>HG995390.1:20000000-25987675 GCA_905333075.3 Atethmia centrago | reverse complement strand
CCTTACCACTAACCTAACCTAACCTAACCTAACCGACCTAACCTAACCTAACCTGACCGACCTAACCTAACCGCAACCTACCTAACCTAACCTAACCCTAACCAAACTAACCTAACCTAACCTACCTAACCTAACCAACCTAACCTAACCTAACCTAACCTAACCTAACCTAACCTAACCTAACCTAACCTTACCTAACCTACCTAACCTAACCTAACCTAACCTAACCTAACCTAACCTAACCTAACCTAACCTAACCTAACCTAACCTAACCTACCTAACCTAACCTAACCCTAACCTAACCTAACCTAACCTAACCTAACCTAACCTAACCTAACCTAACCTAACCTAACCAACCTAACCTAACCTGACCGACCTAACCTAACCTAACCAACCTAACCTAACCTGACCGACCTAACCTAACCAACCTAACCTAACCTAACCTAACCTAAACCTAACCTAACCTAACCTAACTAACCAACCTAACTAACCTAACACCTAACCTAACCTAACCTAACCTAACCTAACCTAACCTAACCTAACCTAACCTAACCTAACCTAACCTAACCTAACCTAACCTAACCTAACCTAACCTAACCTAACCTAACCAAACCTAACCTAACCTAACCTAACCTAACCTAACCTAACCAAACTAACCTAACCTAACCTAACCAAACTAACCTAACCTAAACCTAACCTAAACCTAACCTAACCTAACCTAACCTAACCTAACCTAACCTAACCTAACCTAACCTAACCTAACCTAACCCTAACCTAACCTAACCCTAACCTAACCTAACCTAACCTAACCTAACCTAACACTAACCTAACCTAACCTAACCTAACCTAACCTAACCTAACCTAACCTAACCTAACCTAACCTAACCTACCTAACCTAACCTAACCTAACCTAACCTAACCCTAACCTAACCTAACCTACAACCTAACCTAACCTAACCTAACCTAACCTAAACCTAACCTAACCTAACCTAACCTAACCTAACCTAACCTAACCTAACCTAACCTAACAACCTAACCTAACCTAACCTAACCTAACCTAACCTAACCTAACCTAACCTAACCTAACCTAACCTAACCTAACCTAACCTAACCTAACCTAACCTAACCTAACCTAACCTAACCTAACCTAAACCTAACCTAACCTAACCTAACCTAACCTAACCTAACCTAACCTAACCTAAACCTAACCTAACCTAACCTAACCTAACCTAACCTAACCTAACCTAAACCTAACCTAACCTAACCTAACCTAACCTAACCTAACCTAACCTAACCTAACCTAACCTAACCTAACCTAACCTAACCTAACCTAACCTAACCTACCCTAACCTAACCTAACCTAACCTAACCTAACCTAACCTAACCTAACCTAACCTAACCTAACCTACCTACCTACCCTAACCTAACCTAACCTAACCTAACCTAACCTAACCTAACCTAACCTAACCTACCTAACCTAACCTAACCTAACCTAACCTAACCTAACCTAACCTAACTCTTTTTTTTTTTTTTTTTTGTTGCCGGGGTGGAAAATCCTCATGATGTCCTCCCGCCTGGGGTAGGCGGAGGGGTCTGTCAGACTCTTACTGACTAAAAACCACCCCGGTGTTCCCGTCCCACACTTGCACCGGGGATCATGGGATCTAATGCGACTTCCACGATCCCCAGCTAGTGCCGGCCCGCCTCTGCGGGCCACCTCAAGTCTGGGGGGGGTGAGGTGTTTAAACCCCCCCCACAACGTTTGAAAGGGGCGCGCGTGGAACACTACGCGCCGCCACCTCGGGTCCAGTGTGATGGGGGGCGGCGGACGTCCCCAAGTCCGCCGTCCCTGGACCCATTTAGGGGGGCCGGAAGAGGGCGTTGTCTGCCCTCTGCCGACGCCCGGTGCGCCTGCTGCGGGCCGGGTGAGCGGATGAGATCTCCCGCTCCCGTTCCGCAGCCTCCTTCTGCGACACGACTGTTTCGCAGAAGGATACCACCGCGTCCCAGGACTCCTCGCTGCCGACCATCGCCTCGACCACGGCCGGCAGCGACAGGTCACTGCCCACTCCTGAGATGAGGGCATGGCGTGGCTCCTCCCAAGCGGCACACTCTGCCAGCGTATGCCGCGCCGTATCCTCCCGACAGTCGATGCAGTGGTGACACCGGGCGTCCGGCTCCCTGTTTATGCGACACAGGTACTTCCCGAAGCAACCATGCCCCGAGAGCACCTGCGTCACCCGAAACGACAGGGAGCCGTGCCTCCTCCCGAGCCAGGGCTCGAGCACTGGCCGGACCGCCTCGATGGTGGCGAGGCCGGCGGTAGGGCGTGTAAGCCTGTCCCGCCATTCCGCCACCAGGGCTGCGCGGAGCTGTGACCGACGCAGCTCCATATGTCGCTGCATAAGCCACTCGCCCCGCGCCCTCGCTTCCTCGCGCCACTGGTACAGCGACGCGAGTACTTTCGCCTCGAGGTCCCAGGGCGGGGATCCGGCCAGTACGCAAGCCGCCTCGAAGGAGATCGTGCGATATCCCCTGATGACTCTGACGGCCATCGCTCTCTGCGGCTTCCGCAGGACTGCGATGCTTCCGGCCGTCAGGTCAGCCGCCCAGATCGGGGCCCCGTAAAGGGCCATCGATCGCACGATCCCCACGTAGAGCCGCCTACAGGCGGCGCTCGGGCCCCCCAGATTGGGAAGCAGCGTTGACAACGCCCCAGCCGCGCCCAACAACTTGGGCGCCAGCCGCCGGAAATGGGGCCCAAAATCCCACCGGCTGTCGAGCACCAATCCTAGGTACTTCATGGTGGACTCGACAGCGATTTGAGCCCCCCCGACCACGATGTGTGATCCCGGCGGCGGCGCCCGCCGGGGGCCATGAAAGATCAAGGCCTCCGACTTGTTGAGGGCAACTTCCAGCCCTAGGCGACGTATGCGACTCACCACCTGTGAGACCGCAGCCGTCGCTAGCAACGCTGCCTCCCGGTACGAGCTCCCCCGGGCCGTGACCAGTGTGTCGTCCGCATAACACGTCAGGTCCACGCCCGGCTGGAGCTCGCCCCGCAGCACCCAGTCGTACCCGATGTTCCACAGGAGCGGTCCTACGACCGAGCCCTGTGGAACACCGCACGACATGCGGCGCTGGTTTCCGCCATCACGTCCCGTGTAGGTGACACACCTCTCCGCCAAATAAGCCCCGACGATGCGGCGGAGGTAGGAAGGCACCCGATGGTAACGCAGTGCCTCCCGAATACAGCTCCAGGGCAGGGTGTTGAAGGCGTTGGAGATGTCCAAGGACACCGCCAACATCACCCCGCCCCGGGACACCGCTTCCTCCGCCAGGACTCTCACCCGTGAAATCGCGTGGATGGTGGAGCGCCCGTGCCGAAAGCCGAACTGGCTCTCGGCCAGGTCAGGCCCCTCTCCGCACAAGTGGCCGACGAGGCGGGCAGCGATTATCCGCTCAAACATCTTACCCACCTCGTCTAGCAACACTATGGGCCTGTACCCGGACGGTGAGTCCGCAGGGCGCCCCGCCTTCCTGAGCAGGACCAGACGACCAGATTTCCACAAAGTAGGAAACTGGCCCTGCTCAAGGCACGCTGTGTAGAGTCCTCTCAAGTGGGGCTCTAGCTCCTTCAGAGCGAGGGCAAGCGCTTGGCCGTGGATCCCGTCGGGCCCCGGAGCCACGTTCTTGGCTCGGAGCCGCGTCACGGCTGCCCCCATCTCTGTTTGTGTCACCTCTGGGACGCTGATGGCGTTCTCTTCTTCTGCAGACTCTGCGGCTGTGGGCAAAGCCATCGGTGGCGGAGTATGCTCCGCTCTTGCCGGGAAGAGGGTTGCGACGACCTCCTCCAGCAGCTCAGGTTGGAGACTCTCCGTGAGTGGAGGCGCCGCGGCTCGAAGTTTCCCTCGAACCACACGATAAGGGCGCCCCCACGGATCTCCGTCTAGAGTCTCCAACATCTCCTCCCTGGCTCGCGTCCTCGCTTCGCCGATGGCCAGCCACAAGGCCTGCTTCGCCGCGCGGTACACCTCATACAGCGCGGCTTCTTCGTCAGGGACCCGACGACGTCTCCTCCGGTATCGGGTGTACCGGCGTCTAACCGCTACGCACTCGACACGTAATTGTGCGATCCCGGTAGACCACCAGTACACCTGGCGCTTTGCTGGATGTGAGTGGACGCGGGGCATGGACGCGTCGCAGATTTGTGTCATCGCCCCGCGGAACCACAGCGCCTCCTCTTCGACGTCGATGGGTCCGTTTGTTGCCGACTCCCGGATCCAGGCCTGAACAATAGCGGCCTCCTCGAGAACCTCCCTGTCGATGCGCTTACGCGTCCAGCGCGGACCGTCCCTTCGCGGGGCCGATGAACTACGACCGCCGGTGGTCTGGGTGGAGACGTCGAATCGGATGTATCGGTGATCCGACAACGTCTCCACCTCCACGGCGACACGCCAGTCACGGACACGGCTCGCGACAGCAGGGCTAGCGAACGAGACGTCCACTACAGATCCGCCCCGCTGCCGCACGCACGTGTGGACCGAGCCCCGATTCAGGACGACCAGGCCAGTCGTGACCGCCCACTCCTCTAGCGCCTCACCCCTAGCATCGGTCACCGGAGATCCCCACGCCGCAGACTTGGCGTTGAGATCCCCGAGCAACAGCACCGGGTAAGGGTGGAGTCGGCCCACGACGGCCCCCAACTCGACAAGGAAGTTCTCGAAGTCGGCGAGACTCTTGTTGGGCGAGAAATACGCCCCAACCGTGCCAATGCCGTCCGCGAGGGCGGCCACCCAGCCGTGTCCTCGGGACGGGTTGACGAGAGCCCCGCCAATGATGGCCACCAAACCGTCCAGGTCTCCCACCCAGTTATCCCTGGGGGGGACAAAGTACGGCTCGGCGACCACAGCCACGTCGATCGACCACTCTGCCATGCTCTGGAGCAAGAGATCCTGAGCTCTGGCAGCGTGGTTGATATTGCTCTGGAGGAAATGGTACAGCGCCATTAGACGCAGTTCATCCCCTCCGCACCATTCACAGGCCGGAAGTCGGCCGTAGGGCAGCCAGGCTGAGGGGGGGGTAAAGAGCCCCCGGCAGCCATGGCTCCCCTCTTCTTTTTTTGTGCTGGCGCATGACAGGCCTTGCCGCCAGCCCTGTGCCCCGCGGGCCTCCCTGCAGCTGTACAGAGGCTGCAGTTTGGTGCCGCGGAGCACTGGGCCGCCTTGTGGCCGGGCTGACCGCAGCGATAGCACTGCTCGCTGCGGTCTATTTCAGCGGTGCACCGTGCCCGGACATGCCCCATGTCCAGGCACCGGTAACACCGCAATGCCCTGGGTTGCAGCAGCTTGACTCTTGCTGCAACCCATCCCACCAACAGACGCCCACCGTTGGCGACCTTGTTTGCTGCCGCCACCGGGCACCGCACCCAAATCGTGCCAGGCCCGGAGGCGTCGGCGCGGATCTCACCCGTCCGCACGTCTTCCGGTGGACATCCACCGGCCTTGGCAACGGCCGCCACGACGTCAGCTGGGGTCGCCGAGTCATCCAGTCCGTCGACACGCAGCTCAGCAGTCTTCATAGGCCTGGACACCCGGACGTCCTCCGGGTTGAGGACCCCTCTCAGTTTGGCGGCCAATGTGTCCGCCTTCTCAGCGCTGGAGGCACCCGACACCTCGAACAGCCGCGCTCCCGTAATGGCTTGCTTATAAATAAAGCCAGCTGGTGTGCCAAGGTCGGGGAACGCGATCTTGCTCCTCACATCAACCATTACCGCCTGATAGGAGAGGCCCCTCGCGATGGCTGCGGGCTGCAGTGTTACCACCACAGCCGCGGAGCGTGGGGCTCTCGTCCTAGGCGGCTTTTGGGTCCTCCTCGGTGCTGGTGCCGGTGCTTTAGCGGGTGCTGGCGGCGGCGCCGTCTTCTTCTTTTTTTTCGTCTTCTTGACGACCGTCGTCCAGGCCTCTGTGGTGGTTCCGGGCGCGGTTGCCGGGGGAGCAGCCATTCGGGAAGTGGGCACGGACTTTGCCTCCGCGGGCTTCTGGGTCCCCTTCGCGGGCTTTTTGGCCCCCTTCCCGGGCTGGTTCGGCTCAGCCACCGCCGCCGCTCTCGCCTCCGCCTCCTTCCTCCGCTTATCTGCCGCAAGCGGCGGTCGGATGATTTCAGCCGGGGGGAGTCGCGACTCTATGGCCTCCAAGCGGGCATCCAGTCGCGCATCCACCATGCCCCCACACTGCACCATGCAAATTCTGGCCACCCTCTCCATGTCGTGGTCCGACCAGGCAGGTGGTGGAACAGGTGCAGGGGCCGACGAAGGCGCGGCAGGAGTGGGGCCGGTGGCTGCGGGAGGTGCTTGCCGCTGCCAGTCTTTCCTCTGAGCAGCAAACTCCCGTTTGAGGTCCTCCAGCTCGGACCGGAGACGGCTATTCTCCTCCCACAACTTTGCCGTCTCCTCCGTGCTCGTGCGACTGAGGAGGACCTCAACTGCCTCCCTGATGTCATCAGCCGCCTCCTTCAGAGCACGGGTGAATGTGCCCTTCAGGTTGCCCGATTTGGTGGCAACCTTCAGGACGACATCCACGCCGTCCAGAGCTTGGCGACTGAGAGCCACCGCCGATGGGCTCTCCCCAGCAGTCATCCGGGCTGAGCGCCGCTCTCGCGCCTGACGGGCCAACTCGCTGATTTCATCAGCCGCCACCGCCTTGCGCTGCGCCCGCTTAGCGGCATTCGCCTCCGCCTTGTTAGACCCCAGCAAGATGCCCTCGCTAGGGTCCACGGTCGTGGGCCCGGGGTCACTCCCCACGCCCTCGGCCTCCACCGGGGCCGGCGTATCGGGTCGGGAAACCGACCTGAACCGACCCCGCACGCCGCGCTCCGGTAAGTGAGCGGGGGCTCCACTCGCCACTGCACGACCTCGCCCACTAGTGAGTGTTGGGACTTTAGCAACCGGCAGGCTCTCCTCACTAGAAGAGCCTGACCCCGCGCGCTTCTTCTTTCGCGTGGTTTTTTGCCAAAATCGGCCACCCACCTCTTCTTTAGTTTGCGAGCGCTTTGAGCTCACGCTCGCCACGCTCACCAAACTCATCTCGGATGCGGTGTCAGAATCTGACACCAACAGTCGGTCCTTTTCAGGACATGAGCCTCCTCGGCTGTTGTTGCCATCAACGACGGCAAGCGGCTTTGTTGCGTCGCACAGTCGCTCCAGGCTAACCCGGAGCTCCTTTTCTTGCGACGCAAGAGGTTGTTGACGAAGACCGGTGGTCTGCCGGCCTACGAGGCTATGGGTGCCCCCCCCAGATACGGTGGGGCTGCCTTCCGTGGAAGGGCGGGATTGTGCCTCCTTATGGAGGTTGCCCGCCTGGGGAATATTTCCATTAGCCTGCATTTTTCCATTGTTTTCCTTTTAAGGGTGAGGTCCCTGTTCGCGCTAGCGACCGGATAACCCTCCGGCCATTCATCCCCTCGGCACGCTAGACCTTGGGATTGGGACTCCCCAGTGTACGCCAACTCAACTCCCCTCTGTAAGCAGAGGGGGAGTAGGCGTACGACCAACTCTAGCCCTGTTCCCTTCACCGACCATCGTGGATGATCGGTGATTGGAACCGTGACCCTTCCCCGTTTGTTGAGAATTCGCCGCCAGCACCAAGTGTCCACCAAAACCTGGTGGGCAGTTGGAGCCGACGTTGCCCAGGGTGCGCCACGAGGAGGCTTCTCAACATGCACCCCAACCTAACCTAACCTAACCTAACCTAACCTAACCTAACCTAACCTAACCTAACCTAACCTAACCTAACCTAACCTAACCTAACCTAACCTAACCTAACCTAACCTAACCTAACCTAACCTAACCTAACCTAACCTAACCTAACCTAACCTAACCTAACCTAACCTAACCTAACCTAACCTAACCTAACCTAACCTAACCTAACCTAACCTAACCTAACCTAACCTAACCTAACCTAACCTAACCTAACCTAACCTAACCTAACCTAACCTAACCTAACCTAACCTAACCTAACCTAACCTAACCTAACCTAACCTAACCTAACCTAACCTAACCTAACCTAACCTAACCTAACCTAACCTAACCTAACCTAACCTAACCTAACCTAACCTAACCTAACCTAACCTAACCTAACCTAACCTAACCTAACCTAACCTAACCTAACCTAACCTAACCTAACCTAACCTAACCTAACCTAACCTAACCTAACCTAACCTAACCTAACCTAACCTAACCTAACCTAACCTAACCTAACCTAACCTAACCTAACCTAACCTAACCTAACCTAACCTAACCTAACCTAACCTAACCTAACCTAACCTAACCTAACCTAACCTAACCTAACCTAACCTAACCTAACCTAACCTAACCTAACCTAACCTAACCTAACCTAACCTAACCTAACCTAACCTAACCTAACCTAACCTAACCTAACCTAACCTAACCTAACCTAACCTAACCTAACCTAACCTAACCTAACCTAACCTAACCTAACCTAACCTAACCTAACCTAACCTAACCTAACCTAACCTAACCTAACCTAACCTAACCTAACCTAACCTAACCTAACCTAACCTAACCTAACCTAACCTAACCTAACCTAACCTAACCTAACCTAACCTAACCTAACCTAACCTAACCTAACCTAACCTAACCTAACCTAACCTAACCTAACCTAACCTAACCTAACCTAACCTAACCTAACCTAACCTAACCTAACCTAACCTAACCTAACCTAACCTAACCTAACCTAACCTAACCTAACCTAACCTAACCTAACCTAACCTAACCTAACCTAACCTAACCTAACCTAACCTAACCTAACCTAACCTAACCTAACCTAACCTAACCTAACCCAGTACCCCCCCAGCTCTCGTGGCGGTCGGATCGTTTTCGGTGTCGCTCCGTGTTTAAAAATTCAAAAAAGTGGTATAAAGTTAACCGATTTTGACGATTGTAGTGGCAGTGCATAGGGCAACGTGAAATCTATACGCCCTTGTGAGTGTTTATACCAGGATTGCAGTGAAACGTTGTGAAAACCTGAAAAACCTCTATTTTTGAGGTTAACTTGGGAAACAAAAACTTTAATCGCAAACGCTGCGGAATCTAGACGTATTCCTAGTATATTTTATTGAAGAAAGTATAGGCCATTGACCCTGCACACCATCCTGAAAAATCAAAAGTTTGAAAAATCCAAGCAAACTGGAGTTATACTGAAAAAACCAAAACCACGTGGAGCTGAAAACACCTGAAACGCTAAGCCAGACGCCTGAAACTTTGCAGCCGTCATCTCTCTCTGCGGTTCAGACTGGTACAGCAAGTATTTTTGTTGTACCTATAAAACCCGATTTTTAAGAAGACATTAAAATCTCGAAATTGTGACCCTTATATCTCTGGATATAAGCAAAATTCTGAAGATCTTCAACTGCAGTCTGTGGCGCGCTTATTAGTTAATTAGATATTATAAATATTAGATTTTTTAAATTAATAATTTTTAAATTACAAGGATTTTTATAGAAAAATCACATTTTTAAAAAAAAAATTCATTGTTTTATAGGTTTTTATAAGAATTGCTTATTGTATATTGTAGAGTAAGATTTTTCCTAAATTTAGAAAGTTTTTTCAGAATTTTTGGTTTTGTGGAACCCGAGATATCGAATTTTATATGTTTTTTGACGTTTATTCTAAATTTAATAGGAATTAATTAATTTTGACATCGGGACCGGATGCAATACGCCTATTCTGACCCATATAAGCCCAAACACGGGTTATAAATCTCTTAAATTGAGAATTTGACGAAATTCCACCATCTTGGTTTTTTAGGTTCTAAATTTCAACGCGTTATATCTCGGGATCCGCTGGGCCGATTTTTCTCGGATTTTCATTGTCATTAGTATCAATCTCTAAATTTTAGTCGTAGTAAGGTTTCAGGACTTTTCAGGCCGAAATATTTCTTGTCACTGAAACCGTTTTCAGGAGATACCTGAAGTGACGCCGAACTGTACATCCAAAACCCGGTCCTTCTCCGACGAAGGGTTCCGAAGATACGGGCTCTCAAACTTGACTTTTGACAGTTCGGCGGCCATTTTGTTTATTTTCAAACCGCAATAACTCCTGACCTGGGAGTCGTACGAAGTCGCGGACTTCACTTTTGTACTCAGAGGCTCTTTGTCCTTTGTACCCTGCGCTTTCAGGCGGTTTGGAGCTGAAAATTCTTGGGGTCCTGAAAACGGTTTCAGCAGACAGCGGAGCTCAGGCCAAGCTAGGAGAGCCCAAGGTCGGTTGTTCTGCGACAGTCCAAAGCGGAGATATCACATGTCAAAAACTGACTTTGACAGTTGTGTCGCCATTTTTGCTGAACTTTAAACACCCATATCTCCGCAACGGAGTGTCGTAGAGAAACAGAATTTTCGCTGTCTGTGATAGCAGATTACAACCTATCGGGTAGGATACCTTTCAGGCGCTTTTCGGGTGTCAACATTTTTCAGCCTGAAAACTGTTCCAGTGGATAGATCTCACCGAGCCAAGTGCGAAAAGCCCAATCACGGGGGTTTTCGGCCGAGCGGTTCCGGAGATAACCTCTTGTAACCACTTTTCGGCCGCCATCTTGGCATAAAACCAAAACTTTTAACTTGGAATAGCTCCGGAACCCCTCGGTGGAATTGTACCGAGTTTGGGGTCATTTGAAAGGGCTCGAGGAGAGCTGTCCATTGACGATAACAAATCGACTCTATATAGAGTCGTAAAAATTTTTTAGCTCTACATTAGCAGTTTTTGACACCTGGAAGGAAATTTCTTCTATTTTTATTTTATATTAGTTGCCTGACTTGTTTTATTGAACAAGAAGGCTGACCGTGTTAACTCTATACAGAGAAAACTTAGGCACTTTTATTTCTTTTACACTTGTACACTTTTTATACTTTTAATTTTATTGACGCATACCTCCAATATGCTTGGAATGAGGACCCCACTCAAGAAGGTGGATAGTGAGAAATCACCACCAAAACCCAAAACATCTCCTCTAAATGTCCGACGTAGCGTCGGAGAGTGGGAAGCTGTTAATTCCACAAGTGCAGACGCAACACCCTCCTTAACTACCAAGACGATTCAGGCTGGTCCTGCAAAAGTTGTACTAAAACCTCCAGAGTCGCAGGAGAATAAATCCCACCCAGCGCGTAAATTAACAGAGTTTAATACGCCGCCAAAGCTACAGTACGCGGATCGGTCAACAGAAGCTAGGGCCTGCCTGAACAAAGCCAAACTACACCTGAGCAGTTCAAGAAACACAAAGACCGAAATTAAAAACGGCATTACGGAAGCGCTGGATCGGATGTATCAGCTAGTGAGGGAAGCTGAAAGGGAGGCCAAAACAAAAGGCTTTGGGGGGGTGAAGGAAAACACAGAGCCCGAAGTTGCCGCTACCGACGCTACTTTCTCTATTAATGCGGAGCAAAACCTGCTAGCATCGCGAATCGAGGAACACTCAAAGTTGCTACAGGAAAGCAATTAAAGGATGGAAGAGCTGAAAGCCGCGATAGAACAGGGAGCAACAACAACGTATGCGAGTGTAACTGCGACCCATAGCGGAAAATCTAATCCAGTGCGAAGTACGCTGCACTCCATCGTGGTTACTTCAAAGGACGATACAGAAACGGGGGATGAAGTACTAGACAAAATACGGAAAGCAGTGGATGCGAAAGAGGGCTGGGTTAAGGTCGAAAAGGTAAGAAAGGCAAAAGATAGAAAAATCATAATGGGATTCCAGACCAGGGAAGAAAGGAATAAAATCAAGAATAAATTGGAAGGAGAAAGACGGGACCTCAATGTCGAGGAAATGAAAAACAAGGATCCGTTACTGATCCTCAAGAGCGTCCTCTCTGTTAACTCAGATGAGGATGTTCTCAGGGCGTTGAGGAATCAGAACAAGGATGTTTTTCACAACCTCGACAAAGAGGAGGACAGAGTGGACGTGAAGTACAGGAGAAGAACTAGAAATCCACACACTAATCACGTTGTGGTCAGCGTTTCACCGACCATCTGGAGAAGGGCTACAGAAGTCGGATGCCTGCACATAGACCTCCAGCGCGTTAGGGTAGAAGACCAAACCCCACTGGTTCAGTGTACGCGCTGCTTAGGCTATGGGCATGGCAAACGATTTTGTAAGGAACCAGCCGACCTGTGCAGTCATTGTGGCGGCCCACATTTAAAATCGGAATGCGCCGATTGGCTCGCGGGTGTTCCACCCAAATGCCAGAACTGCACAAGAGCCAAGCTTGATAACGCTGACCACAACGCCTTTAACCCCGATTGCCCAACACGTCGCAAGTGGGACGAGATCGCCAGATCAACGGTGGCGTACTGCTAAAGGCACCCAAGGCAACCCAAACCTCTACAGAGTAATACAGGCCAACCTCCAGCGGAAAAAACTCGCAACAAACGAGCTCCTTTTGGAAGCCGTAAAGCGCGGAGTCGCCGTTGCTCTCCTCCAAGAACCATACGTGGGAGGGGTTAAGGCTATGAGGAACCCCAAGGGTGTTCGAATCTTCCAGAGCACTGACACCGGAGATGGGACTGTTAAGGCCGCAATAGCGGTCTTTGATCAAGACCTTATAGTCACACAGTACCCGAAACTCACCACGAACAACATCACCGTGGTGGGAATCCGGACCAGTGCCTGGAGGATAACGCTGGTCTCCTTTTATTTCGAGCCAGACCAGCCAGTGGGACCATATCTGGAGCACCTCAAACGCGTTGAGGAAGAAGTAGGTTCCAGAATGTGGATTGTTGGAGGAGATGCAAACGCCAAAAGTACCTGGTGGGGAAGTCTGTCCATTGACTGCAAGGGCGAAGAAGTGTCTGGGGTTCTCGATGAGCTGAACCTTAACATACTCAACACAGGGGAAATTCCGACCTTCGACACGATCAGAGGGGGAAAACGTTACTGCAGCCACGTCGATATCACAGCATGCTCGACGGACATCCTGGACCTGGTAGACGACTGGAGAGTAGACGAGGGCCTCACGAGCTCGGATCACAACGGCATTGTTTTCAACATCAAATTAAAAAGATCCAAAGGCATAAAAATCAACAGAACAACTAGAATTTTTAATACAAAAAAAGCTAATTGGCCTGAGTTTCGTGTGAAACTCAGCCAATTAATGCAAGAAAACAACTTAAATAAATTAGCAATAGACAAATTAAACACAGTAGATCAACTTAATATAACCATTAATAAATACACACAAATAATAAGAGACGCATGCACCTCATCAATGCCTATGAGGAAGAATAACGAAGTGCTCACTCTGCCGTGGTGGTCCGAGAAACTCGAGAGGATGAAGCAGGAAGTCGCTACCAGGAAACGTAGAATCAGATGTGCCGCACCGGCCCGAAGATCGAAGGTCGTCGAAGAGTACCTGAAACAGAAAGTTGAGTATGAAACAGAAGCAGCCAAAGACATGATAGAAAGCTGGAAGAACTTTTGCGCAAAGCAGGACAAAGAAGGGGTTTGGGAAGGGATCTACCGGGTGATAGGAAGGACTAAGTGTAGGGGCGAGGACCAGCTGTTAATGAAGGATGGGGAGGTGCTGGACTCGAAGGGTTCTGTCGAGCGACTGGCGAACGCCTTCTACCCAGAAGACCATAAGGACAGTGACACCATATGCCACCGTCTTACCAGACAAAATGCCGACGTGGTGAATGCGGGAGGGCAAGATGACTCATGCAATCCAGCATTCACGATGGCTGAACTGATGGCGGCGTGCAGGTCCTTTAATGCCAAAAAAGCTCCAGGAGCGGACGGTTTCACCGCCGATATTTGCTGCCAAGCTATCGGAGGTGTCCCTGAGGTGGCCCTTGCTGTTGTGAACGCCTGCCTAAGGTGCCACCACTTCCCTGAAGTCTGGAAGGAGGCGATTGTCATTGTGTTGAGGAAACCCGGAAAGGACGATTACAGCACCCCAAAGGCGTACAGACCAATCGGCCTTTTGCCAATATTAGGCAAAATATATGAAAAGATGTTGGTGGCCCGCCTCAAATTCCATTTGATTCCAAGGATGAGTACTCGCCAGTACGGATTCATGCCCCAGAAGAGTACAGAGGACTCTCTCTATGTACTAATGCAGCACATACGTGGCAAGCTTAAACTAAAGAAAATAATAGTATTAGTATCATTGGACATAGAGGGAGCTTTTGACAGCGCCTGGTGGCCAGCCATAAGAGTCCGTCTGGCTGAGGAACAGTGTCCTATCGGCTTGAGGAGGGTCATCGACAGCTACCTAGAAAATAGAAGGGTCAGGGTCAGGTACGCAGGCGAAGAGTTCGGCAAGGCCACAAATAAGGGCTGTGTCCAGGGTTCCATAGGGGGACCAATACTCTGGAACCTTTTGTTGGACCCGCTACTAAAGAGCCTGGAAGCTAGGGGCGACTATTGCCAGGCGTTCGCAGACGACGTCGTGTTGATTTTCGATGGTGACACATCACTGGAGATCGAGGGACGTGCCAATGCCGCTCTCAGACATGTTCGGGCGTGGGGGGTACAAAACAAACTAAGATTTGCCCCACAGAAAACCAACGCGATGGTTATAACCCGCAAACTAAAATATGACACCCCACGCCTGAGCATGGGTGGGATCGACATTGCCATGTCTAACGAGATTAAAATTCTGGGTGTCACCATAGACGCCAAATTGACATTCAACACGCACGTCGCGAACGTGTGCAGGAAGGCAATAGGGATTCACAAACAGCTGACCAGGGCGGCAAAGACCAGCTGGGGACTTCACCCTGAAGTCATAAGAATAATATATGTGGCTACCGTGGAACCAGTCATCCTGTATGCCGCCAGCGTATGGGCGTCGGCCGTCGGAAAGCTGGGAGTCATGAAGCAGTTGGGAGCAGTTCAGCGCGGTATAGCGCAAAAGCTGTGCAAGGCATACCGGACGGTCTCCTTGAACTCTGCGCTAGTGCTGGCTGGGATACTACCCCTTGACCTCCGTGTAAGAGAGGCGGCATCGTTATACGAGGCCAGGAGGGGGGTACCTCAGCCAGCACTTGGCGACAGGAGGGTCGAGCAGACTGTCTCGGCAATGGAAGCCCCACACCCCGTGGAGCGCGCTGAGCTGGAGCTCGTAAGCCTGGTAAACCAAGAGCAACTTGATGCCCAGAACGAACTTGAGGTTCGTATCTTTACGGACGGGAGCAAGATTGGCGGCAAGGTTGGGGCGGCACTCTCCATGTGGAGTGGTGATGTCGAAACCAAAGCGCTCAAGCTTGCTCTCCCACACTATTCCACCGTTTACCAGGCTGAGCTCCTGGCGATATGCGTTGCAACCAGGGAGATTCTGAAGCACAGCGCGCAATCGTTTGGAATTTTCAGTGACTCCATGGCGGCCCTCCAAACGATTCAAAATCACAACCGATACCACCCACTGGCAGTGGAGACAAGGGCCAACATAAGATCCCTGTCCATCCAAAACAAGGCTGTTACCTTGTTTTGGATCAAAGCCCACGCGGGGTTGGAAGGGAATGAGAGGGCGGATGAGCTAGCCAAAGGGGCTGCTGAGAGTTCCAAACGTAAGCCTGACTATGACTTATGCCCGGTATCATACGTCAAGCGTTGCATTCGCACGGCAACGCTGGACGAGTGGAACCATAGATACAGTTCCGGAGAGACTGCTTCAGTGACCAAATTGTTTTTCCCAGATGCGGTGGCGGCTTACAGGATAATCAGGAAGTGCAAAACCACAAATGTAGTCACACAAATCATGACGGGGCACGGTGGGTTCTCGGAATATTTGCACCGTTTCAAGTGTAAAGGGAGCCCATCGTGCATCTGCGATCCTGAAATTGATGAAACGGTGCCACATATATTATTCAACTGTCCCGTCTTCGACAGAGAAAGACTGGAGGCCGAGCATGTGCTCAACAACAAAATCAATGCCGAAAACATGTGGCAAATAATAGCGGGCAAAAATAGAGATACGTTATTGGATTATTGCGTAAAAATCTGTGAAAAAGTCATAAAAAGGAATAAAAGTGCATAAGCAAAAATGTTTATATAATATTATGAATAATATTAATTATAAGCATTAAAAATAAGGAGATTTTAAAAATATTTATATGTAAGCGAAAACTAATAAGTAAGGAAAACTAGCGTTGCCCAATAAATTATAAAACATGTAACTAGCAATAAGAATAGATAAGAAGGCTGTATAAACTGAGTTGTATTAATATGTAAAATCATTTAAGGATAAATAAGAAATAAATACAACATCAAAATGTAAATAAGCTTAGATTAAGTAAGAAAGTAAGGGTCAACAATAAAAACTGCTCGCATAACTTTGTAAAACTAGATGTAGAAATAAATATAAATAGTATAAAATAGTCATAAGCTAAGATTAAGTGCAAATGTACGTTTGTCAGACATATCACAAAATAAAAATGGTCTCCCTGTTTCTATTATACCCGAACAATAAAGTAAAGAAAATATAGTTAGAGAGATGAGGATAGTTGGGAATCCCACCCATAAAGACACATAAGAGGATGAATGAAAGAAAGATACAGTATGTAGAATAAAAGTACGAGAGGAAAAAATGCGAGAACTGGTATGAAAGAAGAAGAGCTAGAAATAGGCTCCGATTATGTTGGAGGTACAAGAGAAAAAAAAAAAAAAAAAAAAAAAAAAAAAAAAAAAAAAAAAAAAAAAAAAAAAAAAAAAAACCTAACCTAACCTAACCTAACCTAACCTAACCTAACCTAACCTAACCTAACCTAACCTAACCTAACCTAACCTAACCTAACCTAACCTAACCTAACCTAACCTAACCTAACCTAACCTAACCTAACCTAACCTAACCTAACCTAACCTAACCTAACCTAACCTAACCTAACCTAACCTAACCTAACCTAACCTAACCTAACCTAACCTAACCTAACCTAACCTAACCTAACCTAACCTAACCTAACCTAACCTAACCTAACCTAACCTAACCTAACCTAACCTAACCTAACCTAACCTAACCTAACCTAACCTAACCTAACCTAACCTAACCTAACCTAACCTAACCTAACCTAACCTAACCTAACCTAACCTAACCTAACCTAACCTAACCTAACCTAACCTAACCTAACCTAACCTAACCTAACCTAACCTAACCTAACCTAACCTAACCTAACCTAACCTAACCTAACCTAACCTAACCTAACCTAACCTAACCTAACCTAACCTAACCTAACCTAACCTAACCTAACCTAACCTAACCTAACCTAACCTAACCTAACCTAACCTAACCTAGCCTTACCTAACCTTTTTTTTTTTTTTTTTTTTTTTTTTTTTTTTTTACGCTGAGAAATGCGTTACGCATGCCCGCTCGTGGGGGACGAGACGGGGTATGTGGGACTCCTGTTAGACATACAGTATACCCACTAAAACTCAGCGGTGTTCCCGCAACGCCGTGATGGGAGGGCATGGGAAACCGGCGCAGCCTTTACATCCAAACCCTCCTGGCGCATGCCCGCCTTCTTGGCAGGCCCCGCATGCCCCCCAGTTTACTGGAGGGGCTATGGGAATGACCGGGAACACCTGGTCATTCCCATCCGACACTGGTGGAGGCCTGTGCAATACAGGCAAGGGTGCCCCCGCACCCGTTGCCTGCTCGCCTCCACCTGGGAGGAGTCGAAGATGACTTTCGTACTGACGTCTTCTTCGACCCCTCCTCCGCCTGCGGAGCGGCGCTGCGAGAGGGTCGTCCTCCCGCGCTCGCTCCGCGTCCTCCTTCTGTGACATGACTTCCTCACAGAAGGAGGCGACTGTTGCCCAGGCCTCCTCGCTTTCCAGCATCGAGTTGACGACACTGGGAAGCGAGAGGTCCGGCCCGACTGCTGCGACCAGACTACGGCGCAGCTCGGACCAGGCTGGGCACACCTCTAGGGTGTGTTGTGCCGTGTCCTCCGCCGAACCTAACCTAACCTAACCTAACCTAACCTAACCTAACCTAACCTAACCTAACCTAACCTAACCTAACCTAACCTAACCTAACCTAACCTAACCTAACCTAACCTAACCTAACCTAACCTAACCTAACCTAACCTAACCTAACCTAACCTAACCTAACCTAACCTAACCTAACCTAACCTAACCTAACCTAACCTAACCTAACCTAACCTAACCTTTTTTTTTTTTTTTTTTTGTTCCCGGGGTGGAAAATCCTCATGGATGTCCTCCGCCCTGGGGTAGGCGGAGGGGTCTGTCAGACTCTTACTGACTAAAAACCACCCCGGTGTTCCCGTCCCACACTTGCACCGGGGATCATGGGATCTAATGCGACTTCCACGATCCCCGGCTAGTGCCGGCCCGCCTCTGCGGGCCACCTCAAGTCTGGGGGGGGGTGAGGTGTTTAAACCCCCCCGCGACGTCTGAAAGGGGCGCGCGTGGAACACTACGCGCCGCCACCTCGGGTCCAGTGTGATGGGGGGCGGCGGACGTCCCCAAGTCCGCCGTCCCTAGACCCATTTAGGGGGGCCGGAAGAGGGCGTTGTCTGCCCTCTGCCGACGCCCGGTGCGCCTGCTGCGGGCCGGGTGAGCGGAAGAGATCTCCCGCTCCCGTTCCGCAGCCTCCTTCTGCGACACGACTGTTTCGCAGAAGGATACCACCGCGTCCCAGGACTCCTCGCTGCCGACCATCGCCTCGACCACGGCCGGCAGCGACAGGTCACTGCCCACTCCTGAGATGAGGGCACGGCGTGGCTCCTTCCAAGCGGCACACTCTGCCAGCGTATGCCGCGCCGTGTCCTCCCGACAGTCGATGCAGTGGTGACACCGGGCGTCCGGCTCCCTGTTTATGCGACACAGGTACTTCCCGAAGCAACCATGCCCCGAGAGCACCTGCGTCACCCGAAACGACAGGGAGCCGTGCCTCCTCCCGAGCCAGGGCTCGAGCACTGGCCGGACCGCCTCGATGGTGGCGAGGCCGGCGGTAGGGCGTGAAAGCCTGTCCCGCCATTCCGCCACCAGGGCTGCGCGGAGCTGTGACCGACGCAACTCCGTATGTCGCTGCATCAGCCACTCGCCCCGCGCCCTCGCTTCCTCGCGCCACTGGAACAGTGACGCGAGTACTTTCGCCTCGAGGTCCCAGGGCGGGGATCCGGCCAGTACGCAAGCCGCCTCGAAGGAGATCGTGCGATATCCCCTGATGACTCTGACGGCCATCGCTCTCTGCGGCTTTCGCAGGACAGCGATGCTGCCGGCCGTCAGGTCAGCCGCCCAGATCGGGGCCCCATACAGGGCCATCGATCGCACGATCCCCACGTAGAGCCGCCTACAAGCGGCGCTCGGGCCCCCCAGATTGGGAAGCAGCGTTGACAACGCCCCAGCCGCGCCCAACAACTTGGGCGCCAGCCGCCGGAAGTGGGGGCCAAAATCCCACCGGCTGTCGAGCACCAATCCTAGGTACTTCATGGTGGACTCGACAGCGATTTGAGCACCCCCGACCACGATGTGTGATCCCGGTGGCGGCGCCCACCGGGGGCCATGAAAGATCATGGCCTCCGACTTGTTGAGGGCAACCTCCAGGCCCAGGCGCCGTATGCGGCTCACCACCTGTGAAACCTAACCTAACCTAACCTAACCTAACCTAACCTAACCGTTATAACTTTGCATCCAGGTGACGCATTTTGAAGCTGTTTTCAGCAATTTTGATCTTTTTTAGGCTCCGTCCTACGTTCTGACTAATAAAAATTGACATAGACGCGAAAAAATTTTTTCGTTCATACATTGCTTCACGAACACTATATATATTACATACAAAATTTTTTATCTCTAAATTTTTATTGCAAATTTGGTTTTTCTTAGTTTCAATAGTCACTTACCTGCCTTACCCGTATTCTGGTGCGCGTTCCGCGTACTTGAGTCCTGTTCGGTAGCCGTAATTTCAGTTTTTTACATATTTTTCAGTCAGAAAACACGTTTTTTGACCAAAAGTCAAAATTTTTGTTCCGCTCAAAATTCATTCGCTCCGTACGTCGCTGGCCCGCGCGGAGACGCGTCTTTTGACACCTCGCACGTGCGCCTAGCGAATATAGAACTTCAAAAAATTGCCCTCCCACCCGCCCTGACCACACTGGCCAGGTAAACTTTTCACTTTTTATAAAATAAAATAAAACAAAATTTTTTATTTATGTAAACTCTTCTATAGGAATATTTAAATCAGTGGTTTCAAGGGCTTACTGTCGTCACCCTGTTTTTATTCCTTGACAAATAACATTTGACTCGACCAAGTCCTATATCTTATAATAATAATTTTATCTTTCCTTGCTGATCCCCCCTCTACAGGGATCGGTATATTGGAATTTTGACCGTTTAAGTTTTTACCTATTGACCTTTTGACAAATAATATACAATTATTTTTGAATAAAAAATTAATTTTATCTCTTAATTCTTTTATTTTATTATTTATTGATTAATTATATTATAAGGTCTCTCGATCCTCCCTTTACAAGGATCAAGACTTGCTAGTGTTCCCTGACCATATTTTAATTTAAAATTTTGATTCCCCTTACCGTCCGACATGTTTGGGATCAGGACACCGACCGTCAGGAAGACCAACGCCGTGGAGGAGAGTTTGGACTCGGGTAGTTCAATCACTGAGCAGGCGGGCCCATCGGTGAGGCGTAGTATTGGGGAGTGGGAGGCTGATAAGCGTAAAGCAGTCCAGCCTCTCAAGACGCCATCCCCCTCTAAAAAGGCCCCGATGACAACTCCCCCCAAACTCAAATCCAAGGCGGCGGTCTCAAAAGACTCAAAACAGGCCACGGACAGCTCGCCCCCCAGCACGCAGCCAGCTCGGTACCTAAATAGGATCTCAGAGGCGAAAGCCTGCCTCTCCAAGGCAAAGATCCAGCTGGTGAGTTCTCGTAACCTTAAAAAAGAGATCAAAGACGAGATCACCAAAGCGGTGGAGAGACTCTACCAGCTCGTGAAAGAGGCAGAGGCCGACAGAAGACCCCGTACCGAGCTGGAAGACCAAGTTGACCCTCTAATAGACCTGACGCCGAGTACAGCTGTTCCGACAGAGCTCGTGAAACAACTGATGGAAAACCTTCAGCAGCATAATAAGGCGCTGGAGGAATGCCAGGAGCACACACGGGCTCTGTCGGAGCAACTTAAACACGCTCCTACCCCGGCATACGTCCCTGGTCAAGGGCAAACATTCGCCGAAGTCGCCAGCTCGCGACAGCAAATTCAACGGCCTCTTCACTCGGTGGTCGTTTCATCTACGAATGACCAAGACACCGGTGAAGAGGTCGTTGAAAAGCTGAGGACCGCAGTCGACGCCAGAAACGAAGGCACGCAGGTGGAACGACTGCGAAAGGCCAGGGACCAGAAGGTTGTAGTGGGATTCAAAACCCGGGAGGAGATGACGAGGGTGGCCGAACGTATTAAGAGAGCAGGGGACCTCGTAGTGGAAGAGGTCAAAAATAAAGACCCCCTCGTCATCATAAAACACACGGACGTGGAGATCATCGAGGCGCTAAAGCGGCAAAACCGCCATCTGGTTGGGGATATACCTGCGGACGATGTGAGGATCTCGGCAAGATACCGTCGCAAGACGAGAAACCCGCACACTTGCCACATCGTGCTGCAGGTGTCCCCAGCGATATGGCGGAGGCTGACGACGGCGGGCCGAGTGCACATAGACTTGCAGAGGGTGCGTGTACTGGACCAGTCGCCACTGGTGCAGTGCACTCGCTGTCTGCGGTACGGGCATAGCCGCAAACTGTGCACAGAGCCCGCCGACCTTTGCATCCACTGCGGTGACCCCCACTTGCGTGTGGACTGCCCCCTGCTGTCGGCGGCAGAGTTGCCAAAGTGCCGTAACTGCGTCTTAGCAAAACTGGGCAAATCGGACCATAACGCCTTCGACAGTGCGTGCCCGATCCGCGTCAAGTGGGACGCATTGGCGCGCCTGTCGGTGGCTTATTGCTAAGGTGGTCCCGGTTGCACCAGAAGCTGCCCATGATGCCCGCTCAAACTACAAAGTGATCCAAGCGAATCTGCAGAGGAAGAATTTAGCAACCCAAGAGCTCCTGATCGTGGCTAGCGAGCGTAGGGTTGCTTTCGCACTGCTCCAGGAGCCGTATGTGGGTGGTATCAAAAGGATGCGAGACTACCGGGGAGCGAGAGTCTACCAGTGCGCGGAACAAGGAAGTGGAACTGTGAAGGCGGCAGTTGTCGTCTTCGACCATGACCTAGACGTCACACAGTGTCCGAAACTCACCACCAATAACATCGCGGTGGTGAGGATCCGAACCCGCGCCTGGGAAATCGCAGTAGTCTCCTTCTATTTTGAACCGGACCAGCCCATCGAGCCATACCTGGAGCACCTCAAGCGGATTCGCGAGGAGATGGCACAGTTTGGGATCATCGTGGGCGGCGACGCTAACGCCAAAAGCACGTGGTGGGGCAGCTCTGTCGTTGACAGTAGGGGTGAAGAACTCTCGGGAACCCTAGAGGAGATTGACTTGCAGGTGCTCAATGTCGGCAGTATCCCGACTTTTGACACCATCAGAGGCGGCAAGTCCTTCACCAGTTTTGTCGATATAACAGCATGTTCCACGGACATGCTGGCACTGGTGGAGGACTGGAAAGTTGACGAAGGCATCACGAGCTCGGACCACAATGGTATCGTATTTAGAATTTATCTTGAAAAATCAAAAGGAACCAACATTAATAGAAGCACTAGAATTTTTAACACACGTAAAGCAAATTGGAGCCAATTTCGTGAGAAATTGGCCCAATTAAAAGCAGAAGGTAAAATAAACAAATTAGAAATAGAAAAAATTAATAATACAACAGATTTGGAAATAATAATAAATAAATATATAGATGCCATAGTGAAAACCAGTAATGAAAATATACCAAAAATAAAAAATTGCAATAAACCTACGATACCATGGTGGTCAACCGAGCTCGCCAAACTGATGTCCGACGTCAACACCAAACGGCGCCGCATACGATGTGCTGCATCAGTCCGGAGACAGAAAGTCGTCGATGAGTACCTGCAAGCCAAAGAAAACTATGAATCCCACGCTAGGAGAGCTCAGACAGAAGGATGGAAGGCGTTCTGTCAGAAACAAGACAGGGAGGGCGTCTGGGAGGGGATCTACAGGATCATCGGTCGGACCTCCAAAAGGCAAGAAGATCTGCCCCTTGTGAAAGACGGAGTATCACTCAATCCGCAAGATTCGGCTCGACTGCTGGCCGAGACCTTCTACCCCGAAGACCTGGAAGAGGCGGATAATGACGACCACCGTCGGATCCGAGAAGAGGCCAGTCGCGTAAACGAGTGGTCGCATGATGAACACCATGACCCACCGTTTACGCTTCTTGAGCTGAGATCCGCGGTGGAAAGCTTCAATCCGAAGAAGGCACCCGGGGCGGATGGTCTCACAGCCGACATCTGCGCGCAAGCCATTCTCCGGGACCCAGGGGTGTTCCTTGCACTCGCGAACAAGTGTCTCGAGCAGGGTCACTTCCCTGGGGCCTGGAAAGTGGCCACAGTAGTGATACTCCGAAAACCAGGAAAAGATACCTACACAACCCCGAAGTCGTACAGGCCGATCGGCCTTCTACCTGTCCTGGGCAAAATCCTTGAAAAAATGATGGTAGCTCGTCTAAAATGGCACCTGATCCCGCGGTTCAGTACTCGCCAGTTTGGCTTCATGCCTCAGAAAAGCACCGAGGACTCCCTCTACACTCTGATTCAACATATCAAGAGAAAGCTAAGTCTGAAAAAGCTGATCACTGTTGTGTCATTGGATATAGAGGGAGCCTTCGACAGCGCATGGTGGCCAGCCATCAAGACCAGACTGGCTGAGGAAAAGTGCCCGGTGAATATTAGAAGAGTGCTAGACAGCTACCTCAGTGATAGAAGCGTCCGGGTCAGGTATGCTGGGGCCGAGTGCCAGAAGCAGACGACTAAGGGGTGTGTACAAGGTTCGATTGGAGGTCCGATCCTCTGGAATCTGGTGCTGGATCCTCTGTTGAAAGCGCTCGAAGAGCGAGGCAACCACTGCCAGGCGTTTGCCGATGACGTGGTGCTCATTTTTGACGGGGATACAGCACTTGAAGTCCAAAGACAAGCCAATGCCGCCCTCGAGTATGTTCGGAGGTGGGGCATAAGCAATAAGCTGAAGTTCGCTCCACATAAAACATGTGCGATGCTTATTACAAAGAAGCTGAAGCACGATGTCCCACTCCTGAGCATGGGCGGGGTCGACATTGCCATGTCTAAAGAAATAAAAATACTGGGGCTGACCATAGACCACCAGCTCACCTTCAACACCCATGCTGCCAACGTATGTAAAAAGGCACTGAATTTTTACAAACAGTTGTCTCGGGCAGCAAGGGTGAGCTGGGGTCTAAACTCTGAGGTCATTCGTTGCATTTATACCGCAGCGGTCGAACCGGTCATATTATACGCAGCCAGTGCCTGGGCACCGGCAGCGAGGAAGGTCGGAGTTCAAAAACTCCTGAATTCAGTCCAGCGGGGGTTCGCTCAGAAGCTCTGCAAGTCCTACCGTACTGTGTCGCTCAACTCCGCGCTCGTGTTGGCTGGGATACTCCCGCTTGACCTCCGAATACAGGAGGCAGCCGCACTGTACGAGGCAAAGCTAGGGATACCTCAGCCATCGCTTGCAGGCCGCGAGGTGGAGCGGGTGGTGCCATTTGCAGGGCTTCCGCATCCAGCGGAACATAAGGCCATGGGGTTCGTGAGCTTGGTAGATCAGTCCCATGTGGAGTCCCACAACAGCCAAGATATACGCGTATTTACCGACGGCAGCAAGCTCGAGGGCAAGGTCGGAGCGGCACTGTCCTTTTGGGACAGGGAAGCCGAGATAAAGTCCCTCAAGCTCAGCTTGCCGACGTGCTGTACTGTCTACCAAGCAGAACTCCTGGCCATATGCGAAGCGACGCGCCAAATCCTGCGACGCAGGGAGGGAACCTTCGGCATCTATAGTGACTCGATGGCTGCATTGCAAACAGTCACAAACCAGGGTTCTCTCCATGCTCTGGCAGTGGAGGCGCGAGCGAACCTCAACGTGGCTTTATCCCAGAGCAAAGATGTGTCCTTGTTCTGGATAAAGGCACACGCTGGACTGGAAGGAAACGAACGCGCAGACCACCTCGCTAAGGAGGCGGCACTGCGCAGCAAGAAGAGACCGGACTACGACCGCTGCCCGGTATCATTCGTCAAGCGGCAGATCCGTATGGGGTCGCTTGACGAATGGAACCGGAGGTATAAAGAAGGGACAACAGCCTCAGTCACAAAGATCTTCCTCCCAGACGCCATCGACGCCTTCCAGATCGTAAAGAAAATAAAGCCGACCGGGGTGGTGACCCAGTTTTTGACGGGTCACGGTGGGTTCTCCGAATACTTGCACCGCTTCAAGTGTAAGGAGAACCCATCGTGCATCTGCGAGCCGGGTGTGCTGGAGTCAGTCCCACACGTCCTACTCCAGTGTCCTGTGTATGAAAGGGAGAGATTCGGTATAGAACAAGAGCTGGAGACCAAATTTAATATTCAAAATATAGCTGTTCTCTTTAAAAATAGGAAATCTAGGGATATTTTATTAAGTTTTTGCATTGAGATTACAGAAAAGGTAATTAAAAGAAATAAGTTAGGGTAATCTATGCTTCCCTTATATTAAAAGAGAATATAACGCGTGAAGCATAGAAAACAACCGACTTATTTCGTTATTTTTCAAAATTGATAATACACTTTTAGCTTTTTCAAAAAATTTAGATAAACACATAGTAAAAATTTTCAGTTTAATAAACCATTTTTCGTCTTGAAAGGTCTCTGACTATGTCAGGGGGACACCAGCAGAGCAGGAGTGGTTTTTAGTCGGTTCGAGTCCGACACTACCTGAACTGCCTCACGGCTCAATACACCGTGAGACAGTTCAGGTGTCCGTGGGGATTTTCCACTCCCGCCAATTTAAAAAAAAAAAAAAAAAAAAAACCTAACCTAACCTAACCTTTTTTTTTTTTTTTTGTTGCCGGGGTGGAAAATCCTCATAGATGTCCTCCGCCCTGGGGTAGGCGGAGGGGTCTGTCAGACTCTTACTGACTAAAAACCACCCCGGTGTTCCCGTCTCACACTTGCACCGGGGATCATGGGATCTAATGCGACTTCCACGATCCCCAGCTAGTGCCGGCCCGCCTCTGCGGGCCACCTCAAGTCTGGGGGGGGGTGAGGTGTTTAAACCCCCCCCGCGACGTCTGAAAGGGGCGCGCGTGGAACACTACGCGCCGCCACCTCGGGTCCAGTGTGATGGGGGGCGGCGGACGTCCCCAAGTCCGCCGTCCCTGGACCCATTTAGGGGGGCCGGAAGAGGGCGTTGTCTGCCCTCTGCCGACGCCCGGTGCGCCTGCTGCGGGCCGGGTGAGCGGAAGAGATCTCCCGCTCCCGTTCCGCAGCCTCCTTCTGCGACACGACTGTTTCGCAGAAGGATACCACCGCGTCCCAGGACTCGTCGCTGCCGACCATCGCCTCGACCACGGCCGGCAGCGACAGGTCACTGCCCACTCCTGAGATGAGGGCACGGCGTGGCTCCTCCCAAGCGGCACACTCTGCCAGCGTATGCCGCGTTGTGTCCTCCCGACAGTCGATGCAGTGGTGACACCGGGCGTCCGGCTCCCTGTTTATGCGACACAGGTACTTCCCGAAGCAACCATGCCCCGAGAGCACCTGCGTCACCCGAAACGACAGGGAGCCGTGCCTCCTCCCGAGCCAGGGCTCGAGCACTGGCCGGACCGCCTCGATGGTGGCGAGGCCGGCGGTAGGGCGTGAAAGCCTGTCCCGCCATTCCGCCACCAGGGCTGCGCGGAGCTGTGACCGACGCAGCTCCATATGTCGCTGCATAAGCCACTCGCCCCGCGCCCTCGCTTCCTCGCGCCACTGGTACAGCGACGCGAGTACTTTCGCCTCGAGGTCCCAGGGCGGGGATCCGGCCAGTACGCAAGCCGCCTCGAAGGAGATCGTGCGATATCCCCTGATGACTCTGACGGCCATCGCTCTCTGCGGCTTTCGCAGGACAGCGATGCTGCCGGCCGTCAGGTCAGCCGCCCAGATCGGGGCCCCATACAGGGCCATCGATCGCACGATCCCCACGTAGAGCCGCCTACAGGCGGCGCTCGGGCCCCCCAGATTGGGAAGCAGCGTTGACAACGCCCCAGCCGCGCCCAACAACTTGGGCGCCAGTCGCCGGAAGTGGGGGCCGAAATCCCACCGGCTGTCGAGCACCAATCCTAGGTACTTCATGGTGGACTCGACAGCGATTTGAGCCCCCCCGACCACGATGTGTGATCCCGGCGGCGGCGCCCGCCGGGGGCCATGAAAGATCATGGCCTCCGACTTGTTGAGGGCAACCTCCAGGCCCAGGCGCCGTATGCGGCTCACCACCTGTGAGACCGCAGCCGTCGCCAGCAACGCTGCCTCCCTGTACGAGCTCCCCCGGGCCGTGACCAGTGTGTCGTCTGCATAACACGTCAGGTCCACGCCCGGCTGGAGCTCGCCGCGCAGCACCCAGTCGTACCCGATGTTCCACAGGAGCGGGCCCACGACCGAGCCCTGTGGAACACCGCACGACATGCGGCGCTGGCTTCCGCCATCACGTCCCGTGTAGGTGACACACCTCTCTGCTAAATAAGCCCCAACTATGCGGCGGAGGTAGGAAGGCACCCGATGATAACGCAGTGCCTCCCTAATACAGCTCCAGGGCAGGGTGTTGAAGGCGTTGGAGATGTCCAAGGACACCGCCAACATCACCCCGCCCCGGGACACCGCTTCCTCCGCCAGGACTCTCACCCGCGATATAGCGTGGAACCTAACCTAACCTTTTTTTTTTTTTTTTTTTTTTACGCTGAGAAGCTGAGAAATGCGTTACGCATGCCCGCTCGTGGGGGACGAGACGGGGTATGTGGGACTCCTGTTAGACATACAGTATACCCACTAAAACTCAGCGGTGTTCCCGCAACGCCGTGATGGGAGGGCATGGGAAACCGGCGCAGCCTTTACATCCAAACCCTCCTGGCGCATGCCCGCCTTCTTGGCAGGCCCCGCATGCCCCCCAGTTTACTGGAGGGGCTATGGGAATGACCGGGAACACCTGGTCATTCCCATCCGACACTGGTGGAGGCCTGTGCAATACAGGCAAGGGTGCCCCCGCACCCGTTGCCTGCTCGCCTCCACCTGGGAGGAGTCGAAGATGACTTTCGTACTGACGTCTTCTTCGACCCCTCCTCCGCCTGCGGAGCGGCGCTGCGAGAGGGTCGTCCTCCCGCGCTCGCTCCGCGTCCTCCTTCTGTGACATGACTTCCTCACAGAAGGAGGCGACTGTTGCCCAGGCCTCCTCGCTTTCCAGCATCGAGTTGACGACACTGGGAAGCGAGAGGTCCGGCCCGACTGCTGCGACCAGACTACGGCGCAGCTCGGACCACGCTGGGCACACCTCTAGGGTGTGCTGTGCCGTGTCCTCCGCCGCGCCGCAGTCGTGGCACGACGGGGTCTCCTCCCTTCGGATCCGGTGCAGGTGCGATCCGAAGCACCCATGGCCAGACAACACCTGCACCAGACGGAAAGAGAGGAAACCGTGGGACCGCTCGAGCCAATCCTTCAAGACTGGCCCGAGCGCGTCCAGCGTCCGGCGGCTGAAGGCGGCAGAGGCGAGGTCCTCCGTCCAGTGATGGACGATTGCCTCCTTCGCCTCCCGCCGCACGGCCTCCCGCTCTTCTGCAGCGGGGAGCTCCCCGAGCGCCTTCCGCCGCGCCGTCCACTCGTACACTCTGGCCAGCACCCATGCCTCGAGCTCCCAAGGAGGGGTGCCGGCCAGAGCGCACGCCGCCGAGAATCCCACCGACCGGTAAGCCCTCGCCACCCGCAGTGCAATGGCCCTTTGGGGCCTGCGGATGGCAGTGGCGTTCTCCCTCCGGTGGAGGGCGTCCGCCCAGATTGGGGCCCCGTAAAGGGCCATGCTTCTTAGGATGCCGGCATACAAGCGCCGGCATCGCGCCTTCGGACCCCCCAGGTTCGGGAGGAGCCACGACAGGGCATTCGCGGCCTTCAGCAGGCGCGTTGACAGCCCGCTAAAGTGTGGGCCGAAGCGCCACCTGCTGTCGAGTACAAGGCCCAGGTACTTCATTTGGGCCTTGACTCCGATCCGGACGCCCTCTACGTCAATGTGGCCGTCTGGGGGGATGCGCTGCCGAGGCCCGTGGAAATACACGGCCTCGGTTTTATGTAGCGCCACCTTCAACCCTAGGCGGCGGATCCTTCCTGCCACTAAGGATCCGCCAGCAGAGGCCAGACTGGCCGCCTCCCTGAAGTCCCTCCCCCGGGCAATGAGGAGGGTATCGTCTGCGTAGCAAATGATGCTCGTGCCACGGAGGAGGGTCCCCCGCAGGAGCCAGTCGAATCCAATGTTCCACAGTGGTGGTCCTAGGACCGACCCCTGTGGAACACCGGACTCTGCGCCGTATTGCCTAACTCTGGCCGTCTTGTCTGCAAGGGGGACCACCCGGTCCTCCAAGTAGCTGGCCAAGAGTTGGCGCAAGTACTGAGGCACTCCGTGGTACCGGAGCGCCTCCAAGATGGTCGAGTGGGGGACAGAGTTGAAGGCGTTGGCAATGTCGAATGACACCGCCAACACTCCGTCCCCCGCCTCCACGGCCTCCCTCACCTGGCCCTTCAGAAGGGCCAATGCGTCCACGGTAGAACGACCTCGTCGGAACCCGAATTGGGCGTCGGACAGGTCCGGCCCCACCGTCACCAGCAGGCTTTCTAGCCGGTTGGCGATTATCCCCTCGAACATCTTACCGACCTCATCGAGCAAAACGATGGGCCGGTAAGCCGAGGGGGAGTCCGCCGGGCGTCCCTCCTTCCGGAGGAGGCATAGCCGCCCCTCCTTCCAAGGTTTCGGGAACCTCCCAGTCGTGAAACACGCGCTAAAGAGGTCCCGAAGCCTCTCCTCCATCCGTGAGGCGGCTATGGCCACCACCCGTGCGGGAACGCCGTCCGGCCCTGGGGCCGTGTTCTTTGCGCGAAGGCGAAGAGTCCCTGCGCAAAGTTCCGACGCTGTCACCGGGGGGATCTCCTCATCCGGCGGAGCCGCCTCCCGCGGAGGGTCCATCACTGGTGGGGTGAAGTCGGTCCTGGACGGAAACAGGGACCGGACCACCCCATCCAGCAATGCTGGCTCGAGGGTCTCTGTCAGTGGAGGACCACAGGGGCGCAGTTTATTCCGCGCCGCCTTGTAAGGTCTTCCAAACGGGTCCCTATCGAGACCCTCCAGCATGTCGGCTCTCGCCGAGTCTTCGGCCGCGCACATCGCCAGCTTGAGGACCGTCTTTGCGTCGATGTACGACGCATAGAGGCCCCCCTCGCTGGCTGGGTCTCGGGGCCTGCGCCTTCGGCTCCGCGTGTAGGCCCTCCTGGCCGCTACGCAGGCGGTTCGGAGCTCCGCCAGTTCCTCCGACCACCAATAGACGGCGCGGCGGGGAGGTGGGTGGCGGGACCGGGGCATGCTGGAGTTGCACACCTCGGTCAAGGACCCCCTCAACTGGAGCGCTGCGGCGTCCACGTCCAGGACGTCGACAGGAGGAGCGAGCCAGTCCTGGACGAACGCCGCCTCCTCCGCAGCCTCTCGGTCCAGGCGGGTGAGAGCCCACCGTGGGAACGCAGATTGGCCCGAGCGGACCCCCAGGGGGCTCTGGGTGGAGATGTCGAAGCGTACATATCGGTGGTCCGAAAAGGTCTCCGCCATCTCCACCCGCCAGTCCACGACGCGGGCGGCTAGCACGGGGGTGGCAAACGAGACGTCGACCACCGATCCTCCCCGTTGCCGCACACACGTGTGGACAGCCCCTCTGTTTAGGAGGGACACACCGCACGACGCCGCCCAAAATTCTGCGGCGCGTCCCCGGACGTTGCAAGAGCGGGCCGGGTTGCCCCAGGCCGTCGCTTTGGCGTTCAGGTCGCCCAATATGGCGACCTGTCGTGGCGCCGCCCTCCCGACCACTGCGGTGAGGATTTCGAGATAATTCTCGAAATCCGAGAGAGGGCGGTTTGGGGAGAAATATACGCCCACAAAGACCAGGTCTCCCCACGCGGCGGCCACGTATCCCGGTCCCCTCTCTAAGAGCGAGAGGGGAGGGGAGTCCGTGGAAGACCGCGACACCAATGCCACTGAGCCGTCCCGATCACCCAGCCAACGGCCAGGCACCGAGTACGGCTCGGCAACCACCGCCACGTCCACCAACCACTCGGCCATTGTCTGCATCAGCAGATCCTGGGCCGCCCTGCAGTGGTTGGTGTTCGCCTGGAGGATACGATGCTTGACCTGACTATCCATTAATCAGACATCGCACCCCCCTCCACAGCCGCCAAAGTCCCAGCCTCAGGGACGGCGGTGGCAGCGACAGGCCGGATCGGCGCCTGCTCCTTGCCCTTCTTGGGGGGAGGATTGCACTTCCTCCCCAACATGACGTGGCCCGCCGGGCAGCCACTGGCGGCACACACCGCACAGTGCGGCGTGGCGGCCTCGCAGGAGGCGGACTTGTGCCCGTCCTTGCCGCAGCGGTAGCAGTTGCTCCCCCTGTCGACCTTGGACGGGCAAAGGGGCCGGGTGTGTCCGACTCCAAAACACTTGTAGCAGCGCAGAGGCTTGGCTGCAAGTGCCCGGACTACACCCGAGCTGAACCCGACTGCAAGTCGTCCTTTGGCGAGGACGGCTATGGCTGCGGCGACTGGGCAATCGAGGCGAATGGTGCCCATGCCGCTGCGACCGGTCCTGATGGCCCGACCTTGCACCTCTGTGACGCCACAGCCCCCCATCGCTGCGATCGCCGCCACCACCTCCTCCTTGGTGACCGAGTCGTCGAGGTCGGTCACCTCCAAGGCCACGGTCTTCACGGGCCTAGCGACATTGGCCGCGTCTGCGATGACCTCTTCCAACTTGGTTGCGAAGAGGTCCGGCGTTGGCGCTGCCCTGAGCCCCCGGGAACTCGAAAATTCGAGCCCCGGCCTGGGTCCGGCGGCACGAGACTGTGCCAATCCCCAGTTTTTGGGGATCAGCGTTGGTTCGCGCCCGCGTCATTATCGACGCGTACGTCTCCCCCCGCCCCGCAGCCTCAGCGGTGAGCGTCACCACTACGGCTGCGGTCTTGGGGGGAACCAACTTCCTCTTGTCATTCCTGGCGGGGGCTCCATTGGCTGCAGTGGTAGCAGCGGTGGTGGGCCTGGGGGCCGACCTCTTCCCCTTCCCCTTTCCTTTTCCCTTTCCCTTGCCCGTTGTCTGGGACGGGCCGGGAGGGGTGGTGGTGGTGGCGGCAGGGCCAGCCTCCGTCCTCGACTTCTTCCTCTTCTTTCCCCCTCCCTTTTTGGCCACCTTCGTCCATCCTTGCTGGTTGGATGGGGTGGTGGACGGAAGACCGGCGTCTTCCACCTGGGATGGCACCTCCGACTCGCGTCGCCTGTTGTCCGCCGCGAGCGGCGGTCGGAGGCGCTTCTCAGGCAAGAGCCTGTCCTCTATGCCCGCAATACAGGCTCTCGTGAAGTTCCTCTCCTCCGTGACGACCTTGCGGATGATATCCTCAAGGTTGGAGGGGGGAACCTCAGCCGCCGGTCTCGGCTCGGCTTTGTTTGGCCGGGCCGTGGCTTCAGCTAGCTTCTGATGCAGCTGGCTGACCTCTGACTGCAGGCGATCAACTTTCGCCTGCAGTTGCCGCGTTTCGTCGGTCGCCGTGCGCTGCACCAGCTCCCCGACGATGCCGCGCATACTCGCGGCCCTGCATTTAAGGGACTTTTGAAAAGTCCCTTTCAAATTGGAGGACTTAGAGGCGATTACCACTATCTCCTCTTCGTCCTCCTCAGCCATCAGCTGTAGCTCCGCCAGGGAGTGGTCCGCATACCGGACGCGGGACGCGCCGTACCCGGACTTGGCCCGGGCGACGCGCGTCCGTTGCTCCTTGGCCGCAACCCGCTCCTCCAGGTCTTGCTGCAGCTGCGCCCGCCTAATTAGGTCCAACTGGCATCTGGCTTCAGCTAGACCCACGTCGTGGGTATCAGACACCGGCTTCTGGGCCTTCGCGCGTGGTCTCCTCGAGTCCGAGGATCCCCCGGACCCATCTCTCTGACGGGCCCGCTTCCCCGGCTCCCGGCGACCAGTCATCGAACTAGCGTCCGACTCAAACAAAACGGACTCATTATCGGAGTCCGGCACCTCACAAAAGAAGCTGGTCGCAGACGGCGCGCGGCTAGCCTCCGACGCCGAAGCGCCCTCGGATTGGCCCTGAGAAGGGCCTTTTGGTTGGCCCTGAGAAGGGCCTTTTGGTTGGCCCTGAGAAGGGCCTTTTCTAAATCATCCGGAGACGTCCCTCGGTTTAGGCATAGCCTCCGCAGATGTCGTAGTTTCCCACAATAAAATAAAATAAGATAAAATCGATTAAAATATGCTACGACTGCACAGTGCACTTTAGCCGAGCCCGGTCTGCCACTCCGTTACGGTGGTCAGAACCGGGTCGTTGCCCAGGGGACGCGACGTGGACGCAAGCACTGTGGGGGGTCCCCCAACCTAACCTTTTTTTTTTTTTTTTTTTTTGTTGCCGGGGTGGAAAATCCTCATGGATGTCCTCCGCCCTGGGGTAGGCGGAGGGGTCTGTCAGACTCTTACTGACTAAAAACCACCCCGGTGTTCCCGTCCCACACTTGCACCGGGGATCATGGGATCTAATGCGACTTCCACGATCCCCAGCTAGTGCCGGCCCGCCTCTGCGGGCCACCTCAAGTCTGGGGGGGGGTGAGGTGTTTAAACCCCCCCCGCGACGTCTGAAAGGGGCGCGCGTGGAACACTACGCGCCGCCACCTCGGGTCCAGTGTGATGGGGGGCGGCGGACGTCCCCAAGTCCGCCGTCCCTGGACCCATTTAGGGGGGCCGGAAGAGGGCGTTGTCTGCCCTCTGCCGACGCCCGGTGCGCCTGCTGCGGGCCGGGTGAGCGGAAGAGATCTCCCGCTCCCGTTCCGCAGCCTCCTTCTGCGACACGACTGTTTCGCAGAAGGATACCACCGCGTCCCAGGACTCGTCGCTGCCGACCATCGCCTCGACCACGGCCGGCAGCGACAGGTCACTGCCCACTCCTGAGATGAGGGCACGGCGTGGCTCCTCCCAAGCGGCACACTCTGCCAGCGTATGCCGCGCCGTGTCCTCCCGACAGTCGATGCAGTGGTGACACCGGGCGTCCGGCTCCCTGTTTATGCGACACAGGTACTTCCCGAAGCAACCATGCCCCGAGAGCACCTGCGTCACCCGAAACGACAGGGAGCCGTGCCTCCTCCCGAGCCAGGGCTCGAGCACTGGCCGGACCGCCTCGATGGTGGCGAGGCCGGCGGTAGGGCGTGAAAGCCTGTCCCGCCATTCCGCCACCAGGGCTGCGCGGAGCTGTGACCGATAAAGCTCCATATGTCGCTGCATAAGCCACTCGCCCCGCGCCCTCGCTTCCTCGCGCCACTGGTACAGCGACGCGAGTACTTTCGCCTCGAGGTCCCAGGGCGGGGATCCGGCCAGTACGCAAGCCGCCTCGAAGGAGATCGTGCGATATCCCCTGATGACTCTGACGGCCATCGCTCTCTGCGGCTTTCGCAGGACAGCGATGCTGCCGGCCGTCAGGTCAGCCGCCCAGATCGGGGCCCCATACAGGGCCATCGATCGCACGATCCCCACGTAGAGCCGCCTACAGGCGGCGCTCGGGCCCCCCAGATTGGGAAGCAGCGTTGACAACGCCCCAGCCGCGCCCAACAACTTGGGCGCCAGTCGCCGGAAGTGGGGGCCAAAATCCCACCGGCTGTCGAGCACCAATCCTAGGTACTTCATGGTGGACTCGACAGCGATTTGAGCCCCCCCGACCACGATGTGTGATCCCGGCGGCGGCGCCCGCCGGGGGCCATGAAAGATCATGGCCTCCGACTTGTTGAGGGCAACCTCCAGGCCCAGGCGCCGTATGCGGCTCACCACCTGTGAGACCGCAGCCGTCGCCAGCAACGCTGCCTCCCTGTACGAGCTCCCCCGGGCCGTGACCAGTGTGTCGTCTGCATAACACGTCAGGTCCACGCCCGGCTGGAGCTCGCCGCGCAGCACCCAGTCGTACCCGATGTTCCACAGGAGCGGGCCCACGACCGAGCCCTGTGGAACACCGCACGACATGCGGCGCTGGCTTCCGCCATCACGTCCCGTGTAGGTGACACACCTCTCTGCTAAATAAGCCCCAACTATGCGGCGGAGGTAGGAAGGCACCCGATGATAACGCAGTGCCTCCCTAATACAGCTCCAGGGCAGGGTGTTGAAGGCGTTGGAGATGTCCAAGGACACCGCCAACATCACCCCGCCCCGGGACACCGCTTCCTGCGCCAGGACTCTCACCCGCGATATAGCGTGGATGGTGGAGCGCCCGTGCCGAAAGCCGAACTGGCTCTCGGCCAGGTCAGGCCCCTCTCCGCACAAGTGGCTGACGAGGCGGGCAGCGATTATACGCTCAAACATCTTACCCACCTCGTCTAGCAGCACTATGGGCCTGTACGCGGACGGTGAGTCCGCAGGGCGCCCCGCCTTCCTGAGCAGGACCAGACGACCAGATTTCCACAAAGTGGGAAACTGGCCCTGCTCAAGGCACGCTGTGTAGAGTCCTGTCAAGTGGGGCTCTAGCTCCTTCAGAGCGAGGGCTAACGCTTGGCCGTGGATCCCGTCGGGCCCCGGAGCCACGTTCTTGGCCCGGAGCCGCACCACGGCTGCCCTCATCTCTGCTTGTGTCACCTCTGGGACGCTGATGGCGTTCTCGTCTTCCTCTGCAAGCTCTGCGGCTGTGGGCAAAGCCATCGGCGGTGGAGTACGCTCCGCTCTTGCCGGGAAGAGGGCTGCGACTACCTCCTCCAGCAGCTCAGGCTGGAGACTCTCCGTGAGTGGAGGCGCTGCGGCTCGAAGTTTCCCTCGAACCGCACGATAAGGGCGCCCCCACGGATCTGCGTCGAGAGTCTCCAACATCTAACCTAACCTAACCTAACCTAACCTTTTTTTTTTTTTTTTTTTTTTTTTTTTTTTTTTTTTTTTTTTGTTGCCGGGGTGGAAAATCCTCATGGATGTCCTCCGCCCTGGGGTAGGCGGAGGGGTCTGTCAGACTCTTACTGACTAAAAACCACCCCGGTGTTCCCATCCCACACTTGCACCGGGGATCATGGGATCTAATGCGACTTCCACGATCCCCAGCTAGTGCCGGCCCGCCTCTGCGGGCCACCTCAAGTCTGGGGGGGGGGTGAGGTGTTTAAACCCCCCCCGCGACGTCTGAAAGGGGCGCGCGTGGAACACTACGCGCCGCCACCTCGGGTCCAGTGTGATGGGGGGCGGCGGACGTCCCCAAGTCCACCGTCCCTGGACCCATTTAGGGGGGCCGGAAGAGGGCGTTGTCTGCCCTCTGCCGACGCCCGGTGCGCCTGCTGCGGGCCGGGTGAGCGGAAGAGATCTCCCGCTCCCGTTCCGCAGCCTCCTTCTGCGACACGACTGTTTCGCAGAAGGATACCACCGCGTCCCAGGACTCCTCGCTGTCGACCATCGCCTCGACCACGGCCGGCAGCGACAGGTCACTGCCCACTCCTGAGATGAGGGCACGGCGTGGCTCCTCCCAAGCGGCACATTCTGCCAGCGTATGCCGCGCCGTGTCCTCCCGACAGTCGATGCAGTGGTGACACCGGGAACCTAACCTAACCTAACCTAACCTAACCGTTATAACTTTGCATCCAGGTGACGCATTTTGAAGCTGTTTTCAGCAATTTTGATTGTTTTTAGGCTCCGTCCTACGTTTTGACTAATAAAAATTGACATAGACGCGAAAAAATTTTTTCGTTCATACATTGCTTCACGAATACTATAATATTACAAACAAAATTTTTTATCTCTAAATTTTCACTGCAAATTTTCTTTATATTAGTTTCAGTAGTTACTTACCTGCCTTACCCGTATTCTGGTGCGCGTTCCGCGTACTTGAGTCCTGTTCGGTAGCCGTAATTTCAGTTTTTTGCATATTTTTCAGTCGAAAAACACGTTTTTTGACCAAAACTCAAAATTTTTGTTCCGCATAAATTTCATTCGCTCCGTACGTCGCTGGCCCGCGCGGAGACGCGTCTTTTGACACCTCGCACGTGCGCCTAGCGAATATAGAACTGCAAAAAATTTCATATAAATTATATTCACAAACCTTCGAAATCCACCTTAGAGAAACAGTAATTACGTCAAATCGTTATAACTTTGCATCCAGGTGACGCATTTTGAAGCTGTTTTCAGCAATTTTGATTGTTTTTAGGCTCCGTCCTACGTTTTGACTTAGAAAAATTGACATAGACGCGAAAAAATTTTTTCGTTCATACATTGCTTCACGAATACTATAATATTACAAGCAAAATTTTTTATCTCTAAATTTTGACTGCAAATTTTCTTTATATTAGTTTCAGTAGTTACTTACCTGCCTTACCCGTATTCTGGTGCGCGTTCCGCGTACTTGAGTCCTGTTCGGTAGCCGTAATTTCAGTTTTTTGCATATTTTTCAGTCGAAAAACACGTTTTTTGACCAAAACTCAAAATTTTTGTTCCGCATAAATTTCATTCGCTCCGTACGTCGCTGGCCCGCGCGGAGACGCGTCTTTTGACACCTCGCACGTGCGCCTAGCGAATATAGAACTGCAAAAAATTTCATATAAATTATATTCACAAACCTTCGAAATCCACCTTAGAGAAACAGTAATTACGTCAAATCGTTATAACTTTGCATCCAGGTGACGCATTTTGAAGCTGTTTTCAGCAATTTTGATTGTTTTTAGGCTCCGTCCTACGTTTTGACTAATAAAAATTGACATAGACGCGAAAAAATTTTTTCGTTCATACATTGCTTCACGAATACTATAATATTACAAGCAAAATTTTTTATCTCTAAATTTTGACTGCAAATTTTCTTTATATTAGTTTCAGTAGTTACTTACCTGCCTTACCCGTATTCTGGTGCGCGTTCCGCGTACTTGAGTCCTGTTCGGTAGCCGTAATTTCAGTTTTTTGCATATTTTTCAGTCGAAAAACACGTTTTTTGACCAAAACTCAAAATTTTTGTTCCGCATAAATTTCATTCGCTCCGTACGTCGCTGGCCCGCGCGGAGACGCGTCTTTTGACACCTCGCACGTGCGCCTAGCGAATATAGAACTGCAAAAAATTTCATATAAATTATATTCATATAGATTGGTACAACGCGTCGCGAGACTAAGCGGACGTGTTTTTCGTATTGATTATAATGCAATAAACAATTACGACAAATAAATATAACTATTGCGTCAGTATAGAGTAAAGTGTGTCGCGTGTGTCTTGTTGGTTTTTACAAACTTTCATGTGCAAGATGAACTAGATATTTTTTATAATCAATAAAGTGTTTCTGGTACAATGTCTAACCCAGGATCGAGCCCGTTTGGTCGTAGCCAATTATTACACCGTAGTCCTCCTCCGACGCCGACCGAACCATTACCCCCGAGCGACCCAAATCCACCAGCACCCGCTGAGAATGAATTGCCTTTAGAAGTCATCAGTACGCCGGAGATTCAGAAATGGATAGGATCTATAGATGCCATTCTGAACGAAGTTTGCACAATTGTCGGTGATGGCAAAATGAACTCGGACCAGAAGCTTCGTGTCTCCACTCTTTGCCGGAAGGTTTCCAGTGGGACTTCACAGATGGCCGTTCTATACCAATCGTTAAAGACGAAAACGATCCAGGCCCATACCACAATCCAGCACCTACAGGTTCACCAGAACGTTGTCGACTCTCTCCAGCAGTTCAAAGAGGTCGTAGAGACTAAGTTGAATCCCACGGAAAGTACTACTTTTGCTAGCATGGTGAAGAAAGGTACCGATAACTTTGTCCGTCCTGCAAATTTGAGATCAGTCGCCATCTATCCCAGCGATAAGACCCAAACAAGTGACGACACCAAGACACTTGTACAAAAGTTAATCTCCCCCGAACAACTTAAGCTTCATGTCCGTGGCGTGAGAAAAGTGAAAAATGGGGGCGTTATGATCAGCACTGAAAATAACGGCGACATTGAGAAACTTAAAAATTCGGACAAATTAGTTTCATCGGGCCTTACAATAGAAGAACCTTCTAAACGCCGCCCAAGGGTCGCTGTTATTGGTGTCCCCGTTGCCCTTACCGAGAAGGAGGTGTTCGATTGTATTTACGAGCAAAACCTTTCAGACAAGTTGCCGAATATAACTCGGGAGTCCTTCCTTGCGAGCATCAAATTAAGCCATAAATCGGGTAAGAAAGACCTTCCTACCTGTAACTACATCCTGGAACTACCCGCTAGCATGAGGAAAATTATTATAAACCAAAGCCGTATTTTTATTAATTGGACTTCATGCCCTGTGAGAGATTTCACGATAGTCACCAGGTGCTTCAATTGCCAGCAGTTCGGACACGCAGCCAAGTTTTGCCGAGAAACTAGTGCTACTTGCAACCACTGTGGAGAGACTGGACACTCCTTCAAGGAATGCAGCAGGAAATCTTCTCCCTCTCATTGTGCGACGTGCAAACGTTTTAAGAGAAAATGCGACCACCCAACTGGCGATGTAAGTTGCCCGGCCCGCAAATACGCAGAGATCAACTACATTAACTCAATTGACTATGAAGGTGCCTAAGAGCGCCACCGAATATTTTTATTAGTAAGCACTTAAACAGGTAGCTTATCCTCTATTTATATATCCACTTAGTTTGTAACTAGCATGACAAATCAGCTAATTTGTGATCTAGATAGTTTTTCTGTGTCTGAATCTAAAATCTGTAATGTTGTGGACTGTAAACACCTTCTTCCTTCTGGTGACAAAACGTTAACCCTACTCACACAGAATATTCGGAGCATAAATCGAAACATGCACGGTTTTGAAGTGTTATTACAGAATCTTGACATAAGCTGTGATATTATCGTCTTAACAGAATGTTGGTTGTCTAAACTGACAGTAAACTTACCATCTCTTGACGGTTATTATTCATACAAAACAGACAGAAACATAAACCAAAACGATGGATTAGTAGTTTATATCAAAAATAATTTAATAACAATCAAAGAAGAACCGGTATTCCAAGATAGTAATTGCTTGATTATTAAAATTATTCCTGATACAGTAGTCATGGCTATTTATAGGCCTCCTTCTCAAAATATGGACAGATTTTTAGACTCACTTGACACAAACTTAAAAAACTTAGCATCTTTTAAAAACATAATACTTCTGGGTGATATTAACATTAACATTGCTTCCGGGAAAACCGATACCCATGTACATAATTATCTGAATATTTGCTCATTTCATGGACTTTTACCAGCTCACTATCACCCCACGCATCAGAGCGGCTCATGCTTAGACCATATCATTCTAAAATCAAAAAATCCATCCAAAACAGTGGTAACTAATTCTTCGCTTACCGATCATCAAGCTGTTTTACTAACATTACAAATAAGTTCACCTAGAAAAAACTGCATGCGTAGCTACACTAAAGTCAATATGACAAATCTTGAAACTGGCATACGCGGTATTAATTTTGACCCTGTTTATAATTCAAACGATGCAAATATTTCTTTGAAGTATTTTATAAATTCGCTTCAATATGCAATAAGGAAAAACTCTTTCACTAAGACAACGCCTAGAAAGTATAGTTGTATTAAACCCTGGATCACACCCGGGCTCGTTCGTTGTATAAGACACAGAGACAAACTTCACCTTAAATTGAAACTTGCACCTGATAACGAAATACTTTCTGTTTCATATAAAAGGTATCGAAACTTCTGTAATAATCTTTTAAAAAAACTTAAAAATCAGTATGATAAACATGAATTACAGAAGGCGGGAAAAAATAGTAAACTGGTCTGGAAATTTATAAAAACTAATACTTTTAGATCTAAAAATCCCGAACCTCCGCTAGATTTACTATCAACAGAGACAAACCCAGACGATGCGATGAATAAAGTAAACAATTTTTTTGCTAACGTTGGTAAAAACTTGGCTGAAAAGTCTTTAAATTCTAGTAATTCGTCCCATCAAAACCTGACTACGACATCCTCTAAAATAAATTCTTTTGTTTTGTTAGATACCGACGTTAACGAAGTAGTAAGAGTAATAAACGGGTTAAAAGAAGTTTGTGCTACTGGGTGGGATGACATTCCTAATAATATACTTATAAGATTTAAATACCTACTAGCCCCGCCGCTAACCCACATTTTTCAGCTATGTTTATCTAAAGGTATATTCCCTAAATTGCTTAAAAAAGCTGTGGTCACACCTGTATTCAAGTCTGGAGACAAAAACTGTGTGAATAACTACAGACCTATTTCAGTGTTAACAGGCCTCTCAAAAATTTTAGAAAAACTCATTAACAGTAGACTGATAAAATATTTGGAAGATAATGGGCTACTTTCAGATAATCAATTTGGTTTTAGGCCCTTAAGATCAACTAGCCAAGCAGTACACAAATTAACTAATTATGTTTCTACGAATCTGGATAATGGTATGCACACAATTGGGATTTTTCTAGACCTTGCCAAGGCCTTCGACACTATTTCTTGTTCTTTACTTTTGCACAAGCTTGAAACACTTGGGATAAGAGGAGCACAACTTCTACTATTTTCTGATTATCTCAGCGATCGGCATCAATGTGTCAAAATAGGTCAGTATACAAGTTCTGAACTTAAAAATAATTGTTTTGGTATTCCACAAGGTAGCATTTTGGGCCCCACGTTATTTTTAATCTATATAAATGAACTGTGCAGTCTGCCACTCCAAAATGGTATCATAATGTCTTATGCGGATGATACCGCTCTATTGTTCTCAGCTAAATCTAGAGTTGAGGTATATGAACATGCTCAGAAAGGCTTTAACATTGTGTCTGATTGGCTCCATGATAATATCCTAACATTAAATGCAGATAAAACAAAACACATTTTATTTACAATGAGAAATACTAACATACCGCTTACTAATCTAAAAATTTACGCACATAATTGTTGCACGAGCGCTGACACTGCATGTTCGTGTCCCACTTTAGCTAACGCTGACCATCTGAAATATCTAGGTGTCACTATTGACTCCAACCTAAATTTCCGCAAACATATCGATTTACTATGTACTAGAGTGCGCAAATTAATATATGTTTTTAAGAATTTACGGAATATAGCTGATTATAAATTAATTAAACAGGTTTATTTAGCTTTGTGTCAATCAATTCTTACATATTGCATAACTTCTTGGGGTGGTGCTGCAAAAACAATTTTACTCCCCCTAGAGCGCGCTCAAAGAGCAGTTCTAAAGGTTGCTACCTTTCGCCCTTTTAGATTTCCTACGCACCAGCTTTACATAGCATGTAATGTGCTAACAGTACGGCAATTATTCATTCTCAGCATAGTTCTACACCAGCACACTGCACTTCCTTTTGACCCAGTACCCTCCGACAAGAGAAGGAAGGACTTGGTTTGCATCAAGCCTCAAATTAAACATGCGTTTGCTAATCGATTTTATGTATTCTTAGGACCTTTTCTGTATAATAGGCTGAACAAGGTACTAAGCCTCTATAGTGTTAGCTATAAAAAATGTAGAACAATCTTATCAGAATATTTAGCGATACTCAATTACACAGACACAGAAAAACTTCTAGAAATTTTGTCATGATTTAATTTATTCCCTCGTATGTAACTAGTAGTACTTTTGTATTACAATTATTTTACATAGGATAGATTTAGTTTTATTTTTAATAGATTATTTTTATATTACTTTTACTTTGTCCCAATGTAATTAAAATGTAAAGTGATGGTCTGAAACACAGGTTTGAATAAACCTAGTTCGGGCGGGACGCTAAGCATTCTAATTCCGAATCATCATTACTTGCACCTGTAATTAAAAAAAATTTAGCTTTAGTTTATTAGTACGCACTATAATTGTATAGGATATTTATACTACTATTGGCTAAATTTACACCTTTTGTAAACGTTTTTATTAAATAAATTATTATTATTATTATTATTATTATTATTATTATTCACAAACCTTCGAAATCCACCTTAGAGAAACAGTAATTACGTCAAATCGTTATAACTTTGCATCCAGGTGACGCATTTTGAAGCTGTTTTCAGCAATTTTGATTGTTTTTAGGCTCCGTCCTACGTTTTGACTAATAAAAATTGACATAGACGCGAAAAAATTTTTTCGTTCATACATTGCTTCACGAATACTATAATATTACAAGCAAAATTTTTTATCTCTAAATTTTGACTGCAAATTTTCTTTATATTAGTTTCAGTAGTTACTTACCTGCCTTACCCGTATTCTGGTGCGCGTTCCGCGTACTTGAGTCCTGTTCGGTAGCCGTAATTTCAGTTTTTTGCATATTTTTCAGTCGAAAAACACGTTTTTTGACCAAAACTCAAAATTTTTGTTCCGCATAAATTTCATTCGCTCCGTACGTCGCTGGCCCGCGCGGAGACGCGTCTTTTGACACCTCGCACGTGCGCCTAGCGAATATAGAACTGCAAAAAATTTCATATAAATTATATTCACAAACCTTCGAAATCCACCTTAGAGAAACAGTAATTACGTCAAATCGTTATAACTTTGCATCCAGGTGACGCATTTTGAAGCTGTTTTCAGCAATTTTGATTGTTTTTAGGCTCCGTCCTACGTTTTGACTAATAAAAATTGACATAGACGCGAAAAAATTTTTTCGTTCATACATTGCTTCACGAATACTATAATATTACAAGCAAAATTTTTTATCTCTAAATTTTGACTGCAAATTTTCTTTATATTAGTTTCAGTAGTTACTTACCTGCCTTACCCGTATTCTGGTGCGCGTTCCGCGTACTTGAGTCCTGTTCGGTAGCCGTAATTTCAGTTTTTTGCATATTTTTCAGTCGAAAAACACGTTTTTTGACCAAAACTCAAAATTTTTGTTCCGCATAAATTTCATTCGCTCCGTACGTCGCTGGCCCGCGCGGAGACGCGTCTTTTGACACCTCGCACGTGCGCCTAGCGAATATAGAACTGCAAAAAATTTTATATAAATTATATTCACAAACCTTCGAAATCCACCTTAGAGAAACAGTAATTACGTCAAATCGTTATAACTTTGCATCCAGGTGACGCATTTTGAAGCTGTTTTCAGCAATTTTGATTGTTTTTAGGCTCCGTCCTACGTTTTGACTAATAAAAATTGACATAGACGCGAAAAATTTTTTTCGTTCATACATTGCTTCACGAATACTATAATATTACAAGCAAAATTTTTTATCTCTAAATTTTGACTGCAAATTTTCTTTATATTAGTTTCAGTAGTTACTTACCTGCCTTACCCGTATTCTGGTGCGCGTTCCGCGTACTTGAGTCCTGTTCGGTAGCCGTAATTTCAGTTTTTTGCATATTTTTCAGTCGAAAAACACGTTTTTTGACCAAAACTCAAAATTTTTGTTCCGCATAAATTTCATTCGCTCCGTACGTCGCTGGCCCGCGCGGAGACGCGTCTTTTGACACCTCGCACGTGCGCCTAGCGAATATAGAACTGCAAAAAATTTCATATAAATTATATTCACAAACCTTCGAAATCCACCTTAGAGAAACAGTAATTACGTCAAATCGTTATAACTTTGCATCCAGGTGACGCATTTTGAAGCTGTTTTCAGCAATTTTGATTGTTTTTAGGCTCCGTCCTACGTTTTGACTTAGAAAAATTGACATAGACGCGAAAAAATTTTTTCGTTCATACATTGCTTCACGAATACTATAATATTACAAGCAAAATTTTTTATCTCTAAATTTTGACTGCAAATTTTCTTTATATTAGTTTCAGTAGTTACTTACCTGCCTTACCCGTATTCTGGTGCGCGTTCCGCGTACTTGAGTCCTGTTCGGTAGCCGTAATTTCAGTTTTTTGCATATTTTTCAGTCGAAAAACACGTTTTTTGACCAAAACTCAAAATTTTTGTTCCGCATAAATTTCATTCGCTCCGTACGTCGCTGGCCCGCGCGGAGACGCGTCTTTTGACACCTCGCACGTGCGCCTAGCGAATATAGAACTGCAAAAAATTTAATATAAATTATATTCACAAACCTTCGAAATCCACCTTAGAGAAACAGTAATTACGTCAAATCGTTATAACTTTGCATCCAGGTGACGCATTTTGAAGCTGTTTTCAGCAATTTTGATTGTTTTTAGGCTCCGTCCTACGTTTTGACTAATAAAAATTGACATAGACGCGAAAAAATTTCGTCTGCTACGCAGATGACACTCTTCTCACCGCCCGGAGGGGGAATTTCAGGGAGGCGGCCAATTTGGCCTCGGCGGGTGGATCCTTGGTAGCAGGGAGGATCCGCCGCCTAGGGTTATCGGTGGCACTGCACAAGACCGAGGCCGTGTTCTTCCACGGCCCCCGGCAGCGCCCCCCACCTGACGCCCACATCTTCGTGGAGGGCGTCAGAATTGAGGTCAAGGCCCAGATGAAATACCTGGGCCTTGTACTCGACAGCAGGTGGCGCTTCGGGCCGCATTTTAGCGGGCTGTCGTCACGCCTGCTGAAGGCCGCGGGTGCGCTCTCGTGGCTGCTCCCCAACTTGGGGGGGCCCAGCGCGCGATGCCGGCAACTTTACGTCGGCATCTTGAGGAGTATGGCCCTCTACGGGGCTCCTATCTGGGAGGACTCACTCCACAGGAGGGAGAATGCCGCCGCCTTGCGGGCACCCCAAAGGGCCATAGCCTAGCGGGTGGCACGGGCCCATCGCACGGTGGGCTTTGCAGCAGCATGTGGGGTTTGCAGCAGCAAGGGAACTCGAGGCGTGGGTGCTCGCCAGAGTGTATGAATGGACGGCAGGACGGAGGGCAAGAGGAGAATGCCCAGCCCCGGAAGAGCGGGCAGCCGTCCGGTGGGAGGCGAGGGACGCCATCGTCGTCCATTGGACGGGGGACCTCGCCACTGCAGCTTTTGGCCGCCGAACCCTCGATGCGATAGGGCCAGTCCTGCGAGACTGGCTCGAGCGGTCGCATGGGTTCCTCTCCTTCCGTCTGGTACAGGTGCTGTCCGGACATGGATGTTTCGGATCGGCAGTCGCCTCCTTCTGCAAACACGTCATGTCCCTGAAGGAGGCAGCGGAGCGCGCGCGTGAGGACAATCCTAACGCGGCGCCGCTTCGCAGGCGGAGGAGGGGTCGAAGAAGACGTCAGTTTGAAAGTCATCTCCGACTCCTCCCAGTTGGAGGCCAGCAGGCAACGGGTGCGGGGGCACCCTTGCCTGTATTACACAGGCCTCCACCAGTGTCGAACGGGAATGGCCAGGTGTTCCCTGCCATTCCCATAGCTATCCAGCCTGGGGGGCATGAGGGGCCGGCCAGCTAGGCGGGCATGCGCCGGGAGGGTTATGGATGTAAAGGCTGACCCGGTTTCCCATGGCCCCCCCATCACGGCGATGTGGGAACACCGCTGAGTTTTAGTGAGTATACTGTCACCATCGACAGGGGTCCCACATACCCCGACTCGTCCCCCACGAGCGGGGATGCGTAATGCATTTCTCAGCGTTAAAAAAAAAAAAAAGGTTAAGTTGGGTAGAGGGCAGACAACGCCCTCTTCCGGCCCCCCTAAATGGGTCCAGGGACGGCGGACTTGGGGACGTCCGCCGCCCCCCATCACGCTGGACCCGAGGTGGCGGCGCGTAGTGTTCCACGCGCGCCCCTTTCAGACGTCGTGGGGGGGGTTTAAACACATACCCCCCCCAGACTTGAGGTGGCCCGCAGAGGCGGGCCGGCACTAGCCGGGGATCGTGGAAGTAGCATTAGATCCCAAGATCCCCGGTGCAAGTGTGGGAGGGGAACACCGGGGTGGTTTTTAGTCAGTAAGAGTCTGACAGAACCCTCCGCCTACCCCAGGGCGGAGGACATCCATGAAGATTTTCAGATCGGGGCCCCATACAGGGCCATTGATTGCACGATCCCCACGTAGAGCCGCCTACAGGTGGCGCTCGGGCCCCCCAGATTGGGAAGCAACGTTGACAACGCCCCAGCCGCGCCCAACAACTTGGGCGTCACCAAGTCTCCTAGCTTAACTAAGCTCTAGTCATCTCTTACTTAATCCTAAGGCAGAGTACTACGAAGCTTAACTGCCATTTAGCGAGACACGTTCCAGTAATCACTGGGCGCGTACTAAAGTAATGAACCCCTTATAACGGCCTACTCACCCTTTACTAAGACAGCACAAAACATGCAGAAGCGTACTGCATCGTCAGTCGGTTGCAGAATGATTTACGATTGCTCCTACTATGCGCCGACGTGGTTATTCCAAATCGTCACTTCTCACTTCCTTAATCTGGGGAAGATTTAGAGGATGCTTTCAATGTAATCGACAGCCGTGCGACTCTGTCAAGCATCGGAGCGTTTCTATCTGGGCGTCCAAATGTCATGTCTCGCTAATAATTTGTGAGAGGCCGATAGCCGGATGTGGTTTAACGAGACACAATTCCTAGCGTTCCTTAGAACGAACTATCAATCCAGTTTAGGGAAACTTGGTGAAACCTACCCGGGAACTGTGTGTACATCAAGTGTAATGTAAAATATCCTGCAGTTCAGTCAGTCCGTAGGGATAAGGTAACCATCACTATCATTTGGTTGGTTTGTGTTCGTAGACAACTACAAAGTAGTATTATAGCTCAAATTGGCCCTAACGAGTTGCGAGTATTCATTTGGTTCAGCCATCCATAAGCGGTGTGACTGCCGTAAGTGTCATGTCTTGGTTGTGGTTGTCTATAGTCTGTTGGTAGTGTATTCATCTACCGTCTCTTGGTAAATGTCACACCCAATGGAAGGCTTTCTCCAAGTCCCTAGTACCAAACGCTGTTGTAGGATGCCTCGATCGTCATAGAAAGGAATAAGGAGGGATAGAATAGTAAACACTCACCCAATTGTTCACAAACACACTCACTGAGATTCACGCGCTTTACACACTTCTTAAGGCTCCTACATACTGGCGCGACTTGTCGCGCGACGCGTCGCGACACAAAGGCACCGCTTGTAGCGCTACACGCGGTGTCTTTGTGTCGCGTCGCGTCGCGCGACAAGTCGCGCCAGTATGTAGGAGCCTTTACATTATACTAGACTAATATAACCTAGTCTAAACCTACACTTATCATTACAATTAAAACTGTTAGATAACATTCTCGCTATCGCGATCTCTCCAAAGAGACATAGTCTCTTTATTATTCTACTACGAGGCAGGCCCTACGGAGGAGTGACAATATTATGGCGAAAAAGTGTATTTCAGTCTGTTAAAGTGATAGCTTGTGATGACGTACGTATTAGAAGGGTGTGGTATGTAATAAATTGATATATGATAATATTCAGCATATACGAGTATATGCCAACTGACTGTGTTGAGAACTTAATTAAATTTACTCTGTGCTTAAGTAAAATTAATTCTATAATTGAAGACTGTATATAAGAAGAATAATAATAGAATAAAAAAGAAAAGAATAATCGTGATACTGAAGCTTTTATATGTTAGAAGATTATAATGCGCATCCGAGTGAGTTATTTTATAGGGAGTTGCTTAAGTTTTGTAATGATCAGGACTGGTCTTGTGTGTATGTGGACTGTGGAGATTCTAGGTGATAAGTCTGAAACATTTACATTTGTCAGTGAGGCACATGGGTGTATAAGATGGTTTGACCATTGTGTTGCGACTAAAGCTGCTTTACCAGCTGTTAATCGTGTTTGGGTTGATTATGATGTGCAGTGGTCTGATCATTTTCCACTCTATGTCGAGTGTTACCTAACTGGGTTAAAATGTGGAAATCGGGCAATCCATTCACCATTTTTCAATAAGATTACTTAGGGGGTACGAACGGAAAATCAAGTTAAGCTGTATCATCAGCTGTGTCACTCTCGGCTTAGGGAAATTGATTTTCCTGAACAGCTATCACAATGTTGTGATGGTCGCTGTTATGATGTTAACCAAAGGGCCTTATTAAAGGATATGTATGTATGTGAACCTGGTCTCAATCTTGTCCGATGCTGTCATTACTTCTTGTGAACGTGCAGGGGTGAGAAGGAAAGGTGGATATATATCCGGATGGGGTAACCATGTTGCAGGTTTTCACAGGGAGGCCAGACTAACATTTTTGGCTTGGGTCCAAGCTGGTAAGCCTAGTAGCGGTGAAATCTATTGCGATATGTATGAAAGTAGAAAGACTTTCAAAAAACAGCTTAAATATTGCCAAAATAAGCATGATCAAATAAAGATGGATGATATGGCCGCTCATCATGCAGCCAAAGATTTTAAAGCATTTTAGAAACAAACCAGTAAACTGAATGTTAGGCCTGGTCTTCCTGTGAGTGTGGGCCGGTTTGTGATCATACCGAGAAAGCTAATCTCTTTAAAGACCAATTTAATGTAACGCGTCGATGTGGTTCCACCGGATCTGGTGATTCTGCCACTGATGAGGGTGTCGGTGCTGGGGCGGTTGTGCAGGAGCGGGTGGTGAGATTTACAGCCAAGCAAGTGTGGCAAGTTATTGGCGGTATGCAGCGAGGTAAATCTCTCGGGTGCGACAGTCTCAGCATTGACCACCTGAGATATGCTGGAGTGCACCTGCCGCGCGTACTCTCCTTGTCTTACAATCTGCGCTTGTGTCATGGTTATTTACCTGTGGAACTCACTAGAACCATAGTCGTACCTATTGTTAGGAATGGGACTGGGGATTTATCCGATAAGGCCGATTATCGGCCTGTATCTCTGCCAACGGTATACTTTTATCTCATGTACATTTGCACGATGCTCAATTCGGTTTTAGAAGTGGGCTTTCAACGGAAAGTACCATCCTTTGCTTTAAGCAAGCTGTCAGATACTACACTAACAGAAGCACGCATATACGTGCTTCCTGGATTTGTCTAGGGCCTTCGATACAGAATTGTATGATAGGCTCTGGAACAAGCTGGAGGGCGCGGGTGTACCGGCAGAAGTTGTTTCAGTGTTAAGGCATTGGTATCGGTGTCAGAGAAATCAGGTGCGATAGGCGGGGGCATTGTCGGATGAATACGGCATGGAGTGTGGCGTGCGGCAGGGGGGTGTCTCCTCTCCTCTTCTGTTCAACCTGTACGTCAATGACCTCATCGCTGAGCTCAGCAGTACTCATACAGGCTGCTTTGTTGACGGGGTGAGTGTTAACAATATTAGTTACGCTGACGATATGGTGCTGCTGGGACCATCGGTGGGAGCGATTCGCACTTTGGTAACAAAGTGTGAGGCTTATGCGGCGGAGCGTGGGCTTCAGTATAACTCAAAGAAGAGCCAGGTGCTTCTATTTAAATCTAATAATTATAAGCCAGCCAATGCTCCGCCTATTAAGCTTAATGGTGCGGCTCTAAGGGTTGTGAGCAGGTTTACATATCTAGGGCATATTGTAACAGAAGACCTGAAAAATGATGCGGATGTAGAGTGGTAGCGCAGGGCACTGGCAGTCCGGGGGAATATGATTGCTCGCAGGTTTGCTCGATGCTCACGTGATGTAAAACTCGCTCTGTTCAAGGCTTATTGCCAATCGTTTTACACAAGCAGCCTGTGGGTGAGTGTGACGCGCCGGGCTGCTGGTGCACTGCGCATCTAATATAATAATATATTTAGGATGCTGTTGCGGTTGCCTCGTTTTTGCAGCGCATCAGGCATGTTTGCTGAGGCGCGTACAGACGGCTTCCATGCAATTATGCGTAAGAGAGCTGTGTCTATGCGACAGCGAGGCGGTAGCAATAGCATCTTGCAAATAATTGCCGCTAGGCCAGACTGCCCATTCCAAAACAAATTGGATGCGTATTTTACTAGGTATAATATAGTTGTAGACCCGATTTTCAATTTAATTTAATTCAATCAAATTTATTTTAATTGAGATGAATGATTTAATTGATTTTTTTTATTTACTAACGTAGTTTTAGATAAACATTGTTACTAACCCATATATGAGTGGAAAATCGAAATAAATGATTTATTATTATTATTATCGACCTAGTTCTAACTCTCCTAGCCTAGCCTAACTCGACCGCTCTTTGTCATGGTTTTAAACGAACTCCCCTAACTTAACTTGCCTAGGCTAGCACGTCCGTATCCTACCGTGGCTCAACACTGACTCCCCTCAGCTCTACCCTTTTCGTTATTGTTTCCATCTCCTAACACTCCGCACGCCCACGCGCAGCCAGGGCCCTAGTTTTTTGTACCATCGTCTTAAAAACGCTGTTTGTTCTGGGGCTACATTTACGATAGCCAGATGCAGCTGTAAATGGCGGCAAATGTGTGTTGTTATGCCATGATTCTTAGAATTTCTAGAAAATGCCCGATTGTTTCCCATAAAATATAAATGGTTAGTAAGAGGTTTCATAATTCCAAAGAAATAGGATGTTTTGTTATTAATTATGGTAACATGTCGAGCTGTCAGACCATAAAATTGAGATTTAATGTATTTGTAAGAGCCTAATATCGTGAGACAATGTTAAAATAAGAATTGAGGATAAGATATTTTGTAATTAATTACTTAACCAGGAGACATGACAGACAGTCACAACGTCCCACAAATTACTGTCACTTTGTAAACACTTTAGGAGTACTCACTTATTGTGGTAGTAACCCACTAAACGATCACTAGGTAGGTATAAGAATTCAATTTAACAAATTCTAACAAAAATAATTCTCAGTGACAGCTCCTGACATGCTTTTCCAGTGAATTGCAGTTAATTAATAATCCCACCATAGTTCTGTTAATGGATGGAGGAGGGGAAGGGTGGGGGGTAAATGAAAGTCAGACATCTTAACATTATCGTATATTTACTGTCATATTTTTTTTACTTCTTGAATACGTTGAGTAATGATACATATAATTTTCCCTATTGAATATGTGGGTACAGCATAACTCGTGTGACCGTGTGACGCCGCGAATGGCGCCTCCACCATTGTGTGCGTGCGCTAGTTTATTCTAGCAAACAAACCATAATTCTCAACATGTTTTATTGACTCCCTCTAGTTATGACAACCTCCTAGACACTACCCTATAATTTGTTTTAATAACCTACTAGGTATCAACAGTCTTATCACGTTTTGATTAGCTTCAAACTCTCATTCATACATGAGTAGGTATATAAATCGTAAGTGCATGTACATATGTGATTCATCTAGCTCTGACATAATTAAATACAAATGAAGACCAAGAGTAGTTGTCATTGAAGTGATTGCTGCCGTTTGGTTGCAGCGCATAAGTACATATTTAATTTATGTGCAGCACGTCAGGTATTCTGGTTTAGTAACAAAGAGGACATACACGGCGCCATTTTATCGCTTTTATTAAATCTAATAAATAAATAATTTTTCGATCTAAGGTATTTCTTGGCAATACGAGGAATCAGTTCAGCTTAGATTGCCACACGTATTTGTGATACTAACCTATGCATACAATGTTGGTATAGTTGTGTAATAACCATGTCAGTCTATAAATTCACATATTGGAATTAAAAAGGAATTACGTCAGCCATCGATTCGAACCAAATTAATAATATTTTCGCCATTTTAGTTTTAGACGCATAATTAGAAGAGAGAGAAGTTGCAAGAAGATAAAAATGGCACGGTGTATGTATAGGGTAGCAGTCTCTTTGTAACATTCGCTAATGATGAGTGCAGCGCGTGTCAGCGGCGGCGCACTTCGTTGTCGGCGACGCTGTCCGGCGTGGTGGGAGTGCGCGCGGTGGTAGTGGTGGTGGTGGTGGTCGGCGGGTCCAGGCCCTTGATCTCGAAGGGCCCGCGGAACAGCGGCCGGAACAGGCGCAGGAACGTCTGGTAGCGCACCGCCGAGTTCTGCAACACGACGCGCTCTCACACACGGAACATATACACAGAACAGTACAGACAGCGTGGGGGGGGGTCTCACCTGGATGACGTCACCGATGATCTTAGTAGTGCGGATGAGCAGCGATACGGACGGGCCAAACAGGCTGCCCGGCAGGTCCAAGCTGACCTTGTTCCGGTCGAACACCGGGATGTCGCCGGCTGCCGCGGCTTGGCGGCTGCGGCGCGGGCCCCCAGGACTCAGCGGGTTGCCAGGGCTCCGCGACCACGATGGGGGCCCCCTCGCCAGCTCCCGGCGCCTCCACGTAGTGCCACTCTGCGACAAGGCCGCTCTGAGCATCGCGTCTCTCGCGCCTCGCAGCCCTGGCCTCGCTGTCTCGTGTGTGGTGCTTGCGTATGCGTTGTATGGGTTTATGGAAATATAATGTTCTGCCAAATAGTGCGTTGCACACTCGCCCCCGGGCCGAGCGCTGCGTCAAGTGTGACCCGCGCCGGGCTGCAGTCGCGCGGGCACACTGCGGCCCACGGGGCACTAGGCGCGGGCTCCTCACTGAGCGCAGTGTTGAGCGTGTTATGAGCACTTTGAGCCACATGTGTCTCGTGAATGTTTAAGTTTTACTAATTCATTCTCTGACAAACGAAGACGTCGACAACAAAGTAGAGCCTATAGCGCGTGTGTCAAGTCTCCGTAACGAAGTACCGAAATGTTGGAGAAATACCTCGCGGCTGGTTCGCTCAGTGCGACGTACTCGTGTTTGTTAAGTAGGGGTTCATAACATAAACTACATCATTACTATAAGACGAAATATTCAATTAAATGCTTAATTTTATTTTTTTATTATAAGATTGAAGTACTTGGGTGTTAAATAATGAAGCGATCAAATACTTTGCACATAGGATTAAGAATACATACACACAACTCGCACAGGGGACTGATGATCTGTAACCAATCATATCGGGTATGATGGTTACATAAATTCTAGAAACTGCATAAGTTGACCTCGGTAGGGCAATATTTCATAGTTTATACGAACTATTTCATTTGGGTATATACGAATAAAATTGAAACAAATAAAATAAGAGTCACTTATTTATTACATAAAGATAAACTTGAACTACAGGTAGGTACAGTGTCGTAAGGTTTCGGTGAAGTGAATCAGTGAAGTAAGACGGAATGAGGTGGGTGTGTGTGTGTGCAGCGCCGCTACGGCGCGCTACGAGGGCTACGGGCTACGAGCTACGACAGGCTTCGTGCGCTACTCGCTGCGGATGCTGTGTGCATCGCGCGGCTCCTAGTACTACACTATACTCTCCTGTCTGTGCGGCGCTGCCAGGCACGAGCTGCTTCAGTCCGCCACCGGTGATAACCACACAATATACCATACTTTATACAATTTTTATGTAGGTACTTATTTACATTACGAGTACTCAAATGCACCAAGTGAGAGTCGCGAACTATACGTAGGAGCTGACGATCAGCTGTCCTGCACCGGACGTGTGTTGTGTGTGTGCTGACGTGGGCGTTACACCACAACTGGACCTGACTCGGTACGCCACTGACCCGAAACAAATGCTACACCGGTTGTTGGTAATTAGTGGCCGGATACTTTGGCACCCTGTATGTTATTAGCAAACTAAATAATAACGGATGTTGTAAAAGTAAATGTTAATTACAAAAATATTACGTTAGAGTTATTATAATATGCCGTAGTAACATCCGTCGGCCGCACTGGCGGCGGCGCGCGGCGGCGACCACACGAGCACTAATCTATGAACTTATTTAACCTAATGACAGCACTCCATACCGCAACAAGTCCACAGCTTTCTGGATAGTGTTGTGAGCTGCTCTGTTGACGGGGAGGCGGGAAAACGGATAATTACTCTTTGGTTTTTCAAAGTTAAAAAAACCGTTACGGCAAGGATATCAATGAGTTTATTCAAGGAAGAGAAACCCGTATTACAGAGCAATGAATGCATTGCGTTAAGTGTAAAATGAAATATTGTACACCTTATAGGTATGTTAAAGCAAGCCTTTATTATAGTAACCATAAGAACTGATATTTCACCCGTGACAAACAATAAATGAATTTGAATTTGAAAAACAAGGGTTAAAAATAATTTCAGATTATAACTCAATCTTTCGTTTGCGGTAACAGTTTGCGGTTTTTGGCACGCTTATTCTGTTAATTTTGTTCAGTAATCGATCACACACACCATACACACAAGGTATTCAATAATCATCATCATCCACACATCAAACATCTGTTGCTACATCATTTCAACCTAAGATGTTGAGTTTGGAAATGGATTTATATGGAAGACTTTTATGGCCGTATTACAGAACGTTACTCAAGACTCAAGCATTACTTATAACTAGTTGTACGTAAAGCTTGAGTCTTGAGTATAGTTCTGTAATACGGGCCTTAGTGTTGAACGATGTGTTGATAGTGGGTACACACAGTGTGGGCATCCAGAATGTTCTGCTGCTCTCACCCCGACACGTGTGTGGCAGCGCAGCGCGACTATACATACAGTTTGTGCACATAAGTTGTGAAAATTGATAATATCCATGTGCGAGTTGCTCAAGCCGAGCAGAGGTCGCCGGCGGTGCGCATGCGCGGGCGACCTTGCGCGCGCGGTGGGGCAATTACACGTACGTAGTTACAGTACCTATATTATGTGATTTGGACACTACTCACTACAGCGACGGGGGTTAGGAAATAAAGCTAAGGACAAGCGGCGACTAGATATGACAGAGACTGGCGCTGAGTGCGGCCCTGGACTAGAGGGACTGACTAAACTTATGATAAATACTCAGTGGCTAGAATTCGACATTAATCTACTAGTATCCATTGCAGCAAGCAGGACGAGCACACCGGGACAAGCCAAACTATGTACACATCAGGGATGCGACGACAGGGGAGCGTGGGCGGGTGAGGCATGCGACGTGCAGCGTGCAGTAAAACAACACAACTTCCGAGGAATCGTTTAATATCACCAACGCTCACCTAATACCTATTTACAATATAAATACAAAACGTAGAGAGAGACGGCGCGCCGCCGGCACTGGGGGAAGGAGGAGGGGGCGGGTGGGGGCTGGAGAGGGATAGGAACGACCGCGGACTGTACAGGCGGTCCGGACGGGGGATGCGACACAATCATACACATGGAGTCCCAGCCACTAGTCCAGGCACAATACTTAACCACAGAGAAGTGTTGTCCTCGAGTGCGGTCCGGCCGCACAGTGCTAGTGTAAGAGTAGTGGCCGGACTCCGTGTGTGCGTCAGCGCGCCGGAAAGGGCGTGCGTGCGAGCGAGAGCTCACGCGTCGTCCTCCTCGGAGGAGTCGATGGTCTCGACGGTGCCGCCGGCGCCGGCGCCTCCCGACGAGGAGCCCGACAGCGAGGTCACGAGCGAGATGATGGAGCCCAGTCCGCCCCCACCTGAGCCGCCGCCGCCGCCGCTAGACGCGCCGCCTAGCAAGCCGCCGCCGCCGCCCAGCAAGCCGGTCACCGCCTGGATTTTAGGCCCCAGCAGCTGCAGCTTGGGCCCGATCACCTGCCCCACGATGCCGCTCAGCGACGCCAGCCCGTTCTGCGGCGCCTCGATGCCGTACTGCTTGTTCAGCTCAATATTCTGTTGGTCCAGCGTGTCCACGAAACGCGTCTTCGCGTCAATCAGCGAGTTGATTTTCTACAACAGAGAGAGCGAGTGACGCACCGTGCAGTGACGTGGAGGTGAGGAAGGTGAGGGGACAATGTCGGTACTCACCCCGAACACGAAGCCGAGCACGGCGTTCTTGATGCCGAACTTAGCCTGCGTGACGCCCTCCAGCTTGCGCTTTTCGCGCGCCTGCTCATCGCCAGCGCCGTCCTGCACACACACACACACACCGTGTCACTACACTACACGCTACGCTACACACCCACACACCACTACACTAAAGCACTCCGTCACCATAGCCTTCCACCGCCGCTCCACCGTGTAATGTTAATTAACTGTATTTTATGTCTGGTATGAAGTCGTCGTGCAGCTCATCTTACGGGCTCACTACTACAGTATCACGGATGAGTTCACCACAATGATACGCGTCGGGACGATAAGAAACGACTCGGGACGCCACCGCACGGCCGCACGCCTCCCCACTAAGTGGTCAGCTTGGCGCTGGCACACTTCAATACGAGCAAGGATAATGCAAGATTTCTTCATCGAATTAAACATACCGGTGTCATCACATTCCGCAGATAGGTAGCTTTCATGAAGAATACATACATTCCGAAATTCAGTCTTACATGAAATAAATTAGACAGGTAGACAGTCAAATATTACTATTATTGTATTGGTATTTGTGCCAAATGGCCAAATATTAATATTATTGTATTAGTATTTGTGCCAAATGTTCAAATATTACTATTATTGTATTGGTATTTGTGCCAAATGTTCAAATATTAATATTATTGTATTAGTATTTGTGCCAAATGTTCAAATATTACTATTATTGTATTGGTATTTGTGCCAAATGGCCAAATATTAATATTATTGTATTAGTATTTGTGCCAAATGTTCAAATATTACTATTATTGTATTGGTATTTGTGCCAAATGTTCAAAATTCAGAATGCAGAATGACGAGCTCGTGGCTAAATAATAACAGCCGCATGGGTCGATCTATCAGATTAAGCTACGCTTGCCGGGGTTGGTCCGTGGATGGGTGACCATCTTTAGATACCGAGACTCCTCCGTGCCTTGGAAAGCACGTTAGGCCGTTGGCCCCGGCCGTCATTCGTGGATCTTTGACAGTGGTTACGGGTCGTCAGAAGCCCGAAAGACTGACAACTAGTCTTACCTAGGGTTATCGTATTACCCAGTTACTGGGTTATGGAGGTTAGATGGGGGAGACGTCAAACCGGATATACCGGTGATCAGAATAGGTCTCCACCCCCTCCATGACGCGCTAGTCAACTACAAGCTACGACAGAGCGGGGCTAGCGAACGAGATGTCCACCACTGATTCACCCCGCATCCGCATCCCCACGTGGGGACAGAACCCCGGTTTAGGACGACCAGGTCAGTCCTCCACCATCCTGCCCGGTATGTCCGTTAACCGGGAACCTCAAGCCAAATTCTTGGCATTGAAGTCCCCGAGGACGAGCACGGGGAGGGAACCGAACCCAACGACGACGACTCTCAACTCCGCAAGGAAGTTGTGGAACTCGGCAAGAGTTCGGTTCGGAGAGAAGTATACACCTACCACGACAATCTCCCCGAACCGTGCTGCTACGCAGCCCCGTCCTCTCTTGACGGCCTCGAGGGACGGAGTGGAACTTATTTTATCAAAACAAAACAAAATAAAACTTTACGTACCCAAGCAAACACAATATTATGAACAGAACTTGAATAAATTGTCGACAAACACACTCACACTAATTTGTGCTGTGTGACTCACACAGCACCGTAGATTTTTAGTTTGCTAAAACTATGGACTTACTTATTACGAGTAATATCAAATTAATTGTATTACGAGTACGTATGCATAGAAGCCGGCCGACACAATTACTCAAAAAACAAAACATTTGATTGACACAGGTTTGCGGGGGTGCCAGGCGGGGGGCCGCGGGGAAGGGATGGTTTGTGATTGGCTGATCGCAATTCCGGTGCATTCGATTTGCCGAATGCACTAGCGGGCAGCGAGTGGGCAAGCGGTTATGACTCTAGGTCGGACTCAATGTCAACTTAAAACGTGCGAATTTTCAAATTAGTCCTAGAAACATTTTTTGGTGTGGTTTTTGGTGACGTGAGAGTGAGACGTGATGCCCTAAGGACGGATTTTTTTGTGCTTCTTCTGGTGCACCCCCAGACGTGATGCCCTAGGCAATTGCTTAATTTGATTAAGGGTTAATCCGTCACTGACCGTCCCTGATTGGTCGGGCTTGGCGGTAACCGAACCGCAGTAACTAAGCCAGAGACCCCGGGCAAATGGGATAGGTCAGTTTAGAACTGTGGCCACTCTTTTTACACGACTGCCCAAAAAAAAACAGTGTTATGTTTTCAAGGTTCATGTATGTTTGTGAGTTTCTTTATTCTACCGTAACTTCTAAACGGCTCAACCGATATCAACGGATGTGGTATCTTTAGAAGCGTTGCGTTATCCCGGGTAACATAGGCTGGTGAAAATTAAAAAAATATAATGGTGGGTCATGGTTCATGAATATAAACGTTTTCTTTTCATAAAAAATTGATTACGTATGCTATTATCGTCTAGAGCTTGCTTAGACTGCAAACAAAAATATATAACAGGCAAGAACTAAATCGCCTCAGAGATCTTAAACACAATTAAAAAACAAAAATTTCGCGTTATTATTTGCGCGATATCAATTCCCTAAAGATAAAAGTCATCTTTCGTGGCACTTGAGCGTTTGCAAAAATATCGTTTTATCACTAAAAGGTATGAGATAAAAAAAATAAAACAAGCTAAATATACCCAAAAGTGGAAAACTGAAAACCAATGTTTTCATTGCAGTCGGGGGACGCCCGCGCCGCGCGACGGTCGGTTCCCTGGAACAGTTCTTTACCCTCGACTTCGCCGAATATATTGGTTTTCAGTTTTCCACTTTTGGGCATATTTAGCTTGTTTTTAATTTTTTAGTTCAATTTTTGTAATTCCCTTTTTGACAAGGCAGGCGTGTTTTCTTTTACGTATTGTGATGTAGTAAGTTTATTGTAGGTGCATCGATTTCACATATAATTATATAATTAATGTATACATAGCATTTCAATGGAGTAACGGTGGAGTTCCTTCCCCATTCTTCTCCATACGAAACTACCTTTTGGAAGGGGCAACTAGAATCACTTTAATTTTTCCGTAAATTTTGACGTTCAAAAGTGCCTTTCACGTGCCTATCTGAAATAAATGATTTGACTTTGACCAAGACTTGGCTGGGCTGCTTCTAATTGAATCTTTTAAATTTTCGGCTCTACAATTATTTGAACAAGACTTGGCCGGGCTGCTTCTAATTGAATCTTTTCAATTTTCTGCTCTACAATTGTTTGACTGTACATTAAAAGTTACTTTAGTTACATGATCGTGTTTGAAAGTTTTATGTAACCACTAGCTTTTGCCAGCGGCTTCGGCCGCGTGGATGCCGGAACCTATCCCACGAGAACGTTCTACCGGGATTAAAAGTATCGTATGTGTTAATCCATTTCCATAATATAAACTTTTTTTTGGGTGGGAAATCATCAAATATCTTCTCCCGCTCTGGGCGGAGCGGGAGGGTGTGTCAGACTCTTACTGACTACAACCCACCCGTATTTCTTCCGTTGCATGTTTAGCCAGGAGCCTTGGTAACCCTTTAGTACCTTCCCGCGACTCCGGCAGGCATCAGCCCTAGTGCACCCCTACACTTGTGCTGACGACATCTCTTTGAGGCGCGCGTGGAATACAACGCACCGTCGACCCGGGCCTGGTCCTTATCGGACGGTGTGCTACCCATTGCTCACCATCAGCAAGCCTGCGCCTACGGTGGCTGGAAATCCGCCCAGGATGCCCGACGCCCAGGGCGTCTCCTGCGGCGGCTAGGGGCGAGAGGGCGCGAAATTTGCCTTTCCCTCAACCGTCCCGCCTCCTCCTTCGCGAACATTACTGCTTCGCAGAAGGAGGTGACGGCTGCCCATGCCCTCTCGCTCCGTTCCATGGCCTGAACCAGGGCCGGACGTGAGAGATCTCTGCCGCCGATCACCTCCACGAGGACACGGCGGTGCTCTGCCCAAGCCGGGCAGACCTCCACCGTATGCTCCACCGTGTCCTCCGGGCGATCCACACAGTGGTGACACCCGGGCGTTTCCTCCCGCCTTATCCGACACAGGAACCTCCCGAAGCTGCCGTGTCCGGTGAGGACCTGCGTCAGGCGAAAGGTGAGGACGCCTTGGCGCCTCTCTAGCCACTCCTCAAAGAAGGGACTTATCGCCGCAATTGTGGCGTGCCCAGCACTGCATTGCCGGAGCTCCGTCTGCTGTGCCGCGATTTCTCGCGGCAGCGGAGTTACGCCCCGGCGTTTCGCCTCCTCGCACCACTCCCATACGTGCGCAAATGTGTATTCCTACACACATTAAACCACATAATCAAAGAGCCCCGCGGACAAACTACGGCGGACAGACTGACGTATATGAGGGGCTGAACTCTATACCTAAAGTTATCAGGGAATCGACATCACTTCCACCTTTTAAAAGGCTGTTATAGCATCACCTGAATAATGTCTAACTTGTAAGTTGTTACCGTTTTTAGGGTTCCGTAGTAAACAAGGAACCCTTATACGAGTAGTTTCGCCATGTTCGTCGGTCCGTCTGTCTGCCCCCGCTGTAGCTCAGAGACGCTTAGTACTAGAAAACTGTAATTCGGCATAAGTATACATATTAATCACGCCGACAAAGCGCTAGAATTAAGTCTTAAAAAAAATATTTTTGGGGTACTTTACTTGCACGTAATGTGAAGAAGATATTTATTTTGCTTGTCTATCCTATGATGCGGGGTAACATTGGATAGGCCGGCCAAAAATATTGCGGGTAATCCACACCATTTTTCGATTCAAGGATCCGTTTGCGTAATATTAAGCTTTGAAGTGCAAATTCCCCTGTCAGCTAAATGGTTATTTATGGAGATGTGAAAAATTTCATGGCAGTAGTGCATATAATGAAATTAAAAGAAAAACTATTACATCTAATTATGCTTCACAAGTTAACGAGTAATAGTCGACAAACTTAAATTTGCGGTTGGAGAATTGATCGTGACGTATATCGATGTATGGGAGAACATGTTTTTCAACTATAATGTTAAGTTTGTTTTTGGAATAAATTCATCCCAAGTAATCCCAACTACGGAAGCCTTCATTGTGCGTGGTCCGACAAGCACTTGCCGGTTTTCATAACTTAATTTTAGTTTATTACCGCGAAACCGTCGCTTATCTTAAGCACTATGTTTTTCCTCATAAGAGTGAATAATTGTGTTCTTTTTGAGCGAAATATACATATTTTCTTAAACCGTAAACCGTATTTAGCATAAATATACTCGTATGTCACCGTCCGCAATGCCACTAGCTCGCTAATAAAACTACCAGCAATTTGTCAAAATGCATTTTTTAGGATGAGAATAAGCACTTATAACACTTCAAAACTTGTAACGGATACTAAAAAAAATACAGGCCAATGAATAATGAAGCGTGGCGTACGGTGCTGAATTCTGCGGTATTTTAGCTAGAGCTCAGCTAATCGATAGAGCTGCCATTTTGGTTCGATATCGCGTTTCTGAACACTCGGAGGAAAGAATTCGCTGAAATAAATAAGTTCGTCGAATCGATAACTACCTACTTATTGAAAGTTTATACGAGGAGCTCAGATACCGCATGTTGTTGTTATGTCCAGGAAGTTAAGTTGTGTCGGCTGTGTTGTGCTGGAAGAGAAGGAAGAGAACTTCACCGGCGGCGTCAACATGCTTCAATATAGTTTCAGTTCCTTAAAGTGTAGGTATCTACACAGCCGATTGTTATTCTCACTTGGGTTTATTTGTCATTTTTAGTTGTCATTCATTAATATATTATAATATATATGTATTTTATGACGAGTCGCATGTGTGTGGCAAGTGCTAGCGAAGCTTGCGTAAGCGCGCTCGGCGCGCTCGCTGCCGTCACGCCGATTCACATGGAGCCCCGCGAGCGACAGACGCGATGCGCGACACGATCTCTGTCAAACTCATAAGGCTGTGCACAGACTTGAGATATTAGCTCTATGGAAACAATATCAGAAAGCGCACTTGCGACAAAACTATGCTGTTTTGGGCGAAACGAATTGTTCTGTCTCCTCTAGACATAACTTTTTAATTAAGCCAGGTTAAACTGTTTTCTTGTTGTTTTAGTTTTGTTGTCTCTACAGGAGACCAAAGCGACTTTGGTGTGTATACGATCTAAGTCGGGAGTGCTAAGGAGAGATGTTGAGTGTGACAGCTATCACTATTTCAATAAGGTACCTATTCATTACAACGTACAGAGTAGCGAAGTGCTGTGTTCTATGTTACATTGTACCAGACAGATCAAGGTGTGAGGTGACTGGTACAGCAACTATCGCAGCTAGAGGTCCCGGTCCCGCGCGGGAGCCGCAGCGCGTGGCGGGTCGAGGCCGCCCGCCTCTCGCGGCCCTGGCGCCGCCGCCGCTAGTGAAATGTTAACGTAATCACTGCTAATCTGCGACTGCCACCGCGCCACCGTGCTATTATCGTATCATTTGAAAAGCCACTCGTTCAACGTGTATATTATATATATATTAGATTAGTGGCTGCTAGCGATACCCGCTGATGTGTGTGACGCCTCTCCATTAGTGAACGTCTCGGAGGTCACACAATCTCGACAGATGAGATGTAACGTTGCCCTCGAAGGTTACCGCAACGACTAGAAAATGCCATGGTTTCTGTTTCTTGAAATACATAATGATGAAACACGCGCTGCACAACCTGACACATGATATATCGCATATCGACATCGAGGCGGACGATTCAGGTGCCTTTCTAATTTGTTGGAGTTCAGCGCAGCAGAGATACGAAACATAATAATATGAATACATTGCTCACTGCAATACGAAGAGGGAACCAGAGACGGAAGTAATGTAACGTGACGATAAAGGGAGGGCGCGGGGAGGGGCGCCCCGCACCCCGTGGGAACCGACGCAAGAACTAGTAGCGTGCGATACTAGATGCTTGGTTCTCTCCATTATTATAGTATTATAGTGGTGGTTCCGAAATGCGCAAAAACGCCAAAACAGTGGCTCCGGTGTGTTGTAACTGTAATAGTTGAAAGTTGAGCAATACCCAACAGAAGCATGTAAACTGCGCGAGCCGTGCGAGCGTGGCCGAACAACGCCGAGTGACGCCGAGTGAAGGCGAATGTGCGGAGCACTCGAGAGCAACCTCATCCTCATCGCAACCGTTTGTCTGCACGCACCACGGAGCTAAACTACCAGAGCTAACAAAGTTGCTAACAATGGCCAACTCTATTCGTCAGCGCACTCCCCGAGTCCCAACGAACACACACTCACACAAGTGTACACACCTCAGTCACAGCATCTGACGAGTACAAAATGCTTACAGACTGGTAAATTATTGTAATGAGCGCTGATGTGATCAGAATGAGTAAATGTGATGCTAAGGCAACCCGTCCCCGTGCCAATAGTGCGCGTCCTGCAGCCACGCCTGGCCGCGGAACTAACGCTTTACGAACGAGTGTGAGAGTTTATAAAATATCCTGTCTATGGTAGCAAGCAGGCTAGATTGCGCGTTTGTGAACCACTCACTCTGCTGCAGGGTGTCGGCTGGGCCTGTCACCTTGCAGCAGCGACGTCACATATTTTTGCTGTGGTAATGTTTTGCTAACATAGTCTGCAAGTATATTGTTACTAACACTGTGAGTCTTGTTACTTGAAATAAAGCATTATTATTAATATAAAAAAACGGGCCCTATTAATTTTCCCACTGCCGGGCTAAGGCTTGTTAAAAATGATTTTCTAATACTATTCAGCACAAAAAAAAAACATACTTAGTACTCACATAAAATATAGTAATTATTCAATTTTGATGTTGCATATTTTAGTTTCGAACATTTATGAGGCATATTTGCATGCATACTTCGACCATTTTAAGTTGCATATAATCCGGTCTCTAATGTTAGGGAAGAAAAGGTGAAGCTTGAGTAGTGTTCTTAGTTAGAAAATAAGTATTAAGGCGCAGATATTTGATTGTAGTGACTTTTAAATCTTTTATTACGCCTTCATATAATGCAAGTAAGTTATGCAAAAAATATATGTTAAACTAGAACGCATACACATAAATTCTTCTGAATATTTGAGTATTGTAGTAAAATACTTTATGAAATAAATTCAGGAAGTAATGACTCCCAAAGATATTATTTTCAAACTACTTAAGATATTTTCATGATTTTTTTGTATGAACAGACTATTTTGTTATCAATAATTCTTTCTGTAATTTTTTTTTTCAAATATTCATATTTTCGTTAACAAAAATAAATAATTCATATGAAACCGAACGGTGGCGCGGCGCGAGCGCGACGCATATTCGTATGCCAAAGTCAACGGCGATTACCCGACCCTTAAGTAAGAGGGCCCTTTACTTGGTTTTGCGTTCTGCCGTGTGCAGCAACGAGTACTCAACGTATGTAGCAATGTGTGTGGCGAGATTTTTAGTGATGCGAGCTCCGGAGTAACAACACCTGCTAGCTTGTGTTGTGTCAACCAATTACATACTTTTAACATTGAGCGACTGCTGCACTTGTAGGCACGTTTTGTTTGCATGATGTTCTGTGGGAGGCGCGACTATTGTCAGCGCAGAACGTACTCCACTTATGGCGCTCGCAATATGTTTGTTCGATCTAAGATACAGTACCGACATGTTTACATGTCATGTGGTGAGCCCACATGACATATAAATGACATGACAGACAACCATGTGTACGAGCTGGTCGGGAGGACTTACATTTTCAAATAATTTAAGCTGATAGTGTAGTCGTAGTGGTTTACAGTGTACTCTGTTTTTATTTCGTATTTGGGGACTAGTTTTAACTTCGAATGGAGATCGTAGTCTTGACTAAAACGCATTTGCGAGTAAAAGCGTGAACAACAATCAATAAGAATATGTATTATGTGATTACGTGTGAAGCAGTTGTTGTAGTCAACGCCGCAGTCGCACTTCGATTCGAGAGATGGATGGAACTTTACAGGACGGATAGCACTACGTACCCCTTTCGTAGCGGATCAACTTGAACACTTCACACGTGGCCTATTGTGCGCTGATCTTTGTTTCACATCGTTTTGCCAATAAATTAAGTTAAAAGAGGACGTAGTTTCGCGCTTATGCTACTGTATAATAAGTACTAAGAGGATGTCCTTGAGCGCAGCACGCACTTGCGTGCGGGCGCGGCTCTGCACGCACTCGCGTGCGGGCGCAGCGCTGCACTAAGCGAGCGGAGTAAGACGAGAGCTCGACAAGAAGCCGCTCAGCGCGATACTGACTATTATATGTACACGTACAGGGCGTCAATAATGTTCGTGAAATTGACAGGAGTTAGTGCAGGCGAGCGTCAACCACGCGACCTGGCACGGACGATTGTGTATAGGAAATGTTAAATGAGATGTAAGCGTTATGTTAAGCGAGTCGAGCGAGACGAGCAGGACTGCGACGCGCTGTGAACAGATACACAAAACAGACGCAACACGACGCGACGCGACAGGACAGAACGCGACACGCGTGCGAACTGGAGCAATGTCGCCTGCAGCGGCTGCAGCGCTCCCACAGCGTTACATAAAGCCGCGGGTCGCGTTACGTCACCGCCGCTCGCGCACCACCGCCCGCTTACTCTGCATTGTTTCAAACTGGACACTTAACCCGGTCATCCACCAACCACTGACTACATCGCACATGTGACACTGATCAGTGGTCAGCAGGGATTGGGGGGAAGGGGGAGACGAGCGGTGGCGCAAGCGGTTGATGTCATAGTAAATAGTAAGCATTAGTAATATGTACAGCGGGTCGCGCGAGGTCAGCGATGTGCTCAAGTATGACCTATTGCGATAGTCGCTGCTATTATATTATATTACAGCATTTGCACTGATCGTGATGGGAAGCTTCGCTTTCTTCAGAAAGCGGTGCCAACACATAGCGGCCACATAAACAGCTGTCCTGTGTATGAACTTTTATTGACACCATGGATTCAAACATCGGTGCCGTCATTTTCATAGCCACCATTGTGGCCGCTACATGGCGGCATACATTCATATATTCAGTCATTATTTTTATAATACATCTCGATATTCTAGTACACACACATTTGAACATAAGCGGGTCAAGAGCGCGATACTCGCACATACGACAACATTGTTGTTCAACTATATTTCTTCAGCTTTACGTAAATACCGCTAGTTGGGACTTATCCAACAGCACGTTTTGTGCAGTGGTGTGTGTACTAGCACAGTGCGGGTGGTACCTCGATGGGCTGCAGCGCGTCGTCGTCGGCGAGCTGGCGGCGCAGGCGCAGGGAGCGGGCGGGGCGCGCGGGAGGAGCAGCGGCGGCGGCGCAGAGCAGCGCCAGCAGCGCGAGCGACGTGAGCGAGAGAGTGGCGACCATCGTGTGTCGAGCAAGCGAGCAGACTGGCGCACCGAGCCGCGCCGCCGCGCCGCCTCGCCGCTCACCGCCGCGCCTCGCGTCGGTGGGGGCGCGCCCACCACCGGCACCCGGACCACTCAGCGCGACTTGCTCCTAGCTACAGGATTCAATCACAACATGTTGTTGTTGATAAGAAACACTGTCTCTAGTGCCCTCCGAACTCAATTTTATTTCAGGATGTTTTTTCAAAAAAATCAAAATCAAAAGTCATTTATTCAAACTAGGCTGAGAATCAGCACTTTTCGAACGTCAAAATTACATAAGACAGTCCCCCAAAACGCCCACCCTTCACCACTTCCTAGTGCTTTAGCTGGGAAGAAGAAGTGGTCAACTTACTCCCCAGCAGCACAGCTGTCTGTTTCGATTATAGAGTAATTATTTTTAGTAATGATATTCTTGAAGCAATAAACTAAACTACAGATGCTAATATCAGCTTTCAAGACAACAGTGGAATGTAACTTCTAAGTATAAGATTTCAAGTGGTTGCGTGCGTGTAAACGTACCTATTTACGTTAAATCTGATTTTGGATCAATGAAGCAAGTAATGGAGTCAGTTTTGTGTCAGGTCTTATGAACATTAACGGCTATCGCGGTAATGTATCGCTTGTTTAATGTACTCGCGTCTCGCATTTGCTGAGATAGCGGACGTTGCGCGTTGATGTCTTTTGTATGGCACATATTCGTCGTGAATATTACCTTTGAAACTTATTTTCGGTGGTTTCACAAACATTGTAAGGACGTGAACTTTCTATTCTCTTCTCCGAGTTAAAACATAGCTTTAGCAATTGGAACACCTAAGTATATGTATAATTTTCGAGATATCGTGATGGCCCAATGGTTAAGACATCGCGTCTCATGCACGAGGTTGTGGGTTCAAATCCGGGCAAGTGCAAGAGTCTATTTTCAACTCATATGTACTTTCTAAGTTTATCTTAGACATCTCTGACATTGGTGAAGGAAAACATCGTGAGGAAACCTAAAAAATATAAATGAGAATGAAAAGAGGCCTTTGCCCTGCAGTGGGCTAGTTCCGGCGTTATTATTGTGTTTATGTATGAACCGGCTCGGCCCGGCTGGCTCATTACATATAAATTACATTCGCACTTGTCGATGTAGCAATTTCCATCCTACTCTGTCCAAATTATTTTAGTTTCTATATTTCATTGACGGCGCTAGGGCGCTTGTGTGGCAACGCGTCGTCCTCCGGCGTCGGTAACGATAATGCATGCATTAGACCGATATGTAACATGGCGGGTGCACATTATAGAGTGTAGTGCTAATTACGCGCGGCTCAAGGTCGTAGCACTTCGCTTTCAACGTAAAGCGCAAGGAAACGTCCTTTCTAAATCTGCTCAGCGACGGCGAGTGCAGCGCATACACTACGCGGGGTACACTGCGTGCCACGCCAAAGGCACGCCACAGAGCATCCACTCCGCGCCACGCACGAAACACACGTGACCCGTGTGCCGCTGCCGGTCCAAGTCAAACTCCACGTATTTATTTCAATTAAACTGTAAATACAGCCACTTTTGAATTGTCAAGGAAATCTGTCTATAAATAAAAATATAAATAATATTAAAAAAAAGTCCTGACTGACTGATTGACTGACTCATCAACGCCCAGCCCAAACCCTTAGACCTAGAAAGCTGAACTCTACGTGGAAGTATAGTGTATAAAATACTACTTTTAAATAAAGTGACAACAGACAACAGATGTTTACATCTAAGATACTAACGTTTAAATAATACAACTGCACTTAAAATATAATTAATATAAGTGAAACAATAAAGTATTATCAAAATAAAGTGTTTGTGTGATTAGGGTCTTACATCTCGCGGGAAGGGACTTATGGGTCACCGAGGCCCCCGCAACACAGGCAACAGGAAGGAATACGGGTGGGTTTTAGTCAGTAAGAGTCTGACACACCCTCCCGCTCCGCCCAGAGCGAGAGAAGTTATTTGAAGATTTCCCACCAATATGTCCAAAAAAAAAAATTTGGACATATTAGCACTATATTCAAATTTCGCGCGTAGGTTAACGAAAACGCTGGACGTAGTGGACGCCATGTTGCTCTGTGTTCATGACGTCACTGGGCTATGAAAACAAATGCGCTGATCTTTGTATGATAATTGACAAGTTTTTGTTAACATAGCCGTATGACGTAATAACATGGCGCCTACTATTTCATGGTGTTTTTTAGCAGATTAGAAAAACTGAAAACGTTGAATTAAATTTTAAAATTTATTTTGTTATTTTATGAACTAAAACATTTTCATTTTCCGACTCCTTTTTGCCTAAAATATCTCAATAATATATTTATAGATTTTTTCTCGTATATAGTAAAATACCCTATTAAGTAAAACTAACGGTTGCGGTAAAATTATCTACATATTCAAATGAACGTCCTAACGATCGTTTGATTTATCGAAACGGCAACAACAGATATTTCAACATTCTTTCCTAACTGCAAGTTGGCGCAGTGGATACGATAGTGACTCTGTGCGCTTGATGTCTCGAGTTCCGTCCTAACTTACATCTTATCACTTTTTGTGTTTTTAAAAACTTTCTCGTCACACAATTCTCCGCATTCCCTACGGACTTAGTAAAAACTCAAGAGATTATTGAGTGGTGTGTTCGTAACACAATAATTATTATAATGGATAATAATGAGCAGCAGAATATAACGTTCCGATGCATGAGGCGATCTATGTCTTTCCACGAAATGTCTAACCTTGAACCAACATCGCGGCGCTTAAAAACGGCGAATATACTAGATAGCTACTTATAAGCGTAAAGAAAGGGAAACGACACGTTTTTGTCTTTAACTTTTGGAGTATAATTTGTACATCGTCTGAAAACACACGACGGCATGTTTTTTTATGTTTTGCACAGGTTTACACACAATATAAATTAAAATCAAACGTAGTGTCGCGCGACAGGTTGGTGCGTAACTAAGCGCGATGTGGCCAATTGGCTTCATTTCATGTTGTCATTTTAGAGTGCGGACAACGTATCTATAGTTATAAATATCATTGCTAACACAACGATATTTGACTCAACAATGTTAAGTTTGACGGACACCTCTTAATACGCAAAAAACCTGTTGTGAAGACATGCGATATAAGGTTGAGACATTAACAAAAAATCATGTAACGGCGACCAATGAAATAGACAACCTACATGACGAAATTAGCAACCTAAAAAACGAATTAGCTAAGTGTGTGAAGGTTATAGAAGTATATAAAAGTCGATAACACTGATTTATCGAAAACCCTATCACATAGAAAGAAGAAAAGGCTATCCATGCATGACAAGAACAGAGCAACCCTAATAACTTCGTCCCCTACACAAAACGTTGCAGTATCCCCAGATAATGACAAATGTGATTTGGATACTCCTGCCAATGAGTCTCCTGCTATCACTAATATGCAGACAGAAGGCACCGCAGCATCAGCACCTATCATGACCCCAGGACCAAAGACGACGTTACTATACAGCTGTATTTTTTAGTACAAAACTGTCTTTTAAAAACTGTGATTTCCAGCGCAATCCATTGTTTTCCAACATTCCAAAATGAGTCTATTAAATACTTTTTCTTTCTTTCTTTCTTTTCTTTGGTATCTATTACAATGGCTGTTGAATCATTAACAATTGATGGGAGTATGGTACCACATACCATAGTTCCTATAATTGGGGATGGAGCCTGTCTGTTTCGGGCCATCTCCTATCTACTGTATGGCACACAAGTGATGGCCAGGGAGGTGCGCGAGCAAATCGTTAGCCATGTGGCGGCCAACTGGGAAGAGTTTGTCGTGTCCCACGATAGTAACGCGGACAATTATTCCTGCGCCGCTGAATACTGCATTGACATGTCACGCCCTTTTACTTATGGTAGTTTATGTAAACTGGAGGCGGCAGGCCAACTCTTTCTGAGGGTCTTTGAAGTTAACCGCAACGGTGAGCTGTATACAAGTTTTGGTACTGCAGGTAAAAAAAGCGTAGCCGTGGGACGGCTACGCTTTTCTCATGATCTATCAAGTGGCCATTTCGATGTATACGTACGTAGTGAGACCGCGACGCTTTTGTTTTGCCGTGGCGAGGATGGGTACTCAATTTATTTACCTCAGCGTGATCCTGAAACGAAATTAACACTTAAAAAGACAGTCTCCGCTGCGAGTTTTTATTCTTTTCGCTTAATGATTAGAAAAGGAGATCTGGTTTATTTCCGCTCCCTTTTTAGTCAGTTTTTGGTTGACATGTACGCTAAAATAGAGACGGAAAGGTTGACTTATATCAAGAACAACCAGGGGCAGCTGAGGGCTGACAGTTATGTACACTTGAGGGATGCCATAGAGAGCCAGGACATTGATGGTGAGCACCTGGGTCAAAAGGTGGTGCTCCCGTCATCTTTTACCACCACGGAGACCACGCTATATGCACGAGCGTACACAAGACGCCATGACATACGTGCGCAAATACGGCCGTCCTGACCTTTTTATCACATTCACATGTAATCCTCGATGGAAAGAGATCACAGATATACTTTTACCTGGTCAACGTCACACGATCGCCACGACATTATTGTTAAGGTACTCCACCTAAAGGTGAAAAAGATGATGGCTCTTCTAACCAAAGGCAATGTGTTTGGGGGAATGCTTAGCTTTATATACTCAGTGGAATGGCAAAAACGAGGTCTTCCTCACATCCACATTTTGCTATGGCTAGAGCAGCGTATCAACCCAGATCATATAGACAATGTTATTTGTGCAGAAATACCTGACCCTGAGCAAGCCCCCTCTCTTTACGATATTGTGAAGACCCACATGATACATGGTCCTTGCGGTAGTTTAAACTACAAATCACCCTGCATGAAAGATAGAAGCTGCACTAAGAGGTACCCTCGACCACTTCTTAAGGACACCCAGACAGGAGACGATGGATATCCGCAATATAGGAGGAGATCTCCAGCTGACGGTGGTCACACAATAAAAATTAGTGAAATTGAGTTGGACAACCGCTGGGTAGTGCCTTACTATCCTGTCCTATCACGTACTTTCAATGCTCATATTAATGTTGAGTACTGCAACTCTGTTAAATCTATCAAATATGTTTGTAAGTACGTGAACAAGGGTTGTGATCTAGCGGCCTTTACCTGGAGAATGAGAAAGATGAGGTGAAAATCTACCAAAGCGGCCGGTACCTAAGTAGTTCTGAAACAGTTTGGAGGATCTTAAGATTTCCCATTCATGAAAGGTTCCCCCCCGTTTTACATCTCGCTGTTCATCTTGAATACGGTCAACGTGTATATGTCACCTCCAATAACCTGTCACAGAAGATAAACAGCCCACCTTAAATAACGCTACTAGCTTTTTTTCTCTGCAAAATCTTTTTCTCTGCAAAATCTGCAAAACAGACCATTTTGCTAAGACGCTGTTGTACTTTGAAGTCCCTTCTTACTTTGTCTGGAACAACAAAAATTTTTCTAGGAGGAAAAGGGGAAAGTTGTTGAGGGTTGGCCCGGAGTAAAGAAAGAGCACGCTCTAGGTAGGGTCTACACGATTCATCCAAACAACACGGAGCGCTACCACCTACGCCTGCTACTTCATGAGGTTAGAGGTCCGACATCTTTTTAGGACCTGAAGACTGTAAATGTCATCCTCCATCCAACATTTCAGTCTGCGTGCAAAGACCATGGATTGCTGGAAGACGACAACACTACTTTAGAGGAAGCTTTGTGTGAAGCATTGTGCGATTCTCCTTTGAAGCTGCGAGAGCTATTTACAATAATGTTAGTTTTCTGTCAACTCTCTGACCCTTTAAGCCTTTGGAAAAAATACAAAGACAGTCTCTCTGACGACATCAAACGGCAACTGAAGAGAGAGTTGCAAGATAGTGCGCAGTTGCTCATAGACGAAGTGTACAACAGATGCTTGATATTGATCAAAGATGCAATGTCAGCTCAAGCAGGACAAAACTTGGCAAAATACGGATTACCTCAGCCAAAACGATCTGCAGCAACTTTGGGTAATCGAGAATATCTGAGGGAGATCAATTATGATACCTGCGCCCTGGGGGAGGTGGGAAACGAATAATGAGAACATACTGACAGATGAACAGCTTTAGGATGTTTATCAACAAATCCTTGGCAATATTGACAAAGGAATTAGAAAAATCTTTTTCTTGGATGCTCCTGGTGGCACTGAAAAAAAACTTTCCTTATTAATTTGCTACTGGCGAAAGTAAGGCGTAATCGTGGCATTGCCTTAGCTGTCGCATCGTCAGGAATCGCAGCTACACTGTTGGAGGGAGGCAAGACAGCTCACGCTGCTTTCAAACTGCCGCTAAATCTCATCCATATCGAAACTCCACTTTGCAACATTTCAAAGCAGAGTAATACGGCCCAAGTGCTGCGCGATTGTAAACTTATAGTTTGGGATGAAAGTACAATGGCGCATAAAGGGGGTTTTGAAGCTCTAAACAGAACTCTAAAAGACATCAAAGGGAACGGTGATATGATGGGTGGAATCACAGTGTTGTTAGCTGGAGACTTCCGTCAGCACTTGCCGGTAGTACCGAGGGAAACTCGAGCTGACGAAGTTAGGGCTTGCATTAAGGCGTCTAATCTTTGGCCATAAATAAAAAAACTCCACCAGTTTTACCAGTTTTACGAGGCCTGCTCGAGAGTGAGCTCATCTAGCAGCCTGGTTGTGTTAGCATCTGAGGGCAGAACCTCTAATGTACTAAAAAAACTCTAATGTAATAAAGAGGTACTTTAAGTATAAATAAAAAAAAAAATGGTCCTAACCCCCCTGTGTGAATAACAATGTAAGTAAAAGCGTAATTTGAATTATTTAGGTAACTATTTACCTTAACTTTATTTTTATTTTTTATAATACGATTGCAATTTCCGTTTTACAATTGCCTTCAATTTTGGCATTCAAGTAGGTAATTTTCCGATCCGTTATGTATATCCGTTACTATTGTTAGATTTTAGGATTTGTTATCCTCCAGCATAATATCATATATTAATACCGCGCACCGCACACATAGGGTACTTTTGATCCCGATAGTACGTTCTCGTGGGATATTTTCCGACAAACACGCAGGCGAAGCCGCGGGCAACAGCTAGTCATACATAAAAACGATAGTTTGGTGCAAACTCCGAACAGAATAATTGCGATGTACGAACCAGGCAACATCACAAGCCGTCCACCACGGGCGTCATATTATTGAATATCTATGTTTGACGAACATGTTTATTTGTGTAGTACCTATAGGCGGCGAGGAAGACGCTGCCATCCTCCTCCTCACAGCGAAAAATCAATTGGGAAAATCAATTGTTCGGTCCACCCCAGTTCCCCAAGGAAAGCCAGCTACGCTTTGGTGTTACTGACATTCTCATGGAGTGTAACTGGGGGACCGAAGTACTTTGCCCTGTATATGGCGACCACTGGGCAGTTTAGTAGCACATGAGCCCGTCCCGTTAGTCGTCCTCCTTGCAGGCCCTGCATAGCGGACTGTCTGTGACTCTTATGACAAAGAGACCCAAGGCCAGTTACAGCTGCTGTATCTGTTCGCAGCTGTTGTTTAGTGAGTCGGAGAACCCGTTTCGTGAGATGGCCATCAATTGTAGGGAGCGCTTCTTTAGCCTGCCTGCACTCACATTGGTCCGATCATAGTTTGTGATGTTGGGCCCTGGTGCGTTTCCTTACCAGAGTGCGCTAGTACCCGAAGTGGAGTGACGCGGTGGATTCAGGTCCCACTGGTGCTCGACCCAATTCTGACAAGTTCATCGGCGGCATCGTTGCCTAGCGAAACGCTGTGTCTTTTAATCCATTGAATAGTTATGTTGTTGAGGCACCCATCTGGTTGAGGCGCTGGTGGCACTTGTATATTAGCCCACAGTCAACTCTGCGACTGCTCAGCGCTTGCAAGACAGCCAACCTGTCTGAGAGTATGCGGATCAAGTGGTCCTAAATTTCCCTGGCCGCGATGGCTGAAGACAAGAGAGATACCGATGCATTCAGTCTGGAAAACTGTTATGAACTCGCAATGGTGTGGCTATATATGTATGTTGAATTCCTCCGAGAAGATTCCAGCACCTGTGTCACTACTGGTTTTGGATTCATCTGAGAAGATGCGTAGCTCTGTGGGGCCCAACACCTGGCATCAGGGATCCTTGTGAAGTTGGATTCTGAATTTTATGACTTTCGTAATAGGGTACTCCTTATTGAGCCCTCAAGCAGCGTGGTATATGGCGTGTCTCTCTTACCCCAGATAGTTAGTGCATTTAAACGTACCAGTGCCATCGTCGCTTCCCACTGTATGAACAGGTGAAGCGGTGGTAGTCCCAGCATGGCTAAGACAGCTGCAACCTCATGCAGCCCGTGGTCGCCATGCAGGCTAGTCTCTGCATGCGTTATAGTTTGTTGGAGGCTGCTTTAGCTCAGTGCGGGGCCTTCAGACCACAGTCCCGTAGGTGATTGGTTCACCGCGGTGTACAGCCATACTATAATTTTGGGGATAGGGCCCACTTCTTACGTATCATTTTCCTGCGCTGCCAGAAAGTAAGGGAAGCCCTGTTTAGCCAAGTGACATCTTCAGTTTAACTTACGTCTAGAATGACCCCGAGGTACTTGACGAGTTACCATGCTTATATCTGAATGTTATATCTGAATAATATTCAGATTTAAAACTGAAAACTTAAATGAAAATAAAGTAAACGATACTTTAAGACGACTTAGTAAACAATCGAATGACTGCACATTTGTGGATTACAATGATAAATTTAACCTTTTCAAATCTTATGGGTTTTGCGGCAAGATTAATTTAATTCTAGATCAGAATGACTACGATTAAAATTTTTGACATTTTTATAAAAACTCTGAACATACAAAGCGGTTACTACCTACATCTCAAAAAAATACATTAAATCATTTATTTCTTTGCAAACATGGGAACTCGTACATATGTGATCAAGTACATAGGTGGTTTTATAATAAAGTTCTCCATATTTTACCGTCACGTAGGAATGTAAAGGTTTACAATTAAATAGAAAACTTATAAAAAATCAAAAATAAGTATAGTAATATTTAATTAGATCTTTGGAATTACAAATAAAAAATAAAATAAAACATATACTTACCTAAATTAAAAAATGTCAGTGTGGTCACAGCAATAAAAAAAAATAAGATTATATAATGTCAAACGGAAAAAAAGTAAGCGAAGCCAGGATCACAATAATTATGTCAAAACATCCCCGTACTCCAATTCATAATCTACTTGCATAAAGACGCGTTACGGAGCTAAAACTTATACTAAAAGACTCTAGTACTCAAACGAATGATGTGGTCTCCGTCGAGGACGTCGTTGCTGGTACCTCTAACGACAACCACTTAAGCATGTCCCAAAGACATGACCTCTGTATTGCAGTTACACAGAAGTTTTTACGAGACTAATTAAGAGTATTTCACCAAAACATCACCGGCTTACTAAGCAAAATTCATTTGATAGAAATACATTTATCAGAGCTCGGATCGGATCTTAAAATGAGCCCGGATATTATTTATCTGTCGGAAAGGTTCATAGAACGAAGTAATGAAAGTCTCATTAAAATCTCTGGTCATAGTATTGCAACCTCTTACTGCAGGTCAAAGAAACAAAAGCATGGTGGAGTCTCCGTCTCCATCCTCATAAAAAAGGGTGCTATATTTAAAGAGATATCATTCTCAGCATTGTATTGTCTATATTTGAGTATTGTGGCATTGACATCATAAACAAATATCTATTTATCTTGTGCCAATCCAATTTCTGATGTTACCAAGATTTTTGAAATACTTGAAACAGTGCTTCAATTCACTTAATTTTAAGAAAACATATTATAGCAGGTGACTTGAATATCAACACGCTATAATTAAATAATAAATCTAAGGCGTTAATCGGTATTGTTCAAAATTATTATCTTATTATGTAATTATGATGAATTATGATATTCAGGAATCATAAAACTCTATATCTATAGATCACCTAATCAGTAACATCAAATCTACTAAAGGTGACTTTTTACACCTGGGTCTTTCTGATCATAATACTGCACAGTTATTAAGTATACCCGTGAGAAACAAAGAAACAAACTCTGTAGGTTATGATGAGTTAGCAACAAAAATACGAAAATAATAAGCCGTGGCAGCTAAGAAATGACCAGTCCCTATGGCACCCGTTCACGAACATGACGCATGGATCAGCACCATTCACACCGCGGTGAACCAATCACCTACGGGAGGTGATTGGTTCACCGCGGTGTACAGCCATACTATAATTTTGGGGATAGGGCCCACTTCTTACGTATCATTTTCCTGCGCTGCCAGAAAGTAAGGGAAGCCCTGTTTAGCCAAGTGACATCTTCAGTTTAACTTACGTCTAGAATGACCCCGAGGTACTTGACGAGTTACCATGCTTATATCTGAATGTTATATCTGAATAATATTCAGATTTAAAACTGAAAACTTAAATGAAAATAAAGTAAACGATACTTTAAGACGACTTAGTAAACAATCGAATGACTGCACATTTGTGGATTACAATGATAAATTTAACCTTTTCAAATCTTATGGGTTTTGCGGCAAGATTAATTTAATTCTAGATCAGAATGACTACGATTAAAATTTTTGACATTTTTATAAAAACTCTGAACATACAAAGCGGTTACTACCTACATCTCAAAAAAATACATTAAATCATTTATTTCTTTGCAAACATGGGAACTCGTACATATGTGATCAAGTACATAGGTGGTTTTATAATAAAGTTCTCCATATTTTACCGTCACGTAGGAATGTAAAGGTTTACAATTAAATAGAAAACTTATAAAAAATCAAAAATAAGTATAGTAATATTTAATTAGATCTTTGGAATTACAAATAAAAAATAAAATAAAACATATACTTACCTAAATTAAAAAATGTCAGTGTGGTCACAGCAATAAAAAAAAATAAGATTATATAATGTCAAACGGAAAAAAAGTAAGCGAAGCCAGGATCACAATAATTATGTCAAAACATCCCCGTACTCCAATTCATAATCTACTTGCATAAAGACGCGTTACGGAGCTAAAACTTATACTAAAAGACTCTAGTACTCAAACGAATGATGTGGTCTCCGTCGAGGACGTCGTTGCTGGTACCTCTAACGACAACCACTTAAGCATGTCCCAAAGACATGACCTCTGTATTGCAGTTACACAGAAGTTTTTACGAGACTAATTAAGAGTAATTCACCAAAACATCACCGGCTTACTAAGCAAAATTCATTTGATTGAAATACATTTATCAGAGCTCGGATCGGATCTTAAAATGAGCCCGGATATTATTTATCTGTCGGAAAGGTTCATAGAACGAAGTAATGAAAGTCTCATTAAAATCTCTGGTCATAGTTTTGCAACCTCTTACTGCAGGTCAAAGAAACAAAAGCATGGTGGAGTCTCCGTCTCCATCCTCATAAAAAAGGGTGCTATATTTAAAGAGATATCATTCTCAGCATTGTATTGTCTATATTTGAGTGTTGTGGCATTGACATCATAAACAAATATCTATTTATCTTGTGCCAATCCAATTTCTGATGTTACCAAGATTTTTGAAATACTTGAAACAGTGCTTCAATTCACTTAATTTTAAGAAAACATATTATAGCAGGTGACTTGAATATCAACACGCTATAATTAAATAATAAATCTAAGGCGTTAATCGGTATTGTTCAAAATTATTATCTTATTATGTAATTATGATGAATTATGATATTCAGGAATCATAAAACTCTATATCTATAGATCACCTAATCAGTAACATCAAATCTACTAAAGGTGACTTCTTTACACCTGGGTCTTTCTGATCATAATACTGCACAGTTATTAAGTATACCCGTGAGAAACAAAGAAACAAACTCTGTAGGTTATGATGAGTTAGCAACAAAAATACGAAAATAATAAGCCGTGGCAGCTAAGAAATGACCAGTCCCTATGGCACCCGTTCACGAACATGACGCATGGATCAGCACCATTCAGCTTAACCATTTTGTAGGGAACTTAATGATCCAACATACACGCCACCACCAGCGAAACATTTGAAGAGATACACAGAGTTATATTATCTTTGAACAACACAAACTCTGTAGGTTATAATGAGTTGGCAACAAACATTCTAAAAAGTTGTACACTTGAATTAACAGCAGTCATAACACTTTTAATAAATCTATCTTTTGAATCTGTATGTTTTCTTAGCCTTCTTAAACAATCTGTTGTAAAACCTCTCCACAGAAAAGGTAACAAGGAAGATATACATAACTATAGACAAACTAGAAAAGTATTAATTCAATCGATAGAAAGTTATTTAAATAACAGAATGCGATGTGTAGAAATCGAAAAAATATAGAAAACTAGAACTAAAGTCATGCAGATGAAATTATAAACATATCTGGTCTGGTGTGCCCCAAGGGAGTGTGCTTAAGTTCCCTATTGTGTTTACTCTGAACATTAATGACCTTCCTGAAATTACTAATCATCTGAAGTTACTGATCACCCTGTTTTCTGTTCGCTGAAGACATATCGTTAATAGTGACAGCGAATAATACTGACATTAATAATTATACAACTGATATAAATAACACAATTGATTCGATAATAACATGGCTTGATGAAAATAGTATACAATATGTGTAAACCTAACAAAAACTAATTTTATCCAATTTAGTACATATGGACGAGAAAATTAGACTTTAGACATCAATTATCTATAATTCTATATAATAATATATAATTTCTCGGTATCACGATTGATAAACCCAGTCAATAGAGTATGCAATAAAATAAATAAATTCGTGTACGTTCCATACGAACTCTGAAAAACATCAGCGTTAAAAACCGTATTATCTGCATACTATGAGTACGTTGATTCTGTGTTGAGATATGGTCTTATTACATGGGGTTACTCAACAGACAGTCAGGGAGTGTTCATCGCACAGACAAACTGCATCCGTATCATAGCGATGCGCGCTTGGAAACGCGCGTTTGCGCTACACAGCACGAATATTTTATTCGCGTTTTGCGCAGCGGTAACGACTGCCCAATTTTGTTTGCAATGGCTACAAAGCAGCTCATTGCCAACGAGCTTTAGGCATTCATCAAGCATGCAATCGACTACACGGACGAGTTCAGCATCTTGCAGACCTGCAAGTCCTCCTTCAAAGAGGAAGAGGTATTGTTGTGTATGTGTGCGTGTGCCTGCGCACCGATATGTACGTAAGCGAGAATAAAGTCAGTGCGTTACTAGCAAGCCGTTGTTTGACTCGTCTGTCCTCGTACTTAACAGGTAGGCAGTGCCAAGTTGCTGTTATTTCAATAACTCGACCAAAAAGAATATCTACTCAGTACGCGACATATTTAATAAGAGATTGTAAAATCAATCAATTTAAAAAAAATGTATCAAATAACATAACAATATTGCTACTCAATTTTAATTGAATTATAACTATAAATATAATGTATATGACTTGTTTGTATGTCACATTATTATGACTAAATGCTATGGATCTTTAAAATGATCTAAGTTAAGACCGAAATTGTACCAACAGCTATCGCAAATAAATTGATTTGATTATAGTTCCCTTATATATTCCAACTGCAAATGTAAGTTTGTACGCACGATATTGAGAGATTTACCATGTTATTTTAACATCATAGACTTCGTAAAAGTTTTCCTCTACTCTACAAGTAAAGAACTATTTTCTGTACTTTAAAAAAATATTAGGCTCAGTAGTTTCGGAGATAAGGGGGAAGGATCAATTTGCGTCTATTTTCTTAAATAACTTTCAAAGTATTTATTTATATTAATATTATAAAAAAAAAATCTGAAATACTTTTATTTGTTATGTCCTTTTATTTGATATGTCCTTTTATTTGTTACTAAAGTTTTTTTTTATTTTTTTCTAATTTGCCCCCAAAAAGTGATAAATGAATGTTGAATATGGAATATATTATTCAACATACATTTATGTTCGTTACACTGTGACCCAAACACGGACTGTTTGGGTCACAGAAATTCATATGTGTGCCAATGTTAACTTAATGGGATGTCAATGATAACGAGATGACGGCGTCGAAGTAGCAATGTATACATTTACTATGGCCACGTGTCCATCGCAAGTCCGTCACCCGAGTCCCGGCCCCCGAATTTTCAAGTAGTTCAGCGCGACCGCTAGAACTCGGCACAAACTGTGACGGGCCGATGTGCCGACAACACAAACCACGTTTGATCTTGTCCACACACTGCCTGCGCACCGGTGCCGTTCGCCCGGCCTTTGTTGTATAATAATAAACTGAGCCACCGAGTTCGGTCGCGATGGACAAATGATCGCCGTCACCGGGACGTCAAGTTCGGTTCGAACAATCTTGTTTCTCGTTGACATCCCGTTGACGGTAGCGGTGGACAAACGATCATAGTTTGCACCTTGCGAACTGTGTGTAGCATGCTGTTCCCATGGTGTGCTCGAGCTGATCGCATGCTAGTCGCGTGCTGGTCGCGTGCTGGTAGCGTGCTGGTCGCGTGCTGGTCGCGTACTGGTCGCGTGGTGGTCGCATGCTGTCTCCTAAAGCAACTGTCAGCTGAGTCAGCCGCGTCACTGCCGCGAGACGCCTAGATACCTACTGTGTTTGACGCCATCCCCTACTGGAAGGGGATGGCGTCAAACGCAGTAGAAGGGATCGTACTATCAACTCGCACCACAGGATTCAGTCTTGCACCTTCGTCAGTATTTAGGAATCTACATCAGACTATTTAATTCCGGATTAAATTAACTTTTTGCGGACTGGTAGAGCGTGTAGGGCGGCCGAACCACCAGACCACCATGCGACCACGCGACCACATGACCTCGTGACCACGCGACCCCAACGAATACCATCGACATTTCGATCGTGTCCGTAACGCTCGAGTCAGATTGCCTTGTAGATGAGCTCTCTGTTAGATAAAATGTTACAATAGCGACGCGAAAGGTTAAGGAAATCGGCCCATTCCTACTACTTACTATTAATAATAAATTATTGTTGACGCAATCATTGCTAGGTGAGTGTGCCACATTAGTTAATAGAATCGGGTATATCATTACAAAATTATGAGGCACGTCATCCTACTTCTTGGTAGTGATTTGAACTCGTTACGTAAGCACCGGCTAATCCCAACTAGGTATATGCCTAATAATATAAATAAGAAAGTTAGGTTGTTGTGACACTTCTCCAAACGGGCCAGACTGATTTGGGTGAAATTGGAACACAATCGACGATAGAAGAATGTCCCACAGTATCGTGTAGTACGTATAGTGAGTAGGCACGCAGTACGTCATGTCGCTCGGTCAGCGAGGGGCGCGCGGGCGCGGTGTCCGGTTGTCCGACTGTCCGGCGCTCCTCGGGCGGTGCGCAGCACTTCCTACTTGTATTCATGAGTGTTATCTTACGTGGCGCGTTGAAAATCATATATAAAATATATATCTTCGCGCACATTACCCCTAAAACCTACATAACATAACTAAACTACACCACTTTGATCGACAGCCGCACCGTTTGCTAGATCACTGCAAGGGCTGCGACCTAGCCAAACACTTTGTTTACGGATGTTAAATATTAAGTCAACCCACTTCTGCAGTCCAGATTATTTTCATCCGATACCGTTTAATGTACACAATGAGATGTACCTTCTATAAAAAACTTTCTTACAAAAAAAACTTCTTCCTAAAAATACACTAAAAAGTGAAAGTTAATTTCAGAAGTCGGTGTCTTTGGTTCTGTTTTTTCGTTTTTTAGCCACCGACTTCCGAGATTATTTTTCACTTTTTAGTTACGTTTTTTTAGTACCTTGCCAAGTCGTATACCTACTATTCGTATGTCTACTCATATTTGCTATGTAAACAACAGTGACAGGAAATTGTATAACTTCAACATACGCCGAGTGGATTAAATACGTATTATTGAAACTAACTCAAAAACTACACAAGCAAAGTTAATAAAACGTATTCGGGAGCACCGCGCAAGCGTCCTCTACCAAATGTATAAAACCGGCCAAGTGCGTGTTGGATCACGCATAATTAAGGGTTCCATAAAGGTTTAAAAATCATTTAAGCAACTTGCCATTTACACAGATGTACTCGTATAATGCTAACGACCCCAATATTGCATATAAGGCTTTTTTAGACTTGTTCACATTATTTAGTATATGACCTATGCTTTCTTAATATCGGGATAACTGCAACGATATATCCAATTTACTTTCTTTTTTAAATTTATTAAAAAATAAAGTAAATTGGATATTTCAAAAAGAAACGACAACTGCTGTGGTATTATAGGTTAAAGCCTAATCACCTAATCAGATAAATAAAATGCTTCTTAAAAATTACACCAAGCTGTATAAAAAAAATATAAAGCTTACGAAGTGCGTACAAAGTAATTATAAAAAAAACCTCTGCAAGTAAATCCAAAATGACTTGGCACATAATTAAACAAAGCAAATTAAAAATACCAAAACCCTCTATAGAAAAAAAAATCAAATTAATAATGAATCCATAACAGACCCAAAACACATAGCGGATGTTTTTAACAACTATTTTATCGACAAAATTCAACCCATTGTAAATGCTGGAACTACAGTAATGCATATTTTAAATAAAAGAGACTCCACGTTTATGGTACCTAGTACACCAGATGACGTACTGAAAATCATATCATTACTCATAAATACAAACAGTGTGTTTTTTTTTTTTTTGGGTGGGATGTCATCAAGTAACTTCTGCCGCTCTGGGCGGAGCGGGAGGGTGAGTCAGACTCTTACTGACTAAAACCCACCCGTATTCCTTCCTGTTGCATGTGTTGCCAGGGGCCTCGGTGACCCTTTAGTACCTTCCCGCGACCCCGGCAGGCATCGGCCTTAGTGGACCCACCCACACTTGTGCTGACGAGTGCTGACGACATCTCTTTGAGGCGCGCGTGGAATACAACGCGCCGTCGACCCAGTCCTGGTCCTTACCGGACGGTGAGCTACCCATTGCTCACCGTCCGCAAGCCCGCGCCTACGGTGGCCGGAAATCCGCCCGGGATTCCCGACGCCCAGGGCGTCTCCTGCGGCGGCTAGGGGTGAGAGGGCGCGAAATTTGCCTTTCCCTCAGCCGTCCCGCCTCCTCCTTCGCGAGCATTACTGCTTCGCAGATGGAGGTGACGGCTGCCCATGCCCTCTCGCTCTGTACCATGGCCTGAACCAGGGTCGGACGCGAGAGATCTCTGCCGCCGTTTGCCTCCACGAGGACACGGAGGTGCTCTGCCCAAGCCGGGCAGACCTCCACCGTATGCTTCACCGTGTCCTCCGGGCGATCCACACAGTGGTGACACCCGGGCGTTTCCTCCCGCCTTATCCGACACAGGAACCACCCGAAGCTGCCGTGTCCGGTGAGGAACTGCGTCAGGCGGAAGGTAAGAACGCCGTGGCGCCAATCTAGCCACTCCTCAAAGAGGGGACTTATTGCCGCAATCGTGGCGTGCCCAGCACTGGGTTGCAACAACCGTACTCTCCATGTCGCTATGAGATCCCGCCGGAGCTCCGTCCGCCGTGCCGCGATTTCTCGCGGCAGCGGAGTTACACCCCGGCGTTTCGCCTCCTCGCGCCACTCCCATACGTGCGCGAGGACTTTTGCCTCTAGATCCCATGGCGGCAATCCGGCAAGGAGGCTCGCTGCCTCACAGGAGACCGTGCGGTATCCCCGGACCATCCGGATGGCCATGACCCTTTGGGCCGCGCTCAACCGGCGGGCTGGCCGTAGCGCCAAAGAACGCGCCCATTCAGGAGCCCCGTAGAAGGCCATGGACCGCACGAGCCCCACGTAGAGCCTCTGGCAGGAGGCATTTGGACCCCCTAGATTTGGCAGGAGCCGCTTCAATGCAGCGCCTGCCCGCTCCAGTTTGGGAGCCAAACGTCGGAAATGCTCCACGAAGTTCCACCGGCTGTCGAGGACGAGTCCCAGGTACTTCATCGTTGACTCGACGCCGATGGCAACCCCTCCTACCGTTATTTGGGACCCCAACGGTGGCGCGTTCCATGAAAACACATGACCTCGAACTTGTGCAGGGCCACCTCGAGTCCCAATTGCCGGATCCTTTCGCGAATTGTCGCAACCCCGCGTGCCGCTACTTCGGCCGCCGCCTGGTGCGACCTCCCCTGCGCCAGGACCAACGTGTCAACGTGACAAGCGTAGCACACTACGCTGACGCCGCTAGGGAGGTCGGCGCGCAGCACCCAGTCGTATCCGATGTGATTAACATGGCAATTTATGATTTTTTTCACACAGTGATGACGAATACGGATCAAAATAAACCGGTGTGCATGGTCAAACGCCTGAGTCATGTCACAGAATATAGTGACATGACTCAGGCGTTCGATCATGTTCAACACAATATTCTACTTAAGAAACTCGAAGCATAGAGCATAACAGCATAGCATAGCAGCAGAGGCATTAGCATTAGAGGTAATATACTAATACTATTTAAATCATATCTTCAGCACAGAAAGCAAATAACGGAAGTCAGTAGGATAAACATAACTACAAAACGAGAAGAGTCACATCGGTCCCAAGAACGTGAAGTTTTGTATGGTGTACAGGGAAGTGTTTTGGGACCTCCCCTGTTTACATTATATATTAATGACTTGCCTAAGTCCACAGAACAACCTATGAGCCTCTTTGCCGATGACAGTGTAGCGACAATTGCGTGTAAAAATGGAGACACATATAAATCTGACATTAGATGGAATGGTTAAATAATAACAATTTAAAAATAAATTTAAATAAGACTAAAATCATGCACTTCAGACAACGGTCCTTGACATTAATTAACAATCTAGACATAAACTATAATAATAATAACATTGACGAAGTAGATACAACAATTTTTTTAGGACTTACTATTGACAATATATTAAATAGGAAGGCACTTATAGAGATCGGCAGTAAGAAAATAAGTACCTCAGCATATGCTCTATACAAACTGGTAGCAGTAGTTAGTGTAGGTGCTTTGCTCACCGCATACTACGGCTTGGTGGAGTCCATTTTTAGATACGGAGTTATCTTCTGGGGTAACTCGACTGACCGGGAACTTATATTCAAAACCCAAAAGCGTTACATTAGGTCGATGTTCAAACTTAGAGTTGCAAGCCTTATTTTCAAAAATACAAAATCTTGACATTACCTTCTCTGTATTTAATAGAAAATGCAATGTTTTTCAGATCCAACCCTCACCTCTTTTCTCGCATGGCGGATCGATTTTCACGTAATCGACGTGACAATAGTCAGATTTGCCTGCAGCAATAACGGCACTTATGCGGAAAAGTGTCTTTTGCATGGCTCCAAAGAAATTATAATATATTCCTCAAAGCTGGAAGCAATTAAGTGACGTAGCATTCAAAAAGAAAGTCAGAAATGTTCTGGCAAATAAACCGTATTATAACTTAAATGAGTTTTCAGATGAGAGATTGTGATAATGTCTTACTATTTTCTTACTATTTTTTTTTTGTTTTAACAATATCTATATTATCAGGACATTTTTAAATAATTAGACTTAGAGTGACATTATAGTTTATTTTATTAATATTTGCATGCCATTGTTTAAAGGCTTCTACATACTGGCGCGACTTGTCGCGCGACGCAATTCTGCGACATTATATCTGTAGAACAATCTCTATGAAAACGCGCGCGCCACTACACACAGGGGCGACCTGTCGCGCCGCGACACAGAAATTATGCCTATTTTATGGCGTCGCGCTAGCTACGCGTTTGTCGCGGCGTTGTCGCGTCGCGGCCGCTACAGTCGCGTAGCAGGCGCGACGCGACAAGACAAGATAGTATAAATACCGGTGCAATCCAAGCTGTCCTCAGTAGTAGGCGTTCTTCGTCAGTGGATGAAGGCAGGTCTGTGCGTGTTTGCCGAGCGAGGTTAGGTTCGATTTCCCGGTCGGTCGACATAACCCAACTTATGTACCTTTTTATCGATTTTCGAGTTTGAAATAAATTTTCAGTAATTATTATTTTTGTTAATTTTCTTATTTTTAACCCCCTACGCAAAATCGACGGGGTGTTATAAGTTTGACGTGTCTGTCTGTCTGTGTGTGTGTGTGTGTGTGTGTGTGTATGTATGTATGTATGTATGAATGTATGTGTGTGTGTGTGTGTGTGTGTGTGTGTGTGTGTGTCTGTGGCATCGTAGCTCCCGAATGCATGGACCGATTTTAATTTTGTTTTTTTTGTTTGAAAGGCGATCGAGAGTAATCGAGAGTGTTCTTAGCTATGATTCAAGAAAATCAGTTCAGTCATTTGAAGATTATCAGCTCTTTTCTAGTTGATATTTACCTCACTCACAAACTTACAGCGCAGGTATCGTGTTTGGGCTCATTGTACTGGTCTCAATAAATAGGTTATAGCTAGATGGTGATCAGGGTCTGATGATGGAGAAGAAAAGATAAAATATGAGGGTAAACTAGTAAGTACTACTTTGGGAATTTACCTACAGGGGCGCAGATTTCGGCGAGATACGTATCGATCGTTCTACAACTGACGGACAAATCGGCGAAAACACATAAAAATATATATATATATACGGTCGAATTGAGAAACCTCCTCCTTTTTTGAAGTCGGTTAAAAATGAAATAAAATTATAAGACATTCGTGTTTTGAGTCAAAATCCGCGAATAATACGCGTCGCACTTGCCACGGCTATAGTACCTAACTATAGCCGTGGCAAGTGCGACGCGCGGCGCAGTAGAGCGGCTGGCTTGCGGCAGCTTCAAAAAGGTACCTACTCCTTTGAGCATGCCGCGCGCCGCCAAAAACCATGAGTAAGTCATTGCAATGCTTATCTTATTGTAATAAGGCATAATTTAGGATAATTGACTTTTGCGAGGACTTATATTGAAATAGAGAAATTATTCATTTATTAGTTAATTTCGTCATACATCCTAATTTATACCTTATCACAATGGGATAAGACTCACATTACGAAGACTTACAATTTTGCTTATGATTTAATTTACTTTGGAATAAAACCGAGTAAACTCAACTTTTGCAAGAGGGTTTAGAATGCTTCTGAGCATACACTGAAATAGTTTAATTGGTGAAACTTGCTTATGTCAAATTTGAAAACGCAATAGTCAATGAGACCCACTGGAATCTAATACAAAAAGTAGTAAATATATATTAGAATGAATAAAACTACCGGATGTAATGTTTAACATAAAAATATATTTCCAATATTAGAAATCACAAAAATAATAAGATAGGCACATAACACTTGTCATAGGTAAATTAAACTACTTCATTATGCATAGTATAGAACAAAGTCGCTTTTCTTGTCTCTCTATGTGACCGCTTAGATTAAAACTTAATTACACACCACCATTACATCTACATAAGTCACTTAGCGCGTCCGAATTTGTCAGTTTTGCCATTCGCGCTCGTGTGGTCAAGTCTAGGTACATAAGTTAGGTTGGGTTATGTCGACCGACCTGGAAATCGAACCTAACCTCACTCGGCAAACACGCACAGACCTGCGTTCATCCACTGACGAAGAACGCCTGCTACTGAGGCCAGTTTGGATTGGACCGCTATTTATACTATCTTGTCTTGTCGCGGCGTTGTCGCGTCGCGCCCGCTACGCGACTGTAGCGGCCGCGACGCGACAACGCCGCGACGCCAGCTGCCTGTCGCGCTAGTGTGAAAGGTATGTCGTGGCGATGTCGCGCCAGAATCGCCACGCGACGCGTCGCGCGACAAGTCGCGCCAGTATGTAGAAGCCTTAAGGCAAATGTGATGATTTATTTTTATCAGTACTTTTAACATGTCTTGCATGCTGACAAATTGTGTTGTATGTATTGTACTCATGTATGAGCAAATAAATTATCGTCTTATCTTATCTTATCTTATCCATAGTTGGGATGATTTATTCCAAAAACAAACTTAACATTGTAGTTGAAAAACATAACAACCTACTACAAAAGATTGCTGATAACAACGCTTGGCATGTATCTTTGGTCATAGCACGAGCAAGAGTAGCTTCTCTCAAGATACTGAGCATCCCTCGCCTAGAATTATAGGCTGCCGTGATAAGTGCGCGTCCTGCTCAGGTGTTGAAAAGGTATATTGACACACCGTGGTTGAAGACTTCGAAGACATGGTATTGGTCTGACTCAAAGACCGTTTTCAGTTGGTTTAGGTCTGACGATTTAAGCCCTTCGTGGCGCATCGTATAAGTGAGGTAGCAGAACTCATGGAGATTCACGACTGGAGGTGGATACGTCAGCCATGAACGCTGCAGATGATGCTACGCTTGACGGCTTGATTGAAGACATTTTTAGGTGGCTGCTTAGACCAACATTTTTACGTCAACCAGATGAATTCCGGCCAAAAGAACCTGTAGATGAGATCAGACTTGATGAAAATGACAGAAGTTAAGACGGTTTTAGTGATCTCACAGCCTGACACCCTTCTGCCTGATGGTGAACGTTTTTCAAAGTACTGGAGACTAGTAAGGAGCACAGCATGGGTTCAGCGAGCCTGCTACAACTGGTTACATAAAGACAGTCGACGACAAAGGTAGCTGATTGTTGATTAAATAGAATCAGCACAGCGACAGATACTTAAAGAAAGTCAGCGAAGAACATTTTCAGCTGATATAGAGAATATTAAGAGAACTGGATTGGTGAAATCAGACAGCATTCTTCGACAACTGAGCCCGTTTTTAGGCAAGAACGACATTCTTCGTGTTGGCGGGAGGATTAGTGCGGCAGATGTCGACAACGATATGAAACACCCCATAGTTTTACTCAGACCCACATCCATACTTCATATCTTCAAACTTACCTACAAACCCTAGCACTCTCTAATGGTACGAGTACTTACTAAGACGAAGTATATGTAGTAATGACACACAAATGTCCTAAGATAAAATATTAGAATGTCTATAGCTGAACACTTTCCTGATATAGAGGAATCAAATCAAAAGTCATTTATTTAAACTAGGCTGAAAATCAGCACTTTTCGAAATCACATAAGACAGTCCTCCAAAACACCCACCCTTCACCACTTCCTCGTGCTTTAGCTGGGAAGAAGAAGTGGCCCAACAAACACCCCAGCAGCACCTGTCTGTTCAGCTAGAAAAAAATGGATTCTATACAATACTCTGTGCACCTTATTATGATCACCACAAAAAATGCCGTATATTTTAATGGTGAGAAATAAACTCTTTTTATTCTACTGTAGAACTGTACTGCAAGAATATCAGTGTGGTGCCGAGTGAGTAATACACCAACTAACGCCTTCCTTATTTGTTAAAAATATATATTAAAATCATTAACATCATTGTTAGACAGTCCTCGGTCCAAACTTCAATATTGGAACATTGAGAATGACTTATTAATTTCATACTGATATTAGAGATGTTAGGAAAATAATAATCCTATTAAATAGAAACAATCCGACAAGCTTACGAAGTATGCCATTTGTTTACGGCGTCACACTGCGGGATAACCATGTATTGTGTGGAGTCGCAAAATGTTTTGTATCATGCTCAAGAACAACGGAACCCCTGTAACCAGGGTGGGCTGGTGGCCAGTTTTATCAGAATCGAACTGACCCTACAGTTCAATTCTGATAAAACTTTCTTATAAATATTATATAGGGTTTTCCGTAGCAAGTCATACTTACTCAAAATACCTATTTTTATTTTATAAAGATGTTACCGACACAACATTGACTTCTAATTTCCGGACAATCGAACAAGTGTCAACGTACGATGTCGAGGTCGCCCATTATTGGACACGCTTGTCTAACTTCGGTGCTTAGTTGTTTTCCTTCGGGGAACACAGGCGTTATGTCATGTAAGGTCAGTACAAACATCTCCGCTACCTAATCTCATGACATTTATGTTTAGTGGCTAACGTTGGAAGACGCCTCGTGCGCTCAGTGAAGCAGATGTCAGCTGCAGGCAGAGTGCAGTGGCGGGGCGCGGTGGTCGGTTATAAACGAGTGTTAGGAGACGATGTCGCAACTCCCCGCGTCCGCGAACCTCGCGCCGCGCCGCGCGGCTTCGGAACTGTGCCGGTAAAGCGTGCGACGAGGTTCTGTTCCAATTACCTATTTAGTGAAACATTTCACAAGCGAAGTCAGCGCGCCACCTTGCTGCGGGTCAAGCTTTAGACACGCGACCCGTGACTCGCCACCAACTTACCAGATACCTAAAAATATTTAAAACATTTCAAATCTGGTAAGTACATATGTCATAGTTTTATAAAGAAGATTAAAATAAGCTCATCTGTTAGCGTCAGCGACTCAGTGTTGTCGACTATATGCACATGCTCACCTAACATAACTGAAATTCTGCTTCCGAACATTCGCGCCACCGCCACCGCCCCCGGGAGCCGGGCTCCCGCCCGCCAGTCCGGGTGACCATGCCACGCTGTGCAGTATGTTGTACGTCTGCCGGTTTGCAAAAATAACTAGTTCCTCATAATTAAACCACCTGCGATGGAATTGTACAAGTCATCCACTTATGATCGAGAGCAGTGTTCCGGATACGGGCATCTACCCGCACACAGACATGCAGACACTCACTAACATGATCAACAACGTTGCAATCATGACAGATACTGCATCACACTCGTGTTGGAGACGTCACAGACGAGGCTGTGCTCATGGCTAGGTACACATGCGGAAAAACAAAAAACAGAGCTTCACGCCCCACGTATGTAGGTACATACATTCAAAATTTTACAATATTCTTGAGGTCGAGCAAATTAGAACAGGTGCAGTCCTTTACTACGAACACTAGGCACTAGCACAGCTAGCCAACAGTTACGCAACCCGCCTGCTAAGGCCGGGAATTTGTGTAATTTCTAGATCAGGGAAAGGACAGCTGGGAGACCCCCTTCACCTGCGCTGTAGCTCCTACTCCTACGGAATGCTGAGAGTCAGTCGCACGGTGCAGTTCGTCGTCTCACACGTACAGCGTGTGCTGTGTGCGCTGCTCGTATCGTAACGTATGCATTGTAGTCAGACCGCCACGCGCCGCGCGCGTGCAATAGCACTACTTAGGAGCCATGAGCGCCGCGCGCGTGCAACAACACTATATAGAAGCCATGAGCGTCGCGCGCGTGCAACAGAACTATATATGGCCATGAGCGCCTCGCGCGTGTAGCAGTACTAAATAGCAGCCATGAGCGCCGCGCGCGTGCAACGACGGCACTATATAGGAGCCATGAGCGCCGCGCGCGTGCAATAGCACTATATAGGAGCCATGAGCGCCGCGCGCGTGCATCAGCGCTATATAGGAGCCATGAGCGCCCCGCGCGTGCAACAGCGCTATATAGGAGCCATGAGCGCCGCGCGCGTGAAACAGCGCTATATAGGAGCCATGAGTGCCGCGTGCGTGCAAGAGCGCTATATTGGAGTCATGAGCGCCGCGCGCGTGCAACAGCACTACATAGGAGCCATAAGCGCCGCGCGCGTGCCACAGCACTATATAGGAGCCATGAGCGCCCCGCGCGTGCAACAGCGCTATATAGGAGCCATGAGCGCCGCGCGCGTGAAACAGCGCTATATAGGAGCCATGAGTGCCGCGTGCGTGCAAGAGCGCTATATTGGAGTCATGAGCGCCGCGCGCGTGCAACAGCACTACATAGGAGCCATAAGCGCCGCGCGCGTGCCACAGCACTATATAGGAGCCATGAGCGCCGCGCGCGTGCAACAGCGCTATATAGGAGCCATGAGCGCCGCGCGTGTGCAACAGCACTATATAGGATCCATGAGCGTGTCAGAATATGTAGCATCATATAAAATTAATCTAAGATTTAATTATTATCCTAAACTGTCGCTGTATTTCTAGACGAACAGTCAATTCCGAACGAAACCTGTGATCTGAGTCAGTCTAAATAAATACAAAAACATATCTTACTTTCACCTAAAATTAAATAATAACAGAATTATAAATTGTATTTAAAATATTTCCTTGATTTTATATGTTATTTCGATGTATAAGTTGTTCTTTAGCAAAGGTTTTTATAGTGGCTTAAAATACTACTATTACAAACAACGTTTCTAGACGAAAAGTAGGTATAGCCAAACATACGTTATGGTTGGTGGTTTTTGATTAACCAAAACAAATGTTTATTAATTTAGAATTACAATAGATGATTAAGGTATAATTAAAATTATACTATAATGTTTATTACGATTTTATATTGCTATTTTCAAATAACAAGTAGTTTAAAACGATTTCCAGGACTTGTAAGTTGATGTTAATAACTTATAAGTTTACTTTTCGATTACAAATAAGTACATACTAAATTATCTTATTAAGTTTTAAAAAGGTTTCACTACCTTCGATTTGTTAATTATTACTTAAATTAGAAATGATTAAACAATAATTGATGACCATCTGCGTTTGGTCTAAAATGGCGGCAACGTTGGTTGTACTTGAGTAATATGGGAAGATATAAAATAGGTGTACCCGCGAGTTAAAGGACTTTTTGATACAACTGTTGTGAAAGATGGACTACCTTTATTGTTCCGTAAGTTAATTCATCATATAACTTGATTATTGCTGATAACTATGTTTTTCTGTATGTGTTATAATATGTCATAAGTGTTAAATTTAATTAAGGAATATTCATGTTCTGTTTATTTCCGTTGATAAATTTCTATAGCTTTGAGAAATTGTCAAAGAGATAATTGTGATAAAGATAATTTATTTACTAATTTAAAAATGTGTTGATAAAATACTTTAAACCAAGCTGCCATGGAGTTTCTTGTCTTTCTTCTCCATGAAAACCTAGTTTAGGAACGGACAACTAGTTTTCTCTATAACGTAATTAACTGACAAGCCTTATTTAAATAAATACCTAGTCTTGTCTCTCTGTGCTTTTCTTCATAAAATCCTTTCCCTACACACCATATTCATAGGTACCTTATTCCATACACAGTACATAATTAGTAACCATTCTGACACTCAAAACTTGCTAATTTAGTGGATATCATTACTTATACTTATAGTATTCCATCCACTTATCTGACAAGCGCCTCGCGCGTGTAACAGCACTAAATCGCAGCCATGAGCGCCGCGCGCGTGCAACAGCAATATATAGGAGCCATGAGAGCCGCGCGCGTGTCACAGCACTACATAGGAGCCATGAGCGCCGCGCGCGTGCCACAGCACTACATAGCAGCCATGAGAGCCGCGCGCGTGCCACAGCACTACATAGGAGCCATGAGAGCCGCGCGCGTGCCACAGCACTACATAGGAGCCATGAGAGCCGCGCGCGTGCCACAGCACTACATAGGAGCCATGAGAGCCGCGCGCGTGTCACAGCACTACATAGGAGCCATGAGAGCCACGCGCGTGCCACAGCACTACATAGGAGCCATGAGAGCCGCGCGCGTGCCACAGCACTACATAGGAGCCATGAGAGCCGCGCGCATGCCACAGCACTACATAGGAGCCATGAGAGCCGCGCGCGTGTCACAGCACTACATAGGAGCCATGAGAGCCGCGCGCGTGCCACAGCACTACATAGGAGCCATGAGAGCCGCGCGCGTGCCACAGCACTACATAGGAGCCATGAGAGCCGCGCGCGTGCCACAGCACTACATAGGAGCCATGAGAGCCGCGCGCGTGCCACAGCACTACATAGGAGCCATGAGAGCCGCGCGCGTGCCACAGCACTACATAGGAGCCATGAGAGCCGCGCGCGTGCCACAGCACTACATAGGAGCCATGAGAGCCGCGCGCGTGCCACAGCACTACATAGCAGCCATGAGAGCCGCGCGCGTGCCACAGCACTACATAGCAGCCATGAGAGCCGCGCACGTGCCACAGCACTACATAGCAGCCATGAGAGCCGCGCGCGTGCCACGACACTACAATTACTGCTACTGTACTAAACATGACTACTATGTACTGACACTCATGTACTCTCTCAAGGGGTGTACAACATCATATGTTATTTTGATAAACTTAAAGCCGAGTAGCCTCATTTCCTATCACAAAAACAGTACTATCTAAGTATTTTAACGAGTTTAAGATATCTTATGAGATCTACCTTCAACTACAAACATAATCTCTAGGAACGGATTGTTGTAAATAATTCGCGCTCATGTAGAGTTTGTGTGCGAGGCAGCGCGGCGTGCACACACTAGCATCAATATAGTAACATATAAATTCCCATGAACCCCAGTGATCCAGTTATAGCAGCACTGTACCTACCAATTATGGAGAGCTAGTGTAGCGCAGTACAAAATAAATAGATACCGACGTTTAAATGAGCAGCCCGTTAACTATTGTGGCACGCTGAGAGCCTGCTTATCTCGTGAGCCACCACTGAGATAGCCAGGACCCCGTGGGCGTGTGGTGCCTGTGGTGCTTCCGATGCATGCTGTGCGTGCGTCCAAGGCGCGCCGAGCATCGACCGCGTGGTTGGCACACGACGCGCGCCGCTGTGACGTCGGTAACTGCGAGGACAACGCTTTAACCTGTTTAATATAAATTAGGTTAAACAGTGATAGTTGCCTGGAGCGACCGCCAGAGGTCACATATGATTAAACCGCTTACATAAATCGAGCGCTAAACACGCACTAAATACTTCTATTGAACTAATTAATTATTTTCACAATGAACCGTAAAACGCCAGATCCGCGAAACCGGTCGTAAGTTTGAAGGTGTTTACGTTCACATGAATTAACAAATCTATGTCAACTTTTACGTAAGACTTTGAGGTTTTATTAGCAATGGCTGCTACAATTAATCATGACATAAAATATTTTACAAAATTACTATAGAGCCTACTTATTACACAAATTATGGATGCGGCCACCATGATCGGAGATAACTATGGTGATCCACAGTATGTGCGTCAATATGACGGTGGAAGGGCTGAGTATCGCTACCTATGTAAGTGCAAGAACCACTTTACTTCCACTTTAACTCACTGGTCAAACTTCTGCTGAATCTCAGCCCATAAACAAGTAAATTAAAAAAGTAAAAACTAATTCATCGGTGAAAATATGTTTTATTTTACAATATTTAACACAACTAACTATTCACACTAGGTACTAAATTAAATGACTAATTAACTAGTCAGCGCCAAGCGGAGCCCATTATTGTTAGCCCCCTTTATTAGTACCAAAAAAAACCGAAAGATATCTAGTAACTGACGTTAATTAGGAGTAAACTGAGAAAACTAAGCCAACGCGCGGCCCGAAGCCGGAGAGGGGGCAGAGCCAGTGGAGCTGAGACAAACAATGACGGTGTCACTCTCAAAGTTAAATAGGTCTATTATTATCTCCTACGAGCAAAAACCTAAGCATAGCGTTACGTCAAGTGGATGATGCTATAGCGGTGGGCTAGTGACAGTGACAGGAGCCAGCCTGCCCCTCCCCCCGCCGCCCCCCTCGCGCCGCCCTCCAGCTCGCTATTGTTACAGTTGATACTCAACAATAACGACTTCTCTTTACCTTTAACGACTTGCACTTGAAGACAACATACGTTACACTCATATTGTCTACACACAGAAGTTAGAATGGATGCAATTTACCACTTTATCATTAGCAGGTGCAGGGGGCGACAGCTACAAGTAACATGTTTCGATGTCAGCGCTCTATCAGCCATGTGCCACTGCTGCGCTGCTGCGGGGCACTCGGAGTAGCTCATACTCGTAGTGGCGGGGCACCTCGTGTCGTCGTCACGGACACTTGAGATAAATAAGGGCCGCGCAATCAAAGTCGCGGACAGGTTACGGTTAACTGACTTTACAACAATGTTAATTAATGTGACCTAACACACGCGCCACGAAACTCGCACCGGGACCTTCGGCGCAACTTGCGAGCGGCTACCGGCGACCAGGCTGCCACGCCGCGTCACCGCACGCCTCTTGCGTGCGCGTGCGACCCGCGACCTGCGACCTGCGACCCGCCGCCTCTTCTTTACTTGACGTCTTCATTACATTCGCTAATTATTGCGTAGTCGCAGTAAATGATTTACGATGACTTATCTTAGACAGGGTCGAATATACAAAGTCACAAAGGGTCATAAAATTACAATATTTTGTTTGGCAAGCGAGCGGTTGCACGCTGCGTGTTACTGAACAGCACATGCGCAGAAGGTCTACTGGCTGGACCTTCTGCTGTATTCAGCTGAGCGCTAAACGACAGGAGTTCGGCCTGAGCAGCCGTCGTGCAAGATGTATACCGAATGGAGGCGAATCAGTGTCGTGTAGTAAGTACAATCGTATAGCATTTGGTTATCCACCCAACAAGTAGACGCGATAAGTCGCTGGACCACCGCTATCCATCTGCTGGGCCAATCCAACTAGAGTATGAAATGAAATGAAATGAAACTGTTTATTCTGTAAATAGGATAGAGCATCACTTTTACACGTCATATTAAAAAATAAGCTAGATGGAGTCGACATTTCCTATCTGACTACCCCTGAGAAGAAATGGCGAAACAAACTCAATAAAATGTATATGTATCTTCTATCTATATATATACAAATAATAATACTCATACATACATAAACTCACGTCTTCTTCCCATGGGAGTACGCAAAAACTATAGATCGCCACCTGCTATGCTCCTTACATACTCTTCTTGCTTCGTTTACGTTGATACAACTAGTCATACACGCACGCCGGTGCGAGCACTACGCGCCTGACCTTTTTGAAGAACATCACCAATTAGGTCACTATATGTCTTCCTGGGGCGTCCCCTCTCGGCGTGTCTACTCACATCGGCCTTGTAAATACCTTATATTAGTCGCCTTTCATTTATCCTCTCAATATGACCAAACCATCTAAGCATACTCTTTTCAATTTTTGTCACTTAGTAGATCTTCTTTTAAACCGCACCGTTGCCTTATCACATAATTTTTCAGCCTATCATTTATAGTAACACCACTCATGCTACGCAAGGGACGCATTTCCACACCATTTAGTCTACTTTCATGCTTCTTTTGCCAAACCCAACATTCACTTTCATACATAAGCATAGATATCAGCACACCATTATTAATAGCTATTCGAGCCTCTTTGGGCGTCGACTGGTTGGTCCCAATCGCATGTATAGCACCATTCACTTTATTTCCCGCATTTACTCTCCTTTTCACATCTTTATCAATATTTCCAACCCTTGTAAAAAGACTCTCCAAATATACAAATTCACTTACTTGATCTACACTCTAATAATTTAATTTTCAATCACACACCACGGCAACTCATTCATTATCAATCCGCACTCACCCTCTTTCAAATCTATCAGACAACTATCTTAGAAGAAGTGGTCTATAATTTGCTAGAATCTGAATTTTATTTGCTCTCAATGTAGGTACAGTTTAACATTATTTACATAAATAAATGATAATAAATGATATATATATATATAAGGGGCTTGTGGCTAAGTAATAACAGCCGCACGGGTCGATCGATCAGGTTAAGCTACGCTTGCCGCGGTTGGTATGTGGATGGGTGACCATCTTTACATACCAAGACCCCTTCGTGCCTTGGAAAGCATGTTAAGTCGTTGGTCCCGGCTGTCATTTCTAGATCTTTGACAGTCGTTACGGGTCGTCAGAAGCTCGAAAGTCTGACAACCAGTCTTACCAAGGAGTATCGTGTTGCCCAGTAAATGGGTTGTGGAGTTCAGATAGGCAGTCGCTCCATGTAAAATACTGGTATTCAGCTGCATCCGGTTAGACTGCAAGCCGACCCCAACATAGCTGGGAGAGGCAGGCAGATGATGACATCAATAAATGATATCAGCTACATTTTACCTCACGGCGTGGAAAGCATTACATGATATACAAATAATAAAATATGAATGTCAACAACACAAATAGAATTAATAATGAGAAACAAACAGATAGTCAGGAAATTATAAGAGACATAGATCTAGTTTATTGTTTTTTTTTTTAAAGTGGCTTCATTATAACTGTTTTTAAAATATCGAAAATTGTCCAGCACTGATACATAAGTTAAGTATATGACACAAATGCAAGGCGATATCGCCTGAAACGAATTTTACAACCTTTGTTGATATGCCACCATACCCAGTGCTGCTTTTATTTTTCAATGATTGTATCGCTCTCATAATATCTTGCGGTACTACTGGGTGCATAAACATTGAGTTGGGTTTACTTGTCAAGTTCGTAGTGTTCGGTGGTTTTGTTATGTTATTATGTGTATGTTGTATCAATTCAAACATTCGTAGGATACTTCTGTCAACAAACAAAATAAAACGAGTTTCATGCTTTTTCAAAAACAACCCCTTCAGGGGGTGAAAAGAGGTAAATAGTCTAACAATCAACATCGGTGTCATTTTCAAGGTTTGTCGGGACGTCGATCAAGTAAATGTCATCATCTTGAAATTTATTACACTTGAACACCAAAAAAATCTAAAATTACTACACATTTTGTATTGATCTGAATAACAAATCAGTCTATACATATATAAATGGAGAAACTGACTGACTGACATATCAACGCACAACCCAAGCTGCTGAGACTAGGGACGTGAAGTTTAGCACTAGGGTTCCTTTTACGATGTAGGCGAGGACTATAAAGGGGTTTTTGTAAATTCGAAAAGGAAAAAAAATAAAAAAATGAGAAGATTTTGTCCTATGACAAAAAAATCCTTGAAACTTGGCACGAATACTTATCTATGAAAATGATACGGTTTGTATTTCTTTGTTTTTTAAGCTACTCCCTAAATGAAGAGGGATAAAGTTTGACATAACTCGTTATACAAAAGTACCCCTCAAAAGGAGTTTAGGTAGTGTTAAAGTTTGTATGGAAGAATGTTAACGCGCGGTCCGATTGACTCCATACTCGGTATTTTATATATACCTAATGCTCACAGAAAATAAAGCTTTACAAGTTTTTGGGTATTTACCAAATGTAACACTTACGGGACAAAAGGGGGAAATTAATTTTGTAGGAAAGGATTTTACTGCGCGTCTTGGTAAACTCTAAAGTAATTTAAACATTAAATGACAAAACATGTGATTCAAGATTTTCGAAAAAGCAACCCTTTGCGGGGTGATAAGGGATACTGTTTATATTAAAATTATGTTTCCTTTGATCAATAAACTTGAAAATGAACCGGATACTTTCTTAATAAATAAAAGAAATCGTAAAGATTAGTTTTCGTAAAAGTAATAAAAATAATAAGTAAAAAATAATAAAATAAGTTAGGTTAAAGAGTTCATATGTACGCTATTGCAATAGGTTTCTCTGTAAGGATAGATAAATAAATAAACCTTTTGAAGTGTGTGATTGTTGAATTTTGTGGGGGAAAATAATCGTATGGAAAGATTTTAACACGCGGTTCGATTAACTTGACTCGGTATTTATACTTGAGTTTAGAAATAAAGGAAAAGATATATCATAGTTTTCATCTATCATGTTCGTCAATAATGTTCTTGGCAATCCAGTTTCGTATTTCTGTGTGGACGGTGCTCGGAGTAATGTGATGCAACAGTGTTCGTACCGACCTCGCGGGGTAGCGCGCGGCAGCGGGGCGCATGGGTTTAAGTCACCTGTCCAACACACACTTCCAACGGCGAAGCCATGGCTACTAAAGATAGCGGGGTGGTTGCGCGCGAACGGAAGTCGAACTGTGTTCGTTTGGTTTTCGAGTTCGATTTGCTAATTTACGTCCACACGTACGACACAAACGTTCCGTGTTCGATGTTCGTGTTCACCAAGTTTTGTTCGTTTGTGCGTACACGCCTTAAGAAGGGCTTTTTGAAAATTGAACCTTTATAGCCATTTAGATTGTATGAAAAATCTTATTTTTTGAGTTAATTAACTTGAAAGAGTTAGAATACGTTCATAAATAAACAACACACAAAACTACCCCTCAAAAGTTAAAGTTTGTATGGAAGAATCTTAACGCGCGGTCCGATTAACTCTAAACTCGGTGCTCATATTTTTGGCAGAAAAAAAACGAATTACGAGTCTTTGGGTTTTAGAACGGACTAATGGGGGGAAAGTTCTTACAAATAGACTCAGAAATGACATGGAGGTCACGTCTATTGAGAAAACGAACTATTATAGCGCACTCTTATCTGCTTACCACGCTTACGTTGGTTCTACACTAACATTTATGGTACAGTGTTTTGGGGGAATGCTGCTGAGAGAGACCGTCCGACCGAACCGTCGAAGCTCAAAATAATATCAGGGTAATATGTGCATTCAAATCTACACGTACGTATATAGAATAAAATATAATACGTACGTGTACATTTAATAAAATAGTAATGAAGTCAAAACTGTACATTGAATATTTTTGAAAAAAACTAATTGCTACAAGGAGCGATCTGATGTCGAAAATATAAAAGAAAGCTCGTTAAGTCGTTGGTCCCGGCTCATCCGTGGATCTTTGACAGTCGCTACGGGTCGTCAGAAGCTCGCAAGTCTGACAACCAGTCTTACCATAGATAGATATATATTAGCACATAGATATATATTAGCACCCACGCGGGCGAAGCCGCGGGCAAAAGCTAGTTAGTTTATAATACGACACAGGTCATACGACATAGGTCTATCATGATGACGCAAGATTATAGATATCCCTACTAACACCTACACGGTACACTAGACGCACAAAAAAGGCTCCGCTCTAAACAGACCTACTTACCAGCATTATATCATAACAGCTGTATGTGTGAGGACGTGTATGTGTGCGTACCGCGCACATCTTAGTCAACCTCCACTACGGAAGCTCCGCACACCTACTCGACCGTTACATAACTAATCAATCACATGTCCATATATTATTGATATTGGTGGAACATCGTAAGTTACGTGTTTCTTGAATGTACAATAGGTATGGGGCTCCGTACCTCAACCCTCTTATGATCACTCGGGTGTCTGTCTGTCTGTCAGTCTACCACAGCCGATCTAGCCGATTTAATCTACTGGACCGATTAAGTTGAAATTTGGTACACATATGAATTTCTATGACCCGAACACGGACGTGTAACGAAAATAAATGAATTTTGAACATGAGCGCCAATTTTGGAGGTAAATTAGAAAATTAAAAAAATGTTTTAAATCAAATGAAAGAGCTTGTTGTGACTACTGAACCCAAAATTTTGAAAAAATACAGAAAATAGTTCTTTACTTATAGATTACAGGAAAATCTACAAGAAGTCTATGGTGATAAAATAACATGGTAAATCTCTGAATATTATGCGTACAAACTTACATTTGCAGTTGGTATGTGAGAACATGTTCAGTACTAGTAACTACAATGTTAGGTTCGTTCTTGGGATACATATCATGGGGTAAAGAACTTGGTGATAACATACTCATTGTACGGAACCCTCGCCACGCGAGTTCAACTCGCACTTGTCTGGTTTTTTTGTTTGATGAAGTTCCCGAATGTTAAAGATCTCCAAAGTGGTACTTATGTACATACAATCAGCGTCGTGAGAGATTGCTTGATGTTGATGTACTTTATTCTGAGGATTCACTTCCTTGACTTATGTACTCACAGACCTACATGTGTCTTTACAACAATATCTGACCTATTTTTTCAGTGGCAGAGCCAGGGTTATTAAATCCTCCGCCTGACGCAGGTCCTCACCGGACACGGCAGCTTCGGGAGGTTCCTGTGTCGGATAAGGCGGGAGGAAACGTACGGGTGTCACCACTGTGTGGATCGCCCGGAGGACACGGTGGAGCATACGGTGGAGGTCTGCCCGGCTTGGGCAGAGCACCGCCGTGTCCTCGTAGAGGCGATCGGCGGCAGAGACCTCTCGCGTCCGGCCCTGGTTCAGGCCATGGTACGGAGCGAGAGGGCATGGGCAGCCGTCACCTCCTTCTGCGAAGCAGTAATGCTCGCGAAGGAGGAGGCGGGACGGTTGAGGGAAAGGCACGTTTCGCGCCCTCTCGGCCCTAGCCGCCGCAGGAGACGCCCTGGGCGTCGGGAATCTCGGGCGGATTTCCAGCCACCGTAAGCGCGGGCTTGCGGACGGTGAGCAATGGGTAGCTCACCGTCCGGTAAGGACCAGGCCCGGGTCGACGGCGCGTCGTATTCCACGCGCGCCTCAAAGAGATGTCGTCAGCACAAAAGTAGGGGTTCACTAGGGCCGATGCCTGCCGGGGTCGCGGGAAGGTACTTATGGGTCTCCGAGGCCCCCGCAACACAGGCAACAGGAAGTATTACGGGTGGGTTTTAGTCAGTAAGAGTCTGACACACCCTCCCGCTCCGCCCAGAGCGGGAGAAGTTATTTGATGATTTACCACCCTCAAAAAAAAAAAAACATGGTTATTAAATCCTGCCGGGGTCGCGGGAAGGTCCGAAAGGGATACCGAGGCCTCTGGCAACACAGGCAACGGAAGGAACACGGGTGGGTTTTATTCAGTAAGAGTGTGACACACCCTCCCGCTCCGCCCAGAGCGGGAGAAGTTATTTGATAATTTCCCACCCAAAAAAAGGGTTATTAAATGAGTTGATGTAACAATGTTAATAACATATAGAAGATAGTTATTTTATATACTTAAAGACACTAGTTGGTTGTGCGTTGTGCATCTCACAACTGTCTACTTACCTACACGGTAGAGTCAGCTTTGTTTCAGATCAAATCAAATCATTTATTTTTGCCAACATGGGTAGGGGTACAGATGATATACAAGTTTTGATAGTGTTCTCCATGCTCTGCCGTCACTTGGGCATGCAAAATTTACACGTAAATTACAATATAATATCAAAATACTAAATTATTAAATTGGAAAATCATTTTATCTTTCAGGGTCAAGAAGTATCTAGTAGTCAATTATAATTAATTAAATATCATATTAAATAGTGAAATAAATAAAAGTCCTAGATAAATAATAATTGTGAGTTACACATGTCATTTCTATTATTGAATAACTGATCAATATTATTGGCCGTAAGGATTCCCTTTTAGATACTCCTTCACACTGTGATACACTTTGTCAGGTGTTTGCAATATCTTTATTTTCAAGTAGTTAACATATATTACAAAACTGAGTTTGAAATCGTGATGCACCCCAGGTCTGAGGTGTACTACCTTATGTAGCTATGAGTGAGCATGTTCGGATATGTGGTGCATGACCGTGCTTTAGCGGGGTGAGATCCAGCTTACTCCTTCACAAATATTTAGCGGGGTGAGATCCAGCTTACTCCTTCATAAATATTTAGCGGGGTTAGATCCAAATTACTCATTCAAAAATATTTAGCGGGGTGAGATCCAGCTTACTCCTTCACAAATATTTAGCGGGGTGAGATCCAGCTTACTCCTTCACAAATATTTAGCGGGGTTAGATCCAGCTTACTCCTTCACAAACATTTAGCGGGGTGAGATCCAGCTTACTCCTTCACAAATATTTAGCGGGGTGAGATCAAGCTTACTCCTTCACAAATATTTCTTCAGCCGCTGTTGATCATCCTGGAGTAGCTTCACGTTAATAGGCGATAACAAGTGGCATTCATTTTCATATCATCAGCTAAAATAAGTAATATGGGTGAATGGAAGCAATAGTCCATGTTGTTGATGTAGATTATTAATAGAAATAGAACAAGCAATGAACCCTGATGGACTCGACAAAGTATAGGAACCCATCTAGAAATTATAATCTTTCAAAGGCCTATTTAAAGAAATCTGCAAACGGCTGGTTGACATTTCTCGTGACTCAAGGGTTGGCTTTTACCTTAGCCGGAGGCTAAGCAATGCCATGCAACGTGGCAATGCCGCCAGTCTCTTGGATACATTACCAGTCGACAGCGATGTGGATGAATTTATCGACGCCTTATTTGAAGATTGTGAATTGTTTTATTTAAGTTAGAATATCATTTTGTTATTCTTAATCATTCAATATACGGTTTGAGACCTGCTATCTACGTGATGAATCAAAATCAAAACTCATTTATTCAAACTAGGCTGAGAATCACTTTACGAACTTGCTGCCGGTTGCTCAGGTAAGAATAGTATGATCAGTCTGTCGAGGTCGCTAGCTAACCACTTATTGCAATACAACCAAAACAAGCAAACCATCTGCGTAATTGCACGTGTAATCCCATGTCATTTGACTCCGATAACTGGATATTATGGTCGATTCGATCAAAAGTCTTGCCAGCAGCCATATCAATGTAGACGACATCGACATATCCTGTTATCTATGGCAAAGATAATAAATTCATTATGAAGGTTCAGGTTCGAGGCGGTGTGCGTTGAAACCAGCTCATCACACAGCGCCAATTTCTGTAACTACCCGCAAGCGTTCGATATTCATAATTGCATGTAGAAGATCGAGATAGCGCGCGCTTTGCGATACTCAAAAGCTCTGTCCGTAGGGGACATGTATGGGGAAAACCGCGCTCTGCCGCGGAAAACTTACAGCGGTGTCCGGTGAGAGGCGGCGGGTGGCGGTGGGGGGCGCGGGCAGGCGCGGCGCCGGCGCCGGCCTCTGCGCCACTCGGTCGCGCGCACCCGCTCCGATCACTCGTGTCCTCGGACCTCCCGCGCCAGCAGCTCCGCTCCCGTACGTGTCGCCGCCTCTTCGCCGCTCGGTAACGTACCCGCACACACACACTTACACTCTGCACCGCGCTTGCATAAGCGCGATGTTTCCGCCTCACCACCCGTTATGAAACCGAAAGTGAGCCAGCGTCGCCGGCCGCCACCGAACCGTTCCGGGTGCCGGGGAGCGCTAGAACCTCTGCAGTTCTGGGGCTAATTCGTTGCCGAACTTCATCTGCACCAGATTAAGTCGTAGTAATTGAAGTTGCCTCACCGGCGGCGGCGGCAAGTGAGCGCGGCGCAGCCTCGCCGTCCGACATTGGGCGCGTTTCGACACACAATATCGATCTATCGCACGATTGAAAGTGATTTCGATAACATTGAGCCAAACCGCTATTGCTCTCCACTTTTTCGCTTATTTAACTTGTAATCATTAAGGACAGGAGCGTTGTGATTGTATTGTCAGCTCGTAAATCGTTCGCTGCGTGTTGCTCCCGCGCTCGGGATGGCCTGATAGTGAGATGTAAACAAACATGGCGCTGGTCATGTGTGACGTCATTCACGTGGTGGTCGCGCCGCACAGACAGACAGGCAGTCTGGACACGATAGGTTTCCTCGTACACAAGTGGGTCGCTTGACCATTATGTAACGGACGGTCGGGCGTTCCAATAATTTAATGTCATCTTATGTAACATTCAAAATTTTGCTTTGAAAAAAAATTGTTTGACATGGAAGGAAAGTGGTATGCCCGCCACGGTCAAGGTCGCGACACGACCGGATGACTCCGCCGTACCCTCACGCCACTTGACCCCTCACGACACACAGAGACATTCGACTGTGACACAACAGGGCGATCAAACTTTTATAATTCTATTTTGTTTGTTGACTGTAACATCGTCGTTCATCATATGCTTGTGATTCGCTCGAGATGCTATTCAATTCGCATGATTCTCATCTATGTTTAGATTCCGGTAACGTTACCATCGGCTTCATCGTGCCGATTGTTCTCCCAGCCACCCTTACAACTTCACCACCGCGTAGCAAGCAGCGCAGCTGTTGATACAAAACATGCTTACTTTATGCTAATCGATATTGATGCTTGACGTTCAATCTTTCTCAAATATCGTTCTAATATCGGACCTAGAGTTGATGAATGTTTGAAACTGATCACTTACCCAGTCATGTTATTAATTTGAGGAGCTTCTCGTATTCGGGGCGGGTCACCTTACATTCGGTCTTAAAACAGTGCATGAGTTTATTTAACTCGTCCGATTAGACTTGACACTAGTTGAGATTTTTTGTAACACGATGCCGATGGCTCAGAGATCGGAAGCGTACATGCTGAGAGTGTGGTGGTTTCGTCAGCAGGATGGAGTCCCGCGACAGACTACATGTACTTACTGAAGATCTTCTGACACTAAGGTGTCGCGCAGCACTCGCCCAACCTTCCTGGACACTGCTTTATGAAATTCCTGATTCCATAAGATCTGTGTTAAATAATTACTCTCTAATTGTCTTCCTATCTAATTGTCCGTCATACAGAACATAAACGGGCTACTTGTCGGTGTAGCAAGCTCCAACCCACTCCAATACTAATTCTGTTTTACAGTGTTTGCTTTTCCTTGACTTGCTGATACTTGATGATATTGACTTTAAGATCAAGAACTGTGTCCCGTACATCCTTTGTTTGTTTTGTAACGGTAACAAGTTACATGGACGGTATGGACAGTACATAACTTGTTGAGCATATAAACCCCCCTCCCCGGGCTCTATGATCTGTGAACTTATCCACCACTAGTCGCATACAGTTATTTCAACGTTGTGACCCCAGCCTGCCTCGCGCCTCCCCACCCCCACGCGTCGCAACAGATGTATCTCACACGCTCCTCACGTAGTCGCCCTTTGAACTGTTGCCTAACGTACACAATAGTACCCGCCGCCTACAGCTGGTCCTACGTAGTCTAATTATGATAGTTGTTAAATAGCGAGTGCCACGTCACAATGTGCAATCATTTAAGATGATGCTTACGATCAACCTCATTACAATTTTTCTGTAATACAGCACAATACTTATTATAAAAAACCGTGTGCCGTAACGTTCCTTACACGATACTCGCACGCACACACTCGATTACAATAGAAAGAGAGAGAAAACCGCATGGAGGGGCATAACGCTTTTTTCTTACGTGACGATTTCTACCAGTCAACTCCTACCGCAAACCACGTTAAGGAACTTCGTTCCAATAACTAAGGGCAATAATTTTCCTATTGATGTTAAATCTAGTTATTTTGAATAATCATCGGCCTATTAGCAGTTACTAAAATAATTGAAATTATGTTTGAGCCATTGACACCGATACGGCTGCGGTACTAAAGACATAAACGCACACCGCGCGAGATAAAACGGAAACTCTTTATGTCTCCGAATTGTTTATTACAATATTCATGTTACAATTGTTATTGTAGCGATTAAAAAGGTATAAAATAATTTGTCATATCAGCATAACATCTGACCATTTTGAGATTAGTGTGCCCATATAACCCACGAGGCAAGAGTGTTTGGAATAGTTTATAATGACACAGACGGGAGATGTACGACTATTTATAGCGATTAGATTGTCCATAACGCCGGTAACACCAAACATTGACGCGGCACCAGTGACAGTGCCCTGCTCCCCCACACCGTGCGCGGAGCATGCGTGTATGTGATAAGACCAGACAGCGATTCTTCTCAATGGATGCTGATTTATTCAACCAAGGCAAGGGCCACCAAACTATAAGATGTCTATGAACAGTAGGTCTGATGACGCGCTCGCAGACATCCCTGGTCTAGGTCACTCGGGGTCAGCACAACTGTTCTCATTTCGAGAGCAGTTGTCATTGCCAATGTTTATTAATCGCACAATAAATATACGAAGTGGAAACGAGAACAAGGATACCGAGCGCCGCCCCGACCCGCGCCACAGAGGTCACAAACATACTGGTAATATAATAGCAATCGCTTATTTTCGCACCACACAATTTTTTAAACTTTCTTGCCTCTGCCAGCCCCTGTTCGAGTTCGGTTTGAATCAAGTCGCACTAGTTCGGAAGTAATCGAGTTTCATACATTCAGCTGAACCTTTCAGTAGTGTCTTAGGCACGTGATCCCTTGTTGACCTGTAACTTACGTGCTTCCGTAAAAGGGCACCGTGTAACGGACGATTATTTCAAGTTCGTGTAGTAATTGTTTCTAGACAGAACGGCGCGGTCTTTCAAGAGATTGCTTTTAGTACATTTTCGTATAACAATTTTGAAAGACAGTAACATTTATTTTTCTTTTGGTTTGACAGTCTTCAAACGCAAGCCACACAAAATATAAAGGTTAAATTTAAAATTTAAAAAACCCTCGACATTAACAAAAACATCTAAAAAGTATCAAAATAATACGTATTGGGCCCTTTCATTTAGGTAATAGTTTGAGCCAAGCGTCGCCGAGTAGGGGGACGGCTAGTGAAAATAGGAATCCGCTTTCCTATTGGTACCAAAACCACAGAGATTGCATCAACATTTATGACCTGGAACAGGACAGTACGACAATCACAACAGAACATTCTCAAACAACTACAATTATTACGACTGGTTTAACTGTTTCATAGTGAAACCTTTGTGTCGGTGCTGCACATACTTATTATGTTATATTCTGTATACATGCAACACGTAACTACGTGTCGGTGTCATGTGCGGCTATTGTACTGTATTGTATTATATGTATATAATGTGACGTCCATCAAAGAGTATCTTATCTCAAGTTATGACGGAAGGGAACCCAGAGGTGAAGCAACAGTTGTTGCGGCGATAGTGGAGCTCGTACGAGTAACTGACACTGACATAGCCAGCTAAACGTATGAAAAAGCATATGAACTGCTTGTCGCTAGGCTACCCGTGGCCGTGGTCAGGGCTCGTTTGCGCCAGGCCTTAGTCTCTGCCCACGTCGAGTCGTCGGTTCTGTGCGCTGCTACTGAGTTGCGCGCGTGTGCGCATGCGCGACGACCTTGCGCCGCCCTTGAACTTGCGCATCTCGCGGTATTGTCGCGTACCGTGTGACACCCCCCTCACCCCGCACCGCGTCCCGCGCCCCGCGCCCCGCCGCACCGCACTCTGCACCGACACACATATGTACATACAGTGTAGAAGAACACTCCAACATTAAGACTTGAAACAATGTCGCGGACTTCTTAGGTAGGTACTTTGTTTTCAATTTAACATTAGTCACGCTGGTCAAGCCAAAGGTGCTAGATGCAAAGAACCTGAATAGATACCCCTTATTACTCATTACCTTAATAAACCGCACCGGCGATAATGTTGCACCGTTGTTGGCCAACGAGAAAATATCGATCGATCAATCAATCTTGTGAACGTCGAACAGATATGTTCAATATGTCACGCTGCGGTTGTTGATGTTGTTCGCATGGTACGAGTGTGCGTGTGCCCGGCGTGTGTGGTGGAGTGACGCAACGCGCGTCACACTTGTTGCGCGGCATGCCGTGTGAATACACCGAAATACATGCGAGCTGAACATGTCTTAGTAATCCGGATTGTAGGTTTGTAAGATAATGAGCGCGTGTAATTGTTTACGCCCCGAGCGACCTCCGCACACATGTGCCGAGTGCTCTCAGCACGACAAGCTCTCTGACCGCGACCACGCGACACTAGTTACTGTTGCGCCACTTCACAAGTAGCCAGGACGAGCACACATATATGTACGAACAGGCGTGAAAGTGACGAGCAGCCATAAGTAGAAGAAAGCCGTGGACATCGCTGCTCCATGCACTGGCAAAGATATTATGCTATACTATTAGCAACAGTATTGGTGTTGAAGCGACACTTGGCGAAGAGATCACATCTGTATTATGATTGCATCAGTTCATCGTCGTCCCGGACGAGCCAGACCCGCAGTCAGAGTAATGCAATGAATGTAAGACGGAATCTCTTTGAAGGGCTAGTAGCGTCGCAGATTACTCGCCGCGTCTGAACACATGATCGATGCCCCGGACAAGTGGGCACTGCTCGCGTTGCACCATCCCTGCAACGCAGCCACATCAGCTGTTACATAAAGTAACTCGATATGTAATCGATAGTGCGCTCTCTAGAGTAAACGCGCGAGGTGGGGCGGGGGGGGGGGAGGGGGGGGCGGTTCGCGCCTTACGTAACATGTTAGCGCTTTCCTGCGCGCGTTGCATCACTAGTGTCGGGAGCAGTGGTGGCAAACCAGCGCGACAGCAATGCCCGGCTATGCTCCTCCCACCGAGTCCTGTTTGACGGCGCTCGACACGCTGCATCGAAGGTCCAGCCGCAGTGTGCAGGCGGCACGTGTCGCTCGCACTGTGACGTGTTCTCTGTTGACTTTCACGCTAAACTAAATGCTAACTAGTTAACATTCACACAATGTAAACGTTCTTAACATCTGACGACGTGCTAACTACCTGCGCACACAGCACGATGTCACTCGCACGTACTTGTGTAGCTACTTGTCCTGTACTCTTTGGATCTGACAAAACTGCACTTTGAACTTTATAATATGGACGAAACACGAACACTAAATGCTGGTGTAATAAGATATAAAACGTAATTATACGAAACTCGTAATTATATTCTAGAAACTGTGATGACGTCCTCGTCGTAATATGGCAGCACACTTCTGCTGTGTGACACACCACACAGTGTGTGCATCATCTTGCCGCAATCCGGAACGACTGCGTCATTCATTTCAACTCAGGAGTGTTTGGTAATATCACTAATAAATAAGTAATAACATTTGGGACTAAACTGTCCAATTTACAATAACTGCTAAAAGACAATAACACTAATTTGGTTCAAGGCTATCAATACATTTTTTGCACTGGTTTTCCATTTGTTGCGAAAACTTTTAACTTAAAATGTCCAAAGAGTATTTTTTCTTTCTCAAATTAAATCAAACTAATAATTACGTTTAACTGCTCAGTTATTGATCTGTGTAGCTCACAGAGCCTCAGAACTAATGATGATTAGAAGCAGTCGTTTCGCTTCAAAAGTACTACTCGTATTAATTGGTCAAGGACAGCTAATGAGACACAATTGATTTTCTAGTGTTTGACTCCGAATCGGTGTCGCGCGCGGCTTACCAGGAACATTAATACTACTACATTGGTACTGGCAGAACTCTCATTTGCGTCGCGCAGTCGTAAAAAACAAAAAAAAAACAGTTTTTTGACATTTCCACTTTCAAACATTATCGTCAGATGTTTATGTTTCCAGTGGGCTGTCACATATTTTTTCAATATGAGCGGCACTGGTTGAGATATCACATTCTTCTGAATTAGACTTACTCAGATATAGTACGCAGAAATTTAAAACGTGAGACTTATATTTTTGAAGCCGATACAACGTCTTATATTTTGGCCGTCAGATAATTTTAGTGTTCCTTCAATGCGACATATATGCCTGCCACAAATGATCACATATATGTATTTGCCGTCATCTCGGCGACAAATAATAAAATCAGATACTATTTCCGACCATTCCATAGTTATATATTTCTGCTCGTCACTGTACAACATTGAACGCTAATGTTGAGACAGCACATGCTGTGCTGAGCACTCGAGCAGCGTCTCACCTGGCACGCGACAGTGACGCACGCTGACAACTACAAGCAAAGTTCACACTCTATAATAATTATAATTAATAATTAGCTCCGAGCAGCACTCACTTGTAAATACGACGAATCATTCAAGTCTGCGCACATCGCTCATATCACAGACTGGCCGGTCATTGCCAAGAGTGGCGGTGCAGCGGTGCAGCGTCAGTCTCGTGAGATGATAGCGTGCGGCCGTGGAGCCTGGCGCAGATGACACGCGCACGCGCTGACGATCCGATGACGATCAGTTTAACTTGATGTAGTTCAAATAATTTTTGGCCTTCTCTTCCATCGCCTTCTTCTCATCCTCTCATCCTCTCGCATCTTGTTTGTTTTGCAAAGTAATTATGATATACATATATAGGTAACTTACCGCTGTAGGCACAGCTCTTGCGAGCTGCGCATCGCGTATCATGTGCAAGTAAACTTCGATACATTAGCGAAGTTATTTGTTATTAAGAGAGTAAGTCAACCGTAGAGTGACTCTATATGAGAGGAAGACGTGACGTCAGTGGTGACGACACTCCTGACGTACAACAATAGTGAGCTCTGTGCTGGTACAGTCACGGTCAGTCAACCGTAGAGTGACTCTATATGAGAGGAAGACGTGACGTCAGTGGTGACGACACTCCTGACGTACAACAATAGTGAGCTCTGTGCTGGTACAGTCACGGTCAGTCAACCGTAGAGTGACTCTATATGAGAGGAAGACGTGACGTCAGTGGTGACGACACTCCTGACGTACAACAATAGTGAGCTCTGTGCTGGTACAGTCACGGTCAGTCAACCGTAGAGTGACTCTATATGAGAGGAAGACGTGACGTCAGTGGTGACGACACTCCTGACGTACAACAATAGTGAGCTCTGTGCTGGTACAGTCACGGTCAGTCAACCGTAGAGTGACTCTATATGAGAGGAAGACGTGACGTCAGTGGTGACGACACTCCTGACGTACAACAATAGTGAGCTCCGTGCTGGTACAGTCACGGTCAGTCACTTGAGCTCCACCAAAAACCGCGACATTCGACATACTAACACCGAGCTTGATACCCATTATCATTAAGCAGGTGACATTGAGTCCAATCAGCTGATCGATAAAGCGTAACGCTCCCCCCGCCCCCCGCTCTTTCACCCCGCAGGTGTCTCGACCGGATCTAAGCACAGATTGCGAAATTAAGCGCAATGATATTGTCTAAAAGAGCTGTGAGTTCTATGAGTACAAGCCGCGGCAGTCGACGCAGCCCGAACAGTCGCCCAATAAAAACGAACCGTTTGTTATATCACCCCGCCGGCCGCCCGCGCCGCCTCGCCGCCGCTCCACTGTTGTTTTGTTCCCTATTATTCAACCAGTTAAACACTCATACAAACTGCTTTGAAATCTTTCACTAAATCGAAATTCAATTGCGGAAGCCCAGACCGTCTGTCTTTACTTTTATAAACAAATTATGTCAATATACGATGACTTACATAATGTTAATTAATACTTAATAATATGTTTTTATTGGTAAACCAACGTCAATGCAAATAAACCTATAGTAAATATGCATTTAAAACCAAAACTCATAATAATGAACCGGTTGTAATCAGAGCACGAAGTTTGCAGGCTGTATGCAACGCAAGGTGACGTGCCACAGCCCAGCGGACACAGTGCGACAGTTCAAACCTATTTGTTGTGGCGCAGTGACCAGTCACATTCAGTCATAAGTAAAACACCATCGTGACACAGATAAATAATTAATGAGGTACTTTACCTCAGAGGCCGCGATTTCATAGCGCGTTTCGTAATTTGGAAATTACGTATTTTTTGCTATTTCCATTGAAATGTGAATATCATTTCCTTCATGATCAATTGATAAATTAATTGGCTACTTGTTCATTTCCCACCATGTTTGTTCTTGTCATTTGCGCAATCATGGACCATCATTAACGTTTGTGAAACAGTCCAGTTCTAAGTCAGTGGACTCCTTCAGGTCGGTTTGGATGTATGAAAGTGAATCTCAGAGCAGGAGTGCTTCGTGTGTTGGGCAACTGTATGTGTGTAGTCTGCGGCTGCGCGTGCGCCACTTTCGCCGGCGGAAGGAGGTCGCGCGCGCCGCGGCGAAAGGAAACGCACACAGACGCGCCCTGTCCGTGCACAGCAGACACAGTGTGCACAGCGACATACAGACGCGCCGTGTCCGTGCACAGCAGACACAGTGTGCACAGCGACACACACAGGCGATCATTTACGTATATTAAATAGCCTCATTAAGTTTGCGAACACATCTTATAACAAGCGCACTAATGTATGGCCACTGAGCATGTACATGTGTGTGTTCGTGATCGTGTTCGTTGACGGTCAACGTGCCACATTAACATCTGGACCTTTCGCGAACTATTAGGTAACTCTTGTTTGAGTGCTAAACTCTCTTAACTCTTGAGAGTGTCCTACAGTTCGTTAAGGAAACCGGATAACTTTGAGAATTTGACGAACAAGATAGTGTTAATATAATAAAAATTATATTCTCAGGATCGGTCCCACGACGGCTAATGCCCACATAGTACCTATCGACTTTTGCAAATATGTGTGCCTTTCTCAATACTCTTCCAACTCCAATCTATTAAACAAATGATATTATTGTATATATTTTTGTATATTAATATCCAAGCTAGAACATATGGGAATAAGGGACACACAATTAAAGAACTATTTACAAGATCGATATCAATCAGTTTGGATAGGCAATACGCTGAGTGAAGAAAGACCGATAAATATTGGAATCCCACAAGGCAGTATCTTGGGCCCCCTCTCTTCCTTTGCTATATCAATGATCTTTGCCAGCTAAATATTAGAAACTGTCATATTATGTCTCATGCCAACGACACTACATTAACGTTTTATGGTAACTCGTGGGAGGAAACTTTTGTTGTTGCCCAGGAAGGTTTCAATATTGTAACTCATTGGCTTTCTTTCAACAAACTGACCTTAAATGCCTCCAAAACAAAATACATAGAATTTACAATACATAATGTTGCATCTAATACTAATAATTTTAATGTTTATGCACACACATGTAATCTTGTAACCACCAACTGTACCATGTGCCCAATGATATCCAAAACATAATCAATAAAATACTTACGCATAATAATCGATAAAAACTTATCTTTCAATCAACACATTTCACATCTGGTCCAGAAAACTATAAAACTCGTTCATATATTTAATAATCTTAGGCATGTTGCGAGTTGGAAACTGGTTAAAACTGTGTACGAATCCCTTTGCCAATCAATCTTGTCGTATGGTATTTCCACCTGGGGCGGCTCGTATAAAACGAATATCCTAAACGTTGAAAGAGCTCTACGACTTCTCCTAAAAGTTGCTCTCTTCGCCACGTTTATACGCTACATCAACCCTCTATAACGAAGCAAAGGTATTAACAATCTGGCAGCTTTATATACTACAAAAAGATATAAAAAAACATTCCTCTATCTTTCTCCGGCTAGAAGTCTCTACAGCTAGAAAGAAGGTTAATACTAGGCGATCCTATGAAGTCTGTGAAACAACTACGGTAGGAACATCTTTTGCCCATAATTTCTTCAATTTCAGATCAAGCAGACTGTATAACAAAATTCTTGCAATTGTTGATTTGCCTAGGGTATAATGTAAAAATAAGCTTACACAGTGGCTTTTAGAACTAGATTATGAAGAAACGGAATAACTGCTTACAATCTTATCCTAGTCTAGCGTTTAAAAATTCGTATACACACCCATCTTTACACGTACACACACACTACACTATCTTACACTCTCTCACACAACCACTCACATACACGACACCTTCCACTTCCACTTCACACCCACGCTTACAAACATACACACGCACTTTTATTTATATTATTTTATTTTTTATTTTTTTAATTACCTAGTAACTTTCTTGTTATTATTTTCTTACAATAGTCCTACATGTCCTACGTTCTGCAATTTTCATAATCCGAATCTCGGTGATGGGAGCCAGGAGTCCATAGCACAGGGTATCCTAGTTTGGATTCCTGACTCCCACAATCCTTTGTACCTCCAATGTTTGAAACACCTCTATATTGTAATCGTTGTGGGAAAAATAAACTATTATTATTAAAGTGTCGGTGGTCGTTGTTCGATGCAGGCGGGGCGCGGCGGCTGTGAGGCAACCGCTAATTGATAATTATCTCCTCTGACAGGATCCTAAGTGTTACAGATGAGTTAACGTGCTATAAATTATCCACATCGCTTCAACGCATTCAATGAACCAACTTAGACTTATAATCGATATTCGTTGACTTCATATAGGTACATAACTCACGCAACAAAGCAGACGTGCTATCCTGTCCGGATATATAGTTCTGTCAAACTGAAATAGTTGCATGCCCTGAAACCTCTAGAGGACGTTACGAGTATAGCTAAAGATATCGTAACGGTTTAGTTTTTGTGCAACCGCGACCATTGCGACCTTTGCGATCCGCATACAACAAATAATTCAAGGGAGGTTCCCTTGAATTATTATATTGCCAAGCGTCATAGGCGCCGGTAACGCTTCAATATAAAAATGACCACAGAGAATCTTCCTCACACTATAACGCAGCGAGACCTATACACAAAGTTACTCTGCGACTTGGTGTACTGTGTTGACAGTGAGTCTTCTGCACGGTGTACTCTGTGACCCTGCACAGCCAGCGGCGCGCGCGGGCCAAGGTCGCGGTCACCAGTGAGCAATTACTGGCGCTTTCACACTGACCAGTCTGAGCAATTGTGTTAACTTAACTTGTACGAACCTGATAGAATACTATCTTATGAATACGCGGTAATGCACTTGTTTATTAAACTGGAAAAAATGTAACATCGCAGTTTATAATGATAAGTGTAATGTTTACGAGTTTATAAATAGTGATGAAGCTTCCTCCGTCATTATTTTTGAAAGCTTCCACTGAAATCCATACAAAATACAATAAATTAATGTTACTATTACAAGGTAACTCTTGAACATCCGGCCTCTCCATGTGCATCCAACCAACACTGTGTTACTTAGTCAATTTTTGAAATTGATGAGCACTGCACTGCAGCCTTAATATTTGAATAAACACTCATTTAACATAAATGCCAAGAAAATATCAATCATAACTCAAGCGTGACATACTCAAGCTGTCGAGCTTTAGTATAATTTAAACTTAAATAGTATTTCCTTGACTTCAATCGTTTAAGTTAATTTTCAATGCGATCAACTTGTGGCACTGCGCCACACAGTGTATTTCTTAACAGTCAACTCTCTCTTAAGTGAATGTCCTTCAACTGAGTTCAGTATAAGGCAAAATAATAAAATACGTTTATAATTGTGATGCGTGCCGTCGCCTGGTATGTCAGCGTTTGTTGACAAAGGCTCTTTAGCAGCCGTTACCCGCGCTGCGCCTGTCGCAGCTCGGAGCGGGCCCACACGGACACAGTGACACACCTCCACAGCCGCCTGTAGTTATGGCTCGACATGATTAACCGAGTGAGCGAAGCAGGCGAAGTGTCTCTACTTCAAATCTGGCATAATTTGCTTTCCTCTGTCAGTTTGTCGGTACTCCTCTACAGGTCAAATTTTACAACAAATCTAAACGAAACTTAGTAAGCAGATTAAACGACTGTTTAGATTATTTTTTTGTCGTTGGGGATTTTTGATTGGAGGGGTACTTCCTTCAAAAAGGGGAAAAAGGGAGGCTACTGGATCTCCGCCTTATGAGGTCTGATTTGGTTGTTTTTTTTTTATTATTTAAAAGGTAGTAACTTTAAGTCGGTATTATAGAAATTTGGTGAAGATCTGACGGGGACCTTCAGTGTGATGAGCAGAATAGCTCCTCAAAATGAAGTAAATTGCTCACTTTTAGATTGTATCAGTGGAATCGGTCCTTTAACTACTCGGTGTGGGTGTACTACAGGTACACCTCGGCCCAACCCTTCGGGGAAACAAGGCGTGATGTTATGTGTCTAACTACTGTACGGATGGATGGACCACCTTCTCATCACAAAACTAGGCTGCAGCGGTACCTCTGCCAATTTTTTCTTGCTGTCCTACAAAGTTTTACTCATAATTATTCTGTTTTTTTTTTTATTTGACTTATTGAACGTTGTCTTCAAAATCTTTTTTGACAGGAAAAAAGTAGGTCAGTCGCCGTCCTGTCATAGAAGAGCGTTGTTAAACTGACGGTTATGTTCACGACCAAAGTTATTAAAACGGGATACCACGTTTACTGCGGGAAGGCCCTCGGCAACCTTGCAATGTATGCGTTACCAGATTGTATCGACCCAGTTTGTGCCTTTTCCATGGTGCGTACCAGAGCTCTAAGGTGCGACAGAAAAAAAAAAAAAAAAGTTGGATATTTCACTGAAATCACGTCCAATTTGACAAAAAATCTTTATTAGTTGCTTGTCTAAACACTGCTGTCGTAGATAAATCCGGATAAATGTTGAAAATAATGCGAAAACTTTTCCAGGTCGATAATATCGGGTAATCGCATTCTATGCGATTACCCGATATTATCGACCTACAAAATTTTTTGTGATGTACTAAAGAAAGTCGATACTATAGTCGATATACAGTCTGTTTCTTAATTATAAAAACGGGTACGTATTGCAATACCTAAAATTAAAAGAACTACCGTAAAATAACCTATGTTCAAAATCCCTAAAATCTAAATACCTAATGATTGTTTCTCTACTTATATTAAAAATACCGAAAGCTTAAAATGTCAAATGGATATGTTACCTAAGTTCATAAAACTAAAACTCGAAATTTCTGTGTACAAAGTTCCTTAAATTAGTTTACCTAACCGGTAATTTTAAGGGTATTTGAACGTCGAAAATCAAAATAGCTACGGGTAAAATGTCAATGTTCAAAACATCGAAAACTTAAATATCGAATGGCCATATAACCGAAAATTAATATCAAGTAAGTTTATAATGTCAAATGGTTAGATAATCTACGTCCAATATATCTAAAATCTAATTATCTACAAAAGTGACATCGAAAGGTACTCTGCGAGCAACTTGGACGTGAATCATACAATCTGCCTTTTTTTTTTTTTTGGGTGGGAAATCATCGTATAACTTCTCCCGCTCTGAGTGGAGCGGGAGGGTGTGTCAGACTCTTACTGACTAAAACCTACCCGTATTCCTTCCTGTTGCCTGTGTTGCGGGGGCCTCGGTGACCCATAAGTACCTACCCGCGACCCCGGCAGGCATCGGCCCTAGTGGACCCCTACCTTGTGCTGACGACATCTCTTTGAGGCGCGCGTGGAATACAACGCGCCGTCGACCCGGGCCTGGTCCTTACCGGACGGTGAGCTACCCATTGCTCACCGTCCGCAAGCCGTGCGGCCTTCCTACGGTGGCCGGAAATCCGCCCGGGATTCCCGACTTCCAGGGCGTCTCCTGCGGCGGCTAGGGGCGAGAGGGCACGAAATTTACCTTTCCCTCAACCGTCCCGCCTCCTCCTTCGCGAGCATTACTGCTTCGCAGAAGGAGGTGACGGCTGCCCATGCCCTCTCGCTTCGTACCATGGCCTGAACCAGGGCCGGACGCGAGAGATCTCTGCCGCCGATCGCCTCCACGAGGACACGGCGGTGCTCTGCCCAAGCGGGCAGACCTCCACCGTATGCTCCACCGTGTCCTCCGGGCGATCCACACTGTGGTGACACCCAGGCGTTTCCTCCCGCCTTATCCCACACAGGAACCTCCCGAAGCTGCCGTGTCCAGTGAGGACCTGCGTCAGGCGGAAGGTGAGGACGCCGTGGCACCTCTCTAGCCACTCCTCAAAGAGAGGACTTATCGCCGCAATTGTGGCGTGCCCAGCACTGGGTTGCGACAACCGTACTCGCCATGACGCCATGAGATCCCGCCGGAGCTCCGTCCGCTGTGCCGTGATTTTTCGCGGCAACGGGCTTACGCCCCGGCGTTTCGCCTCCTCGCGCCACTCCCATACGTGCCCGAGGATACAATCTGCCTGCGACTAGATAATTATACAATGGTGAAAACATTTCTGCGGGAGATTGTAGGTAAGATTCGTCATTTTGAACTGGGTGAAATATGTTAGGTTAGGTTAGAACTGTGACCAACCGAGCGTGAGCCGAGCGAGCGAAGCGAGCAGTGCCACAGCAGCGGCTGGCGAGCGCTACTTCTCAGAATAAAACAGATTTGTACGCAAATAAAAAAAATATATTTTTTGTAATCAATATATTTTAATTCTATAGTTTCTGCCCACCCTCATGGGAAAAAGGTGTGAGTTTATAACTTTATTATTATGATGTAATCAATATCAATGGACAATACAAAATATTAAACAAAATAATCCTTAAATATTTTTCTTTAATAATTTAATCCTAACAATATTTTTAACGTAAATATAATGAACTTAGGTGTATTAAATGTTGACATTTTGAAATCATTTCGTTTAAATTCACATTCCCAATACACTTTGCTATTGTATTGACGACTTTTTGCATACGCAAAACCATTCACGTCGACTACTGAATACTGTGTTCAGTCATTTTCCGTAATTTTTCACGTATCAATCAATATCTAATCGTTCTGCAATCTAGTGGCTGACTAACAACTGACAGAAAATATTTATACATAGACAACGATCAATTGTATCAATCTACCCTTTACGCTCGCGGAACCTGATCTACTTCTTCATACTAATAGCTCGCAAGTGATGCATCATTTTAGGTATTTTGACCATTTGGTATTTCAAATGTTGGTGTATCAAACTTAGGTGTAATAACTGTTGATATTTTAAACATTAGATATTTAGTCCAATCAGTATTTTAAACTTAGGTAATTCGTAGGTAGGTTTAAAAACATTAGGTACACATTTAGATTTTAGGGATTTGAACGTAGGTTATTTTACGTTGGTTCTTTTAATTTTAGATATTGCAATACGTACCCCATACAAATAGCGTGCAACAAAAGAGGTATGTAAGGCCGCGTCATGTGGCACTCGGTTCTTTTTGCCTACCCGCAAGTGATTTGGCGTGAAGATATAGATAGAAATAATACAATGTTATTTGGACACGTATTGACAGGTCAAATGTAATAATTCGTACATTTTTCTTTTGACTTTCCATGGAAATTTACCCAATCAGCTGACGCGATTTGTATTGGAAGTGGAAAAAAAGGGCCGAAGTATTTGTTTAAACTATCAACACTCACCCAGAATAAACGCGCCTCGTCAAACACGATATAGATAGAAATATTTTCTACCTTATTAAAACACAACATATCTCGAGTACATCACTGTTGCAAAAACCCAACTTTCAGTGCGGTACCAGGTTTCTGACACCAGTTCTAATAGCAGGTCTATTATAACTGGCTCTTGAAAGAAAAAAATATGTTCTATCGAAGCCAGGTCTAACCGACCAGGTGTAAGTTTTTACATAAATCTAGTTTTTATTTTTCAAAACAAATACATGGTAATTTGAGTCATGGTGGTCGTTTTAAATAACCTTAGCGGTAAATTGTTGCAAAAAGTTTGTGCTCGCGAGGTCTACTGTTCGCAGAACTACTAGTCTAATACACTCGCAACTCACTATCAAACTAATAGACCAAACGCTTCACACGAAACAGTACAAGCCAAGATGATTCGTAGCAAAGTGCTACGGCGCGGCGCTACGACAGGTGCGTGCGTTGATATCTTTTACATGGGGTGTTAGCTCTGTGATTTATTACTTCGTAGCAATCCAGTTTTTGTTCGATTCTCGTTAGTTTGTACTGAGTGAGTAGGCAAAAAACGTAAGTTGGTGTATTTTATACGATCAGATACTTAGTACAATTATAATTATGACCTTAATAACGATCAATCTCTTCAGCTACTCGCTGTGCGTTAGGTGACGTTGATATACCCTTGTGAAAGTTTATGTAGATCCTATAAATATGCTCGTATTTATTTCAAGTCAATGTTAATCTTAACTCATTTATTGAAGCCATTAATGAAGAGGCTCGCAGGTATTCATAACAAAGGTTCGCTCGTGACTTGCCAAGGCTGGAGTCGGTGAGTGCTCGCACTGTCATTGATATCTGTTCTAGTTTCGTAATTAAATACTCACTATTAGTTAAACTTACCGTTCTGACTGCAAGCGTAATTAAAGAATCAAGAGTTTTATTGTCAAACTAGAATAAGTACTCGGAAACGTATTGTTTGTACGTATGTATGGTTCGTGTGGGAGAACGCAGCCGGGTGACGGTGGTGTGCAATGGGAGCACTTCTTGTTGAGCAAGTTGAGTACATATTGTGCATATGTTGTTGAATGATCACGTTTTTATGACTTCGCCGCAGTGTGGGAAAATGCGCGGGTAGCCTGTGAGAAGCCTGCAAGCACCATGCCGTGACAGTGCAGGGCCCGGGGCACGAGTGGCCAACAGTATCCGACATAGTGCACTTTTTGAGTTTTCATTTCGACACGTATACAGCTGATTTCTATTAATCACTATTTCTTTCGATGACACATTTCCAATCACGCAAGGTTGCTCACTTTCCATCTAAAGTTGAAAATCAATTGCAATAAAACTGATGACAGCTACATGCAACATGCAGACTCGTGACGCAATATGGAGTAAGATAAGCGCTGCGAGTACCGCCTGAACTATGAGACTGAAGAACGAAACAGATGAGCTTTCAGCGATGTTGCACAACACACAGCCGCGAATGGAGCGGTTGCAGTAACGTGTTACAGCAACGTGTGAAGTCCCTCGCATGTTGCGGGAGCTGCCAACGCGAACGAGTGCAACTTTTACCGGCGACCTCGGCGCGCCATTCACTGCACATGTTCACCTTTTTGGAAATATGCCTATAATAACATGCGTGCGCTAAAACTGTAACAGTGTGAAAATGAGCGAGTGTCTCAAGGTCCGCCGCGTGTGGACATGACGGATGCTCCGGAGCGACGTGAGCTGTTGGACATAGCCACAAGCAGTGTCGGTGTTGGCGATGTGAACAAACATATCGATCACATTCCTGGCGCATCCGGCGCTTGAGCAACAGTCGGCGGCGCAATCACGTGGACGCCGCAGTTGCCACACCACGTTTATTAATAAACTTTATGAACCGCAGCTCCACAACATATTCACGACGTTCACTTCCAATACCTCATAAAGCATTTAATGATTTTGTCAAGAATAGCAAAACAGTATTCATCGTCACATCCTTACAATGGAACTCTTTACATCTCGCTTGATGAACGGTTTTGAGGAAGCATTTGCTATGATCAGCATGTTACGAGAACTGAACGCGATCGTTGTTTGGTGCTCGTAGAGGTGAGCTCGGGTATGCTGTGGTCATGGATGAACCATTCAATCTCTTAATGTAAGTCGTTCTCTCGTCCAAAGATTAGGTTATTCGTGCAGAAGAGACAACCTTGCCTGGTTCTCGCGACGTCGCTAAGTCGTGCAGGCGACGTGTCGGTTGCGTCACGGCGCTCACCGACAAACCGCGGCTTCGTTTAGAAAGTACTGAAACTGCACGTACGTACTTATATGTAATTCACTCATTCAATATCTAATCTTCTTAGCGTCGCCAGTAAAAAGTTACTATTACATCTAGCACGAGTTTATAGAAGCTCTCTGTAGTGTCCGCCCTCTCTCTCCGCTTGACCCGACAGAGGGTGACCGTCATACCCTAACTGAATTGTCTCCTACGTTTCTTCGTACGTTAAAAAAGATCTAGAATCTTTCGATGTCGTCCATTGCTGACCTCAGTCAGTCGGTGTTTGCTCCGTGGAGTGGTGCCGTGGGCGTCGCCGAGGACGTTAACATTCTCCAGATATGGGTTTTTTCCTTTATGAGTCACCCACCACCACCACCCCGCCACGCGGTGAAAGGGTGTTGTGCAAAGTGCCGGCAGCTGTGTGCCCCTCCCCCCGCCATGCCGCCCACCGCACCACCACACCCCCTCTCCCCGCAACAATTGCACTGCTTGCGTTTATGACCACAATATAAAGTTCACAGTAAGTAGGTACTGCGACACCCGCCCTGCCTGCGATGTAACATGAGATCTAGTTTTACAACACCGCTTGCTATTTCTGACGTATTTAAATACATGATCTTTTAAAACGATGCCGAAAACATAAATGAGTAAAGTTATGAGATGATTTAATAATACTAAAAACATAAATATACTACAAACTCACAAAACTTTTTTTTTGCTTATTTCCTTGTTCTACGAGTAGTTAACTGTTAAACAAAAACTTGTACTCTATAATATTTATTTATTTATTGGAGAACCAACAACTATAACAGATTCATAACAATTGTATTTGTTACACAGAACCAATTAGATTCTCACGAGTTAAAAAAGCAGAAAAAAATGTAGAAATCTTAGGATATGAGGATCACTAACAAGCGATAGACGACAACATATCATCTTCATCTGCCTTGTCAGATGCAGTTGACTACCAGTATTTCACATGGAGCTGGACTTCCAGTCTTACCGGATACAGCTGAATACCAGTATTTCACATGGAGCGACTGCCTATCTGACCACCACAACCCTTTGGTAAGACTAGTTGTCAGACTTTCGGGCTTCTGACGACCCGTAGCGACCGTAAAGATCCACGAATGACAGCCGGGGCCAACGGCTTAACGTGCTTTCCGAGGCACGGAGGGGTCTTGGTATGTAAAGATGGTCACCCATCTACAGACCAACCGCGGCAAGCGCAGCTTAACTTGATCGATTAACCCGCGCGGCTGTTGTTATTTAGCCACAAGCCCTCAAAAGAATATATATATATATATATATGTGTGTAAGGTACATTAAGCACTATGCACTTTTAAAAAAGTCGTAACCAGTAACTGGGTTGTTGAGGTCAGATAGGCAGTCGGTCCATGTAAAATACTGGTATTCAGCTGTATCCGGTAAGACTGGAAGCCGGCCCCAACATAGTTGGGAAAAGGCAGGCAGATGATGAGGACTTTTAAAAAAGTCGGCGCGCTCGTCGTTGTTGATCTGCATGTAACACAGCGGCGGCAGCGGTCGCCGACCCGCTGTGTGGAAGTGTCCGCCGCTAATTATAACGTTTAGTAAGTGGGTATTGGCGTTGAGCAAAGGTCCCGGTGCTATCGCCGCCAGGGGAAGTTGCCCCACAGCGAGCTGCGCCGCGCTGTTGAGACTATACACGGCACACCGAAACTGATCGGCGTGACACGCGACACTCGCCGCTCACTCATTTAATTGCGAAACGCAAACTAAAGCTTAATGCGAATATAATGCGACGGAATCGAGGACTCGTAATAAACGCCCGTCGATAGCGGCCGACTGCGAAACTAGACATATCTGAAACGCCCGCGTCGAGCTCGCTAACGTGATTACGCAAGTATAGCTCGCGTCACAGCGTACAGCAGTTCATAGGTGCTCAATAAGATCGCAGTTAATGAGTGCAAGAAGTATCGCCCATGAGATGCGCGTTGCCAAACTGCTCGTCTGTCGGTTACATCAGTAGGAAGCGTTAGACGACGGAGAAAGTGTGCCCCTCAGGGCCGTGCGGTTGGCGACACGCTAAGGTTAAACAATATTCATAATTTAAGGTCATATTTAAATATATTTCCCGCTTGTTGCACATTCACGAGCATAAGGAAGTGTCGTGAGTAATTGTTTTAAACTCAATTTTCCGCCAAAACACAATACGTAGAAACTTTTAAATACGACCATGTGTTACACCACGCCTGCAGGTGCGGACCGACTGTCATTCATTTCAAGATTTCCGTAAAGTCATAGGCACTGAAAGCCTACAATAACAACAATTACACTATTATAAGGCAACAATTCGAATTTATATTATTGTGAATCCCTTCGACCGCATGACTAACACACTGATACCAGTGGATGTTACTCATCCCGCATGCAGCATCACGAACACAATAAGCTCACGAACATGGGGCCCGCTACATATGGCAAGGTACACTGCCTTCAGACAGGCATCCTGAACTACAGCCATACAGCCTGTGCATGAGGAGCACCGGCACAGATGGACATCAGCTACTCGTTACATGCTTTGACAACTTGGAGACGTGCGTAGACCGTTCTCATCTTTTCATGTCACACTTATTTGTTGAGTCCTTTTCATTTAGTACTCATAATGATGTAGCTCAGAGATATAACTGCTTTAGGAGCAGTGAGCCGCGTGCCACTGTGCACGAATTCAAGACACGAAGAATATTCATAATTCCGAAGTATTTGCATTGCAGTAATGTTATTTCTGAGCATGCTAGTTTATTTAAATTTGACAATTTACTATGATCCGACCTAATCCGGCGGCACGCCCTGACGCTCACGAGAGGCGCACGACGTACAACATAGCACGCACTCGCGAGTTGATTGTCCTCTGAGGTTGACGTCTTGACAGATGATAACTTCATAAGTTACAAAAGCCAACCCCCATATACGCCCAGTCGTTTCCCAGTGTTTTAGCTGGGAAGAAGAAATGGCGCAACAAACTCCGCAGCAATTTTAAAATTAGGGAGTTGTCATTTTTAATTGTCGCCTGAAATCGGGCAGCATCGTGCAGTGCCGCGTCCGCACCGCCTTGAGCCCGCACCGCGCGCTCACGCGTCGTGGCACGCATCACGTGTGCTGTAACAAGCCGCAGTAGATTACTAAAATTCAACAACAATATTACGAAAAGAACAAACCGAGCTATCAGATTGTCGCAACTCCACTGACACACGCAGATGCCGTAATAACTTGAACGGCTATGGAAATGTTTCAACCACAGCGCCGAGCGGCTCACACTTAACCTAATTTGTTACACTTAAGAAAAGTACATCGTCTAGCAGTTTAACACTGGTAGTTGGCAAATCAATTCAGTGGAGCGTTATTATCAGTTATTATTTTACAAATAGGGGTGACGGTGTGCGCGAACTTTCGTCGCGACTGTGCGAGGTCGCGGCCTCTACTGCCGCCGATGTTCCCGTCGCTGATCGAGCTACTCTAGAAAACTGACTCTGCTTAATATCTGACGGGGCAAGTAATCGATCTCCTGCAAACTTACTTTTCGCCACAAATATAAATCGCGACAGCTGCCACGTGCTAAAAGGGCTCGTCGCATGAGCGAGGTGTTGGCGTGTGCGCGGACGCCGCCCCGGTAACCGCTGTGTCATTACGTGTATTACCGCGGCGCACGCAAACAAACGACACACACGACACATACACGACACACGTGGTCACACACGAGGAACATCTCGGTTCCCACAGAAACGCTCGTTGTGTATTACAATAATAATGTTTACTATGGTAGTAAATTCTTTATGATTGTAATTGTGAACAGTTCTCATGATGCTATCTATTCTAAAGCGTCTAGCAGATAGCAGACTATCTCTTATGTAACTTGTCATTACCTTCGAACCGGTCGTGGAACAATACAATTTAGGCGTAGATGACCACTGTGGGCCAACAAGGAAGTATGATAATTATCGTTTTGTCGTGGAGACGTTCACATTACATAGCACGCTAGTGTTGCGCCAGGTCGGTCGAGCGCCCAATTCGTCGGCGCGCGCGCAGAAATATCGTCACTTTCGCAAACGTTACGTGCGGGAGGCGGAACTAGCGGCGATTGTGCACAATGCCAGTAGTCTCCACAATCAGAGTAATTGTAATCATTACACGTTATTAGAGTGTTGTCACCGCGCATCGCTCGCGTGGGGCGTCTCGCCGTCGCAACTGGCCGGAGCGCGCACTTCCGGGAGTTCCGACACACGTTCTTTGAATGACATGAAACTGCGAATATGTCGAGGAATGTGGAGCTTACATCAGTGTCACTACATCTCCTCCGAGAGTCGAGCTCAGCTTGAATGGACCGGCTCTGTGCTGTCACAGGCTCGCGTTAGTGCGGTGCGTCGGCCATCTTGTTACCTAACGATCAAACGATGAAGACATCACGTTCAGTATAATAACTGGCTCCTTACTGGCTAGTTATTGCGTTGTTACGTAATCTTACGAGAGGAAATAATGCTCAAACTGTATTGCGTATTATTATGTAGGAATACGCATATCTCAGATCATGTATTATGGCATTACTTAACATGACCGTACGGTTCTGCAAGCTGCCACGCGAAGAACGAACTAGACATTCACTAAGCATCTTGCAATGTATTTAAAGGTTCAGCAATAAAAATTTTATTTGATTTGAAGTCAATCGAGTACTACAGCGGATCTATATATTAATAAATACTATAGAAAGGGGACACGGTACAGTGTAGTACACCTTACATATGTTAGCTCGTTAGCCTGGACTTGGTAGCTAGGTGGGGCCTCCGTCGACATGCAGCTCCATACACAAGCGCGGCTGCATGACGGCACTCATTTGTCACGAAACGTTCTCATTATGAAGCTCATTCATTAGCGCTCGTCAGAGGTCACGGCCGCGTTGCCTCACGCACATTTGTTTTACTTATTTTACATCTATTTATCTTAAATATTTATTAATTACCTATTTCTATAAAAAGGACAAAAGGTTTAAGATACTTTGCGCAGCTCTAAGCACCTACAAACACTATATTCGCACCTATTTGACAGTAGTTTTTTGAATGTACCAATATTATTGATCCTATTATTCGAAATGAGAAGAGTCGAGAAGAGTCCTCAAACCACAATGTATCTGCGCTTTGTAGCAGAGAATCTATCGCTATTGGCGGAATCTATTGCACTACCAAGTACTATGGGTAACATTAACTAACAATCTGATTTGACCTGAACTGAGATTCAAATTAATATCATCGACCAGCTATTATAATTATGGGCCGATGTAAAATCTACATATTATTATGTAACATATAAGCAGTAGTTTAAATACAGTATAAGTCATTAATTTAGCAACCGCTCAGAAGCAATTGATAGATATTTACTACCTTTAATTGAGGATCTCGGTTCTAAAGCGATTCAAAATAATGAGCGCCGATATGAGCCGCAGTTGCGATACAAATCGCTGGCGATTGCGCACGAGCGGCGCAACGATACCGACACTGTGGACGTTGCGACGTTCATTGTAAAGACAACACTGAAGTTGAACTGAAACACTTTATGTGGCGATGATTGCGGGTCATGCTGCACATTAGGTGTAATGGGTGAGTTGGGCGCACGCAGCGCGAGCCGGTGGCCGGCCGGCTCTACGACACTCGGCGGAGTAGGACGCTTGCCCAACGCTAGACAATGCCGTCGATATATATAACCACCAGCTCGTCAGCGCCACACACACACCGCACGCCTCCCTCGCGTCAGAGCGACCTGACACAGGACCTAGGTATGTGACACCTCACTACATCATCTCAATTGTATTACGAGATCTCTAATGTTAGTCGTCGAAAATACCTCGTAGCAAATGACGTAGCATCCGGCTACGTGCTACGGGGCTACGCCCGCCACGTGCTACGAGTGCGCTCACGCAACTAAACACATTATTTAAATGAGTTTAATTCGATGTTGTGCAAAACTGTCAGCATTAGTATTTGTTTATTTGTCAATAGAATTAATTATGTGCTCTCTTTTAACAAATTATTTTTTAATGAAATATTGGATAGTAAAATAAATTGAGTCGTTTCGCAATAAAACATAACATCACGCCTTGTTTCCTCGAAGGATTGGGCAGAGCTGTACCTGTAGTACACCCACATTTCGCCATTTATGTTTTTAAGTCCCAGGTAATAGGGGGCGAGCCTATTGCTATCAACCGGGCACAAATCCAGACTCCGGGCTGCTACTGCGGAATTACCTAATGGAAAAACCCACACTTTGTCCGACCCGGGAATCGAACCCAAGATCACATGCTTAACAGTAGCGCTTGCGACTACTAGACCAACGAGGCAGTCGTTTCCTAATGTAAATAAAAATGTAGAACCTTGTCAGGAATCGAATCTAATACAGCTCACTGGGCGACTGCTACCTAGAGTTACATAAGTATACCGACCATGCCAGGCGGTCTAGTCCGGCAGACGGCACCACTCGGTGTGCTCCTGTAGGTACACGTGTTTACTATTTAATTGCCGTTTTTTGTCCTTTGTCTTGTGACTAGTCATTAGACTAGTAATTAACTGTTAAATTGCTCTTATTTGCTAAACAATAAAAAAAAAACATATATAGTTGAATAGCGAAATAAAAATGCTCGTAATTATATAACCATGCGCGTGTGCCGAGTGCCGTTGAGTTACATCGGTGACAGAGAGTAACCGTGAACACGGACTACTCCAGACAATCGATCAATTACCGCTCCATACAATTGCTGGCTCGTGAATGGTGGTACTCACAACGAGCAGGCGAGCTCGTCTGTCTGTTGGTAAACAAACAACGAGCACGTGTCGCCGGCGCGGCGGCGCGGCGCCGTAGTGAGTGCCCGCACACACACACAATGAGCTCCGATATCACAAACGTCATGAAAATACAACCCCAATGTTTGTGTGTTTGAAAGTACCCAAAAATAATTACATTTAAAAAAAAAATATAAATTATGAATATAATTAAGCATCTTATTGCTATTTCATTTGTCCATGATCTGACATCCTATTTCGAAAACTCGACTTTAAACCGACAGACCATAGACCTTGAGCTCATGAAGACGATACATTCTAATCAGCTATTGAAATAGCCACGCACATCTATAATTGAAACTTTGAACATAAATGTGATCGGAGAGCCATCACATTAATCAAAGCAAAGGCCTTTAGGAAACCATAGATCGAACTACATTACAATCAGCTCACCGCGTTATTATCATTTTCGAAAAGGAAACTGACGCAACATCACAATTGTACGTCAAGATCTTGTCGTGACGGCAAGTAGTATAGTATGTTGCTGATGTCGTTGATCGCTGATCTGTCGTGTCGTGTTCGCTGCATCACGGGCAATTAGCTACCGTTACTTGTTTTGGCACGTCTGCCCCTGCCCCCCTCCCTGCCCGCCTCCCTGCCCGCCTCCCTGCCCGCTGCCCGAGCGGCCCACAGTGGAACGAATGTATGGGAGCGGTTGGACGTAGACATGTCCGAAAAATAAGAGTAAAATTATGACAAACTAATGATGCCATCTTATTCGATTACTTAATGCCTTCATAAATTGTGGTGATGAATTTCTTCATAACTCCCATATTTCGGGAGTAATTTGAGAAAATGTGAAATTTTACTATGAAAATGAGTGTATCGAGCTCTCTCCCTCCTGATTCCGGGCTTGTTTCAAGTAGCGGTCTCTAATATCGTAATGCTATTACTAAGAGCTATATTTAATACTAAGACACATAGTGCGCCAAATGTGCACTTTCTGGGATAAAAGGAAATGAAAATTTAAAAAAAAAAACGTTTTTTCCCCATTTGTATTTACTTTAAACCGCAGACAGACTTATTAAGAGGTCTATAAATATATTATATATATACAGAAATATATATTAACAAAAATATTCACAAGAACTGATGAGAGTATGACTTTTAAGTAAGTTGATAATAAATTACCTAGTTTCATTAAAAGTACAATAAATAATTAAGATGTAAGCTCTAATTTACTAAGTTACACATTTTAAAACAATAACATCATTTAATTATCTTCGTCATCATCATCATCATCAATTAATTCAAATTCAGAATCGATGTCCGCTAAATCATTTATGTTAACAAATTCGATATCACTTTTCTCAGAATCCGTAAGCTCATAAAATTCCTTAAAAGAAGATTTTTTTACAAACTTATTTCCTTTTGGACGGATACTTGTAACAAGTGGATCAGAAGACAGTAAAAGATTGTGCATAATATCTTCATTGCATGAGATACTGCTATGCTTTCGAGAATGCCCCTCTCTATATTTTCTAAAATCTTTATTTCTAGCCTCAGATGCCTCTTCGGATAGAAAACCAATGGGCACAATTGACATGTTCTGAACTATGTCTGGCCCATGCATTAAAATTTTATGAAGTGAAGAAGGCATATAATACCATGGGTATAACTCCACGTAAAGCTTAGCAGTATCAAAGCAGAACTCTCGGAATTTAGTTACGTTGATCTTCTCTCCTGATGAAATACACTGCAAGATCACACAGATTTTTCTTAAAAGCATAGCATCTATTCCGGTCAGTTCAGCAGATTTAGTGTAGTTTTCAAAAAATCTCCTTGCCGAGTTGCCATTGTTGGTGGATCCACTGCCTTGTTTCACAACATCGAGAAGTAAGCCCGTTTCTCTTCTTACAGCCTCTTGAACTCTTTTCTTCCTGTCATCAACTTGCCTTTTTGCTATATCACCCCTTACTTGCCATGATTTTATGTCTAATTTGTAGGAAATGTGTAATAAGCATTCCATTGAGCGAATCCAAGCGTGAAGGGTGCTTAAGCTATATTTATACATGTCCTCGTTTGCGTGTTTATCTTTGATTAACTCTAAATTATTCATTTCTTTAGGACAAGCCTTGCATATGTCACACACTGAAGCTGCTGTATTGGATATAATGGAATGAATTTTACCATCAATCATTGTCAACAGCAGTTGGTGTTTGACACTAATTCCATCAGTGATGGTGGATGGAGTTAAGGCTTCAATCTCTGCTTCGATTTCAGCCATCTCTCTCTGCACATTTTCTTTGGTTTCCTTTATAAACTTAAACAATATTGGCCGGCAAAATGAAGTGGAAGATGGTCGCTCGTTTTCCCAAATTGTTACACCTTTTGAGACGAGCCGCAGTGGTACAAGACTAATCATAAAATTACTAGCAAGATCGATTTGCTCATCTTCACTCGTCCTTTGATGATAAATGCTTTGGCTAGATGATCCGTCAAAACCCCATTTGCTGGTCAATACGAGCTGTTGATTGGGATCAACAGGGGTTTCTAACGACCTAATAAGTCTTCTTGAGGTTAAATCCATCAAGGCTTGTAATTTGATTTTTGCAGAGCTCTCTGTAACTGTGAGATCTTCTTTGGCCGGATAGCACTTAATTTTTTCTTTAACCAACATGTAGTAACTCGGGTATTGAAGAGCTCCTTCTTGAGTGTTGAAATCCCGAAGAGTGTTATAGCGCCATTTCGATAAGTTCATCGATACATAAAGAGCCAATGCCTTCAAAGGGGATATTTCCCGTACCTGAATTGATTTACCTTCAATGAAGGCTTTGATTTTTGAGGCCTCTTCTAGATTCTCCGTCAAGTATTTCATAACATAAGCTGTATCGCTTTGTCCTGCCTTTTGAAGCGCCCTTTCGGCCGAAAACATAATTTCAGCGCTGCTACTGCTGCATGAAAGACTATCTTCAGTGCGTCTTCTTTTTTGCCGGTTACTAAGGTCCTCAAAAGATTTACGAGGACTAGGATGTGTACAAGTTGAAGCATCAGATTTAGCAGGAGAAATTATGGGCTCGATGACGTCACTTATATTTTCTGTAGAAGGTTCCATATTTTCATTCTGTAATTCCGGCCATTGAATTGCAGCCTGTAGCCAAATCTCATGTTTCTTCCGAAACTTATCTGTGCTTCTTCCAGACTGTGTCCATTTTGCATAAATGCGGTAGCAAAATCGACGACACCAGTCTTTTAAACTTGTTTCAGCACTTTCACATAACTGAACACAACTGTTATCTTTTAAAACACTGAACAAATAGTTAAAGTCGCGTAAATCTTTATGTGCGCGTGCGCATAAAGCAACGTGAATATCAAGATTTGTATTAAAATTTGGAAAATACATTGCGAGATTAGCTTGGATACAACGAGGTGTAAATCAACACTGATTTTAAAGTTACTAATAGTGACCTATTTATATAAAATCCAGGTATCCCAGGTATCCTTTGTTAAATATTGCAAGGTAATTAGTTATTGTGATAATTAGTAAATGATGCATGCTAAATTAGTGTATTAAGAGCCATTTAGTAATTAAATAATAGCAATGTTCTTATCAGTAATCATTAGTGCATCAGTTTTATATGTAAACCTTAAGTCCCTAATTATATATCCTAATTAGCTTATATCTTCTCTAATTGGCTGCTCAGAAATGTTATTGTAATAAGGTAAACCTTTAGAAAAACGGTTTTAATCAACAAAATAAACAAAAAATAAAAAAATTGTGTTATAAAATAAACATCACTCTTTTTATCCCAGAAAGTGCACATTTGGCGCACTATGTGTCTTAGTATTAAATATAGCTCTTAGTATTAGCATTATGATATTAGAGACCGCTACTTGAAACAAGCCCGGAATCAGGAGGGAGAGAGCTCGATACACTCATTTTCATAGTAAAATTTCACATTTTCTCAAATTACTCCCGAAATATGGGAGTTATGAAGAAATTCATCACCACAAGTTATGAAGGCATTAAGTAATCGAATAAGATGGCATCATTAGTTTGGCATAATTTTACTCTTTTTTTTCGGACATGTCTACGTCCAACCGCTCCCATACATTCGTTCCACTGTGCGGCCTGCGCAAACGTTTGCCTCACTAACAGATAATTTAATTTAACTCGTTCAATGTACTCACCGTTTGAAATGCCTCGCTTTACGCCACTCACTGCAACGTTAAACAAACACTAACAACCGGCGCGGCGCCGGAATCGGAAGGTTATCGAGTAAGAGTACAAGTACTAGGTATTTACCTACTCAGTACCTACTGTTCGATAGGAAAGTTGCGGTTAATAATTGCCAATTACCATTTCCCGTAGAGAGGACTCTCTTGACCTATGTGTTAGTTGCACACAAGCTCAAGGACGCAAGGTGGTGTGTCAACGCCCCCGCTCCCCCCGCGCGTGGCACACTTGGTCCACTTTTGGTAATTCCGCCGTTACCCGCAAGGCTGCTGATAACTACGACATAAACTAGAATGGAAACTGATTTGCATAATGTGAAGTGTTGATGTTGAGCAAGTCTGACCGCGCTTACGAAATATAATATCATGCATTTAAAATTCAAATGTTACCTTACGTAGACGTGACCTAATAAACCAAACTGCTTCACAACTTGAGACTACTGCGTCTGGTGCTGTGTGCACTTGTGCGCGTGCACGTTTGTTGCAGCCTTATCATAAAGGGTGAGTGTAGCTGTTAGTTTGTTTTTATGTATCTAAATGAATAAAGAACAGAGCTGTCCTATTGATCGCACCGTCGCCGCAGAGCACGTCGTGGACTTAGCTGTTCATATCAAGTGTTGTTACAGCACAAAGTATTTGAAAGTCCCTATAAAGAAGTAAAACGTTTCACAAACTGCGTATGACGAACGTCTCTGCATATCCATTCTGCAATAGTTGGAGGTCAACTGCAATATTTCCTTGAATAGATGTTATTGACTCGCTCGCAATACGTGGGCCTACAGTCATTGCGCCTTATGAGTAAAGCGATCAATGTTATTGACTCGCTCGCGATACGTCGGCATACAGTCGTTGCGCCTTATAAGTAAAACGATCAATGTTATTGACTCGCTCGCGATACATGGACGTACTGTCGTTGCGCTTTATAAGTAAAAGGATCAATGTTATTGACTCGCTCGCGATACGTCGGCGTACAGTCTTTGCGCCTTATAAGTAAAACGTTCAATGTTATTGACTCGCTCGCGATAATTCGGTGTACAGTCGTTGCGTCTTATAAGTAAAACGATCAATGTTATTGACTCGATCGCGGTACGTCGGCGTACAGTCGTTGCGCCTTATAAGTAACGCGATCAATGTTATTGACTCGTTCGCGATACGTCGGCGTATAGTTGTTACGCCTTATAAGTAAAGCGATCAATGCTAGGTGACCCACTACTTGCACAATACGAAGCCAAATATCCGTTTTCCCTGAGTGACTGGTACCCGTCGTGCAAATGTCTAGGGAAACCACTTGCAACACCGCCGAGCGAGTCACTCCACGCGGCAGGCGCGGGCGGCACTACTTATTGTTTAACGAGTAATCTAGCCTGCTTAAACCTAGCAATAGCTAATAGATAACTGCGGCCAAGAAACTGGGCATCCTAAATAAGGTGAAGCGATACTTTACGCTTGGACAGCTTTTGACCCTTTATAAAGCGCAGGTCCGATCCTGCATGGAGTATTGTAGCCACCTTTGGGATGGCTCGGCTAAATACCAACTTGCCGCGCTTGACTCGGTGGAACGCAGAGCTAAGAGGCTCATTGGCTACGTAAATCTGGTGGATGCCAAGCTTCACAGTTTGGCCCATCGTCGCAAGGTTGCCTGCTTGTCGGTCTTCTATAGATTGTACTTCGGAGAGTGTGCCCAAGAACTCCACGACCTCATTCCACCGGCCCCCTTCTATTATCGGTCATCTAGGCGCACTTCAGGTTACCATCCCTTCCTGGTGGCTATCCCACCAACTCGCACTAAGCGTTTCCAAACTTCTTTTATAATGCGCACAGCAAAGGAATGGAACTCTCTGCCTGCGTCTGTGTTTCCGAACGCATACAACCCTAATCTCTTCAAAGTGAGAGTGAACAGGCTTCTTCTGGGTAAGCTCGCTCCATCGTCGACTTTGTCTCTGTCACCTCTGACATAGACTAAGGTAAGAGCAAACCCATCAAAAATAAAAAATAGTAATGTTCGTGGAATTAATACAACACCCAGAGCTCTCATCAAGGTCGCTTGTAATTACAATTATGATAAATTGTAGCCCGCAAGGCGATGCCACCGACGACCACTAATTTTAGATAAATGGACAGATACGTGTAATTATAATGATACGTTCACAAACTGCTTATTGCACGAAGTTGTTTCGTCATTACAAAGTATTTTTCACAAAATAATTGCATACTTAAGATTTGCTAGTTTGAAGCTCGCTACAAGTTACAATGTTTCTAACATTACGATATTTACCGTCAGTAATTGATGCGACGCGCGACGGCTATTAACGATAACGGCGGGCACACAAACGCGACCGGCGCGCGGCCCGGTTTCGTCGGTGTGTGGCCGACGTTACGTTCGCGAACTCGCGACCACGCATGTCACGTTCGCCCGTTCATAATCCATTGGCTCCAGCTCCAGACATGGGCATATCATATTTTGTAAAAGGAACAATTTCGCCTTAACCTCGAATAAATTAAAGTGAGTCGGTCGTCGCCGGTGGCCGACTGAACAAAATGTTGCAACAGTTAATGACTGTCGGTTGTAATGTACCGCTCCGTGCGTCTAGTATCGGTAAGGACGCGCCCTTGCCGCGTCCGCACGTTACACATGTACTTACTCTTTCAAAATTATTATATAACAAAATTAATATTAAAAACCAAGCAGTCGTGAACCTAATCATAAACATGGTCATTAAGAGCCTGCTGAATTGAATTACATTCTTAAGGCGAAAGCGTCCGGGTCGCCCGCAAAACTCAAATTTTCTTAAGTTTTTTGCCAAATCTTAAGAAAAAGTATAGTTCACAACTGTCCGTTACTTCAAAATTCTGACACTCCCGGCTTTGTATATTTATGAAACTCCCTTATTTGTTAAGTTAAATGCACACTACTGGTCCCCACCTATCAGATACTGTTAAACGTTACAGGTACCTATGTTGATCTAAATTCACTTAAGAGCGTGCATTCTAAAAGTTGGCAACGTCGCAATTAGATGTCAAATATTTACCTGTTTTTATTAATTTGTTAATATGACTGTATGGAAATATGAAATATTGCCTGAAATATTAATAATGAATTGCAATTATAACACTGAATTTGGTTTTGTAACCGGTTTACATAAAACAAATTATTTAAAAAAAAAACCCGACTGAAAAAACACAACTGATAACAGAAAAACAAGCATTATAATATATAGAATGTTGGTATCGCAGGGGACAAACAAAAGTTACAACACATTTCAGGTTATTGGTTCGTCCCCTGCGATACCAAAATTAGATTATAATGCTTGTTTTTCTGTTTTCAGTTGTGTTTTTGCAGTCGGTTTTATTGTTTTTTAAATAATTTGTTTTATTTCAAGCTTTTTAAATTGATTAATATATATTGTATATAGTATACATATGGAATTGACTCATTACTGGCTTTTATTTGATATAAATATTGTTGTAAATTATTTAAAAAAAACATTCCTCTCCCTTTTTTTGTATTTGCAGATGCAATACATAAATATTATATAATCTTTATCACTCCCACAATGAAGACGAATCTAACGACACCTCTTATGTAAAAATCCATCAAGCCGTTTAGGCTACAGAGCGTGCCAAAGAAATAAATAGACATACATACATACATACATACATACATACATAGTCGTACATACTCTCGAAAAACATTACCCTCTTTCTGGGGCATTCTGGTAATAACAAGGGCATATAAAAAGGGTTTTTAGGGTTCCGTAGTAAATAAGGAACCCTTACAGTTTTGCTATGTCCGTCTGTCTGTCTGTCCCCGCTGTAGCTCAGATACGCTTTGAAAACTGTAATTTGGCATAGGTATACTTGCCCACTTTCAAAATGCTCGCTCTTAACTTAACGACGGAACTTGCGTCGTGTTACTCTGTTATTATAGCTGGGAGGAATGTTCGCACCTTACTCGTTTCCCACCTCAAGTACCTACATCTTGTCTCGATAGGAGCACCAATCGACACAAAGTGTATTAGAGTTTTATTAGTAAATATCGCCTATTCATATAAAGGCTCCTACATACTGGCGCGACATGTCGCGCGACGCGACTCGACACAAAGACCGCGTGTAGCGCTACAAGCGGTGTCTTTGTGTCGCGACGCGTCGCGCGACAAGTCGCGCCAGTATGTAGGAGCCTTTAGTCGGTATATCTATGTTCTTAAAATATTCGTGTATAAAAGTTTTAATTAGGTACATAAAGTAAAACGACAAACGTTTAATACTACGTGAATAACATTGTGAATGTGAGTGACCCATCATAATAATATTGTAGTGGTAGGTAGCGGCCGTGAGACAACCGCCGCGATCGATTGCTATTCTCACAGAATCGATTGCCTAAGAATTCTCTCACGGCATTTTTCTATTCTTAAAGCAGGTAACAATTAGAATATGTTTTAATTACAATCATTCACATATGAATGTTTGTATAACTTTGTAATGAATCACTAAGTGAGCGATTAGTTGTCAGATCGCGAGCAGAGCGTAGGTCGCGACCCGCGGTGCGCCGCGCCTGCGCAACCCAGCGCGCCCTGCATACACAACTAGCCCACACATATAACTGACACACACACAACAACGTGCGGGTCCAGCGAGCTGCGACTGTTGCTTTTTCTTATCTGCTAATATAAATACTATAATTATCTTGGGGTCCGCTGGTGCCAGGTTGTTCTCGTTCCACGAACACAGATGCAGACGAAGAAGTGATTCATATTATTATGAACAACTAATTCTCATCATATCATTCAAGCTTCTCAGTTAGTAGGACGAGCATCGACACCAGCGCTACCCCGGCGTAACTGCGAACTTACCGGCTGTATCTCCCGCAGGTCTCAACAGATAGTTTGCAACGGTGAGAAAGAACAGAAAGTGTGGTGCTAGTCCAAAACAACTAAAACAACAAGTATGAGGACGTCCGTGTACATAGTAGCGCTGTGCGCGCTGGTAGCCGCACATGCGGCGCCGGCGCCCGAACCAGTACCCGAGCCCGCGCCGGCGCCCGCCGCGCTTCCCGACCCCAGCGCCGACGACAGACCCGAGATAATCGAGATCATCGCCCCCGCCGCCAGCGCACAGGTAACTATCGCAACTACTTTACCAAACATTATAAGGAACAGACGTCCTCATTGCGCGCCAGTGCGTGCGAACAAGAAACGATTCCGTCTATAGCCCGTAGTACCTATACACAGTTAAAGCTTTACTCAATATAACGCGAGACACGGGGTGAGAGGTGAGGGGACGGGTCAGCGCCTCGCGTGGCCCTAATCACTTCGACCCATCAATAATATAATTACATAATTGCATTGCTTTGTTTATGACAATACCCCTAACGTTAATAATAATGAATGATTCGTCTATCTCTGCTCACGTCGAGGCTGCGACTTTTCAACACCGATTAGGGGGCCACGGCAACACATCAAAAGCACGCGATTCTTGTGCAACTTAAAACGTCCTCGTGTCCTCCTATCACAAACGTAGTTAGTCTTCTTGTAATGTAGAAAATGTCTTGTAATGTAACAATGATTAATGTTGCAGGAAACGCTGGCGACGCTGAACCTGGGCGCGCCCGGCTCCGAGCTCAGCGAGAGGAACAAGAGAACCATTGGTATCCTGCGCCAACTGTTCCCTTCTCTCACGCAGGTATGACACGCGGGCTCCGATCCGCGCCTTTTGGCGAACTTAGTGAAACTAACAACCAGTAGTTAGACCCCTTTTCTAACACAGGAACTATATAGCCCTTCGGAGACATTCCGATCCAGTCGAGCAGGTGGCGGCGAGTGTCGGTCACCATCAGGTGGACCGGCGCATGTGACGCGGTCACTGGACTGTCTTGTGTTGTGTGTGGTCGCTGTCGGCGACGCTAAGGGCGGTGTATGTTCTAGATAATCGAACAGAAAGTACAGCAACTAACGAGCATGGTGCTGTCGACGCTCGGGCCCGTGGTGCTGCGCTTATTCCTGGGCGGCCGCAACAACGGCGGCAACACCGGCGGTGGCACCGTCGAGCTCGACGACGACGACGACGACGACGACGATGACGATAACGACGAGCCCAGCAGCACCACTGCCGCGCCGCGCCCGCTGAGCGCTCCCATCGCCGGATTGCGGCGCAGGCGCGCGCTGTACATCCTGCCGGTATGACGTCACGGACTATGCGCACTCTCAGCCTGCCCGGAGACGGCAGTGCGGGCGCGCGCAGACCGCGCGCCTTCATCGTCATCGTCATCGCATCGTCATCGTCACTCACGCATGGCCACGTCACGTCACACTAACCATCACTTCCACATCACCACCGCCGCCTCTCACGTCCGCCTCTCTTGCAGAACGCCATCGCGGAGGAAAACCAGCTGCTGTCCGGAGCTGAGTCGCAGCAGGCGGAGGTGCGCGTCGCGTTTGGTGAAAGCCAGCCCAGTGACCAGCAGGCGGCTGCCAGTGACGACCAGCAAACGGCCGCGCAGACCAACGCCGCCAACATCGACGAAATTACGCTGGACGACGCTGACAACAGCGAAGAAAACAGAAATAAAAGGTGAGTCAGCAGCAAGCATATAAACGGACATTCTGTAATTCGTTAGTACTACGAACCGTTATGTACTATATGCCAAGGTTAAAAGATTTCAGAATCTTTAGATTCTGAGTGCCTGACAATGTTAATATGAATAAATTACCGTGAAAATTGATTAATAATTCTTTAGCGCCTTACTTAACGCAAACGTGGTGGTATTGTGCCGCAGATTGCGTTACTTCGAACAATACTCGGGAGTGAGAGCTGCTGTTGTAGGTTTTTGCGATCACGTTCGCACGTTTCGATTTGGTTCCGCGGCGAGACGTGCGATCTGGTAACTGTTACGAGCTGCTCACATGAGCGCGTCGCGGCGATGCTAACGCGCCAAATGTTCCAGATTCCTGAGCTTCGGCGGCGGGGCCGGCGGCGGTTCCGGCGGCGGCTCGGGCAACTTCCTCTTCGACATCGTCAGGGTAAGACTCACGCATCTCTCGTCACTCCACGTTATCTTTTTAATTCATAACTTTACCTCCACTACGTTCACTGTTAACACTCTTAAACAATGTTAGCATAACACAAAAACAACACGAGTACTGTCATATTCGCCGTGGACATTTGCACTGCAGTGCGCAGTGAGTGCGCGCAAGGAATGCGCGATAGTTGCGCGATAGTTGCGCGACAGTTGCGAGTGAGAAGGTTTGTTTTGCAGCGCGCTCCGGAGGCGATGGCCCGCGCGGCTGGCACGGCGTTCCGTCTGTTCGCGGGCACGGACTCGCTAAACGTGGGCCTGACCGCCTCGCACACAGCCACTCTGGACCCTAACGACCCTCAAGTATACACACACACAACATTCTGCACCACTACATAGACAATACACGCCAGAACGTAGAAACGTCCCACTCCGATAGACCAAACCGGGCTCTGCTTACACTCTAGTGATGAAGCGCATCAACAGGTAGTTGTTCCGCTAAGTCCCTCGGTGACTCACTAAACGTCGGACTGGGCTATCGTAGTGCGACCGACACAGCTCGTAGAACATAGTCTGCCGACGATCATCCGTCGACATAGAACACAGTAGTAACCGTAGTTACCGTTGACTCACGCAACCCCAAACTACCCACATCCATGATATCCATCCCTCATTTTCCCTCCGCAGTCGCCCATAAGTTAGTCTGCACGCTTGTCGCGTGTCGTCGGCGTCGTCGGCGTCCCATCACATCGTTGTTGTAGTTAGTCCTGTAGATTAATATCGTTGTCAGCTCGAAGCGAAATATTTTGGGAAGGTTGATATATTGTCACTTGCTTTCAGAGGTTTTCTGCAGAACGTACAGGAGATTCGGCTAGTTGGCGACAAGCCACATGCTGTACAGTCCTTTTGCTATTATTTTACCTCTGACATAAACCTTATTTTTGGTAACGTGAATAAAGGTCACAGTAAATACTGCGATGCAAAATCTAAGGTAAAATAACTGTGAGAGGACCGTACTACTACTGTAGTTACTATCTCGGCTCGGCAGCGCCACAGATAACATACCTATCAGTGCCATACCGATACTTTGTTCCCTCCAGTGCACACGCAATGTACAATGTTTGTAAATTAGTAAGAAAATAAAACATTTGAGCGGAAGTAACGGCTACCAAGAAATGATCAAATTTCGAGTAGGCAATAGTATCATCGCGTGTGCTCTCGTCGAGTCAGTCAATGGAGGAGGGCGATTATCTGTATGAACATAATCTGTGGCAGCCGCGAGAATGATCGCTGTACTAACGTGTCGTGTTGTGTTGCAGCTGGTAGCCGGCTCCTCGTCGGGCTCGGCCGGCGGCGACGCGGGCGCGGGGGACGGCGACGACGCCGGCGCCGCCAAGGGCGACAACCTCACGGAAGGCGTGCCCGGCCCCATCACGAGGCTGTTCATCATAGCCAACCGCGGTATCGCCAACCTCATCCAGGACCTCATCCTGCGTATCGCGCAGACCTCCGAGAGAATAGTCAACTTCAAGGCGCGATTGATCACCTCTATCATTTAATGCGCGAGCATGTAGAACAATATCCTAGTGTAGGTAGTAGTGTAGAGGCCAGCGGCGCGGGCCCAGAGCGGCTGAGGGCCCGCGCCGCGTGTGCGTGCGAGACACGCCGCACGTGACGTCACGGCACGTCGCGCCGGGCGGGGCGCGCACGGGGCGGCGGCGTGGCGCGGCCCGTGGACCGCCCGGCGCCGCCGCCGTTCCTGCTCAAGCTTTTTTTATACCGCGATATTCTCGATTCGTTTTTACGTTTGTAAATATGTATTATAGCGGAATTTGTATAAAATAAATAAATAGTTAAATTATTCTCATCTTTTACTTTTACTCTCAAAGCCGAAGCCCACGTTCGCATGGACGTAAAAATATCGCGGCGGGATTCGTGCACTCGATTTTCAACTCTCAGTGTTGAGCCGAGCATTGAGAATCCAACAGAGTGCAACCCAGTGCGTCGAAAAAAAACACTGTTGGAGTTTCAACTCTTTGCGCTGAGCAGAGCATTGAAAATCAATCGCCGCGGAAAAAATATCACCCGTGCGACCATGGGCTTATAAAATGAACCCCGTTAATTGAGTTCCGACTTGAAGAATGAAGTGAACGTAAATGAGATCCCAACAAAGAACAGAAGCTGAAACGTCGACCATGGACGTCGTGTCTTCGCACTATGTTTGAGACGAGACGAGATAGTAAAATATAGAATAGGATATTATTCAACCAACCCATGACCAACATTTTTGCCTTATCTTTTTACGACCAAAACCAAATAAAATCGATAGATTTGATCATTCTTAATAAAAATCCTAATTTTAGAAATTGTCCGCGTCACGGCTGAACTGACCGCAATTTCAAAAATGACGAAAAAAAATACCGAACTGTTTCATAGCAATCTGTCTGATTTTCAGAATGTAGTTGAACGACAAACTTGATGGCAAGAAATAAGATGCTATTCCGGAAACTGTATTTTTACAATTTCAATTTACAATTTTTACATTAGAGCTCTTTCAGGTAGATTAAGTTCAGCTGCAGATGCAGTAAAGAAATTAGTCAGTTGACTGATATATAGGCACAGCTAGGTTATTATACTTTGCTTATTTCCACAGTATTACGTCTTATGGCGTTCTGCTGTGGCGATCGGCAGCTGACGTATATTGAACTTTCATTTTAAAAATGTTTAAAAGACCGCAGATCTATGGGGTAATTCTGTGGACGTTGCTAAGTCGATTATAAACATTGTGGCACCTACTTTAGCTGTTATTTTTAATAATTGTATCGACCGTGGTGAGTTTCCTGATCTTATGAAAAACAGTAAAATAATACCGTTGCTTAAATCGGGTAGTACATCAGACCCTACTAATTATAGACCTATTTCAGCACTACCTACCTTTAGTAAAATTTTCGAGAAACTTATTTTAGATCTAATCCAAAGATTTTTCAATAAACATAAATTAATGCATAAAAAACAGTTCGGTTTTACAAGGGGTCGTTCGACTACTGAGTGTTGAACTTTTAGGACATGTTTATAATGCATGGGAGGATAAATGCGAAACTTTAGGCATTTTTGCGATTTATCCAAGGCGAGGGATTGCGGTCTTCATGAAACTTTGATCAGGAAACTGCACCACTACGGAATCCAAAACGCCTCTCTGGATCTTCTTACTTCATATTTGAGTCATCTAGTAGGACATCGGATACGACTGGGTGCTGCGCGCCGACCTCCCTAGCGGCGTCAGCGTGGTGTGCTACGCTGACGACACGTTGGTCCTGGCGCAAGAGAGGTCGGTCACCAGGCGGCGGCCGAAGTAGCGACACGCGGGGTTGTGACAATCGTCGAAAGGATCCGGCAATTGGGACTCGAGGTGGCCCTGCACAAGTCCGAGGCCCTGTGTTTTCATGGCCCTCGGAACGCGCCACCGTCGGGATCCCAAATAACGGTAGGAGGGGTTTACATCGGCGTCGAGTCGAAGATGAAGTACCTGGGACTCGTCCTCGACAGCCGGTGGAACTTCGTGGAGCATTTCCGACGTTTGGCTCCCAAACTGGAGCGGGCTGCCTTGAAGCGGCTGCTGCCCAATCTAGAGAGTCCAAATGCCTCCTGCCGGAGGCTCTACGCGGGGGTCGTGCGGTCCATGGCCCTTTACGGGGCTCCTGTGTGGGGGCTCGAAGAAATGAAGTCGGTTTGAATTATGACACGAAGTCTATGATGTTATGCCAACCAAACAATGGCATAATTCAAACCGACTTCATTTTTAATAGAAATATAATAAATAGCGATGTACTTACACATGAAAACTAATTCCAGCATTATTTTTAAGCAAATGTGATTTATTTATACACCACACCACTTCATTCCAAAATCAATTGCGAAGAATGCACGGAATATTTATTTGCAAGCGAATAACTTTATTTTCTCCAATTAATTGGTCTTAAAGACTTTGGTGGATTGGCCGTATACAGTAACTTTGTTTAAAGTATGTTACTGTTCTGAGTGTGTCCTACGAAATATTATGAAAGTTCAATCAGGGAAATGTTTAACCAGCGAGCATAACCTGACTGTAATATCAAACAAATGCTTTCAATATGTGACCAGCTATAATGACATATTTAACTTTTTTTAACAGCACTCTACTGATATCCCATCCCATGACATACTTGCCGTTTATCAAAAGTATTGTTCAAGAATTCCTTAAAATTCGTTTGCATTAGATTGCCAAAAATGGTTCTTTATTGCACTCATCACGACAGAAATTGAATAACCTTACAATTTTCCGAGGCACGTAACTTAGGTAATAGTCAAATGTCAAAGACTGTAATAACATCAGGATTCACGTTCATTATGTTCATGATAACACTGAGCAATAACATTGTCTGTAGTTCCTGTCTACTCCCATGGAAAGAAGGCATGAGTTTATGTATGTATGTAGCACTGAGCAAATAATAAGCAGTGATATAATGTTAATGTATAGATACCTAAATTGTAAATAAATAAAAAACAGACCACACATTTTTTTATTTACCTTATAATAAATTTTAGAATACACCTACCTATTACTTTCTAAACACTGCTCTATTTACAGACCTCATAACCAGTTCATAAAACATGTTTTATCATAATTCTATATTTGAATACCATCAATATCACGATTAATTATTTGCGTTGCACCTTATTACATAAAACATCCCGGGTGACGAATGGTGGGCGAAGCGGCGTCGTAGAAATGTCGTTAGCGGCCTATACGTTACATGTTAATTTAAACCCAAACCATCGGGTAATAAGGTTAATTTTTAACTGTGCATCCAGAGTAGTAATAATCTGCCGGGGTCGCGGGAAGGTACTTATGGGTCACCGAGTCCCCTGGCAACACAGGCAACAGGAAGGAATACGGGTGGGTTTTAGTCAGTAAGAGTCTGACACACCCTCCCGCTCCGCCCAGAGCGGGAGAAGTTATTTGATGATTTCCCACCCTCAAAAAAAAAAAGAGTAGTAATAATATTGTTTGTGTAGTTTCGCGAATCAGCGACGGGTTGTCAATGTGTGAGTTTGTTTGCGATTTTGTGTCAAGATGCAAGCTTAGTACCTACCCTTGAAGTAATGCTTCCATATTTTTTTCCGTTCACTGCCAGTATGTCAATTCTGTAAAAATCTCACGGTGAAAATTCGCGTGAAGTGAGCTGTCAGTGTCATCCCACTGATGCTAGGGAGTGACCAAGCATTACGTTTATAATCATAATCGAGATTTTAATAATATTTTTATGTTAATTCTATTGATCCATTGAGTATCAGGTGGGAGGACACTGACAGTTCACTCCACGTTCACTTCACTTAAGTTTTCACGGTGAGAAGGTTACAGAATAGCACTGCACAGGCCCGGGTCGACGGCGCGTTGTATTCCACGCGCGCCTCAAAGAGATGTCGTCAGCACAAGTGTAGGGGTCCACTAGGGCCGATGCCTGCCGGGGTCGCGGGAAGGTACTAAAGGGTTACCGAGGCCCCTGGCTACACAGGCAACGGAAGGAATTCGGGTGGGTTTTAGTCAGTAAGAGTCTGACACACCCTCCCGCTCCGCCCAGAGCGGGAGGTTATTTGATGATTTCCCACCCAAAAAAAAAAAGGACACTCAGAGACAAATTTAAAGAGATTAATATAATGACTGTATCTTTCGTAGTATATTTATGAAAATCTTTTGTACGCACATAAAAATATTAATTTGTTTAAAAAATACAGTGACATGCATAAAGTAAACACTAGGAACAAAAACCAATTTGTTGTTCCTACAACCAGGCTCAAAAATATAGGCAGCTCGTTTAGATGCCATACGATTTTATAATAAACTTCCTGGCCACATTCAAGAAATAAGTATGGCTTATTTCTTAAATGTGGCCAGGAAGTTTATTTTTTTAATAAATTCATTTTTTTTATAAAACGAAACTGTGCCTGAAAGCCTCTACACACTAAACTAATTGTTCACATTCAATTTTGTGCAACAAAGGTATGTTAGAAGAAATTTAGTTCTATTTATTTGGGTAACTAGATGGTGTTGTTCTTTTACGTCACATTACTGAATCGCGATGTCAAGAGTTTCCGTCGATTAGTTACTAGGTTAATTAATGTATGTTTTTTTTGAGTTTGAGTATTGAGATCACGTCAAGATCTAATACAAATATATACTTTCAAGGTATCCGGTGTTTTATTTATCCGAGATCCGCGAAGTAAAATTCATGGTCCTTATCGAGTCGGGTAAGTGAGATCCAGATAGTGTTTTGTGATTCTTGGCGTAGAAACCAGGGTGGATCGCCCTGAAGCGCCGCACACCCAAGCTGGTGTGCACAGTGAAGTGGCCAGTGCTGCTGCAGCGGAGTTGGCGTGAACCAGCACCGGACGGTGGCGCAGGGTGCAGGGCGGAGTCTGACACCAGCGGAGTAAGGGTGGAGCAGGGCGGTCTTGGACGTCTTCACCAGATGAGTGAGGTGCAGGGAGCAGTTGACTTCGCCGATAGTGGAGTTTACGCTTGTGTTTCAACATCTGGGTGACGCAGTGGAGTGAAGTGGAGTGGACACGAAGTCAGTGCTAGTGAAGTGCGATTTGTTGAAGGCAAAATCGTGAGTACATTTATTGTTACATATTTGCAAGTCGGGTTGCGGTTCACATTGACAACCGACCTTCCTCATCACGGCACGTAGTTTGTGCATAAATATCCTCACATCGTTGCTCTTCCTGAGAAAGGATCTTCTTATCAGGGGTAGTAGACTCTATTTCCCAGAACCGTCGCAACAGTGCGTTGTCATCAGCCTGATCTGAGCTGCTGTGAATGACGTGATGACTATGAATAGAGTCATGGCTTGACGATATCTGTCCAGAAAGGATCCAATTGACTATCTTAACATGTTAGCCAGCCATGGTATGCTACCGGGTCACACGTTGCCTACACATGGACGCACATCCCTTGACCATATGATGCTGAAATGTAATAAAATGGACGTAACGTGTTTCGTCTTTGAAACGTCTATCACTGACCACGAGAGTGTTGCTGTTAGCTGTAAACCAAAATCGCGCTTAAAATACTTGAATAAAATTTCGGGTTCCGTAGACTTTGTTCAACTTGATACCATGATGCAAAACACTAATTTTCAACCTGTTATAGAATGTCAGGATGTAAATGTAGCTACCGATCTACTAGTATCGCAATTATCAGCAGCCATTAAACACAACACTTCTACAATTAAAACAACCAAAAGGCAGTTGATCTCTAAACCATGGATTACTAAAGGTCTAATTCGTTGTATTAGAAATCGGGATAATCTATATAAAAAGTCTAAGCGTAACCCTGAGAATGATAATATTAAAATTATTTACAGACGCTACAGAAACTTCTGCAACAGTATATTAAAAAAAGCAAAACGAACGTACGAAAAACAGGAGATCGAAAATGCCAAGGGCAATAAAAAACAGCTATGGAAAGTTATTAAGAGTATTAGTGGCTCGAACATGAGACCAGACTACTCATCATCTCTTCTATCTTCGGTCGATCCTAATGGGGACATTAATCGCATTAATAGCTTCTTTGCAAATGTCGGTGCTAATCTTGCTGAAAAGATTTCCCGAAATACAATTGCTTCTGGTCGTGATCACGACTGTACCGCATCCAACACTTCAAATTCGCTCGTATTTCTGCCAACCGACGAGGACGAGATTCACCTTCTAATTAATAATCTAAAAGAAAATTGTGCGGTAGGAGCTGATCTGATAAGCAGTAAAATGATTAAGAGATACGCAAATCTCCTCACGCCTCTTGTTACACATATATGTAACCTAGCTATCTCATCGGGGATCTTTCCCAAGTCATTTAAAACAGCACTTATCAAACCGATATATAAAGCCGAGAAAAAAGACTGTGTAAATAATTACCGCCCCATTTCCATTTTACCAGCGCTTTCCAAGGTCTTGGAACGCTTGATAACCCGGCGTCTTACAAATTTTCTCGAGACTAACCAACTGCTATCTCCCGCACAATTCGGTTTTCGAGCCGGTAGAAGTACTGATGATGCAGTCAACGAACTGCTACACTCTACTGTTACTAATCTCGATGAAGGTAGAAAGTGCATTACAGTGTTCCTTGACCTTGCGAAGGCATTTGATACAGTGTCTGTTCCGCATCTCTTAAGCAAACTAAATCATCTCGGCGTAAGAGGAATTCCGTTTAAATTGTTGGAGGACTACCTTACTGGCAGAATGCAACGGGTTAAAGTAAATAATAGTCTGATTGACACGCTACCTATTGTTTATGGTGTTCCTCAGGGAAGCATAATAGCCCCCCCTATCTTTCTTGTGTACATCAATGACCTCTGCCAACTCTCTCTACATAACGGTAAAATTATTTCTTTTGCTGATGACACCGCCTTATTTTTCACTGGTGATAGTTGGGATGATGCCTTTAACGCTGCACAATCGGGTTTAAACACTGTTTGTAATTGGCTCCAGAATAACGTCTTGACGCTTAATGTTTCTAAAACTAAGTACATAGCATTTGCACACAGAAGTAATCTCTTGCCACCGCCCTATTTCAACATTACAGCACATACATGTGGTTCTGCCAATTCATCCTCAGATTGTCAATGCCCTTCCCTCGAAAGAGCTGATAGTATCAAATATCTTGGTATAAACATTGATCAACATTTGACATTTAAAATACATATAGATCTCCTAGTGACTAGACTTAGAAAACTAATATACATATTTAAAAATCTCAAGCATGTGGCTGACCGTAAGACTATCCTTATGGTTTACTATGCTTTATGCCACTCGCAAATTGAATACTGCATCACATCTTGGGGTGGTGCAGCAAAAACCCACTTATTGGTACTAGAACGAGCGCAGCGTGCTATTCTTAAGGTTAGTGCCGGCCTACCCTACGATTTCCCAACAGTAGAGCTTTATAAAAAGTGGGATGTTCTGACGGTAAGACAAACTTTCATATTGCGCACGGTTCTTAAAAAACACTCCCAGCTACCGTATAACCCAAACCTACCCGTTGGTAGTCGCCGCAGAGATAGAATATGTGCTTCCTATAGATTGCATTCATCACTTTCCCACAAATTCTTCTGCTTTCTCGGACAACACCTATATAACAAAATAAATAAATCACTTAATATATATCCTAAAACAAAATATAGTTGCAATAAAGCCTTAAAAAAATATCTCAAATCGCTTGATTACCAAAAAACCGAAAACTTATTGATGGTACCCAAATAAGGTCAAAGCCCTAACTTCCCTTCATAGCTGTTACCCACCCATATCTCGCAACACAGTCACACTAAACTGAACACTCGCCAATCACACATCTACTCCCTCACTAACAATCATCCTCAATTCGCACAGTCATGCATACACCTCATACGCACACATATCATTTTAATCAATACACTTGGATATTTCTGTTTATGTCTGCTCATTGTGCTATTTTTGATTTAGTAGATGTCTTTGTTCTTTGTACTTTTTCGTTTAATCTGATATTGTTATCTCCTGGTCATTTCTACAAATATCTTACCGAAGTGAGGGTCCTGGTGACCTGTAACACAGATTTTATTTCTAAAACCTACCTCAGGCACCAGTCTCTCACAAAGGTGGGAAAAGTTTTACAGTATTAAGCTTGCACTACTTTTAAGACCACTTATTGTGAAGAGAAAATAAATGATATATTGATTGATTGATTGATTGATCCAACCCAGGGCATTATTTTGAGCTACCAGTAAGTTTGGTGGACCTTAAATCAAACCATCTCTAAGAACTTGACCATATATTTCCGCATCAAGTAAGATGTCTATCTTACTTGGCGTATGGCACTCTGGGTCTGCTAAAGGTATCCCCTTTAGTTCAGGCCAATAGGACTGTTCTAATTTTTCTGAGGGTAAAAGTGACGTAATTGTACCTAATACAAAAGCATGCACTTGGACACTAAAATTACATAGATCGGACTAACTTACCTAGTGACGTCCGATCCACGTGACGACGGATTTCACGATGACCGATACAGGCATCGTATAGTCCCGGCATAGTGCATACAGCACAACACAACTTTTAGAAGGGGTTTAGATAAGGCACTCCAATACACATCAGTAGTTTGATTATCTGGGAAGGGTTGGGATACAATGATGCTAGATGCTGCTGATTGATGCTAGATCAATTGCAAAGTCATTTTAATAAACATAAATTATTAAACAGTAAACAATTCGGTTTCAGAAAGGGTCGATCGACTACCGACGCTGGTGTGGAACTTCTTGCACATATTTTTGAGGCTTGGGAGAAGTCACATGATGCCCTAGGTATTTTTTGTGACTTATCTAAGGCTTTCGATTGTGTTTCTCATGATACATTGGTCAGGAAATTGCATCACTATGGTGTTAGAAACACTGCCTTGGATCTTCTTATTTCTTATTTGGATAATAGGATCCAAAGAGTGGACGTTAACGGTAAGCGATCGCCGGGTTCTATTGTCACTATGGGCTCAATTCTTGGCCCTTTTTTATTTCTCGTATATATTAATGACCTACCTTGCCTTATAAAGAACAGTCATGAAATAATGTTATTTGCAGATGACACATCACTTAAGCTTAAACGACAACAGACAGTTACTGACGATGTAAATAATGCTCTCTCTAAAATAGTACATTGGTTTAGTGTTAATAATTTACTTTTAAACGAGAAAAAGACCAAATGTATTAGATTTCTGACACCTAACGTTAAGCAGGTAAAAACCAATGTACTAGTAAATGGGGCGGAGTTGGATCTTGTGGACACCACTGTGTTCTTAGGTATTATTTTGGACTCAAAGCTACAGTGGGGCCCACATATAACCAAATTGTCGAAGCGGCTATGCTCTGCAGCCTACGCGGTGTATTAAATCCGTCATTTAACTGTTTCAGAGAGATACTTGTCCAGCGCAAAAACCAACGGGGCCGCAGTTCGTTCCTTGAGAGAGGCCTTGGTAGAGCGGACAGAGTTGACGTTAAGCCTTGTCTCCCAGTGGGGTGATGATAATCTGGTCACTTTTAACGCCACCAAAACACAAGCGTGTCTTTTTACCGCAAAAAGGAGTCGTTTCGACCTGACTCCTACTTTTCGGGGTACATCGGTTCCTGTAACTGATCGGCTCGAGCTCCTAGGCATGGAGTTGACATCTAACCTCAACTTCGGCGCCACCATCGAGTACAAAGCCCAGACTGCGGCCAAGAAACTGGGCATCCTAAATGAGGTGAAGCGATACTTTACGCCTGGACAGCTTTTGACCCTTTATAAAGCGCAGGTCCGATCCTGCATGGATCATTGTAGCCACCTTTGGGATAGCTCGGCTAAATACCAACTTGCCGCGATTGACTCGGTGGAACGCAGAGCTAAGAGGCTCATTGGCGACGTAAATCTGGTGGATGCCAAGCTTCACAGTTTGGCCCATCGTCGCAAGGTTGCCTGCTTGTCGGTCTTCTATAGATTGTACTTCGGAGAGTGTGCTCAGGAACTCCACGACCTCATTCCACCGGCCCCCTTCTATTATCGGTCATCTAGGCGCACTTCAGGTTACCATCCCTTCCTGGTGGCTATCCCACCAACTCGCACTAAGCGTTTCCAAACTTCTTTTATAATGCGCACAGCAAAGGAATGGAACTCTCTGCCTGCGTCTGTGTTTCCGAACGCATATAACCCTAATCTCTTCAAAGTGAGAGTGAACAGGCTTCTTCTGGGTAAGCTCGCTCCATCGTCGACTTTGTTTCTGTCGCCTCTGGCATAGACTAAAGTCAAGAGCAAACCCATCACAAATAAAAAAAAAAAAAAAAATGTAGAAACAGCTCGATTAGTATATTTTAGTTATTTCCATACTGTAATGTCGTACGGCATTTTGCTGTGGGGAAATGCAGTCGACATTCAGGCTATATTTGTGCTGCAGAAACGAGCCATTCGAGCAATTTATAACCTAAGTTGTAGGCATTCACTGAGGGATACATTTAAGGATATAAACATAATGACAGTCGCATCTCAATATGTATATGAGAACCTGATTTAAGTCAAAAAGAATATTAACCTATATTCTAGACACAGCGACATTCATAGCATAAATACTAGAAACAAAGACTTACTTATTGTGCCCAAGACTAGGCTCCAAAAAATTTGTAATTCATTTAAATGCCAAAGTATACGTTTTTACAACAAACTCCCAAGCCATGTCAAAGAACTGAGCCTCAATAAATTTAAATAATTTATTAAACAGAAACTCTGTCAAAAAGGTTTCTATAAAGATTACTTGGACGACAAAAAGGCTTAGGATTAATTAAGCTACTCCAATGTACCCCCAGGCAACAAACTAATTTTATACTAAATCTATTTTTATACTAAGTGTGATATTGATGATTTTGTTATATACACTATGACATTAATATTTACTTTTTTGAAGTATTATATTATTTATAAATGATTGTGAATGTGAAGACTATGTGGATTATTGTTTTTATTATTTCTCTCAGTTAGTTTTCATCTTAGTCTGGCAGTTTGAGTCATTTAAGCGGCCTACTCAAATGTCCTTTCTTTGGTATTGTTCGTCGAATCGTTGAGCTCCTTAAGTGCTGAGTTGAGCTGCACGATTACTGACAAATGCGTGCACTGACTGGATAGGTCCACTCAATCTGTGTGGTTTTTTTCCTCAAAAGACCATTTCAGACACTAATCTATGTAGATTAGTGTGAAGACCATGTGGTCTTCACATGATCTGACCAAGATTATGTCTGGACTTCAAAAGAGACTGTGACCTCTGAGTTTGTTTCGGCCTTTCTTCTCAGAGTAGTCATATAGGAAACGCCGAGCTCATCTAGTTTTTTTTCTAAATATGATTGACGTGTAAAAGTGTTTGTATAAACCTACTTACAGAAAATAAAATCATTTCATTTCATCTTTTCATTTCATTTCAATGAGGACGAGATTACTTCACATAATTAAGGATCGGACGTCACTAGGTAAGTTAGTCCGATCTATGTAATTATGCTTCGTAATCTCGTCCTCATTGTGTACTTATGTAGATGTTCAAAGAATACAGTTGTGTTGGTAATAAATTCAGCATTGTTAATAATTGAACATTATAACTTAACATGTTATACTAAGTTTGTTACATAATCATTATTATGCACGTATTTCTATTTAAGAATCAATCTTCCGTTAAGGTAAATGGTTAACTTGCTTAATTTGTAATTCTCTAATTACTATTTATTTACATAACCAAATTACAAGATGATTATTAACATTAACTAAATTAAATTAAAACTAAGTTAAGCTTAAAAAAGGCCCTCGGGGCATTGTACCGAGGATGCTGGCGGCATTTCCTCGCTGAATTGCAATGCTGATGCGTTGCGCGAGAAAGCCGCCAGCTTTTCGGTCACCAGTTACATCAACTAGACGTTTCGCGATTTCCGCAAATAACTTATGCGCACTGGGACCCCACGGACCGAGGGTCTCGACGCCAAAGGGCACAAAGTTGTACTCTCTGCCAAGGCCTCCATATTTAATAACTTTCAGATTTTCGGCATTTTCTGCCGCTGCACCCGCTTTAGAAGTAGTCCGTTGGAGGTGGGACGGTGCCAGTGTGTCTACACAGGTAGCGTCCCACACAAGCATCCGTCCCAAACTCCACGGGACCAAAGACACACCATCAGGTCTTTTGCCATCATCTCTGACAATGCCAATCGGCTCAAGAAGAGCAGGCACATTGATGCTGGCAAGAGACCGGCGGATTATGTCATTAAGTGTTGCATGTCTTGAAAAGCGGCCTGCACTTTTTTGACAACAAAGTCCGTGGTGACCCAGTCGGTCCACGTCCGTGCCACAAGGGCATGTGTGTGGATATTAGTTACTATTAGTTTAGTTACTATTATATCATATTACTATTAGTTTCTGAAATTCTTATTCAGTCTTGAATCAACTTGTGTCATCAATAATCTATTTTGGCACACATCAAATACAATCAGACAATTAACATTGATATTAAAATGTAATAAGTTTTATGAACTTTTGCACACAGTTTGTGCAAAAGTATTAGGATCACTATGAAAGCGAGCAAATTTGAGGTAGAGGCTTGTCTGTATACATATACCTATGTGAATTTAAAAATATCTATTCTGCCACTGCAAACACTTTGTTTCATCCATCTGCAATTGGTTACAGTAGAGGCGGCATGATAAGGTTTTCTTATAGTTTAATTATTTGCAATTTTGACTAAATACTCTTAGTAAAATTTAGATATAACAAAAGGGTTGTGGCAAGGCAGACAGATAAATTATTTTTAAGAAATGATAATATCAAGTTTGGTTGACATTTACTAGGTGTAGAAATTTAATAATTTCTGGAATTCTTATGTTAATATTATACTCATTATAAGAAATGTTATCTACTCTTAAGTGACAAGGTTTGAATTCTGTGTTCAGTTAGAAGAGATAATATTATTATGGTTGCAAGTTGGTTATTTGTTATAAACTAAGGGCTTATTTAGTAAGGAAATAAATTGGTATTGAATAAAGTTAACAACCATGTTCTGGGAAATATGTTCAAAAATAACATATATTTTTAATTGGATAGATAACCCAAAACAATATTGAGGTCACAAACTATTTCATATTTAGGGTTCTTTGGTTTTCATTTAAATATACTCCAAAGAAACCTTGACACTGTTGTCTGTGCCAATGTGGGTGCTTAAAACTTGAGAATTTGCTGAGTATTTTTATTACTCATTGAATACCATTAGGGATTGAGTGATCTTTGTGACAATCCTTCGTTAAACTTAGTGTTAAAAATAATATCACTGTGGTGACTGAGCCTAGGGTATAATATCTTGATTCTGACAGAAGGGAATCCACTGATTTACAGCAGATTCATATTGCTTTCTTGTTTTGCTAGACAACAAAGCTGGCACTATGTGTATTGAAGGGATCGGTCTTCCTCTTCTCTGGAAATCATCCCTGACAATATGGCAGCAATCAGTGTGAGACTCCTGAGCAATGGGTGTGGAGATTCCATTTGACAGTGAATGCATCTACAGAACATGCACCTGGATCAGAGAGTTACGATATGCCATTCTGACACTTGGGTATTGGACCTGTTTGCAAACAGGCCAATGTGAGGCTGACCCAGTACAACAATTAACTTGTTGGCTATAATTACATGACTTTCAATTTATATGATAGGATGCCTAGATTCTAGATTTGCTATAGTGTTTCTTTGGAACTAATGTAAGATGCATAAAACCATATTTGTCTTTCCTTGTACCATTGCCACAGCTGTCTAGGTAAGCTATTTAAATGAGAAAAACGAATATGACCCATCTTAATTATATAGGTTATGGTTGTTGTCATATCATTTCTAAATAATAAACTCACAGTATCTGAGTTTGCTTGCAATTGTTTTGAGCCCTACAAATGCTGCTGATAGTAATTTATATGAAACTTTTTTATCATTAGCTGAACAGTGCCCGTGGCTTTTGATATCATTACATATTAGTCCACAGCCAATTTGAGAAACATCAGTGAATATTTTCAAGGTCAAAATCAAATTGTTTAATTCTATTGTGGTTTGTTGAAATGTGGGACAACCAACAACCTTTCCATATAAATTATATCATCATTTTATTTCAGCATAATTTTTTTTATCTAGTTCTGGCCTAGTTATTTTTAGGGCTGCTGTTTTGACTTTTCATTATTTTGGTGTAAAGTCAACCATATTCTACAGCTGGGCACGCAGCAACAAGAATATACCTAGTAATTAGGCAAACTGTTGTTTTGCATCTCCTTTTAAGTGGCAAACTGGACAGAATCTAACAAAAATACACACACTGTTTGGGTTTTAAGGCACTCTTTCCAATATGAATAATAAATCCTAGATTTTTTAGTACAGCTTGAATACAAAACACATGTTCTAAGCACTTTGCATATGAAAACAGAAAGCAACCCTAATGACCTCAGATTGTAGACAAATGGCTTTATGATCCTTGTGAATACATATGGTGCTGTGCTAAGCCCAGATGGAAGGCAAGTATACTCTTGCATTATATTTTGAAACAGAAACTGGAGACAACTTCAAACATATTTTGTTATGGTTTAGAAATAGTATGAATTTTTTAGATCTATTGTCGGAAGAAAACTATACTTTCCTTAAATCTACCAGTTTAAAGTGGTATGTAGTAACATACTTTTATAGAAGTGCCATCTTATATTGAATGTAAAAGTATACTAGATAAAAACGACCAGAGAACATGTTTCTATGGCACATAATTGTGGGAGTTTATTAACTTCTATGGTGATAAGATTGCTTTCTTTCTAATTGAAGTTGTTATTCGAAAGTTTGAACTGGAAACTCAGTAAGAGGTAGTTTATAACCCTTGATCCACATAATTGTGTATGGTTAGATTAGTAGTAATACTATTCCATACTTCAGAGAAATACTGCAACCAGTCTGTATCTGAGCTAGCGACAAACGTGGTTTGCTCCATCAATTCTTTAATTACCTTATTTAATGAATGCTGGGTAGGATTAAGGGTCTCTATGTGATGCAATTATTATGATAAATGTTACACAATAGTCTAGCTGAATTACTTGAATGTTAGTAATTGATCTGCACTCCCTTGTTAGGCTATTAAGCTGTTAAGGACTGTGCCAATGGACGTAGTGGCAGCAGCCGCTGTAATCCGCTGCCCCCTGATCCTTTGGTCCCATTTGATTCCACTTTCATGTACTGCTGCCGTCACTTTCTCATTAAATTTTGGTAGGTTTAATATTATGGGCGTTTCATATTTCTTTGAAATATTTTGCTTCGTCTCCACATTTAGCCCTTTTATCATTAGGTATTGTTGACCAACATGTGGCCAGACGGCCGTTCAGTTCCATAGCAGAAGTAGCCGCCCCCCCCTTCATCTCTGAGTAGATTTAAGAATCTTCTACACTATACTTGAAGGTAAGGCTTCAGGTTGGGGTATGGATACCGTTTCACTCTCAGCCACCTTCTGGTTTTATTGTAGCAGAATTTAAGTATGTACTAACCTAACTTATAAGTTAAATTGTATAAGTACTAAATCTAAAATGACTGTAAGTATTTTGAATTTTTGAAGACAACTGGATGTTGTCTGTCAAATAAATAAATTATAATTGGCGGCATTGAGTATGGCTATCCAGAGTCTGGCTGTGTTGGCTTCGGTCACCGGACACAGCTTCTCGAACGTGTTCCTCTGTAATGTCTTCCACAGAAGCAGGCTTCATACTCATCTACGAAGCATGATTAAAGTTAGGGTCCAGACTGCTTAAACCTAAATCCACGGCTAACCCCTCGTGATAGCTCTAGGGATACAGCAGGAATGTGTTTATAACACCGAACGTATAGACCATCGGCTAACCTCTTGTGAAAGCTCGTGTGATCAATGTCGTTCTTCACAGTTAATGGGTCTCATGGTTAACCTCTCGTGAAAACTCTTAAAGACTGCTAAGGATGCAGCAGGTGCGTGTGCCAGAACGTATATGTATATAGATCATCGGCTAACCTCTCGTGAAAGCTCGTGTGATGTCAAAGTAGGTATACGGCACGGTTAATGTTCTCATGGTTAGCCTTTCGTGAAAACTCTTAGAGACTGCTAAGGATGCAGCAGGTACGAACACAGAGCGTATATGTATACCGGCTGATTTTTTTTATCGTCTCGAAAAACATAGGGTATAGTAGGTGAACGGAGTAGAAGCATATGGCATAGTCAATTTTTTTTTTTCTTCATCTTGTAAAGAAATTTATTTATCAATAAATACTACCCATTTGAAGTAAACTTTTCATACTAAAACAATAAAAAAAGAATAAATCGATGAAAAAATTGACTATGCCATAGGCTTCAACTCCTTTCACCTACTATATTTTTCGAGACGATAAAAAAAATCGGCCCGTATATACTCGTATCATCAGCTAATCTCTCATGATAGCTCGTATAATGTCAAACTAATTAAACGGCACGGTTAATGTTCTCATAGTTAGCCTCTCGTGAAAACGGGTTGGATCTAGTATCGTTTGGCAGGAGTTGGGGAGTAAAAGGGGCTACAGTTGGTAGGGGTTGGGTCCCCGATTATAACGCTACCACTCTTATTACAAGGTAATGCATATTTTTCGAAATATTAATAAAAAAAATGTTTCTAACCTCAAATCCGATAAGAAGCGAAAACGAAACGATTAAAATGGGCGATTGACAACCAAATCTGCCCCAGTATCTGTAGTCAGTATCCAGTATCCAGTATCAGTATTTGTAGTCAGTCCGTGGTATAAAATGTCGGGCAAAATCGATAACACGGAACGTAAACAATAAAACAGATATGCCATTTGCGTCATGTGTCACTGTCATTTGTTTTCGGTCGTTCCGTTTCTCCTCGAAGTGCGTGAATTTTTTCACTGTGTTTGAACTTCCACTGATCGTATGTGTGTACAAAAGGCAATGTTACTACTGTTACTAGGAGAACTTAGGATGCAAGAGCAAGCGAAGCGAGCTCGGGACTTGGGGCACCCCGACTCGGACAGGTTAGGTTCTTTTTTTTTTTTAAAGCATAGAGGCCCGCGAAGCGGGCCTCATACTACACCTTTTAATCGACTTTAAGTGTTTTGAGGTTAGGTTACAATAAATTGTTTTTCTCAAGAACGGTGCGTTACCTTTTCATGGGAGTGGTGCCAGGTGGCAAGGGGCACCAACCCCCAACCTTCCCCGCCACTCCCACCCCCCTTCTCCTGCCAAACGATACTAGATTTTTACCGTGAAAACTCTTAGAGACTGCTAAGGATGCAGCAGGTACGTGTTATTAACACAGAACGTTATATCATCTGACCGTTGTTGTCACTGTGTTGTGTTGTCATCACTTGTGATGTCCTTCTTTTGTAAGTATACGGCACAGTTAATGTTCTCATGGTAACTTCTCGTGAAAACTCTAGAGACTGATGTGCTTATTACGGCACCCAAGGTAATTTTAGGGAAATTATTTCAGCTAACAACAAAATGTTAGGTACCTACCTATGTCGGAAAACTTCCCGAGTTTCGATGACGACTCCGCTTACGTTTCTTCACTCGATTTTCCAGTTTTCGCATGTTTGTCCAGCAGTCCATCTCCTCCATTTTCCTGTCTCGTTTTCCCATTTCGTTGAGAATTTTCTGAACTTTTTACGGAAGCGCAACGGAAACGTGAACAGCGCGCGGCACAAAAAAGTACAATGATTGACAGATGTCGATGGCGGGCGCGCCGGTGACCGGACCACAGATAACATTTTTTTTTAATAATGTGACAGCGAGTGGCGCACGAGGCGCAGACTACATAAGTACAGAATGAGGACGAGATTACGAAGCATAATTTGGATCTGAGCGTGAGTGAATAGTCACCGTGACTGTAAAAATGGAAGCAAAAGCACTTCTCTCACCGCCTATTCCAGATATAACCGACTTGGTCGGCTTCTAATTTAGTCCGAGTAGCTGCACTGCTGATTCTGCTATGAATGATGCCTGAGATCCCTGATCCAATAGCACTCGTAGCAGTTGTTTAGAGCCACTTCTTGTCTGTACTTCGACAAGAGCAGTAGCCAACAAAACTTGAGTAGGTACTAACCCTTTTGAAAAATGTGAAACTACATTTGATGTTGATGGTTCGCTTGCTGATAACGATGCCTGTACACTAGACACCGCTGATTTAACGTCAGCTGCTGTATTAGAGCTTTCATTAACTACTGTGGAGTTTAAGACCGAATTTTGATGTAGTAGTGAGTGATGCCTTTGCTTACATATGTGACACGACGCAGTATGTCGACAAAACTTAATGGAGTGATTTGCATTTAAACAATTATAACACAAGCGCCTGGTTTGGACACAGCTATGACGAGATTCGTAACTCTCTTGAGCAAACTTCTTACAATTAGAAATTTTGTGGGTTTCTTTATAGAATGGACAAGTTATTGCAACGACCTTATTGTCAGTACTAACTATATGGTGAACTTTTGGTTTAGGTCTATAATAATAATAATAATAATAATATGCTGGCAACACCAACGTCAACACGAAATACGTTCCCTTATTTATTTTCAGTTATAATAATTTTCGACGCAGTTTTTTTCTTGTTATTGTGAAATCGACAACACTAAATCCAAATAATAACGACATATTTAAAAAATTACAAAATGAAGCATAATCTTCTAGATTTTCACCAAAAATTTCCGGATAGGAGGTGACATGACAGATGTCACCTCCGATAAAACAGAACAAATACGTATACAAATGAAATGTTGACGAGATCAGCTGCAGTTAGAGCACGCCTACCACCTCCGGACTCTTCGCTCAGCTCCGCCTCGCCACCACCGGTACCCAGCCCCACCGTGTGCGCTGTGACTACACCGACCGCGGCAGTTGCGTCGAGCTCGAGCGACGAGTATTTCTCTCCGCCCACGACGCCACCACCTGTTCGTCGACGGGGAGGACGCCGGCCGCCGGACGGCTTAGGATCTCGAGGCCCACCGGCCTCTGATAGGGTCCCAGCTCCCGGCGGAAGTGTGAAGCGCATGAGATGGACACAATCTGTCAATGAGAACGTCATGCGCTCATACTATGGGGCTACAGAGGGGGGAAACAATCTGACTGCTTACCGTGTTCGGATGCTCTCTCTTTTTCAGGTGCTTGAGCCAGCTGTCAACATTTCGGCACAACGACTGTCGGATCAGGTACGGGTTATCCAGCGTAATCATATGTTGGATGACACTGTACTTGATCGCCTACGAAGTGAAATGCAGCGTAGCCATGTCATCGTCCCCCCGTCGCAGACTGTTGTACTTTCACCTCAATTAAGCACGAATCAAGCTGACGAGGAGAGTGATGACAGGGCTACAAATGTAAGTACCCAGTGCAATGTGGAATTGAGGAGTGCTTTGGAAGATGCGATTCGAGAATATCGGCTCATGTCGCCCGAACTAAGACCACGCTTACCTCGTTTGCCCATGCATAAAAAAAACAGGGCGCTGGTGGCAGCTCTGGATTCGCAGTTGTCAAATTATTTTGATGACTGCGAAGACCTCACTGATACTCATTCGATTCTGTACTGCGCGGCTGTAGCGGTATGTCGTGTAGCTCACGTGAAATTTGCTAAAGACTCTAGAACTACACGACCGAAACCAACCGTACCAGCTTGGCAGTGCAGAATTGAAAGCCGTATTGGTGGGGCCAGAGCGCTCATTGGCAAATTAATCTGCTTCAGGGAGGGCAATACTCGCCCTAGAGTGATGCGCTTTGTGAGGCGAGCGTTCTCAGGGACTGATATCGGCCCTCAGGACTATATGACCCGTGTCACAGAGCGCATCGACTTCCTGAAGCAGAAAGTTTATGCATGGGCGAACCGTATTCGTAGGTATAAGCGGCGAGTAGAGCGATACACTCAGAATCGTACCTTCCAGAGCGATGAAAGGTGGGTTTATAGGGGTTGGGAGCGACCGGACCAAGATGTGACTGACACGCGCCTACCGGATGATGATGTCATGTGTTCTTTCTGGCGCAGTATCTGGTCGGTGCCTGTCAGTCACACCGAAGGTGATTGGGCTCGAAAAGTCGAGCGAGCCTGCGATCCAATACCAGAAATGGGGGCTATTACCATCTGCCCCCAAGATGTAGCTCGTGCAGTCCGTCCGTTACCTAACTGGAAGTCCCCAGGGCCGGACGGACTGCACAACTTCTGGCTCAAATGGTTTTTGAGGTCGCACGCTCGCTTGGCAGCTCAGTACCAGATTGCTTTGGAGTCTGGATCGCTACCCCAATTCCTAACGACAGGAGTTACCCACCTGCTCCATAAATCAGGTAGCACCGCGGAACCCAAAAATTATAGGCCGATCACGTGTTTACCGACGGTCTATAAACTTCTTACATCTATTTTGAGAGCTAAAATTAACAAACATATAGACACCAACTCCATCATGTCTGCCTCTCAAAATGGATGTAGGAACGGATCCCGCGGTACTAAGGAGTTACTCCTCATTGATATGACCATTAGCCAACAAGTTCGTCATTCCCGAAAGGATCTGTCGACATGTTGGATAGATTATAAGAAGGCCTATGACTCGGTGCCACATACATGGCTCATGAGGGTGCTGGAGTTGTATAAAGTAGATGCAACTCTGCGCACCTTCCTGATTTCGTGTATGGGGCAATGGAGGACGGTCCTTCGCTATCCAGGATGTCGAAATATCCAGAGGAATAGCGAACCGATAAGGATCGAGCGGGGCATATTTCAGGGCGATAGTTTGAGTCCGCTTTGGTTCTGCTTAGCCTTGAATCCTCTAAGCACACTGCTGGAAGATTCAGGTCTAGGCTATCGTATGAGGAGAGGTGGTCAGGTTATATCTCACCTCCTCTACATGGATGACCTAAAACTCTTTGCCTCCAATAATTTGCAACTGATGGAGCTACTGAAAATAACTGAAAGTTTCAGTAGCGCCATCAGGATGGAATTTGGAGTGGACAAATGTGCGGTCATGCATGTAAAGCGAGGGAAGATTGTGGAATCCGTGGGAACCCAACTCTCGGATTCCATAAACCTTAGAACCCTCTCCGCATCCGAAACCTACAAGTATTTGGGTATGTCGGAAGCGTTGGGCATCAATGTTACTGACATGAAGCAATCGTTGAAGGAGCGCTTTTTTGGCCGCCTGAAGAAAGTATTTAATAGTCTTCTATCAGGCGGAAACAAGGTGCGCGCCTTCAACGGTTGGGTCATGCCCGTTTTGATGTACTCTTTCGGCATACTCAAATGGACTCAGACTGAACTCGACGCCCTGGATAGGAGGGTCCGTACGCTGCTGACTGCATATCGAATGCATCACCCACGGTCATCGGTAATGAGACTGCGAAAGTGTGGAGGTCGAGGCTTTTTAAACGCTAAGACCCTCCACAATCGCGAGGTATGCAGTCTCAGGGAATATTTCTTAGAAGCCGACGTGGGGATGCATCGAGATGTGGTCGCGGTGGACAAGGGCCTCACCCCACTCTCCTTGGCTAAAGAGAACTGGCGCAAGCTTGTAGTGCTTGACACTAACGATCGCAGGGAGGTATGGCAGAGTAAGGAGCTTCACGGACGCTTTTTCCGGGCCCTACATGAACCCGATGTAGATTTCCAAGCGTCCGTAGCCTGGCTACGTTTTGGTGACCTCTTTGGGGAAACCGAAGGTTTTGTCTGTGCAATTATGGACGAAGTTATCATGACGAAGAATTACCGGAGATTTATTGTGAAGGACGGCACGGTTGACGTGTGTCGGGCATGCCACCGTCCGGGAGAATCAATCCGACACATTATCTCCGGGTGTTCTCGTCTAGCTAACGAAGAGTATTTGCATAGACACAACCTTGTAGCCAGGATTATCCATCAGCAACTTGCTCTGAAATACAGCCTTGTAGAATCTGAAGTGCCGTACTACAGGTATGTGCCCGACCCAGTTCTCGACAATGGAAATATCACATTGTACTGGGACCGACCCATCATCACTGACAGGACTATTGTTGCCAATAAGCCTGATATAGTGGTGGTGGATCGAACAGAGCGGCGCGCAATGATTGTTGACATAACAGTCCCTCATGACGGGAATCTCGTGAAAGCCGAGAAAGATAAACAGATCAAGTATCTTGACTTGGCTCGCGAGGTTGTCGACATGTGGGGTGTGGATTCAGCAATCATTGTGCCGATAGTCGTATCAGCCAATGGCTTAATTGCCAAGAGCCTCGACCAACACCTAAAGAGGCTCACGTTGGACGGCTGGATTAAGGGCTTGATTCAGAAAGCGGTACTCCTGGACACGGCTCGCATTGTCAGGAGGTTCCTCTCTCTGGAGCCCTGACCGCCGGTAGCTTGGACCCTGTTCCCGATACCGGTGGGCTACCATTTTTTTTTATATTTTTAAATGTTTTTATATATTTTTTATATTCTAATATTTAAAAATAAAATTAAAATGTGTAAATAATGAAATAAAAGATAATAATAATAATAATGTTTATTTAGTCAAAAATAAAGCATCGTAGTACACGTTAAAAAAAAAAATACAGTTTTATAAAATAAGTACTATACCTGCAAACGTGTGGGTGAGCACTGCTCTCCTAGCTAGGTTAAGAAAACCTGTGTTAAGGAGAAGCAGTCCGGTCCCCTAAGGTACAATGACGTAAAGGTAACATAGTGCTTCTGATGTTACTGTTACAATTTTGGAGTATTGAGATGGACAATTTCAAGTTTACGATACGTTTTATTAAACGTGAAAATAAAATAATTTAAATTTTAAGGTAAATAAATGTGCGTGCGTGTGTGTTTGTGTGTGATGTGTGGTGTGTGGTGTGGGGGTCTGTGTGTGTGGTGTGTTTGTGTGTGTGTGTGTGTGCCTGTGTGTGTGTGTTTGCTCATCCATGTTGTTTATGTTAAGATTTTTTCTGTTTCGTCGTATGACTTACTTTGGATGTATGATTTCACAATCATTTTGCATTTGTAATACGGTAGTCCGTAGACTTGACACTCTTCGTTTATTTTATTATATAAGAACGGACCAAGAAAATGGAAAAATTTCTTTACAAACATTGAGCGTACTCGCGGCAGCGTATCCTATCTTTTCGACGTTTACTACGTTTTTTATTTTCTATAATTCGGTATGAGATTTTGCGGTGTTGCAGAATGACTGACTGTAGTATGAAGTGTTGCCGAACATTTAGAACTTTGCAGTGATCGTATAGTGGGTCGGTTGGAAAAAGAATAGAACGAAAAGTGGCCACTTTTAATATGGCCCTATGTGCTACTTCTAGCGGCTTGAGGGTGGTTTTTGCTGCGCCGCCCCAACAGGAAATACAATAAGTTAAAATGGATAGGCAAAGTGCGATATAGACATTGCGTATTATAATGGGATTGGCAATATACCGAAGAGTTTTAAAGATGTATATAAGTTTGCGAACTCGTCCAGTTAGCAGACCGATATGACATTTAAAATTGAGGTTTCTGTCTAAGACTATTCCCAGGTATCTGATACTTTCAACAGAGGTTAAAGGAGGACATTGACAATTTGAACGCTGTATTTGTGGATGACAAGTGTGAGCGTTGATTAAAATTGGAGTCTGTGGTTGAGAGACCGAGCTGTTCGAATAAGTCAGAAATTTGGTTTTGGAGGTATTTAGGGTAAGAGTGTGGGAATTAAGCCAATTTAAGGCAACGTCAAAGCCAAGCTGAGCTAGGTTCTCGAGTTGTGACCAGGAATCCGCGGTGAAGGTTATTGCGGTGTCATCTGCAAATGAAATTACTCTTGCATTATCGATATTGAGATCACACAGGTCATTAATAAAGATTAAGAAAAGAGTGGGGCCCAAAATGCTTCCCTGTGGTACCCCATAGTGAATGGAAAGCTCCTCGCTGTTATGGCCATTGATCCTGACTCTTTGCGAACGATTCGAGAGATAACTTTGGAAAAGATCCAGTTGTATCCCCCTGACGCCTATTTTCTCAAGTTTTATTAAGAGTGTGGAAACGGGAACAGTGTCAAACGCTTTCGCGAGATCAAGGAATATTGTAAGGACTTTTTTATTTTTATTCATATGATCTATGACAAAACTGGATAGGTCATGAACTGCGTCGCAGGTTGACTTATTTTTGCGAAAGCCATATTGTTGTTGTGAGATTATCTTACAATGCTCCAGGTAACTAACCAATCTTTTGTTTATCAAGCGTTCAAGAACTTTTGATAAAGCACTTAGAACAGCTATAGGACGATAGTTATTCGGCAAAGCTGCGTCACCCCCCTTGAAGATTGGATAGATTATTGCCTTTTTAAAATAAGTTGGAAAAACAGCTGTTTCAAAACAAATATTGAATATATGGCACAAAATAGGCGCCAGAGTGGTTGAAAATGTTTTTAATATTTTAGGTGAGATACCATCCCAACCAGTAGCAGCGTTTGGTCGCAGTGAATTTATAGTGGATATAATTTCTTCTGGGTCAGTTTTCTCCAAGACAAAGGATGAGGTTAGTAAGAAACTGTTTTGTGGGATAGGTGGTTGTTGTGACGGCCTTCTTTTTATAACGTCATCTGCAAGTTTCTTGCCTATATTGACAAAAAAGGAATTCACATTGTTACATGATTGTGTGGGTGTGGGTGATGATGACAGCAGATGCGTGGATGAGTGTGTAATTTTGTTACCTCAGATAATTACAAATCATCGACATGCGGTTACTTCAGATAATTACAAAGAATGTTGGTCATTACTACATAGTAGATATAACAATAAGCGATTTCTGTCGAATTGTTTATTGAAGCGCTTATTGAGTCAGACTAATGTAACAGAATGCTCAAATAGCCTTAGGGATTTACTAGATGGAATGTCTAAATGGTCTGAAAAAACTAGGAGTTGACGTTAGCACGTGGGACATCATAATCATTTTCATAATTAGTTCCAAACTGGATTCAGAATCACGAAAGCAATGGGAGACTAAAATTAGCTCTAAAGATGAGTTACCTGTGCTCTCCTAGTTTAGAGATTTTTAGAAGCCAGATTTCGTGCGCTCGAATTTTTGGACACTAAATCAAGTAGACCACTGGGCAGAGTATTTCTTCGTCAAGCTTTGGGAAAAAAACATCTTTTGATCAAGAGCGAAGCAGATCTTACTAAAACTCAGCTAGAAATATGACTGGATTTTAAAAGGAATAGATTTCTATTCACTCCAGTTTTAATTTTAATTTTCGTTTTATTTTTTACATTGTTTTTGTTTTTTGTTTAACTGATTTCTTTAGAATATATTTGTACTGCACCACTGAGGTAACTAGACACACATACACAACAAACTCAACTCTCACACACCCTAACCTAACATATTACAGTCTAACATACACAATTACACCCAAAACCACACATTCTAAACACACATTCACATCATTTCAATATATATATATATAAACACCACATCTACTTATACCGACAGCTTGCTAACTTTCGTCGCCGCCTTCTTAACTATAAAATCTCTTACAAATGGCTAATAACGCAATTCACTTAATCAATAACATCGATGAACTCTCTGTATCCGTGACGCATACATGCACCCCGGAACAAACTCAATCGTTTTTGATAAACCCAAATAAATACCTAAAAGTCGTCTCACAAAACATTCGATCAATAAATCGTAACTTCATAAACTTACAAACTCTAATGCATCGTATCTCACTTGACTGTGACGTAATTGTCCTGACCGAATGTTGGCTGCCATGCTCCAGTAACTCAATTCTTCCAATTCTTCCAAGTTATACAGTATTTAAAACAACCAACCACATAAACCAAAGCGTTGGCGTCGTGGTCTATATTAAGTCAGAAATTCTAGCGGTATGTGAGGAACCAGACCTGTGCCAATCTGCCTCGGGATTAATAATAAAAATTAACTCTGACGTGGCCTTACTCTGTATCTATCGCTCACCGTCAACAGACAACATACAGAACTTCCTTTCCCTCAATAACATACTTCCATCGCTCCATAGCCTTGGAACAGTTGTGATAGCGGGTGACATAAATCTCGACATTAAACCTTCTTCTCTTGATATACGGTTTCACGAATACTTAAATTGTCTCGCTTTTCATGGTTTTCTTCCAGCACATACCCTCCCAACCACGGGCAAAAATTGCCTAGATCATATTATTCTGAAAACAAGGACGCCCGCAGTCACATTTGTCTATGAGTCTACGGTTACCTACCATGGTTCTTCACTACTTTGTCTGGATAGCAAACGTATCCCTGCCACCAGTACGACTATCATAACAAAAAATAATTATGAGGCACTTGGTGCATCAATCTCAAACATAGACTTTGACCCTATTCTTACTACAACAGACGCGAATACCGCTAGCGACAAAGCGCCAAGCGCTATGGCTAAAGTTAGTATTAATTGAAATACTAACTTTAGCCATAGCGAAACACACTGTTATTAAAAAAGTGGCTGCAAAACGGAAGATTCTTAAACCCTGGATAACTCCCGGGTTGTTACGGTGCATGAGAAACAGAGATGCCATGCACAGAAACCTCAAGCAGTCTCCAGATAATGAAACAATAAATGTAACCTACAAACGATACAGAAACTTCTGTACAAAAGTTCTTAAAAAGGCGAAGAGGCTTTTCGATGCGGAAGAACTCAGCAAAGCAAGCAATAACCCAAAATCACTCTGCGATACCATAAAACGAATAACAAACACCACAAAAATTACACACTCATCCACGCATCTGCTGTCATCATCACCCACACCCACACAATCATGTAACAATGTGAATTCCTTTTTTGTCAATATAGGCAAGAAACTTGCAGATGACGTTATAAAAAGAAGGCCGTCACAACAACCACCTATCCCACAAAACAGTTTCTTACCAACCTCATCCTTTGTCTTGGAGAAAACTGACCCAGAAGAAATTATATCCACTATAAATTCACTGCGACCAAACGCTGCTACTGGTTGGGATGGTATCTCACCTAAAATATTAAAGACATTTTCAACCACTCTGGCGCCTATTTTGTGCCATATATTCAATATTTGTTTTGAAACAGCTGTTTTTCCAACTTCTTTTAAAAAGGCAATAATCTATCGAATCTTCAAGGGGGGTGACGCAGCTTTGCCGAATAACTATCGTCCTATAGCTGTTCTAAGTGCTTTATCAAAAGTTCTTGAACGCTTGATAAACAAAAGATTGGTTAGTTACCTGGAGCATTGTAAGATAATCTCACAACAACAATATGGCTTTCGCAAAAATAAGTCAACCTGCGACGCAGTTCATGACCTAACCAGTTTTGTCATAGATCATATGAATAAAAATAAAAAAGTCCTTACAATATTCCTTGATCTCGCGAAAGCGTTTGACACTGTTCCCGTTTCCACACTCTTAATCAAACTTGAGCAAATAGGCGTCAGGGGGATACAACTGGATCTTTTCCAAAGTTATCTCTCGAATCGTTCGCAAAGAGTCAGGATCAATGGCCATAACAGCGAGGAGCTTTCCATTCACTATGGGGTACCACAGGGAAGCATTTTGGGCCCCACTCTTTTCTTAATCTTTATTAATGACCTGTGTGATCTCAATATCGATAATGCAAGAGTAATTTCATTTGCAGATGACACCGCAATAACCTTCACCGCGGATTCCTGGTCACAACTCGAGAACCTAGCTCAGCTTGGCTTTGACGTTGCCTTAAATTGGCTTAATTCCCACACTCTTACCCTAAATACCTCCAAAACCAAATTTCTGACTTATTCGAACAGCTCGGTCTCTCAACCACAGACTCCAATTTTAATCAACGCTCACACTTGTCATCCACAAATACAGCGTTCAAATTGTCAATGTCCTCCTTTAACCTCTGTTGAAAGTATCAGATACCTGGGAATAGTCTTAGACAGAAACCTCAATTTTAAATGTCATATCGGTCTGCTAACTGGACGAGTTCGCAAACTTATATACATCTTTAAAACTCTTCGGTATATTGCCAATCCCATTATAATACGCAATGTCTATATCGCACTTTGCCTATCCATTTTAACTTATTGTATTTCCTGTTGGGGCGGCGCAGCAAAAACCACCCTCAAGCCGCTAGAAGTAGCACATAGGGCCATATTAAAAGTGGCCACTTTTCGTTCTATTCTTTTTCCAACCGACCCACTATACGATCACTGCAAAGTTCTAAATGTTCGGCAACACTTCATACTACAGTCAGTCATTCTGCAACACCGCAAAATCTCATACCGAATTATAGAAAATAAAAAACGTAGTAAACGTCGAAAAGATAGGATACGCTGCCGCGAGTACGCTCAATGTTTGTAAAGAAATTTTTCCATTTTCTTGGTCCGTTCTTATATAATAAAATAAACGAAGAGTGTCAAGTCTACGGACTACCGTATTACAAATGCAAAATGATTGTGAAATCATACATCCAAAGTAAGTCATACGACGAAACAGAAAAAATCTTAACATAAACAACATGGATGAGCAAACACACACACACAGGCACACACACACACACACAAACACACCACACACACAGACCCCCACACCACACACCACACATCACACACAAACACACACGCACGCACATTTATTTACCTTAAAATTTAAATTATTTTATTTTCACGTTTAATAAAACGTATCGTAAACTTGAAATTGTCCATCTCAATACTCCAAAATTGTAACAGTAACATCAGAAGCACTATGTAACCTTTACGTCATTGTACCTTAGGAGACCGGACTGCTTCTCCTTAACACAGGTTTTCTTAACCTAGCTAGGAGAGCAGTGCTCACCCACACGTTTGCAGATATGGTACCTATTTTGTAAAACTGTATTTTTTTTTTAACGTGTACTACGATGCTTTATTTTTGACTAAATAAACATTATTATTATTATTATCTTTTATTTCATTATTTACACAATAAATTATATTTTTAAATATTAAAATATTAAAAAAAAATAAAAACATTTAAAAACATAAAAAATGGTAGCCCACCGGTATCGGGAACAGGGTCCAAGCTACCGGCGGTCAGGGCTCCAGAGAAAGGAACCTCCTAACAATGCGAGCCGTGTCCAGAAGTACCGCTCTCTGGATCAAGCCCTTAATCCAGCCGTCCAACGAGAGCCTCCTTAGGTGTTGGTTGAGGCTCTTGGCAATTAAGCCATTGGCTGATATGACTATCGGCACAATGATTGCTGAATTCACATCCCACATGTCGACAACCTCGCGAGCCAAGTCAAGATACTTGATTTGTTTATCTTTTTCAGCTTTCACGAGGTTCCCGTCATGAGGGACTGTTATGTCAACAATCATTGTGCGCCGCTCTGTTCGATCCACCACCACTATATCGGGTTTATTGGCAATAATAGTCCTGTCAGTGATGATGGATCGATCCCAGTACAATGTGATATTTCCATTTTCAAGAACTGGGTCGGGCACATACCTGTAGTACGGCACTTCCGATTCCACAAGGTTGTATTTCAGAGCAAGTTGCTGATGGATAATCCTGGCTACAAGGTTGTGTCTATGTAAGTACTCTTCGTTAGCTAGACGAGAACACCCGGAGATAATGTGTCGGATTGATTATTATTATTATTATTATTATAGACCTAAACCAAAAGTTCACCATATAGTTAGTACTGACAATAAGGTAGTTGCAATAACTTGTCCATTCTATAAAGAAACCCACAAAATTTCTAATTGTAAGAAGTTTGCTCAAGAGAGTTACGAATCTCGTCATAGCTTTGCCCAAACCAGGCGCTTGTGTTATAATTGTTTAAATGCAAATCACTCCATTAAGTTTTGTCGACATACTGCGTCGTGTCACATAATAATATGTAAGCAAAGGCATCACTCACTACTACATCAAAATTCGGTCTTAAACTCCACAGTAGTTAATGAAAGCTCTAAATACAGCAGCTGACGTTAAATCAGCGGTGTCTAGTGTACAGGCATCGTTATCAGCAAGCGAACCATCAACATCAAATGTAGTTTCACATTTTTCAAAAGGGTCAGTACCTACTCAAGTTTAGTTGGCTACTGCTCTTGTCGAAGTACAGACAAGAAGTGGCTCTAAACAACTGCTAAGAGTGCTATTGGATCAGGGATCTCAGGCATCATTCATAGCAGAATCAGCAGTGCAGCTACTCGGACTAAATTAGAAGCCGACCAAGTCGGTTATATCTGGAATAGGCGGTGAGAGAAGTGCTTTTGCTTCCATTTTTACAGTCACGGTGACTATTCACTCACGCTCAGATCCAAATTATGCTTCGTAATCTCGTCTTCATTCTGTACTTATGTGGTCTGCGCCTCGTGCGCCACTCGCTGTCACATTATTAAAAAAAAATGTTATCTGTGGTCCGGTCACCGGCGCGCCCGCCTGACATCTGTCAATCATTGTACTTTTTTGTGCCGCGCGCTGTTCAAGTTTCCGTTGCGCTTCCGTAAAAAGTTCAGAAAATTCTCAACGAAATGGGAAAACGAGACAGGAAAATGGAGGAGCTGGACTGCTGGACAAACATGCGAAAACTGGAAAATCGAGTGAAGAAACGTAAGCGGAGTCGTCATCGAAACTCGGGAAGTTTTCCGACATAGGTAGGTACCTAACATTTTGTTGTTAGCTGAAATAATTTCCCTAAAATTACCTTGGGTGCCGTATTAAGCACATCAGTCTCTAGAGTTTTCACGAGAAGTTACCATGAGAACATTAACTGTACCGTATACTCTCGTCTACAAAAGAAGGACATCACAAGTGCTTTCACGAGAGGCTAACCGACAACGGTCAGATGATATAACGTTCTGTGTTAATAACACGTACCTGCTGCATCCTTAGCAGTCTCTAAGAGTTTTCACGGTAAAAATCTAGTATCGTTTGGCAGGAGAAGGGGGGTGGTGCCCCTTGCCACCTGGCACCACTCCCATGAAAAGGTAACGCACCGTTCTTGAGATAAAATTTTATTTTGTAACCTAACCTCAAAGCTCTTAGTCGCTTAAAAAGCCGTATCATGAGCCCAGCTTCGCGGGGGAGATTGGGGGGGTGCCCCCTGCCCCCTGACAACACTCCCATTAAAAGGTAACGCACCGTTCTTGAGAAAAACAATTTATTGTAACCTAACCTCAAAACACTTAAAGTCGATTAAAAGGTGTAGTATGAGGCCCGCTTCGCGGGCCTCTATGGTTTAAAAAAAAAAAGAACCTAACCTGTCCGAGTCGGGGTGCCCCAAGTCCCGAGCTCGCTTCGCTCGCTCTTGCATCCAAAGTTCTCCTAGTAACAGTAGTAACATTGCCTTTTGTACACACATACGATCAGTGGAAGTTCAAACACAGTGAAAAAATTCACGCAACTCGAGGAGAAACGGAACGACCGAAAACAAATGACAGTGACACATGACGCAAATGGCATATCTGTTTTATTGTTTACGTTCCGTGTTATCGATTTTGCCCGACATTTTATACCACGGACTGACTACAAATACTGATACTGGATACTGGATACTGACTACAGATACTGGGGCAGATTTGGTTGTCAATCGCCCATTTTAATCGTTTCGTTTTCGCTTCTTATCGGATTTGAGGTTAGAAACATTTTTTTTATTAATATTTTGAAAAATATGCATTACCTTGTAATAAGAGTGGTAGCGTTATAATCGGGGACCCAACCCCTACCAACTGTAGCCCCTTTTACTCCCCAACTCCTGCCAAACGATACTAGATCCAACCCGATTAGCTGATGATACGAGTATATACGGGCCGATTTTTTTTATCGTCTCGAAAAATATAGTAGGTGAAAGGAGTTGAAGCCTATGGCATAGTCAATTTTTTCATCGATTTATTCTTTTTTTATTGTTTTAGTATGAAAAGTTTACTTCAAATGGGTAGTATTTATTGATAAATAAATTTCTTTACAAGATGAAGAAAAAAAAAAAAATTGACTATGCCATATGCTTCTACTCCGTTCACCTACCCTATGTTTTTCGAGACGATAAAAAAAATCAGCCGGTATACATATACGCTCTGTGTTCGTACCTGCTGCATCCTTAGCAGTCTCTAAGAGTTTTCACGAAAGGCTAACCATGAGAACATTAACCGTGCCGTATACCTACTTTGACATCACACGAGCTTTCACGAGAGGTTAGCCGATGATCTATATACATATACGTTCTGGCACACGCACCTGCTGCATCCTTAGCAGTCTTTAAGAGTTTTCACGAGAGGTTAACCATGAGACCCATTAACTGTGAAGAACGACATTGATCACACGAGCTTTCACAAGAGGTTAGCCGATGGTCTATACGTTCGGTGTTATAAACACATTCCTGCTGTATCCCTAGAGCTATCACGAGGGGTTAGCCGTGGATTTAGGTTCTATGTTCTATGTTCTATGTTAGAGGGTTTGGTTTCCGCACTTAGTCCTTCAAGTGGACCATTGTGCGTGGGCCATGGCGGCCGTTTTTGGTGGTTATTCCAACCAGCCCACCTCCCTCCAGAAGTTGATAACATCTCCTGGTCTGTTTAGAACCTCTGTGTAGGATCTAGGTGCCCCGAGGGTTTCTGTTCTAATGTGGGTGACGCCTGTGCATTCGAAGAGCACATGCGCAACGGTTTCCTCTGCCTCCATGCAAGCCCTGCACAGAGGGCTGTCCGTTATGCCTATTGTGTGGAAGTGTTTGTTTAGCGAGCAGTGGCCCGTGATTGTCCCCGTCAACAGGCTTAGGCCGGTCCTGTTCAGGCGTAACAGGCGCCTGGTTAAATTGCTATCCAAGGATGGCATAGCCTCTTTGGACTGTCTGCACCCCTGTACCGAGGACCACCAGCTCTCCGCTTGTGTGTGGGTGAGCTCCTGTAGCCACCTGCGTAGTTGGTTGAAGGGGATGGGCACGATTGGCTCCGGTCCGCAGACTGACGTGCCGGATGCTTTCCTGGCTAGTTCGTCAGCTGCGTCATTGCCCAGGGATCCACTGTGTCCTTTTATCCATTGCAGTGTCACTGTGTTGCGGTTCAATACCGTTATACGTTCTAGCGCATTGTGACATCCTTGTGTTAATCTCGAGGTATTATGTTTCTTCCCTAGGGATTGGAGAACTGAGGCGCTGTCGGAGAGTATACGTACATGAGTATCCGTAACTCTCCTGGCTTCTATGGCATACACCGCTTGTATAACGCCCACACATTCCGCCTGGTAGACGGTGTTGAACATTCCCAGCGGGCAGGATATATTTATGTTAAGGTCGTGTGAGAAAACGCCAGCTCCGGTTCCGGAGTTGGTCTTTGATCCATCGGTGTATACTCTTACCTCATGCGGGCCTGAATAGTCGCACCGTTCTTCTGTGAGTATTATGTTGTAGTGCTTTTGGAGACAGTGTAGTTTTGGGGCTCTGTCGCAGGGTGATGCCATCATCGGTCTTCGTTTGATCGCATCCTCCCTTATGCGTATGTGCTTGACTCTAGAGTCTTTGCTCAGGGTCCTGTTATGTTAAGCCTAAAGGCGGCCAGGGCCGCCTCCTCTCGTACGATGAGGTGCAGAGGCGGCAATCCAAGCATCGCCTGTAGGGCGGCGGTGGGCGTAGTTCTCATACAGCCTGTGATTGCTACACAAGCAAACCGTTGCAGTTTTTCGAGATCTTTTTGGGCTGTGCTCAGGTCTGTCCTGGGCCACCAGACTAGTGAGCCGTATGTGATAGTTGGCCGGATGACCGTGGTGAATAGCCAGTGGGTAATCTTGGGGTTAATTCCCCAGTTCCTGCCGAGCAGTCTTTTGCACTGCCACAGTGATATGCTGGCTTTTGTAATGATGTAGTTGGTGTGTTTTGCCCAATTCAACTGTTTGTCCAAGAAAATGCCCAGGTATTTGGTTTCAGTTGATAGGCTTAGGGTGGTTCCAAAGAATCGTGGTAGCTGTAGTAGCGGCAATTTCCTCTTCTTTGTGAAAAGAACGAATTCGGTTTTTGTAGGGTTTACTGTTAGTTGGTGCTTATTGCACCAAACCTCTACTATTTTTAAGGCTTGGCGCATAAGGTTGCACAGGGTATTCTCGTGGGTGCCGTTTATTATTATGGTTAAGTCATCCGCGTAGGCTACGGTGAAGTAACCTTTATCGTTGAGTGTTTTGATAAGACTGTCGACAACCAGGTTCCATAAGAGTGGCGAGAGGACGCCACCTTGTGGGCAGCCCTTCGCCACTATGGCCCTGGTGGTGTCGTTCACTGTGACTTGTACCGCTCTCAGTTTAAGCATATTTGAGATCCAGCCACTTATGGTCTGGTCTATGCTGTGCCTGTCAAGGGCCGTGTTGATACTATTGAACATCGTTTTGTCAAAGGCGCCTTCGATGTCAATGAAGGCGACCAGTGCTGAGCATTTGTGATCCACTGCGCATTCGATTTTGGAAACCACGCTGTGCAGCGCGGATTCTGTTGATCTGCCTGTGGTATACGCATGCTGTTGTTTATGAAGGGGTTTGGCTCGAAGTGGTCCGTCTCGAATGTGTCTATCGCAAAGTCTCTCGAGGGTCTTCAGTAGAAAGGATGTGAGGCTTATAGGCCTATAAGCTTTGGGTTGTGTATAGTCGGTTTTGCCAGGTTTCGGTATGAAAATGACTTTCACCTCGCGCCACGCGAGGTGACATACACCTCGCGTGGCGCGAGGTGAAAGTCATCTTCCGTCACCTGAGTGCCATGCAGGCTCGATAAATCTCCGTCAGCAATGGCACCAGATGATTTACCCCCCACTGCAGCAGGGCTGGGAAAATGCCATCCAGCCCTGCGGACTTGTACGGCTGAAAGGTGTCAATAGCCCACCTTAACCGGTCTTCTGTTATTATGTTGCGGGCTGTAGACCAGTCCTGATCCGTTGGGGTCCATTCTGGTTCAGCCTCCCACCTCCCATCCTCCAGGAGTCTACAGTCTGGGAAGTGGGTTTCGAGAAGGACCTTACTGGTTTCCTGGTCGGTTAGTGTGTATGAATTATTAGGCTTTTTCAGCGCGCCAAGAGTTCGGTCCTGGTCTGCTGCCAGGATCTTCCTTACCCTAGCGGCTTCGTTATTTGTCTCTATGGATTCACAGAATTTCCGCCAAGCAGATCTCCTGGCGGTTCTAATCTGTTTTTTGTATGCATATTGGGTTTCTTTGTATAGTTCCCAGTCGTCCGGGAGTCTGGTGTTTTTGGCTCTGTTGAATTGTTTTCGCAATGCATCTCTGAGTTTATTAAGTTTTGCGTTCCACCAGGGGTTCCTCTTGCCCTTGGTTTTTGGCGCTCTTAGTTTGCAGCATGCATGGTATGCTTCGGTTATATATTCTGATAACTTTGTCACGGTGTATTCCAGTTGCGTTTGGTCTCTTATAGTTACCTGTGATAGGTGTCTATCTAATAGAGAGGCTAGTAGACGTTTAAACCCGGGTACATCGGTGCGCCGCGGGTTCCGCCTTGGTGTTGGTTTCTTTGTATTGGTAGTTATTGTGAAGCGTATCCTCCTATGGTCCGAGCAAGATGGCTCGTCCGATACGTGCCAGTTCATAATAAAGTTAGTCGCGTTTTCTGTAGCGAGTGTTAAGTCTATGATCATTTGTCCTCGGACTGTGACCCAAGTGGGTTCAGAGCCGCGGTTAATGATGTTAAGATTAGTAGAACATAAATAGGTGGATAATACCTCTCCTCTGGAATTCGGTGCGTCGCTGCCCCATAGAGGGTGGTGAGCGTTCGAGTCGGTGCAGATTATCAGCTCCAGTTTGGCGCGCTCACAGTGCTGCACTAGGTCGGCCATCTCCTTCGGAGGACAGTTTGCGTCCTCGCTTGGCATGTACACCGAGGCCAGTACAACATCTGGAGCGCTACCATCGCTGTGGAGCTTGACAGCTGTTAAGTCTCTGGAACAGAATTGAGTAAGTGGTGTGATAGGAATTCCTTTGGGTATGTAGACGCAGGTTCTTGGCTTGTCTGCGCTGTGTGTGTTCAGGATCAGCTTACCTCCGATGTTACCGAGGCCACATATATTATTATTCCTGATCCAAGGCTCTTGGATCAGTGCGATGGTTCGGGGTGTTATCTCCAGCGCCCTGCGTAAACTAACCGTGGCAGTCTGGCTATGCTGGAGGTTTGTCTGTATGATGTTGAGGGGGGGCGATGGCGACGGTGGGGTGGAGTTAGTCGGAGATGGATCCATCGGACAATCCCTCCGCTCCCTCCGCCCTATGCTGGTCGTCGTGTTGACCGCCCGGTGACGAGGCTAACAGTTGCTCGTTCCAGCCGGGCGATGTTGGCGGTATGGCTTCGTCTTCGTCGGCCATTGCCGCTCGGGCCATGACCTCCTCCAATCTGTCCATGTCCGTGTCCAGTGTGTCTGTCGACGTCGGTATCGTCACAGTCAGGTCCGTCGTTGTTTCGGTCAGTGTGGCAGGGGGTTGGGTCGCGGTGTCAGGGGGTTGGGTCGTGGGCCAGAAGCGTACGTATATCGACCCAAGCAGGTACGATATCCGACGCTCCCGGGCTAGGACCTTCTCAACTTCCTCCGGTGGTACACCTAGGGTCAAATATGTCCCATAGTTGTCGCCACCGACGGTAGTTGCCCTTTGCAGCGACCACTTGCCTATGTCGTACCAAGTATTGTGACGAATCAGAATACTTTGGAGCCGGGCAATGTCCCCCTTGTAGCGTGGGACGAAGAGTGAGGCTCGGGCACGGGTCGGCACGTCGGTCTGTTTCATTACCGTTAGGGTAAGGTCGGTGTCTGGGAGTTGTATACGGGGCACGTTCTGAGTCAGCCAGGTCAGAGCATGGTCGTCCTCACACCACAACTGCACGGTGCCTTCCGCTACCCGAGGGTAGCCGCGGAAGGCAGGGAGCTGTGATGTGGAGTCCGTGTCCAGCATAAGGCTCTCAAGTTTGGTCTTGATGTGTATGGCCTCTTCCTTGGTCAGGTCTCTAGAGGGGGTAGGGAAGCAGATTGCTACGGCCAGCCGCGCAGGAATGTCCTTTGTGGCTCGCGCGTAGGTCCTCTGCACTCCCTGGGCGGAGTGGACCCTCACGCGTTTGGCGTCCCCCTGAAGCGTGCTCGGTGAGGCCGATTCGTCGGGGCGCTCCCTCTTCACCGGCCCTGTACCGCTTGGTCCAGGCTGCGGATCGGAGGTACCCGTCTGGGTGCTTCTCGCCGGTAGCGGTTGGCGTGAGGATCCAGCGCGCTTACCCCTCTTCCTTTGGGGTCGAGGTCGGTCGTGGGTCAAGTCGGTGTCCTGGGGTCGGCTGGCGGCCCCGGCAGGCTCAGTCGCGTGCGAAGGTTTTTCGCGCTGGGTTTCCCCTTCGCGTACTTGCCCTCGCCCGCATAGTTCCGCGTCCGGCCGCTTTTCGCGCTGGGTTTCCCCTTCGCGTACTTGCGGCTGGTCACGTGATTCCGCGTCCGGCCGTTTTCCGCGCTGGGTTGCCCCTTCGCGTACACGTGGCTGGTCGCGTACTACCTCTTCGGCGTCCGATCGCTCTTCGCGCTGGCTAGAGCCTTCGCGAGTGTTGCGCTTTCGGTCGCCTACTTTCTTCCCTCGAGCCATGATTTTTCCGCGCTTGTACAGCATGCGTACTCCATCAGCCGGGAAAGTGTTAGAGCTGCCAGGTCCGTCTTCCTTCCCCGTCACTCTCTGTCTGTGTTGTAGTTGGTCCTTGTCCGGGTTGGTGATGCTGTTACGCACAAGGCTCTGTTGCCAGAGACTTGTGGTAGGCATACACGTCGTAGTGGGTGTTGGCGCGTGAGATGCAGCCGGAGTTGAGATTGTTGGCGCACTAGTCGCAGCCGTGGTAGGGTGGGATGGCGCGTAAGTCGCAGCCTGTGTTGTGGGCGCTGAGTTAGCAGCCGGCCGCGCTGAAGAGCGCGGCACCAAAGAGCAGTCGGATGCCCCCCCCAGAATACGATGGGGGCTGACCGCCGAAGCGGTGTGGGATTCCCCGGCTCGGCCGGGACCCACCTGGGTAGATTTTTTCTCGTTCTGCATATTTTTTTGGCTATGGGGGGTGGGCTTTTGAGGAATCGAGGTTACCCCTCCTCGTGGATCGACGGGTTATAGGGATAGGAAGGAAGGCATAGTTAGGTGAGGTGGTGTGGTTTTGGGGGTCACCCTACGCCTGGGATTTGACCTAGGGATTTGGGGAACGACGGGATCTATGGATGCGGAGGGATGGTTTGTTTGGTGATAGGTGCATAGGACAAGGTAACATAGGTTTCCCTGAGCCTGGGATTTGGCCTTCGGGAGCTTCTCTTGTCCGGGATCTCTTTCGAGATGCTCCGGGTGCGGGGTCGACATTAACAGTCGGTCCCGCAGCCGGAGTTGGGCTATCCGCAACCTGCCCACCCGCTCGGTTGCAAGAGAAGAAGTGCGTGGCTGTCTGGGTCTCCCCACCACAGATGTACATGTACATTTGCGTTGAGGCGATCCAGCTCGCCCCGTGGATTTAGGTTTAAGCAGTCTGGACCCTAACTTTAATCATGCTTCGTAGATGAGTATGAAGCATGATTCAACAGCAGCCAGACTCTGGATAGCCATACTCAATGCCGCCAATTATAATTTATTTATTTGACAGACAACATCCAGTTGTCTTCAAAAATTCAAAATACTTACAGTCATTTTAGATTTAGTAGTTATACAATTTAACTTATAAGTTAGGTTAGTACATACTTAAATTCTGCTACAATAAAACCAGAAGGTGGCTGAGAGTGAAACGGTATCCATACCCCAACCTGAAGCCTTACCTTCAAGTATAGTGTAGAAGATTCTTAAATCTACTCAGAGATGAAGGGGGGGGGGGGCTACTTCTGCTATGGAACTGAACGGCCGTCTGGCCACATGTTGGTCAACAATACCTAATGATAAAAGGGCTAAATGTGGAGACGAAGCAAAATATTTCAAAGAAATATGAAACGCCCATAATATTAAACCTACCAAAATTTAATGTGAAAGTGACGGCAGCAGTACATGAAAGTGGAATCAAATGGGACCAAAGGATCAGGGGGCAGCGGATTACAGCGGCTGCTGCCACTACGTCCATTGGCACAGTCCTTAACAGCTTAATAGCCTAACAAGGGAGTGCAGATCAATTACTAACATTCAAGTAATTCAGCTAGACTATTGTGTAACATTTATCATAATAATTGCATCACATAGAGACCCTTAATCCTACCCAGCATTCATTAAATAAGGTAATTAAAGAATTGATGGAGCAAACCACGTTTGTCGCTAGCTCAGATACAGACTGGTTGCAGTATTTCTCTGAAGTATGGAATAGTATTACTACTAATCTAACCATACACAATTATGTGGATCAAGGGTTATAAACTACCTCTTACTGAGTTTCCAGTTCAAACTTTCGAATAACAACTTCAATTAGAAAAAAAGCAATCTTATCACCATAGAAGTTAATAAACTCCCACAATTATGTGCCATAGAAACATGTTCTCTGGTCGTTTTTATCTAGTATACTTTTACATTCAATATAAGATGGCACTTCTATAAAAGTATGTTACTACATACCACTTTAAACTGGTAGATTTAAGGAAAGTATAGTTTTCTTCCGACAATAGATCTAAAAAATTCATACTATTTCTAAACCATAACAAAATATGTTTGAAGTTGTCTCCAGTTTCTGTTTCAAAATATAATGCAAGAGTATACTTGCCTTCCATCTGGGCTTAGCACAGCACCATATGTATTCACAAGGATCATAAAGCCATTTGTCTACAATCTGAGGTCATTAGGGTTGCTTTCTGTTTTCATATGCAAAGTGCTTAGAACATGTGTTTTGTATTCAAGCTGTACTAAAAAATCTAGGATTTATTATTCATATTGGAAAGAGTGCCTTAAAACCCAAACAGTGTGTTTATTTTTGTTAGATTCTGTCCAGTTTGCCACTTAAAAGGAGATGCAAAACAACAGTTTGCCTAATTACTAGGTATATTCTTGTTGCTGCGTGCCCAGCTGTAGAATATGGTTGACTTTACACCAAAATAATGAAAAGTCAAAACAGCAGCCCTAAAAATAACTAGGCCAGAACTAGATAAAAAAAATTATGCTGAAATAAAATGATGATATAATTTATATGCAAAGGTTGTTGGTTGTCCCACATTTCAACAAACCACAATAGAATTAAACAATTTGATTTTGACCTTGAAAATATTCACTGATGTTTCTCAAATTGGCTGTGGACTAATATGTAATGATATCAAAAGCCACGGGCACTGTTCAGCTAATGATAAAAAAGTTTCATATAAATTACTATCAGCAGCATTTGTAGGGCTCAAAACAATTGCAAGCAAACTCAGATACTGTGAGTTTATTATTTAGAAATGATATGACAACAACCATAACCTATATAATTAAGATGGGTCATATTCGTTTTTCTCATTTAAATAGCTTACCTAGACAGCTGTGGCAATGGTACAAGGAAAGACAAATATGGTTTTATGCATCTTACATTAGTTCCAAAGATACACTATAGCAAATCTAGAATCTAGGCATCCTATCATATAAATTGAAAGTCATGTAATTATAGCCAACAAGTTAATTGTTGTACTGGGTCAGCCTCACATTGGCCTGTTTGCAAACAGGTCCAATACCCAAGTGTCAGAATGGCATATCGTAACTCTCTTATCCAGGTGCATGTTCTGTAGATGCATTCACTGTCAAATGGAATCTCCACACCCATTGCTCAGGAGTCTCACACTGATTGCTGCCATATTGTCAGGGATGATTTCCAGAGAAGAGGAAGACCGATCCCTTCAATACACATAGTGCCAGCTTTGTTGTCTAGCAAAACAAGAAAGCAATATGAATCTGCTGTAAATCAGTGGATTCCCTTCTGTCAGAATCAAGATATTATACCCTAGGCTCAGTCACCACAGTGATATTATTTTTAACACTAAGTTTAACGAAGGATTGTCACAAAGATCACTCAATCCCTAATGGTATTCAATGAGTGATAAAAATACTCAGCAAATTCTCAAGTTTTAAGCACCCACATTGGCACAGACAACAGTGTCAAGGTTTCTTTGGAGTATATTTAAATGAAAACCAAAGAACCCTAAATATGAAATAGTTTGTGACCTCAATATTGTTTTGGGTTATCTATCCAATTAAAAATATATGTTATTTTTGAACATATTTCCCAGAACATGGTTGTTAACTTTATTCAATACCAATTTATTTCCTTACTAAATAAGCCCTTAGTTTATAACAAATAACCAACTTGCAACCATAATAATATTATCTCTTCTAACTGAACACAGAATTCAAACCTTGTCACTTAAGAGTAGATAACATTTCTTATAATGAGTATAATATTAACATAAAAATTCCAGAAATTATTAAATTTCTACACCTAGTAAATGTCAACCAAACTTGATATTATCATTTCATAAAAATAATTTATCTGTCTGCCTTGCCACAACCCTTTTGTTATATCTAAATTTTACTAAGAGTATTTAGTCAAAATTGCAAATAATTAAACTATAAGAAAACCTTATCATGCCGCCTCTACTGTAACCAATTGCAGATGGATGAAACAAAGTGTTTGCAGTGGCAGAATAGATATTTTTAAATTCACATAGGTATATGTATACAGACAAGCCTCTACCTCAAATTTGCTCGCTTTCATAGTGATCCTAATACTTTTGCACAAACTGTGTGCAAAAGTTCATAAAACTTATTACATTTTAATATCAATGTTAATTGTCTGATTGTATTTGATGTGTGCCAAAATAGATTATTGATGACACAAGTTGATTCAAGACTGAATAAGAATTTCAGAAACTAATAGTAATTAGAGAATTACAAATTAAGCAAGTTAACCATTTACCTTAACGGAAGATTGATTCTTAAATAGAAATACGTGCATAATAATGATTATGTAACAAACTTAGTATAACATGTTAAGTTATAATGTTCAATTATTAACAATGCTGAATTTATTACCAACACAACTGTATTCTTTGAACATCTACATAAGTACACAATGAGGACGAGATTACGAAGCATAATTACATAGATCGGACTAACTTACCTAGTGACGTCCGATCCTTAATTATGTGAAGTAATCTCGTCCTCATTGAAATGAAATGAAAAGATGAAATGAAATGATTTTATTTTCTGTAAGTAGGTTTATACAAACACTTTTACACGTCAATCATATTTAGAAAAAAAACTAGATGAGCTCGGCGTTTCCTATATGACTACTCTGAGAAGAAAGGCCGAAACAAACTCAGAGGTCACAGTCTCTTTTGAAGTCCAGACATAATCTTGGTCAGATCATGTGAAGACCATGTAGATTAGTGTCTGAAATGGTCTTTTGAGGAAAAAAACCACACAGATTGAGTGGACCTATCCAGTCAGTGCACGCATTTGTCAGTAATCGTGCAGCTCAACTCAGCACTTAAGGAGCTCAACGATTCGACGAACAATACCAAAGAAAGGACATTTGAGTAGGCCGCATAAATGACTCAAACTGCCAGACTAAGATGAAAACTAACTGAGAGAAATAATAAAAACAATAATCCACATAGTCTTCACATTCACAATCATTTATAAATAATATAATACTTCAAAAAAGTAAATATTAATGTCATAGTGTATATAACAAAATCATCAATATCACACTTAGTATAAAAATAGATTTAGTATAAAATTAGTTTGTTGCCTGGGGGTACATTGGAGTAGCTTAATTAATCCCAAGCCTTTTTGTCGTCCAAGTAATCTTTATAGAAACCTTTTTGACAGAGTTTCTGTTTAATAAATTATTTAAATTTATTGAGGCTCAGTTCTTTGACATGGCTTGGGAGTTTGTTGTAAAAACGTATACTTTGGCACTTAAATGAATTACTAATTTTTTGGAGCCTAGTCTTGGGCACAATAAGTAAGTCTTTGTTTCTAGTATTTATGCTATGAATGTCGCTGTGTCTAGAATATAGGTTAATATTCTTTTTGACTTAAATCAGGTTCTCATATACATATTGAGATGCGACTGTCATTATGTTTATATCCTTAAATGTATCCCTCAGTGAATGCCTACAACTTAGGTTATAAATTGCTCGAATGGCTCGTTTCTGCAGCACAAATATAGCCTGAATGTCGGCTGCATTTCCCCACAGCAAAATGCCGTACGACATTACAGTATGGAAATAACTAAAATATACTAATCGAGCTGTTTCTACGTCAGTTAAATGACGGATTTTATACATCGCGTAGGCTGCAGAGCATAGTCGCTTCGACAATTTGGTTATATGTGGGCCCCACTGTAGCTTTGAGTCCAAAGTAATACCTAAGAACACAGTGGTGTCCACAAGATCCAACTCCGCCCCATTTACTAGTACATTGGTTTTTACCTGCTTAACGTTAGGTGTCAGAAATCTAATACATTTGGTCTTTTTCTCGTTTAAAAGTAAATTATTAACACTAAACCAATGTACTATTTTAGAGAGAGCATTATTTACATCGTCAGTAACTGTCTGTTGTCGTTTAAGCTTAAGTGATGTGTCATCTGCAAATAACATTATTTCATGACTGTTCTTTATAAGGCAAGGTAGGTCATTAATATATACGAGAAATAAAAAAGGGCCAAGAATTGAGCCCATAGTGACAATAGAACCCGGCGATCGCTTACCGTTAACGTCCACTCTTTGGATCCTATTATCCAAATAAGAAATAAGAAGATCCAAGGCAGTGTTTCTAACACCATAGTGATGCAATTTCCTGACCAATGTATCATGAGAAACACAATCGAAAGCCTTAGATAAGTCACAAAAAATACCTAGGGCATCATGTGACTTCTCCCAAGCCTCAAAAATATGTGCAAGAAGTTCCATACCAGCGTCGGTAGTCGATCGACCCTTTCTGAAACCGAATTGTTTACTGTTTAATAATTTATGTTTATTAAAATGTCTTTGCAATTGATCTAGCATCAATCAGCAGCATCTAGCATCATTGTATCCCAACCCTTCCCAGATAATCAAACTACTGATGTGTATTGGAGTGCCTTATCTAAACCCCTTCTAAAAGTTGTGTTGTGCTGTATGCACTATGCCGGGACTATACGATGCCTGTATCGGTCATCGTGAAATCCCGTTCTTGTGCTTTGAAAGAATGATTGACAGATGTCAGGCGGGCGCGCCGGTGACCGGACCACAGATATCATTTTTTTTGTGATGAAGGCTTTCATCTTTGAATAATGTGACAGCGAGTGGTGCTCGAGGCGCAGACTATATAAGTACACAATGAGGACGAGATTACTTCACATAATTAAGGATCGGACGTCACTAGGTAAGTTAGTCCGATCTAGTAATTTTAGTGTCCAAGTGCATGCTTTTGTATTAGGTACAATTACGTCACTTTTACCCTCAGAAAAATTAGAACAGTCCTATTGGCCTGAACTAAAGGGGATACCTTTAGCAGACCCAGAGTTCCATACGCCAAGTAAGATAGACATCTTACTTGATGCGGAAATATATGGTCAAGTTCTTAGAGATGGATGACATACGCGACTTTCTAAATGATAAAATTATTGAAATATGAATGACCTATTAAATTTATGTCGTGAATGAATTTAATTATGCTATATTGAATTGAATCGGATTATAATTATACTATATTGAATTGAATTGCATTGTATTATATTATATTGAACTGTTGTGTAAGTTTGACTACCTTATATATTTGTACGCCTTATAGGCCAAACGTGACAGCTCATTTATAAAGTGCCACCTTGCATGCTATACTGTATGTACACTCATGTTTGCACAAATAAAAATTATCTTATCTTATCTTATCTTATCTTATGGTTTGATTTAAGGTCCACCAAACTTACTGGTAGCTCAGAATAATGCCCTGGGTTGGATCCTTTCTGGACAGATATCGTCAAGCCATGACTCTATTCATAGTCATCACGTCATTCACAGCAGCTCAGATCAGGCTGATGACAACGCACTGTTGCGACGGTTCTGGGAAATAGAGTCTACTACCCCTGATAAGAAGATCCTTTCTCAGGAAGAGCAACGATGTGAGGATATTTATGCACAAACTACGTGCCGTGATGAGGAAGGTCGCTATATGGTTAATCTTCCCTTTCGCGACCAAGATCCGAAGTGTCAATATGGGAGTTCGAAACACCTCGCAATAAAAAGATTTCGTCTTCTTGAAAATAAATTCAAGAAGAATCCGACGATTAAAGCTCGATACTCAGATGTGTTCCAGGAATACCTCGACCTTGGTCACATGGAGCCTGTACACGGTGATGAGCGTAATATGAGTACAGCAATTTATCTGCCACATCACGCCGTTGTACGTGAAGACAAATCTACAACCAAGGTTCGGATAGTGTTCGACGCTTCAATGAAAGGATTAAATGGAGTGTCTCTGAACGACGATCTAATGGTTGGTCCCATGTTACAGCCTCCTTTACGTCACATCATTATGAGATGGAGAATGCATCCCATAAGTCTCTGTGCTGACATCATAAAAATGTACAGACAGGTGAAGGTTTCTCCTGAACATGCAGAATATCAGCGAGTAGTGTGGCGCGATGATCCAAAATTTGAAATAAAAGAATACAAATTAGTGAGGGTTACGTTTGGTACAGCAGCGGCTCCTTACCTCGCAGTAAAATCCTTACAGCAGGTAGCAGTTGACGAAGGCAGAGGTCATCCTGAAATATCATAAAAAACGAGTTTTACGTAGACGATTTAATGACAGGATGCCAAACAGTTGAAGAAGTTTTACACATACATAGAAAATTAATAGAATTACTTAGCAAAGGTCAATTTCAATTACAGAAATGGGTTAGCAGCTGCGATGAATTAAACAAGAGGTTGGTGCCTCGCGCTTGTCTCGTGTGCACGGTCGTACTAATTCGTTCTCGTTCTTACTCAACTCAGAATAGTGATTCCAAGATTCGACAAATCGTTATCAATAAAATGTGTAACAACCCTTATCGATAAAATGTGTAACAGCCCTTGGTACTAATGGAAAGATACCTGCAACGATCGGACTTAAGCGGTAGTCTCAACTCCAAGAGACCAGCAACCGAAAATGTGGATGATTGGCGTACGCCAAAACGGCCAGCTGTCGCAAAACACGCAAAGTTTGATGGCGCCCGAGACATTCCAACACAGAACAATTTTGAAGACCTTCCGGTAGATGGTGTTGCCAAAACTTCTGGTAATGAATTCTACCTCAAAGCGACCGTCAAAGTCAAGAAGACCGGTCACATTCCTCCTATTATCCTGGATATGAAGACCGACTGGACCCATTAGGACTTAAAGGATAAAATTACCCAGTTTACGAAACGTTACCACCTTCAATACAGAAATGGAGGTAAAGTTGCCATTATATGTCACAAAGCTGACGGCCACCAGGCAGTTAAGGATGGTCTTCGTCTTCAGAGTGCCTCCTTTGTTACTTTCACCCGGAAGGACTAAAAGTTGCCAAAATCAGTGATCCGCGGACTTCTGTCATATGTTACAGAAGAACTACCAGAGGAGCTGGAGAAACTTGGCTTCGCCGGAGCCTCAGTTAAACCCCTTAAGTCTCGAAGTGGTTTGAACAATCCTTGTCATCCCTTTCTGGTACAGCTACCAGCAGGAGCTGATATCACAAAATTCCGGCAAATAAGATACCTGTGTAGTTGTGTAGTTACCATCAGCAAATTCAAGCCAAACCGAGCTCATGGCACTCAATGCTTTCGCTGTCAAGAATTTGGCCACTCATCCCACAATTGCAACAAACGGCCTCGCTGCGTGAAGTGTGTTGCTCCTCACGCAACTGCCTCGTGTACCAAGTCTGACCGAACTGAGCATGCTCATTGCTGTAATTGCAATGAAGCTCACCCGGCGAACTACAGGAAGTGCAGTGTCCGAATGGCATATCTGGACAGCATAGAGAAAAAGAAGGCCTTAGAGCGAAAGCCCGTACCTCCAATGATGCCTCCGAAACCAATTTCGCGCTTCCCCCAAATTTGATGCATCCGATGTCTCAACCAAAACCGACTTCAAATTACAGATCTTAGCCTTCTGTAGGAACCAGCGACATGCCATCGACGAAAATTCAGGTTCCCTTTGATTACCTTACGCCTGGCCTCAATGATGAGGCCACAAAAGAGATGTTTGAAATTTTATTAGCATTAAGAAACATAAAATCCCAACAATTTGCTGCTTGCACGTCTTGGATGGACAAGGTCATGCTGATACTCTCTCATCTTGGTAAATATGTCCGATTCTGCGGAACTCCGTCTATTATCCTGGAACTTCGATGGAGTACGTTTAAAAATTCACGAATTACTCGATTTGGCGGTGAGCGTTTTGTCTGTTGATATTATTGGTATTTGCGAAACAAGACTAACCACAAACTCAACTTTAGTTACACCTGACTTTACCTGTTATCGCGAAGATAAACATCATACTGGCCGTGGGCTAGGAGTTCCTATTCTTGTAAGAAATGACCTAGATCACTCGGCTTTAACAGTTCCTAACACTAAAAATATTGAGGTTGTCGGTGTAACTATCAAAATATCAGGAATTGATCACATTGTTCTATCCATTTACCAGTCACCCAGTCTGCCATTGCTTTGTCGTGACCTTGAGTTATTGTTTGGCTTGGGTTCCCATGTTGTTATCATGGGAGATTTTAATGCCAACCACTCACACTGGCTCAGTAGCTACACTAATACGCGAGGCAGGACTCTTTTCAACCACATGCTTGAATCCGACTACGTCATACACAGCCCCAGTTTACCAACTCAAGTAAACTATTGTCCCAATCGCAAAGCAACTAGCCCGGACTTGGTGCTGTCCTTAAATATAAGCTGCCTTAGTGATGTCGAAACGATAATAGCATTGTCATCTAACCATTACCCCGTATTCCTTACCATTGGAGGCTCACTGTGTCGCAAGGCAAAAACTCGGTTCTTTAGATTTAACTGCGCCAACTGGACTAAATTTCGTTCTCACCTCAATAAAAACATTATGCTTAATGCTAATTCTGAAACTTTCGGACGGGTCCCTAACGGTTAGCACGGGTGAACAATGTAACGCTTTGACTAAAACCTTTTGCGACAATATGAGCCTTACTACTAACTGGACTTGTGACTTCGGAGTCAAGGATGAGGTATCGAACTCTATGTCTGTCATTAATAATTATAATCCCGCTTCTGATTTTATAAAGCTGGTGAGGCCACTTGAGATTCGTAAAATTTTGACTAGGCTTAAATCCCGTAAATCTGTAAGTCATGACGGGATCCATAACTTAATTTTAAAGAACTTACCACAGAAAGCGATAGTCTACGTTACTAAAATTTTCAATGCCTGTTTTAGTCTGGGCTATTTCCCAAACATCTGGAAAAATGCTAAAACAATACCCCTGATAAAACCTGGAAAGGACAGCACTTTACCCATAAATTACCGCCCCATAAGTCTGATACCATCTGCTGGTAAAATTTTTGAGTCTGTAATTTATACAAGATTTTTGCGTGCCACTGGTCAGTTTCTGATCCAAGAGCAGTTTGGTTTTAGGGCGAATCTTTCAACTACCCAGCAGCTAGCTAGGGTGACAGAACACATATCCCATCACCTAAATCTCAAACAATCCACAGGTATGTTTCTGCTGGATATCGAAAAAGCAATTGACACCGTGTGGCACGAAGGCCTGCTACACAAGTTGCTCACTCTGGATGTGCCTATGCTACTCATCAAAATCGTTCAATCGTACCTTGTTGATCGTAAATTCCAGGTTCACATCGGAAACACCACTTCATCACCTCAAAATGTCCCAGCTGGCGTTCCTCAGGGCTCGATTGTAGGACCCTATTTATTTCTTTTGTTCCTAAATGATATCCCTACTCAACCTAGAACCAGATTGGCATGCTTTGCTGACGATACTGCCTCTTTTACTTCTTCGGATGATACCGATTTGATCATAGTTCGCCTACAATATTTTATCGATTTGCTACTTGACTAATTTAAGAAATGGAAACTCAAAATTAATGAGGATAAGACGGAAGCAATATTTTTCTCCCGTGCTAGGAAACCCCCCTCAAGAACTTTAAAAATAGCAGGCAATACAGTACCTTGGAAAACTAATGTGCGTTATCTTGGGATCAAAATGGATAGTCGTCTAAACTGGTCCAAAAATATTGCTGACTTGCGTTAGAAGAGTGTCCAAGCCCTTGGTGCTTTTTTCATTAGTGAATCGTAAAAGCAAATTAAGTAGCAGTACTGAACTAAGAATTTACACTACGCTTGTCCGTCCCTGTATAACGTACGCCTGTCCCGTCTGGAGTTGCACATGTATTTCTAACCATCAACTTCTACAAGTTGTCCAAAATAAAGCAATAAAATTATCCTACAGAACTAAATTTAAAACAAACCTTAAGAAATTACATAAAAAAATTAAACTTCCATTATTATTTAGTCACGTAATTAAAGTAACATCAAGATTTTATAATAAAAACAAAATTAATACTACTAACCCGTTAATCTCAAATCTATGTTCATCAACTCTAGACAAATTACCATATACTCGTATCGATAGATACGGCACTTACCGCCTACCGCATCACTATCTTTTATTCCCACCAACTGAGGTTCAAGCGACCAGCAGCGCGAGCGGCTTGACCCCCGAGAGGCTCACTGCCGCCCCGGTCCCGGCCACAGATACGTCGGAGCGCGGGCGGCAGGGAAGCTCTGTCCGCTGATCATTGACTGGTCGCACGGCTAGTAAATACTACACCGTTTACTTAATAATATTTTTTGTCATACCTACATGCAATCAATAAATTATAACTAGCTAAATAATTTGCGTAACTTTGATTATGTACCCAAGATTATTGTGTGTAACGTATTATGTTGTTAACAGTATAAAAATATCTAGACTATAAGCTTTGAAAGGTGAATTGCTAGCCTCATAAAGTGTCTTAATTATAATAAGTTAATGTAAGCTTAGGTTAAGTGCATTTTGGTCATTGTTTCCCGTGCTAAATAAAGTTATTTGAAAACGAATGAATTAAACAAGAGAATTCAAGAACATACGGTAACAAAGGTAAGACCAGAAGAAGAGGAACAGGTAAAGGATATTAAGTTGGACTCGGTTATAAAAAATTTAGGAATTTCATGGGATCGTGAGAGTGATGAATTTAAATATTCAGTGCAACTTGATCCACAGCAGAACCCAATCACCAAGAGAAAGGTGATATCCGACATAGCACGCCTGTTCGATCAGCTTGGCTGGGTGGCACCTTACATTGTTACCTCTAAGATCTTCATTCAGAAGCTTTGGCTTGCTGGCCTGGAATGGGATAAAGAATTAACTCCGGAACTCCGATCAGAATGGGAAACTTACCGTCAAAGCCTTGTACAGACGAACAAGTTCAGCATCCCAAGATGGGTTAACACAAAATCCGACGATCTATTGGTAGAGTTACATGGATTTTGCGACGCGTCGATTGCTGCTTATGCCGCCGTAGTGTATATTAGAGTAATGGATATCCACAGAACCATTCGTGTTAGTTCAATAACCTTTCGTACTAAGGTTGCACCAATCAAGCAGCAGTCAATTCCGCGTTTGGAGCTAATGGGGGCAGTGTTGCCTTCTGAACTCATTTCCGAAGTCGCTGAAGTAATGAGAATCGCACCTCTTCAAATACACGCCTAGACTGACTCATCAGTGGTTTTGGCATGGATCAGTAAACATCCCAGTCACTGGACTACTTTCGTTGGAAACAGAGTGTCTACTATTCTCTCTAACGTTGACAACTTACATTGGGCTCATGTCCGATCTACGCATTACCCTGCAGATTTGGCATACAGAGGTGTAACACCACAAGAACTTGTATGCAACTCAATATAATTTTAGAAAAGGTCCTTAACGTACGTCTCGACAAACATAATATTATATATTATTGCTGAAAACCAGTATGGCTTTAGGTCTGGTGTCTCGACGGAAGATGCTGTTTTGGACCTTACGCAATTCATAGCAAGGAAACTGGATGGTGGAACAAAGTGCATGGGCATCTTTCTGGACCTGTTTATAGCTTTTGACACAGTCTCTGTTCCTAAACTTATCTCGAAGATTGAAAAACTGGGTGTACGTGGCAAAACGCTGGATATGTTCAAGGATTACCTCAGGAATCGGTATCAGCAGGTCAAAATAGATACGTACCTCAGCCAAGAAGAGTCCCTTACTTACGGTGTGCCCCAAGGGAGTATTTTAGGCCCGACATTGTTCCAAATCTATATTAATGACCTCTGTAAGATGATCCTTCCAAATTGCAAGATTTTTACATATGCCGACGACACCGCGATTCTAGTGCACGGACCAACATGGGACGTGGTCAAAGATAGGGCGGAAGCTGCCTTGAAAAGAGTTATGAACTGGATCAACAAGAATTTACTTACATAGAATCTCGATAAATCCAGTTACATTCCTTTCGCAATTAAGCGCAGTACACGGCCGTCGGTCGTCTAATTATTCAATATATGCTCATTCCTGTTGGTACCCAACCTCGTGCTCCTGTCCCTCGTTAGCAAGAGCCGACTGTGTGAAATACCTGGGTCTTCAAATTGATAGTGGGTTAAGGTGGGACAGACAACTCGAAGCTGTAACAAGCCGAACAATGCGTCTCGTCTACATCTTCAAATCCCTGAGAGATTCTGCTGACGTCAATATATTAAAAATGGTGTACTATGCGCTATGCCAGTCGATCATCGGCTACTGTATAACTGCCTGGGGTGGTGCAATGAAAACAAATTTCTTGAAGGTAGAGAGAGCTCAAAGAGCAGTCCTCAAGACAATGACTCGTAAACCATATAGATTTCCCACAGTGCATTTATATGAGGATTGCAAAGTTTTAACGGTTAGGCAGCTCTTTATCCTGCAAGTGGTCCTCAGAACCCACAGAACCATGCCCAAGTCCAACCCAGAAAAGCGCACAAACATCCCCTCCGGGGTAGGACATAAAACATCCTTTGCAAGGCACCAATACTACGTTATAGGTACACATTTGTACAAACAACTACACCGTAAACTTAACTTATTGGATTCTAACAGATACGCGCTAAAACACAAGATCACTCAGTGGCTACTTCAGCAAGACTACATCACAACTGAAAATTTACTGACATACATCTCTTAAACTCAAACATACCTAACATCTCCCCTACCATCACATCATACTATACACATACACCACACTCAACACCACACAATCACACACCCAAATATACGCAACCGATTCATTCCTTCATACCTTATAATTCTTTTTTTTTTGTTAATGTACGTTTTTAGGTCCCACATCGTCACTGGTTTAACTTGTTGTTGTCTTTTAATAAATATAATAATTTAGTCCACATAATGGCTGAACCCTATCTCTTCAGATACAGGCCAGACCTAGTTTAAGGGATAGAGTTGAATTTATTGTACTCCTAAGCTAAAGTTGTATTGAATAGCGTCAACTGAATGTATGCAGTGTAATGTGATTTTGTTTTATGCAATAAATTCTTTATTATTATTATTATGGAGTCAAGGACCCTCTTGGCTTCATGATGAAACGATAGAATACACAAGACCAAAGTCAATTATGACTAACACGGAAAAAGGATCAGTCAAGGTTCACGTTGTAACTGAACCTCTTGAGGAAGATATTTTCTGGACAAGGTATTCATCGTTACAAAGGTTAGTTCGGGTTACAGCGTACTGCAGAAGAGTTTTGAGTTGGAAGAGACAATCACATGGTAAAAGGGGATCCGAAAGGTATCTAACCAAGGAAGAAATACAAGAAGCAACAAAAACGTGTATAAAACTGGTTCAGAATCAAGATTTTTCCGAAGAAATGAAGGATATAAGAAAAACAGGTAGCGTGAAAGCGAAAAGCAAGCTTAAAAGTCTCTGTCCAGTCATCGATGATGAAGGCATTCTCCGCGTCAGTGGATGCATTCAGAATGCTAATTTAGATGAGGCTGTCAAACATCCCATCGTCCTACCAGCCAACAGTCACTTCACCAACCTAGTGATTGATGACGCCCATAAGAGGACGTTACATGGGGGACCGACACTAATGTTGAGCCAGCTGCGTACTAGGTATTGGATCCTTTCCGCCAAACCAAAGGTTAAAGCTCACGTACACAAATGTGTAAAGTGCAGGCGGTACACTGCAGCTATTCAAACCCCACTCATGGGTCAATTACCGTCTAGTCGAGTCATTCCGGCAAGACCATTCCTTAATAGACCAGCAAAATCCACGCCGGATTTTGCTGGTCCCATCAGCATCCAAACGTCAAAGGGTCGAGGCCACCGATCATACAAGGGGTACATTTGTGTCTTTGTATGCATGGTGAACAAGGCTATTCATTTAGAAGCCATTAGTGATTTGACGTCGCAAGGTTTCATCGCCGGCTTTAAAAGATTTGGCTCGGCGAGGTTATGTCAGTAACGTTTGGAGCGACAATGGAACGAATTTTGTTGGCGCTTCCAAGGAGCTTCAGCATTTAGTCGCTGCGGAAAAATCTTCCGTGGCTGTAGAGATTAGAGAAAGGTTATGTAACAAAAGCACTTCTTGACATTTCATTCCGCCTCATTCCCCTAATTTCGGTGGTTTGTGGGAGGCTGGGGTGAAATGGACCAAATTTCACCTAAAACGCGTAATAGGTAATGCTACACTTACGTTCGAAGAAATAACAACACTTTTGTCCCAGGTAGAAGCGTGCCTTAATTCCAGGCCGTTATCAATGTTGCCTGACAGTTCCATAGATCCTACTCCTTTAACACCAGGTCATTTCCTGATAGGTGAGCCTCTGATAGCAGTGCCTGAACGTAATTATGAGAATTCTATCACCAATCTCAGACGATGGCAGTTTACACAACGCATGTTGCAAGACTTTTGGAGGCGATGGTCAGATGAGTACTTAGTTGTTACAATGTTATAAATGGACTAAAAATATTCCAGAACCAAGTATCGGAGACGTGGGGTGCGTGCAGAAAACCTCATCGTGTGCCTGATTGCTGCTGGTTCCCTTCGAATACGTTCGGGGGAAAGAGCAGTCGTCGGGCCGGTGCATCCTGGGTACGGCCAATAGCCTCTCCATGTTTCGGAGAGGGTATTGACCGTGGCGAATTTCTGCGTGGCGGGGAGCTTCATGCTCGATCGTCGGTCGTCAACTCCCCTCTCTGCTTACAGAGGGCAGGTCGAGTGGGCGAAGAGTGGCGGTGCTTGCTGTGCACTTACCCTGCCAGCGAGCAAGCAGCGGGAGAATGATTCTTCTGTCTGCAACCGTCGAAATCGTAATCCGTAAAGAGACCACAGTCATGTTTTGTGGCTTGGAACGGGACGAGGATCTTGGCTTGATCGCCCGGATCGCGAGGAAGATAACCTCTATAAAAATTCCTCTAATATCAAGTTTTGGTGCGCGGCGAGGATATGAATGGCTGAGGAGTAGTGTCATCTGTAACTTCCGAGTTGTAGGTGGCGCATCAGTCGTTAGCGCACCCCCAGCCAGGGTACCAGTGGACCCCCTGGTTGAGTTACAAATGTACACTTGCCTAGGGACAGGGGGTGAACCTAGGTGTACTTTTTAGATCCCCCACACTCGTGGGAACAGAATGGAATCAAACAAATTAAAAACTGGAAGACAAGGTGAGGAGAGGGATGCGGGGTCGGAGTCCGACGCCGCATCAGGCGGAGAGAGCTCTGGGAGCTCGCAGCAAAAGGAGGTGTTGGAGAGGAGTCGAGTGTTCAGGCGAACCTCGAAGTGGCCCAACTCGGGGTCTTCCTCCGACGAGGGAGTCGGGCGGAGGAAGAAGAAGATCCACTGCAGCCGGCGGGGTGGAGCCCGAGGTGGTAAAGGGGTGAACAGAGGGCCCCCCACTAAGGAGGCAGGCAAGCCGGGCCGGGCTGGCCCTGCCGAGCTGGCCAGCCCGGCCCAATCGGCTCAGCGATCCGAGAGGCTTGCCGAAGAGGGGTCTCCTTCTGAGGTTTCTCGAGGTGGGCCGGACGCCGCTGGCGGCTCCAATTCGGAGCGTGTGGCCGGGTTCGCAGAGGTCGTGCTAGCCCTGATCAAGGGTGTGGCCGTGAAGAGGCTCAAGTCCTCTAAGGACCAGGCCATATCCGCGGCCACGGCCTCGATTGTGGCGGCAGCGGAGGCCCTTCACCTAGGGCCTCCTTCAGACGGCATGTCAGAGATGCGGGCGGAGGTCGACCGCTTGACAGCCGCCATGGAGCTCCTCAAAAAGGAGAATGAGGAGCTCCGAGCGGACCTGGCTGGGCTCCGAGGATCCGGACCCCAGATGGAGCCGCAAGGGGGGCAGCAGCAGGGACCGGGACGGCCCGTGTCTGTGGAGGACCGGGTTCTGACCCTGGTGCGGCAGGAAATGGCTTCCTTGCGGAGTCGTTTTTCCGCTCTGGAGGCCATCGTCCTGCGCCCTCCGTTGGCGGCGAGTCAGCCGGCTTCAGGCCAGCGCGCGACCCCGTCATATGCTGCCGCCACAGCTGCCACAGCCAAACCGGGGTCGTCGGGGAGGCCAAAGGGCGGGGCGAATGCGCGGGCCGCGAAGGCTCCAGCCCCAGAGGCGAGGACTCCGGCCCCGGCGGCGAGGGCCCCAGCCCTGGCGGCGAGGGCTCCGGTGGCGAGACGGCCGCCCCCGCCTCCTAAATCTCTTCCGGCCGATGCCGAATGGCAGGTAGCCGGAGAGAAGAGGCAGGCGGCTAAGGCGAAAAGGGCGGCCAAAAAGAGGGAGAGGCGGCAGCGGCGCAAGGAGCGAACCGCCGCGGCTAGGCTCCGCGCCCCGAATTCCGCAGCTGTAGTGATCACACTACAGCCGGAGGCGGAGAAGAAGGGTGGGTGAGGCGGTGCGCCTGGAGGAGCTCGGCGCAGCAAAAGGCCTCAAAATGAAGGTGACGGCGACTGGGGCCCGAATGGTGGAGGTCCCCGGTAGGGCCAGTGGCCCGGCCGCTGACGCCCTGGCCGAAAGGCTTAGGGCGTCACTAAATGCGGACGAGGTCCGAGTGTCCAGGCCCACCAAATGCGCTAGCATGCGCATCACGGGCCTGGATGACTCCGCGACGGAAGAGAAAGTGGTCGCCGCAGTGGTTAGGACCGGGGGGTGCTCTGCCGCGCAGGTGAAGGCAGGCATCATCCGTCCTGACTCCACGGGGCTGCAAACCGTTATGGTGAGCTGCCCCGTGTCGGCGGCCAGAAAAGTTACCGGGGAGGGCCAACGGCTATTGGTGGGCTGGGTTTCCGCGCAGGTGAAGCTGCTGGAACCCAGACCTCTGAGGTGCTTCCGCTGCCAGGTGGGCAACCACGTGCAAGCGAATTGCACCTCGGAGGTGGACCGCAGCGGTCTTTGCTACCGCTGCGGTCTGCCCGGGCACAAGGCCGGCTCGTGCAATGCCGCGCCGCACTGTGCCGTATGTGCGGCGGCTGGCAAGCCGGCCGAGCACCGGATGGGGGGCAAAGCCTGCGCCCCACCCACCAAAGCCAGGGCCAGAGGCAAGCCCTCCGCCACCGCCGTCACCGCCGCAGCCGCCACCACTGCCACCGCCGCTGCTGCCTCCAACACCGCCGTCGTCGCCGTCGCCACCGTGGCCGCTGCGGCAGGCCCCTCTCAGGGGGCTGGGAAGGAGGCCCAAGATGGGGCTGACATGGAGTGCCATTAATGGCCCCATTACGCCTCCTCCAGGCGAACATCAACCACTGCGCCGCCGCTCAGGATCTGTTGCTCCAGAGCATGGCGCAGTGGTCGATTAACATCGCCGTGGTCGCTGAGCCGTACTTTGTCCCGCCCAGGGATGACTGGGTGGAGGACCTGAGCGGCTCAGTGACCCTAATTTCGTCGGCCGCCGCCGGTACCCCGTCCCTCGAGGCCGTCAAGAGAGGACGGGGCTGCGTAGCAGCACGGTTCGGGGAGATTGTCGTGGTAGGGGTCTACCTCTCTCCGAACCGAACTCTTGCCGAGTTCCACAACTCCCTTGCGGAGTTGAGAGACGTCGTCGTCGGGTTTGGTTCCCTCCCCGTGTTCGTCCTCGGGGACTTCAATGCCAAGAATTTGGCTTGGGGTTCCCGGTTAACGGACACACGGGGCAGGATGGTGGAGGACTGGGCTCTGGAGACAGGCCTGGTCGTCCTAAACCGGGGTTCTGTCCCCACGTGTGTGCGGATGCGGGGTGAATCAGTGGTGGACATCTCGTTCGCCAGCCCCGCTCTGTCGCCGCGTGTAGTTGACTGGCGTGTCATGGAAGGGGTGGAGACCTATTCCGATCACCGGTATATCCGGTTTGACGTCTCCGCCCAGACCTCGGACGCGCCGGTCCGACGGGTCCCGAGTGGTCCGCGGTGGGCGCTGAAGCAGCTGGACCGGGAGCTCCTCCTGGAAGCCTCGATCGTGCAGGCCTGGGTGTCACCACCGGACAGGCCTGCCGACATCAACGACGAGGCGGAGTGGTTCCGGGAGGCCATGTCTGACATATGTGACGTGGCAATGCCCCGGGCCCAGCCTGGACGTGCCTCGCGCCAGGTGTACTGGTGGTCGCAGGAGCTGACGGCTCTGCGCACTGCGTGCGTGGCTGCGCGACGCCGGTACACCAGGCACCGCAGGCTCCGTATCAAACCTCCGGATACGGAAGCCATTCAGGCGGAGCTGTACGAGGGGTACAGAGCGGCGAAGACCGCCCTCCAAGCGGAGATCCTGCGGGCCAGGGGGTTGGCCCGCGAGGAGTCGCTGGGGACTCTGGACAGGGACCCGTGGGGACGCCCGTACAAAGTGGTGCGGGATAAACTCCGCCCATGGGCTCCCCCGCTGACGCAGAGTCTCCGGCCCCAGCGACGATGACGATGCTCCGGAGGTGACCGAGGTAGAAATGAGAGCGGCGGTACGCAGGCTTAATGCCAAAAATACCGCCCCAGGACCCGACGGCTTACCTGGGAAGGCCTGGGTCCTGGCCTTGGAGGCTCTCGGGCCTCGACTTAGGGGGCTCCTAAGCGCATGCATGGAGAGGGGCCAGTTCCCGCTTCGCTGGAAGACGGGCAAACTGGTCCTCATAAAGAAGGCAGGGCGCCCTGCGGACTCTCCGTCCGCTTATCGGCCCATCGTGCTGCTCGACGAGGTGGGCAAGCTCTTTGAAAGAGTCATTGCAGACCGCCTCGTCGGCCAGCTGGTGCGGGTGGGGCCTGATTTGGCGGAGAGCCAGTTTGGTTTCCGCAGAGGGCGCTCTACGGTGGACGCCATCATGCGTGTGCGAGCCCTGACGACGGGGAATGCTGTTGCCCAGGGTGGGGTCGTCTTGGCGGTGTCCCTAGACATCGCCAATGCCTTCAATACCCTGCCCTGGAGTTGCATCAGGGAGGCACTCCGGTATCACCGGATGCCGACCTACCTCTGTCGTGTGGTCGAGGCCTATTTGACGGACAGGGCCGTCATCTACCCCGGTCACCAGGGAGTGTGGAACCGGCAAGAGATGTCGTGCGGTGTCCCACAGGGATCGGTCCTGGGGCCGCATCTGTGGGACATCGGATACGACTGGGTGCTGCGCGCCGACCTCCCTAGCAGCGTCAGCGTAGTGTGCTACGCTGACGACACGTTGGTCCTGGCGCAGGGGAGGTCGCACCAGGCGGCGGCCGAATTAGCGGCACGCGGGGTTGCGACAATCGTCGAAAGGATCCGGCAATTGGGACTCGAGGTGGCCCTGCACAAGTCCGAGGCCATGTGTTTTCATGGTCCTCGGAACGCGCCACCGTTGGGGTCCCAAATAACGGTAGGAGGGGTTTCTATCGGCGTCGAGTCGACGATGAAGTACCTGGGACTCGTCCTCGACAGCCGGTGGAACTTCGTGGAGCATTTCCGACGTTTGGCTCCCAAACTGGAGCGGGCGGGCGCTGCATTGAAGCGGCTCCTGCCCAATCTAGGGGTCCAAACGCCTCCTGCCGGAGGCTCTACGCGGGGGTCGTGCGGTCCATGGCCCTCTACGGGGCTCCTGTATGGGCGCGCTCTCTGGCGCTGCGGCCAGCCCGCCGGTTGAGCGCGGCCCAAAGGGTCATGGCCATCCGGATGGTCCGAGGATACCGCACGGTCTCCTGTGAGGCAGCGAGCCTCCTTGCCGGATTGCCGCCATGGGATCTGGAGGCAAAAGTCCTCGCGCACGTATGGGAGTGGCGCGAGGAGGCGAAACGCCGGGGCGTAAGTCCGCTGCCGCGAGAAATCGCGGCACAGCGGACGGAGCTCCGGCGGGATCTCATGGCGTCATGGAAAGTACGGTTGTCGCAACCCAGTGCTGGGCACGCCACGATTGCGGCGATAAGTCCCCTCTTTGAGGAGTGGCTGGAGAGGCGCCACGGCGTCCTCACCTTCCGCCTGACGCAGGTCCTCACCGGACACGGCAGCTTCGGGAGGTTCCTATGTCGGATAAGGCGGGAGGAAACGTCCGGGTGCCACCACTGTGTGGATCGCCCGGAGGACGCGGTGGAGCATACGGTGGAGGTCTGCCCAGCTTGGGCAGAGCACCGCCGTGTCCTCGTGGAGGCGATCGGCGGCAGAGACCTCTCGCGTCCGGCCCTGGTTCAGGCCATGGTACGGAGCGAGAGGGCATGGGCAGCCGTCACCTCCTTCTGCGAAGCAGTAATGCTCGCGAAGGAGGAGGCGGGACGGTTGAGGGAAAGGCACGTTTCGCGCCCTCTCGCTCCTAGCCGCCGCACGAGACGCCCTGGGCGTCGGGAGTCTCGGGCGGATTTCCAGCCACCGTAGGCGCGGGCTTGCGGACGGTGAGCAATGGGTAGCTCACCGTCCGGTAAGGACCAGGCCCGGGTCGACGGCGCGTCGTATTCCACGCGCGCCTCAAAGAGATGTCGTCAGCACAAAGTAGGGGTCCACTAGGGCCGATGCCTGCCGGGGTCGCGGAAAGGTACTTATGGGTCACCGAGGCCCCCGCAACACAGGCAACAGGAAGGAATACGGGTGGGTTTTAGTCAGTAAGAGTCTGACACACCCTCCCGCTCCACCCAGAGCGGGAGAAGTTATTTGATGATTCCCACCCTCAAAAAAAAAAGTATCGGAGACGTAGTTTTAGTCAAGTAGGATAACTTACCTCCTGCCCGTTGGCTTTTGGGCAAAGTCGTTGAAAAGCACCCTGGTTTGGATAAGGTTACACGAGTAGTGACTCTCAAGTGTAATGGATCTTCGATCAAACGACCTACGTAAAAATTGTGTATTTTGCCAATTGCAAAGTAAGGTAAAGCTTTAGTACACGCTAAAGCTATATTTTTTTTGTAAATTGCCATAAATTTAGATATACAGGGTGTCCAGTAAATAGCACGACATACTGCAGGGGGTGATAACTAGGGTCACTACCTATCAATACAACACAATATATGTTCAGCAAAATCTTACGGATTTACAGTTTTACAAAATTTTCCGAAATACCGAAAAATCTCTACCTTGAAACAGATTTTTAAGCATCTCGTAATGAAAAAATCCTTTTTTTTACATCAAATTATTCGTGAATAGTTACTTTACTCATTGATAAGTCTTTTTTCTATCAATGACAAGGATGTTTTCAAGAAATACTATTTTTTGTTTAAATTTGCACAGTTTAAACAAAAAATAGTATTATAACTATTTTCTTATCACTTAAGTTTAACCTACTGTAGGTTTAAAAAAAAATGTTTGTGGCAGTTTTATACAACAAACTTAAAAAATAGCTTGTTTAATGGTGATTTTGGAAAGATACAATACTAGTACATTTTCATTTTAAAAAATACGAAAAATAAGCTATTTTAGTTAATAAGAGCATTTTATTTTAAATGCAAGTAATGTGACTTTGAATTCGAATCGTTGTAAGGTCGTACTACGGTTCGAATTACATAATAATTAATCTACAGCCGACCGGCCGGCCGGTCTGTAAATGACATCTTGAAGGATAAGGTGATAGTAAAAAAAACAGAGGAGTTAACTTTAATAAACATTTATTTAAATAAATTACAATAAATGCTCAAATTGCTTCCCTTGTGCCCTAATACACGCTCGGCATCTTCTTAAAAATGAGCTTTTGAGTCTTCTCAGGCTTATTTCCGATATTTTTCTTGCTGCAATGTTAACCCTTGCTCTCAATTCATTGTCATTTTGGATCGGTTTTTCATAGACTTTGTCCTTCATGGCACCCCAATAAAAAAAATCCAGGGGGTTTAGGTCTGGAGACCTAGGTGGCCATAATATCGGTCCCAGTCGCCCAATCCACCTGCCTGGATAAGCTTCATCTAAGTAGGCTCTTACTTCCCGGCCATAATGAGCAGGGCACCCATCATTTTGAAGCCACATCACCTCTCTTAGCTCACTCGGAACATTTTCAAGGAGCGTGGGTAGGGTTTCTCGTAAAAACTCCAAGTAGTTATTGGCATTTAATGTAGGTGGAAGCTCGACGGGACCCACAATCTGGCCATTAAAAATCCCACACCATAAATTTATTTTGAATTGGTACTGGGACCTGTCTTCTCTTGACACATACGGATTTTCTAATTGCCAACTATGTAAATTATGCAAATTCAAGTAGCCGTCCTTTCTGCAGGCTGAATCATCACTCCATAACACCTTATTAAAAAAGTTTGGGTCCTCCCGATGCATTTCAAGCATGCGGCGGCAGAATTGAACTCTCGGCAGGTAGTCTCTAGTTAAAAGAGTTTGCACGCGTCGTACGTGAAATGGATGGTATCCATACCTCTTAAGTACTGAATGAACAGTGGACTTCGGTATCCCTGTGCGCCGTTGTATCGCCCTAACCGAAGTTGTCGGGTCTTGTTCTCGTTCCTGAAGCACTATGTCTTCGTCAACAACTTAAGGCCGTCCACCGCCACGTTGACCAGGGAGTCTGCCTTCCATGTAGGAGTTATGCACTCTGGTAAACATTTCATGGTGTGGATGTCTCCTATCGGGAAACCTTTCCCTGTAGAGGGTGGCAGCAGCTCGGGAACTTTGGCCAGCTTCTCCGTAAATAAGGTGCATCTCAACATACTCTCGCTGCGTATAACCAGGAAAAACGCGGCGGTTGGCCATTTTATAAAACACAAAAGTCCAGGTGGTCACCAAGTCGTCGTAGTGCTCACAATAAAAAATCCAAATCGTAAGGCAAACTAAGTCCGGGGTCCAAGGCACAAAACAGTCGTCAGTACGAAACAATAATTTGTGAACACAGAGATGCGTTGCGCACGGTTTAAGGTAGCGTACTGACAAGTGTCGCAAATAAGGTTGAGAGTGAGACACAAAATCATAATGCAAGAAAGAGCGGGATAGCACATGCGCTTCTTTTGTTAGACAGTAACCGGTCGGGTCGGGTCGGTCGGCGAGCAGATAAAAACCTTTAGTCATTACGCGTGCACGTCGCATTTTACGTGTCACAACTAGTTTTATAATAATTCGCGTAAATGAGCAGCTATTACTTATTCTCATAGTGGTTTTTGTCAAAATTACGTTAATTACATTTTCAACAAAATCAGCTTCTCTGGAACTAAAATAGCATTTTTTTGTATTTTTTTAATGAAAATGCACTAGTATTGTATCTTTCCTAAATCACCATTAAACAGGCTATCTTTTAAGTTTGTTGTACAAAACTGCCACATACATTTTTTATTCACCACTGTAGGTTAAACTTATGCGAAAAGAAAATCGTTCTGTGAAAATTTTAACAAAAAAAATTATTTCTTCAAAACTTTCTTGTTTTTGATCAAAAAAAACTTATAATGAGTAGAGTAACCTATTCACGAATAATTTGATGTAAAAAAAGTTCTAGAAAAGGATTTTTTCATTACGAGATACTTAAAAATCTGTTTCAAGGTAGAGATTTTTCGATATTTCGGAAAATTTTGTAAAACTGTAAATCCGTAAGATTTTGCTGAACATATATTGTGTTGTATTGATAGGTAGTGACCCAAGCTATCACCCCCTGCAGTATGTCGTGCTATTTACTGGACACCCTGTATACAGTCCACAAAGTATTGTAAGTTTTTGTGTTGCGCCAAGCAATAGGTACTTTCCATAAAATATTATATTTTTTTTGTTTTTACATCATTGTTGTTGCACACGTAATTTAATGTTATTCTAGTTTGGGCCCCTGACCTCATGGTGGACGGTTTTGTGTAATGAAGGACATACTCGTATCACAATGTCCTTGGTGGGCGGTATGTTCACATTCAATTGTGTGCAACAAAATTGAATGTGAACATACCGCCGACTGAAGCCAGTCGCGCCACTTCGATGCACGGACTGGGACAAAGTAGAGACCACCACGCCAACTCGGCCTATTGTCACCTCCGCGGACGTAGACCAAATGGCGAATGACGTCACTGCTTGCATACAAAGCGCCATAGAAACGGCGACAACAACGCAGCCGCAGGGGAGATGGCTACTGCCGGCCCGTATTAGCGCGATGATCGCCGCAAAGAGGCGCCTACGCAAGCAGTGGCAACAACTACGATGCCCGCATCTCAAAACGCAACTGAACCGTCTCACGGAAAAGGTGAAGGCCGAGTTACAGGCACACACCGCCGCGGGCTGGGAGGAACGGATCGACGACACAACAGACAGTTGGCCGTCGGTCCATAAGTTGTGCCGCCAGCTCACGAACACCCCAGCCCCGGTGCGACCGCTGATAAGTAGCGACGGGGTGCTTAAGTATGTAGCGGAGGACCGGGCGGAGCCCCAACCCAACCGACGACACCGAGCATGTCGCAGCGGTCGAGAAACGCCTGGAAGACTATTTCGCCACGCCGATAGCTCCCGATGAGGACCCGATTTTCTTCTCGCCTGGCGCAGTCAGACGCGCCATCCTTAGAACGAAGCCTAGGAAGGCCCCCGGTGCCGACGGTATCACCAACACAGCGCTGCGCCACCTGCCGCACCGTATGGTTGCGGCGCTGGCGCGCCTGTACACGGCGATACTGCGCACGGCGATACTGCGCACGGCGGCCTTTCCCGCTTCGTGGAAGGAAGGGCGCGTCATAATGCTGCCCAAGGCGGGGAAGAACATCCTGAAGCCAAAGAGCTATCGGCCGATGACTCTGCTGCCGACAGTCTCCAAGGTGTTTGAAGCACTCCTGCTGCGACATCTCCAACCACACATAGCGCCGCGACCTGAACAGTTCGGGTTCTGGGCGGAGCACAGTACGACGCTCCAGCTGTCGAGGGTACTGCACCACCTCGCAGCCACAATGAATAAGAAGCAATACTCGGTGGCAGTATTCCTCGACATGGAGAAGGCCTTCGACCGAGTGTGGCACGACGGCCTGATATTCAAGTTGACCACGTCAAATGCGCCCCGTTGCGTCGTCGTTGCAGGTGGTCTCTACTTTTCTATCCCACAGGACTTTTAGGGTGGTGGTCAACAGAGCGCTATCCAGCGCCCGACCGGTGCTGGCCGGCGTGCCGCAGGGCAACTGCGTATCGCCGGTGTGTTACTCACGTTACACCGACGACATCCCCACCACTCTAGATGCGACGCTCGCGCTGTATGCTGACGACGCCGCGTACATTACCACCTCGCTAAATGCAAAGTACGCGGCGGTCAAGATGCAGCGCGCCCTCGACATGCTCCCTGAGTGGCTGTCGAAGTGGCGGCTCTCGGTTAACGTGGGTAACACGCAGGCGCTGGTCACCGGATCCGCGCCCCTCCCACCTCCCTTGAAACTACAGGGAGCCGACGTCGAATGGTCGCCCCGGGTCAAGTACCTGGGTGTCACTATCGACCGTCGCACTGTGGAAAATAATGGTCTGTTTCTGATTAAAAATCAATAACTTCTTTATTTCTGAATATTATGTTCTAAAATTTTGCACAAATATAGAATAGTGTATATGGCTTCAAATAGAATGTAATTTATTATGATTAAATTTAAAATAATAAATTAAAAATTAAAACAAATTCAAAATTATAAAAAATCTCCAATGTTTATTTCTTAACAATGAATACTATTATTTTAATGTTTACAAAAACCAAATATCATATAGTACATCAAAATAAAAATCAAATAAAATAAAAAAAGCATTTTTTTAAAGATTAAAATCGAACACAGATTAATTAATTAATTGTACTGCTTACTAAATGTTATGTTATTTATACTTGATGAACTTCGGGATCTAAAATTAATTCGTTCACTTTCAAAAGATCTAAGGTGTCTTCATCAAGTTCCTTCACGTTTTTAGTATACGGTTTTCTAATGCTGGTAATGTAAGGATCTGAAGTATAAAGAAGAGTATAAAATACATCTTCGTTTGTAGCGGATCTTGAGCATTTTCTAGCATGATGAAGACGAATTTTTTTATAATCCTTATTGCGAGATTCTTGTGCATCTTCCGAAAGTTGACCAATAGGAAGTACTCCAAAATGCTTTATGACACTTTCTCCATGAATCAAAATTTTGTGAACTGAATATGGCATGTAATACCATTCATAATTGCACACATAGATCCTAGCAGTCTCCATAGCATAACTGCCAAATTTTTCAGCATTTATCATTACACCCGATGAAAGAGCTTGCAGAATTATGTAAAGTCGTTTAATCAAATTTATATCCACTCCTGTAATTTCAGCAGAGCAGCTTGCATTGTGAAAAAATCTTCTGGCAGTATTACCGTCATTAGAATTACCACTTACTTGTCTTGGTTTGTCGATGATCAATCCTAGCTCTTCACGGAAACGCCTTTGTACCAGGGTTTTCTTCTCTTGCTTTAGTCTTTTCTTTTCTTCACTTGTGGCTGACCATGTTTGGAAAGACAGATTATAGGAAATATGTAAAATCATTTCCATACAACGAATCCAGGCGTGCAAAGTAGACAGTCCATATTGATAAGAATCTTCATTTTCAGGCCTAGCTGTCACTTTTGTCAAATCGTTCATTTGGCGTGGAGTAGCTCCACATATTATACATGTGAAACCCGAAGGCGTATCTGTTAATACCTGAGCTACTTTACCATCTATCATTGTAAGGAAGAGATCATGCTTCACTTGCACTCCCTCAACTTCTTTGTTAATTAATGATGGACTCAAGAAATTTATTTGACCCTTTATTTCATCCACAACGGCTTTAGTTTTCTCGGGAGTTTCTTTACAAAATTCTATTAATATAGGCCGGCAAAAACGAACAGATGAAGGTACCGGATTTTGCCAGACAACATCACCTGTTAGCTCGTTAATTAACTTAATAGGCACCAAAGAAGTGATAAATAAATTCGAATCAGAAATAAGTTCAGACTCTTCTGGCAGTTTCTGTTTGTACTGGCTTTGACCGGATAAGCCATCACAGCCCCATTTACTATACAGAAGTAAGTTATTCAATCCATTCCTATACACTGAATCTATTGTCAATATTCTAGCTGCAGTGTGATCTAATAAATCTTGAAGTCTTACTATTTTTGCACTTGTGTCTGTAATTTCTATGGCTGAAGACGGTGGATAGCAAGTAGTTTTAACTTCTTGCACTTTGTAATATGGCGGAAGCACAAAACATTTTCGTTCGTTCGTTAAATTTCTCAAGTACAAATATTGTGCTTTCGTTAAATCCAAGTCAATAAATACGCTCAATGCTTCTTCATCCGTTAACATTTTGGTCTGCCTTGCGTCTTCTATGAGACTCGAAAATAAGGTCTTATTTTCACTGTCAGCAAACCTTAATGTTTCCACAAGTTTAGCTTCTGTTCCTTCTCCTATCGAACGTAACCCTTGAAGATATGCATTATAGACATGTTCAAATCCATATTCATTAAGTAACATTGTATTTTTTCTTCTTTTACTGGATTCTGACAAGTCTGGATAAGATACGCACGGTCTTCCACGTTTCCCAGAAGAAGTAGATGGTGTGGAGATGGTTGTAACGTGTTCAGAGTCCGGTAAAGTTATTGAATATTCTGATTCCAACCAATTACTGTTCTTCATTAAAAATGTATCCTTGTTCCGTGAAGCTTCGTTCCAGCGTTTATTAAAAGCGGGAATAATATGTCTTTGAAAATCACTGAGGATGAAACATAAGTTGTCTTCAGACACATGATATTTTTCTTGCAAAACTGTTGATAATGCTTCCAACGATTTTCCTCCTTTGATATACGAAAGTATTATTTCACGTTTAGAACACTTGAAAGTAGACATTTTGAAGAGTCAACAAATGTAATTACACTTCTGTTAATTCACCACTATTTTGTTATTTACAATGGAATGAAACCACTGTTTATATACTATTTGAAATATGAGGGTAGTGTGCATTTTGTTGATTAATATTTCCACACGCAACATGAGTGCAAAAAAGATAAATGCCCTAATATCAATGATAAATTACAAAACTTACCGCAAACTATTGATGTAAACAGCAACATTTCAAACCGCAATAGATAGAGAGCGGTTTTCCGTTTTCTGAATCTTATCACATTTTTATTAATTACTCCGAAACCCGCAAATATCCGCAGCTGTTATTATTTGATTATGTTTATGGATAGTTAGGCTACAAATCAACATTAAATGTAAAGCAGGGGTAAACGTGGGTAACTGTCAAAAGTCTCGTTAAACTTTAAAAAAACTTTTCACCTTATTTTATTTTGCAATTATTTTAAGGTGAACCTTAACATAACATTAAATACATATTAGCTGTTTCATATTCTTCAAAAGACGAGGTTTCCAGAAATATATAATACATTATACCTTTTCCTGTAACGTATAACAATAAAATCAATTTAAAAGTGATGAAGTGAACGGGCCTGACATGGACGTCCGTCAAAACTATAAAGTTTGTGGTGTTGTAAAAAAATTATTTCATTTAATATTTATATTTTTTTGATATTATAGTCTAGTTTGGTCCTTAAACTATTGAGTAAAATAAAAAAAGCATGCCAGTAGCGACATTGACAAAAACCATTTTTAATCAGCAGTTGTTCTACGATTTTCCATAGTGCGTCGGCTCACGATGGGGACACACGTCCGCAAGGTCGCCGCACGAGGTAGAGTCGCCCGCAACCTCCTTAGACCGCTGCTCTCGTCCCGAATCCCGGCGCGCGTCAAACTGGGCGTGTACAAGTTGTACGTACGCCCCATTTTGACGTACGCCGCCCCGGCATGGTTCGCCCTCACGAGCGAGACGAACCGTAAGCTGCTCCGCGCGCAAAAAAACCTGGCGCTGCGGACCATAGTCGACGCCCCTCGTTTCGTGAGGAACGACATAATCCAAAGGGACCTCGGGATTGAGAGCCTGGACGTGTTTGTGAGGCGCCTCGCGAAGGGAATGTTCGCGCGTGCCGACGCATCTGCTTGGCCCCACGTCAAGCAGATAGCGCCATGGCACACGTGCCCCCCCGACGCGAGACCCCTACCCCGTGACCTGGTAGCGGACGACTGACCCCATCGCACCGGACTGGACGCCTCGAGTAAGCTGCATCCAGGTTACACGCGGCTTACTCGAATCAATAGCACTCTACAGATAATATACATCTATTGCGTGGCGTGTGCTAAGTTAATATAGGCGCATCACGTAATTAGCACAGACATTCACTACTCAACAGGCATCTAACTCACACACATACGCGTAGCGCGGGCTGTGCGATATGTGTAGACACTGGGCGGTGTTACGCAATACAATGCCGCTCACACATACACGACAGTTCCTTAGCCCGGACCGTAATCGGCTTGATCTGAAAGCGGGGCGGGCGGGAACTATACACCTATACTGTAGGAGCGTCGAGTCGGCACCTACGTCGCTGGTTGCCTTCACTGGGCCTCCCCCGGGTAACCGGGGGTCTCACCTGGCGGGGTTGACCGCCGTGGTGACGTGAAGAAAGCGGCGCTAACAGTATTAGCGGCGTGATGCGCCTACAGTAATCACAATAGCAATCACTCACATGGGCGCGTTATTATTAAACGCGCCCAATCATCTAGGCGTCATTTTAAAAAATTGACCGACACAACGAGGGGCCCGTATTTACGGGTCAACGCAAAGCTTCCGCGGCCGAGGGGCGACGCCCCAGATCCGCTAGCCGCGCCCCCTTACGGGGGCGTAGCGACATCCCACTTTTTTTTTTGAGTTTGAGTATTGAGAACACGTCAAGATCTAATACAAATATATACTGTCAAGGTATCCGGTGTTTTATTTATCCGAGATCCGCGAAGTAAAGTTCACTAATACTAATACATACTAAATTTATACTGTTAAAGATTATATTGAGGACAAAAAGGCTTGGGATTGAGTTGCTCCAATAAAGAAGGATGCCCAAAAAAAACCAAGAGTCGATTAAAATAATTCATGAACATCAAAATAGACCTTAAGTAAGAAATCATAAATACGCTATTCGTTTTGCATAAAACCATAACCAAACAGCCCAGCAGCATATAACAATTATGTGTAGCAAGTCGCGTTGAATAACTGGTTTATTGTTTTGTTACTGTGTTTGTTGCTCACTCGTGAAAGAGATGGAGAATATAGATAAGGAATTACATTTACGAGAACGAAAGAGATAGCAGATGTATAAGTCTTCGCGCCATTGTTGTTATCCAGGTAGCGAAACCGTGACCGACCCTGTCCCGCGCGCAGTCCCTCGTAAGCTTTCGTTGCGACCGTATTATTTTTAATTATCTCATTTCTATTTTTACGACGACCACTTGCATTTCCCTTTAGGTACTGAATCGTTTATTGTGACGAACTTGGCTTTCATTTAAGGCTCCTACATACTGGCGCGACTTGTCGCGCGACGCGACGCGACACAAAGACACCGCGTATAGCGCTACAAGCGGTGCCTTTGTGTCGCGACGCGTCGCGCGACAAGTCGCGCCAGTATGTAGGAGCCTTTATGGTCACCGATTTGTGCTTTGTGGACTGAATATGGATAGAAACAACCATTGTGTTAGTTGTGACCGTTCACTGGCACGAAGACAGCATCATGTTCTCTCGGCTGATTTCCTTAAGACGCATAGAGCGTTCGTGGAGTCTATGTTCAGCAGCATTGGGCCACAACAAGAGTTATGTACCACTTTGAATACTTATAGTTACCTACAAGGAATTCAAAACAATAGACCGTTTAAAAAATACTAAACATTCTTAGTTACTCATCTTTTTGTATTTTTATCCGATTAATGTCAGTGTTGGCTAGATATAACTGTTCACAGAAGATCACATAACTTTTATTAAAATTGCTTTAACTCACATATAGGTAATATAACTATATAATGCCCAGAGGCTAATCGTCACTCAATGCAATTTTTTTTAAACTCTGGATTACAAAATGGTTGCATACAGTATGCACCGCGGCGATTGGCTATTCTTTATTGTTTGTCGTATGTATTGTGTAGGAATGTATTTTATTACATTCAGAAATCGTAGGTACGTACCTAAATGAAAAAAAAGTCTTGTTCGTCATCTGTGTTAACGAGTAGATCAAAACATTCCCAGTCGTTAATAGTGTTAACGATGGGGTATTAAAGAGCGGGATGACTAGTTACATGACTTATACACAATTTTCTTCGAGGCTTCTTTCTATTAGCCTATTGCTAATAATCGGTATCACTTGGTCGTTACCAAGTGATACCGATTGTTAGCAATAGGCTATTAGCACAAGAGTTGCTAGCATTTCATCAAGTTTCACTATTGTTATAGATTGAATTTAATGGTTCGAGATCACTTTGTCATCCTTGTTGGCAACGAATCGACTACGCATTACTTTGTACGCAACAACAAGAAGACCAGCCAGCTCCACCAATTCCACCACCAAGACAATCCATTAGACCTGCTGGATTAGCACGTACGCCCAATTCTTCCAGACGATACAAACCTAAATGTTTAAAACCTACTGACTCATATACCTGAAGTTAATATTCTACCGAAATCCCTTTGAACTAACTAATAAACCGGTAATAAACACTGCACTACTAGGAATGCATTCATTGCAGATCCATAGATTTACGATATTTAGATTCAATACCTACTTGGATTGCAACAGGGATTCTGTATTTATCTCACACTGATACATATTTTAGACCATCGGGTGTAAAAATAAACTTTGTAATCTAATTAATATTAAATATAGAGGCCTTGGCAGGGAGTACAACTTAATGCCCTGTGGCGTCGAGACCCTCGGTCCGTGGGGTCCCAGTGCGCATAAGTTAATTGCGGAAATCGCGAAACGTCTAGCTCACAGAACATATAAAGGAGGTTAGAAGGGCCTTGTGGGCGGGGCACGCGCGCCGCGGTTATGAGCAAATGCTCAATATCAACCGAAATTTACTTTACCGGCCCGCAATCGCGCTCTTGTTTTGACAGCGTACTGTTATAGGGTCCCTTCAAAGAGGCTTTTAAAAAAAAAGAAATTGTTTAAAAAGATAATTATTATTTATTTAATTAATTAATACAATTTAAGAAAAAGGGACCCTTATGCAACCGATCACCGTAAAGGTTCGAAATAGACTAATTTTAGTACCAATGATTATTGCTGACTACGACTATTGTACTGAGATGGCTGAAAGCCATAATGATTAAGCATTTTAGGGTTCAGTGTGTGCTTATAACACCTCCCCTATCAGAGTGAACTTTGGGGATGATAACCAAAGTTAACCTTAGAAAGAGGTTCTTAGGGCTGGAGCTGGAATTTCTTGAATGGTTTGCTCCAGTTCCACAGATTCCGATTTAGATTTATCGCATTTGCGGAAACTATATTTGCGAAGGTTGCAATTGGGTTTACAAAAAACTACAATTCTATAAACTAAGTAAAACAAAATAAAACATACAATTAAACTTATAATTATTGAATAATGTGTCCCATATTTAATTATGTGGGGTGTTTCCTGAATTTTATCAACGTCTGATAAGAGGTTGTTAATTGCCTTGCTAATATGATTCATATCATCTAAGTTAGTTTGCTCTAAGTGGGTAGGGGACATATTATTTGTTATACTATTTGTTTTACAACAACTACTATTTATTAAATTGAAATCTGGCAGATTAATAGGTGAAGTTAAGTTTAGAACATTGCTATATCTAGGTAACAGCGTGGTACCTCTACAATAGGCGATACAATTGGTTGGTATGGATAAGATGCCAATACCGAATATATTTATTTCCTTTATCTGATTATGACCTTGGCAATCTAGTGAAAGTTTCGTTAATTCAGATTGAACATATATAAATTTATTATTATTGAGTGATTTAAAAATATCTAGATTACCTTGAATAAGTTTGACATTACATATCGCGGGAATTTCTTTAATAGTTTTAGATAACAGTTCGCTTTCACAACTTGGTCTTAAATCAGTTTTGTAAATAATAGGAATTTCACATAAATATTCTGCCAAATGTATTGGTTTACATTTTTCCAATGATTCTAATTTACAGTAATTTGATTTATCTTTTGTTATAGCTATGTACTTAGCACTTGGTACAATTAAACCAAATGTGTTTAGTTGATTGGCATCGTGAGGTGTTGGTAATGCAATATTATTAAACAAAGAATATTCTTGATTGGATATCAAAGGGACACGCAAAAGAAATATTAGTTTATCGTTAAAATAATAACACAATAAAGTAGACACTTTTATAATAGTATGAACTGAACTTATATCTAATTGTACAGGTAAGTTTAGATTATTCGGCAGGTGCCTTACGTTATCAGCTAATTCTCGGTACATAGCGGTAGGCGACATAACGGACGGGTGCAGTATGTTTTGACTACAAAGCATTGGCGCCGATTCCCTTGTTCACAAACTAAACTAAATTTAAGTTCAGTGCATCCTTTTCTTTTTATTTCATTAAGAAAAGGACAGAAGATCAATTTTAGTTTAGTCCTGTCAAATTAATCAGCGCTTGACGTAAATTGACATAATTTTAGTAGGCAAGTTTTTAATCACGTCTAAACTTCTATGGAGTAATGACAGGCGCTGATTAATTTGACAGGACTAAACTAAAATTTATCTTCTGTCCTCTTCGTAATGAAATAGAAAGAAAAAGATGCACTGAACCTTAATTTAGTTCAGTTTGTGAACAAGGGAATCGGCGCCATTATCGCACTTGTTATATCTTCAAGTTGAAATGTTAGGGTGACCATGGAAGTTTCCAATGTATTACGGACAAAATCTAGTTCTAAAATATGCGTAGTTTTAGAAATATTTTGAATACTGCTCGAGAGTTTGCTGATAGCGTCATTTAACATTACTTCGTTTTGTTGAATCTTGTGAAACGTATTATTATATGTTGATATAACAGATTTAGTTATTAAAATATATTTTTTTATAAAAGACATAAGTTTATCTTGATTGTTTTGCATTGATTCAATAGCTCGATCATATTGAATAGCGTCGTCTTCATCTAAAGTACCAAAAACTTGTTTTAGAATCATTCCAATTCCTCCAATCCATGCTCGTTTGTTTCTGTGGTCACCATTATCAATAAGGTAAGATATGGAACTAAATAGTTTGATTAAATATCGTTGTTGAACTACTAATGGTTCCACCGTATTGTGGCATTCTGAGTGTTTTATGTAACCGGTTTCTTTACATGTATAAATTACTGTTTCTAATGCTGAATTTATATTTTCTATATGCGGTTTAATATGTAAAATATCTAACGGCATAATGACATTTAGGATGCCATTATTGATTTTTAATTTCCCTATGTAATCGAAGTATATTCCAGGACTCGCAGTTATCGCGTGGACATACTCGTTAGATGGTTGGAGCTCCGCTGAGGCACTGTAAGTACATAGGTATGCATGTATTATGAATACTAACTAAATATTTAATGTAATAACTTATTACTACTAACCTAACTAGTCTATATGGATTACATAAAGGTATATAGTCTATCTACTAAAAATATCGATTTAATTATGATTCTAATTTAAAAGTTTTCTTTCACAGGTTGTTGGCGACTTCTGCGAGTTTCACTTGGTCATAGTGGTGACGGACGTGTCGTCTGTTTATCAATAGTGATAAGGTGTTATTGCCGTGAACTTTTACGACTTTATACGGACCTTTCCATATGGGAGATAAGGCCTTTCGCATTCTAAGGTGGTTCTTTAAGTAAACGTAATCGCCGATTTTATATTGTACTGGCCGACTATGGGAATCGTAATATGTTTTAGACGTTATCTTAGATCTGTGGACGTATTCAAGAGCTTTATCGCGAGAATACTTTAAGCGGTTTTGTAGCATACGGACATATTCGGGGTATGTGGCGTCCAGGGGGGTAACCATCACCTCTTATAGCAGTATTATTATAATATTACTTCACAGTGGGAAAGTGATGGAGCTATACAGGACTTATAGCTCCATCTCTTTCTCACGCTAAGTAATATTGAAATAATACTGCTATAAGAGGTGATGGTTACCCCCCTGGCTTTCGTTACATATAGAGTTTGGGATAAACGGTTTATTGCCAAACATTAATTCATACGGGGTGTAGTGCGTTACGGTATGAACAGTAGTATTATAAGTAAGCATGGCTGTATATACATAACGGGGCCAATTTGTTTGTTCTTTATTGACGAAAGATTTTAAATATTCTTTCAAGGTTGAGTGGCTCCGTTCAAGGGCGCCTTGTGTTTGTGGGTGGTATGGAGTAGACCATAGCTGTTTAATTTTTAGAAATTCACACGTTTTCTTGAATAGGTCTGCTGTAAAGTTAGTGCCTTGGTCTGTCAAAATCATTTTTGGAAGGCCAAATACCGATATGAAATGTAATAAACATTCGCATGTTTCTTCGGCTGTCGTGCTGCGCACGGGGTACGCGGTGGAGAATTTAGTGAAATCATCTTGTAGTGTTAATATGAATTTAAGGTTTGCCGGACCGGATTCTGGAAGAGGTCCTACTATATCAAGCGATATGCGCTCACACGGCTTAGTTGACGAACTTGTAATTTGCATTGGTGCGCGATTTATTTTGCGTAAAGCTTTGTTTTCTTGGCACGATTTACAACTTTTAACATGCGACTCTATGTCATTGCGCATACCTTTCCAATAATATAACTGTTTCAATCTATCATACATACGACTGACACCAAGGTGACCAGCTATGGGTAAGTCATGATTGTCGTAGAGAATTTTCTTAACTTCAGACGGTGATGGGTAAGTAACGTTATTATGATAGATATCTATTTGTATGCCAGTATTATGAAATAGGTAGTTTATAATATTATAGATTTTAACATAACTGTGTTTTTCAAAAGGGTCACGGAAGTCGGATATACTAATTTCTTTAATTTGATCAGTTATCACAAGTTCATTACGAATATATTTGAGGGTTTTAAATATTTCGTCATATGACGTCTGGTCGAAGTGATGTACTTTTACGTACAGGAAGTAGTAATCTTTATTTCCTGTTTGGACTTTATAGAAGGTATGTAATTGTTTTTCTTGGTTGCGGATTTGGTCTTGATTTTCTAAATTATTTAATATTTCTTCAATATACGGATTTGATTCATCCAAATCAATCGACGTGGGCACTAAGACAACCTTAGAAGTGGCTTTTAGCAAACTGTCATTATGTTCGATAATGTGTGTATTGAATGATTTATTTTTATCCGCTATTTGTTTCAGGAAGTTGGAATAGTCAATGGTGGATTTGGAGATTCTGTATTAATAAGGTCTGGGGTAGGGATGTCAAAGAGATGGTCCGGATTAAGTTCATCCGACTGAAGGGAAGTAGGTGATGTAATGAAGTCGAAAAAATCTCTATCTGAATTACTGTCAATATTTTCAGGTGTAATATTAGCTTCGGAATTTAGAAGATTAGGTGTTGTTATTTCGTCAGCAGTAGGTTGAACGGGATTAACAGGAAATCTAGACAAAGCGTCTGCGTTGGCATTTATTTTACCCTTTTTATACTGAATATCATATTCAAATTCTTCAAGTTTCAACCTCCATCGAATGAGTCTAGATCCGGGATCTTTGCAATTGAATAGCCATTGAAGCGGCTTGTGATCTGTTACTATGGTAAATCGGCGACCATATAAATATGGTCGGAAGGTTTTAGTTCCAAATACTATCGCTAGACATTCCTTTTCCGTAACACTGTAATTACATTCGGCTTTATTTAAGGTGCGGGACGCATAAGCAATTGGAAGATCACGCCCGACGGGACCTTGAGACAGGATAGCTGATATAGCGTAATTAGATGCATCGCAGGTTAACAAAAAGGTTTGATTAAAGTCAGGATATGCTACTCGTAATATAGGTGCTTCGACTAGTTTATTTTTTAGGGTTTCGAAACTAAGTTGTTGTTCATTCGTCCAATCAAACGGGGCGTCCTTTTTCAGGGGCAAGGTAAGGGATTTGGCTAGTTTCGAAAAGTTAGGGATAAAACGCCTGTAGTATGACACGAGGCCCAAGAAAGATTTAATGTCTCTTGCAGATTTTGGAACGGGATATTGTGTTACAGCTTTCACTTTATCTGGATTTGGTTTTACACCGTTTTTGGTGATAATGTGACCTAGGTAAGTAACTTCTTTTCGGAGAAATTCGCATTTTTCTGGTTGGAGTTTTAAATTGAATTCTCGAAGTCTGTCGAAAATGGCCTTGAGATTTAGGATTGCTGAATTTAAATCAAATGCATACTGGACTACATCGTCTAAATAAACAAAACAACGAGAGCCTTGTAGCCCAGCAAGGCAGGTATTCATAAGTCTCTGAAACGTACTTGGGGCATTTTTTAAGCCAAACGGCATTCTATTGAATTGAAAGTGGCCTTGAGGTACAGAAAAGGCTGTTTTAGGTGCGTCTTCTGGTGATATCATTAATTGATGGAAACCTGATGAAAGGTCGAGGGTAGTGAAATATTGGCTTTTACCCAATTGGTCAAGAATTTCGGTAATTTGAGGGATAGGATAAATTTCACCTATTGTGACATCGTTTAACTTTCTATAGTCAATTACGATGCGCCATTTCTTTTGGCCAGAAGCGTCTGCTTTTTTTGGAACAATCCAAATAGGAGAAGACCATGGGGAATTTGAGGGTTTGATGATGTCTTGGTCCAACATTTTACTAATTTGGGTGTCCACTTCCTCTTTATGGCACTCTGGAAAACGGTAAGATTTTGTATGTATCGGAGTGTTAATAGTGGTTTTGATTTCATGTTGAATGGCTGGCGTAAAAGACAGAGCCTCTTCAGGTAGGTGGAATATATCAGAATAATCTGAACATAAATTAAAGAGCGCTTGAGCTTCTTCGTCATTCAGGTGGGAGGTTCTCAGGGAATTTAGAACTTTCCTAGTACGCTCAACTACGTTTTCACTAAGAGGAGTCGATTGAATAGGATAAGCGACAATTGGGTCTAGTTTAAGGTTAAGGTTGCGTTTAATCTTAACAGGTTTATTAGAGGTGTTAACAACGGATATATTGACTCTATTATTGTCTTTAACTTTTGTTATACAATTAGCAACTAGAAGAGTACTAGAAAGATGTTGATCTAGGATCACGCCTTCTTTTAATTCTGGATTTGTGACGGTACATTCTATTACAGTCTCTGTGCGTGGTGGTATGATGTAGCAAGAGTCAAGGAAATGGATTTTAATTTCATTGCGAGTTATTTTAAGAACATCACGACTGTAGTCAATGTTGCAACTGTTAGCCGTCAGGAAATCATTACCTATAATGCCGTCATAAGGTAGGTTAATTTCTTTGATCATGTGAAATTTATGGCTAATTGACTTAGAATCCGAGACTTTTAGTTTTAAATTAAAATGACCCATAGTTTGAGTGGTTTCAACACCAGGATCGATGCCTTTAATGCTGATAGGTTTATGAATGATTTTTGGCTTGTTTAGGACGCTTGATTCTTTTAACAAGCAGATTGCAGACCCTGAGTCTACAAGGAGTGTTAGTGGAATATCAGAGACTTGTGACTCTATCAACACATGAGGTAGTAGTTTTTTAGAGGTATCGATACTAACCTCATAAATTTTATTAGGAGAGTTGAGGTTTCCGTTTTGGGGCTGGTTACCCTGCTGTATAACCTCGGAAGAGTTAAGGTTGTCGTTTTGGGGCTGGTTACCCTGGTGTATAACCTTAAGAGAATTGAGGTTTCCGTTTTGGGGCTGGTTACCCTGCTGTATAACCTCGGAAGAGTTAAGGTTGCCGTTTTGGGGCTGGTTACCCTGATGTATAACCTTAAGAGGATTGAGGTTGCCATTTTGGGGCTGGTTACCCTGCTGTGTAACCTCGGAAGGGTTAAGGTTGCCGTTTTGGGGCTGGTTACCCTGATGTATAACCTTAAGAGGATTGAGGTTGCCGTTTTGGGGCTGGTTACTCTGATGTATAACCTCGGAAGTTTGAAAGGTTGAACTCATGTGGTTCGAATGTGTGCCGACTTTGACATGACGTCCCGTTCGGCACGGTTGCAGGACGTTTATTCGTTTAAATCATCCACTTCGACATTTTCACCTTCGTCTTCGTGGGTAGATTCACCAGAGTCATCGCAATCATCGATGAAATTGATTTGAGGAGGTTTAGGATTGGGTTGGGACCCAGAGGATTTACTTTGATCCTGATGAAATTGAGAACTCGGGTAACGTTTCTGTCGCTTTTGACAGTTATTTATATCGTGACCAATCTCTTTGCAATATTTGCATGTAATGTTTGGGTCGTGTTTATGATTGCTACCCGACGTAATTGGTTGCGAAAATGATTTCTGCGAGTTTTTATTTTTCTGAGCAAAGATTTTAGGGTTGGACCTATTTTGGCTAGCCTGTTTTTCACGTTGTGAGCTATGATTTCGCCTATAAAGAGTTTCTAAAATCCTTTCTTCGGAGATGGCTAAGTTAACAGCCTCATTGAAAGTTTTAGGTGCCCTGCACCTTACCATGTTTGATACGCGAGGGTTTAAGCCCATAAGGAAGTGGTGGAGTGTTAGGTCCTCCATGGCTGCTGTGCGACCTGGTATTTCTTTGGCTTTATAATTAGAGAGCGATATCTCTGTTAATAATTGAGAAAGGTAAGTCTCCATGCGAAGGGCGAATTGTCCTACATTTTCAGACGAAGTTTGTTTGCTTTCCTGGAGTTCATTAAGTAAATGTGTATAGTGTTTTCTTTCTGAAAATTGAGTTTTAAGGAACTCTTTTAACTGTTCCCAAGATGTGAACTCTTTAATCGAACACGCAATTTCGGCTTTGTCTGTAAGTTGACATAATATATATTTAAATATAATTGGCTTTTGTGCCTCGGATGCTAGCTCGTAAGTATTATTGCAATTATTAATAAACGAATTTAGTTTCTCGCGACTGCCGTCATATGGTTTTACGAATTTTAGTAAAGTATTAAGCTCCATTTCTACTGTTTGCCTAGTAATTCTTGGTGATAAGATTGGAGATTTTGGATCTGAAGGCTCAGATGGAATTTCAATTTGCAATTTACTATCTTCGTTTTTTGGTACTTTAGGAGGCATAACATGCAAATTCTAGACGTCAAGAAACAAAATATTAATTTTAAACTAGCAGAGATAAGGTTACAGTTAACAATAATTGTTCGTTGACTTACAGGAATACGTAGGCGGCGATAAGAGCTAGAGCTGAGAACGACTGCATAGCGACACTCACACGCAGATAACACAACCGACACTCTTAGATTCACGGAACACTTGTTAGACTAAACACAAAACACTCGCGGGTCATAGGACGACACTTATGACGTTTCAGGATCTGCAGGATCCCTGGAGGACTCGCAGGATGCTCGGAGGACTCGTATGATGCTCGGAGAACTCGCAGGATGCTCGGAGGACTCGCAGGATGCTCTGAGGACTCGCAGGATGCCAGAAGTATGTGAAGCTATTAGTCGGTTGAAGGACGCGACTGGCGCTCACAGGATACTCGCAGGACGATTAAAGGATGTCCACAGGGCACTCACAGGATACATGTACGCTGCACTTATTATTATGCACTCAGGATGTACACGACTCGCAGAATCGTAACGTGCTACTTATGAACACTTCACTGGTTTTATTACCATTAAATTTTATTTTTTTTATAGGATTGCAGGATACGGAGAGTCTATTTACTGATTTAACGCAAATGTAGTTTACGCGAATCGGCACTGGGGATTTCCGTATCCCACCGCTGCCACCAAATGTTATAGGGTCCCTTCAAAGAGGCTTTTTAAAAAAAAGAAATTGTTTAAAAAGATAATTATTATTTATTTAATTAATTAATTAATACAATTTAAGAAAAAGGGACCCTTATGCAACCGATCACCGTAAAGGTTCGAAATAGACTAATTTTAGTACCAATGATTATTGCTGACTACGACTATTGTACTGAGATGGCTGAAAGCCATAATGATTAAGCATTTTAGGGTTCAGTGTGTGCTTATAACAGTACGTAAGCTTCGCAAAAAATATTAAATTATGCCGTCTTGCGCTATTATAACGTGTCGGAAAAGAAGCCAGGTGTGTAGTGTAGCACGAGAAGGGATTTCTTTCCACCGGTAAGTCCAAAAACATTAAAATACTTGTGATATTTGTAATTATAACATTAGCATTATGAAGTTTGTAGACAAAAACGATAAAATCACAAGCAGACGAATAGTAATATATTGCTTGCAATGGATGGGTACCATTTTGCACTACGTGAGCGATCGCGCAATGTATAATATTCACTGCGAGAGTCCCGAGTACCGAACCAAAGGATCAATTCCACGAAATCTAGGCATGTCGATAGTGCTGTGCCAATTTGTAAACAATGTCGATAATTACTATGATACAAATGATTTGTTATCAATAGTACACTTTATAACTAAAATAATATTATTTATTACGACCAATTATTAATATAGATTTTTAGTGAGGTTTTTGTATTTTTTTATTTTATTTAAGTTTTATGTAATTTTTTAATTGAAACTGACATATGATTTAATATGTTTTAGGTTTCCAACAGATCCAGGTATAAGAAAACTGTGGATTGAGACAACTGGTAGAATTGATTGGATCCCTACTAAATGTAGCACAATTTGTTCGCAATATTTCGATGACGATAATTACATAACAACAAAGTCAGGGAAAAGAAATATAAAATCAGGCGCTTATCCGCACAAATATATCGCTATGTGTTGTTCAGTAAGTAAACTGATTTTATGTGTTAGAAAATTATATTTTAGTCTCGTCAAATCAGTTTTTTGTCTAGAAATGGCGATATCTAAATCATCTTTCGTAAACTTTATTTTTATAAAACTTATGGTTGAAAACGAAGGAAATTCAAAATTATGCCTTTTTCCTTACTTTTTTTATACTTCTTTGATTACTGCTAATAAACATTTTTTTTACAGTCATCACTACCATCTACCAGTGATACCGTAACAAAAGCTGCATCTACCCCCAACATAATTCAGGGTGCATCTAACGTAGATGAAAAAACATGTCAAAACATGGTAATAAAATTTTGCGTTATTCATCCTGATTAGATACATTAATAGTAAGTACTTAAGTATAAAATAGTCACGTTGTTTTTATATTACAGCCGACTTTAGATGGCAAAAAACCAACTCCATCTACACCACGAAGAGATAAGTCCATGAAACCACGAAGCACTCAGGTAAAAAATTATGCTGTGTAGTCCGATCAACGAGGCTTATGTAACCCGAAAAATTCACCCGCCTATGAAATTTGGCATGTGATGAAGTTAGGTAATACAGATTACAGATGTACAATAAGCCAACATTTTTTTTTACGAGAAGTTAGGTATTTTTACCTAAACATGAAAATCGCTTATAACTCTCTGAGAATATTTCCTCAGACTGAAATACTTTCTGTATACGTACGTATGTACTTGTTAGAATATGTATGTAAAGGCATCCAACATTTTTTCGAATTCAAAGATACCCCAAATCTAACTATTAACATTTTGCGCTTTAACTTCTACTGAAAAATTGGTCTGCTAATTGTTATTTTTTAATGTGTTTTTATATCCTTAAATACATAGCCTTGTTTAGTTATCCAAAAGATTTTCCTTTTTAATCATATTTTTTTTGATTTTTGCTTAACTACGTAATGTGAAAAATAACTCCGTTAATTTTTATACCTTTATTAGTCATATAATTTAATAACAAAACAGATTTACCAATTATCCAATAATTTTTCGAACGTTTATGTATTTTTTAGGTTAAGTTCGCTGATTTATGCTAGAGCGTAAGGGTTGACCTTCACTTGACCGCTCGGTACTGCTTTGCCACGCACTTCTGCAATAGTCTAGGCGAAGGCGAGTTTGGTGGCCACAGCTTAATATGCACAACAACGTACAACGGGCGTTTAGAAATTGGAAATTTTAAAAGAAATATTATATTATTAAATGCATTTAAAATAAACGTTAGATACTTCCTGAAGGACTTTTTACAATATGCGAAAAAAAAGGCAATAAGTCTAATAATGTTTAGAAAGGGACCTACTGTGGAGATATCGAGTTTAGATAAAAATAAAAAGTTTCGTTCAAAAGTGTCAGAACAATATACAGGGTGTACCAGAAAGATGAGGTCAAATTTAAGGATGTGGTACAGACCATCAAACTGAACAACTTTCTCCATGGGACCAACATCGTAATCGCGAAAAAAATATCAGCCGTCCCATAAGCGGGATAAAGCTGGTCCCGTCCATAAGTTTTACCACCTTCTCCTAGGCCCGCCCTATACGTGTCCCTCGGGTGGTGCTAAATGAGCAGCAACGCCGAGCGGTAGTGGTAAATAACCTGCCCACAGGCATCCGCAGGCCTGGGTAGGATTAAATCCCTTCCAAAAGTGCGACCTACCTATGTGAAATGTATGTGTGTGAAAGTACTGTATGTATGTCCCAACTCGTAAAATGAAAGTCGGAATTATAACGACGTCGATTTGACATGCGATCCGAACGCCCGGCGCTCGCAGGTACCCGGGCGAGTGGGAAATTGGTTACCGAAGTCTGCGCAGGGGTAGATAACCAGGCCTCTGTGACAGAAAATGCTACTGGCAGCACAACAAGGAATCTTATACAGCAGGCGTTTCATCCGAGCCTCTTTATCTCAAGACCTAGATCTTCCTCGCTTGGAAATAAACCAAGCACAATTAGGACTACAAAAGGGAAAGACTTACCTCCCACATCACCAGTGAGGGTCACCTTAGAGAATGATGACAACATGTGTCCTCTCACATGGCAAAGAATACCCACCTAACGCAACCTAAAGAGAAAAAGAGGCTATCTAACAGCCCACATTCTACGGAAGGACATAAGAACCTATCACAGAACTCGTAGAGCTCTATTAATACTTCCAACAGATACAGTGGACTTCTAGTAGATACACCTGATGACTCCGCTTCACCAATGGAAAGTCAAGGTGGTGGTTTGTTAAAAAACTTAGCAAACCACCACCGATAATCCTATATGGTATTACGGACATATCAAAACTGAATAGTTCCGTACCAAGCAACACTTACACCTATAAAATAGTCAATAGATCAGTTGAGAATAATGGCGCAGACAAGTGAAGCGTACAAAAATATCATAGACCTAATTCGAAAGAATAGGCTATACGTTCACACAGATAGACACGAGGAGCTGGCGAATCGTGATTAAGAATCTGCACGACACGACACCAAAAGAAGTCATTGTTGAGGAAAAAACTGGTAATAAAGTCAGAGGTGAAATCATATGTGCACTCTCAAGAAGACACAAGAAGCCACTCAACATGTTTTTCGTGAATGTAGAAGATGGCCCAAACAACCCCGAACTTAAACATATATATTCTATATACCATACGAAAGTTAAGATAGAATATCCACGAAAAAACAAATGAAATTCCTCAATGCGCTAGATGTCAACAACATAGGCACACTAAAAATATCTGCATGCGACTTTACCGTTGCGTTAAATGCGCAGAAGGACATAGAACTATAGACTGCCTAAAAAAGACAGGAACAACCCAGCCACATGTACATTGTGCCTTGGGGTCCCCGCCAACTACAAAGGGTGCCAAGTATACAAGAAGATTCGCGCAAGGAAAATTTCACAGCAACCCCACAAAAAAGCTGCATTACCAAATATTAATCCACGAAATAACACTTTCTCCTTTCAAATTGATGACTTTCCACAATTACAGCCAAGAAGCCACGTTAGACAACAACCACCTAATCCAAGCACTCAAGACACAGGAAACACTGCACAATGGAACAAAAAACAAGAGAATATACAATCTCAGCCAACAAATCCACTAGAACAAATCATCACTAAACAATCAGAGATATTCTCATACAACAAATAGGCACCCTAATGGGTCTCCTTGCGACTCTAGTTACCCAATATATGAAATGAAATTCTTACGCATCGCAGCATGGAAAGTAAATGGTCTGTCTCCTAATAAAAAGGAAGTAGGACTTTTCATGAAACACAACAAAATAGATCCTCCTAATCTCAGAGTCACACATGACTGACAAAAAAGCCATTCTTACGCCTTAAATATCTTTTGGGGCTCTAGACTGACCACAACCAGAGGCAGAGAATTGAAGGAGGCAATAGATTTAAATTCACTTAATATACTGACTACAGGAGAGCCAACTCACTGGCCATCTGATCCCAACAAAACACCTAACCTCATCGATTTCTTTCTTATCAAAGGAATGTCAGAACTATACACAAAAGTCGAATCATGTCTGGACGACGGTCACACCAATCATTCACCAGTAATATGCACACTAAGCACCACAATTATTTGTAAAGAGACCCCCCCCCCCCCCCCCCCCCCCGGAGACGCTTTACAATCGTAAAACTAACTGGGAGTCTATAGAAGAAGAACTTTATAGAAGAAAATACCAACTTGCACAAGCCCCTCAAAACAGAGGAAAACATAGAAAATGTAGCCGGGTATATACAACTAACCTGATCCAAATAGCCGCTTGGATGTGGTTGTTATAATGGTATTATTATATTATTATACTCCGTGGTTGCGCTGATCCGATTAGAATGTTAGTACTTAATGGTGCCGATTCCCTTGTTCACAAACTAAACTAAATTTAAGTTTAGTGCATCCTTTTCTTTCTATTTCATTAAGAAAAGGACAGATGATCAATTTTAGTTTAGTACTGTCAAATTAAGTTATTTTTAGTAGGCAAGTTTATAATCACGTCTAAACTTGCATGGAGTATTGACAGGCGCTGATTAATTTGACAGGACTAAACTAAAATTTATCTTCTGTCCTCTCGGGCATGCTGCAAACAAGATTGGATCATGGCTGAAAAAGTAGAGAATCAAGGCTAGTGCTGCCAAGTCTGTCCATATTACCTTCGCCCTACGAATACTTAGGTATGCACATCGACAGAAGACTTACCTGGCGTGAACATATAAATGCCAAAAAGAAAAATTCACTGGCTCACAGGCAGACAGTCATTACTAAGCTTCGAAAACAAACTTCTAATCTACAAATGCATCCTTAAACCTGTATGGACATATAAAATAGAGCTCTGGGGGATTGGCAAGCCACTCAAATATTGAGATAAAACAGCGCTTCCAAATTAAAGCACTAAAAACCTTAAGTGGTGTACCCTGGTTCACAAAAAACATTGAAGTTCATGAATGCCTACAAATCCCAACTATCAAGGAGGTTGTAGAAAGGTCCTGCAAGAGTTATAAGGAAATACTTCAACGGCATAAAACTGAACTCGCTGTACAGACTGTACCAACAGACTTAAAAGAGAACGAATAGCGCCAATCTACCCAACACTAATAAATCAAATAACGAGATGACGCATCCCAGGATGTGAACATCTCGAACTGCTTAACCGCTCAGGCCCGTGGCTCAATAACGTCATCTCTCAATCTCAAAAAAAACATTTTTATTCGATAACTACTTTCAAATCGCGCGCCGCGAGGGCTCCTATTCGGAGCCATTGGGGCTTTATCGGTTAAAGCTTGAATTAAAGCTCAAGGGCTGATTGTCCCGGAGGACACGGTGGAGCATACGGTGGAGGTCTGCCCGGCTTGGGCAGAGCACCGCCGTGTCCTCTCTCGCGTCCGGCCCTGGTTCAGGCCATGGTACGGAGCGAGAGGGCATGGGCAGCCGTCACCTCCTTCTGCGAAGCAGTAATGCTCGCGAAGGAAGAGGCGGGACGGTTGAAGCAAAGGCATATTTCGCGCCCTCTCGCCCCTAGCCGCCGCAGCAGACGCCCTGGGCGTCGGGAATCCCGGCCACTGTAGGCGCGGGCTTGCGGACGGTGAGCAATGGGTAGCTCACCGTCCGGTAAGGACCAGGCCTGGGTCGACGGCGCGTTGTATTCCACGCTGCGCCTCAAAGAGATGTCGTCAGCACAAATGTAGGAGTCCACTAGGGCCGATGCCTGCCGGGGTCGCGGGAAGGTACTAAAGGGTCATCGAGGCTCCTGGCAACACAGGCAACGGAAGGAATACGGGTAGGATTTAGTCAGTAAGAGTCTGATACACCCTCCCGCGCCGCCCAGAGCGGGAGAAGTTATTTGATGATTTCCCACCCAAAAAAAAGGGCTGATTGTAGATCGAAATAATACTCGTAAAAGAATAAAAAAAGCCGTCGCATACATTTGCGTCCAGTAGGTATTGAAGTTGACAATTTTGTGATCTATGGGTCAGTTGATCATTTTTCGCGATTACGGAGAAAGTTGTTCAGTTTGATGATCCTTTTGATCACATTTTTCTGGTACAATTATGTTAATAAATTGTGTTGTAGAAAACACTATAATATAAACATAAAATACCTCTTGGTAAAATCACGAAGAAAATGTGCCGCCCATGCCAACGCACCGCTGCGCGAGCGTCCCGCACCCCTCTTCACACCCGCAACAGATTGTTGCTAAGCGACGGCAATACTTGTACTTAGCAAAAATTGAGATTGTAAAAACTTTGGTATTAGGTCGAATTTCCATTGGCTTCTATTAAAACACACCGACTCATACATAAGTAATAAACTTATTGATTTAACCTGAGCAATTATTCACATAAGTATATTTTGTTCGAACACTTGAACGAAACTTTTTTTTTCTCTCCTCAGTAGGTGCCTTTCTAAACATTATTAGACTTATTGCCCTTTTTTCGCATATTGTAAAAAGTCTTTCAGGAAGTATCTAACGTTTATTTTAAATGCATTTAATAAAATAATATTCCTTTTCAAATTTCCAATTTCTAAACGCCCGTTTTAAGTTGTGCATAATTAAGCTGTAGCCACCAAACTCGCCTACACTATTGCAGAAGTGCGTGGTAGTAATGTAGGTAGTATTCCCGACTTCCCGTGGGTGCGACGGAGAACGCACGCTACCGCTGCGTGCGTCGGCGCTCTGACGTATGATAGTATAAATAAGTACGAAGCGATAAATTCACTTCGCACTTCACAGAATTTCGCAACTACATTTCATTTGCTAAATGCTACATGAGCATTCGCATGCTAACAGTGAATGTGAATGCTAATTAATCCATCACTAGTGCGTAGCAAAGCAGTACCGAGCGGTCAAGTGAAGGTCAACCCTTACGCTTTAGCATAAATCAGCGAACATATCCAAAAAAATATATAAACGTTCGGAAAATTTTTGGATAATTGGTAAATCTGTTTTAATATTAAATCATACGACTAATAAAGGTATAAAAATTGACGGAGTTATTTTTCACATTACGTAGTTAAGCAAAAATCAAAAAAATATGATTAAAAAGGAAAATCTTTTGCATAACTAAACAAAGCTATGTATTTAAGGATATAAACACATATTAAAAAATATCATTTAGCAGACCAATTTTTCAGTAGAAGTTATAGCGCAAAATGTTAAAAGTTACATTTGGGGTATCTCTGAAATCGAAAAAATGTTGGATGCCTTTACATACTTATTCTAACTAGTACATACGTACGTATACAGAAAGTATTCCAGTCTGAGGAAATATTCTCAGAGAGTTATAAGCGATTTTTATGTTTAGGTAAAAATACCTAACTTCTCGTAATAAAAGTTGTTGGCTTATTGTACATCTGTAATCTGTATTACCTAACTTCATCATATGCCAAATTTCATAGGCGGGAGAATTTTTCGGAGTCTCCATACAATAAATATCCTCGTTGATTGGACTAGTGATAGCTAGTAAATAATATAATTCACAAACACCCCTAAAAATCATTTTAATATTGAATGTGCTAACACAGTTACAAAATAATATTGTTTATTTTTTTACTTACAGCAACAGTTATTATCGCCTTCAAACGCAACTTCACCTAGAAAAAGAAAACTACAAAACATCATTAACACTAAGGAACATATCATTAAGAAGCAGAGATTACAAATAAAAAGAATACAAGCCCAAAATAGAAGATTAAAACGCAAAATTAATAAAATTGAAGACATTTTAATTAATATTCAAGAAAAGTTTTGTTTGAAAGATGAAGACACGAATATTCTGAAAAATATTAATTTACAGGTATATCAGACTCTTACACTATCCGTGTTCGTATTTTGTATGCTGATGTCGATCGTTTTCTTGCTTTCTTTCAATATTAAAAAGCGTTACTACTCTTCTTTAATAACAGGCTCAAGAACTGACACGGCGCATGGTTACAAAAAAGTCTGAAAGAAAATGCAAACAAAAATGTAGCCCAGCGCTTCGTACCTTTGCGTGACGCTACATTATTATTCACCGAAGGCCTACGATTACGTACGTAAAACGTTCGATACTTGCCTGCCAGAAAGACGTACACTTAGAAAGTGGTACGAAAAAATCGGAGGAGACCCAGGTTTTACTAAAGAATCCTTGGAAGCGTTGAAACAAAAAGCTAAAAACACAAATTACACCATCATTGCGGGATTAACTATTGACGACATGGCTATACGCCGACGTATAGAATATGACGGTGAAAAATTAGTGGGACACGTTGATATCGGTACTGGCGTTGAAGGAGATCATGTGTTAGAAGCTAAAGAGGCTCTAGTTTTTTTAGTTACAAGCGTAAACTGTAACTTTAAAGTTCCCGTTGATTATTTCCTTGTAGATGGTATAACAGGAAGTCAGCGTTCTGACTTAATTTTACAATCTTTAGAACTTATCCAAGAAACCGGTATAAGAATTATATCGTTGACTTTCGATGGATGCGCTGCAAATATAGCAATGGTGAAATGTTTGGGTTGTTCTATAGAAGATCGAAGAATTACTTTCAACCATCCTGTAACTAAAGACCCAATTTTGGTAATTTTGGATCCATCTCACATGATCAAACTGTTGCGGAACGCTTTTCAAAGCTATAAAACTTTTATAGATCTAGATGGCAATAAAATACAGTGGAAATTATTGGAAGAACTAAATAAGCTTCAAGAAAGAGAAAATTTTCATTTAGCTAACAAGCTACGTTACCGTCACATACATTTTCAAAATCAAAAAATGAAGGTTAAGCTCGCAACACAGCTATTCAGCCTTAGTGTAGCGGATGCTATAGACTTTTGTTGCAATGAACTTAAACTACCTGCATTTAAAAATAGTGAAGCAACATCGAAATTTTTGCGGATAATTAATAATATGTTTGACATATTCAATTCCCGAAGCTCTTTTCAATTTATATTTAAGAAAGCGCTTACGGAAATTAATTTAATGGAGCTTTTAGGATTCTTAGACACAGCAGTCGACTACCTATCACGATTAAAATGTCTAGACGACAGACTGTTAATACAAAGCCCGCGAAAAACAGGCTTTATTGGGTTCATTGGTTGCGCCGAAGCAGTAAAACATATTTATAATCATATAATACGTACTCAAGTACTTGTTTATATGCCAATGTATAAAATTACCCAAGACCACCTCGAGATGCTCTTTGGCAATATAAGGTCACATGGCGGAGCCAATAACAACCCTACGGCGCGCCAGTTTAAGGCAGCGTATAAGAAACTACTGGTGCATATCGAGTTAAAGGCTCTCGAAAGTGGAAATTGCTTGGCTCTGGAACATATTTCTATTCTGAATTGCGCATCATCGCCTATAGAACGCATCAATAGAACAACTAATAATGGATTAATAGAAGACGATATGGTTTCCGAAAATAATGATGATGAAGACATAAATTTATTTTTCCAAAATATTTCGGATTTTAGTCAACAAATTATAAGTCACATTGCGGGATACATGGGTGGTGCACACATTTTAATGAAAAAAATTGATTGTGACATTTGTGTTGGAGCACTATTATCAAGTGAAATAGATTCCGACCATAAATTTATAGTAGCAAAAGATAAAGGTGGTCTCTTGTACCCTTCGAAAGAACTGCTACTAATCTGCAAAACATCTGAAGCAGTTATAAAAAAGTACACCGAAAACCTTCGGAATATTAACAAGCATTTGTTAACAGCAAAGATTATGCGCAGCTTCGTTGGGACTGTTTTATTTAACAACATAAGTCATCATCAGGTTGGCTTATATCCTAGTGCGAGCCATGTGACAGACCTAACTAAGGCTATCATAGAAAAGTATATTAGTGTTAGATTGCATTTCATTTTGAAAAACTCCAATTTAAAAGAGAGCAAGCGTATGCTACTTAATAAATACGTATTATTTCAGGGACAATATTTTTTTTCTTTTTGAACTGGTGATAAGCACCGGAAATGTAAGGTTGAGAGGCAACCAATTTTCTCTAATAAACAAATAATAAACATGGTAAATATTCCATATTAAATCCTAATGTTAATAATAAAATTGGTTTTAAAATTCAGTTATGTATTTTTTATTTGTTTCACTTTTATTTATTTGTTTCTATATTCGCATGAATACATGTTCACAACATGCATTACAGAAGTCCACATAGTCCACAATACTTGCAAAGTAAGAAACAAGATTACATTAATTTTATCGATATCAATAATCGACCTTTAAGTCGCCCTAGCATACATGAGCTTTTACGCATGTATAAGTGTACGTGAAACGAAGTGATTGCGTTAGTGTGACAACCAATAGCAAACTCACGATCTAAGTGCGTGTTGTTTATTTGTGTGCGTAATGCGCGTAGGCATTGGTCTCTTGCTTGTAGTGAAGTTAAAGAGTGGGAGATTAACGGCGACACGCGTTCTGATACAAATCAGGAACTATTTCCTTTCTAACCTCCTTTATATGTTCTGTGTTCGTCACAATATCGTTTGTAAAACCGCTTTAAATATCATAGATTTTTAAAAGTTTAGTCAATCAGTTACAATTTTTGTATTACTTGGTGATGGTTTAATCGAAAACTATTATTGGATTTGGGATATAGTATGTATACTCTACCTTGCCACACATAAATCGTTTTAATCGATTCTGGGTTTTTGCTCCATATATTTTTGGGCATTATCCTTTGTTGATTTTTGTGTCGCATCTTGTTTGCGACGTGCTGACTCCATTATTGTGAACTTGTTCTCCAAGAATTCTAAAAAATCTTTCAAAGATGGCAGCTCTCTTGGCTGTTTGAGTGACGCAAAATATTCGTTGAGAGTTTCAGAATCCATTTTCTGAGTGAGCAGGTGTACTATTATTGGATCCCAAGTGTCAATGTTGATGCCTAAATTCTTAATTCCATTTAGGCATTCGGTTGCTACGTCATGAATACGTTTGATTTGGTTTGATGACGCTTGTTGCGTAACTGGGATATTCATCATGGTGTTCATATGAGTTGAGAAAATGAGTTTCTTATTGTTGTAACGGTGGTTTAATATTTCCCAGCCAGTGATGTAGTTATCCGAACTGATCGGAAGATGCTTTATCAGGCGTTCTGGTTCTCCTTTAATCTTGCTCTTCAGGAACTGCATCTTCTGAGCGGCAGATAAATATGGGTTACCATGTATTGCCTCCGTGAACAAATCCTTGAACGACACCCAATTTTGATAATTCCTGTTAAAAATAGGAATATCCAGTTGCGGTGTAGACTTCTCTCGATGAGATACGGACCATAGTTTACGATTTATTTCTTTCTTGATACTAAAATACATCTGCTCATGGTGCGTATATGAAGCCTCGTAATTTTCGTCAGTCTCATCAAATTCGCTGTCTATTTTCCAGTGGAGCCCATCAACAGCTTTCCAACGGGTTCCCAGAGTTTTCAAAATGTTTTCAAACTCCCATTTTTCTTCTACGGTTGACAGATCTATATTGCTCACGAAACGGGCGAATGCTTTAAAGTTGCTACCCTGTTTACGCAACTTTTCGTCGAACTTGCTATCAGTACCCCGAGTAGTATACTCTGGGGTTGGCATTGGACTCATCGAGGCATTTCTGTCCTCCGCCGCCAAAGCACCTGTCTGCTGCCGGCCGAATAGAGTTGGCTTGATCAAACCTGCTTTTTGAATCGAGTCTCTAACTTTCAAGTAGAACGCCTTGGTTTCTTCGTAGTGATTTCCGCTAAAATATTCTTGATTTTGTCTTCGTATACACAAAGTTTTCCATGATTTTTGTGAAACTCATTCCAATAGCTGTTCAGGGTTTCAATTCTATTTTTGATGTATTCTGAAGTTTTGCGATCTTGACCATCCTTCTTGAAATTTGACCAAAGTTGTCGCATGCCACTGATGGCAACTTGCTGCTTGTGAAGTAGTTCTTCCATCTTGATTCTTGATAATAAGAAAACTCAAATTTGTTGATTTTCCCTGTTGACTTTCGGAGTACTCTTGCCGTCAAATTGTTTGATACTTGTTGCAGATCGATCTGTGTTAGATTGCTAGCTAGTTTTTACTTGATGCGATTGTCTTGTATGAAGCCTTGATGCCAAATGCTTACTTGTTGTTTGCCTTGCTGCTGCTCGAGTCTTGGACTGTTTGCTCTTGATACTTGTTCTGTGAATGTGCTCTGATATTTCCCCGTGCGATCTGATGCGCCTTCTCAAATCAGTCAGGGAGACCCGCTTGTGGGAGGCTAACTGATCTGATTCGCAACCACACGAGAAAACACAAATCACAAACACATCCGGCTCGAAGGACCAGTGATGTTACCTGATGATCTAAGATAGATCATAAGGTAACATCACTGGTCCTTCGACCATGATATTCATCACTATGCTATAATATACGTAATACTTGGAATAATGGGCATCGCTGGAATAATCATCGTAGCTCGTCGTACACAATGTCGATGGCGAGTTCCAGCCTCACCGCCACCGGCAGTTGCTGAGGGATCAAGAACATTGGCTGCCGCATCGTCGCCCCGGAGCAGCCATACAAGTGAAACAAGCGGACACCTTGACTGCGTGTGGGTGGAACATTTATGTACGAGCACTTGCTTGCTAATACATGTGATAAGTTGAGATGGAAGAAAACGTATCTTGCTGAATTCTTGTTAAATTATTTATTTGTAACGACGTGTTTACAATGAAAAGGTCAAAAATGTACTCAATAATAATTAGTTCTATATCAATTTACATAAGATAAAAATGCTTATGCAAGCGCACCAAAAAAATGTGCGATGTAATCGTACAACGATCAAAAGACCTGTGTCAAAGTTGATCGTGCTTCCTGTTACTTCATAAATGGTATGTTAGTTTCAGGAATTTTATTACTGGTTATGTTACAATATAAGTTTAGAATTAAGATGTTGTATGTTTTCAAGGTTTAGTTGTTTGTTGTGTTTTTGTCATTCACATACAGTCCACTAGCGTTTTCACTTCCCACCTAATCTTGTGTTTTGTTTCATGGTGGGCGGTCATTTAGTTTTCTTGTCATGTTTAAACTAAGTTCTGGACATTCTGTCCATGGTGGGCGGGATTTTCGGTCAAGGCGACCCAGGAAAAAGTTCTCGAGGCCGACCCTGCCACAGAACAGGTGCGGGCTGTGAACCAAGGAGTACTGGAAGCGACCGCAGGCGCCGGCATAGCGCAGCGGCAACCAACACAAAACAAAAAGTTCGCCCGAAATCCGCTGGGAGACACCACCGCTGCGACTAGCGCCACTGTATCTCAGCGGCAAATCACAGAACAAAAAACTAAGCAGCCAATCATATCGTCGCTGACGTACAGTGGCGCCTTTGGCGCCAAAACAGCGACAACTAGCAACAAGGATTTCACAGCCTGCGTGATCAAGCTGTTGATGGACCTGATAAAGGCCATCAGGCAGGCAGAGACCATCATCCTTGACGGCCTGGCCGCGTTACTAACATTGTACCATAGCTAGGTCGTTAAGGGTGACTCATTGGAATGCCCGCGGCCTCAAGGGAAAGGTCGCCCCCCTCCGCCACCTCCTGAGGGTACAGGACATCGATGTGGCGCTCATAAGCGAGACGCTCCTGGGACCCGAAGATAGGGTTAGGTTCCCGGGTTACCTCGTTTATAGGAAGGATAAAAGGTCGGCCCACAACATCCGCTATCGTGGTCTGGCGGTCATTGTGAGGCGGAGAATCGTTCATCAAGAGCTCCCCTCGTCGACACTCAATACGTTTTACGCGCTGGGTGTACAGCTACATATAGCCGGCGAGGACATAAACATGTATGCCGCCTATAAGCCACCCGTGGCTCGTATGGACCTACGGGAGCTGAGGCAACGGACAACAGGCGACCATCCTCGCCGGTGACTTCAATAGTAAGCACCCAGCGTTGAATAGTTTAGCTACGAATACTGAGGGGAGACGGCTCTTCGCGGACGCGGAAGCCTTCGGCTATATCATTCGTCCAGTGAACTGCATCGTGAGTGGACCTGTGCTCGATTTTGTATTTTATTTTTGAGATTTTGTACAATTCGCTGCGTTGATTTTGTGGTTGAAGACTCGGTACCTCTCTTACTATCTTGTGGAGGTGCCCTAAGCGGTAGGCGCCATCTTTGAAACTGTAGAGCTTCGTCCCTTTCGTCCGAACTGGTGAGTCGCTTTGAAATAGTTCCAGTAGATAGGAGACAAACTTGGAAAAAGTCCACTGTTTGACTGAGGTTTGAACTCGCGACTCGCCGTGCATTGGGAGCTCGGACCGCGCTCGTAACCGATGGGCCACGAGTAGGTGAGAGACGACGCGCGAAATTCTTGACCGCTATCGGCGCAGCAATTTGCTGGCTGCATTACTAAGAAACAACAAAACATTCGACGTGACAACGTTATTATTTCAAGATTTTGATTGCCAATTTACCATGATCCGGTCCCCTACTACATCTTCATCTTCCCCAAACCTGACAAATATTTCCGGAACTCCGGAAAATATTACACAAAGAAAGAGAAAACAACCGGAATCTGAGATAACTAGTGCGATTCATAGTCTTACTCAGGCATCTTAATAATAAGTTAAGCTATGTTGTTCCGAGGACTGTCAATCGGCGAGAGGTGTGCGCTCGTCCGCTTTTCGCAGTCTCTACCTGCCGCACTAACGCTGGTGTTCGCGCACCTCTTCGCCGTATAGCAAAAATTTCAATGCATTATTTGGTGATTTGGATCTATTCTCACTGTCTGCCAATAGCTTTAGAAGCTCTTTAAAAAAATTAATTAATGTCTCCGATATGTAGAATATGTAAATTAGCTTTAGTTTAATTTAAACTCCTATATTTACTTATTTTTTCTTTCCTTTTCTCTTTCAAGTTTCACTCGCATGCAAATACTCGTAGTTCATATAAAAATTGTATTATTTAAGATGTGGATAACGTCGTGAGCTACACATATAAACATACTTTTTAAGTTTTATTATACTAAATTAAGAAATGTGTGTAACTGTTGGTTTTCCCAAAATAAATAAATAAATAAATAAATACGGTGTCCGGTCCGGAGGTGCCGACACACTACCCGGACGTGTCCCTGCATGTACCTGATGTGCTGGACATCGTAGTCCACCGAGGGCTACACTGCCAGATCACACAAGAAGTGATAGACGACGAGTTACAGTCGGACCACCAACCGGTACTCGTCGTCCTATCGGGTGTGCCGACCCGATTGAAGCCCATAGCGCCACGTCATGTTACGGATTAGACAAGGTTTGAGGAATAGCTGGAGACCACCACGCCTACTCGGCCTATTGTTACCTCCGCGGACGTGGACCAGATGGCCTGTGACGTCACTGCTTGCATACAAAGCTCCTTACAAGCGGCGACTACGACGCAGCCGCAGGGGAGAGTGTTATTGCCGCCTCTGCCGGCGCATCTACATGCGATGATCGCCGCGAAGAGGCGCCTTCGCAAGCAGTGGCAACAATTAAGATGCCCACACCTAAAGAGATAGCTCAACCGTCTCGCGGAGAGGGTGAAGGCCGAGTTACAGGCGCACACCACCGCGGGCTGGGAGGATCGGTTCGACGCCGCTATAGATAGTTGGCCGTCGATACACAAACTTTGTAGGCAGCTCTCGAGTACTCCAGCTCTGGTGCGCCCTCTGCTTAACAGTGACGGGGCGCTTAAGTATGTAGCGGAGGACCGGGCGGAGGTCTTCGCTGAACACCTGGAGCGTCAGTTCCGCCCTAACCCGACCGACGACACCAAACATGCCGCAGCGGTCGAGAAACACCTCGGGGACTATTTCGGTACGCCGATAACTCCCGATGAGGACCCCGTCTTTTTCTAGCCTGGCGCAGTCAGACGCGCCATCCTGAGGACGAAACCGAGGAAGGCCCCCGGTGCTGACGGTATCTCCAACGCAGTGCTGCGCCACTTGCCGTTCCGAATGGTAGCGGCACTGGCGCGCCTGTATACGGCGATACTGCGCACGGGGGCCTTTCCGGCCTCGTGGAAAGAAGGGCGCGTCATCATGATGCCCAAGGCGGGGAAAAACACGCTGAAGCCGGAGAGCTATCGGCCCATTACGCTGCTGCCGACTGTCTCCAAGGTGTTTGAAGCACTCCTGCCGCGACATCTCCAGCCGCACGTCGCCCCACGCCCAGAGCAGTTTGGGTTCAGGGCGGAGCACAGCATGACGCTCCAGCTGTCGAGGGTACTGCACCACCTAGCAGCCGCGCTTAACAAGAAGTAATACCCGGTGGCAGTATTCCTCGACATGGAGAAAGCCTTCGACCGTGTGTGGCACGACGGCCTCATGTACATATAAGATGGCCACATCGGACGCGCCCCGTCGCGTTATAAAGGTGGTCTCTAGTTTTCTTTCCAATAGGACCTTTAAGGTGGTGGTCGACGGCGCGCTGTCTAGCGCGCGCCCAGTGCTAGCGGGCGTGCCGCAGGGCAGCTGTGTGTCGCCGACGTGTTACTCATGTTACACCGACGACATCCCCACCACTTCCGACGCAATGCTCGCGCTGTATGCCGACGACGCCGCGTACATTACTATATCGCGTGGCGGCTGTCGGTGAACGTGGGTAAGACGCAGGCGATGGTCACGGGATCAGCGCGCATCTACAAGGAGTCGACATCGATTGGTCGCCCCGGGTCAAATACCTGGGTGTCACCATCGACCGTCGGCTCACTATGGGGCCACATGTCCGCAGGGTCGCCGCGCAGGGTAGACTCACCCGCAACCTGCTCAAACCTGTGCTCTCGTACCCGCACCTTGGCGCGCGTCAAGCTGGGCGTGTACAAACTGTACGTGCGCCCAATCTTGACGTACGCCGCCCCCTCTTGGTTCGCCCTCACGAGCGAGTCGAGCCGGAAGTTGCTTCACGCGCAACAGAGCATTGCGCTGCGGACCATAGTTGTCGCTCCTCGCTTCGTGAGGAATGATGTCATCCAGCGGGACCTCGGGATCGAGAGCCTGGATGAGTTTGTGCGGTGCCTCGTGAAGGGGATGTACGCGCGTGCCGACGCGTCTGCTTGGCCCCATGTCAAGCAGATAGCGCCCTGGCATAGGCGAACCCCTGACGCGAGACCCCTGCCCCGCGACCTGGTAGCGGACGAGTGACCCCATACACCGGACTGGACGCCTCGAGTAAGTCGCACCCAGGTCACACGCGGCTTACTCGATTCAGTAGAGCTCTACAGATGACATATATCTATTACGTGGCGTGTGCTAAGTTAATATAGGCACGTTACGTAATTAAACCAGACACCCATTACTAAACAAGCATTCAACTCACACGTGCGGGCGCGGCGCAGGCTGCGACGCATGTAGATACTGAACGGTGTTACACACAACAAAATGCCGATCACACATACACGACAGTCCCTTAGTCCGGACCGTAATCGGCTAGATCTGAGAGCGGGGCGGGCGGGGACTATACACCTATTCTGTAGGAACGTCGAGTCGGCTCCACTGTCGCTGGTCGTCTTCGTTGGGCCTCCCCCGGGTAACCGGGGTTCTCACCTGGCGGGGATTGACCGCCGTGGAGTCGTGAAGAAAGCGACGCTAATGTACTAGCGTCGTGGCGAGCCTACAGATTTACACATAGCAATCAGTTACACGGACGCGTTAAAACGCGTCCAACGTTTTTAAACCGCCGCTACAGGCGCACAAAAAGAGGGGTCCGTATTTACGGACCACCGTATACCTTCCGCGGCCAGGGAGCGACGCTCCGGTTCCGCTGCCGCGTCCCCTTACGGGGGCGCAGCGACATCCCCAAATCCAATGAGTTTTTTTTTGGTACTTGCTTGGAACAGATTGTTTTATTTAAACATAATTCCTCGGGCAGTTGAAGAGTGCCGAACACGGGGTAACACAGGGTGTTTCTACAGTATTAAGGAATTTTTAGAACAAAAATATTTGTTCAGAGTATTAATTAATAAATCTATTATAAATTAATTAATGACATTTGTATTTTACTAGGCAAGTAAATAATGTAAATAAGTAGTCAGGTCAGAAATTTTAGTTTTTCTGATTGTGAATCTATTTTAATTGAGTGGTTTTACTTTTCAGGTGATTCTGGATATGCCCAGAGGGTATATATGATGACACCTATAGTAGATGCTACTGAAGGCTCCCCAGAACAATATTACACCAAGTTGCATTGCTCTGCACGAAATACAATGGAACATACCATCAGTGTACCTACTCAAAACAGATGGCGGTGCTTACTCGGGCATAGGGTGCTACAATATCATCCTGATGTAGCAGCCAAAATAATTAATGACACGTGTATCAATATTGTAAGTATAGATCTTGTGAATGATACAACAGAGTATGGAAATGATTACCCAGCTGACACTTCTCAAGAATCAACTAGCAGCACAGCTAAGACAAGGCATCGAAAATCGAAATGTTTTAGTTCAGAAGTTGTAGGCGAGTAGAAGGTAGGAAAAAAAGGTATGGTAAGATTTAGATAGGATTTCTTTATATTTAAATTTTGTTATCAGTTAAAAAAAAATACTTACTTTTACTTTGATGCTTTTTATTTCATGCTATTTGTGACGTTGTATTTCTACAGTTTATGTTTATAAAATATTTATTTCTAAATGTGATATTTTTTCTAAGTGAAAAGAAAATCGAATATTTTAATCAATATCCGAAAACATTAGCAATAAATAAAGCTTTGACATTATTTGCTAATGCATTTCCAATAATTTATAATATGTAATGCATGAGGTCCTGGAAATTCTCAGTAAGCAATCCAGATTTGTGCCCGGTTGATGGCAATAGGAAAATGCTAGCAAGTTGTCTGCTGTCCCACCACCAGTGCGCCTCATTGAAGCTGGGAGTTGTGCGCACTGCTTCTTTAGAGCAATTTTCTTCTCAGTCCAATACCTAAAAACATGCATTAATTTTAATGAAGTTGCTGTACATAATGATTCTTTATACCTACCTCATTATTTTGAATTACCTTAGCCCAGCCTTGACCAGTTTTATTTGCTCCTCTGAGAGGAAATGAAATGAAATTGTTTATTCTGTAAATAGGATATGAGAATCACTTTTACACGTCATATTAAAAAATAAGCTAGATGGAGTCGACATTTCCTATCTGACTACCCCTGAGAAGAAATGGCGAAACAAACTCAAGGGTCAAAGTCTCTTTTAAAGTCCAGACATAATCTTGGTCAGATCATGTGAGGACCATGTAGATCTATGTCTGAAATGGTCTTTTGAGGAAAGAACCACACAAATTTGAGTGGACCTGTCCAGTCAGTGCAAGCATTTGTCAGTAATCGTGTAGCTCAACTCAAAACTTAAGGAGCTCAACGACTCAACGAACAATACCAAGGAAAGGACAATTGGGTTGGCCGCATATAGAACTCAAAATGCCAGACCATCATTAAAAGAGAGAAAAAAAAAAAAACAAGAAATAAATAAAAATGACCCACATAGTGCTCACATTCACAATAATTAAAGTAATATAATACTTTTCAAGGTACATAAATATTCACTTAATTTTGCTTATAATATTCATCAATGTCAATATGTACATATAGTTGTATATAATGATGATTTTGCATAGGATTTAGAGTAGTTGCCAAATTTGTCAATATCCTCTTCGTTTCTAATTAGCTTTGAGCAGTCTTAAGCAAACCTTTACCTAAGCCTGGGTTTTGCTCCAAGAATTCCACCAAACCTTATAATTGGGCTTAACTAGGACGGTTTGTCATTGTAACTGAAATTAGAAAACTTTGGTCAGTGGGTTGTCTTAGGGACAGAGTTTTTACTATGTACAACACAATATAATTACATATAACACATAATTACAAATAACTACATTGATAAAACAAAAATATTTCAATAATTAAAATTGAATATAGTAAAACATTAGGTAGGTACTTTAAATTCTTAGAATCTTTAAATTATAGTAATTATGATTGTATATTTACTTACTACTTGTATAAGGCATACCTGTTTTTTTTACGTTCCATTTTATCGATTTTGCCCGATATTTTAGACCACGGACTGACTACAGATACTGGATGCTGGATACTGATACTGACTACAGATACTGGGACAGATTTGGTTGTCAATCGCCCATTTTAACGTTTCGTTTTCACAACTTTAATACCTATACTAAAAAGGAACCAAACGCGAACAATATATGTATAGCGGTCAATGTAACTTGCAGTTCGAATTCACTTCTAATTTCTTTACCCACTTGTCTTGTCTTTATTTTTAAAATTAGAGAACTTTTACGCTGTATTTTTTTTTGTAGTATACCCGCAATACCGGCAATGACCCTGCCGCATGCTGCCAAAGTCATGGTTAATTTTATGATTTTAGTAATGTTCTTACGCTCAAATGAATTTAATACGTTACAATTAATCAAATAAACAACTATTTATATCATGTTTTAAAGACACTTTTTCGAAGTATAACTTTAACAACAAGAAATATAGAGAAACTTCCAGAACATAAGAAATGGCGTCGCGACTTAGAGTCGCAGAGGATCGAATTATGCGACCGTATTCGTCTACGGTCGGGGCGCACTCTTCCTGCCGCTCCCCGACGTCTCTCCTGCGCTAGCGCGTGAGGTGTGCGGGCGGCGAAGGAGGGGGCGCGCGTAGCAATAACATGGCGGCCTAAATAACACCCTCCCCCTGTAGCCTAACTAAATGTCCCCACAGTTGGGCTAGTCCAAATACCTACGCGGCCTGCCGCGTTTGCGTTTAGCTCGGACAGGAGGCTCTACTTGTCCGGCGAAGGGCGTGAGGTGCGAAACGTGGTACTTGCCTACGTTCCTACCGGTTTGTACGTTCTCTAGCGCATATGTGGTCGGGCTGATAATCTTCCCAATTCGGTTGGGACCGTCACGACGTGGGATAAACTTCGCGGTCTGCCCGCGGCTTGCGTCATTCGGTCCTTGCGTTTTTAATAAAACTAGGTCACCTACCTTGTATTCAGGTGGCGGCCTTCTCTTTTGGCCAGCGTTTTCCTTCTGGACGGCCTGTGCTTTCTCATGAGTGTCCCTGGCCTCGTCCAGTGTTGCAGCCATCTTCTTCAGGTAAGGCGTAATGCTGAGCATGAAGTTATCGTGTTCTACGATAGCCCTCATGTCTATAGCGGAGTCGGAAGGAGCTCGTAACTCTCTTCCGAACGTGAGATGTGCCGGCGAAAACCCTGTGTTACTGGTAATCGCGGAGTTTATAGCAAACCTGATTGCAGCGAGGTGTACATCCCACGTGGTATGGTCGTGACCGACGAGCATGGCCAATTGAGGTTTGAGGTCTCGGTTCTTCCTTTCTATAGGATTGGCCTCAGGATGATAATAAGGCGTGAGAGACTGGCTGATCCCTAGGACATGGCAGACTTGCTGCATTACCTCGCTCACGAATTGCACGCCGTTGTCACTAATGAGGCGTGGTACTCCATACCTGAGAAATACCTCATTCGCGAGCGTCTGTGCACATTCTACGCTGGTGGCATTCTCTAAAGGAAACAATTCCACCCAGCGCGAGCAAACGTCTTCTACGATTAGTACCCACCTGTTCTTCCTTGGCGTCTCAACGAGCGGGCCAAACAGGTCTACGGAGACTACCTTGAATCGTCTTGACACAGCAGGGGTTTGCAGCAGCCCTGCTGGTTTGCGGTTGTCAGCTTTATACCTCTGGCAAGGTACGCACTCTTTTATGTAGTTCGCGATGAACGTGCGCATGCCAGGCCAATAATACCTTGCACGAACGCGGCTTAAGGTGCGCTCCATGCCGAAATGGCCGGCCGTCGGCGCGTCGTGGAGGTCACGAGCATGAACGGAGGCAGGTCAGCCATGACCTGCCTGCGTTCATGCTCGGGTACGACTAAGCAGCAGTCCTCTCCATCGTCTGACTCAAAACTCTACCTGTAAAGTATTCCATCGGAAATAGTGTATCCGCGGTCGGACTACGGTCTCCCCCTAGAGGGTTCATCGAACTCCATGTCCTCAATAATTTTTCGAACTATTGGGTCCAATATTTGATTGCTGCGGATATCACCGCTGCTTCTCTTTGGCATATCAATGACCGTTATGCAAAGGTCACATTCATTCTGTTCCTCTCCACAAACGGGTCGCGACAACGTATCTGCGACCACGTTCGACCGACCGGGAGTGTATTCGATGCTGAGGTCGAACTCTTGCAACGTAAGGGCCCACCTGGCCAGTCGGCCACTAGGTGACCTTTGACTCATCAGCCATCGCAAGGGTTGGTGGTCCGTCCTGACCGTGACCTTCGCGGTTTCTACGTAACCGCGGAACTTACCGACTCCCCACACGACGGCGAGTGCCTCCCGCTCGGTCGTGGAGTAGTTTCTCTCGGCGCTGGTGAGTAGTCGACTTGCATACTCAATGGGCCTCTCGTCGTGTCCCTCCCCCTGCATAAGAACAGCCCAAGGCAATAAGCGCTGCTGTCAGTGCAAAGTATGAATGGTTTGATACTGACTACAAATACTGGGACAGATTTGGTTGTCAATCGCCCATTTTAACGTTTCGTTTTCACAACTTTAATAGGTACCTATACTAAAAAGGAACCAAACGCGAACAATACAACATGTAACTTAATTAACGCACATCCTGAAAATAGTTTGTTCAGAATCGTTTACTGAATCGATTTATATAATTTTTAATATAGGTAATTTTTTATCCCAAAAATAATTAAAACTACGGAAATTATTGTCATATTAACGCTGTACAGTCAAAACAAATTTAAATGGACCGTAAATCAAAGTAATAAGACTTTGAAAATCGCATTTTATTTGTATTCATACAAATTCCATAATTCAATACAAAATAAAGAAAAATAAACCTTATTCCCAAAACGTTAAGGTCTTTACAAATGCATTGTAAACTTAGCGATTTGACCGCACGCACACACTAACAGGAACTGGACAAAGGACACCGATAAACCACCTACTTACTTTCGTTCCCTTTCTCCTGCAAACTAAAAGCCCAGGATAGAGCGAGATAGCCACAATGTACCACCGCTTGCGCGGCTACGATGAAAGCTAACATAAATGTAAACATTAGTCACGCGCGGGCAATATTAGTGGAAAGAAGTTACGTAGTGTTATCAAATATTCTTTCGCGTGCAATGTCTTTCCAATACACTAATGTTCAGTATACCGAAATGGTGAGGACTTTGGCAATGTGTGGTGATAATGTGGCTCTAGCTCTCAGAACGTTTAACCAAAGGTATGGTACAAGAGTGGCCCGCAGGACAATGTTAGCTGCTACTCAGCGACTTCGCGACCACGGCACGTTCCGTCCAAACACAGCCATCGACAGGGGAGCCAACGTGCGTACACGTACTCGTCTTCAAAATGAAATCCTGGACTATTTCGATGAGAATCCCCATGCCAGTACCCGAGAAGCAGCGCCACACTTTGAATGTAGTCATATGCATGTGTGGATAACACTTCGTGGTGATAAAGAACACCCATTCCACCTCAGAAGATGCCAGGAGTTGACTCCAAACGATTACGTACCACGTTTGCAGTTCAGCCGCTGGTTATTAGAAAATTGGAAGCGGAACATAATTTGGACAGACGAAAGTACATTCACACGCGTGGGGATGTACAATCAACATAACACACATTTGTGGATGCACGAAAATCCTCACGCATGCAGAGTGGATTCCTTCCAACACCGTTTCTCAGTTAACGTCTGGGCCGGTATCATTGGTACACACATACTGGGGCCAGTCTTCTTACAAAGATTAACAGGAGACGCATATTTACTGTTTTTACGAGAAACTCTACCTACGCTGCTAGAAGACATTCCTCATAATTTACAAGAGGTATTCTACCAACACGATGGTGCCCCTGCCCATTTCACTAGAAGTGTTCGGCAGCACCTTGATGAAGAGTTTGGAGAGCGCTGGATCGGTCGCGGCGGCCCTGTCCAGTGGCCCCCCAGATCAGCTGATTTGACGCCTCGACTTTTTTTTGTGGGGACGAATTAAATCGTTAGTTTATTTTAATGATACAACAAGTGCCGAGGACCTAAAAAATAGCATAGTGAACGCTTTTGAAATAGTGAGAAATGACACTGGCGCCGATTCCCTTGTTCACAAACTAAACTAAATTTAGGTTCCGTCCATCTTTTTCTTTCTATTTCATTAAGAAAAGGACAGAAGATAAATTTTAGTTTAGTCCTGTCAAATGAACCAGTGGTGCCGATTCCCTTGTTCAAAAACTAAACTAAATTTAAGTTCAGTGCATCTTTTTCTTTCTATTTCATTAAGAAAAGGACAGAAGATAAATTTTAGTTTAGTCCTGTCAAATTAATCAGCGCTTGATGTAAATTGACGTAATTTTAGTAGGCAAGTTTTTAATCACGTCTAAACTTGTATGGAGTAGTGACAGGCGCTGATTAATTTGACGGGACTAAACTAAAATTTATCTTCTGTCCTTTTCTTAATGAAATAGAAAGAAAAAGATGCACTGAACTTAAATTTAGTTTAGTTTGTGAACAAGGGAATCGGCGCCAGTGCCTGTCACTACTCCATACACGTTTAGACGTGATTAAAAACTTGCCTACTAAAATTACGTCAATTTACGTCAAGCGCTGATTAATTTGACAGGACTAAACTAAAATTGATCTTCTGTCGTTTTCTTAATTAAATAGAAAGAAAAAGATGCACTGAACTTAAATTTAGTTTAGTTTGTGAACAAGGGAATCGGCGCCACTGAAGTGCTTTATAAATTAAAACATCAATTAAGAAAACGGGCATTAAAATGTATTGAACAAGGTGGTGGACATTTTGAAAGTGTGTTAAAAAGACAACGTCGTATGAGTGTTTAGGCAATCAGTAATACGTAAGTTATTTGATTTTTGTTAAATTACTGTAAATATTTTGATTCAATCTTTTAAACACGCCGTCTCTGAATAATGTTGTCGTATCGCCTCTTATTTTCAGCAGTTCATTACCGATTGGCATTGTATCATATTCAATAAACGAAATTATTCAGAGTCGACAGTCCAAAGCCTGAAAAGTGTGATGGAAAGATGCAATCATAATGTTTACTAGACATAGATCGTAAATAAACAATTCTTTTCTCGGACGTCGTCGGTTAATGTTTCATACAATGATATTTTAATAAAATATCATTGGTTTCATAATATTTCGTCAACGTAAACAATCATGTAATGTCGGCTTTTTCCGTAGTTTCGTTATGTTGTGTCGAGTCGAGCGGCGCGATAACTGCTTGTGCGACTGTGTGCGTTGCGTGCGTTATAGTATGACTAAAAAGTTCTCCAAGAATTGGTATAACTAATTTAGTAAATAACAATGCATATACATGTTAAATTAAAAATTCAGTGCATGTATTATGATTATAACATAATATTCTAATTGGGGTGTTTGAGGGTGTGCGTTAATTACGTTACATGTTGTATATGTATAGCGGTCAATGTAACTTGCAGTTCGAATTCATTTCTAATTTCTTTACCCACTTGTCTTGGATTTATTTTTAAAATTAGAGAACTTTTACGCTGTATTTTTTTTGTAGTATACCCGCAATACCGGCAATGACCCTGCCGCATGCTGCCAAAGTCATGGTTAATTTTATGATTTTAGTAATGTTCTTACGCTCAAATGAATTTAATACGTTACAATTAATCAAATAAACAACTATTTATATCATGTTTTAAAGACAGTTTTTCGAAGTATAATCGTTTATTATAATACACACGTAAACAATAACTTTAACAACAAGAAATATAGAGAAACTTCCAGAAAATAAGAAATGGCGTCTCGACTTGAGAGTCGCAGAGGATCGAATTATGCGACCGTATTCGTCTACGGTCGGGGCGCACTCTTCCTGCCGCTCCCCGGCGTCTCTCCTGCGCTAGCGCGTGAGGTTTGCGGGCGGCGAAGGAGGAGGCGCGCGTAGCAATAACATGGCGGCCTAAAGTTGCCTACAATAAAAATCCCGCGTTACACCCTCCCCCTGTAGCCTAACTAAATGTCCCCACAGTTGGGCTAGTCCAAATACCTACGCGGCCTGCCGCGTTTGCGTTTAGCTCGGACAGGAGGCTCTACTTGTCCGGCGAAGGGCGTGAGGTGCGAAACGTGGTACTTGCCTACGTTCCTACCGGTTTGTACGTTCTCTAGCGCATATGTGGTCGGGCTGATAATCTTCCCAATTCGGTAGGGACCGTCACGACGTGGGATAAACTTCGCGGTCTGCCCGCGGCTTGCGTCATTCGGTCCTTGCGTTTTTAATAAAACTAGGTCACCTACCTTGTATTCAGGTGGCGGCCTTCTCTTTTGGTCAGCGTTTTCCTTCTGGACGGCCTGTGCTTTCTCATGAGTGTCCCTGGCCTCGTCCAGTGTTGCAGCCATCTTCTTCAGGTAAGGCGTAATGCTGGGCACGAAGTTATCGTGTTCTACGATAGCCCTCATGTCTATAGCAGAGTCGGAAGGAGCTCGTAACTCTCTTCCGAACGTGAGATGTGCCGGCGAAAACCCTGTGCTACTGGTAATCGCGGAGTTTATAGCAAACCTGATTGCAGCGAGGTGTACATCCCACGTGGTATGGTCGTGACCGACGAGCATGGCCAATTGAGGTTTGAGGTCTCGGTTCTTCCTTTCTATAGGATTGGCCTCAGGATGATAATAAGGCGTGAGAGACTGGCTGATCCCTAGGACATGGCAGACTTGCTGCATTACCTCGCTCACGAATTGCACGCCGTTGTCACTAATGAGGCGTGGTACTCCATACCTGAGAAATACCTCATTCGCGAGCGTCTGTGCACATTCTACGCTGGTGGCATTCTCTAAAGGAAACAATTCCACCCAGCGCGAGCAAACGTCTTCTACGATTAGTACCCACCTGTTCTTCCTTGGCGTTTCTAAGAGCGGGCCAAACAGGTCTACGGAGACTACCTTGAATCGTCTTGACACAGCAGGGGTTTGCAGCAGCCCTGCTGGTTTGCGGTTGTCAGCTTTATACCTCTGGCAAGGTACGCACTCTTTTATGTAGTTCGCGATGAACGTGCGCATGCCAGGCCAATAATACCTTGCACGAACGCGGCTTAAGGTGCGCTCCACGCCGAAATGGCCGGCCGTCGGCGCGTCGTGGAGGTCACGAGCATGAACGGAGGCAGGTCAGCCATGACCTGCCTGCGTTCATGCTCGGGTACGACTAAGCAGCAGTCCTCTCCATCGTCTGACTCTAAACTGTACCTGTAAAGTATTCCATCGGAAATAGTGTATCCGCGGTCGGACTACGGTCTCCCCCTAGAGGGTTCATCGAACTCCATGTCCTCAATAATTTTTCGAACCTGGGTCCAATATTTGATTGCTGCGGATATCACCGCTGCTTCTCTTTGGCATATCAATGACCGTTATGCAAAGGTCACATTCATTCTGTTCCTCTCCACAAACGGGTCGCGACAACGTATCTGCGACCACGTTCGACCGACCGGGAGTGTATTCGATGCTGAGGTCGAACTCTTGCAACGTAAGGGCCCACCTGGCCAGTCGGCCACTAGGTGACCTTTGACTCATCAGCCATCGCAAGGGTTGGTGGTCCGTCCTGACCGTGACCTTCGCGGTTTCTACGTAACCGCGGAACTTACCGACTCCCCACACGACGGCGAGTGCCTCCCGCTCGGTCGTGGAGTAGTTTCTCTCGGCGCTGGTGAGTAGTCGACTTGCATACTCAATGGGCCTCTCGTCGTGTCCCTCCCCCTGCATAAGAACAGCCCCAAGGCAATACGCGCTGCTGTCAGTGCAAAGTATGAATGGTTTCGATTCGTCCGCCTGTTGGAGGATGGAAGCAGATACGAGAAGAGCCTTGATGCGTTCGAACGCCTTCTGCTGCTCGTCGTCCCATCGCCAAGCATCGACTTCTTCAGGAGGTTAGTCAGGGGTCTCACGACTTCAGCGTAATTATTAATAAAGCGTCGGTACCAACTCGACGTCTGTAAGAAGCATTTTAAGTGTTTTACGTTCTGAGGGGCGGCCATGTTGTCAACGGCTGCTGTCTTGTCTGGATCCACCTGGATTCCGCCTGGCACGATAACGTGACCTAGGAATTTGACAGATTCCCTCGCAAAGAAACTCTTGTCCCTATTCACTCTCAACTTGAACATGGCCAGTCGCTCGAAGACTGCCTCCAGGTCAACCAGGTGCTTCTCGAAAGGCCGGCTGGTGACAGCAAAATCAAATCGTCAATATATGCGAGGAGTTCCACTTTCTTCAAGTTGGAACGGAACCGGTCCATCATCCTCTGAAAAGTGGCTCCCGAGTTCCGCAGTCCCATCGGCATCCGCTTAAATCTAAAGGTACCAAGAGACGATGTAAACGCAGTCTTATCTTGATCCTCTGGGTAGACGCTCACTTGATGGTAACCTGAGCGTAGGTCGAGGGTGGTCATATACTCACTGGTCTTGGCCGCGCGCAGTATGTCCTCGATGCGTGGTCACCGCATGACCGGTCTGGCTCGGTCACCGCATTGAGTTTTCGGTAGTCTATACATAACCTTAAACTCCCGTCCTTCTTAGTCACAAGAACGACATTGGACGCCCACGGTGACTCGCACTCTTCTATGACGTCATCTCGCAGAAGCTTATTAATCTCCCTCTGCAAGGCCTCTTTTTTACTTTGCGATATACTATAAGGTGGACAAGCAATCGGTATCTGTTGCGGACTTACCTTTATTCGGTGCGTGGCGAAATCTGTCGCCGGTCCTTCGCGCGCGAACTGCGGCGCGCGGTGTTCGATAAAGATGTTCAGTGTATTCCGCTGCTCGGGGTTTAATTTACAACCTTCGTCTGAGCGCAACGATAACTCAATAGATGAGGCGCTCAACAGGTCCGCGTCGGTAGGGTCAAGCGAGTACGTGTACACGAAATCATAATAATGTTCCGGACTATCCGAAAATGACCAAGTGCGTCGGGCGACGTCTAGTACCATGCCGGCCCGAGCCAAGAAGTCTACTCCTAGGAGTGTCCTATTATCACTCCCGGGCAATACTAAAAAATCACACGTTACCCTACGACCTTTAATAATAATCTTTACCTCGGCTGACAACAGGTCTGTCCACCCTTGTGTACCATCAGCCAGGCGCACGAAACGTTTAGTATCGTTAAACCGAACTCCTGAATTTACTAAAAGTCGGTGCCATAAGGGGCTCGCGATACTATGCGTAGCGCCGGTATCTACAATCGCCACGCCGTTACGGCCCATAACACTAATATTCACCATCGGGTGATGTTCGCGCGCACTAATGTTTGTTATTCGAACGCACGAAGCGGTATCACTCGTACTAATGTTATTATTATCATCATGACAACAAAAATCTAAATCAACATTATTCACGGATGTTTTCTCATCTGGTTTCGGCGATGATTTCGCACAAACGTCACATTTCGACCTCACGACGCCTTGTTTACCACAGCCATAACAACGTAACCCCCTAGATGTAGTGTCGCTATTATTTTTATTAGTGGTCGCCTTCTCACGATTGCGACACTCATCACTAACATGCCCAAATAACTTACAATAACTACAACGGAGTCTGTTTCTGTTGTTGCTACGCGACATTTTCGCTCGTGGGACTCGAACTCGATTGCGTGAGATTACGGTCGGATGTAGTCACCGCCGATGTTTTGGTTTCTAGAACCGTGTTATTATTGTGAACAGAATTCGGTACCTTAAGCGCCTTGTAGGTATCCTCCGCAATCCTAGTCTTATACAATAATTCGTCTAGATTACGTACACAATTACGTGGCACTCTTTTCACTACGCGTCGGTGCAGTAACCCGTAACAAATGTCTACCTGCACTACTTCATCAAGCGTATACGGTAGCTTAGCAATTAATGCTCGCACTTTGCACAAAAACGATTCCGCACGTTCTTCATCTCGCTGTTCCGTAGCGAAGATCTGTCGTAGAACTTGGTGCGCGGGCTGCGCCACGCCGTAAGTCGCGCGAAGGCGCGCGATCACGTCAGCCCACGTCGCCGCCGACGTCTTGACGCCGCGCCACCAGACCGCCGCTTCACCTTCCAGCAACATCGGTAATCCGCGGAGGGCGTGCTCGTCACTTACGGCAGCACACTACACTGCACACACGCAGCGCGGATAGGAAGTCTGGGGAAATCTGAGGAGCTGGTTGCTGCGTCGACCTCGAGCCGGCGCTCGCGGTTAAGTCCGCGTGGCCGCGCTCGACGACGCTCTCCTCGTCTTCAGTGAGCGTGACGTTTTCCTCATCTTCTCCTCGTCGTTGACGGAGCGCTTCACCTCTCGTTGTCGGCATCTTCACCTCGGTGATGACAACGGGAAGGTCGAATGTCTGTACTTTTCCTAACAAGGTGAGTAGGTATACGATCGGTCACGTAGGCACTGTAACGGTCGCAACGGTTTGTTACGGTCCGTGCCACTAGTTTGGGCGCCAGTTTAAAGTCACTTTTTCAAAGTATAATCGTTTATTTATATTTCTTGTTGTTATACACACGTAAACAATAACTTTAACAACAAGAAATATAGAGAAACTTCCAGAACATAAGAAATGGCGTCGCGACTTAGAGTTGCGGAGGATCGAATTATGCGACCGTATTCGTCTACGGTCGGGGCGCACTCTTCCTGCCGCTCCCCGGCGTCTCTCCTGCGCTAGCGCGTGAGGTGTGCGGGCGGCAAAGGAGGAGGCGCGCGTAGCAACAACATGGCTGCCTAAAGTTGCCTACAATAAAAATCCCGCGTTACAATGTTTATTTATTAGCTTTGTTATATAGGATAAAGCATTTAAAAGCCCTATTACTGGTTTATCGTAATGACTTGGACGACACTATTGCGGGGCGTACGTAACATAGCTAACTTCACGTGTAACAAAATAATCACGGGACAATCTAAGGCGCAACGCAAACAAAAGGCGGCGAGACGAAGGTAAGGTACAGATACGGCGCAGATACGGTGCAGGCGCGATATCTGCGCAAACGGGCGCGGCGACGGTACGGCAAGATAAGTCATTATAGAGCGTGATATTGACGAGATAACTGAACTCAAACTAAGAAAACTCAATATTAAAATATTAAATTCAATATCGTCACGCATCCGGTATACAAAGCGACGCGCGTCTTGCGAAACTATCTGTTCGTGACTGAAGGCGGCAAGCGGACGGCGCAGGCATGTCGCTCCTCGCCCCCCGCCACGTCGCCAGCAGATGTGATACCGGTAAGGCGCAAGCGGCGTCTCGCATTAGGTACAGTATGAACAAAGATACGTAGCGATATACATTTAACTGTTAAAATTTTAATCCTTATGGGTACTTAATCCATGGTTTTAATGAAAATCCGATGTAATTTAACTTGTTTTTTATATTTTAAAGCACAACAAGCAAACATAGCGGTTACATAGCGCAATCATAGGTACATAGCGGTCTTGCCAGCGAACCCTGTCCATCCTGCTTCCATCTCACTTACACAACTTCACTTACTCTACGGTCCAATTCAAGTATCCCACATTCCCACATACATACTTTTACTCACGGTAATATTCTATAAAAAAAAAGGGGAGCTAGAGCGACAGTATTGAAAGTTCGTGGGGATCACCCTGACTAGGATAGATTTATTGGATGGAATCAAACACGGCAGATGACGGCTACATGGCGGGGCTTTTTATTGTTGACAGATGTCACAGATAGACCATAGATTACACAGTTCATTTTGACACGGAGTACACTTCTGTTATATTTTAATGAATATGCCACAGGCTGACTTATATATATATTAGATGATTACAGAGCAAATATTATGTTCCTTTACATTCGGACTTCGGGGAGGGAAAATATTCCAGTGCGATTTTTTCTGATAATGATTCTATCTCAATACGTCTAGCGCCACACACTTTTCTGTGTCAAAAACAGGAACTAATGAATGTTGCCACTTAATTTTTAACACCCCCCCTCAACATTTATTTTCCTGATAGCAAGACAGTTGTAACCATTACAAAGTACTCTTATTAAAATTTAAAAAAATTAACTTAACAAACTTTTCAAATAAAGTTTTACCCAATGGCTTAGTTAACAAATCTGCTAAATTATCTTCAGTTTTAACATATTTCACAGAGATACATTTTTCTTTTATTTTGTCCATAATGAAGTGATACCTGATATCCAAGTGTTTTAATCTTTTATTATTTTCATTATTATAAACTAGTTTCATTACTGACTGATTGTCTTCATACAGTGTCACTTCATTATTGATAACATCAAAATCACACAACAGGCTTTTCAACCAACATGCTTCTGTAATAGTCATACTTAATGCAATATATTCTGACTCAGTGGAGGATAATGACACACTAAGTTGTTTTTTACAACACCATAATATAATACAATCAAATATTTTAAAGAAATAACCAGTGGTTGATTTCCTATCTTGGGTGTCACTCGCCCAATCTGCATCAACAAAACCTTGCAATTCTGTGCCGGTGCTATTGTACACCAACGAGTAATCTAATGTACCTTTTATATACCGTAAAATACGTTTTAATGCCTTGTATAACATAACGCTAGCACAGTGTTGATATCTACTGAGAAAACAAACTGATACACATAGATCTGGTCTTGTACCGCAAACAGCATACATTAAACTGCCTATAAGTTGTCTACACCTTTTCTCTATTTCTGGACTTTCAGATTTATCCCTTTTTAATATTTCAAACTTAAAGTGTTGGTCTATCGGAGTAGAAACTGGTTTGCAATTTGACATGTTATAACGTTCTAAAACTTTAGTTAAATACGTTTTCTGACTGATTACTGTTGTATCTTTCTTTTGCTCAATATCAATGCCTAAGTAACATTTTGCTAAACCTAAATCTTTCATTTTAAAGTTTTTGCTTAGTTCTATTTTGAAGTCTTCCAAAACCCTATTTTCGTTACAAAACATAATAATATCATCAACAAATAGCAAAACGTATAGTTTACATCCATTTACCTTCTTGAAATATAAACAATGGTCATTTTTAGATTTACTGAAATTCTCTTTGGTCATGAACTCATCAAATTTTTCATTCCAGTATTTTGGGGACTTTTTCAAACCGTATAATGATTTATTTAATTTACAGGTTTCACCACTTGGTAATTTTAAGTATACTGTTTCATCTATTTCACCGTGTAAGAAAGCACCTACAACGTCCATCTGATGGACTGGGAGTTGTAGTTTATTTGCAACTGCTATAAAAATTCTAAATGTTGGCAATTTAGCCACTGGAGAATATACTTCTAGATCACAATCTGACTGTTCAAAACCTCTCGCTACTAATCTAGCTTTATATACCTTTTTACCACCTACTTCTTTAATTTTGAAAACCCATTTGCTAGAAATTTCTTTATTTCCTTCTGGAACACTGCTTACTTCTGTCCATGTGTTGTTCTCTTTCAGAGTATCTAGCTCAGTCTTCATAGCATTTTTCCACTCTTCTTTTTCTCTAGAATTAAGTGCTTCTTCTAGAGAGACTGGTTCCGTGTCAATGGATAAAAAATTAGTATCATAATCATTTAGCTTCAATGGTTTCTTTATTTCTCTGCCTCTCCTTGAATGTGTCAATTCTTCTTCTTTTTCTTTTGCCTCTTCTTCTGACTCTTCTGACACTTCTTCTGCGTCTGCTGACTCTTCTTCTGCGTTTTCTAACTGTTCTTCTGCTTCTTTTGGCAGTTCTGACACTTCTGCTTCGTCTTCTGACTGTTCCTCTGCTTCTTCCGACTGTTCTGACAGTTCTTCCTTATATGGGGTTATATTGCTATGGTCCTGAGAGTAATTGCCTATTTTCTGATTAAATTTACCTTTCAGGAATGTTACCTCTCTTTTTATAAAAACATCATTTTTGTGTGGAAAATAAATTCTAAAACCTTTTGTTGTTTCACTATAACCTACAAAATATCCTATTTCAGCTTTACTATCCCATTTTTTACGATTTTGATCTGGAACATGAACACCTACTTTTGATCCAAATATTTTTAATTTATTTATATCATATGAACCCTTTTTATACCAAAGCTCATATGGAGTTAAATTTTTAATTCTACTCTTTCCAGTTCTATTAATAACGTATACAGCTGTGTTAACAGCTTCAGCCCACAAAGACTTATTTAAACCACTTGACAATAATATTGTTCTAGCCGCTTCAGTTATTGTACGCATTTCACGTTCTATGCAACCATTTTGTTCAGGTGTGTATGGAACACTAGTTTGGTGTACTATACCTAAATTATCTAAGAGAGACTTCATCTCTTTATTTAAAAACTCTGAACCGCAGTCTGATCTTATTATTTCCACTTTATATTCTAAATTTTTTGTAACAAAATTCAAAAAACTTTTTATCTTATCAACTGTTTCTAACTTATTTTTCAGAAAATAAACTGTTCTATACTTTGAGTAGTCATCTTTTATTAATAAATAATATCTGGCACCACCTAAGGATGTAGTTTCCATAGTTCCGCATAAATCTACATGTAAACACTGACCGGGCCGTTCTGCCCTGTTCACACTTAATGGAAATGGTTTTTTATGCAACTTCCCAAGAAGACATGGTTCACATGTTACTTCCTCTTGTTTACTAACACAGAAATCTATGTTACATTTATTTAACACACCTTTTACCTGTTCTATGTCCTGATGACACATTTTCTCATGCCACTCAGAAAGATCATCACTTGATTTACCTACACAAGCATTTTCAACTTTATTGAACCTAAATTTCATAATAAACAAGTTATTCTCACGATATGCTAATGCACAAACATTTAGGCCCGTATTATAGAACGTCACTCAATACTCAAGCACTACTTAAAACTAGATTCAAGCCATTTGATTGGTTAAAACTAGTTTTAAGTAATGCTTGAGAATTGAGTGACGTTCTGTAATACGGACCTTATATTTCCCTTTTTGTGAAATAACAGCACTTATTATTTATTGTCATAACATAACCTTTATCTGCTGTTGAGCTTGCTGAAAATAGATTCATTTTAATACTAGGGACATGTAAAACATTACTTAATGTTGTATTTATCCATTCTTTACCTGTATATGCTTCCAAGGAAATGATACCAATTCCTATGGCTTGTATGACTTTACCATCACCGATAATAATTGGCCTAGGACGTTCTAGCTTTTTATATTTTGTAAATAATCTAATATCATGGCACATATGCTCTGATGCTCCACTATCCATTACCCAAGAATTATTACTTTCTAACTGACTGTAAAATGCTGATGACAACACAGACACAGAAAATGCATTACTCTGCCTTTTGTTTACATTATCTTTCTTAGTATTATTCTTATTGTTTTTAAACCAACAATCTACACTCTTGTGATTATTTTTCTTACAATAATTACAGTAATTATTACCTTTATATATATATGATTTGCAATCCTTCTTCATATGTCCCATTTTACCGCACTGAAAGCACTTTTTTGCAGACTTGGACACCAGCGCTGCAGACTTTTCTCCATTTTTGGAAGTAGCACGCTGTTCCTCAATCAGCAACCTCGCTGCTAGCTCATCCATGGTCCGCTTCTCTGCTGGCACCGATTCCCATGCAGACACAAAATGTTGAAACTGTGATGGTAGCGATGATGTTATCTTGGTGATCGCCATGATTTGACTCACTTCAGCATTGAGATTTTTCAATTTACTCAGGAGACTCTCGAACCGTCCCAAGAACTGTGATACAGTTTCTTTGTCTTCAAATTTCATTGAAAAGAATTTCTGTTGGAGTATGTGCACCGACAGCTCTCCGCGTTGTTCATATATTGTATGTAGTTTATCCCATATTTCTTTTGCTGTTTTGCAGCTTACTATTTGAGGTATGACCTTCTCAGATATGCGTGTAACCAACATACCTTGCGCTTTTGCATCTTTCAGTATCCATTTCTCGCGCTCTTCATCTTTTACCGGAGGGTCTTTGGATGTGCCCTCTACGACACTCAGGAGATCTGCCGCCTTAAGGATGACCTTAATTTTGAATGACCATGTGGTCCAATTTTCTATACCTTCTAGCTGCTGGCAGCCTGGTCCGTTCACCATATTTCCGACAGAATCCATCATCGTAATATTGCTTCACCACAATAACAGTAGGTTTACAGGTCTCACGCTCGTGACGCGCGCAGCCCCTTTTTCTTGACCTTTTCCGGCCACCGACGGAGTCGCTATCCGTCGTATTAATATTGCTTAACTACAATAACAGTACCTTTACCGTTTTCACGCTCGTGACGCGCGCAGTCCTTTTTTCTTGACCTTTTCCGGCCACCGACGGAGTCGCCATCCGTCGTATTGTAGGTACCTTTGTTCTTGGCCTTGACCGGCCACCGACGGAGCCCTAAACCGTCGTTTTACTACTTCTTGACCTTTTCCGGCCACCGACGGAGTCACTATCCGTCGTATTGTAGGTACCTTTGTTCTTGGCCTTGACCGGCCACCGACGGAGCCCTAAACCGTCGTTTTACTACTTCTGAGGGATACCTTTCACGCACGCCATTCGCCACCTTTTTCTCGACCTTTACCGGCCGCTTTCTTCACAATTTCGATCCACCACGACCGTTAGGCCGTAAAGCAATGTCTGGGCCCATAACCTATTGAAAGTTCGTGGGGATCACCCTGACTAGGATAGATTTATTGGATGGAATCAAACACGGCAGATGACGGCTACATGGCGGGGCTTTTTATTGTTGACAGATGTCTAGCGATGAGTCCCTCACTCATGAGGTCCCTCGTTTGAGGTCCTCGTGATCGCAAATTGAAAGAGTTACTCGATTTTCAACAATGAACCACCTCATTACCTCACCTCACCTCATTCGTTCACGCGTCCTCAAAAATTGACATTGACAATATGAAATTGTGGCGAGGGGTGAGGCGAGCGAGGTGAGGCGTGAGGCGTGACTCGCGAGTGAGTATTGAGTGGTTGAGTGATGAGCTCCTCAACGAGTGAGCGAATGAACCGATTTAAAAAATGGTATAGAATTAAAGAATGAGTGAGGTGAGGTCTGGTCTCGAAATTTTGGCAGCATAATAAACATTAACATTATGATTTTGGTATGTACCTAAGTATGTAATGATGTTAGTTGTGTCATGTGTGTGTGGTGAGTGTGATACTGATGTTTGGTAGGATATTAATTATTTAGATTAAAGTACGAACACAAACAAAACAAAAGTCTACGTAATTGTTACAAGAAAATCACGTGCACCTCCAAGGTCAACATTACGTAAACTGTTAAAATTAGTATGTAACATTATTAGTCAAAACGAATTTTAAAGAAAATATTTTTATTTCAGCTATGGTTAATTATTATGAACTCTAAAAGCATCAGCATTAGATTGATAATCAAGTGTCATTGATTCGTTTATTTTGGCGGTCTAAAATTTATGAGCGAAAGAAAATTATATGTGTGAGAGGTGAGAGAGATTTGCTTAATCGGACGGAGAGTCGTGAGTACTCGTGAATGTCGTCGCGCCCGCCCGCCTCGCTCCCTCGCACGTTCGGCTGAGTTCGGCTCGGGCTCACGATTCGTGAGGTGAATACGCCGTTGAGAATTCCTCAAATCCTCACCTCAAATGAGGGGTACCTCGTGAGGACCTCACGAGGCAAAATGAGGTGCTCCCTCATCCTCAAATAAAATTGATGAGTTACGATAGATGTCACAGATAGACCATAGATTACACAGTTCATTTTGACACGGAGTACACTTCTGTTATATTTTAATGAATATGCCACAGGCTGACTTATATATATATTAGATGATTACAGAGCAAATATTATGTTCCTTTACATTCGGACTTCGGGGAGGGAAAATATTCCAGTGCGATTTTTTCTGATAATGATTCTATCTCAATACGTCTAGCGCCACACACTTTTCTGTGTCAAAAACAGGAACTAATGAATGTTGCCACTTAATTTTTAACAGACAGCACCACAAACTAATAATCCATCTGCCACTTTTGGGAATTGATTGGAATTATATGATACAAAAGAAGGGAAATTAGTACTCGATAAACTGAAAAACAACCGAAAGGATGTGCAATAAGTGTTATTTCCACTAAATAGCACCTTGTATAGAGTCTGTCAAGCGAGTCGAGTCCACAACCATTTTACTGATTTCTTATAATGGCAATACTATTATCTGTCAAACAGATTGTCACAATTTCTGTTCTAACCTCGAGCATTCCGGTTTTTGTTGAATTTTTTAATGTTATAATGCCAAAACCTATTAAAAGTAGTGTCAGGAGCCTGCTGTTTACAATGATTAATAAATATAATCATGTAAAGATTGAATCTGATGACGTGTTAACAGAAAAACGACGACTTTTGGATGAAATTGTTTCAACAACAGGTAGGTTGGCTACAAAATGTTGATACTTTTAGCACAATTGTCTAATTTTGTTTATTTTACTATGATGTGATCACGATTTCGGTTTTGGTTTAGATTCAGACGTCGTATACATGACATTGAATCTCAATGGGGCACCTATAAGTGAAAAGTATTATAAGAGATTGTTGTCATCTTTTTTCAGCCACCTTGGATGATGAATTAATAAAAAGCACAATTGATAATTTAGTTAAGAAAGTCATAGCCATAGATGAGAATAAAAAAATTAAATCTGAAACAGACTATTTGACAAAAATTGCTGCTATGACAGGTTAGTACAGATTTATTTGTTTACATTGTTTGCATTTTCTACAAATATTATCATAAAATTTGTGCGTTTGATACTGAACTGACATATTGAACTTTCAGATTTAAGTGTGAAAACACTGCGAAGAATTAAAAAAGAAGGTGCTATTAACCAAGGCGAGTGGAACACACCGGGGAAAAAACGTCCACGACAGCCAACTGTAGCCAATCTGGATAATTTTGACTTATCAGCCATACGCAATAAAATTAATGAATTTTACTGTGTGAAAAAGCAAGTTCCAACTCTACGAAGTTTGCTTGCAGATTTAAGAGAGTCAATTGGATTTACTGGATGTCATGAAACATTGAGACAATTATTACTCAAAAATGGATTTGAATTAAAAAAAAATAAAAATGAGAGATCTCTTCTTATTGAAAAGTATGAACTAGCTGCATGGCGACATAGGTATCTCAGAGCTATTGATGAAAAGCGGAAACAAGGAAAATTAATAGTTTATCTTGATGAGACCTATGTCCACCAAAATTATAAAGTTAAAAAATCATGGCAAGGGCCATCAACAAGCGGTGTAATTGACAAAATATCGTCAGGCAAAAGACATATTGTTGTTCATGCTGGATCCGAAAAAGGTTTTGTTCCCAATGCATTATTGGTATTCAGTACTAAATAAAAAATGGCAGATTATCATGATGATATGAACAGAAATAATTTTATGAAATGGTTACGTGAAAAATTAATACCCAATTTAAGTCAGCCCAGTGTCATTGTTATGGACAACGCTAGCTACCATGTAACACAAATAAATAAGCCACCATCTATGAATGATTTAAAGGCTGACATTCAGAAATGGCTAACTGAAAATGGAATTCATTATGAAGAATTCTTTACAAAGGCTGAGCTTATGTGCCTTGTGAATGAACATAAAACAACTCCAATGTATGAAGCTGAAGAATTTTTGAAACAACATGGCCATGAGGTTTTGAAACTTCCGCCATATCATTGTGACCTGAACGCAATTGAACTCATATGGAGTTTGGCTAAAAGAAAAATAGCCAGCAAAAACTTAGGGATTCCAGGTAAAGAAATGGAGAACCTTATAAAAGAATGCTTTAATAGTGTCACAGCCAATGATTGGAAAAAATGCACAGATCACACTATTAGTGTCGAAAATAAGTATAAAGTAAGAGACAGGATATCCGAAACCGAGTTGGAACCCTTCATCATTTCTGTGCGTAATGATTCTACTGACAGTGATTTCTCATTTGAAGGCATTGAATTTCTTGATTCTGATTTTAGTTCTGATGAATAAATACGTACATTGAAATGCTTTTTTTTTAATTTATCCCAAGTAATTTTTTTATCAAAATTCGAGTATCAACAAGTTTTCAGCGTGCTATATCAGTGTTGACACCTGAAAGATTTTTGAATTTGCCGCCTTTTTCATGGGACTAGAATCGCTTGACGGACTCTAATAATACTCTGTGCCGTATCGTCCCCGCGCCTGTTTGCGCAGATATCGCGCCTGCACCGTATCTGCTCCGTATTTGTACCTTAACTTCGTCTTGCCGCCTTCTGTTTGCGTTGCACCTAATGTTCACTCTTTAATCCAAGCAAGTTGACGATCACAACAACTACATAGAATTTCACACTGCCTGCGCTCGCTACTACCCATAAACTGCTTAAGTTTTGAACGAAACACGAACAGCATGGCACGTCACATCGCTATGTAGAAAATTAAAAAACATTGTTAGATAAAGAAACATCTCGTTAAACGGTGTAATAATATAATAAAAACAAATTAGCTCTTAATTTTAGTCACCAACCACATCAAAGCGTTATGAGTAGCTGTTAAAGAATGAGTCCAGTATTTTAGCTATGCATCCGACGAAGACGCGACGGCATGCAGGTGTGGCGGCGGTGCGGCGCAGCCGCGGTACGTCGTGGGCACGCCGGGTGTCGGCTGCGGGCAGCAAGCACGGCTGTCGTGCTCGCAGCGTCATCGGTTGTATTACGCGCCGGTCCAATATATGCTGAGCTACCCCTTTAAACTGGACATCATGACTGAACTCACTGAAATTTGAATTTAATTATGAATGCTACTTTTTCATGTAAGATTATATTAGTGTCTACCTACTAACAGAAATGAGAACACTACCGCGTAAAGCCATATGATATCCTTTGTAGAAGGTAAATACTCATACAAAAATAATAAAAATAAAATCACAAAAAAATAAAAGTACTAATATTTAATGTTGATATAGCAAAACAAACATTTTCTTATTGTGACATGTCAAGTCATTGCCGCAAAGCCATCAAAATTCCGAAACGCTTCAAAACGCTGCCTGTTCAAAAAAGGTTCTTAACCGTTGACAGAGAAAACATTTCAGAAGTTGAAGAATACCGTAAAAAAAAACAAAAAGACTATTTATTGTTAGTCAATTTTAAGCCGTAAAATCGACTAATAGTATAGTATATAGTAATAGTAAAATCGACTGTAACAGTGGTAACGGTTGACATTCATGACATTGACAGTACATTTGAGTTGACACTTTGTGCAGTTCTTTGTGTTATGTGATGATGACATGCATGACAGCAAGTCTAAGGACTATCGAGTAGGAGTACTACAGTGTTTAGTGTTAGTCTGTGACTATTGGTCAGGATTGGTCACCCGATATGTTCTGTGGTCATCCGTCCAGTCGGTACTCGGTGATCTGATCCAGTCCATTCCATTCTAAAAAGTGTTTTATATTGTAACCGGCGTGTCCGTCAACGTGTTAATATAAATAAATGGAATAAACAGAAAGTACAAAATAAATGAAATTATGGCGCTGTACGAAGGAATAGCGTTAATACAAGAGAAGCAGGCTGTCGTGTTGGACCTCGGCACTGATTACACCAAGTTAGTTATTTTAGCGACAGTCTTACTTAGTTTTCTTAACCTTTGAAAAAAACTCACCTTTACATATAGTCTAATGTATGTAATGTGTGTAGGGAACAAGTACATCACTCTGCTTTTGAAGGTGACTCAAGTTATAAATGAAGCTGAGGGTTTCAGTACTCCTTTTACCTACTTTGTTTACAATTGTTGTGGAATGTGATCAATCACTTAGAAAAGATATTTGTATTTATTTTATTTTTACTATTTTAAAGAAAGCTTACAGACTAACACATGTAAATGATAAACAGAATAGTAACAACTGACAATTGTTAATAACAAGCTTCCACATTTATATTGCAATGTTACAAAATAGAAGATCAAAGAAAAATAACAAATTAATAAAGGTATGGAAAATAGTAAGGTAAGTGCCATAATGAACCACCAACATTCACCCATTAAAATATTTATTACTCAATATTTTCCTCATTCTAACTGGACTCGTGCAAAATAAATCGACTTCTAAATATGATGGCAGGTTGTTGAATAATATTGCACTGCGTATACAAAAAGTGTTACGCTTGTAATTTGTTTTTGTAAACGGTACCTGTAATAACGGTCGTAATCTTAGATTGTTTTGATTGGTGCAAAGATATATTTTACTATGTAAATCAGGACAATAAATTGATTGATCCATTTGCAATGCTGATAAGAAAACAGATGTCATTAATATTACGCCTTAATTCTAATGGTAGAAAGTGATAACGCTTACACCGGTGTGCATAGCCATCTGAAAACTGCTGTGCCTTGAAATCTAGGTATCTCATAAATTTCTTCCGAACTAATTCAATACGAGATTTATACATTATTGGGTTTAATTTTTTTTAGTTTGTACTGTCTATTCATCAGGAAACAACTACAAAATATTGACCAAAGGAGTGGAGAGTTTAACTCTCCCTCATGTCTACACCCTATAATAAACATGTCAAACTAATTCTTCTCTTGTTTCTAGCATAAATGGGTAAACCAGTCAGGTCAAGGAGTCAATAAACCAGTTATTGAACTTATAAAGACTTGTCAATGTGTGAACCTAGCACAGCAGGTATCACTGAGTGTTTCCAGTAAGAGGGTGTAAAGTCAGTGACATGCATAACCAAACCCCTGTTCCCCTTCTTTTGTGTAAGAGGGGTCAAGTAATGTAGAGTGCTGACCATACTAAAAACCTATGCCTATCTCTGGTCATTAATAATAATAATAAAGCATCTTTATTTCCATAACTGAATTTTTAATAAGAATAAATATTAAATAGATGGTATGTTACTCTGGCTATGGGCCTTCTCCAACTGTCTCCATTTTCTGCTTGCTTCATCTAGGTTATTTTTTGTATATGATCTATGTTCTATGTTAGAGGGTTTGGTTTCTGCACTTAGTCCATCAGGTAGACCATTGTGTGTCTTTAGTATATGATCAGTCAAATGATCTGTGGGTCTGCCTCTTGCTCTTTTATGTTCGGGACCTTTCCACTTTGTAACCTGATTGAGGGAGTATAACAATAATGTGTGTAATGGGCCAGGTTCGGGTTCACGGGAGAGGCAGCGCCGCGCTGCATCGTGCGCTCGCAGTTCTGGTGCGCGGCTTCGCGGCGCTACCGGCGCGTGCACGACTACGCCTCGCCCGACGAGCTCTACGACAACCTCGTTCACATGCTGCATCTGCTCTACTTCAGGTAACCACCTCGACTCAAACTACAGAATAATATATTAGTAGGAAAGAATGTGTGGCGTGATGAACCAGTGGTTAAGGTCTCGCCTCTCATGTACGAGGTTGTGGCTTCAAATCTGGGGAAGTACCAATATAAGTTTTTCAGTTCATATTTACTATCTCAGTTTATCTTGAATATCACTGACATTGGTGAAGGAAATCGTGAGGAAACCTGGACTGTATAATGAACACAAGTCTGAAATCGGTAAAGAGCCTTGAGTAAACACTGTGCTGTCATTAATGCTCATACCTTTCCTTTCATTTTCTGATTAATTTATGTATAAGAAGAGGCTTTTGCCCTTCCGTACCTTTATATTTTGAGTCCAAACTGTGGACGACAATTGTGAATGACTAACGCGTGCTCATATTTGTAGACACGTGCTGGTGAACCCGAAGGAGCGCAAGGTGGTAGTGGTGGAGTCGCTGCTCACGCCCACTCTGTTCCGCGAGACGCTCGCCAAGGTGCTGTTTACGCACTATGAGGTAAACATTCTGCTACCGTCGTACTTGTATGAAAACATACAAAGCTTTCGCTTTGGATACCATGCTATACAGACTTCTTTTAATTGTTTTGTTCGTGGATGATCAAGTAGCAAAATGGTCGGCGAGTATTTTATCTAAATTATGGTAGCTGGTTGCATTTATTTAAAAATTGGAAAACCATTTACACATAACAACATTTACACATAATAATAATTATGTGATCTACTTCAGTGTTTTTCAACATATGCGTCCCGATCCCCTAGGGGGTCGCCAAGCCTCTTAAAGAAGTTCGCCGTTACTTTATAATTTAAAGCTCATGAATATAAAACAAAACTAATCATAATGTGACGAGGAACAAGCGCAGGCGCACCCATCTACAATGTTTAATGTGATGGTTGCGCCTGTTTTTCTTTAACCAATTTTTCCAATCGCGTATCCGTTATTGCTACACATAGGATTACATCGTTTTATAAAGTTAGGCGATTTCTCTATTTGCCTTTTATTTGAGCCCTCGACGAAAACGTTAACTGACACAAGTAGGAGGTTCCAATTGGAATCAAACACTTCAGAGGTTCTGTGGTTAATTGTGGGTATCATGTTTTTCTGTTTAACCAAAAGGTACCCAAAGTGACAGACTAGAATTCCAAGTTAGAAAAAGTGGAGGGTAGGGGGTCGCGAAATGTTTATCCATACTAAGGATGCAGTGCCATGGAACTGATCTACTTAAGACCCTGTCAACACTTAAACCGCAGTCACTGTCAAACTGCTTAGAAAAGAAAGAAAAGCGCGATGACATATTAACAGGTTAGACAATAATAATTCAAAGTCAAAGTCAAATTATTTATTTCACATAACACATAATCAGCCTATAATGTTCCCACTGCTGGGACACAGGCCTCCTCTCTGTGAGAAGGAGTGGGCCGTAATTCACCACGCGGGCCCAGTGCGGGTTGGTAGATGTCACATGTCTTCGAATTTTTTGGTTCTAGGACATGCCGGTTTCCTCACGATGTTTTCCTTCACCGTTTTGAGAGCAGTGGTGATGGAATAATTTACACAAAGTAAACCGCCTGTCTGGGTTCGATCCTACGACCTACATCTCGTAAGTCGCGGCCGTTACCACTGGGCCACCACTGCTCTCTATTTATTTCAAATAGGCACATAAAAGGCACTTTTGAACGTCAAAATTTACAAAAAATATTTGAATTGATTGTAGTTGCCCCTTCCAAAAGGTAGTTTCGTATGGAGAAGAATGGGAAAGAAACTCCACCGTTACTCTTTTAAAATGTTTTACAAAATGTTGTATATTATGTACATTTTAAAATTATATGTGAAGACGATGCACCTAGAATAAAATCACTATACTAAAATAGGTAAAAAAGAATGAAAAATAAAGCAATGACAGATAAATTAATTATGTGATAGTAGTATAGCAATAATCTTAGCTATGCGGACGACATGGTGTTGCTGAGCGCCTCGGTTTGTGGCATTAGGAAACTGTTGAAAATCTGTGAAACTTATGCAAATGTTCATGGCTTGATATATAATGTGAAGAAAAGCGAGTATGTTGTCTTTAAGGCCGGTACTGAGTGTCCCACTAGCGTGCCCCCTATAAAGTTGAATGGAGATGAGGTGGCTAGGGTACGTCAGTTCAGATACCTGGGTCATCTAATTACCGAGGACCTTAAGGACGACATGGACATTGAACGTGAACGTAGGGCACTGTCCGTGAGAGCAAACATGATTGCTCGCAGGTTTGCCAGGTGTACAAATGAGGTAAAAATCACTCTTCAGAGCCTTCTGTACATCTTTTTACACCTGCAGCCTGTGGGCAGTCTATACTCAAAAAGCGTACAGTGCCCTACGGGTACAATATAATAACGCGCTTAGAACGATGTTGCGGCTGCCCCGCCACTATAGTGCATCACGTATGTTTGCGGAGGCGCGCATCGATTGCTTCTACGCTACTCTGCGCAAGCGGTGCGCGTCAATGCTGAGCAGAGTACGGGCTAGTCGCAACAGCGTTTTATGTATGATAGCCAGTAGACTTGACTGTCTGTACATTGGTCGATGTATTAATGTTCACATAAGTATTGATACTTCGACTCATGGGTCAGGCAGGGGGCGAGTAGCTTAATGTTGTATTACTAACACTAGTTATAAGTTATTGTACTACTAACAAATTGGATCTTAGTTATCTTAAATAAACGTTTATTATTATTATTATTATAGGTACATGATGCTCACATATATACAAACATTGTAAAAGTATACGTTTTCCTAAAAATAATAAATAAAGTAATAGATCAGTGTGTGAGTTAAAGTAATCAGAGAATTTAAATTCAACATTGATTTATTATTTGTATCAAATCATAAATTGTACAATTAAAATAGCAACCAGTTTGATTTTGTTTATACTCTAGATCAGCGGTTCTCAAACTTTTTTGGTGACGGAACCCTACAATAAAACAATAGTTTTTAAAAGTGTATTCTTTATTATTTAAGCATAATAAAAGTACAATGTAACAGTTACTAATTATTACTTACTTTACCACATGGCAAGTACAATAATAAGGATATTAAAAATGAAAAAATCTTAACTAATGGGAGGTATGAAACTGTTTTTTATTTATCAGGTTTGATAGAAGACATTTGAAGTCTCATATCAGGTTCGGCATCCAGTCTATTGCGATATTTTGTTTTCGTGGCTGCATAGGTTGAGAATCCTGTTTCGCACAAATATGTTGTTGGGAACGGGAGAAGAATATTCAGAGCCATTCTGCCAAGCATTTTTTTTTTTTTTTTATTTGTGATGGGTTTGCTCTTGACCTTAGTCTATGTCAGAGGCGACAGAAACAAAGTCGACGATGGAGCGAGCTTACCCAGAAGAAGCCTGTTCACTCTCACTTTGAACAGATTAGGGTTATATGCGTTCGGAAACACAGACGCAGGCAGAGAGTTCCATTCCTTTGCTGTGCGCATTATAAAAGAAGTTTGGAAACGCTTAGTGCGAGTTGGTGGGATAGCCACCAGGAAGGGATGGTAACCTGAAGTGCGCCTAGATGACCGATAATAGAAGGGGGCCGGTGGAATGAGGTCGTGGAGTTCTTGGGCACACTCTCCGAAGTACAATCTATAGAAGACCGACAAGCAGGCAACCTTGCGACGATGGGCCAAACTGTGAAGCTTGGCATCCACCAGATTTACGTCGCCAATGAGCCTCTTAGCTCTGCGTTCCACCGAGTCAAGCGCGGCAAGTTGGTATTTAGCCGAGCCATCCCAAAGGTGGCTACAATACTCCATGCAGGATCGGACCTGCGCTTTATAAAGGGTCAAAAGCTGTCCAGGCGTAAAGTATCGCTTCACCTTATTTAGGATGCCCAGTTTCTTGGCCGCAGTTTGGGCTTTGTACTCGATGGTGGCGCCGAAGTTGAGGTTAGATGTCAACTCCGTGCCTAGGAGCTCGAGCCGATCAGTTACAGGATCCGATGTACCCCGAAAAGTAGGAGTCAGGTCGAAAAGACTCCTTTTTGCGGTAAAAAGACACGCTTGTGTTTTGGTGGCGTTAAAAGTGACTAGATTATCATCACCCCACTGGGAGACAAGGCTTAACGTCAACTCTGTCCGCTCTACCAAGGCCTCTCTCAAGGAACGAACTGCGGCCCCGTTGGTTTTTGCGCTGGACAAGTATCTCTCTGAAACAGTACTGTCGTCCGCGTACCCAACAATACCAGTCTGTAGTAGGTCATTGATGTGCAGCAGGAAAAGAGTTGCAGAGAGAACAGACCCCTGAGGAACTCCGGCATCAATAGCCATAAGGTCAGAGGAGCAGCCGTCAACGACTACTCTGATCGACCGTTCACTAAGGAAGTCTGATATCCAGCTACAAAAATCAGCTGGGATGCCATAAGCAGGAAGCTTGCTGAGCAGCCCAGCGTGCCAGACCCTGTCGAAAGCCTTCGAGATATCAAGCGATACAGCAAGTGCTTCGCCATGTTTCTCGATGGCTTCGCCCCAGCAGTGCGTGACATACACAAGAAGATCACCAGTTGACCGTCCCCGGCGAAAGCCATATTGACGGTCACTGAGGAGATCATTGTCTTCGAGGTAGGTCAGCAACTTACTGTTCAGTACCCTTTCCAAAACTTTGCACAGAATGGAGGTAATGGCGATCGGACGGTAATGGGCAGGGTCAGCACGGTCGCCCTTTTTGGGCACTGGTTGTACATTAGCAAGCTTCCAGGATTTTGGTACCGTGCCTTTTTTAAGAGAGAGGCGGAACAAACGTGTCAACACAGGAGACAGTTCAGGCGCACACTGCCTCAACACTCTCGCCGGAATGCCGTCAGGCCCGCTGGCCTTATTCACGTCTAGACTGCACAATACTCTTCGGACCTCTCTAATGTGAACTGCGATCTCCGGCATCGTGGAGTCACAATGAGGTACTGTAGGTGGTTGCTTGGAGCCAGCGTGCAGACGCGAATTGCTTGCATAGAGAGATGCAAATAAATTTGCTTTTTCTCTTGCGGAGTGGGCCAGCGACCCATCAGGTTTCAGCATTGGAGGTAAAGTGGGACGACAGAAATTCGCTTCGGCCGCCTTAGACAGGGACCAAAACTGTTTACTACCCGGAGGGTGCGATGCCAGCTTGGCCCCAATACGTCTGACATGGTCAAAACGTGCCTCATGTAAAACCCGCTTGCAGGACTTGGCGGCAGTGTTAAAGGCTCTCTTCTTCGCGCGAACCCTACGAGCTCTAACTTTGCGGTCGCGGGCCTTGACCCAGGCTTGGTAGGCAGACTCTTTTCGGGCCTCAGCGTGGGCGCACTCTGCATTATACCAAGGCCGGGATTTATGGCCGAGTGGGATGTCGGAGAATGGAATAAAATACTCCATTCCCTGCCGAATAACGTCCGCAACCTCGTCTGCACAGCACGAGGGGTCACCCGAAGAGAAGCACACATGCCGCCATGGATAAGACGCAAAAAAGTGCCGCATCTCATCCCAGTTAGCTGACTCGTATCGCCACACTCGTCTCGTGCCTCTAGGATTCTCATCTGGTGGAGAGCAGGTCGATACGGTTTTCACCAGACAGTGGTCGGACGTTCCCAGCGGGGCTGAGACCGACACTGAATTATTGTCCGGATCAGATGCCAGCAGAAAGTCCAAACAATTGGGTGTATGGCCGTCAACATCCGGTACCCGCGTTGCCACATTCACCATCTGGGTTAGATCTAACGTAATAGCAAACTTGCGCGCCTCTAACCCAGCATGGTCAGTTTTCTGGTACGGGAACAACCATTCTTTATGATGGGCGTTGAAGTCCCCCCGAAAAACGACTTTCGCTGTTGGGTACCGTTGCTGGGCGACGTCAGTCGTCTCCACGAGGAAATTAAAGAGCGCTGTTGTCTCCTGGTCACCGCTGTGCGATCGGTAAACGCCGATGTAGAGAAATTTTTCCACGCCAGAGTCCACAAGTAGCCATATGGCAGAAAAACCCGAGTTCTCAAAGCAACGGAGACGACGACAACAAATGTCATCGCGGACGTACACACAGACCCCAGCTTGCTTCTTGAACTTGTGTTCAAGAGAGTAACCCGGGTAGTTGAGGTACGCCACGTCCGACGGGGTTGTTATCTTCGTCTCCGTTAGGAAAAACAGGTGCGGCTTCTCGGTCTCAAGGTGGTGATGGACCGGATCGAGATTGGAGTGCAACCCCCTGATGTTAGTGAGGTGCACTTTTAGTGGGAGGAAGTGCAGCCGTTGTTTACTTTCTTTTTTGCTTTTGACATTTTGAGTGGAGTTGTTGGGGAAAGAAGTCGACTTGTCGAGACGCTGCTCAGAGATCCAAGTGGAACACTAGAATCAACTAAACCTATGGGGAACTCATTTGGAGACTGCGGGGACGCCCAAACCCCCCCGGATATGGCCACCGGGTCCTCCCGTCCAGTCGCCAGCTGGCACGGTGGAGCATACCGGGATTTTTCGCGAGTTGGCGGGGCAGCCTTTGGCACGTGGCTGGCGTGCTACTTGGGCCCCCTACTGACTGCGGTCGGCCAACGGCTGGCACCGTGCTTCGGATCCCGCTACCCTCCACAATGAGTTACCCGGCAAGTTAAGCCCAGAGACCAAGACCGGTTCTGGACAGCGCAACTGACAAATCTCCTACTCCCCCAAAGGCACTGGCACTCCCACACACCGACGGAACACAGCAAGCTGCTTGGCGCCGGACTCCGGTGGGAGGGTGGTAGCGAGCCAGGCGGCTCCTTGCGGAGCCTACCACCGCTAAGTGGGATCGTTCAGCCGTACCACAGGCAAGCCTGTGGTGCCGTTGCCCGGGGTGGACCACTAGGAGGTAGATCCCAAACCCCACCCCTTGCAAAGCATTGGATATTCATCACGGATTCTGCACCAAAAATCGTTGAGAGGCGTCGTTTTGAACAGTGACTCCATACTTGTGTCTGATGACATTTCTAAAAGAGATTCATATATCTCGTTTGACATACTTTCGGGCTTTTGCAAGTTGGGTAAAAAAGGATTATGAATCCATGAATTCAGCTTCATTTTTGTATTCTGTTCTTCGGGAAAATACTTATCAAAAGATGCGCGCATCGAAGTGAGATATTGGACCAATTCTTTAAACACATCATCTTGAAACATTTCTGAGTCGTTATCGCTAACAAACTCACTGAGTGACGTAAAGCTTTCTATTTCTCTCTTACCAACGCAAATAATCCAAAAATCTAATTTTCTTTTGAAGGCAGTTATTTTGTTATAAGCCTGGAACACTGTTGTCTGTTTACCTTGCAATGATAAATTCAATTCGTTCCGTTTTTGAAAGATATCCGCCATAAAAGACAATCGGAACAACCAAGTTTTATCATACAAACGGTCTTTCAAATTAAAAGAAACTGTATCTGCTGAAAGAAACATTTGTAACTCGGCTCTAAGTTCAAATAGCCTTGTTAAAGTTTTACCCCGAGACAGCCATCGCACTTCTGTATGGAGCAGCAGTGTTTTATGTTTGCTGCCATAATCTTCACACAATAATGAGAACAATCGGGATTGTAGTGGTCGTGATTTGATAAAATTAATTATTTTTACCGCTTCATCCATAACTAATTTTAGATTTGCCGGCATTTGCTTCATCGCAAGTGCTTGTCTATGCAGAATACAATGGCTGGAACTACTTTTAGGCGCTTTACTTTTTATTCCTGATACTTACTGCTCCTGCTGTTTTACCTGTCATCGCCTTGGCCCCATCTGTACAAATGTCAATGCAATCGTTCCAACTAAGATTATTTTCTTTAAAAAATATGTTTATTTTATTAAAAATTTCTTCCCCGGTAGTGTTTGTGGGCAGCGGTGAACACATAAGCATGTCTTCTTCAAAATAACGTTCATATGGATATCTCACGATAACCAGCAAGATAGCCAGACCAGTGACATCAGTTGACTCATCCATTTGCAAGGCGAATCGTGTTTTTTGTAGACGTGCAACTAGTTCTTGTTTGACGTAGCTTGCCAGATCATGGATTCGCCGTGAAACAGTATCGTTTGATAGCGGTACACTAGAAAGATGCTTTGCAGATTTTTCATCGACCATACATTTTGTATGTCTAACACACATGGCTTTATTAAATTTTCAGCGATAGTGTGCGCTTCACCTGCTTGTGCAATGGGATAGCTAACTAAATATGATGCCTTCGTGGTTTTCATTGATAGTTTGTGTTACATGCATCATATTTTTTTGACTTTCCAATAACTGTTCTTTTTTACGAACAAAAAATTCTTTATTCTTGTCTTTAGACTCGGGGTGTTTTCGGGGACAGTTTCTAAATGTCTGCGCAATTTGGCAGGTGCCATGGAACTATTAGGGAGCAGTTTACTACATAACATGCAGAGAGGTGAGCCGTTGGAATCAACAAATCCGAAACTGATACATGATTCATCATACTTCCTTTTTTCGTCTTTGAAACCGTGGAGCTTGACGTCGTGGCATCATCGTCTGGATCGGTAATTGCTGTATTCTCCGCGCGTACTGCTTTTGAACATTCAGCGTCATTAGAAGATGTTGTTGCAACACGTTTAACACCTTTAAGCCAACGTTCCATTCTTCTTTATTAATAATGTTACACGTCAGGATGGTGGGGTCAAAATAATGCACAATCGTTACTGCGTTTATGAGACAAAGTTTAGTCCAAAGAAGAAATGTACAAAACTGATACAATCAGAATACAGCAGGCAGTAGAACTTACAAGCAGGCAGCAGGCTAGCCAGCTTGTAAGTAGGTAGGTACGAACTTATCGCTCCGAACGCTAATCGTCAATTGACTGACGAGGCGCGACTTTTTTTTTATTTTTTTTTTTTTGTATGGCATCTCGTAGTTGACCTTGAGAGGTCGTGACTACTTAACCGGACTTTCCTGTGGCTGCCTTAAGCGGACTCAAAGCCTTCAGCCAGGGGCGAATTTCTTATAATACTAAGCGACTGCACGCTAAGGGCACCCCCTGTGGGGTACGGACCTCGACTTAGGGCGTCGCTGGGGGGAGGACAGCAAGGTGGGACAGGCTGAATCTGGTTAACATTATTATTATTTATCGGGGAATTTAAAACTACAGGCTTAGCTGCGGCGCGGACTGGCACTTCGTCGAGCAAGGGTCGGGGGGGACAATTACGTCGGGGTTTACGCGAGGGACCTCGGCGGCGAGGTCGGAACGTAGGTCGGTGTGATTTGTGCACTGAACTCGTTGCCCTACTGCTTTCCTGGAGGAGGGTAATGGGGTCATCGGGGTCGGTGAGGGTATGCCTTGGACGGCGAATAGAGCTAATGGTGGAGGGCCTATAACTGGCGGCCTGCACAACCAGAGGGTTGCGGTGAGTGGTGGCGGAGTCGAAGAAGCGCTTCGTGATGCGCTTCATGAACTGCTTGATGGTGGGGATTTTGAGATCAAGATGGAGGGTCTCGTTTCGGACGAACCAGGGGGCTCCCGTTGCCTTTCGGAGGAAACGGTTTTGGAGGGACTGCATCCTGTGGATGTGGTGGGGTCTAGCATGTGCGAAGACTGCACAGGCATAAGCCATGATGGGACGGATGCAAGCTGTGTAAATACGCAATTTGCCCTTAAGGGACAATTTGCTGCGCGCATTTAGGACGGAGTGTAGTCTACCGAGAGCGAAAGCGGCACGCGAACGCACCTGCTTGATGTGCTCTGAGAACGAGAGATGGTGGTCAAGGGTCACGCCTAGGTATTTGGCTCGCTTCTCCCAAGGGATAGGCTTGCCGAACATGGTGAGCGGTCGGGGGGGGGGGGGGGGGGGGGTGAGGTTTCTACGCTGTTTGGTGAAAAGAACAGCCTGACTTTTGTCGGGATTGACCTCGATTCTCCACTTTCTAAACCAAGCGCCAAGCTTGTTGACTCCGGTGTGGAGAGTGCGAGATATGTGGTCGTGGACTAACCCGGTGTAGTAGATGGCCGTGTCGTCTGCGAACAGAGCCAACTGCGCCTTTCTACTTTTCGGGATGTCGCTGGTGAAGAGAGTAAAAATGAGAGGGGATTGTACAGAGCCCTGAGGGACGCCTGCACGGATAGGGTGAGGGGAGGATAGCGCTCCTTCGATGCGATAGCGGAAGGTGCGGTTTGACAAGAAGTCTCGTAAGATGAGCACGAGACGATCGGGCACACCGAGTTTGTAGAGCTTATATAATAAGCCGTTGTGCCAGACCTTGTCGAACGCTTTCGCTATGTCGAAGAATACAGCACCGGTCGTAAGACCACGTTGAATGCCGTAGCTTATGTGTTCAACGATGCGGTGGACCTGTTGGACGCAAGAATGTTGGGATCTAAAACCGAACTGCTGGTCGGGGATGAGGCCCTTTGTTTCCGCAAAATCTCTGAGGCGCTTTAAGATAAGCCTCTCATAGATTTTGCCGAAGACATTGAGCAGACTGATGGGCCGGTAGCTGGTGGGCTCCGTTTTCGGCTTACCGGGCTTCGGTATGCCGATGACGGTGGCCTTCTTCCACTCTTGTGGGAAGATGTTATTGCTCAGGGCTCCATTGAAGATGGTGGCCATGAGCATTATGAGGTGAGCGGGGAACAGTTGGAGCACCCTATTGGTGATTCCGTCTGAGCCGGGGGCTTTGCGAGGTTTTAGACCCTTGATGATATCATGCACTTCGTCTGGAGTGACGGGAGGCAGAGGATAGTCAGGGTCTTCAACGGGCGGGAGGGAGGCTCTACGTTCGACTTCCGCGTCGACCTGGGACAGGTGAGCTTGGTCTACTGGTTAAGAGCTAGGTGAGCATTGAGCCTCAAGACTATCGGCTAGGCATTCCGCCTTGTCGACGTCATCGAAAGCGATGGTCTTGTCGGGGCGCACCAGGGGGGGCATTGAGACGACATCGGATTTGAGTTTCCTCTGAAGGTCCCAGAACGCTCGGTGAGTGGGCTCTAACTCGCTCAGCATCTTGTCCCAGCCGGCGTCACGCAGCTCCGATAGGCGTGTCTTTACAGATCTCTGTAAATAGCGCATATGGGCTTTGTTCGCGTGGTTGGGAAAGTTACTGTACGCACGGACAGCCGCGTTCTTTTCATTCAACAGTTCGCGCACATCGTCCGGGAGCTTCCAGCGATGGTCGTCCATCGCCGGAACCTCCCTTGAACAGTCGTTCAAGACTGATTGTACGTGTACTGTGAATGAGTCGATCGCGGCTGTCGTATCAGCGATAGAGTCGAAGTGGTCGGGAATGGAGTCTAGTCGGGGACCTAACGTGGTGGATTTCAGGCAGTCGCTTACTTTCCTCCAGTCTGTAACTAACTTGGTGAGAGGGGGTCTATCAGGGTCGTGGAGACCTAGGCGTGGGGCCAGCTTTACAACAACTGGACGGTGGTCAGAGGAGAGTTCGTCAAGCGCCTCTATAGAATCCAACCGTAGGTTGATACTCTTCAGAAACGCTATGTCAAGTACGTCGGGGGTATGGCTAGGGTCGTGCGGAAAGTGAGTGGGAGTCATCGGGGCGATGATGTCGAAGTTGAGGGTGGGACATAGGTCAAACAGGTGTTTGCCTCTGGTGGAGATCCTGGTGCTGTTGCAGGCATGATGTTTGGCGTTGATATCGCCCGCTATGATAACGGAGTCACTCAGGCCAAGTAAAATGGAAAGGTCGTCAGAGAGGGGGGGAAGGGCTAACTCCGATGTGCAAACGGGGGGAACATAGGCCGATACTATGGTGATCGGTTGATGGCCAGTCATGCCTAACTTACATATGGACACTTCTAAACGTGAGAGAGGGGGCGGGTCCATTGGGATGCAGTGTAGGGACGTTCTATAGTCGATTAAGGTGCCGCCTTTGTGGCATCTAGTCCTGTCATTGCGAACTATACGATAGTTGGCAATTGACGGGTTTCAACGGCTGGGCTTTAGGAAGGTTTCCTGTAAGAGGAGAATATCAATTTGGTGGTCGCGGAGGAATGCAGCGATTTCATCGCGTTGATTAATCATGCCATTGGCATTAAAGAAACCTAACTTTAGGGATCGGGGTTTGGTACGTGCTTTAGGTTGTATATCCATTATTGGCCCAGGGGAGTTTCGCGAAGTTTTCAAGGGCTTGCGTAATTTCGGGATACGCGTGGAAGATACGTTGGATGTGGGCGAGATCGCAGGAGTTTCGGGCGGCAACGAGCTCGTTGGCCATTTTACGCGCGCGGGGCGTGAAGAATAACGCGAAGGTCCCAGAGATCACGCTGAACGGATCTACTGGGATGGACGGACCGACCACCGGGGTTGTTGAAGCAGCAACGGGCCGTGGCGCAGCGGTTGCGGCAGCGGCCATGGGAGCGGGCGCGGGTCTCGCGGGTTGAACTGGTAGGGGCGCGGAGACGCGAATGCGGGGGGTCCATCAGCGGTCTGATGGGAGGCGGAGTGGGTCTCGGCTGAACCATAGCAGGGAAGGCCTGCTGGTGGTTCAGGTAGTTCCAAGGGCTAGGCCTTTGCGGGCTTAGCCTCTGGGGGAGTTGTGAGAGGGTCTGAGATGGGCGGGGAAGAACCCATATGATGGGCACTCTCTCTGCTGGCGGGCGTCTGCGCGCTTCACCAGCTTTGAGGAAGACGTCTTGGGGGCCATACGACAGCCTCGGTAGTTGGCTGGGTGCCCAGCCTCACCGCACAGCACGCAGCTGGGCGGCTCGGTGCATAAAGACCTGTCTTTGGGGCGGGGGCAGCCAGACGTGCCATGCTCACCCAGGCACTTGACGCACCTGGGAGTCGCATGGCAGTTCTTCTGCGCATGCCCGTAGAGTTGGCAACGATGGCATTGCCCGACTACGCCGCTCTTCCTGGGCTTCTCGATTACGAGGCCCGTGAGATGGCAGATAACGGAGACTTTAAATATAGGGTGATGCCCTTTAGACGGGGGGCATACGACAAGGACCATGTCGTATGCTGATCCCCCCCTGGCGCGGTGCATGCGGTGCACTTCGTCCACGGGGACGCCCTGGGACTCAAGGTCGGCCTTGATGTCGGCCGTGGGGATTTCCTTTGGGATCCTACGGATCACCACGCGGATCTGGCGTTCCTCGGGGAGCGAGTAGGTGTGGTATGACACACCTCTCGCCCGGAGAACTGGTCAATTCCCGATAGTCGCGGGACGTCGGGACAAATATTTTGATACCCTGCTGGGTAGTCGTGGCTTTCGTAAAGCCGATTTTCAGGTCGACGCACCATTTGGATACGTCCAACCATTTCGATTTATCCTGCAAGATTACAGGAGGAGGGGGGGGGATCTTTTTAGTGGCCGGAGTGTCCTTAGTGGACGAAGCGGTCGGGGTGGGGATAGTGGCGGAGGGCGCCACAGATACTGAGGGAGTGGGGGCGGAGAGAACCTCCGTGGCGGCTATTTTGGTCGCCTGCGAGGATTTCGCCTTTCTCTGTTTCCTCTTTTTCCCCTTTCCGGTGACGGCCACGAAGCCGTCGTCCTCGGAAGAAGGAGCAGAGTGGGCAGAGGAAGAGTTTTCAGACTCGACATCGGAGTATGAATATGGGGTCGGGCACCTCTTGTCTTGCGACAAGGGCTCCTCAGTGTCCATAGACGCTGAGGGGCTAGGAGCATCACAGTCGCGGACGCGGGGGTCAGGGCATCGCTGAAGTCAGCGATGGAGTCGGTGGATAGCGGCTGGCTAAGAGCCGCAAACCTAGCGCCATATCTGGCGAGGAAGTCTGGGTCCTTAAGGAGGACCTCTTTGAAGAACGCCGCTATAAGGGCGTCCTCCATGACAGGGGAGAGGGGGATTACGGGGGCGAAATTTTGGAATCTAATTCCTCCTAATAAAGACCTAACGGCTCTAAACCTAACTCCCCGGGTGGATAGGCCCGGGGATGAGTCGCCCTCCCTGTCGGGTGCAGACTGGGAGGTGTGTACTTATTTGTGAGCCCTAAGCTTGTAACCCTTTGCCAGTCTTAATGTGCAAAGGGGCCCTGAACCAGTCTAGCGCGAAGGGTGTAGACACACCCTAAAGACACTAGGTGAGTAGCTGTAAAGGAATTCAGTGCACCAGAGCCGACTAGGAGATCCCCAAGGCCGGTTATCTTTGGCACCCTTCCAATTAACTGCCTAGCCCTGAAGGGGTTCGGCGGGTGTATTGGGACAACAACACCCCACTCGGTTTCGTTGGCACCGTGAGGTATCCACCGAGGACCACGAAACAGTGGATTTAGCCCAGAGGGGGCCTATGAAGCTACTCTGACAATTACTCTGTTCGAGAAACACCTGCCTTGAAAAAGGCACTTTTTGAGATCAATACGGCCGATTAATAAAATTAATCGACCGTGGATCGGAAGTAGTCGGCGACTACTGGGAGTTATGGCAGCGTAACGAAATCCGGAATTCGACGGGCGCAGTGAGCGAGTGCAGCGAGCGGGAGCGGCAGCACGTCCGATCACGGCGGGTGGCGAGCACGGAATGGTCATGTCGAGGCGCGACGCGCGATCGCCGCTTTTATATCTAGACTCGTTTTCGAACATTCTCAAAAATACTCGAGTCGGCGCCTTTGATAAACAAAAAGCGGAAATAAAAAACACATCGACTTTATGTGTTTGAAGATAGAGCCGAAAGTCGCTTGTTCACAACTAGGGCTTTCAATACCGGTATTCCGGGATCCCGTAATACCGTGATCACCGATTTTATTTCGGCCTTTTACAATACCGGTATTGACACCCCAATACCGTGATTACGGTATTACAAACATTAGATCTGAAAATTATGTGATCTTATTTTCACACTTGTTTTCTACTCTCACTACTTACTCTAGCTACTTAGCTAGTTAAGCTATACTTAACTTACTTGCATTTCTACAAATAATGATACCTATGTTGATTCTTGATTTATTTTGTTACTTGTTTAGTTTTAGATTTTTTGATTGTTTTTTTATAACTTAATTATTAAGAATGTTACTAAAATGATTACCAAATGATTGCTACTAGCTAGTTAAGGTATACTTTACTTACCTACATTTCTATAAATAATGATACCTATACTGATTTTTACATGAGACATGATGACATTTAGGTAATAATAATAAATTTATATTTTTTTTGATGATGTACAAACAAAGTCTATGTGAAATGCCTTCTTGCAAAAAGAGTAGATTAAGTTTAAGTTTTCATTATGTTCCTAATTCCTAGTCCTACCTAAATAATCAACCAATACCAAATTATTATTTCTAGTATTCTTTAAATTTTCTACCATTCTTTTCAATACGAACCGAGTTGGTGCCTGTCGGTCTTGATATCTCTCTCCATACCACCGCAGAGCTAGATTCACGTTTTTGTTATTTAAAAAATAAGCTTCCATTAAATCAAACTGTTCTTGATAAGCCATTTTCACCGTGAGGCAAAATGTGAAATGAGTTTAAAAACAATCAAATGTGAATAACAACTATGACAATCTAATTTTCAAATTTTAATCTAACATTCCATATTTAAATTACCTCATACACGCAGCTACGAGTATGTCGCAAAGGAGTCTGCATTACAAAAGATGGATGTTAGTTAAAGAGCTTTAACTTGAATTTGTAACTTCAGATTTCCTGGTTTTCCTTTCATTTAATTTATCATGTTTGTTAGAGAGGTTTCATCCTTATAATTGACCCTACCGATCGATGCAATAAAAGTACAGGGTATAATTTTTTCAGATTTTAGCCGGTTCGATTCCCGGGTGTGGGAGAAGAGAATTTTCGAAAATCTTTGAATGCAGTTTGCGTTCTATTCAAAAATAAAGGAATGTTTCCTTTGAGTAAAACTTTATATCTGCAGTATTCCGTACTTTCCCTCCAGGTGGCATTACAAAATTCCACCCTGTATATATATAGTTGTATATAATGATGATTTTGCATAATTAAAATGTCAAGTTTTACGGTTTTAACACCTTTGTGTTAAAACCGTAAAACTTGACTAGCCTATCAGAGCGAGCAGCTCAATACCAAGCTTTTTTGTCTTCTAAATAATCAGAAATTTTATAGTACCCTTTTTACAAAGTTTGGTTTTAATACAGCTTTTAAATCGTTTAATGGGTAAATTTCGAATATCAATAGAAATTAAATTTGGCACATGGGTAGACCATGACCTAGGACATAGGACATTTATCCAAATATTCATCTGTATGAATATTGGGATAAAAATCAAAAAAAAAAGTAAAGTAAAGTTAAGAAAGTAAAGTGAAGTTAAGAAACTGCGGAGCGGAGCTATTTAATCAATAATTTAAAAAATAAAAATGAACTTTAGTATTTTACTTGACGAAATGACCTGTTCAAACCCCTCATTGAAAAAAATGTAATCGGTTAAAACGGGTTTTTCGTTACATTAAAAAGTAAGTAGTGTGTTATTTACCTTGAACAGGGGTGTAATGAAATACATGCCTCCCATCTGCCCGAAGAACCGCCCAGACTTTCCATACTGTTAAGTTCTGCAGCAATAAATCGTATGCTTGATGTAGGATTCTCATCAAAAGCTCGAAGTATCATTTCATCTACGGCTACATTATGTTGACTGACACTCACTCGAGGTTCTTGATAATGTAGGTTTCCTGTCTCTCTCAAACGTCGATAGACAAAAACAACAAGAAATAACAATAACATTTCCTTTGAGTAAAATTTTCTATCTGCAGTATTAAGAGTACTTTCCCTCCAGGTGGCATTACAAAATTCCACCCTGTATAAGAATTAAGAAAGCTATGTATGTATAACGTATTTATTTTATTATTTTCAATAAATAAGAACAATAAAGACATTTGAAAATATAAAAAGGCGTATTTTATTGATTTTATTATTCACAACTATAGCGTCTAATTCAGAGGCGGCTTTTATCAAAGGGACTGCGCGCTCACAAGTATACGCGCGGCGGGCGGAGTCAAAACGTTCGACCAGTGACCAGAGAGAGGTGTTTTGATTTTTTTCTAAATTCTTGCGGAACCCCTACAGAGGTATCGCGGAACCCTAGGGTTCCGCGGAACACACTTAGAGTACCGCTGCTCTAGATTATACAGGGTGTCCAAGAACCTGGCGTCCAACTGGATTCCCACGATGCCCCAAGTTCTAACAGTACTCAGAAAAATATTTTAAAAAATCCACCCCATGTACTTACAGAATTATACTGATTTCAAAAAAAAAAGGGGAAATGAGCACCCTGTGACATACTTTTGAATGCTGTGACTGCTAATGCTGATAATTTCGATATTTCTTGGAGGTTTTGTAATCTAGGGTATTGCTGTGTCTAAATAGAATGTAAAAATAAAGTACTTATTGTACCATTTTAAAATAAAATATTATTTTAACTAAAGGTGATATGGAAAACTATTGAATTTCGCAACTTTGACCGACTGTAGTGTAAAAAAAATGTACCAAAATAGTATGGCAAGTGACGTCAAATTTTGACGCGTTTATTCCTCTTTTTAAAAAGGTATAATACTTACACATTAATTTGAAAAAAAAAATTTTTGATAATATTTTTACTCAACAACCCAATTTTTACGATGTCTTACAGAATTCTTAGAAAGAAAAATTTACGACGAATTGAATCTAACCTCTAAAGAATTACTATTGTATGCTCATAAAAATAACAACGCCTCTCAAAAAACAGGTTAGACCGTAAGGGACGGTATGTGCATGCATCTCACCATAGTGATTCGTTATTACAACAGGAGGGAGCAAGACAGAAACTATCTTTGCGATTTGCTGGTTCTTCTTTATGGTACCCCATTATTCAGGTAAGAGTGAGGGAGAAAAAGGTTAGAGGTGCGAGTGAGATAGATAGTGACGCTATCTGGGATCGTGCTATTTAGGATAACAGTACGGTCAGTACGCGTCACTGCCTCCTGCCGTTACTACGCACCTCTCTCTTATTGTTACCATTGATCACGTACTACGATTTAAAGCTTTGTTTATTGGACTCGATTACTCTTTGTGCTCTGGACTTTGAAACGAACTCTTTACGACGACCTTTGCCTGTGTTTGGACAGTTTGTGTTATGTGTGTGCTACCATGGCGACCTACACTCCGCAAGAATACGCAAATATGCACTACATTTATGGAGAATGTAGAGGTAATGGACGAGCTGCAGCGAGACTTTACAGAGAAAGGTATCCGAGGGCTACGCGATATCCCGACCATCGAGTTTTCATTAATGTGCACAGATCACTATGTGACGGGCGGTTCCCCAATCAAGTAGCTGGTGAAGGACGACCCGTAAATGACTTCATACGCGATGAAGTTTTAGAGGCGGTGTCGGCAAATCCAAGCATCTCTGTGCGAGGAATAGAAGCTGATACGGGGATACCGAAGAGCACAGCACACAGTATTCTCCAAAAAGAAGAATATCATCCGTACCACGTACAGCGAGTGCAAAGTCTTTTACCTCGAGACTATCCGAGCCGAGTCGCGTTTTGTGAAACAATCCTGCAAAAACATCGAGAAGACGAAAACTTTATCGACAAAATTTTGTGGTCAGATGAATCAACATTTAAGAAGGATGGCTACATGAACCTACACAACTTGCACGAGTGGCATGTGGAAAATCCGCACTTGATGCGAGAAGATAGATCCCAGTACCGGTTCAAAGTGAACATGTGGACCGGTATTCTCTGTGGGAATATTATTGGTCCATTTGAGATGCCCGAGAATTTGACTGGCGAATCATATTTAAATTTTCTTCAAAATGATTTGCCAAACTTACTAGAAGAGACCCCACCAGATATGTGGTTCCAACACGACGGCTGTCCAGCACATTTTCGCGTATCCGTTAGAGAGTTTTTGGACGAGCAATACCCGAACAGGTGGATTGGGCGATCAGGAACAATCCCGTGGCCAGCCCGCTCACCTGACTTAAATCCGCTGGATTTTTTTTTCTGGGGAACTATGAAGGAGCTCGTTTATGCGAAGCCCATTAATGACATCGCTGACCTTCGTGAGAAGATAACACAAGCAGTGCAGGTGATACGTCAAAAAAGTTACTCGCGAAACATAAAGCGGTCCTTTTTAAGGAGAGTGAGAGCTTGTATTGCCGCGGGTGGTCAACATTTTGAACATTTATTGTAATAAAATATCTTTAAACTAACATTCTTTGCTTTTATTCTACTGGGAACCCATCTACCTGTGTGTATTTCCTTCTTGCTCACTCTTGGAACCGAAGTAAATAATAGTAGTAACATAACAGTTTCTAAGATAAGAAAGGGTCCGACAGTTACCGTTAGTAGGTAGGCACTTCGTAAAAATTGGGTTGTTGAGTAAAAATATTATCAAAATTTTTTTTTTCAAATTAATGTGTAAGTATTATACCTTTTTAAAAAGAGGAATAAACGCGTCAAAATTTGACGTCACTTGCCATACTATTTTGGTACATTTTTTTTACACTACAGTCGGTCAAAGTTGCGAAATTCAATAGTTTTCCATATCACCTTTAGTTAAAATAATATTTTATTTTAAAATGGTACAATAAGTACATTATTTTTACATTCTATTTAGACACAGCAATACCCTAGATTACAAAACCTCCAAGAAATATCGAAATTATCAGCATTAGCAGTCACAGCATTCAAAAGTATGTCACAGGGTGCTCATTTCCCCTTTTTTTTTGAAATCAGTATAATTCTGTAAGTACATGGGGTGGATTTTTTAAAATATTTTTCTGAGTACTGTTAGAACTTGGGGCATCGTGGGAATCCAGTTGGACGCCAGGTTCTTGGACACCCTGTATATGGGCAACAAACGGCCCGCGGGCCGGATCCGGCCCGCGGGCCGGATCCGGCCCGCTGTAAGATATTATCAGGCCCGCGAGACATTTTGAACCCAATTTAAAAAATATTACATTAGGTACTTATACTCACGGGAGTGACAGTGAGGCGTCAAACATCAAATCCTTTGATGTTTGCCGCCTCACTCTTTGGAATCGCCGCCACTCGGCTTGCTCGATCAAATTCTTTGAGGTTTGCCGCCTCACGGGCGACACAGATTTATTGCTTCTCAATTATTCTAAACTAGTTTATTCCACATTATTCCTTCATTTTGCCTATATAAGTGGGTGGATGGCCCGAACGTTAGTTCAGTTCTATTTGAGCTACCGAGGTGATAACTTGGACAAGCGATATCCTAGCGAACTGCTCGAGCCGTCAACATGCTCTGTGACTTTGTGTGCATCTTGAGTGGTTACTAACTATAGTTTGTTATTAAGTTTATTGAACGAAAAGTAAACAAAAATTATGTCTGGTGGAAAGAAACGAAAAGTAGATACAGAGGGTCGCCAGTTTCAAGAAAAATGGACTGAAAAATTCTTTTTTATCTTGCACAATGGTAAGCCTATTTGTTTGCTGTGTAATGAATCCATTTCAGTAATGAAAGAATTCAATATAAAGAGGCATTACTCAACTAAGCATGCTACGCTGCACTCACTGACATGACAATTAAGAACAGACAAAATCCAGAAGCTTATTGGAAAAACAGCAACAAATGTTTCATAAACAAAAAACACAACTTGATAATGTTGTGAAAGCTAGTTTTACAGTTAGCTCAAAATTGGCAAAGGCATTAAAACCATTTGCCGAAGGAGAAATTATCAAGGAGTGTATGTTAGAAGTTTGCAGTATTGTACGGTACGGGTCGAACGTTAGGAATCAAACACAACGAATGCTGAGAATACACTGGTTTATTAATGTAAAGACATTGGATTATATAGGATTGCGATTACATACGAGTACATAGTATAGTGGGGACCTCACACCTCCCCCCTTATAAAGTAAACAATACATTTGGATATTATAATGATAATCCGTTGATTACAATACAAAAATACGAATACATTCTTGTTTACAATAATATGGTTATAATAGTAGGTATATTATTAGGTTTATTTACAATAATACAACTTAGTGCGATTTTTATGAATAACATCAATTTTGTTGTCCTTTATAATTTCAACATTCGGTGGTATGTCTCTGACAACCACATATGGGCCTAAATATAAGCTATCTAATTTGCCGCCTACTTCATTTTTAATTAAAACTAAATCATTAGGGTTATACGTTACTGGTCGCTTATTTTTATCGTATTTTTGTTTTCTATGTAATTTTCCTATAAGCAAATTGTCTCTAGCCTCTCTTTGTGTCAATTGCAGACGATATCTCAATTGCATTGGGTAATTATCATAGTTATATAATGGCTCGACATTGTTAGTTAAATTACTTGGGAGAGAACATTTCTTCCCAAATACCAATTCATATGGTGTGAATTTAGTTTCACTGTGGACCGTTGTATTAAGGCGCTGACAAGACCCAATTGACCAAAATAGGCTTCTCTTAAGAAAGAAAATTGCCAAATCTGTATAGTTTGTGGTAGCGGAAAAAATATATGTTAATTTTGAATATATTTCCCAGAACTTGGTTGTCACCAAAACACGTTTTGAAAAAAAAATCTCGATACAAACTAACGTTAAACTAACCTCTTACCTTGAGTTCTAATCCAAAATACCTGTATTCAATATCAACATAAATTACGTATTTAATTAATAACAAGTACGTCTTATTCTAATGCTTGGTTGTTTTTTTATTTTCGATTACTCAACTCAATTCTGAGTAAATAGATAATTACTTCATATTTTGCAATAAATTACAAGCGTTTTGTCGTCGCGCTTCTCTTTCTTTTCTATGCAATCTGACAGTGACCGCGGTTTAGGTGTTGTCAGCGTCTTAAATGAAAAACACCAATATGGTAACCATTTGCTCCACATTTCGGGATGGTTATCACATTGTATTCGTAGAAAAGAAACTAGATGTTTGTGAGAGTTCTCTAGTGCACCTAGTGATTGATGGTGATATGCCGTGGAGTTTATTTTATTAATGTGTAAGAGTTTACATACCTCATTCATTGTATGTGACATAAATTCCGTTCCTCTATCAGTCGCAATGGCCTGTGGGATCCCGTACCGCAGAATAAAATTATTAACGAAACATTCAGCTACTTCAACTGTGGTATTGGAAGTCAGTGGATAGGCTTCAACAAATTTAGAAAGCTCGCATTGAAGTGTTAATATATAGGAGTAATTGTTGTTATCTCGATCTAAGGGCCCGACGATATCTAAATAGATTTTCTCAAATGCATAATTTGCTGTTGATGTTATAACCATGGGTTCCTTTATCGGTAAAGAATGTTTATTTCTCTGACACTTATCGCAACGTTGCACAAATTGTGCGACATCTTTTTCCAAACAAGGCCAAAAATAATATTTCTTTATATTGTTCAACATACGCCTCATACCTGCGTGGCCACTTGTGGGCAAGAGATGAAAGTCGTTCAATATAACCTTTTGGTCATCTTTATTATCTATCCTAGTTACGTTTTTTAATATGTATAACCGTGGTATAGTTGTGCTAGCATAATGTTTTATCTCTTGTACTAATTTCCGTACAAAAATATCGTTTGTCTTGGTAACAATGAAATATAGTTCGTCAATATTTATGTGTTTACAAAACATATTAAGTTCTCTCACAAATTCGGCTGGCGTAATCTGTGATTGAGAGTCTTTATATTTAATATAAATTGTCTTTTTATCTGGAATATAGCAAAATGTAGCGCTTTCGTAATTAGTGTTCTTTAACTTTCGCATGCGATCTAACTTTTCCCTTTCAATAAACACTAGCTCTGTCGCATCCTTTGGCGCGATATGCGTCTCTACAACTTTTGGTTGATCTGGCCGATCGTAACTGGAGCCTTTATCCGTTAAAGAATGCGTAGGCGGCGTTTGTTTACGTTTTTGCGCCCTTGTCATAATACTCAATATGTTGTCATTCATTTCTTTTAAATCTTTTATGCTTATATTGATACGAGACAACGCATCCGCAGCTGCATTGTCCGTACCTTTAATATACTCTACATTAAAATTATATTCTTCTAATAGAAGTCTAAACTTCATTAACCTGCTCGAAGGATCTTTCATAGAAAATAAATAAACTAAGGGCCTATGATCCGTCTGAATTCTGAATGGTCTACCATATAAATATGGTCGAAAATGTTTTATAGCCCAAACAATTGCCAATAACTCTTTTTCAATTATCGGATAATTTTTCTCCGCCTTATTTAAATTTCTGCTAGCATAGGCTATTGGTTTAAGGTCACTATTACATAGAACTGCGCCTATGGCATAATTTGAGGCATCTGTTTGTATAATAAACTGATTTTGCTCCGAGAAGTCTGGATACTGCAAGACTGGTGGTGAAATAACACTGTCTCTCAGGGTTTCAAAAGCTTTCTGACATACGCTATCCCAGATGAAGGGAACATTTTTCTTACATAATTGATTTAGAGGAATAGCTAATTGTGCGAAGTTTGGTACAAATTTCCTGTAGTAATTTACAAATGCAATAAATCTTTTTAGTTCATCAAGATTTTTCGGTGGGGGATATTTTTTAACTATATCAATTTTTGAAGGATCTGGTAAAATTCCATCTCCAGAAACCACATGGCCTAAATAAAGAATCTGTTTCTTTAAAAAGTCACATTTTCCCGGGTTTAATTTAAGGTTAACTTTACGCAATCGTTCAAAGATATCCTGTAAGTTTTTATTATGCGTTTCCAAGCTTGTCCCAAATATAATTAAATCATCTAGATATATGAAACATTTTTCATTAGTAAGCCCTGCTAATGCCATGTTCATCATGCGCGAGAAGGAGCCTGGGCTTGTCTTCAAGCCCATAGGCATTCGCACCATTTGGTACTGTCCGGAGCAAAATGCAGTATATTTTCTACTGTCTTTTTCTAGTTCAACATTATAAAATCCGTTATATAAATCTAGATGTGTGAAATAAATACTACCTGATAATGCGTCTAATATCTCAGTCATATTCGGCAATGGGTACTTATCGTCTTCTATCAAATTATTTAACTTCCGGTAATCAATAACTAATCTAAATTTCTTTTGACCACTACTATCCATCTTTTTGGGTACTAAAAGTAAGGGACTCGACCAGCAGCTATTACATTTTTCTATGATATTGTCATCTAATAATTTATTAATTTGTTCGTTAATTTCCTTTTGTTGTGAGTATGGTAACCGATATGGTTTTGTAAAGACAGGATTGGCATTCGATTTTAAGGTAATTGTGTGTTTGTAAATTTTGGTGGTCGATAGCTTGTCGCCGGGTAAGTAAAAAATATCTGCATATTTAGCACACAAATTCTCGATTGTGGTTTGTTCCTCCTCATTTAAATGTTTTAAATTCAGATGGGAATATAATCGCTTAACCCTGTCTGCGTTTTTATCTGTGGCGTTAAATGAACAAATCGTGTAATCACTCAATTTATGAATGGTTGGCTCGATATTCTTTAAAGTTACAGTATTATCTGTCGTATTTAAAATCCTAACCGGTATGAGTCCATTGCAGGGAGTGGCTAATGTATTCGCTAAGAAAACGCCTTCCTGTAATTCTTTTGAACAAATCACACATTGTTCACTAAGATCTGTTCTTATGTAGTGTATTTGTTCACATCTGGCTGATATTTCATACATATTTCCATTCTCGCGCATAAAAGGCAAAGTATATTTAGTACTCGTACTCGTCCATAAATCTAAGCTGTTGTTTTTAAAGTCAATGACTGCGTTATGTTTATTTAAAAAGTCTTGTCCTATAATTCCATGTGCCTTACATGGCAGCGTTTCAAATATATAAAACTTATGATTAAAGAAATGATTATGGCTTTGTAACTGTAAATATGCATATCCAATTGCTTGGACTTTGCCTCCTATGCCGTTTATGATAATCTTCTCGTTATGGATAGGAAGATTCTGTTCGCGCGCATATTTATATTTTAAGGCCGAAATTGTAGCGCCGGTGTCGAGTAACCAATAATATGATACGTTATTTACGAATAAATTTATCCAACAACTATTACTGTTTGATGCACAAATAAAATTATTGTCGTTATTCACGAAAAAACTTGTTTTCAGTAGTGCAATTCACAGATTTATCGTTATCTTGCTGTTCGATTTCCGCGACGCGCATACGTTCATTGCTCATCCACTGATTTCCGCGTCCGTTATAATGATTATTGTACCTACCTCTTGGTTGCGGTCTTCGCATGGACATACCTTGTGGAGGGTACGAGTGGCCTCTGTATGCTCGTCCTCGAGTATTTGGGGTGCGATAAGCCTGATTTGAAAAAAACTCGAGTATATCCGCCTCTCATACCACGATAATTTTGTCCTCTTCTAGCAAACAAAATATGTGGGTCAGAATTATTTTGGTACATACCCATGACATCGCCTGACGTAGAAGGTCCCTCAGTTTCTTCCTCCTTGGCAGCCTGTATAGCGTCCTTGAGGGATTTGTAGTTCCTAGCTGCAATGACTGTGCTGAGCCTACGGTTTCGCAAACCATCTGCGAACTTTTTGATGGCAACTTTTTCATTAACATTTTTCAAAATATTATAACTCTCCGTGTTGCCCTCTGATTGCGAAATCGTTAGCTCTACGAACATTTCTAATATTTTTTTTCCGTAATCTTCGATATTTAAATCATTTTGTCGAATACGATGCAATTTATCTTGGATAGAAGTGGCTGATTTTTGTGGTAAAAGCTCTTTACGCATGTCTTTGGTTAAATCGTCAACATTTAGATAATTTGAATTTAACTTTAACTCGGCACTTTGTGACAATCTACTTTTAACTACGAATTTAATTAACTCATTTTTACAATCGTCATTTTTTAAGACAGATGAGTAATATTCTATGTTATCTATCAGTGTTTTGGTATTCGATTCCTCATCAGTCATCTGTGGTAGCAAAGACAACGCAGTTCTTAAATTAAAAGATTCCATTTTTGTGCTAATATTTACACCACAATCTGATGAGTTATCTTCTGAACAAAGTTGCTCTATTTCAGAATACAATGTTTGAATATTCGAAGAAAGCTTGTTTACTAATTCGGCGTCAGCGGAACTCAACTTTCCTTTCGTTATATCTATAGTTAACGTATGTATTAAAGATGTGTACTTATCATAAAGATTGGTTGCTTCTTTTAACTTCTCAATTAAAATGTTCCCCTGGCGCCTTTTAGGTCCAATTTTAATTAAATATTGTCTTACAGCTCTTAAGCTTGTATACAAATCTTCTAATGTCTGAGACATAACTTACCAGGGCTCACGTAATACGTCATGTTTTGATATCACATTGCAACAAACATATTAAAAAACAATTCCGAGTATTACGTTACGTTAATATTAATCATGTAGTCTACTTTTTTTTTTGTTTATATTTAACATACAGTCACTATAGTAAGTCCAACGTTCTTTTTCTTCATCACTTTTTCTGTGCACGATCCTATAAGCCTTTGTTACTCGCGAACGAAATAATTTTAGTGTTCTATATCTACGCCTGTTTTAGTATAGTTACGCGCACAACTATTTTTATTATTTCTCACTGCAACCACTTAGCACTTTTTGTATTAAACCGCACTAGTTTGTATTATTTTACTTATTCACTGTTGATATCGCTCTCGTCACTGGTTAAGCATCACGTTACACGATATCGTCGCTGTTCCGTCCACTCGTACGTTCACGCCGAAAAACTGACCGACGTATATTATTTCTACTAATTTCTTGTTGCGTCCAGCGTTGATGGCATTTCTTGTACATGCGGTACACGAGGAAAGTCAATCCAAGGCCTATAACTAAGGCGATAATGGATAGGATGATATTAGTCGTACTCAAGTGGAATCGTAACTCGTCTACAGTGGCTTGATTGGATCCAGCGGCATTTTGCGCAATTATTACTTCTTCACGTGATTGAGTTTTGCCCATTTTGCTGCACGGTACTTTCTTAAATAACAATACGTGTGATTCACAATAAAACAGTCAAGTTTCTGCATCTTTCACAAAGTTCAGTAGTTACTGCAATGTTTTTGAATACCATGCCGAATATGGTTTTGCTCCGACGAGTTCTATGCGGTATCAAATACACGCGGCTGTCACGGTCGCCATGGGGGTACGGGTCGAACGTTAGGAATCAAACACAACGAATGCTGAGAATACACTGGTTTATTAATGTAAAGACATTGGATTATATAGGATTGCGATTACATACGAGTACATAGTATAGTGGGGACCTCACAGTATTTTGTGTCCCGAAAAGATAAATGAATTTGAAAAAATTAGTTTGTCAAGACGAACTGTTGACGACTGTGTTCGACGTATAGAAATGATGGCTAATGATATAAAAACAACATTGACTGACCGTATGGCTGGTTTTGAATCATTTTCCATAGCATTAGACGAGAGCACCGATTTGTCTGACACAGCTCAACTGGCTATATTTATTCGAGGTGTTGATAAGGAGTTCACAGTTACTGAGGAATTGCTTGCTTTACAGCCGCTTAAAGGAACCACTACAGGAGAGGATATTTTTATTGAAATTCAAAAGGTATTCACAAGTTTTGGCTTGCCATGGTCAAAATTAATTGGAGTATGCACTGATGGTGCACCTTCTATGGTCGGCTTACGTAAAGGTTTCATCGGAATTTGGAATGAAAAAGCAACAGAATTAAATGTGCCAAAAGATGATTTGATAGTCCTTCATTGCATTATCCACCAACAGAACTTGTGTTCTAAGTCCATTCGACTCCAGAATGTTATGAATGTGGTAGTAAAACCATCAACATTATTCAATCCCGAGGTCTTAACCATCGTCAGTTCAAGGCGTTTTTGGATGAAATACCAGGGTTGCACTAAAAGTATCGGGAATGGAATATTTCCACTGTTCCTGTCATATTAAAATCATTTTAATTGAAAACTCCTTGGTTTTAAAATCGAATACCATTAATTTATTTAAAAAAAGGTTCTTGGTCTTGTCACAAGGTTTTGTCAAACTTGTTTAGTCGTTGAGAAAAAGGAATTGACTCGAGAAAATTCAAGAGCGATGATTTATTATGACTTTCGAAGTGGTTTAACACAAAAACAGTGTGTTGACCGGATGATTTCTGCATTTGGTGATGAAGCCCCATCCAAAACCACAATTTATCGCTGGTTTGCTGAATTTCAACGTGGACGTGTCAAGCTCAGTGATGATCCCCGTCAAGGTCGTCCAAAAACTGCAGTCACCCAAGAAAACGTTGATGCTGTGCGTAAGCTGATTGAGGAAGATCGACATGTGACATACCGCGAAATTCAGGCAACTTTAGACATTGGCATGAGTCAAATACAAATAATCTTGCATGAACATTAGGTGTAAAAAAGTTGTTTTCCCGATGGATACCGCATTCGCTCTGTGAAGAGCAAAAAGCGGCTCGCGTTACTTGGTGTGTCAGAACTCTCGAAAGATTCCACGCAGGATCCTCAAATGCTGTATACAACATCGTATCAGGTGACGAATCCTGGATATACGCGTACGAACCCGAAACAAAAAACCAGTCACGAGTTTGGGTGTTCGAAAATAACTCATTTTCAAAGCCAACAAAAATTGTTCGTTCACGGAGTGTTGCAAAAAAAATGGTGGCCACGTTTGTCTCCAAAACCGGCCATGTTACGACTATTCCTCTTTTCTTTTTTTTTTGAGGTTGGGAAATCATCAAATAACTTCTCCCGCTCTGGGCGGAGCGGGAGGGTGTGTCAGACTCTTACTGACTAAAACCCACCCGTATTCCTTCCTGTTGCCTGTGTTGCCAGGGGACTCGGTGACCCATAAGTACCTTCCCGCGACCCCGGCACGACTACTGCTCTTGAGGGACAAAGAACGGTTAATGCAGAATGGTATGCTAGCATTTGTTTGCCACAGGTGTTTCTGAACGCATCATCCTCCATCACGACAATGCGAGTTCTCACACCGCGCACAGAACAAAAGAGTTTTTAGAGCAAGAAAACATAGAATTATTAGACCATCCGCCGTACAGCCCAGACCTAAGCTCTAATGATTTCTATACTTTCCCTAAAATAAAGAATAAATTGCGTGGACAGAGATTTTCATCACCTGAAGAAGCTGTGGACGCCTACAAAACGGCCATTTTGGAGACCCCAACTTCCGAATGGAATGGTTGCTTCAATGATTGGTTCCATCGTATGGAAAAATGTGTCAAAGTTTGCGGAGAATACTTCGAAAAGCAATAAATACATTTTTAAATAGTAATGTTGTGTCACTTCCTTGATTCCCGAAATTTTCAGTGCCGCCCTCGTATCAGCTGAATATAACGACGTAACATATTATTGTGAAGTCAGATGGCTGAGCAAAGGAAAAATGTTGAAACGGTTTTACCAGCTTAGAAATGAGATAGCAGACTTTATGAAAATAAAAGATAAACCACTAACTGAATTAAGTGACCCAAAATGGATATGTGATTTGAAACTTAAAAAACAAGGACAGTTAGTAAATGATTTGTACAGCCATTTGAAAGCGTTTCAGATCAAACTACGCTTGTGGGAGTCACAGATGCTGTCTGGTAATAGTTACCATTTCAACACGCTCTCTGCGTATAAAAATATTGCTTATGCTCAATATGCTGAAGAACTCAAGTTAGTGTCGGAACAATTTTCGAACAGATTTAGCGACTTCAAAAACATGGAAGACTGTTTCAGTTTATTTGCTACTCCTACAAAATGTAATGTACAAAATGCTCCAATACACTTGAAAGGAAGGAAGGACAAGGAAGGAGTTGATCGAGATTCAAGAAAACTCACTCCTAAAATCCAAATTTGAAGACGTAGAGTTGTGCGATTTCTACAAAAAATACCTAGAAGAAGACAATTTTCCGCAGCTTAGAAAATTCGCAAGAAGATTGATTTGTGCGTTTGGCGGTACTTATAAATGCGAACAGTTCTTTTCATTGATGAAATTTAATAAATCAACACATCGTACAAGACTGACTGGCGATAATTTGGAAAATTCTTTACGTCTTTTTATCAGTCGAATTAATCCAAATATCGATGGATTAGTTTCCCAAATTCAGGGAGGGAGCAGTGGTGTCCCAGTGGTAACGGCCGCGACTTACGAGTTGTAGGTCGTAGGTTCGAACCCGGACAGGCGCATTACTTTGTGTAAATTATTTCATCACCACTGCTCTCAAAACGGTGAAGGAAAACATCGTGAGGAAACCGACATGTCCTAGAACCAAAAATTCGAAGACATGTGACATCTACCAACCCGCTCTGGGCCCGCGTGGTGGATTACGGCCCACTCCCTCTCACAGAGAGGAGGCCTGTGTCCCAGCAGTGGGAACATTATAGGCTGATTATGTATTTTTTTTAAATTTCATTTTGTTATTTTAATAAATTGTACTATAATAACCTTGTCGTATTATTTCATGTCTAACATCTATCGCAAAAAATATGATCACTACTTAAAAATGCACTAAGTACTTACCTACTTTTAAACGCGGCCCGCGAACGTATTTGCACGCTAAAGTTTGGCCCTCAACATCTCAAAGGTTGCCCATACTTGCTCTAGATTGTCCTATGGAGCTGGACCAGCATGTTTCCAAGCATTCTTATCTTGGATATAATCCTCTAATTTGTAATATGCTTGTTTACAAAGTGTACTTTTAACATGAGTTTTAAGTTTTCTTTCATTTAATTGCAATATATCACAAGGTATTTTATTGTAACATTTGACACAGTACCCCATAAAAGATGTATGTACTTTAGATAATCTGAAAAATGGTTGATCTATTTTATCTTTATTTGTAGTATTAAAATTATGTCTATCGCTTATTTTATTAAAAAGATGTAGATGTTTTCTTACATACATAATATTTTCATAAATGAATTGGCAAGGTACCGTCATAATATTAATCTTCTTAAATTGTTCCCTAAGAGATTCACGGCAATTTAGATTATAAATGGCTCTGACAGCTCGCTTTTGCAAAATAAAGATGGAATCAATGTCAGCAGCCCGACCCCACAGTAAAATACCGTACGACGTAATGCTGTGGAAGTAGCTAAAATAGACCAAACGCGCGGTTTATACATCTGTCAACTGTCTTATCTTTCTAACAGCATAAGCAGCCGAGCTTAGACGCCCCGCAAGAGATGTTATATGTGGTCCCCACTGTAGTTTCTCGTCTAGAGTGATTCCTAGGAAAACCGTTTGATTAATAAATTCCAGTTTTTCTCCATTCAATGAGGTCACACTCGCTACTTCTAACATTACCTAGGTAATTTAAATCTGATGCATTTGGTTTTTTTTTCATTTAGTACCAAATTATTTACCGTAAACCAATCTTGGACCTGAAGAATAGAGTTATTCACGTCGCCATGAGTTTGTGATCGTCGGTCTATTTTAAAGATCAATGATCTAGTCTGCAAAATATTATAGTACTGGGAGACATAAATATTGATATTTCCGAAATTAATACAGACTCAGACGCGTCCACATATCTGAACATGTTAGCATTTCATGGGATTCTACCGGCACATACACTCCCAACCCACAGTAAAACCTGCCTTGATCATGTGATGCTGAAAACCAAATGATCAGCTCATAGTCTTGTACTCCATTCAACGGTCACAGATCATAATAGTTGTTATTCTCAGCATTAAAACTAGACACAGACATAATCGGTGAGGTTAATTAGTCGAATAAAGAACTCAAGATTATCTGAAGACTTAACAGCTGTGGACTTTAGTCAATATACACGATAACAGATGCTAACGCGGCAGCTAACTTTTTTATTGATACACTTAGAACATTAATTATTCGTAATACTCAAGAAATTAAAACCTCATCACGGAAAAGACTTCTAAAGCCATGGATAACACCTGGTATATTAAAATGTTTAAAAAACCGAGATAATTTACATAAAAAATACAAAAAGGATCCTGATAACGATATACTACAAATTACGTATAAGAGATATAGAAATTTTTGCTCCTCCCTATTAAAAAAACTGAAAGAAGAATACGAAAAACTACAGCTACAAAGTGCAAATAAAGACAACAAGAAATTATGGAAAGCCATAAAAGAGATTACATATACCGTAAAATCAAAAGATACCCCATCTGAACGGATAAACACAAAAAAAACCCTTAAAATCTATCAACAGTGTCAACAACTACTTTGCAAGTGTTGGTAAATCATTAGCTGAAAAAATATTAAGCTCAAAAATTCAAAAACAACCAAAAATGTTAAAATCGTGCCTTAAGGCGCTGACAAGACCCAATTGACCAAAATTAGCTTCGCTTAAGAAAAAAAATTGCCAAATCTGTATAGTTTGTGGCAGCGGAAAAAATATATGTTAATTTTGAACATATTTCCCAGAACTTGGTTGTTACTAAAACACGTTTTGAAAAAAGATCTCGATACAAACTAACGTTAAACTAACCTCTTACCTTGAGTTCAAATCCAAAATATCTGTATTAAATATCAACATACGTTACATATTTAATTAATAACAAGAACGTCTTATTCGAATGCAGAACTTGGTTGTTTTTTTATTTTCGATTACTCAACTCAATTTTGAGTAAATAGATAATTGCTTCATATTTTGCAATAAATTACAAGCGTTGTGTCATCGCGCTTCTCTTTCTTTTCTATGCAATTTGACAGTGACCGCGGTTTACGTGTTGTCAGCGTCTTAATTCATTTTTCATTCATTCATTGGTGCATTAATAACTAATTTAAAAAGCGACAGAGCAGTCGGGCTAGATTTGATTTCTGCAGGAATTATAAAAGAGAATAAAGAGATCTTAATAAAACCAATAACATACAGTAAGTAAGTAAAGTCTGTAATTTGTCGGTTTCGACTGGAGTGTTCCCTATAGCACTTAGACAATCAAGAATTTATCCGATTCATAAGAGTGGTGATAGAGACTGTGTCGAAAACTATAGACCCATTTCCATTCTCCCAACAATGTCAAAAATTCTAGAGCGCGTTATGAATAAGAGCTGGTTAATTATCTTGAAAATAACAAACTATTATCTCCAGCACAGTTCGGCTTTAGATCTAAAAAGTCAACATCTGATGCAGTTCATGAAGTAATCAATTTTATAGTAACTAATATTGACAGGAAAAAGAAAACGATTGCAATATTTCTAGATCTCGCCAAAGCATCCGACACCGTCTCTATTCCAATCTTACTTATAAAACTTGAATGTCTGGGAATTCGGGACCTCCAGTTGAAATTGTTCGAAAGTTACTTGACAGAAAGAACTCAGTGTGTAAAAATAGAAAACCATAAAAGTGACGATATATCAGTTAATCTCGGAGTGCCGTAGGGAAGCATTCTGGGCCCAACTCTGTTTCTCGCCTATATCAATGATCTCTGCCAACTAGACCTTCACAAAGCCAAAATCGTAAGTTTCGCTGATGACACAGTACTACTCTTCAGCGGGGAAACATGGGGTGAAGTGTTCTCAAACGCACAAACGGGCTTTAATGCGGTGACAGTGGTTGAGTGATAATATACTCAGTCTTAACGTGGGTAAGACAAAATATGTTCCGTACTCTTTGAGAAATGCAGAGACTGACATTTCCCAACATAAAATAATATCACATAATTGTGCCGATTACAATAATTCCAGCTGTTCGTGTTCTTGTATTGAAAGGTCAGATAAAATTAAGTATTTGGGGATTGTACAATTACAATACAAAAGATTAAGCTTCCAGGAACACATTGATCAGTTAACAGCAAGAACACGCAAACTAATATATTTTTAAAAATTTACGACATGTGGCTAAAAAGGATTTAATAAAAACGGTTTACCTAGCTCTTGGACAGTCACATCTTAGTTACTGCATTTCAGCCTGAGGTGGAGCAGCAAAAACCACTATGCTGAAAATTGAAAGAGCTCAGAGAGCTGTTTTAAAAGTAAGTCTCTTTCTACCGTTTTACCATCCTACCTATGATGTATATAAGCAGAGTAAGGTCCTAACGGTTCGTCAACTTTATATTCTGCACACTGTTACCAAACAACATTCCTTATTGTTATTTGAACCCAAGTTGATTGAAAAAGGTGACCGAGGTAGAAATGAGAGCGGCGGTACGCAGGCTTAATGCCAAAAATACCGCCCCAGGACCCGACGGCTTACCTGGGAAGGCCTGGGTCCTGGCCTTGGAGGCTCTCGGGCCTCGACTTAGGGGGCTCCTAAGCGCATGCATGGAGAGGGGCCAGTTCCCGCTTCGCTGGAAGACGGGGAAACTGGTCCTCATAAAGAAGGCAGGGCGCCCTGCGGACTCTCCGTGCGCTTATCGGCCCATCGTGCTGCTCGACGAGGTGGGCAAGCTCTTTGAAAGAGTCATTGCAGACCGCCTCGTCGGCCAGCTGGTGCAGGTGGGGCCGGATTTGGTGGAGAGCCAGTTTGGTTTCCGCAGAGGGCGCTCTACGGTGGACGCCATCATGCGTGTGCGAGCCCTGACGACGGGGGTGGGGTCGTCTTGGCGGTGTCTCTAGACATCGCCAATGCCTTCAATACCCTGCCCTGGAGTTGCATCAGGGAGGCACTCCGGTATCACCGGATGCCGACCTACCTCTGTCGTGTGGTCGAGGCCTATTTGACGGACAGGGCCGTCATCTACCCCGGTCACCAGGGAGTGTGGAACCGGCAAGAGATGTCGTGCGGTGTCCCACAGGGATCGGTCCTGGGGCCGCATCTGTGGGACATCGGATACGACTGGGTGCTGCGCGCCGACCTCCCTAGCGGCGTCAGCGTAGTGTGCTACGCTGACGACACGTTGGTCCTGGCGCAGGGGAGGTCGCACCAGGTGGCGGCCGAATTAGCGGCACGCGGGGTTGCGACAATCGTCGAAAGGATCCGGCAATTGGGACTCGAGGTGGCCTTGCATAAGTCTGAGGCCATGTGTTTTCATGGTCCTCGGAACGCGCCATCGTTGGGGTCCCAAATAACGGTAGGAGGGGTTTCTATCGGCGTCGAGTCGACGATGAAGTACCTGGGACTCGTCCTCGACAGCCGGTGGAACTTCGTGGAGCATTTCCGACGTTTGGCTCCCAAACTGGAGCGGGCGGGCGCTGCATTGAAGCGGCTCCTGCCCAATCTAGGGTGTCCAAACGCCTCCTGCCGGAGGCTCTACGCGGGGGTCGTGCGGTCCATGGCCCTCTACGGGGCTCCTGTATGGGCGCGCTCTCTGGCGCTGCGGCCAGCCCGCCGGTTGAGCGCGGCCCAAAGGGTCATGGCCATCCGGATGGTCCGGGGATACCGCACGGTCTCCTGTGAGGCAGCGAGCCTCCTTGCTGGATTGCCGCCATGGGATCTGGAGGCAAAAGTCCTCGCGTTCAAGTTAAAATCTTGAACTTTGTTCGTAATATTTGTGAGTATTTCTTTTATTTTACTATTAGGTGACACATAGTGGCTTTACTTCAAAAGTCCTCGCGCAGGTATGGGAGTGGCGCGAGGAGGCGAAACGCCGGGGCGTAAGTCCGCTGCCGCGAGAAATCGCGGCACAGCGGACGGAGCTCCGGCGGGATCTCATGGCGTCATGGAAAGTACGAGTACGGTTGTCGCAACCCAGTGCTGGGCACGCCACGATTGCGGTGATAAGTCCCCTCTTTGAGGACTGGCTGGAGAGGCGCCACAACGTCCTCACCTTCCGCCTGACGCAGGTCCTCACCGGACACGGCAGCTTCGGAAGGTTCCTGTGTCGGATAAGGCGGGAGGAAACGTCCGGGTGTCACCACTGTGTGGATCGCCCGGAGGACACGGTGGAGCATACGGTGGAGGTCTGCCCGGCTTGGGCAGAGCACCGCCGTGTCCTCGTGGAGGCGATCGGCGGCAGAGACCTCTCGCGTCCGGCCCTGGTTCAGGCCATGGTACGGAGCGAGAGGGCATGGGCAGCCGTCACCTCCTGCGAAGCAGTAATGCTCGCGAAGGAGGAGGCGGGACGGTTGAGGGAAAGGCACGTTTCGCGCCCTCTCACCCCTAGCCGCCGCAGGAGACGCCCTGGGCGTCGGGAATCTCGGGCGGATTTCCAGCCACCGTAGGCGCGGGCTTGCGGACGGTGAGCAATGGGTAGCTCACCGTCCGGTAAGGACCAGGCCCGGGTCGACGGCGCGTCGTATTCCACGCGCGCCTCAAAGAGATGTCGTCAGCACAAAAGTAGGGGTCCACTAGGGCCGATGCCTGCCGGGGTCGCGGGAAGGTACTTATGGGTCACCGAGGCCCCCGCAACACAGGCAACAGGAAGGAATACGGGTGGGTTTAGTCAGTAAGAGTCTGACACACCCTCCCGCTCCGCCCAGACCGGGAGAAGTTATTTGATGATTTCCCACCATCAAAAAAAAAAAAAAGTTGATTGAAAAAAGGCGTAGAAAAGACATAGTCTGTACTAAACCATCTTTTAAAACCAGTTTTGCACATCGTTTCTTTTGCTACCAAGGGTGTAATCTGTACAATAAAATTAACAGGTCTTTGACAATTTACCCTCTGCCAAAAACCAAATGTAAAGCGGTAGTTAGAGAATGGTTGCAAACTTTGGACTATAGTTCCACGGAAGACCTACTTTAAATAGACTAACAGAATTAGAAAGTTAGGTACTTAAATACAAACACACACACCCCCACACTACACACGCATGCACCCAACACACACCCTCACACTATACATAATATTATACACACCACACCTCTGACACACATACATTTCGCGATAGGAGGCGTTTAATTAGCGTTTTAGATACTAAATTAATTAATATCTTTTTTCAACTAAATTCTTCTATACGTATCCCTATTTAAGTTCTTTATTATGTTATACCTGATTTCGTGGGGTGAGGACCTGGTGATCTGTAATACAGGTTTATACCTATAATAGACACCAGCTCCGCACATACACTTGACTGAAATGTTTTTTTGTTATGTCAGTTAATTTTTATCGTATACCTAAGTCATGTTTTTGTGGGAGAAATAAAGATATGATGATATATGAACCGAAGATGGTGTTATTTGCAGATGTGTCATCTGCAAATAACACCATCTTCAGTTGATTTTGAAGTAAGTAATTGGGGTACATAATTAATGTAAACTAAAAAGAGGAATGGACCCAATATCGAACCTTGAGGAACGCCCATTGCCATTTCAGACCCCAATGAGTTTACGCCGTATACTTGAAACTTTAACCTTTCTATCTTTTAGGTTTGATCTTAGTAAGTCAAGAGCTGTATTTCTAAGTCCATACTGCTCTAGTTTCAGCAGAAGTGTCTCATGGTTTACGCAATCGAACGCCTTAGAGAGGTCGCAAAAGATACAAATGGCATCTTGTGCTTCTTCCCAGGCGTTAAAAATGTTCTTTATTAGGGTGACACCGGCATCAGTCGTACAACGCCCTTTGGTGAAACCGTACTGTTGTTCATAAAAGATGGAATTTTCACTAAAGGGACGTAACATTTGATTGAGTATCAACTTTTCAAACACCTTACTGAGAACTGGCAGAACTGACACAGGCCTATAATTGTTGGGTTCTTTACTATCACCGGATTTGAACAAAGGAACTACTTTACTGTGTTTCATGAGATCTGGAAAGGCTCCTTGGTCAACACTGGTGTTAAATATGAAAGCTAAATAGGGCTCAATGGTTTCGATGATAGATCTACAGACTATTACAGACAGCCTGGGGGTTTGTATGCTGAAACCTAAACTCTAAAGGGCAAGCCTTTACATTTTTTTTAAGTAAGGCAGTAGAAAGCGCGGGTGAAGAATTTAAATTTTCAGTAGTTTTAAGGGGAATATTAGCAAAAAAGTTTCAAAATCCTGAGCTATCTCTACATCTGAAGTGGACCCATGTGCAGTCTCTAAATTAAATTCAGTATTAAGCTGTTTTTTCCTACCTGTTTCATTATTTATTATTTGCCAGGTAGTTTTTATTTTATCATCAGAAGATTTTATTTTATTGCTAATATAAAGAGCTTTAGCAATTTTGCACACACTTTTAAAAGTTTTGGAATATTTTGCAACATGAAAGCTTTTATTTTTCATATGTTGCTTTAGGCCATACAGTTCAAAAAGCTTTTCCCTGCTTTTACGAATACCTGGAGTCGCCAAATCACTAAATAAGAACTTTGTGTAAATACCTATAGTCTTTAGTGGAAAAGTGTCATTAAATTGCGTTTTTTAAAAAGAACGCGGCGTAGAACTCATTTGGGTCACATAAATTATTAAAACTCTGAACACATAGTTTACTGGCCAAAGAAATATTTATTTTTTCTAAAGTTTACATGTAATTGGCCTAAACCTTATTTGAATTTTTTGCAAAGGTATATAGGAACAAAATGTTATTGTTTGTCCACTGTGATCAGATGGCAACTTATTTACAATTTGTTTGTGTAAGTAATCACAATTACAAAAAATATTATCTATAGAAGTGGCAGAAGAAGCTGTCACTCGGGTTGGTTCATTAAAAACATTTGACAAATCAAATGACCTAAACAGGGTTAACAATCTAACAGTATTTGAGTTATTTTCTAATAAATTAATATTAAAATCACCACATATGATTATTGACTTACTACAAAGCACTAATTTTCTTTAGCACATCTTCCATTACAGAATCAAACATTGATAGATTCTGGTAACTAGGAGGTCTATATACACATACTATAACATGCTTATCAAGCTCAACACAGGACAATTCAATGGTGTGTTCAACAGACAGTCCGACGATGTCTTTTCGTTCTTTCGATTTAATAGAATTTTTAACAAGTATTATTGACCCGCCATGTATCATTCGTTTTCGGGTGAAATGGCTAACTACAAAATGATTTTCATAGTTAATTGACATTACTTGATAATCTTTTAGCCAATGTTTTGTTAAACAAATGACATCAAACTTGGTATTTTCCAGAAACAATTCTATTTCCAGTAATTTGGAAGAGCAACCTTGGTTATTTTGATTAAACAATTTTAAAGTATGGTGCCCCCCCTTTGATTTTTTTAAATTGTGAGTAATTTTGCCAGAAGGTACCTTTTTATTGTTCTGGAATAATAATAGGTTATTTGAAGGGGTAGCTTCTGTTGTCTTACTAGTTTAAAGTGTTATCCGGAGTGACCTCCACAACTACAACTGAAGAGTCTAGAATGCCCGTATGAGTTCCACCAGGAAGAGAGTACCCTTTCTGACTGGTAGTGGCCTCCACGGATGTTGGAATTATAGGTGGATCGATCCTCCTTCGTGCAACATGATGATTCTAAATTAATCACTATGTTGTTAGTATAACTAGACAACACAGACTCGTCCCTAATGCTACAATTCGTAGCTATAACCTCGTTAATATTATATGCTATCAACATAGCAATCATGTCTACATTCCCAAGACAGAGATAAAGTTCTCTGAGTTAACTTAAAACCACTAGTGTCAAAATACAATAATTTGTCACTATGACAACATGTCAGGCTGTGAATAGTATTATTCAACTGATATATATAATTATTATCGTTATCTGATAAAGTATCAGAGTAAGAAAAAGCACACAACATCAGCTTTCCGACATTTAACTTTAATAAGGTGTCCACACCATCCACTATGTCCTCAGCCTATTCAGCCTCAGAGCTTGACAAAGCTACAGTTTTTTGTTTGCGACTTTCCCATGAAACAACAGACTTACCTAATTTGAACACATAGCCGGTGTATGATCTGCGATCTATATCATCGTTAGCTCGATCTGCATCTGCATAAGCAGTCACATCTAAGCCGCTCTTCTGAAAGGTTAAGCAAAGATTAGAAGTGCCTTTTAGGTAACGTAGAACCGTAGCTGCCTTCCAGTGTATTTCTGTAAAGGATTCATTATATTGACTGAAATAGCTGATTGCATGTGCAATAAGTGAACCCACTAGGCCTCTATAGTCGTAGGACACATCCTTCTGAGCACCTTTTGGCAGTTTCAACCCTGTTTCCATTGGTGTATGCGCATGCTTACAATCCTCCAGCCTCTCCTCTCCTTCCATCCAGCCTTTTGATATAGCTTGATTGATCTAAAGTAAGTTTATTATTATCTTTACACAATCTCATACCTAATATTTGATGAGCTGACCCCAAATCTGTGATATCAAATTCATTCATAAATTTCTCTTTTAATGCCAATTTTTCATGTGGATCACATGAGGAAAATAAAATTATATCGTCAACATAGAGTGCAATAATGATAAGTGAATTTTCGTGTGACTTCAAATACACACAAGGTTCTGATGATGATTTAAGAAATTTCAGGTTTTCGGTTAATACTTGATCAATCTTATCGTACCAGGCTTTTGAGGCCTGCTTCAAGCCATATATGGCTTTGTTCAAGTTATAAACTTTATTTTCTTCACCCTCAAGAACAAATCCTTCTGGCTGTTCCATATAAACATCTTCTTTGAGGTCGCCATTGAGGAATGCGGTTTTTACATCCAAGTGCTCGATCTCCATATTATATTCAGCTGCTACAGCTAACAAAATAAGAATAGTTGAGTATCTAACAACTGGTGAGAAAGTTTCCTCGTAATCTATGCCATACTGTTGAGTATAGCCCTTGGCCACCAGGCGTGCCTTATATCTCAATATTTCGTCGTTCATTCCTCGTTTAATTTTAAACACCCATTTACATTTGACGGGTTTTCGTGAGTTATTATTGTCAGTTAGAGTCCAACATTTGTTGATAACAAAAGAATTGTACTCACTCTGCATTGCTTCTTTATTGCTTAGGTAATTGCTGAAAATCAGCGCTGTTGGCGATAGGCTTGTCCGAAGTCACAGCATTTCGCTGAGCAACGACCTTTTCTTGCACAGATGCGACGCACTGTTTAATTGTTCTAGTTTGTTTATTTGTTATAAAAGTAGTTATTACCCCACTCTGTAATCGGCATTCTGTTTTTATTGTATGTTATGTTGTCATTTGTTGTCATCTGCCAGTGGCGCAACACAGACTAAATATTACGTAATCGACAGGATTTTGAAACTTATATGGGTTGATTACGAGGCTTTCAGCTACTTTGTACATGTGTGTATTTTACGTAAATTTTTGTAATGTGCGTTTTGTTTGTGCAGAATAAACATTTTTTCTTTCTTTCTAAATAATAACATAATTTAATAATAATGAAAATACCTCTAAGAATTTCATAATAATTACCGACATTATTCTTATGCAATACATAAATTAAAAATAACTAATATATACTATACCTATACACACAAACCTAAACCAGTTAAACACTTACGTTAAACATTACTTTTATACCATCTATGTAATACATACGTAATGCAATAAAGAATTGAGAATTGAATTAAGAAGTTATCGAAAGTAAGCACCCTAAGGCCCTTTGTACATGGGACGGTTTCTTTACGGTACGGGGTACATACCGCGCCGTAGAAAAACCGCGTCTGTCAACAAGCTTCCTTAGTGATCCATACAACACTGACGAACTGCCTACACACGGCGGATCAACCGTAGCTTTTCACGGCAGGGAAAACCTGTGTGTACAGAGGGCCTAAAGGGGTTAAGTAGGGGAAGAAAGATTGTATGGAATTTTGACATTTTGCCGATGGGAAATGTCATGGACACACGACTTGTTTTTAATATAAGAGGACACTCCGTTGGTTCCGGCAGGTGTCGGGCGTGATCTGGGCGGACAGCGGGCGCCTGTGCGCGCTAACGCTGGGCACGCCCGTCGCGCTCGTCGTGTCCATCGGCGCCAAGGAGGCCGAGGTGTGCGCAGGTACTACCACTCACTATCTAAATAGTAAAATGGCACCTCTTCCACATCTTTGAAATCTAAAACACGACTTGAAGACAGTTATTAGCAGAAAAATATAAGAATTGAATTCCTATAGTAACTTAATCACCTAAGTACATAACATAAGTAACAATCTGCTTATTTAAATTTCCTGTAAATAAGCTGTTATTAATTTTCCTTAAAATGTTAATCTTAAAAAAAAAAATATTTTTAAGAAACCTTAATTACAGCTAGTACATTAGTTGTGGGTTACAATCTGGGCAAGTACCAATGTGACTCTTTCAGTTCATATCTACGCTTCATATGTACTGCCTGATTTTATCTTGGACGTTACTGACATCGGTGAAAGAAAAACATCGTGAGCAATCCTCGTCTTATAGTTTATATAAGTCTGGAATCGCCAACCCGTCTTGAGAAAGCGTGGTGATCAATGCCTCTGTATGAGGGGAGGCCATGCCTTGGTCCTCCAGTGGGACAATAATAGGCTGCTATTAGTATGAGTCTCCCCCTCAGTGGTGCACTCGTGCGTGGTGCTGCACGCGCTGCAGTCGCAGCCGCTGGGCGCGCACGCCGTGCACGCCGAGCTGGCGCGCCTGCTGGACGAGCACAACGAGGCGCCTCTCAACCTGCCCGACCACGTCATCGAGGACATCAAAGGTGACAACTTACACATTATTAATATTGTACACGAAATAATAATAAGTTCGCATCAACAACGTCAACGGAACGTATCGAAATTTGTTTTCATAATTTGAGATTTTTAAATTCCGAATTCTTTGATGTGGCGTGTGGGTGGGTTATTGTGTGGCATCGAGAAACGTGATCGAGATTATGTTTTGATCGGGTGATCGCGTGGTGGGGGTGTGCTTATTGCTACACGTAGGGAACTTTCACTTATATGCCAAACAACCTTCTATTCTACAGCAGAGGTTTTATGGCTCAGCATACGACTGAAAAAATCGAATACACGTAAATGTCGCGGGAAGGTACTAAAGGGTCACCGAGGCCCCTGGCAACACAGGCAACGGAAGGAATACGGGTGGGTTTTAGTCAGTAAGAGTCTGACACACCCTCTCGCTCCGCCCAGAGCGGGAGAAGTTATTTGATGATTTCCCACCCAAAAAAAAAAAACACGTAAATATACTACCCTACATATCTGTGTTGTTTATTTTTATGTCAGCAAAACTTGGGCCTTTCTTTTACTTTACAACTTCGCAATTACCTCACAAAATTAAACCAAATAGCTCTTCTGATACCTTTCTCATCATTGGTGATTTTAACATGAGCGGTATTAACTGGGTCCTATCCGACAATCTATCGCTCGTCGCAATGAACCAGAATTGTCCTGACGAAGTTTTACTTGGTGACGAATTATGTACCCTAGATTTTGATCAATACAATGGTGTTCGTAATAGGTATGGTAAAATTTTAGATCAAGTCAAGTATGTTCAAGTCCGCCGGTTCCCATCGACGCCTACCATCCAGCACTACTAGTTAATATGGATTTCGTTGAGGCTCCTCTATTAGAGTGCGCGTCACGGACGCAATATCTGTTCGAACAGATATTGCCTGTTCGACAAGGGTGACTATGAATCTGTCAACAAAGCCATTTCCACGACTGACTGGGAATCCCAGTTTGCGACACGATCAATTGATGAATAATTAATCGTTTTCAATCAAGTTGTTCTCAATTTACACACAAAATACATCGTAGCAAAACATATCCAACTTGGGACAATGCAGCATTAATTAAAACAATTAAAGAAAAGAAAAAATATAAAAAAATCAAGACGTACGGCAATATAGCGGATGAGTCAACATTTAAGCTTCTTCGCAATGTTATGAAAACTACTTGAATTTAACCGAAAAATCCATTAAAGAAAATCATAAATATTTTTGGACCTTCGTTAAAAAACGACACAAGTCAGATGCAGTTCCGAGCACTTTAAATTATAAAAGCGAAGCGTTGCGTACCGGTGAATGCGAAGCGTTTTCTACGTACTTTCACTCTACATTTCTGGATACTAGTCCTAGTCATGGAATTTCTTCACTCCCCCCCTCTTTACTGAATCATCGAGTCTCTCTGATATATGTATCATTGACCACAATGCTACATATATCAGAGAGACTGCGAACGTCCACCAGGACGTTGAAGGAGTTACTAACTTGCTTCGCAAGTTGGATACTTCTAAAGCGGCTGGCCCAGACAATATTTCATCCAAATTTCTTGTACGATGTTTTATTTTATTTATTTGGGAAAATAAACGGTTACACATTACAGTATTACACAAAATTTGAGGAGTGAGAGGGCATGGGCAGCCGTCAGCTCCTGCGAAGCAGTAATGCTCGCGAAGGAGGAGGCGGGACGGTTGAGCGAAAGGCAAATTTCGCGCCCTCTCGCCCCTAGCCGCCGCAGGAGACGCCCTGGGCGTCGGGAATCCCGGGCGGATTACCAGCCACCGTAGGCGCGGGCTTATGGACGGTGAGCAATGGGTAGCTCACCGTCCGGTAAGGACCAGGCTCGGGTCGACGGCGCGTTGTATTCCACGCACGCTTCAAAGAGATGTCGTCAGCACAAGCGTAGGGTCCACTAGGGCCGATGCCTGCCGGGGTAGCGGGAAGGTACCAAAAGGTTACCGAGGCAACACAGGCAATGGAAGGAATACGGGTGGGTTTTAGTCAGTAAGAGTCTGACACACCCTACCGCTCCGCCCAGAGCGGAAGAAGTTATTTGATGATTTCCAACCCAAAACAAAAAAGGGGTGCTCGTAAGCCTGCGTTTGTACGACTAGAAGATACTGCAAATAGAGGTCGTGCGCTCACCCCCCGGCTTATAGTGGTTCTAGGTACTACGTAGCTAATCTTACTAGTGATATCCATACAATCACTTGCTTTATTACATATCGTCGCCTTAGAGTCAAAACCTCGGGAATGTTATTTGGTCATTTTTATTTTATTACATTTTTGAAAAGCTAAACCTCGCAACGCACGCCTAGTTCCCACAAAAAAAGTTTAGTCACCTGTAGCGCCATCTATGGCGAGTTCGAAATTCTCGCAAAAGAACAGATGAGGTTTTCAATTTACCAACACTTAGAATTTAATAATTATTCCAGTAAAGTTGCCTTTTTGCATTACGAGGTGTTCACTCTAAGGCGACGATATATAAAAAAGAAACATTGTCTCTAAAATAATACGTCTGACCTTAGGTTTATGTAGCAACCTATTCAGAAAATCGCTATAAGATGCATAAGTGCGAAAACAACGGAAATGAATGGCTTTCAAAAACTTACTTTGTCCTTTTTCAATCGCATCTGAGTATTTACTATACAGGGTGTTTGGCGCATGGACCGACACAATTTTTTGGAAGGTTGGCAGGGTCATTTGCGAGGTTTCACCCAAAGACCCCATGTCCTAAGTCTCACGGTTATTAAGATATGATTTTTTTAGATTTTTTCCCAAAATTACCCGAAATCTCGCCTTTAAATCCTCATTACTTTATTGTTTATGGTTGTAATTGCACGAAATAGCTTTTATTGTATGCAATGTATTCTCATTCTAAATAAATAATTATTTGATGCAATTGATCTGTAAAAAAAGTACTTATGTGCTTCCAAAGTCAATTTTGTTTTTAAATGTGTGAAAAATGACAACTTCTTAATTCAGTATAAAAAAAATTAACAGCCATTTTGAACTTCGTTTTATTTTAAAAAGTTCTTTAGCTTATACCCTTTCTAAGGGTATGCTACATGTCATAGTAAACAAGTCATTATGTAGTCAAAATACTAGTTGGAAGAGTCGGGGTTAAGAAAAGAATTATTGTTTTTATTAACTAAAGTTACAAATCTTGTTCGAAATGACTTCCTACATTTCGTATGCATGCTCGATATCTGGTTTCTTATTTCAACGGTCGTTGTATGACGTCACATTTCTTCTCTCATTATTTCAAACGCGTCGGTTATACGTTCAATAAGAACTTCCCTAGTACCTCGGTCTGGTAAACCAATTCTTTTGCATGTAGAAAACCCCAAACGTAGAAATCCAGAGGCGTCAGGTCTGGGGACCGTGTGGGCCAAGGAATAGGGCCGCCTCTACCAATCCATGAGTTTGGAAAGGCATTATCTAAATGCTCTCGCACGGCCAGTTGGTAGTGTGCCGGACAGCCGTCATTTTGAAATAGCATCGGCACACCTTCTAAAACTGGCATCACGAGATCGGGTAGCTCATTGATTAAAAAATCTAAATAAATGTCTCCATTTAACCTTTCTGGCAAAAAATATGGGCCGATGAGGTGGCGTCCAATAGCACTGGTGCTATTGGACGCCACCTCATCGGCCCATATTTATAAAATTTAGTGTTAACGTTTGGGCTGGCCCAAACGTTAACACTAAATTTTCTTTGAAAGGAATTCTGCCTTTTAACGTGAGGATTTTGGTCCTTTTTACTCCAATGGTGAAGATTGTGGAGATTCACTATTTCCTCATGGCTAAAATTGGATTCGTCGGTCCACAAAATTATTTTTGAAAAGTTACCATCTACGTCCGTATGTAGTATAAATCTACAGAAATCCAGCCGCCTAGCATTATCACCATCTTCGAGACCTGAAACAAAAAAAATAATCCATGAGATTCTAACAATAGCTCAAAATATAAAAGTCTTTTTTCTGGAAACTAAGCTAGAAAGATAATCTTAACTAATATGAAAAAGTAAAAGTGAATTTGTTTGTTTGTTTGTTACGCTTTCACGCGAAAACGGCTAAACGGATTTGAATTGAAATGGTTTTTTCTGTAAATAGGACATGAGAATCACTTTTACACGTCATACTAAAAAAAAAAAAGCTAGATGGAGTCGACATTTCCTATCTGACTACCCCTAAGAAGAAATGGCGAAACAAACTCAAAGGTCAAAGTCTCTTTTAAAGTCTAGACATAATCTTGGTCAGATCATGTGATGACCATGTAGATCCATGTCTGAAATGGTTTTTGAGGAAAGAACCACACAAATTTGAGTGGACCTGTCCAATTAGTGCAAGCATTTGTCAGTAATCGTGTAGCTCAACTCAAAACTTAAGGAGCTCAACGACTCTACGAACAATCCCAAGGAAAGGACATTTGGGTTGGCCGCATAAAGTACTCAAAATGCCAGACCATCATTAAAACGAAGAGGAGAAAAAAAACAAGAAATAAATAAAAATGACTCACATAGTGCTCACATTCACAATAATTAAAGTAATATAATACTTTTCAAGGTACATAAATATTCACGTTATTTTGTTTATAATATTCATCAATCTCAATATACAATATGTAACAAAAACCCTGTTGTTCCTTCTACCTACGTTTTAAGAATCGGTTTACTAAGCGATACAGCAACTCATTTATAAAAAACTGTTCAATAAAAAAATAAAAAAAATATTTAATTATTAATATTTGTTATGTTTAATCGATTTGTTACCTCTTCAATTTTGCATGAAGCGATGACGCGAAACCAGAAGTAGATAGAACGTTCCCGCTCTCTCTTTGATCGGCGCCGCCGCGCCGCCGATTATCTACCTATTTTTCTACACAAGTTCGTGACCTTGTTCGTTACACAGCCTATACGAGAAATGGTGGCACACACACACCACACACACACACACACACACACACACACACACACACACACACACACACACACACACACACACACAAAGAGAAGTCACACCAGTATCTCTAACTTTTCATTCATTATGTTCTTGTTTGTAATTACTTAAAATAGTTTAGTTATCTAGTTACCTAAAAATATGTTGATCCGATGATCAGAGGGAGGAGCAGTACCACCCAATACAAGCATTACAACATGCTTCCTGGGAGGTTCTAGCCACAGAATAATATTGTACAAGAAAGTTACAGAAATAAACTATTTTAATTTTTTTTTAAATTGTCAGCTGTTGTTTATCAGTATCACTTTAACGAATTAATCTTTGAAAATCTTGGTTAACACAGCATTTTTAAGCACAATTGATATTTGTTAAAACTACATTTAACACTTCACTACGTTAAAAAAACAAATTCGCCACGTCTGTCACATAAAACCTGATGTACCTATTTACATTTTAATGCATTAATTTATTATGATATCTACTTGACGGCCACGGAGTTGCTGTTCGATATGACCACCTTGTACCTCTACACTTCTTGGGTCATAGTCGGAGGGAAGTAGTGATTGGACACGACAATAGTGAAATGGGTGCTGCCCATCTTCTTTGAGTACTCTCTTAACGCGCATATGATTTACTCCGAGTTCGTGTCCCACTGAGCGTGTACTTCGCGTTGGATCATGCTCAAACAAGTCCAAGACTTCTGTCTCGAGTCCTCGGTCTACCTGCGTCAGCTCGATGTCAGGTCTCGCCCGTGCACATTGACGGTATTGTACGTACGTATGTGCAAACGTTGGAATGCCATCGCCGACGGTAATGATCGCAAAACGTTCTTGGTAGAGTCTGCGTGCTTCTGCATTATTGCAGTCACATTTCCGAAGACACATCAACATATTAAAATATTCTACGTTAGAATAAGACATTGTCAACGTTTACGAAAACAAAACACAATTCACTCACTACGTAGGTCAACAATAACATCCATCCTGAAGTAAAGTGCGCGGGAGACTAAAGGAAGTTATTCGCAGGGAGACGGGTGGTGGGGCGGCGGTGTGGTAGGCACGTGGTACCGACCCGCCGACATACGCGGTGGAACTTTTTGGCGGCACCTTTTGTCGCATTCAAAGAAAGCCGCCGGCAGCTAGTAGGCTATTTAGCGAAATAAAGATGTATTTGTAAAATCAGATACTGTAAACATATTTTTGAATGTGTCGATTTTATTAGTTGAGTCATATAAAAGCAAAGGCAGCAACATCCCATTTTTTCATTTTGGCAACTTTTAATGCAGTATGGTAGTATTCCGTCAAGTTTACTTGACCGAATATTAAAATCGTTTCAAAACCATCATCATCCTATACAAAATAGAGGTTCTAAATTGAGATTGGTAGCAAAACCAGCAACATACCTACTTAGTTGCGGCATAGACAGCAACATCCTTCTTTGACCAATCAGGTGTCACTATTCGAACCAACGGTGCAACGGTGGTTCTGTGTATTTTGCTCTCCTAAATCAGTGAAATTAAAGCGTAAATAGTGTTATTATTGACAAAAAGGTTATAAAACTTGAAAAATGGAATGTTTTCCTAGCCCCTGTGCTAATAAAAATAGTCGAAAGAGAAAGGCAGAACCCGAAAAATGGAAGAGGTACCAGGCGAAGCTAAAGCGGTAAGTTGAAGTACAGTTAGATAATCTTGATAATTTCAATTATTTTTTCTAGCTAAATAATCTCGTTTTATTAATTTTATCTAAATAATACTGTTAATTTACTAAACCGATGGTTGGAGTTACAGTACGTTCAGATAATTTTGATCATTTAGGTTTTTTATAATTTCGGTCATGGTCGTGTTCACTATCGTGTTTTCGTTGCCACCATACCACACCATAGACAAGTTTATAGGTATGTTTTTTGTGATATTTACGCAATTACTTACTTTTACGTTTGTTTTAGGTATTCTGCTGTAACTCTCCCAAAGAGATTGCTGTGTCGTCACAAAAAGACATTTAATTGCATGTCTATAGCAATGACCGACGTTAAGCAATTTTTTGAAAAAGTCAGAGAAGAAAACCCAAACCTAAAGACGTTTTCATTTGATTGTGAAAAAAATTTAAATTTGCCTAAACTTCCTGACCAAGTCGCATACTACCTGAGAAATATTTATTTGTTTAACTTCACAATAGTGGAGGGCTCTTCAAAAAGCAAGTTAACTCCTACAAACGTGTTTGCCTACTGTTGGACAGAAAATGTTTTTCCCAAAGCTGCTAACGAAATTGCGTCAGCCTTGTATCACCGACTGAAAAACACAAGACTTCTCTTCTTGTCAAATAGTTCGACTTGTCGCTGATGGCTGTGCAGGCCAGAACAAAAATACTATTATGCTGGCTATGTTAGCTAAATGGATGACAGAAGCTCCTCAAAATGTTAAACAAATTGAACTAGTGTTTCCAGTAGTTGGACATTCTTACATACCACCTGACAGGGTATTCGCTAAGATCGAAAAGGAAGTCCGGCTCCACGAAGAAATAAATAGCCCCCAAAAATACTTGGATATTATTTCAAACTTTAGTACTGTCAGTACCTTGGGAGCTACTGATTGCGAAGTCCTTGACTGGAAAACAGCTTCACAGGAAGTTTTTAAACCTGTGAGCAACTGGCATTTCAAATTTAAACAGTGTAAACGTTTCATTTTAAAACGTTCGAAGAGACCCGGAAATATTTTGATTCAAGGGCATTTACATTATAAATCCGATGATTTAGCAAAAAAGGAGTTAGCAAAAATGTTTGTAAACCAGGAAAAAAAAGCGCTATGATAAATCCAGAAAAAATACGTCCTTCCAACAAATTAACTGCCGCAAAAAAAAAAGATACACTAACCTTGCTAAGAAGCCATTGGGGTAACGATTGGCACCTAAACGAAAATTTGAAATTTTTCAAAGAGTTACTACAAGAATATAATGATGACCAAACTGAGGATAGTAACCAACAGGGTGAAGACGGTGACAATAACGAAGAATTGTGTGAGCCAAATGAAGAAATTGATGACATGCATGTGTGAATAATAAGAAATAAGTAAACTGAAACTTATATAAGAATAATACCTATTAAATAATTGATGATTAGAACAATAAACAGTGTACGATAAAAAAAGTTTAAATTTTATTTATTACCATAATATAAAAATAAAACCTAAGTATTAAAATTCATAATCATAGCGTTACATCTTTTTATTTCTAATAAATTCGCTTAATAATATTTCCTAGTAAAAAGGAATATCTGAAGATTTTTGAAAAAAATAAGTACCTAAGTATCAAGATTATTACAGTAAAACATCAACAAAAACAGTCATTACAAATGCAGCAATATCCATGATTGACTGGTGCAAAACCAGCAACATCCAATTAAGAATGGCGCAAAAGCAGCATTATCCACACATTGGATGCAAAAACAGCAACATCCTAAATGTATTACTTTATTTTGGTAAATGTAGTGTTTCTTAGGGAATTCTGTTTTACAATATCTGATTCTATCATCATTAGTTATCTATTCTTGTAACATAATGTAACTAAAAATTGGTACATGCAACGTAAACAAAAAAAGATGTCTACTGCCTTTTCAGTAAAAGTGAATGTTGCTGCTTTTGCTTCTATATGACTCAGTTATTTGATTTTGACCTCTCGACTAGCCAATGCTTAATTTTTTTTAATTATAATTTCATCAATGGTCTGCTTATAGGTAAATGTATACGTTCCTAAAAGGAACAACAGGGTTTTTGTTACATATTGTATACAGGGTGGAATTTTGTAATGCCACCTGGAGGGAAAGTACTCTTAATACTGCAGATAAAAAGTTTTACTCAAAGGAAACATTCCTTTATTTTTGAATAGAAAGCAAACTGCATTTAAAGATTTTCGAAAATTCTCTTCTCCCACACCCGGGAATCGAACCGGCTAAAATCTGAAAAAAATATACCCTGTACTTTTATTGCATCGATCGTTAGGGTCAATTATAAGGATGAAATCTCTCTAACAAACATAAATTAAATGAAGGGAAAACCAGGAAATCTTAAATTAATTTAATTATTTACAAAAAATGGTAAACTAACTAATTAGTTGCTCGAAATGGGCTCCGTTCTCTTGGATACACAAATTTATTCTTTTAACGAATTCATTTCTAGTAACCTTTAATAAAGTGTTGTGGTGAATATTATAAATCGTATTCTGAACTTCAACTCTCAACGCGTTGTCATTCGCATAAGATTTCATGTAAATTTGATTTTTTACATATCCCCACAAAAAAAAAATCTAATGGGGTGAGATCTGGCGATCTCGCAGGTCGTCTGATTGTGCCGTTTGTACCAATCCAGGTATTAAAATGGTTATTAATGTAGGCAGTAGTGATTCTGCTGTTATGTGCTGGAGCACCATCTTGCTGTAGAATTATTTGGTTTCGCTCTTCCTCGGGGAAACCATTTAACTCGTATCTTAAGACTTAAGAGATCCAGTATTTCAATATACTTGAAAGTGTTTAAATGACCTTCGTACACGTGGACTAACACTACATTATTTCTCATAATTCCGCACCAAACGTTGAAAGAAAATCTTACTTGATTGTTAGTTTCATGAACACGAACAGGATTCACTCGAGACCAATAATGGTTATTGCGGCTATTGTACATGCCATTATTGCTGAAGTTGGTTTCGTCAGACCATACAATGTTACTCAAAAAATTAGGGTTTCGGTCAATTTCTCCTAGCATGTTTTCACAAAATTGTAATCGTCTGTCACGATCCCCAATATGCAATTTTTGCACCAACCGACCTTCACGATAGCATTTATACTTATACTTTTTCAGCACTTTAAGTACGCGAGTGTGGGTTGTTCCTAATTCATCGGCAGCATCTCTACTTGAAGCCTTTGGAAATGATTCAAAGTATGTTAAAACATCTAGTTCAAAATCGAAATAGTTTTGCTGAATAGTTTGCCGTCTCTTCTTGAAACCACCCGTATTCTTTAAATTTTCTACCATTCTTTTCAATACGAACCGAGTTGGTGCCTGTCGGTCTTGATATCTCTCTCCATACCACCGCAGAGCTAGATTCACGTTTTTGTTATTTAAAAAATAAGCTTCCATTAAATCAAACTGTTCTTGATAAGCCATTTTCACCGTGAGACAAAATGTGAAATGAGTTGTAAAAACAATCAAATGTGAATAACAACTATGACAATCTAATTTTCAAATTTTAATCTAACATTCCATATTTAAATTACCTCATACACGCAGCTATGAGTATGTCGCAAAGGAGTCTGCATTACAAAAGATGGATGTTAGTTAAAGAGCTTTAACTTGACTCATTGAATTTGTAACTTCAGATTTCCTGGTTTTCCTTTCATTTAATTTATCATGTTTGTTAGAGAGATTTCATCCTTATAATTGACCCTAACGATCGATGCAATAAAAGTACAGGGTATAATTTTTTCAGATTTTAGCTGGTTCGATTCCCGGGTGTGGGAGAAGAGAATTTTCGAAAATCTTTGAATGCAGTTTGCTTTCTATTCAAAAGTAAAGGAATGTTTCCTTTGAGTAAAATTTTCTATCTGCAGTATTAAGAGTACTTTCCCTCCAGGTGGCATTACAAAATTCCACCCTGTATATATAAAGTTGTATATAATGATGATTTTGCATAATTAAAATGTCAAGTTTTACGGTTTTATCACAAAGCCTATCAGAGCGAGCAGCTCAATACCAAGCTTTTTTGTCTTCTAAATAATCAGAAATTTTATAGTACCCTTTTTACAAAGTTTGGTTTTAATACAGCTTTTAAATCGTTTAATGGGTAAATTTCGAATATCAATAGGAATTAAATTTGGCACATGGGTAGACCATGACCTAGGACATAGGACATTTATCCAAATATTCATCTGTATGAATATTGGGATAAAAGTCCAAAAAAAAAAGTAAAGTAAAGTTTAGTAAAGTTAAGAAAGTAAAGTGAAGTTAAGAAACTGCGGAGCGGAGCTATTTAATCAATAATTTAAAAAATAAAAATGAACTTTAGTATTTTACTTGACGAAATGACCTGTTCAAACCCCTCATTGAAAAAAATGTAATCGGTTAAAACGGGTTTTTCGTTACATTAAAAAGTAAGTAGTGTGTTATTTACCTTGAACAGGGGTGTAATGAAATACATGCCTCCCATCTGCCCGAAGAACCGCCCAGACTTTCCATACTGTTAAGTTCTGCAGCAATAAATCGTATGCTTGATGTAGGATTCTCATCAAAAGCTCGAAGTATCATTTCATCTACGGCTACATTATGTTGACTGACACTCACTCGAGGTTCTTGATAATGTAGGTTTCCTGTCTCTCTCAAACGTCGATAGACAAAAACAACAAGAAATAACAATAACAAGATTTAACAAACGAAACTCAACGAAAAAAGGGAACTTTGTGAAATGCACGGGTACTTCCAACAGCTGAGATACTCAGAGCTCGACTGAACCTGGACAAAGTGGTCACATCCCGACCCGAACTTACAATACAACCAATGTTAGACAAAGACAAGAATCATGCGCAAGAAAGAGACACACTTTTTACCTGCTTACGATTCCATTGTTGTGTGCAATTCGGCAGTGGCAAACTAGTATCCCTTATTTTTACAACATAATGAATGATTTCTATGACATATGTAGCGTACCGTCAGAAAGGGTATAAGCTAAAGAACTTTTTAAAATAAATATAAGTTCAAAATGGCTGTTAGTTTTTTTTAATACTGAATTTAGAAGTTGTCGTTTTTCACACATTTAAAAACACAATTGACTTTGGAAGCACATGTAAGTACTTTTTTGCAGATCAATTGCATCAAAAAATTTATTTAGGATGAGAATACATTTCAGAATACAATAAAAGCTATTTCGTGCAATTACAACCATAAACAATAAAGTAATGACGATTTAAAGGCGAGATTTCGGGTAATTTAGGGAAACAATAAAAAGAAATCATATCTTAATAACCATGAGACTTAGGACAGGGGGTCTTTGGGTGAAACCTTGCAAATGACCCTGCCAACCCCCCAAAAAATTGTGTCGGTCCATGCACCTAGGGCTTTCAAATACCGAATTTTTTCAATACCGGTATTGGAAAAGTCAATACCGACCTACCGGTCCGGTATTGAACGCAAGTTCAATGAGGACATTAATAAAACCAATAAAATACGCCTTTTTATAATTTCAAATCAGTCTTTATTGTTCTTATTTATTGAAAATAATAAAATAAATACGTTATACATAGTGTAAGATGAGTTTCTTTACACTCTAGGATAGATGATGAAACCGGGGATGATAAGTAAAACCGCCCGTGTTGAGTGTGGTAATATCACTGATTTATTTTTACTTGCTAATTACAGTAAACGACTGCGCGTATGCAAACGCTGAGGTTGCTTAACCTACATAATTATAACAAGTAATATTGATGAATGTGCGGGTTCCCCGTACATACTGCCGACTCTAAAGAGAGGAAGACATGACAGGATGTAAATCTTAATTGATGGTATTGAACTAAAGATATAACTGATGAGCTACGTCTAAATTATATAATATTTAGATGAAAGGTGATACAAGATGATTTAATTGCATTTGCTTATATTCCTAAATAGTTCGACTTTAATCAAGTTCGTACTTTGGTTGAAAATGTACTTTCACTGACCGCGGGGTGACCATAGGAGAGGTCTCCTTATCGACACTTATCGCGTGGCTCATTTCACTAAACTCACTAATCACTGTCCGAGTTTCACTAACGCACTGAGTAGATCCCAGTCCTGCAGGGTCGACTTGCGCCTCCGCCACCGGGGTAGGCACGTCCCGTGGTGTGCGTACGGCCTCCAATTCGTGCTGTTGCTCATTCGGCACCTCATGATGCTTCTTCTTAACTATGAAATATAAGCACATACCACCAATAATGATAACCATAGCCAAAGTGCCATACACTGCGGCGTAATGATGAATGTCGTGGACAGTTAATTCTGTAGAAGATTGTTCCTTAATATTGTCGATTTGGTCTCTCAGCTGATTCCACATATGAGTGTGGTTCTCCGGAACGTCAAATTCATTTGGCAATGTTGTGTTGATGAGCGTGTTCAGAATAGATACCTCTGGGACGTCGATTTTGGATCGCATATTCATATGATGTAGGAAATTGTTGTGTGCATGAATACTATACGCATCCGATTTCAACGTGCATCCCTGACCTATATCAACGATTCCACTGTTTCGTATTACAGTCGTTTGTGTTGCAGTCGAACAAAAAATGCGGAGCTCGCATGTTTCACAACAGGTGTAAAACCAAGAGTTCACGTTATATAACTTGATCCAATAGTTGTGGCACGTGGATACTTCTTGTTTACAAGCGCTCTTGATATCACTTACTGCATGTATTTCACACAATGATTGTTTTATTTTCAGGTTGTAGATAGGTTTATCAATAGAACATAACAACTTGTTTTTGTTTATAACGTGGACGCATCCTTGTAGATCACTATCTGATAAGAGAAGTGCAGTGTCCTTCTGTATGTTGTAGGCAATGTAAGGCGAGCTCGGGATGGTCCTGAAATGATTCGTTCCTCTCTTCTGTGGAATAGAGATGATTTTATCCAATTCGAAGATATCGTTAGTCACTAAGGGTATTTTTATCTCAATAATGAGATAGCCTTCGTATAGGGTAGCCGACGCCTTCATGATTTTATACATGTCTGACAAATCCGATGACTCTATTGGGGTCATTAAGTTTCCCTGTAATTGGCCGGAGATAATGTCGACTTGACGTGCAAGCTGTTCAGGAGTTAGCAGGTAGGGGTCGATACGACCGTGGCTGATGTCGTTCACTGTGTCGATTAGCGTATGCTGAATACGCATTAGGTTTGACAATATGATACTCGCTGCTAAGGCGGACGATGTTATGTATAGGCCGTCTCTGTTGTCCAGACGTACCCTATTTAGTTCGTCAGTGACGTTCTGAAGATGACGTTTTATGAAATTGAACTGTTTGTTCATAGTCTCCTCACTACGTCGTAGAATGTTGTATTCTGATTCCAAGACCAAAGTTTGATTCTTGATTAAATTCCGAAGATGATTCTCGTTGTGAGTTACCTTTTCTATATCCTTTTTATACTGTTGGGCGAAGGTTTCGTCTAGCACTCCAAATAATGTGTTTGCCAAGTATCCCACTCCGTTGATTAACCCACGTCTCTGCCTTCTTGAATGTGGATTCTCAAGAAGCGCTTGGTAATGCTCGATTTCCTTTACTTCGTGTTCTAGCTGTACGATGACACTGTCGTATTGTTAAGCCATGTGATCAGCTGTTTGCTTCAGGTACGATATGTAGCCTTTTACCTCGGAAAATCCGCGATAGAACGTGGACATGTTGTAAAATACAATGAGTTTCCAATCGTCCTTGATAACTTGCAGGTCGCCCACCTTGTCGAAGTAAAGTCCTTGGTTCGTGGTAATTTCAGTAATATTGTATGTCGTCAGTTTTTGCTGTAAACTGGGTGATATAAACAAAAGCATTAATAATACTGTCATGAAAAGGGCATTTAACGTCGCCTGCCTCCGTGGTCGCGGGGGACGTTTCCTACTTTTATCTTGAACTGGTGGCGATGAGGAAGTAGCCTGGACCACATCCTGTTTCTTGAAACCCCTTCGAGACCCTTGGGTCTCGAAGGGGTTTCATCCTCATTTACAGGCAGGTATACAAGTTTGTTCACTGGGCGCTGGATGGTGTTGCTTCTTGTCTTGAGTGTAACGACTCGCACGTAACCATCTTTCCCAGGATGCAGATGCTGTACTCTACCCATAGCCCATTTACCCGGAGGCATGTTTTCTTCACGGATGAGGACGATATCGTTGATTTCCAGATTACTTTTTGCGGTTCGCCACTTATTTCTAGTTTGCAGTTGTTGCAGATACCCCGATGACCACTTTTTCCAGATGCTCTTCGTCATAGCTTGGACGAGCTGCCAGCGAGGTTGTAACGTCGTAGACTCTGGATCCGTGTGAGGCCTTGATAGAATAGGTGCTCCTATCAGGAAATGCCCAGGAGTTAAACAGTCATCGTCTGAGTTCTCTGTTAATTGGCATAGTGGTCTAGAATTAAGACACGCCTCTATTTGGCAAAGCAACGTAGAGAACTCTTCGTAGGTAAGGCGTTGATCTCCTATGACTCTTTTCAAGTGGTACTTTAGACTCTTCACCGCCGCTTCCCAAAGCCCACCTGCGTTAGGGCAAGCCGGTGCATTAAAGTGCCACTCAATGTTTATCTCACTGATGTTGTTAAAGAAGTCCGGATTAAGGCACTGGATGATCTCCTTGTACTCTTTTTTCATAAGTCGATCAGCACCCACAAAGTTTCTACCGTTGTCACTATACATGTGACCGGGAGATCCGCGACGAGAGCAGAATCGACGAAAAGCGCCTAGGAAGACGGCCGTACTCAAGTCTGAAACCAATTCCAGGTGGACTGCTTTCGTTGATAAGCACACGAAGACTGCCACGTATCCTTTCACAGTCTTTATCCCGCGTCCTTTATTGGCTTTCAATTCCACGTGCCCTGTGAAATCGACTCCAGTATGTGTAAATGGTCTTGACGGGGTGACTCTAGCTCGGGGTAAGTCGGCCATAATTTGCTGATTAACTTCGTTGTTAAACCGTCGACACTTCACACACAGTCTCAGCTGTCGTTTCACAGTCCTGATACCACTGACAACCCAGTATGTATCCCTGATATAGGATAGTGTTAAACGGGGTCCACCGTGTAAAGTTGTTATGTGAGCCTGGTTGATAACAAGATCAGTAAGTCGGCTGTGGCTTGATAGTATGATGGGGTGCTTCGCTGAAATGTTTATTCTGGCGTGTCGTAACCGTCCACCAACTCTCAATAGACCGTTTTGGTCCACAAATGGATGTAAACTGCTAATCTTGCTTTTAGAATTTATATGTTGTTTACGTTGAATATCTTGTAATTCTTCATAAAATTCTAGTGCTTGCACTTCTTTAATAATTAAATTATTTGCGTTATTCATTTCTGATGACGATAAAGAATAATCATATGTTGAAATATGTTTGTGACGAGTTCGCATGGTGAAACGTGATACCCAGCAAATAATTCGTACAATTCGTGTCAGTGAACTATGGTTTTGCAGTAATTCGCTAATAAATGTTAAGTTATTTTTCATTAAAGTTGTGTTCACACTAGTGAGCGTCTTTGTTTCGATGGTGGGGGCGTGGTATGTCATCTTGATTGCATATTTTTCCTTCAAACCTTTTAGCCATTCTGGCCCTTCCCACCACAACGAATGATGTAACAATTGATAAGCCGTTACTCCTCGTGTTGCGCAATCGGCTGCATTTTCTTCCGAGCAGACATGGTTCCAGAATTCTGCTGGGATGACTTTGGTTATCTGGTTCACCCTGTTAGCTACAAATGATTTCCATCTAGATACATCCCCATGCAGCCAACCTAGAACTATCATGGAATCTGTCCATGCGTGAAGAGATATTCCTTTGTTTTCCAAGGAATCGGTGACTTTCTTCACCAGTTGTGATAAAAGTAGCGCTCCACAGAGTTCCAGTCGCGGTAGTGTTGTTTTCTTCGCAACTGGTGCTAACTTTGTTTTTGCGGCGACGATTCTTGATGTGTATTCGCCCTTATGGTTGATTGTCACCAAGTAAATTACGCAAGCGTAAGCTTTGTCCGACGAATCGCAAAATGCGTGTAATTGACAGTTTGTTTCCATGTTACCTAAATAACGCGGAATGCGGAATTTGTCGATGTGGTTAATGTCTTCTTTTAATTTTTTCCAATTGTCTTGCATAACTTTAGGTAGCTCTTGATCCCAATTTGTTTCGAGGGACCATGTTTCTTGAAATAATAGCTTTGCTCTGATTGTAAGTGGTGATAGCCAACCGAGGGGATCAAATAATTTTGAGATGTCTGACAATAATTGCCGCTTGGTAGTGGCTTCGCTAGTCTCAGGAATCGCACGGCTTTGGAACATGAAGGTATCTGAGGATGGAGTCCATTTCAAGCCTAGAGTCTTTCTGGACTCTAAACACTTAAATTCGTATGGGCTGTTCAATTGATCCGTTGCTAATTCTTGCAGGAGTTCCGGTTTATTGCTTGACCATTTTCGTAAATTCATACCAGCACCCTGTAGCATGTTAATAAGCTGACGTTGTAGCTCTTTTGCTTGATAAACGGAGCTATGTCCACTCAACAAGTCGTCCATGTAAAAGGAGTTCTGTACGACGGAAGCTGCCAGCGGATATGTTTCAGCGTCATCAGTCGCGAGCTGTTTGAGCGTTCGCATGGCCAAAAAGGGAGCCGCTTTGGTTCCGTACGTTATAGTGGTTAAGCGATACTGTCTCAATTGATTCTCCATTGAATCTCTCCAAATGATTGACTGTAAGGACTGATCTTGCTCTCTTACAAGAATCTGACGGAACATTTTTTCAATGTCCGCAGTGATTACGACTTTATGTTGTCTCCATTTGATTATAAGTGCTAGCAAATCTTGTTGTAGGTTGGGTCCACTGTACATTACGTCATTCAAGCTGTTACCCGACGTCGTCTTGGAGGAAGCATTGAATACTACTCTCAATTTTGTGGTGGTAGAGTCGAGCTTCCATACACCGTGGTGTGGAAGATAATATTCCTGATCCGTTGTCCTTTCAACTTGGCGCATGTGACCCAATTCTTGGTACTCACTCATAAATTGTTTGTATTGATTTGAGAATGATGTATTTTTAGACATTTTTGCTTCCAATTGCTTGAATTGCGCAATCGCCTTGAATTTTGATAATCCGAGTTGTTTCTCAAAACCCGGCATCATGGGTATCCCAACCTCATACTTACCATTCTCTAATCGACGCGTGGTGGTTTTGTAAAAATCTTCACAAAATGTATCGCTAAGAGTCAAGTTTGATGATGAGTCGTGGACGTCTTCTATTTCCCAAAACTTGGCTATTTCTTCTATGTTATTGATTGCAACATGGCAGTTGAACCTTTTCACATTTCCTGACAAAATCCAACCCATCTTAGTTTGTTGAGCTATGGGGGCCTGGGCAGGACCCTTTATAAGTCCACTCAGTATAATCTCCGAATATACACTGGCATCTAAAAGAAGATCGATAGGTTTTGACACATTGTACCCCGGATCGGCTAACTGAAGATGTTGCAAGTGCGGCCATGACTGTTTGCTAAATGAGGAGTTAGGTAAATTATTTATCACTTTTGATACAACCAAAGCCTGAGTTTTTAAGATGTAATCTCCATAAATAGACTTGCAGTCTAGCGTTATAATACCCTTGCTTTGTTTAGAGGCCGGGCCCACCCCTGAGATAGAGGCATGATATTGTCTGCGTTGTAAACCTAGCATTTGTGTGGCATTTTCTGATATTAATGAAATTTGATATCCTTGATCTAAAAGAGCTCGTAAAGTGACGTATGCGCCGTTGCTTGCTAGAGCAGTTAATGATAGGGTAGTCAACAAGATTTCTTCATTGTCAGCTGCCACATGATTGACGTTATGCTGTGCTGGTAAGGTTGACTGCGTTGTAGATGTGTGGGAGCTCGTGACAGCTGCGGCTTGCGGATGTGGTTCACAAGTCTCATGAAGGAGCGTGTTGTGGTCAGCGTTACACCTTTTACAGCACCTTGGGTTGATGCACTCAGCGTCTGGATGATAATAAAGGCAATTTTTCCAGTAGTGACACTTTGTTACCAAGGCCAACCGTTCGCTCGGGGTCATTTTCAAGAATTTTCTACAAGTAAATATAAAGTGAGGCTTATCGCAAACAGGACAGTTTGGACCTTGAGTAGCGGCCACTTGATATTGATTCCGGTGATGATTTCCATGACTGACAGGTTTGCTACCCTGTTGAACTAGTCCCCGCTTAGCTGGTTGTTTCGTTGCGTTTGATTCCTTCTCTCTTCGATGTATGGGTTCCAGGGCTGTAAACTTGTTTTCCAGGAACGTCATAAATTCAGTCAGAGATGGTAGATCCCTGGGTGATACGCGAGCCTCCTTGTAATCACTGTAAGTCTCCTGGTCCAGTTTCTTAGTGAGAAGATGCACTAGCAACGGATCCCATGTATTGGTATTCACACCAAGGTTATGTACTGCGTGAATACATTCTGTGGAGGTGTCATATAGCCGCTTTAGTTCATATGCCGTCTGTTTGTGGATAACAGGCTGATTTAGAAATATCTCCTATCTGATTCGTAAAGAGAACCTGAGTATTGTTATATCTATGCGTTAAAATTTCCCAGGCTGTGTCGTAATTATCCGCAGAAATATGAAGATGCTGAATAAGGCGCTCGGCCTCTCCCTTGATCTTTCCTTTTAAGTGTTGCATCTTCTGGGCCTTAGTAATTGAGTTGTTATCGTGGATGGCTTCTGTGAACAAGTCACAGAATGTTGGCCACTGCGTGTATTTTCCCGTGAAAATAGGAATTTCTATTTTTGGGGTCGCGTTCTGAACGTGAAACATGGATGATATCTTCTTGTTCAACGAGCGTTTGATGACTTTGTAGATGGATTCATACCTACAAAATTCATCTTCGTATGATTGATCTCCGCCTTGAAGTATATGGTCGATTCGCAAATGTAATGAATCAAGGATGTTCCACTTGGTCTGAATATCCCTGAGCTCGTCTTCCAGTTCCCACTTTTCGGATAGTGCGTCCACGTTAATATTTTTTATCAACCTGTTGAACGCTCTAAAGTTTGTTTTCTGTAGAGCCAATAGTTCCATGGCCTCAGTGTTTGACTGCGTTCCTTTTTCTCCTGAACCAAATGAAGATATAATGTTTCGGATAGACTGATAGAGGTCCTTACCCTGTTTATAATAATTAGACTCAAAATATTTGGGTTCCCTGTCTGGATGCTCGGAAAGTTTGACGTGATTTTGTTCGAACTCTCCCCAGAGGTTATCCAACGTCTCAATCCTCCTCTGTATATAATCCGGAGTCTTCCTCGATAATGGATCCTTACCGAAGTAGATTTTTATTTGTTTGATATTTTCCATTATCTCCACTTGACGAGAGCTTAAAGCAGCCATAGTGATAAAATAAAGGAACGATCTTACTTGGAACCGATGAGTTGCACCACCTTTCCAGACGCGATGCGTTCCGATGCTGTGCTCAGTAGAGATGTGATGATGTGGCTCCTTAATCTCGACCGACGTCTTCGAGAGAGACACTTAGAGTTCACTGAATTGACTGTTTGTCTACGGCACTGTCGCGAATTTTTCAACGGGTAGGTCAACCGAGGAGTTCCGATACCGAACAACCCGCGCTCCTTATTCTAGACACCCGATGGACTAATAATACGCGTGATCCTAGCTATCCGGCTCGAAGGACCAAATAAATGTAAGATGAGTTTCTTTACACTCTAGGATAGATGATGAAACCGGGGATGATAAGTAAAACCGCCCGTGTTGAGTGTGGTAATATCACTGTATTTATTTTGACTTGCTAATTACAGTAAACGACTGCGCGTATGCAAACGCTGAGGTTGCTTAACCTACATAATTATAACAAGTAATATTGATGAATGTGCGGGTTCCCCGTACACATAGCTTTCTTAATTCTTATATAATAATTTGGTATTGGTTGATTATTTAGGTAGGACTAGGAATTAGGAACATAGTGAAAATTTAAACTTAATCTACTGTTTTTTCAGGAAGGCATTTCACATAGACTTTGTTTGTACAATATAAAAAAAAATATAAATTTCTTATTATTACCTAAATGTTATCTATCATGTCTCATGTAAAAATCAATATAGGTATCATTATTTGTAGAAATGTAAGTAAGTAAAGTATACCTAAACTAGCTAGTAGCAATCATTTGGTAATAATTTTTGTAACATTCTTAATAATTAAGTTATAAAAAAACAATAAAAAATCTAAAACTAAACAAGTAACAAAATAAATCAAGAATCAACATAGGTATCATTATTTGTAGAAATGCAAGTAAGTTAAGTATAACTTAACTAGCTAAAAAGCTAGCAATAATTTTAGTAACATTATTAATAATTATGTACTTAATAAAAAAACAATCATGATCTAAAACTAAACAAGTAACAAAATAAATCAAGCGTTAATAACGATTTCTGAAAAACAGTAAAAAAATGTAAAAGTATTTAAATAACGCAATAATACAAAAAGTTTAAATACAAATTTCTGAATTTTTTCGTTTTATTATTTTTTTATTTTGAAAGTGAGATCGCAAAAACGAAAGCGCATTCAATGTTGAATCAGACAGCGAACTTGTCAGCCTGTTACATAAATAGCCTACTGAAGAAAAAGCACGTTCTGCTTCAACACTGGTAGGTACCACAGACAGTAAGTATCTGTAAGCTGCCGATAGAAATATCTCCCGACCAGCGCCAGCAGTTTCGAAGACACACATCTCTACTCTTATTATAGATTTAAAATCGGTGCTCGTAGCTGAGGTAGCACTCTTGGTTTTAGGCAATTTGGATATCTCTCTCTCTAGTTGTTTCTGTATGGGGACGTGTCTTCATTTTCACTGCTCTTATTCAATGAAGTAGAAGGTTCTTCTATCGTTATACCATCTCTATCTCTTTGAAAACGCTCAATTGTGAAAATGTGTGTCATTATTATATTTTAAACGTGCAAGTAAATTTACGACAATATCTAGTATTTCATCAGATGTAGGTTTTGTGAAGGTATCTGCATCGTCATCGTTACTGAAGAAAGTTTCAGGGTCGTGCAAATATTGTAACACTTCAAATATTAAAAGTCGCCGCTCTTTTATGCGCTTTCGAAGTGCTTTTGTAAGATTATTGCTCAAGTCATTAGCCTGACCATCTAACTTTTTCAACAAAATAATTTTAGAGCAACAGCTTTCAGTAAGTTGGCATCGCGTTTGCAAAGTTCCAGTACCGTCGCTTTGACCACAGAAAGGGTGTTGTACATATTGTTTAGAGTTTCCAAATCCAATTCATTTATTGAGAAATCAGAGTTTAATTTTAGATCGATTAAAACTTTTGATACACAATCCTTTAGTTTCAAAAAGCGCCCAATCATGTCAGCCATACTGTTCCATCTTGTCTTACAAAACTAGTATTAACGTCATTTCCTTTTTATACATTTCAACAACATATTTTTGTTACAAATCATTCTTTGTAGGGGACTTACGAAAAAGTTACTAATTTTCTCACTTTATTTATGAGGTTTTTGTAAATAAAGGGTCTCTCTGTTTCGAGCGGTTGTATTTCCACATAATTCAAAGCATCGTATTCGCCTTGGTTAGTCTGATCAGCGTTGTCGTCTTCGCTGTCAGTCTCAAACTCAATGTCAGTATTTTGCGGTGAGGCGATTGAGATAGAAGGAACAACAGAAAAAATCTGTTGAAACTGGTAAATGATAAATGATTTAATTTCTGTAAGTAGGTTTTTACAAACAGTTACACGTCAAATATACATAATACATATTTTTCAAAACTAGATGAGGTCGGCGTTTCCTATCTGACTACTCTGAGAAGAAAGGCTGAAACAAACTCAGAGGTCACAGTCTCTTTTAAAGTCCAGACATAATCTTGGTCAGATCATGTGAAGACCATGTCGATTGATGTCTAAAATGGTCTTTTGATGAAAGAACCACACAGATTGAGTGGGCCTGTCCAGTCAGTGCACGCATTTGTCAGTAGTTGTGCAGCTCAACTCAGAACTAAAGGAGCTCAACGATTCAACAAACGATACCAAAGAAAGGACAATTGGCTAGGCCGAAAAAAATACTCAAACTGCCAGACCATTTTAAAAAATAACTGAAAATAAAACAAAATTAAACAATGACCCACAGTCTTCACATTTACAATAATTAAAATAATATAATACTACACAGAGTAAATATTCATGTCATTGCATAAATCAAATTCATCAATGTCAATGTGTATATCCGGACATAATCTTGGTCAGATCGTTTGAGGATCATGTAGGTTGGTGTCCGAAATGGTCTTTTGAGGAAAGAACCACACAGATTTTAGTAGACCTGTCCAGTCAGTGCACGCATTTGTCAGTTATCATGCAGCTCAACTCAAAACTCAAGGAGCTCAATGATTTGACGAACAATACCAAAGAAAAGACATTTGGGTAGGCCGCTTAAAGTACTCAAACTGCCAGACCATCATTAAAACTAACTAAGAGACAAAAAAAAACAAACAATGACCCACATAGTCCTCACATTCCTAATAATTAAAATAATGTAATACTTTACAAAGTAAATATTCATGTCATTGTTTATATAAAATGTTATATAGAATAAGAAAATATAAATAGCAAAATAAAAAGAGTAAAAAAACAACATTCACTGTAAATTTATTGGAGCGGCTCAATCCCAAGCCTTTTTGTCCTCAATATAATCTTTAACAGTATAAAAGGCTTTCAGGCACAGTTTCAACTCAACTCAAAGCATTTATTTCAAATAAACCAATTACAGGCACTTTTAAATTCTCAAGGGTTCGCTCAGTCAGTCAGAAAGATGAAGCTAGTTGCCCATTCCAAAACGTAGTAGGTACCTATGGAGAAGAACGGGCAAGAAACTCCACGGATACTCTTTTAAATCAACGTATTATGGTTACAAAATATTGTTTACATCATTTGTTTACATCATTCTGTTTTATAAAACATTTGAATTTATTAAAGCTTAGTTCTTGAATGTGACTAGGAAGTTTATTATAAAAACGTATGTACATTGGCATCTAAACGAGCTGCCTATTTTTTTGAGCCTGATTGTAGGAACACAAAATTTGTGTTTGTTCCTAGTATTTACATTATGGATATCACTGTATTTTTTAAACAAATTTGTAGGATCTTTACACCTTTTAGTGATGATAGTTTTGAGTGATACGCAAGAATACGTAATAATATAATTTATTGAATGATAATGAGTGCACGCGATTTGAATGATATTTGTGTACTAAAGTATAGACCACGCGTAGCGAGTAAAGTGCTGACACAATGATGTCCAATTAGTACGTGCTTGCACTGTACATTGTGCGTTACCCAGGCCAGATGTTGTCGAAAATGGTCATTTTAATCTTATAGATAATTAGTTTTGCGGCTTCTGTAATTGTTGCGCACATTTTTAAATTTGTTGCGCTTATAGTTTTTTAATTATTTCACAAAAACATTTCCTGCTGGGGTAACGTTACCCCAGCCAGACCTTTTTCTTTCTAATGGGAATATTTAAATAATTACTAGCTATAAAATTAGTTGTCTAGATGAAGTAAATGTTGTGTCTTATTTTGTATTTGTTCTTTCATCGGTTGCGAAGTTATTCGAGATTTTGCTGGGGTAACGTTTTTGGTTTTGCTAGATCTTTGAAATGGTTAAGCGGATTCTTATCATATTTTGTACATGGCTTCTAAGGAATTAGTTTAAATTTGTTCTGCAATAAAAAAACCAAAATAATACATAGCTTAAAGGTTATTTCATTAAATAGAAAAACACTTCAATTGGTCCCAGCACTCTCAATAAGAGCTCTAAAGACTTACTTTAAACGTTATTTTAAAGCTTGTAACTGCCTTCAAATGTACGTGAAGTTTCATTAGTATCCTGTAAGTATTTAACAAGTTATGATGATATTGAGTTCTTCACGAGCACGGTCTTGATGCGCGCGGTGTTATTTGGCCACTGGATTGGATATATGAACTGAATGTTATGTCAATTATTAGTTTTTTAGTTCAGTTGTATATCAGTAAAATTTCAGCTCAGTACATTGGATAATTAATGAGATAATACGATTAAAGTCATCAGGAAGTGAATGACCGTGGTAACCCGACCAAGTTTAGGTGGTTACGAAAAAGCGAAAACGCAAAACATTATGGTACCTTCTAAAATATGTAGGATAGTGTTACAAATTTAGTACAGACATGTACACAAGTTTAAAAAAAAACTACGTGATTATTAAATATTTTTTATTGACAGGTAATATAATCATTTCAATTGAACTTTTAAAGTATTATTAAACTTATACTTAAAAACAATCACAGATTAAAATTACAGATAGTAATTTTGCTTTTTTGAAATTTTCTATTATTTTTTAATTAAATTATAGATTTCAGTATACACAGTACACAGTTACAGTTTTTATTTAAATATACACATATTGGACTGTGTAATGATCACAGACAATAAATAATATACAATGGTTTTTTCCAGTTAACACTAAACTTACGGTGCGTACAAACTATATAACATAACATGTTATATAACATTTTTCATAGTGTGGTCATGTTATTTAACATTGTTGTATAACATTTTACATAGAGTTGTAGTGTTATATAACATGTTACATGGTCTGTACGCACCTTTACGTATGTCTACTAATACCTACTTATATCAATTAAAATCACAGATCAATGGTAATATTAAATGACATCACAATGTAGTAAAATGCTCACAGTTAGTCCTACTGTTTTGTTGTCTCATTTCAAATATCACATTTTTTTCCTAAGTTTAAAATCACAGATCAAAAATAATAAAATTAAGTAATATTAAACTGCGGTCTAATAATTATGTAAGTATTACTTTTAACTAATTACAATCTCAAAAAGTCGACGTGTAAAGGTACATTCTAAAACTTTGTTGGTTTTTGTATAAAAATGTCACAGATCATTTTGTAAAATGAGTATCCAAATACGTAAGTAACTTTGTGAAACAAAAGTTGTCATAAACAGAGATCTAGTTGGCGCTCTAGAGAGACCATAAGCGTAGGCAGATTTTGTTGATTCTTACGTCAGTCGATGAAATGGTCATGATTTAGGTTCTATATTAAAAAGTGTGAAATACCTGTTCGCGATGTTTAATTTAATAAAAAACATATTGCTTTCGACTGCATAAGATTGGAGACGATTTTTTTATTATTATTATTATTATCACATCTATTAAAAAAATGTGACTAGCATTAAAATTCACAATTTTAAAGTAAATACACGTCAAGTGACAATACAAAATCTATAAAATAGTTTTGTATTTTAGATAAATTAGATAATTATTATAATAAGATATTATCAGATTGTAATGTATAAATAATCGCGTGGGGGATTAAATTAATCTGACTCTTCTGAATTTTACTATACATATCGTCATAACATTGAAAAGTTCTAGTTTGTGTTCGATAGCAATGAGCTTTGTAGTGGCCAACTCCTTCGAAGCTGAGAGGTGGATTAAATTCAATGACTGCCAAGATCACATATAATCTATTATTAATTTCAATATTAATTGGGATATCATTTAGCTGTATATTAATATCATGAAGCTCAAATATTATTAAATGGTTCAAATGATAATTAAATGAAACTGTGCCTATTCTGCAAGAAACACAAAGTGGTGAGAAATCGTTTTTCATTCCTGCTTCTACAGACTCTTGTAAATTTGAAATACCTTTTTGTTTTATGAGATCTATATTCAATGGCAAGTATTTGCATTCAAATGTCTCTTTGTTTTTGTGGCTAGTGCAATTTGCGTTTGAGCAAATTCTTTTTCTAGTAGCGGAAAAGTATGAAATACAAATTTCTTCTAATATTTTTGTAATATTACATGCGCAATTTATAACATTGGGAGTAGTTTCGTTATTTGTTTCAAAATTTGCACAAAAAATATTACTTAAAAGTACATCTCTTTGGTTGTAGAGTTTTTGGCTGAAGTTCTTTGCAGTAGCAAGATTTGCGATGAACGTCGTAAAAGCGTCATTTTGAATTCTTTTACTGTTGTTGGTCTCCTGTCTGAATGTTTTTCTTTCTTTGTAGGCTATGGCTAATGCTTGCGAGATTGCGTCAAATGCACAAGTATTAGTCAGAATTATACTTTTATTTCTAGATATGGCTATGTTGCCATTTTGTAATATATATATAGGTTTTATGCTAACGTTTGTTTTTTGACGAGAAACAGCAAGACCTCGCCAGTTTTCTACTTCAACAGGTTCGTCCTGAAATATAGACTCTAATTCAAAGTCCTCATTGTGCTTCACGTTTCGTGTATGAACTGCTGTATTTCTATTTACTAGTAAGTTTTGAACATTTGAATTTTCTAAGTTATATGTAGATGTCTGCGGAATAGGCTCATTTTGTAAAACTATAATTTTACTTTTTGTTTCATGTGTCAAGTCAAAATCATTAGTCATATTTCGTTTTTGTAAAATGTCTTTATTTAATTTTGTTTTTACAAAATTTTCAGAAATGTTTAATTTGACAGACCCATTTATAAAACTATAGTGTTGTACTATGAACTCATCAAGTCGTATTCGCTCATCTTTGGTATTATAATATATGGTGTTTAGGTCCTTAAAGTGATTTTCAGTATTTGAACTACTAGCTACTTCTTTTGCATTGACAAAATTGGTCATAACATTACCCCACATAGGTAATTTTCGCAACAGCCTTTTTAAAGTATCGTTTATAGACGGCAAATAATACTCATTTGTTTGTTCATGCTTTGGGTCAAGTAATAGCAAATATAACTTTTCCGTTTCCATTATTTTGTTGTAATAATTGATAAGAGGACAAACAGTACCAGTATTCATAGTTACCTCGTCATTTTCATCTAGAAAATGTTTATCTGTTTGATCATCGCTATCGACATCAATCACATTAGTATCATCCTTATAATCAGTCAAACGCTGTAGAGCTTGCTCATATTTACCACATAGCTGACCATCTAAACCAGGACTAACATATTTGTGTAATGATACTGTTACTATATCATTGATAACAGATTGTATTTCCTTATAGCAATGTAGTGAATGAATTTTCTTAATACAGTTAATATAAAAATATTTGGATTTTTCTGACGCTTTGTCAAAACTACTTTGTTTAGGCAGTTTTTAAAAAAAATGCGATTTGTCTAACCGAATGTAACAAACCGGCACACACACATTTAGCCCTTCTAAAAGCGAAAAACACTGCGATAAATAACCATTTGTATCAGTATGAAGAAAAGTACGACATATAGCTCCTAGTAGTGCAGATGAATCGTCACATACTATTTCTTTGGGTAAAGATCGATTTACTGCCCATGTACTTAACCAAGTAGCTATAGCTTCAATTGTGTGTGACTGTGATACCATATAACATAAAGGAATACTAGTACTGGTAGTGTATGCCATGACAGCATATAGAAAAGTATGTTTAGCGTCTTTAAGACTTACTCCTGGAGGCGCGATAGGTTGAAAAATCGAACCAGTTGCGTCGACGGACAAAACAGTGTGTGTATTTTTTAAAATGTCATCATAATATTTACTTTGTTCATTTGTCCATAAGTAAATAAAAAAAGGGGCAAGAGAAAATTTCCGTATAAATGTATCGAATGGGGAACTTTGAGACATTGCATAGATGGATAATATTGTGTTTTTATCAAATTGAAGGGCCCTTTTAACATCATGTCGTATTTTCCTTAAATTACCTAATTTAGGTAGCGTTGGAGGTTCTTTTGGATTATCTGTTTTCATGAGTTCATCAGCCAGTAAATTTCTGACTTTAAGCGCCTTTTCATACTTTAATTGTGCAGCAATTTTTTGTTTTCGTGTCGATGTAAGTTTATTTTTAACATTCAAATCGTGGACATGGTCTTTCTTGTAACTATATATTTGACAAATTACCTCTAAAAAATTTTCAGTTTTAGGAGATATGTCAACAATAATAACTGCGCCACACTGAGTACATTTTCCATTGCATTTAATAGAGTCAAACAGAAAGTTCGTAGGTACGTAATTATTTTTAAAAGCAAACGTACAATTAAGATCTGTTTTTTTCCATATTTGATCTTGCAGCTCATTAGTCCAACTTTTCTGTAACAACGTGTGGTTTTTGGGTGCAATACGTTTAAATTCGTGAATATCCATTAGAAACTTTACTTTGAAATCAGAATTACTGTTGCTATCATCAATATTTTCAAAATCAACGTTACTGTCAAAGTACTTTCTTTTTTTCGTCTTGTCTGTTACGTCATCAACCCGTACATCTGTGACACTATCATGGAAAAAATAAAATTTATTACGTCTCACTGACATTTGTATGGCCATTTTAGACATCTTATGTTGAAACATTTCATAAAATTCATTCTGTATACGTTCATATACATCATGATTAATAGAAGGACACGACTTATTAAATATATGTGCATATTTACAAATAATGCGCTTTTGATCTTGCAATGGTATAGCGCTTTTTCTACCTGCCATTTTGTTTAGTTAATTTTTGATTGAGTGCACGAGCGTATTCACTGTGGATAACGGGCTAAGAAATTAAATAATTGAGGTCCGCAAATATTGGTCGATGAGAAGATTGCCATTCCATCGTACATCGGTCATCAGAACATCTATAACAACACAAAAAAAATAACTGTAAATATAACATAAAGTTTTATTTACAGCTAAAGGGCTGTCGAATTATTATATGAAAATAGAGGAAAAAGAACAGAGATTCAAAACAATATTGTACACAATAAATGCCTAGACAAAATAAATACATTATCAACAAACTTATAACACCCCTCTTTTTGCGTCTGGGGTTAAAAATTATATGTTGTCGTCGTCACTATCAGCTAACAAAACTGCTTTTCCTGGTATCAAATTAAAAATTTCACCTAAAAAATATACTTAAGTAACACTATTATAACAACTCGTAACAGAAACTTATAATAAAAAAACGTACAATTTTGTATACGCCCGAGACGTAAACGGGGTGCGGGGGGCAAAAGTCCGAGTAACACACCAATCGCGCGCGATTGGCGCTACCTCATAAAAACGACTTTTGCGCATCTAACAACTTTTGCCAAGTTACGTGTCGGGGACTGTAATAGCGCGCGTATTTAGAGCATTTTTATTTACCTACACATTACATTTGTAATAATCTATTTAAGTCATGATCCATACTAATAAAGATTGAACAGTGGCCAGCAGGTCAACCTACCTAAATCGTAGTAATATATACCTAGCTAGATATAAGTATGTACTCACCGTAGATTGAGAGTTTTACAGACGTAGAGGAGAACGTCAAACGATATTTTTTATAACTTCACCACGCAGCCATAGTCGCCACCACACTCATACGTAGGTATTATGTCGCCATCACCGCGTCCATCATCGCGGCCCACGGCTATTGCTATGTTGCCATTCTGTTTATGCCTACAATAAAAACAAAGAGTACATTTTTTTTGTCTAAATCCTTAATGGGGTTTCAATTGTAGTTTTGCTACCTACATATTTGAAACTCGAATCGTCATCTATTTGCGAGTTTATATCAACGCGAGTGTCGCAACAATGTAATTATGGATTTCTTAAAGTCTACGTGTCCAAGGAGTTTGTGGAAATAAATAAATACCTACCTGTTGCGGTAGTCCCGACTCCCGACATTGATAACGATAAAAATCGGTCGCTAAGTCATGAATTTCATTAATCAAGTTTAAGTCATATTTTGACAATATACCTATACACAAAAACCTTCCACTTGAATCAATCTATCTATTAAAAAAAACTGCTTCAGAATCCGTTGCGTAGTTTTAAAGATCTAAGCAAACAGGGACAGACAAACGGGAAGCGACTTTGTTTTATAGGTACTATGTAGCGAAGGATAAATATGTCGTTATCATTGTTGAGAATTCCAGTCTAGGTAATAATTAAGTACAAAAGAAAAGAAAATAATAAGTTCCTAAAGGAGAACGGGCATTCTAGCCTAGTAACCAATAACAACATGCGATATATCATTGGAAAGGTTTTTTTATGTACTTTAACTATTGTTATGGTGGGAAGTCTCAAATCGCTGTGTGGAAAAAGTTATTGCACAATAAAGTCATTCAAGAGCAAAAAATGTTTCTTTTTTTTTCGGCATTTCGTAATATTAAAGTGGTATATAACAACAAGCAATATGTCATTTTATTTAGGTACTACAACTCAGTCTGTACTGACTAAAATATCAACCTGCGTCAATATGCGCGGGCGCATACAAAATGTATATTAAAATATCTGCAACTTGTCTATACCACTGGTTTCTTATGTTTACTTTATCGCCTTCAATGAGACAGCCAGTAAGCGAGTGGCAAGGGGTGTTTGCGGGGGTGAGGGGAAAGTGAGCCACGGCGCCCAACACAGATGGCCCGCGCGTTAGTCGTTATTTTGATTTGAGTGTAGCGAGTACGTTTTACTACTACCATTTTCATTCGTCATCATATCAATCGACTACGACCTTTGGCTTTGTTTATTGGACTCTGTGATTTGTTACATGTTATACCACTGGCTTTGTTTATCGGACCCTGTGATATGTTAAATGTTATACCACAGGCTTTGTTTATCGGACACTGTGATTTGTTAAATGTTATACCACTGGCTTTGTTTATCGGACTCAAAACTAAGCTATTAAATAAGGCCTATTTAGTCATGAGTGAATACCACAACAATTGTGTTATGTGCCAGCGTGGGCTGCACAACAGAAGGTATCAGCGTCACATTTTGGCTGAAAATATTCCACAAGATCGACCTGAGCTTGCAGATTATTTACGGGAACATGCACTATTGGAGGTTTGTTGTTTGTTTATTACAGTAGATATTTTATAATAGGGTTATATTGTGTTCGTTCATCTTCTATTCATACATAAATAGCGTTAAAGACAGATTAAACGCAAACATATTAATTATGGTCATTCAACGGTGCCTTTTTTAAGTAATTAAGCCCTGAGAACCGATTACTACGTACAGAAATCGGGCCACCGGGCCGATACGTGTAGACCTACCTGGTAATAAAAAATGTTAGTTAAAAGTTGGATTAGTTAATATTTTTTTCTATTTATATCTAGAATAATTTATTTATATAAGTATATTCTATTTAAACCTACACCACAAAAATATATAACAAAAAAATATTGAAAAACTACAAAATATACAATGGGCGGCCTTATCGCTTTCTGCGAATTACGACTTGAATGGTATTTAAGCCGATTCATACACTCACTAAGAGGATTAACTAAGAATTTGATTGTTTTCTTTCCAGGTTATATTCAATAATACGCGTTTAGTGTGCCACCGGTGCTGGCAAAGGGCTCAAAATGCAATAAGAAGAACTGTTCAAAATGTCCACCCAGAACAAAATGAAGCTGCCACCATTCAATCTGCTATTTATAGAAGAGCACCAAACACGAGTGCACACTGCATTTTTAATAACTGTCGTAACCAAGCGAACTCACATATAACAGAAGCGTTAAAAGTATATTTACTATGTGAACATAATCTGTATGTACCGCATAATGCTCGTTCGTGTCGAGAACATCTCCTAGCCAATGCGTGGGATGAATTAGTGAATTTCTGTAATGTTACACAAAACTTTAACAGTGCTCAATTCGACGATATTTGCGATATATTAACCAAAGCAGTTCGACATGGTAAACAATTAGACTTTGAAACTGTAGGTGCTATCACTGATGATGAGATGCATTTTTGGACCGGGTTAAAAAATAGGCAATTTGATATAATCCTACAAGAAACTCCATCTTTGCTAGAAAGTCATAGAAACCCGCGGTTGGCATTGGGTATTTACCTTTATAAACTACGAACCGGAGAGTCAAACGAACGACTAGCCAGTCAATTCAATACGTCTCGACGAAGTATACAAAGAATATTAAAGATAGTAAGATATTGCTTACTAAGAGAATTTGTGCCACAACACTTGGGCTTTGACCACATTCAAAGAAATGATGTTTTAGAACGTAACCTAACAATACATAAAGGAATATTTGGAAATCAAGAAAATACTAAAGCTATGATCATTTGCGACGGAACGTATGCATACATTCAGAAAAGTTCCAATTTTCTGTTTCAGCGTTTAACGTATAGCTTACATAAGTTCCAAAACTTGTTAAAACCCTTTTTAATTGTTTGTTCAGACGGTTATATAATAGATATCTTAGGACCTTTTGCTGCCACAAAGTCCGATGCATCCATCATGTCCGACTTTGTTAATGATGAAAACGGCGTTTTCCATTGGTTTTTTGAACGAAATGATGTTTTAATCCTCGATAGAGGTTTTCGTGATTGTGTTCCGGGTTTAGAAGCATGCGGTTATAATGTTCATTTGCCACCAACAAAAGACAGAAATGACAGTCAACTATCTACCGAACAGGCCAACAAATCGAGACTCGTTACTTTGTGTCGGTGGGTAGTTGAGGTCATTAACGGTCGTTTTAAACGTGACTTCAAGTTGTTGCGTCAAGATTATTTTAATACAACACTACGGAATCTGTTTCCAGATTTTAAAATTGCAGGTGCACTTATTAACTCTTTTCGTGAACCTGTGACTGATAATGTAGACGCGGAAATGATATTAAATTCAATTAATGAAAGGATCAACATACCAAATCATTTATACAATTATGTAAATGACAACAATCTTAATAGACAAAGAATCGCATTCGTGGCGATAGATGTAAACCAACAATTAGATTACTTTCCTCGTTTAACAGAAAGTGATTTAAAGCTTTTCACTTTGGGATCATATCAGCTTAAACTAGCGAAATCATATTGTGCAGAGCATTTGCACAATGGCCTATATATAATTGAAGTGAAAAGAGATGATATAATTGGGGATTTGCAACGGTACAATATGCCTCAAAATGTTTGGTTGTTAAGAGGCCGTATACAGTCTCGCCATGTAAGGGCAAAAATATATCTTTGTTACCTTTTGGTTATTAGGGACGCAATTGGCATTAGTGCGATAGCACAATATTATTGCACTTGCTTGACAGGGCGCCGGACAATAGGGAGTTGTGCCCATATAACCTCTATTGTCTGGTATCTTGGTTTCGGAAGGCATGAGCCGTTTAATCCTCCAGCGGGAGATTTAATTGGTATCATAATTGATGAAGATTGAAAAGGAGTTTTTTTATCTAACTGTAAAACTTAACTAATGAAAATAATATGTATTTGATTTATTATTATATTGTATATTTATAAGGCATGTAAGGGTGCGCTGGAGTATTTAAAACTTTTGTTTTTGTTTTAAATCCTTTAACTTGTATCTATTGTCACTAATGACCGTCTCAAATGTTTCTTTAGCAGAGTATAATGTTGTAAAACGTTTAAAATTCATTGTTATTGATATTAAATCTCAAAAATGTTTTTTTCTCACTTGTTTGTTTTATTTTTTTAGAGCAATATTAGGGTCTCCAGTCCTTACTTATTTTCTCAGAAACAAAATGTGTGGATAAAGTAGTGTATGTGTGTATGTAGGTACTTCGAGTTTAAGCATACCAGCGCTTGTAGCATGAGCTAAAAGTGAGAGCGAGATATGTCACATCTAAACGTCAAATCCATACAATTTTTATCAATTGATAAAAATATACGTAGGCTTATGTACATATCATTTTACTTGTGACATATCTCGATTGAGTTTTTTTTATGGATTTGACGTTTAGATTTGTCATATCTCGCTCTCACTCATCTTATGCTACTAGTGCTGCTAGCTTCAGCCTACAGCCAATTTTTACAGTGATGGTGCTAAAGGAATGACCCTTAGTGTGCGAGTACAACTCGCACTTTACAGGTTTATTTTTTTTTTGGTACTTCTCTATGTTAGTTTTACAAAAAGAAAAACCTAATATTGATGATAAACATAAAAATAAACACATATTTTTGTGAATGAAGTCTGGCTTTATTTAGCAATAACTTTTTCCACACAGCGATTTGGGACTTCCCGCCATAACGATAGTTAAAGTACATAAAAAAACCTTTACAATGATATATCGCATGTTGTTATTGGTTCCTAGGCTGGCTTCCATACATTTTTGCCCGTCCTCCTTTAAATATTTAAGCCTTAAAAAAATACAGTTTTAGATAAGTACCTAACAACATGTACATATTAATAATAATTTTGCTACTATTTCTGTAGTTACATTATACAAGCTTACCTTGTTCGTGAATTCATCAAGCAGCCTGCACCATAACTATGATCATCAATAGAAGCACTCCACATTAGCAGTAATTCGCCACACTTATTATTTTACATTAGCTCTCACGCACTCTATAAATATTTGCAAAAACAGGAAACGGAACTGCCGAAACGCATGCGCACTCTACAAGATGAATTATGTGATTACGGAGCATGTTTAGTGCGACATGCAAACAATGCGCCCCTTCACCCCACCCCTTCCGCGTCCCACCGAACGACATGTTATATCAGTGATTTTTGATAAGTTTGTGCAACTGGAAGATAATAATAATGTTTTCATAGTACAGATATTATTATATTATTAATGTATTTAACAGTGTACGCGTCTGTACCGAAATTGTAAGGTGTATTATACTAAACATTTCAAAAGATCAAAGAGAACCATACCGTTACGTTATTGACACTCTGACAAGAAACAAGAAACAGACCGTCTTGAAAAAGACGCGTTCACGACACTCTGGCAAGAAACAAGAGAACGCTCTGAAAAGAGCGGTTGGTACTCAAGGCTGACGACGTGCCTGAAAATCATGAGGCAGCAGAGGTGGACACACGGTGACACGCAGAGATCTTCACGCAACGACGGCAGCCCGAGAAAAGGATCGACGCGCGCGCGCTCTCGCGTTTTATAGTGTCGCGAGTACTTGCCCTGCGCGGACGACCTCTCCCGCGCGCCCCGCGGCGCGGCGGATCGAGCGCCCTCTTGTGATTGGTGGGTTGTAAATCGTAAACACCGTAGGCTAAGAAATACTTGTAATATAATAAAAACGAATATCAATAGGCATAATTCCAAATAAAATTTAACCATCAGAACTACAATCGACTTTTATTAGTTACCTCAAGAAGCACCTCACACGCAACTAAAATGGTGACCCCGAACCCCGAGAACCGCAAATCTGGTTGAAATGTCGAAGGAAAAAGTTGAAGAATTTTGCGACGCCCACGGCATCTCAACAGACAACAGCAACGTTGCCGCCGTATCGCTGCTTGCGCGTTTGCCACCATTTTATCGTCAAAATCCGCGGCTATGGTTCGCGCAATTCGAAACCGCCATAGCCGCCAGCAAAATCAGTGAAGACCAAAAATTCAACCTCGTCGTTCCACTCCTGGGATATAGCGACATAGAACAGGTCAGCGACATAATCTTGAGCCCACCGACTACGGGCAAATACAGCACACTGAAGAACAGGCTAATATCAACGTATCAAGAATCGGACCAACGCCAGCTACAGAAATTACTCGCTGGACTCGAACTCGGCGATCAGAAACCTAGCCAGTTACTCCGCAAGATGCGCGATTTGAACGGCAAATTAATGTCAGACGAAGCACTCAAAGTCATGTGGCTCAATCAGCTGCCCACGCAAATTCGCGCCATTATCTCAGTGAACACGGAATCCACGCTTGATGTCCTAGCTGCAATGGCCGACAAAATTATGGAGCACTACGAACCAGCATCAGTCGCCGCAATCACCACAGCAAATACGTCAAGCTGCGGAAATCATCACTCACCGTCAGCCATCATGAATTTGGAGGTACAAATGCTGTCAAAACGAATAGAAAAGTTATCGCTCGAAATCGCCGAGCTACGCACCAGCCAACAACAGCGCGACTCTCGTCCCCGTTACCGCTACCCGTCATCTTCGCGCCGACGCAGCAATTCGCGTCAAAATTCCCGCGGATCAAGCAAACCGGGCGACGCTGATTGGCTGTGTTATTATCACTACCGATTTGGTGACAATGCACGCAAATGCGAATCACCTTGTTCGAAAATCAAGAAGGAAAACTAGAACGTACGTCGACTGTGGCGGAAGTCGATGTAAGCCAACGAAGCCACCGCCTCTGCATCATCGATACCAAGAATCGAGAAAAGTTCCTTGTCGACACCGGAGCCGACATATCAGTTTTAGCAGCAAGAAACACGAAATATGCAAGACCAGCAGACAGTACCTACAAACTATTCGCAGCAAACGGCACACAGATACGTACCTACGGAGAACGTACACTCGAACTCAACTTAGGTTTACGTAGAAGCTTCAAATGGACATTCGTCGTCGCCGACATCAAGACATCGATACTGGGCGCAGACTTCCTCGTACATCACAAATTACTAGTCGACTTGCATCAAAGGAAACTCATCGACCGCGTTACCAACATCACAGTAAACGCCGTAAAAATTCAAGCTACAGAAGAAATCGTCTATTTAATCGACCGCAACCACGTATACCACGACATATTGAAACAGTATCCAGACGTTTTGCGACCAATCTCACTCAAGACTCCCGCAAAACACGACGTGAAACATCACATCGAAACAACAGGCCAACCGATTTACTCAAGGCCACGCCCACTTCCTCCCGACAAGTACAACGCAGCAAAACTAGAGTTCGAGAAGATGATGGACATGGGTATTTGTAAACCATCGAAAAGCCCATGGGCCAGTCCATTACACGTTGTTAAGAAAAAAGATGGCTCACTACGTGTATGCGGAGACTACCGAAGACTAAACGCTGTGACAATACCCGACCGCTACCCAATTCCGAGAATGCAAGACTTTACGTACCAATTACACGGGAAGAAAATCTTTTCAAAACTCGATATGAAAATGGCCTATTATTCCATACCAAACGAAGAAGAAGACGCTGCGAAGACCGCCATTATAACACCATTCGGTCTCTTTGAGTTTACCTGCATGCCGTTTGGCCTACGCAACTCAGGCCAAACGTTCCAACGATTCATGCATGAAGTACTACGCGGACTCGACAACATCGTATATTGTTTCGTCGACGATTTGCTCATCTACTCGAATAATGAAGAAGAACATCAGCACCACTTACATCAAGTACTCGAGCGATTGAATAAGTACGGAATTACCCTCAACATTCAAAAATGCGAGTTCGGCACGAACAAAATACAGTTTCTCGGATACGAAGTTACGCAGGATGGAATCAAACCCACACAAGATCGCATCGAAGCCATACTTAACTATCCAAAACCAACAACAATACAAGAACTACGAAGATTTTTGGGCATGATAAACTTTTACCGCAGCTGCCTACCTCATCAAGCCGAACATCAAAACCTACTCAACAAATACCTTCATAATAGCAAAAAGAACGACAAATCACCAATCACCTGGACGCCGGAAGCCGAAGAAGCATTTGAGACATGCCGCCAAAGCATACTCGAGGCAACCACGCTAACGCACCCGATACCCAACGCACCGCTGTGTTTGTTTACCGACGCATCGAACACTAGCATCGGTGCCGTCCTGCAACAGAAAATCGACAACGTGTGGAAACCTCTCGCATTCTATTCAAAAACTATGAGCGAGACGCAGCGACGCTACAGCGTGTACGATCGCGAATTATTAGCAATGTACACCGCTGTGCAACATCTACGTCGGCTAATAGAAGGCAACGATCTCACAATATTCACGGATCACAAACCTCTTACGTACGCACTGACAAGAACGCCGAACAGCAGTGATACACCGAGAAGAGAGAGACAACTTCACTACATGAGCCAGTTCTGCTCAATCATAAAGTATATTCACGGCGATAAGAACGAAGCAGCTGACGCGTTATCACGAATCGAAGAAATCGAACTACTGAACTCGACAATTGACTACAACCAACTTATTCAAGAATATGAAAACGACTCCGAACTGCAGTCGTGTCTGAACAACCCCAAACTCAAGTTCACCCGCATAGCTATACCTGGAGTTCAGCGGCCGATACTGTGCGAAACGTCAACAAACAACATTCGACCGTATGTACCGCCGACCTACCGTTTTGCGGCCTTCAAAGCGCAACACGATTTGAGTCACCCCGGAGTTCGAACGTCAAGAAAAATTATCGCAACAAAATACTTCTGGCCTTCCATGAACAAAGACGTAGCTACGTGGGCGAAGTCTTGTATCAGCTGTCAACGCGCGAAAGTTCAACGACACGTGAAGAGCCCGCTCAGTGAATTTCAAGAATCAGCACGCTTCGAACACATACACGTTGACATCGTCGGACCACTACCTCCCTCAGGTGACTACAGATACCTCGTCACGATGATAGATCGTTACACCAAGTGGCCCGAAGCGATACCCACACATGACGTCACCGCCGAGACAGTAGCAAAAGCCGTGTACGACGGGTGGATTTCACGTTTCGGATGCCCGCTACGGCTCACAACGGATCAAGGACGACAGTTTGAATCTGCGCTATTCACATCACTGATGAAGAAGTTCGGTATCACACGCATTCGCACCACTGCATTTCACCCGCAAGCGAACGGTCAAGTCGAGCGATGGCACCGCTCACTAAAGGCCGCACTGATGGCGAGAGCAGCCGCAACACGCTGGAGCGAGGAATTACCCACAGTTCTTCTAGGACTACGTACCGCACTTCGTGAAGACACCTCCGTCAGCGCAGCCCTAATGACGTACGGTACCACATTACGTATTCCGTCCGACTTCTTCGTGCCTACAACGCCGAAAATTGAAGACGCCGAATTCGTTCGACAGCTGAGCGAAACAATGACCTCGCTATCGCCGGTAAGAAGAACGCACACATCAAACACGAACACATTCGTGTACAAGGACCTCGCTACGTGTACGCATGTGTTCGTACGTAACGACACTGTGCGCCCCCCACTCACACCACCTTACGACGGCCCGTTCGAAGTATTACAACGCAGTGAAGACGGGAAGTTGTTTACGTTGCGGTTACCTCTTCGCACCGCCATTATATCAGTCGACAGATTGAAGCCGGCGTACATGTACAATGAAGACACAGAAACATCAAGCTTGTCGTCATCTCCGACGCATACGCCGACTCAAGGTCAACACAACGCAACAACCGAACCGCCTACACCGACCGCAGCGAGTAAGAAACATACCTACGTCACTAGAACCGGCCGCACAGTGAAACCGAACGTACGTTTCACTTAGGGGGGAGTAATGTAGTGATACAAGTACCAAGGAACCACAAACCTTACCAGATACCAAGAACCTTACCAGATACCAAGAACCATACCGTTACGTTATTGACACTCTGACAAGAAACAAGAAACAGACCGTCTTGAAAAAGACGCGTTCACGACACTCTGGCAAGAAACAAGAGAACGCTCTGAAAAGAGCGGTTGGTACTCAAGGCTGACGACGTGCGTGAAAATCATGAGGCAGCAGAGGTGGACACACGGTGACACGCAGAGATCTTCACGCAACGACGGTAGCCCGAGAAAAGGATCGACGCGCGCGCGCTCTCGCGTTTTATAGTGTCGCGAGTACTTGCCCTGCGCGGACGACCTCTCCCGCGCGCCCCGCGGCGCGGCGGATCGAGCGCCCTCTTGTGATTGGTGGGTTGTAAATCGTAAACACTGTAGGCTAAGAAATACTTGTAATATAATAAAAACGAATATCAATAGGCATAATTCCAAATAAAATTTAACCATCAGAACTACAATCGACTTTTATTAGTTACCTCAAGAAGCACCTCACACGCAACTAAAATGTTATTGACTATGAATGTGGACAATGTAAATTCTGCTTTGTTGTCAGTGTGTTGGATTTCCTCTTTCAGTTTAATCATGCCCGCGTTGCATTTGGTAATGTGTTGGTTGATTATTTTGTGCTGCTTGTCCAGTGTATTTTCAATTCTTTTGATAACATTTAGCTCAGCCTTCACAACTGACGTCTGGTTTTTCCACAGCGTGCTAAGATGTTTTTGATTATGTCTGATTAAGGCAATATCTGTTTGATATTGTTCGGCGAAAGTTTCATCCAAAACTCCGAACAAACTATGTGCGACGTAACCGATGCCGTTGATAAGCCCGCGACGTCGGCGTACTTGACCTTGCTGACCAAGTAAAACGTTGTTGTAGTGTTCAAGTTCGTTGTACCCGTGACGCAGTTGTAATCGGACTACGTCGCATTGTGATATGTGATCCTTTGAACATATGTTCTCCAGATGAGCGACAATACGGAATACATTCCGTGCCAATACGGAGCCATATCGCAATAAACGATGAGTTTCCATTCTTCACGTTCCAATCTCATGTTTGCTAGTTTATCGAAAAATATGTTTTTATTTTCTGCAACGTTGGAAATTTTGTGCTCGCATGTTCCTGAGCAAATAACCATCAGAAGTACTAGCGTTGTAAGTATGAAGTTGCATAATTTTGATGAGGCTGGCTTGGAATATTTACTGTTGCGTGTTATTACTATACTGTTTGTTGTTTGACCTTCTTGATTTTCCTTTTCTGTGTCGTGGCTTTGATTATTATTGTCGTTGATCGGCAAAACGGATAATTTCATAATTGGTCTCTTGAGTGTCCCATTTTTCGTCCGTAGGGTCACTACTCTGACGTATCCATCTTTCCCTGGATGAAGTTCAATAACTCTGCCCATGGGCCATTTTCCCGAGGGCAGATTAATGTCGTGAATGATTACGATGTCATTGATCTTCAAATTCTGATGAGGTTTGCGCCACTTACTGCGAGCTGATAGTTGGCACAGATACTCAGCTCGCCACTTCTTCCACAGGTCATCAAATACTTTTTGTGTGAGCTGCCATCTTGTCCGTAGATCTCTCTCTGTCTCGATGATAGTTAACGTCGGACCACTTGCCAAAAAGTGAGATGGCGTGAGATAGTCTAAATCTTCAGGATCTTCGCTGAGTGCGCATAATGGACGGCTATTCAAACATGCTTCTATTTGAGCGAGCAAAGTCGAATATTCTTCAAACGTCAACTTCTGATCTCCTATCACTCGTTTGAGATGATACTTCAAACTCTTGACGGCCGCTTCCCAAAGGCCTCCGGCACTGGACCAGGAAGGGGCATTAAAATGCCAGGTAATCTCCATACTGGTAATAGCCTCGAAAAAGTGGTCGTCCAAAGTGTCTTGAATGTTGATGAATTCTTCGCTGAGAATTCTGCTTGCTCCAACAAAATTTGTGCCATTGTCACTATAGACATGGCCTGGGGTGCCTCTTCGAGCTGCCATTCTCCGCAAAGCCGCTAGGAACGATGATGAGGTCAGATCCGAGACTAGCTCGATGTGTACTGCCTTGGTGGCCATACAAACGAATACAGCGATGTACCCTTTCGTGGTCTTGATACCTCGGCCCTTGCTTGCTTTTACGTCGACAAACCCGGTAAAATCAACCCCTGTGTGGTAAAATGGTCGTGTAGGATTACTGCGTGCTAAAGGAAGGTCGCCCATGAGTTGTTCATGTTTGGTTGGATCGTGTCTTCGGCACTTGACGCAGTTTCGAAGGCACTTCTTGACGGCTCGGTTTCCTCCCAGAATCCAATATTGCTGACGTAGCCAGGCTTGAGTAACTCTCGCTCCCCCATGGAGTGTCATAATATGTCCTTGGTTGATCAATAAGTCACTGAGATGGGTGTTGTTAGGAATGATGAGAGGATGCTTCATGTTCTGGCTCATCTTCGCGTTGTTCAGTCTGCCACCGACTCTTAGTAGGCCTTCTTGATCCAAGAACGGGTTCAGCTTTAGCAATTTGCTCTTCGCGTCTATTTGTTTCTGATCTCGGAGACTAGACACCTCTGCCTTAAATACAGACAACTGCACTTCTTTAATTAAAAGATGTTTAGCGATTTTTATTTCGCGGACCGTCAAATACTTCGGTTTTGGTTGATTGCGAGATATGGCGCGCAAAGTCCAAGCAAGTACGCGCGCTGCTCGGTCAAAGTTGCTAAATTTGTTCAATATATTTAAAACAATGTCCTCATTTTGTTGAATAATTACATTGCTTTTTGCTGACTTCCTGATTTCTTCATACGTGACGTAAGTTGGTAGATCTTGATTGTGATTTTCTTTGAATGTTGATAGCCAAGTAGGTCCATGCCACCAAAGAGGATGATGTTGCAGTTGGTCCGCTGATAACCCTCGGCTCGCGCAATCAGCTGGATTTTCAGCCGATTTCACATAGCGCCAGCTATTTTGTGGTACTATCTCCGTTATTTGTACTACTCTGTTCTCCACAAATGGTTTCCAGCGATTCGGATCACCCTGGAGCCAACCTAGTACTGCCGTCGAATCAGACCAGCCGTATATTCGGATGTTATTGCTTGATAAACAGTTCTGGACAACTTTCATCAGTTTTGATAATAAGTGCGCAGCGCAAAGTTCCAATCTAGGTAAAGATATTGATTTGTTGACAGGCACGAGCTTTGATTTTCCTGCTACTATGATCACAGGGGACTGACACTCCGCCTTTTCTTGATTGATAACCCTGCCATAAATCACGCATGCGTAGGCTTTTACTGATGAGTCACAGAAACCATGCAACTCTATGCATTTTTTGGCGTTTGAAGCCACCTTGGGATGTTCATATGTTCGATTGCTGGTAACTCCTTCTTTATTTTGAGCCATTCTTCATTGATGTTTATAGGTACTGCGTCATCCCATTGAAGATTCAACGACCAAACTTTTTGAAACAGAAGTTTTAGTTTGGTGGAGACTGGAGACAGCCAGCTAAGTGGATCGAATATCTTTGAAATATCAGACAATAGTGATCTTTTTGTGGATGGTGTCAATGATGATGTGTTTATCTTCATCTGGAATTTGAATTGATCGTCCTGGGGGTGCCAACGCAGTCCCAAAGTTTTGGTTGATTCTTGATGCCTGAATTCGAATGCTTGTTCCTTGTCTGATATTGCGTCATCTTTTATGTCGATTTTATTTGATGACCACTTTCGCAAATTAAAACCACCTGACTTCAGTAAATTAATAAGGTCAGCCTTGAGTTGTTTGGCTTCCTTGAGACTGTGATGTCCAGCCAAAAGGTCATCCATGTAAAAACACTGTTCAAGTACAGCTGATGCTGTTGGATACCTTGAACGTTCGTCTTCTGCTAGACGTTTTAACGTCATCATGGCTAGGAATGGAGCCGCTTTGGTGCCATAGATGACTGTTGTCAGCTCATATTCTCTTAGCAATTGGCTCGGTGCGTCACGCCAGACGATTTTCTGATACTGTAGGTCCTTTTCATTACAGATGATCTGTCGGAACATTTTCTCGATGTCGGCTGTGATTGCGTATTCATACTGTCTCCATCTCAGAATTAGTGTAAACAAATCCTGTTGTAGATTCGGACCGCTAAACATTAAATCATTTAGACTGTAGCCTGTCGATGTTTTCGCTGATGCATTAAATACCACCCGTAACGCTGTTGTTGCCGAGTCCGGGCGTAAAACGCAAAGGTGAGGTAAAATGCAATCCGGCAAATTCTTCCGTGTGCACTTGCGCATGTGACCCAGATTGATGTACTCGTTAATGAATGATTTGTAATCTTCAGAAATATTTTTGTTTCTAGAAAACTTTCTTTCCAATTGATAAAATTGGGCTACGGCTCTTTGTTTCGATTCTCCCAATTTTTCGTTGATATCTGGCTTTAGTGGCATCCTAACCACGTATCTGCCATCATCTCGACGTACTGTTTCCGAATTATATTGTTGTAGGCATTGATAATCTTCAGAGGACATGTTGGTTTCGGGATCGGTGACATCCTCAATACTCCAAAACCTTTGTATATCTTCTATATTGTTCATGATAACGTTGCATTGATAGGACTTGACATTGCCGCTCAAAATCCAGCCAAGCTGAGTCTGTTGTGCTACTGGTAGAGATGAATTTTCCTTGATTATGCCTGCCATGATGATTTCCGAGTAAACTTCTGCCCCCAGCAATAAGTCGATTGATCGACAAACGTTGAAATCTGGATCTGCAAGCTGGATGTTTTGAAGATATTCCCACGATGGTTTTGAGAAACTATGATTTGGCAAGTTGTTAATTAATTTCTTCATAACAACAGCTTCTGTTTGAAATGTGTAATTGGAGTGTAATGCGGATGCCACAAGACTGATAACTCCCTTACAATTGGTTTGATTGGCACTGACTCCAACTATGACGCCTTTGCATGCTCGGCGGGGAAGCTTCAGGATTTGAGCAGCGTTCTCAGTGATGAGGGAGGCTTGAGAGCCTTGATCTATGAGAGCCCTCATTATGTGATATTCCCCATTAGCCCCTTGCATACGGACTAGTACTGTTGCTAGCAGAATTTCAACAATAGTTTCCTTGGAAACATGTGTCACATTACTTCGTGTTTTGTCTTCACGTGACGTAGACGGTGACGTATTCATGTTACTGGACACCGCGTTTGTCTGTAGGGCATCGTGTAGCACGGTGTTGTGAGTTCCTTGACACACCCTGCATCTTGATTCAGAACGGCATGATTTATTTTTGTGATCAACCAGGCAATTTTTACACAAGTTAAACCTTTGAACTGTGTTTCTTTTTTCGTCTGACCCAGACTCCAAAAATGGCTTGCAGTAGAATAATCCGTGGCCATCGTCTTTGCATAGTGGGCAATATTGTGTCCTCATTGCACAACTTTTTGCAGCGGAACTGCGTAAAAACGGTTTATTAGAGTCGTTTTTATTGTTGAAATGATTTGATTTTGATTGATTCTTTTTGTTGAATTGATGTTCAGAATCTTTGCTATTACTCGAAGATGACGACGATGGTGATTTGGATGCATAATGCTTGCGCCGTGTTGATTCGAGAGCAGTATATTTGAGCTCTAAAAATTTAAGAAAATTGCTAGAACAGGCAATGCTCTAGGATTTTCTAATGCTTGAGTGTATTCACTGAGGGTTTGGGTATCCAGCTTCAGTGTAAGTAAATGCACAACCATTGGTCCCATGGCGGCTACATCTATACCAAGATTTTTCAAGGCGTTCATGCATTCATTGATGGTGTCGAACATGTTCTTGATCTGTGTGTCGACTTGGTTTTGCATTGTAGGTATTGACAGCAGTATGCTCATGTGAGAGGTAAAAATTAGCCTGTCATTGTTATACCTATGGTTCAAGATGTCCCAGCAGATTTGGTAATTCTCAGAACTGATTTTGAGGTGTTGAATGATCCTTTCTGCTTCGCCTTTCAGTTTACTTTTTAATAACTGCATCTTCTGGGCTCTTGGGATGGATTTGTTGTTATGCACTGCTTCTTGGAATAAATCCTTGAATGATATCCATTTGTGATAGTTCCCCGAGAAGGAAGGAATATCAATTTTCGGTGTAAAACTTTCCCGATATGAAACGGAATACATTTTGCTATTGATCAACTTTTTGATGTCAACGTACAGTTGTTCGTACTTGCTATACTCCTGTTCATACTCCTCATCTTCCGAGTACATCTCACTATCAATTTCCCAGTGCAGAGAATCGATGGTTGACCATTTTGCTTGAATGGTTCTGAGCACGTCTTCGAATTCCCATTTTTCGGAGAGGCTCTCGATGTCCACGCTTTTGATTGCCCGTGATAAAGCCTTGAAGTTACTTTTCTGCTTGCGCAGCATTTCTTCCAATTTACTGGCATTCCCCCGAGAGACAATCTTCTTGAATAATGATGTGAATTGGCTCCCACTAGGTTTGATATTCGATTGATCTGTATCAACCGACAATGTGTTCGTTTGCTGTCGCTCATCCGTAGCTTCTTGATAGCGATCGTCTGATACACCAATAGATGAAGCGCTAGGCGACTTATCCCCTATCTCCAAACTAGTAGGCGGTCTGTATTGTCGAATTATGTTCTGAGCTTCATTGTAGAAGATCATCGTTTTATCGTAGAAGTTCTCCGAAAAGTAGGTATTCCCACGATGTTCAAACTCACATAATCTAATATGATTCTGTTCAAACTCCCGCCAGTATGTATCCAGGGTTTGCAAACGTTTCTTGATGTAGGCCGGAGTTTTGCGATCCGCAGAATCCTTCTTGAAATTCCGCAGTTGCTGCTCCATGGCTTGAATGATCTGATCTTGATTGGTCAAAATGTCTTCCATCTTGGCGCTCATGATTGTTTTTGCGTGATAGGTTTACCGCTTTCTGCAGTTCGTGCTATTGCAATCTCCCCTCAATGGATGAACCGATTCGCACCCACGAAAAGAAAGTTATGGCAGACAATCTGCTAAGATGGAGTAAGCAGTCGTTGAGTTCTAGCAGACGGATGTTACTCTGTCCACAGGTCGTAGTCGCAGGAGCTATACTTTCGTGCCGACAGTTTATTCACACTGTTAAGAGCGCGAAATAGTCCCGCTTATACGGAAGCTCGAAGAACCAAAAAGATGTAGGATCTTTACACCTTTTAGTGATGATAGTTTTGAGTGATACGCAAGAATACGTAATAATATAATTTATTGAATGATAATGAGTGCACGCGATTTGAATGATATTTGTGTACTAAAGTATAGACCACGCGTAGCGAGTAAAGTGCTGACACAATGATGTCAAATTAGTACGTGCTTGCACTGTACAAAATTAATATTTTTGGGCGATAGATATGGGCGACGCCTGTGCATTCGAAGAGCACGTGCGCAGCGGTTTCCTCTGCTTCCATGCGAGCCCTGTGCCTATTGTGTGAAAGTGTTTGTTTAGTGAGCAGTGGCCCGTGATGGTCCCTGTCAGCAGGCGCAGGCCTGTCCTGTCCAGACGTAATAACCGCCTGGTTAACTTACTATCCAAGGATGGCATAGCCTCCTTGGACTGTCTGCACCCAGGTGCCGAAGACCACCAGTTCTTCGCTTGTGTTTGGGTGAGCTCCTGTAGCCACTTGCGTAGTTGGTTGAAGGGGATAGATACGATCGGTTCCAGTCCGCAGACTGACGTGCCGGATGCTCTCCTGGCTAGTTCGTCAGCTGCGTCGTTACCCAGCGATCCGCTGTGTCCTTTTATCCATTGCAGTGTCACTGTATTGCGGTTGAAAACTGTTAAGCGTTCTAGCGTGTTCTGACATTCTTGTGTTAGTCTCGAAGTGCTGTGTTTCCTTCCTAAGGATTGGAGAGCTGACGCGCTGTCGGAGAGTATACGTATATGAGTATCCGTGACTCTCCTGGCTTCTATGGCATACGCCGCTTGTGTGATGCCCACACACTCTGCCTGGTAGACGGTGTTGAACCTTCCCAGCGGGCTGGATATGTTTATGTTAAGGTCGTGTGAGAAGACGGCTCCGGTTCCGGAGTTGGTCTTTGAACCATCGGTGTATACTCTTACCTCATTCGGGCTGAATAGTCACACCGTTCCTCTGTGAGTACTATGTTGTAGTGCTTTTGGAAGCAGTATAGTTTAGGGGCTCTGTGGCAGGATGATGCCATCATTGGTCGTCGTTTGATCACATTCTCCCTTATTCGTATGTGCTTGACTCTGGAGTCTTTACTCAGAGTTCCTATTATGCTAAGCCTACAGGCAGCCAGGGCCGCCTCCTCTCGCACAATAAGATGCAGAGGCGGCAGCCCAAGCATTGCCTGTAGGGCAGCAGTGGGCGTGGTTCTCAAACAGCTCGTGATTGCTACACAAGCAAAACGTTGTAGCTTTTCGAGATCGTTTTGGGCTGTGCTCAGGTCTGTCCTGGGCCACCAGACTAGTGAGCCGTATGTGATAGTTGGCCGGATGACCGTGGTGAATAGCCAGTGGGTAATCTTGGGGTTAATTCCCCAGTTCCTGCCGAGCAGTCTTTTGCACTGCCACAGCGATATGCTGGCTTTTGTGATGATGATGTTGTTGGTGTGTTTTGCCCAATTCAACTGTTTGTCCAAGAAAATGCCCAGGTATTTGGTTTCGGTTGATAGGCTTAGGGTGGTTCCAAAGAATCGTGGTAGCTGTAGTAGTGGCAATTTCCTCTTCTTTGTGAATAGAACCAATTCGGTTTTTGTAGGGTTTACTGATAGTTGGTGCTTATTGCACCAAACCTCTACTATTTTAACCGCTCAGGCCCGTGGCTCAATAACGTCATCTCTCAATCTCAAAAAAAACATTTTTATTCGATAACTACTTTCAAATCGCGCGCCGCGAGGGCTCCTATTCGGAGCCATTGGGGCTTTATCGGTTAAAGGCTTGGCGCATAAGGTTGCACAGGGTATTCTCGTGGGTGCCGTTTATTATTATGGTTAAGTCATCCGCGTAGCCTACGGTGAAGTAACCTTTATCGTTGAGTGTTTTAATAAGATTGTCGACAACCAGGTTCCATAAAAGTGGCAAGAGGATGCCACCTTGTGGGCAGCCCTTCGCCACTATGGCCCTGGTAGTGTCGTTCACTGTGACTTGTACCGCTCTCAGTTTAAGCATATTTGAGATCCAGCCACTTATGGTCGGGTCTATGCTGTGTCTATCAAGGGCCGTGTTGATGCTATTGAACATTGTTTTGTCAAAGGCGCCCTCGATGTCAATGAAGGCGGCCAGTGCTGAGCATTTGTGATCCACTGCGCATTCAATTTTGGAAACCACGCTGTGCAGCGCGGATTCTGTTGATCTGCCTGTGGTGTACGCATGCTGTTGTTTATGAAGGGGTTTGGCTCGAAGTGGTCCGTCACGAATGTGTCTATCGCAAAGTCTCTCGAGGGTCTTCAGTAGAAAGGATGTGAGGCTTATAGGCCTATAAGCTTTGGGTTGTGTATAGTCGGTTTTGCCAGGTTTGGGTATAAAAATTACTTTCACCTCGCGCCACGCGAAGGGTATGTACCTGAGTGCCATGCAGGCTCGATAGATCTCCGTCAGCAATGGCACCAGATGATTTACCCTCCACTGCAGCAGGGCTGGGAAAATGCCATCCAGCCCTGCGGACTTGTACGGCTGAAAGGTGTCAATAGCCCACCTTAACCGGTCTTCTGTTACTATGTTGCGGGCTCTGGACCAGTCCTGATCCGTTGGGGTCCATTCTGGTTCAGCCTCCCACATCCCATCCTCCAGAAGTCTACAGTCTGGGAAGTGGGTTTCGAGAAGGACCTTACTGGTTTCCTGGTCGGTTAGTGTGTATGAATTATCAGGCTTTTTCAGCGCGCCAAGAGTTCGGTCCTGGTCTGCTGCCAGGATCTTCCTTACCCTTGCGGCTTCGTTGTTTGTCTCGATGGATTCACAGAATTTCCGCCAAGCAGATCTCCTGGCGGTTCTAATCTGTTTTTGTATGCATATTGGGTTTCTTTGTATAGTTCCCAGTCGTCCGGGAGTCTGGTGTTTTTGGCTCTGTTGAATTGTTTACGCAATGCATCTCTGAGTTTACTAAGTTCTGCGTTCCACCAGGGGTTCCTGTCGCCCTTGGTTTTTGGTGCTCTTAGTTTGCAGCTTGCATGGTATGCTTCGATTACTTTGTCACGCTGATAACTTTGTCACGCTGTATTCCATTTGCGTTTGGTCTCTTAGAGTTACCTGTGATAGGTGCCTATCTAATAGAGAGGCTAGTAGTCGTTTAAACCCGGGTACATCGGTGCGCCGCGGGGTCCGCCTTGGTGTTGGTTTATTTGTATTGGTAGTTATTGTGAAGTGTATCCTCCTATGGTCCGAGCAAGATGGCTCGTCCGATACGTGCCAGTTCATAATGAGGTTAGTCGCGTTTTCTGTAGCGAGTGTTAAGTCTATGATCGTTTGTCCTCGGACTGTGACCCAAGTGGGTTCAGAGCCGTGGTTAATGATGTTAAGATTAGTAAAGAATAAATAGGTGGATAGTACCTCTCCTCTGGGGTTCGGTGCGTCGCTGCCCCATAGAGGGTGGTGGGCGTTCGAGTCGGTGCAGATTATCAGCTCCAGTTTGGCGCGCTCACAGTGCTGCACTAGGTCGACCATCTCCTTTGGAGGACAGTTTACGTCCTCGCCTGGCATGTACACCGAGGCCAGTACAACATCTGGAGCGCTACCATCGCTGTGGAGCTTGACAGCTGTTAAGTCTCTGGAACAGAATTGAGTAAATGGTGTGATAGGAATTCCTTTGGGTAGGTAGACGCAGGTTCTTGACTTGTCTGCGCTGTGTGTGTTCAGGATCAGCTTACCTCCGATGTTACCGAGGCCACATATTTTATTATTCCTGATCCAAGGCTCTTGGACCAGTGCGGTGGTTCGGGGTGTTACCTCCAGCGCCCTGCGTAAGCTAGCCGTGGCAGTCTGGCTATGCTGGAGGTTTGTCTGTATGATGTTGAGGGGAGGCGATGGCGACGGTGTGGCGGAGTTAGTCGGAGATGGATCCATCGGACAATCCCTCCGCTCCCTCTGCCCTATGCTGGTCGTCGTGTTGATCGCCCGGTGATGAGGCTAACAGTTGCTCGTTCCAGCCGGGCGATGCTGGCGGTATGGCTTCGTCTTCGTCGGCCATTGCCGCTCGGGCCATGACCTCCTCCAACTTGTCCGTGTCCAGTGTGTCTGTCGACGTCGGTACCGTCACAGTCAGGTCCGTCGTGGTTTCGGTCAGGGTGGCGGGGGGTTGGGTCGCTGTGTCAGGGGGTTGGGTCGTGGGCCAGAAGCGTACTTAAATCGACCCAAGCAGGTACGATATCCGTCGCTCCCGGGCTAGGACCTTCTCAACTTCCTCCGGTGGCACACCTAGGGTCAAATATGTAGCGACCACTTGCCTATGTCGTACCAAGTATTCTGACGAATCAGAAGACTTTGGAGCCGGGCAATGTCCCCCTTGTAGCGTGGGACGAAGAGTGAGGCTCGGGCAAGGGTCGGCACGTTGGTCTGTTTCATTACCGTTAGGGTAAGGTCGGTGTCTGGGAGTTGTATACGGGGCACGTTCTGAGTCAGCCAGGTCAGAGCATGGTCGTCCTCACACCATAACTGCACGGTGCCTTCCGCTACCCGAGGGTAGCCGCGGAAGGCAGGGATCTGTGTTGTGGAGTCCGTGTCCAGCATAAGGCTCTCAAGTTCGGTCTTGATGTGTACGGCCTCTTCCTTGGTCAGGTCTCTAGAGGGGGTAGGGAAGCAGATTGCTGCGGCCAGCCGCGCAGGAATGTCCTTTGTGGCTCGCGCGTAGGTCCTCTGCACTCCCTGGGCGGAGTGGACCCTCACGCGTTTGGCGTCCTCCTGAAGCGTGCTCGATGAGGCCGAGTCATCGGGGCGCTCCCTCTTCACCGACCCTGTACCGCTTGGTCCAGGCTGCGGATCGGAGGTACCAGTCTGGGTGCTTCTCGCCAGTAACGTTTGGCGTGAGGATCCAGCGCGGCTACCCCTTTTCCTTTGGGGTCGAGGTAGGTCGTGGGTCAAGTCGTTGTCCTGGGGTCGGCTGGCGGCCCCGGCAGGCTCAGTCGCGTGCGGAGGTTTTTCGCGCTGGGTTTCCCCTTCGCGTACTTGCGGCTGGTCACGTGTTTCCGCGTCCGGTCGTTTTCCGCGCTGGGTTGCCCCTTCGCGTACTCGTGGCTGGTCGCGTACTGCCTCTTCGGCGTCCGATCGCTCTTCGCGCTGGCTAGAGCCTTCGCGAGTATTGCGCTTTCGGTCGCCTACTTTCATCCCCCGAGCCATGATTTTTCCGCGCTTGTACAGCATGCGTACTCCATCGGCCGGGAAAGTGTTAGAGCTCCCAGGTCCGTCTTCCTTCTCCGTCACTCTCTGTCTGTGTCGTTCTTGGTCCTTGTCCGGGTTGGTGATGCTGTTACGCACAAGACTCTGTTGCCAGAGACTTGTGGTAGGCATACACGTCGTAGTGGGTGTTGGCGCGTGAGATGCAGCCGGAGTTGAGTTCGTTGGCGCGCTGGTCGCAGCCGTGGTAGGGTGGGATGGCGCGTAAGTCGCAGCCTGTGTTGTGGGCGCTGAGTCAACAGCCGGCCGCGGAAAGCGCGGCACCAAAGAGCAGTCGGATGCCCCCCCCCCAGAATACGATGGGGGCTGACCGCCGAAGCGGTGTGGGATTCCCCGGCTTTCTTGTTTCTGAATCAATGAGACTCTTATCTAGATTATTTTTGGCAATATTTAAAATATGTTGTGATATACACTTATTTTTCTTTAAAGTTGAGTGTTTTCTGGTACTGCTAGGTTGTCCGCTACATAGGTTTTTTAGTTTAGCTATTGTATTTTGTTGTTCACTTGTTTTTTTTTTTTTAAAGTGGCGTTATCCATGACTAAGTTTTCAATTTCATCATGTGCAGTATTCAATTGCAATCTCAACTATTCAATATCTCAAATTAGTCTCTCACACTCTTTGCAACTCAAGCCGGTAGTTCGCGGCAAACTTTTTGAAAGATACTCAGAATTAACAGAGTCAAATGAGGAAGTCGGAGAGTTGGTTACCGTTTTATTTCTTCTCATAGTTATATTTTGGAAATCCATTTTTGTTATTTATTTTTGTGAAGTGTCCAAAATTTTTTTTCTATCAAATACTAAAATATTTTTTAAGTGGTATCCCTAATCGTTTGTTTTGCGCCCACTGGCGTCAAGCAGCTATACTATATTGGTTCGTCTATTCAGCGCGCGGTGTCGTACTGGCGCTAGTATTCATACATTCATTAGAGTCCAAAGGTCAATTTTCCAAATATTTCTCTTAACGGTGTTAATATTGTAGTCTTTTGTAATCATTGGACTATTTTTAATATAAAACTGCACTCATCTTCACTATATTATATAAACTAGGATGATGTTTTAGTGATATGTTGTTGTAACACTGTATTATTGTTTGTGAAGTGTTTTGAACCGTCACATAATGTTGTTGATTTATTTTATAGATACACTTGTCGTTCATAGTCACCAATAATGTCACTTGCAAATTATAGTTATTGCACTGAGTTTCACTACTTTTTAGTCAATTAAGAATGTATTTTATTTTAAATTATACATTTTAAATAGGCAGGTCTAGTAAACATAGCCAGTGTTGCCAGCTGAGTTTCTTCTCTTTTAAACTCAAAACTGAACTATACGAACACCAGGCGGCGGCCGAATTAGCGGCACGCGGGGTTGCGACAATCGTCGAAAGGATCCGGCAATTGGGACTCGAGGTGGCCCTGCAGAAGTCCGAGGCCATGTGTTTTCATGGTCCTCGGAACGCGCCACCGTTGGGGTCCCAAATAACGGTAGGAGGGGTTTCTATCGGCGTCGAGTCGACGATGAAGTACCTGGGACTCGTCCTCGACAGCCGGTGGAACTTCGTGGAGCATTTCCGACGTTTGGCTCCCAAACTGGAGTGGGCGGGCGCTGCATTGAAGCGGCTCCTGAGCGCGCCCATACAGGAGCCCCGTAGAGGGCCATCCTCTACGGGGCTCCTGTATGGGCGCGCTCTCTGGCGCTGCGGCCAGCCCGCCGGTTGAGCGCGGCCCAAAGGGTCATGGCCATCAGGATGGTCCGAGGATACCGCACGGTCTCCTGTGAGGCAGCGAGCCTCCTTGCCGGATTGCCGCCATGGGATCTGGAGGCAAAAGTCCTCGCGCACGTATGGGAGTGGCGCGAGGAGGCGAAACGCCGGGTCGTAAGTCCGCCGCCGCGAGAAATCGCGGCACAGCGGACGGAGCTCCGGCGGGATCTCATGGCGTCATGGAAAGTACGGTTGTCGCAACCCAGTGCTGGGCACGCCACGATTGCGGCGATAAGTCCCCTCTTTGAGGAGTGGCTGGAGAGGCGCCACGGCGTCCTCACCTTCCGCCTGACGCAGGTCCTCACCGGACACGGCAGCTTCGGGAGGTTCCTGTGTCGGATAAGGCGGGAGGAAACGTCCGGGTGTCACCACTGTGTGGATCGCCCAGAGGACACGGTGGAGCATACGGTGGAGGTCTGCCCGGCTTGGGCAGAGCACCGCCGTGTCCTCGTGGAGGCGATCGGCGGCAGAGACCTCTCGCGTCCGGCCCTGGTTCAGGCCATGGTACGGAGCGAGAGGGCATGGGCAGCCGTCACCTCCTTCTGCGAAGCAGTAATGCTCGCGAAGGAGGAGGCGGGACGGTTGAGGGAAAGGCACGTTTCGCGCCCTCTCGCCCCTAGCCGCCGCAGGAGACGCCCAGGGCGTCGGGAATCCCGGGCGGATTTCCGGCCACCGTAGGCGCGGGCTTGCGGACGGTGAGCAATGGGTAGCTCACCGTCCGGTAAGGACCAGGCCCGGGTCGACGGCGCGTCGTATTCCACGCGCGCCTCAAAGAGATGTCGTCAGCATAAAGTAGGGGTCCACTAGGGCCGATGCCTGCCGGGGTCGCGGGAAGGTACTTATGGGTCACCGAGGCCCCCGCAACACAGGCAACAGGAAGGAATACGGGTGGGTTTTAGTCAGTAAGAGTCTGACACACCCTCCCGCTCCGCCCAGAGCGGGAGAAGTTATTTGATGATTTCCCAGCCTCAAAAAAAAAAAAAAAAAGGGGTATCGTATTACCCAGTAACTGGGTTGTGGAGGTTAGATAGGCAGTCGCTCCATTTAAAATACTGGTAGTCAGCTGCATCCGGTTAGACTGGAAGCCGACCTCAACGTAGTTGGGAGAAGGCTAGGCAGACGATGTATTTTATTAATACATTTCTATGATGGTTACATGTAATACAATTGTAGTCGATATTTATTGTTAATACCAGTTCTAAATACGAGGCATGCTTTTTAAGTTTTGTCGTTTGATGAAAAAAACACAACTAGAACCTTATAGTACTTTTTATTGTTTTTCACCACGTAACTTAATACACTTTTCCATTCACTCAAACCAGTTATTATAACATTTATTCCACTCTAAAGTGGGGGTGTTCAAAATGGCTGACTTGAAAGCGTCGACTACTTCTTAACCGGACTGGAACCTTTGACCACGAAGACTTTTCTTAATTTTAGGAAATGTAAAAAAATCGTTAGGGCTTAGGTCAAGACTGTATGGAGTATGGTTAAGAATTTCTACTTTTTCCTGCTTCAAATACTCAATCGTTTGACGAGCGCTGTGTGAGCTTGCGTTGTTGTGGTGCAGGATGATGCGCCGCTTTGAGTTAGATTTTCGAAGTTCGGCGATGACTTGTGGTAAACAAACTGTGGTATACCACTCTGCGTTAACCGTTCTACGATCTTCAAGTGCAATAGTCGCAACATGGCCGGTTTTTCCAACGAACATTTGCATTCTTAGCTTTTTGTTTGTATTTCGAGCTTTGCGCATCTTTGCTTTTACTTCAGATATTATATCTTTCAGCTTATTTTCTGTTGCAGTCAAAGACATGGAAATCTTGTAACCTGAAAAAATAAAAAATAAATTGTACATTGGGTATTATTTAGAACTAGATGCGCCCAGCGGTTTCACCCGCATAAGTTTTGACCCCGTGGGTATATCGGGATAAAAAGTATCCTATGTGTTATTCCTGGTTATAAACTATCTGTGTGCCAAATTTCATCCAAATCCGTTCAGTACTTTTTGCGTGAAAGAGTAACAAACATCCATCCATCTATACTTACAAACTTTCGCATTTATAATATTAGTATTTAGAATATAAAATATTTATTTAAACATCACTAATTGTTTACAAGTCTTACATCAATATTCATTAGTTATAGTATTTAATAATTGTGTTGTTTTTAATTTAAAATGTTCATCACACACTTTTCTGTTCTTATGTATGAATTCATTATCTTCTCCAATAATATCACCTCCAATGTTCATAACCCAAGTGCGAAGACGGTCTATTTGAGCAGGATTGTTTGGATTTGGAAACCGGTGCAACGGCAATCCTAAAACATGATAATTAAAAACTAGTTACAAGATGTTCACCAAGCATAAAAAAGAAAAGAATCTGAGTACCTACTCTACCTGTACCTTGGTATGGTAAAAAATAATGAGTGGCATGCAGTCATACACTTATTTGAATCCTCAAATTTAAAATTACTGACTTTTCTAGATAACATAATAGATACTTACGAGTATGTCTAGAGATTTGTTACTCAATCACACTTCAACAGCTGAATGGGTTTGAATAAAAAATATACTCAGAATGAGACAATTTACCGCCTCCAAGTTTCATGGAACAGCCGGGAACACAACAAGACCTTTGAGCCGTCTTTAATTAAACTTATTGAGTAACAAAAAAGTTCACGATTAGTATTTTATGGCAATCTTCATGTAAAGCAGGAGAAACAAAGTTCAAACTCAACGTACCGAATTAAAATAAAACAAAAAAACACAAAATACAAGATACATTATTTATTTATTTATTTATGACACTATGGAAGACTTACAGCTATATTAAAACTTAACATAGACAAACATAGACAACAGATAGCCAATTACAAGTCCTCACCTATAGAAATAGGCTAGAAATTATGTGAACACACGTCAGTACAATGTGTTAATTTAAAGTTAATATAGTATAGGTATATCTATTAGACAACGTCAGTTTTACATACAAAGGTTTAGAAAATGATTATCAAAAATAGCTTTGTTTACAGTAAAATTAAAATAACAAGTTATAATAAAATAATTAAGAAAATGGGGTAATAAACTCAAATTGTAGGCTATTTGAAAAACTTGAGGCTTAAGCACCTTCTTGCTGATGTAACACTCGTTGTGAAAGGATCCAAATCATGCTGCTTACATATAATATTGAACTGCTTACTCACACGCACAATATAACTGTTCTGCCTACAGTTCGTATAAGTTTGAAGGGCGGATTGAAATGAATAATTTACCTGGTACATTAAAATAAAATTTTGATAATAACTCGGGGCTGTTAATGTTATCATTAAATATTTTTAACAGAAACAGACAGTCGGCAATCTCACGTCGGTCTTTGAGTGGTAATAGGGGTTCCCTACTTGATTTCGAAAGTTGATGATTCGATTTATATTATATCTAACACGGTGTGTCGATAATTCAGTTGTACGATGTTTTTTTCCACCGATGCTTTATTGGTGCGATGTAACGTTTGTGCGAAAATTCATGTTACGAAAATCCCTACAACGATTGCTCATTAGTTCGGTTATTTATTAGTTCGAAAGTATGTCGGTTCGAAACGCCTACTGTTGTCCGTGACATTTAATTAATAATCTTATGTTGCATTATAGACGTTAAGGAAATACATTAAATACCATACATATCTTCACGTCAATTTTCCTAAATTGAGGAAGACAGGTAACAAATCCACCACGTTTTACTTCCGTACTGGGCGAGGATTAAAAAAAACTTAGAATGCCCCAGTTGTTTTCTTTTCCGAGCTATATTTTTTTTCAAAATCATCAAATAACTTCTCCCGCTCTGGGCGAAGCGTGAGGGTTTGTCAGACTCTTACTGACTAAAACCCACCCGTATTCCTTCCGTTGCCTGTGTTACCACCGCCTCGGTGACCCTTTAGTGCCTTCTCGGGACCCCGTTCTTTTCCGTGCATATCGAAATAGACGATTGAGGTATGGCAGTTTCGGTTTCTGAGGGTATCAGGCGGATCGCTAGCAACCGGTCACTGATATTGTCTACGTTATCTTTGGCCCATGCAACAGCTAAACGTGGTGAATTTGTTACCTGTCTTCCTCAATTTAGGAAACTTGACGTGAAGATATGTATGGTATTTTATGTATTTCCTTAACGTCTATAATGCAACATAAGATTATTAATTAAATGTCACGGACAACAGTAGGCGTTTCGAACCGACATACTTTCGAACTAATAAATAACCGAACTAATGAGCAATCGTTGTAGGGATTTTCGTAACATGAATTTTCGCACAAACGTTAGATCGCACCAATAAAGCATCGGTGGAAAAAAACATCGTACAACTGAATTATCGACACACCGTGTTCGATATAATAAAAATCGAATCATCAACTTTCGAAATCAAGTAGGGAACCCGGTAATAGATGGTATTTTTTACAGAGTCGGAGATAATCAATCGAATGGTATGGAATCTTTTGATGATAACAGAGAAATTTAATGAATCGTTTTTGTATGTTTTCAATACGGTCGATGTACTTATTGTAACGCGGGTTCCATATCTGAGATGCATACTCCAGCTGACTTCTTACAAAAGTGCAGTACAAAATTTTTAGTGTCTTGACCTTTTTAAAGCACTTAGAAAGACGCATTATGAATCCAACAGTTTAGAGGCTTTTTTTACACAAGCTTTTGCGGTATATACAGATATTCTATTTCACGAAGTCCGTTCGGCTTTGATTGTAGTAGTGACGTATCCCGACAAGCGCGCTTGTGTGTGTAAAAGTAGGTAACGTTAGCAAAAAAATCTGATATATATTCAAGTCGAGATTTAATAATCTAAATAAAATTTTGGTTTTAAAAGTATATACATTTTGTAAATAAATTAGATTAGGTTGCAATAAATACAAAAATATTAAGAATATGTAGGCATTTAATTAAGCATTGGTGTTACAGAATGGAAACGAAACAAGTAGGACTATTCAGTATTTTCAATCACTATCAGATAAATTTTCGATTTCCGATTCCGTTTTGCTGTCGTCAGAATCATCTTGTACATTGATTATAAATTCAAAATCGAGATCAAAATATTTCAAGTAGTCTTTTTCAATTTTTTCAACATGAGCACAAGTTTTTTGCCACGTTTCACTGCTAACTTGGCCCAAACTTTCATTGATCAGTCTTTCCGTATTCGTCATGTTTTGCTCGATATTTTTAGATGCGACATAATTTTTAACGATCCCCCAAATATTTTCAATCGCATTTAATTCTGGGTGATAAGGGGGAAGGCGTAAGACATCAAAACCCTTGCTTTTTATAAAATCGTCAATCTTGTAGATTACGTGTTGGGCTTTGTACTTCTTTATTGTATCGTACAATTCCAATTTAAGAAGAGATTCATCAAATGCTATACCCTTATCCCTGAGCCATTGCTGCATATCGGCTTTCTTTGTAGATTGCGTCGGTAGTCGTTCAGCCCGTGTGTTGTGATAAGATGCATTGTCTAAGACAATGACAGAGCGCGGAAGTAAATTGGGTAGCAACTTTTCATTTAGCCATTTTACATAGTTATCATAGCTCATATTTGAATGATAATCACCAGCTGTTGAGTTGGCCTTATAAACCAAGGAAGCATTTTCAATAAAACCATCCTTGGTTCCCGCGTGCACTAAAATAAAGCGAGTGCCTGTGCTAATTTTTTTAAAAAACGGAGTTCTTTCCTTTTTTTTTTGCCCAGGTGTTGTTTCGCACGTGTGTCGAAAGGACGTAGCTCTCATCGGTGTAGACAATGGGCCGACTTTGAGAGCGGTACTCTGTTATTTTTTTTTAATATTTTAAACGCCACATTTGTATATCATGACGCTCCGTCAAGACTTTACGGTTGTTCTCTGTTTTGCGCCACTTGTAACCTAATTTCAACAGTAACTTGCGAACAGTTTCTAAACAACCTTCGAATCCGATTTTTTCATTCAATGCTGTTCTTAACTTAGCTAATGTTGGAATTTCTTTATGGACAATATGGAAATCTTGTACAGTACTGCGAACCACATCGGCTGTAAAATTATCTATATCCACTTTATTATCTCGCTTTCTCCTTTTCTTCATAGGTGAAGTGAATTTTGATGAAGTGGATGGCAATTCCTTCTCTTCTTTTAATATTCTTTGAACTGTTTTTTGGCTCACACCCGTAGCTTCAGCTGTACGGCGTGTAATGTCTCGTAAATGAGACAAATCACAGTTGAGTTCCATTAATGATTTTGTAAATTCATATTCTTCTCGCAGAAAATGATAAACACTAGCTATCATGTTTCGACCCTAAAACAAAATGTAATCAAAATAATTAAGTAATATAAACATTTTATAACACAAAAATACATTCATTTTATAAATACTTCTATTGCTATATTAAGTATCTTTGTATAACATTTTAATTGAAAACGTATAAATAAATATTACCTCACTATGGACAACTCTTCTTCGTTTTGTTGCCATGCTGACCTTATTCCGTGAAACAATTTGGCGCGAACTAAAAACCACTACTGATCCGGACCGTGTCCCGATCGACACTGAGCGCTCTCGAGGTTACGCACACAAAAACAATGTGCATGTGCACGCTTGACAACATTCATAGCCAAACGGACTTCGTGACATAGAACATCTGTACCTGTTTTGATTTTCTTTTATAGTTTTTATAAAGTATGCAATTGAAGCGAGAACAATGGACGCTCATTAACGATGCAGAAGTGTTAAACCTTGTACAATAACTAACAGACAAAAGTAAAATCAAACTTAGATGTATTTTAAAACAAAACATAAGATTTGAAATAAACAAAGTCTAATTAATCCAAAATGCACGTAGTAGCGGTTTAAATGATTTCGTTTAAATCCGTTTCTTTACGAACAATAAAGGGTTTGCAATTAACGTCTTTGCACACATGAATTTTGCTATGTTTAACCCATACAAATTCATAGCCTTTCTTTCTCCTTAGCGGTAGATTTGGTTTTATTAAGAAACTTTTTGGATTCCACACTCAAGTGATCATTTATAAATATTCGTTTTGGTGCTCCTTGGAAACCTAGATCAGTGGTGGACAGATCCTTCACAGTACGCGCAGCTGCAACAAAATCCTCCTTTACATACCGATTAAGGAAACTCACAACCAGTAATTTATCCTTGGAGTTCTGTATAGACACTATAGATGTAGTTGATCAGGGTCTTATCACAACTGTACTTTATTTTGCGGCTGATGGACTCCACCACCGAAAATATATTGTCGTCTTTCATCAGGGGGACTCCTTTTATCTCCACGTTGTTAAGCCGGGATCGCTGGTCGTGTGAAGAAAGCTCGAGCTTCATTGAAGCAACTTCTGCTTCCAATGAAGAAACTGTGTCCTGAAGCTTCCCCAGCTCAGAGGTTTTTGTCTCAAGAGTGCCGATCCGAATATCGAAGTCATCCAGTCGACCGCTAGAGAAGTCATAGCTCTTTTTAAGCTCGGACAACTCCTCTTTGATCGACCTTAGGTCGTGGATTAATGTCGGCAGGTCAAGTAGCTGCTGCTTCATTTCACGTATTTCGTGGACTCCGCATGCAGGACATCTCCATTGCGCTCTACGGTCCGCACCCAATTTCCTCCATCCACAAGAGAAATCCAAATGTTTTTTGCAACTCGGACGTTGGACCCCGTCGTTGAACTGATCATTGCATGCGGCACAAGTTTTCATGACGGATAAAATTATTTTATTATGTTGATGAACTCGTTTAAATATTACGGAACGGTAAAAAGGTTGACGATCTATTTATGTAACCGTAACGCGTACTACGCTAATGCGGTTCACACGATGATTATATAGCTGGTGATGATTATTATTATTAATTTTAATATACTTTTTATCTTGGTTGTTTTTGGCTAGTAAACAAATTGCATTTAGTGATATTATCATCAGTTATTTATTTATTTAAACTTCTCGCACACAATTAAGTATAAAGGCGGACTTAATGCCTTAGGCATTCTCTACCAGTCAACCAAGGGTGGTGAAGAGATAAGATGGCAGGTGCTCTGAGAGGAAAATAAATAACGAAAAATGTTAAAAGATAACATAATAGATTATAAATAGAATAGTTACAGAAATACATAAATAGGTTACAAACTTATAATACAAATACATACATATTTACTACAATATATACATACATTATACATATATATATACATACAAATTCAAGGAAAATAGATACATAATTGAGATGACTCTACGCTATTTGTTTAAATCTATCGTTACAACTGGCTGAACACATGTGGGTCCGGACCCGCTACCAACCAACTCATCATAAAGACTGCAGGTGATCGCAGACTCTTCACTGGCTTTGAGAGATTCCAAACGGGTTATTGTGTTTTGGGCCCTGCTTAATTCCAGTTCTAATTCAGATATCCAAACTAAAATGGACTCAGACTACATGACCAGCGAAGAGGTTAGTTTAAAAAAAAAACGTTTTGTTTTCAGGTTATTGTGTTTACGCTATGTTAGTAGAAAAATTAGGCGCACAATAATAAAAACATCACAAAAACGAAAATGTCACAATCACAGGATTTAACAAGCCCCATGTTTGTCACGTAGTTTGCTAAAGCTAAGCCTCTGCAAATACCTTCCTACCTAATGCTGTCGCTACTTCCTCTCACTCTGCGTGTTATCTCGACATGATTTCAGTGAAGACGTGTTTTGTGAGTCCCCGCTCCCGCGCGTTACAATGGGCTTCGGACTCCCCCCCTGCGCCGGCGCGCGCGGTGCGCTACGGGCGCGTGACGGTGCCGGGCGCGGCGCGCGAGCTGTGTGCCGAGCCGCTGTTCGCGCGCGACGCGGAGCAGGCGTCGCTGGGCGACGCCGTGCTGGCGTGCGTGCGCGCGTGTCCGCGCGACGTGCGGCGCGCGCTGGCGCGCAACGTGCTGCTGGCGGGCGGCGGCGCCGCGCTGCCGGGGCTGCGCGCGCGCCTCGCCGCCGAGCTGCGCCACCTCGTCACGCAGCCGCCCTACAGGTATAGATATACTTCTCTGACGTGTTTCTACCTAGCTGGCCCACCTGAGCCGCAGCAACGTGCTGCTGGCGGGCGGCGGCGCCGCGCTGCCGGGGCTGCGCGCGCGCCTCGCCGCCGAGCTGCGCCACCTCGTCACGCAGCCGCCCTACAGGTATAGATATACTTCTCTGACGTGTTTCTACCTAGCTGGCCCACCTGAGCCGCAGCAACGTGCTGCTGGTGGGCGGCGGCGCCGCGCTGCCGGGGCTGCGCGCGCGCCTCGCCGCCGAGCTGCGCCACCTCGTCACGCAGCCGCCCTACAGGTATAGATATACTTCTCTGACGTGTTTCTACCTAGCTGGCCCACCTGAGCCGCAGCAACGTGCTGCTGGCGGGCGGCGGCGCCGCGCTGCCGGGGCTGCGCGCGCGCCTCGCCGCCGAGCTGCGCCACCTCGTCACGCAGCCGCCCTACAGGTATAGATATACTTCTCTGACGTGTTTCTACCTAGCTGGCCCACCTGAGCCACAGCAACGAAACCGATGTAGACTGTTAACTTATTGTCCAATCGAACGAAAATATTCAATGTACCTCCACCAGTAAGAGAAATGGCATTTAATTTCGGTTTTTATCTAGCGGGGGGGGGCCTTCGTTATTCTATCGCTTAGAGACTTGACAATTTTATTGGAGATATTCCTTCAAATTATTAATTTATTTTCAAAAACCTTGGATAGTAGGTACAGCAGAAAGCTACGTGATGATCGTCGCTCTTCTTTCCTTCCTTAAGTCAACATTTTTGATAATAATTAACCACACAAAGAAAACGTTAACAAGTATAATATATATAATATTTATGGTGAACTGATTTTATTTGTTCCGCGCGCCGCGCTAGCGATGCGCGCGCTGCGCATTGGTGTAAATAAAGGTACTGGCAAAACCACTAAACAGCTTATATAAAAATATAATAAACAGAAAATAATGTTTTGAATACGCAAATTAAGGTTAATATGTAGTGAAAAGTATATAATTTCATGAAATGATGATAGTTTTGATGATTGATTTTGATTATCATATGTAACCTAAAATAGTTTATTTATTCACAAATATATTCATTGTTTTTAGACATAAAAACTCTTTGCGGAGATTGAAAAATAATAAATGTAAAGAAATATTTCGAGACCGTATTTTATGGCCCTTCTATTAAGCCGTCCTATTGTTTAACCGGATTTTCCGACGTTCTCGCTGAATAAAACGGTACTTAGATAATTAACTTATTTTTATTGCAGTTGCAAAAGTTGCGACAGCAATAAACAAACAATTCAGATGACATTGTATAAACTGCGCCAAGTATTGGTTCAAATACTACTGTAATTTTGCTATTTCAATCAAAACAGAGCAATAAAAGAAAAATATACCATGTAGTCAATTTATAACAAAACTACGTACTTAAATTGCTTCTTTTTAGGGTTCTGTTACGGGGCAAGTTTCAGTCCCTTTTTAAAAAAAAACTACTTTTTACCCTTGAAAAGACTAATAGAAATAAGTAGATTTCACAATAATATGATTTTGATGTGTCCGCCACGAAGTTCAAAGCATGACTACCCGAAACTAATATGTCACGGAATGCAGCAACTCTGGGAAACGTTACATGACGCCTATGAGGCGTCAGCGTTTATGTTTTATATGCTTAGGGCTGTCTTACAATTTATTACAGTTCCGTAGTCAACAAGGTACCCTTAGTCTATCTGTTCTTTGACGTTCGAAAAGTGCTGGGTTCTCAGCCTAGTTTGAATAAATGACTTTTGATTTGAATTGATTTGATTTGATCTGCCTATCTGTCCCCGGCTTAGGTCACATACTCTTAATACTAGAGAGCTGTGGTTTTGCATGGGTATACATATTCACGCCAACAAAGTGGTAAACTAATACCTAGGGTACGTCCCTTGCACGTAAAATGGGGATGATATTTTTTCTCTCGTCTATCCCATAGTATGGGGTATCGTTGATAGGCCGTTCAAAATTATTGCGGCTATGCGAAAACCATTTTTCGATTCAGGGATCCGTATGCGTAATATTAAGCTTTGAAGTGCAAATTTTTGTTAGTCAAATGTCCCCCTCCCCTGCCAAGAAAGGTTGTTTTAAAAATAAATGGTTGTCTTCGAATATGTGAAAAAAATATGGCAGTAGTATGAAACTAATAGAAAACTACCAGAGCTAAGTAGGCTTTACAAATTAACGAGTAATAGTCGACCAACTTACATTTTTTTTCTCGCCTATCCCATGGTGTGGGGTATCGTTGGATAGGCCGTTCAAAAATATTCAAGGATCCGTTTGCGTAATATTAAAGCTTTAAAGTGCAATTTTTGTTAGAGTCGAGTGAACTATCACAACTAAGTAGGCTTTACAAGTTAAATGAACTTAGGAACATTCAATTCCACGCACTACGATTGGCATTTATCTGGAACCACAGGCAAAGCACATCGGGGACTTGCAATTCTAATTAGAAAAGACGCCCAAATAGAAACGAAAAACAGGAAAAAAGATTCCGACGCGATGTCGATTACTCTTAAAGCTTGTGTGGGAAGTGACAAGCATGCTTCTCTTTATACAATCAACACTCACATCAACAGCTGTACTTCTAAAGCAACCACATCTTTCACAGGTGTGTAAACTTGATCAGACAAAAACCTAGGACATGCACGCTAGTAATCCTAGGTGACTTTAACGCCCATATTGGACGATAAGATACACAAAGTTTCCAACGCAAAGGGCTAATTGACCAAAATCTCCATCATGCCTATACCAACTACAACGGGGAAATGTTAATGGATATAGCCAACAGGAAAAAATTGCAAATAGAAACGACAATAGCGAGATCATCATGCAGGACAACATGGTCAAAGGGCACTCAGAAATCCCAATTGGACCACATTATTACGCCACATGCAACAGAAAAACTCTTCCACTTCATTAAATGTGATTGGGCTAATAGGGGCAGCTAAGAACAAGTCGAATCGTAAAACGAAGGCACCAAACAAAAGCAACCGCAGGCCACAAAAGCAACAACCACCGAGGCCAAGGATTTCAACCACAAACAATGCCATTATGCTGCTCTCCATAGCAAATACACCAAAACAAAATACCAAGATTGTATAACCAAAAAACTAGGAAATATAGGAATCAATTCAACGGATGAAAACATCGAAATACCATGGAGTACATGCGGCTGCAGAGAAATCTCACCCCCTAGAAATGTTTAAAAGCACGCCATCTGCAAGGGCGGCACTGAAAATTTCGGGAATCAAGGTAGTGACACAACATTACTATTTAAAAATGTATTTATTGCTTTTCGAAGTATTCTCCGCGAAATTTGACACATTTTTCCATACGATGGAACCAATCATTGAAGCAACCATTCCATTCGGAAGTTGGGGTCTCCAAAATGGCCGTTTTGTGGGCGTCCACAGCTTCTTCAGGTGATGAAAATCTCTGTCCACGCAATTTATTCTTTATTTTATGGAAAGTATAGAAATCATTAGGGCTTAGGTCGGGGCTGTACGGCGGATGGTCTAATAATTCTATGTTTTCTTGCACTAAAAACTCTTTTGTTCTGTGCGCGGTGTGAGAACTCTCATTGTCGTGATGGAGGATGATGCGGCGGTTGCAGTTCTCTTTACGGAGTTCAGAAACGACCTGTGGCAAACAAATGCTAGCATACCATTCTGCATTAACCGTTCTTTGTCCCTCAAGAGGAATAGTCGTAACATGGCCGGTTTTGGAGACAAACGTGGCCACCATTTTTTTTGCAACATTCCGTGAACGAACAATTTTTGTTGGCTTTAACTCATTTTCGAACACCCAAACTCGTGACTGGTTTTTTGTTTCGGGTTCGTACGCGTATATTTATTTATTTATTTAAATAACATGGGAGACTCACAGCTAAAACAAACAAATCAACGACAGTACAATAATCTGAAAGCCAATTACAGGTCTCCACTTATAAAATACAGATTAAAAAAATACAGGATGTATATCCAGGATTCGTCACCTGATACGATGTTGTATACAGCATTTGAGGATCCTGCGTGGAATCTTTCGAGAGTTCTGACGCACCAAGTAACGCGAGCCGCTTTTTGCTCTTCACAGAGCGAATGCGGTATCCACCGGGAAAACAACTTTTTTACACCTAATTGTTCATGCAAGATTATTTGTATTTGACTCATGCCAATGTCTAAAGTTGCCTGAATTTCGCGGTATGTCACATGTCGATCTTCCTCAATCAGCTTACGCACAGCATCAACGTTTTCTTGGGAGACTGCAGTTTTTGGACGACCTTGACGGGGATCATCACTGAGCTTGACACGTCCACGTTGAAATTCAGCAAACCAGCGATAAATTGTGGTTTTGGATGGGGCTTCATCACCAAATGCAGAAATCATCCGGTCAACACACTGTTTTTGTGTTAAACCACTTCGAAAGTCATAATAAATCATCGCTCTTAAATTTTCTCGAGTCAATTCCATGTAAGTCACGTTAAAAAAGAAAACTAAGTAGTAATAGTACTTACTACTAAATATTAAAATGATTAGATTAAATATTAAAAGTATTCTAGACTTCCGGTCCGAGTGCACGGGACGCTTGGACAGCAGGATGTAGGATCGGCTCGGCTGGCAGCAGCTGGTCAGGGTCGGCAGGTAGTTGGACTGGATCGGCAGGCAGCAGTGGACAGGGTCTGCTGGTAGTTGGACTGGATCGGTAGGCAGCAGTCCGAATCTCGCCGATACGGCTGACTGCGGAGGCACTCTACAGCACCTCACGCTCCACGAGACGAGTGTCTGGACCTCCTAAGACACAGGAGTGGTCGGCTATGGCGTCCTAAGCCACGCGACTATAACGCCTTCGGCCTTAGAAATCTCCCAAAGGCGGAAGTGAGAGGGCGGCGGCTATGTAAGGTGAATCACAAATATTTCTATGATCTGCAAGTAATTGTTCCGGGTCTGGGTGTTTGTGAGTTTCTATGTTTGTAAACGCACCCACTGAAGACCCATTCACTAATCCGCAACCAAGTACATCTGGAACTCAAAAACAAATTACTCCTGATGAAGCTGCTATTGACTATTCTAGTGACGATTCTGTTGCTGATCCTACCTACTCTCCAGATAGTCCTAGTTTGCTTACACAACATGAAGATGAGATGGAATCTACTGTTTATGATGCTTCAGTAGATGTACAGATAGCGCCACAAAATGAAATACCTGAAGGTATTGAAGATACGTCATTACAACAACAAAACAAACCTGTACCCTGTAGAAGAAGGAAGAAAGATAACAAAATAAAAAGAAATTTAGGCCAATCCTATGTGACAGCTTCTGGAAAAGTTATCGGCAAACGTCAAATGAAGGAACTGCCTAATTGTCGAAATAAGTGTCGTCAAAAAATAAGTGATGAGCAACGAGCTATAATTCACAAAGAGGTTTGGAATCTTGGGTCTTATGATTTAAGAGCAGCATTCATTTCATCTTTAATTACCATTCGAGAGAAAAAAACCGAGCGTCGTCGAGTCGAAGATCCTAGTTTACAAAAAAATAGACATTGGACTTATACGTATCATTTTAACGTCAATAGTGAAAAAATATCGGTGTGTCAAGGTTGCTTTTTAAAAACCCTATCAATAAGTGATAATTTTGTGAAACTACTCGGTTTGAAGAAACGTGGCACCTCGAGTGGAATTATACCAACAGACAAACGTGGAAAGAATACACCAGCAAACAAACATTCCGAACAGAAAAATCAAGAGGTGATTAATCATATCAATTCGTTTCCACTATATGAAAGTCATTACACTAGACGTAAAAGCACCCGCAAATATTTACCATCGCATTTGACTATATCAAAAATGTATTCTCTATATTCAGAATCACATGAAAATCCTGTAAGTGATAAGATATACCGCAAAGAATTTCATAAATTAAACTTAAGTTTCAAAAAACCAAAAGTGGACACTTGTCACACATGCGACCTGTTTAAAATGAAATTAAATATTGCTACGGACGAGATCACAAAATTAGCCCTTGAAAAAGAACGTGACTCTCATCTGCTAGCCGCTGATATGGCGTACAAAGAGAAGCAGTGTGATAAAAATATCGCAATTACAAATACCGGAATCAAATGCCTGACTTTTGACCTACAGCAATGCTTGCCTACTCCAGCATTACAATCATCTGTAGCCTTTTATAAAAGACAACTTTGGACCTTCAACCTTACAATTCATGACAACGCAACTGGAATGTCAACGCACCACATATGGCATGAGGGTATTTCGGGTCGCGGTGCTAATCAAATTGCCTCTTGTTTATTTTCTTATTTACGAGAACTACCGGAAGAAATCTCAGAAGTGATTTTATACTCTGATACTTGTGGAGGACAAAACAAGAACACACACGTAGCTGCAATGTTCACGTACTTGTTGACTGTAAAACCTTCAATGAAGTTAATATACCACAAGTTTATGATACCTGGGCATACACATATGGAAGTTGACTTAGACCACGCAATCATTGAAAAAAAAAAGAAAAAAACTGACATACAAATTTATCACCCCCACGACTGGATGCAGTTAGTAAGATCGAGTAGCAAAAAATTTACCGTGAGAGAAATGCAACAAAATGATTTCTTTGATTTCGCTAGCTTATTGAAGGGTCCATTAGTAGCCCGAAAAAAAGACGATGATGGAAATATTTTCAAGTGGCATGATGTGAAGTGGCTGAGTTATGACTCTGAGTACGGCGTCATAAAATACAAAACCACTCTTTCTAGAGACGAATCATTTAAAAGTATTAATTTCAAACGGAACACGCGACGAGATAAGGAATTTAATTTGATGCAGATTACTGACAAGCCAGTACCAATAAGTGTTGACAAAAAACGTGATATAATATCACTTTTGTCTTTAATACCGGAATGTTTCCATAATTTTTACCAGAATTTAGTAACCACTGACGATACCAAGGATGTTGATCCAGATATACAAGATTCAGAAGAGAGTGACTGTTAGTTTTCGACTTTAGTGCATGCATTATATTATACAATTTTAATTAATATTCTTAGTTATTCATAGTTTGTATTAAAATCATAAAATAAAATAAATAAACCAAGTAATTATAGTATGTTAATAAACACCTAAGTCTCAATTTCTTGATAATCAAAGAAACTTAAGTCAGATATTTCAGTAAATAATAAATAAAGCCTAAATAGCCATATTCTGATATGTAACTAGTTCATAATTGTGTAAAAATAAATAATAAAAACCATAACCGTAGTACATTTTTTTCATACCAATCGAATTAAACAGTCTCCTGTAAAATTTTTGCATTGAAAAATAATCGACTTAAGTACTTATGGCTTCCGAGTCTAGAATTATTAGTACAAGAAGTAAACAGAGTAAGCTATATTAGGTTGATCTGAACTGAACCGGACTCGAGCTAGACTGGACTCGAATTAGACAGGACTTATTACAGGAGATTAGACTGAACCGGAACTGACAGACTGGACTGAGTCGAACTGAACTGACTGAACCCTTGTCAGGTCCGATGACCGCTTTTATAGAACCTGGCAAAAGTTCTAGAAGTTTCTGTGAATCATAATTCAAATGATTAGTTTGAATGCCTGCCAGGATCAATAAAAACGGTTTACATGAGTGAGTACATAGCTTAAATATAGTGTGGAACTAGCATTATCAAGGCCGCTATGCATAGAGAAAAAAAATCTTAGACAGATGACAATTTATGATGCAGGATGTCAAATTGTCAATGTCGGATAAAAATATTCTAAGATTTTACAACAAGAGAAAATTTATAATATAAAATACAGTCTTCAATGTTAGAAACAGTTTATTGTGGTGTTGATTTTCAGCTGTGTTGTTCAAACATATGTAAGAAAGCTAGAGACATAATATGATTTCACATGTTTGAAGCAAGGAAAATAGTACAGGAATTATAACAGGTAAATTTATAATTATTATAACATAAAGATGTGGCTTTGTGTAGCAAAATACCACAAGATGTGAAATTAATCGATATGTTTATGAATCATCCATCACATCATTCATGTCGTTTATATATCAAATAGATAATTATTAAGAAAATTGAGGGTAAACTTATAATTTTGTTAAGTTAAACATGACGCATCATAGCATTATTACTCGTCTACTTGTGCTGTTCGAATAATTACTTATAATTACAATAAAATCATGCCTCGACTGAGTAACTTTTTAAAAGTGCAAATTATCGCCCTTTGGGAACAAAATAAAAGTTTAAAGAGTATTGCTCGAGAATTAAATGTCGACGTAAGTGTAACCCAAAACAATATATTTTTTTTAATATATTTTTTTTTTTCATTAGTAATCTAACTTTCTAATTTATTTCCTTATAGAGAAACACAGTTCGTTTATGGGTGCGACGGTATCAAGGAACTGGTGAAGTAAAGTGTCACCGCCAAGGGCCACGTCCGATTACTTACACAAATCAATCGAACCATCATTGTGATATAGTTAATAGCCATACTACGGATTCCTTCAGAACCACCCCCGATCTAGTGCTATAAGACATGGCATTTCGCTTACCACTGTCCGAAGACATTTACATGCAGCTGGGATCCATTATTATAAACCAGCCAAAACAATTGAACTAACCGAAGCTCATCGTCAAGCCGGGACGATTTGCAACCCAATATATGAATTTTGATTGGGAAAATGAAATAGTAATTTTTACCGACGAAAAGACGTGTAAGTCCGATAAAGATGGACGTAAAATACTGTGGAGAAGACCAGGCGAACGCTACAACTCTCAAAATGTATTACCCTTGCGGACTAGTGGCAGGTTATCGCTGGGTAAGCAATAGTTAATTTAATTAAATATTAAAATTAACCTACTTCCTTGATTAAAATATAAATACTATTTATTTGCTAAATTATGACTCATTAGCGCTGTGACTATTATAATTATATGTCGTTTATTCATTTTTTTACATATAAAATATATTTTTAAATATTTCTTAAAAAAGATATAAAAAAAAAACATTTAAAAATATAAAAAATAGTGGTCCGCCAGTGTCAGGAGCAGGGTCCAAGCTACCGGTGGTTAGGGCTCCAGAGATAGGAACCTACTCACAATGCGAGCCGTATCGAGGAGTACTGCCTTCTGAATCAGACCCTTGATCCAACCGCCTAACGAGAGCCTCGAGAGATGTTCGTTGAGGCTTTCGGCCATCAGGCCATTGGCCGTTACGACAATCGGCACGATGACAGCCGAGTTCACATTCCACATGTCAACAACCTCGTGTGCTAAGTCGAGATATTTTATTTGTTTTTCTTTCTCAGCTTTCACGAGGTTTTCGTCATGTGGAATGGTAACATCGACTATCATTGCGCGGCGCGCTAATCGGTCTATCACCACTATATCAGGCTTATTGGCGACAATAGTCCTGTCAGTAATGATAGACCGATCCCAGTACAACGTGAGATGGTCATTTTCGAGAACTGGGTCGGGCACATACGGTACCTCAGAGTTCACAAGTTTATATTTCAAAGCAAGTTGCTGGTGAATAATCCTAGCCACTTGGTTATATCTGTGCAAGTACTCGCCGTTAGCCAAACGAGAACAACCAGAGATAATATGTCTGATAGACTCACCTGGACGGCGACACACGTCAACCGTCCCGTCCTTCATAATATGTCTCCGATAGTTATTCGTCAAGATAACTTCGTCCATAATTGCACAGACAAAACCTTCAGTTTCCCCGAAAAGGTCCCCAAAACGTAGCCAGGATACGGACGCTAAGAAATCAACATCGGGCTCATGAAGAGCCCGATAGAAGCGCCCGTGTAGCTCCTTGCTTTGCCATATCTCCTTGCGGTCATCCGTGGTAAGTACTACAGGTTTGCACCAGTTCTCTTTAGCTATGGAAAGAGGGTTGAGCCCCTTGTCCACTGCGACCACATCACGGTGCATGCCCACATCGGCTTTAAAATACTCCCTAAGACTGCATATCTCGCGGTTGTGGAGGGTCTTCGCATTTAAAAAGCCTCGACCCCCGCACTTACGCGGGATGTACAGTCTCATCACCGATGATCGTGGGTGATGCATCCGGTTTGCGGTCAACAGTGTACGGACCCTCCTATCCAGGGCGTCGAGTTCGGTCTGAGTCCATTTGAGTATGCCGAAAGAGTACGTCAAAACCGGTATGACCCAACCGCTGAAGGCGCGCACCTTGTTTCCGCCTGAAAGAAAACTAATTAATACCTTCTTCAGGCGACCAAAAAAGCGCTCATTCAACGATTGCTTCATGTCAGTAACGTTGATGCCTAACGCTTCCGACATACCCAAATACACACATAGCTTTCGGATGATGAGAGGGATCTAAGGTGTACGGAATTCGAAAGTTAAATTCCTTCGGATTCCATAATTTCCCCTCGCTTCACATGCATGACTGCACATTTGTCCACACCAAATTCCATTATCATGGCGCCATTGAATGTTTCAGTTACCTTCAATAGCTCCATCAGTCGAAATTTGTTGGGGGCAAAGAGTTTCAAGTCATCCATGTAGAGGAGGTGAGATATGACCTGACCACCTCTCCTCAACCGATAGCCTAGACCTGAATCCTCCAGCAGTGTGCCAAGTACACTTTACACGATAGTTAAGGGTTCAGGGCTAAGCAGAACCAAAGTGGACTCAAACTGTCGCCCTGAAATATTCCCCTTTTAATCCATACAGGCTCATCATTTCCCTGGATCTGTTGACATCCTGGATAGCGAAGCACCGTCCTCCATTGCCCCATACACGACTCAAGGAAGGTGCGTAGAGTTGCATCTATCTTGTATAACTCCAGCACCCTCATGAGCCATGTATGTGGCACCGAGTCGTAGGCCTTCTTGTAATCAATCCAGCAAGTCGACAGATCCTTACGGGAACGACGAACCTGTTGGCTAATGGCCATGTCGATAAGGAGTAGCTCCTTAGTACCACGGGACCCGTTCCTACAACCATTTTGAGAGGCAGACATAATCGAATTATTGTCAATGTGAGTATTAATTTTCGCTCTCAAAATGGATGTAAGAAGTTTATAGACCGTCGGCAAACATGTGATCGGTCTATAATTCTTGGGTTCCGCGGGATTACCTGATTTATGGAGCAGGTGGGTAATGCTTGTTGTTAGAAACTGCGGTAGCGACCCAGCCTCTAAGGATGACTGGAACTGATAAGCCAGGCAAGTGTGTGAACTAGTTAACCATTTCAGCCAAAAGTTGTGCAGTCCGTCCGGTCCTGGTGATTATATTCGGTAACGGACGGACCGCTCTGGCTATGTCTGATGGCGCAATGACTACTACTTCCATTTCTGGTATAATTCCACACACTCGCTCGACATCCCGCATCCAGTCAGCCTCAGCGTGACAGACAGGCACCGACCAGATGCTGCGCCAAAATGAACTCGTGGCGGCATCATCCGGGCGGCACATGTCTGTCACATTTTGCTCTGGTCGCTCTCAAGCTCTATATACCCACCTCTCATCGCTCTGGAACATGCGATTTTGCGTGTATCGATCAACCCGTCGCTTATACCGCCGAATACGGCTCGTCCATGCACAAACTTTCTGCTTCAGGAAGTCGATGCGCTCTGTGACACGGGACATGTATTCTTGAGGGCTGATTCTAGTCCCCGAGAATGCCCGCCTCACAAAGCGCATCACTCGTGGTCGTGTATTTCCCTCCCTGAAGCAGTATAGTTTGCCGATGAGTACGGGCCCCATCAATACGACGCTCGATCCTGCATTGCCAGGCTGGTACGGCTGGTTTTGGTCGAGTAGCTCCGCCACAGTTTGGGAACTTCACGTTCGCTAAACGACATGCCGCAACAGCCGCGCAATATAGGATCGAGTGTGTATCAATGAGATCCTCGCTGCTCTCGAAGAAATCCTTAAGCAGTGTATCCAAGGCACACACCAGCGCCCTATTTTTCTTGTGCATAGGTAGGCGTGGTAATCGTGGTCTAAGTTCGGTCGGTGTGGACCTATACTCGCGAAACGCATCCTCCAGTGCACTCCTCAATCGGACGTTGCACTGGCTACTTACTGTGGCAACCCTAACATCCTCCTCTTCGACACTGGGACCGCAGCGCGATCGCATCAATAATTGGCGCACGTGCCGCGGTTTGTGCCGGAGTTGTGACGATATGGTTGCTCAGTACCTCTGAGCGTAGCCTATCAAGTGCGGCATCGTCCAACCTATGATTGCGTTGGATAACACGCACCTGATCTGACAATCGTTGGGCCGAGACGTTGACGGTTGTTTATAATAATATGTTATTATTACTAATGATAATAATTATTATTATAAATCATTACAGGATAATAAATATAAAGCATAAAAAGGGTTTTTGCGGTGTCACTTTTACAATGACAATATTTATAATTAGAACCTACAGAACATGATACGACAATGACATTGTCTTTTTAAATAGGATAGATAGTAATAACACTTTTGTGTGTTTCCAGGATATTGGGGGATGGATGTCTTCGACGGGTCTTGGATAGCTCGTTGAAGTCGGCGCTCGAATGAATGGCGAACGTTACTTGGAGATCTTAAGAGACGTGATGATTCCAACAGTGCGCAACGTATACCCTGATGGACAAATTTATTTTATTCAAGATAATAGTTCGGTGCATCGGTCAGGACTGGTTATGGAGTGGTTTTCTACTCAAAGAGACATAACTTTGATTTATTGGCCATCTAAAAGCCCTGACTTAAACCCGATAGAAAATTTGTGGGGTCAAATAATAATAATAATAATAATAAAACGACTGTCGGATCAGGTGCGGGTCATCCAACGTAACCATAGGATGACGTCTTACTAGATCGACTACGTATTGAATCACGGAATAGCCATGTTTCGCCTGCTTCGCCACTGGTCGCGGTGCAAATGCAAAATTTACCCGGCGGTTCACCGCGACCCGACCACGCTGATGAAGAGGATGATGACGAGGCTATATCCGTGAGTTCTCAATGCAATGTACGATTGAGGAGTGCTTTAGAGGATGCTTTCCGGGAGTACCGCTCCACTTCACCTGGACTTAGACCACGTTTACCTCGTTTGCCTATGCACAAGAAAAACAAAGCGCTCTAGACTCGTAGCTGTCAAATTATTTTGACAACAGCAAAGATCTCACCGATACCCACTCGATCTTATACTGTGCAGCTGTAGCGGCATGTCGTGTAGCTCAGGTCAAATTTCCCAACAGTGACGGAGCTCCACGACCAAAACCAGCTGTACCAGCTTGGCAGTGCAGGATTGAGCGTTGTATCGGTGAGACTAGAGCACTCATCGGTAAGCTAATCTGCTTCAGGGAGGGCAATACTCGCCCTAGAGTGATGCGCTTTGTGAAGCGGGCGTTCGCGGGGACTGATATTCTATGTTCTCGAGATTATTTGACCCGCGTCACAGAGCGTATCGACTTCCTGAACCAGAAGATCTGTGCATGGGCGAACCGTATTCGTCGATACAGGCGGAGAATGGAGCGATACACTCAGAATCGCACATTCCAGAATGATGAAAGGTGGGTTTATAGAACTTGGGAGCGACCGGACCAAGGTGTGGCTGACACGCGCCTACCGGATGATGACGCCATGTGTTCCTTCTGGCAAAACAATTGGTCGGTGCCTGTCAATCACACTTAAGGTGACTGGACTAAGAGAATCGAGCGAGCGTGCGATCTTATACCAAAAATGGGGGCACTTACCATCCTCCCCCAAGATGTAGCTCGTGCAGTCCGTCCGTTGCCTAACTGGAAATCTCCAGGACCGGACGGGCTGCACAACTTTTGGATAAAGTGGTTCCAAAGATCGCACGCCCGCCTGGCATCCCAGTTCCAGTCAGCCTTAGAGTCAGGGTCGCTACCCCTGTTCCTAACGACCGGAATAACCCACCTGCTCCATAAATCAGGTAGTACTGCGGAACCCAAAAATTATAGACCAATCACTTGATTACCGACGGTCTATAAAGTTCCCACATCCATTTTGAGAGCTAAAATTAACAAACATATAGAAACCAACTTAATCATGTCTGCCTCACAAAATGGGTGTAAGAACGGATCCCGCGGTACTAAGGAGCTGCTTCTCATCGATATTGCCATTAACCAACAGGTTCGCCGTTCCCGAAAGGATCTGCTAACATGTTGGATAGATTATAAGAAGGCCTATGATTCGGTGCCACATACATGGCTCATGAGGGTGCTGGAGTTATATAAAGTAGATGCAACTCTGCGCACCTTCTTGATGTCATGAATGGGGCAGTGGAGAACGGTCCTCTGCTATCCAGGATGTCGATATATCCAGAGGAACAGCGAACCGATACGGATCAAGCGAGGTATATTTCAAAGCGATAGTTTGAGTCCACTTTGGTTTTGCCTAGCCTTGAATCCTCTAAGCACACTGCTGGAGAATTCAGGTCTAGGTTATCGATTGAGGAGAGGTGGTCAGGTTATATCTCACCTCCTTTACATGGATGACTTGAAAGTTTTTGCCCCCAATAATTTGCAACTGATGGAGCTACTGAAGGTTACCAAACTTTCAGTAGCGCCATCAGGATGGAATTTGGTGTAGACAAATGTGCGGTCATGCATGTAAAGCGAGGGGAGATTGTGGAATCCGTGGGAACCCAACTTTCGGATTCCTTACACCCTCTCTTCAACCGAAACTTACAAATATTTGGGTATGTCGGAAGCGTTAGGCATCAACGCCGCTGACATGAAACAATCGCTGAGGGAGCGCTTCTTTGGCCGCCTGTATAAAGTATTAAATAGTCTTTTATCAGGCGGAAACAAGGTGCGCGCCTTCAATGGTTGGGTCATGCCGGTTTTGGTGTACTCTTTCGGCATACTTAAATGGACTCAGACGGAACTTGACGCCCTGGATAGGAGGGTCCGCACATTGCTGACCGCAAATCGGATGCACCATCCACGGTCATCGGTGATGAGACTGTATATCCCGCGAAAGTGTGGAGGTCGAGGCTTTTTAAACGCTAACACCCTGCACAATCATGAGATATGCAGTCTCAGGGAATACTTCCTACAAAACCGACGTGGTGATGCACCGAGATGTGGTCTCAGTGGATAAGGGCCTCACCCCACTCTCCTTGGCTAAAGAGAACTGGCGCAAGCTTGTAGTGCTTGACACTAACGATCGCAGGGAGGTATGGCAGAGTAAGGAGCTTCACGGACGCTTTTTCCGGGCCCTACATGAACCCGATGTAGATTTCCAAGCGTCCGTAGCCTGGCTTCGTTTCGGTGACCTCTTTGGGGAAACCGAAGGTTTTGTCTGTGCAATTATGGACGAAGTTATCATGACGAAGAATTACCGGAGATTTATTGTGAAGGACGGCACGGTTGACATGTGTCGGGCATGCCACCGTCCAGGAGAATCAATCCGACACATTATCTCCGGGTGTTCTCGTCTAGCTAACGAAGAGTATTTGCATAGACACAATCTTGTAGCCAGGATTATCCATCAGTAACTTGCTCTTAAATACAGCCTTGTAGAATCTGAAGTGCCGTACTACAGGTATGTGCCCGACCCAGTTCTCGACAATGGAAATATCACCTTGTACTGGGATCGATCCATCATCACTGACAGGACTATTGTTGCCAATAAGCCTGACATAGTGGTGGTGGATCGAACAGAGCGGCGCGCAATGATTGTTGACATAACAGTCCCTCATGACGGGAATCTCGTGAAAGCCGAGAAAGATAAACAGATCAAGTATCTTGACTTGGCTCGCGAGGTTGTCGACATGTGGGATGTAGATTCAGCAATCATTGTGCCGATAGTCGTATCAGCCAATGGCTTAATTGCCAAGAGCCTCGACCAACACCTAAGGAGGCTCACGTTGGACGGCTGGATTAAGGGCTTGATTCAGAAAGCGGTACTTCTGGACACGGCCCGCATTGTTAGGAGGTTCCTCTCTCTGGAGCCCTGACCGTCGGTGGCTTAGACCCTGTTCCCGATACCGGTGGGCCACCATTTTTTATATTTTTAAATGTTTTTATATATTTTTGTAAATTCTAATATTTAAAAATATAATTATATTGTGTAAATAATGAAATAAAAGAAAATAATAATAACAACAGCAAAATCAATGAAATATAATACAATAATACCGAATCAAAGGACGGTGACATCTGTCATGTCATCTCCGAAAAAACAAAAATGATGAAGATGAAAATCAAATTTAAAATATGTTGACGAGATCTGCTGCACGAGCACGCCCACCACCTCCGGACCCGCCGCCGGTACCCAGCCCGCCAGCCCCACCGTGCGCGCTGTGACGACACCGGCTGCGGTAGTTGCGTCGAGCTCGAGCCTAGAGTATTTTTCCCCGCCGACGTCGCCAACACCTGTACGTCGGCAGGGAAGAGGCCGGCCACCGAAGAGCTTGGGAATTAGGGGCCAACTGGCCCCGAGCTGGGTCCCCGCTGCCGGTGGTTGTGTGCAGCGCATGCGATGGACTCAGTCTATGAACGAGAACGTCATGCGCGCATAATAGGGTCTACAGAGGGGGGAACTAACCTCACTGCGTACCGTGTTAGGATGCTGTCTCTGTTCCAGAAACTAGAGCCAACCGTCAACGTCTCAGCCCAACGACTATCGGATCAGGTGCGAGTCATCCAACGCAATCACAGGTTGGACGATGCCGCACTTGATAGGCTGCACTCAGAGGTACTGAGCAACCATATCGTCTCAACTCCGGTACAAACCGCGACACATGCGCCAATCATTAATGCAATCCCGCCGCGGTCCAATCACGATGTTGAAGAGGAGGATGATGATAGGGTTGCCACAGTAAGTAGCCAGTGCAACGTCCGATTGAGAAGCGCACTGGAAGATGCATTTCGCGAGTATAGGTCCACTCCGACCGAACTTAGACCCCGACTACCACGCCTACCCATGCACAAGAATAATAGGGCGCTGGTATGTGCCTTGGACTCGCTGCTTAAGGATTTCTTCGAGAGCAGCGAGGATCTCATTGATACACACTCGATCCTATATTGCGCGGCTGTTGCGGCATGTCGTTTAGCGAAGTTCTCAAACTGTGACGGAGCTACTCGACCAAAACCAGCCGTACCAGCCTGGCAATGCAGGATCGAGCGTCGTATTGATGGGGCCAGGGTACTCATCGGCAAACTATACTGCTTCAGGGAGGGAAATACACGACCACGAGTGATGCGCTTTGTAAGGCGGGCATTCTCGGGGACTGGAATCAGCCCTCGAGAATACATGTCTCGTGTCACAGAGCGCATCGACTTCCTGAAGCAGAAAGTTTGTGCATGGACGAGCCGTATTCGGCGGTATAAGCGGCGGGTTGATCGATATACGCAAAATCGCATGTTCCAGAGCGATGAGAGGTGGGTATATAGAGCTTGGGAGCGACCTGAACAAAACGAGACAGACGTGTGCCGCCCCGATGATGCCACCACGACTGCGTTCTGGCGCAGCATCTGGTCGGTACCTGTCTGCCATGCTGAGGCTGCCTGGATGCGGGATGTCGAGCGAGTGTGTGAAACTATACCAGAAATGGAAGTAGTCATTATCACGCCATCAGATATAGCTAGAGCAGTCCGTCCGTTACCGAATTGGAAATCACCAGGACCGGACGGACTGCACAACTTTTGGCTGAAATGGCTAACTAGTTCACACGGCATCTCAGTTCCAGTCATCCTTAGAGTCTGGGTCGCTACCACAGTTTCTGACGACAGGCATTACCCACCTGCTCCATAAGTCAGGTAGTCCCGCGGAACCCAAGAATTATAGACCGATCACGTGTTTATCGATGGTCTATAAACTTCTTACATCCATTTTGAGAGCGAAAATTAACACACACATTGACAGTAATTCGATTATGTCAGCCTCTCAAAATGGATGTAGGAAAGCTACTTCTCATCGACATTGCCATTAGCCAACAGGTTCGTCGATTCCGCAAGGATCTGTCGACTTGCTGGATAGATTATAAGAAGGCCTACGACTCGGTGCCACATACATGGCTCATGAGGGTGCTGGAGTTCTACAAAATAGATACAACTCTACGCACCTTCCTTGAATCGTGTATGGGGCAATGGAGGACAGTCCTTCGCTATCCAGGATGTCGACAGATCCAGGGGAATGATGAGCCTGTATGGATTAAACGGGGAATATTTCAGGGTGACAGTTTTAGTCCACTTTGGTTCTGCTTAGCCCTGAATCCTCTAAGCACGCTGCTGGAGGATTCAGGTCTAGGCTATCGGTTGAGGAGAGGTGGTCAGGTCATATCTCACCTCCTCTACATGGATGACTTGAAAATCTTTGCCCCCAACAAATTGCAACTGATGGAGCTACTGAAGGTAACTGAAACTTTCAGTAGCGCCATCAGAATGGAGTTTGGTGTGGATAAATGTGCAGTCATGCATGTAAAGCGAGGGGAGATAATGGAATCCGAGGGAATTCAACTTTCGGATTCCATACACCTTAGATCCCTCTCCTCACCCGAAAGCTATAAGTATTTGGGTATGTCGGAAGCGTTAGGCATCAACGTTACTGACATGAAGCAATCATTGAAGGAGCGCTTTTTTGGCCGTCTGAAGAAGGTATTGATTAGTCCTCTTTCAGGCGGAAACAAGGTGCGTGCCTTCAACGGTTGGGTCATGCCGGTTTTGATGTACTCTTTCGGCATACTTAAATGGACTCAGACCGAACTCGACGCCCTGGATAGGAGGGTCCGTACACTGTTGACCGCAAACCGGATGCATCACCCACGATCATCGGTGATGAGACTGTACATCCCGCGGAAGTGCGGGGGTCGAGGCTTTTTAAATGCGAAGACCCTCCACAACCGCGAGATATGCAGTCTCAGGGAATATTTTTTGAAAACCGAAGTGGGTATGCACCGTGATGTGGTCGCAGTGGACAAAGGGCTCACCCCACTTTCCATGGCTAAAGAGAACTGGTGCAAACCTGTAATAATTACAACGGATGACCGCAAGGAGATATGGCAAAACAAGGAGCTACACGGGCGCTTCTATCGGGCTCTTCATGAGCCCGATGTAGATTTTTTAGCGTCCGTATCCTGGCTACGCTTTGGGGACCTTTTCGGGGAAACTGAAGGTTTCGTCTGTGCAATTATGGACGAAGTTATCTTGACGAATAACTACCGGAGACATATTATGAAGGACGGGACGGTTGACGTGTGTCGGGCATGCCACCGTCCGGGTGAGTCTATCAGACATATTATCTCTGGTTGTTCTCGTCTGGCTAACGGCGAGTACTTGCACAGACATAACCAAGTGGCTAGGATTATTCACCAGCAACTTGCTTTGAAATATAAACTTGTGAACTCTGAGGTACCGTATTACAAGTATGCGCCCGACCCAGTTCTCGAAAATTACCATGTCACGTTGTACTGGGATCGGTCTATCATTACTGACAGGACTATTGTCGCCAATAAGCCTGATATAGTGGTGATAGATCGATTAGCGCGCCGCGCAATGATAGTCGATGTTACCATTCCACATGACGAAAACCTCGTGAAAGCTGAGAAAGAGAAGCAAATAAAATATCTCGACTTAGCACACGAGGTTGTTGACATGTGGAATGTTGACTCGGCTGTCATTGTGCCGATTGTCGTTACGGCCAATGGCCTGATGGCTGAAAGCCTCAACCATCATCTCTCGAGGCTCTCGTTAGGCGGCTGGATCAAGGGCCTGATTCAGAAGGCAGTACTCCTCGATACGGCCCGCATTGTGAGGAGGTTCCTGTCTCTGGAGTCCTAACCACCGGTAGCTTGGACTCTGCCCCCGACACCGGCGGACCACTATTTTTTATATTTTTAAATGTTTTTTTTTATACCTTTTTTCAAGAAATATTTAAAAATATATTTTATATGTAAAAAAATAAATAAACGAAATAATAATTATAAGGGTCCCGTGGCACTAAGGAGCTACTTCTCATGGACATGGCCATTAGCCAACAGGTTCGTCGATCCCGCAAGGATCTGTCGACTTGCTGGATAGATTATAAGAAGGCCGACGACTCGGTGCCACATACATGGCTCATGAAGGTGCTGGAGTTGTACAAAATAGATACGACTCTACGCACCTTCCTTGAATCATGTATGGGACAATGGAGGACAGTCCTTCGCTATCCGGGGTGTCGACGGATCCAGGGGAATGATGAGCCTGTATGGATTAAACGGGAAATATTTCAGGGCGACAGTTTGAGTCCACGTTGGTTCTGCTTAGCCCTGAATCCTCGAAGCACACTGCTGGAGGATTCAGGTCTAGGCTATCGGTTGAGGAGAGGTGGTCAGGTCATATCTCACCTCCTCTACATGGATGACTTAAAAATATTTGCCCCCAACAAATTGCGACTGATGGAGCTACTGAAGGTAACTGAAACTTTCAGTGGCGCCATCAGAATGGAGTTTGGTGTGGACAAATGTGCGGTCATGCATGTGAAGCGAGGAGAGATAATGGAATCCGAGGGAATTCAACTTTCGGATTCCATACACCTTAGATCCCTCTCCTCACCCGAAAGCTATAAGTATTTGGGTATGTCGGAAGCGTTAGGCATCAACGTTACTGACATGAAGCAATTGTTGAAGGAGTGCTTTTTTGGCCGCCTGAAGAAGGTATTGATTAGTCTTCTTTCAGGCGGTAACAAGGTGCGCGCCTTCAACGGTTGGGTCATGCCGGTTTTGATGTACTCTTTCGGCATACTCAAATGGACTCAGACCGAACTCGACGCCCTGGATAAGAGGGTCCGTACACTGTTGACCGCAAACCGGATGCATCACCCACGATCATCGGTGATGAGACTGTACATCCCGCGGAAGTGCGGGGGTCGAGGCTTTTTAAATGCAAAGACCCTTCACAACCGCGAGATATGCAGTCTCAGGGAATATTTTTTCAAAGCCGAAGTGGGTATGCACCGTGATGTGGTCGCAGTGGACAAGGGGCTCACCCCACTTTCCATGGCTAAAGAGAACTGGTGCAAACTTGTAGTACTTACCACGGATGACCGCAAGGAGATATGGCAAAACAAGGAGCTACACGGGCGCTTCTATCGGGCTCTTCATGAGCCCGATGTAGATTTCTTAGCGTCCGTATCCTGGTTACGTTTTGGGGACCTTTTCGGGGAAACTGAAGGTTTTGTCTGTGCAATTATGGACGAAGTTATCTTGACGAATAACTACCGGAGACATATTATGAAGGACGGGACGGTTGACGTGTGTCGCCGTCCAGGTGAGTCTATCAGACATATTATCTCTGGTTGTTCTCGTTTGGCTAACGGCGAGTACTTGCACAGATATAACCAAGTGGCTAGGATTATTCACCAGCAACTTGCTTTGAAATATAAACTTGTGAACTCTGAGGTACCGTATGTGCCCGACCCAGTTCTCGAAAATGACCATCTCACGTTGTACTGGGATCGGTCTATCATTACTGACAGGACTATTGTCGCCAATAAGCCTGATATAGTGGTGATAGACCGATTAGCGCGCCGCGCAATGATAGTCGATGTTACCATTCCACATGACGAAAACCTCGTGAAAGCTGAGAAAGAAAAACAAATAAAATATCTCGACTTAGCACACGAGGTTGTTGACATGTGGAATGTGAACTCGGCTGTCATCGTGCCGATTGTCGTAACGGCCAATGGCCTGATGGCCGAAAGCCTCAACGAACATCTCTCGAGGCTCTCGTTAGGCGGCTGGATCAAGGGCCTGATTCAGAAGGCAGTACCTACTCCTCGATACGGCTCGCATGGTGAGGAGGTTCCTGTCTCTGGAGCCTTAACCACCGGTAACTTGGACCCTGCTCCCGATACCGGCGGACCACTATTTTATATATTTTTAAATGTTTTTTTATATTTTTTCTAAGAAATATTTAAAAATGTATTTTATACGGCAAAAAGCTTAATAAACGAAATAATAATAAATCCATTTATTTCAGGTCCATAAATTACACCCATAGAAACTAAACACAAAACACATAATGAATAAAAAAGATTAGACATAAGCATTACAAATTACAATATATTTACATAAAATCATTGCACCGAAATCAATTAAAATAAAAATAAAATTCTACTAATATTACAAAATTTATACATTAGAAAATACATAAATGAGTCAATTAAAAATGTAAAATAATTAAATCAATTTCAAATTAGAATGAACGATCCGTTCGATTCCACTTACTTCCACTTGTAACTCGGAGAAATATATCTGACATATGGTTCCTAGTGAAAATAGCACAATCAGAGATTGAATGTCCTGAACTTCTTTCTAAGTTGTCTCTGAATGTACCACCTCGACATTCTCGTTTGAGAAATATTCTTCATGCTCCTTACGCTCGCACAGTTTACCGTAGTAATTCTTATTTGATTCGCTCAGTCAAAGCATTTAACCAAATTGTCAAGATCGAACACTCCTCAATCGATTTGTTTGCAAGCAGCTTAGCATCCATTTCTACTGTTTTATCCAAACACTGTACTGTTTCTGATGCAGCCTAATAGTGATTGTGCATGCATTGTTGCCTATGCAGGTACTTAATTTATTAGTTAATTTAATTTTATACTCAGTGGTATGCTTATTGAATAATTATTCAATTTGAAAACTTTTACAACAATACTCTATTGCTAACTGTGGAGGCTTGTAAATGGCTTGTCATAAATCACCACACTATTACTTCTGTAATGATAGCTGTAAGCCACCCAAACACAATAAAATAAAATAAAATCTTGAAAACCTGAAGACGCACAAACTATATTTTCGGCGCACATTTTCGCACAAATATAAGCTATCTACCCATGGTCAATATTTCTCTCTCCAAGCATTCGTTTAGAATTTTCCTGCTGGAACAACGTTACTCCAGCAGGAATCGTTTTTTTCCTAAACGACAAAGCGCACAATTTTTTTATTCGGCGCACATTTACAGCAGATTACGCGCTAATTATACGTACCACTCATATCACTCTAGGAGTCACTTTCCTGCTGGGGTAACGTACACGTTTGGTCCTGCATTTAATGAAATGAAATTGTTTATTCTGTAAATAGGATATGAGAATCACTTTTACACGTCATATTAAAAAATAAGCTAGATGGAGACAACATTTCCTATCTGACTACCCCTGAGAAGAAATGGCGAAACAAACTCAAGGGTCAAAGTCTCTTTTAAAGTCCAGACATAATCTTGGTCAGATCATGTGAGGACCATGTAGATCTATGTCTGAAATGGTCTTTTGAGGAAAGAACCACACAAATTTGAGTGGACCTGTCCAGTCAGTGCAAGCATTTGTCAGTAATCGTGAAGCTCAACTCAAAACTTAAGGAGCTCAACGACTCGACGAACAATACCAAGGAAAGGACAATTGGGTTGGCCGCATAAAGAACTCAAAATGCCAGACCATCATTAAAACTAACAGAAAAAAAAACAACAAGAAATAAATAAAAATGACCCACATAGTGCTCACATTCACAATAATTAAAGTGATATAATACTTTTCAAGGTACATAAATATTCACTTAATTTTGCTTATAATATTCATCAATGTCAATATGTACATATAGTTGTATATAATGATGATTTTGCATAATTTAAATATCAAATTTTATGGTTTTAGCACAAAGCTTATCATAGCGAGCAGCTCAATCCCAAGCTTTTTTGTCTTCTAAATAATCTGAAATTTTGTAGTACCCTTTTTTACAAAGTTTGGTTTTAATACAGCTTTTAAATCGTTTAATGGGTAAATTTCGAATAGCAATAGGAAGTTTGTTGTAAAAGCGTATACATTGACCCATGAACGAGTTGCCTACTCTGTGAAGGCGAGTGTGAAGTACAGCAAGATTATGTTTATTCCTGGTATTTAAACTGGATATCGGACAATTTCTTATTATTTCTTATAAATTATTGTCTAAATCTAATTGCAGGAATTACCGCACTATGCGACATGTGTTTAATGTAGCTGGCCTGCTTTCTGTATTGTAAGATATGTTTGGAAAGATTGATGGCATTTAAACTGCTAAATAGTTGTTTCTAAATGATACCAGTCGTTGATACTACAATTGGAACTATGGTTACTCTGATCACTTTCCAGACCCAGTAACTTCTTTTTATAGTTCTGTGTATTTTCTGATTTTTTCGGTCATAGTTTTCTGTATATTATTGGTGTATGGGACTGCTATATCTATTATGTATGTGTGTTAGCTTTCTTTAACAACAAGTGTTATATCGGGTCGGGGCGTAAGCCCGCTGCCGCGAGAAATCGCGGCATAGCGGACGAAGCTCCGGCGAGATCTCATGGCGTCATGGAGAGTACGGTTGTCGCAACCCAGTGCTGGGCACGCCACGTGGCTAGAGAGGCACCATGGCGTCCTCACCTTCCGCCTGACGCAGGTCCTCACCGGACACGGCAGCTTCGGGAGGTTCCTGTGTCGGATAAGGCGGGAGGAAACGCCCGGGTGTCACCATTGTGTGGATCGCCTGGAGGACACGGTGGAGGTCTGCCCGGCTTGGGCAGAGCACCGCCGTGTCCTCGTGGAGGCGATCGGCGGCAGAGATCTCTCGCGTCCGGCCCTGGTTCAGGCCATGGTACGGAGCGAAAGGGGATGGACAGCCGTCACCTCCTTCTGCGAAGCAGTAATGCTCGCGAAGGAGGAGGTGGGACGGTTGAGGGAAAGGCAAATTTCGCGCCCTCTCGCCCCTAGCCGCCGACGCCCTGGGCGTCGGGAATCCCGGGCGGATTTCCGGCCACCGTAGGCGCGGGCTTGCGGACGGTGAGCAATGGGTAGCACACCGTCCGGTAACGACCAGGCCCGGGTCGACGGCGCGTTGTATTCCACGCGTGCCTCAAAGAGATGTCGTCAGCACAAAGGTAGGGGTCCACTAGGGCCGATGCCTGCCGGGGTCGCGGGAAAGTACTTATGGGTCACCGTTGCTCCCGCAACACAGGCAACAGGAAGGAATACGGGTGGGTTTTAGTCAGTAAGAGTCTGACACCCTCCCGCTCCGCCCAGAGCGGTAGAAGTTATTTGATGATTTCCCATCCACAAAAAACAAAAAAAGTGTTATATCGGATCTGTTGCTGTATTGTATGATATGTATTTTTTTTTTTTATCTTACATTAAAAAGAACCAGGTTCTTATTAATAATTTAAAATCTAGCCTATAAGACTAATAAGTAATTTTAATCTATCTAAATATTTTACGGGATGATTATTTTAAAACTTTTCGTTCCACTTTCTTAGAGTCTGAAATAATAATATAAACACTTTGTTCATGTGTTATACCGTAAAACGGGGTGAATAGACACAGTTTTGAACTTTGAATTAATTTTTATATGTTTTGAATAGTCAAGAAAACATTATATTATGCTTACACTATGTCTCTTAGCTTTTTTAACAGTTTTCAGTCATATAAATTGATATTTATGCTTTAATTACAGCACAAAATGCAAAAATATATGTCGTTTCTATTGCACCCGCACATGGGTTCAATAGACACGAAATATGAGGTGAATAGAAAAAAATGCTAGGGTTGGCAAATTCCAAAGCTTAAGTTTCCAAAGACACCTATCTAAGTTGGTAACGTACCTAAGTACCTATGTAAAGAAGGTATTTAAGTATTAAACGTTAGGTACCTAACCAAATGAAACATTTAAGTAAAAAATGAGATTTTTTTAATCATTTATTCTTATCAGATACGAGATCAATCAGTTGCATCGTTTATTAATTACACAAAAAACAAGTTATAATTCTAAGAAACAGTCTCATTATTAGGTAGGTACGTAGTTAACATTTAAAGTAATAAACTTTTTGAAAATCAACATTTAAGACTAGGTAATAACCAGTGATAGGAATAGGTCTTCGCGATAACCGATTTACTTTTACGGACAGTTTTAGATAGGTAGTGGCTAAGCGTCTGCCTATATCTGTGCTATTGTTAAAAAGTGTAACTGAGTTATAATAACTCAACTATCTAAAACTGTCCGTAAAAGTTAGTCGGTTATCAGTCAGATAAATTGATATAATTTATTAGATAAAAAGTTATATTATTCATCATCGCTGTCCATTAAATCTTTCAGAATATCATTATCGCTTTTGTAATACGATGTTCGCCGAGTTTGTAAACCGCTTGGACCAGGACGACTTATGTTATCAATTTTATCTTTTAAAATTTTAAGACGCGAATTTTTACTTATTTTTTTGCACTTATTCAAAGAAACTTTTTTCATCTTAGTAATATCTGATACCTTTTCATTCGATATAATTTTCAGTTTTCTTTTATTTTTTTCGGTTGCATTATTTTGTTTATAAGTCATTTCTACTCCGGTATCATTCTGCATCTCGTTTAGTTGTATGTCATTTATAGCAATCATTTGTTCTTCGGTATCATTCTGCATCTCGTTTAGTTGTATGTCATTTAGAGTAATCATTTCTTCTTCGGTATTATACTGCATCTCGTTTAGTTGTACGTCATTTATAGTAATCATTTCTTCTTCGGTATCATTCTGCATCTCGTTTATTTGTATGTCATTTAAAGCAATCCTTTCAATTCCGGTATTATTCTGCAACTCGTTTGTTTGTATGTTATTTATAACAATTTCATTTCCACATACTAACATGTCTTCAAATACAATAGGCATTCTTTCTATGGAATTGTTTGCTATAAAATCAAAGTCATTTATTGTGTTAAGTAATATTTTTTCAGTGTCTTGATCGTTTTTCTGTATATTTTCCTTTTCAGCAATATTCTGATCTTGTGTTTTAGTTTTTTTCCCTATACCTTTTCCCTTATATTTATTCTTTTCTTTGCCATCGTAAGTATTCGTTGTAGTATTTTCTTTGTTGTTTTGTGTTATTTTGGATGACAGTAGTCTTCTCTTTTTTGTTACCTGTTGGCTTTCCTCTTCTTCTGTTTCTATGTAGTCTTCACTCTCAGTACCAACGCTTCGTCCAGGTATTATTTCCAATTTCTTTTTCCTTTTTGGTTCGGTTATGTTCATGGTTCCATATCTCATCTCCTTTAGAAGATCTAGAACGGATTTTTCTATTATAGATTTATTTTCATTGTTTTGCACTTCAGGTAGTCTGCTTAAAACCTCTTCTTCATTAATCGGATATATTCCTGTTTTCTTGAATCCTGCCATTATATTAGTCTTACTGTTGTCACTAAGCTCTTTCATTAACTTACATAAAAGTTTTGGGAAACATCCCTTTGGAATCGTCGCTTGGTTTTTTCCGTCGGTTTTTTTCCATTTTAATACTACGTTTCGCCATGCTATCTTCATAGGTCTGAAGAAAGCCACATCGAGAGGCTGCGTCAGATGTGTGCTATTCGCCGGTAAAAAAACGAACGATATATTTTGCTCGTGGCACAGTTTTATTGTCTCCATAGATAAATGCGATGATAGGTTATCGCCTATTAGGACTTTTTCTCCAACTTTATCTTTGAAATGAGGTATAATGATCGTCTTAATCCAATCTTCAAATATAGTTGCATCAAACCAACCGGATTGCGTGCGATTATATCTTGCTCCTGGTGGTCCGTTTCGAGTCCATGTATCATACAAATTCAGAGCCTTGTACACCACATACGGTGGCAGTAAAACGCCGTCGGCTGTAGCGGCTATCATCAATGAAGTTGAAGACTTTGAACTATTCATTACCCTCTCTGGATACTTCGATCCTCGTTTAGTTATGATTTTTTTGCGTCCTGGGTCGTCGGTCAAATTAGTTTCATCGTAGTTTATTATATTGCTCGGATTTATGCCTGTCAATGACTCTCCTAACTCCTTGAAATACTCTTTGATCGTATTTGGTGAAACTTCTGCCCTTTTTTTCTTAATGTTTTGACTGTATCTTTGGGAAATTTGGTTTTTATGACGTTTTAGAAAACCCGCGACGAAATCGGGTCCCGGTAAATTATTTTTAAATTTTAGCACTGTCCGGCCTACTTGGTCAAGATAAGCCTTAACAATATACCTCAAATCCAATGCATCTAAAGGGCATCCCCATTCCGCACATATATTAATATACTTTATCATCCACTCTTCAGTTTCGTTTGTTAAAATAGTTTGCCCTCCTTGTTTTTTCATAGTTTTGACACTGTGTCTATAAAGTACAGATTTATCGATATCATATTTCTCAGCTATCTCCTTTAAAGAGAACTTGCCATTCGCATATGCGGCAACAGCTTCATTTATAATGTTTTCATCGTACTTTCTATACGTTTTCCCCCTAGGATCAGGTTTGTATATACGCGGCATAATGAATTGTAAGTACCTATAACAAAAAAAAAAATATGTAGGCGATGAATATATTTAATATCCCACCCACCCACCTAACCACCCACCGACCCACCTAATTAGTAACACTGTAGGTACGTAAAATTGGAATATAATCATGATTTTGAAGTTTGAAATTTAATAATACCTACTATCTCGAACATTGACCTAGGTACATAATAATATGACAGGGACCTAGACCTAAATCTTTAAACAATGCTTTTAGATCATCAATATCGTCTTCAAATCATAAAACTCCAAACAATTCTAAAATTTTCTAACAAAAACAAAATTATTTCAATAGGTAGCAGCCCTAACACACATCTTTCTAATCACCCCTTACTCGTTTCTATTGAACCCTTTCACATGTCTATTGAACCCATAATACGTATCTATTCACCCCATACTACGTATCTATTCGCCCCTTCCCCGTGTCTATTAACCCCAATCAAAAATAAAAATGACTTGGTTTACAATTTTACAAATATTTCCAAATTTACCATCACAATTGCACTTACCTTTTATTAATCTAGGTCACAAGAAACCAACGAATATATTATCAAATCAAATCAAAAGTCATTTATTCAAACTAGGCTGAAAATCAGCACTTTTCGAACGTCAAAGTTACATAAGACAGTCCCCCAAAAATGCCCGCCCGTCACCACTTCCTAGTGCTTTAGCTGGGAAGAAGAAGTGGTGGAACAAACTCCCCAGCAGTTGTGTATCAAGTTGTGATAGCACAAAACACTTTCTTTCACATTGAAAACAGTAAAATAAAAAGGACCTCGTTCAACCTACGTTCAAGGAGCTAACTTCAAGATCTTTTTTTATTATGTTGGCCAAACCTTACTTCAATTCAGTGTTGCTATTTCAAAAAAAAAAATACTACAGTTTAAAAAAAAAATACATTTCAGAACTTTTTTCTTCCAAAATGTTTGGCTATTTTCTGTAGAAAAACATTGTTGGTTTTGTGTCTATTCACCCCTGCGTTTTTATTGACCCCGTTTTACGGTATATGTGTATCACATATTATGTCTACAATTTTTACACCACACTAACTCAAAAGGTTTTGTTCAAACTCAAACTCAAAGCATTTATTTCAATTTAACCATTTACAGGCACTTTTGAATTGTCAAGGAGTCGGTCAGTTAGAAATATGAAGCTAGTTGCCTATTCCAAAGCGTAGTAGATACCTATGGAGAAGAACGGGCAAGAAACTCCATGGACACTCTTTTAAATTATATTGATACATAAAGATTAGTATAAATAATTTTGAATTTTTAACTAAATGTGAGGACGATGTAAAAACGCGACCATAGTAGCAAAACAAACAAAAACAATTTCAAAATAAAATAATTACAAATAAGCCGAGGAAGCTAAGAGGTGACCAGTCCCAACTGACGGCGCCCGTTCACGAGCATGACGCATGGATCAGCACCATTCAGCTCAACCATTTTGAAGGGAGCTAAATGATCCAACACACGCGCCACCATCAGCGAGACATCTGCGTGAGCATGACATACTCTCAGCCGCCAGGGCCCATTCAAGTCAATGACATATTTATCGGTAAATGGTAGCTCTATTATACATAGTACTCACACCCGTGCAATGCAATTATACAATACAAAGTAGATTGAATTTATACAATGCAAAGATAGTCTTACAATGTTCAGCTGCTCTCTCTCTCTCTGTATTTTCTAATGTTAATTATTCAATTGGTTGTGGTTGCGGAGCAGGATCAGCATTGAGCCAAGCATTTTTATCAGCGATGTAATCCCCCAACTTATAATATGCCTGCCTGCATAGTGTGTGTTTTATACAAGATTTGGATTTCATCTCATTCAGTTGAAGTATGTGGGGTGGAATTTTACTGTAACATTTTAAACAGTACCCCATGAAAGATGAGTCTACTTTAGCCAGTCTGAAACGGTTGACCTAATAGGTCCCTATTTCTAGTACTATAATTATGTCTTTCACGTCTTTTACTAAAAAGATGTATTTTTTTCTTACGTACATTATGTTTTCATAGATATATTGACAAGGTACCGTCATGATGTTAATGTACTTAAACCGGTCCCTTAGAGAATCGCGCCTGCGGAGGTTATATATGGCTCTGATAGCTCTTTTCTGCAGAATAAAAATTGACTCGAAGTCTGCAGCCCGTCCCCAAAGTAAAATACCGTAAGACATGATACTATGAAAATAACTAAAATAGACTAGCGTCGCGGTATCTGCATCAGTAAATTGACGGATGTTTCTGACAGAATATGCCGCTGAACTTAGCCGTCCTGCAACAGATGTTAAATGAGGACCCCATCGTAGCCTTGAGTCGAGCGTGATCCCCAGGAAAACAATTTTATCGACGAATTCTAGTTTCTCTTGATACAATTTTTAGTCTTCGCACTATATTTGTTTGGTGTAACAGCTGGATTGCCTCGATATTCACATGTTGGTGGAGTCGGTGTTCATGGGCCTCAGCAAATTTTTGGATTATGTTGGTGACTGGTTCCATTTTTAGGTCACGATGGTGGTCGTCATTTCTTATATACCTGGGCGCATTAACAATACTCCTGAGTACCTTATTCTGGAATAATTGAATAATTTTGATGTTGGTCGGTTTAGTACAGCCCCACATATGGCATCCAACACCATATGTCCATATTGGCATAAGAATATGCTTATGTATCGATAGGCAGGAACCCCGTCCAATCAACCAATACATGTTATTAAAACCATGTCTAGTTCCTGTCTTTTCTTTTTAACGTGCGCTTTTCAGCGCAGTTTTGCGTCAAGCGTTATGCCAATGTATTTAGCTGTATTTGTGTATGGCACTTGCTGGCCATTTATTAAGATACCCTACCAACTATCTTTTAGGGACGTTGGGCTTTAACTCGTTGGAGGTGAGAAGAGGCCTTGATCAGCTCACGGTAGCCTGTAAGACCTTACGCACGTATCGACTGCCCAGAGCTCCATTGCCTTTTCTGCCGATTATTTGTCCCCGACAAATACATCGGACACCGTCAGAGCCGCTGGCACAATATGTTTGCGCAAATGCCATCCAAAACTGTTGCTAAAGCCGAATCCCCAGTCTGTCGTACTCTAAAGATGCTAAATGCGAAGGGCATTTGACTGACTGCCAACCCTGAATGTGATGTGTATGCGGATGAATGGAGTAAAATTATGCGTATATGTCTGGTGTTCTGTGAGAGAAAGTATGCAAGGAAGTTCACTGTTCCATGATAGTTTTAAATTAAATTATTTACAACGTAATTATTATTAATATATTAAAAATTGTTTCTATGTTAATTAATGTAATTGTTGCTGTACCATATAAATAAGATTGGGTGGTAATGACAATTCCTGTTGGTGAAATCAATGTGAAATGACTTCGATTCATTCAATTTGATTCTCCAGTTTTGTGCCCAGTCGTGAACTTTATTTACAGCGATTTGTACCTTTTTTATTGCTTCCATATGGCATGACCCTGCCATAATGGCAGTGTCATGGCCATGAGCCATAATGGCAGTGTCGTCCGCAAAGGTTGCAATAGTATTATTTTCCAGCTCTGGTATATCATACGTGTACAACAGGTAGAGTACTGGGCCCAGGACACTACCTTGGGGCACGCCAGCTGTAATCATTTTTAACGTGGAGAAGGCATCCTCGTGCCTTACTCGAAACATTATATCTGTAATGTATGATTGCAAGATATCGGCAAAATCATTGGGCAGCATAAGTCTTAGCTTGTATATCAAACCCTTATTATGCCAAACCCTAACAAAAGCTTGTGCCACATCTAAAAATAATGTGGAGCAGACTTTTTATCTTCAAGCGTTCTTTCAATGATGTTGGTAATTCTATGTACTTGGTCTACTATTGAGTGTTTCTCTCTGAAAACCAAACTGATGGTCAGGGATCAGGTTTCTCTTGGTTATGAAAGGTAATTATGTAATTATGGTGCGGTCATAATATAATTTGTAAGCTTGGTTTTCTAATACAGCCCTAGGTGAGTATTTGTAGTATGGTGTGTATGGATCCTGCATGAGATTGTTTTATTGCGAGTTTTTGGTGTATAATATTAGGTTGAGGGAAAAGTATTTTCGCATTATAGTATGTATGAACTTGTAATAAAATCTCTTTGGGTATACTATTTGTATCTGGCTGGTTTTGGTATCATTGAAAGTTTAAATTTTAAAGAACATAATTCCAAATTCAAATTAGGAAAAATGTGTGATTTTCATTTGTTTTTCGTACCGTCAAGATAAGTGAATCTAATGAAGAAATTCGATACATTTTAAAATGTTACTACAAAAAAAGTAAAATAGCAACGCAAGCCGCGAAAAAATATTGCGATGTTTATGGGCCTAGTGCAGTGTCTGTGAGAGTAGCACAAATTTGGTTTAACCGATAAAGCCCCAATGGCTCCGAATAGGAGCCCTCGCGGCGCGCGATTTGAAAGTAGTTATCGAATAAAAAAGTTTTTTTTGAGATTGAGAGATGACGTTATTGAGCCACGGGCCTGAGCGGTTAAGCGTTTTCAATCCGGAAATTTTTAAGTCAAAGATGCACGTCGCTCTGGTAGCCCTATTACGGATAAAATGGAACCCATTTTTATAAAAGTGGAGCAAGATCGGCATATCAGTAGTTATGACGTAGCCGAAGAACTGGGAATTGAATACAAAACAGTTTTGGCGCATTTGAAAAAAACTGGGTACACAAAAAAGCTCGATATTTGGGTACCTCACGAGCTCACTGAAAGAAACCTAATGAACCGTGTACTCATTCGTGATTCTTTATTACGACGTAATGAAACCGAACCATTTTTGAAGACGCTGATAACTGGTGATGAAAAGTGGATCACGTACGACAAGAACGTGCGAAAAAGGTCGTGGTCAAAGGCCGGTCAGGCTTCACAGACTGTGGCGAAACCCGGGTTAACTCGCAACAAGGTGATGCTGTGTGTGTGGTGGGATTGGAAGGGCATTATTCATTATGAGCTGTTACCACCTTGTTGAGAGAAAGCGGCCGGAATTAATCAACAAAAGGGGTGTGGTTTTTCATCATGATAACGCTAGACCTCACACATCTTTAGCCACTCAGCAAAAATTAAGAGAGTTTGGCTGGGAGGTATTAATGCATCCGCCGTAAAGTCCTGACCTCGCACCTTTAGATTTCCACCTGTTTCGGTTTCCACCTCTTCAGAATTCTTTAGGCAGTGTCGTTTAACATCACGAGAGGACTGCCAAAACCACTTGTCGCGGTAATTTGTTCAGAAGTCCCAAAATTTCTATAGCAATGGGATCATGTCCCTACCTACAAGATGGCAAAAAGTTATCGAACAAAATGGTACCTACATACTTTAGATAAATGTAAATAACTATATTTACTGAATGATGAATTTTCTTAAAAAATGCGAAGAACTTTTTCCCCAACCTATTATTAACAAGTTGATCGTGACGTTTAGAACAGAAAGCTATTAACATTTGACCGCCACAGTCAGGTATAGATGACAAACAAAAATGTGCCCAGCACGCCACAGTCACGACTACATGACAGATTTATAAGGAATAATACTGTTAAACACTTCTATTTTCTTTCAAATTCAAACACTGTTCTTTGTATAAAATAACTTTTTTACACACACGGAATCCTGATTACAATGTCAACCGACTTGCTTCGTAGCCCCACGATCACTGGCTCTGCACAGCCTTTTACAATTTTTAATAACTTTTGCCCCACCCAGAAATAACGAGAATGTCATATCCGTCATTTCTAAGTGTTGCCAAAGTAAAAATAATACAGTCGATTGCCATAATGAAAATACATTTAAAGGTTTTATCAATTATTTGTTTTTGTAGCAGTGTTGCCACAGTGGATATTATTCTACGGTATAAAAATAATACATTTAACAATTTAAATTCAATATTTCAATAAGTTTAAGTAGAATTCACAATTTATTTTCAATTTATGAGGCAAATGTATTTAGAAAATGCGCAATATTTATTTGTAATTAAAACATGAATTTGAAACAAGCTAACAATTCGTCCATCCTGATAGTTTTCGCGTCCCCGCGAATGACACAATTTAGTAAAAAGTTAGTATAAGAATTATACAAACAATAAAATCATTTCATAGATAATATTTAATTTTCTAGATTTACATAATGCTATTTCAGCTATTATGCACTTTGCGCTCCAAAAGTAGCGTTTACTCATAGCAGCTTAAAAAGTTATGTGCACATTGCACTTCAAAGGAGTTCTCTCTATATTCACGCTCACAGCAGCTTAAAAAGTTATGTGCACATTGCACTTCAAAGGAGTTCTCTCTATATTCACGCTCACAGCATTGTATAAATTAACATGACTACGTACACATAGCACTTCTAGTAGTTCTGTTTCTACAGTAACGCACATAGCAATTTAAAGATTAACACGACTACGTTTACATAGCTCTTCAAGTAGTTCTGTCTACACTCACGTACATAGCAGTGTATAAATTAACATGACTACGTGCACTTCGCACTTCACGTAGTTGTCTCTCTACACTCACGCACATAGCAGTGTATCGATTAATATGACTACGTGCATAATAGCACTTCAAGTAGTCCTCTACACTCACGCACATAGCAGTGTATGGATTAACATAACTACGTGCACATAGCACTTCAAGTAGTTCTGTCTCTACACTCACGCATATAGCAGTGTATTGATTATCATGACTACGTGCATATAGCACTTCAAGTAGTCCTCTTCTACACTTACGCACATAGCAGTGTATGGATTAACATAACTACGTGCACATAGCACTTCAAGTAGTTCTGTCTCTACACTAACGCACATAGCAGTGTATAACATATTAACATGAACATTAAAAAAAAAAAACAACACAAATTATATAAACTCAATCATTGTTTTAATCAAAAATATATCTAATATACTCAAATCAGTTCTCATACATTGATTCATTACATTTTTACTTAAAAGTACCTGTGTTGTATCCTTCATAACAAGGAACTGCATTGATATACTAATTACTACACACAATAAATATTCACATTTAAATAGGTTCATTTAAATATTAACATATATAATATTGTATTAACCATCTGTACTCTCGCTAGTAGACGATTCACTACCATTATTATTAAAACAAAGCCAAGGATGTATTTTATCGATGGAGAATATACCCTTATACGTTGATGCCCCTTTTTTTGTAAGAGGAGTATCTTCTACCTCATACCTATCGTGATCTAAAACGTTAGTTACTTTGTATGGACCTGAACACTTCGATAATAATTTTCTACATTTACCTACAGTATGTGCTACTCTTTCCACTCTAACCAAGTCCCCAACTTTGAACTCTAATGGTTTTTTTCTTTTTTTATCATATCTATTCTTTTGTTTTTCTTGCGACTTTTTCATATGTTCATCTACTTCATCCCTAATCTTACGTAATCTTTCATAACCGGTGCTAATTTCATTTTCGTTAGACGTGTTTTTAACTATATCATCATTTATTTCCGAAACTGGACTACCTTCATTGATCCCAGTAAGCCTTAACCCAAACAAAACCTCAGAGGGGGTTTTACCCGTACCTTTGTTTACAGTATTGTTTAATCCCCATTGGACCTATAATAGTCGGTCATCCCAAAGTCTTTCGTCATGACCATGATTTTGCGAAGCTAAAGAGTCCAAAATTGTTCTATTATATCGCTCTACCTGGCCATTTGCTCTTGGTGAAGCAACTGCATTCTTTATATGATGAACTCCTAATTCAATAAGAAAACTTTTGAATTTTGAACTCGTAAATGACGTACCTCTATCACTAATTAGTCGTTTTGGCAAACCAAACCTCCCGAAATAGTCCCTAAGAACCGTGATGGTGGAAGAGGACTTCGTATTTTTAACCGCCTTCAAAACAATAAATTTTGTGAACGATTTTACAACCACCAAAATGTAACAATTTTTCCTTTTTGACTTTACAAATGGACCAACATGATCAACATGAATGGTGTGAAAAGGCACAAGAAACCTTGCTTTTTCCCCGCTGGCAATTTATTATGAGCACACTCTAAACAGGCATTCACATACTTTTTGATAAATTTACGCATACGAGGAAACCAATAATGTTGTTTTATTTTATCCAATGTCTTATCAAACGCAAAGTGGCCTATTTCATCGTGATTTTTCTGGACTAAGCCACCTACAGCCCTTTGGCACCACCCATCTTAATCCGTCCTCAGTTACTTTATACACTCTATCGCGCTTAAGGACGAAATTCTTACGTATCTCTACCATGTCATCAAATTCTTTATCAGAAAGGATGTTCTTAATGCGTTGTATTTTAGAGTCATCCAACTGTACTGTCGTCAACCAGTCATCGGTTAACGTCATAATGTCGAAACTGTCAATAGCCTGAATTATCCCTGCATTTTCCGTGGTGGGATGCGTCAACGTGAATCATGCCTTTGCCAGATTTATAACTAGTAGGAGTATGACTGTAACGTAGTAACGTTACAGTCATACTCCTGAATCAAACTCCACCATCGCGCAACTCTTGGTATCATGTCTCGTTTTAAAAACGTTCCCCTAAGCGAGTTACAGTCTGTTACAGTCTGTTACAATGGTGAAGCTTAACCCAAGTACGTACGTCCTGAACTTCACTAGCACTGCAATTACTGCAAGTCTCTAACTCATACGATGAAAAATGGGACTCCTCAGGGGAAGTCTGTCTACTGTAATAAGCTACCGGTTTAACTCCATCGATTTGTTTTTATAGTAAAACGCTCCCTATGCCATGTTTGCTTGCATCTGTATGTATTTGCGTTTCAAATTTGGGGTTATATAAAACTAGTACGGGCCTTGAAACAAGTGCACTTTTCAATTTATCAAACGCTTCTTCTTGAGTTTGTGACCAAACCCAAATAGAGTTTTTCTTTAGCAATTTCGTAAGGGGACGAGCTTTTTCACCGAAACCTCTGATAAAACGTCGGAAAAAACTAGCTAGACCAATAAACTGTCGGACATTGTGTACGTCTTTAGGCTTAAGAAAGTTTTTGACACAATACATTTTTTTAATACCCGGTCTTACACCTTCGCTGGAAATTTCAAAACCTAGGTAGTCAACGTGATTTTGAAAGAAGTAACACTTTTGTGGTTTTAATGTTAATTCCGCCTCCCTAAACCTTTGAAGTACGAGTTCTAATCTTTTTATACTTTCTTCAAATGAACTACTGGGTACTAAGACATCATCCATGTAAGCTAATGCAATATTGTAGCGTAAATTGCCTAAGACCAAATTTATAGTTCGCTGGAAAACAGCCGGTGCATTAGCCAGCCCGAATAGCATTCTATTAAACTCAAATTGTCCGTCGGGTGTTACGAACGAGCTTTTACTCCTACTCTCTTCAGTCAGTGAAATCTGATAATAGCCAGAAGCCAAGTCTAAAGCACAAAAATACTTATTCCCTGCCAAACGATCAATTTGGTCCTCGATACGAGGCAACAGGTAATATTGCTTAATCGTTTTCCTATTCAGGGCACGATAGTCCACACAGAGCTGTTTATCACCAGTTTTCTTTTTCACTAACAAAACAGGACTCGCGTATGGAGAATGAGACTCTCTTATGATGTCATATTTTAAGAGTTCTTCAACCATAATCCTAACTTCTTCCCGGTCTGAATGACTCAACTTGTATGGTCGATAAACTACTGGCTCTGTATCTCCTAACAGAATATTCATTTCCGCAACCGTGGTTTGACCTAGTTCAGATAAGTCTTTGGCAAAACAATCGCGGTACTGGTTCAAAATATTGAATAATTGAAGTTTCTGATTGTTGTCTAAATTTTTATCAATATTGAGGTCGTCCAATGCAAACGGAGGTTTACCGCCGTGGTTTGGAACCTTTTGTATTCTATTAATGCTTTTAACGTTATTATTAATTTGAATAGCATGAGCCAAGACTTCGCCCTCTTTAAATTGAATTAACCTATTATCATAGTTTAGAATAGTTAAATGACCACTACCGTTTTTGATGTAATAAGTACCCATTTCTACACGGTAGTTTAAACGATAACCATTTTCAACGAAGACAGTTCCACTAAAACTTGTTTTGGTAAACACCTTTGCAGAAATACAACCTTCAGCCATGACAGTTTTGACAGATTTTAAAGCCAGTCGCATATCATTTTTCATTCGTTTATCGGTAATCATCAAATCTTTATCAGATTTAAATACCCATATGTGGGGTTGCTCCGTAGCAGTCTGTCCAATAAGTAGATCATAGTTTAAATAACTATCAGGAACGACAACTGCCTCAACGTACATTTGAGCATTGTGAATTATTAATGAAATCTTAGTTTTACCTAAAGCAACCACATATGTATTACCAAAACCTTTAAGAGACGGCAAATTATTCACTTGCCATGTTTCACGTGGTACAATTACTTCCATGACGGATTCTTTGATCAAAGTACACTGACTACCAAAATCTACGTACCCTGTCAACTGTACATTATTAACGTGAACACACTTAATAAATTTTTTGTCTACTCCTAAATCGATACTCTTATTTAGTCATAATGTTTTAACTTCGGCTCTATCTACCCAAACGCTCCTACTGCATTTAGGATCATCATGACCAATGCGTTTACAATTTTGGCACTTAACAATAGGTCTTTTACATCCCGATACGTAATGGCCCGTTTCATGACAGTTATAACATGTCAATAATCTACCCAAATTATGTTTTACAGGTTTACGCGTTTCGTTTACAGAACGAACCGGTTTTTTATTGAACCTATCTAATCGCTCATGTTTGACACCCCTCAGATAGCCCAGTAGTTTATCAGCATCCTTAAAACCTACTGCCTCTGCTCCAAACCGAACTGATCTGTCATCTATTCCGTAAACAATGCAGTCAACAGCATTCTTACCCTCTATATTACACCGATTTAAGGCTATTAACTTTTCAAAATAGTACCCTTCTAAATCATCTCCAAACTTTGCCCTTATAGCTAACATTTCCGTAAGCAAATTACCATAATTCTCATATGACGGAAAAGCAGATTTAAGTTTTTCGACCCATTCGTCCCATGAAAGCAATACTGATGATTGTTCTTCGTACCACTTTTTTGCAGTACCAACTAACTTTGGAAGAGCATAGTGAGCGGTCTGTTGACTATCCCAGCCATAGATCTCAGAACATTCTTTGATTTTATTCAACCAAGTAATTATTGTTTGGTTTTTCGATTTAGGATCCAATTCTGGAACTATTTATTATTAGAAAATCTTTCTTTACTCTGTGGATTTACGGCTAAGATGGACTGTAAGGACTCTGATACATTTTAGCAATTCATTATTAACATCGACAGATGGAGGCTGCAGCGTAACAGATGTTAATCTTTCATTTATACCAGAGCGGACTGGACTTCGTGATCTATTAACGCTTTCTCTACGAGTAGTTTGCAATCTGTGACGCCTCTGCCAAATACGACTATGATCTATAAATCTATTTGTTGGTTCACATATTTGCGTATCCGTTGATGGCGTACGCGATGTGCGACGCTGCAATGGAGGTATTACGACTGACCTGCTTCGACTTCTTGCCTGCGTCTCAACCCTTGGAGGTGATCTGCTGAATCTGCGCTGCTCGGAGCGACGACTATCGGTGCCGGGCGATGCTGGTGAGCGACGACTTCGCCTGGGCGCTGCTGACAAGCGACGACTTTGCCTCAAAGTCTCCAACACGTATCCGAGATCGGCTGCGTCTCGAGGGTCCTCCCAGCACAATGCTGTGATGACTTCCGATCGAATTTTCTGACCGGTCACTCGACATCTTCACTCAACTTGTACAATGTACACTGTCCAATGGTCTGAATTTTTTAAACACAACGGGTACCTATTACATTTAATTTAACATATTATAAAAGTATGTGAATAACGTGATATATGAAATTATGATTTGCCTTATAAAGGACAGAAAGCATAATATCATACACATCTAATCATGTTTGTTCTATACGTATCCATGGAATAAATTTAATTTCTAACTATGCTTTGAAAAGGACAGCACACAAACGCAAAACCAGTGTTCCTTAACACTTATCAGTGGATACACATCACGTTATACATCACATATAGATTAATGTCTATTGTCCAAACTAGAAATTGTGCAGAGTCAAAGTTTACCCTAGCAATCCTTGACATGTATTTGGATTACCTTTCCCAAAGTAGTAATCCAATCATGTTTCGGGGATTCACCAAGTAACATGCAATCAGGGATAGATTTTTATTGAAATTCAATCCTTATATCAATAACAGAGCTTATTGTAGGTTATGTTGCTAACCGGCATCCCCTCATTTTTTTTTTTTTACTATATATATTGAATCTCAAAAACTCAAACTCAAAGCATTTATTTCAAATAAACCAATTACAGGCACTTTTGAATTATCAAGGGTTCGGTCAGTCAGTCAGAAAGATGAAGCTAGTTGCCCATTCCAAAGCGTAGTAGGTATACCTATGGAGAAGAACGGGCAAGAAACTCCAAGGACACTCTTTTAAATCAACGTATTATGGTTACAAAATATTGTTTACATCATTCATTTTGAAATTATACATGTGAGAACGATGCAAAACGTAAAAGCGTCCGTAATAAAAAGATTACAACAAAAACAAAAGCAATTCAAAAATTAAAGTTAAAATAAGCCGTGGCAGCTAAGAGATGACCAGTCTCTACTGACGGCGCCCGCTCACGAACATGACGCGTGGATCAGCACCATTCAGCTCAACCATTTTGAAGGGAGCTAAATGATCAAACACACGCGCCACCATCAGCGAGACATTAGAGTGAGCACGACATACTCCCAGCCACCAGGGCACATTCAAGTCAATGAAAGACGTATCCAGTAAATGGCAGCTTTATAGTACATAGTACTCACATAACAATGTGCTGTGCAGCTATACAATACTAAGAGATTGAATTTATACAATGCAAAGAGTTTTTAAAATCTTCAGCAGCTCCAACACTATTTTCAATACCTGATCAATTAGTTTTTGCGCCCTTGTGGAGCAGGACCAGCGTTGAGCCAAGCATTTTTATCAGCAATGTAATCCCCCAATTTATAATATGCTTGGCTAAATAGCGTGCGTTTTATACAAGATTTAAATTTCATCTCTTTCAGTCGAAGTATGTGAGGAGGTATTTTATTGTAACATTTTAAACAGTATCCCATGAAAGATGAGTCTACTTTAGCCAGCCTGAAACCTGGTTGAACTAATTGGTCCCTATTTCTAGTGATATAATTGTGTCTTTCACCTCTTTTACTAAAAAGATGTAGATTTTTCCTTACGTACATGATGTTTTCATAGATATATTGACAAGGTACCGTCATGATGTTAATTTCTTTAAACAGTTCCCTTAGAGAGTCGCACCTGCGGAGGCCATATATGGCTCTGATGGCTCTTTTTTGCAGAATAAAAATAGACTCGATTTCTGCAGCCCGTCACCATAGTAAAATACCGTACGACATAATACTATGAAAGTAACTAAAATATACTAGCCGTGCGGTATCTACATCAGTAAATTGACGGATTTTTCTCACAGCATATGCTGCTGAACTTAGCCGTCCTGCAAGGGAAGTTAAATGAGGCCCCCATTGATGCCTTGAGTCGAGCGTAATCCCCAGGAAAACAGTTTTATCGACGAATTCTAATTTCTCTTGTTTCAATACTATCTCACAAATACTACTTTTGACATTTGGTAAAGAAAATCTTATGCACTTAGTTTTTTTCCCATTTAATACTAAATTATTAGCAGTGAACCAATGTTGGACCTTACTGTGGACGTATGATCACACCAGGGTGGTAGCAATAGTTGCACCAGAATTTCCTGGTGTTATCCCTGCTTCTGATTTGTTAAACACTTCTATTTTCTTTCAAATTCAAACACTGTTCTTTGTATAAAATAACTTTTTTACACACACGGAATCCTGATTACAATGTCAACCGACTTGCTTCGTAGCCCCACGATCACTGGCTCTGCACAGCCTTTTACAATTTTTAATAACTTTTGCCCCACCCAGAAATAACGAGAATGTCATATCCGTCATTTCTAAGTGTTGCCAAAGTAAAAATAATACAGTCGATTGCCATAATGAAAATACATTTAAAGGTTTTATCAATTATTTGTTTTTGTAGCAGTGTTGCCACAGTGGATATTATTCTACGGTATAAAAATAATACATTTAACAATTTAAATTCAATATTTCAATAAGTTTAAGTAGAATTCACAATTTATTTTCAATTTATGAGGCAAATGTATTTAGAAAATGCGCAATATTTATTTGTAATTAAAACATGAATTTGAAACAAGCTAACAATACGTAGCTCGGCGCCGAGAACACGTTTTTGCATTTCTGACGTGGCGGTCAAAGGGTTAAAGATAAACTCAAACAAGAATATTATAGAAGAATTCATTATTTATGTAAAATATATAGGTCTAGCCAAAAAATTTATCTAAAAATGTATTCAAATCCATAAATACTTATGCTATACCTGTACTAACTTATTCTTTTGGCGTGATAAAATGGTTCAACAGAATTACAAACTAAAACTAGAACAATTCTTACACAACATAGATATCACCACCCTAAATCAGCAATTGAAAGGGTAATTACGTTTAGAAAAGGAGGCATAGGGTTACACAAAAGATAATAAATCTAAAACAATTTTTCAATAGGAAAAAAAATACCAACCAGTCAATTGCACAAAACAATAGTAGAGATAGATAAAAATATACACCACTGAACCTTAGTGCAGGCAATATTGAAACAATAGATAGAGCGAGACATAGAAAAAATACATATAAACTGGCCAGGTGCGTGTCGGACTACGCACAGTGAAGGGTTCCGTAGTTGGGAATGTTGGGATGAATTTATCCCAAAAACACAATATTGCAGTTGAAAAACATGTTCTCCCATACATCGATATACATACATACGTCACGGTCCATTCTCCAACTGCAAACTTAAGTTGGTCGACTACTTACTCGTTAACTTGTAAAACCTACTTAGCTGTGATAGTTTTCCTTTTAATTTCATTGTATGTACTACTGTAATGATTTAGCTGGCTGGGGACGACGACACTTGAGTCTAAAAAAAAATCTTTTCAAGATTTTATTTTACCATTTTGTTACACAGACAGATATGGCGAAACTATAAGGGTTCCATGAAAATCCTCGAAGTCCCAGGCCCAGTGACAGTGCAAAACAAACAGTTTTAAAAGTGCAAGATATATGTTAATAGTGATCAAACTAACTTTAAAAAACAAAGTGTACATAAATCAGAGAAGAACAATATCAAAACTTCATAAAAACGATGCGTGAATACAAATCTTAAAAACAAGTATCATTTATGTGACCGTTTTTTTTTTCCATCAAGATTTAAAAAGTGTACTTCACGAAACCAGCGACAATAAAGTATAGTGGCGCGTGGAGCAACTAAAAGACATTCCAGATATCGATCTGTCAAATTGCTTCCACACGATAACAATAGAGGGAGCTGTCATAAAATATCGTAGACGATACAAGAAAATAAATAATTTGCATTTATTTCTATTATTCACAATGGAAGAAGATAATGTAACAATTCGTCGAAATAAAACTACAACTGCAAATAACTCGTTCGATATTTCCTTCGAGTCAACAAATTCGGAAATGACTAGGAGAAATAGTTTACCGGACTTATCCACTGCATATTATTACAGTGATATAGAAGATTTAAAAGGAAAATTAAACCAGCTTAAAAGTGAGTTAGATAGTGCACACACAGAAATAGAGAAGCTTAACACAGAGAACTTATCTCTAAAAATGGCTCTGAATAAAGAAAGGAATAAATCAAGAAATTTACAGAAAATATGCTCAGAAACAAAAACAAGGGGAATTAATAGCAAGAAAAATGACAGCAAAAGAAGGAACAGGATCTCAAGAAACCTTGATCAATCTTTTAATGAGGGAATCCACAATAGTTGCACTGATCTTGGACTCAATGATACTAGTGAAGAGATAAGAGATGGCACCACTGTGACCAATATATCAACACGACAGGGTCTACCGAATATCTGTACTAACACTCATACTAACAAGGAACTTGAAGAGGAATCTCATCAAATAGATGGCGTTACCAGTACCTTGTTAGAACCACTTTCATCAGCACGTAAGCAGCGAAAACTTTGTCTAATAAGTAGTAATAAAACAAATAAAGTATTAGCAATAGCACAGAGTACATTCCCAAATGATAATATTTGTCATTATATATCAACAAATTGCGGAATTATTCAGTTAATAGATCATCTGGAACAAAAATTGTTAAACTACACAACGAATGACTATTGTTTGATTTTTATAGGCGAGAAAGACTTTAGAAAAACTGATAATTACTATAAATTAATTAGTAATATAAGGAATATCTTAACGAAATTAAAACACACTAACATTTTGCTTTGTTTACCTACCTACAAATTTGATGGATGTAGTTCTATGTTTAATTCCAGAATAGAAACATTTAATAATTTATTATACTGTGATAATTGTACTCACGACTATGCGATGATATTTGATTCGAATTTAAATCTGACTTATGATGAGACAATGTTTTATAAGCGCCTCGGGGTTCTCAATAACTACGGTATGAAGAATATTTTTGTCAATCTGAAGTACTATCTTGACATTTTTATAAACCCTTGCCCAGTAAATATTGATGCTGTAAATTCAGAAATCTGTACTGATTTAAGAAAGAAACAGTTTTTTCGTTCCTAGCAATAAGAGTAGTAAGCGAGAATGTAACAGTAAGATTGTAACTCCAAATCATAACATACGACTACTACACCAAAATATTGCAGGGTTATTGAACAAACTTTCTATGATTGAAATATGTTTAACTGAGTTTAAAGACAGTCATAAAGAGGTAGACATATTATGTTTTTCAGAAACATTTATAAGTGATAATAATGAATTAAATGTATGTATTAACGAGTTCATACTTGCAACTTCATACTCACGAAATACGGAAAAGAGGGGTGGGGTATGTATTTTAATTAAACAGTGCTTAGAATACAAAATAATTCAATTATGTAAACAAATGGCAGTAGACAAATTATTTGAGTGTTGTGGCATAGAAATACCACTTTATAACTGTAGTATTGTATGTGTTTATAGAACACCTAATTCGAACATCGCTATATTTTTTAATAAACTTGATACTCTATTGTATAAACTAAGTGACAGAAAAAACAAACAAATTATACTGGTCGGAGATCTGAACATAAATACCCTTACTGCCAACAAAAATGCCACTACACTTAAAGAAATACTTTTAAATTACAACATGACTTTAAAGATAAATACTCCAACGCGACATACTTCTTGCATAGACCACATTATCACTAATATCACGGAATCGTCAGGTGAAACTTGTGAATTACATTTATCGGATCATAATACTGCTCAAATATTAAAATTCATATCAAAATTATCATCAAACAAGCTTGCTCCATCTCATTGTTTTATGTACAAAAGGAATTATAACGAAGAATACATTGAAAAATTTAGAGAATGTCTCTTGAGCCTAAAATGGCAAGATATTTATGATGAAATAGATCCCAACACGGCTTTTAATAACTTTCATGAAACTTTTAGCCTTTTATATAAATTAAATTTCCCATTGCAAAGAATCAAAATAAACAATCAAATACCTGCTTTAAGATGGTTAACTAAAGGTATAAAAAAATCTTGTGTCTCTAAAAGATATTTAAAATCGAAATATTATGAAAATAAATCTAAGGAAAATAAGTTAGTTTATAATAAATACGCTAAATTATTAAAAAAATGTATTAACTTGTCTAGAAAGCAATCTTCTAGCAATTTTATTTTGAAAGCAAAAAATAAGTGTAGTGCAACATGGAAGTTAATTAAAAATAAACCTAAATGTACGAATTCACAATACATAGAGGCCATAACATTGAATGGCACTACGATAGATAAACCTGAAGAAATTGCGGAAGCTTTTAATAATCATTTTATTGACAGTACAAATAAAGACATAACCAATAATAAAAACAACATCACAAAAAGTAACAATGGATGTAACAGTATATATCTCGAACCTTGCACGCACCATGAAATCAATAAAATAATTGCATCTCTAAATAATACCAATGCAGTGTGATATGATGACATTTCCACCCACATTATAAAATCATGTGCAGATATATTGTCTCCCATTATAGGTCATCTTGTCAATTTAAGTTTTTATGAGGAAAAGTACCCGGATAAATTAAAGTTCTCAGTTGTAAAACCATTATATAAAAAACAAAATAAACGTGATCTAAATAATTATCGTCCAGTGACCTTGATATCTATAATTTCAAAAATATACGAAAAAGCAATGTATAATCGAATCGTCTCATTTATATGTAAATACAATATAATAAGTACGGAACAAAATGGTTTTCAAAGAGGAAAGTCAACCGCACTAGCTTGTTATCAACTAATAAAATCGATTACTGAGAATATATATAAGAAGATACCGGTCACTGCAATATTTTTCGACATGAGTAAATCATTTGACTTTGTAAAACATGATATACTGTTAGAAAAATGTGAGAGTTACGGGATAAGAGGAAAAGCGTTAAATTGGCTAAAAGATTACCTAACTAATAGACAACAACGGGCTGAAATTTTAGGTGTTAATAAGGACCGAGAAGTGATAAAATATAAATCTGAGTACAGAACTAATACCTATGGCGTGCCCCAGGGTAGTATTTTGGGACCATTGCTTTTTCTTCTATATATAAATGATTTGCCAACAGTTACGAAGAATAAGTGCGTGTTATTTGCTGACGACATCTCATTGATAGTTAGTAAAGATAATCAAAATGAAAAATTTGAGGATAAAATAAATTCTGCTGTAGAAGATATAACAAAATGGCTTGAACAAAATAATTTATGTGTGAATATTTCCAAAACCAAATATATTAATTTCTCTAATTACAAAATGACAAATGACGCAATGAAAATTATTAGATGTGAAAATAAAATTGAAGAAGTTGACCATACGAAATTTTTAGGCATAGTAATAGACAAAAATTGTAACTGGAAAAAACATATTGAAAGTTTATGTAATAGGCTGAACAGCTTTGCATTTGCCCTGAGAAATCTCAGGAAAACTGTTGGAAGTAATGCCGCTCTATTGGCTTATCATGGTTATGTCTCATCTGTGCTAAGATACGGCTTAATTATATGGGGTAATTCCACAGACAGCAATAAGGCATTTATAGTGCAAAAAAAATGTTTGCGAGCGGTGTTTGGTACAGACCCATTAGAATCGTGCAGACCTGTTTATAAAAAACACAAATTATTAACATTAGCATGCTTATACATCCTTGAAATGGGAGTATTTGTCAAAAAACATCCTAATTTATTCAGTACTGCCGATAGCGTCAATGTTTATAGGGTGGGCAAAATCTCAAGGGATCCAACAAAGCTGGCAATGCCACAGTCTAGAACAGCATACGGCCATAAAAATACTAGTAGAATGGCAATCAAAATATTCAACAATATACCGAAAGTTGTTAGAGAGCTGCGAACCAGCTTATTTCAAAGGCATCTCAGAGAATGGCTTATCAAAAATTGTTTTTATTCGATTAAAGAATTTATGGATTCGAAGACAAATGGGAAAGTTGCATTAACTGAATATTGAATTTGACATTTTTATTTTTAAGCTATTGACATTTTGTAATGTAATTTCTTTGGTGGTCGTTTGAAACTCGATAACATTATAAAATTGTAATTTAATATTTGACATTGGTAATTTAATATTTGACATTTTTAATTTAATATTGTTTTTATTTTTTATTTTTGTAATTTGTTGTTTAAACAATTATTGTGATTATTTTTTATTTTATTTTTTTTGTCATTTGAAATTAGTTATGTTGTGTATTTTAGAATAATTAATTACTATTGTCACTAAAATTTGCATGCCGAATTTAGTAGGCGGAATATAAAGACCTATTGTATATTTGTTATAAAACCTGTAAAATACCATATTTCAAGCAAATAAATGAATCTGAATCTGAATCCATGTTTACTACGGGACCCTAAAAAATGGAGCCAGAAAGAACTACACGGAAGACACCCTATTTTTTTACATCAGACGCATTGATAAAGAAGCTTCCAACAAACGGCTGGAATTAAGCGGATTATTTCCAGAAACAAGGATTTATGCTGGCCATTCTAGACCAAATCATAAATAATAATATTGTACAATTTAATTTATTTTTTTGAACTCAAATTTTAATCTATTTTATTCTTTAATTATAATGAATATAATGTGTCCTATTTTTTTTTTTATAGTTTTAATTTATAATCGTTTTTCTAATCCAATTTATTTGATGTTTTTATTTTTATTTAATTACTTGACATTTTAACTTCAATGTAAACTGTAAATTTTGATTTTGTTATTGTCATATATTTCCATTTTAGTTTTTATTGTTGTTTATACAAGTGCTGTGCACACCTATAAGTGACGAATTCACCGCAAAGCTATTGAAATAGAATATAGTTATTTAATGTAATGATTTACTTAGTGAATAAGTCGTTGGTGTGTCAATAAATAAATAAATACCAAAAATTATAGAAAAAAACTATTTTTTACAAAAAAAAAAATATACAAAATTAAAGATAACACAGTCAGAAGCGATTTATGCAGAAAATTCCAGAGCAAACCTGAAACTATACAACACATCACAGGAGCATGTAGCACACTCACCCAAAATGATTACACTCATAGACACAACCAACTTGTTAATATTATACACCAAAAACTCGCAATGAAACACAGTCTCATGCAGGATCCTTACACACAATACTACAAATACTCACCTAGGGCTGTATTAGAAAATCAAGCTTACAAATTATATTATGACCGCACCATAATTAATTTTATGGATCATACAATATAACAAAATACCCGATATAACACTTGGTGATAAAGAAAGCAAACACACATACATAACAACTCCATCCTGAAGAAGCGGAGAGGTTGGATTCTCCTTTGTTAGGTGATGTTGTTCAAAGATGTATTTTGAACAACAGCCTTGTTGTCAAATAGAGAATACATAAGTTTACTAACATAGGTATAAGTTTTCTTTTTGTTTTTTACTAACCCTTATGGATGTTGCTTATCCGAATTAAAGATTATTTTATTTTATTTTATAATAGATATAGCAGTCCCAAATACCAATAATATACAGAAAACTATGACCGAAAAAATCAGAAAATACACAGAACTACAAGAAGAAGTTACTAGGGTCTGGAAAGTGGTCAGAGTAACCATAGTCCTAATTGTGGTATCAACGACTGGTATCATCTCGAAACAACTATTTAGCAGTTTAAATGCCATCAATCTTTCCAAACATATCTTACACTACAGAAAGCAGGCCAGCTATATTAAACACATGTCGCATAGTACGGTAATTTGTGCAATTAGATTTAGACAATAATTTAAATGCAGGACCAAACACCTATACATATATCTATCTATTCAAAACTCAGATCTCACCTTGGTTTACACCCGTGCGGTTTTAATAAAATACCAGGTTCTAGGAACGTGAGCTAAAATAAATTAAACAAACAAAAATAATAATAACCCCATCGCCGTATCTCTACGTTGACGTCTTGGTGGGGCTTGCCTGCTCCGAACTCTAGGTGCTGGTAGAGTTTATTTTGCCGGAACAGGTCTAAGATAAGGAGCCAAACCAGGAGAGGTACAGAAGTCGCAGGGCAGCATATGGCGAGCTGTTGGGTTAGTAGCGACCCCGCGGACCCTATCTCCTGGGAGAAGTCTTGTTTCTAATCTCTGGCTTGCCTTTATTGACCGGTTGGAGTGAACACTTACGAGAAACAGAGCTCCCACCTCATTCTTGCCTTTATTGGCTGGCTTGAGTGGAGATTCGCAAGAGCAAACGTGCTCGGAGGAAGGAAGTAGTTCAGTAAGTGCTAGTAGGGATCTTGACCATCTTCCGGGCTCTGGGATTGTTCTGATAGCCGGGGAATACCTCTCCAATTTGCCCCCTTGTCGCTCCGTCACTATGTGCTAGCGACCGTTTTCGGGAGCCCATTATTGAGTGTGCAAGTCACCCCCTGCCATTTTATCCGTGTAGTACATACTCGTACCATTGATCAGACAGGGGACATAGTTTTTCCATAGGTTTAGGTTACCAATCCACTATAGCCACCCAAACCCATAGCCCAATGTTTTGTTTCCATGTTCATAATTTTAAAATCTTGTTGCGAGTTTTTTTTTTAAACTTGTTAAAAATATAATGTTTGTGGAACACGTTTGGAAATTTAAAAATATCAATAGGTAGGATGCGATGGATATTACCTACCTAGCGGCTACGGTCGCTTGCTTGTTCGCCGTCAACATGTTTTTTTTTCTAGTTAAAATATCTTAGCAGTTTCATTAAAAGATATAGAAAGATACAGAGATAGCCGGCTTTTATGCGGCTATCCAAGGTTTTTGAAAATAAATGAATTAATTTACAAAAAAAAGTACATTGGAAAATTTGATTGGAGATACTCCATCTCCAATAAAATTTTCAAGTCTAAGCGATAGAATAACGAAGGGCCCCTCTGGATAGAAACCGAAATTAGATGTAATTTCTGTCTCATTGGCGAACGTACATTGAATATTTACGTTCGATTCGACAAGTACCTACATGCAATAAGCTAATAGTCTACATCGGTTTCGTTGCTGTGGCTCAGGTGGGCCAGCTAGGTAGCAACACATTCTTCTCCGTCCCTCGATAGCGATTTTCGTGTGATTTCCAGCAAAGAAAATACCATCCTCGCTTAAACAAGTAATAATTTCGACTTAAAATAGGCTCGTATACTCGTATAGCAGTCGAGCAATGAAATGTTTGCTCATGTTTAACATTATAACAATGTTCCAGCTCCAGCCTGCACATCAACGAGTTCAAGTTCCACAGTGCGCCGGCGCACGAGAACACGTGCGCGTGGGTGGGCGGCGCCGTGCTGGGCGCGGGCGAGGCCGGCGCCGCGCGCGCGCTGCCTCGCGAGACCTACGCGCGCGAGCCGCGCCTGCGCGACTGGGTGTGTCTGCTCGACAACACGCCGCCCGCCAGGGACATGTAGACACGGGTCACTCATGAGCACGCCGTGGTGTACTACTAGTCTTCCTGGCTTTACTTACCTGCACGACGATCGAGCGATGTATCGCTTATCTGACTCAGCACTGTAAAATACGATACATGTGAACTACCAGGGTCATTCAATAAATACTTAGCCTACAAAAATTAAACGAAAATTTTGGAAAAGTGGCAATTTTTCAACAGTCTCCTTTTAGTTCGATACACTTAGCCCAGCGATGCTCCAACTTTTTTAACCCGTCCGAAAAATAGTTTTTGTCAAACTCTGCAAAATAGGCCTCCGTGGCGGCGATGACCTCCTCATTCGATCCATATCTATTCCCGGCGAGTGATTTTTTCAGATTAGGAAACAGAAAGAAGTCACAAGGGGCCAAATCTGGAGAATACGGTGGATGGGGCAACAATTCGTAACGTAATTCGACCAATTTGGCCATGGCAACGGCAGACGTGTGAACCGGTGCGTTGTCGTGGTGAAACAGCACTTTTTTCTTCGCCAGGTGGGGTCGTTTTTTCTTTAATTCGGCGTCGAATCGGCCCAATAAATCGGCATAGTAAAGCCCTGTAATTGTTTTACCCTTCTCGAGGTAATCGATGTAGATTTCTGGGATTCACCTTGTGAATCCCAGAAAACGGTGGCCATAACTTTTCCGACCGATTTTACAGTTTTTGCCTTCTTTGGAGCACGTTCCCCGGTCTGGATCCATTGTTTTGATTGCTCCTTGGTCTCTGGTGTGTACCAGTGGATCCAGGTTTCATCGACGGTCACAAAACGACGCAAAAAATCTGCTGGATTCCGCTTAAACAGCGCCAAACACGTCTCCGATGTGGTCTCACGGTTGCGCTTGTTTTCTGGTGTGAGTAAACGCGGCACCCATCGCGCCGACAGCTTTCTCATGCCGAGTTCCTCGTGAAGAATATGATGCACTGTTCCTTCTGAAATGCCTACAGTCTCAGCTAGCTCCCGAACCTTCAATCGGCGATCTGCCAATACGAAATCAGGGATTTTTTTAATGTTTTCCTCTGTAGCAGCTGTTTTCGGTGCACCTGGACGTGTTTCATCAAAAACCGGCGTACGGCCACGTGCAAACTCGTTGAACCAATTCTTGACGGTGGCCATCGATGGAGAAGAGTCACCGTACACAGCATCCAAGCGCTCTTTGATTTCGATGCGCGTTTTCCCTTCCAAAAATAGGAATCGAATCACCAAACGATATTGCTCTTTTTCCATTTTTGTAAAACCGATCGACACGTTCGCTTCCATAAGTTGTCAAATTAAAACCAATGAAGGGATTGGAATGAAAATTTGAAAAAAGAATTAAAAAACAATGTGCTACACTGTGGTAAAACTCTTTTGAAACTACAGCGCCCTCTGGCGATGAGGCTAGGTACTTATTGAATGCACCTCGTATGTCGACGCTTGAAAGGCAAAATTTACTAAGCGACATAGGGCAAATTTGACTTTACATTATTAAAGTAATTTTTCAGAAAAAAATCATATAAATTCTTGTAATCATCCTACAGGCGTAAATCTTACTGTTTTGGAAATGTTATATAACTAATCATCTGAAACAGAATTTATGTTTTTTTTTCTGAAAAATTGACTTTAATAATGTAAAGTCAAATTTGCCCTATGTCGCTTAGTAAATTTTGCCTTTCAAGCGTCGATGTATAGTATGATTTAATATTGTAATCTTAATAAATAAATTATTTTTGTCACTTATTTTATTCCTTTCTCATCGTCTAATGTCTACGTGAAGCCCTGAAGCATACCTACTCTTATAGCCATCCACACAGTGGCAGCCTTAGGGGGCAGCAAGCAGGGCAACCGCCCAGGGCCTCGCTCTTGCTCTCTTAAGAGAAAAAACGTCATAATATGTTCAATTAAATCAAACTGTTTATTAAAAATCTCTTACAACAAAAGCAACACTTACAGTTTTAATTAACGTAAATTTAATCTTTTATGGCGCTAAAGCACATATTTTTTTGGCAAATAGAATCTAAATGACACATGTCGAATATCATGCCCAATGATCGGGGCAAAATGGGAAACGCTATGGGGCATTATGAGTACACATTTTAATCTGGTTGGCAACGTTCACATATAATTATGGTGTACGTTACCCCAGCAGGAAAGTGGCTCCTAGAGTGATATGAGTGGTACGTATAATTAGTGCGTAATCTGCAGTAAATGTGCGCCACATAAAAAAGGCGAACGGCAGGCTTGTATGGGACTTTCGTACAGCTAATAAAATTTCGTGTTTTGGGATATTTTTTGTTTTAATTGGTACTTAATACGATAGACAAGCCCTGTTCGGGGTTGGGATTAGATAGAGATAAAGGATGAGATAAGAGATGAAAGTCGGCTCTAGATTAATAAATTCACTGTATTGTCTGTTTCCACAAATATGAGATTAAGATTAATATTTATACTAGAATGAAGGTTGAACGATTTGGGGTTATGAGTCACTCGCACTGCATGTCGCCGAATTACGTACTGACTTATTGCGGTGTAAATGCAATAATATAAATGATGGAAACATACTGAGCGGGTGGCGCAATCATGACGACCCGTACATGCTCCCGGGGGCAAAGATAGGGGTTAGTAGGATAAAGATGGAGATGAGATTAACAAGGTGATAGACAATATTCAACTTATCAACTATATGACAGGGATAAGGATTAGTAATGAGTGATTAACAATATTTCGAACGATCACAAATAGTTGCTAGAGCTTAGATCGGGAAGCGAAAAACAGGGGACGAGGTCCTATCTTCCGTTTGTAAATACTCGCTAGATTTAACAAGGTTTTGGGGATCACTTTTCACGGATTGACTAAATTGACCTTTTTCCCTAAGATCACAACACTCACTCACTGCACTTTTCACTCTGACTAAAGATTGCCTTTTTTCCCTAACCTACCTACACTCACTTATAATATTTTCATTCCCGTGATGTGAAGAGATCGCGGTAGATGCCTCTCCAGCAGGCATCGAGGATTCTCGACGTGTTGACCGCCGGTGACGCCGCCAACAGTATACCGCCGCAGTTATCAGGATTCCAAAGATTAGAGCATACAAGACGCTATAAAGATGTATGTCGTGATAGGATATTTTATCACTCAAAGGTTCAATTTGTTTCAAGATCTATATTTTTTTCTGTAAGTATATCTTCGAATTGACGCAATATTTCAGAATTATTAGGGTTAATTTCAGGAGATTCAGGGATAGATATGTTGAAGATATGATTAATAGGTGATATTTGTGGCGCAATAATTCTTGCACCAATATTCATTTTGCTAGACAGCCTTTTGTTAGAATGGACAATGAAATTGTCCGTCTTTATCATACAGCCTTCCTCCACATTCAACAGACCTGCATTCGTCAATTTAACGGCGGTAATTTCACCGTCACAGAGAAGTTTAAAGTTGCATCCATTGCACCAAAAATAATAATATTTATTATCCGCTGTTAATTCCTTCCAAATGTCTTTGCAAGGGGTTCCAATAGTTTCACAGGTTCTTGAGTGTGGTATCGTTTTACACAGGCTGTGATCATCTTTTAAGATATTTATAGGGTTTTTTGCATGGCATAAAATCATCATAGAATTTTGTCTTACACAAGACTGGAGATCAGCATCAGTGAGGGTTACGTATGAGTCCTTTCTGAGGTTAATGGCAGCATAACTTGAGATAATTTTCACATGTATCATGTCGTGGTTCAATAATCGTGGGACTGGGATGAGGTTAATGATTTCGTAAAGGTCTCTCTCGATGAGGGGTATTCTTATTTCAATAATCAAGTACTTACTATAGTACTTAGTCCGCACCTTTATCAAGTTGTAGAGATCCTTGAGATTCAAATGGTTGACAGGGAGTACCATGTCTTTAGGGATATGTGCTGATATAGAGCTTAATTCCGTTCTCAGCTGTTTAGGAGATATCAGATGGAAGTCCAATTTTCCATTGTAAATATTAGTTACCGTGTCCAGAATGGAGTCTTGTATTTTCCTGAGGCTATACAGTAAGTTATTCGCCGTTAGAGCGGAGGCTAAGAAATCGGTAACCAGAGTCATGTTCTGTACATGGCGTTGAAGATCTTGATAGGATTCTTTAAGATAATTAAACTTTTGATTTATCGATTTATGATGTTTGCTCGCAGCTATCTCCATTCTTTTCATCAGATTAAATTCGGCTTCCACGATTGATGTTTGGTTTTTCCAGAGGTTATACAAATGTTTATCATTTTCTTTCAAATGTTCGATGTCTTGTGCGTATTTCTCCGCAAAACGCTGATCTAGCACGCCAAACAAGCTGTTTGCAACGTAGCCTACTCCGTCTATCAGGCCGCGGCGCCGGCGCCGCCGCTCGTCTCCAGTTGCAAATGATTCATTTATTGTTAATATACTATCATAATGTTTAATTTCTTCGAGCTCGTGCCCGAGTTGTAAGATGATACCGTCGCAAGGTGTGTGTTCTTTAATAGTGAAGCATAATGTTTCAAGATATTTGATATACTTCTCGAGTGCCGATGTGCCTTCTATGTAGGGATATGTGTCATAATAAACAATTAAACGCCAATCGTCTCGAATAAGATGCATGTTGGAGATTTTATCGAAATAAACGCTGTTGTTGCTCAAAGGGGTAAAACTATAAGATGCTTAAGATAAGTTTATTAGTGACAATAAGAATAGCGTTACAGACAGGGCTATAGTCGAGAATGAGATAAGCTTGGGATTTTTCTTTCTTGGTGCTTCATCCATAAGCTTCTTGTCACTAGGAGGATTCTTGTCTATGTCTGCTGGTAATAGAGATAACTTAACAACAGGCCGTTTTAGAAAACCATTTTTGGTTTTAAGGGTAACGACTCTGACATGTCCGTCAGATCCTGGATGCAGTTCTACAACCCGCCCTGAGATTACTTTGAGGTTGTCTCCATTCAGTTCTAATGGATAACTGTGAGAGATATTCGTTTTTCTACTGGACCCAAATATCTCTATATATTTTTTGTACCAAGTGCCACCGAGTTCTAAGATCGGTTTCGGTTTCAAAGATCGTTAAGGTAGGCCCACTTGCCAGAAAGTGCGCCGGGGTTAAAAAGTCAATGTCCTCAGGATCCTCCTTCAAAGGACAAAGTGGTCGAGAATTTAAATAACCCTCGAGTTGAGATAGGAGGGTGCTGTATTCTTCGTAGGTGAGTTTTTGCTCACCGACAACACGCTGAAGATGATATTTTAAACTTTTCACCGCAGCTTCACAAAGTCCGCCAGCAGAAAGCCATGACGGAGCATTAAAATGCCACTCAATGTTAATTTCTGAGACGTCAGATAATCTTTCTTGGCTTGATAAGATTTCTGAGATTTCTAAGATTTCCTGTTTTAGGATCTTGTTAGCTCCAATGAAGTTAGAAGAAATATTTTTGTCTTATAAATCCACTCGTCATTTTCACTCCACCATGGAATACTAATTTATGAGATTCGTCTATTATAAGATCAGCTAATTTGGTTTGATTTGGGATGATAATAGGATGCTTCATTTCGGGGTCTAAACTCGATTGTTTTAGCCGTCCACCGACACGGAGTACTCCGTGGTTATCTAAGATAGGATTGAGATTCAAGATCTGGCTTTTCTTGCCCAAAGGTTCACCTTTTTCAAGTTGCGATATTTCCTTGAAAAAGTATTCTTGTTGCACATGTTTTATTAACATTTCCGTCGCTCGTTTGAGTTCATGCAGAGTTAGATAGTTTTCACGCTTTTTCTTGTAGATCAAGATGTCGTTGAATTTGTTTACGTAGGCTAAAACTCGAATGATTTTCTTGTAACTGCTGTATTTCTCTAATAATTGTTTTATAACTGTGTTGCTAGAGTCAGCAGTAATAGTGTTCACTAGCTTTTCCTTTCTGAGATCTTCAGTTGTTTTATATAAGATGGGTTCAGGTTTTTTTCAGGATTGTATTGAGGTAACCAATCGGGTCCGCGCCACCAAAGTGAATGATTTGCTAAATGGGATGCAGTCAGACTACGGCTAGCGCAATCTGCGGGATTTTCTTGGGATTTCACATACCGCCACCTATTCTTTGGGATAATTTCGCAAATCATTTTTACTCGATTGGTAACAAAGGGTTTCCATTTCTCCGGTTCACCATTTATCCATCCTAGTACTGCCATTGAATCTACCCAGCCATAAGCTTTGATTTTGAGATCAGATAGAGATGAGGTTATTTTGGCCATAAGTTTTGATAATAAAAGTGCTCCACTGAGTTCCAAGCGAGGTATACCTCGCTTGGAACGTGAAGTGCGAACGAAAGTGGTACCTATAGATTGAGATTTTTTCAGAGGTACCACTTTAGATTTACCTGCAACTAGGGTTACGTATGTCTTGTGTTGTCTTGTAATTTTACAATAAACAACGCAAGCGTAGGCCTTTGTACTAGCATCACAAAACCCATGAAGCTCGATTATATCATTCTCCATGGTTTGTATCCATCGAGGTATTTTAAAATGGGATATATAAGGTAAGTCGGCCTTTATTTTATTCCATTCCAGGGCAATATTATGAGGAATCGGTTGGTCCCAACCTAATTCCGTTTTCCATGTCTCTTGAAATAAGATTTTCAGTTTTATTGTGACTGGTGATACCCAGCCCAAGGGGTCAAAGATCGCTGAAGCAGCTGGACCGGGAGCTCCTCCTGGAAGCCTCGATCGTGCAGGCCTGGGTGTCACCACCGGACAGGCCTGCCGACATCAACGACGAGGCGGAGTGGTTCCGGGAGGCCATGTCCGACATATGTGACGTGGCAATGCCCCGGGTCCAGCCTGGACGTGCCTCGCGCCAGGTGTACTGGTGGTCGCAGGAGCTGACGGCTCTGCGCACTGCGTGCGTGGCTGCGCGACGCCGGTACACCAGGCACCGCAGGCTCCGTATCAAACCTCCGGATACGGAAGCCATTCAGGCGGAGCTGTACGAGGGGTACAGAGCGGCAAAGACCGCCCTCCAAGCGGAGATCCTGCGGGCCAGGGGGTTGGCCCGCGAGGAGTCGCTGGGGACTCTGGACAGGGACCCGTGGGGACGCCCGTACAAAGTGGTGCGGGATAAACTCCGCCCATGGGCTCCCCCGCTGACGCAGAGTCTCCGGCCCCAGCTTGTGGAGGACGTGGTGAGCGCTCTGTTCCCTTCCCGAGGGGAACACACCTCCCCGCCTATGGCTCCGCCTACTGCGGTGCCCGATGCGGACCACACCACCGACGACGACGACGATGCTCCGGAGGTGACTGAGGTAGAAATGAGAGCGGTGGTACGCAGGCTTAATGCCAAAAATACCGCCCCAGGACCCGACGGCTTACCTGGGAAGGCCTGGGTCCTGGCCTTGGAGGCTCTCGGGCCTCGACTTAGGGGGCTCCTAAGCGCATGCATGGAGAGAGGTCAGTTCCCGCTTCGCTGGAAGACGGGGAAACTGGTCCTCATAAAGAAGGCAGGGCGCCCTGCGGACTCTCCGTCCGCTTATCGGCCCATCGTGCTGCTCGACGAGGTGGGCAAGCTCTTTGAAAGAGTCATTGCAGACCGCCTCGTCGGCCAGCTGGTGCGGGTGGGGCCGGATTTGGCGGAGAGCCAGTTTGGTTTCCGCAGAGGGCGCTCTACGGTGGACGCCATCATGCGTGTGCGAGCCCTGACGACGGGGAATGCTGTTGCCCAGGGTGGGGTCGTCTTGGCGGTGTCTCTAGACATCGCCAATGCCTTCAATACCCTGCCCTGGAGTTGCATCAGGGAGGCACTCCGGTATCACCGGATGCCGACCTACCTCTGTCGTGTGGTCGAGGCCTATTTGACGGACAGGGCCGTCATCTACCCCGGTCACCAGGGAGTGTGGAACCGGCAAGAGATGTCGTGCGGTGTCCTACAGGGATCGGTCCTGGGGCCGCATCTGTGGGACATCGGATACGACTGGGTGCTGCGCGCCGACCTCCCTAGCGGCGTCAGCGTAGTGTGCTACGCTGACGACACGTTGGTCCTGGCGCAGGGGAGGTCGCACCAGGCGGCGGCCGAATTAGCGGCACGCGGGGTTGCGACAATCGTCGAAAGGATCCGGCAATTGGGACTCGAGGTGGCCCTGCACAAGTCCGAGGCCATGTGTTTTCATGGTCCTCGGAACGCGCCACCGTTGGGGTCCTAAATAACGGTAGGAGGGGTTTCTATCGGCGTCGAGTCGACGATGAAGTACCTGGGACTCGTCCTCGACAGCCGGTGGAACTTCGTGGAGCATTTCCGACGTTTGGCTCCCAAACTGGAGCGGGCGGGCGCTGCATTGAAGCGGCTGCTGCCCAATCTAGGGGGTCCAAACGCCTCCTGCCGGAGGCTCTACGCGGGGGTCGTGCGGTCCATGGCTCTCTACGGGGCTCCTGTATGGGCGCGCTCTCTGGCGCTGCGGCCAGCCCGCCGGTTGAGCGCGGCCCAAAGGGTCATGGCCATCCGGATGGTTCGGGGATACCGCACGGTCTCCTGTGAGGCAGCGAGCCTCCTTGCCGGATTGCCGCCATGGGATCTGGAGGCAAAAGCCCTCGCGCACGTATGGGAGTGGCGCGAGGAGGCGAAACGCCGGGGCGTAAGTCCGCTGCCGCGAGAAATCGCGGCACAGCGGACGGAGCTCCGGCGGGATCTCATGGCGTCATGGAAAGTACGGTTGTCGCAACCCAGTGCTGGGCACGCCACGATTGCGGCGATAAGTCCCCTCTTTGAGGAGTGGCTGGAGAGGCGCCACGGCGTCCTCACCTTCCGCCTGACGCAGGTCCTCACCGGACACGGCAGCTTCGGGAGGTTCCTGTGTCGGATAAGGCGGGAGGAAACGTCCGGGTGTCACCACTGTGTGGATCGCCCGGAGGACACGGTGGAGCATACGGTGGAGGTCTGCCCGGCTTGGGCAGAGCACCGCCGTGTCCTCTTGGAGGCGATCGGCGGCAGAGACCTCTCGCGTCCGGCCCTGGTTCAGGCCATGGTACGGAGCGAGAGGGCATGGGCAGCCGTCACCTCCTTCTGCGAAGCAGTAATGCTCGCGAAGGAGGAGGCGGGACGGTTGAGGGAAAGGCAAGTTTCGCGCCCTCTCGCCCCTAGCCGCCGCAGGAGACGCCCAGGGCGTCGAGAATCCCGGGCGGATTTCCGGCCACCGTAGGCGCGGGCTTGCGGACGGTGAGCAATGGGTAGCTCACCGTCCGGTAAGGACCAGGCCCGGGTCGACGGCGCGTTGTATTCCACGCGCGCCTCAAAGAGATGTCGTCAGCACATAGTAGGGGTCCACTAGGGCCGATGCCTGCTGGGGTCGCGGGAAGGTACTTATGGGTCACCGAGGCCCCCGCAACACAGGCAACAAGAAGGAATACAAGAACAAGAAGGGTGGGTTTTAGTCAGTAAGAGTCTGACACACCCTCCCGCTCCGCCCAGAGCGGGAGAAGTTATTTGATGATATCCCACCCAAAAAAAAAAAAAAAATTCTTTTGGGTTCCAGCGAAGACCTAAAGCCTTTGTAGATTTGGGCTGGCTTTAAAATAAAACTGTTCGTGTTGAGGATTAATATGTTCGTCTAAAAGTTCAGGCAAATTTGAGCGCCATTTTCTAAGATTGCGGCCGCCTGACTTAAGGAGGTTTGTCATCTCTGCTTTGAGATGTTTAGCAGCTGTCGCGGTATGAGATCCATGCATGAGATCATCCATGTAAAAAGAGGTTTCTAAAATATCAGGAGCGCTGCTATTGGGATAATTTGGCCTTTCATCGATGGCAAGTTGTTTCAGTGTCATCATGGCCAGGAAAGGAGCGGCCTTTGTACCGTAGGTGACAGTCGCTAGCTGATATTCTTGCAAAGGTTCACAATACGCTGCGCGCCTCGGGGCAAACCGGTTGTCCAGTCGTCACTCTAGCTGCAAGCATTTTTAATCACTTCTATGTGTGCGTAACCGTTCGTGTGTGTTCTATCAATAGTTGAACTATCGGCAGTCGACCGACTCGCGACAGCGCGTGTGATTCACTCCGCTCGACACAGATTAGTGTTGCTGACAGAGACTACACCTAATCTTGAAAACTATGGATAATATAAATACCACTTTTGACCGCACAAGTGACACTGACCAGGTCCGGTGATATGAGTGTCGATGGGTCACTTATAGAAAAGGAATCCCCACCACCCTATGTAACATTCCGCAAAGGTATATCACACATCAGCGATGCAAACCCACGTGAAACCTATCGCGATGATTTCAATAAGCTGCAGAAGGACATAAAAGGCATGCTCGACAGCTGGTTCACAAAACAAGATGAGAAATTCGCCGTGCTCCTCTCCGAGTTCGAAGGTGTGAAGTCCTCCATTCAGTTCATGAGCGACAAATATGACGACCTGGAGAAAAAGTCGCGGGACGTTGCCTCACGCGTATCCGCGCTTGAAGAGAAACTTTCCTCACCTCTGGTCAGTGACCAACGCATTGCTGTGCTTGAAGCTAAACTAGAAGCCATGGAGCAAAAATCCCGCAGTTGCAATATTGAAATTAGCAATCTGCCAGAGAAACGCGACGAGAACCTTATGGCCATTATCGAGAGTATCTCGAATGTCATCAAACAGCCGTTATCGCCTCGTGATATTATTACAATTCACCGGGTTCCGCAAATGAATGCTAATACCAATCGGCCTAAAAACATCATTGTAAAACTCACAAGCCAAGTATTGCGCGATAACTTCTTAGCAGCGGCACGGCTAAAGAAGGGCATCACGTCCGAAGAGCTACAGATTAACGGAACATCGAACAAAGTATACATCAATGAGCATCTCACATTTAAGACTAAAACATTGTTTCGTCAAGCCAGAGAAGCTGCCAAGCGGCATGGATATCGCTTTGTTTGGATCAAGCATGGAGTTGTCCTTGTTCGGGCAGATGTTCCAGAGCCCGCATTCACCATTAGATCCGAACATGATTTATCGAAAATCAAACCATATTCCAAACCGAATTAAGAATATTACTCTAAACGTCTACCGATCACACAATATTCTAAGGTTTGTTCCAGGCAACGATATGAGTCCATGCACTCTGTTTGGTTCACTACTCTGTACAGATATGATTTGCATTTGTTTCCAAGTTACCCTCACGATTCTAACTTTTCGCGCAACGAACTGCGAAGTTAGTTTTTTTTATTATTTCATTTATTATTGTATTCCCTATAGTCAATGAGGTTTTCCTCAGATTTATATATAATATCATTGCCTATAGTTCAGTATATATACTAACACAAATGTGTGGTGCAATTACCTACGTATTTCAATAAAAAACAATACTCTTGTACAACAACTACTCGTATTATATGTAAGCAATATACCTACGCCTATGCAGCATTACAGACCGTCATTAGGTACAAAACATGTACTTATAATTTAACGTTACACACTACTTTTTGGTTCTACCTTATTTATAATGAAGTCAATTACGCTTTTTGTTTACCACTATCTCACATAATATTGCAAGTTATTGTTAATTATTTACCTACAGCTGGATTCCAAGACTGTGTTAATTGTATGGCATCTTACTTGTTATATTTTACTAGTTATTCCCTACTGTTATACCCGCGTTCTCATAGGAATCCACCCCACTGGTGGTCCTTGCGTTTGGCTGTTTAAATAATAAATAACAATAAAGAAGACAATATTAAACGATTTGGCCTCTAACATTAGTATGTACTTACAGTATATAAATGGATAAATACAATCTATCTTTCTATTATCAGAATTGTCGCGGGCTGCGTACAAAACTGCATACACTATTCATGAATATTTTGTCTTTTTCGTATGACGTCATCATATTAACCGAGACCTGGCTAACACCTAACATATCAGACAGTGAATTTATCGACGACCGCTATATAGTTTTTAGATGCGATCGTGATCGTTGTGCCACAGGTCAGCGCTAGGGTGGGGGTGTACTAATTGTCGTTCTACGCTCACTACGCCCTTCGAATGTATCTATGCGAACCGGTAGCAAAGATATCGAGCACGTCATGGTGCAGTTGCCCGCGTCGTTCTCTAATAAACGACATATTATAAGTGCGGCGTATATACCACCTCGCTCACGGGACGACCTATACACCGCACATATTGATTTGTTAGCGGACGCCATTAACGACGCGAGTACTGACACATTCTTCGTGGTAGGCGACTACAACCTGCCCGGCCTTGACTGGTCCAAAGTGAACGGTGGTGATAACAATTTTGTTATTCCTCAACCTACTACCCCAACAAGTCATTATTTATGCAACTTCATGTCTCTTACAAACGCCCTCCAATTTAATACATTAAGAAATAACCTGAGCCGTATACTGGACCTGTTTTTGTCTAATGCGGGCTGTCAACCTATGACGTGCGTGCCACTGCTTCCACTCGATACCCACCACCCTCCTTTCTGCGTTTCATCACCAATAAATACTAAAATCACTCCCTTGAGACGCCACTCAACTATGAAATACAACTTTTATAAAACAAATTACGAAACAATTAATAGCGAACTTAACAAAATAGACTGGAACAACTTACTCAGTAATCTTCCAGCCGAACAATGTGTTAACGCCTTTTATGATGCTATCTACAGCACAATAAAATCACATGTTCCTCTTACTCATCCCAGGAATGCCCAGTTTCCGCCGTGGTTCAGCCCTACCCTTATTCGCATTTTTAAAAATAAAGAGAATGCTTGGCAAAAATGGAAAAAATATGGCAATATATCTGACTACGAAATATTTTCAATGTACCGCAAACGGTTCGGTTCCGAGTCTAGCAAGTGCTTTGTGATGTACATAAAGTCAGTCGAAGACAGCATTCCATTGAACGTCAAGCACTTCTGGACATACGTCTCCAAGCGGAAGGGGCGACCTAATATCCCAGCTAGCATGTACCTTGACAACAAAAACTCTAAAGATCCCTCTGAAATATGCAACATGTTTTCAGCCTTCTTCACCTCTGTCTACGAACCTTCTTTCCTCGACCCCGAGCTTTGGCAGACACCTACCACACACGCGGATAACTCATTGTGTATTTCGGACATATATTTAGATACGGACGATATACTCAATGTAATAAAGAGACTGGACTCAAATAAAGGGTCTGGTCCTGATGGTGTGCCTCCATATTTTTTTATAAAAAACACCGCAGATAGCATTTGCATCCCGCTTCACATAGTATTTAATAATTGCCTACGTGAAGGTATATTCCCTGATATATGGAAGCGCGCATACATCACGCCCATACACAAAAATGGCAACATAAACAACATACAGAATTACCGTCCCATCTCATTGTTGCCCGCCTTGTCAAAGCTCTTTGAGAGACTAGTGCACAGCAAGTTATACTGTCACATTCACCACCTTATAATACCCGAACAACACGGATTCGTTAAACGCCGCTCTACTACTACTAACCTTATGTTATTTACAAATAATTTATTCGAAAATATGGATAACCAAACCCAAGTTGACTGTACACCGACTTTCAAAAAGCATTTGACAAGGTGGACCGCAAGCTGCTTCTGGACAAGATCGCCTATAATGGCATTCGGGGTAATTTTTGCGGTGGTTCATGTCCTATATTTACAACAGAACCCAAAAAGTGGCTATCAACGGCTTTGAATCGGATTCCGTTGTCGTTAGTTCTGGGGTGCCCCAGGGCTCCATTTTGGGCCCTATGCTTTTCATTTTGTTCGTGAACGACATAAAACGCTGCTTTATTAACTCCCATTTCTTAATGTTTGCCGACGACATTAAAATCTACAAGGCGTGCAAAAACACACAAGACTGCTTGCTGCTTCAGGAAGACCTCAATAGACTTTCCAATTATTGTTCACATAGTAAACTTCACCTTAGCTTACCCAAGTGCAAAGTAATATCATTCACAAAAAATAAAAACCTAATTAAATACTGTTACACTTTACAAGGCACTACTCTTAAAAAAGTTGACCATATTCGTGATTTAGGAGTTACACTTGACTCAAAATTGCATTTCAACCTCCACATTGATAACATTATTAACAAAGCCTATAGTATGTATGGTTTCGTTATGCAATCCTCAATTGATTTCAAACGACCGCATACGTTTATAATTTTGTATACAACCTTAATACGCTCCCAATTGGAATACGCAGCCCCGATATGGTGTCCTCTATATGATAAATACAAGCAAAGGCTTGAAGTAGTCCAAAAAAAATTTCTACGCTCCATTCACTATAAATGCTACCGTTCAAAACTATCGTACGCACAACTTCTAAAACAATACACACTCCTAGGCTTGGAGTCCAGGCGTACCCTACTTATGGCTGTGATGCTGCATGGCATATGTAATAACAACTTTGACTGCTCTGAAATCACCAATAAACTTTGTTATATTGTACCCAGAACTGTATTACGGCGAGAGGCGCGCGTGCCCCGGCTGTTCCACACTGTAAAGTGCAGAACCAATGCTGGCGCAAGGGCGCCCCTTCGTCGTCTAAACACACACTTTTTCACACACGTAATATATAACACACACTTTTTCGATCTTGATATATTTTCACTATCTCAAACAAAATTTAAAAGAATGGCTATTCAATTGCTTGCACAATAATTATGATTTTTTCTAACCTAAATCGCCTCCAGATGCGTGGTTTTGTTTTATTTCTCAATTATAGATTATTCCGCGGACATTGGTGTGGGTTACATGTTTACCTCTATTACCCTAGTTTGTTCTTTACAAAATTTGTAACGTGTAACTGTTTTATGTCCCAATAAAATAAAATAAAAATAAGGTTGGGATTGATGATTTCTCCAAATAATTTTTTTGATGATCAGGATGTAGCCAAATGTGACGGAACATCTTTTCGATGTCAGCCGTAAATGCGTATTTAAACTGTCTCCATTTTAGGATGAGACTTAAAAGGTCCTGCTGCAGGTTCGGCCCCCTGCTCATAAGATCGTTGAGGCTGTGACCTGTTGAAGTTTTTGCAGAGGCATTAAAAACAACTCGTAATTTTGTAGTTGATGACTCAGCTCGAAGTACGCAATGATGCGAAAGGTAGCAATCTGAGGTTACGTTGACGTTTGTCGCAACGGGGATCATATGTCCGAGCTCTAAGTACTCGGACATAAACAATTTATAGTCACGTGCCAGGTCGGGTTGCCTAATTAATTTCCTTTCTATTTGAAAGAATTGCGCAAAAGATTTATTTTTAGATTCGCCCAACTTTTCTTCAAAATTTTCTTTAAAAGGTATTTTCACGACATAGCTGCCGTCTTCGCGCCTTGAGGTTGAGGATTGAAAGAAGTCAATGCAAGCTTGATCTTCTTGAGATATTGATAAGGGTTCGCGAATATTCTCCATTTCCCAGAACTGTTGGATATCGGTGAGATTATTTAGGATCACATTGCACTGAAATGTTTTACAGTTACCGCTTAGGATCCATCCCAACTGTGTCTGCTGGGCAATGGGTAAAATTCCTTCGGAACGGCAGATACCATCCAATAGGATTTGGGAATAAACATCGGCGCCGAATAGGATCTCAACTGGCCTACTTTTGTAAAATTCTGGATCAGCTAGGGTTATTTGGTTAAGAGATGGCCAGTTGGGTTTAGTGAAGGTATGACTAGGCAAATTCTTGACTAGTCTTTTCATTATAAATACGTCGGATTCGAAAGTGAAGTCATTAATTAACGACATACACTTAATGGAGATCATGGCCTTACAGCTATTTTCGTTGTTTCCAATTCCAGAGATAAGTCCAGTACATTTTTGCCGACGCAGCTTTAGAAGCTGTCCTGCTCGTTCAGTAATAATTGAGGTCTGAGATCCCTGATCTAAAAGAGCTCTCATTGTTTCGTAGGATCCGTCTGCTGCTTGAACCTCAATAATTGCTGTTGGAGGAGGAGTATTTCTGTAGGATCATTTTGCATAGATACTAAGTTGCTCATGTCTTGTTTCTGAGGTGGAGATTTCGTAATAGTTGCCGTGTTCGGCCCCGATCGCGACGCATCATATTATGTTGCATTTCTTGACGTAAAACATTCATGTAGAATCGTATTGTGGTCTTTATTGCATTCTTTACACTTTATTTCCGAAAGGCATTTTCTACCTTCGTGATAATGCAAACAGTTGATACAAAGGTTCAAATTTGCAATAGCGTTTCTACGTGCCGATGGTTGCATTTTTGCCAGCTTTGGGCAATTTTGTATGCGATGATCGCTTGCATTGCAAATACCACACTTTTTACGTCTTTCGTTATTTTTCCAATTGGACTTTGACGATTGCGACATGACCTGGTTTGTCGAATAGGTATGATTAGAGATATTGTTATTTTGTTTGAATCGAGGATTAAATCCTTTCGAATTAGATTGTTGGTTATTAAGATAACCTTTAGATGATGAAGATGCGTATTGGGATTGAGGAGACGACTTTTGAATGAAGGGTTCTTGTCTCTTCCTTGAAGTTTCCAGCGACGTAAACTTATTCTCCAAAAACCGGAGAAATTCTTCCAGTACTGGCAACTCTTTCGGGGATTTCAACGAATCTATAGAGTCATCGTTGGTTTCGGAATCTAACTTCTCCGCTAAGATATATACAAGGAAGGGATCCCATGTAGATACATCGACTCCGAGATTTGTTATAGCGTTCACGCTTTCGTACGTTGTATCGTGGATCCGTTTGAGGAGACTCGCTGATTTTTGCTGAGATGTCGGGATATTTAGAATGTTTTTGAGATGAGATATAAAAATACGACGCTTATTGTCATAGCGATGCGTAAGAATATTCCAACAAACGGGGTAGTTGTCGGAACTTATTTGAAGATGGTTGATCAATTTTTCCGGCTCGCTCTTGATTTTACTTTTCAGGAACTGCCTTTTTTGGGCGTTTGATAAAGAGGGATTATTGTGTACAGTTTCTGTAAAAAGAACTTTGAATGAGATCCACGACGTATAGCTTCCTTCAAAGGTATTTCCATTTTTGGGGTCGATTTCTCAATATCAGCCACCGACCACATCTTTCGGTTAATATCTTTTTTCAGGGTTTTATAACATTTTTCGTAGTTTGAGAATTGTTCGTCGTACTGGACGTTGGAGCCGTTGAGCTCGTTGTCCAGTTCCCAGTGTAGGGTGTCAATAGCTGCCCAACGAGTTTTCAAAGTCTTTAGGATGTCTTCAAACTCCCACTTTTCCGAGATAAGATTGAGATCAATGTCAGCAGCTTCTCTTGAAAATGCTCTAAAATTGGTAGCCTGTTTCTTTAAAAGGTCTTCTATATTTGCGCTATCCTTAGGAGGATTATTTTGGGATGAGAGGTTCGAGGTTTGAGATGTTGAAGACGGTTGAAAAGTAGGGGGTTTCAAAACAGGGGTTTGAGGTCTGTCTGTGGAAGGCTTATAATTCTGAATGGCTGTTTTGATATTGCTATATTTCACCTTCATTTGATCATGCTGATTGGTAGTGAAATACGTATGAGACCGATCACCAAAAGATAACAGATTCATATGATTATTATGAAACTCCGCAAAATATTGCTCTAGGCTTTCTAATCGTCGACGTAGGTAGTCGGGCGTCTTCCGCTCTGCTCCATCTTTCTTGAAGTTGGAGTAGTCTATCTATGCCTTCAATGATTTGCTGCTGAGTAGCTAAAATGTCTTCCATTGTAGCCATAGTAAAAGTAAGAAGAAAGATACCTTACTTGTAGGGTTTCTTCGGTGTCAAACAGGATCGCCAGATGAGATGAATGGCGCCCTCTAGACACTGGGATTGATTAGGATCGCAAGATGAGACAAAGTGGCGCCTTTCTAGGTACCGGGATCACGAGATGAGACAAAGTGGCGCCTTCCTAGGCACCGGGATCACGAGATGAGACAAATTGGCGCCTTCCTAGGCACCGGGATTGAACAGGATCACGAGATGTGACGAAGTGGCGCCTTCCTTGGCACCGGGATCACGAAATGAGACGAATTGGCGCCTTCCTAGGCACCAGGGTTGAACAGGATCACGAGATAACACACACACTGTATTTTCCAAGGTTTATAATTGCGTATAACGAAACCGGTAAAACGCACACTTAGCAAAAAGTTCTGCACACGCGTTTCAGTCCCGCTAACGTGCTCGAAGGACCAATGTTCGGGGTTGGGATTAGATAGAGATAAAGAATGAGATAAGAGATGAAAGTCGGTTCTAGATTAATAAATTCACTGTATTGTCTGTTTCCACAAATATGAGATTAAGATTAATATTTATACTAGAATGAAGGGTGAACGATTTGGGGTTATGAGTCACGCGCACTGCATGTCGCCGAATTACGTACTGACTTATTGCGGTGTAAATGCAATAATATAAATGATGGAAACATACTGAGCGGGTGGCGCAATCATGATGACCCAGGTAAACGTACTGTACGGTGGTTGACCCGTACAAGCCCTTTTTAAATTCTTGGATTTTTAGAACTTGGGACGTAAAAGTTATAACCAGTTTTATTTTTTAAGGTTATGTACTAGTGTACCAATGTAGATTGTTACTTATAGGCACATAAACATTGTTTCGGTAATAAAGTATATTTTCTAGATTGCTTGTCGCAATTTTTGTAGTGTTTTACTTACTATCAAGTAGGTAAATTGAGATGTGGATCGTACCTACTCAGCGGAGTGCATTAGGAGATACCTATGTCCAGCAGCTGACTGCAACAGCAAACTGTTGCAGTCAGCTGATAGACATAGGTATCTCCTATTCGATCTATTTAGGCGCTGCGATATTTTTTCGACTTGAAAATTATAAATATTTTCTTAAATCTAATTCTGTCACAAATACGCACAAATTAAGAGCTACTCGTGTATGTTTATTCTACAGGCGCACATACAACAGTTTTAGAGATACAGGATTCTGCAAAACGTTACTCCAGCAGGAAACGCAATATCTTGAAAACCTGAAGACGCACAAATTATATTTTCGGCGCACATTTTTGCACAAATATAAGCTATCTGTCCATGCTCAATATTTCTCTCTCCAATCATTCGTTTAGAATTTTCCTGCTCGAACAACGTTACTCCAGCAGGAATCGTTTTTTCCGTTTTTTTCCAAAACGACAAAGCGCACAAATTTTTTATTTGGCGCACATTTACAACAGATTACGCACTAATTATACATACCACTCATATCACTCTAGGAGCCACTTTCCTGCTGGGGTAACGTACACATAATTATGTGCCTCTTCGACATCATCTACACCTGCGGAATGATGGGCCCAGCCATGGCACACGCTACAAATAACCCATCCTTCAGTGGACTGTGAATATAAATACCCACAATATAGGCAAGGACAATCATTTTCATCGTCTTCTGATGAACTAGAATCCGTGTCACTTTCTTTTTTGCGTCTTTTGTGTTTTATTCTTTTTTTCCGGGTTCTTTTTTTCAGGTCTTCTCTTTTTGATTTTTATTAGGTTTCTTTTTGTTGGTCGTCTTATTTTGTTTTTTATTTATATCTTTAATGAGATCATTCTTGTATGGAGAAGCTGTAAGTATTCCAGTTTTACCGCGATTTCTGGTTTTCTCTTTTGGGTTCTTATGTCCTTGGGAATAGCTATGATATTTACTGGAGTCACGAACCAGTATTTTGCTGGCTGTATTTGTCTCTCAGGGGTCTTTTCTTTAATTAAGTGTGCAGTAGTCGAAAGATGAGGCAAAAACTCAGTGCTCATTGGTTCCTCAGCGGCAGAATCAGCAGAAATATCTTTTTGTGCTGGAATGGATGGTTGATCTTGGGTTCTCAAACTCAAACTCAAAGCATTTATTTCAAATAAACCAATTACAGGCACTTTTGAATTGCCAAGGGTTCGGTGAGTCAGTCAGAAAGATGAAGCTAGTTACTCCCTATATAGCTGGCGTTGAAAGTGTGGGTTGGAATGTCGATTCTATATTTAGATTTTCAGATGGTAGAGACTCGATGATTGATCCCAGCAGATGTAGGTTCATGTGCAATCTCATTATGAGCTGGAGAGGACGATATTTGTTGGGTTGCCTCTAAAGGAGTTGACGTCGAATTTATTGTGACCTCAAGATTTAAATTTTCAGACGGCAAAGTCTCTGTGTTTGTTGTTTCAGCCGCTATGAAGTCTGCGTCTGTGAATACATTTCTGTCAAGTGGCCATATTCCACATTTCCTAAATCCGTTTATAGCCGTCAGCATCGTCGCCGCTTGTTGATATGCTTGCCCAAATAGCTTCGCCACTTGGTAGGGTGAAACTACGCGTCCAGGGTGGTCTCTTAGCCACTTTTTCACTTCTGCACCATAGTATGTACCTACTCAGCGGTCTCATAAATGCGACGTCCAATGGTTGTTATTTATGTGTGCAATGGGGTGGTGTACACAACAGTATTGCATGATGCTCCCTTGCGTAATCAATAAAATCAATATTTTTTGTGTGTGACGCATGCCCGTCCAGTAGCAAAGATTGGTTTTTCTTTAGGGTTTGACGCATTTGGTGCACATCTCAACTTGTACACCATGCTCAAATGGTGAACTTAGCAACTGGTGCTCTTCTCATATGGTACACCTCGCAACTGGTGCACTTCTCAATTGGTGCACTTCGCAAAAGGAGCACTTTTTAAGATGGGTGGAGATTTGGAAAAATTGTCTAAAATGAAAGGTTTTGCGTAATTAATTTTCTTAAAAATACAATCAACAAAATAATTTTGATAAACTCTACATAATCACTACAACATTTTTATTTTTTTAAAAATAAAAAAAGTCACTCGGAAATAATAAAAATATAATGATGTCAGAAAAAATTAGATTTACAGCAAAAAGTTATCATAATAAAGACATGATATAATATCATATTATATCAATAACCTTTATAATATTTTAATTTAAACTGTACTTCTTTTAGTTATAGTTATTATTATTATTATTAATTAAATAAAAGCTTTAAATTAAATTTCATAATCACTAATATGATAACTAAGTGATAATGCTATGGGGTGCGTGTAGAAAACCTCCTAGTGTGTCTGATTGCTGCTGGTTCCCTGCGAATACGTTCGGGGGAAAGAGCAGTCGTCGGGCCGGTGCATCCTGGGCACGGCCAATAGTCTCTCCATGTTTTGGAGAGGGTATTGACCGTGGCGAATTTCTGCGTGGCGGGGAGCTTCATGCTCCATCGTCGGTCGCCCACTCCCCTCTCTGCTTACAGAGGGCAGGTCGAGTGGGCGAAGAGTGGTGGTGCTTGTTGTGCACTTACCCTGCCAGCGAGCAAGCAGCGGGAGAATGATTCTTCTGCCTGCAACCGTCGAAATCGTAATAGCCACAAAAGAGACCACAGTCATGTTTTGTGGCTTGGAACGGGACGAGGATCTTGGCTTGATCGCCCGGATCGCGAGGAAGATAACCTCTATAAAAATTCCTCTAATATCAAGTTTTGGTGCGCGGCGAGGATATGAATGGCTGAGGAGTAGTGTCATCTGCAACTTCGTAGTTGTAGGTGGCGCATCAGTCGTTAGCGCACCCGCAGCCAGGGTACCAGTGGACCCCTTGGTTGGGTTATAAATGTACACTTGCCTAGGGACAGGGGTGAACCTAGGTGTACTTTTTATATCCCCCATACTAGTGGGATTAAGTATGGATTTAAAACAAAACAAAAACAACAACAAAAAGACGAAAAGTCAAGTGGAGGAGAGTGATGCAGGGTCGGAGTCCGACGCTGCATCTAGCGCAAAGGGCTCAGGTCGGAGCTCGGTGCAAAAGGAGGTGGTCGGTAGGAACCGTGAGTCCATGAGGACTCGCAAGCGCCCCAACTCGGGGTCGTCCTCCGACGAGTGGGTCTTGAGCCAGAAAGAGCGGCAAAAGATCCACTCCAGCCGGCAGGGGGGGGGGGGGGGCCCGAGGAGGGAAAGTCGTGTATAGAGGGTTCACCACCAGGGAGGTTGGCGAGCCTAGCAGAGCCAGCCCAGCCAATCCAGCCCAGCGAGCCGAGAGGCGCCACCTCTCAGAGGTTTCAGGTGGTGAACCGGATGCCGCTGGCGGCTCCAATTTAGAGCGTGCGGACAGGTTTGCGGAGGTCATGGCCGGCGTGATCAAAGCGGTATCCGTGAAGAGGCTCAGGTCCTCTAAGGATCAGGCCATTGCCGCAGCCACAGCCTCTATTGTGGCGGCAGCGGAGGCCCTTCACGTCGGGCCTCCTCAGGACAGTTTGTCGGAGATGCGGGCGGAGATCGCCCGCTTGACAGCCGCCATGGAGCTTCTCCGAACGGAGAACGAGAAGCTCCGGGCGGACCTGGCTGGGCTCCGAGGAGCCGGCCCCCGGATGGAGCCGCAAGGGGGGCAGCAGCAGGGACAGGGACGACCCGTGCCTGTAGAGGACCGGGTTCTGACCCTGGTGCGGCAGGAAATGGCTTTCCTGCTGAGTCGATTCTCCGCCCTGGAGGCCATCGTCCTGTGCCCCCCGTTGGCGGCGAGCCAGCCGCCCTCTGGCCAGCGGAAATCGGCCTCGTTTGCAGCCGCCGCAGGTGCCACGGCCAAACGGGGCTCGTCGGGGCAGCCAAAGGGTACGGCGACTGCGCAGGCGGCGAAGACCCCAGCACCAGCAGCGAGAGCTCCAGCCCCGACGGCGAGGGTTCCGACCCTGGCGGCGAGGGCATCGGCCCAGGTGGCGAGACGGCCGCCCCCGCCTCCTAAATCTCTTCCGGCCGATGCCGAATGGCAAGTAGCCGGAGAGAAGAGGAAGGCGGCTAAGGCAAAGAGGGCGGCCAAAAAGAGAGAGAGGTGGCAGCGGCGCAAGGAGCGCTCCGTCACGGCTAGGCTCCGCGCCCCGAATTCCGCAGCTGTAGTGATTACTCTACAGCCGGATGCGGAAAAGAAGGGCGTGTCCTATAGGACGGTGGTGGCGAAGGTGGGTGAGGCGGTGCGCCTGGAGGAGCTCGGTGCAGCAAAAGGCCTCAAAATGAAGGTAACGGCGACTGGGGCCCGAATGGTGGAGGTCCCCGGTAAGGCCAGTGGCCCGGCCGCTGACGCCCTAGCCGAAAGGATTAGGGCGTCACTAAATGCGGATGAGGTCCGAGTGTCCAGGCCCACCAAATGCGCTAGCATGCGCATCACGGGCCTGGACGACTCCGCGACTGAAGAGAAGGTGGTCGCCGCAGTGGTTAGGACCGGGGGGTGCTCTGCCGAGCAGGTGAAGGCAGGCACCATCCGTCCTGACTCCACGGGGCTGCAAACCGTTATGGTGAGCTGCCCCGTGTCGGCGGCCAGAAAAATTACCGGGGAGGGCCAACGGCTATTGGTGGGCTGGGTTTCCGCGCAGGTGAAACTGCTGGAACCCAGACCTCTGAGGTGCTTCCGCTGCCAGGTGGGCAACCACGTGCAGGCGAATTGCACCTCGGAGGTGGACCGCAGCGGTCTTTGCTACCGCTGTGGTCTGCCCGGGCACAAGGCGGGCTCGTGTAATGCCACGCCGCACTGCGCCATATGTGCGGCGGCTGGCAAGCCAGCCGAGCACCGGATGGGGGGCAAGGCCTGCGCCCCACCCGCCAAAGCCAGGGCCAGAGGCAAGCCCTCCGCCACCGCCGTCACCGCCGCAGCCGCCACCACTGCCACCGCCGCTGCCGCCTCCAACACCGCCGTCGTCACCGTTGCCACCGTGGCCGCTGCGGCAGGCCCCTCTCAGGGGGCTGGGAAGGAGGTCCAAGAGGGGGCTGACATGGAGTGCCATTAATGGCCCCATTACGCCTCCTCCAGGCGAACATCAACCACTGCGCCGCCGCTCAGGATCTGTTGCTCCAGAGCATGGCGCAGTGGTCGATTAACATCGCCGTGGTCGCTGAGCCGTACTTTGTCCCGCCCAGGGATGACTGGGTGGAGGACCTGAGCGGCTCAGTGACCCTAATTTCGTCGGCCGCCGCCGGTACCCCGTCCCTCGAGGCCGTCAAGAGAGGACGGGGCTGCATAGCAGCACGGTTCGGGGAGATTGTCGTGGTAGGGGACTACCTCTCTCCGAACCGAACTCTTGCCGAGTTCCACAACTCCCTTGCGGAGTTGAGAGACGTCGTCGTCGGGTTTGGTTCCCTCCCCGTGTTCGTCCTCGGGGACTTCAATGCCAAGAATTTGGCTTGGGGTTCCCGGTTAACGGACACACGGGCCAGGATGGTGGAGGACTGGGCTCTGGAGACTGGCCTGGTCGTCCTAAACCGGGGTTCTGTCCCCACGTGTGTGCGGATGCGGGGTGAATCAGTGGTGGACATCTCGTTCGCCAGCCCCGCTCTGTCGCCGCGTGTAGTTGACTGGCGTGTCATGGAGGGGGTGGAGACCTATTTCGATCACCGGTATATCCGGTTCGACGTCTCCGCCCAGTCCTCGGACGCGCCGGTCCGACGCACTATGGGACCAACCGGTATTTTCCATCTCAAAAATCGATAACTCTGTTGTTTTGTGATTTATCTCCTTGATTTTTTTTTCACGTATTTGTGAATATCTAGGCAATAAAAGAAATCAAACATCATCATTCTAAAAAAAATATTTTTTCCGAAAAAAATGACAAAGATAAAGTTATACGAAATTTCATACAAAAAATCATACAGTTATATTAAAATAGCAATAAAAGTTACACTTATGCTTAAAATAAGTTTAAAACTAAATTATTATTATTAAACAAACAGTTACATGACAAAAAAAAATTATTACTTAAACTTATCCTACTCATCACTTTCTATTTCCAACAATTCTTTAGCTTCGTCAAATAATTCTTTGGATATTAGAAAACTTGGTTTATTTAAGCTAGATATATAAGGATCAGATGTATATAACAAAATATGCAGAACGTCTTCGTTTGTTGCTGATCTGGAACACTTCCTAGCGTGATGTAACCTATATTTCTTATAATCTTTATTTCGAGCTTCCTGGGCATCTTCGGATAATTGTCCTATAGGCAAAACTGCATAATGCTCTATTATTTTAGCACCATGTATAAGTACTTTATGGACCGAAGATGGCATGTAGTACCAGTTATATTTGCTTACATATAATTGCGCGGTTACCAATGTATACTGACCAAATTTTTCTGCGTTTATAGGGAATCCCGATGACATAGTTTGAAGAATTACATATAGTCTCTTGATTAATTCTTCATCAATTCCGGTTATCTCTGCAGAACATTGGTAATTTTGGAAAAATCTCCTTGCCGTATTACCGTCATTGCTATTACCGGAACCTTGACGTGGTTTATCAATATGCAAGCCAAGCACTTCTCGGAAACGTTTTTGGACAATTTTTTTCATGTCTTCTTTAAGTTGCTTGTTTTCTGGAGTTGTTGCAGACCACTTCTCAAAACCTAAATTGTAAGAAATATGGAGGATCATTTCCATAAATCTTATCCATGCGTGTAGCGTCGACAATCCGTATTTAAACGCATTTTCATTTTCAACTCTCGTTCTAACTTTTAAAAGATCATTCATTTGTCTGGGAGTTGCTCCACAAACAGTGCAGGTAGCACTGGATGATGTGTTTGTCAACACTTGAGCAACTTTCCCATCAATCATTGTCATAAACAGTTGATGTTTAACTTCGATGACTTTGTCTTCTATTGACACAAGAGTTGGAATCAATTAATTAATTTTGGCTTCAATTTCACTGACAACCGCTGTAGTTTTTTCGGGAGTGCAAATTCTAATGAAATTGGTCTGCAATATCTAACAGATGAGCAAGTAGGGTTTTTCCATATGACCGTAGAAGTTTCTTCGTCTACTAGTCGCAGTGGTACAAGGGACACTATAAACAAATTAGCGTCCGATATTTGTTCGTTTTCTTCCGGTAGAGTTTGTTTATACTCACTTTGCCCGGAGGATCCATCACATCCCCATTTAGTGAAAAGCTTGAGACGATTGTAAGTCGATCCTGACTTTATCCTTATAATATGGCAGACTGTATGGTCTAAGAGATCTTGCAGGTTGATTTTTGCGCTTATATTTGTCACCGTAATGCTGGATGCAGGCGGATAGCAAGCCTTTTTTGCTTCACTTAGTGTTTGATACGAAGGCAATACAGAACTTAAATTCTTATCAACGAGCCTTTTTCTTAGGTACGCATATTGTGCTTTGGTTAAATCAGTTTCAATGCATATACTCAATGCTTCCTCTTTTGTAAAGGAAAGTGCGTTATCTGGATTGAGTATGTTTTGTAGAATAACTTTTTTCTCTTCTTTTTCCTTATTTCTGATAATAGTCACAATCGACGCTTCGTCATTTTCCCCCATGGATCTTAAACCTTGCACATAAGCGTTACGGACATGTCCCATTCCATACTCCTGGACCAGCTCCATATTTTTTCGTTTCTTTGTGTTTTCCGAGCACTCGTCATATTGTTTTGTTGGACTTCCACGTTCACCAGAAGTATTCAAACCAGAATTTACAGTGGTTGAGGTACTGCAAGAATTCAATGATACTTTAAACTCACCATTCAAACAATTTGAGTATAGGCTCTCGAACCGGTCCGGCTTTCTTTGAGCTTTGGTCCATTTCTGGTTGCAACTCGATGTTAGATTTTTTTGAATACTCTCTATTACAGTATTAACGTCAGTTTCCGATAGTTGAAAATTTTCCAATAAATATTTTTTGAGGTCTGAAGTACTTTTCCCTTTTATTATTTGATCACAAAGATCGCGTCGAACACAAACGAATTCACTCATTGTTAGATAATAATGTTTTTTTATGCGTTAATTGTTATTGAAAAGAAGTATCTGAACACTTTGATGAATCGTATGCTGAACATACACGGGTATTTAAAGGACTAATATTTTAGTGCCTTGTGCAAAAACCATGGGACAATTGATTATAACAGTTCTCATCGAAATAGTGTAATCAGTACTGATTGTAATTATTTACCACAACAGATAAATAGAACTTCCGCAGCAATATAGTTTATCATACTTGTGGTTAAGGTGACCACCCCAAACAAAATTGCCATGGGAAGATTCTTTCAAATATAATAGCAGTTTTTTAATTTGCAAATGTATGTTTTTATCATAGAAATAGAAAAAAACAATATAGACATCAAAGGATAATAACTAAATATAATATTTCATAATAAAAAAGAAGAACCGTAATTTTCGAGGATTTTTCCCCGATTGACATTATTGCTTCAAAATCACCTCTGGCGCAAAAAACGCGCAAGTTTTTTTTAAATCCTCATATTACTGAGTAGATAAGGTCTCTAATAGAGTAATTAACTTGACACCGGCTGCTTTCGGCAACAACGAAAACTCCAATTGAAATTAACAAAAACTAAATTTTCTTTACTTCACTAAAAAAATATTAAAAAATTAAATAAAAATATTTTTTTACAAAAACTGAACGTGGTTGCAAAGTGTATATTCTAAGCTATCTAATGATGTATAACACTAATATGTTTCCTTGGAAAACTTCCGAATAATTATGTGTTGAACTCCCTTAACGGTAATTTAATTGGCATGAAAATATTTATGCCCAATGTTTGAGGTTCATTTTATAAACGTAAAACTTTATATTTTTTTATATTTTGTAATTTATTCGTAAGTTCCATCTTTTGAGAGTATAAAACCATAAAACAATCTATGGATTTACGACTTTCGACAAAACCATTTTTGAGATGGAAAATACTGTTTGGTCCCATAGTGCGACGGGCCCCGAGTGGTCCGCGGTGGGCGCTGAAGCAGCTGGACCGGGAGCTCCTCCTGGAAGCCTCGATCGTGCAGGCCTGGGTGTCACCACCGGACAGGCCTGCCGACATCAACGACGAGGCGGAGTGGTTCCGGGAGGCCATGTCCGACATACGTGACGTGGCAATGCCCCGGGTCCAGCCTGGACGTGCCTCGCGCCAGGTGTACTGGTGGTCGCAGGAGCTGACGGCTCTGCGCACTGCGTCCGTGGTTGCGCGACGCCGGTACACCAGGCACCGCAGGCTCTGTATCAAACCTCCGGATACGGAAGCCATTCAGGCGGAGTTGTACGAGGGGTACAGAGCGGCGAAGACCGCCCTCCAAGCGGAGATCCTGCGGGCCAGGGGGTTGGCCCGCGAGGAGTCACTGGGGACTCTGGACAGGGACCCGCGGGGACGCCCGTACAAAGTGGTGCGGGAAAAACTCCGCCCATGGGCTCTCCCGCTGACGCAGAGTCTCCGGCCCCAGCTTGTGGAGGACGTGGTGAGCGCTCTGTTCCCTTCCCGAGGGGAACACACCTCCCCGCCTATGGCTCCGCCTACTGCGGTGCCCGATGCGGACCACACCGCCAATGACGACGACGACGACGATGCTCTGGAGGTGACCGAGGTAGAAATGAGAGCGGCCGTACGCAGGCTTAATGCCAAAAATACCGCCCCAGGACCCGACGGCTTACCTGGAAAGGCCTGGGTCCTGGCCTTGGAGGCTCTCGGGCCTCGACTTAGGGGGCTCCTAAGCGCATGCATGGAGAGCGGCCAGTTCCCGCTTCGCTGGAAGACGGGGAAACTGGTCCTCATAAAGAAGGCAGGGCGCCCTGCGGACTCTCCGTCCGCTTATCGGCCCATCGTGCTCCTCGATGAGGTGGGCAAGCTCTTTGAAAGAGTCATTGCAGACCGCCTCGTCGGCCAGCTGGTGCAGGTGGGGCCGGATTTGGCGGAGAGCCAGTTTGGTTTCCGCAGAGGGCGCTCTACGGTGGACGCCATCATGCGTGTGCGAGCCCTGACGACGGGGAATGCTGTTGCCCAGGGTGGGGTCGTCTTGGCGGTGTCTCTAGACATCGCCAGTGCCTTCAATACCCTGCCCTGGAGTTGCATCAGGGAGGCACTCCGGTATCACCGGATGCCGACCTACCTCTGTCGTGTGGTCGAGGCCTACTTGACGGACAGGGCCGTCATCTACCCCGGTCACCAGGGAGTGTGGAACCAGCAAGAGATGTCGTGCGGTGTCCCACAGGCATTGGTCCTGGGGCCGCATCTGTGGGACATCGGATACGACTGGGTGCTGCGCGCCGACCTCCCTAGCGGCGTCAGCGTAGTGTGCTACGCTGACGACACGTTGGTGCTGGCGCAGGGGAGGTCGCACCAGGCGGCGGCCGAATTAGCGGCACGCGGGGTTGCGACAATCGTCGAAAGGATCCGGCAATTGGGACTCGAGGTGGCCCTGCACAAGTCCGAGGCTATGTGTTTTCATGGTCCTCGGAACGCGCCACCGTTGGGGTCCCAAATAACGGTAGGAGGGGTTTCTATCGGCGTCGAGTCGACGATGAAGTACCTGGGACTCGTCCTCGACAGCCGGTGAAACTTCGTGGAGCATTTCCAACGTTTGGCTCCCAAACTGGAGCGGGCGGGCGCTGTATTGAAGCGGCTCCTGCCCAATCTAGGGGGTCCAAACGCCTCCTGCCGGAGGCTCTACGCGGGGGTCGTGCGGTCCATGGCCCTCTACGGGGCTCCTGTATGGGCGCGCTCTCTGGCACTGCGGCCAGCCCGCCGGTTAAACGCGGCCCAAAGGGTCATGGCCATCCGGATGGTCCGGGGATACCGCACGGTCTCCTGTGAGGCAGCGAGCCTCCTTGCCGGATTGCCGCCATGGGATCTGGAGGCAAAAGTCCTCGCGCACGTATGGGAGTGGCGCGAGGAGGCGAAACGCCGGGGCGTTAGTCCGCTGCCGCGAGAAATCGCGGAACAGCGGACGGAGCTCCGGCGGGATCTCATGGCGTCATGGAAAGTACGGTTGTCGCAACCCAGTGCTGGGCACGCTACGATTGCGGCGATAAGTCCCCTCTTTGAGGAGTGGCTGGAGAGGCACCACGGCGTCCTCACCTTCCGCCTGACGCAGGTCCTCACCGGACACGGCAGCTTCGGGAGGTTCCTGTGTCAGATAAGGCGGGAGGAAACGTCCGGGTGTCACCACTGTGTGGATCGCACGGAGGACACGGTGGAGCATACGGTGGAGGTCTGCCCGGCTTGGGCAGAGCACCGCCGTGTCCTCGTGGAGGCAATCGGCGGCAGAGACCTCTCGCGTCCGGCCCTGGTTCAGGCCATGGTACGGAGCGAGAGGGCATGGGCAGCCGTCACCTCCTTCTGCGAAGCAGTAATGCTCGCGAAGGAGGAGGCGGGACGGTTGAGGGAAAGGCACTTTTCGCGCCCTCTCGCCCCTAGCCGCCGCAGGAGACGCCCTGGGCGTCGGGAATCTGGGGCGGATTTCCAGCCACCGTAGGCGCGGGCTTGCGGACGGTGAGCAATGGGCAGCTCACCGTCCGGTAAGGACCAGGCCCGGGTCGACGGCACGTCGTATTCCACGCGCGCCTCAAAGAGATGTCGTCAGCACAAAAGTAGGGGTCCACTAGGGCCGATGCCTGCCGGGGTCGCGGGAAGGTACTTATGGGTCACTGAGGCCCCCGCAACACAGGCAACAGGAAGGAATACGAGTGGGTTTTAGTCAGTAAGAGTCTGACACACCCTCCCGCTCCGCCCAGAGCGGGAGAAGTTATTTGATGATTTCCCACCCTCAAAAAAAAAAAAAAAGTGATAATGCTATATAAAACAAACATACGAGGGCGGCACTGAAAATTTCGGGAATCAAGGAAGTGACGCAACATTACTATTTAAAAATGTATTTATTGCTTTTCAAAGTATTCTCCGCGAAATTTGACACATTTTTCCATATGATGGAACCAGTGGCGTGCCTGGGGTTTCAAAATAACGCAAGCCCAATAAAATTTTAACCGATTTCAAAAAAAGAAAGTTCAGTTTTCGACTGAGTATGTAGGTACCTACGTATCTACGTATGTATCATCGCAATTTTCTCATAAACTACTGGTTAGATACAATAAATTCTCTATCGAGCATTTTAGTAAGGCCGGGCTTTTGGGCTTATATGAAGGTACCGCCACTGGATGGAACCAATCATTGAAGCAACCATTCCATTCGGAAGTTGGGGTCTCCAAAATGGCCGTTTTGCAGGCGTCCACAGCTTCTTCAGGTGATGAAAATCTCTGTCCACGCAATTTATTCTTTATTTTAGGGAACGTATAGAAATCATTAGGGCTTAGGTCGGGGCTGTACGGCGGATGGTCTAATAATTCTATGTTTTCTTGCTCTAAAAACTCTTTTGTTCTGTGCGCGGTGTGAGAACTCGCATTGTCGTGATGATGCGGCGGTTGCAGTTTTCTTTACGGAGTTCAGAAACGACCTGTGGCAAACAAATGCTAGCATACCATTCTGCATTAACCGTTCTTTGTCCCTCAAGAGGAATAGTCGTAACATGGCCGGTTTTGGAGACAAACGTGGCCACCATTTTTTTTGCAACACTCCGCGAACGATCAATTTTTGTTGGCTTTAATTCATTTTCGAACACCCAAGCTCGTGACTGGTTTTTTGTTTCGGGTTCGTACGCGTATATCCAGGATTCGTCACCTGATACGATGTTGTATACAGCATTTGAGGATCCTGCGTGGAATCTTTCGAGAGTTCTGACGCACCAAGTAACGCGAGCCGCTTTTTGCTCTTCACAGAGCGAATGCGGTATCCATCGGGAAAACAACTTTTTTACACCTAATTGTTCATGCAAGATTATTTGTATTTGACTCATGCCAATGTGTAAAGTTGCCTGAATTTCGCGGTATGTCACATGTCGATCTTTCTCAATCAGCTTACGCACAGCATCAACGTTTTCTTGGGTGACTGCAGTTTTTGGACGACCTTGACGGGGATCATCACTGAGCTTGACACGTCCACGTTGAAATTCAGCAAACCAGCGATAAATTGTGGTTTTGGATGGGGCTTCATCACCAAATGCAGAAATCATCCGGTCAACACACTGTTTTTGTGATAAACCACTTCGAAAGTCATAATAAATCATCGCTCTTGAATTTTCTCGAGTCAATTCCATTTTCTCAACGACTAAATAAGTTTGACAAAACCTTGTGACAAGACCGAGAATCTTTTTTTAAATAAATAAATGGTATTCGATTTTTAAAACCAAGGAGTTTTCAATTAAAAAGATTTTAATATGACAGGAACAGTGGAAATATTCCATTCCTGTTACTTTTAGTGCAGCCCTCGTACAATTTTCAAGTACTTGTTTATTGCGGAGTGGTAACCCAATATGCATGCGATTTAAAACTAAATGAGGGTAGTTAAAATAAAAATCATAAAACTGTCAAGACTACGGCAGCTAGAAATTTAGTTAAACGATGGTTTTATCAGTGTGTTGTTTTGTGTTTGTTAAGCATTTAGGTTGATATTATTAGTGTGGTATATTGGAAACTCTTTAGACAGCTGTCTCTATGCTAACTCGCTTAGAGGCCATATATCTGGGCACGCCACGATTGCGGCGATAAGTCCCCTCTTTGAGGAGTGGCTGGAGAGGCGCCACGGCGTCCTCACCTTCCGCGTGACGCAGGTCCTCACCGGACACGGCAGCTTCGGGAGGTTCCTGTGTCGGATAAGGCGGGAGGAAACGTCCGGGTGTCACCACTGTGTGGATCGCCTGGAGGACACGGTGGAGCATACGGTGGAGGTCTGCCCGGCTTGGGCAGAGCACCGCCGTGTCCTCGTGGAGGCGATCGGCGGCAGAGACCTCTCGCGTCCGGCCCTGGTTCAGGCCATGGTACGGAGCGAGAGGGCATGGGCAGCCGTCACCTCCTTCTGCGAAGCAGTAATGCTCGCAAAGGAGGAGGCGGGACGGTTGAGGGAAAGGCAAGTTTCGCGCCCTCTCGCCCCTAGCCGCCGCAGGAGACGCCCAGGGCGTCGGGAATCCCGGGCGGATTTCCGGCCACCGTAGGCGCGGGCTTGCGGACGGTGAGCAATGGGTAGCTCACCGTCCGGTAAGGACCAGGCCCGGGTCGACGGCGCGTCGTATTCCACGCGCGCCTCAAAGAGATGTCGTCAGCACAAAAGTAGGGGTCCACTAGGGCCGATGCCTGCCGGGGTCGCGGGAAGGTACTTATGGGTCACCGAGGCCCCCGCAACACAGGCAACAGGAAGGAATACGGGTGGGTTTTAGTCAGTAAGAGTCTGACACACCCTCCCGCTCCGCCCAGAGCGGGAGAAGTTATTTGATGATTTCCCACCCAAAAAAAAAAAAAAAAAAAAAAAAAAAAAAAAAAAAAAAAAAAGAGGCCATATATAATAAATAGTCATGTAAACAGTATGTCACAATTTAATAAATGAGTTTAGGAAATAACAAGATTTGTTAATTAGTACATATTTCTTGGTTGTATATTCAATACGTGGTTTAGTGTTCATAATGGATGATGAGGACGTTCGATTTGATACTAATCAAAGGGGGAATATTACTCTTATATGTGGTGAACATATACACAATAAAAAGAAGACCAATAAAAGGACTACTTTGTGGACATGTGTAACCAGGAAACATTGCAATGGTTCAGTTACCTATGATGAAACAAGGAAAATTGTTATAAGACAATCTGCACATACTTGTGACGGGCAAGACAATACTACAAATAAAATACGTAATCATATAATCATCGTTTTAAAAAAAGGCAGTATGCAATGATTTAAGGCCTGTCCAAAAAATATTTTAGTAGAATGATATAATATATCTGATATAATGATATAATGATATATCTCTCTCCCTAAACATCATCATTACTTATAGTTATATAGTTCTTGATCTTGTTTCATGTTTATGGCATATATATATATATATATATGTATGTATGTATGTATGATATATGTTATGTATAGTATATGCTTTATGTATTATAAGTATTTATTGTATATGTAACTGGTACACCACTGACTACCTGCAGTATTGTCTCTCCTCCCCCTTTAATCCATCCAAAGGTTGTCTGTAAAAGATCGCTTTTAGCGATAAGACCGCCCATTGTGTCACCCCTTGTAAAATTTCAACATTTGTATCTGTAATTTTTATGGTGTACATAATAAAGAGTATTCTATTCTATTCTATTCTATTCTATAAAGTTACGCAGAATTGTTGAAAAAAAAATATCATTTTTTACTTCCATCATTTCATTCCGTCAAGGACACATTATACTGGCTGCCCTAATTCGGAGCGTGTGGCCGGGTTCGCGGAGGTGGTGCTGGCCCTGATCAAGGGGGTGGCCGTGAAGAGGCTCAAGTCCTCTAAGGACCAGGCCATATCCGCGGCCACGGCCTCGATTGTGGCAGCAGCGGAGGCCCTTCACCTAGGGCCTCCTTCAGACGGCATGTCGGAGATGCGGGCGGAGGTCGCCCGCCTGACAGCCGCCATGGAGCTCCTCAAAAAGGAGAATGAGGAGCTCCGAGCGGAACTGGCTGGGCTCAGAAGAGCCGACTCCCAAGTGGAGCCGAAGGGGGGGCAGCAGCATGGGCAGGGGTGGCCCGTGCCTGCTGAAGACCGGGTTTTGACCCTGGTGCGGCAGGAGATGGCTTCCTTGCGGAGTCGTTTCTCCGCTCTAGAGGCCATAGTCCTGCGCCCCCCGTTAGCGGCGAGCCAGCCGGCCTCGGGCCAGCGCAAAGCCCCGTCGTATTCTGCCGCCACAGCTGCCACGGCCAAACCGGGGTCGTCGGGGCAGCCAAAGGGCGGGGCGAATGCGCGGGCCGCGAAAGCTCCAGCCCCAGAGGCGAAGACTCCGGCCCCGGCGGTGAGGGCCCCAGCCCTGGCGGCGAGGGCTCCGGTGGCAAGACGGCCGCCCCCGCCTCCTAAATCTCTTCCGGCCGATGCCGAATGGCAGGTAGCCGGAGAGAAGAGGAAGGCGGCTAAGGCGAAAAGGGCGGCCAAAAAGAGGGAGAGGCGGCAGCGGCGCAAGGAGCGAACCGCCGCGGCTAGGCTCCGCGCCCCGAATTCCGCAGCTGTAGTGATCACACTACAGCCGGATGCGGAGAAGAAGGGCATGTCCTATAGGACGGTAATGGCGAAGGTGGGTGAGGCGGTGCGCCTGGAGGAGCTCAGCGCAGCAAAAGGCCTCAGAATGAAGGTGATGGCGACTGGGGCCCGAATGGTGGAGGTCCCCGGTAGGGCCAGTGGCCCGGCCGCTGACGCCCTGGCCAAAAGGCTTAGGGCGTCACTAAATGCGGACGAGGTCCGAGTGTCCAGGCCCACCAAATGCGCTAGCATGCGCATCACGGGCCTGGACGACTCCGCGACGGAAGAAAAGGTGGTCGCCGCAGTGGTTAGGACCGGGGGGTGCTCTGCCGAGCAGGTGAAGGCAGGCATCATCCGTCCTGACTCCACGGGGCTGCAAACCGTTATGGTGAGCTGCCCCGTGTCGGCGGCCAAAAAAGTTACCGGGGAGGGCCAACGGCTATTGGTGGGCTGGGTTTCCGCGCAGGTGAAACTGCTGGAACCCAGACCTCTGAGGTGCTTCCGCTGCCAGGTGGGCAACCACGTGCAAGCGAATTGCACCTCGGAGGTGGACCGCAGCGGTCTTTGCTACCGCTGCGGTCTGCCCGGGCACAAGGCCGGCTCGTGCAATGCCGCGCCGCACTGTGCCGTATGTGCGGCGGCTGGCAAGCCGGCCGAGCACCGGATGGGGGGCAAAGCCTGCGCCCCACCCACCAAAGCCAGGGCCAGAGGCAAGCCCTCCGCCAACGCCGTCACCGCCGCAGCCGCCACCACTGCCACCGCCACTGCCGCCTCCAACACCACCGTCGTCGCCGTCGCCACCGTGGCCGCTGCGGCAGGCCCTTCTCAGGGGGCTGGGAAGGAGGCCCAGGAGGGGGCTGACATGGAGTGCCATTAATGGCCCCATTACGCCTCCTCCAGGCGAACATCAACCACTGCGCCGCCGCTCAGGATCTGTTGCTCCAGAGCATGGCGCAGTGGTCGATTAACATCGCCGTGGTCGCTGAGCCGTACTTTGTCCCGCCCAGGGATGACTGGGTGGAGGACCTGAGCGGCTCAGTGACCCTAATTTCGTCGGCCGCCGCCGGTACCCCGTCCCTCGAGGCCGTCAAGAGAGGACGGGGCTGCGTAGCAGCACGGTTCGGGGAGATTGTCGTGGTGGGGGTCTACCTCTCTCCGAACCGAACTCTTGCCGAGTTCCACAACTCCCTTGCGGAGTTGAGAGACGTCGTCGTCGGGTTTGGTTCCCTCCCCGTGTTCGTCCTCGGGGACTTCAATGCCAAGAATTTGGCTTGGGGTTCCCGGTTAACGGACACACGGGGCAGGATGGTGGAGGACTGGGCTCTGGAGACAGGCCTGGTCGTCCTAAACCGGGGTTCTGTCCCCACGTGTGTGCGGATGCGGGGTGAATCAGTGGTGGACATCTCGTTCGCCAGCCCCGCTCTGTCGCCGCGTGTAGTTGACTGGCGTGTCATGGAGGGGGTGGAGACCTATTCCGATCACCGGTATATCCGGTTTGACGTCTCCGCCCAGACCTCGGACGCGCCGGTCCGACGGGCCCCGAGTGGTCCGCGGTGGGCGCTGAAGCAGCTGGACCGGGAGCTCCTCCTGGAAGCCTCGATCGTGCAGGCCTGGGTGTCACCACCGGACAGGCCTGCCGACATCAACGACGAGGCGGAGTGGTTCCGGGAGGCCATGTCCGACATATGTGACGTGGCAATGCCCCGGGTCCAGCCTGGACGTGCCTCGCGCCAGGTGTACTGGTGGTCGCAGGAGCTGACGGCTCTGCGCACTGCGTGCGTGGCTGCGCGACGCCGGTACACCAGGCACCGCAGGCTCCGTATCAAACCTCCGGATACGGAAACCATTCAGGCGGAGCTGTACGAGGGGTACAGAGCAGCGAAGACCGCCCTCCAAGCGGAGATCCTGCGGGCCAGGGGGTTGGCCCGCGAGGAGTCGCTGGGGACTCTGGACAGGGACCCGTGGGGACGCCCGTACAAAGTGGTGCGGGATAAACTCCGCCCATGGGCTCCCCCGCTGACGCAGAGTCTCCGGCCCCAGCTTGTGGAGGACGTGGTGAGCGCTCTGTTCCCTTCCCGAGGGGAACACACCTCCCCGCCTATGGCTCCGCCTACTGCGGTGCCCGATGCGGACCACACCGCCAGCGACGACGACGACGACGATGCTCCGGAGGTGACCGAGGTAGAAATGAGAGCGGCGGTACGCAGGCTTAATGCCAAAAATACCGCCCCAGGACCCGACGGCTTACCTGGGAAGGCCTGGGTCCTGGCCTTGGAGGCTCTCGGGCCTCGACTTAGGGGGCTCCTAAGCGCATGCATGGAGAGGGGCCAGTTCCCGCTTCGCTGGAAGACGGGGAAACTGGTCCTCATAAAGAAGGCAGGGCGCCCTGCGGACTCTCCGTCCGCTTATCGGCCCATCGTGCTGCTCGACGAGGTGGGCAAGCTCTTTGAAAGAGTCATTGCAGACCGCCTCGTCGGCCAGCTGGTGCGGGTGGGGCCGGATTTGGCGGAGAGCCAGTTTGGTTTCCGCAGAGGGCGCTCTACGGTGGACGCCATCATGCGTGTGCGAGCCCTGACGACGGGGAATGCTGTTGCCCAGGGTGGGGTCGTCTTGGCGGTGTCCCTAGACATCGCCAATGCCTTCAATACCCTGCCCTGGAGTTGCATCAGGGAGGCACTCCGGTATCACCGGATGCCGACCTACCTCTGTCGTGTGGTTGAGGCCTATTTGACGGACAGGGCCGTCATCTACCCCGGTCACCAGGGAGTGTGGAACCGGCAAGAGATGTCGTGCGGTGTCCCACAGGGATCGGTCCTGGGGCCGCATCTGTGGGACATCGGATACGACTGGGTGCTGCGCGCCGACCTCCCTAGCGGCGTCAGCGTAGTGTGCTACGCTGACGACACGTTGGTCCTGGCGCAGGGGAGGTCGCACCAGGCGGCGGCCGAATTAGCGGCACGCGGGGTTGCGACAATCGTCGAAAGGATCCGGCAATTGGGACTCGAGGTGGCCCTGAACAAGTCCGAAGCCATGTGTTTTCATGGTCCTCGGAACGCGCCACCGTTGGGGTCCCAAATAACGGTAGGAGGGGTATCTATCGGCGTCGAGTCGACGATGAAGTACCTGGGACTCGTCCTCGACAGCCGGTGGAACTTCGTGGAGCATTTCCGACGTTTGGCTCCCAAACTTGAGCGGGCGGGCGCTGCATTAAAGCGGCTCCTGCCCAATCTAGGGGGTCCAAACGCCTCCTGCCGGAGGCTCTACGCAGGGGTCGTGCGGTCCATGGCCCTATACGGGGCTCCTGTATGGGCGCGCTCTCTGGCGCTGCGGCCAGCCCGCCGGTTGAGCGCGGCCCAAAGGATCATGGCCATCCGGATGGTCCGAGGATACCGCACGGTCTCCTGTGAGGCAGCGAGCCTCCTTGCCGGATTGCCGCCATGGGATCTGGAGGCAAAAGTCCTCGCGCACATATGGGAGTGGCGCGAGGAGGCGAAACGCCGGGGCGTAAGTCCGCTGCCGCGAGAAATCGCGGCACAGCGGGCGAAGCTCCGGCGGGATCTCATGGCGTCATGGAAAGTACGGTTGTCGCAACCCAGTGCTGGGCACGCCATGATTGCGGCGATAAGTCCCCTCTTTGAGGAGTGGCTGGAGAGGCGCCACGGCGTCCTCACCTTCCGCCTGACGCAGGTCCTCACCGGACACGGCAGCTTCGGGAGGTTCCTGTGTCGGATAAGGCGGGAGGAAACGTCCGGGTGTCACCACTGTGTGGATCGCCCGGAGGACACGGTGGAGCATACGGTGGAGGTCTGCCCAGCTTGGGCAGAGCACCGCCGTGTCCTCTTGGAGGCGATCGGCGGCAGAGACCTCTCGCGTCCGGCCCTGGTTCAGGCCATGGTACGGAGCGAGAGGGCATGGGCAGCCGTCACCTCCTTCTGCGAAGCAGTAATGCTCGCGAAGGAGGAGGCGGGACGGTTGAGGGAAAGGCAAGTTTCGCGCCCTCTCGCCCCTAGCCGCCGCAGGAGACGCCCAGGGCGTCGGGAATCCCGGGCGGATTTCCGGCCACCGTAGGCGCGGGCTTGCGAACGGTGAGCAATGGGTAGCTCATCGTCCGGTAAGGACCAGGCCCGGGTCGACGGCGCGTTGTATTCCACGCGCGCCTCAAAGAGATGTCGTCAGCACATAGTAGGGGTCCACTAGGGCCGATGCCTGCCGGGGTCGCGGGAAGGTACTTATGGGTCACCGAGGCCCCCGCAACACAGGCAACAAGAAGGAATACGGGTGGGTTTTAGTCAGTAAGAGTCTGACACACCCTCCCGCTCCGCCCAGAGCGGGAGAAGTTATTTGATGATTTGCCACCCCAAAAAAAAAAAAAAAAAGGACACATTATACAGGGCACGCAAAAAATATCTAAACACATGCCTATTACACCATAGTTCTCCTGCATATGTACATATACCTAACGCTTTAGGTAAGATTTTTTTTGTGTGTGAGAACGGTGAAGACGTAAAAATGATCATATTTGCCACTCGCATAGCAAGAAGACTAATGAAAGCACCTGAATCGTATTACGCAGATGGTACTTTTCAATCAGCTCCACGTCCATTTTATCAGGTATACACTATACATCTGGATGTGAACTCATACCTACAATTTATGCTTTACTACCTAACAAAACACAACAAATATACACACGGCTCTTTTCAATATTGAAGGAAAAACTCGGTATAAAAATAAAAAATAAAAAATCTGATTGTGAAACAGCGCAGTTGAATGCAGTTAAATCAGTTTTTCCGGCTGTAGAATTGAGCGGATGCTACCGTCATTTTAACGCCGCTATATGGAAAAAAGCTAAAACAATCAAATTGCTGAGCACAACAGCTGGGCGGAATACCGGGTTGTGCTCCATTATAGCACTAGTACCAGAGAACCATATTCCCGCCATGGACCTACATTTTAAGTGTTGCTCCAAACAATCAACAAATGACGAAATTCCAAGAATATTTTGAAAAAACGTGGTTTCCGAAAATGCCACCGTCAATTCTGAGCTGCGCAAACCAGAGACACAGGACTACTAATGCAAGGCATCGCCGTTTAAATGCTCGAATACCTAAACATTCCAGCTCGTACATGTTTGTACACAAATTAAAAATAGAAAGCAAGTATTGGGACAAGTGTGCGCTTAACATTTTATTTCACAATGTCAGAAAAAACCGTAATCAGCGTGATGTGATGTTTGACCAAAGATATAAGAAACTATTACGTAAATTGGAAGACGGAAATCTAGCGGTGGAACATTTCATGAAAAAGATCACGTTTCTCCAATTATTCAAGTAATTTAATTTATAGCTATTTACTTAATTAATAGTAACAATTACTAAGTAAGAAACAAAGGTTTATTTTATATTATTTTAACCTGTTTTTGAGAAACAGGTTAAGATTTAATTTAAAGCTTTTATTTAATTAATAATAATAACTATAACTAAAAGAAGTACAGTTTAAATTATAATATTATAAAGGTTATAGATATAATATGATATTATATCATGTCTTTATTATGATAACGCTTTGCTGTAAATCTATTTTTTTCTTACATAATTATATTTTAATTATTTCCGAGTGACTTTTTTTTATTTTGAAAAAATAAAAATGTTATAGTGATTATGTAGAGTTTAATTAAAATTATTTTGTTGATTATATTTTTAAGAAAATCACCTGCGCTTAACCGCTATTCTTTCATTTTTAGACAATTTTTCCAAATCTCCTCCCATCTTAAAAAGTGCTCCTTTTGCGAAGTGCACCAATTGAGAAGTGCACCAGTTGCGAAGTGTACCATATGAAAAGAGCACCAGTTGCGAAGTGTACCATATGAAAAGAGCACCAGTTGCTGAGTTCACCATTTGAGCATGGTGTACAAGTTGAGATGTGCACAAATACGTCAAACCCTTTCTTTAGTGGGTTTTACGGTTTCTACAAACTTTTTAAGAGCGGGCGTTACCGATGAAAATGCGCCGCGCAGTCCCCGCAAGCCCCTGACAATAATTAAGCGCTGCGCGAACGATTTGCTCGCATCGCACCGAACGGAGTGGCATACGTACCTACCTATGCGCACGGCCGGCGGCCGCAGTATTGGCAAGTAAAGCAGTATTATGTCTTAATAAAATAAAAACACGGCTGTCTGTGCTATCTTAACTCCCGAACGAATGAACCGATTTTGATTTAGTTTTTTTTGTTTGAAAGGTGATGTAGTCTAGAGTATTCTTAGCTCTATTTGATGAAAATCGTTTCATACAAATAACTTGTATGAAGTGAGAATTTTTATGAATAAACTAAAGAAAAATAAAAATCATCATAAACAATAGAGACATTTATTATCAATAAGTCACCAATCATGTTTCACCATGAGAGTGAAGATTATTTTCATCATACCTACTCGTGAAGGGTTATTTTGATCCCCCATAATAGGGGAAAAGCTGGGCTTTTTTCGCCCATGGGCAGAAAATGTAACATTACTACCCGTAATGTAATTGACGCATTTGATTATTCGTCTAACATTACTTCACGCTAAAGGAGGTCTTTGATTGGTCTACAAAAATCTAGTAGGCTACGATTATTGTTTTCTTTAATTTTTATTTTAGCGTGAGGTTTCGATAAATAGGTTTTAGTTTTACCATAAAGCCACAATGTTGAATTTTATTAGTTTAATAAAATGTAGTAGGCTATGTTTTTTTTGCATTTTGATTTTGACTTAAGGTTTCGGTAAATAGTTTTTAGTTTTGCCATAAAGTCACAACGTTGAATTTGATGATTCGTCCCAATTGACAGTAGCTAAATAGATGACGCACAAAAAAACTTATTTGTCTGACCCACATTCGGCGCCATGATTGTGGCATGTTGTGTTTGCATAAAATGTTTGATTGAATATTTTTGTTTCCACGTATGTGTAACGAAAAGCACTACGTGATTCTCGAGTCCAAAAATATGTATTCCCACGTGTGGTTAACAGCTCACGCCTACGGCTCGGGTCATAAATGCACAATCGTCAATTAAGAACATACTTTTGGCCTCTTGTGACACAATGTAATATTAAATGAGGACACCAACGAACAATCTTGTCAACGAGAAATAAAGCGAGTATTTTAAAATTCAAAGAAATTCAACTAAAACACATTCGCTTTGGTTCTGGTTCACAATATTGTTCGTTGTTGGTGACGTTTACATAAGAATAGGAGCTTTGCTTACCATTGCTGGCAAGGGGGGGTTGAAAATGACTGAAACGCTGATTACTTAATACACGAATGACCCCTTTCCCCTAAACTACCCCATGCAAAATTTCATCCAAATCGGCCGAGTCATTTGGCCGTGAAAACCACACCAACAAATAAACAGAATTTTACATTTATAATGATGGGGACTCCTTTTTACACGACTGCCCAAAAACAGGAGTGTTTTCAGGGTTCATGTATGTTTGTGAGTTTCTTTATTCAACCATAACTTTTAAACGGCTTAACCGATATCAATGTATGTAGTATCGTTAGAAGCGTTGCGTTATCCCAGGTAACATAGGTTAGTGAAAATTTAAGCAATGTAATGGGGAGCCAAGGTAAATAAAAAAAAATTTTTTTTTCTTTAATTTTTTACTACTTATACTATCATCACCTGGAGCTTGCTTAGTACATAACAAAATATATAACATTAGTATTCAATATACATTCATTCACTATTAACATAACAAAAGAAATTAAATACATATAACAGTAGGTACTACTCAACATCCCATAGAAAAACTTATAAAAAATAATATTGTTTTATCACAAAAAGGTATAAAATAAAAAATTAAAAAACACGCCTGCCTTATTAAAAAGTTAATTACAAAATTTGAACTAAAAGATTAAAAAAAGCTAAATGATTTTGAACTGAATATCAATCTGTTCATTGCAGCCGCTAGTCGGGGGACGGTTCCTTGGAACAGTTCTTTACAGGTCCCCCGACTTCGCTGAAAGGTATTCAGTTCAAAATCATTTAGCTTGTTTATCTTTTAGGTAAATTTTTGTAATTAACTTTTTGACAAAGCAGGTGTGTTTTAATTTTTAAAATATTTATTTAAAGTCGTTAAAGTACTTCATCTGTCCCCATTTCCACCCTTTAACCGCTCAGGCCCCTGGCTCAATAACGTCATCTCTCCCGCGCATTTCACGGCTCACAAAAAACTTTTATATTCGATAACTGTACTTTCAAATCGCGCGCCGCGAGGGCTCCTATTCGGAGCCATTGGGGTCTAAATTTGGGTATCACAATTTCATGTTTACTACGTGTATTTATATTATGGATCTGGTATGGATATGGTCTTGTTGGTTGGTTTCGATACATAGGTTTTAGTTTTGGAGAACGACAGGGTACTTTAACCAACTCAAAAAAACAAGAGTATCATGACTTTTACAATGCACTATACGTACAACTCATTATTATTAGCTGATTTCAATAAAATTTAGCATAGGTGGTTTAACAAAAACAAGCAAATCATTTGTTATCAACAGTATCCGCTTTTATAACAAGTTGCCAAAGTCAGTTACAGAACTTAGCGATGGAAAGTTCAAAACCCACATCAAACGTGTCCTTATCAAAAACCCATATTACAAGATTAAAGACTACGTTGAAGACAAGGCAGTTTGGCAATAATTCCTTCTGCACATGTGGCTTCCCTGGTACACCAGAAACGGCATAACTATGGAAATATCTATTAACTGCTCCCAAATTACGATGTTTATTATTATTATTTTTTAGACATACATTTTTGACATTATATTTTCACTATTTGACATTATATACCTACAATTTATATTTCAGACTTAATATTATTAATATTATTTTACATGGATTCTTGTGTACGTTGTGAATGTGAGAACGTTGTAGGCTTAATAGACTAGATCTTTTTTCTTTAGACCGTTTCCTTTTCTCTTTTTTTTTGTTAAGTACTTCTCGACAGGCCTACACTGTTCTCCCATACCTAATTTGTGTAATTTGAAAACATTGTAAAAGCCAATTATTTTTAATAGAGTAACCGTGAAGTTTCTTGCCGGCTCTTCTCCATAGGAAACGACCAATTGGAACCGTGCACCTAACTTCTGACGTTTCATAAGTGCCCATATAGGTTTATGTGAAATAAAAATATTTTGATTTTGATTTTTTTTGAGACAAAAACAAATTGAAAAAAAAAAATCGGAGCCTACTAAGTTTTTGTAGACCAATGAAATTCAACATTGTGGCTTTGCAAATCTAGGTAAAACCTATTTACCTTACGTCAAAAACAAAATAATCATAAATCGAAAACATAAATCGTAGCCTAAACCAATCAAAGGCCTCCTTTAGCGTGAAGTAATGTTAGACGACCAACTAAAAACGTCGATTACATTACCTCCCGCAGGCGGTAATGTAACATTTCCGCCCTTGGGCCAAAAATACCAACTATTCCCCTATTATGCGGGATCAAAATAACCCTTTAGGTGTGATGAAAATAATTTACCTGGCCCCCTCTTCATATAATTCATGTGCATTTTGTTGCACATTGGGTTCAATGGGTGATGATAAAATTTTATTGTCAGTGGAACTGAAAAAAAATTAAACTGAAAAAATGCTGTTTATTATGAAGACTGCTTTACTTACAAATACTGTGACATTTCTATGTTGTGACATGCCACGATACGGCGGCACTGCGTGCCATTGGTCTAATTGATTTACTTCATTTACCTACCTATTTCCAATCTAAATTATAAGTACGTAGATTTTTGACACTAGCCGCATAGAATCATCATCATCTGCCTAGCCTTTTCCCAACTACGTTGGGATCGGCTTCCAGTCTAACCGGATGCAGCTGAATACCAGTATTTTACATGGAGCGACTGCCTATCTGACTTCCACAAACCCTGTTACTGGGTAATACGATACCCCTTGGTAAGACTGGTTGTCAGACTTTCGGGCTCCTGACGACCCGTAACACTGTCAAAGATCCACGATATATTCACTAGCCGCATAGAATGTGGTTTCAAATTTACCAATGTAAATTCGTACGTGTCTAATAGTACCAAGCTATAGATTCGCTGCATGTGAATCTATAGCTTGTTACTGCGCCGCTGAGTCATAATGCCGCCCGGTCGTTTGGAATTTTCGTTGGCAAATTCGAATCGAAAGCGCTTAGTTTCGCATTCTGGCGAAGAAAGGCACCTAGGTAAGCATAAGCAGCGGATAGGAAAGTACCTACTTAGGTACGCAATAACGCAATAATACGCAAAAAAATAGGTAGGTGCGTGTAAACAGTACCTACAATACCTATTTTTCTATCAAAACTTTTCATTGGTTGTTACTAATAAAATGTTAGACAGGTACTCAACTTACTTACTATTTCATTCTTGTATTTTATTTTCTAATTACGCGTATGCGTCTTTTTTGTCACCTATATTGATTTTATAAATAAACTTATACCTAATAAATAACACAAATAATCTCTATTATATTTATTACTACTAACTAACTTTATACTAAAAACTGCTCCAATATTTGCACACACAAACTAACAAACCTACTTATTTTGTTAATTTGAATAGTTTGTTTACAATATTTTCTATGGTTATGTCACACGAAAAAATGCGGGAAAAAGTGATACAGGTCCGTCTAGCACTGCGTCTCGTCCCGCACTAATTTATTAGGCAACAGAGGGGACGCTCACGCGATTAAGTGTCGATTTATGTTAAAAATAATGACTATAAGTAAATAAAAAAGTTATTTAACAAAATAAGCCGAAGATTCCCTAGGTATTGTGTTGTGTAATATCATGATGACTATAAAAAAACCTAGCGATTAATAGTTTAGAAGAAAAAAGGTTTTATATTTCTAAAACAGGAGTTACTTTGCCTGTATATTAATGATATTTAAAATAGTTTTTTATTTTTTTTAAAGTGAATGGGACATGTTTTGTATTGTGTAGATTAACATATATTTCAAGATTATTTCGGTACGGGTTATGGAGAAAACGGTTTTAATCTTCTTCAGTTCCGCACAATTCGCATATACCACGGCCTTAAACCAATCATAGAATATTTGTGAAGTTATCCACCCATTATCACTACAGGTCCCCCAAAATTTAATCATATTTTTTTGATTTTTGCTTTACTACGTAATGTGAAAAATAACTCCGTCAATTGTTATACCTTTATTAGTCATATGATTTAATATTAAAACCGAACAATTTTTCGAACGTTCATATTTTTTTTTAGGATAATATGTTCGGTGATTTATGCCAGAGCGTAAGGGTTGACCTTCACTTGACCGCTCGTAACTGCTTTGCCACGCACTTTTGCAATAGTGTAAAATGCACAACGAACAACGGGCGTTTAGAAATTCGTTTTCAATTTTAAAAGGAATATTTATTAAATGCATTTAAAATAAACGTTTTATACTTCCTGAAGGACTTTGTACAATATGCGAAAAAAGGGGGAAAAAGTCTAATAATGTTTAGAAAGGCACCTACTGAGGAGATATCAGGTTAAGAAAAAAAAGTTTCGTTCAAAGGTGTCCGAACAATATACAGGGTGTACCAGAAAGATGTGGTCAAATTTAAGGGTGTGGTACAGACCAGGGTTGTTGCGGATACATATTTATTTCACATCAGCGGATGCTCATGCTAATGTTTTATCATTTTATTTTCACAAGTTTATTTGGCCCTATGTCAATCTATAATTCAATACTGTATCACGTCTTGGGGTGGCGCACCAAAAACTAATTTGCTTCCTCTTGAAAGAGCTCAGAGAGCTATTTTGAAAGTAGCAAACTTCCATCCCTTCTTCTTTCCCACAGATCTGCTATATAAATCCTGCAACGTACTGACAGTTCGCCAGCTTTTCATAATGCACTTAGTATTGAAACAGCACACCATGCTTACCTACAATGCCAACAATACTAACAAGAGACGGAATGATATAGTATGCATATCCAATGCAACCTCAAAACATGTCTTTGTACAAAGATTTTTTACATTCTTAGGCCCATTTCTGTACAATAGATTAAATAAAAAATTAAGTATCAAATTAAATTACTATAGCTGTAAGAACATTGTACTTAAGTATTTACCATCAATTATGCCCAGACAGAAGATCTACTTGTTGTCTGCAAATAGAACTGCTAACATGCTATTTTACTTTTATTTACCTAAGTTTTATTTGTCGTTGTAACTCTATATTCATTGTTAATTTATTACATTATGTTTTTCTGCACTTTCTAGCCCGAAGCACAGGTCCAACCTAGTTCAGGCAAATTAGCAACTGTGCTCTACTTTAATTGTTAAGGTATTTATTGTAAATGTGCCCCTCTTATAAATAAACGATTTTATTATTATTATTATTTAATATTGACATCAGCGGATGCTGATTTTAATTATTTTCAAAAAAGCAGTGACCATAATGAATTTATACCTAAAAGTTGCACAGTTTTCCTTGGTATTGCACACTTGGTGTTGCACAGTTTTCCTTGATTCACTAATTTAAAATACGACCATATTCCACTTCTCAACGGAGGTGGCATTATTTTTATAACACAACAGTTTTCAAAAAGAACAATAACTTTCACTCGCAATGACGTATTGAAAACGTATTGAGACAAGTTTGCGTTTGTTTACGATCGCAATCACCGCGGCCGGCCTCTGAATTGGTCAAAACTCGCAAGCGAACACAGCTCGTGCTAGAAGCCCCGCCCCTCTGCGATCATGTCACGACTCGAACTTCAGCATTAATAATCAGCATCGATCAATGCGGACGCTGATGCTGATGTTGAAAATGATGCTGAAGTTCTGCGGATGCTGATGCTGATGTTCGCAACAACCCTGGTACAGACCATCAAACTGAACAACATTCTCCACGGGACCAACATCGTAATCACGAATAAAATATCAGCCGTCCCATAAGGGGGATAAAGCTGCTCGCGACCATAGGTTTTACCACCTTCTCCTAGGCCCATCCTATACGTGTCTCCCGGGTGGTGCTTAATGAGCAGCAACGCAGAGCAACAGGCAGCGGTAAATAACCTGCCCACAGGCATTCGCAGGCGTCGGTAGGATCAAATAACTTCCAAAAGTGCGACCACAGTACCTTGGCAAAGTGCTCTATGTATGTCCCAACTCGTAATATGAAAGTACGAATGATAACGATGTCGGTTTGATATGTGATCGTGCCGCCCGGCGCTCGCAGGTACCCGGGCCCGCGAGTGGGATATTAGCTAGCCCCTATGACAGAAATTGCTACTGGCAGCACAAGAAGTCTTATACAGCAGGCGTTTCATTCGAGCCTCTTTAACTCAAGACCTAGATCTTTCTCGCTTGGAAATAAACCAAGCACAACTAGCACCACAAAAGGGAAAGACTTACCTCCCACACCACCAGCGAGGATCACCATGGATGATGACAACAGCTGTCCTCTCACATGGCAAAGAATACCCACCCAACGCAACCCAAAAAGAAAAAAAGGCTATCTAATAGCCCACCATCTACGGAAGGACATAAGAAACCATTACAGAACTCTCAGAGCTCATACTTCCAACAGATACAGTGGACTTCCAGTAGACATACCTGATGACTTCGCTGAGCCAATGGAAAGTCATAAGGCGTCATAAGGTGGTGGTTTGCTAAAAAACTTAGCAAACCACCACCGATGATCCTATATAGTATTACGGACAAATTAAAACTGACAGAACTCCTGAATAGTTCTGTACCAAGCGACACTTAGGTACACCTATAAAAATATCACACCTATAGAAATCAGTTGAGAGTAATGGCGCTAACAAGTGAAGCGTACAAAAATATCATAGACCTAATTCGAAAGAATGGGCCATATGTTAACACAGAAAGACAAGAGGAGCTGCAGAATCGTGATTAAGAATTTGCACCACACGACTCCCAAATAAGTAATTGTTGAGAAAATAGAAAAACTGGTAATAAAGTTAGAGGTGAAGTTATAAGTGCACTCTCAAGAAGAAACAAAAAGCTATTGAACATGTTTTTCGTGAATGTAGAACCTGGCTCCTAACAACCCCGAACGTATATATTCTATATACCATACGAAAGTTAAGATACAATATCCACGAAAAACAAATTAAATTCCTCAATGCTCTAGATGTCAAAGGCCTTACCATTGCGTTAAATGCGCAGAAGGACATAACTATAGACTGCCTAAAAAAAGACGGGAACATACCAGACACATGTACATTGTGCCTTGGAGACCACCCCGCCAACTACAACGGGTGCTTAGTATACATGGAGATTCGCGCAAGGAAAATTTCACAGCTAACCCACAAAAAAGCTCCATTACAGATGTTCTATGTCACGAAGTCCGTTTGGCTATGAATGTTGTCAAGCGTGCACATGCACATTGTTTTTGTGTGCGTAACCTCGAGAGCGCTCAGTGTCGATCGGGACACGGTCCGGATCAGTAGTGGTTTTTAGTTCGCGCCAAATTGTTTCACGGAGTAAGGTCAGCATGGCAACAAAACGAAGAAGAGTTGTCCATAGTGAGGAAATATTTATTTATACGTTTTCAATTAAAATGTTATACAAAGATACTTAATATAGCAATAGAAGTATTTATAAAATGAATGTTTTTTTGTGTTATAAAATGTTTATATTACTTAATTATTTTGATTACATTTTGTTTTAGGGTCGAAACATGATAGCTAGTGTTTATCATTTTCTGCGAGAAGAATATGAATTTACAAAATCATTAATGGAACTCAACTGTGATTTGTCTCATTTACGAGACATTACACGCCGTACAGCTGAAGCTACGGGTGTGAGCCAAAAAACAGTTCAAAGAATATTAAAAGAAGAGAAGGAATTGCCATCCACTTCATCAAAATTCACTTCACCTATGAATAAAAGGAGAAAGCGAGATAATAAAGTGGATATAGATAATTTTACAGCCGATGTGGTTCGCAGTACTGTACAAGATTTCCATATTGTCCATAAAGAAATTACAACATTAGCTAAGTTAAGAACAGCATTGAATGAAAAAATCGGATTCGAAGGTTGTTTAGAAACTGTTCGCAAGTTACTGTTGAAATTAGGTTACAAGTGGCGCAAAACAGAGAACAACCGTAAAGTCTTGACGGAGCGTCATGATATACAAATGTGGCGTTTAAAATATTTAAAAAAAATAACAGAGTACCGCTCTCAAAGTCGGCCCATTGTCTACACCGATGAGAGCTACGTCCTTTCGACACACGTGCGAAACAACACCTGGGCAAAAAAAAAGGAAAGAACTCCGTTTTAAAAAAAAATTAGCACAGGCACTCGCTTTATTTTAGTGCACGCGGGAACCAAGGATGGTTTTATTGAAAATGCTTCCTTGGTTTATAAGGCCAACTCAACAGCTGGTGATTATCATTCAAATATGAGCTATGATAACTATGTAAAATGGCTAAATGAAAAGTTGCTACCCAATTTACTTCCGCGCTCTGTCATTGTCTTAGACAATGCATCTTATCACAACACACGGGCTGAACGACTACCGACGCAATCTACAAAGAAAGCCGATATGCAGCAATGGCTCAGGGATAAGGGTTATAGCATTTGATGAATCTCTTCTTAAATTGGAATTGTACGATACAATAAAGAAGTACAAAGCCCAACACGTAATCTACAAGATTGACGATTTTATAAAAAGCAAGGGTTTTGATGTCTTACGCCTTCCCCCTTATCACCCAGAATTAAATGCGATTGAAAATATTTGGGGGATCGTTAAAAATTATGTCGCATCTAAAAATATCGAGCAAAACATGACGAATACGGAAAGACTGATCAATGAAAGTTTGGGCCAAGTTAGCAGTGAAACGTGGCAAAAAACTTGTGCTCATGTTGAAAAAATTGAAAAAGACTACTTGAAATATTTTGATCTCGATTTTGAATTTATAATCAATGTACAATATGATTCTGACGACAGCAAAACGGAATCGGAAATCGAAAATTTATCTGATAGTGATTGAAAATACTGAATAGTCCTACTTGTTTCATTTCCATTCTGTAACACCAATGCTTAATTAAATGCCTACATATTCTTAATATTTTTGTATTTATTGCAACCTAATCTAATTTATTTACAAAATGTATATACTTTTAAAACCAAAATTTTATTTAGATTATTAAATCTCGACTTGAATATATATCAGATTTTTTTGCTAACGTTACCTACTTTTACACACACAAGCGCGCTTGTTGGGATACGTCACTACTACAATCAAAGCCGAACGGACTTCGTGAAATAGAATATCTGTACCAAATACTCGTATGAATCCACGAAATAACACTGTCCCCTTTCAAATTGATGACTTTCCACAATTACAGCCAAGTTGCCACGTTAGACAGTAACCACCTAATAAAAGCCACGCACTCATGACACTGGAAACACTGCGCAATGGAAAAAAAAACAAGAAAATATACAATCTCAGCCAACAAATTCACTAGAACAAATCATCACTAAACAGTCAGAGAAAATAGATATTCTCATACAACAAATAGGCACCTTTTTTTTTGTGTGGGAAATCATCAAATAACTTTTGACACACCCTCCCGCTCCGACCAGAGCGGGCTCTGGGCGGATCGGGAGGGTGTGTCAGTCTCTTACTGACGAAAACCCACCCGTATTCCTTCAGTTGCCCGTGTTGCCAGGGGCCTCGGTAACCCTTTGGTACCTTCCCGCGACCCCGGCAGAAATAAGCACCCTAATGGGTCTCCTTGCGACTCTAGTTACCCAATATATGAAATTAAATTCCTACGCATCGCAGCATGGAACGTAAATGGCCTGTCTCCTAATAAACAGGAAGTAGGACTTTTCATGAAACACAACAAAATAGGTATTCTCCTAATCTCAGAGTCACACATGACTGACGAAAAAGCCATCCTTATCATAGGATATAATATATATTATATTACACTAATCATCCCGAAAGGAACATCACATGCTGGGACTGCAATTATAATAAAAGAAAGTATAAACAACACTCCCAAACTGTAATCGGTTAAGGACAGCTAATGAGACACAATTGATTTTCTATTGTTTGACACCGAATAGGAGACGCGCCGGGCTACCTACAGGCTGCTATTGTATCGATAGATGACTGGCAGGGACTACCTAACCTCCCTGCCACTGCATCAAGTCGACGAACAAATGTTTAGTGATTTTCTTAACACGCTCGGTGGCAGATATGTCGTTGGAGGAGATTGTAACGCCAAAAATATCTTTTGGGGCTCCAGGCTGAGCACAACCAGAGGTAGAGAATTGAGGAAGACAATAGATTCAAATTCACGCAATATACTGTCCCAATAGAACACCTGACATCATCGATTTCTTTCTTACTAAAGGAATGTCAGAACTATACATAAAAGTCGAAGCATGCCTGGACGGTAACTCTGATCATACACCAGTAATATGCACACTAATCACCACAATTATTTGTAAAGAGCCCCCGCGAGACGCTTTACAATCGTAAAACTGACTGGGAGTCATTCCAGAACTTTATAGAAGAAAATACTAACTTGCCTTTCGTTCGCGTGTGACCACGATGGGTACACCAAGTGGCGCCGCGCAATCGCGTCACTTCATTTGAACGAGAGAAGAAGAAAATATGTCGATTGTGTGTTCAAAAATGCCTCGCGCTCGCTACGCGTGCGTTGAAACACGAATAAACCCTATGGAATTCCCTATGGAAAATAATAAGTCACTAAAACGGCCACAACAACTCATGCGTCCATTAAGACAGCCATGTGGTGAATGGGTGAGAATACCTGCTGATAAAGCCGAGCTATTCGCTAAATTCCTATAAGATGTATTCAAATCAAATTAACCCTTCGTCATGTATCCAGAAGAAGAAATTGACAAAATTGTTGACAGTGATCAGCAAATGTCGCTACCGTTTCGACTGTGTACCCCAACAGATGTTTAGCAAGCTAATAATCACTTGAAGAAGAAGAAGAAAATACTCCAGGTTTTGATCTGATTACATCAGAAGTCCTTAATCAACTACCGAGAAAAAGAATTGTCTTGCTAACCATTATGTTCAATGCAGCGTTGAGACTACACTATTTTCCTCTCATCTGGAAAGTCTCAATGATAAATATAGTAGCTAAACCTGGAAAGCCTCTTACTGAAGTTTCCACGTACAGACCAATAAGTCTAAAGCCGATCGTCCACCGCCAACTAAACTAAGTGAAAACTAAACTCAGCGAACTAAACTAAGCTAAACTAAACTAAAGTTGACTGTCCACCAAAAAATAAGTTTCACTACCTGCGCACTATCGCTTACTGAACAAACACGTTCGAACAACACTAGCGAAAGGCGCCAGAGGGGTAAGGCAAGGGAGTGAGGTGCTTAGTTTAGCTCACGTAGTTACGGATCGGCCTGCACAACTAAGTTAGTTCGACTTAGCTGGGCTATTTTACGTAGCTTAGCTGGCATAGTTTGCGGTGGACGCACATGTATGAAAAACGGGCTCAACTATGCGAGCTAAGCTGAACTAACTTATTTTAGTTGGCGGTGGACGATCGGCTTTATTCCCCTATTGTCTAAACTGTTCGAAAACATATTGCTACAACGACTGACAACGGCAAATCCCAGGGAATCAATTTGGTTTCTAAGTACACCATGGAACGACAGAACAAATACATAGAGTGGTTCACACAATCCGGCAATCCTTGGAAAGAAAGTTGTACTGCTCAGCAGCTTTTCTTGACATACAACAAGCTAAAACTAAAAACTCTTCAAGTTCAGGGAACTCAAGATCAAATCAGGGTAAACATTACTACGTCAGCAACAAGGCTACGTCACAGAAGACTCCATACATCTCTTGTCCAGTATGCAACGATCATCATGGCATATATTATTGCAAAACATTCAGAGAATTGACGCCAGCGCTGAAAGGAAAAACCATTGCTCAACTTAACTTTTGTACAAATTGCCTGTACAATCACAATGGAAAAAAATGCACGTCAAATAAACGTTATCGAAAATGTAATGAACTACATAATACGGTGTTACATGACGCCTATTCAAACGCAAGCGCAACGTCACCAAACGCTTCCGGCCCCGTGCTGCCCGAGCAAGGGTCAAGTCACGCGGCGCACGTAGCACAGCAAAAACTCGCGTCGACAGTTATTTTGGCAACTGCAATTATCAAGGTGACAGGAGCCGATGGGATAAAAAGGACTATGCGAGCCTTAATCGACCAAGGGTCACAAATTTCATTGATCACCGAAAACGCAGCACAATTGCTAGGGTTACCACGACAGAAATGTAAGGGAGTTATTACAGGCATCGGCATGAATGACAAAACGTGCAAAGGAATGTTGAGTATCAACTGTACATCATTGGACGGCCACTACAAGTTTAGCACTAATATTCTCATAATTAATAGTCTAACAAGAAACCTGCCGAACTCAACCTTTTCTAGGCCATCATGGGCACGTTTAGAACAAATTGAATTGGCCGATCCACAGTTCTATATCAGCAACCCAATTGACATATTATTGGGTGCGGACATTTACGCTAAAATTATTATGAACAGGATTCACCGAGAGGATTCAAGTAGCTATATTGCGAAAGAAACACGCGTTGGGTGGATTTTGTTCGGCGAAGTTCAAAGTCTACAATGCAACATAATTCTAAACAACATTCAAGACATTCAACAATTTTGGGAGATAGAAGATATTCCTGAAGACGACCAAAAATCATACGAAGAGGATGAATGCATTCAGTTTTACAAGTCATCCACGACAAGGTTGGAAGACGGAAGATATCGAGTGAGACTGCCCCTAAAGTCTAACTTCAACACGGAAATTGGGGAATCCAAACATAAGGCAGTTGCTCAGCTATATCAGATAGAAAGAAAGTTCAGTAGAAACAAGTCTATTGAACAACAATATCAAGCTAGATGAATACTTATCACTCGGTCACATGAAACCGACACATAGTAACAAGAAACCTGAGTATTTTCTGCCGCATCACTGCGTTCTACGTAACGAGTCAACAACTACGTCACTCCGAGTAGTATTTAATGCATCGTCTAAAACTTCTACAGGGAAAAGTTTGAATGATTGTATGCATACTGGACCCAACCTTCAAAAGGATCTTCTGACATTGATATTGAAGTGGAGACAACATTGCATAGCTTTTATCGCTGACATTGAAAAAATGTTTCGCCAAATTTGGGCGCATGAAGACGACCAAAACTTACAAAAAATCGTTTGGCGAGAATCGTCTGATCAATCTGTGCAAGAATACCAACTGACTACGGTCACTTATGGCACCAAGGCCGTTCCGTTTTTAGCAATGATGACGTTAAGGCAATTGGCTAATGACGAGAGATCAAATTACCCAGATGCAGCTCAAATAGTCGAAGAATGTTTTTACATGGACGATTTGTTACACGATTCCAACTCTGTAGCATCGGCAATACAATTACAGCAAGATTTGAAACGAATCCTCAAAACAGGTGGTTTCAATTTACGAGGTCTAATTATCAAAAACTGCAAGACAGCACCGACAAGAGTTTCGATCAAGAGCATTACGACACTTTCGACTTCAAACAAGCGGAGTCAACAAAAACATTGGGCCTTCACTGGAATCCTCAGCAAGACAAATTCACATTTCAATCAAGGATTGAAAATACGACTGATACGCTTCCTACGAAGCGGAAGCTACTGTCTGAAATATCCAAACTTTTTGATCCCCTCGGTTGGCTCACTCCAGTTTCTACCCAGATAAAAATCGTCGGTGATATTCTGAAACCGCGGATCTAACAGTGTTTAAAACCGCGTATTAACAAAAGTAGCAAAATCGAGATTTCGGATTTTCTAATTCATTAATACATATTTTACATAACTAATGCCTACAATATTCAGAGGAATTTGACAGTTTAAAAGTTTAAACAATAGAAAGTCAATTGGTTTAGTAAATATTACGTTTTTCCTCGTTCCTGTAAAATTCGCTGCACCTACCTTACGCGGTTTTAAACACTGTTAGTTCCGCGGTTTCAGAATATCACCGACGAAATACTGTTCCACGACATCTGGAAAGAGAATCACTTGAAATGGGATGACGAGATTCCTGAGCAAATTAATCGAGAGTGGACAAAAATTAAGCAAGACATAGAAAACATAAACCGATGTCAAATACCTCGATGGATAGGTACTGACACGGCCGGAAATAATATCGAGTTGCACGGATTTTGCGACGCATCGCAGAAGGCATATGCATGCGTCGTTTATTGCAAAGTAACAAATCTCAAACGAAAATAACTTTACTGGTTGCGAAATCAATATTGGTGCCTTACAACAAGAATATTTCTTTGCCCAGATTAGAAATGGTGCACATCTGCTTTCCAAACTGATGCTGAAGGTGAAGGCAAGTTTGATCAGTCACAACATCAAGGTTTATGGGTGGACTGATTCCATGGCGGTTCTAGAATGGATACAAGGAAATCCCAATCGCTGGAGAGTATTTGTTGCTAACAGGGTGCGTCAAATAACAAAGGAGATGCCTTCCGAATGCTGGCGATATGTCAAGTCAGTGGAGAATCCTGCAGATTGCGCTAGCAGAGGATTAACAAGTCTGAAACTAAAGGAACACAAATTGTGGTGGAATGGACCCACCTGGCTATCTCATGGCACACCAGAGGTCCAAGCAAGTCATGAAACTTATCACCCGGATGAACACATTGATGAAGAAACCCTAAACAAGCAAGTTCATGTAGTGACACGACAGAGGGCAACAACTTCATCAAAAAACTCCTCAGCAGATTGAACTCATTTACAATGGCTGTACACGTACTAGCGCGTTTACGGCGCTTGCTCATTCGGAAAACAGAAAGGCCAACAAAAGCTTACGTTACCTTACCGGAGCTGCGCAAAGCAAAGGTCGCAATCATCAAGGAAGTTCAGCATATGGAGTTTCAGCAAGAAATACATGACCTAAAGAAAAACAACAAGTTTCCACTACAAGCAAGATTCTAAACTTAAGCCCGTTTTTAGACGAAGAGGAAATACTGCGTGTGGGTGGAAGACTGCATCACGCTGCGATCAATCCTGATCTCAAACATCCCATAATTTTACCACATCAACATCGTCTGACAGAATTAATAATAGAACACGCACATAAACTCACATTTCACGGCGTAGCTCGAGTTACACTAGCATGCATCAGGCAAAAATATTGGATTGTCGGGGGAAATAATGCTACGAAAAAACAAATACGTCAATGTGTCACCTGTAGAAAACAAAAATCAAACAAACTACAACCCCTGATGGGAGACTTACCTCCAGCAAGGATCAACTCATCTCGTTCCTTCATGCACACCGGCGTTGATTTTACTGGCCATGTCTATATCAAGACTAACAAGGGCCGGGGTGTCAAGACCACCAAAGGATATGTGTCAGCATTCGTCTGCATGGTAACCAAGGCCGTGCATTTGGAACTAGTTTCCGACCTCACTACATCATCGTTTATCGCCGCTTTACGCAGAATGGCGGCAAGAAGAGGTACACCCTGTTACTTGTATAGTGACAACGGCCGTAACTTCGTAGGAGCCAACAAGGTTTTACCAAACGAATATGCAGAACTGCAAGAAATTATTGATGACAAACTAATGGCTGAGGTAGCAGATATGGAGATCACATGGCATTTCAACGCCCCTTCATGGCCATCAGCAGGAGGCGTTTGGGAAGCTGCGGTAAAAAGTTTCAAGTTGCACCTCAAAAAAGTGATCGGTGACGGTCACTACACTTCTAACACAGATTGAAGCCTGTCTTAATTTAAGACCACTGTGCACTATCTCAGAAGATCCTGAAGATCTTAACTTCTTGACCCCTTCTCACTTTCTAACTGGTGGACCTACGTTAACGTTAGTGGAGACCGAAAAGGATCTGCGCACACGCTGGCAGCTAACCCAAAAAATATTACAAGATTTATGGAAAAGATGGCGCACTGAGTATCTCGCTCAATTAACTGTGAGAAGCAAGTGGAGGCAGCCTCAAAACAATTTCAAGTTGGACGATGTAGTTCTCATCCACGACGACAACTTGCCACCTGGCAAATGGGCGATGGGTAGAGTTGTAGAACTACATCCAGGCAAGGACGGTCACGTGCGTGTCGTGACCCTAAAAACAAAAAGCGGCAATATCAAACGTCCAGTCATAAAGGTATCCGTACTTTTGGAACACAAAGAAGTTACCGCACAGTGTGACATGACACGAGACAAACACCAAGACGTGGATGGACCTTCAACAAAAAGATTACCGAAAAGCAAGTTTAACTTCACAACATTGGTCACTGCCCTGATGTTATTCTTCACGTTCATCACAAGTTCAGAATGTAACTTGAAGATAATCCCATTCTCAACAAATCAAAGTTTTTATTTTGACAAAGCGTCAGACATGATGCTTATCAGAGATGATTGGAACCTAGTAGTTTACTACAGCATGGATACCTACTGGCAATCAACTGCAACATTCAATAAATACATTCTATCACTTAAAGAAACATGTGATTCCATACAAGATCAAGTTCACTGTGACGTAATCGTTCTACAGCTACGTCTCGCGTTCTCGGAACTTGAGCATTACAACCAAGTTTTACTGAGTCAGCATTCCGGCACGCGACCTGGGACACTGCGTCAGCGCCGAGGCCTTATCAATGGCGTGGGCTACATCGCAAACAGTTTATTCGGAGTGCTCGACGAAAGTTTCGCTGAGAAATATCGCAAGGATATTTCACTTCTCCAAAAGAACGAAAAACATATAGTTTCCCTTTGGAAAAATAAGACTTCACTCATGGACGCAGAAAACAACCTCCTGAAGCGGACAGAGCATGACATGAACCAACAACTCAAACTGATAAATCGTCACATGAACAAACTAGACGAGGCAATGGATCAATTGGAGAACAACATTCAAGCAAACAGTGTTATGAATGACTTCAACATGGGAGCTTTAATAGCAAGTAATATGATGTACAATTTGAAGAGTATTCAGAATACGTTATTAGATACCGTCACTGATATTTATAATGGTCGTTTCAACTTACACTTGATTACGCCCGAACAACTCATAAAAGAGTTAAGCACAATTTCTAGCAAGTTACCCAAGGATGTCTCACTACCAATTGACGACATACACTCGGACCTTCGGAAGATATATGGTCTACTGGAAATAAAAACAAGACTTCTGGAGGACATCATCATCTTTGAGATCAAATTACCTCTTATCAGTCGAGATTCATACGAAATATTCAAGATCATTCCGATCCCCAAGACTACAGGGCAAAAGGGTATGATCAGCATCATCTCAGTATCCGAGTACATATCTATCAACATGAAGAAAGATACCTACATTAACATGTCTGAAGAAGACTTGAGATCATGTCCAACCGTATCGAGAGCTTATTACTGCCACATCTTACGACCCATATACCAAATAAAGGGAGACAAGAACTTCAGTGAAACCTAAAATTCGGAATGTAAAACAATATCAAGTTACTGTAAGGACAATTTGCAAGAAACTTTTGCTGTGACCAGTGTCACGTTTGAACAATATGCGGCGATCAAATTACCTCACACCACTTGACACAAGCCGGACTATTGAATATAGTTCATGGATGCACCATCAAAACAAACAACTTTACTTTGTATTCACACAAACCTTATCTAAATGAATTAAGAACAAGCTCTGATATCTATGCACCAGTGCTTGCCCCCATCAACCATACCATCAACATCAGCATACCTAAATTAGTTTTGGAGAACAAAACTCAAGATTTAGAACAAGAAATCAGCGAAGTAGACAGAAGAATTCAGTCTATGAAAAGGGCGGACGTGATGTTACCTGATGATCTATCGTATCATGATATTCATCACTATGCTATGATATACGTAATACTTGTAATAATGGGCATCGCTGGAATAATCATCGTAGCTCGTCGTACACAACTCTCCTACAGGGTAATTTGCAATGATAATTAACGATATAATGCTACGTATGTGTACCGGTTATAACACCTCTTTTTCACTACACACACACATCCTACACTCACTACTCACACTCATCCCACACTCATCACTCACTACACACTTACTCACTACACAAATACTCAAACTGCACATTTATTCACCTCACCCCAAAATTAAACTTAGTTTTTAAAATGAGTTTTTCAAAATCTTTAAAAGATTGGTTATATTTACTAATATTAGTTTTATCTTAGTGTTTTTCTTTTACACCATATGCATATTATTCAAAAGTCCTGTAACACTATGTTTGTTACGAAGAATCACTGACTGCTAAAACACAGGCACATACGTACCTAGTTTAGGAGTCAGAGTATTAAAATTATTGTGATCTAGTTATAAGCCTAATGTGCGCTTAGCCTTAAAATATTGCAATTTGAAGAAATTTTTGGTTAAAATAAAGAATTTATTTATTTATTTATTATATTATTTATTTAATGTCGATGGCGAGTTCCAGCCTCACCGCCACCGTCAGTTGCTGAGGGATCAAGAACATTGGCTGCCGCATCGTCGCCCCGGAGCAGCGATACAAGTGAAACAAGTGGACACCTTGACTGCGTGTGCGTCCATGTTCCTCGTCACCCTCGCGTTCATATAGGAACTTCCCCTTAACTAAGTTTATGCATTTAAGTCCTTAAAAGTTGTTAAATTTTAACCACGAATTCCATTTTGTAAATCAAGTTACTCAGCCTCCTTTCTATCTCGCCCGGGAATATGTACGATTACATCGCACATTTCTTTGGTGCGCTTGCATAAGCATTTTTACCTTATGTAAATTGATATAGAACTAATTATTATTGAGTACATTTTTGACCGTTTCATTGTAAACACGTCGTTACAATTAATAAATAATTTAACAAGAATTCAGCAAGATTAGTTTTCTTCCATCTCAACTTATCACATGTATTAGCAAGCAAGTGCTCGTACAATCGTAGAACCTTTACAATGCAAAGACACCACTCTTGTGATTTTATCCGAGCCAGTATGCTTTTCAGTAATGAGTCCGTAGAGCCATCTTGCAGGTGGAAGATCATCTTCCATAACCAACACTACGTCACCCAAGTTTGGTTCTACGGTTTGATTCGCACATTTGTTCCTTTGATGGAATTGAACCAGATACTCACGCGACCACCTACGCCAGAAGTTCTGAGCCATGCGTTGAGACAACTGCCGCCTTCTCAAGGTGTTAATATTTGAGTTTTCAAAATTTATTTCAGGCACGAGAAGCAAAGGCTCGCCTACCAGAAAATGACCCGGTGTCAATGGGCCTAGATCTTCTGGGTTCGTGCTGATGATGGAAATAGGCTTGGAATTGAGACAGGCTTCTATTTGAGCAAGCGTGGTCGTCAGTTCTTGAAAGGTGAAAGTGATTGTACCAATCACTCTTTTAAGGTGGTGTTTGGTCGACTTCACTCCAACCTCCCAAAGCCCCCCAAAGTTCAGGGAGTGAGGTGGAATAAAGCTCCAAGTTGTTGCGTTAGTTGCCAACCAATCGACAATATCAGGTGCTATGCCGGACATTTCGTGGTTGAACAACACCTTCAACTCCTTGTTAGCTCCTACAAAGATAGTGCCGTTATCACTCCACATCTCACCACAATAGCCTCTGTTCGCTGTAAAGCGCTTGAAGGCAGCTAAAAAGGCTTGCGATATCATGTCGCTGACAACTTCTAAATGTATGGCCCGAGTGGCCATACACACAAATAAACATATGTAGCCTTTAGTAGAGTGATAACCGCGGCCCTTGGTAGGCCGAATACTAATAGGACCTGCATAGTCCACGCCACTTCTAAAGAAAGGTCGGCTTGCATTGACCCTAGCAGAGGGCAATGACCCCATTAAAGGATGTGTTGACCGAGCGGAATGATGGATGCAAATAACACATAATAATAATAATAATTTATATATTATGGGTCTACAGAGGGGGGAACTAACCTCACTGCGTACCGTGTTAGGATGCTGTCTCTGTTTCAGGAACTAGAGCCAACCGTCAACGTCTCGGCCCAACGATTGTCGGATCAGGTGCGGGTCATCCAACGTAATCGTAGGTTGGACGATGCCGCACTTGATAGGCTGCGTTCAGAGGTACTGAGCAACCATATCGTATCGACTCCGGCACAAACCGCAGCACATGCCCAAATTATTGATGTAATCCCGCCGCGGTCCGATCACAGTGTTGAAGAGGAGGATGATAGGGCTGCCACAGTAAGTAGCCAGTGCAACGCCCGATTGAGAAGCGCACTAGAAGATGCGTTTCGCGAGTATAGGTCCACTCCAACCGAACTTAGACCCCGACTACCACGCCTACCTATGCACAAGAAAAATAGGGCGCTGGTGTGTGCCTTGGACTCGCTCCTTAAGGATTTTTTCGATAGTAGCGAGGATCTCGTTGATAACAACTCGATCCTGTATTGCGCGGCTGTTGCGGCATGTCGTTTAGCGAACGTTAAGTTCCCAAACTGTGACGGAGCTAATCGACCAAAACCAGCCGTACCGGCTTGGCAGTGCAGGATCCAGCGTCGTATCGATGGGACCAGGGTACTCATCGGCAAACTATATTGCTTCAGGGAGGGCAATACACGACCACGAGTGAAGCGCTTTTTGAGGCGGGCATTCTCGGGGATTGGAATCAGCCATCGAGAATACATATCCCGTGTCACAGAGCGCATCGACTTCCTGAAGCAGAAAGTTTGTGCATGGGCGAGCTGTATTCGGCGGTATAAGCGGAGAGTTGATCGATACACGCAAAATCGCATGTTCCAGAGCGATGAAAGGTGGGTATACAGAGCTTGGGAGCGACCTGAGCAAAATGTGACAGACATGTGCCGCCCGGATGATGCCGACACGAGTGCATTTTGGCGCAGCATCTGGTCGGTGCCTGTCTGTCACGCTGAGGCTGACTGGATGCGGGATGTCGAGCGAGTGTGTAGAACTATACCAGAAATGGAAGTTGTAGTCATTATGCCATCAGACATAGCCAGTGTGGTCCGTCCGTTACCGAATTGGAAATCACCGGGACCGGACGGACTGCACAACTTTTGGCTGAAATGGCTAACTAGTTCACACACTTGCCTGGCATCTCAGTTACAGTCATCCTTAGAATCTGGGTCGCTACCGCAGTTTCTAACAACAGGCGTTACCCACCTGCTCAATAAGTCAGGTAGTCCCGCGGAACCCAAGAATTATAGACCGATCACATGTTTGTCGACGGTCTATAAACTTCTTACATCCATTTTGAGAGCGAAAATTAATACTCACATTAATAATAATTCAATTACGTCAGCCTCTCAAAATGGTTGTAGGAACGGGTCCCGCGGTACTAAGGAGCTACTTCTTATCGACATGGCCATTAGCCAACAGGTTTGTAAGTAGATTCCGCAAGGATCTGTCGACTTGCTGGATTCTGGATGGACTCGGTGCCACCATACGTGGCTCATGAGGGTGTTGGAGTTGTACAAGATAGATGCAACTCTACGCACCTTCCTTGAGTCGTGTATGGGGCAATGGAGGACGGTCTACGGGAATATTTCAGGGCGACAGTTTTTTTTTTTTTTTAAACGTTGCCCCACACAAGGAATTTCTTCCTGTATCGTGGGTGCGTTTATAAACATAGAAAGTCACAAACACAAACACCCAGACCCGGAACAATTACTTGCAGATCATACAAATATTTGTTCCGTGCGGGGATCGAACCCGCAACACGCTGCGCAGCAGTCGATCGCTCAGCCATTACGCCTACCGTGTCGTCTCAGTCCACTTTGGTTCTGCTTAGCCCTTAACCCTCTAAGCACATTGCTGGAGGATTCAGGTCTAGGCTATCGGTTGAGGAGAGGTGGACAGGTCATATCTCACCTCCTCTACATGGATGACTTGAAACTCTTTGCCCCCAACAAATTGCGACTGATGGAGCTACTGAAGGTAACCAAAACTTTCAGTGGCGCCATCAGAATGGAATTTGGTGTGGACAAATGTGCAATCATGCATGTGAAGCGAGGGAAAATTATGGAATCCGAGGGAATTCAACTTTCGGATTCCATACACCTTAGATCCCTCTCTTCATCCGAAAGCTATAAGTATTTGGGTATGTCGGAAGCGTTAGGCATCAACGTTACTGACATGAAGCAATCATTGAAGGAGCGCGTTTTTGGTCGCCTGAAGAAGGTAGTAATTAGTCTTCTTTCAGGCGGAAACAAGGTGCGCGCCTTCAACGGTTGGGTCATGCCGGTTTTGATGTACTCTTTCGGCATACTCAAATGCACTCAGATCGAACTCGACGCCCTGGATAGGAGGGTCCGTACACTGTTGACCGCAAACCGGATGCATCACCCACGATCATCGGTGATGAGACTGTACATCCCGCGGAAGTGCGGAGGTCGAGGCTTTTTAAATGCAAAGACCCTCCACAACCGCGAGATATGCAGTCTCAGGGAATATTTTTTGAAAACCGAAGTGTGTATGCACCATGATGTGGTTGCAGTGGACAGGGGATCACCCCACTTTCCATGGCTAAAGAAGACTGGCGCAAACCTGTAGTACTTACCACGGATGACCGCAAGGAGATATGGCAAAGCAAGGAGCTACACGGGCGCTTCTATCGGGCTCTTCATGAGCCCGATGTAGATTTCTTAGCGTCCGTATCCTGGCTACGTTTTGGGGACCTTTTCGGGGAAACTGAAGATTTTGTCTGTGCAATTATGGACGAAGTTATCTTGACGAATAACTACCGGAGACATATTATGAAGGACGGGACGGTTGACATGTGTCGGGCATGCCACCGTCCGGGTGAGTCTATCAGACATATTATCTCTGGTTGTTCTCGTTTGGCTAACGGCGAGTACTTGCACAGACATAACCAAGTAGCTAGTACTATTATAAGTATGTGCCCGACCCAGTTCTCGAAAATGACCATGTCACGTTGTACTGGGATCGGTCTATCATTACTGACGGGACTAATGTCGCCAATAAGCCTGACATAGTGGTGATAGATCGATTAGCGCGCCGCGCAATGATAGTCGATGTTACCATTCCACATGACGAAAACCTCGCGAAAGCTGAGAAAGAGAAACAAATAAAATATCTCAACTTAGCACACGAGGTTGTTGATGTGGAATGTGAACTCTGCTATCATTGTGCCGATTGTCGTAACGGCCAATGGCCTGATGGCCGAAAGCCTCAACCAACATCTTTCGAGGCTCTCGTTAGGTGGCTGGGGCAAGGGCCTGATTCAGAAGGCAGTACTCCTCGATACGGCTCGCATTGTGAGGAGGTTCCTATCTCTGGAGCCCTAACCACCGGTAGCTTGGACCCTGCTCCCGACACCGGCGGAACACAATTTTTTATATTTTTAAATGTTTTTTTATACCATTTTAAGAAATATTTAAAAATATATTTTATATGTAAAAAAAAAATGAATAAACGACATAATAATTTCTGTGGTGTCTGGGAGAAACCTGATAACTCCACTTTCGTCATTTTTTAGTTTGGTACTACATTGTTATTAAAAAAAAACATATTTTATTTTTGTCTATTGCTTATAAGTGTAACTATCATAGGAGTGGGAGAATCGTAGCGGTAAAAACGTGACTATTCATGATTTTTTATTAATGGTTTGGTACAAATTCGACAACTAAACTAGTCATGATATTATCAAACGCAAAACATAAAAAAAATAGATCTTATTTCTGATAACTCCCACATATCAGCTCTGTATCAAATATTTTTTTTTTTTATGATTTTCTAATAAAAACATGATAAGTCCCACTTGTCATGTTTGTACTACTTATAAATTAAATAAAGCTTTGCTTCAACACTGATTACTCCCACATAACAAGGTTCTACCAAAATTATTTTTATTTTTTACTTACCTTCTGGAAAACTTATCAAATTTGATGCTATTTATTATTGTGAATAAATATGAATAAAATTAATAAACCGCCATCTATGCGTAATGTTGTGAACTATCTCGCTTCTCGACGCGGTTAACCGTCATTTCATTCATTTTACCCTCTCTCTTTCTTATTGACGGTTTCGTTCGCGCCCTTTTCGCCAACTCTTGTCAGAACAGGTGAAGTTTTTCAAACGAAAACAATATTATTACAGTTTTAAAATGAATAATCGCAGAAACAATGCACAAAGTGCTCGTTCTCGTGGCATAGTAGATTCAGTGTTGCAATTTTCAAATGATTCGCAGTCCGAGTCTGATTTACATGTAAGTGAACAACTTTTGTTGCAACTAAGATTGGTTAGCAAACAAATAAGTAGTTTTTACGTTATATTCGATAGCTAGAGCATTTTCTTATTCATTCAATCTTGTTTTTTTATTGTAGGAAAAAAATGTAGCACTCGTTACCGAGAATGTCTTAGTACATGCAACACAAAATTGGTCTCCTGACAGGAATAAACAAGTTTCTTACTCTCGCATTGTTAAAAGTGATGACGACAATTCTATTGAAATAGTAAGTACCTAGCTAGTCATATAATTTACATGTGTGTGAATTATTGTCTTTACTTTATCTTATGCATCTTAAAGATTTTAGGTAACCGTTCGATGCCCATTGAGTCTGAATTTAGAACTGATAATAATATTAAAATAGAATTGGAAGAAGTAGCAAGCTCATCTTTAGATATTATGGAGAAGAATTCGTTTGAAAAAACAGCTACTTCCCACTCAGTAAAAACCACAAGACCAACACAAGTCCAAGTAAGTTTATTAAGATAATTAGGGTAGTTTTGATCTCCAGCCTACAAGAATGTAATGATTAATGTACTTTCAGCTCGATATACCTAGCTCTCAGACTCAAAAGAACAATGAAGACAGGACACCAGAAAATATTGATGAACACCTGGACGATACTGTTTTACCCCAAATTGTTTGTGAAACTTCTAATCAAGTAAGTACTTCAGTTTAAAAAACAAATTTTATGTTTGCCATATTATACTCTATGGTATTTATTATGAGTTTAATACTTTCTTTTTTAGAGTAATATTAATCAAAACAATGAAATTGAACCAGGACCATCAGATATTTCTACAGAAAAATCTAGAGATGTTATACAAGATAATACAAAATGTTATGTTGAAAAGGTTGGTTTTTTTTATTTTTTATTAAACTTATTTTCTAAGATTGTTCTGTGATTACTTACGTAAAAAATATTCTTTGGGAATACCGAAAAAACAAAAGTTCTGTTGATAGTACTTATAAAAGAGTTTTTTACTTTTTTACAGGGTCAGGATTTTAGCTCTGGCTCTGATGATGAATGGCAACCTGTCAGTCATGATTTGATAACATCTAGTGAAAACGAAGAATCTACAAGTAAAACTGACTCCGATGATGGTGATGGTGACGATAATATCCCATTGGCTTTATTATGTAGAAAGAGGAAGAAAGGTTGTGGTCCTTATCAAAGAAAGCTACGAAAGGAGCGTACGGAAAAACGACGAAAAGGCGAGGAATATGTAACTGCAAAAGGAAAATGTATACCTAAGCGTTATTCGGGTGAATTTTCAGATAATTGTAGGGCAAAATGTCAACGAAAGCTTGAGAAAATTAATTTGAACCAGCTTTACATTGACTACAGGGAATTACCGTCTAGAAAAGCACAAAGGAGATATTTGAGTGGATTAATTAAAATTAAACCAAAAGAGCGTACAAGAAGAAATTCATTTATGAAAAACAGAGAGGTAACAGTTATTTACAATATAGATGGAACTGAAGGAAATATTTGCAAAAAATGTTTCATGAAAACATTTGGTGAAGGCAGAGGTTTTATAGACGAAATCGTAAAGAAGAAAAAGAACAGCTCATCGGCATCTGTTATTGTAAAAGCTGATCAAAGAGGTTTAAGGGATCCTGGAAATAAACGTTCTGATCATGACATCCAATACGTCAAAAACTTCATCGACAAATTTCCAGCTTATGAAAGTCACTACTCCCGACGCCATACGAATAAAAAATACCTTCATCAGGATTTGAACATGAAGATATTGTACAAATTGTACAAAGATGAATACGTGAAAGACAATGGAGAAGAAGGATTACCGCCAGTAAGCATTACGCTGTTTCGTAGCATTTTTAAAACACTCAAATTGAAATTCAAAAAACCTTCAAACGATACTTGCAAAACTTGCGATTCGCTTACTCTTCAAATTAAAACTTGTGAGGATGCTAATGAAAAACAAAATTTAGAAGAGAAGAAGACTGTTCATCAAAGTAAAGCTGAATCACATTATAATTCGAAAAGAGAGGACAAGGAATTGAGTAAGCAAAGTGAAGGAAAAATTGTTGTTGCTGCATTCGATCTACAAAAATGTTTAGCGACTCCTTATCTATCAGCTGGAATATCGTTTTATAAAAGGAAGCTATGGAGTTTTAATTTAACTGTTCGTAACATCACAGAAAAACGAACGCACTGTTTTGTTTGGTACGAAAGTATCGCACAAAGAGGTGCGGATGAGATTGCATCATGTTTGTTTCGATTTATTATGGAGCTACCAGATACTGTAGAGCAGATAATCTTCTACTCAGATACCTGCCCAGGACAAAACAGAAATAATATTTTACCATTAATGTTTGCATTAGCTGTCAATCGAAAAACCAGTTTAAATGAAATCCATCACAAATTTTTAGTGCCCGGACATACGCATTTGGAATGCGACAGCGATCATGCAGCGATAGAAAGATTTATAAAACATCATAGAGTTTCAATTTCTGTTCCACAAGATTGGGCAAACATTATCCAAATGACTAGTCGCAGATACACAGTCCAAATGATGACACAAGAAGAGTTTTTAGGATTTTCTCAACTTTTCAAAACAATGTTTATAAAAAGAAACATTGATACCGATAAAAATCCTTTTATTTGGAACAATATTTTTTGGATAATGTGTTCTAAAGACTCTAATGATGTGGCGTTCAAAGAGTCTTTAGACTCAAGTGAACCTTTTAGATACTACTCATTTGTTAAACGGGGACGGGTATCATCGGTTGCTACTTTGAGCATACCAAGAGCATATTCGAGTCCTTTACCTATATGCTCAAAAAAGTACCATGATATTATAAGTTTGCTACCTTTTATAGATCGTGTTTATCATAATTTTTATAAAAAATTGAAAACCTCAAACACGAATCCTGACTCTGTAAGCGACAGTGACGAAAATTACGAATAAATTATATCACTAATGTTCTACTAACTTTTGATTTCAATATGTTAACTCCATTGTTTTCGATTTAATTAGTTAATGTTAATTTGGTTAAAAAATTATAAGTGCCATTAAAAATGAAACGGCTGTGTTTTTAGTTTTAGTTAATATATTTAAAAAAACCTGATTAATAAATAGTTACTGCAGCAGTGGTTGGCTTTTTCTACTTTACCTAATTGATTTATAAATTAAACTTGAACCTTAAAAGTCTTATACTGAAAAATTACGTTTTTGGACTTAACAGGTTTCTCCCAGACACCACAGATTTGCAAAAAATGTTTCATGAAAACATTTGGTGAAGGCAGAGGTTTTATAGACGAAATCGTAAAGAAGAAAAAGAACAGCTCATCGGCATCTGTTATTGTAAAAGCTGATCAAAGAGGTTTAAGGGATCCTGGAAATAAACGTTCTGATCATGACATCCAATACGTCAAAAACTTCATCGACAAATTTCCAGCTTATGAAAGTCACTACTCCCGACGCCATACGAATAAAAAATACCTTCATCAGGATTTGAACATGAAGATATTGTACAAATTGTACAAAGATGAATACGTGAAAGACAATGGAGAAGAAGGATTACCGCCAGTAAGCATTACGCTGTTTCGTAGCATTTTTAAAACACTCAAATTGAAATTCAAAAAACCTTCAAACGATACTTGCAAAACTTGCGATTCGCTTACTCTTCAAATTAAAACTTGTGAGGATGCTAATGAAAAACAAAATTTAGAAGAGAAGAAGACTGTTCATCAAAGTAAAGCTGAATCACATTATAATTCGAAAAGAGAGGACAAGGAATTGAGTAAGCAAAGTGAAGGAAAAATTGTTGTTGCTGCATTCGATCTACAAAAATGTTTAGCGACTCCTTATCTATCAGCTGGAATATCGTTTTATAAAAGGAAGCTATGGAGTTTTAATTTAACTGTTCGTAACATCACAGAAAAACGAACGCACTGTTTTGTTTGGTACGAAAGTATCGCACAAAGAGGTGCGGATGAGATTGCATCATGTTTGTTTCGATTTATTATGGAGCTACCAGATACTGTAGAGCAGATAATCTTCTACTCAGATACCTGCCCAGGACAAAACAGAAATAATATTTTACCATTAATGTTTGCATTAGCTGTCAATCGAAAAACCAGTTTAAATGAAATCCATCACAAATTTTTAGTGCCCGGACATACGCATTTGGAATGCGACAGCGATCATGCAGCGATAGAAAGATTTATAAAACATCATAGAGTTTCAATTTCTGTTCCACAAGATTGGGCAAACATTATCCAAATGACTAGTCGCAGATACACAGTCCAAATGATGACACAAGAAGAGTTTTTAGGATTTTCTCAACTTTTCAAAACAATGTTTATAAAAAGAAACATTGATACCGATAAAAATCCTTTTATTTGGAACAATATTTTTTGGATAATGTGTTCTAAAGACTCTAATGATGTGGCGTTCAAAGAGTCTTTAGACTCAAGTGAACCTTTTAGATACTACTCATTTGTTAAACGGGGACGGGTATCATCGGTTGCTACTTTGAGCATACCAAGAGCATATTCGAGTCCTTTACCTATATGCTCAAAAAAGTACCATGATATTATAAGTTTGCTACCTTTTATAGATCGTGTTTATCATAATTTTTATAAAAAATTGAAAACCTCAAACACGAATCCTGACTCTGTAAGCGACAGTGACGAAAATTACGAATAAATTATATCACTAATGTTCTACTAACTTTTGATTTCAATATGTTAACTCCATTGTTTTCGATTTAATTAGTTAATGTTAATTTGGTTAAAAAATTATAAGTGCCATTAAAAATGAAACGGCCGTGTTTTTAGTTTTAGTTAATATATTTAAAAAAACCTGATTAATAAATAGTTACTGCAGCAGTGGTTGGCTTTTTCTACTTTACCTAATTGATTTATAAATTAAACTTGAACCTTAAAAGTCTTATACTGAAAAATTACGTTTTTGGACTTAACAGGTTTCTCCCAGACACCACAGATTTATTTCATAAAAAGAGGTACAGTCTGTTACAAAGTAGGATGACAACTTAGGAATAGTTTACATCTGAGATGAGTAGGTAACAATACATTTTATGATCGGATGACCTAGCTAGGTTACTTAGTAGCCTGTGCATTTGCGTACGTAGTGCCTAACTATGCTCTTTGCGTGTATTATCCAATATTTGGTTCTCAAATAATTAAGAACTAACTGAGGCCCACCGTGCAACGTTCTCTCATGAGCGTCAGCTATCAGGAGGTGGGTCAAATGTGACTTACGAGGAAGAATTATGGGATGCTTTGAATCTTCGTGAAGGTTGGCCCTGTGTAACCTACCGCCAACTCTCAAAATCTGTTCCTGATCCAGGTAAGGAATGAGCGAGGTAAGTATTCCCTTTTTATTAATATCTCCTTTTAACTTTAAACTATCAATCTCCGAACCGAAATGTTCCCCTTGACATAATTTAATGCAGGTAAGTAGCGCCCCTTGAATTTCAGAATGTCTGAGAAAATGATTAAATTTAGCAGTATCATTTTTATTTTTAAATTTTAAGAACCTTTTACAATGCGCTATTACTCTGGTAACTTTTCTAAGAGATGAATATTTTGAAATTATAGAATCCTTTCTTATTTCTTTTACCATGGTGTTGCTTGTTACTAATGAGTTTCTCTCCTCTAGGTTAGTTTCTTTAATTTTCCTTCTATAATAATTAATTTCTTTATTTTTCAGCCAACTAGGTCCCTGTGTCCACAACTCTAGGTCTGCGCACTCGGAAGGATTCACGCCGCGCTATGCGCAGTCTGCGGGATTATCACTGGACTAGACGTGCGACCACTGACTATTCTCCGTAACGGTAAGTATTTCAGACACTCTGTTGCCGACAAAGGTCTTCCAGCGGCTCAGGTGGCTGCTCAACCAGGCGATCACCACTGTCGAGTCAGTCCAGGCATGTATGTTTTCCTTACAGATACCCAAGGTGTCAGAAGCTTCACGCAGAAGTTTTGAAAGCAGCAAGGCGGCACATAACTCCAAACGAGGTATGGATACCTGTTTGACAGGGGCCACCTTGGTCTTAGCTGCAACCAAACTAACATGAACGTGACCATTGGCATCAATACACCGAACATAGACAGCGGCTGCGTAAGCGACATTAGATGCGTCTGAGAATCCTTGTAATTCGTCAAGTTGACTCGTGTGAATCCATCGTGGCAGACGTGGAAGTCCCTAAGATGGTTAAGGTTGTTTCTAAAACAAAGCCATTCCTTTAACAGGTGATCTGGAAGTTCATCGTCCCATTCGGATCCTGCTGAATAAACACCAGCAACAGGCGTTGAATAAACACCTTGGCGGTTACTATCACTGGCGCAAGCCAGCCGAGAGGATCAAACAAACGAGCGATGTCAGATATCACTTTTCGTTTGGTTATGGGAGTTTCGGGCGGAGGAAGTTTGACAGTATATCTAAACTCATCTAAATTTCTATCATAAGTTAACCCTAAAATCTTCGTAAGTGAATCTATTTTAAGCTCTAATTTGTCCTGCCCAGCAGTATCTTCGTTTATTTTGTTTAATAATTCGTCACTGTTGCTGGACCACTTCTGAAGCTTGAAGCCCCCACCTAATAATTCATTTAGTTGGTGTTGGCGACAGATTGACAACCCGTTAACAGGTCGTCTACAAAAAATGATGTAAGAACTCGTTCTGCGACTAGAGGAAAATCCTTCGCCACGCGCTAGTTGCTGCAGAGACCGGACCGCTAGGTATGGTGCAGAGGATGTTCCAAAAGTAACACGCAACAGCCGAATATGCTGCAATTCAGCTTCTGGAGCATCCTCATCTACAACCTTGACCTGACGGTACATTTTAACGATATCTGCGACCAAACTTATAGGATGACAGCGCCACCGCATATTAGTTTGACACAAATCAGGTTGTAGGGTTGGGCCAACCATTAATTCTTTGTTTAATGATACTCCATTGTGGCCTGAACATGAAGCGTCGAAGACGACCCTAACCTTAGTGGTGCTTTTATCCTCACGCACCACCGCGTGGTGTGGTAGGTAGAACGCATTAACCTAATTATCTCCTATTCACCATTCTATCTGAGGGACAACTTCAGCATGTCCCAGTTGAATGTATTCATTAATTACTGCACTAAACTGTGTCCTAAATTCCTGTTCCTTCAATAATCTATTGTCTAGGTTGATAAAGCGCCTACGGGCAATGACCTCTGACCCCCCAAACGTGCAACTGGGTGAATCGGTTTTGAATGGTAGTTTTACAACATACCTCCCTGTCGCGTCGGGCTTGGTGGTCTTAGAGTAGAACTCCTCGCATTTTTGTTCGTCTTCAGTCAAGATCACACTACGAACTGAGGGCTCTGCCTCCAACTCTTGGCTGTGGCTAAAAGACCGTGGTTGTGAACATCCGCAAAACAACAAATGGGTTTAGTCTCGCTTTGACTGGAAGAGGTAGCTGCATTAGCAGCCACCACCATCGTTTCTGCTGAACCATCAACAATTTCAGCAGCATTGGCAGTTGACTTTGGGTGAAGTAGTGTGTGGTGCTTCCTCTTACAAAAGTGACATTTAGTGTGATGACGACAAGAATAGACGGAATGGTTTGTTCCTAGACAGTTATAACAAAGCTTACTGACTTTCGTGCAAACTCACGACCCACCCCGGCGGTCTGTCTCCGCCAGGTGAGACCTCCGGTTCCCCGGAGGAGGCCCGGCGGGAGACGACCAGCGACAGAGGTGCCGACTTAAGGCGCTCCCCGCTGAGAATGTAGACCCCCGTCTGCAGATGCTTCCAGGTCGAGCCAGTCACACTCAGACTAAGGGGCCGTTATGTGTGTATGAGCGGCATTGCTTGTGTTACACCGTTCGTGTCAGCGATAGAATAGCGAGCCCGCGCCGCAAATTCAACGCGTGAGTTTATGCGCTTGTGAAGTTGCGTGTGTATAGGGTTCGGTGCGCGTCATGCCTATATTAACTTAGCACACGACGCACGCCGAGTGCATGTGATGAGTGTGGAGTATCATTGTGTGAGTAAGCCGCGTGTGAGTGAGGGTGGCTTACTCAGGCGTCAGTCCGGTGGATTGGGGTCGTCAGCGTCCGGCAAAAGGTCGCGGGGTAGGTGCCTCCTGTCAGGTGGGCGCGCATGCCAGGGCGCTATGTGCTTGACATGAGGCCAAGCAGATGCGTCGGCGCGCGCGAACATGTTTGACGCGAGGCGCCTGCAGTGGTCGTCCAGACTCTTGATCGTAAGATCCCGCTGGATTACGCTGTTCCTCACATAGCGAGGGGCAGCGGTGATTTTCCGCAGCGTTAGACTCTGCTGCGCGTGGAGGAGCTTCTTGTTGGACTCGCTAGTGAGGGCGAGCCAAGCTGGGGCGGCGTACGTGAGCAGCGGGCGAATGTACGTCTTGTACACACTCAGCTTGGTACACAGCGGGAGGCGGGATGAGAGCACCGGTTGGAGCAGTGCGCAGGCTGTTCTGCCCTTCGCGGCGACCTTACGGACGTGACATCCCATGGTGAGCCGACGATCTATGGTGACCCCTAGGTACTTGACTTGTGGTGACCATGCGATGTCGACTTCTTGCAGCTGTAAGGGTGGTGGGAGGTTGGCGCTTCCAGCGACCAGCGCCTGTGTCTTACTCACGTTAACCGACAACCGCCATTTCAACAGCCAGTCGGGAAGCAAATCTATAACGCGCTGCAATTTGACGGCCGCGTGTCTTGGCCTGATAGAGGACGAGATGTACGCGGCGTCTTTAGCGTACAGCGCGAGTGTGGGTGTGGTGGTGGTGGGGATGTAACCGGTATAACATGAGTAGCACAGCGGCGAGACACAGCTGCCCTGCGGTACCCCTGCTGCTATCTGACGCGCGCTTGACAGCGCACCGTCGACCACCACCCTGAAAGTCCTGTGAGAAAGGAAGGAGGAGACCACCTTTATGATGCGACGGGGCGCGTCTGATTTCGACAGTTTAAAAAGCAGACTGGCGTGCCAGACACAATCAAATGATTTTTCCATGTCGAGGAATACTGCAACTGCGTGTTCTTTCTTGTTCAGTGACGCCGTCTGTAGGTGCAGTACCCTCGACAGCTGGAGCGTCGTGCTGTGTTCCGAGCGGAACCCGAATTGTTCCGGGCGCGGCGTGACGTGAGATGTTAGGTGTTGCAGCAGGAGTTGCTCAAACACCTTGGATATGGTTGGCAGCAGAGTTATGGGCAGATAGCTCCCAGGCTTCAGCACATCTTTGTTCGCCTTGGGCAGCATTATGACGCGCCCTTCCTTCCAGCTGGTCGGGAAGACCCTCGTGCGCAGTGCAGGCGCGCCAGTGCCGTACGGTATGGCAAGTGGCGCAGCGCTGTGTTGGTGATACCGTCCGCTCGAGGGGCCTTTCTTGGCTTGGTCTTCAGTATGGCGCGTCTGACTGCGCAAGGCGAGAAGAAAATAGGGTCTTCTTCGGGGGCTATCGGCCGGGCGAAGTAATCTACAATGTGCCTCTCGACTGCTGCGACATGCTCATTGTCGTCGGTCGGGTTCAGCTGGAATTGACGCTCCAGGTGCTCGGCAATGATCTCCGCACGGTCTGCTGCGATGTATCTTGGGGCCCCGTCGCTGTGTAGTAGCGGGCGCACCGGATCTGGGGTAATCGAGAGCTGCCTGCACAGTCTGTGTATTGACGGCCAGTCTCCTTCGACAGCGTCGATGTGTGACTCCCAGCTCCCGGCGTTGAACTCTTGAAGCTTGGCCCTAACCTTCTCCGCGAAACGGTTGAGTTCGGACTTCATGGTCGGGCATCCAGTACTTTGCCACCGTTTGCGTAAGCGCCTCTTCTTGGCGACCAACTCTTTAAGATGGGTAGGCAGGGGTTTAAATAGAGAACCCCGCGGCTGCGTTATTGTTGTTGTCGCCAATTCGTAGGCGCGTTGGATGCAAACGGTGATCTCTTCTGCCAGTCCGTCAACGTCTGCGGCGGTGACGATGGGCCAAGTCAGTGTGGTGGTCTCCATCGCTTCTCTAAACTTCGGCCAGTCCGTTTTTGGAGGAGGAGAGAGTCTGGTTGGCTTTTGCGATAAGACGACGAGAACAGTTTGATGATCCAACTGCATCTCGTCATCTATCACCTGTTGGGTGATCTGGCAGCTCATGCCTCTGTGGATCACGATGTGCAGCACATCCGGTGAATGGGCCTGTATGTCCGGGTAGTGGTGTCTCAGGGCCGGACACCGTGTACCCAAAGGCTTCCGCGTCTGCGAAGAGCCGTCTCCCTCCGGGATTCGTGGTATGGCTGTTCCACACCGGGTGCTTGCAGTTCATGTCGCCGGCGAGGACCGTTGGGTGCGGCGACCGGTGCAGGAGCGCCTGTAGCTCCACTAAGTCGAGTGGTGCTGCGGGCGGGCTGCTGGTCGCGTGCGGCGTTAGAGCTCAATGTGGTTTCAATTTGAGCTACCTCTGGAGCGGTGTTTGCGGTGTCTGAGTGGAGCTTTGATGCCCGTTGGCCCTTCTTCTTTCGAGCAGCAGTGCTGGTGGTATGCCTACGCCATGGTCGGAGCAAGGTCCGGTTGTGTAGGCTGGTTGGCGGGGGGCTGAGGCTTCTTCCTTTTCTTGCCCCCACGCTTCGTCTTCCTCCACCCCGGGGAGGAGGGAGCTTGTTGGTTCGTGGGCCCGTTTGCTGCCGCCATCAGCGACGCACTGGGGGCCTCATGGTCCTCCGTGTTGGGCCTTTGAGTGGCGTCGGCTGGCCGGCGTTGTTGTCGCAAGATGGCGACAGTGCCCGCCCGTTTATTCCGTATCTCCTGCTGAAATACGGGGCATCTTATATTGCACGCTGGGTGTTCCCCCGCGCAATTGGCGCAGGTGGCTGGCTCCGTCCTTGGACGTGGGCAGTCATGGGCGGCGTGCTCTTCCCCGCATCTCATGCAAGCGAGCGGGCGATGGCAGTGATGCGAGCTGTGCCGGAACTTTTGGCATCGGTGGCACTGAGCGGGCCCACGCTTACCCCTCCATGTCTCGTTCCGGACACCACGCATGTATAGGAACACCGTGGTGTCGAAGATCCTCCTGATGTCAGGCGTCCTCTTCAGGACTGCATGAAATATGCAGCCGGGCCTTCCTTCGCGCGCCTTTATGTGGCGCACGTATTCCGGCTGATATCCCAGCAGTTGGAGCTCTTCTTCGATATCGGCTGGGTCAATGTCCGCTGGCAGCTCTCTGATCGCCACCTTCAGGCTGCGATCCGCTGGTAGCAAGTAAGCGAACCAGGATAGGCCGCTTGACTTCTCCAGGTCGGTGAGGTACCTATGGACGACCCTGTACTCATTCGCACTTTCGGGCAAGAAACGAATGCCGCCCTCGTAGGGGCGGGCGTTCGGTGGGTGGCCCAGTTTCGCACTCACAGCCCTAAAGTGGGCCGGCCAGTCTGGCAGCCTCTCCACTACCAGCGAAGGGTAGCGTGGCTTCTTTTGGGTCTTGGCTGCGCCTGCACCTTGTGTAGGGGCAGCAGCAGAGGAGGTCGGGTCCGGGATGGAGTCAGGTCAGGTGGCGAGCGTCTCGCTGCTTCGGCGAAGGACGGCGACCCGGTCCCACCGCGACCACGTGGATTACGTTGTGGGAGTGGGGGGTCGCTGCAGTCCGGGCTTCTGGGTCGGCGTTGGGCTCTGGTGTCTAAGTGTGACTCGAATCTGAGGCCCAGCGCATCACTTGGGGTGATGGGACACTCCCTTCCCGTCGGGCCAGTTCGCGCGGGCGTATCCCCAGACACGCGGGCAGCCCGGCATGGCGCGCGGGTGCCGCAGTGGGGCGCGCGGGTGGCGCGGTGGAGCACGCGGGCGGTGCGGCAGGGCACATGGGTGGCGCGGTAGGACACGCGGACGACGTGGGTGGCGCGGCAGGACACGTGGGCGGCGCGGCGGAGCACGCGAGCGACGCGGCGGGGCGCACAATGGCGCGGTGGTGCGTGCCGCTTGCGCAGCGGAGCGCATGGCATGTGCGGCGACGCGCGTCAACGAAGCGTGATTTGTAGGCGCGGCAGGCCCCGGGGCCTGTATAGGTACGGGACGAAATGCCGAGGGGCGAATAGACACCGCTGGCTGTCGGCTCGACGACGGCGTCGGCGAAACGCGCGCAGTCGCCGGTGACGTCGGTGAGCCAACAACTGTCGGCCTTGCTGGTGGAGTTCCGGCCGGCAGCGCACCGGATGACGTGCGACCGATGTTCGGCAGCGACGTCGCCCGGTCCAACACCGGATGGGGCTCCGGGGAGCCGGCGTCCCCGCGGCCGAGAGAGCCACGGGCGCCAGGCTTCGGCATCGTAGTGGGCGTGGCATCCGCGACCGCGTCGGTGTCACAACACCGGGCAGCGCGGCGGTGGCGCCCTCTGTGCTCGCACCAGTGCCCACTTGTTGCACTTGCGCGAACACAGAAGAAGTCAAACTAGACGGTCCGAGCGCAAGATAGTATCCGACTACAATATTGGATGTACCAGGATTGGCCACGGGCGTATCCATCCATCCAAAAAAAAAAATGTATTTATCGAATCGTTATACCATATTTGCGGAGAATCTTAACACCGCGATTCAGCCGGTGACATAAACTGTACAACGCCATCTATTGAGCATTGCGGTGAAACTCGCGACCTTACACCCTGCAACAATTTAAATTTGTTTGGTATGGTATTATATACACTCACTCCCTAAGTGACCAAGCATTACATTTATAATCATAATAGAGATTTGAATAATATTTTTATGCTAATTCTATTGATCACTTTATATTATTTCAAAACTAGTATTTAAGTGTTGAAACGTTACCATTTAGGGTGTTTTTTAAATAAAATAGCAAAACAGAAATTCAGTCAGAAACTCAATTTGGTTTTAATTATTCCAAAAGGTTTGGTATTTTTCGCAGCCGCCATCTTGCTTTTTAGATTTGATCTCACTATCGGTTATGACATCCCCGAAAACCATGAAAATGACACCCATTATGAAAAATCTGATAATTTTTGTAGCCGCCATCTTGCTTTTTAATTTTGACCTCACTATCGGATTTAACACCCCTGAAAATCATGAAAACGACACCCATGATGAAAAATCTGAAAATTCCGCAGTTGCCATCTTGCTTTTTAGATTTGACCTCAGTATCGGCTGTAACACCCCCGAAAACCATGAAAACGACACCCATGATGAAAAATGTTTGTAGCCGCCATTTTGGATTTTGATATAAAGGTGGTAAAACCAAATCTTTGTTTGACGCGCATTTAAAAATAAAAGCCGGCAAATTAACAAAACAACTCAACTTGATATTAATAACAGCGCCTCACGTGCAAGCGCGGCGTGATCTTATCACTTCACCCGATTCTCGTAACCATAGTAACCACTCCATTCTCGTTGCCATAGCAACATCACTTCACTTGGGCTGGATGAAGTGAGCCTAGCCGCCCGTGCGCGCGCTGCGCGAGTGTCAGTTGAACTGTTGAATTTTGTTATAGTATTGATGACGGTGATTTTATGAACATTATTTTATTATTGGCCACGCGTAGGTCGGTATAAATTTACCTACCTAAAATAAAATGTTAGAAAGGTACTTATTAAATAATCCGCACATATTTTATTCAAATGGCTTATGTACTCAGACACACACATCGTTTAGTTAGGTTTCCACATAGTTTGTGAAGGGATAAATTCTATGGTCCGTCAGCCAGGCAGTTATCTCTTCTTATTTAATAGATTTGGGTTTATGAACAATGCTGAATAACGTCGCTCAGTCTTTACTCGACACAATCTACTACCGCTTTTTCAAAACGTGGGATTGCGTTTATTTAGCATAAAAATATTCTTAAAATCTCGATTATGATTGTAAATGTAATTCTTGGTCCATCCCTTGTTTCAGGTGGGATGACACTCATAGTTCACTCCACGCTCACTTCACTAAGTTTTCACGGTGAGAACGTTACAGAATAGCACTGCTGATCTTAAAGTAGGTAATTAATACAACCTTCACATCACCGTACTAATAGAAAAAAAAAAAAATTATAGCTTTTTTTTTCTGAATAACTTCGTTAACATAATATGGTTTAGTTCCATTTTCCCTTCTAATTATTTCTACGTTTGGTGGTATGTCTTTTACAACTTTGAAAGGGCCTTAAGAGCCCGTATACGAAATTTTGCAGATTTCGCTGATTTACGTGATTTTACAGTCAAAATACAGTGTTTCTAAAAGTTTTAATGCACAACATGAAAGATCATTTCAATTATGATCTAATGAATTGCCCATTCATTAGATCATATTTTTTTATACTTTTCTATTTTTAATATTAAATTTTGATTAATCGACCTCAAACCAGCGACGGTTTTGTGATTTTTTGCTGTAAGAGGTTTAGAATATCACATATTTACGAATCTTTATGACATCTAAACGGTATGAAAAAATGACAATGTATTGTTGTGAAAGTCGTCTATAGAATGTATGCACCACTTTTTACAACTTTCATATAAAAATGTTGAGTAAAAAATATTTAACTTAGTCAAATTTTACAGAAAATAGGCTGTAAGTATTGCTTCTGATTTCGGCTACGTAGAACTCTCGTACAACAAAATTAAAACAACAGAAAAAAACTTCAGTTCAACATCAATACATTTCCTGAAAAAAAATGCAAAAAAATAAAAAATATTTGATAACAACCTAAATCACGCAATATAATACTCGACGCAAGCCTCGGTTCAGCAGTATATTACAATGTACTCTGTGGTTCAGCAGTCCGCCCCACAGTACATTGTAATATACTGACAGTCCGCCCCGAGCGCATGGAGTAATAGATTGCATGTCGTCAAAAGTTACTCAAGACTGTTCGAAAAGTAACGTTTTCACAAAAAAACGGCTACGAGTGGACAATGTCGACACTGGACATATCGCTCTGCGCTCCGAAACTCACACGTTCACACCGAGTCGATACGCAATGAACGACGCGCCGATGTGCAGCGCCGCCGCCTTTTTTTTTTTATTAGTATATTTTTTAAACTATTAAGCTTAATAATGGTATCTAAACATTTATTGTGAAATTGACATACATTCACGCCGGTTAAGTTTATTGGACTGAAAGAGATCTCTCTATAGAGTTAAGCTCGCCGTTGCGAACATGTTTGTTTTAACATTTTTTTTGGATTGACTAAAATGAAGAATTTCATATCCACAGATTCAAGTATGGCCGGAAAGAGCAAGAATTTGAAAGCATTTCTGGGAAACAAAAATTAAAAATCGGCTTGTAGATTTTTATTTCAAGTGCATGAAAGAAATTATCGACCCTCGAAAATGCCGTTCTGGCATGGAACTCAGAACTTGTTTATATTAATTAATAAATGCTTAATTTTATACTACCAGACTTTTTATTTCATTTGACAAAAACCACGAGAGTAAAAGACACGTAAAAAATATCAAAGGATCAAAAGCGGTTAGTCGCCGTAGTGGCCATCGACTACTTCAGACTCACGCACACACGCGACTGCGCGCTCTAGCGTGTGTGCGTGTCGAATACCTTTTGCTTATCTCGATTTCGTATACGCTATACGGGCTCCTTAATATAAGCTGTCTAATTTTTTACATGATGTATCATTTCTTAGGTACTAAAATTAAATCATTCTCTTTATAGTATACACTATTAGGGTTAACATTTTTATCGTACACTAATATCTTCTTATGCAACTTACTTTGTATTAGATTTTCTCTTGCTTCTTTTTGTGAAAGTTGCAATCGGTATTTTAATTCATTTCTTACCATAGAATTTTGTGGGTAGTGGTGAAGGTAACAAGTGCTTCTGTTTGTGTTACGAATTCTTTCGATTTACTTGAGTTTGAACTAAAATCGAGATTATTCTTTGTATTTGTGGTTTAGCATAAGGTTTGTTTTAACCCGTAACTTTTTATTTTTTAAGATTTTATCCAGTATTCACCATGGATACTAAAAAACCCCCTGACCCCCCCCCCCGTTCCCTTTGAATACACTCCGGTGTTAACTGTTTCTCTCCCCGACGACAATGTGCTAGAAAATGTAATGGACTCCGAATCCGCAACTAGAAAAAGATTAGATACTTCTCCCCCGAATACAATAACAAGCCCTTCAAAGTTACTCAAAAAAGAATTTAATGGCAATCATACGCATTAAGGGACAACCCACCCTATGTCGTTCACGTTTCTTTGAAGGATGTCCAGACCCCAGGTACTGTTCTGCACCCGGTTAAATTTTGAATGTTTTTAACAAAAAACAACTACAGTAACATTAAAGTGGGCGACTATTTAATATGGCTTCCACTTGTGCGAACAATGTGGATATTTCTTCAAAATTTTAATGCGTGTTACCCATTACACGTCTTATATGATGCTTAGCGGATTTTACCCCGGTCTCCCAGATACCACCAAAGTGGGGAGCGTAAGCAGGTGAAAACAAAAATTTAATTTCTTCCTCGTTAGAAAAATCTGTAATTGCTTGGCGGTCGTGCTTCAGAAAGTCACCAATTTCTTTGGCAGCGGCCATGAAGTTGCGACCGTTGTCACTAAAATTTTCAATAGGCTTACCCCGACGGGATATGAACCTACGCAAGGTAAGAATGAAAGCGTCCTTCGAAAGATCGCTTACCGCTTCCAAGTGTACACACTTGTACCTTAAGCAAACAAAAATGCATAAATAGCATTTTGTGACCCTTGATCCGCGACCCTTCCTGTTTGAGACAAAAAAGGGTCCGGCAAAATCTATACCGACACTACGAAATGGGAAATCCACCGTAACGCGCTGTGAGGGTAAGTTCCACATAAAGGGTTTTAAAGTCTTGCCCTGTACCTTTCTGCATGTGATGCAGTTGCGCAGAGTTCTCCTAGCGAGATGTCGATGCCCATTAATAGGCCACACGTATTGCCTGACACTAGCGAGGAGAAGCTGTGGTCCAGCGTGTAATTTGTGTAGGTGTTCCCGCTCAAAGATTAAATGGTGAGAGGAATTTAGTAGGATAGGGTGTTTGCTACCAAATGAAATGGCCGAGGCATCCAGCCGGCATCCTACTCGTACCAACCCATTTGCATCCATGAAAGGTGTAAGCGCTATGATGGGTGATTTTGTACTGATTGATTTTTCTTTGGCTAACAAATCGTACTCAACAGGAAAAGATTCCTGTTGAGCCTTGCGGCTTATAAGATGAAATGAATTTTGTAATTCTTCTTAATTAATGGCATCAAGACGCCTAGAATTACGATTGCGCAAATTATAAAGATATCTTAATGCATAAGCATAATCTTGCTTTATCTTATGTAATTTATTATATTTAAAACGCGCTGCCTTAAGGGCATCTGATACAGATTTTTGAATACGTATAAGTTCCTCCTCAGAATTACAGCCCGTAATTAAGTAGTCTACGTATAGATCATGTTGTAAAATCGTCCCAATGAGTGGATCCTCGCATTCCTCACCTGCTCAAATAGCTTGCGCTTGTAAAACCATAAGTCACCGTATTTAACCGCAAAGTTTAAGAGGTTGACGCTCGTCTTCTCTCCATGGAATAAGCTGAAGATTTAAATCCGACTCTTCTACCAATATTTGACGAAATAGATTTTCTGGGATCCTGCCGTTTTGCCGAAAAGATTTAGCCAAAATTTCACTACCCCAACAAATTTAAGCAACCTTTTTTTATACCAATGCAATGTTTGGAATGATTTTAGTACGCACATTTTCATTTGGTCAATTTTTTACTTGGCAGAATATTATCAAGGATAATGTCATTTAGGCATTTGGTCTTTAATCAAATGATTTATTACAGCAAACAATCTTTAGACAATAAACGTTAGAGAATGTGATGTGTGAATGAGATGTGCTTGAATTTGTCTGAAACAAGTCAAATTTATGGTTATTTATGGAACAAGTTAGAGGGGGTGCATGTTGAGAAGCCTCCTCGTGGCGCACCCTGGGCAACGTCGGCTCCAACTGCCCACCAGGTTTTGGTGGACACTTGGTGCTGGCGGCGAATTCTCAACAAACGGGGAAGGGTCACAGTTCCAATCACCGATCATCCACGATGGTCGGTGAAGGGAACTGGGCTAGAGTTGGTCGTACGCCTACTCCCCCTCTGCTTACAGAGGGGAGTTGAGTTGGCGTACACTGGGGAGTCCCAATCCCAAGGTCTAGCGTGCCGAGGGGATGAATGGCCGGAGGGTTACCCGGTCGCTAGCGCGAACAGGGACCTCACCCTTAAAAGGAAAACAATGAAAAAATGCAGGCTAATGGAAATATTCCCCAGGCGGGCAACCTCCATAAGGAGGCACAATCCCGCCCTTCCACGGAAGGCAGCCCCACCGTATCTGGGGGGGGCACCCATAGCCTCGTAGGCCGGCAGACCACCGGTCTTCGTCAACAACCTCTTGCGTCGCAAGAAAAGGAGCTCCGGGTTAGCCTGGAGCGACTGTGCGACGCAACAAAGCCGCTTGCCGTCGTTGATGGCAACAACAGCCGAGGAGGCTCATGTCCTGAAAAGGACCGACTGTTGGTGTCAGATTCTGACACCGCATCCGAAACGATGAGTTTGGTGAGCGTGGCGAGCGTGAGCTCAAAGCGCTCGCAAACTAAAGAAGAGGTGGGTGGCCGATTTTGGCAAAAAACCACGCGAAAGAAGAAGCGCGCGGGGTCAGGCTCTTCTAGTGAGGAGAGCCTGCCGGTTGCTAAAGTCCCAACACTCACTAGTGGGCGAGGTCGTGCAGTGGTGAGTGGAGCCCCCGCTCGCTTACCGGAGCGCGGCGTGCGGGGTCGGTTCAGGTCGGTTTCCCGACCCGATACGCCGGCCCCGGTGGAGGCCGAGGGCGTGGGGAGTGACCCCGGGCCCACGACCGTGGACCCTAGCGAGGGCATCTTGCTGGGGTCTAACAAGGCGGAGGCGAATGCCGCTAAGCGGGCGCAGCGCAAGGCGGTGGCGGCTGATGAAATCAGCGAGTTGGCCCGTCAGGCGCGAGAGCGGCGCTCAGCCCGGATGACTGCTGGGGAGAGCCCATCGGCGGTGGCTCTCAGTCGCCAAGCTCTGGACGGCGTGGATGTCGTCCTGAAGGTTGCCACCAAATCGGGCAACCTGAAGGGCACATTCACCCGTGCTCTGAAGGAGGCGGCTGATGACATCAGGGAGGCAGTTGAGGTCCTCCTCAGTCGCACGAGCACGGAGGAGACGGCAAAGTTGTGGGAGGAGAATAGCCGTCTCCGGTCCGAGCTGGAGGACCTCAAACGGGAGTTTGCTGCTCAGAGGAAAGACTGGCAGCGGCAAGCACCTCCCGCAGCCACCGGCCCCACTCCTGCCGCGCCTTCGTCGGCCCCTGCACCTGTTCCACCACCTGCCTGGTCGGACCACGACATGGAGAGGGTGGCCAGAATTTGCATGGTGCAGTGTGGGGGCATGGTGGATGCGCGACTGGATGCCCGCTTGGAGGCCATAGAGTCGCGACTCCCCCCGGCTGAAATCATCCGACCGCCGCTTGCGGCAGATAAGCGGAGGAAGGAGGCGGAGGCGAGAGCAGCGGCGGTGGCTGAGCCGAACCAGCCCGGGAAGGGGGCCAAAAAGCCCGCGAAGGGGACCCAGAAGCCCGCGGAGGCAAAGTCCGTGCCCACTTCCCGAATGGCTGCTCCCCCGGCATCCGCGCCCGGAACCACCACAGAGGCCTGGACGACGGTCGTCAAGAAGACGAAAAAAAAGAAGAAGACGGCGCCGCCAGCACCCGCTAAAGCACCGGCACCAGCACCGAGGAGGACCCAAAAGCCGCCTAGGACGAGAGCCCCACGCTCCGCGGCTGTGGTGGTAACACTGCAGCCCGCAGCCATCGCGAGGGGCCTCTCCTATCAGGCGGTAATGGCTGATGTGAGGAGCAAGATCGCGTTCCCCGACCTTGGCACACCAGCTGGCTTTATTTATAAGCAAGCCATTACGGGAGCGCGGCTGTTCGAGGTGTCGGGTGCCTCCAGCGCTGAGAAGGCGGACACATTGGCCGCCAAACTGAGAGGGGTCCTCAACCCGGAGGACGTCCGGGTGTCCAGGCCTATGAAGACTGCTGAGCTGCGCGTCGACGGACTGGATGACTCGGCGACCCCAGCTGACGTCGTGGCGGCCGTTGCCAAGGCCGGTGGATGTCCACCGGAAGACGTGCGGACGGGTGAGATCCGCGCCGACGCCTCCGGGCTTGGCACGATTTGGGTGCGGTGCCCGGTGGCGGCGGCAAACAAGGTCGCCAACGGTGGGCGTCTGTTGGTGGGATGGGTTGCAGCAAGAGTCAAGCTGCTGCAACCCAGGGCATTGCGGTGTTACCGGTGCCTGGACATGGGGCATGTCCGGGCACGGTGCACCGCTGAAATAGACCGCAGCGAGCAGTGCTATCGCTGCGCTCAGCCCGGCCACAAGGCGGCCCAGTGCTCCGCGGCACCAAACTGCAGCCTCTGTACAGCTGCAGGGAGGCCCGCGGGGCACAGGGCTGGCGGCAAGGCCTGTCGTGCGCCAGCACAAAAAAAGAAGAGGGGAGCCATGGCTGCCGGGGGCTCTTTACCCCCCCCTCAGCCTGGCTGCCCTACGGCCGACTCCCGGCCTGTGAATGGTGCGGAGGGGATGGACTGCGTCTAATGGCGCTGTACCATTTCCTCCAGAGCAATATCAACCACGCTGCCAGAGCTCAGGATCTCTTGCTCCAGAGCATGGCAGAGTGGTCGATCGACGTGGCTGTGGTCGCCGAGCCGTACTTTGTCCCCCCCAGGGATAACTGGGTGGGAGACCTGGACGGTTTGGTGGCCATCATTGGCGGGGCTCTCGTCAACCCGTCCCGAGGACACGGCTGGGTGGCCGCCCTCGCGGACGGCATTGGCACGGTTGGGGCGTATTTCTCGCCCAACAAGAGTCTCGCCGACTTCGAGAACTTCCTTGTCGAGTTGGGTGCCGTCGTGGGCCGACTCCACCCTCACCCGGTGCTGTTGCTCGGGGATCTCAACGCCAAGTCTGCGGCGTGGGGATCTCCGGTGACCGATGCTAGGGGTGAGGCGCTAGAGGAGTGGGCGGTCACGACTGGCCTGGTCGTCCTGAATCGGGGCTCGGTCCACACGTGCGTGCGGCAGCGGGGCGGATCTGTAGTGGACGTCTCGTTCGCTAGCCCTGCTGTCGCGAGCCGTGTCCGTGACTGGCGTGTCGCCGTGGAGGTGGAGACACAATTACGTGTCGAGTGCGTAGCGGTTAGACGCCGGTACACCCGATACCGGAGGAGACGTCGTCGGGTCCCTGACGAAGAAGCCGCGCTGTATGAGGTGTACCGCGCGGCGAAGCAGGCCTTGTGGCTGGCCATCGGCGGAGCGAGGACGCGAGCCAGGGAGGAGATGTTGGAGACTCTAGACGGAGATCCGTGGGGGCGCCCTTATCGTGTGGTTCGAGGGAAACTTCGAGCCGCGGCGCCTCCACTCACGGAGAGTCTCCAACCTGAGCTGCTGGAGGAGGTCGTCGCAGCCCTCTTCCCGGCAAGAGCGGAGCATACTCCGCCGCCGATGGCTTTGCCCACAGCCGCAGAGTCTGCAGAAGAAGAGAACGCCATCAGCGTCCCAGAGGTGACACAAACAGAGATGGGGGCAGCCGTGACGCGGCTCCGGGCCAAGAACGTGGCTCCGGGGCCCGACGGGATCCACGGCCAAGCGCTTGCCCTCGCTCTGAAGGAGCTAGAGCCCCACTTGAGAGGACTCTACACAGCGTGCCTTGAGCAGGGCCAGTTTCCTACTTTGTGGAAATCTGGTCGTCTGGTCCTGCTCAGGAAGGCGGGGCGCCCTGCGGACTCACCGTCCGGGTACAGGCCCATAGTGTTGCTAGACGAGGTGGGTAAGATGTTTGAGCGGATAATCGCTGCCCGCCTCGTCGGCCACTTGTGCGGAGAGGGGCCTGACCTGGCCGAGAGCCAGTTCGGCTTTCGACACGGGCGCTCCACCATCCACACGATTTCGCGGGTGAGAGTCCTGGCGGAGGAAGCGGTGTCCCGGGGCGGGGTGATGTTGGCGGTGTCCTTGGACATCTCCAACGCCTTCAACACCCTGCCCTGGAGCTGTATTCGGGAGGCACTGCGTTACCATCGGGTGCCTTCCTACCTCCGCCGCATCGTCGGGGCTTATTTGGCGGAGAGGTGTGTCACCTACACGGGACGTGATGGCGGAAACCAGCGCCGCATGTCGTGCGGTGTTCCACAGGGCTCGGTCGTAGGACCGCTCCTGTGGAACATCGGGTACGACTGGGTGCTGCGGGGCGAGCTCCAGCCGGGCGTGGACCTGACGTGTTATGCGGACGACACACTGGTCACGGCCCGGGGGAGCTCGTACCGGGAGGCAGCGTTGCTGGCGACGGCTGCGGTCTCACAGGTGGTGAGTCGCATACGTCGCCTAGGGCTGGAGGTTGCCCTCAACAAGTCGGAGGCCTTGATCTTTCATGGCCCCCGGCGGGCGCCGCCGCCGGGATCACACATCGTGGTCGGGGGGGCTCAAATCGCTGTCGAGTCCACCATGAAGTACCTAGGATTGGTGCTCGACAGCCGATGGGATTTTGGCCCCCATTTCCGGCGGCTGGCGCCCAAGTTGTTGGGCGCGGCTGGGGCGTTGTCAACGCTGCTTCCCAATCTGGGGGGCCCGAGCGCCGCCTGTAGGCGGCTCTACGTGGGGATCGTGCGATCGATGGCCCTTTACGGGGCCCCGATCTGGGCGGCTGACCTGACGGCCGGAAGCATCGCAGTCCTGCGGAAGCCGCAGAGAGCGATGGCCGTCAGAGTCATCAGGGGATATCGCACGATCTCCTACGAGGCGGCTTGCGTACTGGCCGGATCCCCGCCCTGGGACCTCGAGGCGAAAGTACTCGCGTCACTGTATCGGTGGCGCGAGGAAGTGAGGGCGCGGGGCGAGTGGCTGATGCAGCGACATGTGGAGTTGCGTCGGTCACAGCTTCGCGCAGCCCTGGTGGCGGAATGGCGGGACAGGCTTTCACGCCCTACCGCCGGCCTCGCCACCATCGAGGCGGTCCGGCCGGTACTCGAGCCCTGGCTCGGGAGGAGGCACGGCTCCCTGTCGTTTCGGGTGACGCAGGTGCTCTCGAGGCATGGTTGCTTCGGGAAGTACCTGTGTCGCATAAACAGGGAGCCGGACGCCCGGTGTCACCACTGCGTCGACTGCCGGGAGGACACGGCGCGGCATACGCTGGCAGAGTGTGCCGCTTGGGAGGAGCCACGCCGTGCCCTCATCTCAGAAGTAGGCAGTGACCTGTCGCTGCCGGCCGTGGTCGAGTCGATGGCCGGCAGCGAGGAGTCCTGGGACGCGGTGGTATCCTTCTGCGAAACAGTCGTGTCGCAGAAGGAGGCTGCGGAAAGGGAGCGGGAGATCTCGTCCGCTCACCCGGCCCGCAGCAGGCGCACCGGGCGTCGGCAGAGGGCAGATAATGCCCTCTTCCGGCCCCCCTAAATGGGTCCAGGGACGGCGGACTCGGGGACGTCCGCCGCCCCCTATCACACTGGACCCGAGGTGGCGGCGCGTAGTGTTCCACGCGCGCACCTTTGAGACGTCGCGGGGGGGTCTAGCACCTCACCCCCCCGCAGACTTGAGGTGGCCCGCAGAGGCGGGCCGGCACCAGCCGGGGATCACGGAAGTAATACTAGCTCCCAAGATCCCCGGTGCAAGTGTGGGAAGGGAACACCGGGGTGGTTTTTAGTCAGTAAGAGTCTGACAGACCCCTCCGCCCACCCCAGGGCGGAGGACATCCATGAGGATTTTCCACCCCGGCAACAAAAAAAAAAAAAAGGTTAATTATTTTAAATAATGGTTAGGTTAGGTTAAAACTGTGACCTCCTACGCACGAGCCGAGCGAGCGTAGCGAGCGGTGCCGCGGTAGCGGCCGGCGAGTGCTAGAAACGAATAGATTATATAGAAAAAAGAACTGAACTAGTTAGACGAGGTAGAAATTTTATTTTGCAAAAATTAATAAATGTAATAATTAATTGATTCCAACTGAAATATTTGACTACATAAAAATTGGTAAAAGTACTAGTTGGTAAACAAGTTATTGTTTAAACGTTCACTTGCCAAACCTTAGGTTTGCGATACAATTATTTGTGAAGAGATTATTTGCTAAGTAATAATTTGGCAAATGAAATTATGCAGAAAATTGTTTGTTTAAACGTTCACTTGCCAAACCTTAGGTTTGCGATACAATTATTTGTGAAGAGATTATTTGCTAAGTAATAATTTGGCAAATGAAATTATGAAGTAGAAAATTGTTTGGGAAGTGATAATTTGGCAATTTCTTTTCGATGAAACAAGGGAGACCCAGTTTTTCTACGTCTGCTGCTAAAATATATTTATAGAAACGAGCTCGAATTAATATGGAGAAAAGAGTCTTGAATTTGAGGCCCACCCATTTGTATGTCGTTGACAGAGAGGCCTGAGGAAGTGCGAGCCGATGCGTCGAAAACGACCCGATTTTTTGTCGATTCGCTGCTTTCTTTAAATACAGGATGATGAGGTAAGAAGTAACATAAATTATAATTTAAGATATTTGGTGCAATTTCAGAAAGATGACCTAATTCTGCATATTCTCTGATAAATTCAATATATTGCGACTTAACTTCAGGCTGTCTTCTAAATCGCCGTTCTAAATTGTAAAACCTTTTCTTGGCCTCGTTGTAGGAATCACCGAGACAATCCGGTGAGTCAATGAGAGGTAACTTGACAGAAAATCTGCCGTTTTCTAAGCGGCAGGTGTGCGGCAAAAAATGCGTTTCACATGCCTGCTCGCTTACATTTAGATATGGTTTAGATGGGATTTCAAGCACCCAAAATCTATTTAATTTTAATTCTATGTTTTCATCATAAGAAAAATGGGTAAGTACATGATTTTATTTAATAATCTTGGGTTGTTTATGTTGCAGGGGACCTCCAATCAACCAGCCCAACCTTGAGCTGTGTAACTTAGGATAGTTGGGGCCTAATGACCGCTGCTCACAACCTATAATGTCCCAAAATAAAAAGGCCGGTAGAATTTAGGATCTGCCAAGATAATATCCTTGGGAATATTAAACGATCTAATATCAATTACGCATTGGGAAGTAAAGCTGTTAGTTCTTTCATAAGATAAAAGTTAAAAATAACGTTGAATGGTGTATATTTAACGATTTTAATTGGGCAATGCAATATTCAGTTAACGTACCTGCTTCATTGTTGGCAAAACCGATTACCTTTACAGCATTAATAGGGCAGTCCTCTAAGGATAACCTTTGTTTCAGGCCTAGACTTATGAAAGAGGATTGGCTGCCACAATCAAGTAAGGCGCGTACTGTTTCACACTTATTAGTCTTGGGATTGACTATTTCAATTGAAGCAGTACAAAGAAGGGCCATATTTGTTAGCTTGATTGTTACAGTTAACTAACGTATCAGAAGGACTGTCGGTGCTGTCAGCTGCAGCAGTAGGAAGGTGCAATATAGAGTTATGTCTTTTGTTGCATTCACGACAACGGCCGAATCGACATTTAAAACTAGGGTGACCCGACCTTAAACAATTAAGACACAATTTCAATTTAGTTGCCTCGGCTACACGCTCGTTTATGCTCTTTGCCTTGAACGATGGGCAATCAAATATTTTATGATCAGCCTTACAGCATGGACAGAGGTACGACGGGGATGATTGTGTTTGTGGTCGGTTTCTACTACTGATGTATGCACATGCCTTAGTATGACGCATGTGGTTCGTATTTTTTTAATGGCCTTCTGGACGCTGTTTATCATGATTAGATTTAAATGTGTTTTCTGACTTGTTACGGTGTAAGGATTCGAGCACGGTTGCACGATCATTTAAAAATTTATAAAGTTCCTTGAGTGTAGGGGTGTCTGTTGACAACGCGTTACGGTGTTCCTCCTATTTCACGAAATTGTTATTGTCCAACTTAAAGGCGACTAAGTGAATGATAAGTACATCCCAATGCTCAGTAGCTTGTCCTAAATTGGAGAGGGCACGCAAAGTTTTAGTCACGTGGTCAACCAAGAAACGCAACTATTTTTCAGACTCCCCCCTGGTCTGTATAGCCAACTCATTGAGTGTCCTGTCAAACTTCCGCACTTATGTCTCATAGCCTCTTTGAGTTTCGTCATTCTGAGTCGACAAAATGGCGCGATTCTGCCTGTTTACGCGATTTTGCGTTCCCCTTGCGCGTATTTATAATGTAGAGCATTAACAAGGCAACGCAAATAACATCACATGTTAAACATCTAGCAACGTTTCGCTCCGGAACGTATTTTAGTAAATTCTATAATAATCTGTGGTCACGCCCACATTTTGGCATTAGTCGACCGCGATGTTATGTTGTCGATTTGGTTAATGTTTTTGCTATGCAACATAGCGAATCACGAAATTCCATCCATTGAAAATACAATCCGTTGAATTTAGATACCTGAATCAAAGGTAGCTGGCAGGTAGGTAGCATTGCGCTGTCGATCATAATGAAACCCATTTCATTATGATCGACAGCGCAATGAGTTATATTGTGAGGACTGCTTGAGTCTTGGACGCTCTCATCCCTACCGTGCATTTGTAATAACTCTTGAGCCATTACAATATTGCTAATGAATTCTTTTTCAATATTTTCTCGTTCTTCAAGTTCATCTTCCAACCCAGCAGAATTAAAAATTTCAATTCGAATTTGTAAGTCATCAAACCTTGAATATAGGGTTTCAAATTTGCTAAGTTTAAGTGTAAGTTCTGCCCTGTGTTGCAGTAAAAGTGTCTAACCGCGATATTTTTTCCAAATAATTTCTAAATTTTGTTACTTGGCCCTTGGCTGAACAACGTCTAACATTTAATTCCGACAAGTTTTTGGCATCATCACCTAAACCCATGGTTGTTTATTTCAAACAGAATTCTCGCGAAAAGGAAATTAAAGTTATGTAAGATTTAAATAAACTCAAGAAAAACCAATGTTAAAAAACCAAATAAAATAAAAGAATACGCTCACGCCCCTGGTTGGTGGTCCCTGCCGCACGGGAGGCCGAAGTCGCAGGCACCGGTCTGCGGACAGCCTTAGGCTGCGCGGATGCTGCGCGCTGCGGCAACGACGCTCAGCGATGAACAGGAAACTTGAGTCAATTGCAGTTGCTATGGCAACGAGAATCGAGTGAAGTGATAAGATCACGACACTCGCGCGTCGCGCTTACCGACTTACCTAGCCGATTCACTTCGGCGCGGTTGGTTACTATGGTTACGAGAATCGGGTGAAGTGATCAGCAGTGCTATTCTGTAACCTTCTCACCGTGAAAACTTAAGTGAAGTGAGCGTGGAGTGAACTGTCAGTGTCATCCCACCTAATACTAGGGATGGACCAAGGATTACATTTACAGTCATAATCGAGATTTTAAGAATATTTTTAGGCTAATTCTATTGGTCATAATCAGTTAACTGATTAACCCCTCACAAACTATGTGGTAACCTAACTAAACGATGTGTGTGTACATAAGCCATTTGAATAAAAAACGTGCGGATTATTTAATAAGTATCTTTCTAATATTTTAGTTTAGGTAGGTAAATTTATACTGACCTACGCGTTGCCAATAATAAAATAATATTCATAAAATCACCGTCATCAATACTATAACAAAATTCCACAGTTCAACTGACACTCGCGCAGTGCGCGCACCGGCCGGCGGGCGGCTAGGCTCACTTCATCCAGCCCAAGTGAAGTGATGTTGCTATGGCAACGAGAATCGAGTGAAGTGATAAGATCACGCCACTCGCGCGTCGCGCTTGCCGACTCACTTCACCTAGCCGATTCACTTTGGCGCGGGTGGTTACTATGGTTACGAGAATCGGGTGAAGTGATAAGATCACGCCGAGCTTGCGCGTGAGGCGCTGTTATTAATAACAAATTGAGATGTTTTTTTTAATTTGCCGTGTTTTATTTTTAAAACAATAATTTGGTTTTACCACATTTATATCAAAGTCCAAAATGGCGGCTACAAACATTTTTCATCATGGATGTCGTTTTCATGGTTTTGGGGAGTGTTACAGCCGATACTGAGGTCAAATCTAAAAAGCAAGATGGCGCCTGCGAAAATATCCAGAATTTTCATCATGGGTGTCGTTTTCATGGTTTTCAGGGGTGTTAAAGCCGATAGTGAGGTCGAACCAAAAAAAACCAAGATGGTGACTGCGAAAATGACCAAATTTTTTGGAATAAAAAAAACATGATTGAGTGACTGACTGAATTTTTGTTTTGCTATTTTATTTAAAAAAAACCCTAAATAGTAACGTTTCAACACTTAAATACTAGTTTTGAAATAATATAAAACGATCAATAGAATTAGCATAAAAATATTATTAAAATGTCGATTACGATTATAAATGTAATGCTTGGTCAATCCCTAGCGTCAGTGGGTGAGATTTGTACAGAATCGACATGCTGTACAAGCAATCTTGGAATCTGACATATAATTGACATTTAATTTGACATACAATGTGACATGTAATCTGACATATATAATAATGAATAATATGTAAATAATAATAACAAATCACAATTTTTCAAATAATTATATTGTTGCTAATGATTATTATTGTTGTATTTTAAATTACTTAGTGTTTAATTGTTCTTATCCTGTAACGTATTATGAATTTTGTATGCCTCAATGGCGAGACATAGCAGACCTATATGCATAACTATATTGTATCATCTTACTTTACCTATGTTCTACAATAAATTAATTTGAATTTGAATTTGAAGAAGCGTTTCCCAATGTTAGTATAGCTTTAAGAATTTATTGCACATTACCAACAACATCTGCAAGGTGTGAGCGAAGCTTCAGCAAACTGAAAATAATTAAAACTTATTTACGTTCTACAATGACTCAGGATCGTTTATCTGGCCTCGCGATTCTAGCCATTCAAAACAAAACTGCCTATGCGATGGACTTCGAAGAGCTAATAGATTATTTCGCAGAAAAGAAAGCACGCCGTATAAAGTTGTAGTCTTTCCTGGTTATATATTTTTTCTGTGTTTCTGTTTTATGTCACAAATGAAAGTTATTAGTTATTAGATAACAAAAAGTTTAAATTTATTAAAGGATTATTATTTTAACAAATGGTCACAAAAATGCTACTCCTTGGCAGTTTTAACAGTTTTTCTCAAACACTGAAGGGAGGGGGCGCCACTATCAAGGTTTTACCCCGGTTCGAAAAAATCGTAGATCCGGGGCTGCTAGTTCTAAGTGGCGGCGGTGTTCTTCCTTATTTCTCGAGTGTACGAGCAGATTGTCGACGAAACAAAATACGTTTTCGTTTAGTCCTTGTAGAACCTCGTGCATGAAACGTTGAAAGAAGTTTCTTAAACCGAACGTCATGCAGGTGAATTCGAATAGACCAAAAGGTGTTATTATCGCTGTTTTCTGAGCATCCTGTTGTGCGATAGGTATCCAGTAGTAAGCCATTTTCAAATCGAGATTCGAAAAATATTCCTTGCCGTGGAGTTGGTAAGTGAAATCTTGATTTCGAGGAATGGGGTATCGGTCGGGTACGGTGACAGCGTTGAGTCTTCTGTAATCGCCACAAACTCGAAGTAATCCGTCTTTCTTTTTCACGATGTGAAGTGGACTCGCCCACGGACTGTTTGACGGCTTGCATATTCCCATCTCGATTTCATTCAAATTCAAGTTTAGCCGCCTTGTATTTGTCGGGCGGTAGAGGGCGCGGCCGTGAGTAAATCGGCGGCCCGGCTGTCTCGATAAGATGTGTGACATCATGCTTGGCTGGAGTTTTGAGTGTCATTGGTCGCAGTACATCTGGATATTTCTTCAGTAGGTCGTGATGAGTGTGGTCGCGGTTGATAATGTAGATTGATTCTTCTTTGCTGTTTATTTTGACGGCGTTTACACTGAGCTCGGTTACACGGTCGATGAGTTTTCTTTGGTGCAAGTCTAACTAGACTTGCACCAAAGAAAACTCATCGACCGACTAACAGTTTATGATGTACTAGGAAGTCGACACCCAGTAATGAATCTTAACATTGGCGACGACGAAAATCCACTTAAAACTTCTTCGTAAGCCTAAGTTGAGCTGGATTGTGCGCTCTCCCTAGGTACGAATCTCTGTTGCGTTGGCGGCGTACAGTTTGTAGCTTGCATTCACCGGCGGCCTTGAATATTTCTGATTTCCAGCGGCTAATACCGATATGTCCGCTCCCGTGTCGACCAGAAACTTTTCTCTCTTGTTGATGTCGATCACACATAGGCAACGGCTTACATCGACACCCGCCACTATCGATGTACGTTCTAGTTTTCCCGCTTTTCAAAAGCACATGGCGATTCACATTTTCGTGCCCCATTGCCGAATCGGTAGTGGAAACGGCACAGCCAGTCGGGATCGCTGGGCTTGCGAGCGTTATCAGTGCGCTGTCTTGCACTCAAGTCCTGCACATCGTAGCCGCTCACGCTCCCACTGGAGCGTGAGCGGCTACGATGTGCGGGGTTATGGCGGGAACGGCAATACGACGAATATTGATGGTTGCGGAGCTCGGCGTCTTCGATTGACAATTTTTCTATCTGTTTCGTCAGCATATTGATTGAGCGTCGCTAAAATAGTCAGAATCTTTCGTCATGGTGATAGTTCTTCTGGGTTTTGATGGAGTTCGCTGTTCCAGGCTCAGGCTTCGGCTTCTTTTGCGTGTTCAGCTTCGCGGGGTCACCAATTTAGTGTGGCGTGTATCGGTAGTACGCTAGATGGTTATAATAAAACTACTAAAGATTGACTGATTTTATATTTTCTAAAACACCCTACTTATATTACAATATATTGACATTTGGGTAAGCATGGTCTGTAACTATTTACAAATTATTCGACCAATAGCGATGCGCTACCTGCAAGCCTCGCGAGTAGGGTATTATTGAGCATTCTACCCCACCTACCGTTCCATCGGCTCACTCCGTTCACCTCGTCACTCTCGGTGGAGTAGCATGCCCAATAATACATTTTTCAGTGTGTGGATTAGGCGCTACTCCATTATTTTTTACTAGTTTGGTTACGAATGAAAACGGAAGTGGTCAAGAATACCCGCTAACATATTATATTTTTCAGTGTGTGGATTAGGCGCTACTCCACTTTTTTTACTCGTTTGGTTACGAATGAAAACGTTAGTGGTCTAGAATGCCCATTAACATATTATATTTTTCAGTGTGTGGATTAGGCGCTACTCCACTTTTTTACTCGTTTGGTTACGAATGAAACGGGAAGTAGTCTAGAATGCCCAATAACATCTGAACTCCTACATAGTGTAGTTCAGTGTGTGCTTTAGGCGCTACTCCACTTTTGAATCTCGTTTGGTTGCGAATGAAACGGAAAAGTGATCTAGAATGCTCAATAACAAAATATAATTTTCAGTGTGTGGTTTAGGCGCTACTCCACTTTTGAATCTCGTTTGATTGCGAATGAAACGGAAAAGTGATCTAGAATGCTCAATAACAAAATATATTTCAGTGTATGGTTTAGGCGCTACTCCACGTTTGAATCTCGTTTCGTTGCGAATGGAACGAAAAGTGGTCTAGAATGCCCAATAACATAATATATTTTTCAGTGTGTGGTTTAGGCGCTACTCCACTTTTTTTATTATTTTGGCTAGGAATGAAACGGGAAGTGGTCTAGAATGCCTAATAACATAAATGCATCTACAAAGTTTGTGGAGTAAACTACTGGCTCGACGTCTATTCCACTATTTTGGTTCTAAAACTCAATATTACCTTGTTACCTTATTTTACGGTAGTTATGGTAAACCTTATAGTTATGATGAGACATTACCTCTAGTTTCTATAGTTATGATGAGACTTGATGGTGTGACCTGAAGGTGTACTTCGGTGACTCCTACTGGAAGTCGTCGACCAGTAGAACTAGGGGTGCCGAGTTTGGGCTCGTTTTGATAGTTATGATGAGACCTTACCAACGGACTTGATGGAGTGACCTGAAGGTGTACTTCGGTGTCTGCTACTGGAACTCGTGGACCAGTAGAACTAGGGGTGCAGAGTTTGGGCTCATTTTGATAGTAATGATGAGACCTTACCAACAGACTTGATGGAGTGACCTGAAGGTGTACTTCAGTGTCTGCTACTGGAACTCGTGGACCAGTAGAACTAGGGGTGCGGAGTTTGGGCTCATTTTGATAGTAATGATGAGACCTTACCTTCGGTCTTGATGGAGTAACCTGGAGGTGTACTTCAGTTACTGCTACTGGAACTCGTCGACCAGTAGAACTAGGTGTGCCGAGTTTGGGCTCGTTTTGTTAGTTATGATGAGACCTTACCAACGGACTTGATGGAGTGACCTGAAGATGTACTTCGGTGTCTGCTACTGGAATTCGTGGACCAATAGAACTAGGGGTGCGGAGTTTGGGCTCATTTTGATAGTAATGATGAGACCTTACCTTCGATCTTAATGTAGTGACCTTAGGGCAGCGGTTCTAAAACTTTTTGGTCACGGAACCCTTTTGACAAGCAAAATACTTGACGGAACCCTACAATAAAACAATAGTTTTTAAAAGTGTATTCTTTATTATATAAGCATAATAAAAGTACAATGTAACAGTTACTAATTATTACTTACTTTACCACATGGCAAGTACAATAATAGAAGATATTAAAAATTAAAAAATCTTAACTAATGGGAGGTATGAAACTGTTTTTTATTTTTCATCAATTGGTTGATATCAGGTTTGATAGAAGACATTTGAAGTCTCATATCAGGTTGGGCGTCCAGTCTATTGCGATATTTTGTTTTCGTGGCTGCATAGGTTGAGAATCCTGTTTCGCACAAATATGTTGTTGGGAACGGGAGAAGAATATTCAGAGCATTGGATATTCATCACGGATTCTGCACCAAAAATCGTTGAGAGGCGTCGTTTTGAACAGTGACTCCATACTTGTGTCTGATGACATTTCTAAAAGAGATTCATATATCTCGTTTGACATACTTTCGGGCTTTTGCAAGTTAGGTAAAAGAGGATTATGAATCCATGAATTCAGCTTCATTTTTGTATTCTGTTCTTCGGGAAAATACTTTTAAAAAGATGCGCGCGCGTGCGCACTTCGATAGTGAGATATTGGACCAATTCTTCAAACACATCATCTTGAAACATTTCTGAGTCGTTATCGATTACAAACTCACTGAGTGACGTAAAGCTTTCTATTTCTCTCTTACCAACGCAAATAATCCAAAAATCTAATTTTCTTTTGAAGGCAGTTATTTTGTTATAGGCCTGGAACACTGTTGTCTGTTTACCTTGCAATGATAAATTCAATTCGTTCAGTTTTTGAAAGATATCCGCCATAAAAGACAATCGGAACAACCAAGTTTTATCATACAAACGGTCTTTCAAATTAAAAGAAACTGTATCTGCTGAAAGAAACATTTGTAACTCGGCTCTAAGTTCAAATAGCCTTGTTAAAGTTTTACCCCGAGACAGCCATCGCACTTTTGTATGGCGCAGCAGTGTTTTATGTTTGCTGCCATAATCTTCACACAATAATGAGAACAATCGGGATTGTAGTGGTCGTGATTTGATAAAATTAATTATTTTTACCGCTTCATCCATAACTAATTTTATATTTGACGGCATTTGCTTCATCGCAAGTGCTTGTCTTTGCAGAATACAATGGCTGGAACTACAATTAGGCGCTTTACTTTTTATTCGTGATACTGCTCCTACTGTTTTACCTGTCATCGCCTTGGCCCCATCTGTACAAATGTCAATGCAATCGTTCCTACTAAGATTATTTTCTTTAAAAAATATGTTTATTTTATTAAAAAATTGTTCCCGGGTAGTGTTTGTGGGCAGGTGGGGGTGAACACATAAGCATGTCTTCTTCAAAAGAACGTTCATATGGATATCTCACGATAACCAGCAAGATAGCCAGACCAGTGACATCAGTTGACTCATCCATTTGCAAGGCGAATCGTGTTTTTTGTAGACGTGCAACTAGTTCTTGTTTGACGTAGCTTGCCACATCATGGATTCGCCGTGAAACAGTATCGTTTGATAGCGGTACAGTAGAAAGATGCTTTGCAGATTTTTCATCGAGCATGCATTTTGTTATGTCTAACACACATGGCTTTATTAAATTCTCAGCGATAGTGTGCGCTTCACCTGCTTGTGCAATGCGATAGCTAACTAAATATGATGCCTCCGTGGCCTTTTCATTGATAGTTTGTGTTACATGCATCATATTTTTTTGACTTTCCAATAAATGTTCTTTTTTACGAACAAAAAATTCTTTATTCTTGTCTTTAGACTCGGGGTCTAAATCTAGTCGGGTTCTAAATGTCTGCGCAATTTGGCAGGTGCCATGGAACTATTAGGAAGCAGTTTACTACATAACATGCAGAGAGGTGAGCCGTTGGAATCAACAAATCCAAAACTGATATATGATTCATCATACTTCTTTTTTTCCTCTTTGAAACCGTGGAGCTTGACGTCGTGGCATCATCGTCTGGATCGGTAATTGCTGTATTCTCCGCGCGTACTGCTTTTGAACATTCAGCGTCATTAGAAGATGTTGTTGCAACACGTTTAACACCTTTAAGCCGGGGTATCGCGGAACCCTAGGGTTCCGCGATACCCCTGTAGGGGGGTTTCGCAAAAATTTAGAAAAAAAATCAAAACACCTCTCTCTGGTCACTGGTCGAACGTTTTGACTCCGCCCGCCGCGCGTATACTTGTGAGCACGCAGTCCCTTTGATAAAAGCCGCCTCTGAATTAGACGCTATAGTTGTGAACAAGCGACTTTCGGCTCTATCTTCAAAAATATAAAGTCGAGATTGTTTACAACGCATTTTTTTGTATTTCTATTTTTATTTCCGCTTTTTGCTTATCAAAGGCGCCGAATCGAGTATTTTTGAGTATGAGTATTCTTGAGTATGTTCGAGTTCGAGTCTAGGACTAAGTATAAAAGCGGCGATCGCGCGTCGCGCCTCGTCAGTCAGTTGACGATTAGCGTTCGGAGCGATAAGTTCGTACCTACCTACTTACAAGCTGGCTAGCCTGCTGCCTGCTTGTAAGTTCTACTGCCTGCTGTATTCTGATTGTATCAGTTTTGTACATTTCTTCTTTGGACTAAACTTTGTCTCATAAACGCAGTAACGATTGTGCATTATTTTGACCCCACCATCCTGACGTGTAACATTATTAATAAAGAAGAATGGAACGTTGGCTTAAAGGTGTTAAACGTGTTGCAACAACATCTTCTAATGACGCTGAATGTTCAAAAGCAGTACGCGCGGAGAGTACAGCAATTACCGATCCAGACGATGATGCCACGACGTCAAGCTCCACGGTTTCAAAGAGGAAAAAAAGAAGTATGATGAATCATATATCAGTTTTGGATTTGTTGATTCCAACGGCTCACCTCTCTGCATGTTATGTAGTAAACTGCTTCCTAATAGTTCCATGGCACCTGCCAAATTGCGCAGACATTTAGAACCCGACTAGATTTAGACCCCGAGTATAAAGACAAGAATAAAGAATTTTTTGTTCGTAAAAAAGAACAGTTATTGGAAAGTCAAAAAAATATGATGCATGTAACACAAACTATCAATGAAAAGGCCACGGAGGCATCATATTTAGTTAGCTATCGCATTGCACAAGCAGGTGAAGCGCACACTATCGCTGAGAATTTAATAAAGCCATGTGTGTTAGACATAACAAAATGTATGCTCGATGAAAAATATGCAAAGCATCTTTCTACTGTACCGCTATCAAACGATACTGTTTCACGGCGAATCCATGATGTGGCAAGCTACGTCAAACAAGAACTAGTTGCACGTCTACAAAAAACACGATTCGCCTTGCAAATGGATGAGTCAACTGATGTCACTGGTCTGGCTATCTTACTGGTTATCGTGAGATATCCATATGAACGTTCTTTTGAAGAAGACATGCTTATGTGTTCACCCCCACCTGCCCACAAACACTACCCGGGAACAATTTTTTAATAAAATAAACATATTTTTTAAAGAAAATAATCTTAGTAGGAACGATTGCATTGACATTTGTACAGATGGGGTCAAGGCGATGACAGGTAAAACAGTAGGAGCAGTATCACGAATAAAAAGTAAAGCGCCTAATTGTAGTTCCAGCCATTGTATTCTGCAAAGACAAGCACTTGCGATGAAGCAAATGCCGTCAAATCTAAAATTAGTTATGGATGAAGCGGTAAAAATAATTAATTTTATCAAATCACGACCAATACAATCCCGATTGTTCTCATTATTGTGTGAAGATTATGGCAGCAAACATAAAACACTGCTGCTCCATACAGAAGTGCGATGGCTGTCTCGGGGTAAAACTTTAACAAGGCTATTTGAACTTAGAGCCGAGTTACAAATGTTTCTTTCAGCAGATACAGTTTCTTTTAATTTTAAAGACCGTTTGTATGATAAAACTTGGTTGTTCCGATTGTCTTTTATGGCGGATATCTTTCAAAAACTGAACGAATTGAATTTATCATTTGCAAGGTAAACAGACAACAGTGTTCCAGGCCTGTAACAAAATAACTGCCTTCAAAAGAAAATTAGATTTTTGGATTATTTGCGTTGGTAAGAGAGAAATAGAAAGCTTTACGTCACTCAGTGAGTTTGTTAGCGATAACGACTCAGAAATGTTTCAAGATGATGTGTTTGAAGAATTGGTCCAATATCTCACTATCGAAGTGCGCGCGCGCGAGCATCTTTTTAAAAGTATTTTCCCGAAGAACAGAATACAAAAATGAAGCTGAATTCATGGATTCATAATCCTCTTTTACCCAACTTGCAAAAGCCCGAAAGTATGTCAAACGAGATATATGAATTTCTTTTAGAAATGTCATCAGACACAAGTATGGAGTCACTGTTCAAAACGACGCCTCTCAACGATTTTTGGTGCAGAATCCGTGATGAATATCCAATGCTTGGCAGAATGGCTCTGAATATTCTTCTCCCGTTCCCAACAACATATTTGTGCGAAACAGGATTCTCAACCTATGCAGCCACGAAAACAAAATATCGCAATAGACTGGACGCCGAACCTGATATGAGACTTCAAATGTCTTCTATCAAACCTGATATCAACCAATTGATGAAAAATAAAAAACAGTTTCATACCTCCCATTAGTTAAGATTTTTTCATTTTTAATATCTTCTATTATTGTACTTGCCATGTGGTAAAGTAAGTAATAATTAGTAACTGTTACATTGTACTTTTATTATGCTTATATAATAAAGAATACACTTTTAAAAACTATTGTTTTATTGTAGGGTTCCGTCAAGTATTTTGCTTGTCAAAAGGGTTCCGTGACCAAAAAAGTTTTAGAACCGCTGCCCTAAGGTCACTCCATTAAGACCGAAGGTAAGGTCTCATCATTACTATCAAAATGAGCCCAAACTCCGCACCCCTAGTTCTATTGGTCCACGAATTCCAGTAGCAGACACCGAAGTACATCTTCAGGTCACTCCATCAAGTCCGTTGGTAAGGTCTCATCATAACTAACAAAACGAGCCCAAACTCGGCACACCTAGTTCTACTGGTCGACGAGTTCCAGTAGCAGTAACTGAAGTACACCTCCAGGTTACTCCATCAAGACCGAAGGTAAGGTCTCATCATTACTATCAAAATGAGCCCAAACTCCGCACCCCTAGTTCTACTGGTCCACGAGTTCCAGTAGCAGACACTGAAGTACACCTTCAGGTCACTCCATCAAGTCTGTTGGTAAGGTCTCATCATTACTATCAAAATGAGCCCAAACTCTGCACCCCTAGTTCTACTGGTCGACGACTTCCAGTAGGAGTCACCGAAGTACACCTTCAGGTCACACCATCAAGTCTCATCATAACTATAGAAACTAGAGGTAATGTCTCATCATAACTATAAGGTCTATCATAACTGCGTGCTCACAAGTATACGCGCGGCGGGCGGAGTCAAAACGTTCGACCAGTGACCAGAGTGAGGTGTTTTGATTTTTTTTCTAAATTTTTGCGAAACCCCTACAGGGGTATCGCGGAACCCTAGGTTTCCGCGGAACACACTTAGAGTACTTCGGTGTCTGCTACTGGAACTCGTGGACCAGTAGAACTAGGGGTGCCGAGTTTGGGCTCGTTTTGATAGTTATGATGAGACCTTACCAACGGACTTGATGGAGTGACCTGAAGATGTACTTCGATGTCTGCTACTGGAACTCGTGGACCAGTAGAACTAGGAGTGCCGAGTTTGGGCTCATTGTGATAGTAATGATGAGACCTTACCTTTGGTCTTGATGGAGTAATCTGGAGGTGTACTTCAGTTACTGCTACTGGAACTCGTCGACCAGTAGAACTAGGTGTGCCGAGTTTGGGCTCGATTTGTTAGAGTTGAAATGAAATAAATTTATTTGAGTTATAATGAGACCTTACCAACGGACTTCATGGAGTGACCTGAAGATGTAGTTCGGTGTCTGCTACTGGAGCTCGTGGACCAGTAGAACTAGGGGTGCGGAGTTTGGGCTCGTTTTGATAGTTATGATGAGACCTTACCAACGGTCTTGATGGAGTGACCTGAAGATGTACTTCGGTGTCTGCTACTGGAACTCGTGGACCAGTAAAACTAGGAGTGCCGAGTTTGGGCTCATTTTGATAGCTGTGATGAGACCTTACCACCGGACTTGATGGTGTGACCTGAAGGTGTACTTCGGTGACTGCTACTGGAACTCGTCGACCAGTAGAACTAGGGGTGCTGAGTTTGGGCTCGTTTTGATAGTTTTGACGAGACCTTACCTACGGACTTGATGGAGTGACCTGAAGGTGTACTTCAGTTACTGCTACTGGAACTTGTCGACGAATGGAACTAGGTGTGCTGAAATTGGGCTCGTTTTGATAGTTATGTTGAGACCTTACCTCCAAACTTGATGGTGTGACCTGAAGGTGTACTTCGGTGACTGCTAAATTATTTTTGCATACATTTTTCTTTGAACAGACAGTTGTGCTGCTGGGGATTTTGTTGCGCCACTTCTTCTTGCCAGCTATAGCGTTTGGGAGACTGTCTTATGTAATGTTTACGTTCGAAAAGTTCTGATTCTCAGCCTAATTTGAATAAATGACTTTTGATTTTGATTTAATTAATATTTCCTATTCATGTATGGACACATTTATTACCTACTAGCTTTACCCAGCCCGGCTTTGCACAAATAGCACTAAGTATCTCAACTTAACCTGCTTATCTATCTACCCTACCTTACAACCTTACATACCTGCCTACCTATCTACCCTACCTACCCACCCTACCTACCCACCCTACCTACCTACCTACCCTACCTAGGTAGGTAGGGTTGGTAGGTAGGGTTGGTACCCTACCTACCTACTCTATCTACCTACCCTACCTACCTACCCTACCTACCTACCCTACCTACCTACCCTACCTACCTACCCCACCTACCTACCCCACCTACCTACCCAACCTACCTACCCTACCTACCCTACCTACCAACCCTAGCTACCAACCCTACCTACCAACCCTACATACCTACTTACCTACCCTACCCTACCTACCTACCTACCCGCCTAGCTAAAATCAGACAGGATAGTCCTCACCATCTGAAACGTATGGTTACCCTACGAAATAGAATAGAATAGAATACTCTTTATTATAAACACCATAAAAATTACAGATACAAATGTTGAAATTTTACAAGGGGTGACACAATGGGCGGTCTTATCGCTAAAAGCGATCTTTTACAGACAACCTAAATTACGTACCATTACGAGCCATACGTCACCCCCCGCGACCCCGCAACTGTACAGTTGCGGGGTCGCGGGGGGTGACGCATGGCTCCTCCCATTCGCACAAGGTCGCCGTCACCTAATGTCGCCTTAAGATACATACGTGTCTTAGCTTCCCGTGCCGTCTAGACGCGCTCGACACCGCCCGATCGCCGCTAAACACCGCGTGGGGTGTGCGGCGCCCAGGCGGGGGTCCGCGCGGTGCATGTCAGTACGCTTTCGATTGACCTGCGATGCACGCGTGTCACTGCTGCTACGCAGAACATACTTAGTTACATTAACGACGAGAGTTCGTTCGAGATCGTAAAGCGTGGATCGTCAGTGATTGTGAAGTAACGGATTGACATTGTATCATGGTAAGTAAAGGCTCCTACATACGCGACGCGACACAAAGACACCGCGTGTAGCGCTACACGCGGTGTCTTTGTGTCGCGTCGCGTCACGCGACAAGTCGCGCCAGTATGTAGGAGCCTTTATTCCTTTATTTGTAAGTGCTTGTTATTTTTCCATATGTTTTTATGTATTGTCTAGGAATGTAAAAAATAGTACCTTTACGTTATCGTTATAGTACTATTATTGTTATTACAATGATTTATTTGATCATATGTTATCAAGTTATTATTTGATAAACAATCTGCGTGCCACACAGCCCAGATTTGTGAGTTAATCCCAATATGCTAGCTATGGTCTAATACCATAAACATCTGGGTATTATACTCAACACGTCACTGTCAGTAAACATGACGAACGGCTTAAATTCACGAGCCGTACGGGCCAACTCCGCGAGCCGTACAGGCCAACTCCGCGAGCCGGACGGACCAACTCCGCGAGCCATACGGCCCAATTTCGTGAGCCGTACAGGCCAAGTCCGTGAGCCGTACGGGTCAATTCCGCGAGCCGTACGGCCCAATCTGAGCCGTACGGGTCAATCCTATGAGCCATACGCGTCGATCCCATGAGCCGTACGGGTCAACGTCTAGAGCTGCACGACTCAACCTCACGAGACGAATGACTCTATTTCATGAGCCTTACGAGCTTAACTCATGAACCTTAAGAGATGAACTCAGCGGAATAATATTCTGAAGCTTATTTTGCTTGTTTTAGGATTCATCCGCTGCGGATATGCACACCCTCAAGTCATTACTCAACTGGGAACCAGATGACCCCCAGGACAAACTTATCCTCAAAAGAATAACAAGGTTAATTAACGGACACCTACCCGAAGGATGGCAAAAATGGAGGATCAGAGTCCTGGACAAAGAAGATATGCTGGGAAGCGAACTAGACCCCCAGATTCTGAATAAAATTCGATTTGCCATTCCAACTGTTGGACTAGCAAGGGCCTTTTCACCTGACTGCACTTCCCTAAGAGAAAAAACTTACAGGGATATAAAACTAAAACTTTTGAATTGGCTGCTATGCGTTGGTCTTATTATTCACCCCATGGCTGCAAGGGTTCGGGGTTCTGCTGTTCAAAATGAGCTTGTTATAGCATCGATAGCGGATATGAAACCTCTCCTGAAAAGTAGAGAGGAAGCAAATCGGGAGCTAACAGGGCAGACCGACCAATCTGAAGATGATACATCTATTCCGTCCACCACACAAACCTCCTCTGGGAGAACCAAGAAACCGGGTCGCCTGGACAGACAGAGAGAGAGCAGAGCCAGCACAAATTAGAATCGATGATGGAACAATTTATTAAAAGCTTTCAACCACAAGAAAGTGCCTATTCGGGTTCCGAAGACGAATATATCTCCTCCGATCTATCGGGAGAAGAAGAGAATATACCTCCGCCTACTACGCGGTCACCAAAGCCCTGGGAGCCTCCCGCTTCTTCTGTTAATGAAGATTTCGAGTGGACTCCTGCTACAAAACAACAAGACCCACAAATACCAGGCCCTAAACCGCACATTGCCATACAAGGTACTGACTGCCAACGCTTAGGTGACATAACCTTCAACCAAATCAGATATGCTGAGGTACAAAAGAAATTACATGCCAGCCCTGTCTTAAGTTCCTTAAAAACAAATCCTATCCTCGCTACTTACGGATCCTCTTCCAACCATGATCACTTAGCTCGTATGGACTACACCTTGGGCACAGTTTCTCATGGCCTACTGCTTCAACGAGAGGCATTGTCAAACACATTAAAGGTTTTAGCCAACAAGTACCCAGCTATGAAACAGGATTTAAAAGATATCTTATCAACAGACACAACCTTAAAATATATATTCGATGATCTGCTTCAGTACGTGCATGGTAGAAGAGCAGAGATCATGGAACAAAGAAGAAATAGTTTCCTTCCAAAAGATGAATATCAGGCAGCTCTTCTTGGTGCAATCCCTCCATCAACCACGCATCTTTTCTGTGAAACTGGACTAGCAGAGCTGATGAAACAACCATCTCAACAAACTTTTTTCCGTCAGCCGCATAAGAAGCCTTTTCAACCAAAACACTACAACATCTTTTCCTCGCGTCAGATTAGACCATCAAATAAGGTGTCAAAAGCGTCCAAATTTTTTAACCGACCGCGATAACCCAGTTCCAGCAAAACGCAAGAAACCTTCAAACGCCCGTTCAACACCAAAAACAAGGACCACGGTCAATCTTCTTCCCGAGGCAGGTCTTCTAAGACCTCAAGAAGAAATAGAAGAGTTTTATTCACGAAAATTGTACATTTGCTACTTTCTCCTCGTCCAGCTTGATTATTTTTTATTTGTTATTTCAATATTAGCTCAAATTTATTCACACTAATTCTAAAAGTATAGAACTACCCTTTAAACTCGGTAAAATTATCGAAAGGTTTATAGATATTTCAATATTTAAATTTTTAAAACTGTGTCCGCAGAAATTTCATAGAGAAAATCATGTCCCACTTTACTAAGTAACATTAAAAATATTAAAAAAAAAATGAATTACGTGTTAATATTCAACTTAAATTTTCTTTAAGGATGGTTATCCATTAAAATAGCTTATTCCTTAACTTAAATAAAATAAACAATACTAAATAACATAATATTTATATATTTTAATGAAAGTCCAATATTGTACTCATCTCTGTTTTTCTTCTCGGTTACAGTGTTTTACAACGTTATTCCCAACTTGAAAATAAAATTATTTACTGGCAACATTACACAACAAACAGTGTAAACAGGTGGCGTGACTGTCGATTCCGCCATTTTGTTCTTACGCTCAGTGCGATCAATTTTGTGTGCAACATTTTAATTCGACATTTATTTGTGGTATTTGTTAAAGTGGTCTATCTGGATTCGGTAAGTACTTTCCAGGTTTAATATTATTATTAGAAAAGAATCAAGGTTGCAGAAGTGAAATTGGTAAAAGGAATTCGTTGAACTAGTTTGATGACAGCTACACAAACTACTTTGTAGGTTAGACACGTGCTAAATGTTCATATACGATATTTCTCCGTTACGTTTCTCTGTTATGTAACAGATATGAAAAGGTAAAGGCACGTATATATAATTGTTCGATATAAAAAACTCACCTATTTATTATAATGTGGATCACCTACCTATATAAAACGGTTTTAATACAAAAATAATCACAATTAAGTCATCAAATATTTTGACTTGCTTCAAATTTCATAAATACGAATTAAAAAGTACCTATTCAGAGTTTCTAAGGATGTCACTACTGCTGCAAAATAGAATGAGCTTTTTAAAAGTTGTTTAAGTATATAGCAAAATGCGCACCTAAAACTCTATTTGCGAAATAAATTCTCATATTTTTAAACTTTAAATAAATCTGTAAATTTTAATGGATATACCTAATGTTTATAATTACTTTTCATATTATTATTGAATGTAAAATGGCATGATGAATATTTTAAATTTAGAGGTATACAGGCTGTTTTTAACATCGACGGTCAAACGAATACCATGGATCCAGTACATGATTCTAGACACCCCAGTGGTGGGATTTTTCGTCGATTCTTTCTTGATTTTTTTAAAGATTTTTTTACGTTTTTTAAAAACTGTATATTAACGTTATTTTAACTATTTTTGCAAAAATTAATGAATTACTTTCCAAATTAAAAATGACATCGGGTTTATTAGAATAACGACTTTATTTTTTTTATTTTTTTCTTTTTTAAAAATGTTTTTGAAAAAGAAAGTTTGGTTATAATAACGATTTTACACAAGTAAAAATTAAAAAAAAAACAACTTTTTTTTCAAAAATTTGGAAGAATCTGACAAAAAATTTCACCACTGGGGGGTCCAGAATCATGTACTGGATTCATGGAATTCGTTTGTCCGTCGATGTCAAAAACACAGTGTATAGTGTTGCCACAAAAAGTATTTATAATGAAAATACAGATAATGTTTACTTTTGTTTTAGAAAAAAATGCCTTTGACATCAGCGGAACGACAAAAGAGATATCGAGAACGTTTAAAGCAAAATAATCCTATTAAATGGAATGAACAAAAGAAAAAAGAGGCTGAAAAAAAAGAAAAGACTATAAAAAGATATCTGAGTTATCAGAGACCGAAAAAGCTTTAAAACGTAAAATTTGGCGTCAACTGAAACAAAAACAGTCACAAACAGACAAACCAAATAAAAACTCTGGTCGTAAAATTTATAAACAAAGATATTACAGAATAACCAAAGAAAATGAAAAACAAAAAAGAAAAATAGCAACATTGAAAAAGAAAGTAGATTGTCTAAGAAAAAGAGTTTATAGATACAAATTGTTATTGACATGTCAGCAAAATTATAAAGATGAAAATGAAGAAAATGTTGAACCTTCATTACCAACAACGCCAACTTCTCCAATATCTAAAACTGAATCCTTTATTCATCAGTTAAAAGATGTACCTTTGCCAGAAAAAGATAAAATAAGAACAGTTATTCTTGAAAATAACATATTGAGCGAATGTTTAACAAACTCATACCAAAACGCTAAAAGTAATGCTGAAAGACATATTTTAAAAAATGTTGTCAACAATGCTCTTGTTCACAAACATAAAATGAAAACTAGATTGGGTTATTGTATTGGTTTAAAAGAACAATAAGAAAAGAAAATATCAAATATGCAGAATTCTCCAGCAAAATACGAGATTTCTATTTACAAGACGATGTATCCCGAGCAACTGCTGGAAAGAAAGAGACAAAGACCGTAAAAAAATTGAAGATGCAAAAAAGATATTTACTTGACAACATAACTAATTTATATAACAAGTCTAAACAAAATACAGGAATTAATTTGTCTTACACGACATTTTTAAGAAATAAGCCCTTTTATGTAGTGAGCCCAAAACTTGCAGACCGCGATACATGCGTGTGCAAGAAGCATTCAAATATTGAATTTAAATTTGCCTCCCTGAAAAGATTATCAGCTCTAAATGGACATAAAACTGTAAACGATTTAGTCAAATCTTTAGTTTGCAATTCAAACTCTCAGCAATGTATGTATGGGCAATGTACAATCTGTAAAGTCAAAAGAGTAGAATATGATTTAACTACAATTACACTTGATGAAACTGTAACATGGCTGAATTGGTCTATTAAAGATGTAGAATATAAAAAGAATAATTTAATAAAGAAGTGTAAACGAAATGTAAAAGAAATTAAGACTGGCACTCTAAAAGATTTAATGGTGTTATTTGAACGAGACCTACAGGATTTCAAAATTCATTTATATTTGCCCTGTATGTACATAAGTTTTCGCACATTCATACACGATCTGTATACAGCTAGAGAACTTAATTGTTTATAATATCAGCCACCAGTACAAAATGTATAAAGATGTGAAAGATAATCTTAAAACTAATTAAATCCTCTTGCATTGTGATTTTTCTGAGAATTTTACATGTAAAATGTTTCAAGAGATACAAGCAGTTCATTTCGGGGCCTCTCAATATCAGATCTCTTTGCACACAAGTGTGATTTACCAAAAGAATAAAAAACCACAGAGCTACTGTACTTTTTCAGTTGCGACTGACCATTCGCCAGAAGCAATCTGGGCTCATTTGAAACCCATTTTGACAGATATATGTGAAAAATCACCAGAAATTGACACACTACACGTTTTTTCCGACGGGCTCACGACACAATACCGGCAAAAGAAAAACTTTTTTCTATTTAATACAATCACAAAAGACTTCGGCTTAACTGGGACCTGGAATTTTTATGAAGCAGCCCACGGAAAGGGAGCAGCCGATGGCGTTGGTGGTGTTATTAAAAGGCTTTTAGACAGTAAAGTAGCACATGGAAATGACGTCCTCAGCGCAGAATCTGCATATAATCTTTTGAAAAAAGAAACCAGCGTAAAACTTTTCTGTGTCGATGAAGAAGACATACGCCGTATAAAGGAGGATCATAAGGAATCGTTGCTGTCGCTTATAGCTATCCCCAAAACTATGAAAATTCATCAAATTCAAACTACAAATCACTCACATAATATTGCATCAAGATTTTTAAGCTGTTTTTGCGCTCGTTCACCCAAAAGGGGAATGTGTGACTGCTTTTTACTAAAGAATCATAGTTTACTAAAACCTATAAAACGTACCAAAAGACTTCCATCAACATCTTCTGAATCAAGTCAGCTTCCTGATAATGAAGAAGTTATACCCAAGAAACGTATTTCCATCTCAACAAAATCTAATATAACACAAAATTCACAAGTAACTATTCTCTCTAATGTTAAAGTTAATTATGACCGAGAAACATTGCAAACTTTGATGGGATCTTCAAAATCTTATAACATATCTACACATGATATGCGAAAAGATTTTATGGAGTTGATCCCGCCAGATGAATCATTACCTTCTGTTTCCAATACTGACGGCAAAATTTGCGTCTTTAAAAAAACTTTTCAAGACAAAAGAAACTTTTTTGATGTATCTGATTATAGTGAAGATAGTGATTGACATTTTTGTACACAACAAAATAAATAATAATTATGTTAATTTTGAGATGTTGTACACCCATGGACGACCATGGATGTTTTTCTTATATTTTTAGATGTTATACACTACAATAGTTTAGAATTAGTGCTTTTTTACCACAGTTTTGCAAAGTTCTCTTTTAAATAGTATTGTAATTTCAAAAATCTAAGATTCAGAAGTATCATAATATATCCAAAACCTATACTATAGTAAACTATACCATATAGAAATATGAGAAAAACATCTAGGCTCGTGACATGAAGTGACATACATATTTATAATTATAGTAACTAATAAGACTGATTAGAACACTAATTGTTTTTAAGTCCGTATAGTAACGGACTAAGAATACAGGATGTCACTACCCCATTTCATCCTAGGGAAATACACCATGCAAACCCTATACCAACCAGTCTGGCCAGCGTAATATAGTAGGGTAAAACCTCCTTTTAGGGAGAGGCCCATGTCCAACAGTTGGCAGCAAAAGGCTAGTTGATTAGATTCCTTTAATTTTTAATTGCGCCAAATATCCTTAAAAATCTAATGTAATGTTTTCAGTTTTAAAAAGATGATGCATATTTTTATCTACTAGTAAAAGATTATGTAGGATGAAAGTAAAATTATCAATACTTAATGAACAATTATTGTTGATTTTTTGTTGTTAACATAATAATTTTTTTTTAGATTGACATCGACGCACAAACGAATACCACAGATCCAGGATATGATTCTAGATCCCCAGTGGTGGAATATTTCGTCGGCTTCTTTCAAATTTTTTAATAAAAAAGTGGTGTTTTTTTTTAATTTTAACTTGTATAAAATGGTTAGAATAACCAAACCCAATAATAATTTTTGAAAAAAAAAGTAACAGAAAAATTAATTAAAAAATCAACGAGGTAAATAAAGTCGTGATTCTAATCAAATCCGATGACATAATATATATAAATTGGAGTCATCTTTTATTTTTATTTTTTTTGCTAAAATTTTTAAATAAACGTTTTTATACAGTTTTATTAAAAATAGAAAACGTAAAAAAAAACATTAAAAAAAATAAGAAAACACCGACGAAAATTTCCTCCACTGGGGGGTCTAGAATCATGTTCTGCTTCCGTGGTATTCGTTTGTGCGTCGTTGTCAAATAAACCCTGTATATAATATACAGGTTTAGTAGTTGAGCATCACTTTTTAACGCAATATTTTAATAAGATTACAAAATCACATTACGATGTCGTTTAAAACCTTTAACAAAGAATGATGTTATGTTCCTATACTGTTGTAATCATAAAGTCCTAAGGTGGGATATCATTTATTTTTTGCTACTACTTATTATGTCATTCATGATAATTACTTTACTAAAATAATTGTAATAAAGCAACTTTATCATTACTTTCTATTAGAAAAATTACTTTCCCAAACGCGATTCATGTTAACGCGTTAGAAGCGTTTGGGAAAGTAATTTTAAAAGTACTTATCGTTTTGTGAACAACCTTCATTTATGTATGAATAAAAATAATCATTTTGTTTGTTTACTTCTATTAAAGTTACTGATCTAATCAAACTATTAGCTTTTTATTAATCTCCTGGGTAAAATGAATGACCTACCCTAACCTAAATACCTATTAAATAAAAGTAATCATTTAATTTTATGCATATTATGTACTAGTCCTTACAATTCCTATCTGTTATTTTTTTCTGTTACATTAAATTTATTTTCAAATCTTTTTCATATCCGTTACGTACAATTATTATGAATAACACCCAGAAACGACTGACATGTTCAATGGAACTTTGGGCTTTTGGAATTTGTAGAAATTTGGAAGAAGGAGGGGGAACCAGTAAATGTCCTGAAAATAATAACAGGATACATTATTCCATTTGTCAAGAAGCCACCTCTCATACCGTTTCATCCAAATATATTAACAAAATTCGAAACAAAAAACTTAAATACAGAGATTCATACTCTAATATACCAAAGAGTCTTAAAAAAATCAACATGTCGGACAGGATTCTTATCATCGATGTTTCCAGTTCTAAAACCCAACTAGAAAGCCCGTCCAATAATCAATTTGAAAGGTTTGAACAAATACCTTACCCCAAAGAAATTTCGCTTGTTAAGCCACTTCAAGGTACCTCGTTTCTTGCAGATGGGAGATTTCCTCATAAAAATCGACATTTCCCAGGCATATTTTCATATTCCAGTAGCCAACCGTCATCGAAGGTTTCTTTCAATAGTCTACCTAAAGGAAGTATTCCAATTCACATGTCTCCCATTCGGTCTATCAACGGCACCTCTGACCTTTGCAAGGGTGACAAATTGGATAGCTTCACGGCTACGGCAGATAAATATAAGAGTTATTGTCTACCTCGACGATTTCTTGCTCGCCAACCAAGATCCAATGAAATTACAAGCAGATGCCGCCATGACGATACAATTTCACAAAACTAGGCTGGATTATCAATATGGACAAAACTCTACAGAAGCCATCTCAGAACATCGAGTACCTAGGAATACATTGGGATACATTTCACAATACAAAGGCACTGCCAAAACAAAAGATATTCTCCCTAGAGAGAGATCTCAACAAAGTTCTTTCAACTCAAAGATGGAGTTGGCAGTCTTCAAGAAGTTTGCTAGGGAAACTAAACTTTGCCTCTTTCTTAATACCGCTGGGAAGACTTCACTCCAGGGGAATACAAAGAGCAGCCAACATTCTGCCAGAGAACTTAGCCCACAAAAAATGTCCCATTCCGGAGAAGGCATTCCAACAATGCAAGTGGTGAGTCAAAATCTCGAAGAGAAAGACATTCTGTTCAGTTGCGCCGAAACTATATTCATCACATCAGATGCTTCAGACAAAGGATGGGGAGCACAGGTGAACGGAAAACACATCAGCGGCACCTGGACCACTCACCAGTCTCAATGGCACATAAACAAAAAAGAATTATTTGCTGTAATTCTAGCTCTAGACTCAGAGAAAGATTCGATAAGGAACAAAAGAGTTGTCGTTCAGTCAGACAATCGAACCGTAATAGCATACATAAGAAACCAGGACGGGACAAAATCACCACAGCTGACAGATATTGTCTTTCAACTGTTAACATTGGCCAAGCAATTGAATGCGATAATTTGTCCTCAATTTATACCAGGGATGTACAACGATGTAGCCGACAGTTTATCCCGGCAAATGCGTCTAGCGGATTGGCATCTGTCACCAAAGATTTGCAACCGGATATTTCAGAAATGGGGCATCCCCGAAGTGGACCTGTTTGCATCAAGCAACTCGAAGGTGGTTCCAATTTACGTATCCCGGGATGCAAAGGACAAGGACGCTCTTTATATAGACGCCTTCAGCAAGATATGGGAATTCAAGTTAGCATGGATCTTTCCACCCCTTTGCTGATTCCTCAAGTGCACATCTAAATCATGCCAAAGGCTCATACATCCTGATCGTTCCACGTTGGGAGAAAGTATTTTGGAGATCAGATCTGAAATCTCGGGCAATATCCATCCATTTCAAATACGGAACCTACATCATCATCTCAAAGACCTAACAACCCCAATGAATCCATCGAAAGTTTTAAACATTTGGAGGCTTGGAGGGTACAGGGTGGTCTTTGTTAACGAAGAACTGGGACGAAGAAGATTGCAATTTAATTCAAAAAGCATGGCGTGATTCTTCACTTAAAACGTATCAAGCTCCATGGTAAACATGGTTAGCAAGATGTAAAGTCCTTGGCCTTAACCCAAATAAACCAGACGCAGCATCAGTAGGACAACATTTAAGTTTTCTATTCTGCGTAAAAAAATTGTCTCCTAGTACTATAAAATTACATAAATCAGTAATTGCTACATTTGCTGATCCTGTTATTAGGGATTATATCACAGATAGTCCAGTTGTTAAACAAATAATTAAAGCCATTGAATTGTCAAAACCCCCAGCAGGTAAAAAAAACAAATTTGGGATGTCAAAGATCTAATTAAATGGATGAAAAATGCTACAGTACTAGAGGAAAATCTATTTCAAATATCGCGCCTTCTGACTCTATTGCTACTCTTAGCATCTGGTAGAAGAATACACGACCTCACTTTACTTAGAATTGATGAAGACAGCATGAAGATAGATGACTCCTCGGTTACATTCTGGCCGGAATTCGGGTCCAAAACTGATAACCACTTACATAGGCAATCTGGTTGGAAACTCTTGCAAGTTCCAGATGAGAAACTCAATCCTATCCGATGGATAAAATTATATATGGCTGTGTCGCATTCAAGGAGAAATGCTAATGGCAATATAATAAATTCCTTGTTTGTTACTTCTAGAGGTCGAGTAGCACCTGCATCAAAAGCAGTTATAGCAGAATGGATAAAAACTGCGTTTTCAGAAATAAACATTCATTTTTCACCAGGCAGCATAAGGGCAGCTTCTTCAAGGAAGGATAATAATGTTCCTTTAGATATAATAATAAGAAACGGTAATTGGAAGAGTGATAGAAATGTGATTAAACATTATTTTAAAGAAATAGTTAGCACACCGTCCAAAGATAATGCCAATGACTTAAATTTAGTAAACACTAGCTTTATTACTATGTGATTATAGTTCCTAATTAATGTTGCTTACATGACTGATTCTAAACAGTTTATTTTATAATAAACATGTCCAGAAATGTTATAAGATGTTTCATTTAATTCAATACAGGCACTTCCACATACCATTTATAATAATAATAATGATAATCTTTAATTTTTCACAGTACACCTTTCCCGTGTCGTCAGTACCCAAATAAATCTCATAGGTCAAGCCGACGGCACAGACCATGAAATAGCAAACGTTTTTCCCCCGAAGGGATAAAAACGATATATTTCATGTCTTGCCTAAGCTTGACCGGGTAAACCCTTGACGACTATAATCCCAAGGTACTGACATGCACCGCGCGGACCCCCGCCCGGGCGCCACAGACCCCGCGCGGTGTTTAGCGGCGATCGGGCGGTGTCGAGCGCGTCTAGACGGCACGGGAAGCTAAGATACGTATGTATCTCTCATCTGTAATCTCATAGGTCAAGCCTAGGCAAGACATGAAATATATCGTTTTTATCCCTTCGGGGGAAAAACGTTTGCTATTTTCTCGAAAAAAACTCTCTGATACACAACAGCAATATAGCACATTTGACAGAGAATTATTATCAATATACATGGCTATCAAACACTTCAGAAAAATGTTTGAGGGACAAGAATTAATAGTTTACACGGATCACAAGCCGCTAACCTACGCTATACACAAGCAACCATCGGATAGCGATACACAACGGCGCACTCGTCAGCTGTTATTTATCAGCGAGTTTACGACCGACATACGTCACGAGAGAGGAGTAAACAACGTTGTCGCCGACGCACTTCACGCATCGAAACCATCGAATTGCCATCTCCAATAGATTACGACGAATTAGCACAAGCGCAAGACAAGGATAGCAACATACCCACTTTATCAAAGCAAACAAACATCCAACTCAAGAAAATCGTCGAACCCGGTTCAAACAAACCAATAATTATGTGCGAAACATCGACACCACATATTCGTCCATACCTACCAGATAACTATCGTCGCATCGCATTCAACGCCGTGCACAATACAAGTCACCCTGGAATGTGAACTACACGCAAACTAATGCAACAGCGTTACTTCTGGCCAGCAATGAATACCGACATTGGCGAGTGGGCGAAGATATGTACTGCGTGTCAACAATCAAAGGTACAGCGACATAACCACAGTAACATTAAGGCTGAGGCTACAGTAGGCAGCGATTAGCGAATCGACTGAAAGAGCGAAACGAGATAAACATGGTATGGCTACATTATAGGCGAAAATCCGGCGTATATCCGGCGATGACGTGGCTGCAGTACACATGCTACACAACGAATTAGCATGAGCGATTCATGCGGCTATTTCGCTGATATGTTGATGTAGCTGATGTCGTGATTACAGTAATGTTGTTCCGATCGCTTAAACAAATTAAAGATCGCTAGTAATATTCGATGTACGGTGTAGCCATATACGTGAACATTCATTTATTTGTTTTATTCGCTCATGTGTCGCAGGTCGCGTCGCGGTCTAATGTAGCCTCAGCCTAATTCGTTCCCGCCAAGTGAACGATTTCAACACATCCACGCTGATATTGTTGGACCACTACCTACTTCTTCATGTGGACATCGGTACCTGCTCACCATCATTGACCGTTGCACACGTTGGCCAGAAGCAGTACCTCTGCAGGAAATAACAGCTGACGTCATCGCACGAAAGCTATACGAAACATGGATCGCACGTTTTGGTTGTCCAATCAGAATAACAACCGATCAAGGGCGACAATTTGAAAGTCGATTATTTCAAGAGTTCGCACTATTGCTAGGAGTGCAAAAAACCCGTACTACTGCCTACCACCCGCAGAGTAACGGTATCGTGGAACGCTGGCATCGAACATTGAAAGCCACTCTCATGTCACGACTAGTGAACAGCAACAAATGGCTCACCGAACTACCTACTGTATTGATGGGACTACGAGCCGCGACACGTACTGATACCAACACTAGCGCTCCGCAGCTTACCTACGGACAAGCGTTGCGACTACCAGGCGATTTTATATCACCATCGCCAACTGCAACGAAGATGGACCATACCTACGTCCACAATCTGCAACACACTATCACGAATCTACGCATACCAACCGCATTCAAACAAACAGTGTATGTTCGTGCACAAGGATTTGCACACATGCACACATGTGTTCGTGCGTGATGACACTGTCCGTAAGCCGCTTCAACGTCTATACAAAGGTCCGTACCAGATAATTGCAAGGAACGAGAAGTATTTCACGATACAGTTACCTAGTCGAGTCGCATACATATCAATCGACCGACTAAAACCAGCGTACACGATAAACACTGAAGATCACGAACACAGTAAGGAGACCACAACATCAGCACCGGCTACCACAGAAGTACACTCTAGCCAACTTCTAACGAGCAAAAGCGACGCTTCACACCGCACCAGATCAGGAAGGATCATAAAAATGCCAGTACGCTTCGCTTGAGGGGGAGTACTGTAGCTGCAACTCATCAAGACATCCGTCCGCCGCCACAGCCAAAGGTTCACTGACGTTTCCGCGTTTTTTTTTTTTTTTTATAATAATGGCATCTCGTAGTTGACCTTGAGAGGTCGTGACTACTTAACCGGACTTTCCTGTGGCTGCCTTAAGCGAACTCAAAGCCTCCAGCCAGGGGCGAATTTCTTATAATACTAAGCGACTGCACGCTAAGGGCACCCCCTGTGGGGTATGGACCTCGGCTTAGGGCGTCGCTGGGGGGAGGACAGCAAGGTGGGACAGGCTGGATCTGATCAGTATTATTATTATTAATCGGGGAATTTAAAACTACAGGCTCAGCTGCGGCGCGGGCTGGCGCTTCGTCGAGCAAGGGTCGGGGGGGACAATTACGTCGGGGTTTACGCGAGGGACCTCGGCGGCGAGGTAGGAACGTAGGTCGGTGTGTTTTGTGCACTGTACTCGTGGCCCTACTGCTTTCCTGGAGGAGGGCAATGGGGTCATCGGGGTCGGTGAGAGTATGCCTTGGACGGCGAATAGAGCTAATGGTGGAGGGCCTATAACTGGCGGCCTGCACAACCAGAGGGTTGCGGTGGGTGCCGGCGGAGTCGAAGAAGCGCATCGTGATGCGCTTCATGAACTGCTTGATGGCGGGGATTTTAAGATCGAGATGGAGGATCTCGTTTCGGACGAACCAGGGGGCTCCCGTTGCCTTTCGGAGGAAACGGGTTTGGAGGCTCTGCATCCTGTGGATGTGGTGGGGCCTAGCATGTGCGAAGACTGCACAGGCATATGTCATGATGGGACGGATGCACGCTGTGTAAATACGCAATTTGCCCTTAAGGGACAATTTGCTGCGCGCATTTAGGACGGAGTGTAGTCTACCGAGAGCGAAAGCGGCACGCGAACGCACCTGCTTAATGTGCTCTGAGAACGAGAGATGGTGGTCAAGGGTCACGCCTAGGTATTTGGCTCGCTTCTCCCAAGGGATAGGCTTGCCGAACATGGTGAGCGGTCGGGGGGGATGATGTTTCTACGCGGTTTGGTGAAAAGAACCGCCTGAATTTTGTCGGGATTGACTTCGATTCTCCACTTTCTAAACCAAGCGCCAAGCTTGTTGACTTCGGTCTGGAGAGTGCGAGATATATGGTCGTGGACTAACCCGGTGTAGTAGATGGCCATGTCATCTGCGAACAGAGCCAACTGCACCTTTCTACTTTTCGGGATGTCGCTGGTGAAGATAGTGAAAATGAGAGGGGCTAGTACAGAGCCCTGAGGGACGCCTGCACGGATAGGATGCGGGGAGGATAGCGCTCCTTCGATGCGATAGCGGAAGGTGCGGTTTGACAAGAAGTCTCGTAAGATGAGCACGAGACGATCGGGCACACCGAGTTTGTAGTGCTTATATAATAAGCCGTTGTGCCAGACCTTGTCGAACGCTTTCGCTATGTCGAAGAATACAGCACCGGTCGTAAGACCACGTTGAAAGCCGTAACTTATGTGTTCAACGATGCGGTGGACCTGTTAGACGCAAGAGTGTTGGGATCTAAAACCGAACTGCTGGTCGGGGATGAGGCCCTTTGTTTCCGCAAAATCTCTGAGGCGCTTTAAAATAAGCCTCTCATAGACTTTGCCGAAGACATTGAGCAGACTGATGGGCCGGTAGCTGGTGGGCTCCGTTTTCGGCTTACCGGGCTTCGGTATGCCGATGAACACTAAAACTATCAGCCCTAGGTTTTTAATTAGTGACTGGGCCACTAGAGGACTCAGGAAAAGTAGGGAAAGTTTTTTCGAGCTGTATGGCCTTAAGCCTTACATAAACACTGAAACTTTTAATAGGTATGTTGCTACTTACTCTAGAATTTTTAAGAACACTTGTAAGGCAGCTAAAGCCTTGTACATTAGCAACAAATTTAAATCAGCAGACAATAAAATAAAGACAGTTTGGAAAATTATCAATAATGAAACGAATAGGCACAAAAAGCATGATTCTGATTACACACTGGAGACGTCATGTGGTCTCATTTGCGATAGCAAAGAAGTTGCTCAAGAATTTGTAATTTTTTTTACCAGTGTCCCGCTTTAAACTACTGAAACCTTAAATTCCTCGCCCTCGTTCGCTTTTGATTTAGTAAAGGAAAACGTTTCAGCTTGCACGATTGAATTTAACTTTAAGCATATTAATCCCATAATAGTAATAAAAGCTTTTAAGCAAATCAAGATCAAATTGTCTGAAGATCTTTGGGGAATGTCCATTAAAGTCTGTACCTCTTTTTTTTTTTTTGAGGGTGGGAAATCATCAAATAACTTCTCCCGCTCTGGGCGGAGCGGGAGGGTGTGTCAGACTCTTACTGACTAAAACCCACCCGTATTCCTTCCTGTTGCCTGTGTTGCGGGGGCCTCGGTGACCCATAAGTACCTTCCCGCGACCCCGGCAGGCATCGGCCCTGGTGGACCCCTACTATATGTGCTGACGACATCTCTTTGAGGCGCGCGTGGAATACAACGCGCCGTCGACCCGGGCCTGGTCCTTACCGGACCGTGAGCTACCCATTGCTCACCGTCCGCAAGCCCGCGCCTACGGTGGCCGGGATTCCCGACGCCCTGGGCGTCTCCTGCGGCGGCTAGGGGCGAGAGGGCGCGAAACTTGCCTTTCCCTCAACCGTCCCGCCTCCTCCTTCGCGAGCATTACTGCTTCGCAGAAGGAGGTGACGGCTGCCCATGCCCTCTCGCTCCGTACCATGGCCTGAACCAGGGCCGGACGCGAGAGGTCTCTGCCGCCGATCGCCTCCACGAGGACACGGCGGTGCTCTGCCCAAGCCGGGCAGACCTCCACCGTATGCTCCACCGTGTCCTCCGGGCGATCCACACAGTGGTGACACTCGGACGTTTCCTCCCGCCTTATCCGACACAGGAACCTCCCGAAGCTGCCGTGTCCGGTGAGGACCTGCGTCACGCGGAAAGTTTGTACCTCTATAATTGAGACTATAGCGCCCTACTTAGCCTTAATATTTAATTTGTGTGTGATCAAGGAGTCTTCCCGGATTTAATGAAATACAGTAAGGTAATACCACTTTTCAAATCCGGGGACAGTAAAGACACCAATAATTATAGACCCGTATCCGTGTTGCCGGTTTTCAGCAAGGTGTTTGAAAAGGTAATGCTTAATCAAATGCTCAATCATTTTAACTCGAATAAAATCCTTCACGATCAACAGTATGGTTTCACTAAAGGACGGTGTACGACCGACGCCGGTGTAACCTTGCTAAGACACATTTTTAACGCGTGGGAAGAAGCGCAAGACGCCATAGGAATCTTTTGTGACCTCTCCAAGGCATTTGATTGCGTCGACCACGAAACCTTACTCTTGAAACTTGAGCATTACGGACTTGGAAAACATGCGCTCAGCTTAGTAAAATCTTATTTAAATGATAGACAACAGCAAGTACAAATTAATGGTATCAATTCACTCGGTTTAAAAGTAAAAATAGGTTTTCCACAAGGCTCGATATTGGGACCTTTCCTCTTTTTAGTGTATATTAACGATCTACTCCATTTATTAAATAATCAACCACAAATGGTGTTATTTGCTGATGATACTTCTTTAATTTTTAAGGTAGATAGACGTGCTACGAATGTTGACGACGTAAATAACGCCCTATTGCAGGTACAGAACTGGTTCACTGCCAATAATTTAGTATTAAATGGGAAAAAAACTAAGTGCATTCGATTTTCTTTACCAAATGTCAAAAGTGGTGATTATGAGATAGTATTGAATCAAGAGAAACTAGAATTCGTCGATAAAACTGTTTTCCTGGGGATCACGCTCGACTCAAGGCTACAATGGGGTCCTCATTTAACATCTCTTGCAGGACGGCTAAGTTCAGCGGCATATGCTGTTAGAAAAATCCGTCAATTTACTGATGTAGATATCGCGAGGCTAGTCTATTTTAGTTACTTTCATAGTATCATGTCTTACGGTATTTTACTTTGGGGACGGGCTGCAGACATCGAGTCAATTTTTATTCTGCAGAAAAGAGCTATCAGAGCCATTTATAATCTCCGCAGGCGCGATTCTCTAAGGGACCGGTTTAAGGACATTAACATCATGACGGTACCTTGTCAATATATCTACGAAAACATCATGTACGTAAGAAAAAATTTACATCATTTTAGTAAAAGAGGTGAAAGACATAATTATAGTACTAGAAATAGGGACCTATTATCTCAGCCAGGTTTCAGACTGGCTAAAGTAGACTCATCTTTCATGGGGTACTGTTTAAAATGTTACAATAAAATTCCACCCCACATACTTCAACTGAATGAAATGAAATTCAAATCTTGTATCAAACGCACACTATGCAGGCAGGCATATTATAAGTTGGGTGATTACATCGCTGATAAAAATGCTTGGCTCAATGCTGGTCCCGCTCCACAACCACAACCAATTGAATAATTAACATTTGAAAATACTGTTGTAGCAGCTGAACATTGTAAGACTATCTTTGCATTGTATAAATTCAACCTACGTTGTATTGTATAATTGCATTGCACAGGTGTGAGTACTATGTATAATAGAGCTACCATTTGCCGGTTATGTAATTGACTTGAATGGGTCCTGGCGGCTGAGAGTATGTCATGCTCACTCAGATGTCTCGCTGATGGTGGCGCGTGTGTTGGATCATTTAGCTCCCTTCAAAATGGTTGAGCTAAATGGTGCTAATCCATGCGTCATGCTCGTGAACGGGCGCCGTTAGTTGGGACTGGTCACCTCTTAGCGTCCTCGGCTTATTTGTAATTATTTTATCTAGAAATTGTTTTTGTTTCTCTTTTTACTATGGGCGCGTTTTTTTATTTTACATCGTCCTCACATTTAGTTATAATTTCAACATTATTTTTGTACTAATCTTTATGTATCAATTTAATTTAAAAGAGTGTCCATGGAGTTTCTTGCCCGTTCTTCTCCATAGGTACCTACTACGCTTTGGAATGGGCAACTAGCTTCATATTTCTAACTGACCGACTCCTTGACAATTCAAAAGTGCCTGTAAATGGTTTAATTGAAATAAATGCTTTGAGTTTGAGTTTGAGTTTGAGTCGATCGTGGCTGTCGTGTCAGCGATAGAGTCGAAGTGGTCGGGAATGGAGTCTAGTCGGGGACCTAACGTGGTGGATTTCAGGCAGTCGCTTACTTTCCTCCAGTCTGTAACTAACTTGGTGAGAGGGGGTCTGTCAGGGTCGGGGAGACCTAGGCGTGGGGCCAGCTTTACGACAACTGGACGGTGGTCAGAGGAGAGTTCGTCAAGCGCCTCTATAGAATCCAACCGTAAGTTGATACTCTTCAGAAGCGCTATGTCAAGTACGTCGGGGGTATGGTTAGGGTCGTGGGGAAAGTGAGTGGGAGTCATCGGGGCGATGATGTCGAAGTTAAGGATGGGACATAGGTCAAACAGGTGTTTGCCTCTGGTGGAAACCTGGTGCTGTTCCAGGCATGATGTTTGGCGTTGAGATCGCCCGCTATGATAACGGAGTCACTCAGGCCAAGTAAAATGGAAAGGTCGTCAGAGAGGGGGGGAAGGGCTAACTTCGATGTGCAAATCGGGGGAACATAGTTCGAAACTATGGTGATCGGTTGATGGCCAGTCATGCCTAACTTACATATGGACACTTCTAAACGTGAGAGAGGGGGCGGGTCCATTGGGATACAGTGCAGGGACGTTCTATAATAGATTAAGGTGCCGCCCTTGTGGCATCTAGTCCTGTCATTGCGAACTATGCGATAGTTGGCAATTGACGGGTTTCGACGGCTGGGCTTTAAAAAGGTTTCCTGTAAGAGGAGAATATCAATTTGGTGGTCGCGGAGGAACGCAGCGAATTAATCGTGTTGTTTAAGCATGCCATTAGCATTAAAGAAACCTAACTTTAGGGATCGGGGTTTAGTACGTGCTTGGATTCGTATATCCATTACTGGGGGGGGTTTGCGAAGTTTTCTAGGGCTTGCGTAATCTCGGGATACGCGAGGAAGATTCGCTGGATCTGAGCGAGATCGCAGGAATTTCGGGCGGCAACGAGTTCGTTGGCCATTTTACGCGCGCGGGGCGTAAAGAATAACGCGAAGGTCCCAGAGATCACGCTGAACGGATCTACTGGGACAGACGGACCGACCACTGGAGTGGTTGAAGCGGCGACGGGCCGTGGCGCAGCGGTTGCAGCAGCGGCCATGGGAGCGGGCGCGGGTCTAGCGGGTAGTACGGGTACGGGCGCGGGGACGCGGATGCGGGGATCCATCAGCGGTCTAATGGGAAGCGGAGTGGGTCTCGGCTGAACCATAGCAGGGAAGGCCTGCTGGTGGTTCAGGTAGTTCCAGGGGCTAGGCCTTTGCGGGCTTAGCCTCTGGGGGAGTTGCAAGAGGGTCTGTGATGGGGGGGTGGTAAGAACCCATATGATGGGCACTCTCTCTGCTGGTGGGCGTCTGCACGCTTCACCAGCTTTGAGGAAGAAGTCTTGAGTCGGACGTGCCATGCTCACCAGTAGTTGTTTATTTAACACTTTTCATCTATTCAAATAGTAAACAAGATTTGTAAATGTGTCTGCCCAGCCCCGTATCTATTCAACAGTTAGATTGTATTTTTTCATCTGATTGAAACTTCTTTCAAACTGATTTAAATAAAAGGAATTTCATCTTCCGGTAGAATCTGATAGCATATAATGTCTTCTGAATCAGGTATCACTAAATCTTGCATTATGTTCCTCACTGATGATGTGCTGGTGTCCCGGCACTTTGCTGAACCCGCTTTTAATTTTAAGGACCAATCCGCATATCGTTAACTCGTGAGAATGTTAGCTTTTAAAGACAAGTTCTTGAATGTTTCCTGAATTTAATGCATCATGCATATTTTGATAGAATAAATGTTCTTGTGTTGTATCTCTGACCTGAGGTTTTGATGAATCTGCGCTCGATTTTTTATGAGCAAGCTGCATATCACGAACAAATATAGCCATTAGCGCTCTGAATAATAATTTTACAAATACCTTCAGAAGTATATTTCACTGAATCTTGCATTGTATCTATTATTATATCTATAATTTATTAAATTCATTTTTAAATTGTTTAATTCAGATTATGATTCAACCTTTTAACTACAATTGCAGGAAACCTTTTAACTAATATTGAATGTCGCATAAAATGATTTTACGTAAGTAATTTATAGTTACTTAGGCTCCAATGATAATAGCATTTTGCGAGCAGTGGTGGCCCGGTGTTAACGGCCGCGACTTACGAGTTGTAGGTCGTAGGTTCGAACTCGGACAGGCGCTTTACTTTGTGTAAATTATTTCATCACCACTGCTCTCAAAACGGTGAAGGAAAACATCGTGAGGAAACCGGCATGTCCTAGAACCAAAAATTCGAAGACATGTGACATCTACCAACCCGCACTGGGCCCGCGTGGTGGATTACGGCCCACTCCCTCTCACAGAGAGGAGGCCTGTGTCCCAGCAGTGGGAACATTATAGGCTGATTATGTATGATAATAGCATTTAGTAGCTTATTCAGCAGACAATCAATCTATCCTCCTCCACTTTAGAATAATTTTATACATTTCTTTCTTTGAAAAATAGGCGTTTTGATTTGTCAACATAATCTGTTCCTTTTACAGCATTTAAATAAACGCAATCAGGAAAAAATATAGCATGTTGCATCCAAGGATCATCGTAATACTCCCAATCTTCGCTCCACACGAAAAGCACATAACGTTATCGTTTAAACCACTTCCACAGTAAAAAAAACCTGCATCGACCATTTCCATCACCAATCTTCGTTTTGAATCTGCGGTAGCCCAATAGTGTCGAAATGAACATAATCGAATTTTATTTTTATTATATATTTCATAACGTGGACTGAAATAATGTTGAAGCATTTTTAAGAAGATTTCGACACGAGTATGAATAAAAGAATAATAAAGTCTTGTTTCTGGTGTTCGCAATTAATAAAGATGTGGTGCTCCGAGTCGTAATGGAGCTGGAATGACCTTTTTTGTTGATGATAATTAAATTATTGCACATTTCGTTGTGGTGTTTCTATATCTAATACATTTGTTCTGAAATAAAACAAGAAAACATTTACTCAAAGAAAAAAAAACATTTATTCTGACATATTATTATGATATCAATAGCTAACAAATTACTTAACTTATATTTTTTCAGAGCATCCCTTATCTTCTAAATTAAAAATACTTTTATTATCAACCCATTTTTTTAAACATGTTACATTTTTTAAAGCACATACATTCGAATGATACACACAGCTAAATATATTACTAGATATTCTATGATCATCAAATAATTTTTGTAAACGAGGACAGTTCTTATCTTCTAAATTATATATTTTATCATGTTTTACAATGTTTTTTAACCACGACACTTTTTCACATCCTTTAACATAAATGTTTTTATCTTCCAGATAAGGTACAATATATCGATTTAAGTTTAAATATGGTATAAAACCCTCTTTCCAGAATTTTTTTCTGTTTCTCTCTATCCAACTTACTTGCAATCTTTCTTTTTTTGTAAGATTGTAAAATGGGAATGGTGGTTTGATTAGTAATACCATAATTTGATTCCCGCATGCTATTGCTATTTCTTTCACGATAAACTCGTTACTTTCCGTCTTAAACCCTTGCACATCTACTATGGCGTTCATAACAATTTCCTTACAATACCACTTAAGGGTTTATATTCGAATAGACGATCGTTGATGATTAGACAATAGGCAGATGTATTTTCTGGTATATCTTCAGAACTTTCTATTTCCAGTCTCACATCTACAGCTCCTGTTTTCAAGGCTTCGTTCTGTCTTGAGCAATCAATTATAAATAAAGGAGCCTTTTCTTTAAATTCGCTTAGACCAACAATTGGTTCAGACCGGGTGTTATAATAAGACTGACGAAATTTGGTGAACATTTCATATAATATATAATACTTATCTTCAGAAAATTTTGCATTCACCGATTCGTATGGATAATATTGAGAATTTAAAAAAAGAGTAACATTAGTTAATTTACAATGGTCAAATATCGAGCAGTCTTTACTTTTCATATTTTTTCTATTTGTATGCAAACCAAAGATCACATACCTTGGTTTTTCGAGTTGTGAAGCAGTCTTAATAACCCAGGAATGTTTTGTAGTTCTAGGTAATAAAGGGTATTCGTACAAGTCCCAATTTCTGAAGGCTATTTGAATAGGACGATCCTTTTCTAAATGTTTAAGTAAAGTTAATCTTTCCCGATCTGAAACTTTTATATGAGGCATACGCCATTGCAGTCTCTCTATATTTACTTCAATGGAGTCATTATTATCAAGTATTACATTATTAAGATTCGAACTGCTTCTTTTAAGTATAAGTTCATGTTTACAGTTAACGATAATTTTATTATAATCTTCCGCAAATCCTAAAACTTTATTCAACGGTATAAGGGCACTAAAAATACCATCATTATCTTTCACCCCGTTCAAATTCCAACCCCAAATAGCAGCAGCCTTACTTTCCCCCTCGCTCATTGACACATATGATTTAAGAGTTGTAGATATACCTGCATTTTTTATTCGGTCCACCTCTACACCGTTAATTTCATACCGAATATCTTGAAATAGAAATGATATATGATTATTGGTAAAATTAACAACCTTTCGTGTTAGTTTTCCTGCTCCATCTTTCGAAACCGTAGTGGCTCGACCCTCAACGTAAATGTAGCTGGCTGAAGGTAATACGTACAAATCTTGCTGATTTATGGGTATACGTATTTCATCATTTTCATTGAAACTGTTGCTATATGGATTATAAGTATGAGTTTCATAACTCACTATAGAGTTGTCAAATTGTGGTAAATCATTCACTTGAAGAATGCTCATAATTTAAATCCCAAAGCTCGAAGAAATAATTTATTATCTTTAGTTATTTTTTTTATAGTACGTATAATATGTCTTCGTCTTTTGAAGGTACGAGAACGAGTAAAACTATTAACTTTGCCAGTTGATTTTATATTGTAAACTATCATTTTTTTAGTTTTTCTAATCTAATTGACATTCATCTCTTGTGACAGATAATGTCAAAGTGTCGTCTTATGTAGACGACACCTAACATTTAAACCTTTTTTAAGTGAAGATCTGATAAAATCTTGCTTTTCCAAAACTGTTTAAGAAATTTAATGCATAAATGTCCGCAATTGAATAAATTATTATTTTGCAAATTATTGTAATTATAATTAATATTATTAGAACCTACATAGCGAACAAATTCTATTGGAGGTCTTAAGTTGCCGTAACTGTCAAAGTACTCAACATATTCGTTTAAAATTACATAGGCTACCCAATGTGTACCAGAATTTTTAGAATTATCTAAATTTATGATTCCACACTCTTTAAATAACGGATACTTCGGTAAGGTATCCCTCATATACACCCCGCGAAAATATGGAACGTCTTTTGTAAAATATATGATATCTATATTAGTAAGAGCACGATTAGGTAGCCTATGGTTTAGTTTTTTTTTCTTTAAATTTGTATATATTCCAAGTCCATCTTTGTAACGGTTTAGCCGCAGTCCATTTCCAATACATACACCTTCTGCATTCTTATTATGAGTTTTCATTTCATCCAAACGCTTTTTTGCAACTCTATATTCATTTATGGTTTTGACGATTCCAGCAATTCCACTTGCAATACTGCCAGCAGCAGACAAACCAGCAAATATTGGTATTAAAGGTAGAACACCGCCAGACTTAGGAATTGGTATGATACGTGGAACCCTGGCAGATGAATCACGATTCAATTCTCTAGCAGCAGCGTAGGCCAATTCTATTAGTTTTTTCCTACACTTCGGTTTAATTTTTTTAATGCACTTTTTGGTATGGGTTACTAAACTTTTAAAGTTTTTTTTTAGTCCAGCTCCAGAACTTACTTTTGCTAACATTATATTATTAACTAAATTGGCAGCAAGTTTTTCTCCTGTGCTTGCATCGGAAGATAAAGCACGCTTTTTTGCCATACTTAATAAAATTATATCTGCTTTGTGACGATCTTTCAAACTTTTGGAATTATTGTATGCAATATCATGATATTTACAATATTCGTCTAATTTGTTTACACCTCGATCACCTTGAGCCAATCTTTCACGTAATTTAGTTCCTGGGCCAACTAAACTATTAAAGTACCAAGTAAACTATTAATTAAATTATTGACAAGTCCTTCTTCCTTCATGTACACAAACAGAATGGAAGCATTATCGTAGAACATGATGTTATATTGATAAAATCACTCATAAAACATTGGTATCGTTAATCCAACTATTTTCGCAGGATGATAACCCCAACCATTTCACGAAAACTTTTCTGCCTTTTCGTTTTATAACTTTTTCAACAAGGTAAATGTCGGGATGTTTAGTTTTTTGTAATTCTTGATCGTAAAAAGCTCCTAAAATAGGTTGCTGTTTAACATCTTGTAATAAATACGTAACAGGATTTGTGTTTTGAACTTTTCTGATCTTGAATATCTCTGTTGACCAATTAGGAGTGTACCCTTTTTCGAAACAACCTTTATGTTTACTTATTCGAACAAAATCGCCTGTTTTAAACATAGGACATTTTGTAATCGTTCGATTTTGATTTAAATTAAACTACTTTTAATTTTATTGCTATGATTAACTTGAGCAGGTGGTAAACCAATTGTTCTGTGTATGGTATTATTATATCTAGTAATGGTTTTTGCAAGTGTTCCGTCAGTCCATTTATAATCCCTCTTGAAACTAAATTCCTTGAAAAGCTTACTCTTTATCGTCCTTATAAATCGTTCTACAATTGAAGCCTTTTTCGTTGAATAAGTGCAGTAGTGGTTTATAGAATTGTTTACTAATATTTTTTGAAAACTTTTATTGTAAAATTCTTTTCCTAGATCTGTTTGCAAGTTTCTAGGGATGCGTTTTTCTCTACTCAATAATGTACTAAAAGCTTCAGATACAGCTTCTTTGTTTTTTGTTTAAGTGGAATAGCCCAAGCTTCTCTAAGTATTTAGAGAATCCATCAATGACGACTAAAATATATTTGTTGTTGTTGTTGAATTTAGAGAAACTTTGCATATCCATCAAATCAGCTTGCCAAAGATCATCAATATCTTTTAATATTACATGTCTTCGAGGAAAATGTATTCTTGCACTTCTATGTATTTCGTTTATAATGTCTCTTTTCACTTTGCTCATTCTTTCAACTGTCACTTCTGAATTACAAAATTATACTGATATTCAGTTTATATGATGAGTCTTTTTATTATTTTATAACACCCGCTTCTTTTAATTCTTCAATAATTGATAAGATTTCGTTGTCAAGATTAGTATTACCTGCAGTTTTAGATGCGATCAAAAGTTTAAGCCTGTCCACTAATTCATTAGGATCATCCCAGTAAATAAGTTCGGTATTTTTTTTATATTTTTTAAGATACGGCAGACCAGCGCCTCGTTTTTGTTTAGATTTAGCTTCTGTAGATTCTTGTAAGCGTTTACTAGGCTCGGGAAATAACGGTTTGATTACTTGAGAATATTTTAGACCCTTATCACCTTTAACTTGACCTGCAGGGTCAAAGTCTCTTTTATGAGCATTAGTTGTGATGAGTATTTCTTTGTAAACTAATTTATCTTTTAAATTGACTAAATTTAAATCAGGCTTCTTGCGAAGCAATAATTCTTTAAGACCAGGTGTTATTTTATACAGTTTATTAGCTACGCGAATAAAATACACTTTATCAGAGTTCTCGCGAGTGGTAGAGAAATTAACTATTGTATTTCCGATCATATGCTTATTATTATCACTACGTACGCCAAATGGTATATTCACATCATCGTATATTTCAAAGATATCTTCTTTTTTCAGCGACACATTATTATCTTTTTCTGATTCAGATGTGTTACCTTCTTCATCTTCTGAATAAATTTTTTCTGACAAGCTCGACTCATTAGATGATTTATGTTTGTACATATCATGAGATTTATCACACAAAAATATTTTTGAATCTATAGCAGTGTGTTTAATTTGATCATCATAAGTATCTCCATTTTTTATTGTAGAAATTGGTTTGTTAGCTACTATTGCATTAAGAGGGTCTGCTAGAGGCTTAAAAAAATATTTCAGATGAGTGTCGGTGTTAAACTCATAATCTTTCATTTGTTTCACTTTTTCCTTTATAGCGTCTGCAGCCTTTATTAATTGATCTTTAATATTGTGGTCCATTATACGACTTATATTGAGAAGTATTTATGCTCAAATGATTTATAATCTTGCAGTCATAATTTATATAACCATTAATCAAAATAAATAAAGTTGTCAAAGGACTGTCTATATCTGCCTTTGTTTAATTCACAATCCTTATTAATAGTCAAAAAATCATAAGGATGTATCCAGATTTTAGAACACAGATCTTTGAACTTAGACCACTCTATATCAGAACTAACGTGCTCATCGTATATATGTTTCATGTTAACTTCATCTTGCTTGAAAATTATCAAAAAATTAACAATGTCACGTAATAACTGCTTTGGTATTTTTGAATACGTTTGAGATAAATAAAAACAATCTATACTTCTGTGTCTGCCCATTGTAAAATAATTTCGTATGTTAATTTGCTTTTCACAAACCACATCATCAAAAATAATAACAGAATTTGGTAATGCATCGTTAGGATGAATAACTTCATCATCAAAATTAAATATAAAAAGATTTACTTCTAGCACTTTTTCTAAAATCTGTTTTAGAAAACTATATTTTGGTTGAAAGCTAGTTTTGGAATACAAGTAAACATTTTTAAACTTTAAACCATTTTCGTGGATTAACAAACTAATCATGACGTTCGTTTTCCCGCAATTCGAAGGGCCACATATTATACATCTTATATTATTCGGCAGAAGAACACTATGCTTTGGGTGTAGCTTATTTTCCTCTACCTCAATATTTTTAACTTGTAATGAAACTGGTTGCTTGACCCACTTCATGTTTGTTTCTGTCAGAAAAATAATAAGTTCTAGTATTTATAATGCTTATCAGGAACGGAGGAATATTATTCAGGAATTGTAACCCTACTAACAATCAGATCTTAATTATTTTTAGCTTTGGTTTCATCGACTAAGTTCACGAATAAATAAAATTATCGTATATACTCATATAATATCTATACAAGTCATATTGACAAATGGTTTCAAATAAAAACAGCAAATATAGTACAAGTAAATATGTATGTATTAAATAACAACATAATTATTTAATTTTATATAATAATTGACAATTCTGGATTATAATGCACTAACGATAAAGTAATACGTATACTATAATATTGTATTTATATTAAAATATTGTGGCACAATGTCCCCATGGTAATGTATCTATTTGATTTGGTAGTATCTGCCTCTTGTCGTCACTTTTATTGATAACTATTTTATCTACTTCTTGAGAAAAAAATGCATGCTTTATTGATTTAATAGTGTTAATTTTACATTTATATATTTTGTTACTCATTAATGCTTTATTATAATTATATAAACGTAATCGCTTTGTTACATACTTGGTTACACCCTTAGCTTTCTTAATTTCTCCGTTTAAACTGTTGATGCAGTAAAGCTTAGCCCTAAGCCCAGTAAATTGAGTAATGATATCACCCCCAAGCTCGTCTTTAAATAGGCCTGGAATTTGTGCGTTGACTCTAGGCATATGATAGCTATTGTTAACATCGAAATTACTAGTATCAAATTTAAATATATCTTCTTTCATGTCTTGATATATATCCGGAGTCTTAATAAAATAAAGTAAACTGTCTGTATCTGTATAACAGAGCCTTGCTTTATTTGCATACTTATTTTTGATATAGTCATAGTGAAATTTGTACAAATGCTGTTTTGCATATTCCAGAACCGTAAAGCCAATATATATGGGCTTGTCAAGTAATATTTTTTCTGGACTTAAGTGAACAGCAGCAAAGTTTTCCGAGAAAATAGTAATATTTTTCAAGTTAGGTTTCGCAATTAATTTCGCAGCACTGAGGCTTTTCTTTGTTTTGTTGTTTGTATCATTCCATGTTGTTACTAATTTGATGTTAACTTGTTTTCGTCTATTTTCAATAGTTTTTTCAAATATAGCATTGTTCAATAGTTTAAAAAGGTTTTTTTCAAAGGGTGAAGATGAAGCTTGACGTAATCGAGTATTTAAGTTAATATATTTTTGTAAAAACTTTTCTTGCCTAAATGTTAGTATACGGTGAATCTTTTTTAAAACAAGCCCGTTCTTTATACATTCTTTTAAATGAACGTAATGTATAACATATTTAAATTTATCATATAAATTTGCAATTAATTTTGGGTTTTTACCCCCTGGAGGAGTAAATTTTTCTACTGCAAAGGGTAAATCACGATGAGCTTTATGTAAGTAGTCCGGATAAACCAAATCAACTTCTAAGATATATCCATAATTTGAATCATCTGGTATGCTAGTTATATCCATTGTAGATATTTCTTCAGGTAACAGAAATCGGAAATCAGATATTGGTAATTTTTTTGTCATCGCATAACCGTACAGATTATTGCAGTCAAGATATATCAAGTAAGTTGATGCTTCGGAGACATTAAAATTAGGTAAATATTTATTATTAGCTTTTGCATTGCGAAGAGAGCACTGTGCTAAGCCTCTACGTATACCCTGTTCTAAAAACTCATAGATCTCTACATCACTAATTAATTCTAACTGAACCTTTGTAAACAACAGCATCGCATCCCAGCTCAAGCTGGGTGCTGTGATATAATAAGCTGGATCAAGGTTATAATATTCCAAACAAGTATACCTGAATTTTTCAAATATATCACAAAGTAACAACACATCTGTTTTTAAATACAAATCTGTATATTCACCAAGAGATTTAATTCTAAAACTTTTCCATATGTTTTGTGCATGGTTATATTCGTCATTGGTTATATGTTCGCATTTTAAACTATTGTAAAAACATTCTTTCGAAGGAAGATGATTTTGTTCGTATTTCGAAAAAGAATCTATATAATCATACGGATAAATACCTTTTTGGTGCAATAGTTTCACCAAGTTTGTTTCGTGGAATTCATTTGATAAATGAATGAAGTCATTATCACTTAAATTTTTAGATAAGACGTCCAAACTACTGTTAAGAAACTGGAAAGAATCAATAAATTTTATTTGAACTGGGTGTGAAGTATTATTGTTTTTAATAACTTTAGTAACAGACATGTACTTTTCTTTAGTTTTCGGTATTATTTTAAAATCACCTTCATACTTTGCTAACTCTTTGACAAATAGATGGCAATCATAACCTGCCAAGTTATGAAAAAAAACTGGCATGAATGGGCACACTCGGTACATTAAATTGCAATGGGGATGTGCAGCACCCCGATATTGTGATGTTACATGATCATGATCTCTCACCTTGTCATCAAATAATAGCTGTTTACATATATGACATATAGTGGCATTATTAAATCTGTGTTCTTGAGCTAACGTTAAGGGCGACATAGGTTGTTTATTTGATAATATATTACAAATTTCTTCTACATCCCTTAGCAAATTTTGAACAAATATTTCAACACAATCTGGTCCTCTATACGTAACGTACTTATTTAAATGACGATCATGTGAGCAACAAATATAGTAACCAAAACTAGAAGGTTCGTGAACTTTGTACATGCGAGTACTCGGCGTTATAAATTCGTTATGGTTTAATAGAACACTTTCAAAGTCTGCATATATAACGAAGTTAATTTTTTGCTGCCTTTCATAATTTTTAAATTGTAGAATAGTATTTTTCTGTGGTAATATTGTTAATATTTTGTTACACATATGTGAGTTGTACTTTATTTCACTTGCGAAACATTGCAAACATAAATCACATAAATACATTTTACCTTTATGATGAGTGATTTGCCGTTTAACCAGTCGCAAAAGACTTTTGATTAAGCAATAGTGACTTTTGCCATTTTTTTCAATATATAACAAGTTTATATGATTGCGTTTTCTTGAATTAGTCACATATAAAGGACCAGTTACAGTGTTTCTGTCTAATCCATAAATATTAACACTTATGTCAATATTGTTCTTTTCAAAATTTCTAATATCTGCGTATGATGGTGGAAACGTCATATTATCTATATTCAGCACTGTGGAGTAATGCGGATATGAAATTGGTCTGCAGGCATTACTCTTTTGTGGAAATAACGCTGCTACAATACTCCATACGAAACAGTGATCATCATTGTTCTGTATATTAATACAACTTTTTGAATGTTTCACTACATCCGGTAACTCTATATACGAGCCACCCCTCAAAGGATTGTATTTATTAATATTAATCTCTAGATGACTCATGAAGACAAGTCCAACCAGATTCACAGTGTTTAAATTCAGATAGTTTTCTTTGAAATGTTTGTATAACATTTAAATATAATTCATTAATTTGGGTACTGTGATGTATTGATACATACTTTGTATTAAATGATTTGAGTTCTTGGTCGCCTGACTTTGGTAGAACAAAGTAAGCAAAAAGTTCGAAGTTCACTTTAATACAAATATGTTTTACAAGACAAACACTAATTACATTTATGACATGTTTCTGATTATCCATTAGGAATGCCTCTGGTGTGAGGTACTCTTCTGATGGAGTAAGTCTGTATGTAATTATTCTATTTTTAAACGCCGTAGCAATTATATCAATATTCTCAAATTCAGATTTTAATAGGCAATTAGATTTATGTAAATTCGTTCTCAAGTGATATTGGTATTCGTTTTTAGGTATTTCAATTTGACAGTATACACAATTCAATAAATTATTAGATCTTGAGATGGAATGGGGTGTAACTGCAAACAAAGATACAACATATACATTAATTATATGTATTTATTGCAAAATAAAACCTAAATTACATACCTAATACCAAATAATAATCACGGGAGTAAATATACTAGTATATGCAAGTACCTGGGTAGAATACGTTAATATACGACACCTAGGTAACTACTGCAATTATGAAGTAAGATACACATAAACTTTAACAGTGTTACTTAGTACAAAATGTTGTTTTATATTAGACAAATGTTTAAATGTGTTGCTGTCACTCTTTTACAATATAAAAGAAAAGGTGACAACAACAGATTTAAACATTGTCTAAAGTAAAAACACCATTTTGTACGTATTTATCCTAAAAAGTAAAACTTAAATTACGTACACGATGCAAAGAAATAATCATATTATAATGATGTGGGTAAATATGCAAGTTAATAATTAACTAGGTAACGAATACGTTAACATTCGATACCTAGGTACTAAAATTATAAGTACTAAAATTAGTAAGTAAGATACACACAATAACCTAATGCCCTTATTACACTATACTGAATGCAAGCGTTCCTAACACTCTGTATATTCAGAACATAAAAAATCAGGATAATTTTTATCAGTAAGATATTTTTTAATGTTTTTTGAATGCTCAGTAATAATTACTGATAAAGGTAGGAGGGCAATTGCGGAACTCTTTCCTGGTGGCAATTATAAAGTTAGATAAGTGTTGCCACGCGTCTGTATTTTGGGCAGTACGATTTTTGACGCATACAATTGCATGACGCCATCTATTCAAAGGTTGCACCTTCTCTATTTCGTCACAACTATAAACTTTCAGCTCTACATAGTGTGTTCCCTGTTTAAAATCAAACGTTTGACGAGAATGACCATTAGCAAGTCTTCTACTAACGTAGGATTGTAGCTGAGGAATTGGTTTACCCGGAGTTGAAAGCTGTTCTACAGCGTCGTCTTCACTGTCGCTCCCGAAGATATCACGGACAGTTGCCTTCTTCGGAGCAATCGGCTTGATAACTGGCTTCTTCTTACTCCATGGTGAAGACTGCGTATTACACATGGGGGCAGGGCTCGCTCGTGATGTACTCGGTGCTGACGGTGAGCACGACGGGGAGGACGCTTGTTTCCTTTTTTTTGACCTCTTCTCAGGTTCACGCTGCTGATGAACTTCGTCGTCAGATGAGAACAATGCTTCGGCATTTGCTTGATGGGACCTGGAATGAATAATAAAATACGATTAAAATTTCAGTCAATAACGTGAGGCTTGCATTTTGTAATCATTATGTTTACCTACTTATTCTGTACTGTAACAGATTTTCATGAAATAACTTAGATAAATGTGGAAACTAACAACAATAGAAGTTAAGGAAACTGAATTCTATTATATCATATTATATTATATAGTATAGGTACGCATAATGTGAAGTTTATTATAAAGAGACACATGTTTATTGAATAGAATATACGCCACATATCAAAATGAATAGATGTAATACTTATATAATCGTTCGTTTCACTGAAGTCATTTCAATAACACTGAGATGACACTGAGATATCACTTTTTGCATCCAAACGAATAGAATATTATCTTATTTATGTACTAGAACGAATTACAATTGAGCTCTAATTATTATTACACATATAAATAAATAAAGAAAAAAAAAATATTATGACTTACATTTTTTTAATAGTGGTTACTGTCTTCAATGTTGATTCAGGCCCGGGGAGGAATATGTAATGATGCTCCAGATGGCCACGTCCCGATTTAAATACCAACAAATCTACGTAATTTTTAACCCATAAAAGGAAAGTGAGACTTACTGAAAATCCTGAATCAAATCTATTGTCACTAAATAAGGGAAATGCTTACCTAGCTTTATCATAAGTAGTTCAATTCTCAACCTTAACCATACGCAATAGAGATTAGTACTTAAAACATATATTTCCATTGCATGCTGCAAGGGCCCGTTCATTAATTACGTGAGAAGTCGAGCCAAATTTCATGACATCTCACCAAAGGGAGTGAATGGGTCGAAAAAAAAACTCATCAAAATCGCCTCACGTAATTAATGAACGCCCCACTAAGTAAGCGCCGATACTAGTCTTATACCCTTACTTTACTTTTGCATTAATATCGTGATAAATGTATGAGAACACCGTCAACGGACAAGCATACATTCGGATCTCTCATATTAGTATTAAATTATTTGTACACAAAGCAGCGCTGGCGCCGATCCGTCGGGGGAGTCCTGCCTTATGCTGTAACATCAAGTCCTTTTTGACATGTAAACACTTGAAAACTGAACTGCCCTGCAGTCACATTAAGCAGCCGTGTAAAACTAACTTTTATTGAACTGTTTTCCTTAATTTAAAATAAACAACGGAAGGACGTGTTAATTTGTGAATACAATACTATTGCGGCGTTATTTAACATTATAGACAACACACAAAACAATCTATTTGCCGTTTATTTTAGATGTGTGACCAAAATGAAATGTTTGAGTTTCTTGAGGAAGTTGATGATACAAACAGTGTAAAACATATGGCTAAAATCCAAAGGCAAGTTACGAGACGCATGATAAAACCCTTTGACTTGCAGGATGGCATGTTTGTCAAACGGTATAGGCTCACCAAAGAACTATTACTTAAGTTTTGCAATGAGCTACGAGCTTTCATGCCACGCACCACAAAATCAATAGATTTGTCGATAGTGGTTAAGGTTTGTACTAAAATAATAAATCTATCTATCGCACTAATTATCATAAGAACAATTAAATACAGTATGATCACAAATGACCTCGTACTGTTTGGTGTTGACAATATATTTGACACTTAACAGATTGTTTTCGTTCGAAAATAGCAATAACTTTGGTAAGATTTTCAAGTAGGTACCTTTACCTACCGTTCCTTAAGTATATAAAAGGGTCTCGAACGTCCTAATCGTGTTAAATAAGATTTTTTGCTACGAAACATAGATTTTTAGAATTCTTCTGATTATTATAAACTGTTATTAAATTAATTTGATCTACTTCATTAAAACCGTAAAACCGGTAATATTGCGAAAAAGTATTTCCGAACGTTTGTTTATAATATGTCGTACCGGCCAGCGATAACGTAGCAGATCTGAAGTTTATACATTGCAGGTCAGACGGAAATGCTTATGGTACAACTAGAAAACCTGTCAGGTTAACCTGCTAAGTTGACCTGTCATGTACTTGGCAAGTTTTTTTAATGTTGATGGTAAGGCCCCTGTTACATCAAACCATTCATTCCATTGATATAAAAAATATTTGATTTTCAACCTTAAAGACAAGTTTAAAAAAATAATATTTATGTATATAAGTGGTTAAAGAGAAAAAATATTTTAAATCGAATTCTCAGTCAGGTTGGCTGGGTGGATATAACTGTTATGTCGGTAAGAAAATATTTTTTATTATTTTTATTCAGAAAATGTGAAATGATTATTATTTGTTTTTGTTACTTTTATTCATTCTTATAATGCTTAATATTCCTCTATACTTTTTGTGACATTCGAATTAATTATTATTTTATTATTATTGTATCAGAAAATTAATGTATCGTGCTAGAAAATTATTATGAGTTATTTGGAGTATTGATAATACAATAATTAATAATTCATTTGGATTCTCAAGATCTATTCATTTTCTCCCCTATGGAAGCTCGGCTAGTACAAAACGAGGTTGGCGAGGAATCGTCGAGGCGTTTGAATCTGAATCTGAAGAGGTCTAACGATGGTACTCATTACAGTTTTGTGAAGCGACCTTTAAAAGGGTCAAAGATAATCCACATCGAAATATACGACGCAAAAGATTTTGCCGATCGCGAAGAAAGTTCATGCAAATGCAAAGCCGATTTGTGTGTGCAACGTGTTGTTAAAAATACCACGATGGATGGTATATACCAATCAACAAAGGACCTCATGTTTAGGATCCAGGAAAATTTGGAAAGTGTTTTTTAATGAATAGATAATAAATATTTACTTACCTGATACTGATACTTTAAAAAAAATTGTAACCTTATAATAAACGCTTATTTAAAAAAAGCAAACGTATTTTTATTCAGTGAATACTAGCAGTTGTATATCATTAACCATTCTGTAATAAACGTATCAGTACCCCAATGTATATCATCCTAAATAGATATTGAAGTTAAAAAAAGGGTTTATTATTTAACCACTTTAAAGTTGGAGTGTACCACAATAAATAATTTGAATTTGGTATGATGTTTTTTAATAGAACATGTATTATAGTTAAATGCATGCATAAATAATATTCGGTTCGTAACGAAAAGAACCCAACTTCCATATAAAAACACAAGCTCATGTAGTTTTTGTGAGTGTTCCAGGGTAGTGTGTGCGGAGTGAAATAAATGTTGTATGCTATATAAGTCTTTACTAGAGTTGATATTACAAAGTTGTATTTGCGGCGCGTGTATAGCGGAAGGCGGTTTTGGGCGTACTGGCTTCGCCGGGCGCTGCGCATGCGAGGAATATAAAACGACTGCGTCAGCGCCCCTACACTATTCCTCCCCTTTTTTTTTTAAAAACTGTAGGTTTTTTACAATAAAGTCTGTTACTCTAAAACGTATTATTAATTACATCTATGGCTAAAAATATTACTTATAAGTTACAATCAGCATTTAGTTGTTGCATGTTCACAGTTCACGTGAAGCACAAAGCCGAGCGCCACACACGATGTTAACATTACCACTTACTAGTGTCTGGTCTTTATAAAACATAGTGATCACTGTATAATTAGCTCATTCAATTCATATGCAGTACCTAACGTAACCGTAGTAACAGATTTATACCTTTTGTTTGTAAATAGGATGCAAAAAAAAAATATTAATGTGGTTTTTGAATAGATGAAAAGTGTTTATTGGGGTTTTTAGATCAGATCGCAAGATCTGATCTAGAAACCCCAATAAACAACTACTCTCACCCAAGCACTTGACGCACCTGGGTGTCGCATGGCAGTTCTTCTGCGCATGCCCGTAGAGTTGGCAACGGTGACATTGCCCGACGACGCCGCTCTTCCTGGGCTTCTCTATTACGAAGCCCGTGAGACGGTAGATATTCGAAATTTTAAAAATAAGGTGATGCCCTTCTGTCGGGGGGCATACGACCAGGACCATGTCGTATGCTGAACCCCCCCTGGCGCGGTGCATGCGGTGCACTTCGTCCACGGGGACGCCTTGGGACTCAAGGTCGGCCTTGATAGATAGATAGATAGAATACTCTTTATTATGTACACCATAAAAAATACAGATACAAACGTTGAAATTTTACAAGGGGTGACACAATGGGCGGTCTTATCGCTAAAAGCGATCTTTTACAGACAACCTTTGGATGGATTAAAGGGGGAGGAGAGACAATACTGCAGGTAGTCAGTGGTGTACCAGTTACATATACAATAAATACATAAAGCATATACTATACATAACATATATCATACATACATACATACATACATATATATATATATATATATGCCATAAACATGAAACAAAATCAAGAACTATATAACTATAAGTAATGATGATATTTAGGGAGAGAGAACTTGCGAGAGAAGAGCCTGCGAGGACTTCGCCTTCCTCTGCTTCCTCTTCTTCCCCTTTCCGGTGACGGCCACGAAGCCGTCGTCTTCGGAAGAGGGAGCAGAGTGGGCAGAGGAAGATGAGTTCACAGACTCGACATCGGAGTATGCGAATGGGGTCGGGCACCTCTTGTCTTGCGACAAGGGTTCCTCAGTGTCCATAGACACCGAGGGGCTAGGAGGGATGGTCACAGTCGCGGTCGCGGGTGCCAGGGCATCGCTGTAGTCAGCGATGGAGTCGGTAGATTGCGGCTGGCTAAGAGCCGTAAACTTAGCGCCATACTTGGCGAGGAAGTCTGGGTCCTTGAATAGGACTTCTTTGAAGAACGCCAAAATAAAGGCGTCCTCCATTACGGGGGAGAGGGGGACTAACGGGGCGAAATTTTTGAAACTAATTCCTCCTACTATAGACCTAACGGCCCTAAACCTAACTCCCCGGGTGGATAGGCCCGGGGATGAGTCGCCCTCCCTGTCGGGTGCAGACAGGGAGGTGTGTACCTAATTGTGAGCCCTAAGCTTGTAACCCTTTGCCAGTCTTAATGTGCAAAGGGGCCCTGAACCAGTCTAGCGCGAAGGGTGTAGACACACCCTAAAGACACTAGATGAGTAGCTGAAAAGGAATTCAGTGCCCAGAGCCGACTAGGAGATCCCCCAAGGCCGGTTATCTCTGGGACCCTTCCAATTGACTGCCTAGCCCTGAAGGGGTTCGGCGGGTGTATTGGGACAACAACACCCCACTCGGTTTCGTTGGCACCGTAAGGTATCCACCGAGGACAACGAAACAGTGATTTTATAGCCCAGAGGCTATGAAGCTACTCTGACAACTATTCTGTTAAAGAAACACTTGCCTTGAAAAAGGCACTTTTCGTGATCAATACGGCCGATTAATAAAATTAATCGACCGTGGATCGGAAGTAGTCGGCGACTACTAGAAGTTACGGCAGCGTAACGAAATCCGTATTCGACGGGTGCAGTGAGCGAGTGCAGCGAGCGGGAGCGGCAGCACGTCCGTTCACGGCGGGTGGCGAGCACGGAATGATCGAACGATTCCGCGTGGCGCTGCGGGATATTTATACTAATGCCACATCGCGCGACCACTGAGTCCCAGTGACACCACACGGATAGATTATGAACTAATTTTACTATTTAATACTGATCTTCTATTGGTTCGCTTATGTAAGTAATATGCACAACATAGGTACACTATCTGTTAGGAATTTTAGCTTTAAGTCTGTACAGAATAATTATGACAAATATACAATTTACTATCATCTGGAGTTTTACTTTCAATACCTACCAAGCGCTACACATACCTACAGGCAAAGTTAATAAAACCGTGTTAAAAAATGTCTCTTAATATGCATACAAAATATAAACCTTAATTAATAACAAGAACGTCTTATTTGAATGCAGAATTTGGTTGTTTTTATTTTCGATTACTCAACTCAATTATAAATAGATACCTAACTGCTTTATATTTTGCAGTATATTACAAGCGTTGTGTCACACTCACAATGTCATCGCGCTTCTCTTTCATTTCTATGCAGTCTGACAGTGACCGCGGTTCAGGTGTTGTCAGCGTCCTAAGTGGTTTTCAGTTAGTAATAGGTGTATAATATGGCACGATTAGAATACTATACCATATTTTACATAATTCCCATAAAAACAATTGAAACGGAGACGAGATGAGCGTCAGATGATGCGTTATACGGACAAAGCGTTTTCTATGAATTAAGACGAATTTAAAGCAAATTATAGAGTACAATAAGTAAGGATTTGTTTGAGGAAATTTATGATAACATTAAGTCCTTTATGCCAACTCCTAAGAGAAGAAGTGATATATCACCAAAATTATAAAATATAAGGTACCAAAGTTGTCTTTGATAGGTACATGACTTTGTAACAAGAATTATTTTTGGAAGATCGAGCTTAATACTTGAACCTTGGTCACCTCTTAGCATCCTCGGCTTATTTGTAATTATTTTATTTAGAAATTGTTTTTGTTTCTCTTTTTACTATGGGCGCGTTTTTTTATTTTACATCGTCCTCACATTTAGTTATAATTTCAACATTATTTTTGTACTAATCTTTATGTATCAATTTAATTTAAAAGAGTGTCCATGGAGTTTCTTGCCCGTTCTTCTCCATAGGTACCTACTACGCTTTGGAATGGGCAACTAGCTTCATATTTCTAACTGACCGACTCCTTGACAATTCAAAAGTGCCTGTAAATGGTTTAATTGAAATAAATGCTTTGAGTTTGAGTTTGAACCATTCTTGCAGGTTTTAGTGGCATTGTCCTTTTATCCGACTGAGAGTTACCAAAAACTAGTTGAGAGGCACATATGGGACCCTAATGTTGCATCTGTTTCTTGTACTGTAGAGATGTAACGACAGCTCTTAACCATCCAATAGAACAAAATAAATGGATTATTTTGCCTCAAACTCGCTAGGAAATAGATTCTATAAAAAGGAGGTAATCATCATCATCATTTTCCTGCCCTTGTCCCATGTTATTTGGGGTTGGAGCAACACGTTATCTTCTTACATCCTCCCCTGTCAGCCGTCTTGCTATCATTCACTCCCTTCTCTATCATATCATTCCTCACAAAATCAATCCATATTTTTTTTGGCCTTCCTCTCCCTCAAAAAGGAGGTAATGCTAATGAAAAATACCTAATTTTATTTATTGAAATTAGGGCCGATTTTTCAGTCGTCAGATAAAAGTACAAATAGCTACCCAAAGAATAAAGTTATTAGACTCTTTATTTGTCTAATAAGTCGTTGTCAACTTTTCAATTAATATTTAACTTAAGAATAACTATCTGCCCGATTGTCTCATCTCTTAAAACGCTAAATTCAGGCAGGTGAAACAAATATACAGAATAAACGAATGTTAGAAAGGGACAGACTATTTCTTTGATTGCTGTCAATTTCAAATAAAAAAAGGGTCAGCGTCATGGGGTTTTGTTACGTTATGACCGTTACGAGGGTCTTTGTTTGGCTCGTAATGTTTTTATTTGTGATTTCTAATTTTATTGAAATAATAGAAACCAAAAAGGGAGCGTTTAGCAAACTTTAATATTGCTGAGGTTCAATTACTTGTAAGTTTAGTCGAGAGGTAGATACCTAGTTCTTCGAGATAGCATTTTATGTTGTCCAAGTCAATATAAATATGTTTATGCTGCTGCCTTTTTCTTTTACCTTTTTCTTTTTTCTTTTACCTTTGTGTCTTGCTTTCGATTTTATCTTTTACCAGATCTTGAAGTGCATATCTTCATTTGACAAGAGACTAGAAAAATTAGAATCAAGCACTACAAAAATCAATCATGAATAACACACTAAAAATAATGGCGTGGAATTCCAACGGACTGCTGCAACACCAACATGAGTTGCAAGTGGTCCTAGACACAGAAAATATTGATGTGTTTTTGATCTCTGAAACGCACTTTACTAAACAGTCTTTCGTAAAGTTTAGAGGCTATAAGGTTTATCAATCGCTGCACCCCAACAACATAAAAGCAAATTTTAAAGTGCAAATAAGAGCACAAACAGGATTGTGTTAAGTGCTATCTGTCGGCAAGTCGCAAAAAGTACGATCCAAAATAATTCGTAGAATATCTAATAGAGGGCGTTGTTTGCAAATATGGCTCTTATATGTACTGGTAGTAAACAAAACGTACCCAACACCGACTACCTAAGGCGCTGACAAGACCCAATTGGACAAAATAGGCTTCTCTTAAGAAAAAAAAAAGCCAAATCTGTACAGTTTGTGGTAGTTGCAAAAATATATGTTAATTTTGAACATATTTCCAGAACTTGGTTGTTACCAAAACACGTTTTAAAAAAAAATCTCGATACAAACTAACGTTAAACTAACCTCTTACCTTGAGTTCTAATCCAAAATAGCTGTATTAAATATCAACATACGTTACGTATTTAACTAATAACAAGAACGTTTTATTTGAATGCAGAACTTGGTTGTTTTTTATTTTCGAATACTCAACTCAATTTTGAGTAAATAGATAATTGCTTTATATTTTGCAATAAATTACAAGCGTTGTGTCATCTCGCTTCTCTTTCTTTTCTATGCAATCTGACAGTGACCGCGGTTTAGGTGTTGTCAGCGTCTTAACCTGCAGTGCTATTCTGTAACCTTCTCACCGTGAAAACTTAAGTGAAGTGTACGTGGAGTGAACTGTCAGTGTCATCCCACCTGATACTAGGGATGGACCAAGGATTACATTTACAATCATAATCGATATTTTAATAATATTTTTATGATAATTATAATAATATATCATAATCACTTAACAGATTAAATAAACGCAATCCCATGACCCAACCGCGATGTGTTTTGAAGAAGCGATAGTGGATTGAGTCGACTAAAAACTGTGCGACGTTATTCAGCGTTGTTATTAACCCAAATCTATTCAATAAGAATAGATAACCGAGTGTGCCAAGTGATCGAGTGAGAAAGTTTGCCTGGCTGACGGACCATAGAATTTATCCCGATAACGATGTTTGAGTATGTGTACATAAGCCATTTGAATAAAAACATGCGGATTATTTAATATGTACCTTTCTAATATTTTATTATAGGTAGGTAAATTTAAACCGACCTACGCGTTGCCAATAATAAAATAATATTCATAAAATCACCGTCATCAATAATATAACGAAATTCAACAGTGCAACTGACATTCGCGCAGCGCGCGCTCCGCGGCCGGCGGACGGCTAGGCTCACTTCATCCAGCCTAAGTGAAGTGATGTTGCTATGGCAACGAGAATCGAGTGAAGTGATACGATAACGACACTTGCGCGTCGCGCTTACCGATTCACTTCACCTAGCCGATTCACTTCGGCGCGGGTGGTTACTATGGTTACGAGAATCGGGTGAAGTGATAAGATCACGCCGCGCATGCGCGTGAGGCGCTGTTATTAATATCAAGTTGAGTATTATTTTTTAAATTTGCCATTTTTTTTATATGCGCGACAAACAAAAATTTGGTTTTACCACCTTTATATTAAAATCCAAAATGGCGGCTACAATCATTTTTCATCATGGGTGTCGTTTTCATAGTTTTCGGGGGTGTTACAGCCGATAGTGGAGTCAAATAAATAAAGCAAGATGGCGGCTGCGAAAATATTCAGATTTTTCATCATGGGTATCGTTTTCATGGTTTTCGGGGGTGTTAAAGCCGATAGTGTGGTCAAAATTAAAAAGCAGATGGCGGCGGCGAAAATGTTCAGATTTTCCATCATGGGTGTCGTTTTCGTGGTTTTTTGATGGTGTTAAAGCCGATAGTGTGGTCACAATTAAAAAGCAAGATGGCGGATGTGAAAATGTTCAGATTTTTCATCATGGGTATCGTTTTCAAGGTTTTCGGGGGTGGTAAATCCGATAGTGAGGTCAAAATTTAAAAGCAAGATGGCGGCTACGAAAATGTTCAGATTTTTCATCATGGGTGTTGTTTTCGTGGTTTTCGAGGGTGTTAAAGCCAATAGTGAGGTCAAATCTAAAAAGTAAGACGGCGGCTGCGAAAATGTTCAAATTTTTGCGTCATGGGTGTCGTTTTCATGGTTTTCAGGGATGTGAAAGCCGATAGTGAGGTCAAATCTAAAGAGCAAGATGGTGGCTGTGAAAATTACCAAACGTATTGGAATAAAATAAACCAAATGGAGTTTCTGACTGAATTTCTGTTTTGCTATTCTATTTAAATCAACACGTAAATACTAGTTTTGAAATAATATAAAATGATCAATAGAATAAGTATAAAAATTAAAAATATTATTAAAATCTCGATTATGATTATAAATGTAATGCTTGGTCACTCCCTAGCATCAGTGGGATGACACTGGCAGCTCGCTCCACGCGAGTTTTCACGGTGAGATTTTTACAGAATCGACATGCTGTTCATTATGTAATGGTGTCTATGACTTGGAGTGTGCCAATATTAATAACGAGCGCTTCAAAATAATGATGGAAACAGATAGCATTGAAACCTGGAAATGCCTAGCTTGTTACTGTAAAATACCAAAGCGAGGAAATATAAACACACCCACACGCCCACAAGAACATGACTCACGCCCGACAACCTCACCACCGGAAATAAACAATGTCACAATTAGAAAAACAATAAAACCTATGAATGATACTACCAGTTCCTTGGACTTAAGTCTATTGGGTGACACAATATACGCGCAAGATGAAGGTAAAACACCCCAATCTATTACACAAACAGAACTTACACTGCAGAACATAGGTGAAATGATAATGCTTCGTTTAAAAGAAAATAATAGGTCTATCATCACCGAATTACAGAATACTATCCAACTAGAGTTAAATAAGGCCATCTCAAAATAAAGAAAAGATTTTGAACGCGAAACAAATTGCTTACTAAGGCAAAATGAAGAGAGGAAAATGGACATCCAACATGTAAACACGGAAATTGAGAACTTACAAATCGAAAACGAAAAGTTAAAAACTGAAATAGACAGCTTGAAGACGCGAAGTAACACTTGCCAAACTAATTGCACTGAAAGCTATTCAAAGAAAATAGTATTATACGGATTTGATGAATATTATAAGGAGCCTGTAAATAACTTACACATCAGATTGATTAACTTATTTCGCGAATTTATGAACGTTGACCTGATGGGCTACATTGAGGAAACCTATAGGATTGGCTAACGAAGCTCGAAGAACCGCCCATTAGTGATAAAAATATTAAGCAAAAGGATGGTGTCGTATCTCAAGGAAAATAGCAACGTATTTCGAGGAACTAGACTATTTTTATCGGAATTTTTAGATGATGAAGCACGAAGAGAAAGGAAATTGCTGCGCGAAGAAATGTTGAAAGCAAGAAGGCAAGGACTTCACGCAGTAATCCGCGATAATCAACTAATCATTGATGGAAAAATAACTAATAAAATAGATAATACGAGTACACCCGACAACCAAATGATCACAAATAAATGGAATACACAAGCAGACCTATCATCTTCTCAAAACAATAACAATTGTTTTCGCCGCTACACTGACACAGGAGACAGAAACAGAACACCTCGATAACAAAGACCTACAATTTAGAATTTTATTTCAAATTATCCAAAGCCTCTCCAATAAACAACACTTACTGGAAGCCTTCATTAAACAAACACCAAAATATCATGCGATATGTGTATCGGAAACCTGGCTATTAAAGGAAATTCTCTTCTCTCTAAGCAAGTAGAAGAATACAGACGCCGCCACCAGCGCGAGTTTTCCGGCAGAATGAAGCCGCAACCTTGTAGCCACTAAAATTTATTAAATACAGTCATTTAATAAATTTTAGTGGCTACAAGGTTGCGGCTTCATTCTGCCGGAAAACTCGCGCTGGTGGCGGCGTCTGTATTCTTCTACTTGCTTAGAGAGAAGTGATATAACAGACATGTCAGTTGAATATGTGATAGAAGTGTGTGCAATAGAGTGACAAATAGATAATTTACTATTAATAATTATTTACTGGAATAGGAGAGAGGAAGTTATATTTTATAAACAATTAAAACAAATATTACATTATTTAAATAAGAAAGACTCCAGACTTAATATTGTTATAGGAGGAGATTTTAATATAAATGTATTGGATAGTAACTTAAAAACAAACCAATTCTTAGATCTCATGTTAGAATTTAATTTTTACAGCATATAAAAGTACCAACGCGAGTGACCCAAACCACCTCAACGTGTCTAGATCTAATTTTTACAAATTGCAATATAAAATCACACACCACAGTGGGAGAGTTGGGGTTCTCTGACCATAGTAGTACAATAATAAAATTGGCTGTACCCCGGCAAACTAGACAGATAGTCTGGTGTGTTGAAAAGAGGCTGTTCAATAGCAAAAACACACAATGGTGCCGATTCCCTTGTTCACAAACTAAACTTAATTTAAGTTCAGTGCATCTTTTTCCTTCTATTTCATTAAGAAAAGGACAGAAGATAAATTTTAGTTTAGTCCTGTCAAATTAATCAGCGCCTGTCACTACTCGATACAAGTTTAAACGTGATTAAAAACTTGCCTACTAAAATTACGTCAATTTACGTCAAGCGCTGATTAATTTGACAGGACTGAACTAAAATTTATCTTCTGTCCTTTTCTTAATGAAATAGAAAGAAAAAGATGCACTGAACTTAAATTTAATTTAGTTTGTGAACAAGGGAATCGGCGCCAATGTTTCAAATCTAAACTAAAAGATATAACATGGAACGATATAATCAAGCCCGGTAGGGATATTGATGAAAACTATGAATCATTTAACAATACACTTACTGACATACTTAATCAATTCATACCAAAAACAAAATTAAAGCTAAAAACAAACTATAAAAAGCATTGGCTAACTAAAGGCATCAAAATTTCTTGTAAAAATAAAAGGCTTGAAAAAATACTCTCCATTAAAACAAATAACCTTTTAATGAAACAACATTACCAAAATATGAAAAAACTTTAAAACAAATTGTAAAAAAAGCTAAACAACTACAGTATATAAATAAATTAATGAAATCTAATAACATAGTAAAGACTATGTGGAAAATTATAAACGAACGAACGAATAAAAACGTAAAGAAAGGTAAAAAAAAACATAACGCTATAAGTAAATGACAATGCTATCTCGGACCCGAAGCAAACAGCAAATATATTTAATAACTGTTTTACGTCTATCGGAGAAGGATATGCGCAAACCCCCGGCAAAAAACCGCGAAACATCTCTGTGGTCCACCGCACAGAAAATACCATGTTCCTAAGTACAGTAGGTCCCAGTGAAATAAATTTAATATTGAAAAGCCTTAAAAACTAAAACAGCTATGGAATAGACGAAATACCACCGACCCTAGTCAAACAGTGGGTAGATGAGCTGACCCTTCCATTCTACTTGCTAGTCAATCAGTCTTTTGAGGAAAGAAGATTCCCGAACTACCTAAAAAAGCCATTATAAAGCCAATTCACAAAAAAGACTTAAAAACCGACCCCTCTAATTACCGCCATATTGCTCTTTTACCTACGGCCTCGAAAGTATCCAAGAAAGCGATGTGTAATCGCGTCTATTCGTTTTGCGAAAAATATAAAATGTTTAATGAATCCCAGAATGGTTTCCGAAAAAACCACTCTACAGTTCTAGCAGTATATAATTTTATCCAGGAAGCCATTAATATAATTGATAACAAAAAATATGCCGTAGGTATACTGTTAGACATGACAAAAGCTTACGATAAAGTGCAATTCGACATTCTACTTAACAAACTACAAGGAATAGGGATCCGCGGAAAATCTTACGAATGGTTCAAATCATATTTGGAAAATAGAGAACACCAAGTCGAAGTAGAATACTACAACGAACATGAAAAACGAATCCAATACATTCGGTCGGATAGCAAGCAAATTAACGCCTCATTCCCCTAAGGGAGTGTTATTGGAGGCATCCAATAACATTGGATACCTCCTATTTATCATCTAAATAAATGACCTCCCTACAATAATAAATGAATCATGTGTTCTGTTTGCCGACGATATCTCAGTACTAACTTCTTGCCACGACAATACCAACTTAACCGAAATACTTACAAGCATACTTAACAAAATAATAACTTGGATGACAGAACACAACCTTAACTTCTAAAAATAGTACACTTACATGAAAATAAATGGCTTGGTTGCCTTAATATGTGTTACAAATTCTATAACAAAATAAATAAAAAAGTAAGCGGTAAGAAATCTGGCGTTCACCTTTAATTCCAAAATAAAACAATTCATTTCTTTAGTGACAGATGAGAAAATATGAGATGTGCCGGCAGGATTTAGAGAGGGAATGGGCTGTATGGACAGATCTTCTCCTTAAGGTGCATAGCCGAAAAACATCTGGCAAAGCACAAGAAAGTCTACTGTGCTTTCGTTGATTTAGAAAATGCCTATGACAGTGTGTGGAGAAAAGAACTGTGGTCAACACTATACATGTATAGTGCGGACTGGCGCTCGGTACGGGCACTGATATCTTTATCCAAGGATTCCAATGCTTGTGTTAGGATAAATGGGGCATACGAGTATACAGACAAGTTCTGCATGTTAAGGGGTGTTAGACAGGGTTGTGTGGCGTCACCGTGGCTGTTCAACTCGTATGTGGATAGTTGTCTGATAGATTTAGAAGAGGGTGAGTGGATAGAGAATTAATGAGTGGCTTGTCAAATGCCTTCTTTACGCAGATGATCAAGTTCTACTTGCAGCGTCAGCAGAACAGCTGCAAGACATAGTGACTGTGATGGATGACGCATATAAGATGAATGGGATGAATATAAAACTATTTACAAAAAAAAAAAACAACCGACTTCCAAAAAAAACACTACAAAGTGAAAAATAACTTTAATTTCGGAAGTCGGTGTCTTTGGATTTGTATTTTAGGTTTTTTGCCGAATTCCGAAAATTAAAGTTATTTTTCGCTTTGTAGTGTTTTGTTTTTTTTTTGAAGTCGGTTGTTTTTTTTTTCTATAGTATTTGCCTGCCCCTTGGGAAGGCGTGAATTTATGAACGTGTTTATGTTTGTACTAATTACTTTTTTTACATTTCGTAGAAATGTAGTCATTTTTCGAAATGTTTCTCTTGCCGAGTGTCTTGATCATCCTGTTTCTCTGTCTCTTCTTTGTCTGTATTTTGCCTTGAACCAAAATCATTAATTCCATTCCAGTTGATGGTCCTGGAAATATAAACAAACCTGTAAATCTACATTTTATATAATAAATAACGAACCATTGTCAGTTCTTTCACTATTTTCGTCATTATTTATTTCCGTCGAGTCGCAAAAATAAAAAAAATATTAAAACATAATCTTATTAATGAGCTGCACCTGTTTATTTAAACTGGACAAGTTTCTAACCTACCGGGATTGTCTCCATAAAACCATAATAAATGGTATGCCTACAATCTACAAATTAATACTCACTTTGTCTCCGCATTTTCATGTTGGGAATCATTGTCAGTTATTTCATTATTTTTATCATTATTTATTTCCGTCGGGTCGCAACAACTAAAATATTAAAACATAATCTTATTAATGTACCTGTTTTTTTTAAGCTAGGTGAGTTTCAAACCTGCTGTAACGGGATTGTCCTCAAAAAACCATAATAAATGGTAATCTACAATTTATTAGGTACTTACTTGCTCTCCGCATTTTCGTTTCGGGAATCTGTATTATTTCCTATCCTAAACAAAATAAAAAAAAATTGATACGGATCTGAAGTTATGATTGTACTACCCGTGCGCGATAAGTTGGGACCTGAGCGCGGTGACATCATATTGGCGTGTTTGTACCGCCCGCAAAAAAGCGAACATAACAAGCAGCCGCCCGCGGCTTCGTCTTTGTTTTTTTTAACCTAATTTATTATGTTACTCAAGGAGGACGCTGCTTTTTATCTAATCTTTTTTACACTATTTGAATAAAATAGGACACTAGGTATTTAATTATGTATCACCGAAAGTGCTGACTATAGTTTTGTAATGAATAAAAATACAATGTTTAAGTTTATACATTTATTTTATCTATTATTTACAATGGTGCCGATTCCCTTGTTCACAAACTAAATTAAATTTAAGTTCAGTGCATCTTTTTCTTTCTATTTCATTATGAAAAAAACAGATGATAAATTTTTGTTTACTCCTGTCAAATTAATCAGCGCTTGACATAAATTGACGTAATTTTAGTAGGCAAGTTTTAAATCACGTCTAAACTTGTATGGAGTAGTGACAGGCGCTGATTAATTTGACAGGACTGAACTTAAATTTATCTTCTGTCCTCTTCTTATTGAAAGAGAAAGAAAAAGATGCACTGAACTTAAATTTAGTTTAGTTTGTGAACAAGGGAATCGGCACCATTATCTCAACTTCGTCACTACTTAGTGGATTTATGCCTTCTAGAGGTTGTTCTTCGTCCTCAGTCTCACTATAATCACTTGACGAAGAGGTATCCGATAAATTTACAATTAATTGCGATTCATTCGTCTCTTGTAAGAGGTCATCATCCCAATACTTTTGTCGAAGCCTGTCCACATGGTTGACTTCTTTTTTCCAGTCACTCTCACTTATGCTGGTAATTGCATCTCTCGTTAATTTTTCTATTTCCCTTTCTGACTGGTTGATATTTTTATCGGCTACTCTTTGCTTACGTGACGTAGGCCAGTACGAGACTAAAAACCCTAGTAAATAATAGTGATGCGAACGGTACAATACGGGCGCCATCGGGGAAGTGCAGGGGAAGCGGGCGGGGAGTCGCATTCCTAGCAGGTTCCAACTTATCGCGCACGAGTAGTACTTACTCGTAAATAAATAATGGATATACTCGCGCACAAATTATTATCAAAATATCATTTAGCTAACCTCGTATTATAATAATATATGAGAAACTTACCTCAGTATCATGTTTCTTTCATGTATACGTCATTTCTCTTTCAAACTTTAGTTGTTCTACCCATATTGTCGAAAAAATACGTAAGTACGGCGCGCAAAGTGTCAGCGTCTACCCGTGACAGTGGTCAGCGGTACATTGCCGCCCGTCGCCCGCGCAGTGCGCCGCATGCCGTTCCGTTCGATTTTATAGGGAATATTGATTTTTAGTAATAAAAACATGAATATTTGAAAAAATCAAAGATAGAATTATAGATAACAAAATAGCCTATTCATACAAAAAAAACCATGAAAATATGGCTCCACTACTGAATGTCGAAGTTTGAAATGTCGACGTATGTTAGTTCTAAAGTACAGGCTCTCGATGTACGCCAGTTCGAAAGTTCACTGGAGCGAAGTATGCAAGGCCGACGTATCTTTCATATAGCGAAGGATAATGTTAGGTTAGGTTAAGTTAGAACAGTGACCATTAACGCCAGATCCCCCCTATTACTCTTAATTCTAATGCTTTATACGTCGGCCTTGCATACTTCGCTCCAGTGAACTTTCGAACTGGCGTACATCGAGATCCTGTACTTTAGAACTAACATACGTCGACATTTCAAACTTCGACATTCAGTAGCGCAGTCTGAAAATATCTTTAGTAGTTTGGAAGTAATTTCGATTTTTATATTTGGGTAGACATTGGTGCCGATTCTCTTGTCACAAATTTCTCTAACTAAACTACATAAATTAACTATATTATAGTTTGACAGCACTAATGTCATTTTAGTTATTCAATTTAGTGAAAATGGCAATTATGCTATTCTGAATTTGACGTTTTTCACCTAAAATTGTAATTTTCAAACTAAATCAGATTATTTTTAATCGCGATTAAAAAGGTGTGGAATAAAATTAGTTGTCATGAACTAAAATTTACAAACCACAATTCTCTTAGATTTCTTGAAAGTTTGGATGCTTGTGGGTTTGGAAAATCTTAGATCAGTAAGGACGCTTATGTAATTGCAGCTGTTGTCGATGCGGCAGAAAGAAATAATAAAATTATTGATATTAGAAATTCATTCGTGATAAGTGTGATAACTTAGAGGTATTTTTGTACTGAACATCTAATGACTTAGTTATAATTTGGAAAAAGCATGAAAGTAGAGTAAATGCTGTGGAAATGCGTTCCTTGAGAAGCATGTGTGGTGTGACTATAAATGATAGGCTGAAAATTGATGTGATAAGGCAACGATGCGGTTTAAAGGAAGATGTAGTGACAAAAATTGAAAAAAAGTATGCTTAGATGGTTTGGTCATGTTGAGAGGATGAATGAACAAAAGGTATTTACAAGGCAGATGTGAGTGGAAATGCCAGGAGGGGACGCCCCAGAAAGACTTAAAGTGACCTCATTAAAGATGTTTGTCAAAAAGGTCAGGTGCGTAGTACTCGCAACCGGCGTGGGTGTATGACCAAACTTAAATGTATGAACGTAAACGAAGCAGAAGGAGCATGTAAGGAGTGTAGCAGGTGGCATTCTATAGTTTCTGCCTACCCCCATGGGAAGAAGGCGTGAATTTATGTACGTGTGTGTATGTGTATAATTTGGAAAACAAGTGGATAAATCCATTTCCAGATTCTGTGAAATAAGAAACTATTTTTTTTTAACTATCAAGAAAGAGTTCAGTTATTAGAGTTCAACTATCAGTCGGAAACATTGATAAACCGGATTTATAGAGAAAGCTCAATCAGGAGGAGGCTCAGTAGGCACTCAGGTTTGAATGGAATGAGTTAGTGAAAAAGCTCATCAGAGATAGTGATTATCCAATGTGTTATCCCATGTACCCATATTATGACACCACCTCAACAGAACAGCAGGCCACGTTGCCACGTTGTGGTAGTTACACACAAATAACGAGACATTTTTCTAGAAAACAATATATTTTTATAAATAATCAAGCTACATTTTTGTTTATTCATTAAGTTTTTGTTTCCTATATTCTTCCTATAAAGACATGGGTGCCATTCTTTTCTCATGCCACCCTGATTCATCATCTTTTTCACACAGAATGGTCTCCTCCCTCGCTGTCTTTGCGAGGTTAAATAGTATTGGTGCTTGGTGTGGCTTTCATAGCAGCAGTCAAACTCGTACCTGTAAACAAGTATAATTTGTTATTAAAAAACACTGAAACCCTGGTGCAAAAGCAATAGGAAGTAATATAAAATCTCATACATATATTTCTAAATGGTATATTTGTGTGAACAAGCTCTTAAGACATGAAAATACATAGCTATTATCAGCTACTGCTTTAACTTTATTTGGTCAGTTTACATTAAGTAAGACAGTTCTAGTAAGTAGATATAAAATCAGAGATAAATACCTTTCATGCTGGACAATTTCTTTATGTCACCTTTTTCTTACAATCTGCCACTATGTATTAGGACATTCAGTATTTTTTATGACATGTTCTGTCTTGCTTGTTAAGTGTCCTTTGACACGTCCAAGGTTATGAAACAATCCACACAGTTATGAAACAACAAGCTAAGTTTGTCCAATGAAATCCTGTGGAATTTTGTGTTTTAGCCTGTGTATTCCTTTTTTATCCATTAGGTTGTTAGCCTGGATATATGGGTACCGAGTAATTCTTTCTTTATACGACTTGAGATAGCTTTTTATTTTCTCTTTACTGTCGGTATTTTTATATCATGGTGTAGAGCTTCATTTGGTACAACAATGGGGCGTTTGTAATTGTTCTTAGAAGCTTGGTCTGAAATCGCTGTGTTATCTCTATATTAGAGTATGATGCTGTTCCCCATAACTGAATGCCATAGGGATAAAGGCTCGATTATAGCTTTGTTTTATTTTCCAGGTCAAATAGTGACCAGTAGAACTTTCTTAGTGAAAATGTGTTTTTCCAAGGAAGACGTCTGTCGAGGTTTATACCAAGGTCTTTCACATGGTCAGCTTGAGGCACTTGTATTCTATTTAATGGAGCTTCGATTTATTGTAGCTTATTATTTTCATTGCTACCATCGCAAACACATTGAAATAAACTTTATTTAATAATAAAATCAAATTCGAATTTTCCAATAAAATATTTTACTTTTGTCTGTCGAAGTTACGACAGATATAAAAATCATGGATATGACAATTGTTCTTTATTCGACTATTTTGAATATAATCTGTGTCGAACGCATTTTGTCACCTCTATTTTGGCCTATGGTTTACTCAACTTACGATTGTCAAACTCGAATATAATTGTGTCAAAATTGTTTCTAATTTTAGTGAAACTTATTTGCAGAATAGCTTTTAGGATTCTCTTAACCAAAAATAAGAAGTTTTAGTGATAGTTTAGTTAAGTTCGGTGAACAACAGAATCGGCACCAATGTTGGTTTACACCACGGAACAGAAAAAAACATTTATACGTTTAATGTTACACATGTTTACAAATAAATATATCTTTATCTTTAAGGCTCCTACATACTGGCGCGACTTGTCGCGCGACGCGACGCGACACAAAGGCACCGCGTGTAGCGCTACAAGCGGTGCCTTTGTGTCGCGTCGCGTCGCGCGACAAGTCGCGCCAGTATGTAGGAGCCTTTATACTTGTGTGGGGATACGATTACCAAAAGAAGCAGTATTTAATAACCGAATATCAAATCTTATACAAACATACTGGTGCCGATTCTCTTGTCACAAATTTCTCTAAACTAGACCAAAAATCACTAAAATTTCGTTTATTCCTCTCAAACGACGTTTCCCATTCTGAAATTAACTAAAGTGACATAAATTAACTATATTATAGTTGGACAGCACTAATGTCATTTTAGTTATTCAATTTAGTGAAAATGGCAATAATGCTATTCTGAATTTGACGTTTTTCACCTAAAATTGTAATTTTCAAACTAAATCAGATTATTTTTAATCGCGATTAAAAAGGTGTGGAATAAAATTAGTTGTCATGAACTAAAATTTACAAACCACATTTTTCTTAGATTTCTTGAAAGTTTGGTTGCTTGCGGGTTTGGAAAATCTTAGATCAGTAAGGACGCTTATGTAATTGCAGCTGTTGTCGATGCGGCAGAAAGCAATAATAAAATTATTGATATTAGAAATTCATTCGTGATAACTTAGAGGTATTTTTGTACTGAACATCTAATGACTTAGTTATATTTTGGAAAAAGCATGAAAGTAGAGTAAATGCTGTGGAAATGCGTTCCTTGAGAAGCATGTGTGGTGTGATTATAAATGATAGGCTGAAAATTGATGTGATAAGGCAACGATGCGGTTTAAAGGAAGATGTAGTGACAAAAATTGAAAAAAGTATGCTTAGATGGTTTGGTCATGTTGAGAGGATAAATGAACAAAAGGTATTTACAAGGCAGATGTGAGTGGAAATGCCAGGAAGACTTAAAGTGACCTCATTAATGATGTTTGTCAAAAAGGTCAGGTGCATAGTACTCGCAACCGGCGTGGGTGTATGACCAAACTTAAATGTATGAACGTAAACAAAGCAGAAGGAGCATGTAAGGAGTGTAGCAGGTGGCATTCTATAGTTTCTGCCTACCCCCATGGGAAGAAGGCGTGAGTTTATGTATGTGTGTGTATGTGTATAATTTGGAAAACAAGTGGATAAATCCATTTCCAGATTCTGTGAAATAAGAAACTATTTTTTTTTTAACTATCAAGAAAGAGTTCAGTTATTAGAGTTCAATTATCAGTCGGAAACATTGATAAACCGGATTTATAGAGAAAGCTCAATCAGGAGGAGGCTCAGTAGGCGCTCAGGTTTGAATGGAATGAGTTAGTGAAAAAGCTCATCGGAGATAGTGATTATCCAATGTGTTATCCCATATACCCATATTATGACGCCAGCTCAACAGAACAGCAGGACTAAAGTCACGTTGTGGTAGTTACACACAAATAACGAGACATTTTTCTAGAAAACCATATATTTTTATAAATAATAAAGCTACATTTTTGTTTATTCATTAAGTTTTTGTTTCCTATATTCTTCCTATAAAGACATGGGTGCCATTCTTTTCTCATGCCACCCTCATTCCTCATCTTTTTCACATAGAATGGTCTCCTCCCTCGCTGTCTTTGCGAGGTTAAATAGTATTGGTGCTTGGTGTGGCTTTCATAGCAGCAGTCAAACTCTTACCTGTAAACAAGTATAATTTGTTATTAAAAACACTAAAACCCTGGTGCAAAAGCAATAGGAAGTAATATAAAATATACATTAATACCTACATATATTTCTAAATGGTATATTTGTGTGAACAAGCTCTTAAAGGACATGAAAATACATAGCTATTGGTGCCGATTCTGTTGTTCACCGAACATAACTAAAACTTCTTATTTTTGGTTAAGAGAATCCTAAAAGCTATTCTGCAAATAAGTTTCACTAAAATTAGAAACAATTTTGACACAATTATATTCGAGTTTGACAATCGTAAGTTGAGTAAACCATAGGCCAAAATAGAGTTGACAAAATGCGTTCGACACAGATTATATTCAAAATAGTCGAATAAAGAACAATAAATTTGTCAAATCCATGATTTTTGTATCTGTCGTAACTTCGACAGACAAAAGTAAAATATTTTATTGGAAAATTCGAATTTGATTTTATTATTAAATAAAGTTTATTTCAATGTGTTTGCGATGGTAGCAATGAAAATAATAAGCTACAATAAATCGAAGCTCCATTAAATAGAATACAAGTGCCTCAAGCTGACCATGTGAAAGACCTTGGTATAAACCTCGACAGACGTCTTCCTTGGAAAAACACATTTTCACTAAGAAAGTTCTACTGGTCACTATTTGACCTGGAAAATAAAACAAAGCTATAATCGAGCCTTTATCCCTATGGCATTCAGCTATGGAGAACAGCATCATACTCTAATATAGAGATAACACAGCGATTTCAGACCGAGCTTCTAAGAACAATCACAAACGCCCCATTGTTGTACCAAATGACCACCACAATATAAAAATACCGACAGTAAAGAGGAAATAAAAAGCTATCTCAAGTCGTATAAAGAAAGAATTACTCGGTACCCATATATCCAGGCTAACAACCTAATGGATAAAAAAGGAATACACAGGCTAAAACCCAAAATTCCACAGGATTTCATCGGACAAACTTAGCTTGTTGTTTCATAACTGTGTGGATTGTTTCATAACCTTGGATGTGTCAAAGGACACTTAACAAGCAAGACAGAACATGTCATAAAAAATACTGAATGTCCTAATACCTACATAGTGGCAGATTGTAAGAAAAAGGTGACATAAAGAAATTGTCCAACATGAAAGGTATTTATCTCTGATTTTATATCTACTTACTAGAACTGTCTTACTTAATGTAAACTGACCAAATAAAGTTAAAGCAGTAGCTGATAATGGTGCCGATTCTCTTGTCACAAATTTCTCTAAACTAGACCAAAAATCACCAAAATTTCGTTTATTCCTGTCAAACGACGTTTCCCATTCTGAAATTAACTAAAGTGACATAAATTAACTATATTATAGTTTGACAGCACTAATGTCATTTTAGTTATTCAATTTAGTGAAAATGGCAATTATGCTATTCTGAATTTGACGTTTTTCACCTAAAATTGTAATTTTCAAACTAAATCAGATTATTTTTAATCGCGATTAAAAAGGTGTGGAATAAAATTAGTTGTCATGAACTAAAATTTACAAACCACATTTCTCTTAGATTTCTTGAAAGTTTGGATGCTTTTGGGTTTGGAAAATCTTAGATCAGTAAGGACGCTTATGTGATTGCAGCTGTTGTCGATGCGGCAGAAAGAAATAATAAAATTATTGGTATTAGAAATTCATTCGTGATAACTTAGAGGTATTTTTGTACTGAACATCTAATGACTTAGTTATAATTTGGAAAAAGCATGAAAGTAGAGTAAATGCTGTGGAAATGTGTTCCTTGAGAAGCATGTGTGGTGTGACTATAAATGATAGGCTGAAAATTGATGTGATAAGGCAACGATGCGGTTTAAAGGAAGATGTAGTGACAAAAATTGAAAAAAAGTATGCTTAGATGGTTTGGTCATGTTGAGAGGATGAATGAACAAAAGGTATTTACAAGGCAGATGTGAGTGGAAATGCCAGGAGGGGACGCCCCAGAAAGACTTAAAGTGACCTCGAAAACAAGTGGATAAATCTATTTCCAGATTCTGTGAAATAAGAAACTATTTTTTTTAACTATCAAGAAAGAGAACAGTTATTAGAGTTCAACTATCAGTTGGAAACATTGCAAGATCGTTCCAACCCATTCCAAATGTCTGAAAAAGATTTTTGTACTTACTCCCTAGATTGGGACAGACGAACAAGATGTCCTTGATAGGGCCTTCCTACGGCGACGAGAATACCGGAGACTTTACTGAACGATAAACCGGATTTATAGAGAAAGCTCAATCAGGAGGTTTGAATGGAATGAGTTTGTGAAAAAGGTCATCGGAGATAGTGATTATCCAATGTGTTATCCCATGTACCCATATTATGACGCCAGCTCAACAGAACAGCAGGACTAAAGCCACGTTGTGGTAGTTACACACAAATAACGAGACATTTTTCTAGAAAACAATATATTTTTATAAATAATAAAGCTACATTTTTGTTTATTCATTAAGTTTTTGTTTCCTATATTCTTCCTATAAAGACATGGGTGCCATTCTTTTCTCATGCCACCCTCATTCCTCATCTTTTTCACATAGAATGGTCTCCTCCCTCGCTGTCTTTGCGAGGTTAAATAGTATTGGTGCTTGGTGTGGCTTTCATAGCAGCAGTCAAACTCGTACCTGTAAACAAGTATAATTTGTTATTAAAAAACACTGAAACCCTGGTGCAAAAGCAGTAGGAAGTAATATAAAATATACATTAGTACCTACATATATTTCTAAATGGTATATTTGTGTGAACAAGCTCTTAAAGGACATGAAAATACATAGCTATTATCAGCTACTGCTTTAACTTTATTTGGTCAGTTTACATTAAGTAAGACAGTTCTAGTAAGTAGATATAAAATCAGAGATAAATACCTTTCATGTTGGACAATTTCTTTATGTCACATTTTTCTTTATGCCACTATGTATTAGGACATTCAGTATTTTTTATGACATGTTCTGTCTTGCTTGTTAAGTGTCCTTTGAGACATCCAAGGTTATGAAACAATCCACACAGTTATGAAACAACAAGCTAAGTTTGTCCGATGAAATCCTGTGGAATTTTGTGTTTTAGTCTGTGTATTCCTTTTTTATCCATTAGGTTGTTAGCATGGATATATGGGTACCGAGTAATTCTTTCTTTATACGACTTGAGATAGCTTTTTATTTCCTCTTTACTGTCGGTATTTTTATATCGTGGTGGTCATTTGGTACAACAATGGGGCGTTTGTGATTGTTCTTAGAAGCTTGGTCTGAAATCGCTGTGTTATATCTATATTAGAGTATGATGCTGTTCTCCATAGCTGAATGCCATAGGGATAAAGGCTCGATTATAGCTTTGTTTTATTTTCCAGGTCAAATAGTGACCAGTAGAACTTTCTTAGTGAAAATGTGTTTTTCCAAGGAAGACGTCTGTCGAGGTTTATGACAAGGTCTTTCACATGGTCAGCTTGAGGCACTTGTATTCTATTTAATGGAGCTTATTATTTTCATTTCTACCATCGCAAACACATTGAAATAAACTTTATTTAATAATAAAATCAATTTCGAATTTTCCAATAAAATATTTTACTTTTGTCTGTCGAAGTTACGACAGATACAAAAATCATGGATTTGACAAATTTATTGTTCTTTATTCGACTATTTTGAATATAATCTGTGTCGAACGCATTTTGTCACCTCTATTTTGGCCTATGGTTTACTCAACTTACGATTGTCAAACTCGAATATAATTGTGTCAAAATTGTTTCTAATTTTAGTGAAACTTATTTGCAGAATAGCTTTTAAGATTCTCTTAACCAAAAATAAGAAGTTTTAGTGATAGTTTAGTTAAGTTCGGTGAACAACAGAATCGGCACCATTACTTCCTGAATTTATTTCATAAAGTATTGTACTACAATACTAAAATATTCACAGATAGAATTGATGTGTATGCGGTCTAGTTTAACATACATTTGCGTAACTTACTTACTTATTCATTGATGGCGTAATAATAGATTTAAAAGTCACTAAAATCGAATATCTGCGCCTTAAGATATATAATTATGATGAAACTAATCGTTCTAACCACTACAGAATTATCGAACAACTCATGAGTCCGTCTCATAAATATTTGTAACCCGTCCCACTGCGGAGTGTCTCTGTTAAGTTGCACTTTAAGTGCAACTGTTGCCTCCTTCCACCGATCCTGTAAAGGAGTGGAGACAACTTCGCTCTTATTATAAACTTTAACCTCTACATAAAAATCCCCTGTCAAGTCCGCTGTTCGCCGCACTTTCCCGTTAGCGACACGGCTTACGAGGGACGAAGCGAAGTCTCCGCTTGAGGTTGGCGGTGGAACGCTATCGCATTCCTCCAAACCAAAGAGATTCGAGCTGCATCTTTTACTGTAAACATAAAAGAAAATACCTCATGAAATAACTCTATGTAAACTTTGCCAAATATAATATAAAATTGTTTTAGCGTTCTCTGCGTTACATATATAAATCCACTAACCACTGTTATTAACTTATCATACTCAATAAGTAGGTATCTAAAGATAGATACATATATGTATAAGCAGTAATAGTAAACTTACCCTGATTTATATTCTGAAGGCGTGGTGGTGCTTTCAAAAGTTTTACGCTTCGTCGTCTTTTTCTTCGGCTGCACCTTTGCAACCTCAACTACAGCAGCTGAGCGCTGCGACTGCGGGTATTCTGATTCGGAGTCAGACCTGAAGTGGAACACGAAACATTAATTTTATAATTATGCAACTATGACTTAAAAGACTTTTTGTAAAAAGACTGATGCAATAAAGTAACCTCATTAATAGGAGAAATTTAACGGAATATCACTCGCTTCAAGATGATCATAGTTACACCAGCCGGCAGGCAGAAACCAGGTCCGTAGCTGGGTAGCAATTTCATTCTACTGCAAATTCAGTAAACTACTACTGGGTAAGGCCGTAGATTTTGCCACTTAGTAACATAGAGCAACATTGACACTTGTATGTTACGGTAAGAAAAGTAACGCAAAAGTAACACATAATGTTTGTAAGGCCAATTGCATAACGCGCTATTTTTAGCCGACTTCAAAAAGGAGGAGGTTTCGACCCATAAGTAAAACGACCTGTACAGTTCGCCAAGTGTGTGAAGTGCCGTGATAGAAAAAAAATAGATAAATACACGAGGATGAGACTAAAATATGCTTAAAACTGTCAAAAGTTTAAAATTATTACACAATCATGTAATATGGCCAAGTTTACCAAATAAATGAACATTATCAGGAAAATAATACTACGAAATTTTCTCAAAAACTCTCCTAGCAAATACAAAAAACTAAATAACATTCATTGAAATTTTTTAAACATTAAAAACAAGCTACACAATGAGATCGTGGAATCACAAAAAATATAAATCACATGCGTTATCTTCTTAATTTTAAATAAAATGGAATGTTTCTGAAACGAATTAATATTAGAAACTATTAAAATAATTAAATTAACACGAAATGTTTCATAAAACTTGTTGATAAACAAAATAGTCATTACGACTTACTTTACATAGTTACACGACTAGGTAGGTAATTATTTTAATAAATTGCAGGAATAATAAATCTTGTTGAACATGTAAAAAAGTTACATCCAAAGGCTCCTAGGAGGACTAACTTGATGATTCGCAGCCCAAAAAAAAACAGACTTATGTACTTAAGAGATCAATGTAATAACAAAACCTTTCTTACTTCTTCTACAAATATAAATACCTTTTCAATTAAAATAAACCATATCGAAATCGGTACTCAGGTAATATTCTTTAGAGGTTTCCTCCCGTTGAATCAAATTTACCTTTTTGACGATAGAAATATTGGTCACTATATCAATATCTAATTTTCTTTGGACTACAAACTTCACGGAATCAAATAAATCCTTTACGGTTTTCAAAAATATTACCTTATAATAATTTTCTCCGTTCTTAAATTCTATATTCTCAACAAATCCTATAAAATATTTCCACGTTTTTCTTTGGAAATATCTTACTATAACACTATCATGTACATTTAAAATAAAGTTCTGCATATTTTCTTCACTCTCAATATTTTCTTCTGTCTTATCTTCTTCTTCATTTATATTCGATTTCTTGTCACTTTCTACTTTTAAATTCTCAGATTTGTTTATTTCATATAAATTGGTTTTATCCATTTCTTTATATTTAACTGCGTCTTCTAGATCTTCACCAGTATTATTTTGTCTTCTCATGCTTTCATGTTGTTTCTTATATTCAGTCTCAATTGTATCATTGTCTTCATTTTCATCAGCCTCTTCTTCTCCGGTGACATCAAGAATTTCCTTGCTTTCATGTTTCTTCATACATTTAATCTCAATTGTGAGTTTTTCTTCTTTTACGAACTTCTCTTTCAAAGTCTTTTTGATCTCTTCTTTGGTATCGTTTTTATTTTCCTTGTTCTCGTCTATTTTCCTATTATCAGTCTTAATTTTGTTGCTGTCATCACTTCTTATTTCCTTTATCGGTACTACTTTTCCAAATATATTGCTCTCACTTAAATCATAACTTGCTGTATTTTCTGGTTTATTTCTTATTTGTGACAAAATTGTCACATCATCTTCCCCAGTAACATGTTTGGTAGTTTCGTTAAATCTTTTATGCATTAAATCTTCATTTTCGGAAATTATTGTTCTTTTCCTGTCTTGTTTAGTATTATTTTCAGCATTAGGTTTCTTTAAAATGATTGTGGATAGCAGAGTCACTTTCTTATTTGGATCAAGTTTTGCCCTGAGAACACCAGTTTTTTCGTCAAGTTCAGTGATTGGATTGTTTTCATCGTCGTTAAAATCTGGACTTATTGAAACATCAGATATAAACACCGAAGCATCGCTTTCGGCATAATCAATGTTATCATCATATTCGTCTTCTTCGGTTGGTGAACTTATCTGCCTTCGCCTATTTTTCTTGTTTGAATTTTTAACTTCCTTTTTATTTCCACTATTTTTTTGTTTATGCAGCTGTTTTGCATTTGTGTTAATAGTAGGCAAAAAGCTATGAGATTCAGGTGAGTAACATTCACAGCTGCCTCTAGGATCCCCACAGAAACAGCTGAGATCTCTGTATTTGAGTGTTAGCTTTTCCATTGTTATCAGCTGATGAATTTTCATTGTACGAGGCAAAGGACTAAGTTTTGTGTGTAAAGGCTTGATGTTAAGAGAAGAAATATAAAATAATTTGATACTTGTAGCCTCGGATTTCAAAATATCAAATGCTGTTTCGGCATTTGGGATGTCTTTTCCCTGAGCAATTTTGGCATCTAGAGTTCGTTTGATGACCCCTCCGATACCATCAGCCGCACCTTTTCCATGGGCGGCCTCAAAAAAGGACCAAGTACAATAATTAAACCCATATTTGTATACTTTTTCACTGAATAAGTAAAAATTCTTTTTCTGTCTGTACTGGGTCGTTGGGCCGTCAGAGAAAAAGTGAATAGCAAAGATGTTTGAATAATTACTCTTTATGTGTTGTAAAACGGGATCAAGGTGAGCCCATATTGCCTCTGGATTGTGTTGGTTATCGGCGGAAATAGAACAGAAAGAAATAGGTTTCTTTTCTCCTTTAATGTAAATAACTCCCGTATGTAGGGTAATCTGTTCTTTTATGAAATGCATTGCCTGTATTTCTTTATGGTATTTGCAGGTGAAATTCTCAGAGAAATCTATATGGATGCATGCTTCATCTCTTTCTAAATTATTAATGCAATCTTTGTATTTTTTATATTGATGATAAAAATTAAAAACATGTATTTTAAATTGTTTCATTTCCGCACTAAATATCTCAAGTAAGTCTTGTAAAGTACCCTCTTTCTTAATTTTAATCATCTTTTTAATTTTCTTCTTTTCCCCTTCCTTTTCATATTCGTGATCTTTTAAAACCCAATTAAGCCAGCTTGCTTTATCCGACAGTTCTTCGTTATTAACTTGTAATTTTATATCTGAACACGCATTACAATTGTACATGCAATCTTTGGAATGAAAATCACATACTAAATATGTTGTTACCTCATTAAGATTGTCAGTTTTAATTATATTATGGGCTTTCAGTTCATCAACCAAGAATTGCATGTTAGAATGTTTTTTGCAAGCGCAACTCTCGCAATCTTTGATTTTCGGAGAAAGTACGTAAAAGGGGCGGTACTTTTTGAACGTACCTACTGAAACTTATTTGGGCCTCTTCTGCGATAAACTTTCTATGAAGTACGATAAGTTTGTCTAGCAAATATCTTTTCTGACGTGTAACCTTTTTGAATGTGCGATATTCTTTTTTGCCTGCAGTGGCGCGGCTAACATCATCTCGGTTAAAAAAACATTCAATTTTCTTTTGCAATGCAGTGGTTTTGGTCTTCTGCTGGCGGTAGTTTTTGAAATTACTTTTGAATCCCAGTGAGGTTCTTATCCTTGTTTTTAGTTTATATCTTTTGACAATATTGTTATCCAGAACTTTTCTCAAAACATTTTTTTCAGTATTGTTAGCGGATTGGAATTGTAATTTTAATGACTTCGTTACTACATCGTGTTCAAGTAGTTTCTTCCTAACTTCTTCTTTTTTTGGAGTTTCAATGTTAGGTATGTTATTATTTATGAACTCTGTTACTTTTTTCCTCGGTGTTTCCTCTTCTAATGCTCGTGTATAAGTGTCCTCTGTTTCCACTACCGCGGCTAATCTAGTTAATAAATTTTCATAATCTGCCTGCATCTTGTTTATTTTATTTTGTTGTCTCATCATTTTTTTCTGAAGACCTTTGAAACTTTTAGTCAATGTATTTAAATGTAATCTCAATTGTGCAGTTTCTTGTTTCAGATTGTATTCAATTCGACGTTGCATATTACGGCAAATTAATTGGTTATTATCTAGCTTGGATTTTGAAGTTTGTGCCGTAGCCGGTTCATTTTGTGATGCTATTTTTGAATCTTTTGCTTTTTTCCGATCTTCCTTCCATTTTTGCCGTAATGCTTGCATGTGCTCCTCAGTGTAGGTACTCTTTTTTTTCTCATAGTAAAGTGCAGATCTTTCTTTGGCCTTCTTTTGTATTTCTTCATACTTTTGCGGGTTTTCGTTTTTCAACTTATCGCGATATTTTTTTTGCTTTTCAGCAGCAGTCATCGGCGGCATCTGTGGCAATGTTTTATCGTTAATCAGAAGAGTATAGATGTAGTTTGGGTTAAGGGCTCTAAAGCATTCATACAGTAATTTTTAATACAGTTTCCACGAATGTCCAAACACCTGAAATGACACTAAACCTAACATGTTAGTCAAGGCAACGAAACTACTGTTATATGTTTTTTGAATTTTGTAAATAAATCTTTGTAATAAAACAGTAATAATAAATAAAACAGTCTCATTATGGAATTTTTACTTGTTTGGAAACTGAACATTTAAAAAAAAATGCCTTCTGCACATCAAATAAAAAAAATACTGACCGGATTTTTCGTTACTCTACAGTACTCTACATGATCAAAACTTAGATAAAAGAAGTAGACATATATTTTTTTACAAGGACGCTGTTCCAACAAAGAAGTATTATAATAAATTACGATATGAACAAGCCTTTACAACTGTAAAACGTTACGTAACATACAATCAACGTTACCAGTAACATCGAAGTTACATAGAAGTAACGTTAAAGCGCAATTTTTCAAGGTTATAAATAGGCATATCTCGACATCGAGGTAAATTTTAAACATAGACACATTACCACGCACTTATTAGTCACTCGTGCATAATACTTTAAAAGATGTGTTTAATTAAAAGTGTTTTTTACCTTTGAAATCGCCAAAATTCACAGTTAAAATTCGCTGCCGAAACACACGCGTGCACCTTTGACAGACTCCAGAGACGACAAGATGACGTCTTTTTTTTTTTTATTGCGCTCCCTGAATCCTTGGTGTTGCCAGTACAATTTCAAAACACTACCAAACTGTTTTCAATGCTTTTTAAGGGAAAATGTTGGTAACATACAAATTAGTAACATAGAAGCAAAAATATTGAGTATAGGTTTGAATAGTAATAAATCTATAAAAAATACGTTTTAAGGATATGAAAAGCACGATGTAGCAGCTTAACTTTAACACAGCTCAGATAGTCTCAATTAATTAAATGTTCATTAGAAAAAATATAAGTTTTATAGTGCTAAGTGTCAAAAAGACAGCATGTTTTTCGTTAAATTTGGGACTCTACGAATTTAACTTATTGTATTTTTTTAAATCTACAACTTACATTCATTTTAACAATAAGGTATAAGAATTTAAGACACGTAATAACCTAATTAAAATCCTTCATTACAATTTACCTACTAGCTTGTGTTTTGTAAGCAATCAAAATTTAAGATTTTTTTTTCTTCAAAAAGTGGCAAAATCTACGGCCTTACCCTACTACTAACGAGTACTTACTTACATTTCACGAAAATAGTTGTAAGTACTGGATAATGAACCGCAGGGAAGAACTTCGTCACTGGAAGACACACTGGAGCGAATGTGATTTTTTGGTCAGAATGAATTGGTTTTATTCATAAAAAGTACCATTTCAGCAAATAATTACTTCATTACAAAATTAAACCTTAACTTCATGCCTTATAGTTGTATATCTAATTGACATCATTTACGTCAGTTACGTCATTTTAAAATCGTATTGACTGCATACCTTACTGCAAAATGGCATTTTTATCGTCAGAAATGAAATATGAAACTAGCGTTACCCTCGCCGACAAAGATGAAGCCGCGCTGACACCTGTCTGTTGTTTAGAATTACTACAATACATATTTTATTTAAAGTAGGTATGTGTGTTTGTTTAATACGTTTTGGTATAAAATTTTGAATGACATCACCCTCGTGAAATTAAGAAAATCCCATTTTTGAGGGTCAGAAATCAGGATGTACCTAAAGATGTATAAATTATTTTATTGTGTGCAAAACAATCCACGTGAACAAATTCACGTTAAAAACTTAGTTAATTTTATGTTGCAGTTAAACTCAAAGCTGGTGTAAAATCATCAAACTACTAAAACTAACAAACTTATAAACATTTCATGCAAAGGAAGTCGGTTTCTAAATACAGCAATAACATTAATGGATCGCCTTTGAAGAATTGTTAACATCTATTTTTTAATCTCGGAGACTAAACTGACACATGCAAATGTCAAACATCAAATTGAAAAAACGAACAACAATCATTTGAAATGTCAAATTAGTCTCTGGGATTAAAAAAACGAACTTTAGACTAAAACCAGCTTATAACAAAAAATGAGTATCTAATGTTAAGGAAAGAATCACTCATTTATAATAAATTAACGGAATTGGCATCGTTCTTATTTAAGGAACAACCACCATTTCGATGAAGATTTATAGGGAGATCCCTTAAACTCAAATAATTACGGACTACAACATGTACGGCGATCGTCTTTTTTTTTTTTTGAGGGTGGGAAATCATCAAATAACTTCTCCCGCTCTGGGTGGAGCGGGAGGGTGTGTCAGACTCTTACTGACTAAAACCCACCCGTATTCCTTCCTGTTGCCTGTGTTGCGGGGGCCTCGGTGACCCATAAGTACCTTCCCGCGACCCCGGCAGGCATCGGCCCTAGTGGACCCCTACTTTTGTGCTGACGACATCTCTTTGAGGCGCGCGTGGAATACGACGCGCCGTCGACCCGGGCCTGGTCCTTACCGGACGGTGAGCTACCCATTGCTCACCGTCCGCAAGCCCGCGCCTACGGTGGCTGGAAATCCGCTCGAGATTCTCGACGCCCAGGGCGTCTCCTGCGGCGGCTAGGGGCGAGAGGGCGCGAAACGTGCCTTTCCCTCAACCGTCCCGCCTACGGCGATCGTCTTACTATACAATAAAGATCGAATAAGCAAATTAATGCATGATGCAATTTTGCTGTCTTTGACATTGTAAATAACCATTTACACATACACGTTGGCTGCCTGATACGTTTCCAGACGCTTATCGTCAGGCGGTACACGAATGCGTATATATGCGGCGGTAAACGTACGGTGCAGCGGCTAACCGTTGAACGGCGGATGCTCCGTTTTGACGGTGATTATACGGATGGACGGCAAGTGTATAAGCATGCATGCGAAACCAGCAGCATGCTCGGACTACAGAGCGTGAGAGAACTACTCAATATATTACTTGTTTGTTAACGTGTAAGGTAGTGTATGAATAATTAAATTAAAATTTGGATGTCCTCGAGCCAATCTGGTCACTAAAAATGGAATGTGCGTGTGTGCCTGTGCGCTATTTCTTACTTTCGTGGAGAGACATGAGACAATCTGTCCCAAATTTTTGTTTAATGTATACGATATCCTAACGTTCAGATGTCCTCGAGCCAAGCAGGGTCACAGAAAACGGAGTGATGTGTGTATTATAAGCGCTACCTCTAATTTTGTGGAGAGACATGAGACAATCTGTCCTGAATTTAGTTTAATGTATACGATATCCTAACGTTCAGATGTCCTCGAACCAATCTGGTCACAGAAAATGGAGTGATGTGTGTATATGTGCTATCTCTAATTTTGTGGAGAGACATGAGGCAATCTGTCCGGAATTTTATGTTAGCGGGGTGCATGAAAGGAGCCTCCTCGTGGCGCACCCTGGAAGCAGCTAGACACGGTAACGTAGTATCTAGGCTGACTAATCCTTCAACTTGGTAACTTGAGGTAACAGGGTAACATGGTAACAAGGTACAAGGTAAAATAAGATAAAAAGGTATTACTGTAACAGGGTATCAAGGTAAATAAGGTAACATGGTAACACGGTAACAAGGTACAAGATAAAATAAGGTAACAAGATAATACTGTAACAAGGTATCAAGGTAAAATAAGGTAACAAGGTAATATTGAGTTTTAGAACCAAAATAGTGGAATAGACGTCGAGCCAGTAGTTTACTCCACTTTGTAGATGCATTTATGTTATTAGGCATTCTAGACCACTTCCCATTTCATTCGTAGCCAAAAGAATAAAAAAAAGTGGAGTAGCGCCTAAACCACACACTGAAAAATATATTATGTTATTGGGGCATTCTAGACCACTTTTCGTCCCATTCGCAACGAAACGAGATTCAAACGTGGAGTAGCGCCTAAACCATACACTGAAAAATATATTATGTTATCGGGCATTATAGACCCCTTTTCGTTCTATTCGCAACGAAACGAGATTCAAAAGTGGAGTAGCGCCTAAACCATACACTGAAATATATATTTTGTTGTTGAGCATTCTAGATCACTTTTCTGTTTCATTCGCAACCAAAAGAGATTCAAAAGTGGAGTAGCGCCTAAACCACACACTGAACTGCACTATGTAGGATTTCATATGTTATTGGACATTCTAGACTGCTTCCCGTTTCATTCGTAACCAAACGAGTAAAAACAGTGGAGTAGCGCCTAATCCACACACTGAAAAATATAATATGTTAATCATTCTAGACCACTTCCATTTTCATTCGTAACCAAACTAATAAAAAATAGTGGAGTAGCGCCTAATCCACATACTGAAAAATGTATTATTGGGCATGCTACTCCACCGAGAGTGACGAGGTGAACGGAGTGAGCCGATGGAACGGTAGGATGGATGGAGGGTCTGTCTAAAGTCACCATGCTACAAGTACCACCATCCCTCCCATGATACCTCGGTTGCCTTTGATATCTTTCACTGTGATATCTAATGCTTCGGTTGCTCTTTTGTGGGTCATCTTTCATTCATCCCAAACCAACAGTTTACACTGCTGTAACATTCTTTCGCGCTCACTGTTTTTGCTAATGTTACATACTGGCATTTCCTCACGAGCAACCTAAGTTCAATGGTAGTTTTAGAACTGAGTGTGCTGTTCGTCCCCCACAAAGTAGCGTAGCAGCTATTTCAGAGGAAGATACTGCAACAGCAAAACCTTTATCTTTCCGGATTTGGGCTAATAGTAAATTTAAAAGATCGGTTTTGCCAGTGCCTCCTGGAACATACAAAAAGAACAACCTCCTTCGCCACCGGCAACTTTTTGATAACTGTGTCAAATATAAAAATTCAGAACATAGATTAGTTAATCTTTGTTCTGGATTTAAAAGTGGAAGGGCTTCTGTTATTTGTTGCATTAAAGAAACAGTATCGTAATCTAGTTCTCGCATTAAATCACTACTAACTTCTCCAATTCTTTGTGGTCTGCTCATTCCAAAATCGAATAAATATTTTCCAGTAATAGTAATCACTTGGTCTTCAACCTTTGTTAGCGCGTCATTGTAAATTAAATCATTGTATGAAACGTTTGGATTCTGTCCTTGTAACCTGTGTAAAATTCTGGGCCGTAAGTTTTTTGCCGACGTCATCACACAAAAACTTTCATCCACTATTTTTAGCGCCTAGGGTAAAATTTTTATAAACTTTGAATGTCTTATTTATTTATATCTAATCAAAAGCCTAAAAAATAAGTTTCAAGCTTCTCGCTTTAATCGGTCAAGGACAGCTAATAAGACACGATTGTTTTTCCATTGTTTGGTTCCGAATACAATACGCGCCTACGATACGGCTTCACAAGCTAAAAATTACGTAATTTCCATGCCAACTTTCATCCCTAGTTCAACCCCTTACAGACCCTTTTTCGCATTAAAAAGTAGCCTTGTCCTTTCTCAGGCTCTAGACTATCTCTGTACCAAATTTCATTTAAATCGGTTCAGTAGTTTAGGCGTGATTGCGTAACACACAGACAGACAGAGTTACTTTCGCATTTATAGTATTAGTAAGGATTCCAGCCTGTCGTTTAGGTGTACCGATTTTATATTTTAGGCAAATAGTAGAATAGGTACGTAACAGCGTCGTGATAGTATGTGGCAACGTCGCTTTTCAGTATTCAAGAATTCAAGTTCATTGAATCATTGACTTAGAGGTCCAATTCTAGTGTTCAAATTTAATCGTCAGAAAATGCGACAACAAATATGTGGTTTCATTTATTACATATAATTATGTGGTATCCATACTGTATACCGGCTGACAATATTAATAACAAATAATATATTAATAGCTGTTACAGCATGTCAGTTGTAAATAAAAAGTTGAATAAAGGCTTCTACATACTGGCGCGACTTGTCGCGCGACGCGACGCAACACAAAGACACCGCGTGTAGCGCTACAAGCGGTGCCTTTGTGTCGCGACGCGTCGCGCGACAAGTCGCGCCAGTATGTAGGAGTAGTGATGAGTCCCTCACTCATGAGGTCCCTCGTTTGAGGTCCTCGTGATCGCAAATTGAAAGAGTTACTCGATTTTCAACAATGAACCACCTCATTACCTCACCTCACCTCATTCGTTCACGCGTCCTCAAAAATTGACATTGACAATATGAAATTGTGGCGAGGGGTGAGGCGAGCGAGGTGAGGCGTGAGGCGTGACTCGCGAGTGAGTATTGAGTGGTTGAGTGATGAGCTCCTCAACGAGTGAGCGAATGAACCGATTTAAAAAATTGTATAGAATTATAGAATGTGTGAGGTGAGGTCTGGTCTCGAAATTTTGGCAGCATAATAAACATTAACATTATGATTTTGGTATGTACCTAATGAAATAATGTACCTAAGTATGTAATGATGTTAGTTATGTCATGTGTGTGTGTTGAGTGTGATACTGATGTTTGGTAGGATATTAATTATTTAGATTAAAGTACGAACACAAACAAAACAAAAGTCTACGTAATTGTTACAAGAAAATCACGTGCACCTCCAAGGTCAACATTACGTAAACTGTTAAAATTAGTATGTAACATTATTAGTCAAAACGAATTTTAAAGAAAATATTTTTATTTCAGCTATGATTAATTATTATGAACTCTAAAAGCATCAGCATTAGATTGATAATCAAGTGTCATTGATTCGTTTATTTTGGCGGTCTAAAATTTATGAGCGAAAGAAAATGATATGTGTGAGAGGTGAGAGAGATTTGCTTAATCGGACGGAGAGTCGTGAGTACTCGTGAAAGTCGTCGCGCCCGCCCGCCTCGCTCCCTCGCACGTTCGGCTGAGTTCGGCTCGGGCTCACGACTCGTGAGGTGAATACGCCGTTGAGGATTCCTCAAATCCTCACCTCAAATGAGGGGTACCTCGTGAGGACCTCACGAGGCAAAATGAGGTGCTCCCTCATCCTCAAATAAAATTGATGAGTTACCCATCACTATGTAGGAGCCTTAAACATATTAGTAGTAGTATGGGCAGTAGGACAACGTAACGATGACCTTTCTTTTTACACAATTTGTTTATTGAACAAGTTTCTGGCGGAGCTGAGGCAGGAATCAAACCAATCTCTTTTTGTAAAAAAATATGTAGGTAGTATACATGCTGTACCAACCCCTAACATTATAACAGCGGCGTGTTAGTTGATACGCGCCTTGGGCGGCCTACGCTGATACAGCATTTGCGGTAGCGCCGGGATGTTACGAGGGTGCATTTTTAAGTTCGCGGAATGGGGGGGAGGGGATAACATTAGGTCATTATCGGGATGGCCACAACTTCAGCCACTCAATATTAGTATAAATACCAGGTTTTATCTTAATTGGATCAGCAGTTCATAAAGCGCATCACGAAGCGATTCTTCGACTCCGCCGCCACCAACCGCAACCCTCTGGTTGTGCAGGCCGCCAGTTATAGGCCCTCCACCATTAGCTCTATTCGCCGTCCAAGGCATACTCTCACCGACCCCGATGACCCCATTACCCTCCTCCAGGAAAGCAGTAGGGCCACGAGTACAGTGCACAAAACACACCGACCTACGTTCCGACCTCGCCGCCGAGGTCCCTCGCGTAAACCCCGACGTAATTGTCCCCCCCGACCCTTGCTCGACAAAGCGCCAGCCCGCGCCGCAGCTGAGCCTGTAGTTTTAAATTCCCCGAATAATAATAATAATTCTGATCAGATCCAGCCTGTCCCCCCAGCGACGCCCTAAGCCGAGGTCCGTACCCCACAGGGGGTGCCCTTAGCGTGCAGTCGCTTAGTGGTATAAGAAATTCGCTCCTGGCTGGAGGCTTTGAGTTCGTTTAAGGCAGCCACAGGAAAGTCCGGCTAAGTAGTCACGACCTCTCAAGCTCAACTACGAGATGCCATATATAAAAAAAAAATTGGATCATTAGTCTTTGAACTATCGTCAAGCAAACAACTCAATCGGGAAGAAAGTGTGAATTATGGAAAAAATCGAGTACCGTGCCGTAATAAAGTTCCTTACCAAGCAAGGAAAGTCAGTTCAAAATATACTGGAAGAGATGGAATCCGTTTACGGGGACTCTTGCCCGGGTAAAACCATGGTTTACAAGTGGCACAGTCTCTTTGAACAAGGCAGGTACTCACTTGAAGACGACCCACGGCCCGGACGGTCGATCGACGTGACTACTCCGGAAATCATTAAAAAAGTCGAAAAAATAATATTGGAAGATGCCAGACTAAAGATGGAACAGCTTGCAGAAATGGTTGGAGTATCGGATACGACAATTTTCAAAATTCTTCACGATCATCTTGGCATGACAAAGGTCAGTGCAAGATGGGTGCCAAGAATGCTCACGCCGCCTCAAAAACAACACCGCGTGGAGTGTTTTCGCACGTTTTTGGACCTCTGTAACGAAGATAAGGATGGACTATTAAGTCATTAAGTCGAATTGTTACTGGAGATGAAACTTTTTTTTTTTTGAAGGTCGGAAATCATCAAATAACTTGTCCCGCTCTGGGCGGAGCGGGAGGGTGTGTCAGACTCTTACTGACTAAAACCCACCCGTATTCCTTCCTGTTGCCTGTGTTGCGGGGGCCTCGGCGACCCATAAGTACCTTCCCGCGACCCCGGCAGGCATCGGCCCTAGTGGACCCCTACCTATGTGCTGACGACATCTCTTTGAGGCGCGCGTGGAATACAACGCGCCGTCGACCCGGGCCTGGTCCTTACCGGACGGTGAGCTACCCATTGCTCACCGTCCGCAAGCCCGCGCCTACGGTGGCCGGAAATCCGCCCGGGATTCCCGACGCCCTCCCGAAGCTGCCATGTCCGGTGAGGACCTGCGTCAGGCGGAAGGAGAGGACGCCGTGGCACCTCTCTAGCCACTCTTGAAAGAGGGTGGAGATGAAACTTGGGTTCATCATTATGAACCTGAGTCGAAACAGGATTCTATGCAGTGGCACAAAAAAGGCACACCACCACCCAAGAAGTTTAAAGTTTCACAATCGGCTGGAAAAATCATGGCAACAGTGTTTTGGGATTCAGAAGGGATCCTGTTGACCGATTATAAAGATAAAGGCGTTTCTATAACCGGAGAATACTATGCCTCTATCCTCGAGAGGTTGAAAGAAAGCATTAAAGAAAAAAGGAGGGGTAAATTGACCAAAGGTTCTTCTTCACGACAACGCGCCTGTTCACAAGACCCGTGTTGTGTTGGCTGCCCTGCATAAGATGGGCTTCGATATTTTAGACCATCCACCCTACAGCCCAGACCTGGCTCCCAGTGATTAATACCTCTTCCCAAAACTGAAAAAAGAACTTCGTGGGAAGAAATTTGCAACTGATGAAGAAGTGAAGGACGCGGTTTCAGCTTATTTTTCAGACAAAGACAAAACATTTTTTTATGAAGCTAATTGAAAGATCTGAAAAATGTATAAGGGTAGCGGGTAAATATATTGAAAAAGAAAAATAATTTTGTTTTTTATTTTCACTTCTCACCCTCCATTCCGCGAACTTAAAAACGCCCCCTCGTATGTCTAACACCCGGCGACACGCATCCGTAGAGATAAGGACTTAGTAGTAAGATTTGTATTAGATTTATATTTTAAGCTATTTTTTTTTTGTAAGTAGGTTTGTACAAACACTTTTACACATCAATCATATTTTTAAAATAAAGCTAGATGAGGTCGGCGTTTCTTATCAGACTACTCTGAGAAGAAAGGTCCAAACAAACTCAGAGGTCACAGTCTGAAATGGTCCTTTTGAGGAAAGAACCACACAGATTGAGTGGATCTGTCCAGTCAGTGCACGCATTTGTCAGTAATCGTGCAGCTTAACTCAGAACTTAAGGAGCTCATCGATTCGACGAACAATACCAAAGAAAGAACATTTGGGTAAGCCGCATAATTTACTCAAACTGCCAGACCATGATTAATACTAATTGAGAAAAAAAAGAACAACAATGACCCACATAGGCTTCACATTCACAATAATTGAAAACAATATAATACTTTACAAGTAAACATTAAATTCCACACAATATATTGAACTCCACAAAGTAAATATGTCATTGTGTTTTGAATAATCATTAAATGTCAAAAGTTTGTGAGGGGCTTGCGGCGAAGTATTAACAGCCGCACGGGTCGATCGATCAGGTAAGCTACGCTTGCCGCGGTTGGTCCGTGGATGGGTGACCATCTTTACATACCAAGACCCCTCCGTGCCTCGCAAAGCACGTTAAGCCGTTGGTCCCGGCTGTCATTTGTAGATCTATCTATGACAGTCGTTACGGGTCGTCAGAAGCTGGAAAGTCTGACAACCAGTCTTACCAAGGGGTATCATGTTACCCAGTAACTGGGTTGTGGAGGTCAGATAGGCAGTCGCTCCATGTAAAATACTGGTATTCAACTGTATCCGGTAAGACAGGAAGCCGACCCCAACATGGTTGGGAAAAGGCTAGGCAGATGATTAAATGTCAAAAGTGTATATAAATAAAATAAAAGTTTCAGTATGTAATAATTGGAGGTTAATCCCAAGCCTTTTTGTCCTCAATATAATCTTTAACGGTATAAAAGGCTTTCTGGCACAACTTACTTTTAATAAATGATTTGGATTTATTAAGGCTTAGATCTTGAACGTGGCTTGGAAGTTTATTATAAAAACGTATACATTGACATCTGAATGAACCACCTATTTTCTTGAGCCTTGTTGTAGGTACAACAAATTTGTGTGTGTTCCTAGTATTTATATTATGGATATCACTGTATTTTTTAAACAATTTTATATTTTTATGGGCATATAAAAGATTTTCAAAAATATACTGAGACGGCACAGTCCTTACTCTCCGTTTCCGTACATTAATCTCCTTAAATTTTTCTCTGAGAGAGTGTCTCGGACGTAATTTATAAATTGACCAAACAGCTCTTTTCTGCAAAACAAAGATAGTCTGAATGTCAGCGGCATTTCCCCACAACAGAATACCGTACGACATTACACTATACAAATAGCTAAAGTACTTACACTAAACGGGCTGTCTCTATATATTACGAATTTTTCTAACAGCGTATGCTGCGGAGCATAGCTTTTTCGACAATTTATTTATATGTGGACCCACTGAAGCTTAGCATCCAAAGTTAAGCCCAAGGATACTGTGCTATCTTCAGGATTCAATTCTTCGACCTTTATCAACACATTAGTTTTCACCTGCCTAACGTGAGGTAGCGTACACTTAATGCATTTGGTTTTTTTTCATTCAGTAAATTATTAACATTGAACCAGTGAACTACTTTTGAGATCGCACTATTTACATCGTCAGTAACCAGCTGCTGACGTTTAAGTTTAAACAAAAGTGAAGTGTCATCCGCAAACAACACTATATCATGATTATCCTTTATGAGGTACGGCCAGTGCCTGATTTAGACTTCTGACAGCCCTAGGCTAAATATGAATCTGTGCCCGCCCCCTGGCCTGTCCTGCCTGCGCCTGCCCAACCCACGAATATACTTATCTACTACATTTCTATGAAACCCTTTTTTTTTTCAAGATTTTATTTTACCACTTTGTCAGCGTGATTAATACGTATGTAAACCTATGCCAAATTACAGCTTTCTAGTACTAAGCGTCTCTGCGCTAAAGCGGGGACAGACAGACAGACGGACATGGCGAAACTATAAGGGTTCCTTGTTTAGTACGGAGCCCTAAAAATGTCGTTTTAATATTTAAAGTGGTCGGTAGGTATCGCTGGAATATTATTTTGGAATTATTTTGAATTTGAAATTAACGTAAAAGCATTTAAAAAAGTCGAGAATGTAGAACTGTAATAAATTAATAAAAATGCGAAAATAAAGTGAAAATCAACGTTAATTCTCAGCGCCCCCTCGGTCCTTGCGCCCTAGGCTCTAGCCTAACTAGCCTGTGGGTAAATCAGGCCCTGGGCACGGCAAATCATTAATGTAAATAAGAAACAAGAAAGAACCAAGAATTGAGCCCTGTGGGACTCCCATTGTTACTATAGATCCGAGAATCTTTTCCCATGAACGTCAACACTCTGAATTACTGGCGGTATTCCGGATCCCGTAGTAGCGGAGTTTCCTGATTAACGTTTCATGGAGAACGCAATCGAATGCCTTGGACATATCATAAAAGATGCCCAAGGCATCGCGTTTATCTTCTCATGCATTATAAATATGTCCTAAAAGTTCCACACACATCAGTAGTCGAACGACCCCTTGTAAAACCGAACTGCTTATTGTGCAATAATTTATGTTTATTAAAAAATCTTTGTAATTGGTCTAAAATTAGTCTTAATTAGAACGTCTTCGCGACTAGGCTGTTTTCTTTTTAAAAACCTTCGGCAGTACCTCCGGGAGTTAACTAGGTACCTACCTATGCAGCTTGTATTTTATATCCAATGATTTACACAAAAAGTGTTGGGGGCCTTGTTTAAACTAATAATTAAAAGAAGGTACATACAGCCAAAAAGCGCTCCACGCTTTTTAGTCTATTATATTTTTAATTTAGTTAAGTCTAAAATCAACGAAATTATGACTTCATCTTCCGCTCGACACAAAGTGCAATATATTGAAGTCATCAAAACAAATCATTATGTTCCCAAATACGAGTTACTAATCATCATCAGTGGCTACTAATAAACCCTTATTAGTAGCCACTGAAAAATTCTAATAGCCACCTCCTGGCTCCACCATCGGACCCTCATTACCAAGCTGCACAGATAATCTATTGGACTCGTCAAAACGAATCATATGAGCCCAAACTCCCTCAAGTTTTATGGTTTACTAGTAGGCACCGAAGAGTTCCACTATCCACCTCCTGACTCCATCATCAGCCGCTGTATTATGTAAAAAAACTCACGTGAAGATAGAGAGAAGAAAATGTACGTGAAATGAGCTTCTAGTGAACTGACATCCCATCCGATGCTAGGGAGTGACACTATCAACAGCTCACTTTACCTAGTTTTCACATTGCATGTTTTAGAGGGTAGCACTACAGATCAGCTCCAATACGATCTCCAATCCGATACCAAATTATAGTATTGTCATTCAAACTACATAATAATATATATACAGTTTCATTTTGATACGACAATTAGAAATTGGTGAAAATTTTCACCAATTTCTTATTGTGTTGTAACATAATTATGTTGAAAGATTCCATTACATTCCATACAGGACAAGCTGTTAGAAGCATGCTTTGGAATAGAGTATTCCAATGAATGATTAAGATTGCAGTAATTTTGTATCAGACTATACATCCAGCCTTTCATAACTGCTAAACAAAATCACACAATATTATTTAAATAAATTTATTAACAATACCAATAATTGAAACCTTAGCTTTTAATAATTTGGGTTAAACAGAGATAAACTTCTCTTGAAGTTTGTCTCCCATTTAACATTCCGCACATAGTTTAAATAATTATTTTACATCACATGTGGCATTTGAACATGGCTGCCATGCATCACTCTGTACAGGGGTTCACTTTACACAATAAGTCAACTAGTGATTAAGTATGAGTCCTGCGTGGGTAAATAATATGCTGATAAATAAATGCATAATAATGGCTACCGAGTACCTCCATTGCTATTAAATAGTTCTATCAAATATAAAAAATTACATAAATGACGTAATTTGAAACCAGTGCATCATGGCAACGGCTTATTTCATCATAATATATATACATTTCTAAACGGGAGGCAGCCGGTGCTAGATAGAAGACTATCAATTTTACAAGTGAGCCATCAGCCAGATGTCATAATAGCAGCAGGCACAAGTAGTGTCTTAAAACAATAAAAGTAAAAGTCAGTATAGTCATTCCCACTATCGGTTGGAAAATCAGCAGGTGTGAATAAAATAAAATTATATTACATCTTAAAAGATTAAACAATCTTCCCCGAGGAACAAAATGCTAGGAGTGGCACGCGTGGGTTCACTGCGGCGGGTTGGGGCCGGGCGGGCGTACCTGGCGCCGCAACTGCTCCACCAGCTCAGGGTTGGCGGCCTGCATATGCTGCGCCAGCGCCTGCCCCGCCTCCAGCAGCGCGGACATGCCGCCCGCGCCGTTGGGCCCACCGCCGCCACCCGGGGCCGCACCTCCGCCGCCGCTCATGAGCCCCGAGATGAGGTTCTGCATGTTGGGGTCAGCCAGCATCTCCGTGGCCATGTTGAGAAGCGCCGGGTTCTGCAGCAGACCGCCCAGGTCCAGCGGCGCGCGCTCGCCATGCGCGGCCAGCTGCTCGTCGGCCAGGCGCAGGTTCTGGCGGTACGACTCGTTGTCGGGCTCCAACTGAGCCGCGCGCGCGTACGCTTGACGCGCCTCGCGGTGCCGTTCCAGCGCCGTGAGCGCCAGGCCGAGGCGCGAGTGCGCCTTGCCGTAGTCGGGCTGCAGGCCCAGCGCCGCCGTGCAGTCCGCCACGGCCGTCTCGTTCTCGCCCAGCTTGAAGTGCGCGGCGGCGCGGTTGCAGAAGTACACGGGGTTGGACGGGTCGAGCTCGATGGCGCGCGTGTACTTGTCCAGCGCCTCTCGGTGGCGGTCGCTCTTCATGAACTCGTTGCCCTCGTTCTTGAGCTTCTCGGCCTCGGAGCGCGTAGGCGGCGAGTTAAGAGGCGCACTGCTGCTGCGCTGGGCGCGCACGAGCTGTAGCAAGTCCACACCGCGAGCCGCGTCCTCGGGGCCCAGCTCGAACGCGGTCTCGATGCATTGCACGCCGACCTCGACGCTCTCGCGGGAGTCCACGCTGAGCGAGTCGCCTTCTAGCTGCCGCTTTAAGAAGTTCACAATGCTTGCTGCTACTATTTTAATATCCGACATGGTGCTAGAATTTCGTTTTAGTTGGTAAAAACTAGTAAGTCTTTGAAACTTGCGGTGATTTCTATTATTTTTAGATTTTTCGACCGACGATGACACAAATTGACACAATGACAGATGACAAAATGAAAATGACATTCACGATTTCACAGATTATTAATAGCTACTAATATAGGCTGCATTCCGAATTGCGCTGTAATCGATTTGGGCGTGCTTACACTAGCTAGCGCGATATCGATGCCCCGTGAAGCGTCATACATGACGTCAAGACATGCGCCAACGTCAACCATGCCCAGAATTATATCACCGTGAGCGCTGTCAAAAATGACAGTTGTGTTTGTGTTGTTTTGTTTTGACTTTTGAGTAGCACCATATCGTGGACAGAGCACCATATTTACATAGTAACGTGGACTTACGAAAATGTGCTTCTGGATACAGTCGCCAAAGACGAAGAAATTTGTGGTAATCTAACAAATATACCATCATGAGTATTCAAGTAAATATGGCGGACGAGGCTAACGGACGACAAATTTCTGTCATGCTCACATCAGAGCAATACGAGAGGGCTCAGAGAGGTTAGTGCTATTTTTTAGCCCCCTTGCAGTTCTACTGACTGCTCAAACGATGGGTTTGCCAATATTTTACTCATCATAAGGTAAGTATTTTATATCTGGTTATGTGCAGATGCTTACTAGCTGAATGTGCCTGTTGTGAATGCACAACTTATCATGTTTACAACAGTTTATGTGGTCACTCTTACTGCAACACTTAATCGATAACAAAAATGAGATAGAACAATCTAAAAAAAAAAATCGTTTATTTCGTATTTTTTGATTGTTTATTGTTTGTTTTTTTTTGTCTATATGATTGTAAATTCTTTTGGTACAAGAACTTGCTCTCAGATTCTATCAATTTAAAGTTATAAAACCATTGTCTTTAGTATATTAAAAATATCCTATGTTTTATTCTAGGGTATGTATGTGTATCAAATCCATTCAGCCATTATTGGTGAATTCGGTAATAAAAATCCTCACAAACAATTATTATAGTACTATAGGAAGTAGGTACTTTTTATTTTTTTCAGTAAATCAAGAGCCATCTCTATTCATATGGAACGAGGCATGCATTTTGTTGCTACTCACGTTAAACAGTGAGCACAAAGAACATTTTGAAAAAATGCATCATAAGTTGATATATGACAGCCAGAAAAATGTGCGATGTACAATATAATGTTACTGGTACCCAGTGCCAGTCAAAAATTAATAGTTTAAAAAAACACTATAAAAAGATAGTGGATCACAATGCCACATCTGGAAATGATAGGGCAACATTGGAGGATTAAGGAGGATTTTTTTTTTACTTTTAATATCTCTTTATTAAATGTGTCTCATTTTGTTAAAACAAATTAAACTATCATCAAATACTGCAGGTGTTTGTAGTGTGATGCTAATAAACCATGCTTAATGTTATTATTTTTTCAGTGAATGAATGAATTATTTGGCTCAACTGGATGGAAAGAAAAGATGCAAATTTTGCAGTCATTGTGTAACAACTGGGTTTTTATATATCTTTACATCTCTATTGGTTTTAAGATTTGATCAGTACCTGTTTTAATTAGTAGTATAGGTCTACTTGTGATTTTTTATTAGTTTTTAAGATTTGATCAGTACCTGTTTTAATTAGTAGTATAGGTCTACTTGTGATTATTTATTAGCTTTTTAAGATTTGATCAGTGCCTGTTTTAATTAGTAGTACCTATAGGTCTACTTGTGATTTTTTTATTCGTTTTTAAGATTTGATCAGTACCTACCTGTTTTAATTAGTACACTTGAGAGCAATAAAATCGCACACCCCCTGTAATTTGGTTTATTACTGATTGTTTTCTAAAATCTAAAGATATTAAGTAAATAAATAAATAAATAATAAATAATTTACAACAAGCTACCCTCTTCACTGCGAGATTTGCCTTTTAATGCGTTTAAAACTAAAGTAAAATCCAAACTTTGTTCAAGGGCATACTATTCTATCAACGACTACTTAAATGATAAAAATTGTTGGTCGCTGTGATTAACTCAAGACAATGTTTATGTTCTTTCTCCAGAATTAGCTTACCTAGTGACAGGTTATAGTTCATATAATTGTTTATTTTATTTGACTGTTTATGTCAATTTATTTTTTAATTTTAATTGCGTTTATTATTGACACTGCTTGCGGTAGCGTCGGGGATCGGGTTGCCTCCTTCCCTCAAATATGGCGAGGGGGTGAGGTAAGGTGAACGGGTGCTGCTTGTGGTGCCTGGTCGTCTTGCTGACCATTGTTTTGTTTTGTTATTAGTAAATAACTGTTTATTCATTTTACTTTGATGGTCCTAGTTCATCATTTGTGACTGTTACAGCTGTAGATATATGTAAGCGGGCACGCCTTTTATACTTGGAGGCTTTTATTTAGGTTTTAAGTTCTGTTTACGTTTTTATCTCTGCTTGAGAATAGTTTTCGGTCTTATTGTTTTCTTTTTTTTCGTTGGTATAGTGGTGTGTTAGCTGACACATGGCTAATAATTAAATGTTTTGTGTTACACGTGGTGTAAATTGTTTTGCATACTATTGTATAGAATCCATTTTTTTTCTCTAACTGAACAGACAGCTGTGCTGCTGGGGAGTTTGTTGGCCACTTCTTCTTCCCAGCTAAAGCACTAGGAAGTGGCGAAGGGTGGGCGTTTTGGGGGACTGTCTTATGTAATTTTGACGTTCGAAAAGTGCTGATCCTCAGCCTAGTTTGAATAAATGACTTTTGATTTTGATTTGTTTTTGTCTCTGTTTGGTCAGTTTCTGACCTATATGCTCCACATGGCTTTTCCAATTCAGGTTTTTGTCTCCATGAATTCCTAAAAAAAATAATTGATCCACTTATCTTTTCACCATTATACAGAATATCCAAAGCTAATGGTTTGCTATTATAGGAGTTAAATTCAATTAATTTTGTCTTGCTAACATTTATATTTAAGTTATTATTTCGCATCCAACTTATTATATCTTTTAGGGTGTTTTCTGTAGCTGATTGGTAGTCGCTTTTATCCTGACAAATTGTGACAACTGTAGTATCATCTGCAAAAAGTACCTATACATTTCTGCAAAGTGGCCTCTTTTATTTTTGCGTGGGAAATCGTGAAATAACTTCTCCCGCTCTGGGCGGGGCGGGAGGGTGTGTCAGACTCTTACTGACTAAAACCCACCCGTATTCCTTCCTGTTGCCTGTGTTGCCAGGGGCCTCGGTGACCCATAAGTACCTTCCCGCGACCCCGGCAGGCATCGGCCCTAGTGGATCCCTACATTTGTGCTGACATCTCTTTGAGGCGCGCGTGGAATACGACGCGCCATCGACCCGGGCCTGGTCCTTACCGGACGGTGAGCTACCCATTGCTCACCGTCCGCAAGCCCGCGCCTACGGTGGCCGGAAATCCGCCCGGGATTCCCGACGCCCAGGGTGTCTCCTGCGGCGGCGAGAGGGCGCGAAACATGCCTTCCCCTCAACCGTCAAAAGTAAAGGACCGAGAATGCTACCCTGAGGCACGCCACACTTTTTGTTACCGCTATGGATTTGCATTTCTCTTTGGAATATATTCTGTCACTTTTCTTTACAACTATGGATATCTCGGTACACTGTTGCCTGTTTCCTAGATACTCGTAACTAAAATATCCATTCATATGCTTTTCCTGTAATACCGTAAAAGTCTAATTTGTTTAGTAGCTTATAATGGTTAACAAAATCAAAGGCCTTACTCATGTCTAAAAACAGGGACTCCGCAGGATTGCCATTGTTAATACTTTCGGTTACAAGTTTAATAAGGTTAAAGATTGCAAGAGCAGTTGAACTACCTTTATGGAAACCAAACTGCTCTCTGCATAGTATGTCATGTGTACAGAATAAAATATTTAACCTAATAAGCATTGCCTTCTCATTTTTTTTTTTTGATATAATGGGTACTATCGTGATAGGCCGATAATTATTAGGGTCTGACTTATTTCCATTTTTAAATAGTGGTTTCACAACAGACATCTTAAGCTAGTCAGGAAAAACACCTTCCAAAAAGGATAAGTTTATAACATGTGTTAGTGGATGACATATCCAACTAGCACAAGCTTTTAAGACCTTTGTGGCAATGCCGTCATATCCACTAGTTTTGCTATTGTTCTGGGACATAATTATTGTATACACTTCCATTGCATCTACAGGATTCAAGAATATAGTATTCAGAGTTTTCTTTTTATTAGAGTTAGAATTATATGAATTATTAGAATTACGCGAATTATTATAATTATTAGAATTTGAAGGAAGAATAGATGTCAAATTAATAAAGTAGTTATTAAATATGTCACATTAATAAAATTTATTTCGTCAATGTCATTTTTATACAAATTATACATATATGTCATGCGATGCTGTTAAAAATTAAGTGGCAACATTCATTAGTTCCTGTTTTTGACACAGTAAAGTGTGTGGCGCTAGACGTATTGAGATAGAATCACTATCAGAAAAAATCGCATTTGAATATTTTCCCTCCCCGAAGTCCGAATGTAAAGGAACATAATATTTGCTCTGTAATCATCTAATGTATATATAAGTCAGCCTGTGGCATATTCATAAAAATGTACCAGTAATGCTGTGTCAAAATGTACTGTGTAGTCTGTGGTCTATCTGTGACATCTGTCAATAAAAAAAGTTCCCGTCATGTCGCATCTGCCGTGTTTGATTCCATCCAATAAACCTATCCTAATCAGGGTGACCCCCACGAACTTTCAATAGATGCTCCTCCAAATGAAGCATCTACTGACAGAATTCTTAAATCTGAAATTATATAAAACAAGCAATGCTATTCTGTAACCTTCTCACCGTGAAAACTTAAGTGAAGTGAACGTGGAGTGAACTGTCAGTGTCATCCCACCTGATACTAGGGTTGGACCAAGTATTACATTTTCAATCATAATCGTGATTTTTTCTATTGATCAATACTGAGGTCAAATCTAAAAAGCAAGATGGCGGCTGCGGAAATGTTCAGAATTTTCATCATGGTTGTCGTTTTCATGGTTTTCGGGGGTGTTAAAGCCGATAGTGAGGTCAAATCTAAAAAGCAAGATGGCGGCTGCGAAAATTACCAAACCTTATAAAAAAACCAAATTGAGTTTCTGACTGAATTTCTTTTTTGCTATTTTATTTAAAAAAAAAACCCTAAATAGTAACGTTTCAACAATTAAATACTAGTTTTGAAAGAATATAAAATGATCAATAGAATTTGCATAAAAATATTATTAAAATCTCGATTATGATTATAAATGTAATGCTTGGTCACTCCCTAGCATCAGTGGGATGACACTGACAGCTCACGCCACGCGAGTTTTCACGGTGAGATTTTTACAGAATCGACATGAAGGACTTTTAACTAATTTGTTATGAAGTGAATAATAGATTGCCTTACAATCAGAACATTTCTTAAATGGAAATGTTTGCAATTAAAAAATCTCTCTTTATTTTCAATACGTCTTATTATGGCTATATGAGTGCTATCAATACCTACATCCTATAACAGATGGATGTGTTTTTTAAAAAAACCCTGGAATTTAAGGCATAGTATATGGTTACTATAAGGCATTATAAAACAAGGCATTTTAGATAAATAACTTCATATAAATGATCTACGGCCCGAATTTCAATTCTCAGATAAACAGACAGATAGGGTTTATTCGATAGATAGCAAAAACATCAGTCGTTCAATCCTCAAATAGGCTTTATTCGTCGAATAATTCACTTATCTGAAGAATAAATTCATTCGACTCTTTGACGGCCAGTTAACCGCTTATTCCATATATAAACGAAGTTGACGTTACTAAGTTTGAGGTTAGTTTTCGTGCTTTACAAGTGTACTTAAAAGCTAATTGTAAACACTACACACAACACGTTACATAACCTAGCATAATTCCTCTTTCGACATGTCAGCTGTCATATTTACGTTTTGTTCGTCATAGACAACAAACGAGGAATTATTGTCTATACCATGGTTAGCACATTATATATTATTCACAACAATTACTTATTTACTTTATTTATAACACACAAAATATCTATGGACATATTACAATTATTATTACATACAGTTATTTACACTCCACAACTTTATGTATGTAAACCGAATGCACGTCCAGATTGGGGAACGAAGCACACATTCGGGCACGGTCGGAAATCTTCGGAACCGATCGTGGCCGGACCGTGATGTGCAATATTTTGAACTCACTGGGAGAGGTCAACGACCCCAGTGTTCGACCTTGCCTCAAGGCGAATGCGCGCTCGGTATAGCGACATACATAGCTTCTAGAATCCTCGAGAACCGTAGCCTCTCCCAGTCAGCTCCAAGCATTTTTATATTTTTCTGTTTTACTTGTACAAATTGTCCATCGTCCTTATTGTTGTGTTGTATCTGTAATTGTTAAAGAAGTGCCGTGGTAGGCAGTAATACAAGTCATTTTACTGGAAACATAGTTTATTATTCAACCTACCCCGTAACACTTCATTGGTGACCCCGAGAAGAACACAGAAGCCTGACGATACAATCATCATGTCAACCGGAGCAGCAGAAGCAACGACTGGAGGAGCGTCGGCAGAGAAACAGGACGTCTGCAGAGTGAGCGTCAGATTGCCGCCATTCTGGCCAGAGGAGCCAGCACTTTGGTTCGCCCAGGTTGAAGGTCAGTTCACGATCGCCGGTATTACCGCCGACAGCACAAAATTCTATACCGTCGTGGGCCAGCTTGATCACCGATATATGGTGGAGGCGCGGGACATTATTGAAAACCCGCCAGCCCAGGACAAGTACGTAAAGCTAAAGGCCGAGCTAATACGTAGGCTCTCTGACTCACGGGAAAAAAGGGTGCAACAGATCCTCACCCACGAGGAGCTAGGCGACCGTAAACCCTCTCAATTTTTAAGGCACCTTCAAACCCTGGCTGGACCAAATGTGCCAGAGGCGTTTCTGTCCACGTTGTGGGCGAGTAGGCTGCCAACCAACATCCAGACGGTTATCGCGTCACAGCCTAATCTTGCCCTCCAGTCTGTCGCAGATTTAGCCAACCGCGTGCACGAGATCGCGCCTGCGCCCGCCCCGGCGCTCACATCACCTCCCGCCGTGGCAAGCACGAGCGCCTGCAGCGAGATCAGCGAGCTGAAACAGTGCATAGCTGAATTGACAAAGCAGGTAGCGGCGCTTCAAACACGTGGTCAGGTACATCACCACTCGCGATCCTCTGACAGGTTCAGGCGTGGTGGCAGACAACGGACCCCTAGTCGGCGCGGCCGCTCGCGCTCCAGAGGCCCGTGGAACGACGATCACTGCTGGTACCACAATAGTTTTGGAGACAAGGCCACGCGGTGCACAACGCCGTGTACGTTCGCGGGAAATGCCACCGGCAGCCGGAAGTAGCGGCAAATGGCTGCCCCAACAAACCACGCCGCCTATTTGTCACAGATCGGTCCACTAAAACCACGTTTCTAGTGGACACAGGGTCCGATCTTTGTGTGTACCCACGTACAGCACTACAGCAGCGGCGCAGCAAGACGACGTACCAGCTTTACGCGGCCAACGGAACCGCCATCAACACATACGGTTGGGTCGAGCTCCATTTAAACTTAGGGCTCCGCCGTGTGTACTCATGGAAGTTCGTGGTCGCTGACGTCACAAAACCCATCATAGGCGCCGATTTCCTGGCGCATTATAATATATTGGTGGATTTGAAGCATTACCGCCTCATCGACGGGCTAACCCAGCTATCCTCCACAGCGTCTCTAGCAACCGGTTCAGCAGCTGACATTGCCTCAGTGAAGTCGGTTGGTGGCAACACAGAGTACCACGAGCTTCTTCGGCAGTACCCGGAGATCACACGGCCTGCGGGAAAACAGAGGCAGGTTAGTCACGGTACTGTGCACCACATCCGCACCACACCAGGGCCGCCCATTTTCAGTCGCCCTCGCCGTCTCGCACCAGACAAGCTCAAGGTCGCTCAGAAGGAGTTCGAGGCGATGCTAGCGAGCGGCACGGCACGACCGTCTGAGAGTTCATGGTCCTCACCACTTCACCTCGCTCCCAAGAAGGACAACAGCTGGCGGCCTTGTGGAGACTACAGAGCACTGAATGCCCGCACTGTCCCGGACAGGTACCCCATCCCGCACATACAGGACTTCTCACATCAGCTGGCTGGCAGCAGAATATACAGTAAAATTGACCTAATTAAAGCGTACAACCAAATACCTGTCCAGTCAGCTGATATCCACAAGACAGCAATCACCACACCGTTCGGGCTGTACGAGTTCCCGTATATGACGTTTGGTCTCAGGAACGCAGCGCAGACATTCCAGCGTTTCATGGATGAGGTGCTCCGTGGACTGCCGTTCTGCTACTGTTATTTAGATGACATTCTCCTGTTCTCAGAGATGGCAGCCCAGCACACCGAGCATCTGCACCAGCTCCTGAAGCGGTTATCTGACTACGGCATCCTAGTTAACTCTGCAAAGTGTGAGTTTGGCCAGACCTCCATCACCTTTCTAGGGCATGAGTTGTCCGCAGAAGGTATTCGTCCCCTGCCGGAGAAGGTGCAGGCGATCCAGGACTATCCAGCTCCCAAAACCGTCAAGGAGATGCGTCGCTTCCTGGGTATGTTCAATTTTTATCGCCGCTTTGTACCAGAAGCCGCTCGCTTGCAGTCCCCGCTAAACATTGTCCTCTCATGGCCTAAAACCAAAGGAAATCAGCCAATTAGCTTGTCAGAGGAAATGCTACATGCTTTTAATGCTTGCAAACATGGTTTGTCCCAGGCTGCCTTGCTAGCACACCCAGACCCCAATGCTGAGCTTGCCATATTTACAGACGCATCAGACACCTCAATAGGCGCAGTACTACAGCAGAAAGCAGGCGATTCATGGCGACCGCTAGCATTTTTCTCCAGGCGATTATCCGCGTCGCAGAAGAAGTACAGCCCGTATGACAGGGAAGAGAGCTAAGAGCTAAGAGCTAAGAGCTTAGCCATCTACGACGCAGTCCGATACTTCCGGCACATGGTTGAAGGTAGACACTTCACCATATACACGGATCACAAACCCCTGTCATACGCGTACGCGCACAGTAGGGAGAATTGCTCACCGAGGCAATTTCGTTACCTGGATTACATAGCCCAGTTCACCACAGACATCCAGTTTGTAGCAGGCAAGGACAATGTTGTGGCGGACACACTGTCACGAGTAGAGGCAATAACACTGCCAACACTTGATTACACGGCTCTGGCACATTCCCAGGAAAGCGATCCTGAGCTTCAAGGCCTCCTGGCAAGCAACAGCACATCGCTCAAGATGGAAAGAGTGCGCTTCCCCGACTCAGGGGCGGAGCTGCACTGCGATGTCTCCACCAGTAACACTCGCCCTTATGTTACAGAACCCTTCAGAAGGCAGGTGTTCCAGAAGCTTCATCAGCTGAGCCACCCTGGCAGGCAGGCCACGGTCAAATTGATTTCCACACGCTTCGTTTGGCCTGGCCTGAAGAAGGACTGCAGGGCCTGGACCAGAGAGTGTATAGAGTGCCAGAGAAACAAGATCATGCGGCACATATCCTCTCCCACCTCTCCTTTCCCTGTTCCTTCCCAACGTTTTTCCCCATGTCCACATGGACATAGTAGGGCTGCTAACTATCTCAAATAATTTCAGGTGTTGTCTCACCGTCATCGACTGCTTTACTCGCTGGCCTGAGGCATATCCCATCGCCGACATCACGGCTGAGACATGCGCCCGCACCTTCATCGCTGGCTGGGTGTCTCGCTTCGGCTGCCCACATCGCATCACTACCGACAGGGGCAAGCAGTTTGAGAGCAAGCTGTTTGGCTCCATCGCAGCGCTCCTCGGTAGCCAACATCGGCCAACCACGGCGTACCACCCAGCCTGCAATGGCATGGTCGAACGCCTACACCGCCAGATGAAGGCGGCCATACGGACACCAACTGGTCCGAGGCTCTTCCTCTGGTGCTGCTGGGCATCCGCAGCGCCTGGAAGGAGGACATAAAGGCGTCAGCAGCCGAGTTAGTTTACGGGGAGCCCCTCAGACTACCAGGGGAGTTCATAAGCCCTTCACTCACCGGCACCGTAGACTACACCGACTTCGCGGCGCGACTCCGACTTCTGATGGCGAAGCTGTCACCAGAACCGGCGAGTCGACACGGCGAGAAGCCATTCTATGTGCCCAGCAGTCTAGCTGCGGCAACCCACGTCTTCCTTCGACATGACGCCGTGCGCCGACCACTCGACCCACCTTAAACCGGGCCATTCAAGGTGCTAAAAAGGGGCGACAAAACGTTTAAAATTGAGGTTAAGGGGAGAGAGACAACAGTCACTATAGATAGGTTGAAGCCCGCTTACCTCAACAACGACATCGACAGCACTCCCAGCTCGACGACAACATCAACGGGGGCAAACACGTCTCCGCCGCCACACATCACCGTCGAGAGAAAAACCCGCACCGGTCGCACTGTACGATTTCCGGATTACTATCGCCCGTAATTAGTAACCACGGTCTCAGGGGGGGAGTAGTGTAGTGGTTAGAACGATTAGTTTCATCATAATTATATATCTTAAAAGCTAATTGTAAACACTACACACAACACGTTACATAACCTAGCATAATTCCTCGTTCGACATGTCAGCTGTCATATTTACGTTTTGTTCGTCATAGACAACAAACGAGGAATTATTGTCTATACCATGGTTAGCACATTATATATTATTCACAACAATTACTTATTTACTATATTTATAACACACAAAATATCTATGGACATATTACAATATATATTACAATTATTATTACATACAGTTATTTACACTCCACAACTTTATGTATGTAAACCGAATGCACGTCCAGATTGGGGAACGAAGCACACATTCGGGCACGGTCGGAAATCTTCGGAACCGATCGTGGCCGGACCGTGATGTGCAATATTTTGAACTCACTGGGAGAGGTCAACGACCCCAGTGTTCGACCTTGCCTCAAGGCGAATGCGCGCTCGGTATAGCGACATACATAGCTTCTAGAATCCTCGAGAACCGTAGCCTCTCCCAGTCAGCTCCAAGCATTTTTATATTTTTCTGTTTTACTTGTACAAATTGTCCATCGTCCTTATTGTTGTGTTGTATCTGTAATTGTTAAAGAAGTGCCGTGGTAGGCAGTAATACAAGTCGTCTTACTAAATAATAGTTTATTATTTAATCTACCCCGTAACACTTCAATTCTGAGCCCGTCTTTTATAGGTACTAGTGATGGGCGACTCGGAAAGTTTCCATCATTCCACCCGGAATATTCCTGGGAATATTCCCAAAACGGGTATTTACCCGGGTGCGTTCCCAAATCGTGGGTAAATTAGTTTCTATGACGATTGAATTTGTAAGTACTGAATAAAAACAAAAACATCAACTCCTAAATCATTTAATCAACAACCGGATGGTTCAGATATGAAAATTATTGTTTAAATATCAGGTTATGGGCGACAAAAATCACTTCAAGTCTAATACTCTTATAATAAGTAGGTAAAATGTTATTGAGATTCATTTAATCACTGTCTAAATCACTGTCATCGGAGAATGTTTTTGTTATATCGCAAAACTCTATTTCTCTTGTACTAGAAGTTGATGGTTGAGGTTCAATATTGTTTATGGTCAATGGGCTAACCATAAAAGGACTTGAAGTGGGTTCCTCATCTTCTTCATCTACTTCTTCGTCTTTTTGATTGTGTAACAAATTCCAGTTATATGATATGTAGGCCAGCTTTGCAGCTCTTTCTGTTGTTAACCTATTCCGTTTAAGGCTGTGGATATTTCCATGAACGCTAAAGGTACGCTCTGTTGCAGCCGAGGTGCAGGGAGCAGTTAAAAGACAAGCTGCAACTTTGCTCAGAGGTTTGTTTTTGCAAATTCCTTTCCACCAAGTTAAGGGATTCATTTTCTGGAGGCTGGTCCAAACAAAAGATTTTCCCCATAAACCTTCTCTTGCTCTATAATTAGCTAAATCTGTCATTATTTCCAAGTGTAACTGCCTTCCTTTCTCATGAATAAAATCCATGGCAATGATTTCTTCATCGTCGTTGAGTTCGATGCCTTGAGATTTTGGATCTAGCATATAGGCTGCTAGATGAATAGGCTTTATGCAGTTCCCTCTGCGTTTATCAACTGCATTTAAAATCCTCTCCCTGACATTATTGTCAACCAAAGAAGAAAAACCAGGAAGCAGAAAGACCAGACGTGATTTTATATCTTTGAATGACATGTACACGTCATTTATGTACGCTTCGTTTCCTTCTAGTTTAAATATGTAATCTGTTATTGGCTCTAAAATTGCAGTAGTTTCGTCGATCATTTTCCAAAATTCTTCGTCTAGTAAATTTGCTTTAATATCAACTGGGATCATTGTTGCATCTTCATGTACTGCCAAACATTGCAGAGCCGCCTTGCTATTTTGCAAACTACGGTAAAGGTAACTGCCCCAACGCGTCTTGCTGGGCAATTTTAGTTGCTCGCCAGAACCTTTTTCTACAATTATCTGCCTGAATAACGCGCTCAGAATTTGACTTTTTCTAATACATTTGATTACGTCGACGGCAACTGAAATGAAGGCTTGTATAGCATCTTCTTTCATTATATCATGACAAAGTAAATTCAATGTGTGCGCCACGCAATTAAGTGTGATTACGTTCGGATGTTGCAGTTTTACTAAATCAAAAGCTTTTTGTAGGTTTTTTGCGTTATCTCCTATTAAAGTCACAAATTTATACGTTCCGTAGGTTCTCATTACTATTTGAATTTCTTCACTTAGGTATTCGGCAGTGTGACGATGGCCAGTTGTAGCTAAACTTTTCACAAAAACGGGTTCAGGTTTCGCAATAACAAAATTAATAATACCCTCGTTCCGTCGGTTACTCCATCCATCGCACTGAAGATGTAAATTGTCAGTCGACTTCAATTCTTCAGTTATTTCTCGTTCCATTTGACTGTAAATTGTTTCTAAGTGTGTTGTGGAAACAGCTTTCCGTGTTGGTAGTTCGAACAGAGGCTGTAGTTCTTTAAAAAACTCTCTCCACAGAGGATGTTCCACCATAGACAGAGGCGAGCCAGTAACATAAATTGCATTTGAAAGCAATTTTGTAAGTCGTAGTTTTTTTTCCTCTGTAAATTCGAGAAAAGGAGTAGCGTCACTGATCGGTGTTGAGTTTTCAATTATTTCTCCTTCTGTAGTTGATGAGTTCGATGTATTTGATGCTAATAACGATGTTTCTTCACAGCTTTCCGTTAACTCATTTCTTATAACCAGCGGACATTTGGGACACTTCATCAAGTGATTACCCATTTTGGTTACATTAGGTACTCGGTACATTTTTGAACAAAATGTGCATTTGACTGATTTGTCAGATAAGCTGTGGTAATGTCTCCAAACTTTTAGTTTTTTCTGTTTCGGCATGATGATATCTATAACAATAAAGTTAATCAATATTAATATTTTTAAATGTTTTTAATAATATTTAGGAAATGTTTAAAAAATTAATTTAAAAAACAAATTATTAAATTTTATTTATAATATTTTTTTTAAATTTATTTATTAATTAGCTACTAATATGGCATGTTTTTCTATCAGAGGAAAAGAGAATCATAATAATTATGAGATAGAAATACAATCAATAAAATATATTTAAAGGATAAATGTAAGTACTTACGTAAATTCGATACGATCGCCTCACTTAATTTTACAGCTATACCACAATAATAATATGTACACTCAAAATCCGTTATTCGTTGCTAAAATTGTCAGGTTAAATTTAAGAAATTTCCAAATACACAGCATACAAGTTTCAACACAAAACACCAGAATTATCATATAAGCACGTCCGCAAGTTCCGATACTCAAGTGAATACTAAACGTGGCCACGGTATTGGAGTCTACATTTTTACCTGGCAAATGAAATGCACCAATCAAAAAACACCACGCACCGCCGCCGGCGTGTACCTGCTTGGTCATTCAAACAAAGCTACCTGTTAAGCGCATCAGTTATTTATTAATGATTAGTTTAATTATTGAATTATGGTTATATTATATTAATAAATAACAACGTTTCTTGAATAAAACAGTGTAACACAATTTTATAGTTGTTATTTTTGTACAAAGAAATCGAAAACTCGAAAACCTTAAGTTTCATAAATAGATTTTTGCGAAATATGTATAAATTGATCATAAAAATATAAATACCCGAATAAATACCCATTGGGTGGATTCAATGGGAACATTCCCGGGAATATTCCCATTTTAGGAATTTACCCGGGTAGAATCCCATCACTAATAGGTACTAATGGATAGATAGAAATAAATAATAGTAATTTCTTTTTAAATATTGGGGTACCAGGATCATTTATTATAAGTCTAAAATTATTTTAACGTATGGGTTAATTGATGTAAATTAAACTAAAATGCCTTTCTGTACGGTTTGTAATACATCTGTTGAGCGCAGTCACTGGACAGGCCACCTACGTAGTACTAATCATAAAAACAAAAATATTTCACATTTTTGTGGGTTTTGAAATAATACATTCTTCATTTCGTAATCGTATAGCTTCCCATAGAATTGTCGATCCGTCTGAGAATTGTTCAATAGAATCATTTTTACATAATATTCGAGACAAAATTAAAACGTTAATTGATATGTCTCTTAGGGAACACACTTGTTTAAAAGTTAGTTTCGAATATTTCGCTTTGTTTTTAATGGTTAAAAATGATTCTCAGGAGATGAAATTATTTACCACAAAAAATGTTACTCTGCATCAGAATTACGAATTTGATTCATTAATGTCTCAAGTTAAAAACACTATAGCAAAAAAGATTGAAGAATTTCAGGACCGTGACAGTGGATGGACGTTCTTGAGCAGTTCTCATTTGGAAATAAACGTTAACAAATATCAGCCTTTGCGCGGCTCAGGCTTTATCGAATTGCCGGCTGCAATAAAATCGAAAAAAGCATGTGTTAACATCCGCAATAATGATGAGTATTGTTTTTTATGGTCAGTTATTGCTGCTTTATATCCAGCTAAAAGTCATCCTGAAAGAGTATCGTCTTACTCATCCTGATTTTCGAAACGTGCTAAATGTAAAGGACATAATATTATCATTTCCAATAAATTTATCAGATATTGCGCAGTTCGAAGTCAATAACCCTGAAATTTGTATTTATATTTATGGTTTAAAAAATAATACCATCATAGGACCGCTTTACAAATCAAAAGCATCGAACAGAAAGGTGATTCATTTACTTTATTTAGAAAGTGATGATTTGTCACATTACTGTCTCATTAAAGATTTGGCTCGCCTTGTTAAGAATCAAATAAAAAAGCACCACAGTAAATTGTTCTTTTGTGACGTTTGTTTAATGTTCTTTAATGCATGCGATGATCTTAGTTCGCATAATTGTGGTGGTATTGCAACTGAACTACCTCCAAAGGGTTCTTTCATAAAGTTTGAAAATTATAATAGAAAGCAAATTGTACCATTTGTTATTTACGCAGATTTTGAAACAATGCTAGAACGGTACGAATCTTCTGAACCTGATCCAACTAAGGCGAGCACTGTAACGCGACAGCGACATGTGCCTGTAGCTTTTGCTTATCATATTACGTGTACGCTAGACGAAAGCTATAATCGCTACGTTTCGTACCGCGGTTCGGATTGTGTATCAAATTTTGTGAAGTCTATCTATAAAGATGCCCGAAAAATCTACGATATTTTAAAAAATAATGTTCCTATGATTTACACAGATGATAATGCTTACGATTTTGATAACGCGACGACATGTCATATCTGCGAGCACCTCTTGTTCAACGATAGGGTTCGCGATCATTGTCACTTGACTGGTAAATATCGCGGCGCAGCTCATTGTTATTGTAATATGCAATATAAGTTACCAACATTTTTGCCAGTATTTTTTCATAATTTGGCTGGTTATGATTGTCACCTATTCATAACAGAATTAGGTGAAGCTCCTGGATCTATTAAAGTAATAGCTAAAACAAAAGAAAATTACATTTCTTTTACAAAGTTTATTCCTATTTCCACCGAGGAAAGCATGCAGGTTCGGTTTGTAGATTCTTTCAAGTTTTTAGGAACAAGTTTAGAAAATTTGGCTAGTACAATGAAAAAACAAAAGTTTAAACAATTAAAATCCTATTTTCCGCGCAAAAAACAATTTAACGTACTTACTCGCAAAGGAGTTTATCCGTACGACTACATGTCTCAATGGAAACATTACGAAGATACATACGCGTTTACCCTCCAAAACATTTTTTTTTAACTCTTTAACTAATGAGTCAATTACTGATGAAGACTATGAACACGCTCAGTCCGTTTGGTCAGTATTTAATAATCGTAACATGGGTATGTATACAGATTTATATCTCAAAACAGACGTTCTGTTGCTAACAGATGTATTTGAAAATTTTAGAATAACTTGTTCCTCCCCGCTCCCGCGTTCTATCTTACAGCACCAAGTCTATCTTTTGATGCAATGCTTTTAAAAACAATTAGAATTGATTAGTGATATTGAAATTTTTAGGATGATTCAAAAAGGTATTCGAGGAGGTGTTTGTATGTGTTCCAAAAGACATGTCAAAGCCAATCATAAATATTTAGATACTTACGATCCATCCCGGTCAAACTCATTTATCGTTTAATTGGACTGTAACAATTTATACGGTTATAGCATGTGTCAATCCCTGCCCTATTCCGATTTCAGTTTTTTGAATAGACAAGAAATAGATAATTTACAATTGAATTTGACAGGTATTTGTGATACCGCAGAAAACGGTTATATTCTAGAAGTTGATTTAATATATCCAGATAATTTACACATTGAACAGAATGACTTTCCATTTTGTCCAGAAAAATATTTGCCACCAAGTGGTAAGAATAAGGGGTGCGTGCAGAAAACCTCCTCGTGTGCCTGATTGCTGCTGGTTCCCTGCGAATACGTTCGGGGGAAAGAGCAGTCGTCGGGTCGGTGCATCCTGGGCACGGCCAATAGTCTCTCCATGTTTCGGAGAGGGTATTGACCGTGGCGAATTTCTGCGTGGCGGGGAGCTTCATGCTCGATTGTCGGTCGCCCACTCCCCTCTCTGCTTACAGAGGGCAGGTCGAGTGGGCGAAGAGTGGCGGTGCTTGCTGTGCACTTACCCTGCCAGCGAGCAAGCAGCGGGAGAATGATTCTTCTGTCTGCAACCGTCGAAATCGTAATCCGTAAAGAGACCACAGTCATGTTTTGTGGCTTAGAACGGGACGAGGATCTTGGCTTGATCACCCGGATCGCGAGGAAGATAACCTCTATAAAAATTCCTCTAATATCAAGTTTTGGTGCGCGGCGAGGATATGAATGGCTGAGGAGTAGTGTCATCTGCAACTTCCGAGTTGTAGGCGGCGCATCAGTCGTTAGCGCACCCCCAGCCAGGGTACCAGTGGACCCCCTGGTTGGGTTATAAATGTACACTTGCCTAGGGACAGGGGGTGAACCTAGGTGTACTTTTTTGTACTTTTTATATCCCCCATACTCGTGGGATTAAAGTATGGAATTAAATAATAAAAACAACAACCAAAAGACGAAAAGTCAAGTGGAGGAGAGTGATGCAGGGTCGGAGTCCGACGCTGCATCTAGCGCAAAGGGCTCAGGTCGGAGCTCGGTGCAAAAGGAGGTGGTCGGCAGGAACCGTGAGTCCATTAGGACTCGCAAGCGCCCCAACTCGGGATCGTCCTCCGACGAGTGGGTCTTGAGCCAGAAAGAGCGGCAAAAGATCCACTCCAGCCGGCGGGGGGGGGGGGCCCGAGGAGGGAAAGTCGTGGATAGAGGGTCCACCACCAGGGAGGTTGGCGAGCCTAGCAGAGCCAGTCCAGCCAAGCCAGCCCAGCGAGCCGAGAGGCGCCACCTCTCAGAGGTTTCAGGTGGTGAACCGGATGCCGCTGGCGGCTCCAATTTAGAGCGTGTCGACAGCTTTGCGGAGGTCGTGGCCAGCGCAATCAAGGCAGTATCCGTAAAGAGGCTCAGGTCCTCTAAGGATCAGGCCATAGCCGCGGCCACGGCCTCTATTGTGGCGGCAGCGGAGGCCCTTCACGTCGGGCCTCCCCAGGACAGTATGTCCGAGATGCGGGCGGAGATCGCCCGCTTGACAGCCGCCATGGAGCTTCTCCGAAAGGAGAACGAGAAGCTCCGGGCGGGCCTGGCTGGGCTCCGAGGAGACGGCCCCCGGATGGGGCCGCAAGGGGGGCAGCAGCAGCAGCAGGGACAGGGACGGCCCGTGCCTGTAGAGGACCGGATTTTGACCCTTGTGCGGCGGGAAATGGCTTCCCTGCAGAGTCGTTTCTCCGCCGTGGAGGCCATCGTCCTGCGCCCCCCGTTGGCGGCGAGCCAGCCGCCCTCTGGCCAGCGGAAACCGGCCTCGTTTGCAGCCGCGGCAGGTGCCACGGCCAAACGGGGCTCGCCGGGGCAGCCAAAGGGTGCGGGTGCTGCGCAGGCGGCGAAGGCTCCAGCACCAGCGGCGAGAGCTCCAGCCCCGACGGCGAGGGCTCCGACCCTGGCGGCGAGGGCATCAGCCCAGGTGGCAAGACGGCCGCCCCCGCCTCCTAAATCTCTTCCGGCCGATGCCGAATGGCAAGTAGCCGGAGAGAAGAGGAAGGCGGCTAAGGCAAAGAGGGCGGCCAAAAAGAGGGAGAGGCGGCAGCGGCGCAAGGAGCGCACCGCCGCGGCTAGGCTCCGCGCCCCGAATTCCGCAGCTGTAGTGATCACACTACAGCCGGATGCGGAAAAGAAGGGCGTGTCCTATAGAACGGTGATGGCGAAGGTGGGTGAGGCGGTGCGCCTGGAGGAGCTCGGCGCAGCAAAAGGCCTCAAAATGAAGGTGACGGCGACTGGGGCCCGAATGGTGGAGGTCCCCGGTAGGGCCAGTGGCCCGGCCGCTGACGCCCTGGCCGAAAGGCTTAGGGCGTCACTAAATGCGGACGAAGTCCGAGTGTCCAGGCCCACCAAATGCGCTAGCATGCGCATCACGGGCCTGGACGACTCCGCGACTGAAGAGAAGGTGGTCGCCGCAGTGGTTAGGACCGGGGGGTGCTCTGCCGAGCAGGTGAAGGCAGGCATCATCCGTCCTGACTCCACGGGGCTGCAAACCGTTATGGTGAGCTGCCCCGTGTCGGCGGCCAGGAAAGTTACCGGGGAGGGCCAACGGCTATTGGTGGGCTGGGTATCCGCGCAGGTGAAACTGCTGGAACCCAGACCTCTGAGGTGCTTCCGCTGCCAGGTGGGCAACCACGTGCAAGCGAATTGCACCTCGGAGGTGGACCGCAGCGGTCTCTGCTACCGCTGTGGTCAGCCCGGGCACAAGGCCGGCTCTTGCAACGCCACGCCGCACTGTGCCGTATGTGCGGCGGCTGGCAAGCCGGCCGAGCACCGGATGGGGGGCAAGGCCTGCGCCCCACCCACCAAAGCCAGGGCCAGAGGCAAGCCCTCCACCACCGCCGTCACCGCCGCAGCCGCCACCACTGCCACCGCCGCTGCCGCCTCCAACACCACCGTCGTCGCCGCCGCCACCGTGGCCGCTGCGGCAGACCCCTCTCAGGGGGCTGGGAAGGAGGCCCAAGAGGGGGCTGACATGGAGTGCCATTAATGGCCCCATTACGCCTCCTCCAGGCGAACATCAACCACTGCGCCGCCGCTCAGGATCTGTTGCTCCAGAGCATGGCGCAGTGGTCGATTAACATCGCCGTGGTCGCTGAGCCGTACTTTGTCCCGCCCAGGGATGACTGGGTGGAGGACCTGAGCGGCTCAGTGACCCTAATTTCGTCGGCCGCCGCCGGTACCCCGTCCCTCGAGGCCGTCAAGAGAGGACGGGGCTGCGTAGCAGCACGGTTCGGGGAGATTGTCGTGGTAGGGGTCTACTTCTCTCCGAACCGAACTCTTGCCGAGTTCCACAACTCCCTTGCGGAGTTGAGAGACGTCGTCGTCGGGTTTGGTTCCCTCCCCGTGTTCGTCCTCGGGGACTTCAATGCCAAGAATCTGGCTTGGGGTTCCCGGTTAACGGACACACGGGGCAGGATGGTGGAGGACTGGGCTCTGGAGACAGGCCTGGTCGTCCTAAACCGGGGTTCTGTCCCCACGTGTGTGCGGATGCGGGGTGAATCAGTGGTGGACATCTCGTTCGCCAGCCCTGCTCTGTCGCCGCGTGTAGTTGACTGGCGTGTCATGGAGGGGGTGGAGACCTATTCCGATCACCGGTATATCCGGTTCGACGTCTCCGCCCAGACCTCGGACGCGCCGGTCCGACGGGCCCCGAGTGGTCCGCGGTGGGCGCTGAAGCAGCTGGACCGGGAGCTCCTCCTGGAAGCCTCGATCGTGCAGGCCTGGGTGTCACCACCGGACAGGCCTGCCGACATCAACGTCGAGGCGGAGTGGTTCCGGGAGGCCATGTCCGACATATGTGACGTGGCAATGCCCCGGGTCCAGCCTAGACGTGCCTCGCGCCAGGTGTACTGGTGGTCGCAGGAGCTGACGGCTCTGCGCACTGCGTGCGTGGCTGCGCGACGCCGGTACACCAGGCACCGCAGGCTCCGTATCAAACCTCCGGATACGGAAGCCATTCAGGCGGAGCTGTACGAGGGGTACAGAGCGGCGAAGACCACCCTCCAAGCGGAGATCCTGCGGGCCTGGGGTTTGGCCTGCGAGGAGTCGCTGGGGACTCTGGACAGGGACCCGTGGGGACGCCCGTACAAGGTGGTGCGGGATAAACTCCGCCCATGGGCTCCCCCGCTAACGCAGAGTCTCCGGCCCCAGCTTGTGGAGGACGTGGTGAGCGCTCTGTTCCCTTCGCGAGAGGAACACTCCTCCCCACCTATGGCTCCGCCTACTGCGGTGCCTGATGCGGACCACACCGCCGACGACGACGACGATGCTCCGGAGGTGACCGAGGGAGAAATGAGAGCGGCGGTACGCAGGCTTAATGCCAAAAATACCGCCCCAGGACCCGACGGCTTACCTGGGAAGGCCTGGGTCCTGGCCTTGGAGGCTCTCGGGCCTCGACTTAGGGGGCTCCTAAGCGCATGCATGGAGAGGGGCCAGTTCCCGCTTCGCTGGAAGACGGGGAAACTGGTCCTCATAAAGAAGGCAGAGCGCCCTGCGGACTCTCCGTCCGCTTATCGGCCCATCGTGCTGCTCGACGAGGTGGGCAAGCTCTTTGAAAGAGTCATTGCTGACCGCCTCGTCGGCCAGCTGGTGCGGGTGGGGCCGGATTTGGCGGAGAGCCAGTTTGGTTTCCGCAGAGGGTGCTCTACGGTGGACGCCATCATGCGTGTGCGAGCCCTGACGACGGGGAATGCTGTTGCCCAGGGTGGGGTCGTCTTGGCGGTGTCCCTAGACATCGCCAATGCCTTCAATACCCTGCCCTGGAGTTGCATCAGGGAGGCACTCCGGTATCACCGGATGCCGACCTACCTCTGTCGTGTGGTCGAGGCCTATTTGACGGACAGGGCCGTCATCTACCCCGGTCACCAGGGAGTGTGGAACCGGCAAGAGATGTCGTGCGGTGTCCCACAGGGATCGGTCCTGGGGCCGCATCTGTGGGACATCGGATACGACTGGGTGCTGCGCGCCGACCTCCCTAGCGGCGTCAGCGTAGTGTGCTACGCTGACGACACGTTGGTCCTGGCGCAGGGGAGGTCGCACCAGGCGGCGGCCGAATTAGCGGCACGCGGGGTTGCGACAATCGTCGAAAGGATCCGGCAATTGGGACTCAAGGTGGCCCTGCACAAGTCCGAGGCCATGTGTTTTCATGGTCCTCGGAACGCGCCACCGTTGGGGTCCCAAATAACGGTAGGAGGGGTTTCTATCGGCGTCGAGTCGACGATGAAGTACCTGGGACTCGTCCTCGACAGCCGGTAGAACTTCGTGGAGCATTTCCGACGTTTGGCTCCCAAACTGGAGCGGGCGGGCGCTGCATTGAAGCGGCTCCTGCCCAATCTAGGGGGTCCAAACGCCTCCTGCCGGAGGCTCTACGCGGGGGTCGTGCGGTCCATGGCCCTCTACGGGGCACCTGTATGGGCGCGCTCTCTGGCGCTGCGGCCAGCCCGCCGGTTGAGCGCGGCCCAAAGGGTCATGGCCATCCGGATGGTCCGAGGATACCGCACGGTCTCCTGTGAAGCAGCGAGCCTCCTTGCCGGATTGCCGCCATGGGATCTGGAGGCAAAAGTCCTCGCGCACGTATGGGAGTGGCGCGAGGAGGCGAAACGCCGGGGCGTAAGCCCGCTGCCGCGAGAAATCGCGGCACAGCGGACGGAGCTCCGGCGGGATCTCATGGCGTCATGGAAAGTACGGTTGTTGCAACCCAGTGCTGGGCACGTCACGATTGCGGCGATAAGTCCCCTCTTTGAGGAGTGGCTGGAGAGGTGCCACGGCGTCCTCACCTTCCGCGTGACGCAGGTCCTCACCGGACACGGCAGCTTCGGGAGGTTCCTGTGTCGGATAAGGCGGGAGGAAACGTCCGGGTGTCACCACTGTGTGGATCGCCTGGAGGACACGGTGGAGCATACGGTGGAGGTCTGCCCGGCTTGGGCAGAGCACCGCCGTGTCCTCGTGGAGGCGATCGGCGGCAGAGACCTCTCGCGTCCGGCCCTGGTTCAGGCCATGGTACGGAGCGAGAGGGCATGGGCAGCCGTCACCTCCTTCTGCGAAGCAGTAATGCTCGCAAAGGAGGAGGCGGGACGGTTGAGGGAAAGGCAAGTTTCGCGCCCTCTCGCCCCTAGCCGCCGCAGGAGACGCCCAGGGCGTCGGGAATCCCGGGCGGATTTCCGGCCACCGTAGGCGTGGGCTTGCGGACGGTGAGCAATGGGTAGCTCACCGTCCGGTAAGGACCAGGCCCGGGTCGACGGCGCGTCGTATTCCACGCGCGCCTCAAAGAGATGTCGTCAGCACAAAAGTAGGGGTCCACTAGGGCCGATGCCTGCCGGGGTCGCGGGAAGGTACTTATGGGTCACCGAAGCCCCCGCAACACAGGCAACAGGAAGGAATACGGGTGGGTTTTAGTCAGTAAGAGTCTGACACACCCTCCCGTTCCGCCCAGAGCGGGAGAAGTTATTTGATGATTTCCCAACCTAAAAAAAAAAAAAAAAAAGTGGTAAGAATAAAAAACTAATACCGAATTTATACGATAAATATCACTATGTTATTCATTACATACAATTAAAAAAGTGCTTACAGCACGGTTTACTATTAAAAAGGATCCATCGCGCTATTGTATTTAAACAAAGTAGCTTTTTAAAACAATATATTGATTAACACTCAGTTACGTCAAAAAGCAGAGTCAACGTTTGAACAAGATCTTTTCAAGTTATTAAACAATAGCATTTTTGGAAGAACATCGAATAGATGTTAAGTTAGTAAACAAGTGGTGTGACTTGAACAATAAAACAAAAAAGACTACTTGTGCTGAGAAATTGATCGGCAGTCCGTATTTTCATAGCGCCTCTGTATTTTCTGATGGTCTAGTGGCAACCCAAATGAAGCCTTCGCGTGTTATTCTTAATAAACCAATATACATAGGATTTACTGTATTGAAATTATCTAAGAGTCACATGTATGACTTCCACTATTCAATCATAAAGCCTTTTTATGGTAACCGAATTGAATTGTGTTATACAGATACGGATAGTTTAGTTTATGATGTAAATACCGTTGACATTTATGAAGATATCAATAAACATTTTCTAAAATATTTTGATACCAGTAACTACAACTTAAACAACGAATTTAACTTGCCAATTATTAATAAGAAGGTTCCAGGCCTATTTAAGGATGAAATGGGTGGTAAAATTATCAAAGAATTCGTAGGATTGCGCTCAAAGCTTTATTGTATTAAAACTTTAGACAAAACAATAAAGAAAGCAAAAGGTACAAAAAATCTGTTACGAAAAATTTAAATATTCTTTGACTTTTGACATTTTTTTTGCGAACGACATTGCAATTATACAAAACGTTTTTAAAATGGGTAAAAATACCCATTTTAAAAACGTTTTGTATAATTGCAATGTCGTTCGCAAAAAAAAATGTCTTGTTTAAGTCAATAAAACATGAAATATTCACTCAGTACGTAAATAAAATAGCACTTTCATACAATGATGATAAGCGGTTGCTATCGTGTGATGTGATAAGGTATCTACTTTAGCCTGGGGTAATGCAACTATCCTAACTTATATTTAAGTAATGAAAACCTTTATTTAAAGTAAATATAGTAGATACATTTTTACAATGTATCTTAGATGACGTCCTAAATGTAAAGATAGGAAATATTAAGTACCTACTAATGACATGTGTAATGTAATGGTAAAACATGTATTTTCTTGGTGCCCCAAATAGATATTTTTATCATACTACTTGTAGCAAATACTGTTAGAACTTATTTAGTACTTAATTCGTTTTAAGAGTGTTTACGTGACACGACATTTCGTAAAAAAAATTATTCTCTATTAACTTTTTATATCGTATCCTGCTTAGACGTATCAAGTTTTATTAAATCATGTTATTCATTTCCAAAACTTCGGACTTTAAAATTTGTATGAAATGTCGTGCTGCATAAACGTGATAAGTTTTATTTTATTTGTAGTAAATAAATAAATAAATAGTATTTATCTGTTTCATTTCCATTCCTGATTGATAACGAAGCACACAGGGCTCGCAGCGTATCGCGCACGAAGCTATAGGCTCCAACTTGATAAAACATGTAAAGTCCATTTTTGATGACAAAGCACTGATGGCTCGAAGTTCGCACGCGCGGTGTAGAATTTGACACCGAACAGGTGCTAGTGCACGTCGGACATGTTGAGACATGAAATTGAATGAAAGCGTAAGGCTTTATGTAGTCTAATTACATACTAACCACGTTCCACAGTAATATTGAAGTGTAGAACATCTATCATTAAGTAGTCAGCCGGAGCGGTCATATCACGTCGAATAAAAACGAAACGAATTGTAAGTACTGTACAAGTACCCATCTACTTATAACGTTATTTCGTCATGTTGGTTTATGTAATTATAATTAATTATTATTTCGTTTGTTTCAGATCATTAATAATGTGTGATTCTCCAGATATTATAGACTTCTCACAATACGCTCAAGGTTTTCCGACTCCGAGTTTAAGCTGGCATATCCCAGATTTCCCAGAACAACAAAGACCTATCAACAAGGAGTCTAGAGCAAGACCAGACGGCGAACCTGCCAACAAGAAGCCTAGAACAAGACGGGAGTGTCAAAAACAGAAGTCATCTCTGCCTATATGTCAATAATTCGTCATAAACAATGAGAAGAAAAAAGGTTTATGACTGATCCAGGTACAAGTGCTGGATATAAGTGAACAGCAAGAACCCGCAAGTGACAATCAGGACGTGGTAATGTTAAGTGCGCAGTATGTAGTGACTGAATCGGTGGACCATGTTATGGAGGAGACGCAATCGTTAATTCATAAAATTTCAAAAAAAACTTTGTGGGGACAGTTGTTATTATTAACTCGTATCATTATTTTGTAAGTACCTACTTTATAAGTTATTATTTAATCTTTGTAATAAGCAATAATACATTAAGTAATATTATAGTTATTAGGGTATATTATTATTATTCGATATGTAGAACATTTATTTCTTATTCTTTAGTGTTTAAACATCTTAGGTTTTTATGTTGTTTAAGTTTTGAATGTATAAATTATTAAAATATCAAAATAAGTTTGTATCAATGTAAGGTTTATTGTAATTAACTTTTTGTAGTCATAATTAGTTTAGTAATCATTGTAAATAATGTAAAAAGTAAATAAAAATATATTCTTTTATAATTTAAATTATGTTTTATTTTTTATCACTTATTTATACTAGAACTCTATATTACGAGTAGCTCTAGTGTGATGATATTATTATAGGTTATTTGCTTTCAGTATTTTTATTACAATAATTCGTTTAAATTCATGGTATATTAAATTTTGTAATAAAAAAAAATATATATAATTTTGTTGCAGCTAATTTAAAGTTTGTTATGTAGGTTACCCAGATCATATTAAATAAAACAATCTTAAGTAGATTGACATGTTTTATTATCTGTTCAACACAATAATAATCAAAATAAATTAAATACAGACATATTATTATCAAAATACCATTTTCTAATACACACAGCATTATTCAATGCACAATTCATTTTATGATTCACACAATTAAAATCAGTTTTATTTTTACAGAACTTTCTTTTTAATGTTGAAAAATTAGGACACCCCTTCTCACCTATGTCAATCACTTCACAGTTTGCACATAACTCTTTAATCCACTTAATTTTTTCCAAACCCTTAGTAATAATTTTTTATTTTCTAAATACGGAACGATGACGTGTTGAAACTCTGTAGTCTATAAAGCCCTCACTCCAGAAAATTCCACGATTTCTTTCCAACCATCGCACTTGCTTCTTTTCTTCTTGAGTTAAATAATAAAACGAATGCGGTGGTTTAACCAAGAACGTCTGTGTGTGCTCATTATTTACGATAACCACTTCTTTAACAATAACATTATTGTCTAAATATTTAAATTCTTGGAGTTCTACAATGATAATATCCGCGTTCATGATATCTTCTTCACTGTGTTGCTTAATGGTTTGTATTCAACAATGCCATCGTTAAGAATGAGGCAGTATGCTGAAGTTTGATCTGGTATTTCTGAATCACTCTCAATTTCTACCCTCACATTCACAACAGGTCCAGTCTTTAGATTATCAGCTTGTCTAGAGCAATCAACAACAAACAGCGATGCTAAATCTCTAAACTGTTTCTCGCTTAGCTTGGGCTCTGAGCGACGTCCGTAATACGACTGCTGAAATCTGGTGTATTGCTCGTATAATAAAGCAATTCTGTTATTAGCGAAGTTCACATTGAGGCTTTCATACGGGAAATATGTCGAATTAAGGTACACTCGTACATCACGAACATAACAGTGATCAAACTGCGACATGTCAGAACTTGCATTATTTTTTCTACTTGTTTGTAGTCCAATTATAACATATCTTGGGTTTTTCTATTTGAGATGAAGTTTTGATAGACCAGGTATGTTTTGTAGTTTTAGGCAAAGCTGGATATTCGTACAGATCCCAATTTCTGTATATCATTTGAATTGGGCGATCTTGTTCTAATACTTTTAACAAACCAATTTTTTCCTTGTCAGATACTTTAACATGCGGTACGCGCTATACGATTTTGTTTGATCTGAACATCATCCACTACTTCGCCAGTATTAAGTTTTACAGCGTTCAAATTAGTGTTACTTCGTAACAATATCAGTTCATGTCTACTATTTATCACAACTTTTTTAAAATCTTCTGCAAAACCGAGGAGGTTACGGAGTGGTATAGAAGCAGAAAATCTTCCTCCATCGATATTTTTTATGCCATCAATATTCCAGCCCCAGGCATTAGACATTTTTGATTCACTTTCGTTCATTGAAATGAGTGATTTCATGGTTGTTGTTACACCTGCATTTTTTATTTTATCAATCTCCACTCCATTTAGCTCATACCTAATGTCTTGGAACAAGTAGGGTAGAGCATTGTTCGTGAAATTGACACTAGTAGCTTTGTCCTTCGCATCTTTTTTGCTAACGATAACAGTTCCTTCCAAATATAGGGTGCTAGCTGATGGTAATACGTACAAGTCCTGTTGGTTGATAGGTATGCGGATTTCATCGTTCCTGTTGAAACTCGTTACATAGGGCTTATAGGAACGGAATTCGATTCCTTCTATAGTATTGTCGTAAGTCGGAGCGGATAAAACGTCTAAGATATTCATTTTAGCAATCCTATCGCTCTAAGGAATGCTTTATTGTCTTTCGTTAATTTTATTTTCTTCTTAGAGAGAGGTCTTATTTGAGAGGTAGCTCGAGCAGAACTGATATTCTTTATTTGTTGAGACACATTTTTATTGTAGTCAATCATTTTTTCTTCTAAGATGCAAATATATCTGCACTTCTTCACCACGTAAATTGATAGGTTGTTTGTTTATATCTAACAGCCTGATATGTATGCAGTTTATGTTGTTTTGATTAATTGGAAAGTATATTGCGTTGCGTTTGGATTTCTATGATCCTGTATCCAGGTGGCACATTCCGGGTGTCACCACTGTGTGGATCACCCGGAGGACACGGTGGAGCATACGGTGGAGGTCTGCCCGGCTTGGGCAGAGCACCGCCGTGTCCTCGTGGAGGCGATCGGCGGCAGAGACCTCTCGCGTCCGGCCCTGGTTCAGGCCATGGTACGGAGCGAGAGGGCATGGGCAGCCGTCACCTCCTTCTGCGAAGCAGTAATGCTCGCTAAGGAGGAGGCGGGACGGTTGAGGGAAAGGCAAGTTTCGCGCCCTCTCGCCCCTAGCCGCCGCAGGAGACGCCCAGGGCGTCGGGAATCCCGGGCGGATTTCCGGCCACCGTAGGCGCGGGCTTGCGGACGGTGAGCAATGGGTAGCTCACCGTCCGGTAAGGACCAGGCCCGGGTCGACGGCGCGTCGTATTCCACGCGCACCTCAAAGAGATGTCGTCAGCACAAAGTAGGGGTCCACTAGGGCCGATGCCTGCCGGGGTCGCGGGAAGGTACTTATGGGTCACCGAGGCCCCCGCAACACAGGCAACAGGAAGGAATACGGGTGGGTTTTAGTCAGTAAGAGTCTGACACACCCTCCCGCTCCGCCCAGAGCGGGAGAAGTTATTTGATGATTTCCCACCCTCAAAAAAAAAGAAAAAAAGGGGTCCCATTGAGTGCAAATGATTTTTCCATATTGGTAAAATAGGTCGTAATTGATTTAGCGTCGTAAGACGAATAATAATATCAGACAGATAATAGCCTTATCTAAGTATTCGTGTTCTTAGTCAAAGACTACAAACGTGTCGAATTTACTTCTATAACATCCTTTGTTTTTGGAACAATCTTTATTAATTACAACATAATTGAATGATATACTCCATATTTTTGAACACATTTCACGAAATTCAATCCACGTCATGTCGGTGTTGACGTGTTCTTCATAAACATGTCTCATATTCCTTTCATCTTGTTTAAAAAGTACTATTAGGTTTGCGTTGTCTCTTATTAACTGCTTAGAGATTTTACTATACGTCTGATTTAGATAAAAACAATCGATGCACTTGTGTCTACCCATACCAAAATAATCACGCATACTACTTTGATTTTCACAAGCAACATCATCAAATACAATTGTGAGTGGTTGACCAAAAAGGGACCTGGAGGGATTGGAAACCATTTTTTTTTTTTTTTTAATTTTTGAATCAATCATTTATTATTATTAAATAATCAATCAAATAAATTATTTTCCCTTGAGGTCCCTTTTTGGTCAACCACTCACAATTACAGAATTCGGTTTTGCAGTCTTCACACTCAGTACTTGCTCATTTTCATGATATTTCTGAAATGAAATGCCTGGTAGGTACTCGTTGCAAAACTTTTTCTAAAAAAACGTACTTGGGTTGTTGTAAGGTTTTCGAATAAACATACACATTTTGAAATCTTAAACCATTCTCGTGTATAAGAAGACCAATTAATAAATTAGTTTTTCCACAATTTGAGGGCCCGCAAATGATGCATCGTACTGATTTAAGTAATAATTCTTCATGACGAAAACCAGTCTCCTGAGAATGAACACAAAGTTTGTTTACTTGTAACGATTGTGGTTATTTTACAAATTTCATGACGACTGCTGGAAACGGTTATATTAATAATGAGTTAATTAATGTATTACATTGACATTTATAACTCATTGTTGCTAACTCTAACAAATTTATAAGCAACCTCACCATGGATGTTCTTCAATATAAGATAGTGAGTGTTTTCTAAATTGGATTTCACCGCATTTTGCATCTGTCGGTGGAACAAATCTTCTGATTGGTATATACAGGGTGTCCAGTAAATAGCACGACATACTGCAGGGGGTGATAGCTAGGGTCACTACCTATCAATACAACACAATATATGTTCAGCAAAATCTTACGGATTTACAGTTTTACAAAATTTTCTGAAATACCGTAAAATCTCTACCTTGAAACAGATTTTTAAGCATCTCGTAATGAAAAAATCCTAGTCTAGTACTTCTCTAGTACTTTTTTTTACATCAACTAAATGTAATCCTTTTCTAGTACTTTTTTTTACATCAAATTATTCGTGAATAGTTACTTTACTCATTGATAAGTCTTTTTTCTATCAAAGACAAGAATGTTTTCAAGAAATACTATTTTTTGTTTAAATTTGCACAGAACTATTTTCTTATCACTTAAGTTTAACCTACAGTGGTGAAAAAAAAATGTATGTGGCAGTTTTGTACAACAAACTTAAAAAATAGCTTGTTTAATGGTGATTTTGGAAAGATACAATACTAGTACATTTTCATTTAAAAAAATACGAAAAATAAGCTTTTATTTTATTTAATAAGAGCATTTTATTTTAAATGCAAGTAATGTGACTTTGAATTCGAATCGTTGTAAGGTCGTACTACGGTTCGAATTACATAATAATTAATCTACAGCCGACCGGCCGGCCGGTCTGTAAATGACATCTTGAAGGATAAGGTGATAGTAAAAAAAACAGAAGAGTTAACTTTAATAAACATTTATTCAAATAAATTACAATAAATGCTCAAATTGCTTCCCTTGTGCCCTAATACACGCTCGGCATCTTCTTAAAAATGAGCTTTTGAGTATTCTCAGGCTTATTTCCGATATTTTTCTTGCTGCAATGTTAACCCTTGCTCTCAATTCATTGTCATTTTGGACCGGTTTTTCATAGACTTTGTCCTTCGTGGCACCCCAATAAAAAAATTCCAGGGGGTTTAGGTCCGGAGACCTAGGTGGCCATAATATCGGTCCCAATCACCCAATCCACCTGCCTGGATAAGCTTCATCTAAGTAGGCTCTTACTTCCCGGCCATAATGAGCAGGGCACCCATCATTTTGAAGCCACATCACCTCTCTTAGCTCACTCGGAACATTTTCAAGGAGCGTGGGTAGGGTTTCTCGTAAAAACTCCAAGTAATTATTGGCATTTAATGTAGGTGGAAGCTCGACGGGACCCACAATCTGGCCATTAAAAATCCCACACCATAAATTTATTTTGAATTGGTACTGGGACCTGTCTTCTCTTGACACATACGGATTTTCTAATTGCCAACTATCTAAATTATGCAAATTCAAGTAGCCGTCCTTTCTGCAGGCTGACTCATCACTCCATAACACCTTATTAAAAAAGTTTGGGTCCTCCCGATGCATTTCAAGCATGCGGCGGCAGAATTGAACTCTCGGCAGGTAGTCTCTAGTTAAAAGAGTTTGCACGCGTCGTACGTGAAATGGATGGTATCCATACCTCTCTTACGTACTGAATGAACAGTGGACTTCGGTATCCCTGTGCGCCGTTGTATCGCCCTAACCGAAGTTGTCGGGTCTTGTTCTCGTTCCTGAAGCACTATGTCTTCGTCAACAACTTGAGGCCGTCCACCGCCACGTTGACCAGGGAGTCTGCCTTCCATGTAGGAGTTATGCACTCTGGTAAACATTTCATGGTGTGGATGTCTCCTATCGGGAAACCTTTCCCTGTAGAGGGTGGCAGCAGCTCGGGAACTTTGGCCAGCTTCTCCGTAAATAAGGTGCATCTCAGCATACTCTCGCTGCGTATAACCAGGAAAAACGCGGCGGTTGGCCATGTTATAAAACACAAAAGTCCAGGTGGTCGCCAAGTCGTCGTAGTGATCACAATAAAAAATCCAAATCGTAAGGCAAACAAAGTCCGGGGTCCAAGGCACAAAACAGTCATCAGTACGAAACAATAATTTGTGAACACAGAGATGCGTTGCGCACGGTTTAAGGTAGCGTACTGACAAGTGTCGCAAATAAGGTTGAGAGTGAGACACAAAATCACAATGCATGAAAGAGTGGGATAGCACATGTGCTTCTTTTGTTAGACAGTAACCGGTCGGGTCGGGTCGGTCGGCGAGCAGGTAAAAACCTTTAGTCATTACGACGCGTGCACGTCGCATTTTACGTGTCACAACTAGTTTTATAATAATTCACGTAAATGAGCAGCTATTACTTATTCTCATAGTGGTTTTTGTCAAAATTACGTTAATTACATTTTCAACAAAATCAGCTTCTCTGGAACTAAAATAGCATTTTTTTGTATTTTTTTTAATGAAAATGCACTAGTATTGTATCTTTCCTAAATCATTATTAAACAGGCTATCTTTTAAGTTTGTTGTACAAAACTGCCACATACATTTTTTTTCACCACTGTAGGTTAAACTTATGCGAAAAGAAAATCGTTCTGTGAAAATTTTAACAAAAAAAACTATTTCTTCAAAACTTTCTTGTTTTTGATAAAAAAAAAAACTTATAATGAGTAGAGTAACCTATTCACGAATAATTTGATGTAAAAAAAGTTCTAGAAAAGGATTTTTTCATTACGAGATACTTAAAAATCTGTTTCAAGGTAGAGATTTTTCGATATTTCGGAAAATTTTGTAAAACTGTAAATCCGTAAGATTTTGCTGAACATATATTGTGTTGTATTGATAGGTAGTGACCCAAGCTATCACCCCCTGCAGTATGTCGTGCTATTTACTGGACACCCTGTATAGCTGTCCTGGTGTTTTGATAAACCGTTAGCTGTATTTTTCTGACCAGTTTGCAAATCTCGAATAAATATAATCTCGCCGCTAGAATTCTTGATAATAAGTTTACAAATGTCTTTTAAATCAGATGTCACTGAGTCGTGCATTATAGTTATCTTAGTTATATGTGTTTAGTGTCGTGATACAAAACTCAACCTTCTCACTACAATAGTAATCATCGAATGTAGCGTTAAATTACTGCGAACAATTATTTATAAGTTATTCACCTTCCCTGCTAAAGGAGTTAGTTACATAACGGTAAACGGTAGGTTTGCAGGGATCGACCCAATTTCAACCAATCGGTTAAAAAAAAAAAATAGAAAGTGGAGTAGCGCCTAATCCTCACACTGAAAAATATATTATGTTATTGGGCATTCTAGACCACTTCCGTTTTCATTCGTAACCAAACGAGTAAAAAAGTGGAGTAGCGCATAATCCACACACTGAAAAATATAATATGTTAATGGGCATTCTAGACCAGTTCCGTTTTCATTCGTAACCAAACGAGTAAAAGAAGTGGAGTAGCGCCTAATCCACACACTGAAAAATATAATATGTTAATGGGCATTCTAGACCACTTCCGTTTTCATTCGTAACCAAACGAGTAAAAGAAGTGGAGTAGCGCCTAATCCACACACTGAAAAATATAATATGTTAATGGGCATTCTAGACCACTTCCGTTTTCATTCGTAACCAAACTAGTAAAAAATAGTGGAGTAGCGCCTAATCCACACTGAAAAAATTATTATTGGGCATGCTACTCCACCGAGAGTGACGAGGTGAACGGTGTGAGCCGATGGAACGGTAGGTGGGGTAGAATGCCCAATAATACCCTACTCCTCCCGTTTATTACTAGGGGTACGCCGGCAGATAAAATAAATGCCAGTTTGAAAGCATCTGTACTAAGGGTACACGTAAAAAAGTTTTGTCTCGCTACAAATATGCGAGTACAACTTCGCAATGATTCTCAAGCAGGGCAATATATCCTGATCTTCAAATAAATATAAGCAATCGGGAATGGCTGTGTCAAAGTGTTGTGTGTTGCAGGCCAGTGTAGTTGCATTAAAGATATTGGAAAAAACTCAACAGTATTTGTTTTTAAATTATTAGATAGATTTATTATGTATTACACATATTTGCAATAAAGTTAATTTTTATGTGATTTTGTGGATTTGAGACTATTTACCTTGTCATCGTCTGCCTAGCCTTTCCCAAGTATTTTGGGGTCGGCTTCCAGTCTAACCGGATGCAGCTGAATATCAGTATTTTACATGGAGCGACTGCCTATCTGACCTCCACAACCCATTTACTGGGTAACACGATACCCCTTGGTAAGACTGGTTATTATTTAATTTGTGTGTTGATCAAGGAGTCTTCCCGGATCTAATGAAATATAGTAAGGTAATACCACTTTTCGAATCCGGGGATAGTAGAGACACCAATAATTATAGACCCGTATCCGTGTTGCCGGTTTTTAGCAAGGTGTTTGAAAAGATAATGCTTAATCAAATGCTCAATCATTTTAAAACCAATAAAATCTTACACGATCAACAGTATGGCTTCACCAAGGGACGTTGTACTACTGACGCCGGTGTCACTTTATTAAAACACATATTTACGGCGTGGGAAGAGGCCCAAGACGCAATAGGAATATTTTGTGACCTCTCCAAGGCATTTGATTGTGTCGACCACGAAACATTACTCTTGAAACTTAAGCATTAAAGACTTGGAGACCTTGCGCTCAGTTTAGTAAAATCTTATTTATATGATAGACAGCAGCAAGTTCAAATAAATGGTGTCAATTCACTCGGCATAAAAGTAGAAATGGGTGTACCACAAGGCTCGATATTGGGTTCTTTCCTCTTTTTAGTATATATTAATGATCTACCCCACTTGTTAAAAACTCAACCACAAATGGTGTTATTTGCTGACGATACTTCCTTAATTTTTAAAATTAATAGACGTGCATCAAATTTTGACGACGTAAATAACGCCCTATTGCAGGTCCAAAATTGGTTCACTGTTAATAATTTAGTATTAAAATAATAATAGAGAAACTAGAATTCGTCGATAAAACTGTTTTCCTGGGGATTACGCTCGACTCAAGGCTTCAATGGGGGCTTCATTTAACTTCCCTTGCAGGACGGCTAAGTTCAGCAGCATATGCTGTGAGAAAAATCCGTCAATTTACTGATGTAGATACCGCACGGCTAGTATATTTTAGTTGCTTTCATAGTATTATGTCGTACGGTATTTTACTATGGGGACGGGCTGCAGACATCGAGTCTATTTTTATTCTGCAGAAAAGAGCCATCAGAGCCATATATGGCTTCCGCAGATGCGACTCTCTAAGGGAACTGTTTAAAGTAATTAACATCATGACGGTATGCAGTTTTGAACCTGCAAAACCTTTCAGGAGGTTGTTATGAAAATCGTAAATAATCATATAACAATACGATACCAAGTCAATAATCAATAATACTTTTTATTTTAGATTTTTAAATTTTATTGTTTTTCAGAATAACTCTCTTAATAACCCTCTTCAAAAAAAACAGAATCACCCATTGCGATTTATCGCGCGTCATGTCACTGTGTGCGTGAATGCGATGACCAGTGACGACAGGCTGTACGAGGCTCCGCCCACATTTCTACGAATAAAACGCGGCACGTAAGTTGAACTAAAATGGTGGTCGTTGCTATGGTTACGCGCAGCCCCGCGTTGCACGCATACCGCAATTCGATTGAGACTCGAAAATCTGTTACTGCGCAAGGTTCAACCAACGTGCCGCGATCTGTACAAATTGTTGTAGCTACAGCAACTTATAGCAAATAATTTAACTTTGAGATGTAGTTCGAATTTGAAAATAACAATGTTGTTTCTACATTATTGTTTTTAAAATTTCGCTAAATAATAACTCATTTTGAAGCATCATTAAAATGCGAAAATGTTCATCATCTGCCGAGCCTGTTCCCAAATATGTTAGGGTCGGCTTTCAGTCTAACCGGATGCAGCTGAATATCAGTATTTTACATGGAGCGACTGCCTATCTGACTCCAAACCGTCGACCAGCCTCCCGTTTGCTTGCCCGTGGCTTTCGCCGGAAGAATTCCAGAATATCTTCCTGCAAGGCGACAGGCAGGCCTTCGTTGCCGCGACCTTAAGCATGCTGGGGAACGTCGAACTGCCGATGATCGAGTCTCTGCGTAGCAGCCAGCATTACCACAGGGTAATGCTGGCTGCTACGCAGAGACTCGATCACAGGTAAGGGACGATGCCGATTGGGGAATAACTCCGCGAACATTTCGATGGCATGAGATACATTGTCTCCGCTGATGGCATACAAGCGTACCATCTCCGCCAACTACATTGGAGTATTGGTCTGTCATTTTTACAACTAGGTAGTAGGTACCTATCGCGACCGTTAATCGAAGGCGCACTTGACGGGCGGAATTTGCAAGCGTATGCACGCGCCGGCGCCATCAATCACACTAATAAATTGACCCGATTTATGTGCTTGTGATGGCCACGGGGGCGTGGCTAGTGGTAGTGGGAGCGTGCGGTGGTTGGTGCTTTGGATCTATGAAAGAAATGTCGGTTGCGTTTGTTTGTGTGTGTGTGAAAGCGCAGTTTAAGGACACGTACAGACTGGCCGCGTTTAAAAAAGGGGAGTTCACACTTACCGATTTCCGTAAATAAGAATAAAATGAAAAAAAAAAATACCTGCCCATTTTATTGTTGATACGGGTCGAGAATCACTAACATAATTACCTCCTAAAATGTTTTGCAGGTCCAAAGCAACACCTTGTATATCTATGAAAACATGTACGTAAGGAAATACGAGTATCTACATCTTTTTAGTAAAATAGGTGAAAGACACAATTATATCACTAGAAATAGGGACCAATTAGTTCAACCAGGTTTCAGGCTGGCTAAAGTAGACTCATCTTTCATGGGGTACTGTTTAAAATGTTACAATAAAATACCTCCCCACATACTTCAACAGAATGAAACAAAATTTAAATCTAGTATAAAACGCACACTATGCAGCCAAGCATATTATAAATTGGGGGATTACATTGCTGATAAAAATGCTTGGCTCAACGCTGGTCCTGCTCCACAAAGGCGTAAAAACTAATTGATCAGGTATTGAAAATAGTGTTGGAGCTGCTGAATATTTTAAAAACTCTCTTTGCATTGTTTAAATTCAATCTCTTAGTATTGTATAGCTGCACAGCACATTGTTATGTGAGTACTACTCGTATGTACTATAAAGCTGCCATTTACTGGATACGTCTTTCATTGACTTGAATGTGCCCTGGCGGCTGGGAGTATGTCGTGCTCACTCTAATGTCTCGCTGATGGTGGCGCGTGTGTTGGATCATTTAGCTCCCTTCAAAATGTTTGAGCTGAATGGTGCTGATCCACGCGTCATGTTCGTGAACGGGCGCCGTCAGTAGAGACTGATCGTCTCTTAGCTGCCACGGCTTATTTCAATTTTAATTTTTGAATTGCTTTTTTTTGTTGTAATCTTTTTATTACGGACGCTTTTTACGTTTTGCATTGTTCTCACATGTATAATTTCAAAATGAATGATGTAAACAATATTTTGTAACCATAATACGTTGATTTAAAAGAGTGTCCGTGGAGTTTCTTGCTTGAAAAATTATAATAATAAAATTGTTTATTCAGACAAAGTCCATCATCATCTGCCTAGCCTTCTCCCAACTATGTTGGGGTCGGCTTCCAGTCTAACCGGATGCAGCTGAATATCAGTATTTTACATGGAGCGACTGCCTATCTGACCTCCACAACCCATTTACTGGATAACACGATACCCCTTGGTAAGACTGGTTCTGACAAAGTCCATAAATCACAAAAAATATCTTACAAACTATGTTGGTACAGACAATACAAAAAGGTAGGAGACAAGGTTGGTGTGTAGTCATGAAACCTCCCGCTCAAGTTCAGGATAGATTGCCACACTATCCGACCAGAATCCGAACGAAAGCCTTCACGACTGCCGAGTCATACTTCTCAGCAATTACTTGAAGGAGACTGTTAGCGCTGGCCCGCACTCTGCTTAGTAGGGAGGCAGTCCGCTTGCGCATTATAGCATATGGTTGTTCACCTCTAAATAAAACTTGTACATGTTATTGCAATTCGGCACCTAGCAACATTGTCTCTTGTCAGTATGTAGCGTTATGGAATTATTTAAGAATTTTGGAGGGGTTTACTAATAAAATGAAACAAAAGTTACTTTACAAAGCTGATAATCAAAATATTATCTTTTTTGTCAACTTCCTTGATGAACTCCTTTAAGAAACATCCCCAAAGAAAGTGGACGAAGCGAAGCACCGAAACTATGACGAAAAATGAGATAGACTTTATCATAACGGATAAAAAGCATATATTCAGAGATGTCTCGGTGATCAAAAGGTTAACACGCTGAGTGATCACAGACTTGTCCTAGGCTCTCTGAATATCGACTTCAAGCTCGAACAAACTCGTTTGATGAAGTCTTGGTCATCCAAACATGCTCCAAACTATGTTAGGATCTGAAGCGTTCCAGTAAGATCTGGAGAACTGATTTGCTGCCGTGGAAACCACAAATGATATCCACTAGGCGCTCGAACAAATGCGGAAATCTTCAGGGAGGAAGGCACGCGATTTTGTAAAATGCGGCGTACGGGCAAGATGTCCAAACTTTCGGAAGAGACTGGAGCTTGAGACGGAACGACATGAAAATCCACCACACCTATCACTTCGTCGGAACAACGGGCACTCAAGAAAAATATTAAATGTTTTATATAATTGTTATATGAAATGATTTAAAATGAAATGATTTTATTTTCTGTAAGTAGGTTTGTACAAACACTTTTACACGTCAATCATATTTAGAAAAAAAAAAACTAGATGAGCTCGGCGTTTCCTATCTGACTACTCTGAGAAGAAAGGCCGAAACAAACTCAGAGGTCACAGTCTGTTTTAAAGTCCAGACATAATCTTGGTCAGATCATGTGAAGCCCATGTAGATTGGTGTCTGAAATGGTCTTTTGTGGAAAAAGAACCACACAGATTGAGTGGACCTATCCAGTCAGTGCACGCATTTGTCAGTAGCCGTGCAGCTCAACTCAGAACTTAAGGAGCTCAACGATTCGACGAACAATACCAAAGAATGGATATTTGGGTAGGCCGCTTAAATGACTCGAACTGCCAGACCAAGATTAAAACTAACTGAGAGAAAAAATAAAAACAATAACCCACAGTCTTCACATTCACAATAATTAAAAAAAAATACTTCAAAAATTAAATATTCATGTCATTGTATATATCGTCAATGAGTAAATAATCTTGGTCAGATCATTTGAGGACCATGTAAATTAGTGTCTGAGATGGTATTTTGAGTGGACCTGTCCAGTCAGTGCACGCATTTGTCAGTAACCGTGAAGCTCAACTCAGACTAAATTAAGTATACATTAAATCTTTCTTTTTTTTTAATATTAATTGTTATATTAAATCTTTCGTTTAATAAAAACGACTTAAACTAAAATAATTACGACACAAGCGTACAACATCGCGAGAGTCGCAGAGGATGTTCGTAAATACAGTATGACGTCTTTCCTTGTCGGTGATCGGAACTTGGCTCGCGAGTATGTGTGGTGGGCTTTTATACCTTCACGAGAAAAACGTTAGCGGCGCATTTTTCCGGTGTTGTAGCCAGACGACGTGAAGTCCACCTTACCAATAGGTAGGTCAGTGGCAGATTTTCACATTTTCCAAGTGAAGGCTGTCAATATTTTGTTTTTTAAGATTTTTTTTAATCCAACAATTTGGTTGAAATACATAGCACAAAAGAAGTTTTTGGGTAATAATAAAATAATTTATTTGCGTAAAACATGGTATACAATGGTAACACCATTGTACCTATACCATGTTTTTATGTATAGGGCAGAGTGGCACAAACATGTTTAGCTAAGGTAAAACATAGAATGCAACAATTTAATGTTACAGGGTAATTATAATTAAGTAAGTACATTAATGTTAGAATATAATGTCAATATTTTTTATCCATGAATTCTTTCAAACTATAAAAGCTACATTCATTTGGCCATTTGTATATTTTTTTTTAAATAATCTTACATTTAATAGTTTGAGATTGTTCGGTATTTTATTGTAAATACGCACACACATTGCTAGACATTTGGTTAGCTTTGGTAAGTCAGTTAAACCAGTCCACAAGGATTACGTCTGCTTCGAGGACATACATCGCTTGCTGTCTTGAATAATTGTTTATTCTTGGTCACAAACACACATATTTCGTAAATATATAGAGATGGAAGCGGTAACAAACCAAGTTTTTTAAATATTGGCCGACATGTACGAGTATCATCCGGCTGAAGTCCATAAATTGATCTTAGGCACTTCTTTTGAGCCATGAACGCTCTATTTAGATCAGTACTATTTCCCCACATTATAAGACTATAGCGTAGTAACGATTCAACATAAGACGCTGACAACACCTAAACCGCGGTCACTTTCAGATTGCATATAAAAGAAAGAGAAGCGCGATGACACAACGCTTGTAATTTATTGCAAAATATAAAGCAATTATCTATTTACTCAAAATTGAGTTAAGTAATCGAAAATAAAAAACAACCAAGTTCTGCATTCAAATAAGACGTTCTTGTTATTAATTAAATACGTAACGTATGTTGATATTTAATGCAGATATTTTGGATTAGAACTCAAGGTAAGAGGTTAGTTTAACGTTAGTTTGTATCGAGATTTTTTTTTCAAAACGTGTTTTGGTAACAACCAAGTTCTGGGAAAAATGTTCAAAATTAACATATATTTTTTCCGCTACCACAAACTATACAGATTTGACAATTTTTTTTTTAAGTGAAGCCTATTTTGGTCAATTGGGTCTTGTCAGCGCCTTAAGCATGGTAAGTTAAAACAGCAGTTTTAAATTTTTGACTTGCTTCAAGGTATACGAATTGATTAATTGTATTAATCAATTTGTATACACCTTGAAGCAAGTCAAAAATTGATCCACTGACGTTATTTAGGTACGTGTTCCTTCCAGTTTATATCGTGATCAATTATTTCACCTAAAATTTTTGTATGTGGTACTTGTTTAAATTTATTTATATTAAAGTTTGATATTATTTTTATGGCCTTACATATATCGGGGTCCCGGACCTTTGGAACGCGTACGAGGAGCCGAAGCCAACTCGCAGAGGCCCCTTGGACAATTGTAATGGAATGAGGCACCAACCGACGATTATCCCTGTTTGCTCTATGAAGGTGCACCCAAGGACAACCCCAGGTTACCCCAGAACCCCAGAATATGGAAATAAAAAATATTGGGCTATGGGTTTGGGAGGCTATAGTGGATCGGTTTCCTAAGACTATAGAAAGGCTATGGCCCCTACCCGACCAATGCTTTATATAAAATACACCGACAAAATGGCAGGGGGTGACTTGCACACTCAATAATGGGCCTTATTATTATTAGATTGATTAAATTGTATGTATACTGATTTGTCTAAATTTATTTTCAAATGGTGTATGTCAAGCCAGTGTAGTAATATGTCATTACAGTCAGTATCTGTATATTTCTGAGCGAATCAAAGCTCAATAATTTACAACTAATAAGACGAGGGTAATGTAAGGCGGCAAAACAAAATGAGGCCGCCCCCCGGTCTTCTGAGCATTTCTAGTAAGATTTTGCAGAAATTATATAATGTCAATAAAAAAATGATATTCTCTGACATTTTCATCGAAAAGCAAGTTTGTGGGATGCAAGAGCGAGTAGGTCAAGCTCGAAATTTTTTACGGCCCGTCTCGTAATTCCCGGTTAGGTTTCTTTTGAACATTCATAAAGAGTTGCTTTGTTGACTTATGCAGAAAAGTTAAAAGAATTAGAATGAAAATCTTGCACGCCGTTGCCCCTTCATACTGTATATAACAGTTACTTTATTGACTTATAAAGAAACAATGAGAATGAAGAGAATGTAGGATGCCAGAGCGAGCGAAGCGAGCTCGAAAACTGTAACACACCAGATTGTGTTGGTTAGGTTTTGGAAACTACTTTTTACCTAAATATGTAGAAAAGCCTGACAATTAAGAAATGAAACGATAAAGATAAAGATATATTTATTTGTAAACATGTGTAACATTAAACATATAAATGCCAATGTGGATGTACGAGTAAGTGTGAAAATCTTTGAATTTCAACATGTTTTGCCACCATTGGCGTACAAAATTAATTATAACCACTTGAAATATAACACAATTAAGAAAGACAAAAAAAAAGTATAACAAAACCAAAATATAACTATAATTTAACTATCATTTAAAAAACTTTAACATAATAGTAACATTTTTCAGTAAGTAACTTCTTATGTTCTCTTTTGAATAAGTTTGGCTGGTTTATATTTTTAATATCCTCTGGAATTTTATTATATATTTTTGGTGCCATACAAAACACGCTTTTATGAAGGAGTGCTGTTTTCGCAGCGTGAGGCTGTAATAAGTTCTTATATTTAGTACGTCTATTTCTAGTGACCTTGGTGCCGATTCTGTTGTTCACCGAACTAAATTAAACTATCACTAAAATTTCTTATTTTTACCCGACTGCCCCAGAAGGAGGGTAATGTTTTTCGAGAGTATGTATGTATGTCTATTTCTTTGGCACGCTCTGTAGCCTAAACGGCTAGATGGATTTAAACATAAAGCTGGGTACTGACCGGCGTTACGGGGCGTAATGTAACGTGTTACACAGCGAGCATTCATGCAGTCAGTACGTCGTGTTACGGGAAAACCAGCAAGCAACGAGCCGCTCGTTGCTCGCTTTGAGTGCTCCACCCGGCTGTCGGTTTTTTGGCGAATCCTTTGACTGTTACGCGGTTCAGTCAGTACGCCGTTGCGACTCGTCACGAGCGCACATGATCACCCGTTATTCCTCTCGTAATTATATCAAGTTTCAAGAAGCATGGAGTGGAATAAAGAAAAAACTTTGTATTTTATTGAAAAATACAAAGAAGAAACACTGTTGTGGAACCCAGCTCACCCAGAGCATTATAACAAATTAAAGAAAGAAGACGCTTGGGATAGATTGGCTTCGTTACTCGACAGCGAAAGAGAAGCCTGTAAAAAGAAAATGACAAGTTTACTGGCATCATTGAGGAGGGAAAAACAGAAAACTAAACAATCAACTGGTACTGGAAAAGGTACGTAATTATTTATTAAGTTTAACGCGGGTTATAGTAGGGGGGGGGGGTGGAAATTAGTGAGGGAAGTAGGTGTTTCCAAGCTAGTGTGGGGAAAACAATATAAACTCGGTATTAATCTGTATAGTGCTTCTTTTTATTTAAAATAATTCAATATTAATTACAAATTAAATTTCAGGTGCAGATGAAGTTTACCACAGCACTTGGTTCGCTTACAAATCCATGTTATTTCTACTGGATAGAAATACACCTCGTGACACAACAGATACTGTAAGTCCATTTTAAGCATAATTTTCTTGCCAACTTACAGACCCTTGCTGAATACAGTATTCAGCAACTTCATTACGAATATTGTGAGCAGATGTTGTAGCCCTTCGCGGTCTTATTTGCAAGGGTAACATACTAGTCATATCATTGTTACCTTCTCTCCAGTTTCCTAATCTGACCTGGCCGTTCAATTCTTCGTCAAAACTACCTGCAGGGGTATATACATGAGCATTATTACCTTTTCTTAAAAAATTGTGGAGAGATGTTATTGCTGTTACGACAGATGTCGCGGTTTTCGGTTCTAACAACATTGGTTTCCGCAAAACTCTAAACACTGCTGACAATATGCCGAACACATTTTCCACTACTCTACGAGCTCTGCAAAGTCGGTAGTTATATATTCTTTCTTTACAACCACGTTCATGATATCCTGCATATACTTTCATCATATTTTGGGAAAGAGCAAAAGCTTCATCGCCAACGAAGTAAAATGGAATTTCTTCTGTTCTTGCTGGCAACGCAGTGGGCTGAGGGAGGTTTAGTGCATTATTTTTTAGTTTTTCGTTTAAAACACAGTTGTTGAAAACTCCTCCATCAGATATTCTTCCTTGACACCCAATATTTACATACAAAAAGTTATATTTCGCGTCAACAACTGCCAGTAATACGATGCTGAAGAAACCCTTGTAATTATAAAATTCACTGCCACTGTTGATCGGTGATTGCAGTAAAATATGTTTACCGTCGATTGCACCTAAACAATGTGGAAAATTCCACAAAGTGTCATAGTCATTTGCTACAACCAGCCATTGCTCCGGTGTTTCTGGCGTCTGAAATAATAATTAATATTTATTTTCAGCTACGTGGACATGAAGGTGCTTCAGAACAACTGCCTGATGATTGCCCTCCGTCTGCCAAAAAAAGCGACAATGATTGCCCTCCTCCTCCAAAAAGGAAGAAATCAGTAGCCCCAAGCCCAGAAGAGATAATGGTATCTACTTTAAATATATTAAAAAAGAGAACCGAGCAAACGGAGGCAACTTCGCACAGACCTGACGAATGTGAAGCCTATGGTATGTTTTTGGCAAATAAATTACGATCTTATTCAAAGACAACAAAAATACATGTGCAGCATTATATATCAAATATATTGTTCAGTGCTGATCGCGGAGAGTATGACTATGTTGGAAATGGAATGAACAGCTACAGTTATTCAGGCTACTCTACACGACCAACAACTTCCAGAGCCTCATCGATGCCACAGACCGAAACTCCTGCATCAAATACGTCCCATCAAAATGACTATGAGCCACAGCAAAGCCCTGAAACTCCTGCATCAAATACGTCCCATCAAAATGACTATGGGTCACCAGCTATGAGTGAACAATTTATGTCAGAATTTGGTGATTTAATTTAATTTGATATGTAATGACTACATTTTCTGAATTAATACATACATAATACATACCTTTACATATTCTTTTAATGCTCCAATAAAGGCTTCGCTGACCTCTTTCACTATAAATCCTATTCGTTGTTTTGATATCTTGAAAAGATATTGCATACTAGTATAGGAATCTCCTGTAGCATAAAAACGAAGCGTTAGTGCTAACCGTTCCGTGACACTGATAGCTTTTCTATAATTTGTATCGTTTTTATGTACTTTTGGCCCAATTAAATTCAATAGTTCTTCAAAATCAATCGGAGACATGCGTACAAAGTTTTTATACTGTCCAGTAATCATTTGGTTTTTTAATATTGCTATCAATGACAAACCACCACATACGCCTCTATTTTTAAATAAGTTTGATGTCCAGTAACGTTTTTTCTTTTTCTTCACTTGGATGAAACAATAACTAAGTAGAATCAAAGTTCCCAATACGTCCTCGCTGTCGGCCATTTCGGAGTGAACTGGCGGCGACGGAGCACAGAGTTTTGACGAGCATGTTACGTCGATTTTAAGGACACTGCGTAACATGCTCGATGAGTAACACGCTCGATGCGAATGTTACATTACACCTTGTAACGTTGGTCAGTACCCACCTTAAGAGGTGTCGTTAGATTCGTCTTCATTGTGGGAGTGACATAGGCTATTATAATATTTATATATTGCATCTGCAAATACAAAAAAACGGGGGGAAGGTTTTTTTTAAAATAAATTATAACAATTGATGTCAAATCAAAGCTAGTAATGAGTCAATTCCATATATATATATATATTAATAAAACTCAAAAGCTTGAAATAAAACAAAATATTTAAAAAACAAAAAACCCGACTGCAAAAACATAACTGAAAAGAGAAAAACAAGCAATATAATCTATAGAATTTTGGTATCGCAGGCGGGAAGAAACCAATAACCTGAAATATGGTGTAACTTTAATTTGTTTGTCCAATGCATGCGATACCAAAATTCGCTGTCGGGTTTTTTGTTTTTTTATAATTTGTTTTTTGGTTAAGAGAATCCTAAAAGCTATTCTGCAAATAAGTTTCAGTAAAATTAAAAACAATTTCTACACAACTTTATTCGAGTTTGACAATCGTAAGTTGAGTAAACCATAGGCCAAAATAGAGGTGACAAAATGCGTTCGGCACAGATTATATTCAAAATAGTCGAATAAAATACAGAATAAATTTGTCAAATCCATGATTTTTGTATCTGTCGTGACTTCGACAGAAAATAAAATATTTCATTGGAAAATTCAAATTTTATTTTATTATTAAAAAAAGTTTATTTCATGTTTGCGATGGTAGCAATGAAAATAATAAGCTCCAATAAATCGAAGCTCCATTAAATAGAATACAAGTGCCTCAAGCTGACCATGTGAAATATCTTGGTATAAACCTCGACAGACGTCTTCCTTGGAAAAAACACATTTTCACAAAACGGAGGCAAATTGGACTGCCACTGAAAGTTCTACTGATCACAATTTGACCTGGAAAATAAAACAAAGCTATAATCGAGTCTTTATCCCTATGGCATTCAGCTATGAGGAACAGCATCACACTCTAACATAGAGATCATACAGCGATTTCAGAACAAGCTTCTAAGAACAATCACGGGCTGGATCTAGTATCGTTTGGCTGGAGTTGGGGGGTAAAAGGGGCTAAATTTAGTAGGGGTTGGGTCCCCGATTATAACGCTACCACTCCTATTAAAAGGTAGGTAATGCATATTTTTCGAGGAATTAATAATAGTACAATAAGGTACTAGTGTGTAACATTCGTTGAGTCTTAAGAGAGCCGAGTACGGTAATCATCAATACACACGTGTATCATAGGTACGACGTTTTTTAACACACTTGTGAATAAAATAACAAAAAAAAACTCATTTTATTTAGTAGGTAAAAAGTTTATTTAGAAAAAAAACTAGTAAATGTGCAGTTAGTAAAATTCTAATTAACTGTTTTTGATGGCATAGTGGTCTCATCTGATAGATTATTTATTGAAATATTTTCATGTTCTATTGTAATTTGAGATGGCATATTATTCGTGTAGGTAGGTGAAATCCAATTATTGGATGTACTTGGTGTTTCGTCAGTAGGAAGCGCCTCAGAATCAAGTTTAATTCTTTTTGTGATTTTTGCACAAATTTCCTTCTTGTTTTGTATGGAATCTTCTACGTATGATTCTGTTACATTGCTAGATCGCCACCCACCATGACGCTTCAAAGTCATTATATCAGCTCCTGAATTAGCTAGCAATGTAGCAGATGTTCTTCTGAAACTATGTCCAGTGTAGCTCTCAGCATCTGCTAAACCTAAAACTTAGCGATTTCTTTAGGCATAGATCCAAATTTGTTTATACCTATAGGCTGACAGGTACATTTACCATTCTGGTAATTTAAAAAGAAACGGTCAATTTTTGCTTTTGGTGACCGCAAATTTTCATACTTCTTAACAATTTCATAGAATGGACCGTGTATGGTGAATGACCTCGGTATTTTATTTTTCGTGATAGGTAAAAACAAAAACACTAAAAGCACTAAAGCATCTGACCATGGTTCTCTATGTTTTTTACGGTTATATTTGTTAATTCTTGTATCCTACAGGCACCAGTTAAGTACACCAAATATTAAAGCAACCTGAAAAAAAAAGAAACAATAATTAATTTCAACACACAACACAGGCTGAAGTCGCGTAGATATTTAAAATTAATTTAACTAACCTTAGTAGCCAGATATTGGTTATCTGGAGCATCTTTTATAAATTTTTCAATATCGTCAGACGATAAAACCTTTGATTTCTTGCTTCTAAATCCATCGAATAGTCTCTTTATATAAGCTGATAAATTAGAGTATGTTTTTAAGTCCACTGCATTCTTTGTTCGGACTGTACTTTTTAACATTGAGTATAAACACCACAAAGAGCTAGGTTTGTACTTAGAAGTTAATTCTTTAAAGTACGCCATGAACACATTTTCTGAAAAAGACTGCGTATTCTTGCTGTTTTGCCAATTTATGAAATTTTGGTACGCTAATAGATATTTTTCCTTGGAGTTTTCAGGTAGTAAACTTTCCATAACGCATCTTATATCGGGCGGTGTACAACATAAACCATTTTCTTCGTAACTAGTACTTGTAGACATTTTAATTAATAAATAAATATAATTTCAAGAGTGAAAACGAGTTGTGAAAAATGTTTCGCTATGGCGGGAAAAATTAATCAGTTTTCCTATGCGCGCGCATTGCGATCGACCACAGACTAAGGAGATGAGTTTTTTTTTTATTTTCCGCGCATAGGGTTTGCGCCTATTTTGTCACGTACAAAATGGGGAATTTAAAGTTTTCTTTTATTACAGAGAAAACAATAGTTATATTTGAGTGAAAGTTTTATTTATTAAACACGTACGAGTTAAAAGTATCTATTTAAATAAGAAGTTGCATGAAATGAGCAAGCAATAGGAACATTAATTTATTGGCTGTGCCTCCGCTGCCGGTACCGGTTCCTAATTTATTTGTTCTATTGAACACCATCTTCTTTTTGAATAAAAACTTTTATAAGAACAAAGCAACTCAACTAATAAAATATAAAAAAAAAACTATAACTCACTAGTGAGTTATAGCAATGAAAAAGTCATAGTTTGATTATGGGTGTCATTCTGTGCCTAATTGCGGTGACCATAGAGCCACTTTATGAGCAAGTGTGTTGAAAAAAATGTTTCTAACCTCAAATCAGATAAGAAGCGAAAACGAAACGTTAAAATGGGTGATTGACAACGAAATCTGTCCCAGTATCTGTAGTTAGTATCCAGTATCCAGTATCAGGATTTGTAGTCAGCCCGTGGTATAAAATGTCTGGTGAAATCGATAACACGGAACGTAAACAAAAAAACAGGTATGCCATTTGCGTCATGTGTCACTGTCATTCGTTTTCAATCATTCCGTTTCTCCTCGAGTTGCGTGAATTTTTCTGTGTTTGTACTCCCACTGATCGTATGTGTGTACAAAAGGCAATGTTACTACTGTTACTAAGAGAACTTAGGATGCAAGAGCGAGCGAAGCCAGCTCGGGACTTTGGGCACCCCGACTCGGACAGGTTAGGTTCGAAGGAGGATGGCGGGGTCACCAGACAGACCCCACCATTCCCTTCCAGGTTATTTTTTTTAAACGATTTTAAGTGTTGAGGTTAGGTTACAATAATTTGTTTTTCTCAAGAACGGTGCGTTACCTTTTTATGGAAGTGGTGCAAGGGGGTAGAGGGCACCCCCCCCCCAATCTCCCCCGTGAAGCTGGGCTCATACTACGGCTTTTTAAGCGACTAAGAGGTTTGAGGTTAAGTTACAATAATTTGTTTTTCTCAAGAACGGTGCGTTACCTTTTCATGGGAGTGGTACCAGGGGGCAAACAACTGTACTTATTTTAGACTCTCATATAACCGCCCACCTCCCGTTACTTGTAAAAATCGTTGACACTAAACCGGTAAAATGACCCGTCCTATATACAATTCCCAGGATAGAATACTACCAATACTACCCAATACTACCCAAGTGTCAAAACGGATTTAGAACAACAGGATTTTTCCCAAGTAATAAGTGCAGATGACCCTAATTTAAACCTTCAATGCTCTAATAAGCACAATTCAAAATATTATTAATTTGCACACAAAAATAATCCATGTCCCCAAAATAAACAGAAACCTAAAACCGTGGATCACCCCCGGTCTATTGAGGTGTATTCGCCACCGCGACAAGTTCCACAAAAAAGCCCGGAAATCACCAGATAACCTAATCCTACAAATTACTTATAAAAGGTACCGTAATTATTGCAATGGCCTTCTTAGAAAACTTAAAATATTACATGACAAACACGAACTTAATAAAGCTAAACACAATCCAAAAGCACTCTGGAATAAAATAAAAGACATCAAATACACAAAAAAGATATGTGCACCACCTTTTGAACTGCTGAATACCGAATCTGACCCAAAGGCTGCAGTTAACACTACTTGTCATTTCTTTGCCACAATTGGAGCTGAGTTAGCCTCTAAAATTCCTGCTTCGCAACAGCCTATCATACAAAATACCTCTAATAACTCATTTGTTATCCTTGAAGTGGATAAATCAGAGGTGGAGTCCACCATCATTAATCTTAGGCAGGACAGTGCAACTGGCTGGGATGGAATACCACCTACCCTACTGAAGGTTTGTCGGAATGCCCTTGTTCCTCTAATAACACATATCATCAACATTTCTATTAGAAAAGGAGTATTTCCGGAAACTTTCAAGAGGGTCTTAATAATAAGAATAATAATATCCTTTATTACAGGCAACTAAGGCCCATAAAAACATAATACATAAATAAGTATAAAAACAATAATTAGAAACTAATACATATTTTCTACAACAAACTTAAAAACTACTGCACACGAAGTGACGGCGTCGTGTTACGCTGCGAGGTGTCGCGTAGCCGACCGCGGAAACGCCGATACAGCACATCTTTCGGCCAAAACTCTTCCTTGAGGAAGGTCACCAAATGATGAGTCGGAACACGCACTACAAACGACTTGAAATTGATGTTATGGCGCGCCTCCAACTTCTCCACCCTCAAGGGCCAGTTGGTCTTCACCCGTATGTACTCTACGATGTCCTCAGTCTTCGTAGAGTGGTGCAAACGGGACACGTACAGCTGCGTGGTCGGTACTGCAGGACGTAGCAGCATGTTAGTACCTGCAGGCGCTGTCCCACACTGGTTGCGATAAGTAGGCTTCCTCTTCTTTCTCTCCACCTTGATGAAGCCGTCCTCATCGCATGTGATCTTCGATGGACCCTGCTGTTTGTGGTCCATCACAGCGCCTTTAGTCGCACTCGATACTGAGCGACTCTGCTTTCCCCCTTTAGGTTGCTTTGCTTGTCGTTTTGTTTGCGACACAGCAGGTTTCGTCTTGGCGACAATTGCAGAATAGGCACGTTTGGTTGTCGATGTACCTATTACGCGCGTTGCTTCCCCGGCAGGCATGACGCGATCAGCGGAACACGATGAAACGCTTGCATTCTTGACAGCCGATGACGTAGATTCACTCGCCGACTGAAAACTGCAGACTGAATCATCTTGTGCCCCGCGACGTGTGTTTACATTGGAGCCTTCCGGTGACACACTTGTCGGAACAGCGTTGCGCAACAACGCTACTTCGGCTCGCAGCTCACCAATGGTGACATCCGATGACTCCAACTTAGACTTCATCTCAGCTAGGCTCACCTTCAGAGACGTGATGTCCTTCAGGAGCCTGGTGACGTTGACGTGTTCGAAAGTGACGGGAGGCAGCTTGTGTAGCTCCTTCGCCACAAACTCCGGCACGTCATCCGGATCTGTCCGCTTCAGCAGGTCGATGATGTCTTGCAGACTCTTCTGGCCACCATCCCTCCGGCGAGAGGGCATCTGTCCGATTTGGTCAAGTGATTGAAATATCAGCAACTTAGCACTGCATACCTCTTCCTCTTTGAAGGAGGACTTGCAGATCTGCAAGAAGCTGACCTCGTCCATGTAGTCGATGGCATGCTTGATGAATGGTAGGTAACGTTAGCAAAAAAATCTGATATATATATTCAAGTCGAGATTTAATAATCTAAATAAAATTTTGGTTTTAAAAGTATATACATTTTGTAAATAAATTTTTTGGTTGCAATAAATACAAAAATATGAAGAATATGTAGGCATTTAATTAAGCATTAGTGTTACAGAATGGAAACGAAACAAGTAGGACTATTCAGTATTTTCAATCACTATCAGATAAATTTTCGATTTCCGATTCCGTTTTGCTGTCGTCAGAATCATCTTGTACATTGATTATAAATTCAAAAACGAGATCAAAATATTTCAAGTAGTCTTTTTCAATTTTTTCAACATGAGCACAAGTTTTTTGCCACGTTTCACTGCTAACTTGGCCCAAACTTTCATTGATCAGTCTTTCCGTATTCGTCATGTTTTGCTCGATATTTTTAGATGAGACATAATTTTTAACGATCCCCCAAATATTTTCAATCGCATTTAATTCTGGGTGATAAGGGGGAAGGCGTAAATCATCAAAACCCTTGCTTTTTATAAAATCGTCAATCTTGTAGATTACGTGTTGGGCTTTCTACTTCTTTATTGTATCGTACAATTCCAATTTAAGAAGAGATTCATCAAATGCTATACCCTTATCCCTGAGCCATTGCTGCATATCGGCTTTCTTTGTAGATTGCGTCGGTAGTCGTTCAGCCCGTGTGTTGTGATAAGATGCATTGTCTAAGACAATGACAGAGCGCGGAAGTAAATTGGGTAGCAACTTTTCATTTAGCCATTTTACATAGTTATCATAGCTCATATTTGAATGATAATCACCAGCTGCTGAGTTGGCCTTATAAACCAAGGAAGCATTTTCAATAAAACCATCCTTGGTTCCCGCGTGCACTAAAATAAAGCGAGTGCCTATGCTATTTTTTTTAAAAAACGGAGTTCTTTCCTTTTTTTTTGCCCAGGTGTTGTTTCGCACGTGTGTCGAAAGGACGTAGCTCTCATCGGTGTAGACAATGGGCTGACTTTGAGAGCGGTACTCTGTTATTATTTTTTAATATTTTAAACGCCACATTTGTATATCATGACGCTCCGTCAAGACTTTACGGTTGTTCTCTGTTTTGCGCCACTTGTAACCTAATTTCAACAGTAACTTGCGAACAGTTTCTAAACAACCTTCGAATCCAATTTTTTCATTCAATGCTGTTCTTAACTTAGCTAATGTTGGAATTTCTGTATGGACAATATGGAAATCTTGTACAGTACTGCGAACCACATCGGCTGTAAAATTATCTATATCCACTTTATTATCTCGCTTTCTCCTTTTCTTCATAGGTGAAGTGAATTTTGATGAAGTGGATGGCAATTCCTTCTCTTCTTTTAATATTCTTTGAACTGTTTTTTGGCTCACACCCGTAGCTTCAGCTGTACGGCGTGTAATGTCTCGTAAATGAGACAAATCACAGTTGAGTTCCATTAATGATTTTGTAAATTCATATTCTTCTCGCTGAAAATGATAAACACTAGCTATCATGTTTCGACCCTAAAACAAAATGTAATCAAAATAATTAAGTAATATAAACATTTTATAACACAAAAAAACATTCATTTTATAAATACTTCTATTGCTATATTAAGTATCTTTGTATAACATTTTAATTGAAAACGTATAAATAAATTTTACCTCACTATGGACAACTCTTCTTCGTTTTGTTGCCATGCTGACCTTACTCCGTGAAACAATTTGGCGCGAACTAAAAACCACTACTGATCCGGACCGTGTCCCGATCGACACTGAGCGCTCTCGAGGTTACGCACACAAAAACAATGTGCATGTGCACGCTTGACAACATTCATAGCCAAACGGACTTCGTGACATAGAACATCTGTAGACTAATAAATTATCTAACCAGATACAAAATTATAACATCCAACCAGTTTGGATTTAAAAAAGAAATTTCTACCGAAGACGCAGTTATCGAACTAACTTAGTTTGTATCAAAAAAACTTGACGCAACAAAAATGCGTCAGTATTTTCCTAGATCTAAAAAAGGCGTTTGACACAGTCTCTATTCCCACCCTTCTCTACAAGCTAGAAAGTATAGGTATTCGTGGCAAACCTCTTGAACTTTTCAAGACTTACCTTCAAAACCGAAAAATGGCTGTTAAAATCAACTCATGCCTGAGTGACGACGAAACCATCACATACGGTGTCCCGCAAGGCAGCGTGCTTGGACCCACACTTTTTCAAATTTATATAAATGACCTATGCACGCTGCCTTTACATAAATCACAAATCTTTACTTTCGCTGATGACACCGCAATTGTGGTCTATGGTAATACTTGGAGGGAGGTAAAGAATACTGCGGAGCAGTCCTTAAAAACTGTTATGAACTGGTTATTACTCAACCTGCTTACCCTAAACGTGGTTAAAACAAATTTCATTCCCTTCTTCATTAATTATAGGAACAAAGCCCAACCTGAATTTTTTATCACGGCCATACGTGCTCTGATCTCACTTCCTGCTCCTGTACGACACTTACCAGAGTTAATCACACGAAATACCTGGGTGTAGTGATTGATGACGGACTGTAATGGTATAACCAAATAGTAAATATAGCTTCAAAAGTCAGGAGACTTATCTATATCTTTAAATCTCTGAGACATTGTGCAGACATTAACATTTTAAAAATGGTTTATCTAGCACTCTGTCAGTCCGTCATCATCTACTGCATCCCGGTATGGGGAGGGGCTGCTAAAACCAAGTTTATTGTTGTGGAGCGTGCACAGAAAGCTGTCCTTAAGGTGATGCTTGGTCGACCATACAGATTCCCTACTAAAGAATTATATGCGGACCGCGAATTTCGGCAGCTTTTTGTCCTTCGAGCCACTCTCAGAAAACACACAGATTCCCCCATTAGATCCTGCTAAGCGCAAAGCAAAAAATGTATGTCCGACCGTACGTCACAAAACTGAATTCGCTAGGAGCAGGAAGTGAGGTCATGTTCGTGAACGGGCGCCGTCAGTAGAGACTGGTCATCTCTTAGCTGCCACGGCTTATTTTAATTTTAATTTTTGAATTGCTTTTTTTTTTGTAATCTTTTTATTACGGACGCCTTTTACGTTTTGCATTGTTCTCACATGTATAATTTCAAAATGAATGATGTAAACAATATTTTGTAACCATAATACGTTGATTTAAAAGAGTGTCCGTGGAGTTTCTTGCCCGTTCTTCTCCATAGCTACCTGCTACGCTTTGGAATGGGCAACTAGCTTCATCTTTCTGAATGACTGACCAAACCCTTGACAATTCAAATGTGCCTGCAGTGCTATTCTGTAACCTTCTCACCGTGAAAACTTGAGTGAAGTGAACGTGGAGTGAACTGTCAATGTCATCCCACCTGATACTAGGGATGGACCAAGGATTACATTTATGATCAATCGCGATGTGTTTTAACTGATTAAATAAACGCAATCCCATGACCCAACCGCGATGTGTTTTGAAGAAGCGATAGTGTATTGAGTCGAGTAAAGACTGTGCGACGTTATTCAGCGTTGTTATTAACCCAATTCTGAATAGATTTAAGAGGAGATAACCAAGTAGAGAAATTAATAGGAAGAGATAACCAACTGTGTCAAGTGAACGAGTGCTAAAAGTGTGCCTGGCTGACGGACCATAGAATTTATCCCACCACAAACTATGTGGAAACCTAACTAAACGATGTGTGTGTCTGTGTACATAAGCCATTAGAATAAAAAACGTGCGGATTATTTAATAAGTACCTTTCTAATATTTTATTTTAGGTAGGTTTTATACCGACCTACGCGTTGCCAATAATAAAATATTATTCATAAAATCACCGTCATCAATACTATAACAAAATTCAACAGTTCAACTGACACTCGTGCAGCGCGCGCACCGGCTGGCGGGCGACTAGGCTCACCTCACTCAGTCCAAGTGAAGTGGTGTTGCTATGGCAACGTGAATCGAGTGAAGTGATAAGATCACGACACTCGCGCGTCACCTAACCGATTCACTTCGGCGCGGGTGGTTACTATGGTTACGAGAATCGGGTGAAGTGATAGGATCACGCCGCGCTTGCGCGTGAGGCGCTGTTATTAATATCAAGTTAAGGTTTTTTTTTAATTTGCCGTTTTTTATTTTTAAATGCGCGACAAACAAAAATTTGGTTTTAACCACTTTTATGTCAAAATCCAAAATGGCGGCTACAAACATTTTTCATCATGGGTGTCGTTTTCATGGTTTTCGGGGGTGCTAAAGCCGATAGTTAGGTCAAATCTATAAAGCAAGATGGCGGCTGCGAAAATCTTCAGATTTTTCATCATGGGTGTTGTTTTCATGGTTTTCGGGGGTGTTAAAGCCAATAGTGAGGTCAAATCTAAAAAGCAAGATGGCGGCTGCGAAAATATTCAGATGTTTCATCATGGATATCGTTTTCATGGTTTTCGGGGGTATTAAATCCGATAATTAGGTCAAAATTGTAAAGCAAGATGGCGGCTGTGAAAATATTAAACGACACCCATGATGAAAAATCTAAATATGAAATGAAATGAATTTGTATATTTACATGAATATCAATATAGCAATATGGTGGCTGCGAAAATGACTAAACCTTTGGAATAAAAAAAAAAAAACAAAATTGAGTTTCTGGCTGAATTTCTGTTTTGCTATTTTATTTAAAAAAAACCCCTCAATAGTAACGTTTCAAAACTTAAATACTAGTTTTGAAATAATATCAAATGATCAAGAGAATTAGCATTAAAATATTATTAAAATCTCGATTATAATTATAAATGTAATGCTTGGTCACTCCCTAGCATCAGTAGGATGACACTGACAGCTCACTCCACGCGAGTTTTCACGGTGAGATTTTTACAGAATCAACATGCAGTTTCTGTTACATAACTTTAATCTGCTTCGAGGCACTACCAGAGGTTTTTGTACTATTTTCCTTTTAAATTGGGCCTTATCATCCTGCACAAAGAGTGATAGGTGGTTTCTAACAAATTTACACATTTTAGAAACGTATAGGGATGGAAGTGTAAGTAGACGTTTGTCACTGAATATTGGTCGGCACGAATCAGTCCACTTGAGACTATAAATTGACCTTATGCATTTTTTCTGGGCTATAAAAGCTCTGCTTATGCATTTTTTCTGGCGTCTGTGGAGTTCCCCATATGATTATCCCATACCTCAATACTGAACATACATTAGTGTGGTATACCATTAATGCTGTTTCTTTATTAGTTATTTTTTTTATTTTACGAAGTGCGTAGACGAATTTGTAGATTTTTTTACAAACAAGATCTACATGAGATTTCCAGTTGCAATAATTATCAATTTTCGTTCCTAGAAATTTTATTTCATTTACCTGACATATAATAACAAAAGATAAAAAAAGACACAATGGACTTGCCAATAAAATATAATAATAACATCATTGAAGAAAATGATGTTATTATTATATTTTATTGGCAAGTCTATTGTGTCTTTTTTATATCTTTTGTTATTATATGTCAGGTATCTCATGAATTTAGTTTTATCGGTATTTATTTCTAAACTATTTACAATTAACGAGTCATGTATACTCTTTAGAGATTCATTAGTGACGTTTATCGCCTGGTCAATGGTAGCTTCTTTGGTTAAAACAGTGGTATCATCTGCGAATAATACAATGTACTGATTCGTTGATTCTGGCAATTCGTTAATATAGGCTAAAAACAATATCGGGGCTAGCACAGTTCCTTGTGGCACGCAATAGTGATTCGTTAAGTATGGGGACTATAGGTTACCAGCAGTGCTATTCTGTAACCTTCTTAGCGTGAAAACTTAAGTGACATAATCGAGATTTTAATAATATTTTTATGCTATTTCTATTGATCATAATCAGATATAAACGCAATCCCATGACCCAATCGCGATGTGTTTTAATTGATTAAATAAACGCAATCCCGTGACCCAACCGTGGTGTGTTTTGAAGAAGCGATAACCCAAATCTATTCAATAACAGAGTGTGTCAAGTGATCGAATGGTAAAAGTGTGCCTGGCTGACGGACCATAGAATTTATCCTCACAAACTATGTGGAAACCTAACCAAACGATGTGTGTGTACATGAGCCATTTGAATAAAAAACGTGCGGATTATTTAATAAGTACCTTTCTAATATTTTATTTTAGGTAGGTAAATTTATACCGACCTACGCGTTGCAAATAATAAAATAATATTGATAAAAACACCGTCATCAATACTATAACAAAATTCAACAGTTCAACTGACACTCGCGCAGCGCGTGCCCCGGCCGGTGGGCGGCTAGGCTCACTTCATCCAGCTCGAGTGAAGTGATGTTGCTATGGCAACGAGAATCGAGTGAAGTGATAAGATCACGACACTTGCGCGTCGCGCTTACTGACTCACTTCACGTACTCGATTCACTTCGGCGCGGGTGGTTACTATGGTTACGAGAATCGGGTGAAGTGATAAGATCACGCCGCGCTTGCGCGTGAGGCGCTGTTATTAATATCAACTTGAGTTTTTTTTTTAATTTGCCGTTTTTTGTTTTTAAATGCGCGACAAACAAAAATTTGGTTTTACCACCTTTATGTCAAAACCCAAAATGGCTGCTACGAAATTTTATAAATTTTAAATTCTTTTCCTATCATGGGTGTCGTTTTCATGGTTTTTGGTTTTCATGGTGTTAACGCCGATAGTGAGGTCAAATTTAAAAAGCAAGATGGCGGCTACGAAAATGTTCAGATTTTTCGTCATGGGTGTCGTTTTCATGGTTTTCGGGGGTGTTAAAGCCGATAGTGAGGTCAAATATAAAAAGAAACATGGCGGCTGCGAAAATTACCATACCTTTTGGAATAAAAAACCAAATTGAGTTTCTGACTGAATTTCTGTTGCTATTTTATTATAAAAAACCCTAAAAAGTAACTTAACACTTAAATAATAGTTCTGAAATAATATAAAATGATCAATAGAATACGCATAAAAATATTATTAAAATGTCGATTATGATTATAAATGTAATGCTTGGTCACTCCCTAGCATCAGTGGGATGACACTGACAGCTCACTCCACGCGAGTTTTCACGGTGAGGTTTTTACAGAATCGACATGCTGAGTGTTAGTCTCTGGATGCATTTTTACAATCGCTGTGCATTGTTTTCGACCCCTTAAATAAATTTCAAACCAATTGTAGGCAGGGCCTCTTATACCGTATTGTTCTAATTTATTTAATAATTTATCATGGCATACCATATCAAATGCTTTGGTCATGTCTAGAAATACAGCTATAGGAATTCCTTTTTTGTCTACTCAACTGAGAATTTCTGTTATTAATTTAAAACATGCCAATGTAGTGGATTTATTTTTAATAAAACCGTTTTGCTGTTTACTTATTACTTCCTTAGAATATAGAAAGAACCAGAATCCGCGTTCAACTGTCATTGCAAGCCGCACGCTGTGTCCAAAATCAAGACAAGCGTCCCGCGCCCGCCTCACTACCCACCCGCGTAATGTTGCTAGCTCGGACATTATGTACCCGTTTTGGGGTAAATGTTGAGAGTATTGGTAAGATAATATAAATAATAAAATCACAATTGGTCTTTTCATAGATACATAATTTCATACACCCGCCCCCTCTAGAAATCCTAATTGTCTAACATAGTACCTATTATGAATGTTATGCAATTCTAACAAAATCATATATACATACGGGTTGTATTGATAACCTTTCTTTTTCAAGTCGGGTTTTGTTTTTAAGTTGTTATTAATTTAACACTACAACGAATAAATGCCCTCAGTAGGTAATAAAAAGAAGGGAAAATCAAAACTTTTATACTGGCAACACTAACAAGATGGGTGCATCATTATCTATCATTATCTCTCACAATTACAAACTGAACAATTTATTCAGTAATTAAATAAGACGATATTTGAATGCGATATTTACACGTGAAATGTGATCCCATCCTTTTTATTTTTTAGCCCCGCTGCATTTTTACAGGTATGAACGACACAAGACGGCATAATTAAATTAAATTGCACACCGGTAAAACACGTTATGCGATACGACGTTCACAGAGTAACTGATCGGCTGCGCGTTAAACTACTCTATTTAGGAGTAGTTTTTGACGCTTCAGTAATAGGCGTGTTCGCGGCTTCAGGTTCTATGTTAGTTCTATGTTAGAGGGTTTGGTTTCCGCACTTAGTCCTTCAGGTGGACCATTGTGCGTGGGCCATGGCGGCCGTTTTTGGTGGTTATTCCAACCAGCCCACCTCCCTCCAGAAGTTGATAACATCTCCTGCTCTGTTTAGGATTTCTGTTTAGGATCTGGGTGCCCCGAGGGTTTCTGTTCTAATGTGGGTGACGCCTGTGCATTCGAAGAGCGCATGCGCAACGGTTTCCTCTGCCTCCATGCAAGCCCTGCACAGAGGGCTGTCCGTTATGCCTATTGTGTGGAAGTGTTTGTTTAGCGAGCAGTGGCCCGTGATGGTCCCCGTCAACAGGCGCAGGCCGGTCCGGTCCAGGCGTAACAAGCGCCTGATTAACTTACTATCCAAGGATGGCATAGCCTCCTTGGACTGTCTGCACCCCTGTGCCGAGGACCACCAGCTCTCCGCTTGTGTGTGGGTGAGCTCCTGTAGCCACCTGCGTAGTTGAAGGGGATGGGCACGATCGGCTCCGGTCCGCAGACTGACGTCCCGGATGCTATCCTGGCTAGTTCGTCAGCTGCGTCGTTGCCCAGCGATCCGCTGTGTCCTTTTATCCATTGCAGTGTCACTGTGTTGCGGTTGAATACCGTTATACGTTCTAGCGCATTGTGACATTCTTGTGTTAATCTCGAAGTACTGTGTTTCTTTCCTAGGGATTGGAGAACTGAGGCGCTGTCGGAGAGTATACGTACATGAGTGTCCGTGACTCTCCTGGCTTCTATGGCATACGCCGCTTGTATAATGCCCACACACTCCGCCTGGTAGACGGTGTTGAACATTCCCAGCGGGCAGGATATGTTTATGTTAAGGTCGTGTGAGAAAACGGCAGCTCCGGAGTTGGTCTTTGATCCATCGGTGTATATTCTTACCTCATACGGGCCTGAATAGTCGCACCGTTCCTCTGTGAGTATTATGTTGTAGTGCTTTTGGAAACAGTGTAGTTTTGGGGCTCTGTCGCAGGGTGATGCCATCATCGGTCTTCGTTTGATCGCATCCTCCCTTATGCGTATGTGCTTGACTCTAGAGTCTTTGCTCAGGGTTCCTGTTATGTTAAGCCTAAAGGCGGCCAGGGCCGCCTCCTCCCGCACGATAAGGTGCAGAGGCGGCAATCCGAGCATCGCCTGTAGGGCGGCGGTGGACGTAGTTCTCATACAGCCTGTGATTGCTACACAAGCAAACCGTTGCAGTTTTTCGAGATCTTTTTGGGCTGTGCTCAGGTCTGTCCTAGGCCACCAGACTAATGAGCCATATGTGATAATTGGCCGGATGACTGTGGTGAAGAGCCAGTAGGTAATCTTGGGGTTAATTCCCCAGTTCCTGCCGAGCAGTCTTTTACACTGCCACAGAGATATGCTGGCTTTTGTGATGATGTAGTTGGTATGTTTTGCCCAGTTCAACTGTTTGTCCAAGAAGATGCCCAGGTACTTGGTTTCAGTTGACAGGCTTAGGGTGGTCCCAAAGAATCGTGGTAGCTGCAAAATTGGCAGTTTCCTCTTCTTTGTGAATAGAACTAATTCGTCTTTGTAGGGTTTACTGATAGTTGGTGCTTATTGCACCAATCCTCTACTATTTTTAAGGCTTGGCGCATAAGGTTGCATAGGGTATTTTCATGGGTGCCATTTATTATTATGGTTATGTCATCCGCGTAGCCTACGGTGAAGTAACCGTTATCGTTGAGTGTTTTGATGAGGTTGTCGACGACCAGGTTCCATAAAAGCGGCGAGAGGACGCCTCCTTGTGGGCAGCCTTTCGCCACTATGGCCCTGGTAGTGTCGTTCACTGTGACTTGTACAGCTCTCAGTTTAAGCATATTTGAGATCCAGCCACTTATGGTGGGGTCTATGCTATGTCTGTCAAGCGCCGTGTTGATGCTATTGAACATTGTTTTGTCAAAGGCGCCCTCGATGTCAATGAAGGCGGCCAGTGCCGAGCATTTGTGGTCCACTGCGCATTCAATTTTAGAAACCACGCTGTGCAGCGCGGATTCTGTTGATCTGCCTGTGGTGTACGCATGCTGTTGTTTGTGAAGGGGTTTTGCCCGAGACGGACTCGGATGTGTCTATCACAGAGTCTCTCAAGGGGAAGACCCTTGAGAGAGTAGGAAGGATGTGAGGCTTATAGGCCTGTAAGCCTTGGGTTGTGTATAGTCGGTTTTGCCAGGTTTGGGTATGAAAATGACTTTCACTTCGCGCCATGCGAGGGGTATGTATCTGAGTGCCATGCAAGCTCGATAGATCTCCGTCAGCACTGGCATCAGATGATTCACCCCCCACTGCAGCAGGGCTGGGAAAATGCCATCCAGCCCCGCGGACTTGTAAGGCTGAAAGGTGTCAATAGCCCACCTTAGCCGATCTTCTGTTACTATGTTGCGGGCTCTGGACCAGTCCTGATCAGTTGGGGTCCATTCTGGTTCAGCCTCCCACCTCCCATCCTCCAGGAGTCTGCAGTCTGGGAAGTGGGTCTCGAGAAGGACCTTACTGGTTTCCTGGTCGGTTAGTGTGTATGAATTATCAGGCTTTTTCAGCGCGCCGAGAGTTCGGTCCTGATCTGCTGCCAGAATCTTCCTTACCCTAGCGGCTTCGTTATTTATCTCGATGGATTCACAGAATTTCGTAATGCATCTCTGAGTTTACTAAGTTCTGCGTTCCACCAGGGGTTCCTCTCGCCCTTGGTTTGTGGCGCTCTTAGTTTGCAGCATGCATGGTATGCTTCGGTTAGGTATTCTGATAGTTTTGTCACGGTGTATTCCAGTTGCGCTTGGTCTCTTAGGGTTACCTGTGATAGGTGCCTATCTAATAGAGAGGCTAGGAGACGTTTAAACCCGGGGACATCGGTGCGCCGCGGATTCCGCCTTGGTGCAGGTTTCTTATTATTGGTAGTTATTTTAAAGCATATCCTTCTATGGTCCGAGCAAGATGGCTCGTCCGATACATGCCAGTCTGTAATAAGGTTAGTCGCGTTTTCTGTAGCGAGTGTTAGGTCTATGATCGTTTGTCCTCGGACTGTGACCCAAGTGGGTTCTGAGCCGCGGTTAATGATGTTAAGGTTAGTAGAGAATAAATAGGTGGATAGTACGTCTCCTCTGGAGTTCAGTGCATCGCTGCCCCATAGAGGGTGGTGGGCGTTCGAGTCGGTGCAGATGATCAGTTCCAGTTTGGCGCGCTCACAGTGCTGCACCAGGTCGGCCATCTCTTTTGGAGGGCAGTGTACATCCTCGCCTGGCATGTACACCGAGGCTAGTACAACATCTGGAGCGCTACCATCACTGTGGAGCCTGACAGCTGTTAGGTCTCTGGAACAGAATTGAGTGAGTGGTGTGATAGGAATCCCTTGTGGTATGTAGGCGCAGGTTCTTGGCTTGTCTGCGCTGTGTGTGTTTAGGATCAGCTTACCTCCGATGTTACCGAGGCCGCATATTTTGTTATTTCTGATGCACGGCTCTTGGATCAGTGCAATTGTTTGGGGCTTTACCTCCAGTGCCCTGCGTAAGCTAGCCGTGGCAGTCTGGCTGTGCTGGAGGTTTGCTTGTATGATGTTGAGGGGGGGCGATGGCGACGGTGGGGTGGGGTTAGTCGGAGCTGGATCCATTGGACAATCCCTCCACTGCCTCCACCCTGTGCTGGTCGTCGTGTCGATCGCCCGGTGGCGAGGCTAAAAGTTGCTCGTTCCAGCCAGGTGATGATAGCGGTATGGTCTCGTCTTCGTCGGCCATTGCCGCTCGGGCCATGACCTCCTCCAACTTGTCCATATCCGCGTCTATTGTGTCCGTCGACGTTGGTAACGTCACAGTCAGGTTCGTCGTGGGATCGGTCTGGGTGGCGGAGAGTTGAGTCGCGTCAGGGGGTTGGGTCGTGGGCCAGAAGCGTACGTATATCGACCCAAGAAGGTACGATATCCGACGCTCCCGGGCTAGGACCCTCTCAGCTTCCTCCGGTGGCACACCTAGGGTCAGATATGTCCCATAGTTGTCACCACCGACGGTAGTTGCCCTGTACAGCGACCACTTCCCTATGTCATACCAAGTATTCTGACGAGTCAGAATACTTTGGAGCCGGACAATGTCCCCTTTATAACGTGGGACGAAGAGTGAGGCTCGGACACGGGTCGGTGCGTCGGACTGTCTTATCACCGTCAGGTTAAGATCAGTGTCTGGAAGTCGGATTCGGGGCACGTTGTGGGTCAGCCAGGTCAGAGCATGGTCGTCCTCACACCACAGCTGCACGGTGCTTTCCGCTACCCGTGGGTATCCGCGGAAGGCAGGGAGCTGTGCTGTGGAGTCCGTGTCGAGCATAAGGCTCTCTAGTTCGGTCTTTATATGTGCGGTCTCTTCCTTAGTCAGGTCTCTGGAAGGGGGAGGTAGGCAGATTGCTACGGCCAGCCGCGCCGGGATGTCCTTTGTGGCCCGCGCGTAGGTCCTCTGCTCGCCCTGAGCGGATTGGACCCTCACACGTTTGGCATCCCCCTGAAGCGTGCTCGGTGAGGCCGATTCATTCGGGCGCTCCCTCTTCACCGGCCCTGTACCACTTGGTCCAGGCTGCGGGTTGGAGGCGCCCGGCTGAGTGCTTCTTGCCGGTAGCGGTTGGTGTGAGGTTCCAGCCCGCCTACCCCTTTTCCGTTGAGGCCGCGGTCGGTCGTGGGTCAAGTCGGTGTCTCGGGGTCGACTGGCGGTCCCGGCAGGCTCTGTCGCGTGCGGAGGTTTTTCGCGCTGGGTTACCCCTTCACGTACTGGCCCCCGCCCGCATGGTTCCGCGTCCAGCCGCTTTTCGCGCTGGGTTTCCCCTTCGCGTACTTGCGACTGGTCACGTGATTCCGCGTCCGACCGTTTTTCGCGCTGGGTTGCCCCTTCGCGTACTCGTGGCTGGTCGCGTACTGCCTCTTCGGCGTCCGATCGCGCTTCGCGCTGGCTAAAGCCATCGCGGGTGCCGTGCTTTCGGTCGCCTACTTTCTTTCCCCGATCCATGATTTTTCCGCGCTTGTGCAGCATGCGTACTCCGTCGGCCGAGAAAGTGCTAGAGCTGCCAGGTCCGTCACCGTTCCCCGTCACTCTCTGTCTGTTTTGTTCTTGGTCCTTGTCCGGGTTGGTGATGCTGTTACGCACAAGGCTCTGTTGCCAGATGCTTGTGGTAGGCATACACGTCGTAGTGGGTGTTGGCGCGTGAGATGCGGCCAGAGTTGTGTCTGTTGGCGCGCTGGTCGCAGCCGTGGTAGGGTGAGATGGCGCGTGAGTCGCAGCCTGTGTTATGGGCGCTGAGTCAGCAGCCAGCCGCGCTGAAGAGCGCGGCACCAAAAAGCAGTTGGATGCCCCCCCCAGATTACGATGGGGGCTGACCGCCGAAGCGGCGTGGGATTCCCCGGCTCGGCCGGGACCCACCTGGGTAGTACTTTTCTCTTTCTGCTGCATGGTTGTGGGGGTGGGCTTTTAAGGAATTGAGGTTACCCCCCCTCGGGGATCGACGGGATGTAGGGATAGGAGGGAAGGCATGGTGAGGTGAAGTGGGGTGGGTTCTTGGGGTCACCCTGCGCCTGGGATTTGGCCTAGGGATTTGGGGTCCGACGGGATGTGTGGATAAGGAGGGATGGTTGGTTTGGCGATAGGTGCATAGGACGAAGGTAATAGGTTTCCCTGAGCCTGGGATTTGGCCTTCAGGAACTTCTCATGTCCGGGATCTCTTTCGAGATGCTCCGGATGCGGGATCGACAACAACAGTCGGTCCCGCAGCCGGAGTTGGGCTATCCGCAACCTGCCCACCCGCTCGGTTGCAAGAGAAGAAGTGCCTGGCTGTCTAGGTCTCCCCACCACAGATGTACGTGTAGATTTGTGTTGGAGAGATCCAGCTTGCCTCGAGGCGGCTTCTGGTTCTTTCTATATTCTAAGATTACTTCTTTTTTTTTTTTCAAAAAAAAACTCAAGAGCCTGGCACACATAAATCTCCTTAAATCCCCTCCCCACTCTACCGACTTCTACTCCTACTCCTTCACTGTGCACGCGGTTCGGCTGTGGAATTCACTTCCACCTGACATTAGGGACTGCCAAACTGTTGCTGTTTTTAAAAGAAGAGTGAAAGAACACTATCTTTCCACTTTGCCATAGTTGCATATTATGTATTTATTATTTTATACTATTAATTATAAGTATATAAGTATTTTAGTGATATTTATTTTAGAAGTATGTATTTATGTAAGTATATTCTCATAGTGTATAATTAAATTAGTGAATAGTTTTATTTTGTTTTTATGTTTTTTGTTTTCTCTTTTACCTTACATACGTTGTCTACATCTCTATGTCTACTGTCCTATCGCAGGTATGCTGGAAGAGATTTCATTAGAAATAAGCATCACCTTTGTACGTATTTTTCTGTTCCTTTCTTCTTGTCGGTTTATATGTGTGTACATAAACTGTTAAATAAATAAATAAATAAATAAATAACTTTCTCAAATATCTTGGAGAGAATCGGTACCAAAGTAATTGGTCTATAATTCCCCGCTTCTGTTTTCGAACTCTTTTTATGGAGTGGTTTTACGACGGAGAATTTTAGAGCATCAGGAAAGGTTCCGTTTTCTAAGGACATATTTATTAAATAGGTCAATGGATTTAGTATAGCAAATATGTTATCTTTTAATATTCGAGTTGTAATACCAACGCACCCTGCTGAATTCGTATTTCGTAACTCCATTGTTTTGTGTTGGATTTGAGTTTCGCTATGTTTATAAAGAAATTGTTGAAATAATTATGTTGCATCGCCTTTGTCCAACATGCATTTTCCATCCGAAATTTCCTTGATTTCATTGGTTGCATTGTTTTGTTTTAATTGTTCATTTAATATTTTCCATGTGACTGTACACTTGTTTTTAGCTATTTCAGTAGTATGTTTATTTTTACTGCTTTGAATATTGGCAACGCATTTTCTTAATATTTTACTATATGTAGTGTATTTTAGCTTATTTTGTCTAGTTTTGTTTTAATAATATTCGTTTTGTAATTTTCGCTTAGTTACAAAAGACTTTTTCAAGCCCTTTGTTTTGGGTTTGTCGAGTTTTGGTTCATTTTGACTTTTATCAGTGGGAAACAAAGATTAAAAGAAACAAATATCATCATGGAACAAAGAAAACTTACTTACTTACTTACTTAGGTAATCATTAAACTTGTTCAGATTATCTCTACATTGGTCTCTTTTATATACAAACCAATGTTGTTTAACAAGATTTTTTGCTTTTATTTTTATTGACAAAGTTTGCCCCGTGTTGCGATCAGACAGTCCTAATTCGTGTACCTCTCCCTTCGCATCTTTTATATCGCTAATGATATTGTCAATACATGTTTTTTGTCGAGTTGGTTCATTTATATGGAGTGTCAAATTATAATTGTATAGAATATTGATAAATTCATTTTTATTTTTAATGTCAATTATAATGTCAATATTAAAGTCACCGCATATTATATTTATTATCTTTGTCATATATCCTTTTTAGTACTATTTGTAGTTTCCTAAGAAATATGTTTACGTCTGAATTTGGCGTTCTATATACACAAAATAAATTTATGCCATATTTTTGTGTATGTTTTATTTATTTTTATGTATATTTCAAAATGTTTTTCAAGAGTAATAATTATTATCTAACCATTTTATGTTTTTGTATTCCATGTCTTGCCTTATTAGTATACAAATGCCGCCAGGTCTCTGATCTTTCCTGGAGTACTCGTAGCAACTCACTAATTTATAAGATTTTAATCTCATGTTTTCTTCATCTCCCGATTTAATGAAGGTTTCAGTTAGACAACTGTTTTTTGGAAAGATACCACCTTCTTGATCAGGAGACGAGGCAACTTCAGTTTGTCCTAAATGGCCCTATTTCAAGTCTCTCCTTTTTCTCAAAGATGTTGTTAAGCCACGATAAGCTACAGGAAGTTTAACTCGTCGAAAATCACTACCGTCACCAATTACAGATCAAGGTGCTGAAACAGCAGACTGAAACTAGAAGTTCTACACATGAAAGTGTTTTTTCTCCCTCACCTTCACCAACGCACCAGGAAGATGATCATGAAAGTGGCCAACCGTCAACGTCTGCGATGTCAATGTCTCAGTCCACCCCACAACAAATAAAAAGGCTTAAAAAATCAATTAATGACCAAATTTTGCACATAGAACAACAAAAACTAAAACTGTTACAAGAACAACAAAAATCCCGAATCCAAAAAAATCAACCAAATGAAAATAATGAACATTTTTTATTTTTTTATAGTTTGATGAAATTCCCCAGCATATGGTTCTTTCTTTTAGAAACAGGATTCAAAGTGTCGCTGAAGAGTTTGCGTACACATCAAATCCGCTATATAATCCATCTACTTAAGCTCCGTGTCTAATTATTCATATCTATCCGCTGATGATTCCCGTAATAGCTTTACACCGCCCAACACCACGCCGCCACTTAACCCGTCGACTCAAAGCCAGGATAACCAAAATTTGGCAGAATTCTACAGTTCAGAAATCAACCCGCCGCCGCCGCAGCCCAACTCCGCGCCGATACCCAAACCGCCCGGCGCCCAAAGCCAAGATAAACAAAATTTGGCAGAATTCTACAGTACATATTAAGAAATAGAAGATTATAAGATTGTAATTGTCAATTCATATTTGATTATTAATAATCATTATTTGATTATTTTCTGATTGTCAGTAATAAATAATTTTAAATCTTGTTAAAAACATTTCATTCGTGTTTGATTTATCATAAATTAAGCCCTTCACAAACGCATCTCAAATCAGTAGGTATATTATTACCTACGCAAGACATTACGATATACAATTAGGTACAGGGTTATTTTAAATGTTTTTTAAGCTGAAAGAAGGTAGCAAACTCATTAGCAAGAACCTTTTACTATGAGTGCAACAAAATCGTGAAAGGATTAAAAAGTCAGCTGTTATGCCATAAAAATTTAATGATCTAAATTTTTGTATATTATGTTCTCAACCAAAATGTATGAAACAGCAGATTTTTTTTTTCGCGATATCGAAATTGATCCCATGGTAGAAGTATTGATGAGCTTTTTTGACCTCGTTTTAGCTTAAACACCAGTTTATAGATAACCCTGTAAGTACTTCTTATTGTAATCTTCAGTGATGGATCATAATCATATAGGTAATACGATAAAAAAGTACATTGCACCTGTAGGGACACAATGTAAACATGAAAGGCAGAACACTTGATAAGAAAAGGGTATACAAGCGAGAAGTATGAATGGGCGCCAGTGACTCTACAACGGCCCGCGAAGGAGGTTGTCTTAAAGGGTTTTCCATGCAATAAATACAAACATTATTAACTTGACGAAAGACTTTAATTAATGGACCCGTAACCTTCTACAACCAGGCGAGCCAGTCTTGTTTAGGGGCTTACACATCGCGATACGAGAGAGACCCCTAAAGTGGTGACCCGCGTTAAAAGTTACACGTGAACAATAGTGAAACAGTTAGTGCAATACGTATTAACTTCGTGAGTGCCGCGTACATACGCGTACGCGTACCATATTGTTACGCTAACAATCAGTAAACGTTACGGGTAAACAAGGGTCTAGAGCAGCAGTCAGGACAAGAACCGGCACCGGAATGCAAGGAGGGAGACAGTGAGATAGCACAAATCACGTTTAAGACGCAAATTCCTGACTTCTGGACAGACGAACCACGACTATGGTTCGGTCAATTCGAAGCGATAATGGCGAATCAAAAGCAAGGGGAACGCACAAAGTTTAATATCGTGGTGGCAAAACTTAGCAAAGACAACGTACAACAGGTCGCCGATCTAATCCTACACCCACCAGAAGAAAAAGCGTACACAACATTAAAGGAAAGGCTCTTGACCGTGTACGAAGAGTCGGAAATTCGTAAGGTACAAAAATTACTCAGCGAAACAGAACTTGGGGAACAGAAACCATCACAAATGCTACGAAAAATGCAGGATCTTGCACAAGACAAATTTCCAGAGGACACACTACGGATACTATGGATCGGACACTTACCAGCTTCAGTACGGGCGGTACTGACCGTAAGTGAAATCGCAGATATCAATAAATTAGCACAGATGGCTGACAAGGTGATGGAAATGGCGAAACCCGATGTATCAATAGCTGGAGTGAGCACGACCACGTCACCAAGTAACAACGATCTAATTATTGCGGAAATAGCAAAACTACACGAAATAATTGAGGAGATACAGAGAGGTAGATCGACATGGAGGCAGCATCATGGCGCTAGACAACGATCGCAATCGGGAAACAGACGGTACAATGTTTCAGCGCAAAGACGTAACCCGCAGACACCAGACTGGGCCTGTTACTACCATTTCCGTTTTGGCGACAAGGCGAACAAATGCGTACAGCCCTGCAACTGGAAACAGGAGAAACCATCATCGTCAGCACAAATATCGGGAAATTAGAAGCGGTGCAGTCAGTGGCGGAAAACTGCATCGACACATCAAATCACCGCCTATGTGTAACGGACATTACTTCCGGCATACGTTTCCTCATCGACACAGGTGCGAACGTCAGTGTAATACCAGTGACCAAAAGACAAAGGTGCGTACCAGATAATTCTAATTATAAGTACACGTTATATGCAGCAAATGGTTCTGAAATTCAGACATACGGCACAAAAACATTAGAATTAAATCTTAGTTTAAGAAGGCCATTGAGATGGACATTTATAATTGCAAATGTAACACAACCGATAACCGGAGCTGATTTTTTAAAATATCACACTATTGGTAGATCTGAATGCTCATAAGTTAATAGATAAGCGAACCGATTTGAATACGATAGGTTGCATAGTAAAATGCACAGAACCCACAGTTAGCATCGTAGACAGTAATCATAAGTATCACGATTTATTATCGGAGCATGCAGACGTTACTAAACCTAGGCCATTCAAGGATGATGAGACAGACAATAATAGTTGTAACATTTTCCATCACATTGAAACTACTGGACCTCCAGTACATGCACGGGCTAGGCCACTTCCTCCCAACAGGTATCACCAGGTAAAGGAAGAATTTAGGCGCATGCAGGAGATGGGCATTTGCAGGCCGTCCAAAAGCGAGTGGGCGACACCTCTGCATGTAGTAGCAAAGAAAAAATTGAAAAAATTTGATTTACTTACCTAATGGTGACAACTAGTCTTTCTTCGGGTGAAATTGGTTGACGATGCCAGTTACACCAGTTCTTAATTAAGAGATGTTCTATTTTAACTAACACGTAGTCGAATGTGTCTGTTGTCATCCTGGTATAATCATAAAACTCGTCTTTATTAAGTCTTTTAGAAGTAAATGGTGATATGAACCATATTTATTTCTTTTACTATTAATATTGGATACACCAACCGTCCTTCTTTTTCTACATTTTAAGTAAAAACTTCCCAGAAGGAAATCGTCGTCTGACGAACTCGAAGCCATGATGGTCAATAAAGACAAAACCTTTTTCTATATGTAGGGCATCCTGCACCGATCCGTACCGACCCGCACCGACAAGTCCGTACCGGAATACCCGCCTCTTTATGACTTCGCCCTTAGAGAAACTGAATATTGTTTATGTCCATGTGCTGCCCTTCCTTAGAGCGCGGGCCGTGGGGTGCGGGGGACTCGCGCTTTTTGCATTGCCAATCAAATGGGGTTTGGGGGCGGAGCATTGGCTAATTTTTGCGAGTTCACGTGGACTGCGCTTACGCATTTTTTGTGAAATGGTTTGGAAGTATTAGTGTTTTTCACTATGAATGTCATTTACCCCACACACACGAATCCTATGGTACGAAATGAGTTTCGAATGGTATTCGAAACTCATTTCGTACCATAGCCTTATGTAAGCGGGCACGCCCTTTATGCCTGGAGGCTTTTATTTAGGTATTAAGTTCTGTTTACGTTTTTTTATGTTGTAATTTATATCTGCTTGAGTACAGTTTTCATTGTTTTGTTGGTATTTTTTTTTTTTTGAGGGTGGGAAATCATCAAATAACTTCTCGAGCTCGAAGGGTGTGTCAGACTCTTACTGACTAAAAGCCTCCCGTATTACTTCCTGTTGCCTGTGTTGCGGGGGCCTCGGTGACCCATAAGTACCTTCCCGGGACCCAGCCGGCATCGGCCCTAGTGGACCCCTACCTATGTGCTGACGTCATCTCTTTGAGGCGCGCGTGGAATACAACGCGCCGTCGACCCGGGCCTAGTCCTTACCGGACGGTGAGCTACCCATTGCTCACCGTCCGCAAGCCCGCGCCTACGGTGGCCGGAAATCCGTCTGGGATTCCCGACGCTCTGGGCGTCTCCTGCGGCGGCTAGGGGCGAGAGGGCGCGAAATTTGCCTTTCCCTCAACCGTCCCGCCTCCTCCTTCGCGAGCATTACTGCTTCGCAGAAGGAGGTGACGGCTGCCCATGCCCTCTCGCTCCGTACCATGGCCTGAACCAGGGCCGGACGCGAGAGGTCTCTGCCGCTGATCGCCTCCACGAGGACACGGCGGTGCTCTGCCCAAGCCGGGCAGACCTCCACCGTATGCTCCACCGTGTCCTCCGGGTTTGTTGGTATATTGGCGTGTGCTCGCTAACATATGGCAAGTAATTTAATTTAATGTTTTGTGTTTCGTAATGTTAATTACTTTGCATACGATTTGTATAGAATCATGTTTATATAACTAAACAGACAGGTGTGCTGCTGGGGAGTTTGTTCCGCCACTTCTTGGGGGGCATTTTTGGAGGACTGTCTTATGTAACTTTGTCGTTCGAAAAGTGCTGATTCTAAGCCTGGTTTTAATAAATGACTTTTGATTTTGATTTTGACCTACTAATGGTTCGCATTGTTTTTTCACTAAAGCGAGAATTCATTCGAGTTTACAAGAAAAAGTAATTTTATTTTTTAATTTTATCTTTACAAATCGATGTGTTTCATGCACCGGATCGACCCTCCACGGGATTAAAATGATCAAAATGTGGCAGTGTATAGCCTTGTTTATTTGCATGGTTACAAAAGCGGTATATATATACCGCTTTTGTATAGAGCTAATCTCCGACCTAAGCAGTACGGTCATTCATAGCCGCGTTGCCTCGTATGGCGGCTCGACGAGGGACTCCAAAACACATATATTCGGACAATGGTACTAAATTCGTAGGTGCCAACAAAATCCTTCAGGAGGAACAGCAACGGTTGGAGCGAATCTTACGACACTTTTTACCGAGAGTTAGCGGAGATGAATATACAGGGTGACATTGAAAACATGCGACAAATCGAAATGGGAGATTGTACTCATCATTATGAACACTTTTACTAAGGGACCAAAGCTACAATCCCAAAAAAAAAAACTGCTGTCCCCTACATTTATGTTCGCAATACCTCATCAAAATGTAGGAAAAGCAGATTTTTTTTTTTGGGATTACAGCTTTGGTCCCTTAGTAAAAGTTGTTAATAATGATGTATACAATGTCCCATTTAAGTTTGTCGCAAGTTTTCAATTTCAACCTGTATAATGGTATTTAACTGCCCTTCATGGCCAGGTGCTGGAGGGATCTGGGAGCGATCTATTCGGAGTCTAAAGCAACATCTTAAAATAGTAATGAGGACCAAACTTTGACGTTTGAAGAATACAACACTGTCTTGTCGCAAAACGAAGCAACCCTTAACTCAAGACCGCTGTGCCCAATATCTGAGGATATCGACGACGTCGATTTCCTCACGCCAGCGCATTTTCTAACCACTCGTGCCGGCACGAGTGGTTAGAAAATGCGCTGGCGTCTTACTGTAATAGAAACGGCACAAGATGCGAGGACGAGATGGTATTTAGTAAATAAAACGTTCCAAGATATATGGAAGCGGTGGAAAGCGGAGTATCTTAGCCAGTTATCGATACGCAGCAAGTGGTTAAAAGCACAAAAGAATATTGTAGGCGATATGGTAACCATTCATGACGATAACTTAACCCCTAGAAAATGGCCCGTTGGTCGAGTGGTTGAGGTCCATCCAGGAAAGGATGGAGCTGCCCGTGTGGTGACTTTAAAAACCAAAAATGGGTTTATAAAGCTGTGGCAACTGTGTCTCACGTACCCATCCCTTGCGTAGTTGTTAAGAATGTAATTATTTTAGAAAGTTTCATTTTATGTTTTCCCACGTTCCCACATCTGCAAAGCAGTTTAAGTTGTAAGTATCTACTATTGTCTTTTATGATTCTTTATCTTTAGTTAAAGTTCATTGTTCTGTTATTTTTAGTTATCTTTTATTGTACCCATTTGTATATTTGTATTTCCTGTGTTTATTATACTTTTACTTAACAATCGTTTTGCCGCGTCCTTTGTTGAGTAAACTGCAGATGTGGGAAGTGGTTCCGAGCTTCGGACGAGTCAGTCAGTCTGTTTCCAACTGAGATCGTGCGAGGTCCTTTTCTGACCCCGCTCATTACTCGCCGAAGCTCACCGTGATCTTGTTTGTCTAGTTTTAACCTTTTATATAACATTGGTGCCGATTCCCTTGTTCACAAACTAAACTAAATTTAAGTTCAGTGCATCTTTTTCTTTCTATTTCATTAAGAAAAGGACAGAAGATAGATTTTAGTTTAGTCCTGTCAAATTAAACAGCACCTGTCACTACTCCATACAAGTTTAGACGTGATTAAAAACTTGCCTACTAAAATTACGTCAATTTACGTCAAGCGCTGATTAATTTGACAGGACTAAACTTAAATTTATCTTCTGTCCTTTTCATAACGAAATAGAAAGAAAAAGATGCAGTGAACTAAATTAAATTTAGTTTTGTTTGTTAACAAGGGAATCGGCACCATTATCTAAGTTTACCTCTTCGTGTCAAGCATAACTGCTAGCTTTAGTTACTTGACATTTTAATACATTTAATCGTTACATAACTACGACTTATTTTTGTGTATTACTTGTGTACGCTATCCCGACGTGATTAAAACTATCATATAGCGTGAGTTCGTGACAGTTCGTAAAGAGTTCCGCGAGTGCTAAATCAAATTACGTGGTAAAATGGCGAACGGTCCAGGGGCCCAAGTCTGCTATTTTTAATAAACTCGTCATTCCAACACGATCCCATTGTCATTTTGCTAAAAGTTCGTAATCTGCTAAATTCATAATGGTCGATCATTGGTCGGTCAATGGTCTCGTAATAGAATCGTGGTAGAATGACATTGACGTATTACCATTATTATAAAATCCGTTAGTAGAAATGATTTTCGAAAAACTACTACTTAATTTGAATAGTTAGTCATGCCAGATTTCATTTATATATATATTTACATATTATTTATTAGTGTTATAAGCAATCTGAAGTAGCAAGAAGTTCGTAAATAGCAAAAACATTAAATTTATGTGAAACTATACAACTCAATAATATTTTATCAGTTTAGCTGTCAAAGTCTAATGTTAAATTACTGCTTACTGAGGTTAATCTGTTTTAGGGTTCCGTACCCAAAGGGTAAAACGGGACCCTATTACTAAGACTCCACTGACCGTCTGTCTGTCTGTCCGTCTGTCACCAGGGTGTATCTCATAAACCGTCATAGTTAGACAGTTGAAACTTTCACAGATGATGTAAGTACTTCTGTTGCCGCTATAACAACAAATACTAAACAACAGAATAAAATAAATATTTAAGGGGGTCCCATACAACAGACATGATTTTTTTTGCCGTACGGAACCCTTCGTGTGCGAGTCCGACTCGCACTTGCCCGGTTTTTATTTCTAGCGGTCGGTGTTTTGTTAGTTATTTATTTTCATTTGAGTGTTTTAATTATATGTTTGTTTGTGTATTTAAATTATCTTTTATTTATTTATTTATTACATTTTATACAAAATGGTGCTAATTAAGCAAATTTCGGCTCTAATTAGTTTTCTGGAAAACCATCAAGAAGTTTATCCAAACGATATTGGATGGAGTGCGCCCAAATTTTAAATTCGACATCGGTGGACTGCCCCAATAAAACGACACGGCAGAATGGCGCACTGTAAGTACTTAAATACAGTATTATTTAGTAATAGGTACCTATGCATTTTGAAATGTATCATGATTGTAATTTTTGCACTTTTTTAGTTCTTTATTGAATATAAAAGTAAAATTTTAAACAAAATTAAATCACAGAAGAGTGAAAAAAGTGCAACAGGTACCTAAGTAATACTTTTCTTTTGGCAGCCTTGCAGAATTATAGTGGGAAGCATATAGTAATAATTGTATAACTTGCGACGGGCTCGACGACGTCCTTTGAATTCCGCCCATCTTCTTTCTCTAGCATCCACTGGGTTGGCTAGCTCGAGAATATTTGTTCGTAGTGAATACATTTCTCCATTCAATATTCCACAAACACGATAGATTGCAAACACTTTTTGACAACCGAGCTATTAAAAGCAATGACTGCACAATGACGTTCTAATGGTAGGTCACTGATCAAAGGAACTGTCAAAATTTTAGCAGATTACCGCATACGCCAATCATTCATTTAACATTATGTACGAGATTACCATTCTATGCCATTTCTCTCAATGGAGTGTCAGTGGTTGACCATTGGAAAGTCATAATGACCCCATTATATTAGTAGATTACCAAACTTGTCAAAATCAACAATTATGAAATCAATGATAGACCATTCTGACACTTTTGTAATAGCAGACTTGAGGCCCAGAGAACGATAACGTGTCGTGTTGTAAGCTGTCGACATTCACACCAGACTATCCAGATCTATGGTTTGTAATAGCAGAAAGGTCAATGGCGGAGTCTGGGGTGACAAAACTGACAAACCCTGCAAACATGTTAACATGCTCTTTATGCAGCATAGACAACTGTGTATTGAAAGACATACGAGACATTGTGCTGGAACAAACACCTGTCGGGCGGGATGAATATCAATATTTTAAAGAAAGAATTATCCAACGCTTCACCGACTCGTAAAACGTGAGAATTACAAAGCTTCTCCAAGATCAAGAGATGGGCGATCGAACGCCTTCTCAATATTTGCGTCACCTCAAACATCAGTGTGGTAATTCGATAATGGAAGACGCACTGCGTGTAGTATGGGTCAAAGGTTTACCCAAGAACATGAGAGTTATAATGGCCACTCAAAAGGACGTACCGCTCGAGAAACCCGTAGAGCTTGCGGATACAATACTAGAGACGCAACGAATGCCAGAGTGTAGCAGCAGCTCAGCCATTGCAGCCGTTGACGTTGAGCGTCAGCCCACTGATACGTTGTTAACAGAAATGCTGGTAAACACCATGACTATGTTGGGAGAGTTTGTAAGGAGCGTAGCAGGTGGCGTTCTAGTTTTTGCCTACCCCCATGGGAAAAAAGCGTGAGTTTTATGTATGTATGTTGGAAGAGATAATGCAGACCGATCGTAGGTATCCTAGACAAAGGTCACGGCCACGCTCCAGCTCCAGACCACGTGGCGTATCACCGTCGCAGCAGAGCCGCAATGGTCAGGGTTTGTGTTGGTATCATTTCAAGTTCAGCGCGCAGGCTCATAAGTGTCTACAGCCGGGTGCATACAAACGAAACGATTCGCAGCCGGAAAACGCCAATGAGAGTCACTAGCGGCGTGCACCTCACGTCGCATCTTCGTTTACGACTTTATATCAAAAGCACAATTCCTGGTAGACACTGGAGCTGTCTTTCCTCACCGGTTAGTGCTACCTTTAAGAGAGAATACCGACTACGAACTTGTGGCGGCTAACGGCACCCCTATCAAAACTTATGGTACCATAACTCTCACGTAAAATTTGGGCCGAAGCAGAGATTTTACTTGGTTATTCATAGTTGCCGACTTAAGCAAGCCAATACTAGGAATCGTCTTTTTCTACAACCTTATGGTCCATACCAAAGCCAAGCGACTCATTGATAGGACAACCACATTGTCTGTTAACGGACAGGTAGCTGGCTATCAAGAGCCATCCATAAAAACAATAACGGGCTCATCGCCGTATCACCAGTTGCACTCGAAATACCCAGATATCATGGTTCAAGTGAAACATAATAACAAACATCATATAATTGTTACTCCCGGACCGCCCGTCGCGCAAAACGACGTCGTACCCAGACGTCTTGCTCCAGATCGATACAGCGCTGCGAAAAAAGAGTTCGACGCGAAGCTGAAGCTAGGCATCGCTCGGCCTTCGCAAAGCCCCTGGGCATCGCCTTTACTCATGGTGCCTAAGAAGGATGACGGATTGAGACCATGTGGCGACTATCGCGCACTCAACGCCAGGTTGGAACTGGACCAATACCCAGTGCGTCATATCCAAGACTTTGCACACTTTGTGTGTTTTCGACTCTATTATAGATTTAGTGCGTGCGTTCAATCAAATTCCGCGGAAGAAGACATTCCCAAAACCGCGATTACTACGCCATTTGGGCTATATGAGTTTACTTATATGACTTTTGGTTTACGTAAAGCAGCCCAAACTTTCCAGCGGTTTATGGACGAAGTGCTACGTGATATACTTTTGTTATTGCTACGAGTATATTGATGAAATTTTAGTCGCCTCGCGTAGTGAAAAAGAACATTTGGAACACTTAGAGACAGTATTCAATAGATTAAGGCTTTATGGCGTGGTCGTAAACCCGTCTAAATGTGTGTTTGGTCAATCAAAGATTACCTCTTTTGTCTTTCTCGGCTATCTTGTGTCAGCCGATGGTACGCGCCTGCTCCCTGAAAAGTTCGAAGCGATCCATACTTACCCGATTACAGCCACAGCAAAACAGCTGCGTCAGTTCCTAGGTATGTTAAACTTTTATATAGAAAGTTTATACCTAATACAGCCGGTAGTCAAGCTACGTTATGTGAACTTTTACGAGGCAACCTTAAAGGCAAAACATCAATCGCTTTGACTGACGAAGCCAAAGATGCTTTGGAAAACTGTAAGCTCAGTTTAGGTCAAGCCGCGTTGCTAGCTCATCCGGGTTCAGACTCAGACTTAGCCGTTTTTACTGACGCGTCTGACTTCAGAATAGGCGTCGCGCTATAACAAACAGTAATGATTGGCAACCTATCGCCTTCTTTTCAAAGAAATTGACACCTGCTGAACTGAAAAGTAGGTACTCAGCGTATGATCGCGAATTCCTCGCTATTTATGCTGCAGTAAAACATTTAAGACATATTTTTGAAGCGCGTAATTTTATTATTTTTACTGACCATAAACCTTTATAACATATGCTTTTAGAAACAAAAATCAACAAAATACGCCCAGACCGTTTCGTTATTTGGACTTCATTATTCAATTCACAAGTTCACAACCGATATTCGCCATGTTAAAGATACAGACAATGTACTCGTACCAGCTGACGTCCTATCGCGGATCGTATAAATTGGACAGAGTTGGCAGTTTCGCAAAGCAGAGACATATCCTTGAATTCACTACTAAAAATATTAATTCTTCCTTATAACTGAAGCCACTACCTGGAACATCTGAACCTATTTACTGCCACGTTTGTAGACCAAAGGTTCGCCCTTTTATTACCGGATCTTTTCGCAGAGCAGCCTTTAACTCCAATGAAGCTAGTGTCGAAGCGATTTGTGTGGCCTTCTATGAATAAAGATTGTAAACAATGATCTAGGGCATGCATTGATTGTCAGCGTGCTAAAGTTCCACGATATGTCTATTCAATACCAGGAACTTTTGCACCTCCTTCAGCTAAGTTTGAGCACATCCACTTAGACTTTGTAATGCCGTATTCAGATGGATGCAGATACTGTCTAACTTGTGTCGACCGTTTTTCGCGCTGGCCTGAAGCTATACCTCTACAAAACCAAGAAGCTGAAACCGTTGCTCGTGCATTTTTCACTCACTGGACATCACGCTTCGGCGTTCTCTTAAGTGTTACTAAAGAGCAAGGCAGACACTTTGAATCGCACCTATTTAGGCATCTCAATACCCTATCAGGAACCAAACATCTTCGTACCACTGCGTACTACCCATCTGCCAATGGAATGTTAGAACGTCTTTACAGGCAACTCAAAGCCGCAATAAAATGTCACTTACCAAATGATAATTGGGTACGCATCTTACCAACAGTAATGTTAGGTATTAGGTCAGCCTGGAAGGAAGATCTTCAAGCTAACCCAGCTAAAATGTTATACGGTCAAGGTATTAGACTGCGGGTGAGTTTTTAGCACCTTCTGTAAATAATAGTATCATAGTGGCGCCAGACTTTGCTTAAGAACTTCGATCTTAATTCAATTCTTTAAAACCAGTAAATGGCTCATGGTGATAGAAAGAGCTTCATTTTCAAAGACTTGGCAACAGCCAGTCATATCTTCTTACGCAATGACACTGTTATAGCTCATTTAGTACAGCTAGCGATATAGGTCTATAATTAGTTTTGTCGGATGAGTCACCTCTCTTATTCTTTGGTATGGGTACTACGACATTAATTTTTTGCTTGACTGTGAAACGTTCGTATACGTCGCCCTCACACAGGGTTCGAATGTTTTGCATATTTGTCTCTGCGGATTGACCTTAGTGTTTCATAAACATGTTCGCTATATCACTGTTGTCCGATAGGCCATCAACATTCGCTGGCAGGCTTGGCTGAGAATTCAGAGAGTTAGTTTGTTTCCAAAATTATTATTTGGACTCGAACCTTAACCTGCCATATACAAGTGATACCTACAATAAACGTTTTGGAACGTTAAATAACAAAGGTCAAATAATCGTTATTACTGACTTGCAGAACCTTATTCAAGATTTAAGCGTACTAAATGCTGTCCACTTGGAGGTTGATAGTTTCCGATTAAATGAAAAAGAAATTCTCACTGAAAATGATTCAAGATTAAACTCACAGTTTTTTCTGTAATTGGATTAATATTCTGCACCAAAACATAGCGGGACTTTTAAATAAACTAGATATGCTTGTAGTCAAACTAAGTGAACTAAATAACAATGACAGAACTGTAGATGCTATATGCATAACGGAACATTTTATACAAATAGGATATGAAGATTTGCTGCAAGTTCCGAATTACTGTTTAGCTGCATGTTTTTCGAGGAATGTTAAAAGAGGGGGCGCTTGTATACTTGTGAGAGAAGGAGTTCAGTACAAAGAAATACCGGAGATAGCCAAACAATCAATTTCAAATGTTTTCGAATGCTGTGCAATAGAATTGATATCTTACAATATTGTCATATTATGCGTGTATAGAATACCTAAAAGTAATTATTCAACATTCTACGGAAAGTTAGAGTGCATACTGAAACGAATTAGTTTACAATCAAATAAAAATATTGTTATGTGTGGAGATTTCAATATAGACGTACTCAAGAGAAACAAAATAACAATGGAATTCGAATGTTTCCTCCAACAATACAACTTAAGACTAGCCCTTTATGAACCTACCAGATTTGGCAGCAATACATGCATTGATAATTTTGCACACAACTATCGCGCGGCATGTAAAGCAGAAGTAATCGACCTAATTCTCTCAGATCACACCTTTCAGATACTTAAGGTACCTGTCGAAAAAACTTGTAAACTTAAATTCTGGAGAACAAAAAAAACAAGATATATGCGAAGATAACCTAATTAAATTCAAATCACATCTAAAAAGTCTATCTTACATGAATGTTTATGATGCCAAGGATGCAAATGAATCGTTTCAGAGTTTCATAAATAACTTTTTACTATTATATAAATTATGCTTCCCAAATAAATACGTTACTATAAAAACTAGCAAATCTACCAAGTGGATTTCCAATGGTATAAAAATATGCAGCAAAAAACAAAGACGATTACTTTGGGAATATAGAATGCAACGGAATCCAAAAAATAAACTTGCTTTTAAAAAATACTCTGCAATATACCGGAAAATAATAAGATTAACTCAAAGAGCTCAAAATAATCATTTTATTAAATCCTCTAAAAACAAATCCAAAGCTGCTTGGAAAGTAATCAACAAAACTAAATACAATTTTCCTCATGACTCAGTATTATTATTAAAAACAGAAAACCGAACTATTACTCATCCAAATGAAATTGCAACAACATTTAATAACTATTTTATAGAATTAATTGAAAATGATAATATAAAAGACGATTGTGATAATACAACTAATAACAATTTTAATAATTTGACATCTCAATCTTTATTCATGTTTCCAGTGACACCGTTACATATAATTAAAATAATTAATGAATTAAAAAATACAAATACTGTTGGCTACGATGGCGTATCTACAAAAGTAATAAAATATGTTAAAGATTCAATATCACAGCCTCTAGCTCATATTATTAACAATTGCATAACCGATGGCATATTTCCTACACACCTCAAAAAGGCTATTATTAAGCCAATTTTCAAAAAAAATGATAAATCCGATATTAAAAACTACAGGCCAGTCGCAAAAATTCCAGTATTCTCAAAAATCATAGAAAAAGTAATATATAATGCTCTTTGCAACTACTTTGAAAAAAACAAGCTATTATGCCACGAACAAAAAGGATTCCGGAAAAACTCTACAATAAATATGGCACTTTATGACCTATTATCAAGCATAATGACGTCTGTAGACAAAAAGAGCCCAGTATGCGCCATATACACTGACATGTCGAAAGCATTTGATTATGTAGATCACAACCTGCTACTAAAGAAGCTATATGGATATGGAGTAAGAGGCAACATCCTTAACCTTCTAGAATCTTACTTAAGTGACAGGTATCAATGTACTGAAATCTGTAGAATATCCCCTAAAACTAAATTACAGACTTCCTATACATCCGCATTCAAAAAGGTTAAATACGGCGTGCCACAAGGCAGCGTACTGGGTCCGTTACTATTTTTGATATACATAAATGACCTTCCAAGAGCAGTAAAACAAAAAATGGTCCTCTTTGCTGATGATTGCACAGTAGTTATTGAGTGTACAGACCCTAACGACCACGAAAATAATATCAATGTTACTCTAAGCGAGATCGTTAAATGGATTGAAAACAACAACTTAAAAATAAATTTAAACAAGACCCACGTAATGCATTTTCACCAACGACGCGTAAATCCTACCATTTCTGTAGCCTACGACGATAAAATAATAGAAGAGGTTATGAATAGTAAGTTCTTGGGCATAACTATTGACAACAAGCTAACTTGGAAAGTTCATGTAGAATTGTTATGTAAGCGCATAAGTAAATCTGCCTATGCACTATTTCAACTTTCAAAAAAAGTAAACGTTGAAACACTAGTCACAGCATATCACGGAGTAGTTGGTTCAGTCCTTCGCTACGGGGTTATTTTCTGGGGTCAATCGACTAACAGTGAGACGGTATTTAGAATGCAAAAGCGTTGCATAAGGTCAATGTGCGGTCTTCAAGTAATAGACAGTTGTGTTCCTTATTTTAAATCCTTGAAAATATTAACTCTACCGTCATTATATATTTTAGAAACTGCGTTGTTTGTAAAAATGAATCCGAATCTGTTCCCTAAATTCTCAGCAGTAAAGAAAAACCCAATAAGATCTCAACATGCAAATCAATTATGTAATTTAAAATGTAAAACCGCTCTTATGACCAGGAGTTTTTTTGGATTAGCTCCTAAGATCTATAATAAATTACCTAACGGCATAAAAGACATGCCAATAGTTAAATTTAAAACAGCTCTACAGAAATTTTTAACCGAAAAATGTTATTACAGAGTAGACGAATTTTTAAACGAGAAATAATTATAAAACTAAAAACCTTACTGTAATAGTTCCTAATTATATTTTAAATTTATTGTACTAATATTATCTAAGCATGTGAATCTAGCTATTAAGTTCTCAACAAAAAACATTTGTATGCCAATGAAGCAAAACGTAGAGCTACTATTACTTTTTTTTATTTTAATACCATCTATGTTAAACCTATGTTTACAAATGAATAAATGATTATGATTATGATTATGATGAAAATGAACTAAACTTTTTTTCATCATGAAGTGATGCAATGATGTCCATTTTTATCTGGACTAGTGCACGCGTAGATAATATTTCTAAACGGCGGTCTAGTTTGCGTAAAAAGAGGCGAGACACGTCTACGTCTCCCCTAGCTAAAAGGCAATCGGCGTTCTCGATTGGTGACTCAACGGTTTGAGCATCTATGTCTAGCTATAAGATCATGATAAGATTGTTCTATCACCTTGTCAATCATGTCTCATCTAATATTGTCTTAACTCCTTACCTAGCGTTTAAGCTCACGTAACTATTCATTTTGTATAAGCTTATCTCATCTCTTCCCGTCGGAAGCATGTTTGATGCAATAATTGCAATCGACCACGTTTACTGACCTAGCTATACAATACGGTCGCACTGAATGCGCCGCGAGCTCAGTGCATAACGGACAGCAACCGGGTGCATTCATTTTCATTGTTTTGTTCATTTTAGCGATAGCTTAGCCGAAACATTACCTTGTTAACTCTCAGCAATAAACCTTTTAAAGTTATTTGAGTGTTTAACGTAGCAGCGTAACGAATCCCACCAGGTACCACTGAGGTCGCGCCCCTACAATTTATATTCATTTTGTTCTCAAAGCATAACATAACATCACCCCTTGTTTGCCCGAAAGGTTCAAAAATCAAAATCAAAATATTTTATTACACATAAACCTACATGGTCACTTATGAAACGTCAGAAGCTAGGTGCACGGTTCCAATTGGTCGTTTCCTATGGAGATGAGCCGGCAAGAAACTCCACGGTTACTCTTTTAAAAATAATTGGTTTTTACAATGTTTTCAAATTACAGTGTTAATAGGTATGGGAGGACAGTGTAGGCCTGTTTAGAAGTACCAGATACTTAACAAAAAATAAATAGTCTACAATTCTAGTCTATTAAGCCTATAACGTACTCACATTCACAAAATATAAAAGAATCTATGTAAAATATTAATAAAATAATAAACACCAATTTAAGAGCGTACACGCGGTCCGAGCGCTGTTTGGCTCAAAAACGTGATTTTTCAAACCAGATTGTACAACGACTACTTATCTTACAAACATACCAATTACTGGTAATTTTAGGAAATATTGTTGTCTACTTTGTTAGTTACGACACTTTTTTCGATTAATAAAGTGTTTGGGAATGCCAAGATAACTGAACAGGGGTTTTCTTGATTTCACTTTCAGTGTCAATTTCGAAGCTAAAAATATCTGAAATTCCTGACAAATTTCGCAAAAAAAAACTAACTGTTTTTAACTAACTGCAAAGATCCTTAGGAAAATAGTTAGTTAAACAGATTTATTGTTTTCGACTACATACTTATGAAATCAAAATCCAAACAATGTGATTTTTTCTGAAATTACTGTCTAGAAAATGATTATTTTTACCAATATATCTTACTTAATTGAATATAATTAATATTTACTATAATAGAAGAACTTCTTCTTTATAATATACACTTTAAAATTTTAACTAAATTATCTCTATTATTTTTCTATAAATATTTAAAAACTACTATAAAACTCTGCGTGCGAAACGATTCAAATCCGCCCCTGGCTGGAGGCTTTGAGTTCGCTTAAGGCAGCCACAGGAAAGTCCGGTTAAGTAGTCACGACCTCTCAAGGTCAACTACGAGATGACATACATAAAAAAAAAAAAACGATTCAAATCAGTCGGCCGCGAGCTCTTCCAGAGAGAGGACACGTCGCTGAGCGCTCTGCCTGACCCTTGTTGACCTTTGCCGTGCGTATACAAGGATAGTGCAAGCTTATAGTGTGATCGTCAAATCTTAATACTTTGGAAAATAAAATATTTTATTTTTGATGACCGATAATATTTTATAGTGTGATCGTAAGTACTCTGGTAACCTGCCGGGGTCGCGGGAAGGTACTTATGGGTCACCGAGGCCCCCGCAACACAGGCAACAAGAAGGAATACGGGTGGGTTTTAGTCAGTAAGAGTCTGACACACCCTCCCGCTCCGCCCAGAGCGGGAGAAGTTATTTGATGATTTCCCACCCTCAAAAAAAAAAAAAAAAAAAAAAAAAAAAAAAAAAAAAAAAAAAAAAAAAAAAAGTTTCTGGTAAGTATTTTTGGAAGTGAAAACTTCTTTAGGCGCGTTAAGCAATTTTTGGTAGGGGAATAACTTATGGGTTAATGTCACCGACATGCCCTGCCGACATGCTATCATAGGATTAATTGAAGTTTTAATTTGGAAAGTTTGGTTTTATTATCATTTAATTTGGTCAAAATGTAAGTCTAAGATGACGGCTGCGAAAATGTTCAAATTTTTCATCATGTGTATCGTTTTCATGGTTATTGGTGGCCTATATTTTTTTGATGAACGACATTATTTTTAATAGTAATAAATTTATGTTACAGACGGAATCGGAAACAAAAGAAAAAAGAAAAACGCAAAAAATTTGAAAAAAATGATGATTGAAGTAAGTAAATCATTTATTTGCGTAAAACATGGTATACATTGATGTTAATATTATTACAGTAGCTCAACATGCTTCGCTAAGATATAACATAGCATGCAAAAATTTATATTTTGACAAAAGGAATCAACATCTCACATCCATAAAATCTTTTAAACTGTAAAAACTGCAAACTGCAAGGGCTAAAAGGTTGGGATATTTATGTTATATGAACTTCCACTCGCGGCTTTCGCCCGCGTGAAATGTATTTTTGTTGCACAACTAATTACAACTAATTCCTAAGAATTTAAGTACAAAAGATGAATCCGTTTCAGAGATCCAGCAAAACCACATACGTTACTCCAGCAGGATCTCGAATAACTTCGCAGCCGAAGAAAGAACAAATACAAAATAAGGTTCAACATTTACCTCGTCTAGACAACTAATTATATAATAACACACTAATAATATACTAATTAGCTAATATTTGTTTCAAAATTCCCATTAAAAAAAAAAATCTGGCTGCGGTAACATTATAAACGTTACCCCAGCAGGAAATGTTTTTGTGAAATAACTAAAAAACTACAAGTGCAACAAATTTAAAAATGTGTGCAACAATTACAGAAGTTGGGCAACTAATTATCTGTCGACATTATTTTGCTGGGGTAACGCACACGATTCAAGTCATATCTTCGCAGCAGGATGACCGAAAAGCATTTGAATGGACTGGCTTTAATGCTTATCCATCAAGACTGCGACAAACATGAAGTGCTGGACATCTTTAGCAGGAAACAAAATAAAACTGCCTGTATTAATCATGTATTTGTTTTATTGTTTTCATATTTTAATAAATCTTTATATAAATACTATAAGTTTATTTTTAACAGATATGATTATTTTTGCCCGTCTGCCCCTTGTGGGGCACAGGGGCAGAAGTAAATCCTGGATCCACCCTTGGGTTCCAGAGATGATCGACCCAAGAAAAAGTCGCTCAATGCCAATGTGCGATTTTAAAATTAAATACTTACTTTAAACTTTGCTTGTTAACATTTATTTCAACGATTAGAAAAAAAAAAAAAAATCATAAATATCAAAGTATCAAAACGATTCGTGCAAACGGTTAAGCGCTCACGCACACAGAGAAACCATTGTAGTGTGTCGCAGTGTGTGCCATTTAATAGATCGCGCAGATTTTGACTTGCGCTGAATTGAACAACATAATCAGCCTATAATGTTCCCACTGCTGGGACACAGGCCTCCTCTCTGTGAGAGGGAGTGGGCCGTAATCCACCACGCGGGCCCACTGCGGGTTGGTAGATGTCACATGTCTTCGAATTTTTGGTTCTAGGACATGTCGGTTTCCTCACGATGTTTTCCTTCACCGTTTTGAGAACAGTGGTGATGAAATAATTTACACAAAGTAAAGCGCCTGTCTGGGTCCGAACCTACGACCTGCAACTCGTAAGTCGCAGCCGTTACCACTGGGCCACCACTGCTCTCCTGAATTGAACGCGCGCTCTTAAACCAAATTACATGTATGCCATTACAACTGTAACAAGTCTTAATTAGTATCCTGTCCACAAAAGCCACTTATAAATAGTTTGATATTAAATAATGAAATTTAATTTTTCGATTCTGAGCCGCAGTTCAGGTCCGGATCGCGCAAGACTTTTGGCGGTCGGAACCAGAGAGGCCGGTCATTGGCTACATGCCCATCCTTCTCCATATACCGGTACCTTCCTGGATCCGACCTCGCTTCGTCTGGCGACTGGTCTGCGGCTTGGGGTCACGGTATGCACTCCACACACATGCCCTTGTGGCACGGACGTGGACCGACTGGGTCACCACGGACTTTGTTGTCAAAAAAGTGCAGGCCGCTTTTCAAGACATGCAACACTTAATGACATAATCCGCCGGTCTCTTGCCAGCATCAATGTGCCTGCTCTTCTTGAGCCGACTGGCATTGTCAGAGATGATGGCAAGAGACCTGATGGTGTGTCTTTGGTCCCGTGGAGTTTGGGACGGATGCTTGTGTGGGACGCTACCTGTGTAGACACACTGGCACCGTCCCACCTCCAACGGACTACTTCTAAAGCGGGTGCAGCGGCAGAAAATGCCGAAAATCTGAAAGTTATTAAATATGGAGGCCTTGGCAGAGAGTACAACTTTGTGCCCTTTGGCGTCGAGACCCTCGGTCCGTGGGGTCCCAGTGCGCATAAGTTATTTGCGGAAATCGCGAAACGTCTAGTTGATGTAACTGGTGACCGAAAAGCTGGCGGCTTTCTCGCGCAACGCATCAGCATTGCAATTCAGCGAGGAAATGCCGCCAGCATCCTCGGTACAATGCCCCGAGGGCCTTTTTTAAGCTTAACTTAGTTTTAATTTAATTTAGTTAATGTTAATAATCATCTTGTAATTTGGTTATGTAAATAAATGTATTCATAATTCATAATGAAAATATTATGTCAAGGAAGTACTTATGTATAAAAAAAGAAAAGAAAATAAACATCGTAATTTTGGAGCAGTTAATAGATATTTACATAGTTATTCCGTTTATGAGGTAAAGGGGAAGCCACATGTGCAGAAGGAATTATTGCCAAACTTCCTTGTCTTCAACGTAGTCTTTAATCTTACAATATGCGTTTTTGAGAAGGACACGTTTGATATGGGTTTTGAACTTTCCATCGCTATGTTCTGTAACCGACTTTGCCAAGTTGTTATAAAAGCGGATACTGTAAATAACAAATGATTTGCTTGTTTTTGTTAATCTAAATTTGGGTATCACAATTTCATGTTCACTACGTGTATTTATATTATGGAAATCACTTTTTATTTTGAAAAGACTTAAGTTTTTGCGAACATATAAAATACTTTCTAAGATATAAAGAGAAGGCAGTTTGGTTGGGCAGAGGTGTAACTGTGGTACACCCACGTTTCACCAGTTATGTTTAAGTCCCATATAATAGGGGGCCGAGTCTATTGCCATCAACCGGGCACAAATATAATCCATCAATTGGGCTGCTACTGAGAAATTCCAGATAGTAAAACCCAATATCACTGCCCGTCCCGGGAATCGAACCCAGGACCTCATGCTCAGCAGTAGCGCTTGCGGCCACTAGACCAAACTTCAATTGGTCCAATAGAGTTTTTGGATCCTTACCTATTTATAGGAAACAGTATCGATTGGTATCAAAAAGATTTTGTCAAAATTGCCCTTTTTCTCGCTGACTGTTTATTTTCATTATCTGTGAATCAGTGGCGTACAGTGGCTCTCCACAGAGGGTAGGCCATGCATACTGACACCAAAAAAAAAAACTAATTCGCGCAACATCACAGCGCGGCTCTACATACAAGAACTCACCACATTATTCAAGGACGATTTTCTAACGATGCAAACAGAAGAAAGATTCGGCCACCTCAAATATCATAACCAAGTGGGTGGATGATAATTACAGAACACGTCACTTGCAAGATATCCGAAGTCATGAATTATCATATTTTTGGATTAATTCTCGTAATTCGGGCACACATCTACCTTTAGACACAACTTGAATCTTATCATTAAACGACAAGTGCGACTAACTTAGCCTAACCAACACATTATTGGCGCAAACTTCACAACAGAACACCATTCTTAGGTAAATAAACAAATAATAACACAACACATAATCTTTACACTACTTTACGTTTCAAAACCAATTACTTATAACTTAATAATATCTAAAACAGCAAATCATTCAAGATCACATATAAATTACGTGTCACTGTCACATGAAACAAACACTACCAATTGAAATTGTATCACTGTCATACCGTGTTCTTCCATAAAAGGGAATATCATATTTTGTCGGATAACACTGACACACTGGACTGTGTTGCCGAAACTTATTTTCTTAACTCCCAGCAAAAACCAAGCGAAATTTCCCAAATATGAGAAGAAAAATAAAAAATTATGAAGTTTTTAATTATTTTTATAGGGCTTTTGCTATTCCTTACAATTTATAATTTTTGGAAGGTATAAATTCAACAATACCACCCTTTTTTTATTGTCTCTAGTAGTCTGGTAGTCATGAAGGAAACTTCCGCGCAATTCGGGTAATTGTCCAAAAATTGGGAACCCTGGTCTTCAATATTTTTCATTCATTAAATCTACATACACACAACGGGGACCAATGGGGACCAAGCTCCTGCCGCCGGAGTTACGCCCCTAATTTAAACCATTTCACTATTGTGTGCCGTTCATACACACGAAAATATACACGAGTGTGCGTAAAGTTATCAATGGCTTGTAGGCAAAACGAATACTTGCCTTGCCTGATAGATCGCGCATACCTACCTACGTATAACGTAAGCTCCGTCGAACTGTGAGTCACGTGGTGTCTACGACAAGTTGCTATAAGAGTTTTAACAGGAGTTTAACTTTTTTTTTAATATTTTGTATTATTGTATTACATAGTTAAAATAAATGCATTTGGCGTTGTTGGTAGGGTAGGCTAGGCCTAATTGCCTCTATGGATGGCACGCCCCTGCTGTGAATGCAGATCAAAATACAGCCTTGGCCAAAAGTATTGAGCACCCATGACATCTTTCAGTTTTATGAGAAATATCAAATACAAATAAAACAAAACGTTTTATATAGGTTTATTTTACTATTTATTAATTGAAAATTAATATTTTGTGGGTCCACCCTTTGCCTTAATTACGGCAGAAATTCTTTTTGGTAAAGAGCTAACAAGATTTTTACAGTCTTCAGCAGTAATCGCGTTCCATTCTAGGCGCAGGTAACGTTTCAAATCTTCTCTGTTGTTAATTGTGTGGCGCCTAACTCTACGCTTTAATAAACCCCATAAATGTTCTATGGGGTTCAGATCTGGCGACTGGGAAGGCCAGTCAAGAAGCTGTGTTATTTTCCCGAAACCATGTCATAGTGCGGGCAGATTTGTGGCATGGCGCGTTATCCTGCTGGAATTTAACACCATCCATGTTCGTGTCGCCGAAAAGTTTCGTGAATGAAGGCAGCAACGCAGTTTCTAGTACATTTATGTACTTAGTAGAGTCCATGCGGCCCTCACACACGAACAATTCGCCAACTCCAGAATCGGTCATGCAACCCCAGACCATTATGCTGCCGCCGCCGTGTTTTACGGTTGGGATCACACACTCTGGCTTAAATTCTTCGCCCACCCGGCGACGCACAAAGGTCACGCCAGGTGTACCAAAAATCTGCAATAAAGAGAAAAATATTGAGTTCCGGAAAAAAAAATAACTTCACGTTTGATTTTTAAACCATTTTATATAATTTTATTAGGGCATTAAATTGACTTATTCACCTCAAAGTTTGATTCGTCTGACCACACAACATTTGACCACTCTTCAGCGGTGAAAGTTCGGTGTTTTAAAGCCCATTTATACCGAGCTTTTTGTTGTTGTCGGAGAGCCATGGCTTCTTCCTAGCTTTACAGCCTTTCAGACCAGCTTCCTGAAGTCTTCTACGAGTAGTTCGAGCAGAAATTGATTTCTTAATTTGTTCTGACAACTCAGCAGCGAGCTCTGAAGATGTTTTTTCCTATTTCTTAACGAATCTCTCAGTAACTGACGATCCTGACGGTCTGTGGTGATGCGTTTGCGCCCGGTTCTCGGTCTATTTTGATGTGATCCGGTAGCAGAGAATCGCTTAATAGCATATTGCACGGATGGGCGCGAACATTTCAGTTTTGGAAATCTCTACTTGTGATTTCCCTTGCTCATGCAGAAGCTGTGTCTGCACACGTTTTTCTAAAGAAAGTTCGTTTCGTTTTGGCATATTGCAACGATAACACTTAAAACTTTGAAATAAAATACCAAATGCGCACTAAATCACTAGATGTGTTCACAACGAGCGATGGTAGCAACTGATAAATAAATACAAAAATTGTAAGACACATTTTATTGCACCCAGGTGTTTTGTTGCTAGCTGCGGCGTGGGTCATTGTTTTTAAATCTTTGTAGATGACCGACACAAGAATATTTCAACAGTAATTTGGTTTTCTCCCATACTTACCGTGAACGAGCGAAATTTGTAACGTGCTCAATACTTTTGGCCATGGCTGTATGTGAAAAGTTATCGACAGTCTCCTAAGATCGTTTTCTTGTAGCGACAACGGTGAAGGTACTCTTTACTGCCCGTTTCAAAAATCCACCTGTGTAGTCTATAGGTATTACGGGTCTTCTAAAGAAAAAGCCCTGTGTCTGCCCAGTAACAGAGCCCCGTTGGCACCCTTTGGGTATGGAATCTAAAGATAAAGCCCTGTCTGCCCAGTAACAGAGCCCCGTTGGCACCCTTTGGGTACGGAATCTAAAGATAAAGCCCTGTCTGCCTAGTAACAGAGCCCCGTTGGCAACCTTTGTGTACGGAATCTAAAGATAAAGCCCTGTCTGCCCAGTAACAGAGCCCCGTTGGCACCCTTTGGGTACGGAATCTAAAGATAAAGCCCTGTCTGTCCAGTAACAGAGCCCCGTCGGCACCCTTTGGGTACGGAATCTAAAGATAAAGCCCTGTCTGTCCAGTAACAGAGCCCCGTTGGCACCCTTTGGGTACGGAATCTAAAGATAAAGCCCTGTCTGCCCAGTAACAGAGTCCCGTTGGCACCCTTTGGGTACGGAATCTAAAGATAAAGCCCTGTCTGCCCAGTAACAGAGCCCCGTTGGCACCCTTTGGGTATGGAATCTAAAGATAAAGCCCTGTCTGTCCAGTAACAGAGCCCCGTTGGCACCCTTTGGGTACGGAATCTAAAGATAAAGCCCTGTCTGCCCAGTAACAGAGTCCCGTTGGCACCCTTTGGGTACGGAATCTAAAGATAAAGCCCTGTCTGCCCAGTAACAGAGCCCCGTTGGCACCCTTTGGGTACGGAATCTAAAGATAAAGCCCTGTCTGTCCAGTAACAGAGCCCCGTTGGCATCCTTTGGGTACGGAATCTAAAGATAAAGCCCTGTCTGCCCAGTAACAGAGTCCCGTTGGAACCCTTTGGGTAAAGAATCCAAAAAAAAAACAGAGTAACTCACAATAATATGCCACTACTTATTGGTTATCTTGCTTTCACACAAACAAATATGGCATAAAATTAATACTAAAAAGAGTAATACAGGCATACTTACAAATAATTAACTACCTTATATTTTATTCAGTAGGTAAAACATTTATAAACAAAAGGTACTCAGACACTGAAATAAAATCCACTGAATGCTTTCTTAACTATTTATTACACTCTATGTATAATTTATGATAATTGTAATCAATTTACATATCTTTATGTACATACAATAGCAAAATGTAAAAACAGCGCGCGAGTCGCCGGCGCAGGCCGCGCGGCGCGTGACGTCACGGCCGCTCGCGGGCCGCGCGGCGCGTGACGTCACGGCCGCTCGCGGGCCGCGCGGCCGTGACGTCACGGCGCTGACGACTGGCGGGCGAGCGGCGCCAGCGACTGGCGGGCGAGCGGCGCCAGCGACTCGCTAAATACATTCCAAAACATCTAACCGATATAAAATTCTGTATTTACAAACCCCACACGAAGTGCCAGACGTTAAGTTAGTATTCGACTATACATAGTTGTGGTGCACCCGGCCCCTCCCGACCACTGGCGAAGCGAGCCTACCGCCGCGCGTCGGATAAAGCTTTACATCTAATTATATTAAAGCAAAGGCACCGTGGATCATCGATAGTCCCATATTATATCATATAAATGCAGCACATTTAATATAAAAGTAGCTTGAAGAATTCAACTGTATCATAAAGGAACAATATAAACATGTTTACAACGCCTTGCGGTTTGGAGCGCACTCGACTATTGCGAATACGTATAGTAACTACGATCACTATGACGATGTTGACCCAGACCTCTCTAGTAGGAACAACTTAACTACAGAACAAACGTTCCCGTACAACAACATGAAGACGATCATGATCTGATAGATTACTGATGACTTGATAGGTTACTAGTTAGTGTGTTGCGCAACAATTGTATCGACTTTCTCACAAGAACTCATTAAAATGTGTTTCACATGTTGATGTACAGTTCTAGAGGTGGAAGAAGAAATAACAATGATGTGTCGCAGTAACAGTCAGATCTGCCCCTCTCCCAACTATGTTGGGGCCGACTTCCAGTCCGACCGGATGCAGCTGAATACCAGCATTTTACATGGAGCGACTGCCTATCTGACCTCCACAACCCACTTACTGGGCAACACGATACCCCTTGGTAAGACTGGTTGTCAGACTTTCGGGCTTCTGACGACCCGTAACGACTGTCAAAGATATAGAAATGACAGCCAGGACCAACGGCTTAACGTGCTTTCCGAGGCACGAAGGGGTCTTGGTATGTAAAGATGGTCACCCATCCACGGACCAACCGCGGCAAGCGTAGCTTAACCTGATCGATCGACCCGTGCGGCTGTTATTACTTAGCCACAAGCCCCTCGCAATAACAATCAACAATCGAAAACATAATAATTTTATGAACATTTATCAATAAAATTATCAAATAAAGATGTACTTAAAGTAGAACGTTTATAAATAACAAACAATAATTTAAGCCGGCCGCCGCCGAGTGATCTACTAACAGTAAATTAAGTAAATAAAGCTAATACATTGGATGCAGCTATTTGATCAATCATTAATTTTGAACTAATTTTAATTATAAAATAAAAACTTACAGCTTGAATAGCTAAGTTTTTTTTAAATAAGCCAATAAATAACATTCAATACATCATAATATAATGCTATAAACGAATAAAGAAAATAATAGTTTGGAATATAATAATATTATGTTGTTGCTATAGGTCACAGAATCACGTTGCGTCCGTTGTCTTGAACGACAATGTGTGTGACGTCATAAGACACGGTGTAGAGTGCGACCCGGATCATGTTGAACGTGGCGAAACGGGGAACTAACATGACGTGTTCTGCCCTTAACAGGTTGATGACACTTTCCCTTGACAGGTAAGACTCCGCCACGACGTTCACTATGATCCCAGTCGCGCTACAGGCGCGTTGGCGCGGCCCCCTCGCACACAAAACTATTTGTTACTGAGATGTCGGGTACATGAATATTGCACAAACATATGCCGCCATGCGATCGTTAGTTGAATGTGAAGTGATCACACGGCATTGCAACACCTGACACAGCCTCCAGTGACACCTACACTACGCAACTGACAGAACTACACAGGCAGCGTATAAAGCTAGCTCAAACTGATTAGCAAAAGCATGTGCCAATATAATCTTCGATCATTCATTATAAATAATAAAAATATCTGACTTACAAATTAATCGATCTGCGATGGAATAAGCTCTTTAACTCGTATCTACAAACATGCAATTGCTTCTAATACATTTACCATATTTATTCTCATTTTTGAGAAAAAACAGTGCTCAAATGTGCGGATTACATTAAAACAACTAGATGTATTCATTGTTAAAAATCGTTCGTGATCAACAAATAATCGAAGTTCGATAAAGTTCCTACTTTGCGTACATGCAAGAACTAAAACAAAAAAACAAAAACGAAGGTAAAGTATGGAAATGGAAATGTCCTAAAGTGAGAATGTTTCACCTGTATCGTTTAGTGTAGTGTCGCAGTGGATCGCTATCCAGTACATGGTCTGATTCAGTTCCTCTTGGAGGGCGGGACGAGGTGGTTGGGCAGCTCGGAGGGCAGGTCGTGTCCGTCGATCTTGACGTGGATGAGGTGCATAGCGAGCGCGAACTCGTCCTCGTCCAGGAAGCCGTCCTTGTCGATGTCCGACAACTTCCAGATTTTGCCGAGCACCGAGTTCGGCAGCTTGGACTTCACCATCTCCGTCTTGGCGGCTGTCGACAAACCGCCAGGTCAACACGTGTATGTGCAGCGAACTGCGTTGGCAACGAATGCGGCTAGAACAGCGTGGGACAATTTATAGCTATAACTACCAGAACTCGTAACCGACTATTGTAAAAATTCGGAACCAATACCTACTGAGCTAGCTAGGTCCTCATAACCACTTTCGTTGCCAACAGAGTTCTAGGATCAAAAAGGGGCAACACATGAATAAAGCGCCAATAAAATAAACAATGGAAGCACAGTACTTACATACAGTTGTTAAACAGTTTAGTTAGTATTTGAAAATGATCATGCAACGAGAAAGATTATATCGTGATTAGAAGCGTGACGATAAAGAGGCAAGATAAGCTCGGTATTGGGAAAAGATAGCGAGTTTGATAACACTCATGTCGAAAGTGATGGCGAAATGTTTAATTATACAGACGAGTAACACTCGTGTAATACTACATTAATACTTGAGCGTAAGCTTACATGACTAATACTACGATAGGAACAAATCACCCACGATTAAGCCGGTATAGTAAGAAGACAACACAAACGTCAACTGACCACAATGAAGACTAGAACGAAATCAGAGTTGGGCAATAATCTAATACCATAATTTATAACTGGGCTAATACTTTTGCATACCTATACCTATAACGTTTCTTAAAAGTCCTACTAACTAATTCAAAGCATTGCGATTCGACGTTAAATATTAGTCCCAACATGACTTTCTACATTGGCATTGCGCTTATCAGTTTCTCTGTAAAGTATTTGAGTATATGGACGACATTGTCGCGATAGAACAGCTGTGCGAACGACTGTATCCTGACGGCCTGCTGGTCTGGCCCAAAGGTCACCAGCTTCGCCTTGTCCAGCCAAGTGATCGGCGACCTATCCACATAGAACTCGATGTACCTCTCGCCCGTCAGCACGTACACCATCGACACGAACACGAACTCGGCCGTTATCAACAACGTCACTATGTTCAATGAGAGGAGGACTACGAACTTGACCATAATTAACAACGATCCCAAGTAACCTGTGTTCCTGTCTGAAGCCTTCGAGTCGTGCAGTGGCGCGGATTGTGACTCGGAACTGTTATCGTCGTCGCTGTCGTCACTTTTATCGACATTACCAGCGTGCCAGTCGGAATGAACTTTGGATCCGTCACTTGTTTTAGTTTCGAACCCACCGTGCTGATACCTAGATTGCCTGGACTCGCACCTATCGCCAGCTCCGTCGATAGCTAAGGCTTCGTTCAGACTATGTATCGAGACAGCGGGTGACACGCGCCCACTGATGCTCGCGAATTGTGCCTCTTGAGCATTTACAATGAACTGTGTGATCAATTTACAGTTTTCTGTAGCACTAGAGAGATAATCTACGAGTTTCGCGAAGCTGTCGTCATCTTTGTCTTTCTCGCTATCTTTCAGTCGCATGCACAGTTCGGTGATGAGGGAGCAGTTTTGTGTGGTCGAGAGCAGCGCCTCGAGGGCCTTGTCCACGACGAGGTGGCCGCGTAGGTGCGGGTGTGTATTGAGAAGGAGGGAGAGGGTGCGTATGTCAGAGCGAGAGAGCTGCGTACCGGCGCCGGTGACCTTGCCGTCGATGGGGTTGAGCGACTGGAACAGCTGGTCGTATCGCGGCTTCTCCTTGCTGCAGATCCACTCAGGGTCGCCGTGGCCTGCGTCCACGCCCTCGCCGCGCCCGTAGCCGAACGGCGACACCTGGTCCTCTACGCCTTCAAACGCACCACCTGGAAATATTACGGTCAAAACATTAATGGTTTGATCAATATAAGTTATGCCTATAGCAAAGCACAAATCAAAATAAAAATCTGAGAAAAGCGTTTATCTCATACGAGACGTCAGGGGGCCTACCATGAACTCTTATAGCAGGTCAATTTTAGACGTAAAGTGAACTGTCGGGCTATTTTGTACTATGACCACGTCAAATAACAGGCGAGCCAGCGATCACGTGACCAAAGCCGGTCAGTAGTCACGTGACACCATTTCATTGGTCTGACCTGCCTTATGCTGTAACATCAAGTCATTTTTGACATGTAAACACTTGAAAACTGAACTGCCCTGCAGTCATATTAAGCAGCCGTGTAAAACTAACTTTTATTGAACTGTTTTCCTTAATTTAAAATAAACAACGGAAGGACGTGTTAATTTGTGAATACAATACTATTGCGGCGTTATTTAACATTATAGACAACACACAAAACAATCTCTTCGTCGTTTATTTTAGATGTGTGACCAAAATGAAATTTTTTAGTTTCTTGAAGAAGTTGATGATACAAACAGTGTAAAACATATGGCTAAAATCCAAAGGCAAGTTATGAGACGCATGATAAAACCCTTTGACTTGCAGGATGGCATGTTTGTCAAACGGTATAGGCTCACCCAAGAACTATTACTTGAGCATTGCAATTAGCTACGAGCTTTCATGCCACGCACCACTAAATCAATAGATTTGTCGATAGAGGTTAAGGTTTGTACTAAAATAATAAATCTATTTATCGCACTAATTATCATAAGAACAATTAAATACAGTATGATCACAAATGACCTCGTACAGTTTTGTGGTGTTGACAATATAATTTGACACTTAACAAATTGTTTTCGTTCGAAAATAGCAATAACTTTGGTAAGATTTTCAAGTAGGTACCTTACCGTTCCTTAAGTATCTAAAAGGGTCTCGAACGTCCTAATCGTGTTAAATAAGAATTTTTGCTACGAAACATAGTTTTTTAGAATTCTTCTGATCATTATAAACTGTTATTAAATTAATTTGATCTACTTCATTAAAACCGTAAAACCGGTAATATTGCGAAAAAGTATTTCCGAACGTTTGTTTATAATATGGCGTACCGGCCAGTGATAACGTAGCAGGTCTGAAGTTGAAACATTGCAGGTCATACGGAAATGCTTATGGTACAACTAGAAAACCTGTCAGGTTAACCTGCTAAGTTGACCTGTCATGTACTTGGCAAGTTTTTTTAATGTTGATGGTAGGGCCCCAGGTCTCGCTTATGAAGACTCTTGCTTCACCAACAGCCTAGCGACTTGCGTTGCTTACATTATAATATCATTTTATAAAATAATGTGTTTGAATATGATTAACGTACACGATGTGGCAAATAATTATGTGAGAATTAAGTAAGATGCCAAATCCTCAGTTATCAATGAGGTAGGCTGGGGGCCAGCCAGCGTCACGGCCGGAGGCCGCCCGCCGGTGTTCTGTGTAGTACACGATGTTTGTGGTAGTGGTTACGTGCTCGACCTTAAAACCACCCACTCGACTAAATAACTACCGGCTGCGAAATATGTACATAAGCACTAGCACTTTGCCCGCGACTTCGCCCGCGTGGATATCGTACTTTCCTCTATAAATTTCATCAACCCTCCCCTGCCCTTTGAAAGATAGTTTTCGAAAATGAATATTTAAGATCATTAACATTTAAGCACTTAGATAAATAAGTATTCGGGTTAATTTTAAAGTTTGTAGATCAAAGGAATAACATTTTTCTAATAAAGTGTGTCTCCCTTTCGACAAGGCCATGTTTTTAAAAAACCGGTCAAATGCGAGTCGGACTCCCACGCTACGGGTTCCGTAGCCTATCGTACACGACTTATCACTATACTACTACTTTATAAATACTTTTTTTTTAGCTCAGAGAAATGAAAATACTAAACGAAGAATATTTTTCATCTTAAATTTAAAAAAATTAGCATAGATAAATTTGTATTACATATTGAATGATACTGTGAGTTATTTTTTTTTTGCAGTTGCAGTAAATCGCTCATATTTTAATATTTGTTGATTAAATACAGTAAAAATACATCATGTGTTTAACTAGATTTTAAGTGCAAGAAACTATTTTACGCAAACTAAGAACTTACGTTTATAACCCTTTTTATTGTTTTTATGTTTAAGGTAAATAGTAGTTTTTTAAGTAAACTAAGTATAAAATATTGAATTAATTACATTTTGTCACTATTTCAAGTCTTGTTATGTTAAATATTGTTAAGAATTGCATCGTCCTATAATCACCATAAAGTAAGAGCTCATGCCGCCTGTGATACAGGTTTACCCTAGTACAGGCATCTAACATCATAATACCTTTGTTAATTATTTCGAATATTTTGTGTTAATATTTTACCAATTGTAATACTGAATAAATATTTATTATTATTATTATTATATGGTCCAAGATATACATACGTTTTAAATCCCTAACTTGTTTAGTTGTTGTGATAGAGAGCGTACAAACAAGGTCTAAAACTGATAACTTTTACCGCCCCCTATTTCTTCATTTTTGAAACAAAGGAAAAGAAAAAATATATTTGTACTCTACTCGATGAGCTCTAGACAATCTTTTATCTATTTTTTATTCAATCTTCTCAATTATTGTATCGTAAAATAAAATTAAATATAATTTTATTATTATTTGTTATAGCGGCAATAGAAATACACAATCTGTACAAGTCTACCTATTACGGTTCATGAGATACAGCCCGCTGACAGACAGACGGACGGACAGCGGAGGTTTAGTAATTAGTAAACGGAACCATTTTACTTTCCATTGTACATAATTTTGTACTATTAAGGCGCTGACAAGACCCAATTGAGCAAAATTGGCTTCTCTTAAGAAAAAAATATTCCAAATCTGTATAGTTTGTGGAAGCGGAAAAAATATATGTTAATTTTGAACATATTTCCCAGAATTTGGTTGTTACCAAAACACGTTTTGAAAAATATTCTCGATACAAACTAACCTCTTACCTTGAGTTCTAATCCAAAATATCTGTATTAAATATCAACATACGTTACATATTTCATTAATAACAAGAATGTCTTATTTGAATGCAGAACTAGGTTGTTTTTTATTTTCGATTACTCAACTCAATTTTGAGTAAATAGATAATTGCTTCGTATTTTGCAATAAATTACAAGCGTTGTTTCATCGCGCTTCTTTTTCTTTTCTATGCAATCTGACAGTGATCGCGGTTTAGGTGTTGTCAGCGTCTTCCCAAAACTTCCCGAAATCCCCAAATTTTATTACCGTTTTCCACCCTGCTAGGAGTTGATATTTGGAAAACCCTGAAACACGTACATTTTATTGTTTGTTTTAAGTAGATACCGAGTTTCGAGTTAAACCGACAGCGCATTAATAATATTCCTTTCTAATTGTGCCCCGAAATCCTCTGTGAGGGCTTGAAAAACTAAAAGTGTCAATCTTTATTATTTACTTAGGTAAGTATGCGTGACAAGTTTCAAGTTTATTAACTCAAGGAATAAGATTTTTCATACAAACAAAATCCCCCTTTTCACCCCCTTAAAGGTCGAATTTCCGGAAACGCCTTCTTAGTGCATTATAAACGGAACCTGTGTGCAAAATTTCACGTTCCTAGTCCCAGTAGTTTCGGCTCTGCGTTGGTGAATCGGTCAGCAGAACAAGTAATTATTATATGTATAGACATTCACATCAACGGGCTGTAATTTAGAGAATTGTTTTGAGCCTTACGTAGCCATGGAGGGCACAGAGCTCTCCCAGAGAGTAGAGTGATAACTATCTATTAGGCTCGTATCTACTCGTAGGTCCTAGCCGACATTGAAAAGTAACATGAACAGAACTCACCGTCACTAAAATGACAATTATAGGCCAGCTGTGTACCTACGTCAAGGTTTTATTTTAAATGAACTTATCAGTATTATACAAACTTGTACACACGGCTACATATCAAGCTATACATTTCCAGTATAAGCTGACCTCTCATTCTACTTAAATTCTATACAACGCGAAGTATAGGATTTAAGTAGAATGAGAGGTCAGCTTATATTGGAAATGTATAGCTTGATATGTAGCTGTCAGTACAGACATTAATAAATTAATGTTAGGGGCGTACCGCCTTATCAACTAGTGATTCACACTACAATATAACAAAATAATTGAAAAAAAAAATACTGATTAATTAATCAGTAAATTATGTTGATTTATTTAATAAAAACAGTAACATTCAGTTCTTGTTAAGTTTACTTTAAATTAAATACGTAGATAAGGACTTCCCTTGCGATATTTTTGCTTTTGATCACTTTTGCATTTGCACGCAACGTATGACCTGAATAAACATCTTAAACGGCAACTACCCGACTTATCGCTAATCTAACACACAGTAAGCTGATAAACTGCTTATTGTAAACACAATAATCTCCAACAGCGGCGCTTCTATATGAATATTAATGACAATCGCTTAGAGTTCACCTTGCACTTCATTTAGCAAGTCAAGAGAGCATTGATAGCGTATCTCGGTGTTGGCCTGTCGGGCGTGTCGGTCTGGCGACACTCACGAGTTACGACAAGGTCGGCTGTTCATTTCACTGCTGGCTCAACGGGCCGACATGCGCCAGTAAGTGCGGTTGGAGTAAGAAAGATCGCACTTGCTCAAGCTGTTGCCTGTAACTACGATTGACTATAAAAAGTGACCCTTTTTGTGGGGAAAGATTTGTAGATACAACGGATACTGAATCTTCACACCTGTTTGAGGCGCCTGTTCTCCAAATGCCCAGGATTTACCATCCGGAGATTTCTTTTCCAAACCAGGAACGGGTAGTCATGACACCCCTTGTAAGGACAACGGATAATAAACGCTTTGGGAAAATTATATATATATTTAAATTATTGTAAATAATACCCAACAGCTATAATGCGCCAATGCGATGTTACTTCTATAAAGGTACAATAAAAAATACATAATACTTATATGAGTTAACAAAAATAACAATAAATTGGCCTACGTGTGTGTGGCACGAATGGATAGAATAAGAAATGAGTACATAAGAGGACGTCTGAAAGTGGCACCGGTGACTGAAATGTTGTGCGGAAATCGGTTGTCATGGTATGGGCATGTGATGCGGAGGAATGAGGAAAATGTCGTGAGGAAAGTCTTGAGTATGAATGTCGATGGCTATAAGAGTAGGGGAAGACCAAAGAAACGATGGATGGACTGTATGAAGGATGATATGGCTAGAAAGGAGGTCACTACCGAGATGACAACTAATAGAGAAGTATGGAAGAAAGGGACATGCTGCGCCGACCCCAAATAAATTGGTATAAGGACAGGAGAAGGATGAACAATAAATTGGCCTCTAATTATTTTCAATGCAATTCAGTGCTACTTCTCCTCTTCAGGCTGCATTGCAAATATGTCTATCTCCATAGAAATAATATTCGACAATCTTATGGCTCGTGACAAGGAGGCTAACTTGTTCATGTTTGTCTTAGAGCATGGCTCCAGAAGCGTAATCGTGGGGCGACGCGCGCCCCCGCACCCACGCGGCGCGCGCCCCCGGACCCACGCGGCGCGCGCAGCCCCGGCTCTGACAATAGTTCCGGATGGTGCATCCAACCGCGCAGCACTCTAGTATAGACTCGGGTACAAAAGCGGGAAAAAGGGATAGACACCGTATTTTAAATTTTTGCCACCGAATTCTGAAATTAAAATATTTTTTCACTTTGTAGTGTTTTTTTAGAAGTTAGCTGTTTTTTTTCCTCGTTTTAGTGGCAGTTTGTAATTTATCTAACTTACAAAAGCCTAATGACAACTGCTCATCACCCTTTACAAAATATTGCTTTCCCGATACAGGTACGTTAATTGTTGAGGATATGCGTTGTGACGAGCATAAATTGCTTAGCAACCATACCATGTTAAGCCGCGCGCGACACCGATTCGGTGTCAAACAATAGAAAATCAATTGTGTCTCACTGTCCTGTGTAGCTGTCCTTGACCAATTAAAGAACCTTATCGAATCGCAATCCGTTAAATACTTATTATGAAGTAGTTCCGATGGCCATCTGTGTTCTTCATCATCAGTTCCACTTCACCAAATGGTGCTTTCTGAGAGCAAATGCACGAGTTATTATGAAAAATACCCAAATCGCTATAGTTGTGCCTATAAAATTTCATCAGATTCTGAATGGTGACAATGGGACCATCTCGGGAGCATACCCTTTCAAACAAAAAAAAATCAAAATCGGTTCATTATTAACGGATAAGTCGGTGAAAATACATTAAAAAAAAAAACAAACATACAGACGAACAGACAACTTCCTCCTTTTTGGATATCGGTTTAAAACCTTAAATCAGGTATGGGCAACCTTTGACATGTTAAGGGCCAAACTTTAGCGTGCAAATACGTTCGCGGGCCGCGTTTAAAAGAAGGTAAGTATTTAGTGCATTTTCAAGTAGTGATCATATTTTTTACGATAGATGTTAGACATGATATAATACGAGAATGTTATTATAGTACAATTTATTAAAATAACAAAATTAAATTAAAAAAATATGTTACATTATAATTAAATCGTTAAATGTGCAATTGTTACAAACTACGAAAGTTAAATACACCGAAATCAATGAGACACTTGAGCTTGAATTTGGGAAACTAATCCATCGATATTTGGATTAATTCGACTGATACAAAGAACTAAAGAATTTTCCAAATAATCGTCAGTCAGTCTTGTACGATGTGTTGATTTATTAAATTTCATCAATGAAAAGAACTGTTCGCATTTATAAGTACTGCCAAACGCACAAATCAATCTTCTTGCGAATTTTCTAAGCTGCGGAAAATTGTCTTCTTCTAGGTATTTTTTGTAGAAATCGCACAACTCTACGTCTTCAAATTTGGATTTTAGAAGTGAGTTTTCTTGAATCTCGATCAACTCCATTTGTAAGTGTATTGGAGCATTTTGTACATTACATTTTGTAGGAGTAGCAAATAAACTGAAACAGTTTTCCATGTTTTTGAAGTCGCCAAATCTGTTCGAAAATTGTTCCGACAGTAACTTGAGTTCTTCAGCATATTGAGCATAAGCAATATTTTTATACGCAGAGAGCGTGTTGAAATGGTAACTATTACCAGACAGCATCTGTGACTCCCACAAGCGTAGTTTGATCTGAAACGCTTTCAAATGGCTGTACAAATAATTTACTAACTGTCCTTGTTTTTGAAGTTTCAAATTTAAATCATTCAAATAGTCTGTAAGATCGACCAGAAATGCTAAGTCACATATCCATTTTGGGTCACTTAATTCAGATAGTGGTTTATCTTTTATTTTCATAAAGTCTGCTGTCTCATTTCTAAGCTCATAAAACCGTTTCAACATTTTTCCTTTGCCATCTGACTTCACAATAATATGTTACGTCGTTATATTCAGCTGATATTTCGTCCAAAAACGCCTTGAACTGACGATGGTTAAGACCTCGGGATCGAATAAAGTTGACGGTTTTTACTACCACATTAATAACATTCTGGAGTCGAATGGACTTAGAACACAAGTTCTGTTGGTGAATAATGCAATGAAGGACTATCAAATCATCTTTTTGCACATTTAATTCTGTTGCTTTTTCATTCAGAATTCCGATGAAACCTTTACGTAAGCCGACCATAGAAGGTGCACCATCAGTGCATACTCCAATTAATTTTGACCATGGCAAGCCAAAACTTCTGAATACCTTTTGAACTTCAATAAAAATATCCTCTCCTGCAGTGGTTCCTTTAAGCGGCTGTAAAGCATGCAATTCCTCAGTAACAGTGAACTCCTTATTAACACCTCGAATAAATATAGCCAGTTGAGCTGTGTCAGACAAATCGGTGCTTTCGTCTAATGCTATGGAAAATGATTCAAAACCAGCCATACGGTCAGTCAATGTTGTTTTTATATCATTACCCATCATTTCTATACGTCGAACAACAGTTCGTCTTGACAAACTAATTTTTTTTAATTCATTTTTCTTTTCGGGATACAAAATACTGCAAACTTCTAACATACACTCCTTGATAAATTCTCCTTCGGCAAATGGTTTTAATGCCTTTGCCAATTTTGAGCTAACTATAAAACTAGCTTTCACAACATTATCAAGTTGTGTTTTTTGTTTATGAAACATTTGTTGCTGTTTTTCCAAAGGACATTGACCGGTTCTGGGCCATATGCTGCCCAGACATGGGAGTACTTCCAAATGATTACTTGCATTAACATATAATTTTAAAAAATAATAAAAAAGAAATCGGTCCCAGGGTTTTTTTTAGTTTTGTTTTTAAGATTTTCGGGACGATTTTAGTTAACTATTATTTTAATAAATGTTTTCGCATAAAAATAATATGTAACTCCATGACAATCAGATTCCATCAAAAGTAATCTCGCTCGGCTCGAAAACCAGTTCTAATGAATGCTTACCGGCTGAGAGTTGCAACACAATCAGAGTTGTGAAAAAAATGCTGTCTCGCATGCGCACATTTAGATTATGTATATGTTTGTCTCTCTCATGCATATACCTGCGTCTGTACCTGCTTGCGCGCGCGCCACTGATTTCGCACTGCAGTCTAACTTCACCCGTGATCCGTTGTGTACTGTGCGCATTTTTATTTCATCCATTATTTTTAACGACTTGGCTTTACTTAGACTTTTGTATTGTTTCACCCATTGACCTGGCTTTTCATTTGGACTATCGTAGTGCTACATATTGCGTTTAGATTGAGTTTATTTTCGAAGTGCTAAGTGTTCTGAGCAATGTATCAACCACACAACAGGGTATGTTTACTTTGTAACCGTTCTGTGGAAAGAACCAGAAGACACACGTTAACTCGTAATCTACAGAACAACCATCATCATACGGTTCAAAACATAATTCAAGCTTTAACTCCACATGAGGTAAGTACTTTTTAACCGCTCAGGCCCGTGGCTCAATAACGTCATCTCTCAATCTCAAAAAAAACATTTTTATTCGATAACTACTTTCAAATCGCGCGCCGCGAGGGCTCCTATTCGGAGCCATTGGGGCTTTATCGGTTAAGTATAACATCACTAAGCGATAGTCAAATTGAATCCACTGAACACTGTCAGGACCGTTCATGTAAATGTCACGTGTTAATTATTATGATCTTAGGGGCTACCAAAACGACTTTCGACTGTCGTGATCGTTTCGTAACGCATGGTGATTGCCATAGGTGATTAATTGAACTAAGTGATTGATTGCGATTTTTGTAGGCCCAATTATTCACTTTTGACGTGTACGACACGATATCTAACTTGAGTACTATTTTCACGGCCTTGAGTTTGGCTGTTACGGTATTCAAGTTTTTATATTTATTTTCAGATAACATTCGATAACAGCGAACATATCTGCCATGGTTGTAGGACAAGAGCTCGACGAGGAAGGCGAACGCTCCCTGCAGTGGAAGGTGTGCCTGCAGTGGAAGATGTGCCTGCTGTAGAAGGTGTGCCTGCTGTGGAGAACATACCTGCTGTGGAAGATATACCTGCTGTGGAAGATGCGCCTGCTCTAGAAGATCCGCCGGCAGTGGAAAACGTAACGTTTAGGTTTCCTGAGAATTACTGCCGAGCCCCGAACACATCAACTACTTGTATGGTATACAATTGTACAAACAATAGGTACTCGTCTTCGAGTTCCGAAAAGTCTAAAAGTGCAATTGCTTATAAACCACAATTACTTTATTCCAGCACATGCACGCGTGTGCCAGGAACATTTAGAAGACAACTCCTGGGATGATCTTTTCACTGCACGAAATCGTTGTTTTCATTTTAATCCCCAACAAGTCTTCGAAATGTTGGAATTATTAAAACTACCCAGAAGCCACATTATAGATTTTGAAAATCTTAATCAGCAACATGATGCCGAATTATTTTATTGGACTGGTCGCACTCGTGACGAATTCGAAAGGCTGTTCAATGAAACTACACAATTAGCACAAAGATGCCGATGTCCACGGACAGCACTAGGTATACTTCTGTCTAAACTTAGAACTGGGGAATCGAATGAAAGACTCGCCACGTTTTTTAACATGTCGCGAACGACTCTCGAACGGAAGATGAAAACAGCTAGGGAATGCCTAGAAAGTGATTTTGTTCCTCGCCACTTGGGTTTCGATCACATGACCAGAGAACAGATAATAGAAAGAAATCTAGCGGTTCCTAATGCTTTGTTCGCTAATAATGAGAAAGCTATTATAATCTGCGATGGAACTTATATGTACATCCAAAAGAGCAGTAACTTCACATTTCAAAAAGTCACGTACAGTCTCCACAAGTACAGAAACCTACTTAAACCATTTTTATTTGTTAAATGTGATGGGCACATTATCGATATTTCTGGACCTTATCAAGCGACTCAAAATGACGCTACTATTTTAAATAATCTTTTAGATGGTCCAGGTAGAGTTATTCATTGGCTGTTACAGTTCGGTGATATATTTATTTTAGACAGAGGGTTTCGTGACTCTATACCCATGTTGGAATCCCATGGATATGTTGGCATAATGCCAGAATCTCAGGCAAGAAGAGCTACTCAATTGAGTACAATCCAGGCAAATAAATCAAGAACGTGCACCATTTGCCGGTGGCCTGTTGAGGTAGTAAATGGGAGGCTGAAACGTGATTTTAAGATTTTTCGTCATGAATATTGTAATGTAGCCATGAGCCATTTTTCACAGACCTTAAAATCGGTGCGGCTTTAACGAATGCCTTTCACGTCGACATAATAGACAGTCCCCATGCAAGCGATTTTATAAACATAGCTAGAGAGCGACTGAATGTTGCCAATAACTTGGCAGATTACGTGGACGAAAAAAGATTAAACCGAAATAGAGCCCATTTCGAAAATATTACTGTTGAGCAGAATAATGTTACCGCATTTCCAATATTGACCGCTGAAGAATTGACCCTTTTCGCTGTAGGCACCTACCAAATAAAACTTGCACCCAGTTACTACAGTGAACATGTACGCAGCAGTGGATCATTTCTTATCCAACAATATAACGGAGATCTTAACGATCTGTCAGCATTTACTATGCCTTCCAGTAATGTCCAACTCATAAGAGCACACATAAAGAGTAGACATGTATCGTCGAAAATGTACCACTGCTACATATTGATGCATTAGGACAATCCTGGAATAGAGTGCATAAGAAACTATTGCTGCTCATGTTTCACAGGTCGCAGAACAATTGGCAGTTGTGCCCACATTATGTGCCTAGTTTGGTTTTTAGGCTGGGCTAGGCACCAAGACGGTATTAGGCGTCCTGCTCTATTTCTCGATACAATTATCATCGATGACGATGATGACGATTAAGTGAATAATTATAGATCATACGATGTAAACGAATAATGTAATAATATCAATGTTAGTAATTCATTGTTTAATGTCAAGTAGATAACTGTGAGTATTATTAATGTAAATCAATTCTGAATGTCAGAAATCATGAAATACTTGATTGTAATAATAAAGTGAGTAATTGTTTAAAATAATTACTGCGGTACGTACCATTGGATTTCATTCTTCACCAATAAAAAATCTTAACAAAAAATATTTTTTTCTCATATCTCCTCGAATAGATTTTGATGAGCTTTCGTTTACAGAGTAGTGTTAGCCTAAGGTACATAATGCACTATGTGTTCATTCTGGGCAACACTTGGCCCAACTCCCATACATGGATGGTCAATGTCCTTTGCGGTAAGCTTCTGGATTTTGTCTGTTCTTAATTGTCCTGTCAGTGAGTGCAGCGTAGCATGCTTAGTTGAGTAATGCCTCTTTATATTGAATTCTTTCATTACTGAAATGGATTCATTACACAGCAAACAAATAGGCTTACCATTGTGCAAGATAAAAAAGAATTCTTCAGTCCATTTTTCTTGAAACTGGCGACCCTTTGTATCTACTTTTCGTTTCTTTCCACCAGACATAATTTTTGTTTACTTTTCGTTCAATAAACTTAATAACAAACTATAGTTAGTAACAACTCAAGATGCACACAAAGTCACAAAGCATGTTGACGGCTCGAGCAGTTTGCTAGGATATCGCTTGTCCAAGTTATCACCTCGGTGGCTCAAATAGAACTGAACTAACGTTCGGGCCATCCACCCACTTATATAGGCAAAATGAAGGAATAATCTGGAATAAACTAGTTTAGAATAATTGAGAAGCAATAAATCTGTGTCGCCCGTGAGGCGGCAAACCTCAAAGAATTTGATCGAGCAAGCCGAGTGGCGGCGATTCCAAAGAGTGAGGCGGCAAACATCAAAGGATTTGATGTTTGGCGCCTCACTGTCACTCCCGTGAATATAAGTACCTAATGTAATATTTTCTAAACTGGGTTTTTTCAAAATGTCTCGCGGGCCGCATAATATCTTACAGCGGGCCGGATCCGGCCCGCGGGCCGGTTGTGGCCCATATATGCCTTAAATGATCTACAATTTAACGAAAAAGTTAAAATTTGAAGAACCTCGAATTTGGAAATAAATAGTTTTATTTAACCAAATTACAAGATGATTATTAACATTAACTAAATTAAATTAAAACTAAGTTAAGCTTAAAAAAGGCCCTCGGGGCATTGTACCGAGGATGCTGGCGGCATTTCCTCGCTGAATTGCAAAAATAAATTCGGAAATAAATTCAATTCGCGGTTGTTTTACTATTGCTTTTTTTCTCACTTTTGTTTTTAAGCGGTCAAATCAAAATGATAAAAGGCGGTCTTTGTCGTCTTTCATCATCATTATTGAATTACTGTCATGTCGAAACACCAGAAGAATGTAGGTACACGTATCGTCACTATGTTAGAAGAAGGCAGAAGTCAGCGAAGTGCAGCAAGAACAATAGGCCTGACACTTTCTACAGTGCAACGAGTCGTCCAACGAATCCGAGAAACTGGACAGAACATAAGAAGACCAGGAACCGGCAGAACGAGATGTCTAGGTACGGCTCGAGAGGATAGATTTATTGTTACGACCATGCTCCGAAATCGGCACCTCACGGCAGTAGAAGTAACAAACCAACTTCGGGAGAACTATAGAGACGACGTAAGCGAGCGGACTGTAAGGCGGCGGCTTCTTGAAGCTAATTTGACCCCACATAGACAAGCAAATGGTCCAAAACTTGAAAGGGGACATCGGGTAGCAAGATTAGTTTACGTACGCGAACACGCACAATGCAGAGACAAGAGGCAAGAGTAATTAATTAATTATGCACATTATGGGCGGCGAAGAGTTTACCGACGGCCTTCTCTCTCACTCTCTTTCTTTACCATACGAAACTACCTTTTGGAAGGAGCGACTAGAATAATTCAATTTTTTTTTGGTATATTTTGACGTTCAAAAGAATATTTGAAACAATTATTTGACTTTGTCCAGGGGAACGTTTTATTCCAGCTTGTTTTGAGGATAAAGTGCCGTTCGTTCGTTCTTATGGTTTGGGCTGGGATCTCTTCAGAGTCGCACAGAGTTAGTGCGGATAGAAAATGGTACGCTAACTAGTGCAAGATATGTGGAAGAAATTCTTAATGAGCATGTCGGCATTGTCGGCCCATATTCTATTATTATGGACGAAAATTCAATATTTATGCATGACAACGCCAGGCCACATACAATCGGTTGTGACAATCGTCAACAGGATCCGGCAATTGGGATTCGAAGTCTTGAAAGAGAAGATTGTTTTCATGGTCCTCGGTACGCACCACCGTCGGGTGCCCAAATACCGGTACGCGGGGTTCACGTTGGCGTCGAGTCGACGATGAAGTACCTGGGACTTGTCCTCGAAAACCGGTGGAACTTCGGAACAACGGAAGCAACACGGGTGGGTTTTAGTCAGTAAGAGTCTGACACACCCTCCCGCTCCACCCAGAGCAGGTACCTATTTGATAATTTCCTACCAAAAAAAAAGGGTCCCATACAGCTCAAATTGTAAATGAGTATTGCTATTGATGCCACGTTGGCATCAATCGCAATACTTATTTACAATTTACTAATTTACATTTCATTTACAAAGGGACCGGCCCGCGAGAAGCCTGGGCCTGAATCCAATTGAACACGCTTGGGACAAGCTTGGGAGATGAGTAAGAAATCGAAACCTCACCCCACTCACCCACTTCGAAACCTGAAACATGCATTAGTGGAAGAATGGACCATTATCCCGCAACATCACATAAGAAACTTAATAAACAGGATGCGCAGTCGCCTGACAGCTGTAAGTTCGTTTTTTGTGTTGTATGTGAGGTAACCATAAAAATATTGATATTTTGTTTTTTTATCTAATTTTGCAACTAAACTAATAATGTTTCCAACATTTGATGTGGTTTTATTAGGAACTGGTAAATTATCTACAACATACAGTTTCAGCTCTATTATTTTAAGAGTAATTTCGTACTGACCCGTATTATTTGTTCTCGAGTGTATATCAAATAAAGGACGATATTCTAATTAAATATGAATAAATTATTGCAGTGGCTGAAGATACACGAGCGTCTGTAGTAAATCATAGTTATTGCGAGGGACGTCCTTAATTGTCACGGCACGTATCGTTTGCATAGCTACTGTCTTGTGAGGCAGGCTGTATTCTCTCACAGCAGGACAATACAACCCGATGTGGGTTGTATTGTACTGATAATACTAACATTCGGAAACCATCTTACATAGATTCGATATACAAGTGCAGCCTAGACAATAAGATGGAATTTCAATTCCTCTAAAATTGTCTAAATGCTTCGCTATGACATTCTGTCGAATGCGGCACCCAGTTAATTTTTAATATAATTTAAATAACAATGTCATTATGAAATCGATGGCCATAAAAGATCTGGAAGTCACATTCGATCGAAAGCTCACCCTCCACGACCATACTGCCACGGTGGGTACAGAATCCTTTGTCCTACGCAATTGCCGCGAATAGCGCACCACACATGGCATTAAGAAAAATTTTAATGTATTTGTACGTAGTAAATTAGAATCCAGCTCCTGAGCTGCGTGTGGAATCCATACGAACGTACCTACGCGCTTTTATTGGAAAAGGTACAAAAAAGCGTTCCTTAGGTTTTTATATTTAAAGCGTAAACACGGTTATTATCCTTACCTTTCCGATAAAATTTATATTGAGATGCCTCGAGTATAACTAATTAGAGGTAAGGCGAGCACGAGATCAGCTCACCATAGCCTGCAAGACGCTCCGTGACACTAATGACGCACCTGACCTGCATGCTGTGCTGGCTCGTTTCTTTGTCCCAGACAATCACTGCCGCGGCAGAAACCACAGGCCGTTTGCTGTGCCTCCATGTCGCACCGTTGCGCGTGCTAAGTCCCCAGTACCTCGCACTCTGGCCGCACTTACAGGCTTATTCATAAACCTTACTTAACTTTTATTTACATTGCATTCATAAAAGCTGTTTAGAGTTAACAGTTAAACCTGTTAAGCCCCGCGCGACACCGATTCGGAGTCAAACAATAGAAAATCAATTGTGCCTCATTACATTACTGTCCATGACGAATTAAGTAGCTGTCAAATTAAATAGCCCTCGGACCTTGTTTAGCGATTTTAAACAACAAAATGGCGGACGAAATCCTTGCTTCTAACATCTGTTTGAGTCTGTTTCACTCATTTCTAACTTGTTGCAGTGCATTGTTAAAACTTTTCTAGTGATACCTAATGGAATATATTTGATTTCGATGACGATTTAAGTCTTTTTGAGCAAGATGTAGAAGATTTAAATGAATTTAGGTGACCGCGTACAATTGCATCCTATTGCAGAGTACGATAATGTAGAGTATCGAACAAAGTACAGGTTTTCCAAAGAAAATATGACGAAATTAATTAATCTCGTAAAAGATGACATTACAGTGGATGCAAGAGGCGCGAGGCAGTGGCATACCTGTACAATGTACATATTAAAGTAATGGCTGTGATTAGGCCCTGGGGGCGGCATGTGGTAGGTGCACTTACTGAGTACGTCTAAGCAGCGATGGCGATAGAATTAGGTAGACAGTCCTACAGATTGACTGAGTTAAATTTTATCTAAAACAGATTCAAGACGGTAACGGTGAGTTGCACGGCATAAGTCAACCTACCATGTGTCGCCTACGTAAAAGACTTGGTCGTGCACTAGCCAGAAAGAGTACAGAATTCATACAAATGCCTAGTACGTTAACTGAACAAAGTCGCACACAGAGGGTGTTTGCTGTCTTTCGTTTTGTACTGGACAAAGGCGAGCCGCATCCATTTATCTGCCTTAGCTTAATAATTAATATTTTATCCTCAAAAACACAATTACAAAAATTAGCACGAGTGAAACTTTATCTGACAGACTGGCAGTTTTGTTTTTTTTAATTTGGTGTTTGGCACGAGCACTATAGACCAATTTTACAATATTCTACCGAAAACCACTTAGTTGCCAGTGTACAAAAAAATAAGTGGTGGTTAGTTAAGCAATGCTTAAATATCGTTTATGAATAAGAAATACTTAATTAGTATTTAAGGTTTAATTAGTTAAGTAATGTTTAAGACGTTGATTAACGATTCTTCATGAATAAGCCTGTTAATAATCTCTTGGATTCTAATCTAACAAACGATCTCCTTGCGTATGAATGGACGAAGATTTCATTGGCATGACAGAAATACTGTGAAAGGGAGATTCATTAAAGTATTGTTATTTTTTTATTGTTTTATGTTTTTACCAAAATGTTTATAATTTTATTTTTTTCTTTTCAATGTGTATTTGCCTTTAATTGTTGTAATTGGTTTTAACCGCGTTAATTACAGTTAAAATAAATAAATAAATCTTGGGTTCTTTTGAATCGGTGCATTCAAGAATACTGAACAAGGGTGAACTTTAGGACTGGAAGGCGAATCCTGGCACTAGCTGGATTAAAGCAAATAACTGTTAAAGAATCAGAAGTCCATTTCACACACTTCTCCGTTGTGCTACATTAGATAATATATAATCACATGTTCACATCTAATTAGTGTGTAATTAGATGTGAATCCAGTTATGCAAACTTAAGTAGGAAGTTCCAGTTACACAAGGATGACGTGGAATAGGAAGACGATATTAACTTGAACATGACCAGGCACGACAGTTCACAGTACACTCTTTAACTACATTTCTTTATGCCTACTATGCTTCTATACTGTTTATAAATGACTTTTTATAATAGCAAACAACAGTCGCCTGAACTTCTAATTGGAATTTAGCTTTATCAGGACACTAAACAAGGGCGAGTTACTTATAGGCAATTAGGCACATGACTAGCCTTCATCAGCAACTTATGACAGCAGCATAAATTAAAACAAGCAAAGGGCATAACGAAGACTTGTTTAAAAGTTCATGCTTTAAAAATAATCGTCAAACAATATGCGCTCATAAAAAACAATCGGCTCAATACCTGTAAAGGAAAGGCAAGGACATTAATGATTGCTGCGTCAGCCGCTCAGCGGAGCGCGCCACTGTTTTATATGGGCCAAAGAAACGGTGGCATTGTTCTACACGTACTTGCGGGTGTTCACAATAGCTAGTTCAAGGATTTAATACTACAATTATGTAGATGTAGGTCAGTATTTGGTTTAGTTGGTAAAAAGTGCTACTGAGGTGACTGTCATTCATCAGTGTTTTTTCACTGCATGAGCGCCATTAGAGCGTCTCGAAGTAATGACTCATGATGACGCACCGCGGTGCTGACTCGTAATAAAGCGATAAACCTCACGTGAATCAATATTCCACTAAGCGACCCTCATCGTTCATTGTTATTCTAGCAGCGCTTCCATTTTTTACCCGACTACAGCAAAGCCAAAAGAGGGTTATGATTTTAACAGGCTATGTATGTCTGTTCGCCTGTTCCTTCAAAAACTCTTTGTCGTATTTTGACAAACGAGTTGTCGTTGGAAGCGTCTAGTTTTACCGCGGGTTATATGACGTCACAAAAAATCCAACATAATTATAGCGTATAGCGGGTGAAAATAAAAAGAAAACCATTCCCAAAAATAATTGAAATACAAATAAAAGTTATAAACTAAAACTCAACTACGACAAAAAACGCCAACTAACGAGTCCGGAGTCACACGTCATGTAATGTAATTGGGGCATACATCGAAAAGATTACGTGTGTTTGACTCCGGGTCTTTAATTTGTCTGTCTGTGATGTCTTTGTTTATAACTTTTTAGTTGGCGTTTTTGTCGTAGTTGGGTTTTAACAGCGGTTATTTGTTGGACCAACACCGTCGCGTCCGCAATAAGACGGGGACACCACGGGACACTATTTAAAAGTGAAAAATAAAAGATCTGGATGAGGAACAGACTTACAAAGTGTGTATCAGGTAGTACCTATGCCCAGCAGAGAAAAAACAGTTCCCGTGCCAAGCCTCAGTATTAAACAATAACTTTAGACTGTTGTATTTAGTTGCTTATCCTCCAAAACATTAGAGTTTAAGTTTTCTTCAGGAAACGATATGCTGATATTTATTAAACAATTCACTTCAAACAATCCCAACCATGTTCAACTAGTAAGAAATTATGTATTGTACGTACATTATGTGAAAGATACTATGCGTAATTTATTATGTACTCGAGGGGTATTAAAAAAATGGCATGGCATGCCGGCGAGTGGTCTATATCTACACAGAGAAGGCAAGTAGTGGCTAGTCGCACCAGTGCAGCAAATAAGTGCAAATGAGAAGAATTGCCGAGATATCACATCGCCCACCACACAGCGAGCAGCAAGCAATAACAATTGTAACAGATTGTAATATTACGCAGTGTCATTTTGCTATAGAAGACGCAAAAACCACCTACCACCTAGCCTAAGAAAAAATGCTTTTCGAAACTGCTGCAAAATATCAATTTATATCCGCATCTCTCAAACAAGGTGTTCAGGAAAACCGAGGCACTTTCATTTCGAGGCATTTCTGCGACTGGCGTGGCCGCTATAGAGACCCCGCCCAAACATGGGGACTAGGTAATACAATATCGACGAACTGACGGCAGTGTGCCCCCAGTACTGCCAGTACTACTGTTCATGCAGTGATGCACGTGTGTCATTATATTTTTATGTTTTCAGACGATATCGTGATGGCAACCGGCGCAAGTGTGCCGTTCTCACGGCGACAAGTGACATCAGCCCTAACGATTGTATGTCGATGTGAAACCGTTTGAATGTGAATGCGGCGTGTATCACAACTCATGTAATAGTTAATGGCGCAGTGATTTAGACCGCGTTTCATGCAAGTGAAAGTGCAGGAAGTGCGGCGCACGCCCGCGCCGGTGGATGGCCGGCAGGAGGCCGCGGGTGGCAACGAATCGATGATTACAAACAACCAATTCCGACCAGCGGCGTTGCCACATGAACACTGCGACAACACATTGTCCACACATCTGTTGTTCATATCGGTGCCGCTGCCCAGTGCGGCCAGCGTGTGCGCATATCCTCGTTGTTCAGTGCTCCAAACGAAAAGATGCAGCATCATGGTTATTTTTATATTAATCATTGTGAAGCCAAATAGACTAGGGCAGTTGCAGTTAACACAGGAAACTCGGAAAGTCATCGATGAAAAAGAAAGATGTTAAAAAATATCCAGGCGAGGACGATTTATGATTAGATAAAACGCCACACAACTCATAATCGAATGACACCTTGATGCAAAAAAAAACTCATGTGCAGGCAATAAAAATAATCCGTTGTTCCAATAAGCAGTAGCCACAGATTGCCGCGACGAATGCAGGCCGACTGCCGTAATTACCACGCCTGTCACTCAAATTGATGACAGCCATTTGATATTTTATTGTAAAGGTCGATGACCCTACGAGGGCGGCACTGAAAATTTCGGGAATCAAGGAAGTGACACAACATTACTATTTAAAAATGTATTTATTGCTTTTCGAAGTATTCTCCGCGAAATTTGACACATGTTTCCATACGATGGAACCAATCATTGAAGCAACCATTCCATTCGTATGTTGGGGTCTCCAAAATGGCCGTTTTGTAGGCGTCCACAGCTTCTTCAGGTGATGAAAATCTCTGTCCACGTTATTTATTCTTTATTTTAGGGAAAGTATAGAAATCATTAGGGCTTAGGTCGGGGCTGTACGGCGGATGGTCTAATAATTCTATGTTTTCTTGCTCTAAAAACTCTTATGTTCTGTGCACGGTGTGAGAACTCGCATTGTCGTGATGGAGGATGATGCGGCGGTTGCAGTTCTCTTTACGGAGTTCAGAAACGACCTGTGGCAAACAAATGCTAGCATACCATTCTGCATTAACCGTTATTTGTCCCTCAAGAGGAATAGTCGTAACATGGCCGGTTTTAGAGACAAACGTGGCCACCGTTTGTTTGCAACACTCCGTGTACGAACAATTTTTGTTGGCTTTAACTCATTTTCGAACACCCAAACTCGTGACTGGTTTTTTGTTTCGGGTTCGTACGCGTATATCCAGGATTCGTCACCTGATACGATGTTGTATACAGCATTTGAGGATCCTGCGTGGAATCTTTCGAGAGTTCTTACGCACCAAGTAACGCGAGCCGCTTTTTGCTCTTCACAGAGCGAATGCGGTATCCATCGGGAAAACAACTTTTTTACACCTAATTATTCATGCAAGATTATTTGTATTTGACTCATGCCAATGTCTAAAGTTGCCTGAATTTCGCGGTATGTCACGTGTCGATCTTCCTCAATCAGCTTACGCACAGCATCAACGGTTTCTTGGGTGACTGCAGTTTTTGGACGACCTTGACGGGGATCAACACTGAGCTTGACACGTCCACGTTGAAATTCAGCAAACCAGCGATAAATTATGGTTTAGGAGGGGGCTTCATCACCAAATGCAACACACTGTTTTTGTGTTAAACCACTTCGAAAGTCATAATAAATCATCGCTCTTGAATTTTCTCGAGTCAATTCTATTTTCTCAACGACTAAACAAGTTTGACAAAACCTTGTGACAAGACCGAGAATCTTTTTTTAAATAAATAAATGGTATTCGATTTTTAAAACCAAGGAGTTTTCAATTAAAAAGATTTTAATATGACAGGAACAGTGGAAATATTCCATTCCCGATACTTTTAGTGCAGCCCTCGTATTACTTTCTGCTACAATCAGCACATAAAATGAAAACGGCGTAGGTATTTGTTTAGGTTTCCGGATACCCTGTTGGAAACAATAGCATATTTTACAAAATCTTGAATAAATATGATCTAATAAAACTTGTATCTAAGAATGATTCCGTAATGGGTCAAGATAACTGCGATGTCATAGTCAAAGCAAACTTAGTTATCACGAGATAACACTGTGCACTGCTTTTAGAGCCGTTGGACAAACAACTAATATATAATGTCCAATAGTAAGGCGCTGTTGTCACGAACGAGGACACAAGGAAGCGACCATGGCGCACAGTGGAACGAATGTATGGGAGCGGTTGGACGTAGACATGTCCGAAAAAAAAGAGTAAAATTATGCCAAACTAATGATGCCATCTTATTCGATTACTTAATGCCTTCATAACTTGTGGTGATGAATTTCTTCATAACTCCCATATTTCGGGAGTAATTTGAGAAAATGTGAAATTTTACTATGAAAATGAGTGTATCGAGCTCTCTCCCTCCTGATTCCGGGCTTGTTTCAAGTAGCGGTCTCTAATATCATAATGCTAATACTAAGAGCTATATTTAATACTAAGACACATAGTGCGCCAAATGTGCACTTTCTGGGATAAAGAGTGATGTTTATTTTATAACACAATTTTTTTATTTTTTGTTTATTTTGTTGATTAAAACCGTTTTTCTAAAGGTTTACCTTATTACAATAACATTTCTGAGCAGCCAATTAGAGAAGATATAAGCTAATTAGGATATATAATTAGGGACTTAAGGTTTACATATAAAACTGATGCACTAATGATTACTGATAAGAACATTGCTATTATTTAATTACTAAATGGCTCTTAACCGCTCAGGCCCGTGGCTCAATAACGTCATCTCTCAATCTCAAAAAAAACTTTTTTATTCGATAACTACTTTCAAATCGCGCGCCGCGAGGGCTCCTATTCGGAGCCATTGGGGCTTTACTGGTTAATACACTAATTTAGCATGCATCATTTACTAATTATCACAATAACTAATTACCTTGCAATATTTAACAAAGGATACCTGGGATACCTGGATTTTATATAAATAGGTCACTATTAGTAACTTTAAAATCAGTGTTGATTTACACCTCGTTGTATCCAAGCTAATCTCGCAATGTATTTTCCAAATTTTAATACAAATCTTGATATTCACGTTGCTTTATGCGCACGCGCACATAAAGATTTACGCGACTTTAACTATTTGTTCAGTGTTTTAAAAGATAACAGTTGTGTTCAGTTATGTGAAAGTGCTGAAACAAGTTTAAAAGACTGGTGTCGTCGATTTTGCTACCGCATTTATGCAAAATGGACACAGTCTGGAAGAAGCACAGATAAGTTTCGGAAGAAACATGAGATTTGGCTACAGGCTGCAATTCAATGGCCGGAATTACAGAATGAAAATATGGAACCTTCTACAGAAAATATAAGTGACGTCATCGAGCCCATAATTTCTCCTGCTAAATCTGATGCTTCAACTTGTACACATCCTAGTCCTCGTAAATCTTTTGAGGACCTTAGTAACCGGCAAAAAAGAAGACGCACTGAAGATAGTCTTTCATGCAGCAGTAGCAGCGCTGAAATTATGTTTTCGGCCGAAAGGGCGCTTCAAAAGGCAGGACAAAGCGATACAGCTTATGTTATGAAATACTTGACGGAGAATCCAGAAGAGGCCTCAAAAATCAAAGCCTTCATTGAAGGTAAATCAATTCAGGTACGGGAAATATCCCCTTTGAAGGCATTGGCTCTTTATGTATCGATGAACTTATCGAAATGGCGCTATAACACTCTTCGGGATTTCAACACTCAAGAAGGAGCTCTTCAATACCCGAGTTACTACATGTTGGTTAAAGAAAAAATTAAGTGCTATCCGGCCAAAGAAGATCTCACAGTTACAGAGAGCTCTGCAAAAATCAAATTACAAGCCTTGATGGATTTAACCTCAAGAAGACTTATTAGGTCGTTAGAAACCCCTGTTGATCCCAATCAACAGCTCGTATTGACCAGCAAATGGGGTTTTGACGGATCATCTAGCCAAAGCATTTATCATCAAAGGACGAGTGAAGATGAGCAAATCGATCTTGCTAGTAATTTTATGATTAGTCTTGTACCACTGCGGCTCGTCTCAAAAGGTGTAACAATTTGGGAAAACGAGCGACCATCTTCCACTTCATTTTGCCGGCCAATATTGTTTAAGTTTATAAAGGAAACCAAAGAAAATGTGCAGAGAGAGATGGCTGAAATCGAAGCAGAGATTGAAGCCTTAACTCCATCCACCATCACTGATGGAATTAGTGTCAAACACCAACTGCTGTTGACAATGATTGATGGTAAAATTCATTCCATTATATCCAATACAGCAGCTTCAGTGTGTGACATATGCAAGGCTTGTCCTAAAGAAATGAATAATTTAGAGTTAATCAAAGATAAACACGCAAACGAGGACATGTATAAATATAGCTTAAGCACCCTTCACGCTTGGATTCGCTCAATGGAATGCTTATTACACATTTCCTACAAATTAGACATAAAATCATGGCAAGTAAGGGGTGATATAGCAAAAAGGCAAGTTGATGACAGGAAGAAAAGAGTTCAAGAGGCTGTAAGAAGAGAAACGGGCTTACTTCTCGATGTTGTGAAACAAGGCAGTGGATCCACCAACAATGGCAACTCGGCAAGGAGATTTTTTGAAAACTACACTAAATCTGCTGAACTGACCGGAATAGATGCTATGCTTTTAAGAAAAATCTGTGTGATCTTGCAGTGTATTTCATCAGGAGAGAAGATCAACGTAACTAAATTCCGAGAGTTCTGCTTTGATACTGCTAAGCTTTACGTGGAGTTATACCCATGGTATTATATGCCTTCTTCACTTCATAAAATTTTAATGCATGGGCCAGACATAGTTCAGAACATGTCAATTGTGCCCATTGGTTTTCTATCCGAAGAGGCATCTGAGGCTAGAAATAAAGATTTTAGAAAATATAGAGAGGGGCATTCTCGAAAGCATAGCAGTATCTCATGCAATGAAGATATTATGCACAATCTTTTACTGTCTTCTGATCCACTTGTTACAAGTATCCGTCCAAAAGGAAATAAGTTTGTAAAAAAATCTTCTTTTAAGGAATTTTATGAGCTTACGGATTCTGAGAAAAGTGATATCGAATTTGTTAACATAAATGATTTAGCGGACATCGATTCTGAATTTGAATTAATTGATGATGATGATGATGACGAAGATAATTAAATGATGTTATTGTTTTAAAATGTGTAACTTAGTAAATTAGAGCTTACATCTTAATTATTTATTGTACTTTTAATGAAACTAGGTAATTTATTATCAACTTACTTAAAAGTCATACTCTCATCAGTTCTTGTGAATATTTTTTGTTAATATATATTTCTGTATATATATAATATATTTATAGACCTCTTAATAAGTCTGTCTGCGGTTTAAAGTAAATACAAATGGGGAAAAAACGTTTTTTTTTTTTAAATTTTCATTTCCTTTTATCCCAGAAAGTGCACATTTGGCGCACTATGTGTCTTAGTATTAAATATAGCTCTTAGTAATAGCATTACGATATTAGAGACCGCTACTTGAAACAAGCCCGGAATCAGGAGGGAGAGAGCTCGATACACTCATTTTCATAGTAAAATTTCACATTTTCTCAAATTACTCCCGAAATATGGGAGTTATGAAGAAATTCATCACCACAATTTATGAAGGCATTAAGTAATCGAATAAGATGGCATCATTAGTTTGTCATAATTTTACTCTTATTTTTCGGACATGTCTACGTCCAACCGCTCCCATACATTCGTTCCACTGTGTGGCGTTATCACCGCCTCACAGTATGAATACGCAAATGTTTCAGGGGAAAAGAACATGTGAAGAAACACCTTGTCTTTCTGATCGATGATGAGATCATCATAGGGTTCTTCATGTAGATTATTATACTCGTATCCTACAAACACAATTATAGCGAACAATATACGGAATCTTACGGTTTTGGGGCTCCCAATCTTGGATATCGGTAGAACACACAGGTACCATATAACTATATAAGATACCATATATATTTGACTGTTTTGTTGATTTTATTCTAATTTGATTTAACTTTATAATAATTTTAATTTGATTCTAATTTGATTTAATTTTATACGCGTAACAAATTAATTTTAATTGTGATGTTGATTTTAATTGTGTTGTTGATTTTAATTGTACCTATGATCCTAAGTTGGTTGAAATAAATAAAAAAAAAAACCAACTTCCTGAAAATACACTAAAAAGTGAAAAATAACCTTAATTTTGGTCGGTGTCTTTGGTTCTGTATTTTCGTTTTTTTGTCACCAACTTCCGAAATAAGGGATTTTTTCACTTATTAGTGTATTTTTTGGAAGTCGTTTGTTTTTTTTTTGTAAAAAAGTTTTTATTTTAAACTTTTTAGTTGTGCTCACTCACGTCCCTGTCACCTGCCCTGGGCGTCGGGAATCCCAGGCCGATTTCCGGCCACCGTAGGCGCGGGCTTGCGGACAGTGAACAATGTGTAGCTCGCCGTCCTATAAGGACCAGAACGGAACCCTAAAAATCGGTTCATAAACACATAAGTTATGCCCGAACTATTTTAATCGAGATAACTGTTTTTATCGCCACCCGTGAAATACTTATCATTGAAGAGTTCTTCTTTATCAGTTCCACATCCACTTTACCAGATGAAAATACCAAAATCGCTATATGTATGCCTACAATATTTGAGGAGTTCCCTCAATTCCTCATGGATCCCATCATCAAAACTAGATTTTGATAAAAATGGGACCAATCTGGAAGTATGTCCTTTCAAATAAAAAAAATATATTTCCAAATCGGTTTATAAACGATGGAGTTCTGAGGTAACAAATATAAAAAAAGAAATACAACCGAATTGAGAACCTCCTCCTTTTGATGGAGTCGGTTAAAAAGAGCAGAGCGCAACCGCTTGTATCTATGTCCAATTAAAAAGAGCAGAGCGCAACCGCTTGTATCTATGTCCAATTCGTTCGGCCGTCGGAGGGGGGATATATATGACTTTCCTAAATAGGTACGACACGAAGTAATTTGGGTGTTCCCCGGTGGCTCAAGGTCTGTCCAGCGCAGGATACCTGTATCCTCGTCGTAAGGAGGATGTGCATCCGTCGCCTCTGCCCACGCCTGCCCGCTCGCCAGCGACGGACAGCTGCTTCATGGCACTTCACCTTGGTTGCCCAATGATGGACGATTCATTGGATGATGAACTAATGACGAGTTCCAAATTTTCCTTATTTGATGATTACCGACTGCTTTTATTTGGGAACTGGGCTTTTGACAGGAAACTTATTAATTCGATTATTCATGGCTTGCTTAATTATCCTGATTTCATCTAATATTCGGGAAGTACGATTACGTAGACAGGTTTACTGGGCAGTTCCGTGACACTAGGACACTATTTAAAACCATGTTTTTTTTTTACTACACCACAAGATAGACCAGCAGGGCTAACATGACACACGCGACAATTACTCACTCTCGCGTGAGTAATTCTCGTCTATTTCTGTCAAACTTGATGTTTTCTCGACAAACCCTAACATGGCACCTAAGTTATCTCGAATTTTGACAATTCAACACGAGATAATCTTCGATTCTTCTGTCATTTAGTCGTCCTCGATTTTGACGACGAGAAGAGTAGACAAAATTATGGCATTCTTAGAGACTGGTGATAGAAGTAAAAACTTAAAACTTTGGAATAACATATATATGTATTTAAATGCGTATACATGTACGTACACAGGCCGCTGCGCGACGCCAGTCTGATGCACACGTTACATTAGCGTGTTGATGACACAGTAAGCATGTCGGGGACTTGGGTAGCATGTTGGTGACGCAGTCTGCATGTCGGTGACGTGGTTAGGATGTTGGTGACGCGGTTTGCATGTTGGTGACGCAGATTGCATGTTAACGGGTGCTTTCAGTATGTCGGTGACGCGGTTTCACGGCGTAAGTTGATTGGCATGTTGTAATCTGCTAGCATTTCGGTGACGCGTTTAGAATGTCGGTGACGCTGTTAGTAGGTCGGGCTCACTGTTAGCATATCGGTGACGCTGCTAGCAGGTCGGGCTCGCTGTTAGCATGTCGGTGACTCGGTTAGCGTGTTGGTGACGCATTGAACATGTTGATCGGCTCGGTCGGCTCATTCCTTAAGAACGAGCCGATGTTCCCAATATAAAAATGATTTGTTTTTAATAATTTGCTACATCGGTTTCTCGTCGCGAGATAAAGAACTGTCAAAGTGCCTTTCTCGAGTTTACTCGAGCATAACGGTCATGTTAGGCATTAGGATGACGTCAGAATCGTAGACAAATTTCGACAAATCGAGAAAGAGATCGTTCTCGCGCTTGTCATGCCTGCAGAAGTATTTTCGATAAAGGTATACATATTTTCGATAGGGTAAATGTTAAATTTCATGATCTTCCTTATATTTTAGATTCTGTTATTTAGAAGAAATAAATGTGTATGATTGAGTTTTCGATCAGTACCGTTTTTTTTCACATTTAGTGGCTTCGATTCCCGGTTCAGACGGGCGATTATTGAAAAATTCTTTGAATGCAGTTCGTATTATTTTTAAAATAAAAATGAAGTCTTCATTCAGTATTTTTTTTCTACGAGTATCTACAGTACTTAAGGTACTTTCCCTTCATGCGGCAAAGTCGTGGGACGCCCTGTATAATATCAATAAGACATCTTTAACTATAGCCCAAGAAGTTGCAATAACTAATATTAGAATCAAATACACATCGTCAAATCATTCCCGAGTCACGTTTGAAAAGCCGATCTACATTTCACGAGAACGTACTCGTACGATACCGTTGTTCTAACTGTCGGCTGTTCAGATGCATTGTCAAGCAGAGCATAAAATAATGATGAGTTGGATTATAGCCGAGGGTTCTAAGGACAATGGCTGCATACAGTCACGCGCACATGCGAGGCACGTCGCGCATATGCGCCGCTTTGAATCCATTATACGACTATCATACACCATCACGCCAGCTCGTAATCGAAGCGTCAAGTAAGACTGCTTTTCCTTTTAAATCAGTGTTCAGAAGTTCATTGCTTCAAGATTAAAGGCTCAAAGACCCTATTGAATGAATAAACTACTATTAAGAATTGCTCAGAAAACAGTCATGTATCTTGTACAGCTACTAGTGCACTTCGCAGCCTCTCAATCAAGTGCGCTGCGAGTGGCAGCGTGCCGCGCGGGCCCATCTATGTTCTGCGCACGCGCACCAACACGAGCATCGATTTCATTTGGTTTGTTTTTGTGCCCCACAACGTAAACTTTTACCTGTTAAACGAAACTGTGACAGAGCGAACTTGAATTTGCACCCATAAAAATGTCGAAACACAGACATAGTACAACGGGACTATCGCAAGTATGTACAGGACATTCAATGTAATCGATTTTACCGGGATTGGTTGACAAAGGCGAAAAGAACAAGCGAGCGATCCAATAACGTTGTCTGTGACTGCTTGAGTTGGTGTGTTGTGTCACGATGTGAGCACAATGAGTCGCCATTGAGCGACAAGTGGGTCGCAGCTGGCACAATGGATGCTGCTCAGAAGCGTCTAAATGGACGGCCACATCGGGTGATGTCACAACGGATGCGGAACAATGGCCATTACAATTAGCGTCGCGTGTGTGCGCCCGCGCATCCGACGTAAACATTGAGCGTGCGCCATGCGTATACAAATTCGTGGATCCATCAAATTTGCTGAATCGAAGCGATCAGTGATCTCACTGAATGAGGCATCCTGTTGGGATGGTACTCACACACCGATAAGGCGAAGTCCTTACCTTCTCAAGACCTCTTGACCTTATCAAGTATTGCGAGCGTTCGTTGATTAGGGTGTTTGTCCTTCTCGTTGCCAAAGTCACTATCAATACTGACTGCAAACTGTCTTGTCACTCCCGCAGTCTCGCCTAATTCTACAAAACCCTCAAAATTTTTAATTGTAACAGTTTATGAGAGAAGACTGTTTTGGTTTTTCAACTTGAATTTCAACGTCAAAGCAAAATCTCTGAAGAATTGAAGTAATAATAAGTACGTTAAGTACTGATGTGAAGAGCTTTTGTATCGTTTGCTCAACTTTTATTTGCCTAACGTTCAAATATGATGTTCATTAGATATGTTCATTACGTGTAAATTCCAATCGCGAAGGAGGGTTTTAATGGGGCATTCATGCCTGCAACTGCATGAAAGTTACGCAACGTGAGCGGCAGACTTGCGAGGAAACGGCGGTGTGGCACCTGTGCCAGCGTCCATTTACGAGACTTACCCGCGAACACACGCGATGTGTCCACGATGCACTTATCGGGCGCTTATCTAGCATTTTTTGTAGTTTAATGAACTATAATAAAAATGAATAAGTAAAAATAGTTAGCTAGTTATACAAGCGAATTAATAGACCAATACGGATTGCTTACACAGTTTCGCGCGAACACGCAAACGCAAGCGAATGCTTTTAATTCCAGATCACGTTGTCTAGAATGGATGTCGCATGTTATACTTATTCGTAACCTAAAGTCAGCCTCAAGACACAATTTATAATTAGGCACAAATATAAAGTATTGATTGAAACAAGCATTGTAGTAGTAATGTACCTACCTCTGGGGCGCTTGCTAGCGTGTAGGTCGCGACTCGCAAGTACAACAACCTCCGGTGACTAGTTAACACGGCTCATGCCCATTTTCCATTGTAATCATGACTAATCTAGAGCTAACGAGTGCGACCGGCGAAAGTGCTGGCAGTGCCGGTCGCGCTCCCATTGCGCCTGCAAACTGCACACCGAGTCACCGGCACCGATACATGCCACTCCCTTTTTGGAGGGCCTTGACATTCGCATTTGAATTCTACGTTCTGCCCTACTTCAAATTAGCTTCCTAGCCGTGAAAGCGGAATTAATAACTCCGGTCATGATATTGTCGATACACCGACCACTTGCTACAACTTGATAGGATTAGAGCAAATATTGCACCAGCGGGTACAAAGTGGCGAGTTTGACAGTGAGGATGACGCGACGACAGTTTATTCAAGTTGTCGACTCGGTGTGCCCTTAATTACGTTTCCGTATTAACGCAGCGAGTCTCACTCATCCATCAGGCATGCGCGTGCGCCGCCCGTAAGGAACAGCACTAACAACGGCCTGATTATTTATAATTATTTATTGTATGTAAGCTTGGATTAGTAACGATCACGATGGCTTCGAGTCTCCGACGCCGTATTGTACTCTAAGTTTCAAGCATTTTCTATTTCATTCATGTAGGAACTTTAAGGTCGTGCCATCGCAGTCAATGTCATCCAGTCACTGATAAGTGGACTTACTGACTACAAAATTTCCAATTGGACTTATTTGGATACCTACTCGTAGAGTGAATCTACGATTGGGTCTTCAAAAGCAGGGAGGATTGAGTGGCTCGGCAGCTGCCCATCATGAGAGGTATGGCAGATAGTACGGCTACGCTTATCACCGGATAGTCTAAGCTTATCACCGGTGCACCCAGTCGTGCGACTGGGTGCACCGGTGATAAGCGTGGCCTTTGAAGCCGGACCTTGTCACCAGGGCCTTCGCTTTACATCTCAACATAAGTGACCCTTGCCCTTGCATAATCCCAACAAGGAAATAATTTATTGCTAATTGGTAGTACATGCATTAGCGACATTATTATTTTATTCTTGGGACTATACTCACAAGATAAGGCAAAAACAATAAATATGATAATCGGTATTATAATGTCGATTTCACATAATCACGTAGTACGTGAGTGTAATGCTGATTCAGTAACGGTGTATTGCAAAAATATAAACCTACTTAGCTTCATTAGCGATGACTAACTGAGTGATGTGATGACGCACAGTACAAAGAAAATGAAGTAAGAAAAAGTTTGAGTGTGTAACTACAAGCACAAGGCTCAGTTAGCGAGCGATACGGCGCGCGCCGCGATAGCTAGATACTAGATAGCAGAGATAGCTGACGCCGACCAGATCGCTATTACCAAATAGATTAGCTGCGCGATAACACCGGCTCTGCAGATAGCAATAACATTGTAATTGTACAACGTATTTGTTACATTAATATAATTGCCCAATGTGTCAATATCGGCAAATTACACAGTTAAGCCCATCAGATGAGTCATTACTGGAGAATGAAGTTAGCCTGGGAAGTAGGTGCAGTCGATTTACCCAAGCCGATCAATTTATAGTGGGCACACGTAGCTGCACTGTTGCTTTAGGCTTGCACTAAGGGTTGGCTCTCGGCCTTTACCTCCTCCTGGTGATAATGCACACTCTTACGCCCTTCTAATAAATTGGGAACGTATTGAGCCTGAAGTAGAGCTGTTGGCAGGAAATAAGCATTTAATTCATGTATTGATTAGAACGGCGGCGTGGCGCGGGCGCTAGTGTTCGGAAGGGCATGGGCATGACGTTGGACGCGCTATAGAATCGGCAAGGACGTGCGCGCAGGCCCACTAGGACAGGTGCGGCTGCGACCACTGGGGGTTCACTCACTAAGTAAAGTTGATCTGACATTGTACAAGAATGACGGAACTATGCAAATTCTTCGCGCTCACGATGATTCGAAGGAATTTTCCTTATACATAGAGCGGAGGTTTGAACGATGCAACTAAGTTATTAATATACGCTACAATCTATGCATGATTTATTTGTAGGACGTATTGACCACGTATTGACCGTAGTTGCAGTCTAGTTTTTCTGATTGGATTCAGGGACGCTTGCTGGTCGTGGTGTTTTCTCATCGAGCTCAGCATTCGTTCATTCATTCTTGTGTTACTACTTGAGTTTCTTTCTAAGACCATCGATGGTGAGGCGAATTTTGAAACGGAATACGTCTAGGTGTAAATGACCAAGGACAGTAAGACGTGTAATTTTGTACTAACGGAGCTCTCCTTTGATTTTCTGGGAACGAAACTGTGGTCAGTAAATATTTTGGCCGCAGACTGCAGTAAGAGTATCACGAAGATGTAACAGAACGCAAAACTGTCACCTGAGTGTAATACGGTGAAGGATACTTGCTGCTACCATCGGACGAAATGCTAACAAACAGTATCGATGTAATAAAATATTGAACGACATAATAACGGTGCGGCAGTAAACACATAGTTAATGAAAAAGTCAATTGAACGCGATCGAACGATCGGCTGCCGAATACAGAGCCAAGGGTCAAGTGCTGGGCGAGGTTCGGCAGCTCGACAGATGAGCCTGAAGAGTTAATGATTCTCCGTACAGTTTATGGATTTTGAGATAGGTACTGTACTAATATAGCGGCTACCATCAATCAACTCAGCCTATAACAGTCCACTGCTGGACATAGGCCTCTTCCAGGTTGCGCCATAACACCCTGTCCTCAGCCTTCCGCATCCAGTCTGTTCCAGCCACCTTTTTAAGGTCGTCGGTCCATCTAGCTGGGGGGCGTCCCACACTACGGTTGCCGATACGCGGTCTCCACTCCAGGACTCGTCTGCTCCACCGGCCATCGGTCCTTCGACAAATATGGCCAGCCAACTGCCACTTCAGCTTGCTTACTCAGCAGGCTATGTCGGTAACTCCGGTTCTCTTCCGGATAACTTAATTTCTGATCTTAGCCTTCAAAGAAACTGCGAGCATAGCCCGCTCCATGGCGCGCTGAGCGACCTTGAATTTGTGGACCAGCACGACTGCCAGTGTCCACGTTTCGGCACCGTATGTCATAACGGGCAGAACGCACTGGTTGAAGACCTTAGTCTTCAAACACTGCGGGATTGGCGACGTGAAGACTTGACGAAGTTTTCCAAACGCTGCCCAACCCAATCGGATCCTCCTGTCGGCTTCTTTCTCAAAGTTGTGTCTACCGAGCTGTATAACTTGTCCTAGGTAGACGTACTTATTCACAACTTCGAGAAGCAACCCTTCAATGCGGATTGGACTCGGCAAGACGTGCGAATTGTACATGACTTTCGTCTTGTCCAAATTCATGCCGATGCCAACCCGCCGAGAGGCTCCATTTAGGCTGTACAGCATCAGGTCTAACTGTTCCAGTGTCTCACGTGTGAGACGTACTCGCCGTTTACGTTGATACCCTGTCAAGTTCAGTCCAGCGTCTTAAAAACGTCCTCCAACGCATTGGTGAAAAGTTTCGGGGATATCACATCCCCTTGTCTCACCCCCTGAGCCCCTGGATAGGGCTGGTTTTTTTATCCTGGATCTGGACAGACAACCTTTATAATCTATAGAATTATGGTATTGCAGGCGGGACAAACCAATAGCCTGAAACATGGTGTAACTTATGTTTGTCCCCCGCCTGCGATACCAAAATTCTATAGATTATAAAGCTTGTTTTTTCTCTTTTCAGTTATGTGTTTAAGCAGTCTGGTTTTTTTTGTTTTTTAAATGATTTGTTTTATTTCAAGCTTTTTAGTTTTATTAATATATGTATACATGGAATTGATTCATTACTAGCCATTATTTGATATCAATATTGTAGTAATTTAATTTAAAAAAACCTTCCCCTCCCTTTTTTATATTTTCAGATGCAATAAATAAATATTATATAGCCTAAGTCACTCCTATCATTAAGACGAATCTAACGACACCTCTTAAGTTAAAATCCATCAAGCCGTTTAGGCTACAGAGCGTGCCAAAGAAATGGACATACATACATACATACATACTTTCGAAAAACATTACCCTCCTTCTGGGGCAGTCGGGTAAAAATTTGCCGATTTATTATTTTGCCTAATTTATTCATAAAATTGAATAAATATACTTCATGCAGAATATAATAGATATACACTCGTATAGCATAGGTTGTAACTATAAATAGACCAAAGAGTTACCAATCAAGCTAATAAATAAATAATTTAATTTACTGCAATGCGTCAAGCAGAAGGGCAGAGGCTACTTATCTTCTCAAATTAATTTCACAAAATTTGGTGGGCAGGCCCCACTTCACAGGAAAAAGGTCTGCCGGCGTGAGCGCATGATATTCAAGGAACGTAATTATTTACTCTAGATATTATTTTCTTTTGTCTTCCTCTACATTTACAGCCATCAGCATTCATACTCAAGACTTTCCTCACGACATTTCCCTCATTCCTCCGCATCACATGCCCATACGAGGGCGGCACTGAAAAATTCGGGAATCAAGGAAGTGACACAAAATTACTATTTAAAAATGTATTTATTGCTTTTCGAAGTATTCTCCGCGAAATTTGACACATTTTTCATTCAATCATTGAAGCAACCATTCCATTCGGAAGTTGGGGTGTCCAAAATGGCCGTTTTGTAGGCGTCCACAGCTTCTTCAGGTGATGAAAATCTCTGTCCACGCAATTTATTCTTTATTCTAGGGAAAGTATAGAAATCATTAGGGCTTAGGTCGGGGCTGTACGGCGGATGGTCTAATAATTCTATGTTTTCTTGCTCTAAAAACTCTTTTGTGCTGTGCGCGTTGTGAGAACTCGCATTGTCGTGATGGAGGATGATGCGGCGGTTGCAGTTCTCTTTACGGAGTTCAGAAACGACCTGTGGCAAACAAATGCTAGCATACCATTCTGCATTAACCGTTCTTTGTCCCTCAAGAGGAATAGTCGTAACATGGCCGGTTTTGGAGACAAACGTGGCCACCATTTTTTTTGCAACACTCCGTGAACGAACAATTTTTGTTGGCTTTAACTCATTTTCGAACACCCAAACTCGTGACTGGTTTTTTGTTTCGGGTTCGTACGCGTATATCCAGGATTCGTCACCTGATACGATGTTGTATACAGCATTTGAGGATCCTGCGTGGAATCTTTCGAGAGTTCTGACGCATCAAGTAACGCGAGCCGCTTTTTGCTCTTCACAGAGCGAATGCGGTATCCATCGGGAAAACAACTTTTTTACACCTAATTGTTCATGCAAGATTATTTGTATTTGACTCATGCCAATGTCTAAAGTTGCCTGAATTTCGCGGTATGTCACATGTCGATCTTCCTCAATCAGCTTTCGCACAGCATCAACGTTTTCTTGGGTGACTGCAGTTTTTGGATGACCTTGACGGGGATCATCACTGAGCTTTACACGTCCACGTTGGAATTCAGCAAACCAGCCATAAATTGTGGTTTTGGATGGGGCTTCTTCACCAAATGCAGAAATCATCCGGTCAACACACTGTTTTTGTGTTAAACCGCTTCGAAAGTCATAATAAATCATCGCTCTTGAATTTTCTCGAGTCAATTCCATTTTCTCAACGACTAAACAAGTTTGACAAAACCTTGTGACAAGACCGAGAATCTTTTTTTAAATAAATATATGGTATTCGATTTTTAAAACCAAGAAGTTTTCAATTAAAAATATTTTAATATGACAGGAACAGTTGAAATATTCCATTCCCGATACTTTTAGTGCAGCCCTCGTACCATGACAACCGATTTCCGCACAACATCTCACGTCACCGGTGCTACTTTCAGACTTCTTCTTATGTACCTACTCATTTCCTACATTCGTGTTACACCACACGTCCCTCTTAGCATTCTCATCTCAGTTGCTTGCAATTGCCTGCTAATTAAAATAACCTTACATAAATGGTCAGGTGCAAAAATGGGTGCAAAAATCATGAAATATTTTGTGATTTATGATATCAGTTATATTGAGTAACTCAATGTCGATTTGTGAAACGTTAGTGGAACAGTAATTAGTTAAGATTGGAGACGTGGTGGCGTTATGTTCCGGCTCCACGCGGCCGGAGCTGCGGGCGCACAGTGGAACGAATGTATGGGAGCGGTTGGACGTAGACATGTCCGAAAAATAAGAGTAAAATTATGACAAACTAATGATGCCATCTTATTCGATTACTTAATGCCTTCATAAATTGTGGTGATGAATTTCTTCATAACTCCCATATTTCGGGAGTAATTTGAGAAAATGTGAAATTTTACTATGAAAATGAGTGTATCGAGCTCTCTCCCTCCTGATTCCGGGCTTGTTTCAAGTAGCGGTCTCTAATATCGTAATGCTATTACTAAGAGCTATATTTAATACTAAGACACATAGTGCGCCAAATGTGCACTTTCTGGGATAAAAGGAAATGAAAATTTAAAAAAAAAAACGTTTTTTCCCCATTTGTATTTACTTTAAACCGCAGACAGACTTATTAAGAGGTCTATAAATATATTATATATATACAGAAATATATATTAACAAAAAATATTCACAAGAACTGATGAGAGTATGACTTTTAAGTAAGTTGATAATAAATTACCTAGTTTCATTAAAAGTACAATAAATAATTAAGATGTAAGCTCTAATTTACTAAGTTACACATTTTAAAACAATAACATCATTTAATTATCTTCGTCATCATCATCATCATCAATTAATTCAAATTCAGAATCGATGTCCGCTAAATCATTTATGTTAACAAATTCGATATCACTTTTCTCAGAATCCGTAAGCTCATAAAATTCCTTAAAAGAAGATTTTTTTACAAACTTATTTCCTTTTGGACGGATACTTGTAACAAGTGGATCAGAAGAAGATTGTGCATAATATCTTCATTGCATGAGATACTGCTATGCTTTCGAGAATGCCCCTCTCTATATTTTCTAAAATCTTTATTTCTAGCCTCAGATGCCTCTTCGGATAGAAAACCAATGGGCACAATTGACATGTTCTGAACTATGTCTGGCCCATGCATTAAAATTTTATGAAGTGAAGAAGGCATATAATACCATGGGTATAACTCCACGTAAAGCTTAGCAGTATCAAAGCAGAACTCTCGGAATTTAGTTACGTTGATCTTCTCTCCTGATGAAATACACTGCAAGATCACACAGATTTTTCTTAAAAGCATAGCATCTATTCCGGTCAGTTCAGCAGATTTAGTGTAGTTTTCAAAAAATCTCCTTGCCGAGTTGCCATTGTTGGTGGATCCACTGCCTTGTTTCACAACATCGAGAAGTAAGCCCGTTTCTCTTCTTACAGCCTCTTGAACTCTTTTCTTCCTGTCATCAACTTGCCTTTTTGCTATATCACCCCTTACTTGCCATGATTTTATGTCTAATTTGTAGGAAATGTGTAATAAGCATTCCATTGAGCGAATCCAAGCGTGAAGGGTGCTTAAGCTATATTTATACATGTCCTCGTTTGCGTGTTTATCTTTGATTAACTCTAAATTATTCATTTCTTTAGGACAAGCCTTGCATATGTCACACACTGAAGCTGCTGTATTGGATATAATGGAATGAATTTTACCATCAATCATTGTCAACAGCAGTTGGTGTTTGACACTAATTCCATCAGTGATGGTGGATGGAGTTAAGGCTTCAATCTCTGCTTCGATTTCAGCCATCTCTCTCTGCACATTTTCTTTGGTTTCCTTTATAAACTTAAACAATATTGGCCGGCAAAATGAAGTGGAAGATGGTCGCTCGTTTTCCCAAATTGTTACACCTTTTGAGACGAGCCGCAGTGGTACAAAACTAATCATAAAATTACTAGCAAGATCGATTTGCTCATCTTCACTCGTCCTTTGATGATAAATGCTTTGGCTAGATGATCCGTCAAAACCCCATTTGCTGGTCAATACGAGCTGTTGATTGGGATCAACAGGGGTTTCTAACGACCTAATAAGTCTTCTTGAGGTTAAATCCATCAAGGCTTGTAATTTGATTTTTGCAGAGCTCTCTGTAACTGTGAGATCTTCTTTGGCCGGATAGCACTTAATTTTTTCTTTAACCAACATGTAGTAACTCGGGTATTGAAGAGCTCCTTCTTGAGTGTTGAAATCCCGAAGAGTGTTATAGCGCCATTTCGATAAGTTCATCGATACATAAAGAGCCAATGCCTTCAAAGGGGATATTTCCCGTACCTGAATTGATTTACCTTCAATGAAGGCTTTGATTTTTGAGGCCTCTTCTGGATTCTCCGTCAAGTATTTCATAACATAAGCTGTATCGCTTTGTCCTGCCTTTTGAAGCGCCCTTTCGGCCGAAAACATAATTTCAGCGCTGCTACTGCTGCATGAAAGACTATCTTCAGTGCGTCTTCTTTTTTGCCGGTTACTAAGGTCCTCAAAAGATTTACGAGGACTAGGATGTGTACAAGTTGAAGCATCAGATTTAGCAGGAGAAATTATGGGCTCGATGACGTCACTTATATTTTCTGTAGAAGGTTCCATATTTTCATTCTGTAATTCCGGCCATTGAATTGCAGCCTGTAGCCAAATCTCATGTTTCTTCCGAAACTTATCTGTGCTTCTTCCAGACTGTGTCCATTTTGCATAAATGCGGTAGCAAAATCGACGACACCAGTCTTTTAAACTTGTTTCAGCACTTTCACATAACTGAACACAACTGTTATCTTTTAAAACACTGAACAAATAGTTAAAGTCGCGTAAATCTTTATGTGCGCGTGCGCATAAAGCAACGTGAATATCAAGATTTGTATTAAAATTTGGAAAATACATTGCGAGATTAGCTTGGATACAACGAGGTGTAAATCAACACTGATTTTAAAGTTACTAATAGTGACCTATTTATATAAAATCCAGGTATCCCAGGTATCCTTTGTTAAATATTGCAAGGTAATTAGTTATTGTGATAATTAGTAAATGATGCATGCTAAATTAGTGTATTAAGAGCCATTTAGTAATTAAATAATAGCAATGTTCTTATCAGTAATCATTAGTGCATCAGTTTTATATGTAAACCTTAAGTCCCTAATTATATATCCTAATTAGCTTATATCTTCTCTAATTGGCTGCTCAGAAATGTTATTGTAATAAGGTAAACCTTTAGAAAAACGGTTTTAATCAACAAAATAAACAAAAAATAAAAAAATTGTGTTATAAAATAAACATCACTCTTTATCCCAGAAAGTGCACATTTGGCGCACTATGTGTCTTAGTATTAAATATAGCTCTTAGTATTAGCATTATGATATTAGAGACCGCTACTTGAAACAAGCCCGGAATCAGGAGGGAGAGAGCTCGATACACTCATTTTCATAGTAAAATTTCACATTTTCTCAAATTACTCCCGAAATATGGGAGTTATGAAGAAATTCATCACCACAAGTTATGAAGGCATTAAGTAATCGAATAAGATGGCATCATTAGTTTGGCATAATTTTACTCTTTTTTTTCGGACATGTCTACGTCCAACCGCTCCCATACATTCGTTCCACTGTGGGGCGGCGCGCGTTTCCCCTACTGGTTAGCAAATATCAAACAGCACGTATACATTAATAAGTATCTGCCGGTGAGTTAAGTGATAATTGTGAACTCTAAAGCCAGAGAAGAGGAACTTATCACAGTTATCACACGTGTTGGGAATGAAACTGAGATTTAAGAAGATTGTCATCATCATCACCTGCATAGCCTTTTCCCAACTATGTTGGGGTCGGCTTCCAGTCTTACCGGATACAGCTGAATACCAGTATTTTACATGGAGCGACTGCCTAACTGACCTCCACAACCCAGTTACTGGGTAACACGATACCCCTTGGTAAAGGCTCTTTCAAACAGGCGCGACACGCGACGCGACAGAAAGGCACCGCGTGTAGCACTACAAGCGGTGCCTTTGCGTCGCGTCGCGTGTCGCGCTTGTTTGTAAGTCTTAAGACTGGTTGTCAGACTTTCGAGCTTCTGACGACCCGTAACGACTGTCAAAGATCTACAAATGACAGCCGGGACCAACGACAGATAGATACGGCGAACGGCGGGATATGGCGGTAGATTTAGAAGATTGTGTGAGCAGCTAATTATAATTTGAGTGGACGTGGTAGGGGATCGTTTGCAAACTGTAGCGTCGACACTTGCCGAGCTCCCCCGCGACCGGCGGCGCCGCGCGACGACACCCGCTTTTTTTTTTTTTTTGAGGGTGGGAAATCATCAAATAACTTCTCCCGCTCTGGGCGGAGCGGGAGGGTGTGTCAGACTCTTACTGACTAAAACCCACCCGTATTCCTTCCTGTTGCCTGTGTTGCGGGGGCCTCGGTGACCCATAAGTACCTTCCCGCGACCCCGGCAGGCATCGGCCCTAGTGGACCCCTACCTACGTGATGACGACATCTCTTTGAGGCGCGCGTGGAATACAACGCGCCGTCGACCCGGGGCTGGTCCTTACCGGACGGTGAGCTACCCATTGCTCACCGTCCGCAAGCCCGCGCCTACGGTGGCCGGAAATCCGCCCGGGATTCCCGACGCCCTGGGCGTCTCCTGCGGCGGCTAGGGGCGAGAGGGCACGAAACTTGCCTTTCCCTCAACCGTCCCGCCTCCTCCTTCGCGAGCATTACTGCTTCGCAGAAGGAGGTGTCGGCTGCCCATGCCCTCTCGCTCCGTACCATGGCCTGAACCAGGGCCGGACGCGAGAGGTCTCTGCTGCCGATCGCCTCCACGAGGACACGGCGGTCCTCTGCCCAAGCCGGGCAGACCTCCACCGTATGCTCCACCGTGTCCTCCGGGCGATCCACACAGTGGTGACACCCGGACGTTTCCTCCCGCGGCGACACCCGCTAACGCGGCGACCAAGTTTCCTGAACTGCTAATATTTGTACACGATTTAACGCGAAAGTAGTTAAATCTGAATCGAGAAGTATCGATAAAATGATAACCGTATTTTTTGTAAAGAAGTGCTAGATAATTTTACCGAATAATTTGATGCTTTTTTGTAGGTCGTGTCAGCGCCTTCACTTATGTTATGACAAGTACATAAGAGAAAGCATTAATTTTATTATGATTTAAGTTAAACTTAAACTGTTAATTTATTTATTAATAAAACGTTACTGCCGCTAGGAATTATGCTTCTGGTATCGGTTTCGTGTTTATAAAAAAATTATGTACCAACCGTGCGGGTATCGAACCCGCGACTTGGAGCATAGAAGTTAAACTGACTGAGTACTGATTACACCAAAAGTGCCAACAAAAAAAATAAAAAAGTATTTAATATATTATGAATAATACACCATAAAAACTGTGACTTTAATTGAAATTATGTAAATATTGTTATTTTAACAAAAATTTTCCTGATCTAAATCAGGAAAATTGTTGTCAAAATAACATGGCGTATGGCGTAAGTCACCATAGTCAACATCACAACAATCCATAGCACCATTGGGGAGTTGCTTCATCAAGAATGTATTGCCAATTCCCAATCATGAGGTCATACATCATAAGTTAATAATTTCTAATCATAGCGCTTGCCTAACGCATTACACTAACGTTAGTGAGTTCCCGGCAATGCGTTATCACTCTGATAAAAATATATTCAGGTCAATATCTCATGATAGTACCTACATGTGTACCTTGCTCTTAGAGGCCGCTTGCACCTTACGTAAATACGTGCGCAAATATCAAAAGCTGTAGTATTTTGGTATCTGTCATATTATAGGATAACAAAAATGCCTCTCAAAAACACGGAATATGTGCGCCATATTGCCGCCTAGGCGGCACCGGCATCGCTAGTGTGCATTTGTAGCCTTGTCAACCAAGTGATAAGTGCCACTCCCATGTTATAACAAGTATGCTGATTGTACTGCTAAGATAGTATTTTGCTAAATTTGAATTCACTTTAATACTTCAGTTTTCATTGGCAAAATGATTCATAAAATTGTTGCAATATTATGTAATTTGATAGACATCTTCATAAAATAATAAGCCAAACCTACTCTGAAAAATCTCAAAAAGGAGATTAGATTTCCAAGAACATAATAAACATAATAGTAGTGGCCAAGTGCTGGAATGGGACATCACAGCGCTTGGCCACTGCCCAGAACATTGTGCCTAAACATCACAGCGCTTGGCCACTGCCCGGAGCATTGTGCCTGAACAAAATCTTATTAGAATAAAAAAGTGAATGCAACTCACCCTTTATTAGTGGTTCTGCAACTATGTTGACATCTTCCTGTGGGATCATGTCCATGAGTCGAGCTATGTCAGTGGCCAGCATGTGGTCCACCACCTCCAGCAGTTTGGGCTTCAGCGGGTGGAACTTTGTGAAGTCGTGGTTAGCCAGCGTCTCCTGCATCTTCTTAATGTCCGGGAAGTCACCAGGAGATATCTGCTGCTCCCTCTGGATGCGGTCATATACCTGACCTAAATTCTTTATTAAGTCTTTCTTTTTACCATCCTTACCAAACATAGAAGGCATCTCTTTCCGTAACTCACTGACAATGTATGCATGAACCTTAGCGAGCCGAGCCCTCTTTATCAAATCATTGAGTTTTCGCAGAGCAGCATTTCGTGGCAGAGACTGCATATCTCTGAACAGATCTTGCTCTTCATCCTCAAATAATCTTCTGTTAACATCGTAGCGTAAAGGCTGGTCCCAGAAGGATCCAATATAAACTCGGGCCACCTCTGGTGTCTGCAGCACTTTGCCTAGTGACCACATCAATGCACCATATACACGCATCAGTTGCTGGTGATCGATCATATCAGCCTTGTTCAAAACAATACGAATTTTGTCATCATGCCCCCTCAGAGCCTCAATACTGCGCCTGAACTCATCTGATATGTCGAGCTTGTGCGCGTCGAACAACAGGATGATGCGGTCGACGCGCTCGGCGAACCACTCCAGCACGCCCGTAAAGTCGTAGCCGCGGTCCACGCGCTGCTTCTCGCCCGACAGGATACCAGGCGTGTCAACGATGGAGATGCCCTTGAGCACAGGCGAGCTCACTGTGGAGCACTGGAAGCGATTGAGGAAGGCGTTGCCGAATTTGCTGAGCGGCCGGAACTGTTTCTTGGGGTCCACGACGAGCGCGTTGCCAGGGATCACGCCCTCCTTCTCGTCGTACATGACGGCGATGAATCTATCGGTCGTGGGCTCCGGCCCTATCCTAATGCCCGGGAAGTCTCGCTCCAGCAGGTATTTGATGAATGTGGTTTTACCGGTGGAGTACTGCCCCACGAGTAGGATCATGGGCTTCGCATCGAAATCCGGCTCTTCGAGCTGCGGCGAGTGGAAGTCGTGGAACTGGTAGTGCTGCTCCAGGGGTAAAAGCTTTGTTCTATAAATCCTTTTGAGACCTTCCACGACATTTTCGATACTCTCGGTTTTTTCACCTTCTTTCTTTAGCCAACTAAACATTATGTCTGTAAATTGGTTCGCTTTATAATTATAATAAATAGGACGGCACGGGCACTAGTTCACTCACTGCAACACACAATATTTTTACAACAAATACGATGAGTCCACCACGATCACGATCATCCTCCCCACAAAAATGAAATGAAAATATGAAATGTCAAATGACGTGTGTGACGTGACGCACGATCTGACGTAACTGAATGTTACTATTACTAACAATACAGAATTCAAAATGGCAACTAATTTGCATTTTATTCTCGTCACTTGTTTTTATAAAAGAATTTTATTTTACTTTAGTGATTCATAATATTATGGTTTTATGTTAGGGTAAAACCTTATTAAAACCTGGTTATACTGATTATGGATAATTTTAAATTCTCAAACTGTGCTATTGGAATGGGATTATTTTTTGTCAGCTGTCAGTGTCAATTTCAATAATATTGAATGATGTCATTTGCGCTGCGCACGTTATGGTTAATTTTAAGTTATCACCACCATCAAAAACTGTAAAACAATATTATAATGACGACTTTTCACGATGAAATAGAAATTGAAGACTTCGAATATGAGGAGGATGAGGACATGTATTATTATCCGTGTCCGTGCGGCGATAGGTTCCAAATAAGTAAGGTTAGAATTTTAATAACTTCATAAATGTGAATCAATTATATGCAAATTGCCGTTTCATAATATTGTCTAAGCATGTCTTGGTAAGCATTGAATCCCATTCATTTTGGGCAGACTTAACAAGTAAGTATGTCACGGCCCAGCCCAATGTTATTTACCCTTTTTTTTTTGTTCCGGGGCGGAAAATCCTCATGGATGTCCTCCGCCCTGGGGCAGGCGGAGGGGTCTGTCCAGCGTTGCCGTTAGCGTACATTTTACACATTTGACGTACCTTTTAAGCCTCCCATGTGTAATGTGTAATGGGGTCCATTTGACGTACCTTTTCAACTTAACATCCAATATTTGAAACGAGAAAACGAGATACATCTTCGGTACTAAGTACCACAGATACGATACAGAACACACACTACTCGGTGAGTTCTGTGACTACTCTACTCACAGGGCGCTTGTTTGCAAAGAGGATAGTTTTGCTAGGTACATTTTGTTTTGTATTTTAAGATATTGCTCTCTGCGATAAGGGGAAGTGATTTTCTTTCTTGTATACATGAGTGTACTATAAATAAATTGAATAAGCCCATTTCCATTAATCCTGTGTTCGATTTGGTCGTGGCTGCCCTGGGCGGCTGACCGGTGCCTTTATTCGCTCGCTGCTGTGGGGCTTGGTAATTTGTAAAGACTCTTACAAACAAGCGCGACACGCGACGCGACACAAAGGCACCGCTTGTAGTGCTACACGCGGTGCCTTTGTGTCGCGTCGCGTGTCGCGCCTGTTTGAAGGAGTCTTAAAATACTTCCTTGAGAATATTACTAGATAATTTGTGTGTGTGTGGCATTGTTTTGTTGTGGGCTTTTATTCTATTACTACTTCTACTAACTACTACTGAGACGTCCACTGCAAGACATAGGCCTCCCCAAGTTAGGAGGTTTTGCCGTAATCGCCACGCTTAGCATTGCGAGTTGGCGATCGCAGTGTGGTGGTACAGGGTACGCGGAAAGTACGCTGTTGTCCATCCTTCGGTTTTTCCCTTAGTCGACTCTTACGACACTCTCAGGGGGGTGGGGTGGTGCTACACCACAGGTCATTCAAACAATGATTATTCTTACTAACAAGTTTATATTATAATAAACTAGATGCGCCCCGCGGTTTCACCCGCAAAAGTTTTGACCCCGTGGGTATATTGGGATAAAAAGTATCCTATGTGTTATTCCTGGTTATAAACTATCTGTTTGCCAAATTTCATCCAAATCCGTTCAGTACTATTTGCGTGAAAGAGTAACAAACATCCATCCATCCATCCATTGTTACAAACTTTCGCATTTATAATATTAGTAGGATAGGATACATACCTAATGTCCTAGATCTCCTGAGCTAACTAAAGGTTAGTGACATAATTAATGTATTATTTTAGTTTTAACTGACAATTATTAGCATATATGTGTAGTATGTTTTTAATGTTCAGATTATGTATATAACTGGAACCACAATCACGGTTTCGATTTTTTTATCATGTGATTTCTCCATTATATTAACCACGAGAAACAATTCAATGAGTACCTATCATACAACTGCGGGGATTTTTTAGACGTAAAATACTAGCTGACCCGCCAGACGTCCTGTCAAAATTAAAATTAAAGTTTTTCCTATTTTTTTCTTTTCTTATTAACGGTATGAAATATACTTTACGACATATTCTCATACCTACCAAATATAAATAAAATAAAAAAAAAACAAAAATCGATCGAGCCGTTTCGGAGGAGTGCGACCACAAACACCGTGACACGAGATTTTTATAATATTAGATAGGTAAGTTTTCTCACACTTAGAATCCAAAAAATAGAACTTCTGTTGGCGAGCAGGCAGTCTCTCCTTGTCTCAAATTCATTGCGAGAGAGCGAGAGAAGCAGTAGTGAATGATTTTAGTTAAAGCGTTGCTGATGTACCTTTTTAACACAAAATGTACCTTTTCAGCGCTGGATATGTACCTTTTGGGAACTCAGTTGCGGCAACACTGGGTCTGTCAGACTCTTACTGACTAAAAACCACGCCGGTGTTCCCCTCCCACACTTGCACCGGGGATCATGGGATCTAGTGCGACTTCCACGATCCCCGGCTGGTACCGGCCCGCCATTGCGGACCACCTCAAGCTCGCGGGGAGAATGAGGTGTAAAAGTCCCCCCGCGACGTCCAATAGGGGCGCGCGGGAACACTACGCGCCGCCACCTCGGGTCCTGCTATGTGGGGGGCGACGGATTTCCCTGAGTCCGTCGCCCCTGGACCCATTTAGGGGGGCTGGAAGAGGGCGTTATCCGCCCTTCGCCGACGCCCGGTGCGGGCAGGGTGAGAGGAAGAGATCTTCCGTTTCCTTTCCGCAGCCTCCTTCTGCGACATGACTGTTTCCCAGAAGGATACCACGGCGTCCCAGGACTCCTCGCTGCCGACCATGGAGTCGACCACGGCTGCCAGCGACAGGTCAATGCCTACTCCTGATTCGAGGGCATTGCGCGGCTTCTCCCAAGCGGCATACTCTGCCAGCGTATGCCGCGCCGTGTCCTCCCGGCAGTCGACGCAGTGGTGACTGGGCGTCCGGCTCTCTGTTTATGCGAGACAGGTACTTCCCGAGCCAGCGCTGGAGTACCGGCCGGACCGCCTCAATGGTGACGAGGCGGTAGGGCGTGAAAGCCTGTCCCGCCATTCCGCCACCAGGGCTGCGCGAAGCTGCGACCGACGCAACTTCATATGTCGCTGCATCAGCCGCTCGCCTCGCGCCACTTATACAGTGATGCAAGTGCTTTCGCCTCGAGGTCCCAGGGCGGGGATCCGGCCAGTACACAAGCCGCTTCGTTGGAGATCGTGCGATATCCCCTAATGACTGACGGCCATCGCTCTTTGCGGCTTTCGCAAGACAGCGATTCTGCTGGCCGTCAGGTCAGCCGCCCAGATCGGGGCCCCATACAGGGACATCGATCGCACGATCCCCACGTACGTAGAGCCGCCTACAGGCGGCGCTCAGGCCCCCCAGATTGGGAAGCAGCGTTGATAGCACCCCAGCCGCGCCCAACAACTTGGGCGCCGCCGCCGAAAGTTCCACCGGCTGTCGAGCACCAATCCCAGGTACTTCATGGTAGACTCGAGCGACTTCATGGTAGACTCGACAGCGATTCGAGCCCCCCGACCAGGATGTGTGATCCGGGCGGAGGCGCCCGTCGTGGGCCTTGAAATACTATGGCCTCCGACTTGTTGAGGGCCACCTCCAGGCCTAGGCGCCGTATGCGGCTCAACACTTGCGACACCGTAGCCGTCGCCAGCAACGCTGCATCCTTGTACGAGCTCCCCCGGGCCGTGACCAGCGTTCCGCATAACACGTCGACACGCGAATGTTATTAACCCTGAGATAAGGTGGCATCTACTATTTTATATAAAAACAGGATTACATTATGCCAGTACGTTAGTCTATTCCATCTGTAAAACTATTAAAAGTTTAAATTTTACCATTTGCTTCAGGAAGAGTTACTGGATGGTGAAGAACTAGCCACGTGTCCAAGCTGCTCGCTTGTGGTCAGAGTTATCTATGATTTGGTAAGTGTGTTTTAATCTTGAAGTTAACATTGTATGTATATTTTGACTACTTTTAAGTCGTATATCTGTTAGTTTGAGGCAATACCAGATGTTAATTCTTCTAAATCTTAATTAAATGTTTATAATATTGTGTTATGACACAAAATATTTTTATTTCTATATTTTTATTTTATATATCACAGCTGTCATAGTCCAACAAATTAAACAAAATTCAAAACTTGTGAATTGTATTTTCAGGAGAAGTTGAAGGCCGAAAATGAGGAAAAATATAAGGCAGAAAATAACAGAGAAGCTGTGAGGGCATAAAGCAAGCCAGTTGGCGATCGACATTGAAGCGGCAAGCCTTGCCGATGACACTAAGAAGTGACCCCTGTCGTGGAGACTTAAGGCCACGGACAGATCTGTGATGTTTTGTGAGATGTAATACAGTTTCTGAGCTACAAACTATCCCCTTTTGGTTTTATTCATTACTAACTTCATTCATCTTTTACTTCAACAGGCTTAGCACGAGAACCATAGAGAAGCATTTTGTTGATGGAAGAGTAGACAAAAATAACATTTCCGTGTATAGAGTTGACAGTTTTCTAACGAGAAATGTAGCGATTTCTATTCTATAGTATAGTAGACAAAGAAAGTGTCAGGCACTAAGCCAGCTGTCTGCTGCTCTCACTGAAACATGTTTTCCATAAAAGATGTGACAAAGATAATATAATTATTGTTCTTGTAAGGCCTTACAATAGATTGTGTCAGCATAAATATTAGTCCAAACTTCATCTATTATATACCTTTGAAAAACTAACTAATTAGTCAAGATGTAAATGAAACAGCATAAAGTGGCAAGTGATTTATTTTACACTCCTTAAAAAATATGATAAACACATTGTCTTACATTTACAATAATAGTGTATAATTTGTTTTCTAAAATAATAATATTTAAATAAATCACATTGATAGTACAATCAACTAAAACAAGAACTTGACTAGCTAGTATGAAAACATTTCCTATGCTCCACATACCTACGATACTCGAGCTACTTCTGTGCAATATTGTCATAATTTAAGATGCCCATTAATTGGCAGTTTAAGTGCACCTAGCAACTCTAATAATAATTTGAGATCACATTTAGTACTAAACGATGAGAAAGTTTCCATTATGACCAACTTGATGTTCACTTAAACTGCAAATAACTGGGGTGTAATAATCAACAAGATACCAATACATACTATACTCACTAAAGACTTAACTGTCGCTTATAACAATAAGTTGCAATAATACAATATATCCTATAAGTACATTGTGTGAAAGTCATAGATTATTACTGTGATAATGTTGGGTATTAATAATGTTATTAGTATTACTTACAATAACTTTATTTCAAATATTTCAATATCCAACCTCTTCACTGTATGCTCCCAGGAAGGACATATTACAAATGGGAAATATATCCATTAGCTTATTATACATACATTTTTCTTCATAAATAACAAATTAGTCACAATAGCGAACACTCCAGGTTTGCATGGCATTCAACGTTAAACCTGCTAGCTCTAACATGGAGAACATTGTTTATTAACCGTATTATTTAACACACAAGCTGTACATTGGAAGGATAATGTTGAGCTAATAAATAAGACTAACGTTGGGCCTATATAACAAACCGAATTATTGTAATAAAGGTCATTTGAAATTTCTGAAAAATGGACTTTGAAAACTACACAACTAGGTAAGCGTAAAGCAATAATAAATACTGGAATGCATAGAAGTTAAGCATACATAATGTAAGCTTAGCTGAACAAGTCTTCAAACTTAAGTAATATATTACAAAAATAAATTATTCAGTTACTACCTAAGTAAAAGATATATTTGCCATAGTACAATATACGCTCAGAATGCGTTACATGCAAAAATATACGTACGAGCTGATAGTTCACTACGTTAGATCATACTCCGAGTTACCATTTGACTTTATTAAACGCAATGTGGTGATTTGAAGTAGTATTAGGTAACGCAAGCATAGTTCTATCATTTAAGTCAGAGGCGATTTCAATTTGGTAAAAACAGCGGTTTATTATATTACTTACACGAAATAAAACAGCTTTGAAATATTCATATCACACACGACCTGTATCTAATCTCCGGTCTTTTCTCACGGCGAGCTCACGTCGCGATGTTCCTACGACCCCCATAATGCGCGAGTATTATTTTCACCTTTTCAAACTATTCATATCATCGGGTTTTGAAAATAATATTGCAGATGGAAATTTGGAAATGGAGATTTTTACATAATGACCAGAGATCGGAATAGGTAGAGTATATTTACCTAAACTTCGAGGAAGGAAGTAACAGATAATGGCGCCGATTCCCTTGTTCACAAACTAAATTAAATTTAAGTTCAGTGCATCTTTTTCTTTCTATTTCATTAAGAAAAGGACAGAAGATAAATTTTAGTTCAGTCCTGTCAAATTAATCAGCGCTTGACGTAAATTGACGTAATTTTAGTAGGCAAGTTTTTAATCACGTTTAAACTTGTATCGAGTAGTGACAGGCGCTGATTAATTTGACAGGACTAAACTAAAATTTATCTTCTGTCCTTTTCTTAATGAAATAGAAGGAAAAAGATGCACTGAACTTAAATTTAGTTTAGTTTGTGAACAAGGGAATCGGCACCAATACCTGTCTAAAATCCCGGAACAATTATATGTAATTACGTTTTAGTCCTGGGATTTTATAATCACGAATTATTTATTGGACTTCATTTGTAGTCGCAAATTATTGATTTGAAAAATCATATACTTATAATTTTGTAGGGTTCGTACTTAGTATATTTAATGAGAGAGCTTTCTTTTAAATATAATAGGAAAATAAATTCTTGAAGTTGGCTAGTTATTGTGTATATTATATTGCGATAAAAAGGGTAATTTACACACGTTTGCACAGAAAAGAATGTTATTCAGGAATGCGCTTAGGCAAATTTTACACTAGAAAACGATACTTGCCATCCCTTTCACACAGCGTCTGCATTGAGTGAAAGAGATAACAAATAGCCACTCCTGCAGAAACAATAGAAACCGCCACCGCTAAATGGGTCTGGGCACGAATAACCGACTATTCGTACAATAAAATGTATGTTGGTACGTATTTGAAGCATAGATTTTTAATAAACCAGCCAACTTAATTTTATTTCACCTATTTAAAACAAAATAGGTAGTTGAATTTGACACAATTTTAGTACGGAATCCTAAAATATGTTATATGATTCTTCAAATCAATAATTCCTAGCTATATATAAAGTCGAATAAATAATTCGTGTTTTTTAAATCCCGGGATTAAAACGTCATTATTATTATGCCTGGATTTTAGACGAGATGTTATCCACTCTATGTTACTTCCTGCCTCGAGGTTTAGGTAAATATACTCTGCCTATTCCGATATAGGGTCGCTGTGGGAACAGTGGATCAGTATTTTTTCAAAGCACCGTAGATATGTCACTATATTACTTTCGACTTTCATAATTGTAAAGCTAGATAAGTAAATTACTGGTCTACATTTTTGTAAAACAGCAGCTATCTATCTGTAACCATTTTGATGATACTGGTTTTTTTTTTAAAAATGGGAAATGATCCACTGTGTACTTATATGGGTACACAGTGAAACATAGTACAAGTACACAGTTAATCAGAGGGTACACAGTGAATAAAGCAAAAACACAAGTATTACATAACGTATATTTTTATATTTTTTGTCATAATAATCAGTCTTGAATCAGGAACATCTCTGAGATCAAACATTTACAAACATTTACGGTAATTAGCATAATTAAATTATCCCAAAATAACACATGTACAAGATACAAAATATTACATTACCAATTGGGTATGTAATTTTTAACGAATATCAATTTGGGTAAAGTCTGTGTCAAAGTAATAGTAAGATTGCTGGCGCAATGTGCTACCCCCGACATTTGGCTTGGGCAGTATAAATTTAATATCATGATCCCTCACGTAGGCCAGATCAGGAACAGTCGGCATGGTGAACTGGTGATTTCGGTTCCCACGCAAATAACTGACGTAGTAGTCTAAGCTTTCATTACGATTGTGTAATATTTTGGCAACATAATAAATGCTTCTTCGTTTAGTTTCAAAACGAACCAAGACATAGTCACCCTCTTCAGGTAGGCGAGGTAAAATACTGTTAAGTAATTGTTCATCCGTTAGTGGAACTACATCAATCTCGTCTTCCTCACACCAATCGGAATCTTCGTCGTGTATCGAAATGTTCTCATTTTCAACATCATCTTCCGAGTCACTTTCATTTTGCGATAGGACTTTTCTAACAACTGTCTTCTTTGATTTCTGTTTTGGCTTCTTGTTTTTCCTAGATTCTTCTTTTTGTGTTCTAATGGCCTCTTTCTCCGGCGTATCCGTCGCTATCATACTACGTCCTAATTTTCTTTTTCGGGTATTTTTTCTGGGTTGAGCTTTAATGGGTGGTCGAAACTGACTTGGTTTAATAAAAGTTGCAGTTAATGTCGATGTAGGTTTAGAGCATCCGGGTTGAGGACTTTTGCACTGAATCTCTGAAAGAGGTAGTGGTGGAGGAGTTTTCTGGTTTAAATTTTGTTCATTAAATTGGATCTCCTCTTGCTCTAAACTGCCTTGGACCTCCGAATTAGTAAGCTCTAAGTGCAGGCCCTGTTCATTGCATTGAACCTCATCTAGGTGGTATAAATCAGGTGTATTTTCCAAAATCGAAGGACTACCTAGATCACTCTCGATGTTCACAGTTTCGTCAGGATAAGGACGGTCTGTTACAGAGCTGGGTAGGAAATCATCTTCACTGAAAATGTTTCTGTCAAATGGAAAGATGCCAGTTTTCTTGAATGCATTTATTATGTTTCTTGGCGTCATAGCTTTGTTAAAGGCGTTACCTACTAGTTCAGCAAGATCATATATGGAGACTGGTTTCCCTGGGTTTCTCATCATCCATGAATCAATTTCACAATTATAGTAGACTTTAAATGGAGAATTAATACCCACGTCTAACGGTTGCATTTTAGCGGTCGTGTGAGGATGAAGTGTTATGATTGTCACCCCATTAGTTTTTGCCAGGTCTAAGGCCTCGATGGATAAATGCGATTCATGATTATCCATCACCAGAAGTGAAGGATTATCGATGGTACTCGACGTGCGTTTAATGAAATGAGCCATTGTTCGGACAAAGGTTTCGGTGTTCATCCAACCTGTTGGGGTTGCCAGACCTAAAGTTCCAGGTGGGGCTCCCTTTATCATATGGTCTTTAAATTTCTTTCTAGGAAAAATCAACACAGGTGGTAATGCGTAACCAGCGGCACAAATTATTAAACAAGTGGTTACGAGAATGCCCCTTTCGCCACTCGTCACCTTATTGATATTTCTTCCTTTTGGACCAATTACTTTTTGGGGCTTCTGTACCGTTGTTGTGGCAGTTTCATCTAAATTAAATACTCTTGTACCATCGGCAAAACAGGGATATCTATGGTACACAGTATGCAAATTGTCGAAAAAGTTATTAACTGTGTGCTTATTAAATGCCGTCGCTCTTGCTAAACTGCAAGCTTCTGGCCGTCGTAAAGAAAGCTCAGGGTGGCGTTTGCGGAAAGCTTTGAGCCAATCGATTCCTGCTAATTGATTTTTAGTCCAAGAGGCTGGCATTTTCAAATTATTTATGACAGCCATCTCGTAAGCCACTTTTCGGCAATCTTTAGTTGATAAACCGTAAAACACAAGGGCGCATTTTTCAAAGTAGTCTTTAAGAGCCTGTTCCTGTTCAGCATTAAAAATTTGGTTCACGGTGTAATGGGGTTCAAGTCTCATATTCTCTATTGAACCTCTAGCCTTCATTTTGATATTATAGCGGTAAAGGGTGGCAAACGGAATGTGTTTTTCTTTCGATACATGACGAATCGATTTCCCTTGCAAGATTTCTTGAAGAGCATCTTTCATTTCTCCTTCCGTCACTTTTCCAACTTTCCTGCCATCTGGTGCCGGCTTCCTTGGCATTCTGCAGAAAATAAACATCAACATGATTACACTTTAAAAAACCGATGTACCTACGTTACTGTGACGGTACACAGTGGATCATTATCCACTGTGTACCTGTAATGCTATATCCACTGTGTACCCCCCGCCACATTGTTTTCATTGCATCATAACTAAAAAATAACATTGAATCACGTTGCAAACTTAGCCTGAAAGTGGTGCTTTATAAATAGTTTTTATGAAAAAGTATAAATAAGTGATAAAACGAATACATACGAAGAGAGAAATCACCAATACTTACATGCTCCTTTTTTTTTTTGAGCTCGCGATTTACAAAACCTGTAACAACACGTGTTTTCGACGGCGCAGCGGCGCACTGACTAGAGCGGTGGCGTCGTATGTTTGAAAGCGAGGCGAGAGAAAGAGATAGGCTGTGTCACGCCTTTCGTTCTATCCAATATGTCGATTCTTCACTGTGTACACTTGATTCACTGTTCCCACAACGACCCTACGTAATCGGAATGATGTACGGCATAGCACGTTTCTATACTACAAAATAACAGGAACTTATGAATTTGTACAATAACGCATTACGAAAACATGGGCCCTCCCATGTCTTCGTAATGCGTTATTGTACAAATAAGTACAAAACGTATTCATCGAAGCCAATTCACTGTTTAGGACTGGCCGAGGGCTCACGAGAGGTTTAATGACAAAACTAAATAACGCGCGGTCGTTTTTCACCGGATCCTCGCGCCGCGCAGCTCGCTCAGTCCGCGCGCCTACGCGGGGCGCGGGGGCGCGGGCGCCACCGACGTCACGGCCGCGCTCAGCGCCGCCGCCAGCGCGGGCGAGGGCGCGGGGGGCGCGGGCGGCGCGGGGGGCGCGGGCGGCGGGTGGATGTTGAAGTGGCGCACGGCCGCCTCCAGCGCCACGTTGTTGCCGCTGAAGTACGCCGACACCGCGTTGTGGAACAGCAGCAGCTGCTTGTTCATCACCTTCACCTGAAACAGAGACGCGTCCGTTGGTCACCATTTTTGAAGTGTCTTATTTAGCCGCGTTGAGCGATTTTTGGTAGTTAGTGGTAGAAGCAAAATTTATGGGTTGGCGTTACCGACATGCTGTAGTAGCAGTCAGGGTCGGATCTAGGGGCATGAGCGCCTCTGGCAAGATTTTAATTTTGCGCCCCCCCACGCAATACTTATTTTGTAGGAATAGTAACGACACAATAACTATGAAAGCGTAATTTAAGTTATGTGTATTCATTTAAGCATTAAAATAGTTCTTAGTTTTCTTCAGGAAGAGAAACAATACAACACGAGTTAATTTATCTATGCATTATAAAATCTCTTAAGTTTACTTTTCTGGGTCATATTAGGGCCAATTTGTCAATATTACCGTCTCCAACGTAGAGTAGACCATATTATTAACAAAAAAGTATTGATGTAGAGCCTACATCAATACTTTTTTTTAATAATATGGTCTCTTTTTGCAATTTCGTACTCAAACGATAGTATAGCGAGATTGCTCAAACGGTCATGCATGACCAGTCTGCGATCGACATGCTATCCGCGTCATGTGACGTGTTGCACCAGACTGCAGCGGCCTGTGCACATGTTTACGCATATACAGGGTGGATTTTTGAGATGGGGCAGTAAGGGCAGGTACCATATCCGTTGTTGCTATAGGAAAACGGTCTGACGAGACAGTCCTTAACTTTTTGAGAAATTTTAATGTGCATTCACAGATTTTGAAAAAAGTACGGACAGCAAGAAAATAGGCCATATTCACAAAACTTTATTTTTATGCTTATCGATCCTAATTTTTAAACAAAATGTTTTTGACTTTTCTAGTACTTAAACCTGTTGGTGACATAGATTTTTTTAATCTATGGCTCCAACTGAGGTTTGAGTACTAGAAATGTCAGAAATCACAAAAATCTTTATCCATACATTTCATAGGAAATAAGACTCCAACTTTCCTTTTCATGATGGAGACTGACCGCTACACAAGTAAAAAATCGCAAAACACTTTTCCCATACAAGTCTTAACGTTCTTAATTATTTGAGGTATTTTTTTCGCAGAATGTCAGAAATCACAAGCAGCAAACTACCTAAATTCTGTTCTCAAAGCAAATAAAATTATAACGCGTATTCATTCGAAATTCAACGTTCTCAACACTCTTCAACAGAAACTACCAGTAGTTTCTGGTGGTTAGTGGGCCAGTACTTAAGACCTCACAGTGCACATCTTAAACTGCACTTAGAAGTTGTCTTCCCTCAGTTGTAGTTAATCTCGATCCCCAATGAGTGTCCTTAGCGTTAAAGTCACCGCCTAATATAAATCTCTGTTCATGGTGTCTGAAGAACTGTACATATTGTTCTTTGTTTATCGTGTGTCTTGGGGGACAGTATACGGCCGCTATTGCAACATTAAATTTGTTTGTTTGAACTGATATTGCCACAGCTTGCGTGTCTGGTTCCTGGTATGTACACTGTTCGTAATGAGAGATATTTTCTTTAACCTTTTGAACGCCAGAGCGTAAACGCATCGGCGCCACTGCTACGCCAAGCCACAAATTCAGCGCAAATACCTACAAAAAAAAATAGGGATTCCAACATCTTATCGATAACCAATTAATCATTGCTTTTCGTTCCATATTTTTTTACTTAATAAAATATTACTCGTTGCATCATTCTTATATTTAATTTGACCCTATTTGGTATAATACTATCATTGAACACCAGTTACAAAGTTATAAACAGCCTAAAAGCAGACATTAGAATTACAAACGAATAAATCAAATAATAATAAGGTACAACACTAATCTCGTTCGTGACGTCATCCGCTGTCGGGAAGACACGACTCTGGCGTGGCTGGCACGACTTTTGATAACTTCCTCGCATGCGAGTAGGGATGTGTTATTGTGGGACATAATAAATAATAATCATATAGTATTTAAAACAATTTAATCAATTTGCTTATAATTATTACTCTGATTCTTCGTAAATTTGCAAACTTATGTCATCCAAGTCCTTTTGCTGTCGTAATTTTCTAATAACGTTCAGTATATTGACATAAGTTACTGAACTATGCAATAAAATTCATTCAATTAAGATTTTCGTGACATCTGAAATTAAACTAAAATACCTAATTAAACTAGTTGGTAAACAAAAAAAACAATTATATAATCAGTCTTAATTGCGTTATTCTAGCAAAAACTAAATAAAATTAAAAAAAAAAAACACCGATCATAATAATAGTAGCGCTAATGACGTCACCGCTTGACGTCTATTTCCGACTGTGGCGTACAGGTTACTGTTTATGCGCTTTTGCGTAGGGATGCGCGAGAGTGGACAGTAAACTATCGATCTATGGATATAAATTATGATTTTTTTTCCACAATTTTATAAATATTATGCATTAGAATTATTCAGATACGAATATTTGTCATTAAAAAATAATTGTCCAAGTAATAGTGAGCTACTTTTAATAAAATATTTAAATATTTTATTTAAATTTAAGTTACCTTACTTATCCATCACTAGCTGTCGTGTCTTGACGACTGTGGCGTGGGGAAGAACACTTTTTTACGGATTTCGATTAGCAATTTTTGATGATTGTTTTTTTTAGTGAAATGTAAGTAATGAATATATGTTTGTGCCATTTTACAACATGTAATTAAAGTAGTTTAAAATAATAGGAAAAAGAAACACAGAAAACTTAATTTCGTATATTTATTTTGTACTTAAAAAATGTCGGTTTCTTGTCGGCTGTAGACGACGGTGGCGTGTTTGGCACGTTTTCGTTTGTCGGCTATATCCGACCGTGGCGTTCAAAAGGTTAATAATAACCGCGTGTTATAAACCTTAAAGCCTTTAAATTTTACAAAAGATTGTTGAGTGAAGTGAGTTTCAGAGATCTAACACACATCACTTACAAACTCATGTTGGTGTTGCAGCAGTCCGTTGGAATTCCACGCCATTATTTTAAGTGTGTTATTCATGATTGATTTTTAATAATGCTTAATTCTAATTTCTCTAGTCTCTGTTCAAATGCGGCTATGCACTTCGAGATATGGTTAAGCTTGTCTGTTATCAAGACTTGATGGTTGTGTGCTTGGTTTTGCAGCTTGTGCATAAGAAACACTTTTAGATGCATGCGCAGTTATCGCGGTTGTCTGTGCAAACTGTGCCCTTGGTTTTGATGTCTGTTTGTCGATGTTTCTGACAATCTGTTTAACGGCAGGTTACTGGATCAATTTTTGATTTTTTGTTCTTTAATATTTGCATCTCTTTGGCAACTAAACACCATCTGTAGTTGGCTGGTTGGGGTAAGCCACAGTGGACACACTCAGGTTTTTTTTGTGCAGGTTTGTTTCACCTGTGCACTTTACACACCTTGGCTCTTATGAGCAATACTTTTGGGCATGACCATAAGCCTGGCATTTCTTGCATTGCGGTATTATTTTTTAAGTTTTAAGCGGGTGTATTTCAACTTTACACCCAAGGATATGTTTTATGTCGTATATTTTACCGACATCTTCATCATTCTTCAATAATAGTATAAACATGTTCAGCGGTTCTTTTGGTTTCCAGCTTAACTTGTTAATCGCATTTTCTATCTGGAATTCTTGTGACGTTAAGTCGTCTTTCATCGTATCCGGCAAGCTGGATGAAGAATGAATGCAAGTTTTTCGCCACTACTCTTATTGACATAGACAGTTATTTTCTGTTAAGGGTCGAGCAAGGACTCTGTAGGACTCTTCAGATTAGGCATTTATTTTAACACTATTCCCGCTTAACATTTTTGCGGTAAATATTTCTACTGGATGAGATTCAGTCAAAAAGTTGTAGTATATTTGATCATTATTAACACCGTCCACTACGATTGGAGGCGGTGCTAGAATTTTTTTAGTGGATGCATTCTCTTTATTGTTGAGTTGCTGCTGCTGAGCGCTAGTTCTAGGTTATTGTAGTGGCGGTAGTGTGAGAGAATCAAAAACTGTGAATGCAGAACAAAGTTTCTCAAAAAGTAAAGGACAGTCTCTTAAGACGCTGACTACACCTAAACCGCGGGCACTGTCAGATTGCATAGAAAAGAAAGAGAAGCGCGATGACACAACGCTTGTCATTTATTGCAAAATATGAAGCAATTATTTATTTACTCAAAATTGAGTTGAGTAATCGAAAATAAAAAACAACCAAGTTCTGCATTCAAATAAGACGTTCTTGTTATTAATTAAATACGTAACGTATGTTGATATTTAATGCAGATATTTTTGATTAGAACTCAAGTTAAGAGGTTAGTTTAACGTTAGTTTGTATCGAGATTTTTTTTCAAAACGTATTTTGGTAACAACCAAGTTCTGGGAAATATGTTCAAAATTAACATATATTTATTCCGCTACCACAAACTATACAGATTTGGCAATTTCTTTTCTTAAGAGAAGCCTATTATGGTCAATTGGGTCTTGTCAGCGCCTTAAGACCGTTTTCCTGTAGATACAAAGATTAAGATACCTACCCTCACTGCCCCGTCTCAAAAATCCACCCTGTATATATACTTATATGTTATTACAAAGTTTTAAGTTTTCACTTCTGTCGGCGTTCCGCATGACTGCCTATTTTTTTAAATTAGTTACTCAACTTTAGAGCTACCGATCGGCAGTGATCGGTGCCTTATAGTCATAGTCATTTATTCATAAACAAGTAACTTGTATCTGAATTTACACACAAAATTACACAGTTACACACACACTCCGTTATACATACACTCAAATAAATTATATTTGAATTTCATAAATTACCTCAAGAATTTTTAAAATAATAAAATTTACTTTTTTTTTTAGTGCTGCAACATATAATTTAAATAATATAGCCAACAACTTATATTTTAAAATAATAACAATAAAACAATAGATTGATAGAATTAATTAGAAATATTAAATTTGTAGTTAGATCAATACGTCAGAATGAACAAAATCCAATAAAATTTAACAACCCATGCTTATCTCAATAAAATTACAATTCTATAAAATTACAGTTCTTCTACAGCATATAGACACTTATTCAATAGGATTTTTTTTAGTTTTATTTTGAAAGCGCTACTGTAGACAGCACTTTTTATGTCTAAAGGCAATCTGTTGAATAATTTTACAGACTGGTATCGTGGACTATGTTTAACAATGAAGAATGTTACTAGGTATGCCAAATTGCTTGAAAGGTCTCAGTAAAGCCTGTATGTATACAAATACACTAGTTTTTGTTGTAGTCAAAAATACCTAGGAGCAGGGCCGGATTTAGGGCAGGGCAACAGGGGCACTGGCCCCGGGCCTCCACAAAGAAGGGGCCTCCACAATTAATTTTTCATTGATTTTTATATGAATAAAATACTTCGTTTGTGTCCTTAAAAAAAAAAGAGTCTACAATCATAACTTCGTAAGGTACCTTCTTTGAATTGTTTTTTTTTAATCTGTTTCACAAGTTTTTCGGGGCCTCCACTTCTTGGTTGCCCCAGGGCCGCCACAACTTTAAATCCGTCCCTGCCTATGAGTTTTGATTTTATAGGCATTCAAAGTTTCGAAAAATATCGAGCCCCGCTAACAGTCACGTGACCGCTTGTGACGTCATGTCACAACGCGCCGCGCGGGCCGCGGCCCGCTTAGTATCAAGTCGCCAGCGGTTATAGTAGGTGTAATAGCTTGCGCAGTATTTTGTTGTTTTCGTCTACGTATTACGTTAATAGTCTAATAATAGTAAATATTATTTAGCAGTAGGCACAGTCTAGTATAGATTAAAACTTGTATAGAAAACAAAGGATAACGCAAAACAGCTGCATTGTTCTCAAGATATTATAATAAGTAATACTATGTAAAACATAACGGAAAGCTCTGACACCAAAGGTTTTGCACCTCTGACCAAATTTTATGTTTATAGGTATTAAATAAATGTAAACTACAAAAGATTATAATACTCGTAGTAATGTCTTAGGTATTCACGATCACTGTATTTTATAATGAAACTATTTTTAACCGGATTAATCGCGTACTTATTGATTTTACAGTTTTCCTGCCAATGTAAAATCAATAAACACGCAATTAATCCGGTTAGAAATTGTTTCATTATAAGATGAAAATAATAATTATTACTTATGTACCTACATAAAAATGATCACTATACTTACGTCAAAATGGTCTTCACAACAATAAACTGTACTTTTATCTACATATGGATCTAACCTCTTCATAGATTTTATCCATTTTTTTCGCATTTTAACGTCCTTTGGAACTATAAAAAACAACTTTTCCGGAGAATTGGTAGTTGTATTTTTACATTTAGGCACAACACATGATGTCCTAGTATTTGGATTGGACATTTTTAAACGTATTTAGGTATAATTTCAACGGCATGGGCGCGCAACCGCGAGCGGACTGAGTGAGCCAGACTAGTGGTGGTTAATAAAGCATATAGCATAATAAAGCATCTTGCTTATCATACATAACATAAAGCAAATGCTATCGTGGCTCGCACTTGTTGCTATTTGCTTTACATCGCACATCGCAAGCGCATGTAGTAATAAGCAACTAGGCATAGCAAAGCGGCTGGTGCCGGCCGCCGGGTGGCTAGTCGTCGCATGCTAGCGTTTGCTTTCGGTCGTGTGTGTAATCTTTTTAGGTACCGTGTGCGTTATCGCGATCTCAGGCGGCTCACGTACGTAACGTAATATTATAAACAATGTTGTTTTGCTTCGTGCGTTTTTAGTGTAAATAAAAAGTGATAGGATACGCAATATTGATTATGTAAATAAAAACTAATTGTGTAAGTAAGGACGATTGACTGAGTGAGGTATCGTGTTTTTTTTTTGTGTGTAGGTGTCGGAGCGCCTGCGCAATTGTGTTAGCAATGAGCAATTTATCCATGCTAAACTAACACCTTTTGTTAAGTGTCATACAAATTCTTAACTGTCATGGTTCTAATAAAAAACTCATACACGTAACTAGTGCCCGCTGCATTTTTATTCTAAACCCCGCTAATTTCCGCACATATTGGTCCATCGAACCGGATTGAATAAAATAGTGTGAATCTGCTACTTCATAAATACTGATATTTGGAAGAACAAGAAATAAATAGTGGATTTATCGTAAAACCAAACCGGAAGAGGTTTACTTTGAGGTTATTAACCGGCAGTGTGGTATGTGGATATTAAACGGTGTTACGTCCAATTATTGTATAATATCGTCACCCAACACTCGATCAGGTAGTATATAACGCCAAATAAGGAGTTATAAGGTTAGTCCTATTTATTACCGATTTTTATGTGTACCTAATTAGTTGTTCGAGATTGTACCAGACCGTTTGCATTGTGATACATGGCACTCAGTAACAACAATGTTTTATAATTAAGTTGGAAAACATATTTATTAAAATATAGTAAGTAATGCTAATTTCAAACATTGTTCTAGTTGTTTTTTGCATTATTTAAATTTAACTGTTGTTGCCACAGGTCACTTTAAGGATTTATATATGTATGCATAGGTATAGGTAGGTACGTATTTCTATTTAGTAACGACATAATTTTAAGAGTGTTTGATATTGATAATTGTTTACTGTTATTACAGTTAAATTACCGTGTTATTAAATTATTGTGTTGACCTTCATTAAAGTTTGAAAGTCATTTGAGTTTGTATAGGAATTAAACGAGTTGTTAAAATTTTGATAGGTACATACTCTTAGTTATTGTCAATGGTCATTGAATCATTCAAATTATTATAGTTATCATCAGTAAAGATATATATACAGTAAGTTATCTACTTAGTTATTATTGTTTGTTTACACACATATTGTATACATTCCAGATTTACACCCGCTCCCAGAAATGGCCGAGGAAAAGGAGTTAATAAGGAAGCGAGGTAGCTTTAAAGGCCGATTAACCTTCTTTGTCAATTATTTAGACACACTCGATGTAAAAACATTGTCTAGCTCCGATATAACGGAATTACAGCTGCGCATAGGCAAGATGGAATAGTTATACCAACAATATGATGAGGTACAGTTGCGTATGGAATGTATTGTGGATGATATCAAGGCACAGTTTTCTGAGCGTTCCGATTTTGAATCGCTGTATTTTAAATCACTGTCTAAGGCTCAGGAATATTTAAACAATTATAATAATAAAGATAATGCATCTGTTTGTAGCAATAAAAGTAATTGTGGTAGTAGTTATAAGCCAGTTAAGCTACCCACAATTCAATCACCAAAGTTTAGTGGATCTTACAATAACTGGTTGGAGTTTCACGACACTTTTACGAGTCTCATTCATAGCAATGATGCTATAGACGAAATCAACAAATTCCACTACCTACGAACGTCTCTGGAGGGTGCTGCTGCCGTGGTGATTCAGTCGATCGAGTTTTCTGCTAATAATTACTCTGTGGCATGGAACGTACTATGCGAACGATTCGATAATAAGAGATTACTAATCCACAATCATGTTTCAGCCATTTTTAACATGGAGACTATTACAAAGGAATCCTCTGTAACTTTAAAGAATTTAGTTGACCAAATAAACAAACACTTACGAGCATTAGACACATTAGGGGAGCCCGTTAAGTATTGGGATACCCTTTTAATTTACATTTTTACTCGCAAGTTAGACAGCAGAACGTTCCGTGAGTGGGAGGAGTGCAAAGGTCGCGTAGACAAAGACAGCAAGATTACCTTCGATGCATTCCTTAAATTCATACGTGAGCGCGCCGAGCTAGTTGAAACTTTAGAGTTGTCTCGTAATAATCAGCCACAACCCACTAATAAATCAGGGGCTAAGCTGAAGTCTATGGTTACCGTTCAAAGTGGTGTTAATTCTAACTCAGAGTCAGGTACAAAAGTCTGTCCCAAATGCAAGGGTGACCATAATTTAGGTGAGTATGCGCAGTTTCTCGCACTAAGTAATGAAACACGTATTAAAATACTGCCAAGTTTCAAGGTTTGTTATAATTGCTTTCGTTCGGGTCATTTCGCGAACCATTGTAAAAGGCCAGGTTGTAAGCTTTGTAAACGAAGACATAATACCTTAATTCATATCGCTGATTTTAAACCTATTGTACATAGTACGAGTAATAATAAAGTGAATCGCAACTCGTCTGATAACTTGTCACCACAGTCGACTTCGGCGTCTTCGGTAACTGAGACAAATAATGTTGCGTTGTCGGCTAACGTTACATCTGGACACAGAAGTGTGAGTCATGATGTGTTATTGTCAACCACTTTAATTAAATTACATGATCGTAATGGTCGAGAACATGTTGTTCGTGCAGTTCTTGACAGCGGTAGTACATCGTGCTTCGTGACGGAAAGACTATGCCGACAGTTAAATTTAGGGACTAGGCAGGTAGATAGATCGATATTTGGCATCAATAACGTGACTTCTCACGTAGGTAAAACGTGTCGCCTTAACGTGACGTCATTACACAATAGTTTTAGTACTGAACTTTTTTGTTTCGTTTTACCATTAATAACTAGTGATGTCCCATGCAGTGAGGTAAATATTTCTTCACTAAACCTTCCCTCTGATAGCTGTTTCGCAGACCCTACTTTTTACAAGCCCGCTGATGTCGATATTTTAATCGGTGCTGATGTCTTCTGGGACTTGTTAGGTTCACAAAGAATAAAGTTAGGCAATGATAAGCCTATTTTGTGTGAAACCAGGTTAGGCTGGATTGTCTCCGGTCCGATTAGTCGTAATTACGTTGCATTGGTATCTAGTAACATTCGGTGCAATTTTACCAAAACCAATAATTGTTCTTCCGAAGATGGTTTCGATAAAATTCGAAATGATTTAACTCGTTTCTGGCAGTTTGAGGAGGTCAATAAGAAGTCTTCTCATTATTCACCAGAAGAGAAATTATGTGAGGAGCATTTTATAAAAAATACAACCAGATTGGCCGACGGTCGTTTCTGTGTTCGTATTCCCTTCAAACAAAACCCGTCTATTTTAGGAGATTCTATCAATAAAGCTGCTCATTGTTTACAGTCTTTAGAACGTAGATTAAAACCTAAATCTGATTTTTGTAAAATGTATTACGATTTTATGTCTGAGCTGAGTACGAGTCACTAGGCCATATGACTGAATGCAAACAATTCGATTTGGACTCGTCTGGTTATTTTATCCCGCATCACGGCGTATTACGTGAAAGTAGCACTACTACGAAACTTCGAGTGGTGTTCAATGCAAGTTGTCCATCTTCATCTGGCGTTTCGTTCAACGATTTACAGATGGTCGGCCCTACCGTTCAGGATGATCTGTTGTCGATTCTTCTGCGTTTCAGACAGCACAAGTATGTTTTGTCAGCGGACGTCGAGAAGATGTATAGACAAATAGTCGTCCATCCGTCTGACAGATATCTACAACAAATATTGTGGCGTGGTAAGGTGTCCGACCCCGTTAAGTTTTATAAATTAAACACCGTTACCTACGGCACGGCTAGTGCGCCATTTTTAGCTTTTAGGTGCCTTCATCAATTAGGACTTAATTGTAAAAATCCGAAGGTTGCTGACATCATTAAACACGAATTTTACGCTGATGACTTACTGTGTGGCGGTGATGATTTGGATGAAGTCAAATTCATTCGCCAGGAGATAACGAATGTGCTTGAATCGGCTTGCATGTCATTGCGTAAGTGGAAGTCGAACGAACCTCAATTATTATCTGAAGTGGCTAAGTCTTTGCTTGATTTAAATATAGGTGCTAATGAACCTGACAAGCTGCTCGGACTAGGTTGGTATGCTAGTTCAGATGAACTCGTCTTTCCAATAGGCTCAACTATATCGTGTAATAGTAACAGTAAACGTGATTTACTTTCTGTGATTGCAAGGATATTCGATCCTTTAGGGCTTTTGTCTCCATTTGTAATCACTTTGAAAATGTTACTACAGAGAATGTGGTTAGATAAATTGTCTTGGGATGAGCGATTGCCTACTGAAATTAATTTACAATGGCAGACTATTATTAAATCTCTGTCTCTTTTAAATGAAGTTCGTATTCCTAGAATTGTTGTGCGTCACTCATACCGGGAGTTGGAACTCCATATATTCACGGACGCGTCTGAGCGCGCATATAGTGCGTGCGTTTATGTACGCAGTATCAATGACGAAGGTGAATGCATTGTTCGGTTACTTATGTCCAAAAGTCGAGTGGCGCCAATTAAACCTACCACAATTCCCAGGTTGGAGTTGTGTGGCGCGGTCGTGGGAGCTCGTCTGTATGAGAAGGTGTTGAACTCCCTTCGGCTTAAGTTTTCTCGAGTGTTTTGTTGGACTGACTCGACCATCGTGCTGGGATGGCTACAGATACTACCTTCAAGACTTCAGCCATTTGTACGCAATCGCGTCGCTGAAATCTTAGATCAGGCAGGTAACTGTACCTGGAGGCACGTCCCAACCGATAAGAACCCAGCAGACCTAATATCGCGTGGCGTAGATATTAGTCATCTGCAGGGTTTGGACATGTGGTGGTCTGGTCCTGACTTTCTCCAACAAGACTGTTGTAGTTGGCCTTCGCAATTTAAATGTATAGAATTAGGCTCACTCCCTGAAACTCGACCTGATGTATCATTAAGTGTTGTTCTTGACACTAGCGATAAGGCATTAGTTATGGATTTTAAACGTTTTTCTAAGTATTTAAGACTTTTACGTTCCATGGCTTTCGTGTTGCGATTCATCAAATTATGTAAAGGCCAATCGCCCGCTAGTATATTTTTATCTAATGAAGAATTAGGAAAAGCGTTAAATATATTAATTTATCAAAGCCAACAAGAATCATTTCCCGAACATAAATTACTTTTAAATAAACAAAGTTTACCAAAGAAGAGCGTCCTATTAAAATTAAATGTGTATTTAGATGAAAACAATCTAATGCGTGTCGGAGGACGTCTCGATAATTCTGATTTTACTTATAATAAACGGCACCCTATAATTTTACAGTCCACTCATATTTTAACTAAATTATTATTTGATTTTGAACACAAAAGGTTAATGCACGCGGGCCCTCAGCTATTATTAGCATCGATTAGAGAATCTTATTGGCCTATAGGAGGTCGAAATTTAGCTAAAGCCTGCTATCATAGATGCGTTCTATGCCGACGTATGCAGGGTAAGGTGATTACTCCATTAATGGGCAACCTGCCGCGACAGCGTCTTCTTCCAGGAGGGACTCCGTTCGAAAGCACTGGCGTTGACTATGCAGGTCCTATTATGAGTGCTAGTCGTCAAGGTCGTAGATGTAGACTCGTCAAGGTATATATTGCAATTTTTATCTGTTTCACCACAAAGGCTGTGCATTTGGAGCTTGTGGGTGATTTGACTAGTCATAGTTATTTATTAGCGTTATATAGGTTTATTTCGCGAAGGGGCAAGCCCATCCACATATATTCCGATAACGGTACTTCATTTGTTGGTGCGTATAACGAACTATCAAAGTTCTTAAAAACTAATTCCGAGTCTTTGATCGGAAGCATTGCTAATGATGGAATTAACTTCCACTTCATTCCCGCGTATACTCCACATTTTGTCGGTCTCTGGGAGGCGGGTGTCAAATCCGCAAAATGCTCTGCATTTGACACCAGACCATGAATTTTAGTCAGCAGTAATTCATGGTCTGGTGTCAAATGCAGAGCTTAAATCTAGGAAAATCCCTGCAACTCTCATTTTATTATTAATTTTGCTTATTACATCATCCAATAACGTATATATGGCGTCTGAAGTGCCAACACCCTTGTGATACCCAAATTGTCTTTTATTTAAAACTTTATTTACCCGCAAGTGTGCTAAAAGACGAATTTTCAGTATATTTTCAAATAATTTTGACAGCACTGGTAATAGGGAGATGGGTCTATAATTTTTAGGATCAGACTTACTTCCCTTCTTATACACAGGTATTACTTTCGCCATTTTTAACTGTTCTGGGAAGATAGCCTCTTTTACACATTTATTGAAGAAGTCAGATATAGGCTTGGCTAATATTTCAATGTGCTCCTTGTCTGCAAATCGGCATTTCGTCATACCCACATGAATGTTTGTTTTCCATTCTTTTAACTATGGTACAAATCTCGTTTGGATTGGTAGGAGAAATACCGTAGCATGGTCTCCTTCATTTACGTCAGTAGCACATTTATAGTCAAATTAATTCACTAGTAAGTTAGTTATTTCCTCTGGATCCACTACAATTCGTCCATTAATATTAAGCCTAAGTTCCCGTTGAATCACTTTCTCTTTAGTAGTGCACTTATTTACAACTTTCCAAATTTCCTTACCCATATTTTTTTTATGTATATATCTGTGTGATTATAGCAAGCTTTTTAGCTTTAGAAACAATCTTTCTATATATCCTAACGTACATGTTTTTATATTTTAAAACACTCGGTTCAAGGTTATTTCCATTGTGTGCACATAAAAAACGTTTCATTTTGCTGGAGGTGCGTATCCCTTTAGTGATCCACTTTAACTGTGATTCATTCTTAATATTAGTTTTACATTCTCTCTTCCTATAGCTATTGCCAAACACTTTATAAAAACTTTTAAGAAAAGTATTAATACCCATACCAGTCCAAGATTCTTTAAGAATACCCTGTACGAATGCTGCACTATTTTTAATGTTGAATACTCTTTTATTTATTACATATTAAACCGATTCTCATTCAAATATAGATTGAATCGATTTTTCAAATGAACTTCAGCAAAAATACCTGCATGCCCGTCGGCTAAGCCATTGTGATCTATCTCATCACCAAAAACACGTGCATCAGGCAGATTGGTAATAATGTTGTCGATACATGAAGTACTATTATTACGGATGAACGTAGCAGAAGTAATTAGATGTCAAAAATTATAACATTTTAACAAACTAAGGAATTCCGCACATTTATTACTGTCCACTAGCAGATCAATATTTAAATCACCGCATATTATGCATTTCCTATTGAATAAATAGTCCAACAACTTCTCCAATCTTTCTAAGAACTGTTCGAAATTTTTATCAACAGGATTTCGATAGCAACAACAGATGTAGAGACCAGTGATAGTATCTTTAGCACCACAAATTTCAAAACATTCCATTTTATATAATTTGTTTATTGGGTCACAGATTTCGGTCTGTCTTTCCACATGCCCTAAAATTAAACTACCACCTCTCATTTTATTTTTTCAAGTGTTGTAAGCTACTAACGTATAGCTATTTAGATTAACATTTGCAGTGCTCTCATTCAAGAAGTTTTCACTTATACACACGTAATTCAGCCTTTTATCAATGTTTTCTTGTTTATAGTAAAATACCCTATTCAGATCCAGCGGCAAAAATGAAGTATTTTTAAAGTTGCTACATATCAGCTTCAGTGAATTATTGAGTATATTAACATAGAGACAATTATTTTTATAGAGTTTGCCAACTAAGATGTTTGCGTGTTTCACTTATCCCAGGGTGTAATACAAAATTGACTGAAAATTCATAGGATTAGAATCTTTAGAACCCCCTAGTATTAAAATGTAGTCTGAGTGGATAAACTCCTTACACAAATCAACACACGAACTTATTACCTCAGCCATAGGGGCTCCTGGTTTAATCATAGAAGTAACTTGGAAAGAATTTCCTAGAAGCTCTTGAAGTACTCTCCTCATATCAAGTCCTGTTTGGTCAACAAAAATCTTCACCTGATGTTTTCTAGCGATTAAAATGACCTATTTCTGTATTCGATTTTATATTATTAGTTAAACTTAAGCGTTTTTTTCATGGTCTGAAATATGACATATCTATGGTCAGAGTTCCAACTGTCACTGTATCAACTATTGTCCCTATTTCAATTTTACCATGATCTGCAATGTGTCGATAAGAAGGCTGGGGACTTATTATCGTGTTGTGTAAGTCACCTGATGTTAGGGGTTGCTCCCTGCCGGGGTCGCGGGAAGGTACTTATGGGTCACCGAGGCCCCCGCAACACAGGCAACAAGAAGGAATACGGGTGGGTTAGTCAGTAAGAGTCTGACACACCCTCCCGCTCCGCCCAGAGCGGGAGAAGTTATTTGATGATTTACGACCCTCAAAAAAAAAAAAAAAGGGGGATTGCTCGAAAAAGCAGCTTAAATTGTAGCTTTCGTTATGTTTTTTATTATAATCTCTCACTGCGTTTAAATCTATTTCTTTAGGCGATGTTCTTGTTAAGCCTTTTCTTATACCAAACGACCCAGATCGCTTTCGATACTGTGGAGAATAGAATTTGAGAGGCGAAGCAATTGGTTTGTCACTCTTATTTAGTTCTAAAGCGCCGACAGATTTCTACAGATTAATTATGCTGGGCTAATGACAACTCTTTTTATAAAAAACTATTCTCAATATTCAAACTTTCTATCTCAGAGTTAGCTATTTGCAGTTCCTCGTTTAACTTTTCAAGTCAATCGTTGAGCTCTATAACTTCGTTTCTGATAGTTAAGATATTTGGTAAACTTTGATATGATATGTTTAATCAAAGTCACTGTCATGCAAATCTAAACTTGACCGGCGAACTGTTTTTTGAGTGTTAACATTTTGCGTATCTTCAATGTTTCAATTATTGTGTAGATAATTATCATATACAAGGTTTTGATAAACATTCAAATAGTATTCCCCGATCGATGGTCGGTCTCGAACCCACGACCATACGTGGAAAATGTACGCAGTGTCGGCCAGTCCAGTAACGCGCCAACGTGATCGATACTTTTTCGTATGAATTTTAGCCTCAGTATCAGCTACAACTGTTTTATCTACTTTTTAATTCTTGCAGTTTATACAAGATGTCACTACTTGTAAAACTAAATGAAATTAGATGGCGCTGTTCTTAATTCACTGCTAACTGCGTAATTGGTACACATTTGAATAAAAAACGGAATTATCAACATTTTTTTCCAGTCTTCTTCAGAAAATACGAATTTATTTCACAGTCTTATTGTTAGGTATTCTTCTGTGTTTAGGGTAGCACATTCCACTATGTTTACACTTGGAATTGTTTGTATTATCTTCAAAATTTGCACCTTTCCGTAGTATCCACAAAACTGATTCGATTCATATTTTCTTCTAAACTTTTTGTCCGTAAAACACTATCACTTATTTAATGACCCTTTTAGGTTGTATTGTATTGTTAGCAAGTCAAAAAGTACTCTTTCTATTTTTAATTAATAATAAAACACGGAACTAATGTTTACGTCATGGCAGCCGGGCTGTGAATTGCTAAAATTACGAAAGACCGTGGATGTCAAGTTCGTGTTAAGAATGTACAACATGCGATGGCTGCGTACCCTGTTCTCGTGCAGCAGCTTGAGCTTGACGGCGGAGTCGTCGCGCAGGCGCTCGTAGTGTCGGCGGTGGCGCTCGATGCTGGCCAGCAGTAACTCGGGCGGGTTCCCGCCGCTGGCCTCCAGCTCGCTGCGGTACGCGTCGTACTCCACCCTGAAACACACATCCCTGTTTGTACAGACACCCTTACAAGACCGAAACCAGTATTTTATAGTGTCCTTGACCGAACCGAGGACCCTCCAAAAACTGGTTTAAATACCTTGTTGGTCTTTTAAAATAAGATAAAAAGAGACAGGTGAGTAAATTTATAGTGATGAGCTTATTGGGATAGTGCTATCTCAACATTTTTGTATGAATTACGGGTATCATATTGAGGACCTGAAATGCATAGCTAAATTTGACCAGCGATTCCCATACGAGCACTTTGTGTAGGCCGACCGCGGACGCCCTTCCGATGACGTGTATTTTTACATAATATTTCTTATATCTTCTACAAAGTGCGGACACTGTGTTAGACTTTGTATCACCAAACCGAGGACAGTTTTTCGCGAAGAACTTGTACAAAGTGAGGACATGGAAAATCTACCTACCACCACGATCACGTCGACTTCACCAGGCTGCTGAAGGACATCACGTCACTGAAGGTGAGCCTGGCTGAGATGAAGTCCAAGTTGGAGTCATCGGATGTCACCATTAGTGAACTGCGAGCCAAGTAGCGTTGTTGCGCAACGCTATTCCAACAAGTGGGTCACCGGAAGGCTGCAATGTAAACACACGTCGCGGGGCACAAAATGCTTCAGTCTGCAGTTTTGAGTCGGCGAGTGATTCTACGTCATCGGCTTTCAAGAATGCAAGCGTTGCATCGTGTTGCGCTGATCGCGTCGTACCTGCCGGGGAAGCAACGCGTGTACGAGGTGCATTCAATAAGTACCTAGCCTCATCGCCAGAGGGCGCTGTAGTTTCAAAAGAGTTTTACCACAGTGTAGCACATTCTTTTTTTATTCTTTTTTCAAATTTTCATTCCAATCCCTTCATTTGTTTTAATTTGACAACTTATGGAAGCGAACGTGTCGATCGGTTTTACAAAAATGGAAAAAGAGCAATATCGTTCGGTGATTCGATTCCTATTTTTGGAAGGGAAAACGCGCATCGAAATCAAAGAGCGCTTGGATGCTGTGTACGGTGACTCTTCTCCATCGATGGCCACCGTCAAGAATTGGTTCAACGAGTTTGCACGTGGCCGTACGTCGGTTTTTGATGAACCACGTCCAGGTGCACCGAAAACAGCTGCTACGGAGGAAAACATTAAAAAAAATCCATGATTTCGTATTGGCAGATCGCCGATTGAAGGTTCGGGAGCTAGCTGAGACTTTAGGCATTTCAGAAGGAACAGTGCATCATATTCTTCACGAGGAACTCGGCATGAGAAAGCTGTCGGCGCGATGGGTGCCGCGTTTACTCACACCAGAAAACAAGCGCAACCGTGAGACCACATCGGAGACGTGTTTGGCGCTGTTTAAGCGGAAACCAGCGGAGTTTTTGCGTCGTTTTGTGACCGTCGATGAAACCTGGATCCACTGGTACACACCAGAGACCAAGGAGCAATCAAAACAATGGATCCAAAGAAGGCAAAAACTGTAAAATCGGCCGGAAAAGTTATGGCCACCGTTTTCTGGGATTCACAAGGTGTGATCTACATCGATTACCTCGAGAAGGGTAAAACAATTACAGGGCTTTACTATGCCGATTTATTGGGCCGATTCGACGCCGAATTAAAGAAAAAACGACCCCATCTGGCGAAGAAAAAAGTGCTGTTTCACCACGACAACGCACCGGTTCACACGTCTGCCGTTGCCATGGCCAAATTGGTCGAATTACGCTACGAATTGTTGCCCCATCCACCGTATTCTCCAGATTTGGCCCCTTGTGACTTCTTTCTGTTTCCTAATCTGAAAAAATCACTCGCTGGGAATAGATATGGATCGAATGAGGAGGTCATCGCCGCCACGGAGGCCTATTTTGCAGAGTTTGACAAAAACTATTTTTCGGACGGGTTAAAAAAGTTGGAGCATCGCTGGGCTAAGTGTATCGAACTAAAAGGAGACTTTGTTGAAAAATAAATTGCCACTTTTCCAAAATTTTCGTTTACTTTTTGTAGGCTAAGTATTTATTGAATGACCCTCGTAATAGGTACATCGACCCCCAATTGTGCCTATTCTGCAATTGTCGCCAAGACGAAACCTGTGCCGTGTCGCAAACAAACGACAAGCAAGGCAACCACAAGGGGTAAAGCAGAGTCGCTCAGCATCAAGTGCGACGAAAGGCCCTGTGTTGGACCACAAACCGAAGATCACACGCGATGAGGATGGCTTCATCAAGGTAGAGAGAAAGAAGAGGAAGCCTACTTATCGCAACCAGTGTGGGACAGCGCCTGAAGGTACTAACATGCTGCTACGTCCTGCAGTAGCGACGCAGCTGTATGTGTCCCGTTTGCACCACTCTACGAAGACTGAGGACATCGTAGAGTACATACGGGTGAAGACCAACTGGACCTTGAGGGTGGAGAAGTTGGGGACGCACCATAACACCAATTTCAAGTCGTTCGTGGTGCGTGTTCCGACTCATCGTTTGGTGACCTTCCTCAAGGAAGAGTTTTGGCTGAAATATTTGCTACGCGACACCTCGCAGCGTAACACGACGCCGTAACTTCGTGTGCAGAAGTTTTTAAGTTTGTTGTAGAAAATATGTATTAGTTTATAGCTATTGTTTTTATACTTATATATGTATTATGTTTTTATGGGCCTTACTTGCCTGAAATAAAGGATATTATTATTATATTCTACGTGGTAGATAATTTATTAATATAAGTATAATGTTCCAATTTATTTCTTACACAGATTTTCTAAACTGAAGTACCTACCAAGTGAGGACGAGTCAATCAATGTCTTTACGCTTTTCGGCGCTTTTCAAAGGTTCATTTATTTTTGCTAAACACACGTGATTGTATCTCTCTGTTACTTTTAACGCAAACAAAAGGAAGAAAATATATTGTCCAATATCGGTATTTAGCCACAATACTCCAAAAAAAAAAATACAATAAAGTGAAACATTGCGGTTTAGGCGTAGGCAAAGTGTAACATTTTTGCGATTGGAACATTTACATCTGGATTACTGAAATGATCCGAAACACTGATATGTTTAATTTGGATCATTTGGATCATCGGCTCAAAAGATACGGGGGCGACACTGAAAGATTTTTGAACTGGCCACTTGTAAACGATTTAATAAAAACAAAACAGTTCAAATTTTGAAAATGGAACTCTGCTAATAATTGTGTATGTATTTTATTCATTTGTCATTTGTTTACGACTTGGCGGCAAATTGAAAATTGTCGTCTCGTCAGCATGAATTGAACGCGAGAAAATTTTCGTACTATGATTTTTTATGACTTTCGATGTCATTTAAGTCAACAAGTTATGATAGACTTCGATTGGCCTTTCACGATGAAGCCCCATATCGTGCCACTGTTTACAACTGGTTTAATGAGTTTAAACGTGGTCTCACTAATGTCACCGATGATCTGCGTGAGGGACGGCCTTCTACGGCGACGACTGAGTGTTGTGAGGCGTATGATAGAGATTAACAAAAGAGTGACTTATCAGCAGATTCGGACAAGCTTAGGCATCGGTATGAGTCAAGTGCACAAACCTCCATGAACATTTAGCGGTCAGGAAGCTTTGTGCCCGGTCGATACCTCATAATTTGACAGGCCCAAAAACTCCGTCGTATTGGTTGGTGTCGTGAAATGGTTCAAAGATTTTACGGAGATGACTCAAATGCTGTGTTCGACATACTTACGGGTGACGAAAGCTGGATTTATTGTTATGATCCTGAAACTAAGAGACAGTTTCCTGTCTGGGTGTTCCCTTCCGAGGAGTTGCCAACTAAAGTGAAGAGAGGTCTTGTTTTAGAGGATCGAAAAAAAAAAAGAAACTGCAGAGTGGTACACTAACAATTGTTTGCCACTTGTCTTGGAAAAAGATCGGGAGAAACGGCCTCGCAGTAGGATCCTCCTTCACCACGACAACGCCTCGTCGCACACTACCAAGCAAACAATCGACTACTTGGCGACGTCAGACGTGGAATTACTGGGTCACCCGCCCTATATATAGCCCCGACCTCGCATCTTGCGATTTTTATTTATTTCCGAAAATAAAAGAAAAACTTCGAGGAAAACGTTTTATGGACGCCGAGGAAGCCGCGTTTCAACAAAATGCCGTCGAAGAGACCCCTAAGGACGAGTGGGTAAAGTGCTTTTATCAGTGGTTCCATCGGATGCAGCGATGTATTAATGTATATGGACACTATTTTGAAAAGATATAATAAAAATAATAACTTTCTAGTTTGTTCAGTTTTTGATTTTTTAAGAACTTTCAGTGTCACCCTCGTATCAAACACAGAATGTTACGTATATATTTACCATAGGCGTGTGTAACTCTTTACGGAACAAACTCACTGATCCGGATCGTTGAAGTGATTCAAATGATTGGTTCAATAACATCGTATCAAACGCATTATTTGGATCTGAAACATTACCTGCTTTGCTCTGTGTTTCTTACGCGTGACGCGTCACTTCGAGGCGTCACGACGAGGCGACTGAGCAGTGAGCGAGAGAGGGAGACTGAGACACACTCGAGTTACTAAATTACGATTCAATGTCTATCTATTTACACAATAAAGTATACTGATGATGCAACAATTAATCCTTTTTAGGGTTCCGTAGTCAACAAGGATCAAAACAGCTGTTTTTAAAACAGTAGGTACCTGCTCTCAAGTGGTTTAAAGAGCGTAGTTGAGTCAAAAGAGGAACAAACATAACTACAGACAAATTTGACACTATAACAAACTGTCAGCTCTCGCCTGAGCCAAACTTTCAGAATGTTTGCATGTCCTTTTCAGGGTTCCGTAGTAAACAAGGAACCCATACAGTTTCGCAATGTCCGTCTGTCTGTCCGCAGCTAAGCTCAGAGATTCTTAGTAATAGAAAGCTGTAATTTAGCATAGGTTATACATATTAAACATATTAAATTGATATCTCTGAAATTCTTACAACAAGCATAAGACACACAATAGTTTGCTTTTTTTTCTAATTTGCCCCACAAAAGTGTCCCCATATTCAAGCTCATCAGCTCAGTTTATTGTCGCAAGCTATTGAAAATCTGTGAGGAGTACCTACGCGGGCAGCCATGGCCTTATGTATAATGTCGCGAATCGCCAACACATGGTATTTCAGGGAGGCGCCAATGCCCCTTGCAAGTGCCCCCTATTCGCTTGAACGGTGTACCGGTAGAACGGGTGAACCAATTTAAATACTTGGGGCACTGTGTAACAGCCGATCTGAAAGACCATGTCGACATTGAGCTGGAGCGGAGGGCACTGTCTAAGAGAGCAAATAAGATAGCCCATAGGTTTGCACGTTGTTCAAATCAGGTTAAAATCACACATTCAAAGCTTTATGAGGGTTCCGTTTTTTCCTCTTGAGGTACAGAACCCTAAATTTTATTTTCTTTAAACAAGTTTTTATTGGTTGTTAATGAAATCGAACTAAAAAGTTAAAAATAATTTTATTACAAGTGGAAATAAGCCGTTTTATACTTCTTAACCTTTATACGATAATGAAGCTCCTTCGTCATGTCAAAATTATCTCAACATAATCATATATTATCAAACCTTGAAACTTTATACCATTATATTAAATCTTTGTGTACATAAAACAGTCTCAAGTTTACTTAAAGAAGCGTGTTACATTGTAACAGCAAGAGAGCAAAAAAGAGAGTGTAACACGCTTTTGTTTGAAAAAATAATATTAAAAAGTTCTTGTTTATCTAACAAATTGGTTGTTGAAAAGCTTGTTTATAAAAAAATAAATATTAATTGTATGTACCTATTATGCAAAAATGATCAAGAAATAAAAGAAAACAAAATGTCAACGAGCAACGCTTAAGAAATTGTTAATAACATAAACCTGTTTTTAAAACAGTAGGTACCTACCTGCTCTCAAGTGGTTTAAAGAGCGTGGTTGAGTAAAAAGAGGGACAAACATAACTACAGACAAAAATAGAAAGCAGATGGTTTAAATCAATAACTTATGCAGTGTTGAAGAGGACGTCTACTACGGAGTCCCACAAGGGAGCGTTTTAGGTCCGCCGCTCTTTCTAATTTATATTAACAGCCTATGCAATATGCAGATCGATGGAGGGCAAATCTTTTCATACGCAGACGATACTGCAGTTGTTTTCTCAGGAACGTCATGGAAACATGTAAAAACTATCGCTGAAGAGGGTCTGAGTGAGATAGCTGGCTGGCTCCAAGCAAACCTTTTAACCCTTAATACCACCAAGATTAACTTTATTTGTTTTTTCCCAAACGATAGGTCCCAGCCCCCATCTGATTATGGCATCACGATTCATGTTTGCCAAAATAATAAGCATAATTGTGGCTGCCAAACCATTCAACAAGTCAGCTCCACAAAATATTTGGGCATAATTGTTGATCAAAGACTGTCATGGCACCCTCACATTGAGATCCTTATGAAAAAGATCCGGAAGCTAGTGTGGGTCTTTAAAACTTTACGACATGTTATGTCCGCGCAACTTATAAACAAGATCTATATAGCTCTGGCGCAATCTATAATAACTTACTGCATTCCGATTTGGGGTGGAGCTACCAAAATCAAATTCCTCGATCTGGAAAGAGCTCAGCGATCGCTTATCAAGGTGATGTACTTTAAACCATTTAGGTTCTCTACAACAGACCTCAATAAGGTAAGCAACTTGCTCTCAATTAGAAAACTTTATATTCTAAACGTGTCCTTAACCCTGCATAAAAGTCTTCCTTTTTAGTCAGCAAGTCAAAGTAGAAAGCGCAGAGATATAGTGGCCCACTCTCCAGGGATTCGAACTGTCTTTGCTAGGCGACAATATGTTACACAATCCACCTACATCTATAATAAACTAAACTAAACAAAAAAGCAAATTAGATATTTATCCCCTGTTGTTATACGATTGTAAAAAACAATAACTGATTGGCTGAGATCCCTAACATATGAAGAAACAGAAAATATTTTGACAAGAATAACCTAAAAAAGAAGGAAAAAAAAGGTACTCCCACACACAAACATACACACACTTACATACATAGATACATACATACATACACACACACACATACATACAAGTGCGCACCTCATACACCAATAGCTGCTAAATGAATGTTTTATTTTATTTTATTTTTAGTTTTTCTTTATACTCTCTATTTACTTAGTAGCCTCATCATTGTAAAGCAACAACTAAAGGGAAGAGTGAGACAGCTCCGACACAAGTACTGTTGTAACTTACTGGGGCTGCCTCGATTTATGTAGGACACAATGTTTAAGTTGAAATAAATATTTTTGTATTTTTTTTTTGTATCTAAAGGGCGGTGTCGACCAAACAGGAATAAATTTTACTCTCGGAATAAATCACTACTTACTCGAGAGTAAATCAATTTTACTTTTAACCAACTACAATTCGAGGAATAGCGAGTCTATTCGGGAATAGTCAAGGCTCCTGCACACTGAGGCTATATCGCGGGCGATACAGACAGCAATATGCACGTCGCGCCAGCGATATCGCCCTAGTCTGTAAGAGCCTTCACTGTACCACCGATTTGCATGGAATACCGAGCTATTCCAAGAATAACAAAATGGCGTCCTGTTGTTTTTGTTGTCATTTCAACTCAACACGAGATTTTAATTAAACGATTTGATTTAAGATAGGGATAGTGATGAGGAAGTTTTACCTAGACGTCCAAGGTGGCTAAAAGAGAGAATAGTAAGTTTGTAGTAGTTTGAAGTTTCGCTTGTCGGGTTCGGTTTGGTTCATGTGGTGTTTATTTTCGGGTTGCAAGTTTATTTCAGTGTAAAATGAGTGACCTTATTTATGGGTTAAAAACACAGTCCCAATTGTATGTCGTCGGTAACCCACCCGTATTCCTTCCTGTTGCCCTTGTTGCCAGGGGCCTCGGTGACCCTTTAGTACCTTCCGACATATGTGTCGACTAAGGGCGGATTCGACCAAACCCGAATTGATACACGAGTAACTATACGATTTTATTTTATTGATATACGATACGGACGGTGCAGAAGCTTCACTCATGTCAACTCTCATTTGTCGTATAATAGCTTGGGAAAGTATCTCCTGGTGCGCCAAGTCAAGGCAATCAAACTTGTTTCGACATAAATTAAATAGAGTCATTGTCATTGAGTCTCAAGTAGCGTACGTCTTAACATAAACTGTTCACCAAGTCAGGGCAATCAAACTTGTTTTGGCATAAATTAAATAGAGTCATTGTCATTGAGTCTCAAGTAGCGTACGTCTTAGCTTCGGCAGGTTCCTGTGTCGGATAAGGCGGGAGGAAACGCCCGGGTGTCACCACTGTGTGGATCGCCCGGAGGACACGGTGGAGCATACGGTGGAGGTCTGCTCGGCTTAGGCAGAGCACTGCAGTGTCCTCGTGGAGGCGATCGGCGGCAGAGATCTCTCGCGTCCGGCCCTGGTTAAGGCCATGGTACGGGGCGAGAGGGCATGGGCAGCCGTCACCTCCTTCTGCGAAGCAGTAATGCTCGCGAAGGAGGAGGCGGGACGGTTGATGGAAAGGCAAATTTCACGGCCTCTCGCCCCTAGCCGCCGCAGGAGACGCCCTGGGCGTCGGGAATCCCGGGCGGATTTTCGCCCACCGTAGGCGCGGGCTTGCGGACGGTGAGCAATGGGTAGCTCACCGTCCGGTAAGGACCAGGCCCGGGTCGACGGCGCGTTGTGTTCTACGGGCGCCTCAAAGAGATGTCATCAGCACAAGTATAGGGGTCCACTAGGGCCAATGCCTGCCGGGGTCGCGGGAAGGTACAAAAGGGTTACGGAGGCCCATGGCAACACAGGCAACGGAAGGGACACGGGTGGGTTTTAGTCAGTAAGAGTTTGACACACCCTCCCGCTCCGCCCAGAGTGGGAGAGGTTATTTGACAATTTCGCACCGAAAAAAAAATATAAGTAGCGTACGTCTTGAGTGTAACTTATGTAGGTCATATTTTATAAGAAGCGACTGGTAACACCCTTTTTTCGAAAACATCTGTACTGCATAGCACGAAGGTTTACTTACGTTGAACTAATTCTATAATTTCATAATATTTAGCATAATAGGGATTCCAAATCGGTACCGCGTATTCTAATTGCGGTCTAGCTATGGACTTATACAAGTGTAAGAAAGTGGAGGGACGATGGAATTCTCTCGATGCTCTCATCACAAAACCAACCATCTGATATGCCATATTAGTAATGCTTTCAATATGGATGATCAGATGAAGTTTCGACTAGAAACTTTGTTAATAATGCTATTCGCAAGTCTATAATCGGAATGAATATTTTTCATCTTGGTAAACGTTATAACATGACACTTAGGCAGTCTAAAGTACTTATTAGAAGAGCAATAGTATGAAAAGTGATCTAGGTCTTGTTGGAAGTCAATTCAGTCCTGTTTATTAGAAAATATTCTTGAAAACTTTTAATTTATCAGCATATAAGAGAAATTTTGAATTTCGGAAACAATGTTTTATATGATTTATAAAGAGAATAAATGATAGAGGAAATATGATTATTTGTAAGTAAAAATAGGTACGTTCCAATTCCAAAATTTGCCTCCACATTGTTTGCGAGCAAATTTAAATTATCGTGTTAAATAATGTATCTACGCCGGGAACATTTTCGCGCTATGATTTTTTACGGTTTCAAGAGTCGCCTGATCGGTCCTCGGATAATACAACAAAGGTGAAATGAGTGTAAAGAGGCTGTGTATGAGGCGACAGTGGCGACACCTGGTGGATGCACAATGCTTGTGTAAGATTATGAATAATCTTGATCAAACCGAGGTTCAGACAACTTTTTCGTATTAAGTATACAGAAAGACTCAAAATCGCTTGCAGAATACGAATCTTTGGTGAAGTGTAACCGAGGACCCTCCAAAAGGTCCTCGGTCGTGCCTTGTGTATTGTTGTTACGCACGTCCTCGGATGGTACTTAAAACATATAAACATACACACACACTGAGTCGAGCGTATACCCCACATACACGAGAATCTTTTGGCGAATAGCCAAAATGGGAAGAAACGCCGCCATATTGTGTTTCGGGCATTTCACAAAACAATTGCAAATGTTTACCAACAGCTCCCCCTGTCAATGTCATCCGAACGCCAAAATATTCTTGTATATATACAGTGTGCATACGAGGGGCTTGTGGCTAAGTAATAACAGCCGCACGGGTCGATCGTCAGGTTAAGCTACGCTTGCCGCGGTTGGTCCGTGGATGGGTGACCATCTTTACATACCAAGACTCCTCCGTTCCTCGGAAAGCACGTTAAGCCGTTGGTCCCGGCTGTCATTTGTAGATCTTTGACAGTCGTTATGGGTAGTCAGAAGCCCGAAAGTCTGACAACCAGTCTTACAAGGGGTATCGTGTTACCCAGTAACTGGGTTTTGGAGGTCAGATAGGCAGTCGCTCCATGTAAAGTACTGGTATTCAGCTGCATCCGGTTAGACTGGAAGCCGGCCCCAAAATAGTTGGGAAAAGGCAGGCAGATGATATAGCGAAAAGAGACCACATCAGAACACATTTTGTTTTCTTTGTAGTTTCCTTGTCCAAAAATATTTGTATGTTGATGGCGCGATAGGACGTAGGACCTGTCTGACTAGCACATGAGCAGGGAGATTGGCACACGCAGAGATAGGACTATACCCAGCATTGAAGTCAGGTTGTGAATTATGATGTTGGTGTTGAAAATCCTGTAATGATAGATGTAAGATGGATAAATAAATAATGATGGTACCTGGCCGCCTCGTACTGTCGAATGGTGAGCAGCGTGTCCTCGATTGTCTTGTTGGTGAGCGTGTTGAGCGAGTTGTTGAAGAAGTGCAGCGCTGCCAGCAGCGTATCGCCGTTGCGCGTTAGAGTGCGCTGCGTGTCCGCGTTGTACAGGAACCTGAAGGCCAATTCTAGTACTTAAAAAACGTTCATTTAAACCAGAGTTTTAGCATTGTTTATAAATTCATAGAATAAAATCGTTTTTGCAGCAGCCATAATTCTTATGCTTTTCAAAGTCAAATTATTTATTTCAAATAGACACATAAGAAGCACTTTTAAACGTCAAAATTAAAAAAAAAAATAGAATTGATTCTAGTTGCCCCTTCCAAAAGGTAGTTTCGTATGGAGAAGAATGGGCAAGAAACTCCACCATTACTCTTTTAAAAAAATTGTATAGGTACATTATATAATTGTATGTGAAGACGATGCACCTAGAATAAAATTACTATACCAAAATTGGTAAAAAAAGAATTAAAAATGAAGCAATGGCAAATAAATTAATTATGTGATGGGTACATGATGCTCACATATTTACGAACATTGTAAAAGTATACGGTTTCCTAAAAATAATAAATAAAGTAATAGGTCAGTGTGTGAGTTAAATTAATCACAGAATTTAATTTCAACATTGATTTATTATTTGTATCGAATAATAAATTGTACAATTAAAATAGCAACCAGTTTGATTTTGTCTAGACTGAAGATTGTCCTATGGAGCTGGACCAGCATGCTTCCAAGAATTCTTATCTTGGATATAATCCTCTAATTTGTAATATGCTTGTTTACAAAATGTACTTTTAACATGAGTTTTAAATTTTCTTTCATTTAATTGCAATATAAGGTATTTTGTTGTAACATTTGACACAGTACCCCATAAAAGATGTATGTACAGTAACAGTCAGAAGTCGACTAGCAATCTCACAAAACTATGGAATAGCAATATTAGTTGTACTTATGACCTTCTTCTATAAGAAAGTTTGACAACACTACACATTGGCATTTTGTTGCCCGCTTATGATTGTTATTACAAATTTCAATAAGTTTCGTAAGCGTTACGGTGCCCAAAGTGGTTAGAACTGTGCCTCGCATGGCAAACGTTCGGGTTCAAATCTCACATCAAACATGAAAATGTTTTTTAAGTATTACATGTGAAATAAGAATGCCGAAATCGCTAACAAATATGTTTATTCCACAACTAAACGAAGATTCTTTCGTTTTACAATTATTTTCAATCTTAGCGTCGTTATTAAAATATGAGGGTAGATATGAACCAAGATAAGTTCACTTTGTTTCAAATCTACCCTCATATTTTAACTACTTTACTAGTTCACATAATCTATTCCACTATTCGCTGTTGTTGGTTGGTGAACATACCTAGTTACGAGCGTTTGTGTTATCTTGTTGTTGCTATTTTAGTATTCTTTTGAATTCAATATGCAGGCTAATATTAGTATTGAAGCCAAGGCAAATATTGTGGCCCTATATTCAAATGGCCTTAATATATCTCAAATATCGAATGAAACTGGCTTATGCGTAAGTTTTTTTTTAAAATTTTATGTGATGATACCTACAAAATATAATGGTAGATTAATCGCTTGTTGCAAGTGTGTAATATAGATTTTTTTTTTAGAGAGAGACTGTTAGGCAAAGAAGAGTGTGAGTGTGAGTGTTAGGTGAAGAGATTTGAGGAAGAAGGTAGCCTGAAGAGTCGTGAGAGGAGCGGAAGACCCATCTCTTATTAGCCGGCCTCAGCGACGTTATTTGGTAGCTGAATATGAGACGAATGGTTTCATCCCAACAAGGCGTTTTGCAGATGAGTTCGGCACATCAGTACGCACCGTTCGCCGCATACTCCATGCCGAAGGTCTTCATCACCGAACGCCAGCTAAAAAACCGTTTTTAAAGCAACGGCATAAAGAGGAGAGGTTAAGTTTTTCCCGGGAATATTTGGACTTTGATTGGGAGAGGACAATATTCACCGACGAAAAATCTTTTAAATCGTGCCAAAAAGGAAGGCTGCATTTGTGGCGTAAAAATAACACGCGTTGGTCTGATGGCAATGTCAGACCAAATACGGAGTCAGGCAGAATTAGTGTGAATATGTGGGGGTGGATAAGTGCTCAAGGGCCCGGTGAATTAAGTTTTATGTCGACGCGAGCCAACTGTGTCAACTATGTGGAAGTGTTGAACGATGTAATGTCGCCTACGGTGCGTAATATCTACCCCGCAGAAGACTTAAACGAAATAAGTTATGGGCAAGACAATTGTCCTATTCACCGTGCCAGCATTGTTCGGGAATGGTTTAGCAATCATCCGGAAATTAAAGTTATTCCTTGGCCAGCTCGGTCCCCTGACTTAAACCCCATAGAAAATATATGGGGTTTAATGGTGCAAAGATGGGAAGCTCGGGACGAGAGATGCCCTGAGCTACACAAATCCCATTGCATGCAGTTATGGGATAGTTTGCGCGGCACAAATATCTGTGCAAATATTGTGGCGTCTATGCGTCGACGTCTCATTAGCTGTATCGAGGCTAACGGAGGTCACACGAAGTATTAAAAATCCTAAACAGGTAGGGTAATTTTGTGTCAGGGGACATAGTGACCGTAACTTTAACACATTAGTATTTATATTATTGTAATATTGAGGTTAAGTTTCAATCCTCTTTTCATTGAGAAAATGAATAATTAAACTATAACCTCTTAAATGATATCAGAATTTTCATAATATCTATATGTAACCTAAAATGTGTTTTTTAACATTCAATACTATAATAATAACATGACATAAGTAAGTGTAAAAGATTTCTTTTAGATAAATAATATTACAATGTTACCATATCAAAATTTGTTTCATTTATTATCATATTATAATAATAAATTACCTTTATAATATATTTATTGTAATATCTATTTCTTCAAAGTAATTTACAAAAACAAATTACTAAAACATACAAATAATAATAATAATTATATAAAACATCAAACAAACTGGCCCGACTCTGATTCGAACTCATCTATCCCGATCAAATCGGCGACTGCAGCCTCGTTACCGATCTAGCTAATGTTAACTTATGTTTACTTGTCGAAATTTTGCATTACTATGAAAAAAATAATCTACTTTACTGAACTGTACTGTACTGTACTTTAGATAAAGTGAAACATGGTTGATCTATTTTATCTTTATTTCTAGTGTTAAAATTATGCCCATCACTTATTTGATTAAAAAGATGTCGATTTTTTCTTACATACATAATATTTTCATAACTGAATTGGCAAGATACCGTCATAATATTAATCTTCTTAAATTCTTCCCTAAGAGATTCACGGCGATGACAGTACAGCTGTTGTAAAGTGTACTAATCCTGTCTGTTACGAGAGTGATATTAATGATTGTCTAAGTAAAATTATTAACTGGCTTACTAGCAATAACCTAGTCATTAATTTAAACAAAACAAAAGTAATGTACTTTCATCAAAGGTGTGAAAAACCTCCAGTTCACATTGCATATGATAATTACAAAATTGAAGATACAAACGAGGCTAAATTTTTAGGTATAAAGAAAGAAAGAAAGCTTTATTTGCATAAATTGTAGGTAAATGACATAAGATATTAAAATAAGTTGTGATCCTTGTACAATTTACCTTAAAATAGGCATGCAAACATTGTTGTTTATATTTTATAATAATATAATGATCATGCAAGTAATATTATTGAACATGAATATTGAATACAAATTAATTAAATTAGGCATGTCAAAAAAAAATATATCAAATAAAAAATACAATTGAAAGAACGAACACACATTACACGAATATAATGTCAAAACGAATACTTTATTAAATTAGGTTATTTACTTCTATAATTGTTGGTAATCAAGAATAATTAGTTTGTCATCATCATTTAAGCCGGGTATTCATTAGGCAACATTTGTTAATAAACTGTTTATGACGGGTTTATTAACAAGTTTACCGTAAACACTGTTTCTGAAACTTGGCAGTCCACACTTCTCAGTTGTTGCCAGGATGTCGCCCGAGGAGGTAGTGATGCTCTGTGCTGCTTATATAATATTACATAAGAGTGCTACTAGAAAAAAAAAGAAGAAAAGGTGGTGGATTCGAAATTATCTTTTAAATAGAAGTTATGTATTTCATGACCTTCGTGGATTTGATGGGTCTTTTCAAAATTTCACGAGAATGTCAACATCAGATTTTGAAATTTTACTGAGATTGATTGGACCAGCCATAACAAAACAGGAAACGAAATTTCGGCATCCTATTGAGCCCCAGAGAAGACTAGCTATAACTTTAAGGTTTCTTGCAACAGGTGACTCATATGGCTCACTGTCATATACTTTTAAAGTATCAAAACAATTAATCAGCAAGATTATACGAGAAGTTTGTCAGGAATTGACAAAAGTTTTAAAGGACTATGTAAAGGTGAGTAAAATAAAATAAATTCAAATCACTCAAGTAGGTATTTATCAAATATTTAAATCAAATCACATCAATTTATTTATTGTGTGTCATCTTCCAACTGGGAAACTATTTCGTCAAGATTACTAAAGCGCAACTCGTCACCAGTAGCAGTATGGACTTGGGGTTCTGGTGTCTGCGTTGGTGTAGATGCATCAGCATATGTCGACGTTGATGATGTGGTGCGGTATCCGTCGCCATAGCCGAGCCATCCATCTCCATAGCCTTGATATCCACCAAAATAATTACTATCGAAATTGCCCATTCTCGCTTGTAGCAATATATTATTTATGTAATACTTGGCCTGTAACAGTGCTCTTTGGTTTTTCACATTTTTCAATTCAGATGCCACATACTGGCCATAAATTTCAAATTCGTCTTTAGGTTCCTCCATCTTCTTTTTGGCACTTTTCATAATTTCATACATTTCATTGAGATTCTCGTCACACTTCCTCTTTTTGGAGTTGTTTGACTGTGGAAGTGGCGGTGGCGGTGGCGGCGGTGGCAGTGGCAGTTGTGATGTTGGCGGTGGCGGCGGCACAGTTGGCGGTGTATTTGACGGCTGCGTTGAGGCACTGCCATCCTGTAAATCATTGTTTTAAATTGGTTACAGGTTCCAAGTACTGAACAAGAATGGAAAAACAAGGCTCGCCAGTTCGAATTATTATGGAATTTCCCTCATTGTATCGGCTCCATTGATGGAAAACATATTGTTATTGAAGCACCATTTAACTCTGGCAGTGATTTTTTCAACTATAAAGAACAATTCAGCATTGTACTACTGGCAATAGTTGATGCAGATTACAACTTTATATATGCGAATTGTGGTGCTAAAGGCAGATCTTCCGACAGTGGAGTATTTCAAGAAACTCCATTTTACGATGCAATTACTCAAAACAATTTGAATATTCCACAGCCACAACCAATTTTACCAAATGGTCCGAATCTACCTTATGTAATAGTAGGGGACAGCGCATTTGCCTTATCCGAAAATATTATGAAGCCTTATCCTGGTATTCACAATCGTGGAACTATAAAGCGCATTTACAACTACCGTCTTTCCAGATCAAGAAGGATAGTAGAAAATGTGTTTGGCATATTATGTGCTGTCTTTCGCGTTTTCAGAAAAGCCATACCTCTTAAGCCTGCTACTTGTGAAATTGTAACAATGACATGTGTATATTTGCATAACTTTTTGAGGCGCAATAAACAGTCTCGGGCTATATATACTCCACCAGGAACATTCGATTATGAAGACTCAGAATATAACATTATAGAAGGTTTTTGGCGAAGAGAAATCGGCCCTCACAACAGCATGTTGGATTTACAACCTATTGCAAGACATCCCCCACTAGCTGCTACGGTTGTAAGAGATCAATTTGCTGAATATTTCATTAGTCCAGAAGGTAGTGTGCCGTGGCAAAATTCTCATGCATAATACTTAAAATAGTAGGTACCTATGTACCTACCTGTTTTTTTCCAAATAAAGTTCTGATTATAATTTAGAGTTTTGTGTTTGATTTAAAATTTACTAACCCGTTACCTTGAAAAGATGAAAAAATTACATTAATATTATCAACTTAGCAAATAATATAAAAATGTAGGTACTCACCGTTCCCATTGTATCCGATGTTCCAGATGTCGTTGCACCACGTAATAAAAATTGTAGCGGATCATACCACTGCCATCTGCTTTTAATCACTTCCTCGGCACCGCTTCCAGTTCTTTTTGATGACTTAAGTTTTTTCTTTTCACGAGAAAATTGTGAGCGTAGAATATGCATCTTTGTTTCCACTTCCTTTTGCGACATATTCAATTCTGCAGCAATGTCGGCCCAAGCATCATTTTTTTTTAATTTATCTTTATAATCTTTATTTGAAGCATCCCAAAGTATATTACGCTGTTGGTAAAGCTCTATGAGCATCGAAACCTGGTTGTTGGACCACACTACTTCCATGTTTATAAACTCGCGCAACACACGTCCACACCTATTGACTTTTGCTTATAAACTAGACGTTTCGTCTTGCTCTCCACTCGAAGTGGGGAGCATGGCAACATGTTTAATAAACAATGTTGCATCACCTTTGTATATAAACTGTTTACAGAGATGATGAAACATTGTGAAACACTGTTTATAAACTGTTTATAAACAGTGTTTATAAACAAATGTTGCCTAATGAATACCCGGCTTTAAAAATTCGTTAATAGAATAATAACATTTCTCCATAAGTAGTGTTGTTAATCTCTTTTTAAAATTGTGTATTGTGTCATTCTTTATTACGTCAGGTATTTTATTATATATCGTAGGACCCATGCAAGTAATGTTTTTTTAAGTAAAGCAGTATTACAGCTCTCAACATGTAGAAGATTTTTATACTGACTCCTGACTGGTCTTTGCCACATTTGTTGTACTGTAGTGAAAAAGTGCATGTTCCGTTTAACGAACATTGCCATTTCTAGAGCATAAATTGCCGGAAAGGTTAACAGTTTTAGGGATTTAAACACCGGAACGCAGCTATCTGTTGTCTTCATGTTCATAATTGTCCTCAAGCAACGGTTTTGGGCTTTGAATACCTGTTCTCTCAGACAAGAATTTCCCCAGAAAATTATACCGTATCTTAAGAGTAGATGCCACGATCCCATGATATGCAATCAAAGTTGTAGATATGTTCACTTTCTTAGCTAGATTGAAGAGGACATAAGCAGATGCATTTAATTTTTTGCAAACTTCTTCTGCTTGTGGTTTCCACGTTAATTGACTGTCGATAATTATGCCTAGGAATTTCGCTTTTTGTACTTTGTCTATCTTATGACTATCATATTCAATAATTAAATTTGGTAAAGATGTTCGTTGATAAAAAGATATTATGTTAGTCTTTTCTAGATTAATTACTAATTTATTTTTTTCAAGCCAATTTATAATGTCTTTTAGTGTATTATTAATGTCTTCTTCATATTTATTTGTATCAGAACAGCCAATTAATGGGGTGCTGTCATCAGCAAATAAAATCATTGGGTCCTTAATGTGACCTGGTAAATCGTTGATATACAGCAGAAATAAAAGAGAACTTAGGACTCCACCCTGAGGCACGCCGTGTTTAATATATCGATATTCGGATAAGTATTTCTTTTCACGTTTGCTTTTAATACATACCCGGGATATTTCTGTATATTGTCTACGGTCGTTTAAATATGATTTTATTAGATTGAACACGTTTCCTCTAATGCCATACATATTGAGTTTACTAAGTAACATTTCATGATGGACACAGTCCAAAGCTTTTGTCATATAGGTGAGGATTGCACATATAGGTAATTTCTTGTCAATATTTTTTAATATTATACTAAGTCGATAACAGCTGAATGAACACCTTTGTTCTTTCTAAAACCCTTCTGTTCAGTGCATAAACTATTTATCCAAAAAAATATTAATTGAGTCGTATAATATTTATTCTATTATTTTGGAAAAAATTGGAATTAAGGCAATGGGCCTATAGTTGGCTAAGTTTTCTCTGTCTTGTTTTTTGAAGAGCGGTTTTATGATAGCTATTTTTAATGCATTTGGAAACACTCCAGAGCTGATACATAAATTTATAATGTGACTGAGGTGTGAAGCTATATTATCCGATACAAATTTGACTACCTTTGTTGCTATGCCGTCATATCCGAAGCTGTTTTTATTTTTTAAAGACTTGTTGCCTTCATGACATCTTGAGGTATGACAGGTGACATAAACATTGAATGCGGATTGTTACATATATTAGCAGCTGCACAAGTTACTTTAGTGTTTGTTTGTATCTGATCGATAAAGAAATTATTAAAGGCGTTTGCAATGTCAGTAACCATTTTATTTGGAAAACAAAGTTCGTATAACATACGGTAATGCTCTATAAAGTAATCATACGCTTCGTTCGCATTTCCTGTTTTATATATTTCCGAAAAAGTAAGGCATTGGAGGTGATTTTTAAATTTAATTAGATTTTCTAATGAGATCGCGTTTTTTTGTACGCCAGAAGCTTACTCTACATGTTTTATTTGTTTTTACTTCTAAAAATTGCGCGGTATGGTCTGACAATGCAAAGTCATAAACTTCAGTTTTACATTTTAACTGAGAACTACAAGCAAAATTATCCAGGCAACTGTTGCTAGCTAGCCTAGTCGGTTGACGTAATTTCAGATCAAGATTGTGCCCTGAAAGAAAGTATTCGAAGTCCTTCGTAACGCTGTTTCTTTTTAGAATGTCGATGTTGAATCCCCGCATAAAACTATTTTCTTATTAGATTTTGAACATGTATTTTGTTAAATAGCGTCTAAGTTTTCGTAAAATAAATTCAAATTATTCATTTTTGGAGGCCTATATATACAGAAAACAAGTAATTTTTGTTGGACAAGCTCAATTCCGCAACATTCGAAGGTGTTTGTTATTGAATAGCGTGATATATCTCTTATTTCCTTGCATTCAATACCATTTTTAACTAGAATACAAGCTCCTCCCCGCTTCTTTGTTTGTCTTGAATAACTTGCAGCTAGCTTATAATTTGGGATTTTCAATAGTTTTTCATAGCCTTGCATAATAAAATGTTCAGATATGCATATAACGCCTATATCTCTTTGTTTCTTAGATAGTTCCTGCAGGTGAACGGTGAGCAGGTCAGCTTTACTGAGAAGACCAGCAATATTTTGGTGTAAAATATTTATTCTGTTATAGACGAAAAAAATCCAAGTTTGTTTAATTAATTGTTTCACTAGTAGATGGGCTTCCTGATGGGATTGCATTGTCCTCAGAACCGAAAAAGTGAGGTCGTCTATAAGACGTTTCAAGTTGTGGTAGATATTTAACATTCCTCTGTTATTTAGTTTCCCATTTCGAACGGAGAACATTTTATTGTCATAAGATAATTGTTGGTTCGAGTCTAGTATCCAAGCATAATTATGACTTAAGTTGTATAATGTAAATCAGGTTATTGAATGTTTCAATTTTCTAATTATGCATTAGTGATTACCCGTTGAGATTGTATGTCGGCAGGCATAATATAAAATTTGCATGTAGTATCTTCGGATTACTTTCTGGGAAGCCCCGGCAACTTAATTGTATAGATTTAAGATAATAAACACTTTTTTTTTTTTTATATTGTTCAAAACTTCACGTGCTTGAACAATCAAGTTGCAATAACTGTTTGTTTTATGAAAATATTCATCTCCTATATGTATAATACAATAATCTTGTAATGTATAATTAATTAGTTTCGCTTGTAAATTTTCAACTAGTTTCTCGAAGCCACAGTTCGGTGTGAGATAGTGACATATTTTAAAATTAGGGAATACCTCTTCAGCATTTGACAATATTCTATTAGTTGAATTGCTACTTAAAATACATATTTTGTTTCTTTCATCCGATGTCGTTTTTTTTGGCGTTTTTATGAGAGGTGGAGGTAACGTGATAATCGGGCTGATCTTCAATATTCTAGGAGATTGACAAGGACTGTTGCGTATTATTTTGCATGGAACTTGTGAATTATTTTTTATTGGTGCACTATTCTTTTTATTCTTTTTAGGTGTTGTGCTTATCTCACTCGTTAATTGTTTTGTAGCTTTTTTTATTATGTCATGCTTTATGCTAATATCTTTAACATTTTTCTTTAATTCATTATTTTCCAGTGACAGGTTGTTTATCTCCTCGTGAGCTGCTGATAGTTCTAATTGAAGTTTTACTATTTCGTTTTTTAACTCAAGTATTCGGGCATCGTTATTATCATCGGATATGTTTGGGAGACTAATACTGGTGCCATCTAGTGTAGTATTGTCGAAGCAACAACTGTCTTCGTTGATTGTCGCGTATTTGATAACGATTGAGTTTGAGTCATGGAAGTTTCTCGCTTGCGGACCGTAATATTCTCTGAGAATTCCATTATATTAGATTATTAAATTGTAACAACATGGAAAAAGTGATGTCGTAGGGAACCGGGGTTTGAACTCGGGGCATCAGAGCGTTCTTCGCCGCTTTAAAAGAGGCTGCGCTCTTGGCCGCTGCGCCTCTCGCCCAGATCCAGCGTATATTCCACGCGTATCCCGAAATTACGCAAGCCCTTGAAAACTTCGCGAAACCCCCCCAGCAATGGATATACAACCCAAAGCACGTACCAAACCCCGATCCCTAAAGTTAGGTTTCTTTAATGCCAATGGCATGATTAATCAACGCGATGAAATCGCTGCATTCCTCCGCGACCACCAAATTGATATTCTCCTCTTACAGGATACCTTCCTAAAGCCCAGCCGTCGAAACCCGTCAATTGCCAACTATCGTATAGTTCGCAATGACAGGACTAGATGCCACAAGGGCGGCACCCTAATGTATTATAGAACGTCCCTCCACTGCATCCCAATGGACCCGCCCCCTCTCTCACGTTTAGAAGTGTCCATATGTAAGCTAGGCATGACTGGCCATCAACCGATCACCATAGTATCGGCCTATGTTCCCCTCGTTTGCACATCGGAGTTAGCCCTTCCCCCCCTCTCTGACGACCTTTCCATTTTACTTGGCCTGAGTGACTCCGTTATCATAGCGGGCGATCTCAACGCCAAACATCATGCCTGGAACAGCACCAGGACCTCCACCAGAGGCAAACACCTGTTTGACCTATGTCCCATCCTCAACTTCGACATCATCGCCCCGATGACTCCCACTCACTTTCCCCACGACCCTAGCCATACCCCTGACGTACTTGACATAGCGCTTCTGAAGAGTATCAACCTACGGTTGGATTCTATAGAGGCGCTTGACGAACTCTCCTATGACCACCGTCCAGTTGTTGTAAAGCTGGCCCCACGCCTAGGTCTCCACGACCCTGATAGATCCCCCTCACCAAGTTAGTTACAGACTGGAGGAAAGTAAGCGACTGCCTGAAATCCACCACGTTAGGTCCCCGACTAGACTCCATTCCCGACCACTTCGACTCTATCGCTGACACGACAGCCGCGATCGACTCATTCACAGTACACGTACAATCAGTCCTGAACGACTGTTCAAGGGAGGTTCCGGCGATGGACGACCATCGCTGAAAGCTTCCGGACGATGTGCGCGAACTGTTGAATGAGAAGAACGCGGCTGTCCGTGCGTACAGTAACTTTCCCAACCACGCGAACAAAGCCCATATGCGCTATTTACAGAGATCTGTAAAGACACGCCTATCGGAGCTGCGTGACGCCGGCTGGGACAAGATGCTGAGCGAGTTAGAGCCCACTCACCGAGCGTTCTGGGACCTTCAGAGGAAACTCAAATCCGATGAAGTCGTCTCAATGCCCCCCCTGGTGCGCCCCGACAAGACCATCGCTTTCGATGACGTCGACAAGGCGGAGTGCCTAGCCGATAGTCTTGAGGCTCAATGCTCACCTAGCTCTCAACCAGTAGACCAAGCTCACCTGTCCCAGGTCGACGCGGAAGTCGAACGTAGAGCCTCCCTCCCGCCCGTTGAAGACCCTGACTATCCTCTGCCTCCCGTCACTCCAGACGAAGTGCATGATATCATCAAGGGTCTAAAACCTCGCAAAGCCCCCGGCTCAGACGGAATCACCAATAGGGTGCTCCAACTGTTCCCCGCTCACCTCATAATGCTTATGGCCACCATCTTCAATGGAGCCCTGAGCAATAACATCTTCCCACAAGAGTGGAAGAAGGCCACCGTCATCGGTATACCGAAGCCCGGTAAGCCGAAAACGGAGCCCACCAGCTACCGACCCATCAGTCTGCTCAATGTCTTCGGAAAAATCTATGAGAGGCTTATCTTAAAGCACCTCAGAGATTTTGCGGAAACAAAGGGCCTCATCCCCGACCAGCAGTTCGGTTTTAGATCCCAACATTCTTGCGTCCAACAGGTCCACCGCATCTTTGAACACATAAGCTACGGCTTTCAACGTGGTCTTACGACCGGTGCTGTATTCTTCGACATAGCGAAAGCGTTCGACAAGGTCTGGCACAACGGCCTATTATATAAGTTCTACAAACTCGGTGTGCGCGATTGTCTCGTGTTCATCTTACGAGACTTCTTGTCAAAACGCACCTTCCGCTATCGCATCGAAGGAGCACTATCCTCCCCTCACCCTATCCGTGCAGGCGTCCCTCAGGGCTCTGTACTATCCCCTCTCATTTTTACTCTCTTCACCAGCGACATCCCGAAAAGTAGGCTAGATGGCGCTGATGAAGTAAACATCCGAAGTGTAGTTCTCTGATAATTATTGACTTTTAAAATTATAAAACAAACAAAATCGTACATTAAATTGTGTTTAGTATGTTCGTTATGGTGTGAATACTGTGCACAAACGTTATCAAAACAAACTATGTGATATATTTTCAAATAAGTAAAGACAATTACGTGAAGTGACGAAACAGAATACAACGTTAATAAACATTAAATAACACTGTGATAAACAATTGATTACGTGAAATACGCTAAAAACTAAGTGACAAGTGTATATTAACTGGAAAAAACTTATGTAAGCAGTTAAAATTGAACTTGGTGTTGTGTGGAAAAAATATCTAAACGATGAATCATCTTTAACGGCTTCAAAACTATTTGAATGATTTTTCCTCAACCACTTACCAATTTCAACCATATAATTAACGTTCGAATAGCCGAAGTAAGTAGCGTTGGATTGCTGAGACACTGAGTGCTGGTTCGAATCCCACGAGCTGCGAAACTTTTTGTGTTTCTTAAGATCTCAAATTTAAATTAATATGAACTTCTTTGGGAACATCACACAACGTCGTAATCGAAGAGTCTCCGAAACAAAAAGTGAAGACTTAAATTTAACAAATAATGAACTAGATGGCACCACTAGTAACAGTCTACCCAACATATCAGACGACGAGGACTGCGATGAAATTCTTCAACTAAAAAACAAAATAAAAGAATTGACGCTTCAACTAGAGACTGCACACAGAGAAGTTGAATCCCTAAATATGGACAACACAAATCTCAAAAAGACCATCGAAAACTTGACAAAAAAGGAAGACATTTACAAAAAACTTACAACGGACATTGTAAATAACACTCCAAAAAGGAAAAAATCATCTCAAACAGTTCCTACAATCGATCTTAGCGTTACTCCTAAGTCGACGAAGAAATTTATGAAGCTTACTCCCGAAATGGCTGATAAATCAACTCCAGAAGCTGTACCCCAGATGGTTGATAAGACTACTCAATGTAACATCTATGGAAATAAACGCTCAATACGTGAGAACTTAATCGACAAACAATTCCTGACACAAAACACAATAAAAAACAAACTAACTATAATAAGTGCCAACAATAGAAACGGACTCTGCAACATTATTGAGGATCTTTTTGCAACTAGTTTTGACTTTTGCCACTACTCGTATCCAAATGGTAGCATCGAACAACTCCTACTTGGCTTAGAAAATAAGATTAAACACTACAGTAAAAGCGACTATTGTGTTATTCTAATAGGAGAAAGAGACTTCTTAAGAACTAAAAACTATCACGATCTAATCTACCATATTAAAGATTCCATTGAAAAACTAAGCCATACCAATATAATTATATGTCTGCCAACCTATAGACAATGTGCTGATTACACAACAATATACAACTCGCGGGTTGAAATGTTTAATAATCTTTTGTATCTGCACAACACAACATATGAATATGCTTATTTACTGGACTCAAACACTGACTTATGTTATGAAAACACAATGTTTTCGGGTCGTCAGGGTCTTTTAAATGACAGAGGCATGAAAAACGTAATCTTGAATCTCAAAAAAACTATTAGCGAAATCCAAGAAGAGAATAATAGTAACACTGACAAAAAGGACATATTTGAAGATACATCAAACCATTTTTTTCTATGCTAATTTATCAATAATGCATCAAAACATCGCAGGATTAATAAACAAGGCAGACCAATTGCTTTTGCATCTGCATGAATTTCAAAATCGCATAGATGTAATCTGCGTGACTGAACACTTCATGGAAACTGGATATGAAGACTTTCTCACTATACCTAATTATAAATTGGCAGCTTGTTACTCTAGAGACACAAAAAGAGGGGGAGCGTGCATATTAATTAAAAATGAGCATCAGTATAGAGAGCTTGAAGATATAAAGAAACTTTCTATTCAGGGAGCTTTCGAGTGCTGCGCAATTGAATTGATACAGCACAATATTATCATTGTATGTATTTACAGAATACCTAAATCAAATAATCTTGAAATTTTTTACTCTAAATTAGATATTCTCTTGCCCAAGATTTGTTATAAAGCGCGCAAGAATGTTATTATATGTGGTGACTTTAACATTAATACATTGAAAAAAAATAGAACTTCCATTGAGTTTACTAACTATCTATTAAGCTACAATCTAAAGTTGCAAATTGACCAGCCCACTAGGTTACAAAGCAACACATGTATAGACAATTTTGCGCACAATTTTTCACAAAAATGTATCCACGATATAATTGACCTTAACATGTCAGATCACACCGCTCAAATTTTAAAGATTCCCGTAAAAAGGACTTGTACAATAAACAGTTGGAATATAACAGCCCGTGATTATAGTTACGATAACCTAATGAAATTTAGATTATGTTTATACCCTTTATCGTTTTGTGAAGTTTATCAAGCAGATGATCCTAATGTAGCGTACGATAGCTTTATTCAAATATTCCGTCTGTTTTACGGCTTGTGTTTTCCCTTGATTAACAAAATAATAAAGTTAAAAAGGAATCCGAACTGGTTAACACCCGGACTAAAACGCTGTAGCAAAAATAAGAGACAGCTTCTTTGGCAACTAAGAGCAAAACCCAATAGCAATAACTTAACTAAACTTAAAAATTACTCACAAAGACTTAATAAAATAATAAAACTGACACAAAAGGCAAAAAATTATCATAGGATAATGACATCAACAAACAAATCAAAGGATACATGGAAGATCATAAATGAAAATAAATACTGTCCTCCCCATGAACACATAACGGAAATACGAAGGAACAGTGTTACAATAACAAACCCCTGCGATATAGCGAACGCATTTAACGATCACTTTGTGGATCAAGCAGAATTACTTGCAAATACCTCAAAATCTGCAAGTTATGAGACTCCAAATTCATGTTGCGAATCAATGTTTTTAGCCCCAACTACACCTGATGAAGTCTATCGAATAATACAGAATTTAAAAAACAAAGTTAGTGTAGGATATGACAATATTTCAACAAAGGTATTAAAATTTGTTTCCGATGTTATAGCTGGCCCCATTTGCCACATTATTAACGTTAGTATCTCTTCTGGAATATATCCTGATAAACTCAAGCCAACAATAATTAAGCCCTTATTTAAGAAACATGATAAAACTGATATCAATAACTACAGACCCATTGCTCTGATACCAGTAATATCAAAAATATTCGAGAAAGCTATTTATCACCGTATAGATTCCTTTTTCACGAAACACAATCTCTTAGTAAAGGAACAGAAGGGTTTCAGGAAAAATAAATCCATAAATCTGGCTATCTATGATTTCCTTAATATTATAATGACAGATATCGATAAAAGAATTCCTATTAGTGCTATATTTATGGACATGACGAAGGCTTTCGATTTAGTTGATCATAATACTCTCCTACGGAAACTTAATGCGCATGGAATAAGGGGAAAAGCACTTTCCCTTATACAATCTTACCTGGACAGTAGAACACAGTGTACGGAAATTAAACGAATTTCTATAAAAGAAAAAAAGGAATTTAAATATGTATCCGAAAAACGTGAAATCATTTTTGGCGTACCACAGGGCAGCGTATTGGGACCGCCATTATTTTTGGTTTACATAAACGACTTCCCAAAACATGTCAGTTTTCCTATGGTTCTTTTTGCTGATGACAGTACGATCATTGTTAGACAAAATAAAAATAGTGACTATGAATGTGACATCAAAAACTCATTGCAACAATCAATTAATTGGCTTGACCATAATAATTTGAAATTAAATTTAAGTAAGACAAAAATTATGCAGTTTAGACAGAGAGTAACTACTCCTGACATAAATATATTAATTGACGATAACAAAATTGAAGAAGTAGAACATATAAAATTTCTAGGTTTGACTATTGACTCTAAACTGACTTGGAAAGAACATGCATCAATCCTCATAAAAAAATTAAGTCGCTTCGCCTTTGCTCTATTCAAGCTTAAGAAAGTAGTAAGTCAGGCAGCTGTTATAGCTGCATATTATGGCTATGTAGATTCCACATTACGATACGGAGTAATTTTTTGGGCAAATTCATGTGAGAAAAATAACGTTTTTAAAGCTCAGAAGAGGTGCATTAGATCGATGTGTAATTTAAAACAAACAGATAGTTGTAAACCTCATTTTAAATCCCTTAGGATATTGACATTACCTTGCCTTTATATATACGAGACTGCATTGTTCGTCAAGAAAAACAGTAAATTATTCAAAAAAGCTTCTGAGGAACGTTATAGATCAACAAGACCGGAATATCGACACGAACTATGTCTAAGAGCCTCAAAGACGGCCCTTATGCATAAAAGCATTATCTGCATGGCACCAAAAATATATAATAAAATACCAAATGCTATCAAAGATTTGAATTTGATACAATTTAAACGAAAACTGAATGATTTTTTAATTGAAAAATGTTACTATACCATTGGCGAATTCCTTCTTGACAAAGTGTAAAAACTGACAATTATATATTTATGCTTGACTAACTGATTGTATTTTAATTTTTGTAATAATAATTAATTGTAGGTATTCTAATATGATGTTATCTCAATTTTGACATTTTTATTTAATATATCAATTCTCTTTTGTTTGCATTTCAATGTAAATCAATTTTGACATTTTTGTTTGTATTTCAATGTAAATCAATTTTAATTTCTGATATTGTTAAAACGTGTATGCCTAATGGGTAGCTTTTTGAGTTTCCATAAAATTACTGTAAGACCTGTTGTATCACCAAAAAGCACACGAATAAATACTTTGACTTTGACTTTGACTTTAGAAAGGCGCAGTTGGCTCTGTTCGCAGACGACACGGCCATCTACTACACCTAGTTAGTCCACGACCACATATCTCGCACTCTCCAGACCGAAGTCAACAAGCTTGGCGCTTGGTTTAGAAAGTGGAGAATCGAGGTCAATCCCGACAAAAGTCAGGCTGTTCTTTTCACCAAACAGCGTAGAAACCTCATCCCCCCCCCCCGACCGCTCACAATGTTCGGCAAGCCTATCCCTTGGGAGAAGCGAGCCAAATACCTAGGCGTGACCCTTGACCACCATCTCTCGTTCTCAGAGCACATCAAGCAGGTGCGTTCGCGTGCCGCTTTCGCTCTCGGTAGACTACACTCCGTCCTAAAAGCGCGCAGCAAATTGCGTATTTACACAGCGTGCATCCGTCCCATCATGACTTATGCCTGTGCAGTCTTCGCACATGCTAGACCCCACCACATCCACAGGATGCAGTCCCTCCAAAACCGTTTCCTCCGAAAGGCAACGGGAGCCCCCTGGTTCGTCCGAAACGAGATCCGCCATCTCGATCTCAAAATCCCCACCATCAAGCAGTTCATGAAGCACATCACGAAGCGCTTCTTCGACTCCGCCACCACCCACCGCAACCCTCTGGTTGTGCAGGTAGCCAGTTATAGGCCCTTCACCATTAGCTCTATTCGCCGTCCAAGGCATACCCTCACCGACCCCGATGACCCCATTACCCTCCTCCAGGAAAGCAGTAGGGCAACGAGTAGTGCACAAAACACACTGACCTACGTTCCGACCTCGCCGCCGAGGTCCCTCGCGTAAACCCCGACGTAATTGTCCCCCCCGACCCTTGCTCGACGAAGTGCCAGCCCGCGCCGCAGCTGAGCCTGTAGTTTTAAATTCCCCGATAAATAATAATAATATTAACCAGATCCAGCCTGTCCCACCTTGCTGTCCTCCCCCCAGCGACGCCCTAAGCCGAGGTCCGTACCCCACAGGGAGTGCCCTTAGCGTGCAGTCGCTTAGTATTATAAGAAATTCGCCCCTGGCTGGAGGCTTTGAGTTCGCTTAAGGCAGCCACAGGAAAGTTCGGCTAAGTAGTCACGACCTCTCAAGGTCAACTACGAGATGCCATTCACAAAAAAAAAAAAAAAAAGAATTCTCACAAATGTCACATCATTGTTTATGTGTTTAAAACTTTCTTGTTTGTTTATAGAATTGTTTGATAATTCTTCCACTTAATTATTGTTGACACTTTTCACTTTTTACTTAGTCTTTTGGACTTATTAACAGTTAAATTATTTTATAAAGATTTTTTCCTACGGAGTTGATGTTGACAGCGGCACTAGCGCCAACTTCCCATTCCAAAAAGATTGATAGTAAACTAACATGGAAACCACATATCGAAGAAATCTGTCTAAAATTAAATAAATCGGCATATGCACTATTTCAGCTGTCAAAAAAAGTTAATACACAAACACTTTTAATAGCGTACCACGGATTGGTTGCATCAGTTCTGAGATTTGGTGTTATTTTTTGGGGGCAAGCTACTGAAAGAGATACTGTTTTTAAAGCGCAAAAACGATGTATTCGATCCTTGTGTGGCTTAAAAACTACCGAATCTTGTGCACCCCATTTTAAACCTTTAAAATTACTCACGTTGCCAGCTATGTACATCTACGAGACTGGTTTGTTTGTTAAAATGAATTTACACCTTTTTACAAAAATTTCCGATGTAAAAAAAACTCCAATGCTCCAATTTTATGTTGCACAATCGATGTTCATATTGAGAACTCAATATGAACATCAATTGTGCAACATAAAATGCAGTACCCTTTGATGAAAAAGAGCTTTTTTGGAATGGCTTCGAAAATTTATAACAAAATACACGACAGTATAAAAAATATGCCCCTATCAAAATTTAAGAAAGTTCTCACCTCTCTATTAATAGAAAAATGTTATTATACGGTTCAAGATTTTATAAATGATAATTTTTAATATATTTTTAGTTTATTTTTGGTTTTGTTTTCACTTAAGTCACTAGATAGAGTTATTCACGTTGTCATGATTTTGTGATCGTCGGTCTATTTTAAAGATCAATGATGTGTCATCTGAAATTAACACCATCTTCGGTTGATTTTGAAGTAATTGGGATAAGTCATTAATGTAAACTAAAAAGAGGAATGGACCCAATATTGAACCTTAAGGAACGCCCATTGCCATTTCAGACCCCAATGAGTTTAAGCAGTCTACTTGAACTGTAACCTTTCTATCTTTTAGGTATGATCTTAGTAAATCAAGAGCTGTATTTCTGAGTTTACGCAATCGAACGCCTTAGAGAGGTCGAAAAAGATACCAATGCATCCTGTGCTTCTTCCCAGGCGTTAAAAATGTTCTTTATTAGGGTGATACCGGTCAGTATGTCAGTCGTACATCGCCCTTTAGTGAAACTGTACTGTTGTTCATAAAAGATGTCATGTTGTAATGTAATGTCGAGTTCTTTAAATGTTAATTTCTATTATTCATAAAGGCGAGCGGCAGGCTTGTATGGGACTTTCGTACAGCTAATAAAATTTCGTGTTTTGGGATATTTTTCGTTCTAATTGGTAGTTAATACAATAGACAAGCCCTTTTTAAATTCTTGGATTTTTAGAACTTGGGTCGTAAAAGTTATAACTAGTTTTTTTAAGGTTATGTACTAGTGTACCAATGTAGATTGTTACTTATAGGCACATAAACATTGTTTCGGTAATAAAGTACATGTTCTAGAAGGCTTGTCGCTATTTCTGTAGTGTTTTACTTACTATCAAGTGGGTAAATTGAGATGAGGATCGTACCTACTCAGCGGAGTGCATTAGGAGATACCTATGTCCAGCAGCTGACTGCAACAGTTTGATAATGATGAAGTCCTGCAGGGCTAACATGACACACGCGACAATTACTCACTCTCGCGTGAGTAATTTTTGTCTATTACTGTCAATTTTCTCGTTTTCTGACAGCGCTGCCGTACAAAATACTCGACTCGTTCTGTCAAACTCGATATTTTCTCGACAAACCCTAACATGGCACCTAAGTTATCTCGAATTTTGACAATTCAACACGAGATAATCTGCGATTCTGCTGTCATTTAGTCGTCCTCGATTTTGACGACGAGAAGAGTAGACAAAATTATAATACAAAAAAATATGGCATTCATGGGGACTGGTGACAGAAATGATAACTTAAAACTTTGGAATAACATATATAAGTATATATATGCGTATACATGTACGTACACAGGCCGCTGCGCGACGCCAGTCTGATGCACACGTTACATTAGCATGTCGGTGACTTGGGTAGCATGTTGGTGCCGCAGTCTGCATGTCGGTGACGTGGTTAGGATGTCGGTGACGCGGTGTGCTTGTTGGTGACGCAAATTACATGTCAACAAGTGCTTTCAGAATGTCGGTGACGCGGTTATCACGGCGTAAGTCGATTGGCATTTCGTAAATCTGCTAGCATTTCGATGACGCTGCTAGCAGGTCGGGCTCGCTGTAAGCATGTCGGTGACGCTGTTAGCATGTCGGTGACTCTGACAGCACGTCGGGCACGCTGTTAGCATGTTGGTGACTCGATTAGCGTGTTGGTGACGCATTGAGCATATTGATGACGCATTGAGCATGTCGGTGACTCGGTTAGCATGTTGGTGACGCAGATTGCATATTCAAGGGAAGCTGTTCATATGTCGGTGACGCGGCTAGGATGTTGGTGACGTGGTTAGTATGTCGGTGACGCGGTTAACATATTGGTGACGTGAACCCACAGGTTTTTCCCCTAACAAAAATGGCTCACTCATTTTCATTTCCGTCATTTTGTATTTGAATTTCGGCGTGCCATAGAAAAATATTAAATTTTAATAAAATCAGTCGGTTACACAAAAAATTACAACATAAATTAATAGAGGTGGATGTAAAATCATTATAGTACATACTAATTCCATGCGTAAAATTTAATGAATGAGCCGATGTTGCTAAAATAAAAATGATTTGTTTTTAATAATTTGCTACAACTGTCAAAGTGCCTTTCTCGAGTTTACTCAAGCTTAGCGGTCATGTTAGGCATTCGGATGACGTCAGAATCGTAGACAAATTTCGACAAATCGAGGGAGAGAGCGTTCTCGCGCTTGTCATGTTAGCCCTGCTGATGGGGTTTTGAGTGTAGTTAAATAAAACAATACAGTTAATGGTTTTCTTTAAGTACATTTATTATACAGGGTTACTGGTAACTCGACGTATTCCTTGCAGGACGTCATAGTAGGGTTAAAATGCAACAAATTAAGTCACCAAATGTTCTACCGAAATTCAGTAGTTTTTTGAATTAGTTAAGAGTTTTAGTTTTTTAATGAAAAATCCCAGATTAAACCATTTGAAACCAATTTAAAAATGATTTACGGCGCGACTGTACTGAAATTTAAATTATTATCATAGTTGACGCCGTAGCAGACCTTTGTTAATAATTAAAAGTTCAATAATGCCTAAAACTTTGGCAAATATCACTAACAAAACATTTAATTTTTTGTAATTTTTGCTATTACTTCATAAAAAATGTAGTCTAGTGCAAAAAAAATACTACACCTGGTGTACAAATTACTAAGAAAATATCCTTGTCTTATCAGCTATCCAAAAAGGTATGAAAGTTAATACAAAATCATGGACTACATTATGAAAATCGTTTTTGATTTAGTACAGGCGTGCGTTTCACAAAAAGGTGATTATTCGAAAAATCAAAAACAAAATCGTGAACATTATTATTCTTTTTAATCAATATTAAAAACTTTAATTACACACATTTCACACGTCTTGTTCGATGTGCTGCCCTCGGTTTCGAATACATGTTCTTATTCGCTTCCTTACTTCGGTTTTTGTTATTCTTGAGGTGATTGTTGCCCTCATCTGGTCCGCCGCATTTGTACTCGTAATTCTCTCCCTTAGTTCTTCAATTGAATTTACTGGGGTCACATAAACTAGATCTTTCATATGACCCCAGACGTAAAAGTCTAGCGGCGTCAGATCAGGGCTTCGTGCAGGCCACGGAATCGGCCCACCGCGCCCTATCCATCGGTTTGGATAGTTTTCATCCAGCAATTGTCGAATTGTGATTCGGAAGTGGGCTGGACATCCGACATGTTGGTAAATCATGTTTGCTCTTCTTTCTTCCGGTACATCCGTGAGCAGTGCTGATAAATGATTTCTGAGGAAATCTTCATAAAGTTCCCCATTTAGTGTTCGGGGTAGAAAACGTGGGCCAATTAATTTGTCGTCAATAATACCCATCCAAACATTAAGCGAGAACCTTCGCTGGGATGCGGTTGGTTTCAGTTTTTTAGGGTTTGCTTCTGCTTTCGGTGCCCAGTAATGTAAGTTGTGGTAATTTGTGATACCCTCACAATCAAAACATGACTCATCGGTCCACAGAATGTTTTTTAAAAGTTTTCGCTGTCGGCGTCGGCACTTAGCATAAAACGACAAAATTCAAGCCGTCTCGGCGGATCTCCTTCTTCTAATGACTGGACTGGTTGGTAATGGTATGGATGTCGGCCTGACAAGTGAACTACAGACCAGACTTTCCACCGTGACATACCAAGCTCACGCGCTACGATGTTTGTCGATGTGTTAGGATCGTCAATAAAACGTTGAAGAATAAGCTCCTCGTCCTCAGCCGTGTATCTCCGGGAACGACCAGTGTCAACTTGCCTGCTTCTTTGGACGCTGCCAGTTTCAGATATTCGCCGATAAGTCGATCCGAAGACACTAACGTGGGGGAGTCGGCGGTTGGGAAAGCGAAGTTGATATTCTCGCCGCGCCTCAGCAGCGTTACCGTCACAAAATCCGTAACAGTACATTATGTCAGCGTATTCAGGATTAGAATATGCAGCCATAGTCAGCGCTTATGAAGGCACAGCACAGCACAAGAGCAAGATACGCAGCAACAGTTAGGGAAATAGCCAGTAACAAAACACGAGCTTGCGCGACGTAGAGTAGAAACTAACTAACGCTGACGACCAAATTTTGCACCCCCTGTCATGCCGAGAGAACAATAGCGACCAATCACAAAGCTCCCCGAGTGGTTGGAGTTCAAGCGCAGGTAAAAACTACGAATAATACGAATACGAAACAATGGGTTGACCGTCTCGCAATTTTACCTGCCCCAATAAAACTCTTCTCTTCCCTGGCACACATGCAAAAGTAATGACAATCATACCTTTCTTAATAACTGATAAGACAAGGATATTTTCCTAGTAATTTGTACACCAGGTGTAGTATTTTTTTTTGCACTAGACTACATTTTTTATGAAGTAATAGCAAAAATTACAAAAAATTAAATGTTTGGTTAGTGATATTTGCCAAAGTTTTAGGCATTATTGAACTTTTAATTATTAACAAAGGTCTGCTACGGCGTCAACTATGATAATAACTTAAATTTCAGTACAGTCGCGCCGTAAAATATTTTTAAATTGGTTTCAAATGATTTAATCTGGGATTTTTCATAAAAAAACTAAAACTCTTAACTAATTCAAAAACTACTGAATTTCGGTAGAACATTTGGTGGCTTAATTTGTTGCATTTTAACCCTACTATGACGTCCTGCAAGGAATACGTCGAGTTACCAGTAACCCTGTATTTATAATTAATTTATAAATTATTAATGATTATTTCGTTTATTTTATTTAATTTTTTGTTGAGGGGCTTGTGGCTAAGTAATAACAGCCGCACGGGTCAATCGATCAGGTTAAGCTACGCTTGCCGCGGTTGGTCCATAGATGGGTGACCATCTTTACATACCAAGACCCCTCCGTGCCTCGGAAAGTACGTTAAGCCTTTGTTCCCGGCTGTCATTCGTAAATCTTTGACATTCGTTACGGGTCGTCAGAAGCCCGAAAGTCTGACAACCAGTCTTACCAAGGGGTATCGTATTACCCAGTAACTGGGTTGTGGAGGTCAGATAGGCAGTCGCTACATGTAAAATACTGGTATTCAGCTGCATCCGGTTAGACTGGAAACCGACGCCAACGTAGTTGGGAAAAGGCTAGGCAGATGATGATGATTTTATTTATAATTAATTAATTGTTAATATTACTTCATCTAAGTAGTTTACGACTAAATTACGTGTAGTTATTAAAATCTTTTTTAAAATATTATTAATTAATTCGAACTTCTAAAAATATTACACTTACATGAAAATAAATGGCTTAGTTGCCTTAATATGTGGTACAAATTCTATAACAAAACAACAAAAAAAGTAAGCTGTACGAAATCTGCCGTTCAACTTTTACAACACATTCAACCTTGAGTCGTGTATGGGGCAATGGACAGGGGCGTGCCGTCCATAGAGGCAATTAGAAAAAGCCTACCCTACCAACAAACCCAAATACATTTATTTTAACTATGTAATACAATACATAATATAAAAAAAAGTTAAACTCCTGTTATAACACTTATAGCCACCTGTCGCGTCCGCCGTGTGACGTAACTCACAGTTCGACGGAACTCGGTACGATACGCAATTTATTAGGCAGGCACTCGGCCGGCCTAAATCCCATTAATAAATTTACGCACACTAGTGTATATTTTCGTGTGTATGAATGGCACACACTACTGAAATGGTTTAAATTATGGGCGTAACTACAGCGACCGGAGCTGGCAATCGCGTGCTGTGATTGGCTGTGTGTAAAGTCAAGATTTATAATGAATGAAAAGTATTGAAGGCCAGAGTTCCCAATTTTTGGACAATTCCCCGAATTGCGGGGAATTTGAGAATCAGACTACACACAGACACGATAGTTCCCTTAATTACTACTAGAGACAATTAAAAAAACAGAGTGGTATTGTCGAATTTGTACCTTAAAAAAAATGATAAATTGTAAGGAATAGCAAAAGTTCTATAAAAATATTTAAAAACTTCATATTTTTTTATTTTGCTCATATGTGGGAAATTTTGCTTTGATTATTGGGGAGTTAAGAAAATAAGTTTGGGCAACCCTTTTTTTTTTTGAGGGTGGGAAATCATCAAATTACTTCTCCCGCTCTGCGGAGCGGGAGGGTGTGTCAGACTCTTACTGACTAAAACCCACCCGTATTCCTTCCTGTTGCCTGTGTTGCGGGGGCCTCGGTGACCCATAAGTACCTTCCCGCGACCCCGGCAGGCATCGGCCCTAGTGGACCCCTACTATATGTGCTGACGACATCTCTTTGAGGTGCGCGTGGAATACAACGCGCCGTCGACCCGGGCCTGGTCCTTACCGGACGGTGAGCTACCCATTGCTTACCGTCCGCAAGCCCGCGCCTACGGTGGCCGGAAATCCGCCCGGGATTCCCGACGCCCTGGGCGTCTCCTGCGGCGGCTAGGGGCGAGAGGGCGCGAAACTTGCCTTTCCCTCAACCGTCCCGCCTCCTCCTTCGCGAGCATTACTGCTTCGCAGAAGGAGGTGACGGCTGCCCATGCCCTCTCGCTCCGTACCATGGCCTGAACCAGGGCCGGACGCGAGAGGTCTCTGCCGCCGATCGCCTCCAAGAGGACACGGCGGTGCTCTGCCCAAGCCGGGCAGACCTCCACCGTATGCTCCACCGTGTCCTCCGGGCGATCCACACAGTGGTGACACCCGGACGTTTCCTCCCGCCTTATCCGACACAGGAACCTCCCGAAGCTGCCGTGTCCGGTGAGGACCTGCGTCAGGCGGAAGGTGAGGACGCCGTGGCGCCTCTCCAGCCACTCCTCAAAGAGGGGACTTATCGCCGCAATCGTGGCGTGCCCAGCACTGGGTTGCGACAACCGTACTTTCCATGACGCCATGAGATCCCGCCGGAGCTCCGTCCGCTGTGCCGCGATTTCTCGCGGCAGCGGACTAACGCCCCGGCGTTTCGCCTCCTCGCGCCACTCCCATACGTGCGCGAGGACTTTTGCCTCCAGATCCCATGGGCAACCCTGGACTGTATTATCCGGCAAAATTTGGTAGTCCCTTTTGTGGAAGAACACCGTATGACAATGATGTAATTTTAATTAGTAGTGTTTTTTTATCGACAAATTAGAAATTATATTTTTCTTAGGGAAGCCATATTGTTTCATGTGACACTGACACGCAATTTATATCCGATCTTGAAACGTAGGTAATTCGTTTTGAAACGTAAAGTAGTGTAAATATAATTTTTTGTGTTTATTTTTTTATTTACCTAAGAATGATGTTCTGTTGTGAAGTTTGCGCCGATAATGTGTGTTTGTTAGAAGTTAAAAGCAGTAAGTTTTCGCAACTATCCATTAATGATTAGATTCAAGTTGTGTCTAAAGGTAGAGGTTTGCCCGAATTACGAGAATTAATCTAAAAATATTTTTTCGACTCTCCTACAGCAGACCAGGCCTGCCTCGAAATCGAAGGCAAAGACGTTATTGACGCAATAATTTCTTTTAAAACCGGTTCAGCGGCCGGCCTGGACGGAATCTCACCCCAACATTTAAAAGATTTAACTTCTTATTCTGTGGGTGATGCAGGTGTGCAGCTTATTTGCTCTATTACAAAATTAATAAATTTTATTTTTTCAGGCAAAATCAACGCTGATATTGCCTCACTTTTATTTGGTGATCTACTAAAAAGGACGGAGGGGTGAGACCCATTGCTGTGGGGTCAACTTTAAGACGTTTGGCATCCAAAATTGCGGTGAGACATATCAAATCTAAATTACAGTCTGTTTTCGAACCTATACAATTAGGATTTGGCACGAAAGGTGGGTGTGAGGCAGCCGTCCATGCCTTAAGAACCTACCTTTCGTATGATGATTGCGAAATTGTAGTCAAAATTGACGTCAAAAATGCTTTCAATTCAGTAAACAGGGATGCCATGCTGACAGAAGTTAAGAACAAAATTCCGGAACTCTATCAATACCTGCTTACCTGCTACGCAGAACCTTCAAAATTAATTTACCGTTCCCATGAACTTTCTTCGGAGGTCGGCTGTCAGCAGGGCGATCCCCTCGGGCCAGCAATTTTTAGCTTGGCTATAAATCCGATTATTCAAAATTTAAAATCAAAATTTAACGTTTGGTATTTGGATGACGGAACCCTGGGAGGCGATGTGGACACTGTGCTATCTGACTTATCAGATATTAAAACAAATTTCGATAATATTGGTTTAGAATTAAATTTTAGCAAATGTGAACTCTTCATTCAAAAAACTTCTTACGGTTTGGATAATTTAAAATCCAAATTAAATTTTCTGGCACCGAATATCAAAATAGTAGACAGAAAGTCACTTTGCCTCCTGGGTTCTCCCATCTTTGAAGAATCTTTTCCTGATTATATTACTAACACTATTTCTAAATTCCAAAGTCACGCAAATTGTTTACTCGAAATCAGTCCTCATTATGCTCTTATAATTCTAAAGTTTTGCCTTTTTGTCCCTAAATTTACTTATGTGCTTCGCTGTAGCCCTTTTTGGAAACATCCAAATTTGCTTTCACCAATAGACGATTTAGTCAAAACTAGTTTAGAAACGATTTTAAATATTCAGCTCAATGAACCATCTTGGTTACAAGCATCCCTCCCTATTCGGTTTGGCGGTTTAGGAATCCGCAAAATTTCGAGTGTTGCTTCCCCAGCCTTTTTGTCGTCCACCCATAGCACGTCACGTCTCATAGGTAATGTCCTAAGGGCTTTGCCCACAAACTATGAGACTGCGGGCTTAGAGGATGCCAAGAATGCTTTTCAAATTGCTTGCCCGGGTAAAGAATTTCCAGACAACCTAAAATCTCAGAGGAGCTGGGACGATATTTATTGCGATTTAACATACAAATCGATTCTGAGCCGCAGTTCAGGTCCGGATCGCGCAAGACTTTTGGCGGTCGGAACCAGAGAGGCCGGTCATTGGCTACATGCCCATCCTTCTCCATATACCGGTACCTTCCTGGATCCGACCTCGCTTCGTCTGGCGACTGGTCTGCGGCTTGGGGTCACGGTATGCACTCCACACACATGCCCTTGTGGCACGGACGTGGACCGACTGGGTCACCACGGACTTTGTTGTCAAAAAAGTGCAGGCCGCTTTTCAAGACATGCAACACTTAATGACATAATCCGCCGGTCTCTTGCCAGCATCAATGTGCCTGCTCTTCTTGAGCCGACTGGCATTGTCAGAGATGATGGCAAAAGACCTGATGGTGTGTCTTTGGTCCCGTGGAGTTTGGGACGGATGCTTGTGTGGGACGCTACCTGTGTAGACACACTGACACCGTCCCACCTCCAACGGACTACTTCTAAAGCGGGTGCAGCGGCAGAAAATGCCGAAAATCTGAAAGTTATTAAATATGGAGGCCTTGGCAGAGAGTACAACTTTGTGCCCTTTGGCGTCGAGACCCTCGGTCCGTGGGGTCCCAGTGCGCATAAGTTATTTGCGGAAATCGCGAAACGTCTAGTTGATGTAACTGGTGACCGAAAAGCTGGCGGCTTTCTCGCGCAACGCATCAGCATTGCAATTCAGCGAGGAAATGCCGCCAGCATCCTCGGTACAATGCCCCGAGGGCCTTTTTTAAGCTTAACTTAGTTTTAATTTAATTTAGTTAATGTTAATAATCATCTTGTAATTTGGTTATGTAAATAAATGATAAAAAAAAAATATGATAATTCATCTCGTACTCATCATTTCAATCCTCAAAATTATGCAACATAAATAACTGGCTCTCTCCGTGCATTTTGTTTAATAATTCCAGTAAGTGGAGTAAGGGATATATTGATTTGCATAATTTTCATTCCTCGGCAAAAAAGCATGAACCTTGAATAATGTGGTGAGTTTTGTATTTATAACTTTTGTTTTCACAGGATTGTTTTCAATGTTTTTTTTATTCAAATATTATAAATCAATAATGACTACTTTGAGGGTCATCACCCATTAATTCCCAAGGGTAAAAATAAAAACATATTTATTGGTTTTATTGTTTATTACGTTTAAAAATACATCCAAAAAGATAAAATTATAGTAAAAAAAAAAAATATTGAATAATTAGTTTACATTCCGCAAAATGTTGCGTCTAAGCAACGTCAAGTCTAACAACGTTGGAGTATTAGCGTGAGTGAAATATTTTAAAACAATCGGCATGAAGATGTACTTGACATTTTTTACACATATAAATTGTTGTACTTTGACACTGTCGACATCTTCTTCGACGTTTACTTTCGAGCTCTTCTATGACATGACCAATATTATCGAAGCGAATATTGGAAGGTAACGCATTTTTGGATGGCCTTCCTAGATTTGTATTTGAATTACCCAAAAAGTGCGAATTATCTGCAAGTTGGGCTTCTTCGGTTTTCATCAAACTTACAGCAACGTAAGATTTGAATTCCAATTGACTCAAAGATCGCTCATTTGCCAGGTTGTAAACTTTCCACGAATATACCAAAACACTGTCTACCAAATTGATGAAGTTGCCACCACCACTTTTTCCCTCTTACTCGAATCCTATAATTGGCTATTCCATTATCATGGAGATTTACGCCACCCATATTTTTATTATAATCTGCTATAACCTGGGGCTGTGGCATATTCAACATCTTTTTTATTTTTCTATCGTAAAGCATTATCACATAAATGAATATTTTCCTTTATAGAGTCGAATTTGTTACGACTCATACAATTTCTTACAATTAATACATTTTTGTCTTCATCTTTTGACCAGTATAATTTCGCAGCAGGCAAAGAATGATATCCAGTCAGTAATAATATACCAAAAAATCTTTTGAGTTCTGCTACCGTGAGGGTAAATAAAAGACGGTTATGGTCACAAGCATATTTTTTGAAAAACCTACAATCTGCTCCCAAACTTCATCACTAAAATATAGGGAAAATACTTCAAAAGGTGTTTTTCCACCTACACGTTCTTCAATATTCTGTGTCATTGCTGTTTCGTCACTTGTAGGAAAATGTGTATAAGTTGGGTGTTCTTTTTTCCAGTCTGTAACACATTTTGGTGACTTCTTCGGCAGTCTTGGCTTTTTCGAGGCTGCAGGACCGGGCTCACCTTGCGTATTTTCAGGCTCTGCGGGTAAATCGGTGTGGATTTCGTACGTTCCAGCGATATCAGTGGGCACAGTATTGTTGTAATCACCTAGCGCGTCATCGTCTAGGTCTTCCTCGTCTGTAAGATTGTCAACCGTCGGGGGGATGTACACGGCATCGATTTGATTGGCATCTTCTAAATCCTCTTCCTCTTCTAATATACTCAGAACTTCTTGAGAAGATATAGATCGTTGCCAAGCCATTTCAACTTTTTACTTTTTTTCACTGATTTGAGTACACTCACTTTTCGTTTTTAAATTCAAATTCAAATTCAATTACTATGTGACACGGTTAGCTTGACGTTCTACAAACGACTAACTAATAAAACAAAAGTGCTTGTACTCTTTGTATACCGAGAATCCATTGTTTACAATAAATTTCTAACATGAATGGCAAGCTGTGTAACAATAACAACTGACTATTATTTCTCCCAACGTTGCGCATACGCAACGCTTCCTGGAAATCTTAAATAAACAACACATGTAAGTAGTTTTGTCCAACAAAAGGGTTTATATCATAAATAAGATATAGCTAAAGCTTTATACAGTGTAAAAAGTATAGCTTTATTTCAATTAATATTTTTTTATGATTGGATGAATCTTCTTTCTAAAACTGCTACGAGTCGATCTTGAGATGACTCAATTAGCAGTTTTTGAAAAATAAAAATATTATATATTTGTATTTAAAAAATTTTTTAATCATCTCTTAGTTCTTCTTCTCGAGACTGGCTTACATTACATAGATTTATTTCCTCATTTTTAAAACAAAAAAAAGAACAAATTTGAAATGTTGCGCTCGCGCAACGATGGGTACAGATGGGTAATGTAGAGCGACGCTGTGATGTTGCGCGAATTAGTTTTTTTTTGGTGTCTGTATGCGTGGCCTACCCTCCGTTAGAAAAAAGACTGAAAGAGAACCACTGCACGCCACTGGTAATGGAGGACGGTCCTTCGCTATCCAGGGTGTCGACAGATCCAGGGGAATATTTCAGGGCGACAGTTTGAGTCCACTTTGGTTCAAGCAGAACCAAAGTGGACTCAAACTGTCGCCCTGAATCCTCTAAGCACACTGCTGGAGGATTCAAGTTAAGGCTATCGGTTGAAGGCAGGTGGTCAAGTCATATCTCACAACCTCTATATGGAAGTGAAGTACTGATTTCGATTCCAGGGTCGGGCAAAGTGTTATTGCGTTTTTCTATCTGGAATTTACCAGTAGCAGCCCGGAGTCTGGATATGTGCCCGGTTGATGGCAATAGGCTCGCCCCCTATTACATGGGATTTAAGCGTAACTGGCGAAATGTGGGTGTAGTACAGGTACACCTCTGCCGAACTCTTCGGGGAAACAAGGCGTGATGTTATGTTCTATTCTATATGGATGACATGAAACAATCGTTGCGGGAGCGCTCCTTTGGCCGCCTGAATAAAGTGTTAAATAGTCTTTTATCAGAAGGAAACAAAGTGCGTGCTTTCAATGGTTGGGTCTTGCCGGTTTTGATGTATTCTTTCGGCATACTCAAATGGACACGGTCGGAACTTAATGCCCAAGATAGGAGGGTCCGTACACTGCTGACCGCAAACCGGATGCATCATCACCCACGATTATCGGTGGCTAGACTGTACATCCCGCGGAAGTGCGGAGGTCGAGGCTTTATAAATTCGAAGACCCTCGACAACCGAGAGGTGTGCAGTATATTTTAAAAGCCGAAAAGGGCATGCACATTGATGGGTTGAACGTTTCGTCTGTTCAATTATGGACGAAGTTATCTTGACGAATAACTACCAGAGACATATTATGAAAGACAGGACGGTTGACGTGTGTTGGGCATGCAACCAGAGATTTATGAAAAAAAAATCTCTGGTTATTCTCGTCTGGCCAACGGCGAGTACTTGCACAGGCATAACCAAATGGCCAGGATTATTCACCAGCAACTTGCTTTGAAATATAAACTTGTGGACTCTGAGGTACCGTATTACAAGTGTACTCAACTCAGTTCTCGAAAATGACCATGGCACGTTGTACTGAAATCGATTAACAGGATTATTGACCCAATAAGCCTGATATAGTGGTGATAGATCGATTAGCGCACCACGCAATAATAGTCGATGAAACGTTTTACGTGTCGTACTACGTCACGAGTCGTCATGCCCTCTTAGATCTCACTGCTTGCGGTAGCGTCGGGGGTCGGGTTACCTCCAACCCTCATATAGGGGGGTGGTGGCTGATTTTTCGGTTATGCTCGTGAACGGTTGCTGCTTGTGGTGACTGGTCGTCTTGCTGCTGACCATGGTTTTGTTATTATTATTATATATAATTATCTGTTTATTTATTTTACTTTGATGGTCCTAGTTTATAATTTTGTGCCTTCGAGTGACAGCTATGTAAGCGGGCACGCCCCTTATGCCTAGAGGCTTTTATTTCGGTATTAAGTTCTGTTTACGGTTTTAGTTTTTATTTCTGCTCGAGTATAGTTTTCGATGTTTTTTTGTTGGTTTAGTGGCGTGTGCTAGCTGACATTATATGGCAAATAATTTAATTTAATGTTGCGTAATGTAAATAATTTTGCCGTTATATTGATTTAATTTAATTTCTAAGTATATGGTACATTAAGATCTTAATATTAATAAACAGCTTCACATATACTACCGTTGCCGGTATTAATAGAATCAAGTTTTTCTAACTGATCAGCCAGCTTTGCTGCTGGGGAGTTTGTGGCGCCAAATCTTCTTCCCAGCTAAAGCACTAGGAAGTCGTGAAAGGCGGGCGTTTTGACTGGCATATGTAATGTTGACGTTCGGAAAGTGCTGATTCACAGCCTAGTTTGAATAAATTACTTTTGATTTGAATGCAAAACAGATTCTGATGTATATTTGTCAGGTCCAAAAAATATAATTTGGTTTGTTGCTATTTTACAATTTGTAACAAAAACCCTGTGCGATCTGAGAGGGGCAAGGGGTTAGGGCCCATTATAGATTACGCCGATGCCTGTTATTTGAATGCCACCGAGGAGCTTTTAAACAAATTTGAGTGTTTGCAAAATATGTGTTTTCGTTTTGTTTTTAACCTTAAAAAGAACGATTACTTTTCTAACTTTCGCAAGATACTCAAGTTGCTCCCTATTTGACTTCGCAGGAACTCTCGGATATTGTGTCTGCTATTTAACCTCCTTCAGAATCCTAAAACGCCATCTAGCGGGATCATTTTTTCTACGCCCGTCATTCAGATACGCCTTGCAGGTCGCATCTTAAGGATATTTACAGGGGTCGATTTTCGCCGTGCGGAGAGTCGCTTCACAAATTGCCTCACCAAGCCGCATCGCTAGCCCATTTACACAGGTTACTAAAATCGCATGCGGCTCGGTCATTTCCATCGAAAATGTTGAGCAGAATAGCCGTTTGTGCCGGAATTGAAATAATTAATTATTTAATTATTCAACAATTGCTTAAAGAACAAAGAGAGAAGAAAAAACAAAAGGAAAGAAGAAAACGTAATGTTTGGGTACGTGGATGGATTTCTCGACGTAAAGTCTTGGGTGCTTCGGATACTTTATTGGTTGAGTGGAGTTTAGAAGATCCTGATTATTTAAAAAAACGATTAAGAATGACTACTGATCAGTTTAATACTTTACTACATAAGGTTACTCCGCTTATACAAAAATGCAATACCAATATGCGAGAAGCACTTTCTCCGAAAATTAAATTAGAAATAACCCTGAAGTTCTTGGCTACCGGTGATAACTACTCAAGTCTTGCGGAGTCATTTAGAGTTCCAGAATGCACAATTTTCCTGTTTTTGAAGGGTGTTTTGGATGCTATATACAATGTTTTACAGGAGTTCATTATGGTAAGTGAAACTAGTAATTAATTTATAAACGATTTATTTATAATTTTTCCATTGTGTTTTCATCTAAGCATGATCTAACAGCTTGAGATAGAATATCGTCGTTCACTGCGTATTGTTGCCCAGTATTTTCTTGTGTTAGTAAACAGCTGGCAAAATAGTCTTCTTCATATTCGAGGTGCCTTCCAGAAATGGAAGCTTCGGGAGTAGAAGTTTCACGTTGGTTTCGAAAAGCTTGGTTTCGGGAAGTAGTAGCTTCGGCTTCAGGAGTCGAAGTATAGCGTGTATACTCTGAGAGTGAGCTCGTAGGTCTAGCAATTGGAAAATGTTGTGTATTTAATATTTAAGATTTTCAGTCTTTCTTGTGACAAATAATTATTGATGAAATTTTGACAAACAATAGCATTTGTTAATGGCAAACTACGTAATTGGCTTGCCACATGTACTCCGAATGTATCAAATTCATCTTGACGGATAGTTTGAGCCAAAGTTTCTAATCTATTGACTGCTTGTAAAACAGGTGGGTTCATTTTAGGTGCGTCCATTCTTAGAGCACGCTCCGCCTTTTTCTTTGGAGACAATTTTTTTTTCTCTTGTAAGTGCGCAATATTAGATTCTTGTCCCAATTCATCAAAATATGAAGACGCGTCGCTGTTTGTTTTCACCGCTGAATCTTCGTTTTCTTTTCCCTGTAACCATACACTAATATAAGTTTATTTCTTTTAGGTGCCATCCACCATAGATCAATGGAAGAAAATACAAAAGGATTTTTTAGATCGCTGGTAATTTCCTTTTTGCTGTGGGGCTATTGACGGGAAACACTTATTAATAGAAAATCCACCACACGGAGCTTCAGACTATTATAATTACAAAGGCACGTATAGTGTGGTGTTGTTTGCTATAGTGGATGCACATTACCGTTTCATATATATAGATTTCGGAACTAATGGACGCATGAATGATTCGCATATTTGGAAAAAAACAAAGTTCTATAGTGCTCTTGAAAGAAATAATTTGGAACTACCTAATAAAGCAGTTTTCGTTGGTGATGATGCTTTCCCTTTGACAACCTATTTAATGAAACAGTATTCAAGACATGAAGGTTTGGAACACAAACAAAAAATCTTTAATTACAGACTATCAAGAGCACGCCGAATCGTAGAGAATGCCTTTGGCATAATGGCTTCACGATTCAGAGTATACAGAAAACCTATATCTGTTTCATTGGATAAAACTGATTCTATTATTAAAACCTGTGCGCTGCATAACTGGCTTCGGACTAATCGCATATACATGAATACTCCCGAATTAGTAGACGAAGAAGACTTCAGTTCAGGGACAATCAGAAACGGAAGTTGGAGAAGCATTCCTACGGCAGGAATAGACGAATTAATGACACTGCTATCTTCTAACAACTATTCACGAAATGCAAAAGATCTGCGCGATAGATATGCTGACTATTTTGTCGGACCTGGAAAAGTTTCATGGCAAGATAGAATGGTTGCGTAAATATTGTATGTTTATTTAAGTAATTCTAAAAATGGCCCTGTTCACAATTTACCTATTATAACATGCGAACAAGAATAACTATTTAATAAATAATAATAAGACTTACCATGTTATCTTTACTGTTTCTTCCTTCTATCACTGGCTTTAAAAAGCGGTCAGCTACAGAAAACCAAATTAATTGAGGTCTGTATACATCATCCTCTCCCGCGCCACTCTTCTTTGATTTTGCTACTTTACTGGCCTCTATATTATATGTGGTTCGTATATTTTTTATCTTCAATTTAAGCTCTTCAACTGTTATGGACAAACGCATTTCTTGAATAATAGATTTAAGAGCCGCTAAACGTACATTATTGTTCCTGTAATCTTGTTCTCTTGGGTTCCATAAGCATGGATGCATTTCATAGCATTCCAAAAACTGTATGGTGTTATTTTTATTCATGGTTGTCACGATACATATACACAGAATCGCTGTAGTAAATAAATACACGTGCGTGCGCGAAACACCTTCATGCGGCGGGCGATCGCCTGCAACTGATCATTTACACGATCGATTTTAGTCACCAGTCGCATGCGGCCGGTCTCCGCGCGGCCAAAGTCGGATGCTACCCAACTTTGGGGCTTGCGGCTTTAGTCACTTGCGACTTAGCCGAATTGCCATTTAGATGGTCGATTTACGCCGCGCGGCAAAAATCGTGCGGCTTTAGTCACCCGTGTAAACCCCCTTTTAGAAACCTTCTTAAGTCCAGTCCCCACTCCACCGACTTCTACTCCTACTCTTTCACTGTGCACGCGGTGCGGTTGTGGAATTCACTTCCGCCTGACGTTAGGGACTGCTAAACTGTTGCAGTATTTAAAAGAAGAGTGAAAGAACACTATCTTTCCACTTCGTCATAGTTGCGTATGTGTTTATTATTTTAAATTACACTTGATTTTTTTTATATTCTAGTAAGTAATATTTATTTTAGAAGTATGTATGTATGTTAGTATATTTCCATATTATTTGTTTTGTCAATTGTTTCGATTTTATGTATTCTATTTTCTCTCCTACTCTTACACACGGTGTCTACATCTCTTTGTCTCCTGTCCTATCGCAGATATGCTGGAAATTTTCTTTAGAAATAACCATCACCTTTGTACGTCGCATCGCCATTATTCTGTTCTTTTCTTAAATGGTTACAGTATAATGAATAAATAAGTTATTGCTATTTTAAATTCACATTTTTAGTACCAAAATTACCCCAATTATACAATATGTAACAAAAACCCTGTTGTTCCTTCTACCTACGTTTTAAGAATCGGTTTACTAAGCGATAAAGCAAGTCATTTATAAAAAACTGTTCAATAAAAAAAATTGAAATAAATATTTAATTATTAATATGTGTAATGTTTAATCGATTTGTTACCTCTGCAATTCTGCATGAAGCGATGACGCGAAACCAAAAGTAGATAGAACGTTCCCGCCCTCTCTTTGATCAGTGCCGCCGCACCGCCGATTATCTACCTATTTTTCTACACAAGTTCGTGACCTTGTCAGCTGTTGTTTATATATCACTTTAACGAATTAATCTTTGAAAATCTTGGTTTACACAGTATTTTTAAGCACAATTGATAATTGTTAAAACTACATTTAACACTTCACTACGTTAAAAAAAAACAAATTCGCCGCGTCTGTCACATAAAACCTGATGTACCTATTTACATTTGAATGCATTAATTTATTATGATATCTACTTGACGGCCACGGAGTTGCTGTTCGATATGACCACCTGGTACCTCTACATTTCTTGGCTCATAGTCGGAGGGAAGTAGTGATTGGACGCGACAATAGTGAAATGGGTGCTGGCCATCTTCTTTGAGTACTCTCCTAACGCGCATAAGATTTACTCCGAGTTCGTGTCCCACTGAGCGTGTACTTCGCGTTAGATCGTGCTCAAACAAGTCCAAGACTACTGTCTCGGGTCCTCGGTCTGCCTGCGTCAGCTCGATGTAAGGTCTCGCCCGTGCACATTGCTGGTATTGAACGTACGTATGTGCAAACGTTGGAATGCCATCGCCGATGGTAATGATCGCAAAACGTTCTTGGTAGAGTCTGCGTGCTTCTGCATAATTGCAGTCACATTTCCGAAGACACATCAACATATTAAAATATTCTACGTTAGAATAAGACATTGTCAACGTTTACGTAAACAAAACACAAGTCACTAGGCACTAGTCACGTAGGTCAACAATAACATCCACTCGGAAGAAAGCTGCGCGGGAGACTAAGGAATTGCTTCGCAGGGAGACGGGTGGCGGGGCGGCGGGGTAGGTAGGCACGTGGTACCGACCCGCCGACATGCGCGGCGGTAGTTTTTGGCGGCACCTTTTGTCGCATTCAAAGAAAGCCGCTAGTAGCTAGTAGGCTATTTAGCGAAATAAAGATGTACTTGTAAAATCAGATACTCTAAACATTTTTTTGAATGTGTCGATTTTAATAGTTACTTGATTTTGACCTCTCGACTAGCCAATCCTTAATTTTTTTAAATTATAATTTCATCAATGTTCTGCTTATAGGTAAATTTATACGTTCCTAAAAGGAACAACAGGGTTTTTGTTACATATTGTATAAAAAGCTAGCGAATTTTCAGCATGGGTCATAAGTTATGACTTGTAGACACCCGCTAAACGACGGTCGACCGCGCCCCATGTAAAATAAAAATTCCCTATTGAAAAAAATCGGCTTACTTTTTTTTCGTTTTTCCTGAAAATTACCACATAGACTCTCAGTACGATATTTAACAACACCCTCACAGAACGCACAGGGTTCTTGTGGCATGTTGTATACCTACCTTCTTTAATGTTCTAGAAATGTCATTAAAAAAAAATCTGTTGTTTGTTTGTCCGTTTCAAAAAACATAATTTCCCCTTCCATTCCATTTTGTCCTCTGTATGACTTGTCTGTACTCAGAGACTATTTTAAATTAAATTAAATTGAGACTATATTGTTATTATGGGTTCACCTGTAAAAACAAATGTAAGTGGTAATATTAAATAAAATTTTGTTTCAAATTTTTTTTTCTTTAAGTTGTCATAGCAAATATTGTCCAAGTTTTGTATAAGACAAGTATTTTTTTATTTTTATTATTGTCGGATTGGTTTGTTATTATAGTTTTTCTTCCTCACGTTAAGATTTGTATTTCCAACACGTCACAAAAAAGACAGTTCCCGTAGTAATAGAATGCAAAAATAAAACGTTGGGAACGTGTTTTTTTTTTTTGGATGGGTAATCATCAAATAACTTCTCCCGCTCTGGGCGGAGTGGGAGGATGTGTCAGACCCTTAATGACTAAAACCCACCCGTGTTCCTGTTGCCTGTGTTGCCAGGGGCAGTTTGGAACGTCTTAACGATGATGAAAACGAAGAAGGCAAATCCGACTGCTAAATATCAGAGAAAATACTTCTTTTTGTATAGAGAGATATAGCATCGTCTGTTGAACATAAAGTTCGCCTTAGTCTTGACACCGATAGACATGATCTAAGAGAGTCAGAGAATCGTCCGAACAATGATCAATCACTCGTCGAAATAGATATAAAGTCGCGTTACGCAGTTCTGGGATGTGGCGGTCAGATAAACAGTTGTTCCGTGTAAATACCTGTAACTCTGCTGCTTCTAGTTCAACTGAAAGCCGACCTCAGCAAGGAAAAGGCTCGATAAATGATGATCTGTATTAAGTAAATATAAAGCAATACCAAACGATATTACAAATTTCAAACTCATAAATAACAATAAGAGCTTGCACAAATCGACAAAATCTACGGCCGCGATCTACTAATGCGAACCGTGCGAAGCTGGGCGGGTCGCCAGTATAATCTGATTCACTTCAGAAGATTCTGATTCACGCGACGTCGGTTAACTTAGTGCAGTGTGATGGGTATCGATCTGTGTGCGTGAGTGTGTACTGACTGGTTCTGCAGCTCGGGCGACTTCTGCGCGAGCTCGGCGAAGGCCTCGCCCAGCGCGCGCTGCGTGGCGGCGGCGGCGCCCAGCTGCGCCGTGAGCGTTCCGGACAGCCGCAGCACGCCGGCGTACTTGCGCTGCGTCTCGCGGAGCATCTCGATCTGAGCCTCCAATTCTGCAGACATGTTCAAATTACGTCAAGCAGAAATCAGAGGAAAAACCGCGCACTGCTAAGAAATGTAAATGGCCTTCAATTTCATATTTTTTAAGAACATTACAATGTTCATAAGTTAGCTGTAAGTTTCCCAAACCGAACAAAACAAATAAAAGCTTGTAATAAATCAGTGTGCTGCCAATTGTCCAAATTGTTAGCATGGATATGTATTTACAGCACAGTACCAGTACCAATAATAGTACCAATAGTGCAAACAAGTTGCTGAATTAATGCGCACAATATGTTTTGATGATTGCATATTCTGAATGTGTTCTCTCAATATAAAATTGCCACAAAGCATACATTAAAACATAATATGAAATAAAGTCTCACCAGTATCCACAGTCCGCGAGCTCTTTCCGAGCTTCTCATACAGTATCTGTTTGGTGCACTTGTAAGTGGAGACGCCCCAGTTTCTGATGGCATCGAGCTTAGATGACCCAGCTCGCAGCAATGTGCTGGAGCCTGCGCCATTTTGTGACACGTCTGGGGGAGCTGACAAAACAACTTTAATAAATGTTTGCATGCCAAATGGTAAAATGTTCTTCAAACACAATATTTTTTGTTGAAGCTTGAATGTTTACCTACATTCTTCGCAAATAAAATGATTCTATTTTATTCCTGTTTTCAAGTATGGATGTTTTTATATACACATAATATATATATGGATAAATAAAATTAACAGACTAACAAATTATAATATTGTTTTCTTATTTGTTTCCTTGGCTTATAATATGTTTTTCATTATAAAGTAAAGTCAAACAAATTCAAAAACTGTTTATTTAAAAACAGGCTGGGAAACAGCACTTTTTGAACACAAAACTACATAAGACTGACCCCAAAACAACCGAACTTAACCAGTTCCTGGTGTTTTGGCTAGGAACACAATGAGACACAAGCAACTGCCAAGAAGAACTTGATTCTTTGCAATAGTATTCTATTGAAAAGATATATAATATCACACACAAAAGAATTAACTGTTCCAGTAAAACATAAATGTTCTAATTTGAAACTATTTCAGATGCTCTCATTGTACAAGGATAATGAGATGAGACATGTCAAACTCAAACTCAAAAACTCGAAGCATTTATTTCAAATAAACCAATTACAGGCACTTTTGAATTGTCAAGGGTTCGGTCAGTCAGTCAGAAAGATGAAGCTAGTTGCCCATTCCAAAGCGTAGTAGGTACCTATGGAGAAGAACGGGCAAGAAACTCCACGGACACTCTTTTAAATCAACGTTATACAATATTTCGTAACCATAACTGGTTACGAAATATTGTTTACATCATTCATTTTGAAATTATACATGTGAGAAAGATGCAAAAGCGTCCGTAATAAAAAAATTACAACAAAAAAAAGGAATTCAAAAATTAAAATTAAAATAAGCCGTGGCAGCTATGTCTATGTTAACACTCAGGAATGCTAATGTGTGTATTATGTGTACAAATTACATTACGCCTGATAGATTGAACAGGACAGTATGTGATGTAGAAGCACAGCACAAACTTCCAATTCGGTTTCATTTGCAATGACATGACTCACTACTTAACATGTGTCTGAGATAGATATTGAACACTGGTCTTGTACTTACAGCTATAATACAAATTTTGGACCAGGCTTGTGTCAGTAGCAATACACTGAGGGGATTGCATTGGAGTCATCTATTCTACCCAAACATTTCATTTCATTTTTTATAGTAGCAATGTAGCTACTATAAAAAAGCGACGGGTCTTAGGGACACACTTGTGATGTTCACATATTTAGCTACAGCTGGTGATGTTTACCGTACGCGGGCGGGAAGGGCATGGAGCGCGACGTGGGGAACTTGGGCTCCGTGCCCGACGTGATGGAGTCACTGGACTCGCGCAGCGGCGGAGTATCCTTCAGCATCTCGTGGATGCTGCGCTCCGATTGCCTGCACGATAATAACGCGTTACACCCACACACTTAGCCCACACACAAGCCACTCACTACGGAAACTGGTAAATTAAACAGATAACAGGCCGGTATTATTGTTTAAAACCAAGACTATATTTTCCACACATGACACACCATTTAGACATCTTGGCGTTTATATGATGTCTCCCTTCTGCGACTGTCTAGCTCAATCGCGATAAACACCCTAAACTTCTTCAATTAGACGACAAACTTAGCATTTTTCATGGAAATGCCGGAAAATATTTAAGAATTTTACCAATCGACGCTAAGTACACTTTGACAATGACAATTTACAAGAAGAAGCCCCCCTCTTTCTTTCACCGTTTTAAATTTGACAAACTATGACAACAGGATAGATAATAACATTTTCCGTAAGTTTGAAAGAGAAGGCAACTTTTTATTATTATTTTGACGTTTATTCGTTTATTTATTTATTGCTATAGCAACAATGAAGTTTGGATACACATCCAAAATGTTTTACCGTTTGGGTGAGTCAAGCACGATAGAAGTTGCTCCAAACTCAACGTGCACATCTGATTCTGACACCTCCAATCATGAGGAGAGAATGGTTTGCAAAAAAAGTGTGAGTTGTAGTTGTGTGATTGGCATTTGGCGGTATGAATCATCGGTTAGAGTCCAACATAGGTAAACGTCCCACAGACTAGTATTTGGTCCTAAAAGTTGGCCAAAATCGTTTTTAGGGTTCCGTAATGTAATAAATCTCACTAAATGTAGATATTGATAGTTTATTTTTCTTTTCAATCCTTCACAGATACAGTTACCACAGTTACTTCACATCAAAAACTGACTCCTCTCTTTTTTTTTTTTTTGTATGGCATCTCGTAGTTGATTTTGAGAGGTCGTGACTACATAACCGGACTTTCTTGTGGCTGCCTTAAGCGAACTCAAAGCCTCCAGCCAGGGGCGAATTTCTTATAATACTAAGCGACTGCACGCTAAGGGCACCCCCTGTGGGGTACGGACCTCGGCTTAGGGCGTCGCTGGGGGGAGGACAGTAAGGTGGGACAGGCTGGATCTGATCAGTATTATTATTATTAATCGGGGAATTTAAAACTACAGGCTCAGCTGCGGCGCGGGCTGGCACTTCGTCGAGCAAGGGTCGGGGGGGACAATTACATCGGTGTTTACGTGAGGGACCTCGGCGGCGAGGTCGGAACGTAGGTCGGTGTGTTTTGTGCACTGTACTCGTGACCATAATCCATGTACGCTGTAGCATGGGTGAATCGAGCTGACCCTAAGACCTTATTAATCATTCTCTGAAAAATAGCCGGTGCGTTAGCCAAACCAAATGGCAGACGATTGAATTCGTACAATCCATCTGGAGTGACAAACGCAGTTAGATGTTTGCTTGGTTCCGAAGTTGGCACCTGATAATACCCAGATGCCAAATCAAGAGTTATGAAACACGCTTGCCCAGACAACCTAGCTATCTCATCGTCTACAATCGGCATCGGGTATCTTTCCTTTACTGTTACAGAGTTTAACATTCTATAATCAATACACATTCGAAAACTGCCATCTTTTTTACGAACTAATATAATAGGACTTGCATACTCTGATACCGATTCTCTAACGATCCCCGAGTCCAACATTTCACCTAACATAGACTGCACTTTCTCACGTTCATGATGTGACAATCTGTAAGGGCGATAGACAATAGGACGTTGACTATTCAAATCAATTGTCATCTGCGTAACATCTGTACAACCCAAATTTTTCAAATTTGAGGCGAAACAATATTTATACTGTTTAAGTATGGTCATAAGCTTTTGTCTGTCGTCCTTCGATACAGAATCACCTATACGTACGTCCTTCTCCTGAATGTCATGTTCACAGTTATTATCGTTAATACCTGCAGACTCTGCAATTCCTGGAGACTGTATTACTATTCTCTGGAAAAAATCTACCCTTCCTCCTCTACTAGCAACAAATTCTTTTCGTAATCTACAGGGAATGGAAAATGGATGAACAAGAATGTCTAAATTCCCGCGCTGGACTTGGTAAACACCACCATAAACCTCTTCATTTGGACCACCCACGATGTTGTTGCTCAGCATTAAGCAGCTACTAAACTCTGAACCTACGCGAGCCTTTATGGATGCAGGCCCATAAAGCTCAATATCAGCAGCGATCCTAACTTCAGCAAGTTGATTGTTATTCATATTTCATAAACCAATTATACTTACGTTAACGAACGCGGACCCAACTCGAAAGCAAAAACACACTATCTCCCGTCCTAATCTAGATGCCATTAAGTCTGAACTTGAAAACACAAATTTTTCTTACATTTATAAAATTAATGACACAAATGAAGCCTTGAATAAGTTTGTATCAATAGTAACTACCGTAATAACTAAACACACTTCCAAAATTATAATTCCTAAGAAACATAGAACTATAAAACCCTGGATTACATCAGGCTTGCTAAAATGTATTAAAAATAGGGATAGGCTGCATATGAAATCAAATAAGTCACCAAATAACTTAATTTTAAACCTAACATATACGCGCTATAGAAACTTCTGTAATAGATTACTCCGGAAACTTAAAATAGCCTTTGATAAAAATGAAATTGAAAAATCAAAAAATAACCCCAAAGCTCTTTGGAAAACCATACAAGAAATAACTAATACTCGTAAAGTACGCACCAGTCCCGATGAATTGTTAAAACTAGACGATAATCCTCGCTCCTCTGTGAATCAAGTATGCTCCTTTTTTAGTAATATTGGTAATAATTTAGCGGCAAATATATTAAAATCTCATGATCCTAATAATACTCCCTTTGGCAGTGATCGATCCGAAAAGTCAAGTTTTTCACCTCCAGCTAACTCCCTCGTTTTACTAGACACCGATGAAGGTGAAGTAGAAACAATCATCTTACAACTACGTAATGATTGTGCTGTAGGTTGGGATGGAATATCATCTACCTTACTGAAAATTTGTCGCCACATACTAGTGCCACCAATCACCTACATCTGCAATCTTTGTTTACAGTCAGGAACGTTTCCTGACGGACTCAAAAAAGCTATAGTCCATCCAATATATAAGAGTGGGGACAGATCCTGTGTCAACAATTACAGACCAATTTTTATCCTGCCTTCGCTTTCAAAAATTATTGAAAAAGTCCTTAACAGACAACTTAGGGGCTTTTTACATAAACATAACATTATTGCCGAGAACCAATATGGCTTCAAGTCTGGCGTTTCGACGGAAGATGCTGTACTGGATCTCACACAATTCGTAGCAAGAAATCTTGATAGTGGGGCTAAGTGCTTGGGTATATTTCTGGATCTGTCGAAAGCTTTTGACACAGTTTCTGTTCCCAGACTTATCTCAAAATTAGAGCTTATGGGTATACGTGGCATAGCACTTAATATTTTCAAAGATTACCTCAGGAATCGCTCTCAGCAAGTTAAAATAGATGCATATCTCAGTAATGAAGAAATCGTGACATATGGTGTGCCCCAGGGAAGCATATTAGGTCCCACATTGTTCCAAATTTATGTCAATGATCTTTGCAGGATGATGCTCCTAAACTGCAAGATCTACGCATACGCTGACGATACTGCAATTATCATCTATGGTTCAACTTGGGAAGAAGTTAAAATTAAGGCAGAATTAGCTCTAAATAGTATTATGAACTGGTTCCACCAAAACCTACTTACATTAAACTTGAATAAATCTTGCTACATTCCTTTCGCAATCCGACGAAACACCAAGCCACCAATTAGCTTTGTTGTAACTGCTCATTCCTGCCTGAACTCGTCAACACTGTGTTCATGTCCTACACTAGCTAGAAGTGAGTGTGTAAAGTATCTAGGTCTACAAATAGATGACGGCCTACGATGGGACAAACAGCTAGAAATGATAACTAGCAGGACAATGCGCCTTATTTATGTTTTTAAATCCCTTAGAGAGTCGGCTGACATAGACACATTAAAAATGGTTTATTTTGCACTGTGTCAGTCGATTATCGGATATTGCATTACCGCATGGGGTGGTGCTATTAAAACAAATTTCCTGAGAGCAGAGCGAGCTCAAAGAGCCGTACTTAAGGTTATTTGTAAGAAACCGTACTTATATCCAACCAAACTTTATGATGAATGTAAGGTATTAACAGTTAGACAGCTGTTCGTCTTGCAGTCTGTCCTCAGAACTCATAGAGCCATGCCCAGATCCAACCCAACAAAACGCACAAATGTCCCATCCGGTGTAACACATAAAACTACATTTGCCAAACGACAACATTACGTCATAGGTACTTACATATATAAAAAACTACACAAAATACTAAACACACTTGATTTAAACAGACACACGCTAAAACACAAAATCACTCAATACTACAACAGGACTACCACTCAACGGAAAATCTTACATACATCTCGTAATATACAATCTCAAAATTCACGCACTTATACACAAATGCACACGCACTCACACCTACACGCACATACACTAACTCTCACACACATACACAACACACACTAAATAAACTTATTTCATAGAATAACTTTGGCTTATGTAACATCGACACTGTTTCACTTGTTAAAGAATGTCAATTATTTACTGTACCCATATGGCTGAACCCTATCTCTTAAGATACAGGCTAGACCTAGTTTAAGGGATAGAGTCTATATAATTGTACTAATAGTCTGACAAATGTTAATTTATTATCTACAATGTATACAGTGCAATTGTTCTTGTTTTATGAAATAAATACTTTTATTATTATTATTTTTTTTATTAGCATCGGGATAAACCATTGGGATTTCAGTGTGCAACTTCTGAAATTGCAAAGTCTGGGAATTTTTGAACACAAGAATATGTGGTGGCTCCGTGTATGACTGGCCTATTAATATAGGTTTGTCTAACAGATTATCTTCGACAACTCTGCAAGCTACCCTCGCATCAACTCCGTCTACCACTATATCAAGCAACATATTACCTAACGATCGGACCACCTTATTCCCGAATCCTTTCATAACCGACGGGATCTGATCATGCACCAGATTAAGACTCGAAATTATTGACTCCTTAACCAATGTCACTTCGCTACCGAAATCAATGAATGCATCTACAGCCCTGCCATTCACCGTGACCAGCTTTATAAATTTTGAGTTGGGACTGCAGCTTGAAATACACATTGTTTTAGATAACGCTCCAGTTTTACCCACTATATTATCGGATTTAGGATCTTGCGAGCAATTATCGACCTTGTGACCGATTTTGTTACATTTATTGCATTTTATTAGTGGCTTCGGACAATGTAAGTAAGGGTGTCCTCGCTCCTTACAATTAAAGCAGAACAGAGGACCTTGAGACTGATTCAATTTATTTTGATTTGTTTTAGAATTAAATTGATTTGAATTATTTTTACCAAAACTACGATCTGAAATTTGGCTTTCTTTGTTGCTCATTAGGAATTGGAGAAGCTGATCAGGCTGAGAACAACAAAGCGCCAATGAACTAGATTTCATAGTCCTATCAGATATACCGTGGATAATACAATCTACTACGCGTTTATCCGTAATGTCACATTGAGTTAACAACGCAAGTTTTTCATAATATTATACTTCAATTGGTTCGCCAAACTTACTTTTTCTCTTAAGCATATCTTCCAGGATTTGGCCATAGTTTTGCTCGCAAGGAAATGCACTCATTAACTTCTCTTGCCATTCTTTCCAAGTGTGCAAAATTGTGTTCAGACCCTCATACCAAACTTTGGCCAAACCCTGAAGTTTTTGCATTGCAAAATGTATCGTTGTATTATCATCCCAGCCGTATACAGTAGCGCATTCATTTACTTAACGCAACCAAATGTCAATACGTTGGTTTTTCGCTGAAGGGTCAAAATTAGGGAGAATATTTTTATGATCAATATTCTTGGAAATTTATGCACTTGTAGACGGCTGCGATGTAAAACCATGTATAATAGAATTTACCAAGTCCATAACATCTTTAACAGTAAAAGAAGGGGTACGTGACCTTTTATCTTGTGATGCGCCGCCGCCATGTAGACTATCGTTGCTCAGCTCACGTGAACCTCGTCTCCGCTTGGCTCTTGTAGCTTGATGCTCACGTTGACGCGACCTGCTCGGGCTGCGGCTCTTGAAGTGATGACGGCTCGTACTCCTCTTATAGCTTCTACCAGATCGATTCCCATGCGCCTCTGTTATCTTCTCACGTTCCCGGCGTAGTTCCTGTTCGAGTATACGTAGCCGCTTTCGTTCTTGTTCAAACTCCAGCTCTTTCGCACGAAAACTTTGCCTCCGTGACTTGCTGCGAGAGCCACTGCAGCGTGCACCGGAAATATCACGTTGATGATGTGACGAGCACCTTACTGGAGTTAGCAGGCGCCGTCGGCTCTCTTTACGACCACGCGGAGAAGCGTCCAGCGACCGGGCATTGCTGTTATCTTTTTCCATTGCCAAACTGGAATTGATCACATTTACGGACATAAATGTTCGATAAAACAAATTGCATAGCGTAAAACAGAGCAACAACAACACTTTGTAAAACCAAGCTGTCTATCAACAATATCTGGGAGTCCCTGATCAAGCATTAACACACATTTAGGCTTCAGAGCTGTTTATCATCATTGTCAGGGAGTACCCTGACCAAATGTTATCAAAGTATACACGTTTTAACGGTTATTCCTATATAAAATTTTTAAAAGCAACCTTCAATAAACAGTTGTATTATTAGGGAGCACCCTAACCAAATAAAACTGCAACCAAAGGTTATGGCAGAAGCATGTTATCACTGCCGGGGAGTGCCCCGAACAAATGGTAACAAAACTTGCTTAATTCTAACTTATTTTGAAAGATTCACAATAAATCACAACCTTATCTCGCAGCCATACCAATGGGGGGTGCCCCGATCGAACAATACTGCTACCTGAGGTTGCCCAATTGCATGCTACCATTATCAAGGAGTACCCTGACCAAGTGGTAACAAAGCATATTTTAATTCCCATTCTAAATAGAAAAGATTTACAATAATCGTAACCTTATTTTGCAATCTTATTATCAGGGAGTACCCTAACCAAATAAAATCACACCACAAGGCTAAAGAACATGTTAGAAACCCAATCTTCATTGTCTTAGTATCGGGGAGTACCCCGACCAAATAGGACAGCGAGCCTAAGGCTACCACATGTTAATTTTAGCGCAAAGAAATTCAAATTACTTTACCTTTCGAATCCCACTTCTGAAGTGTAATAAAACTCACTAAATGTAGATATTGATAGTTTATTTTTCTTTTCAATCCTTCACAGATACATTTACCACAGTTACTTCACAACAAAAACTGACGCCTCTCGGCCAAGTGCCCTCATTTATAAACTACGCTTTCCCGCCACAAAGATAAGGGTTGGACAGTGTTGTCATTTCTCAAACATCAAAAACGAATTATTAAAATCTTTAAAACCCTACAGTAGTAAACAAGGAATCCATAATCATCATTTATTGCATCCATGTAGTTTACAAGTATATAGGTTTCATACATGAACCCTGCTAGGGCACAGCAATATAAATATAAATAGTTTAATGCCACAGTGTCACAATATTAAAACCACTGTGCTTAAACGAAAAATACTAATTTTAACATGTTTATCAGATGTCCTGTCATTTGATATTTAAATAAGTAACTGTCATGATATAATATAGGATAGGCTAAGAACAATTAATTAGTAATTTTTTCCATGCATACATTAAATAAGATAAAAAATAACATAACATAGGTAGGTAGTAAGTCAAAAATTGTAGGTGCTGTGTGTATTGTGTACCAGTATGAATTTCAATGTCAATATTTACTTATCGTCAAAGAATTCCTTTAGAGTGTAATACGATTTTAATATAAGGTATTTTTGGAGACCGTTTTTAAATTTATTTTCGTACTCTATGTCCTTAATTGAATTTGGAAGCTTATTATATATTTTCACGCACATGGCTAAAGGTCCTGAATGGAACATAGTTAATTTTGAGCTTGGTAAGGCTAATACATTTTTGATTTGGCGTCTAACACTGCGATGTTGTGGGCGAAGGTCCTTTGTGAGTGTGAAAAGTGACTGGTGTTTTCTTACAAATTTACTTACTTCTAAAATGTAGATACCAGTTAGTGTAAGGACTTTGTACTTTACAAAAATGGCTTGCAACTTTCTGTGCTATCTATATTGGCAAGAATTCGTACACATTTCTTTTGTAGAATAAAAAGTCTGTCTTTGTCTACACCATTTCCCCACATCACGATTCCATAATTTAGCCAGGAGTAAGCGTAGGCATAGTATGTTGTTAGAGCAGTTTATAATCGGTAGCTCTTTTAAGCTCTTCCAATGCATATATAAAGCTGGCTAGTTTGTTTGCCAATGCATCTATGTGGGCTTTCCAGTTTATATTGGTATCTATAGTTAAACCTAACAATTTAAACTCGTTTATGCATTGCAGCTTTATGTTGTTGTATGAGTAATCCATATCCAATTTGCGTTTTTGGTATGGTCTATATTGCATCAGCTTTGTTTTTTCAAAATTTAACTCCAAGTTGTGATCTTTTAACCATGATATTATTTTATCCTTCCCTTATAGTTTCGCTATGTCCGTCTGTCTGGCTGTCTGTCCCCGCTGTTGCTCAGGGACGCTTAGTACTAGAAAGCAATGTAGTGCTGTACTTAATTTGGCATAGGTATGTAACATATTAATCACGCCGACAAAGTGCTAAAATAATATCTCGACAAATGTTTTTTTTTGGGTACCTCCCTTACATATAATGTGGGGGTGATATTTTTCTTTTCTCGTCTAAAATCAAACATCAAAATTAAAAGTCATTTATTCAAACTAGACTGAGAATCAGCACTTTTCGAACGTCAAAATTACATAAGACAGTCCCCCAAAAACGCCCGCCCTTCACTACTTTCTAGTGTTTTAGCTGGGAAGAAGTGGCGCAACAAACTCCCCAGCAGCACACCTGTTTGTTTAGTTATTGAAACTTGATTCTATTATTATTTGTATATTTGGAAAGTCTGTTTACAAAGGATGGAAAGATTGATGAAGATGTGGAAAGGAGAATACCTAAATGCGAGAAATAAAGTGTATGGTGACCAACCAGTCGATGCCCAAAGAGGCTCGACTGGCTGTTCATAATGGTGTGCTGGTGCCTTCACTTATGTATGGAAGTGAATGTTGCGTGTGGCAAAAGAAGCATGAGATTAGAGACTCCTACATACTGGCGCGACTTGTCGCGCGACGCGTCGGGACACAAAGGCACCGCTTGTAGCGCTACACGCTGTGTCTTTGTGTCGCGTCGCGTCGCGCGACAAGTCGCGCCAGTATGTAGAAGCCTTAGAGTAAATGCTGTGGAAATGCGTTCCTTGGGAAGCATGTGTGGTGTGACTATAAATGGTAGGCTGAAAAATGATGTGATAAGGCAACGGTACGATTTAAAGGAAGATTTATTGACAAAAATTTAAAAGAGTATGCTTAGATGGTTTGGTCATGTTGAGAGGATGAATGAAAGGCGACTAACGAAAAACATTTACAAGGCAGATGGGAGGGGACGCCCCAGAAAGATATATAGTGACCTCATTAATGATGTTCTTCAAAAAGGTCAGGTGCGTAGTACTCGCAACCGGCGTGCGTGTATGACCAGATGTATGAAAGTAAACGAAGCAAAAGGAGTATGTAAGGAGCGTAGCAGGTGGCGTTCTATAGTTTCTGCCTACCCCCATGGGAACAAGACGTGAGATTATGTGTGTGTTATGTGTTGATTCTATATAAATCGTATGCAAAGTAATTAACACTACGAAACAAAACATTAAATTAAATGACTTGCCATATGTTAGCTAGCACACGCCAATATACCAACAAAACAATGAAAACTGTACTCAAGCAGAAATTACAACATAAAAACGTAAACAGAACTTAATACCTAAATAAAAGCCTCAAGGCATAAAGGTCATGCCCGCTCACATAAGGCTATAGCTGTAACTCCAAGTGAGAAATGATAAACTAGCACCATCGAAGTAAAATAAATAAACAGTTAATTACTAATAACAATAATAAAACCATTGTCAGCAAGACGACCAGTCACCACAAGCAGCACCTGTTCACGAGCATAACGCAAAGATCAGCCATCACACCCCTCGCCATATTGGAGGTAACCCGACCCCGGACGCTACCGCAGGCAGTGACATCTATGGGAGCATGACGAACTTGCTGCCGGTTGCTTATGCAAGAATAGTATGATCAATTGTCGAGGTCGCTAGCTAACCACTTATTGCAATACAACTCATAAAAAAAAACACATTGTGATAAGTAGATTATGTCAATAATAAATTAAAATACATTGATTTATACAGTCAAATAAAAAATAAATAATTATATGAAATCATCCTCTCAGTAGGTAAGCTAATTCTGCAGAAAGAACATAAACATTGTCTTGAGTTAATCATAGCGACCGACAATTTTTGTAGTCATTGATACAATAGTATGCCTTTGAACAAAGGTTGGTTTACTTTAGTTTTAAACGCATTAAAAGGCAAATCTAGCAAAAGCAAGTCTAGAAAGGCAAGCATATTCCATGGTGTGGGATATCGTTGGATAGACCGTTCAAAAATATTGCAGCTCTGTCAAAACAACTTTTCGATTCAAGGATCCGTTTGCGTAATATTAAGCATTAAAGTGCCAATTTTTGTTAGAGTCAAGTGTCCGCCCCCCCTGCCAGCTAAATGGTTGTTTGAGGAGATGTGGAAACATTCATGGCAGTAGTACATATAATGAAATTAAAAGGAAAACTATCACAGCTAAGTGGGCTTTACACATTGATATATTTGTATATCAAAAATGGCTTTACAAGTTAAAGAGTCGAACAAATTAAATTTGCAGTTGGAGAATTGACCATGGCATATATCGATATATGGGAGAACATGATTTCAAACTACAATTTTAAGTTTGTTTTTTGATAAAATTCATCCCAACTTCCCAACTACGGAACCCTTCATTGTGCGTGGTCCGACACGCATCTGCAGTGCTATTCTGTAACCTTCTCACCGTGAAAACTTAAGTGAAGTGAACGTGGAGTGAACTGTCAGTGTCATCCCACTGATACTAGGGAGTGACCTAGCATTACATTTATAATCATAATCGAGATTTTAATAATATTTTTATGCTGATTCTACTAATCATATATGACTTCATGCCAAACAAACGCTAATTTAAACGTAAAACTTACGACTATTCTTGTAAAAACTGTGAACTGGATGAGCGACCATAATCTCGAAATAAACCAAATTAATAGCATTTCACCACTTTTTTTTTTTTGAGGGTGGGAAATCATCAAATAACTTCTCCCGCTCTGGGCGGAGCGGGAGGGTGTGTCAGACTCTTATTGACTAAAACCCACCCGTCAGGGGCGTGCCGTCCATAGAGGCAATTAGGCCTAGCCTACCCTACCAACAACGCCAAATGCATTTATTTTAACTATGTAATACAATAATACAAAATATAAAAAAAAAAGTTAAACTCCTGTTAAAACTCTTATAGCAATTTGTCGCAGACGCCACGTGACTCATAGTTCGACGGAGCTTACGTTTTAGGTAAGCAAGACAAGCATTCGCAATTTAAACCATTTCACTATTGTGTGCCGTTCATACACACTCGTGTATGTTTTCGTGTGTATGAACGGCACACAATAGTGAAATGGTTTAAATTAGGGGCGGAGCTTGGTCCTCATTGGTTGTGTGTAAAGTGAACATTTAATGAATGAAAAATATTGAAGACCAGGGTTTCCAATTTTTGGACAATTCCCCGAATTGCGGGGAAGTTTCCTTCATGACTACCAGACTACTAGAGACAATTAAAAAAAAAGGGTGGTATTTTTGAATTTATACCTTCCAAAAAATTATAAATTGTTAGGAATAGCAAAAGCCCTATAAAAATAATTAAAAACTTCATATTTTTTATTTTTTTTCTCATATTTGGGAAATCTTTCTTTTGGTTTTTGGGGAGTTAGGAAAATAAGTTTCGGCAACACAGTCCAGTGTGTCAGTGTTATCCGGCAAAATATGGTAGTCCCTTTTGTGGAAGAACACGGTATGACAGTGATACAATTTAAATTAGTAGTGTTTGTTTCATGTGACAGTGACACGTAATTTATATGTGATCTTGAATGTTTAGCTTTTATAGATCTTATTATGTTATAAGTAATTGGTTTTGAAACGTAAAGTAGTGTAAATATTATGTGTTGTGTTATTATTTGTTTATTTACCTAAGAATGGTGTTCTGTTGTGAAGTTTGCGCCTATAATGTGTTGGTTGGGTTAGGTTAGTCGCACTTGTCGTTTAATAATAAGATTCAAGTTGTGTCTAAAGGTAGATGTGTGCCCGAATTAAGAGAATTAATCCAAAAACATGATAATTCATGACTTCGGATATCTTGCAAGTGACGTGTTCTGTAATTATCACCCACCCACTTGGTTATGATAATTGAGGTGGCCGAATCTTTCTTCTGTTTGCATCGTTAGAAAATCGTGTTTTAAGCCTTGAATAATGTGGTGAGTTCTTGTATGTAGAGCCGCGCTGTGATGTTGCGCGAATTAGTTTTTTTTTTGGTGTCAGTATGCATGGCCTACCCTCTGTGGAGAACTACTGCACGCCACTGCCACCCGTATTCCTTCCTGTTGCCTGTGTTGCGGGGGCCTCGGTGACCCATAAGTACCTTCCCGCGACCCTGGCAGGCATCGGCCCTAGTGGTCCCCTACCTTTGTGCTAACGACATCTCTTTGAGGCGCGCGTGAAATACAACGCGCCGTCGACCCGAGCCTGGTTCTTACCGGACGGTGAGCTACCCATCCGCGTCCTCCGGGCGATCCACACAGTGGTGACACCCGGGCGTTTCCTCCCGCCTTATCCAACACAGGAACCTCCCGAAGCTGCCGTGTCCGGTGAGGACCTGCGTCAGGCGGAAGGTGAGGACGCCGTGGCGCCTCTCTAGCCACTCCTTAAAGAGGGGACTTATCGCCGCAATTGTGGCGTGCCCAGCACTGGGTTGCGACAACCGTACTCTCCATGACGCCATGAGATCCCGCCGGAGCTCCGTCCGCTGTGCCGCGATTTTTCGTGGCAGCGGACTTACGCCCCGGCGTTTCGCCTCCTCGCGCCACTCCCATACGTGCGCGAGGACTTTTGCCTCCAGATCCCATGGCGGCAATCCAGCAAGGAGGCTCGCTGCCTCACAGGAGACCGTGCGGTATCCCCGGACCATCCGTATGGCTATGACCCTTTGGGCCGCGCTCAACTGGCGGGCTGGCCGCAGCGCCAGAGAGCGCGCCCATACAGGAGCCCCGTAGAGGGCCATGGACCGCACGACCCCCGCATAGAGCCTTCGGCAGGAGGTGTTTGGACCCCCTAGATTGGGCAGGAGCCGTTTCAAAGCAGCGCCCGCTCGCTCCAGTTTAGGAGCCAAACGTCGGAAAGCATTTCACCCCTGGCAGAAAAAGCAAATATGTATAGATTTTACTTTTAATCAACATAAATTAGAAACAGTTAGCAACTTCACTCTCCTAGGTTTAACAATAGACACTCATATAAACTGGAAAACACATATACAGACAGTAAAATCAAAAATTTCTAAGTTTTCATATGCTCTCCGCGAAATAAAAAAGACTACAAACCTACAAACCGCACTAGTCACATACTACGCGTATGCCCACGCTTGGTTTAACTATGGCATCATCTTGTGGGGAAATAGCACAGACGCTCCCACCCTATTTACGCTCCAAAAAAAAATAATACGAATAATTACCAATATAAAACCAACAGATAGTTGCAAGCCTTACTTTCAGAAACACAAGATTCTCACCTTAGTCGGTATTTATGTCTTAGAATTATGTAAACTAGTCCGTAAATATCCAGATTCTTACAGCGCACGGGGAGACATACAAACAAATTACTTGTTGCGCCATAAAAATAGACTAAATTTGCCCCCCTCCCGCCTTAAACTACATTCATCTAGTCCATATTCAATGTCAATAAAAATATATCGACAGTGGAAAGGTAAAATGGCTAAAGCGCCAAAATGTGAAATCTCAGGAATGAATTTTAAAGTTTTTTTTTACGAAAAAATTCATAAAAACAATTCTAATGGACTTTTTTTCTGTGTATCTTATATTCTCATGAATCATATTTTTTTTCCTATAATATGAATTATAAATGGTGTCTTTAACCGCTCAGGCCCGTGGCTCAATAACGTCATCTCTCAATCTCAAAAAAAACATTTTTATTCGATAACTACTTTCAAATCGCGCGCCGCGAGGGCTCCTATTCGGAGCCATTGGGACTTTATCGGTTAAAACCTTTAGTTTAGGAGATAAAGGTCACTTTAGCAAAAAATAAAACAAAATTAAAAAAGTTACAGTAAGCAAAAATTGCTAATATCCAGAAAACTCCCGTATTACATAAAATTAAATACGCTTAGGTACTGTCGGAATTCGTTTTTTTCTTAATATAAGATTAGCTAATGCACTTAATAATATCATAATAGAATGAAAATAAGTTCTAACGAGCTGCTCATTTGAAATAAAGCGGAACTAAAACTTGCTGAAGAGCGAATAAAGTGATGGATGTGGGATGGAATGAGGCATAACCTTTAAAGTTGTACGTTTAAAAACGTTACGTACGTTAACTTACGTTTAGATTATGAGGCGGTAGCATCAATCTGTAACCGCAATCTGTATTATTAAGTCCTGATATTATAGGGAAGACTAACTAATTAATAATACAGCAAAAAATAAAGGAAATCAGTTTTTACTAGCCAACTCGGAATCAACTATTTTGGTAACAACACACAGCAATATCGTGCTATAATTTAACAAAATAGTCCTTACAAAAATATTTTCGGCAAACATTTAAATTTAAAACACAACATTTTAATTGCTTTATACTCTTAGTGCTCGTATACACGGGCGGCACGTTGCCAACGACAGAGGCAACAGCCGTCGGCTGCTGCCGCTGACGAGAGTCAACGGCTGCAGACGCATGGCATCGTGCTGCTCGTGTATATGAGCACTTATTAGGTAAACTATTCAGTCTCTTCTGTCACATCATAATTAATTTATAGTGAATGATCTCACTAGTTTACAGCTTGACGCGTCCCAATACCGTATTTTACGTACAAGCCGCGGCGCCGCGCCGTCATGGACAATAGCTTGCACCAGGTACCAGGTTCATCCACGTTTTTGTCGTCCGATGCAATGTTATAACCATGCAGATTTTCTGACTGAAATGGCAACGCATTTTCAAGGTCAATCAAGTAATGAATAGACATGTCTTGGGAGGTCTCCGGAAGTGAGGTATCTTTTGGTTCAGTGCAAATTGGCTGGCAAATTAAACTACCTAGAGTTTCTTTCAAAAGTGGTGAAGCAGAAACAGGTTCTTCGGAATGGGGGCAGCTGCGTTCGTCGGAAGTATTCTCTGGCTGGAGCGGAAAGGCATCAGTAACGTCAACTGGATTAAGGTAAGTCAATTCCTGAGTGCTATTTTTCTCAAGCTGGAGTAGACTAGAGGCATCGTGAAGGTCAGGTGCATGTGAGTCAAGTCCTCAGCACTCTTTGGTTCTAAAAATGAGTCACCTTCTGGTTCTGTGGGAATTGAAATCTCATTATTAGTACAACACAAAAAATACGGACATTACAAAATAAACTATCTTGGTAACTAGATGGGTGAAAAAATAGGCATCATGCGCCAAAAGAGCGCTCTCTTCCAGGATCGTTAATGAAATTACAAAGTTTCGATACATTTTAAAGTGTATACGTAACACAGCAAAAGCGTGGAAAGAGTACCTAACAGATTCTTTAGGATGAAGGCTCATGTAGGTAGCAGCTTTATTATGTAAATTATCTAGGAGGTGCTTACCATTGTTTGGTACCAGAATATATGGCAGTACATCACGATTAAAAGAGAGATTTAATGAGTCATATTCTTCTGTGTTAGCTCGCCTTAACTTTGTTACGGTGGTGAGGAGATTCTCTTGCATTGCAATCTGATCTCCTTGTGGCTCCTCTTATATTGCATAATATTTACACAACTACCCAACAGGGTATCAAAATTATCGTCCCCACTTCCCGCTTCCCGATTATAGGGAACTAACCAAAGTCCTACGGGCAAGAGGTGTGTCATACCACACCTACTCGCTCCCCGAGGAACGCCAGACCCGCGTAGTGATCCGCAGGATCCCAAGGGAAATCCCCACAGCGGACATCAAGGCCGACCTTGAGTCCCAAGGCGTCCCGGTGGACGAAGTCCACCGCATGCACCGCGCCAGGGGGGGGTCAAGCATACGACATGGTTCTCGTCATATGCCCCCCGACAGAAGGGCATCACCCTATTTTTAAAGTCTCCAATATCTGCCGTCTCACGGGCCTCGTCATAGAGAAGCCCAGGAAGAGCGGCGTCGTCGGGCAATGTCACCGTTGCCAACACTACGGGCATGCGCAGAACAACTGCCATGCAAAACCCAGGTGCGTCAAGTGCCTGGGTGAACATGGCACGTCCGACTGCCCCCGCCCCAAAGATAGGTCACTATGCACCGAGCCGCCCAGCTGCGTGCTGTGCGGTGAGGCTGGACACCCAGCCAACTACCGTGGCTGTCGCATAGCCCCTAAATCTTCTTCCTCGAAGCTGGTGAAGCGTGCAGACGCCCGCCAGCAGAGAGAGTGCCCGTCATATGGGTTCTTCTCCCCAACACAGACCCTCTCGCAACTCCCCCAGAGGCTAAGCCCGCAAAGGCTTAGCCCCTGGAACTACCTGAACCATCAGCAGGCCTTCCCTGCTATGGTTCAGCCGAGACCCACTCCGCCTCCCGTCAGACCGCTGATGGATCCCCGCATCCGCGTCCCCGCGCCCACCGTGCCCGTTCAACCCGCGAGACCCGCGCCCGCTCCCATGGCCGCTGCCGCAACCGCTGCGCCTCGGCCCGTCCCTGCTTCAACCACTCCAGTGGTCGGTCCGTCTGTCCCAGTAGATCCGTTCAGCGTGATCTCTGGGACCTTCGCGTTATTCTTCACGCCCCGCGCGCGTAAAATGGCCAACGAACTCGTTGCCGACCGTAATTCCTGCGATCTCGCTCAGATCCAGAGAATCTTCCACGCGTATCCCGAGATTACGCAAGCCCTAGAAAACTTCGCGAAACCCCAGTAATGGATATACGAGTCCAAGCTAGAACTAAACCCCGATCCCTAAAGCTAGGCATCTTCAATGCGAATCAATAAAACAACGCGATGAAATCGCTGCGTTCCTACGCGACCACCAAATTGATATTCTCCTCTTACAGGAAACCTTTTTAAAGCCCAGCCATCAAAACCCGGCAATTGCCAACTATCGCATAGTTCGCAATGACAGGACTAGATGTCACAAGGGCGGCACCCTAATCTATTATAGAACGTCCCTGCACTGCATCCCAATGGATCCGCCCCCTCTCTCACGTTTATAAGTGTCCATATGTAAGTTAGGCATGACTGGCCACCAATCGATCACCATAATATCGGCTTACATTCCCCCGTCTCTGCATCAGAGTTAGCCCTAACCCCCTCTCTGACGACCTTTCCGTTCTTCTTGGCCTGAGTGACTCCGTTATCATAGCGGGCGATCTCAACGCCAAACATCCTGCCTGGAATAGCACCAGGATCTCCACTAGAGGCGTTTGCCTGTTTGACCTGTTTGACCTATGTCCCATCCTCAACTTCGATTTCATCGCCCCGATGACTCCCACTCACATTCCCCACGACCCTAACCATACCCCTGACGTACTCGACATAGCGCTTCTTAAGAGTATCAACCTACGGTTGGATTCTATAGAAGCGCACGACGAACTCTCCTCTGACCACAGTCCAGTTGTCGTAAAGCTGGCCCCCCGCCTAGGTCGCCACGACCCTGACAGACCATCTCCCACCAAGTTAGTTACAGACTGGAGGAAAGTAAGCGACTGCCTGAAATCCACCACGTTAGGCCCCTGACTAGACTCCATTCCCGACCACTTCCACTCTATCGCTGACACGACAGCCGCGATCGACTCATTCACGGTACACGTACAATCAGTCCTGAACGACTGTTCAAGGGAGGTTCCGGCGATGGACGACCATCGCTGAAAGCTTCCGGATGATGTGCGCGAATGAGAAGAACGCGGCTGTCCGTGCGTACAGTAACTTTCCCTGCCACGCGAACAAAGCCCATATGCGCTATTTACAGAGATCTGTAAAAAACGCCTATCGGAGCTGCGTGACGCCGGCTGGGACAAGATGCTGAGCGAGTTAGAGCCCACCAACTTAGCTTTCTGGGACCTTCAGAGGAAACTCAAATCCGATGAAGTCGTCTCTATGCCCCCCTGGTGCGCCCCGACAAGACCATCGCTTTCGATGACGTCGACAAGGCGGAGTGCCTAGCCGATAGTCTTGAGGCTCAATGCTCACCTAGCTCTCAACCAGTAGACCAAGCTCACCTGTCCCAGGTCGACGCGGAAATCGAACGTAGAGACTCCCTCCCACCCGTTGAAGACCCTGATTATCCTCTGCCACCCGTCACTCCAGACGAAGTGCACGATATCATCAAGGGTCAAAAAACCTCGCAAAGCCCCCGGCTCAGACGGAATCACCAATAGGGTACTCCAACTGTTTCCCGCTCACCTCATAATGCTCATGGCCACCATCTTCAATGGTGCCCTGAGCAATAACATCTTACCACAAGAGTGGAAAAAGGCCACCGTCATCGGCATACCGAAGCCCGGTAAGCCGAAAACGGAGCCCTCCAGCTACCGGCCTATCAGTCTGCTCAATGTCTTCGGCAAAGTTTATGAGAGGCTTATTTTAAAGCGCCTTAGAGATTTTGCTGAAACAAAGGGCCTCATCCCCGACCAGCAGGTCGGTTTTAGATCCCAACACTCTTGCGTCCAACAGGTCCACCGCATCGTAGAACACATAAGCTACGGCTTTCAACGTGGTCTTACGACCGGTGCTGTATTCTTCGACATAGCGAAAGCGTTTGACAAGGTCTGGCACAACGGCTTATTATATAAGCTCTACAAACTCGGTGTACCCGATCGTCTCGTGCTCATCTTACGAGACTTCTTGTCAAACCGCACCTTCCGCTATCGCATCGAAGGAGCGCTATCCTCCCCTCATCCTATCCGTGCAGGCGTCCCTCAGGGCTCTGTACTAGCCCCTCTTATTTTCATCCGACATCCCCAAAGTAGACAGGCGCAATTGGCTCTGTTCGCAGACGACACGGCCATCTACTACGCCGGGTTAGTCCATGACCAGATATCTCGCACTCTCCATACCGAAGTCAACAAGCTTGGCGCATGGTTTAGAAAGTGGAGAATCGAAGTTAATCCCGACAAAAGTCAAGCGGTTCTTTTCATCAAACCGCGTAGAAACCTCATCCCTCCCCCGACAGCTCACCATGTTCGGCAAGCCTATCCCTTGGGAGAAGCGAGCCAAATACCTAGGCGAGACCCTTGACCACCATCTCTCCTTCTCAGAGCACATCAAACAGGTGCGTTCGCGTGCCGCTTAAGCTCTCGGTAGACTACACTCTGTCTTAAATGCACGCAGCAAGTTGTCCCTTAAGGGCAAATTGCGTATTTACACAACGTGCATCCGTCCCATTATGACATATGCCTGTGCAGTCTTCGCACATGCTAGGCCCCACCACATCCATAGGATGCAGTGCCTCCAAAACAGTTTCCTCCGAAAGGCAACGGGAGCCCCCTGGTTCGTCCGAAACGAGATCCTCCATCTCGATCTTAAAATCCCCACCATTAAGCAGTTCATGAAGCGCATCACGTAGCGATTCTTCAACTCTGCCGCCACCCACCGCAACCCTCTGGTTGTGAAGGCCGCCAGTTCTAGGCCCTCCACCATTAGCTCTATTCGCCGCGCTAGTGTCAGTTGCACTGTTGAATTTTGTTATTGTATTTTAGTATTGGCAAAGCGTATTTATTTTATTATTGGTCTGTATAAATTTACCTACCTATAATAAAATATTAGAAAGGTACTTATTAAATAATCCGCACGTGTTCTATTCAAATGGCTTATGCACACAGACACACACATCGTTTAGTTAAGTTTCCACATAGTTTATGAGTAGATAAATTCTATGGTCCGTCAGCCAGGCACACTTTTAGCACTCGATCATTTGACACACTCGGTTATCTCTTCTTATTGATTAGATTTGGGTTAATAACAACGCTGAATAACGTGGCACAGTCTTTAGTCGACTCAGTCCACTATCGCTTCTTCAAAACACATCGTGGTTGGGTCATGGGTTTGCGTATATTTAATCAGTATATACGTATGCCTTAGTTGAACGAACACCTCGGCCCCGAGTCATTGTATCGTTAAACGGGCCAGCGTAATCAGTGCCCGTGTGTACGAATGGTTTAGCTGATTGAACGACACGGCAAGAATGATGATCTGCCATCTCAGGAAAGGTTGACTTGGGGCGAAGCCGAAAGCACGGAATACACTTATAGATCCTATTCCTAATAAGGTTACGTGCAGAAAGTATCCAATATTTCTGACGTAAGAGCGACAACAGCAGGTTGGGACCTGCATGACATTTCGACTTGTGATGGTAATCAGTCAACAAATTCAGAACTGGATCCTTACTAGGAAGAAGGATTGGATATTTCGAATCATAATCTAAATCAGAGTTCCTCAGACGGCTTCCGGCTCTGATAAGTCCGTCTTTAAGAAACGGTTTAAGGTGTTTAAATGGACGACTACAAATATCACCTTCCTCAAGCTTAGCGTACTCACTTGGGAAATGAAAACGTTGAAGTTCACGAAGTATTAATAGCTCAGCAAAGTCATAATCGGACGCTGACATACGATAGCGACGAGGTAACAATTTTAGGAATCTGCATACGTAAATTACACAGCGCAGTAATTTCGTCCAAGACGAAAAATAATGTCCTAACAATAATATAGGAGATTTTTCACTTGGTAGTGAAGTAAGCAACGAATATTTCCTTTCCTCTGGCGCATCCGACACTGCAGGTCTAAGTGAGCCCACGCGGGCCTCGATAATTTGGGAAGGTGTAAGCCCACGTGACAGGCAGTCGGCTGGATTCTCAGTACCAGACACATGAAACAAATTTTTAGGCGAGAAATCATTTTGTATTTTCGAAACTCTGTTGGCCACAAAGGTGTTCCGCCGATGCGGAGACGCATGTGCCCAACATAGCGCAACTGTTGAGTCCGAAAATGCAAATATATTTCTAAAACTAATGCGAGTTTGACAAGCAACGAGAATATTTTTTATAAGTTGAGCGAGGACGAGAATAGCGCAAAGTTCGAGTCGAGCGAGTGAAATAAAGATAAGAATCCTTTCGAGGAGGAACCTTCGATTTAGCTATAATTAAGTTAATTGTGTTACCACCACTGTTCTGCACGTGGAAAAAAACAACACCACCATATGCCTTTTCGCTAGCATCTGCGAAACCCAAGATAGTAACGACACTATCAGTGACGATGCCAACGTGACGTGGGATCTTTATATCAGCAAGCAAGGGGAGTTCTTCCCTGAAGTGGGTCCACAATTTAACAATGTCTTCTGGTGGGGTTTCATCTCAATCACACTCGCACAACCAAAGCTGCTTAATTAGAAGCTTAGCATATAATACGATGGGTGCAACAAATCCCATTACGTCCCATATTTTTGCGACACATGACAATATGGTGCGTTTCGTACAAATATGAGAAGGTGTACCAATTTTCATACCAAAAAAAAACAGTTGTGGGCGACCAACACAAGCCAAGTACTTTGTGCTCATCAGACTCATCGAATTCTTTGACAGCTGGCAAGCGGTGCGAAGGCGAAATCGAATCTAGAACCGATTGAGAATTACTCGTCCATTTGACAAGTTCAAACTGACCAGCCTGCATAAGACGGCCGATGCCTGCCGGGGTCGTGGGAAGGTACTTATGGGTCACCGAGGCCCCCGCAACACAGGCAACAGGAAGGAATACGGGTGGATTTTAGTCAATAAGAGTCTGACACGCCCTCCTGCTCCGCCTAGAGCGGGAGAAGTTATTTGATGATTTCCCACCCTCAAAAAAAAAAAAAAAGGCTGCATAAGACCAATCATTTCAGATGTGGTGGACATGGCCTCATCTTCATTCTGAACCGAATAGACAAAATCGTCCATGTAAAGCCTACTATTATCGATATCTCTAGCCTTAGGGTAAGTGTCACCTTCATCAGCTGCCAGTTGGTTAATAGTGCGTAGCGCATGAAATGGCCAGTCCATTTCATGCGCTACGCACTATATACACTATATACCTAAGTCCAAACACTACTCTATTAAACTCGAAAACCTGTAAAGGTTGTAGCGGGGAAAAACGTTACAAAATGCGTTGAAAACGTCTGTCACATTCTCGAACGCCAATACTTCAAAACATTTGACGAATATCAGCGGAAAGTGCGACTAAAAACAAACGAAAATTAACTATATTAAACAATATTCCTTAAAGATTTTGACCACTATACAAAAGGTTATTAAGTAAAACACCACTAGTAGTCTTACAACTACCATCGAGAACAACGAGTAATTTTGTAGTGATCTTGTCCTGTCGGATGACTCCGTGATGTGGTATGAAATACGACTGTGAAGTTTCTAAACCTACAGGTATGGGTGAAATATAACCCTTTTCTAAATACTCGCGAATTACACTATCATGTCACCCCTAATTTTGGTGACGCTTGCATTTTCCGTTCCAAGCAATAAAAGCGTCGTTCGCTTGCTTGTCGGGAATTACCAAGCGAGTGTTCATCCCCCTTAAAGGGCAGACCTACAACATAGCGACCATCGCTATCACGAGAAGTCGTATGAGAATAAAATTCTTCACATATTTTATCATCGGGGCTGAGTACCGGAGGAACGATCACTTCCTCCAATTCCCAGAATTTTTGAATAGCTGAGTCCAACGGATCAGCTGTACCAAAATAAGACACTGTCTCGTTTCTATCAACGCAGATCGGAGCGTCACCTACAATGACGTTCTTTAAATGTTTCAAAGCGGCGACAGATGAAGCGAATTTATCTAAGAAAGTTTCTAGATTGTTAGGGTTTGCAAACGAGATAGGTTTAAAATCAAATATTTGGTCTAAATATGAAGTGGCCAAAAGTCGTTTGTCTTCATATTTAGCTATAAGCAAATCAAATATCAACGAATAATTTACTCTCTCTTTATTTAAACTAGAAGTAATCCCGGCGCATATGGAACGCACCTTACCAGTTAATTTACCAATTAAATAATACAATTTCTCTGAATCCTTGAGTGATCCGTTATTGTGAACGGCATTCTGAAAACTAGCGGAAAACAAAGGGCAATTTTTTATATCACCGTTAAACTCGGGAATCTCAGTCTAGGATACCTATGTTGGCTTGATGACTTACAGTTATCGCCAGTATTCGAGTTCGATTTTAACTTATTGGCGGTTCGTTTCACGTAACCTAATAGGTCTTCAAAAGATGAGAGCGACTGGTAATTAAGGGCGTAATCGGGATCCAATTTTAATTCAATAGTTGCTATTTTATCCAGTACACTTTCAAAATCCTCACGTAATGAATCTATGGTTTCAATTTCACATAAAAACGTTTCTACGTTAAATGATTTTGTATCGAAAATATCCTATCTCTCTTAGCAAATAACATTTTCAAAGTTACAGATGAATGTGTAGGTGCCATTTTGGCGGAATTATACTAACCAGGTACCTAGAATTATTAAACTAACTTGTTAACGAAATACCTATTTGGTTGGTATGCGATGGAAAACAGAATACCTCAAATGTAGGTGTAAGCATTCATCAAGTACCCACTTCTACTTATTATTAGGTAGGCTACGTCTGTTTCCTTTACGAAAGAATCTATAATATTCTATGAATGTACCTAACTTCCTAGTATCTAATTATATGCGGGTCGATCTAAATAATGTTATAATTAAATACTATTCAGGTTTGGTTACGAATGAACGCTAACGAATGTAATTATACTAACTTATTAACTTGACGCTGGTTGAACTAAAATAAATATTACAAGTAAATAAGTTAAGTAGTTGTGGATTTAGCGACCAAGAACTATATTTTACAATTATTATCTACGATTTAGATAATAATTATAAAGCGGTTTTAACGACAATAACGTACCTACCGACCGACACGGCGCTTACGACACGCACGCACGCGGCCAGGTACTTACGAATGAACTAATTTGAATTTTACAAAATACAAATTACACTGATTCGACTTCAATTACAATATACAGGGGGGAATTTTGTAATGCCACCTGGAGGGAAAGTACTCTTAATACTGCAGATAGAAAATTTTACTCAAAGGAAACATTCCTTTATTTTTGAATAGAAAGCAAACTGCATTCAAAGATTTTCGAAAATTCTCTTCTCCCACACCCGGGAATCGAACCGGCTAAAATCTGAAAAAATTATACCCTGTACTTTTATTGCATCGATCGTTAGGTTCAATTATAAGGATGAAATCTCTCTAACAAACATGATAAATTAAATGAAAGGAAAACCAGGAAATCTGAAGTTACAAATTCAATGAGTCAAGTTAAAGCTCTTTAACTAACATCCATCTTTTGTAATGCAGACTCCTTTGCGACATACTCGTAGCTGCGTGTATGAGGTAATTTAAATATGGAATGTTAGATTAAAATTTGAAAATTAGATTGTCATAGTTGTTATTCACATTTGATTGTTTTTACAACTCATTTCACATTTTGTCTCACGGTGAAAATGGCTTATCAAGAACAGTTGATTTAATGGAAGCTTATTTTTTAAATAACAAAAACGTGAATCTAGCTCTGCGGTGGTATGGTGAGAGATATCAAGACCGACAGGCACCAACTCGGTTGGTATTGAAAATAATGGTAGAAAATTTAAAGAATACGGGTGGTTTCAAGAAGAGACGGCAAACTATTCAGCAAAACTATTTCGATTTTGAACTAGATGTTTTAACATACTTTGAATCATTTCCAAAGGCTTCAAGTAGAGATGCTGCCGATGAATTAGGAACAACCCACACTCGCGTACTTAAAGTTCTGAAAAAGTATAAGTATAAATGCTATCGTGAAGGTCTGTTGGTGCAAAAATTGCATATTGGGGATCGTGACAGACGATTACAATTTTGTGAAAACATGCTTGGAGAAATTGACCGAAACCCTAATTTTTGAGTAACATTGTATGGTCTGACGAAACCAACTTCAGCAATAATGGCACGTACAATCGCCGCAATAACCATTATTGGTCTCGAGTGAATCCTGTTCGTGTTCATGAAACTAACAATCAACGTTTGGTGCGGAATTATGAGAAATAATGTAGTGTTAGTCCACGTCGTGTGTACGAAGGTCATTTAAACACTGTCAAGTATATTGAAATACTGGATCTCTTAAGAAACGAGTTAAATGGTTTCCCCGAGGAAGAGCGAAACCAAATAATTCTACAGCAAGATGGTGCTCCAGCACATAACAGCAGAATCACTACTGCCTACATTAATAACCATTTTAATACCTGGATTGGTACAAACGGCACAATCAGATGGCCTGCGAGATCGCCAGATCTCACCCCATTAGATTTTTTTTGTGGGGATATGTAAAAAATCAAATTTACATGAAATCGTATGCGAATGACAACGAGTTGAGAGTTGAAGTTCAGAATACGATTTATAATATTCACCACAACACTTTATTAAAGGTTACTCGAAATGAATTCGTTAAAAGAATAAATTTGTGTATCCAAGAGAATGGAGCCCATTTCGAGCAACTAATTAGTTAGTTTACCATTTTTTGTAAATAATTAAATTAATTTAAGATTTCCTGGTTTTCCTTTAATTTAATTTATGTTTGTTAGAGAGATTTCATCCTTATAATTGACCCTAACGATCGATGCAATAAAAGTACAGGGTATATTTTTTTCAGATTTTAGCCGGTTCGATTACCGGGTGTGGGAGAAGAGAATTTTCGAAAATCTTTGAATGCAGTTTGCTTTCTATTCAAAAATAAAGGAATGTTTCCTTTGAGTAAAACTTTCTATCTGCAGTATTAAGAGTACTTTCCCTCCAGGTGGCATTACAAAATTCCACCCTGTATATTATATCTCGGATCGAAGGACCATAAATGGATGCGCGAGGCAACACTTAATCGGTAGTTTGGAATTGGTTTTACGACAAAAAAGTATGGACGAATGCACAACCACTGTTAGGACAGAAATTAGGTAGCAAATCAGTAGTTGGCGAAAGGAAGGTGGCACGATACCTTATTTGATGCAATGATGATGCACTGTCACGACGATGCAAGCGATTTCCACGAATTTTCACTTTGTTTAATGAATTTTGGGCGCAATGGAATGCGCACGCGAAGACACACGAAAAACGAATCTATCTTGATTTTCGACGACATTCCACGGGTTGGCGCTGATTGGTGTAGCGGTCTCGCTCAAAAGCGGGTGAAAGGCAATGTGCAGGAATGGGATAGAGGGAGAGGAGTGCAGTAAAACCAACCTAATCCCATTAATTAGTTTTACCACAAAAAAAAAACTAAGGAAATGACAATACATAATTTCAGTCGATCAGCGCGCAAGCACCACCTTTATACCATAATTCAAAATGGCGGCTATAAACATTTTTCATAATGGGTGTGGTTTTCGAGGGTGTTACAGCCGATACTGTGGTCAAATCTAAAAAGCAAAATGGCGGCTGCGGAAATGTTCAGATTTTTCATCATGGGTGTTGTTTTCATGGTTTTCAGGGGTTTTAAAGCAGATTGTGCGGTCAAACCTAAAAAACAAGATAGCGGCTGCGAAAATATTCAGATTTTTCATCATGGGTATCGTTTTATGGTTTTCGGGGGTGTTAAATCCGATAGTGAGGACAAAATTAAAAAGCAAGAGGGCGGCTGCAAAATTTTCAGAATTTTCATCATGGGTGTTGTTTTCATGGTTTTCGGGGGTGTTAAAGCCGATAGTGAGGTCAAATCTAAAAAGCAAGATGGCGGCTGTGAAAATTACCAAACCTTTTGAAATAAAAAAACCAAATTGAGCTTCTGACTGAATTTCTGTTTTGCTATTTTATTTTAAAAAACCCTAAATAGTAACGATTCAACACTTAATTACTAGTTTTGATGGTCAATTTTTACTTTTTAATTGGAAGTAATAGTGTTCAAAATTCTCTATCTTTCTGTCTAAGATTTTTTTTACAATATATACAGGATGGATTTTTGAGACGAGGCAGTAAGAGCAGCTACCTTAACCGGAACGGGAAAACGGTCTTAGGAGATTTTTAACTTTTTGAGACATTTAGATGTGCATTTACAGGTTTTGGAAAAAATGTACAGTCAGCAAGAAAATAGGCAGTTTTCGCAAAAATCTTTTTTGGTGCCACTAGATCCTGTTTCTTACAGGGATCAAGACTCCATTAGACCAACAGAGGTCTAGAAAAGTCAGAAATCGCAAAAAACTTTTTCCATACATTCCGTAGGAAAGAAACTCAAATTTACTTTTTTATGACAGATTAGCCGAAAATAAACAAAAAAATTAAACTTCGAACTAATACGCTTTATTAATTTACTTGCTAGAACAAGATCGTTTTTTGTTTGTGATTTCTGAGAAGAAAATGACCTCAAATAATTTAGAACTTTCAGACATGTATGGGAAACGTTAAAAATGCCTGTCCGCTACAAAAGTCAGATATCGCAAAAAACCTTTACAAGGGAAAAGTTATTTCAAAAGCAACAAACTATGTGAATATTGTTCTCAAACCAGATTAAATTATAACGCATATTCGGCCAGTCTATGCTTCGTAAAAATGTTGATTGGATTCTCATTTCCTACAAAATGGGAATAGATTTTTGCAATTTCTGACTTTTCTAGTACTCGGTTGGTCCTATATACTTTTTTGATTCTTATAAAAAACGGGATCGATTGGCATCAAAAAAAGTTTTTGTGAAAACTGCCCATTTTCCTGATGACTGTACATTTTTTTCAAATCTGTGATTGTAGATCATAATATCTCATAAAGTTAAGGACAGTCTCCTAAGACCATTTTCTTATAGCGACAACGGTTAAGGTACCTGAAATATATTTATTGCAATAAGTTAGCCAGTAGGCTCGCGTATTTGCACTTTGGACGCGACCTACATTTGGCAGTGCATTGACACTGACATATTGCATTATTCTATGCATTTTATGTACATTTAGTGTTCAATTAGACGTAGTTTGAGTCGGATAACTTGCATTTTTATTTAGATTCAACCCGTTGAGCATTCACTAACATTTTCTGCATTTAAGTTTTAATTTGACATTCTGCATTACATTGACATTTTACATTTGCATTGACATTACTTATGTTAGGGATACACCCTACACCCTCTATAGACCCAGAGATATAAAATGTGTGTAGGCCGTTAAGTAACAGATTTTTTGAAGATTCCAGCACTTGAAAGTGACTAACCCACACTTCTTCGCTTTCTTAGCTGCCCCATGGGATGATTATTTTCTGGTCTTCTACTTATCTACAAGCTTATTCTTGACTATACAGACGCAAAAGGATTATAATAACTTCTTTATAGTTAAGCATTTAATGAACACTTTCAGGAAATAACTTATTTGCAATTACTCGCCCTTAACGCTATTTTAGATAAGCATTTAATTCTGTTAATATCCCTCAATACTTTGCTTTTGCAATAGGTAATGATTGCCTGTTTGATGAAAACGGTGAAAAAATATTAAATTATCCTTAGCTACAAAGCAGCTACGCCTTATTACTTAGCTAAATGGCAGTTTGCCGACTCTCGCGCTGCGTTCACTCCGGGGATGAGCGGGGCGGCCACGCCGTCAAACTGAATATTATATTTTTGGCATCGATTCTATAATTATTTGATTACATAGGTACCTACTTATAAAGGGCGTTTCAGTAAGAACTTGAATTTTAAAAATTATTTACATTTTTTTCATCGTTGCTTTGCTGGCAGGAACGAACTATTTTGCCGAAATTTTGCAGGGCTGTTTTTTTTTTTTTTAAGGGCTGCTGGATTTTACGAATTTGACGTGCACTCATCACTTTTTGATGATTCTTGAAAGGCATGTAGATATTCATCAGCCCAGATCCGAGAATTCTAATAATAATAATAATAAGCACCTCAGGAAGTGTTGCCCCCTTGTCACTACGTCACTATGTGCTAGATAAGATAAGATTTCTTTATTTGTTAAACATTGTATACATACAAGAGCATGCAAGATATTACAGTCATCGTTTGAGTCCAATCATGCTTAGCCGTAAGTATCGGCGTACTACTATTTCTTAGCATTGAAAATAATTAACAATAACAAAATCGAAAATTTACCTAGATTAGGCACTAACAAAGTTTATAATTAGAAACTTAATAAATTAGAAATTATTTTATGTTAGCATTGCAATTCAGCGAGGAAATGCCGCCAGCATCCTCGGTACAATGCCCCGAGGGCCTTTTTTAAGCTTAACTTAGTTTTAATTTAATTTAGTTAATGTTAATAATCATCTTGTAATTTGGTTATGTAAATAAATATACTTTTATGTTATAATGTCAAAATTTCATATTCATATAAATTTAATATTAAAATAAAATAATAAAATAAAATTTGTTTATTTCAGACTAGGTAATGTCCATATTTTGTTAGTAACAGATTAATTATCTTAAGACTAAGTTAGGAGCAGTTATATAGGTCCAGATGAATACGGATTTAAAATTAAAATAACTTGACCGAAAATAAATTAAATTGAAATACATAAGATTAACTAATGTCAATAAATAATGAATTAATAAATTAAATTAAATTGAATTGCAACAAATGACGTCAAGTTATATTGAAAAAAATAAAAATATAAACACAAATTAACAAAGAGAATAAAATTACATTCAATTCATCAGAAGACATGTAGCCTGATGAGCCTTCCCACCATTGGCGATACTGGTCGATCCGCAATCATCTTCAGGATTCCGTTGCCACTACCTCGAATTCTGCGAATTAGTGAGGCTGACTTCTTGCGCATTAATGCAAAAAAGTCATCCACCCTCGCGTCGGCAAACATGCCCGATGCACTACAAAACCGAGGCAGCCGCACCAAAATCCTAAAGGCGTGGTTATATTGAACTCTGAGAGCATTGTAGGCCCGCTGCGTGTAGTTGGTCCATAGGGCGCTGGTGTAAAAGCTTTGGCAGTAGGCTCTAAACAATGTTACCTTTACCTGTGCTGTACACCGCGCAAACCTATGCACCAACATATTTGCTCGCACCGACAATGCTCTCCGCTCTCTCTCAATATCCACGTCATCATGTAGGGTTTCGGTCACAACATGCCCTAGATACCTAAACTGAGAGACCCGACTCAAGGATACTCCGTTAAGATACACTGGTGGTATATATTCAGGTTGTTTAATCTTACCTCTGATAAGCGTATACTCGCTCTTTTTATCGTTGTATTTTAAACTGTGACTCTCAGCATAGGCTTCACACATACCTAGTAGTTTCCGTAGGCCACCAACAGATGGACTCAGCAACACCATATCGTCCGCGTAACTGATGTTATTGACGCAAACGTTATCTATGTGACAACCGACATAGCTGTTGCTGAGCTCATCAATCAGCTGATTGACGTACAGATTAAAGAGTCTTGGAGAGGTCAGCCCCCCTTGCCTCACACCACACTCAAGTTTATATTCATCAGAATATGCATTCCCCCACCTGACAAAGTTTTTCTGGTGGTTATACCAGAAAGAGAATATTTTAATGAGTTCAGCAGGGGCCCCGACCTCCCCAAGCTTAGACCAGAGTCTATTATAATCGACTAGGTCGAAGGCCTTCGATAGGTCAAGAAAGCAAGCATAGATGGGTGTTTTTCTATCAACATAATAGGTGAATGTATGTTTTAAAGTCAGAATAGCACTTTCCGTTGACAAACTCTCACGAAATCCAAACTGAGCATCATGAAGTTTAACATACTTGCTGAGCTGAGCATCTAGAAGACCATCGAAGACCTTCGCCATCACAGTAGCCAGGGAGATAGGCCTATAATTACATTTATCAGTCAAATCACCAGTGCGATTCTTTACTACAGGCACAACAATAGTTTCCGTCATCTTGGGTGGTAAGTACGAGTGACGTATAAAGAAAGTAAACAGCATAGCCAACAAATGTGTACTTGCGTGCTGCAGGTGCTCAATGCTGAGTCCGTCACTGCCCGGAGATTTACCACGTTTCATATTATCGATAATACACTTAACATCCTGCGCAGAAAACCCTATTGGGTTCTCACAAGCAGCCACGGCCTCAGCCTTCGGCACAACAACATTGGTGGTAAGAGGAGCCTCAACTTTGAAATGGTTTTTAAAAAGGTTAGCTATACCTTTAGGCTCACTACACCCGCCTACGCTCACTGGTAAACTAACCCTACCACTCATCCTCTTGGTACTTTTCCAAAAAGCTCTAAAATCTTTAACTGTAACGTGGGAGGCTAATACGTCCATTTTAAGTTGGTCTTGGTGATTTTGACAGAACTTCAATTTAGATTTGAATGTTTTACGAGTAAGATACATCGCGTCATGTACAGGCCCGGTTTCCGGCTTACCATGTACTAAATACCTTTGATATGCCTCCCTAGCCTGTCTATGCGCCACTTTAACGTGTTTATTCCACCCCACTACCGTTTTACCCTTTTTGAGCTTCCTTCCTCTTTTGCTTTGCACAGAAGCCTCACATAAAATGTTTACAATGTCATCGTATAAATTGTCAATAAAATATCTATGTCCAAAGTTACTACACATACTGTCTGCACAATCACGTGCATCAATCGGAAAGTCAAGGTCTTTTAGCTTATTATTACAAATGTCCGAATAACTTCTTATCTCACTACTTTCCCTCTCACCCCACATAATATCATTAGGCACCCAATTATCCATTATACACTTAGTTTTAATCACGTCAAGATTACAAATAATAATTAATGGTAAATGATCCGACCAATACGTTCCATAGTCAACATGAATGCTAGTTACAGGTTGCCAGGCTGATTCCGTGACTAAACAGTGATCCAACCAGCGCTTACAATAATGTGCATCACTATAGAAAGTATGGGTATCTGACAACGTACCAAGCTTATCTATGTCAGCGCAAATCCATTTATTATCATTACAAAAATTCAGTAACTCGTCACAAAAAGGAGCTGACGGGTGAGCATTGAAATCACCCAAAATAAATACAGATTCCACGTTATTTTGTTCCACAATAGCACTAATTTCCCCCAGACAATTTGTAAACAAAGGTAGATTGTCAGACTGGTCGGTAGGCATGTACACACATATAACTACAACTTCACGATTGTTACCTGTATCCGCTCTAATTGCCGTAATACGATCACTTTCACTATGCACAACTGTCACATTTGTAAATATACTTTTACGCCACAAAATAGTGACCCCACCGAACGGTCTACCTCGCCGAACTCCGGATGATAAGTCAATCGCCGATTTTCCGGCATAACTAAAGTTATCATCGATGTTGCCGAGGAAAGGCAGGTCATGCGCCACCAGCCAGGTCTCCTGAAGTGCTACCAAGTCTGCGTGCTTACACAACGAACGCACACACTCCACACTCCTTTTCACATTTTTGCAGTTAAAAGTAACCAGTGTGCTGTTATGGTTGCGTTCCATTATCACTTCGATCAATTGGCCCCTTTTTCATGTTCACAAAACGGCGAAACTTTATTCCATCCGGCCATAGATTGTCATCAAGGAACAATTGCATTTTACATTTTAATACAAACAGTTTAAATGAGTTATACCCTCTGTCGTATTTCATTTTTAATTTAGTAAGTGTCACTTTTTCCTGCGTTTTATTATAAATGTATTCAGTTATATCAGCTTCCACGGTGTCTTTATGCACATTAGAGACAAACAAGGGTATTTTAGTTTCTGCCGCTTTAAAATTACTATGAGGTTCCATGGTTGCTTTACCTAACTGACTCACAAAACGGTTTCGTAGACGATTTCTTTAAACGAGTGTCCAACCCGGATCTGGATTATTTGTTTTGAAATCCCCGTTACTCTTTACCATGTCTGCCATGCTTAACGGTTTTTCAGACACTTCAATAGGTGTAGGGAAAGTAGTATGAACTTCATTCACAGCTGTTTGTGATAACAATTTGTCCGATAAGGCATCACGTAGATTTCCAACAAACACGACACTGTGTCTATCGGTGTCACACTCGGTTACACCTGTCTCGCTCGCTGTTTTATTCACCGAGCACAGGTATGACGGCGACGGCACCTGTGGCGACCTGTCAATGCTACGTTGTTTCTGTGTCGGCTCCTTAACTCTGTTTATCATAGGTGATATTCCTACCGGCCCACAATCCATGCAAAATGCGCCACGCTTACGCGAGTTAACGTTGTAATCATCTATCCCCACAATTGAGCCTTTGCAATTATGCAGTTCACTTTTTATTTCATGCAGCTGGTCAACAGTTGCGTAGTTTATATTAGTGTCATATAAATTATTATTATTATTAGTGTCAGGAAAAAGCTAAAATTTATCACTCAAAGTAAAATCCTTTTCGGCCAAAAATTCGGAGACACTATAATATGGTTTTGCGAAAGAAACATTTTTAATTGTCGCTTGAATGCCTTACCATTTAGCTCCTTCCAACGTCTATGCAATATGTTATATATAGCAGGCGCCATGCAGACGATACTTTTGAAGAATGGTCATATCCCGTCTGTTACGCGGTACAACGTCCTGTAGACGTGGAAACAAATTGGGGTTTGTTTTAACAAACATTGCGGTTTCGAGGATATACATACAAGGAAGAGTTAATATATTGTACCCTTTAAAATATGGTTTACATGTAATAACAGTTTTTAGCCCACACATAGATCTAATGCATCTCTTTTGAGCCTTAAATGCCGTGTTAGAGTCGGTAGAATTTCTTCAAAATATGATGCCGTATCTTAGGTGAGACGCAACTAAGCCATGGTGGGCCGCAATCAGGGTATCGACATTCAAAACTGCAGCTAGAGAGTGCAATGCAAATGCAGAACTACAATTTTTTTTTGCAGAATTTCTCGATTTGTGATTTCCAGTCAAGTCTTTTGTCAATTATTAGTCCAAGGAATTTTGTAGTAATTTCAACAATTTTATTATCTATATTTATGTCCATATTTTCTATAGTCAAGCGTTGACAAAAATGTATGATTTTAGTTTTATCTAAATTAATCATTAAATTATTATTATTTAACCATTCTATTATCGATGTCAAGGTACTGTGAATGTCAAGTTTATATTGGATCATGTAATTGCTATTACTAGAAATTGTCACCGTGCTATCATCTGCTAATAAAGTCATAGGGTGTGGAATTGATTTTGGAAAGTCATTAATGTATAGTGTAAAAAGTGGAGGTCCCAATACACTACCTTGTGGAACACCAAAAGTAGTTTGACGTTCATCTGATAAGTATATCTCTTCCTTTTTAGTAGTTATATTAATTCTAGTGATTTCTGTCTTCTGATTTCTATTGCCTAAATAGGATTAAATTAAATTCAGAACATTACCTCTTATACCATAAGCGTCAAGTTTTTTTTATTAACATGATTTACGTAGTCAAATGCTTGAGTCATATCGCAGAAGATAGCACATACAGGTGATGTTTTGTCCATTTTTATCAATACAGTGTATAAAAAGTCGTAAATCGCCATATTTATAGTCTTATTTTCGCGAAATCCCTTTTGCTCATTACATAATATATTTTTTTCTACGTAACCGTTTATTTCCTTTTGAATGAATTTCTCAAATATTTTCGAGAAGATAGGTATCAGAGAAATAGGCCTTTAGAATTCCATGAGCTCTCTATCTTCTTTCTTAAATAATGGCTTAACAATCGCTATCTTCAGTGCCTCAGGAAACGTACCAGCTACAACACATAGATTTATAGTATGAGACAAATGGTTGCATATTTCAGATGCTACAGCTTTTATTACTTTGGTTGATATGCCATCGTAACCCACGCTATTTGTGTTTTATAAGGCCATAGTAATTTTCTGTGCCTGTTGTGGTGTACAGGGTGCCATAAACATCGAGTTTTTGCTGTTTAAGATGGGCCGTGTAGTTTTATCACTTTTTTTTTTTTTTGAGTGTGGGAAATCATCAAATAACTTCTCCCGCTCTGGGCGGAGCGGGAGGGTGTGTCAGACTCTTACTGACTAAAACCCACCCGTATTCCTTCCTGTTGCCTGTGTTGCGGGGGCCTCGGTGACCCATAAGTACCTTCCCGCGACCCCGGCAGGCATCGGCCCTAGTGGACCCCTACTTTTGTGCTGACGACATCTCTTTGAGGCGCGCGTGGAATACGACGCGCCGTCGACCCGGGCCTGGTCCTTACCAGACGGTGAGCTACCCATTGCTCACCGTCCGCAAGCCCGCGCCTACGGTGGCTGGAAATCCGCCCGAGATTCCCGACGCCCAGGGCGTCTCCTGCGGCGGCTAGGGGCGAGAGGGCGCGAAACGTGCCTTTCCCTCAACCGTCCCGCATCCTTCTTCGCGAGCATTACTGCTTCGCAGAAGGAGGTGACGGCTGCCCATGCCCTCTCGCTCCGTACCATGGCCTGAACCAGGGCCGGACGCGAGAGGTCTCTGCCGCCGATCGCATCCGTAATTTTGTCATTATTGATTTTAATTTTTAAAATATAATTTTTAGGTACATTAAATTTACCTTGATTTATTATTTGCCAGGCGGTTTTACATTTATTGTGTGATGTTTTATTTTTATGTTTATTTTGTGAACGCTGTGTCAGAGTCATAATTTTTCTAAAAAGCTTAGAGTATTCTTTAAAGCGATTTCTATTTAATTCATTTGATTTTAATCTGTAGGTCCACAGAAGTTGTCGTTTTTTCTTACTACAGGATTTAATACCTTTAGATATCCACCTTGGCTTTGTTATTACATGTATTGTAATCATAGTCTTAGGAAAACAGAGGTTGTAGAAACAAGAAAATATTTCATGAAATTTATTAAACGCGATGTTCGGGTCTTCCGTTTCATATACTTTGGAGAAATACATTTTGCTCATACAATATTTAAATTTAGATGTATTTTCACTCTTATCCGCAATGATAGAATTGGAAAGGGAGGAGGTGGTGTAGCTATCTATCTTCGTAGCGATTTCCCTTTCAAAATCATTGCCTCATCTCCCTCACTATACCATGCCTCCGCTGAGTACCTCTTTTTAGAGGTCTACGTCAAAGGCGTCAAGACCCTACTTGGTGTTGTCTATTGTCCACCCGCCGTTGACTACTTTTCCAATCTCGAATTGGCACTGGAATCCATAGGGTCAGAGTTTGCACATTGTGTCATCATGGGCGATTTAAACACCGACCTTGTTCACCACACCCCTAGATCCCGTAAACTCCTTAATATCATCGAGTCCGTTAGTCTCCATGTACTCTCCCTGCAACCTACCCATTTCAATATCTCAGGCGATGACACTTGGCTCGACCTAATCCTTACATCCACTCTCTCCCTTGTTCCCACTCATGGTCAGTGTCCTGCTCCTGGTTTTTCCCATCATGACCTCTTTTTCCTCTCGTATGTCCTAAAACCGCCTAAACCTGTCCCAAAAGTTCTGCAAATGCGGTGTTTATTTATTTATTTAATACTTTACGCACACAAATGTACAGAGGCGGACTTAATGCCATAGGCATTTTCTACCAGTCAACCTTTGGGTGATGCAGAGACAGACAGCGGTAGGTGCAATAACGAAAACTGTGAAATAAATATTTATTAAAATATAAGTATATACATACATATACCTATTAAAAACATTATATATAATAGATATACCAAATTATACATAAATATAAGACCAAATAAATACACGAATATACTAAACAGTAAGACAAACAATGGGAAAACATTACCGTTGTGATGATACTGCCAGCTTCTTACGAATGTGTTCGCGAACTTTAATTTTAAAGGATAATCGGTTGGTTGCCATCCTGATTTCGCGTGTTTTGCGCGCATGGACGTTGAGAAGCTTCGTGAGGATGCATCAGACCTCACTTGGGAACACCTAGCCGCGGCGACAGCTGTGGACGAGAAGCTGCGTATTTTTGATCAAGCGGTCCTCGCCCTCTACGACAAACACGCTCCTGTTAAGAATATCAAACTTCGGCGTCCTCCTGCTCCTTGGATAACGACAGGGGTTCGAATGGCGATGAGGCGTAGGGATCGAGCCTTTCGTAAATTTAAAAACGATCGCAATGAAGAAAATCGCAACTTTTTCAAAGCTGCTAGAAATCGGTGTAATCATCTGAATAGAATATGGCGGCGTTTAGCGTTGCGTATCATCTGATACGCAACGCTAAACGCCGCCATATTCTCGAAAACATATCTTCTTCTTCACCTGCTGATATCTGGAAGTTCCTTGGTACTCTTGGTATCGGTAGACCACGTCATGTGGATTTTCCTAATACGATTGGCCTTGATGATTTAAACCGTCACTTCACAACCTCCTGTCATTTGGATTCCCAAGTGATGTCCCAGACGGTCGATTTCATTACTGGCTTAGCTAGTCCCATAATAGAACGGAAACTTGAGAGCACGAACATGCCACATGAACTTGTGAACATCTTCAAGTATTGGTATGCACACCAGGTCAACAGTGTCAGATGGGCGGGTGTATTGTCAGAGTCGTACAAGCTTGAATGTGGAGTGAGACAAGGTGGGTTAACTTCCCCCACACTGTTCAATCTGTACATGGATGCACTCATCGTCGCGCTCAGTAGCCACCATGTTGGCTGCCACGTTGATGGTGTATGTGTAAACAATCTGAGTTACGCAGACGACATGGTGCTACTGAGCGCGTCGGTCTGTGGAATACGCAAGTTATTGCAAGTGTGTGAGGGTTACGCGAACACACACGGCCTCATGTATAATGTCGCTAAAAGTCAATACATGGTCTTTCAGGCCGGCGCCAAGTGCTCTCAACTTGTACCACCCATTCGCCTGAATGATGTACCGTTGGAACGGGTGGACCAATTTAAATACTTGGGGCATTGGGTAACAGCCGACATGAGGGACCATGTGGACATCGAAAGGGAGCGGAGGGCACTGTCGAAAAGAGCAAATATGATAGCCCGTAGGTTTGCACGTTGTTCAAATCAAGTTAAGATAACGCTTTTTAAAGCCTTTTGCACTTCTTTATACACGTGCAGCCTATGGATTTCCTACACACAAGCGACTAACAGTGCCCTTCGTATCCAATACAATAATGCGTTCAGAGCGGTGTTGGGGCTGCCCCGCTTCTGCAGTGCCTCGGGCATGTTTGCGGAAGCGCGCACCGACTGTTTCCACACCACCATGCGCAAGCGGTGCGCGTCCTTGGTGCGCAGGGTGCGGGGCAGCTCCAATACAGTGCTGGCGATGATCGCCGGGAGGTTTGACTGCCCGTATATCGGACACTGCTGTAGCAGGCATGTTGCTAGCTGTGTCCGATAATATGTCTGTTTTGTGTATTTTTTATGTGTGTATGTGTCTTTTATGTATTCTGGTTGCTGTATGGGTGCTTTTTGGTTACCTGAAATAAATACTTTTTATTTTTATTTATTTTTATTTCACTTCACTCCGGTCACCTTGGAAGAAATTAAAAAGATCATCCTTTCCATAAAATCCAAGGCTGTGGGCTATGACGGCATCAGCCGTAGTATGGTCGTTTGGATCCTCGATATCCTTCTCCCTCTGATTACCCACATCATCAACTTTACTCTTGATTCCGGACAATTCCCATCCCTGTGGCGTATGGCCTATATCCACCTACTCCCTAAAATCCCAAGTCCCTCCCTACCCAGCCACCTTCGACCTATTTCCATTCTCCCATTCCTGTCTAAAGTGCTTGAGGCCTGCGTACACAAGCAGTTTACGGGGTTTGTTCACCAGAACAACCTTGTTAGCTCTTTTCAGTCTGGATTCAGGCCTGGGCACAGTACAGCCTCCGCTCTTCTTAAAGTGACTGGTGACATTAGAGAAGCGATGGAGGATACCAAGGTTACCGTTTTGGTATTAATTAACTTCTCCAATGCCTTTAATGCCGTCAGTCATGATATTCTCCTTTCTATACTCTCTCATCTTATGGTTTCACCCGAAGCCCTGGAATGGTTCTCTTCTTATCTTCGTGGTCGTCAGCAGTCGGTTCGCGTTGATGAGAGCTCATCGAGTTGGCGCATCCTGAATGCTGGTGTTCCACAAGGCGGTATTCTTTCTCCACTGTTATTCTCCATCTTCATTAATTTTATTACTCACCGTCTTAGATGTTCGTATCATCTTTATGCTGATGATCTTCAGTTGTACGGTTGTACGGTTAAAGATCTCGGTTTGCATCTTGACTCAAAACTGGGCTGGCAATGCCAGGTGTCTAGTGTTAGTCAAAAGGTCAACGGTACTCTGCGATCCCTGTATCGTCTAAGGAGCTTTTTGCCCGCTAAGACGAAGACTATGCTTGTGCAGACTTTGATTTTCCCTATAATCGACTATGGTGACGTGTGCTACTTTGACTTGAACGCGGTTTTGCTGGATAAGCTCGACAGACTACTCAACAATGGTATCCGGTTCATATTCAACCTAAGGAAATATGACCATGTTTCGAGCTACAGGTCTGAGCTCAAATGGATGTCCATTTGCCAAAGAAGAAGCTTGCGCGCTTTGACCACTCTTTTCTCCCTTCTCAACTCTCCCACCCCTCCTTCTTATCTTATGTCTCACTTCCAATATCTATGTTCTTCGCACGCTAAAAGTCTGCGTTCTTCCAACAATCTTCTTCTACTCTGTCCTTCTCATACTTCTGACTTTGTTCATTCTTCCTTTCATATTCAGTCCATTCTTCTTTGGAATGCGCTTCCTCTTGATATCAGGACGGTCACCAGTCGGTATGCATTTAAGCGGAAATTGCAGGGTTATTTTCAAAACAAATAGCGTAGAGTCATCTCATTTATGTATCTCTTTTCCTTGAATTTGTATATATATATATGTATAATGTAGGTATATATTGTAGTAAATATGTATGTATTTGTATTTTATGCTTGTAACCTATTTATGTATTTCTGTACTTATTCTTTTTATAATCTATTATGTTATCTTTACTATTTTTCGTTATTTTTATTTCCTCTCAGAGCACCTGCCATCTTATCTCTTCACCACCCTTGGTTGACTGGCAGAGAATGCCTAAGGCATTAAGTCCGCCTTTGTACTTAATTGTGTGCGAGAAGTTTAAATAAATCAATAAATAAATATTTTCCCTGATATAATTACGTCTAATAGCACCGTATTTGTCGATCGTACATATTTTGTTTACCAGGCATTTTAAAATCTGGGCTGTATGGTCTGAAAGGGCAAACTCTAACACTTCTGATTTACACCGTTTGTTAAAATTATGCGCAAAATTATCGATACATGTCTGACTTTCCGTTCGAGTAGGTTGATTTATCGCTAGTTTTAGGTTGAAGCTAAGTAGAAGGCACTCAAACTCCATCGATTGATAATTCCTTTTTAACATGTCTATATTGAAATCGCCAGCTATGACAATATTTTTATATGCATTATTTGATAATTCATATAAAACTGTTTCGGATTGATTAAAGAAACTATTGAGATTATTACTATTTGGGATACGGTACACACATACAAAGTCAGTCTTGTACTTGGTGAGCTCAATAGCACAGCATTCAAATGTCCCTGTTAGCGACATTTTTGAGATTTTAAATAACTCCTTCCATTCATGACCATTTCTAATTAGGATGCATGATCCACCTCTCTTAACTTCTTTTCTACTATAGTGAGCGGCTAAGCAGTAGTTTCCTATGCTCAGCTGGTTTTCGTAGCCTTCCATCATAAAATGTTCTGTAACGCATATTACATCCACTTGTATGTTTTTTTCTGTAAGTTCAGTCAGACAAACTGTGAGCGCATCCGTCTTGTTCAACAAACCTGCTATGTTCTGGTGCAATACATGGAGATGTTTAGTGACGAAAAAGTTCACCGTGTGACAGATTATCCTTAATATAGTTCATGTCAGTCGATATCATCTGGTTATTATATTTTGAAACTCACAACTGTGATATTTTCTGCTGATCTTTTGGGCGCGCGATTCTAAATTCAAGTTATTGCTGATATACCCTTTTTTTCGATTTGCGGGCGATTTTGCTGGGAATTAGGGAAATGAATCCTTTTTAGAGGAATTGCTTAATGTGGCCGTTTTAGGCCCCCAGATTTTTATTAGGTATCACGCCTACAATCCCCGAAGTAATAAGTATTTCAGAGGATCCGTCCGCGTGGAGGTCGAAAATTGATATCATTTCGAATAATTAACCCATGGGAATGATCTAACGGGATAAAAAGTATTCAATGTCTTATTCCAGGTAACGGTCTACCAGTGTGCCAAATTTGATTAAATCCGATCAGCCATTGGCGCCGATTCCCTTGTTCACAAACTAAATTAAATTTAAGTTCAGTGCATCTTTTTCTTTCTATTTCATTAAGAAAAGGACAGAAGATAAATTTTAGTTCAGTCCTGTCAAATTAATCATCGCTTGACGTAAATTGACGTAATTTTAGTAGGCAAGTTTTTAATCACGTCTAAACTTGTGTGGAGTAGTGACAGGCGCTGATTAATTTGACAGGACTAAACTAAAATTTATCTTCTGTCCTTTTCTTAATGAAATAGAAGGAAAAAGATGCACTGAACTTAAATTTAGTTTAGTTTGTGAACAAGGGAATCGGCACCATTGAGACGTGATTGATGAACAAATATCCTTACTCATAAATATCAAACTTACAGACTTTCAAATCAATCATAGTGTAATATCTAAAAAATACTATAATAATAAGAAAGTGACTGTGTACCTATTACCTTTTCACGCCTTACGGATGAACGGATTTGTCTTAAGGCGCTGACAAGACCCAATTGACCAAAATAGGCTTCTCTTAAGAAAGAAAATTGCCAAATCTGTATAGTTTGTGGTAGCGGAAAAAATATATGTTAATTTTGAACATTTTTTCCAGAACTTGGTTGTCACCAAAACACGTTTTGAAAAAATAATCTCGATACAAACTAACGTTAAACTAACCTCTTACCTTGAGTTCTAATCCAAAATATCTGTATTAAATATCAACATAAATTACGTATTTAATTAATAACAAGTACGTCTTATTCTAATGCAGAACTTGGTTGTTTTTTATTTTCGATTACTCAACTCAATTCTGAGTAAATAGATAATTACTTCATATTTTGCAATAAATTACAAGCGTTTTGTCGTCGCGCTTCTCTTTCTTTTCTATGCAATCTGATAGTGACCGCAGTTTAGGTGTTGTCAGCGTCTTAAAGGTGAGCGGCAGATCTCGTACCGCTTACTTTTTTTGTTGTTTTGTTATAGAATTTGTATCACATATTAAGGCAACAAGCCATTTATTTCATGTAAGTGTACTATTTTTAGAAGTTCAGATTAATTAATAATATTTAAAAAAAGATTTTAATAACTACTCGTAATTTAGTCGTAAACTAAACGCAGTTATGTTGGTATTTAAGCTATGCTCGCCAGGGTATTATCGGAGCTGCCCCCTTCTTAGATGAAGTAATTTACGAATTAATTAATTATAAATAAAATAAATGTACTTAAATAAACTATTAACTGTATTGTTTTATTTGCCTATACTCAAAACCCCATCAGGACTTCATCATTATCAAACTGTTGCAGTCAGCTGCTGGACATAGGTATCTCCTAATGCACTCCGCTGAGTAGGTACGATCCTCATCTCAATTTACCTGCAATGGATTATACTCGTACTTACGTAGAAAAACTGCGTGATATTATTCAAGCAAACAATCCGCAAGCCGTCACCGAGCATCACGGGAATAATAAACGCCTGTTCGTGCATGACGATTTACTCAAGTGCAGTCACGTATTCATCAGAACAGATGCAGTAAAAAAACCACTTCAAACTCCATACGAAGGCCCCTATCGAGTTATAAGCCGAACCGATAAAGTATATTCCATTTAGTTACCAAATCGGCAAGCCAACATTTCAATCGATCGATTGAAGCCAAGATTCAACATTCATTCAGATCAACCAAGATTACCATACCAAGGCAATGTACCAAGCGAACCAAGAGCTGCACCACTCCAACCATTACCAAGCAGCAAACGCAAGTACCTCCGGCCAACGTGACGTCACAGCCCGCCGTCATCAAGACAACACGCATCATCAAGTTGCCGGTACGCTTGACTTGAAGGGGAGTACTGTAGCCACCACGTTTTGACACTCTGATTTCAAGAAACATTGAAAACAACAGCTCTCAAAAGAACTTTTATCACAGGACGTTTTGACGCTCCGTTAACAGAAACACAAATAGTATCAACAGGACAAAGAACTAAATCATTGCCACACGCCGCCGCTGGTCTTCGCCCCATACTTCTGCCGCGCGCGCGAGCACTCCAATACACATCCGCACTGGACACTGCCGCCTCGATGAACGCCGGTGCACATTGGCGGATGTTGCATGCGGAACCGGAGCGTAGCCATCTGGCCGAGGGTGGTTCACGGTGGTCCGTGAAAACGGACCCCTCATTATGTGGCGCCTATGGCGGCGAATAAAATTTCAGACGCGTTTTAACGCGTCTGTGTTACTGGTTGCTATGTGTATTTCTGTAAGCTCGCCACGACGCTAGTACCTACATTAGCGCCGCTTTCTTTACGACTCCACGGCGGTCAGTCCCCGCCAGGTGAGACCCCCGGTTACCCGGGGGAGGCCCAACGAAGACGACCAGCGACAGTGGAGCCGACTCGACGTTCCTACAGAATAGGTGTTTAGTTCCCGCCCGCCCCGCTCTCAGATCTAGCCGATCACGGTCCGGGCTAAGGAACTGTCGTGTATGTGTGAACGGCATTGTATTGTGTGTAACGCCGTTCAGTGTCTACGTGCGTCGCAGCCCGCGCCCGTACGTGTGAGTTGAATGCTTGTTTAGTAATGGAGTCTGGTTTAATTACGTGACGCGCCTATATTAACTTAGTACACGCCACGCAATAGATGTGTGTCATCTGTAGAGTTCAGTTCAGAAGGCGCCTCTTCTCGGCGATCATCGCTTGTAGACGCGCCGGCAGGGGCGGCAGGAGCACTCTCCCCTGCGGCTGCCTCGTTGTCGCTGCTTTAAGGCGCTTTGTATGCAAGCAGTGACGTCACAGGCCATCCGGTCCACGTCCGCGGAGGTAACTATAGGCCGAGTGGGCGTGGTGGTCTCCAGCTCTTCCTCGAACTTGTTCCAGTCCGTTAATCGACGTGGCGCAGTCGGGTCGGCATACCCGATAGGACGACGAGTACAGGTTGGTGGTCCGACTGTAACTGGTCGTCGATCACTTGCTGTGTGATCTGGCAGTGTAGCCCTCGATGGACTACGATGTCCAGCACATCCGGTAAACTGCATCGGGGTAGTGGGTCAGTGTTTCTGGGCCGGACACCGTATAATAATCGAAAGCCTCCGCGTCCGCGAAGAGCCGTCTCCCCTCGGTATTCCTAGTGTGGCTATTCCACGCTGGGTGCTTACAGTTAAAGTCACCGGCGAGGATGGTTGCCCTCTGGTGTGTGCTTATAAGCGCCCGCAGCTCCGCTACGTCCAAATGTGCCACGGGCGGCATATAGCAGGCATACAAGTCTATGTCCTCGCCGGCTAGGTGCAGCTGCACACCCAGCGCGTAAAAGGACCTGAGCGACGGCAAGGGGAGCTCCTGGTGTACGACTCTTCGCCTCACAATAACCGCCAGACCACGATAGCGGGTATTGTTTGCCGACCTTTCGTCCTTCCTGTAAACGAGGTAATCCGGGAACCTAACTCTATCTTCGGGCCCCAGGAGCGTCTCGTTTATGAGCGCCACGTTGATGTTTTGTTCCCTAAGGAGGTGGCGGAGGGGGGCGACCTTATCCTTAAGGCCGCGGGCGTTCCAGTGGATCACCCTTAACGGTCTATCCATGGTACAGGGTGAGTAGCGTGGCTAGACCGTCAGGGATGACCGTCTCGATGTCTTGGCCCTGTCTAATGGCTTTAAGTCCATTAATAACTTAATGGCAGGCCGTAAACTCCTTCTTCTGTGTTTTAGCGCCGGAGGCGCCACCATACGTCTCTGTTTGGAGTTTTCTTTGCTCCTTGTTCTGCAGCTGCCGTATAGTGGCACTAGCTGCAGCGGTAGCGTCGCCCTGCGTGATATGGGCGAACTTATTTATTTCCACACTTCCCCGCTGCGCGGATTTGCAATTGTCAAACTATTGTGATGACTGCGAAGACCTCACTTATACTCATTCGATTCTGTACTGCGCGGCTGTAGCGGCATGTCGTGTAGCTCACGTCAAATTTGCTAATGACTCTAGAACTACACGACCGAAACCAACCGTGCCAGCTTGGCAGTACAGAATTGAGCGCCGTATTGGTGGAGCCAGAGCGCTCATCGGCAAACTAATCTGCTTCAGGAAAGGCAATACTCACACTAGAGTGATGCGCTTTGTTAGGCGGGCGGTCTCAGGGACTGATATCGGCCCTCAGGACTATATGTCCCGTGTCACAGAGCGCATCGACTTCCTGAAGCAGAAGGTGTATGCATGGGCGAACCGTATTCGTAGGTATAAGCCGCGAGTAGAGCGATACACTCAGAATCGCACCTTCCAGAGCGATGAAAAGTGGGTTTATAGGGGTTGGGAGCGACCGTACCAAGGTACTACTGACACGCGAGTCAACAAAACTTAAACAATGAGTATATTTAAAATATAATGACTCATGTTCTAGAAACCAGAACAATAGGAAATCAAGGAAACCAATATTAATTACCCCTTGGATCATCAAGAATGAGAAGGTTCTAGTGCAAAGACAAAGAGCCATTAGGGCTCCCCGCAGTATAAAAGGCCTGGTCACCAGCGGGGCGGTGGAGTAGTTTCTACTTAGCACAAGTCGTGTTAACATTAAGTTTAAATTGTGATATTAAGACGCTGACAACACCTAAACCGCGGTCACTGTCGAATTCCATAGAAAAGAAAGAGAAGCGCGATGACACAACGCTTGTAATTTATTGCAAAATATGAAGTAATTATCTATTTACTCAAATTTGAGTTGAGTAATCGAAAATAAAAAACAACCAAGTTCTGCATTAAAATAAGTCGTTCTTGTTATTAATTAAATACGTAACGTATGTTGATATTTGATACAGATATTTTGGATTAGAACTCAAAGTAAGAGGTTAGTTTAACGTTAGTTTGTATCGAGATTTTGTTTTCAAAACGTGTTTTGGTAACAACCAAGTTCTGGGAAATATGTTTAAAATTCATATATTTTTGCCGCTACCACAAACTATACAGATTTGGCAATATTTTTTCTTAAGCAAAGCCTATTTTGGTCAATTGGGTCTTGTCAGCGCCTTAAACATAAAAGTATTATTGTGTTATTTTTTTTTATAAAGTAATCAATTTGAAGTATTTTGACTCGCGCCTGCCGGATGATAATGCCATGTGTTTTTTCTGGCGCAGTATCTGGTCGGCGCCTGCCAGTCACACCGAAGGTGATTGGGTTCGAAAACTCGATCGAGCCTGCGGTCCAAAACCAGAATGGGGCTATTACCGTCTGCCCCCAAGATGTAGCTCGTTCAGTTCGTCCGTTACCTAACTGGAAGTCCCCAGGTCCGGACGGGCTGCACAAATTCTGGCTCAAATGGTTTCTACGCCCGCACGATCACTTGGCGGCTCAGTACCAAACTGCTTTGGAGTCTGGTTCGCTACCCCAATTCCTAACGACGGGAGTTACCGACCTGCTCCATAAATCAGTTAGCACCGCGGAACCCGAAAATTATAGGCCGATCACGTGTTTACCGACGGTCTATAAAGTTCTTACATCCATTTTGAGAGCTAAAATTAACATACACGCGCACGCGCACTGTGCACGCGGTTCGGCTGTGGAATTCACTTCCACCTGACATTAGGGACTGCCAAACTGTTGCTGTTTTTAAAAGAAGAGTGAAAGAACACTATCTTTCCACTTTGCCATAGTTGCATATTATGTATTTATTATTTTATACTATTAATTATAAGTATATAAGTATTTTCCCTCTCCGCATCCGAAACCTACAAGTATTTGGGTATGTCGAAAGTGTTGGGTATCAATGTTACAGACATGAAGCAATCGTTCAAGGAGCGCTTTTTTGGCCGCCTGAAGAAAGTATTTATTATTATTATTATAATAGTCTTCTATCAGGCAGTCCAAGCAAGGTCCAAGCAAGGGCAAGGGCAAGGGCCTTCAACGGTTGGGTCATGGCGGTTTTGATGTACCCTTTCGGCATACTCAAATGGACTCAGACCAAACTCGACGCCCTGGATAGCAGGGTCCGTACGCTGCTGACTGCATATCGAATGCATCACCCATGGTCATCAGTAATGAGACTGTATATCTCGCGAAAATGTGGAGGTCGAGGCTTTTTAAACGCTAAGACTCTCACAATCGCGAGGTATGCAATCTCAGGGAATATTTCCTAGAAGCCGACGAGGGGATGCATCGCGATGTGGTCGCGAAGAGTACTTACATAGACACAACCTTGTAGCCAGGATAATCCATCAGCAACTTGCTCTGAAATACAGCCTTGTGGAATCTGAAGTGCCGAAATACAGGTATGTACCTGACCCAGTTCTCGAAAAGAGGAATATCACATTGTACTGGGATCGATCCATCATTATTGACAGGACTATTGTTGCTAATAAGCCTGATATAGTGGTGGTGGACCGAACAGAGCGGCGCGCAATGACACTATTGACATAACAGTCCCTCATGACGGGAACCTCGTGAAAGCCGCGAAAGATTATAAACAAATCGGGTATCTTGACTTGACTCGCGAAGTTGTCGACATGTGGGATGTGGACTCAGCAATCATTGTGCCGATAGTCGTATCAGCCAATGGCTTAATTGCCAAGAGCCTCGACCAACACCAAAGGATGCTCTCGTTGGGCAGCTGAATTAAGGACTTGATTCAGAAAGCGGTACTTCTGAACACGACTCGCATTGTCAGGAGGTTCTTCTCTCTGAAGCCCTGACCGCCGGTAGCTTGGACCCTGTTCCCGAAGCCGGTGGGCTACCATTTTTTTATATTATTTATATTCCAATATTTATAAACATAATTTTATGTTAAATAAAAGAAAATAATAATAATAAATACATAATAAAAGGAAGGAATGTGTTATTTTATTACTTTACGAAAATAAAACAATCAAACATGCATTTTAGTTATTTTAATTTATAAATAATCGGACTGACTATAAAGAATAAATTCTATTAAAGCTATGTACTTGTGTTCGTTGGTCAGCATTATACATCCGTCTATTTATAAAGGTAATAATAATGTGTGCATAAGAATAATAATTAATTTTCTAATAATTAATAATTCTTAGATCATTATAAGGTAGTATTTGATACTCTGAGTATTACTTATGTATGTATAGGCACCTACTATCGAACAATACACAATAATTACAGTATTAATATACTGGGGGCCCGACTACTACTACTGACTGCCACGTTGCGCTTTGGTTTCGTGCTCGCAAGCGCGACTGCTGAGCGTGGGGTCCTGGGTTCGATTCGCAGGTCGGGCAGTGTTATTAGGTTTTTACTTTAGGAATTTCTTAGTAACAGCCCAGAGTTTGGAAGTTGGCGGTGTGATAATCCTCGGTGCACGCGTGGCGCCGTTGGCCCTGCGCCTGATGTCTCTCTGGTCGTGTCGGATTGCCGACCCATCGGAATATGAGAGTGGGTGCACCTGTGCCAGCGCACACATCTGTGCACTATAATATCTCCCGCGTCGAAGGCCAGTCTCCGCTGTGATTGGTCGATATGGCCGAAGTTCGGTCTGGAGGACTATTTATTTAAGCATTGTCTCCTTACTAGCATTACTAAATTTATGTCCTGTTAAGCATGTTAACGTGCCTACGTAGGTTCGTTAAAATTGCGAAACATGGCGAAATTGGCTCATAAATTAATAGTAGGTAGATAACACAACATTTTTTGTTAATTAACAAAAGTACATATAGCTCTCTCTTAACAACATATTTGTTATAATAATGAATTATCTTTACCTAATCATGGGCGCTGCCAGAATCATTTTACAGTATCTTTTATAAGTTGTAATAAGATATAACGTATGCAATGAGCTGAGTTTGAAGAACCGAAAATAGACAACAATATTATGCTGTTTTGCTGACAATAGTAGTTAAGGCCGTTAGTGCTGGCGCTTTTCTATGATAGGGCACCTCCTACGACCTAACGAAGAACTGCAAATATGAAGCCAAATATTTAGTCTGTGTCTCTAGGTAGGTACAGAGGAGTGTCCTGTGTCTCTCTCTAGGTAGGTACAGACGAGTGTCCTGTGTCTCTCTCTAGGTAGGTACAGACGAGTGTCCTGTGTCTCTCTCTAGGTAGGTACAGACGAGTGTCCTGTGTCTCTCTCTAGGTAGGTACAGACGAGTGTCCTGTGTCTCTCTCTAGGTAGGTACAGACGAGTGTCCTGTGTCTCTCTCTAGGTAGGTACAGACGAGTGTCCTGTGTCTCTCTCTAGGTAGGTACAGACGAGTGTCCTGTGTCTCTCTCTAGGTAGGTACAGACGAGTGTTCTGTGTCTCTCTCTAGGTAGGTACAGACGAGTGTCCTGTGTCTCTCTCTAGGTAGGTACAGACGAGTTTCCTGTGTCTCTCTCTAGGTAGGTACAGAGGAGTGTCCTGTGTCTCTCTCTAGGTAGGTACAGACGAGTGTCCTGTGTCTCTCTCTAGGTAGGTACAGACGAGTGTCCTGTGTCTCTCTCTAGGTAGGTACAGACGAGTGTCCTGTGTCTCTCTCTAGGTAGGTACAGACGAGTGTCCTGTGTCTCTCTCTAGGTAGGTACAGACGAGTGTCCTGTGTCTCTCTCTAGGTAGGTACAGACGAGTGTCCTGTGTCTCTCTCTAGGTAGGTACAGACGAGTGTCCTGTGTCTCTCTCTAGGTAGGTACAGACGAGTGTCCTGTGTCTCTCTCTAGGTAGGTACAGACGAGTGTCCTGTGTCTCTCTCTAGGTAGGTACAGATGAGTGTCCTGTGTCTCTCTCTAGGTAGGTACAGACGAGTGTCCTGTGTCTCTCTCTAGGTAGGTACAGACGAGTGTCCTGTGTCTCTCTCTAGGTAGGTACAGACGAGTGTCCTGTGTCTCTCTCTAGGTAGGTACAGACGAGTGTCCTGTGTCTCTCTCTAGGTAGGTACAGACGAGTGTCCTGTGTCTCTCTCTAGGTAGGTACAGACGAGTGTCCTGTGTCTCTCTCTAGGTAGGTACAGACGAGTGTCCTGGGTCTCTCTCTAGGTAGGTACAGACGAGTGTCCCGTGTCTCTCTCTAGGTAGGTACAGACGAGTGTCCTGTGTCCCTCTCTAGGTAGGTATAGAGGACTGTCTTGTGTTTCTCTTTCGGCAGGCATAGAGGAGTGTCCTGTGTTTTTCTGCTCGATACGTGTAGGTGTAAGTAAACAATGATAGTGTTGCAGAGTTACTGGCTTCATGTGGGGTTCTTTTAAGAAAAGCTCTGTGAATATACTATTGATAACTTCGTTGATTTTGAGCGCGCACTTGTAGAATGCATGGATTTTGGAATGTGGGAAAATAAATTTTGCACCGCCAAGCCACGCCACGCCGCGTCAGCACCACCTAGTATAATTTTCTTAAATCAACCTTATCATTAGTTCTTTGGGTTTGAATGTGATAGATGATTCATTATAAGGTTTTTCAATAACAAACAAACCATAGAAATAAACTAAATACAACGGGTAACAATTGGGGACTAGTCTTTCACATCTTAAGCGAGTCGAAGCTTAAAATAACACGATACAAAAATATAAGTCGTCTTCCTTTTCTATTTTAATGATAAGTACATATTTTAATTATATTTACGGTATTTACTCCTAATGGGAATATACGAGCAATATCAACACTAGAGTCATCGCCGCCCAACTACTGCGAATCTATAATAGAGACAGGCCTACATTTATATGTACTTATGTCAATATACACAATTACCTTGTAGGGTAGATAGGTAGGTACTTCACTTCACATCACAGTAGGTATTCAACTATCATTCCTAGTCGTTGTCGGATTCCCCAGGCACCTCGCGGATGCGGAGGGTCCTCACAAGTTTCTTATACTTAGGTACGCCGAAATGTAGTGACATCTAAGGTTTATCACCAAACCCCAAAGGTAATATCCCGACGTAAAATCTTAATCTAATTGTACACTAGAGCTTATATTGACAGCCTACAGGCTGAATCACATAGAACTGTCTATCTTTGGTCATGAATATGCGTGAAACACACTGCCTTGATTCGAAGACGACCAAATCTTGAATAGTACACAAACACCAAGCTCGCGTGCTAACACAGCACTTCCTGGCCACACTCATTTGTGCCATAGGAGTCCATTGTGCCGTAGGAGCTCATTGTGCCGTAGGAGTTCATTGTGCCGTAGGAGCTCATTGTGCCGTAGGAGTTCATTGTGCCGTAGGAGCTCATTGTGCCATAGGAGCTCATTGTGCCGTAGCAGCTCATTGTACCGTAGGAGCTCATTGCATCACGTGAACACTTCACCACTACTCCGCTGCTGGATAAAGACCAACCCAAGGCAGATCAACAAACGTGTGCTCATCAAAAGTGAATCCTTCATTTTCGACAAAGAACGAAACTATTTATTCGCTGCTCTTGATCTCAGCTCACTCGGCGTTTGGCCCCTACATGTGCGTGTCTGCGTGGGGTGGAATGCGCGCAGGGCGCGGGTGGCAGGAGGGTCAGTCGAGCATGCGCAGCGTATGGTCGGGCACGTACTGCACCTGCGCGGCGGGCGAGTGTAGCGGCCGCAACTCAGCGGCCGAGCTGTCCCCGCCGCTGCTTACCACGAGCGTCTCCTGCGGACAGCACGACGTCTTCATAGACACTGACTCCGTCGATGTTTTGTGACTCTGTTGGAGACACAAACAATCTATTAACAACGTTCAAATTCAACACCAAATAGTAGTATCTAGCTCTGTGTGGAAGAGCTCGTACTGGGAAGTGCTACCACCATGCTTTCTATCGCCAAACAGGAGTGCTGTTTTACGGTTTGGGATGCCGGTGTTGATGTTATCTATTGGCACATGAGGTGCAGAAGCAGCTTTTAAGCCTTCAAACATGTATTTCCCACAAAGGTTTAACCACTGGACATCCATATTTCGTCAGTTATGTATAAGTCCCACATGCTTAATAAAATGGGCAAAATCCAGACTCCTGGCTGCAATTGGGATATTCCAGGTAGAAAAACCCAATAACACTTTGTCCATCGTGGGTATTGGTCTATGCCTTTGTCGTAAAACATAAGGAGGCCTTACCCGCTTGAAGCAATGCGCGATGGAGTGGCAGAGGTTGGTGAGGGAGAAGCGCCGGCGCTGGCGCATGAGCACGTAGAGGATGGGGTTGAGCACGTAGTTGAGCAGCATGAGGATGTCGGACAGCGTGGACAGTGGGTTCAGCCGCGGCCACACCTTCGGGCCCAGCCCAAGGTAAAGCGCCGACGTCAGCTGTCGATCAACAGTAGATATTATCATGATATATCCAAAATATACATATGTGTGCTTTGGTTATATCATAAAGTTGTATATTATACAACCTCATCTTTTAGGTAAATCTTTGTACAGAACCGCACCCGGCCTTTATAACACTTAGGTATGGCATTACGGAACATCGAGTTTAAGATATAAATCGGGTTTGTAGATGTGTCTTTCTTTGTAAACTGCCACATTGTCATCAATGTCATCGTTTAAGGGAACCTCAGCCCTAAACCTACATACCTACTTACTTAATAATTCGTCAAACGAGTGCAAAGATCTAAGCAATTACTAGTTTATAACTCATGCGAGTCTAATATAAAATTAAGAAAATTCAATTTGTTATTATTGAGTGCATATCCCGACACGACATCAATGAAGGCAATCGGTTTAATTGATCAATTACGAGCACCCAGTACAGAACACCCTCGATTGATGATCCGCTGTGGCGATGTGTCGAGCGACCGTTTCTACAGAAGTAATATATGCTTCAACTGCTTGTTTGCTTGTTTAGATTCTCCATTGATGAACTGCCCAGCTTTAACTTTTCAACTGCAGGAAGACATAAATGGCGTCTAAATCTTCACTAAGACAATATGACTAATTATTATTTAAATAAAGTGTTGATTAATTAAATTATTATCTATGCATCACGTGTGGAATGTATGAAGCACTATATGCGGACTTCGATGTAGGTTTATACGAGTATGAATAAAATTCTACTTTGATTCGCTCGCCATTTGAGAAACAATGAAATATTTTCGCCAATGTTCGGTACGCCCGCTGCATGCTGATGACGATGACGATGACGATGTAATGATCAACAATAAATATTGTAAAGCCACGACGTGACTGACACGACCTGACTTATCGCACAGAGTGCGATACAAATGGGTGTCTATAGTAACACATCAATCAACGCAACCTAGCGTACATATCTACTGCTTGCAAAGTCGTTTCCCAACACAAAATACTTTGTTGAACCATCGGCACCCATCCTTCGCAATTTGGGGCGGCATAGCTGCGCAACATAATTAACTTCTTCTCCCGTACATCTCTCCTTCGTCACCTTCCTTCTAGATTATAAATTTCACACAATCCATCTTTTTTTTTATAAAGTTCATGTTGAAAAGTGTGTCCTGGTCTAGCAATACAACTGTTGAAATTATATCGGATATGAGTGATCTTTGCCAACATAGATACTGGGAGAAAAAAAAAACCTTTACTTACTTTAACAGTCAATGAGATTAAACCACTTCAAGTTTCGTTACCACATACGCTTAGGCTCTTTAGTTTGGAAATCTGGGTGTCAGCCATTGACTTACAGAACAGTATTAAATGAGATATTGAAAGCATAATGGGCAGTAAAACTTCCATGGAACCTAATATTCTATTAAATAACGTTGTAAAAGAAAAGTACAAAGTACAGTGGTTGGCATAAATTATAGGTACACGGATGGGTCGAAGGGTGCACATGGACAAAGGGACAGTGGGTGGGGTATTTTTATCAGAATTCTAGTGTTAAAGTTGGTTGTAAAATAAAAACTTATGTTTGACATTGGAGCATAGTGCGCTCTTTCAAGCCATGACTTATGCAAAGCAACAAAAATTAAATAAGATTGTTGTTATCTTTCATATAGCAAAAGCGCTTTGCAACACGTGGCTCAATGCGCCTCTCTTATACCAGAGGTGCGTCGATAGCCTACGATATAAAAAATATCATCGATCAATTTAATAAAAATGGCATTGAGTTTAGATTGCAATGGGTGCCGCTCATATTGGGTTGAAGGGTAACGAGGTGGCTGATCAATTATCTAAATTAGCAGCAGTAGAAGGAAATAAGGGTATAATTCGGATCTAGCAAAACAATTTTCTACTTTAGCGTTAGTGAACCCCGAAGTCTCTTCGATTTTATTTTTAATTTTTATATTCTTTACGATATTATTTTAAGATACAATGGGGTTGACGTATTTTTGTGGATAAAAAACCCCAAAAATAATAAAGAATAAAAAAAAAAAATTGTCTTCTTAAAGCTATCCCCATTCATATTCAAAACTCTCTTAAAACACGATAATCCTCATTCCTCCATAGCATTACTATCAGTTAGGATCGCGTAATTGTTTTTGGTTTAGGTGCCGCTGTCGTGTGCGCATTAGAACTGTAGCGGCTAAATTACTCCATGACATGCAGTTTGCATATTTAGTTACGTGTTGTACATTAAACAACATCACATTTGATTTTATTTCTTCTTTATTTCTGTACATACCCGAGAGAAGAATACTAATGTTAATTTTAATGATAAGCATATCGTGGGTAAGAAATAAAAAAATAATCTTGTCTTTGTGCTAAGAATAACCTAGAGACAGTGTACAATTTCATAGACTAACAAACACCTACGCTTGTTTCTAATTTAAATTCAGATGGGTATTTAAAGTAGGTACAGTTTTATTCAGGTTGTTCTATGTTCCGCGTGACTGTTGAATTAGCCCCAAGTGCTAAGTTTAGCAGTAGAACAAATCCTTATGCGCCGCTGCATGCAGCTAGCTTGTCTCACATACATATAAATAGCGCGACTTTGCCTACAATGCTCAATTCAGCAGCTCCTGCAGAATATTGATGCGTCGATGACAGATCAGAGTTAATAATAACCTTCCATCATTTATTTGTTTATGTTGGCACATGAGGAACCAAGTATCAATTTCCTTGTTAAAATAAACGTTTCACGTATTTTTCAGAAATCCACTTTCCTCATTGATTGTATCAATTTTCCGTTCTTATTGCAGAACTACGAGCGATGGATGAAGTATTGAAACTGCCCCCCTCTTTGAAACTTTGGAGATTAGTAAAATTCATCATTATTTATTATTAAAATGACACGTAAAAATAAACACTAACACGAAAATATACCTATCATTCATAACAGTGAGTGAGTGTGGTCGAAGGCTAGTGTTTGCGTCCACAACAGATATGCACAACATTTGCTGTTTTGATCAGGAAGAAGCCTTGAAATTCTCAACAGCAGCACACAACAATGTTTCATTGTTTTAAACTATTATGAAGTTAATTTCGAACGTATCCAACTAAACAAATCGCTCATTATTTCCTGTGGCTGTTATGAAACCGATCGCATGCCAAATAAGTATCGTACAAAGTTGCAAATAAAATTTAATGCTCCTTTGACGCGCTGCTGAGTCATCCGAGGTACCTTATCTCCGAAGGTACTCCAAGGTCACCAGGAGCTGTCGTTTCGCATACTATAGTACCACCTCGAGGACATACGTTGAATTCAAATGTTATGTCGATCAGTGCGGCCGCCGATAGCGATGTCAGTAGGTACGTGGGTCGTGTGCTAACACGGGCGACAATCGCCAAATGTTCTTGATTGTAGCTGTCACGGTACGCCTATTCTGATGTCAGTAAATAAGACTTGTCTACAGCACGAGGCTATAAAAGACAGTGGCATTAACGAGAGTTATTGTCTGTCCGGTTCTCTAGAGGACAAAGACCTCTGCCAAAATTGGCAGTAGGTGAACTATGTATTACCGGGTGATGCACTGGTGACTAACGTTTGTCTTCGCGAGGTATTGAAGAAGTAGTGACTTTGTTAATTAAGTAACTGACATTCGGAGAGTCTCTATAGGTCATCCTTTTAGTGGAGGTGGTCGCGACTCGCGTGTGCGTCGTGAGTTGCGGCCCATGGCCATGGGGTGGTGGAAGTAGTATAGGAGGGCGCAGCGAGGGTAGACCCTGTGGACAATCCCACCAGGTAGACCCATAACCTGATGAATGTCGCGGGAATCCGCTAGATAGGCTTAGGGTTGGTCGATATTGCGTTGCTTAGAAGAGGCCTATATCCATCGTGGCTCAACGATGACACAATAGAACAACTATTGAACTTACCATTTGCGGTAGCCAGCAGATCATGAAGAGCACGGAAAGCGTGGCCATGAGGCGGCTGAAGGCGACCTCCTCGGCCGTGGCGGCATTGTGATGCGCGAGGGGGGCGGGTCCGTCGGCGCGCGCGCGCTGGCGGCAGCTGGACTTGCTCACGCGCCGCACGACCGGGGCGGAGCCGCGCGGCGCGCTGATGGCGTACAGCGCGCGGATGACCGCCAGGTTGCAGTACACCAGAATCAGGCACAGCACCGTGCCTGCACAACGTCAAAATTACACTTTACTTAAATAAATTCTCTAGTGTCCGACTAAAAATGGATTTTTGGAAACGAAAAAAAGCTTTGGCTTTAGTCTTATTCTCGGTCAAAAACGAAAATGATTTAGGCATTAAAAAAAAATCCGCTGTACGCTGAAATATTGTTTGTTTTTAGGGTTAAACCAACCTCTAAACGATTAAACGGAACCCTTATATGATTACTCGTGTGTCTGGCTTGTTATAAGGATATTTTCTTTTTATAATTATCAAATAAATACTTTAAAGTTATTTACGAAAATAGATGAAAATTAACCATTCCCCCTTATCTCAGAAACTACTGCGCTACCATTAAAAAAAAATAGTAATTTACTTATAGATTACAGGAAAACATATGATAAATCTATGGTCTTAAAATAACATTATTTTCTGAATATTGTGCGTACAAACTTACATTTGCAGTTGGAATGTATAAGGGAACATGTTTCTCAACTACAATGTTAAAGTTTGTTCGGAACCCTTTATTGTGCGTGGTCCGACACGCACTTCACCGGTTTTTTTTTGACAACTAGGGAGAGAAATAGCAAATATCGGCTTTAAAAGTAATAAACCAAGATAATTCTTTCATTCGAGTTTTATTTCACAAACCTTTGTCAATTTAAGTGAAAAAAGTTCAAAATCCATTAATTTATGCACGTGAAGAAAACCACGAGCAGACCCGATTCACCCTGAAGTTAACTGAACGTCACCTGATATTGCCGAGCTTTACGAAGTAGGGCGAATGAAGCGCGACAATTCACGAACTTCTGATTTTCAGCTTGGCCGAAACTTCGGCTGGTTTATAGCCGAAAACGAAAATACGGCTGAATCATGAACTTTTTGGCCGAAAATGGAACCGAAGCTTCGGTCGGTATAATTGGCGAAATAAAGTTTAAGTTTAAGTGTTAAGTAGTTCCTATCTCTTAAATTCATGGGTATGACTTATAAGTTATGAGTAACCACAAAATAAAACCTTTAGAGATACAGTAGATAGGTAGTAGAACATTTTTAAATTGTAGTAAAATGCTTTTCTGTTTAGCAAGCCGGGATGTTAGGTGAGTTCTATAATTGCTACTTGATGTCGACTCTACCTTGCTTGCTGTTAGGTGTTCTCTATAATTGCTACTTGATGTCGACTCTACCTTGCTTGCTGTTAGGTGAGCTCTATAATTGCTACTTGATGTCGACTCTACCTTGCTTGCTATATTCGCAGAAAGTGCGAATTTCGATTCTAAATGTCCATGTTCCATCTACATATTTTCTAGGTAAGTACACCTTATCGCGGGACCTGCCGGGGTCGCGGGAAGGTACTTATGGGTCACTGAGGGCCCGCAACACAGACAACAGGAAGGAATACGGGTGGGTTTTAGTCAGTAAGAGTCTGACACACCCTCCTGCTCCGCCCAGAGCGGGAGAAGTTATTTGATGATTTCCCACCCTCAAAAAAAAAAAGCGTAGTATGCCTGACTCAAACATTCTTATACATACAAACAAATGGAGCCCTGCCTTCTTTTATTAGCCCCTCATGTTAATTTGTGTCAATAAGCCCATTGAGAGCGTCTGAGCCATACCTAAGTACGGACGAGGTCGATTAGACTGCCGACACAGATCGTAATGCTAGGAGAGCGCCACCTTAGGCGTACTGCCAGATAGTGCGTAATACGGCGCAATAGATAGGCAAGTGCCACCATACAAGAAGGTAAAATGTGCAAATTCAAGGAAATGCAGTTGCCTCACCTAATTGTGTAAACCGCGAATTAAACATTGGACTCTGCATGAGTTAATGAGGTGAGCTAAATGATTCATAAAAGTTTAAGTAAGTGAAATATATAAATAAATTAAAATACATTCATTTATTTGCAAACATAAGTGTCACTGTTACATAAAAGCTCTGCGTCCCGAACCAGGTCGTGAACCTGTATCTCAGGAGTCAGTTCCCTTCCTTAATACAGTTAGTTTACATGCTAGGTTCAATGCTTATTGTTACAATAATTTAAAAAATGGTAATCTATGCAACGTATGGTATTATAAAAAAAACTAAATTAGATAAAATATTATTGCCCAAGTAGTGCGGCGTGTTGCGCATGATGGTGTGTAATCGTAAGAATATTTTATTCGCGTTTTGCGCAGCGGTAACGACTGCCAATTTTGTTCGCAATAGCAACAAAGCAGCTCATTGCCAACGAGCTTTTAGCAATCGTCAAGCATGCCATCGACTACATGGACGAGGTAGGCATCTTGCAGATCTGCAAGTCCTCCTTTAAAGCGGAAGAGGTATGCAGTGCCAAGTTGCTATTATTTCAATCACTCGACCAAGTCGGACAGATGCCATCTCGCCGGAGGGATGGTGGCGAGAAGAGTCTGCAGGTCATCATCGACCTGCTGATGAGAACAGATCCGGATGATGTGCCAGAGTTTGTGGCGAAGAAGCTGCATAAGCTGCCTCCCGTCACTTTCGACCACGTCAAGTCACCAGGCTGGTGAAGGACATCACGTCTCTGAAGGTGAGCCTGGCTGAAATGAAGTCCAAGTTGGAGTCATTGAATGTCACCATTGGTGAACCGCCAGCTGAAATAGCGTTGTTGCGCAACGCTATTCCGACAAGTGGGTCACCGGAAGGCTCCAATGTAAACGCACGTCGCGGGGCACAAAATGCTTCAGTCTGCAGTTTTCAGTCGGCGAGTGAATCTACGTCATCGGCTGTCAAGAATGCAAGCGTGCATCGTGTTCCGCTGATCGCGCCGTACCTGCCGGGGAAGCAACGCGTGTAATATGTACATCTGATGTGATAACTGACAAATGCGTGCACTGACTGGACAGGTCCACTCAGATATGTGTGGTTCTTTCCTCAAAAGACCATTTCAGACACCAACCGACATGGTCTTCACATGATCTGACCAAGATTATGTCTGGACTTTAAAAGAGACTGTGACCTCTGAGTTTGTTTCGGCCTTTCTTCTCAGAATAGTCAGATAGGAAACGCCGACCTCATCTAGTTTTAAAAAATATGTTTGACGTGTAAAAGTGTTTGTAAAAACCTACTTACAGAAATAAAAATCATTTATCATCAACCCCCAAGCGTGCCTATTCTTCCATTGTCGCCAAGACAAAATTAAGTGCGACTAAAGGCGCTGTGTTGGGCTACATGCAGCAGGGTCCACCGAAGATCACATGCGATGAGGACGGCATCGTCAAGGTGGAGAGAAAGAAGAGGAAGCCTACTTATCGCAACCAGTGTGGGACAGCGCCTGCATGTACTAACATGCTGCTACGTCCTGCAGTACCGACGACGCAGCTGTATGGGTCCCGTTTGCACCACTCTACGAAGACTGAGGACATCGTAGAGTACATACGGGTGATGACCAACTGGATCTTGAGGGTGGAGAAGTTGGAAACGCGCCATAACACCAATTTCAAGTCGTTCCGACTCATCATTTGGTGACCTTACTCAAGGAAGAGTTTTGGCCGAAAGATGTGCTGTATCGGCGTTTCCGCGGTCGGCTACGCGACAGCTCACAGCGTAACATAACACCATCACTTCGTGTGCAGTAGTTTTTAAGTTTGTTTTAGAAAATATGTAATAGTTTATAGTTATTGTTTTTATATGTATTGTGTTTTTATGGGCCTTAGTTGCCTGAAATAAAGGATATTATTATTATTATAATTATTATTAATCACGCCGACAAAGTGGTAAAATATAATCTTATCTAATATATCTTAATATCCCTTGCACGTAATGTGGGGATGATATTTTTCATATTAAGTTTGTGGTATATACGTGGTGCAGTGGAGTTATAGTTTCGTTTTGGAAAAGTGGATTGCACTGAAGGTGCTGGACATATAAAGCGTTTCTTGGTGTTGGTAGCAGCTGGGGAATTGTGGTACGGTGGAATCCACAGAGTCACCGACTTACGTAGAGCTTGCGGACCGATAGAACACCAGTGCGACTGTATAAATTCGTTGTGGGGTACGGCACGGGCATGAGAACTTTAAGGGGCGCACGTTGAACATTTTCCAGTCCAATTATGACTGATTTCAACGCGCCACCCCAGGAGCAGATGCACGTACACATTCGCCTAATGCTTTGTAGGTTGATATCAGAAACTTTGTAGGGGCAACATTTCTTATTTGTTTGAATATAGCGTAGTCGGGCACTTTGACTTGAAATATGCTGATTCAAGTAACGCCTTTATCCTAAACTTCGAGTCCGGGCGAGCGATATTAGTTTTTGTAAAACATAAATATTTTATTTATTTATTCAACGACAACAGGTTGACCTCAAGCCACTTCGTAATAATCGCGAGACCGCTTTCTGTTACCGACCGCACAATGTTTGGCCATGGAATAAGATGACAGTGGCGTCTGCGAACATAATGGTTTCTATAAGTCCTGAAACCACTGAAGAACATGTCCCCTTACACTCATACTACATAGCTTTGTTAGAAGTATAGGGATCGATACAGTATCAAATGCTTTTTTTAGGTTGAGGAAAACACCGATTACATTCTCTCCTGTATCAACATGCTTTGTAAATATCGATGTCAGCTTGACGTGCTTGAAATGCTGTTGCATATACCTACACAATGAACAGTGATGTCTGTTGTTAACATTTATATTAAAGTTTCACTGTGTTATAATTTATAAACTAACAGATATTCAGGATGTTGGTTCGTGTTTATAACTCACCAAAAATGACGTAGAAGACAGCGTAGGCGAGGTCGGTGGGCGTCTCGGCGTTTCTGTAGCGGATGCACATGTGCTGCGCCTCGTCGTAGTACAGGCCAAGCCCAATGATGGGCGCGCACGTCAGCAAGGCCGCCCAGAACCACGACACCAGCAGCGCCATGCGGATCACGTAGTACGTCACTTGCTGGAAAGTCCATCAATACTCGTATAGACCACGTTAATTTCATCCCGCAGATGCCTCTTCAGTCAGGAATCAAGGTGGTGGATAACAGTTCCTTTTAATGTCCCCAAAGGAATGAATCCAAAGAAGACGCTGTTTGATCAGTCCAAGAAACACGTTTTTATTATAGTTATGAACGTGACTCATTCGGTTGTTCGTATTATCATTGAATTTCTCTTTTTCGAAACTTATGATGAGCTAACAGGCTGCATGGGCTTTCGAAAAATTTAAAATGTTGTGTTATGATGGAACTGTGTAAATATATATAATAAATAACTGTAACAACGTAGTTTAGCCCTTTGGACGTTGGGACTCAGAACATGAGTGTAAAACGTTTTGTTATAGGTACACGTATCATCATCATCGGAATATTGTAGATGTAACATTACACTGTGATTATGAACCTGTTTGCTAGGCGTGGAGATCATAATAATGTGTTTAGGGACCGATGTTCATCTGCAGACGATGGATTGATAGAATCGAATCCAGGACCTCATGCTTAGCAGCAGCGCTTGCAACCACTAGAGTTCACTAGACCGACGAGGCAGTCAATGTCAATATCGTTTTGCTGCATAAAATATTAACTACATAAACTCTTAGCTTCTAATTTATTCAAAAACTTTTGATTTAATAATGTAAATACAATATGCAATTCATACGATGTCGATCACTCTTCCCAGTTTTTTCGTAAAAGTTTGTAAAAACTGCAATATATGTGGTAATTTTTAACACAACTTACCTAAGTGCTATCTAACTTTTTGTTGTAATCTGTGTAAAGTATTTAATAAATAATTCAGCAATCAAAATAAAATAACTTGTGAATTAATAACTACCGGCAGTGTTTTGTTGTGAATGTGTGTAGGGTCGTAGAGGCTCAGCGCGACAGGCAGAAATATGCCTGTCGCGCCCGCGATATCGCCCCAGTCGTTAAGAGCCCGCCCGCATATCCTCGGCAGTTACGACCTTTTTCGCGCGAGGTGTTGCCTCAGTGTAGACCAGCGGTACTCTAAGTGTGTTCCGCGGAACCCTAGGGTTCCGCGATACCCCTGTAGGGGTTCCGAAAGAATTTAGAAAAAAATCAAAACGCCTCTCTCTGGTCACTGGTCGAACGTTTTGACTCAGCCCGCCGCGCGTATACTTGTGAGCGCGCAGTCCCTTTGATATAAGCCGCCTCTGAATTAGACGCTATAGTTGTGAACAAGCGACTTTCGGCTCTATCTTCAAAAACATAAAGTCGAGATTGTTTACAACGCATTTTTTTGTATTTCTATTTTTATTTCCGCTTTTTCTTTATCAAAGGCGCCGACTCGAGTATTTTTGAGAATGTTCGAGTTCGAGTCTAGGACTAAGTACAAAAGCGGCGATCGCGCGTCGCGCCTCGTCGACTGTTCAAGGGAGGTTCCGGCGATGGACGACCATCGCTGGAAGCTCCCGGACGATGTACGCGAACTGTTGAATGAGAAGAACGCGGCTGTCCGTGCGTACAGTAACTTTCCCAACCACGCGAACAAAGCCCATATGCGCTATTTACAGAGATCTGTAAAGACACGCCTATCGGAGCTGCGTGACGCTGGATGGGACAAGATGCTGAGCGAGCTAGAGCCCACTCACCGAGCGTTCTGGGACCTTCAGAGGAAACTCAAATCCGACGAAGTCGTCTCAATGCCCCCCCTGGTGCGCCCCGACAAGACCATCGCTTTCGATGACGTCGACAAGGCAGAATGCCTAGCCGATAGTCTTGAGGCTCAATGCTCGCCTAGCTCTCAACCAGTAGACCAAGCTCACCTGTCCCAGGTCGACGCGGAAGTCGAACGTAGAGCCTCCCTCCCGCCCGTTGAAGACCCTGACTATCCTCTGCCTCCCGTCACTCCAGACGAAGTGCATGATATCATCAAGGGTCTAAAACCTCGCAAAGCCCCCGGCTCAGACGGAATCACCAATAGGGTGCTCCAACTGTTCCCCGCTCACCTCATAATGCTCATGGCCACCATCTTCAATGGAGCCCTGAGCAATAACATCTTCCCACAAGAGTGGAAGAAGGCCACCGTCATCGGCATACCGAAGCCCGGTAAGCCGAAAACAGAGCCCACCAGCTACCGGCCCATCAGTCTGCTCAATGTCTTCGGCAAAATCTATGAGAGGCTTATCTTAAAGCGCCTCAGAGATTTTGCGGAAACAAAGGGCCTCATCCCCGACCAGCAGTTCGGCTTTAGAGCCCAACATTCTTGCGTCCAACAGGTCCACCGCATCGTTGAACACATAAGCTACGGCTTTCAACGTGGTCTTACGACCGGTGCTGTATTCTTCGATATAGCGAAAGCGTTCGACAAGGTCTGGCACAACGGCTTATTATATAAGCTCTACAAACTCGGTGTGCCCGATCGTCTCGTGCTCATCTTACGAGACTTCTTGTCGAACCGCACCTTCCGCTATCGCATCGAAGGAGCGCTATCCTCCCCTCACCCTATCCGTGCAGGCGTCCCTCAGGGCTCTGTACTATCCCCTCTCATTTTCACTCTCTTCACCAGCGACATCCCGAAAAGTAGAAAGGCGCAGTTGGCTCTGTTCGCAGACGACACGGCCATCTACTACACCGGGTTAGTCCACGACCACATATCTCGCACTCTCCAGACCGAGGTCAACAAGCTTGGCGCTTGGTTTAGAAAGTGGAGAATCGAGGTCAATCCCGACAAAAGTCAGGCTGTTCTCTTCACCAAACAGCGTAAAAACCTCATCGCCCCCCGACCGCTCACCATGTTCGGCAAGCCTATCCCTTGGGAGAAGCGAGCCAAATACCTAGGCGTGACCCTTGACCACCATCTCTCGTTCTCAGAGCACATCAAGCAGGTGCGTTCGCGTGCCGCTTTCGCTCTAGGTAGACTTCACTCCGTCCTAAATGCGCGCAGCAAATTGTCCCTTAAGGGCAAATTGCGTATTTACACAGCGTGCATCCGTCCCATCATGACTTATGCCTGTGCAGTCTTCGCACACGCTAAACCCCACCACATCCACAGGATGCAGTCCCTCCAAAACCGTTTCCTCCGAAAGGCAACGGGAGCCCCCTGGTTCGTTCGAAACGAGATCCTCCATCTCGATCTTAGAATCCCCACCATCAAGCAGTTCATGAAGCGCATCACGAAGCGCTTCTTCGACTCCGCCACCACCCACCGCAACCCTCTGGTTGTGCAGGCCGCCAGTTATAGGCCCTCCACCATTAGTTCTATTCGCCGTCCAAGGCATACCCTCTCCGACCCCGATGACCCCATTACCCTCCTCCAGGAAAGCAATAGGGCAACGAGTACAGTGCACAAAACACACCGACGACCTACGTTCCGACCTCGCCGCCGAGGTCCCTCGCGTAAACCCCGACGTAATTGTCCCCCCCGACCCTTGCTCGAAGAAGTGCCAGCCCGCGCCGCAGCTGAGCCTGTAGCTTTAAATTCCCCGATTAATAATAATAATATTAACCAGATCCAGCCTGTCCCATCTTGCTGTCCTCCCCCCAGCGACGCCCTAAGCCGAGGTCCGTACCCCACAGGGGGTGCCCTTAGCGTGCAGTCGCTTAGTAATATAAGAAATTCGCCCCTGGCTGGAGGCTTTGAGTTCGCTTAAGGCAGCCACAGGAAAGTCCGGTTAAGTAGTCACGACCTCTCAAGGTCAACTACGAGATGCCATACAAAAAAAAAAAAAAAAAAAAAAAAAAAAAAAATCGCGCCTCGTCAGTCAGTTGACGATTAGCGTTCGGAGCGATAAGTTCGTACCTACCTACTTACAAGCTGGCTAGCCTGCTGCCTGCTTGTAAGTTCTACTGCCTGCTGTATTCTGATTGTATCAGTTTTGTACATTTCTTCTTTGGACTCAACTTTGTCTCATAAACGCAGTAACGATTGTGCATTATTTTGACCCCACCATCCTGACGTGTAACATTATTAATAAAGAAGAATGGAACGTTGGCTTAAAGGTATTAAACGTGTTTCAAAAACATCTTCTAATGACGCTGAATGTTCAAAAGCAGTACGAGCGGAGAATACAGCAATTACCGATCCAGACGATGTTGCCACGACGTCAAGCTCCACGGTTTCAAAGACGAAAAAAAGGAAGTATGATGAATCATATATCAGTTTTGGATTTGTTGATTCCAACGGCTCACCTCTCTGCATGTTATGTAGTAAACTGCTTCCTAATACTTCCATGGCACCTGCCAAATTGCGCAGACATTTAAAAACTGTACACCCCGAGTCTAAAGACAAGAATAAAGAATTTTTTTCGTAAAAAGGAACAGTTATTGGAAAGTCAAAAAAATATGATGCATGTAACACAAACAATCAATGAAAAGGCCACGGAGGCATCATATTTAGTTAGCTATCATTGCACAAGCAGGTGAAGAGCACACTATCGCTGAGAATTTAATAAAGCCATGTGTGTTAGACATAACTAAATATATGCTCGATGAAAAATCTCCAAAGCATCTTTCTACTGTACCGCTATCAAACGATACTGTTTCACGGCGAATCCATGATCTGGCAAGCTACGTCAAACAAGAACTAGTTGCACGTCTACAAAAAAACACGATTCGCCTTGCAAATGGATGAGTCAACTGATGTCACTGGTCTGGCTATGTTGCTGGTTATCGTGAGATATCCATATGAACGTTCTTTTGCAGAAGACATGCTTATGTGTTCACCGCTGCCCACAAACACTACCGGGGAAGAAATTTTTAATAAAATAAACATATTTTTTAAAGAAAATAATCTTAGTTGGTACGATTGCATTGACATTTGTACAGATGGGGCCAAGGCGATGACAGGTAAAACAGCAGGAGCAGTATCACGAATAAAAAGTAAAGCGCCTAATTGTAGTTCCAGCCATTGTATTCTGCATAGACAAGCACTTGCGATGAAGCAAATGCCGTCAAATCTAAAATTAGTTATGGATGAAGCGGTAAAAATAATTAATTTTATCAAATCACGACCACTACAATCCCGATTGTTCTCATTATTGTGTGAAGATTATGGCAGCAAACATAAAACACTGCTGGTCCATACAGAAGTGCGATGGCTGTCTCGGGGTAAAACTTTAACAAGGCTAAGTTCAAATGAACTTAGAGCCGAGTTACAAATGTTTCTTTCAGCAGATACAGTTTCTTTTAATTTGAAAGACCGTTTGTATGATAAAACTTGGTTGTTCCGATTGTCTTTTATGGCGGATATCTTTCAAAAACTGAACGAATTGAATTTATCATTGCAAGGTAAACAGACAACAGTGTTCCAGGCCTATAACAAAATAACTGCCTTCAAAAGAAAATTAGATTTTTGGATTATTTGCGTTGGTAAGAGAGAAATAGAAAGCTTTACGTCACTCAGTGAGTTTGTAATCGATAACGACTCAGAAATGTTTCAAGATGATGTGTTTGAAGAATTGGTCCAATATCTCACTTCGATGCGCGCATCTTTTGAAAAGTATTTTCCCGAAGAACAGAATTCAAAAATGAAGCTGAATTCATTGATTCATAATCCTTTTTTACCCAACTTGCAAAAGCCCGAAAGTATGTCAAACGAGATATATGAATCTCTTTTAAAAATGTCATCAGACACAAGTATGGAGTCACTGTTCAAAACGACGCCTCTCAACGATTTTTGGTGCAGAATCCGTGATGAATATCCAATGCTTGGCAGAATGGCTCTGAATATTCTTCTCACGTTCCCAACAACATATTTGTGCGAAACAGGATTCTCAACCTATGCAGCCACGAAAACAAAATATCGCAATAGACTGGACGCCGAACCTGATATGAGACTTCAAATGTCTTCTATCAAACCTGATATCAACCAATTGATGAAAAATAAAAAACAGTTTCATACCTCCCATTAGTTAAGATACCAGTCAAGATTTGGGTGAACTGTTACATTGTACTTTTATTATGCTTATATAATAAAGAATACACTTTTAAAATCTATTGTTTTATTGTAGGGTTCCGTCAAGTAGAATAGAATAGAATACTCTTTATTATGTACACCATAAAAATTACAGATACAAATGTTGAAATTTTACAAGGGGTGACACAATGGGCGGTCTTATCGCTAAAAGCGATCTTTTACAGACAACCTTTAAATATTTTGCTTTAAGTATTTTGCTTGTCAAAAGGGTTCCATGACCAAAAAAGTTTGAGAACCGCTGGCGTAGACTCTTCGACGCATTGGGCCTTTATTAGTGTGCTCATAATTACTGCTACGCGTTAAATACTGGAGCAGATTTCGAACCGGGTTTTACTTGTTCTGGTGGTCATCCGCTGCTGTAACTACCACGTGTGCACTAGCATAATGTGTGACAGTGTGCGTTATGGCACATTACCTCTTGCATCTAACTGGCTATGAAAGCGACTTTAATTGGAGCGATATAATAATAATCATTTAAATATAATAGAAGGATTTTTAATTCGTTCGAACTCAAACGGAAAATGTCCCCTGGAAAGACCTGCTGATTTAAGCGAATGGTAAATACCTAAATTAATACCCTTAGCAACTGTGCTGTTTAAGTGTGAATATATCAAGCTAACAACCTTTATGGTACTCAATGCTATGGATGTCAAGGTTTTGGGCATTCCTCCAAAATTTGTAATCTTACACAACGCTGCGGTGAAATGTACAGTGTTTCACCTCACAATGGATTGTCCGAAAAAAGACCGGACGACCCCAGCCTAGTGCTGTAACTGCAAGGAAGACCACCCGGCGAACTACCGGCAATACAAAGACCGCCAAAAGTACCTATCTGTAGCAAGTTCGGGTTAGGCAATCACAAATCAAAGCAGTTAGTGATATTATCAAATCTAACCATTACAAATAAGATCGATGGACGTGCCTGGGACGAGGTCGCTTCTGGGGCCACTATTCTCCCGTCCACCAATAGTGCTCAAGATCGAACTACCACAGACATGCTAGCAATTTTTATGACCATCAACTTATCCCAGAACAATTCGGATTCCGCAGATCCCACTCCACAGTCCAACAGCTAGCTAGAGTTACTCAGCATATTTTTGATAACCAACCTTAAAAAATACACAGGTATGGTGCTGTTAGACATCGAAAAGGTTTTCGATACAGCTTGGCACGCAGGCATAATACACAAATTAATAATCTACCACAAGCTTTTATCCCTTGTCCAGCGTTTCAGTCATATTTGGATGAAAGAACCTTTTCCGTGGCTATTGGAAGCCAAAAATCCAATCAAATCAAATCAAATCATTTATTTTTGTAAACATGGGTAGAGACTAGTATCCGCTGGAGTACCACAAAAATCAATAATAGGACTGTACCTCTTTATACGCCGATGACACTGCAACATACACCTCTTCGGACGATCTAGAACTAGTCATTCAACGACTGCAACTTTCGCTTGATCTTCTCTTAGACTACTTCTCTAAATGGAAGCTTAGAGTGAATTCCACAAAAACGGAGACCACATGACGTTCCGTGGAAAAAATCATCCAAAATCACAAATCTAATTTGAGTCCTCAAACCAAATTACGCATTTATTCCATACTGTTTCGTCCTTGAATGACATACGCACCAGTGGCGTGCAGTGGTTCTCCACGGAGGGTAGGCCACGCATGCTGACACAAAAAATAAAACCGAATTCGCGCAACATCACAGCGTCGCTCTAAATATGATGTAAAGTAAAGTAGTCATTATTGATTAGTATATATTTGAAAAAAAAAACATTGAAAATAATCCTGTAAAAACAAAAGTTATAAATTCAAGAACTCGCCACATTATTCAAGGTTCAAAACACGATTTTCTGACGATGCAAACAGCAGAAAGATCCGGCCACCTCAAAATTATCATAACCAAATGGGTGGGTGATAATTACAGAACACGTAACATGCAAGATATCCGAAGTGGCCAGCCACATAGCCAGTTATATGTTGCATAATTTTGAGGGTTGAAATGACGAGTACGAGAAGAATTACCATATTTTTGGATCAATTCTCGTAATTCGGGCACATATCTTCCTTTAGACACAACTTGAATCTTATCATTAAACGATAATTGCGAAAACTTACTGCTTTTAACTTCTCACAAACACATTATCGGCGCAAACTTCATAACAGAACACCATTCTTAGTTAAATAAACAAATAATAAATATAACAAATAATATTTACACTACTGTACGTTTCAAAACGAATTTCTTGTAACTTAATAAGATATAAAAAAGCAAAACATTCAAGATCGGATATAAATTGCTTGTCACATGTAACAATATGGCTTCTCTAAGAAAAATATAATTTCTTTTTTTTTTATAAAAAGACACTACTAATTAAAATTGCATCATTTTCATACCGTGTTCTTCTACAAAAGGGATTACTAAATTTTGCCGGATAATACAGTCCAGGGTTGCCGATACTTATTTTTCTAACTCCACAAAAATCAAAGCGAAAATTCCCAAATATGAGGAGAAAAATAAAAAAATATGAAGTTTTTAATTATTTTTATAGGGCTTTTGCTATTCCTTACAATTTATCATTTTTTGGAAGGTATAAATTCGACACTGGTGCCGATTCCCTTGTTCACAAACTAAACTAAATTTAAGTTCAGTGCATCTTTTTCTTTCTATTTCATTAAGAAAAGGACAGAAGATAAATTTTAGTTTAGTCCTGTCAAATTAATCAGCGCTTGACGTAAATTGACGTAATTTTAGTAGACAAGTTTTTAATCACGTCTAAACTTGTATGGAGTAGTGACAGACGCTGATTAATTTGGTTTTTATTAATTAAACCTGACTTTACACACAGCCAATCACAACGCGCTGTGGCCAGCTCCAGTCGCAGTAGTTACGCCCATAATTTAAACCATGACAACCATGTGTGCCGTTCATACACACGAAAATATACACCAGTGTGCCTAAATTTATCAATGGGATTTAGGCTGGCCGTGTTCATGCCTAATAAGTAATAGTGCGTACCGAGCTTCGTCGAACTGTGAGTTACGTCACACGGGCGCGACAAGTTGCTATAAGTGTTATAACAGGAGTCTAACTTCTTTTTTAATATTTTGTATTATTGTATTACATAGTTAAAATAAATGCATTTGGCGTTGTTGGTAGGGTAGGCTAGACCTAATTGCCTCTATGGACGGCACGCCCCTGATACGCATCCCCTGTCTGGAGTAATATTAGTGACACTAACTACAAAAAACTACAGGTCGTTCAGAACTAAGCACTCAAAATAGCATTCAACACACCTCTCTACACAAACCTTACACAGCTACATAACACTGATATCTAGTTTCCACCTGTAAATGATTTCATTCTGAAATACCCCGAAAATTCTACCACTTCAATAAACCACGTCATCGTAATACTTCGGTCTCACACATTGGTTAGAGTAGATTATCCAGATTACCTTATGCCAGGACCTATAACAAGTACCAACTACGTCCTTATCATCTCCTGCAGGCTTAGTATGACGCTTTCTATTTCTACTCTATTGTAGAATAGAAATCGCTTGTCTACATTTCTCGGTAGAGCACGGTCAACTGTCTACACGACAACGTCATTTTTGTCTACTCTTTAAATTAGTAGTCACACTAACGACCAAATATGTTGTATGTTAAAAAAGAGGCGATTTAGTCTATTTAACATTGCTCGGATTATGTTAGTTTAACTTGGGTTTAAGTTTTTGTTAATCTTTCTATTAATAAAGACCTTTAAAAATCAATTGATATGCATTATTTCATAAATCAAAGAATATCTGGCGATACTAAAACTGTATTCATATCGTGTAAACTATCGTTAATGTTCCATCAGCTGTGCCAATAATATCTCATATAATATGACTAGATTGCAGTGGCGGATTAAGCCTGTCTGGGGCCCGGGGCGGCAAAACTAAATGACCCCAAGCAATGAACGTCGAAATATTTAGCACGTTGCCTTGAAACGGTTGGGTTTTCTTTTGACCATTGATACAGAAATAGGAGATACTTTGTCGACAACAGAAAAGTTAGAGCATAAGGCGAATAAGGGAGAAGCGAACACGAAAAATTTTGCACACCGCGTAGTTAAAATTTTCTTTTGAACAGAAATAATTCCACTTTAACAACCTATACAGAAAAGTTTGAATGACGTCAGAAAGTCTTTGACTGACTATTCGTACATAAATACCGAGTTACTATGTCGACTTACTCAGGGAAGTCTGCGAAAAAAAGGAACGTAATTTGATAGAGCGAGCCAATCGACCACGAACTTTTTAGCACCCTATGTTTATGTTAATCATGCGTAGGGGGCCCCCAACTACAAACTTTCACTTACTGAACATGGTCTTGTTTGGGATTTGATAACGATTAAACGTATTTCTGGAGTATTGGGGCCCCCTAGGACTGGGGGCCCCGGAGCGGACTGCACCTGCCGCCCCCACCCCCCCTTAGTCCGCCAGTGGATATGAGTATAGTTTTCCTGTTCAGCCTTTCACTGCATGGAGGGAATTCCTCTCAAACTAGTTACTAACAATAATCTCGGTCAGCGCTAGCCTGCTTGTCGTAAGTCATATATTACCACCGTTATAGTGTCTCCTAAGAATTTATCACTTCGTAAGATATCATTAAATGTCGAGGTATTTTGCTGTGGTTTTTTGTTTTAGATTTTTTTTTTAATGTCATAATGTAAATACATTTTACATTATGACATTAAAAAAAAATCTATCGGTACTAATAATATTCCATCTACATTGGAAATAAATGATTTCTATTTCATAAGTACTTGGAATGCGAAGTACTTATGAAATAGTAATCATTTGTATACGGTGTATTATGTTTCATTTGTATTTCATCTGTAAAAGTTTGTGCATTTTGACTACCTCATTCGGCTCCCTCAAAGAACTTCGGTTATTTATACAAATTATGGAACGTTCTCGAAACACCTAGACCGATGCCTGCCTCAACTAAACCGATGCCTGTCTCACCTATCTTCAAATAAGAAATTCTAATGACAATAATAGACGCTTCATCGACCTATTTTGTTTTGTAAGTATCTTCTCCTTGTATAACATTTTCTATTGCTAACATAGGTAGCTATACGTAGGTACCCATAATATAGTGACCCATTTTTCGGAGATTGTATCTGTGCATCCTTTATATGTATACTTTTTTTTTGGGTGGGAATTATCAAATAACTTCTCCCGCTCTGGGCGGAGCGGGGGGGTGTGTCAGACTCTTACTGACTAACCCCACCCGTGTTCTTTCCGTTTCCTGTGTTGCCAGGGGCCTCGGTATCCCTTTTGGACTGCCACGCGATATATGTATACCTACTCTTCCTATTCTCAAAATAAGAAGACGAGACAATGTCTTCGAGAGCAGAGTTCAGAGGGGCAGCAGTTAGTGATTACTAAACTAATCCACAATAATTTGATTATAGATTATTTTGGGAAACATGTCCTAAAATAATCCATAATCAAATTATTTTCAACAGTGGATTTAATTAATTTCATAAATCTAGTAAGTTTTATTATTTACGAGTATATCATACTAGCTTTTGCCAACGATTTCGTGCGCGTGGATGTTGGATATTATCACGTGAACGTTCTACCGGGATAACAAGTATCGTGTGTGTTAATCCAGATCCATAATATAAACTATGTTTGTGCCAAATTTCATTGACATGATTGAAATACTATTGTGAATTCATGCAAGTCAAGTACTTTATGGTAGGTTACTGCTCAGAAATTGTGTCAACGTGTCGTGAACAGAACACCGTCTTGTAGCATGCAACGTAGGTACTACCGGGATAAAAAGTATCCTATGTCCTATTCCAGGTTATAAACCATGTACTATCTGTGTGCTAAATTTCATCCAAATCCGTTCAGCCGTTTTTGCGTTATTGAGTAAACAAACATTCACATTTATAATATTAGTATACAGAATGGAAACCACATATATGCAATAAATGAAACCACAAGTAATACTTGCCCACAGAAGTGTAGGAAAATTAAATATTAAATGAAAAACGGTAAATTAAAAAAAGTGAAATTTTCATATAAGGTCACCCGGGGCGAAAGCAACTATGAGGCTAAAGCAACTAATTCAATTTTCTCTCAATCTAATCATTTTTGTAGATAGCTCTATCTATTGGAGTAAAGCGGAATCATAGTTTTTTCAAATAAAGTACAGATGGCATCACTAGTTCACCTACTGTAGTACTGACAGATCATTTTCTGTCAGCCGCCATTTTGGAGTCGCATTCACCCCATAAAAAAAGAAAAGTAAATTTGCTTGAAACTGAACTCTATCTCGGCGACGCTATATAGCTTTTACAGATAATTCTGTGTGCATCTACATGTACTCTTGACATCAACATTTAGAAACAGATTACAACTGAGTTATAACGAATAGTCACATTTACCCCAAAGTGGGGTGAATGTAACTTTTACTGGTCTTATTCAACAATAATGCAAATTAATGAAAAACCAAAGTTTATTTGTAACTTAATTTATGTCGAAACTGTTCATCGAAAGCTATGCAATGAAGTACGTTTATTAGAATATCCCTATTATTTAAGTAGCTCATGGTGGAGGGAATCAAAGTTTCAGAATTTTTTTTTTAGTTGCTTTCGCCCCGGGTGACCTTACATGTCACAAAATTAACATTAAAATAAATTCAGTAAAAGTAAACACTCTGTTTAGACAACGTACTATTGGCAAAACTTAAGCATGCTCACTTTAGAAAATATTTCTGCGGCAAGCGCAGCTAGTGACAAACCACACCCCTTCCTGGTTTCGTCCAATTAGAGACAATATGAATTTGTGTGAGTATAGGGCGTGTAACAAAAAATATAAATATGTGTGGTATGTTGGTTACTCACTGCACTCGAGCCGGTATTATTCGCGCGAGCCGAGGGCGAGCGAGCGCGATAAGGGAGTCGAGTGTGTGCGCGTTTCATACGACGGTTTTCAACTTGAGAGGAAAAAAAGAGACTGGTATTGTTATTAGTTTCGTACGCCGCTAGGTATTTCTCTCTAGATTTTGCAGGCAACAGGCTGTCACTAGCGTTTCGTGCCTAGATTAGTATTTCCGGGGGGTTAAATCTACGCGTTGCTCTTCGCTCTTCTTTCCTAATTGAAGTCAACATTTTTCATAATAATTAACCACACAATGAAAACGTTAACAAGTATTTCTGGAAAATACCGCGCTTGTTTTGTTTATCCCGCGCGCCGCAGGTGTAAATAAAGGCGCTGGAAAAACCGCTAAACAGCCTATATAAAAAATATAATAAACAAAATAATGTTTTGAATAAGCAAATTAAGGTTAATATGTAGTGAAAAATATATAATTTTATGAAATGATGATAATTTTGATGATTGATTTATCTGATGTAACGAATTTTTTTTTCTCAAAAATATTCATTGATTTTGGACAAAAACTGCGTATATTGAAAAAGAAATATAAAGTAAAAATACTTCTATATAATAAGCTGAATTTCTGAGTCACTTTACAAGCAAGTGTGTTGAAGAAATATTTCGTAATTTTTTGCGACCGTATTTTATGGCCGTTCTATAAAGCCGATCTATTGTTTAACCAGATGTTCTGACGTTCCCACTGAATAACAAAAAATCTGATAACATTGTATAAACTGCGCCAAGTAATGGTTCAAATACTACTGTAAGTAATTTTGCTATTTTAATCAAAACAGCAATAAAAGAAAGAGATAGCAAATGACAATTTCTAACAAAACTACGTAACTTGCTTCGTTTTAGGGTTCCGTAGTCAACAAGGAACTCTTATAGTTTCGCCATGACCGTCTGTCTGTCTGTCTGTCCCCGGCTTAGCTCACAGACTCTTACTAGAAAGCTGTAATTTGGCAAAGTGGTAAACAAAAATGCTAAATAAAGTTTTTTTAGGGTACGCGTATAGCAATACCAATAATACATTTTCTAAACCAAACGGAAGATATTAGTACGAAATTACTTCTTGTCAACAATAACAATTCATAAAGCGCTCTCGCTGGCCGTGCCCATTAAAAAAATGTCTTACAAACAAGTGAGCATAGCACGCGCCTAGTGTGACTGTCACACACACTATACATAATTACATTAATACAAACACGGCTAAAATACGCTTCATGCATCCCATTGGCCAAAACGCTTGCATCGGGCGATCGAGTAGTGAGCCGTGCTATACGATTATCGCCTTAGAGGTGAGCATGCGGAAGATTGGCCGATAGTACCTTGACCTCGGGCAGAGCGGCAGCGATGTCCGCGGGCGGTATTTTTTTTTTTTTTTGGGTGGGAAGTCATCAAATAACTTCTCCCGCTCTGGGCGGAGCGGGAGGGTGTGTCAGACTCTTACTGACTAAAACCCACCCGTATTCCTTCCTGTTGCATGTGTTGCCAGGGGCCTCGGTCGGGCCCGCGACCCCGGCAGGCATCGGCCCTAGTGGACCCCTACTTTGTGCTGACGACATCTCTTTGAGGCGCGCGTGGAATACGACGCGCCGTCGACCCGGGCCTGGTCCTTACCGGACGGTGAGCTACCCATTGCTCACCGTCCGCAAGCCCGCGCCTACGGTGGCCGGAAATCCGCCCGGGATTCCCGACGCCCTGGGCGTCTCCTGCGGCGGCTAGGGGCGAGAGGGCGCGAAACGTGCCTTTCCCTCAACCGTCCCGCCTCCTCCTTAGCGAGCATTACTGCTTCGCAGAAGGAGGTGACGGCTGCCCATGCCCTCTCGCTCCGTAAATTCAGTAAAAGTAAACACTCTGTTTAGACAACGTACCTTGACCTCGGGCAGAGCGGCAGCGATGCACGCGGGCGGTATGGCGCCATTTTTGTCGGCACCGCACCGGCGCGCGGGCGTTTTATTCAATTTGACAATGTGCGACGAAACTAACCACGTTTTTATTTCATTATAACTGAACTGAACTAAATAAATTCAATATTGCACATTAGTTAACAAAATTTATGGAAAATTAAATTTTAAAATTTTCAAAATGTTCACCACGTTTTTGAATGCACAAGTTACGTCGCCGCACAATGTTTTCTCGAAGCCTGCTCATCAAATTTCGTTCAGGATCCAGTGCCATGGCTTTTAATTTGTCAAAGGCTGCAGGTTGGGTTTCGATCGAAATGGTCTAAGAGTCGTTGTTCAAAAGAGGATGGAACGTGGCGCGGAGCAACTCCTTCATGAGTGTTGGGCACTATGTGCTGATTTTCCCTGATGCTTTGGACAGCTCCCAGGATTGTCCGGACACTAGTAGGGCAGATGCGAGTTGTGCCGTATCTCTCACGATAAGTACGTAGAGATAAAGCTGAACTTTGGCGGCATTCGCCATACAATAAAACCATGTCTGTATACTCTGCAGCACCGTAAAAGTGCTGTCGTTTTGGCGTTTTGTTAAAAAAACTTGTACCTACGCGTACACACAAAAGTCAAATACCTAATATCAATTTCACCGTAAAAAATAAATACAAATAAACTTAAAAACACAGTTTACACACACACAAAGTCAACTACCTAATAAGTTTCTATTTCACCGTAAAAAAAAATGTAGATATTAATTGTATTTATTAGTTTAGTTTGCTAAAGGTGCCGATTCCCTTGTTCACAAACTAAACTAAAATTAAGTTCAGTGCATCTTTTTCTTTTTATTTCATTAAGAAAAGGACAGAAGATAAATTTTAGTTTAGTCCTGTCAAATTAATCAGCGCTTGACGTAGATTTAGTAGGCAAGTTTTTAATCACGTCTAAACTTGTATGGAGTAGTGACAGGCGCTGATTAATTTGACAGGACTAAACTAAAATTTATCTTCTGTCCTCTTCTTAATAAAATAGAAAGAAAAAGATGCACTGAACTTAAATTTCGTTTAGTTTGTGAACAAGGGAATCGGCGCCAAAATCACTTGCCGCAATGCGCGTAAGTAGGTATGAAATCTCTGCGAACGGCACACGTACACTACTTCGGAAGAATAGCGGCTAACTGACAAAGCGGATTCCGCTTTGTCAGTTGTGAAGTAAGAGTAGAAGTTCCTGGAACTTCCGAAAGACCGAAAAAAATAAATGTCATAAATAGGGCAAACGGCGCAATTATCGGTTACCGATACTTTTTACACTTAATTACCTACTAAATCAACAAAGCATCAGAATACAAGTATTTTTGTGTAATCTGAATGTTTTAATATTTTTAACAATTAACGAATTATTAATTGGATAAACTATAAAAAAAGTTTGTTTGGACGATTGAACTTACGAAACTACCGTTTTGTGACTTCCTGAGTAGCAAACGGGTAAGTAGGCACGATTTTTTTAATAGGTTGCTTCCTATACACAACATGTAAAAACAATCCATAAATCTTTATTGTTTACTACCTTATTAATTTACTTAATCTTCTAAATCTACTTAATAATGTTTAATAAGAACACACTTTAACAAAAAAGCTAAAAATACCTTAAAGTAAGTACGACAAAACGGGCGGGCGCGAATATAACCAGCGCGGTGTTGTCAGAGCGGAATATTACATCGCGTTTATGAATTTATTACGGAACAGTAAAAAAAAACAATGAACTTTCCTTCATACTTTCCAGGCTTAGGACTGTCTATTTGATGAAGTGTTATTAAAAAATAAAGTATGTTAGTATTTAAAACAATTACAGGCGTACTTAAAAGTTCAATGTTCATTCTAAACATTTTCGTCCGTTAAATACCTACACACAAAACAACAACACGATACCTCACTCAGTCAATCGTCCTTACTTACACAATTAGTTTTTTTATGGACGGAATCTCACCCCAACATTTAAAAGATTTAACTTCTTATTCTGTGGGTGATGCAGGTGAGCAGCTCATTTGCTCTATTACAAAATTAATAAATTTTATGTTTTCAGGCAAAATCAACGCTGATATTGCCTTACTTTTATTTGGTGCTAATTTGATCGCCCTAACTAAAAAGGACGGAGGGGTGAGACCCATTGCTCTGGGGTCAACTTTAAGACGTTTGGCATCCAAAATTGCGGTGAGACATATCAAATCTAAATTACAGTCTGTTTTCGAACCTATACAATTAGGATTTGGCACGAAAGGTGGGTGTGCGGCAGCCGTCCATGCCTTAAGAACCTACCTTTCGTATGATGATTGCGAAATTGTAGTCAAAATTGACGTCAAAAATGCTTTCAATTCAGTAAACAGGGATGCCATGCTGACATAGGTTAAGAACAAAATTCCGGAACTCTATCAATACCTGCTTACCTGCTACGCAGAACCTTCAAAATTAATTTACCGTTCCCATGAAACTTTCTTCGGAGGTCGGCTGTCAGCAGGGCGATCCCCTCGGGCCAGCAATTTTTAGCTTGGCTATAAATCCGATTATTCAACATTTAAAATCGAAATTTAACGTTTGGTATTTGGATGACGGAACCCTGGGAGGCGATGTGGACACTGTGTTATCTGATTTATCAGATATTAAAACAAACTTCGAAAATATTGGTTTAGAATTAAATTTTAGCAAATGTGAACTCTTTATTCAAAAAACTTCTTACGGTTTAGATAATTTAAAATCCAAATTAAATTTTCTGGCACCCAATATCAAAATAGTAGACAGAAAGTCACTTTGCCTCCTGGGTTCTCCCATCTTTGAAGAATCTTTTCCTGATTATATTACTAACACTATTTCTAAATTCTAAAGTCACGCAAATTCTACTCGAAATCAGTCCTCATTATGCTCTTATAATTCTAAAGTTTTGCCTTTATGTCCCTAAATTTACTTATGTGCTTCGCTGTAGCCCTTTTTGGAAACATCCAAATTTGCTTTCACCAATAGACGATTTAGTCAAAACTAGTTTAGAAACGATTTTAAATATTCAGCTCAATGAACTATTTTGGTTACAAGCATCCCTCCCTATTCGGTTTGGCGGTTTAGGAATCCGCAAAATTTCGAGTGTTGCTTCCCCAGCCTTTTTGTCGTCCACCCATAGCACGTCACGTCTCATAGGTAATGTCCTAAGGGCTTTGCCCACAAACTATGAGACTGCGGGCTTGGAGGACGCCAAGAATGCTTTTCAAATTGCTTGCCCGGGTAAAGAATTTCCAGGCAACCTAAAATCTCAGAGGAGCTGGGACAATATTTATTGCGATTTAACATACAAATCGATTCTGAGCCGCAGTTCAGGTCCGGATCGCGCACGACTTTTGGCGGTCGGAACCAGAGAGGCCGGTCATTGGCTACATGCCCATCCTTCTCCATATACCGGTACCTTCCTGGATCCGACCTCGCTTCGTCTGGCGACTGGTCTGCGGCTTGGGGTCACGGTATGCACTCCACACACATGCCCTTGTGGCACGGACGTGGACCGACTGGGTCACCACGGACTTTGCTGTCAAAAAAGTGCAGGCCGCTTTTCAAGACATGCGACACTTAATGATATAATCCGCCGGTCTCTTGCCAGCATCAATGTGCCTGCTCTTCTTGAGCCGACTGGCATTGTCAGAGATCATGGCAAAAGACCTGATGGTGTGTCTTTGGTCCCGTGGAGTTTGGGACGGATGCTTGTGTGGGACGCTACCTGTGTAGACACACTGGCACCGTCCCACCTCCAACGGACTATTTCTAAAGCGGGTGCAGCGGCAGAAAATGCCGAAAATCTGAAAGTTATTAAATATGGAGGCCTTGGCAGAGAGTACAACTTTGTGCCCTTTGGCGTCGAGACCCTCGGTCCGTGGGGTCCCAGTGCGCATAAGTTATTTGCGGAAATCGCGAAACGTCTAGTTGATGTAACTGGTGACCGAAAAGCTGGCGGCTTTCTCGCGCAACGCATCAGCATTGCAATTCAGCGAGGAAATGCCGCCAGCATCCTCGGTACAATGCCCCGAGGGCCTTTTTTAAGCTTAACTTAGTTTTAATTTAATTTAGTTAATGTTCATAATCATCTTGTAATTTGGTTATGTAAATAAATATGTTTTTATTTACATAATAAATATTGCGTATCCTATCACTGTTTATTTACACTAAAAACGCACGAAGCAAAACAACATTGTTTATAATATTACGTTACGTACGTGAGCCGCCTGAGATCGCGATAACGCACGCGGTACAAAAAAAAAAAATATTGCACACGCGACCGAAAGCAAACGCTAGCATGCGACGACTAGCCACCCGGCGGCCGGCACCCGCCGCTTTGCTATGCCTGGTTGCTTATTACTACATGCGCTTGCGATGTGCGACGGACTGAGCCAGAGAGTGCGATGTAAAGCAAAAAGTAAATAGCAACAAGTGCGAGCCACGATAGCATTTGCTTTATGTTATGTCTGATAAGCAAGATGCTTTATTATGCTATATGCTTTATTAACCACCACTACTAAACAGCTTTTTTGTTATACCCTTTAAAATAATCTAATAGTCGACAACAAGTGTCTTTCCCTGGGAGAGGCGCGGGCGCGGGTTGCGCGCGCACCCCGCGCCCGTGCCCCTCCCACCCTCCCCGCCTTTGAAGAACGCCGGCTCCATTTTTTTTTCCCTCTAACTGAACAGACAGCTGTGCTGCTGGGGAGTTTGTTGACCACTTCTTCTTCCCAGCTAAAGCACTAGGAAGTGGTGAAGGGTGGGCGTTTTGGGGGACTGTCTTATGTAATTTTGACGTTCGAAAAGTGCTGATTCTCAGCCTAGTTTGAATAAATGACTTTTGATTTGATTTGAAACTGCCACCGATTGTGTACCTACCGATTTTACATTTTAGGCAAATAAATAGAATAGGTACGTAACAGCGTCGTGATAGTTTGCACTACGTGGCAACGTCGCTTTTTAATATTCCTTCAAGGATTCAAGTTCATTGAATCATTGACCTAGTTCAATTCTACAGAGTGTTTAAATTTACTCAAAATTAAAACTCTACTTTTTGACGTAATTACTGGACCGATTTCGTTAATTTTTTGTATATCGTCAGAAAAGGCGATAACAAGTATGTGGTTTCATTTATTGCATATATGTGGTACCCATAGTGTATAGGATGGTTTAAATAGTTTCCTTAAAGAATCGCGCCTGCGGTTATGGCTCTGATGGCTCTTTCCTGCAGAATAAAAATAGACTCTCTAAAAATACCTAATCGTAGATATCTATCCCCTGTTGTTATACGATTGTCAAAAAATAATAACTGATCGGCTGAGATTCCTAACATATGAAGAAAAAGCAAATATTCTGGCAAGATTAAGCTACCAAAAAAAAGGTACACCACACACACACTCACATGCGTACACACACAAACGTACATACAGCCACTTACATATAGGTATACAAACATACACACACGCCCTCTAACACATGTGCACACCTCATTCACCGATAGCTGCTAAATAAAAGTTTTATTTTTTCTTTATACTCTCTATGTACTATCGACCAATCTTCCGCATGCTCACCTCTAAGGCGATAATCGTATAGCACGGCTCACGACTCGATCGCCCGATGCAAGCGTTTTGGCCAATGGGATGCATGAAGCGTATTTTAGCCGTGTTTGTATTAATGTAATTATGTATAGTGTGCGACAGTCACACTAGGCGCGTGTATAAAAAATGTCTTACAAACAAGTGAGCATAACTTGTTTGTAAGACATTTTTTTAATGGGCACGGCCAGCGAGAGCGCTTTATGAATTGTTATTGTTGACAAGAAGTAATTTCGTACTAATATCTTCCGTTTGGTTTAGAAAATGTATTATTGGTATTGCTATACGCGTACCCTAAAAAAACTTTATTTAGCATTTTTGTTTACCACTTTGCCAAATTACAGCTTTCTAGTAAGAGTCTGTGAGCTAAGCCGGGGACAGACAGACAGACAGACGGTCATGGCGAAACTATAAGAGTTCCTTGTTGACTACGGAACCCTAAAACGAAGCAAGTTACGTAGTTTTGTTAGAAATTGTCATTTGCTATCTCTTTCTTTTATTGCTGTTTTGATTAAAATAGCAAAATTACTTACAGTAGTATTTGAACCATTACTTGGCGCAGTTTATACAATGTTATCAGATTTTTTGTTATTCAGTGGGAACGTCAGAACATCTGGTTAAACAATAGATCGGCTTTATAGAACGGCCATAAAATACGGTCGCAAAAAATTACGAAATATTTCTTCAACACACTTGCTTGTAAAGTGACTCAGAAATTCAGCTTATTATATAGAAGTATTTTTACTTTATATTTCTTTTTCAATATACGCAGTTTTTGTCCAAAATCAATGAATATTTTTGAGAAAAAAAAATTCGTTACATCAGATAAATCAATCATCAAAATTATCATCATTTCATAAAATTATATATTTTTCACTACATATTAACCTTAATTTGCTTATTCAAAACATTATTTTGTTTATTATATTTTTTATATAGGCTGTTTAGCGGTTTTTCCAGCGCCTTTATTTACACCTGCGGCGCGCGGGATAAACAAAACAAGCGCGGTATTTTCCAGAAATACTTGTTAACGTTTTCATTGTGTGGTTAATTATTATCAAAAATGTTGACTTCAATTAGGAAAGAAGAGCGAAGAGCAACGCGTAGATTTAACCCCCCGGAAATACTAATCTAGGCACGAAACGCTAGTGACAGCCTGTTGCCTGCAAAATCTAGAGAGAAATACCTAGCGGCGTACGAAACTAATAACAATACCAGTCTCTTTTTTTCCTCTCAAGTTGAAAACCGTCGTATGAAACGCGCACACACTCGACTCCCTTATCGCGCTCGCTCGCCCTCGGCTCGCGCGAATAATACCGGCTCGTGCAGTGAGTAACCAACATACCACACATATTTATATTTTTTGTTACACGCCCTATACTCACACAAATTCATATTGTCTCTAATTGGACGAAACCAGGAAGGGGTGTGGTTTGTCACTAGCTGCGCTTGCCGCAGAAATATTTTCTAAAGTGAGCATGCTTAAGTTTTGCCAATAGTACTTAGAAGCCTCATCATTGTAAAGTAACAACTAAAGGAAAGAGTGAGACATCTGCCTAAATTTATGTGTATGACACAATGTTTAAGTAGATTTTTAAATTATTTTTTTTAGTTATAGGTACCATTTATATGGGCTACTTCATGTTGTTTCCTCTTCAGTCAATGATTAGCAAGTAAGATGGCCGACGTTAGCACTGCGTGCGTGGTTGATGCGACGAGAGCAGCCAATCTATTCAGTAGCATGTAACCAGGTCAGCCATGCTAATGTTCAGGTGCGGCGTCCACTCCGAGCTGATTCATGTGTTGTTATAGAATGAGAATTGATTCATCTTGTTGTTGACTTGTTTTATGATTGACTAGCTGCACCCCGCGGTTTCATCCGCGAGGTCTCGACCCCGTGGGAATATCGGCATCAAAGCAAGTATGTCCTAACCTAGGTCATGGACTACCCATGTGCCTCCAAGTCCGTTCAGCCGTTTTAGCGTGAAAGCGTCACAAACAAACAACCTCACTTTCGAATTTATAATATTAAGTTAGGATACAGATGTGTTAGCTACAGCACTTAGCTTCCATTAGCCTTTTCAAAACCTTCCTTTACAATGCACAATGGGAAAAGCAGTAGCAGTGGGAGTAGGATGAAATTTTTGAAGTATGCAGTATTTCGGGACCTAGATTTAAGTACCCATTTTTAGGGTTCGCGTAATAAACAAGGAAGGAACCCTTATAGTTTTTCCATGTCCGACTGTCTCGATCGTATCGATGTATGGTAGAATATCGGTTTTTTATCATAATGACAACAAGATTGGTGCTATAGAACCACGTCAAGTCCTTGAATCCAAATCCACTAAAAGCAAATAAGAGTAAGTCACATGACTGCTCAGTTTATTCTTTTCAAGATGAGTTCATGTCACTGCCACGGTGATCTAGTAGTTTTAAGCACGATTGCTGATCGTGGTTCCACAGTCCTTCCCCAGGTCGTCGGGCAGGCAAGAGCTAAGGCTCCCACAGAGAGGCGCGACGCGACACTAGTAGCATAATTTCATGAGAAGTATCGCGCTGCGCGTCGCGCTGCCTGTCGCCACACAGACAGACAGTCTGGGCTCCTACTCAGATATCCCTTAATCCAGAGATTAGTCCCCGATTTTAGAGGCAATAGGTTCGCCTCTTATAACATGGTACCTACTTAAACATAACTGGCGAAATCTGGGTGTAGGTACCATACTCTGCCTAACTCGTCGGTATGTTCACTTAATGCACTTGTACGTTTAGCATAATCAGCCTATAATGTTCCCACTGCTGGGACACAGGCCTCCTCTCTGTGCGAGGGAGTGGGCCGTAATTCACCACGCGCACCTGTACGTTTGATTCAAGTAATTCCGAGCAAAACATTGTATGTTCAGTTCCTGTGGCGTCCGTTAGGAGCGGGCACGTGCTCGGCATAGGTCGCAAGTGACACACACTGTGTAATTATTTGGCGGAAGGCCCCGGCGCGTGCGCGCGGCGCGCGCCGTACAATACCCAAACATTGCGCAGGCGACGACGCAACACGCGTACTAGCGCCGAACCAATTGTTTACATTCATGGACTACATATTTATTAGGTAGTTAATTTTACAGAATGTAATTTATTTTATTAAATGCGTTAATATTTTGTTATAAACAGCTACGGGTGCCGAAAGTTTACGGCATTTGCTGAATTTGCTCCTCTATGCAAGTTATTCAGGTATCTACTTGTTAAGGGGACTATAGGACCTAAACGCAATTTTTATAAGTTTTATAATGCCTTAAAGTACCTATATGATCCACTGCAGTAAACAAAATCAAAATAATATATGATATTCTTAAGGATATATGCTAGGTAGATAGTGTGTTGAAAACATAATATAACAAATTTGATACGATAGAAAAAAATCACGAATACCTCTAAAAATTTCTTTTAACGATTAAAAACCATACTAATATACATGCAGTCATTCTGATTTTTTGCCAGATTATTCTACAAGCAACATATTAGCATAATAGTGTTTTATTTTTTTTTATACAATTTATAGCTTTTTTGTAAATCGATAATTGCTTCATATTTTGCAATAAATTACCAGCGTTGTGTCATCGCGCTTCTCTTTCCTTTCTATGCAGTCCGACAGTGACCGCGCTTTAGGTGTTGTCGGCTCTTAAATGTTATTACTGGCAAGATGACGTAGATTTATTTCTATGAGAAAAAGCACAAACCCACGATGACGATTGATGTCGCGGTGTGATGTGAATCATGTGAGGAGGACGCTGCACTACTCGTACTTATGTCAAGATGAAATGGGTCTCCTCCGGTGGGAACTGCGGGCTCATTCCGTAACACTTTTTCTTTAATTTTGACAGTTCACCCACGTTTTACCAAACTGTTACGCAATTGCACGGATTACTGCTACCTAGCTGGAATTACTCATAATCCCTCACAGGACATCAGTAGATCATGGCCATATTTGATATTTACCATATTTGGCACTAATATGTAAGTACTCTGTCCAAAAGATTCAGTAAACAAACATCCATTAAAGTTATTATTTGTCAACTTGTCACGGTTCCATTGCATTAGCCGAAAAAGAAAAGATCAACAACTGCAAGGAAATCTTCGCCTGTTATGTATTTCTTTGTTTGTTTTCCTCCTAACATTCCAGTCTGTGACCTAAAAATATCGATTTGAACTCGAAAACACATTTAAATTTAAAAATAACTCTTTATTATGTATGCGGAAAGTGCTATCTTTCATAGAGCATTCTGTGTTTTATAGAAATACACACATATAGAGGCACTTGTACCTAATGTGTAGTGAAGTTTTAAAGTTTAGTAAGTAGGTATTTATACTTAGTGCGGAGGAAACTTTTAATGATGTTTCAAATACAAACGGCATACCTACCTCCGTCGGTAGTTTAAGTAGCCACGAACAAATTACCGTGTTATTGTAGTTCACCGATAAAAAAAAGAAATAATTAAAACAATTAAAAACACGCCTGCCTTGTCAAAAAGTGTATTACAAAAATAGAACTAAAAAATTAAAAACAAGCTAAACGATTTTGAACTGAATACCAATCTTTTCAGCGAAGTCGGGGGACCTGTAAAGAACTGTTCCAAGGAACCGTCCCCCGACTGCAATCAACAGGTAGGTATATAGTTCAAATTGTATTCGCCTATGTTAACCGGGATAACGCAACGCTTCTAACGCTACCACATACATTGATATCGGTTAATCCGTTTAGAAGTTATAGGGGATTAAAGAAACATACATGAACGCTGAAAACATAACACTCCTTTTTTTGGGCAGTCGTGTAATAAAAATGGAAACATTACAACTATTTGAAAAGCGTACATTGTAACATGTTTAGCTATCAAAAGGTCCCATACAATGATGAATTAGATAATAATTCCAATCTGCCTCAGCCAGCCTGGCGTAGGTATTGACAGCGATGCATGTGAGCCGGGCTTAGTGATACAAGCAGCGTGTGTTGATATTAGCTGCCTGAGTTATTGCAACACTTTCAGAAGACGAATAATTTACAGAAAAATGGCGTTTGTTTGAATTTAAATACTTTATTTTTTAGGAAAGTTTTAAGTGGTTGTTGGAACGAGCATGTTCGTCATACCTACCTACCTGTTGTAGCGGTTTTTAATATGTTGTTTCAGATTTAGGTCTATAAAGATCTTAATTATTAACATAAACTATTGTTAGAGAATACGAATAATAATTATTGCATGTGTCTTTGTATTTTTTGTTGGGGATCCTAAATAATAAACATTGTCATGATTCAAAAAATATATCGCTAATCGCGGCTGAATATTAACAGCTGCACGTGGCGATCGAAGGTTAAGCTACGCTTGCCGTCGGTCCGTGGTTGAGTGTTCATCCATTGCATATCGAGATTATTCGAGATCTCTCCGTCCCACGGTAAGCACGTTAAGCAGTTGATCTCGTCGTTATGGGTAGTTAGAAGCCCGAAATTCAGACAACCAGTCTTACCAAAGGGGTATCGTATTACCCAGTACCTGTGTTGTGGAGGTCAGACAGGTAGTCACTGCAAGTCAAATACAGCTGAAACCGGTTAGACTGGAAGCCGACCCCATAGTTGGGAAAAGGCAGGTTATGAGGTCAACATTTGTAAGATATCCACGTGTGACTGGTTTCCTCGATCCTCGTTTCTTACTCAGTTAGTCCTAGATTTCTAGGTTTATTTATAAACTTTGAATGCCTATTATTGTTTAGTTCCACTGACGAAGATTGAGAAAAAACTAACTGATGAAACAGGTTTTTAATGAAATGCAAAAAAAGTCGAAAGAGCAAAGGTGTCTGCAATAAAATGGGTATCGGAATAAAGTAGAATTAAATTAATAATCCTTTAGTTGTTTACATTTCTCAAATGTCAAGGACACTCTTGTTCCACGTCCTGTGTGTAGACTGATAAAGAAATTGGATACAATGTTCTAATTCTTGCCAGCATCAATGTGCCTGCTCTTCTTGAGCCGACCGGCATTGTTAGAGATGATGGCAAAAGACCTGATGGTGTTTCTTTGGTCCCGTGGAGTTTGGGACGGATGCTTGTGTGGGACGCTACCTGTGTAGACACACTGGCACCGTCCCACCTCCAACGGACTACTTCTAAAGCGGGTGCAGCGGCAGAAAATGCCGAAAATCTGAAAGTTATTAAATATGGAGGCCTTGGCAGAGAGTACAGCTTTGTGCCCTTTGGCGTCGAGACCCTCGGTCCGTGGGGTCCCAGTGCGCATAATTTATTTGCGGAAATCGCGAAACGTCTAGTTGATGTAACTGGTGACCGAAAAGCTGGCGGCTTTCTCGCGCAACGCATCAGCATTGCAATTCAGCGAGGAAATGCCGCCAGCATCCTCGGTACAATGCCCCGAGGGCCTTTTTTAAGTTTAACTTAGTTTTCATTTAATTTAGTTATTATAAATAATCATCTTGTAATATTTGTTTATGTAAATAAATATATTATTTAAAAAAAAAAAATGGTGGAGGTAGATCATTATTCTAGTTTCTAGTTAAAAACTCATATTCAGATTACGTTTGGTAATCTTGCCTAAAGAGGCAAGATTACCAAACGTAATCTGAATATGAGTTATATAGGTAATAGTACCTAGTCGTCGAGTTGAGTTGTTGACGTCAGGATAGCCAGCGCGCCGCAGGTGGTCGCAAACAATGTGCCATTTCTGCCTCCTGATCGTTCTGATAACCTGGTACTTACGACAGCTAGTCGCTTCTTATAACTGTTATGTCCACCTGCCCTATTTGGCACTGTTGACAACAATAGGACAAACGCCCGCTGAAATACCTCATGAGTAGTGGGCGGACCATTAACACAAATGAACTGGCTTCATTTCATATTTTCGCACGTTGATATTATCTAGAATGTCAATAAAGTGAAGTGCTTTCATTTATTTTCTATTACGACGGTACCTAATAACAGTCATTGTTCCTAGAACACAAACAAAAATAGTGAGGCTATTATAGCAAGGGGAGACAAGTTCACTTAGAAAACTCAATGATAACAAGCTCTAATTGATTAATGTTAGACACACCTTACACTTTTCACACAGGGGTCAATCAAAACAAATAGATTAAATTGTTATTTCACTACGAGTATTAAATAGGTAATGGCAGTTTGTGTGATGAATTGAATGATCATAATATGAAATGTTTCGTAAACAAACATGTGAACCGCATCGCTGGGGAATTCAACAGCTAAAAATAATTGTATTGTTTTGATGGAGCGTCGATGAGATGAGCTGTTGAGCTGTCAGTCAAACGCAGTGGGACGCACGAGAGCGCCTGGCGGCGGGGATATTGCATCGACAATGGACGAGGAAAAGGGAAAACCAAAGCCCTTAACTTGTCAGCGGTCAAACATCAAATACAACAAATAATTTAATAATTTATCATTATTTGTAGAATGTATCATACTATGTTTGAACTTGTGAGGATGTTTTGATCAAGTCACAGTGCATCCCGTGTTCACGATAAATTACATGCAAAAAGAACAAATAAAAATACCCGATAAGTGTACACACACGCCAACTTCTAGAATATAGAAAACAACCGTACAAAGAAAAAAGAACAAAAGAAATAAAAAGAAAAATCGCTGAAATAAGTAAGGAAATAAACAAAGAAATCTCTAATAACAGAAACAAACAGGCAAAATGTTTTGAGGAATACTTATCAACAAAGGGACCCATGAAAAAGGCATACAAAGGTCTTAAAAGTATAACAAAATGGGCAACAAACATGGTGGACAAGAAAGGAAAGATTATTACGGAGCGGCCAGATATAATAACAGAAGCAACTAACTTTTATCGGAACTTTTACTCGTCACAAGAAAGATCCAGTTTAACGCAGCACGTAAGACGCAAAGTCTATGTCGACGAACCACTGCCCGAAATACTAAGATTAGTGATTGGTTTTTTTAACGAAATTCAGAAAAAAGACAAAGCACCCGGACAAGACAAGGTAGCAAATTAAATATTGAAGTATCTAGAACTCTTACATCACCCACTGGAAATCATGTTCAATAACATTCTAGTAAGAAGGGAAACTTCAAAGCAATGGCCCGAATCGTCGATAACTCCTCTTCACAAAATGGGAGATAGATGTGCCCTCAGTAACTATAGAGTAATTAGCTTTATGACAAACATATAAAAAAATTTCTCAAAAATACTATTGATTAAGTAGACTTACAGATGAAAATCAACATGCTGAATTCCATAAAGACTACTCAACGTCAGTTGTTGAGTAGTTGTAGAGTACATCCAAGTGGTAAACAAATAGTAGGGAAAGTCAAAGAATATGGCAAAACTCTGTATTTATATGTCATCGATTACTCCAAGGCATTCGATTCTCTGGAACATAGTACAATATGGAAGACATTAGTGGAACAAGGAATAGACATAAAATATGTAGAGCTACTCCATAGCATTTATTCTAAAAAATCCGCAAGAATAAAGTTAGAATTGGAAGGACCAACGTTTCCCATAACAAAAGTCTGGGTGACCCGCTGTCACCTAAAATATTTTCGCCTGTTCTGGAGATAATATTTAGAAACCTCGACTGGGAATGCGAAGGCGTGAAAATTGACGGTGAATATTTAAGTGTTTTACGTTTTGCAGACGACATAGTTAATTAGTTATGTTTACTGAAGAGTTTGCACGATAAGAGAACATATTGCAAGAGGTTGTGAAAGAAATTAAGAAAGTAGGATTGACTATGAATACTGCAAAACCAAAATTTTAACAAACGGATCGGAAGTAGCAATATTTATAGGTGGACAGAAAATACAACTATTTAGGACAATCTATTTCATTTGAAGACCAAACGGAAAAGAAATAAACAGGAAAATAGCAATTCCATTGAAAAAGTACTGGCGTTTTAAATAAATCACAAAAAACAGGAAGATACACATGCATTTGAAAAGAAAGTTGTATGAGATAGCAATGCTTCCGTGCCTTACATATGGATGCCACACATGATCTCTACGGATAAAACGAAGAACACAAAGTCGGAGCTATGCAAGGAAATGGAGAGAAGCATGTTGGGTATGAAATTGTCCGACAGAATTAATAATGAGGGAATTAGGAGGAAAATAAATAACAACTGACGTAGTAGGCGGAATAAGAAGTCTGAAAGGGATATGGATGGGCTACATTTAAAATGAAAGATCGACAAAGAAAATCATAGAATGGGTGCCTAGAGATGGAAATAGAAAACGAGGAAGGCAGCGAAAGCGCTGGGAAAATATATTTAAAGAAAGATGTGGACCAGACTGGAGGAGACAATTTACTTTCAGTAGGAATCGTCAATCATTAGTAGAGTAGGCCAATTGAACAGAAATGGCCCTAGCCATTTCTTAGGTAAGGTTAGAATTGCGATCACAACGCACGAGCCGAGCCAGCGAAGTGCAGCGTGTATTTTTTTTAAATTGACTATTCAGAATAAAAAAAAAATCAATAAAAATCAAAAGTCATTTATTCAAAAAATTCAATTCAAAAATTACATAAGACTGTCCCCCAAAACGCCCACCCTTCGCCACTTCCTAGTGCTTTAGCTGGGAAGAAGAAGTGGCCAACAAACTCCCCAGCAGCACAGCTGTCTGTTCAGTTAAAGAAAATAATGGATTCTATACAATAGTATGCAAAACAATTTACACCACGTGAAACACAAAACATTAAATTATTAGCCATATGTCAGCTAACACACCACTATACCAAAAAAAAAAAAGAAAAGAAAAAGACCGAAAACTATTCTCAAGCAGAGATAAAAAACGTAAACAGAACTTAAACCCTAAATAAAAGCCTTCAAGTATAAAGGGCGTGCCCGCTTACATATATCTACAGCCGTAACAGTCACAAATGATGAACTAGGACCATCAAAGTAAAATAAATAAACAGTTAATTACTAATAACAAAACAAAACAATGGTCAGCAAGACGACCAGTCACCACAAGCAGCACCCGTTCACGAGCATAACGCAAAAATCAGCCATTACCCCCCTCGCCATATTTGAGGGAAGGAGGCAACCCGACCCCCGACGCTACCGCAAGCAGTGACATCTAAGGGAGCATGACGAACTTGCTGCCGGTTGTAAGAATAATATAATCAGTTATCGAGGTCGCTAGCTAACCACATATTGCAATACAACTCAACAAAAACATTGTAATGAGAAGATTATGTCAATAATAAACGAAAATAAAATTTTAAATAAATTGACTTATACAGTCAAATAAAATAAACAATTATATGAACTCATATAACCTGTTACTAGGTAAGCTAATTCTGGAGAAAGAACTTAAACATTGTCTTGAGTTAATCACAGCGACCAACAATTCTTATCGTTTAAGTAGTCGTTGATAGAATAGTATGCCCTTGAACAAAGTTTTGATTTTACTTTAGTTTTAAACGCATTAAAAGGCAAATCTAGCAATGAAGAGGGTAGCTTGTTATAAAAAGTAATACTAAGCCCAACAAACGAGTTATGAACCTTGTGAAGCCGGTGAAATGGAGCACGTAATTTGTCCTTATTTCTGGTGTTAATATTGTGAATATCACTGTTTTTAATGTATAAGTGTATATTTTGCCTAATATATAAGATGTTGGCGAAGATGAATTGTGATGCCACCGTGAGAATACCAATATCTTAAAAAAATTCCCTCAGAGAAACTCTGGCACCTAGCTGGTAAATTTCTCGAACAGCTCGTTTTTGAAGAACAAATATATTTTGAATGTCAGCGGCTTTGCCCCACAGCAGAATACCGTAGGACATAACGCTGTGAAAATAACCAAAATATACTAACCAAGCTGTATCAACGTCAGTGTATTGTCTTACTTTCCTGACGGCGTAAGCGGCCGAACTGAGCCTTCCCGCTAGGCTTGATATATGAGGGCCCCACTGAAGTTTAGCATCTACTGTTATGCCCAGAAAAACTGCCGAGTCTACAGTATCAAGAACCTCTTTATCCAAGACGATGTTGGGTCCTAGATTTCTAACATTCGGTAAAGCGAACTTTATACATTTTGTTTTCTTAGCATTGAGAACTAAGTTATTTGTCGTAAACCAATCCGTGACAATTGAGAGTGCACTGTTTACGTCGTCAAAATCTTGTCTATTCCTTTCTACTTTAAAAATAAGAGAGGTATCATCTGCAAACAGTACAACGTCACAGATACCCTTTAAATAGAATGGTAAGTCATTAATATATACTAAGAATAAGCATGGACCCAGTATTGAGCCTTGTGGTACACCTAACTGTACTAGAAGCTCGGAAGATTTCACACCATTAACATCTACACATTGCAACCTGTTATGTAAATATGAACTTATTACTTTAAGAGCTTCATTTTGGACACCGTAATGATGTAGTTTAAGCAAGAGCGTGTCATGTTGCACGCAATCAAAAGCTTTGGAGAGATCACGGAAAACTCCAATAGCATTTTGCGAGTTCTCCCATGTCTTAAATATGTATTTCAGCAGTGCAACGCCTGCATCTGTAGTCGAACGACCTATTGTAAAGCCATATTGTTCATTATGAAGGAGGCTGTTTAAATTAAAATGTCTTAGCAACTGCTTGAGTATTAACTTTTCAAATATTTTGCTAAATGCAGGTAAAATAGAAATAGGCCTGAAATTGCCAACATCTTTTTTATTACCTGATTTAAATAATGGTATGACTTTACTATTCTTCATGAGATCAGAAAAAGTTCCTAAATCAACACATTTATTAAAAGTAACAGCTAGATAGGGGGCTACGATGTTTATTATATTACTTAATAGTTTAATGGAGATACCCCAGTAATCACCAGTGTTTTTAGACTTAAGTGAGTTAAAAACGTTAACCATATCACCAGGTGTTACATGTTCGAAACTAAATAAGCGACTACATTTAGGCACACTGCTATGCAAAAGGTTTTCAGCTTTAGACGAGGACGAATTTAAGGAGCGAGTCGTAGTTATAGGTATGTTGGCAAAAAACTCATTGAATGCCTCAGCTACGTCAGCTGCTTTATTAACTAATTTGCTGTCGACCATAATCTCAAGATGTTTTTCTTGTTGGTAACCGACTTACCCGTTTCATTGTTATTAATTTTCCAAGTGGTTATTATTTTATTATTGGATTTTTTAATTGTGTCGCATAAAAATTTAGATTTAGCAAAAACACAAATCGTTTTAAATAATTTTGAATAATTTTTGACATACTCTAGAAAAGGAGTATCAAACCTGTATTTTTTTAAACAATATAACTCGTATAGTCTCGCTCTACTTTTATAAATACCTGGAGTAGCCCATTGGTTAAAGCCAGCGGGGGTGCCATTAATGGTTTTGGTCTTGAAAGTGGATTGGTACTCTTTTTGGACAACATCAAAAAGAGCTCCATAGATTTCATTAGGATTCTCGTGTTCTACTATAGATGGTGTAATTCTATGAGCTATATTATTTTTAAACTTGTTGCAACGACTAGCTGTATAAGGCCTACATTCTATTTTATGCGGCTTTTTATGTAATGGCACAGGGAAGCTAGCTAATAAACCACAGTGGTCAGACGTTAAGTCACTTAACACTAATTTATTTTTGGCATCACAATCACTAAATATATTATCAAGACATGTCGACGAAGATGCCGTAATCCTAGTAGGTTCAAAATACAAGTTAATTAGATTAAAGGACCTAAACAAATTGAGAAGTCTAATACTTAATGGAGTAACATCTAAAATATTAATATTAAAATCTGCACATAAAATTATACTTTTATTAGTAGATTTTAATCTATTGAGTGAATCCTCCATTACCGATTCATTATTAATCAAATGGTATCCGTATTTGCATGCAATTAATACTTGCCTATATATGCCAGATGAAAATTGCAACCATGTAATTTTATGTTTACAAATTGGATCAAAGTGTTAAGGCTCCTACATACTGGCGCGACTTGTCGCGCGACGCGACGCGACACAAAGACACCGCGTGTAGCGCTACAAGCGGTGCCTTTGTGTCGCGACGTATCGCGCGACAAGTCGCGCCAATATGTAGGAGCCTTTAAGCAAACGAAGTAATATGTTTGCGAAATAAGATGTTTGTCAAAAGATTAGTTTGTATAATATTATTTAAAAATGATCATTTGTTATTCGTTTTTTGTCAAACATTAGTGAACCGATATGATAAAATAATTATTATGCTTTAATTGTTCTATGTAAATTGTGGTAGAATAAAGGATTTTTTATTTATTTATTTTATTTATAGAATTTACAGTGATGGAAGAAATATTCAAAGACATGTCACATGTGATATTCACCCCTGCTCTGGGCCCACGTATTCACTCTCTTGCAGACAAAACGACTAAAGTCTGATTAAGTATGTAATGTACGGAAGTTTTACAATAATTTAGAATCGGTGAAACGTAGATTGTGTGATTAAAATAAGTCTAGTAGGTACTATAATTATCGATACATCAGTCTACGAGTAATACTACAATTTGTATGAGCAACAAGTCGTTTGTATTTGTTAGTGGAGTGAGCTCATGTTACTGATTTGGAATGCTAAAATAACAAAAATCTGAAGTCGGTGGCAAAAATTCAAAACCAAAGAAACTTTCGAAATTGCAGTTATTTTAGACTTTGTAGTAGTTTTTTTTGGAAGTCGCTAGTCGTTTGTTTTTTTTGTAATGTATAAAAGTGTTTATTTTTCACTTTTTAGTTGTGGTATGGGGCAGGTACCACACACCAATTCGAATACCACTACCTGCTATAGTGACAGGAAATTATTATAACATCATCCACACAAAGTGGGTAAAATACGAATTATTGAAGCTCACTCAAAAACTACCCGAGCAAAGTTAATAAAATTTATATGGGACCACCGCGCAAGCTTCTTCTATTAAAAGAAAAAAAAACATACAGACAAACATTGAACCTCCTCCTTTTTTGAAGTCGGCTAGTTCGTAAGATATCGTGGTAAAGTTTATAAGTATTTCTAGACTTTAAATAATGAAAGAAGGCAGGCAGCGGCATCTACTGATACCGAGGACAGGCACTTAGTAGGAGTCAGGATTAAACTTATCTTCTCCTGCATCCTACAGAACTACACATTGTTAAGGCCACATTTGCTCCAGCGATCTTTGGGAGGCTGTAACACTACTCTTACGTGCAGAAACGATCTTCATAAAACATAAGTATATTCATTCCTGGGCTCCGGCAGTAGATTACTGATACACGCACTTATTGCATAGTTTCAGTATATTATATTGACTCGTCTGGTTGGTCCGACAAACATGGATAGGAGCAAACAAGAGTGCTTTCTGATCCTAGATCGTCATGACGATGGAAACTGAAGCTGCACTTAGGAATACGGGCGATTATTGTCCGGGATAGTTGCCAGAGGTAGTGGAGTACGTAATCAAGATTTAATTTCGAGAAATTGCTTCTTGCAGTCAAGTTTTTTAAGCAATATCACCTCTAATTATAATAATTGTATGTATCCATAATAAATGTATGGCCTAGTTATGTACTTAGGCCATATCACTCAATATGATGACAACGATGTTGGTGTCGTAGTTTATTCCTGAATGTTGTCGTGACTGCATACTTAACCAATATTGCCCAGAATTGAGCAATTAAAGTTACCCGTGTGGGCACACCGTTATAACTCGTACTTATACGCTACTCGCACTGCGTACAATGACGTAGTGTTAACTACGAGTACCCAGACAGCCACTATCGCAGATTTTGCTGATCGAGTATTAGTAACGAGACTATTTCAGAAAATCGATAACTATTGAATGTAAGTTTACTTCGGCAGCAGAGTTCAACGATTAGGAAAGACTACAAGTGCACTCTCTAAGGCTCTGCTTCCTGGATTTGGAGCATGCTGTACAATTTTGAAAATATACAGGTGGCAGGGTTGGCTGATTGATTTTAAATTAAAAAAGTATTACCAAAAGAAAAAAAAAATAAAATATCAAAAGAATGATCATTTTCATTAGTCATATCTCTATCTTCGTGACGTGCATTATCCCGATGTGCATCTGAGTGCGTCTGCGCACCTACGTCTGCTCAGAATCAGGGCGGCCTCGATTTTATCCAGCATCCAGCCGTGAAACTAAATCAACACTATGCCCAGGATCATTTCGTTTATTATTACTGTAGCGCGACGCCTGACTGTTGAAACATAAAATAATAAAAAATCTAGAATGTATGTATGATATTTTTTTATTATACTAACCTATTTGTATGTAATGTTAAATGAAATGAAGTTGTTTATTCTGTGAATAATAGGATATAGGAATCACTTTTACACGTCATATAAAAAAACATAAGTACAGACATAATCTTGATCAGATCATGCGAGGACCATTTCATCATCATCATCATTTCAGCTGAAAGACGTCCACTGCTGGACATAGGCCTTCCCCAAGCACCGCCACTTTGACCGGTTTTGTGCTTCCCGCATCCAGCAATCCTGCAGCCTTCACAAGGTCATCCGTCCACCTTGTAGGAGGCCTTCCAACGCTACGTCTTCCGGTACGCGGTCGCCATTCCAGAACCTTTTGGCCCCATCGGCCATCTGTTCTGCGAGCAATGTGCCCTGCCCACTGCCACTTAAGTTTGGCAATTCTTCGGGCTATGTCGGTGACCTTGGTTCGCCTGCGGATCTCTTCATTTCTGATTCGATCACGTAAAGAAACTCCAAGCATAGCCCTCTCCATTGCCCTTTGAGTGATTTTTAGCCTTTTGATAAGGCCCATTGTGAGCGACCACGTTTCAGTGCCATAGGTCATCACTGGCAACACGCACTGGTCAAAAACTTTCGTCTTGAGACACTGTGGTATGTGGGACGAGAAGATATTGCGTAGCTTCCCGAACGCTGCCCAGCCGAGTTGGATTCGACGATTGACCTCTTTCTCGAAGTTGGACGTACCTAACTGGACAGTTTGACCTAGATAACTACATACTCATCCACAAATTAGAGCGTAGCGTCTCCGACTTTCATGAGAGTGGGTGTAACATGGGCATTTGACATGATCTTTGTCTTGTCCATGTTCATTTTAAGACCCACTCCTTCGGAAGCTCTACTGAGGTCATCGAGCATTGTACTGAGGTCCTCAATAGTCTCAGCCATGACACCTATATCGTCGGCAAACCGAAGGTGATTGATGTACTCGCCATTGATGTTGATGCCTGGCCTTCTTAAGGAGGGTATTGTCGCCCTTCTTAAAGAACAGTATCACCACACCTCTGTTCCATGCCTGTGGCGTTTTGCCCTCGAGTATGACGGAACCAAACAGCTTCTGGAGGGCCTTGAGAACGGGTTTTCCACCGGCCCTCAGAAGTTCAGCTGTAATTCCGTCATCACCTTGTTGTTTTTGAGCTGCTTCAGAGCCATCCTAATCTCGTACAAGCTGACGTCCGGGATGTCTTCGGTGTAGTGTCGGGTCAATCTAGCTCTTGGGTCGTTTGTCAGATTCATACCAGGGTTACCTGTTGACGTGTATAACTGTCCATAGAAACTCTCGATCTCTCTCAACAGCTCATGTTTGTCGGATACGATCCTGCCATTATTGGTCTTCAGTTTCACAAGCTGGCTCTGACCAATAGACAGATCTCTTATAAAGACCTTGGAGCCTTTATTCCGCTCTATCGCGTCCTTAATGCTCTCTGTCTTAAAGCGGCGAAGGTCGCTTTTTAAGGACTTAGAGATCCGTCTATTGAGCTGGCGGTACTTTAGCGCATCAACTGAAGACTGCAGGATCATCTCGCGCCTCTCCTCCATGAGCCGTATAGTAGGATCAGAGAGCTTCTTGTTTCTATTTGTACGACGGGTCTTGAAGATCTTAGACCCGACCGTATGGACAGTTTCCACGAACCCATCGTTATAATCGTCCACGGAGCTCTCTAGGCACTCGAACAAATTCTGAAGTTCGAGCTGGATCGGTGCTGGGCGGAGCGTAGACTTCATCAGTCGAGATCTTTCCAGCTTGATATTTAAATTCAATGTGCCTCTTACCATTCGGTGATCACTTCCGGTTTTCACCGCGTTGATCACAGAGAACATCATTGAATACTTGCTTCTTCGTCGACATAATGAAGCCAATCTCATTTTTTGTTGCACCATCAGGGCTCTGCCGGGTCCACTTTCTGTGCTCACGTTTTCTGAAGAAGGAGTTCATCATAAAGAGGCCTTCCTTCTCCATAAAACTGGCTAGTAGGTGGCCTCGATGGTTCCGACGTCCAACTCCAAATTGCCCCACTCGCAGCTCATCATCGTTTCGTTTGCCCAGTTTCGCGTTGAAATCCCCCATGACAACGGTGAAGTGAGTTTTAGAGCCATGCATGCCTCTGGAAATATCCTCATACATGGTCTCCACTTCATCGACGGGGTGTGACGAGGTCGGGGCGTAAACCTGTACGACCTTCAGCGAATATCTTTCGGATATTCTGAGTATAAGGTACGCCACCCTTGTCGACACACTCTCGATCTTCACCACGTTGCTCACAAGGGACTTGTGGACGATAAACCCGACACCACCTTGGGACTGTTGGTCGCCCTCCCGGAAATAGAGCAAGTTCCCGGATTTGAGGATTATTGAGTCCTCCCCCTCTCTTTGGACTTCAGATAACCCTACTATAACCCCATCGTAACCTGCTCAATTCTTCCTCGAGTTCGATGATCTTCTCGTCGGTCCGGAGTGTACGCGTGTTATATGTTGCCAGGTCTAGTTTTCAGTGGTTTTGGTAGCCGGATCTCTTCCGCAGATTCTTAGCACCCCTTGCCTCACCGTAGCCTTGACCGCTACCGTAGCCAAGGTTAGGCGGGCCGCCGGGTACTAGGGGCCGTATTTTGGCAGGCAGGTTGGCGATCGCAGTATGGTGTTAATATGCATAGAGAACGCTGCTGCCCATTCTCTAATAAGTCCCTTAGTCGCCTTTTACGACACCCACGGGAAGAAATCGGATGGCACTATTCTTTACGTCCGGCACCACACGGACTAGGACCATTCAAATGTCTGAAATGGTCTTTTGAGGAAATAAACTTACAGATTTTATCCAGTCAGTGCAAGTATTTGTCAGTAAATGTGCATCTCAACTTAGAAGTTAAAGTGCTCAACGATTCGATGAACAATACCAAATAAAGGATATTTGGATAGACCGCATGAAGTACTTAATCTGCCAGACCATCATCAAAAATTAGAAAAAAAAAGGCGTATGTTTGTTGCATGTTTTATTTATAAACAGAACACTATGTGTTGATGTTTATGCGGGCGTGTACTAAGGGGAGTGTAGCTTGTGGGCTTGCTTGCCTTATAAACAAACCATATACAAATGTCCGTTGAACCATAGTGTTATTATTTACCTACTGGTTAGAGTAATATAGTTCTGAGCAGGCCCGGACTTAGATACCCAGGGCCCCTAGGCACTTGACATTTGAGCTGTCCCCATCCTGAAGCCATTTTGGAAAATTAGCGAATAAAATGCACTAGTATAATCTTTAACCAACTTTAATTACTTTATATAAACCTCAGAAATCATTGAGTCTATTTTTATGTATTTTTTTTAAATTATTATAATAAACCTACTTGAACCAACTTACTTTCTTCAAACAATACTAACTATAGTACTTTTGTAAAAACCTAATGATTAATTTTCGCATAGCTGGTGCGGGCAGGTTCGGTTATCTTTCTAAGAGAATTTTGTATGCAAAAGCGAGCGTATCGAGCTCGAAAAGTCTCGAAGAGGTCAGATTTATTTTGACCATTATATAGATAGATAACAATAGATCTAGGGGTGGTATAGGTACCATGATATGATGATATGAGCGCGGGGCCCGCCAAAGTTTGGGGCCTGTAGCATTTGTTACACATGCTACGTGTTAATCCGGTTCTGTCCGCCTGCTGCCTCAGGCGGGCAAGACGCCACACACACCTGACCATCATGCTAGTATACACACGATTTCAGGAAGTGTTTTTAATTCATAGATGTTTACATATTTGTGATGAACTCTTTGGAACGAACTTTGTCGGAGTAGCTGGGTGGGCCCATAGGCTAGCTGGGCCCCTAGGCCGCGGACTTGTAAGTATAGGCGCTGGTTCTTAGGTGTGTTATATTTGCAAAACGAACATAATTGCAAAACACTTTTTCAAGGACGCGCTCGATGATCTTCAAGTAGGTACTTTAAGTACTGGAAAAACCTTTGTAAATACTGTACAATTTACGTAACTATACCGTATTTTCAACAATCTACCAAAATTAAACATGTAGGTACCTATTTTACATGATTCTGTGTATTCCCAAAATAAAAACCAGCTAGGTACTTAAATAGGAAAACATCTATTTAAATTGTATATTAGATGGGATCCAATATAAAAATATGCGCTCAATAAAGGCTCCCACAGACAGGCGCGACACGACAGCGAATTCAAACTCAAAGCATTTATTTCAAATAAACCAAATACAGTCACTTTTGAATTGTCAAGGGGTCGGTCAGTCAGAAAGATGAAGCTAGTTGCCCATTCCAAAGCGTAGTAGGTTCCTATCCGGCAAGAAACTCCACGGACACTCTTTTAAATTAAAATATTGTTACAACAATATTGGTTACACTAGTCATGTTGGAATTATACATGTGAGAACAATGTAGACAGACGTGCTCGTTAAAAGTGTCGGTAATAAAAATATAAAACAAAAAGCAATAGAAAAATTAAAATAAGCCGTGCAGCTAAGAAATGACCAGTCCCTACTGACGGCACCCGTTCACAAACATGACGTATGGATCAGCATCATTCAGCTCAGCCATTTTGAAGGGAACTTAATGATCCAACACACACGCCACCACCAGCGAGACATTTGAGTGAGCATGACATACCCTCAGCCGCCAGGACTCATTCAACTCAATTAAAGACGTACCCAGAAAAAAGTAGCTTTATAGTAGGTACCAAGTGCTCACACATGTGCTATGCAATTATACAATACTAAGAGATTGAATTTCTACAATGCAAACATAGTTTTTATGATCATCAGCAGCTCCAACAAATATTTTTGAATGCTAATCAATTAGTTAACGCGCCATTGTAGAGCAGGAAAAAATCCATGATTTCGTATTGGCAGATCGCCGATTGAAGGTTCGGGAGCTAGCTGAGACTATAGGCATTTCAGAAGGAACAGTGTATCATATTCTTCACGAGGAACACGGCATGAGAAAGCTGTCGGCGCGATAGGTGCCGCGTTTACTCACACCAGAAAACAAGCGCAACCGTGAGACCACATCAGAGACGTGTTTGGCGCTGTTTATGCGGAATCCAGCGGAGTTTTTGCGTCGTTTTGTGACCGTCGATGAAACCTGGATCCACTGGTACACACCAGAGACCAAGGAGCAATCAAAACAATGGATCCAGACCGGGGAACGTGCTCCAAAGAAGGCGAAAACTGTAAAATCGGCCGGAAAAGTTATGGCCACCGTTTTCTGGGATTCACAAGGTGTGATCTACATCGATTACCTCGAGAAGGGTAAAACAATTACAGGGCTTTACTATGCCGATTTATTGGGCCGATTCGACGCCGAATTAAAGAAAAAACGACCCCATCTGGCGAAGAAAAAAGTGCTGTTTCACCACGACAACGCACCGGTTCACACGTCTGCCGTTGCCATGGCCAAATTGGTCGAATTACGCTACGAACTGTTGCCCCATCCACCGTATTCTCCAGATTTGGCCCCTTGTGACTTCTTTCTGTTTCCTAATCTGAAAAAATCACTCGCCGGGAATAGATATGGATCGAATGAGGAGGTCATCGCCGCCACGGAGGCCTATTTTGCAGAGTTTGACAAAAACTATTTTTCGGACGGGTTAAAAAAGTTGGAGCATCGCTGGGCTAAGTGTATCGAACTAAAAGGAGACTTTGTTGAAAAATAAATTGCCACTTTTCCAAAATTTTCGTTTACTTTTTGTAGGCTAAGTATTTATTGAATGACCCTCGTAAATATCAACATACGTTACGTATTTATTTAATAACAGAACGTCTTATTTGAATGCAGAACTTGGTTGTTTTTTTTATTTTCGGTTACTCAACTCAATTTTGAGTAAATAGATAATTGCTTCATATTTTGCAATAAATTACAAGCGTTGTGTCATCGCGCTTCTCTTTCTTTTCTATCAATCTGACAGTGACCGCGGTTTAGGTATTGTCAGCGTCTTAAAGCTAAGTATTGGTGCTATAGTCTAGATTATGGATGTATAAACTTTGATAGACATTCCCCATAGACCCCCAAAACTGACCGAAGGGTCAATTTGATTTTAATTTGCCGAAAAGCTTTAATTACTATCATAGAGTTTATATGTTTAAATTTAAATTTAACCGGGGAGCTTGGAACGTTCGCTCTTAATAAATCAATTGAGACATTGGGTGAGGAATTTAAAGCTTCCGTCGTTTTAGATGGTAATTATTAGTAAAGAAATGTACAAATTTCTCAGCTACTTCTGAATTAGAGCTTATGGCACCACGTGCAGTCTCCAATGTGTAATCAGTGTTTCGTATGTTTAGTGTTTCCTATTAATTTCATTATTTATAACTTTCCAAACTGTTTTTATTTTATTTTCTGCTGATTTGATCTTGTTGCTAATGTACAGGACTTTAGCTATCTTGCAGGTATTTCTAAGAATTTTGGAATACGTAACATCATACTTAAAGTTTTAGTGTTAATGCAAGGCTTGTGGCCATACAGCTCGAACAGTCTTTCTCTACTTATCTTAATACCTCCAGTTGCTCAGTCACTAAATATAAAATGAGGGCAAATATTTTTTGTTTTCTTTTCAAAAGTTTTATTAAATTCAGTGTGGACTACTAAAAAGAATACAATACAATTTATTTGTGTCGTCTATACATATTATGACCCAGAACATTTAACTTATTATTTAGGGTACTATTTAATCTATTCAATTTGCCAGTTGTTATTGGTTTAAATTGTATTTGCACTTAATTAAATAGTGTTTTAAACTTAAAAATTACCATTTATCCATTATGATCAGACGGCAAATAATTATCTAAATAATCACAATCGCAGAAGACATTATCGATAGAAATAGCAGAAGTTAGAGTTACTCTAGTTGGTTTTGTAAAAACATTAGATAAATTATAATATTTAAAAAGGCTTATTAATCTACCGCTTATTGAATTATTTTCCAAAATATTGGTATTAAAATCACCACAGATAACTGCGGCTTTGTTACTGGATGCAAGTTTCGCTAGGACATCTTCCATTATTGACTCAAATAAAGAAAAACTCTGATAATTAGGGGATCTGTACACGCACACTACAACATGCTTATCTTGCTCAACAGTTCGATGCAATGTTCAACTGATAAACCAACTACGTCATTACGTTGCTTAGATTTTAAATATTTTTTATCAAAATTAGAGAACCTCCAAACAGCATAGATTTACGGTTAAAACGACTGCCCACAATATAGTTCTCATAATTAATTATCATTTGGTAATCCTTTAACCAATAAAACAATGTCAAACTTTGTTTTTCTAAAATCATTTAAATTTCTAATAATTATGAAGGTGCGTCACTAGTAGCACAATTTCTATGAAAATTTTATGAAAAGGGTTGCGCTGCGCGTCACACTGCCTGTGGCGTCCGCGATATCGCGCCAGTCTGCACGAGCCATAATCTAATACCTAAACAAAATAAATGAAATACCTTTGCTGTTTGCATACGTCGCTGCTGCTATTCTAATATTCAACTCACAAAATGAATCGGAATACGTAAGGTATATCGTTACGTTAATTTGAAGTCAACATCTTTAACATAAAAATAAAAAAGGGCGATATCTTTTTCTCTACTAATATTATAAATAGGTAAAATTGTTTGTTTGTAAGCTTGTATGTAGAGGATAATCTCTGGAACTACCTAGTATATACATATACAAAGTTGATACGACAGAGAGGCTTTCCTTTAAACAGCATAAACTAGGTACCATTTTCAAGCTCTGTACCAAAAATCAATTAAATAGGAGCAGTAGTTTAGTCGCAAATGATTTTTTAAGTTTATGCCCCGGTTGAACACGATGTATCTTTTCTAACAGCTGATTATGTCTATACGCATAGGTCATGCACCTTAAAACGATTTTGAGTATACCTACGATGCGTTGTTGCCGCTCTGACGCAAGTCACAAGTACAACCAAATATTTTCGCTAAAAAATGGCAATGCAAACAAGGAAGCAAAATAAATACACACACGTGCACTTTCACTGCGACAGTGACAATCATAGCAAAACATCCCGCGCGTAAAAGAAATAGAAATAGGTCACTGTTTTGCGTCTTAGATCCTAGCGATCGGTAAGTGGGGCGCCTAAAAAACTAGTTTTTCAGTTCGCCGGCGCTACCCTTTGGTGACGGAACCTCTTGCGCTGATTTTGTTTTGTCGAACTCGCGCGCTGACAATTGTAATTTTGTTTTTGTGATAGGACACTAAATAAGTTTAAGACAGACAGTACTTCTTTTTTTATTGTGATAGGACACGTAACTTGGAATTATTATTATTTAGTGTTAGGTAGTGTTATTTTTTGTGATTGTTTTGTTAAACTTTGGTTGTGTGTGTGTAATTAAAGTGTTCCACAATGCCTCGTGTAACTTACACGGCGTCAGAATACACAGACATGATTTTAATTTACGGCGAATGCCGTGGAAACGCAGCTGAAGCTCTGCGAACATACCGAGAGAGGTATGGTGACAGACGCAATTGCCCTAGAAACGCCCGCACCATACAATTAGCAGTACAAAGAATACGGGACAATAAAAGTATAGTGCCACAACAAGAGGGAGTGCCACCGCGGCAAATACCTGCTGCTTGGGAAGAACGAATTTTAGACCATTTTTCCCGCAATCCGACAACGAGTCTCCACCGAGCGGCCCGGCAGTTTAGGGTTTGTCATAGAACCATCCACAAGGTTCTAAAACGTAACAAACGCAAACCTTATAAATATCGGAAGGTGCAAGCTTTGTTATCGAGAGACTTGCCGGTCAGGAACAGTTACTGCCAATGGTTTCTAAATAAAACAACCGAAGACGGTGATTTTTTATCCAATTTAATATGGACCGATGAAAGTACTTTTACTCGGAACGGCATCTGGAATCGGCAAAACCTCCGATACTGGAGTTCGGAAAATCCACACGTGTTTCGAGAATCTAAACACCAGTACAGATTTTCTCTCAATGTGTGGGCTGGTATCCATAATAATAATATTATCGGACCAGTTTTTATTGACGGCGCCGGCCGACCGCTTTGACACGAGAGAACACACGCCGCGCCGCGCTCGCGCGCGTGCGACGTTGCCAATTTGTTACCTAGGTATCTAAGGTCAGTTAAATTTATTTATAAAGGGTGTTTGCGTTTTACTCCGATTTGTAAGCTATTTAGTTTGATTGAAAAAAAAATCCTCATTTTTGGTGCTTCTTATTTTTGTACCGTATTGAATTAATACTAAGCACGTATAGATATACGTAGTGTAATTTAATGCCCCTCTCTCATATCAACTCTGTATAGTCGGATTTAAAAAATCTTTTTGTATTTGATAATTCTTGAGGAAGGTTATAGGCTATTTATCATCACTCTACGACCTTTAGGAGCCGAGCAAATTGAAAAAAGTCGCTAAGCGAAAACGAAGTAATAGCGCGGGCGGGCGATGCAATGGACTTTGCAGAGCCTCGTCTCCGTCAGTGTTCTATGTCTGACGGTATCTTTATAAAACTCGAAGCGCCATGTGCTGAAGGTCAAAACAAAGAAAGTAGAATGTTACCTTTTGGTAGAGGAAGGGCCGTGTGAGCGCGACGTACCGCTCCAGCGCCATGGTGACGGCGATGCACACCGAGCCGATGCCGAAGACGCGCAGCACGACGCGCGTGGCGCAGTACGCGCGCGTCGTGCCCACGCCCGCCACGTGCTCGCCCACCAGCATCGCGCACATCATGCCCACCTGTCACACAGACTAAAGTCAGTCTAATCGTTGAATCAGTACCATCGTCTTTGGTAGACCCGTCCCCCCACTGCGTAGTATAGGCCTCCTCCCTTTTGTCATGCTTGTACAATAATAAGGCTAAAATCCTCCTCAATAATAGAAATGTGAAAGCATTTATCCACTAGTCAAAATGACTGATTAAGGAAGATGAGTAACGTTTTTGCTGTCCCCTGACAATTAGATGCATTTTACCTTTAAAGTGACTTATAAGATTAGATCTTTATTCAAGGAATTAGGAAAGCCTAGAGAAAGGTTTCTGTTCAGGCCACGCGCCGCTGTCTGTATGGTTAGGTCAAGTGCGTGTAGTAATAAGTGATGAGCACCTAATAATCTCTGTATGTATTATTATAGCTTTAATAATAAAAGAAAAAATCTCAAAACGTCATCATGATGCCTAAAGCCATTACGATAGTAGGTATAGTATGATCTACTACTTAACTTAGTGATGATAACGACATGACAATCAGAGTACGTGCTTATAAATAATGGCATAATTCTACACAGCTGTGTAAGTCATCGGCTACAATTTATCACTATCAGCGACTATAGAGCTCACTGTGAACGGACCGTACGGACAATACCATCTAGCATCATACCTATTTCTGACGCCGAGCAGCGCAGCAAGTAAAAGTAACAGAACAGACTACATTTATATATATACCATAATCAGCCTTTAATGTTCCCACTGATGGGACACAGGCCTCCTCTCTGTGAGAGGGAGTGGGCCGTAATCTATCACGCGGGCCCAGAACGGGTTGGTAGATGTTACAGGTCTTCGAATTTTTGGTTCTAGGACATGCCGGTTTCCTCACCATTTTGAGAGCAGTGGTGATGAAATAATTTACACAAAGTAAAGCGCAAATCAGGGTTCGAAGCTACGCCCTACAACTCTTAAGTCGCGGTCGTCATCATGTGGCCATTTCCATTTATATATACGTTCTATTATTAGAGATAATCTAGAAAATTATGTTAGCCGGTGTAAATCTGTGTAATTTGGTCGAGTGCGACTGGACTCTGGTTGTAACTATATAAGTGTGTTACTTGGAGGGCAGTCGTCGTAATGATAAAACTTTATGCTGTAGGTTCGATACGGTTAGCTAACTGGTTGCTTCAGTACCAATAGTTACTACGGCTATGGTGATAAAATACTCCATGTTTAGGTACTTAATCAACCGTTAATAGTTAAATCTGGAAGCTTGCGCGGTTACTAGTTTTGCGACTAGATGTATTAATCAAGTGCAAATTGATGAAATAGACGCGTTTAAGAATATTGTAACCGAAGGTATATAGGCGCAGTGTAGAAAACATTTCGAGATAAGTAAAGTAAAGCACATCAATGTCAGAACTTCTTTTACAGATCACTGGCTATATGGCATATTTTTAACTTGACTTATATGGCACAGCGGAAAAGAAAAGTTCGGCTCTGTCATTGCACTCATATTTGTGTGACAGTCTCTTTTTGAAGCCGCGTGTGTCATACATACGCCCCGGTATTGCATAGTACTGTATATCACGCGTTCTACTCGTATTAACATAGCCAAAGTCTGGAACAAATTCATTCATTGTTTGTCACAGGTGGAAAGGCAGTTCTTATAATAGCAAAGGATGATATCTTAGACCTCATATTATGTCGCGGGAAGGTACTTATGGGTCACCGAGGCCCCCGCAACACAGGCAACAGGAAGGAATACGGGTGGGTTTTAGTCAATAAGAGTCTGACACACCCTCCCGCTCCGCCCAGAGCGGGAGAAGTTATTTGATGATTTCCCACCCTCAAAAAAAAAAAAAGACCTCATATTATATCGCTTTCTACCAGTTAAGATCGAGGTCAACAACGGGCACAAATTAATAAAAAGTAAGTGCATAATCACTCACCAACGCCACAAGATCGTTGGCTGCCAGGGACGTCAGCAGCAGCAGATGCTTCCTGTTCCGCACCCTCCGCTCCCCCCTCCGCAGCGCGACGATGGCCCACGCGTTGCCGACGATGCCGATGGCGTACACCACCTTCACTAACAGCACGAACATCTTGCCCATCGGCCGAGCTGGCAACACAGAGGACGTGCTGTTGCTCATACCGCTCATGTTGCTCGCAATGCTCTCGTTGAACATGTCTGCCATATCGTCCGCCGTGGTGAACATATCTGATGCGTTGGCCGTCATATTGTGCATATCGTAATACGCGGAAGATCCTGCCATTTCTACGTCTTATGTTTGACGGATGATTAAAATATTGTTATACTATTCTGTATCGTTTCGGTCGTCGGGATGGCTTCGTAGTTAGACGTCGGTATGCTCGTGAATGTTTTAAGATACATCGCACTCTCGTGTCCACGTTCTCTCTGTGAACGAAACAGTTTGATTTAATTGAAATAACCTTGTAAAGTTATCAGGTACGCCTGCCCTAGGAAATATGAAGTACACTCTTGATGACAGTAAGAAAGAAAAACATTTTTGATGCAGAGAATTACTGTAGGTGTGCATTTCCCGTGTGCCAATATTCAGTCCTAAGTAATAAGGGAAAATCTCCAAACAGTATCTGTAGAACACCAGAAGTTGAAGGCGCGCAACACGTTTCCGCCTGAAAGAAGACTAATCAATACGACAATACCTTCTTCAGGCGACCAAAGAAGCGCTCCTTCAACGATGATGCCTAATGCTTCCGACATACCCCAATACTTATAACTTTCGAATGAGGAGAGTGATCTATGGTGTATGAAATCCGAAAGTTGAATTCCCTCGGATTCCATAATCTCACCTCGTTTTACATGCATGACTGCACAGCGCCATCAGGATGGAGTTTGGTGTGGACAAATGTGCAGTCACGCAGACTGCACATTACTATTGTGCATTATGCTACTGAAAGCTGCAATTACCTTCAATAGGTTATTATTATTATTATTATTATTATATTGAGTTGTTTATTTTTCTTCTCTTTTGAGAGAGTTTACGACCTTACACACGGGTCGGAACCAAGTGTGTAACGGAAAATTTAAACTGAAAAGGTTGATGATAATATAGAAGACGTCAGGAACTTTCAGGTGATGCGACAGGTGATCAAATGGTGGCTTTTGGAGCATGTAAAGTGTGTGAGAAGGCATGTGTAGAGTGTTAAAACTTTGTGTGAGAGCCTTCGGCTACACCACTAGATGAAAGTACTACAGGGACGATATGTACGGTGTGTGCTTTCCATTGGTGTTTATTTCTATGGCGAAGTTTTGGTACTTACTAAGTTTTTCGGATATTCTAGTTTGAATGTTGTGATTATTATTATTAAACCACAATATTGTATGGTAACCATATTTTTGGGTTGAAAAGGGGGAAATTCCTTATTTTTCTATCATTAGTCATATCGTATAAGAGTCCATTTATAAGTATATACATAGACTCTTATACGATAGACTAAAACTCGAAATCCAGAATAACTGTATCCCGAAAGAATACAATCCCGAATCACTTTATCCCGAATGGACACTACCCCGATTCACTTTAACCCGAATGCATCCCGAATAACGTGAGTCATAAATAACCTTATCTCCAACGAACGCTATCTGCTATAGCTGTACAAATTCGAATACCACTACCTGCTATGTAAATAACAGTGCAATGACAGGAAGTTATTAGAACATCGTTCACATAGACGTTAAATCAAAAACTACTCAGCAAAGTTAGTATAATATATGTATATGGGACCACCGCGTAAACTTCCTCTACCAAATGAAAAAAGAATTTCCAAAATCAGTCCGCAATTGACTAAAATATCACATATAATAACATCCATAAAAAAAAACATACAACCTACATATAACCTCCACCTTTTTGGAGTCGGTTAAAAAAAAATGAATATGCATATAAATTAATAACCAATTTTTTATTAGATTGTACCAGTAAGTGATTTATTACCTCACCGACAAGTGGGCCTCATACTGGTTATGTTACCATGCATCACTGCATGTCAATCGACCCTCATTTCAATATTTCAGGCATCATTCATACTTTTACTAACTTGTATGATGCAAGTGCGTAGGGTTGCAAGCGCTCAGAAGCAGGATGGAGTTATAGATGCTTGCTTAAAGATTGTTCGTGGGTTTCAGATTGTGACTTGTTTTCATGCGATTTTTAATTTATTGCAGGATGACAATAGTTATTGGAACAATTCGAAAACTTAATTGATTTACTATATTTTTTATATTTAATAACTTAAAACTTAAATATGTAAATTCATTTAGTAATACGTACTTTGTAAAGTTTTATAAGGTAATCTATGTATGTATTATCCAATATATACAATACATACTTGCATACATTTTTAACACTAGATTAGATACTTATCCGCTTAAGGTACTTTCAACGACAGAAAAAAAAGAGAGACCTTGGTGAATGCCAAGAGGTCATGATGCGGCGGCTTTTGGCATTCACCAAGCGTCCTTACTTAACTAGCTTAGGCTATGATGTCAGTACCTTATAGCGGTCCATAGCCTCTTAACTTAATAAATAAGTCTAGAAAGAAGAAGAAAGAACGACAGGGACTTGAAACGTGTAGGTAGATAGACCATTTCTCTTTTCTATAAACTGACTAGCGCCAACCCTGACAACGAATGCCTCCCTACGAAGCCTACAAAGCTATAATTACTGGTCGATATCTTGAGCAACAGTTTGCATGTAAATAAGTGATCACTAGTAATGACTCCTAATGACAATACGTAGCGAATCAGCTACACAGATAGCCTGTAAGTGGTTCCAGACCAAGTGAAGTCCTATCAAAGTTGACCGTCCACTGCTAGACTGCTTCATAGGATAAGCTAGGAGAGGTTTGCGTTTGCCACTTTATAAACGAAAAATGATTGTATTTCTGTAAGTAGGTTTGTACACTTTTACACGTCAATCTATTTAAAAAAAATAGATGAGGTCGGCGTTTCCTATCTGACTGCTCTGAGAAGAAAGGCCGAAACAAACTCCGAGGTCACATTCTCTTTTAAAGTCCAGACAAAATCCTGGTCAGATTATGTGAAGACCATCTGGATTGGTGTCTGCAATGGTCATTTCATGAATACCACACAGACTGAGTGGACCTGTCCAGTCAGTGCATGCATTTGTCAGTAATCGTCAGAACCTAAGGAGATTGAACGAACAATACCAAAGAAAGGATATTTGGGCAGGCTGCATAAATTACTCAAACTGCCAGACTATGATAAAAACAAACAGAAAAAAAAACATTAAAAAAATATTGACCCACATAGTCTGCACATTCACAATAATCAAAATAATATAATAACAATATAAGTAAACGGAGGTAGGTAGCTTAGCCGTGGCATGCAGGAGCAGGCCCTTAACAGTGGGTGTCGTTATAAGCAATTGACAGTAGAAAGAGTGAGATTAGGTAGATACGTCGAAAGAAAAGTAGTTTTACTACGCTAAACCAAAGCCTAAGTACATAGGTACTGCAATTAGCAATCAGTCCGCCATATGTTGGTTTGGATATTCTTCATGATCGTTAATTGAAAGGCCTGCCTTTGGATATTTCTCTACGTACCTCATTATGTGCATTCCTTCCTAGGCAAAACACGAGCACACACACACACATAATCTGCCTATAATGTTCCCACTGCTGGGACACAGGCCTCCTCTCTGTGAGAGGGAGTGGGCTATAATTCACCACACGGGCTCAGTGCGGGTTGTTAGATGTCACATATCTTCGATTTTTTGGTTCTAGGACATACCGGTTTACTCACGTTGTTTTCCTTGTGATGAAATAAGTTAAACAAAGTACAGCGCCTGTTCGGGTTCGAACCTACGCCCTACAACTCGTAAGTCACGGCCGTTGCCACTGGGCCACCACTGCTCCAGGAAAACATGCAATATTTTTGATATTTTTATTCTACGAGTATATGTAGGTATATGAATAAAAATATGTTAATTTAGGGAAATATGGCAAGTTTTATTTGACTAGTGAAGTCCAATGCCATTAGTCACTCATTATCGGTGTGCCGTCATTTGACAAAACACGAATCATAGATTTGTATTTATTTAAAAAATACCGTTAAGTAAATTTAGTGTTATTTGTTTATTGTTAATTAAGCGGTAACACCTTAATTAACATAGAGATTGAAACAGGTAGGTATAGTAAACAAAAATATTTCTTATACTAACATATAATAGAGGACAACCTGGCAAAAAAATAAAGGAAAACTTTTACAAATGGTCTTTTTTCTTTTTTTAATTAGCAACTTAGTTATACATTACTGTCATTATAATGTTATTATGCAAGCCTTCCAAAAATAAAGAAAATAAAACTAAATGATTCATCACTCAATCCAGTCTTATACCGAATTTATAGTCAAAATCCTAGCTGCAGTGTGGAATCTTGAAAATTCAGTATTTTATGTGTATTTGTAATTTCTATTGCTGAAGATGGTGGATAACATCTCTGATTGGCTTCTTGTATTTTATAATATGGTGGAAATATAAAACAGTTTCGCATTGTGCTTTCGTTAAATCTAAATCAATGAAAACACTTAATGCTTTGATGATCCGTTAGCATTGTAATCTGGCTTGCGTTATATAGAGACTTTGTATCACTATCAGCAAGCCTTAGTTTTTCCACGAGATTTGCTTCTATTCCTTGTCCTATTGAACGTAGCCCCTGAACAAAGGCATTGTAGATGTGTTCAAAGCCATATTCACTAAGCAGCACAGTATTTTTTCTTTTTTTGGTTTATTCTGACGGGTCTCCCGGGTGACGGGTACACAGATACAGGGTCTTCCGCGTTTCCCAAAAGAAGTAGATGGAGTCAAATCAGGTGTTACTTCATCCGAGTTTGGTAAACTTATCAAATATTCTGAATCAATTGCTGTTCTTTTTAAAAATGAATCATAAGAAATTATTAAAAAATAATTTTAACAATTCCTCCAAAAAGTTGTTATTCTGTGGTTCTAATGAAGATGATTTCAGTGACCATAATCGATTGTTTAATACATTAAAATCAAGTTGTGAAGTGCCATTAACAGAGAGAGTTTTGAAAAACACTTACAAGCCTGGTGTCGTAATTTTTGCTTCCGCATTTACGCAAGATGGTCCCAAGCTAAAAAAAATGCCGACAAATTTATGAACAAAAATACTAAATGTCTAGAATCTAAAATTAAATGGCCAGATTCTTTCGAGGAGATCATGCTTATAGAGCCTAATGATTGATTGATTTGCCTGAAGAGACAGTTACCCCATCAAAATCAGATGCAACATCAACTGAAAAAACTTCTCGCAAGTCTTTTGAGGGTCTAAGTAACCGTCAGAAAAGAAGATGCACCAAAGATTCTCGAACATCGTGTAGTTCCGATTAAATATTATTTTCAGCAGTGGTTGTTCTTAAGACTTCAGGGAAAAGTGATGAAGCTGCTATTATGAAGTACGAGTACATATTAGAGAACCCAAATCAGGTCTTCACGTTTTTATATATGACGAAAAGTGGACAAAGCAGGTCAGGTGGCGGGGCAGGTGGAAAAGTGGACGAAGTTTCTCTGCAAAAAGCTTCAGCGCTAAATGAAATGAAATGAAATTGTTTATTCTGTAAATAGGATATGAGAATCACTTTTACACGTCATATTAAAAAATAAGCTAGATGGAGTCGACATTTCCTATCTGACTACCCCTGAGAAAAAATGGCGAAACAAACTCAAGGGTCAAAGTCTCTTTTAAAGTCCAGACTTAATCTTGGTCAGATCATGTGAAGACCATGTAGATCTATGTCTGAAATGGTCTTTTGAGGAAAGAACCACACAAATTTGAGTGGACCTGTCCAGTCAGTGCAAGCATTTGTCAGTAATCGTGTAGCTCAACTCAAAACTTAAGGAGCTCAACGACTCGACGAACAGTACCAACGAAAGGACAATTGGGTTGGCCGCATAAAGAACTCAAAATGCCAGACCATCATTAAAACTCAGAGAAAAAAAAAAAACAACAAGAAATAAATAAAAATGACCCACATAGTGCTCACATTCACAATAATTAAAGTAATATAATACTTTTCAAGGTACATAATTATTCACTTAATTTTGCTTATAATATTCATCAATGTCAATATGTACATATAGTTGTATATAATGATGATTTTGCAGAATTTAAATATCAAATTTTATGGTTTTAGCACAAAGCTTATCAGAACGAGCAGCTCAATCCCAAGCTTTTTTGTCTTCTAAATAATCTGAAATTTTATAGTACCCTTTTTTACAAAGTTTGGTTTTAATACAGTTTGTAAATCGTTTAATGGGTAAATTTCGAATAGCAATAGGACGTTTGTTGTAAAAGCGTATACATTGACCCATGAACGAGTTGCCTACTCTGTGGAGGCGAGTGTGAAGTACAGCAAGATTATGTTTATTCCTGGTATTTAAACTTACTTACTACTTACTTACTCCTGGTATTTCTTAAAATTTGATATATTTTTGTGTACATACATAAGATTATCAAATATATATTGAGAGGCTACAGTCAGAATATCTATTTCTTTGAATTTTTCTGGAAGGGAATCTCTTGGACCTAGGTTGTAAATGGCTCGAACAGCCCTTTTTTGTAAAACAAAGACGGTATTAATGTCCGCACAGATTCCCCAGAGAAGAATCCCATATGACATAAGACTATGAAAATAACTAAAATAAACAATTCTGGCCGTATCTACATCGGTTATCTGTCGAATTTTTTTAACAGCATAGGCGGCCGAACTTAGCCTTCCTGACAATTTTTCTATCTGTGGGCGCCATTGTAATTTAGCGTCAATAGTTATTCCAAGAAAAACTGTCGACTCAACAGGGTCCAACTCTATTCCATTAAGTTGAATATTGGTAGTTAGCTGCCTGACATTTGGCGTTGAAAATTTAATAAGTTTAGTCTTTTTTTCGTTCAGGAGAAGATTATTTACATTAAACCAATGGACAACTTTAGAGAGTGCATCGTTAACATGTTCAAAGTTGACCAGCAGTCGTTTGATTTTAAAAACGAGGGAAGTGTCATCTGCGAACAATACAATCTTGTTATCCCTTATGTGATAAGGTAAGTCATTTATATAGATTAGAAACAAGAATGGACCTAGAATTGAACCCTGCGGAACGCCCATAGTGACCGCAGATCCTGCAGATCTCTTGCCATTTATATCAACCCTCTGAATTCTATTATTAAGATAGGAAGTCAGAAGGTCGAGAGCCCTGTCCCTCATACCATAGTGGTGCAGTTTCCTGATGAGATTATCATGATGGACGCAATCGAAGGCCTTAGACAAGTCGCAGAAAATACCAAGAGCATCCTGCGACTCCTCCCAAGCCTCGAAAATGCTCTTCAGCAAATCCACGCCCGCGTCTGTAGTTGAACGACCCTTCGTAAAACCAAACTGTTTCAGATGAAATAAATTACATGAATTGAAATGTCCTAATATTTGTTTTAAAATTATTTTTTCAAAGATTTTGCTCAATGTAGGTAATATCGAAATAGGCCGAAAATTCGTGGGATCAGTTGTGCTGCCAGATTTGAACAGTGGAATCACTTTGCTAAGTTTCATCAGATCAGGAAATATACCAGATGCAATACAATTGCTATTTGTTTCATTACGGTTATCAAAATGGCGCTACAATACTCTTAGAGATTTTAGTTTAAGAGAGGGGCTTATGAAGTATCCGAGCTATTATATGCTACAGAAGGAGAAAACTGAGTGCTTCCTCAAAAAAGAGGATATGACGATCATGGAGCATTCCGCCAAAATCAAAATAAAAGCACTGGTTAACATCAAAGTGAGAAGACTCATTAAAGCTTTGGACTTCGGCTGTGACGCAGGTCAACAACTATAGTTGATCAGCAAGTGGGGTTTTGATGGGGCCTCCAGCCAGAGTATTTACCACCAGCAAATCAGTATTGGTGCAGAAGATTGTGGTAGCATATTTATGGCAAGTCTTGTACCGTTGCGGCTTATCGCTGCAGATGTAAACGTTATATGGGAGAATGAACGGCTATCTACAACAGGATACTGCCGCCCAATTTCTTTTAAGTTTATGAAAGAGACTGAATTTAGTGTCAAACGCGGGATGACTGTAATAGAGTCTGAGATGGCTGAGGTATCTGCAACTGACTGAGGGGGGTTTAAAGTTAGCCATCATTTTAGCTTTTGTTCACTTCATGCGAGGGTTAAGTCCATGGAGTGCTTACTGCACATCACTTATTAATTGTGATTAAATCATGGCAGGCTGAAAACGAAGAAATGAAGAGAAAAGTGAAAGAACGAAAATATTTAAATTCAAGAAACCTTCAGGAGAGAAACTAGTTAAATATTAATTTGATCAGGAGATTTGCTGTGATTTTGCATTATGTTTCTTCGGGAGAGAAAATAATTACAACAACATTCGGAAAGTACTGCTGTGATACTGCAGAACTTTTTGTGCAATTGTACCCATGTTATCATATGCCATCTAGTCTGCACAAGCTTTTGATTCATGGTCCGCAGGTAGTGGAGCATTACTACCTAATTACCCCTAATGACTACAATTAGTAGAATAATTTGGTTACCTATAAAAATGTGGTTTGAATAATATTAATAAAAAAAACCTTTTTATTGGTAATAGTAACCAAATTACTTTACACAATACATGGTATTGAGTAGAGTAATTAGGTTACTATTACCATTAAAATGGTATTTTTATCATGCTATTGTATTTTTTATGATAAAACGAAAATCGATTACATCTCAGAAAGTGCACCTGGCGCCAAGTGTCTTTGGACAAAATGTGGCAATTAGTAGACAGATACCAATTATATAAATGACTACCCGAAACAAAGCGAAACTGAGGCGGTGCCGCGGTGGGGGAGTTTCCATACTAAGAAAACACTTTTTATCGATTTTCTCCTGAAATATGAGTTCAATTAAAAAAAGTCTCATTACAATATTTGTAGGTCTTTGATACGATACCATCTTCATTTTTTTTTAATGTTGATTTCGATTTCACAAAGTGCCTACGTCGAACCTCTTCTATGGAAACGATCCACTGTGCGGCGCAAACAGATTGCGTCGACGGCCTTGGCGATGTCCGATATATTTGTCGGGAACAAAATAGCCGAGAGAACAGATCGTGGAGTTCGGGACCGTCGATGCGCCCCCTAAGGGTTTTGCAAGCTACTGTGAGCTGTAAAAAGCCTCGTCTAACCTCCAACGAGTTGAAGGCCAAAACTCCTAGAAGATAATAAGTAACATGAAAGGAAAGAAGTGAAACGTCTTTTTATATTGAAATCTCAGGATAGTTTTCTTTTCCAGCACTAATGTATGAGTCGCTGTGTAGGGATGCCAGATACAGGTACCAGCCTCGAGTTTACTACGAATCAAAGTGGTGTACAGAAGCCTAATTACAAATTTATACTTGATAAAGTTATCACTTTACAAACTATTATTTCTGTAAATAACTCATTTGACAAATAATTGAAAGACAACATTTCATTCCATTAAAACATCATTTGTCAAACTAATATTTTGATAATCATGTTAATTGGTAAAACAACCGCCGCGTGCCGCGGCAGTGGCCGGCTCGTGCCAGGACCGAATTCTACCTAAATATTTTACTTGGTTAGGGAAGCGTGTATTTTTTTAAATTGAGTATCAAACGGTATCAGTATTTGTATGAAATTAGTACTTCCCTATAAATTATCTGTACCGGATGAAAATTGCAACCACGTAATTTCATCTTTTCAAAATTGGATCAAAGTAAACATTTATCTAAATCTGTATTTTGTCAAATGATTACTAGTAAAGTCATAAGTTTGCGAAATGAGATGTTTGTCAAATGATTAGTTTTTATAGTGTTATTTTTAAAATTATCATTTGTCATTCGTTTTTTGTCAAACATTAGTGAACCCTCATTATCATATTCATTTATTTATTTAATGCCTCTTTAATATAGCTGTTTGTATGGATATGGATTAAGGACAGCGCGATATATTCATAAATAAAAGAGTTTCAGAAACACATAAAAACTTATTTTACATTTATTTAGTTATGTTTTTAATCAATACTTCATAACATAAACATCACGCCTTGTTTCCCCGAAGGGTTGGGCAGAGCAGTACCTGTAGTACACCCACATGTCGCCAGTTATGTTTAAGTCCGATGTAATATCAGCGAGTCTATTGCCATCAACCGGGCACAAATCCAGACTCCGGGCTGCTACTGAGAAATTCCAGATAGAAAAACCCAATAACACTTTGCCCGACCCGAGAATCGAACCCAGGACCTCATGCTCAGCAGTAGCACTTGCGACCACTACACCAACGAGGCTGTCAATACTTCATCCAGCCTAAATAACATCACGCGTGTAGTCCCAGAAGGGTTGGGCAGAGGTGTAGGTATATAGCCTAAATTAAATATGTTAAACTAAAAGAATCAAAATATTTTACCCATCATCACAGACATGTGGGTCACACAGGCTTCACTACAAGATTATCATCTACAAAAGGATTCCTTTGCCTAGAAAACGACAACAGAAACGGTTATAAATATTATAGGTAGATAATTATTTTTTCTAATTCTCTAGTTCTAGTTTTGTTATTTTACCTACTTTATTAAAATTCTGTTATCAACAGGCTTTGTATGTTGTACCTACACATAGATATAGAAGATGGAAGTCTGTTACAGTTATCTCCATACTTAAAAGAAGGCCTCTATGAGTTATTTGTTAAAACCTGTTGATTATGAAATAAAAACGCATTATATTATTATTATAAGTCAAACTTTAGCAAGCAGTAAAATACCCCGCGAGGGTGGAGCACAAATGAACTGGGCCCTCTTAAAACATCTTGGCAAAGACATCCTATAAAATTCTTTCAGAAAATGGCAAAAAGCGCAGTATTAACGCACAACGTGTGAGATATTTATCGTGCGGGCCCGCAAGAAGGTGGCGTTTTTGTAATCGTTACATGCATCGTCGCGGTATTCAGTTAGTTACGATAATTGCCGGGACAGCGCTGCGCGGACGTAAGCAATTCCTCCAGGAGATTTATTCTGCACTGTGAAGTAAAAACAAACAGTCGCAAATAATGTAAAGTTCGTTTTTTTTATGCCACATAGTAATTTGACAGGTGCAAATGTAAAACTCCAAATAGAAAATACAAACTACAAAGATTTGAAATGACAAATGTAAAACTCCAAATAGAAAATACAAACTACAAAGATTTGAAATGATAAATGTAAAACTCCAAATAGAAAATACAAACTACAAAGATTAGAAATGTCAAATGTAAAACTCCTAATAGAAAATACAAACTACAAAGATTTTAAATGTCAAATGTAAAACTCCAAAGAGAAAATACAAACTATGAAGATTTGAAATGTCAAATGTAAAACTCCAAATAGAAAATACAAACTAAAAAGATTTGAAATGTCAAATTACTATCTGGGATTAAAATCCGAACCATAGAATATTATTATGCTTAACCAGTAAGTATATGTACAGCTGTGAATACAATGTAACGTGTTTTTAAGGAACATCCCAATATTTCTGACATCAATATTACTACTTATATGATATAGCATCACAACCTACGTACGCTAAGCATTATTTCTAGACTGTACTAATGCCTCGCTGCCTGCAGTCGGTAGTGGGTTGACTTGTCAATTCAATGGTTTCAGTGAAAAGTGTCCTGCGTGAACCTTTGAGACTTCTGCAAGTTTATATTAGTTGCGTGATGCGCGGGCGCAGACTGGGCCCTAATCATTGGCGCCTCACTACCGCTGTACACACTATTACGTGATAATTTGATAATGACTGACACTTATGTATTTAACTGGCCATTAATAGAGAAAGGACTTTGAACTCGTTACATTTTAAAGATAGAAGGTACAATGTCGTCCAGCCAATTTAGATGTTTATATTCGGATAGATTCAGTCTAGTCATAACTTATTTAGTATCATTGATTGAATGAAATGAATGTAACGAGAACAAGGAATCTCTGTATTTTATTATGATTCCAATGTCCCTTGGTTCAAGCATTTGAATATTAACATCAAAGCTCCACTCCGTCTTTCATTTGATTAATTGATTCATAAATTCCATTTTCTGATGTGGTATTTTAAAGAGTTGTTAGAGAATAAAGATGAACTATTTGTTAATTTAGGTGAGGATATAAATTGGGTTTAGTGGTAATAAAATGATAATTATGCTTGCTACGAGTGTGTTAGGACAATAAAAATATAACTAGTTAAATTCCGTTTACGATGTTTTCACCAATATTTTTGTGTTTTTTTATTGTACATTTAGACCACTTTTTAACGATATGAAATTCAATTGAGTGATCAATAGTGTTATTACGTCTACACCGTGTCGCATATTATGTGTGTCGTGGTGACTTCGAGTGGCGACGAGTGCAGTTGATTAATGATGTGTGTGGACTCTCGGGTGTCGCGGCAATATTGGCGATGAATGACATTAGTTACAACTATGTTTATTGTTTTAACAGCAGCTTTGTTCGCGTGGAAATTGGTCAAGTAAGACAATTTTTTGTATACTAATAACAGAATCCTGTTCCTTTGCAAGCTTGATTATTGAATCTTAAAGGTAATTATAAAACCAGTTAAATGACAACTTCAATGCGTATCGAAATGAGATGATAAGTAGTCAGCGAACAGACAGACCGTCATCGTCATGGCAATTTGTTTCATGTGTAGATCAGTTTATTACGGCTGCCAAACTATTAACGAGCGTGAAGATTTACGTATTCCCTTTAAATATACAACACCACGCTCTATAAAGCTAAAGTACTCGTTTGATTTCACATAAAGTAAAGCCATGTAGGGCTCGCAAATCCGTACATATCGAGAGTTCGAGTCACGTGCGTGTCTGACGGGTAAGTGAAACTCAGACAAGAAAAGACGCGGGTCTTGTGGGACTAATACATATAGACTAATATGACAGCCGTTATGGGTTGTCAGATGACAAACAAGACCGAGAGCGGGTAAGTGCGCTTTATCAAGTTTCGTGGGTGCAACAAGTATTATGTCACATCGAGATATTGAAGGAGACTGTCACCTGGTATGAGTGCCAGGGACAACGTTCTACAAGTATTATGTCACATCGAGATATTGAAGGAGACTGTCACCTGGTATGAGTGCCAGGGACAACGTTCTACAAATATTATGTCACATCGAGATATTGAAGGAGACTGTCACCCGGTATGAGTGCCAGGGACAACGTTCTACAAATATTATGTCACATCGAGATATTGAAGGAGACTGTCACCTGGTATGAGTGCCAGGGACAACGTTCTACAAATATTATGTCACATCGAGATATTGAAGGAGACTGTCACCCGGTATGAGTGCCAGGGACAACGTTCTACAAATATTATGTCACATCGAGATATTGAAGGAGACTGTCACCCGGTATGAGTGCCAGGGACAACGTTCTACAAATATTATGTCACATCGAGATATTGAAGGAGACTGTCACCCGGTATGAGTGCCAGGGACAACGTTCTACAAATATTATGTCACATCGAGATATTGAAGGAGACTGTCACCTGGTATGAGTGCCAGGGACAACGTTCTACAAATATTATGTCACATCGAGATATTGAAGGAGACTGTCACCCGGTATGAGTGCCAGGAACAACGTTCTCCAAGTATTATGTCACATCGAGATATTGAAGGAGACTGTCACCTGGTATGAGTGCCAGGGACAACGTTCTACAAATATTATGTCACATCGAGATATTGAAGGAGACTGTCACCCGGTATGAGTGCCAGGGACAACGTTCTACAAATATTATGTCACATCGAGATATTGAAGGAGACTGTCACCCGGTATGAGTGCCAGGGACAACGTTCTACAAATATTATGTCACATCGAGATATTGAAGGAGACTGTCACCCGGTATGAGTGCCAGGGACAACGTTCTACAAGTATTATGTCACATCGAGATATTGAAGGAGACTGTCACCCGGTATGAGTGCCAGGGACAACGTTCTACAAAGACAAACTTTTTATAGAACTTGGTGTGACAAATGACGGAATAACTACATATTTTTCAGTTTTTTTACGTAATCATATAGTTTCAGAATAAAATAAATAATTTCAATAAGAGCGGAAAGTTCGGGGTCGCAGGTTTTTTGTATATCAATGGGGTCGCAATACATATTGGTGTAGAGGCAATTGACCCCAAAGTAAGGGAGGAGTGCATCATATCATAGATGATGTGAGTATCAATGGCCTCGAAATTTAAAATAATGAAGACAAAAAAAAACTGTGCGAGGTACAAAAGGCCTTGGCAAAAACTAGAATTAAACAGATCTTAGTATAGGTCACTCTCATTTCTTAAAATTGTCTACCAAATGTGAGCTTGAATGGATAAACGTGAGCTTGGATGGAAATGGACTCTTTCCTCCTCGTATCTATGTATCTATGTCTGTTTATAGTGGGGCTCGTGGCTAAATAATAACAACCGCACGGCTTGATCGAAGGTTAAGCTACGCTTGCAGCGGTCCAATGATAATATTAATAAAAATATTAATTCGAATTATCCAGTTTTTAGGTTTTTTGTCAGACATAGAATCGAGGGTCATTAACCAAATTGAAGTCTTGCTAAGCACTCCAGTCATAAGAAATTGTCAGGGCTTTTGTGGCAAATAGTCCGTTAATAAAGTTCACAATAGAAAATAGGTATTCCTGTTTTTGATCAGAATTCTTTTTACGAAAGCGCGATGCAAAAGAGAGTTATGTGTTTATCAGCCTACGTATGTATGTATGTTTGTTCTTTTGTGGCGCTCTAAAGACCAAACGCATGGTTAATCGAATCTTGACGTCTTCATCTGGAAACTTCTAATTTCAAAGGTTTCCTTTTAATTAAACGCATTGTTAATATACAAATTAAGCCAAATTATATTTGTTTAAATCGATGCCCCCAAGTAATAAGTCGGTAAAGTGCTATTATAATATGGACTTATTATTGTTGTGTCGGTTCGGATACATCTTAGTGATTTATTTAAAACATTTCGTAAATATTTACGAAGATATCATGAAAAACACCTTTATTGTAGGGAAATTAAAACGAAATTGTGACGAGTAAAATATCTTTCAATATCAATACAAAAGTGTTTTGCGTATTTAATTTTGGTAAGTTGCTATTACCGACTTATTGGCGTACCTAAATAACAAATTTCGCGCAATTCTTGGTAGCCGCTAGCACGTTGTTGTTGTCGACGTATTTTGAGTAAGCTCAAACCATAATGCAAACTAACAAGGTTTTGAATGTAAGTTGATTAATAAATATGTGTAAAATTGCAATATGCATCAAATTTGAACACTTGTTTTGTTTTCGATAAAAACAATGTTTTATAACGATACTGTTACAGTGTCAATCTAAAATAACCACAACAACCCCTAATAACAGATTACGTATCGTTTTCAAGATATGTAATATCATTGGAAAAGTCCGTATTGTAATGTTACGTATCAATATTTTTAACAAATTGACTGCAATAATGGCGGAAGTTTATATTAATGAAACAATTTAACTATCATATTTTTGTAATATGTATTTTCTTAAATAGCAAGGTTGTTCAAACACATAGTTTAATATTGACAAGTTAATTGAATTATACAAAACAATAACTTTCGTTTGATGTCCTCAATAGTCCGACTAGTTAAAAATATATTCAACAAAACAGAAACACATTTCTCCTGTAAAATGTGAGTTTTTCGATTGCCGACTTATGGCTTGGGGCGTCGAAATAATATAATAATCTGTCGAAAGTAGTTATAGCCACAGTGGAAATATTTTCACTTTCTAGTCTTGTGTCCACAAACATAAGTTTAAAAATCCACATTAAATCAGTCCACATTTTCTACGTTTAAATTAATATATTACATAACATCACGCCTTGTTTCCCCGAAGGGTTGGGCAGAGGTGTACCTGTAGTACACCCACATTTCGTCAGTTATGTTTAAGTCCCATGTAGGGGCCAGCCTATTGCCATCAACCGGGCACAAATCCAGACTCCGGGCTGCTATTGTGAAATTCCACATAGAAAAACTTAATAACAATTTGTTAGACCGGGAATCGAACCCAGGACCTTATGCTCAGCAGTAGCGCTTGCGACCACTAGACCAAGGAGGCAGTCAGTATATATTAAATAAGAAAATAAAAATATAATTCAATAAAGATGGGTTTAAATCTATTTCGTTTTGTAACACAACATAAACTTTAGCGTCGCATAAGCGTAATAAATTATAAAATAATACCTAGGTTATTCAATAAATTTGCAAATTCATCATCAACACGTCCAAGAGTAATTTTCTCAAAATCTTCAGAAATTAACAAAACAACACTTACAACAATTCAACGTGACACTGAACGCATTCAAAGAGTTTATATTCGAAGTGTTGCGGCTACGCGATCGCTACGCCACTGCTACGAGCGCTACGAGTGCTACGCGGCGGGCGCACACGGGCGAACTCCGCAGACACTAGACCACTACTGGCGAACCACGGGCTACCGGCTACTGACTGGCTATGTTTACTACGCCAATAACGAGTGCCTGAGCTTCCGATCATCCGAACTTAGGCATAAGTACATATAACGACACAATGCACAATGGTAGGAAAAATTATCACTGATTATTGCGATTTGTGATGTAATTATAAAGGTTGTGTGACGAATTGGCATCTCCCAGTGATAGTACTAGGTTGGACACAATATAAATTTATTGTTATGACACCTTTGGGCGTTTAGTGTTCTTCAAATTGTTAATAATAATTAGATTAATTAGTGATTGGATTTTGGTAGGTAAAATACTGTTGATTTTAAACAACTAAAATAGTTTAGATTTGAATAATGTCTTAACATGAGGCATTATATGTACTTAATTAAAGTGTTAATTTTTGTTATAGTCAAGTGTCCCTCCCGCTGCCAGTTAAATGGTTGTTTTTGGCAATGTGAAATAATTCATTACATTTGCAATTGGAATGTATTGGAGAACATGTTTTTCAACTACAACGTTGAGTTTGTTTTTGGAATAAATTCTTACATTAAAAAATCTTAAAAATAATCCTTGGAAATGATCCAACTTTCGCGAAATTCTCAAGTGGCTCCCCATTCGTCTTCGCAGGAACTCTCGGATATTGTGTCTGCTATTTAAAATCCTTCATAATCCTAGAACGCCATCCTATCTGCGGGAACGTTTTTCCTTCGCCCGACCTTCTGATGCAGGTCGCATCTTAGAAATCTCCTTAAATCCCCTCCCCAGTCTACTGACTCCTACTCCTACTTCTTCACTGTGCACGCGGTTCGGCTGTGGAATTCACTTCCGCCTGAGTTTAGGGACTGCCAAACTGTTGCTGTTTTTAAAAGAAGAGTGAAATAACACTATCTTTCCACTTTGCCTTAGTTGCATATTATGTATTTATTATTTTATACTACTAATTATATATAAGTAGGTATTTTAGTCATATTTATTTTAGAAGTGTGTATGTTCTTAAGTATATTCTCTTATTGTATGTTTATGTTTTTTGTTTTCTCTTCTACTCTTACACACGTTGTCTACTACTCTTTGTCTACTTTCCTATCGCAGGTATGCTTTTTTTTTTGGGTGGGAAATCATCAAATAACTTCTCCCGCTCTGGGTGGAGCGGGAGGGTGTGTCAGACTCTTACTGACTAAAACCCACCCGTATTCCTTCCATTGCCTGTGTTGCGGGCGCCTAGGTGATCCATAAGTACCTTCCTACGACCCCGGCAGGCATCGGCCCTAGTGGACCCCTACTTTTGTGCTGACGATATCTCTTTGAGCATCCGGACCATCCGGATGGCCATGACCCTTTGGGCCGCGCTCAACCGGCGGGCTGGCCGCAGCGCCAGGGAGTACCTTGCCTCAGTGCATTTGCTGAAAAAAGGTTCAAAATTAGTGAATTCGTTCGTGTTCGACGCAATATGTGTGCTGAAATAATAAGCGGAAAAAGCACTTCAGATATTGAAATATATTTGTTGGACAATTTCCATTTATCAACAATAGATGTGAATACGTTTATTCAAAGTATACAAATAAATTTATCGTATATCGAGTTGTAACCATAAATTAAGATTAAGATTTAAGAGAGCATAATTCTGCAAACCATGTCAGCGGGATTTTCTATAAACGCAGTCAAGTTTGGTGAATGCAAATTGTCTTGCTCTTGCAAATTACTGCAAATAGAATTGTTTCTGGAAAATACCAAGTTTGATGTCATTTGTTTAACAGAACATTGGCTAAATGATTATCAAGTAATTTCAATTAACTATGAAAATTATTGTGTAGTTTAGCCATTTCAGTTTAGCCGAAAACGAATGATACATGGCTGGTCATTAATACTTGTTAAAAATTCTATTAAATCGAAAGAACGAAAAGACATCGTCGGACTGTCTGTGGAACACACCATTGAATTGTCCTGTGTTGAGCTTGATAAGCATGTATGCGTATACAGACCTCCAAGTTACCAGAATCTATCAATGTTTGATTCTGTAATGGAAGATGTGCTAAAGAAATTTAGTGCTTGTAGTAAGTCAATAATCATATGTGGTGATATAATATTAATTTAATAGAAAATAACTCAAATACTGTTAGATTGTTAACCCTGTTTAGGTCATTTGATTTGTCAAATGTTTTTAATGAACCAACCCGAGTGACCGCTTCTTCTGCCACTTGTATAGATAATATTTTTTGTAATTGTGATTACTTACACAAAGAAATTGTAAATAAGTTGCCATCAGATCACAGCGGACAAAAAATAACATTTTGTTCCTATATACCTTTGCAAAAAATTCAAATAAGGTTTAGGCCAATTACATTTAAAAATTTAGAAAAATTTAATAATTCTTTGGCCAGTCAACTATGTTTTCAGAGTTTTAATAATATATGTGACCCAAATGAGTTCTACGCCGCGTTCTTTTTACTATTAAAAAAGCAATTTAATGACACTTTTCCACTAAAGACTAAAAGTATTTATACAAAGTTCTTATTTAGTGATTGGGCGACTCCAGGTATTCGTAAAAGTAGGGAAAAACTTTTTGAACTTTATGGCCTAAAGCAACACATGAAAAACAAAAGCTTTCATGAGTATGTTACAAAATATTCTAAAACTTTTAAAAGTGTGTGCAAAATTGCTAAAGCTCTTTATATTAGCAATAAAATAAAATCTTCTGATGATAAAATAAAAACTACCTGGCAAATAATAAATAATGAAGCAGGTAGGAAAAAACCGCGTAATACTGAATTTAATTTAGAGACTGCACATGGGCCCATCACTTCAGATGTAGAGATAGCTCAAGAATTTGAAAACTTTTTTGCTAATATTCCCCTTAAAACTACTGAAACTTTAAATTCCTCACCCGCGCTTTCTGCTGCCTTACTTAAGAAAAATGTAAAGGCATGCCCTTTAGAGTTTAGGTTTCAGCATACAAACCCCCAGGCTGTTATAAAAGTTTTTAAAGATCTTAAAATGAAATCAACTGAAGATCTCTGGGGAATGTCTGTAATAGTCTGTAGATCTATCATCGAAACCATTGCGGCCTATTTAGCTTTCATATTTAACACCAGTGTTGACCAAGGAGTCTTTCCAGATCTCATGAAACACAGTAAAGTAGTTCCTTTGTTCAAATCCGGTGATAGTAAAGAACCCAACAATTATAGGCCTGTGTCAGTTCTGCCAGTTCTCAGTAAGGTGTTTGAAAAGTTGATGCTCAATCAAATATTACGCCACTTTAATTAAAATTCCATCTTTTATGAATAACAGTACGGTTTCACCAAAGGGCGTTGTACGACTGACGCCGGTGTCACCCTAATAAAGAACATTTTTAACGCCTGGGAAGAAGCACAGGATGCCATTGGTATCTTTCGCGACCTCTCTAAGGCGTTCGATTGCGTAAACCATGAGACACTTCTGCTGAAACTAGAGCACTATGGACTTAGAAATACAACTCTTGATTTACTAAGATCATACCTAAAAGATAGAAAGGTTAAAGTTCAAGTAAACGGCGTAAACTCATTGGGGTCTGAAATGGCAATGGGCGTTCATCAAGGTTCGATATTGGGTCCATTCCTCTTTTTAGTGTACATTAATGATTTACCCCAATTACTTCAAAATCAACCGAAGATGGTGTTATTTGCAGATGACACATCATTGATCTTTAAAATAGACCGACGATCACGAAATCATGACGACGTGAATAACTCTATTCTTCAGGTCCATGATTGGTTTACGGTAAATAATTTGGTACTAAATTAAAAAAAAACCAAATGCATTAGATTTAAATTACCTAATGTTAGAAGTAGCGAATGTGATCTCATATTGAATGGAGAAAAACTGGAATTTATTAATCAAACGGTTTTCCCAGGAATCACTCTAGACGAGAAACTACAATTGGGACCACATATAACATCTCTTGCGGGGCAGCTAAGCTCGGCCGCTTATGCTGTTAGAAAGATAAGACAATTGACAGATGTAGAAACTGCGCGTTTGGTCTATTTTAGCTACTTCCACAGCATTATGTCGTTTGGCATTTTATTGTGGGGTCGGGCTGCTGACATTGATTCCATCTTTATTTGCAAAAGCGAGCTGTCAGACCCATTTATAATCTACGTCGCCGTGAATCTCTTAGGGAACAATTTAAAAAGATTAATATTATGACAGTACCTTGCCAATTCATTTATGAAAATATTATGTATGTAAGAAAAAATCGACATCTTTTTAATAAAATAAGTGATAGACATAATTTTTATACCAGAAATAAAGATAAAATAGATCAACCATTTTTCAGATTATCTAAAGTACATAGATCTTTTATGGGGTACTGTGTCAAATGTTACAACAAAATACCTTGTGATATATTGCAATTAAATGAAAGAAAATTTAAAAGTCATGTTAAAAGTACACTTTGTAAACAAGCATATTACAAATGTAACATGTAATTAGAGGATTATATCCAAGATAAGAATGCTTGGAAACATGCTGGTCCAGCTCCATAGGACAATCTAGAGTCTAGACGAAATCAAACTGGTTGCAATTTTAATTGTACAATTTATTATTTGATACAAATAATAAATCAATGTTGAATTTCAATTCTGTGATTACTTTAACTCACACACTGGCTTTATTTATTATTTTTAGGAAAAAGTATACTTTTGCAATTTTTGTACATATGTGAGCATCATGTACCTATCACATAATTCATTTATCTGACATTGCTTTATTTTTCATTGCTTTTTTTACCTATTTTGGTATAGTAATTTTATTCTAGGTGCATCGTCTTCACATATAATTTTAAAATGTACATAAACAAAATTTTGTAAAACATTTTAAAAGAGTAACGATGAAGTTTCTTGCCCATTCTTCTCCATACGAATCTACCTTTTGGAAGGGGCAACTAGAATCAGTTCTATTTTTTTTTTGTTAATTTTGACGTTCAAAAGTGCCTTTTATGTGGCTATTTGAAATAAATAATTTGATTTTGACTTTGACTTTACACGCTGGGGACTGCAAAGTTATATGTGAGTAAATATAATTGGTACTATATGCCATCTTCAGTCCACAAAATTCTTATACATGGTGCCTAATTGATCGATCATTTTGCAGTTTTGCCAATAGGCCAATATTATCTGAAGATGCTCAAGAAGCTCGTAATAAAAATTATAAGAAGTATAGGTTAAATCACGCTCGGAAGTGTTCCGGGTCAGCCACAATGGAAAACGTTCTACACATACTGTTGTATACTTCTAATCCCTATATATATCTAGCTTAAATAAATCAAGTTTTGTGACCGCAAAATAATTACTTAACGAAGCTAAAGAGCTTTTAGTATTGACAAGTGATGAGTAGAATAATGTTTTGTTTTTCATTACTCGTATGTTTTTTTTTATTTAAAATCTTGTAACTACGTAGTTATTAACTTATAAATAATTTTAATATAACCTAATGTAAGCAAATAAATAAATATTATATAATTTAATTTTTGTATAAAAAATTTCAACATTTTTTTTCATTTCAATCCAAAATGTCAAGAAACAAAAAAGTTATAGATTTTTGAGCTGGAACGCACCGTTTGGTCCCATAGTGCGGCGGCGCGGCGTGGTGGCGGAGGTCAACGCTTAAAAAAATCATAGATTTGTACGCGGGCGCAGAATTGCAGCTACGCTCTAATGTAGCTTAATGTAGTCCTCAATGTGCACAGTACCTTACGATAATTCTCTATAATTTATGTAAACTATGACATAATAGATACATATGTATATATTATGTCATTTGTGATAATTTATTATACAAGTACTCAATGACATCAAATAAAGGTAAGATAAGATAAAGATCATTTATTTGTCCAAAACATATACACACAGATAGTATGCAAGATGTTACAATAAAATTATATCACTCATATTTTGCCTTAACGGCGTACAAATAATATGTACATACAGGAAAAAAAAATAACCAGTGCGCAAATAATGTTTTAATCAGGAATAGAATAGAACACATTTCCATTATTAGTTCAATACTTTTTTTTCCCCCCACCTTGAAATCCTAATAAAACACATAAAAATCTATATAGACTGCTACTAGAAGACTATTATCCCATTCATTTTCTTTCGGTTTATAATTTGCAATTGGGTCCCGCCTGCTACTAAACTTAATGCGGGTATTTAAATTAAGCCTTCAGCTCATAATATAGTGTGTTAAACCGAAGTAGAGTTTTCTTTGTTTGTAGTAATTTATTTTAATTTTGTTTTCTATTCTCAATCTTGTCTTGGTCTTTATATTTACTTAATTATTTCTTTTATTTTAGACTTTTAAGTGTCCCAGCACACCCATATGAAAAATTTTAACACCCCTTTTGACCCCACATTTTAATGACAAATAAACGAAATAATTTATTTGTTTTTTGTTTGTACCTAATTAGAAGGAGTGAAGATAATGTCCGCAAATTCAAAAGTAAATAGTATTTATTTCTAATGGATAAGAATATCGAAGAATTTTTTTAATGATAAAATATGACATTAATTATGACGTTGAAGACAAGGAAGTTTGGCAATAATTCCTTCTGCACATGTGGCTTCCCTGGTACTTCATAAACGGCGTAACTATGTAAATGTCTATTAACTGCTCCCAAATTACGATGTTTATTATTATTATTTTTTATACAAATTTTTTTTTTGACGTATTATTTTCACTGTTTGACATTATATACCTAAAATTTTGATTTCAGACTTGTAATGGCAAACTTCATTTGGTTTAAATGGGTTTTTATTTTTATTATTTTATTAATATTTTACACAGATTTGTGTGTACCTTGTGAAAGTGAGAACGTTGTAGGCTTAATAGACTAGATATTTTGTAGACCTTTTTCTTTTTTGTTAAGTAGCTGGTACGCATCGACAAGCCTACACTGTCCTCCCATACCTATTAACACTGTAATTTGAAAACATTGTAAAAGCCAATTATTTTTAAAAGAGTAACCGTGAAGTTTCTTCCCGGCTCTTCTCCATAGGAAACGACCCATTGGAACCGTGCACCTAGCTTCTGACGTTTCATAAGTGCCCATGTAGGTTTATGTGAAATAAAAATATTTTGATTTTGATTGATTACCAGCCCTTTAATTATAATTTACCATTGACATGCATGTGAAAATAAATTGTAATGGATTAATTATTTATTAATAATACATTTAATTGATATTATTTACTCGAACGTGAACGTAAACGGTGAAGGAAAACATCGTGAGGAAACCGGCATGTCCTAGAACCAAAAATTCGAAGACATGTGACATCTACCAACCCGCACTGAGCTCGCGTGGTGGATTACCTACGGCCCACTCCCTCTCACAAAGAGGAGGCCTGTGTCCCAGCAGTGGGAACATTATAGGCTAATTATGTACTCGAACGTGACTTTGTATTGTATAGATTCAGACTTATTACTAAAAACCTAATTAATTTGTACACTAATTTCATTGGTAGGACATAGAGCTCGACTAAAATGTATACATAAGACCTTTATTGCAATACCTGTGTTCACGAATAAAGATTGATTGATTGATTGATTGATTGATAGATAGGTTTTAAATATCGTAATATTGGGCTTCGGAAATTTATAACTATGCTAAATTTCATATGCACGAGGTCCCACACAAAAATAGCCCATTTTTACGCTATCAAAAACTTTTTAAACCAATTTATTATTCCTAATTAAATTTAAACATATAACTAATACATATTTTTGTAATTTCCTTTTAATTTCCTTTTTGCCATTTTTAAACACCTATCTAAGGACACTTGGATTTTTAAAACGAATATAACGATACCTTAACTGTCGAAATCCATCCAGCCGTTTGGAAGATACGAGGAAATAAAAAAAATACAAAAAAAATATACATACGTACAAGATACGCACTTAAAACATAACCCTTCTTTAGCAGTCGGGTAAAAACCTACAAATCGCAAATCGAGCGCGAGCACAGCTGTTTAGGTACCTTCACGCGTTCCACTACACCGCGCACCCGCGCCGACCGGCGTGTCATCATAAAACCAGTTCCAAAGTAAACATCTTTCCTTAACGATAACTTTATTTGTTTGTACTTAAGATATATGAGACGTTCTGAGGAGACACTCCATGTTACCATTAGACACATCTACTAGGATCACGGCGTCCTCGTCGACTTGTCATGATAATATTTTTAGTGATTGTGATGCCAAAAATAAATTAGTGTTATGTAACTTAACGTTTGACCACTGTGGTTTATTAGCTAGCTTCCCTATGCCATTACATAAAAAGCCGCATAAAATATAATAGAATGCAGGCCTTATACAGCTAGTCGGTGCGACAAGTTTAAAAATAATTACATAAAATTACATAGAATTACACCATCAATAGTAGAACACGTGAATCCTAATGATATCTATGGAGCCCTTTTTGATGTTGTGCAAAGAGTACCAATCTACTTTAAAGACCAAAACATTAATGGCACCTCCGCTGGCTTTAACCAATGGGCTACTCCAGGTATTTACAAAAGTAGAGCGCGACTAAGTATACGAGTTATACGGATTGAAAAAATACAGGTTTGACACTCCTTTCTTAGACTATATCAAAAATTATTCAAAACTATTTAAAAAAAATTGTGTTTTTGCTAAATATAAATTTTTAAGCGATACAATTAAACATTTCAATAATAAAGTAAAAACCACTTGGAAAATTATTAACAATGAAACGGGTAAGTCGGTTAAAACAAGAAAAACAACTTGAAATTATGGTTGATAGGTGTACCTACCTCAAGGCTCAATACTGGGTCCATTCTTATTCTTAGTGTATATTAATGACTTACCATTCTATTTAAAGGGTATCTGTAACGTTGTATTGTTTGCAGATGACATCTCTTTTCTTTTTAAAGTAAACAGGAATAGACAAGATTTTTACGACGTAAACAGTGCACTCTCAATGGTTACGGAATGGTTTACGACAAATAACCTAGTTCTCAATGACAAGAAAACGAAAAGTATAAAGTTCGCCTTGCCAAATGTTAGGAATCTAGGTCCCAAAATCGTCTTAGATAATAGGGTGTTTGAAACTGTAGACTCAGCAGTTTTTCTTGGTATAACAGTAGATGCCAAACTTCAGTGGGCATACATACATCGAGAACATATATCCAGCCTAGTGGGCAGGCTCAGTTCGGCCGCCTACGCCGTCAGAAAAGTAAGACAATACACTGACGTTGATACAGCTCAATTATTTTATTTTAGTTATTTTCATAGCGTTATGTCCTACGGTATTCTGCTGTGGGGCAAAGCCGCTGACAATCAAAATATATTCGTTCTTCAAAAACGAGCTGTTCGAGCTATTTACCAGCTTGGTGCCAGAGTTTCTCTGAGAGAATTAAAAAAAAAAAATATTGGTATTCTCACGGTGGCATCACAATTCATCTTCGCCAACATCTTATATATTAGGCAAAATATACACTTATACAGTAAAAACAGTGATATTCACAATATTAACACCAGAAATAAGGACAAATTACGAGCTCCATTTCACCGACTTCATAAGGTACATACGAGTAACTCATTTGTTGGGCTTGGTATAACTTTTTATGACATGCTGCCCTCGTCCTTGCTAGATTTGCCTTTTAATGCGTTTAAAACTAAAGTAAAATCCACCCTTTGTTCAAAGGCATACTATTAGATCAATGACTACTTAAACGATAAGAGTAGTTGGTCGCTGTGGTAAACTCAAGACAATGGTGCCGATTCCCTTGTTCACAAACTAAACTAAATTTAAGTTCAGTGCATCTTTTTCTTTCTATTTCATTAAGAAAAGGACAGAAGATAAATTTTAGTTTAGTCCTGTCAAATTAATCAGCGCCTGTCACTACTACATAGAAGTTTAGACGTGATTAAAAACTTGCCTACTAAAATTACGTCAATTTACGTCAAGCGCTGATTAATCTGACAGGACTAAACTAAAATTTATCTTCTGTCCTTTTCTTAATGTAATAGAAAGAAAAAGATGCACTGAACTTAAATTTAGATTAGTTTGTGAACAAGGGAATCGGCGCCAGTGTTTATGTTCTTTCTCCAGAATTAGCTTACCTACTGACAGGTTATATGAGTTCATATAATTGATTACTTTTTATTTGACTGTTAATTTAATTTAGTTAAATTTCAATTTATTAGTGACATAATCTACTCATTACAATGTGGTTTTTATATGAGTTGTATTGCAATAAGTGATTAGCTAGCGTCCTCGACTATTGATTATACTATTCTTGCCTGAGCAACCGGCAGCAGGTTCGTCATGCTCCCTCAGATGTCTCTGCCTGCGGTAGCGTCGGGGGTCGGGTTGCCTTCTTCCCTCCAATATAGCGAGGGGGGGTGATGGCTGATCTTTGCGTTATGCTCGTGAACGGGTGCTGCTTGCGGTGACTGGTCGTCGTGCTGATTCTGGTTTTAATTGTTATTAGTAATTGTTTATTAATTTTACTTTGATGGTGCTAGTTTATCATTTATCACTTACGAGTTACAGCAATAGCCTTATGTAAGCGGGCACGCCCTTTATTCCTGGAGGCTTTTTTTTAGGTATTAAGTACTGTTTACGTTTTTTTTATGTTGTAATTTTTATCTGCTTGAGTACAGTTTTTATTGTTTTGTTGGTATATTGGCGTGTGCTAGCTAACATATGGCAAGTATGTAATTTAATTTAATGATTTGTGTTTCGTAATGTTAACTACTTTGCATACGATTTGTATAGAATCAAGTTTATATAACTAAACAGACAGATGTGCTGCTGGGGAGTTTGTTCCGCCACTTCTTCTTCCCAGCTTAAGCACTAGGAAGTGGTGAAGGGCGGGCATTTTTGGGGGCCTGTCTTATGTAACTTTGACGTTCGAAAAGTGCTGAGTCTCAGCCTAGTTTGAATAAATGACTTTTGATTTTGATTTTTGATATATTTGTAGGATCAGGAGTGCCGAGCGGTACATCGTCAGGATTTGGAGTCCCCATCTTATTGGGATAAACAAGACTGTATAAACAATTAAAGGGTTTTTATTACAGTAGTAATTATGTGTAATTACTACTGTAATAAAAACCCTTTAATTGTTTATTATTGTGATAAAAATAACACAATAAATATAATAAATAATAAATAACAAAAATAAAAGAAGTTTAAAAGGTATAGTAACAATATAGTTACTCGAACGAACTCTTTCAGGCTACAGTTCGTATAGCAGCCCTAAGCCACCCAAACATAGAGTTTATTGCTTAATAAGCAAGCCACTATAGCTATGTAAATATGCAGCAGCGCTGTACCAGGTAAACCGACAGTTTTGTCGGGAGCTCTGTATTGAGGCCGAAGATCGATTGCCTCGAACACAGAGTGCTCGCTGTTTTATTAAACGATGCCATGACAACTCTGTCCACTGACGTACCGAAGTAGGTCACGTGTTTACTTGATACAAAACACTCAAATATTATGCTAAGTCTAATAAGACTTACTTTATAAAGTAATCAAATAATACTATGATAATTATCGTAAATAAAAAATGGCGATTTAACAAAGTAAAACATTTTAACATCAAAGTAACTGTCATCAGTTGTTATCGGTCACAAATATCGAAATATGTTGCCAAAATCAATTAGTGTGAATACCGAATACTTCATAAACAATGTTACGATTTGTGAGACAATAATTGATAGACAAGAATCACGTTAATTAATAATTAGCAAAACAAAAGACTACTAAGATTTGTGAAGCGTCGTCTCGTTAAAGTGGGTACAGATAGACAGACAGACAGACAGACGGACATAGCGAAACTATAAGGGTTTTTTGTTGACTACAGAACCCTAATAAAAAAATATTCAAATAATTATTTGAATATTGGATAGATTTATAATTATTTGAAACAAACCAAATTAGAATTCATTTTTTTAAAGTACCTACTAAAGAATAGTGTCATCAACTCATCATAGATAAAAAAGTTAGTCAATTAAATGTCAAAGTACACAAATTTGTATTAAATTATTATTCAGAAATTTATCAGTGCCGTAGTAGGCTTTCTCTAAACGAAGGCTTAACCTACTTCTTAATTTTTCCATTGTATACTCCCTCCACTTAATTAACGGATATTAGATGATGACACTTCTCTTATTTTTCAAATAAATAGGTAATAAAATACGGATGTCTTACATGTCAACGATAGTCTGGCTGTTCTTTCGAAATGGTTCGCTGCTAATAATCTTTTACTTATTGCGAACAAAACAAAATGTCTTAAGTTCTCATTACCAAATGTACCCAAAGTGGGTATAAATTTAAAACTTGATGGCAAGAAACTAGATGCTATAACGGAAACAGTATTTCTAGGAATTACTCTAGATTCGAAATTGCAATGAGGTGGCCAGATGCTCTTTCAGGTAGATTAAGTTCAGCTGCACATGCAACAGGAAAAATAAGGCAGTTGACTGATATAGGCAGCAGCTAGGTTAATACACTGCTTATTTCCACAGTATTACACAGTGACACTGTAATTTGAAAACATTGTAAAAGCCAATTATTTTTAAAAGAGTAACCGTGGAGTTTATTGCCGGCTCTTCTCCATAGGAAACGACCTATTAGAACCGTGTACGAAGCTTCTGAAGTTTCATAAGTGCCCATGTATTTTAGGTTTATGTGAAATAAAAAAGTGTCATTGGGTGGTCGATACTTTTAGGTCATTACTATACAGTATAAAAAATAGTAGGCCTACGACAGTACCTTGCGGCATGCCAAATTTAACTACACGCTCTTTTGATTTATGAATTACTTTATATTCATTGCTTTTATTTACTGCCGATATTTCTGTAAATTGTCATAGGATTAAACAAGGCTTGAGACATTACCTCTAATGCCATATGCTTCTAATTTTTCAATCAGTATGCCGTGACGCACATGGTCGTATGCCTGTGTCATTTCACAAAATATCATACCTAAAGGTATATTCGCATCTACTTTTGGCATGACATTATATAAAAAATCATGAATTTCCGTTAAGTTTATTATTTTACCATTTCTGAACCCTTTCTGTTCATTCGCGAGCATATTTTCCTTTTCGAGATAAGTATACAAGTGTCTATATAAATAATTTTCAAATATTTTTGATATTATACTACTAAGGGATATGGACGTCCTGGGTCGATGGCGTGTAGGGGTCCACTAGGGCCGATGTCTGCTGGAGTCACGGGAAGGTACTAAAGGGTTACCGAGGCCCCTGGCAACACAGACAACAGGAAGGAATACGGGTGGGTTTTAGTCAGTAGGAGTCTGACACACCCTCCCGCTCCGCCCAAAGCGGGAGAAGTTATTGGACGATATCCCCCCAAAAAAAAACCTATAGAGTTACATAAGCTCTTTATTTTCTTTTTTAAATAATGGTGCATCAGGAAAAATACCAGTGTCTACGTAAATATTAATTATATTATGGTTTAAATGCGAATATTTCTCGTGGTACTGATTTTATAACTTTATCTATTTAGATACTGATACAACCTGTAATGTAGATAAATACGAATAGTATAGATTAAAAGGATAATTCATATCCTATTAATAACATATTGGTGCTGATCTAGTAGTTGTATTTTGATAGATTTTTTATTATTTATTTATTTATTTTTCTATGCTCATATTTGAACTCTATCTCACTCTGATTTGGTAAGCAATGACGTTGATACAGTCGACGATGGTCGATGAAGCATGCTTGCTTGTTCGTACTCGAGACTTGAAGACTCCAAGTGTCAGATTAAAGCTAAGTTGCAAATATCGCCATCGCATTATAATAATCATAAAGAATTGTTTCTCAAACTATTCCTCAGGTACTAACCACTCATTCAAAGCCTCTGGTTGTGTGTTTTGGCGTTATTTCCCAGAGGTTATCGGTGTGTTGTTGGTTACTATAAGTAGGTACTTACGATACAGGAAAACGTAAATGCTAGAAGAGTTCCTCTTCTATGACGTATGTTCCTACTTACACGTACTTATTGTATTTTTTTGGATCGCGTCATATTTATCATTACCTATAGCCGGTACCTACCAACGCACATTCCAGGATTGACTGCGTAAAAAAATGCCGAACTATTTATTTACCGATTTGCTTAATTCCAGCCACAGTTTTTATAGGCTTGCACTACCGTACCCAAGATTTGCTCTTGGACAGCTGCAGACACCAGCCCGATACATTATACTTATAACGTGCAGGTACTAACTAACTAAATTAATTCAAACTCAATTCTAAACATTAAGTTTCAATTAAATCATTTACAGGCACTTTTGTATTGCCAAGGAGACGGTCAGTCGGTCAGTAATAATACCTACTATTTAGTCCTGTAAATGAGGCCGAGTGAGGTTCTCTCATTGATAGATAGAATTTTGAATAAACAAGGATATATCCCAATTATTCCCAATGGTCGTCTCCTCTACATAGGTGAATGACTGCCTTTATGGGACAGACTCATGATTGTTCCATGCCCTTATCTTATCAGAGCTCCTACTACTGTGGTGTTATGTGCAACTACGAGTAGAACAGAGCTAATTTGGGCGATTGATAACAGAGAAGTTATGTTTTTAAGTAATTTAGGGCGCGATTCATCAATTATACATACAACTGATGAATAAATGTTTTGTATCGGTTCCAACAATAAATGAATGTGCTTTTTACTCTAAATCAAAATTTAGAGTGATTCTAAACTAAATTATGATTATGATTATTTTAACCAACGATATTGGGTAGAGTCACGTCGGGTCTTAGGAGATAGTCCGAAGTTTTCCTTCCTTCTTTGGTTCTTGACCAATTGTCAAGGACAGTTAATGAGACACAATTGATTTTCTATTGTTTGACTCCGAATCGGTGTCACGCGGTGCTTAACAGGTTAAGTAGAGAGCTGTAATGTAATACAGCTCTCTGTTTGTCTTGCCGAGATAATATGTAGTTCAGTGATAGAATATTGTGAGCGCAACTCCTAAGTTAGTAAATGTATTAACATACAACTTAATGGAGTAGAGTTGGACCCTGTTGACTCAACAGTTTTTCTTAGAATAACTATTGACGCTAAATTACAATGGCGCCCACACATAGAAAAATTGTCAGGAAGGCTAAGTTCGGCCGCCTATGCTGTTACAAAAATTCGACAAATAACCGATGTAGATACGGCCAGAATTGTTTATTTTAGTTATTTTCATAGTCTTATGTCATATGGGATTCTTCTCTGAGGCACCTGTGCGGACATTAATACCGTCTTTGTTTTACAAAAAAGGGCTGTTCGAGCCATTTACAACCTAGGTCCAAGAGATTTCCTTCGAGAAAAATTCAAAGAAATAGATATTCTGACTGTAGCCTCTCAATATATATTTGATAATCTTATGTATGTACACAAAAATATATCAAATTTTAAGAAAATGTCCGATATCCACAGTTTAAATACCAGGAATAAACATAATCTTGCTGTACTTCACACTCGCCTCCATAGAGTAGGCAACTCGTTCATGGGTCAATGTATACGCTTTTACAACAAATTTCCTTTTGATATTCGAAATTTACCCATTAAACGATTTAAAAGCTGTATTAAAACCAAACTTTGTAAAAAAGGGTACTATAAAATTTCTGATTATTTAGAAGACAAAAAAGCTTGGGATTGTGCTGCTCGCTCTGATAAGCTTTGTGATAAAACCGTAACACTTGACATTTTAATTATGCAAAATCATCATTATATACAACTATACATATATACATATTGACATTGATGAATATTATAAACAAAATTACGTGAATTTTTAGGTACCTTGAAAAGTATTATATTACTTTAATTATTGTGAATGTGAGCACTATGTGGGTCATTTTTATTTATTTCTTGTTGTTTTTTTTTCTCTTAGTTTTAATGATAGTCTGGCATTTTGATTACTTTATGCGGCCAACCCAAATGTCCTTTCCTTGGTATTGTTCGTCCAGTCGTTGAGCTCCTTAAGTTTTGAGTTGAGCTACACGATTACTGACAGATGCTTGCACTGACTGGACAGGTCCACTCAAAGAACAATGCCCACTTCCGATACATTTAAAAACCTGATAATGAAAGTTAATGTATAGTTATGTGGTATAGTAGAAAGACTACCTATTAATTTAGACAATAATGTCTTATAGTCATTTTTACGATTTAAACGCTACGAAGACCAAAAAATATTAATGCTACTTTTTACTCTTTTTAGGTTAGGATTTGCCGATACTAAATAGAGAGTACAGAAATAAATGTGCTAGAAAGTGTGTGTTTATTAAAGCTCGAAGTTTAGTCTAAAATAAGAACACTTAACGAGCTATGGTAAAACGTCTTTTTTACTTTGTGAATTCCTTGAAACCAACACATAAGTACCTACTTAACAGTTACTAACTACATTTTTAGTATAAAACGATAGTTGAGATAGTATAAATACTTAAAGAAAGTCTAACTTAGTTCTTGTATTGTCAAAAGTGATCACTTATCTACCCAACACATTTCATTGGCCGCTACATACTTACATACATAGGTATCTCCTGATGAACAAAACAGGAAAAACAAATAAAACACTATGTTAAAGTGAAATGGTTTATTAATTATCATCATTTTCATCTAAATCTCTTATAACCACGTCATCCAGAAATTCTGCTGGGTCAGAGATATTTTCTTGATACCTAGCCCATCCAAGGTACCACACTAATGTCATGATGTGAGAATTACAACAATATTCGACTATACCAGCTCTGCCAGACACATTATTTTCTATCAAAATGTAGACAAAGGTCGTCAGATGAGGAAGATATCGAGGTCCAGGGGCGGTAAATAGGGTCGTAAAAAGTAGTAACACACAAAATGGCACAGTACACAACGAGACGCAAGCGCAACAACGAAGGACTGCGCCCATGCCAATCGCAGAACTGTCAAATGTTAAAAAAAATCCGTTTCACTCGTGCGAACTAATACATAATGCATGATTAATTTATTTAATTATTTTGTTGTTTTTAATTAAACTTTATCATACACAGACGAATAAGTAAGTACTTACTGATTAAATAAAATGTAAAAAAAATGTTTAAAACTTAGAAATAGAGTTGAAAAAAGTCAAGTAGCAGTGGGTAAAATGGAACGTCGTAAAAAATGGGTAGTTGAGATGCGTTCAGGGTAATTGAGTTGCGTTCAAAACATGGTAAAAGTTTACCCTTGACGTAGAGTAGATAAGCATTAAGAAAAATTAAAAAAAAAAAATTCCTGCGTTTCTTTTAACATTGTGATAAGCGTAATTAATATACAATTAAATTAGCTGAATTTTAAGATTTATTTCATTTCTATACATTGTCAGGTGAAAAATGGTCATTCTTCTTTGTGTGGTTCTTTCCTCAAAAGACCATTTCAGACATGGATCTACATGGTCCTCACATGATCTGACCAAGATTATGACTGGACTTTAAAAGAGACTTTGACCCTTGACTTTGTTTCGCCATTTCTTCTCAGGGGTAGTCAGATAGGAAATGTCGACTCCAACTAGCTTATTTTTTAATTTTTTTTTTAATATGACGTGTAAAAGTGATTTTTATATCCAGAAATTCTCATTTACAGAATAAACAATTTCATTTAATTTCATAATTTTTCTTTCCTGCTTATGCTTTAACAATAAATCAAAATCAAAAGTCATTTTTTCCAACTAGGCTGAGAATCAGCACTTTTCTAACGTCAGAAAGGGGGGCGTTTTTGGGGGACTGTTTTATCGTCCCTTAGCTAACAACACCGTATAAGTCATTTTTACCAACTTTACAGGAGAAGAAAAACTTGTGCGGTGTTGAGAGGCCAACCGGCTTGCGGCGCTGTCACTACTTTTCGAATTACGGCTTCTGATTGGCTGAAATCTATATCATGTGACCAATGGTTAGACTCGCAATGAGCAGCTACATCTACAGGCATTCAAATGTAAAAACCGCCAATTTTCGACTTGAACGGTGTTGTAAGCTAAGGGACGATAAAACAGTCCCCCAAAAACGCCCGCCTTTCACCACTTCCTCGTGCTTTAGCTGGGAAGAAGAAGTGGCGCAACAAACTCCCCAGCAGCACACCTGTCTGTTTAGTGAGATAAACTAGATTCAATACAAATCGTATGCAAATTAATTAACATTACGAAACAGAACACATTAAGTTACTTGCCATATGTTAGCTAGCACACGCCAATATACCAACAAAACAATGGAAACTGTACTCATGCAGAAATCAAAATTACAATATAAAAACGTAAACAGAACCTAATACCTAAATAAAATCCTCCAGGCATAAAGGGCATGCCCACTTACATAAGGCTATAGCTGTAACTCGAAGTGAGAAAAGATAAACCAGCACCATCGAAGTAAAATAAATAAACAGTTAATTACTAATAACAATAATAAAATCATGGTCAGCAAGACGTTCACGTTCGTGAGTATAATGCAAATATCAGCCATCCTCGCCATATTGGAGGGAAGGAGGCAACCCGACCCCCGACGCTACCGCAGGCAGTGACATCTAAGGGAGCATGACGTACTTGCCGCCGGTTGCTCTGGCAAGAATAGTATGATCAATTGTCGAGGTCGCTAGGTAACCACTTATTGCAATACGTCTCATAAAAAAAAATAATTGACATAAACACACATAATCAGCCTATAATGTTCCCACTGCTGGGACACTGGCCTCCTCTCTGTGAGAGGGCCGTAATTCACCACGCGGGCCCAGTGCGGATTGCTAGATGTCACATGTCTTCGAATTTTTGGTTCTAGGACATGCCGGTTTCCTCACGATGTTTTCCTTCACCGTTTTGAGAGCAGTGGTGATGAAATAATTTACACAAAGTAAAGCGCCTGCCTGGGTTCGAACCTACGACCTACATCTCGTAATTCGCGGCCGTTACCACAAGGCCACCACTGCTCACCTATATTATTTGACTATTATTATTTATTATGTATATTATTCGTTTATTTTTATTTGACTATACGTAAAGTCAAATAAAAATAAAGAATTATATGAACTCACACAACCTGTCAGTAGGTAAGCTAATTCTGAAGAAAGAACATAAACATTGTCTTGAGTTAATCACCCATTGCTCACTTTTTTATTTCTTCTCTCCTTCGCGAGCATTACTGCTTCGCAGAAGGAGGTGACGGCTGCCTATGCCCTCTCGCTCCGTACCATGGCCTGAACCAGGGCCGGACGCGAGAGATCTCTGCTGCCGATTGCCTCGACAGATAACCGATGTAGATACGGCCAGAATTGCCTGCATTCGACAGATAACCGATGTAGATACGGCCAGAATTGTTTATTTTAGTTATTTTCATAGTCTTATGTCATATGGGATTCTTCTCTGGGGAACCTGTGCGGACATTAATACCGTCTTTGTTTTACAAAAAAGGGCTGTTCGAGCCATTTACAACCTAGGTCCAAGAGATTCCCTTCGAGAAAAATTCAAAGAAATAGATATTCTGACTGTAGCCTCTCAATATATATTTGATAATCTTATGTATGTACACAAAAATATATCAAATTTTAAGAAAATGTCCGATATCCACAGTTTAAATACCAGGAATAAACATAATCTTGCTGTACTTCACACTCGCCTCCACAGAGTAGGCAACTCGTTCATGGGTCAATGTATACGCTTTTACAACAAACTTCCTATTGCTATTCGAAATTTACCCATTAAACGATTTAAAAGCTGTATTAAAACCAAACTTTGTAAAAAAGGGTACTATAAAATTTCAGATTATTTAGAAGACAAAAAAGCTTGGGATTGAGCTGCTCGCTCTGATAAGCTTTGTGCTAAAACCATAAAATTTGATATTAAAATCATCATTATATACAACTATATGTACATATTGACATTGATGAATATTATAAGCAAAATTAAGTGAATATTTATGTACCTTGAAAAGTATTATATTACTTTAATTATTGTGAATGTGAGCACTATGTGGGTCATTTTTATTTATTTCTTGTTGTTTTTTTTTTTTTTTCTCTTAGTTTTAATGATGGTCTGGCATTTTGAGTTCTTTATGCGGCCAACCCAATTGTCCTTTCCTTGGTATTGTTCGTCGAGTCGTTGAGCTCCTTAAGTTTTGAGTTGAGCTACACGATTACTGACAAATGCTTGCACTGACTGGACAGGTCCACTCAAATTTGTGTGGTTCTTTCCTCAAAAGACCATTTCAGACATAGATCTACATGGTCCTCACATGATCTGACCAAGATTATGTCTGGACTTTAAAAGAGACTTTGACCCTTGAGTTTGTTTCGCCATTTCTTCTCAGGGGTAGTCAGATAGGAAATGTCGACTCCATCTAGCTTATTTTTTAATATGACGTGTAAAAGTGATTCTCATATCCTATTTACAGAATAAACAATTTCATTTCATTTCATTTCATTTCATTTCATTTCATTTCATTTCATTTCCTCCACGAGGACACGGCGGTGCTCTGCGCAAGCCGGGCAGACCTCCACCGTATGCTCCACCGGGTCCTCAGGGCGATCCACACAGTGGTGACACCCGAGCGTTTCCTCCCGCCTTATCCGACACAGGAACCTCCCGAAGCTGCCGTGTCCGGTGAGGAGCTGCGTCAGGCGGAAGGTGAGGTCGCCGTGGGGCCTCTCTAGCCACTCCTTAAAGAGGGGACTTCGAGGGGCACTGGGTTGCGACAACTGTACTCTCCATGTCGCCATGAGATCCCGCCGGAGCACCGTCCGCTGTGCTGCAATTTCTCGCGGCAGCGGAGTTACGCCCCGGCGTTTCGCCTCCTCGCGCCTCTCCCATACGTGCGCGAGGGCTTTTGCCTCCAAATCCCATGGCGGCAATCCGGCAAGGAGGCTCGCTGCCTCATTGGAGACCGTGCGGTATCCCCGAACCAGCCGGATGGCCATGACCCTCCGGCAGGAGGCGTTTGGACCCCCCAGATTGGGCAGCAGCCGCTTCAAGTTAGCCCCTGCCCGCTCCAGTTTGGGAGCCAAACGTCGGAAATGCTCCACGAAGTTCCACCAGCTGTCAAGGACGAGTCCCAGGTACGTCATCGTCGACTCGACGCTGATGTAAACCCCTCCTACCGATATTCAGGATCCCGGTGGTGGCGCGTTCCGAGGACCATGGCCGCCGCCTGGTGGGACCTCCCCTGCGCCAAGACCAACGTGTCGTTAGCGTAGCACACTACGCTGACGCCGCTAGGGAGGTCGGCAAGCAGCACCCAGTCGTATCCGATGTCCCACAGATGCGGCCCCAGGACCGATCCCTGTGGGACACCGCACGACATCTGTTGCCGGTTCCACACTCCCTGGTGACCGGGGTAGATGACGGCCCTGTCCGTCAGATAGGCCTCGACCACACGGCAGAGGTAGGTTGGCATCCGGTGGTACCGGAGTGCCTCCCTGATGCAACTCCAGGGCAGGGTAATAAAGGCATTGGCGATTTCTAGAGACACCGCCAAGATGACCCCACACTGGGCAACAGCATTCGCCATCGTCAGGGCTCGCACGCGCATGATGGCGTCCGCCGTAGAGCGCCCCCTGCGGAAACCAAACTGGCTCTCCGCCAAATCCGGCCCCACCCGCACCAGCTGGCCGACGAGGTGGTCTGCAATGACTCTTTCAAAGAGCTTGCCCACCTCGTCAAGCAGCACGATGGACCGATAAGCGGACGGAGAGTCCGCAGGGCACCCTGCCTTCTTTATGAGGACCAGTTTTCTCGTCTTCCAACGAAGCGGGAACTGGCCCCTCTCCAAGCATGCGCTTAGGAGCCCTCTAAGTCGAGGCCCGAGAGCCTACAAGGCCAGGACCCAGGCCCTCCCAGGTTAGCCGTCGGGTCCTGGGTCGGTATTTTTGGCATTAAGCCTGCGTACCGCCGCTCTCATTTCTACTTCGGTCACCTCCGGAGCATCATCGTCGTCGTCGTCGGCGGTGTGGTCCGCATCAGGCACCGCAGTAGGCGGAGCCATGGGCGGGAAGGTGTGTTCCCCTCGCGAAGGGAACAGAGTGCTCACCACATCCTCCACAAGCTGGGGCCGACGAAAATAGGGTCCCTATTTTCGTCGGCCGCCGTATTTTGTCCCGCCCAGGGATGACAGGGTGGACCCTGTCATCCCTGGGCGGGACAAAATACGGCTCAGCGACCACGGCGATGTTAATCGACCACTGCGCCATGCTCTGGAGCGACAGATCCGGTGGCGAAGTGGTTGATGTTCGCCTGGAGGAGGCGGAGGCGTGCTCGGCAGGCTTGCCAGCCGCCGCACATACGGCACAGTGCGGCGTGGCATTGCACGAGCCGGCCTTGTGCCCGGGCAGACCACAGCGGTAGCAAATACTGCTGTGGTCCACCTCCGAGGTGCAATTGGCTCCCACGTGGTTGCCCACCTGGCAGCGGAAGCACCTCAAAGGTCTGGGTTCCAGCAGTTTCACCTGCGCGGAAACACAGCCCACCAATAGCCGTTGTCCCTCCCCGGCAATTTTCCTGGCCGCCGACACGGGGCAGCTCACCGTGATGGTTTGCAACCCCGCGGAGTCAGGACGGATGGTGCCTGACCTCACCTGCTTGGCAGAGCACCCTCCAGTTCTAACCACTGGGGCGACCACCTTTTCTCCCGTCACGGAGTCGTCCAGGCCCATGATGAGCATGCTAGCGCATTTGGTGGGCCTGGACATTCGGACCTCGTCCGCATTTAGGGACGCTCTAAGTCTTTCTGCCAGAGCGTTAGCGGCCGGGCCACTGGCCGCACCGGGGACCCCAGTGCACCATTCGGGCCTCAGTCACCGTAATCCTCATTTTGAGGCCATTAGCAGTGCCGAGCTCCTCGAGGCGCACCACCTCACCCACCTTCGCAAGGACGGTCTTGTAGGACACGCTCTTCTTTTTCGCATCCGGCTGTAGTGTGATCACAGCTGTGGAATGCGCGGAGCCTAGCCGCGGCGGAGCGCTCCTTGTGCCGCTGCCACCTCTCCCTCTTTTTGGCCACCCTCACTGCCTTACCCGCCTTCTTCTTCTCCCCGGTGACTTGCCATTTGGCATCGGCCGGAGGAGATTTAGGAGGCGGCGGTGGCCGACTCACCACCAGGGCCGGAGCTCTCCCCACCGGGGCTGAAGCTCTTGCCACTGGGGCTGGAGCCTTCGCCACCTGCGCATTCGCCGCGCCCTTGGTCTGCCCCGACGATCCCGGTTTGGCCTTGGCACTTGTGGCGGCTGAATATAAGGCGGGTTTCGACTTGCCCGAGGCTGGCTGGCTCGCCGCCAACGGGGGACGTAGGACGATGGCCTCCAGGGCGGAGAAACGACTCCGCAAGGAAGCCATTTCCTGCTGCACCAGGGTCAGAACCCGGTCCTCCACAGGCACGGGCCGTCCCTGTCCCTGCTGCTGCCCCCTTGCGGCTCCATCCAGGGGCCGGCTCCTTGGAGCCCAGCCAGATCCACTCGGAGCTTCTCGTTCTCCTTTCGGAGAAGCTCCATGGCGGCTGTCAAGCGGGCGATCTCTGCGAACCCGGCCACACGCTCTAAATTGAAGCCACCAGCGGCGTCCGGCCCACCACCAGGAGCCCCCGAGGAGGGCACTACCTTTGCGAGCCTCTCGGCTCTTTGGGCCTTCTCGGCTGGGCAGGCTTGGCTCGGCTCGCCAACCTCCCTGGTGGAGGGCCGTCTGTCCACCCCTTGACCTCCTCGGGCTCCACCCCGCCGGCTGGAGTGTATTTTAGTCCTCCGCCCGACCCCCTCGTCGGAAGACGACCCCGAGTTGGGGCGCTTCGAGTTTCGGAAGCACCCTCGCTTCCTCTCGACCACCTCTTCGCGCTTCGAGCTCCCGGAGCTCTTTGTGCCTGATGCAGCGTCGGGCTCCGACCCAGCATCACTCTCCTCCGCTTGACGTCCAGTTTTTTTTTTTAATGTGTCCATATTGTTCCCACGAGTGTGGGGGATTTATTCAGTCCACCTAGGTTCACCCCCTGTCCCTAGATAAGTGTAAATTTATAACCCAACCAGAGGGTCCACTGGTACCCTGGCTGGGGGTGCGCTAACGACTGATGCGCCACCTACAACTACAAAGTTGCAAATGCCTTTCATATCCTTGCCACACACCAAAACATGATATTAGAGGATTTTTTTATAGAGGTTATCTTCCTCGCGATCCGGGTGACCAAGCCAAGATCCTCGTCCCGTTCCAAGCCACAAAACATGACTGTGGTCTCTTTACTGATTACGATTTCGACGGTTGCAGTCAGGAGAAACGGTTCTCCCGCTGTTAGCTCGCTGGCAGGGTGAGTGCACATCGAGCATCGCCACTCTGCGCCCACTCGACCTGCCCTCTCTAAGCAGAGAGGGCAGTGGACGACCGACGATCGAGCATGAAGCTCCCTCCCCGCCACGCAGAAATTCGCCACAGTAATACTCTCTCCGAAACATGGAAAGACTATTGGCCGTGCCATGGGTGCACCGGCCCGACGACTGCTCTTTCCCCCGAACTTATTCGCAGGGAACCAGCAGCAGTCAGGCACACGAGGAGGTTTTCAGCACGCACCTCATATTTTTTTTTTTGGTCTAAGGTTATTATTCAACTAAAACTCAAAATAAAAGCATTTATTTCAAATAAACCAATTACAGGTACTTTTGAATTGTCAAGGAGTCCGTCAGTCAGAAAGATGAAGCTAGTTGCCCATTCTAAAGCGTAGTAGGTACCTATGGAGAAGGATGGACAAGAAACTCCAAGGACACTCTTTTAAATCAACATAATTATTATGGTTACAAAATATTGTTTACATCATTCATTTTGAAATGATACATGTGAGAACGATGCAGAACGTAAAAGCGTCCGTAATAAAAAGATTAATAAAAAAAAAACAATTAAAATAAGCCGTGGCAGTAGAGATGACCAGTCTCTACTGACGGCGCCCGTTCACGAACATGACGCATGGATTTAATACCATTCAGCTTTGAAGGGAGCTAAATGATACAACATACGCGCCAACATCAGCGAGCTATTAGAGTGACGCGACATACTACCAGCCGCCAATCGCCTCCACGAGGACACGGCGGTGCTCTGCCCAGGACCAGCGTTGAGCCAAGCATTTATTTATTTTCGTGCATTTTATCAGCGATGTAATCCCCCAACTTATAATATGTTTGGCTGCATAGTGTGCGTTTTATACAAGATTAAAATTTATGGGGAGGTATTTTATTGCAACATTTTAAACAGTACCCCATGAAAGATGAGTCTACTTTAGCCTGCCTGAAACCTGGTTAAAATAATTGGTCCCTATTTCTAGTGATGTAATTGTGTTTTTCACCTCATTTACTATAAAGATGTAGATTTTTCCTTACTTACATGATGTTTTCATAAATATATTGACAAGGTACCGTCATGATGTTAATTTCTTTAAACAGTTTCCTCAGAGAGTCGCACCTGCGGAGGCCATATATAACTCTGATGGCTCTTTTCTGCAGAATAAAAATAGACTCGACGTCTGCAGCCCGTCCCCATAGTAAAATACCGTACGCCAAATACTATGAAAGTAACTAATATATTCTAGCCGTGCGGTATCTACATCAGTAAATTGACGGATTTTTCTCACAGCATATGCTGCTGTACTTAGCCGTGCTGCAAGGGAATTTAAATGAGGCCCCCATTGAAGCCTTGAGTCGAGCGTAATCCCCAGGAAAACAGTTTTATCGACTAATTCTAGTTTCTCTTGATTCAATACTATCTCACAAATACTACTTTTGACATTTGGTTATATGCACTTAGTTTTTTCCCATTTAATACTAAATTATTAGCAATGCATTTAATACTAATTTATTTGTGGTTGGGTTTTTAACAAATGGGGTAGATCATTAATATATACTAAAAACAGGAAAGGACCCAATATCGAGCCTTATGGTACACCCATTTCTACTTTTAAGCCGAGTGAATTACTTTATTTCATTAGATCCGGGAAGACTCCTTGATCAACACACAAATTAAATATGAATGCTAAGTACGGCGCTATATTCTCAATAATGGAGGTATAAACTTTGATTGACATTCCCCATAGATTTTCTGTCAATTTGATCTTGATTTGCTTGTAAGATTTTATTACTGTTACGGGGTTTGCTTGAATTGAAATTCAATCGGGCAGGATGAAACGTTTGCTCTTAATAAATCAATAGAACGCGAAGACGAGGAATTTAGGGTTTCAGTAGTTTTAATTGGGATACTGGTAAAGAAATTTACAAACACGTGCGCTACTTCTTTGTTTGAGCTTAAGAGACCACACAAGTTTCTAGACTGAAATCATTATTATCTCTTTATTTTATTATCCGCTGATGTGATCTTGTTGCTAATGTACAAGGCTTTAGCTACCTTGCAGGTTTTTTTTAAGTTTTAGAGTAGGTAGCAACGTATTTATTAAAAGTTAATATAAGGAGTTAATATAAGGCTTAAGGCCATAAAGCTCAAACAAATTTTCCCTACTTTTCCTAATACCCAGTTCCCCAGTCACTGAACAAAAAATTGGGCAAATAGTTTTTGTTTTCTTTTAGGGATCCGTAGTAAACAGGGTTCCTCCCTTATAGTTTCGCCATGTCCGTCTTTCAGTCTGTCTGTCCCCGCTGTAGCTCAGAGACGCTTATTACGTAGACCGCTGTAATTTGGCATAGGATTTAGCACTATGTCGGCGTGATTAATATGTATAACATATTAATCACGCCGACATAGTGCTAAAGTAAAATCTAGAAAAACATTTTTTTTAGGGTATCTCCCTGGCACGTAATGTGGGGATGATATTTTTTTCTCATCTACCCCATGGTGTGGGGTATCGTTGAATAGCCCGTTCAAAAATATTGCGGGTCTGTGAACACTACTTTTCGATTCAAGGATCCGCTTGTGTAATATTAAGAATTAAAGTGCTAATTTTTGTTATAGTCATATGTGCCCCCCCCCCCCTGCCAGCTAAACTATGACAGCTAAGTGGGCTTTACAAGTTAAGAGGTCGACAACACCTAAAGCGTGGTCACTGTCGGACTGCATAGAAAAGAAAGAGAAGCGCGATGACACAACGGTGGTAATTTATTGCAAAATATGAAGCAATTATCGATTTACAAAAAAGCTATAGATTTTATAAAAAAAAAAAAACACTATTATGCTAATATGTTACTTGTAGAATAATCTGACAAAAAATCAGAATGATTGCATGTATATTAGTATGGTTTTTGATTGTTAAAAGAAAAAAAATCTATCGCATCAAATTAGTTATATTATGTTTTCAACACACTATCTACCTAGCATATATCCTTAAAAATATCATATATTTTTTATTTTGTTTACTGCAGTGGATCATATACTTTAAGGCATTATAAAACTTATAAAAGTTGCGTTTAGGTCCTGTAGTCCCCTTAACGAGTAATAGTAGACCAACTTAAATTTGCAGTTGGAGAATTGACCGTGGCATATATCGATGTATGGGAGAACATGTTTTTCAACTACAATGTTAAATTTCTTTTTGGGATAAATTGATCCCAACTTTCCAACTACAGAACCCTTCATTTTGGCCGGTTTTTAAAGTATTATTGAACTCTGTGCGCACTACCGAAAAGTATTCCTCGTATAATTCATTTACATTGTTTTTAACATGACCCGGTGTACTTAACTTACTAATTAAGTTATTATTAAATCTTTTTAGATTGCTGGTATCTGTCTAGATTGCGTCTAATTTTTTTTAAATGGTGTGTTGGATGTGGAAGCAGCGATTTTACTGCTGTGATCAGAAGGGAGCTAATTTACAATAGCTTTATCTAAGTAGTCGGAGCAACCAAAAACATTATCAATACAAGTAGCAGAATTTGAAGTTATGCGGGTTGGTTCTGGAAACACATTTGACAAATTGAATGATTCAAAGAGACTTAATAATCGACTGCTATATGAATTATTATCTAAGATATATATTGAAGTCACCACAGATAATTAGCGATTTTTTACCAGTTGCAAGTTTTGCTAGAACATCTTCTATTACTGACTCAAATACGGAGTAGTTTTGATAATTTGGGGGTCTGTAAACGCACACTATTATATTACAATATTATATGCTTATCTAGCTCAACACAGGACAGTTCAATGTTATGTTCCACCGACAAATCAACTATACCTTTACGAGGCTTAGATTTAATAGATTTTTTAACTAAGATTAGTGAACCCCCACGCAGCTTAGATTTTAGGTGAAAACACTATAATTTTATTCACACTATGTTTTTTTCTAAAAATAGTTCAATATCTAATTGTTTGGAAGAAAAACCTTGAATATTTTGATGAAATCATTTGAAGGAATTCTACTTAGACCCTTCTTTACACTTAACTATTTGAGCGCAAGAAGACAACTTGTTGTTGGTAGGTGTAACTTTATTGTTACCGGTAGTATCTTCTGTTGTTTTACTGTCTACTTAGTTTAAATCGACATCCAGAGTGAGCCCCAAGACTCCCATGCCGTCACCAGGTAATGAGATCCTACTAGTTGTGTACCCCACATTAGGACAAGAATATGCCATAGTGACACATGGATCCTCCTTCGTACAATTATTGTAAATAGTTGTAGCATTAGTGCTACAGTTATTAAAGGTGACCACCTGTTCATTAGAATTACTTGAGGCGTTAATTATAGTACAAGACTTCGACATACTACTTATGTCTGAGTTTATATAGGATTATAGCCTCGCTATTTTATGTCAATTTCAACTTATCAACAAAACTGTTGGTGTCAAAAAATATAAGTTTGTCACTGTAGTGACTTACTAAGAACTGAATATGCTTATTAAGCATATGTAAATAATTGTTTTTTCTATTTGATAACCTCTCAAAATATGGAAAAGCACACAAAATCATTTTATTACAATTTATTTTTTAAATCTCAGTAACACTGTCAGTGATACTCGTATCTTCTGTTTATACCTGGGTACTATAACCTACAAATACAGTAATGTTGGTATTTAAATCATACTGATTTCTTGTTTGATGTCATTATTTCTTTGAAGGATGTCCCAGGTAAACAATAATTTTGAGTAGGAAAACTCAAGTTGTTACTAACTAATTTCCCTAAACCTCTTCTTATACTATTTAAAAAATAACTGACTGATAATAAACTTGATTACTACAAGAGGAAATACTACTAGCTACTGACTGTACCACTTGAGATAACTCTTGCACAATATCAGGTATATTTTGGTTGGGAATACAGTCTTGAGACAAACTCTCGACCTGGGACGGGTCCTCTGTTGCCTCAGGCTGGACAGCATCAGGGTTTGGAAATCTTCTGACAAGTACACTGACACATAACTAACTCATTAGCAGCAAGAATATTTTCTTTAATTTGGTTCTGAGAGCACACATATTTAATGTAAAGGGAACTAAGTCTGCCCTCAAGTACCCGTATGTCAGACTGTAAGCGCTGTGTATCAATTTCATAGATTTATTTGCTGTCTTCTAGTTCGATTTCATAATTGTTTAATTTATTGATTACATTAACACGTTCTTTCCTTAGTGGAATATATTTGGAATAGTGTTTTTGTTGTTTCCTAATTTGATTGCATTTTTTAATTATTCTATTCAGTTTTGCATATTTTTTTCATTTTCTTATGGCTAACTATACTCTCTATAATCGTACTATTAACGTGGAATATAGTACAAACAGTTTCTAAATGTTCATATAACAAATTCATATAAATCACTATCCATCTTCGTTGCTTGAGAGATCACTCACGTATGTTTATGAGCCTACATTTCGACCACCTAAATTTAGGGGACCTTTAGACGTTTAACTGATCCCTTACTATTGGTTAAACAGAAACCACCTTTTAACAGTCCCTTAACCATTCTTAGGGGATCCCTTAAACTTAGGGGATGTCGTAGAAAACGAGCATGTGTCTCGTACAAAATTGTACGAGATCTCGCCAGATTGCGAGAATGTGCGGGGCAGCATAATCAGTCTGTATCATAGCGCGGCTGCAGGGTACTTGGCTCGCAGGAAAAACAGGAGTTGTCTGTCAGATGAAACCCTTGATATACTGTAATTTTCGAGAAGCCATTTTCAAAAATAACTTTTCCATTCACACAGCATGACAAAATTTTCATCTGACTGACTTTAAATCTCCTATTTATTTGATTACTAAAGCAATTCTTACTACTTTTAATTACTTCAATGTTTGATGTTGCTTAAATTGTTAAGTTTTGTTTCATTTTATTAGTTCCTATTACTTTTTAATTATACTTTGTAATAATACAAATTCTTAACTAATGATTGCTGTGGAAAGCTAATAATATTATAATCACTCAATGAAATTAATAGTTTTTGTATACGTTTTCAGTAAAAAATACCCAATCTCGCGAGTTTCTCACGACTGGCTCTATAGTCTCACGAGATCTCTGTTACGTCTAAAATCTCGCGAGATTGCATGCCCTCAATACAGTATAACAGAGTGAATGACACTTCAAGATAATGATATAATACTTACCTACACGTTATAGACCTAGGCATACTTGAAAACCAATAGTTTACCTTAAGTATATCCACACATCTTTGCACAGACTTAATCGTTTTAAGGTTTTTTAAACTCAAAATCGAAGTCAAGATGTTTAGATGCGATAAAATGTTGAATAAAAGAATCTGGCGCAAACTACTGAGTGTTGTTATACCGAGGTTGTACTGTGGAGGTAGGACGTGTTCTCTTTACCCTGCCCTGTGTACAGAACCTTACTACCTAGCATAGTTCCTTCGCTTAGTTGACCAAAAACCTATTGTTTATCGATTGTCTTTTGTTGAGTTACTGCGACCAGACAAGCGTATGTCTCTTTATTTTAGTACAACTTTGCATAAATACAATAGCAAGTCCTTTTGGGGAGCGCGTTCCATCGCTCGTTTCCTTTACGGATAAGGCACCTGCGCCCCTATAAGGCAAGTTATGAACCCACCGGGCGGTGTATTGCCACTTGTTTTTAACGACATTTTATCTTTATCTGTGTGATCCTAATTGTTGTTATGGTTTTGTTGAAAGAACTTTTCGTTTCTATAGCGGCACAAAAACATAATACCTAGGTACTAATCTGCCTTTAGGCCTCAATCAAAATCAAAATATTTTGTTTCATATGGCACATGGCTACATGGGCACTTATGAAACGTCAGAACCTAGGTGCACGGTTCCAATTAGTCGTCTCCTATGGAGAAGAGCCGGCAAGAAACTTCATTTTTACAAATAATTGGCTTTTATAATATTTCCATAGTTCAGTGTTAACAGGTATGGGACGACAGTGTAGGCTTGTTAACAAGTACCAGGTACGTAACAAAATAGAAAATTGTCAATAAATCTATAGTCTAGAAAGGCCTACGACGTTCTCACGTTCACAAAATAGAAAACCATCTACATGAAAGATAAATTAAATAATAAAAATAAAACTTATATATCTAAACCAAATGACATTATTACCGCTACAACTGTAACAAATAGCAATGGCAGCAGCGATAGCCAAGTCATTGGTCTCGAGCTCGAACCCAATACACGCATTTCTGACTTTTCGGATTCATGTGCGTATTGTGTAATATTAATTACCTATCACTTGCTTAAAAAACGGTGAAGGTAAATATTGTGAGGAAACCGGAAATGCCTAAGAGATCATTCTCGACTCTCTTGGCTTCACATGCGCCAAGTCGGAGGCCCACGGGTGGCATAAAACTCTGACACCAGGTTAGTCACTAACCACACGAAAAAGGAAGAAAGAACTGTAACGGTAACAAATTCGAATAAAATATCAAAATATGTCCAAGCCTGAAATGTACGGTCGCGTTCGTAAGCGTAATTGTAAAGTACCGTATGTGAGGTAGGACTCACGTATGGCCCTGACTGTAGTTAAGTATTTTCTTGATGAGCTGAATAAAATATGGTCGCCCGTAAAACTTTACTAAAATAAAAGTAGATGTGATATCTACTTTTATTAATTCAAATAATGTTTTTTTTTTACTCAGAGTATCCATCCATTATTTTTTTGTTTGTTTTTTTTTATACCAATGATGAACTTTAATGCAAGTCAGGAAATGTTGTAAGGATTACAAAGGATTGAACGACTTTAATTATTATAATTTACCGTTTATCAGTCACACTCGGTCCTCCCAATAAACAACAATGTAACAAACTGAATCATTCAACATTACAAGTGTTACGTAAGTACGTATCGGTAAGACATTATTAATAAATAACAATGAATACCAGTCAATGGAGGTAGCTGCAGGACTGAGGACCGCGATAACAAACGAAGTGTGAATGGAAAACCGCAAGTTAACCGCAGGTTTACCGAACTTAGAACGTACTTACATCGAGCTACTATTTAACTTTGAAATGCTAACCTATAACTATGGCAAGCTCGTGATGACCCGAAAGCTAAAGAACCCGCTCTAAAGCACGAGGTGGTGCCAAGTTTTAATGCTACTATTGCCATTTTATATAATTGATATGTTTATTTTAGCCACATACCTACTGATTGACATTAAAGGAAAAAAAACAAGCGGAAAGTAAACCTTACCTATAGGTACCTAAATAATATGCCTCATTTAGGTACCTATAGGTAAGGTCTAGTTTCCGCATATTACAGGCCACCTTTGATGCTTGTTGGTACAAGCTATCGTGGGAGGGTGAGAAGGATCACTAATTCTCCAGTGAGTGATTTCGTATTTAGGATACTGGATTTACGATAAAAATGTGCTAAAGCTTATCACAGACTATTTATCACCATCACATGTTCGCATAATAAAACGCTTAATAGTGCAAGTAATTTTGAGTTATTTCAAAGTTGAGAGTTGGTGATTAATGTGATTATGCAACAATCTACAAGAAGGCATGAAATAAGTGTTCCGTATAATGTTATGGAGGAGGTATGTTCAGAAGGAAATTTATGACTAAGTAGTTTTTAGTACCTAAACGCTTCCATTTATAGTACATACCCAAAGTGTACAGTTAAGTGGTTTCTAATGCCACCTTGCCGGATTGCCGCCATGGGATCTGGAGGCAAAAGTCCTCGCGCACGTATGGGAGTAGCGTGAGGAGGCGAAACGCCGGGGCGTAACTCCGCTGCCGCGAGAAATCGCGGCACAGCGGACAGAGCTCCGGCGGGATCTCATGGCGACATGGAGAGTACGGTTGTCGCAACCCAGTGCTGGGCACTCCACAATTGCGGCGATAAGTCCCCTCTTTGAGGAGTGGCTAGAGAGGCGCCACGGCGTCCTCACCTTCCGCCTGACGCTGGTCCTCACCGGACACGGCAGCTTCGGGAGGTTCCTGTGTCGGATAAGGCGGGACGAAACGCCGGAGAAAACGCGGTGTCACCACTTTGTGGATCGCCCGGAGGACACGGTGGAGCATATGGTGGAGGTCTGCCCGGCTTGGGCAGAGCACTGCCGTGTCCTCGTGAAGGCAATCGGCGGCAGAGATATCTCGCGTCCGGCCCTGGTTCAGGCCATGGTACGGAGCGAGAGGGCATGGGCAGCCGTCACCTCCTTCTGCGAAGCAGTAATGCTCGTGAAGGAGGAGGCGGGACGGTTGAGGGAGAGGCAAATTTCGCGCCCTCTCGCCTCTAGCCGCCGCAGGAGACGCCCTGGGCGTCGGGAATCCCGGGCGGATTTCCGGCCACCATAGGCGCGGGCTTGCGGACGGTGAGCAATGGGTAGCTCACCGTCCGGTAAGGACCAGGCCTGGGTCGACTGTGCGTCGTATTCCACGCGCGCCTCAAAGAGATGTCGTCAGCACAAATGTAGGGGTCCACTAGGACCGATGCCTGCCGTGGTCGCGGGAAGATACTAATGGGTCACCGAGGCCCCTGGCAACACAGGCAACAGGAAGGAATACGGGTGGGTTTTAGTCAGTAAGAGTCTGACACACCCTCCCGCTCCGCCCAGAGCGGGAGAAGTTATTTGATGAATTCCCATCCAAAAAAAAAGTGGTTTCTAATGGATTTTCGTCCATATTTACTCGTAGGGGATTATTCGTAGGGACCGTCGGTATTAAACCGACGGTCCCTACGAATAATCCCCTAATATGCGCTAGTGCCACGATCAACATCGTCCCTACGAAATGTATTTCTTAAAAATAGTAATTACACAGTTTATTCAAAAAGAAACAGTTATTATATATTATAACATCAACATAGCCCAAATAACAAGTGACAGTGTTATCTCTGCGAGATCCCTAAGTAAAGTGCATAAAGTCACGACTTTAAAATCACAAACAAGTGCAATTCAGTTAAATTTGATTAACATTATAGACAAGTAATATGATTATACAATATCTTGTACGACGATAAATAAACAGTGCAGTGCAAAAAATATTAAAACTATACAAGTTATGTGAATTTTAAGTGTCTTGAGAAAAAAAGAAATTGGTGGTTACATTATATTAAAAAAGTATTCACTCACCACCACCTAAACATATTTTTTTGAATTCTCTGTGAATAAGATCACCAATTTACAGGATACTATTTTCAAAACCCGGTGTCTAAGAACGGTGTCTAAGAACTACGAGTATGTTCGGACTCGTATGTATATATGTATATATATATATATATATGTCAGTCACATACACATATATGTATGTGACTGACAGTTGTAAACCATTGTTTCAAAAAATAGAAGGTGTCGTTTTGCATCCTCGTCAAATTTCAGGAGGCTGCTATGAAAGACATATATAATCAAATAAAATTACTATACCTGCTAAATAATTAATACATACTTGTTTTCTTAGTTATTTAAGTTTGACAGTATTTTAGAATAAACCACTTTCACAGAACAGAATCACCCCGTTGCGAATGCGGTAGTGTTTGTGTAAAACGGCAGTTACAGTGCGGTATCACACGGGTCGCGTTTTAACATGCATGTCCCACACATGCCGATTTCCAAAAAATAGAAAAAACAAAAAAAAAAAACGACCTGCTTATTTTATTATTTATTCGTGTCGATAATCATTAGCATAGTTACCTCCTTGAATTTGACGAGGATGCAAAACGACACCTTGTATAAGATTTTGACACTTCCATCTATAGATATTTTAGATATCTTTAGATATTTTAGAAACCATTATGTTTGTCAAAATGAACCTAAATCTATTTCCCCTATTGTCAGAAAAAGTCAATCAAAATAGACGCGACAATAGCAAACTTTGCATCCGAGATCTCGAACAGCGTTACTACGTAAGAGTGTATTCTGTATGTATTCTGTATGTATATCTGTCTTATTACAAAAAATACAGACTCTCGGAGTCAGAGGACTGCCACATCAGAGGAAATCGTCGTACCTAACTGACAGACAACAGATTGTGGCTGTTACCAAACTGGACGGAAACAAGGACATAATACTGCATACGTCTGAATATCAATATGTCAAACGCGGGGTACCTGAAGGTAGCATATTGGGCCCCATCTTATTTCTACTTTACATAAATGATATAGCTGATATGACTAATCACAAATGCTTTCTTTTTGCGGATGACATTTCCATAATTGTAACTGCTGACAAAAAATATAATTCAATTACCGACCATGAAACTGACATAAATAATACAATTGACATTCTAATTAACTGGCTAAATAATAATAATCTATCTATTAATCTTGATAAATCTGTATAAGTACAAACAATTTAACAAATATTATAATAACAAATTTAATTTTAAAATGGATACACCAAAAATCACGCATTTAACACAAACTAAGTTTTTAGGTATAGTATTAGACGAACATTCAGACTGGAAGGCGCAGGTTGCTCATGTATGCAATAAAACAAATAAATGTGTTAGACAAATTAAAAAGGTAACTAATATAAAAATGGCTGTAATGTCATATCGAGCATACGTGGAGTCCTCGTTGCGGTATGGACTAATAAAATGGGGAAATAGTAGTGGTCGTACTATTTCCCCATATAGAGCATTTATCGCCCAAAAAAAATGTATACGAGCCTTATACGGGACCCCGTCCGATGAATCATGTAAACCAATATTTAAAAGCTTGGTTTGCCACCGTTACCGTCATTATATACGAGTATATATGAGGTGTGTATGTTTGTAAAGAAACACAAAGAATTGTTTAAAACAGCAGAAGAGGTATGTTCACGAAGTCGGCGTGACCAATACACACTTGTACTAGACGAGCTGCCTAGGTGTGCGAAAAATAATAAAAACTGTGTAGCTATGTGTGTACATATATTTAATAATTTACCAAAGACATTAATTACGATAAAAATGAATTAAATAGAGCGGGAAACAATAGCAAGCAACTTGGAAACATATCAAAAACGTCATGTTTGTCAAAACAGCACGAATCAAATTCAAGTTTACTGCTTTCTAATCCTTCACCTATCCTGTCAGCCAACGAAGTGAATATTTTTTTCGTAAATGTTGGGAAAACTCTTGTTGAGCAGATTCCAAAACCTCGTTCAACCTTGTTCCCAAAAGTGTGAAAATAGATCTACCCTAAAATCTTTTGCCCTGCTAGACATCGACGAAGACGAAATTACCCAAATAATCTGTAGACTAAAAGTTGACTGTGCTGTTGGATGGGATAACATTAGCAATAAGACCCTTAAACTCTTTAAGCATATCCTTGTACCTCCCCTAACACATATATTTTTCGTATGTGTTTTCCCTAAATGTTTAAAAAAAGCAATTGTAATCCCTATCTTCAAATCCGGAAGCAAATACCTAGTGAATTATTATCGGCCAATATCACTACTCCCCTCAATATCTAAAATACTAGAAAAAATTATAAACAGTAGACTAGTTAACTATCTGGAAAAAAATTAACTCTTATCATCTGCGCAATTTGGTTTTAGTGCCAAATTATCCACAGCCGATGCAGTACACAGTCTAACAGATTATGTCTCAGAAGAACTTGGTAAAGAAAACCAGACCTTGGGATCTTCCTTGATCTGGCGAAAGTTTTTGATACAGTCTCCGTTTCGACGCTTTTTTTACAAATTAGAGGCCTTAGGAATAAGGGGAACGCCGCTAAAACTTTTTGCTGGCTACTTAGACAATCGTTATCAATGTGTTAAAATAGACAATATTAGTAGCGACGAGCAAAAAGACACAGGTTTTGGTGTTCCCCAGGGAAGTATTTTGGGCCCCACCCTTTTCCTGATTTATATTAACGAATTGTGTGGTTTAAATATTAATCAAGGCAAAATTATATCATATGCAGATGAGACGGCGTTAATATTCACCGCTAAAACAAATACCGAATTGTACGAATATGCTCAAATAGGTTTCAATACTGTGTCTAACTGGCTTCAAAGCCACTTACTAACATTAAATGCTGACAAGACAAAATATATTCACTTCTCCATCCGCAAACCGCATTTAAATATTACTAACTCTCATCTGTATGCCCATCATTGCGGACTCCGCTCAGTCAGCATAATGATGTGAGTCCTTTTATCCTTAAAACATGTAACATAAAATATCTCGGGGTTCAAATAGACGAGTTGCTCTGTTTTAGACCAGATATAGACAGTTTGGTTATAAGAGTGCGCAGGTTAATTTTTGTTTTTAAAAGATTGCGAGCAATTGGAGATAAAAAACTAGTGTCACAAGTTTACTTGGCCCTATGTCAATCTGGGTGGAGCACCTAAAACTTACTTACTGCCTCTTGAAAGAGCACAAAGAGCAATTTTAAAAGAAGCAAACTTCCATCCCTTTCTCTATCCTACAGATCTGCTATACAAATCCTGTAACGTGCTGACTGTTCGACAGCTTTAATAACGCACTTGGTATTAAAACAGCACACCTTGCTCTCCTATAACATTGAAAGTACTAATAAGAGACGGAATGATATTGTATGTGAGTCAAATGCATCCTCTAAATATGTCTTTGTAAACAGAGTTTATACATTTTTAGGCCCATTTCTATACAATAAATTAAATAGGAAATTAAATATCTATAAATTAAATAACTACGACTGTAAAAAGGTTATTCTGCAATTTTTACTTAGCATATCATACAGCGAGACAGAAGATTTACTCGTTGTCTGTAAATAAAACATGTTAGTCTTTTAAGTTAATATTACTTTTTAATTAGTTTTCTCAGTTGTTAATTCCATATTTTAAATTTCTAAGCACCTTTCTAGCAAACACAGGTCCTACCTAGTTCAGGCAAATGAGCAAATGTGTTCTTTATTATTTTTAAGATAAGTTATTATAAATCTGCACCATTTTTATAAATAAACGATATTATTATTATTATTATCTTTTATTTCATTATTTACACAATAAATTATATTTTTAAATATTAAAATATTACAAAAATATGAAAACATTTGAAAATATAAAAAATGGTAGCCCACCGGTATCGGGAACAGGGTCCAAGCTATCGGCGGTCAGGGCTCCAGAGAAAGGAACCTCATAACAATGCGAGCCGTGTCCAGAAGTACCGCTCTCTGAATCAAGCTCGTAATCCAGCCGTCCAACGAGAGCCTCCTTAGGTGTTGGTCGAGGCTCTTGGCAATTAAGCCATTGGCTGATACGACTATCGGCACAATGATTGCTGAATTCACATCCCACATGTCGACAACCTCGCGAGCCAAGTCAAGATACTTGATTTGTTTATCTTTTTCGGCTTTCACGAGGTTCCCGTCATGAGGGACTGTTATGTCAACAATCATTGCGCGCCGCTCTGTTCGATCCATCAAGAAATTTCAACGATTTTCCTCTTGCCAATAATAATTTAAATGATTGTAATTTTTTAATGGATTATTTCGTAGAATCAACTATTGTTACCGAAGCACAATAATGTTTCGACAGTCCCTACGTAGAATACCCTAAGTGATAGGTCCGTGGTTGCATGTCTTCTTTTGGTGACGTTCAGGCCACCCTATACCGTTCGTTATAGTTATCGTTTAGTTTAACAAAAATAACTCTTAGTTGGCAAATTGAACTTTAATTGGTCAAGGACAAAATCAAAATCAAAATCAAAAGTCATTTATTCAAACTAGGCTGAGAATCAGCACTTTTCGAACGTCAAAATTACATAAGACAGTCCCCCAAAACGCCCACCCTTCACCACTTCCTAGTGCTTTAGCTGGGAAGAAGAAGTGGTCAACAAACTCCCCAGCAGCACAGCTGTCTGTTCAGTTAGAGGGAAAAAAAATGGATTCTATACAACAGTATGCAAAACAATTTACATTACGTGCAACATAAAACATTAAATTATTAGCCATATGTCAGCTAGCACACCACTATACCAACAAAAAAAAAAGAAAAGCAAAACACCGAAAACTATTCATTCTATTCTCACCGAAAACTATGCTTACATATAGCTGTAACAGTCACAAATGATGAACTAGGACCATCAAAGTAAAATAAATAAACAATTAATTACTAATAACAAAACAAAACAATGGTCAGCAAGACGACCAGTCACCACAAGCAGCACCCGTTCACGAGCATAACGCAAAAATCAGCCATTACCCCCCTCGCCATATTAGAGGGAAGGAGGTAACCCGACCCCCGACGCTACCGCAAGCAGTGACAACTAAGGGAGCATGACGAACTTGCTGCCGGTTGTAAGAATAATATAATCAGTTATCGAGGTCGCTAGCTAACCACATATTGCAATACAACTCAACAAAAAACATTGTAATGAGAAGATTATGTCAATAATAAACGAAAATAAAATTTAAAATAAATTGACTTATACAGTCAAATAAAATAAACAATTATATGAACTCATATAACCTGTCACTAGGTAGGCTAATTCTGGAGAAAGAACATAAACATTGTCTTGAGTTAATCACAGCGACCAACAATTCTTATCATTTAAGTAGTCGTTGATAGAATAGTATGCCCTTGAACAAAGTTTGGATTTTACTTTAGTTTTAAACGCATTAAAAGGCAAATCTAGCAAAGAAGAGGGTAACTTGTTATAAAAAGTAATACCAAGCCCAACAAACGAGTTATGAACCTTGTGAAGCCGGTGAAATGGAGCACGTAATTTGTCCTTATTTCTGGTGTTAATATTGTGAATATCACTGTTTTTAATGTATAAGTGTATATTTTGCCTAATATATAAGATGTTGGCGAAGATGAATTGTGATGCCACCGTGAGAATACCAATATCTTTAAAAAAATCTCTCAGAGAAACTCTGGCACCTAGCTGGTAAATTGCTCGAACAGCTCGTTTTTGAAGAACAAATATATTTTGAATGTCAGCGGCTTTGCCCCACAGCAGAATACCGTAGGACATCAGCTATACGACAGCTAATGATGTCTCATTAGCTGTCCTTGACCGACCTTGAATTGATTTTATATATTTTGACTCTGAATCGGTGTGGCGCGGGGCCTAACAGGTTAAAGTAAAACAAGGCTTTTTATCCTTTTCCATAAAATCTTCTTAAGTTCTAATGAATTAACGATAAAATTGAATGAATCAGTCTATAATAATATAATAAAGATATTAGTAATCATTTAATATGCGGCGCGAAAACCAACACTGTATGACAAATGTAAAAAAATTGTCAAATTTAAAAAGCCTAACAAAAGCCGGACAGTCCGTACAACGTCTAATTTGGCCGCCAAGCAACCAAAAAGCCTAACTGTGTCTGGCTTTATCCTGAAAATGAATAATTTGAATGACGCAAATTATTTCCCCGAGTCATTCATTGATACCTCAACTAGAGCAGTCCATCCAATTTAATAATGCGTTCAGAAAACTGATGGGGTTGCCATGGCGTTGCAGTGCATCAGGAATGTTTGCAACGGCGCGTGTAGTTGCTTTTACACAATAATGCGCAAGCGCGCTGCATCCATGGTGGCTCGAGTCATGGCCAGCCCTAACAGGGTTCTGAAAATGATTGCTGACAGAGTGGACTGTCCATATGTTATTCACTGCTGTTAGTTACATGTGCCGTCGTATCGTGTTGTTTACTAACAGTTAGTTTTAAGAGCAATGTTATTAACCCTATACGAGTATGAGTCTTCGCTCGAAATAAAGATTTTGAATTTGAATTAGAATTTATACATCATTATCATTGCTTAATTTACATGGAAACGCTAGTTGCATCATTTTCAAGTATGTATCATGTAGAATTGATTATAAGCTCTTGCCCCATTGTGGTATGACTAGCTGGAACTCCTACTTACCTATCCCTTTTAGAAAACCTCATCGTAAATTCTCAAAGTATACCATAAATTACAAATGGAGATCCTGATCGACATGCCGCGTCAAGTTTTCCCAGCGTCACCCACACGTGGCTCGGACCGCGCTGCGGACTCGCATGCTGATTGGTCGCCGCAAACAATGGGCACCTACCACCCTCACTAGTTCCACAGCCCAGCGCTGGCGCCTGTAACGAGCACCCATACATAATGCATGATGCAACGATCGTGAATACATGACTAATTCTCATGCGACGCGAATCATACTCGCTGTATTATGATAATTGTTATCATGCAACTAATATGGTTACGAGTGATTGTTTTATTAGATTTGATTTAGTTTCCTTATGAAAAGGGCGTGACCTTTCACGATTATACAAACACAGATAAATTCTGTGGGTTCTCCCAATAGCTTTTAATTCGGAGGTCACACAGATAGCATATTATGTAGCTAATGAATCAAGGAAGACGGCGAAATTATAAAATAGGTAACCTTCAGTTAATCTCCAAGTACGCAGTTGGGGTGTGGTGAGGTCACTGTTATAAACTTGAACTGAAATTTTCCTGAAAATGAATAATTTGAATGACGCAAATTATTTCCCCGAGTCATTCTATGATACCTCAACTAGAGCAGTCCATCGTTTATTATGTTGTTTATACATCATTATCATTGCTTAATTTTATTTTATTACTTTAACCCTATTATGATAACCTTATGATTTGTGGAATACTTACAAATAGATAGATATAACTAGTCAACCGCTGGGTTTTCCCGATTTTTTTCTAAATAAAATACATAATAGGTAACAGTTGTGTCGTTGACGTCACGTGTATACGTTGTTATGTGCTTCAACCGTTAATTAGCTGTAGTAATTGTACCTAATATGCATTTTCCTCTGAATAACAGAACACTTTTGTAACCACATGCGTAAGCGTGCCCTGCGGTTGATAGATAGCCTTCCTCACTGCATTGTACATTGTGTCACTAAGTGTTGTTCGTAAAAAATAATATGTATTTCATTTTATCTATAAGTTGTAGGTAACATTTTGATCCAACGGTCGCCGCGGCGGGGGACGCCTAATGAAAATAGGAAGTTAACAGTGGCTATCCTTTCTACAATAGCATACATTCATTATTGCTAGGTATCCTCGTCTGTTTGGCGTTTTCATTAGCAGTCCCCCGACGCGACGACGACGCTTGGATCAAAATATTACCTACAACTTATATTAAACTTAAAGTGCCAATACTGTCAAATATTATACGGACAGAAAAACACCAGTATGCTCGTTTCCTGGACCTTTCCAAAGCTTTCGACCTGGTTTCATATAAGGTTTTATGGGAGAAGCTTCGGGAAGCGGGAGTTCCTGCTGCGTTGGTGTCAATATTATCTATATGGTATGATAAGCAGAGGAACTTTTTGAAATGGTCCAATGCACTGTCGGACCCGTACAAACTCGAATGTGGTGTTATTTATTTATTTATTTAATTATTCATCAACAAATTTACATTTGTGTCGAACAGTCGTTTTAACAATAAAGCTGTTATACAAAAATTAAATAATCATCACATTAAGATGAAAAGGTTAGGCAGGGAGGTCTTACTTCCCCGAGATTCTTTAACATTTGTTAACAATTTGCTTGTGGAGCTCAGCAGAACTCATGTCGGGGGCCATATAGACGGAGTTAGTTGGTTTAAATAACTTAAGTTACGCAGACGACATGGTGATGCTGAGCCCCACAATCGGTGGAATTAGGAAATTACTCACCATTTGTGAAAGATGCGCCGAGCAGCATGGGCTAAAATATAATCCTGCTAAGAGTGAGCTGTTTGTGTTTAGAGGAAGAAATAAAAGTCCCTCAAATGTCCCTCCCGAGGAAATAAACGGCTCACCTTTGCAGAGGGTAGCACAGTTCAAATACTCGGGCCATATTATTACGGAGGATCTTAAAGATGACCTCGATCTGGGCGCTGGCTGTGAGGGGATGTTGGCAAGCAGGTTTGCTGGTTGTTCAGTACCGGTTAAAATAACACTTTTTAAGGCGTTTTGTCAAATATTTTACACAAGCTGTCTGTGGGCTAATCAGACCCAAAAAGCAGACAGTGCACTGCGCATTCAATACAACAATGCCTTCAGGGCGCTGTTGAGACTTCCACCTCACAGTAGTGCGTCAGGGATGTTCGCTGACTCGCACACTGACGATTATTTCGCGATCATGTGCAAAAAAGTGGCATCAAAGTTGCGCAGAGTGAGGGGAAGCAGCAATAGCATTCTGAAGGTTTTTGCTGACAGGTTAGAGGGGCCTACAATGGATAAGTTTATTAAGCTACATGTCAGACATGGGACTTGATAAATCATCCTCTGTGTAACTGAATCTGTGTGTTGTTTTTTTGTACTCGTGTGTGCCTAAGTGTTACTACTAACATAGTTTTTGTTGGGGTTTCTGCGTCAGGTCGTCGTCGTGTCAGCGTCGTTGGGTGAAAATGAGACACAAGGCTCCTTATGATAACATGTAATATCGTTTTTTTACAGGTGGATGTGTTCTTCACAATTTATATCAGTTTTCCTTCGGTTATAACGCGTGAGATCGTTGTCGTGTCACCAGACAGTGAAATTCCGCAGGGCGTCGCCAGTGTCGCGCCGTTGTGCTAGCTCCTTCCCCGCGCACCGTCTTCGTCCTAGTAATGGCAATTAATGCGATTTAGCATAAATTTATTTATTTAGGCTTAGCATGCTAATTGCTATTGCTATGCTATTTGCTAATAATTTTGACGATAATTGATAATAATGAAGTACTTAAGTGAATTTTGTTATCTATTTAAGCACAATAATAAGCACAAGACGAAAGAATGTAATTACTCTATTACGAATACGTAAACTAAACTCTCACTATCACTTGCCAAAACGTACTGAACTTTGACACAAAACGACGCGTGCCACGCGCGTGCCAAACAGATTATTATTAAACAATCACGCCTTCATTCAATCAATACACGACCCTAAGTACGAGCAAATCAAAGACAACAATGTAATAATTGCTAATCATCATTCTTCGTACCACCCCGCTAATGCTAATAATTTAAATAAATAAAAACAATCACAAGCATTCATTCAATATACAACCCTAAGTACGCGCAAATCAAAGACAACAAGGTAATAATTGCTAAACATCATTCTTCGCACCACCCTTCTAATGCTAATAAATTAAACAATCACAAGCATTCATTCAATATACAACCCTAAGTACGCTCAAATCAAAGATAATAAGATGACAATTGCTGAACCCATTATTCGCAAGTTCGCAGCACCTGCTAATAAATTTTACTCGCGAACGAAGTCACGGTCACGTGAAACCGATAGATTTAGTATTCCCGACTTCCCGTGGGTGCGAGAGCGCACGCTACCGCTGCGTGCGTCGACGCTCTGACGTATGATAGTATAAAAAAGTACGAAGCGATAAATTCACTTCGCACAGTTCGCACTTCACAGAATTTCTCAACTACATTTCATTTATAAATGCTAAATGAGCATTCGCTAACAATGAATGCGAATGCTAATTAATCCAACACTACTTCGTCCCATCGATTGGTATTGTTAGTCGCCAGTAGATGGCACTGTGGTCGTCAACAGTTTTTAAGTGTTTTTTTTTTTTTTGGTAATACTAACATGCTATGGGCCTTATGCTAACACCTGAAAATAAACGATTTTTATTTTATTAATACATATTATTTTTCTACTTTATAATGGTTTTTAGTTGTGTCGCCACCGACAATTGTTTTTTTTTTTTTTTATTTAAATTTTAACTTTTATTGTCTGTTTTAAACTGTATATATTAGTAGTAGATAACCGAAAATGCCGGCGAATGTTGAGCTTCGATATTTAATAAAAATGTTTACTTTTCGAGTAACCTGTAGATTATTATGACCCTAACCGCTTAGCTTGTATTAGCTTGTATTAGGCTCCTACGATGCGACAAATTGCATCGTAGGAGCCCAAACACAAGGTAGATGTGGTAGGTACACCGGTGACGAGTTCTTCCGGCGGGTTTGATATCCTACAGGACACTGGTGATGCCTGCGCATCAGGTCAAGGTTATCATACTTTTGTAATATCATTGACAACCTGTCCCATTGACAGGATTTCAAATTTCGAATCGATCAGACCTGTGAAAATTGTTTATATCTCTTCATCAACTAGAAGAGAGGTTATGATCTTCAAACGGCTGAGCAGATTTTCTTGAAACATAGCTAGGAACACTCGATTAACACCTTTCAAATAAAAAACAAAATTGGTTTATCCGTTCAGGAGCTATGATCCCCGTCAGGGTATATATGTTCTGTGGCTATGATGCCACAGACAGACACACAGATACACACTGCAAACTTATAACTTTCGTCGGGAGTTATTATTATTATTTAAAAAAAAATCTTTGATTTTAGTCCCACGACGCCAATTCCATTAAATTTTGTATTTCGAAATAAACTTTGAATGTAGGTACTGCATATTCTCGAAGCTATTGTTTACAATTTACATAATTACATATAAATGTTATGTTTAAAACAATACCTACCGAGTGTTTCTAATTCACAAAGAAGTCAATAGATGGCGCCGATCTCTTACAGCAGTCGATCATAATACGTTGTATTGATTGTAATAATATCCCGCAGAGGGCGCAATTATTAAGATTATGATAAATTAATTGGAGTAATTAGTTTGTTGCGAATAAGATTAATTAATAATCTTAACAGGTAGACGCTCATGCGGAGACACGGCTATTCTGATAAGCGGTGCGCGCTCTGCACCTTCTGATGTTATCCCCGTAGAGTTGAGGGTTGTTATCTGAAATAGTGGAGATATTACTAATGTATATAATAATACTAAACGACAGCCCCACTTTATTTCCAGGCAAATCACTGCCCATTCCTTGGTTGCCTGGAAAAGACCGCAGAAAGCGATAAGGGTGCCCATTGTGTAAGTATTTTGTGGTGTTTGATTTATTTTTTGTAAGTATTTGTGGTGTACAATAAAGCATATAGATATAAATAAATAATACATTTTGTTGGCAGATTATTGTTGATTTTATTATCCTACAATATTCAATTAATTGTAGGATTTGGTAACAGACAGTTCTACTTTACATTGAAAGCTTGTAATAATCTGACATTTTGAGTAAATATCAGATTTTGACTTAAGTTGATATATTGAATGGATTTATGTAGCAGCATGCAGATATTTGTAGAATTTAGTTGGTTAGTCAATCAGTTTTAGTTCACATTGAAATCTTGTAATAGAGCAGCAGGCTTAGCACGAGCACTGTTTTGTCTACGGAAGAATAGACAAAAATGACGTTCCGTGTAGAAAGTACGACGGCAGCAAAATCGAAAGAGTCAACTGCACTTTTTACGAAATTCACTCTTTTACATAATTCGACTCAGAATTCTTAGTTTTGTCATACGATTTTTTTCTGTTTGGTTCTCAAGTTTTACTGATATTAAGTCACGTATATAAAGACAACTAGATTTTTTTCTCAAAGTGTCGAACACCGTATTTTGGAACAAAAAATTATAATAGTAATATTGGCCTTTACCATTGCCTTGGTAATGCCCTATTAACAAAATGATGTAAAATAGGAGAAGATAGCCTTGTTCTTCTATTAATTACCATAGTTTTGCGTTTAAAACGCTCTCCTGTGAAATCATGATTTTGTAGATAACCATATATACCTTGTGGCCGTCGACTAGAAAAGTGCAAATTGTCTTCACTGCCTTAGACAACTGTCAGTTGTCAGTGTGATTTTGACAGTTGGGTATAGAAACTTTCTTCTGAAATAGTCTACATAAAAAAGGACCTAGACAAGGATCGTTAGAAACGAAAGACAAAGTGACAGATTGCAGAAGGATTTCTACAGTGCGATGTCAAAAATGAAGAAACGAAATGTCACTTTGTATAGAAAGAGCCGTGTCTATTCTTCGAAGAAATAGAGAGTGTCATGCTAAGCCTGCTGCCGTCTAGAAATTTTTTGGAATGTTGAATGCATTAAATATGGAACACCTACATAAGTACAGCTACAGAGAGTACTTTACTCGCAATATGATAAAGATCAATTTATTTCCCGTATCCTGAGTAGATATAATTTGTTTCCCGTACAATATAAAGATGTGCATGCAGTGGTGTTACGAATAGCCAGTGCGTCATGTCATTCCATTTAAGACGTACAATTCGTATTTCAGTTTATTGTATAATAATAATACGTCAACACGAAATACGTATCTATTTATTATCAGTTATAACAATTTTCGACGCAGTTTTTTTTTTCTTGTTATTGTGAAATCGACAAAACTAAATCCAAATAATAATGACATATTTAAAAAATTACAAAATGAAGCATAATCTTCTAGATTTTCACCAAAAATTTCCGGATAGGTGACATGACAGATGTCACCTCCGATAAAACAGAACAAATACGTATACAAATGAAATGTTGACGAGATCAGCTGCAGTTAGAGCACGCCTACCACCTCCGGACTCTTCGCTCAGCTCCGCCTTACCGCCGCCGGTACCCAGCCCCACCGTGTGCGCTGTGACTACACCGACCGCGGCAGTTGCGTCGAGCTCGAGCGACGAGTATTTCTCTCCGCCCACGACGCCACCACCTTCGTCGACGAGGAGGACGCCGGCCGCCGGACGGCTTAGGATCTCGAGGCCCACCGGCCTCTGATAGGGTCCCAGCTCCCGGCGGAAGTGTGAAGCGCATGAGATGGACACAATCTGTCAATGAGAAGGTCATGCGCTCATACTATGGGGCTACAGAGGGGGGAAACAATCTGACTGCTTACCGTGTTCGGATGCTCTCTCTTTTTCAGGTGCTTGAGCCAGCTGTCAACGTTTCGGCACAACGACTGTCGGATCAGGTAAGGGTTATCCAGCGTAATCATATGTTGGATGACACTGTACTTGATCGCCTACGAACTGAAATGCAGCGTAGCCATGTCATCGCCCCCCCGTCGCAGACTGTTGTACTTTCACCTCAATTAAGCACGAATCAAGCTGACGAGGGGAGTGATGACAGGGCTACAAATGTAAGTACCCAGTGCAATGTGGAATTGAGGAGTGCTTTGGAAGATGCGATTCGAGAATATCGGCTCATGTCGCCCGAACTAAGACCACGCTTACCTCGTTTGCCCATGCATAAGAAAAACAGGGCGCTGGTGGCAGCTCTGGATTCACAGTTGTCAAATTATTTTGATGACTGCGAAGACCTCACTGATACTCATTCAATTCTGTACTGCGCGGCTGTAGCGGTATGTCGTGTAGCTCATGTGAAATTTGCTAAAGACTCTAGAACTAGAACTACACGACCGAAACCAACCGTACCAGCTTGGCAGTGCAGAATTGAAAGTCGTATTGTTGGGCCAGAGCGCTCATTGGCAAATTAATCTGCTTCATCCGAGGGCAATACTCGCCCTAGAGTGATGCGCTTTGTGAGGCGAGCGTTCTCAGGGACTGATATCGGCCCTCAGGACTATATGACCCGTGTCACAGAGCGCATCGACTTCCTGAAGCAGAAAGTGTATGCATGGGCGAACCGTATTCGTAGGTATAAGCGGCGAGTAGAGCGATACACTCAGAATCGTACCTTCTAGTGCGATGAAAGGTGGGTTTATAGGGGTTGGGAGCGACCGGACTAAGATGTGACTGACACGCGCCTACCGGATGATGATGTCATGTGTTCTTTCTGGCGCAGTATCTGGTCGGTGCCTGTCAGTCACACCGAAGGTGATTGGGCTCGAAAGGTCGAGCGAGCCTGCGATCCAATAGGTACCAGAAATGGGGGCTATTACCATCTGCCCCCAAGATGTAGCTCGTGCAGTCCATCCGTTACCTAACTGGAAGTCCCCAGGGCCGGACGGACTGCATAACTTCTGGCTCAAATGGTTTTGAAGGTCGCACGCTCGCTTGGCAGCTCAGTACCAGACTGCTTTGGAGTCTGGATCGCTACCCCAATTCCTAACGACAGGAGTTACCCACCTGCTCCATAAATCAGGTAGCACCGCGGAACCCAAAAATTATAGGCCGATCACGTGTTTACCGACGTTCTTACATCTATTTTGAGAACTAAAATTAACAAACATATAGACACCAACTCCATCATGTCTGCCTCTCAAAATGGATGTAGGAACGGATCCCGCGGTACTAAGGAGTTACTCCTCATTGATATGACCATTAGCCAACAAGTTCGTCGTTCCCGAAAGGATCTGTCGACATGTTGGATAGATTATAAGAAGGCCTATGACTCGGTGCCACATACATGGCTCATGAGGGTGCTGGAGTTGTATAAAGTAGATGCAACTCTGCGCACCTTCCTGATGTCGTGTATGGGGCAATGGAGGACGGTCCTTCGCTATCCAGGATGTCGAAATATCCAGAGGAATAGCGAACCGATAAGGATCGAGCGGGGCATATTTCAGGGCGATAGTTTGAGTCCGCTTTGGTTCTGCTTAGCCTTGAATCCTCTAAGCACACTGCTGGAAGATTCAGGTCTAGGCTATCGTATGAGGAGAGGTGGTCAGGTTATATCTCACCTCCTCTACATGGATGACCTAAAACTCTTTGCCTCCAATAATTTGCAACTGATGGAGCTACTGAAAATAACTGAAAGTTTCAGTAGCGCCATCAGGATGGAATTTGGAGTGGATAAATGTGCGGTCATGCATGTAAAGCGAGGGAAGATTGTGGAATCCGTGGGAACCCAACTCTCGGATTCCATAAACCTTAGAACCTTCTCCGCATCCGAAACCTACAAGTATTTGGGTATGTCGGAAGCGTTGGGCATCAATGTTACTGACATGAAGCAATCGTTGAAGGAGCGCTTTTTTGGCCGCCTGAAGAAAGTATTTAATAGTCTTCTATCAGGCGGAAACAAGGTGCGCGCCTTCAACGGTTGGGTCATGCCAGTTTTGATGTACTCTTTCGGCATACTCAAATGGACTCGGACTGAACTCGACGCCCTGGATAGGAGGGTCCGTACGCTGCTGACTGCATATCGAATGCATCACCCACGGTCGTCGGTAATGAGACTGTATATCCCGTGAAAGTGTGGAGATCGAGGCTTTTTAAACGCTAAGACCCTCCACAATCGCGAGGTATGCAGTCTCAGGGAATATTTCCTAGAAGCCGACGTGGGGATGCATCGAGATGTGGTCGCGGTGGACAAGGGCCTCACCCCACTCTCCTTGGCTAAAGAGAACTGGCGCAAGCTTGTAGTGCTTGACACTAACGATCGCAGGGAGGTATGGCAGAGTAAGGAGCTTCACGGACGCTTTTTCCGGGCCCTACATGAACCCGATGTAGATTTCCAAGCTTCCGTAGCCTGGCTACGTTTTGGTGACCTCTTTGGGGAAACCGAAGGTTTTGTCTGTGCAATTATGGACGAAGTTATCATTACGAAGAATTACCGGAGATTTATTGTGAAAGACGGCACGGTTGACGTGTGTCGGGCATGCCACCGTCCGGGAGAATCAATCCGACACATTATCTCCGGGTGTTCTCGTCTAGCTAACGAAGAGTATTTGCATAGACACAACCTGGTAACCAGGATTATCCTTCAGCAACTTGCTCTGAAATACAGCCTTGTAGAATCTGAAGTGCCGTACTACAGGTATGTGCCCGACCCAGTTCTCGACAATGGAAATATCACATTGTACTGGGACCGATCCATCATCACTGACAGGACTATTGTTGCCAATAAGCCTGATATAGTGGTGGTGGATCGAACAGAGCGGCGCGCAATGATTGTTGACATAACAGTCCCTCATGACGGGAATCTCGTGAAAGCCGAGAAAGATAAACAGATCAAGTATCTTGACTTGGCTCGTGAGGTTGTCGACATGTGGGATGTGGATTCAGCAATCATTGTGCAATCATTGGCTGATACGACTCGATAGTCGTATCAGCCAATGGCTTAATTGCCAAGAGCCTCGACCTACACCTAAAGAGGCTCACGTTGGACGGCTGGATTAAAGGCTTGATTCAGAAAGCGGTACTTCTGGACACGGCTCGCATTGTCAGGAGGTTCCTCTCTCTGGAGCCCTGACCACCGGTAGCTTGGACCCTGTTCCCGATACCGGTGGGCTACCATTTTTTTTATATATATTTTTAAATGTTTTTATATATTTTTTATACCCTAATATTTAAAAATAAAATTAAAATGTGTAAATAATGAAATAATAGAAAATAATAATAATGATAATTGTTTATTTAGCAAAAGTAATACATAGACACAGATTCAACACAGTGGTAGACACATACAATAATCATGAATGGCTATTTATACATAAGTGTAGGGTTACAAAAGTATTAAATGTATTAGACAAAAAATTAAACCCTCTCAAACTAGGAGACCTGTATCTTGAGAGACAGTGTTCGGCAAAACGTAAGTAAAATTTTGTTGTACCTTAAAGAGTGAAAGGGTGTCAATCTACCATTACATATAGTGAATAGAACATCATGTGATGCGTGAGTGTGTGATGTGTATACTAAGATTACATGCAGTTGTGAGAGAAAAAAATATTAAAAATATTATTATAATAATATAAAAAGACATTTCAGTGGCGTGTGTCAGCGTGTGGTGTGTGTCAGTGTGCGTGTGTGTGTGTGTGCGCGCGCGTGTGTGTGTGTGTGTGTGTGCATGTGTGCGAGCGAGAGGGTGAAATGATCGTGTGAATGTACATATATGTGTTGTAATTTTTTTTATCTAGCAATAATTATGTCAAGCGACGTAAGTCAGTAGTGATTCTGTTTTACTATAATCCTGCTGTAAAAGCCAGGCCGTAGTTTTAGATTTAACTATAAACTTATTAAGATTTATTATGTCCAGTTCTTTCTGTATTTTTTTGTAAATGTGAGTGCTTAGTACATAATACTGGTGTCTTGCAAATGAGGTTTTGTGTTGAACGCCTAAAGGCACATATGTTCTTTTGCTTGGATCAGACGGAGGCAAGCCGCCATGTGCCCTAAGAACAGATTTGATAACATAGAGCTGCCGAACCGTTAGAACTTTACAGTCAGCGTATAACTGTGCTATAGGGTGTCTGTAGTGCTTCCTTGTCATCACTTTAAGCACCGCCCTTTGAGCCCTTTCTGCTCTCAGCAAGTATGTTTTGGCTGCTCCACCCCATGCAGTTATACAATATCCAATAATCGATTGGCATAAGCTGTAGTACACCATTTTGAGAATATCGATAGTGGCAGATTCCCGGAGAGATTTAAATATATGAATAAGACGAAGTGTTCGAGTTGTTAGTGTATTGATTTGTTTATCCCATCTCAAGCTATCGTCCATATGCACACCCAGGTATTTGACACTATTCGTTTTAACAATTGTAGGGCATGTGCATGACGTCTGCAGATTCTGACACGAGTGAGCCGTTATATTATAATCTGATGTGGGTTTGGAGTTACTTCGGATTGCAAACGGTATACAGAAGGTTTTCTTAAGATTTAGTGTCAGCAAGTTCAGATCAAACCAGGTCATTATTGAGGACAGCGCAGATTCTGCTTTTATTTTAACATTCTCCCATGTAGGGCCGTGAACAAGAATAGCGGTGTTATCAGCATATGCGTAGATTTTACAAGCGGGTAGCGACATTCTACAAAGGTCATCTATATAAATTTGAAAAAGTGTGGGGCCTAATATGCTTCCCTGTGGAACGCCATATGACACAAATTCTTCGTCACTGTAGCTGGATTCAATCTTAACTCGCTGCCTACGATTTCTCAGGTAATCTCTGAAGATCTCTAGAGCTATGCCACGTACACCCAAGGATTCTAACTTAGATATTAGTAAGGGAACAGAAACTGTGTCGAAAGCCTTGGATAAGTCCAGAAATATACCAAGGCACCTTGCTTTGCTGTCCAACTTCATGGCAATTGCTTGTGTTAAATCCAATACAGCGTCTTCAGTGGAAACTCCAGATCGGAAACCGTACTGGTTGTCTGCGATACTTCTGTACTTGTGAAGAAAGCTTCTAAGGTTTTTGTTTAGAATCTTTTCCAGTATTTTAGATAGCGACGACAAGACAGATATAGGTCTATAATTACCAACACAGCTTCTGTTACCTCCCTTATAAATTGGGTGAACTATGGCCTTCTTCAAAGCATCTGGAAAGACTCCTGTCTGTATACACAAATTGTAAATATATGTTATTGGCGGTACCAATATATGGCGACATTTCTTTATTAGTGCGGATGATATACCATCCCAGCCTACGGCACAGTCGTTACGTAACTGCAGTATAATAGATTCCACTTCACTTTCGTCAACTTTTTGTATAACAAGCGAGTTGGAAGGGGACGTAAGTGTGTTGTTTACACCAACACAAGGTGATTCACGGTTTAAAGTTGTTATGTTCGGTTTAGTATTTTTGCTGCCATGTTCTTACCTACGTTGCTAAAGAAAGAGCAGACATAATTCAGCGAAGATCGATGATTGTCACAGATTTTTAGTAGTTCAACAGGACTTGTGCGTATTTTAGCAGTGTTGGTAATATCCTTGATGGTTTTCCATAGATCTTTAGGATTATTTGTTGACTTTTCAAGCTCACTCTTCTCGTAATTTCTCTTTAACTTTCGCAGTAGAGAATTGCAGAAATTCCGATATCGCGTGTAGGTTACCTTCAGTATTAGATTATCTGGTGATTTCTTTGATTTTATATGCAGTTTGTCTCGGTGCTTGATACATTTCAGTAGCCCTGGTGTAATCCATGGTTTTATGGTTCTTTGCATTCTTGGTACTTTTGTTTGTTTAGTATGTTTGTTTACAATTGATGAAATTAATGTAATTAGCTTACTCATAGCGATATTGGGATCTTCAATTTTGTAAATATAACAAAAATCTGTAACTTCTAACTCTACCTTGATGGCTTCTAAGTTAGTTCGAGAGATAGTAAAGCTTTTATTTCGTATTGGGTTTGTATTTAAAATAGTGAGAACAATTGGCTTGTGGTCAGTTATGAATGATTCTAGTACCAAGGTGGTGTTCAGTAACTTTGTTTTCAATAATATGTGATCAAGACAATTTTCTATTCTAGTAGGTAACAGGTGGGTCGGTAGCAGTCCATGAGACGCATTTAGGATAAGGTAATCCATTGCACGGTCAATCCTACTACCTTCCTTTATGTCTATATTCAGATCGCCTATAGTTGTGATATTGGGTGAAGTTGACAGTTCATCATAAATATTATTAAGGCTGGCCAGAAAGCTTTCGAAGTGATCTCTAGAGCTATACGATGATGAGCGATATATCGCTAATACCGTTAGCTTTATTAACTGTTGACTAATTAGTTTCATCTTCACATGTATGCAATGTGTTGTTGGTTGTATTATCCTACAATTTCAAAATGTCTTACTAAGAGAGTCGGGTGATCTGTAACATGATGTTCTCAACATCATGTTACATGTTACAGATCAGATAAATAAAGATTTATGATTATCATTTTTGATATTCATTAAATTGTAGGGTTGTATCTTAGCGAGTTCTAGTTACCATTCATAGTTTAGGGATCTATCTTGTATCTATATCTATCTTTCATGTTTACATTGTGTCCCTACAATAGCTTATATTAGTTATAATACATCAGCTATCTATTAAATTTGTCTTAAAGGTGAACGGCAGATTTCGTACAGCTTACTTTTTTTGTTGTTTTGTTATAGAATTTGTACCACATATTAAGGCAACCAAGCCATTTATTTTCATGTAAGTGTACTATTTTTAGAACTTCGGATTAAATAATAATATTTAAAAAAAGATTTTAAAAACTACACGTAATTTAGTCGTAAACTAAGGGATATTATAAATTGCATATCAAATAAATAATCGCCTATCAATACATACTCATCATTTATATTCTTATTTACATCTAATAACTTACTTCACTACAAATAAACTAAATGTTTAACAAAACTCAAACTGCAGATAATTCGAAATTATACATGAATATAACATTACTTTTTTCCTCATAATGCAATACAGTTAAATTTATTTTTGTACAAAAATACTACATACATAGCATAAATACTGACTGCACAGCAAATTTTCCATATCTGCAGTTCATAATATAATTCATAGTTCGTAATAATCAGTTGTTGGGTTAGGTTAGATTAGAACAGTGACCATTAACGCGCGAAGGCGAGCGAGCGAAGCGAGCGTGTCGTGGCAGCGACCGCCGAGCGCCAGATGCCCTCTATTACCAAAACAAAAATTCGATGCCAGTTTAAATTAAAACAAAGCTAACAACTGATTATTAAGCTGCTACATTTTACTTATATGTACGTTATGGGGACAACGGGAAATAAATTTAATCACGTCCCGCTGTCCCCGTAACGACTGTGGCTAATAAAATGCTGTTTTATTTAGAAAAACTGCTGTACATGAGAGCAGTGGTGGCCCAGTGGTAACGGCCGCGACTTACGAGTTGTATGTCGTAGGTTCGAACCCAGACAGGCGCTTTACTTTGTGTAAATTATTTCATCACCACTGCTCTCAAAACGGTGAAGGAAAACATCGTGAGGAAACCGGCATGTCCTAGAACCAAAAATTCGAAGACATGTGACATCTACCAACCCGCACTGGGCCCGCGTGGTAGATTACGGCCCACTCCCTCTCACAGAGAGGAGGCCTGTGTCCCAGCAGTGGGAATATTATAGGCTGATTATGTGTGTGTTATGTGCTGTACATAATATAAAAATAGAAGCTATATTTAAAAGAAAAAGAGTTAACATGTATAATGTGCATTAAGATTATTAGCTGTGCATTGATAAAAAAGCTTTTGCTTTAGGAAAAATCGCTGTACGCTGCGAAAATAAATTGTAGTGTGTTTAGTGATATTTTGAGTTGAATATTTTGCTGTGCAATCAGTAATTTTGATGGGAATTCGGAATCTTATTGCATAGAAAAAGGATATTTTTTGATTTGCGTTTAAATACTACCCGTAAACTAAACGCAGTTATGTTGGTATTTAAGCTATGCTCGCCATGAGGGTATTACCGGAGCTGCCCCCTTCTTAGATGAAGTAAAGTACAAATTAATTAATTATAAATAAAATACATGTACTTAAAAAAAAAAACTATTAACTGTATTGTTTTATTTACCTATACACAAAACCCCATCAGGACTTCATCATTATCAAACTGTTGCAGTCAGCTGTTGGACATAGGTATCTCCTAATGCACTCCGCTGAGTAGGTACGATCCTCATCTCAATTTACCTACTTGATAGTAAGTAAAACACTACAAAAATAGCGACAAGCAATCTAGAACATATACTTTAGTACCGAAACAATGTTTATGTGCCTTTAAGTAACAATCTACATTGGTACACTAGTACTTAACCTTAAAAAATAAAACTGGTTATAACTTTTACGTCCCAAGTTCTAAAAATCCAAGAATTTAAAAAAGGCTTGTCTATCGTAATAACTACCAATTAAAACAAACCCATACAAGCCTGCCGTTTGCCTTTACATATTTAATGCATATAGGTATATATTCTACTTCATCGTGTCGATGGCGCGACAGTGTACTCAAAAACATACATGAACCCTGAAAACAATAAAAATAATAAAATTTACATTGACAATGTTTTCCGTGCATGGTGCTCTCACCGCGCCGTAAAATCCCTACTTCGAAATCTTAACTAAATCAACGAACTAACAAACCACTAACCAACAGGTTAATCAAAGTTTGCATGAATGAACGAACATGCATAAAATGGTGTGGCCAGCAAATTAGCTGGATTATCAAAGGAAAGGGACTCAAACAAGGTAGCCCGTTGTCCCCTCGTCTCTTTACAATGGTCATGGATGAGGTCCTTAGAACCCTTGAAGAGTAAACTCAATTAATCAAACTGGATCAGGATCGTGAAATCTCACTCCCCCTGGTATTATCATTTGCAGACGACCTTATCTTCATTACAGATGACATAGAACGGCTAGAAGGAATCATATACCAAATTAATATTACACAAACGAAACCTTGAATCGAAAAATGGTGCTTACAGACCCGCCATCTTGTGAACGGCCTATCTAATGATACCCCACACCATGGGATAGACGAGAAAAAAATATCATCCCCACATTACGTGCAAGAGAGATAGATACCACATTTTTTTTTTTTTCAACATTCTTTTTCTCTAAGCTCCAGTGGGGACAGACAGACAGACGGACATGGCGAAACTATAAGAATTCCTTGTTTACTACGGAACCCTAAAAAAGCCAAAATATGCTTTATTTGTAAATGAAATTAAATAAAATAGGTAATTATTTTTATCGAATGTGAGCTGTGAAGAGGTTTTCCTGATAGTATTTTGTTGATATTTGGTTTTGTTCTGATGTTGATAGTACAATCAAATCCGAAATGTCGTTTGCAGTGAGAGATGTGCGATATTTATTTTTAATGTATGATACAGTTGAAAATGTTTTTCACACACATAGGTGGCACCAAAACTTCTTAAAATTACATAGCAAGGTCGCGCAATGTTGGGAAATCTTCAAAAGAAACTTTTTCAAAAAAAAATTGCAGTACTTACTGTAAGCTACTCTGAAGATACATTTTCGTAGAAAATTTGTTTAAGGGCAGTGTGTTTTTGCAGATCTGTCACTTCGAGCTGCATGTTTTGCTGGATATACAAGCAGGTCAGTAGAATTTTATTGCAAAAGGATCCATAAAGGGCTGAATATTTTTCTTGTCAGATTCAAAATCCTAGAATCTGTTTTCTAAAGACTCTTTTAAACATTTTTTTATGTACTTTGGGATACCAAGGGCAGTGATATATAATCCTTCTTTTTAACTTGCAACCGTGGAAAATTGTTGATTTTATTTCTCTCTAAGTTTGCTGCGAACAAATTCAACTTCCCTTTGAAACCATTGATCAAGTTTAACATTGTCGGAAGAGAACAACATTTTCCTGGCTATTTAAGGTTCAGGACATTATGGTACTTCATAGTGTCAACTAAATGTCAAATCGCACAGCCATAATGATTTTTTAAGCAGAGTTTTCCCTGCTGTCAATGCTTGTTTTTCTACCAGGCTACAAGGCCAGAACCTGTTCCCTCAAATGTTTTAACATTTCGTCTTTGGATAACCAGAAAATAACGCAATACGAGAAATGTAATTCGCCATATTCTTTTATTTCTTCTTCAATCAAGATTCTGAATTGTCGGCGGTTAAGTGCTCTGGCACGTATGAAATTAATGCAGCTTACTACTTCTTCAATCACATCCTCGAACGTCATGTCTTTAGCGCTTCTTGATGGATAATACAATAATAAGAAAACAATTGCCGACAGATGTAATTTTACAGCAAAGCCACAGCGCCTTTGGTTTTCCGCATCGTCGCAGGTGCTCCATCAGTGCAAACTGAATTGCATTTATCGCAGTTTAGGCTCTTACCCTCAACGCAATATTTGAGTTTTATGAATATATCCTTTCCTGTGGTAGGAGTTTCAAGTTGACAGAGGTCCAATAAATTATGGAATATATTAAAATTTTCCCTCTCACAGAGAGGAGGCCTGTGTGTACCAGCAATGGGAACATTATAGGCTGATTATGTACGTGTGTCACAGACATATAAAGAGTAGATGTGTGTGTATTAAAATTGTCATCAATAAAGCGCACAAAAACAGCTAACTGCGCCATAGCAGATAAATCGCAGGTTTCGTCTAATGCAAGTGAAAAATATGTGCATTTAGTTACAAACTCTGTAACTGACATATCTTCTACTCGCCTCATTACTGTGTTGCGCGAAAGTGAAATACTATCTGCCATGGCTTTAACCTTTTGATAATTGCAGTTCTGCGCAAAAATTGTCACTCTGTTTTATAATTCCGTCGCGCGCCTGCTAGCCGGCTGACCGAAGTGCTGGCGGGCAAATTCAAATGCCTTGGTGGGCCACTTCGTGGCCCACGTACCTGGGTTTGGCCGGCCTCGCTACGACTATTATAGTCTAGACTATAATAGTAGGTGTATGATAAGATATCAAATCTTTTTTCTGCGAAAAAAAATAAATAACAACCTTCAAACTCCGTGAAACTCCGCACGTTTCTGTCAATCACAAGAAAAATCAAGATCAAATTAATTATACACTTTTGTACCGCACGTTTTTTTAGACTTTCATCTCCAGTTCCGTAGAGAAATGTGAAGGTTCAGAGATTCTGCAGACGAGAGACTGAGCTCTGGCTCGAGGGCATGATGAGGATTGTGGACGCCATCATCGCGGTCTTCACCGTCGTGCTGCTCTTCATCCAACAGACCTATGTCTCCGTCTGCGCCGGACCCTGCCCAGTCAGTATCATATACTGTTCCTCATAGCATGTAGGAGCTTTCTCAAGTGTCCACCATGTAATTATCCTCGCATTTCATAGCTACCACTGCTTCGCCTAAGCGCTCTAATGACCAGCAAATGGCAGGAGAACCTTCAGTCCTACCAACCAAAACACTCGCGCCAGGTGACTCGCGACAGCAGATCAGGCGACATTGGCGCCGATTCCCTTGTTCACAAACTAAACTAAATTTAAGTTCAGTGCATCTTTTTCTTTCTATTTCATTAAGAAAAGGACAGAAGATAAATTTTAGTTTAGTCCTGTCAAATTAATCAGCGCTTGACGTAAATTGACGTAATTTTAGTAAGCAAGTTTTTAATCACGTCTAAACTTGTATGGAGTAGTGACAGGCGCTGATTAATTTGACAGGACTAAACTAAAATTTGTCTTCTGTCCTTTTCTTAATGAAACAGAAAGAAAAAGATGCACTGAACTTAAATTTAGTTTAGTTTGTGAACAAGGGAATCGGCACCAATGTGCATCTATGATAGGCTAAGTTAAACAGCTTGATGTCATTCATCCCTAAAATAAAATGTGGGATTGGCTTTTGATACGTTTTGCTTCACCAACAAAGTATGATGTGATGTTCCAGAGAACTTCCCTGTGAATGTGAACTTCAAATTGTTATAGCCTAAATACTCAAAAACCGCAAAAAAGTTATGACAAAAGATTGCCGAATCTCCATTTCTATGGCAAACAATTAGCTATTCCTACCTTAATTTTATAGTTATACGGAATTCTGTTTACAATACAAGACAACTAAAGTATTCCCAGGTTAGTACTTAAGTCTATGTAATCTTTAGTTTTGCCTAACATTCCTCTGTAGTCTACCTACCTCGCACCGTTTAAGGGTTTATCTTGAATCGGTTATCGGATTTTGAAGCCATTAAAGTGGAGCGGTTGAGACCCATCACCCGTCCGTCGTTTGATATCGAGCTGACGATAGGTATTGCAATATCGAATTTTATTTCTGTCATGGCTAACCTTCGAGCTAAAATTGTTGTATTTGTCCACAGTGTAGTCAGTAAATGAAATAATATTGAAGGTGTAGGTTTAAACTCGTACTTATAGGCAATCGTTTCTGTTTTATCAGTATTGGCGAAAGGCGGTGAACCAGGCTTGTGGCAACTCGGGAGGGGCTTATGTCCAGCGATTTACTGTGACAGGCTGAGTTAAATTATTGATACCGGCTCGGTTTGCGTGAGCGCATGAGATCCCGTTGTACTGCCATTCATATCTTCACCCCTTCAAATCCAAAGTTAGTTGATATAAGCAGTGTGGACTGTGTAATTTCCTGCTTAGTGTATTAGGTGTGCTAATATCGGCGGACTATTTATTGACTCTAAAATTACGTCCACATGTGACATTTCAACGTACACCGTAAGGCCCTTTGAACAAACACGTTTTTCTAGCCGTGAAAAACTACTGTTTTTCGCTGTGTGTAAGCACGGTTGTTAATTTTGTATGGATCACTATGAAAGCTTGTTGACAGACACGTTTTTACATCGCGGTTTATATACGCCGTACCGTAAATAAATCGTGCTTATCTAATACAAGTGTCAACACACACATACACTCACACACCTACACTCACACACAGGCACGCTCACACTGAGACACAAACGCAAACTCAATACAGGCTTCTTTTAACCGCTTTTATTTTTTTTACTTTTTTTTCATATTCTTTTTGTTTTAGTTAATCTTATTGCATAAGATTCTGTATTGTCTCCTACTTGGAGAGGGCACTGGCTATTGTAACACAGTCTACCACCTAGCACAGGAGTCAGGGACTTCACACTATTTTGTAATCACTTTCTTGTGTATAGCGATTCATTGGAAGGTCAACCGTCCGTCTGGGCTGATATACAGACGAAGGTGTGTCTCAGCCCCCGTCATATTAAATGTAGCGTAGTACCTACCACACCATCGCTTGGTACGGAGTGTTTCACAAATGTGGAAACCGGTGGACTATTGTCGCACACAGCACACGCCCTGATTCCATTAATTTACAAACGTGTGGAAATAAGTGGAATCAGGGTCCCGATGCTCAGTTTCGTCTGTTTCAGGCCAAACAGTCCCTGCCGGCGTGGCCGCCATCGTCCGGCGACGCACCTGTCGCCCCGCTCCCGCTGCTCGCTGCGGACTGTGTCGTGTGCGCATGCGCAACCCGCTTGCACCAAGAGCGCGGACAGCCCAAGTACAAGCGTGACCCCGAAATAGCCGTTGACAACGAGTTCATTGGATACCGTCCCCACGACGATGATTAATTAGCCTACACATGCAACTAATCAATCAATAGAACCTATCGATTGAGCCTCTTAATTATAATAAAAATTGTAGCGTATTGTAATTAAAAATGTCAATAAAAATTGCAATATAGATAAAGATTGTTTTTATTTGCTGCAGGATCCGGCTGCAATAATTAAACCCGTTATTTATGGAGGAATGAGGAACAAGTCTCAGAGGAATGAGTATGATCGTGGATGGTTAAACTTGAGGAATTGTGTAAAAGATGATGAATGGCTATCAGGGTGAGATAACGGCAAAAGCCCGTTTATTTCGCTGGTACGCCCCCGTGAACCCGCGAGGTAGACTCGAGCAAAAAGTATCGTTAATTCAAAAATATTTAATTTAAAAACTAAATGTAAATCACAGGACAAACTAGGTATGGATAACATTTCGCAGAAACACAATTACATTGATCACATTGATCATTTTTGTGTATCATGTACCTACTTATTGAAAAATCTTTGTTAACTTAGCATAAGGGTAACCGCAGGTAGCTACTTAACCAGATTCAATCAGGTCTTCTCCTAAATAGACGCAAAGTATCCATAATTCCTTTTTACATAGCTTTGTGATCTCTTCAGGTTACAGGAAATTATTGCAAACTAAAACTAAATCTAAAGGATATAAACGTAGCAAGACCCCTGGATAAACTAAAGTGTCTCCGAAATACTTTAAAACACTGTTCTGTAGTCTAATCTTTATTTCCTTGGGTAATTATGAATCATACACCTTGCTAAAGCATTTCAAATATATGTAAGCAGTATCTAGGCCTCTCGGGATCCTGTGGCGTCAAAACTATTTAGTTCCACCGCGCTCCCAGGTATGTAGAGAACTTTGACAAGTAGGAGAATGTAGGATGTAAGAGCGAGCGGAGCAATCAGAATGAGCTCGAAATTTTCAGCACGCTGCCTCCAAAAGGTTAGTTTTTACTTCTGACCATTAATTATATTGAAATTTTAGAGCAGAATATATGATGCTAGAGCGAGTGGAGCGAGCGCGAACATTTGTGCACCCCGGAGTGGACAGGTTCTTTTGAACATTTTTACAGAAATAGGAGTTACTTTGTCGATCTATACAGAAGAGTTTTGGGATTCAGGATGCAAGAGTGAGCGAAACGAGAGCCCGCTCCGGAAATGTATAGTTTCGTTATCGACTTATTATATACAGTATATTATACTTAAAGCGAGCACAGCAAGCTCAAAAATGTTTGCACCCCACGTTTATATTTTGCATTCATAGGGGGCTAAGTAATAACAGCCGCACGGGTCGGTACATCAGGTTAAGCTACGCTTTCCTTTGGTCCGTGGTGGGATTCATGGATCTTCGTTCGTGGATCTTTGACAGTCGTTAGAGGTCGTCAGTTGAGGAAGCCTGAAAGCCTAACAACCAGTCTTACCAAGGGGTATCGATTACCAGGTTACTGGGTTGTGGAGGTCAGATAGGCAGTCGCTCCATGTAAAATACGGGTATTCAGCTGCATCCGCTTAGACTGGAAGCCGACCCCAACATAGTTGAAAGGCTAGGCATGATTCGTAGGGGGCCTCGACTACAAAATGCCTTTTACTTTCTGATCATATTTTGGCTTCGAATACTTTTTAATCAAATCTCAAGATTTGATTAAAAAATATTTCTACAGATTTGGGGCCCCCAGGTCCCGGGGCCCGGAGCGGACCGCCCCTGCCGGCCTTAGTTCACCAGTGCTAATTAGGAATTGCTATTGCCTTGCTACCGCCACCGCCGAAGTTGGCCATAACACAGGCGCAACGTCTTTGTGAGCGCCGCGAGCGACGCAGGCTCTTTGGAGGCGTCGCGAGCAGCCGGCGCTCGGCGCTCCCAAAGACCATGCGTCCGTGTGCGCCGCACACTCTGCACCATAGGTAAAGCCGGCCCTGAGTGCGCCACCCGCAGATAAAGATAATAAAGTGCTGTGCGTCTCATTTATCGCCAAGTTGCAGTGCGCTGGGTGGAGCACTTGTCTGCCACGCTTGAATTTGCCGCCCCCTGAAGTTGGCACCCGAGGCATAGATCCGGGGCTGAAAAAAAGCCGTTTTATGTAGTCGTCATTATCACTGGCCACGCTGTACAACTAGCTAGTGACTTGTTGGTTTTACTCGGAAATAGTTGATGGGTGATAAAATATTGCAGTGTGAGTTCACCACCTGTAGGGTCACCTATCAGTTGGACCACCATATCCATCTGCGACCCTGGGTTAAACTATATGAGTGTAACGATGGCGTCCGACCTAAACAAAATCTAAAGAAACTGCCTTAGAAGTTATTTAAAACAAGAATATATTAAAACTAACAAAAATATAAATCTTCAAAGAATCAGGAACACTGTCGGGTGGGTGAGTTGTACATCCGCGGCCTTCTGGCCGGCACCATGAGATACCTAACGTTTTTCTTGTAGTAGGGACACGCGGGCTCGTCACAGCCGAGCACTTCGGCCTCGCGCATCGCGATCCCGCCCCTCTGCAGCAGCTCGTCGCCCAGGATGAGCCGCCGAGCACACGCCAACAAGCATGGTCCACATACAGCCACTGCACACAATGCTGCTAAGAATTCCAACACAAACATCACAGCCTCAGACCACATTTCTAAGGCGATAATTTATTTGAAGTTCCATAAATTCTATACATTATTGATAATAATACTATTTGAATTCGTTATTGAGTAATAGATAGTACACAAAAACTATTTATGAAAGCCACAACGAAAATACCTGGTATAACAAAAATACAGAGGTTAGAAAACTATCGACGGTCGTCATTATTTATTTGGTTTCCTTTTTGACAAAATGTGCCTGTCTGTGTGCAGTTCAGAAAGACCAAAGAGCCTGTTACTAATGCTACGGCTACATTGGTGGCGATTCCCTTGTTTACTAACTAAACAAAAAAGTTCAGTGCATCTTTTTCTTTCTATTTCATGAAAAGGACAGAAGATAAATTTTAGTTTAGTCCTGTCAAATTAATCAGCGCTTGACGTAAATTGACGTAATTCTAGTAGGCAAGTTTTTAATCACGTCTAAACTTGTATGTAGTAGTAACAGGCGCTGATTAATTTGACAGGACTAAACTAAAATTTATCTTCTGTCCTTTTCTTAATTAGCTCAGAAATGTACCCAAATACTACATTAATGTCATTAAAAAAATGCACATTTTCATCTAAAAGCAAGTTTGTGGGATGCAAGAGCTTGAAATTTTTTTAGGTCTCTTTTGAACATTCATACGGAGTTGCTTTGTTGACTTATGCAGAAAAGTTAGAGAATTAGAACGAAAATCTTGCACGCCGTGGCCTCTTCATACTGTATAAAAGAGTTACTTTATCGATACTTCATTGGAAACTTAAACAAAAATGAAAAAAAAAAATAAAGAAAAAATTAAGAAACAGAAATTTTCTACTTTTGGTTTTACTGAACTCCTTAGGGATTGGTTCGTAATTTATCTTAGATGCTATATCTGCTTCAATAGATAAAACTGCCAAAGCTGTAAGTCTTTCTTGACCCATAGTATTTCTTAAATAATTTTTAATTAGTTTCAATTAGGTATTGGCGCCGATTCCCTTGTTCACAAACTAAACTAAATTTAAGTTCAGTGCATCTTTTTCTTTCTATTTCATTACGAAGAGGACAGAAGATAAATTTTAGTTTAGTCCTGTCAAATTAATCAGCGCCTGTCACTACTCCATACAAGTTTAGACGTGATTAAAAACTTGCCTACTAAAATTACGTCAATTTACGTCAAGCGCTGATTAATTTGACAGGACTAAACTAAAATTGATCTTCTGTCCTTTTCTTAATGAAATGAAAAGAAAAGGATGCACTGAACTTAAATTTAGTTTAGTTCGTGAACAAGGGAATCGGCGCCATTGTTAACAAAATTCTATTGACAATGGATTTGGGTAAATTTCTTTCAAATCGTTCTCTATGATATATTTCTCGAGAGTCTTTATTAGAGTTCGGTAAATGTAGGATCATATTTTGTAACTCCACATACAACTTATAAGGTTTGGAAATCACTGATCTTATCAGAAATATCGATTATTTCATTCACATTCATTTCGTGCGCCGAAGAGTGGAATATCTTTAAGTTGAGAATGAATTCTAATGTATTAAGAAAAACCTTGTAGCGTGTGCTTTTGGATAAATGAATGAATGTAGGAAATGAATGTAGGATGACAGAACAAGTGAAGCGACCTCGAAAATTGTAGCACACCAGCTTGTGTAGGTTAGGTTTTGGAAACAGAAGTGACTTATTCAGGCTTTTCTGCATATTTAGATATGCAGAAAAGCCTGACAAATAAGATAATGTCTACAAGAGCGAACGAAGTGATTTTAGCACCGTGCAATTAAATGCTTTTTACTGAACATATTTTGGCCTTGTTTGGGATTTGATAGGCAGAACACTCCAGCCCCCCTCCCCCCCCTTAGTCAGCCAGTGCCTATACTACTTACACAATAATGTTACATACGGTAAACGTAATTAAATAAATTTTATTGCGCTTGCAAATAGTGTAGTGAGAAGAGTGTAAAAATGCAGGATAAGCCTGTATTTTTACACTCTTCTCAGTGACATCGTCCCGCAAACTGTTACTAGGAATTCAGTACATGATTCTAGATCCCCAGAGTAGAAATTTTTAGTCGGTTAAATAAAAACTGCTTTTCCATCAATTTTGATCGTGTGGGTATTGCCTTTTTGTATGCAATTTGTTTTTAATAACCTCTAAAACTCTTAGAAAAATTTCTACTCTGGGGGTCCAGAATCATGTACTGAATTCCTAGTAACAGTTTGCGGGACGATGTCACTGAGAAGTGTAAAAATACAGGGTTAACCTGTATTTTTACACTCTTCTCACTACCTGCACTACGCCTTCACACATTACCCAATCTTTTTTTTCTTAGAATCATGGTAAGTAAGAGTTTGCGCGTCGATTTAACTTCCACCCTGTATATTTTCTGCAATTTCGCTTTCTTGTCACATAAACAAAGTGTGGGCAGAGGCCGATTACTGGTTTGGGACCGGGAACTGGATGTTTTACCATAGAATATATTTAGAAATATGCGGTACCATTGAATGTACTATGAAAGGGAAGAGGAAAAGATACTGGAAAGATGTCTTGTAGACTTCTGTCTGCAAGACATCAGAAAATCCTTACAAAAATGGGCCCCAATTTGCCGCCCCTAAAATCTGCCGCCCTAGGTTAAAGCCTACTTAGCCTGCTGGTAAATCAGCCACTGCTCGCTATAGAAAAGAGAGCGCGTGTAGTTAGCGTTATCGCGACAATGTAACCGTAGCATCACCCCACGGCTACACTGTCGCGATAACGCGAACTACATTTCATGCGCTCTATGTTGTACAACGAGATGTCGACCGGTGTGCGAGAAAGAGCGCTAGCGCGGTTAGAAAGACGAAGTTTTAGATTTACGGATTGAGACTGATGTTGTATGTGCTTTTTCCCAGGCGTTAAATGAAAACGCTTGTGAATCGTTCGTCAATGTTTCTAGTCCTCACTCAAAAACTGAAAAATTTAAATTCAACTTGACAGAGTCTCTTTTATTTTCAGGCAACTTTCGTGTTGTATTTTGTAACGCTTGCAACATTTACAGCTGTCACAGTCATAAGATCCCGGTATATCTGTCAAGTTCGACGTTCCGAAATTATGGGTCGGTCGGGGATGTGCTGTAGGTTCACAGAACTATTGAAATTTATTTTTTTAATACAGTGAATTAAAATTAATATAATAGAAAGCATTTAATTACATATCAGTCAGTATTTTTGTATGTGTTAAAATATTTTTGTGTTAGTTTTGTTATACAGAACGGTATAATGTCTTCTGGAATAGCGATATGGTAAGTTTCTCACAGAACTTACAAACACTGGCCTAATATTAACAGTTTGCCTATCACACTCATGAATAATAAGTACACAATAAACGAGAATTTTGTGCTTATCTCAGCGAGGCCGACGTCAGGCTCAGTGTGTTAGTGTTTAGCATGACTATCAGAATGTTTCTCTCGTTTAGATTAATGCCTACTATTAATTATGACTGCTACTTTACGATTTTAGTAGCTATAACTGTTGAACACAGATTACCTATAATTTAAAAAGTACTGGCCACATATAGGTATGGTAGCCTGAACACTTATTTAAATGTTGTTTTAAATGACAGAAAAATTGAATTAATACATTTCATAAAAGTTAATTATAATGTACTCCTTTTCACTGCATAGGAATCCCCAGACCGCCAGTCATGTGTACTTGTGTCACTGTCCATGTATATTTGAGTTTGTAGTAAAAATCTGAAACACTATTTACTTTTTACCTACTGTCGCTTTGTAAAAAATATTATTATTAATAGCAACCAAAGTGGCTGTATTACTTTGTCTATTATTAGTTACACCTGTGTGATTAAATCATTGTTTTTAATAGGTACCATCTTTATAAAAATCATGTGACTATGAGATCTTGGCAGCAACATATTATTGCTTGCAGCTAATAATGAAGTTTATGAGACAAAGTTGACTGGTAAAATAACCAATAAGAGCAGATACCAAGGTAGTAGGTCAAAGAAAACATTCACAATAATTTTGTAAAAATAAACTTTAATGATTGTACAGCCAACTGCAAGTTCATCACAGCAATTTTCCTTTGGCAGCACCTTTATACCATGAATAGTAATGCTCTTTTACTTGCATTCCATAACGTTTAAAGTTCTTTCAATGGCTTACTGCCAAGGTACTTACAATAACGGCCCCTGGAAGGTACATCAAATGTATTATAAAAAATTCTTAAAATAAAAATAAAATTAGGAAACAATTAACAATTTTTAAATAAGTTATTAACATTAATTGAGTCTATTATAACTTTTATTTATATTGAGATCAGTTATAGGTACATAATAATTATATATATCTGCTACTACTGACATGCAGTTAACCTTACATAACATACATACATAATAAGCCTATAATGTTCCCACTGCTGGGACACAGGCCACCTCTCCCTGAGAGGGAGTGGGCCGTAATCCACCATGCGGGCCCAGTGCGGGTTGGTAGATGTTCGCCTGTCAACCTTACTGTTACTTTATTGATTATAATAATGTTTCCTGAAACAGGTCCATGGGGCTGATATGCCTGGGGTTCATGTGGCTGATCTCCCACTTGTACCACCTGCTTCTTGACGCATATGAGCGCTCAGCTACCCTCAGCGATATTGAATATTCATGGTAAGTAAAGTGAAGTGATCATCTCATCAATTAGATGTAAAATAAATCTTCTGTTAAATAGGTATATATATCAGAGTAAAAGTCAAATTATTTATTTAAAATAGGCACATAAAAAGGCAATTTTGAACATCAAAATTAACAAAAAAAAAAAAATATTGATTCTAGTTGCCCCTTCCAAAAGGTAGATTCGTATGGAGAAGAATGGGCAAGAAACTCCACCGTTACTCTTTTAAAATGTTTTACAAAATTTTGTATATGTACATTTTAAAATTATATGTGAAGACGATGCACCTAGAATAAAATTACTATACCAAAATAGGTAAAAAAAGAATGAAAAATAAAGCAATGACAGATAACTGAATTATGTGATAGGTACATGATGCTCACATATTTATAAACATTGTAAAAGTATATGTTTTCCTACAAATAATAAATAAAGTCAGTGTTTTAGTTAAAGTAATCACAGAATTAAAATTCAACATTGATTTATTATTTGTATCAAATAATAAATTGTACAATTAAAATAGCAACCAGTTTGATGTTGTCTATATATTGCTTAAATATTTATACAATTTTAGAAAAAAATCTGTAAGTTTCGAAATACAAAAGTCATGTCTACCATGTGCCATGTGCCAGTGTTTCTGTTGGCTGAGCTTGGTTTCAATGAAATAAGATATTGTAATGCAGTGGTTTAATAAACTTATTCACATCGTATTGAACTACGGATGACATGAAGAACATGACAGTTGCTAGGCAACAACTTAAAAATACTCTCTCATAGCATAAAGTCAAATTATTTATTTCAAATAGGCACATAAAAGGCACTTTTGAACGTCAAAATTAACAAAAAAATAAATAAAATTGATTCTAGTCGCCCCTTCCAAAAGGTAGTTTCGTATGGAGAAGAATGGGCAAGAAACTTCACCGTTACTCTTTTTAAATGATTTATAAAATTTTGTATAGATACATTTTAAAATTATATGTGAAGACGATGCACATAGAATAAAATTACTATACCAAAATAGGTAAAAAAAGAATGAAAAATAAAGCAATGACAAATCAAATCAAATCAAAATCAAATCAAAAATTGACAGATAAATTAATTATGTGACATGATGCTCACATATTTACAAACATTGTAAAAGTATATCGACACTTGAAAGGAAATAAAATCATATAAATTCTTGTAATCATCCCACAGGCGTAAATCTTACTGTTTTGGAAATCTTATTTATATAATCATCTGAATCAGAATTCATATGATTTTTTTCTGAAAAATTGACTTTAATAATGTAAAGTCAAATGTGCCCTATCTCGCTTAGTAAATTTTGCCTTTCAAGTGTCGATATGTTTTCTTAAAAATAATAAATAAAGTAATAGGTTAGTGTGTGAGTTAAAGTAATCACAGAATTTAAATTCAACATTGATTTAATATTTGTATCAAATAATAAATTGTACAATTAAAATAGCAACCAGTTTGATTTTGTCTAGATAGTACATTAAAACCTTCATGGTACAATAGTTTCAGTCAACATCTGCACATTTCAAACCAGAGCACTACTTTGCTGTTTAGTGGTAGAAATCGGTATGGTACAGTCTATAGAATGTACATGGTAACAAATTGACTGACAGTGCCTTTATTTATTAGCATTAAAGGTGATATTCGTTCAAGGTGTTGCTACTAACATGCAGTTTACAATACTTGGCAAACTCTACTTCTACAAATTGTTTTATTTCAGGTTCTTCCGGCTGCTGCTAAACCTCGTGGGCTACTCAACCGTGTTGCTACCCATGTTCATATTGTATAAATATCTGGAAAAAATCAACTATTTTGATAAGCTAAGTGAGTATTATACTTGTGCCTAACTGCTTATTAGAGCAGTGACGTTTGTTTTAACGAGTTCATTAGTAACGCTCTATCTGCGAGTTTTATCTATTAATTAATATCTCGGTATGGCGAATACTTTATGTTGGAAAGTTGTAACAAAACTCCGAAATTTATTTTTAAAATAATTTATTTTGCTAGGACTTAATTAGAGGATCATTTCGTTGGCTCTTTATAAAAATATAATATATGTATACTTTCTAATGTGCTGGTTGATTGATTAGAAGTTAATCTTACTTGTAGGGAGTAATCACACTCGTCGACGTAGAATTTGGTAGAGCCGGTCAGACTTTATGTCGATGCAATGTTCTTTCTGACCGGCTCAAGCCGATTCCGCGTCGATAAGTGTGGTCACTCCCTTACAGTACATCCAACCTAAATAATATTCCTTTAAGTATAAGTTTAGACAACCAATAGTGGAATAACAATAGTTATTACCTTATGTTGTTGAAATGACTGCATTTTAGTATCTACAGTAGCTTTTACTCGTAGTTTCGCCCGCGTGGATGTCGGAAAATATCCCACGGGAACGTACTACCGGAACTAAAAGAAATCTAAGCGATCTCATAGGTATGAGATTGCTCAGATTCCGATATAAGGTTATAGCCGACGAAAAGGTCATTGACTCCTAGCGCTGCGCCCGCCGCCGTCAACCATAATTGAACGAGCGAGCGAAGCGTCTCTGCTTCAAGTCAGGCAAAATTTGGTTTCCTCTGTTAGTTTGTTGATACTACATACTCTATACTCTACAGGTCGTATTTTACAACCGATCTGGACGAAACTTGGTATACAGGTTTCTGTCGTCGAGGAGTTTTGATTGGAGGGGAACTTCCTCCAAAAGGGGGGGCACTGGATATCTCCGCCTTATGAGTTTCGATTTCGATGGTAGTTTTTTTATTTGAAAGGTAGTTAGTTGCTTTCATAAAAATTGGTGTAGATCAGCTAGTCTATTCTGTGAAGATCTCACCGTGAAAACTTAGGTGATGTGAACTCGAAGTAAGTTATCTATAGTGTCAATACCTAGCATCAGGTAGAATGACGGCACATTTCAAGCTCACTTCACCTAAGTTTTCACGGCGAGACTTTTACAGAATATAATCGGTGATGAGGATCTTCGGTGTGATAAGCAGAATAGCTCCTTAAAATGTAGTAAATTGCCCACTTCTAGATTTATACCAGTGGAATCGGCCCTTTAACTACTAGGTAGGGATTGATAGAGCATCTTCTCATCATAAAACTAGAGAAATCTGAATAAAATTTTCTGAAAACACTAAACCGAAGCTTGAACCAATATAAATGTAAGTTTTACAATAACGTCACTAGATGGCGCTATTGGGCACCCCTTTTTTTTTTTGAGTGTGGGAAATCATCAAATAACTTCTCCCGCTCTGGGCGGAGCGGGAGGGTGTGTCAGACTCTTACTGACTAAAACCCACCCGTATTCCTTCCTGTTGCCTGTGTTTCGGGGGCCTCGGTGACCCATAAGTACCGTCCCGCGACCCCGGCAGGCATCGGCCCTAATGGACCCCTACCTATGTGCTGACGACATCTCTTTGAGGCGCGCGTGGAATACAAATTGTGCACCCCTGTCTTTGTCGGTCGCCAAATTGTCGTCGCCTCCTTCCCTCAAATATGGCGAGAGGGTGATGGCTGATCTTTGCGTTATGCTCGTGAATGGTTACTGCTTGTGGTAACTGGTCGTCTTGCTGACCATGGTTTTTTTATTGTTTTTAGTAAATAACTGTTTATTTATTTTATTTCGATGGTGCTAGTTAAGCTTTTATATAAGCGGGCACGCCCTTTATGTCTGGAGGCTTTCAATTAGGTATTAGGTTCTGTTTACTTTTTTATTTTTATTACTGGTGTTGAGTTTTCGATGTTTTAGGGTTCAAATATCTAAAGGAAATATCGGAACCCTTTTAAGCTCACTCGTGTGTCCTGTCTGTCTGTCCGTCTGTCACAGCCGATTTGGTCTGAATCTATTGGACTGGAAATTTGGTACATGAATTTCTGTGACCCAAACACGAACGTATAACGTAAATAAATGCATTTTGAATATAGGTGTCACTTGGGGGATATACTTAGAAAATTAAAAATAAAAGTTTTGCAAACTGTAGCATGTGACATATTAAATGAAAGGGCTTGTTGTGGGGTCTCAATTATTTTTTTTAATAATTTTATTAAAAACAGTTCAAGAAAATTTATGAAAATTTACCATTAGGTATCTCCGAAACTACTGAGCCTAAAATTTAAAAATATACAGAAAATAGTTCTTTACTTATAGATTACAGGAAAGCCTATAAGAAGTCTATGGTATTTAAAATAACCTCTCATTATTGTGCGTACAAATTTACATTTGCAGTTGAAATGTATGGGAGAACATGTTTTTCAACTACAATGTTAAGTTTATTTTTTGGAATAGAAAACATGGTAGATAACATGTTCATTGTACGGAACTCTCACCATGCGAGTTCAACTTGCACTTTTCCGGTTTCTTGTTGGTATAGTGGCGTGTGCTAGCTGACATATGGCAAATACACTGGCCTGCAAAACTAAGTATTACACTTAAAATTGCAATAACTTTTTGAGTACACAAGATATACTTTCGAAACAAAAAGTATATGTTTAGTAGTCTAGTAAGAAAGTCTTTTAAGAAATGGCTGAAAAAAAACTTTAAAATCAAAATAATTCATTTTTGTTTTCAATTTTTTTCTTGATCGATGGGTCTTGTTAGACAACAAAGTTAAGTTAGACAACAGCACATAAACATTATAGTGTACCTAAGCGGAAGTACAATACATATGTACCTGGTTGGAACAAATATGTGAGTAGTGCACACAGGGAGGCTCGACTTTGTTTTCAAATGTGGTTATTACACGGTAAACCAAAATCCGGACATGTTTATAGTAAAATGTGTGAGACTAGAAAAGTATTTAAATCAAAATTGAAATACTGTCAAAACATAGAGGATCAGATCAGAATGGACATTATTGCAAAACATCACACTGATAAGAAATTCAATAAATTTTGGAAGTCAACAAATAAATTAAACCCGGGGTCTCGCCTTCCGGTGAGTGTAGGTGACGCTCATGATCCACGCGACATTGCTAGCCTCTTCCAGCGCCAATTTAAGGTGGAGTCACCGCTTGGGCCGGCGGCGCAGGTGCTCGGTGCTGAGTGTCAGCATGGAGCCGTTAGTATAAGCTTTGCAGCCAAGGATATAGCGGTCATCATTCAAAAGATGGTGAGAGGTAAGTCTCCAGGTCATGATGACCTTAGCATTGAGCACTTGAAGCACGCTGGTGTGCATCTACCGAGGGTACTGGCTATGCTGTTTAATCTGTGTATCAGCCATAATTACTTACCCGATGATCTCATGCACACGGTGGTAGTTCCAATCGTAAAAAACAAAACGGGTGATGTGTCGGATGTTTCTAACTATAGACCTATCTCGCTCGCTACTGTCATAGCCAAGGTGCTGGACAGGCTGCTTGACAGACAGCTGGAGAAGCACCTTAATATACATGACGCTCAGTTTGGCTTCACGCCTGGTTTGTCGACTGAGAGTGCTATCCTCTGTCTCAAGCAGACTGTACAGTACTACACAGCTAGAAATACTCCTGTGTACGCTTGCTACCTAGATCTCTCGAAAGCTTTCGATTTAGTAAATTACGACATGCTGTGGCACAAGCTGCATAGTGAGACACAGGTACCGGGTGAAATAGTGTCGATATTTGGGTATTGGTACAATAACCAGCGGAACAGTGTGAGATGGGCGGGAGTATATTCCGACGTGTACGGGTTGGATTGCGGTGTGAGGCAGGGAGGGTTAACCTCGCCCCGCTTATTCAACCTGTACATGAACCGGCTGCTCGGCGGGCTCAGCAGTGCTAATGCGGGTTGCTCAATAGGCGGAGTGCCTATTAATAACATTAGCTACGCGGATGATATGGTGCTGCTGAGCCCGTCAGTTGGAGGGTTGCGAAAACTCCTGCGCATTTGTGAGACATAAATATGCTGAGGCTCATGGGCTCAGGTACAACCCTAAGAAGAGTGAGTACATGATTTTTAAAGCTGGTACCAAATGTTACTCTTTTATACCACCGATCACCCTTTGCGGTGCTAGCTTGAGTAGGGTTAACCATTTTAAGTACCTGGGCCACTGGGTCTCAGACAACTTGTCTGACGATGAGGACATCGAGCGGGAACGTAGGGCGCTGTCGGTTCGCTGTAATATGTTGGCTCGTAGGTATGCGCGCGTTCAGTACGAACAAGTTAAGGTGACCTTATTTAAAGCCTATTGTCAGTCTTTCTACACGTGCAGCCTATGGACCAACTATACGCAGCGAGCATACAGTGCCATGCGTGTCCAGTACAACAATGCGTTTAGGGTACTGCTGGGGCTGCCGCGGTTTTGCAGCGCTTCTACAATGTTCGCGCAGGCGCAAACCGATGACTTTTACGCTATTATTAGGAAGCGGAGCGCCTCGCTATTAAGTCGCTTCCGACGCAGCACTAACAGTATCCTGAGCGTATTGTCTGAGCGGTGGGACTCGGCGCTGCTGGAGAGGTGGATGCACCTGCATGCCAGTTCGTCACCATTTATTAAGTGATCCATTTTATTTTAATTTTAATTTTAATTGATTATCGATGCAATGATTTTATGTATATTCTAATTTTTCATTGATTTAATTATTTTACATTTTTAATTGACTCATTTATGTATTTTCTAGTTTATAAATTTTGAAATATTAGTTGAATGTTATTTTTATTTTAATTGATTTCGGTGCAATGATTTTATGTAAATATATTGTAATTTGTAATTTGTAATGCTTATCTCTAATCTTTTTTATTCATTATGTGTTTTGTGTTTAGTTTCTATGGGTGTAATTTATGGACCTGAAATAAATGGATTTATTATTATTATTATTATTATAAACGTATTTATCATGCCTCTTTCACCTGAATAATGTGCTAGGATCAAGACTTTTCTGGATCTAGGCATCAGTATGCGTCGAACTGCAAAAATGGTGGGTGTGACGTTACGAACGGTCCAGAAGGTGAAGCGAAAATACGAAGAGACTGGAAACCAATCGAGGAGACCTGGTAATGGCAGACCGAGGTGTACTAGTGCCCGAGAAGACTGTTATATTGTTTCCACTGTGTTGAGAAATCGCCACCTAAATGCAGTTGAAGTCCAGCAACAGCTTCTTCAGACGGGACTACATTAGTGACAGTACAGTGAGAAGAAGACTGGCTGAAGCAAACCTGAAACCCCGAAGACCAGCGAGCGGCCCCAAACTAGAGAGAGAGCATCGAGTAGCGAGACTGCGATACGCCCGTGAACACATACAGTGGGAGCAAGAAGAATGGTCAAGAATTTTGTTTAGGTACAGATGAGTCTTGATTCTCACTTTACACTTCTGATGGAAGGCGAAGTGTCTACAGGCGACCTGGTGAGCGATACCTTCAAGCCTGCTTCTCAGAAAGAGTCCAGTACGGTGGAGGCAGTGTACATGTATGAGCTGACATATCTTCAGAAGGTCGCACAGAGTTAGTAGCCATAGAAAATGGCACTCTGACTGGCGAAAGATATGCCCAGGAGATTCTCAATGAGTATGCAGGGCCGTATTTAGTAAATGTGGGTAATGCATCGCTGCTGATGCATGATAATGCCCGGCCACACACGGCTCGGGTCGTGCAAGAGTATATTCCGGAGGTTGGTATCAGCCTGATGGCTTGGCCATCAAGAAGTCCTGATCTCAACCCGATTGAGCACGCCTGGGATGAGCTAGGGAGGCTAGTCAGAAGCCGCAGATCACCACCAATCACCCGCAGGGCACTAAAACAGGCCCTGATAGAAGAATGGGAGAATATTCCCCAACATCGGCTCCGAAACCTCGTGTTCAGTATGCCAAATCGACTCGAAGCTGTAAGCGAAGCCCGAGGAGGCAATACCAGTTATTAAAAAATAAATAACATGTAAAACATACTTGTAAATGTTAATTGAGTTTTATGACACTTAAGCTAAAATTTTTATTGTTTTATCTTATTTTAGATTTAAAAATGTTACTAATGTATAATTTACTATAGTTTCAAAGAAAGCTGATAAAAATAGCTATAAAACGTTTTTATTTTAAACCTGTAACTTCTACAGTTTAGAAAAAAATAAAATTTAAAAGTGTAGTACTTAGTTTTGCAGGCCCGTGTAATTTAATTTAATGTTTTGGTTTGCTTAATGTTAATTATTTTTCATACTATTGTATAAAATCAAGATTTTCTAACTGAACACACAGCTGTGATACTGGGGAGTTTGTTGCGCCACTTCTTCCCAGCTAAAGCACTAGGAAGTGGTGAAGGGCGGGCCTTTTGGGAGACTGTCTTATGTAGTTTTGATGTTCGAAAAGTGCTGATTGTCAGCCTAGTTTGAATAAATGACATACATTTTATGTATCTCGTACGGTTTCACGCGGAGCACGCCAAGTTCCCAGTAAAGTTCCCAGTTGGCACGATTTTTTCCGACATTTTAAGCAATAATCGTCATACTTCAGAAAATTTACAAAAAAAACCTTTAATGCATTATACACATCAACGTGCCTCATGAATCACTCCGTCCATTGGTGAAAACTGTTTGAAAATCCGTTCAGTAGTTTTTGAGCATATCGCGGTCAGACAGACAGACGCGGAGGGGGGGACTTTGTTTTATGATATGTAAGGATAATGTAAATGGTAAGTAGATTACATAGCATTGTATTTATCGTGAAAAACTAAAGTTTATTTTACGCTCTTATCGTAATACCGTTAGCCTTTTAACATTATTTGTATAATGTTATGCTGAATGGAATATGGATATGCTAAATTGAACAATTGTTCGCAAATATAGTTTAAGTAGGTTATTACTAATTAGCACAGGAAGTAGCGGTAATACGAGCCGAGCCGCGTGCGCATGCGACGACCAATATATAAGATGAAGTGTAACATTAGGGCTTACTATAAATTAATATATTGTCTACATATACCTCATGTAACTAGCTAATGCTCGCGGCTTCGTCCGCGTCAAAGTTGTTGTTTTTACTTTTTTAACTATAGCTGTTGCCCGTTACTTCGTTATCGCTTAGCGTTCCTTCTGACTTTTTTCCTTTTAGCTCGGTTCCTTAGGGTCGTAGCGTGATGTAAAATAGCCTATAACCTTCCTTCCTTCTTTAAGAACTGCGCCATCAAATGCAACTGGTAGATCCAGATAGTGGCGCGTTCAAACAAATAAAAATCGGACAAGTGTGAGTTGTACTCGCGTGGCGAGGGTTCCACAATGAATGTTTTGTACCATGTTTTTATTCCAAGATAATTTATCCCAAAGACAAACTTAACATTGTAGTTGAAAAACATGTTCTCCCATACATTCTAACTGCAAATGTAATGCGAGAGATTTACCATGTTATTTTAACACCATAGACGTCTTGTAGGTTTCCTATAATCTATAAGTAAAGAACTATTTTCTGTGTTTTTTCAAAATTTTCGGCTCAATAGTTTTGGAGATAAGGGGGAATGGTATATCTTTATCTATTTTCTTAAATTATTCAAACTTTTATTTTTTATGATGATGAAATGATTTTTTTTTTCTGTAAGTAGGTTTGTACAAACACTTTACACGTCAATCATATTTAGAAAAAAAACTAGATGAGCTCGGCGTTTCCTATCTGACTACTCTGAGAAGAAAGGCCGAAACAAACTCAGAGGTCACAGTCTCTTTTAAAGTCCAGACATAATCTTGGTCAGATCATGTGAAGACCATGTAGATTGGTGTCTGAAATGGTCTTTTGAGGAAACCACCACACAGATTGAGTGGACCTATCCAGTCAGTGCACGCATTTGTCAGTAATCGTGCAGCTCAACTCAGAACTTAAGGAGCTCAACGATTCGACGAACAATATCAAAGAAAGGACATTTGGGTAGGCCGCTTAAATGACTCAAACTGCCAGACCAAGATGAAAACTAACTGAGAGAATTAATAAAAACAATAATCCACACAGTCTTCACATTCACAATAATTAAAAATCATCAATGTCACACTTAGCTATACTTTAACGTCCTGAGGTCGACACCCGCCTTTAGTAGCAATTTCCCATTGCTTGCGAAGTTTTCCTTTTTAGTGAATTAATGAACGCCTGCGTTCCTGCATAATGTACTACCTAATGACACAACACTTATACACTATCTGATGAATTCTTACGGATTATTACTAACGAGCAACCGAATCGAACTTAGGTTTGCTAAGCAATCGTCGAACCCATAGGCTATTTGCTTTGTTCAAAGTTGACTAAAACAGCCGTTCTTATATTATGTCATGAGTAGCTTCTTAAAGGTACAGCGGGATGATAATCATTTAAGAGGTTAAATCTGTAACTAAGGTACTTTTGTTTTTCAAATCTATGAATGAAAATCAAAATGTTTCAAAAAGTTAAAGACAGTCTCCTAAGACAGTTATCTTGTAGCGACAACGGTTAAGGTACTTGCCCGTATTGACCCATCTCAAAAATGCACCCTGTATATGTCATGATTGACTGTTTAGCTCCATAAAGAAATAGCGTGATGATTATCATTTATAAGGTTAAATCTGTAACTATCTGCAATATTCTTCTAACCTTTTGGCTCAACTTTTTAAACGACTTCAATAAAGGCGGAGGTTCTCAATTCGACTGCATGTTTTTAGGGTTCCGTAATAAACAAGGAAGCCTTATAGTTTCGCCATGTCCGTCTGTCTGTCTGTCCCCGCTGTAGCTCAGAGACGCTTAGTACTAGAAAGCTGTAATTTGGCATAGGTATACATATTAATCACGCCGATAAAGTGCTAGAATAAAATATTAAAAAAAAATTGCACGTAATGTGGGGATGATTTTTTTTTCTCTCGCCTACCCCATAGTGTGGGATGTCGTGGGATAGGCCGTTCAAAAATGTTGCGGGTCTGTAAACACCACTTTTCGATTCAGGATCAGCTTGCGTAATATTAAGCATTAAATTAATTTTTCACACATTTTTTATTTAATTTTTACACATATGATTTGTATTGATTGTTTATTCAAATTAGACTGAGAATCAGTTCTTTAGAAATAGAATGTCAAAAGGTACATAAAGTACAGCCTTCAAAACGCATGTCTATCACTATCTCCTAATGTAATTCAAATGATTTCTTTTCGACACTTTTGTTTTTAAGCCCAATTTACAGAAATAAACTATCATTGATCGTAATCAAAATAATGTAAATAAGTCATAATCTACCCGTCTTATTTCTAGGCAACTCGGGCCCCACATTCCGCGTGCTGTTCGCGTGTTTCGGTGAGCCGGGCGAGCGCCTGCCCGAGGCGGCGAAGGTGCGCAAGGAAGAGAACCCCGCGCGCGAGGGCGCCGAGCTCGCCTTCTGCTTCACCGGGCTCATGGCCGCCTACCTCGTGTGGGGGCTGCTGCAGGAGAAAATCATGACGCAGGTTACACTTAGCCCCTTGTCAGGCTGTCGGCTTATGTTTGTTAGGGCTGATTCTATCAGTGCCAGATAGTTTAATGTGAATTTTTGAAAGATTTTCCATACATAACATTATATAAGTACAGGTTGGTGTATCTTTATAGTTTATTCATAAATAAATAAGACAGTTTATTTATTTATGAATAAACCATAAAGGTACACCAGTCGGTTTTATTCCATGGTTGTGAGAAAATATGTGATGTTGGCCAAAATCAGCCCCCTGGAAGTAGTTTGTGTTGTTGGAAACACATTTTGCGTATAAAAACATGTTTTATATTATTCTGTTCGGGAAACTTACAGCTAATTTATTAAAGTGTCCTTAAAAATTAAATTGAATTAGAAAATAAATAGTACACGATCAATTAATACAAACTAATAATAATAACTAATAAATACCGCGCCGCAGCCGCTCTCCGTGCCTTCCCAACTGTTGATGCATCGCATAGCTCGAGCTGCGCATTTTTCTTGCACAGCTACCTCGCGGCGGCGCATCTTCATAGCACATCTTACCCGCTCCGCTATACAGCCTAGCATTAGAGGGAACGGTTACATATACGTAGTTTCGTAGCTTTGCTTTCATATCCTCGCAGCATAGATCTCCGCGTGGAAGTTCGAAAGGGTTATCGAGGCCCCTGGCAACACGGGCAACGGAAGGAATACGGGTTCGTTTTAGTCAGTAAGAGTCTGACACACCCTCCCGCTCCGGCTAGAGCGTGAGAAGTTACTTGATAATTTCCCAACCAAAAATAAAAATAAAGCAGCATATCTCTGGTGGAAAAGCAGCTGTAAAAGCAAAGACAGTACAGTACCCCTCCGTAAAAATGACATCGAGGTTTAATAAACTTGTAGAGCGTCGTCTGTGTCACTCATACCTGTGTGACAGTTTCTTTGTAAAGCTTTGTGTATCATTAACATCCGGCTACTAAAGTTGCTACAACGGGTATAAGGATTTTTGGACGCGTGTCCAAAATCGTAATTTCACAAATGATTACCAACAACAGCAGCGCGACGCCAACAGATCCTTGCAGCACTCGCGCGACATTTCACAAAACGATTGCACAAATGTTTACCTACAACGCCGCCCTGTCAATGTCATTCAGGCGTCATGTGTCGGTACTGAGTGGCTCATTGTTGCCGCAGAGCTACGTGATGTCGGACGGCAGCACGCTCCGCTTCAGCGACTCCCAGTTCCTGGTGTTCGTGAACCGGCTGGCGGCGCTGCTGCTGGCCGGCGCGCGCCTGCTGTGCGCGAGGGCGAGCCTGGCGCCCGTGCCGCTGTACAAGTTCTCGTACTGCTCGCTCACCAACGTCGTCAGTGCCTGGTGCCAGTACGAGGCGCTCAAGTATGTCAGCTTTCCTACTCAGGTAACTTCTATTGATACTAATCTGACAACAGGTGTAAAAAACTCTAACAAGCCGTGGCCCGTGAGTTACATACTCCTGCCTTCATTCCCTCTCCCAATACCTGGGAACCGACCGGTTATGGAGTTATAGAATAAATAGATGATACAAATATATTCTTTAGAAACCTAAACTCCCTGGGTCTTAGTCGCTTTTGTTACGGTAAAAAGAAAACAATAACTTGTGGCGACTGCAATAAATTTGCTGTTCAGAATTTATGCAATAATAATCATTTATTTGTCAGAATATGGTACATTATATTATTATGGTCTTAGGTTTAGTTGATGGTATCATCACATTCTGCCAAGTGCGGCGTGCAAATATTAGGTAGGTACATATAATTATTACAGGATAGAGATTACCTACGTTAGTATTAACAATATTGATTGCATAATTACGAATTAAAATTACAATTTGAGGCTCATCAGTTAAAAATAATGTCCTATACACACACAATTTATTGAGGATGTTAAAGTATAATTTCATGTCAGAGTATCAAAGAGTTAGATGTCAAAGTAAAGGAAAAAAAAAATACTATTCAATTAGGATGTCGAAGTATCATTCAGATGTCGTTTAAATTATAATAACATGTATTACATAGCAAGTCTTTCAGTTTCTTTTTAAAATCTCTGAACAGTTACAACCTAAAATTAGGCATCAGCGAACCAACACGGTTATCAAGCAAGACATGCATTGATAATGTCATATTTAATGTTAAGGGATGTTCCACAAAGGTTGTTGAATTTGCACTTTCTGATCACACTGCTCAGTTACTCACATGTCCAGTCAAATCTAGTTTCCTCCCTAAGTCATGGAACATAGTAAAAAGAGACTATTCTAAAGAGAACATTCATAAATTCAACGAATGCATAAATTCTCTTCATTTCAGTACGTTTTTGTCAACACAAATCCTAACCTAGCATTTAATGAGTTTTATGAATTATTCCACCTATTCTATAATCTTTGCTTCCACATTATACAAGTAAGTATATCAACAAGATCTCGCCCTCGGTGGATTACAAAAGGTCTTAGAGTATGTTGTAAACGTAAACGACAACTTTTGTGGGACTACATGGAAATACCCACGGAAAATAATAAAACTAACTTCTTAAGTTTATCCTCACGATTGAATCAGATTATTAAGTTAACGCAAAAGTCTCGCAATGATAATTACATAAAAACTGCCCGAAATAAATCGCAAGCTACTTGGAAGATTTTAAATACCAATAAACTTAATATACCAAAGGATCAAACACAACAAATTATTGTAGATGGTAATTTAATAACTGACCCTAAACAGATTGCAAACAATTTTCTTCATTGATATAATTAAAACTTCCATACCAAACCAATCAAGATGCCAAATCCCGTTAGAACCAAACTCCATATTTATGCGTTCAACTATACCAGAAGATATATACAAAATAATTAGAGATCTAAAGAACACAAATAGTACCGGATATGACAATATATCAACAAAAGTTTTAAAACACGTATCCTTTAAGTTATCATTTATACTTAGTCATATAATAAATTTAAGTATAGCAAATGGAGTCTTCCCAGAAAAGTTAAAATTAACTCTAATTATACCTTTATTTTAAAAAGCAATGAAAATGATATGAGCTGCTATCTTCCAATAGCGCTGTACCAGTCATATCGAAGATTTTCGAAAAAATGATCCATGATGGTATTTATAGTTACTTTGAGAGAAACAATTTACTTGGTAATTAACAGATTGGGTTTCGTTAAAATAAATCGATTAATATAGCAGTTTATAACTTTGCTCCACAACATATTAACTCACATGGATAGAGGTAAACAAACGTGTGCACTGTTTATGGACCTCTCAAAGGCTTTCGACTATGTGGACCACAAAATACTCTTAAAAAGTTATACGCTTATGGTGTCAGAGGAAACATTTATGATCTGATTAAATCTTACTTAAGCAATAGAACGCAAATAACACAAATAACAAGGATAAGTACCTATTCGAAAAAATATATAAATTATTCATTCTCGTGTAGACATGTTACATCTGGCGTTCCACAAGGAAGTGTATTGCGTCCGCCTCTTTTTATAATATACATCAATGACCTTCCAGAAGTGACAAAATACAACACAATTTTATTTGCTGATAATAGATAGTACAGTACTGTTCACAGGAGATAATAAATTACACACGGAACCTGAGATAAATATGATTTTGGATAGCATTATAAATTGGATGACATCAAACAATTTACACATAAATCTCGACAAAACAAATTTGATGACATTCAGAAGTAGAGTAAGTAAAATAGCTAAGATGAACATAAATTGCCGAAATAATAAGATCCAGGAGGTAGACGTTACGAGATTTCTGGGTATAGAGATAGATAATAATTAAAATTTTAAAGAACATGTTGTAGCGTGTGTGGAAGGATTCAAAGGAACCACTCGCGACATTATACACGTATAATTTAGTAAATATAAAAAAAACACAGGAACCAAAAAATAACAAAATTATGAATGAAAGATTAAATTACACGTTTAAAAAAATCCTCATGCCTTTGAATAAGTTAAAAAAAAGTTTTACATAACATAATTAGAACTTGGAGCACACTAACTAGAACTATGATAATTTCCCTAAAAATCATTTTAAGCGCTTGAATGATTGGGTTTTTAAATTACGTTAATGCAAAAAAGTGGTGCTAAGCTCCACCTAACCGATAACCTTATTCGCGGTCCTGACTTAGCCTTTTGACCGCCACAGTCATGTATAGATGACAAGCCAAAAAGTGCCCAGTACGCCACGGTCACGACTAGACGACAGACTTTTATGCGTAAATAAAACTCATAAAACAACATTGTTTTTTTTATTTCCTTTGCTAATTATGCTCCTTGACTCATACTAAATTAGATTAGTCGAACTTCTTTCTGTATATTTCATGTATATTAACATAAGATGACAAAAACTAATACCCATTATAAAGTTTGAAAAACATAGTGCCCTCAGCGCCACAGTCCATATCGAGGGGTGAAAGGCTATTTGTTTGAAGCGACATTTTGGACGATATTGAGTTATATACATATTCGGATTCAGCGAATTTTTCTGCGTCGGCTGAGCCGGGTTTCGTACAATTCTGAGCACTTTTATGGCGCTTAAAACAATGCAATTTTAGTGCATAATTCTCAATCATGATGTATGATCCGACATCAAATTTGCTATATTTTTTTATTATTTCATTTAAGCTGTACACAAAAACATAGAATCGGAGCATAAGCCGTTATTCTCGTCCTAAAATTTCAGTTCGATGGCAGATAAATCGTTTTTCGATATAGCTAACTTTAGATGAAAAGTCCCTTCATACATTTTGCTTTCGACTACTTACACTATGCAATGTCGCTTCAACCAATCTGCCGTCAGCCAAATTCATTAAGACATGACGGTTCAACCCTTTTCGCTGCAATAATAAAATACAAATTTTATTGCTTTATTAAAAAAATATATATAATTTGTTATGTTTGATTTACAGTGCTGTAATTTTTTATACAAGGAAACATACGATCTCATTAAGACTGAGTATTAATTAAGTTAAAGATACGTAATAAAAAAATATAATTAACAGAACTATTTTTTCATTCCTGACATAGTAATTATTCACCCATTTCAATACTACAATCTCTTAACTTACTATAAATCTGTCATTATTAACTTGTATCAACAACCAAGATATATAATGTCCTTTCGAAACCTGAGACATCAAACAACTCATTAAGAATGTCCATTGTTGCTTAAGCCAACTTGCCTGTATCGTTAACAAAACCCAATTGGTAGTTAAACAAAATAGCCTATTCCTATTATTAATGAGTAAGGTCGATTCAATCATTTTGCTTTCTCCTGCATAAGTACTGTAAAGTCACTTAGACCATTTTGCCTGCTGCTGATTAGTGACAATGTTGGAAGTTGAATCATTTTTCTTTACTCTAAAAATAAGGCGATACAGATTATTTTGTATTAAGCGACATTTATCTTGGAATTCTTAACTGTTTTTTTATTGAAAATTATACCGAAACGTTAAGGGATTTTTTTGCAATAAAGATTTGCGATCCCCATTAAAGTAAGAGCAGTAGTTTTTTCATAACGATTTTTTTTCCAAATTTTGAATCTTTAAATGGCTCTCCTGTAAAGTTCGTAAAATGTCGCTTCAAACAAATAGCCTTTCACCCCTCGATATCATGACACGTAGTGATGTAGGTAGCAATCATTATAACAAGCATATCGACCTCGACGGTAAACTACGTTATATTAAATTTATTTAAAATTAGTCCTCAATAAATAAATAAAACTTTTGATATTGTAGTTTTTATGATTGAGAAATCATGAAAATTTTATATTACTGAACTCTCTGCTCAGGAAATGTCGGTGTCAGTTGATTATCGATAAATCATAATGACTGTAATTCCCGTCGCCATCACACTGTCATATTGTCTGTGCTTGGAACGCCACAGTCGTCTAATCATGACAATCCCATGACGTCACGCGCGGAAAATTTTCAAATAGAGCTGTTCCTTTATTATTAATAGTAATAACAATGGATGCCAATAATATGAGTACTGATGAGTTAAATAAGATTAAATTTGATGTAACATTCTGCAATACGTACATAGTGTGTTAATTATGTCTTATTAAATAATAATATCCATACGTACTAATGAACAATGGCATACATTGTTTTAGCTGAGATTAAATTTCTACGTCTTTAAATTAAAAATATCTTCACCTTCTTAATTAGTTTGTGCAAGTGTTCAGTCATGAACTTTTGTAGGTTATTTCAATGGTAACTTTTATATTCCAAATTGAGGAAGTAAAATGGCAATAACGTATATATCGTTTTTTTTACCTTACGTAGTTAATTCATAATGAAATGTCCTGTAAAAATATTGTTTATGGTAGGTAATGCCAGTGGTTCTAAATACTCTTTGGCCTTACTTTAGGTATACAATAGGTATCTACAACATGAGCATCACTATGAACCAATCAACAGTCGTCAATATGCAAACAATTTTTTTTTTGGGTTACTAGTCTTTATGCTAGTCATTAATTGAAAGTTATTTATTTATTTTTAAACCACAGTATTTTACCTACCTGCAAGGAACACCTACACTTAGAAATAAACTGTATTGTTCATTCATTTACTCCGTTTAATTATAATAACAATCTAAAACAATACAATAATGCGGTACTTACTGTCAGTTGGCAGAATAAATATAAAATAGCAACACTAAACGGTAGTGAAAAAATCAAATAACTTTTCATTTACAGTATTTTTTTTTATCTGGCCCATACTACTAGTTTCTACTAGTTAGTACTTTAAAATATACTTTGAAAAATCGTAGCCAAATAATGGAATTTCTTTCGTCACTTTTAGACGCTCAAATTTAAGTCAGCTAAGATTTCGCCGTTCGGTCTCATTAGTGCGCCGCGCTGTCGCTCACCTATTCGTAGACTAGATACCTCCTCGCATAACTAACCACTGACATACTTATCTCTATAAATTAAGTACCTATTTATGAATCGACTCATTGAACATTGTGTATTTATTTTGTACAAATGCATAATGTATCGTTGAATAGGTACAAAACTTTGTTTAGAGGTCTGTTTAGCCGCTCTTATTAGAATAATAACACGATCTGCGAAGTTTGTTCGTAAGAATTCTAAAAGATGGCGGTGTTCGTCTGTCTAGTAAATTCTAAATTCAATAACAATGCGAATTATTTATGTTAGTTTTGTTGCTTCGCATATTTTCCTCGTATTCTGAAAAGTATAATATACAGTAAATAGTATTTATTTCAGCAAATATATCATCAGTACGTACCGGTACGTTAGGGCATTATTACTGGTTGTTCTTTCAGAGAAACTTAAATTTTATTATTTGACAATGCTGATACTGTATAGAAAATACGAAACCATAAAAATAAAATACCTATTATTATTTCGATATTATTAATAAATATCGGTTGCACACCTCTAGTGCAGAGGCGAGCAAATTAAAAACAGCCGTGCCTTCTACGCCACTGTCATCATATGGTGACAAAAAAGAACGTCATGATTGATCATAGTGCTGTGATGGTATTGACTTGATTTAATCGATTGTTGTTTTTAACTGTGGTTTTAATTATAAAGAACGCCGAAACTGTGACACATATCATTATCATTTCTGTCTTATAGGACAAAGCGGGATGAAAAATATATTTCGGGTAAATAGTAACTTTTATGAAAAAGATACTATATGTTAAAAAATAAATCGATAGTTTTGCATGTGCTTTATCGATATAATTCCGAACTCACTACTATTTTGTAGGTATTAAAGGATGAATTTGTAGCTTGGTGCTGAGGGCACGTCTTTGCTTTTTTGACGTGGCGGTCAAAAGGTTAACTGAAACAGGCAATCTAAAAATCTGAAGTGCATTTCAAAAGAACAGGTGGCAAAATTCAGTACACAATGAAAGAAAGTAATAATTAAAGAAGTTAGCTGGTAGCTTTCCAGTAGCGAACGTGGCGTAGATTTCGCTGGATCACCTCGGGTTACCGAAATCCCGGCGAATAATAGCTGCTGGAACTACGTCCTCGGATCGGTCAGCTTAGCAGCAGATCAGTAAATTAGTACCAAAGTCACTTGGTAGGTTCAATAGGGGAAAAATATAAAAACCAGAAAATAAAGCCTGGCTTGATGGGACTTCTTTCTAGAACAAAAACGGAGCGAATAAGTCACCAAGCCACGTTTCTGAAGATATAAAGTGCATGGGATAATAAGAAAAATTGCAAACCAGTCCCTTGAGATAAAATGGTCTTAATTCGACAGTACAGACTCCTGACTGCACATCACATCTAAATTACTCCTTGTAATCGTCACCACAATAATTCAGAAGGTAAGAGCACTAGTTCAAACAATAAAAAATTTGGTGTTATCTTGGCAATAATAAATATAACCGTCTATCTCGGAGCTCGGCAGAGGAATGCGTTTGAAAAATATATAAAAAAATAAAAACTCGAACATTCGAAAAGAAGAAAAATAAATTATGAAAGGTCCAAACTAGCAATTAAGATTGAACAAGAGATGGTTATAAGAAGGATCAATAGCAAAAAAATATTGTAGAATTAATAATTCTACAATATACATACATACATACATTATGCACTACGACTGACAAATGCGTGCACTGACTGGACAGGTCCACTCAGATATATGTGGTTCTTTCCTCAAAAGACCATTTCAGACACCAACCGACATGGTCTTCACATGATCTGACCAAGATTATGTCTGGACTTTAAAAGAGACTGTGACCTCTGAGTTTGTTTCGGCCTTTCTTCTCAGAGTAGTCAGATAGGAAACGCCGGCCTCATCTAGTTTAAAAAAATATGTTTTGACTTGTAAAAGTGTTTGTAAAAACCTACTTACAGAAATAAAATCATTTATCACTAGATTAAATACATTTTCTTATGCATTGTTTAAACTTAAACAAACGGTCAGTACTTCTACAGTCCTTACAGCCTACAATGACTATGTTTCACCTATTCTAAAGTGTTGTGTTATTTTTTGGGGTAGTTCTAATAATAAAGAAGCGGTATTTAAAGCTCAGAAGAAATATATATGAGCCATAACTGGTATACAAGTAACAGACAGTTGCAGACTATCATTTTTAAAATGTAATATTCTTACGTTACCATGTAATATACATTAGAGGTTATAATGTTCGTTAGAAAAAATACAAACCTCTTTAATAAGTTACATAGCAAAAGATACAAATTCAATATGTTTACCTTTTAATAAAGCAGCGAAATTAAATAAAAGTATATTATGTATGGCTCCACGCATATATAACCATTTACCAAACTCATTCCTGGAGATAAGTGATATAAGTATATTTAAAAACAATATTAAAACACTGTTACTAAAAAAAGCGTATTACTCTGTCACTGAATATTTACAGGATAAACATATTGTAGAATGTGTGTTAATTTGCATGTCTTACGGTAGGATATGGCTAATGGACTCTATTGTTTGTTTGTTTAAGACCTTTTCTTTTGTACCCATATTCGCAAATAAATAAATGATTATGATTAATACTTAATTTTATTACTTTTTGTTTACGAAAACACTTTAATCTTTATACACCCTGTATATGTATACTTATGCATATTTACATTGGTGTGATTTATCTTCTGTTTTTGGGACGCTGTCGTCATTACAATGAAGTTCCTTCGTCTAGTTTAGTTTTCTATTTGGAATTTCTCAGTCTGGATTTGTGCCCAATTAAGGCATTAGGTAAGCCTTTTGCCTTAATTGGGCACAGCATTACGCTTGCATTTTCCAAATATGTAAACCCTCTGGTTTAGATATCTGGAAAATGTAAGCGTAATGCTATGTAGGTACTCTGGGCATCAATATACGACAAGTTCCTCTGACTAACTTCTTCGTTATTATCCAACTGATCTACACATTAAACCGTTGTATCTCGGCAGGTGCTCTCGAAGTCGTGTAAGGTGATCCCGGTGATGCTGATGGGCAAGCTGGTGTCGCGCAACAAGTACGAACTCTACGAGTACGTCACCGCCGTGCTCATCTCCGCAGGCATGGTGCTCTTCATGTTCGGCAGCCACGACGACAACATGGGTGAGTACAAAATCAAAAGTCATTTATTCAAATTAGGCTGAGAATAAGCACTTTCTACCAACCCGCACTGGGCCCGCGTGGTGGATTACGACCCACTCCCTCTCACAGAGAGGAGGCCTGTGTCCCAGCAGTGGGAACATTATAGGCTGATTATGTTAAGCACTTTTTTAACGTCAAAATTACATAAGACAGTCCCCCAAAGCGCACGCCCTTCACCACTTCCTATTGCTTTAGCTGGGAAGAAGAACTGGCGCGACATATTCCCCCGCGGCCGCGGCGGCACCTTCATAGGAGCAAAAAAGCCCGGCTAGGCCTAGTAAAATCATTTCACACCAACAAACGTAAGGCCTATCAATAACAAAATATAATAAAAAAAAATTAATTGTCAATGCACTCGAATTCAAACATTCATGTCATAGGAATAATACAATTTCGCGTTCTGCTCTTAATCTGCCGCGCGCACTGTGTGTGTTAGTGTCAATGAGTGCGTAGATCTGGCAATCTATGCCAGATTTAAGCTCTCATTTAACTCTCATTCATAATACAATTTAAATTCTGCGCCTTGTTCGTCAGGGAGACCCGCCCTCGCTCGCTGGCCAGGCGTGTGTGCGCAAACACAGGTGCACTCTCTCTTCCCTCATTGTCACAGTCGTCAGGGAGACCCGCCCTCGCTCGCTTCTCAGGCATGTGTGCGCAGACACAGGTGCACTCTCTCTTCCCTCACTGCCGTCAGGGAGGCCCGCCCTCGCTCGCTGCTCAGGCGTGTGTGCGCAGACAGGTACACTTTCTCTTCCCTCATTGTCACAGTCCTCAGGGAGACCCGCCCTCGCTCGCTGCTCAGGCGTGTGTGCGCAGACACAGGTGCACTCTCTTCCCTCACTTTCACAGTCGTCAGGGAGGCCCTAACTGTGCGCAGCTGTTGTTTAATTAGTCAGAGAACCTGTTTCGTGAGGCGGCTTCCTTGGCTGTTTGCAGTCACCTCAATCCCGCATCCCTCGCAATGGCTCACGAGTCGGGTGAGGTCCTGCGGAGGCGACGGCGCCTCCGCCTCGGGCATGTAGGCCGAGGCGGAAACGCTCACCATCTCCCTAGTGTCCAGCTCTTGGATCAAACACTGGCCGTGTGTTGAGCCTCTAGCCACTTGCGAACCTGCGCCGTCGAGGTCTGACTGTGGTGGAGGTTTACCTGGAGGACTTTACAGATCAACGAAAGGGACGCCAACGCTGGTTGAACCCTCTTCGTCCCCCTCGAGTCTGAGCCCGGCAAACAGGTCGCCCTCGTCGACGCCGTCCCCTCCCGGGCCCGAAGCCAGTGACAGGGTCATGTCGGCCAGCTTCTCACCCGATGGATGGACGGCGCCCTCGTGGCGGTGGCACGGGTGACCAACCCTGCTGCAGCAGGTTCAGGCTCAGGATTTGGGTCACAGGGACACCAAACACCACAAACCATAATGCGGCCTGTTTGTCGGCATGCAGATGTACCCACCTCTTGATGTCGACCCAAAGGTTCTGTTAAAACTGAGAGATCGCCCAATATTAGTCGGCTCTCCGAAGACCCCGATCCCCTGCTCGTCTGGGACCACGTCGCTATATCGTGCTCGGTTCAGGATCTCCGACAGGCTCATGATGACTAACGAGATGCTAGTTGGGAGAGACAGGTTGGAGACTGTTTGCCTTAGCCAGGATAAGGTGTGGTCGTTACCGCACCACAGTTTGAGGATAGCGGCGAAGAGCAGCTTGGCGTTGAAGGTCAGCCCTGGAGTGTCTTGCTTAGGGGAGCAGGCCTCGAGAATGATCTGCTTCTGGATAGCAGCGAGTACCTGGTCCGATGCGTCCTTGCTGAGAATTCCTGTGCGGTCGCAGGTGATCGCGACGTCGAGAGTGGCGCTGGCAGCTTGGGCGTAGCATCGTTGGTCGACCCGTTTTGATTGGTCAAGACGCGGCCGTTAATGCTCCCCCTGAAGTGCTAAAGTCTCGTTGAGAGTTCGTTTGGCCGCGGCCTCATCCATCCAATCGGGTCGCTGTCTTTTTGGTGCATACAGCCGGTCTCTCTCTACCCCTAGTTGGCGGTTGACTGAGCGCTGGTCGGCTTGCGACCGGCCACTGCCTGCGACCGCTTTCCAGCGGAGAAGTAAACTTCTCCGCAGTCAAACCGACAAACGCCAGCTAAAGCTGGCGTTTGTCGGTTTGACTGAACTAGCGGCAGTGGCCTGTTTTGTGCGGGAGCCCTTACCTGACCTCCAGCGAGCTTGGCGGTGCTCCTTCCTCGTCAATACGCCCTTCTGCTTGGCTTTAACTGGAGCAGCTCGTGCACCTGGAGGGTCAGTGCAAGGGCAACGGGCTTATTGACATTTACCCTTGCCCTTGCGTTTCTGCACTTGCCAGGCGCGTGCAAACGCATTCTCTGTGCAGCTGGCGTCTCCGTTTGACCGGCGACGGCCGAAAAACATTTACGTGTTCTAACTAGTATGGTGGGCGATAAGAACCACCAGATAAGTAAGGCATGAGGCTAGCGACCGATATTTTTTATCGACTACCGGAAAATACAACAATTTTTATGTAACAAATATTTTGGACCCATTAATTTACCCGACAAGTTTGTTAAATCGTCCTGCGATAACGCCCCCATCCCCAGCCCTATGACCATTTTTCATGTTCCATTCATCACATAGTTTGACCACACTAGCCATACTGTAACAAATGAATTAAGTGCAATCTGTCACTATCTCCCGGTCTGACTCTCTCTAATGAAATGAAATGAAATTTAAAGTGATTAATATAATGACGGTGCCTTCTCAGTATATTTATGAAAATCTTTGTTCTCTGTTTTTTCAGTTAGTTTTAATCATGGTCTGGCAGTTTGAGTACTTTATGCGGCCTACCCAAATGTCCATAAGAATATAGATAATAAAATATTCTGTCTATACAAAAAAAAAACATGAAACTACCTTAAGTAGTTTGAAAGTAATATCGTTTTTATGCTTTGGGTAGACATCACTTCCTTAATTTATTTTACATAGTATTTTACTACAATACTTAAATATTCACTTATAGAATGGATGTGTATGCGTTTTAGTTTAACATACTTTTTTGTCATACTTACTTGCATTACATGAAGGCGTAATAACATATTTAAAAGTCACTAAAATCATATATCTACAACTTAAGTTCTGAGTTGAGCTGCCTGATTACTGACAAATGCGTGCACTGACTGGACAGGTCCACTCAATTTGTGTGGTTATTTCTTCAAAAGACCATTGTAGACACCAATCTTCATGTATTGCATATGATCTGACCAAGATTATGTCTGGACTTTAAAAGAGACTGTGACCTCTGAATTTGTTTCGGCCTTTGCTCTTGAGTCAAAAAGTCAAAGTCAAATTATTTATTTCAAATATGCACATAAAAGGCACTTTTGAACGTCAACATCTACAAAAAAATAGAATTGATTCTAGTTGCCTTTTCCAAAAGGTAGTTTTGTATGGAGAAGAATGGGCAAGAAACTCCACCGTTACTGTTTTAAAATGTTTTACAAAATGTTGTATAGGTACATTATATAATTATATGTGAAGACGATGCACCTAGAATAAAAAAATAGGTAAAAAAAATATTAAAAATGAAGCAATGACAGATAAATTAATTATGTGATAGGTACATGATGCTCACATAATTACAAACGTTGTAAAAGTATACGTATTCCTAAAAAGAATAAATAAAATAATAGGTCAGTGTGTGAGTCAAAGTAATCACAGAATGTAAATTCAACATTGATTTATTATTTGTATCAAATAATAAATTGCAATTAAAATAGCAATCAGTTTGATTTTGTCTAGACTTTAGATTGTCCTATGGAGCTGGACCAGCATGTTTCCAAGCATTCTTATCTTCGATATAATCCTCTAATTCGTAATATGCTTGTTAACGAAGTGTACTTTTAATATGAGTTTTTCTTTCATTTAATTGCAATATATCACAAGGTATTTTTGTTGTAACATTTGACACAGTACCCCATAGAATCAGGCTGAATGCCAAGCCTGGGTCTTGGCCTTGGAGGCTCTCGGCCCTCGACTAAGAGGGCTCCTAAGAGCATGTTTGTAGAGAGGCCAGTTCCCGCTTCGTTGGAAGACGGGGAAACTGGTCCTCATAAAGAAGGCAGGGCGCCCTGCGGACTCTCCGTCCGCTTATCGGCCCATCGTGCTGCTCGACGAGGTGGGCAAGCTCTTTGAAAGAGTCATTGCAGACCGTCTCGTCGGTCAGCTTGTGCGGGTGGGGCCGGATTTGGCGCAGAGCCAGTTTGGTGTCCGCAGGGGGCGTTCTACGGTGGATGCTATCAAGCGCGTGCGAGCCCTCACGACGGGGAATGCTGTTGCCCAGGGTGGGGTCGTCTTGGCGGTGTCTCTAGACATCGCCGATGCCTTCAATATCCTGCCCTGGAGTTGCATCAGGGAGGCACTCCCGTACCACCGGATGCCGACCTACCTCTGTCGTGTGGTCGAGGCCTATCTGATAGATACGGCCGTCATCTACCACGGTCACCAGGGAGTGTGGAACCGGCAAGAGATGTCGTGCGGTGTCCCACAGGGATCGGTCCTGGAGCTGCATCTGTGGGACATCGGATACGACTCGGTGCTGCGCGCCGACCTCCCTAGCAGCGTCAGCAAGGGAGGTCACACCAGGCGGCGGCCGAAGTAGCGGCACGCGGGGTTGGGACAATCGTCGAAAGGATCCGTCAATTGGGACTCAAGGTTGCCTTGCATAAGTCCGAGGCCATGTGTTTTCATGGTCCTCGGAACGCGCCATCGCGCGCGTCCGGGTCCCAAATAACGGTAGGAGGGGTTCACATCGCCGTCGAGTCGGCGATGATGTACCTGGGACTCGTCGGCTCCTACCCATTCTAGGGGGCCCAAATGCCTCGTGCCGGAGGCTCTACGCGGGGGTCGTGCGGTCCATGGCTCTTTACGGGGCTCCTGTGTGGGCGCGTTCCCTGGCGCTGTGGTCAGCCCGCCGGTTGAGCGCGGCCCAAAGGGTCATGGCCATCCGGCTGGTCCGGAGATACCGCACGGTCACCTGTGAAGCAGCGAGCCTCCTCGCCGGATTGCCACCATGGGATCTGGAGGCAAAAGTCCTCGCGCACGTATGGGAGTGGCGCGAGGAGGCGAATCGCCGGGGTATAACTCCGCTGCCGCGAGAAATCGCGGCACAGTGGACGGAGCTCAGGCGGGATCTCATGGCGACATGGAGAATGCGGTTGTCGCAACCCATTGCTGGGCACGTCACAATTGCGGCGATAAGGCCCCTCTTCCAGTAGTGGCTAGAGAGGCGCCACGGCGTCCTCACCTTCGGCCTGACGCTGGTCCTCACCGGACACGGCAGCTTCGGGAGGTTCCTATGTTGGATAAGGCGGGAGGAAACGCCCGGGTGTCACCACTGTGTGGATCGCCCGGAGGACACGGTGGAGCATACGGTGGAGGTCTGCCCGGCTTTTGGGCATAGCAGCGCCGTGCCCTCATGGAGGCGATCTGTGTCAGAGATCTCTCGGCGTCCGGCCCTGGTTCAGGCCATGGTACGGAGCGAGAGGGCATGGGCAGTCGTCACCTCCTTCTGCGAAGCAGTAATGCTCGCGAAGGAGGAGGCGGGATGGTTGAAAGAAAGGCAAATTTCGCGCCCTCGCCCCTAGCTGCTGCAGGCGACGCCCTGGGCGTCGGGAACCCTGGGCGGATTTCCGGCCACCGTAGGCGCGGGCTTGCGGACGGTGAGCAATGGGTAGCTCACCGTCCTTTAAGGACCAGGCCCGGGTCGACGCGATCAAAGCGATGTCGTCAGCACAAGTGTAGGGGTCCACTAGGGCCGATGCCTGCCGGGGTCGCGGGATGGTACAAAAGGGTTAACGAGGCCCCTGGCAACACAGGCAACGGAAGGAATACGGGTGGGTTTTAGTCAGTAAGAGTTTGACACACCCTCCCGCTCCGCCCAGAGCGGCAAAAGTTATTTGATGATATCCCAAAAAAAAACCCCCGTGGAAAGACGTCGATTTTTTCTTAGTTACATAATATTTTCATAAATGAATTGGCAAGGTACCGTCATAATATTAATCTTGGTAAATCAAGAGTTGTATTTCTAAGTCCATAGTGCTCTAGTATCAGCAGAAGTGTCTCATGGTTTACGCAATCGAACGCCTTAGAGAGATCGCAAGAGATACCAATGGCATCCTGTGCTTCTTTCCAGACGTTAAAAATGTTCTTTATTAAAACGCAGAAACGCAGTTGTACAACTGCGTAGCTTAGCCGTGGGCTGCTGTGGAGTAGCGCTTTTACATCTTTTCGATGTGGGTAACATTGTACCAGTTAAAATTTCTTCCCCAGTTTCGAGTGTGATGACGATGTCGGGTGTGGCTCTGCTGGCGCTGTACATGCTGTGCGACAGCTTCACGTCGTCGTGGCAGGGCGCCGTGTTCTCGCGCTACCAGTGCGGCGCGCTGCACATGCTGTGCGCGGTCAACGCCTTCTCCTGCGCGCTCACCGCCGCCGCGCACGCGCACCACGCGCCGCCGCTGCGCCTGCTGCACGTACGTACGGGGCGCAGTGCTCAGAGCCACTTACCACGTGGAATGTGGCACGATAGACCATTGTGTGCAGCTGTTGCTTGCTTGAAAATAGCGGCATGAAACGTTGTAAAAATTAATCATTATTTTTTTGGTCATGAACTTTTTGTGTGACATGTTCAATAGATGAGAAAAGAACTGTAATTTTATATATTTTCTGCGTTTGCTGTATCTTTCGACATGTTTTTTTTACCACTAAACAAGCAGTATTATTTTTCAAATATACTAAAATGATACTCACCTACCCAGTAACTGGGTTGTGGAGGTCAGATAGGCAGTCTCACCATGTAAAATACTGGTATTCAGCTGCTTCCGGTTAGACTGGAAGCCGACCCCAGCGTAGTTGGGAAAAGGCTAGGCGGATGATGATGATACTCACTTATAAAAAAAAACAATATTAGATCCAAAGTACCAATTAGTACTAGTTAAGCAAAGCCTGCTCTTCTGACACTATGAGCTGTCAAAATCAAAATTCGTTTATTCAAATTAGTAATTTATACGATATCCGCAGCTTTTCTTCTGCTTACATTTATTAACATTTAAAATCTTGTAATTATCGATACACAACCTAGGGACTTTATCGATTTCAGTTTTGCAATTTTACTGTTTGGAACAATTTTAGGTCATCGGCGTACATATTAAACTTGCATTCTATTTTACTTGCCAAATCATTTATAAAGATTAAGAACAACAAAGGCCCTATATGCGAGCCCTGTGGTACTCCTGATGGGATAACGTTTTTCTGAGATTTAAAACCTTGAACAACTAGGCACCAGTAGTGGCCGATTTTTCAAATAGGACTCACACCATCGCTGTAATGACTCATGAATACCCCATGTCTGTTATCTTATTTAGAAGAGTATTGTGATCAATAAGATCAAACGCTTTATTGAAATCCGTGTAGTGATGGGTAGGTAACTCATCAATTTTATTTGGGAACTAATTTTTTGAGCTGTTATTTAAATATTCGAGATGTTATTATGATCAGTTGAAAAACATATTGAGCAGTTATTTAATTTAATGGCGGTTGATTAATTATTGCGACAGTAAAACATGAAAAGTAATAAAAAATCAATTAGTCGGTTATTTTATCATACAATGTCAATTCTAAAAATAATTGAGCAGTCCAATAACTGAATGAGCGGTAAAAATGATGGAATGAGCGGTTCGATAGATAGTTCGGCAGATCATAGCGAGCGGTGACACCCGAACTTAAATTCATTGAAAAGAGAGGTAAATGATCGTTAGTTGGGCGGAGCTTATTAGCGCGGGTGGCGGAAGGTTAGGTTAGGTTAGAACAGTGACCATTAACGCCAGATCCCCTCTATTACTCTAATTCAGGGTAATTTCGAACTGGCGTTTACCACCTCATTGTTTATAGAATTGCTTAGAATGAGATTTCCTACCGACAAATTCCGATTTATTACTACACGTAACCGCTCGTTCAATAATTTTTACCGCCCATTTAATTATTTTCCTGCTCAATTATATATTCACTGATCCATTTCATTATTTTTATAACTCATTTTTGTTTACTTTACCGCTTAGTTTTAACTGCTGAACTAGTTATTAAACGTGCCATTTATAATTTTTAAGTTACCAAAACCGCTATTTACATCTGCCTCTTTAAATCAGTGCCATTTTATTTGAGGTTGAGGGTGTGCCTCACTTTACCTCGTGAGGTCCGCACGAGGTCCACCTTATTTGAGGTGAGGAATCGTACAACGGTGTATTCACCTCATGACTAGAGATGTAAAGGTTGTACAATACCGTGTATTATACGATTAGAATTGTATATAACGGTATAATATAGTATTATAATTTTAAACCGCTTTTTTGACCTTTGAATCATTTATTTGTATTAATGAGACACGTTTGAAACACAAAATACTATCAAAGATAGTATTTTGTGTACTTACAATATATGTACTTAAATGTGATTTTACTTTTTATGCCGTAAACATAAAGACAAGTCAAATCGCGCGCGCGAGCGAGTGTTGCGCAAGATTCTCGTAGGTAGGTAGGATGGAAGGATACACCGTCTTGCTCGCTCCTTGCGTGCATTCGGTGGAGCGACTCAATCAATTCAATGTTATTGTACTGACTGAGTCGCGCGCACGCACGTTTCTCACGGCCGTACTCAAACTCAACATACACAGTTTGAAACTATTTTAAAGAGTGGAAAATGGAAGGTAAGTGTTTTACTATCCTACGCATGAAATATTACAAATGTTTATACGTACTAATGCCTTTTGCTAAAGCCTATTAGGGATTATTTTGATAAATGTTGAACTAGAAGTAGGTTATTTATTTGTTCGTTTTTTTCTTGCAACTAAGTACCTACTTATATGTGGAGCAGTGGTGGCCTAGTGGTAACGGCCGAGGCTTACGAGTGCTTTACTTTGTGTAAATTATTTCATCACCACTGCTCTCAGAACGGTGAAGGAAAACATCGTGAGGAAACCGAAATCTCCTAGAACCAAGAATGTGATATTATCAACCCGCACTGGGCCCGCGTGGTAGATTATAGCCCACCACCTCTCACCGATAGGAGGCCTGTGTCCCAGCAGTGGGAAAATTATAGGCTGATTATGAACTAGGTACTTATTTACTTAATTTTGAATTTTGATTGTATTTTGATAATATAAGTTCAGTAAGTATGTAAGTATTTTTATTTCAGGCAACAAGAGGATACCTTGTGTAGTTATGGAAACTGACGATGACAAAACCCAACGTGAAAGACGCGGGATGAGCGCATCGAGTCGCCGAATGATCGAGTCGGCGCAGCCCTGGGTTGTGACAATCGCACTCTCCACGTCGCTATGAGATCCTGTCGGAGCTCTGTCCGCTGTGCCGTGATTTCTCGCGGTAGCGGAGTTACGCCCCGGCGTTTCTCCTTCTCGCGCCACTCCCATATGCGCATGAGAACTTGTGCCTCCAGATCCCATGGCGGCAATCCGGCAAGGAACTAAATAACTAGATAAAAAGGCCGCCTAACCGGAGACCGTGTGGTATCCCACCAGCCGGATGGCCATGACGGATTAAACAGGCGGGCACGTTCAGGCAGGGAGGTACAATCGGCGGGCTGGCCGCTGCGTCAAGGAACGTGCCCACACCAGTGCCCCGTAAAGGGCAATGGACCGCACGACCTCCGCGTAGAGCTCCGGTAGGAGGCATTTGGAACCCCTAGATTAGGCAGGAGCCGCTTCAAGGCAGCCCCGACCCGCTCCAGTTTGGGAGCCAAACGTCGAAAATGCTCCACGAAGTTCCACCGGCTGTCAAGGACGAGTCCTAAGTACTTCATCGTCCACTCGACGCCGATGTGAACCTACCGTTATGTGGGAACCCGATGATGGCGCGTTTCGAGGACCATGAAAACACATAGCCTCGGACTAGTGCAGGGGGCCACCTTAAGTCCTAATCGCCGTTTACCTTGCATTATTATTTAGCTATGCTATAAAAGTTATTTAAGCCGAAATTTAATGAATTCCGCGTGAAAAGAAACATCATTTTAAATATTTCACTTCAAAAAATAAAATATATAAAATACAACTCATTCAGTATTTTATTGTATTATACCGGTATAACACATAGCGACAACTCTACTCATGACTCGTAAGCCAGAGCCGAACTCAGCCGAAGATCCGAGGGAGCGAGGCGGACGGGCGCGACGGCGAATCACTAGGACTCACAACTCTCCGTCCGATACATTATTTCATTAGGTACTGTAACGTTACGATTGGCCGGAGGGCCAGTAGTAAGTCACGTTAAAAAAATTAGAGTACTACTAGATATTAAAAAGGTTAGAGAGTTCCAGGCTTCCAGTTCGAGTGTACGGGACGCTTGGACGGCAGGATACAGGATCGGCTAGCAGCAGTTGCACAGGATCGGCAGGTAGTTGTGCGACTGGATCGGCAGGCAGCAGTGGGACAGGGCTGGCAGACGAGGCGGAGCACAAAGATGAGGCTGTTATTTTACACGGCGTAATTGATCTCGCAGCCGCAGTCAGTCGGCAACTCTGTCCCAAGGAGTGAAACGTCCCTTGTTAACCAAGAGGTTTTGTTTTATGGTAATTTGGTGGTACGTTGGTGTGTAATTGGTGCGAGTTGTGTCACACTAGCAAGCACACTAGCAAGAGAATTGTGTTAGTGTCTAACGCCACGTTGATAGATTGCCCTAGTAATGGAAGGGCTCGCCATCCTGGAGTGGACTAATAAGAGGATGGCGTTGTCTAAATCTCGCCGATCCGACTGACAGCGGAGGTGCCCTACAGCACCTCACGCTCCACGGGACGAGTGTCTGGACCTCCCATGACACACAGGAGTGTCGGCTATGGCGTCCCAAGCCGCGCGACTATAACGCCTTCGGTCTTAGAGATCTCCGAATGGCGTAAGTGAGAGGGCCGGAGGTTATGGAGAGTGAATCACAAATCATACACTACGAGTTTCTTTAAATGATTATATTTTCACACTTTACAATAATAAGTTAGGTATTAGTATATAGAATGGTTGTAGACTGAAGTAGACTGCACAAGACTGAGAAAAGCTGACCAAGACTGACTGAGCAGAACTGACTGAACTAGACTGAACCGAACTGAACCCTTGTCAAGTCCGATGACAGCTTTTATAGATTCTGACAAAATTTCTAGAAGTTTATGTTAAGCATTATTCAAGTTGTTTGTTTGAATGCCTGCCAGGATCAATAAAACAGTTTACATGAGTACATAGCCTAAATGAAGTCTGGAACTAGCTTTATCATGGCAGCTATGCATAGAGAAAGAAAAAATAGACAGATGACAATTTATGATGAAATATGTCAATGGATAAAAATATTCTAAGATTTTACAACAAGAGAAATTTAATAATATCAAATACAGTTTTCAGTGTTAGAAACAGTTCATTGTGGTTTTGCTTTTCAGCTGTGGTGTTCAAACATATGTAAGAAAGTGAGACACAACAATATGATTTAATGTTTGAAGCAAGGAAACAGTATAGAGATTATAACATGAATTATTCGACATAACAGCCTTTTAAAAGGTACATTTATAAATATAACATAAAGATGTGGCTTTGTGTATTAAAATACCACAGTACCTACCAAAATACAATGAGCTCCACATGAGGCTAAGTACTCAGTGATGTTGGAGCCAGTCCAAACCAAATTCACGCGCCACCTGTACAAGAAACTTATGGGTTATACCCATTTTACCCTTTGATTCTACCCTATTCGTACTAGTTATGGTGTTGTACAATCAACTGGGGTGCGACCGGAATTCGCACTGGTGTCGTACATGGTGAAACTGCTCCGAGGCATAGAGCACAACCCGAGAGTGCTGCAGCGGGTGCACTTGTACGTACCCAACCGCTATGTGTGGAGGGGACGGCCCCCGCCACTGCTGGTCGTTCCATCAGCCAGGACCAACTTGTTGGCCAAAACCCCTCTGACTCGAGCAATTTGCACTATCAATAATATTCAGGTTGAAATTGATATATTTACATGTCACTGGGGTGAATTCGCAAAATAACTATTATTTACACAATGTTACAAACAATGGTGTTTATGATCTTGAAATGTATTTTGTGCTTTAATTTTAATTTTGTGTATGTGTGACCTGTAATGATAGTTTTAAGGCACTTAAATAAATAAATAAATAATGTTAATGTTTTCTGTGTTGTCAAAATTTAGAGACCAAACCTCACCTCACTCATTCTCTAATTCTCTATACAATTTTTAAGTCGGTTCATTCGCTCACTGAGCTCACATAAGAGTCCATTACGCGGCGGCCGCGAGAGAAAACTAGGTATTGAAGCGCTATTCCCACAGCGATAGACGCGCTCGCCCCGCTCACGCATACATCTGTGGGGGCATCTACATCGCCACATGCGAACTACGCAGCACACTGACGTCACTCAAAATCCTACATCGCGCAAGCAGAGTTTACCGCGCAACTAGTATATATACAACATCCCGACATCAACCGTCGGGCAGTTGCCCATCAGACACGACACCCGTCTAGTCGGAGGATCCTCCCTTTTCTATGGAGGATGAGTGAACTTTACACCCTGTTCCTCATGCCTCAATAATCTATGTTTACACAGTGGTTTGCGGCGGCACTAAGCGCTAAAAATATTTAAAATAGTAGTGGTTAGTTGATATTTTTATTGCATTTATGCTTAGTAAGGGAGATGGGAGAGGGGTTGGTTTATTGCACACTTTTGTATGACTTATCAATCAGCTGTTATATATTATTGTGATTTTCAAAAACAAAGTCTCCATCAAAGTTTTGGAGTTACTCCATGAGAATCGATTTCCATATAAGGCGGGTGTGGAAATTTTATGAGGAGTGAAATTTATGGTACTCCCTTTCTTCTCCTAAAATTGTTTGTCCGAAAATCATGATTGCTATAAACTTCAGTAACCATAATGTTCAGAAATTCGAAATTTTGTTTTACATAATTATCTTTACTTCTAAAACTATTATGTCATATTATCGAGTACTATAAAGTCAAATAGGCACATAAAGGGCACTTATGAACGTCAAAATTTACAAAAAAAAATAATTGATTCTAGTCGCCCCTTCCAAAAGGTAGTTTCGTATGGAGACAGGAGAAGAATGGGCAAGAAACTCCACCGTTACTCGGCAAGAAACTCCGCCGTTACTCTTATAAAAATGTTTTACAATATTTTGTATAGGTACATTGATATATAATTATATGTGTAGACGATGCATCTGAATAGAATTATTATACCGCAATACATAAAAAGAAGCAAAAATGAAGCAATGACAGATAAATTAATGATGTGATAGATACATAGTATTGACATATTTACAAACTTTGTAAAAATACTTATACGTTTTCCTAAAAAAAAAATAAGTAATAGGTCAGTGTGTGAGTTAAGGTAATTACAGAATGTAAAATCACAACATAACAACATTACGCCTTGTTTCCCCGAGGTTGGGCAGAGGTGTAACTGTAGTACACCCACCTTTCGCCAGTTATGTTTAAGTCCCATGTAATAGGGGGCGAGCTTATTACCATCAACCGGGCACAAATCAAGACTCCGGGCTGCTACTGAGAAATTCCAGATAGAAAAACTCAATATCACTTTGCCCGACTTGGGAATTGGACCCTCATGCTCAGCAGTAGCGCTTGCGACCACTAGACCAAGGAGGCAGTTCGAGATTGTAAAATCAATGTCATAAAAATAATAAATTCTACAAATACAATGCAACCAGTTTGATTTGTCTAGACTCCAGATTGTCCTATGGAGCTGGACCAGCGTGTCTCCAAGCATTCTTATCTTGGATATAATCCTCTAATCTGTAATATGCTTGTTTACAAGGTTTACTTTCAATATGAGTTTTTATTTTCTTTCATATAATTGCAATATATCTGTTCTAACATTTTTTTGAAAAATGGTTGATCGATTTAGTTTTTATTTCTAGTATTAAAATGATGTCTATTACTTATTTTATTTAAAAGATGTAGATTTTTTCTATATATATTATAATAATTTAATCTACTTATTGCATGAAATAAAGTCTTATGTCCTAAGTATTGTATTATGTAATGTGTATTATTCCGAATGTTCATTTATAGTAAAATTGTTAGTCCTAAAACATTTGCTAGAAATTAGGTTTTAGTGACAAATTAATCGCTGTAAACCCGACTCCACGCAGTCTTGTCTGCCCTACCCCCATAGAGTTTAATTAAGGATCGCGTAGGCGCGGAGGGGCGAGGCGGCCCGCGAGTTGAGTAGCAGGGGATGAGCGTTAAACCATCTGCGACGATAAACTCGCGTGGAACCACCGGAGCCCCGCAGCGCCGGAGCTATGACCGTAACCATGCTTGTTGAATGTTGCATGCTCGCTTGCATGCTGCTTGCTTGCATGCATGGTGATGGTAAAATATTATTAGGATAAATAAACATTAAATAAGTAATTAGGATTTAGGACTTATTGAAAACGGTTTTGACACAAATGATGAAAAAATAGCAAATTTTCGGGGCCATCTTTAATTTTGATTTTGACCCCATAATCAATGTCAGCGCCACCGAAAACCACGAAAACGACACACAATTTTGATTTTAACATATAACGTCGCTTGCATTTTCACTCTTCATAAAATTTCTATACTTACCGAGGGGCCTCATATGAAAGTCGATTCACGTGGAGTAAACTCCAAAACTAAAATAATGACAAAAAAACTACGAGAAAAACTAGTGACATTATTGACTTTTTGAAAATTTAAGAACCGCAACGAAACCTACCTACGAACGAAGCAAGCTTGTAATAATAATAAGTGCCACAATAAACAAAATACGTGCATAAGTAATCGGGAGTTAAAATCTACAATTCTAGTACTAAACCTTTTATAAATTCAATTTGTGACTTTCGACCAATGTGCGTGTTTATTGTGTACACACACGCTACGAGGTGCATTCAATAAGTACCTAGCCTCATCGCCAGAGGGCGCTGTAGTTTCAAAAGAGTTTTACCACAGTGTAGCACATTCTTTTTTAATTCTTTTTTCAAATTTTCATTCCAATCCCTTCATTTGTTTTAATTTGACAACTTATGGAAGCGAACGTGTCGATCGGTTTTACAAAAATGGAAAAAGAGCAATATCGTTCGGTGATTCGATTCCTATTTTTGGAAGGGAAAACGCGCATCGAAATCAAAGAGCGCTTGGATGCTGTGTACGGTGACTCTTCTCCATCGATGGCCACCGTCAAGAATTGGTTCAACGAGTTTGCACGTGGCCGTACGTCGGTTTTTGATGGACCACGTCCAGGTGCACCGAAAACAGCTGCTACGGAGGAAAACATTAAAAAAATCCATGATTTCGTATTGGCAGATCGCCGATTGAAGGTTCGGGAGCTAGCTGAGACTGTAGGCATTTCAGAAGGAACAGTGCATCATATTCTTCACGAGGAACTCGGCATGAGAAAGCTGTCGGCGCGATGGGTGCCGCGTTTACTCACACCAGAAAACAAGCGCAACCGTGAGACCACATCGGTGACGTGTTTGGCGCTGTTTAAGCGGAATCCAGTGGAGTTTTTGCGTCGTTTTGTGACCGTCGATGAAACCTGGATCCACTGGTACACACCAGAGACCAAGGAGCAATCAAAACAATGGATCCAGACCGGGGAACGTGCTCCAAAGAAGGCGAAAACTGTAAAATCGGCCGGAAAAGTTATGGCCACCGTTTTCTGGGATTCACAAGGTGTGATCTACATCCATTACCTCGAGAAGGGTAAAACAATTACAGGGCTTTACTATGCCGATTTATTGGGCCGATTCGACGCCGAATTAAAGAAAAAACGACCCCATCTGGCGAAGAAAAAAATGCTGTTTCACCACGACAACGCACCGGTTCACACGTCTGCCGTTGCCATGGCCAAATTGGTCGAATTACGCTACGAATTGTTGCTCCATCAACCGTATTCTCCAGATTTGGCCCCTTGTGACTCCTTTCTGTTTCCTAATCTGAAAAAATCACTCGCCGGGAATAGATATGGATCGAATGAGGAGGTCATCGCCGCCACGGAGGCCTATTTTGCAGAGTTTGACAAAAACTATTTTTCGGACGGGTTAAAAAAGTTGGAGCATCGCTGAGCTAAGTGTATCGAACTAAAAGGAGACTTTGTTGAAAAATAAATTGCCACTTTTCGAAAATTTTCGTTTACTTTTTGTAGGCTAAGTATTTATTGAATGACCCTCGTACTATTTGTCGCGTATTTTTTTACGAAAAGCGACGTGCTCTCACTTTAAAGACATGCGGTCGACTGAGGTCTGTAATTCGTTTTCGGTGAGGTATCGAGTAAAATGCATCGCCAATAAATTCGCCGTACTAATTCGTATGGAGATTTCGGGCGTGAAAATTCAGATATTTTCCATTTTTTTTACGTAAAACCGAAGTAATGTTTTGGAAAACAGAAAAATTCAGTATGTTCACTGTTCTTGGTTGACTTTATTTTGTACAATACGAGGCATGCCTTTTAAGTTTTGTCGTTTGAAGAAAAAACACAACTAGAACCTTATAGTACTTTTTATTGTTTTTCAAAGTATTCACCACGTACACTTTTCCATTCGCTCAAACCAGTTATTGTAACATTTATTCCACTCTAAAGTGGGGGTGTTCAAAATGGCTGATTTGAATGCGTCGACTGCTTCTTCACCGGACTGGAACCTTTGACCCCGAAGACTTCTTATTTTAGGAAATGTAAAGAAATCGTCAGGGCTTAGGTCAGGACTGGTCAAGAATTTCTACTTTTTCCTGCTTCATATACTCAATCGTTTGACGAGCGCTGTGTGAGCTTGCGTTGTCGTGGTGCAGGATGATGCGTCGCTTTGAGTTAGATTTTCGAAGTTCGGCGATGACTTGTGGTAAACAAACTGTGGTATACCACTCTGCGTTAACCGTTCTACGATCTTCAAGTGCAATAGTCGCAACATGGCCGGTTTTTCCAACGAACGTGGCCACCATCTTCTTTGAAGTGCTTCGAGAACGAACAACTTTAGTCGGCTTTGGCTCGTCTTGAAAGACCCAGATTGTAGATTGTTGTTTGGAATCAGGATCGTAGGCATAGATCCAAGATTTTTCCCCACTGATGATGTCGTAGACGTGATTTGACTCTTCTCGGTTGAACTTTTGCAGAGTTTCCTTACATCATCTGACGCGGGCCGCCTTGTGATCATCGGAAAGCAGATGCGGTATCCAACGGCAAACTAGCTTTCTCACACCAAGCGTTTCATGCAAGATCTTCTGAATGGTTGTCCCTGAAATGCCTAATAGAGCCTCTATCTCTCGATACGTCACATGACGATCTTCGAGAATTAGTTGTCTCACAGCAATGGTGTTATCTTCAGTGAAGGCGGATTTTGGGCGTCCTTCGCGAGATTTGTCACTAACACTAGTATGTCCACGCTGGAATTCTAAATACCAGCGTTCGACAGTCCGCAGACATGGGGCTTCATCACTGAATACAGAATGTTAGCTCTTAAAACACTGAAGCCGTGTCAGGCCTCTTCTAAAGTTGTAGAAAATTATTACACGAACATTTTCCTTAGAAAGATTAATTTTCGTACGTAACCTGACAGATTCCAATCGACGCTGTGACTAAACAATAGCATTAATCCTAATACTTTCAACTGTTTGAGATTCAAAATTGCCGGGAAATATGGAAACGACATAACTTAAAAGGCATGCCTCGTATTAATTAGGTGACTGCTTATTTATGCCAAAGTTATCAAAATACGGCAGTGCTTTTTGCATGTTTTTAGTGATATTCCATTTTTTTTTAACAATCGCCTATAAGGTTTATCCTCAATCAGATTTTTTCACTGCCTGGTAAGACTGCCTCTTAAGCTACCAAGACGTTTTTTTCGTGGCTACTAGTTTAAGTTTTCTATATAAACTTATCAAAATCCCATAGGACAATTTCCTGATACTGACCCTTAATACTCACTCGCAACTCGCGAGTCTCGAACTGGCTCGCCTTGCCCCTCGCCACGATTTCATATTGTCAATGTCAATTTTTTGAGGACGTGTGAACAATTGAGGTGGTTCAATGTTGAAATTCCAGTAACTCGTTCAATTTGCGATCAAAAGTAGCTCAAACGAGGGACCACCAGCCGACGTGTACCTCTTTCCTATATCACTAGTCAAACACAAAAGATTTGAAATCGTACTGTGCAAGATGCAGCTGCTCCTTTACATGCCAGTATTTTTTTCACAACGAGCGATTCAAAAACTTTGCCAAAGGATGAAAGAATGCCGCCGGTTCGATTATTTGACATAATATCAGAAATACAAGCTATCTCTCATTTACCTACTTGGGAAAATACCTAGACTCAGAGAAGAATTGTAAATCTTAGATCCATCAAATTCTTGTATTTTTATACTGTCTGTATAAAAATTTGCTAATTGTTAGTGGTTCCGATACCGCCCTATTAAAGAAAAGTATTATATGTATGGGTCCGATCATATTTAACAAAATACCCGATGTAATAAAAAATGAAACATTGCCACTTTTCAAAAAGAAATTGACTTATCTATTAATATAGATAAATATATGTTATTACTTAATTGGCGAATTTTTGACTGATAAGTATTTAAATATTTAAATTTAAATTATTATATATTTTAATTTAAAGGCCTGTGTCCCAGCAGTGGGAACATTATAGGCTGATTATGTAAGTATTTAAATTGATAATAGGTATGACATCTCTGTACTCCTGACTTGTACAACATTTGTAAAACATTTACATATATTTTAATTTAACTGCATTGACCTCGAACTTGACGAATTTATAATCCCATTCAATTAAACTTGACATTATGTTTTGTATTGCCTATGTCAAATTATTAACTGAATCATCTTGACATGGTAAACTTGTATTGGTCTGATTGAATGTGTTAATAATATACATTATATTGAGTGAATCTTTGTTATTATAGCTTAAACTGTTGGCATGCCTTAGTTAAGGTAGTTAGTATAAGGATCATTTTAAACTTAACCTCTGTTACTTGTACCTACCTTCTGTGTAAATAAATAACTAAAAAAAATAATAAATAAAATAAAGAAATCATTTGTTTTTAACGATTTGTCCTACGAATCGCGGCACAGAAGTTGCAACTAATATTGCTACAGTTCACTACACACTCAAATTGTCCAGTCACAAACAATGTTCGCACTTTGAGCTAGATTATACACCAAACAGGTATTATTTACAGGGATCACTTTAAACATGACTTAACCCACGAAGGAACATTTGAGAGAGGTGCGAGAAAGTACGAGACACAGAATACTAAATTAAATTATTTGCCATAAGTATGTCAGTTAGCACACGCCAATATACCAACAAATACAATGAAAACTATATTCAAGCAAACAAATAAAAACCTTAAATGTAACCTAAACTGTAAACAAGTGTACCTCCAGCACCCAGTGTTCGCGGCGGACTGCGTGGTGCTGTCGGTGAGCTCCGCGGTGGGACAGCTGCTCATCTACCGCACCATCGCGAGGTTCGGCGCCGTCGTCTTCACCATCATCATGACGCTGAGACAGGTATGCACTATCATTTATTTAACTATAATGATTTTTTAGAGCATTTGTAACAAAAAACAGTAACAATATTTTGTTTACCGTTTATTTCGGAATCGAGCCCGATTGGACCCCAACACACGAACTTACCCATCAAATCTTATGAGTGTGCGTTAAGACGCTGACAACACCTAAACCGCAGTCACTGTCAGATTGCATAGAAAAGAAAGAGATGCGCGATGACACAACGCTTGTAATTTTTTGCAAAATATGAAGCAATTATCTATTTACTGAAAACTGAGTTGAGTAATCGAAAATAAAAAACAACCAAGTTCTGCATTCAAATAAGACGTTCTTGTTATTAATTAAATACGTAACGTATGTTTATATTTAATGCAGATATTTTGGATTAGAACTCAAGGTAAGAGGTTAGTTTAACGTTAGTTTGTATCGAGATTTTTTATCTAAACGTGTTTTGGTAACAACCAAGTTCTGGGAAATATGTTCAAAATTAACATATATTTTTTCCGCTACCACAGACTATACAGATTTGGCATATTTTTTTCTTAAGAGAAGCCTATTTTAGTCAATTGGGTCTTGTCAGCGCTTTAACTAAAAGAATTGGGTATAATGCTCATATTGCAATATACCCAATTCTTTCATATTTAGCGCACAAGCCTGTTAATTTACCTTTATAAAATCCAAATGTGCACATGAGATAACCGCCGTTTTGATGACGATGGCGGTCGAGGATAAAAAACAGCCAAGTGCGTGTCGGACCACGCACAAGGAAGGGTTCCGTAGTTGTGATGAATTTATCCCAAGAACAAACTTAACACTGTGGTTGAAAAACATTTTTCCCATAATTATTATATAATGAAACAAATAATTTTAAAATCATAAAAAAATTGAAATCCACATAACAAGTCCTTTCATATAGTATGTCACACGGTACAGTTAGCAAAACTTTTTTTTTTAATTTTCAAGTTTTTCCACCAAAAGTAACCCCCCATACAAAATGTATACACGTTCGTGTTTGGGTTACAGATAACAGGTATGTGTACCAAGTTTCAACTTAATCGGTCCAGTAGATTCACAGCAAATCAGCTGGGACAGACAGACAGACACACGAGTAATCCTATAAGGCTTCTGTTTTTCCTTTTGAGGTATGGAACCCTAAAAGCAATAATGTTCGGTGATTTTGAACATAAATTGAGTAGTGGTAATTAATATTACGAGCGAAGTGGTGGTGGCCCACTGGTAACGGCCTCGACTTACGAGTCATAGGTCGTGGGTTCGAACCCAAGCAGGCACTTTACTTTGTGTAAATTATTTCATCACCACTGCTCTCAAAACGGTGAAGGAAAACATCGTGAGGAAACCGGCTTGTCCTAGAACCAAAAACTTCGAAGACGTGACATCTACCAACCCGCGCAAGGCCCGCGTGGTGGATTACGGCCCACTTCCTCTCGAAGAGAGGAGGCCTGTGTCCCAGCAGTGGGAACGTTTTAGGCTGACTATGCTTATGCTAATGAATATTACGTGTTATTGGAGGTCCAATAACAACAAGAAAATGCCCAGATCTTAACGTAAGTTACAAACATAGGTGTGTTAATAATATTTTGAATAATATCTTTTAGATTTTAAATATAACATGTACCGTATACATTTTGAAAAGTAAGTAAGTATAGTTCTATACTTAAAGATTACAGGAAAATCTGTAAGAAGTCTATGGTCTTAAAATAACACGGTGTATGACTGAATATTGTGCGTACAAACTTACATTTGCAGTAGGAATGTATGGAGGAACATGTTTTTCAACTACAACGTTAAGTTTGTTCTTGGGATATAAATTCATCCCAACTACGGAACCCTTCATTGTGCGTGGTCCGTCACGCACTTGGCCGGTTTTTATATTGTATTGATGTGCGAAAGTGTTTATGACAAACGATATTTTTATTTATTTCGAAGGACTTGGTAATTAATATCAAGAATTTCGGAAATCTTTTAGAAGCATCATCTTTTAAACTCAACTTGAATAGAAATAAGATACTTGGGTAGACCGTCAACACTATTTTTATTAATTTTAGAATTAATAATGGCAAAAGTGATAATGCAGATAAAATGATAATATCTTGCTCTTTTGCGAGAGAGAAGGTTGTTGCACATATTTTCAGTGAATCTAAGTTGCCTACAATTTGGGTGGCCAATAATACCAATTTTCCACAAATTGCGCAGTGGTCCGATGCGATTTGACGGATCTCGAAATGTAATTAAAGATATTTGCCGCAGCCATAATGTAATGTAATAGCAGTGCTACGGTAACAAATTTTTCATAATAATTTCGAATGCTAAAAGTTGATATAAATTCCTGAAGTTCATGACGTAATTGGCAACATCCCGTCGAGTGAGCTGATATGTCATATCTCACTCTTGTCGAGCAGAGTGGTTAATACAGTATTGATCTTTTATAATTACTTGGGGAAACTTCACAGACTTGGGGTAGGTATCGGTTTTAAAGTTTTTTTAGTTTCCCTCCAGCTGCATTTTAGTATTGAATGGAAATCCAGGATGATCAGAGCTGAAATGTGGTTTTCGGTTTTGTTACGCCTTTTGCTTAAGCTACAGCCCGCCTGTCCCGCAGGCCGTGTCCATCCTGCTGTCGTGCGCGGTGTACGGGCACCGCGTGTCGGCGGGCGGCGCGCTGGGCGTGCTGCTGGTGTTCGCGGCCGTGCTGCTGCGGCTGTACGGCCGCGCGCGCTCGCGCCGCGCCGCGCTGTAGCGGCGCGCTGGACACGTGGTGGACGTGATCGCAGCGCTGCTTCAAACTCGAGGTCGATTTTTCCTTCAATTAGGCCAAAATTTTACTTCTGCAACTACAAAGACAACAATATTGAATTGAGTAGAACTACTTTTTCCATAATGTAGTTTCCAAATATAACTCTTGAGTACAGTCAGCCGCACATCAGTGGTAGCACTTCTACTCGAAAACTTCACTTCTTGCTACGACATAAAGGCGCTGTTACTGTCAAATTGTGACCACTGATGGGCTGCTGACTATACTCTATAAAGAAAAAATACCAAGAACCTGTCATTGCAAAATATTTCGTGTAATTTCTTTAATGCGCCACGTGACTATGATCCGTGTCGTACTTTATTTACAGTGAGTTATCGCGCCGTATACATTAACATTATGAGAAATGTCTACATTTCTAACATCTAGACTATACTCTATAAAGAAAAAATACCAAGAACCTGTCATTGCAAAATATTTCGTGTAATTTCTTTAATGCGCCACGTGACTATGATCCGTGTCGTACTTTATTTACAGTGAGTTATCGCGCCGTATACATTAACATTATGAGAAATGTCTACATTTCTAACATCTAACTAAATTATATCCCAAACTGCATATGTATATGCAATTTGGGACTAAATCAGACGAAAACGTACGCGTTGCCCGTCTGTAAGGAGTCAATGATATCTAGACCGGGGTAGGTACCTATTGTACCCCCTACTCTACACGACTTAGTCGTTAGTAGAATTCTTCTCCACTACTAATTTATTCACGTGTGTAATAATGACTTGCTCGGTTTAGAGTATCAATATTGTTTGACAATTTACGTAATTTTGTATAGGTACTCGGTTTCGTAAGTGTTATTACTTCTGATAAAAACTCCCAGTAAATTTAAACTTTACTTCAGACAAACCGATCTCGTCGTTTTATGACGTGCAAGTGACATTCAACCATAGAGTGTTACAGCAATTACATGCTTGACTATACAATGTAGTGTATAAAGATAATTAAATACCTAAACTTAAATATATAAAGAAAACATACCTATGTCACCATGCTCGAATATTTTGTCTGGTACCTGCTAGAATATAGAATACATATACGAAATAAAATTACAGTTTTATTTTTACATCGTTGAATTAATGTTCCTTCTCGACGCTTAATTTACTTATTTAAATATTTAATTTCTACCGTGATGTTATATTCAGTTACCCAGTGCTCGAATTGTGACCCCTTAAGACGTTGAGGGCAATCAAATTATGTATTATGTAAATTAGAACATGATAAAGTGAATAAAGTAACTTCTTACTCTGCCGTCAAATCAGTTCACTTATAATTAAAAATCGATTGTATTTATGTCTCCAGCGACATGTGACTCGTGACTAAGGCTGACGCTCAGCAACTCACTTCACTATACAGGCTGTCATTGATATCTTCGTGAACACTTTCACCTTCGCTTTATACTATGTTACCAATTCTGAAATGAACCAGCCAGGTTGTATGAAACAAAGCTATTTTAAAGTTGATATAAAATTGTTTGTATTCGTGAGTACTTTGACACTCTTAAAAAATACCAATGATTTCAACTACAAAATCTTGTATGAATGCCCATTGGTAATTGTGGATTAATAAGCACTAAGAAACTTTTAAAGAATATAGAAATAGCCGAGGCTCAAGGTGTTTGAATCATTTGAATTGCACTAGATTATACACGTGTTTTATATATCTGACGTATGTTGTACAACTGAAAAACTTATAAGATTTTTATTTACTCTTTCGAGTATACATCTATAGTCTCTTCTTATTAAACTAGTTAATAATCACGTGTGAAACATATTTGAGGACACAGTATTATGTAATAATTAAACAAACTCCAATTTCTCTTTAAAATTTACCAGCGATTTTTGATCGCTCGTCCGCTGGAGGTAAATCTGTGGTTATAAATATACAAACATGCCAAATTCAGTATGATACATAGCATAGCAGCATAGCACTGAATTTAGTATGTTGTAACCATCCGTATTTTGAATGCACAACACATACATAATGTGTTTCCACTATATTTAGTGGTTTTCGTCGACTGCCGTTACATAATCAATATATTGTGTTTTATTTATTTGTTTGTTAATGATACGTAGAACCTAGATGTCACGTTAAGCGGTCCGCAAGCCTTGCATAGTTTTGTTACATTAGTGAACAGTACAGTTTTATCAGTGATAGGTATGTTGTGCTCAATCTGTAGTTAAATCAATAGTTTTATATTACCTGTCAATTAAGTCCTTTGAATGGAAATATCATTACTTATCTTAAATAATCAATAGTGTCGCGGTCATATAGGTCGATAGGCCTTATCTTTACTTCAGTTTTCAATATCTCATTGATACATAATACAGGTGTGTAAAAAAGTTTTTTTTTTTTTTGTTTTCTTGAACACCCTGTATACAAGTCTAGCCGTCCGGGCTCTTTCAAATAAGTAAGATTTTTTACAAAATGGACTTTGTAGCATCCTTTAGTATGTTGAGAACGACATCAAGTAAATATAAGGGAGAAGCAAGGCTTATCTGTAGGACTAGGGAACACTGGATACGTCGGGAACCGCTTGTGTTCGTCTCAATATGTTGGTGAACTTGTGCTGTTGTGAAATATATACTTGAATGTTCGTATTCACGGTAGACAGGAGTCGAGCAGCGGTTGCTACACATTGCTTCCAATAAAACCAAAAATATTGCTGGGAAAATCTTTACATCACCTTTTTCAACACTCGGTTGTATTTACCCGACTGCGAGCAAAAGGAAGGTAAGCAATTTTTTCCAGCCGTTGCCTACTATTTTGTGAATACGAAGCTTTTAAGTCGCAAGGTTGTATACACAGATGTATCGAAGGATGCTGTAATGCTGTATGTACATAGTCATAACAATGATGTAACAACGAGTAGGAATACAGGCAGTTAGTAAATATGTCGGATCTTTGAATTTGTCACAGATCGTCAGATCCCTACAATATGTAATAAATATTTTTTTGTTCGTGTGGTTTAGAAAGTGCCATGGCGGCCAAAAATTTTGCCATTTAAAATAATAAATACGTCACCTATTTTAGTTCTAAGCAAATATAGGCCTATATTGATCATTCCACATATTATTTCCATTAATTATTGAATTTTATTTGTTTGAAACTAAATGAATTCATATTTACTAAAAATAATCCAGTGCGCTTCGTTGGCCGCCATTGTAACAATTTATTTAATTAAATACATAACGTGATTGTAATATATTATAGCACACTCGGAGGACCGGCACATCTGTGTGATAGTAATTAAGTTAAATAAAGTGGATGATGGAAGCAATTCAATTGGTTTTTTTTCTAGGACTTTTTGTCCTTCACTAACCTCAGTACGCTCAACCGCAAATCAGTAGTAAGTAACACTGGAAGTACCAAGACTGCCCGCGTTTATGGATCTGTTGAGTCAAGAGCATAAATACCTTAAAGTTACTCAAAAATAAAAAGCGCATTTTTCTTGTGAAATAACAATTGCAACTCTAAGAAAAGACCTATTTTATAATATAATGTTCGTAACACCAAAAACCAATACTTTATAGGAAAATTGCTTTTGCGTAAGTGTGAGGTATTTATGCTCGTGACTCTGTTGAGTCAAGAGCATAAATACCTTTAAATTACTCAAAAATCAAAAGCACATTTTTCTCGTGAAATAACAATTGCAACTCTAAGAAAAGACCTATTTTATAATATAATGTTCGTAACACCAAAAACCAATACTTTATAGGAAAATTGCTTTTGCGTAAGTGTGAGGTATTTATGATCGTGACTGTACGCTCCGATTTCGACGATGTGGATGCGCACCTTAGGGCCCCACCGGGAAAGCAGCGGCCGGCAGGGGCGCGACGGGCACTTTCAGTGTGAAGTAATTTTAAACTTTATCTACATTATTAAAAGACCAGTATCGCTTGAAAAGGTCGTGCGGCCGCCCGCGGTGCCGCGAGCAGCCTCGCGGCCACGCGCGTCTTATCAGTGGTACTGCCCGCGCCGCGCCACTACTGGCTTCTGCCGTTCCGATGTGAATCGGCCCTAATACCGCTACCGAACTATTCAATCGTGATTCAAACCTTTTTATACTCATGTTTTAAAAAGGAGTATATTCCATTACACGACATTGGCAGGCAATAAATCCATTTGACAGTGCCAAAAACCAATCACTACCAAAAACAGAAGCCGTGCGAAAAATCAAATCAAGTGTCAGATCGCGATCACCGGCCCGTTCTCGGTTCCTCGGTTTTTTAACTTCTTTCCGTTTTTATGTGTGCGTTCCCGATGTAAAGCATGGTGTGGCTGGCCAACCCCATCAGCATCAACAACTACTATGAGTTCAAGCAGTTCGAGAGCATCCTGTTCGAGAAATAAGTGGCAAAGCTTCCATCATCCTCCAGTTCTCATCCCACCATTAGGTAAATATCTCTCATGTTAGCTATCGCGTTGGAGGCTGAACAGACAGCTTAGCTTGGCTGGTGCTGATGCTTTGAAGCTGCCAATAAGAAGGTGACGTAAATATTTGACAAGCTCTAGTTTTTGAGGCTTCATATCCATTTCATATCGACAGCGAGCATCACAGCACGTTGGTCCTGCGATTTCTGGTGGTGTCGGGTCGCTGTCCTATCGGAAGATAGATATTTTTTAATTATGCATGTTATTTGCGCACACACCATACTGATTGTGCGAGAAAATTGTGCTTACATTACAAATCTACGCACGCACACATTCTAGCGAAGTAGGTACTTGGGCGAAGTACCTACTTCGCTAGAATGTGTGCGTGAATTTTGGTTTGTTTTGACTGCACAGGGTCAGTGGGTCGTCTTAGGGGCGAGCGGAAGTGTGACCGTAATTTGAGTAGTTTTAATTGTTTGGAATAAAAAAATACCTAGGTATATTAAAAATGACCGAAATCGATTCAGTGAACCGACTCTGAACAAACTACTTTCATAATGTGCGTTAATTTATTTTTCTAACAGTTTATGTACGTGTGTACATAAACTGTTAAAAAATATAAACAGACAAGAAGAAAGGAACAGAAAAATACGTACGTTAGTTATAGTACCTACAAATGATCTTATTTCTATAAGGTTTGTACAAACACTTAGGCTGATTTCACAGCTATCCGGTAGACCTGTACAGGCCGTCCATACAAGGGAGACCCGTACGGGTAGCGCCCGCAGTGCTCTGAAACGAGGGAGTAGTACGATAAGTTGTACGGGCTCTACCCGGAGCGGGTCGCGTACGGACCAATCTGCCTCGCTGTGAAACAATGTTCGAATTCCTCACGTGTGTATCCGTTCCGGGAGCCCGGACCGGTGACCCGTAGCTGTGAAACCAGCCTTACACGTCTATCATATTTAAAAAAACCGGCCAAGTGCGTGTCCGAACACTCACAATGAAGGGTTCCGTAGTTGGGATTAAAGTCAGCGGCGAAGTCCACGTTGATTTGATAACCACCCTATGGCTGATTTTTTTACTTGTATGTTTTGAATATTATTGATGACTAGATTCCTTATTTATCATTTACTTTTACAAACGTCAATGTATTTGTTGTCAACATGAAAATAAGCATCTATTTTTAAAAGGTAGTAAGTAGACGGACTTTCCCGAGTAATTGGGAAAACTCCGTCTTATGCATAAATTGTTTGTAATTTGATAGATAGCAGCACCCATATTCAGTAAATATTTGAAAATAAAAGTTAAATACATGCCTAAGTAGTAGTACAATCTATGGCGATAAAAATCATGAAGTGGGGTAAGTCCGGTATATTTCCAAGGGCAGGGATTGTCAACATTTAAATCAGTAACATTATAATTGAATATTCTGACTGTAGGGTATAGTAGGTAAGTATTTTTGTTGGTTGCATCTAAAATGCAATGTGAAATTTGATATGGTTTGGTATTTAGATGATACAAACCAGATCCAAAGAGTATTTAAACCATAGAAAAATGAAATGGTAACAAACAAACGTACTTGGTTATATTTGTTTTGTTTGAACAGATAGCATATTAATAAAAGGTATTAATAAAAACTCTTTATTTCTATCTTTTATTCAAATTCATTATTGTTCATACAATGAAAAACGAACTAAGTTACCTACGTACGGCATGTGTAGTCTCTAGTCTATTATAAAAAAGGTTTTTAATCCTGTAAATGCTTACAACGCCAATTATTTTTAGAAAATCAACACTGACTTCTATACCATAGTTACCTACTAACAAAATAATTAGAAAAACAAGAAAAAAAATTATCAAACAATCAACAATATGACTTGGACTTGACTAAACATGAATAAACATGAATAATTATAGACCTATTTCTCTAATACCAATCTTCTCAAAAATTTTTAAAAAATATATGTATAATGATTTTGTTAAATATTTTGAAACCCATAACATTTTAGTTAAAGAACAAAAAGGATTTAGACAGGACAAAAGTATCAATCTTGCTATTTATGAATTTCTGGAAATTGTAACGTCCAATGTCGACAGGCGAATACCGACCTGTGCCATCTTTATGGATTTTGATTACGTGCTTTGCACAGGCTTTTGATTACGTGGACCATGACATCTTATTACAAAAGCTTGAGACATGTGGCATAAGAGGCAACATTTTAAAACTAATTGAAACTTACCTCAGAAATCGCACTCAGTATACACAAATTAACCGACTTAATATTAGAACCAAGATGGAGGATACATACAAAGGGACGTAAAATTCAATATGGTGTTCCGCAAGGAAGTGTAGTGGGACCGTTACTCTTTATAATATATGTTAATGACCTTCTAAATGCGATTTCAAACCCAATGACACTCTTTGCTCACGACAGCACCGTTGCAATTAAGTGTAATGACAGGGCATCCTATGAGGATGATATTAGCAGTACCCTAAATGCAATCATTAAATGGCTAGACATTAATAATCTGAAGGCAAATATAGGAAAAACTAAAATAATCCACTTTAAACAGCGTGTGAATGCAACTATGCCTCAGATTAACTATAAGGGTGAACCTGTATCTGAAGTGCAAACAACAAAATTTCTTGGTCTTACTGTGGATGACAAATTAAAATGGAAACCCCACATTGAGACACTATGCAAAAGAATTAATAAAACAGTTTATGCGCTACATGAGTTAAAACAGATTTATGACAGACTATGAATACAGCATTATTTAAGAAACATCTAAAGCCTTCTAGTTAATAAATGTTACTGTAACTTGAATGAGTACTTGAATGATAATTTTTCCAAATTCAAGACCACACAGTGTCACAGGGACATCAAGTATTAGAACAACTGTGCATGTATTTTTAAATAATTAATCTGCATTAGCAGATTATTTGAATGTCATTCCTAGAATTATTAGTGTATACATTAGTAGTGTAATAATTCTAGGAATGACATTCAAATAATTTATTACCTACCTCGAAGACAATGATCTCCTCAGTGACCGTCAATATGGCTTTCGCCGGGGACGGTCAACTGGTGATCTTCTTATGTATGTCACGCACTGCTGGGGCGAAGCCATCGAGAAACATGGCGAAGCACTTGCTGTATCGCTTGATATCTCGAAGGCTTTCGACAGGGTCTGGCACGCTGGTCTGCTCAGCAAGCTTCCTGCTTATGGCATCCCAGCTGATTTTTGTAGCTGGATATCAGACTTCCTTAGTGAACGGTCGATCAGAGTAGTCGTTGACGGCTGCTCCTCTGACCTTATGGCTATTGATGCCGGAGTTCCTCAGGGGTCTGTTCTCTCTGCAACTCTTTTCCTGCTGCACATCAATGACCTACTACAGACTGGTATTGTTGGGTACGCGGACGACAGTACTGTTTCAGAGAGATACTTGTCCAGCGCAAAAACCAACGGGGCCGCAGTTCGTTCCTTGAGAGAGGCCTTGGTAGAGCGGAGAGTTGACGTTAAGCCTTGTCTCCCAGTGGGGTGATGATAATCTGGTCACTTTTAACGCCACCAAAACACAAGCGTGTCTTTTTACCGCAAAAAAGAGTCGTTTCGACCTGACTCCTACTTTTCGGGGTACATCGGTTCCTGTAACTGATCGGCTCGAGCTCCTAGGCACGGAGTTGACATCTAACCTCAACTTCGGCGCCACCATCGAGTACAAAGCCCAAACTGCGGCCAAGAAACTAGGCATCCTAAATAAGGTGAAGCGATACTTTACGCCTGGACAGCTTTTGACCCTTTATAAAGCGCAGGTCCGATCCTGCATGGAGTATTGTAGCCACCTTTGGGATGGCTCGGCTAAATACGAACTTGCCGCGCTTGACTCGGTGGAACGCAGAGCTAAGAGGCTCATTGGCGACGTAAATCTGGTGGATGCCAAGCTTCACAGTTTGGCCCATCGTCGCAAGGTTGCCTGCTTGTCGGTCTTCTATAGATTGTACTTCGGAGAGTGTGCTCAGGAACTCCACGACCTCATTCCACCGGCCCCCTTCTATTATCGGTCATCTAGGCGCACTTCAGGTTACCATCCCTTCCTGGTGGCTATCCCACCAACTCGCACTAAGCGTTTCCAAACTTCTTTTATAATGCGCACAGCAAAGGAATGGAACTCTCTGCCTGCGTCTGTGTTTCCGAACGCATATAACCCTAATCTCTTCAAAGTGAGAGTGAACAGGCTTCTTCTGGGTAAGCTCGCTCCATCGTCGACTTTGTTTCTGTCGCCTCTGACATAGACTAAGGTCAAGAGCAAACCCATCACAAATAAAAAAAAAAATAAATAAATAATCAATCTGTTTTTAATATAACTTTAATAAGAACATTCCATTAATTTAATATCTTAAAATATTTTAATCTAATTTTATATACTAGGTCAATCTTGATTGTACACAATTTGCACGCCTTACGGTCGAATCACTTGAAACATGTACATGAAATTTTAATACCACCATTGTAACAGTGTTTTCTGCAAAAAATAAATGATTTGATTTGATTTGGTCTTAAATGGGTCTTTTGAGAAACTAGTTTCATCCAGATTCCAAACTGCTCGTGGATTGTTTGTTATAGTTTTATAAAGTAGGTCGAAATATGGGTAAATATGTTGGCTGAGCTTTCTTTCAATGAAAATAAGATATCATTGTAACACAGTGGTTTAATAAACTTACTTACATGTTATTGAACTAAAATTAACTTCATCTGAAAAACACAGGATGACATGAAGAACATATAAGTTGCTAGGCAACAACTTAAAAAGACTTATGGCATAGTACATTAAACCTTCATGGTACAGCACCCCACTTAATCCACTATGCTGTGTGGCATGGCACAACCCACAGCTTCTCCCCAGAATCTCTTGTCCAAACCAGCCTCATGGACCATACATCTAGCCTTCTCAGTTATTGTGCGTATTGTTCGTTCCGCCACTCCATTCTGTTGAGGAGTGTAGGGTACGGATCTCTGGTGTTGGATCCCATGTTTCTTCAGGAAACCTTGAATTTCTTTATTTTTTCTTGGATTTTAACAAATAGCCAAATGTTTTTCGAATCCACAAAAATCAGGTAGTACCTAATACCGCCCCAGGATTCCACCTCTTCCGCCTGACGCAGGTCCTCACTGGACACGGCAGCTTCGGGAGGTTCCTGTGTCGGATACGGCGGGAGGAAACGCCCGGGTGTCATCACTGTGTGGATCGCCTGGAGGACACGGTGGAGCATACGGTGGAGGTCTGCCCAGCGGCAGAGCACCGCCGTGTCCTCGTGGAGGCGATCGGCGGCAGAGACCTCTCGCGACCGGCCCTGTTTCAGGCCATGGTATGGAGCGAGAGGGCATGGGCAGCCGTCACCTCCTTCTGCGAAGCAGTAATGCTCGCGAAGGAGGAGGCGGGACGGTTGAGGGAAAGGCAAGTTTCGCGCCCTCTCGCCCCTAGCCGTCGCAGGAGACGCCCCGGGCGTCGAGAATCCCGGGCGGATTTCCGGCCACCGTAGGCGCGGGCTTGCGGACGGTGAGCAAAGGGTAGCTCACCGTCCGGTAAGGACCAGGCCCGGGTCGACGGCGCGTTGTATTCCACGCACGCCTCAAAGAGATGTCGTCAGCACAAAGGTAGGGGTCCACTAGGGCCGATGCCTGCCGGGGTCGCGGGAAGGTACTTATGGGTCACCGAGGCCCCCGCAACACAGGCAACGGAAGGAATACGGGTGGGTTTTAGTCAGTAAGAGTCTGACACACCCTCCCGCTCCGCCCAGAGCGGGAGAAGTTATTTCATGACTTCCCATCCAAAAAAAAAAAAGGATTTCACCACCATAGGGCCCGCTAAATCCGAATGCACGAGTTCAAGAAAGTCTTTTGCTTTGAAAAATGTTGACAGACTCCTTCTCTTTACAGCACCCTTCACATTGTTCCGTGCTCACCTCTCTAAAAGTCAGACCATCTGCCAAACTTTTCAGCTTCACCATCAGAGCTCCACTCAGGTGACCTAGTGCCACAAATCAAAACAGGCGCGCGAAGAATCTTCTGGAGGACATGTCAGAACCATCGCTGCTTCTTTATTTAAAACATATAACCCTTGTTTCAGTGGTGCTGTCAATACCGGCTTTCCAATTACTTTAACTTTCCTATTGGTAAACCTTACAAGAAGCCTCATCGAAAACAACAGTGCAACCCTTAGTACACATTTGCAAGTTTGTCGGCAAACCTGGAAGAAGCATAAGTACATCCTCGAACCTCACAGAACGCCCCATGACATACACATCCCCTTGTTCACTAGACACAATTTTATCATTGTTCGCGGTCGTCACTAGCTTAATGTACTGTCTATCTTCAAGAATGTGCACGTTAGATGTCATGTGTGATGTAGCTCCGGAATCTTCGACCCAGGCCCTCACCAACCGTCATAGCTAGAGCGGCCATTAGACTCGAGGTCTCCTTACTGTCTCTCTTCTTATGTAAAGATGTCTCTTGGCTGTCTTCAGACTTGTTTCCCGTCTTACGACGTTGGCACTGCCATTTATAATGCCCTTTCTTTTTACATAAATGGCATATAACACTCTTCTTGGACTTAGACATCAGTGCCATTGCTGTGTCTTCTTCAGTTGTGTTCGTTGTGCCGCTTTTCCTCAAGCTTTCTTTGAGTAACGCTACCTGTACAGACTCTGTCGTAATCTTCATACTGGAATGCTCCAATGTCATCACCAGAGGATTGTATACATCAGTTAAACCGGCCAGCATAATAATCCCAACAAATTCATTATCTAAACCCGCCTTTAAGCTAAGTAATGACTGACTGGTCGACTAGATGTCATTGAGATAATCCTCTATTGATGAAAACAGTGTCATTGAACAATTTCCGCAACAGATATAGCCGTCGCAGTAGGTAATCCACCATCGGCATATGATTTTTGCAACACTTGCCAAGCATCTCTTGCTGTCTTGAGATGCATGATCATGGGATAAATATTTTCCTTACACATGAGGCAGATCTTACTCCGAGCTTTGGCATCCTTCGTTTTAGCCTCCACCGAGTCTGCCACGAACTTCTCGTCCACACACTCCCAAAGATCGAGGTCGGTCAGGAACATTTCCATAGCAAATGCCCACGTACCATAATTAGCTTGGCCTACCAATCTCTCAATACTCTTTAAAACAGCTTGTTCCATATTTGAAATTTAAATCAGATACTTATCCGCTCAGATATCACACCAGTGTACGTCTGGGCCCATAACCTGTTGGCTGAGCTTTCTTTCAATGAAAATAAGATATCTTTGTAACACAGTGGTCTAATAAAGTTATTTACATTTTATTGAACTAAAATTAACTTCATCTAAAAAACAGAATGACATGAAGAACATTACAGTTGCTAGGCAACAACTTAAAAAAGACATAGCATAGTACATTAAACCTTCATGGTACACAACACGGCTACACAATCAAGCCATGCATTTCCAGTATAAGCTGATCTCGCATTGTATAGGATTTCCGTACAATGCGAGGTCAGCGTAAACTGGAAATGTATAGCTTGAGGTGTAGCCGTGTATACAACAAAATAATATAGGGATCTACGAATTTTTTTCGTGCATATTCGATAGCTTGTGGCTTTTTAACTAACAAATTGTTGCGGTCTTTAAAAACCGCAAGCCAATCCTTGCCTGGCTTTCCATTTTTTAATAAGTCTTTATTTGTTTAGGTTAACATACTGTACAACTAATTCTAAAATCTCATATCTAGTAAGCCCAAATCCGTACCGTTCCATTGTGTGACGTTGTGACTGTCCGTCATCTCTGCTAATTAATAACAACATATTTTATTCTAAATTCTTATTCTAACATTGGTGCCGATTCTCTTTTCACAAATTTCTCTAAACTAGACCAAAAATCACCAAAATCTCGTTTATTCCTGTCAGACGACGTTTCCCATTCTGAAATTAACTAAAGTGACATAAATTAACTAGATTATAGTTTGACAGCACTAATGTCATTTTAGTTATTCAATTTAGTGAAAATGGCAATTATGTTTTTCACCTAAAATTGTAATTTTCAAACTAAATCAGATTATTTTTAATCGCGATTAAAAAGGTGTGGAATAAAATTAGTTGTCATGAACTAAAATTTACAAACCACATTTTTAGATTTCTTGAAAGTTTGGATGCTTGTGGGTTTGGAAAATCTTAGATCAGTAAGGACGCTTATGTGATTGCAACTGTTGTCTATGCGGCAGAAAGAAATAATAAAATTATTGATATTAGAAATTCATTCGTGATAACTTAGAGGTATTTTTGTACTGAACATCTAATGACTTAGTTATAATTTGGAAAAAGCATGAAAGTAGAGTAAATGCTGTGGAAATGCGTTCCTTGAGAAGCATGTGTGGTGTGACTATAAATGATAGGCTGAAAATTGATGTGATAAGGCAACGAAGCGGTTTAACCGATAAAGCCCCAATGGCTCCGAATAGGAGCCCTCGCGGCGCGCGATTTGAAAGTAGTTATCGAATAAAAGTTTTTTTTGAGATTGAGAGATGACGTTATTGAGCCACGGGCCTGAGCGGTTAAAGCAAGATGTAGTGACAAAAATTGAAAAGAGTATGCTTAGATGGTTTGGTCATGTTGAGAGGATGAATGAACAAAAGGTAGGATGAACAAGGCAGATGTGAGTGGAAATGCCAGGAGGGGAAACCCCAGAAAGACTTAAAGTGACCTCATTAATGTTGTTTGTCAAAAAGGTCAGGTGCGTAGTACTCGCAACCGGCGTGGGTGTATGACCAAACTTAAATGTATGAACATAAACGAAGCAGAAGGAGCATGTAAGGAGTGTAGCAGGTGGCATTCTATAGTTTCTGCCTACCCCCATGGGAAGAAGGCGTGAGTTTATGTATGTGTGTGTATGTGTATAATTTGGAAAACAAGTGGATAAATCCATTTCCAGATTCTGTGAAATAAGAAACTATTTTTTTTTTAACTATCAAGAAAGAGTTCAGTTATTAGAGTTCAACTATCAGTTGGAAACATTGCAGGACCGTTCCAACCCATTCCAAATGGCTGAAAAAAGATTTTTGTACTTACTCCCTAGATTGGGACAGACAAACAAGATGTCCTTGATAGGACTTTCCTACGGCGACGAGAATACCGGAGACTTTACTGAACGATAAACCGGATTTATAGAGAAAGCTCAATCAGGAGGAGGCTCAGTAGGCGCTCAGGTTTGAATGGAATAAGTTAGTGAAAAAGCTCATCGGAGATAGTGATTATCCAATGTGTTATCCCATGTACCCATTTTATGACGCCAGCTCAACAGAACAGCAGGACTAAAGCCACGTTGTGGTAGTTACACACAAATAACGAGACATTTTTCTAGAAAACAATATATTTTTATAAATAATAAAGCTACATTTTTGTTTATTCATTAAGTTTTGTTTACTATATTCTTCCTATAAAGACATGGGTGCCATTCTTTTCTCATGCCACCCTCATTCCTCATCTTTTTCACATAGAATGGTCTCCTCCCTCGCTGTCTTTGCGAGGTTAAATAGTATTGGTGCTTGGTGTGGCTTTCATAGCAGCAGTCAAACTCGTACCTGTAAACAAGTATAATTTGTTATTAAAAAACACTGAAACCCTAGTGCAAAAGCAATAGGAAGTAATATAAAATATACATTAGTACCTACATATATTTCTAAATGGTATATTTGTGTGAACAAGCTCTTAAAGGACATGAAAATACATAGCTATTATCAGCTACTGCTTTAACTTTATTTGGTCAGTTTACATTAAGTAAGACAGTTCTAGTAAGTAGATATAAAATCAGAGATAAATACCATTCATGTTGGACAATTTCTTTATGTCACCTTTTTCTTACAATCTGCCACTATGTATTAGGACATTCAGTATTTTTATGACATGTTCTGTCTTGCTTGTTAAGTGTCCTTTGACACATCCAAGGTTATGAAACAATCCACACAGTTATGAAACAACAAGCTAAGTTTGTCCAATGAAATCCTGCGGAATTTTGTGTTTTAGCCTGTGTATTCCTTTTTTATCCATTAGGTTGTTAGCCTGGATATATGGGTACCGAGTAATTCTTTCTTTATACGACTTGAGATAGCTTTTTATTTCCTCTTTACTGTCGGTATTTTTATATCATGGTGTAGAGCTTCATTTGGTACAACAATGGGGCGTTTGTAATTGTTCTTAGAAGCTTGGTCTGAAATCGCTGTGTTATCTCTATATTAGAGTATGATGCTGTTCCCCATAGCTGAATGCCATAGGGATAAAGGCTCGATTATAGCTTTGTTTTATTTTCCAGGTCAAATAGTCAACTTTTTTAGTGAAAATGTGTTTTTCCAAGGAAGACGTCTGTCGAGGTTTATACCAAGGTCTTTCACATGGTCAGCTTGAGGCACTTGTATTCTATTTAATGGAGCTTCGATTTATTGGAGCTTATTATTTTCATTGCTACCATCGCAAACACATTGAAATAAACTTTATTTAATAATAAAATCAAATTCGAATTTTCCAATAAAATATTTTACTTTTGTCTGTCGATGTCGAAGTTACGACAGATACAAAAATCATGGATTTGACAAATTTATTGTTCTTTATTCGACTATTTTGAATATAATCTGTGTCGAACGCATTTAGTCACGTCTATTTTGGCCTATGGTTTACTCAACTTACGATTGTCAAACTCGAATATAATTGTGTCAAAATTGTTTCTAATTTTAGTGAAACTTATTTGCAGAATAGCTTTTTGGATTCTCTTAACCAAAAATAAGAAGTTTTAGTGATAGTTTAGTTAAGTTCGGTGAACAACAGAATCGGCACCATTATCTCACGATATTAGGCTCTTACAAATACATTAAATCTCAATTTTATGGTCTGACAGCTCGACATGTTACCGTAATTAATAACAAAACATCATATTTCTTTGGAATTGTAAAACAATATTGAACCTTTTTTTTTTTTTTTTATTGAACCTTTTAGAAATTTCATTCCATTTATATTTTATGGGAAACAAACTTGAGACAATTAACAACGGACGGGTCGAAAGCATTATAATTTAATTCATTAAGAATAATTCAACAAATTCTAAAGATACGACTAAAGTATTCGATTTCTTATCGCAGAGGACAATACTAGTGCCAACATCTGCTTGGGATAAATTGAGCTCGGGCAAAACCCAAACAGGCCTTTAAAACAATTGAGAAATGGTACAAAAAAGGCAATAAACCTATTCTGAGTATTCGATTGATGTGGGAAAAAGCCACGTGCGGAGTTTTTGGAGATTCGAATCGAAAAGTGTAGGGGTCAGTGTTGAACCACCGGGAGAGACAGTAGTGATAGCTAGGCGAGTTAAATTAGGGGAGTTCGTTTATAGACCACGAAAAGAGCGGTTGAATTAGGCTTGGCTAGGAGAGATAGAACTAGGTCGATAATAATGACACAATGTCACTTTGGAGAGATCGCGACAGCGAGAGAGTTATCAGTTTAATACGTTAAATTATAATAATGAGTGTAGATTTAGATCAGGTTATATTAATCAAGTATAATGTAAGTTGTGTGTAAGGCGCGCGAATCTCAGTGAGTGTATCTGTGAACGAATACGTTAAATTATAATAATGAGTGTAGATTTAGATCAGGTTATATTAATCAAGTATAATGTAAGTTGTGTGTAAGGCGCGCGAATCTCAGTGAGTGTATCTGTGAACGATTGAGTGAGTGTTTACTATTCTATTCCTCCTTATTCCTTTCTATGACGATCGAGGTATCCTACACCAGCGTTTGGTTCTAGGGACTCGGAGGAAGCCATCCATTGGGTGTGACATTTAAAAAGAGACGGTAGACTACTCTACCAACAGACTATAGACAACCACAACCAAGACATGACACTTACGGCAGTCACACCGCTTATGGATGGCTGAACCGAATTAATACTCGCAACTCGTTAGGGCCAATTTGAGCTATAATGCTGCTTTGTAGTTGTCTATAAACACAAACTAACCAAGTGCTAGTGATGGTTACCTTATCCTTATGGACTGACTAACTGCAGGATATTTTACATTGCTCTTGATGTATGTACATTTCCAGGCAAAGGGGTTAGGCATCACAAAAATACATAAACTGGATTGGTAGTTCGTTCTAAGGAACGCTAGGAATTGTGTCTCATTAAACCACATCCGGCTTTCGGGCCTCGCACAAATTATCATTAGCGAGACACGATATTTGGATGCCGAGATAGAAACGCTCCGTTGCTCGACACAGTCGCACGGTTGCCGATTACATTGAAAGCATCCTTTAAATGGGGAAGTTTAAGGAAATGAGAAGTGACGATTTGGAATAACCGCTTCGGCGTATAGCAGGAGCAATCGTAAAGAATTCTACTACCGACTGACGATGCGGTACGCTTGTGCAAGTTTTGTATTGTCTTTGTAACGGGTGAGTAGGCCGTTATAAGGGGTTCAATACATTAGTACGCGCCCAGTGATTACTGGAATGTGTCTCGCTCAATGACAGTTGAACTTCTCAGTACTCTGCCTTAGGATTGAGTAAGACATGACTAGAGCTTAGGGAACGTGGCTTGTTAGAATCGTAGCAGTGTCCTTAGTGGTCCTATGCCTTCAGGTCTAACAATACACCCACGACGCTGTCAGCTGCTGTAAAGCAGTCCCACGTCACTTGGGGTGGGTCTGTAATTATTGTAAAGAAATCCATTAACGTAACTTAGAGTAATATACTCGTACAACGCAAGCGTTATGTGTCACATACCTGCCCTTTTATGTTACTGACATGTCCTCTAACTTTCATAATCAAAATAAAAGTAGATAAATTAGATTCCTTTCCATAACCTGTGGATTCCCAACCTTATTTTATATTGACATTGTTTACTTGTAATCCCTCCTTGTCCTAACTATCCAATACGAATGCAACAAGACGATTTAAGACTACGGAAAGATACAGACGTTGGAGTCTAGGCGAGTTAAGTTAGGAGGCTTGGTGAATACCAAGGGCCATGTCCGAATAGGAGTTTTGGGGCACGCGGTTTGCAACTCTATTATGACGTACAATAAGTGCTCATCTGCGGAACGAGGTCGGGGCGGGGCGGGGATCGACGTCATCTGACGGCGGCGGCGGCGGGCATGCGGTTAAAGTTCTTGTAACTAAACACACAGAGGCGTGTTGCTGGGGAGTTTGTTGCGTCACTTCTTCTTCCCAGCTCAAACACTTGATGAAGGGTGGGCGCTTTGGGGCTGTCTATAGATCTTTAAGAGAGTTGATCCACAGCTCTATTAATTAATAATTCTTGAGTTTCGATTCTCAATTCTTATTATCTAGTAATTCTTGAATGTTGTATTCTTTATCACAAACCAATAATTCGGTTAGAATGATATGAACACGTGTCTTGCAGATATGCTTGTTGTGCAAAGGGTAAACTTCCAGGGGTTCGGGAAACCACATCTATCTCATATCCAGTCCAAGGACTGATAGGGACCATATCTCCTTAAGAGCATGATGCCGACGCAATGCCGCTAGAACTAGCCGCCCCGTTGTAGACAAGGACGGTTCGCACGGTTGCCACAGGGAAAGCCGCTTCATCACGCTTATCTGTTTGAAAGAACTGCTAGGGACCATGTCTCCAAAAGAGCATGATGTCGACGGAATGCCGCTGAAAAACCTCCCCAATAGGGGGAACCGACCCAAACAGTCATGGTAACAGAATTAGTAAAAACGAAAATTTTATCAGCCTAGGGTGGGTAACTTAGGAACAGTCACAACGCCAGTTTATTTTCAGTCTCCACTGAAATGGGCCGGTGACCTCCCGAGAGTAGTTGATTTCCACCTTTTATTATTCAAATGATCCATGATCGTTATTCTCGGTATGTTATAAATACAAGCAGCCTTATATCCGCTTAATTCTCCATTCCGGACAGCTCTCACAGCGCTTAGTAATTTTCATTAGTGCAAAACGATTTGATTGATATTCTCTTGTGATTTCGAGTCATTTTATGACAATTCACCTGAAAAATAAAATAAACTGATTATTTTAGAAATTATATGAAACAAGACTCCTATCATGATGATATGTTTCTAATGAAGGAACCATATTAATAGAACCACAGTATTCATGATTTACAAAAAAAACGTGCGAATAAGGAGCTTTGACTGTAAAACATTATTATTTAGTTAGAGAAAACACACCAAAAAAGGTTAACAACATCTGCCTTAGGGTAAGATCGGCACATGACGGCCTTTCCCTAAAATACTAGACAGTCTTACCCAAATATTGAATTTATAGGTAAGGTTTTTATCCCACCTAATATTTCTGTAAATATAGATTTAAATTCGATTTGAATAGAAAATAAAACAATAAAATGTAATTCAAGTTAATCACTTACCTACCACTACAATACGTAAAAATCCGTTGATATTTCACGTTAGTCAAAACGTCGAGAAAACCCTTTTTTTTTTTTTTTTTTTTTTTTTTTTTTTTTTTTTTTTTTTTTTTTTTTTTTTTTTAGGGTGGGAAATCATCAAATAACTTCTCCCGCTCTGGGCGGAGCGGGAGGGTGTGTCAGACTCTTACTGACTAAAACCCACCCGTATTCCTTCCTGTTGCCTGTGTTGCGGGGGCCTCGGTGACCCATAAGTACCTTCCCGCTCGAGAAAACCCTTGGGTTTGAACTTATGTCAAATTTCCATCTTTCCATATCTGAAACTCAAAATGTCTTATGCCCCAAAAAGCCTGAAATTCGTATCGGCTCTTTTTACTAATGACTGAATAACTGACCTTTGGTGTTTCATACATTTGATGACAAAATTGTATTGTGCGATTCTGTTCAGTGACATGTAGTTTTTGTACGACTAATTAATGTCCATTATTATATCATTCTGGATACTTCAAAACAGTTGTCATTCATTATATTTAATATTGTTTGCATTTGACTTATCCGTGAACAGCACAATGGAAATGAAAATACAATTTTGGGAATAACAATAAAAGTGGGAGCTCTATGTGGAGATGCGTAAATCGCAACGAGTGCAACGCTTCTTTGACTGAAAGTAGAAAGGAACAGTATATTGAGGCCTAGTAGCTTGCATGTGTGTCGAAGCAATCATTCACAAAATGTAAGAGATATGGTCATTGAAGCTTGCAAGGGCGAGATATGTACTAAAATAACCCCCGTGAAAAAGATTTTTGAGAAACAGCAAAATATTAAGCAAGCAACGATAATGAAGCCACTGGTGCCGATTCCCTTGTTCACAAACTAAACTAAATTTAAGTTCAGTGCATCTTTTTCTTTCTATTCCATTAAGAAAAGGACAGAAGATAAATTTAATTTTAAGCCTGTTAAAATAATCAGCGCCTGTCACTACTCCATACAAGTTTAGACGTGATTTGAAACTTGTCTACTAAAATTACGTCAATTTACGTCAAGCGGTGATTAATTTGACAGGAGTAAACTAAAATTTATCGTATGTCCTTTTCTTAATGAAATAGAAAGAAAAAGATGCACTGAACGTAAATTTAGTTTACGATTGTGAACAAGAGAATCGGCACCAATGTAGTGCAAATGCCTTCGTATGTAGAGAAAAAAAAACTTTGGGGCAGAAAAATACTGACTTAAACGACGTAAAAATTCCAAAAATATTGGCGGAAAGTTTCCTCGTGGCTGATGATGGAGACACAGATAAAATTTTGATTTTTTTCTACTAAAGTGGACCTTTAAGCTACTAGAAAAGCCAAATCGAAACAATTTTCGGGAGATGGGACTGCGATGTGGGGGAGAGGAGGGATTAAGTAAACAACATGATGTGTACTAATCCGAGAGTCAACTGCTTCTCCTCCTTTAATTGGTGGCATATATATACATAGATAGTACGTGACACTATGCTAATACTAAGGCTACGAACACAGCTTACTTACCTTAAGTTTAACTATGTACTATACGTGACGTGCTGATGAACAATATACGTGACTTCACACCACAGGACATTTAAGAGTCCCAAAACCGTTCCGTCAAATAAATATACACTTTACATTTAGATTTAAGCATGAACAGCCAAGTCACAAATGTAGTACCAGTACTGTACGCATTACTTCCTGATAAAACCGAAAGTACTTACTTGAGATCATTTAATCTAGTACAGAACCAACTGAGCTTTTTCGAAGTCACATTTAAAAATGTCAATAATTAATATTGACATTTTTAAATGTGACTTCGAAAACGCTGAACGCTGTAAAGACGACTTTCCCTGACGTAAGTATAAATGGCTGTTACTTCCAATTTAATCGGGTGGTGTGAAAAAAGGCAAAAGCCTTAAGAATATGCGGTAACAAGGCTGGACGACATCATCATTCTCCTGCCCTTATCCCAATTTATTTGGGGTCGGCGCAACATGTCGCTTTCTTCCATACTTCTCTATTAGTTGTCATCTCGGTAGTCACCCCCTTTCTAGTCATATCATCTTTCACACAGTCCATCCATCGTTTCTTTGGTCTTCCTCTTCTCTTATAGCATACATTCATACTCAAGACTTTCCTCACGACATTTTCCTCATTCCTTCGCATCACATGCCCATACCATGACAACCGATTTCCGCACAACTTTTCAGTCATCGGTGCCACTTTTGAGGCTTCCTCTTATGTACTCATTTCTTATTCTATCTATTCGTGTCACACCACACATCGCTCTTAGAATTCTCATCTCAGCTACATGCAATTGCCTTTCATTCATCCCTTTTGTAGCCCAACATTCTGATCCATACAAGATAGCAGGTCTTACCATTGTTTTATATATCTTCCCCTTAAGTTTAAGGGAAATGCGGGAGTCGCAAATTGTTCCCGTGACCTGCTGCCATTTCATCCATCCAGTGTTAACTCTATGCTTAACCGTCCGATCTACTTCGCCATCGCTTTGCACGAGTGAACCGAGATATCGAAAGTCAGAACAGACTGGGAGGAGCGCGCCATCAAGCGCTATGGCTCCAGAACTGGATAGACCGCCGAAATCGCAGAACATATATTCAGTTTTGGTTTTGCTGATTTTCAAGCCAACATTCTCCAGCTTCTGTTGCCATTTTTCCAATCTGCTCTGGATCTCAGGTCCATCTTAACCGACAAGAACAATGTCATCGGCGAACAGCATGCACCAGGGTGCCTCTTCCTGTATGTCCGACGTCAGGGCGTCCTTTAATGTGTATTTCATAACATTGATCAGGCAGAGGACACAGTCCTTCCATAGTTCAAGGTCAGCAATCTACTATAGCCACCCTACCCTATAGCCCAATATGTTTAGTATCCATGTTCTGTAAGTCCAGCACCAACCGGGGGTTGTCTTTGGATGCACTTGCATACTGCATACAGGGATAATCTTCGGTTGGTGCCTCATTTCATTCAAAACGTCTAATGGACCTCTGCCAGTTGGCTTCGGCCTGGAATGCCTTCTAAAGGTCTGGGACCAGGGTCCTGAGAAATATCAAAGGCGAAATAATACCAATAATTCCTTTATTGTCACGCAACTAAGGCCCATAGATCATCATTTCCCAAGTATGTTGGGGTCGGCTTCCAGTCTTACCGGATACAGCTGATTACCAGTATATTACATGGAGCGACTGCCTATCTGACCTCCACAATCCAGTTACTGGGTAACACGATACCCCTTGGTAAGACTGGTTGTCAGACTTTCGAGCTTCTGACGACCCGTAACGACTGTTAAAGATCTACAAGTGACAGACGTGACCAACGGCTTAACGTGCTTTCCGAGGCACGGAGGGGTCTTGGTACGTAAAGATGGTCACCCATCCACGGACCAACCGCGCCAAGCGTAGCTTAACCTGATGATCATCCCTTTTATGGCCCAACGTTCTAATCCAACCAATACAGCAAGTCTAACCATACCACAGTATGTCTGACGTCAGAGCGTCCATAATCACCATTAGCATGACACTCTCTATTTCTTCGAAGAATAGACACGGCTCTTTCCATACAAAGTGACATTTCGTTTCTCCTTTTTTGACATCCCACCGTAGAAATCTTTCAACATAAAAAAGGACCTAGACAAAGATCGTTAGAAACGAAATACAAGATGACAGATTGTAGAAGGATTTCTACGGTGAGATGTCAAAAACTGAGAAACGAAATGTCACTTTGTATAGAAAGAGCCGTGTCTATTCTTCGAAGAAATAGAGAGTGTCATGCTAAGCCTGCAGGAAGAGGTAAGGACTAGAGGGGTTAATACTCGACTACTATTTTTTTTTAATCATAAGTCAAAATGCCAAAATACTGACAAGTTTTACAAATTTCAATCCCGGTATTAAGAAACGGTAAAAAATGACCGGTATCTTGGTTTTTCGGTAATACCGAATTCCGGTATCCATGCTCTAATCGCTCCTTCATACAACAACTTATTGAAGAATAAAGTAGCCACATCTTCATCGTATACATATCTATCTTCTTTTAACATATCCTAATCTTCATCGTCTACATATCCGCGTCTTCCTTTAACATATAAACACTTCCATACTTCTATCGGTAATCTGGGCCCATGGCCTTTGAATTTTTCATACTTTGAACTGCCTTTCTTACTTCATCCATGCTAATTTCCCTTACCACACCCATATTAATTATACCTCTTTGATTACACCATTCCATTCATTCTCTTCATTAGCTTTTCAAAATAAACCTTCCATTGTTATTTTATTTAGTCATCTTTGTACAGAACATTACCGGCGTCGGCGTCATCTTTCATACTCTTAATGCGAGTTATATCTCTCGTTCTTTTTTCTCTTGCTTTTATAATCCCGTAGAGCTCGTTCTGGCATCTTGGACAAGGCGAGGCGTGGATGGCGTGGGGTTGAAATGTTTGTTTTTGATGTACCACCCTACATATGCTAAACTTATGCCAATAAATTTTATAGTTTTGGCATGTGCTCGTGACTCAAGGCCTTCAATTTGATACCCATATAGTAATAATTTAAGTTTCTTTTTTACATTTGGAAATGGAGCCATACTGCCAGATTTTTTCAAAAATATTTTACGCCTTTGTCACTCGGGATGATGTAATGATTGTAACGATACCCCATAAGTCTAAATCTGTTCAGGCGTTTAAAACTTATAGTGACACAAAGTAACTCACATATAGAGACATCGATACATGAATCTTAATCACATTACACTGCTTGTTGGGAAGCTGTACATTTAAGAAATATTGTTTTTTTCTGGCTACATTGAAGGATCATCTTAAGTAATGGGTAATAGTAGAGTTTGATAACTTCTCAACTTCAAATTCTCAATTCGGAAACCGGGCTTACACCTACGAGTTCCGTTGAGCTCGGCCGTCGCTTGAGTGGTCCCAGACTGGTCTGTCCCAGAGCCGGACGCGCAGCATGCTGATGCCGCTGCTGGCGACGGTGGCGGTGGCGCTGGGCCTGGCGCCGTGCGTGCTGCAGCGCGCCTGCCCCTCTCACCACCCGCGCCCGCCCTCTACCGTCTGCATGCACCGCATCCCCTCGCTCCGAACTGACCGCCTCGACAGAACCTCCATGTACGTATCTTTACCTACCTAAAATGGCGCCGAAGGTGGCACTGTATTAGACCGAGTACTAACCAAAAAGATCGTTCGTGCGAATACGCGATCGCCATAGATCGTTCGTGTCACTCATTTGTTTGGAATCCGGTGGGCGCCCTCTGACGCAACCACGCGTTTAGGTTCGCCAAACAAAATAAACGCGACGAGCGCGTTGGTTAGGGGGTAGACCAAGTCGGTCTGAAGATGTGCAGTGCAGGACCGGTCATTGTGGCGATGATTAGGGTAGGCCTATAAGTTATAGGCCGAAAGAAATCCGTAGGAAAGGGTAGAATATAAATAATACAATCTATCGGGTAGAGTTTACCAGTTTTACACATCAGCAGGGCTATTGCGTATCTCTGTTGACAGTTCATAATGATGATCACTTGGCAAAGTGTTTAACGATTAACTGTCAAACAGTTAGTTTCGTATTGGCTAACTTCAGTGACTAACTAGGATGACGTCATAGGCACCTAGTACCGCTGATAGCCACCGTAACACATTTTGACAGATGTTTTTGTATCGATATTGCTAAGATTGCGATTGTGTAAGCTTAGTGGACATCAAATTGATGATCATTTAGTTTGTGGTGGCTTTCGTGAAAGACACTACTCAAAGGTAGTGTTTTATAAATTATAGTGATTAACACCGAAGCCGATAGTAAGTTAAGCGTGTAAATATTACTTCTTATGTTGTTTTATTGTGATTCTTGGTCGTGGCAGAAGTATGGCACGTCTAACATTGCTGGGATTATATAAATTTTAATATACCTAAGTATTTTTTAATACATATTTTTATTTATTCATTGATTATTTTATGTGAATATAATTAACTTGTAAAGCCTACTTAGCTGTGATAGTTTTCTGTTTAATTTCATCATATGTACTACTGCCACGATTTTTTTCACATCTCCATAAACAACCATTTAGCCGGCAGGGGGGGGGGAGAGACTTGACTCTAACGAAAATTTTCACTTTACAGCTTAATATTACGCAAACGAATCCCTGAATAAAAAGTGGTATTCACAGACCCGTAATAGTTTTGAACGGCCTATTCAACGATTCCCCACACCATGGGATAGATGAGAAAAAAAAATACATCCCCATTTGATGCAAGAGGCCTACCCTAAAAACATTTTTTTTAGATATTATTGTACCACTTTTACGGCTTGATCAATATTTAATACCTGTGCCAAATTACAGATTTTTAGTACTAAGCATCTCTGAGCTACAGCGGGGACAAACTGACACAGGACGGACATGGCGAAACTATAAAGGTTCCTTGTTTACTACGGAACCCTAAAAATATGATCATTATGTAACTACAACATATTCCCGAAATATTTACATAGTTATGTAGGTACATACATCATACTAGAGTCCTAACGATGTACATAGCTATATACAGCATCCAAATGATCTTCTAATACTTTAACAACTTGTACATTATATACCGTGGTTTTGATTACCTATTTCGTGGTTTTATTTACCTACCTTTCCTTTTAGGATTTATTTTCACTAAGTTACACTTTATTAGCACAAGTAAAAACACACTATTTAATTTCGCTAGACTGTCGAGTTAAAACTGAAAAAGATTGAATTTACCGCCAGTTTCATGTTTCAAGTTTAAATAAACCGCTTAATACAAAATGTTCCCTAAAATAAAGTATTCTAGCGCTCAAAAGGCGCTACTCAACTTAGCCGCATAATAGTCGATAAAAAATAGAGGCGTCAAGTGTGGGACGATGAGCACCGTTCCCGGTCTGTTGGTCACCGTAACGTGATGTCCACTTACATGTGATACGTAATACCAATGTTATGAAATTCTCAGTTGTCATCAAAGTTCGGTGTACAACTGAAGCTAGTTAGTCACTGGCAATGAAAAAGATAGCCAATAGCCCTACAGATGTTTCACGTGAGTTTTTTTTAAACTATGTGATTTCGATGTTTCCTAGCAAAATGATGAAACAAACTAAAATGATGTTTGATATCTTTAGTTATGAAACATGCGGGTATGGCTTCATAGCTATACCTACTCGTAGTCTAGTCATAATACGAGTATGTCTGAATGATGACGCCTAGAGGAAATCACTGATTTTTGTAATGTACCAGTTTATTATATTATTATAAATATTTTTATTTCAGAATAAACATTCCATACATTGTTTAAATAATACTTATTACAGTGTCAGTAAAATAATTAATTAATTATTATTTACAATTTACTTAATATTAAAAAGGACACCTCCAGATCCGTGGACGTTATTCCAGTGCCTCACTACCGGGCAGTCAACCCGTCTCAATATGGTATTCAGAAGGCTGTTGGTGCTGCCTCCCAGGCGGCGCACCTGGGAGGCCACTCTTTTACGTACTGTCGCCCTAAAGCAGTCCGTGCTGGCCTTAGCAAACTTACCTGATGCACTGCAAAAGCGAGGCAACCCCAACAGCATCCTAAAACTATTATTGTACAGGGCTCGTAGGAAATTAAAAGATCTACGCGTATGACAGACCCACTGGCTGCAGGATGAAAAATGTCTGGCAGTATGCCATAAAAAGAGCAAATTTTAACCTCTTTTGTACACCTTGCAAACTTGCGCGCCAGCATATTGCATCTCACTGCCAACGCCCTACGTTCCCGCTTCCTTATCCAATTCATCTGAGAGGTCCTCGGTGACCCAGTTTCCCAGATACTTGAATTTGGTGACCCTACTTATAGGCATTCCTCCAAGTCTGACCGGTGGAACGGTTTTCGGACTCTTATTACCCGCCTTGAATACAAGTAGTTCACTCTTCTTACAGTTATACCTGAGGCCATGTGACACCGCGTACCTCTCACAGATCCCTATGAGGATGTTAAGGACTCTGACAGATGGGCTCAGCAGCACCATGTCGTCGGCATAACTAAAGTTTTTCATACAAACACCATCCACTGAACAGCCGAAACCGGCCCCGCCGAGCTCACCTACCAGTCCATTAACGCACAGGTTGAAGAGTCGTGGTGAAATCAGGCCTCCCTGTCTCACTCCACACTCCAGCCTGTGTTCTGATGAACATTAGCCCGCCCACCTAACATTATTGGTTTGGTTGCCGTACCAATATCTTAATATATTTACAATTTCTCTGGGTGTGCTAGTTTCCCCTCGGAGCTTATCCCACAAGATGTTATTAGACACAAGGTGAAATGCCTTCGACAGGTCCAAAAAACAACCGTATATAGGGGTTTTCCTTGTAACATAATACTGGACAGTATGCTTGAGTCGCAGTACCGCAGTTTCAGTCGATTGCCCAGCCCTGAGACTGAACTGGGCCTCATGCAGATCTATATGCTCACTTAGGTAATTATCAAGCAAACCATCCAGCACTTTCGCGACCACCGTAGCCAATGAGATAGGTAGATGACTTTCGCGCTTTCGGGCTTTACGCATAGTATCGTAGATATCACCAGTCTCGGGTTTGCCATGCAGCATCGCAAGTCTGAAAGCTGTTGTTACGTGCTTCTTCATGAAACTTCCGTACATGCCTGTTCCGCCTAATAACATATTTTTGCTTTCTAATTTTCCCTACGCTATGTATGACTCCTTCGCGCAGCTTCCGTCAAACAACTAACAATACTATAATATAGCTTATCAATAATTACATGATGAAAAATATCACAGCAAACATTATCAGCACACAAAGTTCCGCTGAAAAAATCAATATCCCTTAATTTACTTGTACAAAGTTTCCTATACATTTTTATCTGTTCAGCGTCCCTCTCACCCCATCTCACATCGCTGATTATATTCCCAGTATATTGCAATTTACATGGTAATATTCCCAAATGACAATACACTTCCAGTGGAAAATGATTCGACCAGTACACATCATAATATACCTCGATATATATACAGTGAAGACACTAAAGAACTTCGTTCACCCGCACTACCCTAACAACTGTCAGTCACACGGCACAACTCAATATAATAATCTGTGCAGTCTTACAAAATTCCTTTATTCCTTCATTATTCCTTTTCTCCATGGATCTCATAAAGTCATAACAGACTTGTAATTAAAACTAACCATTTTGATACTCTGATTATTTGTAGAAAGAACCCATCATAAATTATACGCTTTTAAGAATAGCCTCAGTCCCAGCGTGAGTCACCCCTACTGTAGAGGAGCTCTTTAATATCCGACCCTTGAAATTAATAAACCGACTGAAATACTTACCTTTTATTTATTTCAGTAACAATTTTTATATCGTGTCGAAATTTTACTCTAAATATTAAAATTAAAAATTAAAAGAATTAGGTAACTGTTATAATAATGATTTATATTGATAAATCATTATTATAACAGTTACCCAAATTAAATAAATAAAAAAGTAACACATTTGCAATTCCCTGTTATAATGTGTTAAATGTCAAAATAAAAATATCGAAACAAATATATTTAGATTGCACCCATTTCACATGTCAAAAGTATAAATTGCTAATTCCCATACAAATGTCAAAAATAAAAATAATAATGTCACTAAAAAGAGCACAATAATAAAAGTCTCGTATGTGTCACAGAGAAACTCATTAAGGGTGTGATAGCGCCCTGGGCGTCGGGAATCCCGGGTGGATTTCCGGCCACCGTAGGCGCGGGCTTGCGGACGTTGAGCAATGGGTAGCTCACTGTCCGGTAAGGACCAGGCCCGGGTCCACGGCGAGTTGTATTCCACGCGCGCCTCAAAGAGATGTCGTCGGCACAAATGTAAGGCTGGACCCTTAGGGCCGATGCCTGCCGGGGTCGCGGGAAGGTACTATGTATATTGTATGGCAATGCTGATTCTTTTGCCAATAAATAGGCCAGCCCTCTGTTCACAGGCAACGGAAGGAATACGGGTGCGTTTTAGTCAGTAAGAGTCTGACACACCCTCCCGCTCCGCCCAGAGCGGGAAAAGTTATTTGATGATTTCACACCCAAAAAAAAATTGCACTTTCTATCAAAAATTATTTTAATTGATTTAAGTTGTATATTGACTTTAGGTGTACAAATAGTTCTGTCGGGGTTGCGTGGAAGTTCGAAAGGGTTACCGAGGCCCCTGGCAACACAGGCAACGGAAGGAATACGGGTGGGTTTTAGTCAGTAAGAGTCTGACACACCCTCTCGCTCCGCCCAGAGTGGAAGAAGTTATTTGATAATTTCCCACCCAAAAATGTACAGATAGTTAATTCATTGATAACCTGCAGCACTACTTTTAAGTGAGGTTGCATCTTATTTTGTAAGTCCCTACGCCTTGTGGCTTCCCGCTTACTTCTTTCGTCTGGTGTTTCGAAATTCTGCAGCGTTTTCATAACATCAGTGAGAAGATCTAAAATATACAAACAAGGGCCCGTTAGTATCTGAAGTTCTTTAAAGTACTCCTTACACGATACCCACTGTGGAATTTTCTCCATAGCTCTTATTGCCCTTTTTTGTATAATGAAAGCTGTATTTATATTGTACGCGTAACTCCTAAACATCCCCATAGAGTGATACTAACATCAGTGAGAAGATCTAAAATATACAAACAAGGGCCCGTTAGTATCTGAAGTTCTTTAAAGTACTCCTTACACGATACTTACTGTGGAATTTTCTCCATAGCTCTTATTGCCCTTTTTTGTATAATGAAAGCTGTATTTATATTGTACGCGTAACTCCTAAACATCCCCATAGAGTGATACTGTATCTAAGCTATGACTCTACAAGCGAGTAATATACCACTTTTAAATGCTTAATAGCGATCACATCTCGAAGACTTCTTAGGCAATAGCAAGCTAAGCTAATTGAAGTTTGTATAGCTGACAGTTCTTTTTTTTTCCAGTTTAGGCTTACGTTAATGTGAATACCTAAGAATTTTACGCTGTCTACCAATGTTATTGTACTTTCATTATATAATATATCTATTTTTTCTTGTTTCTCGACATCGACCTAAATAACATGGCAATCATTTTACTGACGTTAAATTTGAGATTATTTATGGTACCAATGATGAAAGAGGGTAAGATCATTATTTACTTTACTATCAGTAGTAAAGTAAATAATGCTCTTGCTGTTGATGTTGAAACTCTAGAGTATCTTCATCTTTAGCGGCTATAATGGCAATCGTATCATCAGCAAAAAGCATAAGTTCAGTATCACTTAGTTCCAACATATAGCTTATTAAATCATTAACAAATAAAATGAAAAGGTTAATCCTAATATTGAACCTTGTGGAACTCCTTGTTTTATTAATTCAAATCCCGATTTGAAAACTTTTTGACTATTGTCTTCATCCATTTTAATTTCCACATATTGCTTTCGATTTTCTAAGTACGAGTTAAATAGACATCAGACCGGTCCTCTTACTCCATTTTTCTAATAGTATCTTATGATTAACCGTGTCAAAAGCGGAACTAAGATCGAGGAATAACCCTACCTACCTACGACTTTCAATTTATCATTAAAACTCTGTCAATTACTTGCTTCAAATTGTTTCATATGTTCCCACATTTTTTCTGGTAGCCGAATTGTCTGTGATTAAGTATTTTATTACGATTGAGATGTCTAAAAAGTCTAATTTTGAGTATATTGTCAAAAATTTTCGGGAAAATACTCAACAAAGAAATCGGTCTGTAATTATTAGCATATAATTTGCAACCTTTTTTGTAAAGTTGTAAGACTCGTGCTAGTTCTAGTTGTTCAGGGAATATATTCATATTTATGCATGTGTTTATACGTAAAATGTGCCAGAAGTCCTGTTAGTATGTCAATGTGATCTTTAACCGTTTGTATAGGTATTTTATCATGACCAGAAGATTACTTGGTAGCCATAGAATTGACTATTTTTTTTATTTCGGAGGCAGTGACTAGATCGCAAGTCGCAAGTATTTGCTGGGGATTTGATATTATTTTATTATTAACTTTAAGGAGTATGTTTTTATTATTTTCGCGTTTTGATTGTGTTCCTATGTCTATTTACAACCTGTCATATATATAGGTTTTGAAGAGTCATTTGCTTTGGTTAGTTCTTTACTGACTACAAGGCGTCTATCTTTTTTTAGACTAGTCTGTATATTCTATGCGCAGAAATGATTTGGACATGTTTATGCTTAGGATGGCTTATACATGTGCAACATATTTCTGCGGATCTACTTTTTTGGTTGTCTGATATTATAATAAAACACTTTGTACATGTGGTAAGTGGAACGGAGTTGTGTAAGTGCAGCAAATCAATACTATTCCTAAGTTTTAAATAAAGATTACGTAAAAAAATGATTTAGATTTAAATTCCATATTAATCTTCTTACTCAATGCGCAAATTTTACAAAATAATGTAGTTTTTTTGCCCAGGGTGGCAAAATGTTCATAACGCGCCCACTCCGCTATGAGCATTCTGCGGGGTAATTGCGTAACACACTATCAGTAGCGATGTGTTTCATTTTGACAGTTCAACAACATTCATTGCGTTATTTACGTTGAGGAGACAAATTCGCACATATGAATTATCCTTCAAATTCATGAAGATTGTGATTGATAGTATGTTACGCATTTTAGGGTGATGACTTGACCAGATACAAAAAAAACTAGTTACTGATGTATGTTCCGTAACTGTTTTTTTTGTGACTGAAAGTCATTAATTTTATCAATAACTCAGTCACGTTGTCCCGGCACTATGCGACTCCCCTACCGCTGTTAGCCGTACTGCGTTTACACTACCAACGTGCCACTGTATTTTTCTATCGTAACGGCATAATGATTAGTTCGGCATTGTACTTAAATAAAACTATGTTGTTGTATAATTTATACTTACAAGTGGTGCGAAACACCATGGTTTCGTAAATTTGAAGTGGCAGCTCGGTTTTTGTAAGAGGAAACTGCACAATTAAGTATTCTTTGGGAAGACTTACTTGCGACACGATACGATACACAATGGCGGCAGTCAGCGAATGAACTAGTTTTATATAACGTGTATGGTCATATGGCCAATCGACTTTGTCAGAAGAGTTCGCTCAGTTATGCCATCTCGATAGGTTAAATGCTCTAAGCCTTTGATGGTGTCATATAAGAGTAATTATTCAAATGACGAAACAGTCATTCTAACACAACCCGATTTTTTTTTCTTCGTGCTTCTTCAGATGAAAACAACTTGCAAACTGGCCTGCGTGTTTTCAGTAAAGGAATCCAGTATCCTTTTATATTTTTGTCGTTGTTTTCGGGAGTAATAATAGATAACACAAGCTACCTGGACGGCGTTCATTTCTTTTGACCGCTTGACGTAGTTTCATCGCGGTTGGCCGCCATGGCGTTGAGCCCCTATTCCAACCGCGTCAGGCATCTGGCCGCTCAAAGAAACCGCTTGGGCGGTCAACCCCTAGTGCGTAAGTAGTCTCACACTGTATTACATTTTCAGAATGTGTTCAAAAACCAACATGAAGAAAAAGAGAATCGCTGTTTAAACATGTTTCAAATTCCTGAAAATACTTATTTGATCATCTCTTCTTCCAAATCTTTGAAAATATCCAGTAAAAAGATTATCTTATCACAAGCGTATTCAACCTCTAAGGTAAGTTAGTACCCGAGTTTATGAATTTAAAGTCAGGGAAATCAGTTGTTTATCGGTATAGAATTATTATTATTATTATTATTTATTTATTTTGTTGGTATAGAATTTTCTCCGCGATAATGTTCGTCAGCTGTAGGGCCCATAAAAAGGGTAGGATGTCGTAAGAGCCGATGTCAGACCTTACAGTGAGCAATTTTGATGGCAAAAAACTGGGCACAAACGACCTACGACGTCAAAAATAAGGAAACGAATGAGTAGCTCCCCAATATTTGCTGACGCGAAATAAACACTGTTCTCACAACATCCACTGACTTTTTGTTGTATTAACACTGAAACATCAGTATTTGTGAATTAAATATGCGTGAAACAATGGCGTGGAATATTTGGCGAGTAATCGGCAATGTTGTGATACTGCGTCCGTCGCCTGTTTACTAAACAAACTGTCGTACTGCTTCGTTATTTTCATAATGATTGAGCCGGTACTGCGGTATCCGTCGTGGCTTTAATCGATAATTGTTTTTTTTTTCAGCTAAATGATACCTGCTACTAATCTCACGTAACAGGAGAACAGGGTTGGCCATCAGTTGTTTTAAGATTTTTGGTAAGCTTAACTTTGAAGCCATAAATAAACTCCACTACTCTTCCTTAGTTCAATATCACAACGTATCATGAGTCCTTATGCAACATCTAGTCACCATCTGTTCTAACAGTAGTTTTATGGCAGCATAAATTTGTTAAAACCACTACTGCGGATTCGATAAGTATGTAGGTGCCACACAAAAGTCCAGAGAACCTGTTTCAGGAAACAATGCACTTTTATCTACCGCGTTAGCCGGGTGTATCAAACATTTCATAAACATTTTAAAACTAAGAACTGTTTGAGAGTGAGTCAATAAAGTGTTCAACACAAACTAAGTTTCTCTTCAAAAACACAGACACCTTGCTATGTTAGTTGCCGTCAACACTGAGAACAATGTGATTCCTGCAATAGAAAAACATGTTGCTGTAACATGTTGTGCAACTTAGGATTCTCATGAGTACGAGGCTTTAACCAGTCGGATTATCTACTTCTCTTTAGGAATTTGCCAGATAAATTTGCGATTCTCCTTCTCCAAAAACTCCCACCATTAAATAAAACATTTTCAAATGCTTCCCACAGAAAATTTACAGTCGCGTATCGCTATCGCTATCGTTGTGTTCCGTGGTAGCCAGGCCGTGTGATGATCGACTACGACGACGAAGCGTGCGACGAGCAAATAAAGCGGGGCGTGGGCACGTGTACGCGCGAGTGGAACTGGAAGCGTTGCATCGGATGCCGCTGGCTCAAGTGCTGCTTCACGTGCCACTGCGCATATCACCGGACCATCTCATGAGTTACCCGCGCGCGCTGGCGTTGCTCGCGCTAGTCGCCATCACCAACCAGGTACGATCTATTGCTGTGAACTGTTCTACGAGTACGGGAATTGTTAGCAAGTGTTTGTGATTTGCTTTCATGTAGAGATTTAAGTTTTTGCTAGCGTTTAGTACAAGCGCCTAACATAAAACTGGAACATGGCTTATTCTGCGGTTTTCTTCGTAATATAACAGCAGCAGATGACTACCGCTGCTGACTAAGACCTCTACATTAAATCTCAGTTCAATTCGGTTTACTACTTCTGGGGAGCCATTGTTGGTGAAGATTAAGATGATTTAATGTGAATGTGCTTCTAGTCCAAAGAAAACCCGATATTGACAGCAAATAATTCACTCAGCGAAATCTAACCAAAGTTAGGTAAAGAGTAGTTGCTGTCACAATGTTGCATTAGAGACTCATTTCGGAAATTATTCAATATTTTTGTTTCAGGCAACTTCAGGATGCAAGAACTGTATAGTAAGTGTATCTACTTCTTTAATATTTGGTGTCCGTTTTTACATTTATAACTGCAGACGGTTTAATCATAACTTCATTCATGTCTGTGTCGTCATTCAAAACTGACTAAATATTTTGCAAACGGATCCCTGACCCGAAAAATGGCTTTCATAGACCCGCAATATTTTTGAACGGCCTATCCAACGATACTCCGTTGCCTACGGAACCCAAAAAACGTTCAAAATCTAGTCGCTAAAGTTAATTTTTTTACAAAAATATACGAATTTTTCTGGTATTTTTGACAAATTGTGAACGTTCTTAAAAATACAGGAATTGCTCCTCAGAAGGGCTCTCGGCTCGTTTGCCTTTCAGTACCATAGAATACTTTACTCCAGATGCTGGGTAAGGAGGAGAAAGCGATGTTCCGCGCGCATTCGGACGCGTGCTTGGCGTCGTCGCGCGTGGAGCCGCGCCTGGTGGAGGCGCTGCTGGCCGGCGAGCTGCTGGACGATCCCGCGCTGCGGCGCCACGTGTACTGCGTGCTGCTCAAGTGCAAGCTTGTGTCCAAGGACGGCAAGCTGCAGAAGGCGGCCGTGCTTGGCAAGATGGCGGCCAGACCTGATGCTAAGAATGCTACCAAGGTTATAGAACTTCCCATCTTTACATACATAGCACGATATTGGGTCTGTTTTCCTTTTGCGACACGTAGAGTCCGACCGAATATCGTTTTCGTTTTTTGTCAATTTTCGGCCGAAATATCCATTGTAGGAAATTTCCACTGTAGGCCGAAAAAAAAAGAATGGTTTCGGCAGTGGCTGAGAAAAATGAAGTGCCAGCAGTAGTTTCATTCAAAAGGTATAAGACTAACTAATGGGCCAGATTTTGCCCCCCCAACTCTGGCTACCGATGCATCAACCAGGCCTAATACGAGGGGGTGACACTGAAAGTTTTTGGAACTGGCCACTTGTAAACGATATAATAAAAAAATTTCAAATTTTAAAAATGCCAATATTATTGTGTATGTATTTTATTCATTTGTCATTTGTTTACGATTTGGCGGCAAATTGAGAATTTAACGCGAGGAAATTTTCGTGCAATTATTTTTTATGACTTTCGATGTCATTTAAGTCATCAAGAAAGTTATGATAGACTTCGGTTGGCCTTTCACGATGAAGCCCCATCTCGTGCCACTGTTTACAACTTCTTTAATGAGTTTAAACGTGGTTGCACTAATCTCACCGATGATCTGCGTGAGGGACGGCCTTCTACGGCGACGACTGAAGATAACATCAGTGTTATGCGGCGTATGATAGAGACTGATAAAAGAGTGACTTATCAGCACATTCGGACAAGCTTAGGCATCGGGATGAGTCAAGTGCACAAAATCCTCCATGAACATTTAGCGGTCAGGAAGCTTTGTGTCCGGTGGATAATTTGACAGAGGCCCAAAAACTCCGTCGTGTTGATTGGTGTCGTGAAATGGTTCAAAGATTTAACGGAGGTGACTCAAATGCTGTGTTCGACATACTTACGGGTGACGAAAGCTGGATTTATTGTTATGATCCTGAAACTAAGAGACAGTCCGCTGTCTCGGTGTTTCCTTCCGAGGAGTTGCCAACTAAAGTGAAGAGAAGTCGAAGCGTGGGAAGAACGATGGTGGCTTCGTTCTTCGGAAGGACAGGTCATTACGCAAACAATTGTTTTAGAGGATCGAAAAACAGTTACTGCATAGTGGTACACTGACAATTTTGTTTGCCACTTGTCTTGGAAAAAGTTCGGGAGAAGCGACCCCGCAGTAGGATCCTCCTTCACCACGACAACGCCTCGTCGCACACCGCCAAGCAAACAATCGACTACTTGGTGACGTCAGACGTGGAATTACTGGGTCACCCGCCCTATAGCCCCGACCTCGCACCTTGCGACCTTGGCGCACCTTTTATTTATTTCCGAAAATAATAGAAAAACTTCGTGGAAAACGTTTTATGGACGCCTAGGAAGCAGTGGCTGCGTTTCAAAGTGCCGTCGAAGAGACCCCTAAAGACAAGTGAGTAAAGTGCTTTCCTCAGTGGTTCCATCGGATGCAGCGATGTAAATGGACACTATTTTGAAAACATATAATAAAACTAATAACTTGCTAGTTTGTTCAGTTTTTGATTTTCTAAGAACTTTCAGTGTCACCCTCGTAGAACCCGCAGCGTCTATCGATATCCGACGCCGGCGTGTGCGCCCCTCCGAAGCAGTTCAGGCGGCTAGCGCCTGTGTATGAGTCAAATGGGGTATCATTGAATAGGTATTTGAAAATCTTTAGATTTCTTTTTACCTTTTTTGGTTTTGAATGACCATTAAGGATCTCTATAATGATTTAAAATTGTTTAGCAACCATTCTCACTTAAAATTTTCAAAACTTATAATAAAACTGTGATAAAGTTCTTACATGCCTAATCGTAAAATAGGTCCTAAAAATGTGAAAAATAATTATTAAAAGGTGTAAAATAAAGAAGTAATTCAAATCAAAAAACCTGACTGCGTAAAAAGTGAACTTGAAAAAAGATGGAAACACGATAACTTATTCCTATATCCAAACAATCTCATGCAGTCAGAGGCAATTGCCTCCGACTGCGTGAGATTGCTTATACTTATAGATATATAAATAATGGCTACTAGGTATTTAAGGTGTGAAAATTATTAACTTAATTGTTTAGTTTTAGTAAACATAAAACAACGTTATTGGTAACCGTTTAGGCTAGTAACTGTTTAAATAACTTATCAACAATCATATTTACTTATTTAAAAACAAACAATAAAAAACACAAACAACGAAAGTCATTAAAACCTAAAAAAAAATCTTCACTTTTTATTTGTTTTTTCTCTTTTTCAATAACGCGTAGGTAAGTAAGTATGTCACACAATTTATTTACAAACATAATAACAACAAATTACTTTAGCTTTATTTTTAGTTTAGTTAGTGATTAATTTGTTATTATGTTTATAAATAAATTGTATGTTACTTTTGTAACTTTTTATTTAACATACACACAACAGTATTATGAGTATTATGTACCTATTATAAAGCTGCCATTTACTGGTCTTTCATTGACTTGAATGCGCCCTGGTGGCTGGGAGTAGGTATGTCGTGCTCACTCTGTGTCGCTGATGGTGGCGCGTGTGTGGGATCATTTAGCCCTCTTCAAAATCGTTGAGCTGAATGTTGCTAATCCATGCGTCATGTTCGTGAACGGGCGCCGTCAGTAGAGACTGGTCATCTCTTAGCTGCCACGGCTTTTATTTTTTGTTGTTAATCTTTTTATCACGGACGCTTTTACGTTATGCATCGTTCTCACATGTATAATTACAAACTGAATGATGTAAACAATATTTTGTAACCATAATAACAATATGTTGTAGGTAATAAAAGAGTGTCCGTGGAGTTTCTTGCCCGTTTTTCTCCATAGGTACCTACTACGCTTTGGAATGGGCAACTATGTAACTTCATCTTTTTAACTGACCGACTCCTTGACAATTCAAAAGTGCATGTAATTGGCTTATTTGAAATAAATGCTGTGAGTTTTGAGTTTGAGTTTACCTATGAAAACGAGCCGCCGCCGGACTTTCCGCATGTCCCTGAATAGGTTTTGGTTACTTTTCTGTCGTCGGAGATGTTATGTACTTATTTTTAAATTACTCATCTCTAATAATAAGGATTTAACGTGCATAGAGTGACAGAATTTAAATATCTACTTAGGACACTTCGTAACAGACGACCTTAGGGATCATGCAGATATTGAGCGGGAACGCAGAGCTTTTGCTGTAAGAGCGAAAATGTTGGCCCGCAGGTTTGCTCGTTGTAGTAGAGAGGTAAAACTAACCTTGTTTAAAGCGTATTGCCAAACTTTCTTCACGAGTAGCCTGTGGGTTAGTTATACGCAGGGACGGATTTAAAGTTGTGGCGGCCCTGGGGCAACCAAGAAGTGGAGGCCCCGAAAAATTTGTGAAACAGATAAAAAAAACAATTCAAAGAAGGAACCTTACGAAGTTATGATTGTGGACTCTTTTTTTTTTTGAAGGACACAAACGAAGTATTTTATTCATATAAAAATCAATGAAAAATCTAATTGTGGAGGCCCCTTCTTTGATACGCAGGGACGGATTTAAAGTTGTGGCGGCCCTGGGGCAACCAAGAAGTGGAGGCCCCGAAAAATTTGTGAAACAGATAAAAAAAACAATTCAAAGAAGGAACCTTACGAAGTTATGATTGTGGACTCTTTTTTTTTTTGAAGGACACAAACGAAGTATTTTATTCATATAAAAATCAATGAAAAATCTAATTGTGGAGGCCCCTTCTTTGTGGAGGCCCGGGGCCAGTGCCCCTGTTGCCCTGCCCTATATCCGGCCCTGGTTATACGCGTGGAGTATTGGATAAGCTGCGAATCCATTATACCAGCTATAACAGCATATAACAGCTTCAGAATGCTTTTGGGCTTGCCGCGTTTCTGTAGTGCCTCGGGCATGTTCGCACAGGCTCACACCCATGACTTTTATGCCATGATGCGACTTAAGACAGCCTCACTCTTCCAAAGGGCGCGGTCGGGCTCAAATGGCATTCTGAAGATGTTATCTAATAAACTTGACTCACCTTTTCTGCAACACTTCATGAAAATACTGGTGAGGCAAGAATAATGAAAATACTGGTGAGGCAAGAATAATGTTAAGATTTATTATATTCATGTGTGTTTTACTAACATAGTTTATAAGTGTTCTGTAACTAACCCATGGTTCTCTGATGTCCGATAAATAAATAAATTATTATTATTAAAGTCTAAAACTAGAACTACATTCAGGATTGTAGGTAGCAGCATTCCTACAAAACATTTGTTACAAAAATTTTGTAACTCCCGACTGAAAAATTCCTATCTCTGGATTAGTACCCAGTAATAATCACTCCGCTTTGGATAATAATTAAACTCTTTTTATACTATCCTAGGCTTTGGAGAGCTGCTCTGAACAGACAGGGGACACACCTGAAGACCTGGCGTGGAACCTGTTCCGCTGTGGCTACGACAAGAAAGCTCTTCTCTTCGAATATATGCCCACCAACGGCGCCAACGAACCCGACAATAACTCCTAAAAGTTCCTCGAGTTCTCCAGAGATGGCTCTGCTAACAAATCTACTCTCGTGTTATGTTTAGCTCAGAGAGGGCGATGTACCATTACATTTCAGCTTTCACAAAATTATTCTTGTACCTTTGAACATTCCCAAAATATTCTCGTTATTTATTTATACCTTAGTAACCTATATCATATACATATTTACTAACTCAAGAACTGGTTTTATTTATGACGTTGTAGTGTAAGGCTCCATAATATTTTACCATGGCTGATATCTACCCTCAATTTTTTATACAAACGCTACGGCTACATTGTCGCGGTAGCGCGAACTACACTTCGCGCGCTCTCTCTCGCAAACCTCTCGACGTCTCGCTGTACAAGAGAGCGCGTGAAGTTTAGTTCGCGTTAGTGTTGCCCAAATTCAGTCTTGGTCTTGCAGTCTTGGTCTTGTTCTTGCGTTTTTGCAAGACCAAGACCAAGAACAAGACCGCGTATTTTTAGCAAGACCAAGACCAAGACTGACCGTGCAAGACTTGAGCAAGAACAAGACATAGCCTGCAAGACTCTTGCGTCTTGCAGCTAGGACTTCAGTTCGGTGTATAGGTAGGTACGCTTAGGAATTCTATGAGACGCAAAAAACTGTATCAAAGAATATGAAAAACTGGACCTATGCGCATTACGACTAATACCATAAACATAGCGAATAAAAAAATATCTATTAAAATCAAACTGAGTGCATGCATAGTTATGTTTTAACCATCGGCACTTTGATAATGCGGCATCAAAGGTTTTGTACTTACTTCTCAAAGAAATTTGCCGCTTTTCGGAAGTACATGGTTATGATACACGCGCCGGCGGCTTCTTTTGAAATCTAAAACAATCGTTGCCGCCACGCCGAAATCATAACATTTGTGACACTATTTGATTGCCGCCATAGGGCGTAGGTATACTCATGCAAAATAATTTCGAATTTTTTTAAGAGTACCTACAGGTGTTCCAAAGAATAAATAAGTTTCAGAGTGCTTAGAATGAAAATGAATACATTATACTGATCACGCAAGTAGTATTATGATTAGGATAAAATGGTAAGGATAGGTAGTAGATGTCATATTAATTCATTCTAGTAAGTATATATTATAATATTGATTACTTATATGGTTTTAAACTAATTACTTAGGTACTATTATTGTACATTTAGTCATTATATTTCTTAAGTTTTTACAAGAAAAAATAGCAAAAAAGTGTTCAAATATCACCCGTTTAATAAATATTGTAGCCACTTTTAAATATACTTGAAACGTGTAAAAAAATTCTACAAAACTAATAAAATAATATAAAAAGCGTAGGTAGGTACTTACCTACTAATAAAATAAAAAGCCTGCGATAAGAGTTTTGTATTACTTACCAGCCCGAATATCTCTGAGAGAGATGATGAGAGTAAGTATTTACTAGCTGTGCCCGCGACTTCGTCCACGAGGAATAGTAACTTTGGAGGTATAGTGACGTTCAGGACTTATTTATTTATTTTAATACTTCTGTCATCAAACATACAAACGAACTCTTCAGCTTTATAATATTAGTATAGATGTACGCCAAAACATTCACTTATATGTAAAGAATAGTGATTGGCACTAATTCTATTTTATTCACGCGTCGCGTCTGTACAAGTAGGTAATATTTAGTGTGTGTTTGTACGCCGCACGCGGCATTGTTTGATTTGCGGCGGCATCCTTTTCATAGAGCCGGCACGTGGCGAGGCGGCGCGGTAGAAAGCAAGGAAACGTACTATAAATAAAGGAATTATTTTAATTCCAGTCAGTCTATGTTAGGAGGAATTTAGATTCCAAGATTTCGCCCCCGTAATTCCCCTCTCCCCCGCCATGAAGGACGCCCTAATAGCGGCGTTCTTCAAAGAGGTCCTCCTCAAGGACCCAGACTTCCTCGCCAGATATGGCGCTAGGTTTGCGGCTCTTAGCCAGCCGCTATCAACCGACTCCATCGCTGATTTCAGCGATGCTCTGACCCCCGCATCGACCGCGACCGCGACCGTGATCCCTCCTAGCCCCTCAGTGTCCATGGACATTGAGGAGCCCTTGTCGCAAGACAAGAGGTGCCCGACCCCTTTCTCCTACTCTGACGTAGAGTCAGTCGACTCTTCTTCTGCCCACTCTACTCCCTCTTCCGAGGACGACGGCTTCGTGGCCGTCTCCGGAAATGGGAAAAAGAGGAAACAGAGGAAGGCGACGTCCTCGCAGGCGACTAAAATAGCCGCCACGGAGGTTCTCTCTGCCCCCACTCCCCCTGTATCTGTGGCGCCCTCCGCTGCTATCCCCACCCCGACCGCTTCGTCCGCTAAGGACACTCCGGCCACTCCGGCCCCTAAAAAGATCCCCCCTCCCCCTCCTGTAATCTTGCAGGACAAAACAAGATGGTTGGACGTATCAAAATGGTGCGTCGAACAAAAAATCGGCTTCTCTAAAGCCACCGCGACCCAACAGGGCATTAAGATTACAGTCCCTACGTCCCGCGATTATAGGGACCTAACCAGAGTCCTCCGGGCGAGAGGTGTGTCATACCACACCTACTCGCTCCCCGAGGAACGACAGATCCGCGCGGTGATCCGTAGGATCCCGAAAGAAATCCCCACAGCCGACATCAAGGCCGACCTTGAGTCTCAAGGCGTCCCCGTGGACGAGGTGCACCGCATGCACCGCGCCAGGGGGGGCTCGGCTTACGACATGATCCTTGTCGTATGCCCCCCGTTCGAAGGGCATCACCCTATCCACAAAGTTTCCTCTATTTGCCATCTCACGGGCCTCGTCATCGAGAAGCCCCGGAAGAGCGGCGTCGTCGGGCAATGTCACCGTTGCCAGTTATACGGGCATGCGCAGAAGAACTGCCATGCGACTCCCAGGTGCGTCAAGTGCCTGGGGGAGCATGGCACTTCGGACTGCCCCCGCCCTAAAGACCGGTCTCTGTGCACCGAGCCGCCCAGCTGCGTACTGTGCGGTGAGGCTGGACACCCGGCAAACTACCGGGGCTGTCGTATGGCCCCCAAGACGTCCTCATCAAAACTGGTGAAACGTGCAGACGCCCGCCAGCAGAGAGAGTGCCCATCATATGGGTTCTTCCCCCCCCCATCACAGACATTCCCTCAACTCCCCCTGAGGCTAAGCCCGCAAAGGCCTAGCCCATGGAATGCGATGAATCATCAGCAGGCGTTCCCTGCTATGGTTCAGCCCAGACCCACCCCGCCTCCCATCAGACCGCTGATGGACCCCCGCATCCGCGTTTCCGCGCCTATTCAACCCGCGAAACCCGCGCCCGCTCCCATGGCCGCTGCCGCAACCGCTGCGCCACGGCCCGTCGCCGCTTCAACCACCCCGGTGGTCGGCCCGTCCATCCCAATTGATCCATTCAGCGTGATCTCTGGGACATTTTCGTTATTTTTCACACCCCGCGCGCGCAAAATGGCCAACGAGCTCGTTGCCGCCCGTAATTCCTGCGATCTCGCTCAGATACAGCGTATATTCCACGCGTATCCAGAGATTACGCAAGCCCTGGAGAACTTCGCGAAACCCAAATAATGGATTTACATCCAAAAGCACGTACCAAACCCCGATCCCTAAAGTTAGGTTTCTTCAATGCCAATGGCATGATTAACCAGCGAGATGAAATCGCTGCTTTCCTCCGCGACCACCAAATTGATATTCTCCTATTACAGGAAACATTCTTAAAGCCCAGCCGTCGAAACCCGTCAATTGCCAACTATCGTATAGTTCGCAATGACAGGACTAGATGTCACAGGGGCGGCACCCTAATTTATTTCAGATCAACCCTCCACTGCATCCCAATGGACCCGCCCCCTCTCTCGCGTTTAGAAGTGTCCATATGCAAGCTAGGCATGACAGGCCATCAACCGATCACCATTGTATCGGCCTATGTTCCCCCCGGTTCCTCATCGGAGTTAGCCCTTCCCCCCCTCTCTGACGACCTTTCCATCCTACTTGGCCTGAGTGACTCCGTTATCATAGCGGGTGATCTCAACGCCAAACATCATGCTTGGAACAGCACCAGGACCTCCACCAGAGGCAGACACCTGTTTGACCTATGTCCCATCCTCAACTTCGACATCATCGCCCCGATGACTCCCACTCACTTTCCCCACGACCCTAACCAAACCCCCGACGTACTTGACATAGCGCTTCTGAAGAGTATCAACCTACGGTTGGACTCTATAGAGGCGCTTGACGAACTCTCCTCTGACCACCGTCCAGTTGTTGTAAAGCTGGCACCACGCCTAGGTCTCCATGACCCTGATAGACCCCCTCTCACCAAGTTAGTTACAGACTGGAGGAAAGTAAGCGACTGCCTGAAATCCACCACGTTAGGTCCCCGACTAGACTCCATTCCCGACCACTTCGACTCTATCGCTGACACGACAGCCGCGATCGACTCATTCACAGTGCACGTACAATCAGTCCTGAACGACTGTTCAAGGGAGGTTCCGGCGATGGACGACCATCGCTGGAAGCTCCCGGACGATGTACGCGAACTGTTGAATGAGAAGAACGCGGCTGTCCGTGCGTACAGTAACTTTCCCAACCACGCGAACAAAGCCCATATGCGCTATTTACAGAGATCTGTAAAGACACGCCTATCGGAGCTGCGTGACGCTGGATGGGACAAGATGCTGAGCGAGCTGGAGCCCACTCACCGAGCGTTCTGGGACCTTCAGAGGAAACTCAAATCCGACGAAGTCGTCTCAATGCCCCCCCTGGTGCGCCCCGACAAGACCATCGCTTTCGATGACGTCGACAAGGCAGAATGCCTAGCCGATAGTCTTGAGGCTCAATGCTCACCTAGCTCTCAACCAGTAGACCAAGCTCACCTGTCCCAGGTCGACGCGGAAGTCGAACGTAGAGCCTCCCTCCCGCCCGTTGAAGACCCTGACTATCCTCTGCCTCCCGTCACTCCAGACGAAGTGCATGATATCATCAAGGGTCTAAAACCTCGCAAAGCCCCCGGCTCAGACGGAATCACCAATAGGGTGCTCCAACTGTTCCCCGCTCACCTCATAATGCTCATGGCCACCATCTTCAATGGAGCCCTGAGCAATAACATCTTCCCACAAGAGTGGAAGAAGGCCACCGTCATCGGCATACCGAAGCCCGGTAAGCCGAAAACGGAGCCCACCAGCTACCGGCCCATCAGTCTGCTCAATGTCTTCGGCAAAATCTATGAGAGGCTTATCTTAAAGCGCCTCAGAAATTTTGCGGAAACAAAGGGCCTCATCCCCGACCAGCAGTTCGGCTTTAGAGCCCAACATTCTTGCGTCCAACAGGTCCACCGCATCGTTGAACACATAAGCCACGGCTTTCAACGTGGTCTTACGACCGGTGCTGTATTCTTCGATATAGCGAAAGCGTTCGACAAGGTCTGGCACAACGGCTTATTATATAAGCTCTACAAACTCGGTGTGCCCGATCGTCTCGTGCTCATCTTACGAGACTTCTTGTCGAACCGCACCTTCCGCTATCGCATCGAAGGAGCGCTATCCTCCCCTCACCCTATCCGTGCAGGCGTCCCTCAGGGCTCTGTACTATCCCCTCTCATTTTCACTCTCTTCACCAGCGACATCCCGAAAAGTAGAAAGGCGCAGTTGGCTCTGTTCGCAGACGACACGGCCATCTACTACACCGGGTTAGTCCACGACCACATATCTCGCACTCTCCAGACCGAGGTCAACAAGCTTGGCGCTTGGTTTAGAAAGTGGAGAATCGAGGTCAATCCCGACAAAAGTCAGGCTGTTCTCTTCACCAAACAGCGTAAAAACCTCATCGCCCCCCGACCGCTCACCATGTTCGGCAAGCCTATCCCTTGGGAGAAGCGAGCCAAATACCTAGGCGTGACCCTTGACCACCATCTCTCGTTCTCAGAGCACATCAAGCAGGTGCGTTCGCGTGCCGCTTTTGCTCTCGGTAGACTTCACTCCGTCCTAAATGCGCGCAGCAAATTGTCCCTTAAGGGCAAATTGCGTATTTACACAGCGTGCATCCGTCCCATCATGACTTATGCCTGTGCAGTCTTCGCACACGCCAAACCCCACCACATCCACAGGATGCAGTCCCTCCAAAACCGTTTCCTCCGAAAGGCAACGGGAGCCCCCTGGTTCGTCCGAAACGAGATCCTCCATCTCGATCTTAGAATCCCCACCATCAAGCAGTTCATGAAGCGCATCACGAAGCGCTTCTTCGACTCCGCCACCACCCACCGCAACCCTCTGGTTGTGCAGGCCGCCAGTTATAGGCCCTCCACCATTAGCTCTATTCGCCGTCCAAGGCATACCCTCTCCGACCCCGATGACCCCATTACCCTCCTCCAGGAAAGCAATAGGGCAACGAGTACAGTGCACAAAACACACCGACCTACGTTCCGACCTCGCCGCCGAGGTCCCTCGCGTAAACCCCGACGTAATTGTCCCCCCCGACCCTTGCTCGAAGAAGTGCCAGCCCGCGCCGCAGCTGAGCCTGTAGCTTTAAATTCCCCGATTAATAATAATAATATTAACCAGATCCAGCCTGTCCCATCTTGCTGTCCTCCCCCCAGCGACGCCCTAAGCCGAGGTCCGTACCCCACAGGGGGTGCCCTTAGCGTGCAGTCGCTTAGTACTATAAGTAATTCGCCCCTGGCTGGAGGCTTTGAGTTCGCTTAAGGCAGCCACAGGAAAGTCCGGTTAAGTAGTCACGACCTCTCAAGGTCAACTACGAGATGCCATACACAATAAAAAAAAAAAAAATTTCAGTCATTTCCAATTGAGCTGTGCTTCGAGTCTAACTTAATAATTGTTTTTACTAATTCTCGTTGTTTTCTAAAAACGTATCACGTGTACAATTTAATATGAGTGACGAAGATTCAAATTATTCTAGTCCGAGTAACGAGAGTTTGAGTCACAGATCTAAAAGACCCAAAAGCAAATTTGAGGAGTTTTTCGAAATAATTCATGCATCCCAAACTGCCTTCTGTAAATTGTGCCAACATAAAAAGATTGAAATAAAAATGAAAAACAGAAACACTTCAGGCTTAAGGAAACATCTAATATCTTTCCACAAAAAGGAATCAGAAATATTTCTTCCTGTTAAACCAAAATTAAGTGGAGATATCACAAGCTTTTTAGTAACCGCTGGAAGAAGTGGACAGGTAAGAATATTTTTTTAACAGTTAAAAGAATTTTAACTCCGCGTAGCTATTCATGCGATACTTTCAAAAACGCCATTAACTTACGTAAGTATTTTTGAGTTAGTGGTGTTTTCATCTAGGGGTGCGACATATTAAGTATGTAATTATCGTCTTAAATATTTTTTTATAAACACCCATATTTTCATTTAATCGGCCAGTAACAACTAAGTACTTTATTTTGGTAAATTACAGTACAGTGCAACCTTAATATAACAAATATCAATTTAACGATTTTCTCGATTTAACAACAACAAACCTCCTCCTCTTATACGCTCAAACCTAGTATGTTTTAAATAATAACACAAGATTTATTGTTTTGTTTCAGTCGGAAAACAGCAGTGACAACATCACGACAGCTACAGTTGATTGGGTGGTGAAAAAATATCTTCCCTTCTCATTTTTCGATGACGAAGCTACACAAGTATATTTTCGACGTATTTGCCCTAATATGGTGTTTCCTAAAAGGTCTACACTTAGAAGGAAAGTCAAAGAGCGATTTGAAGAGCTCCAATTGAATCTCAAGGAACGACTTCAACAATTATCATCTAAAATGTCTTTTACCATTGATGGGTGGACGTCAATTGCTGGTAGGAATTACTACGGGGTTACTATTCATTATATAGACAACGAATGGAAGTATCAATCTGTAGTTCTTGATTTTATACCATCACGCGGTCGACATACTGGGGAAGATATTGCAACGATTTTCCATGAATGTTTATTGGAATATGGCATAATTGATAAAATACAAGGTATCACGGTCGACAACGCAACTGCAAATACCAAATTTATGTATGAACTGGGCAAACAGCTGCCGCCACACTTTGATTCAGACAATCAACATTTCCGGTGCTTTGCTCACATTTTAAACCTTGGTGTACAAGATTTATTAAAGACCTTAGCATTACACTGTGAGTCTGACACTAACGCGCAAGATCAGCAGTACGAAGACTATGCAGACGAAACTGAGGATGAGGAAGATGAAGAATCTGCACCAAATATTGCTGACTCGCGTACATCTGTAACAAAGTTACGCAGAATTTCCAGTAAAATAAAAAGAAGTGAGATAGTGAAGAAGAAGTTTCAGTCTGCTTGTGAAGCAGCTGGCGTGCCATCAAATCTAAATGCCATTCTTGACTGTCCAACGAGATGGAATTCCACACATGATATGATTGGATTTGGTTTAAAAGTGAGAGCGGGCATTGACATATTGTGCAGTTCTGTCACCGAATTAAATGATTTTCAAATCACAGCTAATGAATGGCAGGTACTCGAAAAATTACATAAATTTCTAATAAACTTTAAACTTTTAAGTACAAAACTTGGTGGAGACAAATATGTTACATTACCGCTAGTCATTGTATCATTCAATCTCTTGCTAGATAAAATTGAATCCATGGTAAAACAGTTAGATGAGAAACCTAATCGATCTGAAGTGGATGAAAGGCTCATTCTAGCTTTCCAAGCAGCTCGAGACAAAATGCTTAAACATTACAAGAAGAGCAACTGGATTTATTGTACTTATTTAATTTTAGACCCAAGGCATAAGGCTCAGACTTTTGACCTGACAATGTGGGGGAAGCAACTTAAAACAGAAAGTCTGCGCAAGTTCAATGAACTTTATGAAGAATATAAAAGTCTACACTCACTGAACAAATCTCTGGAATTACCAGAAAAAGAAAATAAAGTATGTGATGAAGATGAAGACGTAATAGACATTGATAAACTCTATGAATGTCCCTCGACGTCATCTGGATCTTGTCTTCAAGGCTTAGTGATAGACGAGTTGGAGGAGTACCTGAGAAAACCAAGAACTGCCAGCTCGGAAGACATTTTAGATTGGTGGAGGACGCATGAGACAGAGTATCCGATTTTATCGAAAATGGCCCGTGATTTTCTCTCAATACCTGCAACTTCAGTACCTGCTGAGAGGTTATTTTCTAAAGCATCATTAGTAATTAGAAAACATAGAAATAGGTTAAGTGATGAGTCAGCCAGATGGTTACTTTGTATTAATTCTTGGTCAAAAAAATTGATATAAAGTATCATAACCTAATGATAAAGCTGTTGATTTGTGTTGTATTTTATTTTTTATTCAAATAAATGATAAATCGTAAAACTCTTTTATTAAATTTCTTATAAGTTGAGGGTTCAATCTCTTTCTAGGCAGATAAGTATTGTTCTTTAAAATACAGTCAAGTTATTGTAATTAATTTGTTTTTTTACATGTTTTAGCAAATGTAAGCTTATAAATCATAAATGTTTATTAAGAAACAGTTACTTCCATGGAAAACGACATATAGGTCAGTTGATTTTTCGAATTTCTTATCAAATCTTCAGTTATTTATTAATCTGCTTGGTCTTTACTATGGCTATGTTAATTCAAGCTCACAATGTTCCAATTCTAATACGTTTTTCTAAGATTTAAAGTAAACTTTAATAAATAGTAATAGACTAATAGATAATTGCAAGACTTGCAAGACTCTTGCTGCAAGACCAAGACCAAGACCAAGACTGGGAGCGCAAGACCAAGACCAAGACCAAGACCAAGACCAGGTGTATTGGCGCAAGACCAAGACCAAGACTGGCTAAGTCTCGTCTTGTTCTTGCATTTGGGCAACACTACCTTTAACTGAACTAAAACAATGCGGAAATTCTTCACATTCCTGATCGGTCAACTTTAACGTCACAGACCTCAAATTATTTATAACATTCTCGGAAGGCGAGCCGGATCTCATTCATCACATCGCACATCACAGTTCATCACAGTTGGAAATTTCTTAACAGATTTAAGAAAATCTTCTAAAATAAATATTATTAACACAGAGATACTAAGATGATACCTATGTCACTTTGTGTCTGGATTGAGAGCCCAAGTAATTTGTTCATAAAAGTTAATTAGTAGTTAATTAAATAGTTAATATTATTAAAACTAATAGCGGCACAAATACCTGATACGGTTCGACAAGCACGGCTTCACACCAACTAGTCACTTGGCTGCTTTGCATGATGTGAGTCCTCGGACGGTTCGACGGGATATGCACTGAACGGGGGCTACACTGCAGACATCATGCTATTTGAACTCTAACCTCACCATAAAACTGCCCGACTTCATTTTGTGTGAAAATATCTTGTTTTTGAATGGTCGATATTCACCGAAGGACTAAAACATACAGCTACGAGTACACTACAGCGTGGAGCTGCATCCACCTTTGCATTATCGGTGAATCCCACCGATCTGCGAACACACTGAGAATAGTGTTGGTACTGCCGCGCAGACGCGTCATCAGGGAGGCACATCTTTTTCTAATAATGGCGGCAAAACCATCAATTTTCGTGTCCGCAAACATCCCTGAGGCACTGCAACGCCACGGCAGCCCCAACAGTACCCTCAATGCATTATTATATTGAACGCGTAGGTCGCTGTATGCCCGCTGAGTGAAACTGACCACAGGCTGCACGTGTAGAAGGACTGGCAGTAGGTAAGCTTTAAAAAGCGTAATTTAACGGGCTTCGTACATCGCGCAAACTTGCGGGCCAGCATGTTACAACGAACAGCCAGCGACCTACATTCCCTCTCAATGTCACAATTGTCTTTAAGATCTTCGGTGACCCAGTGGCCTAGGTATTTCAATTTATCTACCCTTCGCAGGTATTCTCCACACAGAAAGACAATTGGAATATCAGAATATGTCACACTGCCAGTCTTAAAAACCATAATTTCGCTTTTTGTGACATTATATTTTAACCCATGGCTCACCGCGTAAGACTCGCATAAAGCAATCAGTTGCCGCAGAGCACTGATGGATGGGCTCAGCAACACCGTATCATCAGCTTAGCTAATATTATTAACACAGAGATACTAAGATGTATGATACCTATGTCACTTTGTGTCTGGATTGAGAGCCTAAGTAATTTGTTCATAAAAGTTAATTAGTAGTTAATTAAATAGTTAATACTTATTATTAAAACTAATAGCTGCACAAATACCTGATACGGTTCGACAAGCACGGCTTCACACCAACTAGTCACTTGGCTGCTTTGCATGATGTGAGTCCTCGGGACGGTTCGACGGGATATGCACTGAACGGGGGCTACACTGCAGACATCATGCTATTTGAACTCTAACCTCACCATAAAACTGCCCGACTTCATTTTGTGTGAAAACATCTTGTTTTTGAATGGTTGATATTCACCGAAGGACTAAAACATACAGCTACGAGTACACTACAGCGTGGAGTTGCATCCACCTCTGCATTATCGGTGAATCCCACCGATCTGCGAACACACTGAGAATAGTGTTGGTACTGCCGCGCAGACGCGTCATCAGGGAGGCACATCTTTTTCTAATAATGGCGGCAAAACCATCAATGTCTGTGTCCGCAAACAACCCTGAGGCACTGCAACGCCACGGAAGCCCCAACAGTACCCTCAATGCATTATTATATTGAACGCGTAGGTCGCTGTAGGTATGCCCGCTGAGTGAAACTGACCACAGGCTGCACGTGTAGAAGGACTGGCAGTAAGCTTTAAAAAGCGTAATTTAACGGGCTTCGTACATCGCGCAAACCTGCGGGCCAGCATGTTACAACGAACAGCCAGCGATTTACGTTCCCTCTCAATGTCACAATTGTCTTTAAGATCTTCGGTGACCCAGTGGCCTAGGTATTTCAATTTATCTACCCTTCGCAGATATTCTCCACACAGAAAGACATTTGGAATATCAGAATATGTCACACTGCCAGTCTTAAAAACCATAATTTCGCTTTTTGTGACATTATATTTTAGCCCGTGGCTCACCGCGTAAGATTCGCATAAAGCGATCAGTTGCTCAGATGGATGGGCTTAGCAACACCGTATCATCAGCTTAGCTAATATTATTAATGCACACCCCGTCAACATGACATCCGATATTGGTACTACTGAGCTCAACGATTAATTGGTTCATGTATAGGTTGAAGAGATGGGGATGAGCTAAGCCCCCCCTACCTCACCCCACACTCCAACCGATACACTTCCGAGTGCGAGGGGTGCGTGTTGATTGAGTGCTCCTTTTTAAAAGTTAACTAATATTTTTACGAAATCAAGGAAGAATTTAGGAAATAATTGTGAAAACTTCATGGTGAAGATAAAAAAAATGTGAAATCTATGGTGAGAAAGTCGTGGTCAATTAACTAGAACACTCAATCTGCTAACCTGAGAACATACTGTAACGCGTGTCTCAAAATATTCTAGATATATGTTTAACATTTTTATGTAGAATAATTGTATTGAATTTGTGAAAACTATTCACAAATATTCAATTGAATTAAACGGTTTATTTGGATTTTATAAAGGTTTATTTAGATCACTCAATCCTCCTATGGTGCAGACGGAGTGTTCCAAAACTCTCCAACTTTGGCTAAATATTTTTTTAATATTCTTACTCTATTTTACGAGTATAATTCAGAATCAATTTGTGATACAAAAACCTTGACGTAAAACTTAATAGTTAAAGAGTAAATAAGAAAAATACTTTCTTTTCAATGTACCGTTTGAGTGTTCCATGTTGCAGCGTTTATTTATTTAACCAGAACTTTTATACAAACGGCGGCCTCATCAGAAATTGTGAAAATGTTGTCACTAAAGTTTAACGCATTTTCCTTTGTTTGTGAACGCTTAATTTTAACAATAATCAACTTTATTATATTTCTAAGCGAAAAAATTGTGTAGGGTGACCATGCATACAAAAAATTAAAAAATATTTTTATACTTATAAGACAAACTAGAAAAAGTATAACAGTAATTGCTAATGTTATATAAGATATTGATTAGATGTCGGTGGGAGTAACATCTTTCTATTCTAAATCTAAAAGACCGTAGGATAAAGAGTGTAAAATAATAGGACCATCTTTACTGTTGTACATTGTTTCCGCTAAATCATCATACGAGTAGCAGACCATTTTATTGTTGATAAAACCATGTCCTTTGTAGTGGCCGAGATTATCAGGATCCATTCCAGGAACGAATTCAATACCCCCACCAATTTGTATTTTCTATTTCATATTAAAATAGTTTTAGGTATAAGATACCCTTTTCGACTCCATTTAAATCTAAGAATATAAAATTCGAAAGTTCTTTAGTAACGATAGTCTGATTTTTACACCATTTACACTCTAGCGTTTCATTAGTAAAACAGATTGCTTCTTCTAAGATAGAAATGCCGAAAATGGAAAGTATATCTATATTCATGTGCAGGAATGCAGTCTTCCTCACTATCTTACATGACTTACATGATTCGTTCAAGCACTTTTTAGTGACAGTAGCACTAATAACGCTATTAATTAATACATTTTCAAATATAAGTGAGACATTACATGCACAATCAACATTGACATATTTACCGTCGAAATTTTCACTTCTGAAATGCTGAAGTGCTATGCGTGCCCGCAATTTGAAAACATCCTGATTCGTGTCTTTATAAGATAAACATTTGACGTATTCTGTAACTAGAATATCTTTGAATAAGTCTATATAGCCATTAACGTTATTGTTCGTACAATATCCCAAAGCTAATACGTATATCACAGTCTAAGGCACAAGTGTTTGTTAGTTTTATTCTATTTTTACCATCGGTAGAAAAGTAATTACACAGGTTACCGTTTTTCAAGAATATCATATCTACGTTTGAGTTCGGTATGATCATTTGCACTTTTCCTCTCCAATTTTCACAAAAAGATGGTTCATCAGAAAATATAGAATCTAAAGGAAATCGTAAATCAGTATCACATTTTGGAATTTTAGTTCGCTTTCGCTTTTTATTAAGCAAATCTTTACGGCTTTTACGTTTTCTTGAGCGTGTGTTAGCAGGAGTTCTTTTGTTAACTTTGTCCTGACATAAATCACCTCGTGCGATTTTTAGCTCTCCATCTAGATAGTCTAAATACATTTTAAGGAACTGATCTATCCTGTGTTTTACTATCTTAGTTTTAAAAATTAACGTTTTTGAAGATTTAAAGTAGCTCTCAACAGCTGACGAGGAAGGAGACTTATTTTTTGACATAAAATGCGAACAAAGTAAGTTAGACCACAACGGCAGTTTGTACAATAGTCTCCTTAGAGTCGAAATGAATGACAGATAGTAATATTTATTTGCATTTTCCAATATATCGCTGCTTTTATTAGATTCGATTATCCGGTCATACCACGTAAGAAAATTTGTGTTATCCAATTTATTTAACGCTTTCTCAATATCTTCCTTATTTGTGGTTATCTCAGTGGAATCATTCAGTAACCTATCAAGCCGTTCCTTAGCCTCTTTAGCTTCAGTTATATCAAATTCATCATCATGACATTGCCCTAGACAAATCTATACAATATCTTGAATGATTTGTTTTACAATATCATAATTCTCGCATTTCTTTAGAAGTAAAATGCAGCGTAGATAAAAATATTTTACATTTGAATCTACTTTATCATTAAAAGATGATAAATTATTTAATATTTTCATGAATTGGCTAGTATCAAGTCTTATGAAGGTAGCTGGTAAGTTGGTGGCTTCCCCTTCCAAAACTGAAAAAAGATTCTGAATATATTTTTTTAGCTATTATGTGGCGTGCAAGCTTGAGTGTTAGCAGATAATAAGGCAGATGAATCGTCTGTATTTACTTCATGGGGTATAGTATTTATGTAACTTAGCATTTATTTAAACAATTTAAAAGTGATTTATGATTATGGGAATCTGAGACCATTGGAAGAATAGGCACTCCACAATAGTGTGGAGTGGGTTGGCTCGCACTCGTGTGCGTGTGGATTGAGTGCTCCTTTTTAAAAGTTAACTATATTTTTACGAAATCAAGGAAGAATTTAGGAAATAATTGTGAAAACTTCATGGTGAAGATAAAAAAATTGTGAAATCTATGGTGAGAAAGTCGTGGTCAATTAACTAGAACACTCAATCTGCTAACCTGAGAACATACTGTAACGCGTGTCTCAAAATATTCTGGGTATATGTTTATCATTTTTATGTGGAAAAATTATATTGAATTTGTGAAAACTATTCACAAATATTCAATTGATTTTAACGGTTTATTTGGATTTTATAAAGGTTTATTTAGATCACTCAATCCTCCTATGGGGCAGACGGAGTGTTCCAAAACTCTCCGACTTTGGCTAAATAAATTCTTAATATTTTTACTCTATTTTACGAGTATAATTCAGAATCAATTTGTGAAACAAAAACCTTGACGTAAAACTTCATAGTTAAAGAGTAAATAAGAAAAATACTTTATTTTCAATGTACCGTTTGAGTGTTCCATGTTGCAGCGTTTATTTATTCAACCAGACCTTTTATACAAACGGCGGCCACATCAGAAATTGTGAAAATGTTGTCACTAAAGTTTAACGCGTTTTCTTTTTTTGTGAACGCTTAATTTTAACAATAATCAACTTTATTATATTTCTAAGCGAAAAAATTTTGTAGGGTGACCATGCATACAAAAAAATTAAAAATAGTTTTATACTTATAAAGATTTTATTACAAGACAACTAGAAATAGTGTAACAGTAATTGCTAATGCTTTAGTAGATATTGATTAGATGTCGGTGGGAATAACATCTTTCTTTTCTAAATCTAAAAGACTGTAGGATAAAGAGTGTAAAATATCAGGACCATCTTTACTATTGTACATTGTTTCCGCTAAATCATCATAGCAGACCATTTTATTATTGATAAAACCATATCCTTTGTAGTGGCCGAGATTATCAGGACCCATTCCAGGAACGAATTCAATACCCCCACCAATTTGTATTGTCTATTTCATAGTTTTCAATAGTTTTAGGTATACTTATCCTTTAAGATAACCTTTTCGAATCCATTTAAATCTAAGGATATAAAATTCGAAAGTTCATTAGTAACAATAGTCTGATTTTTACACCATTTACACTCTAGCGTTTCATTAGTAAAACAGATTGCTTCTTCTAAGATAGAAATGCCGAAAATGGAAAGCATATCTATATATATATTGATGGGCAGGAATGCAGTCTTCCTCACTATCTTACATGACTTACATGATTCGTTCAAGCACTTTTTAGTGACAGTAGCACTAATAATGCTATTAATTAATACATTTTCAAATATAAATGAGACATTACATGCACAATCAACATTTACATATTCACCGTCGACATTTTCACTTCTGAAATGCTGAAGTGCTATGCGTGCCCGCAATTTGAAAAGATCCTGATTCGTGTCTTATAAAGACGTAAGAAAATTTGTGTTATCCAATTGATTTAACTCATTGTCATCTGAAATCTCTTCTTCAAATATAGCTTTTTAAATATCTTCCTTATTTGTGGTTATCTCAGTGGACTCATTTAGTAACCTATCAAGCCGTTCCTTAGCCTCTTTAGCTTCAGATATATCAAATTCATCATCATGACATTGCCCTAGACAAATCTATACAATATCTTGAATGATTTGTTTTACAATATCATAATTCTCGCATTTCTTTAGAAGTAAAATGCAGCGTATATAAAAATATTTTACATTTGAATCTACTTTATCATTAAAACATGATACATTATTTAATATTTTGATGAAATGGCTAGTATCAAGTCTTATGAAGGTAGCTGGTAAGTTGGTGGCTTCCCCTTCCAAAAATGAAAAAAGATTCTGAGTATATTCTTTCACGCTATTATATGGCGTGCAAGCTTGAGTGTTAGCAGATAATAAGGCAGATGAATCGTCTGTATTTACTTCATGGGGTATAGTATTTATGTAACTTAGCATTTATTTAAACAATTTAAAAGTGTTTTATGATTATGAGAATCTGAGACCATTTGAAGAATAGGCACAGATTTGACCACACAATACTTTATAAAAATAAATACATGCAACGCTCAAATGCACTAGCATAAAATACTGTTGCGTCTGACAGGAATCAAACTATGAATAAAAAGTAAATAGCGCGTAATGAGGTTAGACGAAAAATGTGTCCGAAAAAATTATATCTACCCTACACAATTTTGTCACTTAGAAATATAATAAAGTTGATTATTGTTAAAATTAAGCGTTCACAAAAAAAGAAAACGCGTTAAACTTTAGTGACAAAATTTTCACTATTTCTAATGTGGCCACCGTTTGTATAAAAGTTCTGGTTAAATAAATAAACGCTGCAACTTGGAACACTCAAACGGTACATTGAAAATAAAGTATTTTTCTTATTTACTTTTTAACTATTAAGTTTTACGTCAAGGTTTTTGTTTCAGAAATTGATTCTGAATTATACTCGTAAAATAGAGTAAGAATATTAAGAATTTATTTAGCCAAAGTTGGAGAGTTTTGGAACACTCCGTCTGCACCATAGGAGGATTGAGTGATATAAATAAACCTTTATAAAATCCAAATAAACCGTTAAATTCAATTGAATATTTTTGTGAATAGTTTTCACAAATTCAATACATTGTCTTAAGCATACCATCAGATATTACACAGATCGAAAGACGCCTGTGCACGCCTGCTTCCTCGACCTGTCCAAGGCTTTTGACCTGGTGTCATACGACATCCTGTGGGCTAAACTCGAGGGAATAAACCTACCGCGTAAACTTATCAACGTTTTTAAATACTGGTACAGTCATCGGGTCAACAGCGTAAAGTAGGCGGGTGCAATGTCGGAGCCGTATCAGCTGCAGTGCGGGGTGAGGCAGGGGGGGTTGACTTCCCCATCCCTCTTTAACCTGTACATGAATGCCTTGATCGTCGCGCTGAGTAACCAGCGTGTCGGCTGCCATGTCGGTGGAATCTGTGTCAACAATCTCAGTTACGCAGATGACATGGTGCTGCTGAGCGCGTCGGTCTGTGGCCTCAGAAAGCTGGTGCGGACATGTGAGCAATATGCCCTTGGTCATGGGCTGAAGTACAATGTGACCAAAAGTCAATGCATGGTCTTTGAGGCCGGTACGAAACGTTTGCAAAATTGTCCACCCGTTTTTCTAAACGGTGTTCCACTCGAAAGGGTGGGTCAATTTAAGTACCTAGGGCATTTAGTTACGACCGCCCTCAAGGACAATGCTGACATGGAGCGGGAACGGAGGGCCTTGTCGGTGCGGGCGAACATGCTCGCACGTAGGTTTGCGCGCTGTTCGAGGGAGGTAAAGATAACGCTCTTCAGGGCATACTGCACGTCCCTTTACACGTGCAGCCTGTGGGCGAGGTACACGCGTGCATCATACGGGGCCCTCCGCGTCCAGTTCAACAACGCGCTCAGAGCAGTATTGGGGCTGCCTCGCTACTGCAGCGCCTCAGGTATGTTCGCTGAGGCGCGCACTGATTGCTTTTATGCGACCATGCGCAAGCGGGGCGCGTCGATGGTGCGTAGGGTGTGGGGCAGTCACAATGCTGTCCTGGCGATGATCGCGGACCGGATGGATTGCCCATACATACGGCACTGTTGTGATTGTAGGCATGTTGCCGTCAGTAGGCCCGGTTAGGTGTTGCCCCTTTATTATTTTATTATATTATTATTTTATTTCGTTTATTTATTTTTTTACATATATAATATATTTTTAAATATTTCTTGAAAAAAGGTATAAAAAAAACATTTAAAAATATAAAAAATAGTGGTCCGCCGGTGTCGGGAGCAGCGTCCAAGCTACCGGTGGTTAGGACTCCAGAGACAGGAACCTCCTCACAATGCGGGCCGTATTGAGGAGTACTGCCTTCTGAATCAGGCCCTTGATCCAGCCGTCTAACAAGAGCCTCGAGAGATGATGGTTGAGGCTTTCAGCCATCAGACCATTGGCCGTAGCGACAATTGGCACAATGACAGCCGAGTTAACATTCCACATGTCAACAACCTCGTGTGCTAAGTCGAGATATTTTATTTGCTTCTCTTTCTCAGCTTTCACGAGGTTTTCGTCAATGTGGGATGGTAACATCGACTATCATTGCGCGGCGCGCTAATCGATCTATCACCACTATATCAGGCTTATTGGTGACAATAGTCCTGTCAGTAATGATAGACCGATCCCAGTACAACGTGACATGGTCATTTTCGAGAACTGGGTCGGGTGCATACTTGTAATACGGTACCTCAGAGTTCACAAGTTTATATTTCAAAGCAAGTTGCTGGTGAATAATCCTAGCCACTTGGTTATGTCTGTGCAAGTACTCGCCATTAGCCAGACGAGAACAACCAGAGATAATATGTCTGATAGACTCACCCGGACGGTGGCATGCCCGACACACGTCAACCGTCCCGTCCTTCATAATATGTCTCCGGTAGTTATTCGTCAAGATAACTTCGTCCATAATTGCACAGACAAAACCTTCAGTTTCCCCAAAAAGGTCCCCAAAACGTAGCCAGGATACGGACGCTAAAAAATCTACATCGGGCTCATGAAGAGCCCGATAGAAGCGCCCGTGTAGCTGCTTGCTTTGCCATATCTCCTTGCGGTCATCCGTGGTAAGTATTACAGGTTTGCACCAGTTCTCTTTAGCCATGGAAAGTGGGGTGAGCCCCTTGTCCACTGCCACCACATCACGGTGCATACACACTTCGGCTTTCAAAAAATATTCCCTGAGACTGCATATCTCGCGGTTATGGAGGGTCTTCGCATTTAAAAAGCCTCGACCCCCACACTTTCGCGGGATGTACAGTCTCATCACCGATGATCGTGGGTGATGCATCCGATTTGCGGTCAACAGTGTACGGACCCTCCTATCCAGGGCGTCGAGTTCGGTCTGAGTCCATTTGAGTATGCCGAAAGAGTACATCAAAACCGGCATGACCCAACTGTTGAAGGCACGCACCTTGTTTCCGCCTGAAAGAGGACTAATCAATACCTTCTTCAGGCGGCCAAAAAAGCGCTCCTTCAACGATTGCTTCATGTCCGTAACGTTGATGACTAACGCTTCCGACATACCCAAATACTTATAGCTTTCGGGTGAGGAGAGGGATCTAAGGTGTATGGAATCCGAAAGTTGAATTCCCTCGGATTCCATTATCTCCCCTCGCTTTACATGCATGACTGCACATTTGTCCACACCAAACTCCATTCTGATAGCGCTACTGAAAGTTTCAGTTACCTTCAGTAGCTCCATCAGTTGCAATTTGTTGGGGGCAAAGATTTTCAAGTCATCCATGTAGAGGAGGTGAGATATGACCTGACCACCTCTCCTCAACCGATAGCCTAGACCTGAATCCTCCAGCAGCGTGCTTAGAGGATTCAGGGCTAAGCAGAACCAAAGTGGACTTAAACTGTTACCCTGAAATATGCCCCGTTTAATCCATACAGGCTCATCATTCCCCTGATAGCGAAGGACTGTCCTCCATTGCCCCATACACGATTCAAGGAAGGTGCGTAGAGTCGTATCTATTTTGTACAACTCCAGCATCCTCATGAGCCATGTATGTGGCACCGAGTCGTAGGCCTTCTTATAATCTATCCAGCAAGTCGACAGATCCTTGCAGAATCGACGAACCTGTTGGCTAATGGCCATGTCGATGAGAAGTGGCTCCTTAGTGCCTCGGGACCCGTTCCTACATCCATTTTGAGAGGCTGACATAATCGGATTACTGTCAATGTGTGTGTTAATTTTCGGTCTCAAAATGGATGTAAGAAGTTTATAGACCGTCGATAAACACGTGATCGGTCTATAATTCTTGGGTTCTGCGGGACTACCTGACTTATGGAGCAGGTGGGTAATGCCTGTCGTCAGAAACTGTGGTAGCGACCCAGACTCTAAGGATGACTGGAACTAGTGTGTGAACTAGTTAGCCATTTCAGTCAAAAGTTGTGCAGTCCATCCGATCCTGGTGATTTCCAATTCGGTAACGGACGGACCGCTCTAGCTATATCTGATGGCGTGATAATGACTACTTCCATTTCTGGTATAGTTTCACACACTCGCTCGACATCCCGCATCCAGTCAGCCTCAGCATGGCAGACAGGTACCGACCAGATGCTGCGCCAGAACGCAGTCGTGGTGGCATCATCGGGGCGGCACACGTCTCTCTCGTTTTGATCAGGTCGCTCCCAAGCTCTATATACCCACCTCTCATCGCTCTGGAACATGCGATTTTGCGTGTATCGATCAACCCGCCGCTTATACCGCCGAATACGGCTCGCCCATACACAAACTTTCTGCTTCAGGAAGTCGATGCGCTCTGTGACACGAGACATGTATTCTCGAGGGCTGATTCCAGTCCCCGAGAATGCCCGCCTTACAAAGCGCATCACTCGTGGTCGTGTATTTCCCTCCCTGAAGCAGTATAGTTTGCCAATGAGTACCCTGGCCCCATCAATACGACGCTCGATCCTGCATTACCAGGCTGGTACGGCTGGTTTTGGTCGAGTAGCTCCGTCACAGTTTGGGAACTTCACGTTCGCTAAACGACATGCCGCAACAGCCGCGCAATATAGGATCGAGTGTGTATCAACGAGATCCTCGCTGCTCTCGAAGAAATCCTTAAGCAGCGAGTCCAAGGCACATACCAGTGCCCTATTTTTCTTGTGCATGGGTAGGCGTGGTAGTCGTGGTCTAAGTTCGGTCGGAGTGGACCTATACTCGCGAAACGCATCTTCCAGTGCGCTTCTCAATCGGACGTTGCACTGGCTACTTACTGTGGCAACCCTATCATCCTCCACTTCAACATCGTAATTGGACCGCGGCGAGATTGCATTAATAATTGGTGCATGTGTCGCGGTTTCTGCCGGAGTTGAGACGATATGGTTGCTCAGTACCTCTGAGCGCAGCCTGTCAAGTGCGGCATCGTCCAACCTGTGATTGCGTTGGATGACTCGCACCTGATCCGATAGTCGTTGGGCTGAGACGTTGACGGTTGGCTCTAGTTTCTGGAACAGAGACAGCATCCTAACACGGTACGCAGTGAGTTTAGTTCCCCCCTCTGTAGACCCGTAATATGCGCGCATGACGTTCTCGTTCATAGACTGAGTCCATCTCATGCGCTGCACACAACCACCGGCAGCGGGGACCCGGCTCGGGGCCAGTTGGCCCCTAAGTCCCAAGCTCTTCGGTGGCCGGCCTCTCCCCTGCCGACGTACAGGTGTTGGCGACGTCGGCGGGGAAAAATACTCGTCGCTCGAGCTCGACGCAACTACCGCGGCCGGTGTCGTCTCAGCGCGCACGGTGGGGCTGGGTACCGGCGGCGGCGAGGCGGAGCTGAGCGAAGAGTCCGGAGGTGGTGGGCGTGCTCGTGCAGCAGATCTCGTCAACATATTTTAAATTTGATTTTCTCCTTCATCATTTTTGTTTTGTCGGAGATGACATGACAGATGTCACCGTCCTCTGATTCGGTATTATTGTATTATATTTAATTGATTTTGCTGTTGTTGTTGTGTTTTTTTATTATATTGCGATCATGAGTTTCAGGCTTGTTTTGGGTTTCTCAAACAAAAAAAAAAAAAACTGCGTCTAAAATTAATAAAAATATGGAAATTGTGAAAACAATTTTTTGACGTTCTGTTGACGTGAGTGTTGCTAGCTTATTTTATTATTATTATTATTTTAATTTGTTTTATTTTTGTTATATTATCCTTTGTGTGTTGTCTGTATTTGTGTGTACTCCACATATCAGTTGATGTTGCTCGAAATTAATGTATTTTATTTTATTTTATTTTTTTTAATACAATTATTCCACATAAAAATGATAAACATATACCCAGAATATTTTGAGACACGCGTTACAGTATGTTCTCAGGTTAGCAGATTGAGTGTTCTAGTTAATTGACCACGACTTTCTCACCATAGATTTCACAATTTTTTTATCTTAACCGTGAAGTTTTCACAATTATTTCCTAAATTCTTCCTTGATTTCGTAAAAATATAGTTAACTTTTAAAAAGGAGCACTCAATCCACACGAATACCCCTTGAAAGGTCCAGGAAACAGGCAAATATAGGTGTCTTCCTATCTGTGTAGTATTGAACAGTCTGCTTGAGGCACAAGTTTGCACTCTCAGTCCACAGCCCAGGCCCAAAGCCGAACTGGGCGTCATGCAGCTCGAGGTGTTTTGCTAATTGTTTATTAAGCATACTATCCAACACTTTTGCTATGACAGTGGCCAGAGGAATGCGCCTGTAATTGGAAATGTCAGAGGCATCCCCTATTTTACAATAGGCACTACCATTGTATACATAAGATCATCCGGTAAGTAGCCGTGACTGATGCACAATTAAAAAAACTAAGCAAGCACACGTAGCAGCCCCCCTGCATACTTCAGGTGCTCGTTGCTGAGGTCATCATGACCCGGTGATTTACCCCTCTCCATTTTCCTCACAAGAGACTGTGACCTCTGAGTTTGATTCGGCCTTTCTTCTCAGAATAGTCAGATAGGAAACGCCGACCTCATCTACACTGGCCTGCAAAACTAAGTACAACAATTTTTTTTTTTTCTAAACTGTAGATGTTAGAGATTTAAAATAAAAAACGTTTTATAGCAATTTTTATCAGCTTTCTTTGAAACTATAGTAAATTATACAGTAGTAACATTTTTAAATCTAAAACAATAAAAATGGCAATTTTTAGCTTAGTGTCATAAAACTCAATTAACATTTACAAGTATGTTTTACATGTTTTTTATTTTTTAATAACTGGTATTGCCTCCTCGGGCTCTGCTTACAGCTTCGAGTCGATTCGGCATCCTGAACACGAGGTTTCAGAGCCGATGTTGGGGAATATTCTCCCATTCTTCTATCAGGGCCTGTTTTAGTGCCCTGAGGGTGGTCGCTGGTGGTCTGCTTCTGACTAGCCTCCCTAGCTCATCCCAGGCGTGCTCAATCGGGTTGAGATCAGGATTTCTTGATGGCCAAGCCATCATGCTCATACCAACCTTCTGAATATACTTGTGCACGACCCGAGCCGTGTGTGGCCGTTGTAGCCGTTGAGAATCTCTTGGGCATATCTTTCCCCAGTCAGAGTGCCATTTTCTATGGCCACTAAGTCTGTACGACTTTCTGAAGATATGCATGTACACTGCCTCCACCGTACTGGACTCTTTTTGAGAAGCAGGCTTGAAGGTATCGCTCACCAGGTCGCCTGTAGACACTTCGCTTTCCATCAGAAGTCTAAAGTGAGAATCGAAACTCATCTGTAAACAAAATTCTTGACCATTCTTCTTGATCCCACTGTATGTGTTCACGGGCGTCTCGCTAATCGATGCTCTCTCTCGAGTTTGGGGCCACTTGCTGGTCTTCGGGGTTTCAGGTTTGCTTCAGCCAGTCTTCTTCTCACTGTACTGTCACTAATGTAGTCCATTCAGGTCTAAAAAAGCTGCTGCTGGACTTCAACTGCATTTAGGTGGCGATTTCTGAACACAGTGGAAACAATATAACGGTCTTCTCGGGCACTAGTACACCTCGGTCTGCCATTACCTTAGTCTCCTCAAATGGTTTCCAGTCTCTTCGTACCTTCGCTTCACCTTCTGGACCGTTCTGTTACATCTTCCATCTGTACCCCTTCTGACTTACTCAGCAGTCTACGCTGCATTCTTGCTGCTGACGCAGCATCCACTCATTCTTCTCTCCCGCTCCTCTCAGTCCAACAGTTTTGAAACACTCTAGTTTTTAAGTTGACCAACGAATATTTCATTTTTCCTAGACTGATTAATATTATTGTGAACTTTTAAAATGTATAATGTGAAATTTGAAAAAGTTGATTTTGTTATTTTTTTATGTCATAAATGTTTAATTAGAAATTTATAGACTGATTTGTGATAAGTAAACAAACATTGTTTAATTTTGAAAATACATACGGTTTTTTTTTTTATTTCAAGTAAATTTAACATTTAAAATAGGCTAGTAATCTAATAAATATGAATAAGTTAGCTGTATAATTTAATTTTACAAAAACATTTGCTGTTGAAATGGTGTCTCGTGTACTACCACCTCAGTTGAATTGTAAAAATTGAACCACGTCAGTCGCAGAGGGTTAAGTATGTCATCAGCCAACTGAACGGCAAAGCCGAGATTGCACGTTCAATTAAAGAATTTGCTGAAGACTCATGGCCGTCCCTTAAAGATTTCCTTCAGGACCAATTTGGAGAGCGTAAACATTACGCTTACCTTCTAGCAGAGCTCCAGGATTGCAGGCAAGGCGCTCAGGAGAATGTTAACCAATTCTCACTTAGAATAGAAACTTGTCTGTCTGAATTACTTACAGAAATCTCCATATCCGGTCACAGGAAGAATGAAATCCCTGGCAGAGTAGCTGCAATGGAGGACCTTGCCCTGCATACATTCACGATGGGCCTTACCCCACGCATAGCTAACATTGTTAGGTGTAGGGACCCGAAAAATCTAAATGACGCAATAAATTACGCGATTTCCGAAGAAAACTACAACAATATTCCTATAAACAAAATTTAGCCGCAAAATCATTTCGCCAAATACTAAACCAAATAAATCCAGTAACTTTAATAATAATCAATCTCAAAAACCTGCTTCTCATCAACCCTCCTCAAATGATCCATTCTGTAGATATTGCAAGAAATCAGGGCATGTTCTAGAAAAATGCCAACTCCGCGAATATAATAATAAAAGATTTAACAATCAAAATAAACCTTCCTTTTCAAGTGCGCAGCCGAGCACATCTACCTTCAAACCCCATATTAATGTCGTAACCGAGGCAGAAAGAAGGTTACCGTAAAACGGGGTGAATAGACACAGTTTGGAACTTTGAAATTGAAATTATATTGTTTTCGATTCGTTTCTTTGTACCTTAATGCAATTATAGTATGAGTCAAGGTTGGTTTTAAACTTTCTAATGTTCAAAACCAATTTTTATTATTTATTTTGAACAAAAAACGTATAAATATTAGCCATCTCTATTTACCCATGAGTCGGGGTCAATAGCTACGACATATGGGGTTAATAGAAAAAATCGGTAGGGTTGTCTCCCTTCAAACATTTAGGTACCGCAAAACGGGGTGAATAGAGACAAAACCGAGTTTTTTGCACCGAAAATTATTTTGAAATTTCAGTACAGTCCTTCCTTGTTTATCCAAATAACTTTTCACCAATTATCTTTAATCTACAGAATCTAGAGGGTAGCCCCACTCTGCACATACATTTATATATTTTATCATACTCTTTTCTTCCTCTTCCGAAAAAATAGTTTGGGCACCTTGTTTTCGCATTGTCCTTGTACTATGCTTATACAAGACTGACTTATCTATACTATACTTTTCAGCTACAATCTTTAAAGACACTTTCGATTTTTTATATTCTGCGACCGGTTGTTGTATTAAAGATTCATCATACTTTTTGTACATTTTTCCTCTTGGGTCCGGCTTATACAAACGAGGCATTTTGTACCTAACAAAAAATATTACCTAAATGTAAATTTTTAATAGGAACTAAGCTAGGTGGCAACCCTAGTCAGAACTTTTCTAATCACCCCTTTCTTGTTTTCATTAAACCCTTTCCCGTTTCTATTAACCCCATACGACGTATCTATTGAACCCGTACTACGTATCTATTCGCCCCTTTACCGTTTCTATTAACCTGAAACCTAAGTAAAATCACACAACAGTAAAATTTTCATCAATAACAATGAATTCAAATCAAAATTGTACTTTCTTGTATATAAAACTTGATCCTAATAAACCAAGGAACAATTTAAAATAACGTTTATCACACAATATTTTGTATTTCCTATATAAAATCACCAACTTTTTAAAAGGCCAAATTGTCACCGTAGGACGGTAGATATTCGGGGTGCGTGCAGAAAACCTCCTAGTGTGTCTGATTGCTGCTGGTTCCCTGCGAATACGTTCGAGGGAAAGAGCAGTCGTCGGGCCGGTGCATCCTGGGCACGGCCAATAGTCTCTCCATGTTTCGGAGAGGGTATTGACCGTGGCGAATTTCTGCGTGGCGGGGAGCTTCATGCTCCATCGTCGGTCGCCCACTCCCCTCTCTGCTTACAGAGGGCAGGTCAAGTGGGCGAAGAGTGGCGGTGCTTGCTGTGCACTTACCCTGCCAGCGAGCAAGCAGCGGGAGAATGATTCTTCTGTCTGCAACCGTCGAAATCGTAACCCGTAAAGAGACCACAGTCATGTTTTGTGGCTTGGACCGGGACGAGGATCTTGGCTTGATCGCCCGGATCGCGAGGAAGATAACCTCTATAAAAATTCCTCTAATATCAAGTTTTGGTGCGCGGCGAGGATATGAATGGCTGAGGAGTAGTGTCATCTGCAACTTCCGAGTTGTAGGTGGCGCATCAGTCGTTAGCGCACCCCCAGCCAGGGTACCAGTGGACCCCCTGGTTGGGTTATAAATGTACACTTGCCTAGGGACAGGGGGTGAACCTAGGTGTACTTTTTACATCCCCCACACTCGTGGGATCAAAATATGGAAAACATTTATAAAAAAAAACAAAAGTCAAGTGGAGGAGAGTGATGCGGGGTCGGAGTCCGACGCCGCATCTAGTGCAAAGAGCTCAGGTCGGAGCTCGGAGCACAAACAGGTGGACGGGAGGAGCCGAGAGTTCAGACGAACCTCGAAGCGCCCCAACTCGGGGTCGTCCTCCGACGAGGTTGTCGGTCAGAGGAAAAAAATCCACTGCAGCCGGCGGGGTGGGGCCCGAGGAGGAAAAGGGGTGGATAGAGGGCCCTCCACCAGGGAGGTCGGCGAGCCGAGCCGAGCCTGCCCAGCCGAGAAGGCCCAGCGAGCCGAGAGGCTCGCAAAGGCAGTGCAGGGCTCAGAGGCTCCTGGTGGTGGGCCGGACGCCGCTGGCGGCCTCTTTTCGGAGCGTGTGACCGAGTTCGCAGAGGTGGTGCTAGCCCTGATCAAGGGGGTGGCCGTGAAGAGGCTCAAGTCCTCTAAGGACCAGGCCATATCCACGGCCACGGCCTCGATTGTGGTGGCAGCGGAGGCCCTTCACCTAGGGCCTCCTTCAGACGGCATGTCGGAGATGCGGGCGGAGGTCGCCCGCCTGACAGCCGCCATGGAGCTTCTCAAAAAGGAGAATGAGGAGCTCCGAGCGGACCTGGCTGGGCTCAGAAGAGCTTTGACCCTGGTGCGGCAGGAGATGGCTTCCTTGCGGAGTCGTTTCTCCGCTCTAGAGGCCATAGTCTTGCGCCCCCCGTTAGCGGCGAGCCAGTCGGCCTCGGGCCAGCGCAAAGCCCCGTCGTATTCTGCCGCCACAGCTAACACGGCCAAACCGGAGTCGTCGGGGCAGCCAAAGGGCGGGGCGAATGCGCGGGCCGCGAAGGCTCCAGCTCCAGAGGCGAGGACTCCGGCCCCGGCGGCGAGGGCCCCAGCCCTGGCGGCGAGGGCTCTGGTGGCGAGACGGCCGCCCCCGCCTCCTAAATCTCTTCCGGCCGATGCCGAATGGCAAGTAGCCGAGGAGAAGAGGAAGGCGGCTAAGGCCAAAAGGGCGGCCAAACAGAGGGAGAGGCGGCAGCGGCGCAAGGAGCGAACCGCCGCGGTTAGGCTCCGCGCCCCGAATTCCGCAGCTGTAGTAATCACACTACAGCCGGATGCGGAAAAGAAGGGCGTGTCCTACAGGACTGTTATGGCGAAGGTGGGTGAGGTGGTGCGCCTCGAGGAGCTCGGCGCTACCACTGGCCTAAAAATGAAGGTAACGGCGACTGGGGCCCGAATGGTGGAGGTCTCCGGTGCGGCCAGTGGCCCGGCCGCTGACGCTCTGGCCGAAAGGCTCAGGGCGTCCCTAAATGCGGACGAAGTCCGAGTGTCCAGGCCCACCAAGTGCGCTAGCATGCGCATCATGGGCCTGGACGACTCTGTGACGGAGGACAAGGTGGTCGCCGCAGTAGTTAGGACTGGGGGGTGCTCTGCCGAGCAGGTGAGGGTGGGCACCATCCATCCTGACTCCGCGGGGCTGCAAACCGCTACGGTGAGCTGCCCCGTGTCGGCGGCCAAAAATATTGCCAGAGAGGGCCAAAGGTTATTGGTGGGCTGGGTGTCAGCACAGGTCAAACTGCTGGAGCCCAGACCTCTGAGGTGCTTCCGTTGCCAGGTGGGCGACCACGTGCAAGCCAATTGCACCTCGGAGGTGGACCGCAGCGGTCTCTGCTACCGCTGTGGTCGGCCCGGGCACAAGGCCGGCTCCTGCAACGCCACGCCGCACTGTGCCGTATGTGCGGCGGCTGGCAAGCCGGCCGACCACCGGATGGGGGGCAAGGCCTGCACCCCACCCGCCAAAGCCAAGGCCAGGGGTAAGCCCTCCGCCACAGCCGCCAACGCCATCACCGCCGCAGCCGCCGCCACTGCCGCCGCCGCCGCTGCTGCTTCCGCCACCGCAGTCGTCGCCGCCATACCCGCCGCGGCAGGACCCCTGGTTCGGGAGGAGGCCAATGCCAACATGGAGTGCCAATAATGGCCCCATTACGCCTCCTCCAGGCGAACATCAACCACTGCGCCGCCGCTCAGGATCTGTTGCTCCAGAGCATGGCGCAGTGGTCGATTAACATCGCCGTGGTCGCTGAGCACTAGGAAGTGGTGATGGGTGGGCGTTTTGGGGGACTGTCTTATGTAATTTTGACGTTCGAAAAGTGATGATTCTCAGCCTAGTTTGAATAAATGACTTTTGATTTTTGATTTGATTTTGATTTGATTTGATTTTTGATTTGATTTGATTTTGATTTTTGATTTGATTTGATTTGAGCCGTACTTTGTCCCGCCCAGGGATGACTGGGTGGAGGACCTGAGCGGCTCAGTGACCCTAATTTCGTCGGCCGCCGCCGGTACCCCGTCCCTCGAGGCCGTCAAGAGAGGACGGGGCTGCGTAGCAGCACGGTTCGGGGAGATTGTCGTGGTAGGGGTCTACCTCTCTCCGAACCGAACTCTTGCCGAGTTCCACAACTCCCTTGCGGAGTTGAGAGACGTCGTCGTCGGGTTTGGTTCCCTTCCCGTGTTCGTCCTCGGGGACTTCAATGCCAAGAATTTGGCTTGGGGTTCCCGGTTAACGGACACACGGGGCAGGATGGTGGAGGACTGGGCTCTGGAGACAGGCCTGGTCGTCCTAAACCGGGGTTCTGTCCCCACGTGTGTGCAGATGCGGGGTGAATCACTGGTGGACATCTCGTTCGCCAGCCCCGCTCTGTCGCCGCGTGTAGTTGACTGGCGTGTCATGGAGGGGGTGGAGACCTATTCCGATCACCGGTATATCCGGTTCGATGTCTCCGCCCAGACCTCGGACGCGCCGGTCCGATGGGCCCCGAGTGGTCCGCGGTGGGCGCTGAAGCAGCTGGACCGGGAGCTCCTCCTGGAAGCCTCGATCGTGCAGGCCTGGGTGTCACCACCGGACAGGCCTGCCGACATCAACGACGAGGCGAAGTGGTTCCGGGAGGCCATGTCCGACATATGTGACGTGGCAATGCCCCGGGTCCAGCCTGGACGTGCCTCGCGCCAGGTGTACTGGTGGTCGCAGGAGCTGACGGCTCTGCGCACTGCGTGCGTGGCTGCGCGACGCCGGTACACCAGGCACCGCAGGCTCCGTATCAAACCTCCGGATACGGAAGCCATTCAGGCGGAGCTGTACGAGGGGTACAGAGCGGCGAAGACCGCCCTCCAAGCGGAGATCCTGCGGGCCAGGGGGTTGGCCCGCGAGGAGTCGCTGGGGACTCTGGACAGGGACCCGTGGGGACGCCCGTACAAGGTGGTGCGAGATAAACTCCGCCCATGGGCTCCCCCGCTGACGCAGAGTCTCCGGCCCCAGCTTGTGGAGGACGAGCGAGATGGTGAGCGCTCTGTTTCCTTCCCGAGGGGAACACACCTCCCCGCCTATGGCTCCGCCTACTGCGGTGCCCGATGCGGACCACACCGCCGACGACGACGACGATGCTCCGGAGGTGACCGAGGTAGAAATGAGAGCGGCGGTACGCAGGCTTAATGCCAAAAATACCGCCCCAGGACCCGACGGCTTACCTGGGAAGGCCTGGGTCCTGGCCTAGGAGGCTCTCGGGCCTCGACTTAGGGGGCTCCTAAGCGCATGCATGGAGAGGGGCCAGTTCCCGCTTCGCTGGAAGACGGGGAAACTGGTCCTCATAAAGAAGGCAGGGCGCCCTGCGGACTCTCCGTCCGCTTATCGGCCCATCGTGCTGCTCGACGAGGTGGGCAAGCTCTTTGAAACCGCAATTGCAGACCGCCTCGTCGGCCAGCTGGTGCGGGTGGGGCCGGATTTGGCGGAGAGCCAGTTTGGTTTCCGCAGAGGGCGCTCTACGGTGGACGCCATCATGCGTGTGCGAGCCCTGACGACGGGGAATGCTGTTGCCCAGGGTGGGGTCGTCTTGGCGGTGTCTCTAGACATCGCCAATGCCTTCAATACCCTGCCCTGGAGTTGCATCAGGGAGGCACTCCGGTGTCACCGGATGCCGACCTACCTCTGTCGTGTGGTCGAGGCCTATCTGACGGACAGGGCCGTCATCTACCCCGGTCACCAGGGAGTGTGGAACCGGCGAGAGATGTCATGCGGTGTCCCACAGGGATCGGTCCTGGGGCCGCATCTGTGGGACATCGGATAGGACTGGGTGCTGCGCGCCGACCTCCCTAGCGGCGTCAGCGTAGTGTGCTACGCTGACGACACGTTGGTCCTGGCGCAGCGGAGGTCGCACCAGGCGGCGGCCGAATTAGCGGCACGCGGGGTTGCGATAATCGTCGAAAGGATCCGGCAATTGGGACTCGAGGTGGCCCTGCACAAGTCCGAGGCCATGTGTTTTCATGGTCCTCGGAACGCGCCACCGTTGGGGTCCCAAATAACGGTAGGAGGGGTTTCTATCGGCGTCGAGTCGACGATGAAGTACCTGGGACTCGTCCTCGACAGCCGGTGGAACTTCGTGGAACATTTCCGACGTTTGGCTCCCAAACTGGAGCGGGCGGGCGCTGCATTGAAGCGGCTCCTGCCCAATCTAGGGGGTCCAAACGCCTCCTGCCGGAGTCTCTACGCGGGGGTCGTGCGGTCCAAGGCCCTCTACGGGGCTCCTGTATGGGCGCGCTCTCTGGCGCTGCGGCCAGCCCGCCGGTTGAGCGCGGCCCAAAGGGTCATGGCCATCCGGATGTTCCGGGGATACCGCACGGTCTCCTGCGAGGCAGCGAGCCTCCTTGCCGGATTGCCGCCATGGGATCTGGAGGCAAAAGTCCTCGCGCACGTATGGGAGTGGCGCGAGGAGGCGAAACGCCGGGGCGTAAGTCCGCTGCCGCGAGAAATCGCGGCACAGCGGACGGAGCTCCGGCGGGATCTCATGGCGTCATGGAAAGTATGGTTGTCGCAACCCAGTGCTGGGCACGCCACGATTGCGGCGATAAGTCCCCTCTTTGAGGAGTGGCTGGAGAGGCGCCACGGCGTCCTCACCTTCCGCCTGACACAGGACCTCACCGGACACGGCAGCTTCGGGAGGTTCCTGTCTCGGATACGGCGGGAGGAAACGTCCGGGTGTCACCACTGTGTGGATCGCCCAGAGGACACGGTGGACCATACGGTGGAGGTCTGCCCGGCTTGGGCAGAGCACCGCCGTGTCCTCGTGGAGGCGATCGGCGGCAGAGACCTCTCGCGTCCGGCCCTGGTTCAGGCCATGATACGGAGCGAGAGGGCATGGGCAGCCGTCACCTCCTTCTGCGAAGCAGTAATGCTCGCGAAGGAGGAGGCGGGACGGTTGAGGGAAAGGCAAGTTTCGCGCCCTCTCGCCCCTAGCCGCCGCAGGAGACGACCAGGGCGTCGGGAATCCCGGGCGGATTTCCGGCCACCGTAGGCGCGGGCTTGCGGACGGTGAGCAATGGGTAGCTCACCGTCCGGTAAGGACCAGGCCCGGGTCGACGGCGCGTCGTATTCCACGCGCGCCTCAAAGAGATGTCGTCAGCACATATAGTAGGGGTCCACTAGGGCCGATGCCTGCTGGAGTCGCGGGAAGGTACTTATGGGTCACCGAGGCCCCCGCAACACAGGCAACAGGAAGGAATACGGGTGGGTTTTAGTCAGTAAGAGTCTGACACACCCTCCCGCTCCGCCCAGAGCGGGAGAAGTTATTTGATGATTTGCCACCCTCAAAAAAAAGCTTACCAGAGTTAGGTAATCTTGATGACCTAGATAACATAATAAACGAAGACTCAACGGTCAAAGGTCTAATGTGCTGAAATATTTGCACTTACCTAATTGGTCTAGGATTTCGGCTATGTTTGGGATAGGATAGGAATCACCGATGGTCACGTCATTGAGTTAACGGTAATCGATTACGACGCGCCATTTTCCTTGGCCAGAAGCATCAAGCTTTTTGGGTACTACCCAAATTGGTGAGGAACATGGGGACATAGATGGTTTTATTACACCTAGTTTAAGCATTTTTTTAACTTGGGAATCAATTTCTTTCTTATGGCATTCGGGAAATCTGTATGTCTTAACATTAATTGGGCTATCAGAAGTGGTTTTAATTTTATGTTCTATTGCATCAGTGCAGGTTAACTGATCATCAGGTAGGTGGAAAATGTCTGAAAACTGAGAACAGACAGAGTATAATACTTCAGTTTCTTCTGGATTAAGGTGGGACACGCGAAGTTGCTTTAAAACTTCTTCTGTGCGTTCATGAATATGGGGTTCGTCTATGGTACCGATAAAGACTGAAACCTGTAGTTCTCTTACTGACTAAAAACCACCCGTATTCCTTCCTGTTGCCTGTGTTGCGGGTGCCTCGGTGACCCATAAGTACCTTCCCGCGACCCCGGCAGGCATCGGCCCTAGTGGGTCCCTACCTTTGTGCTGACGACATCTCTTTGAGGCGCGCGTGGAATACAACGCACTGTCGACTCGGGCCTGGTCCTTGCCGGACGGTGAGCTACCCATTGCTCACCGTCCGCAAGCCCGCGCCTACGGTGGCCGGAAATCCGCCCGGGATTCCCGACGCCCAGGGCGTCTCCTGCGGCGGCTAGGGGCGAGTGGGCGCGAAACATGCCTTTCCCTCAACCGTCCTGCCTCCTCCTTCGCGAGCATTACTGCTTCGCAGAAGGAGGTGGCGGCTGCCCATGCCCTCTCGCTCCGTACCATGGCCTGAACCAGGGCCGGACGCGAGAGGTCTCTGCCACCGATCGCCTCCACGAGGACACGGCGGTGCTCTGCCCAAGCCGGGCAGACCTCCACCGTATGCTCCACCGTGTCCTCCGGGCGATCCACACAGTGGTGACACCCGGGCGTTTCCTCCCGCCTTATCCGACACAGGAACCTCCCGAAGCTGCCATGTCCGGTGAGGACCTGCGTCAGGCGGAAGGTGAGGACGCCGTGGCGCCTCTCTAGCCACTCCTCAAAGAGGGGACTTATCGCCGCTATTGTGGCGTGCCCAGTACTGGGCTGCGACAACCGTACTCTCCATGACGCCATGAGATCCCGCCGGAGCTCCGTCCGCTGTGCCGCGATTTCTCGCGGCAGCGGGCTTACGCCCCGGCGTTTCGCCTCCTCGCACCACTCCCATACGTGCGCGAAGACTTTTGCCTCCAGATCCCATGGCGGCAATCCGGCAAGGAGGCTCGCTGCCTCACAGGAAACCGTGCGGTATCCCCGGACCATCCGGATGGCCATGACCCTTTGGGCCGCACTCAACCGGCGGGCTGGCCGCAGTGCCAGAGAGCGCGCCCATACAGGAGCCCCGTAGAGGGCCATGGACCGCACGACCCCCGCATAGAGCCTCCGGCAGGAGGCGTTTGGACCCCCTAGATTGGGCAGGAGCCGCTTCAATGCAGCGCCTGCCCGCTCCAGTTTGGGAGCCAAACGTCGAAAATGCTCCACGAAGTTCCACCGGCTGTCGAGGACGAGTCCCAGGTACTTCATCGTCGACTCGACGCCGATGGAAACCCCTCCCACCGTTATTTGGGACCCCAACGGTGGCGCGTTCCGAAGACCATGAAAACGGATGACCTCGGACTTGTGCAGGGCCACCTCGAGTCCCAATTGCCGGATCCTTTCGACGATTGTCGCAACCCCGCGTGCCGCTAATTCGGCCGCCGCCTGGTGCGACCTCTCTTGCGCCAAAATCAACGTGTCGTCAGCGTAGCACACTACGCTGACGCCGCTAGGGAGGTCGGCGCGCAGCACCCAGTCGTATCCGATGTCCCACATATGCGGCCCCAGGACCGATCTCTGTGGGACACCGCACGACATCTCTTGCCGGTTCCACACTCCCTGGTGACCGGGGTAGATGACGGCCCTGTCCGTCAGATAGGCCTCGACCACACGACAGAGGTAGGTCGGCATCCGGTGGTACCGGAGTGCCTCCCTGATGCAACTCCAGGGCAGGGTATTGAAGGCATTGTCTAAACACACCGCCAAGACGACCCCACCCTGGGCAACAGCATTCCCCGTCGTCAGGGCTCGCACGCGCATGATGGCGTCCACAGTAGAGCGCCACCTGCGGAAACCAAACTGGCTCTCCGCCAAATCTGGCCCCACCCGCACCAGCTGGCCGACGAGGCGTTCTGCAATGACTCTTTCAAAGAGCTTGCCCACCTCGTCGAGCAGCACGATGGGCCGATAAGCGGATGGAGAGTCCACAGGGCGCCCTGCCTTCTTTATGAGGACCAGTTTCCCCGTCTTCCAGCGAAGCGGGAACTGGCCCCTCTCCATGCATGCGCTTAGGAGCCCCCTAATTCGAGGCCCGAGAGCATCCAAGGCCAGGACCCAGGCCTTTCCAGGTAAGCCGTCGGGTCCTGGCCGTTGGTCACCTCCGGAGCGTCGTCGTCGTCAGCGGTGTGGTCCGCATCGGGCACCGCAGTAGGCGGAGCCATGGGTGGGGAGGAGTGTTCCCCTCGCGAAGGGAACAGAGCGCTCACCACGTCCTCCACAAGCTGGGGCCGGAGACTCTGCGTCAGCGGGGGAGCCCATGGGCGGAGTTTATCTCGCACCACCTTGTACGGGCGTCCCCACGGGTCCCTGTCCAGAGTCCCCAGCGACTCCTCGCGGGCCAAACCCCTGGCCCGCAGGATCTCCGCTTGGAGGGCGGTCTTCGCCGCTCTGTACCCTTCGTACAGCTCCGCCTGAATGGCTTCCGTATCCGGAGGTTTGATACGGAGCCTGCGGTGCCTGGTATACCGACGTCGCGCAGCCACGCACGCAGTGCGCAGAGCCGTCAGCTCCTGCGACCACCAGTACACCTGGCGCGAGGCACGTCCAGGCTGGACCCGGGGCATTGCCACGTCACATAAGTCGGACATGGCCTCCCGGAACCACTCCGCCTCGTCGTTGATGTCGGCAGGCCTGTCCGGTGGTGACACCTTACACGATCGAGGCTTCCAGGAGGAGCTCCCGGTCCAGCTGCTTTAACGCCCACCGCGGACCACTCGGGGCCCGTCGGACCGGCGCGTCCGAGGTCTGGGCGGAGACGTCGAACCGGATATACCGGTGATCGGAATAGGTCTCCACCCCCTCCATGACGCGCCAGTCAACTACACGCAGCGACAGAGCGGGGCTGGCGAACGAGATGTACACCACTGATTCACCCCGCATCCACACACACGTGGGGACAGAACCCCAGTTTAGGACGACCAGGCCTGTCTCCAGAGCCCAGTCCTCCACCATCCTGCCCCGTGTGTCCGTTAACCGGGAAGCCCAAGCCAAATTATTGGCATTGAAATCCCCGAGGACGAACACGGGGAGGGAACCAAACCCGAAGACGACGTCTCTCAACTCCGCAAGGGAGTTGTGGAACTCGGTAAGAGTTCGGTTCGGAGAGAAGTAGACCCCTACCACGACAATCTCCCCGAACCGTGCTGCTACGCAGCCCCGCCCTCTCTTGACGGCCTCGAGGGACGGGGTACCGGCGGCGGCCGACGAAATTAGGATCACTGAGCCGCTCAGGTCCTCCACCCAGTCATCCCTGGGCGGGACAAAGTACGGCTCAGCGACTACGGCGATGTTAATCGACCACTGCGCCATGCTCTGGGGCAACAGATCCTGAGCGGTGGCGCAGTGGTTGATGTTCGCCTGGAGGAGGCGTAATCGGGCCATTATTGGCACTCCATGTCAGCCCCCTCTTGAGGCTCCTTCCCAGCACCCTGAGAGGGTCCTAACGCAGCGGCCACGGTGGCGACGGCGACGACGGTGGTGGTGGAGGCAGCAGTGGCGGTGGCAGTGGTCGCGGCTGTGGTGGTGACAGCGGTGGCGGAGGGCTTGCCTCTGGCCCTGGCTTTGGCGGGTGGGGCGCAGGCCTTGCCCCCCATCCGGTGATCGGCCGGCTTGCCAGCCGCCGCACATACGGCACAGTGCGGCGTGGCATTGCACGAGCCGGCCTTATGCCCGGGCAGACCACAGCGGTAACAAAGACCACTGCGGTCCACCTCCGAGGTGCAATTCGCTCGCACGTGGTCGCCCACCTGGCAGCGGAAGCACCTCAGAGGTCTGGGTTCCATCAGTTTCACCTGCGCGGAGACCCAGCCCACCAATAGCCGTTGGCCCTCCCCGGCTATTTTCCTGTCCGCCGACACGGGGCAGCTCACCATAATGGTTTGCAGCCCCGTGGAGTCAGGACGGATGGTGCCTGCCCTCACCTGCTCGGCAGAGCAACCCCCAGTCTTAACCACTGCGGCGACCACATGTTCCTCCGTCACGGAGTCGTCCAGGCCCATAATGCGCATGCTAGCGCACTTGGTGGGCCTGGACACTCGGGCTTCATCCACATTTAGGGACGCCCTAAGCCTTTCGGCCAGGGCGTCAGCGGTGGGGCCACTGGCCGCACCGGGGACTTGCACCATTCGGGCCCCAGTCACCGTAATTTTCAGCTTGAGGCCATTGGCAGCCCCGAGCTCTTCAAGGCGCACCACCTCACCCACCTTCACCATAATGGTCTTATAGGTCACGCCCTTCTTTTCCGCATCCGGCTGTAGTGTAATCACTACAGCTGCGGAATTCGGGGCGCGGAGCCTAGCTGCGGCGGTTCGCTCCTTGCGCCGTTGCTGCCTCTCCCTCTTTTTGGCGGCCTACTTTGCCTTGGCCGCCTTCCTCTTCTCTCCGGCAACTTGCCATTCGGCATCAGCCGGAAGAGGTTTAGGAGGCGGGGGCGGCCGTCTCACCACCAGGGCCGGTGCCCTCGCCACCAAGGCTGGGGCCCTCGCCACCGGGGCCGAAGCCCTCGCTGCTGGGGTTGGAGCCCTCACCGCCGGGGCTGAAGCCCTCGTCGCTGGGGCTGGAGCCTTCGCGACCCGCGCATTCTTCCCGCCCTTTGTTTGCCCTTCGTTTGCCCCCTTTGTTTACCCTTTGTTTGCCCCCTTTGTTCGCCCTTTGTGGCGGCAGAATATGACGGGGTCGTGCGCTGGCCTGAGGCCGGCTGACTCGCCGCCAACGGAGGGCGCAGGACGATGGCCTCCAGGGCGGAGAAACGACTCCGCAAGGAAGCCATTTCCTGCCGCACCAGGGTCAGAACCCGGTCCTCCACAGATACGGGCCGTCCCTGTCCCTGCTACTGCTCTACATGCGGCTCCATCTGGGGGCCGGATCCTCGGAGCCCAGCCAGGTCCGCTCGGAGCTTCTCATTCTCCTTTCGGAGAAGCTCTATGGCGGCTGTCAAGCGGGCGACCTCCGCCCGCATCTCTGACATGCCGTCCGGAGGAGGCCCGACGGACGTGGAGGGCCTCCGCTGCCGCCACAATAGAGGCCGTGGCCGCGGCTATGGCCTGATCCTTAGAGGACCTGAGCCTCTTAACGGATACAGCCTTGATCGCCGCGGCCACGACCTCCACAAACCCAGCCACACGCTCCGAGTTGGAGCCAGCGGTGTCCGGCCCCCCTCCAGAAACCTCAGAGAGGGGCCCCTTCTTGGCGAGCTTCTCGGCTGGCTGAGCTGGTTGACCTGGGCTGGTTGGCTCGGCTGGGCTGGCTCGGCTCGGCTTGCTGGGGTCCCTAGTGGAGGGCCCTCTGTCCACCCCTTTACTTCCTCGGGCTCCACCCCGCCGGCTGGAGTGTATCTTCTTCGTCTTCCGCCCGACCCCTTCGTCGGAGGACGACCCCGAGTTGAGGCGCTTCGGGGCTCTTAAAAACCCTCTCTTCATCTCCGCGATCTCTTCGCGCTTTGAGCTCCCGGAGCTTTTTGCGCCGGAAGCAGCGTCGGATTCCGACCACGCATCGCTCTCCTCCTCTTGACGTCCGGTTGTTGTTTTATTTTTTTTAAATGTGTCCATATTGTTCCCACGAGTGTGGGGGATCTATTTAGTCCACCTAGGTTCACCCCCTGTCCCTAGGTAAGTGTAAATTTTTAACCCAACCAGGTGGTCCACTGGTACCCTGGCTGGGGGTGCACTAATGACTGATGCGCCACCTACAATTACGAAGTTGCAGATGACAATACTCCTCAGCCATTCATATCCTCGCCGCGTACCAAAACTTGATATTAGAGGAATTTTTTATAGAGGTTATCTTCCTCGCGATCCGGGTGACCAAGCCAAGATCCTTGTCCCGTTCCAAGTCACAAAACATGACTGTGATCTCTTTACGGATTACGATTTCGACGGTTGCAATCAGGAGAATCAGTTCTTCCGTTGCTAGCTCGCTGGCAGGGCAAGTGCACAACGAGCGCCGTCCTTGCTTCTCCCCTATGTCCTCTGTTTGGATCAGAGAGACATGAGGAAAAACGTCGGCCCATATTGGCCCCTCCTTCCTGGACCTTCCCATCCGCCTCGCCACTCTGCGCCCACTCGACCTACCCTCTGTAAGCAGAGGGGGGAGTGGACGACCGACGATCGAGCATGAAGCTCCCCGCCACGCAGAAATTCGCCACGGTCAATACCCTCTCCGAAACATGGAGAGACTATTGGCCGTGCCCAGGATGCACCGGCCCGATGACTACTCTTTCCCCCGAACGTATTCGCAGGGATTAAAGAATGCACCGTCCACCTTTCAGAGCTTAATGAACTCCGCTTTGTCTGGTCTCCAAGGCATCCAATGTTCGTATATCTTCGTATATCTCGATGACATTGTCATCTACTCGTTTGACATCTCACATGAATAACCTAACTAACATATTTTCTAGACTCCGTCAATTCAGATTAAAACTGCAACCGGATAAGTGTGAATTTTTACGAAAGGAAGTTTCATATCTAGGCCATGTCATTACCGACAAAGGCGTAAAACCAAACCCTGAAAAACTAAGAGCAGTTCACGAATTCCCTATACCAAAAAACCCCAAAGACATCAAATCATTTTTTGGTTTCGTCTGTTACAATCGCAGATTCATCTCTGATTTTTCAAGCATTGCAAAAACCTTAACTAATTTGCTGAAAAAGAACGTAGAGTTTGTATGGTCAAACGAACATCAGCTATCCTTTGAAATCCTAAAAAATAAATTAACTACAGCTCTGTTATTATCATATCCTGACTTTTCCAAACCATTCCTTCTCAGCTGTGATGCATCCAATTATGCAATCAGCGCTGTTCTTTCCCAAGGCGAAATAGGCAAAGACAAGCCTATCGCTTATGCTTCTCGTACACTCAACAAAAATGAGTGCAATTATAGTACTACTGAAAAGGAATTACTTGCAATCCTTTTCGGCTGTAAAACCTTCCGTCCATACCTCTATGGTAGAAATTTCACAATAATTACTGACCATCGTCCCTTACGTTGGCTGTTCAATCATTCTGACCCCAGTAGTAAACTCCAGAGATGGAGATTAAAATTGGAGGAATACGAGTATGAAATAATATACCGAAAAGGAAAACTATATAATGCCGCTGATGCATTATCCCGCTATCCTATAACTAAATCCGTCAATCCTATAAATCCTATACCTAGCACTTCTAATCAGAACTTAAACTCACATGATTCTGATGAAACATCAAATCCAGATGTTCTCCGAGCTGTTACTCCGGATGACTTAATCCAACTCGAAGATCTCATAGATCCCCTTATTCAAGCCTACTAGAGTTTTCCGACGTTTGGCTCCCAAACTGGAGCGGGCAGGCGCTGCATTGAAGCGGCTCCTGCACAATCTAGGGGGTCCAAACGCCTCCTGCCGGAGGCTCTATGCGGGGGTTGTGCGGTCCATGGCCCTCTACGGGGCTCCTGTATGGGCGCGCTCTCTGGCGCTGCGGCCAGCCCGCACGTTGAGTGCGGCCCAAAGGGTCATGGCCATCCGGATGGTCCGGGGATACCGCACGGTCTCCTGTGAGGCAGCGAGCCTCCTTGCCGGATTGCCGCCATGGGATCTGGAGGCAAAAGTCCTCGCGCACGTATGGGAGTATTGCGAGGAGGCGAAACGCCGGGGCGTAAGTCCGTTGCCGCGAGAAATCGCGGCACAGCGGACGGAGCTCCGGCGGGATCTCATGGCGTCATGGAAAGTACGGTTGTCGCAACCCAGTGCTGGGCACGCCACGATTGCGGCGATAAGTCCCCTCTTTGAGGAGTGGCTGGAGAGGCGCCACGGCGTCCTCACCTTCCGCCTGACGCAGGTCCTCACCGGACACGGCAGTTTCGGGAGGTTCCTGTGTCGGATAAGGCGGGAGGAAACGTCCGGGTGTCACCACTGCGTGATCGCCCGGCGGACACGGTGGAGCATACGGTGGAGGTCTGCCCGGCCTGGGCAGAGCACCGCCGTATCCTCGTGGAGGCGATCGGCGGCAGAGATCTCTCGCGTCCGGCCCTGGTTCAGGCCATGGTACGGAGAGAGAATGCATGGGCAGCCGTCACCTCCTTCTGCGAAGCAGTAATGCTCGCGAAGGAGGAGGCGGGACGGTTGAGGGAAAGGCATGTTTCGCGCCCGTTCGCCCTTAGCCGCCGCAGGAGACGCCCTGGGCGTCGGGAATCCCAGGCGGATTTCCGGCCACCGTAGGCGCGGGCTTGCGGACGGTGAGCAGTGGGTAGCTCACCGTCCGGCAAGGACCAGGCCCGGGTCGACGGCGCGTCGTATTCCACGCGCGCCTCAAAGAGATGTCAGCACAAATGTAGGGGTCCACCAGGGCCGATGCCTGCCGGGGTCGCGGGAAGGTAGGTACTTATGGGTCACCGAGTCCCCTGGCAATACAGGCAACAGGAAGGAATACGGGTGGGTTTTAGTCAGTAAGAGTCTGACACACCCTGCCGCTCCGCCCAGAGCGGGAGAAGTTATTTGATGATTTGCCACCCTCAAAAAAAAGCTTACCAGAGTTAGGTAATCTTGATGACCTAGATAACATAATAAACGAAGACTCAACGTTAACTCCCACTAATCGTCCAAACCCAATACCACCTCCTGACGTCTCGAGCCCTAGTAGCTCCAGTACTCCAGATGGTAACTACTCAGAATTCCTTAAAACCACTTCTAAGGATTTTAATCCTAACGTAACCATAATAGAACATAACGATAGCTTATCCAAAACTGATAAAAGATATGTTATCATTCCTACATCTATAGACATGGATGAATCCATCCCATATACTCAAGAAGTCATATCTAATATTCCTAATTTGAACGAATTTTCCTTACTAGAAAGAACATTACACTCTTTCCTTAAATATGAATCTGAAAATAAAATATATTACTTCATTTTTACCAAGGTCAATCACTTTGATACTTGTACTTATGAAGATATGTATAAGTGTCTTAAATCCGTAAGAAATGAGTTAGTTGTCAATCTTACAGGTCAAAATAACCCTGAAATAGCTATATCTGACTTTGATAATCCTTTCGATACTCATCAGTATATCAAACTACACAATATAATCCTATATTTATTTCACAACTCAGAAATGACTATACACATTTATAAGAACACCATTATCTACCCATCACTAAGTGAAATTCCTAAAATCATGAAAGAAAATCATGACCTCCCTATAGCCGGTCACCTAAGTTGTGGTAGAATGCTGAAACACATCCAGGAAAAATATTACTGGAAAAACATGCGAACAGACGTTGAAAATTACGTAAAGAAATGCCCACAGTGCCAAATCAATAAAGCCCTTAGAAGAACCAATCGTGCCCCTATGCAAATCACATCTCTTTCCACACGCCCCTTTGAACGCGTAGCCTTTGATATCGTAGGACCACTACCAGAAGCAGGTAACGACAGATATAAATATATCATGACGCTCCAAGATGACCTTACCAAATTCTCAGCCGCTTATCTAATCACTAACACTACTGCTGAAGAAACATGCGAATGCTTGGTTCATTTTATTACGTTATTTGGAATACCCAAAACAATCCTGACAGACCAAGGCACCAACTTCACGACCGAGCTATTCAAACAAACGTGTAATTTATTAAAAATCAAACAGTTATGGTCCACCCCGTATCACCCTTAGACACAGGGTGCTCTTGAGAGAAGTCATTCCACTCTTAAAGAATATCTAAAGTCATAAATGTAAATGAGCAACAAAATAACTGGCCCCGTTTTGTATACACAGCTATGCTAGCATATAACACAACCATCCATTCAACTACTCATTTCTCTCCCTATGAACTTATATTTGGAAACAAACCATATATACCAGATTCCATTTACGAAGAAATATCAGGCGCTACTTACCCATAATATGTCCGCATACTCCAAAATAGACTCAAGTACTGCCGAGCAAAGGCAATAGAATACATACAAAAATCTAAGTTAAACTCCAATACTTACTACGATACTCACACAGGCCAATTAAATATAAAGTCGGCGATCTTGTTTACCTTAAAAATCATTTACACCTTAGAAAAGCCCTTTCACCTATATGGAAAGGCCCGTTTAAAATAGTGAAAATTCATGGAAATAACACGGCATCACTCTTAATAGAATAGAATTAGTTTATTTCGGACACCAAATATCCATATAGTGTTAGTAAAATACAAAAAATAACTTATTGCCTAGTGTTAGTAAAAATCAACCTCCACTGTTGTATAATCGGAGAGCCGAAGCTCCCGGCTACAGTTTTCAGGATGCTGTTCCGACTGCCCCTCGCTCTCCTCAGCAGCGACGCAGTTTTCTTCCGTATAATTGCATAGAAGCCGTAGGTGCGGGCTTGCGCAAACATTTCCGATGCACTACAATAACGAGGCAGCCTCAACAACATCCTGAAAGCATTGTTATATTGGATGCGCAGGGCATCCAGCGATTTCTTGGTATGATTGACCCATAGATTGCCCGTGTACAAACTTTGGCAATAAGTCTTGAAAAGTGTTACTTTTACCTGGTCTGTAGGTACACCGCGCGAATCTACGGGACAACATATTGCTCCGGACCGCTAGAGTCGTGCGCTCCCTCTCTATGTCTACATCGTCCCTGAGGTCAGCGGCAAGACAATGCCCAAGGTATTTAAAAGTTGACACCCTACTAATTGGTGAACCGTTCAAAATCAACTCGGGTCCTTCTCCACGACGTTTGCCGCTGACCTCAAAGACCATGTACTCACATTTTTTAACATTATATTTTAATCCATGTGCGGTAGCGTAGGTCTCACATGTTTTGAGCATCTCTCTGATTGCTCCGCCGACGGACCCAGCAGCACCATGTCATCTGCATAGCTGATGTAGTTAATTCTAACCCCATCAACACTGCATCCGATACGCATGCTGCTGAGTGCGGCTATCAGATCATCCACGTAGAGGTTGAAGAGCCTGGGAGACGTCAGACCACCACAGGGTGGTATAGTAACCAAGTCAATCGGGTGAAATGGGATGATACAGTCTCACAGATGATACAGCCGTATAGGTTGGAGTGCGGGTTGAGACAGCTCAACCCGCACTCCAACCTATACGGCTCAGAGACTGTATCATCCCATTTCACCCGATTGACTTGGTTACCATACCAATACTGGAATAGCCCACATATTTCCGCGGGTATACCCCTGTCCCCCATCTTTCTCCAGAGCACATCGTATGAGACAAGATCGAACGCCTTAGAGAGATCAAGGAAACAGGCGTATACCGGCGTACCGCGATCTTTATAATATTGAACGGTATGCTTGAGACTTAAAATAGCACTTTCCGTTGATAGTCCGGGGCGAAACCCGAACTGTGCATCATGAAGATATATGTAATTACTTAAGCAAGAATCAAGCACACCGTCCAACACCTTGGCTATTATAGCCGCAAGAGAAATGGACGATAGTTGCCTCTGTCCGAGATGTCACCTGTCCTGTTCTTCACAATGGGAACTACGATGGTCTTCATTAGATTAGCAGGTAGGTACGCGTGACTAATACACATTGTGAAAAACACAGACAAGACTCGCGGCAAATGGACACCTGCGTGCCTCAGGTGCTCAATGCTGAGCCCATCATGTCCTGGAGATTTGCCTCGTTTCATGTTGGTAATGATTGCACGTACCTGCTTAGTTGAAAAACGTATCAGAGGTTTTGCGCCAGAACGGATGGGTTCACAATCATTCACCAAAGTTGAGGGATCGAGAGGGGACTGAACTTTAAAATGGTCCTTGAACACATTAGCAATTCCCCTCTTATCACTTATCCCTTCCACACACGCAGAGAGGCCAGGTTTCACATCCAACTTACCCGTGGACTTCCAAAATTCACCAAATTTTTTACTAGCCCGCTGTTCTGCTAGCCTATCCATTACAATTTGGTCAGCGTGGTTTTGACAAAATTTCAGTCGGCTTTTAAACACTTTACGCTTCTCACACATTTCATCATAAACCGGGCCCGACGAAGGGCGACTGTTGAGTATCCAGGTCTGTGTCTCTCACATACTCATTCCACCCACCCACACACTCGCTTACCTCGCCTCGCCCCAGCCCCCCCCCCCCCCCCCCTACAGGTGTCCTTTTAGATTGCCTAGCCGCCGCACGTAAGATTTCTACAATCTGTTCGTACAAATTGTCCAGAATAACTCTGTGCTCGGCCAAGCTACATGATCCAACGCTGCACTTTTCAAACTCATGAGGGAAATCAACGTCTCGCAATTTACTGGTACATAAATTATGATAACTTTGCGTTTCTGACTTAGTTCTTTCACCCCAAAACACAGAATTGCGGCCAGCGACCCTCGTCACCAATTTAGGCCGCACAACTTCTAAGTCGCAATCCAGATGTATCGGTAGGTGATCCGAAACGTAAACATCCTCCGATACATCCACATTTGCAATTGTGTGCCAAGCTGATACAGATACCACACAGTGATCTAACCATCTCCTGCTACCGTGCACATCACTTATAAATGTGTAGGTACCACTATCAACCCCCCGTTTCATTACATCAGCACAAACCCAGGATTGGTCAGAACAAAAGTTCATTAATTCATTATAGAATATCTCTTGGGGGTGAGCGTTGAAATCACCCAATATAAAAACATTCTCTATATTACAGCTTGCTGTGGTAGCAGTAATTTCACTTAACACATCTGTAAAAGTTGGTAAGTTATCTGGACAATTCGTAGGCATGTATACAGAAAATACAATAATAGTACGACCCATTGACGTGACTGTAATGGCCGCTAACCGAGGACTGCTACAGTCAACAACAGAGACCTTCTCAAAAGTGCCTTTCCAAATTAATAAACAGACGTCACGTTAAACATCATTTTGACGAAATTAAATTAGCCACTAATAACTAAACATAGTATTTTAATATACCTACAACTTCGTTAATTTAAATTACCTTTCCTTTCAGAATTGGTTACATTTATCCTACCCTGGCGTCAAACGGTCAAGGATATGTCCAGCCAGCATCAGACAACGCAGGCATATACTTTGACCCCATTGGCTCTATAAAAATAACTGACGATACTCTAGATATTATCATTCCTATAGATATATCTTCAATTCAACCACATTTACATAATATAAGGGATATCCTGAGGACTTCTAAATTCTTATGTAATCAAAGTAATGCATACTATGAAGGCGAATGTCACTATTTGTTTCAACCATTATCATCCCGCTATTCTGACATAGTTAGAGACTTTGATTCTATTTCCCATCTTATAGCCAAATCTCATAAAAGATTAGCTTGGTTTGGTGGAATCGGCTCAGTAATTAAGCAACTGTTCGGCAATATGGACCAAAATGATGCCGAAAAATATAGTAATGCCGTTCAAACTTTAGAGAATGATCAAACCAAACTGGCAACTATCATGAAAGAAAACATGATGGTTACAACATCCAAACTATTGTCTCTAAAAGAAGTAATTGATAAAATTAATGCAAATGAAGTTAGTCTAAGTTATGCTATCGATACCTTGAACCAGTAAATGGCAAAGGTGAACGGCAGATTTCGTACCGTTTACTTTTTGTTGTTGTTTTGTTATAGAATTTGTACCACATATTAAGGCAACTAAGCCATTTATTTTCATGTAAGTGTACTATTTTTAGAAGTTCGGATTAATTTATAATATATAAAAAAATATTTTAATGGCTACACGTAATTTAGTCGTAAAGTAAACGCAGTTATGTTGGTATTTAAGCTATGCCCGCCATGAGGGTATTACCTAACCTGCCCTCTTCTTAGATGAAGTAATATTAAGAATTAATTAATTATAAATAAAAAAATGTACTTAAAAAAACTATTAACCGTATTGTTTTATTAACCTACACTCAAAACCCCATCAGGAACTCATCATTATCAATCGGTTGCAGTCAGCTGCTGGACATAGGTATCTCCTAATGCCCTCCGCTGAGTAGGTACGATCCTCATCTCAATATACCTACTTGACAGTAAGTAAAGCACTACAAAAATAGCGACAGCAATCTAGAACATATACTTTTTCACCGAAACAATGTTTAAGTGCCTTTATATAACAATCTACATTGGTACACTAGTACATAACCTTAAAAAATAAAACTAGTTATAACTTTTACGCCCCAAGTTCTAAAAATCTAAGAAATTCAAAAGAGCTTGTCTATCATATTAACAACAAATTAAAACAAAAAATATCCCAAAACACGAAATTTTACTAGCGGTACGAAATTCCCATACAAGCCTGCCGTTTGCCTTTAACGTTAGTTTCCAATAAACTACTAATGAAATCTAAAATATCGGGACTGTCGAATATTTTAGAAAGTAGTTTACTAACCTTATCATTTAAGTTAGAAGATATTATTAACGCTGTTATGTTTAGTAAGTCTAATATACTATATCCCCATCTATTATTACCCCTAAACAACTGTTTTCAGACCTCGTGGGTAATTATAGATTTCTTCCTAGTTCTAAGCAATTACCTGTACCCTTAATCTTAGATAATATCCATACTTTAGAAAACATATCCGATGTATCCAGTTCTTATGCAAATAACAAAATAATATTTGTGTTACAAATGCCTTTAGTAAATACAAAAGAATTTGACTTGTATCACACTATACCTTATCCTCTTGCCATCAAAACTGTAAACAATACATTGTATTCTACAATAATACCATCCACTAAATATTTGGGCATAACTAAAGATAAATCATCTTATTGTAAATTAAATTCACTCAATACCTGTAAAGTTTATATACGCAATATTATATTTGTGAAATTTCCAATGTATACTCTACGTCAGCCGTACCAATTTGTGAAACTGAGATAATTTCAAAAGCTCTGACTTCCGTTCCGCTTCTTTGCAAAACCGAATTCGTTAATGGTAATTTCGAAACCTTTCATAATTTACATAATAACCAATGGATATACATGATTAGCCAACATTCTAAAATTACAATAGAATGTAATAATCAAGACCTATCTGTATCTTCTATTTCCGGTACTGATATACTAACTATACCAGACAATTGTATTGCCTATTGCAACGACAATAAGTTAAGACCTAAACATAGTATCGAAATTAAAATACAACCAATAGTATTGCATAACGAATTAATTAACGATACTTGTTGTAGTCCTACTACATATTTAAAAGACAATATTAAAGTTCCTTACGTTAACTTCAAAAACATAAATAATTTAGATTCTCTTTTTTCAAATTATAATAAAGTAACTGATCAAATTAAAACAAATCTTAATGGAATAATTGAAAAACCTCATATTGTCCTCTACGGTAACTATTATTCCTATACTACTATTATTATAAGCCTAATTATAATCTTAATTATTTCCTATAAATTGTATTGTTATTATAAGTTAATTAACCCTTTCCCCCCGGGGTAGTGATTTTTAACGAAATTCTGCTTTTGGACTTTATTATTATAATAAGGTAGGTAAAAGGAAACACACAGATTTTTTTCAGATTTTTATTATACCTAGAAGTACTATTTCCAAGACCTAGACTTAAAAGTACCATCAGGAACTTCGTGGTATCACAATGTTAGGAACTTTGATAGAAACTACAAAAGTAATGACATCCAATACTAACTAAGTATTGATAGGTTTTTAATTACAGATCAATCTCGTGGTATTCAACAACACAATTTTTCTTCTCATTTACACACAAAAACACGTTGCAATGTGAACATTTACTATGAGGTTTCGACTGAATACCTATAAATGTTAGGAGTTCCACCTTTTTTAGGTTCAATACCTTGCCTTTCTGAGTAGCATAATGATTACTTTGGTATATAATATTGTCAATAACATCTTCAATCAATACTGAAAATACATCAGTCGGTGTATTGTGTAGCACAGTGAGCAAAACAGTCTTCTACTACTCCAGTATCTGCAGTGTATTCCGGTAAAATGGTATTTAGGTCCCTCTTTTTCCTTTTTCGGTTTGGTTCGGGTAATCGCTGGTTAGTTCTATGTGAAGACGTATTTGCAGACGGTAGATCAGGCTGAATACTAGGTCCAGGTATTGGAGATGTGGGTACCTGATTTATAGGGCCCTCCAATACATCTATGACGCACTGGTCAGGACTCATCTGGAACACAGTGCTGTCATATGGGCCCCGCACGAGACTAAGTACAAGGTGATGCTGGAGCGTGTGCAGAACAAGTTTACGCGACATTTGTACCATAAGTTATATGGGGTGTATCCGTTTTACCCTTTAATGTACTCCACCCTATTTGTACTGGGTATGGTCGGATACGACGAATTGAGGGTAAGACGAGAGTTTACACTTGTCGCGTATCTTGTAAAACTGCTACGTGGTATTGTATGTAATCCGGGAGTTCTGCAGCGTTTGGCACTTAGTGTCCCGGACCGCTACGTATGGAGACGACGGCGGCCGTCGCTGCTGGTGGTGCCAGCAGCCAGAACGAACTTACTTGCCAACTCAGCTGTGGCCCAGGCAATTCGAACTGTTAATGAACTCCATGATAAAGTGGACGTATTAACTTGTAGTGTCAGTGAATTCACAAGTAATTTGTTATTTATATTAAGTTATAATAGAAAATAAGGTTTTTGAATTGTTATAAGTAGATAATAAGTATTATAAATATTCTAGATTTATTTTAAAATATGGATAATTGTTATTATTAAGGTGTTGTGTTCTTTATATTCGTTGTGTATATATATAATCGTTGTGTATGTTCTTAAATACCGCATTAGGGAATCCCTGTAATGGTAGTTTTAAGTCGATAAATAAATAAATAAATAAATCTTCATTTGGCGGCGAGGATGGTGAAACTTCGGCTAACACACTGTCTAGAGCTCGTTCAAAAATCTCTCTTGGTGAGGGTAGTTGAAGATTTTCCACTTCATCATCGGACACGCCTGCATCAGACTCTTCGTCGCATTCCGGAAGATCTTCTAATAATAGGGCTTCAATAAGAGCAGAATTGTTTTTAATATTCATCTCATTGGCTAAAACAATAAGAATACAGGTCAGAGCAATGATAAAAATACAATAACATTCGTTTATGACAAAACAAAATACCTGCTTCATCGAGTATGTGTATTATGAAAACCCACACTTTTTGAAACTAGAATCACCTGACGGTACTTTTAAGTCCGCATCAGTTTTTATCAAATATTCAAATAAAATAAACTGATAATACATTATAACAGCTTTTATAAATGTTATTAGTGATATAAACAACGTAAATAGTAAAAAAACATAGCACTTACCTATGATATTCTATTTATAAAAAAATTGACGAAATGTATGACAGGTTGTAACTCGCTCTTCGAATTTTACGGCTACATCACGCGGTAATTCAAATAATGCGCTGTAATTGGCTTACGGAAACGGTACTCTAAAGGATCGTCAGTTTTAGTTAACATAAAGTGTTTTCGTACTTAAGTTATTAGACGAAAAATGTGGAGGTACTTTTAAGTACCGTAAGGAGGGAAAGGGTTAAGACTTCTAGATGTAACCCTATACCTGACACTCCCATAGAAATGGCATCCGTAGATGTCGAAGATATTCCTGCTCCTCGACTCCGAATAACCTAAAACAAAAAAAAAAAAATACTTGCCTTTCCTTCCGCCGTCAACTTACCTTCCACCTGTAAGTCTCCTCCTAATCGGGGGCTGTTACATCTTCCATCTGTACCCCTTCTGACTTACTCAGCAGTCTACGCTGCATTCTTGCTGCTGACGCAGCATCCACTCATTCCTCTCTCCCACTCCTCTCAGTCCAACAGTCAGTCGTCTCCCAACCATCCTACCGTGCACACACCTTGCACTCGTGTATATTTTAATACAAGTTTTATTTTAGCGTAAAGTGGTTTCTTTTTTAAAAACCTAATCCGGAACCCGGTTATAACAGTTCGTAACGTCACACCCACCATTTTTGCAGTACGACGCATACTGATGCCTAGTTCCAGAAAAGTCATGATACTAGCACATTCTTCATGTGATAGAGGCATGATAAATAAGTTTATGTGCTGTTGTCTAACTTAGCTTTGTAAGACTCATCGATCAAGAAAAAATTTGAAAATAAAAATGGAATCAAAAAATTAATAATAATAATAAAAATAGAAAAATAAATCACGTTAAATTTGCTAATTATTATAGAAATACACGACCGAAACCAACCGTACCATTTTGGCAGTGCAGAATTGAACATCGTATTGGTGAGGCCAGATTGCTCATCGGTAAACTAATCTGCTTCAGGGATGGCAATACTCGCCCTAGAGTGATGCGCTTTGTGATGCGGGCATTCTCAGGGACTGATATCAGCCCTCAGGACTATATTTCCCGTGTCACAGAGCGCATCGACTTCCTGAAGCAGAAAGTATATGCATGGGCGAACCGTATTCGTAGGTATAAAAGCGGCGAGTAGAGCGATACACTCAGAATCGCATCTTCCAGAGCGATGAAAGGTGGGTTTATAGGGGTTGGGAGCGACTGGACCAAGATGTGACTGACACGCGCCTACCGGATGATGATGCCATGTGTTCTTTCTGGCGCAGTATCTGGTCGGTTCCTGTCAGTCACACCGAAGGTGATTGGGCTCGAGAAGTCGAGCGAGCCTGCGATCCAAAACCAGAAATGGGGGCTATTACTATCTGCCCCCAAGATGTAGCTCGTGCAGTCTGTCCACGGTTGAGTCATGCCCGTTTTGATGTACTCTTTCGGCATACTCAAATGGACTCAGACCGAACTCGACGCCCTGGATAGGAGGGTCCGTACGCTGTTGACTGCATATCGAATGCATCACCCACGGTCATCGGTAATGAGACTGTATACCTATCTCGCGAAAGTGTGGAGGCTTTTTAAACGCTAAGACCCTCCACAATCGCGAAGTATGCAGTCTCAGGGAATATTTCCTAGAAGCCGACGTAGGCATGTATCGAGATGTGGTCGCGGTGGACAAGGGCCTCACCCCACTCTCCTTAGCTAAAGAAAACTGGCGCAAGCTTGTAGTGCTTGACACTAACGATCGCAGGGAGGTATGGCAGAGTAAGGAGCTTCACGGATGCTTTTTCCGGGCCCTACATGAACCCAATGTAGATTTCCAAGCGTCCGTAGCCTGGCTACGTTTCGGTGACCTCTTTGGGGAAACCGAAGGTTTTGTCTGTGCAATTATGGACGAAGTTATCATGACGAAGAATTACCAGAGATGTATTGTGAAAGACGGCACGGTTGACGTGTGTCGGGCATGCCACCGTCCGGGAGAATCAATCCGACACATTATCTCCGGGTGTTCTCGTCTAGCTAACGAAGGGTATTTGCATAAACACAACCTTGTAGCCAGGATTATCCAACAGCAACTTGCTTTGAAATACAGCCTTGTAGAATCTGAAGTGCGGTACTACCGGTATGTGCCCGACCCAGTTCTCGAAAATGGAAATATCACATTGTACTGGGATCGATCCATCATCACTGATAGGACTATTGTTGCCAATAAACCTAATATAGTGGTGGTGGATCGAACAGAGCAGCGCGCAATGATTGTTGACATAGCAGTCCCTCATGACGGGAATCTCGTGAAAGCCGAGAAAGATAGAGCAGCTTCAGGATGAATTGTTTGTAAGGGAATATGCTCTAAAGGACATCTTTAGTAAATATGAGGCTTCACAACAAAACCTGAGTAAGCGCTTGCAAGAGGCCAATGAGTTGGCAGACCTGCAGGGCTATTGGCTATCTTTGTCATTGCCAGTGACTAACTAGCTTCAGTTGTACACCGAACTTTGATGACAACTGAGAATTTCAAAACATTGGTATTACGTATCACAGTAAGTGGACATCACGTTACGGTGACCAACAGACCGGGATCGGTGCTCATCGTCCCAACACTTGACGCCTCTATTTTTTATCGACTATTATGCGGCTAAGTTGAGTAGCGCCTTTTGAGCGCTAGAATACTTTATTTTAGGGAACATTTTGTATTAAGCGGTTTATATATACTTGAAACGTGAAACTGGCGGTAAATTCAATCTTTTGCAGTTTTAACTCGACAGCCTAGCGAAATTAAATAGTATGTTTTTACTTGTGCTAATAAAGTGTAACTTAGTGAAAATAAATCCTCAAAGGAAAGGTATGTTAATAAAACCACGAAATAGGTAAACAAAACCACGATAAATAATGTACAAGTTGTTAAAGTATTAGAAGATCATTTTGGATGCTGTATATAGCTATGTACATCGTTAGGACTCTAGTATGATGTATGGACCTACATAACTATGTACATATTTCGGGAATATGTTGTAGTTACATAATTACTCGCGTATACCTACTCTAAATATTATTATTACTTCTTATTTTGATTATATTTTTAGGGTTCCGTAGTAAACAAGGAACCTTTATAGTTTCGCCATGTCCGTCCTGTGTCAGTTTGTCCTCGCTGTAGCTCAGAGATGCTTAGTACTAAAAATCTGTAATTTGGCACAGGTATTACATATTAATACCCAGCCCACTCCCTCTCACAGAGAGGAGACCTGTGTCCCAGCAGTGGGAACATTATAGGCTGATTATGATGATACAAGCCGTAAAAGTGGTAAAATAATATAAAAAAAAAAATGTTTTTAGGGTAAGTACCTCTCTTGCATCAAATGTGGGGATGTATTTTTTTTCTCATCTATCCCAAGGTATGGGGTATCGTTGGATAGGCCGTTCAAAACTATTGCGGGTCTGTGAATACCACTTTTTATTCAGGGATCCGTTTGCGTAATATTAAGCTTTAAAGTGCAAATTTTTGTTAGAGTCAAGTGTCCCCCTGCCGGCTAAATGGTTGTTTATGGAGATGTGAAAAAAATCGTGGCAGTAGTACATAAAATGAAATTAAAAAGAAAACTATCACAGCTAAGTAGGCTTTACAAGTTAACGAGTAATAGTCGACCAACTTAAATGTGCAGTTGGAGAATGAACCGTGACGTATAGCGATGTATGGGAGAACATGTTTCTCAACTACATGTTTGCTATTCGGATAAATTCATCCCAACATTCCCAACTACGGAACCCTTCAGTGTGCGTGACACGCACTTGGCCGTGCCATACTTCTGCCACGACCAAGAATCACAATAAAACAACATAAGAAGTAATATTTACACGCTTAACTTACTATCGGCTTCGGTGTTAATCACTATAATTTATAAAACACTACCTTTGAGTAGTGTGTTTCACGACAGCCACCACAATCTAAATGATCATCAGTTTGATGTCCACTAAGCTTACACAATTGCAATCTTAGCAATATCGATACAAAAACATCTGTCAAAATGTGTTACGGTGGCTATCAGCGGTACTGGGTGCCTATGACGTCATCCTAGTTAGTCACTGAAGTTAGCCAATACGAAACTAACTGTTTGACAGTTAATCGTTAAACACTTTGCCAAGTGATCATCATTATGAACTGTCAACAGAGATACGCAATAGCCCTGCTGGTCAGGTACAATGCAGAGAGGTATGAGTCTCTGACAAATAACCTCTCTTTTAGGTGTACCTGCTCCAAGGCACCCCAGCCTCAACTTATTACACCCACACCCTCAGTGGCTCAGCCAGTAGGTAGCTGTATTAATGATTTCAATAATAGTTTAAATAATTTAATTAATACAACATATTCATTTTCAGACAAATTTGGTCAAGGTTTTGGTAGTATATTTAATCAGTGTTCACAACAGTATGTAATTAATAATTGTTTACCCGGTGCCAGTAATAGCCAATTAATTAGAAAAATTAAATTGACAAAAATAAACCTCAGTTCTACTGTTATTTTATTATATGGGGATAGTTTAACTGTAAGAAAAAAGGACATAATTGAATGTGTTCATTTGATGTTACATCTCAATGAGACCAATAGTTGTAAATTTATTTTCTGTGCCTTGCCTTATTCTCAATATTTGTCTGTTGAGCAAAATAGGCACATTTATAATTTAAATATGTTAATTTATAATAGGACCTGTCGTCACAGTGACGCTATTTTATATTTTGATTGTAATCAATTTATTACTGATTACAAACTGACAAATTATACAATGTATTTTTTATTTTGCCACCTACGAGGGGCGTTCAATGTATTCTCGGTATGGGTATGTTAGAAAAAAGATAAAACCTTGAAAGAAATATATTTTTAATATAGTCTCCCATGATATCAATACATTTATTCGCGAAATAAGTTTAAATTTGGGAATAAAAAGTAGTCACTGGGGGCTAGGTCTGGGCTGTATGGTGGGTGGTTAATTTCCTCGAACCCGCACTCTCGTAAAGCAGCCTTGGAGAGCCGCGCAGTGTGAACCGGTGCGTTTTCGTGAAGAAGCAGCACTTTCTTTGCCAGCTTTTGTCATGATTTCCAAATATTAATAAGATGTAATTTGCTTGAAATGATTTTTGTATCAGGGTTGTCATGAAGTTTAAAACTATCTAATTTGACAGTTACCGTAAAAGTACTGGTTTTTTAACACAACCGAATGGAAAGCATGATATTTGGTGTGCGCGGTTTTCTAAGTCAGTTCTCTTTGAGCCTCGGAATCTAAAGGTTGTCTTCAAGAAGTCTATACTGATATTATATTGAGTACCTAATTAAATAGTTTGTTAAATATTGTTAAAATACCAGGTTTGTATGTGTGCAATATTCGTACTGACAAGGCGTGTTCATTTCACTTCAGAAGTGGGATAAACCAAAATGGTTGTGTGTAATACTGTGTGTGGGTACGTGGCTGGGCCTACTCTCTAGCGGTACCTTAGCCCGTATTATTGCACATAATGACCGGACAAATCGTGTGCTGATCGGGGCGACTCTCCGATAGCACATGATGTGTTCTGGTTGCCTAAATGAAACTAATGAGCGTGATTTATGGGCACTAGTTTTGGTATCGCACATTAGAACAGGGCGATAAGCTAAAGACTAAAGGGGGTAAATGAGTATCATTTGAACATATTTATTTTATGATTAATTACACGCAACACGTGGTAAACATAAATAAATTGTTGGTTATTATTCCTACCTTAGCACTTGATAAGTGGACTATGGTTGCTCACTCGGATTGTTATCTCGGGGCGTACTTTGTGATTTCACTGGATTTTGAGTGGGTATGTTGCCTGCTGGTTGTTGAGTGAGTCACTAGTCGTCGGATTGTTAGGGGGCGTACTTTGTGATTTCACTGGATTTTGAGTGGGTATGTTTCCTGCTGGTTGTTGAGTGAGTCACTAGTCGTCGGATTGTTAGGGGGCGTACTTTGTGACTTCACTGGATTTTGAGTTGGTATGTTTCCTTCTGGTTTTTGAGTGGGAATGTTTCCTACTGGTTTTTGAGTGAGTCACTAGACGTCGGATTGTTAGGGGGCGTGCTTTGTGATTTCACTGGATTTTGAGTGGATATGTTTCCTGCTGGTTATTGAGTGAATCACTAGACGTCGGATTGTTATGGGGCGAACTTTGCGATTTCACTGAATTTTGAGTGAGTATGATTCCTACTGGTTAAGTGAGTCACTAGTCGTCGGATAAATTGTAGTAGCTGTACATTAGCTTATTGCGATTACCTATGTTAATTGATTAAGTTAGCGGACTTAGCCAACAGTTTATTTTTGCTTGCAAGATACATGACACTGATAAACGATACGAGATAAATGATACATGGTATATGATACATTATAATGATACATGATACTGATACTTGTTACTGATACATATACATGATACAAGATACGTGATAAACGGTGAAGGAAAACATCGTGAGGAAACCGGCATGTCCTAGAACCAAAAATTCGAAGACATGTGACCTACCAACCCGCGCTGGGCCCACGTGGTAGATTCCCATTCCATCCTCACGGAGAGAAGTCCTGTGTCTCGGTGGGGGAGCATGGGCTAATGGCCAAATGATAAATGGTTTTTTTTCTGTGGGTGGATTTGTACAATAGTAGTTCATGAAACTGTTGCATGATGAAGGGTGTTGAATCACGAGTGTGTGTTTGGAAAACGAGCCGTAGGCGAGGTTTTTAATAGTACCGAACAAGTGTTTTGATACCTAGTTATGTGCGGTTTCATACATTACTTTATCTGCTCTCATACATTGGGATTGAACCTACTAAATAAAAGATCAAAGTTAATAGAGTAAGAAATAGTTTATTGCTATAATTGTTTGTTTGTTGGTTTTTGTTTGTTTTTCTATGGGCCAGCGTCCCCTGAAATAATTGGTATTATTATTATTGCTTATAAAACTCAGCACATCACCGTGCATGCGCTAAAGCGGGCGCTGCCACAGACAAGTAAAAAAAAAATTAATAAAAATGGCGCGCTCCGCATATACATTCCATTAGAAAAAAATAATTGATGGAAACTCCTTGGTGATATTAACTTCTTAGATTTGCCCTGTATAGTATCGGTAAAAAAGAAATGTTTTATAATATTATTTTGGTAATGAAAAAGTGTTTTAAGATTCTATTTTAAATTTCGGTATTATCGTTATAAATTATGTCAATATAAACTCGTTCTGAAGATTATAATTCGAATTTTACGTTAAGAGAATAGATAAACACTTTTACACGTCAATTAGGTATAATGATAGGTACCGTTAATGATAATTATGATACTCAATGCTTATTGTGCTGTGGATCATTGGGGCATTAATTGAGTATAAATAGCTTTGAATTCTGATATAGCTGGACTCATGTATAAAGATTGTGAATTGATTATGCCCCAAGTAATCTGCATAAATAAAAATGAAATGCTGTTGTTGGTAAGCGCATCTTTAGAACAGCTGGAGCGATTTAGCTATCTTTTGTTTTAAATGTTCGCTATAGTCCGGCACTAAAAATATTTTATTGTCTATGTGGTTACAATAGTATTTTTTATTTCGGTTTATGTTGTTTTTATAAGTCAAGGTATTTCAATGATTATTGCGGGTATTATTTTTTTTAAATGTGCACCTATAACTCGTAATGCGCTATGCTACAATTTGTTCCGCCAAAGTTTACATGTTGAGCAGTATATTAAACGGGAATTTGGTTTTAAAAATGTAGAATTTTGTTAGTACAACTTGCAACTTGTCACCGTCTGAGTTCATGTGAAAGGTCCAGCCAAAACAATTATATACAACTAATCCAAGGTAGATGTGGTGCGTTACTTGATCAATTGTGATTGTGTGGGACTATCTTAAAAAAGTAATGTGCCTTAGATGGCTAGAAGTAGGTAGACATGAATGATTTTGGTCTTACTTGCGTTAAGAAACAGTCCAGCATCGTGTGCCCATTTGGAAACTCTAGTAAAATTTTCCTGTAACTTTTGAACTGATACTTTTACGTCTTTGTGGGTACAAATTGCAAAACATGTGTCATCCGAATATTGATAAACGGAACAGCGATTGACCACATTGTCCAAGTTGTTGACATATTATGTCAGATAGTATAAAGACTACTGTGGGCTGTTCCTTCAGTGTCTTCAAACGCATCATTTTCTTACATAGAAATCTTGTATCTGGTTAAAACATATTTTTCTACTATTTTATCGATAACGGGTAGAATAGTGATCTATCTGTCTATAATAATTTAAAACTGGTTTGTTTTATGTATTGGGCGCATTACATTAGTGTTTAGTACTTCCAGTTATTTTTCTTGTTTGACACTAGTATTGATTTTGATTTTAGACAATAACGCCTGTCATCTCGTCACATATGGATTGTATTTATTTATTTCCACAATTAGCATACAGTTGCAGGCTGAAACTTAATGGTTACATTGTTAGGCCGCACCAAGTATTGTTACAATTAACATGTATGTGGGTTATTATTAAAGTTAACTTATAATGCATACCTACATGATAATATCACAACTTTACAACTTATTCTCTTCCTATATTTAGGAAGAGAATAAGTTGTAAAGTTGTGATTTTTTTATTTATTTAATTTCAGTAATTAAATTAATTAGAAATATAAAGACATGTGATATTTTATGTCAATACTTCTAATATTACCTACCCCTGGAGGTTTATTTGTATTAGGGTTCCTAATTAGTTTACTCACATTGTTATTTGTAGCTTTACTGAAGTACACGGATGTGTTATGGGGTACCATGTATATTCTGATTCGTTCAGTAGACGACGGTTACATTTGGTCAAGATTTTAAAACTGACTATGAATTCGGTGATAAACTTGTCAATTTTATATCTAAATTATAATTTTTTAGGACTCTTAAAATTGTTTAATCAACCGATTTTTTGTTGCGATCAGACAACTTATTTAGTATTTGTCATATTATGTATTAGTTTTCTACGTTTAATTGTATTATATTTCTTCCATATGAGATTTTACGATAATTTTGTTTGAGTTTTATTTTATTTTGTTACTTATATTCTAATAGCAAATTTTATTCTTTGAATCATTTTTTGTTTTTTTTTAATAGTTTTTCCTTGTTCATGTTACAATGACATGACGACATGTTATTAATTTAACTATATAACTAGCGTTTTTGTTTCTTATACTTTTTTACTAATATTTTGATGTATTTTGATTACATTTACGAAACTGATTTTTATGCAGTGTTAAATTATGTTTGGACACTCTTTATCATCTATTTGGCTCTGTTTTAAGTTGTTAATTAATATAGTAAGGATTTAATTGTAATTTGGTGTATTGATTTTCTATCAACCTGTATTCGTCTTGGGATTTATAGCAAATAAGTATCGTATGATTTATTAGAGGGATTGGATAAGATACTGTTTATTTATTTTACGAATAGATGTTTACTTTCACTTGGTGATCTAGGAATTGCACAAATAATATAGGTATGCGTGGTAGTCGTGAGGTATAGAAATTTGACCAATAGTACATTCACAGAGTTTAAAGAGTTATTCAATGGTGTGATCGTAGCCATCTCTGGTATATATTATTATTCCACCGTCTTTTCTGTTTTTACGCTGCTTACTGTGCATTTCATAGCCATTGATATTATACATATGAACAGTGTTTTTATTTATAGTAACTTCTGTCAAAATTAAAACATTTAATTAAAGTTATTTTAAACGAGCTACTTAATTATGTTACATTACTTATATTTATGTACTTATACAATATTCAGATTAGTTTTATAAATGTCGAATGATCCTTGCTGATCGGGACATAGATCCAGGGTAACTTAGTTTAAAATTTTTACCGATAAAGATTTTGACTTCCTGCCTACGTTGTAGTCGAAACCCGATTGATGTCCATTTCGCTGCTTATGACAGTAGGCGTGTATTTGTCTTCTTTACGTAGCAGCACCTTTCTATGTTTTGTATATTTAAGTAAATTGTATTGGTTGTTGTATGTATGTTCAAGTAAAATGCAATGCTTTGTTTATTCGATAGGATGTTATTTACATTTTTAATTTTTATTTAACAAGCAAGAATGTCATGATGTATAAAAATAAAATAAAAATGTATGATTGTTGTGTGTATGCCAGGAGGCAACAGTGTCGTATGGCCGAATGTCATGATTTCCAAATATTAATAAGATGTGTCGTGATTAAATAGTAAATATAAAATTGAAAGTATGTGATTTGCTTGAAATGATTTTTGTATCAGGGTAGTCATGAAGTTTAAAACTATCTATTTTGACAGTTACCGTAAAAGTACTGGTTTTTTAACACAACCGAATGGAAAGCATGATATTTGGTGTGCGCGATTTTCTAAGTCAGTTCTCTTCGAGCCTCGGAATCTAAAGGTTGTCTTCAAGAAGTCTAAAGTCTATACTGATATTATACTATGTACCTAATTAAATAGTTTGTTAAATATTGTTAAAATACCAGGCTTGTATGTGTGCAAGAATATAAATACAGAAATATTCGTACTGACAAGGCGTGTTCATTTCACTTTCCTCTTCTTTTTTCTTTTATTGCTTCTCTCAAACACCGTAAATTAGTTGGGTATTTTTCTGCGTTGATAGTTTCACCTTTTTTTGTGCACTCCTATTAGTATTTTTATGCCACTGCATATACTCCTGTTTACTCTCGGGGTCATAGTGATGAACCCACGTTTTATCACCTGTAACTATCCTTTCGAAAACACTTGCTGGATCATTGCTGGACCACACAGCTTTAAAAACTCCTTACAAGTGTCAACCCGCGCCTGCTTTTGAAGCGCAGTGAGCATGCGCGGCATCCCTATCTTGCACTGACTTTTGTAAGGTTGAGATAATCATGTAGTATAGTGTGTATAGTACCAACGGATAGCTTAGTTATTTATGCAAACATCTTGATTTTTACACGTGCATCTTCTAATACAGGTTTTTCGATAATTTTCACATTTTCTTCGGTAGCCGCCATGATTGGCCCACCTTGGCGGGGGTCATCTTCGATACTTTCCCTGCCTCTTTTGAATTCACTTGACCACTTCTGTACAGTCGATAATGAAGGAGCAGAGTCTTGATTAACGGCTACCATTTCTTCATGGATAATTTTTTGAGATTTTCCTTGTTTAGTGAGGAATTTAATCAACGCACGATGCTCGATTTTCTTCAACATTGTCGCGTCAGTCATTTTCGTCGTCTCAGACTGGAGGTCGCAAACAAACTAATGAAGTTATCAACATGAAATTTTATATAAATACCCTCAGATAATGTTGTTAGCTAATGATATATTTTAATTGCCCACAATAATATCAAATCACCCCAATACCGAGAATACGTTGAACGCCCCTCATAGTTGTAGGAGACATATTACTAATCTTTTAGCATACAATATACACAGTGACACTGGTACCTGTAGTGTACCATCGATTGCTGTTAGTAGTGATACTAACACTACTTTTGATACGCCTTGTAGTTTAAACTATTAGGTGCGACAACGAGTCAGCCGCATATATGTTGAATGTTGTACCTACATCAAAATATGCAGGGTCTGTCCGGCAAAGAGCTAGAGTTAAGTTTATTTATGGAGAACTATGATGTTCGGGGCCTCAAGTCTGCTATTACAATAGTGTCAGAATGGTCTGTTCCGATCCTCATTAATGACGCCATTATATTAGTAGATTACCAAACTTGTCAAAATCAACAATTATGAAATCAATAATAGACCATTCTGACACTATTGTAATAGCAGACTTGAGGCCCAGGTGTTATGTTTGACTGAACACTGGTTGAAAGAACATGAAGTAGTGTTTATGAATAGTGATTATTTTATTGTATAAAGTGCTTTTATAAGAAAAAGTGCTATTCGCGGTGGATCTTTAGTTCTTGTTTCAAACAAGTTGAAGTGTAAACAACGTTTAGACTCAGTTAATCTTTCTATCGAGCTGTTATAAGCACACACTGAACCCTAAAATGCTTAATCATTATGGCTTTCAGCCATCTCAGTACAATAGTCGTAGTCAGCAATAATCATTGGTACTAAAAGCAGTCTATTTCGAACCTTTACGGTGATCGGTTGCATAAGGGTCCCTTTTTCTTAAATTGTATTAATTAATTAAATAAATAATAATTATCTTTTTAAACAATTTCTTTTTTTAAAAAGCCTCTTTGGGGTGGCTCTCTAGGGTCCCTCCCTATAACATTTGGTGGCAGCGGTGGGATACGGAAATCCCCAGTGCCGATTCGCGTAAACTACATTTGCGTTAAATCAGTAAATAGACTCTCCGTATCCTGCAATCCTATAAAAAATAAAATTGAATGGTAATAAAACCAGTGAAGTGTTCATAAGTAGCACGTTACGATTCTGCGAGTCGTGTACATCCTGAGTGCATAATAATAAGTGCAGCCTACATGTATCCTGTGAGTGCCCTGTAGACATCCTTTAATCGTCCTGCGAGTATCCTGTGAGCGCCAGCCGCGTCCTTCAACCGACTAATAGCTTCACATACTTCTGGCATCCTGCGAGTCTTCAGAGCATCCTGCGAGTCCTCCGAGCATCCTGCGAGTTCTCCGAGCATCATACGAGTCCTCCAGGGATCCTGCAGATCCTGAAACATCATAAGTGTCGTCCTATGACCCGCGAGTGTTTTGTGTTTAGTCTAACAAGTGTTCCGTGAATCTAAGAGTGTCGGTTGTGTTATCTGCGTGTGAGTGTCGCTATGCAGTCGTTCTCAGCTCTAGCTCTTATCGCCGCCTACGTATTCCTGTAAGTCAACGAACAATTAATGTTAACTGTAACCTTATCTCTGCTAGTTTAAAATTAATATTTTGTTTCTTGACGTCTAGAATTTGCATGTTATATGTTATATGTAAAGTACCAAAAAACGAAGATAGTAAATTGCAAATTGAAATTCCATCTGAGCCTTCAGATCCAAAATCTCCAATCTTATCACCAAGAATTACTAGGCAAACAGTAGAAATGGAGCTTAATACTTTACTAAAATTCGTAAAACCATATGACGGCAGTCGCGAGAAACTAAATTCGTTTATTAATAATTGCAATAATACTTACGAGCTAGCATCCGAGGCACAAAAGCCAATTATATTTAAATATATATTATGTCAACTTACAGACAAAGCCGAAATTGCGTGTTCGATTAAAGAGTTCACATCTTGGGAACAGTTAAAAGAGTTCCTTAAAACTCAATTTTCAGAAAGAAAACACTATACACATTTACTTAATGACCTCCAGGAAAGCAAACAAACTTCGTCTGAAAATGTAGGACAATTCGCCCTTCGCATGGAGACTTACCTTTCTCAATTATTAACAGATATATCGCTCTCTACTTATAAAGCCAAAGAAATACCAGGTCGCACAGCAGCCATGGAGGACCTAACACTCCACCACTTCCTTATGGGCTTAAACCCTCGCGTATCAAACATGGTAAGGTGCAGGGCACCTAAAACTTTCAATGAGGCTGTTAACTTAGCCATTTCCGAAGAAAGGTTTTTAGAAACTCTTTATAGGCGAAATCATAGCTCACAACGTGAAAAACAGGCTAGCCAAAATAGGTCCAACCCTAAAATCTTTTTCAGAACAAAAAAAACTCGCAGAAATCATCTTCGCAACCAATTACGTCGGGTAGCAATCATAAACACGACCCAAACCTTACATGCAAATATTGCAAAGAAATTGGTCACGATATAAATAACTGTCAAAAGCGACAGAAACGTTACCCGAGTTCTCAACTTCATCAGCATCAAAGTAAATCCTCTGGGTCCCAACCCAATCCTAAATCTCCTCAAATCAATTTCATCGATGATTGCGATGACTCTGGTGAATCTACCCACGACGACGAAGGTGAAAATGTCGAAGTGGAAGATTTAAACGAATAAACGTCCTGCAACCGTGCCGAACGGGACGTCAAGTCAAAGTCGGCACACATTCGAACCACATGAGTTCAACCTTTTAAACTTCCGAGGTTATACATCAGGGTAACCAGCCCCAAAACGGCAACCTCAATCCTCTTAAGGTTATACATCAGGGTAACCAGCCCCAAAACGGCAACCTTAACTCTTCCGAGGTTATACAGCAGGGTAACCAGCTCCAAAACGGCAACCTTAACCCTTCCGAGGTTATACAGCAGGGTAACCAGCCCCAAAATGGCAACCTCAATCCTCGTAAGGTTATACATCAGGGTAACCAGCCCCAAAACGGCAACCTTAACTCTTCCGAGGTTATACAGCAGGGTAACCAGCTCCAAAACGGAAACCTCAATTCTCTTAAGGTTATACACCAGGGTAACCAGCCCCAAAACGACAACCTTAACTCTTCCGAGGTTATACAGCAGGGTAACCAGCCCCAAAACGGAAACCTCAATTCTCCTAATAAAATTTATGAGGTTAGCATCGATACCTCTAAAAAACTACTACCTCATGTGTTGATAGAGTCACAAGTCTCTGATATTCCACTAACACTCCTTGTAGACTCAGGGTCTGCAATCTGCTTGTTAAAAGAATCAAGTGTCCTAAACAAGCCAAAAATCATTCATAAACCTATAAGCATTAAAGGCATCGATCCTGGCGTTGAAACCACTCAAACTATGGGTTATTTTAATTTAAAACTAAAAGTCTCGGATTCTAAGTCAATTAGCCATAAATTTCACATGATCAAAGAAATTAACCTACCTTATGACGGCATTATAGGTAATGATTTCCTGACGGCTAACAGTTGCAACATTGACTACAGTCGTGATGTTCTTAAAATAACTCGCAATGAAATTAAAATCCATTTCCTTGACTCTTGCTACATCATACCACCACGTACAGAGACTGTAATAGAATGTACCGTCACAAATCCAGAATTAAAAGAAGGCGTGATCCTAGATCAACATCTTACTAGTACTCTTCTAGTTGCTAATTGTATAACAAAAGTTAAAGACAATAATAGAGTCAATATATCCGTTGTTAACACCTCTAATAAACCTGTTAAGATTAAACGCAACCTTAACCTTAAACTAGACCCAATTGCCGCTTATCCTATTCAATCGACTCCTCTTAGTGAAAACGTAGTTGAGCGTACTAGGAAAGTTCTAAATTCACTGAGAACCTCCCACCTGAATGACGAAGAAGCTCAAGCGCTCTTTAATTTATGTTCAGATTATTCTGATATATTCCACCTACCTGAAGAGGCTCTGTCTTTTACGCCAGCCATTCAACATGAAATCAAAACCACCATTAACACTCCGATACATACAAAATCTTACCGTTTTCCAGAGTGCCATAAAGAGGAAGTGGACACCCAAATTAGTAAAATGTTGGACCAAGACATCATCAAACCCTCAAATTTCCCATGGTCTTCTCCTATATGGATTGTTCCAAAAAAAGCAGACGCTTCTGGCCAAAAGAAATGGCGCATCGTAATTGACTATAGAAAGTTAAACGATGTCACAATAGGTGAAATTTATCCTATCCCTCAAATTACCGAAATTCTTGACCAATTGGGTAAAAGCCAATATTTCACTACCCTCGACCTTTCATCAAGTTTCCATCAATTAATGATATCACCAGAAGACGCACCTAAAACAGCCTTTTCTGTACCTCAAGGCCACTTTCAATTCAATAGAATGCCGTTTGGCTTAAAAAATGCTCCAAGTACGTTTCAGAGACTTATGAATACCTGCCTTGCTGGGCTACAAGGCTCTCGTTGTTTTGTTTATTTAGACGATATAGTCCAGTATGCATTCGATTTAAATTCAGCAATCCTAAATCTCAAGGCCATTTTCGACAGACTTCGAGAATTCAATTTAAAACTTCAACCAGAAAAATGCGAATTTCTCCGAAAAGAAGTTACTTACCTAGGTCACATTATCACCCAAAACGGTGTAAAACCAAATCCAGATAAAGTGAAAGCTGTAACACAATATCCCGTTCCAAAATCTGCAAGAGACATTAAATCTTTCTTGGGCCTCGTGTCATACTACAGGCGTTTTATCCCTAACTTTTCGAAACTAGCCAAATCCCTTACCTTGCTCCTGAAAAAGGACGCCCCGTTTGATTGGACGAATGAACAACAACTTAGTTTCGAAACCCTAAAAAATAAACTAGTCGAAGCACCTAAATTAGCATATCCTGACTTTAATCAAACCTTTTTGTTAACCTGCGATGCATCTAATTACGCTATATCAGTTATCCTGTCTCAAGGTCCCATCGGGCGTGATCTTCCAATTGCTTATGCGTCCCGCACCTTAAATAAAGCCGAATGTAATTACAGTGTTACGGAAAAGGAATGTCTAGCGATAGTATTTGGAACTAAAACCTTCCGACCATATTTATATGGTCGCCGATTTATCATTGTAACAGATCACAAGCCGCTTCAATGGCTATTCAATTGCAAAGATCCCGGATCTAGACTCATTCGATGGAGGTTGAAACTTGAAGAATTTGAATATGATATTCAGTATAAAAAGGGTAAAATAAATGCCAACGCAGACGCTTTGTCTAGATTCCCTGTTAATCCCGTTCAACCTACTGCTGACGAAATAACAACACCTAATCTTCTAAATTCCGAAGCTAATATTACACCTGAAAATATTGACAGTAATTCAGACAGAGATTTTTTTGACTTCATTACATCACCTACTTCCCTTCAGTCGGAAGAACTTAATCCGGACCATCTCTTTGACATCCCTACCCCAGACCTTATTAATACAGAATCTCCAAATCCTATCTCTATAAGAGTCCCATCAGAGAGCACTGTAATTCAAGACGCGCACCTCAGTTCCGTCCCTGACCTATCCACCATTGACTATTCCAACTTCCTGAAACAAATAGCGGATAAAAATAAATCATTCAATACATTATCGAACATAATGACAGTTTGCTAAAAGCCACTTCTAAGGTTGTCTTAGTGCCCACGTCGATTGATTTGGATGAATCAAATCCGTATATTGAAGAAATATTAAATAATTTAGAAAATCAAGACCAAATCCGTAACCAAGAAAAACAATTGCATACCTTCTATAAAGTCCAATCAGGAAATAAAGATTACTACTTCCTGTACGTAAAAGTACATCACTTCGACCAGACGTCATATGACAAAATATTTAAAACCCTCAAATATATTCGTAATGAACTTGTAATAACTGATCAAATTAAAGAAATTAGTATATCCGACTTCCGTGACCCTTTTGAAAAACACAGTTATGTTAAAATCTATAATATTATAAACTACCTATTTCATAATACTGGCATACAAATAGATATCTATCATAATAACGTTACTTACCCATCACCGTCTGAAGTTAAGAAATTTCTCTACGACAATCATGACTTACCCATAGCTGGTCACCTTGGTGTCAGTCGTATGTATGATAGATTGAAACAGTTATATTATTGGAAAGGTATGCGCAATGACATAGAGTCGCATGTTAAAAGTTGTAAATCGTGCCAAGAAAATAAAGCTTTACGCAAAATAAATCGCGCACCAATGCAAATTACAAGTTCGTCAACTAAGCCGTGTGAGCGCATATCGCTTGATATAGTAGGACCTCTTCCAGAATCCGGTCCGGCAAACCTTAAATTCATATTAACACTACAAGATGATTTCACTAAATTCTCCACCGCGTACCCCGTGCGCAGCACGACAGCCGAAGAAACATGCGAATGTTTATTACATTTCATATCGGTATTTGGCCTTCCAAAAATGATTTTGACAGACCAAGGCACTAACTTTACAGCAGACCTATTTAAGAAAACGTGTGAATTTCTAAAAATTAAACAGCTATGGTCTACTCCATACCACCCACAAACACAAGGCGCCCTTGAACGGAGCCACTCAACCTTGAAAGAATATTTAAAATCTTTCGTCAATAAAGAACAAACAAATTGGCCCGTTATTTATATACAGCCATGCTTACTTATAATACTACTGTTCATACCGTAACGCACTACACCCCGTATGAATTAATGTTTGGCAATAAACCGTTTATCCCAAACTCTATATGTAACGAAAGCCTGGACACCACATACCCCGAATATGTCCGTATGCTACAAAACCGCTTAAAGTATTCTCGCGATAAAGCTCTTGAATATGTCCACAGATCTAAGATAACGTCTAAAACATATTACGATTCCCATAGTCGGCCAGTACAATATAAAATCGGCGATTACGTTTACTTAAAGAACCACCTTAGAATGCGAAAGGCCTTATCTCCCATATGGAAAGGTCCGTATAAAGTCGTAAAAGTTCACGGCAATAACACCTGATCACTATTGATAAACAGACGACACGTCCGTCACCACTATGACCAAGTGAAACTCGCAGAAGTCGCCAACAACCTGTGAAAGAAAACTTTTAAATTAGAATCATAATTAAATTGATATTTTTAGTACTGATGTACCGATTCGATTATATTCATAATCGATTAATCGATTATGCTAATAATTGTAATCGATCAATAATCGATTATCAATCGATTATCAAGCGATTATTGAAACTTATCCTAACAAAAAATATGACTTCTTAGGGTATACTCTTCTCGGCGCGTCGTATTCCACGCGCGCCTCAAAGAGATGTCGTCAGCACAAAGTAGGGGTCCACTAGGGCCGATGCCTGCCGGGGTCGCGGGAAGGTACTTATGGGTCACCGAGGCCCCCGCAACACAGGCAACAGGAAGGAATACGGGTGGGTTTTAGTCAGTAAGAGTCTGACACACCCTCCCGCTCCACCCAGAGCGGGAGAAGTTATTTGATGATTTCCCACCCTCAAAAAAAAAAAAAAAAAAAAGGGTATACTCTTCTAAAAAAAGAAAACATAATCTTAGTGATAATATTTATTATATTAAAAAAAGATGAAAGTATTAATTTTTATTCAATGAATCATACAAAAAGGAAAGTTGACACATTTATTATTTTATATTTTCCAGCAAAGACCAATTTGCATTCAAAAATATTATAAAATCAAGATGTTTTGGGAGAAGCCGGTTTCTTATTAAATTAGTCACCATACCAGTTTTTGAAAAGATTCTTTCAGAGGGTACTGAGGTGGCTGGTATACTTGAATATTTTAAGTGTATTTGATATAATCCTGGGTTATTCGTTTTCATGCTCTCCCAATATACTAAAGGGTTGCTCTTTCTGTCAAGGAGTGGTAGCTCAAGAAACTGTCTTAAAGTTATTATGTTCTCTGTTGTACTTATAGATGTAGCAGCATAATTAGCTTTTTTTTGTTCAAAATGATCCCATATGGACATTGGTTTTGCCGTCGCTTCTTGTTCAAGTGCTGGTATCGCCATTGAGGATTCTTCTTATTGACTCGTCACTGTACTGCTCTGTGTAATTAATGTAAGTTCTTCTAAACAACGCTGTTGAGCATTGGCAGCATTGCTCTCTACTCCAAATCCCAGTTTTTTAAAGCGTGGATCCAGAAGACACGCTATAGCTACATGTTTGTTACCTTCCAATGTGCCAAGACGACGTTGTAAAACCTCTGTCAAGGTTTCTTCCAGCTGAGTTCCAGTTGGTGTTTCTGTGATCGTCGTATTTAAATTGTATTGTAATCCTCGTATTAACGGGATTACCAACCCAATCGTGGGATATTTTTCTCCTGATAATTGTTCCGTAATTTCTTCAATATGTTTCAAGAGCGCAACACAGTCCACTAGAATCTTCCACTCAGTGTTGTCCAGAATTTCCGGTGCAGTATCAATTTCAGTTAAAGCTACCGTGAGTGGAGCTTTATGTAAATGTCATCTCTACAACCTGTCATGGCTGTCATAACTCTTAGGACAAACGTCAAACATTTTTTATTTTTATCTTGTGCATAAAATCCATTTAATATTATGAAGAAACTGTTACTTTATTCTATTCAGGGGTAATTTTCCCAGCTTTGGTAAAATGTACATGTTATGGCCGGAGCGCCATATAGAAATGAAACGTCTCCTTTTAGAAATAGTAAAAGTTGCTAGTGTAATAAATAATAATAAATAAATGCTTTTTGTCACAATCGATCATGATCGATTATGTGAATTATAATCGATTGGCAACCGATTATTCTCATAATCGATTAATCGATTATTGATAATCGATTCCGCACATCACTATTTTTTAGTAGATAGACTATATACCTTTATGTAATCCATATAGACTAGTTAGGTTAGTAGTAATAAGTTATTACATTAAATATTTAGTTAGTATTCATAATACATGCATACCTATGTACTTACAGTGCCTCAGCGGAGCTCCAACCATCTAACGAGTATGTCCACGCGATAACTGCGAGTCCTGGAATATACTTCGATTACATAGGGAAATTAAAAATCAATAATGGCATCCTAAATGTCATTATGCCGTTAGATATTTTACATATTAAACCGCATATAGAAAATATAAATTCAGCATTAGAAACAGTAATTTATACATGTAAACAAACCGGTTACATAAAACACTCAGAATGCCACAATACGGTGGAACCATTAGTAGTTCAACAACGAAATTTAATCAAACTATTTAGTTCCATATCTTACCTTATTGATAATGGTGACCACAGAAACAAACGGGCTTGGATTGAAGGAATTGGAATTATTCTAAAACTTTGGTACTTTAGATGAAGACGACGCTATTCAATATGATCGAGCTATTGAATCAATGCAAAACAATCAAGATAAACTTATGTCTTGTATAAAAAATAATATTTTAATAACTAAATCTGTTATATCAACACATAATAATACGTTTCACAAGATTCAACAAAATGAAGTAATGTTAAATGACGCTATCAGCAAACTCTCGAGCAGTATTCAAAATATTTCTAAAACTACGCATATTTTAGAACTAGATTTTGTCCGTAATACATTGGAAACATCCATGGTCACCCTAACATTTCAACTTGAAGATATAACAAGTGCGTTAATGCTTTGTAGTCAAAACATACTGCACCCGTCCGTTATGTCGCCTACCGCTATGTACCGAGAATTAGCTGATAACGTAAGGCACCTGCCGAATAATCTAAACTTACCCTGTACAATTAGATATAAGTTCAGTTCATACTATTATAAAAGTGTCTACTTTATTGTGTTATTATTTTAACAATAAACTAATATTTCTTTTGCGTGTCCCTTTGATATCCAATCAAGAATATTCTTTGTTTTTATTAATATTGCATTACCAACACCTCACGATGCCAATCAACTAAACACATTTGGTTTAATTGTACCAAGTGCTAAGTACATAGCTATAACAAAAGATAAATCAAATTACTGTAAATTAGAATCATTGGAAAAATGTAAACTAATACATTTGGCAGAATATTTATGTGAAATTCCTATTATTTACAAAACTGATTCAAGACCAAGTTGTGAAAGCGAACTGTTATCTAAAACTATTAAAGAAATTCCCGCGATATGTAATGTCAAACTTATTCATGGTAATCTAGATATTTTTAAATCACTCAATAATAATAATTTTTTATATGTTCAATCTGAATTAACGAAACTTTCACTAGATTGCCAAGGTCACAATCAGATAAAGGAAATAAATATATTCGGTATTGGCATCTTATCCATACCAACCAATTGTATCGCCTATTGTAGAGGTACCACGCTGTTACCTAGATATAGCAATGTTCTAAACTTAACTTCACCTATTAATCTGCCAGATTTCAATTTAATAAATAGTAGTTGTTGTAAAACAAATAGTATAACAAATAATATGTCCCCTACCCACTTAGAGCAAATTAACTTAGATGATATGAATCATGTTAGCAAAGCAATTAACAACCTCTTATCAGACGTTGATAAAATTCAGGAAACACCCCACATAATTAATATGGGACACATTATTCAATAATTATAAGTTTAATTGTATGTTTTATTTTGTTTTACTTAGTTTATAGAATTGTAGTTTTTTGTAAACCCAATTGCATCCTTCGCAAATATAGTTTCCGCAAATGCGATACATCTAAATCGGAATCTGTGGAACTGGAGCAAACCATTCAAGAAATTCCAGCTCCAGCCCTAAGAACCTCTTTCTAAGGTTAACTTTGGTTATCATCCCCAAAGTTCACTCTGGTAGGGGAGGTGTTATAAGCACACACTGAACCATCTCAGTACAATAGTCGTAGTCAGCAATAATCATTGGTACTAAAAGCAGTCTATTTCGAACCTTTACGGTGATCGGTTGCATAAGGGTCCCTTTTTCTTAAATTGTATTAATTAATTAAATAAATAATAATTATCTTTTTAAACAATTTCTTTTTTTAAAAAGCCTCTTTGAAGGGACCTTATAACAGAGCGCACTATTGAGTTGTCTTGTGTTGAACTAGAGCGATACGTTATAATTTGCGTTTATCGACCCCCCTCTGGAGATTTTATTCTTTTCGAATCGGTAATGGAGGATTCACTCAATAGGTTAAAAAGTATTAACAAAAGTATAAATTTTATGTGGAGATTTTAATATTAATATTTTAGATGTTACTCCATTAAGTATTAGGCTTCTCAATCTGTTTAGGTCTTATAATTTAATTAACTTGTTTTTTGAACCTACCAGGATCACGGCGTCCTCGTCGACTTGTATTGATAATATTTTTAGTGATTGTGATGCCAAAAATAAATTAGTGTTAATTAACTTAACGTCTGACCACTGTGGTTTATGAGCTAGCTTCCCTATGCCATTACATAAAAAGCCGCATAAAATAGAATGCAGGCCTTATACAGCTAGTCGGTGCGACAAGTTTAAAAATAATATAGCACATAGAATTACACCATCTATAGTAGAACACGTGAATCCTAATGATATCTATGGAGCCCTTTTTGATGTTGTGCAAAAAGAGTACCAATCTACTTTCAAGACCAAAACCATTAACATTAATGTCACCTCCGCTGGCTTTAACCAATGGGCTACTACTGGGCCAGGTATTTATAAAACTAGAGCGCAACTATACGAGTTATACGGTTTGAAAAAATTCAGGTTTGACACTCCTTTCTTAGAGTATGTCAAAAATTATTCAAAACTATTTAAAAAGATTTGTGTTTTTGCTAAATCTAAATTTTTAAGTAATACAATTAAAAATTCCAATAATAAAGTAAAAACCACTTGGAAAGTTATTAACAATGAAACGGGTAAGTCGGTTAAACAAGAAAAACAACTTGAGATTATGGTCGACAGCAAATTAGTTAATAAAGCAGCTGGCGTAGCTGAGCATGCAATGAGTTTTTTGCCAACATACCTATAACTACGACTCGCTCCTTGAATTCGTCCCCGTCTAAAGCTGTAAACCTTTTGCATAGTAGTGTGCCTAAATGTAGTCGCTTATTTAGCTTCGATCATGTAACACCTCGTGATGTAGTTAATCTTTTTAACACACTTAAGTCTAAAAACACTGGCGATATCTGGGATATCTCCATTAAACTATTAAGCAATATAATAGAAATCGTAGCCCCCTATCTAGCTGTTACTTTTAATAAATGTGTTGATTTTGGTTTTTTTCCTGACCTCATGAAGAGTAGTAAAGTCATACCTTTATTTAAATCAGGTAATAAAAATGATGTTGGCAATTTCAGACCTATTTCTATCTTACCTGCATTTAGCAAAATATTTGAAAAGTTAATACTCAAGCAATTGCTAAGACATTTTAATTTAAACAGCTTCCTTCATAATGAACAATATGGCTGTACAAAAGGTCGTTCGACTACAGATGCGGGTGTTGCACTGCTGAAACACATATTTGACGCATGGGAAAACTCGCAAAATGCTATTGGATTTTTCTGTGATCTCTCCAAAGCCTTTGATTGTGTGGACCATGACACGCTTTTGAGTAAACTATGTCATTATGGTGTCCAAAATGAAGCTCTCAAAGTAATAAATTCTTATTTACATAATAGGTTCTGTTAGGTGTACCTCAAGGCTCAATACTGGGTCCATTCTTATTCTTAATGTATATTAATGACTTACCATTTTATTTAAAGGGTATCTGTGACGTTGTATTGTTTGCAGATGACACCTCACTTTTTTTTAAAGTAAACAGGAATAGACGAGATTTTGATGACGTAAACAGTGCACTCTCAATGGTTACGGATTGGTTTACGACGAATATAACCTAGTTCTCAATGCCAATAAAACGTTAAAGTAACGTAAAGTTTGCCTTGCCAAATGTTAGGAATCTAGGTCCCAACATCGTCTTAGATAATGGGGTGCTTGAAACTGTAGACTCGGCAGTTTTTCTTGGTATAACAGTAGATGCCAAACTTCAGTGCTGCCCTCATATATCAAGCCTAGCGGGCAGGCTCAGTTCGGCCGCCTACGCCGCACTGTGGAAAATAATGGTCTGTTTCTGATTAAAAATCAATAACTTCTTTATTTCTGAATATTATGTTCTAAAATTTTGCACAAATATAGAATAGTGTATATGGCTTCAAATAGAATGTAATTTATTATGATTAAATTTAAAATAATAAATTAAAAAATAAAACAAATTCAAAATTATAAAAAATCTCCAATGTTTATTTCTTAACAATGAATACTATTATTTTAATGTTTACAAAAACCAAATATCATATAGTTCATCAAAATAAAAATCAAATAAAATAAAAAAAGCATTTTTTTAAAGATTAAAATCGAACACAGATTAATTAATTAATTGTACTGTTTACTAAATGTTATGTTATTTATACTTGATGAACTTCGGGATCTAAAATTAATTCGTTCACTTTCAAAAGGTGTCTTCATCAAGTTCCTTCACGTTTTTAGTATACGGTTTTCTAATGCTGGTAATGTAAGGATCTGAAGTATAAAGAAGAGTATGAAATACATCTTCGTTTGTAGCGGATCTTGAGCATTTTCTAGCATGATGAAGACGAATTTTTTTATAATCCTTATTGCGAGATTCTTGTGCATCTTCCGAAAGTTGACCAATAGGAAGTACTGCGAAATGCTTTATGACACTTTCTCCATGAATCAAAATTTTGTGAACTGAAGATGGTATGTAATACCATTCATAATTGCTCACATAGATCCTAGCAGTCTCCATAGCATAACTGCCAAATTTTTCAGCATTTATCATTACACCCGATGAAAGAGCTTGCAGAATTATGTAAAGTCGTTTAATCAAATTTATATCCACTCCTGTAATTTCAGCAGAGCAGCTTGCATTGTGAAAAAATCTTCTGGCAGTATTACCGTCATTAGAATTACCACTTACTTGTCTAGGTTTGTCGATGATCAATCCTAGCTCTTCACGGAAACGCCTTTGTGCCAGGGTTTTCTTCTCTTGCTTTAGTCGTTTCTTTTCTTCACTTGTGGCTGACCATGTTTGGAAAGACAGATTATAGGAAATATGTAAAATCATTTCCATACAACGAATCCAGGCGTGCAAAGTAGACAGTCCGTATTGATAAGAATCTTCATTTTCAGGCCTAGCTGTCACTTTTGTCAAATCGTTCATTTGGCGTGGAGTAGCTCCACATATTGTACATGTGGAACCCGAAGGCGTATCTGTTAATACCTGAGCTACTTTACCATCTATCATTGTAAGGAAGAGATCATGCTTCACTTGCACTCCCTCACCTTCTTTGTTAATTAATGATGGACTCAAGGAATTTAGTTTGACCCTTTATTTCATCCACAACGGCTTTAGTTTTCTCGGGAGTTTCTTTACAAAATTCTATTAATATAGGCCGGCAAAAACGAACAGATGAAGGTACCGGATTTTGCCAGACAACATCACCTGTTAGCTCGTTAATTAACTTGATAGGCACCAAAGAAGTGATAAATAAATTCGAATCACAAATAAGTTCAGACTCTTCTGGCAGTTTCTGTTTGTACTGGCTTTGACCGGATGAGCCATCACAGCCCCATTTACTATACAGAAGTAAGTTATTCAATCCATTCCTATAGACTGAATCTATTGTCAATATTCTAGCTGCAGTGTGAGCTAATAAATCTTGAAGTCTTACTATTTTTGCACTTGTGTCTGTAATTTCTATGGCTGAATACGGTGGATAGCAAGTAGTTTTAACTTCTTGCACTTTGTAATATGGCGGAAGCACAAAACATTTTCGTTCGTTCGTTAAATTTCTCAAGTACAAATATTGTGCTTTCGTTAAATCCAAGTCAATAAATACGCTCAATGCTTCTTCATCCGTTAACATTTTGGTCTGCCTTGCGTCTTCTATGAGACTCGAAAATAAGGTCTTATTTTCACTGTCAGCAAACCTTAATGTTTCCACAAGTTTAGCTTCTGTTCCTTCTCCTATCGTTTTAAGTATCATCATAGCTATAGCCTTCCAGCCAAAGTAAGATTGTCTTTTTTATAAGGAAATTGTTCACGTCCTTAACTAATTTGAACTGACTAAATTTGCCGTAGAGGCGTGGCGCTAAACCGTTGTAGTGCCTTGCTACTTGCTTCGTGCCCTTGGTATTAAGGTAAAGCAGCACATTCAAGACTGCACGCTAGGAACGCTCTATTTATTCATACGGGTTTTCCAGCACCACCCCGTGCACAAATACAACGCAGTGGCACAAGGCTTTATACGTTTGTATAAGTACCTAGTTTATGTCTGGCAACATATCTCAGGGTATGGATATACATGTTGATCACGCCGACAAAGCGGCAAAATAAAATTTTGATTTTTTTTTAGTTCTCGTCTTTCCCATAATTTGGGGTATCGTTGGATAGGCCGTTCAAAAATATTGCGGGTCTGTGAACAACATTTTCGATTCAGGGATCCGTTTGCGTAATATTAAAGTGCTAGTTGTTGTTAGAGTCAAGTGTGTCCAAAAACAGCTACATAGCTGTCAGGGGCCAGCTATATAGCTGTTTTTGGGTATTTGAAAAAAATCATGGCAGTAGTACTCGTACATCTAACAAAATTAAAAGGAAAACTATCACCGCTAAGTAGGTGTTACAAGTTAACAAGTAATAGTCGACCAACTTACATTTGCAATTGGAGAATTGACCGTGACGTATATCGATGTATGGGAGAGCAAGTTTTTCAACTACAATTTTAAGTTTTTTTTTGGGGTAAATTCATCCCAACTACGGAACTCTTTATTGTGCGTGGTCCGACACGCACTTGGCTAGTTTTTTTTGCTGTGACTGAGATATATTGACTCCACTTCAGATTCTCAACCATTGTAACACCGAAGTGTTTAATAATGTTGACTCTCTCAAGTCTTGGGCAGGCACAGGAACGTAACCCTTGAAGATATGCATTATAGACGTGTTCAAATCCATATTCATTGAGTAACATTGTATTTTTTCTTCTTTTACTGGATTCTGACAAGTCTGGATAAGATACGCACGGTCTTCCACGTTTCCCAGAAGAAGTAGATGGTGTGGAGATGGTTGTAACGTCTTCAGAGTCCGGTAAAGTTATTGAATATTCTGATTCCAACCAATTACTGTTCTTCATTAAAAATGTATCCTTGTTCCGTGAAGCTTCGTTCCAGCGTTTATTAAAAGCGGGAATAATATGTCTTTGAAAATCACTGAGGATGAAACATAAGTTGTCTTCAGACACATGATATTTTTCTTGCAAAACTGTTGATAATGCTTTCAACGATTTTCCTCCTTCGATATACGAAAGTATTATTTCACGTTTAGAACACTTGAAAGTAGACATTTTGAAGAGTCAACAAATGTAATTACACTTCTGTTAATTCACCACTATTTTGTTATTTACAATGGAATGAAACCACTGTTTATATACTATTTGAAATATGAGGGTAGTATGCATTTTGTTGATTAATATTTTCACACGCAACATGAGTGCAAAAAAGATAAATGCCCTAATATCAATGATAAATTACAAAACTTACCGCAAACTATTGATGTAAACAGCAACATTTCAAACCGCAATAGATAGCGAGCGGTTTTCCGTTTTCTGACTCTTATCACATTTTTATTAATTACTTCATAACTCGCAAATATCCGCAGCTGTTATTATTTGATTATGTTTATGGATAGTTAGGCTACAAATCAACATTAAATGTAAAGCAGGGGTAAACGTGGGTAACTGTCAAAAGTCTCGTTGAACTTTAAAAAAACTTTTTTTTCACCATATTTTATTTTGCAATTATTTTAAGGTGAACCTTAACATAACATTAAATACATATTAGCTGTTTCATATTCTTCAAAAGACGAGGTTTCCAGAAATATATAATACATTATACCTTTTCCTGTAACGTATAACAATAAAATCAATTTAAAAGTGATGAAGTGAACGGGCCTGACATGGACGTCCGTCAAAACTATAAAGTTTGTGGTGTTGTAAAAAAATCATTTCATTTAATATTTATAATTTTTTGATATTATAGTCTAGTTTGGTCCTTAAACTATTGAGTAAAATAAAAAAAGCATGCCAGTAGCGACATTGACAAAAACCATTTTTAATCAGCAGTTGTTCTAGGATTTTCCATAGTGCGCCGTCAGAAAAGTAAGACAATACACTGACGTTGATACAGCTCGATTAGTTTATTTTAGTTATTTTCATAGCGTTATGTCCTACGGTATTTTGCTGTGGGGCAAAGCCACTGACATTCAAAATATATTCGTTCTTCAAAAACGAGCTGTTCGAGCTATTTACCAGCTTGGTGCCAGAGTTTCTCTGAGAGATTTTTTTAAAGAGGTATTCTCACGGTGGCATCACAATTCATTTTCGCGAACATCTTATATATTAGGCAAAATATACACTTATACAGTAAAAATAGTGATATTCACAATATTAACACCAGAAATAAGGACAAATTACGAGCTCCATTTCACCGGCTTCATAAGGTACATAACTCATTTGTTGGGCTTGGTATAACTTTTTATAACATGCTGCCCTCTTCTTTGCTAGATTTGCCTTTTAATGCGTTTAAAACTAAAGTAAAATCCACCCTTTGTTCAAAGGCATACTATTGTATCAATTACTACTTAAACGATAAGAATAGTTGGTCGCTGTGATTAACTCAAGACAATGTTTATGTTCTTTCTCCAGAATTAGCTTACCTACTGACAGGTTATATGAGTTCATATAATTGATTATTTTTTTTATTTGACTGTATAAGTCAATGTAGTTTAATTTAGTTAAATTTTAATTTATTAGTGACATAATCTACTCATTACAATGTGTGTTTTATGAGTTCTATTGCAATAAGTAGTTAGCTAGCGGCCTCGACTATTGATTATACTATTCTTGCCTGAGCAACCGGCAGCAAGCTCGTCATGCTCCCTTAGATGTCACTGCCTGCGGTAGCATCGGGGGTCAGGTTGCTTCCTTCTCTCTAATATGGCGAGGGGGGTGATGGCTGATCTTTGCGTTATGCTCGTGAACGGGTGCTGCTTGTGGTGACTGGTCATCTTGCTGATCATGGTTTTAATTGTTATTAGTAATCGTTTACTTATATTACTTCGATGGGGCTAGTTTATCATTTCTCACTTCAGCAATAGCCTTATGTAAGCGGGCACGCCCTTTATGCCTGGAGGCTTTTATTTAGGTATTAAGTTCTATTTACGTTTTTTTATGTTGTAATTTTTATCTGCTTGAGTACAGTTTGTTCATTGTTTTGTTGGTATACTGGCGTGTGGTAGCTAACATATGGCAAGTGTGTAATTTAATCCAATGTTTTGTGTTTCGTATTGTTAATTACTTTGCATACGATTTGTATAGAATTAAGTTTATATAACTAAACAGATAGATGTGCTGCAGGGGAGTTTGTTCCACCACTTCTTCTTCCCAGCTAAAGTACTAGGAAGTGGTGAAGGGCGGACATTTTTGGGGGACTGTCTTATGTAACTTTGACTTTCGAAAAGTGCTGATTTTCAGCCTAGTTTGAATAAATGACTTTTGGTTTTGATTTTGATTTTGATAAACAGATCAAGTATCTTGACTTGGCTCGCGAGGTTGTCGACATGTGGGATGTGGATTCAGCAATCATTGTGCCGATAGTCAAATCAGCCAATGGCCTAATTGCCAAAAGCCTCGAGAAACACCTATAGAGGCTCACGTTGGACGACTGGATTAAGGGCTTGATTCAGAAAGCGGTACTTCTTGACACGGCTCGCATTGTTAGGAGGTTCCTCTCTCTGGAGCCCTGACCGCCGATAGCTTGAACCCTATTCCTGATACCGGTGGGCTACCAGTTTTTATATTTTTAAATGTTTTTTTTTTTATATTTTAAAAATATAATTAGAATGAGTATGTAACAAAATAAAAGAAAATAATAATAATAAATCGTTTATTTATAAGAAGGACACATTTACAATAAATACCTTAACAATTAAAATAGCAATCTTAAAAGTGTGATACTTAGTTTTGCAGGCCAGTGTAGTTTGAAAAAATATGATTGACTTGTAAAAGTGTGTTTACAGAAATAAAATCATTTATCATTTATTTATTTATTTAATGATGGACCCAAATAATTTATTTGGCTTTTTATTTCATCCACAACAGATTTAGTTTTCTCAGGAGTTTCTTTGCAAAATTCTATTAATATAGGGCCAACAAAAACGAACAGATGAATACATACATAAACTCACGCCTTCTTCTCATGGGGGTAGGCCGCCAGGTAGGTAGAACGCCACCTGCTTCGCTCCTTACATACTCCTTTTGCTTCGTTTACGTTCATACATCTGACCTTTTTGAAGAATATCATTAATGAGGTTACTGTCTTTCTGGGGCATCCCCTCCCGGCATTTCCACTTACATCTGCTTTGTACATACCTTTTGTTAGTCGCCTTTCATTCATCCTCTCAACATGACCAAACCATGTAAGCATACTATTTTCAATTTTTGTCACTACATCTTCCTTTAAACCGCACCGTTGCCTTATCACATCATTTTTCAGCCTATCATTTATAGTCACTTCACGCATGCTTCTCAAGGAATGCATTTCCACAGCATTTACCCTACTTTCATGCTTTTTTTGCCACACCCAACATTCACTTCCATACATAAGTGTCGGCACCAGCGCACCATTATGAACAGCCAGTCGAGCCTCTTTGGGCATCGACTGGTTGGTCACCATCGTATGTATAGCATCATTCACTATTTCCCGCATTTACTCTCCTTTTCACATCTTCATCAATCTTTCCATCCCTTCAAACTCAAAACTCAAACTCAAACTCAAAGTATTTATTTCAATTAAACCATTTACAGGCACTTTTGAATTGTCAAGGAGTCGGTCAGTTAGAAATATGAAGCTAGTTGCCCATTCCAAAGAGTAGTAGGTACCTATGGAGAAGAACGGGCAAGAAACTCCATGGAAACTCTTTTAAATTAAATTGATACATAAAGATTAGTACAAAAATAATGTTGAAATTATAACTAAATGTGAGGACGATGTAAAATAAAAAACCGCGTCCATAGTAGAAAGAGAAACAAAAACAATTTCTAAATAAAATAATTACAAATAAGCCGAGGACGCTAAGAGGTGACCAGTCCCAACTAACGGCGCCCGTTCACGAGCATGCCGCATGGATTAGCATCATTCAGCTCAACCATTTTGAAGGGAGCTAAATGATCCAACACACGCGCCACCATCAGCGAGACATCTGAGTGAGCATGACATACTCTCAGCCGCCAGGGCCCATTCAAGTCAATTACATAACCGGTAAATGGTAGCTCTATTATACATAGTACTCACACCTGTGCAATGCAATTATACAATACAACGTAGGTTGAATTTATACAATGCAAATATAGTCTTACAATGTTCAGCTGCTCCAACAGTATTTTCAAATGTTAATTATTCAATTGGTTGTGGTTGTGGAGCAGGACCAGCATTGTAAACAGACTCTCCAAATATACCTTAACTTCTTACTAACTTAATGTACCTTAACTGCCTTAACTTCTCAAGTTCTCAACTCATTTAGATTCCCTATACTCAGCTGTTTCTTGTCACATTCCAGGTGCCTTTTGGGGAAACTAGTGAATATGATGACCCGCGGAGCCACAGTTCGTGACATGACTGACAAATTGAATGTTGCACTTAAGGAGCTGGAGGCATCAAAAAATCTTTGCAACCAGCTGCTGCAGGAAAGAGAGGACAGCGAGATTGAAGTCCAGAGGGCCAATGACAGAAACACTCAACTCAAGAGCCAGCTTGTAGAACTTCACACCCAGCACATGCACCCACCATCCACCCACCATCTCCGTCAACTAGCGTCAAACTTCCAACAGTGCAATGACACTTATCACCAAGCATTGAAACGCATATCAGGCCTTGAAGTGGAATTGTGCAAAGCACACAACATAATTTCCACCATCAATTCTCTGAAAGCCAGCTAACAGGTTGCCAACACCAATAACCTTTTCAACGAGCTGCTTGGTAGTGTATCCGCACTGGAGTGTGAAAAGCCCACCGTCACAATAGACCTGACTGGGGAAGTTACATTAACTAAATGTCCTATCCTAACTAGTCATAATAAAATTAAGAAATATATAAAGCTCAGCAAAAATATTAAAAAATACTGGAAACTCTTGAAAACACATAATGTTTATAAGTGTTGTTCATTAATCTTAGGAAAGAGCGTATCAACTTACAGACCCAATTAAATTTGTGTAATAATAAATTAGAAAGTAGCAGACAAATGTATGACGTGGACATACAGAACCTTCAGAAGGCATTATTGAGCAGGGAAAATTCATTAAAGGAAATCTTTTGTACGTATGAGTCTAGTCAACAAATGTTAAGACGCTGACAACACCTAAACCGTTGTCACTGTCAGATTGCATAGAAAAGAAAGACAAGCGCGATGTCAGAACGCTTGGAATTTATTGAACAAAATATGAAGCAATTATTTATTTACTCAAAATTGAGTTGAGTAATCGAAAATAAAAACAACCAAATTCTGCATTCAAATAAGACGTTCTTGTTATTAATTAATTATGTAACGTATGTTGATATTTAATACAGATATTTTGGATTAGAACTCAAGGTAAGAGGTTAGTTTTACGTTAGTCTATATAAAATTAACATATATTTTTTCCGCTACCACAAACTATACAGATTTCGAAATTTTTTTTCTTAAGAGAAGCCTATTTTGGTCAATTGGGTCTTGTCAGCGCCTTAAGTGAGCGCTAGCAAGGGGCCTGTGAGTTGGTGGACCTGATGAATTACAATGCAGAGAATCACTGACTAATAATCTCACCTGTAATTGTGCTCCCTCTCTGCCATCTCTCATGTCACAGTATGTTGTTCCTACAGCTTTACCCATTTTAACTCATATATTAGAAACTGTCAACCCCACTCAAAGTAATGTTCTGTTCTATTCAGATTATTAGGACACAAATGAATGAGCAGACTACTGTAGTTCTTTTAATTGGAAATAGTCTGAGTTTAAATAAAAGGGACATAGTTAATGGTGTCGACACCCTACTTAAATTAAAATTAGGTAAATTAATGTTATGTGCATTGTCGTATTCAGATAATTTGCATGATGAAGAAAACAATTACATTTATAGTTTAAACAACATAATGCATATTTTGACATGTCGTCATAGTGACCGTTTATTGTATTTTGATAGTAACAATTTTGTTAAAGATTTTGTTTTAATTCGGGAACATAAGAAGAGGAAGGAAGAAGCATATTATGCTTCTTCCCAAGAAAAGTCAACATGTATTGGCTACTTTGTTAGCTTACAGTATACACGCAGTTATTAATAATTTAACTGAGACTAGGTTAAGTGACGAAACAGTATTATCTAGTACTTCTAAAGATACTGTGATAGATTCTTTAAACTTTTAGACTCGACAAAAGAGAAGTATAATAAGAATATTTTACTCTATCACCAAAATATACGAGCTCCGATGCAAAATAGTTCGTCTAGTAGGTATGGAAAGTAGTGCAAAGCGTAAAATATGGAAAGTAAATATTGGCAAAATAATTAAAAAAGTTTAATAAAAACTAAACCACAATTTGAGGAACATTTTAAAGTTTATTTTTACATAACATAACAAATTTAAAAAATATTCTGAAAAACATAACGCAAAAGTATTCGTCTACCCTTGTCACTCACGCAAAATAGTTCGTCTACCACTTAGTTGTGTCGCCTTTGCTCTCAATGACAGCTTTAATGCGAAGAGGCATGGTTGCAACCAACGCTGCACACTCCTCAGGCGTAATTGACTCCCAGACAGCCAAGAGTTTAGCCTTTAAGTCGCTCTTCGATCTTGATGGATTTTTACGGAGAACTTTTTTCATTTTCCACCATAGGGGTTGGATCTAGTATCGTTTGGCAGGAGTTGGGGGGTACAAGGGGCTAAAGTTGGTAGGGTTTGGGTCCCCGATTATAACGTTACCACTCTTATTAAAAGGTAATGCATATTTTTCGAGAAATTAATAAAAAATGTTTCTAACCTCGAATCCGATAAGAAGCGAAAAACGAAACGTTTAAAATGGGCGATTGACAACCAAATCTGCCCCAGCATCTGTAGTCAGTATCCAGTATCAGTATTTGTAGTCAGTCCATGGTATAAAATGTCGGGCAAATTCGATAACACGGAACGTAAACAATAAAACAGGTATGCCATTTGCGTCATGTGTCACTGTCATTTGTTTTCGATCGTTCCGTTTCTCCTCGAGTTGCGTGAATTTTTTCTCTGTGTTTGTACTTCCACTGGTCGTATATGTGTACAAAAGGCAATGTTACTACTGTTACTAGGAGAACTTAGGATGCAAGAGCGAGCGAAGCGAGCTCGGGACTTGGGGACTCGGACAGGTTAGGTTCGAAGGGGATGGCGGGGTTTAGTGAGCGAGCGGAGCGAGCGAACTGACCCCGCTATCCCCTTCGAGGTTATTGTTTTTTAAACCCTAGAGGCCCGCGAAGCGGGCCTCATACTACGCCTTTTAATCGACTTTAAGTGTTTTGAGGTTAGGTTACAATAATTTGTTTTTCTCAAGAACGGTGCGTTACCTTTTCATGGGAGTGGTGCCATGGGCAAGGAGCACCCCTCCCCCAATCTCCCCCGCAAAGCTGGGCTCATACTACGGCTTTTTAAGCGACTAAAAGTTTTGAGGTTAGGTTACAATAATTTGTTTTTCTCAAGAACGGTGCGTTACCTTTTCATGGGAGTGGTGCCAGGGGGCAAGGTGAACCACCCCCCAATCTCCTCCCCCACTCCCACCCCCCTTCTCCTGCCAAACCATACTAGATTTTTACCAATTTGGACTCGTCACTCCAAATGATACTACGCCACTGATCGGAAGTCCAATTTAAATGATCACGAGCAAACTTCAACCTCTTTTTCTTTTGTACACCAGTCAACAGTGGTTTCTCCTTAGCGATGTAAAATCCGTAACCCATTCTTTTTAGGACTCTTTTCAAGTATCAACTGAAAGGTCTTTGTGAATCATGTCCTGCCATTGCACCGTGAGTTCTCCAGCTCGAGCACGACGATTATTTTTGATAATTTTCTTCAGGATTCTGTTTTCTACTGCACTTGTGATGCGTGGTCGACCAGTTTTCTTCAAACAAGAAGTCGTTCTATTCTTTTTATAGTGCTGAATGATAGATTGGACTGTAGACCTAGGAAGTATCAAGTCTTTAGATATTTGGTAACTTGATTTGCCAGAATCGACCCCATAAACTATTCCATTTCGAAGCTCTTCACACACGGGTTTGCCACGCCCCATTGTTATTTGAAAACTAATGAAAAAACTGTCATTTTCAGAATTTATACTGTTTCACTTGACAAATGGCACAGAATTACTTTAACAAATTTAAATTATGCAACATAATTGTACAAAGAAGGAATAATCTTATTTAACGCACCGATAGACGAACTCTTTTGTATCGATTAACAATTAGACGAACTATTTTCCTTATAACTTCTTCGAATTTAAAACAGGATGTGTATTTTAAAAAGCTAAAATAGTTTATTGGTTCATGGCATAAGTAACGCGACATGTGATAGTAGAACAGCTTAATATTTTATATAGATATACAAAAATAATGAAGTTAGAAAAAATCTCACAGAGAAAATTTCACACTAGACGAACTATTTTGCATCGGGGCTCGTAAATCGTTTCTCTGGCAAAATCCTAGAAGTGGAATTGTTAATAGATAAATATCATATGGATATCTTATGTTTTTGTGAAACCTGGTTAAGACCGGATAGGATGTTGTTTAATGTAAATATTTTTTTAGTTGCCAGTGCGTACAACAGGCCCTCAATAGGGGGTGATACCTTGATATTATGTAAAAGTATTTTCAGACATAAGGAAAGGAAGGATATCACTGCTTGCTCTGTTGATCGCTTATGTGAGGTAGCATGTGCAGAGGTTGAAGGCCATACTTTCTTATGTGTTTATAGACCACCAGCATCAAACTTGTCATCATTTTTAATAATTATGGAAGAAATACTAAGCAAACTTTTTAAAGATAATACATTCGTTTTTGTTTGTGGTGACTTAATATTGATCTACTCGTATTAGTTAATTCACTGGATAAAAGTAAGCTTATATCATTGTTTAAATCATTCAATTTAAGAGGACGGTAAATACCAGCAACCTTGAGCGGGTGGGAGGAGCTTGCGTCACCCCCCGCGACCCCGCAACCGTACGCACGTAACGTAGGGTAACCATACGTTTCAGATGGTGTGGACTGTCCTGGATGATTTTTTATCACCATCCAATTTTTGTTATGTAGTGTTAATAAATAAGGTAATATTCAGATAATAAAATAAGATTGTAATATATTATTTTAATAGTTTGCATTGAATAAGTTGGTTTATACAGGGTGTAATTTTAAATACCATCAACCTATTAAGGGTCATTGTGCTCATCATTATAAACAACTTTTACTATGGAACTAAACATGAAATCGCGATAAAAAAGCTGTTCCCTACATATTGACGAGTTAAGCGAACATAAGTGTAGGGAACAGCAGATTTTTTTTCGCAACTTTACGAGGCACGGAGGAGTCTCGGTACGTAAAGATGGTCACCCATCCACGGAACAACTGCGGCAAGAATAGCTTAACCTTATTGATCGGTCCCATTGATAGGATAAATGGGCCATATACAGACTGGTCCTGCATGTTAAGGGTTGTAAGACAGGGTTGTGTGGCGTCACCGTGGCTGTTCAACTTGTATATGGATAGTAAAGTTGTCTGATAGATTTAGAAGAGGGTGAGTGTGGATAGAGAATTAATGAGTGGCTTGTCAAATGCTTTCTTTACACAGATGATCAAGTTCTACTTGCAGCGTCAGCAGAACAGCTGCAAGACATAGTCACTGTGATGGATGACGCATTTAAGATGAATGGGATGAATATAAATGTGAATAAGACGAAGGTGGTAGGTGGCAGGAAATGTGAATAAGGTATGTGGAAGGTGACATGGTGTTTGAATAAAAAACTTATTACAAAAAAAAAAACAACCGACTTCCAAAAAAAAACACTACAAAGTGAAAAATAACTTTAATTTTGGAAGTCGGTGCCTTTGGATTTGTATTTTAGGTTTTTTGCCACCGAATTCCGAAAATTGAAGTTATTTTTCACTTTGTAGTGTTTTTTTTTCTATAGTATTTGCCTTTTTTTTGGGTGGGTAATCTTCAAATAACTTCTCCCGCTCTGGGCGGAGCGGGAGGGTGTGTCAGACTCTTACTGACTAAAACCCACCCGTATTCATTCCTTTTTGTTGCATGTGTTGCCAGGGGCCTCGGTGACCCATAAGTACCTACCTGCGACCCCGGCAGATAGTATTTGCCTGCCTCTTGAGAAGAAGGCGTGAATTTATGTACGTGTTTATATTTGTAGTAATTACTTTTTAACATTTCGTAGAAATGTAGTCATTTTTCGAAATGTTTCTCTTGTCGAGTGTCTTGATCATCCTGTTTCTCTGTCTCTTCTTTGTCTGTATTTTGCCTTGAACCAAAATCATTAATTCCATTCCAGTTGATGGTCCTGGAAATATAAACAAAACCTGTAAATCTACATTATATTTAATAAATAACGAACCATTGTCAGTTCTTTCACTATATTCGTCATTATTTATTTCCGTTGGGTCGCAAAAACCAAAATATTATAACATAATCTTATTTATGAGCTGCACCTGTTTATTTAAACTAGACAAGTTTCTAACCTACTATAACGGGATTGTCCCCATAAAACCTTATTAAATGGTATGCCTACAATCTACAAATTAATACTCACTTTGTCTCCGTATTTTCATGTTGGGAATCATTGTCAGTTCTTTCATTATTTTTATCATTATTTATTTCCGTCGGGTCGCAACAACTAAAATATTATAACATAATCTTATTAATGTACTACACCTGTTTTTTTTTAAGCTAGGTAAGTTTCAAACCTACTGTAACGGGATTGTCCTTAAAAAACCATCATAAATGGTAATCTACAATTTATTAGGTACTTACTTGCTCTCCGCATTTTCGTTTCGGGAATCTGTATTATTTCAAATCCTCCTAAAAAAAAAAATTGATACGGATCTAAAGTTATGTTTGTACTTACTCGTAAATAAATAATGGATATACTCGCGCACAAATTATTATCAAAATATCATTTAGCTAACCTCATTATATTATAATAATATATGAGAAACTTACCTTCGTATCATGTTTCTTTCATGTATACGTCATTTCTCTTTCAGAACTTTAGTTGTTTTACCCATATTGTCGAAAAAATACGGAAGTACAGCGGTCGCGCAAAGTGTCAGCGTCTACCCGTGACAGTGGTCAGCGGTACACTGCCGCCGGTCGCCCGCGCAGAGCGCCGCATGCCATTCCGTTCGATTTTATAGGGAATATTTATTTTTAGTAATAAAAGTATGAATAGTTGAAAAAAAATCACAGATAGAATTATAGATAACAAAATAGTCTATTCATACAAAAAAAAAAAAACATGAAAATATCTTTAGGAGTTTGGAAGTAATTTCGATTTTTATTTTTGGGTAGACATTACTTCCTGAATTTATTTCATAAAGTATTTTACTACAATACTAAAATATTCACAGATAGAATTGATGTGTATGCGGTCTAGTTTAACATATATTTTTGCGTAACTTACTTGCATTCATTGAAGGCATAATAACAGATTTAAAAGTCACTAAAATCATATATCTGCGCCTTAAAGTGTATATTTAAAAAGCAACTAGAATAACAGCAACCTCAGCTTCGTGCATAGACAACAACATAATCAGCCTATAATGTTCCCACTGCTGGGACACAGGCCTCCTCTCTGTGAGAGGGAGTGGGCCGTAATCCACCACGCGGGCCCAGTGCGGGTTGGTAGATGTCACATGTCTTCGAATTTTTGGTTTTAGGACATGCCGGTTTCCTTACGATGTTTTCCTTCACCGTTTTGAGAGCAGTGGTGATGAAAATAATTTACACAAAGTAAAGCGCCTGTCTGGGTTCGAACCCACGACCTACAATTCGTAAGTCGCGGCCGTTACCACTGGGCCACCACCGCTCCGCACCGCATAGACAATGTATTTACTAATTGTAAAATAAAAGACTCTTCCTTAATTAGTGGCGACCATACTGGTCAACTTGTATCATTTGACCTAGATAAAAAGTTACACATAGATAACCATTCAATTAAGACCTCTCACTAAAAATAAATTGAAAATGTTTAATGATAATGTTCTTAGCAATCCTTCAACAGCTAGTTTTGATTCACAAGACCCCAATATAAACTACGGTACATTATTTTCTACAGTTTGCCAAGAATTCAATAAAGCATGTCCTGTGAAAAAGTTGCAATCAATACTAAACCAAAATTTAATGAATGGGTCACTGCTGGCATTAGAAAAAGCAGAGATATTTTATATAATTTGTACTACGAGAAATCATTGACTTCTGATCAAGCCCTTCATAATTATGTCAGAAACTATTCTAAGATATTCAAAAGAGTCTGCGCTCAAGCTAAATCTAAATTAATAAGTAACAAAATTAGTATTTCTAACAATAAAATAAAAGCTGTGTGGCAGGTAATTAACAAAGAAACTGGAAACACAAAACAGCGAGATCAGAATGAATTGTCTTTAAAAAATAATAATGAAACCATTACAGATAAGTTAAAATTTGCTGAGGCATTAGAAAATTTCTTTACCAACATCCCAATAGAGGTTACGAAATCTCTCCCCTCATCACATATATCAGCTGAATCTCTTCTCAAAAAACACTTCTGTAAGGACATTCCAAGTTTTGAATTCAAGCCCATTTCTATTGTCACAATTAAGAAGGCATTCAAAAGTCTTAACATAAAGAAAACAAGACTTATGGGGGATTTCCGTTAAGGTTCTTGGAGATATCATTGACACAATAGCCCCTGTCCTAACAGGCATATTTAATCAATGTTTAGACAGCGGTACGTTTCCTGATTTAATGAAACATAGTAAAGTAGTACCGATTTTCAAATCGGGTAGTAAGAGTGATCCCTCTAATTATAGACCTATATCTGTGCTACCAGCATTGAGTAAAATATATGTAAAAATCATACTAGACCAGATGTTGTCACATTTCAATTGTAATGGGATTTTACATAGTCGCCAGTTTGGTTTCACGAAAGGTAGGTCGACGACTGACGCAGAAGTAAAACTCATCAGTGACATTTTGGAATCCTGGGAGAAATCCCAGGATGCCATTGGCATTTTCTGTGACCTCTCAAAAGCGTTTGCCTGCGTTGACCACAATACACTGACCTGTAAATTACACCACTACGGAATTCGTGGACAAGCTGCTGGTCTTGTTCTGTCCTATCTATCAAACAGGCAGCAAAAAGTAAACGGTAACGGGGCAACGTCCTCGGGGTCTCTAGTAAAGATGGGCGTGCCCCAAGGTTCAATTCTTGGCCCTTTCCTATTTCTAGTTTATATTAATGATCTCCCTTACATTATGGCAAACTTATCGGATATAATGCTATTCGCTGACGACACTTCTCTTATTTTTAAAATTGATAGAAAAGATCCAGATGTTTTATACGTCAACGATAGTCTGGCTGTTCTTTTGAAATGGTTCGCAGCTAATAATCTCTTACTTAATGCGATCAAAACAAAATGTCTTAAGTTCTCACTACCAAATGTACCCCTAGTGGCTCTAAATTTAAAACTTGATGAGACTAGATGCTATTACGGAAACTGTATTTCTAGGAATTACTCTAGATTCGAAATTGCAATGGGGAGCCCACATTAGAGCACTTTCAGGTAGATTAAGTTCAGCTGCATGAACAGTAAGAAAAATTAGACAGTTGACTGATATAGCCATAGCTGGGTTAGTATGTTTTGCTTATTTCCACAGTATTATGTCTTATGGCATTCTGTTGTGGGGATCGGCAGCTGATGTCGATTCAATTCATATTTTACAAAAGAGGGCAATCCGCGCAGTCTATAATTCTATATCCTCCTCTGGGACATTCTGGGTCCTCGTGAGTCCCTTAGAAACAAATTCAAAGAAATTAATGTACTAACTCTGCCTTCTCTTTATATCTTAAAAAGTATTTTGTATGTTCGCAAAAACTTATGTCTTTTCAAAACAAGAAGTGATTTCCTTAATATAAATACACGTAGTAAACATGAAATTGTGATACCCAAATTTAGATCAACAAAAACAAGCAAATCATTTGTTATCAACAGTATCCGCTTTTATAACAAGTTGCTGTTGATGGAAAGTTCAAAACCCACATCAACCTGCCGGGGTCGCGGGAAGGTACTTATGGGTCACCGAGGCCCCAGCAACACAGGCAACGGAAGGAATACGGGTGGGTTTTAGTCAGTAAGAGTCTGACACACCCTCCCCGCTCTGCCCAGAGCGGGAGAAGTTATTTGATGATTTACCATCCACAAAAAAAACCCCACTTCAAACGTGTCCTTATCAAAAACGCATATTATAAAATGAAAGACTACGTTGAAGACAAGGAAGTTTGGCAATAATTCCTTCTGCACATGTGGCTTCCCTGGTACTTCATAAACGGCATAACTATGCAAATGTCTATTAACTGCTCCCAAATTACGATGTTTATTATTATTATTTTTATACATACTTTTTTGACATAATATTTTCATTGTTTGACATTATATACCTACAATTTTGATTTCAGACTTGTTTTAATGGCAAACATGTCATTTGGTTTAAATGGGTTTTTATTTTTATTATTTTATTAATATTTTACATAGCTTATTGTGTACCTTGTGAATGTGAGAACGTTGTAGGCTTAATAGACTAGATATGTAGACCTTTTTCTTTTTTTTTGTTGAGTACCTGGTACGTCTCAACAGGCCTGCACTGTCCTCCCATACCTATTAACACTGTAATTTGAAAACATTGTAAAAGCCAATTATTTTTAAAAGAGTAACCGTGGAGTTTCTTGCCGGCTCTTCTCCATAGGAAAAGACCAATTGGAACCGTCCACCTAGCTTCTGACGTTTCATAACCCCATGCCCATGTAGGTTTATGTGAAATAAAAATATTCTGATTTAATATTTTTTTTTATTTTGATTTTACCTATACCAAGGCATCAGTATGCGTCGTACTGCAAGAATGGTGGGGGTTAAATATTGAAATTCACTTACTTGCTCTACACTCTTATCATTTATTTTCACATCACACACCGATATATCCTCTTCTCTTTCAAACACCATGACCTTCGTCTTATTCACATTTATATTCATACCTTTCATCTTATATGCTTCATCCATCACAGTCACATGTCATGCAGCTGTTCTGCTGACGATGCAAGTAAAACTTGTAGAAAACGAACAGATGAAGGCACCGGATTTAGCCAGACAACACCACCCAATAGTTTGTTAATTAATTTGATAGGGTGATAGGGCACCAAAGAATCGATAAGCAAATTTGCATCAGAAATCAGTTCAGTTTCTTCTGGAAGTTTCTATTTTTACAGGCTTTGACCAGATGAGCCATCACAACCCCATTGACTGTATGGAAGTAATTTTATCAATCCATTCTTATACACGGAATCTATTGTCAATATTCTAGCTGCAGAATGATTTAATAAATCTTGAAGTTTTAGTACTTTTGCACTTGTGTTTGTAATTTCAATAGCTGAAGATGGTGGACAGCAAGTTTGTTTAACTTCTTGTACTTTGTAATACGGTGGAAAGATAAAACATTTTCGTTCGTTTGTTAAATTTCTCAGGTACAAATATTGTGCTTTCGTTAATCCACATCAATAAATATGCTCAATGCTTCTTGATCCGTCATTTGTTTCAGCCTTGCGTCTTCCGTGAAACTTAAGATGTTTCCATGCACAAGTTTTGCTTCTGTTCCTTCTCCTATCGCACGTAATCCTTGCAGATATGCATTGTAGATGTGGTCAAACTCAAACTCAAAGCATTTATTTCAAATAAATCAATTACAGGCACTTTTGAATTGTCAAGGGGTCGGTCGGTCACTTAGAAAGATGAAGCTAGTTGCCCATTCCAAAGCGTAGTAAGTACCTATGGAGAAGAACGGGCAAGAAACTCCACGGACACTCTTTTAAATCAACGTATTATGGTTACAAAATATTGTTTACATCATAACATAATATTATTTCTTTTTTTGCTGGATTGTGACGAGTCTGTATACGATACGCACGGTCTTCCACGTTTTCCAGAAGAAGTAGATGGTGTGGAGTCGGTTGTAACGTCTTCAGAGTTCGGTAAATTTACTGAATATGCTGATTCCAACCAATTACTGTTTTTCATTAAGATATTTCCTTTTTCCGTGAAGCTTCCGTCCACCGTTTACTAAAAGCGGGAATATCTTTGAAATCACTGAGAATGAAACGTCTTCAGATACATGATAATTTTCTTTCAAAACTGTCGATAACGCCTCAAATGTTTTTCCTCCTCCGATATAGGAAAGTATTATTTCACGTTTAGAACACTTGAAAGTAGACATTTTAAAGAGTTAACAAAACACGTAAGTTATATTGTATTCGTAACAATTAAACGCATAAATGCGCAACAAAACAGCAATACTATACTACGAGTATACTATTTGCGTTAACCTCCTTCTGCGAAGCAGTAATGCTCGCGAAGGAGGAGGCGATACGGTTGAGGGAAAGGCAAATTTCGCGCCCTCTCGCCCCTAGCCGCCGCAGGAGACGCCCTGGGCGTCGGGAATCCCGGGCGGATTTCCGGCCACCGTAGGCGCGGGCTTGCGGATGGTGAGCAATGGGTAGCTTACCGTCCGGTAAGGACCAGGCCCGGGTCGACGGTGCGTTATATTCCACGCGCGCCTCAAAGAGGGCCGATGCCTGTCGGGGTCGCGGGAAGGTACTAAAGGGTCACCGAGGCCCCTGGCAACACAGGCAACGGAAGGAATACGGGTGGGTTTTAGTCAGTAAGAGTCTGACACACCCTCCCGCTCCGCCCAGAGCGGGAGAAGTTATTTGATGACTACCCACCAAAAAAAAAAATACTATACTATTTGAAAAATTAGGGTAGGGTTAAATAAAACCTTGTTGATTAAATCTTTCACACCCAACATGAGTGCAAACATGATAAACGCCCTGACTTTAATTAATTTTAAATAGTAACTTTTATAATATCTTTTAAAGTATTTATTTAAATGATATGATGTAAAGGCATATTTTAATCTAAATTAAATTCCCAATTTAATCCCTTTTTATTGGCTAAGGAATAATATAATACGGTTAAATTAGCCTCGGAAATAACAATGAAATTTTTATCAAATTCGGAAACAAAAATGCTTACTGTGGGTCATTCTTACAAGATAGGCATAAGCTATCGCCTGCTATATCCTGTAAAACATAGGTACATTTTATGTATCTCCAGGGCCGGATTTAGGGCAGGGCAACAGGGACACTGGCCCTGGGCCTCCACAAAGAAGGGGCCTCCACAATTTGTTTGTAAGATAAGGAAAAATACATCCTTTGTGCCCTTCAAAGAAAAAGTTCACAATCACAAGATACCTTTTTTAAATTGTTTTTTTTTTTCATCTCTTCCACAAATTTTTCGGGCCTCCACTTCTTGGTTGCCAGGGCCTCCACACTTGTAAATCCGGCCCTGTGTATCTCGTACGGTTTACGTGGCGCACGCTAGTAAAGCTCCAGTCGGCATATTTTTTCCGACATAGTCAACAATAATCGTCATATTTCAGCCAATTTACAAAAAACCATTATTATATACACTTAACCTTCCACATGGATCACTTCGTCCATTGATGAAAACCGTTTGAAAATTCGTTCAATAGTTATTGAGTTTATCGCGTTCAGACAGATAGACGCGGCGGGGGACTTTGTTTTATAATATGTAAGGATTTGTATGCTTAGGTATTCTGGGCTCATCTCTCTCTCTTTGAGACCCTCGCAACAAGCCCTTCCATATGTTATGTACACGGTACAGTTTGCAAAACGTTTTCTTTTTCTTGTATTCAAAATTCATTTATTTACGTTACGCGTCCGTGTTTGGTCACAGAAATTCATATTATGTATACCAAAGGACAATGACAAAATCACTATGGGACGTGGCCCATTTGGTTTTATATGGCGGTCATCGTCGAAACTTTTAGTTGGTATTGGAAAAACCTCATCACAAATATTATTTGATAAATGATTTTTTTGCGAATGCAGTCCGAGATGATATATTTGAAAAAAGTAAACTCGTAAGTTGTTAAAACCTGCTTTTAGATGGTAAATAAATAAAATTAAAATAATTTTTGACTGATTCAGACTGATGTTAGGTTATGTTACCGCATATTAACTTTTATTTGTCATATTATTCTGCATCTAATTAATAATGTTTGATTGACGGCCGCGAAAAAAAATTAAATTGCACCATTTTTGGTCATTGACTTTTTAACTTAATCGGTCCAGTTGATTCGGAGCGAATCGGCTGTGAGAGACGGACAGACACTATCCAATATAGGATTAATTAACCTATCTATACATGTTCGTTTCATTTATGGGTACAAAATGTTGTAAAGTAGTGTTATTTTAGCTTTTAATAGTAAAGACATTGAGAGCGACAAAGGTTTGTGATATTTGTGAAGAATGAGTTTTTGCCAGAGGTGCGTGCTAGGTAGATGTTATCTATGCATGTAAAAAGGCCCCACGTCGTTTTTAGAGTTCCGTAGTAAACAAGGAATATAGTTTCGCCATGTCCGTCTGTCTGTCTGTCAGCCCCGCTATAGCTCAGAGACGCTTAGTACTATAAAGCAGTAATTTTGGCATAGGTATGCATATTATTCCCACCGACAAAGTGCTAAAATAAAATCTTAAAAAAATATTTTTTAGTACCTCCCTTGAACGTAATTTGGGGATTAATTTTTTTTTTCTCGTCTATCCCATGGGGTGGGGTATTGTTGGATAGACTGTTTAAAAATATTGCGGGTCTGTGAACACTACTCTTCGATTCAAAGATCCGTTTGCGTAATATTTAGCATTATAGTGCTAATGTTTTTTAGAGTCGAGTGTTCCCCCTCCCAGCTTAATGGTTGTTTATGGAAATTTGAAAAAATTCATGGCAGTAGTACATATAATGAAATTAAAAGGAAAACTCTATCACAGCTGGGGGCTTTACAAGTTAACGAGTAATAGTCGACCAACTTAAATTTGCAGTTGGAGAATTGACCGTGACGTATATCGATGTATGGGAGAACATGTTTTTCAACTACAATGTTAAGTTTGTGTTTGAGATAAACTCATCCCAACTACGGAACCCTTCATTTTGCGTGGTTCAGCACGCACTTGACCGGTTTTTCACAGAAAAAGACAGCCACCGTCCACCGTCGGTTGATCTGGTTTTAATCTCACAACAAATGAAACTTGAAATCTCAACTTTGACGTCGTGGTGGGGCTGGCGCGCTCCGAACTCTAGGTCTGTGCCGGCAGAGTTTACCGGAACGGGTTTAGGGTACGGTGTCAGACCAAGATAGATACAGAAACCCGCAGGGCAGCATGTGGCGAGCTGCTGGGCAGTATCGACCCCACGGATCCGTATCTCTCTGGAGAAGTCTTGTTCCTCATCTCTGGCTTGCCTTTATTGGCCGGCTGGAGTGAACATGGACGAAGAGCAGAGCTCCCACCCCATGCTTGTCTTTATTGGCCGGCTGCAGTGAACATGGACGAAGAGCAGAGCTCCCACCTCATTCTTGTCTTTATTGGCCGGCTGCAGTGAACATGGACGAAGAGCAGAGCTCCCACCTCATTCTTGTCTTTATTGGCCGGCTGGAGTGAACATGGACGAAGAGCAGAGCTCCCACCTCATTCTTGTCTTTATTGGCCGGCTGCAGTGAACATGGACGAAGAGCAGAGCTCCCACCTCATTCTTGTCTTTATTGGCCGGCTGGAGTGAACATGGACGAAGAGCAGAGCTCCCACCTCATTCTTGTCTTTATTGGCCGGCTGGAGTGAACATGGACGAAGAGCAGAGCTCCCACCTCATTCTTGTCTTTATTGGCCGGCTGGAGTGAACATGGACGAAGAGCAGAGCTCCCACCTCATTCTTGTCTTTATTGGCCGGCTGCAGTGAACATGGACGAAGAGCAGAGCTCCCACCTCATTCTTGTCTTTATTGGCCGGCTGGAGTGAACATGGACGAAGAGCAGAGCTCCCACCTCATTCTTGTCTTTATTGGCCGGCTGGAGTGAACATGGACGAAGAGCAGAGCTCCCACCTCATTCTTGTCTTTATTGGCCGGCTGGAGTGAACATGGACGAAGAGCAGAGCTCCCACCTCATTCTTGTCTTTATTGGCCGGCTGCAGTGAACATGGACGAAGAGCAGAGCTCCCACCTCATTCTTGTCTTTATTGGCCGGCTGCAGTGAACATGGACGAAGAGCAGAGCTCCCACCCCATGCTTGTCTTTATTGGCCGGCTGGAGTGAACATGGACGAAGAGCAGAGCTCCCACCTCATGCTTGTCTTTATTGGCCGGCTGCAGTGAACATGGACGAAGAGCAGAGCTCCCACCTCATTCTTGTCTTTATTGGCCGGCTGGAGTGAACATGGACGAAGAGCAGAGCTCCCACCTCATTCTTGTCTTTATTGGCCGGCTGGAGTGAACATGGACGAAGAGCAGAGCTCCCACCTCATTCTTGTCTTTATTGGCCGGCTGGAGTGAACATGGACGAAGAGCAGAGCTCCCACCTCATGCTTGTCTTTATTGGCCGGCTGCAGTGAACATGGACGAAGAGCAGAGCTCCCACCTCATTCTTGTCTTTATTGGCCGGCTGGAGTGAACATGGACGAAGAGCAGAGCTCCCACCTCATTCTTGTCTTTATTGGCCGGCTGCAGTGAACATGGACGAAGAGCAGAGCTCCCACCTCATTCTTGTCTTTATTGGCCGGCTGCAGTGAACATGGACGAAGAGCAGAGCTCCCACCCCATGCTTGTCTTTATTGGCCGGCTGGAGTGAACATGGACGAAGAGCAGAGCTCCCACCTCATTCTTGTCTTTATTGGCCGGCTGCAGTGAACATGGACGAAGAGCAGAGCTCCCACCTCATTCTTGTCTTTATTGGCCGGCTGGAGTGAACATGGACGAAGAGCAGAGCTCCCACCTCATTCTTGTCTTTATTGGCCGGCTGCAGTGAACATGGACGAAGAGCAGAGCTCCCACCTCATTCTTGTCTTTATTGGCCGGCTGCAGTGAACATGGACGAAGAGCAGAGCTCCCACCCCATGCTTGTCTTTATTGGCCGGCTGGAGTGAACATGGACGAAGAGCAGAGCTCCCACCTCATTCTTGTCTTTATTGGCCGGCTGCAGTGAACATGGACGAAGAGCAGAGCTCCCACCTCATTCTTGTCTTTATTGGCCGGCTGGAGTGAACATGGACGAAGAGCAGAGCTCCCACCTCATTCTTGTCTTTATTGGCCGGCTGCAGTGAACATGGACGAAGAGCAGAGCTCCCACCTCATTCTTGTCTTTATTGGCCGGCTGCAGTGAACATGGACGAAGAGCAGAGCTCCCACCTCATTCTTGTCTTTATTGGCCGGCTGCAGTGAACATGGACGAAGAGCAGAGCTCCCACCTCATTCTTGTCTTTATTGGCCGGCTGCAGTGAACATGGACGAAGAGCAGAGCTCCCACCCCATGCTTGTCTTTATTGGCCGGCTGCAGTGAACATGGACGAAGAGCAGAGCTCCCACCTCATCCTTGTCTTTATTGGCCGGCTGGAGTGAACATGGACGAAGAGCAGAGCTCCCACCTCATTCTTGTCTTTATTGGCCGGCTGGAGTGAACATGGACGAAGAGCAGAGCTCCCACCTCATTCTTGTCTTTATTGGCCGGCTGCAGTGAACATGGACGAAGAGCAGAGCTCCCACCTCATTCTTGTCTTTATTGGCCGGCTGGAGTGAACATGGACGAAGAGCAGAGCTCCCACCTCATTCTTGTCTTTATTGGCCGGCTGGAGTGAACATGGACGAAGAGCAGAGCTCCCACCTCATTCTTGTCTTTATTGGCCGGCTGCAGTGAACATGGACGAAGAGCAGAGCTCCCACCTCATTCTTGTCTTTATTGGCCGGCTGCAGTGAACATGGACGAAGAGCAGAGCTCCCACCCCATGCTTGTCTTTATTGGCCGGCTGCAGTGAACATGGACGAAGAGCAGAGCTCCCACCTCATTCTTGTCTTTATTGGCCGGCTGGAGTGAACATGGACGAAGAGCAGAGCTCCCACCTCATTCTTGTCTTTATTGGCCGGCTGGAGTGAACATGGACGAAGAGCAGAGCTCCCACCTCATTCTTGTCTTTATTGGCCGGCTGCAGTGAACATGGACGAAGAGCAGAGCTCCCACCTCATTCTTGTCTTTATTGGCCGGCTGGAGTGAACATGGACGAAGAGCAGAGCTCCCACCTCATTCTTGTCTTTATTGGCCGGCTGGAGTGAACATGGACGAAGAGCAGAGCTCCCACCTCATGCTTGTCTTTATTGGCCGGCTGCAGTGAACATGGACGAAGAGCAGAGCTCCCACCTCATTCTTGTCTTTATTGGCCGGCTGGAGTGAACATGGACGAAGAGCAGAGCTCCCACCTCATGCTTGTCTTTATTGGCCGGCTGCAGTGAACATGGACGAAGAGCAGAGCTCCCACCTCATTCTTGTCTTTATTGGCCGGCTGGAGTGAACATGGACGAAGAGCAGAGCTCCCACCTCATTCTTTTCTTTATTGGCCGGCTGGAGTGAACATGGACGAAGAGCAGAGCTCCCACCTCATGCTTGTCTTTATTGGCCGGCTGCAGTGAACATGGACGAAGAGCAGAGCTCCCACCTCATTCTTGTCTTTATTGGCCGGCTGGAGTGAACATGGACGAAGACCAGAGCTCCCACCTCATTCTTGTCTTTATTGGCCGGCTGCAGTGAACATGGACGAAGAGCAGAGCTCCCACCTCATTCTTGTCTTTATTGGCCGGCTGCAGTGAACATGGACGAAGAGCAGAGCTCCCACCCCATGCTTGTCTTTATTGGCCGGCTGGAGTGAACATGGACGAAGAGCAGAGCTCCCACCTCATTCTTGTCTTTATTGGCCGGCTGCAGTGAACATGGACGAAGAGCAGAGCTCCCACCTCATTCTTGTCTTTATTGGCCGGCTGGAGTGAACATGGACGAAGAGCAGAGCTCCCACCTCATTCTTGTCTTTATTGGCCGGTTGCAGTGAACATGGACGAAGAGCAGAGCTCCCACCTCATTCTTGTCTTTATTGGCCGGCTGCAGTGAACATGGACGAAGAGCAGAGCTCCCACCTCATTCTTGTCTTTATTGGCCGGCTGCAGTGAACATGGACGAAGAGCAGAGCTCCCACCTCATTCTTGTCTTTATTGGCCGGCTGGAGTGAACATGGACGAAGAGCAGAGCTCCCACCTCATTCTTGTCTTTATTGGCCGGCTGGAGTGAACATGGACGAAGAGCAGAGCTCCCACCTCATGCTTGTCTTTATTGGCCGGCTGCAGTGAACATGGACGAAGAGCAGAGCTCCCACCTCATTCTTGTCTTTATTGGCCGGCTGGAGTGAACATGGACGAAGAGCAGAGCTCCCACCTCATTCTTGTCTTTATTGGCCGGCTGGAGTGAACATGGACGAAGAGCAGAGCTCCCACCTCATGCTTGTCTTTATTGGCCGGCTGCAGTGAACATGGACGAAGAGCAGAGCTCCCACCTCATTCTTGTCTTTATTGGCCGGCTGGAGTGAACATGGACGAAGAGCAGAGCTCCCACCTCATTCTTGTCTTTATTGGCCGGCTGCAGTGAACATGGACGAAGAGCAGAGCTCCCACCTCATTCTTGTCTTTATTGGCCGGCTGCAGTGAACATGGACGAAGAGCAGAGCTCCCACCCCATGCTTGTCTTTATTGGCCGGCTGGAGTGAACATGGACGAAGAGCAGAGCTCCCACCTCATGCTTGTCTTTATTGGACGGCTGCAGTGAACATGGACGAAGAGCAGAGCTCCCACCTCATTCTTGTCTTTATTGGCCGGCTGGAGTGAACATGGACGAAGAGCAGAGCTCCCACCTCATTCTTGTCTTTATTGGCCGGCTGGAGTGAACATGGACGAAGAGCAGAGCTCCCACCTCATTCTTGTCTTTATTGGCCGGCTGGAGTGAACATGGACGAAGAGCAGAGCTCCCACCTCATGCTTGTCTTTATTGGCCGGCTGCAGTGAACATGGACGAAGAGCAGAGCTCCCACCTCATTCTTGTCTTTATTGGCCGGCTGGAGTGAACATGGACGAAGAGCAGAGCTCCCACCTCATTCTTGTCTTTATTGGCCGGCTGCAGTGAACATGGACGAAGAGCAGAGCTCCCACCTCATTCTTGTCTTTATTGGCCGGCTGCAGTGAACATGGACGAAGAGCAGAGCTCCCACCCCATGCTTGTCTTTATTGGCCGGCTGGAGTGAACATGGACGAAGAGCAGAGCTCCCACCTCATTCTTGTCTTTATTGGCCGGCTGCAGTGAACATGGACGAAGAGCAGAGCTCCCACCTCATTCTTGTCTTTATTGGCCGGCTGGAGTGAACATGGACGAAGAGCAGAGCTCCCACCTCATTCTTGTCTTTATTGGCCGGCTGCAGTGAACATGGACGAAGAGCAGAGCTCCCACCTCATTCTTGTCTTTATTGGCCGGCTGCAGTGAACATGGACGAAGAGCAGAGCTCCCACCCCATGCTTGTCTTTATTGGCCGGCTGCAGTGAACATGGACGAAGAGCAGAGCTCCCACCTCATTCTTGTCTTTATTGGCCGGCTGGAGTGAACATGGACGAAGAGCAGAGCTCCCACCTCATTCTTGTCTTTATTGGCCGGCTGCAGTGAACATGGACGAAGAGCAGAGCTCCCACCTCATTCTTGTCTTTATTGGCCGGCTGCAGTGAACATGGACGAAGAGCAGAGCTCCCACCTCATTCTTGTCTTTATTGGCCGGCTGCAGTGAACATGGACGAAGAGCAGAGCTCCCACCTCATTCTTGTCTTTATTGGCCGGCTGCAGTGAACATGGACGAAGAGCAGAGCTCCCACCCCATGCTTGTCTTTATTGGCCGGCTGCAGTGAACATGGACGAAGAGCAGAGCTCCCACCTCATTCTTGTCTTTATTGGCCGGCTGGAGTGAACATGGACGAAGAGCAGAGCTCCCACCTCATTCTTGTCTTTATTGACCGGCTGGAGTGAACATGGACGAAGAGCAGAGCTCCCACCTCATTCTTGTCTTTATTGGCCGGCTGCAGTGAACATGGACGAAGAGCAGAGCTCCCACCTCATTCTTGTCTTTATTGGCCGGCTGGAGTGAACATGGACGAAGAGCAGAGCTCCCACCTCATTCTTGTCTTTATTGGCCGGCTGGAGTGAACATGGACGAAGAGCAGAGCTCCCACCTCATTCTTGTCTTTATTGGCCGGCTGCAGTGAACATGGACGAAGAGCAGAGCTCCCACCTCATTCTTGTCTTTATTGGCCGGCTGCAGTGAACATGGACGAAGAGCAGAGCTCCCACCCCATGCTTGTCTTTATTGGCCGGCTGCAGTGAACATGGACGAAGAGCAGAGCTCCCACCTCATTCTTGTCTTTATTGGCCGGCTGGAGTGAACATGGACGAAGAGCAGAGCTCCCACCTCATTCTTGTCTTTATTGGCCGGCTGGAGTGAACATGGACGAAGAGCAGAGCTCCCACCTCATTCTTGTCTTTATTGGCCGGCTGCAGTGAACATGGACGAAGAGCAGAGCTCCCACCTCATTCTTGTCTTTATTGGCCGGCTGGAGTGAACATGGACGAAGAGCAGAGCTCCCACCTCATTCTTGTCTTTATTGGCCGGCTGGAGTGAACATGGACGAAGAGCAGAGCTCCCACCTCATGCTTGTCTTTATTGGCCGGCTGCAGTGAACATGGACGAAGAGCAGAGCTCCCACCTCATTCTTGTCTTTATTGGCCGGCTGGAGTGAACATGGACGAAGAGCAGAGCTCCCACCTCATGCTTGTCTTTATTGGCCGGCTGCAGTGAACATGGACGAAGAGCAGAGCTCCCACCTCATTCTTGTCTTTATTGGCCGGCTGGAGTGAACATGGACGAAGAGCAGAGCTCCCACCTCATTCTTGTCTTTATTGGCCGGCTGGAGTGAACATGGACGAAGAGCAGAGCTCCCACCTCATGCTTGTCTTTATTGGCCGGCTGCAGTGAACATGGACGAAGAGCAGAGCTCCCACCTCATTCTTGTCTTTATTGGCCGGCTGGAGTGAACATGGACGAAGACCAGAGCTCCCACCTCATTCTTGTCTTTATTGGCCGGCTGCAGTGAACATGGACGAAGAGCAGAGCTCCCACCTCATTCTTGTCTTTATTGGCCGGCTGCAGTGAACATGGACGAAGAGCAGAGCTCCCACCCCATGCTTGTCTTTATTGGCCGGCTGGAGTGAACATGGACGAAGAGCAGAGCTCCCACCTCATTCTTGTCTTTATTGGCCGGCTGCAGTGAACATGGACGAAGAGCAGAGCTCCCACCTCATTCTTGTCTTTATTGGCCGGCTGGAGTGAACATGGACGAAGAGCAGAGCTCCCACCTCATTCTTGTCTTTATTGGCCGGCTGCAGTGAACATGGACGAAGAGCAGAGCTCCCACCTCATTCTTGTCTTTATTGGCCGGCTGCAGTGAACATGGACGAAGAGCAGAGCTCCCACCTCATTCTTGTCTTTATTGGCCGGCTGCAGTGAACATGGACGAAGAGCAGAGCTCCCACCTCATTCTTGTCTTTATTGGCCGGCTGCAGTGAACATGGACGAAGAGCAGAGCTCCCACCTCATTCTTGTCTTTATTGGCCGGCTGGAGTGAACATGGACGAAGAGCAGAGCTCCCACCTCATTCTTGTCTTTATTGGCCGGCTGGAGTGAACATGGACGAAGAGCAGAGCTCCCACCTCATGCTTGTCTTTATTGGCCGGCTGCAGTGAACATGGACGAAGAGCAGAGCTCCCACCTCATTCTTGTCTTTATTGGCCGGCTGGAGTGAACATGGACGAAGAGCAGAGCTCCCACCTCATTCTTGTCTTTATTGGCCGGCTGGAGTGAACATGGACGAAGAGCAGAGCTCCCACCTCATTCTTGTCTTTATTGGCCGGCTGCAGTGAACATGGACGAAGAGCAGAGCTCCCACCTCATTCTTGTCTTTATTGGCCGGCTGCAGTGAACATGGACGAAGAGCAGAGCTCCCACCTCATTCTTGTCTTTATTGGCCGGCTGCAGTGAACATGGACGAAGAGCAGAGCTCCCACCTCATTCTTGTCTTTATTGGCCGGCTGCAGTGAACATGGACGAAGAGCAGAGCTCCCACCTCATTCTTGTCTTTATTGGCCGGCTGGAGTGAACATGGACGAAGAGCAGAGCTCCCACCTCATTCTTGTCTTTATTGGCCGGCTGGAGTGAACATGGACGAAGAGCAGAGCTCCCACCTCATTCTTGTCTTTATTGGCCGGCTGCAGTGAACATGGACGAAGAGCAGAGCTCCCACCTCATTCTTGTCTTTATTGGCCGGCTGCAGTGAACATGGACGAAGAGCAGAGCTCCCACCTCATTCTTGTCTTTATTGGCCGGCTGCAGTGAACATGGACGAAGAGCAGAGCTCCCACCTCATTCTTGTCTTTATTGGCCGGCTGCAGTGAACATGGACGAAGAGCAGAGCTCCCACCTCATTCTTGTCTTTATTGGCCGGCTGCAGTGAACATGGACGAAGAGCAGAGCTCCCACCTCATTCTTGTCTTTATTGGCCGGCTGCAGTGAACATGGACGAAGAGCAGAGCTCCCACCTCATTCTTGTCTTTATTGGCCGGCTGCAGTGAACATGGACGAAGAGCAGAGCTCCCACCTCATTCTTGTCTTTATTGGCCGGCTGCAGTGAACATGGACGAAGAACAGAGCTCCCACCTCATTCTTGTCTTTATTGGCCGGCTGGAGTGAAGATTCGCATGAGCAAACGTGCTCGGACGAAGGAAGTATTCCAGTAAGTGCTGGTATCCCTACCAGCACTTACTGGACCATCTTTCATCATCATCTTTTTCTTGACCATCTTCTGGGCTCTGGTATTGTTCTGATAGCCTTGGAATTCCTCCCCACTCTTCAATCGCTTCAGGACATGTTGCTGCGTCACCACGTTACTATGTGCTGGCGACAGTTTCTAGGGGCCCATTATTGAGTGGGCAAGTCACCCCCTCCCTGCCTTTTAACCGTATATAGGACATCGTTCTTCCATAGTTCAAGGTTACCATTCCACTGCAACCACCCAAACCCATAGCCCTATATGTTTTGTTTCCATGTTCTGCAATAGTCCTGCACCACCGGTTGGAGCAGGACTATACAGAACATGGAAAAAAAACATATACTATAACTACACACTGATTCAACAACAGAAAACGACACAGACACACCCTCAAAAGAACAAATAAAAACATTTTGGTCTAACATATAGGAAGAGCAGGGACATCACAACGATACACAAACTTGGATACAGAAGAAGCAAGAAAATGGACGAGCAATAGATAAAGTGGCATTTACAGAGTCTGAAATTAAATATTTAACAACAGCTAGTTTACATAATTGGAAGACACCGGTTTAAAAGACAAAATGCAAAATTTCTCGTATAAAGAGTTAATGATGCTACACAAACCAATGGCAAAAAAAATACAGATATTATTAGGAGAACAGAATATACCCGAATTCATTGCCACAGGAATAACTTATATGCTTCCTAAAAGTGAATGCTCATCAGAGCCAATACAGTACCCACAATTTATAAAATACAATCATCAGCAATCAGTAATAAATCAACTCACACATTGAACACCACAATATTATAACAGAGGAGCAGAAGGGATGCCGGAGAGGCCACATGGGATGCATAGAACAGTTAATTATACTCTACTATCCATAAACATGTCAACACAAAAAAAATATAGAAACCTACACTGTACTTAATAGATTACCAAAAAGCTTTCTATAGCTCACTCTTGGCTAATTCAAATCCTAGAAATATATATAATTAATTCCAAAATATTTTTTGCGCATTGTTATGACATGTTGGAAAACCAAACTTCAGATAATCGTCTCAGCACTCTCATAAGTCGACAGATACATATTAGGAAGTATCTGCCAGAGGGAACTTGAACCCTCTTTGGTTCGTCTCGCTCTGAACCCCTTGTCTCACTTACTCAATCGGTGTCGGGCTGTATATCATTTAAAAAACAATACCGAAGAAACTATTATCTCGCATCTCATATATGTAAGTATATGGATGACATTTATACGCGAAAACCGAAAAAGAAATGAAATCTCTTATACTCGTAGAAGTGACAACAACATTTAGTCAGGATATTCATATGCAATTTGGATTAGATAAGTGTAGGACACTGCATATTATAAAAGGAAAAGTAAAACCTATGCAGTCAGCGACACCGACACTATAGCAGCTACGGAACCAACAGATCTATACAAATATTTAGGATACAAGCAACATATAAAGTTATCGACCACACAGCAATTAAACAGACACTAAATACAGAATATCGGAAATCTGGAAAGCATCTTATAAAAGCCTTGAATACCTTTGCCATACCAATATTGACGTACCTACTCATTCGGATTGGTGAAATAATCAAAAACTGACATCGAAGAGTTAGAAAGAACCACGACACGACACTCACAAAACAACAACCTGCATCCTAAATCTGCGATCGAACGACTCACCATCAAAAGACAAAATGGAAGGATAGGCCTAATCAACATATTATACATCACCTCTGGCAGAAACAAATCACTTGGCTAACATACACAAAACTAAACTACTAAAACTAACTAAAATGAGTAACTACCTTAAATGATTTTAATTACATCCAGCGGGGGTAAAGACATTTTTTTCTAAAAAAAATCAGTGTTAACAGGGATTCAAAATCAAAATCAAAAGTGATTTATTCAAACTAGGCTGAGAATCAGCACTTTTCGAACGTCAAAATTACATAAGACAGTCCCCCAAAACGCCCACCCTTCACCATCGATTTTAAAAACTATCGCTACTTTTTTTGTCGTATATTTTTTTTTTTTTCACATCAGTTACCTAAAGGTAAACACCACGTGCATAACACAATGAATCAGGGAAATAAGCTAACTTACTTAGTAATAAGCGCTAACATTGAAAAATTGGTAACACGGGTAAAAAGTTACACTTACAATAAATTACAAATAATTAATCTGATAAAAAAAAATATAAAATTGGTTAAGGTAAAATTAAAAATAAATGAGGTTAATATTTTTTGACGTTATAACAACGGTAAAATAGGTAAGAAAAAAATTATAAATACAATTTAAAAAATTGATAAATTGTTGATAAATTATTAACAAATTCATAAAAAGATATTAACATCGGCAAATACATAGAGATGAAATAAAGATAAATGTAAATGGGATTAAAAAAATATCTACAAAAAATTAAATTGAATGAATTAAATTGATAGCATTGGCAAAAAAACCAACCAAAAAAACAAACAACTGACTTCAAAAAATCACTACAACGTGAAAAATAACTTTAATTTTGGAAGTCGGTGTCTTTGGATCTGTATTTAAGTTTTTTGCCACTATAAGTTATTATAAGTTCCATTCCGTTACTGTTACACCATTGAACAAGACGATTGAGGTAACTTTGCAGTAATGATGAGCCTTCCTCAGCCTTAATAATTGTCATAAACTTTAAATCGTCAGCGTACATAAAAAAACTTAGATTACATTCGTATCATGATATTAATCCATATCGAACTAAATATTTTCATAATCAAGGTTGATTATGTACATGTAAATTCCTCTTTAAATTGTTTCAATTGAACCTTTCGTAAGTTACGACGGATATAAAAAATGCTAAAAATAAGAAAAATGCCGCGGTGTGAGCGATTAGTCTATTAGTTACCTACACATTTTATTTTTGGGGTATTAACCATTATTGATCGAAACGATTAACACATAGGATTAACTACTTATAATCCCGTTAGTGCATGCTCGTGGGATATGTTCCGAAAACCACGCGGGCGAAGCCGCGGGCAAAAGCTAGTATATTATATATAAAGACAAGCAGAACAGAGTAGCCGCGAGTTGAGTACCTACTCTGTGAACAGTGTGAACCTTTTGTACCTTTTACGTTGTAGTAGGTAATAGCGAGTATTGATTGGTCGGTGATGGACATTGCGCGCGCGCAGATGAAGTCATCGATGGCGATAATGTGTAGTTACAGCGTAAGGACACCTCGATACTGGCCATAAAATTGTGTGACATGTCACTCTTATTTTAAGTTCTTTTTTATTTATTTTATACCATTTGTATTTTCCCACTGTATGTCGTCGCTTCTCTTAATTTCCTATGGTTTTACATGGAAATAATGACATGAGTAAAAATTTTGAGCTTGGACCAATTTTCCAAATAAGTGCTGAATGCAGTCGTCTGCCTAGTTGGTCTAGTGCCGAGCATGAGGCCCTGGGTTCGATTCTCAGGTCGGGCAAATTGTTATTGGGTTTTGTCCGTCAGGTATTTCTCAGTAGCAGCTCGAAGTCAGAATTTCTGCCCGGTTGAAGGCAATAGGCTCGCCCCCACATATGACATTGACATTGGCGAAATGTGTGTGTACTCTAAGTACTTCTCTGTCTAACCTTTAATGCAATGGATGTAAAGGCTCTTGTGCCTTCGTCCAGAAGACCGACCTGGGTCGAGCTCGACGACGTTGACCACCATTCACCCTCACCATGAAAACCTGTAACTATCATCCAGCTTTGGGTAAATGAATAATCAAAAGAACCTTCGCGGCTGTATTTCTTAAATGAGTCAGTTAGGCCGATGTTAGTGCTACACATTCCGACAGTTATGTTTAGGTCCCAAATAGGTAATTAATAGCTATGTCAATTGAAATGTAAGGAAACTAGGCAAATGTTCTAGCCCGGGTATGTATGTATCAACTATAGCTATCTGTGTGGTGTAAGCACAACAAGCCATAGAGACAGGACCCGACTATCTGCCACGGTTGATCGCTATGCACCCATCGTCTTGTATCGTTTCGCCGCACTTGATGCGCATATCCTAAAGAGTGCGCATCATTATCTAAAGCTGATGCGTCGGATGACAACAGTTATGACAGCATCCAAGGCGAGTCTTACATAATTCTGTGCACTTATATTAGTGCTTATAATGAAGGTAATTGAACATTATAGACGGCTGCTAGGTATGCTAGGTCCGGATTCAGGTTTTAGATAATAATCGTTGCATGCTTGGTTGGGTTCAAAATCAAGTACATAACTACCTGCCTACTCGTCGCTTAGCCACAATAGTTAGGTATGCTAGTTTTATTTTTATAGTATTTTCTCTCTGTCCGTCAAGTCCGTATGAACATCAAACTAAGTCTGAGTCATGAAGGATATAATAGGTTTGAGGACTTTTTGTCAAATGTAGTAAATGTAGAGCTACACAAATGTCCATACTAACTAAGTTTATTCTACATGTCCAATCTGTTGCAATATCGTACCAACGAGATTGACTCTCACGGATAAACTTTACCACCTACTTAGCAAAAAGTACCTAGGTATTGGCATAATTATGTAAATACACCGCGAGGGAGTCAATACGTGTTAGTTGCACCGAGTTAAGTGTAAATGATATTCGAAACAGCTTTATGATCTCATTGCGAGCGGTGGGCGGTGACCCACAAGCGATACAGCCTCTCTGGCAGTATGAGTTCGTGCCTTTGCCTGCCCTGTGCTTTCCTCGTTGTCTCTGACGCGCGGATATTTTTCGCGCGCTTCATTTGAATTTCGAATGAAGTTTTTAAACTCTTGACTCTTGAGTTTGTTTGACAAAAGGTAATAAAAAAAATTGTGTTTTGTGTGCGTAGTGGATATTATTATATTGCTCTCATAAACTGTTGAGTGGTTGTGTGAATATTATTGTCATGGGAATTGCATGGTGTGTTGGATTCTAATGTGTGGACTACGGAGTGCTGAAGGAAGCTTTTTTAAACGTAAGTGAACTCACAATAATTACTAGGTAAATGCCTTTAGAGCTAAACATATCTTAAACACCAAGGATTGACAAAAACAGATCGATGTTTTAAATTCGTTTAGTGCTAAATGTGTGGTGCCAGCAGGCCTAAAATGTTAAATTTGCAACTAACTTGATAAGTGACGGAGAGCATTTTTTCATTAAATTCATAAATTTACTCCCTCTCCTCCTTTTTTGGATAACTATTCCAGAAGACCGATTCAGAACGAACGTACCCAACACCTTGGGTGACTCTTGAGAAAGATAGGATTTACGAATTAAGTAGGACTTTCAGGGGCTTGTAGAAGGCAAGATGAAAATGTACAATGGTACAGTCCCGGCGAGAGAGAGAATAGGAAACATACGTTAGGTACATTTAATATTCAACGACTGTAAAATCGGAACATCAACACTGACCTGAGGATCGAACCCAGGACCTTCTGCTCAGCAGCCCCGTCTGCGACCATTAGAATAACGAGGCAGTGAGTAGTTTGAGAAATAAAACCAAATAAATAATTGAATCTACATCACTCAATCTGCCTGCCTTTACCCAAATATGTTGGGCTCGGCTTTCTGTCTAACCGGAGTACCTGTATGTTACACGGAGCGACTACCTAACTGACCTCTACAGCCTAGTAACTCGGTAACACGATGTCCCGTGGTGAGACTGGTGGTCAGTCTACGTTGTTGATTGAATCTACATAAAGCAGTTAAAAAAACAAATCACTTCGCCTTTTTTTTTTTTTGGTGGGAAATCATCAAATAACTTCTCCCGCTCTGGGCGGAGCGGGAGGGTGTGTCAGACTCTTACTGACTAAAACCCACCCGTATTCCTTCCTGTTGCCTGTGTTGCGGGGGCCTCGGTGACCCATAAATACCTTCCCGCGAGCCCGGCAGGCATCGGCCCTAGTGGACCCCTACATTTGTGCTGACGGTCACTACGGGCCTGCGCCCTGTTCTGCGCACACGCACGGCACGGCGAGGAATTTTTATGCGATGAATAGGAATATAACTAACTTAATAATAGTATGTCAATAAAATTGAAATTTCAATTGTGATCATCGTAGGTACATAAACAAAGCTGCGGTAAGCTTGGTCATGCCGTGTCATTGAAATGTCAATGTTATTGTGATAGTACCTACGTACTTACTATTAAGTTATATTCGTCGCAGAAAAATCCTTTGCCGTGCCGCGCGAGGCCGCAGGCCCAACACGCCTAGTGTTAGTGAAAACGGCCGTTGGTAACTACTTTAAAATAATCAATTTCGATAAAGCATAATAGCTAATATGGTTTATCTACGTGCGTGTATGATAAATTAAAATGATATTAACAAATATATTTTATTTTCCTTTTCTATTATTTAAAATTATTTTTCAGACGTACATAATAAGTACGGTCTACGTATTATGTCACATTTGACGAGAATTTCTAATAATAATACCTAGTACTCAGTTCATACTTTGCATACTTATGTTAGTGTAACAACTACCCTGAGATATTCCTAGTATATCTGCCTTGGTGTAGTGTTCGTTAATGCGGCAACGGTATTGGGTACGTAGCTACTAGGTTCGGTTTCCAGCTGGGGCATGATTCCTATGGTTTTATGGCGTCTGGAATTGTGCCTGCAGGTTTAGCATGACACTCTCTATTTCTTCGAAGAATAGACACGGCTCTTTCCATACAAAGTGACATTTCGTTTCTCCTTTTTTGACATCCCACCGTAGAAATCCTTCTACATAAAAAAAGATGTAGACAAAGATCGTTAGAAACGAAAGACAAGATGACAGATTGTAGAAGGATTTCTACGGTGAGATGTCAAAAACTGAGAAACGAAATGTCACTTTGTATAGAAAGAGCCGTGTTTATTCTTTGAAGAAATAGAGTGTGTCATGCTAAGCCTGCTGGTTGATGGCGATATAGGCTTCCCTCCTATTATATGGGACTTATACATAAACTGGCGAAAGCAGGGCGCACTAACAACTCTGCTGCCACCTTCGGGGAATTCAGGCTCCATCAGGGCGAGGTCCACTCTGCAATCTTAGAAAGTTGTTTAAAACGCCTCGTTTACGTATTACCTAATCATCACAAACATTACCATACCGCAAATATTAGTGTTTCACTTACAATCCTGCATATTTACGTCCATGTCCACCGCCCACTGCCGGCGAGTGGAGCGAGCCTACGTACAATTATACCTGAACAGGCAATAACGCAGTCCTTGAGGTGCAATCATCGTAAAGGCTCAAAGGATTTGCACTCAATTTGCATAACTTGACGACGCTAGTTCGAAGTACACGAATAGCTACAATACAAGTAACAGGTAACTGTGTACTGCTACATAATCTGGGGGAACAGGCTTGAAGGCATTCTTGATTTATCTACACATCATCTAGGTGATTTTTCAGGAGGTGATCCCCGATTTAAATCTTCTCTTCTGTGTTACCAAGTTCACTTCATTTTAAGAAATATTATGACGATGCGATCCACTTCATTTGCAGGTAAGGTTAATTAACATGGGTGGATAGGAGTTAGCATTACCTACATGCATATGTAGGTAATGCTAACCCCTATCTACGTACACTGGCAGATTTAATCAGATGTAATTCTATCAAATACTAAATACCAGTAAAATATGTATTTTCCAAATGTTTACTGGATTCTACAAGCCATTTTTATAAATGGCTTATAAGTAGCAACACGAGGAATCACAAAACATCGTCCAAAGCCATGTGTAGCGTTGCTTTGTTCCAAACTCGTAATAGTATGTAAATATTGACAGGTTGTTACGTCTTGTACGGAAGAAATGTGATCAAAATGTGCCTTTTATCGAGTTTTGCACGCGGCTCCGCCTGCGTGGGAGACCGTGCTAACTATAGCATATTGGACTAATAACATCATCGGTATTCATTTGATTGATAGCCGCGGAACTAGTGAAAGTCACGGAGTGTAACGAGTGTCAGACGAGTGTCAGGAGTGTCACGAGTGTCAGACGAGTGTCAGGAGTGTAACAAGTGTCAGACGAGTGTGAGGATGGTCACGAGTGTCAGACAAGTGTCAGGAGTGTCACGAGTGTCAGACGAGTGTCAGGAGTGTCACGAGTGTCAGACGAGTGTCAGGAGTGTCACGAGTGTCAGACGAGTGTCAGGATGGTCACGAGTGTCAGATGAGTGTCAGGAGTGTCACGAGTGTCAGTCGAGTGTCAGGATGGTCACGAGTGTCAGACGAGTGTCAGGAGTGTCACGAGTGTCAGACGAGTGTCAGGATGGTCACGACTGTCAGACGAGTGTCAGGATGGTCACGAGTGTCAGACGAGTGTCAGGATGGTCACGAGTGTCAGACGAGTGTCAGGATGGTCACGAGTGTCAGACGAGTGTTAGGAGTGTCACGAGTGTCAGACGAGAGTGTGACATTGAATTTAGGGGCAGAACTGATAGTGTCCATGTCGGTTGGTACGCTAATTTATGGCTGTTTTTAGGGTTACGTAGTCAACAAGAGCAGAGCAGAGTCAATAAGAGAGAGCAGTGGTGGCCCAGTGGTAACGGCCGCGACTTACGAGTTGTAGGTCGTAGGTTCGGCACTTTACTTTGCTCTCAAAACGGTGAAGGAAAACATCGTGAGGAAATCGGCTTGTCCTAGAACCGAAAATTCGAAGACATGTGACATCTACCAACCCGCAGTGGGCCCGCGTGGTGGATTACGGCCCACTCCCTCTCACAGAGAGGCGGCCTGTGTCCCAGCAGTGGCAACATTATAGGCTGATTATGATGTAGTCTATTGACAGTTTCGCCATGTTCGTCTGGATGTCTGTCCCCGGCTTAGCTCAGAGACTCTTAGTACTAGAAAGCTGTAATTTAGCAGGGGTTTACATATACATATTAATCACGCCGACAAAGTGCTAATTTAAAATCTTAAAAAAAAAAAATGATCGTGCCTCCCTTGCATGTGATGTGGGGATGATATAATTTATGTTAGAGTCAAGTATCCCCCCCTGCCAGCTAAATGGTTGTTTATGTGGTAAAATAACATCTAGAAAAAGAAATTGCAGGCTAACTCCCTTGCACGTCAAGTGGAGATGGTATTTTTTTTGCTCGTCTATCCCATGGTGTGGGGTATTGTTGGATAGGCCGTTTAAAAATATTGAGGGCCTGTGAAAACCGTTTTTCGATTATGGGTTCAGTTTGCGTAATATTAAGATTGCGTTTGCGTCTGTTTATATTTATGTGTGTATAAAACTGTTAAATAGATAAGATTTAAATTAAAGTGAAAATGTTTGTTAGAGTCAAGAGCCCCCCCTGCAACTGACAGCTAAATGGTTGTTGTTGGATATGTGAAAAAAAATACTGCAGTATGTTTTTTTTTCAAATATTTTTTTTTATTTCAGACCTTATAGATCCTTTTTTTTTTTTTTGAAGTTGGGAAATCATCAAATAACTAGAAATGAAAATTATGGGAGAACATACTTTTATTTTTGGGTGGGAAATCATCAAATAACTTCTCCCGCTCTGGGCGGAGCGGGAGGGTGTGTTAGACTCTTACTGACTAAAACCCACCCGTATTCCTTGCTGTTGCCTGTGTTGCCAGGGGACTCGGTGACCCATAAGTACCTTCCCGCGACCCCGGCAGGCATCGGCCCTAGTGGACCCCTACATTTGTGCTGACATCTCTTTGAGGCGCGCGTGGAATACGACGCGCCGTCGACCCGGGCCTGGTCCTTACCGGACGGTGAGCTACCCATTGCTCACCGTCCGCAAGCCCGCGCCTACGGTGGCTGGAAATCCGCCCGAGATTCCTGACGCCCAGGGCGTCTCCTGCGGCGGCTAGGGGCGAGAGGGCGCGAAACGTGCCTTTCCCGCAACCGTCCCGCCTCCTCCTTCGCGAGCATTACTGCTTCGCAGAAGGAGGTGACGGCTGCCCATGCCCTCTCGCTCCGTACCATGGCCTGAACCAGGGCCGGACGCGAGAGGTCTCTGCCGCCGATCGCCTCCACGAGGACACGGCGGTGCTCTGCCCAAGCCGGGCAGACCTCCACCGTATGCTCCACCGTGTCCTCCGGGCGATCCACACAGTGGTGACACCCGGACGTTTCCTCCCGCCTTATCCGACACAGGAACCTCCCGAAGCTGCCGTGTCCGGTGAGGACCTGCGTCAGGCGGAAGGTGAGGACGCCGTGGCGTCTCTCCAGCCACTCCTCAAAGAGGGGACTTATTGCCGCAATCGTGGCGTGCCCAGCACTAGGTTGCGACAACCGTACTTTCCATGACGCCATGAGATCCCGCCGGAACTCCGTCCGTTGTGCCGCGATTTCTCGCGGCAACGGACTTACGCCCCGGCGTTTCGCCTCCTCGCGCCACTCCCATACGTGCGCGAGGACTTTTGCCTCCAGATCCCATGGCGGCAATCCGGCAAGGAGGACCATATAGATCCTTAAAGTGTTAATATGAACGTAGCCTATGCTAGTAAACTCAATAACTTAAAAATATAATAATTATATATTAATTAGCTACATGAACATGTGCACGCACATGTCTGCCAGCCCAGAGCCTTATAAATGGTCCATCGATCTTGTCCGCCAGTGTAGTTAAAATACTGTTAGGGCTACCCCTGGATCGCCGCAACATCGATGCACACCGTTTGCGCATGATGGCATGAAAGTCATCTATTCGCGCTTCCGCAAACATGCCCGATGCACTGCAAAACCGAGGCAGCTCCAACAATATCCTCAGCGCATTGTTATACTGCACGCGCAGAGCATTGTAAACCTTCTGCGTACACCTAACCTACAAGCTGCACGAGTAAAACGCAGTAGGCTCGGAAGAGCGTCAGTTTTACCTCGCCAGATCACCGCGCAAACCTCCGGGCAAGCAGATTGCATCGGGCTGCCAACGCCCTGCGCTCCCTATCTATATCCTGGTCATCTGTGAGAGAACCCTTGACCACATGACCGAGGTATTTAAATTGAGTGACGATTTTTAATGGTGTTCCTTGTAACGTCACCGGTGGTATATTCGTGGGTGTATTATTATGTACTTTACAAAGCACCACCTCACTTTTAGTAGCATTATACCACAAGCCATGAGCCTCCACGTACCTCTCATTTATATATATGTATAATGAAGTTAAAAGTAAAGCTTAGTAGGCTTTACTAGTTAACGAGTAATAGTCGACCAGGTTACATTTACAGTTGGAATGTATGGGAGAACATGTATTTCAACTACAGTGTGAAGTTTATTCTTGTGATAAATTCGTCCCAACTACGGGACCCTTCATCGTCCGATACGTACTTGACCGGTTTTATGTGTCTTCGTGGAAAGAGTATCAATGGCAGTCCTGATGGGCAGTGCAGACTACGCAATAATATATACTAAGCATAAAGTAAATATTGTATAGCGCAACAATATCTCGCAGCCTTCTTTTATGTGGACACGTCCACACAACGCTAACCTATAAAAGTATATAATAAATTATATAAGGATGTCTTTAACTAAACGTAACTGGGTTGTGGAGGTCAGATAGACAGATATTAAAATTTTATAATTTGTTTATTCATTCCTCATCACAAATGTTGTTTTGGACAACATTTCCGAGAGACTGGTGCCCGAAAAATGCATAAAATACCAAAACCTACCTAAATAAATAAAATAAATGTGAATATAAGGTCTGCTTGACCACACAATATCCCAACGTTTATATAACTCAGCAGTTGAATAACAAAAGCGGAGTCCAGCTGCAACCTCGAGTTCGGCTGTCTGTGCTCTTTCAACTTTCAGACTATTCTTGTTCCTCCCCAGGAGCTTATGTAATGTAATAGTTGATTATTGACTGGCAGAGAGCTGAATACACCGTTTTGTTAGTCTTAAGATCCGCCACATGTGTTAATGTCTTTAAATGTATATCAGCTTATGAATCCTAGTGACGCGAATGTCAATGTGAGGTTTGAGTTAGTGTCTGATCGATATATATATTACTTCAAGATATCTAATAACGTTTGTTCTTTGTAGGGGTGTACAAACCCACGAAGGAGGGGCCAAGTTTAGTCTTAGTGAAAACAGCAATAGTGAGAGTTGTGGGTGGAAGAAGATTTCTCGTGCCAAGGCAATATATTTCGTTTTTGAAACATTTAGTGTCTACACATTTTTTTAAGCCATTGGCATATCTCACTGAACCCATGTTACTTTGGAAAACCTCCACCCAACTTTTTCCACTAAATAATACCGCAGTATCATCCGCAAAATCATCTTTGTGAATAGGTTTAACAAGAGCTATCTTCAACGCTAGTGGAAAAGTACCAGTGGCAAAGGCCAGGTTGAAGATATCTCATCACGAGAAGTTCTACCTCATTTCCATCAGTAGAAAGCAAGAAAAGTGAGTTTGGTGATGCGGGAAACCACAACAACAACAACTCGATAGATCGGTGTTACCAATATTTTATTCCGACGTCGCTTTCCACACTAGTGAGTACCGAATCCATTGTGTACTTTAGGACTAATCGCCGTCATTTCACAAAGTTGCTTGCGAGCTTGCTACACATAGTAAAACGGCTTGCGATATAGCGCAGATATAGTGTGAATGTCATGCTATAATAGTTAAAGCTTGTGACGCATTAAGGCACCTACATACTGGCGCGACTTGTCGCGCGACGCGACGCGACACAAAGACACCGCGTGTAGCGCTACAAGCGGTGCCTTTGTGTCGCGTCGCGTCGCGCGACAAGTCGCGCCAGTATGTAGGAGCCTTTAAGCTTTACTACACAGCGAAATAGAATAGCGTAGTCTGAACTGCCCTTAAAGATGTAGCGACTGTACCAGCCAGCAGGGCTAACATGACACACGCGACAATTACTCACTCTCGCGTGAGTAATTTTTGTCTATTTCTGTCAATTTTCTCGTTTTCTGACAGCGCTGCCATACAAAATACTCGACTCGTTCTGTCAAACTCGATATTTTCTCGACAAACCCTAACATGGCACCTAAGTTATCTCGTATTTTGACAATTCAACACGAGATAATCTTCGATTCTGCTGTCATTTAGTCGTCCTCGATTTTGACGACGAGAAGAGTAGACAAAATTATAATACAAAAAAATATGGCATTCATGGGGACTGGTGACAGAAATGAAAACTTAAAACTTTGGAATAACATATATAAGTATGTATATTCGTATACATGTACGTACACAGGCCGCTCCGCGACGCCAGTCTGATGCACACGTTACATTAGCATGTCGGTGACTTGGGTAGCATGTTGGTGCCGCAGTCTGGATGTCGGTGACGTGGTTAGGATGTTGGTGACGCGGTGTGCATGTTGGTGACGCAAATTGCATGTCAACAAGTGCTTTCAGAATTTCGGTGACGCGGTTATCACGGCGTAAGTCGATTGGCATTTCGTAAATCTGCTAGCATTTCGGTGACGCTGTTAGCATGTCGTTGACTCTGCCAGCACGTCGGGCACGCTGCTAGCAGGTAGGGCACGCTGTTAGCATGTCGGTGACTCGGTTAGCGTGTTGGTGACGCATTGAGCATATTGATGACGCATTGAGCATGTCGGTGACTCGGTTAGCATGTCGGTGACTCGGTTAGCGTGTTGGTGATGCATTGAGCATATTGATGACGCATTGAGCATGTCGGTGACTCGGTTAGCATGTCGGTGACTTGGTTAGCGTGTTGGTGACGCATTGAGCATATTGATGACGCATTGAGCATGTCGGTGACTCAGTTAGCATGTTGGTGACGCAGATTGCATATTCAAGGGATGCTGTTCATATGTCGGTGACGCGGCTAGGATGTCGGTGACGTGGTTAGTATTGCGGTGACGCGGTTAACATATTGGTGACGCGAACCCACAGGTTTTTCCCCTAACAAAAATGGCTCACTCATTTTCGTTTCCGTCATTTTGTATTTTAATTTCGGCATGCTATAGAAAAATATTAAATTTTAATAAAAAAAGTCGGTTACACAAAAAATTACAACATAAATTAATAGAGGTGGATGTAAAATCACTATAGTACATACTAATTCCATGCGTAAAATTTATCGAATGAGCCGATGTTGCTAAAATAAAAATGATTTATTTTTAATAATTTGTTACATCGGTTTCTCGTCGCGAGATAAAGAACTGTCAAAGTGCCTTTCTCGAGTTTACTCACGCTTAGCGGTCATGTTAGGCATTCGGATGACGTCAGAATCGTAGACAAATTTCGACAAATCGAGAAAGAGAGCGTTCTCGCGCTTGTCATGTTAGCCCTGCAGGAGTACACACACTACTAGTGCAATAATCCGCTGGCCAATAAACTTGCAGCAATCGGACAACATAGTTAGCTTTGCGTAAAATATTCATTGGGAAACATGCATCTATGATGACTGATCTAAAGTCCAAATATTGTGCGAAGTCCACTGCGGTATGCGACAGGATCTCAATCTAAATAATTAGTCTTGCTGACTCTTTGGTACGTTTTAGGGTTCCGTAGTAAACAAAGAACCCTTATAGTTTCGCCATGTCTGTCTGTCTGTCCCGACTGTCCCCGCTTTAGCTCAGAGACGCTTAGTACTTACTAGAAAGCTGTCATTTGGCATAGGTATATGTGTGTTTGTCCTGCCAGCTAAATGGTTGTTTATGGATATATGAAAAAAATCACGGCAGTACCTACCTAGTACATAATTAATGAAATTAAAAGGAAAACTATCACAGCTAAGTAGGCTTTACCAGTTAATTGACGAACTTAAATTTGCAGTTGGAGAATTGACCGTGACGTATATCGATGTATGGAACTACAATGTTAAGTTTGTTTTTCGGATAACTTCATCCGAACTACCCTTCATTGTGCGTGGACCGACACGCACTTGGCCGGAGATGTTATGGCTAATCTACGGAAAAGCGGCAAATAGGTGAAAGGTTTATAATCTGGAGTAGGTACTTTTAATCTCGAAAAGCCAAGGTACAGTACAGACATAGCCTGAACTTCAGAGAGATAATTAAACAATGCATAATAAAGTTAACGCTACGGAACCGTTTTGAGGTAATTTCAGATATTTTAATTAAATAATAAATTATCTTCCAGTTTTTGCTTCGTTAAAAAAGAAAGTGTTAATTTTTTACACAATGATTATTATACAGTAGGCACAAAAAAATGGTAGGTACACTAATAGTGTTGCTTTAACTTAGTCAAATACAAGAATGTCGATTTCTCTTAGTAAAAGTAACTGTAAAACGGTTGTGTGACGTTATTACCTAACAATGCTCACATTATTCTAGTAGGTAGGTGAACACTTGATTTTGTTCGAGAAATGTAAGCACAACTCTTGTTATGACAGGTACAAGAGTCTTGAGACCGTAACGGACAAGACATTAACCCGTCTCCGTCGCTTACTCAGACAGGTAATAAATTACCTATCGATGTCAAACGTATGACAAGTATATATAGTGCAGACACCAGCTCATTACAAAACATTAACACATTTACTGCCTCGAATTATCAACTAATCAATCCGTCGTTGTTTTTGCTCAATATTATTTATAAGGTTGCCCATATCTGTGCACAATGTGATTCACAACGCCGTGGGTGCTTCCCACGTGCGCTCAGCATAATTATTACAATAAACACAATAAAAACACGCGTTTTGGCCCGTAATGTTGGCAACACAACGCATTATGGCGGAACACGCTATGAAGCACGCCTCTAATTGACAAATTGATTTTTTAGCTTGTGAATTTGTAATTATAGGGTCTGATTGTTTTGATCTAGTGATGAATTATCCATTGTAGTAATAAATTATGTTTCTGTACGTACTCTTCAATGTTATAGTGTTTTAAATCTATGGTTATCCGATAATTTAACCATTGAGATTGGAACTCAGCTTCATCAGGAGCACCTACATACGTAACCAAAAATACCATATGACCAAATTATCCAACTGACGTGCTTGGTGTGAAATAAGCTTCAACTAGGAGTGGGTTTCTTCAATAGACATGACGTCTTACTAACAGCACAACTAATGGGAAACCGATGTAAAAGATCACTTTACATTATGTACTTATGTAGTCTGTACCTCGGTATTAAACATAGGTTTATCTCGAGCCCTCTAAATTAGCATGGAAATGATTTCCTTTGCTTAGTCGCAGCATTTCAGCGCATAATTGGAGGCATAACGTTATGCGGCCAGATGCGGCCCACGCGCAGCTATTACTGGACCATTAGACGCACAAGATACAGACATGACATTTATCTTGCAGTTTTATCATATTGTCTGAATAATTAGATTGTTATGTAGGAATTTGAACTACGAGTATAATAGGAGTGACGACAGGGATGGGTTGAAATTGAATCCGATCGCTTTAGGTCAAGCGTTGGTTAAAGCGATCAGTTTCTGTCGCTGCCAAGTAAAACCGATGCAAACTGCTCTCCGAAAAACATTATATATTTACAGACGAACCATGTCAGTCCTAAATATTTGTTAGAACATGAACATAAAGTGAAAAGTTTACAATACATCTCCGTAGTACACGCACATAACAATATAGGTAATTCATTAAAACCATATATATCCTCCATACATCTCAGAGATTACAATTAGAAATGTTTACAAGTCGGATCGCTGTTTTCAGATAATAATAGAATCTGAATTGAGTCACTGTTCCTTGTTATATGCGACGCGAGAGCCATGTTGATTGTGGTGCTCGGTTGTGTAAAATAACGAGGCGCGAATAGATTTAATGAAAGTTGACGATAATTTAACCCCTGGTGGATAATTAACAAATGGAAATCTAAAGAGAAAATTTCTAGTTACTTAATTAGTTTAATGTTTAAGCCATAGGTATTCATGAACACTGCAGCAGACAACACAAATTCTATTGTAGCTTTTCCACCGTTACTATTGGTATAAATAGATAAAAATAATCAACAAAATTAGGTACAAACTAGCGCCACTTACGCGATGGCGAGAATAGAATTCGAAGACAACTCCTGAGTGTTCAGTTTCTACTACGAATGGATTAGATTTACTCTTTTTACAGATTAGATTTCAATCAAAAATAATCTAAGTCCAAATAGTCTAAAAGCGTAGCCACAGCAGCCAGTTGTCGCGTAAAGTGCAGGTCATCGCGCGGGTGTCGCACCAATGAGACCCGAAGATGGAGTGTCAATGTTACCCTTATCTGGTCGTACAATGATATCACTTGCAGGCAGAACTACTTTACAGATTGTGCTGTTAACTTCATTATTTTCGGTAACCGCAAGGTGCTTATATATAAAAGAAATCCAAGGTGTGTTTGTGTATATTTTATGTAATTAAATGTATTCGCTATCATTTTTATCAATTCCGATTGAGGAGTTAATAGGCAAAGACAGTCGGGTTTCAACGATTTGTGAGATTGAGGATTGTAAATAGATGCAGGCAGTCAAATACAAATGCATACATCCAGGGGTATGTAATAAGTCTGGAAGCCAACCACAGCATAGAGCATATATAAAGGGTACGCAGAGGAACTGACGTATCTTCTGAATCCCAAAAATTAAAAGCTAGAACTCGCAAGTGCAAGAGGTCAGTGTAAATGTGGCAGTAACGAAATGGTCTGTCCGAAGATGGTGTTGATGAGAACTGTAAGTGATACCACATTGCCATGGAAGCGCGTTAACTTTATAGGGCTGCCGGCTGCTGTAGATTCAGCGGCTGAAAACTTACGCTTAGTAGTGCTGAAAGATAACTGGCTTCATTAGAGCTGCACCGGTTAAGCTGCACCGGTCGAAGTCATCACGTTATCGCCGGCTATCGCTAAAAACCAGCGCTGGGGCTCTGTCTCGCATAGGGTCGCAGCATTATGCTGAGCGTTGGCCGTTTTGCGTGTATGTGACGTATTTTCTTCCCCAAATTGTTTCTTTTTGTATTTGTGCCTTCTTTGCGTCTTGTTTTACCGCAAATAAAAGTATTTTGTTTCTTTTCTTTTCTATTAAGAAGGAAAACAGCTGGGATGATGACACTCAACGAAGTTTTGCTTCATACTGGCACAAGTTCTTATAGACGCTATTGTAGACAGGCTCCAGATCTAAGTTAGTTAGTAGGACCTACCAAAATGAATTTAGGTGGGTATGTACTAACTCAGATCAGTAGCCTGTCTGTAATAAACCACACCATCGCCATCGAAATACACCATCAAACCGGTAAAGAGTCCGAAGCGAAATTGTTTCATAAATATATCCCATATTGGCGCACAATCGCACCGCTTATTCGGAACAACGAAAGCGTCAAGATACGATATTCGGAACACAACGCAGCCCTATTCTGTGCAGTATAAGTGGTTTAAGGAAACAACGACGAGGCCGCTGGGCCTTTTGGGGCAACAACTAAAATGTATTTATATTTATTGGTTCCTGGTTTTGGCCGGAGCTGCGTACGCGCAGACCGGATCGTGCCAATATGGCGTTTTCATCGATCTCTGATGGCGATGGCGAGTTATTTAAATAAATTATAGCGTATTAAGACAAAGTCAGAATGTCTTTATGAAATCGCCGGAAAATTGTTCAAGTTTGTCTCGGTGCATTGCGACGGGTTAAACCATTATTTATTATTTTTATTTCATTCCATATTTGTGAATAACTATAATATGATTGTCTCTGTTTTGAGCGCAAATCATTTTTTTTCCTGTCCCTGAATATTAAAACTTCCTTGACTGATCTCATCGGGCTCGCTTTTGGGATTTTTTTTTTGCGTTAAAAACGTAGGTAACGAGTTTTTCCAAGGAGATAATAAAACAAACAACTACTTACAATAATTAAGTGTAATTCCCAGGTGATTTAAGTTTTCATCATATAAAATAGATATGCCGTATGCCACCTACTTATGTCCTACGTACGTAGCTAAGTATCTATTGGTAGAACGCAACGCCCACATGTAGCAGTAATAAGTAATCCCCTCTTACATCATTCATAAACAGTCCAAAAGAAAAAAACGTATTGTTCTTCTCTTATGATTCTCGAAATGATGTGATCATTGTAAGCATTCGTTGACTTTATGAAACATAAAATGTATGTAGTTGGTGGTTTGCCAATTATTACGCGACTCCGCCACAGCCCTTGAGAGTTGAGGAAATGGTGAACAACAACAAACATTTAAAAGGCTAAAGTTATCTATTTTGCAATTTTATTTAAGGTGGATCCAAATTCAAATTCTCTTACCTACGTTTTTTGTTAGATTTGTTCCTTAACATTCCATTACTCGCGCGTTCTACTGTTACAGATCACGCGTGCATTTCGTGGAATTTAAACGCGTATTTTGGGTTCCTCATAGTATTCCTCTATTGCCAACTGGTGATCTAGCGACCTTGCAGTGACCTGCCCGACCACACAAGTGAGAAATTTCGCGCCAAAACTGAAGTTCTACAATATTGTATCGCGCGAGCACTCGCGTGACACTTTTGTTTTAGTTTCAAATCCACCAAAAAACAATGCCACACCTGCAACTAATGAATTTGCCCTAAACATCAGGTTCTCCAATGTCCTGACTGTTGTAAAAATGATTAAGACCGAGTGGAGGATATGAGTGAGTAGAAAAAGAAGACCTTGGTTTGATGCCAAAAAATTATTTATTTTTCCCAAAATTATCAAGACATCTGTAATACTAAGTTCCTCATATATGTTGACAGTTATGTTTTGTTTCTCAATAAAGGTTATTTTCATATGATATTGAAGTATTTTTAAATCTTATTAGTATCCCTGTAAAATCTTAATACAATATAGTTCTACGTATGTAGAGCGTGCGAGGACTGGCGCCCCAGACAGGGACGCGTGTTGGATGTTAATATATATGTATGTCTTAGTTAGATTCGTTCCTTATGAACTTTTCCATAAGAGATTTGTTCTTGATGATTCTATCATCATTCTGTAAATTATACATATTTGTTATGGTCGCGAATCATACTTTGATCAAGATACAACCTGACACCGACCTGCAATATGCAAAACACGTAAGAAAATTTGAATCTTGTCCTCTATCAGTGCGGATCCACCTTCATGGCTCGTGCAGACTGGCGCGACGCTACACTGATAGAGCAATTTCCATGAAGTTTTCATAGAAATTCTCCTGCCGTTGTCGCGTCGCGCCAGTCTGCACGAGGCTTAATAGAAGATCTCGCAGTATCAAAATATTTACGTACTCAGTGAATGTAATCTGCTGTTACTAAATATATTACCTAAATATATACTTCTGTCTGGTTTACTTTCCAACGAGATAAGGCTTACCATTTCAGCAGCATTTTTCCTTGAGCTTGCTCTCATTTATTACAGCAATCTTCTACGGATATAGATATTTCCCCAACATATTCTTTTGACCGTCCACAAGTTAGCCCCTCCCACAATAAAACAATAACTTACCGACCTGTAGCCGTGCAGAGCCCACATTAGCCTCTTGTCGTTATAATAACTACTAATAAGGCGCACGTTTGTGCGGTAGTGCGGCGTGGGCCACAGTTTTGGCCAACGCGTGCCAGCTAATGTTGGACACTGGCCCACGATCCAAGCTCCACGGCCCATCACGTAGGAAGCCATAAACTATAACGTTCTATGATGGTCCGGTTATCTGATAGGAGCCTCTTTTGGATAAATATAGCTGTTGAAGCAATTTTTGGGTATTTTACCTTGTCGTGTCAGTTAGTTGACGTTGTGATGAACGAGAGCCACCCACAGAGCCCTAATCCCTTTGGTAACTCTGTCTACCCACGGCATAGACTTTGTTGAAGATGGTTGTTAAAATTTATTTATAGACACCTCTGCGTGTTTTTATGGCTCTATAATTGGTTCAAAGACGTTCAAGCTATGTGATGGGATTGTTGCTCAAAACCGACACTAGCTATGGCCAAGCTCTACCTATCATCAATCACCATTAAATTCGGTATGTTGGTGGTCACCACCGCTCATGGACTATCTGCAATACTAGAGGCGTTGTCCGACCTCGAGACAAAGCTGAAATACTTATCTAATGCGCATCAGACACATGAGATAAGTATTCGAGCATTTCAGCTGTAAATCACTAAAAGTATCCTACGAACTAATATCATTCAAATTGTAATCCTCCACTCTACTCTACTAGTAATGCTTTATAGTGGAATTACACAAATGATTGGAACTCCTCTCTCGCGGTGCGACCCGCGCCCGCGCCCGCGCCCGCGCCGCGCCGCGCCGCGCCGCGCCGGTGCCGGTGGGCGGACAGGCGGAGAGCTCGGAAACAATGCTGCACTCAAGTTTTCCCGTGTGGGCAGTTCGCTATTTTTATTGCTTAGAGATTCATTGAATTGAGATGAATACGTACTGAGATACGAACTTACTGTCGTCAGTTTTGAATTGTAATTTACAAAATAACTGAATATTACCTACATCCATGTAATTATAAATATGTTTTTTGAATGTTAGTCACTGACTGGAAAATACAAAATGACATTTCAGTACAACCCGCGTTTTGTTGAAATTTATATTGATACTATCTGTTGTCCGCGACTTCGTCCGCGTGTAATTTATATTTTTTTAATATAAATATCCGGGATGAAAAGTAGCCTTTTTACACCAGCTCCTAGGTCACCTATTTGCCAAAGGCGAACGGCAGGCTTGTATGGGACTTTCGTACAGCTAATAAAATTTGGGATATTTTTTGTTTTAATTGGTAGTTAATACGATAGACAAGCCCTTTTTAAATTCTTGAATTTTTAGAACTTGGGACCTAAAAGTTATAACCAGTTTTACTTTTTTAAGGTTATGTACTAGTGTACCAATTGTTACTTATAGGCACATAAACATTGTTTCGGTAATTAATAAAGTATATGTTCTTGATCGCTTGTCGCTATTTTTGTAGTGTATTACTTACTATCAAGTAGGTAAATTGAGATGAGGATCGTATCTACTCAGCGGAGTGCAGGAGATACCTATGTCCAGCAGCTGACTGCAACAGTTTGATAATGATGAAGTCCTGATGGGGTTTTAAGTGTAGGTAAATAAAACAATACAGTTAATAGTTTTTTTTAAGTAAGTACATTTATTTTATTTACAATTAATTAATTCGTAAATTACTTCATCTAAGAAGGGGGCAGGTCGAGTAATACCCTCATAGCGAGCATAGCTTAAATACCAACATAACTGCGTTTAGTTTACGACTAAATTACGTGTAGTTATAAAAATCTTTTTTTAAATATTATTAAGTAATCCGAACTTCTAAAAATAGTACACTTACATGAAAATAAATGGCTTACTTGCCTTAATATGTGGTACAAATTCTATAACAAAACAACAAAAAAAGTAAGCTGTACGAAATCTGCCGTTCACCTTTCGTAAAAATCGATCGCTTCAGTGGGTTCGGCGTGAACAGACAGAATTACCTACTTTCGCATGTCATAAACAATACCTATACTGCCTCGTTGGTCTAGTGGTCGCAAGCGCTACTGCTGACCGTGAGGTCAAGTGTTATCGGGTTTTTATATTTGGAATTTCTCAGTACCTACCAGCCCGGAGTCTGGATTTGTGCCCGGTTGATGGCAATAGGCTCGCCCCCTATTACATGGGACTTATACACCTCTGCCCAACCCTTCGGCGAAAGAAGGCATAATATTATGTTAATGTTATGTAAACAATACCTAGATAACAATCCTAACCCCCCACCCCGAACCGAACCCGCCCGAAACCGTCCTGTCTTACTAATGTACCTATGGATGTAGGTAGTGCGTGATACTTGTTGTATGAATGTTCAATACGAAACACGACCGGGCGTAGCTGTAGGCTAGTGGGCTACAAGACCTGACTCAAAAACAAAGATTGCTTCTGTGAATTCTTCGAGAAAACTAAAAATGGTTCTAAAATATAATGATACCAGTTAGAGGTCTTGAGCCCGTGACTATTTATCGTAATGTCAGTGGAGCCATCACATCAGCTGTTCACTACGCTGCGATCATTATCAGCGCCAACTGAGTGAGACCACTCACTGTACTGTGACTGAGCAGAGTAACAATCTGTCAGCGGCTCACTGCGGGTGCACTTGCACTTACCTACCTATATTTACTAGGAAACGAGTACACAGTCATGGCACCGCAGTAATGCCGGCAGTGTCAGTCGTGGTGACTTGCGTGTACCGGGACACGTCATAATTTATGAAAGGTTGCTTCTGTATAAATTTTTGTCGTCCTTACTTAAAACATGTCACTGGCAGGTTGTACCTCTGAAAGAGCGCCTATAGCCCCACGGATTAGGAAAAATCAGGACTAACTAAATGAAGAATTAAAACAACCGGCTTGCAAAATAGCACTACAAAGTGAAAAATAACTTTAATTTTGGAAGTCGGTGTCTTTGGATCTGTATTTTAGTTTTTTGCCACCGACTTCCGAAATTCATTTTTAGTGGTTTGTAACTTATCTAAGTTACAATAAACTAATGTCAACTGCTCATCACCTTTTACAAAATATTGCTTTTCCCCCAGGGACGCTAATTGTTGAGGAGTTCTCCTGGTAAGAACCAGAAAACTGGAGCTGATGGTGAAGTTACCATCAGTTCCACTTCACCATATGCATTGTGACGAGCATAAATACCATATTAAAGCACCTAATCGAATCTCAACCCGTGAAATACTTATTATTAGGTAGTTCCGGTGGCCATCTGTGGTCTCCATCAGTTCCTCTTTACGAAATGTTACTTTCCGAGAGCTAATGCACTAGTTAAGTACTACAAACAGTACCCAAATCGCCATAGCTGTGCGTATAAAATTTGAGTATTTCCCTCGATTTCAATGGGATGACTTCATCAGATTCTGACTTGGTGATAAGGGGACCACCTCGAGAGCAATCCACAATTGACGGAGAAATCGGTAAACATACATAAAAATAATTTACAAAAAAAAGACATTCAGACAGACGAACATAAATTAATAACCTCTTCCTATTTGGAAGTCGATTCAAAAAGAGGCTAGATTAAATTCTAAAGATACAAAGTAGCCTGAGGCCGCAATAAAACGCCGTGACGAAACATCGCACAGAACCTATTCATCATAATAAAAAGACAATAGAACCGAACCGGCCTCAATAATATCAATTAATATAATCGCCGATCATCGTCTGTCAGCTCGCATTACATCGCCTGTAGGTACAGTCAGGGAAATTAATTGTTCAGCAGTACAACACAGTACGTAAATCTGCCGTGCTATACATACGAGTATATAGCCATATCATACGACTTCGACTTATGAAGAAGTTGTGTTTTGAATATACGAAAAAATTAAGTTGTTAGAAAAATTGCTTAACAGTTAATTTCCCTGACTGTACATACATTTGTTAGGGGGAGTGGGTTCGTGGACCGATGGGCTAACGTACCCGGCGTGGGCGCAGGTGACACGGCCGATCAGTAACACGCGCCGCTATAATTGGTAGCATTCAATGAAGTATTGTTGAGTTGCCGTGACAGACCTCATGTGGGACGGATTGTTTTATGGCTAAAAAATTGAATAATTTTCAGTTGCGGTTATTTAGGTAGCGACCTCATAGTCAATGCAACGAGGATGTACACCTGGGCCTCAAGTCTGCTATTACAATAGTGTCAGAATGGTCTATCATTGATTTCATAATTGTTGATTTTGACAAGTTTGGTAATCTACTAATATAATGGCGTCATTAATGTGGATCGGAACCATTATGACACTATTGTAATAGCAGACTTGAGGCCCAGGGGGGTAACCATCACCTCTTATAGCAGTATTATTTCAATATTACTTTCGCGTGAGAAAGAGAGAGAGAGAGAGAGCTATAAGTCCTGTATAGCTCCATCACTTTCCCACTGTAAAGTAATATTATAATAATACTGCTATATGAGGTGATGGTTACCCCCCTGGTCGTTCACTCGAATTCGGATTCAATTATTACTGTCAGGTCCCCGAATTCGGTTAAACTCATTTAGTTATGAGTAAACGGATGCCAAGTATTATTGTCCCTTTTTTCTTATTATCTTATGGATCATTTCGTTTTTTTTTTCCCGTAATAATGTATAAATTATTATTAGTGTGTTAAAAGTGGAAACTACAAAAACACTGAAAGCTTTTCATTTCTTACAGTAGGTAATATGGCGCCGCGGAAACTAAAATAGAAATAGAATGAGAGAATAGTTTCGGATATGAGTTACGCACAAGTAGGCACGCGAGCCGGGTAACTACCTTGTGACTAAATATATTACGGCATTATAACAATATTTTACTCTAATGAATGCTAAGAAGTAATTTCTCGTTCAATACCATTTATTATTTATTGTCGCGGCAGATATTAACACGAATGTAAATGTTCGTGGTCTCGAGTGAACTGGCAGCCATCACATCTCACCGGGTGTCTATTTGATTAGACATTATGATATTACAAAAGCTATTTGTGCAGTGTCGTGGGCTCGCAGTGAAATCATAGCGGGGGTGTGGGCAGGTGACTGAGCGGAGCGGCACGCCTTGCGCGTTGCGCTGGCGCAGTGAAAGGCCTACACTCGCTTATTACGTATCTATTTACAATTTTTATAGCGCAATAACGATGTAAAGAGATTTATCTCAACGATAACATTTTCGCAAAGAATACGATTTGTTTTCATCCAGAGTACATTTATAGCTTTTTTATGGGTTTCAGCATACAGCTGTAGTGATTATGTGTTTAATGAAAATGTTTGGAAGTAATATAATGAATTCATTCGTCAGCCGCTCAATAGTACCGACAGCACTTTTCACGACTTACTGCAAACATTGCACATTAATTGTCAGTTCTGTAACGACTCGATTACCAGGAGAGATAGATTGAACTGTCAACTCCGAGACATCCTACGACATGCTGCGACGATTAGTTTCCTCATAAAAGGCTGCAATTATTTATTATTCATAACATCTCATTAATATGTATGTGTCTAATTAAAATAATTGACACCTAAATGCGAGTGTAACTCCTACTGGTAGAATTGGGTCAGCTTGTGAGGAGTGGGCGGCGACCGGCTGCGACCACCGGCGACCAGAACCATTGTATTCATTTTAATATGCCTACTAGGTTTTGTTGTTGATCCTGGCTTGATGTTGTTATCCTTCACTATTGAGGATCTTGACCCCTTCTCGTTATTACTTCCTGAATACTTAGTAGACTTTGCTCCAGTCTGCGGCTTGCCCGGGACGTTCGCCGGCAGTTCCAGTTGCTCCGACAACTGGCTTGACTTGGTCTCTTTGGACTGTGTTTGCGTTCTACAAACACATCAGTACCAACGATTAACAGATTTGAGGTGCTCTTCAAATAACGGACTGAATGGATACCTCCTCTGTTCTTGGTAACAAACATGGATATCTATAATAATCATATAAAATAAATTCAGATTCAGATAGTCTCTGAAAATAATGGTGGTTTACTGACATATTTTTGGCAGCGGACAAAAATGGGCTGATAAATGTGATCTTTCACATAATTACCTACATACATTTACAACACAACATACAAGATAATATCTCGTATGTTGTGTTGAAAACGTAGGTAATTCTCGCGCAAGCTCGCGAGTCGTACCTAAAGTGAATTCTTTTAAGATTTTTTTTCATGATTTATCTAACTACATACTTTGGTTTCCAGTCAAAATAAAGTTCGTCCAAATCCAAATCTGTCCATTAATCATAAAACACATCGGGGAGCGTGTAAATGAGCCAAAACTTGGAAAAGATATTTCTCACGATTAAAATAGGTAATATTTATGTTGAATTTCGGCGGAATCTGCGGATTGAACAACGAATAGCGAAGTGCTTGAAATGGTGCCAATCACGGCATTCACTGTTCACGCCACTTTAATAGATCTTCTTCCTTTTTTTTTCGAGTATTATTTATAATTTTAATTTCGATATTGTAATTATTATTGAATTGTACATAAAAAAAAACAAATATATCTAAATAATTAATAAAAATAACTAAAACTATACACAAACTAAAATAGTCTTCTCTTTAAATAAAAATATTCTGTTTTACCAACTTATACTAATTTAAGTATTTGTAAAAAATATAACAAGCAAAAAACCACTATTTCCCTTTCTGATGCATGTCACCTTTTTGAACTGTCATTTTCAATAAAAATGATGTAGGTAGTTGAAAAAATAATTAGGTGAGTAAAAATTAACCTTAAAAGGTGCATAACATGTTTATTCCTTGACTGTACGTAGGTTGATAAATTTATGGTCGAAAACATTACTAGAATGCGCGCGCGCAGTTTGCAATTAAGTCAATAATTTTATTCAAATTAATCGCTTAATTGATATCGTTCCACAATTTATGATCGTAATATAAAATAAAACTAGAAAGCCGTGTTACTATTGGGCGCATCTTAGAAGTGACGACAAATACTTCGCCACGTCATTTCTGTTGAGCAAAGTGCAGCTGACGCACATAACACGTAGGTAATAATTAAAAAAGAAGTGAAATATAGTGACATTTTTTTTTGCAGTGACGGCTAACTAGCAATAGTTTTTTGTTACCTATCTGTTTCCTTATTCACGATTTCTTCAAACAGTACCTACGTTTGTAATCTCGTGGTATTCTTGTTGATAATTAAATGCGTTCCACAAACATTGCTCATTACGCGAAAACCTCTACTCTCCCTCTGTTGCCATAGATTGAAACGAGACGGAGTGAACCTGATATACCTACATAACGATTTAGAACAGTACATCACTGTGCCAGAGACTGAATACTTTCATTACAGTAGTAAAATGATAATTCGGTTGTATTGATAAACAAAGCACATCACTCTTACACTCGAATTGCGAAAAAACGGAGTAATGTGTGCGGCGTGTGCGGTGTGTGGTAGATCAGACATGTGTTCGAGATTTATTGGGAATGAGGTTGAGGAGCTGAAAATAACAGACATGTGCTAATTACACAATTTTGTATAAAATTCGGCCCAAATTAATGGAATAACGACGCATCGTAAGCTCTCGAATCCAGAATATCTAAATGGATCGTTTATGGCTGTCTGGACAGAGATGATTCATATTTATGAATGTGGTCCGTCCGGTGTGGTGTGATATTCCTGTAAGAGAATACCATATATGGCACGCTAGTCGCCGTCAGGTAATGCATCCCCGATCAGTGAGCGATTATAACGCAACGGAAGCGGCTGAAATTAGCAGCGCGCGCGCATCGGGCGGTCGGGGCCGGTGCCAGCCGGGCCGCGCCGAAACTAAATACCCAAAAGCGTTTGTGATCGCGCGAGCGGCTGCCAAATATGGCACGAATCTCGGGTTTCGCGAGGCGCGCGCGCCGCGGCGCTGGCACAACACCAGCCACTGCAAAAACGCTCTCTGTTCCCGTCTAAAAACACGTAAAAAACGTTTTTATTTCTGTAGCGAGCGGCCTCTAAATTTAGGCCGTATGGAAACCGAAAGTAATACGAGTGATTTTGGTTGGGGCCGCGTTGTCTGTATTTAGATTAGAGCGGCGCGGGCGCAGTGGCGCGACTCGCGACTCGGGAGTCGGCGCGCGACTCGCGACCTCCGCAACCCGCACGCACCGGCCGCACTCACCGCGCACGCCACCGCGCAACTGTCGCGCACCGACTGCATTGTGAGCCCACTGTGATTCAATATGCGCGCGCTAACAGTGTATCAATGAAAGTTTCGTGTTATAAGTGCTACAATTAAAAGGATTTGGATGGCACAGATGTTACCCGAGGGCGGAGGTAAATACAACATCATCTTCAGATTTACATTAACTTTATAATATTGATGTGCCCACAAATTATTTTATTAAGCATGATAATCATTACTCTAAAATTAAACCGCTTAAAGGAAACAATTAATAATTTAGTAAATCTTCACTGAATAAAGTACCTATTTATCATTTTAAAACACCAAACTGCTAAAATAGAGCAATTAGTTAAAAAATATTAAATTAAACAAACAACGTTGATAACGGCGCACAAACATTTGTTATCTAACGAAGCGGAGTGCTTCAGTTAAAGTAACCTAGTGCCATTATCTAAGTAGGCGGTGTGTACACCTAGTGTACGTGGAGCAGTTATCTGGCGCCGGGTGTCGCGCGATATGCTGGACCTATTGATTCGTTACAACTAGCCTTATCAGTGACTACTGCCGGTAAATACTCTTGTTTTACTTCAATTAATAGTTGACCCTAAATCATTCTATGCCTAAGTTTTTTTGAATGAATCGTTTATTTGTTTAAAACATAGAATATAATTAACATTTTTAAAAGCTAATGAGTAACTATTGGTCACGTTTATAATCATGTTTCCCTGAAAAAGTAAACCGCAGGTTGAAGGTTATCTGTAAGTAAAAAAGGGTATTGTTGAGTGCATTAGCTTACAATGTTGTCGGATTGATTCAAAATACTCGGTACTTATTACAGATAAGTATATTAGTAATATTTTTAGTAAATTAACTAGTCCCCTATGAATAAAATTGCAAACTGTTATTGTACAGTCAGGGAAAGTAAATGTTATGCATAACTGACTATCAACTCACGTTTACTCTAATCACAGAATGTGTGTGTGTGTTTGTCTCAATCTGCTTATCATTACATTCCTCTGGCTGTAAGTATAATTGTGATTGTGATAGCAGACTACAGCTATGGGATACAAGAGACGGCATGAAATGCGACTAATAAAAAAAGACTGTAGGTACTCGCAGAGTCAATGTACTGAATAGTAACCCTTGGACTGTTCAGAACCAACGTCCTTCTCAAACGATTTCATGCATAACATTGAATACCAATTTAGATACCTACGAGCGTCAATTTACTCACTTATGTCATCCAGTTCCATCGAATTTCCCTTCTCCTTCACTGACATCCGTTTCGGATGCTTCATTATTTTATCTGTGTCATGTGTGCAGATCCAATCACGCTGTGTGCGTTTGTTCTTACCGCAGAAAGCCCCGGTGTGCGCTAGTCCTTATACGGAGAGTGTCAAATTATCTCGGCTACAGTACGGTTGTGTACCGTTGTGTAAACAAAGAGATCGAGGTGGCTTCTGTTATCACTGGCCGGTTTCGGCGATACCGAGGTGATTGTGTGTTGGTCATTATTTGATTAGTTGCGACTTGCGACAAACTTGCGACTGTTTCCACGCTGTTGTTGGGTTTCAGGGTTTTTTGGTCTGATTGACGTTACGTGATGAAATATTTTGAATTGAATTGATCGTAGTCTCTGTTGCTGCTGCCTCTTGTTTGTGTAAATAAGTAGGGCAGCAACAGGGAAACTAATTGAATTGGTTCTAAAAGGGTTTCCTAACGCTTTACCCACTGGCTTAACTAACAGATTTCCCTTCTTTCAAAAAGTAAATCAGTATTTTTAGCCAGACTGACGGATTGTACCCAGTCCAGTCGGTATCTCAAACAAGAAAGCCTAATCTTACACCATTTAACTAAAAGCCTAAAAGCTTAATCTGCTAAGATAACCAAAATGGAACTGACCATAAACTGTCGGATATCGGATAGTTAATATTGTTATGTAAAACAATAAGACCATAGCCACATGTTTTGGTCAACCGTTCGCAATTCGTTACCAAAACGGTCATAAATAAGTTCTCGTCTCCTCCGCCTCGTCGATATGATTCATGCCCACAGCGCACTGTGCCCTACAAGGCAGTTATTAGCATTCCCTGTGTGCCGATCTCAAATTAATAGTTGTTAACCCGCGGTTCGGCTCAAGTTTTTGGAAAGTTAAAATAATAAAAATCTCCACATTTGTTGTTATTTATGTTTGTCGTTCAATTCGGACTGCATTCTAGTAAATGATGATGTAATTCTAATTGGTTCTTCTAAGTAACAGCTGTTTGTTGGTGAGGCTGAAAGAGATTTTATCAATTTCGTGAATCAAGCTTCTGGGGTCGTTAGGTCATCGAACCAAAGTTCAAAAGTTCTCTGAATTTCGTTTAGGAAATTTTATATCAGTACCTAAAATATTTGTGCAGTCAAGGAATTCAAATGGGATTTTTCTGTGGCATCTTATTATTTTCCGGCTAGATACTGCCAACATGTTGAATTAAAAAAAACAGTTGTAAAAGGTGACATGCGCCGCTGTGTAAGAAAGGAGTGAGTTGGGAAATTCCTTAACACGTTAACTGCCATGTCAGGCACCGGTGCTTGACAGACATAGCACCTGTTAAGGCCATGTCAGTCCCGGGTGACTGACGCCACAGTATATAATTTAGATGATCTCAGGGAGCTGTCCGGCACGTTTAGCTCGTTATTATCTATTAAAATTGACTGACAAGGCCGTGGAAAAACTATGTTCAACTTGGCCCAACGTTTTTATATTTAGAACTGGATGTTTTATTGGGAAAAATAAAATGCGACACAATGAAACTATAGAAACTTTTTATTGTTCGAAATAATCATATTTTGGGCTTATACAGCTTAGAAAATTATAAAAAAAATGCAATTTAGAGTAATGAAATGCAATAATCAGTCAGAGAGTCCAAGGAAAAGTTACATTGTTTTATGTTCCTCGTTGAAACAAGATAGGCAAAAATGTGGTTCATTAGGGCATTGTGGGCAATAAGTATTCACTTGCTTAGTCTTCTTTCTAGCATAATTTCTGTCTATTGTTTGAACATTTACTTTATAACACCGTGAACAGTACTTTCTAGATTTTTTTACAGGTCCTTCTTTCTTTTTTAGCTCATGCTTTTGCCTCCTATTTCTTGTCAATGGCATGTCAGGATTACTGTTTTCTTTGCCCGACTCTGTTAGATATTTGCACAAATTTTTCCTATATTCTACTATCCCTATTTTAGACTTCGTGGTTTCTTTATAAATTATGTAAGAATTGAGTAATGCAGTGTTCAACAACAGTTCAACACCAAGTTTTCTGTACCATTTTACACTTTTTCTCAAAGGTGTAGAGTATGCGATCATCTGATCAGATAGGTCTACAGAAGATTTTGCGTTGTTATAGTCGACTACAATTTTTGGTTTTATTATTTCTCTTTTGTAAGTCCTTGTCCTTGCGGACGGTGCCTGACAAAATACCTGACATGGCCCAATAGCTATGTTTTGTTTCGTTTGGGCCTCGTCAGGCACATATGCCAGACATTTTATTTTTTTGCTTTATTTTACATTATAATCACCGGAAACAAATTAAAATAGTCATATAATGTGATTTACTTGAATATACAACCAAAAAACAAAAATAAAAAAAAAACGTCATCAAAATTTTACTATGGCAGTTAACGTGTTAACATAACTGGGTAGGTACGTGATCGTACATAGGTTATTTCAAGGATTCTTACCTACAGTTATCTTGATCGAACAATTTAAACAATCAAGCCAATCAAAAAGAAAATAAAATATATGTAAGTACCTAAACCAAATCAAATAAAACATGAATATAGGTAGTGTTCCATTTGTAAAATTGACGGCGTAAGGAGGTCAGACATCACAATGAACACTTCGCACTCCTCGACTATGTTGGCGCCGGTCGCGGTGGTTCATTCACAAGTCGTCGGTGGCGCCTTGTCACCACCATTAAACTTTCCGACACCTTCCGGAATATTCACGACATTTTACGACATTTCTCCTAAAGAAAAGTTGATTTGTAGTGACCTATTCTTGGAAAACAATGCCAAGAACCTGTAATCACTTAATTATGGACAACGAACTGTTAACAAAGTTGTGTAAAAACGTCGTATGTGCCGCATGGCCTGCTGGAGTGCACACGTCGTAGTGAGCTGACGTACGTCTGGCTGAGCGCCAGCGAGTGGCAGTGTGGCCGTGCGACGTAGCAGCGTGGAGTAAACACGACCGAATGTAGGTGATGATGAGTCAGGAACGAGGCAGGCAACATACAGTTTACATTGTTGGGGGAATCATAATTAGGACTTTAATTTAAAAATTGCGGATAGATTTAGTTGTTTGCTATGATTTTTCAGAAACTCATAGGAGCTTGAACTATCCTTTTAACGCTTTACTTTGTTTATTGGAGTTATTTATTTAAATCTTTAGGCTACTATCAACATTTAGCTACATACATGAGCCTCTATATTTATCTGTCATAACGAACAACATTTGAAGAATTAGGTATCTCTGTTTCAGTGAAAGGGATTCAACTCTACTCGATCTGTGACAAGTTACCTACTTATATGTAAGTTGGTACTTAATCATTATAATCAGCATAGGTGAAGACTTTCCCGTTGCGCCATGATATTTCCCTTTACAAGCCATATCTTTGGGATTTTCCTGTAAACTTATAATCAGTTATAGAATAGGCACAATTAACAAAAAATAGCGATGAGGGATTGCTAGAAACAGGTCGGGATTTTCCTAATCAAGTCTTGATTTCCTTAACAATAGATGTAGGCATTTTTCGTTTTCGTTAGCTTTTAACTTAGAAGGTAGGTACCTAACTTATGATGTTATTATTTTTATTTCATACAATTAAATGTACCTAATAACACACATAATTAGGAGTAACTAGTACCTACCTATGTTATATCGTATAAATCAAGCCACGTGTACTTAAATTGTTATTTGGTTCCGTAATGTAGGTACAGTCGCCAGCACAAACACACAGGTCTAAACTGTCAAATTTCTCCAAATTATTTTAAACCTTAAAATGCCTTAAAATTCATAATTGAATGAGAAAACTTGACAGTTTGTGATAACTTGACGTGCTGCCACTGTACCTAAGCAGGTACCTACCTACTCTGAAATGTACGAACTGCTTACAGTAACTGGGGGCCTACCATGAACTCTTATAGCAGGTCAATTTTCGACGGAAAGTGAACTGTCAGGCTATTCTGTACCATGAACACGTCAAATAACAGGCGAGCCAGCGATCACGTGACTAAAGCCGGTCAGAGGTCACGTGACAGCATTTCACCGGTCTGACCTGCAACAAGCTGTAACATCAAGTCCTTTTTGACATATAAACACTTGAAAACTGAACTGCCCTGCTGTCATATCAAGCAGCCGTGTAAAACTAACTTTTATTGAACTGTTTTCTTTAATTTAAAATAATAAACGTAAGTACATGTTAATTTGTGAATACAATACTATTGTGGCGTTATTTAAAATTATAAACAACAAAAAAAACATTCTCTTTGCCGTTTATTTTAGATGTGTGACGAAGATGAAATTTTTGAGTTTCTTGAGGAAGATAGTGAGAAAAACAGTGTGAAACAAATTGCTAAAATCCAAAGGAAAGTATTCAGAAGCACGATAAAACCTTTTGACTTGCAGGATGGCATGTTTGTCAAACGATATAGGCTCTCTAAAGAACTCGTACTTGAGCTTTGCAATGAGCTACGAGCTTTCATGCCACGCCCCAAAAAATCAACAGATTTGTCAATAGAGGTTAAGGTTTGTACTAAGTGAATAAATCTATCTGTCGCACTAATTATCATAAGAACATTTAAATGCAGTATGGTCACAAATCCCTTTATTTCAGGTTCTAATAGCATTATCATTTTTTGCTACTGGTTCATACCAAAGGCCAATTGGTGACATTGCTGCACATTTAGTTGCACAACAAACTGTGTCAGCAGTTATAGGGCAGGTAACTCGGTGCTTGAATCACCGATATTTCCGGCGAAAATTCATTAAATTCCCACATAGCAATCATGAACGGAGAGTCAATGTAGTTGGGTAAGTAGTTAAGCATTATGATTCTTTAAATTTTATATTAAAATCTAGATGTTGTAACAGGTGTATTTTTTTTTTCAGATTTTATAACAAATTTGGTATGCCTGGGGTTTTAGGGTGTATTGATGGAACTCATGTGGCAATAAAACGACCAGTGGAAAATGAAGAGAGATATTATTGCAGAAAACATTATCATTCTCTGAATGTGCAATTGGTAAATAATCATAGTACATTTAACAAAAAAATGTCCAATTGCTGGACAAATTATTTTTAAATACATAGGTACAGGTACATTCATTAATAAACATACAATAATCGTTTTTTTAATACTTGTATAAAATTAGGTCCAACTAGGTGGTGCATTACATCCCTTCTTCTTAAGATTATTAATCCATCAAGATGTTTTTGGGTACCTGAAAGGAAAAATGTTGCAAATGTTAAACTTATTGTTTAAATTTTAGGTATGCAATTCGGACATGGAAATTATTAGTGTGGATGCCAGCAATGGAGGAGCCACTCACGATTCCTTCATATGGGCTAATCACCCACTAAAAGCTCATATGGAGCATTTAAATAATATGTGGTTTTTAGGTTGGTATTGATTTTTGCTGATAAAAGTTGCAGTCTATTTAAAAGTGATAATACGATTATGTACTTATTGTGGTACTATATTATGATTAGTTTAAACATACTAACTAGGTACCTTCCTTGTACAAGAATTTTGAACATTACTTGCATTATCATGCAAGCAAGTAACAATAATATCCTAATAAGATCCTTATAAGTATATTCAATTTTGTAATATTTTGATTTCTTTTAGGTGATTCTGGCTATCCATTAAGAAAAAGTATGATGACTCCAATCATAAATGCTCCTCTAGATTCACCTGAGGCTTATTACACTAGAGTACATGTGAAAACCAGGAACATGGTAGAAAGAACCATTGGGCTTCTCAAAGCACGCTTTAGATGTCTTCTTGTACATAGAGTTCTACATTATGAACCTCGTGTAGCAGCATCTATTGTAAATGCTTGTGTGATTTTACACAATATTTGCGTTAGAGCTAATATCCCTGCGCAAGATATGACATCTGAAGAAGAGTTACGAGAAGCACAATTGCAACCAACTCACCATGTAGTAGACAGCGAGGGGCATTCTTCTAGTACTCAAAATGTCGAACTGCAACATGGAGTTACAGCAAGAAGACTGCTCATCGCTCATTTGTGGGCAAGCCGGCCAATCTAGAAATAGTTTATTCTTATTTTTATTATTGTTTGAGTTTGTGTGATTTATAAGATTATATACTAAGTATTTTTAATTGTGTCAATTTTGTAATAATTGTGTGTTATTATGGAATATTAAATTGTATACAAGTGTTTTGATTACGCACCTATTGTTTATATTTTCTAATATAGTTGCAATTCGGGAAAGTTCATTAAGTATTCCTTTTAAGGTTATGCTGCCGTCCTGTGTTGCCTCGGCTCGCATACGACTAGACTCAGCAAGAGTTCTTCTGACTGTGTCTTGAGACATAGGTGCTGTCCTACGCCTTCGCCTCTGAGGCTGCGTAGAGCTCATTGGTTCAGGCTGAATTGGTGGCGTTATGGTGGATAGTTGTGCCTCTGAGCCTGGTACAGAAAATACTTGAAGAGCAGGGCAAGCATATATATTTTCTTCAACAGCTTCTGATGTCCCAGGCATAACTAATATTGACTGTGACGTCTGTGACAGTGTAGAAACATTTGAAATTGGTGATGCCTGCAAAATACAGAAAAAAGCTCTACATATGTAATGTATATATACTATTAATTACAGTTTAAAGTTTATTATGTCTATGTTAATTATTCCTATTGTAAAAAAATATAATGTTAGAAACCTAGTATTTTAAACTGACACAAGAACACAATATATTATATTGTAAAAATATAATAATTAGAACATAATCTTATTTTTATTATCAAAGATTTTACTTAATAACGTCATACCCGTATCCCCCGAAGGGGTAGGCAGAAAAGTACATCCACAGTTCGCCTGAAACGTTGTTCGGTCCCATGTAATAGGGGGCGAGCCTATTGCCATTTACCGGGCACAATTCCAAACTCCGGGATGCTTCTAGGAATTTCCATATAGAAAAACCCAATACTTAACACTATGCCTGACCCGGGAATCGAACCCAGGACGGCGATGCTCGGCAGTCGCGCTTGCGATTACTTGCTGTACCAACGATGCAAAAATTGTACTTACAAGAGTAATTTCCACATCAAATGGGTCTATTTGGATTTCTGGCAATCCTAAACCGTAGTCTTCACCAAGGATTGACAAATATTTCTTTTCTATTTCCGTTAGGACAATTGTTGTTTCGGCTGGTCCTCCACCGGTGCGTGACTGTGATGATTTAACAGCTGCACATTTTTTTTTTAACTTTCCCTTGTAATCTATCCAGTACTGAAATTTTGAAATTGGAGAACAAATAATTAAATATGAAATAAATACATTTACACCATATTATTTATATTGTCCCATAGGGGTATGGGTTAAGAATATAATTCCCCTTCGTCACCAGAAAAGCGAGTAGTAGGAACCAATGAACCCCGTCTGTGCCCGATGAATAACACTAGGCTTGCACACTTATAACATGTGACTTATTACCTACGGCGTAACGTGGGTGTACAAACTTTTTTAACAGGGGAACACCTCTGCCTACCCCTTCAGGAATCATAGGCGTCATAATATTTATGTACCTATGTATTATTTAATTGCATAAAAAGTAAACAAACGTGTATGTTCTAGAAATGGTAAGTAGATGTGCCAGGAAAGAAATACAAAAAACCAATACAGCATAATAATCAGCCTATAATGTTCCCACTGCTGGGACACAGGCCTCCTCTCGGTGAGAGGGAGTGGGCCGTAATCCACCACGCGGGCCCAGTGCGGGTTGGCAGATGTCACAATATGTCTTCGAATTTTTGGTTCTAGGACATGCCGGTTTCCTCACGATGTTTCCCTTAACCGTTTTGAGAGCAGTGGTGATGAAATAATTTACAAAAAGTAAAGCGCCTGTCAGGATTCGAACCTACGACCTACAACTCGTATGTTGCGGTCGTTACCACTGGGCCACCACTGCACCAATACAATACAACTGCATACAATACATTAATGTTTAAAAATACTTAGTAATATAAAAATCAACTTACAGCTGCCCAGCCTTTAAAATCTTTGATAGCACCACCAACAATGGAATTCAAATTTTGCGTCACCTCCGTCCACAATCTGCGGGACATTTCTCGAGCTTGAGCACTTTTATTGTAGCCCATTGCAATGTCCTTGTGTTTATTTAAAAAATCCCACAGTGTTTCCAATTGTTCATATGAAACTCTCCTTGAAATCATTATTACCAAAAATCTGCACTTTGTTACCACTCGCAACTACGAACACGATACAAATGCATACAAATGTGTGCTTTTCTGATTTATTTACAGAAACTATTTCTTCTGTTAAAAAAACCAGCCAAGTCCTTGTCGGACTACAAACAATGAAGGGTTCCGTAGTTGGGATGAATTTATCCCAAGAACAAACTTAGCATTGTAGTTGAAAAACACTTTCTCCCATACATTCCAACTGCAAATGTAAGTTGGTCGACTATTACTTTAACTTGTAAAGCCTACTTAGCTGTGATAGTTTTCCGTTTAACTTCTTTGTATATATGTACTACTGCCGTAAATTTTTCAAAATCCAAAATCAACCATTTACATGAGGGACACACTTGACTAAGAAAAATGAGCACTTTAAAGTTTAATATTACGCAAATCACGCAGAACCCAGAATCGCAAAATGGTTTTCACAGACCCGCAATACTTATGTATGAACGGACATGCGAAAGTATATGGGTTCCTTTTTAACTACGGAATCCTAAAAACCCACTTGAATCTGTAAAATTCAAAATGACCTCGTAAGTGTTTGTGGTGTTGACAATATATTGGACTCTTTATGGCTATAGTCGTTCGAGAACAGCAAAAACTTTGGTAAGTTTTTCAAGCAGGTACTTACCTTTCTTAAGTATCTAAAAGGGTCTCCAACGTCATAATCGTGTTAAATAAGATTGTTTGCTACGAAACATCGTTTTTTTAGAATTTTCTATATCATAATAAACTGTTATTAAATAATTTTATCTACTTCTTTAAAACCGTAAAACCGGTAATATTGCGATAAAGTATTTCCGAACGTTTGTTTATAATATGGCGTACCGGCCAGCGATAACGCAGCAGGTCTGAAGTTGATACATTGCAGGTCAGACGGAAATGTTCATGGTACAAATAGAAAACCTGTCAGGTTAACCTGCTAAGTTGACCTGTCATGTACTTGGCAAGTTTCTTTAATGTTCATGGTAGGGCCCCTGAACAAATTAACGTAGGTTTAACAGTTGCGGTTATAGTCAAACCCACAGTTTAGTTGAGTAAACTAAGTAACTCGTGCCCATGTAACTAATATTGTTGTTATTGTGATACTTAGCTACGCGGTGGTGAGGACATTTTTGAGGAAACCATCCGTTTGTGAGTAATGATTGTAGTAACCTTCTTAAGTAGGTAGGTAGGTACGTACGCCTTCGGTGCGGATTCAATAACAATCAATTTATGTACCTATATGATGGTCGGCCGCCTCACGGCTTATATGGGCATAAAACTCTAAAGTTAAGGTTAATCCTTATACTTACTTTAATATAGCACCTACGAGTTCCTAAGTGTGGGAATTAATAGTCATTTAATATTTTGCTCTGACTAATTTGGAAGTTATGATAAAAGGTTTTCCTCATTCCTCTGCCTCGTGGGTTTTTAATTTTTATGAAACAAATATTCATTACTTAACATTTTTTTCTTCTACCTAACAGAACATTTATTACTTTCACCACATCACTACATTTAATATAAAACACAGTCGCCCGCCGCATGTCTGTCTGTCTGTCTAAACTCAAAAACGATTTTTATACGGTTTTCTCCAGTGGACGAACTGATTCATGAGCAACGTTTAGGTTTATAATTCATTAGGTAAGGTATTGTGTAAATTGGATGCAATATAATGATGATTGTTGAAAATGTCGGAAAAAATCATGCTGACTAGGAGATTTATTGGTATGCGCCCCGTAAACTGTAAAAATGTATAAAATTAAAAAAAATAATAAAAAAATATGAAAGCACATTCTGTGAATCACGTTTTAATCTAGAGGTCCCCCGACTGCAATGATAAATTTATTTATCTGTTTAGTTAGCGAGGAAATGAGTGACCTTTCGCTTTGTATATGTATACAACTTGTTTTTTACTAGGTATTTAGTTCTACGGTTCTTCGGTTATTCGGATTTTGGCAGGGCAGTCGTGTTTTTAATTGTTTTGATTATTTATTTTAATTTTATACATTTTAGTGACAAGTTTTCTTTTAACCCATGTAACGTGCTACGTGGTGGTATTTAAAAAAAAATAAGCCCTAAAGGTGCTTTGATACTCTCACGGCGAGATGAGACCTGGATGGCGTGGGCCCCAGCCCACGCCATCCAGGTCTCATCTCGCCATGAAAGGTTTGTTTTGCATGTACACCTTACCTATGTAAAATGTATGCCAATAAATTTTTAAGTTTTGGCACGTGGTCATCAAAGCCCATATTGTAATAATGTTTTTTTTTTTCATATTTGAAAATGGAGCCATACTGCTGCCATATTGAGTGTTTTCAAAATATCTAAATAGCCAATGTCATTCGGGGTGATGTAAGGATTCTAATGATACCATGTACCTACATCTAAATCTGTTTAGGCATTTAAAAGTTATGGTGGCACAAAGAAACTCACATAGATACCTACATACATGAACCCTAAACACATTACACTCCTTTTTGGGCAGTCGCGTAAAAAGCCCGCGATAGCTTATCATGTCTATCTTATAATGATGAGTTGACCCACAGTAACCATTTTATTAGGTATTTCAGAATTTGATGAATATTTAATTGTTATTTCCGAAGCTATTTGAACCCATATAATCCTTATCTAATAAGATAAATGTTATTTAAATTAGGAATTTAATGAAAATATGCTTTGTTATGATATCGTTTAAGTAAATTAATACTTTAAAAAGTAAATACTTTCCACTGCTATTAGGTACTGCTATTTAAAAAACATCAACGCAAGAAATAGTGGCAATACAATAAATAATAAATTAATAAAGATACACGATATATCACTGAATAAATAGCTATAGGTACCTATTCGTAAAGTTTCAGGCCTCGCAAAAAATCCTCCAGTTTTCGTATACCTACAGATGCAGTATAGATACTCGAGCTAGGCAGACTAGATTGCCTAGACTGGATGGTAGATTAAAGGCTCCTACATACTGGCGCGACTTGTCGCGCGACGCGACGCGACACAAAGACACCGCGTGTAGCGCTACAAGCGGTGCCTTTGTGTCGCGACGCGTCGCGCGACAAGTCGCGCCAGTATGTAGGAGCCTTTAAGTAATATTACATATAAACATGTCCAGCTGTACAAATAGTAATGACTTCATTATCTGACATCGTAATTTTAGAGTTTATTGCATTCGTATCTACTACATAATGTTATGTGCCAGCTGATGTGCCGAAACAGATTGTAATGAATGAGAGTACGAGTCTATTGGTGTGTCATTTTACATTTAGGGAAATAAGTTTATCCTGACTATTTTACATTGTAAGTTTACCTACCTACTCAAAAGGTATCTAGTCTATATAAATATAGTCACACAAAAACAAATCGTTGTCAATTCTCAACTGCCTGCTGAAAAGGTCACACAATAATATTTATGATAATCCTAATAATGTACCTAAATGTAGCGCTCGTCCGAGCAATGCCTTAAAAGCGAAGGGTTCGTCTGTATCTGCACACTTTATAGCCGACCAGTCTGTTTTGTTATGAGTCATTTCATATTGTTGTGATTTGTGCGAATAAATCTCGTTCGATCTTGTATCTGTGGGACTCGGTATCGTAAGGTTTGGTATTTATAGCTGTTTTGTGCTACGTCACACGCACCAATTTTTATGTTTTGGATTCCTTCCTTATGGTTGGTGGCAGGTTGCCACTGCCAGCCGAGCGGAGCATGATTAACTGGGCGTGTTGCAACTAGGAGACAGCAAATACCTACTTAGTTATCTTCATTTGTTTTATTCATTTCAATATAGGTACATAGGTATTGAAGAAGGTACCAACCGAGGTTTGGTACAATTTCCCTTTTCCGGACTTTGTCCTCCATCCATTTGCTGCGGATGAATGGAGCACATAATCACGGCCGCGTTGATGTAAAGGTAGGCAATATAATTATATACCTATCTTTAAAACTTAATTAAATTGTTTTCGATAAAAGCGTTGTTAAAAACCGTACCTAGCTGTAGGTACGTCTGCCTAGATGAGCGAATCTGCAACTCTAGTCCGAATAGCGAAAGTGTTGAGTAAACAAGGCTCACGTCAGCAGTCATGGAGTAGGTACACATTACTGTGAGGAGCGACGCCCACGCCGGGCAGTCCCAGTAGCAGACTCGAGCGAAACACAAGGTGAAGAAATACACAATGTCCAGTGTGGAGCCCTTGAATATTGAACCGCAACGCAACTCAAGACTGAACTGAAAAAACCCATCCGCTTACAAGTGAATGTTCCATATTGCTCTTCAATCGAGGTATCTACCTACCTACTAAAACACGTTCTTGAGCGCGATTAGGTAGTTACTTGCTTGCTTACTGACATTGTTTAAAATTTAACGATATATAAAACATTTTTCTCTAAATCATTGTGAGAGCTAGTTATTATATCTACCTATCGTTTAACAAATGGAAGCATTGAATAGTGAGTTTCCCCATTCCTCAGTTTTCCTGTACTGAGGATGTAGCTTTTCTACGGTTGATATCATCGTAGCTCCGTACGCGTAGATAGGTAGGTACTAGGCCTACCTATACCTACGCGTAGCAGCGTAACCGCCACTGAAAGAGCCAATTAATTATTTTTCGCCACAAAACAAACTAGGTTTTTAGATTTTTAGAATAAAGTGCAATTGCACTGTCCTAAATCACAATAAAACAATCCTAACCAGTGCAAACGCGAGGTTTCTTCACCTCACTGTTTGATATTCACGTAATGCTACCGCACACGCTCATTAATTGGAGTTCTCTGTCGTTTCCGAGAATGTTCATTATTTCACTAATTCTACTCCCACGCACTCGCTGGGTGGTATCGATGACTATAATTATTCTTCCTACAAATACTGCTCGCATTACTTACTTTTTTACGCTTAGGTATTATGTCGAGAGCGCGTGTGCGTCAGGTTGGAGTTGTAGGTATTCCTGAATTGTCATGTTAGTGAGTGTCATCATGTTTCGATTTAGGTACACCGTGTGAGTCACGGCGGCCGTGAAAACTTTTAATGTGTTTCAGATGTTCACAGAACATAAACACTGAAGTTGTTTGAAATAGGTACCTATGGATTTTAAATTAGAAGACGGATGTCTAGTAGGTAACAATCAGTTTAACGGGTAGGCTTCTGAGGTTCGCAGAAAGCGTGATCTGTGCTGATATTTCGACCCGTAAAATCCATCCTCCATGCAATTGGAACTTCTGATTGGTTATAGGTAGGTAAACTAGCAGCAGTAATTCGCAGTTAACTTCATTGTTTTGGGTTTCCCCCGCGGGTCTTGTGTGATGATACACTGCACAGTCGTGTTTTATTTATTTGAAAGATACAGTTAATTTAATTGTAATAAGTACCTAGGTATGGAAGCAGATAAGGTAATGCTTATACTTTTTCTAACAAGCGTTACGCTTGTAAAAACAGGTCCCTACTTATTTACTTAATTGAGTGTGCCTACACCTAGGCAATATTGTGTCCTTTCCTTGTTTTGCCTCAGTTGGTTAAAATTGTCTGAACTACCTAGTGAGTTGTGAGTGACAGGGTTATTAAATAAATTTGCGAGCTTTTGTTTACTTACAACAAAAGGAAAACGTGCAGGAAATTAAATATTTGTGAGTATTGTATTTTGGTGTCGCTTGTTGCCTACCTATTTATGATTTAGTAGATTTTTTGTCTAGAAAATATTAGAATAGAATAGGTACTCTTTATTATGTACACCATAAAAATTACAGATACCTATAAATGAAGAAATTTTACATAGGGTGAAACAATGGGCGGTCTTATCGCTTAAAGCGATCTTTTAAAGACAACCTTTGGATGGAAAAGAGAGACAATACTGCAGGTAGTCTGTGGTGGACCATTTTTAGGGTTCCGTTGTTAAAAATGAACCCTTATAGTTTCGCCATGTCCGTCTCTGTCTGTCTGACCCCGCTGTAGCTCAGAGACGCTTAGTACTGAAAGCTGTAATTTGGCATAGGTATTAGAGATGGGCCGAATGTGGTTTGAACCGAATCCAAACTTCGTGCCGAACATTCTGTTAAATTGAAATGTTCGGCCGAAGCTCGGCCGAAGCTCGGCCGAACTTCGGTTCAAGAGCTAGGACAGATATCTCAATGAAGTTCAGCGTCAGAGCTAGACAGATATCTCAGAAGATCTGCTACTCAAAGACCTATGTCCATATGGCTGGTGGGCTAAGAATAAAAACAAGTTCCCTAACATGAGTTATTTGGCTCGAATATATTTATCGTCTCCTGGAAGCTCTGTATATTCTGAGCGACTTTTTTCGCAGGCAGGAAACGTATACGAAAAAATACGTAACAGACTTCTGCCAGATAAGGCAGTCTTTGGTGTTTTTGCATCACAACCTGCCTCTAGTAAATTTTAAATATGAGTGAGATGAGAAAAGGTTGCTTAATTTGATTGTTGAAAAAATACCCTTTAATTGTAATAAAAATACTTGATGTTAATGAATGTTTAGTTTGTGAAATTGTGAACCAAAAATGTTTTTTTTTTTATTCAATTTACGAATTGTAATCCAGATGTTAGAAGAATACAAAGCTTGTTTCATTTTTGTAATACTATGTCTAATTAATTAAGCAGAGATTTTCAAGTTTTTTTTTCTCGTTTATCCCATGGTGTGGGATGTCGTTGGATAGGCCGTTCAAAAATATTGCGGATCTGTCAACACTACTTTTCGATTCAAGATTCGTTTCCGTAATATTAAACATTAGAGTGCAAATTTTTGTTAGACTCAAGTGTCCCCCCCCCCCTGCCAGCTAAATGGTTGATTATGGAGTTTTGAAAAAAATCATCGCAGTAGTACATATAAAGAAAATAAAAGGAAAACTATCACAGCTAAGTGGGCTTTACAAGTTAACGAGTAATAATCGACCAACTTAAATTTGCAGTTGGAGAAGTGACCGTGGCATATGTATGGGAGAACATATTTTTTAACTACAATGTTAAGTTTGTTTTTGGGATAAATTCTTTTAGTGTTGAGGTTGAGACTTGTTATATTTCTGCAAAACCGAATACCACCCCTATATATTTACCTACATGACATAGATTGACCAAAATAATCCGAAAAAAAAAAAGATTTCTGCTTTCAATGTAAAAGAAAGTCTACGAGCTTGTCCTCGTCAAAACCATTACACCGGTCGCATCAACTGAAAGCTTGTTGCGAAACGCGCGCGTTGTTTCAGTTGCGCCGGCAGCGCGCGCTGGCCATTCGCGGCGCGAGTATTTCGGGCCGCACTCGAGGCGCCTCGGGTTTCACGCCTTTCTGCCGAGGCGTACACACTGACACACAAACACGCTGTATTTACGGCCATGAGGGTATGATAAGCACGGTTAGTAATAGTTCAGATGCCCTAATTCCGACATAGGTACTAATGGGAAATACTCATTTCTGGCGAATGTAACGATATTTCATGTTGGTTTTCGCAGCACTGCGCCGAGATAATTGCATAAAGTAAATTCTACCTTATTTTCTTTTAACTAAAAAAAGTTTGTCGTACATCTAATACAGTTGTATTAGATGTTTAATTCGATGAATTACTTACCTACTTAATCAAATTACAGGATGATTATGAACATTAACTAAATTAAATTAAAACTAAGTTAAGCCTAAAAAAGGCCCTTGGCATTGTACCGAGGATGCTGGCGGCATTTCCTCCCCCTTACCTAATTAATTATTTATTATTTAAAGAGAGTAGTGCAACAATGTTACGCGAATCATTTTGATTCGCTTCATTATAGCAAATACCTCGTTACCACGTGAATTACATTCATTTCAATAAACTTAATTAAAATACCTAATTACTTTTCATTTTGTACATTTATTGAACTTAATTAATTCTGTGTAGTCATTTTATCTTAATAAAAAAAACTGAATTTAATTCTGCTAATAAGTTGGCCGGGTCACCTAGTCTAATAATAAATAGGAACATTATTTATTCATATATTATCATGTAGGTACTTATTGGTTTTATCCCATTGGCCAATCCAAGTTTTTCCCTGGAGTCAGCTGAAGGAAAAATCAATGTACAATTTTCACGTGGCGCCTATAGGTAATACTAGGTAGGTACTAGGTAGGTGTTAATGTACCTAAGTAGGTAGGTACCTACTTAAGTACATTAACAGAAACATAACGTAAATAAGTTCGATACAGTATTTTTTACCTAGGTGTTATGTGTAATCTGTAACCATTTCCGAAGACCTCAAACACGCCACTGGTTCCGCGATTGGCGTGGCATATAACAAAATATTGTACTTATATTTACCATCGACTCGAAACGAAGATGTGTAATCAGATGATGATGGTCCCGTACGCATGCGTAGTAAACACCAATGATTTACGATCAAGACGTACTTTCTTTACTACACTTTTTACGTTTTACCTGACATGACGTAGGTGCGTCTTACAATCAAAACACATTAAATATTTGTTTATTTTAACTGTAGGTAGATATTGAATCATTTTGTGGACACATCAGATACACGAATTCGTTATAGATAAGTAGGTACCTATACATACCCATTCTGTTATTGACTAAATAAACAGTACATATTATGATCATTATTAATGAAAAAACATTGGGAGGTTTTCTAGGCACATGTAGGAGGAAAATAGTTTTGGGCAGTAGTTAAACAACGATAGGTTTCAAAGCCAAGACAAGAATCAGCAACATCATATGCCATGCGACACGATCTAGCTGTACCTACCTACGTATAAGATAGTTACCTAGGTCACAGATAATAATTACCGCCTAGGTAGACCTGGTCTATAGGAATACGCACTGGCTACTTATCAAATAATGTATTAATATTGTGCATTATTATTATTTCAGTGCAAAAATAAAACTAACTGTGTGTCGTACTCACGCGACCGCTGTCGGTCGACGTGGGCAGTAGCATTCAGACAACCATATTTGTACAATGATCTATAATAGCTCGATTAAATCGATTGCAAATTAATTCAATATTGAAACTTAGCCAAATCTGACAAATTGCTTTCCATTTGTCATTGTTTTGTGCAAGACACAACTACCTATCTCCCTAATCATTTTCGAACTTGATTTTGACTATGAGTTCTGTCTAGTAGGTAGATATTGATATTTTCGGCATTACACTCCAAATATTTTGTTCTCTGCATAGTCTTTCGGCCCAACCAAAAATTCAAAGATATACAGTAACATCCTCCAATCCGCACTGGGCTCCCGTGGCAGATAATAATGGCCCACCCCCTTTCACTGAGAGAAGGACTGTGTCCTAGTAGTGAATACGTTATGGGCTGATCATGCTAGTCCTTCGGGAAATACAGGCGCGAACCGGCGGAGTTACGATGCCATGCACCCCCACCACACCACACTAACGATCGCGGTCGGACCCACCTAGCCACCTAGTTGCGCGTGTTAGCTAACTAAAGCTCTGTGTTTGTTTTTTTTTTTTTTTTTTTAATCTTTATTTATTAACGAGGGTTTGATCACATAGTGAACATGCCACCCTCATAGGAAAACCTTTGTTACATGCAAAACTTAACATCTACGTTTAACCCCTAAATTAACTAATTTATATAATATTCTAGCGGCTTTGGATGCTGGAAACGCTAAAATAATGTTACATTCTCCTAATTGACACATATTTATATTAAATTGGTCTCTAATCAAATATCTTTCCGCACTGTTCCGGACACACTCCACCATAATATGAACAACGTCTTCGACCACATTGCACTCCGTGCAATTTGGAGATGTAACTTTGCCCATCAATGCAGCAAAACTATTCAATGGGATGTGTCCGGAACGAAGTCTCAAACTTGTCACGATTTCTTGTCTACTCATATCAGCATTATCAAACCAAGGATAATTCTGAATGGTTGGCTGCATCGTCCGATACCAAATACCCTTTGTCAATGACTTCTCGTCGAAGTATTCTTTCCACATTTCATCACATTTCAATCGAATTACACTTAGAATATCTTTCCAGTAAGGTTTATATGTCAACGGAACACCCTCTAAGCACGCTTCTTTGGCTAAATGATCAACTTCCTCGTTTTCTTCAATGCCGATATGGGAAGGCACCCATTGTAAAACAATATTTTTATTTGTATCTCTTAATCTGCTTAAAGAATCTATTATTTTGTATGCTACCGGATAACCACGAAAATTTCCCATACACTTCGTCAAATGTTGGAGTGCACTTTTACAGTCAGAATAGATTACGGAATCTTGAAAATCCACCGATTCAAGGTATGAAATGGCCTCAAAGATAGCGATTAACTCGGAATATATGATAGAAATTTTTGAATGTAACTTGAACTTAAAGGAGGTATTACTTTGCGGATCAAAAAACGCCGCTCCAACATTATCTCGAACTTTAGATCCATCCGTATAAATTCTGTAATAGCCAGAATAGCTCCTGCCAAAGTTCCTACTACATATAACTCGTAGTTGGTAGTGATCGTACGATTTCTTAGCTTCGGTAACCTCTTTAATTTGTGGTTTAATCGTACAAGACAAGTTCGCGCCGCTTATCCATGTATTAAGCGAAAATAATCCTAATTCATCGCTGGAGTACACGCATATGTTATTCAATGTTTCAGAAATGTGAGCTATAAGTGGTTTCTTTTTTCGTCTCCAATAAATATCTTGACAACAAATATTAAGTTTGTTGACAATTTCATACGTGTCCCCATTTACAAAAGATCTGACTTTCAAAAAGAACTTACCAGCTAAGTAATATCTGCGAATATGTAACGGCTGCAGATGAAGTTCGCATTCCATCACATGAATGGCTGTACTTTTAATAAAACCACCGATTACCCTCAAACATTGGTTTTGAATTTTAATTAATTTATTTAAATGGGTTTGACAGCTATTATCAAATAAAAAACTGGCATAATCTATTCTGCTGCGTATGATGGCAATGTATAAACGTCGCAAATGAGTGGGGTGTATGCCCCAACCTGGACCAGTTAATATTTTAAACACATTCACTGTGTTTGTTGTTTCAGAAGTGATGCGGCGCGTGGTGTGCGGCGACGTGTGCCCCGCGCCGCCGCCCGCGCCCGCCGCGCCCTCGGCGCAGCACAGGTAACTATCCCCACACGACTACTCACACTACTCCTACAAATTGAGGTATCACGCTCATTAGGCACACTGCAAAGGTCTTCTAGTTGAAGCGCTGTAAAACGGTCATATTATTTATTTATTTACCCATCTTATGTCGTTCATTATATACTGGGTTTTTTTAAGTACCTACATCATGCGATAGTGTATTTATTGAACTGATATTTAGATAATAATAAAATTTTGTAACTTATATCACAAACAATGCATGTTTTGTAAATTCACTCAGAACAATAGAATAGGACCATGTCACTAGCTACGACGTTGAGTTGAGGTTATAACATGGGGCACATGAAACAATCTTTGCTAGGATCCGCATAGTAATTAATTCGAGTTTGTATTTGCAGAGTAATGTTATAATTTTGTTGAAATCTAGAAGAATAAGATATATTCTCAGATCAGTCCTAAAAACATGAATATTCTGTAACTGAAGCATTTCAATGGTCAACAGCACTGAGCCCACAGTATCTCATAGTGATGTGTTCTCAATGCCTGTCGTAAACTTGGACAACATTACTGTAATCGTGCAAACGCCTGCCAACTCCAGACGAGATTGTGTTGTTTCCAGTCATGAGTGTCAAGACGGAATGTTGTGGCGTACATGCTGCAAATAGATTCATGATTAATGAATCATGAATCTAAACGAACGGTAAATGTACCTAACGCATCATCTTCAAAATTATTGATTGAGCATCTTTTTCTATTTCCAGGACATCGGAGAACAAGGAGTTGCTGCGTCAACAGCTTCTGTCAGCCAGCAAAGAGCGTCTTGAGAAGCAGGAGTCTCCTAAACCAAAGCACGCGCGCAACAGACAGAAGAACCGATGGAAGCTCAAGTTCCATCACCAAGCACTGCCTCAGGAGTACCTCGACCATTACGAGCAGAGTCTGCAGAAGGCCAACGCAGCCAAACAAGTGCAACAGAAACAGAAACCTGCTGAGAAACCTAAAGCAGAACCAAACTTTGACATCAACAACTTTACCAACGAAACGTTCAAGATCTGGGCGCAAAGACTAGCGGGCATACAGAATGAGACGGGCACGCTGACCGTGCCACAAGTGTCTTCGATGCTCAACATGGCAGCTAAACCGCCCAGCAAGGAAGAGAGGAAGAAGAAGAGCCCCGCCATTGCTCCCAGCAAAATAGTGACGTACGACGACCTGCCGTACATGGGCGAGATGACGCTCAACAACTCCAAGCCGAGGAGAGGGCGCAAGCCAAAGAAGGCCGACATCTGTCATCTCATATACGAGAACTACGGCACCGTCGTGCCCGGCCAGCCACCTGCCTCACAAGACAGGCTGAACCAACCGAACATGTGTCCTCGCTTCAGAGACCACCCGCCCATGAGCAGCCCCAAAACTGACTTACAGAACAAAATCATCTCCAGCTTATTAGAAAGGAAGTTGTCGCAAGAAAACAAAAAGCGATTAGAATCTTTGACGCCACCAAAGTTTCCCAGTCCGGATGACCCGATGCCTGAAGCGCCAGTCACGATCGCAGGCCCGCTGCACAGCGACGACGAGCCTCTCAACCTGTGCATCCGAGACCTGCACGACCTCAAGATACAGATACAGAAGAAGTTCGGCAACATTTACTCGTCGCTACCTGAAGTTAAGACTGAAGTGGAGGCTGAGAGCTCGGAGCAGGACGGGACGAAAGCTGAGCAGCCTCCCAACGCGATTTCTGTGATACAGAGGAACACGAACCTTACGCCTACGGCCAGCAGCTCGCCAGACCTGTCGCGGCCGCGAATCGTATCGCCCACGCTGTCGGAACCCGCGCAGTCCACGTCCAGTCCGGACAGTGACGGCAAGTTCCCCGGCTACGTGTACTGGCCCAACGCAGGCATCTACATGCACCCCTTAGCTCTGCAAACGCAACTCTTGTACTATCAGAGGCTAGCGGCCGCCGGGCAACTCCCCTTCTCCGCTGAAGGAGACAACAGGGCGCCGACGTCGACGCCAAACAGTGTTAGTGAAGTGTCAGAGAACTCATCGATAGACGATAACAAAAATAAATTAGTGCTAAAACAAATATCAGAACTGTTAGACCCTAAAGTGATTAAGCAAGTTGAGGAGGCGAAACGGAGCCCCGACCAAACTAAAATGAAGAGGGTATCCCCTAACCCCGTGCAGGGGCCGGTGAAGAGGAAGCGGTCGGCGATATTTATCCCGCCGATGCCCACCAAGACCAACTCCACCACACCTACCACAGAAGTCAGCATCTGTAAGTTCAAGTTCACGGGAGGGTCCAAACCTTCGCTACAAGAGAAGAAGATGCTCTCTGTCGACTCAGGAGGCAACTTCAGGTATTACAGTGGCACCGGGAACAAGGGAAACAAAGGCTACGAATATTTACAACGAGACTCAAACCAAGGCAAAAACGCTAAAACCGCACCAGAAACATCAACGTCGCAGCCAAAGCTGGAAGAACAGGCACCAGCTCTAAGTAAAGAAGACCTCAGTAAAAAGAAGAGGAAATCTAGAAAAAGTCTGCAGAGAGAGAAACTTGAACAAACATTCAAAGAGAAGGGGTTTCTGATTCAGACGCAGCAGCTACAGTCGGCGGAGGGCGCGACGTACTGCAAATTCAGGCAGCTGAGGAAGTTCACCAGGTACCTGTTCAGGAGTTGGAAGGATTACCTTCCGGGGGAACTGGAGGAGAATCAGACTACTGAAGCCACTGCACCTAAACCCTCGCCTGCGAATGATGGTGCGGCCGCAGGAGAGTGGGGCTGACTGGATGAAACCAGGACTTAGAAATCACTGTGGTGCCTTTCTTCAGGCCAACGTCGACCGGTATACGGACTTAAAGAGTTCATATTGAAATCAGGCTGTTGTACTTAACGTAGGTCATAGTGACCAAGGAAACCTAAGATTGTATATAATGTGAAGTAATTCGGATTTCGGAAGCTGGAGAATTAACATGGCCGCTCAGCGGTACAATAATGCATTTAATAATCGTGTTTAGTGAGATTTTAAAACTATTAATTTGTGTTGTTTTGTTCTTGATCGCCACTCCGTCCATATTGAATGGTTATTATTAATTAACTATCGTATCTTCGCTTCGGTGTAAATTATTTGTTGTTAACTATAGATAAGTAAATGTTTTATATGGTTAATTTATAATTGAGATGTTGAATTGTGTATTGTCGACTAAACATCAATGTGCTCGAATTTATAAGTTCGTCACCGACAACCTGTAACAGCGTGCATGTTGTGTTGTTGAACAAAGTACTGAAAATGTGTATAATTTATATTGATACTGTACTCTATAAAAAAACAAATATTTATTTCACGTTACTCAAGTTTTGTGAATACTGCTGTTGTGAACAATATTTTTATATTAGACCATACTAGACAGCAGATATCCCTGGCGCGCTCCTGTATGTTTTTAAAACATAGTTAAATAAACGAATACTAACAAAACTAGTCACGAGACACCTCTAACTTAGCGGTAAATAGGTACTGTCGGGGGACGAGCGGCAAACTGTACATATTTGCGAACCAGAGGCATTCTAGTCATTAATGTTAAGTTTATACATCGTTGTTATTAACTGCTGCTGTATATTTAATATTATCATTTTATTTAAAAATGTTTTCGTAATTTTATATAAAAAGTAAAACAAACAAATTGTATACAATAAACTTTATTGCAAAGAAAAACACTTGATTCCGTGATTAAAATATAAAGCGAAATAATGAAAACAGGAATGTAATATACCAATTAAAAACATTTAACCGAATCAATATTTTGTATGATTTTAACAATAGGAGAACCAATATGCAGAGATACTCGACGTAGTTGACGACAACGTTTATATTTATGTTCAAAATATGCAAGAGTCGTGCAACTAAGTCAGTACCAACATATTAGTAAACAAATGCACTTTATTTAGTTTTTGTTGCCGAAAATTGAAAGACGAAAACAAATAGTGTTTTACGTAAAATATATTAACTTCAAACAGTCTATATTTCAGTAAAGGCAACAAAGTATCACCATATACCAATTAACACTAGTCCGCGACGCGGCGAACCTTCTTCATGCTGATATAAAAACAACTATAAAATATACTCTTACACACTAACCTTTAAAAAATCATCTAAAACACTTCACCAGCTTGCCATTCGTGCAAAATATCACACTAAACAAAGGCACAGACAGATATATAATTCAATATTTCTTATAAAGTATAGAAAAAAGATCTTTAACATACCGTAATAATATTATTACGTGTTACTTCACTTAACCTTAGACAATGCTGTCCTTAGGAACTACATCATTTTCTCAAGTTGCTGCTCGAAATATTGGACCATTTAAACCATAGATTTTGGCCGGAATGTCTGCCTGCAGGAATGTAATTTTGATAATTTGTAGGCCAAACATCTATGATTGCAATATTGTTGATGTGCAATATTGCAGTTAAAACTTTTTGTGCAAACGATCAATAGATAACAAGTATTAATTTACGAATCATATAACAATGGGAGTATCAAATCGATATAAAAATTGAACAACGAGGCGAACGGATAATAGATTATTCGAAGTTGGAACCCAGTCGTTAAGAATTTTATCACATTCATTACATGCCTTAAAATTGCCTACTCAATTTATGTTACGCTTACACGGGCATAATCGTGGAATTGTTGGCAATTGGGTTTCCGAGCAATTTTCACCTATTTTAAGATATTATTATACAATATATTCACAGTTATTTTACCTCCGACAGCAGCAACCCAACAGCAACCTTATTGTGACGAGAATAAAGATCACTGTGATTGTAACAGAGATGCAAAGTCAGAGGTAAAATTTAATAACAGTGTAGAAATTGCCAGATTTGCTCAATATTAGTTGGTCGTGTAAGTGTAGCCGTGATGCAGGAACGTATCAATTTTGGCCTAAGGCATATTACTAATGGGTTACGTTTAGGCCCGCATGTCGTCCGTGCTGGCGCAGGTCGCGCAGAGTTAGGCCTTCAGCACCAGCAGCGCGGCGGCGCGCACGTGCGGCGCCGACAGCCCGTACTTGTCCAGCAGCGCGGCGGGCGGGCCGGAGCGGGGCAGCTCGCGCACGCACACGTGCTTCACCAGCACGTCGCGCTGCATGGCCAGCGCAGAGATCACGGCCTCGCCCAGGCCACCTGCAATGTGAGGCTCTGTCAGTAACAATAACGGATATAAAGCCGTAAACACCAAACGTATAGTCGGCCGCCGACTGTGAGCATCTAGTTCAAAATATATGAAAAAACAATTCTAACCGCCGACAAGTTTAATGTAAACGCGCACGATTTGCGTCATAGATCTTCAATTCGGAGTATATGCATGAGGTATGTAATCACCTGTTAGTCCTGTTGCCAATGCAACATGTGTGGTCAACATTTGCGCACTGGTTATTTTTTTTCATCTTCACTACTAAAAGCATCTCTTATTAATTTTTCTCATAGAGGGGGATAAAAAGCAGAGCGTGCCACACGGTACCAACAATATTTAACCTCGAGCGACGTACTTTGAATCCCTCGCAACGCTTTGAATTCTACTCAAGAATCCCTCGCTACGCTCGGGGTTCTACTCTAGAATCCTTCGCTTCGCTCTGGATTCAAACAATCGCTCTTGCCCACAATACATTATTTTTGTCCCTTATGATACAATCTACTATTCCCTGTATATATTGCTTTTATATTTTTGATCTGCATTCACAGCTTTTGAAAAAAAGTGCAGAAGGAAAAAGTTTTTTGAAAACTGACTATTCTTTACAAACTGTCAATGCAGATCAAAATGTCTCAAAAAGTCGTTTCCTGTCAACGGTTAAGGTACCTGCCCTAACTGCCCAGTCTCAAAAATCCACCCTGTATATTATAATGCATATGTATGTACTACTGTAAATAGGTATATACTATGTGCCCGCGCCTTCGTTCGCGGGGAAGTCGTAAGATACACAATATAAAATACTTGAAAATGCCACTTGTTCAAAAAGTGTAACCTTTTTGAGCAAGTGGCATTTTCAAGCTGGTATGGTCGTAGTACATTGGGTTTTGTACTGCTCTCATAAAACAAGCAGTTATTATATTTTTTTACTTTTCTTTTATTACTGAAAATAAGACATTGTTTTAGTAGGTTAATAGTATATTTTTTCTTGTTAGTACTTGAATGTATCTTAATTATCGTTTGTCTGAATGCACAAATGTGTTTTAAGTTTTTATTTGATAATGTTTTAATTTTCTTGACAATTTATTATTGTTTTAGTACGTTAATTAAAGTGAAAGAAATCTTGTTAGTACTTGAAATTATAATTTATCTTAAAAAAGTTTGTCTGAATGCTACTGCCCACATCGCCCGACGGCGAGCGCGTGAGTACGACACACAGTTACTGTTGCACGACCACAGACAATATACTACACAGTACATCGTTACACAATGTAGCGAGTGCTCCACGTATGTTATGATAGGTTAGTTTATGGTTCGTCAACAGCGGTGCAAGTGATAGATTAGTGATAGTTAAGATTTAAATATAGGCCTTTCATCTCTCAATCAGGTTAAAGCTGCGCTTGCCGGGGTTGCTCCGTGGCTGGGGTGACCATCTTTACATACCGAGACTCCTCAGTGCCTCGGAAACCACGTAAAGCTGTTGGTCCCGGCAGTGATTCGTGGATCTTTGACAGTCGTTACGGGTCGTCAGAAACCCGAAAGTATGACAACCAGTCTTACCAAGGGGTATCGTATTACCCATGATATAATACAGTAGATTGTGTCACAAGGTAGCAAAATAATGTATTGAGGGCGAGAGCGATTGTTTGAATCCAGAGCGAAGCGAAGGATTCTAGAGTAGAATAAGCGTAGCGAGGGATTCAAAGTACGTCGCTCGAGGTTAAATAATTTTGGTACCGTGTGGCACACTATGAGAAAAATAAATAAGAGATGCTTTTAGTAGTGACGAATATTTATATTTAACACATAACACCACACCTTGTTTCCCTAAAGGATTGGGCAGAGGTGTACCTGTGGTACACCCACATTTCGGCAGTTATGTTTAAGTCCCATGTAATAGGGGGCGAGCCTATTGCCATCAACCGGGCACAAGTCCAGTCTCCGGGCTGGTACTGAGAAATACCAGATAGAAAAGTCCAATAACACTGTCCGACCCGGGAATCGAACCCAGGACTCAGCAGTAGCGCTTGCGACCACCAGACCAACGAGGCAGTTATATTTATATAACCAAATTACTAATTTATATTAATATCAAATTAAAATTGTCTGTAATATCTTATAAGAGAAACGAAAGATAGAAAGAGTAAAAAAGCGCGAGTCCGACTCGCACTTGGCCGTTTTTTTATTCCGGCCAGGACTGTATCGAAGTGAATTGCGTTCAAACTTTTTAATTGAATAGTGTTCCAAATTCAAAAGTCATTTCGTCACTTATTAAATGCGCCGGAATGACCCATTTTGCTCGCACTTATCGAGGAACCCTTCGCCTCTTTTCGAATAGATGGGATGAAATAGTAGATTGTGTCACAAGGGACCAAAATAATGTATTGAGGGCGAGTGCGATTGTTTGAATCCAGAGCGAAGCGAAGGATTCAAGAGTAGAATCCTAAGCGAGGGATTCAAAGTACGTCGCTCGAGGTTACGAGGTGCATTCAATAAGTACCTAGCCTCATCGCCAGAGGGCGCTGTAGTTTCAAAAGAGTTTTACCACAGTGTAGCACATTCTTTTTTAATTATTTTTTCAAATTTTCATTCCAATCCCTTCATTTGTTTTAATTTGACAACTTATGGAAGCGATTGTGTCGATCGGTTTTACAAAAATGGAAAAAGAGCAATATCGTTCGGTGATTCGATTCCTATTTTTAGACGCGCATCGAAATCAAAGAGCGCTTGGATGCTGTGTACGGTGACTCTTCTCCATCGATGGCCACCGTCAAGAATTGGTTCAACGAGTTTGCACGTGGCCGTACGTCGGTTTTTGATGAACCACGTCCAGGTGCACCGAAAACAGCTGCTACGGAGGAAAACATTAAAAAAATCCATAATTTCGTATTGGCAGATCGCCGATTGAAGGTTCGGGAGCTAGCTGAGACTGTAGGCATTTCAGAAGGAACAGTGCATCATATTCTTCACGAGGAACTCGGCATGAGAAAGCTGTCGGCGCGATGGGTGCCGCGTTTACTCACACCAGAAAACAAGCGCAACCGTGAGACCACATCGGAGACGTGTTTGGCGCTGTTTAAGCGGAATCCAGCGGAGTTTTTGCGTCGTTTTGTGACCGGCGATGAAACCTGGATCCACTGGTACACACCAGAGACCAAGGAGCAATCAAAACAATGGATCCAGACCGGGGAATGTGCTCCAAAGAAGGCGAAAACTGTAAAATCGGCCGGAAAAGTTATGGCCACCGTTTTCTGGGATTCACAAGGTGTGATCTACATCGATTACCTCGAGAAAGGTAAAACAATTACAGGGCTTTACTATGCCGATTTATTGGGCCGATTCGACGCCGAATTAAAGAAAAAACGACCCCATCTGGCAAAGAAAAAAGTGCTGTTTCACCACGACAACGCACCGGTTCACACGTCTGCCGTTGCCATGGCCAAATTGGTCGAATTACGCTACGAATTGTTGCCCCATCCACCGTATTCTCCAGATTTGGCCCCTTGTGACTTCTTTCTGTTTCCTAATCTGAAAAAATCACTCGCCGGGAATAGATATGGATCGAATGAGGAGGTCATCGCCGCCACGGAGGCCTATTTTGCAGAGTTTGACAAAAACTATTTTTCGGACGGGTTAAAAAAGTTGGAGCATCGCTGGGCTAAGTGTATCGAACTAAAAGGAGACTTTGTTGAAAAATAAATTGCCACTTTTCCAAAATTTTCGTTTACTTTTTGTAGGCTAAGTATTTATTGAATGACCCTCGTAAATCATTTTGGTACCGTGTGACATACTCTGCTTTTCATCGCCCTTTATGAGAAAAATAAATAAGAGTTGCTTTTAGTAATGACGAATATTTATATTTACATAAACAAATTACAAATTTATATTAATATCAAATTAAAATTGTCTGTAATATTTTGAGAAAAGTAATGAAAAAACAAATAAGAACTAAGTATTTCTTTTTAAATTCGTTTAACCAATGCCTCGTCGGTAGGCGCGTTTTTTTATTACCGGCCAAGACTTTATCGAAGCGAATTGTAAATCAAACTTTGTAAATAGTGTTCCAAATTCAAAAGTAATTCGTTACTGTTATTAAGTGCCCCGGAATGGCCCATTTTGCTCGCTCTTATTGAGGGACCCTTCGCCTCTTTTCGAATAGATGGGATGAAATAGTAGATTGTGTCATAAGGGACCAAAATAATGTTTTGAAGACGAGAGCGATTGTTTGAATCCAGAGCGAAGCGAAGGATTCTAGAGTAGAATCCTAAGCGTAGCGAGGGATTCAATGTCGCTCGAGGTTAAATAATTTTGGTATCGTGTGGCATACTCTATTTTTTATCCCCCTCTATGAGAAAAATATATAGGTAAGCGATGCTTTTAGTAGTGACGAATATTTATATTATAAATTTATATTAATATCAATTTAAAATTGTCTGTGATATTTTGAACAAAAGTAATGAATAACGAATAAGAAGTACCTGTGTATTTTTTTTATTTGTTTGTTCAATGGCCCGTGGGCAGGCGCGCTTTTTTTATTACCGGCTGGGACTTTATCGAAGCGAATTGCGTTCAAACTTTTTAATTACGAGGGCGGCACTCAAAATTTCGGGAATCAAGGAAGTGACACAACATTACTATTCCATTCTCGATACTTTTAGTGCAGCCCTCGTAAATAGAGTTTCAAATTCAAAAGTCATTTCGTCACTGAATGCATGACCCATTTTGTTCGCACTTATCGAGGAACCCTTCGCCTCTTTTCGAACAGATGGGATGAAAATATACTTCGCCGCTACTGTTTTTTAGACCATGGGTGATACCCAGTTACTGTAATACTAGTATTCAGCTGCAACCGGTGAGACTGGAAGCGGCACCATAACATGGTTGGGAAAAAGCAGGCAGATTTTTATGTAAATATTTATATTGATTACTGAGTTTAATTTCCTTTCACCTTCTTTGACTAATAGTTGCATGCAGTTATAGTAGAATCACGTTTTCGTATTCGGCGAATAGTTGCATCACTACAAATAATGTACCTACTTACCATGTTATCTCTTCACCACCCTTGGTTGACCGGTAGAGAATGCCAAGGATTTAGGTCTGCCTAGGATATAGTTTAACAATAGAGTGAATAAGTAAAGTGTACTGACCCGCCTGGTAGTGGTCCTCCACCACCACGACCCGGCCGCCCGCGGCGGCGGCGTGCGCCTGCACGGCGGCGTGGTCCAGCGGCTTCACGGTGAAGGGGTCCAGCACGCGCGCCGAGATGCCTGCCGCGCACATATTCATTCAGTTTAAAATATTTTATTTCACACTACATGGCCCTGTAAACTTCATACTACGTCGGCAACTCCCATACAACATTTTTTTTCCGATCTTTCAACTGTTCCTTTGGATTTTTCATAAACCCAATAATATAAAAAAAAAATGTTCTAGCCATTTTCAAGTTTTTGCGAGACTAACACATGGCAAATGATTTTTATATATATAAACCTACATGAGCACTTAAGAAACGTCAGAAGCTAGGTGCACGGTTCCAATTGGTCATTTCCTATAGAGAAGAGCCGGCAAGAAACTCCACGGTTACTTTTTAAATTGAATTAAAAAGTTTAGTATACAATACACAATAATAAAATTCCAAAAACCTTTCAAAAAAAGGAAGTAAGCTAAAGAATTTCTTAAGTTACCTGTGTCACATATAGAGGTAAATAGCGTCAAAAAATAGCGGTGCCGGTGTTCGATTTTAGTGTAAAAAAACTCCTTAACAATTCACATCAACTTATTACTATAAATAGTGTTTTCATGATATCGCTTAATTTTATTGTGTCTATGTGTCGACACGGCTATCTAGGAAACCCTCGCCTGGAGGTGCAGACGGTGTGCTACAGCCTGCAGTGTAAGCACACACTCGACGCACACTGCTAAATCATGGTATGCGAGCGTCAGTGTCATTTGAATTTGTGCTCGTACAAAGTCATCATACAGACGCTCAAGCATGCTTATTCAAGCTTGCAGTTACAAGTGGAGGCACCTTTAATTGAGACAACGGACAGCACTATTCTCTTGTATTAATAATTAATGTCGTGCGTTACCTTCAGTCTGCAGTTTATCCGCGGCGAGCAGACACTCGTGCAAAGTGACTCCCGCGCCGATCAGCAACACGTGGTCCTTCGGGGACTGGCGGACTATCTTCGCCTCACCCACCTGGACACGTGGACGACTAATGTTAGTACTTGGTACAGACAGTTTTGATAAATAGGTAATCTTGGTTAGAACATATCGCTTTTCTAGTATGTTTAGTAAGTCGGAACAGCATTAGTGATGTCGTCGTGCTAACTGTGAGCTAACTTAATTAAAACACAGGTACCAACAGTATTGTTTCTTTGGTTTATTGTAATCAACATAATCCTGCAACCCCGAGGCCAGAGCTGTTCACTTGGCTATTATAATAGTTGCGTGTAAAAGTTCATAGCTGTTTGGTCACACACAATCATTTACAAAGCTGTGCTGGCCAGTTCTTTGACAATTTTAACTGGTTAAGCAGACAATAGGAATCACACGGAAATATTTCACTCGCGTTCTAAGGAAACTGCAGCATGTACCCCGATAAAATGTATCGTACATGTTAACTTCAATTAGATCAGACATTTTTGAATGTCAAATTGCCACCCCCCCCCCCCTCCCCCTTTCCATAAGGCAGTTTCCTACACCATTGAACAGTTAAAATGTGATTGAGTAACACATATTTATTAGTAGTCTAAACTAATATTCTAAAGAGGTAAAATTGATTGATAAATATAATATAATATGTTTGCTAGAGGTAATCACTAGAAATACTGGTTTGATAACAAAAATTATTTCACTGATAAAAAGCAACACTATTGTTGAGTGTCATAGGATGTTTTATGTTGAAATACGCACTCGAAGTCGCGGGTAGCATAATAAAGTGAATTACTTACTTTGAAGACCTCGTCATTGGCGTAAAGGATGGCGGTGTTGGGTCGCGACGTGCGGATGTAGCAGATGCCCTTCGTGTTGGCGGCCAGCTCCACGGCGCGCTCCGTGGACACCGCGTCTCTGGGGCGGAGCAAGCAAAGGGTTAACTATCGTTCAAGTATACTGCGTTCACGATTTACTTTTCAAAGATGTAAACAGAAATTTGTTTTTGGAAAAACAACTCTAATATCCACACATGAAGTTCAGTTTGCACTCCAACTTCGTTACAGAGTTTTTTATTTTACACCTAAAACTAAATATTCGGCATTACAATATTAATTATCGAAATTCATACTTGATCAATATTTTAGTGTAGTGTTATACTCAATAATTTGTTTTTAGTAATATTGATAGATTAATTAAAACAGTGAAATATCTGATAGCTGTTTGCGACGTTTTCAATTTTCAGAATGAGGGCCTCTTAAGAGGAAATAAAATCATTTGACAACAAGGACGTGAGTACTCACGAGGGGTAGAACACGGTGGCGCTGGGCACGGCGCGGAACAGCGCCAGGTCCTCCAGCCCCATCTGCGACGGGCCGTCCTCGCCGATGGACACGCCGCAGTGCGAGCCCACCAGGTTGATGTTGGACTGGCTGATGGCGCCCATGCGGATCTGAACGCAAAATAACATCTTATTGATACGGGTTTGGGAAAAATCACCCACGAAATTTAAACTTTCTTACGATTTTTGCAATTTGCAAACCAGTGTAAGCCAGATATGATTCGCGAGAGAATAAGCTAGTGATTCTAATTCTAAGTAATAAACTAAAATTATAAATGCGGAAGTGAGTTTGTTTATTACACTTTCACGCTAAAGCGGTTGAACGGATTTGGATGAAATTGGCACATGGATACACCATGACCTGGATTAGAACATAGGATACTTTTCATCCCAAACACTTGATTACAAATTAAGTTCACAAATGTGTTTTAAGTTTTTATTTGATAATGTTTTAATTTTCTTGACAATTTATTATTGTTTTAGTATGTTAATTAAAGTGAAAGAAATCTTGTTAGTACTTGAAATTATAATTTATCTTAAAAAAGTTTGTCTGAATGCTACTGCCCACATCGCCCGACGGCGAGCGCGTGAGTACGACACACAGTTACTGTTGCACGACCACAAACAATGTACTACACAGTACATCGTTACACAATGTAGCGAGTGCTTCACGCGAGGTAACGTTAGTTTATGGTTAGTACTTATATTGCATTCATAATATTGATTAGTCAAGCAATATTGGGGCAAATAAGTTGTCAGTGTTACATTAGTAATGGTTAACATTAAATATTTTAGGCTTGGTATTACCATTTTATATGGCATCATTTTATCTATTTGACAGTTCTATCGCAAGGGGCAAATCTTTATCTAAAAAATGACTACAGAATATGTAATAGAATTGAATTCAATTATTTATTTTAATCATCATCATTCTCTTGACTTTATTTCAATGATGTTGGCCCAACATGTCTTTTTCTTCCATACCTCTAGGTTAGTTTATGGTTAGTCAAACAGTGGTGCAAGTTATACATTAGTGAAAGTTTAAGTTTGACTTTTAATTATTATATTTAATTTCAATTCAAGGCTACCGCCCCCGTTGCTATGGACCCGTGACCATGATTTGATATCCACATCAGAAATGAACTGGTGAAACTTAACAGACCAATAATGTTTCACCAATAATGTTAATTTCACCAGGAATACACATATACCAATTATATTTATTTGATTCGCAATATTTAGCTCTGCTGGAACGCCCTTCATAATGTCGAGCATGCAGACAGACGAGGGGCGGGGACTTATGCTGCCACCTCCTCTAACAGCAGTGTTATTTTAATGTTCACAGTGGGAAATAGATGGAGCTATACGTCCTTTATAATACCATCTCTTTCTCTTACTAAAGTCGTATTAAAATAATATCTACTGCTGTAAGAGGAGATGGTATAGTCACTGGACCTGACTGCCCTCCCCCCTCGACCTGCTTCTCAAACAAATTAGCTGGTAAATTACAAACTTATGCCTAAGAAGTCATACACCTCCCTCTAGGTTGATTTGCTCCCCTTAGGCCAAAAGCCGTGTACAGTTGTGTATAGATGTGCCAGCCTCACCTGGTCGAAGGTCCTGGTGAAGAAGGCGGCGAAGGTGGACACGAACACCACGGCGCGGTCGCGGCACGCCGCGCCCGTGGCCACGCCCACCAGGTTCTGTTCCGCGATGAAGCACTCGATGTATCTACGGACATCGCCATTGCTTATAATATCACTCTTATAAACAAGCCAGTATTCCTCAAACGCCGAGGTGTGTTGTACAGGTTGTAAAAAGACCCATTACGAAGCCGTCACCTGCGCACTCTATACATCACACTAAGTAACTTTGTGCAAAAATAATTGTTGGGAATCGACTTTTACTTTTAATATAAAAACCTGCTGTATTCGGTAAAGTACAGCGTAACGCAGGAAAACATTATGCTAATGAGCGCATACAGTGCTACAGGGATTGCGAGAGAATTTAAAGTTATAACATTTACAACTTGTTTTCGTAAAATACCGGCGACAAATGGAAATTTGACCTTCAATGTCTATAGCCAGCTAGCGTCCAGTAAAAAAATAAATATCATAATAAAGGGTAGAATATGTTACTCTCGGCTTCGTTAAGGTATGTTTACACCCGTTATTTCATTGTTTAGGATTGGAGTAGGTATAGATAATAGGTACACGATCTTTTTGGAATATTTTGATAAAATGAATGTAGTTGCGACCTGTTGGTGAGCACATACCTGTCGGGGTACGCGTTGCGCAGTTTGTCACTGAAGGTGGAGTTCTTGGTGTCGCCGTCCAACGCGATCACTCTGGGAATAAAACAACACATCATTTTAAATAGTAAGAAACTTTTTACTTGTAATTGGTCTAGTGGTTGTAAGCTATTGCTACTGCTGAGCATGAGGTCTTGGGTTCGATTTCCAGGTCGGTCAAAGTGTTATTGGGTTTTTCTACCTGGACTTTCTCAGTAGCAGGATTTGTGCCCGGTTGTTGGTAATATGCTCGCCTCATATTACATGGGATTTAAACATAACTGGCGCAATGTGGGGGTACCCCTCTGCCCCACCCTTCGGGGAAACAAGGCGTGGTGTTATGTAATGTTATAATATAAGTTACATTTTTTTTAGAAACACAACGTACATTCACTAGCTTTTATTAATATAGCTCAATGAGTTATAGAGAAAAATTTCGGCATTGTAGAGCGTCGTCTCTGTCAATCATACCCGTCTGACAGTCTCATTCTGAAGTTTGACACATCGAGCTGTTATTACCGGCCGGGCACAAAGCAAATGTTTAAATGGCATCCATTTAATGCTAAATCTCTGACATCAGTCTGTATGACACAACAGGTTGTGTTATGCCTAATTGGGGATTTTTTTCACAATAAATATTAACTATTTCCTAAGAAACATCTGAAGCTAGTGTTACTAAGCACATCATCATCTGCCCAGTCTTTTACACGTTAGGGTCGGTCGCCGGTCTACCCGGATGCGGCGGACCAGTGTTTCACAAGGAGCGAGGGGACCTAAGCACATGGGATTCTTTAACTGCTTCCTACCCTCATACAATTTTCAATGATTAGTTTTTGTTAAAAATATAAGTTTTATTGTAAAAAGTGTATTAGTCAATTATTTTTTTGTTTTATCAGTCATCTTTGAAGAATTTGTCTGAATGCTACTGCCCACATCGCCCGACGGCGAGCGCGTGAGTACGACACACAGTTACTGTTGCACGACCACAGACAATGTACTACACAGTACATCGTTACACAATGTAGCGAGTGCTCCACGTATGTTATGATAGGTTAGTTTATGGTTAGTACTTAGACTCCATTCATAATGGTTTGATATGAGTCGTCATCATCATCATCATTTCAGCCGAAAGACGTCCACTGCTGGACATAGGCCTCCCCCAAGTACCGCCACTTCGACCGGTTTTGTGCTTCCCTCATCCAGCGGATTCCTGCGGCCTTCACAAGGTCATCGGTCCACCTTGTAGGAGGCCTTCCAACGCTACGTCTTCCGGTACGCGGTCGCCATTCCAGAACCTTTCGGCCCCATCGGCCATCTGTTCTGCGAGCAATGTGCCCTGCCCACTGCCACTTAAGTTTGGCAATTCTTCGGGCTATGTCGGTGACCTTGGTTCGCCTACAGATCTCTTCATTTCTGATTCGATCACGTAGGGAAACTCCAAGCATAGCCCTCTCCATTGCCCTTTGAGTGACTTTTAGCTTTTTGATAAGGCCCATTGTAAGCGACCACGTTTCAGTGCCATGGGTCATCACTGGCAACACGCACTGGTCAAAGACTTTCGACACTGTGGTATGTGGGACGAGAAGATATTGCGTAGCATCCCGAACGCTGCCCAGCCGAGTCGGATTCAACGATTGACCTCTTTCTCGAAGTTGGACCTACCTAACTGGACAGTTTGTCCTAGATAACATACTCGTCCACAACTTCGAGCGTAGCGTCTCCGATTTTCATGAGAGTGGGTGTAACATGGGCATTTGACATAATCTTTGTCTTATCCATATTCATTTTAAGACCCACTCTTTCGGAAGCTCTACTGAGGTCATCGAGCATTGTACTGAGGTCCTCCAGTCTCAGCCATGGCAACTATATCGTCGGCAAACTGAAGGTGATTGATGTACTCGCATCGCGTACAGTCCAGAACCTTAAAGACATCTTCCAGTGCAGCGGTGAACAGTTTCGGTGAGATAACGTCTCCCTGTCTCACACCTCGCTGCAGAGTTTAGGTTTCGAGGTCTGGTCCTGGAGTCAGACTGACATAGTGGCCTTTTCGTACATACACTTAAGCACCTCGATGTACCGATAGTCGATCTGGCACCGTTGAAGAGACTGCAGTACAGCCCATGTCTCGATCGAATCGAAGGCTTTTTCGTAGTCCACAAACGCTAAGCAGAGAGGCAGGTTATACTCCTCGGTCTTCTGTATAACCTGCCGCAGCGTATGTATGTGGTCTACAGTGCTAAAGCCTTTACGGAATCCGGCTTGTTCGGGAGGCTGGAAGTCGTCAAACCTGCGCGCGAGACGGTTCGTGATGACTCTTGTAAACAGCTTTAGACATGGCTCAGAAGTGAGATGGGCCTATAATTCTTAAGGAGGGTATTGTCGCCCTTCTTAAAGAACAGTATCACCACACCTCTGTTCCATGCCTGTGGCGTTTTGCCCTCGAGTATGACGGAACCAAACAGCTTCTGGAGGGCCTTGAGAACGGGTTTTCCACCGGCCCTCAGAAGTTCAGCCGTAATTCCGTCATCACCCGGCGCCTTGTGGTTTTTGAGCTACTTCAGAGCCATCCTAATCTCGTACAAGCTGACGTCCGGGATGTCTTCGGTGTAGTGTCGGGTCAATCTAGCTCTTGGGTCGTTTGCCAGATTCATACCAGGGTTGCCTGTTGACGTGTATAACTGTCCATAGAAAATCTCGATCTCTCTCAACAGCTCATGTTTGGCGGATACGATCCTGCCATCATTGGTCTTCAGTTTCACAAGCTGGCTCTGCCCAATAGACAGATCTCTTGTAAATTGATATGAGTAATCAAACAGTAATGATAAGTCAAGCAATATTGGGGTAAGTTGTTAGTGTTACATTAGTAATGGTTAGCATTTAAATATTTTAGGGTTGTTATCACTATTTTATATAACAGACTTGCATATATTTATTGAGAAAAAGTCGAAAAAGGAGATTGGGATGCAAGCACTAACTTGCAACTAAATTCTTTAAAATTATAAGTGTGTTCAGTAGTCAATACTTTTACATATTTTTTTAAGTCTGTTTAAGAATATTCATTTATCCACCTACTGGAACACCATATCCACAAACATTACTTCATCTGCTGTTTTCTATCCATCCTGTGTGCGGTGGGCATCGAACACCAAAAGCTTAAAAAGTTATTACATGAACAATAAAATGTAGTGGAAATATTAATATGCTTAGGGACCATCCATTAAGTACGTCACATGTTAAGGGGGGAGGGAGTCGACAAAGTGTGACATTGTGTGACAAGGGGTGGGAGAGGCCCTAAGTTTCGTGACGTCACATTCCAAAATCTAATACATCGAAGTGTTCAAATGCCAAATTTGAACTATTTACGAAAAACTTCCAAATATTTCCTATTCTATCGGTATGGGTATAGGGTATAAATTGTTTTGTTGACGAGTTCACACTCGCTCTACTAGTGTCACGCGCCGGCCGCCTGAGCCCTTTGACAAATTATATTTTATTAGACGATTGACTTTAATTTAATAATTTCTAGATGTAAATTTGCAAAATATGTGACTTCACAATTAAATGGGGGGGGGGGGGGGCTCACAAACAACTGTGACAAGGACGGGGAAGGGGTAAAAAATCACGAAATTAGTGTGACGTACTTTAGGGATAACCCCTTACCTGTATACCAAATAGCATGTGCGACTTTACCAGAAAATAAAATCGTAAGAGTAACTTACCGCATATTAGTATCAGCGATCTTCTTCAAGCCAGTTCCGTAAGCAAGGCGGGTAGCGACCAGCTCGCCCGCCTTGTACGCGGGCGGGGACGACAGCGTGATGTCGCCGATGTGCACCTTGGGCGCCTCGCTGATGGGGGGCGAGGCTTTCAGGGTGATGGTGTTGTTCTTGATCTGGGATTGCAAGTGCTGTGGAATGCATGGGACGATTATATTTATTTGTTTGCATTGGATATTCGCCTAGTTTCTTCCACTTTGAGCCCTTGATGAGCATAACAGTTAAGCAGAGATGTACCTAGTATAACCCACATTTCACCAGTCATGTTTAAGTTCCATTTAATAGGGGGAGAGACTAATTGCCATCAGGCTCCAGGCTGCTACTGAGATATTAATTTTTGAAAACAAGTTGCCCAACTTGGGAATTGGATCTAGGAGCCCATGCTCAGTGGTGCTTGCGACCTATGCCGACGAGGCAGTCAATGACGCCGATATGAAGTAAATACACATGTATGAATGCTACTGCCCACATCGACCGACAGCGGCCGCGTAAGTACGACAAACAGTCAATGTTGCACTCACAGATAATAATGCATAATAATTCATTAATGCATTATTTAATAAGTAGTCAGTGCAGAGATTATTATTATAAAATGGTTTAGTAGTTTTTGAGTAATATTGCGGACTTGTATACATACGGGTCCAATACAGAACTTATTTTCTTAAGTTATTAAAGATACATCAAAGTTAGTTAAAATCGTACATATCAATATGGGTCGACTACAGAACCTCTTATGATAGCAGTTCATAATGTAAACAGCAATTGTGACGTCACTTATCACGCCTCGGCAAACTTTTGGCTGGATAAAACATCTCAGCGACAATCGATGTAAAAAAATGGGCAAATGTAAGTTTTTTGACAGATAAACTGAAATGAGAAAAACGAAACGAACGAACGAGGGAGAATGCGAATGTTCTTAAAAATACGGGAATTGTTTCTCAGTTGTTTGATCCAACCAATGCTGTGTTTTATGATAAACTTTTGGCAAGTTTAAGTAACTAAATAAACGTACCTTAATAATCTTGTCTCCCTCCCCACCCAGGGCCTTTCCATGCCAGTTCTCCAGATCCTCAATGCCGGGGAAGCCTTTACCCTTGAAGGTCTTGGCGACGATCGCGGTGGGCTTGCCGGCGACGGAGGCGGCCTCGTCGAAGGCCTTCACCAGCTCCGACACGTCGTGCCCGTCCACCACTAGCGAGTGTAAGCCAAAAGCCTTCATACGGGCGTCGTAGACCTCCATCTGGAAAACATTTTTGTGGTGAGTACTAGGAATGGTTTAAATTAAACAATTAGGGTGTTGGACACGTTTTTTTAATTATATTTACAGAAGAAAAGATATTTACAAGAGAAAAGTACAAAAAAGATAAGTCACAGTAAAAATAAACTGTTTAAATATCTTTAAAAATGTCGCAGTTCTATGCGTTTTCAGTATAATGGCCGTTTTGCGTGACAAGGATAGATATTTTTCCAACTTCTACATATTTCCGCCGATTTTATTTATACTTTCAGTAATCGTGGGTTTTCCGTAACATCTTTAAAATAAGTATTAATTCATGTTTATTTTTAATATTAGTCAAATACCTTATTCAGAATCTCAAGTTTGGAACCACAAACTAATGAGAAAGTTCGGATTCTATTTCCACTAAAAAAAATCGGACATTTTATCATTTAAATATCAACATGGACATCATTACGCTAGTTGAGTGAATGGCAATGAATGAAAATAAGATTCTGAATTCAAGTAAGTACATATTTTAAATCACATCTATGTGTAAGTATGCTATTTAACAATAAGGCTTGGTTGTTGACGATGATTTGATAACTGCACTTCTGTAAAAGTTTGCATTCGGCAGAGATGAAATGATTCTTCAAATTATGTTTAACGAAAATTTTAAATAATATTTTTGATAAATTCGTAAGATTACATCACAGTACTTGAACAATTTTCCGTGACGTCAAATATGATGATATTATTCTGTTTATTAACATGTGGTAATCAGTAACTATTATTCCTTGTCATTTAAAAACACATAAAGATATGCATCGTCATTCGGTTTCTAAAGCCGTCAGAACATCATATTTTTTCATAAATAAAAGATGACATAACAGTAATAAGGTCGTGACTAGCACCTGCTGTAAGTTACCGCATATCAACCATATGAATGATCATTCACCGATTAAATCATACTAGAATTAGAGCTACAAACGTAAATGCTGGATATCAAACGTCAGTCTAAGAGCATACCATGCGGGGTTACTACACATAATGCCATCCAGTCGTGTGGTGCAGGTCCACACGGCATGATCTGACACAACTTAGGCCGAAACGATACCAGGCTTCTTTCCGGGCGAGTTGTTTTTTTTTTTTTTGTAGTAACTAACGCGTCCCCCGCTAAACAGGACAGACTTTTTTGTTCAGAATGATGCGCGTATGTAGGCTCTCCAGTGTTATATACTCTCAAGACCGTCATACAATATGTAATTGTTATAGTTTGTTGAAGATAATGTTTGTGTTAGTCAAGTTTTTTCTTGTATTAGTACATAATTATGCCTTTTATAAATGTAACTACCATTTTAAAAAGTTTGTCTGAATGCTACTGCCCACATCGCCCGACGGCGAGCGCGTGAGTACGACACACAGTTACTGTTGCACGACCACAGACAATGTACTACACAGTACATCGTTACACAATGTAGCGAGTGCTTCACGTGAGGTAACGTTAGTTTATGGTTAGTACTTATATTCTATTGATAACGGTTTGATAAGAGACATCAAACGGTGTTGATAAGTCCAGTAATATTGAAGCAACTTGTTAGGTAGATGAGTAATAGTTAGGATTTATAAAAGTTTGTTATTATTTTATTTATATTAATGTAAGTTACTTTAAACCTGCTTTCTAGATGTATAACCGGATTTTGTCTATTCGACAGTGCTGCTGGTTCGAAATCTTGACAACTTTATGGAATCCTACTCGAATAAGTACATGATGTGAATCAAATATCCGTATCACATGACAGCACGCATGGTTACTAAACACAAGGTTATCTAATCGGATAGTGCAGGAACACAGGGTATAATCTGACACAATTTAGAACGAACCGACACACAGCGAGTGTTAAAAAAAAATAAGTAAAGATTTATTTTATTTCAAGATATAAATAAATAAATCAATTTTGTTCTAAACTACAGCAAATAGTTGTCTCCTGCAACTAGATAAAACAAGAAACAGATAATTTTGGATGTCAAACTATGTTGATATAAAACTTCAGCTCAGCATAGAGGCCCGGGCGGATTTCCGGCCACCGTAGGCGCGGGCGTGCGGACGGTGAGCAATGGGCTGCTCGCCTGCGGGGCCGCCAGGGCCGCACCAGTGTAGGGTGCCGGGGCCGCGGGGAGGTAACACAGGCAATGGAAGGAACACGGGTGGGTGTTAGTCAGTAAGTCTGACACACCCTCCCGCTCCGCCCAGAGCGGGAGAAGTTATTTGATAATTTCCAACACAAAAAAAAGCATAGCTGCCTGAATTTATCAAAGTAGTTCAACAGTTTTTCTTATTCTAACTCGTCCCACTCAAGTTACGGCACATTCAAATGGACAACTAATTTGAAGCTAATTCCTGTTCAATCTAATGTATTTGTGGGTTCCTACCCTAACACAGGCAAGCATATCAAAACACCGTTTCCTCAAAACATGCCTATACCAATTCTATAATTTCTTTTTCTGTAGCTGGCCTACTGTCATGTTTTGAATGTGTACAAAATAAAATAAAAAAATATTTTCTTTGACAAACCTGATGCTGCAGCGAGGTAGGTTCGGACTGGCCGAGTCGGTTGACGTCGAAGATGACCACCAGGTTGTCTAGTTTGTAGTGGCTCGCGAAATGCAGAGACTCCCAGATGCTGCCCTCGGCCGCCTCGCCGTCTCCTACCAGGCAGTATACCCTGGAATATAGAAAAATTTGATAGAACTAGAAAAAAAAGGTGATTCAGAATAGTGTTTGTAAGTGTGAGACCTTGGGACACATGTACTATTCAGTTGCCTTCGAATTTCACAGAACAAGTTGATTGATTGTTCGTTGTTGTTGAACAACAAACAATTGATCAATTTTATCTAAATAGAACTAAAACAAATATAATACAAATCACTTCTATTCTACTGTTCTTTCTCTAGGTTATTTCCTTTTCAGTTTGTATTAGTGCTTTAATGGAATTTCTTTCACATTCTGTTATTTAACTGTTTGTACATTATTATATTCTCAAATGTGTAGTCAACCGCGCGTCCATTATACCAGTTTGATTTAGATAGCAACTTTATTTCGTAGCAGTCAGGGCGGTTTTCGAAAGTTAAGTGTTAGTACTACACAGTAGCAATCATCTAACTACATCTTTGCAACACATCACCTCCCAATTTCTCACCTGTAAGGCGCCTGGTCGAAGTACTTTCCGACATAGGCCATACCGGCTGCCACAGCGAGCCCCTGGCCTAGCGAGCCAGTGCCCACATCCACGAAGTTCAGGCGAGGAGTGGGGTGGCCCTCCAGGTCGGAGTCCAGCTTGCGAAGATTCTTCAGATCCTCCACGGGGAAGAGGCCGGCCTCAGCCCAGGCCGCGTATAGGATGGGGGCGGCGTGACCCTGTCAGGGTGAAAGTAACATTAGTGACGATATTTAAAGATTATATTCCGGTCATACTTTTCCACAAGAGTAAAGTTTGTATCTGTTTAACCACTTGTGCACAGTGTTTGAACACGGTTTTGACTGCTTAAGTACACTGTTTGTATTAATCATTAGAAATTGAATCTTGCTTCAAGGGAATAAAATTTACATTACTCTGGACATCATGTATAAATGCAGGTTTAAAATTAAAGCCTGGTACGTATCACTGCAATACGACACTCTAGTGCAACATGACACGGCTCCAATTATTATTGAATGGAGGTGTCTCTGTTATCATAGTGCATTTTATAAAATCCGCAATATAAAATTATCAAGAAACCGCATTGTTTTGTCCAAGTAGGTTCTAATCTAAAAGCATAAACCTCCTTCTATGGTAGTCAGGAAAAATGCAAGCATATCAGATTAGGCTTAGGGTGCCCATCATAAAATTGAACTTCTTTTATGGGCAACAGAGTCCACTTCACATTTTTATTTGGAATATTGTGTAGTCGACCTCGTAATTTCTTTACCACATTTTTACAAAAACTCCCAGTAAATTGAAACTACCCCTTAGAATGAAACTATATAATTGTTCTTAGAGCAAACATAGACTTTGACGTTGTATGACGTGTAAGTGACATTCTACCTTAAGGTGGTGGTACCTACAGTATTTTTGTCTCATGAAGCGACGCGCGCTTGACATGTGGTAACCAAATGTACTAACACGCTGTGACTGTGTGCGTGAACACGAGTAGTCGACTATACAGTTCAACCGATCATCCAAGTAAAACACCCACGAGGTATATTGTAGAGATACTTTATTTTTATTTTGAGCAACTTTATATGCTAACCACCTGCAGCAACAATAAACAATATTCTATTTTAAGTCCTTTACCTTGGACAGAATGAACCGGTCGGCCGAAGGGTCGCGGGGCGCGGAGATCTTGTAGCGCATCGTGTGGAAGAACAGCACGGACATGATCTCTGCCATGGACGCGCATGATGTCGGGTGGCTGTCAACAAGAGAAGTGTCGTTATTAGTAAAATAAACTTAAGTTAAGGTATTTTTTTACATACGAGCTGAAATTGGTAGAACGGGTGTGTGAGAGCAAGGAAGAAAAGTGTTGTTAAGGGTGGAGTAGGAGAGTAGGTAAGTGAAACGGAACTTTCCGACGTTTGTCATAGAGCTGAGTTAGTGTTGTCAGATAGGACTAGGAGCAATGATCTTCGCGGGCGGGCTGCTCCGAGGACAGGCGCAACATGCGCTGGAGGAGAGCTCAGCCTCGACCCAACAGCGCTGTGCCCTCGTCGCGACACTTGGTTTCTCGCTTTCGGTCGTGATTCAGTCCATGGGCGGAAGCGAAAACCTGTGGGAGGTGTCGCCTCGTATTGCGAGGTGATGCATGCGAAGGGGGCGGCGGGGATTCCACCCGCACCAGAAGAGCAGCCGGGCATCAAAAGGTCCTGAAGGCGGCGTAATTGGGGCTGTGTCGTCGCTCGAGCAGTCAGGCTCAAAGAGGTGGCACGTAGTATTGTAGGGGCGCCTTAATGGGAGGACGTGCGGGCGTGCGATCGGCCGCACACGGTGATGGTGCCCGCCAGGGATGGCAGGCTGATACCGGGTCAGGGCTGTGGCGAATGTACAAGTATCTCCCGGGCCCCCGACTTCATGGTACTAGAAGGAACAGTGGGGGTTTTAGCCGGTGGAAGTCCGACATAACCACCCGTTCTTCCCAGACGGAGGGTATCCATGAGGATTTACCCAAGGAGCAGCTGGATGCAAGAAGCCAAGGATCGAGCTGATGGTAATGATGCAATAGGTATAACGAAACAAACATATGTCTTCCAGTGTGGAAGACAGCACTTGTTGGCCCTAAACCGTGGGAAAGATGAGTAATGTATGTTTAAAGCTCGGCGTCGTCTGTCGGTCATTCATCTTTGATTTAAATGTTACATAACATGAATTACTTCTTTTTCATTTTGGCGAAATAGCATACTGTACGTTTTAGTGCAAAACCTTGTAACCATGACTAAGTGATCGTGATGTAGACCGAGACTTTTTAAAAAGGCACACATCTTGTTTTTTATTATTGTAACGAAGTAGGTCTAGGTAGCAGCAACTACACACATGAGTTATGTTACATTTATGCTTCACAACTTTCACAATAACTATAATAATATTACGGAATATAAAAAATCTACTTCAATTCATCCAAATACTCTAGTTGTGGCCTTCAATATTATACTTATATAAATACTTAATAAAAAAAAAAGTTGTGAAACACAAAAAGTATTGCATCGACCGGGAATCGAACCCGGGCCGCCCGCGTGGCAGGCGAGCATTCTACCACTGAACCATCGATGCTTACATGTTGAAGATCGAAATTCTGATTTACTTTCTAGTTCTCTGTCATTCATAAATATTTCAACATTATGTGTGTACTATAATAGTCGAGACATTATCTAATAAATCGTGTCTGTTTATTCGATCCAATTTGTAAAAAAAAAAAACCCTTTATAGTGAGTACTGTTTTATAGGAATTTCCTTTTTTTTTTTTCACGAATAATATGAGTTTCATAGCGTAGTTAGTATGACGGGTAGAATCCCCCCTAGGTGACTAAATCGCCACCCTTTATAGAAAATCTAGATGTTTTGACAAGTGCTAAAAAGCAGGGGCGCGTCGCTCGCTAGTAATCTAATAAATAGGTAGTTAGAGTACATAGTATCGAAACTCGACATGTAGGTAATAAACAAAGTAAACTAGTGTGTGAATGCTACTGCCCACGGCCGACAAGGGGTCGGCGTGGGCACGACAAACAGATTGATGTAGCACTGAAACTATACACTCATCTATGACATGCAGATTTTGTGTAGCTTTGAGTTTTGGTGCTGTAGTGTGTAAGAACTAAATAAAATGGTGTTACAACTAATTTCTGTCAATAATCAGTCAGGGTTTGCATAATGGTATTCATGCACGTTTTCACTAACAATAGCCGATACCTAATCGAATGCCTTAATATAAGCGCGCCGATAGATTGGAATTTAAATTTTCGGCTTACAGTTCAAAGTTTAAAAACCAACAGGGCGTTTTTACTTATTATGCATTCATTTAGATGTCGCCTAGTGTTAATGAAAACGGGAATTAGGTTAGCATAATAATGATCTAAATACTTACTACTACTTTTGATTAATTAATGACTATTTTTATCGAATACCAGATTCAAATGAGCTACAGTGCAGATTCTTTACAGACAGAAATCATATGATCATAGTATTTTGGCGTGAAAGTATATGAAACATTGCTATGTCCTTGCGTAGCACAGAGAATCAAAATAACTCATCTACAACGTCAGTTGTCATGCGTGACCTTTTTTACAAGAAAATAATTAGAGCTCGTTCTTTACTCATACAACACTTTTTCTTTGATAATAAAATAGTTACACTACAAATTAGATTTGTAGTATAACTAATATTGGTGCCGATTCCCTTGGTCACAAACTAAACTAAATTTAAGTTAGTTCATCTTTTTCTTTCTATTTCAATTAGAAAGGGACAGAAGATACATTTTAGTTTAGTCCTGTCAAATTACTCAGCGCTTGACGTAAATTGACGTAATTTTAGTAGGCAAGTTTTTAATCACGTCTAAACTTGTATGGAGTAGTGACAGGCGCTGATTAATTTGACAGGACTAAACTTAAATTTATCTTCTGTCCTCTTCTTAATGAAATAGAAAGAAAAAGATGCACTGAACTTAAATTTAGTTTAGTTTGTGAACAAGGGAATCGGCACCAATGTGTCTTGGAATAGTTGCGAATAAATAAAAATCAATACATTAGGTACTTCAGCTATCTTTCATTATAATCTGTTAATGAAAGTGTAATAACTTTATATCCCTCCACAAGATAACATCTACCGATAACGTAAATATTGCTATGTTGTCACAGTAACTATTATGTGTGTCAAGATTGTATGTTGTCATTACATATTATTATCATAAAATTCCTCTCCGCAGCATGTCTGTTTGTCTGAACGCGAACTCAAAAACTACAGAACGGGTTTTCATATATGGTTTTCACTGGTAAATTTCCTGGTAGATCCGTTAGTACGTTTCCGTGGGATTTTTGCCGACAACGACGCGGGCGAAGCCGCGGGAAAAAGCTAGTGTAATATAATAATGATAACTATTTCATGGTTGTTACTGATGCTGTCCTTCAAAGAGGTGCTACCTAAAACATACTCGGATGTCATGCGTGTAGACTTCATGAGGTTAGTTAGCGTTAAGTTCGAAAGGGTTACCGAGGCCCCTGGCAACACAGGCAACAGGAAGGAATATGGGTGGGTTTTAGTCAGTAAGAGTCTGACACACCCTCGCGCTCCGCCCAGAGCGGGAGAAGTTATTTGATAATTTCCCACCCAAAAAAAGTGCAAATTATTGCAGTTTACTGCTGTACATGACATACAGGGTCTCTTTGGAAGAACTTGTAAATTGCATGTGCTGGATCTCAGACTTTCACAGTTCAACCAACAGCCAAGTTGAAAGCCCAATATAAACATTACCTGTAAGGAAGTGATGTTACTACTTCACTGATAATCTCCTCTGAGATCTGTGTTCCTGTCCTGTTTTTTACAGAATTTAATTTAAATATCAAATAAATTATAGATAACTGTCAGTAACCTTAACTTGACATTACAGAGCACCTTGACAGTTGACTATCAGTTGACCCTCTTTGTTACATAACTATGTTATTAAATCTTATAGATAACGTGACTTAATATCAACTCAATGATTGAACGGAAACAAGCAGGAAAGTGTTATGCAAATAATGCTGCTGGGGAGTTTGTTGCGCCACTTCTTCTTCCCAGCTAAAGCACTAGGAACTGGTGAAGGGCGGGCGTTTTTTGGGGGACTGTCTTATGTAATTATGACGTATGAAAAGTGCTGATTCTCAGCCTAGTTTGAAAAAATGACTTTTGATTTCGATTTTGAATTTTGCAAGGCAGACATTACTAGTAAGCCTTTTCTACCAGATAATATTTATGTGTATGCCTTATTTCTCAAAAGAAAAACATATAGATAATAAGACATAAAGTATTTGTCATACTCATAGTATCCCTACCCCATATGTTTTAGACTATGGAAGACTGACTAGATAATGAAATTATTTTAATTAATTGAGTAACTAATTGGTCAGGAAGTACTATTCTAGATGTATTTATTCACTATTAGATTCAACTTTAAGCAATATGATGATGATTCATGACAAGTCATGATTTGGCAAATAATATTATTAAGTATTTGGCAAATCTTTGAAACTTCTCAAGATTCATGACAAATACACACCAAATAGAAACCTGATGCAATCTACACATTTAAAAGTAGGCATGACTTAAATTATTTAATATTTTTTTTGGTTTTATCTTGTTTAATCATTAGAATGCTTAATATATCGTGAAATCTTATCTGATAAGAAGTCATTAGTCTATTATTGCAAGTACTGTAATGATTGCATTCAACTTGATTGAATACACTCGGTATTCTTATTATTGGCTAGTGACTAGAACTGTAGGTAAAGTGTGTTTTGTACATAGATTTTGTAATCACAGTTTATATGATGTTACAAAACACTAAAATTATAATTAAAAAGTTATTACAAAGGCCATAATTTCAATGAGAGTATTTCAGCAAGCATAACAAACACCACATTGTAAGAAATATACTTATTAGTAAAAAGTTGTAGGTAGTTGATAAATAAAGATTAACATTTTATGGAAAATTCTTATTAGCATCAGTTAACATGCATAACTTAATCAAATACAATAAAACAATCGATTTCTGATAGTGACACAATTTTAAGGGCGATGACCTTGGATCCATGGCGTGATAGCAACGGCTTCACCTATCACGTGGGCGCGTCCTAACCTATAATGTGAAATTATGCGACTACCGCTGACAAACTCAACGAAAGTGCGAAAGAATTATTATGTAAGTGACCTATGAACCCAGCGGACTGATGCCGGCCGGCGATATACGATAAGCCGAATAATTAATCCCAAATACAAGGAAAATATTGAAAAATGTATGCGAAACTGTCAACTGATCTTGTTGATTTTGTCCAATTTGATGTACTGATTGTGGAAAAATAGTAGGAATATACGCTATAAGATTCTAATAGGAAATAAATCGGCAAAATAACCTTCATTGGACCTTCAATGAAGCGGCGAATGTAATTATAAGGTTATCCACTCACCCCGATTTGGATGCGTTAGTAGCAACGATACTGTCGATCCTTAGTTTGTTGGCGATGTCTTTCAATGCCTGTATGTCAACGTTCTTGTCGCCTTTCATGTTGGATATGTTTTTAGCGTTAGTTATTCAAACAAAAACTAAATAACCACGTTGTTTACGACCGATCGCTTGCCCGCCGCCGGATTCAATGACAATGACAGACAATCGCCAAACAATAAGGGTGGGTACATTCCGAATTGCGCTGTAATCGATTTGAGCGTGCTTACATCCGTTCCGAATTAGCGTGAGCGCGATAATTATCGATGTCCCGGAAGTCGTCATGAGTTTAGATGACGTCATGACATGCGCCATCATGCGATAACGCTGGCCATGCCTTCTATTCTATTTTTCATTTTTTTTATTAATATCACCGTAAGCGCTGTCAAAAATGACAGTTGTGCTGTTTTGTTTTGAGACGCATAACGTGGCATTTTAGAAATGGTGCTTCTGGCTACAGTCACCACCGAATCAAAGAAGAAGAAGAAATTTGTGGTGATACACAAATAAATACTGTAATCCAACCATGGGTATTCAAGTGAATATAGCCGACGAGCCTAACGAGCGACAAATTTCTGTCATGCTCACATCTAAGCAATACGAGAGGGCTCATACATTAAAATCGCAGACGTATCAGCATACCTGAAATTAGTTGTAGACTTATGCGCATTATATGTAATTCTTGTTGCATCTATGTAATTTGTAATTCGTGGTAAATTACGCTAATATATATATGCACTTCATCATCCTTTTCATCACTGGATGAATCGTCGTTTTCAAACTCCAAACAGAAGCAACCAACAAAATGGGAGTGCCGAGGCGGTGAACTTCGATTTTCAATAAAATATCCAATCTGTCTTTCTAGTGCAAGGTTTAGTTTATGGTACAAGTTTTGACCTTGAGAGAGCACTGTGAGCCGTTCACGAGCGTTCACAGCTTTCAGCTGTCATAATCAACGCAAAAATATTCATGTGACCGCTGTGTTTGATTATGGCATAATTCGGAATGTACCCTAACAAATGACAACAGCTGTCATTCTAGTTATTCGTGATTTTTATTATAACGGTTATCGAACTGCGATAGAAATAATGCAACAGGTGGATGAATAAATAGTTTGAAAATTAAATTCAATAAATTAGTATACTTTTTTAAATAAAGGTATATTTTAGTAAACATATTTATTCATGTTAGTTACAAATTAAAATGTTAAGTGCTGCTATCTATATCAACAGAGTAGTAACCACTAGTAGTAAGCAGTGACTAGTGCTGATGTTGAAGCACAGATGGCGCTTTATGTAGTAAATACAGTGTTGTTTAGAGATGGGTCGAGGGAGTCTGTAGTTTATCACCGCCCCCAATCAGCTGCCTGCTACCTATGGATGTATTATGTAGAGTCCAACCGAAAACGGCTTTTTTTCGCCCGAAAATGGAAACGAATTTCGGCATCATTTTCGGCCTAAAACCGGAAACGGTTTTTCTTTGGTAAAAGTAAAACAAATAAGTACCTGTACGGTGTCAATCTTTTAATCATAACATACCATCACGCCTGTAAATCTAATTCCCGAAGGGTTAGGTAGAGGTGCCACATTTCGCCAGTTATGTTTAAGTTCCATGTAATAGGGAGCGGGCCAAATTAAATCACACGTAACGTACTTTTCTCAAAATTAAACAATCTGATTTATATGCGAAAAAGCATTTTTTCTGCAATTTCTCAGTTATTGTGCTTTCAGTGGTTGTCACTATAGATATTTTATAAATAAATGAATTGAATGTATTTATTTGTCCGCTTTATTTTATTAATATGTATTATACTAACATACATACATTACATACATTACTATTGTATTATGTAACAATATGCTTTTTCTCATAGTTGTTAATAGATTATTTTTATATCAGTTTTACATAAAATCTTATTGTCCCAATATAAGTGAAATGTAAAGTGATGGCCTGAAACACAGGTTTGAATAAACCTAGATCGGGCGGGTCGCTACCTAATATTCTAATTCCAAACCATCATTATTTGCACCTGTAATTAAAAATAGTTTAGTTTTAGTCTATTATTAGGCACTATTATTGTATAGAATATTTACTACTGTTGGCTAAATGTACACTTTTTGTAAACGTTTTTATTAAATAAATTATTATTATTATTATTTTTCTTTACATATCTCGGGACCATGGGCTCCCGGACCTTTGGAAGGCATACGAGGGGCCGAGGCCAACTCGCAGAGGCCCCTTGGACAATTGTAATGGAATGAGGCACCAACCAACGATTATCCCTGTATGCTCTATGATGGTGCACCCAAGGACAACCCCCGGTTGTTATTATTATTCTTTATTGTTAATTAATAATTTAAAACTTGACTTAAATACCATCCTAACAACAATTATAAAATGGCATGATGAAAATTACCTAAAAATAAACCTAGACAAATAAAAAGTGTTATATATATGCTGTTTAAATTTTTAAAGAACTTTAAACAGCGAGTACAACTTGATACCAATTTAAATATATGATACTCTCAAACCAGCATAGAAGAAATCGATGTAAGCAAATTTCTGGGTCTCTATATTGATAGCAAAGTAAATTGGAAGTCACATATAGAGCAAGTTTGCAAAAGACTTAGTCAGAGCTCTTGTGCTCTTTACAGCTTAAGGAACACTGTCAGTCAGTCTACACTACTAACTGCCTATTATGGATACGTTGCTTCAATCATACGCTACGGCATCATATTCTGGGGCAACTCTGTAGAAAAAGAGCGTGCTTTTAGAGCTCAAAAACGTTGTATTAGATCGATTTGCAATATACATCAAATGCATTCATGCAGACAATTTACAAATTTAAAAATATTAACTCTTCCTAGTGTATACATTATATATAAAACTGTAATGTTCATAAAATCAAATCTAAACTTATTTGAATTTTGTACTAGGGCCAGACACAAAGACAAGCTGCGCACCGTAGCCAGTAAAACAAAGCTTGTGCACCAAAGCATCTTATGTATGGGCCCACGTATATTTAATAATCTTCCACCTTTTCTCAAAACTGTGAGCGATATAAATACCTTTAAAAAAACTACATTAATTATTGATAAGTAAATGTTATTTAGTCTCCTAAATGACAATACATTGAATCCTACTATTTTGTAAGATGACTAATTTGTAATTTGACATAAACATCATACTCGTACCTCTACCTAATCTTAATGTATTGCATGACAATTTTATGTATTGTATTTTAACTAGGTATCTATGTACCGAACTTATAATATGAATTGTGTATGTCTTAATGGCGGGACATAGCAGACTTATCTGTAAGTAACACAATATCTTATGAACCTATGATCCACAATAAATTACTTGAATAAAAAAAAAAAAAAATTGTACACCATAAAATAGATAACTAAAAATATAAAAATAACACTTGAAAACCTCTCTTCCAGGCAACAATTTCATATACCATACTTGTATTTGCCATAATTTCATTAGAAACGAATGATTATAACATAATATGTTAATATGGAAACTCATTTTATGACAAATAATAGTTATGACTAATAAGTTGATATGACAAGCGTTATTAGTATAAATGATAATAATGCAAGTAAATATTATGAATGGGGACGATTATGGAAAACAATAAAAGTACAAATTATTTTATGGAAAACAAGACAATACCCAAAATTACATAAGACAGTCCCCTAAAACCGCCCGCCCTTCACAACTTTTTAGTGCTTTAGCTGGGAAGAAGAAGTGGCGCAACAAACTCCCCAGCAGCACAGCTGTCTGTGTAGTTAGATAAACTTTATTCTATACAAATCGTATGCAAGTAATTAACACTACGAAACAAAAAAAAAATACTTGCCTTATGGCAAGTAATTAATTTTTTTGTTTTTTTGTGTGCACTTATGTGCACACGCCAATATAGCAACAAAACAATGAAAGCAGAAATAAAAATTACAACATAAAAACGTAAACAGAGCTTAATACCTAAATAAAAGCCTCCAGGCATCAAGGGCGTACCCGCTTAGATAAAGCTACAGCTGATACTTTTTTTTTTTTGAGGGTGGGAAATCATCAAATAACTTCTCCCGCTCTGGGCGGAGCGGGAGGGTGTGTCAGACTCTTACCGACTAAAACCCACCCGTATTCCTTCCTGTTGCCTGTGATGCGGGGGCCTCGGTGACCCATAAGTACCTTCCCGCGACCCCGGCAGGCATCGGCCCTAGTGGACCCCTACTTTGTGCTGACGACATCTCTTTGAGGCGCGCGTGGAATACGACGCGCCGTCGACCCGGGCCTGGTCCTTACCGGACGGTGAGCTACCCATTGCTCACCGTCCGCAAGCCCGCGCCTGCGGTGGCTGGAAATCCGCCCGAGATTCCCGACGCCCAGGGCGTCTCCTGCGGCGGCTAGGGGCGAGAGGGCGCGAAACGTGCCTTTCCCTCAACCGTCCCGCCTCCTCCTTCGCGAGCATTACTGCTTCGCAGAAGGAGGTGACGGCTGCCCATGCCCTCTCGCTCCGTACCATGGCCTGAACCAGGGCCGGACGCGAGAGGTCTCTGCCGCCGATCGCCTCCACGAGGACACGGCGGTGCTCTGCCCAAGCCGGGCAGACCTCCACCGTATGCTCCACCGTGTCCTCCGGGCGATCCACACAGTGGTGACACCCGGACGTTTCCTCCCGCCTTATCCGACACAGGAACCTCCCGAAGCTGCCGTGTCCGGTGAGGACCTGCGTCAGGCGGAAGGTGAGGACACCGTGGCGCCTCTCCAGCCACTCCTCAAAGAGGGTACAGCTGTAACTTGAAGTGAGAAATGATAAACTTGCACCATCGAAGTAAAATAAATATACAGTTAATACTAATAACAATAATAAAACCATGGTCAGCAAGACGACCAGCACACACCACAAGCAGCACCCGTTCACGAGCGTAACGCAAAGATCAGCCATCACCCCTCTCGCCATATTGGAGGGAAGGAGGCACCCCGACCACCGACGCTACCGCAGGAAGTGACATCTAAGGGAGCATAACGAACTTGCTGCCGGTTGCTCAGACAAGAATAGTATAATCAATTGTCGATGTCGCTAACGGAATGAGTAGATTATGTCACTAATAAATTAAAATAAATTGACTTAAACAGTTAAATAAAAATTAACAATTATATGAACTCATATAACCTGTCAGTAGGTAAGCTAATTCTGGAGAAAGAACATGAACATTGTCTTGAGGTCATCACAGCGACTGACGGTTGTATTCTTATCGTTTAAATAGTCATTGATAGAATAGTTTGCCTTTGAACAGAGGTTGGATTTTACTTTAGCTTTAAAGGCAAATCTCGCAAAGGAGAGGATAGCATTTTATAAAAGTTATACAAAGCCCAACAAATGAGTTATGAACCTTATGAAGCCGGTGAAATGGAGCTCGTAATTAGTCCTTATTTCTGTTGTTAATATTGTGAATATCTCTGTTTTAAGAGTATAAGTGTGTATTTTGCCTAATATGTAATATACATAGATATATATAAGTTATATAATAGATACATAAATATTATGTATAGATAGTAAATATATCATAAGCAACGAAAATAAATCACCACTACAGATTATTACAGCTACGAGAACAATAAGATCACAACAACATTGTAATGTTCATTCACGGGTCTCTTAAATACAGGTAACGATTGCTCGCGTTTTACAGTAAAGGATAGCCTGGACAGTAAAGGATTTGTCGAAGAAAGTTGTGGAATGCATTGGCTATAAATTTAAGCTTCAAGTTATCTGATGCCCTCAAAAATTTCGAGTGCGTGTCGCAAAGATAAAAAACGTTACACTGACGTTAAACTGAAAACGTTTCTTGAGATAGAGAGGGGGCACATTACAGAAAAGGGAAAGAAATGAGCATTCCGGCGAGGTGAATTGGTAGCCACGCAACCACATGAGTTTCACATGGAATTCGGAAACATGGTCATATTTGCGCAAACCGAATATGAACACCGCTCAAGTTTATTGAGTTGGTCTTGAGTAAGGTCAAGATAGTTGGCATCAGCATACTCACGGATGGATAGAAGAAGTGATTGTGCAAGCGCAACCTTGGTGGCCGTCGTAGGAAAATTACACAGTTTCTTCTAAGATGCAGCGGATGCAAATAGGCTGCAGCTAACTTCCTTTAGCTGGACAGTCCAAGAGAAGTTCTTGTAAATGAATATCCTCGAGTTTTTAACTTTTTCGTTGAAAGGAACAACAGAGTTGTCAAAAAAAACTTGAGACCATTCTAGAGCTGCCAACCTACGTCTTTATGGGGTTGACCGTATGTCCATACCTCTTGCTCCAGTCGCATATACGGGCCAGATCGCGATTAATCACTAAGATAGCCTCGTAAAGATTTCCAAGAATCTGTAAATCATCTGCATATAAATGGTACGAAGAAATTTGTTCGTCGGAGATTCAGTTAATAAAAACTGTAAAAAGTAAAGGGGATAGAACGGCACCCTGTGGGACACCGGCAGAAGTATTACTACATGAATCTCTCCGATTCAAATACGTTGTCGGCGACCGAGGAGGTAATTACGAAACCAGTCAATCACCAATGTAGAAATATTAAGAGAGCATAAAATGCCAAGCAAAACATCGAAATCAACAGTATTAAAAGCATTACTGAAATCTAGCAAAGCTGAGACCATTAGATTAACGTTTTCCATGGCTGACCTTATATCATCCGTAATATTCAGAAGCGCTGTGGTGGTGTTATGACCAGGACAGAAGCCAGATTGGAAAAGGTTGAGAAGATTTGGAGAGGAAAGTGCTTATTTGATCGTCGATTTGCCCAATAATTTTGGATAGGAATGGTAATGGTATATTGGACGATATTCAGAAAATAATGAGGGATTACACTTTTCAGGTAATTAAATTATTAGGACATCTTTACTTGAACATGGAAAGACACCACTAGATACAGAAAAGTTGAGGATATAACAAATGACGGGTAGGATTACATTCAGCACAAGGACTAACATATTACGGCTGATACAGTCACTTCCTACTGCATTGGAAGTAATCGATAGTATGCTCTGCTTAACATCGAATGCGGAGAATTGACTAAAAGCAAATGGAAAAGAACGGGGAGTCCGAAGAGAAGAAAGATAATACGAGTACCGTGTATTCAATTTTATTGTCCTTTCAAAATCGGACGCATTCATTGCATCAATGTCTAAATCTTTTGGGAGCGTCACTTGTCGGGTTTTGCAGACTTTTTTTTGGCCAAAAATATTTTTTACGTTACGCCCGAAATCGAAAATATTCTCCTTTTTTTGGCCGGAAACGAAAATCGCTGAAAACTTATATTTCGATCGAAAATTGCCGAAAACCGAAAACGATATTCGGTCGGACGCTATTATTATGTAACTAACCAAGTGGTTAGTTTTGGGACAGATTGTATCATCATAGCGGGAATGGATGGGAAAGTTCGAAGCGTTTGACGTATTAATGATAAATGATTCTATTTCTGTAAGAAGGTTTGTATAAACACTTTTACACGTCAATCATATTTAAAAAAAAAAACTGGCCAAGTGCGTGTCGGACCACGCACAATGACGGGTTCCGTAGTTGGGATGAATTTATCTCAAAAACAACCTTAATATTGTAGTTGAAAAACATGTTCTCCCATACATCGATATACGTCACGGTCGATTCTCCAACTGCATATATAAGTTAGTCGACTAGTTAATTTGTATAGCCTATTTAGCTGTTATAGTTTTCCTTTCAATTTTGATAAATATACTACTGCCATTATTTTTTTCACATGTCCAAAAACAACCATTTAGCTGGTAGGGGAGTCAAGTATCCCCCCGTCACTTGACTCTATCAAAAATGAGCACTTTAAAGCTTAATATAATTAAGGATACGGATCCCTAAATCAAAAAATGGTTTTCATAAACCTGCAATCTTTTTGAACGGCCTGTCCAACGATACCCTACACCATGGGATAGAGGAAAAATAATATTTCATGATCCCATTTTACGAGTTCATGATTTTATTATACCACATTTTTGGCGTTAATAATTGGTCAAGGACAGCTAATGAGACACAATTGATTTTCTATTGCTTGACTCCGCTTCGGTGTCGCGTGGGGCTAATAAGTAGGTAGGTACACCTACATTTAGCCGGTTAGTTTAATTATCTTAAAGAGGGTGAGTCTATTTATCGTTAACTGGCCGCTTTAGTAGCTGGGATGCTTCTGGGGTTTTTTTTCTTTTTTTGGGTGGGAAATTATGAGGGTGTGTCAGACTCTTACTGTCTAAAACCCACCCTTATTCCTTCCGTTGCCTGTGTTGTCAATGGCCTCAGCAACCCTGTTGAACTTCCACGCGACCCCGGCAGGCATCGGCCCTAGTGGACCCCTACACTTGTGCTGACATCTCTTTCAGGCGCACGAGGAACACAACACGTCGTCGACCCGGACCTGGAGCTGGAGCTGGATATCGGACGGCGAGCTACCCGTTGCTCACCGTCCGTAAGGTTGCGCTTACGGTGGCCGGAAATCCGCCCGGGTTTCCCGACGCCCAGGGCGTCTCCTGCGGCGGCTAGGGGCGAGAGTGCGCGAAATTTGCCTTTCCATCAACCTTCCCGCCTCCTCCTTCGCAAGCATTACTGCTTCGCAGAAGGAGGTGACGGCTGCCCATGCCCTCACGCTCCGTACCATGGCCTGAACCAGGGCCGGACGCGAGAGATCTCTGTTGCCGATCGCCTCCACGAGGACACGGTGGTGCTCTGCCCAAGCCGGGCAGACTTCCACCGTATGCTCCACCGTGTCCTCCGGGCGATCCACACAGTGGTGACACCCAGGCGTTTCCTCCCGCTTTATCCGACACAGGAACCTCCTGAAGCTGCCGTGTCCGGTGAGGACCTGCGTCAGGCGGAAGGTGAGGACGCCGTGGCGCCTCTTATCGCCGCAATTTTGGCGTGCCCAGCACTGGGTTGCGACAATCGCACTCTCCATGTCGCCATGAGATCCCGCCGGAGCTCTGTCCGCTGTGGCACGATATTTCGTGGCAGCGGAGTTACTCCCCGGCGTTTCACCTACTCGTGCCACTGCCATACGAGGCGAGGACTTTTGCCTCCAGATCCTGTTGGAGTAATGGGAAACCCAATAAAACTTCACCCGACCCGGCAATCGAATTTAGGATCACTCTCAACTAATAACTAATCGGATATTGTGTTTCCTAAATTATGCCCACTAGGTAACGAACTGGCTGACATTCTCATCTTTCTTTTAATTCACATACATACATACATACACAAACTCTCGCCTTCTTCCCATGGGGGTAGGCAGAAACTATAGAACGCCACCTGCTCCACTCCTTACTCTTGCCTCGACTACGCTCATATTGTCGCACGTAAGCACGACGGTCGCGAGTACTACGCACTGACCTTTCTGAAGAACGCCAGCAATTAGGTCACTAAAATGTCCTCTTGGGGCGTGTCCCGGCGTATCCACTCACCTCTCCTTTGTAAATATATTTTGCATTTAATTTCATACAGACAAATGGCACAATTATGTTTAAAGCACGTCCAATTATTAAAAGGGAAAAACACTAAAGAAACCTTCAAGAAAAGTCGTCCAGAAAAATATACAAAGCGTCAAATAACCAATAACATTTGTATTAAAAGCACTTGAACATTGTTTGAGTAATATCCGCCAAACGACGCGATCAAACGCCTGTCATATTGAATTGAATCCGAACTACCGAACGCGGGGACATCACTACCACAACCTTATATTTACACCTATTATCACTCTTAACACAACCACTCAAAGCTCAAAATTGATAAAACCATATTGATAAAAACGTCATATACATGTCAAAGTTACTCTTGCAGTTGTTCAACTCTAATAACATGGCCATTAAGGTTGGTTTTCCAGTGGTAGTGTGTAGTGTGTAAGGTGGTGGAGTTTACGATAAAACGAGGGTGGCTATTCTAAATCGCGCTGACGTATCAAGCTGGACCTTTGTTCACCTGACTCCGTTGGCATGGTGTGGATGAGACGACAACGTTAGGAGAATCATTTTGTGGATTGTTTTTGATATTATTTAGTACGTTTTGCTCCACTTATAGGTAAACGGGACCTACAAAGATTAAAAAATGACTTAGTTTTATAAAGTTTGTTTATCAGGCTTTATAGAAGTAAGTCACTAAATACAATAATGTGATAATTATAATTGAAAAAATGTAGGTAAGTTAGTTAAGACGCTGACAACACCCCTAAACCGCGGTCTCTGTAAGACTGCATAGATAAGAAAGAGAAGCGCGATGTCAAAACGCTTGTAATTTATTGCAAAATATGAAGCAATTATCTATTTACTCAAAATTGAGTTGAGTAATCGAAAATAAAAAACAACCAAGTTTTGCATTCAAATAAGACGTTCTTGTTGTTAATTAAATAAGTAACGTATATTGATATTTAATACAGATATTTTTGTTTGGAACTCAAGGTAAGAAGTTACTTTAACGTTAGTTTGTATCGAGTTTTTTTTTTCAAAACCTGTTTTGGTATCAACCAAATTCTTAGAAATATGTTCAAAATTAACATATCTTTTTTCCACTACCACAAACTATACAGATTTGGCAATTTTTTTTCTTAAGAGAAGCCTATTTTGCTCAGTTAGGTCTTGTCAGCGCCTTAATGTAGGATAGATTAAAGTTTTTCCATGTACGAACCTTGCCGATGAATCAATCTGCCTAGCCTTTTCCCAACTATTTTGGGGTCAGCTTCCAATCTAACCGGATGCAGCAACCAGTATTTTACATAAACGTACCTTGCCAAAGACCATAAAAATGATTTGTTAATTAAGAAATAAGAAAATAGAGTAGGTAGATATCAATCAAGCAATCATTCTTGTATTTACAAAGAATTACTTAAAATCAGATGTCAATGGTCATATCTTCAAAATCCCATCGCTTGTCCACCTCGCATTGCCATTTGCTACGTCATAGAGCGATACGCCGCGCCGGTACTCAGCTACGCGACTACGCCGCTACGTAGCTACGACGCTACGCGGGCATAACGCAAAAACGCCGTCTGATAAATAAATATTAAAACAATAAAACTGTTGTCTATGGGCAGGGAAATGGCCGCGCTGGGCACACGGTGGCAATGGTGACCATGGTTGCGAAGGACGGAGGATAGTTTACCCATCAATACATTTTTCAAAGATTGTTTGAAAAATGAAACTAATTGTCATGATTCCGGATATTTTACGCGGTATATACATTGTTTACTGCTTGTCAAAGTACACAAACTTAATTTAGCTACCTACCTACGTCATTATTTGCCAAAAGGCCATTTGATTTTTTTGATTTCTTTTTTAAGGTGCAAGCTAAGCTAGGCTAAGCTAAAGCAGCTGTAAGAAATACCGTAATACATATTTTTTTGCGGAATAATAATAGTCTGGGTAAATACATTATGGGACAGTAAAGGTTAAATAAAAAATAGTCTAATCTTGTCAATGATTTATTTGTATAGTCCGTCACTTTATCCTCAAACTTCCCTGCTCCGTGGTGCATCCACGTTGGGGTATCTCTGTTAGGGGGTAGCTCGCAGGGAGAGGGGGGAGGGCGCGTTCGATGTTCTGTTTTCAAATTCAATTGGCCGCTGTCCCGGGGCGATCTTTCTCCGCGCGATTCCGAATTGAATATCAATAGAATGATACGACGAACGATTGTATGGACATGGCTGGTATTATTTTTAGGAGAGATTGTTTTTGGACACAGTGTTTCAAAATGTTTCTAGGGATACGCCTTCTATATTGCTAATTGGATGATTTAAAAGAAAATTGATTTATAGGTACCCATTGATTTTCTTGTGTTTAAAATGCAGTAAGTTTTGTACTGGTGAGTATACCAGTACACATGTAAGCAGTAACGTTACACAAGGGCTCTAAGTTACAAAAACCGGACAAGTGAAAGTTGAACTCGCATGGTGAGGGTTCCGTACAATGATTATGTTATCTACGTAGTTCGGATGAAGAAATAAGAGAAAGAATTATCCCAAGAACAAATTTAACATTGTAGTTGAAAAACATGTTCTTCCATACGTTCTAACTCTGCAAATGTAAGTTTGTACGCACAATATTGAGAGACATACGATGTTGTTTTAAGACCATAGACTTCTTATAGGTTTTCCTGTAATCTTTAGGTAAAGAACTCAAAATTTTCGGCTCAGAAGTTTCGGAGATACATATAGCCAAGCATTGGCAAATATTCATAAATAACTTTATAACAGTGTCTTTGAAATTATAAACGAAAATACGACCCTCGCAATAAACCCTTTCATTTGATATGTCGCATGGTACATTCGAAAAACGTTTTTTTTTTCATTTTATTTTTTGCCGCCTAACAGTGATCCTCATATTCAAAATTCATTTATTTAGGTTACACATCCGTGTTTGGGTCACAGAAACTCGTATGTGTACCAAGTTTCAACTTAATCGGTCCAGTAGATTCAGAGCAAATTGACTGTGACAGACGGACAGACAGACAGACCGTTCCGTTTTTACCTTTTGAGGTAAGGAACCCTGAAAGAAAAGAAGTATTGCATATGAAGAAAAGTGTGGTAAAAACATTGGTCCTTCTTTAACAAGGTGCGTACCTACATTACAGAACCGGTGCCACATTTAAAAATGAAACACATCACTAGAACTAAACGCACCGTTGAATTAACGAAAGTTGCTGTTAAAAATTCTTTAACTAAAATTATGAAACTCTCCTTCTTACTTATTCCCAATAAAAAAAACTCGCCTCATCCACATTTAGAATGCATAAAACGGTCAGCGCAAATATACGTTCGGATTCGTAAAATTGTAAAAGGGCGAAGTTCTTGAAGTGTTGCCACCTTCGTTCGGTGTCCGTATCCGAACGAATCCGAGGATCGGATAAATCCGAACAGACCCGGATGCGGCCGCCAGTGGCATTGTCATCGCCCGGGGACCTGATGTTTAAATCTGAATACTTTGATTCTTTCGTTAATGTTTTTGTGATAAAAGTAAACAGTTTGTCTTTGGTTTCTTGTAGAGGACTTTGATGTGATTTTGTTGATTTTTTTAGGATGTTGGTTTGATTTTAATAAAATTATGATAAAGAATAGTTTTGATAGCAAAGCAAATGCTACAATAGTGGAACACAATCTTAACTTTAGAAATTTCTAAGAACACACATAATCAGCCTGTAATGTTCCCACTGCTGGGCAAGTTCCGCCTCTCTTTGAGAGAGTGTGGGCTGTTATCTCCCACACGGGCCCAGTGCGGGTTGGTCGATGTCACATGTTATCAAATTTTTGGTTCTAGGACATGCCGATTTCCTCACGATGTTTTCCTTCACTGTTCTGAGAGCAGTGGTAATGAAATTATTGACACAGAGTAAAGCGCCTGCCCGGGTTCGAACCCACGACCTACAACTCGTAAGTCGGGGCCGTTACCAATGGGCCATCACTGCTCGGACCAACACTGGACAATAGAAAAACTGTCGCAATACAATCAGTTGGTACATCTGGTGGTTGGGACGCCTTCGTTAAGAAGTAGGTGTAACATAACTGACGGTGACGTGCAGTCGCTTGGAAGTTATATGCGCCTCCGTTTCTCTTCCTTGGCTTAACCATTAGCAAGAATAGACGGGTATTTGTTATTTATATTTGCATGAAATCACTCATAAACCTCGTGGCTCTTTCGACCTGCCATACTATTAAGCTAGGTACATACTATTCCTGCGGCAGGCTAACTAGCGGCAGGCTAATGTTCCCTAATTCCCATATCAACAGACTTATTCGATAACAACTAATAAATTCGTTAACATGCCAACATCAATCATGCGTGTAATCCTCTAACATAATTACAAGTATTACTTCGTTCACGCCACGCGTTGCGTGCGTTGAACGCGTGGCGGTCGCGTGCGACGCGTGCGACGCTTGCCGTGCGGGCGGCGGCGGTGACGGCCATGGCGCCTGAAAGGGTAACGTGTTTGTAAACAGTGTGTAATGTTTGCCATGGCGGCGATATTAAAGGGTATTTGATTAGGATAATAGGTATCTATTGGGGGCATGTAACTGATGTAAGATAAATGGGGATTACATTTGTAGCATATTTGATTATGTTTTCTGTTGTTGTAAGTTACCGTGGCATGGGAATGACGTTTGATAGGGTAGAAACAACTTCACTTTACCCCTTTCATCAGAAAACTCTCTCACATTGGAGATAAAACTTCTAAATATTTGGTTGCTGATGTTTCCTCTGCTTCAATGAAATTTTGATGGCACGTAGAAAACAGAATATTAACTCTTTTAATAACGGACTTATCGACCATCACAGCCGCTTTAATGTGTCATACCAATTAGGAAAGCGTACCTACCTATAGGAGTTCTAATTAAATTCAGTAGACCACCCTCTAACTAGACAAGAACATAAACCCTTCAACTAAGTACTGAGAAAATAACTCTTACTTATAAGTACTTACAAGAGCTTTCTCAACTTAAAGCAAGTAGTTTGATATCAATAAGTCCTTCACAAAAGTATTTCGTTCTAGAGCCTATAGTTACTTAGCTTACGTACAAATGCCTCCCTCTCTGCTTACCTCGGTGACAGTATGTCTCAGCCTTATTAATTACATATCAATAATGCTCGTCTTCAGTATACGGACAAGTTACTTTGACGGATTTTACTTGAACATGCTATTTTGAAAGGAAAGACAATTTCAGAGAATGTTTTCACTGCTGAATAAATATTGAATAACTTAGTTGGAAGTAAACTATAAGAGTGTTTGCGCACTGCACTTGATCCGAACCTGATACATGGACCGAAGTGCGCAACCCGTCATAAACTCAAACTCAACATAAATTACACAAACACTTTATCTCAATCAGACCATTCACAGGTAGTTTGAATTGTCATACAAATAAGTAATTAGAACCTACAACGGAAGTAAAATCGGAGCAAAATAAGCAACACTGATGGGTAGTTTTTTGTTTTAAATATAATTTGATTATTAATCTTAATGGTTGAGGTCCCGAGGCTTCACTAACTTATCAAAATTAATTAATTTAATTTTGATAAGTTAGTGAAGCCACCCCCCTACTCACACAGTAGTTGCAAAAACTTCCAAGTTCCGTACTTAAGTTCGGCGGGCATTAACTGGCATTAAGTAACAGTTAATTTATTGCCCACACTCATTGTTTGTCTATTTTGTTACTACACTTACTTAAGAGCTGAATACTTAGTTATTAGTTTGTAAACTAAGTACCCCTGGCTCTTATGGAATATTCAGAATAGTGGGTATCATGGATGTAATGAGGCCGTTTAGCGGAGGCCGAGACGGAGGTGAAAAATAAACAAACAAAGATTTATTAAAGAAAAATAATACCTTAAAAGGTATTTTTATATATATACAATAAAAGGAGAAATTGACTGACTCACATATCAACGACTAGGAACGTGAAATTTTGCACTCGGCTTCCTTTTATAATGTAGGGGAGCACTAAGAAGGGGTTTTTGGAATTTCGACCTTTAAGATTTTGTTTGTATGAAAAATCTTATTCTTTGAGTTAATAAACTTGAAACTTATCACGAATACAGCTTACCTAAGGAGATTACAAAGTTTGTAATTTTTTGCTTTTCTTAACTATCCCTTTTTTTTTGTTTGGAAATTATCAAATAACTCGCCTGTGTTGCCAGGGGTCAGGGTATCCCTTTCAGACTTTCCCGCGATCCGACGCGATAGCGGCGTACACTTGTGCTGACATATCTTTGAGGCGCGCGTGGAACACAACGTGCCGTCGACCCGGGCCTGGTCCTTATTGGACGGTGAGCTATCCATTGCTCACCGTCCGCAAACCCGCGCCTACGGTGGTCAGGAATCGGCCTGGGATTCCCGACACCAATGGCGTCTCCTGCGGCAGCTGGGGGTGTGAGGGCGCGAACTTTGCCTCTCCGTCACCCGTTCCGCCTCCTCCTTCGTGAGTATTACTGCTTCGCAAAAGGAGGTGACGGCTTCCTATGCCCTCTCGTTCCGTAAAATTAGCCTCCACGAGGACACGGCGGTGCAAGCCGGGCATACCTCCACCTTATGCCCCACCATGTCCTCCGGGTGATCCACACAATGCTGACACCCGAGCGTGTCCTCCCGCCTTATCCGACACAGGAATCTCCCGAGGCAGCCGTGTCCAGTGAGGACCTGCGTCAGACAGAAGGTGAGGACGCTGTGGCCCCCTCTCTAGTCACTCCTCAAAGAGGGGTAACTTATCGCCGCAATTGTGGCGTGTCCAGCACTGGCTTGCGATAATCGCATTCTCCATGGCGCCATGAGATCCCGCCGGAGCTCTGTCCGCTGTGATAAATGATAAGTGATTTTATTTCTGTAAGTAGGTTTGTACAAACACTTTTACACGTCAATCAATGCCGTGATTTCTCGCGGCACCGGAGTTACGCTCTGGGGTTTCGCCTCTTCGCGCCACTTCCATATGTGTGCGAGGACTTTTGCCTCCAGATACCATGGCACTTTAACATCCCCCTTTAGGGGGTAGCCCCTAAAGTGGGATCGGGGGATGTTAAAGTTTGTATAGGAGAATTATAACGCGCGGTCCGAATAACTCGAAACTCAGTATTTATATCTAAAAACAACAATGTAGAATAACATGTATCATGGTTTTTCGAAATTCTACCCCTAACGGGTTGAAACGGGGTAGTCAATTTTACAAGGGAGGATTTTACTGCGTGCCTTGACTAACTCGAAAATTGGTATTAACAACCTATGAGTCAAATAATGGACAAGTCCAAAACCAGTTTTCAAAAATTAACTCCATTGGGGGTGAACGGGGATACAGTTTGTATGAAATAAATAAATAACAAAGATTGTTATTCGTTTTTCAAAACTACCCGTTAAAAGGTTAAAGAAGAAGAAGTGTTAAAGTTTGTGTACCGTGAAACCATACACTCATCATTATCTTTCATCATTTCAGCCGAAAGACGTCCACTGCTGGGCATAGGCCTCCCCCAAGCACCGCCACTTCGACCGGTTTTGTGCTTCCCGCATCCAGTGTATTCCTGTGGCCTTCACAAGGTCATCGGTCCACATCGGTACGCGTTCGCCATTCCAGAACCTTTCGGCCCCATCGGCCATCTGTTCTGCAAGCAATGTGCCCTGCCCACTGCCACTTAAGTTTGGCAATTCTTCGGGCTATGTCGGTAACTTTGGTTCGCTTGCGGATCTCTTCATTTCTGATTCGATCACGTAGGGAAACTGCAAGCATAGCCCTATAAAAAAATACGGCCCCTAGTACCCGGCGGCCCGCCTAACCATGGCTATAGTAGCGGTAAAGGCTACGGTGAGGCAAGGGGTGCTAAACCATACACTACCGACGACTAATCATTTTTACGTAACTTCATTAATTTCGCTAACAAATACGCACCGCTTAATTCTAATCTCGGTAAAAATATGCTTTTAGAAACGGGTACTAATCAAGCCTTAGCAACGAGTACTAGTCGTTGCTAAGGCTTGATTACCGATGTTACATTTTCTTTCCGTAGTCGTGCGTAAATTACTGCTGCGTAGGCTTTAGTCGATGCGTCATAATAACCATGCAGTTCTATGACGTCATTAGGTTGATACCCTATCCAGCACGGTATTTTGCATTGATTTAAGATTTCCATGCTATAATCGCTACCCATTCTTCTCTGATGTTTCCAGGAACTTCCTCATCCCAATGCATTTTATTTAACCATAGCTTTTGGAATATCAGCTTTAGCTTTGTTGTGAGTGGTGACAACCATCCCAACGGGTCGAATACTTTTGATATTTCCGATAAAAGTAGTCGTTCAGCTACCTTTGCATTTGGTTTAGCTATATTGTATTTGAAAGTAAACATGTCATCAAAAGAATTCCAACGAAGACCTAATGTTTTTGATGTATGTACGTTCTGATTTAAAATTAAAAAATATTTCGCCATTACTACTGCTGCTTTTTGCTATATTTTGAAGGAGTTCTGAATGATTTACGGGCCATTTTCTTTGCGTAAAACCTCCTGTTTTCAATAATCTGTTGAGATCATCGATATGCTGCTTTCCTTTTTCGATGGAGTGTGACCCATGGACCAGGTCATCCATATAAAATTACTCTTCTAGTATTTTGGTCGCATCCGGTAAGTTTCTTCGTTCATCCGCTAGACGTTTTAGAGTCATTATTGCTAGAAATGGTGCTGATTTAGTTCCATAGGTGACAGTGGTAAGGTTGTAAGTTTGTAAAGGTTGGTCTGATGCATACCTCCAAACGATTTGCTGGTATTGCTGATCTTCTTCACTCACCAATACATACTGTACATCTTCTCGATATCCGATGTATACGCAAAACGATATTGCCACCACTTCAAAATCTGTTCTTGTAGATCCTGTTGTAAATTTTGGCCTTTATACATCAGGTGGTTCACACTATATCCGCTTGACGTCCTTGCTGACGCGTTGAACACTAACCGTAGCTTCGTAGTTGCTGATTCTGCACGAGCAGGTGTACGGAATCGTGCGGTAAGTAACGCTACTTTGTTATTTTTGCTGTTACTAGGTACCATATGTCCTAAGGCAGTGTACTCACCAATGAATGCTTTGTATTGTTCTGCTAAAATGGATTATTGCTAAATTTACGTTCCATATTTTGGAACTGTGCTATGGCCATCTCTTTTGATAAACCTAGTTTTTAATTTATATCATCTTTTAGTGGCAATCTTACCTCGTACCGCCCGTCTTCACGACGTTTTGTTGTAGATGAATAGAAGTCGACACATTCTTGATCTTCCAATGATAAGTTAGTATTTTCGCTTATATCCTCGATCTCCCAAAACTGCTAAATATCGTGAATATTATTCATGACGACGTTGAATTGAAGTTATGATATTTGGCCACCGCCGTATATAATCCACCCAAGCTGAGTTTCTTGTAACACAGGTTGCAATAGCTATCTCCTTTGATCAATCCTCCAAATAATATCAAGCCATTTACTTGAGCGCTTAGTACTTAGCCACTGGACGGCTATTGTTAAAATATGGATCAGCTAATTTAAGATTTTCTATGTAGGACCACTTCGATGTATCAAAGGATGTATACGGGATGTCTTTTAGTAGGTTGCTCACGATAAGTACGTCGGTGGTAAACGAATAGTCGTTATGTGTAGAGAAACAGCTTAGTTTGACCACACCGTTACAGTTGTTTTTGACTTCCCCTACTCCGAAGATCAATCCGTTGAATTTAGATCTTCGTAGTCCTAAATTCTTCGCTGCACTTTCTCTTATCAGAGAAACTTGCGATCCACGGTCATTTAGAGCCGTTAAGATATGATAAGATCCATCAATCGCTTTCACCTTAATCAAGGCTGTAGCTAACAAGACTTCATTCGTTCCTGGATCATTTTGTGACACATGCGCAGTTATTGCGACATTGTCTTGCGGATTTGTGACACATGCGCAGTTATTGCGACATTGTCTTGCGGATTTGTGACACATGCGCAGTTATTGCGACATTGTCTTGCGGATTTGGGTCAGCTGTTGTTGTTGCAACGCTATTCGATTGCGATATATTTTTTGAGCAGGCGTCACGTAAAACGGAGTCAATTGAACATGGCATGTTGTTGACCGCAAAATTGGCATTTGCTGGTTGACACGTGTAAGGCTTTTGTATGCGGCTTGCTAAATTTACTGGCAAGCCTCTGTGACAATAAATGCACGAGAAACGGATCCCAAGTGCTGATATCAATCCCTAAGTTCCGTATGGCATGCAAGCTTTCTAGCGCTACGTCATGCGGTTTTTTAATATGATCTACCGTTTGATGTTGGAAAACATAGCCCAAAAGCTAGTTTTTACTACGAAGTAATCAAAACTAAGAAAGGCTAAAGGCTATATAACTCACAGAATACAGTTTGCGGCAGTGCCACCATCAGAGGATTTTTTAGGGGTTCTTAAATTAAATCGGTTTCCTCAAACAGTTGCTCACTGTTTGAGGAAACCGAAGGGTGGGCGTTTTGGGGGACTGTCTTATGTAATTTTGACGTTCGAAACGTGCTGATCCTCAGCCTGGTTTGAATAAATGACTTTTGATTTTGATTTTGACTTGATACTGAACCTGGCGGCGGCGGTGACACGGCAGCAAAAACTGGAAAATTCGAGTTATATCTCCACCAAGTTAAAGGGTCACCGCTTAGTTATGGAGCCGATTTTCTTCATTAGACCTCCATTAAAACTTGCGGATGCGGAGGTACGATTTCTAGCGGAAGTTCCGCATTTGCAGAGGCGGAGGCCCGGTTTCGTTACAACGCTAGTAGGTATAGAGAGCTTTTAAATGTAGCTAGCTCGATATCTACGTACCTAGGTAGCCAGAAGGACCTAAAACTGGACTTTCAAGAAAAGAAGGATAAAATGCGGTTTGTGTTCCGGGTTGATTAGTGACCAACACTACGTACATTGTTTTCAAAAATAATTAAATCAACCTTATTAGGTTGATTTAATTAGCCCGGGCCCGGGCTGGAATCCGGTCAACTAAATACTTAGGTATTCGATACAACCGCAAGACACAAAATTGTAGCTAGACTATGTTATTATGTAAAACCGGCCAAGTGCGTGTTGGACCACGCGTAATGAGGGGTTCCGTAGTTGGGATGAAGAAATAAGAGAAATAATTATCCTAAGAACAAACTTAACATTGTAGTTGAAAAACATATTCTCCCATACATTCCAACTGTAAATGTAAGTTAGTACGCACAATGTTGAGGGATTTACCATGTTATTTTACCCCATAGATAGATTTCTTATAGATTTTCCTGTAATCTACGTATGTATAGAACTATTTCCTGTACTTTTTTCAAAATGCACACAAAATACATACAAAGCCTAAACTTTGTACTTTCGGAGATAAGGGGGGAATGGTAAATTTTCATCTATTTTCTTAAATAACTTTAAAACAATTTATTTTAACATTATTAAAGTAAAACATTTGAGACCCTCACTCAGCAAGCCCTTTCATTTGACATGTCACACGGTACAGTCTGCAAACTTATTTTTTTTCTTATTTCCCTCTCAATAGTGAAGTGAATATCCCAATAATCAAAGTTCATTTATTTACGTTACACGTTCGTGTTTAGGTCACAGAAATTAATATGTGTACCAAATTTCACCTTAATCGGTCCATTAGATTCGGAGCAAATTGGCCGTGACAGACAGACAGACACACGAGTGATCCTATAAGTGTTCCGTTTTTCCCATTTGACGTACGGAGCCCTAAAAATAATCTTTTAAGTAGGTACCTACTTGCTCCTTTCTAAGTTCGTTCGTTAAAATGCTCATGGTTTTTTAATACTAAACTTAAACTTTTATGTCATGAATTCCTAATAACTTAGCCTAGCAAAAGAAGGTAGAAGTAGTAACCAATAATAATAATTTTCAAGTCATCGATAGGATACCTACCTAAATATTTTAATGCAAAAGTTAACACAACCTATATAATTCAGCCTATAACTATAGTCAGTTTTATTATTAAGATAAGGAAGTATTGAGTTAACTTAAAGCAACGAGAAGCTTTCCTTTATCAAGCAATGTGAATAACAATGTATTTATTATGTATAATAATACATTCAAAGGAAATATTTCATATTCCACCGCTAAAATAATTGCAATAAACCTTAATTAGCATTCCCAGAGATAACTAACACAGCTATAATTGAATGCTATTCTTAACAACTTTAAATATACAAAGCAGTGGTTTGCAAATTTCTTCAATATATGTCAACATATTGAAGAAATTATAAAATAATGCATTAAGTAATTTGGAAAATTCGATTGTTCATTAAGACATACATATATACGTTACCTACTAGGCCATAATCTATTAATCATTCAGTTAATTATCTCAAACTAATCCAGTTTTCAAAATTTGGTCTAAGAATAGGTAGTTATTAAGAAGCAAAACCAAAAAAAAAACTCATGCTTGGAACAGATTTCAAAATTAGCTGTAGATAATCATCCAAAACAGAGGTCCCCAAACTGTTTTGTCTCGTAGACCACTGCCATGTTTTTATGCTTAGCTCATATTGTGTTTTTGCTAATTTATCAATTTCAGATGTGATTTTGACTGATTTTTAACTGTAGTGAGGTGTAGAGCGAAAAAATAATAAAAAAAACACACGTAAACCTGTATACATTTATTAATGAAAAATGAAAAAGAACCAAAACAAAATTTGGTATGTACGGTAAGTAGTACATACCAAATTTACATTACTTAATTTTTTTTTTATTGCGATATTTTATAATATGGGATAAGTAAGAGGTATATCTGTTTGAAGTCAAATTAGCTGGTCTTCTGAATTAGTGCTTATTGCGATCAGTTCCTCTTGTGATATGACGTCCGTTTCTTCAATGTCACCATATAGGTTGATTATTGATTGCAGTATTACTACATTTAAAATTCGGTCTGTTTGTTACGTTTTCAGGTAAAAACTAAGCAACAAACCATCTGTGTGTGGGTTATTCCATTAATGGAGAGTCAAAATTAAAGTCACGACCTGCTTAACCGCGATCCACTATCGTTTACATCTCACGGATCCAAAATTATTTTTTTACTCACATGGACCCCTTGTAGATCGTCGTCGACCTCTGGGGGTCGATATAGACCACTTGAGGATCATTGATCCAAAATGTTATTATTAGAATAATTTCGGAAAATGGGAGAATACTTTATGTGGTTTAGTACACGGAAAAAAAGCATCTCTTCAGTGAAGAATATCAATATTGTCAGAAAAATTGTTTCAATCCAAGTAAATATTTTCTTAACGTAAGTAAAAGTACTCAGTCCAAGAAAACCTGTTTACTCAAATTAAGAATAATAAATACTTGGTTTTTATTCTTGACTTAAGCAAATATTTTTTATTTAGGACTATAATAATCTTAATTGAAGAAAATATCTAGTTTTTTACTGAAAAATTCTTAAAATTAAACTTAATAATTCTTCATTTAAGTATAATGTCTTCGAAGAAGACAATAAAACTAAGATAAAATTTTACTTCATTCAACAATATATTGTTTTCCCCATATATGAATCAATATTTGTCTTGACCAAAAGGATATTGTCTTAATTTAAGACATCCTTTTTTCCGTGTACATTTTGGCATTGAACGAAAACTAGACAATTATTTATTGTATTGTACTTATTGTACAGTATAGCATGTGTGGCCGGAAATGAACATGTACATACAGAGATATGTGGTACGTGGGTAGGTAGACGACCAGGCTCGGCGAATAAGTACAGGTGTGGAATTAACCTCGGGCCGGTTGTTTCGCCGGTTACGACCTAAACCATAACCCGCGTTATAGCTTGTATTATTATAACTTTTACCACCGACATGATCGCCTAGATGTGGCTGAGGAGTTCTGTTCGTAGAAAGAAAATGCCGCTGCTGGCATTTTCTTTTTACGGAAGACATCGGACGGACTAAGATGGCCCTTATTGGACTCGGAATTGCGACTGCTGAGCGTGAGGTGCTGCAGGGCGGCATGTGTGGCCCGACAATGCTGCCTACTTTCTTGTTGCATTATTACACGTTTCGACGAGATATCGTATGTCTAACACTCGGTTCATTAATGTGTCACCACACACCGTTGACTAATTTTTAGTTTATACAACCAACGTTTCATATACTATTTATTTCACAAACAAATTATTCCGCAAATGATTTAGTTTTTGTAGATGGCAATATGAACGCTGAAAGTTACATTGAAGATGTTCTCGGGCCTTATGTTCACCCATTTGCACAATGTCTTGGCTCAAATTTCACGCTGATGTATGACAATGCGCGTTCGCTCACAGCTCGGAGGACCAGAGAGTACTTGGCAATGGAAAACATCCGGGTATTGCCGTGGCCTGCACAATCGCCAGACCGCAATCCCATCGAGCACGTACGGGACATGCTCAAGAGACATGTTTTAGAGAACTTGGACAGAGTGTCGACAACCCAACAACTGAAAGACTTGTTAAAATTCCATTGGGAGCGATTGCCGCAGGATCAGATAAACAATATTATAAATTCAATGAAAAATCGTTGCCAGCAAGTTTTAAACAACAGAGGCGGTCACACTTTGTATTGAATTACCAAATGATAAAAAAAAAAATTCGATATTTAATTTGAAAAATATGAAAAGTTTAATTTCGTTTTATCTTTATTTTATACTACGTATGTTACGGTACACATATTGCTAATTATTGGAATTAAATGAACAATTGAATGAAGGCTTTTGTTGCTTTAGTCACTAATGCATCAAAAAATTCTTAGTTATTATTTATAAAAGAAATATAAATATATTACAATAGTAAAAATCGTTCAAAGTTCAAAATCGTGTTGCTTAGACTTTTTTGATTTGTGTAAATGTGGACCATTCTATTATCAACGCATACAGTATTTTATACAGTTAACAAGTGTGTCAAATAATTTACAAGCAAGTATTGAAGTTCTTTAAACCTACTAAACTATTTGTCTATATATTCTAGTCATTTTTTGGTTGGGGGTCACAGTTCCAATCTAACCTAACCTAACTTTTTTGCGAGTAAAAATATAAAAAAAAAAGTTTATTGGGAATTTATATTGTTAAGTGAATTATTTGGCAAACTTGTTGTTGTATAATAATGAAGTGAAAATTTGAAAATTAATTGTCGGTGAAATAACTGGACACCCAAACACACACATCTAAGTCTCTCTACAGGCCCGTCCGAAAGTAGTTGATTCGTCAAAACAAGTACCAAATACAATTTTTACGACAGGCAAATACATATCGGGCGTAGGGACAACTGTCAAAACGTGTTGTCATTCATTCTTAGTTCTGGCCTCGAACTAATCATATATCCGTACTTAAGTGATACGGAGTAGGAAATGCCCGTAACTTCGGCCGAAACTACAGACTTCGTGCTTAGGAAGTAGACCCCCTTTTTTTTTAGCGTAGGACAATACGCTGACGCCGCTAGGGTGGTCGGCGTGCAGCACCCAGTCGTATCTGATGTCCCACAGATGCAGCGCCAGGACCGATCCCTGTGGGACACCGCACGACATCTCTTGACGGTTCCACACTCCCTGGTGACCGGGGTAGATGACGGCCCTGTCCGTCAGATAGGCCTCGACCACACGACAGAGGTAGGTTGGCATCCGGTGGTACCGGAGTGCCTCCATCATGCAACTCCAGGGCAGGGTATTGAAGGCATTGGCGATGTCTAGAGACACCGCCAAGACGACCCCACCCTGAGCAACACCATTCCCCGTCGTGAGGGCTCGCACGCGCACGATGGCTTCCACCGTTGAGCGCCCTCTGCGGAAACCAAACTGGCTCTCCGCCAAATCCGGCCCCACCCGCACCAGCTGGCCGACGAGGCGGTCTGCAATGACTCTTTCAAAGAGCTTGCCCACCTCGTCGAGCAGCACGATGGGCCGATAAGTGGACGGAGAGTCCGCAGGGCGCCCTGCCTTCTTTATGAGGACCAGTTTTCCCGTAGACCCCCTGTCCTCGCGCACGTATGGGAGTGGCGCGAGGAGGCGAAACGCCGGGGCGTTAGTCCGCTGCCGCGAGAAATCGCGGCACAGCGGACGGAGCTCCGGCGGGATCTCATGGCGTCATGGAAAGTACGGTTGTCGCAACCCAGTGCTGGGCACGCCACGATTGTGGCGATAAGTCCCCTCTTTGAGGATTGGCTGGAGAGGCGCCACGGCGTCCTCACCTTCCGCCTGACGCAGGTCCTCACCGGACACGCCAGCTTCGGGAGGTTCCTGTGTCGGATAAGGCGGGAGGAAACGTCCGGGTGTCACCACTGTGTGGATCGCCCGGAGGACATGGTGGAGCATACGGTGGAGGTCTGCCCGGCTTGGGCAGAGCACCGCCGTGTCCTCGTGGAGGCGATCGGCGGCAGAGACCTCTCGCGTCCGGCCCTGGTTCAGGCCATGGTACGGAGCGAGAGGGCATGGGCAGCCGTCACCTCCTTCTGCGAAGCAGTAATGCTCGCGAAGGAGGAGGCGGGACGGTTGAGGGAAAGGCAAGTTTCGCGCCCTCTCGCCCCTAGCCGCCGCAGGAGACGCCCAGGGCGTCGGGAATCCCGGGCGGATTTCCGGCCACCGTAGGCGCGGGCTTGCGGACGGTGAGCAATGGGTAGCTCACCGTCCGGTAAGGACCAGGCCCGGGTCGACGGCGCGTTGTATTCCACGCGCGCCTCAAAGAGATGTCGTCAGCACATAGGTAGGGGTCCACTAGGGCCGATGCCTGCCGGGGTCGCGGGAAGGTACTTATGAGTCACCGAGGCCCCCGCAACACAGGCAACAGGAAGGAATACGGGTGGGTTTTAGTCAGTAAGAGTCTGACACACCCTCCCGCTCCGGCCAGAGCGGGAGAAGTTATTTGATGATTTCCCACCCGCAAAAAAAAAAAAAGTAGACCCCCTGGATCGAGAAAAGCACCCTGCGTTATAAATATAATGTAGGTAATTGTAGCAATCAAAGGCATGTTCTAGTTCTTTAGGAATTTTTATGGAATTGATGAGTGACTTAGTATCTTTTACAGTTGGTATTACTTGTCATAACACAGAAGTTGGGAAAATACAAGAACTGACGTGTGAATATGAGTAATTATCTCAACTCAATAACTAGTCGGTTTTTGTAGCTCTATACCTCCCTCCTATTCTTTTACAAGCGTAGAACTGAAACCTCACCGTGCTCCTGTCAAACGAACTAAAAATATAACAAACAGGTGAGCACAACGACTCCCAGGATAACATAATATATTTTTCTAGTAAAAGAAAAGCAGTTTTTATATCATCTAAACGTTAAGGTATAGTTTGAATCGTATTGATCATAATTAATTTTAATGCTGTTTATTGCTGATCGTTTCTGTGTACCCAGAGCCTCTTCCAGTATCGAGGCAGTACATCATGGTCCCTGAGGTTATAAGTTACAGAGGTCTGATATTTATTCGTACGGTTCGATTGTAGTTTTATGTTCGGCCGTAAATGGTGTTATTGGTGCACATTTGAATAATACGACCAACGCCGAATGTTACTTGTAACGCGCAAAAATATTTACTTCTTACTTCGCCTGTGTATGGCCAATGTTGGACAAACATTTGTTATGGGTGGTTCAATTATTGGGTTAGTTTCGTTGATTGAGTCGTAAAGTTGATAATTGTAGGCTGTAGGCCTGAAGTCAAAAAAAGAAAAATTTCTTCATTATTGAGTAAAATATAATTATTTAACGGTTTTTTTTGCTGTATGTTCAGTGCGATAAAACATTTGAGCAAGTAATAAGTAGGTACTGTCACCAGTATTTGCATACTTAGGCATACCTACCTTTTAACCTGAATGGCCTGTGATAACGATCTATGATAATGACTTCCAAAAGATTATACAAAAATATCGAGTTCACAATGGCGCCAAACTTCGCGGGCCTTTAGAGAAATATCCATTATTTTGTTGCAGTCGGTAGATTGGATAACTGATTTTACACATAGTAATATATTTCAAGCAGTTGACGTTTATTTCAATTCAATTCTCTAAAAACCGGCCAAGAAGCCCCAAAAGGAACTCCATATTCAAAATTAATTTATTTACGCTACACGTTCGTATTTGGGTCACAGAAATTAATATGTGTACCGAACTTAATCGGTCCGGTTAGAAAATCGGTTGTGATACACGGACAGACAGGCAGACACACGAGTGATCCTTTAAGGGTTCCGTTTTTCCTTTTGAAGTACGTCCCTAAAAAGGTGCAAAGTTCACACCCATCGTACAAAAGTACCTACCTATTGTAATAGCCTTTTGAAGATTTCCCTCTCTTCCTCACTCGCATCTCATGACGTCACCAGAAACATAACGAGTAAGTAATGTACCTGCCCACCTACGTGTTGCATCAAACACAACGAGGTTTTGAACTTATCTTGTCGGTAGGTAATCTGTTTCATTTTCTAATTAAGTAGTTGTGTAAAAAAAAAAATTCTTGAAGATTTTCTCGTTGTTAAAAGATGGGTTAGCCAGATTGACTATAAAAGATTTTTCTGAAATAAAATTCATGAAAATCAGATAAGCCGTTTTAATATGTTATTTGATGGCAAATAAGCCGACGGCCCACCTGATGACCTGATGGTCACCGCCGTCACCAGAGACATCGGAGATGAAATAGTACATCATGTGCCTGTAAGACTGTCATTACACAGCCGACCATATAAACAGCATTAACATTAATTGACATCATTAATGTATCTTCATGACGTTAATTTTCATCAAAATCAAAATATTTTATTTCAGATAAACCTACATGGTCACATATGAAACTTCCGAAAGTAGGTGCACGGTTTCAATTGGTCGTTTTCTATGGAGAAGGGCTGGCAAGAAATTCCACCGTTACTCTTAAAAAGAATTGGCTTTTACAATGTTTTCAAATTACAGTGTTAATAGGTATGGGAGGACAGTGTAGGCCTGTCGAGAAGTACCAGGTACTTAACAAAATCAATCAATGGTCTACAAATCTACAGTCTCGTAAGCCTACAACGTTCTCACATTCAAAAATATAAAAGAATTTATGTAAAATATTAATAAAATAATGAAAGTAAAAACCTATAACAAATGCTATGATTACCATTACAACTGTAACAAGTCTGAATTAATGTCCTGTCCACAGAAGCCACTAATAAATAGTTGAAGTTAAAATTATAGTTATATAATGCTAAATAATGAAAAGACTATATCAAGGAAAAGTGTAAAAAATAAATAAAATAAAAATAAACATCGTAATTTGGAAGCAGTTAATAGACATTTACATAGTTATGTTAATGAGGTAGTAGGTAAGCCAAATGTGCAGAGTGAATTATTGTTAAACTTCCTTGTCTTCAACGTAGTCTTTAATCTTATAATATGCTTTTTTGATAAGGACACGTTCGATGTGGGTTTTGAACTTTCCATCACTAAGTCCTGTAACCGAGTTTGTCAACTTGTTACAAAAGCGGATACTGTTGATAACAAATGATTTGCTTGTTTTTGTTAATCTAAATTTGGGTAATCATCATGGGTAACTAACTTTAATACTTCTAACTGAGCAATTCCTTGACAGTTCAAAAGTGCCTGTAATTGGTTCAATTGAAATAAATGCTTTGAGTTTATTTATATATCTTGTTCGTACCTTATTGTACAGTATCTATGAATACTGATGTACGCTAGGTACCTAAAAAAACCTATGAAACACAATTACATGTGCTACCCGTATCTAACAATATAGTTCGATATTAAAACCTACGAGCATCGCGCCAGGTGAGCCGAACACCTAAACCATTTCTATATAAATATATTTTTATACCTCTTTATGTTATTTTGTTTCTTTTATAGCGGGCGCGAGTGTTGCCATATTTAAATTTTATTCGCCTTAATGTTGCCACACACACGTCTCCTTGCAATCTCATACCTATAACATGGCAGACTTTATTTTTCCCTCACAATTTAGAAATTAAACTCTATTACTTGGACCATACGGTTGAGTATGATATTTGTGATGGCAAAGATAATGTGGTTTCAGATACAGATGCTGGGGAAATAGAACCGATTTGGGAGCAATGTTTTTATTTAGAACGAGGCCGTTTGAACGTGGAAGGTAGGATGACCAACTGATACAAACTGGAGATATCCTATTGTTATAGAATTAATCGCTTACCTGACCTTCCGTGTTTAAGGTATTTACTTTTTATTTTAGAATTAGATAAAGTATGGCGAGTACAGTATGGTTCCCGATTTATTTGTATTATTTTCTTAAATGTTTCTGTACCTTCTTCGGAAATGACGTCACCGTATCAACTCGAGCGTAATACACCATGTGTTAACGCTTATTTTTGCTCTTACTTACTTACTTTCTAATTTGAACTAAAAACTGTTGAATTAAAAACCTGATAGGAACATAGCCCCGGTCTTTACATCCCTGCTGGTCATCTCACGAGGCATGACAGACCTTCTTGGACGTACAATGCGCCTAAACCTAACTACTCAAACTCAATAAACTCAAACTCAAAGCATTTATTTTAAATAAACCAATTACAGGCACTTTTGAATTGTCAAGACTACTCTTAACATGGTCACCCTACACTAAGGGGATGTTTGATATATCCTACCTGTATGTTTTGATTTGAGCGCGAGTGGCCGCCGAGGCCCCGGGCCCCCGGAATCAAACGCCGGCCACACCATGTTATCATTTGCCAAGCGACAACCCTACGGCTGTTTGCTATCACTATTTTGTTAGAACGTCAATGGAATCAGGGATGTCAATGTTTTGTTATTGATTGATTGTGAGATCACAAAGATGCGGTATAATTATTATTGGATTTACTTTTGTATTGGTAGAGATTAAGTGTTTTTCCAGTTTTGTTGTTCTTGTAGTTTATACCTACTTCACTTACTACACTTACATCAAAAGTGCATGAAAATGGTAGAGGATTTACAGAATAAAGTAATGAAATAGTAATGAAAAATACATACTTCATTTTGATTTGACATAGAATAAAATGCTCATAAAAGTTTATCGACAAGGAAACTGTTTTAATTTTTTGATATTAAGTTCAGCACGATTTCAATTTCATCTCTCAATTTTCAATAATCCGCATTCATTCCAATGCCTATCGACATAAAAAATTATTACGCTGGCAACAAAAAAAATAATTTTCAAATTATTCCAACCGCCCTAAAAATAAGTCATAAATTCTGCCATTCAATATTTAATACACAGAAAATCATTCGCAGTCGCGACCTTAGCTTTTATATTAAAAAGCATTACTTTTCCGATAGCAAATCTTATACAGGAACATACGCGATGATTGCCTGGCAACACTGGCGAAGGAATGTCAGCTTTAGCTGTCAAATTTTAAAGTAGATTTTTCTTTGTGTTTGAGAGAAGGAGGTTGGAATCTTAAAGAGGTTCGATTCGTAGAGAATTCTTTTAATAAGTCGGAATGATTTACGCGACGCCAAGCGCACTCGGTGCGGACTCCCCCTTAATTAGAGGAGGAAAAAATTCGTGAACACCTTCGTACGACGTCATGTCACACGGTAATTAGCTGCAACATTTGAATGCAGGGATTTTGTAAGGCGGCAGAGTTGTCTTGATGCTTGGTTCTCTTCGTTATTAGAGTTTATGATAGAGACAGCGATAATGATTGATGTCGTTCGAAAGGAGATTTTTCGCTTCTTATTACGCAATTAAAAATACCTCAATCTATCTATTTCAGAAGACGGAATATTTAATTTGTTTAACTATGAGAAGTCAGTTGATTGGAGTTGAGTTCCGTCACTCGTCAACAACATGCTACTGATCAAAGTAGATAGTTAGATCTGTTAGAATACCTATTACCTATTAATTGTTGCTGCAGATGGTTAACAAATTTATTGTTACTGGTCATTAGATTAGTTGGCAAACTTACCCCCATCAATACGTTTTTCGTTCTACATTAATATCTGTAAAGCAACTACAGTAAAATATGCTAAAAATGTTTACAAAACAGGATGATCACAATTAGGCGCAGCCATCGAAGTGCGCTTCCGTTATTAGGCATCGCTGTCGAATGGCGCGATGGGAAACCATTGTCGTACAGGGTGGTGTAACGGTGATGGCAGTATTTTGTATGTATTTGGAGATGAAAGGTAAAGTTTGCTTATGAGAAACACGTTTATTTTTTTTTTTTTAATTTATTTACTAGTTAGTTGGTCTAGTGATCGCAAGCGCTACTGCTGAGCATGAGGTCTTGGGTTCGATTCCCGGGTCGGGCAAAGTGTTATTGGGTTTTTCTATCTGGATTTCTCAGTAGCAGCCCGGAGTCTGGATTTGTGCCCGGTTGATGGCAATAGGCTCGCCCCTTATTACATGGGACTTAAAATCACAACTGGCGAAATGTGCGTGTACTACAGGTACACCTCTGCCCAACCCTTCGGGGAAACAAGGCGTGATGTTATATTGTGTGTAATTTATGTACAGACAGTAAACTACATTGAGAAACGACGAATTACTTTTGAATACAAATGTACTTTCTTAATTGATTGATAGATAAATATTAAAAGATATGTAGATCAATAAATAATGTAATTTTAGAGGTGATTGGCCTCTTGTTAGGTTATGTTCTCGTTTATTCTTACTCTTTCCATCATTTGCTATAAGTTTCTTAAGGTACCTTAAAATCTTAGCCACTTAATTCTACACCATTGAGAATGGAACCCCTAAGCCTTTATAACAAAGCCCAGTTAAATGATAATAATATTCATAATATTACTTATTACAATAAAGTAATATTACTTTGCACAAGTTAATGTCACAATTCCGAGCGTCCCGTATCAAGCGCCCCCGGCTCCATCCGAGCATATTTTCATAAATGCAAACATTCACAAAGAATTTCCTTCCAAAGCTCATAAATATTGCCCACTTTTACTACCTCCACTCAACCGACACCGTTTTTAAAACAACCTTGGAACGAAGATCATAGAGTTGCATTTCCTTTGGTAAATAAACTCATAAGCGCGTTTTAAACCGGATCACAAGAGGGCAGATTAAAGATTAATCCGAATATCCAATAAATATCAGAATGGATTCATTCTGGAATTGGAATCGAAGAATTGGAACTTATTCCAATTCCATTTTGTAGATGAGCTGTTTTTTCGAGTATGAGTTATAGGTTGACCAGTTAGATTTAGCGGGCACTTACTGAACGCACTTTTTACCGTGTTTTCGTACTAATGGAAAAGGATTACGTGTTTTTCGATTTTATTAATTTCTTAATTGACTTTCTTGATTGGTAAAGGGCTGGAGTTTTTGTGTAGTTTTTATTCTAATTGGTGAAATTGGACTTCATTTTTGCGAGGATGTATGTATGCTGACCGACGACGGTCAATTCAAAACTACGATTCCAGAGATGCAATATACATTTAAAGGCTAACTTAGAGCTAAATATCATGACTTCGAATTAGGATGGTGGTAGGCTACTAGAATTTTCTTGGAAGATATACAGGAGTAGGTACCTACCTGAATTCTAGAACATTAATCAACATAAAAATTTAGCTAACAAATTGTAGAGCGTGCGTCAACTGCTGTGATTGGTTGATTAAATTATCAACAGCAAATTAGATCACTTGACTTCCGTTTAGTTTTGACACATCGATAATTTTCGTACCAGAAACCGGCTGTAAGGCTTTGGTTTCCAAAGAAAACGGTGAACGGTCAAACAATTACGGCTATCCAAATACGGAGCGTTTTGACACCTTAATGTCAAATCTGGTAAAAATGACAGATTTTCATGACGGACGCACTCTTCTAGAAAACCGTAGCTTTTGACTCTGTTTTGATTGAAAACTTTTATGTCAATCAATGCCCCCTTCGAACTTCTAATTCCCCGCTCTATTCGCCGTGTTCAGCAAGACATTAACAGTGTACCATGATGAGCAGCACCGCCGCATTAACAAGCGATCCCTCTCGTTGTCCAGCGCCACATGAACTGGCGCTAAGTGTGAAAGTTCGGGCCGCTAATGACCACCGACTGTCGCTAACTGCCTGTTTTGCGCTAATCTACACATAAACCTACACTATGACCAAGACTACTCGGGGTAGGGACGTGTGTAGGTGGGAGGGTTTTAGTCTGTTTTGATAAATAAATATAGGTAGTCAACAGCTTAAGACTAACAGACAGAGATTTGATCAGACCTTTAAATACCAACGTGTGGTTGTCGGTCTAGAAAAGTGTAAAAGAGTTCCATTTGCACAAAAGAAAACGTTTTCAATTTCTTGTTACTAGTTCGTCATTGAGTACCTAGTCGGTGTAGGGTGTTTTCCCGGTATTTAGTCTGTTTGATGCGTAAATGTGTTAACCAATAGTCATATAATTTGACGACAGGTTTCCTGGTCAAAGGTTAGACTTTCAGAGGCCGATATTGATGCTCTGTTATTTGTTTGTATTGCATTTATGAAACCATTTTCAATGCTTTGTTGCCTGTGAGCGCATACCCACTTGAAAACTGAACTAATGATCTTTACAAGTTTCTGGAGTCAGTTAGTTCTAGAGTGGAGGTCAATAACATTCTTCTAGTGAAGCAGTTGCTGCATTATTCAGTTGGTAATACTTAAAATAGTTTTATAGTTTACAAGCCTAAGCTTGTAACTTATAACTGAAAAATATGGCTAAGACAACTTCACTTATCCTTCATAGGCGCTTTCGATAATTTAAATTAGGTACTACTGATTTCTGTAAGGCTGATCAACATAAAAATAAGCTGACATAGTTATTGTCATAATTATTGTAAGAACAGCCGCACGGGTTGATCTTCAAGGTTAAGCAACGCTTGCCGAGGTCGATCCGTGTTTGGGTGACCATTCATAACATATCGAGATCCCTCCTTCCTCGGAAGGCACTTTAAGCCGCTAGTCCCGGCTGTCATTTGTAGATCTTTGAGAGTCGTTACGGGTTACAGTCTTGCCAAGAGGTATCGTGTTGCCCAGTAACTGGGTTGTGGAGGTCAGATAGGCAGTCGCTCCATGTAAAATACTGGTATCCAGCTGCATCCGGGTAGACTGGAAAATGGATGATGAGTTATTGTCATACAATCATGTGACGTCATTGCCTATTATTAAATAAAAAAATAAAAATATATTCAAAAATATAAGGTACAACGTTAAATAACAGTTTTTCTTAAATCTATGTCAAGTTCACCCATGATTTGTGCCTGAACTAGGTAATTCTGTGTTTCAGGCGATTGGAGGTAACATTCATTGATTAAATAATCATATATCATATTAATCTTATTGGTACACAAATGTAAAATGGTGTCAAAAATATAGTATCTTAACCTAACTAAATAAAATATAACAATAATACAAACAATATTTTACTTTAGCACTAGTAATAACTTCTCTGTATCGTCATAGGACATAGTTTGAAGAGTTTCCTTAAGGATTTTCTTGCAGTTCCTATGATTTACGGAGTAGATGTTTCCTTTTTCATTTAGCCTGTTATAGAGTAGCGGACCGAGGTACATATAAAATTTGGCTGTGAAAGCATGTTTTGTACTTTTTTGAGGGCAAACTATATCTTTCCGTCTTCTTTTAGTAAATTCAGTGCTGTATTCAGTGCTGTTATTTCAGTGAACCGATCCAAGCAGTCAACATGCCTCTAAAAGTCTTTTAGTTAATTTTTGTGTTAATTAGCCTTTCAAAAATCAGATGTTAGTCATTTAGTCGTTCTCTCTGATGTCGATTTCCACCAAGTCCCCTCACTAACGCTGCAATAAACCTCAGTGACCGCGGTCAACACCAGACATTACGTTTATTCCTCTCTCTTACGATTTACAATCACTGTTCCACAACTCCACAGTTCAGCTCACTTATACAAGAGGTTATGATATGCCCGTTAGACGACACTGTCGTTTGAGAATAGTTTAATTTAATTGTTACAATTTGATTGAAGTTGGAGTAGGTTTTAAATGGCCTGTGATTGATTGAGGTCTTAAACAGTCTTCAAGATGGTAGTCATTAGTGTCGTCAATTTGTTAGAAATGTCAGTCGGTTTCGAAGACTACTGAAACTTGTTTAGTTGATTAAGAATTGTATACAAATTAGCTTTATCAGCCCATAAAAGTCAAAGTAAGTAACAATAAACGATCGTGTAATGACTTTTAGTTAATTACTAGCTGTGCCCCACGGTTTCACTCGCATAAGTCTCGATTTCGTGGGAATATCGGGACAAAAGGTATCCTATGTACTATTCCAGGGCATGGTCTACCCATGTGCCAAATTTCATCTAAATCCGTTCTGCCAGTTTAGCGTGAAAGCGTAACAAACAAACAAATAAACAAACACTCACTTTCAAATGTATACGTAATATTTTTAGCGTAGTGACTGAGCGATTTGTTAACTGTGCTTCTATAGTGGAAAGTGATTCTCTTCTAAAATAAGTTATTTATTTATTATTATTATTTTTTATTTATTGTGCTTGACCACAAAATACGTTCATTTGGCTCTGGGCGTGTCAGTTGCATGCGGTACAAAGTAAAACATATTATGAAACAAACATAACGTATTTAATCGAACCTCAAATAATTCCCATTTTGCTTTACTAAAAATTATTGAACACTAATATAATGAATGGGCCTCTTTCTATGGACTGAAAAAGCGTACATTATTAGAAGTTCAATAAGTTATAGAGGATAAGATAAATATTTCCCAAAATAATATTAAGACTGCGCTCAACAAACTGTGATCGTAGTTTGTCTGGCAAACTGTTCATTAGATTGCAGCAGCATACCAAACGATGCGACGATTTTTACGCCATAATTAATAAGAAAAAGGACCGCCTCCATAGCCGGCCGGCTGCGCGCCACCACCAATGGTCTGAGCGTGTTCTCAGATAGGTGGGACTCCCCTATGCTGCGCCACTGGGTAAGAATCCATACCAGTTGATATTGAATGTATTATCTCCTTATTACTAACACTAGTTATTAAGTTATTTTGTTGATACTAACACTATGGACTCATTGTCTGAAATAAAGAATTTGAATTTGATGCTGTTGCTTGCCTTAACAAACGTAAGTCACTTAAGTGTCATTGTAGGTACTGCACTCATAGGTATTGACTCGTAGGAAATTATTAGTGCGGAGTATTAAGCTGGGCCTGGTGACCTGTAATACAGGTTTTTTCTAAAACCTCAGGTACTAGCTCTCACAATGTGAATTTTTATAGTTCAAAGCTGTTAAGTGCTACAAACCCATTGTGATAGAAAATAAATAAACTTATTATTAATATTAGGGCTAACAAATTCTCTCCTACAACATGCTTCCCCATATTTTTCGTACTAAAGTGTCAGTACATTAGAATCAAGTTTCAAGTGGCAACCGACCGCGCCACTAAATCTACCATTAAGTGACACTTAGCCCCCGGAGCGGGGGGATGGGGGTAGCAAATAAATTTAATTATCAGCCCCCTAGAACATGGTGATGTTTGTTCGATCTAATTAACTAAACTGTAACGGTTCTTTGGTGTAATGAGATGACTTTCTTGTTTAGAAAAGGCTCTGTGAAAAGGAGTGTATTTGTGTGTATTTTATTTCGGGATAAAAAGCAGGAGTACAAAAAAATGTTATACATACTAATCTTACTAATTAAACAGTATACTTGTTATACTACTAGCAACGTTATCCACTTATAACTAAAATGTTGATTGTTTTAATGCTACGTGAGATAAAAAAAAAAACAAAATACATGAGTGAATGGAGTGAGATTTGATGATTGATTGAATGCTTTTTATTAACGAAATTTATGGGATAGAAAAAGAAAAAAATATGTAAACAAAATACACCACTTAATAATTTATAAAACTACTGTAGAATCGACTACAGATTTCCTAAATTGATGTGCTGTTAGATTAAAAATATCAATGTATTCAAACCTATTATTGTAGGAACCCACAAGTTGGCGCAGAGGAGCGCAAAAGCCAGCATTGGAGTTACAGACGAGCCTGGTGTTAATACATAGCGGTATGGACGCTCGTCTACGTGCTGTTGTGCTCGGAACGATGTAACAAAGTTTATTTATTAAGTCTGAACAATCATATTTATGATGCACAATACCATGTAGAAACATTGTTCCGAGAAGCAGTCTTCTGGATGGACTGGAGGTGATTCGTTTGTATGTCAACAGTCGTTTAGATTCTTATTTAAATGGAGCCTTCTTTTTTGGCCACTACACTATGTCACAGTTGTATTATTAAGGTTGGCTTAACTATGTATAATAATTATATTTTAATTTATATATGAAAAGTTTAACTGAATGAACGACACAACTTGATTGGTTCCATTTTTTTTGGTTACAACCCTGATTAATGTTCTTTTGATTTTGGTTATTGCTTAGCAAAGTTAATTACCAAACAAGTGAGTGTAAAATACTGTTTCTGAGAAGCAAAACTAGGCCAACCTACTGTCAGACTCATGCCTGACTAAAATAACAACAGCCAATCAAATCATTCGCGATGAGATTTGTCATCAGATTATTTATTTCAACAGCACAAAAATTACTGATTTTGATCATTTTTGTGCATTGTTTGTGAGAAAGGGAAAAAGAATTGAAAAATTTTTTTTGTGATTTGAAAAGTCGAGTTTTTGTTTTGCATGCGGCTGAAAGGTTTTTTCTTTTAACAAGAAACTACTATTGGTTTTTAACATTATAAATTTCATCTACATCATTATATGGTCTACTTGCACGTGACTGGACCACTTTTTCAACTTTGATACAAAATATAGCTGGAAAAATATGTTGAAAATACTATTTTTTTAAAAAACACCACTTCAGTAATGTACTTTTCCCTATTATATAGGAAATTATTTCAAGAAATTAGAAAATCACACATTAGTCTTCAGCTATCCTTAAAATAAAATCAAAATGTTATTTTATGATAATACTCTATTAGATAATATGATATACGCTATATTAGGTAAATAAACTACTTATATTTCGAGAGCGCAAAAGTGATGAAACAATAACAGGTGCTGTGACTGTCACGAATGGTCTAGCGCCACGAATACTGTACTCTAATATTCATACAGACTTAATGTTTCGATTATTTCAAGCTTTCTCACAATTAGATAAGAGATTGATAAAAGAGAGTTTTTTTCATGCAGGAAGCCTTAAGTTTGTGACAGTTTTTCAGTTATGCTTTCATTGTATAAATAGTAAAGTATTACTGTTTAATATTTCTGAAGTACTTCGTGAGTACACGAAGTACTTCTTCAGTAGACCTAATAAGGACAACCATCTAAATGGGAAGTATAAATATAAATCCCATTGGAACTACATTACCGTATGGAGTGTTCTCGTGCCAAAAATCCACTTATGGTGTTATATTAGTGTTCTATATGGTGGTGGTATGAGGTGGTGTGAGACTGTGGGGGTGGGAGTGAGGGAGTAGTGTCAAATTAGCGAATATTGTAACGTTCGGAGACAACGGAAGTACGCTGGGTTAAAAGCCAATCTTAAAGACCTAGGAGTGTATAGAGGTGCTCAGTCTTACCTATTTCTAATAATATAAGTAACTTTTGTGTCAATCATTATCTTACGGCCTTTTAACAAATAAATCTTCCTAATGTCACTGTATAAAGGATATAACCAAAATACCTTCCAGTTTCAGAGGAAGGCGGGGTGATAGGAACTACAAATAATTATAATAAAATAAACCATTTATTTCAGACTACACAGGCCATAGATAGACCTTAACCTAAACATATTTTTTTTTCATATAAACTAAACTTGTGTTAAAGTAGCACTTCCCTTTGCACTAGCTTGACTTTATGTTTTCCTGTGGTACTTGTCCGCGGAAACGACAGAACACCACGTCCTGCGGCCAAAAGTCTTCTTCTGTGACGAACGAGAGATCTATAGCAATACGGTATACACACCACGAACACCTTGAATCTGATGCTGCGGCGCGAGTCCAGTAACTGCACCCTCGCGTGTATCTCGTGTAATTATACAAATTAATGCTGTCTGGCAGACCTAGAATAAAGTTGGAGTACCTGATTTTCAAATACAGCACGTTTTAGCTGGATCCTCAATATTTAAAGAAGGTAGTTCTACCACATTCACAAGTCTATATAATAGCAAACGCGTCGATCTCAACTCGCGACAAATTGCGATTTACGAGGCGTGCGCTTTAGTCGCGCGTCTAGCAGGCGCCTGCGGTCACCCGCGCGGCTTATTGTATGTTGGACGGATTCCACGCTAAGTGTGTGCCCGGCATTACCATAAGTTAGCGCGTAATTGTATGATTGATATAAAGTAGGGTCTACAAATCTGGGGCTTGCGAAATAGATGTTTGGTTTAAGTATGAAAGGATAATAGTTGTCAAAAATGTGAACGTGAATGACAAGTAGTTGTACGTGCTAAGGAAAATAATATTACCTACTAAGAAATTAAGGATATTTTGTTTCAGGATAAATGTCATATATATAGGTACTACATATGTCTTGTCCCCCTTAAATGAAGTGAAGTTTCGAAGCCATCGCTTCGAATATCGTATATACTTTCTTGTCAATGGTGAACAACTTAAGTACGTATTAACCCACCAACCTTATCAATCTTGCACGATCCGTCACAATATCATCTCATTTATTTGATGAGGACATTTAGATGATGACAATTAATCTGAAATCAAAACTACGTATACATTTAAGTGTTCTATGCTATGGATGTGCTGCTATATAAATTGAAATACATAGCAATTAAACCACCTACAGGCACTTTTGAATTGTCAAGGAGTCGGTCAGTTAGTCAGAAATTTGAAGCTAGTTGTCCATTCCAAAACGTAAATAGATCTCTATGGAGAAGAACGGGCTAGAAACTCCAAAGACACTCTTTTAAATCGAGATGATACAAAATTCTGGATACATTTTTTTTAAAAATAGCATCATATATCATAGCTAACTACAGTCCACCGCAGTACATTGTGTCCTTCCAAAATGAAACACAAATCGTCGCCGTGAAGTAAAAACCTCGTCATTGCAATGAACGTTATTCTACAGTGGGAGAAAAAAAATGTCTGAAAAATGGCCGTCATTGACGTGCTCCAAGGTCCAATATCATCAATAGAAGACATAAAAAGCATCTTGTAGTTGTGCTCGTTCGTTGTAAAAACACATGATTTGAGATTTTCTACACAACAAACATATAAAAAGAAAAACAATTAATTCTTCTTTACAAACTTCAATGCACGGCAAAGCAATGCTTTCAACAATACCTAGTCTATAGTAGTAAGTTCTCCGTAATGTTTTACCCAGACGCAGAAGAAACACTGGTAATGCTAAACATTAAAAATAAAATTTGAAACAAAAACAACCTTACTGGCAACATTATAGGGAAAATATACCCTTTATTTAAAAACACCCTAATTTATAGTCAAACAAAATTAGATGATAATAATTTAGAAATCAATAAATATAAACAATTTTTTTGGAAACTTTTTTAATAGAAAACTTCTGAGTCTTAAGTTTCATTTGCTCGGGGGTCTGTGAGGGGTGCACGAGTGGGTGCAGGGGGTGTGTTGTCGACAATTTATTGTTTTTAATTCAGGTGGCGGCGATACGAAGGCGCGCAATCACTCGATACGCCATCAAATAAATGTTTAGCTATTGCACTGTGGCTAGGGATGTTTAAACCTCAAACTATCGACACTTCCCCGTGTCGATAGTTTGAGGTTTAACCGTTTTTGGTTTCATATAACGCTAACACTACACGCTATGCTAAGGCTACGGTAACAATCGCTACACAGTTGTAAAGCTACGCTACGCCATGTTACGCAAGTGCTACGCCTTATGTGTTGCGAAAACGTTATAGCATCGCTAGCACTACGCCAGCTTTACGCTATGCCTACGACTACGCCAAAGCTATGCTAATCTTTTTTTGTACTTTGAAACTCAAAGTTGCAAATTTTTGATGTTATTGAGATTCAACAAAATCATTAAAGTCTTCTTCATCATGTTTACTGGCCCTGTTCGTGTACCTTGTAAAATAACAAAACATCCCAATAAGATTCAGATTAAACTCAAACCTATTGGGCCTATATTTTTTTGTTAATTATCAGACATACTTAATTCCTTTATATAAAGTATGGTTGAGGATAGGAGATAATAATGATGAGGACTTCATTTCTTGATATCGACAAAACATATCAACGTTTCCCCACCACGTCCCTTTCCCGCTTCGCACCGTTCGTTAACTGGGCAAGTTTTCCAATAGATGGCGGCACCTGCGCCATGTTTATTGTGTGCCGGATTACGATTCATTAACAACGACTAATTCCTTGTGATGTGGCGGCAGCATGGTGGTGTGGGTTCGGGAGTCAGCACTCTTTGAGGGTTGAAAAGGTTTGAAGTTGTGTGGTGAGGTGAACGAAATTGATAGATACCTACCTACTGTGGGTTTTGATCGGGACATGGATACAAAATAACAGAAAGAAATAAAAGAAAGGAAAGAAAAGAAAGGAAACAAAGAAAGGAAAGAAAAGAACGAAAAGAAAGAAAAGAAAGAAAAATATTTTATTTGGGACATCCTGTGCGAGGGCAAAAAGGCCTTGGCAAAAACTAGAATTAAAAAGCCCTCAAGGTCACTCTCATTTCTTAGAATTGTCTTTACCAAATGTGAGCTTGAATGGATAAACGTGAACTTGGATGGAAATAGACTCTTTCCTCTTCGTATCTATGTCTGTTTTTAGAGGGGCTCGTGGCGAAATAATAACAACCGCACGAGTTGATCGAAGGTTAAGCTACGCTTGCCGCGGTCGGTTCGTGGATGGGTGACACTCCATTACATATCGAGACTCCTCCGTGCCTAGGAAAGCATGTTAAACTGGTCCCGGCTGTCATTCGTAGATCTTTGACAGTCGTTACGAGTAGTAAGAAGCCCAAAAGTCTGACAACCAGATAAAACTGGGTAACACGATACCCCTAGGTGAGCCTCCTGGGCGTCGGGAATCCCGGACGGATTTCCGGCCACCGTAGGCGCGGGCTTGCAGACGGTCCGGTAAGGACCAGGCCTGGGTCAACGGCGCGTTGTATTCCACGCGCGCCTCAAAGAGATGTCGTCAGCACAAGTGTAGGGGTCCACCAGGGCCGATGCCTAACGGAGTAGCGGGAAGGTACTAAAGGGTTACCGAGGCCCCTGGCAACACATGCAACAGGAAGGAGTACGGGTGGGTTTTAGTCAGTAAAAGTCTGACACACCCTCCCGCTCCGCCCAGAGCGGGAGAAATTATTTGATGATTTCCCACCCAGAAAAAAACACCTAGGTGAGCCTAGGGGTATCGTGTTACCCATTACTTCATAGGCAGACTACCTGTAAAATGCTGGTATTCAGCTGGATCCGGTTAGACTGGAATCCGACCCCAATATAGTTGGGAAAAGGGAGGCAGATTGATTGATCTGTGTCTGCTATTAGATATAAGGTAGGGATATCTAAAAACAGATATAGATCATTCTAAGTAATATAAATGATCTAAAATCGTAAACATGTTTTTCCGAAGGACCATAACTACGAGTATTTAAATAACCACAGTTTAAGATAAAGGTTACCTGTGGCCGTAGCCGTGTTCTACGGCGGTCTGGTATGCAATGATCTAATAAACTCTTCGAAGTTATCTATAGCGCCACTAACTCAATGATTATGGTCTAAATCAAATCAAATAAAAAATATATTTGTTAGAATATGGTACATGTGGTGTTACGGTTTTGTTTCAGCATATCCTGCCATGACATGACGTGCAAATGTATTCAGCTATGTCAATTAACCTAACTTACAAATTTACAGATTCTATTGACTTGTCTTCTAAATAGTCCTTAATGGTATAATATCTTTTAAATAGTAGTCGTTTGAAAAGTATTTTTTAAACATTGTCAGCGGTAAGTCTAGAAGACTATTTGGTAAATGATTATAAATAACAATCGACATCATCATCTGCCTAGCTTTTTCCCAACTATATTGGGGTCGGCTGCCAGTTTTACCGGATGCAGCTGAATACCAGTATTTTACATGGAGCGACTGTCTATCTGACCTCCACAACCCAGTTACTGGGTAACACGATACCCCTTGGTAAGACTGGTTGTCAGACTTTCGAGCTTCTGACGACCCGTAACGACTGTCAAAGATCTACAAATGACAGCCGGGACCAACGGCTTAACGTGCTTTCCGAGGCACGGTCTTGGTATGTAAAAATGGTCACCCATCCACGGACCAACCGCGGTAAGCGTAGCTTAACCTGATCGATCGACCCGTGCGGCTGTTACTACTTAGCTACAAGCCCCTCAAAAGCTCAAAAGCTCGATAAATAACAATCGACATGCATTATAAAAAAATATAACATTACGCCTGTATTCCCCGAGGGGTTAGGCAGAGGTGTACCTGCAGGTCACCCACATTTTGCCAGTTATGACATACAGTATACATGCTGCTGTCACCAATAAAACTAAAATTATTTAAGAAAATTATATACCTAAGTTTCGTTTTATTGGTGACAGCCGAAGTCTATATTTATGCCATGTTCGGCTATTCGGCCTGTCAGCGCTAGTTTCAAATAAATTGTAGTTTCTCTAAACAAAAATACCTATTTCAAAAAGATATAAACCTGTAAGTTTTTTTTTTAATTTTGACAAGTTTTTGTTATTTCCACGCATTATATTCTTTCAGAAAGATAACTTTTGATCCAGTGGTTGGCCTTACCCCAGATTCTATAATGCTCAAGCTTTGGGAGTAGTGTTTTATGGCAAACAAAATCAAAGGCTTTGGTCATGTCTAGGAACACGCAACTTATAAGATAAATATAAATTGTATATAAATATAAATTGCGTGTTTGAATCAAAAATCTAAGACAATTTTGCTAACGCAGTGGAACTGCCCTTTCCAAAACCGAATTGTTATTTTTATGCTGTTAAAAAGTTCTCTATTTTAATGCATACAACCTTCTCAAAGATTTTGGATAGGATTGGGACTAAAGTTATTGGGAGATAATTGCTCATGTCAGTTTTTACACCTTTCTTTTAAGTGTGATAATTATTATAAGGGAAGCACCATGGTTGACTACAGTATCAGGCAATCTGTGGTTTACCGCATCTATAACTGAGTTAGTTGCCAACTCGTTGTTGCTATTTGTAATCAAAACAATAATCAAGAGCAAAATTATGTCGACTCCACGGTGCCAAGAAACAAAATCAATAAACCATTTTAATGTTATAACATAACACTAATTAACGAAGAATTAAAATTATTAATTAATATTAACAAAACCGAACAAGTGCGAGTTGAACTCGCGTAGTGAGGGCTTCGTACACTGAATATGTTATCTACCATGTTTTTATCCGAAGGTAATAAAATTTATCTCAAGAACAAACTTAAAATTGTAGTTGAAAAACATGAATGTACGGGAGTACATTCCAAATGCAAATGTAAGTTTGTACGCACAATGTTGAGAGATCGACCATGTTATTTTAACACCGTAGACTTCTTATAGGTTTTCCTGTAATCTATAAGTAAAGAAATATTTTCTGTATGTTTTTCAAAATTTTAGGCTCAGTAGTTTCGGAAATAAGGACCCAATCGTGGGCCCAATGGTCAATTTTCATCTATTTTCTTAATTAAGTTTAAAACTATTTCCCATTAGCCCTTTCATTTGATATGTCATGGTACAGCTTCCTAAACCTATTTTTTAAATTTAATCATTTGCCCCCAAAAGTGACACTCATATTTGAAATTCATTTACAGTTATTATATATTACGTTTATACGTTACACGTCCGTTTTTGGGAAACATATATTTATATGTGTACCAAATTTCAACTTAATCGGTCCAGTGGATTCGGAGCAGATGGGCTGTGACAGACGGACTGACAGGCAGACACACGAGTGATCCTATAAGTGTTCCATTTTTTTCCTTTTGAGGTACGGAACCCTAAAAAGTGGTAGAAGTACTCAATCAAACCGCCTCCATATCTTATGATTAAGATAGTTTATACAATACCATTTATTGTATGAATGTAATAATCAACAAACAAATTATTTTAATGCTGACTAGGAACTTATCTTCGGGGTCACCTATTAGATGATGTATGCTTCTTATAGTTTTGCAGGGGTCAACTTATCCCACACATATCAAACTAAAAGCAATAGTAATCTATTCAAAATTAAATTCTAGCTTAATATCTACGAAAACTGCTTGAAAATAAGTGAATATCATTGAAACATAATTGAATTATCCATTTCATTAATCTGTTTACAAAACTGTGAGTAAATGGTGCGTTATAATTACATTGAACGACAATAGATATATCCTCTAACTTTTAACACGGGAGGGTTGCGGAACCCTAAATAATGGTATTATACAGAACCCGGGGGTTCGGCTGATTTAATTTGAGTTTGTTTAGTGTTGCTGCGATTGATTCTATTTCGTTTTGTGAGATTAAATGTTAAATGGAGTACGGTATTAGAGGGTCAGCTGGTTGGAAATAATTTTTAAGTATTTATTAGATACACCAAAATGGTTGGAAGTGTGTATTACAGTTTTTTTAAGTACCGAGGTCTCCGAAAAACCGAGGTCTGCGTTTTCGTTTACAATCATAAATGATGAGCCCTACCTAATTAATGAGGAACTTGAGAAAACTTCCAGTCCTTGATAACGCCCAGCTTAGCAAGTTATTTTGAAACTCGAAAACAAATGCACTGAACGCTGCATTTGTATCAGATGAATACTTATCATCGTATCTCCCTGCAGTACAGGGACAGTTTGACTGCAAGTGAGAAATTATTAAAATGTTTTGTAACTCACTTTACTGTCTTCTGTTATTTATATAAAGAGGTCATTCATTAAATTATTCATATATAAGTCACCAGTTTTGTTGTAGTCTCGTGTAATAGTCGGCGAGCATATATGGAAGAGTTAGACCGGCATTTTTCTCCACTTAACTCAATCCTAAGCGAGTTAGGATTTAGACAGATACCTAAATCTGTTAAGTTTTATCTTAAAAGTGTGTGTGAATATTGTGCCACCAGCATATTCATCGACAGTCGCGTAATACGTTTGCGTTTTGTTAAACACAACTTAAACCATAGATATATATGCTAAAGTGGTGTTAGTGTGGCTTTTGCGAAACAGATTCAAAAACCGTACAGAAAGTATTGCATTAAATGCTCACTTCAAAACAAGGGTGAAATGGGTCGGATTCCTTGGGGGATAGCGATCATAAGGGTGACTGTGGTCTGAGTGTGAGCACATGTGCTTGATATTACTTGCGAATAACTAAAAATATCATTTTATTATATGGTTTCAGCTATAGTCTGTCTTTGTGATTGAATGTCTAATTGATAAAATCATTACCAAATTTTTTTTTGAGTGAGCTTTTCCTTGAGTCTTTCTCATGTAGGTAACTCTTATACGTACCTAATTTAAAATCCATTTTAAGAGGCTGCCTAGGTATTTTACTAATGGCGGAGTTCCACAGAAATAATTTAGAATTGTACTAAGTTTAATATCGTCTTCCTATTATTTAAAAAGTTTTATTAATTTTCTTACAAGTCTGACAAGATGCTGCTTATTTCATAATATTTTACCTACATCTTAATAATTGGAACAAAGGTAAAAAATACAAAATAGTTATACTGCAGCATACTAAACTATGTCTTTGTACTAAATATCATAACAAAACATTTCTCCAACATACACTATAAAGTACACCTGTGCATAAAATACTGTATATGGACGTAAACTCCTGAAAGTTTTGTGAAGCATCGTCACGTCCGGCCTCGATCGCGGCCAAACATCGTCTGAGCGCAACAAAAACACGTGGGGTACTCCACACCACGGGGCGGGGCTTAAACTGAAAACTAACCAATTAGAAAGTTGGGTTTGTCCCCTCTCTCGCTCATACGGGTGGCTGTCTCCCTCCAATTCGTAGATTACCGTAGTCGATTCTTCATACTGAAGTGTGATTTTTTTATTATCATTTTAAAGTTGGCAAATATGGTGGAGTCCGCAGTTTGTGTTTAAATGTTGCCAAATTGTATGTAAGTGTGTTTGTGTTACGTTAAGAGCTTCTTATGAGATAAACTTTTATTAAATGCTTTTGCTGTACCTATAGAGACTGGCAGTTTTATTTGGCTTTTCTGCCATATGCTTTTTATTGCATTTTTTCATAGTTTTTGTATGACAACACTAATGACTGATCTAGAATTCGTAGATTAAAATAAATTATTGTGACCAAATTAAAATAAGTAGGTCCAAGTCCAGTCAATATTTTTTCAGTATAAACCTCTCATGGTGCAAATAAGCTCTAGTTTTCATTGACAGTTTTATGTTATTAAATTTTCAAAACATAATTAATTAGAATTATATTTTATAACCTAACCTACATCTACATTCTGCAGAATCAGGTTTTTGCACCACAATGTTGAACATTTGATAAAGTTGTAAATATAAATTGATAACGACAGTTATGGTATCAATCTTCGTCTATTAAATACGCTATATATCATGAGGATAAGTACTTTAATAAAAATGGCGCCCAGTAGATCGACTGCAACTATTTTTTATATGCAAAATATATTATCACAGATTATTTATTAACGAGTTTCGTCATTTACAGCTAACTCTGTGTCTGTTCAGATTTTGTACTTACTTCTTTTTGCATTAACTCCAACTTTTGTAACCAAGCACTTTGGCTTTGATTTTATTAGTAGGTAGGTTAGATTTTCCCAAAGAAAATAGTGGTATAATTAGATAGGTCAGTTCCCAAATTGAGGAATAGATCAATTAGTATAAGTTTTGAGTATTTTTCTACCAATCGACAAAATAAACTGAAATATGTCACAACATTCAATGCATACTGAAAATACTAATAGGTAGGACTCATCCGGAGTTCACTGAATATGATTAAAGAACATGTTTCATTACCGTCTCCATCTCTCTAACACGCGAAAATAAAAGTTCATTCATTCCAACAGTTGTAAGGAAATAACACATTATTGTGAAAACGTTTATATTACCAACTTCCTATTCATTAATATACAATCTAATTACAGAGACATATCGACCGATTGATGACATAAAAATAACCTTAATCTAAATTGAACATTAGTAACGGTGTTGTAAATATTTCGTATAATAAATATCGGACCAATTTATATTTCAAGTCAATAAATACCTTTATTTCAATAAAACGCACCCTACTCTCAACTCTAACACTCACAAGACAAGGTGTAGTTTAGTTTGTAGTGGTGTTGTATGAGGTGTGTAATAGGCAGATGATAAAAGGCCGACAAAGCAAAGGTGTCGGCTAATTGACGCGGTGAGAAGGAAACCGGGACACGAGGGAGGGAGTGGTGCCAGTGATAGCGGGTAGTGGGGCGATGAGCGGAGCGGGTAAGATGGTTAGCCAAGATCAGGAGAGCTCCATTTTATATGAGAATTGGTAAGAAACAACACTACGACTAGATTACCTAATAACAGTTTTTTTTCGGTTCGGAACGAATCGGTTTTGAACTATAATGGACCGAGCGAAAGCAAAATACAAACTTAGGATAAGTCTTCTAATCAGTACTGACCTGAAATATTTAATAATGTTTCTAGTTATTTACCTAGAGAAATATCATCAGGATACAATATCATGACTTGGCATTCAAGCTTTAAGATTTATTTTGTTAAGTAATCACTTGATCAGTTACACAATACACAATTAGTGGACACATCCAGGTCACCATTTTTGTCTTTATGTAAATTGAAATGGGCAAGAAATTCCGCATTCCGATCCCAATTGGAGACGTCTCATTATATGGAAAACCACTCTGAAGTAATTATCAGTGTTTCACCCATGGCTCACACATACAAGAACTTCTCACCCGCGCTCATTGGGGCCTGTCCTCAATTCCTGTGTTATATTACATCCGGTGTGTACAATACCACGGCCGGTTCCCCGCGGTCCATCCTTTGCCATTGTGTGAGGAGCGGGACCCGGTCCAAGGACCATTGTGTGGCCGGCAGTTGAAGATATTTATCTCATGTTGTGATGGTCAGCTTGATGTGTTGTTATTTTATATGAGGATTAAGATGAGGGCACGTTGTGATTAAGGCGATTAATGGCGATGGCATAAGTACTGCTGGCCGTACTAAATTGACTACAGTAACAGTAAAAAATAGTTTCTTTATAAATGTATTGTTATTTCAGTCAAATTCAGCAACACAATTAGACATTCAATTGTAATGTCAAATTGCTTCACATAATTGAGATGCTTACCATCTTTGTAATAGTGTTTAAATTAATTGTTTTAAGAAATAACACTTCTAAATAGCATCGAATAACATACACACACATTTGATACCTCCATGCAATCAGAAAATGGCAATAAAAATCCACACATGTGTAAGCTGACTAGAAATTAAAATAAAAACCTACATTGAAAAGTAGAATACCAACATAAATACAAATCATATCCTGCGCCTGCGTTGGTCGGCCAAAGTAAACCAGATTAATTTTTACCAGACAGGATGCGCAAGCGATTCCGTTTATTAATAGTAGTTTAAAAACCGTGTATTGTTCCGCCATCTTTTATTGGGGGCCGCCATTATTGGGGGATTTAAAAAACGAATTATAAACGTCAAAGTGTGGCTTTGTGATGAGGTTCTGATTGTGTGTGTGTTAGTTTGTGTGTGTTATTTTATTGTTGGTGATATGATCGGTTGTTTTAAAATGTAATTGTAGATATTTTTATTTTTCGAAGATTATTTTTTTTGCAGTTTTTTCTATTTGTTGTTAAAATTATTTTGAATTTGTAAAGACCCATTTAATGTCGGAATAACCATCCTATAAATCAATAAATTAAAAATACTATGACAGATATACATATTTAGATTTATACTGGATTGAATTTGTAAACTAGAAATCATCAGGTGTGGAAAATATTTTTAACCATTACTTACTTACTTACATAAGTGTTTATTTTTCAGATTTTTGATATTTAGTTCTACAAACACGTTTCAAAATATATTATAACTTGTTTTAAGATTATTTGCTATCATTATAGGTGTATTGAACTTCCGTTACATATAGATATTTATTTTATAACTCATCATAGCTTTAATTTCCCAATAAAATATACAACAGCAATTTCTCAACTCCATTCAAATAGCTATCTGGAGTGTATAATAACTGAGACGACAAGCAATTAATCAAGTTTAATATCTGCAAACTACGGCGGCCGACAGTGTTCGGCACCCTTAGCAGATGTCTCTAATTCTATGGGTGTTTTATTTCTTAACAAATCGAGTGCCGTGTCAATTAATATTATATTTGTCACATAAATTACCGGAGATCCTTCCGCTATTATCCGAATGCGTAAACTCTGCCATTCCAGCTTATTATTCGTGGCACAATAGTTTTTAGCGGGCGCGGGGCGGAGGGGGGCGGCGGCCCGCAAAAACTGCACCCGACTTAATTATAAAGAGACAAGAAGCGCCATTAAATAGCGATTCGTTAAATCTACGCTCTCGTGTTAACACCACACGTGCTCTCTCCCGCTCTAACGTATGTGGAACAGAGCGGGACGCACATAAGTTCCAGGCGACAGCTTGGTTTAGGGGCGGCGTCCGCGATATAAGGTTTAGATTGACTGGGCGGCGTTCTCTATTCAAGTTTTTTTCTGTTTGCGAGCAAAAGCGTCGGTGAGAGCTTTTCATTTGGTGTCGGGTCGCGCTCGCGGGCGGACGGTTGCTCTGACGAGTGCAATGACCGAGTGACGTTCATCGGACTCTGTGGTGTTATAGTATATGCAGTGAACTGTCTAAGATGTCTGAGCTGCGTGGTTCGCCGCCCTTGTCTCGGTGTTTGGAGAATGGTTTCGGGGCTCCTCTGGCAGCGTTGAGTTCTTTGGCAGAAGCACCTCCTCCTGCGCCGAATCCTCACGGGATCGACCACATTCTGTCCCGTCCAACGGTGGGTGCCAGCGTGGGCGCTGGTCTGCTGGCGCCGAGGCTATCGCTGGCGGCGGCGGCGGCCGGCATGGCCCACTACCTCCAGCACAAGCCACTGTACTGGCCGGGGTTCCAGGGACTGGTGTCCAACCCAATGGCGTGGAGGGAGCGGTTACAGTCAAGTGAGTACTCATTACTTTTGTAATTTTCATCCCTTAGTTCTTCAAGTTATTGTTTATTTGCACGCTGCGGACTGTCCTCATTCATAAGTACCTAAATATAATTATATTTATTTTATTATGTTTTCAACAATCAGCTAATTCTGCCAGGTGGCAACACAATCACCATCTTTGAAAAATCAATTTGATTTTTCTGCCTTTTTTGGGTGCATTGTAGAGTAATCCCTTCTTCCAGCTATGATGGAAGATGAACAAATAGAAATTGAAATGATCGTTAGGTAGGTAAGTTAAATTAGTTTATTAGGAGAACGTTGTATTGAGCTGATTCAAGTTTTGTATTTTACCAAATAAATAATTTAACAATCTACAGGTGGACAATGAAGTTGATCCCTTTGACATGGATCTAATAGGAAATAAACGTTAGCGACTTTAATATTTATTAGCTGCTATTAGGCATTTGAAAACTAATTACCTTTAGTCATAATTATAAAATTATTTAATTAATTAGATGTTTATTAGAAGGTTTTTATTTATGCAAATAACACAAACAGTCAGAAGCCGTATAAAAGACATCAACGCGTCACGACGGATAATCTTCTGAAACTAAATGACTTTTTAATGTGGTTTTGGACCTACTTACTAATTAATTTTGATGATCGCCAAATAACAATGAATAAATTAAAAATAACAAACGTGTTTTTAAAATGTGATGTTAATTATGATTCTAAAAAGGTTATTGGCGATTAAATTTTGATTTTTTTATTGGATTACCTAATAATATTTATTTTCTTAGTGAAATCCTTTAAATATTGATATAATTGATTGAAATGCTATAAACTTAAGAGTATACCTACTAGTTACCATACGCATGCCTACTTTACTCACTCTACTTCTCACTAGATTTTTATTTGATTTTATTTGACATACCGAAAGTACCTGACGGATAGTTTCTGAACACTGTTACGTACCGAGTATGTACTCACTAAACTCAACTCAAGCACAAAGCATTTATTTCATTTAAACCATTTACAGGCATTTTTGAATTGTGAAGGAGTCGGTCAGTCAGAAAAATGACGCTAGTTGCACATTACACAGTGTAGTAAGTTGTGGTGGAGAAGAACAGTCAAGAAACTCCACGGACACTCTTTTAAATTATATTGTTACTAAATATTAGTTACATAATTAATGTTGAATTTATAAGTAACGTACATTACTCCAATAATTTTACGTAATATCTAAAATATTTAGCAAGTCAAGCGAAGCAAAGAACATATACACATTTTACACATTTTTTTTTTACATTTTTTTCTACTCCTAATCAGTTCACAATATAACCCATTAAAATCTCAGCCTGTAACAATCTTACCCACAAACCGGAAGTACGTCACGACACAGCCTCCTAGCTTGTTCCGGTGGCCGTCGGTCGTGTTCCGTCGGCCCTTAGCGGCGGGTTATAGCCCTAGCGTCGTTTGTGGCCGTTTGGCCGGCGTTACGACTGCGTGCACGTGCGGGGTGCGGGATTTGGTTTACTTGTGAATGGTGTTGAAAGATTGTGGAAGAATTGGTTTGATTTTTGTCTATAAAACATACGGTACTTAGTTTATAATGAGCGATGAAAATGTTATAAATCAGATTTCGGAAGAAGATTCGGGTTTTCTTCGGGAACTTTTCTCTATTTTTCCTAAGTCAATAGGGTCCGAAAACTGTATTGGAAACATTATTTTTATCTGCGGTAGTTTCTTGATTTACGTTAAAAAACCCAGAGTACCTCTAAAGTTGCATCCAGTATTTAAACGTCAGATAAACCGTACGTTTTTAGAAGTTTAAGTTTGGTAAGTATAACTTAACTCCGGATTTATTAATTAGGGGGTAAGATATTGTGTGAGATATAATGGAAAATAAAATACTAGCGATAAAATCTTACCCTTTAGGCTGCAAATGTAGTCAGGAACAAAAATCTGGAATAAAAGGAAACTTACTTCTCTTATGGAACAATTATTTAGCTGTACCTTCCACGACGGTCGCTTATATTATCTATTAGAAGTAAAGGTAGAGGAAATTACGCAAAGAGACAACACAATTCATTAATATGGCTAATTCAAAAGTAGAAGAATAACGCTTTGTGTCGTACAAAACAAAAATTCTAAATAAAATAAAAATCTATCGACATTTATCGATCGAAAGCTAATAAATATTCAAACAAGTCATTTGTTCTCGGAATTAATAAATTCGCCCACAGAGCCGACCGATTGATTTGTAGCTAATACTTACGTACGAATTTGTAATCGTGATACATTGCGTATTATTCACTCAAGAATTTTATAAAGTCTCTTTTAATCCGGTAATGGATGAGACATTTTCATTTTCCGATGATGTTATTTTAGCGGTGATTTTTTCTTGGGAGAATAAATGTTCGTAATACCTACAACTACATATTTAATGGACAACTTTGAAAACCAAGTCCCTAAGTATGTTTTGGATATGACTTAACTTATAGAAAAACAAAGCAAAAGTACTTATTTTAACATTCGTTATATTGCAAGTGCGAATAATATTACTGAGAGGGGCTTGTGGCTAAGTAATAACAGCCGCACGGGTCGATCGATCAGGTTAAGCTACGCTTTCCGCGGTTGGTCCGTGGATGGGTGACCATCTTTACATACCAAGACCCCTCCGTGCCTCGGAAAGCACGTTAAGCCGTTGGTCTTGGCTGTCATTTGTAGATATTTGACAGTCGTTACGGGTCGTCAGAAGCTCGAAAGTCTGACAACCAGTCTTACCAAGGGGTATCGTGTTACCCAGGCAGATGATGATGATGATGAATAATATTACTACGAATTTAATTTAATTTGGTTGAAACACATTTTAAATTAAAAAAAAAGTGGTCAAGCGCGAGTTGAGGGTTTCCGTACCACAGTACAATATATAACACTACATATTTATCTAACACGTTTCTTGTATGGGACCTACTTCAATATTTTACTTATTTTTTTTTTGTTTTTATTTTGATCATAGTAGTACACACTCTATAAAAAATTCAAGTGCCTTACAGTTAAAAAGATACAGCCCTGTGACAGACTGAGGGAAGGCAGGACGGGCGGACGAACAGGACGGCTAGCGGAGCCTTAACAATAGAGTACGGACCACTAAAAAGCTCTCATATTAAAAACAGAACACAAGTAATGTTAAACTAATATAGGTCCAATTTTGTTCAATAAATGTCAACCGACTCTATAAAAAGATGCTACTATTCGTTTAAGTTTTTACAGTAAGGTGACACATTTGACTTTAGACTCTCACTTAGCAATATTTTTTTATAATTATAGGGCTATACCTACTACCGGTACACCGATTACTTTGTAGACAATATTTGTTCGCCTTGCAAGGCAGCAGATAGTGATACAATGTTTTTATTTTATAATGTCATGTACTTTACCATAACATTACACCTACGTGTCACAACATTACACCTACGTGTCACAACATTACACCTACGTGTCACAACATTACACCTACGTGTCACAAATAAATAACTTTGAATAGAAATAGCTGTATTTGTAAAATGTAATCCTCAATGGTTTCCTCTTTTGTCAAATAGTTCCGATAGAAATAGACGTGAGAAGTACTTTGGGTGCAGTCCCACTCGGCCAAAACTGCACTTGTAAGAAAAAGTGTTGTATACATGGCCACTTTAATATACAATTTCCGAATGACATTAAGCAATTAATTTTAATTTATTTATTTATTTATTTATTTAAGAAAACACTTAAAAAGCTGCTTACTGATACTCGTAAGTGCATTGTTGATTTTTTAAATGATAAATTTTGAATTTTATTATATATTGACATATTTTGTTTGTAATTAATATTTGACTACATTTGGTACCGACTCTGATTGTATATTGAATTATTTACTATATTTTGCACTGACTCTAATTTTATCTAAGAAACTGACATTAATTTAATTAATTTATAATTGCTAATTTAATTAACAACACATAAACAATTTGTACGCCGAGTGAGGCAATACATGTTGGTCCGGTAAAATTGTTTCCATCTATGTGTGCATATTCATGTATCATGTTACACATGTTTGAACAAATAAATTTATCTTTTATCTTTGAATTTGAACGAAGCAATAGGTTCCTATTCTTAGACTTCGATTTCGTCGTCGGTGAACTATTCTTTCAACTGTGGACTTAAATTGGATTATTTATTAAAATCCCTAATTCACAGGCTTTTGAGTATAAGCTATGAATATTAATTCGCGAGAAGTGACAATTTGTCAATGGTTTCCATAATTTAATGTCAATAACTGAGAACAGATTAAAATAGCAGAGGATCCTATGAGTTATGGCTGTTAACTGGGTGTGGTCGGTATTCATTAATGAAGTTGTGACTATTTAAAAAAAGTATTAAATACTACTTTGTAAGGCTGGTAGTGTTTAAAAGAGAACGTGTGTATGGTCTGACTTTTTCTAAAGTATCTGATGAAAATATAAGCAAACGGATCAGAAAACGTAGGTACAGGTGGATGACAATATGTGTAGTGCTACTTAAAAATTGAGTGTTTTGATGTGGTTGTTTGTTTGGTGTAATTAAAAACTTCTATGTTTTATTTTCCGTTTAGGGTAGGTATTGTCATACAGAGATTTACTCGAAGGACGCTTCTCCATTTATAAATTTAACACAAATAGAAGGTATTTCACAGTGCCCAAAGGTTACAATATAGGTAAGTTTAGTCCTTATGAACCCGGGGTACTGCAAAATTATTTTTTTGTTCATTGTGCATATTTACTTACATGCTGATTATTAACTATGTATTACGGCGCGTGACAAAACAATTGATGAACTTTGTCATCAAATTATTTAAAATATGATTCAATAATAAATCAAGAGCAAACCATAGTAGGTAAGATTATAAGATCGAAATACTACTATTGAAAAGACATATTTCTGCCTCTACTACCAATGATGCATATCTTCACGGAGGGTTAAATACCAATAACACAACCAAAATTAAACCATAAAAGTCTTAAAAACATCGCTAAATTATTCCAATTCACGTCACGCGACCTTAACGATGGTAACAAGTGTTCTTACACGAGAACAGCCTCTTAAATTAATTTATAACTTGTACTCGGTTAATTCGGCGACGATGCCGCCAATCGATATCGTTCCGAGTCGAAAACGATGTGATATGACGCGCTAATCTCAATACTCGAGATAACCGCATGTCGGTATTCGTTGCAATTGTGTAATGAGTAGTTGTTTAAATGATGGTAATAGTCATAGTTGATGAAAAATAGTATATAATAATAGTATATGGGGCTCTGCAATAAGTATATGGGGCTCTGCAATAAGTATATGGGGCTCTGCAATAAGTATATGGGGCTCTGCAATAAGTATATGGGGCTCTGCAATAAGTATATGGGGCTCTGCAATAAGTATATGGGGCTCTGCAATAAGTATATGGGGCTCTGCAATAAGTATATGGGGCTCTGCAATAAGTATATGGGGCTCTGCAATAAGTATATGGGGCTCTGCAATAAGTATATGGGGCTCTGCAATAAGTATATGGGGCTCTGCAATAAGTATATGGGGCTCTGCAATAAGTATATGGGGCTCTGCAATAAGTATATGGGGCTCTGCAATAAGTATATGGGGCTCTGCAATAAGTATATGGGGCTCTGCAATAAGTATATGGGGCTCTGCAATAAGTATATGGGGCTCTGCAATAAGTATATGGGGCTCTGCAATAAGTATATGGGGCTCTGCAATAAGTATATGGGGCTCTGCAATAAGTATATGGGGCTCTGCAATAAGTATATGGGGCTCTGCAATAAGTATATGGGGCTCTGCAATAAGTATATGGGGCTCTGCAATAAGTATATGGGGCTCTGCAATAAGTATATGGGGCTCTGCAATAAGTATATGGGGCTCTGCAATAAGTATATGGGGCTCTGCAATAAGTATATGGGGCTCTGCAATAAGTATATGGGGCTCTGCAATAAGTATATGGGGCTCTGCAATAAGTATATGGGGCTCTGCAATAAGTATATGGGGCTCTGCAATAAGTATATGGGGCTCTGCAATAAGTATATGGGGCTCTGCAATAAGTATATGGGGCTCTGCAATAAGTATATGGGGCTCTGCAATAAGTATATGGGGCTCTGCAATAAGTATATGGGGCTCTGCAATAAGTATATGGGGCTCTGCAATAAGTATATGGGGCTCTGCAATAAGTATATGGGGCTCTGCAATAAGTATATGGGGCTCTGCAATAAGTATATGGGGCTCTGCAATAAGTATATGGGGCTCTGCAATAAGTATATGGGGCTCTGCAATAAGTATATGGGGCTCTGCAATAAGTATATGGGGCTCTGCAATAAGTATATGGGGCTCTGCAATAAGTATATGGGGCTCTGCAATAAGTATATGGGGCTCTGCAATAAGTATATGGGGCTCTGCAATAAGTATATGGGGCTCTGCAATAAGTATATGGGGCTCTGCAATAAGTATATGGGGCTCTGCAATAAGTATATGGGGCTCTGCAATAAGTATATGGGGCTCTGCAATAAGTATATGGGGCTCTGCAATAAGTATATGGGGCTCTGCAATAAGTTTGCTTACGTTTTAATAATGTTGCAGATCAAAACATCTTTTTTATTTAAGATTTGCTAAATTAGCCAAAGATTCGGTGAATCATAAATGTGACAGTTTTTATTATTAAATAATCTGCTGAGTGACATGATCAATACAGAAAACTAATCGCTTAATATAGCACTTATAGGAAAAGTACAGTCACTACAAAAAATTATCGTCAGAATTTGACACGCTGATTACATTTTCGACACAAACTAATATGTTATTCGCTATAACTCCAATCAATGATATTATTATTGATAAACTCACAAAATTCCCTATATCTCATCGTATCAGTTTTATTAAAAACACACAAAATATAATAACATTTGATGTCGCTGCGTCACGGATCGCGTCAGATTTTAATAAAAAGCTAAACACATCGAGTTATAGATAGTCACGGTGAGAGCTTATTAAATGACACACGATAACATAATACTGCTATCAGTTGATAAGTGATCAGGTAATAATGTGTAAACTCAAGTATTTGACGTTTGGCACAACGCAATTACTTTGTCAATGTATAGCCTCGTATCGTTAGAGGGTTATAATATTGACAACGCATAGAGTGCAATCATAAACGGACAATATAATTAAATTGTACGTCAATGTTTTTATCTATGACAATATTAGATGTGTCAAAATAGGATGTTATTAAAACTGAGTGTAATATTTTGGGGGTGACTGTACATATTGCTACCGTATTCGACAGCAATTTGATTGAATTTTGGCAACAATTAACTAGTACCGAAGTTATTCGACTTTTTATTTTAATGTATGTTAGAATGGCTAATTATTACTCAACCTGATATAAGCATCCCTACATATGCATACACAATTGCATATGTAGGAATTGGTTGGTCAGGTTTCTGATAGAAATATCAGTCCGACGATGTTTTCGAATAGTATTTTAACCTTTCACGGGACCAATAAATAATGATATTGTTGAATTTTACTATGTATTCAATAAGTAGTTTAAAATATTTTGAAACCCATACAAAATAAACCGACTTTGGTGAACCTAACTGTATGCTATGCAGTGCCATTAGGTATCTAGTATTGCCAATATTTTTTTATAAAACGATGCACAATAATATCCGGCCAATTTAAAGTCAAAACTACGCATTATTAAAGGGATAATGTCCAAAATGCAAAATTTAAATGAACTTGCCCAATTACCTACATAAACAGAGACAGAAAGCACTACACAAAACATTAAGAGATTATTATTAAAATCCCAAAAACATTGGGGAAATTATTAATTAGTTAGGGCGAGGCGCGTTAGGCTGCGGTCGCACTGGCGCGCACGAATGAAGTGCCACACATTTTTTTAATTACAGTGTGTCCCCACACCCACCTCGGCCCACCCCCGCGGGCCCAGGGGGCCCAGGGGACGGGGGCCAGCATATGTCGCCCGGAATTAAAATTCACGTTTGTGATGCAACATTCAATTGTGCCCAGTTATTCGATAGTGGGACAGTTAAATGAAGTGTTTTTTTTGGCAAAAAGTATGTTTTTGTTAGTAGTTGGTCGGTGAAGTATGGTAATTGGTCGCCGGTCACCGGTCGTCGGTCGTTGGTCGCGAGAAGACCGCAAATTGGTTCGTTTTATTAGGTTTTGTTGCAACTGTTTTACGTGCTACTGCGGCCATATTTTCAACTAGGAAGTTCGTCTAGCAAAAAGATAACACCTGAACTAGGTAATGATAAATTATTATTATAGCAGACAGTTGCCACGACATGGAGGAAAGCCAACAATGTCTACAGACTTGTGCAAATAATCATGTTTTTATATTGTTAACGCAAAAGTTACGTCATAGCTATGACGGAAGGCTCTTCGCTCTGTTTTATAAATGGCTAACTATGACTAGACATTAATAATATCTTGCAGTTAATCAACGTTGCTTTTTAGGGTTCCGTACCTCAAAAGGAAAAAACGGAACCCTTACAGGATCACTCTCTGTCTGTCCGTCTATCACAGCCGATTTGCTCCGAATCTACTGGACCGATTAAGTTGAAATTTGGTATATATGAATTTCTATGACCCAAACACGAGCGTGTCAATTTTGAGGCAAAAATGAGAAAATAAAAAATAAGTTTTGCAAACTGTACCGTGTGTCATATCAAATATATTAATAATCCATATTAAAGTTATTAAAGAAAATAGATGTAAATTGATCCTTATCTCCGAAACTGCTAGCTTTATTTTTAAATACGGGCTTATACTTAGAGATTACAAGAAAACTTATATGAAGTCTATAGTCTTAAAATATCATGGTAAATCACTCAATATTGTGCGTACAAACTTACATTTGCAGTTGAAATATATGGGGAACATGTTTTAAACTACAATGTTAAGTTTGTTCTTGGGATAAAGTCATCCCAAATACGGTACCCTTCATTGTGTGCGGTCTGACATGCACTTGGCAGCTTTTTTTTTTAATAAAAATAAACCTAATCTAATATTATTAAAACCAGTGATGGTAAAATACAGCGGTAGAACAATTACTTAAAATTGTCGAACTCGTATAATTTAAAAATATTGAACGTCACGAACGTACATCCTGTAATCAATTATTGTACTTATATTCCTTTTTTATCACACTTAGCTTTAAAAAGTGCAATCTTCAAACAAGAGGTACTTAACTTATCAGAAGCTACGAATAAGAGACCGGCAGAATCCCATCTATTTCACGATGAAACGTTATAGTACAATCAACAGCTTGTATGTCGTAAAGAACAGAAGTTATCGTAACTGTGATCTCTTAAACTGTATTGTGTACAGTATTTGGTGCGCCTCTAATTGATATTACATTCAATAACTGTTAATATTCTCTGAGAAGTATACGCTCAGACCTTAAGCGAGTTTCATAAACCATTAACCTTTACTGTCTCATTCATGTAAAAGTTTTCCTTATAATAATTCACTCTGTCACAAGTTATCTGACCAGACTGATCTGAAGGTATCTTAGAAAATACACACGGTACACAGTTATAGTAACCGACCATAAATACCTATGCACATTGAGTTTAGAAAAAGCTCGTCCAGAGGTCTATTTAATAAAACTGAAAGACAGGCGACAATCCGACTATTTTACATTATTAAGCACCTGTCGACAAAATGTGACAATCATGCAATTTTTTGGAAAATATGTCGCATTATCAGTTATAGTAAATAGGGCCGAGGCCCAAATTATTTTTTTCAAAGTAGTTACAGTAACTACTACTGTAACTACTTTGAAAAAAAATAATTTATCTGTAAGAAGAATTGTATTTAAAACCATAGCTCAATAAATTCTCCTGAAATAGATGATTGTTTTCATAGCCGTTTCATGGCGGTCATGAAAGGCCCGGCCGGCACAATTACACGTCGGACATAAAGGCACAATCTCTACCGACCCCTCCCCCCGCACCGCGCCGGCCTAATGAAATTAAATTAAGAAATAACATAATTCCGCCCGCCGGCGCCACCCGCTCACCGCACATTTTCGCGTACACCCATAGACATAGGGCTGTCGATGGTTTGAATGTCAGGTTTTATTCATATTGAGAATTATGAAATAAATGGTATGGTATCCAAACTAAAAGATTTTTTTTTTATTAGAAGGAAATCCTTGCTCTTCGAGAATAGATTTGTCTAAAAAGTCGATTTTTAAATACGAATCATGCAGAATGATGTTATAAATAACAACAGCCATTTATGAGCTACCATAAAATCCCGCCTGTTTTCCCCAAAGGGATAGGCACATAGCACACCCACATTTCGCACAATATAATTTAACTATTTCAAAATTGAACATCAATAGATAATATTAATTTCTAATGATGTCTAGTTGATGTAACTGGTGACCGAAAAGCTGGCGGCTTTCTCGCGCAACGCATCAGCATTGCAATTCAGCGAGGAAATGCCGCCAGCATCCTCGGTACAATGCCCCGAGGGCCTTTTTTAAGCTTAACTTAGTTTTAATTTAATTTAGTTAATGTTAATAATCATCTTGTAATTTGATTTCTAATTCAAAAGGAGTATGTCAGGATCGTAGTTGATGGCGTTCTGTAGTTTCTGCCTTTATGTATGGGTATGTGTAGGTACTTATGATTAAGTAATTTTCAATAAAATTAACATCATTATTGAAAAAAACATTTAACTCAATAAAAAACAAAACTACCTATAAAACACCACATATTTTCAAAATTCTCTTACCATTAAGCATACGTACAGCCCTGCACTTCTCCCGGTGGGGGGAGAGGGCCCCACCCCCCCGGGCCTCCATCTTTGTTTTTCGCGATGAGGTGACGGTTATTACGGCGCAGTGTCGATGTATTATGTTGTTTTCTTCAGGATATAATGGACGCCCATAGTTTTACGGTTAGGCAAATTATTTTATGAGGTTTGGCGGTTGATTGTAGATCAACTTATCTAGTGCACACTAGAAACAAAACAGTTTTGTCTATCATAGACTGGACAGTTTTTACTAAACAGATATTTCAGTAGGTACATTTCGATAACTATGCCAATTATAATATTTTGTTGCGATTGTGCGCCACAGTGTACCAGTATTATTTTCAAAGAACGATAGTGGATGCAGGGGATCGTGGCTAAACGATACCAGCCGCACGAGTGAACTGAAGGTTAAGCTACGCTTGCCGCGGTCGGTTCGTGGATGACCATCCCTTACATATCTACCCTTCCTTCCTATACCCTTCCGTGCCTCGGAAAGTACGTAAAGCCGTTGGTCCTGGCTGTCATTTGTGGATCTTTGACACTCATTAGTTTGCTGAAGCGCGCACTGACTGTTTCCACACCACCGTGCGCAAGCGGTGCGCGACCTTGGTGCGCAGGGTGCGGGTCAGCTCCAATGACCTAGAGATGATTGCCCTTATATTATAAAGTGTTGCAGTAGGCATATAGCCAGGGCATGTTATCGAGCGTCGTGATACTTGCTGTGTTTTATTAATTTATGTTATTATTTTTATCCATTATTTGCCCTAAACTTTTATTTTTATGTGTATTTTATATTATTAATTTCCGTTTAATTTTAAATTTTAATTTACTAGCTTATTTTTATTTGACATTGTATTTATTTTTATATTGCGATTTGTATGTATCTCGTGTTTCGTAACTTGCGATTGTAATATGGGAGAAACTTAAATAAATGCTTTTTTATTTTTTATTATGGGTGACCAGAAGGCAAAACGTCTGACAACCAGTCTTACCAAGGGGTATCGTGTTACCCAGTAACTGGGTTGTTGTGGTCAGATAGGTAGTCGCTCCATGTAAAATACTAGTATTCTGCTTCATCCGGTTAGACTGGAACCAACCAATAGTTGGGAAAGTGTGTCTAATAGACAATGTTGAATCAGTGAGCGGACAGACTAACATTTACAAGTGTCTATTTTCTTATAAATCGTAAAGGTTGCTATAGTTTTATTGTGAAACTCAAGTTTCATAGATCATCAGTTACTGTTGGTAATAGAGCAAGCCTAAAGACGGCACCGGTCGGACAAAGCTTGAGCAAGAAACTAAAGTGGTTTTACAGTTCTGTGATGGAGAAAAGGCTTCATTCTGTACGCTTAATACATTAAATTTAAACCACACTTTAATCACGAGTGTTACCTCCGAAAAGTAGGCTCGAGTGTAGACTCAACCTGTCTCAGTTTAACGTTTCCACAACATCCCTTCAAATAGATTCACAAAAATGTTGATGAGATGAAACCACTATTCCCATTACCAAAGTATCATTGTTCATAACTTTTTCTACTAGCACTGTAACAATTCCTAAGCCCAGCAATACACTTAGGAGACATTTTATAAGGCCATATGTACACGAAGATAAAACGTCTCTTAATACACCCATATCGTTATATGAGATGGTCGCAGTCCGCAAGTTGTCCGGTGTACGGTGTCCGGTATCCAACCGGACAAAAAGTGCACAGTTATCAAAGTGATATCAGAGAGGACGGCGGATGGCGGACACAAGAACTGCGCTTATGAGGGATAACGATCGATGTAAACAGGGTTAGTTCTAAAGGATTATAGCAGCTTGGTAAGCTAATAAAAGGATATTTTAGGTGTGATTTAAAGGCTTTTTAAGTAATACTGAAAAACGGTTTTGTTAAGACTCTTTAGATGCTATAAATATAAAATAGTTGCCAACGTCATTAAAAGGATATATACATTGTTCCAAAATAATAATAATAATCATTTATTTCCCAGATCATACAATCTAATTTGTTAGTTATTACGTAATTAGTGTTAGTACATACATTTGGCACATATGCAGTTTAACTTAAAATTCTAAACTAATATAAAATGAATGAAATGTTCAAGTTTGATTTGTTTATTTTGATTTTTATGTATTTAAAACGTATCTTTTTCTTTGGATAAAATGGAATTGCGTGTATTCTATGATAAGTTATAGTAAATCCACGACTAGACTATTAATCAAACGCCTCAGTAACCACTTAATAATTCTCAAAAACGAACATATTTCAAACCAATATCGGACACAAAATAAACTTGTTCAAGATAATACAATCAACACATACACGATACCGAAAAATATAAAAGCGAAATAAAACGCGTAGCATTTTAATAATGTGCTACGAGCTTTGATGTGTCGCTACGTATCTCGTAGCGCTACGAACAAATGTCACGCTACGGCGTAGCGATAAGGGCGGCTACACGCTCACTGCATACACTTATCAGAATAGTTTCTGGGGACTTTATTTTGTTGAGAGTTTGTCTTCTTAACACTGAAGCTTATTGACATATTGTTTTTAAAATTAAATTCGTTTATGTTCGCAGTGAAATCACATTTATTTTGAAAATATTTACATCATTTAAAAACATCAAACTGAAAATAATAATTATATGTACAAGTATATAAAAATGGAGGGGAAATAATTAAAGGGCATCAAAATTCGTCCGCATCGCTGTCAACAGGAAAAGTGCGCAAAAGGCTGGCAGCATTGCCACGTTGTATGGCAATGCTGATTCTTTTGCCAATAAATAGGCCAGACCTCTGTTCACAGGCAACGGAAGGAATACGGGTGGGTTTTGGTCAGTAAGAGTCTGACACACCCTCCCGCACCGCCCAGAGCGGGAGAAAATATTTGATAATTTCCCATCCAACAAAAAAAAACCTCTTTTCACGTGAGGAGTCGACCAACCGCTCGGTTATGTTTCGAAAAATTAAGTGGACACTCGGACCCCATAGCCGGTTTCCACCCAAACGGCTCGAACATGTAAGTCCCAATAAGATTAGAGTATTTGCGTCGTTTGAGGTTTTCCACACCTGCAGCAGCCGCCCCAGCACAGCCCGCGGTGCTAGGAAGATGGGATGGCACAAGGGTGTCGACAGACGTTGCATCCCACACCAAAGGCCTACCTACCTTCCAAGGCATTATAGTCATTCCGTCTGGTCTCTTCCCACAAGTGACGACGACTCTTCCCACGGTGGTCACAAGAGCACGACAGATGTTGTCGTTGATGCTGGTGTGACGTGCTATCCAGCCTGCGCTTTTACTGCAGGATAGGCCATGGTGTCCGATGCAGTCGACACCTTCACCGCATTGGCAGCGATGCGGAGCTACGCAAGTAGCGCCCAGACGCAGGCAAGTAGCGAGCCGGAAGGTGGTGTCACCCAGCATAGTGCCTGTTGGGTGACGGTAGCGTCTGAAGCCAGAGGCCCGACTCCCACTCACCCACAGCCAGCAGGCGGGCACGCTCAGCAGTATTGGTGGACGTATAAGATTATTTCGTACTAATCTACAGAGACGCAAATCCCACTGCCTTCGGGAAGATGGGTTCACGGGCCGATCTATATCCGGGATATCTATGTTCACTGTTAAAAATGTTCAAGATGAAAAATAAAATATTATTAAAAAAATAGGGTAATACGATTTGGCTGTTGATACATCATTCAGAAATAATAGAAATACAATGATTATTTTGGAACAATGAATACAAAGTGACCCGAAGGAGTAGTTACAGAGAGCCTGTAATAGTTTTCGGTTCTATGTAAACGCTGTATGTATTTCAATCTCAAAGATAGTTAATATTTTACAAATAATTCTACACAATTGAAAAACCTTATCAGTACTTTTATCACCAAAAACAATCACCAAAAATCTTTATCAGTCGCGATTGTGCGTCAAACCTAACGTTATCTAAACACAGGTGTGTTGCTTGTCGGCGCCACAAGGCGCGACATATCGCGACACATCGCTTTATTACAAGCCATCGCTTGTACGACACGCGTATCGTCTGTCGCTACGTTTATGGCGCTCCTTATGATCGCGCGTGCCATGAATAGCAAGCTTTACGAATAAGGAAGTGATGACGTCGACTTGCCTTTATTGTCATTGTAGGCGAAATAGAAGTGTTTGACTTTTATGTTTGAACATGGTTTGAAGGGTTTTTGGATTTTTTTCTGGTCAAATAAAGCATGGTGAAGAACAAGGTGTTTCCTTTAAAGGATTTGTCAAGAGGAAGTGCCATGTTCTTTCCCAAAAACAAGGCTGATGAGTACCTACATAGTTTTTATCATAAAACTAGATTTAGTTCTGCTGCGCGCTGTTACAAAGTTATTTATTTTTTTCAACAAGGTTAGTTTTTAGTACCAGTTCTTTAGAATGTTGGCTAGTAAAATTGAGAAATTGAATAAAGTTAATTGACTAGTATCAGCGCTGGAATTATCTTCCCTCGAACGGTACAGACAAGATAGTCAAATTGAAAAAAATAGAACTACGTAAGTAATTATTTTCAAGAAATAAATTTCTAAGAATAATTTATTCATCATCTGCCTGCCTTTTCCCAGCTTTGTTGGGATCGGCTTAAAGTCTAACTGGATGGAGCTGAATACCAGTATTTTACATGGAGCGACTGCCTATCTGACCTCCACAACCCACAGACTGGGTAACACGATATCCCTTGGTAAGACTTTTGGGCTTCATTTCATCATTCATTCACCATCTCTTTAAATTGCGACATTTAAAGCACCTTATTCAAAACTGTACAAAAATAGGCCAAGCACTCAAGTTTATATTACGAAACCTTTTCAACAAAAATAAACAGCCACCAATTTCAACTTTGTTTCGCATACAGTTGTTCAGTCACACCGCGGGTCTCAAAAGAGTTATAAAGCCTCCTTCCTGTAACAAACTCTCTGTAACCTCCGCGCAATCAAAGCCTGCGGTTTGCTTATAAACAGGGACAACTGAAGAACTCTGTGACAAACATTAAGTGTAAACTACCCTCCAAAGTCCCCGTACAATTAAAACGTTTTGAGAGCACGCTGTACCCCCGCGTAGATACAGGATGCGGTAAACGTGGGGGTGGGAAGGGGAGTTATTTGTAGATGATAGAGCACAGATTTTGTGTGTTTGTCTGTTGTTTGAATTAATTTTGTGTGTTGAAGGTGTGTTGTGTTTGTGAGTTCATTAGGTGTTGAGTATTTGTTTTTAAGATAAACATAAATAGGTTAATTAGCTTTAATTTTTTTTGTCTTTAATATTCCATCAAGTGAAATCTCGGCCGAGAGCGAGCCATTCCATAGTAAAAAAAAACTGTAAAGGAGTGTAAGTTGGTAGATTTTTAAGTAATTTTGCCTCTAAAAATTATTTCGTTTGCACGAAGTTGTAAAGTTTCTGAAAAATGTATGGTTAGTTTAAAATTACTGTTATAACAAATAGAAGACATACTGTGTTCTGAAGATGACTATACTTAATAAAGTAGTCATCTTCAGAACACAGTGTGAAGGTATCTTTAGTTTAAGTGATTAATAAAGAAGAATACTTCTTTATCAATCACTTAAACTAAAAATACCTTCTCACTTTTCTCACCAACTACCTAACAAGATCCTACTAACACATACAAACAAACAACCTACATATTTTCATGGGGCACCACAAAAGGTCTGCCCTAAAGAAGGCTTGATCCGGGCACGTTAACAGGGGCGTCCTAGGGCTCCCCTGGGCAATGGCTCCTCGTTAGCCCTCCAATTGAGACGCCCTTACATAGGGCTGATGGAATACCAAACATGGGCTTTTTATGTAGGATTGTGGGCCTGTTTTGTTTTGTTTAATTCCCGTAACAATACTGTGCATGGTGGACGTATGATTTTCTATTTTGGAATTTTTGTGTGCGATAGATAAGCAGAATACTCTTTATTGCATATAAATTAAAGGAAAAACAAATGTACCAATAACATCTATTGTTATTTTACAAAATAAAATGTCACATTGTGTGTAAATGTTTATTAGCCAGTGTCGCAGACAGCTTCGTTTGATACAAATACTTACAGACCATTATAAGATTATTATTGTGACTGGGATGAGATCGTTTTGCCTGTAAAAATAGTTTTGGATTTTTTTACGATACTAAGGCTGTTTCTATGTCACTTTCTTACCAAATAGTCATAGAACCTACAATACTACCCAGAACCTTCACACTATCACAACATACGTCTCTTCAGACATATTCAGTATTCATCCCTGAAAGCCTTCAAAGCACAGCCCTAGTGGGTGGTCCCAGCGCGAAGGGGTTGCGGTCACCCCCACCCCCATCCCTGCCTGCCCCCTACAGGCACGGATTTGTACGTAATTGTGTATTTCATATAATTGTTTCACATCGCTTCACAACTCGTGAAGGAAGATGGTTCTGTTCACTCTTCTTGTTTATAATGTAAATGTAAGGTGGGTTGTAGAGGGTGAGTCTGTTTGAATTGGTTTCGACAAGGTATGTGTGTGAATTTGGATTTTACTTTCGAGTAAAATAGATGAGATATAAAATTAAACTGATTTTTTTGTACTTACCTGCAGGAAAATTCAGAAAAGTCTTAGAGTCCAGGCAAGCTTAGAAAATGCGTAAAACGATTTTTCAGCGCTTATTTATAAGTTAACAAGAAAAGTTAATCGATGAAAAGGATTGATAAAATGTTTGCTTTTATAGGTGAAAGCTTATTAGAACAAAAAAGTGTAATTGTATTTACATTATTACATACGTTTACAGATATTAATCTGTTATTTTGCCTAACAGACAATAATTAAATTTCACGCTGCTGTAGCCCGTGGTACACACCTAGTTTCACCATAGGAACTACCTATAATTTCAAAATCAAATCATCACAGAAACTGAACTAATTTCTACGTCACCATTTTCCATAAACCAGCAACACTCTTCATATATCGAAATCAAATATCCGACACCACATGTCGCCTAAACATTTCAGAATCAAAAATATATCTATTTGAAATTGTGTGCAAGTTATTCAGAAACTCCGGTCAGCGAGCACAATATTAACGAAGCGGTGCATAATGCATGGCGGACAATATGGCGGACAAAAAGTGACGTCACTGATATTGGCGGGAACTTCGCTGCAGTTTGTTCGCGAGTTTCATGCTAGAATGAAAATGTGGAATGTTTTATGAAGGTATAGCGTTTAGTTATAGAATAGTAGTTGTTTGTGGTGCGACTTTGTTAGGTAGAAGTTTTTAGAGTGTTTTAATTGGTCAGGACAGCTAATGAGACACAATTGATTTTCTATTGTTTGACTCCGAATCGATGTCGCGCGGGGTTTAACAGGTTAAACGCCATTCATCTGTTCTAAGAGGATATAAAAAAGTTGTAAAGTTATTTCAAGTGAACTTGTATATTTGTAAACGGTTATCTTAAAATAATGATCCTATGTCGAAAATTAATTTGCCTATAATGGAAACTACACTATTGGGAGTGCCATACTACCTAATTACAACGTTTCTTTGTGAAAAACTACCAAATTAGAAAACCTGTCGTAATAACTGAACTAAATAAAAAGCCTGTCGAAATAACTGAACTAAATACAAAGCCTGTCGAAATAACTAACTGAATATAAAGCTGTCGAAAAAGCGACTACCTACTAGGTAAGGTTAGGTTTTTCTTGATTTTAGATTTGGTTAAATACCAATTATTGTATACAATATTTATAGTACACACTGATTATAGGGCAGTTAAATGTCTTTTCATTATGTGTTATACACCAAAACTATTCCGCCGTCATTACCCCACCCATCCAAAACCCGGCCTCGACAACAACATGTTGTAACGTTAACATAAGTGAATCAATTAACTACAAATACAGTCATTGTACACCAAACACGAAATTAAATTAAGGCTGTACTGCTGACCAACTAACACCCGAATTTATACCTTAATCACTTGTTATAAAGTTTCTATTGGAGTGTAAAAAGCTTAGTTCAAAAGTAAAATGGTTTTGGACTTTATAAACAAGACTGTAAGGTTTGTTTCGCTTTGTTTTCATGAGGTTTTCGGTCAGCTATTGGGTGTGTAATGTGTTATTTGTCGGCTGTCCATTGTTCTCGTCGGGTGAAAGTAGACTGTTCCTGTATTATTGTAGTACGAATGTTTGGACACATCGCTTTTAACGAGCTTTTCTTTTTGAAAGGGTACATGGCCCTGTGCGCGCCTGCTGGTATCTATTTTGGTGTGGATGCTGAATGCAATTATACATAAGCGTATAGCAATTCCATTTTATTATTTATCGGTCAGTTGCTTGATCTACGAGTATTAGGAATTATAGTTTATTAACTGCCTAAGATGTTAATATTCTAACTTCTTCTGAATGATGTTCTTCCACAGTCGTTTCCTATGATATCATTTGAGTTCTAATATGTTCAGATCCATACCAGAGCGGCTTTTTTCTTCATCGTCAACCTATTTCAACAATAGTTGGTTCATTTGAAGGGGTTTAAAAGGCTACGGTAATAACACATTTTTAGGGCTTCGTACCTCAAAAATTCACTCGTGTGTCTGTCTGTCTGTCACAGCCGATTTGATCCGAATCTACTGAACCGAAGTTGACATTTGGTACACATATGAATTTCTGTGACCCAAACACGAACGTGTAACGTAAATAAATGATTTTTTAATATGGGGATCACTTTTAGTGGTAAAATTTTATAACAAAAAAATAAAAATGTAAACTGTACCGTATAACGTATCAAATGTAAACTGTACCGTGTAACGTATCAAATGAAAGGACTTATTATTTGGACTTAATATATTTTTTAATAATTTTAGAATAACTAATTTTAAAGTTATTCAAGTAAATAGATGAATATCGACCATTCCCCTTATCTCCGGAACTGCTGAGGATAGTTCTATACTTATAGATTACAGGAAAATCTATGAGAAGTGTATGGTCTTATAATAGCATCATTATTGTGCGTACAAACTTACTTATTTGCAGTTGGCATACATGGAGAGCATGTTTTTCAACTGCAATGTTAAGTTTGTTCTTGGAATAAATTCATCCCGATTACGGAACCCTTCATTGTGCGTGGTCCGAGACGCACTTGGCGGGTTGTTTTTACTATAATTGTAGGTTAGGTATTAGTGTTTCATTTAACTTCTGAAACTGCCTGATATTGTTCCTTACCGAGATCAAAGCGTTGTTTTTTCGAGTAAAGAGGTTACTTTTAGGAACAAACATGAAATAATATTGTAAATAATTCAACACATGCACATACCAAATGATAATAACTCAGTTTGTAGAACAAACGTAAATCTATCTCTGAAGAAATAAAATTAATATTTATACGTTATTACAATATGTCTTGCGGACAGATATAAATAATGTTGAGAGTAAATGTGGAGGTACCTCGCTGTGTTGAAAATAAATAAAATATTTTTCGGAAAAGCTCAACCACGATTATAATATACGTGTCTTTCAGAAGGGCTGCCTACATATTAAAATATATGTAAGTATGTGTAACATAATCAGCCTATAATGTTCCCACTGCTGGGACACAGGCCTCCTCTCTGTGAGAGGGAGTGGCCCGTAATCCACCACACGGGCCCAGTGCGGGTTGGTAGATGTCACATGTCTTCGATGTTTTGTCGTCTAGGACAAGCCGGTTTCCTCACGATCTTACCTTCACCGTTTTGAGAGCAGTGGTGACGAAATAGTTTACACAAAGTAAAGCGCCTGCCTGGGTTCGAACCTACGACCTACAAATCGTATGTCGCGGCCGTTACCACTGGGCCACCACTGCTCTCTACTCGTAAGTACCTGCAACATATAACGTTAATACTTAGGAGGGCGTAGACAATGTGACATCCTAGCCATCACGATGAGGGCCACATCAGACCATACCGTGGAGCACATCCAGCATTGGATTGATAACATAACATCACGCCTTTATTCCCCGAAGGGTTATGCAGAGGTGTACCTGTAGTACACCCATATTTCACTAGTTGTAGTTAGTTAGATTGATTTTCGGTGTTTATTATAACTTTGATGGCTAAATAATAAGTAAAATCATTTTTTTCTAATATGCTTAATCAATGAATCAACTCAGCCTAAAACAGTCTACTGCTGGACATAGGCCTCGCCCAGGCTGCGCTACAACACCCTTTCCCTCGCCTTCCGCATCCAGTCTGTCCCAGCTACCTTTTTAAGGTCGTCGGTCCATCTAGCTGGGGGGCTCCCACACTACGCTTGCCGATACGCGGTCTACACTCGAGGACTCGTCTGCTGCACCGGTCATTGGTCCTTCGACAAACATGGCCAGTCCACTGCCACTTCAGGTTGCTTACTCTGCAGGCTATGTCGGTAACTCCGGCTCTCTTCTGGATAACTTCATTTCTGATCTTATCCTTCAAAGAAAATCCGAGCATAGCCCGCTCCATGGCGCGCTGACCGACCAGCCCGACTGTCAGTGTCCACGTTCTGGCACCATATGTCATAACGGGTAGGACGCACAGGTTGAAGACCTTAGTCTTCAAACACAGCGGGATTGGCGACGAGAAGACTTGACGAAGTTTTCCAAACGCTGCCCAACCCAATCGGATCCACCTGTCGGATTCTTAATCAAAGTTCTGTCTACCGAGCCGGATAACTTGTCCTAGGTAGACGTACTCCTTCACGACTTTGAGAAGCGATCCTTCGATGTGTATTGGACTCGGCAAGACGTGCGAATTGTACATGACTGTCGTCTTTTCTAAATATGCATAAACTTAAAAGTATTGTAGTTATGATAGAGTAGCGTCTCTGATATTCTAAGCACCATTGTTTGATGCTTAGAATATAAGAGACGCTATACTAGTTTGATTTTTTTTTTAATAAATTACAATAAACATCGATACAGCTTCAATTTTTCCATCGGCCAATAAATTCAATCTCTCGCGCGACTCATTTTATTCCATTCCCAATAGCGTTCAAAAACTAGAGTGTACATAACAGTACATCAATATAAAGGCACATAAAGCATAACCTCCCGCCGCCGCAGCGCACTGTCAACACACAGATACATGCAAAAGGACCACTAACATGTACTTATTTAAAGTTGTGTGGAAATAGGTTATCATGGTATGGATATATGATGCGGAAGAATGAGGAAAATGTCGTCAGAAAAGTTTGAGTACGAGCAGGAGAATGATGATGATGACATGATAAATTATATATATTTCTACAAATTGACTCACAAAAAGCCATTATACGTCAAAAATAAATTGTATTCTAAAACCAGATGAGTTCCGTGTTTTCTATTCAACTACTCCGAGGAGGAGGATCGAAACAAACTCCGAGGTCACGGTCTTAATAGAGACCGTGAAGTCCAGAAATAATCTTGGTCAGGCCATATGAGGACGACACAGATTTGAGTGGACCGTCCAGTCAATGCACGCATTTGTCAGTAGTTACTTGTTAATAGACCCACTAAAGCGAATTGCAAGTTTTATAACTCGCATGTACAATTTTATTTTAAAAGTTGTATAATACGAAATGTGCAAACGTGGTGTGTAATGTTAGTTCCTCCCCAAAAGAAGGTTTTAGCCCTATAGTAGAAACAATCATGGTACTTGACGGTTGCATCTTGAATTGCAGCATCTCTATTTGCTGTGTTTAGCGGCTAGATTCGTAGTAATTCGTAGCCGCGTAGGCAGGTAGCACTCTAGAAAACATTTCAACAAAATGGGACTTCTTCATCATTCTCCCATTGCGTAGCAGTATCATCGCGAATAAAATTGTTTTGATGAAGCGACGCCTGTCGCGTCACCGCCCCTCGGGGACCAGCGGGGGGAAGAAGGGGAGGGATGAGTAGCATGCGAGGGGGGGGGGGGGGGGAAACGAGTGGAAAAATGAAATGAAAATAATGATAAAAACGTCGACACGATGTCAAGGGACCGGCGGCCCTGCGAATGGGTAGGTAGATTGATTTTTGTTAAGGTTGCTCGTTTTTTTAGATTTAGCGCTGGTGTGTTAGAATGATGAAGAAGTGAATTTAGTATTTAAGCATATAGACCTGATCGTAATTATTTTGAAATAATGCTTCATTGAATTCTTCTTCAACTTCTTCTCAATAAGATATTATACAGTATTTTGTCAATATCCAGATGGACTCGTGTTTCTGGGGGTGTGTCTCGTTGCGTTTACTGGTGTTCCGCTTGTGATCTCTGAATGTTTTTCATAAATATAAATATTGGGGTACAGACAATGAACCTGTGTGTTACTAAATTGTAATGCGATACTGGGTTGATTTTATTATAGGCACCGGTATGAAATGCAAATAAATCACCCAGTAACCGTTATTAGTTTGATTTATAGAGGTCTTAAAACTCATATTTAAATTCATTCTTTCATTACAAAGATTATTTAAAGAATACTTATATCTGTTTCAAATAAAACCCAATACACATATACATATAGCGTTCATTTAATTGTGTAGGTAATAAACTGAATTACCTACAACAACAATATGGTGTAACATTGTGATCATCGATAGCGCTTGTTAATGACGTCCTCGGCTACAATAATGTTGTACTCACGGCTCTATGGGCGCCTGGTACCGACCAGCCGATGTATATTGTTAATTAAGTAATTGATGCTAAATACTACGTTGTTTTGTGAATTAATTTTAGCGTTGATGTGGGAAACTGGAAAACATTTATGATTACTAGTGGTCGCCCACTGGTCGAAAATCGACCCCTTCTACTTATTATCTATATAGTACTTACTAATTACATGCTATTAAAAGTACTTGTTCCATGCTCAAGCTGACACTTCTGTCACCTATCTACATTCCAGTCATGAGGCCCTGGTACTATATGTGTGTGTGTCAAACGCATGGTAGTGAGTGTAATGTTTTTTTTATTAATTTAATTTATTTCTAATGCATATTTTATCCTGCACTCCTCCTCCATATAAACTTTAACTGTGCCAAATGTGATACTCCTCCGTCCGCGTAGTTTTTTTAAGAAGGGGTACAAAGTTTTCGCTTCTCGTATAATGATGAACTAAATGCGTGTAGCGCACATACATGCATGTTGAAGGCAAAGAAGGATTGTTGAACGCAGTTTAAATGTATAATGATGTTTAAATCAAATCAAATGTTATTAATTCTAGCTAAGCTGAGAATCACCACTCTTCGAACGTCAAAATTACATAAGACAGTTCCGTAAAACGCCTACCCTTCACCTCTTCCTAGTAGTTTAGCAGGAAGCGGCGTAATAAACTCCCAAGCAGCACAGCTATCTGTTAAGTGAGAAGAACTTGATTCTATACAATCGTATGCAAAGGAATTAATATTACGAAACACAAAATTTTAAATTAAATTATTTGCCACATGTTAGTTAGCACACGCCAATATACCAACAATACATTGAACAGTAGGTCAAGCAGACATATAAACGTAAAGAGAACTTAATACCTAAATTAAAGTCCCAAACATAACGAGCGTATCCGTTTGCATGTGCAATGCTGTTCATATAGCTATAAGTCGTAATACATAAAAACCGTAATCGTAAGAAGTAAAAAATAAGTAGTTTCTGAAAATTGGATAAAGAAAACGGGCCAAGTACGTGTTGGATCACGCACAATGAAGGGTTCCGTAGGTGGGATGAATTTATGTAGTTTGAAAACACAAAACAATTGCGCAAATGTATACCAACAGCACCCCCCCCCCCCCCCCCCCTGTCAACGTCATTCGAGCGCCAATAGATTCTAGCAGTGTAAATAGAAATAATGTATAACATCAACTTGTGTTGTCCTTATCCCCTCATATGTGATCATACCGCTTGCAACATTGTTGTCCTGATACCTCCACATACGTGAGCATACCGCTTGCAACATTGTTGTCCTGACACCTCCACATACGTGAGCATACCGCTTGCAACATTGTTGTCCTGACACCTCCACATACGTGAGCATACCGCTTGCAACATTGTTGTCCTGACACCTCCACATACGTGAGCATACCGCTTGCAACATTGTTGTCCTAACACCTCCACATACGTGAGCATACTGCTTGCAACATTGTTGTCCTGACACCTCCACATACGTGAGCATACCGCTTGCAACATTGTTGTCCTGACACCTCCACATACGTGAGCATACCGCTTGCAACATTGTTGTCCTGACACGTCCACATACGTGAGCATACTGCTTGCAAAATTTTTGTCCTCACACCTCCACATACGTGAGCATACTGCTTGCAACATTTTTGTCCTCACACCTCCACATACGTGAGCATACTGCTTGCAACATTGTTGTCCTCACACCTCCACATACGTGAGCAAACCGCTTGCAACATTGTTGTCCTGACACCTCCACATACGTGAGCATACCGCTTGCAACATTGTTGTCCTCACACCTCCACATACGTGAGCATACCGCTTGCAACATTGTTGTCCTGATACCTCCACATACGTGAGCATACCGCTTGCAACATTGTTGTCCTGACACCTCCACATACGTGAGCATACCGCTTGCAACATTGTTGTCCTGATACCTCCACATACGTGAGCATACCGCTTGCAACATTGTTGTCCTGACACCTCCACATACGTGAGCATACCGCTTGCAACATTGTTGTCCTGACACCTCCACATACGTGAGCATACCGCTTGCAACATTGTTGTCCTGACACCTCCACATACGTGAGCATACTGCTTGCAATATTGCAAGTTTTCATGTTGCCAGCAACACAAACAATCTTGCTCAATATTTGATAACCATTAAAAGTTTTTAGCTTCATACTTATACTTTTACACAAAGTCCAAATCTTACCCTATTTTTTTCTCACCCCAGATTTTGTTGCAGTGAGCAACGGCGCGCTGAGCGCTTGCTCGCAGGGGGGCATGGACAAGGATGGCAAGAAGAAGCACACAAGGCCCACATTCTCAGGCCAGCAGATCTTCGCGCTGGAGAAGACCTTCGAGCAGACCAAGTATCTGGCGGGGCCCGAACGGGCGAAGTTGGCGTACGCGCTCGGCATGACCGAGTCGCAAGTTAAGGTTAGTTAGATTTTACACTTATTTACATGTTCTTCTTAGTGTGTCGATGGCAATCTAAAAGGTTTCAGCCCAGAATTGAAATACGAGTTTACGAGCGTTTTCTTAAGAGTCCATTAGTTATTTGTAACGTGCTGACAACAGGACATATTTAAACACTTAAATAATAAACTCCGTTTCGGTCACAATTTAACAACTATTTGAAGCAATGCGCTATGGTTGCGTTCTGTCTAAGAACGCAACCATACCGTTTTATTAGATTTAATAAGAATACCCACAGCATAAACATTCAGTTTGCCATAGCAATCTCAGCAAAAGATATTGACGAATGACAGAACAGCAACCTATACAAAATAGGTATTCATAGCACTCTTAGACTACAATTTAGTTACCTACATATTTTGGCAGTCGCACATGTCTTGTATCGAAAGTCAATATAATTGGTCGTGACTATACAAGTAGCAATCTGAACCCAATAGTGGAACAAAATAAATTAATATTGAACTTAACACAATTACCGCTAGTACCGACGAGTAGGGTACAAGCACCAACACGCGGCACTCCGGTATAATCCGATTACACAGATTGAAAAGTCAATCACTTAGCCGGGCGGCGCAATCAAACGCAGCTCTATTACTGAGGATTAAACTACGCGACATGTGGACGAAAGACTTTGTTTTATTGTTAGACACGATGCTATTTAATATCGTGATTCACAGTTTTACCAATCACTGCCACGGCTTTGATGATGGCGTACTTTTTGTTAGTAAGTACATTTCTTGTTTCATATGGCATTTTTATGGGAATTTTGTTTCCTGTACCGTGTTTTATGAGTTAGAAATTATTAATATTTATTTAAATATTACTTTCCAATTTCTAATATAGCTACATTACGCCATGTAATAAAAATGATCTTCGTATAAGTCGTAAAACGCAACAGTAACTACCGGATGATCACCAAAATTGATGAGATACAAATTACCATCTTAAATTAAGCGTCTACTGCACAGTGAACTAAACACATCATGCAAAAGGATCTTTCAATTAAACCAAACACATAAAATAGGCGTAAAAAGGCACAGTTATATGGAACTAATTGGGGTGCGACGTGGGTAGGGGCGGCGGCGCGGCGGTCGCCGAGGGGACGGACGACAACTGCGGCGCTCACCCTGCCGCAAGCGGTCACGGTTGCGATTTCAAGTGAAACTTTATTGAATGGCGATGTTCAGCGTTTGTTGTTTTACATTTTGGTGACGTTCATATTTAATTTTCGTTCAGTATTATATTTAAACGAGTGTTTATCTAACACCTAATGACGTTACTTTTTACAGTCTTTTTTGCCATAGATTCAACTTGTTTTGTTCTCCACACATCATACAGACTGTGGGCTAAACGCTAGGTATATAAAATACCTATACCTACATCTTTTAGTTTATAATCCTTTGCTAATTATTTTCAATCTTTCCCACTTCATCACACCTACCAAAACTGTGACTCATCATCGAGACAGCTCAACTACTAACTAAGATCTATGTCACACCGCGCTACAGTTTCAATAATCGCCGTCAACTCTGATGAGATGCCCACTGCAGTGAGCACATCTTCCCTTCTCCATTTGCGAGGGGAACAATCATATTATACTAAGTGATATGCGCTATTAGGGGACTGTTCGGATGGCTACATAGGGCGCGATGGAAAGTTGAGATGTTAGATTTTAAAAGTTTTGAAGAAGTGATATTTTTATGTAATGTTGTCCAGTCAACCGCGCGTGGTGATAACATCGAAAGTGCCTTATTTTGTAGTAGTAAGGGTGGTTTACGTAGTTCAAGTGTTACTACTGAAGTACTGACGCGCGGTTCACCGTACACTGATGTTAGCTGCTCTTGGTGTCAAAATAATTGAGTTAGTAATATCCAACTGCTGAGTAAAGGTAAAGTTCCGATTCGTATAATAAAATGAATGAGATTAAATCTTTATTTCCAAATATAAAAATCCACATATATGTTTTGTGTGTAGTAATGTTTACTTCTGCTGCCTGCATGGCGCTATCACTTTACCAATTATAAGTTTTTTGTTTGGTTATTTACATCATCAACAGCCAATACTTAATTCCTTGCCAACACAGTAACGCTCAAAATAATAAAAAATACTTCACAAAACATTTTACGAAAGTTATTTTACTGGAGCAACCAAGCACATTAAACAGAAATACTAAAAAGAGCTACGTGTGCAGCCGGCCTAAATAAAGTTGCGCGCAATAGTAAGTGAAGCGAGTGAAATGAAGCGCACACAATGAGATTAATGGACGCGACTCATCGGGCGGAAACTGTTGCCATACTTATAGTTGCGTCGTGCGCAATAATCATGAATCTTCAATATTTTGGGACGAGTTTGAAAGGATGTAAATTGGGAATACATCTGCCGTGCTATACAAAAAAAATCGTTTTAATAATTAAGTAATATTTTCTTTAAAACTAAAGATAATAAAGTCATTGAGCTTTATTTAATCTAATTAAAGTGCCACCAAAATTAGTACATTTTCGCAAAACCATCTCGAGAAAGGTAAAAGTACCCATTCTCATCACACACAAAAGAATAGATTAAACTAAAATACCCCAATACCGAAGCTTTTAAGCTTCATAAGCGACCTAATGGTATCAATACACAAAGACCAACAATCCTTTACAATACTAAATACGTATCACACAATACACATTCACAAATTGGACTCAAAAGCCAATGTGCGAAGGGATAATCTACCACTTTATTTCTGAACACCCCATGCGATTTTCAACTGTATCACTTTGTTTTAAGAGTGTGTTCAAGTGCAAAGTTAAGTTGGTAGGGTCTTTCAATTCCCCTGCATGGGTGTCATAGCTCATTTGGAATTCGATAAAATTAATCCATGGGGAAGATTAACAGAGAGGGAACTGTGTTTACACATGTGCGCAGTGCGATGCAGGCGATGCAACGGGAATACGTAATGCAATTAATTCTTGACGACTGTTTATTCAATAAATATATTTCATACTTTCATAGTTTTAATGTCGTTTAATTGTTGCGTTTATTGAGTTAATGGATTGGCTTTTCGCTCAGTTTTGTTGTTGTTTAGATGTATTCGATGAAATGTGAAAGTGAGTTCTCGATTATTCTGCTATTGCATATCTCAACTCAGCAGTAAATGTGTTATTTATAAAGAGACTAAAATAGACATTCATGAAGAATAGTTTTTAAATAAGGCAAAAGATAGCAGTCAAAAGATCTTATTTAAATCCAGCGTACCCAGAATAATCAATAATTCATGCTGAAACATCTTCGCATATCGCATTCCCTTATAATTCAATACTCACTATCATTATTTTAGTATCCTGACTCAAGTATAGCCACTTAACCACCCATCTATGAATGATTCACTCCAGAATTTCATAGAATCAAACATTTATACGATCCACATTAAAACTTATTGATCCCCGCTTCCCATAACTCAAAACGAAAAAAGCCTCAAACGCATCAAACCTCCTTTTTATTCCCTTTGAAACTATACAGCACCAATAATAAAAATAATAAAAGATAATCTTATAATCCGCACCTTGGACGAGGTGTTCGTTATTTTACAACTATGATATACAGCAGTCGTAATAAGTCGCCCTTTGGGCAATAACTCGTGTCACGTTCAAAATGCAAATCACTGTGTGTCGCTATCATTCCTTTTATTGTGGCTGTAAAACAGCATCGAATTAGTTGCGAGCCAGCGATGGATGGTTCCCACCGCGATAGATGCGTTTAGATTATTTTATTGCGTGTTATCTTGTTTTTTTTTATTTCAACGCCGATTCGGGTTATATTATATGGCAGTGTTTCGCGAATTTTATATTATTATGATGCAGTTTGTAATAATTTTGTTGTAAAGATTGATTTTGATTGGAATAAATAATTTTAATGGTGTGCTCGTAATTGGGGTTTTCACCTTACATCTGAATAATGTGTTATTATGACAAATTAAACTATAACATTTATTAGAAGCTTTTTTAGAATACTTTATTTTTAAATTTTCGAACATACGAGTAATTACCCAAAAAAATACAGTACACATAACAACGCCTGTAATGGCCGAATGGTTAGCCAGAGGTGTACCCTATTGTACACTCACATTTCGCCAAAGGATGTTTAAGTCCCATGTAATAGGGGGCGAGCCTATTGCCACCAACCGGGCACAAATCTAGACTCCGGGCTGCTACTGAGAAATTTCTGGTGAAATACAATAACATTTTATCCGACCCGGGAACACAAACACAGTACAGTCACCAACAAAACCCTTTACTGCCCAACTTCAAACGTTTAACAATCACAAAGCGTACTTACACATAATAAAAGCAATCCAGTTTACGATCAGCGCCTAATGACGTCACAGATAAGATAACATTAAATGCAGTTCACAATCATGCAGATGAGCTGAAGGGGAACAATGTAGCATATTAAATTATTTTGATAGATGACACTATAATTTAATTTTAATGTGTTTTGATAAAACGACCCTTTATACCCCTCTTTAGTGAATTTTAAATGTTCGACCCTTAATATTCTGCTATTAAAAATGTTTTTTTGCAAATTGTGAAGTGATTGAGTATGAATCAAAATGGGTGACGCAGCGCATTGTTGAGCGATGGTCACGCTAAATAGTTGTGATACACATTTGCATAGAAGTCATTAACTTGATGAAGCGGTTAATGTGCTTTGTGATGTTTTGGTTTATTTTTTAGGGGAACAGAATTTAACCGATATTATGCAAAATGTGAATGTTAGGTGGAAGTTGTTTGATAAAAGTTACAGTTAAAAAATATTTTAATTTTGTAATTAAGTCAATTATTATTGACTTAATTACAAAATTAAAATATATTTTACATGTGGGCCTCCGTAAGATCATCGTAGGTCGTTTAATTATTTGCACCTGCATATCGAGCTGTATTAAATGCAACGAGAATTTGAAAATGACTTACCTATTCGCAAATTAACGTTGTAATTATTTCAATTATTTTTATAATATTAGTACGTACACGTATCTTCTTTCATTATGATAATATAGCATTTAAATTAATAACGTAGCTTATCCTATCAACTGCCATAAGGCCCGGTATCCACCAAAGCGGAGAGGAGAGGAGACGAGATAAGATGTATTTTGAATAACCAACCAGATTTCGTTATTTCCACATCTCCTCTCCGCTTAGCTTCGGTGGAAATAGATCAAGCGGAGAGGAGAGAAAATGTCTCATTTTTCTATAGAATGTTGTGCGCAAGCGAGCAAGGCGGCGCGGAGCCGAGCGGAGATGTGTGTGACTGACTGTGACTACACACAGCTCCGCTGACCAGGCGGCGCCCATGCTAGCGCGCTTCTTTCCCCGCTGCTTTCTCCCCACGCCTCGCACACCCGAAAGCGTCAGTCGATTGACTGACCTTGAATGCAAGAGTCGGCCCGTCCGTATTTTTATATTTTCAGTTAAGTTTGCAAAATATCCGTGTCTTCGGAATACACTTTTGAGTACTTAAAAACATGGCGTCTTCCTTTCGTAGACAGCACTTGACTTATTTCGTCGAGCACACAGCTCACATCTCCGCTACGCACAGCTCACATCTCCTCTCCGCTACGCATCTCCTCTCCGCTTTGGTGGAAATAACATGCCAGCTAAGTAGCACATCTTCTCTCGTCTCCTCTCCTCTCCGCTTTGGTGGATACCGGGCCTTACTGTCACACCATCCCACGTAGGTGATCCAACAACTCAATCAACAACAACATATTGTTATGAAGCTGTCGGTTCAGTTTACGATGTAATTAGCATACTGTTGGCTATCGTTGTACCTAAGTTAGGTTAGGCTGTGGACTTGTGGAGGGCCACAGCCGGAGGGGAGACACGAGTCTCGAAGGAGCACCAAACGACTTGTGATGATTGAATAGCCTTAAAAAAATCAGAGTATTCCAGAATTTAAGTGTCAATTAAACATTTTTAGAGCTCCGTACCCAAATGGTACCAACGGAACTCTATTACTAAGCTTCCGCGGTCCGTGCGTCCGTCTGTCACATGGCTGTATCTTTTAAATCGTGTGTACTACTATGGCCGCTATAAAACAAAAAAAAACAAACAAAATTCTTTTGTTTACGTTACACGTCCGTTTTTGGGTCACAGAAATTCATATGTGTACCAAATTTCAACTTAATCGGTCCAATGGATTCGGAGCGATCCTGTAAGAGTACCGTTTTTTCTTTTGAGGTACGGAACCCTAAGAATAAAGTTAAAAAACATACAAGAAACGGGTTTTTTCCACTAAAGTATTTAAAAAATATTGGAGTGTTAAATATTGTACGGTGGTACCTTCGATATTGATCGAAGGGTGGTACGGAGACCTTCGTGTTCGAATCCAGCTCGCACTTGGCTGCTTTTTTATTTTTTTATATCTGTATTATTCCTTCATGTTGATCTAGGCACCTTAGCCTGCATGGCTAACTCCGGGCTTTCACAAAGATACTTCATTTGGTAATTCGTTTCAGTTTCAGTCTTACTCGAGAACTTTATTTCAAGAGAAGTATTAAATCCATGTACATATATTGAACAAAGTGGTCCACTGATTGACATAGTAGGACTTCCCAGTATGAAAGATACAGCCAGTATTTCGATATCTCCTATCTATTATTTTACAGGGTAGATAAACGTACTGTGTCTCATCACGGTCATCGTCATCAGTTGTTGTTCTGACGTGATGGAGCCACGAACAAAGTCCTTGACTACAATCAGCAAGCATAGCATTGCATGCATCATAATTAAATTAACATATTCAATGTTCATTACAGTATATTCATACTGTAATGTATAAATATGTTGCCAACTTGTGTTTCATGTGCTGATTACAGCTAAATGAGTGTGTGTGTAATGGTTCAATGGCTGTTACGCAGTGGCCCATATTGGTTACTCCTCATCAGATTCGCACTTAAGAATATTTTAACTCTGGGTCTTGTTAGCAAGAATATGAAATACTTTTTATCCCAAGTATAAAAATTCAACCCCCTTATTAATAACATAATCGGCCTATAATGTTCCCACTGCTGGGACAGGCCTCCTCTCTGTGAGAGGGAGTGGACCGTAATCCACCACGCGGGCCCAATGCGGGTTGGTACATGTCACATGTCTTCGAATTTTTGGTTCTAGGACATGCCGGTTTCCTCACGATGTTTTCCTTCACCGTTTTGAGAGCAGTGGTGATAAAATAATGTATACAAAGTAAAGCGCCTGTCTGGGTTCAAACTTACGACTTTATTATTTTTTTAACTCGTAAATCGCGCCCGCCACCACTGGGCCACCGCTGCTCTATTTTTAATAAACGCGGGTAAAATTATGCCAAACTTAAATCGAAGAATCTCTCTCTTATGGTAAATCTAATGTTTATATGGGTTGTAACTTTATTGCATATTTATATTGTGCCATATAATGTCAACTTCGACTAAGTTAAGTTTAGGATAATCTTGGTATATCGAATAAGAGTTTTGTGAATGAATGAATTTCAGAAACCATGACAAAATCTCTGACATATTTACCAATAAATCATATCCCTATTATCACTAGACCAAAGCCAACTAGTAACCAATTCAAATATTTTACAATCCAAAAACAACTGCCATCCCAATTCGACTGTTATTTGTCAAAACAACTGTCAGCCATGTTTTGTTTCCAATCGATTTGTTTAAACGCGACACCGATGACGTATATCTGCCTAAATTCCCGGCTAAATCTATCCGACAGACATCCATGATTCCATTCAGCCTGTATACACAATACAACACAAATTGAAACCGTACTTTGTGTTGATGTGAGTAAAGTTCAATATTGTTTGTGTGGCAGGAGGTTAGTGAAGTGATCAATCGATTGATTCGATGACAGGCGAGAGCGAACGATAATCGCCGCTCATTAGTCGAATGCGAGTGCCAGTGAATCGATTCGGTGTGACATCTGCGTATTCGAATATAATCCGCGAGTGGGATATTTTTAGTGTAGTAGCACTGATTGCGATTCTATTTAGTTGTTGTTGGATCCTGTTTGAACAACTTGTAGAGACATAAACATTTCACTAAGTTAGCATTACGTAACATTGATTGACTCAAGAATATAATCAAAGATCTTTCAGGAGTTACTTTTTATTCCACTACAATTTCTACATCCTTCTTATCAAAAGAAAAGTTTGGTTATGTAAATAAATATCAATGAATCAAAAAAAATAAATAAGTTTAAAAAAATAACAAAATACTTATTCACTTATCATTTAATGTAGTAATATTATGTGGATTGATTTGATTGAATGAAGAATTAATTATGCTGTTACTGATACAAATGAGATCTACACACTCATAAATACATAAAAATAAGTAGGTGAAAACCACAGAGCGTGTCTGATGCAATAAAATAATACCACTCACAATACATACATAGTAGAGTTATGTACTTGTCAATGAGGCCGTTACAAGGGGCCACGTGTGGTACGGAACCCTAATTGATTGGCGCGCTAACAACGAGTTTTTAGGGTTCCGTAGTCGCGACCATCGCCTTATTTATCGTCTATAAATTATTTTGATGGCTGCAAGGGTTTTTATGTGTACTTACTGTGAAGATGTGCTAAAGTGTAATAGAGGGTGCTTCAGTATTTGTTGTTTGTGTTTTGTAGGTAAAATATCAGTAATATTGTGAGGATTTATGATTCAATTATGATGGAAAAAATGTGGAATGTAGTTAAGTAGTACAGAAGTTAATACCTATTTCAATATAGAATTGATTTATATTTGTTGCTAGAGGTAGTTATCAAAATAGAGCTGGTTAATGCTTCTTCACGTTGGTCTTGTTTATTCGGATAAACACGTCATTTCAGTACAAGGTTATTTCAAGAAATAAGCCATCTGAAGAAGTATTTACAATACTTAGTCGGTGCCATCAAACGAATAAAAATTAGAGTTACAAAGTAAAAAAAACAAACAGCAAATCCTTTTATCTCGCTTTAAAAAAAAAGCGATAAAAGAACCTCAAAGACCAGGCTCACATGACAAACCGTGTCATCAGTATTAATACCTTCACATCTATCCGTTGTGAGGGTATGATGAAGGCTAGACTGATGAGGATCACGCACCTGTCCTGGCATGATTAGCGAGAGAACTTAGCGGGTTTGGGGACGTCAAAAATGTATAAAATTAAACATTGTCCGAAATCGTGCAAATCTTCGGAAGAAGAAAAAGGGCTTATTTTTCTCTTCATCAAGCTTCATCTTTCTGATTGAGTGACTAGTGTCCATGGAGTTTCTTGCCCGTTAAACTATGTACAAAAACTATTCGTAGTAATACAGGGAAAGATAGAATCTTAAACATCTTCGTGTATCGAGAGTAGCAAATTCTTCCAGCGTAACACAGAGATGGACAAAAAGCAGTGATTCAACGGGTCACGGAAAGCGGTGGAATCAATTATGGCAGGCTGTGCACAGCTGAGCGTTGAGTGAGCCCCAATGATTAGGGCCTTTGACGAAATGTCCGACAAGGAAATATTACACGCTGCTCTTTGAATATTATTTCGTTTACAAATCTTTATGCTTTGTGGAATAAAATACAATTCATTCTACTTTATAAAATCAAGAAAATCTATAAGCGATTGTAATGTCGCTGATAAATTAAAAACCTTTGGAACATTCCTAAAAACATACGGAACACTCATTGTACCTGCAAGTCCAACTGGCATTTTTTTGTACGATGTAATGTCTTGCGTGCTCTTGTAAGTGTACAATTTTTAAACAAATAAAAATCTTATCTTCAATAGTTTTTAGGGTTCCGTACCTCAAAAGGAAAAAAACGGAACCCTTAAAGGATCACCTTGTTGTCCGTCTATCTGTTTGTCTGTCCGTCTGTCTGTCAAGACTTTTTTATGTCGGGAACGCGTGGAGGTATCGAGTTGAAATTAAAAACAATATACTCAAGTCCCTTGAATCTGTGAAAAAAATCAAACTGCTAAGTTAACGTAAAAATAAGATACGGCCGTTTATGCCGCAAAAAACGTATATTTCGACCGTCTCAAGGGAATCAAAATTTATAGGGTACTTGCCGTTGACCTAGAACTATGAAATTTGGCAAGTAATATCGTCTTATATTACGAGTATAAGTACAGGGAAACGTCTCAAAACTATACATTTGTAATTAAATCATAAAAAATATGGTATTTATTTAATACCTACAAATTTGTACGGAACCCTCGGTGGGCTCGGTGGTGAGTCCGACTCGCACTTGTCCGGTTTTTTTTTTAATAGTTTTCTAATCCCCGAAAATATGTATAAGTGCAACCACACACCAACGTCTACTCTCCCATTGCAGTCCCCACAGTCGTGGGCGTGTCGCAAGTCGCAGTTGTGCGGCCTCAAGCGATTAGAGCAGCAACAACTGTTGTCCGCAACATTAACATAACAATGCGCGCGCGCCTGCGACAAATAAGTCACATGATGAATGGATGCGATCGGTCGCGGCGTGACTGGCCAAATATTGTAGCTTTATTTGATTTTAATTGTATTATTAGTGGGGTCCTGTTTATTTTGTAATCGATAGAAATAGCATGTGTGGTTTGTGTGTGATGAGATTATGAAATTATTGTTTTTGTTTGTTTTTTTGCTGAAAATGTTGGATTTATGTAAAATAAAGAGTGGTTATAATAATTAAGAAATGAATTGCTATTTTATACTAAGTCAAAAAAGTAAATTTACTCTAAAGACTAAGTAAATATTTTTTTTTTGTTAAAAAAATATACATGTAGAATTGTGTCGTTACTACGCCGCACTACCTTGTACACTGTCATATCAACTTGTATACCTGAAATATATTTAAAATAGCTGTATTAGATTGTTCGAGTCACTCTTGGTCGTTGTGAGATAATTTGTTGGCCGATCACGATGACTGGTAATATACTTATGACGGTCTCTTCAGAATCAAAAGCACTGAACCCGTATAACATAATAACAACACTACAAATTCATTCACGAATAAAGAATCAACAGTTACAACGAACAAAATCCTTGCAAAACTACAATATTCTGTAAACTACTACATAACACAGAGAATCATTATCACATACCCATAGAGACAACTCAAGCCTCCCCGTGGGCGGGCGGGCAGGGCGCTAGGGCGGCGTAGGGCGGCGCCCATAAAAATGCAAATGGCGTGTCGACGGGATACCGAGTATCAATCACTGCATGCCTTATTATTGCCGGATTTGGGAACAACTGAACAACGTGCGATTATTATTTTCGTGTGTGTAAGATATGTGTATGTTGTTGACTTGTGAAGTTTTCAGGTGTTGTTTGAGTGCAGGCTTATCGTTTTGTTCGTCTGATGTGTGAATGTGGTATATTATCTATCACAGCATTTGTTTCAGAATACTCATATTACAGACTCGAAAGTCCAAAAAAGTCCCTGAAATGGAACTAAATCGTTTCAGGTACCTACATGCATGAGTTGCAAAACTATCAGTTAAATAATTCAGTATTTATTTATTTATTTAAAAGTTTATGTACACACATATAAACAGAAAAGAAGAAAGGAACAGAAAAATACGTACAAATGTGATGCTTACTTCTAAAGAAATCTCTTCCAGCATATAATGGATAGTATAAAATAATAAATACATAAAATGCAACTATGGCAAAGTGGAAAGATAGTGTTCTTTCACTCTTCTTTTAAAAACAGCAACAGTTTGGCAGTCCCTAATGTCAGGCGGAAGTGAATTCCACAGCCGAACCGCGTGCACAGTGAAGGAGTAGGAGTAGAAGTCGGTAGAGTGGGGAGGGGATTTAAGGAGATTCTAAGAGATGCGACCTGCAAGGTGCATCAGAAGGACGGGCGAAGGAAAAACGTTCCCGCGGGTAGGATGGCGTTCTAGGATTATGAAGGAAGTTTGTTAAATAGCAGGCACAATATCCGAGAGCTCCTGCGAAGACGAATGGGGAGCCACTTGAGAGTCTTGTGAAAGTTACCAACATGATCATACTATTCAAAGTTAAAAACAAAATGAATTCAGATATTTTGCAAACGCTCAAGTTTATTTAAATGCTCCTCGGTTGCATCCAAATAACAAGCATCAGCGAAGTCTATGATGGGCCGTATGAGAGTTTGAGCAAGGGAGATTTTGGTATTCAAGGGCTATTCTAGTATGTATTTAGTTTGGGTACTATTGACTAATTGAGAATAGGCACTAGTATGTACTTGAGAAGTATTTAGATGTGTTTGAATAAGCTTTTCCATAGCAGGCGCCTACATAAGTACTCAATGATATTGCTTCAGACATTATTATTTGCGACAAAATATTAGTATTGTCCGCGTGGTGGATTACGGCCCACTCCCTCTCACCGAGAGGAGGCCTGTGTCCCAGCAGTGGGAACATTAAGCAGGCTGATTATGCATGTTATGCATTAGTAGTGTCAATCATATAAAAAGGAATAAGTAATCCACATAAGATATTTTTTTTTCATAAGTAATTTGGATCTATGATCTGCCCACATAATATCTCACCCACTTACAACGTACCAATGTTTGCTCACTACCTAATAAAGGTAAACTTAATTACTGAATACACGCCGATAAAATATCCAATTAATTTTCTTCAATGAAACCGACGTAAGCGTCGATTATTATAATTTTTAATTAACATTTGTCAGAGAGAAGCGAGGCTTCCGGCTTACCCACTTATTGGTAGTTATTCGATGTCACTGATCATTCAAGTAATCGACTTTGCATTCGATTAATGTAGGAATCGTTTGGATTATTCGATTTGATGGCATAAAGAGAGGTGTGAAGTTGATTTTCAGTTTTGTAAAGGGCAATTGAGTAGGTTAAAGCTGTTTTAGTGTGTGATGGAATTTAAGAAAATGTGAGTGATATTGTATGAATAGACAAATTAGTAATTCCATATAGATCGTCATACGTCTTAATCTAACAAATAATACGAGATTACTTATAATTTGGTATTGAAATTTGTCGCCTTTCAACCGATTGAATTTATTATTCGATCTTTATTGAACATAATGTTCAGACCTTCAGCCCTGAACCATTCAATTTGCATACCCTTAAAACAAAAGCCATTTTTCTCATAATATCATACTTAATCACGTTTAACGTAACGATACAAATGGCGTTCAGTTGTTCAGCTCGCGATGCTCTGCTCAAACACTTAGAGCGTACAAACAGACAATCAGTCAGTTTTGACACGTGTTTACGAGCCGCTCCGTCGAGTCGCGGGCGCCTCGTTATCCCAGATTACCTTAAACGTCGCCAAATAAAACGATCCCCGGCTACGTACAAACGCCACTACAGTTTTACGCGAACAAACAATTATTTATTGCTCCGAACACCCTATATAACACGCAAAACTAACCAAAATCAACTCTAACACAACTAGATAGAGTACAGAATTGAATACCGCGCCCCCGATCCACAGTCGAGCAAGATTAATAGGGCATAAAACGTAAGATAATACAATATACAAGAAGACACGTTGTTAACCGTTCCGTTTTGAGACGGTGTTGAGTGGCTTCATCTGTCTCTTTCGCTCGTATGTGGAGTGGTGTGTCTGTCTCGGTCGCACAGTTTCAATTATCTGCCTAATCCTTCAATTACGTCGACAGATGTCGCGCGCGTCTTCGAGCTTATGTGCCAGTTTAAAGTACCGTCCGCAGAGCAATTACTGTGATCGGACCAGATTTTGTAGGCTTTTATTGGTAGAATATAATTAAATTTTCATTGATTTCGTAATGTAATTTATTTGATAAGTCTTAGCTCGAGTGCGATGTTCAATTTCTCAGTTCAAATGAATATTCTAAATAAATGTAGGCTTATCTTTGAATTGAACCAATTTATTAATCATTTTTGTGTACTGTTTTAACACAAGCGATTGTCTTGGCTTTTTTATACAGAGCTTTAGTTACTACCGTTCATATTCACACATAAAATATACGAAGATATGTTGTAATGTATAGTGACAGGTTATTACGGACACAGGTAGATTAGTAGGCGTCTTTTATTGACTTTGAGGATTACCTCATGGTTACCCAAAGTGCTTATTAATTTGCGCGATCTATTTCAATGGTTATTTTGAAAAAACACTCATAGTACATACTTACTTAGTCAGTTAATTTATCAGACTAAGGACCCAGGTTGGCCGAAGCAAGAAAAACCTGTTAAGGCGGAGATTCATAGACGATTCCGCCTTGGTGTGTAAATGTGGTGCTGTTCCACGAACGATGGGACACTTAATATCATGACCTGCGTGTCCTGTCAGCTGCACGTTGGACGGAACTGATGGACGCTGCTGATGGCGCCAAATTCTGGACCAAGTCTATTTCGATTGCCATCGACACATTAAGGAGAGATTTGATAGTCTCTATTAATCGTTAAAAGTCATAAAGAAGGACATTCGATTTCTACTTTCCACAAAAACATATGACCATCCTCTAACCCAATTAGTATTTAAACAAATACAGATTAATTACCAAAGTTTCTGCTGTCGCTACTCTGCGGCGTCCCTTAAGGGTACACGAGTTAGCTAATAATTAATATTATAATTAATGTTGCAATAACTGGAACCGCGGCACGCCATTAATCCGACCCCCCCTCTCCCCACTACCATAAAAACTCCCACCACTGGGCACAAAATATATTGGTACAGAAGGTCGGCTCTATACAACGAGTGAAAACTGGCGCACGCGCACACATGGTCTGTTCCAAAAGTATCTCATGTACGAATAAGTGTAAACACATCCTGTTCAGGTTATTTTTTTGCGCAATCACTCGTTAAAGGAAAGAAGTAACACATTTATCTGGATATAGAAGGTTCCAATTTTATGCCTCACCGTTTCTTCCAAAAAATATTTTATAAATAACATTATTGAATGGTAATTGAAAAATCATCGACGAAAATTTAAATCAGAAAGTAACCTCAGTTATCAAATGAAAAACATTTTTAAGGTAATTTAAAATTATAATTTAGAATTTTTGTTCAAGTAATCAAATCGCAGCACTCAATTTAAAACTGGCACTACAAGTACACTTTATGATCCATGTTAATCAGATACTTTTTCAGTAGACTTTACGCTCCAAATATGTCAAACGAATGTCAGTCGCGAGTGCGCTTGCCTCGCTGTATGTGAAGCGTGTGTATGTGTGCGTTCGTTTTCGCTCGCTGTATGGAGCTGACCTTCTGTACCTATCTGTTCTTTGGCACTGGATTCATTAGGATGTTTTTACAATGTTACACTTAATTTAATTATGACATTTGTATAATTGTCCGTGAATTGTGAGCCAAAGGGTGTCTCAATGTTCTTGTGGAGTTTGATTGGAGTCAAAGTTAGGAGAAAGATTTTTATAGCTTCACATTTTATGGTAAACGTTGTCTGGGATATCTCATTAGTCATGGAGTTACGAGAAATTGACTAGATGCGAAACGAAGTACCGGCTATTGTAGTGTGGTAACTTAGAACAGGCCAGGTATAGTAGTTACTGTGATAGGAGTTAATTGTGGTTTTATCAACATGGGTACACATAGTAGGTACTTAGGTAAAATACAAACAGGAAAGACTGTAAGTACTTATTACTTTGCAGTAGCACTTAATGCGAGTGACACTATATAAATATGTTAGGTGGAAACGATACTTAATAAATCGAAACTATTTTAATTTGAATACCACATTCCACTTACGAACAGATCTTATCTCCCCACCGCGACCTGATTATCACAAAAAACGCAACAAACAGAAATCAATTAAAACTAATCTCGAACAAGATGTCTAAACGAACGAAATTAACTCTCTGCTAATAATGGTAGCCGCCTTATCTGACCATCGGTTTAATATATCACTGGCTAAACACGGACAATCTGTCCGTCTGTCCGACGGTCGGTTCGACAGCCCTGACAAATGAAAGCAGCCGACTGCCTCATCGAAATAACGCCGATAATTATCTAGGCACACATCTGTGATCTAAATTAAACCTTAAATTGTGGTGGGGACAGATTAAAATTAATCGCTGTATCAAATTTTAAAATGTTTCAAGCATCTTATAAAATTCTGTACCCCTCACATTGTAACCCCAAGTCTATTTTAACAGAAATAAGGTTCCAATTCAAATTGATCGTTTCTGAACTTAAGCTCGGTGTAGACCATCGGCGGCTATGGTCGATTGTCGTGTCAGAATGGTAATGATGGCGGGCGACAAGGCGGAATGGCGTTCGGTAGCGGTCGACGATTTCATTAATGACATTAGACACAGTAATGAGAATTTAAGTCGGCTCTGGAAGCTAAATGAGCGTGATTGAGATAAGGCAGTGCCTTAATACCTGTACAACATGCCTTAGAGGCTTTCTTTGGGTTTAAGTAAGGATCATTCTACTTAATGCCGCTTTGATTTTAAGGATTTTTTTAAGTTCAATTTACTGGTCATTGGGCGAGAATAAGTTGAATTCAAATACATATTTTTTCTTTAATAAACTTTCCCATGTAGAAAATAATAACAGTTATGACTAAACTACTAGGTACCTATACAAAAAATAAAAACATGACCTCAATTTCTTCCAAAGTTACCATATTCAGAACATGTCTAGTGGCCATTACGCCTTAAAAACGTGATCTCTTTAATCGTCGCTACTAATTCTAAACATCAACATTAATATCTGTAATAGAGTTGGAAGCCGTGCTTATTAATTAGTTCTCATTAATAATGAGTCGTATTTATGACAGCGTGTGAGTTGACACGCTTTACATGCTTCACTGTAGCACGCGTTACACGCTTGACAAGCAATCATTCAGATCAATTCGGTCAATCTGATTGCGACAGATCAGATGATAAGCTTGAACGTATGGGAATTGAACCGTGTGCTTGGTCTAAAAGAGACATTTTCTTAATCTGAGGCAAGTTTAATTCGGATTTTTTTATTGTTGTATCTGAGGCGTGAAGTTTAATTAGAAAGAGTTTCTTAAGCACACTGTTATAATTGCTATTTCATTCTAAAGGATGGAAGGTAAATATTTGCAGATTCTATACAATGCAAACCTTTTTAAAACTTTAAACTTTCACATAGTTTGATAATTATTTCAAGTTGAAAAAAAAACAACTAACTAATATCAAATAACTGCAATCTCTATAAAAGAGTTGCAGACAAGATGTAGTAGAGTCTGGTACTCGTATGCTAGCCGCGGTCACACAATCGATAGCACATTACTCATACGAGACGTACCACATGCCTTATCGTATACAGAAAACTGTAGAGACGATATTATACTGTCAGCAGGCTTAGCAAGACGTTTTCTATTTCTTCGAAGAATAGACATAGCTCCTTCTATAGAAAGTGACATTTCGTTTCTCCATTTTTGACATCGCTCTGTAGAAATCCTTCTGCAATCTGTCACTTTGTCTTTCGTTTTTAACGATCCTTGTCTAGGTCCTTTTTTATGTAGACTATTTCAGAAGAAAGTTTCTATACCCAACTGTCAAAATCACACTGACAACTGACAGTTGTCTAAGGTAGTGAAGACAATTTGCACTTTTCTAGTCGACGGCCATAAGGTATATACCTATGGTTATCTACAAAATCATGATTTCACAGGAGAACGTTTTGAACGCAAAACTATGGTAATTAATAGAAGAACAAGGCTATCTTCTCCTATTTTACATTATTTTGTTAATAGGGCATTACCAAGGAAATGGTGAAGGCCAATATTACTATTATAATTTTTGTTCCAAAATACGGTGTTCAACACTTTGAGAAAAAAAATGTAGTTGTCTTTATATACGTGACTTAATATCATTAAAAATTGAGAATCAAACAGAAGAAAAATCGTATGACAAAACAAAGAATTCTGAGTCGAATTCTGTAAAAGAGTGAATTTCGTAAAAAGTGCAGTTGACTCTTTCGATTTTGCTGCCGTCGTACTTTTTACCCGGAACGTCATTTTTGTCTATTCTTCCTTAGACAAAACAGTGCTCGTGCTAAGCCTGCTGGTAACAATAGCATTGAAGAACTGGAAGTAAGGAAGTTAATCGTAAAGATCTTTTGCCTGTTACACAACGTAAAGTGGACTAAAATGAAGAAGGTATATATTATACACTCAGTACAATTATGCGTGCAGCCACGGCAGACCCAACAACATTGTTGGGTATGCCGTGGCGGTGCAGCGCGTCTGGGATGTTTGCTGAAGGGCGTACTGATGGTTTCCAGGCCATCATGCACAAAAAATCAGCTTCCCTGCTGGCCCGTATACGAAGTAGCAGCAACGCATTTTTATGCACTCGCTAAAGTTGTCCATTGGTTTAATGTAAATAATCTCCTGAACGAAAAAAAGACTAAACTCATTAAATTTTCAACGCCAAATGTCAGACAGATAACTACCAATGTTCAACTTAATGGAATAGAGTTGGACCCTGTTGAGTCGACAGTTTTTCTTGGAATAACTATTGACGCTAAATTACAATGGCGCCCACACATAGAAAAATTGTCAGGAAAGCTAAGTTCGGCCGCCTAAGCTGTTAAAAAAATTCGACAGATAACCAATGTAGATACGGCCAGAATTGTTTATTTTAGTTATTTTCATAGTCTTATGTCATATGGGATTCTTCTCTGGAGAACCTGTGCGGACATTAATACCGTCTTTGTTTTACAAAAAGGGCTGTTCCAGCCATTTACAACCTAGGTCCAAGAGATTCCATTCGAGAAAAATTCAAAGAAATAGATATTCTGACTGTAGCCTCTCAATATATATTTGATAATCTTATGTATGTACACATGTAAAATATATCAAATTTTAAGAAAATGTTCGATATCCACAGTTTAAATACCAGGAATAAACATAATCTTGCTGTACTTCACACTCGCCTCCACAGAGTAGGCAACTCGTTCATGGGTCAATGTATACGCTTTTACAACCAACTTCCTATTGATATTCGAAAATTTTTTACATTAAACGATTTAAAAGCTGTATTAAAACCAAAATTTGTAAAAAAGAGTACTATACAATTTCTGATTATTTAGAAGACAAAAAAGCTTGGGATCGAGCTGCTCGCTCTGATAACCCTTGTGTTATAACCGTAATGCAAAATCATCATTATATAAATATGGATATTGATGAATATTATAAATAAAATTACGTGAATATTTATGTACCTTGAGTATTATATTACTTTAATTATTGTGAATGTGGGCACTATGTGGGTCATTTTTATTTATTTCTTTTTGTTTTTTTTCTCTTAGTTTTAATGATAGTCTGGCATTTTGAGTACTTTATGCGGCCTACCCAAATTTCCTTTTTTTTTTTATTGTTCGTCAAGTCGTTGAGCTCCGTAAGTTTTGAGTTTTGACAAATGCTTGCACTAACTGGACAGGTCCACTCAAATTCGTGTGGTTCTTTCCTCAAAAGACCATTTCAGACTTGGATCTACATGGTCCTCACATGATCTGACCACGATTATGTCTGGACTTTAAAAGAGACTTTGACCCTTGAGTTTGTTTCGCCATTTCTTCTCAGGGGTAGTCAGATAGGAAATGTAGACTCCATCTAGCTTATTTCTTAATATTTTTTTTAATATGACGTGTAAAAGTGATTCTGATATCCTACTTACAGAATAAACAGTTTCATTTCATTGCATTTCAACGGTATTCTGTATGCAATAGCTGTATGTTTTGACTGTCCTTTTCAGAGACAGTGGGTCATGGAAAATAAAAATATTAAGAAATATGTACTAGGTTAAGGTTTCTATGGGTCTCCCCGAAATAAAGTTTTCATTATTATTATTATATAGCGATGATGATGGCATATAGCGGGACAGCAAACAATAACTGTCTAAGTCATAGATATGTACTTGGTTACTTCACTGGTCCCTTTCCAACAAACCACTAAGTGTCCAGGCTAATGTCACTAAAGTCCGGGCTGCCAGTCTAGTTTGAATAGACTTTAATAAGGGATTAGATGCCTTCAGAAGACAGAAAGGAGAAAAGCAACACCTGGATATACCCAATTAGTTATAAAACCTTGACGAGCCTTGCCTTCGTCTAATGATAGAATACAACATAGCGGTTGTCTGCAAAATGTCGTCTATGAGTATTATATCATTATAGCAATAAGTATCCAGTTGTAAGAATGTAGACAAGAGCTGGGGTAGTCGCGTCGCGGTCGACACAATCGATAGAACATTATTCATAGGAGCCGCGACGCACACTGCCTTGTGGCACAGGGGAATCTGTGGAGACGACTTTATGATCTAGTGTTATGTTGTACTTTTTAGTTAATAAGAAAAAGTCCCTGTTCCACTTTCAATTGCTTTCCATTTTATATAATTTATTTTTAGGCTAATAAAGTCTTAGTCTATGGTCCTTTCACGTTTTCCATACTTTTATTTTGACAAAAAAGTGTTAATATTATAATATTTATGATTGTGTTTATTACGATATGGGGAAAAATCATTACTTTACAGGTACAAATTGTAACTGTTATGGATATGTACTCAAGATATAACAATTAGAAACAAACGATTTGTTAATCCATCGTGTCGTTATCTTTAGTGACAGAACACGGCAAACGACCAAAAATTATGAGGTTTAATCAAACCTGTACAAGAAAAAGTGTGATCATCATTTTGACACATTACTTTCGTCTCCACGGTTCCTCTGCCCAGCGCGGAAGTTAGGACGGTAACAGTGTCCGCGGCGGGTCGCGTCACGAGGTGCCACCGTCTACAAATGTTACTCTCTTATGTGTACAGCTTCATCTAAATAATACAGTTCCTATAGATTTGGTATCATTTTGATATTTGTGGATTATAGAAAAAAGATTGAAATTGGTTTCATTATAATCTGACTAGCCTTTTCCCATTTATGTAATGGCCATCGGTTAATAGACTTCAGTTTTATTGTTAGTTGACATAAACACATAACGCTGATGCATAAATTAATATTGTTAATTCAATTATTTCTCGCAAAACAATTCGTGATGGAACAAATAAGAGGTGTTGTGGTTGTATCCACTTCCCAGTACCAACAGACCTTCTCATTGAGTCCATAATGTAGTAAGTACCTTCTACAGCGTAACGTAATTATGATCTTCTACATGTAAGCATATTGTAACACTCCTCATCCGACATCCACCACTATAGTCCCAACAAAGGCCCGCACACACGGTGCCAATCTTAAACACATTAGCTATCGATTCGTCCGAACATGTGTACCACCCTTATAGACAACGCAAACTCAATATGTGGAAATAATAATAAAAGGAGACGGCTCCCGCATACATATCGTTTTATTATCTTTATATTATCGGCGATGTATCGGCCAGTTTAACTTAGTACTATTGCTTGTTTCAGTATGTTGTATGAAGTAGGTGAGATTATTAGAGATAACTTAAGACTATGATCCTCTATCCTGTAGTTCTTGTCTTGTTATCTTCGATCACCAATTTCTTTATCAAGAGTGATCAGTGGTTATGGCTTTACTTCTGTACTAGGTGTTGATGGTGTAATAGATTATATAATAATAATCCGTGTGTGCATGCTAGGAGGACGAACAATAGAAATAAACTATTTGTATCTACACAGTACTTCTACAGATATCTCTTTAAATTGTTAGAATTGTGTAAGTCCGACTTACATAATCAGCCTATATTTTTCTCACTGTTGGGACACAGGCCTCCTCTCTGTGAGAGGGAGTGGGCAGTAATCCACCACGCTGGGCCAGTGTGGGTTGGTATACGTCATATGTCTTCAAATTTTTGGTTCTAGGACATGCCAGTTTGCTCACGATGTTTTCCTTCACCATTTTGAGAGCAGTGATGATGAAATAATTTACACAAAGTAAAGCGCCTGTCAGGGTTCGAACCTACGACCTACAACTCGTAAGTTGTGGCAGTTACCACTGGGCCACCACGGCTCTTCATCTTGACAGATTGTAATTGATTACTTCCATTCGTTTCCATAAACGAGAAGAAAATAATACACAGTAGGCCACAGACATAATAATATTGTAAAGATCAAAGATGTCTAGACACATTCGTCTCTTGTGTGGGCCTAATGAATGCTGGGGTTATTAATCACAAAATAATTTAATTAACTTATATAATACCAGTTATTGCCCACGGCTTCGCCCGCGTGGTTGTCAGTAATCATCTCATGGGAACGTACTATCGGGATAAAACGTATCCTACATCCTGAACCAGGTCATGATATTTTCGTGTGCCAAGTTTCATTCAAATTCGTTTAGCCATTAAGGCATGAAAACTTCGCAGATAGACATTTACTTTGGCACTTATTTGGCACTTATATTACTAACTGCGCCCCACGGTTTCACCCACATAAGTCTCGATTCCGTGGGAATATCGGGATAAAAAGTATTCTATGTCCTAATAAAAGTCTTGGTCTACCGATGTGCCAAATTTCATCCAAATTTGTTTAGCCGTTTTAGCGTGAAAGCGTAACAAACAAACAAAGAAACTCACTTTCGCATTTATAATATTATTTAGGACTATAGATCATTCAGTAAACCATTTTTTGTTATTCAATAACGTATCTGGATACATCTCAATCGTTTTGTTTTTGTTTCGGTGATTGTACAATAAAGAGTATTATATCCACTATTTATACACAATCTATGTATTATTTCTAAACATAACCTACCAAACAAAACAATCTTTTACCAATTCTTTCCAAACAGAATCCAGGAAAACATCCCCAAGTATGATATACCTACATCACCATAGCAAGAATATGAAAATCCGATGAGACATCATATCGATATTACGCCGTGCCGACTCGATGCCACTCGATCCAACCAATTCATGAATACATATCGATACTTGGGCCGTTCTCGCACTATAATGAATACTTTGCTCTGATTACGTTCCTGTTCTATGATTGTGAGAGGGATTTAAAAGGAGGGTATTATGATGAGGAAAAGTTTTGAAGGAAATCCTCGTAAAGTAATGTTAACATAATTACGTAGAGATCATTAAATAATATGATTCAATCATTATTGTTAATACTGAAATTTTAAAGAATATTATTTCCGAGCTTAAAGGAAACATTAAAATTAACAAAATCAAAATCAAAAGTCATTTATTCAAACTAGGCTGAAAATCAGCACTTTTCGAACGTCAAAGTTACATAAGACAGCCCCCCAAAAATGCCCGCCCTTCACCACTTCCTAGTGCTTTAGCTGGGAAGAAGAAGTGGTGGAACAAACTCCCCAGCAGCACATCTGTCTGTTTAGTTATATAAACTAGATTCTATACAAATTGTATGCCAAATAATTAACATTACGAAACACAAAACATTGGATTCAATTACACACTTGCCATATGTTAGCTAGCACACGCCAGTATACCAACAAAACAATGAACAAACTGTACTCAAGCAGATAAAAATTACAACAAAAAAAAACGTAAATAGAACTTAATACCTAAATAAAAGCCTCCAGGCATAAAGGGCGTGCCCGCTTACATAAGGCTATTGCTGAAGTGAGAAATGATAAACTAGCCCCATCGAAGTAAAATAAGTAAACGATTACTAATAACAATTAAAACCATGACCAGCAAGACGACCAGTCACCACAAGCAGCACCCGTTTACGAGCATAACGCAAAGATCAGCCATCAACCAGTTTACACATAGCATTTGTGAACCTAGAGTGAATCTTAACAAGTTGCGTACAAGTGACAAACATAATCAGTCTACAATGTTCCCACTGCTGGGACACAGGCCTCCTCTCTGTGAGAGGGAGTGAGCCTTAATCCACCACGCGGGACCAGTGCGGGTTGGTAGATGTCACATGTCTTCGAATTTTTGGTTCTAGGACATGCCGGTTTCCTCACGATGTTTTCCTTCACCGTTTTCAGAGCAGTGATGATGAAATAATTCACACAAAGTAAAGCGCCTGTCTGGGTTCGAACCTACGACCTACAACTCGTAAGTCGCGGCCGTTACCACTGGACCACCTCTGCACTAATAAGTGACAAAACTTGATCTAATTCGCAAATATTTTTCTGTAAAGACATTAATATTCACTATCAACAGCTGCTCGAAATAAATAACTATGTGACATGGGAAAAATGCTAATGTAAAAAACACTTAATAAATACTAAAAAGGGTTTCGCACTTTCGTAGCATTATTCGTAGCCGCGCTACGCCGTAGCAGTCTACGAAAAACGCGTAGACTAATGATAGTGGATTGTTACGAACAATACAATGTATAGTTATTTATGTTACGTTATAACATAGAACGTCGGTGTGTGCCGGCACTACGCTTCACTAAAAGTGCCGTCGCTGATACTTGTAAACAGCGCACGTGTGCGATACACTACTGGCCAAGATTATGGATGCATGACAAAATATTTTTGTTTGGTTTGCAGTTTGCACAATGTAGCGTGTGTAGTCAATCTGTTAAATCAAGACATTGGTACATCGACTGGGATAAGAATATTCTTTGAAAAAAAAATCGACTTATCTGTTAAACATAGCCTTTGAAAATACATAATTATACGAGTATATATCCACAAAAAAAAAACGCGTAGATGTTAGATAAGTTACACTGTCCTGTGTGTGTACAAAACAAACTTTCATCTACCCCACTTAACATTCCGTATAGATTACAACATGAGACGCAAGTAAACTAAAGAATAATACACAAGAGACCTAACAAACTAGATTTTATCACATCACCAACTTTTCTAACTAAGTAAAGTAAGTAAAAATAAATAAAGCGGTATACTTCCCGTGGCCCGAAGTGTAATACGTGTGTAAGTGATGTTATTGGAAAACTTGGAGTTGAGCGCTATACAATGTAGCTGGAATCGTTGGATGGCTCGCATCGCTCGAATAGCTCCGCTTAATGCGCTCGCTTCACTCACTGCGGTCACTCGCTTCCTTAACAATGCTGTTTATATGCTAATGTCCACGTTTTTAGTTGAATTTCGATATTACGTTCAGTGTAGCTTTGAGAGGGGTTTCAAAAGTTACGTTTAATGATACTCGTAGTTTCATAGGTCTGCGCAATAATCGTATCTATTGGAAGAAGTACTCCTCTGTATTATTTCGTTTCTCAATGTTTAAAGCTTGTTGAAAGGCTCTTAGCGTTGAATGTGTTGACTCTTTGGTATGTTTGACCCACGGAGTAGGTTTGACCCTTTGAATATATTTCATTCATTTACACACATATTTGTACAGTAAATAAGTATAAAGCCTCGTTTACCTATTTACTTTGCTAAAAGTTGATAATTTTGTAGTTAACTGAAACAAGGATAGGTATTATTACTATAAGTACAATAACTTGGCCATTATCTAACATAACAAAGCATAAACTCTCGCCTTTTTCCCATGGGGTGGGCAGCAACTACAGAACGCCACCTGCTACGAACCTTACATATTCTTTTTGCTTCGTTTACGCTCATACATCTGGTCGTACACGCACGCCGGTTGCGAGTACTACGACCTTTCTGAAGAACATCACCAATACGGCTAGTATAATTATGCCCTTCTACGGCGTCCCCTCCCGGCGTTTCCACTCATATCTGCCTTGTAAATACCTTTTGTTAGTCGCCTGTCATTCAGCCTCTCAACCACCAATAACCGAACATCTAAGTAAGTCACTACTGCTTACTCAACACAATAATGTATCGAAGTAAATCATTATCTGAACGAGGGATAGCTAACTATAAAAAGTTCCATGAATGAAAATGAGAAATAATCTAACTTTTTTGAAGTAATGCACACTATTGACTCTTCATAGATAAATTAATCGCAACAATTGATAAATAATAAATTAGGTATCTACTGGTCACTTTTTACCTACTTTATAATCCCATTAAAAAAATAATATTCAACAATAAATTGTCCAGCCCCGCAGTCCGCCAATTCCGATCATAACATGTAATAAAGTACAACAGATACCTCGGTAAGCAAGTCGGATACGGCGCGTAAATCCCTCGTAAAAAGATCGCTGACTGCACGCGATAGCGGTGTTCTGTCGCAGTTGATCTACTGCTGTTTGGATGTGCTGTGGCCCGTGATCAAACTGTTTATGTCTTGTGGAATATGGGACATTATTATATTATTATGAGGATGTTTTTATTTACGTTGCCATTTTACCTGTATCTTAATTGAGATTTTGATTAATTTGTTTCTGTATTTTTATGTAATGTAATGGGTTATGCTATTAAATCATTTGTTGAAGCTTTTTTTACTTTAGGATCATTGATTTATCTCGCAAGTATAGACCTGCGTTTAAAAACTTATTATGACTTGTATATAAGTCTTATTTGAAGGATAATATATTTAAATATAGAAGTATAACATTAAATATAGAAGTAAAATAATATAGTTTTTACTTTTCACAGATATTTTATTGTTTTAGTTTAGTATATAAAGGGTGGATTTTTGAGATGGGGCAGTAAGGGCAGGTACCTTAACAGTTATCGCCACAGAAAAATGGTCTTAGAAGACTGTCCTTAACTTTATGAGCTGAGATCTACATTTACAGATTTTGAAAATAATGTACAGTCAGTCATCAAGAAAATGGGCAGTTTTCACAAAAACTGCTTTTTATGCCAATCGATCCCGTTTCTTATAAGGAGCAATAATCGTTTTGAGTATTTTTTTGACACAGACAAAAGCTATTGAAATCTGCTTAAACTAGCCATAGAATGGTAGAATATTAAGTTATTATTTTTTTATTTACCTAATTCATATTTTCAGTAGATTTAAATAACTCGTCCAGCTAAACAACAAATCAGAATCGTTTCGTATTTTAGCAAAATATCCGAACGCTCATACGCTATCGGGCAACTGTCACGTTTAACAAATTTGTTAGGCAAAAAAACTCGGGGCCACATCCATTTATTATCCATTTTGTCGTGTGTATCGCGGGTCCATTAATAACCAGGACTTATCCGACTCTAATCTGCCTCTCATTGCTTTCCGCGGATGATTCTTTTTCGCGCCAAAAACTCCGCCATATTGGTATCCGAACAGATTTATTGCGCGGATTAAATGTTTGATAAATAATAAAACAGACTTTTATGTGTGTATTGTTTATTGCCGTGTGGCATTTGTTTAGTGAGAGTAAATGTTTCTAGGAAAAGAATCCAAAATTAGACAGTGCTTTAGTTGCCTGTGGAATAAAGATGAAACGTCGAATGACTATTTATTAATAGGTAGGTACTTCATGATTAAGAATTCATTTCCTGTATCGGGTGTCTTCTTTACAAAAAGAGAATCAAATATTGTGTCTACTTCGTAGGTACAAAACAAAGCAACATATCATACCAAATATTTTAACTAATTTATTTTTATTAAAACAAACCAAACCCTCGAACCACAAAACTGATTTACAAAAGCACCAGCACACTTCTTCAACAAACAAAACACAACACTTTACATACATATGTGTAAGATTTTCAATTTGTACCGGCTTGATCCCATTTTATCGGGGATCCTCGCTCGGGCACTGAGGGCTCGTAAGCCTCGTATGGGGACAACTGAGGGATCACACGAGGATGTTTTTGTGAGATCCGAGGACGTTATTGGATGCCAAATGAGTGATTGAAGTGTTTGTTCGCTAGTTAAGATAGGGTTCCAATGTTTTCGCGAATGCTATTTATGTTGGCTATCTATTTTATTATGTTATTGTGGTGGTCTGGTTATGAGGATGGGGATGAAATTAGTTTGGATAGCTGTAAGTTATGTTGGTTTGAAAATTAATTGATTGGGAAAACTAGTTTTTTTGAAAACATCACTTTTTATGACTGAGAAACTTGCCCGAACATCGATAATTTCGAAAACCATAAAGCGATTAAGAGATTTTTTTTCTTTTAATTTTAAGTTGCGGTTACTTCACTAGATCTTGTTAAATTATTGTTTAAAATACAATTAAATTGAATTAATCAACCCTATAACATTAACTAAGCCTTCAACCAAACGTTTAAACACAACAAAATCTCTCATTTAAACATTCGTACCTAACAAAGCACTTAAACCATTATAAGGCTGGTTACACACAATTTAAAATTCACCCACAATCGCCCGCCGCCGATAAGAGAACGAATGCGCATTAGCAATCCGGCGACGGCTCATAACAACACTGTAATACCTTAATTTAAATTTAAATGACATCTAAGCTCCGGCCGATTGTATCGCCGCGTCATGGACGAGGGGCCGATGATGAGTTATCTGAATGTTTTCATGTATTTTCGTGGTTGTTTAATGTTTTGAAGCTGTTGGTGGGCTTTAGTTTTGGGCTAAAGAAAAATAGAAGTAGTCCTCTTTTTATGTAAACTATTATTTGTACCTACTCACTTTAAAGCCAGTCAGTATAAACGTTAAAGGTAAAAATTAAGTAAAAGCAAACTATATATTTTTGAATAAAAATGGATCTTTCTTCCTTTACTTATTTTTGCATACGAGTTCCCAATATAGGTAATATTGGGAACTCGTATGCAAAAATAAGGAAAGGAAGAAAGGTCCATCACTTAGGTATATCGAAAATGTTGCTTATACATGCTTAACTCGCCTTAACAAATTGTTCCTTATATTTTTTAATGGGTGTGCATGCAAAAAATATATCAAAATTTTATTCCAAAAAGATTTCAATGAAATACTGCAACACAAAATCACTTTATTTCCCTTAAATTATATTCGGTTATGCTCAATTTATTCCCCCAACGCTGGCGCGGAACAGTTTGTAGAGGCAGCTAACAGCGGCTGATGAGAGGCTTACATGCGCGATAAGCGGGATTACTGTAGCCGCGTGTGAGCCCACCCTTAGTTTAAAATTTCAAGATCTGTTGATAGATAAGGAAATACAGTGAGACCGTGACGTATGTGTTTTAGAATGTGTAAAAGATAAAAAGAAAGTGATGGCTAGCTTTTTTTGAACAGTTTTATAGTTTGAAATTAGGAGAAGTACCCTATCTAAACAAAATTATTGAATTAAATTCTGGATTAATTAAATTATCAGAGTAATCATATTTCTTTCCTACAAAAATCTAAACCTCCTATATTATTGTGGTTAGACCCTGAATATTTTTTAAGTGTCTGAATAATCAAGAGGTGATATACAAACAAAAATATTCATTATTAAAAAAAAACACGCTCCAATTGTAATCTTCCAAAAAAACTTATACCAAACTTTCTCAATTACAGAAAAAAAGTAATCACAAAAGAAACGCAGGAATTAATAACAAAGGTAGGCTGAATTCATTAGTTGCCTTCGCCTCCTATCAAAAAAAATCTCTGCCGTTTCATTAACTTAAAAAAAAAACGAAAAAAAAAGAAACTGTCACCAAAAGAGCAGAGATTAAATTTTAAAGGCACTTTTTCTAAATTAATTAATAGGGGTGAGGTGACTTGAGGGAAAAAATTAAATGTCAAAATTACAACAAGATTCGCCTTAATTATGTCGGCGGGGCTCGCACTAATTACATTTTCTTAATTTGCAAAGTTCTGGCTCTTTGTGTTTTGAGCTGGTAGGTTTTTCGTTTTGTGCCGTTTTGGGACAGTAGTACCTAACTATGGGATTTAAGTTGTGGTCCTGTCGTTGAACAAACTTAGATAAGTGAAAAAACGCTGAGCACCTATTTTCGCTTGGAAAGTGGATGCTTGCTTTCCACTAAAGAATTAAGTTTCCCCAATAACTGGTAATTTAAACATCTTGACTAATATAATGGTCACATGCGTCAAAATGAAAAAGTGGTAGAGCCGCTTCTATGATTCCAATACAGCTAGATTATTAGCATCGTAGATATTTCCTCAGGATGTAGGCAAAAGAAAAGAGTACAAAACAACAACAATATCTTATTACAAGAAAAGTATCTTGCACGATCACTTAAGCGTGTCTTAAGTCATTTCGTGCTCCTTACCAAAACGCAATATCCGGGAGACCATTGTCTGTATAGAGCGGATGACACCCCACGACTTTACGGCCGAGCCCTCGCTAAACGCGCCACATTAAAATTTTTATTTTCACTTCAAGTTTGCACAAAAAAGGGGTGTATTTTTCTCATTGCCCACCGGGGATGGGCAAATTGAAGATAATTCAGTTTATCGCTTTAATATCTCTTTGTCTTTCAAAATTTGCAAATGAATTTTTTTAATAACGCCAAATTTGTAGCGGCCGTGCCTTTCTCTAATCCTTTTATGATTTATAGCCGTCATGCGGATAGATACTTGGATAATGAAGTTTGTGCTCCATTTTTTTTTGTTTTGTTTATTAGATTCAACCCTTTATTTTTTCATCCTAATCTGCTTTATCTACGGAATGAGTTTCTTCGTTTTGGTTGGTTTGTATTTAAGATTGATTTAGGCGAGTGTTTAAATTAGTAATAACAGTTTAAAAGATGACTTCAAAAGTCAATTGCCATGGCAAATAACTGCAAAAAAGTCTCCCTACACAGAATAAAGATAAAAACGCAAAACAAAGCCAATAACAATTCAAAAAACAATGTTTGCATATCAATAGGATGCATCGGATGCGTTTGCCTGCCCTCGTCCATTAGTGGCGAGCCATCGATCAAATACACAATTCCAATTTACCCGAAGCCACAAATTCTTCAAAACGACTGTCCGATCTCGTGCAAATAAAGATAAAAAATAAATTGGCGTGCCGCGGTGCCGCGGTGGTTTTTGCAGCTCTATGTTATATTCGTGTGTAGATAGGAATTGCAATGTATGGGCGGGGCGATTGGCTTTTTACGGGCTGTCCTTTTGGGCGATAGTGTCATGTATGTTACTAAGTATGGTATTGAATATGTGTACCAGGCACTTACATCAGGCGGTACTTACATGAGTAAGTACAATGCCATAACAAGTTAAAACAAAAAAAAATCAATCAGTCAGTTTATAAATGTCTTATAAGCACTCTAATTATACATACTAATGGCCTGTTTTACCACCCTTTTTCCGGATAATGTGGTGGATTTATATAAATCCAAAATACATAGCTGTTATCCGGACACTGGTGAAACAAGCCTTAAAATATTCTAAACTTATCCACAATAAAAATAAAATATTATGGGGTTGTACAGTAGGTACATCTCTGTCTAACCCTTCAGGGATAACATGCGTGATGTTATGTTGAGTTAATTAAAAACAATATTCATGAAGTGAACATTCGGAAAACGCTTTATAAGTAATCGTTATACAATCATCTCTCACTGATGTTTCATAGTCCCTACATACATTTAATTGCACATAAATCACGATGATCGCATGCAACGATCGTTTAACACAAGTAACGTTACTACAGTTATATAGAATAAGTAATTGAAGTAATTACTGGTACAATTAACATTCGAATGCTCTTCAATTAAAATAACTGTTAATGTTTTAACGCGTATTTATTATCGTAAATGATTAATAGTTAACAACCATATTTTTCTATACATTTATTCTCATCGTTTCCTTGTGCTGTGCGCATGATTAAACTTAAGCTATCATCAGCGTCACCACCATTTCAGACGAAGGACGTCCACTGCTGGACGTAGGCCTACCCCAAACGTCGCTAACTCAAAGTTAAGCTATTCCCTTTAATTTTATAAATGAGTAGAAGCACACGGCAACAAAAAGTGGATGCTGTTATGCAAATCTAAATCATTATAAGTAGTTATAAACCAATTTAAATACCATAAGGATAGTTAAAGTTAAAAAATATTCCACATTATCTAAATTATTCGTTATACCTTCAAAGAAATATAATGATTCAATTTAGCAAGAATTATTCGACTACCTGCAACTTATTATAATTTAATTTATTGTAAATTTGCATAAATAAAAAAGTCTTATTTTTTTTACTAATAAAAAATTACAAAACATTATTTTTCTAAATTAACTACAATTTCTTAAATTCTACATACCACCATCATCTGCCTTCCTTTTTTCGACTATGTTGGGGTCAGCTTCCAGTCTAGCCGGATGCAGCTGAATATCAGTATTTTACATGGAGCGACTGCCTATTAGACCTCCACAACCCAGTTACTCGGTAATACGATACCCCTTGGTAAGACTGGTTGTCAGACTTTCGGGCTTCTGACGACCGACTGTCAAAGATCCACAAATGACAGCCGGGATCAATTGCTTAACGTGCTTTTCGAGGCACGGAGGAGTCTAATTATGTAAAGACGGACACCCATCCAAGGACCGATCGCGGCAAGCGTAGCATAACCTGATCGATCGACCCGTGCGGCTGTTATTCGTTAGCCACAAGCCCCAAATTCTACATAATTATAAAGGTAAACTTATTTTATGTTTCTGCGCTAGTATGAACCCGTCGTTTAATAGGGGGTGGAGGCCTCCTCTGGAGATTTCTGAATTGGTGAATTCTTTTAACTTTTAATAAACGTCTCGCTATACCTCTTTGATATGATCTAATTATCGATTTCATTCGGTATGTGCACTTCCAAGTTTGATGATTTGCATAATAAATTATGCCAAATCACTTGTCAATCGCAACGTTCTAGTTCGCTCAGTAGCTAATAAGATAGATATGACATTTAATGAACACTGTGCTGTGACTTGCTCAAGCGCATAGTAGGTAGGTACAGGTGTACTGTGTAGTGTGTAGCAATCATTGAACGTTAACTCGTCAGTACCGTTAGGTTTACAAGTTATAAGCGGACGCAGTTTTAGGGTAATTCAATTGATGGGTACACTGAAATATTTTAATTATATATCTGAAGACTCTACACCGGTTATAGTACATTATGATATAAGTGCGGTAAGTTGAAAATTACAGCCGAGGCGATATTGCTAGCCCGAGCCGTAGGCTAGGGCTACAAGAAAGCAGAGGCTGTAATTATCAAAGCGCACGTATGTCATACGACGTTTTATAACATATTTGCAAGGAGATAAATAAAACTCGGACTTTCTTAAACAAATAAATCTTTAATCACTTTTTAAAGCAGTTATAATTTTTTGAAAAATTTGTAAAGTTGATTATTACGTTGCCAGTTGGCATTTTTATTGTTGTCAAGTTATTATTATTAGTTACAATTTCACCAGTCTCTCTCTCACTCTCTTGAGTGAAAGTAGGAGAAACGAAACCACAGAGTTCTGCAGTCGGTGGCGGCGACGGAGGCGGCTGCGGCGGCGAAGGTGGAATGTACGCGTGTGTGCTCGTAGATGGTCGAGAGTCAACACTTGGCTCCAAATTTATATTCCTTGTAATGCGGGAGCTAATTTCTTCTTTATTTCTCATCGAGTAATCTATGTAGCCCTCGGCTACACTGTTCGACCGCCTGGCCCTTCCGTGGCGTTTTAGTGTCAATAAGTTCGCACCTGAATCGGCGAGCAATGTAGCCGTGGACCTTCTGAAACTGTGCCCTGTGTATTTATGTGGATTATCTAAATTTAAGAAAGTGGCAATTTGTTTCGGTATTGCTCCAAAATGTATGCCAATGGGTTGGCTAGTGCATTTTCCATTTTGGTAATTTTGGAAAAATCTGTGAGACATCGCTTTTGTTGAACGAAGCCCTTCGTATTTCTTCACCATGTCGTGAAAAGGCCCCTGTATTGTGAACGATCTTGGAATTTTAGTTTTTGTGTTTTTGACCTGGACAAGAAGAACCCGCCTATGGTTCTCGACATCATTAGTTGTGATGTTTGCCAACTCTTGACGTCTACATGCACCATTTATACCGAATATTAATACAACCTGAAAAGAGATTAAAACAGCGTAAAAAACACCTATATTGTAAAGAAATACGAAAGTGAAAAAAAATAATAACAATAATTTAGTTTCAACTGACCTTTGTTGCCAAATATCGGCAATCCGGAGCTTCTTTTAGGAACTTCTTGACATTGTCAGCCTAAAATACTTTCGACTTTTTACTCACACTTGGCCACTTGAGCGTCTTTTTAGAAATGCCAGCAAGTTGGAGTATGACTTGATATCAATACCATGTTTTGTTTTCACAGTGCTTTTTAGCATTGAATAGTAACACCACAATGAGCTTGACTTATATTTTTGTGAAAGTTCCATGAAATAGGCTAAAAACACTCTTTCTGAAAATGAATTTGCATCTTTGCTTGGTTTCCATAAGATGAAATTTTGATACGCTTGTAAGTATCTATCGGTCGATTTTTCGGGCAAGAGGCTTAGAGTAGCCTTTTTTACTGCCTCTGAGACTTCTGGCGGTGTCGAATTAATAAATTCATCATTACTTGACGACATTTTCAAATAAAAACAATAAAACGAAAAAAAAAGGGCGCGTGTAATATTTTTTACTTGTTCACAAATTAGCGACGCGCGCGCATCAGCGCTTTTTTTTTTAATGCAAAGGCAAAAAAAACAGCCAGTATTACTAATAAAGTAAATTAATATTTTAGTGTTTTTGTTACAGATAAATGGTTGTAATTTATTTTCAAAATTAACTAAATTACAGAATTAAATGTTTGTTTATTATATTTTATCTCTAAAGTTAATTTTATTCATAAAGTGTTGACCACTTTTCTGACATAAAAACTCTTTGCTAAGATTTAAAAAAGTACCGTTCATTTTAGACGGAGCATCTTGATAAACCGTGCGTTTTACCTTATTAAAAAGAAACCCGTGCGTTTTACATTACAATAAAGCACAAGTACGTAATGAGATACAATACGATATTGAAATTGGTGAAATAAGAGACCCTTTACGAGCAAATGTGTTATAAAATAAACTTTTACGATATATTATAAAGCCTCTCAAACAAATTTGTAGGTTTTAGTGGAAATTATTAAAAATAATGTATAGGTTTATCTTGGTACATCGCTTTCCGGATAGGTAACACAAAACACATTTATTTGCAAACATAGCCTGCTCATCTTTTGGCTATGTAATGTGGGTACATTACATAGCCAAAAGATGAGCAGGCTAGGCAAAATAATTGGTGATCAGATAGCAGTGAGTTTTACATTAGCAATTGACGTATAAATAACAGCCAATAAAAAATAAAACATACCATTACATAACGGAATCGCCCCGCTAGTTCTTCACAACAAACACCACACAACCAACTGACCACAACTTAATGACAGCAAGTGAAGCGCAAACCTTATTAATAATTATTATTTCGCTATTAGCGGCCCCGGATTGGCCCCGATCTTTTATTGATTGCTACATGTTGTATAAAACATAAGGAAAATTAATGGATTATAGGTACTTGGTTTATTGTTCACACGAAGATTAAAGTAAAGGAAGATCATAAACTGATAAGGTATGTTGTGAAAATGATATTGATGAGATTACAGCTGTTCTATTGTGAAGATAAAAAACTAACTGAAAATAAGCGTTAACGAGCGTCAAAACTTTTAATGAATCAAACTTTCATGTTCGTTGTAGTAACCCATAACGAACAATTTTGTTTAAGGTGCATCCGCAGTGGTAGTCCGCGAAATTCAAATTTTCTTAAGTTTTTTGCAATTTGCAGATCAGTGTCAGCCTGTATCTTGATCAAAATAATGATTCGCAACCATAACAAATATGTATTTACAGAATTATAATCATTAATACATCTCTCTTACTTACATTTGTCTCAAATCTCTTATGGAAAAAGTTCAAAATGCAAAAAACGTAAGATGATTTGAATTTCGCGGGCTATCACTGTGGGCCCACTTTAACAGGGTTAATTGAGTAGAACTATAGGCATCCAGCGTTCGGAGAACTAGACAATACCTACAACTACCAGTATTAGCTCACTTACAATAGTTACAGTTTCCCATCAGTTTTTTGTGATATTATCTACGTTACGCCTTATAATGAAGTGTTATAAAACATGACAGACTAATAAATAACTTAATAAACTATGTGATAAAACCACAAAAAAAGGTTCTAGCTCAATCTTTTTTATTTAAATTCTTCGCAATTAGCTTACAAGATGGCATGCGAAAAAATCACGGTGATTAAGGCTCAGCACACATTAGGCGACGCGACAAATCGCCGCGACTATTAACTGGAGCAAGGGGTGCGATAAGTCGCGCGTGACAAATGACGCCACGGCTAATGATGTCGGGGCTTAGTCGCAATGTGGTGGCGTTTGATTACATCTGTTTTACTGGAGCGTGAATATTGTTAGTGGGGAAGAGGTTCCTGGCTAGGTGTTACATACTATCGAAGTGACATTGTTTTGTTGTAAACGTCTTTGGCGAATGATTTGCAACTGTTTCGAACGCAAACTCCGTATTTATTTAAACTTCTCACACACAAAAAGGCACAAGGACGGACCATTCTGAAGCGGAGTCAATTCCTACGGAGAAGAACGGGCAAGAAGCTCAACGGATACTTTTAAATCAAAATATACATACATACATAAACTGACGAGTTCTTCTCACGGGGGTAGGCAGAAACTACAGATCGCTACTTGTTACGATCCTTACATACCTTTTGCTTCGTTAACGTCCATACATAGGCACAGCCCTTTGTCAATCCCTCATTACTTACTGTATTACATCATGGGGAGGATCCCCTAAAACTACATTAAAACCAGTTGAGGTTGCCCAGCGTGCCATCCTAAAGGTTTGCACCTTCAAACCCAGATTGTCTCCTACTACGCAGCTTTACGAATTCTGTGGAGTCCTTACAGTGAGGCAACTTTTCCTTCTCAATATTATATTAATGCAACATAAGAAGATCTTTTACAACCCACTCACTTTAAATAGGCGCACAAAATATGTGGTTTGCCCAAAGCCCATCGCAACTAAAACAAAATTTAGCAATAGGTTTGCTCCATTTATTTGCCCCTACATCTACAATACCATAAATAAAAAACTTAACATATACCCGATGACAAAAAAATCTTGTAAAACTACAGTAAGTGAGTACCTACAGAAACTCACATATGAGGAGACGGAAAAATTGCTTGAGATACCTAGCTAAAAATAAATTAAAAGACAATAGTTGAATTATTAAAATTAAACTTAGTAACCTATCACTAAAATAACAAAAGGTCATGCTCCGCAATCTTACACACCCTCTTACACTCATTCACGCACACCTCCATCACAGACAAAGAGAGGACTGCATACACACCTACTTAAATATTATAGTTTAAATATTGTTAACTTAAATTTAAATTTCTAATTTTTATTTTTATATTTCTAATTAGGATACGTACATTCATACATGTGATCATTGCACGGACATAATAATGATAATTAATTTGTAACTCAGGGGGATCGGCGTTGAGGGCTGAAATACAGGCTATGCCTAGTTCGGCCCCAAATGCTAATACTTTTGTGTACTATAAGTTTAGATTAAGCACTCTACTTGATAACTAATGTACATTTTTACGTGAATAAACATAAACACATAAACACATAGGCGTAGCTATTCACAACCATTCGAAAAGCTGCCGTGTCGGAAATTATACTTTTTTGATTGCCGATTCACCTTGCTTCCGACAAAAAATAGCTGTCGGAAGAATGGCGGTCGTCTATTTGAAACTGAAAAAAAAGTCGGGTTTTAGATTGGTGAACAGCTTTTAGATGACTTTTTTGATAACGTTGATTGATGTTCGATTCGGCACGGAAGCGTATCGAATGGTTGTGACTAGCTATGCTGTTCATAAACGCGGGCTACACATCAAAATATAGTTACAATATCTAGACACTCGGTAGCGTGTCAAGCCAAGTTCAAACCAAGAAAAAGGATCTGGTGACGCAGCAGCCGTGCAGCCGCATTACACGAACCATTTGAAGCCACTTTTGACTCCTTAATAACTGAAAATCTATTTAACATAAACACATGAAATTTGGTTTATTTAATAAAAACCCCTTAGATTAACTAGAACCCCAAATTTCATAAATACAGCTCAAACGGTTATTGAGATTATTAACGTTTATAAATCGTCATTTTTATCACTGACTGACTGAATGACATATAGATCAAAAACTTAACCTACTTCCAGATGACCTAGAAAGTTGAAATTTGGCGTCCAGCTAGGTAATTGTGTGTACACAAAGGAAAAATAGAAACAGTGAATTTTTATTTGAATTATTTTCCAAGCAATCGATTTTTTATTAATATCTTAACACCTTTCGAAAGCATAATAGCACAAACTTTTTCTTTCGCAGGAGAATAGGTTCCATGATGAAAAGTCGCTTTTATCGTTTTGTATAATAGATTGTTTATAAGACTTAGACAACCAATAATAACACAAACTGCAACTGGTAACGCCGCTGGCTCAGCGATCTGACATCATTGCGAACAACTGTAACTATTATGTTACGAAAGAAATATATTCTATATATATACACAATCTTGCTACTTATATTTGAAAATAGTAAAAGTCTGTGATTTACAAGAGCCCAGTTTCAAATTCTGTTGTCTGTAAACGTTTAATAGTCTCTTTGAAAATGTACATAAAACCTACAAAAAATTTAGGAACGTACGAAAGGATTATCAGCATAATATAATACTCAATCATTTATTGCATTCCACAATGTATATGCTTAGGTGGTAAGTAGACATTTGTTGTAACAATCATGGACCCTGTCGGGCACAGCAACAGAAAAATTTGAAGGAAGAGAACATATTTAGGTATACATCCAACTAACTTATTTTAAGTATTAGTCTAAGGTAACATTTTATTAATTATTAATTTAATCTAAAAAAAAGCTAATACAAGCTAGTCAGAATGCAGATTGTTGGATAACACTTAGTCTTCCAGCACATACATAGAGAGGTATACCTTAATTACCCTATTTGCTAATTTTAGAAATCACTTTTGAATGATGAATAACAATAATTTATTTACAAAAAGTAATGATATCCCATCTTTACATAAATTTGAAAATGAGAGCCAAGTTCAAGATTAAGAATATGCGTGCCGACAACGCCGACAAAAGAATTTAAATCTAAATGGATGCCAAGTTCTGTAGATAATCCTGTAATTTATTTATACATACAAACCACGCATATTCTTAACATTGAACTTGGCTTCCATTTTCACATTTATGTTTTTGATGGGATATTGGTTACGTCATTCATGTTGACATACGATTTCTATAAATATTGGTAGAAATGTTTTTTCAAAAGGCTTATAGGGAGGAGCAAATACCTACTAGAAGACTGCTGTCATCGTTGGTGGTCAGAAACGATTCACAGGCAATAGTCGATTGACGACAAGTTTTTTGTTTCATTTAAGTACCTACACGACTTATGATGTCGCGCGGGTGGCAATACTGAGTCCCTCTACAGCTTTGGTTTCCTAAGAAAGCGGTAAACGGTCACACAATAACGGCTGTTTAAATACAGAGCGTTTTTTGACACCTTAATGTCAAATTCTGGTGAAAATTACAATTTTTCATGACGGCTGTTATAATATAACGGCCCTATTTATACTACACACAAGCCTGCAGTTTCAAAACCTTTCTTACACCATTAAATAACATAACCCGATCTACCGCCAAAACCATAAATGTAACAAACTTAAAGCTGTCAATACGTTCGTATAAATCAAACATCTCATCTTGTGAGAGAAGTTGCGAAACGTGACCTGCCTGCAAACGTAGATAATCCTCCTTGAAATATCTTATTATGCATTTTAATATTTTGGCTTACGTACCTACTTACAAAGGATTTTAACATTAGAGGCCATTAAATAACATTATTCATCTGAGAAAAGCCAATCAAAATTTATTTTGAGTCAATAGTGCATCGAAAAGCCATAAAAACCCTACTTAAAAATAGTTCTAAAATAGTAGTTTTAAAGTAGTGCAATGAAATGTATATAAGCATCAAAATCTTTCAAACATTCCCAAAAAACTATATAAGTACTTTCGTTAAATCAATTAAAGCTAAAGCCCACAGTCTACTACGTTAATCTCCACACATGGACCGAGTGCATCAACTTATGAAGCAACAAACGTAATTACAACGCGCACAAAAACATCAATTCATTCAAATTAATTACCTGTATAACAACATGGCCGCTGTTTATTCGACATGGCTACTGAAACACCATTATCCCTATCAAGCCATTACCGAGCTCTCTTGTGAAAAATAATAGTTATTCACATAATTACCCGACCCTACCCTGAGCGAACGAGACAGACTCACTTCATTCAAACGTTGGAAAGGGACAAGCGTATTCTCAGCGGGCCGTCTTCGAACACTTAAGTAATTGAATGGTACGGAGGGTAAGACGGGTATAAAAGTATGAACGAAAAATGGAAAATAATATTATAAGTAAGGGTATCGTCAGAAGGGGTCGGGAATCGTCGGGAATCGTCGGATTGGTCGTAAAAAGCTTTGATGAGCGTATGTTTGAACTGAGGTGTTTACTCGTAGGCTGCCGTTGGCACTAAACATACACTTACGTAGATGACACATGCTGAAGTTTAGAACACTCTCGTGTTATGTATTTTCAGTAAGTACGTAGGTATGTAATATAATGTTGTTTTGAAAACAATGCTTCGCGTAAAGTTCGTATGTATGTAAATGAACTCGCTATCTTGGATTCAGAGAGAAGTATTTTATAAAATAGTTTTATTTGACGAAATTTTACGTGTCATGTTATTTTACGACGAGTTTATAAAGTTCATTTCTTTGATGGTCAGAAAATAATGGAAATGGAATGATATTTATTATTGTATAAATTAGTGTTGTTGGGTACTTATTTTTTATCAGCTTATATAGCTACCATTAGAAATAAATCTGAATGTGCTCATTCACATTGTTCTTCTATTCCGTTTTTTTTAATCTCAATAAAACATTTCATCATCATCATTATTTCAGCCGAAAGACGTCCACTGCTGGACATAGGCCTTCCCTAAGCACCGCCACTTCAACCGGTTCTGAGATTTACATCCAACGGATTCCTGCAGCTTTAGAAGAAAACATTTGTGTAATCATAGCTCATGTGGACATAAAACCTTACTTCTCCAGTCAGCAATTTCTAATCTACTCAACGTAACACAGCATTGGATCCGTCTCCATTTAACCTAACTTGTACAAGACTGCCAGCATGCGTCAGGACGGAGCAAGTCACGTCATAAAGTAAGGCGGCCATCAACTCCGCGAATATAAAACCAAATGGCCCAATGATAATACGTATATATTAGTATTGTGTTGTTTTGCCGTCGCATATTTTTTATTGCGACTGTGTATCGAGCCGGCCGATTTAGTTTTATAACTTTATGTAATGTCGCGCTGTCGTAAATGTGGACCAGGACTTATTTATAGTGTCAATAGTCGTGTTGGATAGTCGCAGTTTGAGAGAGAAGTTTTGATGTAGCTGCGAGTTGTTTTGATGCTGGTTTTTGTTTTAATTAGATATTGTTTTAGGGAGATATTAGAGATGTGTTTTGAATATTTCATTGAGGTACTAGAAGAATTGAAAATGTTGGCAGAATTCAGTTTATTTTGATATGACATAGCATAACAAAACAACGCCTGTAATCCCCGAAGGGTGAGGTAGAGTTGTACCTACAGTATACCCACATTTCGCCAGCTATTTTGAAGTCCCATGAAATTAGGGGCCAGCCTATTGCCATCGACCGGGCACAAATCCACAATCCGGGCTGCTACTGAGAAATTCCTTATGGAAAAACCCAATAACACTTTGCCCGACCGTTTTTTTTGGGTGGGAAATTATCAAATATCTTCTCCCGCTCTGGGCGGAGCGGGAGGGTGTGCCAGACTCTTACTAACTAACACCCACCCGTATTCCTTCCATTGCCTGTGTTGCCAGGGGCCTCGGTAACCCTTTGGTACCTTCCTGTGACCCCGGCAGGCATCGGCCCTTGTGGACCCCTACGCTTGTGCTGACAACACCTCTTTGAGGCGCGCGTGGAATACAACGCGCCGTTGACCCGGGCCTGGTCCTTACCGGACGGTGAGCTACCCGTTGCTCACCGTCCGCAAGCCCGCGCCTACGGTGGCCGGAAATCCGCCCGGGATTCCCGACGCCCAGGGCGTCTCCTGCGGCGGCTGGGGTGAGAGGGCGCGAAATTTGCCTTTCCCTCTACCGTCCCGCCTCCTCCTTCGCGAGCATTACTGCTTCGCAGAAGGAGGTGATGGCTACCCATGCCCTCTCGCTCCGTACCATGGCCTGAAACAGGGCTGCACGCGAGAGATCTATGCCGCCGATCGCCTCCACGAGGAGACGGCGGTGCTCTGCCCAAGCCGAGCAGACCTCCACCGTATGCTCCACCGTATCCTCCGGGCGATACACACAGTGGTGACACCCGGGCGTTTCCTCCCGCCTTATCCGACACAGGAACCTCCCGAAGCTGCCGTGTCCGGTGAGGACCTGCGTCAGGCGGAAGGTGAGGACGCCGTGGCGCCTCTCTAGCCACTCCTCAAAGAGGGGATTTATCGCCGCAATCGTGGCGTGCCCAGCACTGGTTTGCGACAACCGTACTCTCCATGTCACCATGAGATCCCGCCGGAGCTCCGTCCGCTGTGCCGCGATTTCTCGCAGCAGAGGAGTTACGTCCCGGCGTTTCGCCTCCTCGCGCCACTCCCATACGTGCGCGAGGACTTTTGCCTCCAGATCCCATGGCGGCAATCCGGTAAGGAAGCTCGCTGCCTCACAGGAGACCGTGCGGTATCCCCGGACCATCCGGATGGCCATGACCCTTTGGGCCGCTGCGCCAGGGAACGCGCCCATACAGGAGCTCCGTAGACGGCCATGGACCACACGACCCCCGCGTAGAGCCTCCGGCAGGAGGCGTTTGGTCCCCCTAGATTGGGCAGGAGCCGCTTCAATGCAGCCCCTGCCCGCTCCAGTTTGGGAGCCAAACGTCAGAAATGCTCCATGAAGTTCCACCGGCTGTCGAGGTCGAGTCCCAGGTACTTCATCGTCGACTCGACGCCGATGGAAACCCCTCCTACCGTTATTTGGGACCCCAACGGTGGCGCGTTCCGAGGACCATGAAAACACACGGCCTCGGACTTGTGCAGGGCCTCGAGTCCCAATTGCCGGATCCTTTCGACGATTGTCGCAACCCCGCGTGCCGCTACTTCGGCCGCCGCCTGGTGCGACCTCCCCTGCGCCAGGACCAAAGTGTCGTCAGCGTAGCACACCACGCTGACGCCGCTAGGCAGGTCGGCGCGCAGCACCCAGTCGTATCCGATGTCCCACGGCTGCGGCCCCAGGACCGATCCCTGTGGGATACCGCACGACATCTCTTGCCGGTTCTACCTCCCTGGTGACCGGGGTAGATGACGGCCCTGTCCGTCAGATAGGCACTTTGCCCGACCTGGGAATCGAATCCAGAACCTCATGCTGTGCAGTAGCGCCTGCGACCACTAGACCAACGAGTCAGCTATTTTGATATTGTGTTCTACAAACCTTTGACGGGATCGTGACCAGTAACCAGTAACTGTGTACGTATTTGAACATAAAATCTGCATCATTAGGTAGTACTAGTATATAGCCTATAATTTTATCATCTCTACATTTTAATGACTGCAACTGGTAGATTTACGAGTACACTGTGTCGTTAACTTACTCTTCTACCGACGCCCCTGTGTATACACAGTAACATGAACTTATATGTTTGAGGCTATCAACATTGAGGGCTAAAATATTGGCGATAAAGTTGTTATAATTATGCTTTAAATCATCACCATAGCACATAGCTTTCTATCAGCAGCACCAAGTTATCTGAATGTGATTGAATATATTTTAGTTCGAAGCAACTCCTATATGATCTTTACTGGCTCCTACTCCAAGATCCAGGGTCTCTGCTCATGCCAGTATTTTCTCCAATATAGAACATTGTTCAGAAAGGACATGGATTCATAATTTAACAATTCAAGTCTCTTAAAGTAGCTTTGATAAGCCATAACACGTCATGTTTGCAACAAACTCCCAGCACCAAATATCATCGATGTGCTAAAATCATCTAAAATTTTATCCAATTAAGTGCTGTTGTTAACATAACGAGGAGACCTAATTCCGAACAGCCATGATACCCTTATAATGACATCGACATCTGGTCCCAATACCCAACCTTCAGTACAATCGACGACCGTCCTACGGGCTAATCATGAAAACGTATTTATGACCTAATTAAACTCATGTCGACCCGAGCGACGAGGACGGGACATATCAACCTCAACAGGAGCAAAAGAGACAGCCAACTCCCCAGGCCAGTGATTAATGATCGTTATATGGCTGGTTAAGTACCGTGTAATTTGCAAAACGACCCTTAATTACCGTAGAACACGGCTACTATCGCCGTCTTTGTCGTATGTAAAGATTTCACGGGCGTGCGAGCGGGATGGAGGGTAGTTCGTGATGCGACTTTAAAGGCGGTATTTAATGAGGCATTATGATGTCGACCGCGCAGATTAGGTCCTCATGGAGATGAAAATTGTTTGCTGTTCTCTTTATATTTGGCTTGGCTGGTGAACAAACATGAGAATTTAGTACAGATTTAAAGCAAGACCGTCTGTGTTTGACTTTCAGTCCACTGAATAACGGGGTTTTAAAATTGCGCTAAGTTTGATGCTCTTGCAATGAAACTTTCCTTTTTCCGAATGTACGAGTATTTTTGCTTTGTCAACATTGGCATTTATTTCAGCTCAACTTTACCTCATGCAACTTCCACCTTGAAATACATATAAATCTCTAGAAAGTTCTATCTTAGTCTAACAGTTTTCCATTGTACGTATAATAAATTGCATAAAAATGCACCTATCAAATGCACCACTGCATAGTTAATTTAAAAATACAAGTGCATTAACAACTTGCTGCTTCAGTAGATTGAAAATGTTTTATGAAAGTCATCACACCGTTGTCCCTGTGATTTCCAGTATACCCAAATTTTACTAAATATCATAATTTCAGCAATTCAACTTAAAAACTACGCTATAGATACTTGGACATTTTATTAACCCTGTTTTTCCCCCGCAGGTCTGGTTCCAAAACAGAAGAACAAAATGGCGGAAAAAGCACGCGGCCGAGATGGCGACCGCGAAACGTAAGCAAGAGGAGCTTGGGGAGGAATGCGACGACCAGGAGCAGCACGACAACGATTGCAGTGACGAGGAGGAGGCCAAGAGGCCGCGGCTCGACATCCATCACATGCACCAGCAGCTGCCGCATCGACAGTGATCACAAACCCCGGGCGATGTCCCCGCCCGAGACATGAACATTCCCAGTGCTACTTACACCCAGAACGATTCCTACTACCAGGAATACTCTGGTTACAAGGAAGAGGAAGCTCCCTGCGACCTCTCAAACTGGCAAGTCCGTCGGTTTGAGGACATGACCAGGTCAGGTGACAGTGACAATTTGAACAGTGATGGCGTTAGTGTCGACGACGAGCAACCGATTAATTTCGCGTATTATCACTTTTAACGTGTGTTAGTGGACGAATTGTGTTGCGATTCGATTTGAGTGTAGCAATTAGACACTTTTACAAACTATTATTATAATTATCAATCAATTGATATCTTTTTACAGTCACATTGTTTGTTAAAACTTGAAGACGAGTGTCGTGGATACTGTACAAGTAAGCGCTATGTAAAAACGATTATATTAAAGTAATTAGCTTTACATAACTGTAAATATTTATTGTATAAGTAGTCATGTGATAAATTATAAGTAATTTATTGATAATTTTAGATTTTACATGTATTTTGTGAGCATAAACGTGTAAATTGTATGAATCTTGATACCGGTGCCAATTTCCTATCTGTAGTTATATTCGAGTATAAAATTAGATGTTATTTTGAATTAATATGTTTTTCCTATTTTTCGTATACCTGCTTAGCCCGAGTGATTATGAAAAGTAATTGTAGTATCATACTATCCCCGCTCTCCCCTTTCATAAAAGCTAGTTCACATAATGATTAACTTTTGGCTTTTTTTTTATTGCCTTTTTACGGTTCCGTAGTCAACAAGGAAACCTTACAGTTTCGCCATGTCCGTTTGTCTGTCTGTTTATCCCCAGCTTGGCTCAGAGACTCTTCGTACTAGAAAGCTGTAATTTGGCATGGGTATAAATATTAATCACGCCGACAAAGTAATAAAATAAAATCTTTTTACCGTATCGCTCCTACACGTAAAGTGGGGATGATTTTTTTTTCTCATCTAACTCATTGTTTGGGGTGTCGTTGGAAAGGTCTCTCAAAAATATAGCGAGTGTGCGAAAATAATTTTAACAAAATATTAAACTTTAAAGTGCTATTTTTTGTTAGAGTCAAGTGCCCCCCCCCCCCCCCCTCCTGCCAGTTACATGGTTGTTTTTGGATATGTGAAAAATTTACGTCAATAGCGTATATAACGAAATTAAAAGGAAAACTATCACAGCTAAGTAGGTTTTACAAGTTAACGAGTAATAGTCGACCAGCTTAGTTGGAGTGTAGGTATGTAGTAACATGTTTTTCAACGAAAAAGTTAAGTTTGTTCTTGGGATAAATTCATCCCGGAACCCTTTGTGCGTGGTCCGACATGCATTTGGCTGGATTTGTTTGTAATTATCCCGCTATAAACATTTATAACTAAATACTTCCTCTGAGTGCATCCACCTTATCTATTCAAACTGTATTCATTTGATATATAAGCATACTGCAAAAACAATGCTAGGTAATTTATGTTAATGGTGTGAACAAGTTATTATTGGTCAGAGATTTTCATACCGTTACTCGAAAATTACTGAAAAATCATAAAGGCTAGAAGTCTTTGTCGTCACCGGCGCCGTCGGAAAACTCAGACAAAACTTGAAAGTATTTTTACTAATTTTAAAACATTAGCTTTTTAACCTTTCTCGTTTTATTATTAACAGTATTTGGCGTTATAAATTAGATCTTAATACATATTCAAAGTTTTGTAAAGAAAGTTATATCAGTCCGCTTTTTGAATCAATTTATATCCTTCACGAACATTATTTTGTATTCATAAGAATATTATTTTTCATATTTAAAATGATTATAGTCACACCTCTAGGGTACGACAAAAACTTGTACAGATTTCTTCCTTAATAACTGTAAATATTAATATTTGTAACACTATTATGTCGTTGAGGCATCGCAATATGTATATTGTACATTTTAACTATACAAGATGTAAATAGATATTTAAACGAATTTAACTATTGTAACTGAACTACGAGTAGTGAACACCACGCGACAGTATTACTATTTAAAAGCTAAATGTGCATAATTTGAAACCTGTTTGGTGACACAAACAATGTTACTGATTCGAAATTTAATTAAAAACAATGTTTTTAATTTGAACGGTCTTTTCCATCTCAAATAGTTAAAAATTAACATTATATTTTAAAGTAGTTTACCATTTAATTTATAATGCTCAAACATTTTCTTAATACTTACTTTTTTCTACCAGTGTAACAAAAATGATGTCATTAATAGTTAGCGACAAACTCACACAAAACTGTAACATATAAAAATGAGTTTGTAACCTCAAATACTGCACATTTAACTCACTTACATCTATAACACTAAAACTATAAGTTTACATAGAAAATGAGCTTCAAAAATAACGAGATTAATTCGCTTATAAATGCACAAAATATAAATAACTGTAAATGTCTGTAAAAGCTTGGAAGAATAAGCACTAGAGGTCAATAACCTCCAGTTACAGAAGAGACAAACTGCGTTTAAAGTAATCATGTTTAGATCTAAAGAGCGTGGACATTCTACGTACTGTGGTTGAAATAAACAGTTAGTAAAAATATTATACGTTTTTGATTTTATTTTTATCATCCATCATCATTAACATAATCGTAAATAAAACTTTGAAAACTGGTAAAGGAGTAGACACTGAAAGCAGATAGAGGTACAACGTTTCATGATATCATTGCAATTGGAATGATGATTGAATCGTAAAAGGAGAAAAAAATACTTTTTATTTTTTTATTCCGTTAATCATGCTGCTCGTGTAGCTGGGGAAGCAAAACTCTTTACATTGTAGAGAAAGAGAACTGGAGCCTATTTAATAAAACTGACGAAACGAAACTGACAATTTTACAAGTTTGTTTCATATATTTTCTGGTTTATTAAGCAACACTTGTCGTGGAGATGGTGAACATGTGTCAATTTTGTAATTTTTTTTATAAATATTATGCATTGTCAGATATAACAAATAGGTCCCTGGTCCCTGGTCCCTGGCCCATGATCTCGATTTTAAAAAGCCAGTTGGGTATAACATTTGCCTACCTACTTATTTACTATCTAAAAATAAAGTTTCATAGTATGTTTACAAAAAAATACCCAGACTCTGGCTTTAGATATGCCTTTGGATAGGCATTATAATATTTAAAATCGTCAATAAGGTAAAGAAACAGAGGAATCATGAACGAAACTGAAAAACATTCATGAACATACATGTGTTAAATCGGGTGAAAATCCAAGCACCTTGCAATTTGGATGAACACATTACATGAATATATAGTAGGGGTAATGTTAGCGAGAGGTAGCCATTATTGAATGGGCTGTAGTCTGTAAATATAATAGTCTGGAGAGGTTGTTCAATGTGGCTTGTACAGTTTTCGAACTGACAAAAGTGTATTTATTATCCATTGCAGTAAAAAAAGTTACTTTTTTGATGGGAAAGGTAAATCTATCAAAATATCCAGTCAAGACAAAGAAAATACAAGTAAATTCGATAAAATCTCCACCTTCATTCAAATAATCAGCCATCGCACAATGTAGAGACTGTAAGATTACCTCACTGAACAATATTCTCAAGCAAAATCCATTCCCGACACAATCCTCTAAAGAAAATCCGCGTCTCCTACCAAACAAAGGAAATCCTCAATTTTGAACCGTTTCAAATCTGTCAATAAAACATTGTACGCATCGGCGGCGTCCCGTTTATCGAACCGATACGTATGTACCAGCCTTACATCGGAAAAACCTTTAGGTAATCGAAGGAGGCGCAAGCGGGCAAAAATCGCGACGCCGCCCGTTGCCATGGCTACGAACCAAGACGGTAAACAAGCACTTAGAGAAAATCAAACTTTATCTTGAGTCAAATAGAGCTGGCTTTTGAATGTTGGAGTTGGAGTTGTACTACTTGTGAAGCGGCTTGTAGTTATAAATGTAAAACATCGTTTACTGGCTGTTAGAGCGAGAGGTCGGAGGGGGTGAAAGGGGGGTATTCTTTCATCTGTTGTGGCGAGCGCCGCGCGATAAGGTGCCGCTTCTACCTTTTATTTATGACTACATTTTAAAGCGGGGGTGAGTATGTTACGCAATTCGGCGTGTGATTTGACGGTGGGGTTGTAGATAATGTTTCTACTGATTTTGGTGATAGCACTTCTTTCTGCATGGAGTTCGTGAGGGAGGAACTCTTGGTTATGTAGGGACTGGGGCAAATGTACACGACTTTTATGTAAAGGAAGAAATAAACAGCCGAAAGGATGTGTGCAATACTGAGGTGGTATCGATTCCACTGAGCTGTGTTTTGTAAGATGTATGTAGACGTACTTCTGTAGCACAAACAGACTACCAAGAAGATCTAGGTACTGGATTCACACTCTAGACAGCTGTCTATCAAAATCTATATCTAGGCGATATTAACACAAGTTAACTGAGTCTAACCAAGTAAAGAACTCTATCATTAACTTTAAATAGACATCTGCAATCATAAATAAACTCTATCGCAAACAAACATAGATAAGACCAAACCATATTTAAAAACTTAACATTAATTGCCGAATCTAAAACAATAAAAGAAACTCCCATGTTACAAGTTGACAATACTTATTTAGAATAAGTTCACACCTACAATGGATATTAATTACGAAACAAAAGAAGATTAATGTCAAAGAACAATATATCAATATCGATGATTATGTCAATATTACACGTTACCGACGAATATGGAGAGAATGACATATAATAGCTATTGGAAATCTGGCTTGTTAAATGGCTCATAAGAATAATAGATTCATGGCATAAAAAAACTAGGAATATCTTTCATCATAACACATCGTTTTCTAAACCATAGCTTACGTAGCTTATCTAAATAAATGCAGGATTTTAGGCACTACTGACTTAGGTAAGGTTAAGGAAATCATTACATCGTGAGAAAATAGGTCTTTTGATCTGAAAACATCAACATGCAGTGATTAAGGGTCGGGTAATCGCCGTTGACCTTGGTCCTACAAATCCGCATCGCGCTCACGCCAAGCCGTTCGGTTTCATAGGAAATATTACTTTTTAGTTTCGAAAATATGAATATTTGAAAAAAATCACAGATAAAATGATATATAATAAAATAATCATGAAAATATAGTAAGTAGTTTGAAAGTAATATCGTTTTTTAGGCTTTGGCTACAATAATTCCTGAATTTATTTAATAAAGTATTTAAATACACTACTTAAATATTCACATATAGAATTGATGTTAAATGCGTTCTAGTATACAACATTTTTGCATAACCTACTTGCATTATATGAAGACCGGAAGACAAGCGTTGGAAGGCCTCCTACAAGGTGGACCGATGACCTTGTGAAGGCCGCAGGAATCCGCTGGATGAGGGAAGCACAAAACCGGTCGAAGGGCGGTGCTTGGGGGAGGCCTATGTCCAGCAGTGGACGTCTTTCGGCTGAAATGATGATGATGATGATTATATGAAGACGTAATAACATATTTAAAAATCTCTAAAATCATATATGTCATCTATGTGCCTTAAGCGTGGCCACAAATAAATACTTGTGTCTTCTTTGTATAAGAATAAACTTTTTCTCTACATTGCAGCTTTGGCAAAGGCTGCTAACATGAAGTAACAAATTCAGTTATGAAAAAATCAAAATCAAAAGTCATTTATTCAAACTAGGCTGAAATTCAGCACTTTTCGATCCTCAAAATTACATAAGACAGTCCCCAAAACGCCCGCCCTTCACCACTTCCTAGTGCTTTGGCTGGGAAGAAGAAAGTGGCGCAACAAACTCCCCAGCATAACAGCTGTCTGTGGCACTTGATCTATTTCTACCATAACACTACACGACTAAAACCCACCACAATAATAACACATTTCATTTGATCTTTGCCGTTTTAATTGCCAAAACAAAAGCCCTATATCTTCTACCTACGTGCCTCAAATAAAACGAGCCAATATGGGTTAACTTCGAAACAAAGAGCGTGTCATAGTCGATACAGTCGTAACAGTCATAGAACACACGTCAGTCATAAAAATCCTACGTGCACATAAAACTTGTGTTTAGTGTGGTAGACCCGCTGGCCACACAGAGCTGCAGGCGAATTCTGAATAAGACTTGAGAAGTCGCATCAATCTCGATTTATCAATTGAAATTGCGATGATTGAGATGCGATTTCTCAAGTCTTGTCAAGTCAAGTCATGCAAAAAAACAGAAAAATTGATCTTGCAACATAAACAAACACTATATCACGCCTGTGGGGTTTAGGGAATCCAAACTACAGCCACATTTCACCAGCTATGTTTAGGTCCTATATAATAGGGGCAAGCCTATTGCGATCAAGCGGACTGAATCTGGTTGGTTGGAATTGATGATAGAGAATAAGCAGTTGCTTGAAAGAAAAACTGTATTTCAAGCTAGCATTGTTGGCCCAGTGATAACGTCAGTTCGAAGACATGTGACATCTACCAACCCGCACTGGGCCCGCGTGGTGGACTGCGGCCCACTCCCTCTTACGGAGAGGAGGCCTGTGTCCCAGCAGTGGGAACATTATAGGCTGATTTTGTTATGTATGTATGTATTGTTGCAACAAATACTTATGAACACTAGTTCTGTTTACTGTTTCAACTGAATTATAAAAATCAATCATTTGTTTTTGTCTTTAACAGTACGAGTTATGAAGGAACAGCTCATGTTTACTTACGTAGTCAGTACCTTGGGCTGGGCTGACTGTCCACGGTGAACCTGATGCGTTGTCGTGGAGCCTACTAAAGCTGCTTTAATGCAAACCCTGGATTGATAAGTCTCAGTAAAGTATTAACTTATTTTTGTTTTGGGTTTTCTCTCATGTCCAGAATAACCCGTACAATTGTGAAATAACTCGCATCATTCCAAGTCGGTGAGTGATAGACGTACGTATTTAAAGCATGTCGCTCGTGATTTACGCGCGTATGGGGCCCACGCACCAATTACCGACCACGACGACCATCGGCCGGTATTAGGAACCGACCGATTTATTGAATGACAATAATCGTCAAATAAGACTTTAGTTCTGTTGCGGTTTTTTTACGCTGCGGTAGAGAAGACTTTGGGAGGTCTATGTTTATGCTCGTTTCCTATTAGACAGAAGAAGTAAGCAGAACCGGACAGGGACCAATTAGTTCAACCAGGTTTCAGACTGGCTAAAGTAGACTCATCCTTCACTACTACTGTTTAAAATGTTACAATAAAATACCTCCCCACGTGCTCCAACTGAATGAAAATAAAAATTTCAATCTGTATTAAACGCACACTATGCAGCCAAGGATATTATAAGTTGGGGGATTACATCGCTGATAAAAACGCTTGGCTCTACGCTGGTCCGGCTCCACAAGGGCGCATAAACTAATTGATTAGCATTCGAAAATATTTGCTGGAGCTGCAAAAATTGCAAAAATAAAACAATATTTGCTGCACATTGATTTTAACAACTAGGCAGGCGCTCACAGTCGCACTGGTCATTTCCTTTAAAGAGTGTCTGTGGAGTTTCTTGCCCGTTCTTCTCCATAGGAACCTGCTACGCTTTGAAATGGGCAACTAGCTTCATCATTCATTTCTGACTGACCGACCCCTTGACAATTCTAAATGCCTGTATTTGGTTTATTTGAAATAAATGCTTTGAGTTTGAGTTGAGTTTGAGTATGCAGGGGTTGTCTACTAAATATGACCATACTTTTGGCTTGAAGAGGTATGGTGGCATAGTATGCAAAAGTGGCCTCTTAAAATAGAAATCATTTAGTCGTTACAATATCTGTATGTCGTCCCGACAGCCTGACAACAACTCTTACCAAGGGGTATCGTATTACCCAGTAACTGGGTTGGCTGGGTCAGCTTTATCCAGTTAGACTGGAGGCCGACCCCAACATAGCTGGGAGAAGGCTAGGCAGATGATGATGTACCTACTGTTAAGATGGATTTTTTACAGATCAAATACATTTAACCTTACTGCATGCAAATTTTTCGGATCTATGAATTAGTTATTATGGTGGAGATTCACAGATGACTGCGCCCTGGAGTGTACCTTAATGTGGTGCTGTTCCACTAACAATGGGACACTTAATATCGTGTCCTGCGAGTCCTGTTGCCATCATGGACGCTACTTAAAATGCCAAACTCATATCGAAATTCCAGGCTGACTCTATTTAAATTGCCATCGACACGCTAAGAAGATTAATTATTATTATAAAATATTGCAACAAAAAACAGAATTACAATATCGAATGAAAAATTTAGAATTACAATTATGAAACAATAATTACAATTTACCTACAAGCTAGCAACATTTAATTGAGAGTGTTGTCATTTTTTTTTAATGGTGTTGGTATGTATTGTCTCGTGAATGGTTCAAAAGTATCGAAGTGTAAGACAATACACTGACGTTAATACAGCTCGGTTAGTATATTTTAGTTATTTTCATAGCGTTATGTCCTACGGTATTCTGCTGTGGGGCAAAGCCGCTGACATTCAAAATATATTTGTTCTTCAAAAACGAGCTGTTCGAGCAATTTACCAGCTAGGTGCCAGAGTTTCTCTGAGAGATTTTTTTAAAGATATTGGTATTCTCACGGTAGCATCACAATTCATCTTCGCCAACATCTTATATATTAGGCAAAATATACACTTATACATTAAAAACAGTGATATTCACAATATTAACACCAGAAATAAGGACAAATTACGTGCTCCATTTCACCGGCTTCACAAGGTTCATAACTCGTTTGTTGGGCTTGGTATTACTTTTTATAACAAGTCACCCTCTTCTTTGCTAGATTTGCCTTTTAATGCGTTTAAAACTAAAGTAAAATCCAAACTTTGTTCAAGGGCATACTATTCTATCAACGACTACTTAAATGATAAGAAGTGTTGGTCGCTGTGATTAACTCAAGACAATGTTTATGTTCTTTCTCCAGAATTAGCATACCTAGTGACAGGTTATATGAGTTCATATAATTGTTTATTTTATTTGACTGTATAAGTCAAATTATTTTAAATTTTATTTTCGTTTATTATTGACATAATCTTCTCATTACAATGTTTTTTGTTGAGTTGTATTGCAATATGTGGTTAGCTAGCGACCTCGATAACTGATTATATTATTCTTACAACCGGCAGCAAGTTCGTCATGCTCCCTTAGTTGTCACTGCTTGCGGTAGCGTCGGGGGTCGGGTTACCTCCTTCCCTCTAATATGGCGAGGGGGGTAATGGCTGATTTTTGCGTTATGCTCGTGAACGGGTGCTGCTTGTGGTGACTGGTTGTCTTGCTGACCATTGTTTTGTTTTGTTATTAGTAATTAATTGTTTATTTATTTTACTTTGATGGTCCTAGTTCATCATTTGTGACTGTTACAGCTATAGCTATATGTAAGCGGGCACGCCTTTTATGCTTGGAGGCTTTTATTTGGGCATTAAGTTCTGTTTACGTTTTTATCTCTGCTTGAGAATTAATAGTTTTCGGTGTTTTCCTTCCCTTTTTTTTCTGTTGGTATAGCTGTGCTAGCTGACATATGGCTAATAATTTAATGTTTTATGTTGCACGTAATGTAAATTGTTTTGCATACTGTTGTATAGAATCCCTCTAACTGAACAGACAGCTGTGCTGCTGGGGAGTTTGTTGACCACTTCTTCTTCCCAGCTAAAGCACTAGGAAGTGGTGAAGGGTGGGCGTTTTGGGGGACTGTCTTATGTAATTTTGACGTTCAAAAAGTGCTGATTCTCAGCCTAGTTTGAATAAATGACTTTTGATTTTGATTTTGAAGGTGGCTAAAGCATTATATAAAGCAACGTATTATCTTCAATCCACCCCTTTAGCTTAATACGGAATTACTATCTTCTTTGACAGTTCATTGCAACTATCATTGAATCATTGGGCGACTCTTGTTCAGCAGTCGACTATTCATGTTTATCACTTCTTCAACATCAATGAACACCATATGAAATATGTAAATGAATGTTTAATAAACCAATACCTTGTGGTATTGGTTTTTTAAAAATTTATTTGGTAAATTGATTCGCTAAGACCTTGTCAATTAGTTAAATTAATATCTAACACTGCAAGCAGAACTAAGTCCAGATTTATATATATAAGAAAAGCCAGGTACAAAATGAAGAAACAAATGTGATTTTTCACCACTTGTGACCCAAGTTAATCTTGGTTAGATTACCTTGGGTCACAAGTGCAGGGCACTTCAGCATAAGTTATTCTGATTGCGCTAGCTTATCCTGCCACGAAAGATGAAGATAAATCCACCTTAAAAAGACACATTCGATCAAAATCAATGAATGTTAATCATGAACCGACACACGCATAAACTTTTAATAGTAAATAATGTGGCATCACATAAATAAGACATGGTCACATAAATAAGACATCAAATAAAGCCAGTTTGAGTGGCACACGTCGCCCGCGGCTGTCGTAAACGCAAATCAAGCTAAGACAAACGTATCGAATGACCGACTTGTATAATTACTTGATTCAAAGTAATGATGCTGGAGTTTATGACCTGGAATTGATTGAGATAGATTCCTTTTTTAATTATCAAAATCCGACGTATCAACAACGAGATACAAGATACAACGGATGCAGCATGCCTGCAATCACAATAGCTTTAGTTAAGCTACTGTGATTGCATCCAAACCTTGATCGATACTCCATACACCCATACATGCTCTCCATACTATAAATAGGAAAATAACTCTGTCTGTTTGTTACCTTTTGGATGAAAATGATTTGGATGAAATTTGGCACACGGATAGCGGTCAGAATATAGGATACTTTATTTATATCCCGCTAGTAAGTTCGATCTTGTAAGAGAGGCGCCACGGCGTCCTCACCTTCCGTCTGACGCAGGTCCTCACCGGACACGGCAGCTTCGGGAGGTTCCTGTGTCGGATAAGGCGGGAGGAAACGCCTGGGTGTCACCACTGTGTGGATCGCCCGGAGGACACGGTGGAGCATACGATGGAGGTCTGCCCGGCTTGGGCAGAGCACCGCCGTGTCCTCGTGGAGGCGATCGGCGGCAGAGATCTCTCGCGTACGGCCATGGTATGGAGCGAGAGAGCATGGGCAGCCGTCACTTCCTTCTACGAAGCAGTAATGCTCGCGAAGGAGGAGGTGGGATGGTTGAGCTAAAGGCTTATTTCGCGCCCTCTCGCCCCTAGCCGCCGCAAGAGACGCTCTGGGGTTCGGGAATCCCAGGCGGATTTCCGGCCACCGTGGGCGCGGGCTTGCGGACGGTGAGCAATGGGTAGCTCGCTCTCCGATAAAGGGCCAGGCCCGGCATTGTGTTCCACGCGCGCCTTAAAGTGATGTCGTCAGCACAAGTGCAGGAGTCCACTAGGGCCGATGCTTGCCGGGCTCGTGGGAAAGTCCGAAAGGAACAGCGAAGCTCCAGGCAACACAGGCAACGGAAGGAACACGGGTGGGTTTTAGTCAGTAAGAGTCTGACACACCCTCGCGCTCCGCCCAGAGCGGAAGAAGTTATTTGATAACTTCCCACCCAAAAAGAAAAGCGGGGAAGCCACGTGCAAAAGTTAGTTGTCTATACAGAAATAATTGCAGAGGTGACCTTAAATAACAACACTTCACGGCAATTTTCACTACCATATTATAACAGCAACGTCTACAACAATACAAACTCATCGACGCCCTCAAGCGGTGGTCATATCAATTAGAATAATAATTGTATTTTAGTTCTAGCAGTTTAAAGTAATTTGTTTAAAATAATCATTTTGCAGCTGGAATGTCCAATCCACGTATGTGCATTATGTTTCCACCACGCTGTAAACACCTAAGGTTGTGCCAAATAATAAACTTAAAATTCATAAAAACTCATGTTTATTAAGAGTAATCTCAGGCTATGATCTGTAATTGCCATCTATACGTGCCTTCTGTGTAATTGCCACCTTTGATTTGACTCTACTATAAACAGTAATTGAGTATCAATTGGCACAGGGTAATTAATGATACAAGAATAAATATTCCTGTGCGATAGACCACGGGAGCGAAACCGCGGGTAAGTATAAACTAGTAATACCATATTTAAAACCTTGGAGACAATAGCAAAAGGAGTGCCAGTCATCTTATTGAAGAATCAAATTCATTCAAAGAAAAGAGTCGTGTTGTTGGATGAATTTTCCTTCCACATCATTCATGAAAAAAGGTGCAAGGACCATACAGCATAATCAAGTCTTATTATCACTTCAAATAGCCAACAAAACTGCTTACCAAAAACAAATGCAGGCCATAACCAACAAATTTCGAGCTTGATTAACACTCTAAACCTCACGGGGGTCAATATAACCTGTCACTTTTAACTTTTATTCGCCATCAAAATTCGCCCAATTGTTTTTTTAAACCCTTCAGTGTCCAATAATCTTAAGGGTGATAATTCTGGTCATCAATCGAACCTACACTCTGAAGTGTTTGACACTAAACGGTTTATGACCACAATGAACCGATGGCCGGCAGTTCATTCACTTGGAGACGGACGGGCTTGTAGGAATTTTGTTTAATTAGCTTTGAAATGAGACTAGTGGGAGCGAAGGGATCTGTCTGTTTCAAAAGTTTCTGAAGAGGTAAGGAATATTTTAAACACTGTTAACTAAAGAATGCATTTGCTGGATTTTGTAAAACAAAAAGGAACTGATAGTTTGATGATTCTAGTTTCACAACAATTTTGCTGGCACCTGATCCGTATCTGGTTGTGACAAAAATAAGCCATGTAAGATGATTCCTTAATCTTATTCATCATACGAGTAGAATTAACTTGCTTTAATAACAAGTTAGGTATGTAAATGTATATACGTATATAACCAGGAAGACTTTTTGAACAGGAATCATGATTCCTCGCGATTCCTGATCCGATATAAACTGCCTATTCTTAGTAAGTGTATTCACTACGAATGAGCCAAAGATCAGCAAAGAAATTAAATAGTAATTCCTCCCAATCACCAGGAGATCATTATAGCGAGGTGGTTCAATACATCAACAGCTATAGCAACAATCACCACGCGGCGATCGGTTACAGCCCGGGCCGGGTGCGACTGGCGATTTTATTAAAATTAATAACACGACTGGACGTGGGCTGTAAATGGGAGTATAATTCTTTGAGATGTAGGTATGGCAAGTTTGTCCGTCTGTCTGCAAATATTGTTGAGTGTACGATACGTTTCAAACACCTTTTTATTAGACCTAAAACAAACTTCTCCCACTCTATCCTTCACATACTTTGTTCATTCTTTCTTTCATAGTTAGTCCAGTCTTCTTTGGAATGCGCTTCCTCTTGATATCAGGACGACCACCAGTCGGTATGCATTTGAGCGGAAATTGCAGTTATTTTCAAAACAAATAGGGTAGAGTATCTCTTTTCCTTGAATTTATATGTGTATGTACATATATTGTAGTAAATATGTAAGTATTTGTATTATAAGTTTGTAACCTATTTAAGTACTTCTGTACCTATTCTATTTATAATCTATTATGTTATATTTTAATATTTTTCATTATTATAATTTCCTCTCAGAGCTCCCGCCAACTTATCCCTTGACCACCCTTGGTTGACTGGTACAGAATGCCTAAGGCATTAAGTCCGCCTTTGTACCTTATGGTGTACGAGAAGTTTAAATAAATAAACTTGTTTACGTATCGTAGAACCAAATTGAAAAACAATGTTTGTCCTTCTGTTCTCCGCTAGAGCCCCGGTAGGTACCTAGTACCTGGGGTACTTACTGAGGCTTTTATGGACAGGATATTAATTCAGACTTGTTACGTTGTAAAGGCAATCATGTCAGTTGGTTTAAATGGGTGTTTATTTTTATTATTTTAATATTTTTTTTTTATATTTTACATATATTATTTTATGTTCTGTGAATGTGAGAACGTTGTAGGCTTAATAGACTGCAGATTTGTAGACCATTTATTTTTTATTAAGTACTTGGTACTTGTTGACAGGCTACACTGTCCTCCCATACCTAATAACACTGTGATTTGAAAACATTGTAAAAGGCAATTATTTTTAAAAGAGTAACCGTGGAGTTTCTTGCCGGCTCTTCTCCATAGGAAAGGACCGAATGGAACCGTGCACATAGCTTCTGACGATTCATAAATGCCCATATACGTTTATGTCAAATAAAATATTTCGGTTTTGATTTTACACAGTACTTAGTGTACATTCGTTTGATAAACTTGTTTTGATGTATTCAATTGAATACAACATTTTTGCTAGCCGAATGCAAAATGCCCCAAGCGTCTGTGCCGTGCACTAGGTATAATTACAATTTATTCTTGTTGACGTTGTTCACAAGATATTTTAACTAACCTAATTTTAAAATATAACTGAGTCAGTGGCCGGACCCTGGAACCTTCGCCACTACAAGTTATACAGCCACTGAATAATCCCGAGGCGTCGGGATTTAACAACGGTAATACGATCGCGTATTGTAATTATCAATTTGCAGGCGAGGGCCGCTCTATGGAGTCTTAACGAGTGCCTGTATGGTCATTATACTGCTATACGACGTCATTATTTTAATTAAAACAATCCCAAATGATTGTCTTTTATTGCCCAGTGTTTTGGTTTTCAGATGACTGTATGAGTCAGTTAGTAGTTGCTGTCGCGCAGTATAGTCGTGAAAACTTAACTAACTGCGAGATGTAGCGAGATTTAACTAACTGCGAGATGTAGCGAGATTTAACTAACTGCGAGATGTAGCGAGATTTAACATTTACATTATTATTGAGTACAGGAATTGGAACGGCTACATGAAAAACGGCATGTGCGGTTAGCTAAGTTAAGAAGGTGAACGCGGGGAACCAGCAGTACCACACAGCTACATAGCCTGGTGATAGAGCGGTAGCATAGCTTTGCAGTTTACAATATCATTTACTACATGAGTGGTTGCGTGAGAGGATGATGATGTGAGCAGTATCATTAAGATGAAACATTATTAATTACAAGGGACCTAATAAGAAGTCCTGGAGTTAATAGCAATGCTTAGGAAGTATAGCGCTTTAGAGACTTAATTTCATTAAAGATCATTATTGGCTACGAAATTAATCGTCTGCTTATTTGTTCACCACACACCGTCAAACCGACCTATCATTTCAGACCGGATCACCAGATCTGAACGGACAGATATCGTGAATGTTTGGTGGACTGACACCAGCCAGTCCTCCAAACATTCACGATGTCTGTGCATGGAGAGCGAGTTATTGTCGCCAGTGTATCGACACCTATAACGTTCTACACTGCAGAGCAGAATAAAAGATCCATAAAATTAATAATGGGATCTGTTGTTTTGTCTGTCATGTTCAGAAGAGACTTTTCTCTGCACTTTAGGTAAATCATCCAAGCCAAATGATCTATTTAATTTTTAGTGCCCAATATGGGAATAATTTCCTAAAATCAATAAATAAAAACAAAAAATTAAAAAAAAATGTGTTACTTAATTAATTTTGTCTTGAAGTTTTAAAAAGTATAAGCGACAGGCAGTTTCTTAATTAATGTCGAGCATACAAGCTGGAAATTTCTTACCAAAGGCTTATTTTATGTAGTACATACCCGCATTGATTTGTATACAATCCATAAGTTTTCTTCGCTAATGAATTGTCCATTACCTGTATTATTACTTACATAATTCCTTTATATACCTTTTAATTGGACTTTAAAAGAGACCAGGGGCAACCATCACCACTTATAGCAGTATTGTTTCAATATTACTTCAGCGTGAGAAAGAGATGGAGCTATAAGTCCTGTACAGCTCCATCACTTTCCCACTGTGAAGTTGACTGAAGCTGACTTCTGAGATTTTTCCGTATTTCTTCTCAGAGATTAGCCAACTAGGAAATGCCGGCGCCATCTAGTTTGATATTTTGACCAAAACATTGACGTGTAAAAGTATTTTAAAATCTACTTACGGAAAGTAACATCATTTCATCATTGAATCAACTAGCTGAAGAATGAGATCAGATCAAATCAGAAGCAAACTGCCTACAGAGATTCAGTCGCGGTTCCTGCAAGTCTGTTTTTTACAAACCTTATTAACTTAACTTTACCTCAAAGGCAATAAACAATCACTACTAAAACAACATCTATTCCGTGTCCCGCATCCCGTGTCCCGCACTGTACCACATCGATCAAAAGCCAAGATCTGGTACCTCCGATAAAGCCTGACGGGACATTAAAACATTTTAAAATGCAATAAATAATTCCCTTAACGACGTTCTGTTCGGGCAGCTATTAATCAACTGCTCACTTCAAGCTACTTTTTATTACATGTAAATGAGTACCTCGTAATGCTGAGGTTTATGCTTACCATGGAGACGAGGATGTGTGAGTAGGGGGTGGCGGGACTTGGTGGTAGAGGTGATAAGTGATGCTGATCTGTTGTGAAGATGAAACTTCGTTGACTGGTGTGGAAAACTGCATAATTATACTAATGTGGTTATTTGTATCAAGAATTGAATTTATTCATTATAATAATGTCGCTAAACAGCAGCTTAGTTTATTTCCTAGGTATTCCTAGGAAATAACCTGAGCTGTTGTTTAACGACATTGTTTTTATTTTTTTTGAGACCCTTGCTGCATTGAATCATTAAATGATTTGATGAAAGCTTCACGGGGAAGATTTTTCTTTAAGGAGAGGAATTTTCATGTCCCGTTTTTTTCTAGATGTATTCATCATCTGCCTAGCCTTTTCCCAACTATATTGAGGTCGCCTACCAGTTTTCCCGGATACAGCTGAATACCAATATTTTACATGGAGCGACTGCCTATCTGACCTCCACAACCCTGTTACTGGGTAACACGATACCCCTTGGTAAGACTGGTTGTCAGACTTTCAAGCTTCTGACGACCCGTAACGACTTTCAAAGATCTACAAATGACAGCCAAGACCAACGGCTTAACGTGCTTTCCGAGGCACGGAGGGGTCTTGGTATGTAAAGATGGTCACCCATCCACGGCAAGCGTAGCTTAACCTGATCGATCGACCCGTGCGGCTGTTATTACTTAGCTACAAGCCCCTAGATGTATTATGGAATAATTATAAATTGCAGGTTTTGGAAAGAAGAACCACTCATAGATAGAGCTTCACTCATAAATAGTGGCCAACTGTCGTGTCGGACTATTGCACACACAATACAGGGTTCCGTAATTGGGATGAATGTATCCCAAGAACAAACTTAACATTATAGTTGAAAAACATGTTCTCCCATACATTACAACTGCAAATGTAGGTTTGTACGCACGATATTGAGAGATTTACCACGTTATGTTAAGACCACAGACTTCTTATAGATTTTTCTGTAATCTGTAAGTATAGAACATTAATTTACACATCTGTATTTTTTCAAATTTTTAGGCTTAACAGTTTCGGAGATGAGGCGTTCAATTTTCATTTATTTTCTTTAATAACTTTAAAATTAATTATTTTAAAATTATATAAATAAATTATATTTGAAATTCTCATAACAAGTCATTTCATTTGATACTTATGTCAGACGGTACAGTTTGCTATACTTTTTCTTTTAATTCCCCGCAAAAGTGAACCCCATATACAAAATCAATTTATTAACGTTACACGTTCGTATTTGAGTCACAGAAATTCATATCTGTGATAAATTTCAACTTAATCGGTCCAGCAGGTTCGGAGTAAATCGGCTGTGACAGATGGACAGAAAGACAGACACACGAGTGATCCTATATGGGTTCCGTTTTTTTCCTTTTGAGGTACGGAGCCCTAAAAATCAATATTTTTTTGAACGTTCAAATAAGTCATCGCCAGAAATACTGCTTACTGCTTTAACTTTCAGATCAATTCAAGTATCCAAAACAAAACTACAACCTCGTCCAACCTCCGAGATACATCACCATCTCACGTGTAAATGACCTCACGTCTTAACATCTAAAGCTCGGTGCACACGAGCCCAGCTTTATTACAAATATCACTAACAATCCGTCGGCCAGCGTCATTAAACCCCCATCGGCTCACAATGGCATAAATAACGACGGATTTATTCCTATATTTATTTATTTCTATGTGTTATTTATTTATTGCCCGTCCGGTCTGCACTCGGCTTTATAGATTTTTTATACTTGTCCTCTTGATCGAGATGTATTAAAATGTTTATTGTCTAATCTATTTGGGGATATTAAAGAAGTTTTAATTTGGGTAAACATTCTAGGTATTCTTATTTGATTTCGATAAAGATATGGAAAAATATTGTTAAGGAATGCATTATTTTTAGGCCGTATTATGGGTTTGTGGAGATGACAAGATGAAAGACGTTCTTGTTATTAATTGAATACGTAACGTACGTTTATATTTAATACAGATATTTTGGACTGGAACTTAACGTTCAAGGTTAGTTTACCGTTAATTTGTATCGAGATTTTTTTTTCAAAACGTGTTTTGGTAACAACCAAGTTCTGAGAAATATATTCCAAATTAACTTATATTTTTCCCCGCTACCACAAAGTATACAGAGATAGCTATTTTTTTTTCTTAATACTTGCCTACTTTGATAATTTGCATCTTGTCAGCGCCTTAACTTAATGTGTAAAAACTTACACTTGCATACAAATAAACACAAGCGTAACTTAATGAGGTGGATACCTTTTTTTGTCCCGCCACATATCCTAGAGGAATATTTACTTTGAAAACAAAGTTTGTCAACTCGTCAAGGAAGCAAAACCAAAGAACTATCCTAGTTGTGTTATTGTTTATATTATACCATCTTTTACCTTTTTGAAGCAATCAAGTTTTCATCGGTTCAATAAAAATATTCAGACGCAATTTCCTACTAAAAACATCGTTCGTTTTTTTACTTCCTCATTTAAAAAAATCTATCCTGGACCCGCGGATTTGTCTATGCACCTACTCACCAACGGATTTATTTCCATGTTATTATAATTTGTGTTTTCAGATGTTAATAGGTACTGATTCAAATTATTAAAATATGTATTTTAAGTTACTTACTTTGCCCATCACAGGTACAAAACAGGCAAAACACCAAAAAAGGCATGTTTGGTAAATATCTATTAAATAAATTAAAGGTAGATTTTACTACGGGGGTTAGTTATGTACCTAATTATATTTACAACAGCTTTGTCTTACATATACACATACATAACACAATAAGAATTTTAAATCAGATGAAATACCGACGGAAAAATAAACTTTCAATTTATTTTTTATAACAGTCGAACCACTTAATCTGCCTAGCCTTTTCCTAACTATGATGGGGTCGGCTTGTGGTCTAACCGGATGCTTCTTACTACCAGTACTTTAGTACTTTACATGGAGCGGCTGCCTATCTGACCTCCACAACCCAGTTACTGGGTAACATGATACTCCTAGGTAAGACTGGTTGTCGGACTTCTTGGCTTCTCACTATCCGTCACGACTGTCAAAGATCGACGACTGACAGCCGGGACCAACGGCTAAACATGTTTTCCGAGTCTCGATCCGGGACTCGATATGTTATGGATCGGCACCCATCCACGAACCGACCGCGGCAAGCGTAGCTAAAACTTCGATCGACCCGTGCGGCTGTTATCATTTAGCCAGAAACCTTAATCCTAAATCTTGCGATAAACAAACAAACCTTCCCTCTTACAATGTTTGCACAATATACACAATTAATTTGCTTGCAACGTCGATTGAATCCGTGTTATTTTCACGGTGATTTAGCAAAGAGGCGTAAAAGAACTGCCGTGCTAATTGACGGGAACGAATCACTATAAATTTTGTAAATAATGACGTACTATGTACTGTGTGCTTATGTAACTTTTAATATTGTTGATAAATTCTACAGTGCGAACCAATTTAGTGGAAGCAATCAAATTGATTTGGTGATACGATGATCAAGATCAACAGTGATCTTTCTTTTATTCTTACTTATTTTTGTTATTTTATTGTTTGGATATTGGATAGCTTCTATCGTTTCCATGTTCAAATAGGTATAGAAGAAGAAGACGAAGAATAGAACAAGTTTAGAAAAATAGAAAAATGTGTGTTAAATAAAGTAGGTAAATAAAATAGCTTGCAGAAAGATCTTCTTTTATTTCCTAGGTTTCTTAGGAAATCGTGTTATTTTCAGACTTGAAAAAACTTTCTTTGAGTAAAAATGGGTATGGTGAACATTGAACTACTACAAATATAGGCACTGTCAACCGTGTAGACGGCCGTGCAGTTGACTGTACAGTATATCTACCTACATAGGTATATTTACTGTATAATCATCGTTAAGAAAATAATAGGTGAAACGAAACAATTTATGCCTGACCCACCCAGTCCCGCCTATCTAGGCAAGCCACTGAGACCAGCATCCACTACCATCACCAATAATCTATAAAGTCAGTTAATTCCAACCGTATCTGCTCATTAAGTCCGACCCGACATCCGGTCACACAATACAGAACTCTTCATAATTCAACCGACATCAAAGATCCAATAAATCTAACATTAATAACTCTATTCGTTTGTTGTGCCAGTTTTACATAGACCTAAAATCAACCGTAACTCGCAGGTGATATGGTTGGTATTTGAGTATGGAGATGAGGGTATTTTAATCCCTGGCAATAAAAAGGTGTGGTATAAAACGGTAGCCAACAGGATTACCTATAGGTTTTGTATCAAAGTAGCGCTGACGGGTTGATTTTAGGGATGTGCTGGAGTTTGTCGATTGAAACCCGGTGAGGTTTTGTGATGTAAGTTTAAATTAAGTTAAAATATGGTTATTGATATTTTGTTTTAAATCAGAATCGCCTGTATGCAGGATCTAGCAATGTGATATTTGAGGTAGTCGGAGTCCGTAAATTGCTCAGGTAAGAAAGGGTTTTTTTTTATAGATTATTTATTTCTGCAATCTCGTATATATTCTCAACTAACAAGAACCGACATCAAGCATTTTAATGGAAGAAACAAGGATTTACTAATATTATGAACGTAATGAACGCAAATTGATAAATGAGAATCTTACGTGAGGAAAATGGTAGTAGTTTTAAACCATGTTTGTATCTTTTTGTTTCCATCTCTATTTTAAGACTTAAATCCTATTCAAATCAAAACTGTAACACAGCAATCGATACTCGATATCGATGGTGTCCCAGCACTGCCCACTAATATTAATTATAAATGATTCAGGCGTCATTAGCGGTGGCAAAGATCTTGGCGATACAAAGACTATCGCCTTCTTGCTCGCACTCACTGCTACATGAGACCTTGTTTATTGTAACGTGAGAACAGACTGGCGCTTGTGTTATTTTGGACTTGGTGATACAGGCTGGATTTCATGAGATTTGGGAAGAGGAGAGGAGAAAATAATGACGTTATGGTTATTTTTCCCTGACTATTAGTAATAATATTGTCTGCTTAGCACATCGGTATGAAAAAGGTAGGCTTTTTGTTTTTGGATGGGAAATCATCAAATAACTTCTCTCGCTCTGGGCGGAGTGGGAGGGTGTGTCAGACTCTTACTGACAAAAACCCACCCATATTCTTTCCGTTGCCTGTGTTGCGGGGCCTCGGTGACCCATAAGTACCTTCCCGCGACCCCGACAAGGTACGCTGTCACGGCGTTCCTGTCCACACTTCGTTCTCGAAGCCGTTCTCCTCCACCAGTCACCCTTCGGCCTTATTTTCACCCTAACTAATGTTTTTGTGATTGTGAATAAACGTGAATAACTTGATCAAATTAACAATGATAACACAATTTTCATGGCGATCTTCAAAACACAGTAGAAACACTGGTTAGTCAATTCGGTAACAATTCACATTGCAGTCTAGGATGCTACGAATTCCGTTCCTTGAAAGTGCAGAAAACCATAAAGTAATACAATAAGTAAGTAATAATAAACCAAATGAATAAAAAATGAAAATTGAAAATGAAAATTAGAATGCTAAGCGAAAAACCAATAATACGTAGCTACCTACGTATTATTGGTTTTACGCTTAGAATTCTTGTGTACTGTTTTGACTCTGGTCTTAATAGGGTTGATAAATTGAGCAACAGGACCAACGATGATAACAGACTTGTGACTCACTCACTACGGTGCAATGAGTACATACAATATATAAAGTTTCACCAATTAGTGTAAGTATATTAGGTACTGCAGACTTTGATATACCATAAAGTTAACTTCTAATTGGATTTATGAGTTCACCTGAACTCAGTCCAAATCTCCAGCCGCTAACGTTTACACACACCAATATATTAGGCCCTATTATTAAAACCGTGCTTATAAAACCCGCTTCACACCGCTCAAAGTAAATTTATTTTTTCTCCATCCTAATAACATAAACTTATTAACTGCAATAGCTATAAAAACCATGAATGGACCCATAGAAACGGCTGGATCCCACAAAATCCACCCTCTATACAAGCCTGCGCGCGCGCATCCATTCATGTTGTTTTTTCTGCACGTTTACCTGCAACTTCCTTCCTACAACGATCCATTACCATGAATGACATTCCTACAGTCTGACAGTTAAATGGATACCCTGACACTTATGTGGTGATACATTATAAACACCATTACGAAACTCTACCTTATCTCTAAACAAACAAAGTTAAAAATCGTTCAAAGGACCAATTTCCGATGGATGACGTAACAAAATTAGATTAGACACGCAGCCACACAACTCCTGGCTCTTCTTAACCTCTGAATAAGGTGCATTTTCAAATGAATTTTCTTTTCCCACAGCACTAAATCGTTATTATTTTTCCTAGCACGTAAACGATACGTACGCTCGACGTAAACTCCTGCGCATTGTTGAGCGGTGCCACACTGTCTGCCGAGACGGTTTTTGTTCAAATTTAGAACGCATTTTTTGACGGTTAACTTAAAGCTAATGATACTTGACGTTGACGATACGGTGTCAAGTTAGTTAGGTAATTATGGAGCAAATAAATGATCAGGAACTTGGAAAAATGTTATTATAGAAGCTTACTAATGATCTTGATGAGTGATGTGATGAAGCACTTGATGCTATGTTATTTTTAAATATTAAAAATGACAAACTAAGCTGTGGGTGTTATAAGGACTCCGTGACCTCATATTACCGACTCGTTTAACTAAAATATATACTTAAAACTAGCTTTAGCCCGCGGCTTCGCCTGGACGTCGGAAATTATAACACGGGAACCTACTACCGAGATAAAAGTATCGTATGTCCTAACCCAGGTCATGGTGTACCCAAGTGCCGAATTTCATCTAAATCCGTTCAGCCGTTTTAGCATGAAAACGTAACAAACAAACTCACTTTCGCATTTATAATGTTAGTTAGAATTAAACTCGTAATAATTTAAATGAAATTAATCTACAACATTGTCCAAGTTGTCACACTCTGTCAGCTTACCAGCTGAGTCTCTATTATATTCTAATATTCTTAAACACGAAATAGTGTTTGTCTCATAATTATGCCATCTATTTATATAATACTAGCTTCTAACCGTGACTTCCTCTGCGTGAATTTCAGAATTGGGTCCAAAGAGAAATTAAAAATGCGGATAGACATAATAGCGTTGATAGATGTTTTTAAGATGAATAATTCCGTAATATATTGTTTTCATATAACTATGTATATTGGTTTACGCGACGCACTCCAGTAAATCTCCCAGTCGGCATGATTTTTTCTGACATTCTTCAACAATCATCGTCACATTGCAGCCAATTACACAAAATCCTAATTAATTTTACACCTAAACCTTCTTCATTAATTCCCTCCGTCCAGTGGTGAAAACTATATGAAGACCTGTTCAGTAGTTTTTGAGTTTATAGCGAGACAGACAGACGCGGCAGGGGGATTTTGATTTATAATAAGTATGTAGTGACTAGCAGGTTGCATGGAGACGCCATGAAGACTACTCGTATAGTCTCTTCATCTCGCCTCGTCTCGTAGGACCAACATATTTACAATGTGGTCCTTTATAAATCTTGGCCGCAATAGTTATATTTAAAATTGTTTCTTTTAGATATCAAAGTCAGACAAGTTATTTTTATTATTGCTAGTATAAACTGTGTCCTTATATTTGTTCACTAAATTAAATTCCGTTTCTCCGCCTATAACAGATATTTTTAATTAAATATATCACTTTACAAATTCTATTATACCTACAATAGATAAATGGCTTGTGTCCGATCTGCCAACAATTAGCTGTCACATTACTTGCGACATCAAATAAATTAATCCGGTCAAAGCCGGTCCTAAGAAGTATCAGTAACTGTCGAAGTGACGAATAATGTCAACTTCACAATAGAAGTTATCGATTGTTGCAAATATACTATTTCCTATGCGTGTTGCAGCTGGTTGGAAGAAGTTGGACTTGTTGAAATTAGGCCAATTTTAATTATTAAAACATTTTTTTGATTAGATAGGAGAATCTAATAAGTATTGTCAATCATTAATGGCACTTAAAAACGTTATAAAAAACTTATATGCATAAAAGCATAGCTACAACTCTGTCCCAAAATTTGAATAATTAATGCCTACAAAATGCATCAGTGTTTCTCCTTATATGACACTGAAGTCAATGACTACTATTCTGTTACTGTAATTTTCAGTTAGAAAGTTTGCAAAAAGACTAGATTCGCTCCACCACAGTCACAAGTACCGGTAACAACAGCGACACTTCCACAAAGCAACCGGAGCGGAAATACGTCACACAAAGGTGCTATCAAAGAGTCACGTTTTTTCCGCCCTGGCCACCCCCTGTTATATAGTCAATAGCTTTAAGAGTCCATTCTTACTACTTAAATGTCGCGTAAAATTATTGTTCCGCTTTTTTGTCCAAACTCGGATTTTGGATAATTGTATGAAAGTGCGTTAAGATTGCAACATGCGACTTTTATATGAAAAGAAAGGGATACAGATGAGATTAATTTGGGCAAATATACACCCTATTAAAGTTTTACTTCCCCCATTTAATTATGTAATGGTGATTTGAAGATTTTGTGATAACTGATGGAAGAAATACCCCAGATCAAACAATTGTGACCTAGTGCAGTTACTGTAAACAGCTGTGACGTAGAGCAGTGATTGTAAACAATTGTGACCTAGAGCAGGTGATTGTAAACAGTTGTGACCTAGAGCAGGTGATTGTAAACAATTGTGACCTAGAGCAGGTGATTGTAAACAGTTGTGACCTAGCGCAGTGATTGTCAACAATTGTGACCTAGAGCAGTGATTGTAAACAATTGTGACCTAGAGCAGGTGATTGTAAACAGTTGTGACCTAGCGCAGTGATTGTCAACAATTGTGACCTAGAGCAGTGATTGTAAACAATTGTGACCTAGAGCAGGTGATTGTAAACAATTGTGACCTAGAGCAGTGATTGTAAGCAATTGTGACCTAGAGCAGGTGATTGTAAACAATTGTGACCTAGAGCAGGTGATTGTAAACAGTTGTGACCTAGCGCAGTGATTGTCAACAATTGTGACCTAGAGCAGTGATTGTAACCAATTGTGATCTAGAGCAGTGATTGTAAACAATTGTGACCTAGAGTCGTGATTGTAAACAGTTGATACCTAGAGCAGTGATTGTAAACAATTGTGACCTAGAGCAGGTGATTGTAAACAGTTGTGACCTAGCGCAGTGATTGTCAACAATTGTGACCTAGAGCAGTGATTGTAACCAATTGTGATCTAGAGCAGTGATTGTAAACAATTGTGACCTAGAGTCGTGATTGTAAACAGTTGATACCTAGAGCAGTGATTGTAAACAATTGTGACCTAGAGTCGTGATTGTAAACAGTTGATACCTAGAGCAGTGATTGTAAACAATTGTGACCTAGAGCAGGTGATTGTAAACATTTGTGACCTAGCGCAGTGATTGTCAACAATTGTGACCTAGAGCAGTGATTGTAACCAATTGTGATCTAGAGCAGTGATTGTAAACATTTGTGACCTAGAGTCGTGATTGTAAACAGTTGTTACCTAGAGCAGTGATTGTAACCAATTGTTACCTAGAGCAGTGATTGTAAACAATTGTGACCTAGAGCAGTCATTGTAAACAACTATAATCTAGAGCAGTGATTGTACACAACTATGAGCTAGTGCAGTGATTGTAAACAATTGTGACCTAGAGCAGTGATTATAAACAATTGTGACGTAGAGCAGTGATTGTAAGCAATTGTGACCTAGAGCAGGTGATTGTAAACAATTGTGACCTAGAGCAGGTGATTGTAAACAGTTGTGACCTAGCGCAGTGATTGTCAACAATTGTGACCTAGAGCAGTGATTGTAACCAATTGTGATCTAGAGCAGTGATTGTAAACAATTGTGACCTAGAGTCGTGATTGTAAACAGTTGATACCTAGAGCAGTGATTGTAAACAATTGTGACCTAGAGCAGGTGATTGTAAACAGTTGTGACCTAGCGCAGTGATTGTCAACAATTGTGACCTAGAGCAGTGATTGTAACCAATTGTGATCTAGAGCAGTGATTGTAAACAATTGTGACCTAGAGTCGTGATTGTAAACAGTTGATACCTAGAGCAGTGATTGTAAACAATTGTGACCTAGAGTCGTGATTGTAAACAGTTGATACCTAGAGCAGTGATTGTAAACAATTGTGACCTAGAGCAGGTGATTGTAAACAGTTGTGACCTAGCGCAGTGATTGTCAACAATTGTGACCTAGAGCAGTGATTGTAACCAATTGTGATCTAGAGCAGTGATTGTAAACATTTGTGACCTAGAGTCGTGATTGTAAACAGTTGTTACCTAGAGCAGTGATTGTAACCAATTGTTACCTAGAGCAGTGATTGTAAACAATTGTGACCTAGAGCAGTCATTGTAAACAACTATAATCTAGAGCAGTGATTGTACACAACTATGAGCTAGTGCAGTGATTGTAAACAATTGTGACCTAGAGCAGTGATTATAAACAATTGTGACGTAGAGCAGTGATTGTAAGCAATTGTGACCTAGAGCAGTGATTGTAAACAACTGTGACCTAGAGCGGTGACTGTAAACAATTGTGACCTAGAGTAGTGATTGCAAACAGTTGTTACCTAGAGCAGTGGTTGTAAGCAACTGTGACCTAGTGCAGTGATTGTAAACAACTGTGACCTAGAGCAGTGATTGTAAACAACTGTGAGCTAGTGCAGTAATTGTAAACAATTGTGAGCTAGTGCAGTGATTGTAAACAACTGTGACCTAGAGCAGTGATTGTAAACAACTGTGAGCTAGTGCAGTAATTGTAAACAATTGTGACCTAGAGCAGTCATTGTAAACAACTATAATCTAGAGCAGTGATTGTACACAACTATGAGCTAGTGCAGTGATTGTAAACAATTGTGACCTAGAGCAGTGATTATAAACAATTGTGACGTAGAGCAGTGATTGTAAGCAATTGTGACCTAGAGCAGTGATTGTAAACAACTGTGACCTAGAGCGGTGACTGTAAACAATTGTGACCTAGAGTAGTGATTGCAAACAGTTGTTACCTAGAGCAGTGGTTGTAAGCAACTGTGACCTAGTGCAGTGATTGTAAACAACTGTGACCTAGAGCAGTGATTGTAAACAACTGTGAGCTAGAGCAGTGATTGTAAACAACTGTGAGCTAGTGCAGTGATTGTAAACAATTGTGACCTAGAGCAGTGATTATAAACAATTGTGACGTAGAGCAGTGATTGTAAGCAATTGTGACCTAGAGCAGTGATTGTAAACAACTGTGACCTAGAGCGGTGACTGTAAACAATTGTGACCTAGAGTAGTGATTGCAAACAGTTGTTACCTAGAGCAGTGGTTGTAAGCAACTGTGACCTAGTGCAGTGATTGTAAACAACTGTGACCTAGAGCAGTGATTGTAAACAACTGTGAGCTAGTGCAGTAATTGTAAACAATTGTGACCTAGGTCACAATTGTTTTCAATTGATTGTTATTGGAACAGGCCGAAAATGAATTTAAGTTAACTTAGAAAGTGCAAATATCGAGATTGAAAAGTCTCATTGGTATTTGGCGCTTGAGTTGGTCCTTTGAACCACCAGGGTAACACAATGGCCTAAGCCAGCTTAGCTTAGTATCTACAGCATTGCTTGGTTAGGCAGGCTAACGAAAATACTTGTATCATGGCAACATTGGCACCAACAATCGTACTTTTAAAATTCTCAATCACACCAAAAACACCAACAGATTCTCACATTAGTAAAATAATAATTAATCACACCTAAATGGAAATAGCATGTCCATCAGCGGACCAGCAGTCCTTCGGCGGAACTAAAGGTCACGACACATCTCACATGTCAGCGTCACATCTCGCATGCAGTGTGACTAGCGACAGCTTGTTGACGTTGAACATCCTAAGACAACAAGGATGTCGTGACAGCATCCATGCTAATGTTACGAGGGGTTTTTGTTGAGAAAGATGACGAAATGCACTTAATTTTAATTGTGGGGTTATTTTTAAACTCTTTTTTTTTTATCAAAGTAATGAACAAAACAGCCTACACACGTTTTCGTATACATACACAAATACGTATTATTTTCTACATTCCCACTGGGTAAAGAAAACCCTACCTACCTCCTACATTTAGTTACTTATTGCACTTTCTCACCAAAGTCACTAATCATTGTTATAATTATCTAGTCGATTAAACTTGTTTCGTTTGTGTTAATTAAACATTGGGTTGGTGTGTTTTTAGGCACTATATTTTTTTCACTAACTTGCCAACGCAGTTTTCTTTATCGTCTGGATAAAGAAAACAAAACAAAAAAAACAGATTTTAAAATAAGTTTTGACACTTTGATCTTTTTGACATCTTCAGCGACCAATCGCCATATGAATAATGCCACACATTTAGGTACACGATTTCCTCTTTTTCTAATACCTTGAAAAGTTCATTAGTTAATTGGCCACATAATATAAAATCACGTGGTAAACATATAAGTCCCTCGGGGCTCTGGGCCTGAAGTCTTTGTATGAGTGTCAATAAACTCGCCTCGACGTTTAATACACCGCTGGACAAAAGCTACGGTACTCTTTTATTTTTCATACGCTTAGGGGCCCGCGAGTTTACGAACGATTAGAGATATTTTATATTTATTGAAGAGGAATAAGGTTGTTTGAAATAAATAATGTTGTTTAAGGATTTTTGACATCTAACGGTTTATTTAGATCTTGCTCCAGAATGGAGGACTCAGATGGCGGGATACCTAACCATCCATTCGATTATTAACCTGCATGCACAGCACATAAAAACATGTTTATTTTTTCATTGACTGCACCTAATATCCGTACCGAAATAACATTTTTATAATCCCCCCCAAAAATCTTATTAACTAACGAACCTACGGAACCACACATTGAGGCAGCCTACCGGATTCCCTGTCAATACCAGTAGCCGACAATAGACCGTAATTTATCAGACTCAACTTAGCCCTTTTTCTTTTTCCCCCGCACGGCGTCGAACGCGCTACCTGATCACTGGCGACCGCTACTTATGCACCGAATTAATGACCACTATATACCCTTTGTGAGGTTAAGTTGTGTATGATAAGGTCGGGAAAATGATGGGTGGCAGTTATTATCTTTAATTAATGAGAGATTTTAGTTTATGTGAAATTAATTGTAAAGTTCGGGAGGAATGACTGTAATCACCTTTCTTTGTTAGAGGATTTATTATGTTGGCACTTAAAAATATTATTGGACTTGGTGAAAGAGCGTTAGACCTACCTATCTTCCTGGAAGCTTTATACACTAGAGAAGAGCAGCTACCGAAAGTGAAACATGTACATATTAATAACAACAAAGTAGTAGTGTAACATTATAATAAAAGGCCAGATTAACTGAAACTTAAAATCTTTACCATTGGCGCCAAGAAGACTCAGATTAAGTAATTTGAAAATTAAACATACAGGCACTTAATTTAGTTTTTATTTCTAACAATAATAATTAAAACTACTTATAAAATAATTACATACATTTTTATTGTTATAATAATAGGTAGCCTCCGTTTAAATAAATATTCTAAATATCTACATATAATTGATGATTCAATAATAAATTATGGAAGTCTTCAGAATCAGTCTGGCTAAAAGTAAGCAGATTTTCTGACCTGGAATATTTATTTTTGCTAACGTTAAAAGATTCCTGCAATTTATTATACCACCATCAACCATGGGCATCGGAAAGTCTTACGTTAAGTTCATATCACCTCATTTTGAGTCCCATATTTGAGTTTGACCTAGTTAATACTACGATGAAACATCGAAATCAATTCTTTGGAAATATAATACTGTCATTATATGTTATTCTGTCATTTTTGTCTCCAATAAGTTTCAATATGGACTCGGTACCATTTGGTCTTTCCGTAGTGGTCAGAGTGCCCCGAACTTGAGTCCATGGTATTTTAGGTCTTATATCTAATGGAAACGTAATAACGGCACTAGGATCTTTATCGGTATTTCTAAAAACTGTATCGTTTTCAAGATCTTCTCTAGCGATAGGTAGTACTCGTAGGCTTTCATTGCCATCGAGGCTTCTGTTAGATAGCCTCAGATTTGTATCAGATTGATTGGCCTTAAGTTTTTTTAACCTAATTCCTTCGGTGAACTCATCGTATGATCGTGTGAAATAATTTGGATGTTTTTTTATATTCCGGTTTCTCAAATGTGGGTGTAAATAGAACAGGTCTGATGTACGGGCAGCTGTCTCTTTACTAGAATGTTCGTCAGGACTTGGCTTGTCATTCCAGGGGGATTCAAGTTTAAGCTCGTACTTTGGTTCTTTTTCTTGACGACTATCTGATTGGCTCCTTAAAAGTGATTGAAATTTGATTTCAACAGTTTTAGTTTCGTCAGGACTGAGGGCGTCGTTCCACGGAAACTCAAGATGTAGTGAATCAGTAGAACCCTCAGCGTTATATTTTTGTTCAGGGGTCCTTAACTGTGATTTGAGTTCACGAAGCGATGATAGATTGCTGGTTTTATCATTTTCGGGGCTCAGTGGGTCATTCCATGGGAATTCAAGATGCAGTGTATCAGTAGTATCCTTGGTGTTATCTTTGTCTTCAGGGCTTCTTAACTGTGATTTGAGTTTACGAAGTGCTGATAGATCGCTGGTTTTATCCATGCTAGGGCTCAGTTGGTCATTCCATGGGAATTCAAGATGCAGTGTATCAGTAGTATCTTTAGCATAATCTTTTTCTTTAGAGTTCCTTATCTGTGATTTTGATCTGATAGCAAATAGTTTATTACTTTTGTCATTTTCAGAGCTCAATGAATCATTCCATGGAAATTCAAGATGCAGAGTGTAAGTAGTATATTCAACGTTATCTTTAGTTTTAGAATTCATTTGGTGTGATTTGAGTTTACGAAGTAGTGATAGATTGCTGGTACTATCCGTGCTAGAGCTTAGTTGGTCATTCCACGGAAACTCAAGATGTAATAATGTATTGGTAGTATCTTCAGTTCTATCTTTTTGTTCGGGACCTCTTAACTGTATTTGTGATCTGATTCCACCAGTTTTATTCTTATTAGGGCTCAATGAGTCATTCCATGGAAACTCAAGATGTAGTGTATCAGTGGTATCCTTTGTGGAATATTTTTGATTAGTATTCCTTAACGCCGCTTGTGGTCTGAATCCACCAGTTATACTTTTATTAGGGCTCAGTTGGTCGTTCCAAGGAAATTCAAGATGCAGTGTATTAGAAGTATCTTTAGTGTTATCTTTTTTTTGTTGGCTGCTTAACTGTGATTTGCCTTTATCACCATTAGAGCTCAGTGGGTCGTTCCGTGGAAATTGAAGATGTAGTGTATCATCAGCATCCTTTGACTTGGATAGATTTTCATCAGAATTCCTCAAGAACGATCGTTCAAGGCTCAAATGGTTCTGGTTTGTTGAACGTAAGACAGATATATCACTTGAAAATTTGTCATCAAGATCCAGTCTGTCATCATAATCTTCTTTTCGGAAGTTGAACAATGTGTCCAGACGGAATTCATCGGGGAAATCATCTCTGCTATTATTATTTGGTTTCTCATTTCTTCTATTGTTAGGAAGTTTGTTACTATTGACTTCATGATAAGGTACTAGATTCTTAGCAGGATCAAACAACTTTTTAAGGGCTTTTCTGTTATACCCGTGTTTTCTTAGATTTCTATTGTCACTACGATTGGCAAGTTCTTGGTATCTCCGTAGTGGTAATTCAGCGTTTGGAATATCTACTCTTCCTAAACGTAAAACGGGAACATCGCTAAGAGTATCCTCTTCAACACTAAGCCTATTATTTTCTCTTCTACTGTACTTGTTATTCGATGATCTAGTCCTTCTTAAAGTTACTGGTACGAGGTTTAATTCATCTAAGGTCTCTGAAAGTAATTCTGGTAAATCAGAGGCGACACTTTCATCAAGAGTTAGTTTGTTATTAGGTGACAGCGAAAGTCTCAAAAAGTTTCTACGATTACTTTTCCTATTGTTAAATTTTTTCCGATCACGGTTTCTTAGCAATGGAGAGTCGAGGTTCAAGTTTTCCATGCTTGCTAAGCGCAAAAGTGTTAATGGTCCAGTTTTATCGTCATCGGGAAACAATTCATCATTTAATGATGATTCAAGACCAGCATTGTCATTACTCTTCCTGTTAAACCTTCGAGTTACTGGACTATCATTAGTCAATTTATGACTTCTTAATCGTTGTTTGAGTCCACGGAAGAGTGACAGGTTATTGGAAATGTCGTCATCAAGGTTAAGTCCGTCACTATGTCTTCTATTGTAAAGATTGTTATTACCAAGATCTGTTGATTCTGGGCTTCCTAATTCTGGTCTTCCGATGGGTATTTCATCTGGTTTATCATCATCAGTTACAAGAAGAATTGTATCTATATAGGCATCGGGAATATCTTTTTCAGGCGACGGCTCACGGATACGTAGGTCATAGTTGTGATTGTTATATTCTTTGCGATAATTTGGTCCCCTGTTCGGAGAACTCGGTAGACTATTGACAATATCTTCATCCGGATCTAATTTATCAATAGGTGACACAGCACGGCTTAAGTTGTTTCTTTTTCTATAGTAATTACGATTTTGGCCTCTTCTGTTATTTGGTTGTTCTATAAGTGACAGAAGTGATCGAAGGTAGCTGGCTTCTTCTTCTAGACGAGATGCGTCCTCAGAGTTGCTACTTTCTAAAGACGAAACTTCGAGGTTTAAGTCATCGTTTACTTTTCCATAATATTTCTGAGTTTTTCTCTGTCTAAGATTTGATTGTCCATTTCTTAAGTATGGTCGTCTGAAGTTCAGGTCTGTGCGACGTGATAAGGATGAAGATGATTGAAGGCTATCAACATAGTCGTTTGAGTTAATTCTGCCGAAACGGCTTGATTCGAGGCTAACATCGTTTTCTGGTCCAGTGTTGTATCGCAGATAATTAGTTCGCCTTTGATTTGGACTGCTTTGTAGTGATCGGACTGATCTAAAACTGAAGTCTTCAAAGTTTGAATATTCATCATCTGATTGTTCACTGTCACTGGCTGGTATACCTCTTGAAGATAATGGTTGGTAACCGTCAGACTCCGAAAGTCTTCGTGTTTGTCCGGAATTCACGAAACGTGCTGACGGAATCAATAGGTTACCATTGTAACCACGATTGTTCAGCGCAGCATTAAATCCAATTTGCAAAACCTGTAAACGTAATGCGAAAGAAATTAAAACCTGTACGCAATAACATGAGCACAATATGTTGTGTTAATATCAAATGAGATGCTTTTGACGTAACTTAATGTTGTGAGTTTGAAAATAAATTAATTTGTCGTTTAGTCAATTTTAAAATTCATCACGGAGTGTAAACATTTTTGAATTACCTACATAATTGTATAGGTATATTTTTTCATTCGTCATCAATCGTCATCGTCTTCCAAATTCATCGCAGGAGTAGAAACCTTTAAAAAGCCACTCATCCATTCGCTTCTTTAAATAACAGGTTGATCTATGAAAACCTACACTATGATTATGAAGCACATCAAAAACACCAGTCTTAAGATAGGATGTTTAATTAAAAGAGGTAGTGAAACTTCACCAGAACACCAAAGAGTCAATGTAACAGTAAACGTACCTAAAGACCAAGAATTGCTTTTGAAAGATCATGTAATACAACATCATTTGAAACAATTGTTTGATCCCTTTAACAAATAGACTACGTAAAATATACTCGTATAACTATCTTTAGCGATCAAATGACTACTTCAAAGATATCGATGACGACAGACAAAAAAAAACCTAAGGTATGATCCCAACCCCAAAAAACGAAAGAACGATTGAATTAAAAGAAAGCAATGATAAAACAAGGTCAGTAATATTTAAAAAATCCTAATCCTAGGATGTGCAGACATCATTTCAGAACGATGTCTGCATCCTAGGGTTAGGTTTTTACAAATGTTGCAATTTTCAATTACAAGCGTTGTGTCATCGCGCTTCTCTTTCTTTTCAATGCAATCTGACAGTGACCGCGGTTTAGGTGTTGTCAGCGTCTTAACAGAATTAAGAAGAGGTTTATTCAACAGATGTTAATTATTAATGGAGACAAATATAAAGCGAAACATACCAAAACATACAAAGGTATTTCCATTTTCGTTCAATATTTAAAACATAATCCGCATACAATTACACATAGAGTGTGTTCCGTCGATCGTACTCCGCGAATGTTACACAAAGCAAACTATTTCTCACCCACGGCAAGTCAAATCCAACTTTTGTTTAATAAGTAATGTTTTCTGTACGTATCGACATGTTAAGTAAATTAAAACATGCAATACTAATTTGATTTGTTCTTTCATATCTTATTATTAGTATAGTTAGGGTTTTTGTCCCGATTTTTGTAATATTTAGCGATATGACGTGGGGACTTACGGAAATGGTATATTATTATTTCGTTTATTTATTTTTTTACATATAAAATATATTTTTAAATATTTCTTGAAAAGGGTATAAAAATCCGTTTAAAAATATAAAAAATAGTGGTTCGCCGGTGTCGGGAGCAGGGTCCAAGCTATATTATTGTTATTATTAACATGTGAATTATATACAGTTATGTAAGTGTGCATTATGGCAGCTAACGTGGTTGCTATTGCATTACAATGGTTGAATGCTTTTACATGAATGATATCACGTCATAATCGTGTATGTATAAGGCAATAGGTTAGTGCAATTTCTATGTCCAATTCATATAGGTACATGAGGACGTCAAAGTATTCCATATTTGTTTTTATTAATAATAATATTCAATCTTTTTCACTCAACTAGATCTTGGAGGGTAACCATCACCTCTCATAGCAGTATTATTATAATATTACTTTACAGTGGGAAGTGATGGAGCTATACAGGGCTTATAGCTCCATCTCTTTCTCACGCTGAAGTAATATTGAAGTAATACTGCTATAAGAGGTGATGGTTACCCCCCTGAGCCAATATACTATAGGCACCAAGTTTTTTTTTTTTTTAAATATTAATTTGCATATAGTGCAGTATGAAAAAAAAACGGCCAAGTGCGTATCGGACCACGCCCAGTGAAGGGTTCCGTAGTTGGTATGAATGTATCCCATAAAACAAACTTAACATAGTAGTTGAACAACACACATCGATATGTACGGCACGGACAAACCTCCAACTGCAAATGTAAGTTGGTCGACTATTACTCGTTAACTTGTAAAGCCTACTTAGCTGTGATAGTTTTCCTTTTAATTTCGTTATATGTACTACCACCATGATATTTTCAAATATCCGAAAACAACCATTTGGCCTGCAGGGGAGGACACTTAACTCTAACAAAAATTTGCAGTTTCAAGCGTAATGTTACGCAAACGGATCCCTGAATCGAAAAATGATGTTCACCGATCCACCATTTTTGAACGGCCTATCCTATGGTGTGGGGTATCCCACACCATAGGATAGAAGAAAAAATATCCCCAACCCTAAAAAAAATACCTATAAAAAATGTTTTTCAAGATTTTATTTTATCACTTCGTCAGCGTGATTAATATGTATAACCATGCCAAATTACAGCTTTGTAATACTAAGCGACTCTCTCTGTGCTAAATCGAGGACAGACAGACGGACATAGCGAAACTATAAGGGTTCCTTGTTGACTACGGAACCCTAAAAACTATTATGGCTCCTACATACTGAGGAGATATCGCGGACGCGACAGGCATATTGCTGCCAGTCGCGCCCGCGATATCGCCGCAGTATGCAGGAGCCTTTAAAATGGGGGTAATTCCTTTTCTGTCATCCAATAACAGCAAGAAATATAATAATGATTACTCCTCGATGTAGAGTAGTCTTGAAGACGGTGTAAGAGTGACAATAGTGTCCGACTGAAAATGGATTTTCAGCCGAAAACAAAAATGATTTAGACATTAAAAAATATAAATATTTTCGCTGTACACTGAAATCTTGTTTGTTTTTTTACACCTAGGGAGACAAAGAGCAAATATAGGCTTTTAGGGTCGGGTAATCGCCGTTGACTTTGGCCATACAAATGCACGTCGCGCTCACACCGTACGGCCGTTCGAATGCATAGGGAATATTTATTTTTAGTAACGAAAATATGAATATTTGAAAAATCACAGATATAAATACAGATGATCCTGTTCATACAAAAAAAAAAATATGAAAATGTCTTAAGAGGCCTAGAGGAGCTAAACGCAAGTTTTATAACGCCTAAAAGTATATGATCCACTGCAGTAAACAAAATCAGAAAAATATATGATATTCTTCAGGATATATCCTAGGTAGATAGTGTGTTGAAAACATAATATAACTAATTTGATACGATAGAAAAAAATCACGAAGTTACCTCTAAAAAAATCTTTTAACGCGTAAAAATCATACTAATATACATGCAATCATTCTGATTTTTTGTCAGATTATTCTACAAGCAACATATTAGCATAATAGTCTTTTGATTTTTTGATTTAATCGATGGATTTATTGTAAATCGTATATTCTTATTTCCGAGCATAATACGTACGCATGTGTACCGACAGTGCCGGCCGAGGCCTGATGCTATACAGACGTGTCGCTCTTTTCGCCGCATTATTTCCGCCCCGATTGTTTAATGTTTTTGTAAAGTTTTGTTTGTGAATTCATTGTTTCATATTTTCTTTGCGTAAATATTTTTATTTCGTGTAGATATAAAATACTTTAAGTTAAAATAGCGTAATAAAGTACTAGTTTGTTATAAAGTTGTATCATTTGTAAAAGAAAAATCAACAAAAAAAGAAAAAAGAAATGGAATGTCATGGGAAAGAAAGTGAAACCCGTTGCGAGGACTAAAAATTAAAAAAAACGTTCATATAAATCAAAATCCCAACTTATGAACGAAATTAAAAGGTAAGATAGAGCATTATATTATTACTAAATATTTATTTTTATAATCATAAAACTATGAATTTTGGAAACGTCTAAGTAAGTGCAATCAGTTCATATGGTCTGTATTTTCGGTGCCTCTTTCAAATGATACAGTAGCGAATTTGAAAGAAGTGTGGATTTACAGTCTAGAATGTCTGGGTTCAAATCTCAGGGATTGCGTTTTTTATTTGATTTGAATTATTTACTATATTTTGCACTGACTCTAATTTTATATGAAACTGACATTAATTTAATTCATTAATAACATATAAATATTTTATTAATGAATTAAATTCAGGCAAAACATGTTGGTCCGGTAAAATAAATGTTTCCATCTACATGTGCATATTCATGTATCATGTTACACATGTTTGAACAAATAAATTTATCTTTATCTTTATCTTATTTAAACTACTACGATGTACATATATTTATTAAATACATTTCTATAATTAAGTATATAAATTAAAAAAAACCTTTAAAATCGAATTATTTTTACAGGAGAAAAACGGTCGAATATATCAACACGGAAGTTATTCCAATACGTAAGTACCTCCACCTTATACAGGGTGGCCCAAAAGTCGTGGATAAAACGCAACTAGGGGTTAGATGGGGTCATCAGCTGCAAAAAGTTGTTCTACGGGAGGTCCTTAAGGTCAACCCCTGCAGAGTTATAATTTATTTTGTGTTTTTTATGAGAAAATTGACTTTTTTTAACTAATTCTTATTTTCTTATATATTCGAAAAAATCTACATCCTGTATCTTTTTTATAATTTTCACTAGATTGGTACTGATGAGTCTTTGCGTTAGACATGCTATTTATGGTTGTTTATTGGGTGTGTTGAAGATAATATTAAGTTTGACGAATTTTTTTTTCTCAAATCATAACTTTTTATTTACTTCGGACCCCACTGTGAAAAAAAAAATACTCTACCGAAAAGTGATCCTGTATTACAAGTTTTGGCGCATATAATAGGGATTCTGAAAAGGTATTACACATGGCTATGCGTGGCTTTGATATCTTTCAAGGACGATTATTCGTAGCAAGGCCAAAGTTAACCCAACCATAAAACTCGGTTAGGCTTATTTAAAAATAAACTGGAACTAATAGAATCAATGACAAAGACTCTCTGCCTCTCTTTTACACTAACCATTTAATCCTTTGTCAGTAAAAGGCCGGTTCGCCCGTCAGTTCTGGTAGCGATATCTTTTCTAGGAAACAAAAGGCAGGGCCAGCCGGGGCGGGGGCCGGAGGATGCGCGTGAGCATATTTCTCTAGAGTGTTTAGTGTTCTTTAGTGACTCGCTTCCTGCCTGTGAGTACGCACGTGTTCTTTTTCTCGGTTTTACGACGACTTGTGATCAGTTTCTTTCCTTTGACCTACGCTTTGTTTTTCGGACTTGTGACAGATTGCCTACCTGTGACCAGTGCTGTGTGAATCGGACTAGATTCGAAATCGGACGGATCGGCTACAAAAGTGGACAGATGGCTGCTGCGAGGACAGAATACACCCAACGGGAGTATGCAGAAATGCATTACCTGTATGGCTATTGCGGCGGTAATGCCCGGGCTGCTATCAGGGAATATCGCCAACGCTACCCTAACCGTGATCGTTTTCCGGACTACAGGGTCTTTATGCGCGTACATAATTCGTACTTGTGGGAGTCTTACCCGGTCAGCATGCTCCGAGAGCAGGCAGACCAATGGTGCAATTTGAAAATGAAGACGAAGTGCTGAGAGAATTACGATTGGATGCTAGTATAAGTCAACGCCAAATATCCCGTAATCTCGGGATTCCAAGATCGACGGTGCAACGTGTCATTAATTGAAGCAAATATCACGCCTACCATGTGCAAAGGGTGCAAGCTTTGCTGCCCGGTGACTGAACCTAGAGTGCGGTTTTGCAGAGAGATGCTAAGATACCACAGAGTGGATCCGCAGTTCTTCAACAAGGTTTTATGGAAGGATGAGTCAACTTTTAGAAGAATGGGAATATTCAATATCCAGAATCTACATTTTTACTCCAGCGTAAACCCCCATATCAAAAGAAATGATCGATTCCAGCATCTGTTTGGTATTAACATGCGGGCTGGTATAATTGGCCAGCAGTTGGAGCATGAAATGCCAGCAAGGCTGAATGGTGCTCAGTATTTAAATTTTTTGCAAAATAATTTAAACCATATTCTTAACGAAGCTGAAGTTCCAGTAGAAAGAATAGCAGAAATATGGCTACAACATGATGGCGCCCCACCTCACTACGCTCGAGCAGTTAGAGATCATTTGAACGAGCGCTTCCCCAACCGGTGGGTTTGTCGAGGCGGACATATTGCGTGGCCACCCCGGTCGCCCGATTTAAATCCATTAGATTTTTTTATTTGGGGCTATTTTAAAGAAATAGTTTACCAAGGAGAGAACAATAGCGAACAAGAACTACGACAAAAGCTCGAATTTGCTAGGGTACAAGTTACTAACAATATAGGTGCATTCCGTAGGTTACGTAGGAATTTTATTAGACGGTGCAGATTATGTATTATGGTCAGAGGCAGGAATTTTGAGAATGTATTGTAAAATGTTTTGCTTTAAAACAATTATTTCACAATCGTTGTTTTGTTTTTTCGCCCTAGAAAGATATTAGAGCCACTCATGGCCATGTGTAATACCTTTTCAGAATCCCTATTAAATGCGCCAAAACTTGTAATACAGGGTCACTTTTCGGTAGAGTATTTTTTTTCACAGTGGGGTCCGAAGTAAATAAAAAGTTATGATTTGAGAAAAAAGAATCGTTAAACTTAATATTATCTTCAACACACCCAATAAACAACCATAAATAGCATGTCTAACGCAAGGACTCATCAGTACCAATCTAGTGAAAATTATAAAAAAGATACAGGATGTAGATTTTTTCGAATTTTAATAAGAATTAGATAAAAAACGTCAATTTTCTCTTAAAAACACTATATAAATTATAACTCTGCAGGGGTTGACCTTAAGGACCTCCCGTAGAACAACTTTTTGCAGCTGATGACCCCATCTAACCCCTAGTTGCGTTTGATCCTCGACTTTTGGGCCACCCTGTATAAGCTATAATAACAATAAATAGAAGCTAAAAATACCAAATGATTTTGTTTTTTTTTTTCAGAAAACGACCTCGGCTTATTTGATAATAGGCATGACGAAATAACTGGTTCATCTGAAAATTGCGATGTTATTTGTCACAAGTAAGAATTTAAATTAATGAATATTATAGAAAACTTAAATTATTATTCAAGAAGATTTTTCCGCAAACACATTTTACTCAGATTGATTACTTAGAATTCTTGTAGGTTTAATATTTCAATGTTTTATACGAATAAAAATGTATTTTATCTATCAAGAAATTATATTTGTATTCATTTCTTTTTCAGATGGAAAACTATAGGTACTCCTGAAAAGAACATCCAAATTGGACATAGGATTATTAACGTTTCCCACGTTTTGGAAAAGTTATATGAGATCTCAAATCACGGACCATTAGATAGAAACCTAACAAAAAGCTTGAAATTAAATTTCACATAACGTTAACCTGAAAAAGAGCGTAAAACTTGGTATTTTTTTTGTAATAAAAATGTTTTTAGTTTAATTGAATCAGTTTTATTTAAAAATAGCTGTTCCGCGATCCAGGATGAAAAGTAGCCTATGTCCTTCTCCAGATCATGGTCTGCCCATGTCCCAAATTTGATCTAAGTCCGTTTAGCTGTTTCAGCGTGAAAGCATAAGAAACAAAACTCACTTTCGCATTTATAATATTAGTTAGGAACGCATCCTTAATTTTTCAAGTATCACATAAAACAAATAAAAATAATTTCATTATCCTATTTATTTTTTGTTAGATCTATACTATCGCGCTTTAAGCGCAAACTGTAAGAACTTGCGCGTCGTTGCTGCGCCATCTATTAGAATACACGGGCGTAACCTCGCTATGCCGTTAGTTATATCGACGTCGTCGTTAGATGGCGTTCACGTCGATTGTGTAAATGTGTGCGTGCGTTTTTCAAGGACACTTAGGTCTTGTAGTCCTCTTAAGTAGTTTGAAAGTAATATCCATTATTATGCTTTGGGTAGACATTATTTCCCGAATTTATTTCTTATAGTATTTTACTACAATACTAAAATATTCACATATAGAACTGATGTGTATGTGTTCTGGTTTAACATACATTTTTTGCATAACTTACTTGCATTGCCTTCAATCATCATCTGCCTGCCTTTTCCCAACTACGTTAGGGTCGGTTTCCAGTCTAACGGGATGCAGATGAATACCAGTATTTTACATGGAGCAACTGCCTATCTGACCTCCACAACCCAGTTACTGGGTAATACGATACCCCTTGGTAAGACTGGTTGTCAGACTTTCGGGCTTCTGACGACCCGTAACGACTGTCAAAGATCTACAAATGACAGCCGGGACCAACGGCTTAACGTGCTTTCCGAAGCACGGAGGATGTAAAGATGTTCTTGGTGGTGATGTAAAGATGGTCACCCATCTACGGGCATTGCCTTTAAAGAAATAAAACACGATAATTCAATAATCACAGGTTTTTCACAAACCTTGGTCAATTTGAGTGAAAAAAGTTCAATACCTACATATCTAATGCCTTTATATGCACGTTGGAAATTAAAACAAAAGTCAAGATCAAATAAAAGTAATTAGTAACCCATTATTTTATGCACGTGAAGAAAATATACAACAAAACCTCGCTTCACAACTTCAAAACAAAATCGCGTGCTGGTAGCCCGCGAAATTCAAATTTTCTAATAAATTACAAGCGTTGTGTCATTGCGCTTCTCTTTTGACAGTGACCGCAGTTTAGGTGTTGTCAACGTCTTAAGTCAGCAGAGTGAAATCACGAGTCGACCCGATTCACCCCGAAGTTAGCCGAACGTCACCTGATATCGCCGAGCTATATGAAGTAGGCCGAACGACGCGTGAAAATTCATGAACTTTAATTTTAGGCTTGGCCGAAGGTACAGCTGGTTTATGGCCGGATCATGATTTTTTGGCCGAAAATGAAAACGAAAACAAAGCTTCGGTCGGTGACAACAACGAGCTTTGATTTAAAATTACTTTTACAAAAAAAAGACATTATTTTAAAACTTTTTGGAGTGCATGGAAAATAGCCATATTTATTCCAACGTATTTTCCAATCATTTTTGCAAGACCATTGTTCCTATTTATATTTTATATGGAGCCTTAGCAGTGGACGTTAGCGGGTTGTATGATGGAAGAAAGTCTTCCAAAAAGCTCATCACAATAATAAATATCTTTGTAATTTATATTTTGTAGGTATGTATCAATATATTGATTTAAAAAAGTGTCCGTGGAGTTTCTAGCCCGCTCTTCTCCATAAGAACCTACTACGCTTTGTAATGGACAATTAGCTTCATATTACTGACTAACCGACTACTTGATAATTCTAAAGTGCCTGTACTTAATCGGTTTAATTGAAATAAACGAGTTTGAGTTTGAGTAAATCGTTCACTTATTCGTCGCCTGCGGTAAGTTCTACGACCAGCTAAACAGAGGTATTATATTTTAATTTAGTTCAAATGTGTCGTTTTGTGGTGTGTATAAAACTAAGCTGGTATAAAGAACGGCTCCTGCGCAGGTATTAAAGCGCGCAGGTTTTAAATAAAGTGCGTTTACATGTGGATGAGTTATGTCAGGTAAATAGAATGTTAGGAAACTGATAGTAAGTTGATAATAGGTACATAAGTGAAGATGTTTTCTGTTCAGATGCAAGCTTTTTGACTTATCTAATTATTAAATGCCTTTTAATTATGTTTTCCTTTGTCGTCGTTTAAATAATGTGTTTTCTTTTTCTCCACCTTATGTGTAGCGTAGCATACCTATTACAATTATTGTTTAAACTCGCGGTAAATAATTTGAAGTAGAATCGCTTTTGAATTCCCTAATTCCAGAAGAAATTAATGCATTTATACGAGTAGATAATATGTAACAGGAAACGGCACTTCAGCCTACATGATCCAGCTCCATACAATCCCGGCCTTACAGCAAGGCACTGCTGCAACATTGCCAGTAAACAAATATATACATTTAATAAGTTTTTATTGCCATAATCTGGACATAATTTACGTTGATAAGCAGATCATACTGCCGTAAGTCTGACGCCACAATGAGCAGTTTGTTTTATTTTAATTCACCTTTATAATCTTTTGAATTCACTGAACTCAACCGTTTATATTTGCGTACGCTATATTTAATGTTGTATTGTGGAGTAGTGGCATGGAGGTATGAGTATCCGTTTACTGAATACCAGGGGTGCGTAAACTGAGTAATAAATTGAAAGAGACACCAATATTATCGGGAGCCCAATCCGAGAATTGGTGTCCTTTTCGTCAATTTAATACTCATTTTCTATGGTAAATCTTGTACAACATTAGTATAAACGTAACGAACAAGTTACCGCACAGCTGATAATTATTTGATTTAATTTTGCTGAAATGGTGACGAATACTATTTTAGTAGGTATAGAAAGTATCAATTACTGCAGCCCACACCTAAGTGTGACAATATGTCCCAAAAAGTCAAACAAAACATACTCCATTGTGCCCCAGATTACTTCACAAACCCAATTAATACTTACATTAGCACAAAATCACAAATACGATCTAAAAACACATTTTATACAGAAAACCTACACACATTGCGATCATACACAACTGTCAATCCAAACGTCAGTTTTGGAAAATCGACAAAATCCTATTATAGTATCCACAACAATTGTGTGGGTGATATTACACCCGCCAACATTAGCTATACACCCTGCTTAGCTGAAATAAACTTTATGACAAGGCAGGAAGGCTGTATACAACTGTTTATGTTAAATATGTTTGTAGTAGAATATTGAATATTTAGGGACAATCGGTGTGAAAAGTGGTGCCGATCTATTACGGGTAATCGGATTAGGTGGACGTGTCATTTCTATGGGATTAAGGTAAAATGGCTGCAAGCAATAATTGTGTATATTTTGTATATTTTGCAAAGTACAGATAAGGGAGTCCTGAATTGATTCTTTTTAGTTTACGCCTTTTAAAGTAGGTGACAAAGTAAAAATAAGGCTTCTTAAGACGCTGACAACACCTAAACCGCGGTCACTATCAGATTGCATAGAAATGAAAGAGAAGCGCGATGACACAACGCTTGTAATTTATTTCAAAATATGAAGCAATTATCTATTTACTCAAAATTGAGTTGAGTAATCGAAAATAAAAAACAACCAAGTTCTGCATTCAAATAAGACGCTCTTGTTATTAATTAAATACGTAACGTATATTGATATTTCATACATATATTTTGGTTTAGAACTCAAGGTAAGGGGTTAGTTTAACCTTAGTTTGTATCGAGATTTTTTTCTCAAAACGTGTTTTGGTAACAACCAAGTTCTGGGAAATATGTTCAAAATTAACCTATATTTTTTCCGCTACCACAAACTACACAGATATGGCAATTTTTTTTCTTAAGAGAAAGCCTATTTTCGTCAATTGGGTCTTGTCAGCGCCTTAACTTTTATTATAGAGAGAAGCAGCTATAGATATTGAAATTGATATCTCTGACTCACTTTTGTTGTAATAAAAGGTCAATCAACGTGAGTATCTACAAACAGTAAATAAAAATAAAGTCGCCCTTGATTATTACTATTCTATAACTTTTTTTTTTTTAGGAAAACGTATAGGTACTTTTACAATGTTTGTAAATATATGAGCATCATGTACCTATCTACATAATTACATAATTAATTTATCTGTCATTGCTTCATTGTTTGTTTTTTTTTTTTACCTATTTTGGTATAGTAATTTTATTCTAGGTGCTTCGGCTTCACATATAATTATATAATTAATGTACTTATACAAAATATTGTAAAACATTTTAAAAGAGTAACGGTGGAGTTTCTTGCCCATTCTTCTCCATACGAAACTACCTTTTGGAAGGGGCGACTAGAATCAATTCTATTTTTTTGTACATTTTGATGTTCAAAAGTGCCTTTATGTGCCTATTTGAAATAAATAATTTGACTTTGACTTTGACTATATTTTTAAGAGAGACCCATGACTATTTTAACTAAAAACAGCTAAAACAGATGCTCACACATCCATGTATACTTTTATATTTTTAAAACACTTTGTAAGTCCTGTCTAGTTTAACCACCAATAAAACTAAGTAGCGCCATCTACCACCACAATCGGAACCAATTCATCTAACGTGTTCTCGAACTACTTAAGGCGCTGACAAGACCCAATTGACTAAAATAGGCTTCCCTTAAGAAAAAAAATTGCCAAATCTGTACAGTTTGTGGTAGCGGAAAAAATATATGTTAAAATTAAACATATTTCCCAGAACTTGGTTGTTAAAAAACACGTTTTGCAAAAAAAATCTCGATACAAACTAACGTTAAACTAACCTCTTACCTTGAGTTCTAATCCAACATATCTGCATTAAATATCAATATACGTTACGTATTTAATTAATAACAAGAACGTCTTATTTGAATACAGAACTTGGTTGTTTTTTATTTTCGATTACTCAACTCAATTTTGAGTAAATAGATAATTGCTTCATATTTTGCAATAAATTACAAGCGTTGTGTCATCGCGCTTCTCTTTCTTTTCTATGCAATCGGACAGTGACCGCGGTTTAGGTGTTGTCAGCGTCTTAACAAAAGTCAAGCTAATAAACGCTAAATACAGACTTTTTGTTACAATTTGTCAATACACACATCTGCTGTGCCGGGTTCGATTCCCGACCCGATTGTTATGGCTCAGACAAATTGTCGGTCAATGAATGCGCGTAATAGCACGCATGATTTCATAGCTCAAATGTGAAGGCCCATTCATTACGCGATTGACTTTTAACGACATTTACTTTTACAAGAGATTAACACAGGGGGAATTTCCGTATTTTTAGGAACTTTCGAATTCTAATCTCAGTCCCAATGTGATCAAAAAACATTGATTGTCGCTGAGATAAGATTGTGACTTGAATTTGAACAAGTGCGAGAATGGGCCTTCTGGTATTGGTAGAAAACTCTGTCGGATCTTTTGACATTGTTAGTGTTGATTGTTAGTACCTACCCATAAATAGAAGACATTTTACATTGTGAGTACCAATCTATAAATTGAAGAAGAGGAACTACTACTAAATATTTGTAAAGATTTTGTTGCAAGCTTGCAATCAATATAACTATTAAAAGATCAACAATATTGCGCTAAAAGTCAAACACTGACCAATTCTTACAAATATCACAAAAAAACTTACAAGCATCCGGTCAGGAAGTCCATTTTATTCACTACACTCATTATTTATTGTCGCCCAACTAAATAATAAGTTTGCACACAAAAGACGCGACTTCACGCGACAATCGCACAAGTTTAGCGCAGCATGAATGGCACGCTTTAAAGGTGCGAGATACAGGCATATGTTTGGTAAAGGTGTCTGAATGTGCCTGTTTATTGAATCGAAAGTAATTTATTGGAGAGCAAAATATTGAATTTGTAACTGTTACGGAATTAATTGCCGAGTCAATGAAGTGACGATTAGTGCAATAATTTATTGATAGCATGAGTGATTGTCCAACGACAAATATGTTGGAATGGCTGCTAAAATGTCGTTGGGTCGAGTTTTATTTGTATCTTTTACTACCAGTAATGTGAGAGCAGTGGTGGCCCAGTGGCAACGGCCGCGACTTACGAGTTGTAGGTCTTAGGTTCGAACCCGGACAGGCGCTTTACTTTGTGTACATTATTTCATCACCACTGCTCTCAAAATGGTGAAGGAATACGTCGTAATCGTCCTAGAACCAAAAATTCGAAGACATGTGACATCTACCAACCCGCACTGGGCCCGCGTCGTGGATTACGGCCCACTCCCTCTCACAGAGAGGAGGCCTGTGTCCCAGCAGTGGGAACATTATAGGCTGATTATGTAATGCAATTGTATTACAGGTATACATACATGCATAACTTTACAGAATAAAGAATACCAAGAGCTGTACAGTGCAATTTACAAACTAAAATGTATTATATTGTGACATACTGCATAATTAGATAAGGTAAAACAGAATAATATATCACCTACTTCTGTAATATTTTTAAAAGAATATGGATAAGTCAAAATTGAGATATTAAACGTCGTCGCGTTAAAACTAAGAGATGGACTACTCAAAATCCAGTCAGTCGGCTTAACGATTATCCACAAACGGTCGAAAGAGGTGTAGGTACTATAAATCAAAAAATACCTACACGAAATAGATATTCACCTATAGGTGTACAAGTCCAAGGGGTCCCCCATTTATTCCACAGGGCTATTACCCTTTGTTTTCCCACTTAACGTTACGACGGCTAAGATTTACCGTCATGTACAGACCGGCGACTGCCAGACTAATCGCAGCGACTAACGACTAGTCGTAAGGGGAGTGATTGTGCTCAATTAGATAGGGGTAACTGAGTGGTCAAGATGTTAAATGGGGTCCTAATTTGTTGTGCCCTTTTAGATCCCCCTTCATACAAAACAACTACATATTGGAGATATAGCCTTTTGGTTGTTGCGATTAAATATTCGATATTCGGCAATAATTCGCACCGTGAGCAGGTGATTTTGTGATTTTATCTCTCGCGTTCTACTAATTGGTACATAAACTGTGGTGAAAAGATAGTAATTTAAAAAAAAATATTTATTTATCTCCACAAATTACATTCTTATATTAGTTATATATATTTAGTTGACAGGTATTTTGAGAACAAAATATACCATTTTATTTTACAATCTCAAGGACGTTTCAGTGTAGCTTCGATTTAGTAACTATCCGTTGACTATTAGGTATAACCTAACTATGAGGAATTCGGTAGAAGACGAGTACCAGTACCCGTCTTCTACCGAATTCCTCAATTTTAATATAAATGGCTGATAAGTGCATTTATATTAAAATGGAGCACCACACGACATTTATACAAGAAAACTAAGTTCCAATAAAACCCTTGTAAAAAAATCCCAAAAATGTTGTTACAAAATAACTTTCCTCAAATCATGAGGATTTCGTTGACAAGAAACAAATAGCTGAAGGAATTTAAATTCAAAAACTAATAAAAGTGTTTTCAGCGAGGAACGGAACCTTCATATTATCGCATAAACTGAACGAATGAGCGGACTGTAGCGTCAGCAACGTAAACTGTGTGGAACGCTTATTAAATAATTATTTATAAAACACACTATTTAGTTGTCGAAATAGCAATAAAATGGAAAACAATATTTTTTCAGCTAATAATATAAAATTTCAATCACCAAGCTAAAGATTAGGTACTTATAAGAAACCGTAATCATCGAACCTTCGGCAGACTGTTATCTAATGGTTAAATGTGTGATTGCCTTAAATTACTGTAATGGTCAATGAGAACCTCATGTCCAATCCGCTAAATACAACTCCTGAATTTTCAAAATTAGGTATTTCGAAAATTATGGAGTTGTTCTCCCCATAAAAATTCATTAAACACAAAAAAATCCCAATTTTATGCAAACCGTACAGCAAAAGACAGATTTTTCAAAAATTTAACAGCCTGTCATTGGGGCTCTGGTTGGGGGCTTGCGGGGCGCGGAGGTTGGGGGACGGAAAGTAATCAACAATTTAAAATTGGGGGCTAATCTCGCGCCCGACGTAATCGCCGGTGATCGGTCTCCGCCGGATAAGGGAGGATGCTCATGTAGACACACTTGACAGGTGGCAAGTTGCTTTTACAAGGTTTTGGGTTATCTTTAAGAATATTGTCAGGTTGTGGTGAATCAGTTTTCGCAATTTAGTAGTGAACAAGGGGGCAACGTTCAGTTTAGTGAAAGTTTCAGAAACATTACGAAATCAGCTTAACAAAGTTTCCTTCAGTTCCAAAGACTTGATTATCAAGTTGGTCATCATCAATCTGCCTAGCTTTTGCCCAACTATGTTAGACGTTAGTCTATCCAGATGCAGCTGAATACCAGTATTTTACATGGAGCGATTGCCTATCTGACCTCCACAACCCATTGACTGGGTAACACGATATCCCTTGGTAAGACTGGTTCTCAGACTTTTGGGCTTCTCTAACTCTCTCTTCTCCGTAATGACTGTCTAAGATTTACGAATGACAGCCGGGACCAACGGTTTAACATGCTTTCTGAGGCTCGGAGTGGTCTCGATATGTAGGTAATGAATAGTCACCATCCACGAACTGACCGCGGCAAACGTAGCTTAACCTTCGATTGACCCGTGCGGCTGTTATTATATAGCCACGAGCCAGCAATAAAGCCAAGATTAATATCCATATTTTAGAACATAAATGAATTTTTAAACGCTCAAGTGTCAACTAAAAACCTATTTTGCTCGCCTCATTCCAAATCGACTTTTGAAAAAAGGAAAAACAAGTCAAGACATCGATTTAGAAAATTAGTTTCCAATCAGGAAGGCGTTAAAAGGCAAACAATCGCCAGAGTTAACACGTGTCCCCACTTATCTCACTCAATTGTAAGACACAGTCTCACAACTTTACTTTGAACAACTTCCTATTTTAAAATCTTTGTTAAAATAATAAAAGCTCCTCTCATGAGAAAACCCCTCAAGGTGTTTGTTTTTCCGACAAATTGACGCGTCACTTATCATGCGTCCTTCTCACGCTTAACGTCAACCTGGATAAGGTTTATTGTCGTCCCGTTCTCTCTAAATAACTAACAACAAACATAATCCTTGGTTAATGGTCACTCGGATTATTTTGGCTATCGCGATGTTAGATGGGATAGGCCGAATTAACGAATAGGCTAGACCTCTAAAGTACCTAACTAGGCATGCAAATGTCATACCTATAGTTTTAATTATGACACTTATAAGTCCACAGGTCCGAGCAGGGTGCGAGCAGTTACCAAGTGTCGTCCAAGGACTGAAAGACGGAAGTGTCGAGAGAGTGTGTGTGTGTGTGTGTGTGTGTGTGAGTGTGGGTGTGTGAGTGTGTGTGCGTGTGTGTGTTCGGCGGCGAAGTGGGTGGATGACATTGTTACTATCGCGGGTAGAAGAAAAGAGAGGTCTATGCTCAGCAGTGAAGTCGGGCTGTGGATGAATGACGTAGGTTCCTTATATTTTTTCAATAACTCTTGCTAACTAGACCAGTTTCAGGGTAAATGTAATAGGAACTTGTGTTTATCAGATTCAACTAACCTGGCACTACTTGATAATATTTGATATTATAAGTAAAAAGTGGTAGATATACGCGCTCCGCAAGTGACACGTCAAAACTTGGCTAATTAGCCAAGTTGTCTTCGTCGTGTCTCTTTTTCGCTACCGATGATTACGACATCCTACTTCCATGTGTCTTCTAATAATGTGACATTGTGCCGTTTTTGAAGATCGAATGTTGGGTAGGTAATCTATCTACTTACCTGTTTTTAGGGTTCCGTATTTCAAAAGGAAAAACGGAACCCTTATCGGATCTCTCGTGTGTCTGTCTGGTTGTCTGTCCGACTGTTACAGCCGATTTGCTCCGAATCGACTGGCTTTATTTTTTTGGGTGGGAAATCATCAAATAACTTCTCCCGCTCTGGGCGGAGCGGGAGGGTGCCTCAGGCTCTTACAAACTAAAACCCCTGGCAACACAGGCAATGGAAGGAACACGGGTGTTCCTTCCATTGCCTGTGTTGCCAGGGGCCTCGGTATCCCTTCTGGACTTGCTTACGACCCCGGCAGGCATCGGCCCTAGTGGACCCTTGCACTTGTGCTGATGACATCTCTTTGAGGCGCGCGTGGAACACAACGCGCCGTCGACCTGGGCTTGGTCGTTACCGGACGGAGAGCTACCCATTGCTTACCGTCCGCAAGCCCACGCCTACGGTGGCCGGAAATCCACCCGGGATTTCCCACGCCCAGTGCGTCTCCTGTGGTGGCTAGGGGTGAGACGGCGCGAAATTTGCCTTTCCCTCAACCTTCCCACCTCGTCCTTCGCGAGCAAAACTGCTTCGCAGAAGAAATGACGGCTGCCCATGCCCTCTCGCTCCGTACCATGGCCTGAACCAGGGCCGGACGCGAGAGATCTCTGCCGCCAATCGCCTCCACGACGACACGGCGGTGCTCTGCCCTTATCCGACACAGGAGATGCTGTAATGCCGGGTCCGGTGAGGACCTGCGTCAGGCGGAAGGTGAGGACGCCGTGGCGCCTCTCTAGCCACTCCTCAAAGAAATCTACTGACTAGGTCTATTACCGTTAAAATTTAGTATACGTATACATATGAATTTCTGTGACTCAAACACGAACAAGTAACGTAAATAAATGAATTTTGAATGTGGGGTTTACATTTAGGGGAAAAATTAGAAGAAAAAAAAGTTTTGCAAACTACCGAGTGATATCAAATGAAAGAGCTTATTAAGAGAAATTCAAATATAATTTTTAAAGTAATAATTAGTTTTAAAATTATTAAAGAAAATAGTTGACCATCCCTCCCCCCCTTATCTCTGCTGGACAAAAATTTTGAAAAAAATACAGAGAATAGTTCTATACTTATAGATTACAGGAAAACCTATAAGAAGTCTTAAAATAACATGGTAAATCACTCAATATTGTGCGTACAAACTTACATTTGCAGTTCGAATGTATGGGGGAACATGTTTTTAGGGTTCCGTAGTAAACAAGGAACCCTTATATTTTCGCCATGTCCGTCTGCATGGATTGAAATGGTTGTTTATGGAGATGTGAAAAATACTAAAATTAAAAGAAAAACTATCACAGCTAAGTGGGCTTTACAAGTTAACGAGTGTACTAGTCGACCAACTTCAATCTGCAGTTATAGGAGAATTGACCGAGGCATACATCGATGTATGGGAGAACATGTTTTTAAACTACAATGTTAAGTTTGTTTTTGGGATACTTTCATACCAACTACGGAACCCTTCATTGTGCGTGGTCCGACACGCACTTGGTCGGTTTACTTACTTTTAATGTCATTGAGTAGAAACGTATTTTCCATTAGATACCTTTCGAATGAAAGAAATAAGAAAAATAGGTGATTATAGGTACAATGCAACAAGCTGATGCAGCAATTACTTCACTACAGGAATAGGTTGTCCGGGGCTTCACCGCACTGTCCTCTAGTGATCACGGCATCCCTGTAGGACAGTCCTCCTCTTCCTTGACAACCAATATTATTAATAATCACTTATTTGCAATAAACACTGTATAATGACCGATGGGGCCGAAAGGTTCTAAAGTGACAACCACGTACCGGAAGACGTAGCGTTCAAAGGCCTCCTACAAGGTAGACCGATGAAGGCATGGCCTCAGGCATCCGCTGGATAAGAGAGGCATAGAACCAAGATGCTTGGGGGCTATGTCCAGCAGTTGACGTCTTTCAGCTGAAATGATGATGATGATGACTGTATAATTCTATGCACTACACTACTAAGATTTACGTTATCGTATTGGATAAAGATTTTCTGAAAAGTGTTTGACCGACGTGCGATGTATGAACGTAGGCGAAGCAAAAGGAGTATGTAAGGATTACGATCCTTACATACTCCTTTTGCTTCGCCTTCCTTTGCTTTAGCAGGTGGCGTTCTGTAGTTCCTGCCTACCGCCATAGAAGAAGGCGTAAGTTTATGTAGCTATGTACTCGTATCTATGTCAATATCGGTCAATTATGTGTCAGTCATACAGGTTACAAAAGATCAAGCCTAGACGGTTAATTTTGACTGTCTTAGGACCCCATTAGGACTTTGCGATCGAATTAAGTCGTAAAGTGATCTTATCTATGTCGAGACTGCAGCCCCTGTTATATAATTTAGACTAACCATCGGTATTTTTTTCAATAAGTACCAACAACTTAAAATAAAAATGATTTATTTCAGATATCCTTGTTAGTGCTCCAGAAATACTGCTAGCCAGTGTCAATAGTGAATTAGACAGTGGTGCCGATTCCCTTGTTCACAAACTAAACAAAATTTAAGTTCAGTGCATCTTTTTCTTTCTATTTCATTAAGAAAAGGACGGAAGATAAATTTTAGTTTAGTCCTGTCAAATTAATCAGCGCTTGACGTAAATTGACGTAATTTTAGTAGGCAAGATTTTAATCACGTCTAAACTTGTATGGAGTACTGACAGGCGATGATTAATTTGACAGTACTAAATTAAAATGTATCTTCTGTCCTCTTCTTAAAGAAATAGAAAGAAAAAGATGCACTGAACTTAAATTTAGTTTAGTTTGTGAACAAGGGAATCGGCACCAGTAAAGGTCAATTGATAAACTTTATTAAAGATTTAGTAACGCTCTTTTTATTTTATTTCATTAGGGAAAACAAACAATAATCCTCCTGACCGATTTCGGTGACGATGCCCAATCTCAACGGTGATTAACCAGAGTAATAATACTGCACAGATGTGTGCACCAACACAAGTGCACTCTGTTCCCTTACTCTATTGTCCGATGGGACGGCAATCCGACAGTCGCGGGGCTCTATCAGGCGCAGGACCGATGGCGCCACGTGCGCGAGGCACGGGGCTATCACACCACGAATTTCCAAACCCCGGGCTGCTGCTGAGATATTCTTCTGAGTGAGAGAGTCTTGAATTGTGTCCGGTTGATGGCAATAGGCTCGCCCCCTGTTAACTGGAAATGGCAACTGCCGAACCCTTCAGGGAATACAGGCATACAACTTTGATGTTATGTTATATTTTTCAGGAAGGCTTAATATAACCATCGTAGGTACGAGTAGATACCCTACCTAAGTAACACCGAATATAATATTGATTATTTAAGTAATACATAGGCAACTCACCTAGATAATGATCATTAGCAAAGAATAAAGCCGAGACTTAACTCAATACAAATCAATACAATTTCAAAACTGACCTTGTACTGTCATCATTAAGACAGACCAACTGTTCTAAACATTAATTAGTCATTAACGGTTAGACTGATCAATCCGAACTGACGGCTTGACAGCCCTCTGTTAGGGTTGATGTCAAGGCCAATGTCGCACAGTTGATTGATACATAATGCTATTAAAATAATATTACCTACTGTGAATTTAGTTATAACTAGCTGCTGCACGCGGCTTCGCCCGCGTGTTTTTTTCTAAAATAAAAGTAGCCTTAGTTACTCCTTATAACCTCAGCTATCTGCCAGTGAAAGTTCCGTCAAAATCGGTCCAGCAGCTGTTTCGGACATTAGCCGAAACAGACTGACAGACAGACAAAAAAATTGTACAAAAATAGTTTAGTATCGTATTTAATTTCATATCCATTTGGTAAAAAGTTGTTATTTTGACATGAAAAACAGACATTTCAATCCTATTTACTTGTATAGATTTATTTGCTAATAAAGACCTACCTACAATATGGTTATTATAAAACCAGTCGTCCGATAACTACTCGTATGAACTTGTTGCATTGCAATCTTGTATTTGAGGTTTTATAAAAAGACAAATTTGTTTTAGTTAAGTTATGATACAATTTTGTTATTTTTATTAATTAATTAAGGACAAAATGAGATAAAATTTAATGGAATGTTACATTTAATTTGTAGTCAGACTAAATAATGTTATTTTCTCAAAAAAAAACTATATTAGATCAACAAAGAAGTAAATTAGGTGTAAGACAAACAAAACATTAAACTATCAAAATAGTTTATGTAAAATAAGCAATAGAGTAAGCGAGAGAGGAAAAGATATAAAGTAGTGATGTTAATAAACTTTTTAGTCTTCTTAGGATATAGCGGGATAAATTTCGCTACTGAAATCACACGTAGCGACATCTAGGTGACTTGAGAAGAACTACTGAAAACATAATTTAGCTCAATCATAGCTTAACTTTAAAATCTTAAGAAGAAATACATTTTATTATTATTATAATTCATACAAATGATGGGCTTGTTTACTTTTTAACAAGTCTGTAATTTACAATACGACAATCTTTCATAGTTTTAACAGTATAACATAGATGGCGCTTTATCTAGAAACGCAGATCGACAGCTAAGTAATACCAGCACCATAAAACAGATGGCGGTACTAAATACGAAACGCATGTATATAATAAAAATTTACTTCGTGATACGTTCGTCTAAAACGACGGCAGTTGCTGTTGCAGCCAGCCATTATTTTATGTATGTAGTTGACATGATTTTGAAAATGTAAGCTGAACATTGGAATATCTTCTCTTTATTTTGATTAATCTGGGAATCGAATCCACTCCTCTTCGCTTCCTTTAGACCAACCTGCGGGGTAATTGCGTAACGCACTTACAGTGGCAATGGTGCCGATTCCCTTGTTCACAAACTAAACCAAAGTTAAGTTCACTCCATCTTTTTCTTTCTATTTCATTAAGAAGAGGACAGAAGATAAATTTTAGTTTAGTCCTGTCAAATGAATCAGCGCCTGTTACTACTCCATACAAGTTTAGACGTGATTAAAAACTTGCCTACTAAAATTACGTCAATTTACGTCAAGCGCTGATTAATTTGACAGGACTAAACTAAAATTGATCTTCTGTCCTTTTCTTAGTGAAATAGAAAGAAAAAGATGTAATGAACTTAAATTTAGTTTAGTTTGTGAACAAGGGAATCGGCGCCAATGCCTTTAATTTTGACAGTTCAACAAAATTGATGCGTTATAAAATTTGCGTTCTTTCGCGTGCGAATTTTTCAAACTTATTAAGTAATGGTAGTAAGTAATTAGGAATTTCCATCAAAAGCATTCGAATTATGATTGAAAAGGATTCAGGGGCCGTAGGTGTATCAAGTAGGTACTTATGGATGCGATCATTGTTTCTATTCGTCCAGTATATCTAACTCCATATATTTCTTTCGCACTAGAAACAGAAAATTGTGGCACTAACACGTCTAACACCTACTTACGTCCCCTGATCATTACATATGGGACAGTAAAACAAGCTAAAATTATGGAAAACTATTTATTTCTCATCCTGACTATACGTACACTAGACTACATCATACAGAGTAGGTACAGCGCTCTTCGGACACTAAATACTAAATCTTTCATTATTCTAATGATATCAATTTACAATTTTGTGTTTTTGACTTTTTTCCTCTTATGTACAGTGAACACTAGGTTATTAAGATTCAAAAAATATTTCTTGAGTTACTTTTCTGAAAATACTGAATTAGGTATGATGTACTAAAGGCATTTTATTATTATATAAAAATATGCATAAGTAATTAGTGTTGCAGACAGTGATAGGTTTTAGTTTTAATGAAAAATGTGTTTTTCGCTTGGCCTTTTATAGGAATAGAACCAGACGACTCAGTTTTGACTTCCTCAAAAGGCTTGATACGTAGATAAAATCCAACTCAACGCCACGTATGGTGGTGTTCTAAGTGAAATGAACATTTGTCTGGTGATTTAGTATGTTGGGGTAAGTTGGGTGCTGGGATAAGATCGTAGCGAAACTAATTCTGCGCAATTTTATCCTGCCCCGACCGTCCCATTGGCACAGAATAAAATGGCGCAGAACATAATGTTGTCAGCTTCAAAAAATATTGCCAAATTAACGGGAATTTTAATTCATAAGTACGGTCTCATCCCAGCTCCTAACTTACCCCAACATATTCTATAATAATGATAATAATAAAACGGTATTTGAGCGAAAGAAGGGAAGACATTACGAAGCACAATATAAATGTTTTGTATACTTATTGATATACCTTGTTGCTTGAGTAAACAATCAATGCTAGATAACTTATTTATTTTACAGTGGTGCTGACAGAATAACACCCAGTTTCTGAAAAGTCTTAATTATCTGAAATATACCCCTTTCCGCATACGAAGCCATTCATGGTTTCGTAAGTTTCTTATTTTATTGCAATTTAACAGAAGATCAATTACTAAAAAACTATTATGTAATGTATAATAATAAACATTTATTCGTAAAACGGATCGTATTTTTTTCGTCTATGGTAAGTGCAATCTGTCAAAAGAATTACAGGTTATGTGCGGCGTGTCAGGTCGGTGAAGCGAAGATAAATTATTGCTACTTTTGACAGTGCAAAAAAAATATAAAACGGTGAGTAAAAACATCAAATAAAATCAATTTGAACTCTTTGAACCATGCTATGCAGGGAATGAGTTTTGCATTGGCACTTTTTTTTTATTTTGTTCGGGTTTTGAACAGCTTTTATCAAAATCCATATTTGGATTCGTATGCATTGCTTGCTTTCTGCTTACGCTTTCATTTCTTTTCAGAAATGGACGTTTCACGCTTCTATGGTGCATCCAAGCATGTGAATTGTATCCCCGGTGAAGGTCTTTGAGTGATGATGACCTTGATTCGGACTCCGACCCTGAAAAGTCGTGCGCCTAAAAAAACTCATGTTATTATACCTGAATCTGAATCTGATAGCTCTGACGATGATAATATGGTTTCACAAAGCTTACAGGCACCATCTACATCAAAAACAAAGGGTAAAAAAGCTAAAACAAACCCCGTTATTTGGGGAAAGGAAAAGATGGATCCTTACGACAAAAACAAGTTTCAATTCAAAGGCGACACAAACTTACCAGAAATAATAAAACAGCTGGAGTCACCAGCAGATTTTTTCAAGTTTTTGTTTACAGATGATATAATTAATTTCATTGTTGAGCAATCTAACCTGAAATCTGTTCAAGACAATGTCAACAAACCAGCTGGCATAACTGAAGCAGAAATGGAGAAATTTATTGGAATAGTTATTTTTATGTCTTGTGTAAAATTGCCAACATCAAGGATGTATTGGTCCAAACACTTAGGCCAGGAACAGGTTTACAAAGTAATGACGTGTAACAGATTTGAGACACTAAAAAGGTTTTTACATTTTAACAATAACGAAAACTTCAAGCCTCGTGATACTGATGGTCATGACAAACTTTTTAAAATTAGACCACTTCTAGACCAAGTTCGGCAGCGTTTATTGCTAGTCCCAAAAGAAGAGTTTTTAGCGGTCGACGAACAAATAAGTCCCACTAAGTGCCGTCACGACCTAAAGCAATGTAATCCAGCTAAACCTCATAAGTGGGGTTATAAAAATCAGGTCTTGAGCGGTGTGTCTGGCTTCAGTTACGATTTTGACATCTTTGCTGGTGACCAAAGCAATACATATCCTTCAGATGCACCTGATCTCGGTGTTAGTTCAAATGTTGTTACCCGACTAACCAGCACAGTTCCACGACATATCAATCACAAAATATGTTTCGATAACACTGGTTCAATAGTCCGAATCTTCAAGTTTATTTATATAAAAATGGCTTGTTGCCTTTGGGAACTGTCAGACTGAATCGTGTGCCAAACTCAAATATGCCATCCGAAAAAGAATTGAAGAAAAGAGGACGAGGTAGTTTTGAAGAGAAAACTGCAGTCATAGCTGGTGTAAAGTTGAGTTTGATTACATGGTTTGATAATAAAAATGTGAATCTTCTCTCGTCCTATGTAGGCAGTGAGCCGATTACTACGAAACGGCGATATTTTCGAAAAGAAAAACAGTACAAGTACATAACATCCCCTCAGGCTGTAGACGTGTATAACCAGCACATGGGTGGAGTCGATTTACTCGGATCAATGCTAGGTTATTATAGAATCCGTTTGCGCTCTCGCCAATGGTACAAGAGAATCTTTTTCCACATGGTGGACCTGTGTATGGTAAACGCTTGGTTGTTGTGGCGCCGAAGTAATGAAAAACTGTAACTGCTAATTGACTTCAAACTCGCAGTTTCAGATCATATGTGTAAGGCAGGAAAGGTACTGGCAATGGTAAAAAAACGTGGGCGTCCGTCTAACATTTTAGGGACCCCGACATCGAGCCGAGTTGGAACTCCGACAAGCCGAGGCGTCACTCCATTGCCCGATTCGCCGGTACCCACTAAAAAGTCTCGAAAGGCAGGAGCCTTTCGAGACTTTTTAGTGGGTACCTCTTCCTCCTCTCTTCTTCCTCTTCCTCTTTCAGGAGAAAGACATCAAGACGTGCCGCTGAATTCTATACGAATTGATAACATTAGTAATTTCCCCACGTGGATTAAAAATCGAATCTATGCCAAAACTGCTCGAAGTTCCGTTCCTTCACCAAGTGTGAAAAATGTGTGAAGTCTATTTGTGCTATAATGAGAAACGAAACTGTTTCAAAGACTTCCATACAGAATAGTGCTAAACGCATGCGAAGCCACATATGCATGATGGATTATTTACGACAGTGCATACCAAGCCATAAATGGCGTTGTGCTGTAATTTCAGCAATAAACGTTGTATTTTTTTTTTCGATTTATTTTTCTTATTATAGCTCAATAAAACATAATTACGTAAAATTTTTTTTTTATTGCACCTCCTTCATAATTCATGCAGTAAGGGGAGGCACCGCACATTACAGCCGCATCGCCCCGCATCAGACCGCAGTGAATCGTATTTCAATACAAAGAAGCGCGGTGCGGCTCGGCTGTTGTGTGCGATAATTCATACAAAATGTACGAAAGCGATGTAGGACGACTTGAGTTGCGGTGCGGTTCGCCAAAATGTGTGTCAGCCTTTTTATTTCAGTCAGCCAACTAAAGCAGTTAATATGAGTTTGACTATCTGTCAGCTAACTGTTAGGTACCTACGTTAATAATTGGCCTATAGTAAGCAGGGTGTTTGCCATTTTGGTGCTTATTCTAACCAGCAGGGTAATAGTGTAACACATGTATAAGGGCAATGTATCACAATGACTTTCATTTTGAGATCCATTGATACATAATTTTGAAAAATTTGACTGCTCAAAAACGTAAATAACGCAATGAACAAGGCTGAACTGTCAAAATGTCAGTGCAGTGCGATCGATTACCATTCTATGCGTGTTACTTCATTGTACTTTACAAATAAATAAATGTGGCGTTTTTTTCTACAATTTTATCTAAGTAGTTGTCTGTAAGATTATGAAAACCGTAGAAAAGCGCAATTATTATTTAATTTCGTTTGTACTATTTTATCAACTGCATGACGCTTTCTATTTCTACTTTACTGTAGAATAGAAATCGCTTGTCTACATTTCTCGGTAGAAAACTTTCAACTGTAACTACACGGAAACGTCATTTTTGTCTACTCTTCCATCAACAAAACGCTTCTCTACGTTCCCGTGCTAAGCCTGCTGAATGAGTACTATAAGGACTATGATATTGTTATATAAAATTAACATGGCATACTTATAAAGTAAATATCTAATAGAATATTAATATAAAATCGGATGTACTTCAACCATCGGCTCTATTTTATGTAATTTTCCAAAAGTAAGTTGGTACTTATAATCTAATACTATACGATTATTGCACAAAATTAATAAACACATAAAGTAGTTTATTACAATCACTGTATAAAAAACTGCAAAAAAAAAAACTTAAAAAACCACTAATTAGTGCTGCCAAATTAAATGACGAACACAAAATATTTTGTACTTACAATGTTAAAAACACTATTTGAAATAACCGCTTTTTGTCTTTTAATCTGGCAACACTTGTATACATATAGTTCTGAGATTTGTCCAACAGATGGCGTTATTATAAGTTTCCTAAGTTATTAGCGAACATCAAACCGAAACGTAAATGTTATTCGTATCTAAACTACACAAAGTAAGCTTGTACAAAAACGTTAAAAGCCCACACAAACTCAAAAATATTTACAAAAAGGGCTCCCAAAAGTTATTGTAATTTATTTTTCATCCAAACATGTTTTGAGTTCACGGTAGAGCACCCACAAGTTCAACCAAATTATTTTAATAGTTTCCATGATAAAACAATGAATTTCCTAAAAACTATGCTCTATGGTGTTCAGTAATATCAGATTATTTAATAGTTATATTAAACAATCATTTAGGTTTGAAACAATGAGATGGAGCCCTCAGACTTACAGATCAGTCACCACAAAGATTTAGATGAAAACGATAACATAATTATTTGATTCGGTCATCTTTAATATTCTCTCTTGCACCGACAGCACCTAATTTACTATCAATTCATTTTTCTCTGTATGAACCTGATAGTTTTGTTTTCCACATATTTGACACTCAGTTTCTACCAGGGAAATCAACAGGAAAACTATGTGACAAGAGTGACAGATTGACAAACATCTGTAGTTAATTTTTTGGGCTGTTGTTACCTATTTCAGTCAGCCAATCACAGCATTCGTAATAGTAAGATTATTTTAACAATCCGTCACTTTTCTCAGTTGCTGTTGATTGGCCAGAAACCGTGTGTGTCTAGAATTCATAATTAAACGTGTATTACCCAAATGGTTTCTAAAAAAGCAGTCACTGATCTCAAGTGCAACTCTTAACCTAAACTTTACATCTCAACATTACTCAGACTATCAAACTTCATCTCTTTAACTTCCTCAGGGTTAAAACTCTTCACAGACACCTTGCCATCCCCTGATAGGTCTGTACTCGATAACTTATTCGTAATCTTAGTTATCGATATACGACTCTCGATATCATTCGAATCACATATAGTTTCTAATATTACACCTTTTTCTACTTTCCTTGGCTTCGCTTGAACTTGGCTTACTTTTGTGTTTCTCAACTTTTCACTAAGTAGTTTGTTACAGTTTTTTCGGGACATGTCTAGTGCTAGAGGGTCTTCTTGAGGAGTTTCTTTCTTGTCTTCTGGCTTGTTCTGTTGCTTCAGCTCTGCTACTTCTGCGTTCGACACGTTATCTTTCTTCTTCCATTTCGTTCTTCTGTTTTGGAACCAGATTTTTACCTGGAATTAAGAGAAGGGAATTTATTAATAGGTGGAAAGAATAATCACATACGATAGCTTTTTAAGTGACCGTAGTCGTCATCTTTTTTTAGTCGCTCTTAGAATTAAAGCGAGAATATAAAGGACTAGCTGAACCCTGCGGTTTCACCCGGATAAGTCTCGATCTCGTGGGAACATTGGGATAAAAAGTACCCTATGTCCTATCCCAGGTTAGGACATAGGGATGGACATGGAAATAAAGACATGCCATCCGGTCTCTTGCCATCGTCGCGTGCCAAGCTATTGGGTTCTAATACAGCGGGAACGCCGACGGTGACAAGAGCTCGTCGGATGATGTCGTTAATGTTCCCGTGCCGCGCTAAGCGACCTCGCCTCGACTCGACTGCAAGGCAGGCCGTAGTGTCCGACACTGTTGACAACTTCGCCATAGTGACAGGGATGAGGAGAACAACAAGGTCACAGGGAAGCAGCGAGGCGGAAAGTAGTGTCGTCAAACAAAGTACCTATGTTTGATGACGGTAGCGCATGAAGCCGCAGACCCGACTCCCACTTACCCACAGCCAGCAGCGCGCACGCTCCGCAGTAGTAGCAGACGTGTTAAGTAAATTGTTCTGTACTACTCTGCAGAGCGGCCCATCCCGCCGTCTCTGGGAAGATGGATTGTCGGGCGGATCTGAGTTTGGGCAAGCGAGTACCCAGGCATCCATAGCCTCGGTGAAGCATGGCACATCAAAATTAATCAGTGTGGAGGTCAGGATTTTCCTGATTAATTTCTAAACTAATACTAGAAATTTTTCGGAATTTGTTAAAATGATGGCTGTCACTTATCTTACTAAAAAGATGTAGATCTTTTCGGTTAATGTCCCTGACTATATTAAATATATTGATGAATTCCCTTTTTAGACTAGCAGGCACATATAAACAGGTACCTCACTAACAATTATATCCAACAAACGCACAAATAACCCTTGAACTATCTCCACTGTGTCGGATATTGTAACAATAATCAGAGGTGCTCCCTAATTCTGACAGTTGCCATGGGACTTAGCACGAGTTTGTGCGAGTGAGTACGAGTGTGTGCGAGTGTGTGTGCGAGTGTATCTGTTAACAAGCAGTTAATTACGAGCTGATCGATCTCAGCCCGAGGGAACTGCTAGTGAGGGGATGTTGTCGATATCTATATTTGTAAGTAGAGAATTGAGGAGGATTATCGCATTTCTGTTTTAAGCTCATTAACTTAGAATGAACAGATGGATACGAAGTTGAATTCTTGACAATTTTGGGTTAAAGGTATCTCAAAAACGACAACATTATAAAAACAATGGTTCTAATGAGCTATTAAAACAAGGCTGAATAGACCGACAAAGTGGGTACTAATAGTATCTAATAAAAATATAGTTAGATACCTATCTCAAGCTAACATACTAATAAGTAAGTTGCAGAAATCGTTTTACCGACCACGGCCACCTCGAACCAGAGTTAAGTACACATAACTGAGTACCTTCTGTAACAAGTAGTCGAGCAGGGCGTGAACTTATCTCGTAAAATAATCGTAAAAACAACACCACTTAGATGCACTTGTGAGCGATCGTGAGCACCCCTTATTGTATTGTATTGCATTTTGTGGCTGATGTCCTCTAACAATATTTATTTTATTTTATTATTTATGTAAGTACAGAGAGTAAAATACATAGAGATACGATATAATGATGATTTTTGTAATAGTTTATGGTTGTTTCAATTTCCCACGTGTTATAACTTTATAAGTAATACTCGTATGGAGAAAGACAGACAATCTTATACAAATAAATTCACAAATGAATGTAGGTAGGATATGAATTGATTTTAAACTTTTTCAAACGCGTGAGTCAATAGTTCATGAGATTAATAATACATAGTGGTTTTTAATTGTTTCCCGTCGCTTTATATTTTTATGGTCTACTGGAAATGATGAAATTGTGGGGATCAAACCCGCGACTCGTAGCACAGAGATGTTAGAGCGTTGAGCGAGAGACCCACTGCACTCAAACTCAAATTCTAAGCATTTATTTCAATTAAACCATTTACAGGCACTTTTGAATTATCAAGGAGTCGGTCAGTTAGAAGCGTAGTATGTACCTATGGAGAAGAACGGGCAAGAAACTCCATGGACACTATTTTAAATTATATTGTTACATAAAGATTAGTATAAATAATGTTGAATTTATAACTAAATGTGAGGACGATGTAAAAAAAAAACGCGTCCATAGTAGCAAAACAAACAAAAAAAAAAACAATTTCAAAATAAAAATAACTTAAAGGCTGAGGTAGACCTGGGTGGGCCGCACCGCATTGCAAAAATCTTCTTACATCATTAATTTCGAACATTTTATATGAACCTTCTCAAATAACAGGCGGGCCGCACCGCGCTTTTTAAGGTTTCGTAGTTAACAAGGAACCCTTATTATTACCCTTATAATTTCGCCCAGCTCAAAAAACAAAATCAAAATCAAAATATTTTATTTCACATAAACCTACATGGGCTCTTATGAAACGTCAGAAGCTAGGTGCACGGTTTCAATTGGTCGTTTCCTATGGAGAAGAGCCAGCAAGAAACTCCACGGTTACTCTTTTAAAAATAATTGGCTTTTACAATGTTTTCAAATTACAGCGTTATTAGGTATGAGAGGACAGTGTGGCTAGTGTAGGCTTTACTAATTAACGAGTAATAGTCGACTACCTTACATTTGCAGTTGGAGAATTGACCGTGACGTATATATATCGATATATGGGAGAACATGTTTTTCAACTACAAATCCAAAAACTAACCTAATGAAGTTTGTTTTTTGGATAAATTCATCACAATTACGAAACTCTTCATTGTGCGTGGTCCGACATGCACTTGGCCGGTTTTTTTCTATTAATATGCGATGCGATGCGCTGCGGCCCGTTGCAGTGATGTGCGCTAAACGGTGAGTTTTCAAATGAGCTGCGTTTGAGTATTCAGCCGTATGTATGTCGGGAACACTGATCAGTTTGCCCACTTTGCTCAGATCAAATTTATTGTGTTCATTGCACCGCCACTGATTACTTTGATCAGCTTGCATTAGTCGGACAAGTAGTGCGTTTGACTATTAGCACTCATTAGAGAAAGCAGACTTTACTCGCAGGTAATAGTGACATAATTGTCTTGATGGTTGACATTATGGATAGTCAAAGGAGAAATTACTATTCTATATTTCAGCCAATAAGGTTGGTGTAGGGATTGGCGACCGGAGTTTTGTCAACAGGAAAATGATAGATACCACAGCATTAACACACCTGATAAGGTCATTAATATCTCGTGTTTCTAGCACCCATAATGACCCATATCAAAAGTATGAATATATTATAGCAGTTTGCTTTGATAGGCAGTGTTGCCTAGCAAAGTCAAAGTCAACGTTTATTGAAAACTAAGTGTACAAATGTGTGTGTCTCATACATGATTGTAGAATACAGCAAGACGCTACTGTTCATTTTTGCCACCCAAATCTGTAAAGTTGTCTCGAGCTACAAATTCCTGATGAAAAAGGAAGAAGACCCCTGCGAAGACCCTACCAAAAAGCTTGTTCGCGCCACCCCTTATCACCATAGGTCACGACTCACACCACAGATGATAAACGCGGCCGTATGATTTACAACGATGGCTGCACACAGACACACGGACACATGCCGCACAATGGCGCGCCATGTAATTGCCGAGCAAATTAATCCGAGTAACATGTGACATTTGACTCCGACTGCATACACTGTACACCTTTAGTTAGAATATGGGCACACAGGGCTCAACGATACCTATGCGGATTCCAGGTCCAGAAATCCCCAGTCCAAAAAGGAAGGAGCTTAGTTAAGAGGTTATAAGCACAATCCTGAATTAATACCTATCTTAGATTTTACTTATACTACACCCAAAATGACAAGAAATATACCTAGACATCTTAAAATACTCTGCAAAAACAGCCACCCACCATGAAACTGATGTTTTTCTTTGCATGGATATACCCTACATGGTGATAAAGGATACGTTCTAACCACAGTGAAAAGTTCAGCCCTTAATATTCCGTAAACTGCTGACTAATGGCCTCCTAATTAACGTTGCAAAAGGGTGTAATGTGAGTAAGATAAATATTTTCCTGAACTCCATAAAAATAATATTTCCGCAGCTGCACCGCTGTGCCTACACCCTAACGTCACAATGCAATCCACTTGCTTGCAAACATGAAGATAATTATTATTGATTGCGCATTAGCACGCGTGACTGAAACAGTTATACACAACACCATACGTGTGAGTGAGAGGTCAGAGATCCGAGATGGATTGATAGTGTTACATGTCAAAGGAGCGCTAATTGGACGGTTATGTCAAATGGGGGTAGGCAGGACGAGAGGTGTTATGACGGATTTACGGCCGCCGTTTCGGGGGGTGTCAAATGAGTTCGATAGGATAGTTCAAGCCAGAGATCATAATATGAGGAGAGAGAAGATACTTAAGCAACAAAAAACAAAAATGCAAAACAGAGCTTTACAGCCTTCAAGGAACTTCAGTCCATTGGTACATAGGCTACTTTAATGACATGCCACTGAGCTCTATGTTCGGCACGGTTATTTGAGAGTATGAAGATATGGAGACATTTGAAGAAGACATGAAATGTCATGGCGACCGTGGTAGTTCGACGGTTTAGCTGTGAAACTTAATTTCTAACATTGAATTTACTTATTTATTTACCTATTAATTCAAGTAAAGTTACAACGATTCCAACTTAGGCCAGTCCTATTCCAAAATTCCATCACATCATAGTATTAATTTGCTGACCAAGTACTCGCTCGATCCCAGAACGCTTTCCTTACAACCAGTGAACATATTACACACGAAGACAGTTCGATTTATATAATAACTAAGCAGCAGATTCCTTATAATTAGTAACACGTGAGTAATGAACACGGTTACTAGGAATTGTAACAAGTTCCTCAGTTGCTCTGAGAGACACAATGAGACAGACACGAGTACGACTCTCATAAATATCAAATAATAAGCGAGGGAATGTCAACTAATTGGAAATGCTCTTTATTATAAAGTTTACACGAGTTTTATTTTTTTGTCAGAAGGGCAAGTTAGTTTCTTCCGATCCAATATGATCAATTATAAATCAGTCCGATGTACATGACACTTTCAGTGTTTTCACTCGCTATCTTGACTTGCTAGTCAAGATAGAATTGATTGATTATTTGAGCAAAAACTGTTCGTTTGAATTTCTGTTTGACTTGTGTTTAAAAATATTTTGGAAATTAATCATTATTTATTTAAATTCGTGCTTATTGACGCCGCAAAAACTGCTAACTGCTACTTGCTGCTACTGCTGGATTGAAAAACTAGTAGTTAAATGGTAGACATGAACATTCGACATGATACTTATTGGTAAGCCTGAAAAAGAAATATCTGATTGTTTAATTCAGCTAACATTACCCAAACAAACAACCTTTTCCGGATCTACAATGTCAGTTACGATTACCCACAATACATCTCAAGTCCTAAATCCACTACCCGACTGACTAATCAAACACAACGTTTCCAGATTATCGAGCACTGTGCCTCCGCATCAATTAGCCGCAGAATAACATCACTATCATAAGGCCCGCTGTTCACGGTAGTTCAGGCAATCAATATTACCGCGGAGCGTCGCTTTGTTCGGGAGATCAGTGCACAGGACCCTATTAGTCCGGACAGCCGTGTAGGGAGGGGCAAGTGTCGAGGGATTTGTCGATGATTCAGTTGTTTTGGGCTTGTGTGTATTGAGGTTTTGTGTTTCGTGTTCGGTTTGGTATCATGATTCATGGTATGAGTTGGGTTTTGATTAAGTTATGTTTTGGAACATGTTTCTCTGCTAGGTATATGTTGTAGGAGCCTACTTAAGTAATCAACCTTTCGACTGATAAAATAACAGACCCAAAATTTAAAATTTAATTTAAAATTTTAAAAGTCTAGATCTTTTCTCTGAACTCATAGGAATTACTTTTACAGACTATCATTATTATCAATCTCACTATAAATACCTTAATTTAAAACAAAACTACATACACACAACCTACATAATAAGGAAGCAGCAATCAATAGCGCAGTGTCTCAAATGTCTTGTCCGCAAGATCATTGTACATGACCCTATTAGTGCAGGCAATTGGCTAGGGAGGGGGGACAATATCGATATAATGCTGGGAGTCAACGGATTAATAGGGTGAGGTTTGTATTTTTAGCATAAATACAGGATGGGGAGTGAAAGCCGGTGAACTACATACAATCCTATTATTGCAGATTTTTGGATAGGGTTGCGATATCAAAACAAAATAAAGAAAATAAATCATTTTCTTTTGTTCTTGATAATCAAATTAACCTAAAATTATGTAGCTTGTAATAATCAAGATATCTATTTTCATTTGAATAAAGGACTTCACTTTGGTTTAACTTAAATAACCAAAAGTAATTTGCACTAAGTTATTCCTGTAAGTAGCTCTTCAGCCAGTACTTTATATTTATATTAAAACGTACTCATCGACCTTCGTTTATTTACAAAATTCTTGGTTATTATAAGTAAAACAATTAGGTGAAAAGCACACAATATGCAAACAGTGACCAGTCAATAGCACACGATGTCGCAAGCGACGCGACGCGCGGCGTGTTCGCGAGATCGTTGTACACGACCCTATTAGTGACGGGTTTGACTAGGGAGGGGGCGGTGTCGATACGAATATATCCATAGTTTTATTATTTTTGCAGTTTGTGTTTGATTTGAGATGGGGTATATCGATAGTAACATAATAATATTCTCTCGATACTGTAGCTATAAAAAAATACTTATCTTTTGTTACTTGTTTTAGTATAACTAGCAATACCTGCCAGCAACCGTAGGTACCTAGAAATAAGTATGTCAATAAACAGTGTAAAATACAGTTTAAAACTTAATTGAGTGCACCACTTTGAGGCATGTTTATTTTATTATACAAGCGTGATTTATTTGAAATCGTTTTAAAATCAAGTAGCAGTATAAACCCAGTATTTAATTACTGATTGCCAATGAATTTATGGCCCGACAGAAATATTAACACTGCACTGATATTGCAAATTTATTGAATACGATCACCAAAGTGATTGTCTTGTTGATTTTGATATAAATAGCAGGGATTAACATGTAATTGTTTCATTGCCCGGCTCTAAATGTCAAGTTTTACAAAAAGTGGCTTGAAATAAATATTTTAAAGGACTTTTACGCGAAATGTTCCCAACAAACAGAAAAATGTTGACGTAGGTAACTATTTTCATTCATACTGTCGCTAAATCTATCAAACAAAATTGACACCAACATTGTACACTTAGTTCGCAATAAACGTTTTGACTTTTGACTTTTGACCTTCTAACATACTTCGTAACGAAAACACATTTTATCCAAAAAGAAAATACCCAGCAAAAAACATCGTTAAAATGACATCGATCCATCGAACGAGCCGTCCATCACTACGCTTATCTAAGCCGCCGGCGATCGAAGCCAATGACTAAGCCCCGTTAATCGAACAATTATTCATTGAAGATAGTCATCCCTCCTCACTCCCCCCTCAAACCCCCGGGAGGACGAACAATCAATTACTTCATCCCCCTTTGTTCTTTTGGGACTGTGTAAGGATAGGCTGCGTAACTTTTGCTGCAAGGTAGCTTTTTCTTGAGGTGTTATGTTTCAGTTCGCAGTGATTCCATTTCTAATTGACTGAACAGTAAGGATTACGACACTAAGGTTTACAGGCCAGCTTTCGAAGCACCGGTTGTTATTTTTTGTCACAGTAATTTGTAAGCCAGAAGACAGAACAGAAGTTAAAAAAATACTGGCCAAGGGCGTTCATTGTAGTTGAATAACATGTTCCCCCATACATTCCAACTGCAAATGTAAGTTTGTACGCACAATATTGAGTGATTTACCATGTTATTTTAAGACCATAGACTTCTTATAGGTTTTCCTCTAATCTATAAGTGAAGAACTATTTTCTGTATATTTAAGTCATATTTTCATTTGATATATCACGCGGTACAGTTTGCAAAACTTTTTTATTTTATTTTCTAATTTGCCCCACAAAAGTGACCCTCATATTCAAAATTTATTGATTTACGTTACACATCAGTGTTCGGGTGACAGAAATTCACATGTGTACCAAATTCGGAGCAAATCGGCTGTGGCAGACAGACACACGGGTGATCCTATAAGGGTTCCGTGTTTTCCTTTTGAGGTACGCTACGAGGTACCCTAAGAAGCGTCATTAACAAATCTCGTACATTGACAACGGTTATTACAGTGAACATTTTCGGTGAAAGGTTCCATGCTCGTTTCTTCCTTGTATGAGTAGAGCTCCATTGACACAAAGCATTCCATTCTTGCCTGTGGCACACAATCAAATCGCAGCAACGAATGACATGCATAGTCTAAACACTGTTTAGACAGTGCAATTGTTACTATTGCTTCAACTTATGCCGCTGGCAATTTAACCGCACCGTGTTAATACATAACATTACAGAACATCATACCTTGTTTCTCCGAAGGGTTAGGCAGAGATCTACCCATAGTAGGTACACCCACATTTCGCCAGCGTATCTGTATCTGTGTATTTGCGTATCTGTATCTACAGTCTTACACAAGACTAGCCCGCGGATTCCCCCGCGTGGATAACGGAAAATATTCCACGGGCACGTACAACCGGGATTAAAAGTAGTAAATCCTATGTGTTAATCTACAAAAAATAAAATGTGTAGGTAACAGACTAAGCGCGGGTGTACATAATAAAGAGTATTCTATTCTATTCTTTTTAGGGTTCCGTACCGTAAAAGGAAAAAACGGAATCCTTATAGGATCACTTTGTTGTTCATCTGTCCGTCTGTCTGTAGAGACCCTTTATCTCGGGAACGCGTGGAGGTATTGAGTTGAAATTAAAACACACAGGTCTACAGTACCTTGAAGCTGTGAAAAATCAAATTTCTAAGTTAACGTAAAATACAGATACGGCCGTTTATGCCGCAAAAAACGCATATTGCACTTACACTCTCAAGGGAATCAAATTTTATAGGCTACTTTCCGTTGACCTAGAACTATGAAATTTGGCAAGTAATATCGCCTTATACTGAAAGTATAGGGAATAATCTGAAAACTATACATTTGTAATTAAATCATAAAAATATCGTCTTTATTTAATACCTACAAGTTTTTACGGAACCCTTGTTGGGCGAGTCCGACTCGGACTTGTCCGGTTTTTATACCCGTCGTAACTTCTAAACGAAAGGTTCAATTGGAATAATTTAAAGAGAAAATTGCATGTAGATAATCAACCTTGATAATGAAACTATTTAGTTGGATAAGGATTAATATCATGATACGAATGTCATCATTTATTTCGATATTGACCGTGTTTTGATTGACTAATTTGAACAAAAACGGTTATTGTGAATTTAACTATAATAGTTAGACAATGGTGCCGATTCCCTTGTTCACAAACTAAACTTAATTTAAGTTCCGTGCATCTTTTTCTTTCTATTTCATTAAGAAGAGGACAGAAGATACATTTTATTTTAGTCCTGTCAAATTAATCAGCGCCTGTCACTACTCCATGCAAGTTTAGACGTGATTAAAAACTTGCCTACTAAAATTACGTCAATTTACGTCAAGCGCTGATTAATTTGACAGGACTAAACTAGAATTTATTTTCTGTCCTTTTCTTAATGAAATAGAAAGAAAAAGATGCACTGAACTAAAATTTAGTTTAGTTTGTGAACAAGGGAATCGGCGCCATTATCACTTCTTCATAGACTTTTTTTGTTGGTAATGATGATTACTATAAACATGAAATACATTATTTTATGTATCATCAATAGTTTTCACAGCGCACGTCAAGTGATGACTTTTATAGGGTAATATTTGATACCTTAGGATACGAAAATTAATTCTCTATTTAAAAAAAATACAGCCATGTTATGTGCTGATATTGTAGCTTCCTATAGGTAAAATATTTTTTTAAATCAGTTAAGTAGTTTTTGTTTTTATCAGTTACAAACAAACGGACAAACAAAAAATCAAATATTATCTCTTTGTTATATTAGTTTAAATTTATAGAATCTATAGATTAGTTTCAATACAAATCGCTGGCAGGAACCTCATTGTAAAGTTACATAACACTAATAAGCTCTTAATACTCTATAATCAGCATCAAATAAGTGAAAGTTTATCCGCTACATTATACCATTAACAGTTAACAGATACCGATGCAACGTTAATCGTGACCGAAAACGAGTCCGCTCGGTTGAATCGGTAACCAGTATCGATTCTATCGATCAATCGGTTTAGACAAGCAAATCGATTTGTGTAATTAAATTATTATCGTTTTGCGTTCCAATGGGTTTGTAAGTGGTTTGTGATTCGTTAATTAGGTATCGATTTGATTGCATTAATTTGTTTCACACAAGTAAGCTTGTTCTGGCATGCAATTTAGAACGTGAGGATAATTGGTTTTGTGTGAAAGTGCGGTATTTATTATGCAAAGTTTTGGGTTCAGTACCTATATTACATCATTACTTTTAACTGTAAATTAGCTATTGGGTTCTTTTCTTTTGACGTGTAAAAGTGATTCTGATATCCTATTTACAGAATAAACAATTTCATTTCATTTCTCATCATGCCCACTGCTGAAATAAGGTTTCCTAAATGGTCAAACAAAAATCTATAATCACCAGACTGGGCAGGCAAATTGGTGATCGTAGTTTGTTTTAATAGCAGGCAAAAGAACACTACCCTCTATCCTTTCCAGTCATGTGACGGAAACGACCTGACCTTTATTTAATAAGATCCTTACTAATCAAGAACTGAGCCCAAATCTTGAACTTAAAAAACGTTCAAGCTCACGTCGCAACTTCATCTCAGCGACAATCAATTACAAAAACTTGTCAAAAATTTGGGGAAATTACAGGTGTTTTTGACATATTGAGACTGAGATCAGAATGGAAACGGCTTGCTACCCCTCTGTTAAAAAGAGAGAGTAGGGATTCCCAAAGTTTCCCAGGGGTCGACATAAACGAAAACTGATCTTGGGGGTCGACGAGGTCTATAAATCGACCCCTATTAATGAATACAAGTTCTTATTTGAAACTTTCAAGATACTGTATAAGTTGTGTTACGTGTACCAACTTGTTATAACATTAACCTAGTCATTTACTAGGTAATATTTTAGTAGGAAGTATCATTGTTGTACTTTTAAAAAACTCAACAAGTCGATAAGCGTGCACAAGTTCGAACAAGATGAATAAATTTGACTATGGCGGTCTGAGGTATCAGTGCATTTTGGAAAAGGGGTCTCTTGCCTATTTTGAGCAAGGGACCCCTTGTTTGGGAATCCCTGAGATAGAGGAACCAGCCATTAGTCACTTCCTATATCACCATACAGTCGATCAAATCCCCTATTCTCAACCGAGACCACGTCGATTACAACTCAACACAGCTAAAGCAATGTCCTTAACAATATAATCTGGATGAGCTGTCAAACTTGACAGCTGAACGGCTGTTAGCATTGACGCCAAACGACAGTGCTGGCGTCCATTGGCATTGTATCAACTGGGATGTTGTTAGCCAGAGAATAGCATTGATAGATGGTAAGTAAGGTGGTTAAATTTGTAGTTAGCGGTGAAGTACTGAGCATTGTAGTACAGGATTAAAGTATCTAGTTAGAGAATTCGATAGGCCAATTTGATTAAATGTAAAAACATTGAAATAAAACATTGTTCTTTTAGAAAAAGCGAGGGTGAGGTAACTAAGAATGTATTCGTGAATATAAAAATATATATCTGATGGACAAAGAATGCTTATTCAGTTTGAGTAAGGTAGAGTTTGAGACTCCACCTTACTTAAACTTAAAGGCTCCCGCAGACTGGGGCGATATCGCGGACGCGACAGGCACGTTGCTGCCTGTCGCCGTGTCGTGCCCGCGATTTCGCGCTAGTCTGCAGGAGCCCTTACCATACCAAAGAACAACTTTAGAACTAAACTCTCATAATTACGTAAGAACGAAAACACACAAACAATTATTTATCTTGTCTATTATTAACATTCAAGGTATGATAAGTAATCTGTCAAAGTATAACATAAAGAAAAACGCTAATTATTATTGAATAAACCAAAAAAGTATCATCTTTGCGCCAGATACCAGGTTCCCATAAATTCAAGAAGTTCGCCAACTATTTATTGATCAATGAAACAGAAAACAATATCGCATCATATCGATACATTCCATATAGTTGAAAACGCATTATATGAACAGCCCGATAAATAACTGTTACATATTCAATTAAACTGTTGTGCACATATTTCCGGATCGCGGCCATATTTTACGGTCAATTAACTTTTAATTATTATAAATCCTTATAGAGTTGTGGACTGGCGCGATTCCAGTTTATGTTTCTTCTAAATATATTACTTGAACAATACCTTATAAGTGACATGTTTAAGACTGTCCTAAACATCCAAAAAACTACATGATTGGGAGGACTTTGTTCCTTTACAACTTTAAATAACACACATATCATCTCGCCTGTATTCCCCGAAGAGTTAAGCAGAGGTGTACTTATTAGTACACCCTCATTTTGCTAGTTTTTTTTTTTAAACCCATATAATAGGGGTGAGCCTATTGCCATCAACCGGGCACAAATCCAGACTTCGGGCTGCTACTGAGAAATTCCAATTGGAAAAGCCCTTTGCTCGACTTGATATAATTGTCATATTAAATCGGCCGATAACAATCTAACGTGATATTCCCACATTTAACTTTGCTGAAACAATCAAGGTGCGTGGAGCCACGGGCAGGAGCTCGCTCTGTCCTTCCTATAAATATTTGACACCGTTGTAAGATCAAGAATTTATTGTCGCTTATTTTAGGCAAAGAACATAGTATTTTTATGTGATTCCAACATACAACATTAAATGATATTATTATTTTTATAAAGTTTAAAGGTATACATTCAAAGCCAGAGCTTTTAAACTTTTTAGCAGCCTGGTCGAGTAGCAATCAAAACACTTTCATAAAAACGTATTGTTTACCTAGAGATATATATTATTAACAGAGTCGCAGATCATCAAAGTGTATCCCATTCTGTATCTAATTTCATCAAATTAGATACAGAACGAGATACACTTTTCATTCTAAACTGAAAACTATTCACGCAAACAAAGCCGCGGTTCCACCCAGTATAACATAAAAGCACAAGCTTGCTCGTCATCCACTGTGCGGGTGTTGGAGTTTATGTGTGTGCACGATGTGTGTGTAGCCGACTACACACGCATCGTGCACACACGTGTACATATTATGTGTGTGTGAGTACGATCTGTTTATAATTAAGTGCAGATATTACTCCGCGCCGTATGAACGATCAAAAGCTTGCGAAGAGGTCGAGTGGCTGGAAGTGGTAGTGTATTTTGATTCTAGGTTTTACGTCGGTTGTAGGTACGTATTTCTAGTATGAATTTAAAATATTTTAATAATAATCAAGCTGTAATCCCGCTGCAGGACAAAGGCTTGTCAAGTACTGAGAAAGAACAACCATTGATAACCAATACCACGTTTACTAAATGCGTGGAGACTCTTTAGTCACCACGCATATAAACGTGGTATTGGTAAGAAAATATCGTCACTTCATCACGAGTTGTTATTAAATATCTGTAGGTACCTATATTTAATAAAAAAATCGTGATGAAGACACGATATTTTCTTTTGCCGTAAGTCATAAGTTGACATTTAAAGCACACATAATATTAAAAAAATATTGTAACATAAACGACCCCGTAACCTCCAACCCACTACCATTGACAATGACAAATTATTACAAAATTGTAAATTGTATAATAAAAATGTATAAGAATATATAAAAACAATTTAATATGTGCCAGTTTAAAAAAATAGATCCAGGTCAAGAGGAGCCACTTCCATTCCTCCGGCATCGTTGTACGGAAGGGCGCGTATGATTCATTTAGTAGCCATATTATTTCATCTCATTAAGCGGCTCGTTACAGGTGAATACCGTCCAATTATAGCAGCGTGTGGAGCGGCGAGCCGTTTGGACCTGGCACTGATAGGAGGATGGATAGTTCCGTCATTCCTAATAAAGAGATGAAACAATTGGTTTCAATTGAGAATACTGGAGGTGCTGGTTATTTTTTAACATAGCATAACATCGCCTGTAGTCCCCGATGGGTTAGGCAGAGGTGTACTTATAGTACACCTAAATTTCGCCATTTATGTTTAAGTCCCATGTAATAGGGGGCGAGCCTATTGCTATCGACCGGAGACAAAGCCAGACTCCGGGCTGCTACTGAGAAATTAATTATGGAAAATCCCAAAAACATTTTGCCTGACTTGGGAATCGAATCAAAGACAAACATTCCTGAATAAAAATGTTCTCACTGATGGTGAAAACCTCATTGTGTAGTTTAGATCTTAGCGGACACTAATACAGACACAAAAAGCGACTTTGTTTAAAGGCTTCTACATACTGGCGCGACAAGTCGCGCGACGCGACGCGACACAAAGACACCGCGTGTAGCGCTACAAGCGGTGCCTTTGTGTCGCGACGCGTCGCGCGACCAGTCGCGCCAGTATGTACAAGCCTTTATACTATCTATCTATACAAGGTGTCGTTTTGCATCCTCGTCAAATTTCAGGAGGCTGCTATGAAAGACATAATATAATCAAATAAAATTACGACACCTACTCAATAATTAATACAGTTTGACAGTATTTTAGAATACACCACTTTCACAGAACAGAATCACCCCGTTGCGTATGCGGTAGTGTGTGTGTGTATGTGTGTGTGTGTGTGTAAAAGGGCAGTTAAAGTGCGGTATCACACGGGCCGCGTTTTAACATGGGTGTCCCACACATGCCGATTTCGAAAATTAAAAAAAAAAAGACCTACTTATTTTATTATTGATTTGTGTCGAGAATCATTAGCATAGTTACTTCTTTGAATTTGACGAGGTTTCAAAACGACACCTTATATAAGTACTAATAATAAAGCTGATAAAGCTGAAGACTTTGTTTGTTTGAACGCGCTAATCTCTAGAACAACCAGTCGTATCTGACGAATTTTTTTTGCATATAATATGATAGCCTAAATGTTGAGGAAGGTTATAGGCTATTTAACAGCAGGCTAAGATCTGTAGGAGGAGAGTTAAAAAGAAAGTCAGAAAGAACGCTCAACAAAAAACGAAGTAACAGCGCGAACGAGCGATGCGATGCAACGCGACGGGGTGGGACGGAAAGGGACAAGAAATTTCATGCGGACGAAGTCGCGGGCTAGTGTAGATATAAAAGACAAAGGATGCGAGTTTGATTTGGGGATGTGAATTAGTATCAAGTCCAAGTTTATGATTGCGTGTGGATGTGAGTTTATGTTGATTATCTGTACATTCAGTTACCCAGACAGAATGCTACATTGTCTCTTCCAAAAGAACAAAACTTACTATTTTTGAGCATATTATAAGCTAGGGTACTAGCACAACTAGCAAGTAATCCGGTACAGATCGCTGCAGGTTGATGATCTACGATCTACGTTTTAGCTGTTTCTCTAATTAACACGGAACGATTTAACCCGTACCGAACGGTACCGAGTTGTCTTTCCCGCGAACCCGCTCCTTTATGCAAGTTGCTAGCACCCTTAGTCAAGATACCACTATACAGCTAGCCAGGTTGAAGTATAGTCAGTAATTGATGCGTTGTGTGAGATATAGCTCTGTAACAATATTCTCTGGCTCAGGAAGCGCGCCGGATGCTGTGTAGATGCGTCCATCCATCTCCCGGTTATCTACATACGTTTGTACTGTGCTCTAGTAGCTACGTAGTGATTACATTATCTACGTTTGATTTACCTACCAACACTTATTGCTACTTATCTGTGTAAGGAAGGTGTTATGATGCCACAAAATTTGCTCCAAGTTCTTATTTTAACCCCCGACATAAACCGAGGGGTGTTATAAGGATGCTATTGGTGCCGATTCCCTTGTTCACAAACTAAACTAAATTTAAATTCAGTGCATCTTTTTCTTTCTATTTCATTAAGAAAAGGACAGATGATAAATTTTAGTTTAGTCCTGTCAAATTAATCAGCGCTTGACGTAAGTTGACGTAATTTTAGTAGGCAAGTTTTTAATCACGTCTAAACGTATAAGGAGTAGTGACAGGCGCTGATTAATTTGACAGGACTAAACTAAAATTTATCTTCTGTCCTCTTCTTAATGAAATACAAAGAAAAAGATGCACTGAACTTAAATTTAGTTTAGTTTGTGAACAAGGGAATCGGCACCATTGTCATTCAGTGACTGTCTGTCTGTGACATTGTAGCTCACAAACGGATGGACCTATTTGAAATCATTTTTTTTCTAAGAAAAGAATTTGCTTTCAATGAAATATACTTCTCATTCCCTTATCCCAAAATTATTTGGGGTCGACGCAGCATGTCGTCTTCCCCTTGCTTCTCTGTTAGCCGTTATATCTCAGTAGTAGATCTAAAGAAAGTTTTCTACTTTGTCTGAGCATAGTCTTAGACCCGTACCTATATTAAGATATGCTCAAACAAAAATTCAGAATTTTATTTGAAAGATTTTATTCAAATCTGTACCAAGTATAAAGTCTAGTTCTAAATCCAAGCTAAAGTACCTTACAAGGCTTAGATTCCTGCCCACCTCTTACAACAAACATAGTTTTCACGATTCATTGATACACATTTGATCGGTATCGATCTGTCATGGCCGACTAGCTCTGTTTAAAAATACATCACTATCGAATCGTTAGCTGCGTTCAAGCGATTTGCGAGGCATTTCCTGAAACTAGACGATATTGCTAGTTTATTTGTGTAGTTACGTTAAAGTGGCAGGTTTTGTGATTGTTGGCAGTGGTTTCTGCTTCGTGATGAATGGTTAATACCGTGTTTGAGTTTTTCAGTTTACTGGGCTTAGAATATTAGATATCGGAAGGTGGACTTGCAGTTGCAACTTTCACAGTTATGATAAAAGTTAAAACGTTTCTTTTGTTACCGTCCTCTATAAGTTACAACTTACTATTTGGTTTTAGAAAAATCTTTCAGAACTCATTCCAACGTCCTCCACGAGTAACTAATTAGTCTAGAAGTCCCACTATCAACATGATTTATTGAACTTAATTTGTTGAAGAAAAAGAAGAAACCGCTTAAACCGCTTTGCAAATCCTATGAATCTGTCTAGCCTTTTCCCAACTATGTCGGGGTCGGCTTCCAGTACACGGAGCAACTGTCTATCTGACTGCAAATCACATAAATAATAATATACATATATGCAAAATACACAAAAATATAGAGCAGCTTTATTCCTCTTCAAAAGTCATATCGATAACAAGTGCGATAAAAATCCCCGCGTCACATAAATCAGCAGATGACAGATTGATATTACAGCGAGTTAACGAGCCAATAAAGTCATTCCAGTCAATAGTCCCCATCACTTGCGGCCGTGTTCATGGTATTGTTTTTTGAGTGAGGTCTGTTCAAATTGTCACCAAAATATACCTGGGGGGTAACCATCACCTCTTAGAGCAGTATTATTTCAATATTACTTTAGCGTGAGAAAGAGATGGAGCTATAAGTCCTGTATAGCTCCATCACTTTCCCACTGTGAAGTAATATTATAATAATACTGCTATAAGAGGTGATGGTTACCCCCCTGTGATAGTATACTTATAGTAAACTAGCTATTGCCCGCGGTTACACCCGCGTGGTGTCGGAAATTATCCCACGGTAACGTACTACCAGGATAAAAAGTATTCTTTGTCCTAACCCAGGTTACGGTCTACCCATGTGCCAAATTTCATCCAAATCCGTTCAGCCGTTTTAGCGTGAAAGCGTAACAAACAAGCTCACTTTTGCATTTGTAATATTAGTTAGGATTATAATGACATTGGTGCCGATTGGTGTCCTTGTTCACAAACTAAACTAAGTTCAGTGCATCTTTGTCTTTCTATTTCATTAAGAAAAGGACAGAAGATAAATTTTAGTTTAGTCCTGTCAAAATAATCAGCGCCTGTCACTACTCCATACAAGTTTAGACGCGATTAAAAACTTGCCTACTAAAATTACGTCAAGTTACGTCAAGCGCTGATTAATTTGACAGGACTAAACTAAAATTTATCTTCTCTCCTTTTCTTAATGAAATAGAAAGAAAAAGATGGACTGAACTTAAATTTTATTGAAATGTGAACAAGGGAATGGGCACCCTTGGCTTACAAAGGATGGTGATCCAGCACATCAGGAGTCTTCAATCAATTACATAGTATTGAAGACTCCTGTTTACCTACTGTTACTACACTTGTAAATATGTTCGTAGGACATTTATTTATTTATTCATAAGAGAAATGACAATAAATATAATCATGAAAACCGTTGAGCGCTTACTTTGACGGCTTAATCAATGTAAGGGATCACAACTTAACTGAGAAGTTACCTTCCACAGTTCAACAAGTTCCGCCCTGGCCATTCAGTCTCAGCCCAGATACCACCTTGCAGGCTGGCGAATAATATGTTTTACCACGAAATGAACTTCGAATGTTCAATCCAATACGAGGAAACAAGTACCCACACTCCACCAATTCTAAGTAGGTAGGTACTAACACCTTAACACGTACTAAACATCCTCAATTGAAGCCAACAAAGTGTTCGATATTAGTTCAAGATAGCGCTGGAGATGATAGCTGAAGCGATGGAGCGCTGCAAAGCTGAGCAGACATCAAAGTCGGCCTCTTGAGAGGCGCGCCGTGATACAAATGTTGTGCGGATGCAATCTCAATGCATATGGACCACGGATGTTGGAGTACTAGATGGGGCTTATTAGCCGAATAATATACGTAGACAGGTAATACAAGTAGGTTTCTATATACATACATAGTGAATGTTTTCAAACTAGACTATTTCCTAAACGAGACTATCTACGAAACTAGATAATTTACGCTATTACTAAATTATCAAACGGCAGGAAGTTGTGAAAAGGGGGAATTCAACTTTCAAAAGAAGAAGGTTTCAAGGGTCATAATATAATCGTTGATATCAGCTCAAAAGAGAAATACCTTGAGCAAAAAAGAAGTTATTTCGTAAAACAAAACTCATTCAATCAGACCTCGTCCTTCGGTTGTCCTACTGAGGTGATACTATTTAAAAATAACGGAATCCCTAACCTCTCAATCACATATCATGTCACGTCTTTCAATCCAAGGTTAGACCTAAGCGAATTAGCCAACATTTGACAAGCTCCTCAGTCACAACCAGACAGTGACGGACTGTCCCACTTCCAGTCCAGATCACATGCCAAATTAAATCTAAATTATAGCGCATTTAGACGATAGTAAATACTGGCAAGCTTTTAAGTTGTCATGGCGGCATTTGAAGAATGTTTATGGATCTTAATGATGGCTGGTATTTGAATGGCGTCGTTATGATATTGCGCTGGATGTAAATTGTTTATGAGGTTCGCTTTTGAATTGAGAGAAGTGATTGAAAATTTATTAAAATTTTATTTTTAGCTTTGGTTTGGTATTTTAAAAAGTGGGGCTTTTGTAAAGTAATTCTCTTAAAAATTAAACAACGATTTTCTTTGTATTTTCTCACGGCTTCTTTAATTTTCCGGGATGAAAGTAGGTACTCTATAGTGTTTTTCAATGTCCAGCCACAAACGTATTAAACAAAAATCTGTTTAGTAAATTAACAGTAACACCTCTCAATTAGTCAGCCGATTGCCTCAATTTACCATCTAACTATATATTAAATAAACCACACTCACCACCTAACATCTTCGACTGCCACATCCAGTCTCTCTAACCCCACGTTTAGCACTCGTCTATCGCAATATCTGCAAGTGTATGCGCCGAGCAGTTTTTGGCACCGTTGGACTTGCCAACTTGCCGAGTGGCACAAACTTGGCACTCCACCAATTTATATTTAAACTCTATTAAATAAAATGCCACTTTGTACTAACATGTTTTTGATAAATTTTATTAAAGATCTGTGCACACGGATGAGGTACACGCAGCATGGTTTGTGTGTGGGTGAGTCGATACATACATATGTTATACATATTATGAGGTAGGCGATACATTGTTGGGCGTTTTAACATGCTAACATAATTGTGTATTCAAAAATTATGTGGCAGGACTATACTCACTTACTAACTAATATTATAAATGCGAAAGGGAGTTTATTTGTTTGTGACGCCTTCACGCTAAAACGGCTGAACGGATTTGGATGAAAATTGGCAAATGGGTAGACCATGACCTGGATTAGGACATAGAATACTTTTCACTACGATATTACCTCGAGATCGAGACGTATGCGGGTGTAACCGGATGCAGCTAGTTAATTACATAATACATACTTTAGAAAGTATTTTTAACTCTGTGGGTACTTTCGTATTGAAATTGTTAAGTGACGAAACCGCGCAATGCAGTGAAAGCTTTGTTCGATCCTCGCAGTAAACGTTAGCAGTTAAATTCAAACCACTGTGCACTGCTCCAATCAAATAAAAATAATTTATGGTTCCATGAAATCCCATTCAACCCAAAATATATCATTCCACAAAATTCCTTGACACAGAAAAAAGTTTAACGAGAAACAAGACATTCGACAAATGACCGTCACTTCCTCTCGTCAGCCATCAAGAGCCACATAATTACCGCTCATTAACAAACATCATCAATGGCCCGAATCAATGCCAAACAAAACATCAATTAGACAACTCATTGAATTGCAAAACGAAAACCTGCGCCAACGCAGCCCGCGCTCGACGCTCATTGGCCGACAGAAACTGGGCCTACCGTTCTCCCCTCCCATTGGTGGAACAGAACAATTTGGCAAACTTTCAAACGGGCGGGGCTTGAGGAAAGTTTGAAACAAATGAGTTTCTATACTAATCCGATGACAGACGAAGTTATCTAGTGTATTAAGGTTAGTGTGCACTGCCGTTGTTTATTTGTGACAGATGTCAGTCTCATTTGTGACATGTGGTTATTTGATGATGGTTTATTTTGTCGGTAACCAGCCAGTAATTTTAAAAGCATTTTATTAATATGTTACGTTTTATGAGATCTGTCTTCTTTGAGGAAGTAATAGACTAGTTTTATATTCTGTTTTTTATAAACACGTTTATTTAATAAGCGTTTCCGCTTCTTCGATTATGTTTCAGATTTAGTATGAAAACAATTAGTCGTGTTCCGAGAAAATCTGTTAGCTATTTTCCGGCCCGTTTTACAATAGAAAAAACCCAACAATTTTCACTTCAATACCAAATACATTACATAAAAACAGTTTCTAAACTAAAAACAACATCCTTTAAACGTTTTAAACGGCAATTACAATTCATTCTCATTATAAATACCTCTAAAATAAAACAATTCACCCACGCGACGAGAAAGTCGCATTCATCGGCCCTTAAAATAACTCGCGGGCAATCTCCGAGGCACAGTGGAACGAATGTATGGGAGCGGTTGGACGTAGACATGTCCGAAAAATAAGAGTAAAATTATGACAAACTAATGATGCCATCTTATTCGATTACTTAATGCCTTCATAAATTGTGGTGATGAATTTCTTCATAACTCCCATACGAAATATGTATACAAGTAAATATAATGCGCAATCCCGCTGCATTAGTCCACAAATTTACTTCGGATAGGCGACAATAGTCCACCTACTCTTTTTAGTTCGCCGATGAGTCCATCGCAAGATGCACGCCACGATATACCCAGCGCCTCCACCAATTGTAGTGTGGGGGACGTGCTACACTAAATAAATAATATTTTTTTCGTACCACTTGCTCTTAAAAGTGACATTAACAAATTCGATATCACTTTTCTCAGAATCCGTAAGCTCATAAAATTCCTTAAAAGAAGATTTTTTTACAAACTTATTTCCTTTTGGACGGATACTTGTAACAAGTGGATCAGAAGACAGTAAAAGATTGTGCATAATATCTTCATTGCATGAGATACTGCTATGCTTTCGAGAATGCCCCTCTCTATATTTTCTAAAATCTTTATTTCTAGCCTCAGATGCCTCTTCGGATAGAAAACCAATGGGCACAATTGACATGTTCTGAACTATGTCTGGCCCATGCATTAAAATTTTATGAAGTGAAGAAGGCATATAATACCATGGGTATAACTCCACGTAAAGCTTAGCAGTATCAAAGCAGAACTCTCGGAATTTAGTTACGTTGATCTTCTCTCCTGATGAAATACACTGCAAGATCACACAGATTTTTCTTAAAAGCATAGCATCTATTCCGGTCAGTTCAGCAGATTTAGTGTAGTTTTCAAAAAATCTCCTTGCCGAGTTGCCATTGTTGGTGGATCCACTGCCTTGTTTCACAACATCGAGAAGTAAGCCCGTTTCTCTTCTTACAGCCTCTTGAACTCTTTTCTTCCTGTCATCAACTTGCCTTTTTGCTATATCACCCCTTACTTGCCATGATTTTATGTCTAATTTGTAGGAAATGTGTAATAAGCATTCCATTGAGCGAATCCAAGCGTGAAGGGTGCTTAAGCTATATTTATACATGTCCTCGTTTGCGTGTTTATCTTTGATTAACTCTAAATTATTCATTTCTTTAGGACAAGCCTTGCATATGTCACACACTGAAGCTGCTGTATTGGATATAATGGAATGAATTTTACCATCAATCATTGTCAACAGCAGTTGGTGTTTGACACTAATTCCATCAGTGATGGTGGATGGAGTTAAGGCTTCAATCTCTGCTTCGATTTCAGCCATCTCTCTCTGCACATTTTCTTTGGTTTCCTTTATAAACTTAAACAATATTGGCCGGCAAAATGAAGTGGAAGATGGTCGCTCGTTTTCCCAAATTGTTACACCTTTTGAGACGAGCCGCAGTGGTACAAGACTAATCATAAAATTACTAGCAAGATCGATTTGCTCATCTTCACTCGTCCTTTGATGATAAATGCTTTGGCTAGATGATCCGTCAAAACCCCATTTGCTGGTCAATACGAGCTGTTGATTGGGATCAACAGGGGTTTCTAACGACCTAATAAGTCTTCTTGAGGTTAAATCCATCAAGGCTTGTAATTTGATTTTTGCAGAGCTCTCTGTAACTGTGAGATCTTCTTTGGCCGGATAGCACTTAATTTTTTCTTTAACCAACATGTAGTAACTCGGGTATTGAAGAGCTCCTTCTTGAGTGTTGAAATCCCGAAGAGTGTTATAGCGCCATTTCGATAAGTTCATCGATACATAAAGAGCCAATGCCTTCAAAGGGGATATTTCCCGTACCTGAATTGATTTACCTTCAATGAAGGCTTTGATTTTTGAGGCCTCTTCTGGATTCTCCGTCAAGTATTTCATAACATAAGCTGTATCGCTTTGTCCTGCCTTTTGAAGCGCCCTTTCGGCCGAAAACATAATTTCAGCGCTGCTACTGCTGCATGAAAGACTATCTTCAGTGCGTCTTCTTTTTTGCCGGTTACTAAGGTCCTCAAAAGATTTACGAGGACTAGGATGTGTACAAGTTGAAGCATCAGATTTAGCAGGAGAAATTATGGGCTCGATGACGTCACTTATATTTTCTGTAGAAGGTTCCATATTTTCATTCTGTAATTCCGGCCATTGAATTGCAGCCTGTAGCCAAATCTCATGTTTCTTCCGAAACTTATCTGTGCTTCTTCCAGACTGTGTCCATTTTGCATAAATGCGGTAGCAAAATCGACGACACCAGTCTTTTAAACTTGTTTCAGCACTTTCACATAACTGAACACAACTGTTATCTTTTAAAACACTGAACAAATAGTTAAAGTCGCGTAAATCTTTATGTGCGCGTGCGCATAAAGCAACGTGAATATCAAGATTTGTATTAAAATTTGGAAAATACATTGCGAGATTAGCTTGGATACAACGAGGTGTAAATCAACACTGATTTTAAAGTTACTAATAGTGACCTATTTATATAAAATCCAGGTATCCCAGGTATCCTTTGTTAAATATTGCAAGGTAATTAGTTATTGTGATAATTAGTAAATGATGCATGCTAAATTAGTGTATTAAGAGCCATTTAGTAATTAAATAATAGCAATGTTCTTATCAGTAATCATTAGTGCATCAGTTTTATATGTAAACCTTAAGTCCCTAATTATATATCCTAATTAGCTTATATCTTCTCTAATTGGCTGCTCAGAAATGTTATTGTAATAAGGTAAACCTTTAGAAAAACGGTTTTAATCAACAAAATAAACAAAAAATAAAAAAAATGTGTTATAAAATAAACATCACTCTTTATCCCAGAAAGTGCACATTTGGCGCACTATGTGTCTTAGTATTAAATATAGCTCTTAGTATTAGCATTATGATATTAGAGACCGCTACTTGAAACAAGCCCGGAATCAGGAGGGAGAGAGCTCGATACACTCATTTTCATAGTAAAATTTCACATTTTCTCAAATTACTCCCGAAATATGGGAGTTATGAAGAAATTCATCACTACAAGTTATGAAGGCATTAAGTAATCGAATAAGATGGCATCATTAGTTTGGCATAATTTTACTCTTTTTTTTCGGACATGTCTACGTCCAACCGCTCCCATACATTCGTTCCACTGTGCGAGGTGCTAATTAGGTAACCCTAATCGGGAATGGTCACTCGTGAGCACCGGGCCTTATGCAGATAAGATGCTGTAGATAAAGGACTTACTCTTAAGTGGATGGTGCTGAAATGGGAGGTGTAGTGGCATTTATAATGCTTGGTTTTGTTGTTAAGTGGAAAATAAAAACTGTAGGAATGTAGGAGTTGATTTTGACATCAAGTAAAGAGATTTTCCGATAAAATAATGTCAGAGCACTGCTACAGAATTTGAACAAGAATCTCATTAGTGACCTGAGAATAAGATTATTGTTTAAATTATATTAACTATAGTTTGTTTGTTGGTTTGTATATTGTTTTATGATATCTAGGTTTGGTAAATTTGGCAATCTCTGATCGCAATGCGCAATATCTATTGCTCTACGTTGTTGTAAGACGTATGTTTATGTAAACGTTTTTGTGAAATTAAATGAAATTGTTTATTCTGTAAATAGGATATCGGAATCACTTTTACACGTCATATTACAAAATAAGCTAGACGCAGTCGTCAGTTTCTATCTGACTAACCCTGAGTCTCCTCAGGGTTAGTCAGATAAATGAAGATGGCGAAAAAGGGTCAGTCTCTTTTTTAAAGTTCAGACATAATCTTGGTCAGATCATGTGAGGGTCATGTAGATCCATGTCTGAAATGGTCTTTTGAGGAAACAATCACACAAATTTGAGTGGACCTGTCCAATGCAAGCATTTGTCAGTAATCGTATAGCTCAACTCAGGACTTAAGGAGCTCAGCGACTCGACGAACAATACCAACAAATGCCCATAAAAAAGAGTGTATAAGTATATATACGGCTATTCCTGACATATTTTTATTATTCCTAAATGGGCCTGCTCTTGACTTCGATCTCGCCTGATGGAAAGCGATGGATGAGGTCTATGATGGAACAGAAGATGCCTGCTCACTCATGCTTTGAAGGCAATATAACCAAGAGATTGGTCTTGTTCAAGCAGGATGGGCGGAGCAATTTTTTTATTTTAGTATGGTTTTGTCATGATACGCACCTAATTATAATTTCTTATTGTTTCTAAAATCTTGTTTAAAAAAACAATAACTTTATCTTAACGCACCATTTATTTTAAAGTTATAGAAACAAACTCATATTCATTATCCATAAGCAGTTTCCTTATCAATACAATATAACCTGAAAATAAATCAACGGGTCTATTAATATTTAAACGATCGCTTCGCTAAGAGCTTTATCGTTACTCGTTCAATAAAATGGATAGATAATCGAATTATCTGAGACTTCCTAATATCGATAGCAGATAATAATCTAATTGATGTTTCTAAATAAATGACGAGGGTTTGTGTACTGTATCCGAAACCGGATGGCGGTGGACATAGACTAAATAAAATGAGGCAGATGAGGCATTGACAATTGACAGAACATGATATTATTTCATATTTGTTACAGTTGTAATAGCAATCATGTCATTTTATAGCATAGCAATCGTCTCACATCAGGTTTTTTTTTTTTCAATATTTTACATAGATCTTTTCTTGTTTTGTGAATGTGAGAACGTTGTAGGCTTATTAGACTGTAGATTTTATAGACAATTTTCTATCCGGGTACGAGTACTTGTTGACAGGTCTACACTGTCCTATACCTTTTAACACTAATTTGAAAATATTGTAAAAGCCAATTATTTTTAAAAGAGCAACCGTGGAGTTTCTTGCCGGCTCTTCTCCATAGGAAACGACCAAATGGAACCGGGCTTCTGAAGTTTCATAGGGCACTTATGAAACAGCTAGGTGCCCGGTTCCAATTGGTCGTAGTGATTTTGGTTTTAAGATGCTTAAGGAACAGAGGAAACCAGGGATCCTGTCTGTTATGTTCTCTTAAGTAAATAAAATAGATCTGAGTTCTATTTGTTGAAACAACTTGTGATTACTTTTGATTCGTTTATTTTCTCTCTTGATTACATTTTGAAATAGAAAAGTAATTTTCTTATTATGCCATTCTTTAAAATAGATAGACTTTAAGACGTAGAGAAGATTCAAAGACACTGTTCTGAGTTGAGAAGTTTTGTCCAAATCAAAATCCAAAAAGTCATAGTTGATACTGTAAAGGTTGTCCGCAAAAGGGAAACTCACATCATGCAGGCAGGTAGACAATGATTCTGGTTGCATTCGATCACACAAGCGAATTTCGAATCAGTTTACAAATGAAGAGGCGATATATGAGACAGAGTTGTTTTAGTTGCGTTAAAGTGAACATGTTTTCCTGAAAATAAATACATAAAATTCAGAGGAGGCTTTTTATTAGCAGCTGCTCCCATTTGACCCGGTGTAATCGGGTCAAATGTCTTCATGTCAATTGTCAGTGTCCCATCTGCCCTAAGTTGCAGCTTCCGTGATAGCACTGTCATATAACTTGCCTAATCGATCACGTGCCCTTTCACTCTCTCCACAGGCACAAACCATTAATACTCATATCCACATACCTATCCATCTAACTCCTATACTCTTTGTCTCCTACCCCGGACGCCGGCTGCCTCGGGACCACCGGCGGAGATATTAGCATAAAAATGCCCGGACACGCGCCTTAATTGATCGCGACTGTACCTACTACCTACCTGGGCTTCTTGTTCGAGTGCGAGTATTAAATTATATTCTAAGTGGGTTTAATTGGCGCGTGTTTAGACTACGTGTAGGCATTATAGTGTTTGACTGTCTGTTTTATGTGGATGGTTTTTTTTTAGTCTTTGGTGGATCGGTGTTTTGTTTTCTCGTTTTATGGACAGATTAAAAGGCTCTTGAAGTGAATTGTTTCGTAGAGTCGTGTAGTTATTTACAGTTTGAAAAGTTAGTTTAAGGGGATCCTTCAATGTAGCCCGCGTAAACGTAAATCAAAACTTACGTTTTTAGCAATGTACGGCGCTGTTTTAGGTAGCATTCTAATGTATGCTACGTAAAATAAAAATTCATAATTGGCGCGAAATGAATTTTTAATCAACATAATTGTTGATTAAAATTCATTTCGCGGCAATTATGAATTTTTATTTTACTACATTATAATCATTTAAATCGTTAATGTAGCTCATGGAATTTAATTTACTGCAAATCGTTATAATTTCACGAAAATATTTCCAGAATATAATATACTCGTAATAATATAATATAATATTTATATAATTCAAGTACCTATTTGCTTAATTTGATGCAGGAATCACCTTAAAGTTGGCGTTTTAGGAGACGACCCGTTAGTGCCAATATCTTTTTTTTATCGTCTCGGCAATAGATCAGTGATGCAACTTAAAGAAAGAAAGAAAAATATTTTATTAGAGACACGCACAGGAAATACAAAAGTAAAAAAGGAATATTTAAAAGTAACAACAACTGGCCTTAGTTTCTGTTTTTCAGACACATTTTTTGGCTAGATGCATCTTCCCTTTGCTTGCTCTGAAATAATTTACTTAGTTTAAGTCATTTACATGCATGAGGTACTTAATTCTGACCCACTCTCCATGTTTTTCCCTAATACCCGACATACCTTAAAAAAGAGCATAATTTCCAAAACAAACGGAAGCCATGTTCGCGTGTGCATAAATCTGTGGAGTGTTCGGCGGCGAGTCAATTAGGAGCGCGCGGAGTACACATTTTTAATTGTGCTGCTGTGCCGAATTACGTGGGTTTTAATGGACAGTGTTGCGAATCTGAAGCTCTACTAAAGACATATGATTAGAGATTTATAGAGTTTTTGTTTTATTACACAATCTGTAGAAACAATATTCTCTAATGTAGGTATATTTTCCGTAAAAGTGTCCTGAAATAGCTTATCTATTTTATGCTAGTTTATTCAAATGAGTGAAAAAAATACTGGCACTAGAAAATTGTAGAAAAACCTTATAAGAATAATGAATTATCGTGAAGTTTCTATGAACGAGGACACGGGCTTAATCGTCCTCCTTGTCCTTACTTGTCCTTTCTTTCCATAACATCCTGATTTCCTAAAAGGAAAGATTAAATTATATATTATGATCAGAAGAATCCTCCTGTGCGAAAAACAACTGTGATTATCGCCAACCCCTTCGCCAAGCATAGTGATACCAAAATCACTGACACAGGTTAATTATGGCACTATATTAATCCAACAAACAACAAAACCATCGCTACATAAACATACATTAAAAGCTCCCTTTACCAACCTATACATACTTCTAGCATTCCGACACGTCACGACACACATACATACACAAAACTATGTATATATACATAATGTTCACCGCACTATGAATGTACGTGTGTAAACACCATCGGCATGTACAAAGGTGACCGCAAGTCAATCACAGCTTGCGGTCACATACATAACGTTATCACTAAGCCAAGCACATTGATATGATTACGCGATTACATATCAATATGTCAGTGGTGTTATATGTCATCTGCATACTAATTTTGTAATGCAATGGGAATTGACTTGCATTTTGATGGATCTACAAATGAGCATCATCGTTTTGGTCATCACGGGCTGTTCTGCTGTAGTAGTCTGTGGTTGCAAGTCTGACTGCTGTGCGGTCCCAGGTTCGATTTACAAAATAGGGCAACAATAGGGCTTGCAAGTGTTATCGCAAACAAAACCCTCGATGAAACCCTATAGGGTTTTCTTTATTTTTACGATAGCGGCCTGGTGTCTGGTTTTATAAAATAATAGCATAAGGCTAGTATCCTTTACATAGATCTATACACTGTACACTGCACTGTGTGAGTCTATTCATTCATATATTCACTGGGAGTTGAGCTAGCCTAGCTTCCATGAACATAATAACTTCCCACAAATTCCCAAAGTTACCATATTTGACCACCAGAAGCTTTAACCCAAAGTAAAGCCAACCACAGCTGACTCCAATATAGACTTTGGCCATCAAATTTATCCTTATCGAAAACACCTTCACTATAATCGACAGTTCAAAACAACAACAGATACCGTACCACCTCTCACCAACTTAGCATAGCTCAGAGCTAACCCTGATATGATTAACAATAACACTTCATTACTACGCCGACGACCCTTGCACAAAAATGTTGACGACCCCATACAACCCTCTGCGACCCCACAGGACCCACCGTGTGACATAGCGCACATTGCGGGCATTGGGTGATAAGTATGTTATTATTGTTACATTGTTAGAACTAGTTTCCAAAAGACCACGTTGCTACAAGTTCCGATCCAGAAAAGTTGCAAATGGACTAACATTAGGCTGGGTTCACTTTGGGTTGGTATAGGGAAACTTTTTCAATATTTGCTAGATATAGGTACGCTAAGTGAAGTTTGAAATAACAAAAATCAAAGATAAATGATGCCAAACAAAGGAAATTAATTTACCGTTTTCAGATAATTCCTGAAAAATCTAAATAGGTTAATCAGATATGAAAGTATAAAGTCACAGACTCACTATCACTCATCACAAAATAAAACTGAAACTTTATTGCTTACCAACTCTTAAGACTTAACTAAAGAAAGAAGGGTTTTCCACAATTGCACCCTTAATAGAGGGTCAAACGGGAAGTTCAAACTTTTTACACCAACAAAATACCGAGCTTAAACAAAATGGCGAGCTATAAAAGAATCTGTCAACCAATAAATCAATGGAAAAACATAAATTTGTCCATCAGAATGCCTGCTCATCACTTTCGAAGGGCCCCTGACTTCGGTGTGTAGCGCACGTGCGTTATCTACCCGCCATCACCCCGGGCCCCGCGGCCAGAGGCCCCCCGCAATTTAGGGGCCCTTAATGACAAGGGACTTTCAAATAATGAATTGGGTGTCGAGATTCTTTTTGTTCAGAGTTTAGACTTGCGATATTGTGTGAGTTGCTTGATTGGTTTGTGAATTGTGAATTATTATTATTCCTTGTTCTTTCTATAAGTTCAAAAGACTGTAAGTTAACTTGAATCATTTTTAGTCCTTAAAAAAATCCTTAAATAAATATGGCAACAATTTTGAAGAAATTTGCCATAGAGTTGGCTTAATATCTGAAAAAGAAGGTGCGTTTTCAGATCCGTGGTACACGAGCTACCAGTCATATTCTGCAATATTGATTTGTGGTAATAGTAAGGTAATGCATGAGTTTGCGTGTGCATGAATGTGTCTTTGTCGGAAATTATTAAAAACTAGACGCAAAACTATTTAACATTTTCCACAGAAGCAAAAATAATTGATGAAAAAATATTTTTTGCAACCAAAATAAAAAAAATCTTTCTACTAAATAGGTACATTAAAACATCTATTAACGCTAGAAAACCGCAATTTCGCATAAAAACCATACAATCGCACAATTTCCGTTGGATACATCCCAATATTAATTCATAAAGAGCTTTTCAAATTATCATTTATTAAAGTTTCACCGCTCGTTCAGACATCATCAAAGCAATTTAAAATCGTATTTCTGTTTTTTTAAAGTTGATATTTGAATAATAAATCACGCTATAAACTTTGTAACACGAACTTCGAAATGGTCAGTATTACGTCATATAAGGGTGGTTTGAAAGCTAGGGTAGAAAAGCGAAAAAAAATTTACTCAAAGTGAAGAAACGTTTGAAAGGTTCGCTTCTATGAATTCGATAACCATGATGAAAAAATAATATTCTTCCTCCAAATTATAGTTTCCCACTACTGAGCAAAAGTATTTCTTAAATATATAATCTGGTTATGTATACAAAATAAATGAAATGCTGTTTTAAATGTTGGCCGAATAAGGTTTTTAGGGAAAGAAAAGTTGGAAAAGTACCCGGAAAAGCTTTTTTATGGGATTTTTGACTGTTATTTTTTACGGTCACGGTAAAAAAAAGCTATTAAAATATTTTTTTAAAATGGAGAAGTTTTTTGCGTTTTAAAGTCTATGCTAGACAGAAACAGCACTACTAGCATCTGACGTCACAACACGGAGAGCCATAGCAACTTCGCACTATTCAGTACAATGATCGTTTTGTGTGACAAGGATAGAAGAATAATTTCAACAGCATTAACTTCTCCATTTTTCCACTGATTTTATTTGTTTTTTCACAAACCGTTTTGTTAGTAACATATTTAAAATAAGTATTAACTCATGTCGTAATTTGATTGTAGGCAAATACCCTATTATTGAACTTTGCACAGGACAATTTCCGTCGGGTCAGCTAGTATTTAGTAAATAAAAAAACCTGCCAAGCGCGTGTCGGACCACGCACAATGAGGGTTCCGTAGTTGGGATAAATTTATCCCAAGAACAAACTTAACAACATGCTCTCCCATACATTGCAACTGCAAATGTAAGTTGGTCGACTATTAATCGTTAACGATAGTTTTCCTTTTAACTTCGTTATAATTATATATTACAGCTGTATTTTTTTTAAATACATAAAAACAACCAGGTAGCGGGCAGGGGCACTCAACTCTATCAAAATTATAACTTTACAGCTTAATATTTCGCAAACGGTTTCCCGAATCGAAAAATAGTGTTGACAGACCTGCAATATCTTTGAACGGCCTATCCAACGACACCCCACACCAAGGGATAGATGAGAAAAAAAAATCATCCCCACTTTACGAGTAGGGTAAGTACGATATATATTTTTTTTTTCAAATTTTATTATTAATTTTTTCGGCGGGATTAATATGTATGCCCACCACATGCCAAATTACTTCTTTCTAATACCCGACCTAAGCCGCGGACAGACAGACAGACGGACGGACATGACGAAACTATAAGAGTTCCTCGTTGACTACGGAATCCTAATAAGCAGCAAATATTAATGGTTTTAGATAGAAAAATAAACAATCAAACATGTTTACGGAACACCCACACAAACAAATCCCTGAATACAACCATTTTCTCGGAAAACAAACCTAAAAACAAAGTGCCTCAACTTAAATAAACAAACATCTAACTAATGAAACAACACACAGACTACTCACTAATCTATCTTCAACACATAAAAATAACGTTAAAACTGTTCGAAGCCGATGTTATGAAAGTTTCAGTTTCATTAGAAGTCGGTCAATTTATATACTACGTGGAAATGTTGATGTTGATACACGGAAAACTGTTGGCCGGGGATCGAACTGACAAATTGCGACTGAAAATGTACTGCGGTTAGAGTTGAGCGGCAGAGGGAGCCAGGCTATAGCTAAGTTGAACGGTAGGGAGAGCCAGGCTATAGCTAAGTTGAACGGTAGGGAGAGCCAGGCTATAGCTAAGTTGAACGATAGGGAGAGCCAGGCTATAGCTAAGTTGAACGGTAGGGAGAGCCAGGCTATAGCTAAGTTGAACGATAGGGAGAGCCAGGCTATAGCTAAGTTGAACGGTAGGGAGAGCCAGGCTATAGCTAAGTTGAACGGTAGGGAGAGCCAGGCTATAGCTAAGTTGAACGATAGGGAGAGCCAGGCTATAGCTAAGTTGAACGATAGGGAGAGCCAGGCTATAGCTAAGTTGAACGGTAAGGAGAGCCAGGCTATAGCTAAGTTGCTCGGTAGAGGGTGCCAGGCTATAGCTAGGTTGAGCGGTCGAGGCAGCCACGCTATACCTAAGTTGAGCGGTAGAGGAAGTCAGGCTATAGCTAAGTTGAGCGGTAGACGGAGCAAGGCTATAGCTAGGTTGAGTGGTAGAGGGAGCCAAGCTATAGCTAAGTTGAGCGGTAAAGGGTGTCAGGCTATAGCTAAATTAAGCGGTAGAGGGTGCCAGGCTTTAGCTAAGTTGACCGGTAGAGAGAGACAAGCTATAGCTAAGTTGAGTGGTAGAGGGAGCCAAGCTATAGCTAAGTTGAGCGGTAGACGGAGCCAGGCTATTGCTAAGTTGAGTGGTAGAGGGAGCCAAGCTATAAATAAGTTTTATTTTATGTTTGTACGATTGATTTCCCGACTGCGCAACAGCTAGTACAGGGTTATGTTTTTGATTGAAATATCTAATACCCTAAAAATTATCGACATATATCCGGAAAATGTCTTGAGGTTCATTGAAATTTGAGTACTAAAGATCTAATTATAAGTTTAATGTTTATTTTATTAATCGCCAAATTGAATCAGATAAAAAACTAACAACAGGTTTTTTGCAATATTACGAGGGTGACACTGAAAGCTCTTGGAAAATCAAAAACTGAACAAACTAGCAAGTTATTAGTTTTATTATATCTTTTCAAAATAGTGTCCATTTACATCAATACATCGCTACATCCGATGGAACCACTGAGAAAAGCACTTTACCCACTCGTCCTTACGACGGCATTTTGAAACGCAGCCACTGCTTCCTCGGCGTCCATAAAACGTTTTCCTCGAAGCTTTTCTTTTATTTTCGGAAACAAATAAAAATCGCAAGGTGCGAGGTCGGGTTTATAGGGCGGGTGACCCAGTAATTCTACGTCTGACGTCGCCAAGTAGTCGATTGTTTGCTTGGCGGTGTCCAACGAGGCGTTGTCGTGGTGAAGGTGGATCCTACTGCGAGGTCGTTTCTCCCGAACTTTTTCCAAGACAAGTGGTAAACAATTGTTAGTGTACCACTCTGCAGTAACTGTTTTTCGATCCTCTAAAACAATTGTTGCGTCCTTCCGAAGAACGAGGCCACCATCTATTTTTCCACGCTTCGACCTCTCTTCACTTTAGTTGGCAACTCCTCGGAAGGAAACACCTAGATAGCAGACTGTCTCTTAGTTTCATGATCATAACAAAAAATCCAGCTTTCGTCACCCGTAAGTATGTCGAACTCAGCAATTGAGTCACCTCCGTTAAATCTTTGGACTATTTCACGACACCAAGCAACACGACGGAGTTTTGGGCCTTTGTCAAATTATGAGGTATCCACCGGGCACAAAGCTTCCTGACCGCTAAATGTTCATGGAGATTTTTCTCATACCGATGCCTAAGCTTGTCCGAATCTGCTGATAAGTCACTCTTTTGTCAGTCTCTATCATACGCCGCACAAAACTGATGTTATCCTTACTCGCCGCCCTAGAAGGTCGTCCCTCACGCAGATCATCGGTGAGATTAGTGCGACCACGTTTAAACTCATTAAACCAGTTGTAAACAGTGGCACGAGATGGGGCTTCATCGTGAAAGGCCATTCGAAGTCTATCATAACTTTCTTGTTGACTTAAACGGCATCGAAAGTCATAAAAAATCATTGTACGAAAATTTTCTCGCGTTTAATTCATGCTGACGTGACACAGACAATTTTTAATTTGCCGCCAAATCGAAAACAAATGACAAATGAATAAAATACATACACAATAATTTTGGCAAAGAGTTCCATTTTCAAAATTTGAACTGTTTCTTATTATATTGTTTACAAGTAGCCAGTTCTAAAAACTTTCAGTGTCGCCCTCGTACCAGACGTATATTTGATGGCAGTACGTTGACCCATCACCCCCAAAATAATACGTTCCAATTTACTCAATTCCCTGAAATAAAACTACATCTTCTGACGATCTGGTGTAATTTGTTACATTCAACAAGGAATTTAAAAATTAACATAATTATTTACACCGATAAAATAAATATCTTAAGCATCGCGTAGCTTTCACTCCACCACGTTCTACATACGTCAAACCGAATGGACTTAACTATGCCGTCTAAAATTCCTGTATAGTCATTTTTCAGCGACGAACACAGCGTTGGCTGTCGTCGACCCATGTCGTTGCCGATTAAAAAATAAAACTTCACAGAATCGCGCTATATCTGACATATCTTGCAGAGGATTAATAGCTTTAATATTTAGATCAACGTTGCGTTTGGATGTAATGTATTAATCTTAACTGTTTACAAGAATTAGTAGCTGTTTAGAATTTAATGGCTAAGTAATTTTTTTAAGCGAATTATTAATCCGTTTTGACACTTAAACATTGTGATTTCGTATATTTTCCAATGTAGATAAAAATCGTATGCTTAGATGACTTGATAAACATGGGTTTAGGTAAAAGAAACAAAGCTGGCGTTTGAAATCTGATGTTTGCATAGAGCCCATTTTAACGTATTGGAATATATTTTGCGTCTCTTCGTTTCGTAGATCTACACCCATCTACCTAATGTTTTCGAATCATATTCCAACACATAACTGGCAAAATGTGGGTGTTCTTTAGGTACGCCTCTGTCTAACCCTTACGGGTTTACATGCGTGATGTTTGTTATTTTGTGTAACATTATTCTAAGAAAGACAAAGTAAGATATATATTACATCGCGGCAACAGTAGATTTTTCCGATTAATCTTTGATTACATTTTCCACGAACTGATCGCTGGGCTTATAAATGATGAATCTAATCCACTGTGGCTTGTTGGAAATACAATGGCTGTATAAATACAATGGCTATATAAGTACAATGGTTGTATAAAAGATTAGCGATGTTGTAGAATTGTCTCACTTATTACAAGTAATATCTTATTGTTTATCTTCCGTTTATTAGTTAGTAAATTGGCTGTTTTTTTGGGAAGGATACTCGTGTTACATACCTACCTACCTATACAATAAATAATTGAAGTGTCTGTTTGTAATGTCAAAATAACAGGTTTTTACTAAATGCATAATATGAAAGTATATACGGTACTTATAACAAAAAGAAACATTTAAAACATTTTTGTTTGTCTGTTTGTTCCGTCTAATCTCCGAAACGGCTGGACTGATTTTGACGGGAATTTTGACTGATTTTTTTTCACGCAGGCGAAGCTGCGGGCAGCAGCTAGTTAATAATATAATGACATCTATAATGGTACTACCTTCCCTCAGTCCGGTGATATCTTTGGAGGTAAATCGCAAGAAGATATTATTATTTAATTTTATTAATAAAAGGAACAACAAGCATTTACATTTAACTTACAACTTATTACACCTGGACAGGACCGGTCTGCGCCTGTTGACAGGGGACCATCATGGGACCCTGCTATCGAAATAAACACTTCCACACAAAAGGCATAACGGGCAGACCTCTGTGCAGGGCTTGCATGGAGGCAGAGGAAACCGCTGCGCATGTGCTCTTTGAATGCACAGGCGTCACCCACATTAGAACAAAAACCCTCGGGGCACCCAGACAGGGCCGGATTTAAAGGTGTAGAAGCCCTGGGGCACCCAAGAACTGGAGGCCCCGAAAAGTTTGTGGCACAAGTGAAAAAAGAAACAATTTAAAAGGTATCTTATGATTGTGAACTTTTTTTTATCTGATGGACACAAAGGATGATTTTTTTCTTATCTTAAAAGAATCAAATTGTGGAGGCCCGGGGCCAGTGAACGGGGCCCCTATTGCCCTGCCCTAAATTCGGCCCTGCACTCAGATCCTACATAGAGGTTCTAAACAGAGCAGGAGATGTGATCAACTTTTGGAAGGAGGTGGGCTGGTTGTAATAACCACCAATCGGCCGCCATGGCCCACGCACAATGGTCCAACTGAAGGACTAAGTACGGAAACCAAACCCAAACATAGATAGAACTTAGGTACAACTAGTTTAACAAAATCGTTTTATTATAGCCATAATATTTTCCAAGCTTTACTTTGAAAGTGTTACAAGACTTGGTTTAGAATTATTGTAGAGTGCGTACTTAGCTAATAGAATTTTGCAATGGGATTCCTATCGCAGCTGTAGTTAGTAATCAGTCGAGTTTTCATATAAAAAATTGCGTTCTACTACAAGTATTATTGTGGCTTGAGTTGTCGACCAGACAACTAAACTATTTTATCTTGTGTCATACAAAATTTTAATAAATTCCTCAATCTGGGAAAAACAAATTAACGAAGACGTTAGACTATATTTTAATTCTGATGTATGTTTTTAATTTTAGCGGAATTGATTTCTGAGAACGTTATAACGGTCGGTGGATGGCAAATGCGCGAGATCAAACCGCGCGGCATATCCGTCGTGCGGCCGGCGCGCGCACAGCGATGCTCCGATCGACCGGTAGGGCTGACAATTTTGCTCTAAAACTGTTATTAGTAAATCAAGTGAGAGTTATACAATTTTAGAACAAATAATCAAGTTCGTGCTCAGGGAGCCAACCACCACCTCTTACAGCAGTATTATTTTACTTACATCAGTGTGAGAATTAGATGAAGCTATACAGGGGTTATAGCTCCATCTTATTCCCACTGTGAAGCAGTATTATTTAGTAGATATTATTTGGGGGGCCCCAGGAGTACGACTTTATTAGTTTTGTTTCAGAGATCTGACTTCAGGGGAAAAGTCTTATTCCACAAAAGGCTGTTTTATGGTGGTTCGACAATAATTCAATAATTTTCTTGAAGTCATTTTGTATTTGGTCCTACCTACCAAAAATCCATACATAAGCTGAGTTAGAAAAAAAATACAAATAATAAAGTTACCTATTGTTTTATTATTTTCGAAATAAATAAAGCCTTTTAACGTGTAGACAAGTCGGTTTTGTGTTGTTCATATTACAAAAAAAGAACCATAAAAATATCAATTCAATCTGAATGTTGCAACCCTGCTCAATGTAACCCGACGACGGGAAGCACACAATTAACGAGACGGGTGCGCCCGCGCTATGTTATGAGATCTGCTTCTGTGCTCGAGGATGTGTCCTGAGCGCATTAGGCGTAAGAGGAATCAGAAATGATATCCGTCCGAGACGCGATTGGAAATGTCATAGGATTTGTAATTATAGATTTTTTGCTACTAAGGTAAAGATAAAAGGGGAAAGTGATACAAATAATAAAGTCACAAGTGTGTTCAGCACAGCAGGCAATAATAGACAAACAGACTGACAAAGAAGATATTTGCAGTAAACAAAATTTTCAAGAAAAGAAAATCGATCTGCATGATGAAAGATGGAATAATTATAATAACACCCCTCAAATGTGTTTTGGTTTGAATACCTACCAGACAAAGTGAAGCATAGAACTAAGATATTATGAATGCAGAACTAAACTGCGTGGTTCAGTATAATTTTAAAAGAGTTTTTAAAGAGTAGCCATAAAAACATTCCCTTCATAAATAAACTCGATAATCCTTGTTGGGGTCTGCTTCCAGTCTAATAACTACATTGAATTCCACTTGCAAACTATGTCACACCTGATTCTGAAATAATTGATGCTAACAATGCAAAAATAGCTCTCAGTAATCAATAGAGATCCGACAATTTGCTACACAACAATTGTTCTCGGTTGTACCCGTAGCCCGGTGGGAGCTGGGGTCGGCTAATTAACCCCGACTGTACCCGAAGGAGCCCGACAGATCCCGATCGCACCCGACGAGGGTCCGAATATAATAGGGTTATGATCGCTATGATTATCTTGTTTTAAGGGTATACAGTAATTAAAGGTGGGTATCTATAATATTGGTATTATGAAGAGACATTTCGTTAAGGAACTCGAATTCGAACTTGAACTAGAACGTGCTGACTATTTTTTTTCTCAGCGTAAAGTATTTAGAAGCAAACGTGATTAACGAAAAGATTTGCAACATCCGCAAGAATATGAGTAATTTAGCTTAAGTAGTAAGACTTTGAAAGCTGAGAAAGTTCAAAGTTCACAGCTTGTAGTATTTACCTAAAGGCTAAACATTCACTGAGCTTAAAATCAGTAATTAGTAATCCACATCTAAAGACTCATCAGACTTGAACTTTAAATCCAATTCAAATTCCATTAACACAACACAATTACGATCACCTACGCCAATGACACTTCTAAAGTTCAAACCACAATTCGATCCACCTACTTAGACAACAGAATACACACACGAACGCACTTACATCATCACCACGGTCTATTTCAAATAGACACTTACTTAACCAAACGCAGAACCATTCAGAAACATCAAACGGTAATAATTGCAAAGACATACGGAACCGAAATAGCCGCGATGAATCAGGGTTCTCTGCGGCAATCAAACGCATTAGGTGGACATGGAGCTCTGAAACCTATGATGTCGCATCTGAGCGGAGCCAAATTGCTCACTCCATAACGCAGTGTTAAATGCGAGGCTGTAAATCGTAGCTCTATGTCGAATAGTGTCAATGTTAAGGGGGAGAAGGCGTACTGAAAATATTTCCTATACGATGACAGACTTTACTATTTCAGCATGATGAACTGTTCTCAAATTATTTCGACTAATTGTTCTCAAATAAGTGGCATGAGCATTCTTTTACAGTCTACATGGTAATTGGAATGACGCATTTCTGTAATTTTATTTTGTGAAATCTACGATAAAGTCGTCTAGATAGGCTAAAGAGTATAATTATGACACTTCAAACAACGCCAAACGACGATGATAAAAAATTACTGGAGTTAATTCACCAAATTGAAAACCTCAAAAAAACCTTATATTAAATTAAATAATTAGTAGTACCTAATTGTGCGTATTTTCTTAAGTAGCCGAAATGCCCTGTAACTGATTGAGATTAACCCCCGAGACTGAATCGACCCAAACCGTTCAACGTCTACGTACAAATTACAGGCAGCAGTACGCTGCCTTGTTATTAAACGGCTAATATGAAGCCTAGCTCGTGAATATGGACGAGTTTGGAGCGAGCTGGTAATTGTCTACATAGATGACGTGCCCATACAAGGATAGATGATCAGACTTGGGTAAATCGTTTAAGTAGTAGGAGTTTCATCAAAAATTGTATTTATGTAGCCGGAAGCTCATATTTGATTCAATAAGTTAAGAAGTGATTTCAGCAACAATATTTAGCAGTTTTGACGAATGGTTAGTAATGATAAATGTCGTTTAATTCGTATTCAAGTGAGTATTTATTTTTGAGTGTGGAAATGTTGTATCAAAGGTTTATATCAATAAAAATGCAATCATTATAACTGCTTGTAAAATTTCTTGTAGTATCCTACAAATCTTTAACATTGTATAAAAAATGAAGTCCACCAAAAGAAAACAAAGAAAAACCTCAACAGTCGTCTCCTTAACCGCCATTTTCGAACATCGTCGTATTATTGTCGCGTACGTCATACACCGACGTGTACACCAGACTTTGATCTACTACAGAAACGACATCCACTCCTAACACCCACGCAATAAAGATTACATTCCAATGCAACACAATTTATAGACTGGGCTCTATCATTACCATTTTAGCTAAGTTTTTCTTGTTGGGCTTTAGACTTTGTGAGGTTGAACTAAGGTTGGTTTTCGTTTGGGTGAGAGTCCAGACGAGCAACACCGAGTGTGTTTGACACACGTATAATTGGCGAGAAATGGGCCGCACTCCCTTTATAAACTGTTGCTTAAAGGTTTCAGTACATAAAGGCGTAACGCGTGGAACAGTTGAGTGACGAATTTTGTTTTAGTTTCGTTATGCAATGATTGTTGCATTGTGGTTGGGTTAAAAGAGGTATAATTGTATTTCTGGGATACACTTTTTATTCTTTATTAAAAGCAACGAATTCAGCAGTCATTTTGGTTTGTTGTGTTCTACTTGTTCTGGTGGATAACACTGAATCTTAGAAAGTCGAACCATCAAGATATGTTTTGAACTTTCGACATAAATTGAAATCAATTAATCCAGAAAGGACATGATGACAACTTCTTTACAAGTTGAGACCGTTATAGTAATCAGTTTTGTATGATAAATATTATGTAGATATTTTGCAATCACTTTTTCAACTACCGGAAAATTATTTAACATACTCAAAAAAATGCAGTATTTTATTTTAAATAATTCATAAAACAACCTATCGAAGAATCCTCTCACAATCGTTAATTTTCACCACTCCCTTAGTGCGCACAGACCCTTACGCTACCAATTTAGCTATTTTGATCAAATAACCGATTCACAAGGAATCTGATCGTCCCTGATTATGAACTTACCCACATTTTGGCCATTCGTTAGCACGTTTTAATATTAATTGCTAAAATATTGCGTCTCGCTCACTCTTAGGAGTGAAAGTGAGAGAGAGACAGAGAACAGATTCAGGTATTTGGGGTGAATGATGTGATGAAAGATTAGTGATGTCGGAGGATTATTATTAATGGTGGTTGATAAACTGTAAAAATAGCAGTTTTTGGGCTGAATGAAGGGAACTGGGGTAGACGGTGGGGATGTTGAGATCACTTTCTTTCTGGAGCAATTTGTGTAAGGGTTTAACAGTAATTTACTCACTTAACGATTTTTTTATATGGATTTTAGGGTCAGAATTTGTCTCTATTCTCTAAAATTACTTTTCGAGTTTTCTTAACAAATGCAGAGGAGTATACATACTTAGATAGCAAGTGGAGACGTACGTACAATTGTACAATGTAAGCCAATCCATCATGGACAGAGACACTATATTCGTGGTCCATTATTCCGTCATACATAATAATAATCCATTGAACCTCAATTTCAGTCAACTAACATAAGACAAAATAAGTCATTATGACTTAAACTCGTCTAGGAATGTGACCACAACATCAAGTTATTCGTGACAATAAAAAACTTGCTTAATGACTTGCTTATTGACTTTAAACTTAAACTGGGCTGTAAAAATACCACACAAGTTATAAACGACAGTATATTAACCTCTCAATTGACCGCATACCACATCAAGAAACTTCATAAACCGATCAATATAATTTGTTCACAAAACATCCACGAAAACAAACACTTTGGCGTAACTCATCGCTCCATTGAATCTCAAATCGTCTCAAGCACATTACATTATTACTGCTACATAACCGATATAACAAGACCCCCTCACCCTCTCTTAACCCTTCAAACTCTTGACAGTAAAGGGGAGAATGTTCGGAAGAAAAGGGATCAAGAAATAATGGTCGTTTTAGCATTCAAAATATAGTCAGCCGTAAACAATTGCCCAAGAACTGACAGTTTTATTTGAAGCACTTTATGACGTCGCCCGTTGCTTATTAAAGGACCAATTTAAACCATTATAGTGTTCATAAAAGCGTACATCATCCTGTTTTGTTGTTGTCTCCGTTGCACGCGGGTTAAAGGGGTATTTTTTGTCTCCTTTTAAGATCTTGAGTATGGTTTACGAGATTTCGAAGTGAAGAGTATTTTTGAAATTGGTAGGGATTGATGGCTGTTGACTAAGTGATTATCGATACCTGATTGAAATCTTATAGCAGTATCGAATCAACAGTTACTTGAAACTCTCAAAGCAAAGCTTCCATCTACGTAGTTATGGAAACTAGCAAGACCCAACAAACGAACCCATTGAGAAATATTAAGATAATATACTGTTACAAAAGCATGTCTAATAAAAGTGATGCAATTTTTAACTATATTGCTGAAATAAAATGAATAACTTATATTTACTTACTATCTTTGATTCATTGATAAATTGATAATAACTGTTTTAATAAGATTATCAGTAACACTGAATCAAATTACAATTCCTCGATAAAATAATGACTTTAAATTACCTCGTATTGTCAAGGCAGATAGTAATCTGAATGAAATTATCGTGAGCTCATCAATCCTTAAGTACTTATTTTATCAAGATTATTTATAAATCATGATTAAGACATTATCTAATCCGTTAACATCTTCCAAATTAAATAAAACTTTACATAAACATTCCAACAAAATCAACATATCTGCTTACACAAGAATTTACCTCAAATACCTAAATAATTCAATCAATCAGCCGCACAGTGGAACGAATGTATGGGAGCGGTTGGACGTAGACATGTCCGAAAAATAAGAGTAAAATTATGCCAAACTAATGATGCCATCTTATTCGATTACTTAATGCCTTCATAAATTGTGGTGATGAATTTCTTCATAACTCCCATATTTCGGGAGTAATTTGAGAAAATGTGAAATTTTACTATGAAAATGAGTGTATCGAGCTCTCTCCCTCCTGATTCCGGGCTTGTTTCAAGTAGCGGTCTCTAATATCGTAATGCTATTACTAAGAGCTATATTTAATACTAAGACACATAGTGCGCCAAATGTGCACTTTCTGGGATAAAAGGAAATGAAAATTAAAAAAAAAAAAGTTTTTTCCCCATTTGTATTTACTTTAAACCGCAGACAGACTTATTAAGAGGTCTATAAATATATTATATATATACAGAAATATATATTAACAAAAATATTCACAAGAACTGATGAGAGTATGACTTTTAAGTAAGTTGATAATAAATTACCTAGTTTCATTAAAAGTACAATAAATAATTAAGATGTAAGCTCTAATTTACTAAGTTACACATTTTAAAACAATAACATCATTTAATTATCTTCGTCATCATCATCATCATCAATTAATTCAAATTCAGAATCGATGTCCGCTAAATCATTTATGTTAACAAATTCGATATCACTTTTCTCAGAATCCGTAAGCTCATAAAATTCCTTAAAAGAAGATTTTTTTACAAACTTATTTCCTTTTGGACGGATACTTGTAACAAGTGGATCAGAAGACAGTAAAAGATTGTGCATAATATCTTCATTGCATGAGATACTGCTATGCTTTCGAGAATGCCCCTCTCTATATTTTCTAAAATCTTTATTTCTAGCCTCAGATGCCTCTTCGGATAGAAAACCAATGGGCACAATTGACATGTTCTGAACTATGTCTGGCCCATGCATTAAAATTTTATGAAGTGAAGAAGGCATATAATACCATGGGTATAACTCCACGTAAAGCTTAGCAGTATCAAAGCAGAACTCTCGGAATTTAGTTACGTTGATCTTCTCTCCTGATGAAATACACTGCAAGATCACACAGATTTTTCTTAAAAGCATAGCATCTATTCCGGTCAGTTCAGCAGATTTAGTGTAGTTTTCAAAAAATCTCCTTGCCGAGTTGCCATTGTTGGTGGATCCACTGCCTTGTTTCACAACATCGAGAAGTAAGCCCGTTTCTCTTCTTACAGCCTCTTGAACTCTTTTCTTCCTGTCATCAACTTGCCTTTTTGCTATATCACCCCTTACTTGCCATGATTTTATGTCTAATTTGTAGGAAATGTGTAATAAGCATTCCATTGAGCGAATCCAAGCGTGAAGGGTGCTTAAGCTATATTTATACATGTCCTCGTTTGCGTGTTTATCTTTGATTAACTCTAAATTATTCATTTCTTTAGGACAAGCCTTGCATATGTCACACACTGAAGCTGCTGTATTGGATATAATGGAATGAATTTTACCATCAATCATTGTCAACAGCAGTTGGTGTTTGACACTAATTCCATCAGTGATGGTGGATGGAGTTAAGGCTTCAATCTCTGCTTCGATTTCAGCCATCTCTCTCTGCACATTTTCTTTGGTTTCCTTTATAAACTTAAACAATATTGGCCGGCAAAATGAAGTGGAAGATGGTCGCTCGTTTTCCCAAATTGTTACACCTTTTGAGACGAGCCGCAGTGGTACAAGACTAATCATAAAATTACTAGCAAGATCGATTTGCTCATCTTCACTCGTCCTTTGATGATAAATGCTTTGGCTAGATGATCCGTCAAAACCCCATTTGCTGGTCAATACGAGCTGTTGATTGGGATCAACAGGGGTTTCTAACGACCTAATAAGTCTTCTTGAGGTTAAATCCATCAAGGCATGTAATTTGATTTTTGCAGAGCTCTCTGTAACTGTGAGATCTTCTTTGGCCGGATAGCACTTAATTTTTTCTTTAACCAACATGTAGTAACTCGGGTATTGAAGAGCTCCTTCTTGAGTGTTGAAATCCCGAAGAGTGTTATAGCGCCATTTCGATAAGTTCATCGATACATAAAGAGCCAATGCCTTCAAAGGGGATATTTCCCGTACCTGAATTGATTTACCTTCAATGAAGGCTTTGATTTTTGAGGCCTCTTCTGGATTCTCCGTCAAGTATTTCATAACATAAGCTGTATCGCTTTGTCCTGCCTTTTGAAGCGCCCTTTCGGCCGAAAACATAATTTCAGCGCTGCTACTGCTGCATGAAAGACTATCTTCAGTGCGTCTTCTTTTTTGCCGGTTACTAAGGTCCTCAAAAGATTTACGAGGACTAGGATGTGTACAAGTTGAAGCATCAGATTTAGCAGGAGAAATTATGGGCTCGATGACGTCACTTATATTTTCTGTAGAAGGTTCCATATTTTCATTCTGTAATTCCGGCCATTGAATTGCAGCCTGTAGCCAAATCTCATGTTTCTTCCGAAACTTATCTGTGCTTCTTCCAGACTGTGTCCATTTTGCATAAATGCGGTAGCAAAATCGACGACACCAGTCTTTTAAACTTGTTTCAGCACTTTCACATAACTGAACACAACTGTTATCTTTTAAAACACTGAACAAATAGTTACAGTCGCGTAAATCTTTATGTGCGCGTGCGCATAAAGCAACGTGAATATCAAGATTTGTATTAAAATTTGGAAAATACATTGCGAGATTAGCTTGGATACAACGAGGTGTAAATCAACACTGATTTTAAAGTTACTAATAGTGACCTATTTATATAAAATCCAGGTATCCCAGGTATCCTTTGTTAAATATTGCAAGGTAATTAGTTATTGTGATAATTAGTAAATGATGCATGCTAAATTAGTGTATTAAGAGCCATTTAGTAATTAAATAATAGCAATGTTCTTATCAGTAATCATTAGTGCATCAGTTTTATATGTAAACCTTAAGTCCCTAATTATATATCCTAATTAGCTTATATCTTCTCTAATTGGCTGCTCAGAAATGTTATTGTAATAAGGTAAACCTTTAGAAAAACGGTTTTAATCAACAAAATAAACAAAAAATAAAAAAATTGTGTTATAAAATAAACATCACTCTTTATCCCAGAAAGTGCACATTTGGCGCACTATGTGTCTTAGTATTAAATATAGCTCTTAGTATTAGCATTATGATATTAGAGACCGCTACTTGAAACAAGCCCGGAATCAGGAGGGAGAGAGCTCGATACACTCATTTTCATAGTAAAATTTCACATTTTCTCAAATTACTCCCGAAATATGGGAGTTATGAAGAAATTCATCACCACAAGTTATGAAGGCATTAAGTAATCGAATAAGATGGCATCATTAGTTTGGCATAATTTTACTCTTTTTTTTCGGACATGTCTACGTCCAACCGCTCCCATACATTCGTTCCACTGTGAGCCGTCTGTTACCGTAAACATCGATAAATCGTGTTTCGCACATCACTACTTGCGATCGACCACTGTAACATTACCTTCAACCATCGAAAAACCAAGGGAAATTAAACTTTATTCATTTGTGCTAAGGAGTGTTACTTATTTACTAGGGTGGTAAGTTGAGGTGGTGGTTTTATAAGTGGTTGATGAATGTTCGTGGTGATTTTATTTGATTGTTTATTCGTTTGATTTGTACCTACCCTCCTCTTGGCTGTAAAGCTAGGAGCACATTCCTGCAAGCTTTAAGTGCGGACATTCTAGAGTACTGTTTAAGATTGAGATGGTACACACTCACTGTGTTTATTTGCGTGATAGTTAAATGGGGAATTTGTCAGCTGGTTCTACGCAATATAATCTTCTAACTACAGATCGAATTCCAAAATACCTGAGTAGTTTAACAAATCTCCCTACTGTCTGTATTGGAAGGGGCTTGAGGCTAACTTGTAACAGCCGCACGGGTCGATCGATCAGGTTAAGCTACGCTTGCCGCGGTTGGTCCGTGGATGGGTGACCATCTTTACATACCGAGACACCTCCGTGTCTCGGAAAGCACGCTAAGCCGTTGGTCCCGGCTCTCATTTGTGGATCTTTGACAATCGTTACGGGTCGTCAGAAGCACTGAGTCTGACAACCAGTCTTACCAAGGGTCTCGTGTTGCCCAGTAACTGGGTTGTGGTGGTCAGATAGGCAGTCGCTCCATGTAAAATACTGGTATTCAGCTACATCCAGTTATACTGGAAGCCGACCCTAACATAGTTGGGAACAGGCTAGGCAGGCGGATGTCTACATTGGGAGTCCGGTTTCCATATCTATAACATGAGCTTCACAAGTCTATGATTCCCATCTGTCCTTCATACTTTTCACACTAACACCTGCATCAAATCTTTGCCTCCATAAAGTCAATACAAAGTCAGAAGTTTTATGTAGCCAGAATCAAAAGCCATTAAGTCTCCCGCAGACAGGCGCGATGTGACAGCGCGACTAGTAAGGTGCTGATAGACTTGAGCATTCACTTGTAACAGAACATCGAGCATTCGCCGTTTTTATGTTTGTCGAACTGAACAACGAGCCGAGCCAAGCATAGAGCCAAACATTGCTATGAACATTTTCACGAGCATTCTAGTGAACGCTCTAGTCGATACTCGTCAAAAAATATTCTTCACGACGATTTCAGACTTGACGGTCGCATGTGCTGCATTTAACGATGACCGAAGCTTGGCTCGGCAAAAAGCTCGAAGCAATGCACGCTAGAATGCTCGCCAGAACGCTCGATAGTATGCTCACTAAAATGTTCTCGTATTTTTCTGTGATGTAACATTGTCACAAATGCTCATTACGAGTGAATGCTCAAGTTTATCAGCACCTGTAGAAAAAATTCTATAAAAATTCTATGGAAATTGAAATACCCAAATCGCATCGCGCCTGTCTGCGGGGGCCTTAACAAGTAAAACTAAGTAATCAGCACCATGAAGAAAAACATTTCATAATTTGGGCAATTTTCGTTTTTCCGAGAACTATTGCTGGGATCTGCAACATTGGAGTTTGGACAACCCAGAACTAACCTTCACCTACTTCTTTCTTCCGAGTCAGTCAGTTACAAAGTGTGCGTGCTTGTGTTTTGTATTACAAGAACTTAGTTGCATATAGAACACAATGTAAGTATTAATATAATCGTTCCTTATCGCACGGTTCCCAGTGCTCTTGTTTTATTGTTCTGAGAACAAAACCTGATACCAATTGCAAGTATAAACAAAATGTAACAAGTTGTCATAAACTAAACCTTTCGTTTATTATGTAAATTTTATACCATTTTTATTCAATCATTAAAAGTAAAAGCTTTGGTATACGTCTTTGTCTTGGATTTTGTTTTGGCATAGTTATTATATCTACCAAAAACTAAGTACTTGATCTACAAAAAATTTATACACTTATCATAATTCTCATTGTTCCTCTCAAACAGAGCACCTACCAACTTACCTCTTCACCACACTTGGTTGACTGGTAGAGAATGCCTAAGGCAGTAAGTCCGCCTTTGTACCTTTTTGTGTGTAAAAAGTTTAATGTATACACCACCGCCCAAATACAGGCTAGATACTATCTAAATTAAAATAAGTATTAGATTTTCCAAGATACCTTAAATTATAGTATCAAAGCCTGAGAAATAGGATTATAAACAGAAAACAATCATATTATCAAATAAAATACTCTAACATTCACCAATACCCCAAGGTTTATTTAACAAACCACATCATAACATAGCGACCTTAAATAGCTATAAACAAAAATACATCATACCTCACCATAATTCCTTAAAACAGTAGATCATAATGACAAACAGCCTGTCAACTCATTACGGTACGTTCCCGCTTCGCTAAAAACCATTCGGTAAAGATTATAAAATAAAATGATGACACAACAACCCGTAAAGAATGGCCCAGCCCGGCCCAGCCCTGGATGTTTTAATAGCATTTCTAAATGTCAACAACGGGACATGGCTAACGTGATAAGTCACGCCCTACTGAGCTACGAACAATAAATGTTATAATTATTACTTCATAAAGCTTTTTATAAATAATTAAGGGTCGCTGAAGCCTTGAGCAATGAGGCCTGAGTGAGGAATTAGGCGGAAAGAGTTTCGTAACAGAGACTATTTCTGACATTCTCAGAGAATGACCCATCTATGAATAGGTCACCTTTATGAATGTGTCGGTAAAGGCCATTGAGGTTTTATTAAAGGTAAATGTGCAGCCATTTTCTTGCCAATGGAGATGGGAAGGGGGTCGATATTTAATAATAAAATGCTCTCAGATGATTCTCAAAGATAAAAATATCTGGAGATTAATTGTTAGTAGGTGTACAGACTCTGGCGTTCGTACTTAGAAATCCAATTTCTGAGGAAACGGCGTTTTTGTCATCCAGCTAAGACATTTTCCACGTAAAAAAGATCTAGGACACTTCAATAAATCATCTTCATAGAGCAACAGAACGTCTGGCTGCGGCACTTTTATGTCATTAATTTGTAGATATAGTCGTGAACAGATTCAGAATCAGTATTTACTAGATTTCCTAGCCGTCTAGATATTTGTAACATAACAACATAGAGACTGGCATTTGGCAGTGTTTCTCTGTTTCACAAATTAACAATTTAACACAGATGCTGGTAACTTACTATAGTGCAACAGAAAATGATTGCACACTGCACAAAATGTGGTTTACTAAAGCAACATACACACAAAAATACGTAAGGACTTTGTGTTTTATAAACACAAAGTCCTTACGTATTTTTGACAACAAGTCACATTGACAAACTGCACAAAACCGAACAAAAAATATGCAACAAAGTGACTCAAGATAAAAACAATATTTTTACGTCTATTAAAAACTACAAACGGACCAACATCTTTTATCTGAGCAATAACAAATCATGGACATTAAAAGAACTAAATCACGTAGTAATGGCGACCGTTATAATAATAGCTAGAGGACTTATATACTTAACTAAACAGAGGCTTCCCGAAATTATATCGTTTGTTGTTTTTTTGGCGTTTCTTTTGAGCACTGATGATAAATAAATTAATTATGTTTGGTTAATAGTCGGCGCGGGCGCAGGCGCGGGCGGTGTGTTTCCAGTTTGGGAAGATCTTGTTGCGTCGTAAATTATGTGTGATTTATTTAGTCTGGGAATGGAAGCTACCTAGTGAGTTATAAATAATTAATGATTAACTGTTTTAAATGTATATAAAAGGTACTTTTTTATACATAGATAGGTAGATAATTTTTGTATTCAGTCCAACTGAAAGTTTACATAAAGTAAATAATAAATAAGTTAAGTGCTTACTGCAAAACATTTAGAAAGCATAATTTACTTTTTGAACACCTACATATAGATAATTGAATTGAGTTGCCTCTGTTATAAATTTATAATAGTGCAAAGAGACCCAAAAAAAAAACATCGCAATTCACATTCAACCCTTCACCCGCTGCGAACTTTCAACATCCGCATTACAAAACCAATATCGATCAAAACGATCCAATATCATACATTTTTAAACAAACGGACAACAATAATTTACTAACACAGACACAACCGAATCACCAATAGGGTTGTCTCATTTTGTGGTCTAATGAGGCGGCAGCGGCAAAGCGTTTGATACGCAGGGCTGTCACGCGGCGAGTAATGCTCGATCCATCAAAATTTAATAGCCGCCCGTCAGACTCCCCTGGGTCAAAAAAACGCATTTTTTTCAATTCTTTTATTGATATTGATTTTTAAAACGTCATTTGTTTTTATTACGTTTTCTTAATTAGATGTCGTTTGGAGTAATATGTGAGGATTTTTGGGCTGTTTCAATAAATAAAAGGCTGTTTCTGTACTTTGTTTGGTAATCGAAATTTCAGTCCACTAGGGCTAGGCACCTAGTGATTTTAACGAGTAAAAAAATTAGGAGCCCCAACCCATTGCCTACCTGTTAAAAACTCGAAAATGCAAAATAAAGTGAAACTGTTTTTAAGACTCACAGCGTTTTGTTTTAAATAGGTTACATTGTTTGTCAATGTTTGCTTTACAAATAAATAATTAGGTATTTGCCATATGACTTCATAACATTAATTTCCGAATGAATTTGCACTGTGTACCTGCTTATTTCACGTTAGTATCATTTTCATATACTTACACATCTTTTGGAAAGCAGATATGCGGGAAAATTCGAGTACTCAACAAACATGCGTTTTCCAAGATAATTACACAATAACGCGCCAACTCAAAACCAAACTACAGCTGTATTTCAAAAGCAATAAAGTCAAAGTTCGCATAAACATAATTTGAATTTAAGCTAAATTAATTTTGTAGAACATCAGAAGCCAATTTCCCGTAACTTAGCAACCCTGGCTCATTCGAATTACGAATCTTATTTGAATATTAATCACGCATCATCACAAAATTAAACTTTATTAGCTTTGTATAAAGTTGATTTTAGATCGGTTTAAGTACTCCTATTAAGGATTTTGTGTGACAGCACTATCTGTAAAATAAACTTTGGATATAAGAAATAAGGTTGTATTTCGATTGATTGGTGGCAACAGGTATTTTAAATGGTATATTTGTTCGCATGGCAAGCTTCCGAACGATATTGTAGTATTATGAAATGTTGACGAATGTAAGAGGGTTAACGCTTTTCAGAATGGAAATTGTATCAAATCGATGTGTGTTTATATGAAGTGATTGAATATTGATATGTTACTATGTCGGTGTTGGGTGAGTAACCGTTTCAGGGCATTGTTTTAATTGTATGAGAGATTTAGAGGGTCTTCATAGTTTTCCCATGCTTGTAGGAAAGAATAAAAAGTGCTGTTCTATAGTTAAACTTCGTTGATTGAATCGTGACCGCTTTAATTATTAATTTCTGTAAATCTGTGGTGAAAAGTCCACAGATCATGTCATCATGTCGTGTCATGGGTGTCATGCCTACGTAAGTAGCTTACAAATAAAAAACTATCAGTCGTAGGACGTCAGAAGTAAAAACTTCTTAGCTTCACAAACTTGTAAACATGTATATAAACTTGTATAATATGATTATATATCTGAGCCTGACGGTCACGCGAGTTCAGTGCTTTTTCGCCGTCACAAAAGGTCGCAACGTGCCTAAAGAAGTTTTCAGTTTAAAAAATCTAATGACGTGAGTATGCACACACTAGTGCTTTAAACGCATTGGCAACAAAAAAAGACAATTTAGCAATAGTAACACTTACCAGTTACCATCAGTAAATGCTACGATTCGTTATTTTTATAGGAATCTGTAATCGCTATAGAAACGCATAAAAAACAAGCTCAGATCTCTCAGTGTTGAAGCCTACAATCTGCAATCCTACTTTCCCTTCAAAACCGAGTCATCATAACCCATGGTTTATGAATCATAAACCGGGTAGCGTTGTCTCCGCGGGGTGAAGGGTGTGCGGCAATTAGTAATGTTTACCTACTGACAGTCGTAACGAGCGGGATTAACCGACCCAGCAGAGGAAGTAGCTGTGTTTAGTTAAGATTGTTTTGTGAATTAATGGGTTTTTGACGGAAGTTGATTAGTTTATTATGTTTTAAGTTGTCAGTTGGAATTGATTGATGATTTAATAGCGAATTTTTTTTTTTATGTATGTCTTTTAGGATATCTCCAATCCCTAAAAGTATGTTTAAAGCTAAAATGGAAAAGCTTCATGTACCTACTTGCTTTAGTAATTTCTTTAAGTTACAATTAAAAATAAACTTACACATCTAATCCCAAGTGAGTAAAACAGACAGACAAACTTTTCCCTAATTTCGGCAACACATACATCACCTAATTATGAACCACTTAAAGCCTAATTTGAGCACGTTGATCTGCGCAGGAGTGGCCGGGGCGGGGGACTACAAAAAGTGCCGCTTCCAACGCATGACATATGGCGTCAATGAGTTTATACAGGACGGTTGACAAAAAATATTAAGCATGTTTATTTTTCGCACCCAACCATGCTGGTAGTTTAAACGTTTTTTTCTTCAATGGATCAACTCTGTAGAAAAAAAAATGTTTTTGTCATAGTTGTGCTTATTTTTGTGGCATAAGCAGATGTTTAAGAGGCGCTACTAACAACATGGTTTACGATGAAACCACTTAAAATGCCAAACAGTTAAATCTTTGATATTTATGTACACCTTACACCTACACACCTTATCCTTGTACGCGTATCTCACTTCATTTTCTTAGGAAAATTTCCAGAAGCACTTGCTTAAAGTTCAAAACATAAACTAATAAGTAACTATGTACGTAGGTACTACTATATCGGACAAAGAAAGTGCAGTATTTTTAATAAGGCAATGATTAATAAAACTGATACACCAAGACTAAGCCATGGAAGGTTCCATTCCTTGACCTAATCATTAAACCCCAGCGAAAAACTAAAAATTATTCAAACAGAACAACGAAACCTACCGCAAGATTCAAATAAGTTTCACAGACAAAATTCCTTAAAACCGCTATGTTGTTTCTTAGATCTAAAAAGTTAGCTTACATCGAGTTTCCTATAATATTTTTTAAACTCAAAAGCAACTGTCCACAAGAACCCATATGAAGTAAAGCACATCTCTTCTCTATTATTAGAGCAGTTCTTGGTACAAGTTCTGTGGGAGCTGACGAGAGCTTCGTAAACATGTGAACTTCAAAGTCGACCGTCAAATGTACTAGAGGCATGCAGTAAATACTAGGTATTGAGAGAATTATGTAGGAGAAACAATTAAATCATGACATAATTTGTCATGTATCTGCTAAGAAAAATTTCCCTTTTTCTTTCGCAAATGTGTTACTTTGTAGTAAACGTCTAACACACTAAAATAATATTTTCTTTATGCATTCTGAATCATACAATAACTTTATTGTATCATTAATTCCATCCATTGTATCTAAGCATTAAATCTAACAGAAACATGCATCTACATTCCACTTACAAATCCCACAATGTGCAGTCCCTCTTACGCGTAGAGGATCATCTAACAAAACACCCTGTATTCTCGGAACATTCGTTCTGCGAAAAATACAAAATGCGAAAAACCCACAAAAAAATACAGTTCCGCTTTTAAATCCCGCTGTATACTCGAATCCCTGCGGACTGCATAGATCAATAGTACAGTCGCGCACCCAATGCAAAAGGTATTTTGTGCCTATCAAAATAGGGGTTATTTTTGCTTAGTGAGTGAGTAATTCAGCGAGTAAAACTGGATCGTCAATTAGTGTGTCTGTTTAAGAGCGAGCCACTCTTGTTATAGCGAGAGACACGTGTCGCACTGCAATTTGTTGAGATAATATTATAATAATGATCATAGAAATGTGCTGCGAAACAATTGTGGGAATGTGTGAAAGAAATGCTGAGTTCCATATATACGTCCTTACGCACCTAAATGATTTGAAGTTTGAAATATAAATAATTGTACGGTTAACTGTCGAGGGACATTGAGGTTACTTCTATTATCTTTCTAAGTTGCAGTATAGAAGTGAACTCACAGTTAGCTCAAGCTTACTAAAGCTTGAGAATTTATAGAAATTCAATTACTTAACCATTTACGTAACCTACACTGCTACTAATCCTAAAACAGCTACTTTTCTTTCCCACGGAAACTTCAATAAAAACAATGGTTTTAAATATCGTAAAGAAGACCCTGTTATCTCAGCAGCTATTCTAAGAAACCTATTTCGTCTTAATCAAATGAATCAGCTAAAAAAAATACACAATTTATTGGGCAAGAGATCCCGTGACCCGCTCCAAGAAATCGGATCCCCAATTTTTTCATCGTCTTTTTTGGTTCGTTTTTGCGTTGCCATCTCGTTAACGATGACATTAGGGGATAATAGACTTCCTATGCGACACGTGGGGATCGTCGCTACTCCGATGAAGACCCCGGAGTGAATTAATTATCTTTTTGGACCTTTTAAGTAATAAATTGGTGTCCATTGGCATGAATTATCGTTAAGTTTTTAAGGGCAGTAATTTTTGCGTGGTTGCCCACATTATTTTCAAATATGACTTAAGTTTTTGAGCACCATTTGCTACTTTATGTGTGAATAAAAAACGGCATGTAATACACGGAAAAAAAGGATGTCTTAAATTAAGACAATATCCTTTTGGTCAAGACAAATATTGATTCATATATGGGGAAAACAATATATTCTTGATTAAAGTAAAATTTTGTCTTCGTTTTATTGTCTTCTTCGAAGACATTATACTTAAATGAAGAATTATTAAGTTTAATTTTAAGAATATTATTTCTCTCTTAGAATATTTTTTATTTGCTTAAGTCAAGAATAAAAACCAAGTATTTATTATTCTTAATTTGAGTAAACAGATTTTCTTGGACTGAGTACATTTACTTACGTTAAGAAAATATTTACTTGGATTGAAACAATTTTCCTGAGAATATTGATATTCTACGCTGAAGAGAACCTTTTTTCCGTGTACTCATTAGTATGTCGAAACAAAAGAAAGAATATTTTCGATCAACCAACGCGTCTTTAGAAAATTACTTAAGTATTTCCAAGATTTTGTGTAACGAAACAAGTATGGCTATTAAGATTGCAAAATTTAAACACGAAATCTCGTCTAAAACCCAAACTATTCATCAGAAAATTTCATCAAAACAGACCATCCGAAATGATGTCGTCTCGAGCCGGGCCGGCCGTCACCAAGCATAGTTTTAATTACTGGCACCATATGTGACGGCTCACGTCGCGGGGGCCCTCCATCCATCTGCCCTGCCACCTTGGTGATAGTATAATTATTCTAAGAACGTTTAATGTAATGGTGTGAGCGATGGGCGAAGATATATTGAGTCTTGGTGGTTTAGGTTGAGAAAAAGCTTTATGTGTTGATATATAATTTATAAGCAAAAGGCTGAAGAGAGTCATTTAATAAATTGATGTTGTGTATTTAATTAATCGTAATCATCACAGTTCGAGCTTGAAACGAAAGTATAGGTAAGTTAGACGACATGAATTTTTTTAATGTAAAGTAATATAATAAGTAGGTATACGGAATCCCGACGCTACAAAAATAGTATAAGACTTGTTTGACTATCAAAGAGTTAACTAGTCAAAAAGTAAAACAAAATCTATACAACCCTACAGTTTATTTTTACGTAGATATCACGCAATTTAGTAAAAATCCGTTGTCGCTTCTATACTTGACCCACACGTCGAACAACGCGACAACGTGTGGGTTACATTCGTAAACGTTTAAATTCAGAGATTTCGTGGAACGCCCGACAGAGGCCGCATTAAGTGATTTGTACAATAATAATTATGTATTACTTATCGAAACACTCTTGAACGTAGCTGTACATTTATTCTGGCTGTATGTTTGAATGAAATGTTCGTAAATATAGTTTGTAGGTATATAAATATATATTTTATGTTTTAAGAAAGTGTTGCCTGTGTGAAGAAATAATTCAAAGACATTTCTACAGGTTGAAATTGAAAACTTGCGACAAACTGAAATGGGACATTGTATACATCATTATTAACAACTTTTACTAAGGGACCAAAGCTGTAATCCCAAAAAAAAAATCTGCTTTTCCTACATTTTGATGAGGTATTGCGAACATAAATGTAGGGGACAGCAGTTTTTTTTTTGGGATTGTAGCTTTGGTCCCTTAGTAAAAGTTGTTCATAATGATGAGTACAATCTCCCATTTCGATTTGTCGCATGTTTTCAATGTCACCCTGTATATTATTATGACAAAAAACTTAACACCCGAAGTTTTCAATCATATTCTATTAATTTTATATAAATTATTTATAATTTAATGTATTTCCAGTTATCCAATATTTCTGACTACTTGGACTAAAACTGAAATACGAATGACATTATGTAAAACATGGTACACGTCTAATTAGACGAAACTCCTCCTTTTAACCGACAATCTGAAACCGAAACACAAAAGAAGGGTAATGACTTTTAAATTACCGTTTAAATATCAACAAGAACTAACCTGTGTTTCAGTAACATTCAGCAACTTGGCCATATCAGCCCTCTCCCCAGAAGACAGGTATTTCTTCACTTCAAATAACTTCTCCAGCTCGAAGATCTGTCTCCCCGTGAAAGTGGTCCTGGCCTTCTTCCGTCTGCCGACTCCTGGTTCCTCTCCTTCCTCGCTGGTGAGGGATCCTTCTCCCCCTAGAGGGGAACGGACGTCTTCTGTTGACTTCTTTCGTTTTATCAGCTTGGATGGATCTGGAATGAGAGATGATTTCGCATTGAGTGGACTGAAAGAAGCCTGATGTAGGTATTCGATGAGAACTAGGTACACGAAGTTGGCAACACTATTAGAAATATGGAAAGATATGAGAGATTTTCCCCAACAGTTAGACAACGGAGAGGAAAATCAAAATTAAAAGTCTTTTATTCAAACTAGAGGAGAATCAGCACTTTTCGAATGTCAAAATTACATAAGACAGACCGCCAAAACGCCCCCCCTTCAACACTTCCTAGTGCTTTACCTGTGAAGTATTAGCGCAACAAACTCCCCAGCAGCACAGCTGTCTGTTCAGTTAGAAGAACTTGATTCTGTACAATATAATTGCAAAATAATTTACATTACGCAACATAAAACATTAATTAAATTATATGCCATATGTCAGCTAGCACACGCCACCATGTCAACAAAAAACATCGAAAACTATACTCAAGCAGAAATAAAAACCGTAAACACCCTGCCACCATACCTAAATAAAAGTCTTCAGGCATAAAGGTAACTCAAAGTCACAAATAATAAACTAGGACCATCGAAGTAAAATAAATAACAGTAGGTACTAACAACAATAACAAAACCATGGTCAGCAAGACGAAGACATCATTAAATAACATAATTTCAAGAAAAAATTAAGTTCACATACTAGTTGCTTCTTTTAAAATGTTACGAATACGATTACAACTTTATTAGGATATAAAAAACCCATAAAAGTCATGTAGTCGTGTGTCTGCATTAATTAGAGTACCCCTCACGAACACAAAGTCCTCAAAAAATGGGGGTGAGTGGGGTGACCAATTAATAGATCCGTCCATACAAACAGTAGCCATCTTTAATAGACAAAACAATGTTCACCTGTTAAACAACACAAGAAAAAGCTCCCTATAAACTTCTATATATTCACTATCACTCTAAAAAATCACGTAACTTCAACTATCGATCTATTAGCCCGCCGCCGCCGCCTGCGCGCGCGCATCGCTCGACCTCAACGCGACCAATAAAAGAGCCCATTACGGTTTCAATTAGATACCTACTGTAAATCAAAGGGGACAGCCATTAATTGCTTCGTGTAAATCTGCCAGACGCTAACATTAGCGTTTAGGAATACCGATTTATGATGCCGTTGCTGAGCCGTGAGCGGATATAGGGTTGTTGAGAATGCGATTCGTATGATGTTATGGGAAATGGTAGAACCATTTCCAGTCAGCTACCTAGCATCTTAGAGCCCGGCGAGGGGACGGGGCCGGCAAGAAATTGGAAAAATAGGTATTTGAAGAAACTATTGCCGTCGCGCTGCGCCTCACAACCGAGCTATCAATGTCCGAAAGGATAGTCTGTGTTTGTGTGCGTAATTCGAGTGCACCGCCCGCCCGCACCCCTCCCGCGCCATCGACACTACCGGCCGTCGCTGCCGCGCGGCCTCTCAGTTGGATTGGAAATATCGGTGTTATCAGTGTTTGGTGTCATCCTGCTATTTACTTACCTACCCGCTGTTATTATGAAAAGATAAAAATTTTGAAAAAGGATATAAAAAATGCAGCAAGTCATGTATTTGGAGACCACAGTAATTGCGATGCTTACTTTTGTAACCCCGAAAAATACAAAAATGACTCAAATTTGGTTACTCTTTTTCAAAATTGCGGATTATGGACTGACATCCAGCAATACACGATGAATATCGCTATATTCATCGTGTATTGCTGGTCACGTCAGTACATAATCCGCAATTTTGACGCTTCAAATGCAGAAAGCCTCATACTCGATGTAACAAACAACGCAGTCGAACAATTAAATAATGTTATTGCAAAATTCATTGGTGGCAAACGAGTTAATTACACGGCCAGAGGGTCCTACCAAGCACGATGCTTTGGTGCGGTCACATCGTGGAACAGCAACACGGCTATACATTCGTGCTTTTCAAAAAAATTCAAGGCTGTAGTTCTGGATTATACACAAAGAAATTCATTGAAAGAAAAAGACGATCAAGAGATATCAAAGAAAAATGCCGAAAGAGAAAACTTTCGTTTTGACGAAAATAGGTCTAGCAAAAAACGAAAAGTTACTGGACCCGATGAAAGTTACGGTCGGCTAGAATTAGAGCCTGATATGCCTTCAGAAATATTTGAAGAAAAGAAAAAAATGTTTCTTTCGGAATTAGAACTATCAAAGACGCGAGCTAAAGAGCTTGAACGTAGTACAATTGGTCAGAGTGAGAATGACTTTTGGGCAGTACAAAGACGCAAGCGCATAACGGCGTCAAATTTTGGCGAAGCTTGCAAGCTGCGGAAAAAAACTTCAGTTGCAGGAATATTAAAATCATTGTTGTACTCGCAATTCAAAGGTACTCCAGCGAATAATTATGGCAAAGAGAAAGAAGATGAAGCAATAAAACAATTTTCAGAAGAAACTGGGCTGACCGTTTTCAAGTGAGGGTTATTCGTCGACAATAGTAAAAGTTTTTAGCTGCAAGTCCTGATGACTTATAAATGATGACTCAATTATAGAAATAAAATGCCCGTATAAAATTGCTGAGATGACTCCAAAAGAAGGAATAGAAAATAAAAAAATTGACTGCTGCATATTCCAGAACAACATGTTAAAATTGATAAGAATTCACAATTATTTATATCAAGTCCAAGGCCAGTTGCATATAACACACAGAAAATTCTGCTATTTTATTTTGTGGAGCCCTAAGGGTATATGAAAAAATTTTGGATTTTGGAAAAATATCGAACCTAAACTAGATATTTTTGCTACGAATGCCTTTTACCTAAAATAATTGACGGGCGCATCCCACGCAATTTGCCCATCAGAGAAAGGACGGAAATGATGTCAGAATAAATGTATATACCTATTAATTGCTATAATTTCTTTGTTTTAATAAAATACCCACAATCCTCACCTCTCTCACATCCATAAATACTCGTATTTATAAAGATACTTGATAAGACAAAGCATTACTTTTAGAGCAGCCAAATGAAGTAAATAGGACTATCAGACCAAGTAGCAACTACAATTACAAATACCTACAACAAAAGTTAGAAAAGCACTTTACAATCACACGATTCAATAAATAAAAACAGTATAATAAAATAAAGCATAAACATCGACATTGATGGACATCACTAGAGTATCGATAAAAAAATGATCAACAATTGCCACTTCCCTAGTTATATAGGTGTATGCCTGACCCCCCTTACCTCAAGTCTGCCCCCGTAGAGTGCGACAGGGACAGCTGCAGCACAGACCGATTAATATCACAAACATTTTGACGAGATCGACGTTTTGTATTCCCCTTTTTTCTCCTCGAAACATCAGCCGATTCAATTATTTTTTACATACAATTTTTAAGAAAGAGTTATTCTAGGTTCTTCTTCCTATCATTTTCTTTTATGTTAAAAACTTTTCGAATTTGTCTGGTAGTCTTCTAATCAAGGCGGTAAAAATGGATCATTTTTGTGATTTTTGAAAGGTCATATTGTCTTTACTAATTAGTTGCTGAAAAAAAGGAAATGACAGGGACGTGTCTACAGCAGACCTTGATTTTATAAAACAAAAAATATTGCTCTAGAGGCATTATTCAGGAAGAAAAAAGGGGAATACATTTGTATGGAGAATATGGCGCAGATATATGATTTTAGTGAATTTTAAATCTGTTATTAAGCCTTCATATAATGCAAGTAAATTACGCAAAAAATGTATGTTAAAACAGTACGCATACACATCAATTATATATATGTGAATATTAAAGTATTATAGTACTTCATGAATTAATGTCTACACAAGGCATAAAAAGCAATACTAATTTCAAACTACTTTTTTTTTTTTTTCTACTTTCAAACTACTTAAGATTTATTATCGATATATTTTCATGTTTTTTTTTTTTTGTATGAACTGACTATTTGATATCTATACCTAATTCTATCAGTGATTGTTTTCAATTACCTATTCCAATTGTCTTTATTAAAAATAGATATTCCCTATGGAACTGAATGTATGGTTAAGGTCAACGGCGATTATCCGACCTTTAAGTATTTTTCTCGTTTAGCGAACGCAAGTGAAAGGAAAGGAAAAAAAACAACGTATTCCTTGATTGACAAGAAATGGAAGGGAATGTTATCATAAGTTAATTTCAAAAGAGGAGCAAAAAGATCTGCAACATTAGATTTAGGGTATTTTAACAGTGACAACAAGCACTACTTACAACATACCCACAGCATCATCTGCCTAGCCTTTTCCCAACTATGTTGGGGTCTAGAAGCCGACCCCCGAGTCTAAAGGCTCCTACATACTGGCGCGACTTGTCGCGCGACAAGTCGCGCCAGTATGTAGGAGCCTTAACCGGATACAGTTGAATACCAGTATTTTACGTGGAGTGACTGCCTATCTGACCTCCACAACCCAGTTACTGGGTAACACGATACCCCTTGGTAAGACTGGTTGTCAGACTTTCGGACTTCTGACGACCCGTAACGACTGTCAAAGATCTACAAATGACAGCCGGGACCAACGGCTTAACATGCTTTCCGAGGCACGGAGGGGTCTTAGTATGTAAAGATGGTCACCAATCCATTGACCAACCGCAGCAAGCGTAGCTTAACCTGACGATCGACCCGTGCGGCTTTTATTACTTAGCCACAAGCCCCTCAACAGCATACCCACAGCATAGAATTAAATTTTAATTATCTGTTGAATTAGTCAGCCGGAATTATCCAGAGATGATGAAACAGGCTGTCAAAATTTCAATGTTCGCCATCAACATCATTATAAAATACCGAAGTTTGTTGTAACAGTGATCTGTCACAGATCGCTGTGAGCGGGGGCGATCCAAGTCTTGTACAAATCAAGCAAGTATTTTAATTGACGCGGACGGCTCGAGGGTGAATCGATTGCGGCTGCTCAGACAACTCAAATGGCAATAGACTTGATGATTCTTTCTTTTACTACGATACGTGGGTAGAGTAAAGACTCTTACAAACAAGCGCGACACGCGACGCGACACAAAGGCACCGCTTGTAGTGCTACACGCGGTGCCTTTGTGTCGCGTCGCGTGTCGCGCCTGTTTGAAGGAGCCTTTAAGATTTGTACATTTCATATTGGTGTCACTTGTTGGATAAGTAGGTAGTGTAACAACTGATAATAACTATGGACATAATGTTGTCTTATTTCAAAACTTCACAAGAAAGTAGCTTTTCACGTAATTATTTTTATCAGCCAGTTTACATTCTATTTGTAAAACAGTTGTGTCTTCGTTTCAAGTTGATAAAATACAACTATTTCCTAGTCCAATGAAACACTTGTTAAAAATATTCTTTTAACGAAAGGAAGAAGGAAAGTCTTCGACACCGTAAACAACTAGAACGTTCTGCTTTCTTTTCACTACAAAACAAATTCATACTTTACAATCTAACAAGTGCTACCTACATACTTAGACACACATCAGATACTGAAAATAACTTACAAATCGCGTCTTAAAATAGTCACAAAGTATCGTTTATAACTGTCCCGGACATCGTCGAGTATCGAGTGAAATATCGAATGTTTACAGTGTTAGTACCGTTAATTCAGCAATTTATATCGAGACGTCGCTTATTCTCGGTACTGGCACTGTGAATAAATAGGTGCAGAAGGGCAACTCCGCACAATAAGTGAAAACACATGCACAAATAGACACGCTTCACGTACAGCGAGTGCAAACGCACTCGACTAACATCAAAGACACGGAATATGGCCGACTCTCTGTCACAGAGGAGGCCTGAGGCCTGTGCCCCAAGCAGTGGGACCGTCATAGCTGATTATGTACGTACGCGTCTATGTGTGCGTGCGCCTGTTTTCACTCTTTGCATGGAGCCGGCCTTCTGCACCATCTATTCCTTGGTATTGGTACTGATCGCCGTCGGGGAGGAGGGATAAAGTATCAATGTTCTTTGTTTTGAAATGTCATATTTTAGAAGATTCTGTGGGCATTGAAGATCTCGTGTAGCAAATATTATTTGTCTGTGAATCATGTTTTGGTTTTGGCAAGTTATCGCAATATGTAAAATTAGACTTTGTTTAATAGAGCTATTTTCATCCTCTAATTAATTTAAACAGCTTCTACTTCTCAAACAATCAAAGATGAAGTAATCATTAAATTACTGCCGCGGTTTGTAATGACTGCGTTGCTGGCAGCGCTGATAACGGTTGAAAGAACAGCGTAGCGCAGCTCCAAGCCAACACAGCGCTGTCAGCATTGCAGCCCTTGATGGACAAGCTGCAATAACCGAGACCGAGACCGAAGAACGAGTCCTTTATAGCGTATATCCTGTAAGGCAAGTGCTGCATGATGATGACCAAGCTTGAAGTCCGAGAGCGTAGCTAAGCTAAGCTTGCGGCTATCATAGCGTGGCCAGCAAAGCAGTCATTGCGGACCAAGGCTTGTATGGTGCTTTACTCAAACAATGCGAGTAATTTAAATAAAACCAGCTTAGTATAGTAAGGTTTATTTAAAGTAACAATTGATAATTGCACTGCCTTTAACCACACAGCCAAATTCTAAATAAAATATTTTAGCACCGGACTATTTTTGAAACAAAACTCGACATTTACACAGTGCATGTTTCTGGAACGTTCAAGAGCAATAAAATCGCATGTCATAAAGTACGTTCAATTTTATTGCCATTCAAGAATTGCATGCAAGTGTTTACTTGCATGCAATTCTTGAATATACGCGTGCGATTTCCATAAAATGGCATACAATAATTTAATGCAAGTTTTGCCGTTCAATAAAATGATATGCGACTTACAAAAAGATAATTTTATTTTGCTAGGCGATTATTGCATGCAAGTTTTGCCTCGTCCTAATACAGAGTTGCACGTCCTTGTACAATTGATTCGAGTATTGCCCGTATTTGCGCTGCCAAATTTCATTGACCGTCTTCTCAGGTTTTTTTTTTAACTTGTTTCATTCGCCCGTACTTGTAGAGTTGAATGCGATTTTATTGCTCGTGCAACTCTATTGTACGTGCAATTTTATTATACAGACACATTACATTACATTACACCTATACCAGTTTTATACGACAACCAACTTGCCCGTGTCGTGCAACAATATTGTACGTGTTGTTTAGACGGTGCCAGTTAGTTGCCCTTCAGTTTTATGGTATGTCACTGGCAAACTTGCATCGTGTAAATGGAACTTCATAGATTTTCAAAGAAAATTACTGGTGCCTAAAACTCACCAGCAACGAAATTCCATACAACTTTGCTGACGCCTATTCAAGTAGCGTGGAAAGGTCGACATTTCTCAAAAAAGGTTGTCAAAATAATGATCAAATTTTTGAGTAAAATCATTTGTTTGCAATAGTTACCTACTAATAATTTATTTATAAGTATTGAAAAGTTATAATAGACAACGAAAGATAAATTGAGGAGCTAAAGAATATGACCTGAACTTAAAACTGGTGACCATACGTCAGTCAGTTGACGAAGTAAATGAGCACTTTAAGTTCACATTATTTTGCAAAAATTAACAGCTTTCTTTCTTCTTCTTTTCAGAAATCTGAAGCCTGTCTGCAGGTAACGGTACATTATGGTTAACTAGGTAGTTGACGAATGTTAATTATTTGCTTAAATTTGAATACTTCTTCCCTACTCCTGCCGGGGTTGCGGGAAGGTACCAAAGGGTTACCGAGGCCCCTGGCAACACAGGCAACGGAAGGAATACGAGTGGGTTTTAGTCAGTAAGAGTCTGACACACCATCCCGCTCCGCCCAGAGCGGGAGAAGTTATTTGATGATTACACATAAAAAAAAACCCCTACTGTATAGTAATTTTATTCCAAGTAGGTAACTTCGTCATCATAGAATTATATTATTATATACAAAATATTGTAAACTACATTTAAATGAAATTTTGGAGTTTTTTGCACATTCTTATCCATACGAAACTACCTTTTGGAAGGGGAAACTAGAATCAATTCTATTTTCTTTAATATTTTCAATATTAAAAAGTACCTTTTAACGGCCTAATTGAAATAAATTATTCGACGAACCTGTCTAACATTAACTAAATAGTCGTTACGGAAATAAATATTAAAATTTAACATTAACACATAATAGTTCAAAAGTAACCTTCTAAAATATTCAGCATGTACCTAATAATTTAGCGCTGAACATTCTAATATAGAATTGAAACTGAAATCTGAAACATATTTCAGTCGCGTTAGCCGCTCTATAATAATGTGGGTGAAATATTATGAGCTATAAATTCAGCGTTTAAAGGCATATTAAATGGTGTTCCATGATCGTTTTAGTTTAACTGATTGGGAAGATGATTTTGTTGACTTTGTTTGAAATGATTCCTCTCTTGTGTTGTGTTATTAGAGTAGCTTCATTTAGCAATTTTATTATGTAAGTTAACAGAATAACTGATTTGTATGGTGCACATAATGCAGATAATTTAACCACAAAGAAAAATAAAATCATATTACGTAATCTTTCTATTAAGAAATCTTCCGTTACAGCATCATTCCGTTATGTTACTATACGAGTCGTTTAGATAGGTTTATTTAAAAAATAATCGTACTGCTCTACATTACAAAACTATGATTAATTTCATAGACAAACTCACTTCTTTATTCTCATTGCATTCATTAAAATATTAAAAAACAATATCTACATCAAAGACAAAATGATTGATACATTGATAATCTTCTAACGATTAACGCACGTGAAGTCGGGAGCAAAAACTTACGTAACATAACAAGTAATGTCTTGTAATAAAGTGGTAAGAGAATTTAAACATTTATCTGTAATTTGTATGGTGTAAATAATAAAGAGTATTCTATTCTAAGAGGCGATGGATGGATGAAAGGTATAGGTAGTGGACTAACACACTTCTACCACGGGGACTACACGACGATACATTGAATCCTTTAGAAAAAGACGTCCACGAAATCTGACGACACGAAAAGCACCTTTGCGGATTCGTAAAAATGTCAAATCCTTTTGTTTGGTAAAGATAAGTTGATGCGTAACCGATTCTACCTGGATAAAAGTTCTTATGAAGGTCCTTCGAAAGCCATTCGATAAAAGCATCCGAGGCAAGAATGTGCCCCATAGCTAAAATTGGGTAATCCAGTAGGTACGTTCTAATGAAAATAATATTTTATTTTTTAAAAGCAATTGGTCCTAATAGCAAAACGACCTTTATAATCAAAACGACACTAGCAATATTTTGCTACCGTTACCGGCGAAGGAACCCTTATAGTTTCGCCATGTCCGTCTGTCGATCTGTCTGTCTGTCCCCGCTGCAGCTCAGATACTATCATCCCCACATTACGTGCAAGGGTACCTCCCTTGCACGTAATGTGGAGATGATATTTTTTTCTCGTTTATCCCATGGTGTGGGGTATCGTTGGATAGGCCGTTCAAAAATATTGCTGATCCGTGAACACCATTTTTCGATTTAAGGATCCATTTGCGTAATATTAAGCTTTAAAGTGCTAATTTTTGTTACGAGGTAAGTGTCCCCCGCCCCCTGCCAGCTAAATGGTTTTTTATGGAGATGTGAAAAAATTAATGGCAGTAGTACATGATATAATGAAATTAAAAGTAAAACTATCACAGCTAAGTAGCCTATACAAATACGAGTAATAGTCGACCAACTTAAGTTTGCGGTTGGAGAATTGACCATGACATATATCGATGTAAGGTAACATTGTAGTTGAAAAACATGTGGTATGTTTTTCAACTACAATATTAAGTTTGTTTTTGGGATAAATTCATCCCAACATTCCCAACTACGGAACCGTTCATTGTGCATGGTCGGACACGCACTTGGCCAGTTTTTTTATTATAGTTTTTGGTTATAGGGCATTTTCTATTAGCAAACCTTACAATACACCTAAAATAATATCGTTGTGAGTAATCCATAACAGCATAATGTTTTTTCATCACATCCCAAGGTCCCTTCTTTTACCGGATTTGCAATTACAAACAAGTAATCTGATTAATGACTTTATAAATAGCAAATGCAACAGTGTGCCATCTACGTAATGATATTACGTGAGAAAGTTCGCCAGAGCGACGTATGCGCAGCTCTTACTAAGATAAGGCTGTGACTGGTGAGTTGATTAGCGATTCATTATTTTTAATTTGCTCTTATTGTGAGATTAATTTGACAAAGATAATTTCTTTATTGGAAAATAAGTGGCCAGGAATAGTGTACTCGTATTTTTCTATTTATTTATTTAAACTTCTCACACACAATTAGGTACAAAGGCGGACTTAATGCCTTAGGCATTCTCTACCAGTCAACCAAGGGTGGTGAAGAGATAAGATGGCAGGCATTTAGTATTTTGTACCTAATCCAGAATTGGGAATGTCTATGGCACAGGGTATAAATAAAAATTTGTAAACAAACGGGATGCATGATCAGAAAAATCCGAATGAAAGAATTTGTGTCTAAAACAACGATTGTTACGGGCTCCCATCATTTATCTGAGGCAAATAGGCTTGCAAAGCTTGGGCATAAAATAAATCCTCAACCACTACAAGTACCATCCTACCCGCTTCCCGCTCCGCTCGTCACAAAGCCCGCCTAACATTAAGACCGCTGACACACCACTGAATCACAAGCACGTCATATCAGTTACAAGACTACCTGGAACTGCATTATGTTAGCATTACGTTAGCTAGTACATGTGTAACAGAGCTAACTGCTAATGTGTTAAAGTGGGTTGAGATGACAATTGTTTTCCGAATGAGTTCTTGCGACGATTGGTGTAGGAAGATTTATTTCATTCATTAAATCCTAGTATTCTTTTCTAGAGTTATTTTCAATCCATTGCAAATGTGATATTTTGAATTATGATTCCTTCCGATTGCAATTCTGGTTTTTCACGATTGGTTACGCCAAGTGGCTTTAAGTCAAGCTTTTTTATCCATGCAAGCCATATGCTTTGTCCTTTTCCTGACTAATTAGTACGTTCTCAACAGATTCTATTACCAAAATCTAGCTAAGTAGTGGCTTCATAACCATCGTGCACGGGTACCACTCCGCCCCACTGCTGCAATGACTCTCTTGAATGATGCCATTCACATCAAGCTTATAATAGGCAGATGTAATTGCCACGTATTGACACAAATGTTAATCTGACAAGTCTGAATGAAGTGATCCGACATCTGAGTCACGCGTCCGATAGTTATTACTTTACTACAGACGGCTATCATTAGTCATCCAGTTTTGCATTCCGATATACCGTGATATAATGTATCGTGAAATTGTCGGAAAGATTGAAATTATATAAAAATGCACAGCGCTAACGCAGTACCTAGCAGTTTGTTACAAGTTAATTTTAGCCTAAACTCAATTTGAACAAGTACACTCTCCAGTAGAGAACTTGCACTAGTTACTAAGCAACCAATTGTGATTTCTTCTTCTTTTCCATTGAATCAAGGTTAGCCATATACTCGGGATATTATCTTCTCCATATCCTATTCCACATGTGTTACCCGAAGAAAAGTCTTGGTAGAGACTCGAGAATAGACCGGAGACACGAGTGCTGCTGAGCTGTCCCACCTCGCAAAGGACAGAGAAATAAATCGAGAAAAAAGACTTACTAGAGTAAGTTAAACTTGAATAGGTCTAGATTAAAACCTGTTAAGCCCCGCGCGACACCAATTCGGAGTCAAACAATAGAAAATCAATTGTGTCTCATTAGCTGTCCTTGACCAATTAATTTCAGCCCAAAAATTAATTCTAGGAGCGAATAATCATCAACAGACGATGTTTGGGTCGCATTTTGTTGTGGCCTCTATGTCCTATTCGTTATATTCAGACAGCTATTTGTTGTGGATCAGTCACACAGCTCCGGAAAACCTCAAAATCCCATCAAACAGAGTCACAACGGCCGAAAACCACGTGAAAAAAGACATCTTGCGGAACTCTCAATAAAACTGTTTCAAAATCAAATAAAGCACCGCTGTCGTAAATATAGCGAAAGAATCGCGTCATAAAACATGTCTGTCTGTCAGTCAGACGGGAAAGCGTAAATCTGTGTTATTGAGGCAGGATGCGAGACACCTGGGAATTAATGGATGGTTTTGTGAAATTAGGTGAGTCGTGAACTCGTGATTGACTCTCTTGTAACGTTGATGAGTGCCGGGAGCTTGGAATTGAAGGAATTGGCCAGAAACTACACAGTGATAAAAATAATTGGATGATTATAAGCTTTATTTACAGCTTTCTACCTTGATTTTGATACAGTTTTATTCAAATTGCTGCCGCAAAACTTTATGTCGTTATTGTCAAACAAATTTTAGGTAAGAAAGTATACCCGAAAGACAACGATCAGATAATATGTTTTCACTCAAGGATATCCTCGATGTTGATATTACAAAACGCAGTTCTAAAAAATATGGAAGCCTATCTCAATACTTGTTAGCCAGGCCAGACGTCGTGATAACGAATAGGCACTATATAGCTATCCTGCATAAGCACTTCAAAAAGAAAGATAAACGTTACATCACAAAAACAGAAACTGAGTCTAAATTCACTAAACTCGTCTCATTAAGGTCTAAGCTACCTAAACGTGCCTAGAAACGCACCAGCTGCTTGTCTTCAATAGCTCACCAGTAGGAGGCAGTAAATCACTCACAGATTTACGTGCCTCCAATGATTTACTACGGAGTGTTTACTTAGGAATAAATTAACTTTTCCGCTTATTTTCATTGAAGTTAATATTGAGTTTTTAACGGGAATATTTCTAAATTTCCTTTGGTTCGTAATTTCAAGGAAAAGTTTGTTGCAGTTAACTTGAGGTTTAGATAAAATAATGCGTACATTTTCACTGACAAGACTACTGTAAGGATCGAAACAAGTGTACGTACGAGTATAACGTATGTATAAAAAATCGACGTTGTATAAATATTTAGCTGTAACTTAACTTGTACTTGAGCAATGTCGTGCATAATACAGCTTTTTATTCACATTATGTCGTGCATATTGTGCATTTTATTTGTTTCAAAGCGTCCGATTGGATTCTCTATCGTCAAAAAGAACGGAACTTTCATCCTCTGATTAAGTCATCCAGCGGATGAATTTTCGAAAAAAAAAATGTTTTGTGCCTTTGTTATAAAAACTCTTGCGCATTTCAAGCTTCTACGCCCAGTGGTCTGGGCTGTGTGTTGTCTGTCAAAGAATTTATCATTTTTATTAAGTAGATTTATGAAGCCGTTGCTTACTGTAGATATGCACTAGATAAAACTAGCTATAATAAATCTACACACTTTAGTCATCATAGTCATATACCATCTTATCATAAAACTTTGTAACTTCTTCCATTATTAGTAGGTATTAATCAATCAATCTGCCTGCCTTTTCCGAACTATGTTGGGTTCGGTGTCCAGGCTAACCGGATGCAGCTGATTACCAGTACTTTACATGGAGTGAATGCCTATCTGACCTCCACACTCTCCACAACCCAGTTACTGGGTAACACGATATACCCCTTAGTAAGACTGGTTCTTCCATTATTACTAATAAAAAATATTCACTTCAGAAATATTAACAAAGAGATACCACCAATCCCACCGTTCTTTATTTTCACTAAGTCAAAAGAAACCATCCCCAAACCACCACTTAACCTATCCTAGTGGGACTGGCCGATAATAGGCCACTTATAAGACTGTAATAGGCCATAAATTAACGGCGACTGTAAACTAGGAGTGATCTTTTGAAGTTTGACGTTAATTTATTGTACAAAGAGTTGTGGTTCTTTATGTCACCCATGGGATTGTTGTTTTTATTGTGATTATGGAGCTGCATGATGCTGGCTGGTTTTGGGAGCTGATGGTGGTATGGATCCTTTTGATATGATTGGTTGGCACTACTCGTATATGCACGGGCATGTGATGGAAAGTAATTATCTACCATCGCAGACATTTAGAACATTGAGGGAATTGCTTATACATTGAGGACAATAGATACTTAAGGCCCTGACAAGACCCAATTGACAAAAAAGGGCTTCTCTTAAGAAAAAAAAAATGCCAAATCTGTATAGTTTGTGGTAGCGGAAAAAATATATGTTAATTTTGAACATATTTCCCAGAACATGGTTGTTACCAAAACACGTTTTAAAAACAAAATCTCGATACAAACTAACGTTAAAGTATCCTCTTACTTTGAGTTCTAATCCAAAATATCTGTGTCAAATATCAACATACGTTACGTATTCAATTAATAACAAGAACGTCTTATTTGAATGCAGAACTTGGTTGTTTTTTATTTTCGATTACTCAACTCAATTTTGAGTAAATAGATAATTACTTCATATTTTGCAATAAATTACAAGCGTTGTGTCACCAACCCGCACTGGGCCCGCGTGGTGGATTACGGCTCACTCCCTCTCACAGAGAGGAGGCCTGTGTCCCAACAGTGGGAACATTATAGGCTGATTATGTATGTTGTGTCATCGCGCTTCTCTTTCTTTACAATGGAATTTGACAGTGACCGCGGTTTAGGTGTTGTCAGCGTCTTATGTTGATGTTGGTTTTAGGTAAATAAACAGTTTCAGTGTTTTCCAGTGGGACAGAATAAACAGCAAATATTATCTGGCATAGAGTAGACATCCTTCCCAATGACCTCTATAATTCAGTGTTTTTACAAGTTTTGGTTTCTTCGAGTTCACTAAAACAAATGAACCCGAAATTAAAAGTATTTTCAAGGTCTTAGATAAACAGTTACAAATACTACCTAGTATTTGTAACTGTTTATCTACCCACAATTGAGAAAGACTATTTCAGCAAAGCAAAATTAGCATTAATTAGTTAATAACAAGTGTTAAATTAGATTACAGCATCTCTGCGTTCCCACTACAAGCCAATCACTTCCGGCGAATGTTCGCAATACTATCATAGTAATATCGATCACCAATCACTTCCATAAAGCCCACATAATCGATTAAGCGCCGCACTTGCGAAACAACCGCCACCTAATTTATCGATTCAATTTAACGATCATTTTATATCGATTAACCGTTATTGGATAACGATATTTATTAACATCATTATGGCTCATCACTTTGATGGTGACACCACAATGGAAACTCAACCTTATGACTTAAGTTACTAATTTTAATTTCCTACATAGGTTTACAGACTAGATGTTGCACTGATCTTTGCAAACATTATTGTCGATTATCAACGTCGGTTATTTACGTCGGGACGACTTTGTTGAGCGTTTTATTAACTGGTGGTTATGTGATGAAATGTTAAAGTATCATTATAATAGGCTCTGTGATAGGTTAGTGGCCCATTGCGAAAATAGCTCACTATTTATGTTGACTGGTGTGCAGAATGGTGAACGTTAGACACACTTTGATGTCCATTCATCGTTTAATTTGTATCAGACGGTATAATGATAAAGTAGCCATTTAGATTAACATTACGTGATTGTCAATGGACATTGATGTGTTCTTTATACCGTTTCATAATACTTATTACGTATCTACACAATATTATCGACGCTGGCTTGATGTAGAGGATAACTTTAACTGCTATAAGGTAGCTTATAAAACCACAAGTATTCAGTAATATTAAAAGAAAGAAAAAAAGAAAATACGTTAATTTGCGGTAAACATAACACAAAAAAAAATCAAACACAAAATAACAAGTGGGGGAAATATGCGTCACATCCACGTAAAACGGCCATCGTTCAGCATAATGCTGCGACCCTGTGCGAGACAGAGCCCAGCGCCGGTTTTCAGCGACAGCCGTTGGTTTGCAATGTTTTAACTTTCGCTGAAAGGTGGCCCTGAAAATGATAAAAATAATGTAAAGTCAGGGAAATTTATTGTTTATTGCAAATTGACCATGCCATGCCAACTTAAATTGTCCGTATATTCAAATCACAACTGTCATTCTTTGACAGTTACGTATGAAATGGCAAATTGACGTATCATGGCGATATCAAATTGCTTTCCCTGACTGTAGCTAACTAATCTTCCAAAAAAATCTTCTTTCAATAACGTAGCAGATACTATCATTCATTAGCATTTATCATTATCATTATCATTCAATTTGTATATTTAATTGTATTGACATTTTATTCTATTCTGTTGCAGTTTTGTGAAATTTTGTTTTATTTTGTGATATATGGGTTTGGCCTGAATTAAATGAATTTTATTTTATTTATTTAATTATTAGCACGTCTTAAACAGCCTAAATCCTAAAACAATGAAGTTAGAAACTCATGGCATCGACGCCTAGGACTCGCCTCGCGCCTCGCGCCTCGCGCCTCGCGCCTCGCGCCTCGCGCCACGCGCCGCAGCCATGCAACTTGTACCTCAACTGAGTAACTCCAGGTCTCGTCTAAGTTACAGACAAGCAAGCGCTAGCTATTAGTTCAAGATTGATGGAATCTTCTAACGTTAAAGGCAACTACATTCTATTCACAACCCACTTTAGGATGACTTCCCAATATGCTAGTACTTAGCTGCTTTCACATAAAAAATAGAATGTGAGTTATTCGATGATCGATTAATTCGTCATGATATATGTATAAGTACATAACTATGACGCGTTTTTAATACAGAGCCATCTAGTATAAGTTTTATTTATGAGAGCTTATAAAATCTTATCCTAAATGGCTCTGTATTAAAAATGCGTATTAAATTCAAACTTTCTGTCTCTCTGTCGCTTTCTATTATATAATATAATAGAGAGACAGTCGCATAACGCTTTTTCCTTTTTCCAAACCGCAAACCGCGTTAAAGAACTTCGTTCCAAAAGGGCAACAGGTGGTATTTTGATGAATCATGAAAATCATAATTAAATTAATTCAAAGATTCGTGAAATGTCTAAAATATTCTAACACTGCATGATGCCAATTAATCTTGTATTGTTATAATTACCTACTTAAGTAGCAAAGAGCACTCCACTCGCAAAGTTAATCGGCGTCTGAAAGTAGGTACGTGGCTAAGCTTTGAATGAAAGTGATGTTCTTAATGCGAAAGAAAGTTGTCCATACGTATTATTATATCAGTGTCAGAGGCACAGAACACAAAATGTATCGGCCTACGTTATAACAATTATTAATTGGCTGCGATTGTTACAACGTATTGTGATCTCATTAACAATATACACGCTGACTTTAATTACTGACTACAAAACTGATGTAATAATTGTCTCATTATTTTGAAATTATATTTATCAAAGAGTTTATTATAGACGTGTCAATGGGAAATGAGAATGGGTGTCGTTGGACAGCCCCATGTCCAGCATTTATCCCTACCTATATTTATCAATGGCCGATTTCTATAAGTTTACGGACCGTTATTGGTTAAAATTTAGACTCTTCTATATTTACCAATAATGAAGCAAAGACCTCATAGTTTTGCATAGTAGACCCTCCCTTATGGAAGTAGCTACGAGTATCACTGGAAAAATTAGCTTAAGGCGCTGACAAAAGGGAAACGACCAAAATAGGCTTGTCTTATGAAAACAAATTGCCAAATCTGTTCAGTTTGTGGTAGCGGAAAAAATATATGTTAATTTTGAACATTTTTCAGATCTTGGTTGTTACTAAAACACGTTTTGAAAAAAAATCTCGATACAAACTAACGTTAACATTTAACCTAACCACTTACCCTGAGTTTCAATCCAAAATATCTGTATTAAATATCAACATAAATACATTTCGTTTTTAATTAATAACAAGAACGTGTTATTTGAATGCAGAACTTGGTTGTTTTTTATTTTTGGTTACTGAACTCAATTTTGAGTACATAAATAGATAATTGATTCATATTTTGCAATAAATTACAAGCGTTATGCCTTCGCGCTTCTCTTTCTTTTCTATGCAGTCTGACAGTGACCGCAGTTTAGGTGTTGTCAGCGTCTTAAGAATCTATATTTATATGCCCAGTTTGGCAATATGACATTCTACCATTGTATTGGTCAGCAAAACGATTCGTTTTGGTTTATAGGAACCGAGCATAAGTGAGCTAGAATGAGCTGTTATTCCACCTGCTGATAGGAGCTGACAATACTGAAAATTCACTACAACTATGTTTTACCTTCCACTTAAAAACCGGATCAACCAACAGCCAGGTCCTACGTACCTACATGAATATGTTACTTTCTCCCTACGACCACACTGCAGTCCTTCAACACTGAGGCAGATGAATTAAACTAATAACGCCGTGATACCGGGTACAGCTGTGAGCTCACCCATGATTTATGTCCCTGCCGACGCCGCACACGTACCAGGCGTGAAGATTAAAGAGACCTACCCCATGGGACAGGGAGGTATTCAATTAAATTTAGATGACTGTCTCTGGGTATTTTTGTACGCAGTTTTGGGTAATTTCTGTGGGTAATAATTATGGAAAGGGTGGGTAAATTGTAAAGAAGAACGAACTTGGTGACTGTAAATGAATGCGGAATGAGTTTATCTGTCTGTTAATAAGTACATTCAGCGAAGTAACTATTGTAGTTGTAATACGTTTCATAATCAGTGCTTTCAGATAGTTTCGACAAACGACTGACTCTATTTTTACCCGACTGCCCCAGAAGGAGGGTAATGTTTTTCGAGAGTATGTATGTATGTATGTCTATTTCTTTGACACGCTCTGTAGCCTAAACGGCTATTTGCGTCGCGGGAGTGACATAGGCTTTAAAATATTTAAATATTGCATCTGCAAATACAAAAAAAGGGAGGTGAAAGTTTTTTTTTTTATAAATTACAACAATATTGATATCGAATAATAGCTAGTTCTGAGACAATTGCATATACATATGTATATATTAATAAAACTAAAAAGCTTGAAATAAAACAAATCGTCGGGGGTATCGTCGGGGGGACAAACAAAAGTTTGGTTTGTCCCCGCCTGCGATACCAAAATTCTATAGATTATAATGCTTGTTTTTCTCTTTTCATTTATCTATCTGTTTTAGCAGTCGGGTTTTTGTTTTTTTAAATAAATTGTTTTTTGAGGTAGCAATGTTGATGACTCTTAGTCTCTATTAAAGCCGTTTGTCCACCGGTATCGTCTACGGGACGCAACGAGAACGAGATGACGGCGCCGAAGTAGCGATGTAACATACATTTACTATGGCCGCGTGTCCACCGCACACCACCGCTGCCGCGCCGGTCCTGACGTCATTTTCGGTTCGAATAATCTCATTTTTCATTGACGTCCCGTTGACGGTCGAGGTGCACTAACAGTGTAAGAATTTAATTTAAGTTCTACTTACGTCAACTACTTTATTAATGTTGCATTAAAAAAAATATCAAAAATAAAATACAAAGAGAAGCCGATCTTAACATTAGTATTAACATAATTAGGAAAACAAAAAATTTATCAGCCAAATCTTGTAGGCCGATATTTAAAAAACTTGATTTGTTACCGTTGCCGTCTCTCTATATATTAGACATTTGTATGTTTGTGCGGAGGCACATGGAGCTGTTCACTAAAGCAAGCGATGTTAGTTCTCGAAGCCGTCGCGACCCCTACAGGCTCACGTTAGATGTTCTGTCCAGGATTGCAAAATATAACAAAAACTGCATGTGTGTCCGAGTATTTAATAAGATACCAGATGAATTAAAAGCATTAAGTACAAGATTATTCAAAATAAAATTACACAAATGGCTGTCTGCTAATAGCTTTTACAGTGTTAGGGAGTTCCTAGAATCCGATGATGATAGTAATTGTATTGAATTGTTATGTATGTAAAATTTGCACGATTATATTTATGAAGCAAAACATGTATGTTCTACAATTGTATAAATTACCTTATCAATATCATCCTGTATACCATGTTTTATGCAAATAAATGATATTATATTCTATTCTATTCTATTCTATTCAAGGCTATCAAAAGTATTTTAGGAACGACTGTTCCTAAAATACTTTGTTAGGATATACTTGCAAGAAATATTCAACGAATACTAAATACCAACTCACGCTTAACCAATCTAATAATAACACAAACAACATCAATGCAGTCGTTCATAAAGGACAAAATAAAGCGCTAATGGCCTATCATCGGCTTTGTTCTATTTGCGAGACGCGGCACAAAACGATGCGCCTGCGCTTATTTTGACATGCCTTCATTATCGATGGGGCATGTTAGGTACGCGAGTTTGGAAAGCGATGCTGGACATTTTGAGCGATAGTTTTGGGCGAAAGGGATGAGATCTCTCCTCATCCCTTTCGTCCAGAACTATCGCTCACAATATCGGTAGGCTTGACAATTCAAAAGTGCCTGTAATTAGTTTATTTGATATAAATGCTTTGAGTTTGAGAAAAACGACATGCTACGTCGCCGGAGCATAATTATATTTAGGCAAAAGAATTGATGGAATTTAAGAATATGAACGAAATGGACGAGGAACATTTATTAACATTTAAATTCAATTGCCTCAAATTGACATTGGATATTAAAATGAACTACTCATTCTCTCTCTATTGTGAACGTTCATAGATGCAAATTTATTGACAGTCACAATTCACAAATTCACATCGACAATTCCCTAAGCACGGAGGTAAAGGTAACTCATATATTTCTTTCGTGCAGGAACCGAACCCGTAACCCATATCACAGCTGTCTATAGAGCCACGAACATTAGTTGATTTGAAACCCAAGAATATATTATTAAAATTAAAATTAACATTGCAGCTTCGTCTAATTCGCATAGCAGTCATACCGCAGTGTGCTCCAACCCTTAACACAGTGCAGCATCGAACTGCGCTAGTCTAAACAAGGGGGCGGCGAGTGCTACAAATTGAACTATCGCAACTCGCGCCAGTAACTGGCACGTCAGGGATGCCACTCTTGTGCTAATATGATGTATTTATGACACACTTGGATGGAGTTGGGAGACAAAAGAAGGTTGTAAGCGCTACATTTGAAATTGGAATGCTGGGAACAGGACTAGGTTATTACTTGGCTTGTAAAACTATGCAGGAATTCGGAAGATAACTGTTTTTCAAGGATGACTCATTTGAATATTGAGTCCTTTAGTAGCGAAATCAACAAAATGTTTTATATAACGTAGATACTGGCTTAAAAAAAGATGATACTTAAGATATTTTAAGTAACAATGAATTTATCGTCTTTTTCACAAAATTTTGGTATTTTTTTTGGTAATTTGACTGAATGTGTCCATAATAGGTATTTTAAAGTTAGATAAAAGTTTGTAGAAAATTAGTAAATAATGATGTAGAATCCACAGTTCTAATTTTACCCATCCACATCCCGTGGCTTAACGTCGTCATATTAGACATTAGGCAGCGGTATTAAAAATAAGAAAATGAAACCTGCAGCTCATAGCCACTAATCTGACCACTGACAAATGACAGCCCTAAACCGCAAATTAACATAGACAAATCGTAGCACCAACAAACTGGCGATTGACGCAATAAAACCCCGTTAGTATTGCCATCATTAATCCATATAAATTTACTTGCTAAAAATAAATTGGCAACCCTAAGAGACACAGCTGCAATGGCCAATAGCTTATTGCTTGGACGTTCTACGTTTGAATTACATCTTGCAAACTTATTTGCACACTCGGATAAATAACATATCCCCCTTCTACTTGAATAACAAGGTTTAGATTCGTTTGTGATTTAGTGTTTGGTCAGTAAATAGAGTTGTTAAAGTCTTCGTCTCGATTAAAACGATAGAAATGCAACGGCAATTCGATATTAGTTATACGGAGCGAGTGTGAGTGCTCGCAGGAATGCTAAGAATATATCGGGATGCCGATTGACAAATAGTGATCGTTTGGGTTGTACTGTGGCGTTGTACTTGAGCTTATTGGTCGCATTTATGTTGATATGTATCTACCTATATTGAAGTTTGGAAGATAAAGAGCAAGTAGTGTAGTTGTCTCGATAATTTCGGCGACCCAAGAAGTGTTTTGAAAGAAAGCTTTAAATAATTTTCGCATGGGCTGCAAAGTAGGTACCTATAAAGGCCCAAGCTTCACATGTAACGAATAACGCACTGAAATCATACGCGGAACTGTTAAAACAATCATCATTGTCATTAATTATCTCATTGTCTCTAACAGCACGAATTAAAAAGATAAGATCTATTACATCTACAGAAACCACACACCAAGACTCAATAAAGTAACAGCACAATAAAGTGCCCGACACTACAATATTAAACGAACTTTTAACGCGTCAATTAAGGTCCACCATAACCCTTTACATAAAAGTTAAGTGCATCAGTTTGCGAGCATGAACTAAAAACAAACATACAGCCATGAGTGATAAAAACACAATACGATGACTAACGGATAAGAGCGAGCGCACACCACGCACGCCGCAGTGCCATGATACTGTGAAGATAGTCTTTTGTCGTCGAAATACTTAGAAACATAACATCACGATTGTATTAACCGCAGGGTGACGTAGCCTGGCGGGGTCGCGTTGCCTGCCGGTGTCGCGTTGCCTGACGGGGTCGCGTTGCCTGCCGGGGTCGCGTTGCCTGTCGGGGTCGCGTTGCCTGCCGGGGTCGCGGGAAGATACTTATGGGTCACCGAGGCCCCCGCAACACAGGCAACGCAAGGAATACGGGTGGGTTTTAGTCACGTTAAGGGGGAGGAAACGGGTCAACAAAATGTGACAAGGGGGGAGGAGTCGTAAGTCATAAGCAACTCAAATCGTCGCGGGAAAGTTCGAAAGGATTACCGAGGCCCCTGGCAACACAGGCTACGGAAAGAATACGGGTGGGTTTTAGTCAGTCAGAGTCTGACACACCCTCCCGCTCCGCCCAGAGCGGGAGAAGTTATTTAATGTGTTCCCAATCAAAAAAAAAAAAGTGTGACGTAGAGGTGTACCTATCGTAAACCTCCATTTCGCCAGTTATGTTGAAGTCCCATGTAATAAGGAGCTGAATAGGGTCCTATTGTAATGAAATTTATGTAAAATGGGTTTTGCCTGAATTGAATTATGTTTTTATTGCCATCCACCGCGCACAAATCCAGAGTCCGGGCTGCTACTGAGAAGTTGTAGACAGAAAAACACAAAAACACTTTTCCGGACCCAGGAATCGTACCCAGGACCTCATTCTCAACAGTAGCGCTTGCGAACACTAGATCAACGAGGCATTCAACTTCGATGAAGTTCTAAAAATACCGAGAAACAGTGTAGGAAACTATATTTTTTCCAAAAAAGTTAGGTTCTGATTTGCCAAAAAAACTGCATTATCAAATTATTAAAGTGTTTAGTCAAAACAAAGCTTATGTTTTAGTAGGCGCTTTCGATCCATGAATAGTGTTACCCATCCCCAAAGAAGGTTAGTTCGAGAGATGCTAAATATCGTGTTTTGCCTATATTAACAGTTGATTTCATCCAGTTCAGTAATTTTTTTTGTTAAAAATATTTGTTTAGTTTTTTTCTCCATACGGTTCTTTAGATACTTATCTACTTACTTATTAACATATCCAAAATTCAAAAAAACCTGACACATAGTTATTCGTGATTTCTGATAAATGGTTGTTTATTAGATACAGTGTGTTGTCACCGCCAGCGGACGGCAGCGCGAGTCTCTCTTGCGTCACAAAATGCGTACAGAACAATATTACTCTGGTTTTGTAATTCGTAGAAATTGTTTAAATTGCAATAGATTGGTAAACGGTCCGTTTAACACGTATTGCAATTATATTAATTAATATTTATTGCTGTTTAACGCATTACCTGAGAGGCGATACAATATTATTACATAAGTGGGCTGTGTTGTGAAAAAGAAATTGATATTAAAATTGTAATACTTAGGTAAATATTCACATTTTTAAGTACGTAGATATATACTCGTAAGTTCTGCATCGCTTTATAGAACGTGCGTTCGCTCGCTCTTAGCTCTTCACATAGCACAGTTTTTGGAAGAGAATTTTGTCGTTGGAAAGCTTACTTTCCAACGACAAAATTAAAATGACACAACCCTCCCTCCCCAAACCAACCCAGGATTACATTAAATAAACATACAGCCGTAAGGTCATAATAAATACATTCGCGGAACCTATCAACAAATATATGTAACTACACACATTCATGCATGAGCCCGCGACACATTCCACTCTTACAAACAAATCTCAAGTATTTGACAATTATTATTTTGAAATCTACGGTGGACGCCATCACGCCATCATGCGTGTGCGAGCCCTGACGACGGGGAATGCTGTTGCCCAGGGTGGGGTCGTCTTGGCGGTGTCCCTAAACATCGCCAATGCCTTCAATACCCTGCCCTGGAGTTGCATCAGGGAGGCACTCCGGTATCACCGGATGCCGACCTACCTCTGTCGTGTGGTCGAGGCCTATTTGACGGACAGGGCCGTCATCTACCCCGGTCACCAGGGAGTGTGGAACCGGCAAGAGATGTCGTGCGGTGTCCCACAGGGATCGGTCCTGGGGCCGCATCTGTGGGACATCGGATACGACTGGGTGCTGCGCGCCGACCTCCCTAGCGGCGTCAGCGTAGTGTGCTACGCTGACGACACGTTGGTCCTGGCGCAGGGGAGGTCACACCAGGCGGCGGCCGAATTAGCGGCACGCGGGGTTGCGACAATCGTCGAAAGGATCCGGCAATTGGGACTCGAGGTGGCCCTGCACAAGTCCGAGGCCATGTGTTTTCATGGTCCTCGGAACGCGCCACCGTTGGGGTCCCAAATAACGGTAGGAGGGGTTTCTATCGGCGTCGAGTCGACGATGAAGTACCTGGGACTCGTCCTCGACAGCCGGTGGAAATTCGTGGAGCATTTCCGACGTTTGGCTCCCAAACTGGAGCGGGCGGGCGCTGCATTGAAGCGGCTCCTGCCCAATCTAGGGGGTCCAAACGCCTCCTGCCGGAGGCTCTGTACGGGGCTGTGTACGGGGCACCTGTATGGGCGCGCTCTCTGGCGCTGCGGCCAGCCCGCCGGTTGAGCGCGGCCCAAAGGGTCATGGCCATCCGGATGGTCCGAGGATACCGCACGGTCTCCTGTGAGGCAGCGAGCCTCCTTGCCGGATTGCCGCCATGGGATCTGGAGGCAAAATTCCTCGCGCACGTATGGGAGTGGCGCGAGGAGGCGAAACGCCGGGGCGTAAGCCCGCTGCCGCGAGAAATCGCGGCACAGCGGACAGAGCTCCGGCGGGATCTCATGGCGTCATGGAAAGTACGGTTGTTGCAACCCAGTGCTGGGCACGCCACGATTGCGGCGATAAGTCCCCTCTTTGAGGAGTGGCTGGAGAGGCGCCACGGCGTCCTCACCTTCCGCGTGACGCAGGTCCTCACCGGACACGGCAGCTTCGGGAGGTTCCTGTGTCGGATAAGGCGGGAGTAAACGTCCGGGTGTCACCACTGTGTGGATCGCCTGGAGGACACGGTGGAGCATACGGTGGAGGTCTGCCCGGCTTGGGCAGAGCACCGCCGTGTCCTCGTGGAGGCGATCGGCGGCAGAGACCTCTCGCGTCCGGCCCTGGTTCAGGCCATGGTACGGCGCGAGAGGGCATGGGCAGCCGTCACCTCCTTCTGCGAAGCAGTAATGCTCGCAAAGGAGGAGGCGGGACGGTTGAGGGAAAGGCAAGTTTCGCGCCCTCTCGCCCCTAGCCGCCGCAGGAGACGCCCAGGGCGTCGGGAATCCCGGGCGGATTTCCGGCCACCGTAGGCGCGGGCTTGCGGACGGTGAGCAATGGGTAGCTCACCGTCCGGTAAGGACCAGGCCCGGGTCGACGGCGCGTCGTATTCCACGTGCGCCTCAAAGAGATGTCGTCAGCACTAAAGTAGGGGTCCACTAGGGCCGATGCCTGCCGGGGTCGCGGGAAGGTACTTATGGGTCACCGAGGCCCCCGCAACACAGGCAACAGGAAGGAATACGGGTGGGTTTTAGTCAGTAAGAGTCTGACACACCCTCCCGCTCCGCCCAGAGCGGGAGAAGTTATTTGATGATTTCCCACCCTAAAAAAAAAAAAAAAAAAAGTATTTGACAATCCAACGCAAAAAAAGAATTACTTTATTGCAGATTTTCTGTCAAATCGAACAACATCTGACAGTCCACAGCTGGACACAGGGCTGTTTCTTTAGATTTTCACAGCAGTTCGTAACTAAAAGAACTGTTCCAGTACCTACAAACTTTTGATACAAAAATCTAACCAAACAATCGCCCAACAAAAAATCTGCAATGTGCGCTAACCCTTACAAAAACAATGCGCCCATCTGTGTCCATTGGCGTGTACTAAAAATTATTACCCTACCCTGAACGAGAGCACATTCTAAAGAGCAACCCTGACTAATTGACTGTGATTTACAACTCGGCCGGGTTATATAACCTCGTGAACTTCGTGGAATCTTATGTGTTTATTTGGCAGCGTGTGTGGTATCCTAATGGATCGCTTTAGTGACCGATTACATTGAAGTTTTGGTGTTACTTAGTTCAAAGAGAATGAGTATGGTACTTGGTTGGGAGTTATTGGGTCAGGATGGGTTATATATAACTTATAATTGACTTAATAGTTGAACAATGAGAGTCGATTAAGAAAATGAATTAAGTAGCTTGCGTAGCGTGAGATCAGATAGTAAAGTTTCTCTGATATATTATCAAATAAGAAGTAAACAGGATTTTTTTGAAGTTAAACTAAGCTATCGTTAAAACATAATAAGCATAATTCATGCTAATAGAGACACTAAACAAAATTAACGACTTAAAAATAAGGTTGTCAGAAGGACAAATTCACAATGAGTCAACAGTTTTACTAGTTTCAATTCAATTAGGCCGTGAATTTAAATGCCGTCGCTGTCGGTGCCACCCCTAAAGCCCCTAATTCAAACATTACGCCGGTGTATTCAAATTGCGTTTTCATTGCATTTAATTGGAGGGGCTGAAAGCAACGTAACACAGTAAAAAATAAAGTAACGTTTATAAAGATGACTCCGAAACATATTCATAACATAGAAACAATGAAGGGATTTTGCGACCGATATTTCGAACCGAAACAATTCCGAGAATATTAAATCGAGCACTGGCACTCAATTTAGAAAGACAACATTCGACAGAGACCCAATTCAACGAAATATATCCGATTTTATAGTGTAGTACTACGAAATTAGAAGGAAATATAAATAGAAAATAACTCACCTTTCCCAATTCTTTCATCTTCCGCCCATCCCGGTGAATCCTTAGATTTTGGCACTGACAGGTTCAGGGGCTGCTCCTCGCATTTATAATAAAGCACTTTATCAAACTCACTGTCACTAGTTCTTACACTTTTCTGCAGCAACTGTTCTTGCAACTTATTCTTATGAACACTTATTAAGTTCCTATCACTTTCCGAAACCTGCACACTCTTCTCTTGGTAACCGAAAGGTTTTTTCACATCGAAGTTTATTTTTACATTCATCAGTTGACTCACTGTTGACTTTTTAGTTTCGTTACTCTTATCTACATTTGAAAGGCCTAAAATATAATCTATAGTGTGTGGTGTTGGTTTTTTTGGTGGTTTCCCGTAGACATGTGGATGCCATGATGGTTCCGGCACTTCGGTATCTCTCTTCTCTGCTGTAGCTTTGATTTCTTCATCTCTACTTTCGAAACTGTCTATATTAACATCTGAAGCGTCTCTAGATTCATCTATAACTAAATCTTCTTTATCATCTTCTACATTTATTTTTTCGTTTGGACTTAACCGGTCGTCTGCACATTGGTAAAAATTAGTATCGTTGGTAAAATTCTGCACATCTATGAGCGTGTTGTCTTCTTGGTGTGGTGTGTATGAAGATACTACAGTTTGCATTTCTTGTTCTTTATTGTCGTCACTCATGTGTTAAGCTTTCAGTATGTACGGAAATAATACATGTTTGTTTTTATGATTGGATCTGTGTTTTGATGCTGGTGTGGGCGTGGTGTCGTTTGATGTTCTCTTTGATGTCGGCGTGGTGTTGTCGTTGGCTTCCTGCAACAAACATACAGTTGGTATTATTGAGTGTTTGATTGAAATGAATTAAGCGGGAGTTTAAGTGGATGATGTATTTGTATTTTTATCTTGTTATGATTAAATGTGTTTATATGTGACGAAGCAGAAACTAATTTTGTTTTTAGACGGTAGTGTTTGTAGTGACGTGTCATTTTACTTTAAATGAGTTGTCGAAACGATATATATTTTTTTTATTTGAACAGCAACACCTTGCAATTTATCTGCCTTGCACTTCCCTATACTCCATACATCTAATAAACATCTGAGCACAGAAAAACTAATAGCGGCAATAGACAATTTCCAGCTCTAAACCATTACAGATCACTCCATATTTGATCCCATTCAGTTCACAAAACTCTAATAAACACGGGTACATCAACAGTAGCCACAAAATGAATTAAACGATACACTAACAGCCCAATAAACGGTTCGTGCTCTATCTCGCGCGGCCGGGCTCCCCCCGCACCCCACACCCGCCCGCAGCCCGCCAGGGTACGCCCGCACCCCACACGCACACCGAAACACGGGATCAACTGATCGGTAAGCGCTGATTGATTTTTATTGGAATCACATATCAGGGTTGTCGCGAACTATTTGTTTTTGATTTTTTTCCGCTGTGTTACTTTGTTTTCTTATTTGATTTGTCTATAGGATATGTTTTTGTTATGTTTTGTGGAAACAATTCACGTTAGATGTTTTTATACAAATAAAGATAAAAGATGAAAGTGAGGAATGCCTTAAAACACCCACAAGTGCCAACAACATTACGTCGTTTATTGCAGGGTTAGCATATACAGCCTATAATATTCCCACTGCCCCAGCAGTGGATAAAGTGGAGTCATAAAGAGGAGGTCTGTGTCCCAACACAGACCTCCTCTTTATGAGAGGGAATGGGCCATAATCCACCACGCGGGCCCAGTGCGGGTTGGTAGATGTGAAACTTCGAATTTTTGGTTCTAGGATATGCCGGTTTCCTCACGATGTTTTCCTTTGCCGTTTTGAGGCCAGTGGTAATGAAATAAGTTTGGATTCGAATCTACGACTTATGTTATAACTGATAAGTCGCAGCCGTTACCACTGGGCCACCACCGCTTTATTGGAAACGATTGCATCAAGTACCTAAATAAGTAATTTGAAATGCGCTTAACTTTTTTCTGGCTGCAGTTAATTAACTTGTACCAATTTCATTTAATCATTCTAAGTAATCAGTCATTTAGGGCAATTAGTATCATAATTAGATCGAGGCGAAAGATACCATCAAACAGATAATTAATAATGTACTAATCATGTTTATTTGTGACGTATTAGGTTATTAATTAAACTAGTACACTATTATCTATGATTGAACAGTGAACAATATTAGCCAGAAAAGTTGAATAGGTATCGGTATCGAAAACAACACAATTAAAAACCGAAGATAAACATATTTTTAAAATCAATTTCTTTCGTGTCGCTGGCAGTTATTCACATTTTGTTGGCACAAAACTTCGCCAATAAAAAAAAAAACATCAATTTGATAGGCGCAAATAGGCACGATCATATTCCATGTTTTCTCTAAATACAATATCCAACATTGCACGAAATGAAAACTGTTTATTTAACCTACGCTATAATAAAATCTATTAAAAACCCATACGACAATATTCAACAGTTATCAATTATTTTGCTACAAAAAAAGAAACAAAAGAACACGGCCCATGGCAGCCCTGCGAGGTGAAACTGAAACAAAGCGGCGACTGGAAAACACGACGACACGACACAACGATACAAAGCGATTCGCAACGATTTGGTACTATTCGCAACGATTCGCATTCGCAACCACCCCGAATGCTGCTGGTGCATTATTTTTGTGAATTATTTTACGGATGATGATTTTATTGGAATGGAGAGAACGGCTGGACCGATTTAGTTATTTTTTTTTTAATTTTCTTTATATTCTGAATAAGGTTTTTAGGGAAAGAAAAATTGGAAAAGTATCCCGGAATTTGGACAGTACAACGTCTGTCGAGTTAGCTTGTTATAAATATTTTTCTCAAATGTCGGTTGCTGAAAGACGTACCTTAATAAAACCGATACTAAACGAGGGAGGAACAGTTTCCCCACGACTACTCGCGATCACCCCGCACACTTCGCTAAAGTTCCCCTCATATTCACCTTATTTCCACAACTGTTAGGCAATTTTTCCTTCTTAATTTTACTTCCGATGCTGTCGATTTGCTCGAGTCTCACTTTAAGACGCATGTCACTATAAATGCCACCGTTATGATTGTTTTTATAATTAAATAAGGTTATTTTTATAAAACCTTTTCCAGCAAAGCAGTGTTTATGTTTATTATTCGGAAACCCTGAAACCCCATAGCCACTTTGTTCGCACGAACATTTTAATCGGTTGGAGGACACTGAACGAGACACAATAAAAGTGTTCTTGTTAATACGCCTGTGGGCGTGTAGTGTCCCTCGAGGTGTTGAGAAACAAGCCTTTTACTTACCTACATACTATAAATCACACACAAAGAAAACGCACTATTTCATTAACTATAAACAATTAATTAATATTTATCAATTATTCATTATTGTAACCCCGACTCACGTAACTCGTGAAGTCGTGAATAGTTACAAATAATTTATAATCGTCCGAATGCTCCTAGACTCGACTAGTGATGTGACGCAAAATGTTAACGTGTGCGATAGACTATTGAAGATGGTGAAAGTGACCATTTGTTGATTATTTCGTAGTCTATAACTGTTATTATTTTAGGAGGGACTCGTGGCTAGATAATTGACGCATGAGTCGATTGAAGGTACGCTTACCAAGGTCGTTCCGTGGTTGAGTGATTATCCATTACATATCGAGACCCCTTCGTGTCTCGGAAAACAATTTAAGCCGTTGGACCTATTCGTAGATCTTTGACAGTCGTCACAAACCCGTAAGTCTGACAACCAGTCTTACTAAGAAGTATCGTGTTACCCAGTAACTGGGTTGTGGAGGTCAGATAGGGAGTTGTTCCATGTAAAATACTGCTATTCAGTTGTATTACTGCTATTCGGTTAGACTGGAAACTGACCCTAACATGGTTGGGAAAAGTTAGGCAGATGATGAACTATAATTATTTTACTGAAGACATTTTATTAGGGCTCCGTTTTTTTCTAAGGATCTAATCGAATTGCACGGGAATTTAGTCTACGCTATAAAATGGGTAAATACATAGCTTCAACTTACTATCTGACCTAGTTCAAAAGTGCTCTGTAAATGATTTAATTGAAATAAATGCATTGAGTTCTTAATCATTTAAGTAACATGACAAGAACAAAATTAGAAACAGTTTATTTTAATTTTATTTAAATGTCATTTATTCACACTAGGCTGAGAATCAGCACCTTTCGATCGTCAAACTCACATAAGACAGTTCCCAAAACGCCCGCCCTTCAAAACTTCCATAGGGCTAATTATTTTCCAGGCGACTAACAACTTAAAGGGCGACTAACTATTTGCTACTAAAAAAAATAAATGGGTAGCAAAAATAATAGATTGGCAGCTACAGTGAAGTAGCATTTTAAATTTGTCGATTCGCATTCGCAACCACCGCCGCGATAAATACATCCCTTCCATAGTGCTTTAGCTGGGAATATAACGTTGCCAAATTCAGTTACAGAACTTAGCGATGGAAAGTTCAAAACCCACATCAAACGTGTCCTTCTCAAAAACGCATATTATAAGATTAAAGACTACGTTGAAGACAAGGAAGTTTGGCAATAATTCCTTCTGCACATGTGGCTTCCCTGGTACATTAGAAACGGCATAACTATGTAAATGTCTATTAACTGCTCCCAAATTACGATGTTTATTATTATTTTTTAGACATACTTTTTTGACATTATATTTTCATTATTTGACATTATATACTATATATATAGGTATATATTTTGATTTCAGACTTGTTGTAATGGCAAACATGTCATTTGGTTTAAATAGATTTTTTATTTTTATTATTTTAATATTATTTTACATGGATTCTTGTGTACGTTGTGAATGTGAGAACGTACTTACGAACGAACGGCTTAATAGACTAGATCTTAGTAGACCTTTTTCTTTTCTTTTTTTTTTTGTTAAGTACTACTCGACAGGCCAACACGGACATTGTTGGCCTGTCGAGTAATATTATTATTATCCCATACCTATTAACACTGTAATTTGAAAACATTGTAAAAGCCAATTATTTAGCCATAGGAAACGACCAATTGGAACCGTGCACCTAGCTTCTGACGTTTCATAAGTGCCCATGTAGGTTTATGTGAAATAAAAATATTTTGATTTTGATTTTGGGAGAAGTGGCTCAAGAAACTCCCCAGCAGCACACCTGTCTGTTCACTTACAAAAACTTAATTCTATACAATAGTATGCAAAATAATTAACGTTACGCAACACAAAGCATTAAATTAAATGATGTGCCATATGTCAGGTAGCACACGCCACTATGTATATACCAACAAAAAAACTTCGATAACTATACTTAAGCAGAAATAACGTAAACATAACTTAATACCTACATAAAAGCCTCCAGGCATACAGAGCGTGCCCGCTTACATAAGGCTATAGCTGTAGACTTTAAATTGTCTGGAGTAGGTAGGCAGTATACCTGTTCACAATTATTTAAACTACATTCTGAGAATGGACAACGGCGTCGTCCGGTCTGCAAACACCAATACTTTTCTAAGCGTGGTTTTTAAAGCAATTTCCTGTTCACTTTCCGCAATAGACATTTATGTTCTAATATCATTACACAAGATATTAATGTGTATAAGACTTAGAACCCATCAATAGTTAAAAACATTATAGCTATCGCCAGTAGGCTATCTGTTACGACAGACTGAGCTGAACTCAATTATGAGATGTAGCACTACTTGGTATAACCGACATAGCCCACTCATTTATGTATCTTGTAACGAATAAGGAGTTAATACACTCGCGAATAATAATACAGCTGTATTACTATAAATAATAGTGGTAAGATACGTGAAACTAGACAGCTTTAAAAAAGATTAGGAAGTTAAACGTTCAACTAAACTAACCCAGACATTTCGTGTGGTAAACATTTATGTAGATGACGTTTTGGTTTAAGATATACAAAAATATAAATATATAATACATTTTAGTTTTAGACTGACTGCTAACTTTAAAGAAAAAAACTCGCAGAATGCATAACCCCCTGCTTTTTTAAATTGGGTAAAAAGCGCTACCCTTAAATTACCTGCACGTTTGGGTGTCGTGGGCAAATAATTAACTACTTATTACTAAAAAATTGATACTTAATGAATAGTACTTCCGCATTGCACCAGACTGGGATCACCAATCTTCCCGCCAACCGTGATGCTTACCAATTGTTACTTATTTAATAAATAATAAAAACTTTATTGCTAGAAAGATTACAGGAGGTTTTATTGCCCCTAAACTAGGCAAGCCAATATTTTGGAAGCCTGGGTACCAGTGGAAGGCTTACCATTTTTAACATACTTTACATACAGCACTTTACGCCTATGTCCCGAAGTATTAGCAGAGGTGTATCTATAGTACACCCACATTTCGCTAGTTATATTTAAGTCCCACGTAAAAGAGGGTGAACCTATTGCCATCAACCGGGCACAACGCCAGACTCCGGGCTGCTACTGCGAAATTCCTGACGGAAAAACTCAATAACACTTTGCCCGACCTGGGAAACGAACCCAGGACCTCATGCTTAGCAGTAGTGCTTGCGGCCACTAGACCAACGATGAATTCTAATAGTTACTAATAGCAATCTCTGCAGCGACTATAATCTGAAGTTACACTTAATAGGGTATTTCGCTATATACAAGAAAAAATCTATAAATATATTATTGAGATAGTTTAGGCAAAAAGGAGTCGGAAAATGTTACTTTTACTTCATAAAATAACAAAATAAATTTTAAATTCAATTCAACGTTTTCAGTTTTTCTAATCTGTTAAAAAACACCATGAAATAGTAGCCGCCATGTTATTACGTCATACGGCTATGTTAACAAAAACGTGTCAATTATCATACAAAGATCAGCGCATTTGTTTTCATAGCCCAGTGACGTCATGACCACAGAGCAACATGGCGTCCACTGCATCCAGCGTTTTCGTCAACCTACGCGCGAAATTTGAAAATATAAAATTTTAAATGCATTTTTATGGCACTTATCGATTGAATAAAAATTTTGTGATTTTTTTGGGCATATTAGCACTATAGAATTTAATTAAGACACTTTTCAAAAATGGGTGTAAGACCCTATTCTATTACCGACCTAGGTTTATTAATAGGTACCATATATCGTAATTTCATCGCATTATTACCATCTAATAGACATTCTCCTTAAGACGCCGTTAATACACATCAATTAAATTAATACATTATGCTTACATACACATTACTGAATTGACGTCATTCGGCATCGCTCTACATAAGCATATGTAATTAAACTTAACACTTAACAAGGCATAATCACCTTTATTAACTTATAGTATAAGTTGGAAAGTACCGTGAGATGATGTTACGGTGTTCTGCGAAGAGTTAAGTGTAGGATTTCAAGAAAATAAAGCTAATTATTTAATTATTTATATAAAAACCTCGTAGTACCTATAGTTATGTGAGACACGAGCGATTGTTCATTGTGCAGCGGTATGCATGCGTAGGGATATTTCCACCTAACTCACATTTCTTAATTTTTCTTTTAATTTGATAGATATAGGAAATAACTTGGCAGATTTTCTCCGAGCGATTAATCGACGTCGAATCATCATTGATAACTCCGATCAATTAATCGATTACAATATTCAATACGTAGTGAATCGATTTGGATTATCATCATATCATTAACAGACAGCAGGATGCTACCGGCCATCGTCTTGACAAATCCGAAGTCTTCTTTTATAACCCAAGAATTGTAAAAGAAGCAATCTCCAGTCTTTTTCAAAGCCGTCATGCACTCATGCCAACCAGAATTCTGCTTCCCCCGCGCACAATAAACGAATGATCTCCTCTAATTCCATCTCTCATTGACACAATTCTCACTTATCATATAATATTAACACGTTTTGAGACGATGCCGATGGCAAAGAAATCAAAAGAGCCATCTGGTGTTTTTATTAAAAACAAATCCACGGCTTTCATCAAAAACATATGAAAATGCAATAAATTAATTTGGGATATCAAAGGAGATCAAATGGAAGTTAGTTGAGGAAATGTTCCACAATTAACACAAACGGTTTAAGAAGATAACTGTCATAACCATCCGCTGTGTTTTGCAGACTACATGTTTCTGAACGAAGGTTTATTCGAGGAGCCACACATAGACTTTGAAATCGTTTTATTTTTTTTACTTTACATATGTAAAATAATTATTTACAGATCAGATATACCTACTCGCAGAAATCGAATCCAAAGCTTAACCATGTTGGTGGGCTTGGTCCTTACCGGACAGTGAGTTACCCATTGCTCACCGTCCGCAAGCCCGCGCCTACGGTGGCCGGAAATCCGCCCGGGATTCCCGACGCCCTGGGCGTCTCCTGCGGCGGCTAGGGGCGAGAAGGCGCAAAATTTGCCTTTCCCTCAACCGTCCCGCCTCCTCCTTCGCAAGCATTACTGCATCGCAGAAGGAGGTGACGGCTGCCCATGCCCTCTCGCTCCGTACCATGGCCTGAACCAGGGCCACACGCGAGAGATCTCTACCGCCGAACGCCTCCACGAAGACACGGCGGTGCTCTGCCCAAGCCAGGTAGACCTCCACCGTATGCTCCACCGTGTCCTCCGGGCGATCCACACAGTGGTGACACCCGGGCGTTTCTTCCCGCTTTATCCGACACAGGAACCTCCCGAAGGGTCGACGGCGCGTTATATTCCACGCGCGCCTCAAAGAGATGTCGTCAGCACAAGTGTAGGGGTCCACTAGGGCCGATGCCTGCCGGGGTCGCGGGAAGGTACTAAAGGGTTACCGAGGCCCCTGGCAATAAAGGTAACACGGAAGGAATACTGGTGGGTTTTAGTCAGTAAGAGTTTGACACACCCTCCCGCTCTGTCCAGGGCGGGAGAAGTTATTTGATGATTTCCCACCCAAAAAAAAAAAGCCAGGTTGGTGAAAGTTATATTAAGTGCTATTAAACAGAATCCTATTCTGCCATCTACCTAATAACAACAGTCCAATTGAGCTAGATCCATAACCAGTGGTAGGTACATTTGATACTTCTTCTAACTAAAAACTACTTAATTATTTATGAGATGAATATTGTAGTTCATAGCGTGAACATGAACATGTCCTAGTAGCACTTAAGCATGCATATGCTCTTTTTAATATCATGCGTATTTGACCGTTAATCAGCCAACGAACCCGTTCCCACTGTTGGGATACAGGCATCCTCTCTGAGAGGGTGGACCGTAATCCAACACACGGGCCTAGTGCGGGTTGGTGGACGTCACATGTCCTAGGACATGCTGCATGCATGCTATGCTGCCCCAACTGGAGCGGGCGGGCGCTGCATTGAAGCGGCTCCTGCCCAATCTAGGGGGTCCAAACGCCTCCTGCCGGAGGCTCTACGCGGGGGTCGTGCGGTCCATGGCCCTCTACGGGGCCCCTGTATGGGCGCGCTCTCTGGCGCTGCGGCCAGCCCGCCGGTTGAGCGCGGCCAAAAGGTTCATGGCCATCCGGATGGTCCGGGGATACCGCACGGTCTCCTGTGAGGCAGCGAGCCTCCTTGCCGGATTGCCGCCATGGGATCTGGAGGCAAAAGTCCTCGCGCACGTATGGGAGTGGTGCGAGGAGGCGAAACGCCGGGGCGTAAGTCTGCTGCCGCGACAAATCGCGGCACAGCGGACGGAGCTCCTGCGGGATCTCATGGCGTCATGGAATGTACGGTTGTCGCAACCCAGTGCTGGGCACGCCACGATTGCGGCGATAAGTCCCCTCTTTGAGGAGTGGCTAGAGAGGCGCCACGGCGTCCTCACCTTCCGCCTGACGCAGGTCCTCACCATACACGGCAGCTTCGGGAGGTTCCTGTGTCGGATAAGGCGGGAGGAAACTTCCGGGTGTCACCACTGTGTGGATCGCCCGGAGGACACGGTGGAGCATACGGTGGAGGTCTGCCCGCTTGGGCAGAGCACCGCCGTGTCCTCGTGGAGGCGATCGGCGGCAGAGATCTCTCGCGTCCGGCCCTGGTTCAGGCCATGGTACGGAGCGAGAGGGCATGGGCAGCCGTCACCTCCTTCTGCGAAGCAGAAAGGCACGTTTCGCGCCCTCTCGCCCCTAGCCGCCGCAGGAGACGCCCTGGGCGTCGGGAATCCCGGGCGGATTTCCGGCCACCGTAGGCGCGGGCTTGCCGAAGGTGAGCAATGGGTAGCTCACCGTCCGGTAATGACTAGGCCCGGGTCGACGGCGCGTCGTATTCCACGCGCGCCTCAAAGAGATGTCGTCAGCACAAAAGTAGGGGTCCACTAGGGCCGATGCCTGCCGGGGTCGCGGGAACGTACTTATGGGTCACCGAGGCCCCTGGCAACACAGGCAACAGGACAATACGGGTGGGTTTTAGTCAGTAAGAGTCCGACACACCCTCCCGCTCCGCCCAGAGCGGGAGAAGTTATTTGATGAACTCCATCAAAAAAAAAAATGCATGCTATGCTGTTGTAGAACTTTTGGTCAGTCAGATAGGTAGTAGTGAAGCTGACTGTAAAAGGCGCGCCAGACGATCATTTTAACATTGTCATTACTTATCTTTTCATGGTTCCGTAGTAAACAAGGAACCCTTATAGTTTAGCCATGTCCGTCCGTCTGTCTGTATGTCTGTCTGTCTGTCTGTATGTCTGTCCCCGGCTTTCTAGTACTAAGAGTCTCTGAGCTAATCAGAGACTCTTAGTACTAGAAAGATGTAATTTGCCATGGGTATACATTTTAATCACGCCGACAAAGTCGGAAAAGAAATCTTGAAAAAAATATTTTTAGGGTGCCTCACTTGCACGTAAAGTGGGGATAATATTTTTTTTCTCGTCCGAAGGTGTGGGGTATCGTTGAATAGCCCGTTCAAAAATATTGGGTCTGTGAAAGCCATTTTTCGATTCAGGAATTCGTTTGCGTAATATTAAGCTTTAAAGTGCTAATTTTTGTTAGGTTCAATTTCACCAATGGCGTCGTAATCCAAGAAAAACTATCCCTGGGATAAAATTATTCACTGCATTTATTCTCAGAATAACTCATATTACGTTTCACCACTTTGTAAAGATAAAAAGTTACTCCTAGTATAACTATTCTTTGACAAGTGTTTTTTTTATTATCTGAGACACGTTGAATGTGAAGTTATGAACGAATGAATTTATATGCAGACAATTTAAATAGGCTTGTCATTTTCTCAGTACAGTATAGCTTAACAGGACCTTTTTAATTTAGTCGTCAGTTTGAACATGTCATCGTGTTATTTATTTTTCAAACAAATCTAACTGTAAAGTGGAGCTGCGTGTTTAAATTTCAGTTTGCCTTATGTTGTGGTGTTTAAATTCTCTATATAAAATGTCTGAAAGGAAACGAAGTGCTAACGGGCTAATACAAGAAAAAATGTTATTGTTGGATTTGGTTGCATAAAATCTTAAGGTGGCCAAGAGTTAAGATTTTGACCAAATCCAGCAATACGGGTGGATTTTAGTCAGTAAGAGTCTGATACATCCTCCCGCTCCGCCCAGAGCGGGAGAAGTTATTTGATGATTTCCCATCCAAAAAAAAAAGGTGGCCAAGAGTTGGTTGATAGGGATATAGATTGGTTTCTGAAAGAACAAAATAATAGGCTCATATTATTTTAAAAACAAAGTGAGATGCCAACTAGGTATGGGTACAATGAGATGAAAGTAAACTACCTACAATCCATTGTTTGTACTAAAAAAAAGGTATAATCCATACCTTGAATAGAGTACATATATGACATTATAAATGCCCATGTACTAAAGGTTAAACTACATTCTGATCAAAATTAGGTACCTTTGTTTATTGTCAAGTCAACATTACTATGTCCATAATCTAACAATCGTGTACCAACCTCTCAGATATAAATTCCAATTGATGTTCAATTTTTAATAATAAATTGTATGCTAGTTTAGATAAACGAAATCTAATCATGAAGTCCTTTTCGTCATAGTTGTAAAAATGCTAATTTCTTTCTTTAAACCACCGTGGACGTCACAAAATAACATGGTAATCCTCACTATTTGCACTGTCCGATAACATTCTACTCAAACGCTGCATTTATATTAATATTTTCTCTGAATTGTAAATTCAATGTGCACAATTGTCGCTCGGCTGACATAAAAATTTGACGACATTTTGATTTTATCAGAGGTAATCATAAGCCTGTTTTTCCTTCAAAATTGGTGGTATAAGAGTTACTCTCGTATAACTGTGTTATTCTCAGGATAAGTAGTTGGTGAAATGAAAACATGGTTATCTGACAGTAAGTAATAGCTTTATTCTTGGAATAAAACTTATTCTACTTTTGTGAAATCGGATTAGTCAAGTTTCCCCTGCCAGCTAAAAACTTACATTTACATTTGGAGAATTGAACGTGACGTATGTATGGGAGAACATGTTTTTCAACTACAATGATAAGTTTTTTTTGGGATAAGTCCATCCCAACTACGGAACCCTCCATTGTGTGTGGTCCGACACGCACTTATCCAGTTTTTAATATAGTGTACATAAAAACAGCAATTGACGATACTTCATTGTTAAAAAGGCTATATTTGGACACCGTTTCGATAAAAAAGTAAAATATCCATTAAAGATAATCTATAATCTGACCCGTACCGTTTGTAATCTAAGATAGAATACTTATTATGTTGTATTACGTCAATTAGCGCAATTATCTGAGTCCTATTAGTTGCATGTTGGAAGTGAGTCGGTATAATAAACTCATAAGACAGGTTACTTGAAGTGAATCATTAATATATCATGTGAGTAATATTAAATATGTTTTATCTGTGCCGTTGATCTAACCTTAAGTGCCAATTGATTTTGCATTGGTCTAGTACCTACTCGCAACCTACGTTGCCATTTTGTGAGGCCCTGAGTTCGATTCCCATTATTCTATGTTTCTGCCACTAAATGTTCGTCAATTCCTTCACTTTAATTTTTATTTTGTTTTGTTGACTTTGTTTTTTTTTTGTTTTAATGTTTTAATTTATGTAATAATGTGCACGCCGTAAGGTAGACTGTAGCCGATCTTATACCTGTACCTGCATTCATAGCAAATAAAATTCTGATTCTGATTCAATTAATAACATTAGCGTAATAATATCAGAATTAGAGAAATATCTATTGTTTTCATTTCCGTCCCGACCACACACAAATCTAACTAAATAATACCACGTAGAATTAGTTTAGCAATACCAATAAACACAAGCGGCAACTCATTTCCAAATTCCGAGAATTTTCCTGTAAAGTTATTTAGCCTACATTGAAACGAGTAATAAACAATACAGGTATTGTGTTTTATTAATAAGTAATTGTTGAGGAACGGGGTTATCGTGTTTCTGAATAATTTAAATTGGATTACAAAGCTAGAGATTTGTACCTACAGTTGGTATTTTAAATAAATAGCCTCAACGAGTGGCTATATTTTGACCCTCGTTTACACAAGAGACATGAAGCATGCTAGGAGCCAAGAAAGCTGACAGAATATGACAAGACCATTAGGCACAAGACCAAGGTGATTTTTAGGGTTATCTAAAAATCAGAAGACTAAAGTGGAAATAGTTTGGACACATGATAAAAACCTCCTCCTTTTTTGAAGTCGGTTAAAAAGGAAAGACAAATGGAGCAAACTAGTTACCCAGTGGTACCCAAGAAACGGCCAAAGAACGAGAGGTAGACCACAGGAACGGTGGGATGATGACATCAGTCGCTGGAAAAACATGGGGCAGAGACAGGAATGGAGATTGTTGGAGAAAGTCATTGCCGACTGGCAAACGTATGCAAAACAGAAATAAACGCCAAATGCGAGACCACACATTGTTTTTCGACTAAAAGACTAGTAAATAAATACACAAGAGACAAAGCTACGAAAACAAACACTGTCTCAGCAACATGTGTGTGTGTTGCGGCAACAACGTTGCTGGCCACGTGGGATATTGCAGTGTTGCTGGCAATATTCTAATGTTCCGTATGGTAAACAAAAGAACATCTCGCAACATCAGATGTGGAGGAGAACAATATTGCGCGATCGTTCCTCGACTGGCTTGCAAGTTTGGCATACCCTGGGGCAGTCAGCGCCGCTGTCATTTTTTCGAAATCCAACAAGATTTCTAAAACATTAAACACACTACATAAGATAACATCACGCCTGTGTTCCCCGCAGGGTTAGGCAGAGGTGCACCTATAGTACACCCACATTTCGCCAGTTATGTTTAAGTCCCATGTAATAGGGGCCATCAACCGGGCACCAATCCAGACTCCGGGCTGCTACTGAGAAATTCCAGATGGAAAAATCAAATAACACTTTTGCCCGACCCGGGAATTGAACCCAGGACCTCATGACTACTAGACCAACGAAGCAGTCGAGACTTCTAAAATATAAATTGAAACTCCACTTCTGTTGGGTTTGCGTTAACACTAAACCAAAGACGCAAAAAGAAAATATCTTACTATTCGTAAATCATCGACATAATTTAAACTAATATCCAAGCACGATTCACGATCAAAGTGGTGTTCCGATCAACATGGATATACACGGCCTGCTTCTCTACCGGTGACATCAAACAGGCCACACACGTCGTCGCACTTCCCCGACTTTGACGGCGCCGGCAACTAATGTCATAATCCTCATTTGTAATTGGACGGAACTAGCGGCCATTTTGATACTTTGATACCACAGGTTATAAAAGGAGAGTTGTCAAGAAAAGTTTTTATTGACTGTGAACTTTTTAATTTTCAAAAACTTTTAGTGGTCACTTTTTAAATTTTAGCTACTTTAGTTACTTACATTAAGTTTAAAAGCTGATTTATGGAACATCAAAATAGATACGAGGGTGACACTGAAAGTTCTTAGAAAATCAAAAACTGAACAAACTAGCAAGTTATTAGTTTTATTATATCGTTTACAAGTGGCCAGTTCCAAAAACTTTCAGTGTCGCCCTCGTAATAAGTTGAAATATAATTTCATACAATAATTTTAGTGGTGGCTCAGTGGTACCAGCCCTGAATTACATGTCGTATAAGGTCGTGCTATACTTTGTGTAATTTATTTCGTCACCATTGCTCGCAAATAGGGTGAAAGAAAACCTCGTCCTGTCCTAGAATGAGAAAAATTCGAAGACATGTGACATCCGCTAACCCATACTGGGCCCGCGTGGTGGATTATAGATAGCCTGGGCTCTCCCTCTCACAGAGATGAGGCCTAAGTCCCAGCAACGGGAATGTTATAGGCTGATTATGATTATTACTTTAATTACACCTATTTTATGACAATAACGAGTCAAACATTCCTATACAATTTATTGGAGCTTATCAATCGCTAGTGGACAGTTTCAGGCTAAAAGAAGAAGAGGGAATTCAATTTACTAAATCTTTTACCAAAATAAACAAACAATCCGAGATTTCCTCCTTTCCTTGTGTCTTTTTTGATACAATGTCAGAGCATGTCAATGTTTATGACATTATTTTCAAGTCTCAACACGTCCGGAATGAATTATCATTTTCACGTAGTTTTTTTTTTAATATTTCACGAGCAAGTGAACTCAATTATTTACGTCGTTGAATACGATATGATATCACGATTGTTTTAATAAAGAATTAAAGCAGTTCACGGAATATTAATCAAAGTTGTTTAAAATACAATCAATACTGCTAAAATATTTATTATTTTTTGGGTAAAATCGGATTTTTGTCTCATCTAATATGAAAAGGTGTTACAGTTACAGGTACAAATACCGGGATCTGGAACAACCATCTAGACTCCATACAAAAATTTTCTACGAGCGGTAGCCCCGAAACCCCGACCCATCGCGCAAGCCGTAGGTACCTATACCTACAACCACTGCGCCATCGTCAATTGAGCCAACAAAAAAGTAATTACGTTTTTATTTTTTTATTACTTTACCTCTGACAGTAACCTTAAGCAAAAAGAATAAAGATCACACTGTGATTCAAACCAGAGGCAAAACTGTAAAAGGGCTATAGTCGAACTTTATCCTAAGTTTCGAGTTTACAATAACCGTAACTAAGTTTAAAGTACTCGTATTTCGTTTACTAGAAGCCAAAAAAAAAACGTTGCAAATAATTTTCTTTGTACGTATTACTGAAACAAAACTCAAGTTTACTTCTCTATTTTTGTAAGTATATACTTTTCAGTCCATTTAATGAATATTTTGATTGTATCATTAGCACAATCTGGGATAGTTTAAAAACATACAGCGTTTACAACTGGGTAAGTACTGTTCAATTTTTTATATTTAAATGGTTTAATTTTCTATCGATAACATTTACATTTTTAGTCTTAACAGCAACAACTACGAAACTATATTTACCTACAATTGTCTTTTTAGAGTTCCGTAGTAAACAAGGAACCCTTATAGTTTCGCCATATCCGTCTGTCTGTCTGTCTGTCTGTCCCACTGTAGCTCAGAAACGCTTAGTACTAGAAAGCTGTAATTTGGCATAGGTATACATATTAATTACACCGACAAAGTGCTAAAATAAAATCTTGAAAAAACATTTTTTTAGGGTACCGCCCTTGCATGTAGTGTGGGGATGATATTTTTTCTCGTCCATCCCATGGTGTGGGGTATCGTTGGATATATTGCGGGTCTGTGAACACCATTTTTCAGTTCAAGAATCCGTTTGCGTAATATCTCTAGCTTTAAAGTGCTTATTTTTGTTAGAGTCAAGTGTCCCCCTCCCGTGTCAGCTAAATGGTTGTTTATATGTAAAAACAATCATGTCAGTAGTACATATAATGAAATTAAAAGGAAAACTACCACAGCTAAGTAGGCTTTACAAATTAACAAGTAATAGTCGAACAACTTAAATTTGTAGTTGGAGAATTGACCGTGACGTATATCGATGTATGGGAGAACATGTTTTTCAACTACAATGTTGTTTGTTTTTGGGTTAAAGTCATCCCAACTTCCCAACTACGAAACCCTTCATTGTGCGTGGTCCGACACACACTTGGCCGGTTTTTTTTAAACAGTTTAATATTACATGTTACATTTTATTGCAATCCATAATGAATTGGACATCAATCAAATGTCTCTTATCTCTTAGTATTCCTAACTCCTGTATAGCTAAAACCACTAATCTATAAAAACCAATAATAATCATCCTAGCTAATATCCCATCGTACTGATTACAAACCGCATCACACCACACAATAATATTAATTGGTCACCTATTTGATTAAAACAACAAACACTGAAACAATTGAAAGTCGCCACGTTAACGATCGACACGCCATTATTTACGTAATCGACGATTAATTGTTACAGGTTTAAAACTTGACCCATGAACAGATCAATCAATCTGCCTGCCTTTTCCCAACTTCCAGTCTAACCGGAAGCAGCTGAATACCAGTGTTTTACATGGAGCGACTGTCTATCTGACCTCCACAACTAGGTTATTGGGTTACACAATACCTCTTGGCAAGACTGGTTGTCAGAATTTTGGGCTTCTGACTACCCGTCACGACTGTCAAACATCTACGAATAACAGCCGAGACCAGCGCGCAGCGGTTTAGCGTGCTTTCCTAAGCAATCTATGAACAGATTTAGGAGACAATATTTTTTATTGAATACCTTATGGCTTTTAACAGCCACATTGCTCACATATTTCAACCCCAGACTGAACAAGTTTGTAGGGGTCCACTAGGGCCGATGCCTGCCGGGGTCGCGAGAGATTCCGAAAAGGATACCAAGGTCCCTGGCAACACAGGCAACGGAAGGAATAAGGGTGGGTTTTAATTAGTAAGATTCTGACACACACTCCCGCTCCACCCAGAGCGGGAGAAGTTATTTGATAATTTCACGCCCAAAAAAAAGACTGAACAAGTTTCACTTATAATAATTGTCCTGTCACCGAAATGCTTTAATAACTTTAGTTTGTAACCGTATATTACAAAAAAGTCAAATGCCTCATCTCATACAGAGAAGAATGGAGCAGTCGCCATGGAGAGAAACCTTATGGTCATTAAATACCTATTGTTAATACTATTCACTGCCGCCAAGTCAAATCCAAAACTAATTTAGAAAACAATTGATAATTCGCTCGTTTATATCAAAAGGTGTTCTAGTCCTAGAAATCCGCCTATCATCTCTCTAAGGAATGGTGATGTACGCAGATTAATAGGTTACATAAGTTATACTATAACAACATTATATAACATCACGCCCGTATCCCCCGAGGGGTTATACAGGCAGAGGGTACACCCACATTTCGCCAGTTATGTTAAGTCCCATGTAATAGGGGGCGAGCCTATTTCCATCAACCGGGCACAAATCCAGTCACCGAGCTGCTACTGAGAAATTCCTCATGGAAAACCCGAATAACACTTTGCCCGACCTGGGAATCAAACCCAGGACCTCATGCTCAGCAGTAGAACTTACTACTAGACCAAAGAGGCAATAAGTTATACTAAGTATAACAACATAATATTTTCGAGCCCCAATATGCTTGTGTCGCAAATCATGGATCGGATAGAAACTGACAATTTACTGACATAGAACACGACAACTGAATAGAATGTGAAAATTAAGCGAGAATAAACCCATTATGCTTGACCGACGAACTGTGACTGTCTCGAGAATGGATGGCGAAATATTTCTTTTGTAACATTTCTTCGTTTCAGTGGTCATGTTCATCAATTTCTGCTATAGGAAGAGGTTCTGTGAGCTGTGGGTGTTGGATCTTTTCTTACCTGACTATTGGATATGCGGAAAGAAAGATGAATATCATACGATTATTTTGCACTATTATAAAGTCAATCTTTTTTTTTTGTACTAGAATTTTAATTTACCAGGGATTTCTCTATTTCAAATATCAACTTTGTTTACTTTAAATACTTGTTAACTACTTAACCACGCAACAATAGCTTAGTCGATATTCAAGAAGGAAAAGCGATTTTCATCGAGTCAGGTTTCCAACATTAGTTATGTCCGACATGGGTCAAATATGAAGCAGTAACACTGCAAGACATTAGAAAAATGATTCACATTTTCTTTCCTTTTTCTAAGAAAGTTGTCGTCAAACAAACACTGCATCAGACATTTAAATTACGGCAAACAGTAACACAGAAACAAGCACAACTTGCTCGCGTTTAGTTCTCAAATCAATTGACATCATGTTAAAGAATACAATCACTGGTGAACAGTTCAAAGAAGAGCTTAAGTACTCATACTGTTATTTGCAAACAGTTGCAGTTTATTTGGTTTTTTTTCGTAATAGCTCGGTATTATGTATGTACTTACTTTTCTCAAATATGCCCCGGCTGTCATTCATGGATCTTTCACAGTCGTTATGGGCCCTAAAGTCTGGCAACCAGTTTTACCAAAGGGGTATCGTATTACCCAGTAACTGGGTCGTAGAGGTTACCTAGGTAGTCGACCCATGTAAAACAGTGGTATTCAAATTGCATCCGATTTGATTGGAAGCCGACTCCGACATAGTTGGGAAAAGGCTAGACAGATGATGATATCTCCAATCATTGAAGGGAGATTACAGGATGTATGTTACAGAAGTATCTCCACAGACAACTAAAGTGTCACAACCCACTTATGAATTTTCAAGGCATACGTCATTTAAATAGTTGGCACCCCGTTCTGGCTGCGTTATGTCCATGGTGACATGATCACAGTTACTTTCAATATTTACTCTTCTGTAAGTGATTGAAATGCATAATGGCGCCGATTCCCTTGTTCACAAACTAAACTAAATTTAAGTTCAGTGCATCTTTTTCTTTCTATTTCATTAAGAAAAGGACAGAAGATAAATATTAGTTTAGTCCTGTCAAATTAATCAGCGCTTGACGTAAATTGACGTAATTTTAGTAGACAAGTTTTTAATCACGTCTAAACTTGTATGGAGTAGTGACAGGCGCTGATTAATTTGACAGGACTAAACTAAAATTTATCTTCTGTCCTTTTCTTAATGAAATAGAAAGAAAAAGATGCACTGAACTTAAATTTAGTTTAGTTTGTGAACAAGGGAATCGGCGCCATTGTAAAAATATGCAATAATAATGTTAAAAGGTATTCAAGACTCTGCTGTGAAATGCCGACAGTTAAATTGACATGTAGCATTCAAATTAACCATTTTTTAGGGAGACTTCCGAAACATTAATTATCTAACTAACTAATTAAATTTATGATAAATATTTAATACATACTTAACTCTGACAAAACCTAAAGATAATAAATTAATAATCCCATAACAAAACCTGTGCAATGCAATGCATATCTAATCCTTTCCGTTGGAATCGCAAATTTGCAAGGTTTTTCCTATTATCTGCCTTGTTATATTTTTTTATAATGAACTTAATAACGATTAAAGAGTATCAAAATAAATAATAGAAACACATTTTGTAGAGACAAAAACGAAAGAGTGTAGAGATAAATACGGTTCCGTGCATAACTAAAAAAACGGAACACTTTAAAGGTCGTTCTCTTTCTCAATGTTATTTACACATTATTGTTTCTGTGTGCTTACCTATTTTTAACGTCGTATGTCTGTAAATTTAACAAATAAAAAAATGCTTTAAATGCTTTTAAGCGACGGCCATGGCGGCTGCTTACCAGCCATAACAATTATTTCCACTTAACTCTCACTAAACAAATCAAACTTCAAAATATAGCAGTTTCTTACCTCATTATTTATAGTTGTACTTAAGTACAGTTACACAATGTACTAATTTGTTTTAAACAATTCAGATTGGCCATGCGTTAGTAGCCGGAATATTTAAAACGTCATATTGCTTGTTTGTGATAAGGATAATCTTGCCCAATTATTGTTTTATCGCATAATCTTAATACTACAGAGAGACTAATCGATAGCAATTTACGAATAGTTTAGTAAACATTATCCGAACGGATTAGTAACTCATTATTCGTATAATGTTTGCTAAACGGATTTGTAAAAGTGATAACTATTTTTTATTAGAGCTCGGGTTTTAAAACTGCCGATAACTGTAAAAGGCTGAAACTTCGGTTTTATTGGTTAAATCCCTTCAAATAATGCTACCTGTTTCTAATCCTATAACTTGATAAGTATAGCAAACAACATTTACTTTCTCAAGAAAACAATAAAATGTCCTGCGACATTTGACAGATCATCAACTTAGCCCCATTTTCCTCATCTGGGAAATTCTCGGTGCAACATTGGTTAACAGAGAAGAAGAATATCGTAGTCTAATTAATATAAGTAGGCAATTAAGCTAATTACTTTACTGTTTCAATAAATAAGTCGACAATAATCGTGTCAATTTTATTCTTGTCACAATTTTGTTTTCGAACTGTTAACAGAGCCATATTAACTCCAATGTTTGTAAATAATATTTTTAGTTTAAAGTCGAGCAACTGAAAATATTTTTTTCAGACGGACTTTTATAGATAGGTAGGTACTCTACTACTTATTTGCACAATACATTTGAGGGTAGCTCTTGTCAGTCAACAAAGAGGTAAGAAGGCCTCTATCGCTACTCCGTGAGGCAATAATGCACTCAATTTTAAAGATTAGTCAAGCGACGGATTCGTAACCTGTCAATGCCCAGTGCAATTAAACGATGATTCATAGGTCAATAAAGTACTAAACCAATCATGTAATAATGTCAATCGTTTCAAGTAGTGTTTCCTGCGCTAATTTGTACTTATCTTAACCCTTCTCTCGCCGCGATGGATGTAAGTTTATTTATTACTTAATTAAGAAAAACATTAATCATGTAATGAACACCTAGTTAAGACGCTGACAACACCTAAACCGCGGTCACTGTCAAATTGCATAGAAAAGAAAGAGAAGCGCGATGACACAACGCTTGTAAATTATTGCAAAATATGAAGCAATTATCTATTTACTCAAAATAGAGTTGAGTAATCGAAAATAAAAAACAACCAAGTTCTGCATTCAAATAAGACGTTCTTGTTATTAATTAAATACGAAACGTATGTTGATATTTAATGCAGATATTTTGGATTAGAACTCAAGGTAAGAGGTTAGTTTAACGTTAGTTTGTATCGAGATTTTTTTTTCAAAATGTGTTTTGGTAACAACTAAGTTCTGGGAAATATGTTCAAAATTAACATATATTTTTTCCGTTACCACAAAGTACACAAATTTGGCAATTTTTTTTCACAAGAGAAGCCTATTTTGGTCAATTGGGTCTTGTCAGCGCCTTAAGAAAATATATAACTTAATTACTAAGATATTATAAGTTTTTATATTTAGTATGTTATTCTTTGTCCGTATTTTCCGAAATGCATATTTTTTGTGGAAATGATTTTGTTTACCTTCTTGCCATCCTATAGAATGCAGTTAATTAAGAGAAACATAAACAATGAATTAATTGCTTTGTTTAATAATATTAACTTCATCAAGTTGTGGTCAAGCAACATGTAATTTTCTTTACCGAATGCAAAATGTAAACAGTGAAAAGATGAATAATTTATTCAAGAGCTATTTATTATTTTTGGGGAATATTAGTTTTGTTTGTTTAAACTACAGCAATGTCGTGCTTACTTTAGATTATTATTATTATACGTAAATACATACTGTGTAACAATACCTACTCGTTTAGTAAATACTGGCTAAAATAACCATGACTAAATGTATTTACTAATTCGACAAGGGTTTTAAATGTAACCTGAAACTTCTAAAAACAATTTAGAAAGCAAGGTAATCACATTTTTTATTCAAAACAAAATCTTTCAAACCAGCTTAATTGCTAACAACACAAAAACAAAGTTTGACTTACAAAAAATAAAACTCACCTTTTACAAGTTATCCATGCAACAAAACACAACACTCAATAAAAAAAAACACAAAACAGTCACAGATCATAAAAATGTCAAACGTCAATTATACTTCCGATAATCAGCGCATAGTGGCGGGAACGGAACTAAACGAGAAAACGAAACGTGTGCGGGCCGATGTGACGTTGTACTGGCGGCTTGCGAGTTGCGAAGCCTGGCCGAGTGTGGGTGAGGCGACCGAAACACGTCGCGTCAGTGTGCGTGTGCGAGGAAGATAGCTAGCGGGCTGTTAACTCGGCGATCCTCACAGTTAGACTAACTCACATCCAAATCGCTTAATTTTATGAGTTGTTGCCTTCTCCACCCCCTCGCTGGGGACAGGCGATGTGACTTTGGAGGAGCGTCTCGCGGGATTCAAGTTTTGATACTGCGGTACGTGGATGTTTGTTTGAATTAAATAAATGAACACAAGTTGTTACGATAATATAACTAGGAGTGCACTAAACAACTGAAGCTGTTATTTATTAGTTCCTTGAGCATTGCTTTAATCATTTTGTATGGTTCTTATAAAATACAAACTCGAATGAAACAAAGACTAAGAAACAATAAAAAGAAGTCAATCTAGTAACGCGTCTGAGCTTTGCTGATTGATTGTTTAGGTAAAGAATAAAGCTATAAAAGTATGACACAACATGGGTACAGTACCTATTAAAAATTTTAATCTAGGCAACGTGCTGTAATTCATATTTAATTTTAAGGTCAGACAAAATAATTGAATACAACTCAAAACTAACCTGTCCTGCCCGTCTAACTTTTATGTGTAATTAATAAAATACTATTGGCGTCACAAAATAATTAAAACCATTTATGATAAAACAGTTATCATATCACAGTAATTTCACCTATCAAAATCGATAAAATATTTTTGCTTGATCATAAATTCATAATACTTAAATAACATGTAAAAATATTCGATTAACCCTCTCAATATATCATTAATGATGCCAGATAATGACGATTACTGGTAATCGTTTGGTTATCATTCGTATATCACGATAAATGAGAATTTGATTGCTGCTATAATTAAAAATTAGTAGAAGATAGCAAAGGAAATTAATTATCGTTATATAAATACAGCAGAAACCAATTAACTAAGTAATTAATTATATTGAGTTATAAAATTATACAAGAAAAATCATTTAAATCAATTTGTTAATTACACATACTTAACCGAGCTAGATTGTACTTGATCGTGAAACACGATAAATTATTTTTGATGTTGTTTGAAAAAAGAAAATGTCCTTTCACCTTCACGGTGAAGGACATATCGTAACAAAATATACATTTCACTCATGTAGGTGCGCTTTACTAGGGTAAAGTGTTCTCGATGTGTAACATCTTTCCTCCCGCTGTCTGTGGGACTGATTTCGTGAAAAGGGACGGAAGTGTGTAACAGGAAGTGTAACGAAAGTGTGTAACAGCTTCAGCATGAAATAAGTACAGTAGAACCCGTTTATTATGACTCCGCCTATATTGACCAACCGCCTATTATGACGTAATTACACAACGAAGTTTGGTTTTCACATAAAATTCTTTGTAACAAAGTCGGATATAATGACTTCGCTTACAGTGACATGTCGCTTATTATGACACATTTTTTTATAAATTTTGACCGTTTATAGTGACCGACATGATTCTTTACACCTTCGGCAATGTTCGGATTCCCGACGACGTTCGGCACGTGGCTTGTTTTGAATCTCAGTGAGTAATTGACAGTTGAACGTCATGCATTGTTTTTAGTGATATCCTATGTAAAAAAAAATGTCATCTCAACGTCGTAAAGCATTTACGATTGAGGAGAAAGGTAATGCAGATTAGAAAATGGAGAATCAAACTCATCTCTCGCTTAGGAATTTGGCGTGGGTCATTCGACAATCTCAAAAATTAAAATAAAAATATTTAGTAAGCTATGTTTCTCTATTAAAATAAGTATTTACCTAAAAAAAAAGAAAGTTGTATTTGTTTTTTTCACAAAAATGCTTTGTGTGACTTCTGCTTACTATGACGTGTTTGTCAATTCCCTTCGATGTCATTATAAACGGATTCCACTGTAAGTACTACATAGATTGTAAGTAGAGGGGGTCAAATTTCGACCAGCGGGCCATCACTAGTAATGAATAATTATTCGAATAAATACTTCAGTATCTAGCTTTTTAAATTTTGAGATTAATTTCTGTCGCTGCTCATTTGTTTATTACCAAGGTGAGATGACAGATGTTGCAGATCATATGCAACTACTGTAAGATTTTTTTTATTTGTTTAATTTATTACTTTTTTAAACTAAAACTATTAAATTGTTCTTATTAATTAAAAAACAAAACGCTTTAAAAAATTCGCTTCACCAAACCACGATTCAAAACCAAAAGATCTATTTTAATATCCTTTATCAAGTTATAAATCGACAAAGAAAAAAGCGCCATCCCCCTAACAAGGTCACAGCAAGCAAAGCATTTAGCGCCGGTACAGTAGCAATAACTCAGCACAGGAAATCACGTCATCGCTCTATTACAGTGCGCACACACGCGCACGCACGCACACAGGCGCACGTGTCGGGTGGTGTGCGGGAGGCGTGCGCGACTGAGCACGGTGAAGGCTTCGACTGATTCATCGAAGAAGGTTATAGAACATAGTTTTTTTTTTTTGTTGTTTACTGGTTTAAGTGGGGATGACTGGGTGTTAAATAAATTTGTTGATTTGATACCTGTTTCTTAGGAAAGTTGAATGATGTGTGGTACCACAAATTGTTACTATATTTTTATACTTTATCAGGTGTATAAATAAAAATTATAATTGCTCCTATTTTGCATGCAGGCCTACCATTGTAATTGTTAGACTCCTTAAAACAAAAACGTTCTGACTAAATTACCAAAAACGAAAAAAAAACAATTTTAATAACACACCACCTATTGTTTTTGGACATATTGATTTGTCATCGTGACTTTTAAATCAATATGATTTTAATCAACCAACCATGCAAGGTTTGTTGAACTGAAAACTATCCCCCATATTATTATGCTTAAATAATAAGAAAACAAATAAAAATCCAAACACGCACTATATTTCGTCGAACACGAGACTCCACCTAATTGTGCCGCCATCACATCGCATTGTTATTACTATGTATCCATTTGAAATATTAACGGCACATGCTACATTACAGCCTGTTACTGTTATATTACACGTGCTATATAACGCGCTATATAACAAGTTAACAGTAATTATGCGACAGTTGTTTGCTCAAGTGACGCACGGTGTTTTGTTAGGTGATGTTTAATTAGTTTGGGAGTTAATTTAATTTTGCTCTTTAAGCTTAAGGTGGTGTGGGAATTGAATAATGAGAGTGTTTCTACGTTTCTTATTGTGTAAGTATAAGGTATACATATAAAATTATGATATAACATTTGACCTGTAATCCTCGAAGGATTAGACAGAGGTCTTAGAGGACTTTAACATAACTGGCGAAATATGGCTGTATTATACGATACAGCCACCTCTCGCCAGTTACGTTTAAGTCTCATGTTATAGAGGTCAAGCCCATTACCATTAATTGGGCACAAATCCAGACTCCAACGTCTACTACTGAACATTCCTTACTCGGCAACATTTTTCAACAATATTTAAGTACAGTCAGCGTCAATAATATCGGGACGAACAGACTGTTCAAAATGGTCTAAATAACTATGAAAATTAAATATTTACTCAATGACACAAGAACTGTTTCAAAATGAAGAAAGTACAAGACAACTGTCATTCTGACAAGAATTTTATCAAATCGAGATATAGTTTAATTTTCTTAGTTGTTGAGATAATTTTGAACAGTCGGTTCGCCCCGATATTTTTGATGCTGACTGTACAGCGTAATAGAGTAGGTACAAAAATTATTTATTAAAATTTATTTATTACTAAAAATATACTTTTGAATAATTATTACTAAATTAGGTACTGGAGTTTCCTAAAATATCCAAATAAGGCGCAATTCTCAACCCTAAAATAATTATTACTAAATTAGTTACTGGAGTTTCCTAAAATATCCAAATAAGTCGCAATTCTCAACCCTAAAATGCTCAATTAAAAGTCAATCAACGGCAATCGCTTATCAAAATCTAATCGGGAAAGTGATCAGCCTAACTTTATAGTTCAGTTTATAATCAATGTTACTTTACTAACTATGAATAGTATTAATAGCTAGAATAATAATGAACCGCCGACGATTTCCTTCAATAACGGAAGTACTTACTTAACTTTACCGTTTAAGAGCAGTAATGTGTTTATAAGAAGTATGGGAAGCCTTTCCCTTTTTAAAACAGGTTTTTGTAATAGTTCAATTAGTTTTTAATTTATTTATTATGTATATTAATTATGTTTAATTGTATATTTTTATTGATATGAAAGTTAAGTTATTTAGGCAACTTAACTCACAAAACTTTTCGATTTTATCAGCAACAGTGGTTAATCAAAGTAGCGACAGTTTTTTCTTCGTTTTTAGGCAGATCTAGTCAAGTTTAAGAGTCGACAACTTGATATTTTAATAAACTACCCAAATTTATAGCATAGTCTTCTTAGATCGATGTGTTAATTATTCGAAAGATGCTGTCGGCCTCAAAGATAAATTTCAGCAATGTTAAGCAACATCATTGGCACTCACACCCACCCTCGCAGGTGAGAAACGGCAGAAATAGGTGAGTTGGTATCACTTTCCCAGATGAGCTGTTTATAAGTAGCTATACCCGAAGAATTTGGATCAGTTATGGGAATAACATACCACATGGGAGTAGGCAGAAACTATAGAATGCCACCTGCTCCTTACATACTCCTTTTGTTTCGCCTACGTTCATACATATGGTCATACACGCACGCCGGTTGCGAGTACTACCACCTGATTTTTTTGAAGAACATCACCCATGAGGTCACTATATGTCCCTCTAGGGCGTGCCCTCCCGGCGCACGGCGTTTCCACTCACTCATAATAACAAAACAGTAACCAAACAACAGAAATAACAACAATAACAGAACGGAACAACAGTTACCAAAAATATGATATGTTGTATTAACAATTTCTAAAAATTAATAATGACAAGGCAACGAGACAACAAGATACAATAAACTACTTTATCAAATAGATACTCTATCTGTGAATCGTTTAAATTTAAACTTATCGATCGTTTTATAATCAAATAATTATTTTATTAGTTTATTGATGTTATCAATATATCAGTCATAATAAATAAACCCAGTGGGCCTTCTAATTACTATTACAATGAGTGAATATTGCATTTATCACTGTATGTACTTGGTAGATTGGTAAGCTCATTATATTGTTGTTGGAGAATAGGCCTTATGATACGCACTGGCCGGCCATCTTTAATTTTACAAATTTCCACTACTGCCACAGTAAAATTAGCAACATAATCACACCACGTCTAAACAATAGGTAATCACAAACACAAACCTCATAAATCGTAATAAAACAATTTAATTGTTTCCATAAATTGCATTAAATCAATTAAATTGTATTCGCGATCGTCAGGAGCGCACACAGGGTTAGCGTTTTACAAACATGTCTACGTGGCTACGTCATGCGAGATTACTGTCTACGGCGTAGCGCTACGGCTGGATGGCTACGGGCTACGAGCGCTCACAAATTGTTTTATGATGTAACAATGGAGAGCTTTAGTTTGTTTTTCAATAAAGGAGTACCTAACGTATGTAATACGTTCGAGAAGTAATGAATTAAGTAGAGGATTATGAAAAATGGTTTCGAAAATGTCATGAATTTGTTTTATGTAATTTTTTGGGTAGGGTTCCGTAGAAAACAAGGAAACCTTATAGTTTTGCCATGTCCGTCTGTCTGTCTGTCCCCGCTGTAGCTCAGAGAAGCTTAGTACTAGAAAGCTGTAATTTGGCATAGGTATACATATTAATGACGCCGACAAACTGCTAAAATAAAATCTAGAAAAAAAAACTTTTTTGTTTTTGGTTATTTATAGAGTTGTGACAATATTCATGGCAGTAGTACATACGAGTATAATGAAATTAAAAGTAAAACTCTATCACAGCTAAGTAGGCTTTACAAGTTAACGAATAATAATAGGCCAATTTATATTTGCTGTTGGAGAATTGACTGTGGAATATATCGATGTACGGGAGAATATGTTTTTCAACTACAATGTTAAGTTTGTTTTTAGGATAAACTCATCCGAACTTCCCAATTACGGAACCCTTCATTGTGCGTGGTCCGACACGCACTTGGCCAGTTTTTTTTTTTTTTAATACAGTTTACCAAATTAAGTCTTCGTATGAAACTGGTAATGTAACTATGTCTACATACAATCATATCTTCTACTTAATAAAAATCTTGAATTTATTCATTCACTGGCAGTCATCGATCGCACAGTCTTAAGTCACTGGGTCTAGAAGAATGAAATTTTGCAAAAGAGTTCCTTATGTTCTAGAACGGGCGCCGTCAGTTGGGACTGCTCATCTCTTAGCTTTTAATTATTTTATTATTATTTTTAATTATTTTATTTTAATTATTTTATTATTTTTAATTATTTTATTTTTAAATTGTTATTTCTTTTTTGTTTACTTTGTTGTACTATAGTCGCGCTTTTTTGCATCGTCCTCACATTGATGAGTGTCCTTGGAGTTTCTTGCCCGTTCTTCTCCATAGGTTAGGTACCTATGGAGAAGACGCTTTGGAATGGGCAACTAGCTTTATATTTCTAACTGACCGACTCCTTGACAGTTCAAAAGTGCCTGTAAATGGTTTAATTGAAATAAATGCTTTGAATTTGCCTAATAATAGGTATACTGTATAGCGAAAGTGAGCACCACGGAAGGAATTTTTCATCCCCTAAATGCGTTAAATAGGGGATGACAGTTTGCAAGGAATTTCGTCATTTTCGTCGATAGGAAATCCCATTGGACACATGCCTTGTATTGAAAACTAGCTGCACCCCGCGCTTTCACCCGCATAAATCTTAATCCCGTGGGAATATCGGGATAAAAGTATTCTATGTCTTAATTCAGGTCATGGTCTACCCATGTGCCAAATTTCGTCCAAATCCGTTTAGCCGTTTTAGCGTGATGCCGTGAACAAGGGAAATAAGAATTATTTTTATATATATATAAATAAACAGTTTCAATGTGTCAATAATAGTATCACCGCAAAGTATTTACATGCAATTATACATAATTCACTCCATTAACAGAAAACAAGAAAATGCAGTATTTTCAAAGTGATAGATATATTTAAAAAAGTAAAGTGGTTTAATTTAAATGTATTTTTGTAAAAATATGGACAAGAATTACGTCTGAAATAAATAATTACATTAAATAAATAATATGAACAAAATATTTACGAATGTTGTTTGTTTATCCCGGGCCCCGCACACTGTACGGAACTCAAAAACAAATCATCACTATGAGACCAGTTCACTTCTTAATAGTTATTAGTAGTTTTCACTCATCGTTCAAATTCAATCCGGGTGTTTTATGACAAACGGAATACCAATGTTTTCGATAAAATAATAAAGTGTATAATGACATCACGTTTGTCAGTTTATGACCAAAAAGGTCTCGTATCCCATGTTTATTGACTATAAGGTTTTTCAAACACCCGCCGTTGACTAAATCCCATATAATTCCAGAGCATCACATAAATTAAGGTTCATGAAGTTTTACTAAATAAATAACTCTTGGTGAGTCAATCCATATAGTTTAGAGACAGTAAAAATATTATTTCATGTGCCGTACCATGTGGAACACAAATGCTTCGCAATCCCATCTGAAATATCTTATGTTTAACAACGCTGCTTGGCGACAAAAAATAGGAAAGGAAAAACATTCAAAGTCAAGCGTAATACTAGTACTCAGAAATTAAAAAAAAGTAATTGTTCATTGATGTGTAACCATTGTTTTTAGTTCATTTTCGCAAAAACTTTGTATTTTTAAGTTTGAGTATTTTGACTTTTGATCCATGCTGTATTTGCAAATTATTCAATTTTATACATCTACTTAAAAAATAAAAATAAAATGTTTATTTCAATTAGGTACAAGATGCATTCACCTTTTAAACAATAATTGCTTGTGTTAGGAGATCCCGCTCTTCCACTTAGCATTTACGATTAATTTCCAATTGAATGTAAACAATACAAAGCAAATAAAATAAAAATAAGTAATTAGGTTACTTTTAAATTACAGAAAAAAGGAAACCATGAGAACGAGCGCTATACAGAGAAAAAGGCAAACATTGGTGTGATGTGTACGGGTGTGAGTGAGAGTGTGCAAGTGTGAGGGTGTGTAGTGTGTGTGAGTTAAAATTAGCATTTTTAGTTCTACTCTAGAGTAAAAGTTTAGGTGTAAGTTAGCCCCACGGCAGTGTCTTGGGATCGGAAGAAGTCAAATACAGCTTCTTCCACTAACCGCTGTGTGCATCACAGCAGTCCTTATGAAAGTAAATAAGGTTATTGAAGCGTAGATACAATAGACTCAACATTATCGTAGGTATTAAGCCATTCAGTTTCAACTTTTTTACAGTCTCGGAGCTTCGGGGGTACGTAGATTTTTATTTAACAAGTTGTATAGGTGCGAAGATTGTCTTGCGTACTGCCTTTTAGCAAATCAGATCTAACTACGACAGTTGGAGCGAAGAGCTAAGTATCCCTTCTGCTACTTGGTTTAGAGGGATCATACGGGAGAGATGTATGTTTTTTAAGTATCCGTTGAAGCTAGTAAAGTTTTCTTATAGGCAGAATGTCAGATAGAAGGTAAAGGCTTTGGGTAAGAAATTAAAGAACATGACCTTAAGTAAGGTGTAAAAAATAATTTTTGTTTGCCCTCCCCAGCATAATAAACATTACGTGAGGATCGAATGGGCCAATGATATGTCCTATACTTGCTGCAGAAGTTTCTTTGAAGCCACGTGTCGCAGTGTTTTAAAGTTTATATAATTTTCCTAACTCTTTTCATAATCAGTTCGGCGTGCATGTGCCTGGACAGGCGCTGGTCAATCATAACACCTAGATATTTAGTATGTTATAACCTGTCAATTAACACATGAGCAGCCTGGGATTGGGGGTTGGGACAGTTATGGATTTTTATTTGGAATTCTAGGGACGGTTGGAGTACTTTTTTCTGTCTACGTAACTGATTTAAAAAAAAAATCACCTAAAGAAAGCTATATTATCAGCGAGTAACATAGGTTCTATTTTATTTTCAAAAAATTAGAGATCCTATGAAAATTGCAACAATGTAACCCATAATGATTTTTATAGGTAAATTTTTGATACCTTATCAAAAATTTACCTATAAAAGTCATTATTTGGCGTGCGCTGCTAAAACTATTGATAACACATAAAGTAATGTACTACAAGTTAATACTACTATAGTACTATTAACACAACACAAAAAAAATACTTGAAAAAAAAAACTTATAAATAATTCGAACAAAAAACGGTTATTTGTTCAAATTAGTCAATCAAAACACATATCGAAAGATGATGACATTCGTATCATGATATTAGTCCTTATCCAACTAAATAGTTTCATTATCAAGGTCAAGGTATCTACATGTAATTTTCTCTTTAAATTATTCGAATTGGACCTTTCGTTTAGAAGTTACGACGGGTATAAAAATGCTAAAAGTAAGAAAAATGCCGCGGTGTAAGCGAACAGCCTTAGGCTTAGTCTATTAGTTACCTACACATTCTATTTATTCTGGTATAAAAGGCACAATTAAAAGTCAAAATATACAGGAAAAAAGAACTGACTTGAAAGAAGTTTAAGTAGTGAGGTTTTAAAGCAAAGTCACTACTCTTCCTGCTTATTCCCAAAAAATATTACGTGAAGCGATCTCAACGCTCGCCCTCGAAGAGATGTGGCGTCTACGTATCATATTATGCTTTATCGATCTGATTTCAAAATAGTTGGTACTTCCTCACACAAAGTATATTTGTGTACTCGCGTATAAGGCTTGACTTCAGGTTTCTGCTATGAGTAGACTTGTTATACTTACAATATTGTTTGTCTACGTTTGGTGAGTGAGGTGACTTACCTACCTACAGTAATATATCACATAAAGAAACATTGATAATCAGAAACGAATGTCTGTTTCTAAAGCTATGCTACACTTTGAGAACATTTTGACTGATGTGATAACGATACATTGATTTTCCAGTCTGGTTTGTCCCTAGCCAGTCCTTTACCTAGGTGTTTACAAGCAGCTTTAATTAATCTGTTCGTGGCCATATCCAATCGTGACATATTTTTGTCAGCCGATATAGTCCACCAAAGATAATTTCAAACTTATCCACCCATCCCGTTGACAATTGATCCATTCGTTTTAAAATTCAATATTATTCCCGATTCCAGTAGCCCGTAGCGTACAATACACTACTCAAGTAGTCACAAAGTTTCCTGGAAGGGTCGGACAAGTTAACGATCGAATAAAATGCGACATAAAAGATAACTTATAATACTTAATAAGTTAATAGTATTGTCGATAAGTTGCTGTTTGTACATCGTGTACAGGCTGTTGTTATGTTTACTAGTTTTCATTAACGTTGATGGAAGTTAGGTTTATTGTAAACTCACTTTTCAGGTATTATTTTAAGTATAGTAAGCGCAACTGTTGAACGTGGGGTCCTGGGTTCGATTCCCAAGTCGGGCAAAGTGTTATTGGGTTTTTCAATTAGCAATTTCTCAGTAGCAGTGCAGTCACGTTTCGTATATAACTGGCAGAGGTAAATGTGTGTTATGTTTTAAACGAATTTCAGATTATAAGATTTTGAACTGTAAGCTTACCTCCTGTATGCTTGCCACCTTTGACATGATGACAATCATGAATCAATGTACGTTATCTTGTAATTAAGTAAAGAAACAAGCAAAAACAATAACTTCAGCATGCACGATACCACTGATTTCTAAGCTTTATGAACACTTCCTTTATTCCTTAAAACCAAGTAGAATAAAACTAGCAGTTAATAATTATTTATTTAAATCAGACACAGTGATCCTGTTGGACACATCACAATAATACAATTATATCTAAATTAAATAACTAAAGTACAGAAATCAAATAAATAAATCAAGTTAAAAATAACCAACTCTAGAGCTTCATAATAATTTACATCACCCTGTATGATGGCGTGACAATAAAAAGGGCTCTATTAAACGGAAAGCATTTATATTGAGAGGCCCTCGCAGTAATATAACACGAAGTGACATTAAGAATTACATTATAACTCACATAAAAGTTAGAACATACTGTAGATGGGTTCGACGCTATTTGTAAGAAGTTATGGAAAATCAAAGTATTCACGAGGAGTTTTGGACTAGCCTAGTAAGACTGCTTGTCAGACTTTTGGGCTTCTGACTACTCGTAACGACTGTCAAAGATGTAAGAATGACAGCCGGGACCAACGGCTTTACGTGCTTTTCGAGGGAGTCTCAATATGTAATGGATGGTCACCCATACACGGAACGACCGCGGCAAGTGTAGCTTAACCTTCGATCGACCCGTGCGGCTGTTATTATTTAGCCAGATTGTTCTTACTTTTTTTAATTTGGCAACCACACACAAACACACGCCCAAAAAGTATAACCCAAATCAGGTAATCCGTCCATCTACACGTCAAATATCCATGGATGGCATTCGATTAGAAACCTCATAAAGAGTCCCTTGAAACAATTAAGAAGGAGCAATCAAGGCAACCATTTTGTTAATCGTCTCGAAGAACAAAAAACCAAATAAAAAGCCCCCTAAGATGTCTCCATCGCGTGTTTTTGTGAGCACCCGTGTTCCAAATACCAGGGGCTTCATAAAATTAGGGCACTGGCTGTTGTTTTTTTTAATGCATGTTGGGTTTTTTAATTGTCATTTCAATGGTCATTATTTTGTTGTGGAATGTGTCCACTTTTGCCACTGGACAAATATCCAATATAGTTTTTAACCAGAATGCAATTATTTATTAAGATCTTTTTACTGAAAATTATTAAGTTGGTTTGCCTTTGTTTTCTTCAGAATCTATATAAATAAAAATTAATGTTTGTATGTTTGTCCTCTATCTGTTCCTAACCCTTTGTTCAGATTGTGATGAAACTTTGGTGGGTCTTCCGAGGACAAGGATTTCTGGTCCGAAAAATCTAAGTACATAATTATATAAGTAACAAAAATGAATATTCGTATGTTTCAACCAAACACTCTTGCAACAAACACGCATGCTGGGTAGTTAGGTACTGCTAGTAAAAAAAAAAACGTTTTTTGTACGTAGACAAAAGTAGCTAGAATATTCATAATTATATTAATTTGTAGATGTAGGTACTACACCGTACAACTAGTACAAAATAATATGTCAGACAGAAAAGCACATTCCAAGATGTCAACTAGCCTACAAAAAATAATTATTTCTTTACTAATACACCACAAACTTAAATAAAACAAAACTCTAAATCACAGACGACTTTATAATGGATAGTTTAAAAAAAAAACATTACGAGCATATTTTAGCAGTAGCAACACTAAAAACATCATAATTAAAAACAAAAGGACAACATTAACTTCACAATCGACGAAATTAAACATAAAAAGAATTAGAACCTTATTCCTCTCCTTAAAGGTTCAAATTCCGTTTATAGGATAGTTGTGGAAACTTATTATGTATTAATGTCTAGTTTGTTTTATGGTTTACGAGCCTCTCAGGTAGCTGTGGGCTATAAAAATTAGTGGAACCCTTTTATAAGTAGGGTTCCTTAAAATACGTTGGAGCAACAGATGAATAAAGTTTACAACATAAAATGGTCACAGTCAAATTTTGTGAGTTTAGTATGGCTGATTTACATTGATCTAGTATTTCCATTCAGTAACACTGGATCGAAATTAGCGACTGCTCTGTCCTAATCCAAAGCTGGATACTTTTTTTTTTTTTTTGAGTGTTGGAAATCATCAAATAACTTCTCCCGCTCTGGGCGGAGCGGGAGGGTGTGTCAAACTCTTACTGACCCACCCGTATTCCTTCCTGTTGCCTGTGTTGCGGGGGCCTCGGTGATCCATAAGTACCTTCCCGCGACCCCGGCAGGCATCGGCCCTAGTGGACCCCTACCTATGTGCTGACGACATCTCATTGAGGCGCGCGTGGAATACAACGCGCCGTCGACCCGGGCCTAGTCCTTACCGGACGGTAAGCTACCCATTGCTCATCGTCCGCAAGCCCGCGCCTACGGTGGCCGGGAATCCCGACGCCCAGGGCGTCTCCTGCGGCGGCTAGGGGCGAGAGGGCGCAAAACTTGCCTTTCCCTCAATCGTCCCGCTTCCTCCTTCGCGAGCATTACTGCTTCACAGAAGGAGGTGACGGCTGCCCATGCCCTCTCGCTCCGTACCATGGCCTGAACCAGGGCCGGACGCGAGAGGTCTTTGCCGCCGATCGCCTCCACGAGGACACGGCGGTGCTCTGCCCAAGCCGGGCAGACCTCCACCGTATGCTCCACCGTGTCCTCCGGGCGATCCACACAGTGGTGACACCCGGGCGTTTCCTCCCGCCTTATCCGACACAGGAACCTCCCGAAGCTGCCGTTTCCGGTGCGGACCTGCGTCAAGCGGAAGGTGAGGACGCCGTGGCGCCTCTCTAGCCACTCCTCAAAGAGGGGACTTATCACCTGTGGCGTGCCCAGCACTGGGTTGCGACAACCGTAATCTCCATGACGCCATGAGATCCCGCCGGAGCTCCGTCCGCTGTGCCGCGATTTCTCGCGGCAGTGGGCTTATGCCCCGGCGTTTTGCCTCCTCGCGCCACTCCCATACGTGCGCGAGGACTTTTGCCTCCAGATCCCATGGCAGCAATCCGGTAAGGAGGCTCGCTGCCTCACAGGAGACCGTGCGGTATCCCCAGACCATCCGGATGGCCATGACCCTTTGGGCCGCGCTCAACCGGTGGGCTGGCCGCAGCGCCAGAGAGCGCGCCCATACAGGAGCCCCGTAGAGGGCCATGGACCGCACGACCCCTGCATAGAGCCTCCGGCAGGAGGCGTTTGGACCCCCTAGATTGGGCAGGAGCCGCTTCAATGCAGCGCCTGCCCGCTCCAGTTTGGGAGCCAAACGTCGGAAATGCTCCATGAAGTTCCACCGGCTGTCGAGGACGAGTCCCAGGTACTTCATCGTCGACTCAACGCCGATGGAAACCCCTCCTACCGTTACTTGGGACCCCAACGGTGGCGCGTTCCGAGGACCATGAAAACACATGGCCTCAGACTTGTGCGGGGCCCCTTCGAGTCCCAATTGCCGGATCCTTTCGACGATTGTCGCAACCCCGCGTCCGGTAATTCGGTCGCCGCCTGGTGCGACCTCCCCTGCGCCAGGACCAACGTGTCGTCAGCGTAGCACACTACGCTGACGCCGCTAGGGAGGTCGGCGCGCAGCAACCAGTCGTATCCGATGTCCCACAGATGCGGCCCCAGGACCGATCCCTGTGGAACACCGCACGACATCTCTTGCCGGTTCCACATTCCCTGGTGACCGGGGTAGATGACGGCCCTGTCCGTCAGATAGGCCTCGACCACACGACAGAGGTAGGTCGGCATCCGGTGGTACCGGAGTGCCTCCCTGATGCAACTCCAGGGCAGGGTAAAGCTGGATACTTACTGGATGCTGGACTGGATTGAAAAGTGTTTACGTTGGTAGAGATATCGAGCACACTACACACAGTAATAATACAGTTTGCTTCTGTCTGCTCTGGGGGGCTTGTGGCTAAGTAATAACAGCCGCACGGGTCGATCGATCAGGTTAAGCTACGCTTGCCGCGGTTGGTCCGTGGATGGATGACCATTTTTACATACCAAGACCCCTCCGTGCCTCGGAAAGCACGTTAAGCCGTTGGTCCCGGCTGTCATTTGTAGATCTTTGACAGTCGTTACGGGTCGTCAGAAGCTCGAAAGTCTGACAACCAGTCTTACAAAGGGGTATCGTGTTACCCAGTAAGTGGGTTGTGGAGGTCAGATAGGCAGTCGCTCCATGTAAAATACTGGTATTCAGCTAAATCCGGTAACACTGGAAGCCGACCCCAACATAGTTGGGAAATGGCTAGGCAGATGTTGCTTCTGTCTGCGCTGACCCTGACACCCAAACAGTTATTTATTTATTCAATTCTTTATGCACAATCCAAAAACTTCACCTATCAAAAGCATTATTAAGCGTTTTACAGTTTCAAATGCAAATGGACCTCCATCACAATAAACTAAGTACTTCAATTAAATACTTCATTAAACGTGATCAAAGAAGAGCTTCCTATATCGCGAACTAAACTAGGCTAGTTATTAAACGGTTAATAAAATCGTGGTATTGGGTCAGTCTGTCTAATTGCAGGTATTGATTGCATTTATTATTTACCTCCGCGACTCCGCGTGTGTTAGCCAATATTAAACGAAGCCAGTTGAATAACAGGTTAATAATAGTTTAGATTAATCTGTGACGAACGGTTATTCGTTACAGCCTAATAATATTAGCTTGTAATTGCCCCAATTTAGTATAAAGGAGGCCCCTTATAATTAGAGATCGGATATTCGGATGCATATTTACCTAAAGTGAATTTTTAGGTATGAAAGTATGGAAGCGGCTTCTTAAAAGTATATGCCAGGAACACCGGGATTGCATAACTAGCCGGGTGTATAGTATGGATGCGACCTCTAAAGAAATATTTATTAAACAAAACCAAGAAATAAAGAATCGGGGGTTTTTTTTTTGTTGTTGTTATGCAATCCACAATCCAAGAGGATTACATAACTATTTAGATAAAATTATTCCAAATATATGTATTCCGTTATCTTGACGTTGTTTGCTATTCCATTTTGGTATTTACCTATCTACCTTATTCGGTACTACCTTACAATATTAGGTAGGTAGATATGCACCCGATTCGATAGTCAGAAAAAAACTCAAAATTCCGGAATCGCGGGATTTTTACGATAGATACAAAAGTGCATTCCATAATAGCCAACATCTCAACTTTAGGTGAATATGCATCCGAATATCTGATCTTTACTTATAATATACAAAAATAAGCATTCAGTAAGATACCTAAGGCCACTTTTCCTCACGTTGTATCACTCATCATTTTTGTTATGTTATTGGATTAAATGTTTTGATGGCACAGTGATCAAGGCCTCGCCTCTCATTCCCGAGGCTGTGCTGCTGGGGAGTTTGTTGCGCCACTTCTTCTTCCCAACTAAAGCACTAGGAAGTGGTGAAGGGCGGGCGTTTTTGGGGGACTGTCTTATGTAATTTTGACGTTAGAAAAGCGCTGATTCTCAACCTAGTTTGAATAAATGACTTTTGATTTTGATTTTGTTGATTCAAATCAGGGTAAGTACCAATGTGAGTTTTTCATTGTATATCTATGTAGTTTCTGAGTGTACGAGTATCTTGGACATCACTGACACCGGTGAAGGTAAAAAATGTTGCTGAAGTTTGGTTGATTGTTTGTTTGAACGCGCTTATCTCTGGAACTACCAGTCGGGTTTGAATTCTTTTGCATTTGATAGCCCAAATCTTGGGGAAGGTTATAGGCTATTTAACATCATACTACGATCCTTAGGAGCCAAAAGAAAAAAGTCAGAAAGAACGCTAAGCGAAAACGAAGAAAAAGCGCGATGCGATGCGATGCGAGACGGTGGGTCGGGGGAACAAGACATTTCACGCAGATGACGTCGCAGGCAGAGCTGGTAGTTAATATAAGTCTAAAGTCATAAGTCTAAAATGGTGATCAATGCTCGTGCTTTCTTTGTACCAGAAAGAAGCCTGTGCCCAGCGGTCGGACCATAATAGGCTGTTTTTATCAACTTGTTTTGTCCCACTGCTAGGCAAAGGCCATAACTTTCCACTTTCTTTATTATTATTAGTATTGGATGAAAAACAAGCAGATCACTTATCAGTAGGTCCATCTGATGATACACTCCAGCCAGCTCCGCGTCAGTGGAAACCCACCCTGTTTCCACTGACGCGGAGCTGGCTGGAGTGGAGAGGAGCGGACCGTGAATTGGTCAATCACAGTGATCGTAAACTGCGGAGTGAAGATTTCGAGCACATTGGCCTTATCACCGCCGCTTATAGATATCAGATACCAGATAAATCATAGTAGCGATGCTATTCCAGAAGCACACTGTATAGCTATATACGAGTAGCAATAGTGTTCACAGTTCACTCATCATTTCAGCCGAAAGACTTCCACTGCTGGACATAGGACATAATTTCTCATCCAAAAACCCTATACAGAGGGCTTAGGGCTTTTGGATGGGAAATTATCAAATAACTTCTCCCGCTCTGGGCGGAGCGGGAGGGTGTGTCAGACTCTTACTGACTAAAACCCACCCGTATTCCTTCCGTTGCCTGTGTTGCCAGGGGCCTCGGTGCCCCTTTGGACTTCCACGCGACCCTGGCAGGCATCGGCCCTAGTGGACCCCTACACATGTGCTGACATCTCTTTGAGGCACGCGTGGAACACAATGCGCCGTCGACCCGGGCCTGGTCCTTATCGGACGGCGAGCTATCGATTGCTCACCGTCCGCAAGTCCTGTATTGTATTGAATTAGACCCTTAACCAATCTACCTCTATCGTGTGGTCAAGGCCTACCTGACGGACAGGGCCGTCATCTACCCCGGTCACCAGGGAGTGTGGAATCGGCAAGAGATGTCGTGAGGTGTCCCACAGGGATCGGTTCTGGGGCCGCATCTGTGGGACATCGGATACAACTGGGTGCTGCGCGCCGACCTCCCTAGCGGAGTCAGCGTAGTGTGCTACGCTGATGACACGTTTTTTTTTTTTTGGCAGAAGTGGAAAATCCCCTCGGACACCTGAACTGTCTCACGGCCTAATGAGCCGTGAGTCAGTTCAGGTAGTGTCGGACTCGAACCGACTAAAAACCACTCCTGCTCTGCTGGTGTCCCCCTGACAAAGTCAGAGACCTTTGAAAACGAATTTGTTATTAGACTGAAAAAAAATTATAATGGGTTTTTCCAAATTTTTTGAGAAGCTACAATTTTTTTATCAATTTTGAATAATGTAACGAAATAAGACGGTTGTTTTCTATGCTTCACGCGTTTTATTCTCATTTAATATAAGGGAAGCATAGATTACCCTAACTTATTTCTTTTTATTACTTTTTCTATAGTTTCAGTTCAAAATTTTAATAAAATGATTCCCTAGATTTATTATTTTTCTCTCTCTCCACCGATCACCTCCATGAGGACACGGCGGTACTCTGCCCAAGCCAGACAGACCTCCACCGTATGCTCCACCGTGTTCTCCGGGCGATCCACACAGTGGTGACACCCGGGCGTTTCCTCCCACCTTATTCGACACAAGAACCTCCCGAAGCTGCCATGTCCGGTGAGGACCTGCGTCAGGCGGAAAGTGAGGATGCCGTGGCGCTTCTCTAGCTACTCCTCAAAGAGGGGACTTATCGCCGCAATTGTGGCGTACCCTGCACTGGGTTGTGACAATCGCGCACCCCCATACGTGCGCGAGGACCTTTGCCTACAGATCCCATGGTGGCAATCTAGCAAAGGAGGCTCGCCACCTCACCGGAGACCGTGCGGTATCCCCGGACCATAAGGATGGCCATGACCCGTTGGGCCGCGTTAAACCGGCGGGCAGACTGCAGTGCCAGGGAATGCGCCCACACAGGAGCCCCATAAAGGGCCATGGACCGCACGACACCCACGTACGCACGTAGAGCCTCCGGCAGGAGGCGTTTGGACCCAATAGATTGGGCAGGAGCCGCTTCAAGACAGCCCCAGCCCGCTCCAGTTTGGGATTCAAACGTCGGAAATGCTCCACGAAGTTCCACCGGCTGTCGATGACGAGTCCCAGGTACTTCATCGTCGACTCGACGCCTATGTGAACCCCTCCTACCGTTATTTGGGACTCCAACGGTAGCGCGTTCCGAAGACCATGAAAACACATGGCCTCGGACTTCTGTAGGGCTACCTTGAGTCCCAATTCCCGGATCCTTTCGACGATTGTCGCAACCCCGCGTGCCGCTATCTCGGCCGCCGCCTGGTGCGCCCTCCCTTGACCCAGGACCAACGTGTCGTCGGCACTAAGGGGTGTGTACAAGGTTCGATTGGAGATCCGATCCTGTGGAATCCGGTGCTGGATCCTCTGTTGAAAGCGCTCGAAGAGCGAGGCAACCACTGCCAGGCGTTTGCCGATGACTTGGTGCTCATTTTCGACGGGGATATAGCACTTGAAATCCAAAGACAAGCCAATGCCGCCCTCGAGTATGTTCAGAGGTGGGGCATAAGCAATAAGCCAGTGCCTGGGCACCGGCAGCGAGGAAGGTCGGAGTTCAAGAACTCCTGAATTCAGTCCAGCGGGGGTTCGCTCAGAAGCTCTGCAGATCCTACCGTACTGTGTCACTCAACTTCGCGCTCGTGTTGGCTGGGATGCTCCCGCTTGACCTCCGAATACAGGAGGCAGCCGCACTGTACGAGGCAAAGCGGGGGTTACCTCAGCCATCGCTTGCAGGCCGCGAGGTGGAGCGGGTGGTGGCATTTGCAGGGGTTCCGCATCCAGCGAAACATACGGCCATGGGGTTCGTGAGCTTGGTAGATCAGTCCCATGTGGAGTCCCACAACAGCCAAGATATACGGTATTTACCGGCGGCAGCAAGCTCGAGGGCAAGGTCAGAGCGCACTGTCCCTCTGGGACAGGGAAGCCGAGATAAAGTCCCTCAAGCTTAGCTTGCCGACGTGCTGTACTGTCTACCAGGCAGAACTCCTGGCCATATGTGAAGCGACGCGCCAAATCCTGCGACGCAGAGAGGTAACTTTCGGTATCTATAGTGACTCGATGGTGGCATTGCAAACAGTCACAAACCAGGGTTCTCTCCATGCTCTGGCAGTGGAGGCGCGAGCGAACCTCAACGTGGCTCTATCTCAGAGCAAAGATGTGTCCTTGTTCTGGATAAACGAACGAAGGAAACGAACGCGCGGACCACCTCGCTAAGGAGGCGGCACTGCGCAGCAAGAAGAGAACTACGACCTCTGCTCGGTATCATTCATCAAGCGGCAGATCCGTATGGAGTCGCTTGACGAATGGAACCGGAGGTATAAAGAAGGAACAACAGCCTCAGTCACTAAGATCTTCCTCCCAGACGCCATCGACACCTTCCAGATTGTAAAGAAAATAAAGCCGACCGGGGTGGTGACCCAGTGTTTGACGGGCCACGGTGGGTTCTCCGAATACTTGCACCGCTTCAAGTGTAAGGAGAACACATCGTGCATCTGCGAGCCGGGGAGCACCCCCGGCTCGCAGATGCACGATGGGTTCTCCTGGAGTCAGTCCCGCACATCCTATTCCAGTGTCCTGTATGCGAAGGGGAGAGATTCGGAATCGAAAAAGAGTTGGAGACCGAATTTAATATCAATAATATTGCTGTTCTCTTGAAAAATAATAAATCTAGGGAATCAATTTATTAAAATTTTGAACTGAAACTATAGAAAAAGTAATAAAAAGAAATAAGTTAGGGTAATCTATGCTTCCCTTATATTAAAACGTGTCATCAGCGTAGCACACTACGCTGACTCCGCTAGGGAGGTCGGCGCGCAGCACCCAGTTGTATCCGATGTCCCACAGATGCGGCCCCAGAACCAATCCCTGTGGGACACCGCACGACATCTCTTGCCGATTCCACACTCCCTGGTGACCGGGGTAGATGACGGCCCTGTCCGTCAGGTAGGCCTTGACCACACGACAGAGGTAGGTCAGCATCTGGTGGTACCGGAGTGCCTCCCTGGTGCAACAGGGCAGGGCAGGGTATTGAAGGCCATGTCTAGAGACACCGCCAAGACGACCCCATCCTAGGCAACAGCATTCCCCGTCGTGAGGGCCTGCACGCGCATGATGGCATCCACTGTAGAGCGCTGTAGAGCGCCTCCTGCGGAAACCAAATTGGCTCTCCGCCAAATCCGGCCCCACTCGCTCCAGCCGCCCAATGAGGCGGTCTGCAATGACTCCTTCAAAGTGCTTGCCCACCTCGTCGAGCAGCACGATGGGCCGATATGCGGACGGAGAGTCCGCAGGGCGCCCCGGCTTCTTTATAAGGACCAATTTTCCCGTCTTCCAATGAAGCGGGAACTGGCCCTTCTCCAAGCATGCACTTAGGGGCTCCTAAGTGCATGCTTGGAGAGGGGCCAGTTCAGAGCCTCCAAGGCCAGGATCCAGGCTTTTCCAGGTAAGCCGTCGGCTCCTAGGGCGGTATTTTTGTCATTCAGCCTGCGTACCGCCACTCTCATCTCTACCTCGGTCACCTTCGGAGCATCGTCGTCGTCGTCGTCGTCGGCGGTGTGATCCGCATCTGGCACCGCAGTAGGCGGAGCCATGGGTGGGGAGGTGTATTCCCCTCGTGAAGGGAACAGAGTGCTCACCACGTCCTCCACAAGCTGGGGCCGGAGACTCTGTGTCAGCGGGGGAGCCCATGGGCGGAGTTTATCCCGTACCACTTTGTACGGGCGTCCCTACGGGTCCCTGTTCAGAGTGCCCAGCAACTACTCGCGGGCCAGTCCGTTGGCCCGCAGGATCTCCGTTTGGAGGGCGGTCTTCGCCGCTCTGTACCCCTCGTACAGCTCCGCCTGAATGGCTTCCGTATCCGGAGGTCGAATACGGAGCCTGCGGTGCCTGATGTTCCGGCGTCACGCAGCAATGCACGCAGTGCGCAGAGCCGTCACCTCCTGCGACCACCAGTACACCTGGCGCGAGGCTTGTCCGGGCTGGACCCGGAGCATTGCCACGTCACATATTTCGGACATGGCCTCCCGGAACCACTCCGCCTCGTCGGTGATGCCAGCATGCCTGTCCGGTGATAACACCCAGGCCTGCACGATCGAGGCTTCCAGGCTCCCCCACTGCTACTTCGACCGGTTCTGAGCTTCCCGCATCCAGCGGATTCCTGCAAATTTCACAATTCACTGGTAGATGTGTATACAAGATTTAATTGAAATAACTGAAATCCTCCTAAGGGGACTTCCTATATGACAGGTCCTGTAGGTTTAAAGACTGTTTGTACAAGGTGTTATTGACATAACGTAGAATCTCTTAAGGGGTGATTTTACTCATCATTACGGACAACTTTTTACTATGGGACCAAAAAAGAATTTGAAGAAAAAAATCTGCTGCTCCATAACTTGCATTTATTTATTCTTTTTCTAGTTCATCACACATTTTACCATTGATTAATTAGTGTTTGCTTTTGTACATGAACCCTGTCAGGGCACTGCAGAACATGCTATGTTAGCGTAACTCGACAAAATGAACGGAACGGCAGATTTCTCTTTTCACGATTTCACGTTTGGTCCCACAAAGATGATTATGACCCGTTTATACCCCCTGAAGAGGGTTTCCGTTGTTTCGATTACATCTTGTGCGCCATACAGCCTTTAAACCTACAGGACCACTATAATAAAAACTCCAACTCAATATAAAAGATAGGCATATGTACAGGCAATCATTTATAAGTCTACCTAACCTCAAGTCTCTCTCGACGCAATTAGCGACACACATTAACATTTTATTGTTATTGACTGATATTGTTTAATAACACGCGTAATTATTATATTGCGGTCGATTACGATCCTTCCATTATAAGTCTTTGAAGAAACGAATGATACCGCACGCGGCTGTTCTGAATTTTATTAATTTCTGTAAACTGGTGCAAAAAAATCTTTTACACGTCATAAGTCAATTATGTTATACGACAACTCTAAGAAGAAACACCGAATGAAACTCAGAAAATCTTAGTCAGATTATATGAGGACCATGCAGATTATAGTGTCTGAGAGAACCACACAGATTTGATTGGACCTGTCAGTCATTGCACGCATTTGTCAGTAATCGTGCAGCTCAACTCAGACAGCACAGCAGCAGCATTATGCTGAGCGATAGCCGTTTTGCGTGGATGTGACGCATATTTCCCCAACTTGTTCTTTTTTGTTTGTGTTAGTTCTTTTTTGTGTTTGTGTTATTTCTTGGCGCCATGTTTACCGCAAATAAAACTACATAATTTATTTCTTACTTTATTTTTCTTTGAACTTAAGGAACGGTTAAAATAACGCATCAGTTTTAGATAAAGTTCGGCTTTGGAGAGCGTTGTTTTTGTCACGCGTATATCTTTCCGACAGGCTCTACCTATAAAGTCTAGTAAAGGTGCTTTTCCGGAAATGCTTTTTTCAGTAGAAGCTATTATAAAATCTATATCACGAACTTCTTTTTTTCACTAGAAGCTATTATAAAATCCATATCTCGAACTTCTTTTTTTCACCAGAAGCTATTATATATAATCCATATCTCGAACTTCTTTTTTTCACCAGAAGCTATTATAAAATCCATATCTCGAACTTCTTTTTTTCACCAGAAGCTATTATAAAATCCATATCTCGAACTTCTTTTTTTCACCAGAAGCTATTATATATAATCCATATCTCGAACTTCTTTTTTTTTCTATATTCCAAATAAAATAAAAACTTGTATGATAACTAATTAATAATAATTTGATATTCACAACGAGTAAATATTTTATAAGCACAATTTTGGTACGAAGACGGTGACCATCCCTCCGTGCCTCGGAAAGCACGTTAAGCCGTTGGTCTCGGCTGTCATTTGTAGATGTTTTATAGTCGTTACAGATAGTCAGATACTGAAAAGTGTGACAACTAGCCTTAGCAAGAGGTATCATGTTACCCAGCAAGTGGGCTGTGGAGATCGGATAAGCAAGCACTTCATGTAAAATACTGGTATTCTGCTGTACCTGTTTAGACTAGAAGTTGACCCCAACGTAGGAAAATGCTAGGTATTGACTTGCACTTACAAAAAATATTCGTACTTCTATAAATATCTTTACCTGAACCATATTTAAACTTAATAAGTTTCCCCAAATAGAGTTCACGTCCATACAAATGCCGACCTATTTTTAACGCAGCAATTTCTATTAAAATATAATATTGTACATTTGTATGTCATCGCAAGGGTTGTAAGCTGAGACTGTGAGGAACAGATACCTCTCTGTTACTCTCCTGTGGGAGGAAGTAGGTCGGTTTAGGAGAGGTGTACAAGATTTTTTATGTGAGTAAATAGAATTTAGCTAAAGTGTGTTTTAAATGCTATTCCTTCGTCTTACGGACTATTGACATTACACTTATTAGACTTTCGAAAAGGTCTCAAACAGCTTTGAAAAGTTTTTGGAGATTAACAAAGAAGATACAGCGACAAGGCTTACAATAACAGTTTGTCACTGAAATCTGTGGGGACCTATTGTGTAAAACACATACAATGGCTTACCTTTCATTTTGACAATTCAACAACATTCTTTCCGTCATTAACGATGTGGAAAAGACATATAAAGCAATGGATCAGCAATTTTCTTCAAAATCCTTCGGATTGTGATCGAGTGTGTTACGCAATTGGGGTGGTGTCCATTATTTATTTATTTATTTATTTATTTATTTATGTACAGTTGCCAGAACATCAAGTTACCAGAAACTGACAAACTGACAGTTTGTGGTAACTTGATGTGCTGGCGACTGTACACACAGTAAAGTAGATGGTTAGATGGTTGTTGTTGAATTGTGAATAAATTAATAATGTTGTTCTTCATTGTGTGGAGTGTAGACAAAGCTTTACATCGCTTGAGGGATATCATGCCAAAGTATTGTTACAGTATCATACTTTTACAAAGCGTACCGACATGAAAAGTGAGTCACGTGTCAACAATACAATACTAATAACACTAAGGAACCTATTTATCAACACCATCACGCTGGCTCAGCTGAAAAGGAGTACCCAAGCAGCACTGTCAAGTCTTAAAAAGGTATTGTAGATGTCTTCAAGTCAATAACAAAATTGTAGTTGATGTAACTGGTGACCGAAAAGCAGGCGGCTTTCTCGCGCAACGCATCAGCATTGCAATTCAGCGAGGAAATCCGGCCGCAAGCATCCTCGGTACAATGCCTCGAGGGCCTTTTTACCCGACTGCCTCAGGAGGGTAATGTTTTTCGAGAGTATATATGTATGTATGTATGTCTATTTCTTTGGCACGCTCTGTAGCCTAAACGGCTTGATGGATTTTAACATATGAGGTGTCGTTAGATTCGTCTTAATTGTGGGAGTAACATAGGCTATATAATATTTATAAATTGCATCTGCAAATATAAAAAAAGAGGGGAAGTTTTTTTTTAATAATTTGCAACAATATTGGTATCAAATAAAAGCTAGTAATGATTAATTTTTAAATATATATATTAATAAAACTAAAAAACTTGAAATAAAATAAATTATTTAAAAAACAAAAAACCCGACTGCAAAACACATAACTGAAAAGGGAAAAACAATTATAATCTATATAATTTTGGTCTTGCAGTCGAATCGGTTAGTCGGTCGAATAACCTGAAATAAATGGTGTAACTTTTGATTGTCCCCGAGATTCCTCTCCTGTGTTTTTGCAGTCGGGTTTTTTGTTTTTTAATTAGGTTTAACTTAGTTTTAATTTAATTTAGTTAATGTTAATAATCATCTTCTAATTGAATTCTTGGCCATTGCCTGGGTTAAAACTAAATCGACTCCCAAGAGATCTTCAGGATGACAGAAGAGTTAAGCAAAAGTGGGCACAGGTTTACAGAATAAGTTAAGAAAGACTTTAAACTACTTTACAGATGAACTTCGGTACGATTTATAAGATCATTGGTGTATTCTTCCTTTTATGTTCAAGATAATTATCTCGACGTTATACTTAAGACTTAATATTGGTATGTAAGATATCGACAATACTTACCATGTTAAGAATTTCTAAAATAGCAGAGAATTAAACAAGACTTATAAAAACTAACTTCACATACTAATCTTAGATTTTTTTTAGATAAATTATGGTGGTATGATTTTACAACTCATTATTCTAAAACAGATGCAAAATAAAGTGGTTCTCTAATAATGAATACCTATTCTGTAGTGTTGTTTTGTCTAATCTTACAGATGAAATTCAAATGTACAATAGTTTATCGTGTCAAATTAACAGTTTTATAAAAATTATAAAATTAATTAATATATCGGAACTACGTTAGTCACTCGTTTGACTAATCGGGACGCCAGCGCCCCAAAGCGGCGCTCGACAGAGTATACAACATAACGCTCGACCGGAGTTAAGTTCAGTCTGTCGGTAGTGTCGGAGGCGGTCAAGGAGTAAACACGTATAGAAACTGTCGCGCGTTCCATATAGTTGTGTGTGTGAATAGCTAGTGTGATTATTGGATCGTAAATTATAATTTGATGTAAACTGGAAACGGTTTTTCTATTGTGCAATAACCAACCCTTCCCATTGTACGCCCACAGTAGTTAAAATATGGCTGATGATAACGAGCGAGACGTAACTTCTCCGTCATCAGAAGTGGGATTACGTGTTGGTTCAGGCGCAAAATGAAAACGCTGATTACGTGTTGGTTCATGCGCAAAGTGACCGTTGGCGTGCCATGTTTGAACAACAAAATGCAAACATGCGAGCGCTGATTGAAGCCCTGCAAGCGCCTTAAACCAACAATCGTGTGGATCTGCCCGAGTTCGACCCAGGCAAGGTATGTACGGATGCGCGATCATGGTGCGCGAGAGCTGATTTGTGTTTTACTGAAAATTGACTGTTAGGAGGTCAACTTGTTGTGGCAATCAGTAAGGCGCTTAAAGGAGCAGCATCAACGTGCCAAGTGAACAAAGATATTCTCGCTGAAATGCTACAACTGCGGGAAAACCAGCCACAAGCGATCTGAGTGCAGAAGCAAGCCGATTGACAGCAGAATAAGAGCTACGACGTCTTCAGCATCGAGCCAAGCAGCCCCACAGCCATCTGCGAAGCCCTTCGTGTGCTTCAAGCGTGGGAAACCAGGATATATCGTGGCCCGGTGCGTGAATAGTGGCAGCCAATTGGATGGTGGAGCACGTGTTGTTAGTAGTGAACGGCGATCGGATGTTTGCATCGTACAACTTCCCTCAGGCACGTTAGAACACAACGGTGAGCTGTATTGTTTTGTTTACGATTCTGGTGCTGAATGCTTGTTAGTAAATGAAATAAGTGCAGCCAAATTAAGTGGCAAATGAGTTAAGAACGATGTTGCGTTGACTGGTATTGGTCAAACACGTGTATTCAGTCTAGAACAAACCTTATGTAGCGTAACGATTAGCGAATACCAGTTTGAGATTTGGTTACATGTGCTTCCCAACCTTCAAAGTAATCTTATGATAGGACGTCAAATATTGAACCTAGGCTTTTCCATTAACATGTCTGCGGCAGAGATATCGTTACATAAAACTCTTGTTGTAAATGGGGTTATAAACGGTCATCGACAACAAGATGATTTTAAAACTACTTGTACCAGTCGAAGTAGATAGTGATCACAATGGTGATGAGTAAGCTTGTTATGAGAAACACGCGAGTAGGGTTCTCTATCGGCCGTAGTAAAGTCGACCGTACCAGTAGCTATTACGTAGTCGTAGCCCGTTAGAAATCGGTGTCTCTTGAGGAAACTCAAATAGTCCGTGGGTGCGCGGTGCGCGTTTGGCTCTGGCGGAGGTCGAGATCTGGATAGACCGTAGTGTGTAGTCAGTGGGTGATGCACACGGGCGATCCACTTGATGGATATGCGTACAGATTGATCCATGCGCTGGATGTGTGACAGCAATGCGATTGCTGGTCAGCTGGAGAGCCGTGGCGTTAGAGGTCTTACTCGAGGGTTTCTGTAAGCTTGGCAATTTTAGTTGCAGTAGAGTTTTAAATGTTGTTTGATGGTACATGACCCAGGGTAGTGATTGTTGTATTTTACCATGTTTGATATAACTAAAGATTAAGATTTGGTTAAAACAAAACTAGAGTTTTAAAAATTTCCTTATTTTCACCGACCCGATGAATCTAGAGTTTGGTCAGGATTGGCTGAGTCGAACAAACACAGTTGTTGATTTCTGGTTGCAGGTTGACACACTAGGACGTGTGCAAGCAGGATGGCCGTGTCGGAAATACGTTAGTCACTCGTTTGACTAATCGGGATGCCTGCGCCACCAAGCGGCGCTCTACAGAGTCTACAACATAACGCTCGACCGGAGTTAAGTTCAGTCTGTCGGAGGCGGTCAAGGAGTAAACACGTTTAGAAACTGTCGCGCGTTCCGTATAGTTGTGTCGTGTACCTACAGTGTGTGTATAGCTAGTGTGATTATTTGATCGTAAATTATAATTTTATTTAAGCTGCAAACGGTTTTTCTATTGTGCAATAACCAACACTTCCCATTGTACGTCCACAGTAGTTAAAATATGGCTGATGATAATGAGCGAGACGTACCTTCTCCGTCATATATATTATTAACACAAAAAACTAAAAATATATCTATATTTAGCAAAAACCGAATCTTAATTCAATTTTCAATATTGATGTGTATGTTGTGATAAATCAAATAAAAAGCGTAAAATTACGAAAAACAAAATGAATAACTATGTGTCCATATTTAACATTGCTCAAAAGGGGCAACCATTACCTCTTATAGCAGTATTATTATAATATTTCTTCAATTTTGTAGGAAAGTGATGGAGCTATAGCTCCATCTCTTTCTCACGCTGAAGTAATATTGAGATAATACTGCTATAATTATGCAATAGCATTATTAAGACAATATGGTTTTAGTAAATCAGAGTTAGAAACGAATTAAGTGATTTGGCCTTATATAGATTTATGTCATTCTTCATAATTCAGTTGAGTATAAACTATTTGTTTGAAAATGCTGAGTCCAGAAGCATTTATCATGGACATAGTTAAGATTAAGCTTATACTAACTGGATTTAGGAATTCTAAGTAAACTTATGCAGCCCTGTAGACCGGGCCGCATAAGTTTACTTAGAATTTCTAAATCACATATAAACATACAATACATAGTATTTGAAAAACTGTTTTTAATTCTAGGACGACTTGAATTTATAAACACAGTTAGCAACTCTTTAGCAAAGTTTATCTTGGCCAAATCAAAGTTAAGATATTTTATAGACATATTAGATGTAACCATGATCTGTTTGGCTGCGTGGGTAGGTACCTACCTATTCAGAATTTGATAAACATAATTTAGGACTAGACATTCATTAAAAATAGGTAAGATTAGTTTAAAATTGAGACTGCCTCGTTGGTCTAGTGATCGCAAGCGCCACTGCTGCGCATGAGGTCCTTGGTTCGTTCCCGGGTTGTGCAAAGTGTTATTGGGTTTTCCATCTGGCTTTTCTCAGTAGCAGCCCGGATTCTGGATTTGTGCACGTTTGATGACTTAAACATAACTGGTGAAATGTGGATGTACTATAGGTACACCACTGCCTGACCCTTTTGGCAATACTGGTGTGATGATATGTTATGTTATAAGTGTAAAATTCAGGACATAGCCTAGAGATATTAGAAAAAAAAATACAAGAAAACTGTTGATGGAATTTGAATAAAACCGAACTTTGCTTGCCTAAATATTAAATAGAAAACAAAGGCCGAAGACTAATAATAAGTCAAACAAGTCAGATCTTCCATTGTAACATATTTGTGGTATTAAGGTACCATCTAAAAATATCTCATAACCTTTACCAAAAGTTCAACCACAAAAATAATAGATCCACATCAACATCACATAGAGAGATTACACACAAAAACAAGAAAACTGGATTAATATATTTAACGTGCTACCAAACAAAACCGAACCTTATTGCAAAGTGATATGACCCACAAAACATTGCCTCGTTCAATATATCAAAGGGCAATATGAAATGATGTGTCATGTAATGGTTAACCGACCATTTCTAGATGTAAGGAGGCTCTTCGTCTTCGGTAACTAGCCGTGACTATTGAATTCAGTCGGTTGCGACACAGGTGGGCTGAATGAACGAAAATAGTCTCAAAATCAATACTATACTTGCGAAGATGGTTGTAGTGAGGGGTTTAGGTTTAATTGGTATCGAATATCGATAGTTGACGATTTGATTCGGAAAGAAATTATCTTTACTAGCGTTACAACATGTTGAATCGGGATAGAAAGTAACCCGCTTCATCGCCGTATAAAAAATATTCGTTTGCCAAATAAAAACAAAGTAAATATGTATGATCAAATGTTAAGACTTAGCTTGGCAGAAATATTACTCAAAAAGGGCAGTGAGTTTGAAAAAAAAATCAAAAGACTAGATGTAGGTTATGACGAGTTAATGTTGAGAACTCGAAACCGTTTGTAGGCTACTCTGAAACTTATTAGGTAAACACTGAAACTACCTTTTTGTATGCCTGTCTTTTGTAGAGTACTTACTAATTAATTCAAACTTACGCCAGATTCAAATGCGATTTTCCCTTAAAGTATTGATAGCTATCTATCATGATGGTGTTACGAACATAGTATAATCCAAACATAACTGGTAAGTTGACATTTTTATTTCACCAGAAAAACGTTTTTGAATTTTGCGTAACTGTAACGTATTTACGCTACTCATAAGAAGCTAAATTTTAGCATAGTGTTAAAAATCAAACTCACGGAAAAAAAACATCGATATGTACAACATAACACACCGTGTCCCTTCCCTACAATCCCGTAGGGTTGTCAACTCACTCTAAGTAATCGCCCATTATCTATATCGATTCAGCCGACACTGTCCACCAATTCTCGATTCCACTAAGGCGATATGACCGTAACTTAGCGACAATTACTTATTGTTACCAATCCATTACCGCTTTTGAACGGAGAAATATTAGAAGCTTTCGAACAAAAGTGGTAATGTATAACGTTTTTTAGAGTAAAATTCAAAGTTGTATGGTATTTTAGTACAGTATTAACACAAATTTTAACATCGGCATCGTTTAAACGTAGAAGCGACCTAATGAAGCGATCGGCAATAATTGATTCAGCCTTTTAATTCTCCCTCTATTTTTAAATCCTCTTAAAGGGTTGAATGATATTTCATAAGTAATTGAGTATTGGAAAGGCTTTTCTTTTGTAGGATTTTCTTGGATTTCTATTCAAGAATTTTGCTTTAAGGAAATAAGTTGAACATACCTACTCACAGCAACCTACGAAGAAAAAAATTAAGCTCAAATGATTAATGATGAATCTCGAGTGTATTGCTTGGTACTTATCTACAAGAACGAAACACGTAGTATCTAATGACATGAATATTTTTATAAATATTCATATATGTATATACGCGTGACATAGATAGAGACTTATATTTTTGCACGACACAGAGGATTGTTCAGAGGGCCTACTATGAATTTAAAAATTCACATTGGTACTTGCCCGGATTTGAACCTACCACCTCATGCATGAGAGGCGAGGCCTGCACCACTGGGCCATCACTATATTCGGGTGGCTCTTTACTTTATTATTCATATCTGTATGCTTAATAAATATTGTGTGAGTAGGATGAAATCGTCACCTTTATTTTTAATAATTTAATTTTTAGTATCACCCTTACAATTTGTAACATAATCTAGGAAAAGGAACTCTACCTTTGGTAGACAATATTATTTTGTTATAGATTAAAATGAAAAAAAATCTAAACGATAGTTTCGACAACTCGAATAAAGAGCAGCATCGGATTCAAACAACCTTCACTAATAAAAAAAATGCTAATCCTAGAGATTGAACCTAGGACCAATGAGGCAATTTTCGCTTCTTTCCATATCTTTAGATAATTATTGATCTTATCTGGCTCCATAGTTCACTGAGCGACTTTTGAACTAGTTTTAATAGTCAAACCTAATCCAACTTAAGAAATAGCTACAATCTAATCGTAATAGTATTATAATAATTATATGTTACCTACAGCTATTTTATCGAATAACATAAAACTATCGATAACTGATACAGGATTAGTACATAACTACGTGTGTATTGGGATTAGAGAGGTTTAAGCCTTATATTTCAAATATAAGGCTTGGAATGGGATTTTACAGAATCTCTTCCGAATCTAATGGTCGCACTAAATTTATTTATAACAATATGCGTATCAGTTGCTTCATGTGAGAGGAGTTTCAGCAAAATAAAATTAATCAAAAATTACTTGCAATGACTGAAACCAGATTAAACAATCTTGGCATTTTAAAGATGAAGCAACACAAAATAAATTATTTGACCTACAATATCCGCACCGGGTGCCACCTATGCTAGCTACGCCACTGTATATTTGTATCCTATCTGTGTTATAGTATCTAGCTCTAGTAGTAATCTATAAAAACTCGAAGAAAATAATGAGTTTTCGAAAATATCAATCAACAACCAAAGTTGAATCAACAATCCACTCAGCCTATAAAAGTCCACTGCTGGAGATAGGCCTCTCCCACGCTGCGCCGCAACACCTCGCACCCTAATTGCATACCACACTATCAATCACAAACAATGATTTTGAATTATATGGCTAATCCATTGCTTCATATGTTAGAAAAACGTGTCTGCTCAACCCATTGCTAATGATAGTGCTACGCAATTGGACGCTGTTGTCTTCCCCCATCCGCACCCAGTCTGTACCAGCCACCTTTTTTTTCGAAAATGGTGAAAGGGACACTGTAACGTAAACTTTAAACATGGATTCAGTACCTATATTATCGTAGACCCCACGGATCGTAATAATTTGTTAATTAAAAAAAAAAATGAGCGAACCTTACTGTAGTCGCATATGATGTGTAACATCTGACATCTCTTCTTGGTAATAATCAACTGAACAGCGACAGAAAGTAACCTCAACATTTAAAAAGATAAGTTTTGAAATATTTATCCGAATTCATTACTAGTTGTCGCCTACTGGTCGAAATTCAACCTCCTCTACTTACAATCTATATAGTATTTACTTACTAATTCCATGAGTATACTAATTCCATGCTATTAAAAAGTACTTACTTATTCCATGCTCAAGCTGTCACTTCCTATTACACACTTCCACAGAAAGCGGGAGGAAAGATGTTACACATCGAAAACACTTTACCCTAGTAAAGCGCACCTACATGAGTGAAATGTACATTTTGTTACGATATGTCCTTCACCGTGAAGGTGAAAGCACATTTTTTGACATGATAACGTCTTATAAATCGATGAACGCTGCACGCACGAAAAAGTGTCACGTTCCGCCTGAGCCGAGCGTGCAAGCGAGAGCGCGGAACTAGCGATAGAGAGGCACGATCAGCCTAAGCGATCGACTTGACGCATCTCTCTCTCGTTATCACGTAAAATTATCGTCCGTAAACCGACTTTACACACAACCAATTATTTTCAAGCAATGTTTGCCATCGACTCGCTAAGTAGAAGAAGTCCATGAAGACAAATCAATTATTATGATCCCGTGAGACCGCTAATACTAAAAATAAAAATGTCTTCCTCATCATCATTTATTTATTTATTTATTTAATACTTTACGCACACAAATGTACAGAGGCGGACTTAATGCCATAGGCCATCATCTGCCTAGCCTTTGCCCAACTATGTTGGGGTCGGCTTCCAGTCTTACCGGATGCAGCTGAATACCAGTATTTTACATGGAGCGACTGCCTATCTGACCTCCACAACCCAGTTACTGGGTAACACGATACCCCTTGGTAAGACTGGTTGTCAGACTTTCGGGCTTGGCGTGGCTAGAGCGGCGCCACGGCGTCCTCAACGTTCGGGCTTCTGACGACCCGTAACGACTGTCAAAGATCTACAGATGACAGCCGGGATCAACGGCTTAACGTGCTTTCCGAGGCACGAAGGGGTCTTGGTATGTAAAGATGGTCACCCATCCACGGACCAACAGCGGCAAGCGTAGTTTAACCTGATCGATCAACCCGTGCTATTAAGTTATTACTTAGCCACAAGCCCCTTAAAAATGCCTACCTATTTAATTTATTAAAATCCAAATGCACTATACGGGTGTATACAATAGCCATGAACCAGCCCGATTGATGCATTAATCGTAACAAAATCAGGTCATCCGTTCGTGAAACACGACTATGGAGAAGCAAAGAGATAAAGCAGACAAAGGAGATTTCAAACTTTAAAACCCCCCTCTTTTTAAGAGTAAAAATAATCACATCAGGCTAGGCTAATCAAATGCACTGCCGAGCTTGCTTCAATGTCGTGGGAAGCCACTTGGTCATCACAGTTTTATTTCGGTATATGGTATATCGCAATTGTCAAATTGACATATAATGGAACCCCAGAATTTGCTTTTTTCATAAGGATTACTCGTATATCTATAACTGAAGAAGAGAACTGTTGCAATTAGTCTATTTCGTATCATTCATCATATTTCCCAATAGGTACCGTATTTTCCAAAAATCTCTTTGACATGTTAATCGAAGAATCCCAAAATATGAATCAAAAGGCGATAAACAAAATAAAAACACGAATAAACAAAAACAATGAGCGACCAATTAACTCTCAAACTCAAAATCAGGGTAAACTCACCAATTGTCGACCGCTCTATTTGAACGAAACGTACAAAGGGAATAAAAGGGGTTTAAAAATACGCCCAGGCCCAATTAATTAGAGACAATTAGCTACCCTTCCTGCAGCAACAAAAGGTAGAAAAACTCTTCTCATTAATTACGAAGCAAAGAGGGCGAAAGGCGAAACAGGAAGGTACTAGATTTCTCCCCTTTTGTTTTTGAAGAGGAATCCATTTGTGAGACAGACGCGTTGCGGAAGATGCGGGGCCTCAGTGAGCTATGGTCTTATTTATGTTTTATGTTATGGATTTAATTATGGTTATGACATTGTAGGCTTGCTTTTTTGAAGGTATGGTTATTTCTTATGGATTCTAATGTGAAACTGGGGTAAGAGGATTGGTGTTTTCATTGCTAATCTATTCATCCACTACTTTTTATTCAGAGCTTTATTTTCATTTATTCATTTAGACTGTCCTACTGATGGGCAAAGCTTTTCCCATAATAACTTCCGGAGCTTAATAGCAGATAATTTAATTAATAAAACCACAATCGTGAAAAGCAAGGAAGATGTGATTGAGAAATTCCGACCGATCCGTCGATCCGTTCTTCTGATTTGGACCTTTCTGTGGAATACTTTTTAATCTAAAAGGTCCCCCGACTGCAATAATAACTAATAGGTACAATTTGTTTTTAATTTTTGTTCGTTTTTGGCATGGCAGTCGTGTTTTTTAATTTATTTAATTATTTATTTTATACGTTTTAGTGACAAGTTTTATTTTTAATGTATTTGCTTTGTCTCAATAGAGGGTGTTTTAGGTAGTGGAACAAAGAAACTCACATAGATACCATACACACCTACATGAACCCTGAAAACATTACACTCCTTATTTTGGGCAATCGTGTAAAAAGCAAGGAAGATGTGATTGGGAAATTCCAGCAACAAGAATAAAACAACACTTTTCAGCAAAAAAAAAACAATAATCCTTTCCTCGAACCCCATTAAACGCATTGACAGCTCATCCACTTGCTAGCTAATTACAATGCTTTCAACAACTCACAGATTACACGAACATACATTATCAACACTATCTGAACTAATCCTCAGCTGACATGCTAGAAAAAATATTCCAGAGTGCCTTCCATGATAGGCGAACATTTTAATCGACACACAGATTATACGTGTCCATTAAATAAGTAGCTATCAATTACCGTGCTTGTACTGATAATTTTTCACAGCACTGATAAAATTCGGCAGTGCTAATCAAGCCGTCAGCATGTGCGCGTGCAAGCAAAAACGATCTTTCCTAATAGAAGACATACTGAAAGATGTGACGAAGATGAAGAAACCTTATAAGAACTTGAGTCAAGAACCTACTCAGCCCCTCAAGTGCAATGGAGTGAAATCCGTCGAGGTCCGCAAGAAACAGGAGATGACAAAGATTGAAGTTGCGCTAAGTGACAATGCGAGCAAAATTGATGTTAAGTGCGAAGTGCCGAAGGATTTCGATTTGAGCAAAGTCAATCTGGAACACAGGAGAAATACTTATCCATTGTACCCTACACCGATTAAAGCCAATATACCTCCGCTGTCTTCTTCAATAACATGGCCTCAGTACAGAGGGAAGGAGGCCTCTGGGTTCTTAGAAAGGCCTCCGTTCAGTTATTACAGCGACCCAATGCTAAATTCTAATCAAATACTAAGAAGTCAACTTGCTGCGAACAGATTTGTGCCACACCCATTCACTATACGGCAAGCTTATGGATTTGACAGAGGTGAGTTTTGAATTAACTATTATTCAAGAGACAGAAAAATATATATTTAAAAAAAATATAAAAATTAAACTTTTTTTGTGATATTTCTGAATAAGATTAGTAGTAAGTAACGCCTAATCAATAACGTACGAAAAGAAAAACAAATAAAATAAGATTATTATATCGAGTATCGATTATCGTAGATAAGAACCTGACGTATTAATACAATCATTCATGTAGTGGAAATATTGCAGTAGCTAGTGTGTAAAGTGACAATACAAATGGGACGAACAAGATCGAAGGCTCGCAATTCTGTCAGTGGAAAAACTTCGAGGAACCAAATGGCTGCCAAGGCATAAAGAAAAGGTGCTCCAGCCAAGAGCGGGGTAAAGAAATCGCACATACACAGATCGAAGACTATGACCTTGGAAGACATATTGAAATATTAGAAGAGTAAAGAACTGCAGATCAAAAAAATCACTTTCCAACGCCTCGTGAAAGAAATCAGTCTGAAAATTAAGACAGATATTCGGTATCAAAGCAGTGCTATTGGAGCCTTGTAAGGCTCCTTCCCTGATGATGCTAATCTGTGTGCGATGCATGCTATGCGAGTGACTATACACCCAAAAGACATCCAATTGGCTCGGAGGTTTCGTGGCGAACGTGCCGTTTACAAGGTTGACGTAAAAATACCCCCATTTTGGCCTGAAGCACCGGAATTATGGTTTGCAGAAAAGGAAGAACAGTTTACGAACTGTTCTTCCATTTGGAGCTGTCATCAGAAATACCTGATAGTACGCTATCAGGTATTTCTGATGACAGCTCCAAATTCGCGTACGTCGTCTCTCAGCTCGAAAATAAACACATAATTGAATTAAAAGACAAGATTATTAATTCACCGCCGGCTGAAAATAAATATATTACATTAAAAAAATGAGTGATAGCGATTCGAGGAAAAGAGTAACCGGACGGAGAAAGAGAGGAAGCGATTGAAGACAAAAAGTAACCGGATGGAGAGAGAGAAGGAGCATTGAAGATAAAGAGTAACCGGACGGAAGGAAAAGAGAGCGATTAGAGGGAAGATTAACCGGGTGGAGAAAGAGGCAGAGCACTTGAAGACAAAGAGTAACCGAATGGAAAGAAAGAGGAAGCGATTGGAGACAAACAGTTACCAGACAGACAGACTGAGAGAGAGAGAGTGACCAAGCGGAGAGGGCGACTGATCAAACGAAAGGAGAGAGTAACCGATCGCGTAGGGAGAGTGACCAAGCAAAGAGGGAGATTGACCGATTGCAGAGACAGTGCTGTGACCGAACAGAGAGGTAGAGTGGCCAAGCGAAGAGAGAGATTGGCCGAATAGACAAATTGCCGATTGATGCCTGCGATTTGCTTGGCGAGCAAAAGCAGATGGCTGACCTGAAGAGAGGGATTGCACGAGCTTTCAAAGACGAGATGGCCAACTCTCATATATGAATGACTCAAAATCTAATCACAACATCAGGAGATTTCAAAAGTTGAAGATATCAGCTTCACAAAAAAATCCTCCTGTTAAGCTAAATTGACAAAAAATATCAATTAAAAATTGTTTAGGTTCCAAAAATTAAACTATTTAAAAGGAAATATGAATTTAAATGTTTTTATCAGTCGTTCGTCAGTTGCTCATCATCATCAGCCTACAACAGCCTACAACAGCCCACTGCTGGACATAGGCCTCTCCAATTGCACGCCATTCAGCTCGATTCTCGGCCACTCTCATCCAGTTGCTACCAGCCACTTTGCGAAGATCGTCGCTCCACCTACCCTGGGTGTGTCCTTACGTTTGCGTCAGTTAGTAACGCCTACTTATCAAGCATGCACAAAAATAAATACAAATAAAAATCGATTACAATATCGATTACCGATTTATCGTTGATAAGCGACGACGTGTTGTTAGTCACACCGAATCGCCTTATTTATTATTTACGTCATTCGTTATCTAATCATAATCTCGCATTAAGTTCGTCTTAATCTCCATAATAATGTATTGTCTCAAATTATTGTCAGTATGTTTCCTTTTATTTATAAACTACCAAAAGAAAACAAAGGATTTTATCACAATAATCTTTCGAAGCTATACCATTGTATTCACGATTACTTCTTAAGGGTCGGGTAATCGCCGTTGACCTAGGCCATACAAATGTGCGTCGCGATCACGCCTCGCCGCCTTTCAATTTCATAGGGAATATTTATTTTTAGTAACGAAAATATGAATATTTGAAAAAAAAAACATGATAGAATAATTATAGATAATAAAATAGTCTGTTCATATAAAAAAATCATGAAAATAGTCAGTAATCATAAATTAGTTTAAAAGTAATATCGTTTTTTATCCTTTGGGTATTCCTGAATTTATTTCATAAAGTATTATACTATAATACTTAAATATTCACAGATAGAATTGATGTGTATGGTTTAACACACATTTTTTGCATAACTTAAGGCGTAATAACCGATTTAAAAGTCGCCAAAATCATATAGATCTGCGCCTTAAACTTCTAGTGGTTCGATTCCCGGATCGGGCAAACTGATATTGGGTTTTTCTATCTGGAATTTCTCAGTAGCAGCCCGGAGTCTGGATTAGTGCCCGGTTGAAGGCAATAGACTCGACCCTTATAACATGGGACTTGAACATAACTGGCGAAATGTGGGTGTACCTCTGCCTAACCCTTCGGGCAATACAGGCGTAACAGCACGCCTGTATTGCGCATATTAAGACGCTGACAACACCTAAAACGCGGTCACTGTCAGATTGCATAGAAAAGAAAGAGAAGCGCGATGACAAAACGCTTGTAATTCATTCCAAAATATGAAGCAATTACCTATTTACTCAAAATTGAGTTGAGAAATTGAAAATAAAAAAAAACCAAGTTCTGCATTTAAATAAGACGTTCTTGACAATAATTAATTAAGTAATGTATGTCGATATTTAATACAGATATTTTGAATTAGAACTCAAGGTAAGAGGTTAATTTAACGTTAATTTGTATCGAGATTTTTTTTTTCAAAATGTGTTTTGGTAACAACCAAGTTCTGGGAAATATGTTTAAAATTAACATGGTGGATGCCAAGCTTCACAGTTTGGCCCATCGTCGCAAGGTTGCCTGCTTGTCGGTCTTCTATAGATTGTACTTCGGAGAGTGTGCCCAAGAACTCCACGACCTCATTCCACCGGCCCCCTTCTATTATCGGTCATCTAGGCGCACTTCAGGTTACCATCCCTTCCTGGTGGCTATCCCACCAGCTCGCACTAAGCGTTTCCAAACTTCTTTTATAATGCGCACAGCAAAGGAATGGAACTCTCTGCCTGCGTCTGTGTTTCCGAACGCATACAACCCTAATCTCTTCAAAGTGAGAGTGAACAGGCTTCTTCTGGGTAAGCTCGCTCCATCGTCGACTTTGTTTCTGTCACCTCTGACATAGACTAAGGTCAAGAGCAAACCCATCACAAATAAAAAAATTAAAAAAAAAAAAACATATTTTTTCCGCTACCACAAACTATACAGATTTGGCATTTTTTTTTCTTATGAGAAGCCTATTTTGGTCAAATGGGTCTTGTCAGCGCCTTATAATGTTATGTTATTTTCATTGTATTTTTAGTACCTACTTAATCCTCATCTACTAAGCCTGATTTTGAAACGCCATATTATTAATTTCATTCTAAGTCACCTTTGAATTGTCAAACCGAATTCATTCATACCTGTTCTTGCATCCGTCTTGACCTAGCGTGGTGATCGATCAATGCTCATGCCTTCTCTGTATGAACAAAGGCCTTTGCCCTGCAGTGGGATAATAATAGGCTGGTATTAATATTATGATAGCATGCCAATAAATTATCCGATTAATCATAATTTTAAATGATACAAATCAGTAAAAACTCAAATAATCCGTAGTCATAACATCGGTGCTTTCACCCTAAACCATTCTGCTTCAATAATAATTTTTATCTAGTGCGTTTATCAATCTTATTGGATAATTAAAAATGTTAGCTTAGTGACTTATTAAGTCATTATTGATAACTTTAAATAAATATGTTGTTTCTATCTCAGTATGTACATATCTAGGTACTTATAAACTTTTTATACAGAATTGGCTCTGAATTAATTTATTTGTCGATCTTGGTGAAAAACACCAACTTATTATGAACAAACACATTGGAAACAACTCGAAAAGCACAAAAAACAAACATTTTTATTTTGGTGTTTAACGTAAATCCTAAACCACCTCCTATCCACTGGAACCAGAGCCAATGAGCATACAGCACAGTAGTGGTGTCTACATGAAATGGTCATATTTCCAAGCAAATAGAAATTAGACAAATATGTTGAATGATTTCTGTTCTTGCGCATTCTCAGGTCGGGAAAGTGTAATTGGGTTTTTCCATCTGGATTTTGTTAGTAGCGGCCCTGAATCCGGATTTATACCTGATTGATGGCAATAGGCTCGCCCCCTATTATATGGACGTACGTACTATAATCAAATCAAATCAAATAAAAAGTCATTTATTCAAACTAGGCTGAGAATCAGCAGTTTTCGAACGTCAAAATTACATAGGACAATCCCCAAAACTTCCGCCCTACTCAAAATCAAAATAAATGACTTTTGATTTTGATTTTGAGTGTATGCAATTGAAAACAAAAAGAAAAGAAGATACAAAAAGGGGCGCACTCGTGCGATGTATGCGAGTGGGTTCTGAGTGTATGTGTGTACGCGAGTGTGTGTAATAGTGTGAGTGTACATTGTGTATGAATTAATTTCGTTTACCTGCATATAAGTTTTAGGTTTCAGATTAGGTTTAGATCTAGGTGTAGGTTAGCCCTGCGACAATGTCTTGGTATCGGAGAATGCCAGGAGCAACTTCCTCCACTAACGATTGACAGATTATGGAAGCGAAGTTACCATAGCCTCAATGTCGTCGTTGGTTTTAGTCTTAAGCCAGTCAATCACAAATAATTTACAGTCAGAGGATAGATGTGTAGTTCCTTATTCAATAGGTTGTATAAGTGGGAAGATTGCCGTGCATACTGCCTCTAAGCAAAAACAGATCTAACTGGGACAGTTGGAGCGACTAAATATCGTCTTCTGCTACTCATATTTGGCTTTATGGAATCATACGGGAGGGACTTGTTTTTTCTCAGGATAAGTTGGAGTAGATAAAGTTTTCTTACAGACAGAAAGTCAAAGGTTAGGTAAAGGCTTTGGGTTGGGTACCTATAGGGTTTGAAGAGATTACATAACCATGCAGAGATCGCTGCGCCATCTCAAGGTTCTAAAAAAAATATTATTTTTGTTGTCCCACCCCAGCATGGCAAACAGTACGTAAGAATCGATTGGGCCAGTGATACATAGACTTTCTGCAGAAGATTCTTTGAAGCAACGTGTCGCAATGTTTTAAAAGTCCATATTAATTTCCTAACCCTTTTCATGGTCAGTTCAGTATGCATGTGCCAGGACAAGCGCTGGTCAATCATGATGCCCAGGTATTTAGTATACAATAATTTTTTTTATGGTAATTTTTGAACATGAACAGTCAGGAATTGGGGGTTGGCACAGCAATAGATCTTTATTTGGAATTCGAGTGATGGTTGATTGCGTGCATAATTGGTGACGCATAAGTAGTTAGACTTGGAGGTGTTTAGTGTAAGGAGGTTACGATTGAGCTAATCTAATTTTCTAGTCTAATCAGCAAAGGCTATGGCGGTATCATCCGCGTAAGACAAAATGCGACCCCCGTCAATACACGTGTTGCATGGTTACTATTAATATAAATAAGGAACAATGTCAGACCAAAGACACTCCCCTGCACGACGCCGTACGAAATTGTTTTTCTGAGCTAGTGAACTCCCTTATTTCGACTGTCTGCGTTTACTCAGGTAGGATTTGAATAGCTCGAGAGAGGGCCCCCTTATGCCGATGCTTTCGAGTCTGTGTAGAAGAATGGGGACAGACACTGTGTCAAAGGCCTTTTTGAGGTCAAGGAAACCTGCTAGACATTTGCTACCTATATCCAGTTTGCCAACTAAAGTAGACGTTAGTGACAATACCGCATCCTCAGTACTTTCCCTGCCTAAACCCAAACTGAGAATGGGACAGGAAATGTTATGTTATGTTATGTTGTGTGTATCTACGACCATGTTATCAATCAGTTCGCTATCAAAACTTTCGCGTGCTTATCATATTTTGATCAACAGCGTGTATGACGTTCCAAAAATGCCTTTTCCATAATTAATAATTTATAAATGCAACTTTTATTTAATTCCTAATCATCTGCACAAATAATAAAAGTTAAATTCTACGTTGATATTTCATTTGCTTTGTGTCGCGGTACGCGTCGCGTTTCCTGTCGCGCCCGCGACATCGCGCCAGTTAGCACGGCCCTTAAAGCATAAAGTACAATGCTCGAACACTAAAACTAAAAGTCAGCAAACTAATTTCTGTTTACTGTTCACTTTTCACCGTCATTATAACATATTATAAAACAGTCCCCCACCGCGTCTGTCTGAACGCGCTGATCTCAGGATCTACCTGTCGGATTAGAAAAAATCCACCTGCATTTAATAGCCCAATTCTTGAGGAAGATTATAGGTTATTTGACATCACGTTACGACCTTTAGGAGCCACGCAAAAAGAAAAAAGTCAGAAAGAACGAAAAGGGAAAATGAAGGAGCGCGGGGGCGATGTGCAGCGACGCGGTGGTGGTTAAATAATACATTAAATATTTTTTATTGAAACAAACATATTATTTACTTATCCATTTCACTTGTTAATAATGACAAGTAGTAGGAATATGACTTAGAAATATTCTGAGTTTGAAAACAGGAAAAAATCCTAAGTAATCCTATAGTCACACTGGTGTGACTACGAGTTCGCACCCTTAATCCGTATACAAACGGGATCTTTAATTGTATCAGGTTTACCCAAATGATATACCTAGAATGTATGTGTAGACCGAGCCAGGGTTGGACTGGGCCGGAAGGGCGGGGTTACACAAATTATTAATTTTCAACGATATATATTATTAGGTACGTATGTACAGTTCCAATTATATTCCAATATTATAACAAATATAAAGCTAGCCAATCGACATTTTTTTTTTAAAGAGGAGAACTTTCAGCTAAGCTTTCGTAAAAGCTGCTGTTCTCGTCATTCTTGATTCGATCCGATTCTGTGTTTAATACAATCAACCAATCCAAGAGTTCTTGCCCCCTGTCCTACCTACCGCACTGGCTTTCGGCAAGCCCCGCAAGCCAGGCCCAGCGCAGGCCGGGGCCCGGCTGGCAAACGCCACTTCTACTATATGGCCAGTCCGACGCTGGACCGAGCTTAAAACATAAATCTTGTATCTTATCATAACTAATCCGTATTCGGAAAACATATTTTATTTATTGATTGCCATAAAAAGCAGCGCCCAATCCATAGTCTTAATATTTGATGGTTTCTCTTGAAATGTCTTGATTTTCAACATTATTATACACATGTCTTGAAACAAACATTAATAATTATACAAACAAGTTTTGACTTTTTCTTATCTATTGTATGATGCTATTAATGCACGGATTACCTTGATAATATTCTACCTTTTTATCTAAAATTATTGTTAAGTAGCCAATTTTCGGAAAGTTTTAGACTTTTCGATTAGATAATTATTTAAAAAAAATTTGAAATGGATTAACAAACCTACTTAATCTATATAAGAATATAATCTAAATTCAGTGCGACCAGATCATTTATTAATAAGGGGGTAAATAATACCCCTTATTCTGACGTTGTAAACCCGTGACCCATTGAAATTATTGGACTTCCCACTATTTACGAGTAGACCTTAAACGTTTACGGTGACATATCGATATCACTTGATTCACGAATGATAATAACGTAGGTGATCGACAGATATAACTCGATAGAACCTCATATGATCATTGCAGTGCGATAAATGATAGGATACTTCGTAACCTCTCTCACTTTAAGGTTCCCGCAGACAGGTGCGATGCGACACTAGAAGCATAATTTGTATGAAAACTTTATGGAAAGTATCGTGCTGCCTGTCACGCCCGCGATATCGCACCAGTCTGCACGAGCCTTTACGCGTCATATATATTTCAGTCATATCGTCTTATGCGCGTCTGCTGAGCATGGGGTCTGTGTTCGACTCCTAGTTCGGGCAGTGGTATTGATTTTTTCCGTCAGGAATTTCTCAGTAAATGATACATTATTTATAAATGACTTTATTTCTGTAAGTAGGTTTGTACAAAGACTTTTACACATCAATCATATTTTTTTAAACTAGATGATGGGTAGCAGCCCGAAGTTTGAGTCGAGTCTAACAAATCTGTTAGTTTTAAATGTAAGTATTTAAAACCAACTGATTTGTTAGACTCTGTTCAAAGAATCAATTCTGGCGGTCTACTGCCTAAGCACAAAATCCGTATTTTCGCCCGGTTATGGTCGATTCCTACTCCGTATCACCTGCGGACATTTTTTTTTTTTTTTTTATTTGTGATGGGTTTGCTCTTGACCTTAGTCTATGTCAGAGGCGACAGAAACAAAGTCGACGATGGAGCGAGCTTACCCAGAAGAAGCCTGTTCACTCTCACTTTGAAGAGATTAGGGTTATATGCGTTCGGAAACACAGACGCAGGCAGAGAGTTCCATTCCTTTGCTGTGCGCATTATAAAAGAAGTTTGGAAACGCTTAGTGCGAGTTGGTGGGATAGCCACCAGGAAGGGATGGTAACCTGAAGTGCGCCTAGATGACCGATAATAGAAGGGGGCCGGTGGAATGAGGTCGTGGAGTTCTTGGGCACACTCTCCGAAGTACAATCTATAGAAGACCGACAAGCAGGCAACCTTGCGACATAAGATTAGTTTGGGGCCCGACCTAAGAATGAATGACACCACCAGTTAATTAATCGGGTGTAGGGTTCACTCCGAAGTTTCGAATTACTTTCGGACGCGCCCATATCTCCGTTGAGAGACGGAATGAGAAACTAGGCCCCTGGAACGACACCCTCGTTCCAGGGGGCCTACTCTCTAAGTCCATCTCTATCTAATACTTAGATGACTGGTATTCTTCTAATGTGAGTCTAGACTAGAGCTTTTTCTTGTAACAAATCATCTAGTAGCTATAATGATCACCCTTTCACGAACCGAACAATGGGCACGACGCTCGACGCTTTGTTACAACTTGATTTTGCAAACAAACGAGCCAATTTGTGTAACATTTAATCGAGCAAAGACACAAGTAAACGCATTATAGAAAGGATTTTTAATGGTTTATAATGCTCACTCGTTGTAAGCATTACTTTGTACACCGTGTCCAACATTCGCAGAAACGTTACATTACATGGTAATGCTCGAGAAAATGCTCTAGTGTATACTGACCTTATTAGAAACATGGTTGAGCTCGGAACTAAGTTCAAGTCAATAGCCAAGATCAGCCTATAATGGTCCCACTGCTGGGACACAGGCCTCCTCTCTGTGAGTGGGAGTGGGCCTTAATCCACCACGCAGGCCCAGTGCGGGTTGGTAGATTTTACATGTCTTCCAATTTTTGGTTCTAGGGCCTTCACCGTTTTGAGAGCAGTGGTGATGAAATAATTTACACAAAGTAAAGCGCCTGTCTGGGTTCGAACCTACGACCTACAACTCGTAAGTCGCGGCCGTTACCACTGGGCCGCCACTGCTCGTATGTCAATAGTAACGGATGGGAATCGAACTCACGAACTCTTTTGTTTTGTCTATTGCGCTATTGCCGTTTATTTATTATAGGTAGGTCTAACTAGTAATTCCACAATTCAAAGTAACATTTTACAAGATTAATTTAACAGATAATCTAATGGGTGGGGTCTACCTACTTCCTTAACACCAATAACGTGCAGATTATCAACGATATATCTGTTCCAATTAAAAAATACACAACTGCTTATCGATTTAAGTATCTATTAAATCGATAACAATATTGGTATCTAGTAAAAAATACAATTTTCCAGCGATTACCTGACTATCGAATATTTTTTATCTTTTAATACTGACTATTTGAAATTATTTTTTATTGTAACAAGATATAATGAGGTCTGTTATCATCAAATTGGTCCAAATGGTTGGATAAAATAATTCGGCTTTGCAAAGGCCTATATAACACAGTCTCTTTCTAAAACTGAGGTCCTTGCACCATAAATCACTAAACACACATTTAGCACTAAACGAATTTAAAACATCGTTCTATTTCTGTCAATCTTTTGAAGATGACAGAGACAGAATGATGTTTTATATATTAAGTTTAGTGTTAAATGTTAAACATAAAAAAAAAATGCTATTGATACCAACCAAACCTCGAACATATACGCAGAGAGAACCCGACAATAAAATCTGATAAGTCTGACTGTAGCTAATCATATCCCATTATTGAGTGTCTTAATAATTGGACGAATAACTTAACACTTTTACTGTCCCAAGGTAATTAGTAATCCTATCTTTTTTTTTTTTTTTGTGTATGGCATCTCGTAGTTGACCTTGAGAGGTCGTGACTACTTAACCGGACTTTCCTGTGGCTGCCTTAAGCGAACTCAAAGCCTCCAGCCAGGGGCGAATTTCTTATAATACTAAGCGACTGCACGCTAAGGGCACCCCCTGTGGGATACGGACCTCGGCTTAGGGCGTCGCTGGGGGAGGACAGCAAGGTGGGACAGGCTGGATCTGGTTAATATTATTATTATTAATCGGGGAATTTAAAGCTACAGGCTCAGCTGCGGCGCGGGCTGGCACTTCGTCGAGCAAGGGTCGGGGGGGACAATTACGTCGGGGTTTACGCGAGGGACCTCGGCGGCGAGGTCGGAACGTAGGTCGGTGTGTTTTGTGCACTGTACTCGTTGCCCTATTGCTTTCCTGGAGGAGGGTAATGGGGTCATCGGGGTCGGTGAGAGAATCCTATCACCATACGTCCAGCTAATATTGCATTGTGATGTTTTATGGTCATTTACTAATTCTACGATAGCGAATATTCGTCTATGATTTTCAAAAATGCATGACATGTCATTCACGGACGTATAAGGCTAGGTCTTCAGTGCATTACATGTAATGCATGGATATTGAAAGTGTTAATATCCGTAAACACCGCTATCCGTTCAATCGTTGCTGCAGCACATAAAAATATACATATGCGTGTCGGACCTCGCACAATGAAGGGTCCCGTAGTTGGGATGAATTTACCCCAAACACTAACTTTAGTTGAACTGAACAAAATGCATGTTCTCCCATACATCGATATACTCGTAAGTCACGGTCAATTCTCCAACTGCAAATATAAGTTGGTCGACTATTACTCGTTAATTTGTAACGCCTATTTAGCTGTGATAGTTTTCCTTTTAACTTCGTTATATATACTACTGCCATGATTTTTTTTTCCAAAAACAAACATCTAGCTTGCAGGGGGGACACTTGACTCTAACAAAAGTTAGCACTTGAAAGCTTCATATTACGCAAACGCATCCCTGAATCGAAAAATGGTTATCACAAACCCGAAATATTTTTGAACGGCCTATGTACCGTTATATCATGGGATAGATGAGGGAAAAAAACATCCCCACTTTACATGTAAGGACCTGCAAAAATATTTCAAGATTTTTTTTATCACTTTATTGGCGTGATTTATGACAAATTACAGCTTTCTAGTACTAAGAGGCTCCAAGCTAAGCCACGGACAGACAGACAGACGGACATGCCGAAACTATAAGGGTTCCTTGTTGACTACGGAATTACTACTAACAACTTCTTTCTCCTTTTTTCTACTTGTAAACATAAACTGATGAAACACCTCTGCCTAAACCTTCCGGAAATACAAGCGTGATATTTTGTAATGCGATGAGCATTCGTCACTGGCAGCCTTGTTCCACTGACATGCTCCCCTCCCTGGTGTGTGCGAGTCTCACCCAGGTTTTACCCTCGATGTTCTGAATGTTATCCACCTAATTTTATGTACCTATTGCTATTTTCTTCTAGGTAGGATACCTACCTACCTACTAAGTATCTACTTAATAAAAATCTTAAATTCATACATTCATTGACTGACAACATACAGCCTAAGCCGCTGGGTCTAGAAGGTCTCTAGAAGGTCAAGAATGTTGCACAAAAAGTTCCTTTTACAACGCAAGTGAGCACAAAGGAAGGATTTTCTAAGTCATCCCCTAAAGGGGTATGAAAGTTTGTATGGAATTTCGAAAATTTTTGCTGGTGGGAAATGCACGCGGGCGCACGGCTTGTTACTTATAATTATGTAGGTTCTTATTGATCTGTTCTTCCTCAGTACCGCCAAGCTGCTGCAACCCTTGGTGGGGTCTGGGCGGAAGGCGGAAGGGGGGGCAGGTACGCTTCACTGCGGCCCAGACGGGGGCACTGGAGAGACGGTTCAACGCTAGCAAGTACCTCAGCCCGGACGAGAGACGAGCCCTGGCGGGCACACTGAGACTTAGTGATCGGCAGGTTAGTTAACAATTTTTCTTTTTCGACTATAGCTGCATCCAATTACACTGGAAACAACATAATTGGGAAAATGCTACGCAGATTGATTGTCTATAGCTGTGCAAGAATATTTTGGAGCGTGGCCGAAATCGAAACTAACTTAAACTTCTAAGTGTTTTTTCTTGCGCAAGAAAAAAAAACTCGAGCTATTTTTCATAAATATTTTTTACAAAATATTAGGTATGTTTATCATGTAGATTTCTTTTTTTTTTCGTTCGCATGTGTGCTGAAAAATATCGTTTGGAACGTGAGCGCATTTGTCATTGCACACTTGCATCAAAATGTAATATTATTGTCGAGCATCGCATACTTCATACGTGAGTACATGGGACGGAACAATGTTGCTCACTACTGCTTCATTGTAGAATGAATGCCCCTGTGAGTTGTTCGAAAGCAATCTACTGCAGAGAGCAGTGGGGGCCCAGTGGTAACGGCCACGACTTACGAGTTGTAAGTCGTAGGTTCGAACCCAGACAGGCGCTTTACTTTGTGTAAATTATTTCATCACCACTGCTTTCAAAACGGTGAAAGAAAACATCGTTAGGAAACCGGCACGTCCTAGAACCAAAAATTCGGAGACATGTGACATCTACCAACCCGCACTGGGCCTGCGTGGTGGATTACGGCCCACTCCCGCTCACAGAGAGGAGGCCTGTGTCCCAGCAGTGGGAACATTATAGGCTGATTATGTAATCTACTGCAGACTGCAGCCGCTGCAGGTTTCCAATTTTAGAGACAAAATACTGAAGGTAACTCTTAGGGGGTATAAAACTGATGTAACGGTCTTTTGAAACAAGCAAGGGAGGTTACGTACCATAGGTACTTTTATAGCAGCCGGTGTATTCTGTAAAAATCGCACCGTGAAGACTTAAGCGAAGCGCCTAACTTTTCACGGAATAGATCAAAGTGGATCAGGCGATTATGTACCATGTGCGGTGCAACTGTTTACTGTCATTGCACTTTCACTTGCCCTGAACATATTATGACATAATGACGTTGACAGTTGACGTTGATTATTTTGTAAAATGTCATTGAATGTATTACACAACAAGATGGCGGCGTTATTCCGGCCACGCGCCTAGTTATCCTTGTAGCGCTATAAACTACCCTGAAAATGATTACAGAACCCTGAAAATATTCATACAAACATCCATTTATAACAAACCTTTTCCTTCTTCAGGTGAAAACCTGGTTTCAAAATCGTCGCGCCAAGTGGAGGCGTACTACACCGGATTCAGCTGATGCTGGTAGCCCTCCGACTGCCGATGAAGGATCTGACGACGACGTCCATATAGCTGATGAGGATTGACGATGACACATGACTGGCACACGATTGAATAAACGATTATTTTAGACTGCCTGTATATTTACATTTGCGTTTTTATTTTAATACCTTTTGCTGGTACGTGCGGGAGAGTTGTCATACCAGACACAAACCTGAAATATCTCATGTTGTGTCTTTACTTAACACCGGCACCCATACACTTTTTCCCATCAAAAACAAAAAGAAAACATTTCCCCGGATCCCCGGAGCTCCTACAAAAAGTGCGTACAGTTAAACCAGAAAAGTTATGCGCTCCGGTTAATCTACGTGTTTCCGAATTAGCACGAACTAGGCATAACTTCTAAGTTTTTTACTTCCACGCTTTTTAGTAGTGCACCTATCATTGCGCGTTTGTATGAAGATTTATTATCTCAGTCGGATTACCGACACCAATCGCAGATCGTCATCTGTCACTTAAAAGTTTACAAACGTTTTTTTTGGAATTGCATAGAGTTGTTAATCAATATTTTTGTAATCATAGTAAATACAAAATAGGTAAGTAATTCCACGGATGTTGCATTTACATATTAGATTTCATCATCGCACGTTCATATTTCCGAAGATAGAGATAGACCACAGAACAATATATACCCTACAGATAAACTATTATTTCCGAAGCGCATACTTTTCTTGGGGATCTGTACGTAGGTACTTACCTACTTAGGCAATGTTTTTTGCGTAGGATAGGCCAAGTTACCAGATTAATCTACCTAGATATTTTTATCAAAAGTCCATACCGGTATTACAATTACCGGCTAACAGGAGCTTAGGTATTTTTTTAGAAGATATCTGCAGGCTTAGCACGAGAACCGTAGAGAAGCGTTTTGTCGGCGGAAGAGTAGACAAAAATTACGTTTCCGTGTAGACAGTTGACAGTTTTCTACTGTCTTTATCATGACGATTACAAATTCAAATGTGAAGAGACTTCTTTTCTACCCTAGACAATTGCCTACAGCGTCAAGCATGACGTAGGTACAATTTTTCTCCGATTTTGACAGGGATAGAACTGACTAACGAAATAGTCTACTTATATAAAAACGGACCTAGACAAATATTCGTTAGGTAGTTGTTTTTTCGTTAACGCGAGTAGTTTTAGGCGGTGCTTTGTTGCTTTTATCTTATAATAAGCTGAAATTAACATGTTGAGATTTATTTAGGTTTTTTTTTATAGAAAAACGAGAGCTCGGCCTTCGGTCTCCCGGAAAGTGAGTTTCTGCAGAATTATAAAGTAAGCAAGGAGATGGTGCAATATTTATGCCAGGAACATGTGACTAATATGCGATGACAATAATTTTGAGCATAATATGAGTTTTGGTGTTTATGCCATCATAGCCTGTAGAGTTGGTAGATTTGAAAGATTTTTTTTTTTTTGAAAACAGTGCCTACTCTCATTATTTGAAAGGTGAAAGAAAGGTATCGGTGGCGTGTAGTCAAGATATGGGTCCATGGTCTTATTTGTCATGTCAATAAAAAAAATGTCAGCTATCGTTTCTGGTTGTGTGTAGCTTTGTTTGTCCAATTTAATTTCGTTTCTGTCTTGTATATATGTTTGGTCACTACTGTTACTTTTAATTATTTTCAAGGCAGCTTTACATCTGTTGCTGGATTGAGACAGATAACGTGTTTTCTGCCTTTTGCGCTTGGAACATACAACGATTTAGGGCTGAGGTATATTTGCTATATTTATGTTGGTTTTTATTTGCTGTTGATAGATCATATTTTAGGTATTAATGGTGCTTGTTTACACATATTTTATACCTTTAGTCATCCATTTCTGTTTTAGGGGCCTAAGAGGTATTTTTCTTTCTTAGAGGGAAGCTTAATAATAACAGCCGCACGGGTTAATTGACCAGGTTAAGCTACGCTTGCCGCGGTTGGTCCGTAGATGGGCGACAATCTTTACATGCCAAGACCCCTCCGTGCCTCGGAAAGCACGTGAAGCTGTTGGTCTGACTGTCATTCGTGGATCTTTGACAGTCGTTACGGGTCGTCAGAAGCCCGAAAGTCTGCCAACCAGTCTTACCAAGGGGTATCTTATTACCCAGTAAATCGGTTGTGGAGGTCAGATAGGCAGTCGCTCCATGTAAAATACTGGTATTCAGCTGCATCCGGTTAGACTAGATGCCGAGCCCAACGTAGTTGGGAAAAGGCAGGCAGATGATGAGGGAAGCACAGATTATAAAATAAAGTTAAAATGTCATGGAAGTAGTGCCCGTGTCTTCAGTTTCATAGGTATATTTTGGAAGAATGTAATCACTGTAGCTATACAAAATGTCAAATTCCTTTAAATTAAAGTATTAATGATTGATAACTAATCCAAAATCGTTTAACGTTCAATAACAGGCTTAGGATGGGTCATGTGACGGCACAGTGCGACGGCAATACGCAAGCATTTACGATAGTGGGAACAAGCTTACCAGACTGTGATAAAATGGATTAACAAGTCTGCTGTTGAGTTTAATTTTTAGAACGTCTCAGGGCTTCATTATCATTAATTGGAAGAATTATTTGAATAGGTTATTTACCTCTGAGCTCATTATTCTTATACCACAGAATAGTTTGAAACAGAATCAATTTATGTATCCCAACTACATGCTTCCAGGTAATTATGACCTAGTTTTTATATCTAGTGAGCAAACATACAGCATCATAATCTAGAATAGGAAAAATATAATAAGTATAACATCTTATTTATTACCAAAGATTTAGTAGACCTAGGCTATATGTACAAAATCTATGATCAGTGCCATCTAGTTGTCAGCCTCAGAAATGCTTTAGGCGTCATCAGTCGGTAATCACTATGAAACCTTTATACTTAATTATTTTTTGCCACTAAGTACATAGAATAATGCTTATGTACAGGAAGATATATATTTTTTTTAATTTAAAATACCATAGAACAAACCAAAAAGTGCTATCAGAGTAAAACAAATTCACAAGCCATTTGTTATTGGGGTGGTATGTAGGATACAAGAAATAGATAAGATTTGAATCATTATCTTGAATGTTTGCTTGAATGGAAATAATCCTTTTTTAATCATCTAATTTTAGAATGAGCTTTGTACAACAGATTGGCGACCTATGTGTGATCGTATCTATATTACACGTGCTTATATCGAACATTTGTGAACCTTGAGTGAAATTACGCAAGTATTACCTTCGGTTTAATATTTCATTTCTCGTGGTTTAAGTTTGGCATAACTTTACTCCGGGTTTATTAAAAAAACGCTTGACGCCTCCTATGTCCTATATACTGCAACCTGTGTGTCATAATAAATTATCCCACAAATGAAGTTATTCGACAAGCAAGACGCCATCTATCGGCCATCGTTGATCAATTAGAAGAGCCGTATACAGACTGCGTAAGGTTGACAATCGCGCAAACTGGTATACTGGTAATAAATACACAATAATTTTACAAAATGTTTTATTATTAAAAAAACAAATAGACCAAGGGAAAACTTTGAAAACAAACAAACACTTACATCTATTATAAATTGAACTGAAACGTAATAATATCGTTTATTTACATCCTTATACTTCTACATAGTGTTTGGTAGGCCATTTGTCTAAATTTCGCGTTTAAAAATACCTTTCTAGAGATAATTAATTAAATTATGGTTAATTCTTGCAATACTTTTACATGTCGGGTGCTAAAGAAAATGTTAATTTAGGGACCGCTGAGCTATTAATAAGGGACCGAGAGAGTGCATTTCCGTGAGACATAGACTATTACTCATTATTTTCAAAGTGTCGCTTTGAAACAGTCCCTACGGCGGTTTAGATTTAGTTTACGGCTATTTAAACGCAAAGTTTAAGACTAGATACAATTTAGAATATAGGCATTAATTTGTAACATTCGCGTAAACATTTTATTAAAAAAACTCAATCTATCGTGGCACATCATTCCATTTATAATGACCGTGCGTTTAGTTACAAGAAGTATCATACAAATAACAAATAAATTAAGACTGAGCCACACCTATACTTAGTATAGCTTGTAATCATTATAACTATTTAAAATTCAACTATTCAGTCAAATTTTTTCACTAAACCACCCTAAATTGCTTTTTACCCGCCATTTTGAAAGATACGCCGCCATTTTTTGAACTCCAAACGGTTTTTTGTTAATTTCACATTCTCTATGGTACTATAACATCAATGTAAGTACTTATTTACAGAGTTATATTAAATATGGATTGAAAAATATATCTAGACTAGGTCACATGTAATTTTAATATTGTAATTATTTGATGCACACTTTAAGCACCATAATAAAAACAAAGCAAAATTTCGCGTAACCCAGCCATACTTTTTTATTAATCAAATGTCATTTGCGCTTCAAAACTATAGTAACTATTAAAAATACTAACAAGTATCTAAAATAGACATTGAGTTATATTTCCTTTCCTTATCTAATTTATACATTGATTGTTTTTCACTAAATATATTACAATGAAATAACTTTGTTCATCACTATCTCTGTTGAATCCATTGCCTTCTTTGTTCAGCTTATCAAGACCTTTCTACAGGTAGGTAAGCAATGTATATTTTTGTCAACGCGTATTTCGGATTTACACAATTATTTCTGTAGGTCGATATAATTATATCGACGGATACCTATATTATTTAATGTTAATTTAATAAATTATGTATTATTTACACGAGTTTGTTCGGCTATCAAAGAGATTGGCTATTATTATCTTTTCAAATGTTAACCAATTAATTCGCCAATTATTTTATAAAAAGTATACTGAATGCATATGAAAAAGGACTGTAATTAAGTACATACTGAGTCTATTTTTATGTATAGGCAAACCAATTTTTGTTTTAAATAATTACATAATATGTATGGACGGCTAAAAACATCTGCAACATAACCGTGACTTGTGTGCTAAATGGCCAAAATATCCTATGTATGTGGGCGAGCAAACAATTTTTTTTAACAAATAATTTATATAATTTGCAACAACTATGTTTAAAAATTATGCCAGTTGTGATGTCATTCCCTTGTTATGTAGTATCTTTCTAAATGTCAGTTCTTGAGAATACAACTATTCTGATCTTACCTCATAAACCTTATTTCCATAGACACCAATATAACTGCCGCATTCACTCTGGCAGTGTGCTTGCGTGATCAAAGGAAAGTGGACCGTATGTCTATGAGGTGTTAGTCGGATTTCCTTAGCGCACCTCTTGCGCGCCATGCTTTTAGGAGACCGTATGAGAAGTATAGTTGGAAAAAGTGTATTTGTGATGCGAGCAATACGAACGCGTACCACAGTAGCCCGTATGGATAGCCCTGGAAATGAGAGAAAATAAATTAATATTATATCCACAGAGTATTCATAGGTAAGAAATAAAATTTTATTCACCAAAACAAGAACAATTATTACAAAATTGAATAATGACAATGTACACTAATAAAGGGGTTTTTTTTTGGTAGCAAATTATCAAATAACCTCTCGCTCTTGTGTCAGACTCTTACTGAAAAACAAACTGACTCTTACTAAAACCTACCCGTGTTCCTTCGTTGCCTGTGTTGCCTCGGTAACCCTTTCGAACTTCCACGCAGGACTAAGAATGGCTTAAAGTTTGTAATTTAGTTTGGGACTATCTGCATCCATACTAGGTGGTAAACTCTCGGATTACATGTATCCCCCTTAAATAATAGCACACGGCGAGCTAGCTTGCTAGTTTTGCCCAGAACTAGACCGACCTATGGCAAAAAAATGCTCACTTTTGAAAGAGCACAACTTTATAATAGAATACCCTCTAGTATAAGAAATCTACACACTTTTAATGCATTCAAAACTCAACTTATAATCGCGGATCGATCACTTCTGGAGAAATGATGGCATTGTATAACTAGTCTGTAACTGATGACGACGAGATTTGTCTAATATACAACATGTAACTTAATTAACGCACATCCTGAAAATAGTTTGTTCAGAATCGTTTACTGAATCGATTTATATAATTTTTAATATAGGTAATTTTTTATCCCAAAAATAATTAAAACTACGGAAATTATTGTCATATTAACGCTGTACAGTCAAAACAAATTGAAATGGACCGTAAATCAAAGTAATAAGAAATATGACTAAAAAGTTCTCCAAGAATTGGTATAACTAATTTAGTAAATAACAGTGCATATACATGTTAAATTAAAAATTCAGTGCATGTATTATGATTATAACATAATATTCTAATTGGGGTGTTTGAGGGTGTGCGTTAATTACGTTACATGTTGTATGTATATATGGTTCTAGTATTGTTCTCAAGTGAGTGACACATGTCTTTATTGAGAGAATAAAGTTTCTTTAAACCTAAATAAATTGTGAACATTTAATAGCCATGTTTGAAGTTGTAAACATTATAAGATTGCCATGAAACAATGTGGATGCACCTGCCACGTTATACCTCCACCACATATGGTTGACTGGTAGAGAATGCTCAAGGCATTAAGTCCGCCTCTGTTCCCTTTTTATGCATACAAAATTATAGATAAATATTTACAGATCCCTAAGGACCTCTTTCCCCTGGTGTGCAAGCACAAAATAAGCCAATCCCATTTTTTGTCATCAATTGGGTCTGTCATTATGGGTGAAAGGTAAAAAAGTCCTTTCTTTCTCAAAAGGCGAATTAGGTACAACGGTAAAGCCAGTGCCAGCACGGTTAGTGGAGTCTTAAGGCTTAAATCTAACCAATATAAATAGTAGAAGCAAAACACAGATTATTATAAATTAGCGCATTTTTTTTTCTGTATAGCACTCAAAAAGTCGCTATTATATTACACGCCTTCTGATGAGAGAATGCGTTCCTAAAATCTGTCAGTTATTTTACACAAACAGCAACCTTATAACAACGACAATAAAGTTCAAAATCGCAGAACATCGACTCAGTGGCCAAAGAAAAAAAAAACTGTGAAAGGACTGCAAACGCCGAGTAAAAAAGAATACTTGTTTAACGAATTTAAACTTTAGGTATTTGTTCTTCATTATGAACACCTGACAGCTGTCAGGAACGCATTCTCTCGGTGGGCAGAATATAATTATTTAAATAAATTAATAGTTACTTTAAGTTAAATAACCAAGTAAAAAATAAAATGCCAAGTTCAGAACCTGAAACCTGGTACATAAAAAGCTGGAAACAAACCTTCGCCACCACACCACCCAAAACCAAACCCGAATAAAAAATGTCTCATTTTAACTTACACCCACCTGCCACAGCTCAATATCAACATCACTGCTGTCATCCTCGCCCTCATCCATCGTCAGGTATCTCCAGACATCCCCACAATAGTACAGGATGCAGTACAGAAGAGGTCCGAAGCCTAACGCTGTGATTCCGTACATGTACCGTCGAAGCTGGCGGATGTTATTCCGTTTGATGGCTGATAGACCGAGGAACGATAGCAAGAGGGAGAGGCACCAGATGTACTCCCACCAAAGAGGCTGGAATTATAGAGAGCACTCGTTTAGATCAGGTTTTTGATAATCGTAATACACTCACGATTAGTCACTTAGTCACGACAGTCACAATCCCTTTGATTTTGACAATTAAAAATTACTCCTCGAATGCATAACCTCCTCGTTTTCAGTTAAAAAGTTACGTCGTTTATGAACAAACGCATTTTTCAACATGAAGCAATGGATTATGTGCCCCGTCGTGGCTTTGTGTGTGAGAAGTTACGCAGTTGGAGAGCTGGAATACTAGAATTTTACTCAATACCTACTCATCATTTATTGCATTCCACAATGTATTTAGCTTAATATAAAATGAGATCATTATGGACCCTATTGCGCACAACAAAATGGTAGGTGAGAGGAAGCTTTCAAATATACCTTATCAATCTACATGCCTATAATTATCTAATGTTATAAGAATGAATTATACTATATTAGAATTATCATTCATAATAACATTTACATTCCTATTTGTCTTTCTTGTTCCAAAAAACTATGTGATAATGTTTCAGTTCTGTTTCTGTGCATTTACATCATAGTTTGTTTAGTGAAAATTAGGAAAACAATAGAATCAAGTATAATCGGCTACAGGTCACTTAGCAGTTTTATAAGTGAATGCTGGCAAAATTCAAGATAAGAAACAGCAACAAATATGTTACTGTTCTAAATGGGGAAATTTTATTTAAAACTGCACCATTTTTTTAACTGGACAGGGTTCTTAAAATCATTGAGAAAGCAACGGATTTTTATTAAGCATTTCATCATTCCCCTGCCCTTATCCCAATTTATTTGGGATTGGTGCAATATGCACAGATCCATAAAAAATCAAAATTATAGTCTTTTTTTGGGGAAGAGTGACTATGCAGATTAATGGAGAAGTATGGATCTCCATGAATCTGAGTAGTCACTCCCTTTCTATCCACATCATCACATTTTATCTATCATTTCTTTGGTCTTCCCATACTCTTACCTATTGCCTTCAATTTTAAATTTTGATTTGTCTTGTCACTAACATAGTTTTAAGATAATATAAGGTTACAAACAAAATATAAACAAATTTTATTTTTTTTGTTCTTTGCACTTGTTCCATGATTTTTATTGAGTATATTATTTATATAAGTTTAATATGTTTTATATATTATGTATGTATTTATTGTATATATGTAAATGGTACACCACAGAATACCTGCGGTATTGTCACTCCTTCCCTCTTAATTCATCCAAAGGTTGTCTTTAAAAGATCGCTTTTAGCGATAAGACCGTCCATTGTGTCACCCTATTTCGACATTTATATCTGTAATTTTTATGGTGTACATAATAAAGAGTAATCTATCTATCTATGGACGGATAAAATAATCTATTAAAACAAATTATATTTATTCATTTTTATCATGATCATCATTTCAGCCGAAAGACACATAGTTCACGGCTGGACATAGGCTTCCCCCAATTTATTTTAAAGTTTAAAATCAAATAGGGACTATTAATTACCGGTGGTATCTGCAGCTCTTCAATCTCCAGTATGAATATGTCAAGCTTGTCGAGGATGTCTGCCGAGAGCTTCGCCAGCATCACCAGGAACATAACATGGTGGAAGAACACGCAGTACTTCAGGCGAGACTTGTTTAGAGCACTGGAATGGAGAAATATTTGACTAAGTTACATTTTTGATATGAATAACAGTTATACAATTATGTAGTTCCGACTTCTGGGGCCCACCTCCACATTGGCAGCGGATGCAGTCTCGATATAGATAGCGATCACTTTACGACCAAATTCGGTTGCAGTCTTAACGGGACCCCTTTTTTTTGGACGGGAATTTATCAAATAACTTCTCCCGCTCTGGGCGGAGCGGGAGGGTGTGTCAACTCTTACTGACTAAAACCTACCCGTGTTCCTTCCGTTGCCTGTGTTGCCAGGGGTCTCGGTAACCTTTTGGATTTCCCGCGACCCCGGGGCGCCTAGACGTTCAAATTGGCTTGACGACCACGAAAGAATCACGTGCTTGTCCAGCTAATTTTGACCGTCTAATAAGCAAATTTTGAGACCCTCAGGGCAGTTAATGTGCAGGCCTAGTCAATTAGTCATGCTGACAGTTAATGGTTACATGGTACAAAATTCTATGACACTACAATTTTTGGTTAATAGTGTGACCTGCTAGTCCTAAAATGATAGACGGGAAATACTTATTGAAGTGGTACCCATATCTTGTAGTTTCTGTTCTATTTAACAAGCAAGCTTATTGTCATTTGTAAATTCGAGCAACCGGTATAAGTTCACAATGGCAGTTAATCGTACTTAGGATATAATATAAACATCAGCATCACATTTGGTGGTTGGTTTAATTATACTCTAGCTGTTGGTCGCGGCTTCGCCCGCCCAATAGTCGAAAGTTATCCCACAGGAACGTACCTACTACCGCGACTCATAGTATCCTAACCCAAGTCATGGCATATCCATATGCCTTTCATCTAAATCTATTCAGCCGTTAAGGCATGAAAAGGTAGCAGATAAACAGGCAGATAAAAATTCTAATAACCTTTTTGGGGTTCCGTACCTAGATAAATAGATATCAAAACCTCAGATGTACGGTCCCTTGAAGCTGTAAAGGCAACACAACTTTCAAGAGTCAACGCAATAAAAAAATACGGCCATATGCCGCATATTTTGACACTCGCAATTAAACCAAAGCCTGGTACTTCCCGTTGACCTAGCAGCATGGAGTTTGGCGAGAAGCAACGTCTTACAGTTCAAGTAAAGAAAATAATCCTAAAAAAAATATAGTTACATATCAACTGTAGTTTGTTCTTCAATCTGGAATCGAAAATTCATAGGCCGTGTCTTGAAGTAACATTTCATGATCATCATCATTACAGCCGAAACACGTCTACTGCTGGATATGGCCTCCCCCAAAGTAACATTTAGTCGTAGTTTATTCAAATCGGTCCTCTCCGCCTATTAAACGTTCTTTTTCAACTAATAACTTAAGTTTTCCTTCAATCTGGAATTGTAAACTCGGGCAACCAAGCGAGCACAGATTTGAAACGGAACCCTCAGGGCGCGAGTCCTGCTCACACTTGTCCGGGTTTTTTAAAATAAATAAAACAGGATTTTATGATCCTAAATGTCTTACTTAATATTATCACCATTAATTTGTAATACCTACTCTAGTGTCGCCACTGACCACATAATACCTGCATGTTACAACGGTTGTTTTATAGCTCTTTAAAATAGTAATAACTTTTTCTGAGTGGCCCAATTTTAAATAAAATACTAAATACCTCAACATTTGGACTATATTTCCAATCCCTTAAATCTCTTGAAAAGAAGTACACAAAAAATAAGTAATCAGCCTATAATGTTCTCACTGCTGCGACACAGGCCTCCTCTCTGTGAGAGGAACTAGCCGTAATACACCACGCCCGACCAGTGCGGGTTGGTGGATATCACATATTTTCCAATGTTTAGTTCCAGGACATGCCGGTTTCCTCACGATGTTTTTCTTCACCGTTTTGAGAGCAGTCGGGATGAAATAATTTATAAACTAAAGCGCATGCCTAGGTTCGAACTTACGATCTACCAGCTAAATGGTTGTTTATGGAGATGTGAAAAAATTCAACTACAATGTTAAGTTTGTTTTTGGAATAAATTCATCCCAAATAATCCCAACTACGGAACCCTTCGTTGTGCGTAGTCCGACACACACTTGGCCGGTTTTTTGGATTATATTTGACACAAAAAGTAGCCTTTGTCCTTCCCCAGGAATTTTATCGAAATCCGTTCATTGGGTTAGGCGTGAAAAGATAACGTACATACAGAGTTACTTTCGAATCCTAACTATCCTGATATTATAAATGCTTTAAAAATTATGCTTTTACGCTAAAACGGCTAAACAGATTTGGATGAAATATGGCACATGGGTAGACTATGACCTGTATGGATGTATATGTATGGATGTGGATGTATATGTGTCCTATCCTATTACCTCGGTAGTACGTTCCCGTGGGATACTTTCCGACATACACGCGGGCGCAGCTGCTAGCAAAAGCTAAAAATATTGCTGCGCCCGTCGTTTTCACCCGCATAAGTCTCGATCTCATGGGAATATCGGGATAAAAATTATCCTATGTCCCCAATCCAGGTCATGGTCTATCCATGTGCCAGATTTCATCCAAATCCGTTAAACCGTTTTATCATAAAAGCGTAACAAACAAACTAATAAATAAACAAAGAAACTCACTTTCGCATTTATAATATTTAGGATAGGATTATTGTTAGGTATTATTAATCAGTTTATTTCAGATAAAATCAATCCTAACAATTACAAATTATAAATTACAATTACAATTATAAATTAAAAAAACAATTACAAAAATACAGAGATATAAATAAGATTAGGATAAGACAGGATAGGATAGGATAGGATAGTATGGAAGTATGTATTTATGTACACACATATAAAACTAGAGCAAAAAATAAATTGGGCTGTCAGATGGGTTGTTAATATAATTTAAAAAAAAGTTTTTAGTTAGGAGTACCGTTTATACTTTCATAATTATGCTTTTAGTAAAAAAATGTTATTTGGACATTACAAACAAACACTTAAATTTATTTGTATAAATGTCTGATGCTTAGATTTTATTTTTTTAAGATTATTCCATCACCACTATGATGAATGACAGCATTTTTGGTATCATCAATGTATTATACAGCCCTTGAGTAATCCCCAACAAATGCATCATTTAAGTTTGTGATGGAAATAAAGTGTTTCATCGTTATTTCCTTTGGTCATAGTAAATTGCCTGAGAAATGAATTATTCTAATTTCAGAAATGGTGTTAATTAATACCTAGTACTCGTTATGTACCTTCATTGGTGTTTTATGTTCAAATCAAAGTGTTCAAATACATTTTATTCCTGACAAGAGACAGAATCCTAAAAGAAATCCAATCTTCGGACATCATCTGCAAGACCTAATCAATTTTCTTAATCTATACCTATTTATGTTTCATAATGTTTTCATTTGATATTGGACTGAACCAATTACAATGATTGAATCATTATTCTAACCACATAAAAACCATTTCTTTTTTAACTTCTGAATTTTTGCTAATGAAGGAAGTAGAGACCTATAAAATTTTATGATGCATGTTGACCATTAAATATTAGGTATGGTTTCAGTTATTACTTTATTTTTATATGCCTACACAATTTTAATTGACATGTGACATGTTTTCAAGACCCACCATATGGTTGGTCATTCTGAATGCAGAAATTGGAAAGAGAAACTAATACTTCACTTTTAGACATTCTTATTCTTATTGTGATTATTCTATTCCGAAACATGCACTGGATTAGTGTGTATGCTTAGAAAACTGTAATGTTTTGATTTTACTGACAGACATAGTTGGGTTATCATTTTTATCAAGCAATTTTCTTGTTTTGCTAAATGATTTTGAGGGCGTTAGCATTATTGCTATGTAATAGACTCATGTGTGGACCTTTTCAAATAATTGGCGCGAAACATTATTCGCTATCGACTGCTTTTGTCTAAAAATAATTTGACGGAACTTGGTCGAAAAAATATATCAACTGTAGATGAAGCTTACATTCGACATCTAATTAAATTCTTCCGCACGGCCTTAAAAACTTGTAAATAAGCCAAATTACGTACCTAATCTGATATTGTGCTGCTATTTTCTCTCTGTGTTCGAAATCGGCACCGTTCGTACCAGTCACCATAACACCACCACGCGAAGCCATTTTTGTAACTAAACAATTATATAAACAAACAAAATAAATACTTTTTATCGATCTCAGATCACTGAAATGACATCATTCAGATAATCCTGGCAAAGATTTTTCTTTTCGATCAATTCATTTTTCCCATCTGCCAAACGAGAGCCAACGAAATGCCAAAAATGCCAACGTCTCAAGGTTTTTTAACACGTTCCGAAAGACACAATAAATACTTTTTATTAGTAGCATTTCAAACATTTTATGTAGTGTAGCAATTTTTTTATAAAATAAAAGATATGAATTAGACTTTAAATATTTAATTAATTAATTTCTTATTTCAGGTGGGTTTTATGTCTATAATATTGAAATAAATACTAGAAGGTAAACGAAGAACGGAACGTGAATTTGACATTTGTCATTTTACGTTCCGATACACGCTCGATCAAGGAATTGCAAAAAGGATGAGACTTTATTTATTTTACAAGAAAGAATACTTCTTATTTAATTTACTCATCATGGCAGCGACACGAAACTTTTTTACAGAGTTCTTAAAATAATTTCAGTAAGCAAACTACCACACAGTTATTCTGATACGATATTCACTGGCTCGAAATAAATGCGCTGCTGACGGTAGGTACCCACTCACTCACAAAACCACTCTATCATTAAAATAAAAACCCACAAGTTTAAAAAGATTGGTTTTTTTCTCTCTATTCCATACTTTCTCACTTCTGGAGAGGAAATGCCTCCTCGAAATACGTACAGGCCCTCGCAGTGCGCGTCTAGGCCGAGAGTTGATCTCAGCGGCACCATCCATCTTCAGGCCCCCAGTGTATGAAGACTCTTGCCCACTTTTTGCCCGTTTTGGTGAAACTAATTAAGTAGGAATGTTCAATCCACTGTGATGATTAATTATGATGCGCAGATTACCTACTTTCCGAGGAGAGCGACTTTAATATTATAACCAAAACCTAAATGCTTCCTCAATCCCAATTCGCGTCGATAACCTTTTCTGAAGAAAACCATTTGGGTAGGTACAATAATATTACAGGGACAACAAACACATTTCAACGATTAACTGCAACATTTTCTTTCTAAATTAACATGGGACGACCCCCGATACTGTTGGAATCAGTTTCATTAATGAATTAATCATGAAATTACTAGTAAGGTAGCCATGAAATTGATAAAGCAAAAATTAAAACACGTGTAAGCAAAGATTCTTGTGCATCTAATCACTATGCAGTGCGTGGAAAAATCATAAGTTTTCATTGATTTGTAGGATGGCTATTATTGTTTTAACATACGTAAGGATATAAATATACATTCTTCGTTCATGATAGATATGTCGCAGCCATCTGGTTAAATTAGCCAGCTAATTGGACGCCTAGGCCGTTCAATAAACGCCGGCACCGACGTAGCAGCCTACTAGCTTAATAGCCGTTTATTTAACAGCCTAACCGTTAGAAGTAGCGCTCGCCGGCCACTGCCGCGGCACTGCTCGCTTCGCTCGGTCGGCTCGCGCGTGGTTGGTCACAGTTCTAACCTGCCTAACCCATTTGATCGGAGTGTCCTGGGTTAGTTACTGCTACCACTTCGGCGCGCGTGGTTGGTAAAAGTTCTAGTTTTCCTTCAGCTATTTAATTGAGTGCCGGCGTTTAATGAACGGCATAGGCGTCCAATTAGCTGGCTAATTTCACCAGAAGGCTGCGACAGATACATTAAGTACGACCGACTAGGTTCATTATGATCTCATTATTATAGGTTTATGTACCCCCGACCTGAGCACCTACAAGATGCCTTCCACACCATTGTTTTAGTAGGTATGTAAACCTGGTAAGATAATAGAATCGTCTCATTGAGTAACGATTAACTAGAAGTCTTAGACGTCTATCATTGGGTCTAAATACATCATGAGGAATTCTATATACTTCTGAAGTAGGACCTCATAATGACAGCCTACCTATAGGTACTCATACTATACCTAACGGCTCTTGATGTCAAATCATACTAATCACCACGTGGGTAGGAATTGGTAGATACCGGTTCAGTGGGTGAATCGGTTTTCGCAGAATGTTGTTATTAGTAGGTTTTTAGTACAAGGATACCTTCTTAAAGTCTCCTTGCCTCCTTGGTTTGGGCAATCGATTAGTCACCTTTTTCAACACCAACCAGCATAGCCACCTGTGCCGTGGTCTACATAGCTGTTTAGATTATTCGATTAATTTCCTAATCTGGCTTATTACCTAATTAAGAATTTTCTTTTTCCTAGGATTTGCCCAGGAATAGACTCGCTAAGTTCTTACTACCTTGTTTGCTTAAGAATATAAAAACATCATCATCAAGGTCTCTGCAATTATATTAAAAGAATAAACTATTTTGGGGCGCTGCAAACTTACTGCTACTTAAGTACCTAACAATAAAGCGTTGGGCCATGTCAAAATTCACTGACCCACCTCCAAGTAAGCACTTCTGGCATGACCAAAATCAAGTCATATAATAAAATTATTTTTTTTTTACTTTTTGAACGTCAAAATTACATAAGACAGTCCCCCAAAATGCCCGCCCTTCACCACTTCGTCTTTTAGCTAGAAAGAAGTTGTGGCGCAACAAACTCCCCCCCAACACCTTTGGATTCTGGTATGACATATGGTATTATGACCTCTAAGAAACTTCCAGTTGCGATCCATAGTCACGGCGCACCATCAACGGTTCAACAGCACGAATGACGTAGGAAATTGCAATTCCTCCTTTACTTATATTATTTGGTCTTATGTTCCGCAAACAGTTCACCTCAATCAGTTGCAAGCTTCATATAATAAACCCCTAAGACGACCCACTGACCAATTAATTGTTGGATCATTTTACCTAAATAATTTTATGACAAGGACTATCAAAATGATTTTCTTTATTTGCGTTGAGAAACAATCTTCTGTTGACAAGAAACAGAAGTTCAAGTTAACAAAGTCCAGAAACTGTCCACAAACGGGAAAATGATGGCCACCACCGCGAGTGACGTCATCGCTACAGCAATATTGAACAAGAACGCGCGGCAAATTAGAAACAAGCTCTTAAAACGATAACGATTTTAATTGTTCCGCCAATCTTTGTTTTATAAACAGAGCTCATTATTGTTCGAATCATAATAGTTATTTTGGTTATAACCCCCCGGCGGTTACGTGTCCACTGTTATAAATTGAAACCGTACACTTCTCAAGTTTTATTGTCATAAAGTTGGACGACTGTGAATATGAAGGTTCTAGTGGTTGTCGCTTTATTCGCCTGTGTGGCTTTACAGGTAGGAATATTTAATTACGTGCAATTGATGGTTGTTAAACTAATTTGTGAATGAACTAATAATTCGAAGATATTTAATTTGATACAAAACTTAATTAACGGTTAACTAATTTTGCCACGTTCCTACTGAAGAAAAGGTTACATTTCCTGAAATCAATTACAGCGTTTCATGGTATTCATTCTCCCGGATCTAAGGACCAAGTTCAACAACTCCTTCCAACCATTTCGTTGGACCTCATAAACGTCCTCGTCTTGTAGGTTTTAATATTCAGCTGTTGAAAAGCCTCTTCGTCATCCGGGACAACTGTTGCCCATTCGGTTATCTTCTTGTGTAGGTAGGCCAGAATAAGAGTGTCCCACAAGGATCGTTTATTTACATGATTTAGAATCAAGTGTAATTATTCGGAATATATTTTGAATAAAAAATAATTTAGTTCTCAATATTAATGCTACTAACTATTTAGAAATAAGTGTAATTAATTTTTTAAATGCTTTAATTTAATATTTTCAAATGGACAGTTCCGAATTCTGGGAAAGCTAACAAATCCATTGAAAAAGAAATGTTGGTCCTAAGGTGGCCCTCAGAACAGAGGCGATCTGTAGTTAGACATGTAGCTTACAACTACCACAGATTGCTTTTTGCAGTTTGCGCACAACGTCAACCTTTTCACGATTTTTTTTTTTGTAATAACAGGTACTACCTCCAGGTACTAGAAAATATCTATTCTATAACAAACAAACCTAAACCCAGATAAGTTGTTCTTTATAGTTTGGCAAACCGCGTTAAATTTAAAATTCAAAAAAGGCTGATAAGCCGCGAGATCATGGTTCGTCAGTTCATATGAACGGACAAGCCATAGGGATACAATACCTCGGTCATGCTTGCTATGATACACCAGCGAGCTTTAGGTAAAACTTGCCGGTGGATCAGGCCCTATAATTAGCCTTTCTTACTTTTATGCACTGGTATGTAAACCCAGTTATGCCAGTGTTCGAGTGTGCTCTTCGAAACTAAATACAATTCAGAGGCACTGGCTGACGTACTTTCGGACAAACAACTAAAGCTACTAGGGACGAAGGAAGAAGTGAGTACATAGAACCATTGCTGTTGGGAATAGAATTGGGTGGGGGTTAGGCAGCAACATCTTTCTACAACTCAATCGGCCCGGCACCACTTGGAGCAATTTTCCAGCGCGCAACTAGGTCATCTCGCCACGTCTGGACGCTGCCCATCTTCAAGCACCGCAATAACCGAGTCTATTGTTTCAGATGAGTCACGGTGCGCCTGCGCCGCAGGAGGAGAAGAAGGTGGAGGCCGCGCCCGTAGCCGCAGCCGCACCAGCAGCTGCTGAAACCACCGAAGCGGCCGCGACTGAGGTAAGTCTCATACCTTCCTTCATATTCTTTCCTAAAAACCTAAAACGGCAAGTCTTAGTTTCCGCGATCCCCGGCGTCGCCATAACCATCTGTCTTCCGCTTCATTTCAGCCTGTAGACGGGCTGATGCTGCAATGATAAAATGCTAAACTATATCAATCTACTTACATATGAGATTTTTAGAAACCGTTGAAGGATGTTGCTGGGCAATGCTAAGTAACTTTCGTAGACTATTACCCCTCACAAGAGCAAGGAAAGAAATATTGTCTTCATCCGCACAAAAACAGTAAAATTATACAAAATTATTATATTTTCAGGTAAAAGCAGCGGCGCCTTCTGAAGCAGCTGCGCCCGCGGCTGTAGCGGTGGCCGCCGGCGGCTCGCCGGCCGCGCCCGCCGCGCCCGCGGCCGCCGAGACACCAGCCCCCGCGGAGGAGAAGAAGGCTTAGTCTATGTTAGCGTAACACCTAAGACATGGTGCGAATGATGTCCGTAACGTAACGATCTTTGTAAAATAAACACTTTGGAAATAAATGTGGTTTGTAATTATACTTTTGTGTATAGTCTGGCTCGAAGGACCAGAAAATATCTCACACCTATTTCAGTTTATTACTTAGTTTGTAAGTCAGTATTTAGGTGCATGTAGTGCCAAGTTCATCCTCGCTTGCAATAAGTTCAATTGAAATAGAAAGCAGTTTTCTGCCTTATCGCCAGAACGTGCAGTCTGCGAGTGCAATGTTTATGTTCAATGCAAAACTGCGATGGTAGTAAAAAAGTCGAACCGACGTCGACGGCATGAAATTCAGAAGATTGCGATGTTAAGAACACAACGGCCAAGTGCGTGTCGGACCACACAGTGAAGGGTTCCGTGTAGTTGGGATGAATTTATCTCAAAAACAAACTTAACATTGTAGTTGAAAAACATCTTCTCCCATATATCGATATACGTCACGGTCAATTCACCGACTGCAAAGTTAACTTGGTCGACTAGGTATTACTCGTTAATAACTTGTAAAGCCTGAAACCCTGAGCCTAAAGTTGTTAGCTGTGATAGTTTTCCTTTTAATTTCGTGATATATACTTACTATACCTACTGCAATGAATTTTAGCTAGCAGGGGGGGGGGGACACTTGACTCTAACGAAAATGTGTACTTTAAAGCTTAATAGCAAACGGATCCCAGAATCGAAAATGGTTTTCACAGACCCGCAATATTTTTGAACGGCCTATCCAACGATACCCCACACCAAGGACTAGACGAGAAAAAGAATATCATCCCCACATTACGTGGAAGGGTGATTTTTTTTTTCAAGATTTGATTTTACCACTTTTTTGGCGTGATTAATATGTATACCCATGCAAAATCACAGATTTTTAGTACTAAGAGTCTCTGAGCTAAGCCGGGGACAGACATACATACAGACAGACAGACATACAGACAGACGGACCATGGCGAAACTATAAGGGTTCCTTGCTTACTACGGAACCACAAAAATGGTTATACTAGGCTAACAGAGGCAGATAGGAGACAAGTCCTAATGAAGCAAAACCAAAGCAAATGTTTGCTCTGTGCTTGCACGAAATACCAATCAACCTTGGCGTACCTATTATCATGCCCATAGAATTACTATCGTAGGTACTGTGCTACGAAACAAAGGATTCATTACATAAACAATTTAATTAAAACATGTGTCATGCTTGTCACAATGGTTTATCGAAGAACATAAATTGTTATTTCATGCATCATCAATTTCTACTGGAGAAAATCAGTAATGCACTGCAGTATAACTGCGGAATATGTGGCTTAACAATAAGATTGGTAAATGACAACGGCGAATTTATTGATAAGCATTTTAATTAATTTCTAGGTTGAGAAGGCTCTTTACTATCTTCATGAAAACTCAGCGTTTTTATTAGTATTTTATTAGTCGGTCAGTTAGTGGTGAAGAACAGTATGTCCCTGACGCTTCCTCCGGAGGGTAATTCTAGAGGCGTGAGCGCGACTGCGCCGGCGCTGCCGACCCTGTAGCGAGACGTGCTCTCTGTTCCTTGGATGTAGAGGGTCACCTGCTGATCAAACTGCATATTACATTTTGGGGACACCGAGCTACAGAATCAATAAAATGAACCATGAAACGTTTAATTTGAACATACAGTACACCGATCGGACACAATTTAATGTCGATGATATAACGACGCATGGTAGTCTTGTTATACTTTTACAAAACTCGGAATGGCTCCTGGATCTGACCTGTGACATGATGTCGTTTGAGGTGTGAGCCAGCAGTGCGATGATGGCTGCCAGTAACTTAAATGGTATGTAACAGAAATAGGAATGAGGTGGTACGTAGAATTTCCCCGGACGAGCTGCTTAACAAAGAGTTCGCTGACGATAGAAAAAACCGGCCAAGTGCGTGTCGGACCACGCACAATTAAGGGTTCCGTTGTTGGGATGACAAGAATAAACTTTACTTTGTAGTTGTAAAAATATTCCCCCATACATCGATATACGTCATGGTCAATTATTCAATTGCAAATAAGTTTGAATCGCAAAAAAACTGTAATAAAACTACAAATTATCGATTTTTTGGGCGTCCAAAAATCATGAATTTGTTAGTTTTGTTGCATTTTTTTTTTTATCCCAAGAATAAACTTTACTTTGTAGTTTTAAAAATGTTCTCCCATACATCGATATACGTCATGGTCAATTATTCAATTGCAAATTAGTTTGAATCGCAAAAAAAAAAGTTTTATCGCGTTTTTTTAAGACATTGCTTCTTGCCATATTTCATGATTCTAGGTCAACGGGAAGTATCCTATAGGTTTTGATTAATTTGCGGGTGTATAAACATCTCGCATAAATTACTATATTTTATTGCGTTGACTTAGAACCTTGATTTTTTTAGAGCTCCAAGAGACCGTAGACCGTATTTCATATTAATTTCAACTTGATAGCTTCACGCATTCCGAATTGATCCAAAAATATCTGCTGAAAATGTATACGTATGGTTTAGAAAACGTACCTGTGGGTTTATTTGTGGTGCCACGTACAAATTGAGTGCTTTAATTGATTTGATTGATGTTATAAGCTCAATTTTTATCGATGTTTTTTCAATTACAATTTCAAACAATAATTAGGTAGGTACTTCAAACAATAACTGTTGGAAAAAGTGGTGAGATATAACATTGAGACCTTCCAAATACACATGAATGTGTTCCTAATTCCCTTTAGTGAGTTTCCTTTGCGTAAGAATTTAACCATACCTACCTGAAAACAGTTTGTTTACACTTTCCATTAGATAGTTTTGGGACTGACCTGTGGCGGCGGCGCGTGGCGACTGGGCTCGCCCGACAGCGGCACGGAGCGCGGCTCGCGGCGCCGCCGCTTGCAGCCCGCGCGGCGCGGCTCGCGCGCCTCGTGCGCCTCGTGCGCCTCGTGCGCCTCGTGCGCCTCGTGCGCCTCGTGCCGCTTACGGCCGCCCGAACCGCCGGAAGCACCAATTGCGCCTGACTCTGGAGGCAAGTCTCTATTCTATACTTTTATGTACGCGATCGAAAAAAAGTTTGTAGAGATGAATCAGACTGCGGTCGATTGATCACATCGATCGATCAGGCCGAACCAGTGTGGTGCATAGTAGCCCGATTACGGTCAATCGACATCGATTGTTCTCATTCAACGTCGATCGATGGTGTTGCATAACGGCATTCAATCAGTAAGGAATGTTAAAAATGTTTAGAGACCATAGTCTGATTGCACCCTAAATCACTAAGAGAGCTCACGAAAGGTAAAAATAAATAAATAAATAATAAACCGTTTATTTTCTCTTCACAAGTTATGAACTTAATCCTAAAATTTTACAGTAGTGCACGAGGAGCTAACTTTGTGAGAGACTGGAGCCTGAGGTAGGTTTATAAAAACCTGTATTACAGGTCACCAGGGCCCTCCCGCGGCTAGAAGCCTGTTCTTTGCATACACGACATAATAATAATGCAATGTGTATGTATTTTTCGCAAGTATCCACTTGTGAAAAATAAATTAAGAATAATAGTATAAAATTTAAAATTTAGTAACAGATACAAAAAATAGAAATAGTTTCGGGGAAATACCAGTGTGTGTGTGAGTGACCGGAGAAAGTGTATGAGAGAGATGTAAGAGTGAATGTGAGAGGTTGCTTGAGTGAGTGTTTGTGCGAGTTTGGTAGGTAGTATGCGGAAGCAGCAGAGGGAATGCGTAATTCGTATAAAGATAGTCTATCTGAGAGGGATCAACAAGTTCTCAGTTCCCTGATAGTCTAGAGTTTTTAAATAGGTAGTGACTTTGATTTTACATTTGTATTTAATTAGAGGATAAATATTAAAGTTATTTAGCTTATTGTAAAGGTATGGTCCGAGGAAGAAGAAGAAATTACGCGAGTGTGCACAGCTGGAAGGTTGTGTTTGGCATACTCTGCCTTTACGGCGCTTATTCCTATTAAGGTTCGGATCGTATTGCAACAAGGAGTGTTGTTTAAGCACCGTACGCAGTATGTAGGTTTGCCTGACAGTGAGTAAATCCCAGTTCTTAAAAAGGTCTACGGTTGGGAATAGATAGGGGAGACCGGCGCCAACTTTGAGGATGGCACGCTGTGCTCTCTCAACTTCAATGAGGTAAGTCTTGGCGGCACCTCCCCAAGATGTAATGCAGTAGTCTATTAAGGATTGGCATAAAGCATCGTAAACCATCTTAATAACCCGTCGGTCCGCTGCGTGTCTAAGGGTTTTGAAGATGTAAATAAGTTTACGCAACCGGGTTACAAGGACTTTTATGTGCGGCTTGAAGGTCAAGAACTGATCTATAATGATACCAAGATATTTGATATCTTCGATTCTTTGGAGAGCGGGACAGGAGCACAACGTGTTGTCAGGGTAAAATAATCTGGGTCGCTGTCAACGGATTCGGTGTCGAGCACTACCATACCTAGGAGACAGTCTCTTTTTACAACTTGATGTGCCATTTTAACGCACAGATCATAGATATACAAACGTATATCAATGGCACAGATACAATAAGTAAAACGCTAAGGTAAGAATGGCCCTACTAAAGAAATTATAAGTGGTATTTACTCGTATGTGAAGGAAAATAGAACTAATATGATGACTGATGAGGGACTGAATACCTGGGCCCAAATATGGTAGAAGAGAAAAGAAAGCAGTTAGTCCAAGAAAAAAACGGTTAGCCGGTCCTCTCACTGCCTCTATAACATAGTTAAAGCGTGCGTGTCGTGTTTGTGACTGGACGACATTGTACCTATGACAGCATAAGCAATGTGAATAACTTGTACAACACTACTGCTACACAATATAAACATAACTTCACGCTTCTAATCTCCTAAGGGTTAGGCAGACCCAAACATATCAGTATATTACACCCGAAAAATCATTATTTGTTTGGGTAAAAAACCAAATTATCATTTGGCCCCAATCTACTTAATCCAAATCTTAAATTCACTAACTGACGGCCTTACCCGCTAGGTCTAATCATACAGTTTTCCTTACAAAACGAAGGGGATACCATCTCTTGAAGGGGTAACTTGGGGATGAGAGTTTGTATGGGAGTTTGGAATTTTTGGAAATGCCGGCGGGCACACAGCTTGTATCAATCAATTAATCAACTCAGCTTATAACCTAATCCTTTCTTCTCGCCAGATAAAGCCAGATTCAAACTTTATGGCGGCTCGGAACATGAGGCGAGTCGCTGCGCAGTAACAAATTCAGTGTCAGTAGGGCTGACGGGGTGGGGTACCGCGCAGCGAGTGGCGCACTTCAGAGCCGTCATCAAGTTTGAATCGATCTGTACCCAAGATTGTTATGGTAGGTACCTATAAAAGCAAGTAGAAGTTACAAACCATCATTCTCAGGCGGCTCGGGCGGCGGCAGCGGCGTGGGCGGCGGCGCGCTGCGGCTCAGGGACGACTGCTTGCTGTGCACCAGGCGGAGTAGGCATTCTAGCGCTGTCTGCTTGTTCTACATGTCAACAAAAATCGGAATTATATCTAGGATCTTTTGTTTTTAATAGTCTTTTCTTTCTTTTATGGTTAATTGTCCCTCGAAGCCCTTTTTTTCAGAATGTAATAATTAGCCCTTTTTTTTCTTTTTTTTTTGGGTAGGAAATTATCAAATAACTTCTCTCGGTCTAGGCGGAGCGGGAGGGTGCGTCAGACTCTTATTGACTAAAACCCACCCGTGTTCCTTCCGTTGACTGTGTTGCCAGGGGTCTCGGTCACCCTTTCGGACATTCCCGCGACCGCGGCAGGCATCGGCCCTAGTGAACCCCTACACTTGTGATGCCATCTCCGGGCCTGGTCCTTATTGGACGGTGAGCTACCCATTGCTCACCGTCCGCAAGCCCGCGCCTACGGTGGCCGGAAATCCGCCTGGGATTAGGCGGCTAGGGGCGAGAGGGCGCGAAATTAGCCTTTCCCTCAACCGGCCCGGCTCCTCCTTTGCGAGCATTACTGCTTCGCAGAAGGAGGTGACAGCTGCCCGTGCTCTCGCTCCGTACCACGCCATGGACCAGGGTCGGACGCGAGAGATCTCCGCCGCCGATCGCCTCCACGAGGACACGGCGGTGCTCTGCCTAAACCGGGCAGACCTGCACCGTATGCTCCACCGCGTCCTCCGGGCGATCCACACAGTGGTGACTCACGGGCGTTTCCTCCCATCTAATCTGACATAGGAACCTCCTGAAGCTGCCGTCCGGAGAGGAGCTGCGTTAGGCGGAAGTTGAGGACGCCGTGGTGCCTCTCTAGCCACTCTACAGATGCGGGTGTTGCACTGCCGAAACACATATTTGACGCATGGGAGAACTCGCAAAATGCTATTGGAGTTTTCTGTGATCTCTCCAAAGCCTTTGATTGCGTGGACCATGACACGCTTTTGCGTAAACTGTGTCATTATGGTGTCCAAAATGAAGCTCTCAAAGTAATAAATTCTTATTTACATAATAGGTTCCAATGTGTAGATGTGAATGGTGTAAAATCTTCCGGGTTACCAGTTCAGTTAGGTGTACCTCAAGGCTCAATACTGGGTCCATTCTTATTCTTAGTGTATATTAATGACTTACCATTTTATTTAAAGGGTATCTGTGACGTTGTATTGTTTGCAGATAACACCTCACTTCTTTTTAAAGTAAACAGGAATAGACAAGATTTTGATGACGTAAACAGTGCACTCTCAATGGTCACGGATTGGTTTACGACGAATAACCTAGTTCTCAATGCCAAGAAAACGAAATGTATAAAGTTTGCCTTGCCAAATGTTAGGAATCTAGGTCCCAACATCGTCTTAGATAATGGAGTGCTTGAAACTGTAGACTCGGCAGTTTTTCTTGGTATAACAGTAGATGCCAAACTTCAGTGGGGCCCTCATATATCAAGCCTAGCGGGCAGGCTCAGTTCGGCCGCCTACGCCGTCAGAAAAGTAAGACAATACACTGACGTTGATACAGCTCGATTAGTTTATTTTAGTTATTTTCATAGCGTTATGTCCTACGGTATTCTGCTGTGGGGCAAAGCCGCTGACATTCAAAATATATTCGTTCTTCAAAAACGAGCTGTTCGAGCTATTTACCAGCTTGGTGCCAGAGTTTCTCTGAGAGGTTTTTTAAAAGAACATCTTTAAAAAAATCTCTCAGAGAAACTCTATTTATTCGGTATAAACGGTATAAACGGTATTCTCACGGTGGCATCACAATTCATCTTCGCCAACATCTTATATATTAGGCAAAATATACACTTATACACTAAAAATAGTGATATTCGCAATATTAACACCAGAAATAAGGACAAATTACGAGCTCCATTTCACCGGCTTCATAAGGTACATAACTCATTTGTTGGGCTTGGTATAACTTTTTATAACATGCTGCCCTCTTATTTGCTAGATTTGCCTTTTAATGCGTTTAAAACTAAAGTAAAATCCACCCTTTGTTCAAAGGCATACTATTGTATCAATGACTACTTAAACGATAAGAATAGTTGGTCGCTGTGATTAACTCAAGACAATGTTTATGTTCTTTCTCCAGAATTAGCTTTCCTACTGATAGGTTATATGAGTTCATATAATTGATTATTTTTTTATTTCACTGTATAAGTCAATGTAATTTAATTTAGTTAAATTTTAATTTATTAGTGACATAATCTACTCATTACAATGTGTGTTTTATGAGCTGTATTGCAATAAGTGGTTAGCTAGCGTCCTCGACTATTGATTATACTATTCTTGCCTGAGCAACCGGCAGCAAGCTCGTCATGCTCCCCTTAGATGTCACTGCCTGCGGTAGCGTCGGGGGTCGGGTTGCCTCCTTCCCTCCAATATGGCGAGGGGGGTGATGGCTGATCTTTGCGTTATGCTCGTGAACGGGTGCTGCTTGTGGTGACTGATCGTCTTGCTGATCATGGTTTTAATTGTTATTAGTAATTGTTTACTTATTTTACTTCGATGGGGCTAGTTTATCATTTCTCACTTCGAGCTACAGCAATTGCCTTATGTAAGCGGGCACGCCCTTTATGCCTGGAGGCTTTTATTTAGGTATTAAGTTCTATTTACGTTTTTTTTATGTTGAAATTTTTATCTGCTTGAGTACAGTTTGTTCATTGTTTTGTTGGTATACTGGCGCGTGCTAGCTAACGTATGGCAAGTGTGTAATTTAATCCAATGTTTTGTGTTTCGTAATGTTAATTACTTTGCATACGATTTGTATAGAATCAAGTTTATATAACTAAACAGACAGACGTGCTGCTGGGGGGTTTGTTCCACCACTTCTTCTTCCCAGCTAAAGCACTAGGAAGTGGTGACGGGCGGGCATTTTTGGGGGACTGTCTTATGTAACTTTGACGTTCGAAAAGTGCTGATTTTCAGCCTAGTTTGAATAAATGACTTTTGGTTTTGATTTTGACTCCTCAAAGAGGGGACTTATCACCGCCATTGTGGCGAGCCCAACTCAAAAGCCCTGGTAATGACTAAATCTAATATTCCGTAAAAGCCGTATAAATAATAATGAAATAATCTGGTATGTACCCAGTCGTATCATAGATAATTGTAATAGTCAATAAAAACTTTATAGTGTACAGTTCAAACTAGTTTTTTAAATTATTATGTTACATTACAGCCGAAGTGAAAAAGGCTAACTACATAGTCGTTAAGGGCAGTGTATTTTTTGAGCCCAGTATGTGGCCACGTTGTTTACCTACAGCAATTGTGGCATTCACGCTGTAGATAAAATTATTCAGAACTTCCAACCGTAATATATAAAAAATGTCTTGTATGGTACGGCAAAAGTTCCAAACTATGGAGGAACTGAAAGATGAGATTGCAAGAAAGGGGGTGGCTACTGAGATGATGACTAATAAAGAAGTGTGCAAGAAAAAGACATGTTGCGCTGACCACAAATAAATTGGGTTAAGGGCAGGAGCATGATGATGATGGTATGACAAACGTTTCTTCCTACTCAACTTGCGTACATAAGCTGATAAGCACCAATTTCAGCAGACCTTAATTTCATCAAGTAGGGGATCGAAAGCCGCTGGATCCGTGGAGTCTTTCAGCGACTCCCAGTTTTTGAACAGCTTCCTGTCTGACAGGCGCACCGTACTCTCTAGCTCTCGGAACTCTGTGGAGTAGAATAAGAGCATTCGATGGAACCTCTTTGGTTCTAAAGTCCCATTTACACGATGGAAGTTTCTTGCCTGTGGCATACAATAGGCATACAATTTAAGCAGCAAATTACTTGTTATTATTGTTGCTTCAACTCATGGTAAGTATACCAGGCTTAAGAATAGATCGTCCACATATATTCCCTTCCACCTATAACCCGTCAGCCTTCAAAGCAATAGTGAACAGGCATCTTTTGTGCGCGCTCCTTCCATCATAGACCTCATCCATCGCTTTCTATCAGGCGAGATCCAGTTCAGGAGCAGGCCCACTTCGGAGTCTGGATTTGTGCCCGGTTGGTGGCAATAGGCTCGCCCCTACCAATTACAATGGACTTAAATATAACTGGCGAAATGCGGGTAGGTATACTATGTCTATAGGTACCTACACCACTGCTTAAAACAGGCGTGATGTTGGAAATGTGTTTTTTATTTAAGTGATGTTCTTTTGAGAATTAAATTCTTTAAACCGGAAGTCAAAGTACGATCTGTGAATTATTGCCATAATACTCTCAACCACTAACCAGATTCCCTCAAGCAAGCTAGATGTGAAACTAGATTCTTCTTGTGCGCGCGCACGGCTCGCCGCTGAGCGCGCACTCGGGCCACCACCTCGCGTGCGTTGCGCGCTTCTGCGGCTATGGCGGACACCTCCCGGGCTTCCTGTTCCAGGCGGCGTTCTAGTTCACTGGAGTTCAAGGTTAAATTGAGCTTGTATCTGAAGTACACTTCAAATGATGAAAAACAGGCCAAGTGCGTGTTGGATCACGCAGAATTAAGGGTTCCGTAGTTGGGATGAATTTATCTCAAAAACAAAGTTAACATTGTAGTTGAAAAAAATGGTCTCCCATACATCGATATACGTCACGGTCAATTCTCCAACTGCAAATGTAAGTTGGTCGACTATTACTTGTTATTACTCGTACTTTATGATTAAAGACTCTTACAAACAAGCGCGACACGCGACGCGACACAAAGGCACCTCTTGTAGCGCTACACGCGGTGTCTTTGTGTCGCGTCGCGTGTCGCGCCTGTTTGAAGGAGCCTTTATGCTTTTATTTCTGTAGGTAGGTTTGTACAACTACTTTTACACGTCAATCATATTTAAAAAACTAGATGAGGTCGGCGTTTCCTTTCTAACTACTCTGAGAAGAAAGACCGAAACAAACTCAAAGGTGTATAGGTCTATTTTCAAGTCCAGACATAATCTTGGTCAGATCATGTGAAGACTATTTACATATAGCTAATAGGTGTCTGAAATGGTATTTTTGGGAAAGAATCACACAGATCGAGTGTCCACTCAATCTGTGTGGTTCTTTTTTTCTATCCAGTCAGTGCATGCATTTGTCAGTAATCGTGCAGCTCAACTCAGAACTTACGGAGCTCAACGATTCGACGAGCAATACCAAAGACACTTGGGTAGCCCGCATGAGTTACTCAAAGTGCCAGACCAAGATTGAATCTAACTGAGGGAAAAATAAAAACAGTGACGCAAATATTCTTCACATTCCTATTAATTAAAATAATATAATACTTTACAAAGTAAATTGCCGCTCAACTCAGAACTTACGGAACTCAACGATTTGACGAATAACACCAAAGGACATTTGTGTAAGCCGCTTAAAGCACTGAAACTGCCAGACAATCATTAACTTTTGACTTTGAAGCCTAGCCTCATCAGGGCAGGAACACAAGCTGTTAGCTGTCGATCTAATTTCTAACGTTACATTCTTCCGTTGTCAGACGTTTTAATGAACGGCCGTGTCGAGAGTGTTCCGCGTCAAATTTTCAAATATATATTTTTTTACTATGCGTTTATTGCAGCGTGCGCGACACGTGTTGCGGGTTTGCGCCTCTTGACGGACATCGAAATCGATCAGTGTTTATTACGTGACTTTGTGTCGCCAAATAAATTTCGTTAGAGCTGTGCAAAGGTGAGGTGGCCTAAGCCTATGTGCGCTCCTGATCACAGGCGTGCGAACCAGTGCATACGAGGGACTATTGCCTGCCGAAGGATCCTCAGTCTCCGTGCAAGCTAATCCGGTGAAATCTTTCCATAATCTTCTGGGATCTGCTGAAGAGTTCCGCTTAAACGATAATACGTGTATCAATTATAATAATATTATGGCAGTGCAGTGCAATGCAGTGCTACCTATAGTGTTCCAAAATTGTTTGTTTTTTGTGAGTGCGCATTTTATTTTTAGTCATTTCGGGATTCAAGTGATAGACTCAGGTAGCTGTAATCCAACCCAACATTCCTTTTAGATTTTTTGCTTTGGGTACGTTGGGTCCAAGCCATTGTATTTTATTAACTTCGACTGCCACAAGCCGCGTTAAAGAACTTCGTTCCAATAAACCAGAAATGGATATTAACGAGACCTCAGACATTGGAAACAGCAACGTGTAATACAGCATAGCAGTGACATAGAAAAGCGTTGAGAAAGCACTTTAACCCCGCCAAAAGATTCACCATTCAAGATTCAGTGAAGCTGGACCTCTCGCGAGCAGTGGTGGCCCAGTGGTAACGGCCGCGACTTACGTGTTGTAGGTCGTAGGTTCGAACCCGGACAGGGGCTTTACTTCGTGTAAATTATTTCATCACCACTGCTCTCAAAACGGTGAAGGAAAACATCATGAGGAAACCGGCATGTCCTAGAACCAAAAATTCGAAGACATGTGACATCTACAAACCCGCACTGGGCCCGCGTGGTAGATTACGGCCCACTCCCTCTCACAGAGAGGAGGCCTGTGTCCCAGCAGTGGGAACATTATAGGCTGTTTATGTGTGGACCTCTTTTGTTTTTTGTTTCGGGGTGGAAAATCCTCAAGGATGTCCTCCGCCCTAGGGCGGGTGGACGGGTCAGTCATACTCTACTGACTAAAAACCACCCCGGTGTTCCCCTCCCACACTTGCACCGGGGATCATGGAATCTAGTGCGACTTCCGCGATCTCCGGCTGGTGCCGACCCACCATTGCGGGCCACCTCAGGCCCGCGGGGTAGAATTAGGTGAAAAATTCCCCCCGCGACGTCCAATAGTGAAGCTGGACCTGAACCAACCAGGCGGCGACGTCATTACAAGATATATAATATTCCGTCTCTCGACTACTTATTCCAATGCCTACTCTGGGATGCATATCCGATACGGCTCTAATAATCCTATCATATCCTAAGGGCACGTCTTCCCTACCATTACCGCGCCCCCCGGTCTTATCCTTGATATGCAATGGTCTCTGTAGTCCCATGAAACATGAGGCTCCAGGGGCTAGTGCAAATCTTTGGGTTCATTCGAGTCATCGAGTCTGATCAAACGAGGTTGAGGTTGGTGCATTTCATTCATTAATTTCATGTATTGCCTCCATCATGCGCTGTTTTTTAGGATTTCCCCTGGCCAAGATTAGAAGGCCACAATAAAATGTTTCTTCATGTATTAAAATGAGTAGGTACTGCTAACGGAAAGGACCAAAGTCAAAGTCAAATTATTTATTTCAAATAGGCACATAAAAGGCACTTTTGAACTTCAAAATTAACAAAAAAAAAATTTAATTGATTCTAGTTGCTTCTTCCAAAAGGTAGATTCGTATGGAGAAGAATGGGCAAGAAACTCCACCGTTACTCTTTTAAAATGTTTTACAAAATTTTGTTGTACATTTTAAAATTATATGTGAATACGATGCACCTAGAATAAAATTACTATACCAAAATAGGTAAAAAAAAAAACAATGAAAATAAAGCAATGACAGATAAATGAATTATGTGATAGGTACATGATGCTCACATATTTACAAACATTGTAAAAGTATACGTTTTCCTAAAAATAATAAATAAAGTCAGTGTGTGATTCAAAAACGAGCTGTTCGAGCAATTTACCAGCTAGGTGCCAGAGTTTCTCTGAGAGATTTTTTTAAAGATATTGGTATTCTCACGGTGGCATCACAATTCATCTTCGCCAACATCTTATATATTAGGCAAAATATACACTTATACATTATAAACACAGTGATATTCACAATATTAACACCAGAAATAAGGACAAATTACGTGCTCCATTTCACCGGCTTCACAAGGTTCATAACTCGTTTGTTGGGCTTGGTATTACTTTTTATAACAAGTTACCCTCTTCTTTGCTAGATTTGCCTTTTAATGCGTTTAAAACTAAAGTAAAATCCAAACTTTGTTCAAGGGCATACTATTCTATCAACGACTACTTAAATGATAAGAATTGTTGGTCGCTGTGATTAACTCAAGACAATGTTTATGTTCTTTCTCCAGAATTAGCCTACCTAGTGACAGGTTATATGAGTTCATATAATTGTTTATTTTATTTGACTGTATAAGTCAATTTATTTTAAATTTTATTTTCGTTTATTATTGACATAATCTTCTCATTACAATGTTTTTTGTTGAGTTGTATTGCAATATGTGGTTAGCTAGCGACCTCGATAACTGATTATATTATTCTTACAACCGGGAGCAAGTTCGTCATGCTCCCTTAGTTGTCACTGCTTGCGGTAGCGTCGGGGGTCGGGTTACCTCCTTCCCTCTAATATGGCGAGGGGGGTAATGGCTGATTTTTGCGTTATGCTCGTGAACGGGTGCTGCTTGTGGTGACTGGTCGTCTTGCTGACCATTGTTTTGTTTTGTTATTAGTAATTAATTGTTTATTTATTTTACTTTGATGGTCCTAGTTCATCATTTGTGACTGTTACAGCTATAGCTATATGTAAGCGGGCACGCCTTTTATGCTTGGAGGCTTCTATTTGGGCATTAAGTTCTGTTTACGTTTTTATCTCTGCTTGAGAATTAATAGTTTTCGGTGTTTTGCTTTTCTTTTTTTTTTTGTTGGTATAGTGGTGTGCTAGCTGACATATGGCTAATAATTTAATGTTTTATGTTGCACGTAATGTAAATTGTTTTGCAAACTGTTGTATAGAATCCATTTCTTTTCCCTCTAACTGAACAGACAGCTGTGCTGCTGGGGAGTTTGTTGACCACTTCTTCTTCCCAGCTAAAGCACTAGGAAGTGGTGAAGGGTGGGCGTTTTGGGGGACTGTCTTATGTAATTTTGACGTTCGAAAAGTACTGATTCTCAGCCTAGTTTGAATAAATGACTTTTGATTTTGATTTGATTTTGATTTAAAGTAAGCACAGAATTGAAATTCAACATTGATTTATTATTTGTATCAAATAATAAATTGTACAATTAAAATAGCAACCAGTTTGATTTTGTCTAGACCAAAGTGTAACCTGCACCTTTGAAGACATAAAACGTCACTGATGCCGGAATTAGCAGCTGTGCTGTTGGGAAGTTTGTTATGTCACTTCCGGGCGAACGTTTTGAGGACTGTATTAAGTAATTTTGACGATCGAAAAGTGCTGATTCTCAGCCTAGTTTGCATAAATGACTTTTGATTTTGAATTAACGTTGCCACTAACCTTCTGGAAAAAAAAAACACTATAGATTCGAGAACAAGTACGATCTATGAGAAATCAACACACAAATCCTACTGACTTTTAACAACAAGTCTATTTAGTACCTTGGGTATTCTCCAGTGACCTTAGCATATGACTGTATGTTTCTTATCACTTCGACCAGGTGGTTAAGTTGTTCACAAAACTCAGGCAGCTGCTCTGGTGTTAAGTATTGCCCGCCATACCTACAACAGAAAACTTTAAATGGTCCAACGGTCACCACTAGACGCCATACAACTTTAGATTTGTAGGAGCTAAGATTTACGATTCTCCTGACCGCCAGATTACTTTAGTGCCTAACTTTTATTAAAAACCCAGATTAGAACCTACCCAGCGGAACCAGAAGGCGAGGAAATCGGGAACTGGCGTCAGCTAAGCTACGTCAGCCACTGGTGCCGATTCCCTTGTTCACAAACTAAACTAAATTTAAGTTCAGGGCATCTTTTTCTTTCTATTTCATTAAGAAGAGGACAGAAGATAAATTTTAGTTTAGTCCTGTCAAATTAATCAGCGCCTGTCACTACTCCATACAAGTTTAGACGTGATTAAAAACTTGCCTACTAAAATTACGTCAATTTTCGTCAAGCGCTGATTAATTTGACAGGACTAAACTAAAATTGATCATCTGTCCTTTTCTTAATGAAATAGAAAGAAAAGGATGCCCTGAACTTAAATTTAGCTTAGTTTGTGAACAAGGGAATCGGCACCAATATCAGTTTATTTTTTAACAAAAACCCAGATAACCACTTGTTGCCTCCAAAAACTAAGCTTCTTCATAACTAAAAAATAATAAATAACAAGTCTGCCTGCCTCAAATCAATGTTAGCGACAAACTCGTCATCAACGATCGCGGTGGAGGCGTTCGGCGAGGGTCTGTGCTGGACCTGGGGGTCCAACTCCTCGTCCTCATTGGTGGTGCTGCAGCCGGTACTCTCGCTCATGCTGGAGAGGGTAGGGGCTTCGTTATTCGACGGCTCTGTATTTAAGTAAAAGACACTGTTCTCCACGGTGTGTGTCGGCGGCCTTCCATTGCTGCGGATGTGGGGGTATTGTTTAGGTAAAGTGTTTCATAAATAAATAAATAAAGAAGAAAGTAGTTGAGGGGATAGTCGGGGTGTGCTGGGATTAGGTACCTAATAGCTTGCTCGTTATTTGATTTAATAGGCGTTGAGGATAGTTAATTTACTGACACAATTGGAAAAGGTCAAGCTATGAGCTAAAGTATGTCGAAAATCGTTCGACACCGTGCGTGGAGGTAAGATTCAGATAGCTCGATGTAAATACCGGTTTTCAAATACATCTGGTAAGACTGGAAGAAGACTCCAACATAGTTGGAAGGCTAGGCAGATGACGATGATCGTTGGATAGTTTCAGTCGACAAGACACGTGATAAGTCGCCTAGTGAATACAAATAAATCTAGGTACTCACACGGTAGATGTAAGCGAGTATCGTTTATCCAGACTATTGTACTTGTGGTGGTCTCCACGCAACCTTCCTAGCAACCTGCCGAGCAGCCGTGTCTGTCGCCCCCCGCCCTCCATGCCGCGCCGCCTGGCCGCGGTGACGCACTGTCACTGGAACCACTGGGTTATAAGCTAAAGGCTGATTTTATGCATAGAGTAAAATTGTATGCAATAATAACATTACATTACGCCTGCGCTCCCCCAAGTATTAGGCAGAGCTGTACCAAAGTGCACCCACATATCGCCAGTTATGTTTAAGTGCCATGTAATAAATAGGGTCATCAACCGGGCACAAATCCCCAGAGTCCGGGTTACTGAGAAATTGCGAATGGAAGAACCCAATAACATTTTGCCTGACCTCATGCTCAGCAATAGCGACCACTAGACCAACGAGGCAGTCTATGCAATGATCAATAGTTTTAATTCCGTAATTAAGGCGGTGTTCTGCATCCAAGCTAGGATTCAGTAAGTATGCCGCACCGCCCTCGCGCCCGCCTCAAACATATGCACATGTAGAAGATGCAGTTATTATGATACTGTGTTTTGGTCAACTCGTTTGTCTTTTTCTTTGTAAGTTTATATTTTTCACTTTTTAGTTGTACCTACCCCACACAAATTCGAATAGCTGCTATGTTAATAACAGTGACAGAAAGGTATTATAACATCATCCACATTCCACATAGACTAAGTGGAAAAAATACGTTTATTGAAGCTAAGTCAAAAACTAACCAAGCAAAATTAATACAATTTATAAGGCTGAAGCTTGCGCGGTGTTCCTCTACCAAATGAAAAGATAATTTCCAAAATCGATCAGAAAATATCGATGAACATACATTAAAAAAAAACATGCTGAGATGAACATAGAACCTCCTCTGTTTTAGAGGTCAGTTAAAAACTAAATAATTTTGCGTACCATTTTACCTACTGTTATGGATTTCCGCAAAGTAACGCCTGATTCCTCATCTTATGCACAGAGCACGAAGACGCATCTGCGGTCGTTTGCGAGACACTTGCATACAAACCAATTGTCAGTGGGCGTCACAGTGTACTCTTATAATTGACGGCCCATGATTATTCTGACAATGCCTGTGATAGCCGAATTTGCGCTTAAAATGCTAATTGCGCGGGCACGAAGATTAGGTACAGCATAGTCCAGGCGCGGCTACTCTGTGCACTGTGCTCTGTGATTTCAGCCGAGTTGAACGCGGTTTCCGTTTTTCTTTGTCCGTTATGATGCAAAACACGCTTCAAATTCGTACCTCGTCCATGCGGCGGCTTTGTCTAGCCTGGCTAGGCTAGACAAAGCCGCCGCATGGACCCTTATACCCTTTCGTTTGACTTGGCGACTCGAAAATGTAAACTTGCACTTGAAGTGGTGTCGGGTGTCGCAAGCGTGATAGCAAGTCAAAGAGAGCCATACGATACGATAGCCAGGCCGGCGGCACATCGGTGATTAGTCTAATGTTCAAAGAACGCATTGCTATCAGCTGTCATTAGTGTTGTTGCCTGGCGCTGTAGCCCAAAATGGAATACCGGCTCCCCGCTGTTAGTTGAATACAGTCGCCGTGGAAGTGCAACACACAAATCTTTATTTATCTACAAAATAACTAACATTTACCTAATCCTACATATTACGAAACATTGGCTAGGTTAGGTTGAGAATTTTTGATACGTTTGTTTGAAAATATGCACTTACATTTTAAATATTCAAGCAGATTGAAAATGTAGTCTTTTCAGGTATGTATTATCAGTTGCAGAATGTGCCATGATTTGAATTTCATATTATTTCAGCATTATATAAAAATGATTAACATTTTGACATAGGTCGTCTGACGGCTGGGGCGCCCATTTTTATATATATTTTTATTGTCAGAAAACAAAGGAGTATCAGAATAAGGTTTAATATGAGCTCACTAACTAATCCTCATAAGGCTGAGAACCCACTGTGTGAATGCATATTACAGTTTGGACTTAAATGGGCTAACAGGGCACGTACACAAGAATGGCTCAAAACTTGACGTAAAACAATACCGGCCTATCTCGATTCTGTTGACCTTGTCAAAACTTTTTGAGAGACTTCAACGCAATGAAATCTATCCAATCTTACACAGTGTCATCATCCCAGAGCAACATGGGTTTGTTCAGAGACGTTCGACTGTTTCAAATCTATTAATTTCTTCCAATTGTCTTTTTGACAATATAGACAGGCGGCTGCAAGTTGACGCGGTTTATACAGATTTCAAAAAAGCTTTTGACAAGGTCGACCATGAAAGGACATTGCTCTGCGTCCATACATTGTTGGCCCTGGAGCCAAGAGCATCGGATAATTATGTATTGTATTCTCTATCATTAGTAGATTCTTAAAAGATCTTGTATTTGTAGCGGACTAGCTGCAAAAAAGGTATATTTCAAAACAAGTATCAGATTTTGAGGTTATAATCTAACCATAACAACGAATTTTCATAGCTCTGAGTGATTTTTAAGAAACTGAAAGGTAGGTAATATCATAATACCTACCTATATAATTAGGTACCTATGCAGTTGTTTTTCTAAAAAGTGGATGCAAGTGCAAAATTAAAATGCATTTAAACTAATTAACATAGGTAGGTAACTGAATTCTTAGCATTCGTTTTGGAATGAGACGAGTAGAAACAGCGTACCTATACGCCTGAACGGTGTGCATAGGGTATAAGGTATATATATATATATATATATACGGTATATATACGGTTTTGATTACTGTATAATATTATTCTTACTACCTATTTAAAAATTGGAGTATGACTGCATACATAAAGTATTCTTATTAGGTTTTTAAAAATACACTTTAGAAAAGAAAACACAATCAATCGATTATAATTGATTGGACATCCCTATTTCACTTCTGACACGACATGACATTATGCGAAGATGGCGATCTAATGTTATTAGTCGCGTTAAATTCTATTAAAAGTACATTTTGGAATACAGCTAGTCCGTGATACAGAAGTATTTGCAACTTAAATAATAAAATAGGCGATTAATTATCGTTTAATCTGATACTCTTTATTGCACAGGGCCAATTTGGACATTGTCCTTTACTAAATAAGATTGCGTTTAATGGTATACGAGGAAATTTACTTCGCTGGTTCTCATCCTATATTAAAAATAGGACACAAAAGGTTGTCGTGAATGGTCATCAGTCTTATGCAATTCATATAAACTCGGGTGTTCCACATGATTTACTCTTGGGACCACTGTTGTTTATTTTATATATTAATGACATTGACAAATGTTTTAAAAATACTGTTTCTTGTTTACGTTGATTATCTAAAAGCTTATAGGTCTATACAGACTGTAGAGTATTGTCGACTGTTCCAACAAAATCTGGAGAGTCTCACTGACTACTGTCGAAGCAATGAACTACACCTTAGTCTCTCCAAGTGCAATTGCATCAATTTTACAAAGAATAAAATAGTTATTAACTTTAAATATAACTCATTGCACGATACAATACTCAGAAATGTATCTACTGTGTGAGATCTTGGCGTGTTAATTGATGATAAGTTGTCACTCAACCAACATGTAGAAAAAATAATAAATAAAGCATTTAAGATGTATGGTTTCGTTATTAGATTGTCTACTGAGTTCAAGCGGATCTCCACATACCTTTACCTATATAAGACCCTTGTACTATCTGGAACCCGTTTTACCAGAAAAACATAGACGAGATTGAAAAAGCCCAGCGTAAGTTTCTTCGAGCCATCCATTACAGATGCCACAAAACGTATTTGTCGTACTCAAAATAACTAGACAAATATAGGCAGGTCAACCTAGAATCTAGACGTATGTATCTAGAGGCTTCAGGGGGCCAACCATCACCTCATAAATAGAGATCGGAAATTCGGATGCATACTTACCTAAAGTTAATTTTTAGCTATGAAGGTATGAAAGCGAAAAAATATTTTTTTTTAATCCCAGGATGCCAGGAACACCAGGAATACGCATTGCGGGTGTTCCTGGCATTCTAGGATTAAAAAAAAAACTTCTTTCGACTAGATATGCATCGAGTCGGGTGTATAGTATGGAAGCGACTTCAAAAAAGAATATTTATAAAAAAAACCCCGAGCTTCTTGGATTGCATATTTATATAAAATTAAATTTTCTGCCTACTTTACATTACAATATTAGGTAGGTAGATATGCATCCAATTCTATAGTCTGAAAAAAACACGAAATTTGTCGTTTCCGGAATGGCGGGCGGGATTTTTAAGATCGATACAAAAGTGCATTCCATATTTATAAGCCAAGATTTGGAAGTTAATTAATATAGTACATTCGACTCTATAATCAGAAACCTATATTTGTATTTCTGGAACCGCGGGATTTTTTTTTTTTCGATACAAGAGCTCAGTCCATATTAGCCAACATCTCAACTTTAGGTGAATATGCATCCGAATATCCGATCTCTACTCATAAAGCAGTATTAATATAATATTACTTCACAGTGGGAAAGTGATGGAGCTGTACAAGACTCCATCTCTTTTTCACGCTGAAGTAATATTGAAATAATACCGCTTTATGAGGTAATGGTTGGCCCCCGGTACTGTATGGTATTGTTCATGGTGATTCTGATTGTATCGATCTCACGAGAAACCTGTTATGTAGTTCCACGCACTGTTATTAAACGTAGTATACGAGCAGGTACCATATTTGCTGTCAAAATCTGTCGAACTAATTCTGGTTTGTTCTGCCCTATCCGTCGAATGGTTGGATCTTATAATTGTAAATAAGTTAATATTAATATTTTTGTATGCTCAAAATTCACATTTAAATGTAATGTCATGAAAATTATTATTAACTAGTGATGTGCCGGATCATTAAAAATCCGGTAGTAGATCCGCGGATACGGATCATTAGCTGACTGACTGAGCTACTGACTGAGCGAGCAGCCTCGTGAGGCTGCCTCGGACGTTTGCTTCGCAACGTTTGCCGTGCGAGGCAGCCTCGGTCTGTATTTAAATATGCATGAGGCTGCCGCGCGCGGCAAAGCCGAGCCGGAGCGAGGCTGAGCCATTAGTCGAACGTCTCGAACGCTCAGTGGTGACTCACAAGTCGAACAGAGACCACGCGAGCGTAGCGCATATTCAGTTGTGCTCAAGATTGTCATGAGGCCGTGCGTTCGGAAGGCTATCGCCACCACTACCTTTATACTAATTCATCAACTTGTACAAAAAAAGAAAAGAAAAAAACCTAAACGTTTTTTGGATAAAAACGATATACAAAAACAGATTACAAGCTGGGAACAGATTATTTGAAGAGTTGTGCTTTGATGATGCAGAAAGCAATTTCACTAGAATGAATAAAATTGAATTTGAAAGTTTGTACTCTCTTATAAACGCCAAAATAAGCAAGAAGGACAAATTTTCGAGAAGCAATAACCGCGAGGGAAAGATTTTTGGTTACGTTAAGATTTTTGGCCACGGGAGATTCTTATACTAGTTTGCAGTATCTGTTTCGTATATCAAAACAAAGAATATCAGTAATCGTTCCTGAAGTTTGTGATGCGTTAATCGGGGTGCTAAAGGATTTAATCCTTTAGCACCCCGATATATATATATTTTTTTTTACCTTAACATAATCCTTAGGATTATGTTAAGGTAAAAAAAAAAAATATTTTATTTCAGTTTTCGTACGTTTCTTATTAATAATTACAAAAACATGACAGAAATAGACGAAGAGACAGTTGACATAAAACGCTTAATTAAACAATTATTTAACAATGAGGACTTGGAGGCGGAGGAGGGGGAGGCATCGGTGAGATAGGAGGCATCGGTGAGGTAGGAGGCATCGGTGAGATAGGAGGCATCGGTGAGGTAGGAGGCATCGGTGAGATAGGAGGCATCGGTTAGGTAGGAGGTATTGATGAGGAAGAAGGACAAGACGTATAATTGGAACTGTTTAGTCCACTGTATGATTGAGTATAATAACCAGTGTATGATTGGTATGCTCCCATATCCGCTTCGAAAATAATTTTATTTATAGCATGCTTTACATTTGCTAAAGTAAAAGCATCATATTTTCGCAACTCATTTGCGACGTGTTGCCCATAAACATCGTAGGAATCATGTTTTTCCGAAGCAGTACTATCACTTGCACACTGTTGTAAAAGTGTTAAGGCTTCTGATATAGCATTATTAGTTAAATCATCTGGCTCAGTTCTTTTAGTTCTCTTCTTTGCTCTCGTATTTTCATTTCTGGTTTCTGCAACTGTATTTTCATTGTCTACTTGACTTTGACTGCCACCATTTTGAGTTTCACTTTGACTGCCACCATTTTGAGTTTCACTTTGACTTCCATCATTTTGAGTTTAACTTTGATTTACATTCTGTAAAGTGAAAAATCATAATTTTATTTACAGATACCATCATCCGAAGAAGAGTGGCTTACTACAGCAAGAGAATTTGAGACAAAATGGAATTTTCCTCATGCCATTGCAGCAATGGATGGGAAACATGTTATATTACAGTCGCCTATAAATAGTGGCAATGATTACGATTGTTACAAATTGTTTCCCAGTATAGTTCTGTTTGCTTTAGTTGACGCCAATTATAAATTCCTGTACGTAGATGTTGGTAGCAAAGGTCGTATATCAGATGGCGGTGTGTTTAAAAATACCAATTTATATAAAAAACTCGAAAGAAGGGAAATTAATATTCCTCCGCCAGAAATCTTACAAACGCCTTATGCAATTGCAGTGCCATATTTTATTCTAGGCGATAAAGCTTTTGCATTGAATGAGTACACAATGAAACCTTATGAAGGTACTCCAGATCGAGATTCAATGGAAAGGATCTTTAATTACCGACTGTCCAGAGCAAGGAGAGTTGTGGAGAATGCTTTTGGAATTTTAAGTTCTGTGTTCAGAGTATTGAGGAAGCCCATCAGATTGGAACCAGAAATAGCTACAAAAGTCGTGTTAACTACTATGTACTTATATAACTACTTGCGAAGAAATCAAGAGTCCTCTCAAAGGTTCACTCCCCCGGGATCATTCGATGCCGAAGTTGAAGGAATAATAATACACGGGCGATGGCGGCAGGATACAGGAATGTCATCAATGCTACCTATTCAAGCTATTCCACGGCGATGGCCAACAGAAATAAAAGAAATACGTTCACATTTAGGGCGACATTTTATTACAAATAGAGCAATTGCTTGGCAGAATAATAATATCAGTAAATACTCACTTAATCATGTAAAGAATCTTGCGTATTTCCTGGGTGGTTTCTATCGCCCAGGAAATTGAAAGCTTCATAGGCGTACCAATGTGATTTATATATGTCACCACGACCTGTAATAACATTACTTAATATTTTTATTTTTCAATATAATTGAAATTTTAGAGTGTATGTTTATAGTCTATAGTTTTCTCTGTCTACGATCCAAAGTGTGGCCGGCTAAATACACTGAAGTGTAGTTTAAATTAAAGGCATTAACACTTTCACCGCTAAGTACATAGAATACATACAAATTGGCATGCCATATAATGTTTATTGCAAATCTATAACAACCCGTCAGTCGTGGGCATGAACAGAAGTCATCTTTAGCTACATATAGCGACGACTCGGATGCGAGTTGTGGGCACACGAACGAATTATTTTTCGACCCATATGCTGGGTGCTTGGCATAGAAAGTGTTAACATAATAATAAACATAAACATACCTGATCCTGTGATACGGCTTTTCTTTTCACGTGACCTTTCCCGCCTATAGGATCCTAACAAAGAATCTTTTTTTTAAGTCAGTTATTGGAATGTTCATATCCCGGTTTATGTTTCTCCACGCATCTTCTCTTAGTCCCCTGTTGGTATAATCAGGACATAGCGCATCCCAAAGTAGTCTATATTCGCCATATAATTGTATTAATTTGAGACACTGTTCTTTATTCATGGTGTTATTCGAAGAAGCGAGGCAAAACACAACCGTCTTGAGTGCGCGCGGCAAAGTTACTGAGGCGCTTTAGAGCATGGACAAAAACCGACAATGTTTGGCTCGGGCCGCGGCACGCTCGGGCGAGGCAGCGCGTGGGTTTGCCTCGGGCGAGGCTCGTCTTGACCGACCGAGGATTTGCCTCACGCGGCTGCCTCAGGAGACTGCTCGCTCAGTCAGTACGCGGCTATTGGCGTCAAGATCCTCGGATACAGAATTACAATTTAAAATATTACAAAGATTTAAGTTTTGTTATAAAGGTGATCTTATAACTTTCTATAATGAATGTTACAAAGATTTAAACTCAATTGATCTCATTATTAACATATTTCATTAATATTTTATAATAACTTCCTATAGAAAGTTTTTAAATATATATTAGATAGTTGATTTAGTTCCTTTATGTTACTTAACTACAATTCAAATGTTAACTCACTACGATAAATGTTTGCAATTAGATGCCAAATATTTGATTTTGAGAAATAAAACATAATTTGATTGAAATTTAATAGTATTTTATTGCTATGAAATCGCCTACATATAGAATTGAATCTACATATGTATTAAAAATTAATAAGGTAAAAGATCCGTAAAAAAATAATAGGGATCTTTTTCTCCTGCGGAAACGGATATCCGCATGTCGATTCCCTATATATTACTTTACTCTTTGATGTCGATTCTGTAAAAATCTCACCGTGAAAGCTCGCGTGGAGTGAGCTGTCAGTGTCATCTCACTGATGCTAGGGAGTGACCAAACATTACATTTATAATCATAATCGATATTTTAATTGTATTTTTATGCTAATTCTATTGATCATTATATATTATTTCAAAACTAGTATTTAAGTGTTGAATAGTAAAGTTTCAACACTTAAATACTAGGGTTTTAGGGTTTTTTAAAAATAAAATAGCAAAACAGAAATTCAGTCAGAAACTCAATTTGGTTTTTTTTTTATTCCAAAAGGTTTGGTAATTTTCGCAGCCGCCATCTTGCTTTTTAATTTTGACCTCACTATCGGATTTAACACCCCCGAAAACCATGAAAGCGATACCCATGATGAAAAATCTGAATATTTTCGCAGCCGCCATCTTGTTTTTTAGATTTGACCTCGCTATCGGCTGTAACACCCCCGGAAACCATGAACACGACACCCATGATGAAAAATCTGAAACTTTTTGCAGCCGCCATCTTGCTTTTTATATTTGACCTCACTATCGGCTTTCACACCCCCGAAAACCATGAAAACGATACCCATGATGAAAAATCTAAATTTTTTGCAGCCGCCATCTTGTTTTTTAGATTTGACCTCATTATCGGCTTTAACACCCCCGAAAACCATGAAAACGACACACATGATGAAAAATGTTTGTAGCCGCCATTTTGGATTTTGATATAAAGGTGGTAAAACCAAATTTTTGTTTGTCGCGCATTTAAAAATAAAAACGGGAAATTTAAAAAGAAAAACTCAACTTGATGTTAATAACAGCGCCTCACGCGCAAGCGCGGCGTGATCTTATCACTTCGCCCGATTCTCGTAACAATAGTAACCACCCGCGCCGAAGTGAATCGGCTAGGTGAAGTGAGTCGGTAAGCGCGACGCGCTAGTGTCGTGATCTTATCACTTCACTCGATTCTCTAGCCGCCCGCCGGCCGGTGCGCGCGCTGCGCGAGTGTCAGTTGATCTGTTGAATTTTGTTATAGTATTGATGACGGTGATTTTATGAATATTATTTTATTATTGGCAACGCGTTGGTCGGTATAAATTTACCTACCTAAAATAAAATATTAGAAAGGTACTTATTAAATAATCCGCACGTTTTTTATTCGAATGGCTCATGTACACAGACACACATCTTTTAGTTAGGTTTCCACATAGTTTGTGAGGGGATAAATTCTATGGTCCGTCAGCCAGGCATACTTTTAGCACTCGATCACTTGATACACTCGGTTATCTCTTCTTATTGAATAGATTTGGGTTAATAACGTCGCACAGTCTTTAGTCGACTCAATCCACTATCGCTTCTTCAAAACACATCGCGGTTGGGTCACGGGATTGCGTTTATTTAATCAGTTAAAACATATCGCGATTGGGTCATGGGATTGCGTTTATTTAATCAGTTAACTGATTATGATCAATAGAATAAGCATAAAAATATTATTAAAATCTCGACTATGATTGTAAATGTAATCCTTGGTCCATCCCTAGTATCAGGTGGGATGACACTGACAGTTCACTCCACGTTCACTTCACATAGGTTTTCACGGTGAGGTGTTGTGGATGTTCCAGCAGTGCTATTCTGTAAATAGCACTGCTGGAACATCGAGAACATCACAATGACTGTCCAAAACGACTGATCAGCTTTAAAATATTACTAAAATCTAATACCTATTTGCTACTATTTGATACATTTGTTTTAATAATTGGGTCCTAATTAATAACTGAGAAAATGAATTTAAATAAAATAAATTATTAAAAAAAAAAACAAAAAACCCGACTGTAAAACACATAACTGAAAAGGGAAAAACAAGCATTATAATCTATATAATTTTGGTCTTGCAGGCGGGGACAATCAAAAGTTACACCATATTTCAGGTTATTTGACTGTGCCTGCAAGACCACAATTATATAGATTATAATGCTTGTTTTTCCCTTTTCAGTTATGTGTTTTTGCAGTCGGGTTTTTTTTTTAATAATTTATTTTATTTCAAGCTTTTTAGTTTTATTAATATATATATTTGAAAATTACTCATTACTCTAGCTTTTATTTGATACCAATATTGTTGCAAATAATTAAAAAAAAAACTTCCCCTCCTTTTTTGTATTTGCAGATGCAATTATAAATAGCCTATGTAAAAATATATAAAATAATATATAGCCTATGTCACTCCCACAATTAATACGAATCTAAAGACACCTCATATGTTAAAATCCATCAAGCCGTTTAGGCTACAGAGCGTGCCAAAGAAATAGACATACATACATACTCTCGAAAAACATTACCCTCCTGAGGCAGTTGGGTAAAAATGGGCAGTCATTCTGATGTCAGGACGACTGCCCGCCCACTTTTATAAAATCCACGTAAGAGCTTCAAAATTTAAGTTCGGCTTGACAAAAATTTAGTACCTATACATATTTTTTTTAGATTTTTAGGGCAAAGAATAAATATTTTTTTTTACTATGTTAAATAATACAGTCAAGTACGTATTTTTTTTTTTCTATTCTTTGCAATTAAGTAGTTCAATACAGTCAAGTATTTTTTTTTTCAATTCTTTGCAATTAAGTCGTTCAATTTACACGATTATCAATAATACTACTAATCAATAACAATTTCCGACTGCGAGATACTGAGCAAAGCTAACATGTGGGTAGAAATATTTTTTTTATATATCGTTGTCATCGATAGTTGCTGATACGGAAGCGTGTAACGAGTTGATTTTTATGTAATATATAGTGATTTGAGGCTTAAATTCCTCCCCATTTAAAATAGCGTCAGCTTTACGATACATAACATTGTCCATAATCTTTTGACCGCCACAGTCGCGACACATGACGTGGCGGTCAATAGGTAAGATCCTTTCCTACCGTATCGGCGACTTCCAGTCGCTAAGAATGTTAACGCGAGACAATACTGGCAACGTGGCTAGTGTCGTGTCAAAGTTGCACCCGCAAGTAAGCAAAACTTTTGTTGCGCATTGCCTCTTCTGTGCTCAGACAACAGCTTTACATTTCCTCACGGTAAGCGCCAAGACCCATCAATGTATTGTGTGTGTATCTCTTGAGTTTATGTATGTGTGTGTGTTACTTTTGGCTTTGGATTTACGTTTTGGGTAATAACTGGAAATAAAATAAAACACCAGGATGTGTTTTTCACATTTTGTAATTCATATAAAAATACAATTATCATTATCAATATTATACATAATCGCATTTGCCAGCGAAGGCATACAATAGTTATTTTGTAATAAAAACCACAACTGCAAAATATGAAATGCTAAATTGAGACAAATTTTAAGTACAACATCAACACGAAATAGGCACAGATCAGTCTGTAATAAAAAGTATCAAAATCATCAAAACGCTAACATACCATCGATACATATCAATTTTAAGCCTTACACTATAATAATCTCTAAACAGCTAGACATTTAGTCGAAATTTGCATTAAGAAATTTAAATAGTTCAAAGTGTTAAATTACTTTGGCCTTGAAGGAAATCTTAACCAAATTGTGACCTACAGATTCCTAATAGAGAGTTTGGCGAGCGACACGCTTGCTTTGACACAGAAGCTGGATATGTAAAACTAAAACATACGAAAAATAATTTCCTAACTATATAGGTAAATAATACTAGTATTGAAAAAATGTTCCAGTTCAGTAAATATTAAAGAAATTCCTTTCTGCGAGGATTGTAAAAGAACCATCGTTACTTATCAAGCGAACATTCAGAGACCCGTTGGAGGACCAGTCAGCGATCACATTAAAACGAAACTATCTACAACCAACGCAACTTTAGAAAACAAAAAGGCACAGCATACCTTAAATAAACCTAACGAAGCGTTTACATCGGACGATGACGTCATGCCGCATGGAGAAGCCCAATTTGGTAATAAAATTTGGCTTGAGACTTATTTACATTCAAAATTTCTATCCTAGAGCAGGACTTTCCAATTTGTGTGCCAAAACTGTTTTGCACTTACTCGCCCCAAGATCCGAAAAGTGAAATATGTAGATGTGCGGCCAATGTAAACAACTGGTCCCCGGGAATCTTCAGCATGAGGAATCTAAGCTTGTGTGCGCCTGGCCTTACCAGAGCCCTGAAGAGAACCCGCCTGGGGGCACGCGCACGCGCTTGGGGGCCTCTGCGCGGGCCGGTTCAGGGGCCGCGGGGGCCGCCTTTGGCTCCGGAGCCACGGGTGCCGGTGCAGCCTCCTGGGGACTCTGCTGTCCGTTCTGGTTGGGATGCTCAGTGCCGTTAGCCGCCTTTGCTTCGTTTGAACCTGGAATGTACCATGTAATTTTATTTATTAGAGAAAACAAACTGACACAATACATTTTGTAGGAAGAAATACAATAACGATACGGCCAAATGTGTAACCAACATTTTCCACAGAATACACATAAAAAAATAATATTTACAAACCATGCTAATAAAAGTAAAACCTACAAAGTTATATGTTGGTCATGGTGCCTTGAAAACTGATAGACTGTTGGAGTATCATAGGATACATTGGTCTAGAGTTGCTTCTCACGGAAAGAGATAGTAAATCCTATAATAGGCAGAGGTCACATGAGTGAAACATAGAATTAATTATGCACATAATTGCAATAAATAAACTATCATTTACAAACAACATAAACTACTTCTGTTAAGTAAGATCCGGGCAGTCAGCCCATTCATTTTTTTATGCACAGCCTCATGTTATAATGAAATTCTGAAGAATGCCTACATACGAAAGTTTGATTTATTTTCTATAATAAAACAAAATATTTAAAAAACCAAAAACCCGACTGCTAAAACGAAAAAACAAAAACTAGCATTATAAATTTATAATCTATAGAATTTTAGTATTGCCGGGTGGAGACAAACAAAAGTTACACCATATTCCAGGTGCAGGCCTGCAAGACCAAGAATAAATAGATTATAATGCTTGTTTTTCCCTTTTCAGTTATGTTATGTGTTTTTGGAGTTGGGTTCTTGGTTTTTTTAATAATTTATTTTATTTAAGGCTATTTAGTTTTATTAATATATATATTTGAAAATTACTCATCTCATCATCAATACTAGTTTTTACTTGTTACCAATATTGTTGCAATTTATGGTCACCTCTTAGCGTTCTCGGCTTATTTGTAATTATTTTATTTAGAAATATTGTTTTTGTTTCTCTTTCTACCATGGACGCGTTTTTTTATTTCACATCGTCCTCACATTTGGTTATAATTTCAACATTATTTTTGTACTAATCTTTATGTATCAATTTAATTTAAAACAGTGTCCATGGAGTTTCTTGCCCGTTCTTCTCCATAGGTACCTACTACGCTTTGGAATGGGCAACTAGCTTCATATTTCTAACTGACCGACTCCTTGACAATTCAAAAGTGCCTGTAAATGGTTTAATTGAAATAAATGCTTTGAGTTTGAGTTTATTAAAAAAAAACTTCCCCTCCTTTTTTTTTAATATGCAGATGCAATATATATATCATACAGCCTATGTCACTCCCACATTTACGACGAATCTAACGACACCTTTTATGTTAAAATCCATCAACCCGTTTAGGCTAGTGTGACAAAGAAATAGACATACATACTCTCGAACAACATTACTGGGACAGTCGGGTAAAAAGCTGTCAAACTGTCATCTAAGTATTCTTTGGAGAAAAGTTATAGCTGTACCAGGCTCTTTTGGGGCGTGGTCAAAATCTGAACTAACGCCGCCATCTTCTTTTTCAATACGTTTCATAGAACCATATTGCACAAATGTATACCAACAGTTAACGTCATTCGACCGCCAAAAAATCCTTGTAGCGGTGTGTCTGACGATTGAAAAATAGATCTTTAAAAAAAAAAAACAACGTAGCATCTCCTTACCAACAACAGAGCCGATGGTAGACGCAGGCGGTCCACGACGCCCTGTTTGCTGGGGCTCAGGCTCCCCTCCGAAGATATCGGTGTGTCCGCCGCCAGGAGGGCGAAGCACCCGGCTTGAGAGCCTCACGTTGTCGTTCAATCCCACGTTAAACGATGTTGACGTCATCCTTGCACTGGAATTAAAGGATTATAACCGTGAATTAAGGGGATTGTGTATCAATATGGAGTTATATGGACCAACATAGTGTAATAATAGATATACCTGTCCTGAAAAAGAGAACATGCAGTGTCACTCAGGCCACCACAAATCACTAAATACCTTTAGCACTAAACAAATGTAAACATAGTTCTGTTTCTGTCAACAGTTTGATGATGATAGAGACAGAATTATGCAAACCGGCCTGAGTGACCTCCTAAAAATAGAACATGCGGTGTCACTACTACAAAATCCCAATTAGTTTACTTATAAATCAGGTATAAAACTAAAGGTTTTACTAGGCACAACCCCCCCCCCCCCTTGCTCGACGAGGTGCCAGCCCGCACCGCAGCAGAGCACGTAGCCTTAAATTCCCCTGATAATAATGATTATCCAGTTATGATCCAGCCTGTCCCACCTTGCTGTCCTCCCAACGACGCCCTAAGCCGAGGTTCGTACCTCACAGGTTCGTGCCCTTAGCGTGCAGTCGCTTAGAAATTCGCACCTGGCTGGAGGCTTTGAGTTAGCTTAAGGCAGCTACAGAATAGTCCGGTTAAGTAGTTACGACCTCTCAAGGTCAACTACAAGATGCCATACATTAAAAAAATCGTTCTGTAAAGTCTGTTTACGGACGTCTCTTCTACATGATAACGAGAGAGAGATGCGTCACAAGCCGAACGCTTAGGCCGATCGTGCCTCTCTATCGCTAGTTCCGCGCTCTCGCTTGCACGCTCGGCTCAGGCGGAACGTGACACTTTTTCGTGCGTGCAGCCGGCATTCATCGATTTATAAGACGTTATCATGTCAAAAAAAAGGCACAAGCGTACACCGCTGTCAATCGTATCATAGCATAACATCACGTGAAGTAGAGATCAAAATTGTAAGCTTCCATGATTAAATAAATAGTTTATAACAAGTCTTCTAAACTACACAAAATGTATACTCCATTGGTTTAGGTAATTTTAAAAAGGGTTTTTATAGATGATACTTGTTTAATAATCTAACTAATAGGGAATCTAACAAAAAAAAATGTGTACAGCATTTTTTAATCTGTCTATTGTAAAGAGCCCAAAAAGACAGGACTCTAAACGTCATCGAATTACGTTCTAAATTGAAGAGTACAACTGTGACGTAGCATGACAACTGAAGTGACAGGTATTACGTTTAGTCGGTTCTTGACAGCTCTCCCGTCACGTGTTTTTTTTTTGTTTACGTTTATGGTATGGTTTACCTAAACCAACTGAGTATAGAGATCTTATTCCTGAAGGTTTATGAGTAATATATTCATAATGTATAATAATGAATATAAATATAATAATGAAATCTCCATGTTTTGTCAAATCGTAAAAATTAAGCAATGCAGGGGATCACTTGTTGTCTAAACGAAGTAACAAAAAATAAGACGATATCAGTTAAAAAAATGCTGTCTTGCAACTTACTGTTAATAATTTTGAACAAAGCGAAGTGTATATATTATTTTGAGATGTACAACCAACATGATTTATTGTAGTCGGATGGTAAGTGAATATTCTGAAACATAATTTACAAGTAGGTATAAAACGAACCTTATTCTGGGGCACTGGGAGCAAGGACGTATGAAGAAATTCAACTTATTTTAATCATTTTATCAAAAGGTATTACTTTCATTTCTCACCCACGGTAAATTCCTTGCCTTTCGCGTGGGAAGAAAGTAATTTGTGCAAAATTTTTCTCAAGTCACTTATGGAACTTTTTATGAGTCACCATTTTTACTATCGTTAATTTATTTTAACAAGCCTTTTAGAGAACAATAGACTTTCACTTTGGGATAAAGAAATTATATGATTATGATTTATAATTGTTTGTTTTTTTAGTAGGTAGGTAATCTCGGAAGTATTGCGCCGTAGGATATATTTTAAGGCAAACTACTTCTACGCGAACGAAGTCGCGGGCAGAATCTAATAAAATAATATGATCGCACGTATTGTAACTAACTTAAATAACAGTATAACCTGTCTATGAGTGTCTGTTGTATCGATCGACTGTCCCTATACGGAACGGAATGTTCCAGAATAAAAAGCAGTCCTTTTGCGTCCTTGACCCAAACCGGCGGAAGATTCCATTACAATGTACCTATAGCTTCGAGTCGTGCTTATGTTACGAAAATACTTTGGGCTTTATATTACTCAGGACTAGGACATTTTGCTCCATATAATCTGACATTAGGTTAATATTTGTTCATTTACATCATTGATGTAGGTTACCGTTTTAGAATAGAATTCTAAAACGCGAAGCTTTTAAATAGAATTTAGCTAAAATTTGATCATAATAAATTAACATTAAGTCCTCCACAACTATAATTTATGGGCAAACAGTGTCGTTTATGTGGCAGTCAATTATTTATGACTGTTTGTGTTTTTATTTGATTTAGGAATTGTTTAATTTCACGGTCCCTCTTCTAATTTGGAATCAGTCAATTTCAAGTTGCAATTTTCAGATTTCATAATTTCGTTCGACTACAGCGTCATTTCTTGAGTCCTTAATCAGTATCGATAAGAAAGCATGACGTCAATTTCCTGCCGATTCGATAATTATCTCTCTATCAATAAATAATACAGACAGCATGTCTCATAACATAGTGTGATACATCATTATAATTATCACGTAAAAGGAAACGGTATGAGTTCGTTACAATCGTTCATTAGTACTTAGAAATGTAATGATATCGCGAGCTGAGTAATCAATTATATTCAGATAGAAAGCCTATTCAAACAATTATTCATGCGCGGAGGTACATCCTTTGAATGACGCATAGAACAATGCAATGGTGTAGTGATGTGCGTCAATCATTTTTTTTTGCAATACGTACATCAACTTTATTATGAAACCGTATTTGGGCAAGTCTAATGTTCAGAAATGAAGTCTGAATTGCGATTGTCCTTACACAAGTAAGAATAAAATAATTTACGTTTAAAAATAGTAGGAAAAACCTCGTCTGTCTTTTTCTAACAAGTAGATATTAACCGAAGTTTTAAAAGTCGGAAGCAATCTTTATTATATTTTCTCAGAGTCAGAGGTTAATAAAGAAACAATAAGCCTTTTAATAATAAAAAACATGCATTCAATCAATTGATTCCGCAACAAGTCAAGGTACAATCAATTATTGCAACTGCTCTAATCCGAATCACTCAACCAGTTTGATTGAAAGACCTCACTACTTACATTGTCTAGAAAAACAATAAGATTCGCCATAAACTAACCATCTAATGGGCATAGAGACAATACAATAATACGTATTACGTACATTTTTATGGCTTTTTCATGACAAATGGTTGACGTGTAAAAGAGCTGAAATTAAACTAGGCTTGCATGCTCTAAATTACTCTGAAATTGGATTGACCTCGTTCGGTACTTTGGGCACAGCCCTTAATGTGTTCAGGGTTGAAATTTAATATAGTAGGCATTTGGGTTCAACTGGGTCGTGATAGGTCATAGTCATACATAAGTAAAATTATTTATTTTACTACTTTTATTTAATCGATATTAGAACAAGCTTATGTTGATGGATCAAGACCAAAGAGAAGATGGGTGGGTGGATTGAGTATGAATGGAAAGGATGTTAATTAATGATAACAAGACGGCTGAGAGTATTGAAGATAATACTTATCTACAATAATATTTAACAATTTGTGCCGACTACAAATAACATAGGCAGGCAAGATTATTATTATTACCCTGGATTTTCCCACGGTATGGCAATGGCCTGCCTACTCTCCACTTCTCTCTATCTAGGGCTATGTGGGACCAGTCTATAGAGAAGATAAGGACAACTGCACTTGACTCTAACTGGATAATAATGTTGAATTTATGATGGTAATGTAGATCATCGACATGCTAACCATATCAATTTGAATATTTACCAAAAAAAACACAGTAAAAATCAAAATAAGGCTATAGTTTTATTCCTAAGAATAAACATGTTTTTAAAAGTTAATGCGGCAACCCTGCAAACATTGAAATTAAGAATGTGACATTGAATTACAGTTCTGGAGTGGATGCAAATCATTGGCGCGGCAAATATCATGTAAATGTATAGGTATAAATCCGTCAACAAATCAACATAATATTCATCAGTTTCTCGGAGATGTTTCTGTTTACAGGACTTTTTCTTTAAATACTTAAGTTTCATAAAAAAGCTTTTCTTAATAACAAAATTATGACAAAAAATAGAAACGTATTAAATATCTACTAGGTACATAAAACGTCAAATTTTCTACATAATTTTTTAGAAATAAAGTCCCCTCCATAGGTACTCATTACTCAATAACACAAATCCCTTATTCCAAGAATAATGGTAGATTTGATTACAGTCTCCATGGATACCTAAACAATTATCGAATAAACACCGATTGAAGCAACCATTTCCCCGATCCTGTAAAAGAGGGGGCGCCAATCTATTACAATAACTGATTACATTGCTTATCTTATCAACAATACTTGATAATAACAGGAAAGGGGAAAGCCCTGTCTGTATTTTCGTTTATAAACATGTTAACAACACAGTTTTAGTTCTAAATCCAAGCACATAGCACAAAAATGTACCAGAAATACACATATATCACACACGCATACCACCGCCAAAACGTCCTCACAAATACACAAAAGAACAATATAAAATTAAATACATTACATTACTTCATGAAAACAAAGAGAAAATATATTTTTCACTCGAAGCGTATAAACAAAGGCAGTAATAATGGAGACGTGTAAACTGTAAATCAAGCTTTCAAATCCGATTTTAGTGTCCTGATTGTATTTTCGTGTTGTATTTGATACCCTTTTGCAGAGTGTATTTTTCACATCTACCCTCTAACAGAAGCAATGCATGTCTGTCCGTTGGACTCCTGCCGACTAAAACCACAGGTTTATTTCCAGTTCATAAGAGGGGTCTCCAGTGGAATAAACTCACCTTAGGGCACAAAGCTCGCAAAAAGAAATCCTGTGAAAGCAAAACAGACTTACCCAAGGTTTAGATCGAAAAAAAAAAGTGGACCTAAGCTAGGATTCCTGTGATTAACTAACATGCGTGTTAGAACGACTAGACTGTTACTCCTCACCCCAACGAATGTAAACATCAAATATTAAAAGTAATATCGTGCGTCGATCTACTTTATCGAAATCCAGATAGCCTCGAATATAAGCAATCAGTGATCCATTAACACTACTATTTACTTAGATAACTATCAGTCAGGCTTATGAAAAATCAATGCTCCCGACCGCGTTTGTCGTTTGATCATTCTTGTTCGGTATTATATCGGAAACTGCTGCATTGGTTTTGATATCTGACTCAGGTTTCTGTGGTGAGAGGTGGTCAAACGTGCAAGTCATATACCTACTCAAGTTCACAATATTTCTTGCACCAGAGAAGTAATTTTAGCTGAAGATTAAGGATTGGCAAGGGCTGTTGTTGTCGATCGATATCCGGCTATATAGACCTTGATTTCGCTAAAATAGAAGAAATCATTAATAAGAAGACCCAGAGGACATAATATAAAATGTGCTACACTCATTTGAAGAACAAGGACTGCGAAATAAAAAGCGCAATTACCTTAGGTTTGACGATCTACTCAAGTGAAACTGCTATCTTCAAATGATTTTTTAAATAAACAAAATTGAGCAAAGTAATCTATCTCACTTGATATGAAGATAATCTATGATTAATTAATTAATTTATTTATTTTTTTCAGCAAATGCGTCACTCATTCGTTACAGCAGTTAATTTTGAATCACTAGGTACTGACGAAGAATGGCTGTCTGTGACTAACTTACAGTTTCTTGGTAAAATAAAACAGTAAAATGTTTAATCTAATCGCTGCGTTGTTGGGACTATCTCGTTCGAAGAAGCTATTGGTGAATGAGCAGAAAAAAAAACAATTTTCTTTAGGTCTAATGTTTAATCTAGAGCACATTCAAGAGAACTTCCTCTTGATGCTAAATTGACAATATTAGAATGAGCAGTTGTGTCGAACACGAATCCATGATATTCTAACGGCACTCGGCGAGCAAAAAAGGCAGTTTTCCACTGTGTTTGCGAATAGCGGCAGTCTGGGGAGGAGCAGTAGAATATTTAGAACATTGCCACACAGCACACTGGTGTTTACGCTGACGATTGCGTGTACTACCTATTCTTTTATGGTTTCCTATATCCATCTAAAACACTTTTCTTTCTTTCAATGCGTTGCACAGACCGACATAGATAATAGTGTGAAGAGGAGAAAACCCATATTTTGCAGTAAATATGAATAATACACTAGAACAAACGGATACTATTAACAAGTTTCCAGCTAATATAACAGCATGCTATCTAAATACAATTATTGAACACAAGACCGGAACGATATGGCTAGCAGATGGCGTTCCAAGATGGCGTCGCATCGACAGTTGTTTGCGCGGCAAATAAACAATTTGCAAAAAGATGGCAGCCAAATTAAATAATAACTGTGGAGCCAGTCCTGTCTAGCCGATGATAGCAGTAATTTGAAGTACTTTTGTAGTAGTTAATGTAATACTTTAATTAACTTTCAGAATTTGTATGCGTCATGCTGGATAAGATACGGTTTATTTTTAGAAATTGGAGGTTATATACTAATTCACACAATGTGACCATCCATCTCTTCCTGTTATTTAAGTATGCATTTTTGTACCGATAAAAAAAACCAATGCTTTTCTGTTGAATTTTATAGAACTACCTCCAAGAATTAATTTTCTCTTACTTAGGTACTTAATTTTGGTGAAGATTCGAAAATCAGAATGTACCATTAATTGCTGCCCTGTAAAACACCTCATTATCTTTGGAATTCGTCACAACACATCACGTCTTATACAAGACCTACTTACTTACTACAAATTATTAACAAACCAAGCAAGAAGCTAAAATACTACCAAAAACCATGCCAAAAAATCAATAAGGAAGAATGGGCAAAAACGTAGTCAAAGCAAAATATAATGTCGTGTTTCAAAATCGTGCGTCTACCCTACCTATCGTGTTGACATGGGAATCAAAAATTCAATACAAATACCATGTATTAGCGTGCGCCGAGCCTATTATCTGCCATGCCAAGTATTCCTAGTAACAATCCATTCCATTTACCACCCCGTGATTAAAAACCATGCAATTTGATTTACGGTAATAGGAAAAGAATAAAACGAAAATGCTTGTAAATTTTCCGGAAGTCGGAAGAATAATTTGAAAGGAAATTAAAATATTACAATCATCAATCAAAGTACCAAGAACTTATCACAAAAGCACTAAGAAAACCGCAAAAACAGAAAACAGTAAAAAATAGGCACAGGTATAGCACATTCACATGAACATAAAATCCTCAAATCTACGGAGGACGTCACAATACCGCACCCAAACTGCAGACTTGTGTAAGGTTTTACAGCCATTTTCAATTACCAATGTTAGCCTTACTAAGAGAAACTTGTCAAAAGAAGTAATTTCAAATATATCTCTCCTCTAATATATCAGAAATCGAAAATGGCCGCTAGAATCTAGATATCAAAAAAGACGTCACGTAATTTTCTAACGCGTATACAATCAATAAAGGCTCCTACATACTGGCGCGACATGTCGCGCGACGCGTCGCGCCAGTATGTAGGAGCCTTAACCGATAAAGCCCCAATGGCTCCGAATAGAAGCCCTCGCGGCGCGCGATTTGAAAGTAGTTATCGAATAAAAATGTTTTTTTTGAGATTGAGAGATGACGTTATTGAGCCACGGGCCTGAGCGGTTAAAGCCAGACGCGCGTCAACCGCTAGTCATCAGAACCACGACAAAATCAAATACGGCTGAAAATTACTGTGTTTCGGTTTAGTATTTGCTCAATCTTATCATTGCCTGTTAAGTACAAAAACAATCATAAATTGGTGGTACTAAACAAGTAAAGAGGCACTAGGTACCAAATCAAAACACTAAAGGCAGATCCACATCTTACCAACACGCAACGCCACATCTTTCATCTATAATTTGGTGGATTATCGCCTGTCAGCTAGCGCTGGCTATCAAGCGACCAAAATCGCGTGACGCCGCGTTTCGTCAATGTGGCTCTGCCTGTCCCTCTATTGCAATAACACGGCAACAAAATAATGTATTCAGCAAGGGATAATATTAAACTTACCAGTTTTCTAAAGCCTCGCGATTGGCAGCCATCCTACCAGTCAGCCTAGCAGAGTTGACGAGATATAGAGATGTCTTTACGTAATGTGTGAGTTCGTTTAACACTGTAACGAAAAAGCGATGCATTCATGGAAATATGTTATACATGCTGGTTAAAGGTTAATAATGTTTAGTCAAAGATTATCACACAGAACATAAAAATAAAATCATATTAAAAAGCACTTATAAATAGTATTACTTCCGAGTTCATAATATTATTTCCTATTGAAGAGAACCGAGTGTCTTGTACGTATGTACATTTAATAAAATACAATTGTAAAATTATTAAGACACGTCCTACACACACTAATAAATTCTATATCGTGGGTAGTCCAAAATATCCCTAAACTCGCAATACGTCAGGCGATGTTGAAACCATCACTACCGACATTACATTACCTGTCTACGCTAGGGGGCTTTAAACTAGACATAAAGACAATACGAACGTAGGTTTACCCGATGAATCACTCAATACTTGGTAGCGAGCCGGTTTAGGGTGCGGACACATCGGTAAGGGCGCGCCGAGCGTGCAAGGTACGCCACACACCGTGTATTTTAATTACACATTTCCATCTACTACATTGCGAGGCGTAGTTCATAAACTTGGATTGAAATGTTTTGAAAATATTTGATCAAGAATCATAAGACCGAAGATCCTAGCAATGAGTGTAACAACAACGTGAAGATAGGTAACTCGAATGAGTGGAAGACATTACAATAAGAAAAGTAAGGATACAATAAATAAGATCCCCAAATGTAGCTGAAACTGGAAGGCCACTTTTTATTTCAACTTTCACAAAAGAGAAAGATTTTGCCCTGTTTCTGCAAGACAGGCTTGGAAGATTCGAGACAAGAAGCCCTTTTGAAATGTGTGCATACCCTATCTCATAAAAGTATTCATTGCCAAGTTTATACAGTACTCAGTAAGGACTACAACCGGTCATTTGATCTAGGAAGCCAGCCGGAAGCTATGGTTACATTACGATCGATATTAATGTCTGACTCACGGCTTAGAAACGTGAGTTTGTTAATAATGGGTAAAGCGATAGGAGGCAAGAATCCTAATCATGCCTGGAAAATCTACGATCAGTTAAGTAACAATGGTCTAATATACTGCTGCTACATAAGCAGGATTTAATAAATTTATATTTTAAGATTCAATGTTATGCAGTACTATTTATGATCATATAATACGATTGAACGTAGTATATTATGATTATAAATAGATTTATCATCAGAACTGACATCAGATGTTTATCATGGTCTAAAGATCACGAAAGCGACGTCAGATGTATTTGGAAAGAGCATGCACACGTCTCAGAAAAAACCACTCATCGATATTGGATCCCAAAAAGGCCCTTCGATTCGACACTAAGCAAGAAAATGGACTGTCTAAATATTCCCTAGACTACAAAAAATATCAGGCGTCCATATTGAAGTCAGCATGGCAACAAGTCTGTATGTAAACCACTTATAACTTGTACATTAACAAGCTAAGTGCGCAGAGGGCGTACGAGATAACTGCGCAGATCGCATTAAATACTCCTTTGATGGCCGCAGACGCAGACAAACGAGATTAATTTAAAATAATTGAATTTAGACCTTATAGGGAAGGTCTACTGGTCAAAATTAGGGTGTTGAGGTGGCCACGTAGCGAAACGGCGCGCCAATAAAGTTCGAGTGCCTAATAATTTGGGTTTTATTGCAGCTTGAGCATGTTTGTCTGTATTTACAGCCCACGTTCACCCACTGTTGAATTAAGATATCTAGTTGTACCGGCTTTTCGGTACTAGACAAGTTCCAGGGCCCACCTACAATTGTAACAAATTAGTTGTATCCTGACTGGTGCCATGGTGTCGGTTCAATCCTAGCCTGGCCTCACATCTAATATGGCTGTCGTAAACATTCGTCTAGTCCATATAAGTATAACAAACTATCACAACATGATTATGACGTGACTAAACATTGTAAATAGTCAGGCTAAACTAAGCGCCTAATGTTACCGCAAATCCGATTAACCTATTTTCCCCAATTATTTTGTTCAAAATTTATGGACGCGCAACTTATAGGAACACGAGAATTAACTCGTTTAAGCTTGATATTCATTCAAAAATTAGAATGGAGGAAATGTACGAAATATGCCTCACAAGAAAAATCCCTAAGTACTTAAACAGACCTTCGAATACAACACATTGTACAGTAATTTCGAACGTTCTGCTCTAAAATTAATTATTTATAATTAGACGTTAGTATGTACAACAGTTTCTATACAGTTTGTTATCGAGGCACAACTTGTAATCAGCCGAGGGTAACCCGATTACTTAACGAACCTCGGAAGCAATGCTATCTACTTGTTCCTACTTCAGAGAAACTGTACATTTCATCACGTTTACAAATTCTACAGATTTTTGCTTAGTTAACGTGAACCAATCTCCTTAGTTATTCTAGAAAGATCGATTCACTTCGAAGTGACTGAAATTCTGAAATCGTGGAAGTAAATTCGAATGTTCTGGAAATAGTCTTGAACAAAATGTGTATCTCAGAATCTGAGGTGTTTATATGGATGATTCGCGATGAGCAACTTTTGACCAGGAAAGCGCTTAAAAGAATACTACCCAAACCACACCAATACAGCAGAAAGAGGATGATTAAAGAGTGATAGAAAAAGAAGAGCACGAACACAAAAATACCACACCCAAAAGTTACTGACTAAAGAAGAAGTGTTGTAAAACTAATCCCGATTCCAACTAATATAATCAGAAAGTCTGAGCTGAAATACAAAACATTAGGTACTGTTGCTCCTTATAGCCTTGGACAGTAATGCTATTTTTCATCAGTAATGCTATTTTTCATAAGTTCCTAATGGAAAAAGTTACTCATAGTCATGTCCTTCGTCTCAGCATAAGCTAAGAACATGAATTTTTCGGGACAAAATAGAAGTCTGTATCCCGTGTTGTCCCGACAAAACATATTTTAACGAAGGAAGTCGCATACTTCCGTTAGAAACAGAAGTTATAATTGGATTCAATGTTAATTTGGAGATAAAACATTCGAGATATAACTGCTTATCGTCTAGTTCTCAGTTACCCGAGAGAAACTTAGAATCCATACGCACGCGATAAGCTAGCCTTTCACTATTGCTGATTGGCGATTGACAATCAACTAGTAATATCTCTGCTTTCTCATCAAGGGAATATCAGTGTCAAAGAGAATTCAAATTAGTTGCTTTTGGTCAATAACCAAGGCTTTCATGGCTGTACTTAGGTTATACAGACAACATCGCTCATTATTTAATGCGGATGTTATCCAACCTAATCCTTGCGAGCCCATTTCAGGGTGTGTTAGATAAAAACCTATCCTCTCTAAATCCGAAAACTAGCTTTTAGAAAAACAGGATAACAAGTTCGCTTGCCAACGAAATCGCGATCAGTGCCTTCAAGTAAAACGGGAATTGGCGAAACGCCAGAAAAAGTACCTACAGGATGACGAAACGGTTAATCTATGTAATTAGTCGAATAGTCGCTAACTTGTTTATCACTGCCGAAATGTCTGTTCAGCATCTTTTTTCTGACGAAAATTAATGGATTTAGCTTCGAAGCAGGGCAAAAGTAATTATAATCAGTAATCAGTCACGATACCGACCAAAACATGCACATAACCGAAGATTCATTAGATCGGAATGTTGATACACGCACTGGAGGAAGTGGGTGCAATAATAACAATGTACATGTTAATATGGAGCACTGACGCTCGGCGGCTCGGAGTAGGAACCTCCCGGAATGGTCTGCGGTTGAGTAGCGTCCTTTGTGGTCGGACGCAACTGACGGAGCTGAAGGCTCTTTGTGCAATCGGAAATATTATATATGGGCGGTAAACTGATAATATTGTTGAGAATAAGCCTTTTATGGATATTGCGATTGAATTTATATGACAGTAAGGTTTAGTTGACAAACTTGCGAATTGCGAAATTGATATAGATGGTCCAAATTATTATTCTATATTAGAATCAGGAGTTATCCTACTGACTGTAACATTAGACATTACTTGAGTAGAGGTTACTCCAAACATGGTTATTGAAATATCAAATATCACAAATTTTGGTATAAAACCTTTTTAATTTCGATTGTTATACCATCTGTTATAGCGTAGCTTAGAGAGGCCTATATAAGGCAATAAGTTTCATAATGCTGATAATTCAAATCACCCTATTCAATAGATAAAAATATTAATGAAAAAATGTTCATACAATGAGCAGAAAGCATGTTAAAAATTACTTAGAGACCATCAATATTTCCCATGGAATAACAGGATGTTTTGCCTAGACAGTGAAAATTTAAGGCTACAGGATACATTTTGTAATATACTCACAATAATAACCATTTCTTCTTCAACAAAACGACATATTTATTAAGATGAATAATTATTTGGTGCCCATGAACAGGGTCTATGGTAAAGTCCAAAAAGGCATTAATTTGTGTTTTTTTTTTCACAATTCTATGGAAAGACATGCTGTTCTAGCTATGCTGCACAGGAGAGAAGTGTACTATGAGAACAGTAAACTTGAGATGAGAACTATTTGTTGTGAAAATAAAGAGCCGTTAATACATTGGCTGAGATTTCAGAGATTTTAATTGTATGCTGCGAGTAGAATGGATTGTATATAAACTAGAACTAAATTAACATTGGTAGACTCAAAGAATACATGTGAGAAGGTATTAATTGATTTCAAAGATTTTAAACAAATTAGGTATGTCCCAAAATGGACAATCAAATCATTGTATTTTAGTGATCTTTTCCATTGCAATCATGAGTCATCTTTTTGACAATGATGATTCAAAATATTCAATACTTTTTAATATTTACAGATTTAGTTAATTTGGCACTGCAGTAAGTTCTAGCCGCCAATCATGAAAGGTCATTAGCATAATGTAAATAAATGATAAACTGTGAGAAATGATACGTAAGGTCATTGGACTTGATCTAGTAAGTACCTAAATACTGTATAGTGAAAGATTATGTTCAATATACTGAAGTAACTAAGTAGGTACTTTGTTCATCTTAGGTACTTACATGTTTTGTATTGTTTTCCTCGAGTATGGTACCTCTAATGCCAAGAGAATTAACTCTGTAGACATAATCAGTTTCATTGAAGTAGGTAGAAAATATAAAGAAAGTAGTGACATGTTTTGTAAACATTAATCAGGTAATTCTATCAGCAATTTTGTTACATAACCTAATATTAATATTCTAATGTTATTTATTGTTGAAATAAAATCTTTATCAGTAAACTCGGTTTTTTAAGTTTAGCACACAAAGAGTTCATGAGCCCTATAAAAGCGTCATAATGCCATGACCATAAAGATACAAAAAAAACACAAAATGCCTATGCAGGTAACAACGAAATAAGTTTTATTTATAGAACGCAACTGCTAGCCACATTCCCGACAAGGAAAAATGTACACATCCGTAGCACATTGTATCCGTAACGGAACAAAATGTATCGCACCTACTTACGAGGCACCAGAAAAGACCACGAGAACATGAAACTCGGCAATTATGTGTTATTTTAGATGTCTAACTGTAAAAATAATGAATCTATCGTTCGTACATGAAGTGCGGTCACTCCATTCATGCGGCAAACAAAATATAACGGTTGATTCTTTTGTTCCAACGATCCGTGCGCTAGCGTGTTAAAATCCGGTGGAATCCGATTTTTAACGCGTTTCCATAAGCAAATATGCAGTGTAATCCACACGCCCATGCCCAGAGAGTTGTATATCTCGTCCTGCGGCATCAAAGCGCATTGACCTTTACAAAAATCTTGAAAAATAACGGCTTGCGTCCAACGTCTGGCGGCCGTATCATAAAAATTTGACTCATAAAATAAACGTACTCACCGAAGTAATAATACACTCAATTATTTCACAAAATGTCTTTCGGGACTGTTAGGTAAACTAAATTGCGGTGTTAAAGGCTCTAAATATTTTTTATCAGAGAAAAGATTACTCACCGACTGGTCGCTTCTCTTCTTTTTGACGGAATGCGTGCGAGTGAGACAGCAGAATCAATAGTGTTACAATTTATGGTTAGAAATTCTACTAGTACTACAGATAATAGAATACATCCTAAAAATCCCAAAATGAATTGATTTTGATAAAAACAGAAATGAAAGGGATTTTATATGAGATTCTGTTAGGCATTTGGGGTGCAAAAGAATTGATTATCACATTCTTGTTATATTTATTGTAATGGCGATCGTTTAGTTTATTCGATATACGCGTAAAATAAATGTATACAAAAAATACATTAAATATGAACATAGGTATTATACAAAGTGACTAGCTGTCACTTGTCACATGTCAGATTACTCTAGTGAATTAATAAATCGACTTTATGTCTCTATTTGAAGTGAGCTTGTGGCTAAGTAATAACAGCCGCACGGGTCGATCGATCAGGTTAACCGATAAAGCCCCAATGGCTCCGAATAGGAGCCCTCGCGGCGCGCGATTTGAAAGTAGTTATCGAATAAAAATGTTTTTTTTTGAGATTGAGAGATGACGTTATTGAGCCACGGGCCTGAGCGGTTAAGCTACGCTTGCCGCGGTTGGTCCGTGGATGGGTGACCATCTTTATATACCAAGACCCCTCCGTGCCTCGGAAAGCACGTTAAGCCGTTGGTCCCGGCTGTCATTTGTAGATCTTTGACAGTCGTTACGGGTCGTCAGAAGCTCGAAAGTCTGACAACCAGTCTTACCAAGGGGTATCGTGTTACCCAGTAACTGGGTTGTGGAGGTCAGATAGGCAGTCGCTCCATGTAAAATACTGGTATTCAGCTGTATCCGGTAAGACTGGAAGCCGACTCCAACATAGTTGGGAAAAGGCTAGGCAGATGATGTCTCTATTTGAAATAAATAATTAGACTTTGTATACCAAACTACCTAGTGCCTATGGCATGGAAAGATTATTCAGTCAGTGACTTTATGTAGGACAGACTACTAACCAAAGTGTGTAAAGAATGAGCTTACATAGCTTAGTCTCATAAATCACCTGATTCATGATCATAAAATATTAGTATGCTGTATTACATTGAATAGGTATTTAAATTTGAGGAAAACCTTCTTTAATAGGAGAAATGAATAAGTATTGCAACTTTATTTGTGTAACCGAAAATATCTAGTTTTCACCGGATAAAACGTTCAAAAACAAGAATGTTTATCATTATTTATTTTTAAACAATTTATTCGTGAATCAATACAATTTATGAAAAAAAAAATTACTTGATACAATAAATATATTATTTTTTTGAGTTTGTTGGTTATTTCAGAATATTTAGTTTCTGAACGTCTCTTTTTGTGTTGCTATGTTTTGCTTTTTCAATATTTAATCGATTCCAGATGTGAAAGCTGGGTGTATCGATTACATTTTAAATATTAAACAACCTCGATTATTTTAAAACTTCGCTAAGTAATAGGTACATTTTTTTTACACATATTTTCGCCATGAGAGTAAATAACGCGCCCCAAGCGTAAATACTCTTTGCATTTAAAATTTTGTTGGACAGTCATTGTCCGTGTAGAAAGTTTTCACTTTGTCTTCCAATCTTATTGATTTATTTAATTAGAAGACAAGTATATACCAGCAAAAGGAGTATGTAAGCATCGTAGCAGGTGACGTTCTGTAGGTTCTGCCTACCCTATAGGAAGAAGGCGTGAATTTATGTTTGTAGTATACTCAAAAACATTATTTGGGCTTAGTAAAAACAAAATGAATACATTGGCATAACATTTTCACAATCAATTTTTCACGCGATCTTCTCTAAAATGACTTACAACAATTAACTACAATCGATTACTGTTTATTACTAGAGTCGATTATATTACTAAAAAATAAATACACTGAGTATACAATACATACACATACAGTGGACAACCCTACAGAAACGTCTTGTTCCGTTTTGTTTAGAATTTTTTCAGAAGAGTTAAATTGTTTTAAAATGGAAGCAGCAACGGAAGATACTCAAAAAGAAAGCACAGAAAATGTGCAATCAAACAAAACTGCTACTGTAAGTGTTAACTTTCTATTATTCCAAGCGGTTTATAAATAGAACACTATCGGATGTCGGTAAACGATTCAACTCCTTTGCATGCAAATTACCGGCATTTAGCGCGAATTTTAGTAGTATTAATATACTCTAAGGATACTTAGCTATATTTTAAGTTTAACAAAGCTTATCTAATGTTAAAATTATGTCAAAAAGAGGAGAAATAGTTAACCTTAAAGTTTGTTGGCACTTTGCCAATTCCCGTAATGTTTTTGATATTTTTGTTCGGAAGCACGTTTCTCATGATTTCTGCTTTTATGGTTGACGGCAGCGCGATGCCCAATTATTAGCTAACGCCTGTAATTCACGGGACATTAAATTGTTAAATCATTAGGTTACCAGAAGTAACAAAAATGCTGTATGAACGATATTTACCAAATATTTATATTCGGCGTATTTGGCATTTTTTGCTGTCAGAGTCAAATTTCGTCTGATTAAGACGCGCAATATACAAATAGAGGGTCTTATTACACAAAAAGTGAAGAAATCTGTTTCATTTAGGTCAGGTTATTCCTTCATTTGGAATAGCTATAAATAGCTACCTGTGATTTTAAGTTCGTGAAAGACCTAGATATTTGTAATGGTAATAATTACTTGAACATGGAGTAACACTACTAGTATGGTTTCTTTTTTTTTTTTTGGCCGGGAAATCATCAAATAACTTCTCCCGCTCTGGGCGGACCGGGAGGGTGTGTCAGACTGTTGCTGACTAAAACCCACCCGTGTTACCCCTTCCGTTGCCTGTGTCGCCAGGGACCTCGGTATCCCTTTCTTCGGACATTCCCGCAACCCTGTCAGAATGGTTCTCTTACATTTATGATGCAATATAATTGTTAGTTGATAAATTAATGTGTAAACTTAATGCTATGATATACATATAGGAGGGATAGATTAATCCCTCAGCACTGTGAGATGATTTAATATAGGGAAATCACTAAACAACATGTATTTGTCCAGTAGTATACTAAAATATTTGATGTTTTGAAATGTATAATTTTAACAAGCAAAAATAATGTTTTATGACTTACATATTAAAATAACTTTAAGCATAGTGTCTAAACATTGTAAAGACACAGTTATTATAGTAGATCAGTCCCATTAAAGAGCCTTGCCCTAAAAGAAATAAGTAGTTATTTCACTTTTCAACCAAAATGTTGTTTATAAAGTCTGTTTGTTCATTGTATTAAATATATAATTTACAGGAGAAAATCTCAACACCTCCACCACCACTTGAAGTAAAAAAAGGGAAACGGGATGACCGGACCAAAAGGGATGATAAAAATGTAGAACAGTTCATGAAATCACTAAACTCGGTGCCAACACTGGAGGAGAAATTGTCTCTAGTTTGTAAGAAATACGTACAGACTGCAGATGATAATAAGAAAATGCAGTTTTACATCAAACAGTCCGACAAGCGGCATGCGATGCTGCTGAAGGAAAAGGATCAGTTACAGCTGGAGTTCAATAAGACGATTCTCGTCAAATCTAAGTTGGAGAATCTCTGCAGGGAGCTCCAGAAACAGAATAAGGCTATCAAGGTTTGTAAAAAGGCTAAAGAAAGGAGAAAGGTATTCTGTCATTTATGAAAACTTGTGTCTACTTGTTCCTTACAAAATATTATTATGTAAGCCAGTAGGCATTATTTTCAATTTGTGTTTTTTTGTTTATCTTCATTGTCATGGTATGGGAATGTGATGCAGAGGAATGAGGGAAATGTCAGGAAAGTTTTGAGTATGAATGTAGATGGCTATACAAGTAGGGGAAGATCAAAGAAACAATGGATGAAACATGATATGTTAAAAAAGGGAGTGACTACCGAGATGACGACTAATAGAGAAGTATGGAAGGAAGACATGTTGCGCCGCTCACAAATAAATTGGGATAAGGGCAGGAGAATGATGTTTTTTTTGTTTATCTTGGTTTGCTATTCTTCCATCTCCTGATAAATTCTGTCCAAAAAAGGTAGAGAGAAGAAAAAAAAATGTTAGGCTTTTTGGTGGCCTTGCTTGTTTGTAAATAACCAATTGGATTAATGCAACACAGCTTTAAACTGAATGATGATCTGTGTGAAAAATAAAAGCTGTACTGCATGTACAAAGCCTTTTGCCAATATTACAGACAGCAATATTGTGAAAATCCTTATCAGAAAGTTCACTGCATTGCATCTATTTTCATTTGCAGCTGGATTATGTAACATACATGCATATTCACAGTTTGGAAAATTTATTGAAAATAAAAAGGAGGTTATAGTGATATGCACATAACAGTAGACTCATTTCCCTGAATTTTCAGACCCAGAACTCCACATTCAAGTAATCTGTTTGCGACTATTAAACCCATGAGGCAATATCAAGTTATCAATCAAAGTTCAACCGTAATTTTGGCATAGTGGCTCTAAGGTCCATATGACAGAAAAGTACTCAAACTTTTAACTCAAATAAAGATTCAATGTAACCAATCAAATGTCTTTAAATGTAGGTCCAACTCAGGATCTGTGTTTGAGTATTGTTACTTAATACCGGTCTATTTAATTTCAATTCTAATTCCTTATACGAACTTCTGCATTACAATTTTACAGGAAGAATCTCTTCTAAAGATCCGCGAAGAAGAGGAACGGCGTAAGGAAACGCAGGCTAAGTTCCAGAACACCCTGTCGGAGATCACGGCCATGTTGCAACAGAACAACGAGAAGAATGCCAAGCTTAGAGATGACAATATCACCATGAGTGAGAAGTTCAAGTCTGTGGTGCAGCAGTACCAGTTAAGGGAACAGCAGGTAAACAGAAATTGTGGTGTTTTAGGCTCCTGTCCCACCACCCATGAGGAAGCGACTAGCTATCAACTATTTTCTCGCTTATGAGATAATATAATTATGTCTCATAACTTGTAAAGCCTACTTAACTGTGATAGTTTTCCTTTTAACTTCGTTACTTATATATACTACTGCCGTAATTTTTTTTTACATATATAACTTATTTAGATACTTGACTTGATTTTAGAAAATAGCACTTTAAAGCTTAATATTACGCAAAGGGATCTCTGAATCGAAAAATGGTTTGCATAAACCCGCAATATATATGAACCGCCTATTCAACGATACCCCACACCATGGGATAGACGAGAAAAAATATCATCCCCTTTCCATGCAAGGGCAAGAAAAAATATTTCATTTAAAAAAATGGAACAATTTATCTCTCGATTTAATAAGTCAGCAATTAGATATTGTATTAGTTATAAGCACAAATTTTTGCGTGCTAAGTGGTAGAATGTATTGTGTACCCAACATTATTTTATATACCTTCTTATTTATTTATTTATTTATTTAGGGTCTCCAACAAAAGTTATACATGTCATAAATAATGGGTAACATTAGGTATTCTATGCAAATTAACATTTACTTTCGATTCTATTCCAGGTAGAAAAAATGGCAAAACAGATGGCATTAGAATCCCAGCTGTCAGACGCTAAGATGCAGAAGGCTAGCTTGGAGCACCAGGCTGACAAGGAACGAATGCTGGCTGAGATGGAACAGGTCAAGGTCACGCTGGCGCAGTATAGAGCCAAGATCATGGAGTTGCAGGGGACTGAAACCAGTGAGTACCAACAGTTAAACCAGTTTTTAGATTAATACATAAAACCCAGTACTTAGGAATATATATATTCCTAAGTAATATATATTATGGGAGCATCTGTAGCCGGACTAGGACGAGTCCTGTATCTCGGCTTACAGCGTCAGACCCCAAAAACAGACAGAGATACATATTAACCAAAAAGACAAAAAGATGCAGCAACATTTATGATGACAACAAAAAACTGAAACAATACTAAGATGTGTGTGATTTTGAGTAAGTGTTTAGTGTATAGTAGTGGAAGGTACAGGGGTTTTGGTAGAGATTTGTTTTACTGAAGAACAGAAACTAAAATTGTATAAATCAGTTAGTTTTTATCATGGTCTGGCAGTTTGAGTAATTTATACAGCCTACCCAAATGACCTTTCTTTGTTTTGTTCGTGGAATCGTTGAGCTTCTTAAGTTCTGAGTTGAGCTGCTTGATTAGTGACAATCGTGCGTGCACGGACTGGACAGGTCCACTTAATTTGTGTGGTTCATAAAAAGATCATTTTCGACACCTATCTACATGGTCTCCATATGATCTGACGAAGATTACTTCTGGACTTTGAGTTTGTTTCGGCCTTTCATCTCAGAGTAGGCAGATAGGAAACGCCGACCTCATATAGTTTTTTAAATATGATTGACGTGTTAAAGTTTTTGTACAAACCTACTTACAAAAATGAAATCATTAATCAATTATCATTTATCGAGTCCTTATTTATTTTATTGTGAAGAAAAAGAGCAATAATAGTGTAAAATCTTCTTATGAAATATGTTTTGGGGGTCAAAGAATCATTACATCCCATCATTTACCCCGTACTTTATTATTTAAAGTATGTACATACATCTTTTACTAAAAGTACACTTTGTAAATAAGCATATTACAAATTAGAGGATTAAATATTGTTCAAGATAACAATGCCGGGAATCCCAGGCGGGTTTCCGGCCACCGTAGGCGTAGGCTGGCGGACGGTGAGCAATGGGGAGCTCGCCGTCCGATAAGGGGCCGGCGCGGGGCCACGGCGCAACGTTTACCACGCGCGCCTCAAAGAGATGTCAGCACTAGTGTAGGGGTCCGCTAGGGGCGATGCCTGCCGGTGTCGCGGGAAAGTCCAAAAGGGTTACCGTGGCCTCTAGCAACGCACAGGCAACGGAAGGAACACGGTTGGGTTTTAGTCAGTAAGAGGCTGACACACCCTCGCGCTCCGCCCAGAGCGAGACAAGTTATTTGATAATTTCCCACCCAAAAAAAATAATCTATAAACATAATTTATTTGTCATCGATTTTTAATACTTTGTACAGTCGCCAGCCCATTAAGTTACCAGAAACTGTCAAATTTTCTCATTCGATTTTGAACTTAACCCTAATCTTTTTAAGGTTTAAAATCGTTTGGAGAAATTTGGCAGTTTTTGTAACTTTCGGCGACTGTACCGATAGAAATAAAATGGAAATGGAATGGAATGGATGGAATTTTATTCCAGGTACATCGCCTTCACATATAATTATAATTAATGTAAACAAAATATTGTGAAACATTTTAAAAGAGCAACTATGGAGTATTTTACCTATTCTTCTCCAAACTACCTTTAGGAAGGGGCAACCTAGACTACTGCTAATATTCATTTTAATGGTGGATAATAATAATCAGCCATTGCTTTGAGTAAAAGTAGATGCAACATTGCTGACTGTACACTTATCTTTGTTTGATTACAGTCAGTGTCAAAAATATAGGGACAAACAGACTTCAAAATGAAAAGAAAATTAAACTATTCTAAAACTAGCTGTTGCCCGCGACTTCGTCTGCGTGTATTTTGTATTTCATCATTTTATATCCAGGATGAATAGCTCCCATATCCGTCTACAGGTCCCAGGCTACCTATCTGTCAAACTTTATAACGATTGGTTCAGTAGTTAAGGTAAACAGTAAAGTAGAAAAGGTAACCATACAGAGTTACTTTCGCGTTTATAATATTAGTATGTAGCCATCACTCTCGGAAGTCTTCATAGCATCCCTACGACTGGTATACAGCACCTTGGACCGAACGATTCTCATGTAACGCCTCTTTTTTATTCTATATTGAAATCATCAAAAAGTTATATTTATTTATTTATTTATTTATTTAAGGATTCCCAACAAATGGTACATGTGCAAAACTTACATATCAATTATAGGCAATCACAGCTTCCAGATCCAGAATAATATCAAGTAATATAAAACAGTAGAAATTATCGAATAATTTCTCCCGCTCTGGGCGGAGCGGGAGGGTGTGTAGACTCTTACTGACTAAAACCCACCCGTATTCCTTCCGTTGTCTGTGATACCAGGGACCTCGGTAATCCTTTCGTACCTTCCCGCGACCCCGGCAGGGTATAGGTAATCTTAATAGGACCATTTTCTATGTCTTCTCGAATAAAACAAATAAAACAATAGTTCATAAGAATAATGTTTATTTCGCAGGTCTTCGCGGTCAACTGGCAGTTTACACGGACAAATATGACGAGTTCCAGAACGCGTTGGTCAAGAGTAATCAAATGTTCGGAGGGTTCAAGGAACAAATGGAGAAGGTGAGAAATATATTCTTTGATCCAGTCTTTTTTGACCTTACGCCAACTTGTAGAAAGACACATGCATGCACATTAAATAATGTACAGAGCAAAAATCAATTAAAATAAGCTAAGAGATGACCAGTCCCAATGAACGTCGTTCACGAATATGACGCATGGATCAGCACGCATGGATTAGCTATATGGCATAAGTTTTCTCCCATTTACTTCGTTATGTCACGTCCTATTTTATTGGAGAAGCTAATAATAAGATTATCTTGCTGACGCATATTAGTAGTTTTTACAATAAAAACATGGCCAAAATTATTTTGTTATATATTATTAATTTATTTTTTTGATGTTTGTTGTACAAACAATCATCATTGTCCTGCCGTTATTCCAATTTATTTGTGGTCGGCGCAACATGTCTTTGTCTTCGATACTTCTCTATTGGTTGTCATCGCGGTAGTCACTTCCTTCTTAGCTATCATCTTTCACACAGTCCATCCATCGTTTCTTAGGTCATACTATGACAACCTTTTTCCGCACAAATTTTCAGTCAACTGTGTCACTTTCAGACTTCCTCTTATCATTCCTTATTCTGTCCATTCGTGTCACACCACACATCCCTCTTAGCATTCTCATCTCAGCTGCATGCAATTGCCTTTTATTCATCCCTTTTGTGGCCCAACATTCTGATCCGTACAAGACAGCAGGTCTTACCATTGTTTTATAAATCTTCCCCTTATGTTTAAGGGGAGTCACAGATTGTTCCCGTGACCTGCCGCCATTTCATCCATCCAGTGTTAATTCTGTGCTTAACAGTCCGATCTACTTCCATCGCTTTGCACGAGTGAACTGAGATACCGAAATTCGGAGCAAACGGGGAGAAGCGCGCCATTAAGCGCTATGGCCCCAGAACTGGAGAGACCGCCGAAACCGCAGAACATATATTCGGTTATGGTTCTGCTGATATTCAAGCCGACATTCTCCAGCTTCTGTTGCTATTTCTCCAATCTGTTCTGGATGTCAGGTCCATCTTTACCGACAAGAACAATCGGCAAGCACCAGGGTGCCTCTTCCTGTATGTCGACGTCAGAGCGTCGAGAATCACCAGGAAGAGGTACGGACTTAACGCCGACCCTTGGTGCTAGCCTGCACCAACACTGAACCCGTCGGTGTTGCCAGCAGCCGACCGCACGTAGGTACGAGACTGACTGTACATAGCACGAATTAACTTCATACTTCCCGGGCAAACCTTTCTCTTTCAAGGCCCACCACAACACATGCCGAGGTACTCTATCAATGCTTTCTCCAGATCAATGAACACTATGTGCAAGTTATTGTGTGCACGTTTGTACTTCTCGGCGGAGTGCAAAAGTGGCGTCCATTATTCCTCGACCTGGCATAAATCCAAACTAGTTCGGGGTAATCTCACTCTCCTCTCGCAATCTTTTCTCTATCACTTTCTGTCATACCTTCATACTATGTGACATGAGCTTTATCCCCTCGATAGTTGTTGCAGTCCTGTACATCACCTTTATTCTTGAAGATGGGCACTAGCGAACTATTGGCACCATTTCTGTGGGATGACTCCTTCATACAACAACTTATTGAAGGATAAAGTCAGCCACGTACATCCAAATTCTTTTAAAAACTTCCATACTTCAACTGCTTCTTCATTTGGGCCCGTGGCCTTTCCATTTTTTATACTTTGAACTGGCTTTCTTACTTCATTAATGCTCATTTCCCGTACCAAACCCATATTTACTTGTACCTCTTTGAGCACACCATTCCATTCATTCTCTTCGTTCCTTAGCTTTTCAAAATAAACTTTTTTATTTCGTCATCTTTGGACATAACCTTACCGGCGTCATCTTTCATACACTTAATGCAATAAAAACTATCATTCCCGTGCTGTACACCCTGCCATTCTTTAAACGCAACTTTCTTTTCTTTAAGCATCTTTTGCACGTCTTCATTCCACCAGCATGTATCCTTTTCTACCATACCTTTCCATTTTTGATTCTCCAAACACATATTTTGCTACTCTACTTATACAATCCGCCATCTCTTTCTAACATTCATTGTGTTACGGTCTCCGTATCCCCAATCACCATGCACTCTCTCATACCCATCCTTCTGTCTTCAGTAGCCCGCGAAATTCCAATTTTCTTTTTTTTGCATTTTGCAAGTCAGTGTCAGGTTTCATATAGGTATTGATCAAAATATGATTCGCGACCATAACAGATATGTAACGAGTGTTAAGATATCGAGACAACAATAGCGCGTAGACTTCTTCCTGTGTGCCGTTCGGGATAAGGTGAAAGACGCGAGAGGGTTGGGATATCATGAACAGGTTATCCAGTTGTTGTATAATGGTGGTTGCATTGAGTTACGCCATACTTTGCATATTGGACTTTTGACAAGGTTTTTAGCCTCAATACTCCTACGTGTGATGGTAAAGGTAGCATAGTTAGTGTGTCTGTGCGAGTCGTGGCTCAAACATTATTGCCATTATTGGAAATGGTGGCAATTTTGGACGTGTTTAGAGTTTTAGTGATATTGTCAGCGGTAGAGAAAGTTTTATATGAGGCACACAATAAACAGGTAATAGTTTTTATCTACTCTCATATCGTAAAATCCAAAACTTCAAAACGAGTTTATATTGACATACTTTGTAAACACAATACCGAAATTTAAAAATATAATCATATTTTAACACGTTTTCTCTAACTAAATATTTTTTATAGCATTACAAAAAAGTTTAGATTCCAATTTTTACTTGTTTGCGGCAGGGCCCACTTTTGCGTATGCGCGGTGATGTGCTGGGTTTTATGAGCAACTAGCTTCGCCCGCGTGGCTTTTTCTCCCCCGTCATGGAGGACGCCCTTATAGTGGCGTTCTTCAAAGAGGTCATTTGTAAGGACCCAGATTTCATCGCCAAATATGGCGCCAAGTTTACGGCTCTTAGCCAGCCGTCTTCTGCCGACTCCATCGCTGACTTCAGCGATGCCCTGGCCCCCGCGACCGCGACCGTGACCGTTCCTCCTAGTCCCTCGGTGTCTATGGACACTGAGGAACCTTTGTCGCAAGACAGGAGATGCCCGACCCCATTTTCGTACTCGGACGCCGAATCTGTGAGCTCGTCCTCCTCCGCTCACACTACTCCCTCTTCCAAGGACGACGGCGTGGCTTTTTCTAAAATATAGTACTAAGTTACTCCTACGACATCCGTTATATGCCAGTGAAAGTCCTGTCAAAATCGGTTCAGCCGTTTCGGAGATAAGTCGGAACAAACAGACATACAAACAAACAAAAAAATTAAATATTGTTTTTTTTTGTAATAAGTACCGTATGTACTTTCATATGCATTTAGTAAAGACCTGTTATTTTAACATTATAAACAGACACTTCACACTTGACGTTTTATTTATTTGTATAGAAGATTTATCATTAATTAATTCATTCATTTTAGCCCCCAAGCACAGCCACTTCGTCCGGTTTTGTGCTTCCCGCATCCAACGGATTCCTGCGGCCTTCACAAAGTCATCGATCCACCTTGTAGGAGGCCTTCCAACGCTAAGTCTTCCGGTACGCGGTCGCCACTCCAGAACCTTTCGGCCCCATTGGCCATCTGTTCTGCGAGCAATGTGCCCTGCCCACTGCCACTTAAGTTTGGCATTTCTTCGGGCTATGTCGGTAACCTTGGTTCGCCTGTGGATCTCTTCATTTCTGATTCGATCACGTAGGGAAACTCCAAGCATAGCCCTCCATTGCCCTTTGACTGACTTTTAGCTTTTTAATAAGGCTCATTTTAAGCGACCACGTTTCTGTGCCATAGGTCATCACTGGCAACACGCACTGGTCAAAGACTTTCGTCTTGAGACACTACGGTATGTGGGACGAGAAGATATTGCGTAGCTTCCCGAACGCTGCCCAGTCGAAGCGGATTCGACGAATGACCTCTTTCTCGAAGTTGGACCTACCTAACTGGACAGTTTGTCCTAGGTAAACATACTCGTCAACAACTTCGAAAGTTCAAAACCCACTTCAAACGTGTCCTTATCAAAAACGCATATTATAAGATTAAAGACTACGTTGAAGACAAGGAAGTTTGGAAATAATTCCTTCTGCACATGTGGCTTCCCTGGTACCCCAGAAACAGCATAACTATGTAAATGTCTATTAATTAATCCCAAATTACGATGTTTATTATTATAAATTTTATACATACTTTTTGACATAATATTTTCATTATTTGACATTATATACCTACAATTTTGATTTCAGACTTGTTGTAATGGCAAACATGTCATTTGGTTTAAATAGGTTTTTATTTTAATATTATTTTACATGGATTCTTGTGTACCTTGTGAATGTGAGAACGTTGTAGGCTTTATAGACTAGATATTTTGTAGACCTTTTTTATGTACCTGGTACTTCTCGACAGGCCTACACTGTCCTCCCATACCTATTAACACTAATTTGAAAACATTGTAAAAGCCACTTATTTTTAAAAGAGTAACCGTGGAGTTTCTTGCTGGCTCTTCTCCATAGGAAACGACCAATTGGAACCGTGCACCTAGCTTCTGACGTTTCATAAGTGCCCATGTCGGTTTATGTGAAATAAAAATATTTTGATTTTGAACCTCCAAAATGTGAGTTTTGCCGACCCCTCCCCACGAGTCTATGCAATAATTTATAAGATACTGGCAAAGGGCATCATATACCGTTTTAATGGTTTGACGGTCAGCAATATATCTTAAATATGTAAATTACCTTGCGAAGTCTGGTAACCAGAACCTGCAGGTGGGATTTGAACGATACGGATTGGTCTATAGTGACACTTAAGTATTCGAGGGAGTCCGTTCTTTGAAGTTTTGGACAGTCGCAGCCAGTCAGCATCTGGTGGTGACATGAATGCGCTGTGATAGATAAAGCCGTAGGGGGTAGAAGATTTTTCTCAAAGCAAATGTAATATATTTCGTCTTAGAGGCATTTCGCGTAAGTACATTGTTCTTGAGCCACGTGCAAACAGTCTGAAATCCATCCGGCGCATTACGAAAAACATCGTCCCAACTCCGTAGAACAAAAGTGCAGTGTCATCAGCGAACGTTAGAATTTTTCCGTTATGAAGTTTTAGCTGACAAGTTCATAGATGTACACTAAAAACAGCGAGGGCCCAAGTATACTTCCTTGCGGAACACCATAGCTTATATTGACCTCACCACTGGTCCAGCTGTCTATTCTCACTCTCTGTGTATCGTACACATTGAGATAGTCTTCAAAAAGCAGGAGAGGAAGTCCTCTCACTCCAATTCTGTCTAGTTTCCTCAAAAGGTGTGGGACAGAGACCGTGTCAAAGGCTTCGGCTAGAGCCAAGAATATGGTTGGGCATTTTCTTTTGGAGTCTATATTGGACACAATAGAATCAGTAAGCTCATGCACCGCGTCGGCAGTCGCTTCCCGCAGCGAAAACCGAACTGCGACGCTGAAAGAATGTTTTTTGATTCCAAGAAACCCACAAGGCGGTTGTTTATTAGATGCTCTGAAATCTTAGATAAGGTGGGTAGTATTGAGATTGGCCTGCAGTTATCGACATAGTCTCTTTTACTGCTCTTGAAGATGGGTTTAATTAGAGACGTTTTAAAGACCCGAGGAAAAACACTAGAAAAAAGGGCCAAGTTGCAGATATACGTAATGGGAGGAGTGAGTAATTGCTTGTATCGTTTGATGATTTTACCCGAGATTTCGTCCACTCCCACCGCACAATTCTTCCTCGGGTTTGAAATCTTCCTCTGATTTGATTTGCCACAAATCGTTTTGATAATACCCCAGAGTTTCTTTTTGTCCTTGTTAGCCTTTGCAATCTCTTGCCTTTCAAACATAATTGTTTGCTTTTGTATTAGTGCATTGCAATAATTCCTGTACCGCTTATAGGTAGTTAAGATGGTTTCATTATCTGGGTTCTTTTTAACCTCTTTGTAGAGATTGTCCCTATTATTCATGCAGCGCAGTAAATCATCAGTTATCCAAGGTTTGTTTATTCGTCTTCTTGACGGTGTTTTAATTGTTTTGGTATTCTTTACTATGGTTGTGTTTATTTTCGGCTAGTCTATCCATTGTAAAAAAGTAAGTTGGATTCTCATTTCCTACAAAAAGTATGAATGTTTTTTTGAAATTTCTGACTTTTCTAGTACTCAAACCTCAGTTGGCCCGGTAGAGTTTTTTGATCCTTATAAGAAACGGGATTGATTGGCACCAAAAAAAGTTTTTGTGAAAACTGCTCATTTTCTTGCTGACTGTAATTTTTTTTCAAAATCTGTGAATGCCGATCTAAATGTCTCAAAAAGTTAAGGACGGTTTCTTAAACCCGTTTTCCTGTAGCTGTACAACGGTTAAAGTGGCTGCCCTTACTGCTCCGTCTCAAAAATCTACCTGTATAACAGTTTCATAAACAACTGTTTCTGTGTATATTGATTGTGTGCCTTAACCAGGATCATTTATTTTCTTTTTTATATTACAAACATGTAACCATGGGTTACACCGCTAAAAAATGCAGTTCTAATTTCGAAGTAGTGTCTAAAAAACTTAATATTGTTTGTCACTGCTCTCTTTTGTAATGAAGAGTTTCTAAACTTTTTAAATTCGTTTGCAGATGTCAAAGAAGATTAAGAAGCTGGAAAAAGAGTCCCTAACGTGGAAGACGCGCTGGGAGACGTCCCAGACGGCGCTGCTGGACATGTGCGGCGAGCGCCAGGCCAGCGAGGAGCGCGCCGCCGCCGCCGCGCGCCAGCTGCTGCACATGCAGGGGCTGTGCCGCACGCTGCAGGTCGGTGCGCTCCGCAGCTCCAGCGAAACTATTCGAACTAGGCTGAGCATCAGCACTTATCGAACGTCAAAATTACATAAGACAGTCCCCCAAAACGCCCACCCTTCAGCACTTCCTAGTGCTTTAGCTGGAAAGAAGAAGTGGCGCAACAAACTCCCAAGCAGCATAGCTATCTGTTGTTAAAAAAAAATGGATTCTATACGACAGTATGCGAAATAATTTACACTACGCGCAACACAAAACATTAAATTATTAGCCGTAATTATGTCAGCTAGCACACCAATATACCAACAAAAAAAAAACGTTTTACAAAAAAAAAAAAACAACCGACTTCCAAAAAAACCCAACAAAGTGAAAAATAACTTTAATTTCGTAAGTCTTTGGATCTGTATTGTAGTTTTTTACCACCGACTTCTTCTTGTAGTTTTTTTTTGGAAGTCGGTTGTTTTTTTTTTGTAAAAAGTTTTTTATTTTTCACTTTTTAGTGAGTCCGTTTGTAATTTATCTAAGTTAAAATAGCCTAATGTCAACTGCTCATCACTTTTTACAAAATATTGGTTTTCTTGATGCAGGGACTTTAATTAGGAGTTCTCCTGCTAAGGACCAGGAGAACTGCCACTCACCATATGCATTGTGAAGAGCATAAATGGCTTAGCAACCATATTAAAGTACCTAATCGAATCGCTACTTCTTGTTAAGTAGTTCCAGTCATCTGTGGTCTTCATCATCAATTCCACTCCACCAAATGGTGCTTTCGGAGAGCAAATGCACAAGTTGCTATAAAAAATACCTAAGTCGCTATAGGTGTACCTTTAAAATTGGAGGCTTTCTCTCGATTTCCATGGGATTCCCTCATCAGATTATGACTTGGTGGCAATGGGACCACCTCGGGAGCATACCACTTCAAATAAAAAATGAATTTTTAAAATCGGTCCACAACAAGGAAAAATGGCGAACATACATAAATAAAAAGAACAAAGAGAGCATGTCTAATTGATAACCTCCTGCTTTTTGAAGTTGGTTAAAAAAAAAGAAAAACACCGAAAACTATACTCAAGCAAAAACGGAGGCAGACAGTTCTTTCGTAGGTCTATCCTTAGAAATGTTAGGGATGTCTGGAGCTGAATGCTCTGCTTTGCTCTGGTTTCTGCCTTCGTGTGGTCTAAACCCACCTTATCACTAATTCGTCACACACACACCCACACAAACACGTATACAATACGCTACATACGTTTAATTATTTAAGATAGTTACAAGTTTTTTTTCATATCATGTTTAGAAGAACTTATTGCTTTGGAAAATCATTCGATTACTGTCGCCTTAGAAATGTTACCGACCGATGCTATGTATTTCCCTACTATACCTCGACACAACTCGATAAACTTGAGCGGCTTTAAGGACGCGTTTGTAAAATTTATAGGTATAGAATCCAACTACTACATTGACACGGGTCACACACACAAGTGTACGCACGGTTAGCTGCGGGAATAGTAGTCAAGTGAACTAATTTGGATCCTTTGAGTTTTTTTTTTCTTATTTCGTTATATTCGTAATTACAAAAAATATTTGTAGAACTAATTACAAGAAATATTTGTAGTAGAGAGATGTGGGCTGTGGACTTAAGGCAAGTTTTATTAGTTATGATGAGACCTTACCTCCTGACTTGATGAAGTGACCTGAAGGTGTACTTCGGTGACTGCTACTGGAACTGGTCGACGAATAGAACTAGGTGTGCCGAGTTTGGGCTCGTTTTGATAGTTATGATGAGACCTTACCTACGGACTTGATGGAGTGACCTGAAGGTATACTTCAGTTACTGCTACTGGAACTCGTCGACGAATAGAACTAGGTGTGCCAAGATGGGCTCGTTTTGATAGTTATGATGAGACCCTACCTCCGGACTTGATGTTGTGACCTAAAGGTGTACTTCGGTGACTGCTACTGGAAGTCGCCGACCAGTAGAACTAGGGGTGCCGAGATTGGGCTCGTTTTGATAGTTACGACGAAACCTTTTAGTCGGCGACTTCCAGTAGCAGTCACCGAAGTACACCTTCAGGTCACTCCATCAAGTCGGAGACGAATAGGCATTTATAAATCCTTTTTACTTTTAGCGAAAAAGAATATTTTTATAAAAACCTGTAAATATAAAAACATCGTATCAAGTATCTAATAAGTATCTAATTTGGTTTATCGAATACTTTGTACATGTACAGTCGCCGTCAGATATATTGTAGCAGACAAGGTGACCAAATACTTCTGAACAATTTAAAATGTCAATAAGTTCCATACACTACAAGTTACCATTAATATCTGAACATTCATTAGTTCATTAATATCTGAGCAGATGCTTGTCAATAATTTCTATACACACAACTAACCAAAAATATCTAGTCTTAGATAATTATCTGAGCAGTTGAGGAAAAATTGCAGTAGGAAGTGCTTCCAACTTTACTATAAATACAATATTTATATGGGAACTGTTTTGCTAATTTATATACTATGATGATCTACTATACTATTTATATATGTATATACAATATCTCATTTCCAACTTATTTTACGATAACACATTAATCAACAAAATTAAACTAGAGAAAATTGCCTTCAATTTATGTCTTCACAATTTTTTGGTAAAATCAATATATCAGTTTTGGCGTACAAGCGCCGCAAACTATTATTCATCTACACCAACAATGTATTTTTCGTATATTTTACTATGCGTTGTAGGTTTATGGGAATGCGTTTGTGATCGCGTCGTTTGTGTCAGGCCCCCCCTCTCTCCCTCCTACGAAACGTCTGCCGGTAGAACTCAATAGAAGTACTAATACTTCTATTGAGTTCTACCGGCAGACGATTCTATACACAAGGAAAGGTGTAAATATGAAATTGCCGTTTTGTACTAAAAAACTCAAACATTTTTTATAAGGTAAAATATATTTATTTTATAAAGTATTCACCCTCATTGTATATTCATTTCTGCCATCTCATGGGATGGTAATTTATGCCTTTGAGGTAGAACTCTGGGGACAATGTGAAAATTCGAAGAGAGCACGTCGACCTCAATAAAATCACTAGTTTAAAAACTTTCCAGATAAAACTACCAAATGACTGGACTAACCACAGATAGTCAAGTCGATAGTCGTTTTTGGTTCGTCCTTTATATCACGCAGTAGGGCGCATTTTCACAAAAAATTATAGGTCTAAAAGAAGTAAGATGTAATTTCAACTTAATTTTGTCTGTGAGATTGTACTTAAAACTGACGTAACGTTACCTTACCTTTGCGCGATTTATATTAAACGTAAATAGGTACAATTGCAGTGAATAGTCTTTAACTATTTATTTATTCAGCTAGATGTTAAAGCTTTCAAAAACTACCACAATCATGTTGTTTACATACTAAATTATACAATATTTTGGTGACTTATCTTGACAGAAAGTTTTCCACCAAGCGATGAGTGCTACTGCGCACGTGCACTTTACACAGTGTTATGGGCAAAACTGACGATACAAAATGTTGGATGACTTAAAGCTTCTGGTTTGTCTATTAGATAAATAAAATATACCAAAATTTTAGTAATTCATGGAAAAAATACGGTAACAAACTTGACGTGTCAGGTTGCTCACAATTTAGGTTCTATAATTGAATTCCCATAATTTAATAAATTAACGATATAATATTTGAATAAGCTAAAAGCTATGAAGCTAAAAGTAATCGTTTTTTTGTTAATACGGGTAATAATAGAAAAGAAAAACGACAATCTTTTCGACGGACAGGACTAAACATACACCTATGCATTTTTGTAAACATGCCCAGTAACGAATTATGTAAGCTCAGTGTTTGTCTGCGTAGATACACTTGACGTTGTAAGTGTTCAGATATTTTTGGTTAGTTGTTTGTACAGAAATTATTGACAAGCATCTGCTCAGATATTAATGAAGTAATGAATGTTCAGATATTAATGGTAACTTTTAGTGTATGGAACTTATTGATATTTTAAATTGTTCAGAAGTATTTGGTCACCTTGTCTGCTACAATATATCTGACGGCGACTGTACAGCAATCTTTTTCAACACGCGAGCGCCTAACAGGCGATACAGTGTCCGCTCACGACGGCGGCCAAGCGCGGACTGAGGTTACATTCGAAACTTTTGCGCAATATAACAAGACAGGAACAAAAATAAAATAACCCCTAATGAAACCGATTAAGATTCATCCGTAATAGGAAAATATGTAAAAAAATAAGTTCAGTTTTTATTTTTTTTTGCGACTATGTGTGACATTTTCATATATTTTTGTACTAGTTTTTGGAATATATCTGCCTACTCATAGTATTTTTAGAAACCTTAAAATATGTTGATAATAAAACAAAAAATGTACTGAAACTCAACCCGGTATCGTTAATTTTGTGAAAAATGGGAACAGAAAATCGTTTTTACATTATAAAAATCTATAATTTTCAACAAAATGGTTACTATTATTTGAAGATGAAGAACCAATTTATATGTGGTAGTGATTAGTTGTATTTGATTTGGTTTAATTTGTCACAATATGTACCGAAAAACAGCACAATTTTGTCTGATTTGCAAACGCGCCCTTAAAATGTTTGTATTAGGTTCATATTCGGTTTGCACAGATACGACCATGTTTCCAAATTTCGTGTGAAGCTCAATAATTGATTACCAATTCACCTTCGCCGGAATGTTCATATTCTTTCCCTTTTGTGTAATAGCTTTATTCACCTTCCATCACTCTATCTCAAGAAACGTTTCCAATATCTTCGCGACTCGCACACGAAATGTTTGAGGCATATCAGATACGAGGGCGGCACTGAAAATTTCGGGAATCAAGGAAGTGACACAACATTACTATTTAAAAATGTATTTATTGCTTTTCGAAGTATTCTCCGCGAAATTTGACACATTTTTCCATACGATGGAACCAATCATTGAAGCAACCATTCCATTCGGAAGTTGGGGTCTCCAAAATGGCCTTTTGTAGGCGTCCACAGCTTCTTCAAGTGATGAAAATCTCTGTCCACGCAATTTATTCTTTATTTTAGGGAAAGTATAAAAATCATTAGGGCTTAGGTCGGGGCTGTACGGCGGATGATCTAATAATTCTGTTTTCTTGCTCTAAAAACTCTTTTGTTCTGTGCGCGGTGTGAGAACTCGCATTGTCGTGATGGAGGATGATGCGGCGGTTGCAGTTCTCTTTACGGAGTTCAGAAACGACCTGTGGCAAACAAATGCTAGCATACCATTCTGCATTAACCGTTCTTTGTCCCTCAAGAGGAATAGTCGTAACATGGACGGTTTTGGAGACAAACGTGGCCACCATTTTTTTTGCAACACTCCGTGAACGAACAATTTTTGTTGGCTTTAACTCATTTTCGAACATCCAAACTCGTGACTGGTTTTTTGTTTCGGGTTCGTACGCGTATATCCAGGATTCGTCACCTGATACGATGTTGTATACAGCATTTGAGGATCTTGTGTGGAATCTTTCGAGAGTTCTGACGCACCAAGTAACGCGAGCCGCTTTTTGCTCTTCACAGAGCGAATGCGGTATCCATCAGGAAAACAACTTTTTTACACCTAATTGTTCATGCAAGATTATTTGTATTTGACTCATGCCAATGTCTAAAGTTGCCTGAATTTCGCGGTATGTCACATGTCGATCTTCCTCAATCAGCTTACGCACAGCATCAACGTTTTCTTGGGTGACTGCAGTTTTTGGACGACCTTGACGGGGATCATCACTGAGCTTGACACGTCCACGTGGAAATTCAGCAAACCAGCGATAAATTGTGGTTTTGGATGGGGCTTCATCACCAAATGCAGAAATCATCCGGTCAACACACTGTTTTTGTGTTAAACCACTTCGAAAGTCATAATAAATCATCGCTCGTGAATTTTCTCGAGTCAATTCCATTTTCTCAACGACTAAACAAGTTTGACAAAACCTTGTGACAAGACCGAGAATCTTTTTTTAAATAAATAAATGGTTTTCGATTTTTAAAACCAAGGAGTTTTCAATTAAAAAGATTTTAATATGACAGGAATAGTGGAAATATTCCATTCCCGATACTTTTTGTGCAGCCCTCGTAACTTGAAGCTTAAAATGCCAATGCAATCCACAACTTTCTCTAACAAATCCTTTACTGCCCAGGCCGCTCGTTTGTGGAATGCAGTGGCAGTTCAAATAAAACGCGCACAATCGTTACCTGTATTTAAGAGACTCGTGAAGGAACATTACTTGTTGTTGTGATCTTGTTCTCGTAGCTGTAATAATCTGTAGTCGTCATTTATTTTCGTTGCTTATATATTTAGTACTAGTTGCTACCCGCGGCTTCGCCCGCGTGGCTTTTATCAATAATAAAAGTAGCCTAAGTACTGAAGCTATCTGCCAGTGAAAGTCCCGTCAAAATCGGTCCAGCCCTGTCGGAGATTAGCCGGAACAAACAGACAGACAACAATTTAAAAAAAGTTTTTTTGTTATATATAAGTACCGTATATACTTTATTATGCATTTAGTAAAAAGCTGTTATTTTGACTTTTGGAAACAGACAATTTTATACGACCATACCCTTCTCGTATCAGGCTTAAATCCAAACCGGGATTCAACGCAAAATAAAATTTTATCCCATTGCTCCTGGATCCATGTCAAGTGGTCCCTAGACCATTCGTTTCGACGGGCGCGATTCCCATGGCGTATAGGTGGGCATCTAATTAGGCGTCGTACTCGTAGGCCGTATTCATGCAGCCTATTTCTCACGCTTGGTGGCTAACAACGACACCGCTTGAGAATTGAAGCTTTAAACCTATCTCCCCCTGCCGGGGTCGCGGGAAGGTACTTATGGGTCACCGAGGCCCCCGCAACACTGGCAACGGAAGGAATACGGGTGGGTTTTAGTCAGTAAGAGTCTGACACTCCCTCCCGCTCCCCCCAGAGTGGGAGAAGTTATTTGATGATTTCCCACCCAAAAAAAAAAACCTATCCCGGGTGGTTAACATTGGCTAACGTCTTGCAGTCAGTTGTATGTATCGGTCCTGTCGAGCAGTTGTACTCCTTCCACGTCCTGGGTGCTGCTCAGCAGGATTCCCTGTATTAACGTGACGCTGCCAAAGACGACAAATCACGCTCCTATTGACACCAAAATGCTGAGATACCTGGGACTGATTTCTTCCCGCTTGTAGCATTCCTACAGCTCTCTGCATTTCATCAGTAGTCAAATGGCGTCGCCTGATGACATGAAAAATGACTCACCAATATTTATTTTTTAAACTGTAAGTATATCTCAAAATTATAAAAGTGAGATACCTAAATACCAAATTTATCAAGCAACGAAAACACATGAAATCGGAAAAAGATAATTAGCTTTTATTTGAATGAAACAAAACAAAATCGAATAGTTTCTATTTTTAAAATCAGCCAGTATATGTTTCAGAAAACAAAAAGTTTATATACCAATCTACTTTGTTAAGAAAAAAACAAAGTATCAATCAATAAAACATACAGTTTCTGTAAATGGTGCGCGTTGCTTAGACTTTTTTGATGTGTGTATTTATATATCTATTATATAGCATATATGTATACTTATGTAATAGGTTGGGGAAAAAGTTTCTTCTTTATTAAGAAAATTCAAAACATTTTTTAATATAGTTTATTTACATTTAACTAAAGTATGTAGGTACCATTTTGTTCGATAACTATTTGCCATCCTGTAGGTAGGGACATGATCCCATTGCTATAGAAATTTTGGGACTAGACTGATCAAAATACCGCGATAAGTGGTTTTGGCAGTCATCTCCTGATGTTAACCTGACACTGCCTAAAGAATTCTGAAGAGACCGAAACAGGTGGAAATCTGAAGGTGCAAGGTCAGGACTATACGGCGGATGCATTAACACCTCCCAGCCAAACTCTTAATTTTTGCTGAGTGGCTAAAGATGTGTGAGGTCTAGCGTTATCATGATGAAAAACCACACCCCTTCTGTTGATTAATTCCGGCCGCTTTCTCTCAACTTCTTGCTTTAATCTCATCAGTTGTTCGCAGTAGAGTTCAGAATCGATGGTCCTGCCTGGTGGTAACAGCTCATAATGAATAATGCCCTTCCAATCCCACCACACACACAGCATCACCTTGTTGCGAGTTAACCCAGGTTTCGCCAGTCTGTGAAGCCTGACCGGCCTTTGACCACGACCTTTTTCGCACGTTCTTGTCGTACGTGATCCACTTTTCATCACCAGTTATCAGCTTCTTCAAAAATGGTTCGGTTTCATTACGTCGTAATAAAGAATCACAAATTAGTACACAGTTCATTAGGTTTCTTTCAGTGAGCTCGTGAGCCAAATATCGAGCTTTTTTTGTGTACCCAGTTTTATTCAAATGCGCCAAAACTGTTTTGTGGTCAATTCCCAGTTCTTCAGCTACGTCGTAACTACTGATATGCCGATCTTGCTCCACTTTTTCAAAAATGGCATCCATTTTATCCGTAATAGGGCGACCAGAGCGACGTGCATCTTTGACATCAAAATTTCCGGATTGAAAACGCTAAAACCAAATTTGTGCTACTCTCAAAGACACTGCACTAGGTCCATAAACATCGCAAATTTTTTTCGCGGCTTGCGTTGCATTTTTACCTTTTTTGTAGTAAAATTTTAAAATGTATCGAATTTCTTCATTAGATTCACTCATCTTGACGGTACGAAAAACAAATGAAAATCACACATTTTCCTAATTAGAATTTGGAATTATGTTCTTTAAAATTTAAACTTTCAATGATACCAAAACCAGCCAGATACAAATAGTATACCCAAAGAGATTTTATTACCAGTTCATACATACTATAATGCGAAAAGACTTTTTCCCCAACCTAATATATCTATGTATCTATTAGAGTATATTGTATCTATATACTTATTATTTTTCATCAATGACTACCAATTTTATGTCCACGCAATAAAGTCAAAGTCAAATAATTTATTTCAATTAGACACATAAAAGGCACTTTCGAACGTCAACATTTACAAAAAAATAAGAAGTGATTCTAGTCGCCCCTTCCAAAAGATTTTTGAAGAAGAATGGGCAAGAACCTCCACCGTTACCCCTTTAAAATGTTTTACAATATTATGTATACATTAATTATATCATTTTATGTGAAGACAATTGTTGTAAATTGCTATTTTTTGATGTAAAGTTATCAGATGACCAAAAATATTTTAATGTTTCCATATCTAACTTGATTTCCGTTAACGCCTGCTTTTGATTTTATACGACTCATATTATAATCGTTCGGTAGTACGTAGCAGACAAAATGTACATATTATGTTATAAATTAAAGTGGCTTTTCGTGTCTGTCTGTGTGACCGCATTGTTCTTCTAAACTACGCAACGGATTTAAAAGCAGTTTTCACCATCATTTAGGGAATTCATTCCGGAAGGTTTATGTGCATAGAATAGAATAGAATACTCTTTATTATGTACACCATAAAAATTACAGATACAAATGTTAAAATTTTACAAGGGGTGACACAATGGGCGGTCTTATCGCTAAAAGCGATCTTTTACAGACAACCTTTGGATGGATTAAAGGGGGAGGAGAGACAATACTGCAGGTAGTCAGTGGTGTACCAGTTACATATACAATAAATACATATAATACATACAGCATATACTATACATAACATATATCATACATACATACATACATACATATATATATATATATATATATATATATATATATGCCATAAACATGAAACAAGATCAAGAACTATATAACTATAAGTAATGATGATGTTTAGGGAGAGAGAAAGTGTTTTTTTACCTGAATTTTAAAGTGGACAAAGTTTGTGCACGCCTTGCATAATTCTTTAATATTAAGTTGACATATAATAAAGAAATCCCCATGTTTTGTCAAGTCGTAAAAACCGTGGGAAGCTGGAAGGAATCGCTAGAATTGAATAATATCGTGTGATCTGTGTCTTATTGTAATGCTAATAAAGAAGATTGTATTGCAAACAGGCGGAGCGCACCGTGCTGCTGGGCTCACTGAAGGACAACAACATCGAGCGGCCGCCCGTGCCGGCCGCGCCGCCCGCGCCGCCCGCGCCGCCCGCGCCGCCCGCGCCCCCCGCGCCCGCCGCGCAGCAGCCCGCCTCCAATGCCAAGGTCAACATCAGAAGTCATTTATTCAAACTAGGCTGAGAATCAGCACTTTTAGAACGTCATAATTACGTAAGACAGTCCCCCAAAAACGCCCGCTCTTCATCACTTCCTAGTGCTTTAGCTGGGAAGAAGTGGCGCAACAAATTCCCCAGCAGCACAGCTATCTGTTTAGTTATATAAACTTGACTCCAACCGTCACTACCAACTTGCTTAATTTTGAGTGTATACAAGTCGCGTGCAGTTGCAATACATGTGTGGTGTAACTATGAATGATAGGCCGCGGAATAATGTCATAAGGCAATGTTGCGGCTTAAAAGAAGATGTAGTGACAAAAATGGAAAAGAGTTATGCTCAGATGGTTTGGTCATGTTGAAAGGATGAATGAAAGGCGACTAACAATAGTTATTTATGCAACAAGAGAGCAAAGTTGTTTTTTTTTCTGCGAGTGTTGATTTAGAATCCCGACTTCCCGAGTAAACGAAGAATTCTATAATTGATTAGAGTTAGATTCTTCTTATAAATATATTTATTTACATAACCAAATTACAAGATGATTATTAACATTAACTAAATTAAATTAAAACTAAGTTAAGGCCCTCGGGGCATTTTACCGAGGATGCTGGCGGCATTTCCTCGCTGAATTGTAATGCTGATGCGTTGCGCGAGAAATCCGCCATCTTTTCGGTCACCAGTTACATCAACTAGACGTTTCGCGATTTCCGCAAATAACTTATGCGCACTGAGACCCCACGGACCGAGGGTCTCGACGCCAAAGGGCACAAAGTTGTACTCTCTGCCAAGGCCTCCACATTTAATAACTTTCAGATTTTCGGCATTTTCTGCCGCTGCACCCGCTTTAGAAGTAGTCCGTTGGAGGTGGGACGGTGCCAGTGTGTCTACACAGGTAGCGTCCCACACAAGCATCTGTCCCAAACTCCACGGGACCAAAGACACACCATCAGGTCTTTTGCCATCATCTCTGACAATGCTAGTCGGCTCAAGAAGAGCAGGCACATTGATGCTGGCGAGAGACCGGCGGATTATGTCATTAAGTGTCGCATGTCTTGAAAAGTGGCCTGCACTTTTTTGACAACAAAGTCCGTGGTGACCCAGTCGGTCCACGTCCGTGCCACAAGGGCATGTGTGTGGAGTGCATACCGTGACCCCAAGCCGCAGACCAGTCGCTAGACGAAGCGAGGTCGGATCCAGTCAGGTACCGGTATATGGAGAAGGATGGGCATGTAGCCAATGACCGGCCTCTCTGGCTCCGACCGCCAAAAGTCTTGCGCGATCTGGACCTGAACTGCGACTCAGAATCGATTTGTATGTTAAATCGCAATAAATATCGTCCCAGCTCCGTTGAGATTTTAGGTTGTCTGGAAATTCTTTACCCGGGCAAGCAATTTGAAAAGCATTCTTCGCATCCTCCAAGCCCGCAGTCTCATAGTTTGTGGGCCTTTGCCCACAAACTATGAGACTGCGGGCTTAGCCCTTAGGACATTACCTATGAGACGTGACGTGCTATGGATGGACGACAAAAGGCTGGGGAAGCAACACTCGAAATTTTACGGATTCCTAAACCGCCAAACCGAATAGGGAGGGATGCTTGTAACCAAGATGGTTCATTGAGCTGAATATTTAAAATCATTTCTAAACTAGTTTTGACTAAATCGGCTATTGGTGAAAGCAAATTTGGATGTTACCAAAAAGGGCTACAGCGAAGCACATAAGTAAATTTAGGGACAAAAAGGCAAAACTTTAGAATTATAAGAGCATAATGAGGACTGAATTTAGAAATCTTCTTATTAACTTTGGTCTCGTGTAACACATACAACTTTTCATCTCACGAGCGAGAACATATTACCTAAAAGTAAAAAATTACAACATGGTAAAATAAACCACAGGTATATTTATAAAACAAACAATATCAAAAAATTTAAAATATAATTCGATTATTTAGGAAAAAAATACTTTATTTTATTTAATTAATTACATTTAAGACATTAACAGATGATTTGCACATTTACGGTTAGATCTGTATCCGAACGGTTTATTGTTTATTTCTTTTTTAAACCTACTAGGTGTGGAATTTGAAATCTTTCAGATTTTTCGTATCGAAGTGAAAGTTTCACAACAAACTGAAGTTCAAATCTTTCCAATTTTGTGATTAGACCCAGCACTATTCTCGGCATTAAAAAAATAATTATTATAAAGTTACCTGGTCTCATGCTCGCAGTGAAATCGAATTTTGCTCAGTCTTTAACTATATATAGTATGTATGTAATATCTTAGCAGGTGACGTCCTGTAGTTTCTGCCTACCCCCATGGGAAGAAAGCATGAGTTTATGTATGAATACAAATTGTATGTGAAGTATAACCGCAGTGTATGCTACGTTATCGTTCAAATTGGATACGATCACTGACATCCATAGTATCTTATCACCTGAAATTCAGGAGACACCAGGTACTTACCATTTTAAATTCAGGAGACAAATTAACAACTTAATGAAAAAAAAATCTTACGACAACGCACAAAACATAACTCATATTACTTGAAATTTCCGTCAATACTCGATGTATATGTATAATCATCAATCTAACGTGAAATTACTTATCTTCCAGGTCGACGCGATGGCGGCAAACTGCGCCCAACTGCGCCAGTCCCTCGCACACCTACAGAGTCAACTAAACACCCTCACAAACAAACAGAAGGAAGAATCAACCGCCCCGGAAAAACCAGAGAAAACAGAGAAGAAGAAATCTAAATCTAAGAAGAACAAGGCAGAGAAAGCAAGAGCTGAAGCCGAGAAAACAGCAACAACAACAGCCGAAAGTGATGACGTAAAAGATGTGACAGAAGAAATTCTACCCACTACCAGCAAGGATACTATTCAAAATGAAACAGAGAAGGTTGACGAAAAAACGTTAGAGAACCTATTACAGGCAATCAATAATGCTAACATCAACCTCTGTGACCTCGAAGTTGTGAACGACGAAATTTTTGAAGGAACATCACCAGAGAACTCCAAGAAGGTAGAAATTAATGAAATTAAAACTGAAGAAGTCAAAGAATCAACTTTAAATGAAAGTCTATCTGTGTCACCGGTTAAAGAAACTTTAACTAAAGATATTGAAGTCACAAATCAAGTAGATGATATCATAGAAACAAACATAAACGATGTCAACGAAGTTATTTCTAAGTTTTTAAATGAAGTCAAAGACGTTTCAAATGTAAATCGATGTGACGACTCAAATGTACCAATTGTAGAATTGTCGAATGAAGAAGTTTTGCATTTAAATGAAGTAAAACCAATCGTTAGCGACGCATAAACTGTTATTGTGTATGTAAATTTAGTGTTTTGGACTTTTCTACGTTGTTTTAGACAATCAATACGTTTTGGAGCATATTTTGATGTTGAATCATACACATTTGTTACATGAATTGATTAAATTGCCAGTATTAAGCAAAAGTGTAGCGTATGTGTCTACATTATATGTATGGTTTCAATAAATTAATACATAACTTATGCTGTTTATCATTTTGTTAGTTTTTTTTAAATATCTTAATACAAAGTTTTGCATTGTAGGCATTAAAATTAAAAACTCTACACTTATTTATGCCCGAAGAAAACTGTTATTTTAGTTTTCATATCGTACTTAACAGAATTATTATAATTCTCTACAGTTTTCATTTTCACTTTGAAAGCACAGTGTCTTATATTGAGTAGGTAGATCCAATCTTTTGGACAACTAAGGTCAATAGTGATAGGTCCATGATAGGTCAATAGCGCCCTCTATAAAACATATTTGGCCTTAATTTGATCTTATTTCATTCTAATTACTGACCACTAGGTACGCATTTTACTTCGACTCTAACATAGACCTGTATACCGGAGGTATACTATCCTAAGTCCATTTTTTTCGACATTCACTTTGTAATGTCCTTGAAACAAACATTTATAGATCTACTTAGTGGTATACTATTTTAAGTCCAATAAAAACAACAAATAAAATTTTACTTAGAAGTTCACACAATTATGTAGTCAAGTGACTTAAATGATTTGTGTTCAAATTGAGACATGTACACTGAATAATTAGCTTAATGTGACTTATGATTGTTTGCCTCCGGTATACAGAGACATAAATTCAAATAAATAGTCTCAAAACGACAATTACCAAGAAAGTACTGAACAGATATTTGGTACTAATTACAAAATCAAATGTGTATGACACAACATTTGTAAGTATTTGTATTTCTAAGTTAGTTTCGTATTTTCATTTTATTGTGAAATCCATCACTTTTTTCGGTGAATATATGCATACAAAGATACAAAATATTTTTTATAAAGCAAAACTCGATATCCGTGCATTACCGGTTTCGAAGCATATGGTATTTTTAACCGGGTACAAAAGTGACTGCGTAAATGTTTTGTGCGGTTCTAACGCCCGTTTTCTGAAAAAAAAAAAATCAACACAAAAATTTGCTCTAACAAATTGTCAAACGCACGTAATCTGATGTGATTGGTTGAATGAATTTCCAACATTCTTTAATTTTGATTCGTTGATATTTTCGATCCAGCAACCGGGTGTAATGTGTTGAAAATCGGACTATTTCGCTCCTATGAAAAAAATCTCACGTTTTCTAAAAAAATTATATTGCATCTTTGAATGACATAATCTACTCACGCGGTATGTTACTTAGATAAAAAACTTGTAAAACAGTTTCTTAACTCAATTAAATCAGACAAAGTGCCTAAAATAAGTCTAGTCAGGTGATGGTCTACATTTCATTTCTTGTTTTTTTTACAAGTTTATGACAGATTTCATGTCAAGATTTGTTTTTTATTACAGAGTTAAAGTTAAATTGATACAGAACTAGAATCGTTTTACTGGTACGTTTAATTATTTTCCATTTTAATTGAAAGGTGCATTTCAGATACATAGATACATCCATTTAACCTAATCATACTAAATATGGATTGTTATGTAATGTAATGTTAAAATATATAACTAGAATCCGCGGGTAATTGTAATAAACAGTTCAACAACATACATTGCGTTTTTTACGTTGTTGAGCAGACACATTTTTCGAACATATGGATTAACAACATACCTACTTCAAAATCATTCATATTGTGATTGATTGTGTGTTACGCAATGAGGCTGCTGGTCTAGATAGTGCACAAATATCAAGTAATTATGCTTTTAGTTCAATTATCAAGTATTTGATTAAATATCGGCCGAACTATAACCTCAAGGTATGTCATAAATACACAGCATAAATATTAACATCCATATTTCCACAAAAGATCCACGTCAGGAGGAAAACAACGACACTATTTTATAATTGAAAAAAAAAAACTTCTCTTTGTAGTCGCGCAGTCGGGCTGTAAACGTTTTGGGTGTACCTCCTAAGTACCTATATCTGATACGATAATTAGGCCTACTAACTGCTGGGATTAATTAACAATAGGTATTCCAGTTATATTTATTAAAAAAATATAATCATAATATCTGATACCGGTAACTCCCCATTGACTCCGAATAGGAGTCTCACTCCCGAACCCTTCAGTCCCCACTGACACCGAATAGGAGTCTTGGGCCACGCGGTTTGCAACTCTATTATAATGCAATAAGGTGCTCATCCGTTATAATAGAGTTGCAAACCGCGCGCCCCAAAGACTCCGAATAGGTGTCAGTGGGGACTGACGGTTGGAGGAGTGAAACTTATTCGGAGTCAATGGGGACTGAATTATTTATTTACAAACCGTATCTTTATTTCGAAGTATTTCTTAGTCTGGTTCTTGGTATACCGTAGTCCACCAGGTTATAGAGATTTCTTGAAGCAAATCATCATCATCTGCCTGCCTTTTCCCAACTACTTTGGGGTCGGCGTCCAATCTTACCGGATGCAGCTGAATACCAGTATTTTACATGAGCGACTGCCTATCTGACCTCCACAACCCAGCTACTGCGTAATACGATAACCCTCGGTAAGACTGGAAGCAAATATATACATATAATTTACTGTTAAAATTTTATAAACTTGCTGCATGAATGACTAATTTCTACATGTTCAGGTGACCATATATAAGCAAAATCATACTAAAACGGTTGAAAACCGCCAGATTGTGTAGAAGAGAATTTTATATAGTTGTGTGGGTTTAAAAGTAATCGCATTGTTTGATTGTATGGTTGAGGTGCAACTACAATTTATTGATAAACATTTTGGTAGGTATAGCACTTTGTAATTTTATTGTAAACATTGAAACATGATCTGCTTATCAGCCTTACAAATCCTCTTTGAAAATTGCAGTAAAGAGACTGAATAATATTATTGTGTTGGGTGGGTTACGGCTAAAATGCAGAGCCTCCCAGTTCATAAAATTGCTACATTATCTATACTATTTTTTTTGTAAACACACTTCTTTTTTGCAGTTACATTGTGTCTTTATGTCTATGTACAAAATCCCCATGTTTACGTTAAATGTTAACATTGTTAACTCTTTCTGTGTGTGATCGTGTGGTCCATGAATTATTGTTAAGACGCTGACAACACCTAAACCGCGGTCATTGTCAGATTGCGTAGAAAAGAAAGAGAAGCGCGATGACACAACGCTTGTAATTTATTGCAAAATATAAAGTAATCATTTATTTACTCAAAATTGAGTTGAGTAATCGAAAATAAAAAACAACCAAGTTCTGCATTCAAATAAGACGTTCTTGTTATTAATTAAATAAGTAACGTATGTTGATATTTGATACAGATATTTTGGATTAGAACTCAAAGTAAGAGGTTAGTTTAACGTTAGTTTGTATCGAGATTTTGTTTTCAAAACGTGTTTTGGTAACAACCAAGTTCTGGGAAATATGTTCAAAATTAACATATATTTTTTCCGTTACCACAAACTATACAGATTTGGCAATTTTTTTTCTTAAGCGAAGCCTATTTTGGTCAATTGGGTCTTGTCAGCGCCTTAAGAGGACAAGATGCTAAATCTGAATGCGTTGGTTATAAGTTTTGTTTCATTTTATACTGTTACTGTGTTGTGTTAGACCAAGAACTTATGTGGTTTTTTTTTAATAAATAGAGTTAAATTTTGTAACTACCAATAATATAATTTGAAATAAAAAAATAATATATTTTTATTTCGAATTAAAAGTAAGTACCTACCCTATGTGCTAATCCAGGTTATAAACTATCAGTGTATCAAATTACATCCCGACCAACCAACCTACAACATTTCAACCAAAATTCTAAAAAACTATATTTCGGCAACAAACTCATTCCCACACCTCGTAGCAATTACTTTTTCAAAAATATTCCTTGTACAGTTTTGACTTCGTTACTATTTTAATATATGTTTGATGATTTATTGTATGTTTATTAGATATACCTATAAAACTAGTATTTTAGAAATAGAGGTTTTCAAGTTATAATTATGTTTCACTGTTTATCAGACTTATAAACATGAGTGTGAGTAGTGAACACTATACCTAGTAAGTACTACTTACTTAGTTACATACGTATTACCTACTTAGTTAGTAGGTATAAGTGTGTTCAAACAAGTTCAAAGGTCATAGATAATGTAGGTACTTTTTCATTTATTTTCAAATAAATCGGACTAGGGAAAAGAAAGACAAGAAAGTAGAAAAAAAAAAAATTGCAGAGACTAAAAGGCACACAATATAATATACAGCAGTTTAATAAAAACAGATAAAAGTGTAAAGTACGATTTAAGAAATTAGCAGGAGTGTGACTCACGGCTGCGCCAAAAAGGCCCAGTCCAGTAAAAATGCCAGACAACTAGTGCCTGACGCTGGTTTTCAACTGGACCTGAAGTGTGAGGATGTAAATACTAATTTACATCCTCACTTCAGGTTCAGGTGCAGTTTAGAACTGTCTAAACTGCAACGTGTCTAAACTGCAACTCTAACATGCATACTTAGATATAAAAGATGTTAGATAAAAAATAATAACGAATATGTACATAAATAGTGTGATTTTGAAAAAAAATGATAACAACACAAAAAAAATCGGTCAAGTGCGTGTCGTACCACGCACAATGAAGGGTTCCATAGTTGAGATTACTTGGGATGAATTTATTCCAAAAACAAACTTAACATTGTAGTTGAAAAACATGTTCTCCCATACATCGATATACGTCACGATCAATTCTCTAACTGCAAATTCAAATTGGGCGACTATTACTCGTTAACTTGTAAAGCCTACTTAACTGTGATAGTTTGCCTTTTTATTTCATATTTCATTATACTGAGCGCTGATTAATTTGACAGGACTAAACTAAAATTTATCTTCTGTCCTTTTCTTAACGAAATAGAAAGAAAAAGATGCACTGAACTTAAAATTTGTTTAGTGTGTGAACAAGGGAATCGGCACCATTGTCTTTTTTTTGGTTTGTTGTATTGTTGAAAGGAGGTTGTGACTTGGTTCAAGGTCATTGTTTGTTGGTTTGTTAGTGATATTGAATCGGTACCGGCAGGGTCCAAAACTCGGATCTCAAAGGTAACCTACCTACATAAGGGAGGTTACCTTTGAGAGCGAAAATGGAACGGTTGATTAGCGCAGTGGCTGAGCAATTGGCTTCTGCACTACGAGTCCCGAGTTTGGTTCCCGTACGGAACAATTATTTGTATGTCCTACAGTTGGTCTCTTCCATATCATTCCAGCTCCCCAGTGATTGTCTCGACGGTATACAATAGCACTTTTCCGATGATGTTGGTAACAAAGCGATGGCGAAGTAGATGGGACGGTTAAGCATAGAGTTAACACTGGTGCCGATTCCCTTGTTCACAAACTAAACTAAATTTAAGTTCAGTGCATCCTTTTCTTTCTATTTCATTAAGAAAAGGACAGAAGATCAATTTTAGTTTAGTCCTGTCAAATTAATCAGCGCTTGACGTAAATTGACGTAATTTTAGTAGGCAAGTTTTTAATCGCGTCTAAACTTGTATGGAGTTGTGACAGCCGCTGATTAATTTGACAGCACTAAACTAAAATTTATCTTCTGTCCTTTTCTTAATGAAATAGAAAGAAAAAGATGCACTGAACTTAAATTAAGTTTAGTTTGTGAACAAGGGAATCGGCGCCAATGGATGGATGAAATGGCGGCAGGTGACGGGAACAATCTGCGACACCCACATTTCCCTTAAACTTAAAGGGAAGATATATAAAACAATGGTAAGACCTGCTGTATTGTATGGATCAGAATGTTGGGCCACAAAATGGATGAATGAAAGGCAATTGCATGCAGCTGAGATGAGAATGCTAAGAGGGTTGCGTGGTGTGACACGAAAGGATAGAATAAGAAATGAGTACATAAGAGGAAGTCTGAAAGTGGCACCGGTGACTGAAAAGTTGTGGGGAAATCGGTTGTCATGGTATGGGCATGTGATGCGGAGGAATGAGGAAAATATCGTGAGAAAAGTCTGGAGTATGAATGTCGATGGCTATAAGAGTAGGGGAAGACCAAAGAAACGATGGATGAACTGTGTGAAAGATGATATGGCGAGAAAGGGGGTGACTACCGAGATGACAACTAATAGAGAAGTATAGAAGTAAGGGACATATTGCGCCGATCAAAAATAAATTGGGACAGGGGCAGGAGAATGATGATAGGTACCTAATGACAGTTCAAATTTCATATATTTTGTTCTTTGTAAATACTAAATATGTACATACTGAGGTATCTCGCGTATACTATGGCCATGCATAGATGCGCCCCTGCGTTGCATTAGTTTGGTATCGATTTTCTGATATAACAGTAGGTACGTAATCTATTTTTCAGCCGTCTATAAACGGTTGGCTAAATGGCTCGCCGAAACCTTTTTTAAAGTGTTTCTAATTTAAAGATCTTTTATTTTCAATATTGTCCAACAGTCAACTTTATCTTAGGTATTGTATTCAACGCTTAGATATAAATCTGAAAGAGTCTTTGTGGTCTTAATTACAGATTTCAAATAGGTAGGTAACTATGAGTAATAGGTTTACCGATAGGGAATGTCTCGAAGGCTATCTACCATATATCTAACGTTTAAGGACGTGCCTAATTATTTGCGGGTAACACCTACCCTACAAGACTTTGTTTTAGTATAAAAGAGGTATAGCAGAAAGCCGCTTCGGGTTGAATTTCTTTAATATTTGAAAAGCTGATGATGCCTATATATTGCACAGCTTTCAGGTCTGGTGACCTGCGTAGGTAAATAGATACCTTTTATACTGTAAGTACCTATATGGACGACTCTAGGACGATGATGGACGACTCTTCTCTCTCGACAGCTGTAATAAGAAACAATATGTTCCTAAATAATTATTTTTACAATCTTAATTCATAAATCAGGAAGCCTACTAAGCCTAACGCCATTACTTTCAGAAACGTGCAAAATAATCATTAAACAATTCTTTTACGTTTGATATCTTTACCATTTTAATAACCCTCAGCCATTGTAACATCGCCTCTATTTCTTTCGCATAAAGTGTGTATCGACTGTAAATTAACAGAACTTTGTTAAGCAACGGTTAGGCACGGCGTTTGTCAAGTTAGTGACGTGACGAAGTTAGTCAATTATCGTCAGAACCGCGCGTGATCCCTTGACCGTCGAAGGATGAAGTAAGACGGGCAGGTTCTATTTCTTTGTTCAAGTGTTAGGTAAGTAGGTCCATTGAACTATGAGGTCGAGCACGGTGAACCGCGGCTGTGATCAACTTTATTTATTATTATAAATATTATTAATTATAAATATCTATATATTATATAAATATATTAATTATTTATTATAAATATCTTTGACAACCAGTAGAGCTCCTGCCTAGCCAGCGTCACCAGACTTATCCTGACATAATACATACATTACCTACCACATAACCCGGAGGAAATACACTGGTCAGCAAATAAACCGAGCCACCCGCTACCTAGGAACTCTGATTCGATTTTCTCAAAAAGTATAAAACTTACAACTATCAAAGTTATACCTACAAAAAGTGCGTTTCATGGTGATTAAAATGACTACAAATTAATTCCGAAAGTACCGTCAACTCACATTGTAATCAAGCAACAAACACAATGCTAACGATTTGCTCTGTTTTCACCAGAGTTTGAAATTAGCGTTCTTTTTCTCTACAATGAGGGTAGTTGGATATTTCTTATCATTTCTTTTGTTTTTGTGCATCGTTTGCTCAGACGCGCGTGTTTTTGCTACTTTTTTCGATTAATAATGGATACAACACCTCAGGAAGCAGCTCAAGCTGTAGCATTACTTCAAGCAGGCATTGCGCAACGTGAAGTCGCTCGAAGGCTTCGAATCAGCAATCTTCGGTGCAACGAGTTTACAGACGATACCTAGAGACTGGAGCATTCGATCGCCGTCCAGGTACGGGCAGACCTAGGGCTACATCAGCAGCAGATGATCGTTATATCCACCTTACTGTTCTGCGAAATCGCCACCTCAACGCAGTTCAAGTCGAATAAAGTCTGCGTGACGAACGCCAAGTGGTCATAAGTTCAGATACCGTCAGAAGGAGACTTGCTGAACGGAACCTGACAAGAGCTGCAACAGGCCCAGCATTAACGGTAGCACACAGTCGAGCACGACTTGAATTTGCTCGAGAGCATAGGGATTGGACATTAGAGCAGTGGAGTAATGTACTCTTCACTGATGAGACCAGGGTGAGTCTACATGGAAGTGATCGACGTCAGAGAGTATATCGTCGCCCTGGAGAACGTTATTCTCAGTGTTGCATCGAGGAAACTTGCTTATGGAGGAGGATCTGTAATGGTCTGGGGCGGCATCTCGTTAACAGCACAAACAGCGTTAGTTTTCATCGAACCGACGGGCCGTACACGTGGACTGACTTCTCATCGCTACATTACTGATATCCTCGCAGACCATGTGGTACCTTACGCAGGATATATCGGGCAGGATATGCAATTGATGCATGATAATGCACGGCCTCATGTTGCTCATGTGGTGACCCAGTATCTACGCGATGTCAGCATTCGTACGATGGACTGGCCAGCTCGAAGCCCGGACTTGAATCCGATAGAACACTTATGGGATGAGCTGAAACGTCGAGTTCGAGCCCGGGTACCTGCTCCAACAAGGCTTCCAGAGCTGCGAATCGCAATTGAAGAGGAGTGGAATACAATTCCTCAAGATTGTATCGTCAGGCTCGTAAGGTCGATGAATACAAGGATGCTGGCAGTTATCCGAGCAAGGGGAGGGAATACGGAATATTGATCAAAAACTTTTTTTGATTTTATCTTTGTTTTTGGCTTTAATTTTTTTTTTCACTTTATCATTACTAACGATTGTCACGACTGGAAAACGACTCTTCTTTGTAAAATCCTTAATAAACACTGAAATATTGATTAAACCCAATGAGTTTCCTTTCATTTTAATCACCATGAAACGCACTTTCTGTAGGTACAACTTTGATAATTGTAGGTTTTTTAGTTTTTGAGAAAATCGAAATAGAGTGCCTAGGTAGCGGGTGGCTCGGTTTATTTGCTGTCCAGTGTAGTTTCGACCTTAAATCCGGCTGTCTTCAATTTTAAAGTCTGGGGCAGTTGAAATCTGAATAAATCTTGTAGAAGGTCAGCCAGCCTATAATTTCCTAAACGATCCTTGGAACCACTCTAAGAGAGAAGATCGGCACCATAAGTAGGTAATCGGTGAGAGTCCGAATAGTATGTCTGTGAATCCTTGTTTTTCCTAGGATAAAAGGTACTTACCTATCGCCAAACAATGGATGACGTCGATGTACCTAAATAAATAAAAAAGATCTATCTGTTTGGCGGAAATCCCCTTCTTTTTAACGCACGTGACCGTAAAATTGACTTTTGTTACAATTAATTTAATTGAATTGCTGTTAGGAACTCCGATTTTTGTCCTAACATTATTTTTAATTAGATATAAATGTTTTTATTTTAGTTTCTAATACAACGCAAAAAACAGTCGCGCAGTCGTTTAGGGCTACTTAAATCAAGCCAAACGTAAAGAGAATACCTATTGTCGCAATCAGAATGTATCTAATAACAACGAAAGATTCCATTTTAGATGTTTCAGACCTTTCTTTTTGTATTGTCTAGTCTGTACAATCTAGTCAACACTCTTTCTGCGTCAAAAATACAGATAACTTCTCAAATATATACATATACCTAGTATTTAGCTATATTCATAGTTTAAGTAGTTTCCGTCTGATTCAGTTTTTTTCGGGTGTCACCTCGGTTCAGAAAGCGAGGCGGCCTGAAAAAATGTTGTTAATAACTTTCGGTCTTTTAAAGAAAATTATTGAGATCATGGTGGCACTGATGTTGGCTGTTGAGGTAAACTTCGAACTGTTACAGAAATCGGCATGAAATATTCATCGTCCTCATTGAATTTAGGTCACAAACTTAATGAAGCTTAGGTTCTACAAACTGTGTGACGAAATTACAAGACTGCCTGTTTGGAAAGTCAGAAACTTAGGCCCGTATTACAGAACCTCAATCAAAACTCAAGCGTTACCTACTCAAAACTCGTTTACAGCCATTTGATTTGTTGAAATTTATTTTAAGTAGGTATGTACCTAATGCTTGAGCCTTGAGTTAGGTTCTGTAATAAGGCCCTTAGAGGTTAAAACAACAGTTAGTTCAGTTATAACAATATACTTGAAACAGACATGTAGGGCTTTTTTTTTGGGTCGGAAATTATCATATAACTTCTCCCGCTCTGGGCGGAGCGGGAGGGTGTGTCAGACTCTTACTGACTAAAACCCACCCGTGTTCCTTCCGTTGCCTGTGTTGCCAGGGGCCTCGGTAACCCTTTCGTGCCTTCCCGCGACCCCGACAGGCATCGGCCCTAGTGAACCCCTACACTTGTGCTGACGACATCTCTTTGAGGCGCGCGTGGAACACAACGCGCTGTCGACCCAGACCTGCTCCTTATCGGACGGCAAGCTACCCATTGCCTAGGCTTATGTAGATCGTCAAGAGGTTTTGAATATGGACTTACTTCACTACAACTAACAAAAAGATAAGTACCCGATTGATTAGCGTAGATTAGTTGCGTCAGCGGACTGACTCATCATCATCAACCTACAGTAAAGCAGCCCAAGAACGTTGTAAGTCGATGATTGATTGATAAGTAATATTACTTATACTAATGCTATTGAAAAATCCATTTTTTTAGTCCGGCATGGGCGACCACCGCCAGAACTCTCCCAATGAGTGGCAATGAGCCTATTGCTGGTAATATACTTAGTTCGTAGGGTAACATAAGAGGGTCTCGTGGCTAAGTAATAACAGCTGCACGGGGCGATCGATTACTGCTGCGGTTGCTTCGTGGATGGGTGACCGCATCTTTACATATGAAGACCCCTCTGTGCCTCGGAAAGCACGTTAAGTCGTTGGTCCCGGCTGTTATTTATAGATCTTTGACAGTTGTTACGGGTCGTCAGAAGTCTGACAACCAGTCTTACCAAGGGGTATTACCCAGTAACTGGGTTGTGGAGGCCAGATAGGCAGTCGCTCCATGCAAAATACTGGTATTCAGCTGCATCCGGTTAGACTGGAAGCTGACCCCATCATAAATGATAAATGATTTATTTTCTGTAAGTAGGTGTACAAACACTTTTACACGTCAATCATATTTTAAAAAAAAAACGCTAGATGAGGTCGGCGTTTCCTATCTGACTACTCTGAGAAGAAAGGCCGAAACAAACTCAGAGGTCACAGTCTCTTTTAAAGTCCAGACATAATCTTAGTCAGATCATGTGAAGGCCATGTAGGTTGGTGTCTGAAATGGTCCTTTTGAGGAAAGAACCACACAGATTGAGTGGACCTGTCCAGTCAGTGCACGCATTTGTCAGTAATCGTGCAGCTCAACTCAGAACTTAAGGAGCTCAACGATGCGACGAACAATACCAAAGAAAGAACATTTGGGTAGGCCGCATAAATTACTCAAACTGCCAGACCATGATTAATACTAATTGAGAAATAAAACAATGACACACATAGTCTTCACATTCACAATAATTGAAAACAATACCTATATTATTTTACGAGTAAATATTAAATTCCACACAATATATTAAGCTCCACAAAGTAAATATGTCATTGTGTTTTAAATAATCATTAAATGTTAAAAGTGTATATAAATAAAATAAAAGTTTCAGTATGCAATAATTGGAGCAGCCTTTTTATCCTCAATATAATCTTTAACGGTATAAAAGGCTTTCTGGCACAACTTACTTTTAATAAATGATTTGAATTTATTAAGGCTTAGATCTTGAACGTGGCTTGGAAGTTTATTATAAAAACGTATAAGTGTATTTATTTACATAACCAAATTACAAGATGATTATTAACATTAACTAAATTAAATTAAAACTAAGTTAAGCTTAAAAAAAGGCCCTCGGGGCATTGTACCGAGGATGCTGGCGGCATTTCCTCGCTGAATTGCAATGCTGATGCGTTGCGCGAGAAAGCCGCCAGCTTTTCGGTCACCAGTTACATCAACTAGACGTTTCGCGATTTCCGCAAATAACTTATGCACACTGGGACCCCACGGACCGAGGTTCTCGACGCCAAAGGGCACAAAGTTGTACTCTCTGCCAAGGCCTCCATATTTAATAACTTTCAGATTTTCGGCATTTTCTGCCGCTGCACCCGCTTTTGAAGTAGTCCGTTGGAGGTGGGACGGTGCCAGTGTGTCTACACAGGTAGCGTCCCACACAAGCATCCGTCCCAAACTCCACGGGACCAAAGACACACCATCAGGTCTTTTGCCATCATCTCTGACAATGCCAGTCGGCTCAAGAAGAGCAGGCACATTGATGCTGGCAAGAGACCGGCGGATTATGTCATTAAGTGTCGCATGTCTTGAAAAGCGGCCTGCACTTTTTTGACAACAAAGTCCGTGGTGACCCAGTCGGTCCACGTCCGTGCCACAAGGGCATGTGTGTGGAGTGCATACCGTGACCCCACGCCGCAGACCAGTCGCCAGACGAAGCGAGGTCGGATCCAGGAAGGTACCGGTATATGGAGAAGGATGGGCATGTAGCCAATGACCGGCCTCTCTGGTTCCGACCGCCAAAAGTCTTGCGCGATCCGGACCTGAACTGCGGCTCAGAATCGATTTGTATGTTAAAACGCAATAAATATCGTCCCAGCTCCTCTGAGATTTTAGGTTGTCTGGAAATTCTTTACCCGGGCAAGCAATTTGAAAAGCATTCTTGGCATCCTCCAAGCCCGCAGTCTCATAGTTTATGGGCAAAGCCCTTAGGACATTACCTATGAGACGTGACGTGCTAAGGGTGGACGACAAAAAGGCTGGGGAAGCAACACTCGAAATTTTGCGGAAAGTAAGCGGAAAGTAAAGAAAGTAAACGTATAAGTACATTGACATCTGAATGAGCCACCTATTTTCTTGAGCCTTGTTGTAGTTACAACAAATTTGTGTTTGTTCCTAGTATTATATTATGGATAACACTGTATTTAAAAAAAAATATATATTTTTATGGGCATATAAAAGATTTTCAAAAATATACTGAGAGGGCACAGTCATTACATTAATCTCCTTAAATTTCTCTCTGAGAGAGTGTCTCGGACTTAATTTATAAATTGATCGAACAGCTCTTTTCTGCAAAACAAAGATAGTCTGAATGTCCGCGGCATTTCCCCACAACAGAATACCGTACGTCATTACAGTATGAAAATAGCTAAAGTACACTAAACGGGCTGTCTCTATATCAGTTAAATTACGAATTTTTCTAACAGCGTATGCTGCGGAGCTTAGGTTTTTCGACAATTTATCTATATGTGGACCCCACTGAAGCTTAGCATCCAAAGTTAAGCCCAAGAATACTGTGCTATCTTCAGGATTCAATTCTTCGCCCTTTATCAACACATTAGTTTGCACCTGCCTAACGTGAGGAAGCGTAAACTTAATGCATTTGGTTTTTTTTTCATTAAGAAGTAAATTATTAACTTTGAACCAGTGAACTACTTTTGTGATCGCTCTATTTACATCGTCAGTAACCAGCTGCTGACATTTAAGTTTAAACAAAAGTGAAGTGTCATCCGCAAACAACACTATATCATGATTATCCTTTGTGAGGTACGGCAAAAAATTAATATAAATAAGAAACAAGAAAGGACCAAGAATTGAGCCCTGTGGGACTCCCATTGTTACTATAGATCCGGGAGATCTTTCCCATTAACGTCAACGCTCTGAATCCTATTACTTAAGTGTGAAGTAAGAAGATCCAGAGCGGTGTTCCGGATTCGAATGCCTTGGACAAATCACAAAATATGCCCAAGGCATCGCGTTTATCTTCCCATGCATTATAAATATGTAGTATAGTTGGGAAAAGGCTAAGCAGATGGTGATGAGTAGGGTTACCTATATAAAACACATCGATTCGAAACTTAATGTCCACAACAATGAACACCGTATCACAGATAATTAATACGTAAAACAGTTAATCAAACCGCAAATAAAACTTCGATTAATTTCGATCTACATTACTTGTAAGAACGTAACGGTGCGCATATTATTGCGCGCCGGGTCAAGGTTAAGGCGTGCGTACTTTCGCCTCGGTTAACTTTTTTGTGATAAAAAGTGGTATACTGTCAGGGCCTGATGTCAAGATTGTGTGGTTCGGGGTTTTTATCAGCTTTTTTAACGAGGGCTTATGACATGTTGAATAGAGTTTGGGGGTCTGAATTCCATTGGCAAAGTTAGATAAAGTTTTATTAATAATAATAATCGTTTATTTGCTTAGAAAGTAGGTACATAAAATAAAGGTGTTTATAAAATTTGTGATTTGTACAATCTACCCTAAATTAGGCATGCAAACATTGAAAATATTTTTTTATTAAAATACTCAAACAAATTAAAATTGGCAAAAATAATAAATTATAAATGATAAAAGATAGAATAAATTAAAAGCGACCATAATAATAAGAAGGATATACCTACACAATGCCAATAAATCTAAAGTGTAGTGTCATTTAAAAAATCGTTAATTGAGTAATAACACTTATCTGGTAATAAGGCTGTCAGTTTCTGACCGCCTTAATAATATTATTATTGTTTATTGGAGGTTTCTATTAGGTATTTCCAGGGCCGGATTTACAGGTGTGGAGGCCCTGGGGCAAACAAGAAGTGGAGGCCCCGAAAAATTTGTGGAACAGATGAAAAATAAAACAATTTAAAAAAGGTACCTATCTTGCGACTGTGAAATTCTTTTTCTTTGATGATTGTGAACTTTTTTTCTTTGAAGTAGCTACACAAAGGATATATTTTTATCCTATCTTAAAAAAAAAGGAACAATTGTGGAGGCCCCTTTTTTGTGGAGGCCCGGGGCCAGTGCCCCTGTTGCCCTGCCCTAAATCCGGCCCTGGGTATTTCTGAGTAGCAGCCCAGAATGGACATTTGTGCCCGCTCGCCTCTTTATAACTGCTGAAATGTATGTACTTACTGCACACCTCTTCGTGAATTACATGCGTAATATTAGTTACAGTTTTCTCCAGAAAAAGGATAATTTTACTTTCACTGTAGGTAGATCTAAGGTCCTATAACTATAGTCAAAATCTTTAGGGTTCCGTACGTCCGTATGAAAAAACGGAACCCTTATAGGATCACTCGATTGTCTGTCTGTCTGTCTGTCACAGTAATTTTGCTCCTTATCTACATTAAATTTTGGTACACATATGAATTTCTGTGACCCAAAAACGGATGAATAACGTAAATAAATGAATTTTGAATATGAACGTCACTTTGGCGGGCAAACTAAGTAGAAAATAAAAAATATTAAAAAAACAAAAGACCCGACTGCAAAAACACAAGCATCTATAGTGCGCGCGATAAGTTGGGACATAATCCCGCCTGTTTCTTCTATGAATTTGCTAATTGTATCTAGTCTTGTCGTTTTAATGTTTTGTTTAATTTTTTTATGTATGGTCCTGTATAGTTTACTCAGTCTTTTCTTTTCTTGTCTTGTTTTGTTTTCTTGTTTTTTAATATATGTTTTTCGATTTTTAGAGTTTCTATTTTTTCTGTTATAATTTCTTTATTTCTTGTTTCAGTTGTGTCTTCAGTTTGTTTTTTGTAACCTTTTAATAAAAATATCTCTATTTTCTTGTTGAGTTGGTGCACGCTGTCATATTCGTATTCGTACAAGTATGGTAGGTCTTCATTTTCGATTTTGTTTTCTGTACATGCTTGCTGCAATTAAGTAGTATCACCCGCAAATATGAATAAAGTCTTAAAACTAAGTTTAAATACCTATTGTGTGAAACGAGTATTTTCAATTTTAATAGGGTAAGCTTGCGTTAGACGTGGTACCAGCGCCTAAGGCGTACTACAGCAATATATACTTTCCTGTTTATAAAAAACCGGACAAGTGCGTATCGATCCACGCATAATGAAGGGTTCCGTAGTTGGGATTACTTAAGACGAATTTATTTCAAAAACAAACTTAACATTGTTGTTGAAAAACCTGTTTTCCTATACATCGATATATGCCACGGTCAATTCTCCAACTGCAAATTTAAGTTGGTCGACTATAACTCGTTAACTTGTAAAGCCTACTTAGCCGTGATAGTTTTCCTTTTAATTTTAATTATGTGTACTAATGGCAGGATTTTGTTCACATCTCCATAAATAACCATTTCGCTGGCAGGGGGGGGGGGGGGGGACACACACTCGACTCTAAAAATTAGCACTTTAATGCTTAATATTACCCAATTGGATCCTTATATAGAAAAGTGATGTTTACAGACCTGTAATATTTTTGAACGGCCTATCCAACGATACCCCACACCATTTTTAGATTTTATTTTAGCACTTTGTCGGCGCAATGTAGGGGTCTACTAGGGCCGATGCCTGCCGGGGTCACGGGAAGGTACTAATGGGCCACCGAGGCCCCCGCAACACAGGCAACGGAAGGAATACGGGTGGGTTTTAGTCAGTAAGAGTCTGACACACCCTCCTGCTCCACCCAGAGCGGGAGAAGTTATTTGATGATATACAACCCAAAAAAAAGGGGTGGGGGGGGACACATACTCAACTCTAAAAATTAGCACTTTAATGCTTAATATTCTTGATTCGAAAAGTGGTGTTTACATACCTGCAATATTTTTAAACGGCCTATCCAACGATACCCCACACTATGGGATAGAGGAGAAAAAAAAATATCATCCCCACATTACGTGCAAGAGAGGCACACTAAAAAAAATTTGTTTGTCAAGATTTTATTTAAGCGCTTTGTCGGCGTGATTATACCTACGAGTATGCCAAATTACAGCTTTCTAGTACCTACTAAGCGTCTCTGAGCTACAGTGGGGTCAGACAGACAGACGGACAGAAGGATATGGCGAAACTATAAGGGTTCTTTGTTTACTACGGAACCCAAAAAACTGACATATAATGATGTAAAATTGTGCTATTTCATCCTGTGAGTTAACTACAAAACAAGGAGGCATCCCGCTGGATTTCGGAGAAAAAAAAGAAAATTATTTTGCTACTGTCTTCTTTAAAATTGTATACATGTATGTAAGCTATTTCTGAAGAGAAAGTGACGAGAAAGATAGTATTTTTGTTCATGGTTATTTTTGTGGTATCCCATCATTCATTTAAGCTAAAACGTAAATACTTCTTAAAGTTACGTCAGTAGTTTTGATTTTGAACTTTAAAGGCTTGCTTAATTCGTACCTGCAGATAATTCCTTAATCGTACCATCACAACAGAATAAAATTTTAAATACCTAGGTAATACTAATCTACGAAAACAGCGGTAATGGACGATAACTTTTAAAACAACATTTAATTAACTTAGAGTCTAGTGTCTTTCTAACTTTCATAAAACTAAGGAGTTTTGAGAAAAAATATCAAAATAATTACCTAATGTACCTATGTATTCTAATGACTGCCAAGAAATGATTTGTGTTTTTTTATCCTTTAAGGCTTCTGCAGACTGGCGCGATGTCGCGATCGCGACAGGCATATTGCTGCCCCGGTCGGGCTTGCGATATCGCCCCAGTCTGTAGAAGCCTTTAGATTCATGTATCTTATTTGACACCTTATTAGTACGGCTTAGGCTATACGAGTAGATGGTACGAATTAGATAACCACACCCCTTATTCGTTTCGATGAAACTTTTTTATAAAACGCCAGAAAACCCATTATGATAAAATATTTTAGTGTTGTTATGAATAATAATAATAACTGGTTGATAGCTTAATAAATAAAGATTCAGTGGACGAAAAAGAATTTGATTAATTTAAATTACCCTAAAAACTATAGTAGGGTACAACTTGGCCACCGTAGGCGCGGGCTTGCGGACGGTGAGCAATGGGTAGCTCACCGTCCGGTATTCCACGCGCGCCTCAAAGAGATGTCGTCAGCACAAATGTAGGGGTCCACTAGGGCCGATGCCTGCCGGGGTCGCGGGAAGGTACTAATGGGTCACCGAGGCCCCCGCAACACAGGCAACGGAAGGAATACGGGTGGGTTTTAGTCAGTAAGAGTCTGACACACCCTCCCGCTCCGCCCAGAGCGGGAGAAGTTATTTGATGATTTCACATCGAAAAAAAAAAAGGGTACAACTTACCAACGCAACGTTACCCTACGTCGTTATTATCGTTCGAGTTTAGTGCTCGGTCCACAGGAGCCCCGCACTTTGTGCCAAACTAGGTTCCGTCGGAGGCTATTGTTGCTTTAACAAATAGTTTTACATAACTTAATAAAGGCTCAATTTCGATAGCTATAACAAACAGCTTTCCTAATTCACGATCCGAACAATTATCGTCATGTTTTGTTATCACGACTCCTCACAGAGATGCTTTCGAATGTCTTCCGCAGTCTTTACAGTTGATTTGCTGAACTATTGTCATCATTTGTTTTCTTTTGTATTAGCATCGTGAAAGGAGGCTTTGGCAAAATTCTTAGAAAATGTGAAAATTAGGTAAGTAGGTTCTAGGATTTGTAATGCAAAACTAGAGCCACTACCCATGGACGTGATAGTTGTTTTTATTTAGTAGATGAAATAATTACAAAGTAGGTATTATATTCATCTGTTGGGTTCTAAGATATTTATCAAAAATAACACCAATACATAAATTAACCACATCAACTTTTAAGGCGCTGACAAGACCCAATTAACCAAAATAGGCTTCTCTTAAGAAAAAAAATTGCCAAATCTGTATAGTTTGTGGTAGCAGAAAAAATATATGTTAATTTTGAACATATTTCCCAGAACTTGGTTGTTATTAAAACACGTTTTGAAAAAAAATCTCGATACAAACTAACGTTAAACTAACCTCTTACCTTGAGTTCTAATCCAAAATATCTGTATTAAATATCAACATACGGTACGTATTTTATTAATAACAAGAACGTCTTATTGAAATGCAGAACTTGGTTGTTTTTTATTTTCGATTACTCAACTCAATTTTGAGTAAATAGATAATTGCTTCATATTTTGCAATAAATTACAAGCGTTGTGTCATCGTGCTTCTCTTTCTTTTCTATGCAATCTGATAGTGATCGCGGTTTAGGTGTTGTCAGCGTCTTAAGGACCTATGCAAGAAGGGTAACATTCGGCACCGTATCCAAACGGTGAAACGAGCAACGGGCGTTGGCATGCTAGCAAGCCACTTGGGAAAGGAGTACAAGACCTAATCAGCTGCACCAGGTCATGGGTTGGCTTTTAATAAAGGAACGAACCGATTTATATGGCTTAGCCATAAAACAATCAAATGCTGAATAACTACAAGGAAAGCATCAATGCGTTAATGATATGGTACATTTGGTGCAAATTTTCCATCCAATGAATCATAATATGCCTGTAACTCATAGGTACATAGATCATTGAGAATAAGTTAACCATGTAACTTATTTAACTTATTACTTACACTACTATACTAACTTATTACTTACTGATTTTATTTACATATCTACTTCGCATAATACTCTTTACATAAGGAATTATTTAACTTCCTTCAAACTCTTTCCATCATAATACCTAATATTTGTAATTGTCGTGTTCCTTCACTATTTCAATTCTACCGAAATTGACAGGAATCATTAAAGTGATTAACGTTATAATTGCTTTGGTTATCCACGCTTTGATAAATGAACGATGTTGGTACGTAAGCGTGGTAGACTAATTATAGAACTTCGACTAGGACTCTATTGAAAAGGAATATTCAATCAATCTCCTTGGGTCAATTGCAGGGACTTTTGGGTCTTTCGATCTCTGCCACTAATATTCCAATAACCACCCTAACGTAGACGATATAGAAAGAAACATTTATTTTTTGACCCAGATTAATACACAAAAGATAAAAGCTTGTGCTAGGAGTGGGCTCAAATATGGACTAACTTTTAATAACTCATAATACAGACTAACCTTTTGATTAGCTTACCTACCCAGCCGGTGTATTCAGTGGCGTAGCGTGTATTCCTGCCACCCGGGGCAAACCCTAAATTTGCCCCCCCCCCCCCCCTTTATTTTCATCTGATTCGACAATATCTGACCTGATGATGACCTGACCTGTCGTCGCCCCCTATATCTGCGCTGCCCGGGGCCATGGCCCCTCTGCCCCTTACGCTGCGCTACTGGGTGTATTGTCGCTGTAAGTTAGCCGCCTATCGGATGCAGTGCGTCAATTAATCAACTCAGCTTTCCGCATCCAGTTCGACCCAGCCACCTTTTTAAGGTTACGCTAGGCTACGCTTACCGATACGTGGTATGCACTCCAGGACTCGTCTGCTCCACCGGCTTTATTCGACAAACATGGCTGGCCAACTGCCACTTCAGCTTGTTACCCTGGCTTGTAGTGCTGATGCAGTACATGTACGGGTATATCCTTCTCTCCCGACTCGGGGTAGCAAAAGGAATCGTGAGGTTTTAGTCAGTAGAAGTCCGACATGGCATAGTCTCAGCCTCAGTTCTCCATAGGCAGAGGTAAAAACAAATTATTTAAAAAACAAAAAACCCGACTGCAAAAACACATAACTGAAAAGAGAAAAACAAGCATTATAATCTAAAGAAATTTGGTCACTCCCACAATGAAGACGAATCTAACGACACCTCTCATATTAAAATCCATCAAGCCGTTTAGGCTACAGAGCGTGCCAAAGAATTAGACATACATACATAATATGTCTCGAAAAACATTACCCTCCTTCTGGGGCAGTCAGGTAAAAAGGGTTAGACAACTATTGGTATTAAAAAAAATAGGGATTTACAACCATAATTCGTGTTTAAATGAGATTCCCCATCATTAATACCCGTAAGTAGTCAAGTTCTCAATAAAACTGAACATATTGCAGACAAGGTAAATAGATGCACACTTTTCTTCAGCTCGAGAAGCTGGGTACTTGCTTGAATTATTTCAAGAAATCACAGTCTTTAATTCATTCGGATCTCATAACAAGCTGCCTAGATGTACTTAATTTTGCTTGTGTTATTGTCCATGTTTTGTTACTTGTTTTAATGCACCATTATATGCGCAAACCTACTTATACTGTTGACTGAAAGAATCTGTAGCTAACAGTTATATAAATTAAGTGTCTACTTATTTGTTTCTTCATGCTTTCAGTTGAAATTGCATCTCAACGTTACCAAAGCAACGCCTCGACGCATTTAATTGTATGTTATTGTTATACCACTTGCAAGTTAGCAGTAGTAACGTTACAAGGGAAACTGATGCAACTCAGTCTGTCCAAGTCATGCCATACTCACTTACCATAGGATTATGCACCTTTATTTGATTTTCTCTTTAGAAACTAAACAACTATTTTCACTAACTAGGAAGCAATAACCGTCGTTTTTTTTACCAAACGTTAAAATAATTATTGCCTTTTCTTTTTTATCTTTGAAACAAATCTGAAAGTATTAACGAAGGGAACCTTCCATGGTTGATACTTCAGTTATTAAGGACAACATTGTGATAGCTATCTCTTTCGAAGTTGAAGGTTCGTTTTACGCAATACTGATTGCGAAACAGTATCATATTGTATTGTACGAGTATCAACATCGATTGCCTCTTTTCTCACAAGCGCCCTACCGCATCCAGCCGGGGTTTCAACCGTGGGTCCATCTACTAGCTGGATACGTCTAACCCTTCGTTACATTGCAAATGCGCGAATATAATACATACATATATCTAAGCATAAACCAGTTGAGTTGACATAAACTTTGAATCCAATAATGGCAACAAACTACTTAAAAATAAGTATTTCACGGGTTGCGATTAGGTAGGTACTTTATAGTTTATGGTTGCTAAGCAATTTATGCTCGTCACAAGCATATGGAGTTACGTTAACATCCCTGCATCGGGAAAAGCAATATTTAGTAAAAGTTGATGATCAGTTGACATTAGGCTGTTGTAACTTAGATTTTGAGGCGGCGAGCCTCTTGGCCGGATCACCACCCTGGGATCTTGACGCCAAAATCCTAGCGTCACCATATCGGTGGCGCCGGGACGTTCTGCAGCAGGGCGACCACCTGATGCCTCGCCAGACCCTAGTGGTGGAGTGGGAACAGCGACTTGCGCAACCCAGCGCGGGGCAAGGAACGATAGCGGCGGTAAGACCCGTGGTGAGGGAGTGGCCGGAGAGACGGCATGGCGCCCTTAGTTTCCGGCTAACACAGGTATTGTCTGGGCATGGATGCTTCGGAAAGTATCTGTGCCGCATAGGCCGGGAACCGACACCCGGTTGCCACCATTGCAATTGCCTCGACGACACGGCGCGGCACACCCTTGAGGAATGCCCTGCGTAGGCAGCGCCGTGACCTCGTCACGGCGGTTGGTGCTGCGGATACACTCTCGCTTCCGGCCATGGTCGGAGGTGAGAGCGCGTGGGACGCAGCCGCCTCCTTCTGCGAGGAAGTGATGGTCGCGGAAGAGGCGGCGGAAAGGGAGAGGATACAACCTCCCTACCAATCGGTGCGGAACGATCTCCGGCCGCCTTAGGGAGAGGCCTGCAGGCAACACACTTGGGGAGTTTGTTACCTGAACAGTGAAAGGCTCGAGACGGCGGCGCGCCGTGTTCCACGTGCCCCTCTCTTAAGGAATTGCAGCCGTATGCGGCTGCTGAGGGTGACGGGGTCTGCACGAAGTAATGCGGACCAACACCTAGCCGGGGGTGCGTGACGTAATGCGCAAGCACTCCAGCGCCCCAGCTAAAGGTAGCAGCAGAACACCGTTTGGCTTTAGTCAGTAAGAGTCTGACAGACCCCTCCACCTACGCCAGGATGGAGGGCATCCATGAGGATTTCCACACGATAAAAAAAAAAGGCTTGTAACTTAGATAAATTACAAACTGACCCACTACAAAGTGAATGAAAAATAACTTTAATTTCGGAAGTCTGTGGCAAAAAACTAAAATACAGATCAAAAGACACCGACTTCCGATATTAAAGTAATTTTTCACTTTTAAGTGTTTTTTTGGAAGTCGGTTGTTTTTTTTGTAAAATGTTTTTTTCTGTAGTTTTCTATACAAAGGGGTGAGCGTGTTTCCAGAATTCGGTACGAAAATACACTCCTCTTTTATGTAGTCCAATGAAGCAATAAAACTAACCGTGAAGATGTCTGACCAGAGAATTAGTAATACATTGCGTTTTCAGTACCTACTGTTATAAAAAGTAAAGTCGTTACTGATCACCTGGAATCACGCAACGGAACGCGGTGAAAAACATAGCAAATAGCAACTCGTTATACATAGATGCAAATATACATGTGCAGTTGAATGCGAATTGAATCAATCAAGTTGGTTTTATGAACGGGGAAGCCAGCTAGATGATTAAAAGAATACTGCTGAACTGGAGTAGGAGAACACTAAAGCAAGCTGTGAAGGATGGGTATTTTGGGAGCTGACATTTGTAACTTTTGACGATCAAGAAGTGCTGATTTGAACCTTATAAATAAACAATTAAATATTTAATTATTTAGTCTTGTTTCTCACCTCTGGCTTACCTTTATTGGCCGGCTGGAGTGAACACTGACGAGGAACAGAGCTCTCACCTCTTTCTTGCCTTTATTGACGGCTTTAGTGGAGATTCGCAAGAGCAAACGTGCTCGGAGGAAGGAAGTATTCCAGTAAGACGCTGGGATCTTGACGATACTTCCGGGATTTTCCTGACAGTCATGGAATACCTCTTCACTCCTCATAAGCACTTCAGGATATGTTGCCCCCTTGTCGCTACGACACTATGTACTAGCGCCCGAGGGCCCATTATCGAATGTGCAAGTCACCTCCTGCCATTTTATCTGTGTATTTTATATGAAACATTGGTCAGGCAGGGACCATAGTCATTCCATAGTTCTAGATAGCCGTTAACTTTGGTTACCCAAACCCATAATCTAATATCTTTTTTCGATATCCTGCAATAGTCCTACACCAACCGTGGTTGTCCTTGGGTGAACTTGCATAGTGCGAATAGGAATAATCGTCGGTTGTTGCCTTATTAAAATGTCTAACAGGCCTCTGCGAGTTGGCTTCGACTCCTCGTACGCCTTCCAAAGCTCCGGCAGCACCCTAGGGTCCCGAGAAACATCAAGAGACGTAAAAATAATGATAATAATAAGTTTATTTATTTTCTCACAATGTTTTTTATGATAAAGCGGAAGAGTTTGCTTTTTGTTTCAACGCGCTAATCTCTTATTAGGCTATTTAACATCATGCTATGACGCTTTGGAGCCGAGCAAAAAGAAAAAAGGCAGAAAGAACGCTAAGTGAAAACGAAGAAATAGCGCGGGTGGGCGATGCGAGTCGGCCCGGGATAGCTAATATATATACCCATGCCCACCGCGTTAATATATTTATTGTATAAAATCTAAAATCGCAAACCCGTCTTGAGCAAGCGTTGTGATCAATGCGCATAACTTCTCTGTATGAGAAGAGGTCTTTGCCCAGCAGTGGGACAATATTTGGCTGGTATTATATTATATCGAATTAGTATAATCACTAGCACCACAGTTGTTAAGTAAGTGTACTTATATTATGTCACGGGAACTGGATAGGTATTTAAGTCGAAATGTGGAGGTAACTTTACTAACGTGTTATAAATATCCGGCATAGATGATCGAAGTATACCTAACTAATACCTTATCTTTACCCAGACCTATTTTTCTTTGGATAGGTACACTGTGCACGTAGGTACCTACCTATTATACTCGGAGGCTATCATTAAAGAAATAGACTTTGCAAGAACAGTTCCATGTTCTTGCTTCTAATTGTTTAACAAGACAAGTTCCATGCTCCATTTGACAAACTAATTTAAAGTTTTGTTGCCTATAAAGGTCATGGAAAACATTATGGTCGATGGCGCGAAAAACTGCGATCCTATTTGTAGGTATTCGCTGCTAAATTGACTGAATTACGAGAATGTTAATTGTCTCATAAGTCCAGAGAAGAAAGCCGAAAGAGAAGAATGAGGTGACTATAGTATGGAAACGAACATATAGCCTTGGATAACAGTGACCATATGGACCCTCTACAACAAATTTTAATCTAAATACTATACTCGTAATAACATGAAATAAAGAAGGAATTAGAACTTTTAGGTTTTAGCAAAATAAAGGATCACAATCATTTTAATCATGAAATGCCGATATACAGTTTCTTTGTCGTTGTAACACAAGAAAATCATATATTTCCTACACTTCGTGTGAGTTTTTTGGTCGTAAAATTGAAATTTTTGTCGGTTTTTTGCTACATGGTCTGTTTTATCGGTTCCCACAGAGTCTATCAATGGCAGATCTTCATGTCTGCCAGGCCTTTACCTTCCTTTTCTATGGAAGAGTTGGTGTTCCTGGATTGGATGGAGCAGGACTTCTGTGGCTAGTAAAACTTATTGGCGTTCCATCTCTACTGTGATTTACAGGACGCTCTCTTTTTCGTGCCACTACAGCTTTACCAGATTTGCGTAAGTGTTCAGAAACGGCTTGTTTGAAATCAAATAGACACATGAAGTATCTGGGTTTTTCCTGCGCCAAAGAATCCAAGGATTTACAATACACATGTCCACCATATGAAAAAATATTCGCTACAAGCGAATATTTTTTTGGATCTCAAATGAATTCTATACAGACGCAACATAGAGTCCAGTAAACCAACGCTCCCATGTGGTATTATCCCTTCAATAATTCAACTCGCCCTATAAAGGTCCACTGCTGGACATAAGACTCTGCCTAAAATATTCCCTTAAAACATTTTAATTTCCGATGTGTTTTTAGATTCGTTACGTTTTTAATGGTAGATATTTTTTTTTTTGTCACGGGTTGGAAGTACTCATGGATGTCCTCCGTCCTGGGGTGGACGGAGGGGTCTGTCAGACTTCTACTGCCTAAAACCACCCCGTGTTGCCTCGCACACTTGCACCGGAGGCTACGGGGGCACTCTGCAACGCAGCCCCCGATTGGTGCTCGTCTCTGCGGGCTCCGTCTGGTCAAGCGGTGGAGTGAGGTGTTTTTGTGAACATTACGCGCCACCACCTCGGGTCTTATACGATAGGGGGCGGCGGACGTCCCCGAGTCCGCCGTCCCTGGACCCAAAAGGTAGACTATTGAGCCAACTTTGAGAGGTACAGTCGGGCCGTCCAGAGAATGCGTTCCTGTCACCTGTCCGTTGAACCATTTCTAGTAATAATAAGGATCAAATTCGTAAAACACATATTCGTTAGTATGAAACTGACACCAGAGTCAGCACGAGAACCGTAGAGAAGTGTTTTGTCGATGGAAGAGTAGACAAAAATGACGTTTCCGTGTAGACAGTAGAACATTTTCGGTAGACATGGGCGCCGGCAAGTTTATTTTCAGGGGGGTGCATCTTCAGCTCCACGAAGCGAGCTCGGATATGTTAAGGTTATCGTTTGTCCATTCATACAGAAAGAGGACTAACTGTGTTGATTTATGCAAAGAAGCCTAAGAATTAAGAGGAGTAGGATGTAAGAGCGAGCAAAGAGCAAAACAAGCTCGATAATGTTAGCACAGTTGGAATGTATGGGAGAACATGTTTTTTTAATTATAATGTTAAGTTTGTTCTTGAGATAAATTTATCCTAACTACGAAGCCTTTCATAGTGCGTGGTGCGACACACACTTGGCCGGTTTCTTTAATATCTCCTTTCATTAAGACGCTGACAACACCTAAACCGCGGTCACTTTCAGATTGAATAGAAAAGAAAGAGAAGCGCGATGACAAAACGCTTGTAATTTATTGCAAAATATGAAGCAATTATCTATTTACTCAAAATTGAGTTGAGTAATCGAAAATAAAAAACAACCAAATTCTGCATTCAAATAAGACGTTCTTGTTATTAAATAAATACGTAACGTATGTTGATATTTAATGCAGATATTTTGGATTAGAACTCAAGGTAAGAGGTTAGTTTAACGTTAGTTTGTATCGTGATTTTTTTTCAAAACGTGTTTTGGTAACAACCAATTTCTGGGAAATATGTTCAAAATTAACATACATTTATTCCGCTACCACAAACTATACACATTTGGCAATATTTTTTCTTAAGAGAAGCCTATTTTGGTCAATTGGGTCTTGTCAGCGCTTTAGTAAATAATAACCCAACAAGCTATAAAAGTAGTGACATATAAGTAATGTATCATATCTTTAGGGCATTTCGTGTCCCGTCTTATGGACTTGAGGACAGATAATGTTTTGTACTGTTTTTCTTTTCTGAAGTATCATCGTTTTGCAGTCGTTAGATCACTACCTACAAAAGTAGAAAGCATATGAACTGCTTTATTGTCAAACCAAGTAACGGCACTTACGCGAACTCTACCAATGGTAGCAACTTATTCAATGAAAAATCCATGTTGTTGTTTTTTTTTTTGTCGTTTCCTTCTTTATTTTGGTGGTCTATTTTTACTTTAGTTTTTTCTGTGTAGCTGGTGGAAGGTTAGGTTCGTCATCAGAGGAATCACTATCTGTTTCGGAGATAAGAAGAGATCTTTTGTGACGTTGAAATTTTCTAGGAGGAGCATTCACTGTCGGAGTCGGAAGCTAATTCATCGTCACTTAGTAAACTATAACCAGGTATAGGATTAACGTGCTCATAGAGCCATAAAAGCGAGCAGGATCGATTCTGCACCCAAAGAAACACAATTCCATGCCTATCACAGAATACGAAGCCGTATCTGGTTCCGCTGAAAAAATGTTAAGTCAGAATGCATGCGAAACCATAATAATGATTTCATAGAAAAAAGCCCCCCCAATACGTAAAAACGTAACAAAATAAAATAAATTATTTAAAAAAACAATAAACCCGACTGCAAAAACACATAACTGAAAAGGGAAAAACAAGCATAATAATCTATAGAATTTTGGTCTTGCAGGCGGGGGGGGACAATCAAAAGTTACACCATATTTCAGGTTATTCGACTGTCCCCGACTGCAAGACCAGAATTATATAGATTATAATGCTTGTTTTCCCCTTTTCTGTTATGTGTTTTTGCAGTCGGGTTTTTTGTTTTTTTAAATAATTTGTTTTATTTCAAGTTTTTTAGTTTTATTAATATATATTGCACGCTGAGAACGAAAGTGACTCAACTCAAAACGACAACTCACGGTGCAACACTGATTTCGTCACTTTCATTCGGGCGCGGGGGGAGGGAACGGTTGAGTGACAAAGAGACCGAAATATACCTCTATCCTTTTCTTACCTTTATTGGCCAGTTTTCTAATATAATTATGATAGAATATACTTTTTTAAGTCATTCTGTTTACTTAACTCATTTAATCAAAATTTTGAAATCGGTCACTTTCGTTCTCAGCGTGCGATATATTTGAGAAGTACTCATTACTAGCTTTTATTTGATACCAATATTGTTGCAATAAATTAAAAAAAAAACTACCCCACCTTTTTTTTTGTATTTGCAATTTATAAATATTATATAGCCTATGTCACTCCCACAATTAAGACGAATCGAAAGACACCTTTGTTAAAATCCATCAAGCTGTTTAGGCTACAGAGCGTGCCAAAGAAATAGACATACATACATACATACATACATACTCTCGAAAAACATTACCCTCTTGAGGCAGTCGGGTAATAATAAAGCATAGTTAAAATAGAACAATAACAGCACTATATTTGAATTTTAAATCAAGTGAAACTTACCTGTTTCACGTAGAAAAACTTTTTTGAAAAAGGAATTTACAGCCACTTTGATGAACTTCACACCCGCGCTTAGAAAATGTTATAACCAAATTCACAACAAAAAATGTTTTCGTATTGCCAACGTATTAAAGATAATGTAAACAATGCGTTTAGTAATTACTCATGCATTACTACGAAAATAGAATAAAAAAATTACTGAATCTGGCGATCCACATATGGATTTGTATGCGGTAGAGGGTTAATATACCAAAGTTTCTGTTGTTGTAAAATAATGTGATAAATGCCTTCTGTGTATGAGAAGAGGCCTCAGGGGGGTAACCATCACCTCTTATAGCAGTATTATTTCAATATTACTTCAGGGTGAGAAAGAGATGGAGCTATAAGTCCTGTATAGCTCCATCACTTTCCCACTGTGAAGTAATATTATAATAATACTGCTATAAGAGATGATGGTTACCCCCCTGCACTTATCATTATCATCATCATTTGAGCGGAAAGACTGCTGGACATAGGCCTACCCCAAGCGTCGCCACCACGACCAGTCCTGTGGTTCTCGCATCCAACGGATCCTTTCCCGCGATTCCTTTAACCATTGCCATCGCTCCATCTTTAATAGAGCCTACCTCGCCTTCCGGACCGTCCGGTACTTGGTTCACTCTAGAACCCTTTAGCCGATCGGCCATTCGTTCTGTCGCTATGTCAATTACGATTTTTCTGCGGGTCTCTTCATTTCTGATTCGATTACATAGGACATAAATTTTACAGTTTAGGGTGAAAGTCACCTAAAGAATAAAAAAAAAACTGGCCATTATGTGTCGAACCACGCACAATGAAGGGTTCCGTAATTGGGATGAATTTATGTCAAAAATAAACGTTGAATAACATGTTCTCACATACATCGATATCCGTCACGGTCAATTCTCCAACTGCAAATATAATTTGGTCCACTATTACTCGTTAACTTGTAAAGCCTACTTAGCTGTGATAGTTTTCCTTTTAATTTCGTTATTATGTACCAGATGTTTCAACCAGGCCGGCAATATTTTAGATCGGCTTATCCAACGATACCCCACACCATGGGATAAAGAAGAATATTATTCCCATTTTACGTGTAAGTAAGTAAGTAAGTAAGTATTTATTTGCATAAAACATGGTATACATGGTGTTACAATAATTTACAATAAAGATCTTACATGTTTTGCCAGAATTGTACTTAGCATGCATATGTTCACTTAATACTAACATGAGAATTTGTTATCCATAAATTCTTTAAGACTATAGAAATTTTTCAAGTTTAACCAGTCAAACAATTTTCCCTTAAATAATCTGGACTTAAGTTTTTTATGCTACTCGGTATGTTATTATACATATATACTAACACAATTATATAAGCAGCTTTTATTATATTTAGCAAACTTGGGAAGATCATGCAGAACGAGTCTCTGTGGATCACGCCGGCTCCTTGGATTAATATCATTGGCTGATATAAACAAGTCTTTATGGTTATTAACGAACATACATATTTCAAATATATAAAGCGACGGCAGCGGTAACAAACCTAGCTTCTTAAATATGGGTTTACAAGATTCCTCCGAGTGCATCCCGTAAATTGCCCTAATGCACTTTTTTTGAGCAACAAATGCTCGGTTTATATCGGTACTATTTCCCCATATTATAAGCCCGTAACGTAGTACCGATTCTACATAATTATGCATGATAGGTCATGAGAGCTGTTTTTAAGTTTGTAATATTTTTGATTTGTTTAAGAGCATATACAAATTTATTTATTCTCTTTGCAGCGTTATCCACATGCTCGTTCCAATTCAAATTTTCATCAATAGTTACGCCTAGAAACTTCGTTTGTGCTACTTCTTTAATTTTTGATACGTTTAGTTTAATATTATATTTAGGATTATTACATTTATTGCAATTAATATAAACAGATTTATTAAGATTTATATTTAAATTATTTATGTCAAGCCATTGTATTAATTTATCTATAGTATTATTAATGTCAGACTCATGATTATTTCTAAAATTGTTACATTTTTCTGTCGCTATAATAATAGCTATGTCATCAGCAAATAATATACATCGGTGGTCAGTTATATTAATAATATAATTTATGTACAGCAAGAACAGGACAGGCCCCAGTACACTTCCTTGTGGTACACCACATGGATTGTGCTTGTATTCCGATGAAAAAGGCACCTTAACTTGATTTTCATCAATTTTTCCAATAATGACTCGTTGTTGTCGGTTACTGAGATATGATTTTATCCACTGAAGTGTAGGACCCCTGATACCTACAAGTTCAAGTTTTTTGAGCAACAGATTGTGAGAAACTAAATCGAAGGCTTTTGAGACATCAAAAAATAGCCCCGTGGTTAGATTTTTATTATTGATATTAGTAACTACAGCCTTTACCAGGGAGAATATTGCCAAAGTAGTGGACTTGTTTTTCTGAAAGCCATATTGTTCTTTGATAATTATATGAAATTTATCACAATAGTCAATTATTCTTCCATACATGCACTTTTCATATATTTTGGACAATATGGGTATTAACGTTATAGGACGATAGTTGTTAATATCAGATTTTTCTCCTTTTTTATATAAAGGCTTGACTGTCGAGTATTTCAGGGCATCAGGAAAAGTTCCCGATGCAAACGATAAATTAATTAAATATGTCAGAACAGCAGTTAGTTGATTGGCACACTCTTTAATAATTTTAGTGTTGATTTCATCATAGCCCACAGAATTGGAATTAGACAATGACAGTATTTCTCGTCTAACCTCGCTTTCCTCCATAGGTTTTAAAAACATCGAGTTAACGGGTGCACCAATACGAGGTTTTATGCTTTCCTGACTGCTCGTATGTGATAAATTAATATAATTATTATTAAAGGCGGTGGCAATTTCAATAGGATTTGTTAGTGTTGTATTGTTAACTGTAATTTTCTCCATATTTCCTATGCAATTTGTATCGTGCATTTCATTTTTAATTACTGCCCACGTGGCCCTGCATTTGTTTTCACTCGTGTTTATATATTTAATATTTGCACATTTTTTTGAATTAATTATACATTTTTTTAGAATATTGGAATATGTCATATAATTAATTTTGTTATTTGCATTTTTATTTTTATAGTATTTATATCTTAGTACACGTTTTTTTTTACAAGATTTCTTTAAGCCTTTACTTATCCAATTTTTTTTATTTGTATTATTGTTATTTATTTTTACTTTTACTTTTGGGAAGCAAAGATTGTAGAATAAGCATAGCAGTTCATGAAACTCACTAAATATATTTGCATCATTTGAGATGTTTAAGTGTAACCAAGATAAATTATTTAAACATTCCTTGAACTTACGAACATTGTCCAAACTGTAATCTCTTTTATATATATGATAAGATGAGCATTTTTGAATCTTTTCATTTATAGGAAAACTCAACATTAGGAGGTAAGTAGGTACGTACCTACCTTAATTTTTTATTTTTTATTTTATTTTACCACTTTATCGGCTGATATTTATTTTCATACAAATTACAAGATGATTATTAACATTAACTAAATTAAATTAAAACTAAGTTAAGCCTAAAAAAGGCCCTCGGGGCATTGTACCGAGGATGCTGGCGGCATTTCCTCGCTGAATTGCAATGCTGATGCGTTGCGCGAGAAAGCTGCCAGCTTTTCGGTCACCAGTTACATCAACTAGACGTTTCTTTATCGGCTTAATTAACATGTACCTATACCATACCCATGCCAAATTACAGCTTTCTAGTACTAAGACTCTCTGAGCTAAGCCGGGGACAGACAGACATGGCGAAACTATAAGGGTTCCTTGTTGACTACGGAACCCTAAAAACTATCAAAGGATCCTTTTAAGCTTAAGCTAACATACTGCAAGGTAGAACTGTGAAACTTGTTCATATTTGGAAGACTTTTTTGAGTGGCATTTTCTTTTTGTGACTCGAATGGACACGAACATCATTTGTCTCTGCTCTTTCTCTCCCGCAACAGCAATCCTAAACTCTTTTCTAACTGTACAGAATTGCATCAAAATGTAACAAAATGCAGGCAATGCCTGGGGTCAGGCTATTGCACGTGACTGACCAAACATTATGACATGGTGACGGGCGTGCCCCAGCCACGGTTAGCACAATGATATAATTATTTTTTCTCCATTTTGCACCCCAAGATTGTGGGCGAAACTGTTACGGATAATATAAGAGGGGATAATACCTATTTACTATGTTTTTACTATTATCATAAGAGGTTGTTTCTGCCCTTTTTCATTGCTATAAAAGTGAAAGTACTTAAACTTTGGAAAAGCATAAAAAGGAGATTTTTAAGGGCATTTTCATGAAAAAATTATATTATATCTTGTAGGCATCTATTCGAAATGTATAGTTCTATCCGGGAAGTGGGCGCAGGCCACATGGAAAATTTAAAATAGCAATCAATAGGTAAATATAATAAAACATCAATAATTTTGGTAAGTAATACTCAATTCTTAAAACTCACTTCTTTATTGCATTCATGTATTACGTAAATGCTAAAAAAAGTAAAAGATCAATATGGACCCTGTCGGGCACAGTAACATTAGGAGAGAGGAAAAGGGCTAAGTAGCAATTCAAGCAATTCCATATTAAGTATTATAAATTAATAGATGTGTTTAATTGTGTGTATAATTATGTGTAGCATATTAAAGTAATTTTTAATTTATGTAAGTATTGCATAAGAATACGTAATTAATTATATTTTAAATATTAGAATATAAAAAATATATAAAAACATTTAAAAATATAAAAGTATTTTCATTATTATTAAATTATGTTATTATTTATATTTGATTTTCTATATTCCATATTATGTATATTTCATTATGTTTGGTGTATAAGATGGAGGATAGTTTTATTTTGTCTGAATACTCGTAGTACGTTTTAGATTCTTTCAATTTATTAATAAAAATATTTGTTTTGTATACTTCTCTAATGTCATTTGGCAATTTATTATAGATTTTTATGGACATAACTAAAGGGCTAGTTGAGTGCACTTTGAGTCGGGAGTTAGGGTATGTTTATTTTGATTTTGTTGTGTCGAAAAATGTATCTTGTTTGTTTTTCTTCGCAAGTGGTGTAAAAATCTGGGTGTTTTCTGACAAATTTACATAATTCTAAGATATATAAGCAGGGATGTGAGAGTAATTTGTATTTTCGGAAGTGTGGTTTGCAGCTATCTGTTTGTTCTATAATAGTTATTATAGAATAGAATGCATTTATTTGTCAGAATATTATTCGAATTAACTTCTTTTGTAAAATAAATATGGTTTGTGAATCCGTACTGTTACCCCACAGCATGACCCCACAGCTGAGCTATGCTTGGGCATAAGCAAAGTAAGTGACAAGTGTAGTTTGCAGGTTGGTAGTTTTTTTTAATTTCGCGTAGGGCATGTGAACATTTTGATAGCTTTGCTCTTATTTTCTGTACCTATATGGAATTTCCATTTATGTGGGTATCTATAGACAAACCTAGGAGAGTAAATTCATTTACTTGCTCCAGTTTTGCATTTTTGCAAAATGAAATTTAGTTTTAATGGCGATGAAAAGTAATTATTTTTTTTTGTTTTGGTGAAGTTAAATTCTAGGTTATATGTAAGGTATATTTTTGCACTAAAGTAATACAAAGGAGATCTTATGGTAAAAATATGCCATGATCACATCCATGTCAGAAGTGTGACACTATCAGTTAATTGGAGAATACTGCCCTTGATGCCCGAGATGGGGTTCATCTCAGTAGATAGATATTTCACCGGTTTTTCCGGGCAGTTCACCGGGACTAATGATTTGTACCTAGCGACCTACCAGATATAAGCCTTTTTGTAACATCTTTTAGATATTATGGAACGCAATAAATGAATATGAACTGCTGCATTCAAAAGAAAACCATTCAAACATGCTGCAGTTTACTTTATGATTTATTTTTTGTTTTTTTCCTCCATCTAATACCAAACACAACAACTTTAAGATGCTGCACAACTGCACTGTCCAAATAAATAAACAATAGCGAACCTTTCTTAATATTTTTCCAACTCGCCGCTCTATACAATTCCTCTGTGGCCGATAGTCTTTCGCTCCATAGAGTAATGACTATAAATACAAGTGATTTCTGTCCGAGAGTACATTGCCTCACAGTCCGCACCGCGGGGCCTACCTACCCCCCGACCTAAACCGAAATATATCAAACGTTTGTGAAAGTTTTGGAAGGTATTAAAGTGGAACAATATTTGTTTTCCTAGATTTTTTGAAGTGATTTGTGTGTTAAAAACGTTTTAATGCTACATATTATTATTATCTTATTAAAATTATTTTTTGCCAATTTATTTACTGCTAAAATATTTCTGATTGTTAGGAAATTAAATTAATTTAACTATAACATGAAAGTCGCTTTTGTTTACTTAAAATTGCTATAAAAATGTAGCTTTGAATCTTTGTAAATAATAAATTATACCTAATTAAGTGTTAATTAAATTCGTACGGTGTTATTTCAGTTCGACTGTAGCGAAAATGAAGACCTTTACAGCTGTATTATTATGCATGGGTAAGCATTATTTTATTATTATTAATTAAAATAATCTTTTAAATACTAAGAATAACATAAAATGCAAGATTAAAGATCAATAAATCATCAAAGAGATAAGCCATGATAACGAGAAAAAAAATAACATGGCTTCTTTTGCATCTCATTTATTTCATTTACATTTAAGTACCTTTTTAGAACACTTAAAAAGTATCTAGATGTGAAATGAAAGAGGACATAACAATTTCCTAATATTCATAATTCAATATCCAATTTAAATAATTAAGTATTTTTTAATTTAATCAATTATTAACTTGTTACCAAGATCTTCAAGAAAACCTATTATGAAACCATCGTGTGTTTAAGCGCCTACTAAGTTCAGTTCGCCCTGCAAACCAATACATAACATGCATAAAAAGTGCAATTACTTATATCCGTTTCCGCTTAGCTTTTCCATGTAATGGAAATTATGATACAGGGCGATGTTTTTATTGTCTGAAGCTGTAACTGAAACAAAAAACCGTTTCTTCGTCAATATTTGTGATATAATTACTTACCTAAGATTTGAGATTAATCTTATCTTAATCTAAGATTTATGTGGGTAAGATGTTAAATAGTCTTATTTAATTGACTCATGTTTTTATTTTTAAAATTACTAAATAGTCATCTTTTTTTCTCTTGGATGATTCTGAAGTCTCAGAATTAAGCTGCATAATAATAATATGTTTGTGCATCTTCATGCATCTTCTATCATAGAAAAAGTAGGCAAGTTCATTGTTTCTCAAAGAATCCAATATCTCAATAAACGTACACAAGCTTCAGAAGTGTGTAATTTACATGAATAAATAATTATAGTTAAGCAATAAAAATAGTTTATTTTTTCTTAAACTTACCTACTCTCGGGTGAAGAAAATTCGCACATACTGCCATGTAGGTATCAAAATTATAAGAATCAAACTCCTACACAAACTAATCAGTTAAATCAATACCAATCACTGAAACATAACAACTCGTATTACCCCAAAACAAAAAAAAGCATCTACTTAACAAAACCAATGATTAAAACAAATTTAATTATATACAATTATATCACGTTATCGAGTTTATATAACAAACTAACAGTGGAATGTAAATACTTTCGGGTGTTCGGAAGTTAAACGCAATATAAGTTCCTCACGCTAGGTCGCTTCAGTTTGTTTCCTCAACGCATGCGCATGAGCACGTTAAATACCTTATTAGTTACGATCGATAGTTAATATTTCTACTATTATCTGGGAAAAGAAAAACATGTAAATCTCCAGTGAAATGGGGATTCCCGGTATAGGCAGTATAGGCTACTCTCTCCCTCTATTTTTTATGTTTCTACACAGGGATTTTTTTATGTCATCGGCACAAAGAATAACAATCAGAAAAAGAAACTATTTATAGAAAGAAGGCTATTTGATCCGTGCGAGAATCGAACCTACACCGCGACCGTAGCAAAAAAGCCAACCGTTGAGCCATTGCTCCCATCATAACGCGGAATACATTCAGTACGCCAGAGAATTTCTGTTTCTGATAATTACAACATTACGCATTGAACAAATAATAATTGCGATTATTAAGCTTATTACTGAATGGACAAATCTGGTTTGAGCGAGTTTCAGTAACTCAATGTTTCTCAACATTTTGTTATCCTTGCCCCAAAAATACTCCCTTAATAAACTTGCATTATGCTAAAACATGTTTTTGAGACAATCGTATTAACGCAGTTAAAAAGACAGTACCTATCCAGTTTTTGTGAAAGCATATTTTTATTAATTACTTAAGTTAAAAATGCGAAGGTCTATCTTGATATTTGTGTAAACAAGAGTTATGGAAACGACTTTTGCTGGAACTTAATACAATAAAGATATGGGAAATTGTTACGTACCTGACAGAAACGTGTTTGAAAATTTTGAAAACATTAAAATCTTCATCCTCCTCTCAATCCGCCTTCTCTGCGATCCATATAATCTTTTACTCAATCCATCATTATTTAATTAAACTTTAAATTTCATATTTTTCCCTAACTAACGTCGTTTTTCCAGGCACCCTCTCAGCCGCCGCACCCGTCGCCCGCGACAGCTCCCCCGTCGAGTATGAATACGACTACGACCACTCAGCACAACAACAGCAACAGGCACCACAGGCCCAGGATCCTCAGGAATCAGCCAGCCATTATGACGCATACATCCAAGACGTCAAAGCAGCAGCCAGCGGCGGGAACGGCGGCAAAAAAGGTTTCAGTCAAGGCAGTGGGCTTAGAACTATTGCCCAAGGATCAGCAAACCAAGCCAAGACTGCTTTAGGAAACCAGGCTGCTGCTGGTTACCAAGCTGCCTACGTAGCCAAAAACACCCTTGCCCAATCTGCAGCCCAGTCGAGCGCGACTGCCCAGGCTGCTCTTGCGGGTAAACAGGTGATCCTGTCAGGGTTAGAGCAGCAGGTCAGAGATGCGAAGGTCGGGCTCCAGGGTGAAGAGATGCAGCTGCAGCAGGCGAAGAGATCCGCGCAAGCTGCTGCTAATGCCGCCCAGCAAGCTATGCACCAGGTACGTGATAATGACTACTTTGCTAATGAATGAACATCAAATTCTAACTTCGCTAAACCTACTTTGCGAGAAAAACCGGCCAAGTGCGTGACGGACCATGCATAATGAAGGGTTCCGTAGTTGGGATGAATTTATCTCAAAAACAATCTTAACATTGTAATTGAAAAACGTTGCACATTGCAAATGTATGTTGGTAATCGCAAAAAAGATTGTATATGTGATAAAACTACAAATCCACGATTTCCGGACTTTTTCCTTTCTTTGTGCTGTGAGAACTAGCTTCTTGCCAAATTGCATGATTATATACGTAGGTCAACGGGAAGTACCCGGGGTCTTGATTGATTTGCTTGTATTAAAATATGTCACATAAATCGCCGTATTTTTTATTGTGTTGACTTAGAAGCTTGATTTTTTAGAGCTCTAAGGGATAGTTACGTATTTGATATTAATTTTAACTTGAAACCTCCACGCGTTCCTGAAAAAAAAAATATCTTGACAAACAGTCAGACGAACAACGAAGCGATCCTATAAGTGTTCCGTTTTTGAAAAATGATTTAAATTAACTAGCTTTATCATTGCAATGGGTTTATAAGTCTGCAAGAAGGCATGTAGCAACTACTTATTAATAGTAAAATAAACCATGCACCGATATTTACAAGCAATAAAAACGACAAGAACAAGTGAAACGCACGTTCCGTCCACGGCCAAACAGCGTTACTCAAAAAATGCAAATTATTTATAACAATTGGGCAAACTGGTCCAGTACAATACACAATAATTTTGGCAATGAACTAATTTAAAAAACCAGAGACCCACTGTCAGCTTTTTACAACAAAAAATAACGCAACGGTGACACTAAAAGTAACTTGTAAAGATAATAAAAAAAGCAACGCGACTAACAACGAAATATACAAAAAACTCGTTGTGCAAATTGGTACAAATGAGTTTTACGAAAAAATTATATAAAACACTGAAGAAAGATATCAGAAAGTCAATTAACATTACGGACTTACACAATCGCTCGGTCCACTTGCTTTGGGAAATGAATTGATCGCGTTCATAGGTCGTTTTATTGTAATTGTAGTAAGTGGCAATAAAACATTATATAGCACAAATTGGTAATGCCTTTATCTGAATTGTTGACAATGTGGAAGTTAAAAGCCATATTATTATAATGAATATTGGAGTTGCACAAAATAGAAAAGAAATAGAACGTAAGATTTAGATCACCGTTTATAATACAGAGCAATTTGGGATGATGCGCTCATGTTCATCTTAGTTATTTTCTATCATTGCTGTGTTCCGATGATGATGCAACTGATGCTTTAATTAAATTCGACTCCTAGATTGTTAAGGAAATACTGAAGATGTACCATAAGTAAATTGTGCAATAGTGTACCATAAGTCAATGAGGAATCCAACATGTAGATGATCACTAGAGATATTATTTTATTTTAATGCTAAAAACCACACAGTTTTAAGAATGATGTTTTCTCTAATATGCAATCCAAAAGCCGAGGATGCTTTAAAATAATTTGTACCTACATATCAATTATGCTTAGGAGCCGATGTCGATCCGTACCATACTTGAAACTTCCAATGTAACTTCATGCCTGCAATTAATTGAATTTCGGTTTCAAAATATTTCGTGACAAAATGAGAGCAAAAACATATTAATTTGAACTTTGCAATGCCATGTAATTGATTTACTTTTATGTTATGGTGTTTAGTAACTAAGTAAGGAACGAAAAACGGTTAGATCTTGCAACAGATAGATCTTAGGAAAGACTTGGTGATTTGTTGTCAGCCATTGCTAATCATGTTGTAATTGTGATCGAGTATTTCCTTTTGAGGTGCTGTATACAAAGAAGTTTAAGTAAAAGAACTTATTAAGTTTGTAATAGAAAGAATTGGTGGCAAATATGTTTAAAGTGGGTCAGTGTTTCTTAATCTGTAAGGTATTGATTTGACCCCTTTAAACGACCACAATGACAATTTAGACATTTCTTTTTTAATGCAAATGCTTTTTTCATTTAATTCTGCTTTATATAAGCAGAATTAAATGAAAAAAGCATTTATATATATATATCATACACAAATGAGCATCGTTTAATAGACGTAACAAGCAAAATGTGCAATTCAGAAAAAAAGTGTAGACCTAAGAATGGATGATTTCGGTACTCACTTCAGAAAATCAGTGTTTTTATAGTGATTACATAAATAAATGTTGCTTCTTTATTTTCTGTCAATGCTTCAGTAATATCAGCCTATTGACTAATTTGGTCTAGGTTGACACAGCACAGTGACCGATTACCATAATCTGATGATTATATAACGGTTGCACTCAATTGCAAATTTATTTGTAATCATCTGTCCCCGTCAGTTGATCAAAGAGGCACAATAAAATCTAGCTGTAATCGTAGAATCATCGTATGAATTGATTTTACAACAGAGCAACTCTTATTGGACGGTTAGCAATGATAACCCATTGGCTACGTTCTCTGTGTAATGTTGGGGAATCAAAAAATGTCATGTCCACTTATTTAATCTTTTTGCAGTTTACAGCTTGTTAATATTTTCTTTTTAATAAAGTTTGCGCCATAAAGTTAATTCCTCCCAAGTTCGCCAGAATTTGAGAAACCCAATCAATAAATCGTAACGGTTTGAACCGAAACATTTTGCAAGCATTGATTTTATCATTCTTCAGTTTTGTTTGTGACACATTTTAATTAAAACAACGTTTCGGCTTTCGGTTTTGTGGCTTTATTGTGTTTAGATATTATTTAAATTGCCATTTAGAGTCCAAGGTCTATATTTATATTTGGTACCGTTGTCACTATTAATGTCAATGACTTCCTTTTGAACTTTATGGATTCGATTGTCTCTTTTCCAGTGTTGATTTTTTTTTTATTGTATCACATTTGTAATGTTGATTATGTGCTGTTTTGCATCGATCTTCTTGATAATCTTCTTTAATATTAAATTGTTTAAGCCCTGTTTTACCTAGTATTAAGTCCATTAAACGTGGTAGGATATTATTTGCTCTAGATATGCATGAAATTAGTTTAAGTAGGTAGGTTTAGGTAGTAGTAGTACCTATTTCAAAGAATCTATATAGCTAGTATGTTGTGTTGCATGTAGAAATCCAGTATTGAAACTAGATGCCCCACATCATGTTATTTGATCTTGACATTGTAGCGAATACTCGTTACCTTCCTGTTAATTCACTTTTAGAGAGTAATTGTACATTGAACTTGATAACTTTCGCTCTCAGTATATCGAAATGTTTTCGTTTGTACAAGCTTTATTAACACTCATCATATTCTTAGCACGTTATTGTGTTGAGCTGTGTGGATCGCCCGAAACACACGGTGGAGCATACGGTGGTGTCCTCGTGGAGGCGACCGGCGACGGAGATCTCTCGCGTCCCGCCCTGGTCTAGGCCATGGTACGGAGCGAGAGGGCATGGGCAGCCGTCACCTCCTTCTGCGAAGCAGTAATGCTCGCGAAGGAGGAGGCGGGACGGGTGAGGGAGAGGCAAATTTCGCGCCTTCACGCCCCTAGCTGCCGCAGGAGACGCCTTGGGCGTCAGGAACCCCGGGCGGATTTCCGGCCACCATAGGCGCGGGCTTGCGGACGTTGAGCAATGGGTAGCTCGCGGTCCGATAAGGACTAGGCAGGTCGACGGCGCGTTGTGTTACTCAAAGACACGCGCGCCTCAAAGAGATGTCGACAGCACAAGTGTAGGAGTCCACTAGGGCCGATGCCTGCCGGGGTCGCGGGAAAATCTGAAAGGGATACCGAGGCCCCTGGCAACACAGGCAACGGAAGGAACATGGGTGGGTTTCAGGAAGAGTCTGACACACCCTCCCGGTCCGCCCAGAGCGGGAGAAGTTATTTGATAATTTCCCAACCCAAAAAAAGGGATCAAAATTATTCTGGTGTTTTCTGCTCCTACTTATTCTTAAACTCCCGTTCTAAGAAAATTTTGTCTTTTTTCCATACCCACAACTTATTCACGATTTTTCTTATTGTTCAATTTGGATTATTGGCTTTGTTTTGTGAAACAAGTTTCAAGAGTTTTGTGGTAATCTTTCGTCCAAAATCTTCTAGGTGAACGTAATCCAAGCAGCCTTGAACGCTGCCCAAGCGACATCAGAGAACGCCAACGAAGCAGCTTCCCAGGCGGCAGGTGAGCTCGGTGCCCAGACTGCCATGGTAGGAGCTGCCAGACAGAGGCTGCATGCGCTGCAGGAGCAGCTTCATGGAGTCAGGATCGACTTTGAGGCTACGCAGTCGGCGGCGAGAAAGGCTCAGGTATGGAGGATAGAATTTCTAGGTTTAATGGTTCTAATTGGTTTAATAGTGGGATGTTTAATTAGGATGATATCAAGGCATTGTTAGGATATTGAAATATTAGTTTTAGCAAAAGCTTTTATTGATCTTTAATTAATATGACCTAATTTCTACTTTTAATCCAAAATAATTGGCCGACGGTTCTGAGATGATGTGGTTTCGTGATTTTTCATGTTCTTCGTAGTTAGTTAGTTGAAAATCGGAACTAATAATAGGTTACGTTTCCCTGAACAGGAAGCGCAGCGGAACTCAAAGGCGTACATTTTTGAGGACATTACCATTTCCATGTTCTACTGAGACGATGAGAAGCACAATGAGAACTATGAAAAGCTATTTATGTAATGTGCAATATTCTTGCTGGCACTGAATAAACCTGTTGATCTCACTTTTCACTTTTTTTCTATCTTTTTCACTTTTGTTAAAACTTGCGAACCTTCTCATTATCTTCCAAGACGTTTGTGTCTAACTTATATCTCTTTCACATTAATTTTATTCTCATATTCTAATTATCAGTTTCAATATTGAAAGTCTAGAAATTATTCATTTTAAAACAAGTTTACAAGCTTTGAACTTTCAATATAGGTACCAGTTACATGCATATCGTGAAGAAGTCCTGAAGTAAAAACAGTTTCACAGGTGAAGGACTTCTTGGAGTCCAGGAATACCCTATGTACCCAATGGAGCACAAGGCACTGTATTCCCACTATTCAACGAACCCACTTTCAATAACACCGTTCCTTTGCAGGCGGCAGCTCAACAGGCCCAGGCTAACGCTGCAGCAGCAGCAGCCAAGGCAGCGGCAGCTGGGCTTGGGGGTCACCACAAGGATGTTTCTCACGAAGGTACGGCGCCCGAGCAATACCAGGCTGCTCCACAAACCCAAGAGCAGGACAGTCAGGAGTACTACCACCAGCTACAGTCGGACTACCACCACTGATAACAATTAGGTTTTAGGTGTCTAAGTTCTGGGATTTGATTAAGTTTTTTGAGCTGTTGATTTTTATCTTTCCTTTTCAGTTTTTCCATACCCTGTATTCCTTCCATTGTTTCCATTATATTTCTGTCTTATTTGGTACTTTCCTCAATACCAGTTCTTTTTTAAGTGTCCCATACCTTTATCTCAACATAATTAGCCTATAATGTTCCCACTGCTGGGACACAGACCTCTTCTCGGTGAAAGGGAGTGGGCCGTTATCCACCACGCCGGCTCAGTGCGGGTTGATAGATGTTACATGTCTTGGAATTTTTGGTTCTAGGACGTGCCGGTTTCCTCACGATGTTTTTTCCACCTTTGACCTTTATCATATTCAAAAAATATTTATTTTTCTTATTCGTTACACACGTTACGTTTTCAAATCATGTTTTCTCTTTTGTCATTCATTAGGTGGTGATTCAAATCTCCATCTTGCCTTTACTTCCCTTCTTTTCAAATCGTCCCTTCTCATCACTTAATGTTCCCTTTCATAGTTTTTTCCTAGCCTCCTCCTGTCATAAAAAAAACAACAAAGTAAAAAAGTTTGAGAATCCCAGAACAAAAGCTATACGTTAATATTAGGATAGGATACTTTAGCATTCAAATATTTATTTCACCACTGTGCATATCCTATTTTAATCTTGACTTACAAGTAGAGTAACTTCTACTGCGATGTAAATAAAAAAATGTTTTTTTATAGTTAGGAGTGCTTCAAGATCGAGTTTATGTGATATCTGTTATGTTTTCAAACATTTTATACTTTTATATGAGGTCCCGAATGGTTCCAGTTTTGTATATGTGTAACTTCATAGTTATACTACAAAAATGTTAGAGGTATAATGCCGAATGGCAAACGAACCTTGTAACATAGCAACGCAACAAAGCAACGTGAAAATCTAGTAAGCTTCTTCAATGGTAGCTGCAACACGTTGCATGCTATGTTGTTTGTTGCGTTGCTTGTTACGCAACACAGTTTCCTTTGATACTAACATACAAAATTAAGTGCGATGTCTCAAAGCCATAGAGTGTCGACAGAAAGTGTGAAAAAAATAAAATATTGTTTTTGTTACTTCTGTTTTTTCAATACGATCTTGACTGTGACTATCTGACTGTGACTACTTCTGACTATTACTTGACATCTCACTTAATATCACTAACTTGACTTAACACTACCTCCCTTACCTTGCTTCTCTCACAATCGTTTAGTAGAAAGTTCTTTAAAACGCGTTTAGGGATGTTTATTATTGACATGACATGACATTAAGACTTAAAAACCTTGACAATAAAGCCAAGGAAGAATGAAAAAGATGGAGAGTAGTATGTATTTCTAATGATTAATAACAGAGTAGGTACTTATATTTTATTTTATTGTTCATATATTATTATTTCTGTAGTTTGCTCATATATTTTAATCATGAGGTCCAATTTGATTAAAGAAGATCTTGAAACTGATCGAGTGACGATTGAAATGTCTTGTCTACACCAGCGAAAGATACTTATTAGAAAATAATTTTGAACTACGATGAGTAGGTGCACCTACGTTAATTTATACCTTAAAACCAACAGGTAAGTATCTTCATTCTATCACTTTATGCCAAGCACTTTTACACTGACACATAACACATTTCTCTGCTCAATATTAAGCTTTCGAATTCTCCTAAACTTTTTAGTGCTATTCCTTTCAATATCTCATTTTATTTAGGTGTATGATGTTAGACATCCAAGCTTATAAACACAGGTTTGACCTATGGCTTTGCTTCATGGCTCCAAAACGAATCAAGAAGATTCGTTAAGCGAGATCTTTCCTATATTTCAGAGTGGGCCAGCTCCGACCAGGATCCTATTCAAGTGACCAGCGAACTGCCCTTGCACCTCCATGAAGAACTTCCGCTCACCCCTGCCCCTGAACCAACACACGCTCTCATAGAAACCAACGCATTCACACCAAAACCCGCCAAGCCCGCACTCAACCAATCACCACCTTCAAAACCAAACCAGACTGAACTAGAAAAACCCGTCGAATACCGATTCCAGCCTTTCCATTCCGCTTTCAACCAGTTAAGGTTCAAGCCTATCGCGGTTAAGCCTACAAATTTAGTCGCTAACCAAGTTAAATTGGTCGTTAAACCTACAAAATTAGTTGCTAAGCCTACCAAGTTAGTCGCTAAACCAACTAAGTTAGTAGTTGCCAAATCTTTTGGGAAGATGTTTCCCGATTTTTACGTTAATTTAGATAGCTTTTTTAAGGATAACAATCAGAGTAATTATGCGAAGCAACTGGGATTTTATGGATGGTAGTAGAAGAACGTTATTTAAGAGGTAGGTCCATATTGTCAGTAGCTCTGAATCGCTTTCCCTACACAGCAAGGTTATAGCCCTTGTGTTATAATATTTATTTACGCCATATTTAACTTTTAATTCCCATTATGTTTACATTTATATATTTTTAAAGCACTGAATTTAGCTTACTTATCTATTTATTTATTACTCGAAAGCACAATTCTAATGTTTAAAATCCTTTTCAAACTTTATTGTTATTTGATGCCACTTAGGTACACAACTTCTTCAAAATATTACTTTAAAATAATAACCCAATAACTTATGTCTTTAGCGCCAGCTAAAGAAGAGCAGAAGGCAGCTGAACCAGAAGAAGAGGCAGAAGAGACAGAAGATTGCGAAGAGGAAGAAGATTGCGAAGAAGAAGATAAGAAAAAATAGATAAACCAAATAGTTAAATGCCATTTATTAGTTCGATGTCTACATACTCTACATAGCTTTTAATTTTGTTACTTAATTTTAAGGACGTTGTAGTAATAAAATAATAAAATCATTTGTAGGTATTTATTTTACATTGAACAAAACCTAATTTATTGAAGAGACAGATCTCAATGTTTTTTTTTTGGTGCATTGAAATAAACGTGAATGTAAGAAGTGATCATTAATTTATAAATGTGTATTTTTATTTTACCGCCTATCTAGCTATCGAAGACTTATGAAGACACGACCTACCTGGGTTCGATTTCCACACAGAATCATTATTTTTATGACCTCTTAAATATTGGGGCATAAAAATAGGTTCAATAACATAGTTCGTATCATTCATATACTTAGGTATAAAAAAGTTAAGGTTTCGAATGGTTCAAAACCTTTTTTGATTCAGAAAAACCTAAATTAACAAGTTGATGGTAATAGAAGGATACAACATCTTCTTCAAGCTACAAAAATGTGGAAGCCAGCCTTATAATTCTAATAGCTGCGCCCCGTGGTTTCACCCGCATAAGTCTCGATCCCGTGAGAATATCGGAATAAAATATTTTATGTCCTAACCCAGGTCCTGATCTACCCATGTGCCAAATTTCATCCAAATCCGTTCAGCCGTTTTAGCGTGAAAGCGTAACAAACAAACAAACTCACTTTCGCATTTATAATATTAATGTATACAGGGATAGTGATGGATACCCTGATAGGTATCAATGTATCCATCATTAAAAAAAATAAGTTGCGAGTCTCATTTCCTGCGAAATGTATAGGGATAGATTTTTGAGATTTCTGACTTTTCTAGTAGGTACCTCAATATTTGGTTCCATAGAGATTTTTGATCCTTATAAGAATCGATTGATATCAAAAAAAGTATTTGTGAAAATTACTTATTTTCTTGCGGACTGTACAATTTTTTCAAAATCTGTGAATGTAGATCAAAGTTTCTCCTAAGACCGTTTTCCTGTAGGTATAACGGTTTAGGCTGGCCTCTCATTGTACGGAGTGCGAGATTAGTTTATACTGGAAATGTACCTATAGCTTGATATGTAGCCGTGTGTAACCTACCCTTACTGCCCCGTCTCAAAAATCCATTCTATATATATAAATATATTATAGGGTGGTATATATATTTATATATATATACACCAAGTTAGGATTACAGACAGTCCTAGCCTAATAAAAAATATCTACTGTGTTAATGAATAGCATTGTACCATTCTTGCACAATTTTTTGGCCATTTATTTCTAAACGCATCAGTAAACATCAGTGATTAGTAATTTTTTTTACGTTTATTTTGAGGTAGAATAAAAGTAACACTAATTTATCTACCACTTTAATTTATATACTGAAAAGGCTAATTTAACTATAAATTAATGAGAAATAAAATTCTATATAAATAAAACTTTGACCAAACTGTATTGTGAACAAATGACAAAACAAGTAATGTCAAGCAAATTAATTAAAACGGAACGTTCCTTTCAAAACCCGACATGGACGTGTTACACATGTAAATTGAAAATTATTTAATAAATACACGAAAATGTCCGTCGTTAAAAGGAAGAAGCGTGGTTCCATGAAGAACAAGAAGGCGTGGGGAAAATACTCAGATATCCGTGATGTCGAGGAGTTTTTAGAAGATCAGAGATTGGAAGAACGCTTGGGGTAAGTGAGGTTATGTTGACATCATGTGTCCGAAGTTTTGTGTTTATTTTCACATTATCTTTAGTCTCTATGTGCCTTATACTATCGGAAGAACTAAACACTGTTTGCTGCTTTTAATATGTCGGCCTTAATCTATTTAAATTCATAAAAATATCAATAAAAATTAGAGCACAAAGTGCTAAGTAATTTTGTGACGTTATTGAGACGTCGCGACACTGCTAGCACAGGCAAAATTTGTCTATTATACCTATAAAATAAATCCATTGGTGAGTCATTCAAGCTATTGTTGTTTGTAATGAACCAGAGTTTGCAAATAAATAACACATTGCTCCACATTTCACAATATTAACTTAAACATTTCAGTAAGTTTGACGCCAAGCCAGACAGTGAACTGTTTGTGGTAGACACAGCCGGAGACAATGATGATATCAAATTTGAGGATACAAAGCCTCTGTCACGCAAACTACAGAAAAGAGCCAAGCTGAAGGAAGTACCAAAGTGCTTTGAAGTTCTATTGTCTACTTCTAAGGTATGTTACCGGGTAGAGTTATTGCTAAGAAAAGTGTCAAATTTTTGTTTGTGATTAAATTAGACTATTATTTAAACAACAGAAGTATTTCTTGAGTCACAAATCAGACATTGTATATAAAATATTGTAAAACATTTTAAAGGAGTAACAAGTTTCTTGCCTATTTTTCTCCATAAGAAATTAGCTTTTGGAAGGGGCACCTAGAATCACTTCTATATTTCTGAAAAGTTTTGATATTCAAAAGTCCATTTTATATGCCTATTAAAAATAAATGATTTGACTTTCCGCCTAGCCTTTTCCCAACTATGTTGGGGTTCGAGTCTTAACTGGATTCAGCTGCATGCCACTATTTTACATGGAGCAACTGCCTATCTGACCTCCACAACCCAGTTACTGGTTAATACAGTACCCCTTGGTAAGACTGGTTGTTAGACTTTAGGGCTTCTGACGACCCGTAACAACTGTCAAAGATCCACGTAGGAAAGCCGGAACCAACTGCTTAACATGCTTTCTGAAACGGAGGGGTCTTGGTATGTAAAGATCCCATCCTCGGAACAACGGCAAGCGCATTGATCAACCAGTGCGACTGTTCTTATTTGGCCACGAGCCCCTACTCCTACTCAAGCATCCCTCCATATTGATACCCAAGATACAGACTTGCCTAGTTTGTGGGCAATTTAAAACTCTTGTAATATGTTTGTCAATAAAGTTTTTATTACTTTTATTATTTTATCAAACATGTATTATACTGGGAAATAATATTAGGAACTAGAATATTTCTGTATGCAGAAGATTGTATTATTTATGTATCGATAAATAATGCTTCAAACTATTATGAAAGGGAACTGAAATGTTTTCATGTCACTTGCTATTCCCACAATGTAATATGTGAGTTGAAACAGGGATAACCAATTTATTCATTTATATTTCAGGTCCAAGACCCTAACAAAAAGCGTAACATTGTAAATCCGATTGGCTTCAAACCATCTGCTTTGAGCAAGTTGAGAGAGAAGCGTCAAACACAGAAGGGAGTGTTTGAGAAGAAGCTGGTGGAAGCCAAGAAGAACAGAAAGATGGCTCTCGACAAGAAGAGGAAGGCTAAGCAAGCTAGACAGACCTTTGCATTGGATATGTGGGGGAAAGATTGTAAGTAATTTTGTATGTCGTAATATTGTAGTTTGTGTGATCCACACTTTGGCATTTGGCTATTTAATACATTAAAGGATGATAGTTCATGTTGTTCTGCAAGTTTAATCTTCTGTGAAGTTTTAAATATGCATGAAACAATGAAAGGTTGTGAATACTGGTGGTGGGAATACTGTGATGTTGGCTAAAATAACATGTTACACTGAAACCAAATAAAATGGAATAAGTGCAAGACCTCAGAAAAGTGCCAACCCAAACTATCATTAAAAAAATTCTACAAATGTAAATGTGCAAGCCATCCATTTCCCAGACCTATTCTTAAAAAAATAACTTTATCCCATTTCACCATCAAAGCAATAATCCGAAACAAACTCAGAGGTCACAGTCTCTTTTAAAGTCCAGACATAATCTTGGTCAGTTCATGTGGAGACCATGTTGGATTGGTGTCTGAAATGGTCTTTTGAGGAAAGAACCACACAGATTTGAGTGCACCTGTCCAGTCAGTGCATGCATTTGTCAGTAATTGTGTAGCTTAACTCAGAATTAGTACTCAAACTGCCAGACCATTATTAAAACTAACTGAGAATCCCTCACATTCACAATAATGAAAGTATACTTTACAAAGTAAATTATTCATGTCATTTATATATATATATCAATATTCATCAATGTCAATGTGTGTATCAATTGGTATATAAAAAAAATGTTAGCAAAAAATTCAACATTCATTGTAAAAATTTAATTAGAGCAGATCAACCTCGAAGCTTTACAAAAAAAAAAAACAATAATATTTATTTCTACTTAAACATTGTGTCATACATAAATTGAAGCAGCCGGCACGCGGCAGCCCCAGTAAGTGACAATAGTACTTGTGTAGTGTTTATTGTTCTCAATATATCTCTTAAAGGCTTTTTTAATAATATAAATTAATATTTATATCATCTTCCCCAGTACCCGAAGGTAAAGGCATACCAGAAACCCTGATAGACGAGTTCATATCAGAAGAAGCACAACTCCACAATGTGTTACCATCACAGAGACTCAGACCAAAGCCTCCACTCGCCAAGTCTGTGATGACGAGGGCTGCCGTGGAGACGCCGCATCCGGGAGTCAGTTATAATCCTTCTTACCAGGTTAGTAATTGCATTTTTTGTTCTTACTTCTGAATTTGTTGCAGTGAGTAGTGGTGGGCCAGTGGTAAAGGCCCCGACTTACGCGTTGTATGTCGTCCGGGTTCCAAGGAGGCTCATTTCTTTGTGTAAACAATTTCATCACAACTGCTCTCAACACTGTGAAGGAAAACATTGTGAGGAAACCGGCATGTCCTAGAACCAAAAATTCGAAGACATGTGACATCTACCAAACTGCACTGGGACCGCGTGGTGGATCACAGCCCATTCCCTCTCGATGAGAGGAGGCCTATGTCCCAGCAGTGGGAACATTATAGGCTGATGATGTAAGAAAAACTAAAAAAAAATATGCTGTAACTTGACAGGGTTCAACAAATAATGAAAAAACGGTTCTCCAACTGCAAATTTAAGTTGGTCGACTATTACCCGTTAACTTTTAAAGCCTACTTAGCTGTGATAGTTTTCCTTTTAATTTCATTTTATGTACTACTGCCATGAATTTTTTCATATCTCCATAAATAACCATTTCGCTAGCCGAGGGGGGGGAGGGGGCACGTGACTCACGTGAAAATTAGCACTTTAATGCTTAATATTACGCAAGCGGATCCTTGAATCGAAAAGTGGTGAATGTGTGAGAAGTGCCTCAACATGTGTCTGACACACTTTGGGTAGACAATGAATACAGACTGTCCTGTCCTTTCTGGCCCATTCACCATCAACAGTTCTCTTATTGTTTGTGGCAGCCTGAAAGCACAAGATTTTGTCCATGTTTTCTACAAGAAGTTTTATGCAAATTATGTCTTAAAAAGTGGTTATTACAATACGAGGCATGCATATTTACCTAAAACGTGTAGGAATCCTCAAAAAACCTTGTAGTCGTTCAATTAACCCTCAAAAAACCTTGTAGTCGTTCAATTATCTTCAGTACCTAATACACTTATCATTGCTGTGTTCCAGGAGCATCAGGACTTGCTGCAACAAGTGGGCAAACACGAAGAGAAGATGATGAAGAAAGAGGCGCATCTTCACAGAGTGACCACTGGCATGTTCAGAAGAGTCACGCAAGTGGAGAAAGAGGTATGTATTGTGTCGTTAAGGAACTAGCTATGCGGGCCGCAGTTCCGTTTGCGTGGTTAATCTTAACTAAAACTTAGCCAGAAATATGTCATAAAAATAACATGTAACACAGGTGTACATTATCTTTATTTGTAGGTAATGTTTTTAACACAATTAAAAAGATTCACGGTTATTAGATAGATATTAATTATTTTCTAATATTAAGTTTTAAAGAAAATTACATAAGATAGTCCTTCAAAACGTCCGCCCTTCACCACTTCCTAGTGCTTTAGCTGGGAAGAAGAAGTGCCGCACCAAACTGTCCAGCACAACAGTCTGTTTAGTTAGAAGAACTTGATTCTATACAATAAGTATGCAAAGTAATAAACATTATAAAACAAAGAAACATTCAATTAAATTATTTTTCGTATATCAGCTAGCACTCGCCTACATCATCACGCCATATACCTATTGTCATAATCTATCACTTAGGTTAGTACTTTTAGGGGTAGCAAAATCAAACGTAATTTGTTCAAACTAGACTGAGAATCAGCACTTTCAGAACGTCAAAAAAGCACTTGGCTTTGGCCCGTGTTACTCTATAAAACGGGCATATCAGCTGAGGTACAAAAATATATACAAATAAATAATAATAATATCAATACCAATACCGGTGTAAAAAAAAAAATTAAAATGTTTTAAATCTGAATAACAATTGATATTAAAAACATCTTGATATATATAATGTTATAAATGCGAAAGTGAGGTTGTTTGTTTATTCGTTACGTTTTCACGCTAAAACAGCTGAACAGATTTGGATGAAATTTGGTTTAGGACATAAAATACTTTTATTCCGATATTCCCACAACATCGAGACTTAAGCGGGTGTAACCGCGGGGCGCAGCTAATTTATTATAAATGATATTTAAAAAAACGAAAATAACGATAGTGACCTCTGTCTAGTAACCTTACATTCGACATCCCGGCCCCACCACTCTTTTAACACAATACATGATTCTTTAATCTCTCCAGAACCAATGGCGCGAAGAGATGAGCTCCGGCCTCCCCCAGCCCCACAACCCAGCTGAAGACCCGGAGACAGACACCGACAACGAGTACAAGTCCGTAAACCCGCCGGTGAAGAACAAGAAGAAAGACCACAAGACTCGGAGGAAGCAGAAAGAACGGCTCGTTGAGAAGGAACGGTTGAAGAGGGTGAAGGTGGATAAGCAGAAGATTACTGATCTTTATAAGTGAGTGTTTTTGTACTGATGTGCATAAAAGAGTATCTACGTTAACGATATTTATCCGCGGTTTTATAAGGCCTATTGAATTTTATCTATTGTCTGCAAATCCCAAGTCTAGTCTTTGATTGTCTGTTGTTATTTTGGTCAAGTATTACTGCTAACATAAGATTTGTGGAGATTATTCTATAACCCTGTAGCAGCTTGATTAACTACGGCAAAATTAATGAGTAATGAATGTTTACTTATCTTGCTTGAGACGATTTTTTTTGTTATTAAAAGCCATCTGTTGACTGCTTGTTCCACTAGTGCTCGAAGCGCGACTGCTGAACCGGGGATCCTCCGCAGCTAAGTTTGATCCCCAGGTCTGGCAGTGTTATTGCGTTAGGAAATTTTCAGTAGCAACCCAGTCTGAATTTGTCCGATTGATGTCGGTATGCTCGCCACCCACTACCATTTCAGCCTACTCCTTCAGGGGTACAGTTACTGATGTTACTGATTATCCAACCATCCACTTTTCCAGAATCCGTAAACTCCAGTCCTCAATAAAGACCCGCGAGGAGGAGCAAGCAGAAGAGCGCTCGAAGCGAGCAGAGAAGCGCGCCAGCACCGAGGCGAGCGCGCCGCCCACGCTCAACGCGCACAAGACGCCCGCCAAGGAGCCGGACTTTGTGGACCCCAAGCAACTGACGGGAGACTTGAGGAATATTCAGACTACCAGTAAGTCCCTAAACATGAAATTTTTAAACCCCCACAAACGAACTATCACTGAAAAACCACATAGCTTTTTTTAGGGTTTTTTAAAATTGACATTGACAATATGAAATCGTGGCGAAGGGTGAGGCGCACGAGTTCGTGACTCGCGAGTACACGCGCGTCGCGAGTGAGTAGAGACTCGTGAGTACTCGTGAGTCGTCGTCGCGCCCGCCCGCCTCGCTCCCTCGTACGTTCGGCTCGGGCTCACGAGTCGTGAGGTGAATACGCCGTTGACGATTCCTCACCTCAAATGAGGGGTGCCTCGTGAGGACCTTACGAGGTAGAGTGAGGTCCTCCCTCAACCTCAAATAAAATTGATGAGCTACCCATTACTACTTGTAAAGGGTGTACATAATTGAAATTTTCATATTTCTGTCCATAGATGTTCAGGTCGTGGAAGGTTTGAAAGTCACTCAGGCAGTATCGAAAATATTTTGTATAGTTTTTGCAGGGTTTGCTCAAGCAAAGTCGGCCTAAAGTCTAAAGTAAACTATGTTTCTTAACATAAAATCCATATTTTCAGCAAACCCCCTGCGAGACCGTTTCGAGTCCCTCCAACGCCGCGGCGCCCTCGCAGCTTCCAAATTAATGATGAAAAAGAAGAGGAAACTCAAGAGTTACTTCAAGGCAGGCCATAAAGTCACTGAGAAAGATATCGAGAAATACGTCTCCGGGAATGTAGGTAAAAAGTGATCTTATTGTCTGTGGCGTAAGGTTGGGTTTACCTTGTATGATAAGGAGTGTAAAATGTAAGTAATGTGCATTTAGTACGTTATTAAAGAGTTATTTAACGATTTTTGTAGTTTGATTTATTGATTAGGAATAGTATAATTGCTTGGTACAATATGTGGGTAATTTTTATTTATTTATTTTTGTTTTTTTTTTCTCTTAGTTTTAATGATGGTTGGCATTTTTAGTACTTTATGCAGCCTTCCCAAATGTCCTTTCCTTGGTATTGTTCGTCGAGTCGTTGAGCTCCTTAAGTTCTGAGTTGAGCTACAAGATTACTGATTAAAAATGCTGGCACTGACTGGACAGGTCCACTCAAATTTGTGTGGATCATTCCTCAAAAGACCGTTTCAGACATGGATCTACATGGTCCTCACATGATCTGACCAAGATTATGTCTGGACTTTAAAAGAGACTCGACCCTTGAGTTTGTTTCGCCATTTCTTCTCAGGGGTAGTCAGATAGGAAATGTCGACTCCATCTAGCTTATTTTTTAAGTATTTTTTTAATATGACGTGTAAAAGTGATTCTGATATTCTACTTACAGAATAAACAATTTAATTTAATTTCAGTTGTTTTAAGTACTTTATTTGTATCATCATCTGCCCTACCCTTTTCCCAACTATGTTTTTCGTTGAAGGACTTTTTCTTACCTTAAAAAAAAACAAATTGTGGAGGCCCGGAGCCAGTGTCCCTGTTGGCCTTGCCTTACATCCCTGGACCGCGGTAAGCGTGACTTAACCTGATCAATCGACATGTGCGGCTGTTATTATTTAACGAGACGACTTTCTTCGTATCTTAGAATTAAATTGTATTTTAGAATAACTCAATATTTATCATTTTTTATAAGGTTTTCTACCAAACGTTTTAATTTACGGGACGGTTTTACGATAAAGATAATATTTATCTCACCTTCAAACTAACTAAAATTAATGCATCAGAGGGTTTAGAAAAAAAGTCAATAAAATATTTTTATACAAAAGATTTACTAAAAAAATATCTAACATATAATACATCTACACATAGTCCACTTACGAATATATTACAGAGAAATCGTGGCAGTGTAACGAATATAAAAACTAACGTAAACATAGCTATGTAGGTAACTCAGTATTAAACCTAGGATGTTCCCTAAAAATAGGAAAGTTAAACATTACGTTGCTTATAAATAGAATACTATGCGTTAGTCTGTGTAGTCGAATTTTTTCAATAACAAAACATAATAAGTTAACTAAGTTACAAACTAGGGTGGCTGTGTTGAACAATACGCACATAATATTATGTAGAACATAGTATGTTTACATACTAATATTATAAAGCAATAAAATTTGTTAGTTTGTATAGTGGGTAATCTCCGAAACTGCTCATCTGATTTCAAAAATTCTTTCCGTGATAGAAAGCTACACTATGCCGAGTGTCATAGGATATGTTTTATGGTAGGTTATTGTTGAGTTCCAAGTGGACGAAGTCGCCGGCAGTAGCTTGTTGGCAATAATCTCGGCCCGAATTACATCATGAGTCTACTAACAAACTTTTGGGCATCACTGCCTAGAGGTACCTTCAGTGAATATAGGTGTGTTAAAATTCTAATCTATTTCTCAAAAACAAAGTTTATTTAGAACGGGTTTTCCTATCATCGTAATATGTAGGCCTTCCAAATATTGTCAAATATCTGTAGACCTAACAATACCTCAATCGGGAATCGAACCCTGATGATTGATTATTTTATTTTTATTACAAAACAGCACTGCTAACAGTTAACAATCAGCCTATAATGTTCCCACTGCTGGGACACAGGCCTCCTCTCTGTGAGAGGGAGTGGGCCGTAATCCACCACGCGGGACCAGTCGGGTTGGTAGATGTCACATGTCTTCAAATTTTTGGTTCTAGGACATGCCGGTTTCCTCACGATGTTTTCCTTCACCGTTTTGAGAGCAGTGGTGATGAAATAATTTACACCAACTAAAGCGCCTGTCTGGGTTCGAACCTACGACATACAGCTTGTAAGTCGCGGCTGTTACCACTGGGCCACCACTGCTCGGCCTCGACATATTCACCAATTTTATTGTCCTGATTATTTTAAAGCCCTCTTAAGGACATTGCAAGTGATAGCCATATTTCAAGTAAACTTCAGTGCAAAATTACATTTCTATGAATAACATTTTACATTGTATTATGTGAATATTGACCTAACAGCCCTTTTAGAATCATCATAATTTTCAAATATCTGAAAATACTGATGCTCTCATATGCCGGTTGAAAACGAATCAGTTCTATCTACATAATCACATTTACACGTTTATATTTAGGGTTTGGAATTGTTTACGTTGCGACGTTCTGTTTGTAACTTTCTCTTGTATTTGTTTGTAAGTATTTGTTTAATTTTTTTATTTACATAATATGGTGGACTTAATGCCACTTGCCAATAATGTCAGTCAACTTTTTGTTAGCTAAGTATATTGCCAATATATTCTGATTAATTCCCTTTAAAAGGTGGTTGGCTGTGTCAACAAAGATCGCATGACCCGCGCTCTTTGTCTGTTGTTGACAAAGCACAGGAATTTATTAATTAATGTTAATAATCATGTCAGATTTGTGAATTGCATCCATTCATTTAAGAAATTTTATTATTGCTATCATGAAAACAAAACGTATCCCGATGTTTTTTCATGTTGCATCAAATGTTTGTTAAATCGACTTCATTTATAAAAAAACTACTCTTGATATGCTCAATATTATAAAATATTGCGCCTCAAATGTTGCAAGATATGTTACAAATCAGAACGCCCATTTATCTAAAAACATCAAATTTGATCTAAATAATAAAAAATGTCGCACTGGACTCAACCCTAAATATAAAAACAGAATCCTTACGTTTCTAGAACATTCTCAACCCCACCTCGCCGCGATAGAGTACAGCGACCTTAATAACTCTAAGGCCCTGGTATCGGACGTGGCTTTGCCGTCACTGGAAGATGCAACCCTAGCTTCAGCTATAGGAGTATCTATAAAAGGTACTTTAGTAGTTGTTTTTGGTTCGACAGGAGTTGTTCTGACGTGGAATTTCTTCACACCTCTTCGACTGGCTGTATTGCTACTAGTTCTAAGTGGACTGAAAGTTGTTGCTGACGTTTCTAGATCTTCTGTTGTTTTAACACTTTCTGTTGTTGTTGTTGTTGTTGTTGATGTTGTTGTGCTGCTGATTTGTGCTGCGTTTGATAGGGAATTGATTGCGCTAGGATCAAAGTTTAGGCTTTTACCTCTCCTGTCTCCTCTTGTCCTTTCTATTCTATCTGTTCTTCTGTGTACATTTCTGTCAGCCTCTGTGGTTGTTAGTTCAGCTACCTCTTCTTCCTTCGCGATATCTTCCATATCCTTTTGTGAGACAGCCATCAAGGCTTCGAGTAAGGCTTTCTTTGACGCCTCAGCGGTAGTATTGTGATCATCATCACATGTCTGTATCAGCAGTAATATCAATCTCTTCACCGTTTTTGATTTCGTTTTCTTCATTACATTCATAAGTTTTTCTGCAGTGGTGGCGTTCATTATTTCTTTTGCTTTTTCCACTACTGTATCGGTTATTGTTGTTAGATCTTGAGCGGGTTCTGTAGAAGAATCTCTTAACAGTCTTCCTTGTCTTTCGAAATCTTTTGTCTCATGTGTTGTTACTTCGAAAGCGACGGTAGGCGAAGCTGTTTGTTCTGTAGCTACGTACTCTGTGGGAGTAGAAGCTGTATTAGGAATGTAAGTGTTCTCTGATAGTCCTTGATTTTGATCTGGCGCAGTCGGACTTAAGCCATCGTTTAGCGTGATTGGGTCTATTACAGTGCTCTGCCAGTTTCCGTAAGTGCTCGCCCAAGCGAATTGATTCGTAGTCTTCTCGCTGTCAGGAGATGTGAATACTGTGTCGGAGACCGTCGGTGTGGTGGTTAGTATTTCTGTCTCTATCACTCTTGCGGTTGTAGTCGGCTGCGTTGTGGTTTGTACAGTGGTTAGGTCTTCATCAGGTATTGTAGGAGCTTCAAGATCTTCAGCGGGTTTCTTGATCGGTTCTGCGTCAAAGGTTATCTGTTTTCCATGACGAATGCTATTGCCTTGTGGCGCTGCAAAGGATTGACTGTGAGCTCTTTGCAATTCCTCTTCATTCTCTAATTCAACACTTTCCGTCTCAGTGAAATATACCGAAGTTGTTGTGGGAATTGCAGTAGTAGTCCTAATCTTCTTGCTTTCAAAGTCGCTGATGGATGTTGACACGGATGGGTCAATACCCCAAGCAGTTGGCAAGTTGGTAGCTTCAACGTACTCACTTAAAGGTTTACCTTCAGTAGAGACAGCATTTGTTCCGTAAGGAGAATCATTTAGAGACAAAGCATTGTTTTGAAATCCGCCATATTTGTGGACTGAGTAATCGCTTTCAGTTGTTGTGGCTTCATTGTTGATGCTAGAGAGTGTATTTATGTTTACTGCTACAGTGTTGGTATATAAAGGTGTGGTAGCAGCGGGAGTAGAAGGTGATGTGTATGAAGCTGATATCCTTCCACAACATCTGAATGGGTTTCTTGCAGTAGTGGAAAGTGAACGGTAAGCAGCTGATGATGCATATTCTGACACTGGTTTAGGAGTAGTCGTACTGGTTGTTTCTTCAGTTGCCGGATATATTGTAGGCACGCCTAAAGCCTTGGGTTCGCGTACATTTTTCAACAGTGGCGGTGAAGCTTTGTGATCATCTGAGAAGCCTAAGATTTCATCGTCTTCTTCATTGACTGTTGTTGTTGGTTCTGTGTTAATCGATTCTTCAGTTGTTGTTAACAAATCGCCGAATGATGGGTGGGTAGGTCTGATGTCTGATAAGACTTTTCTGAATTGTACTGGATCTTGTAAGTAGGCAGACAAAGCATGTGTAAAAACTTGAGCTAACTCTCTGATTTGTGGAGAAGTAGCAATTGGGTTTTGGCTCTGTTGAACACTCAAATCCTCTGCTAATTCGTTGTAAGTTCCATTTGGATCTTCCCTAATTTCCTCCAATAACTCCGCATTAGACATTTGATGCCCAAACAGGTTGCTGTATTTGTTAATAGTTTGACGGCTGAATAGAGCTGGGAGTACTTCTTCCATGGCTTCGTATTCATCAAAAGTAGGTGTGACTGTCTCATTTTCTTCAGGAGTCGGAGTGGTCGACAAATTATCTAAAGCAGTCGCGTAGTAAATTGCCAAGCTATGTAATGTCTTGGGAGTTAGTGATGGTGGGACCACTAATCCTGGCCTATTGGGCTGATCTCCGAAATATCTATCAGTCATAGTAGTTGGTACAGTAGGTTCAGTAGGTCCAGTAGGTCCGTACCTATCCAGGTTCAGCTTCCTCATAAGTCTTTCACGACGTTCTTGGTAGGACGGTTCTGTGGTCACCTGGTTTGCTTGGTGAGTACTAGAGTATACGTCATACCTATCAGATGATGCTGTCTGAGTGAAAACATCAGCTCTGGTAGTGTGAGGGATCTTTGTAGCTGATTCGAAACTATCTTTCGTGTCAATAGTAACTTTCTTTTGTTTTTCAGCATTTTCGTTTCTTGCAGTTACCTGTGGAACCCTATCTGTAGTCGTAGTCGTTGTTGTTAAAGTCTTATTTTTCTCTTTTTGAAGGAAACCTTTCAGTAGAGAAACTCCAGGTCGTGTATAAGGTTCCTGCTTTTCAATTATAGTGGAATAACTCTTGGTGTATGGCACCAATGTTGGCCGTTTGGTCGTTGGCTCAGGAGTTGATGGAGGTGAATGTTTGTCACGAATGTCGTATAGAGTCGTCAAGTTTGGATTGCTTTTAGCTTTAGGTTTGACAGGAACATTTGGTGTGTAAACTGGGTACGGTCTGTATGCCTTGTTATGGAAATCTTGGAGGTACTGCCTGTTATTGTTGTTAGCAAAAGCTGCAGTTTCTGCTGCGACCTGCATCTCCCTGAAACTATAGTCCGGAGTATTTCTATATACAGGAGACTCCGTGTAAGTAGGTTGCGTGGACCTCGCAGGCACATTACCAAAGTTAGTCGAGATTAGTTGAACCAAATTTTTCCTTCTTTGTTCAAAGGCAGTTGTAGCGGCAGTTCTTTGCGTAGGATTAAAGTTTTCAGTAAACAAGGCTTGGTATGTCTTCACAGTAGCTTTAGGGATCTCGGTCTGTCTCGATCTGCTTCTGAGCAGTCGTTCAGTCGTGCTGGGCACATTGACCGGCGTGCGTCTGGACTCTGCCCTGATGTTGGTGTCAGCGCCGATTTGTTGAAGGTCCTGGTTCTTGCTCAGGCTTTGTGTGACCTTCTGGCTCTTCTTCTGTTCGTTGGAGTAGTACTCGGCACTGGACTCGTAGAGGGCGGGGGCAGAGGCGCAGTCCACCTTGAACCACCAGTCACATATGAGGTGCGACTGGCTGAAGATGGTGCCGTTCGGACAAAGGAACGAGATCTTGCGGGATGTGTCACATATGTGGAATACCTGTAATAAGTAAATTGAGGTTAGTTTTAAGAGTCGACTGTAACATTAAATGTGGGTTTTAAAGAATCGACCCTTTTGTGTATTGTACTTGAACGCCACCAGTATTTGTCATCATTTTGGTTGTATTTGGGGTTCTGCCGACTTATTAAGACTTAGGTCAAGTTAATGGACACCAGCAGCCTCCTATGTGTCTTCGTATAAAATCAAACTGTCTTAAACAATAAGCTACACTATGTTACAACATTCACTTTTAATATCTAGAAAGACAAACAAAGCTCTTTAGGCCTTAACTATCAGTGGTATTTTAAGCACTGCTGGTATCAGGTTTGATGATAATAAAAGGTATAATTACCTGGCAGTCGGTCTCCAAGTCCGCGTAGTATCCGGTGGGCACGTTCTTGCAGTTGAAGCCTGTAGGCGGGATGTTGGGGTACGCTGGGAAGTCCACACCAGACCTGCCGATCACACCTGAAAGCGGAGTATTTCATATTAGGAATATTTTCTCACAAACTTTGAGGGTGAGTAGCGAAATTCCGCAACAAAAGTGTATTTTTATTTTTAGTTAAATTACAAATTAACTAGTAGGTCCTCAAATAACTTTTTATATTTGCCTAAACATATTTAGATAGTGATTGCTTGGAGCTTCAAGTCACTCGTCAAGCTACTTGCTTAGTGTGGTGGTAATAATATTACATCTGGCGCTGTCCACCAGTATCCTGGCTAAGTAGCTATTTTCTGCTTATAATGATTATGTGTAGGTAGACCTTTTCGTCGGCGATAATCATAATAGAATAATCCACTTATGACAACAGGCCGATGGTGGTCTACATTATAATCTACCTATATACTACACTATACATTGATACTCGACGGCGTCGTCAGGCTGGTTGTCCGAGAGTATGAGCCTCTTCACCAATGCCTTGCCTTCCGTGTAGTGCTCGACATGGCCTGGGTTATCTCTTGTAGGCTATAGCTACTAGGTATTACCTTGATACTCGACGACGTCCTCAGGCTGGTTGTCCGGGGGTATTAGCCGCTTCACCAGCGCCTTGCCTTCCGTGTAGTGCTCAAATCCGGCGGCTCCCATAGCCTGGGCTATCTCCTGTAGGCTTTCCACGCTTGGCGCGGGGGCATATAACTCAGTGTCCTAAAATAGAAAAGATTTCGTGATTAAAAGGTAATGGATTAAAGATAAAGTGTCCTCATGATGTGTTTTTGTCTTGGAATCAGATAGAAAAGTAAAATTATTGCATACAGAGGTTTTGAGTCAAAAGAGGATATAACTGCCAGTAATATATCGTTTCAAACATGAGCGGTAAAGGTGGGAAATCTTCGTTCATTTGTTAATAGGGGAGACTGGGTACGGTTGAAGCAACGCTAATAACTCGTAAACTATTAGCGGTGTGGTGAGGGGTACAAGGGGATAAAGACGCGGCCGGCGAGTTCGGACATGAATCACAGTGACGCGTTGCACTTCGCGCGCTGTGTAAGTTTCCAGGGGACCCTATTATATTTTTTCAACAAAAAGTAAGTATTTTCTATAGTTTTCTTTTTTAAATTACTTTGTTGATATTAGCATTTGCATTTTGAGTGATTTTCTGCTTTATTGTTAGATTTTGAAGGTTCGAAAACCGTGATTCGTTTTTGTTTATGTTGTTTAGTCTCGACGCTATGAATGTGTTATTAGCGGTTGACGGGTATGGGGACGGATGAAGCATTTTTTGTGGGTACGATTGAAACAATGATATTCGTTGCTTTTTTTGTTGTAGATGCCCAGACAACGTATAAAAAGAACTTCAAGAGGCGAGTGTGATATAGCTCACTACGAAAATGTGTATGAAGAAGTCAAAAAAGGGACTTCTTTACGAAAAGCTGCAGAGATATACGGAATTAACCACTCTTCTCTTCTGCGATACAAAAAAAAAGAGATGCATAAAAATTTAAATCTTATAATATCATTTAATTTAATTACTAAGACTTGGCTTATTTTTTTTATTATTTTTGTTTATTAGTGTTACGTTGTTAGTTTAAACCGGAGCGAAGAGCTCTTTTTATGTTCATTCAGGCAGGAAACAATTATTAAGAATGATAGAAATGGTGCCATAACAGAATTTAACTATTTCTTGTTGATTATGAATACAGAAACTGATTTTATATTACTTATTTGTTTATGTTTCAACTGACCTCCATCACTGTTTCAACCGCCCCTGATATGGGTACGGTTGAAACAGTGGCACATTATTTTATTAAACTCTTCCTATCTAGTAAATATGGCAGTTAAGCCTCTAATTCTGAGATTTTCTTGAAGACAAAAGTCTATTCTCCCATTTTAAGTGTTTTGTTGTTTGTTATGTTTAAAAATGGCTGTGCTACGGGCGTTCAAAGCAAAATTGTTTCAACCGTACCCAGTCTCCCCTATGCTACGGCTACATTGTCGCGACAACGCGAACTACATTTCGCGCGCTCTCTCTCGCACACCTCTCGACGTCTCGCTGTACAACAGAGAGCGCGCGAAGTTTAGTTCGCGTCATAGCGACATGTAGCCGTAGCATAAGATAAGTAGTGATTCAAGGAATTAGGGAAGCAGTTAAAAAGTTTAATTATGGCTACCTGTCGCCGTTGTGCTGTCCGGCGAGCTCCATCACAAGCGCCTGAAATACAAATTAAATATAGTCATTAACACATGAATCATAACAGAACCAGATTAGGACAAATATGAACAAAAAAGAAATTGCCAAAAGCTCTAAGCTGTCGATTGAAGTTTAAAATGGTAGTATAGTTAGTTTCTGAAACAGCATTACCTATCATCTACGTCTAATCCATAACTTATTTAATTTCTTTTGAATTTCAACACGTCTTTCGCTCATATTTATCTAACGCGCCAATTTTACATCCGGCAGACAAGGCCTCACATTGTCATGGCTAGACTAATACATATAAATCCCACCTCCTCACAATAATACAATTAACTCAGTACGCGACATAAACGTTTACAACGAGACAACCGCAGGTCTATGGCAACAGGTGGATACTAAAATCATCCTTATTTCAAAGGAGTAAGGGTGGTTTTACAGTTCAAGTGGTACCACTGATGTGTAGTTGTATTATAATGGGAGTAGACAATGGGACCTGCTTTCTAATATAAGTCGTGGTCGCTATGCGGGAATCCCGCGGTGATTCACGATTCACGGTATCAGATAAAGTGGTGGATATAGGGAAGGTAGAATGGCGATTTGGTGATATACTCGCTAAACAGCGTGTATATCGCCAAATCGCCATTCATTCATTCATTCATTCATTTTTCATTCATTTATCATAAACATGTAGAATAGATGTCGGAAGGATGATAAATTTGATTGTAGAGATTGTTTGAGAAAAGCATAGGTACCTACGAGTATTACTCCACCCGTAGTAGTTGGTTAAGATATTTTAAAGTATTTTTGATAATGGGTCTGTCTTCTGTATCTGAATTATATTTTAGGTGGTTTTAAGCAGCCCGGCTGCGAAGAATGGCACCTGTTCATGGCTTATGACCGTGGACATATTAAATATATTATGTAGGTAAATTAAAAATTTGGCACATCATTTCTTTTTTGTAAAATTACTTCGAATTGTTTTCTTAAGATAAGGAGATTTAAAATTGTTGGTACACCACGTAACTTTAAGCTTCGAAGAAGAGCAAAGTGTTCTAACACAGGCAATTTTTGTCCTAAGGTCACTTCAACCAGTAGATGACATCTATTGGTTGAAGTTATGTAAGTACTACATTGTAGTACTTACATAACTTGTGAAAGATAATAAATTATTTGTATTTCTATTTGTAAATACTTTAAAAATATATCCCAGTAAATGACTGTATTTTGCTTGTGCTCAACGTAATCGAATTAAGTAAAGGCTTAATAAATAAATAAAATAAATAAATAAAACTTTTACTAGACATTTTGAATAGGTACCAATACATGGAAACAGCGCCGTTCTTACTGAACCCAATAAAATTAATACGCCTCCTCATAGTCACCCATCTTCAGTTTAATCCGCTAATCTAACCTCGCTATAACCGCAACCTAACCTCGCATAGCGCACTAACTAGAGAGTGAAAGTATCGATGTGATCGATGACTCGCAGAACACGTGAATAGAGATGTACCGCTTATCGATATATAACACAATAGTGGGGCTCGTAATAGAGGGCGTTCATTTGTTTTAGATTCAAAGTTGTTAATGATTGAAGAAAGCTTTTTATGTCTGGGAACTGTCTTATGATATGTTGAAATCAGATGAAGAGGATCCACATTGGTAAGCTGGCAAGACGAAAAAGGCTATCATTAGGATGGCTGTTCAACACGACACTGATCTAATAACACATTATTACGCCTGTATTCCTTGAAGTTATAGGCAGAGTTGTTTGTTAAGCCCCACAACACATTACACTTCGTGATTATATTATACTGAAATCGATGTTTTCATGTGCGTTGAAGAAAGTGGACGATTCAAACCCCAAGCAGAAGCGACCGGGTGAGCAGATGCACAGTAGTATCGACAGGGCCTATTTGGTAAGTGACAACCATAAGTAAAGTACCTACAATATCACGATTAGCTAGTTTTATTAGACATTGATTATTTTTTTTGCCCTCTGCCGTCCACAGATGGTGCGCTGCACAATTCACGTTTTGTTCATATACCTATTTTTATTTTGTGGCAGAGTATTTGTAACTCACATAGCATGAACGTCTTATAATAAAAGTTACCTATACTTGTATTATATATATAAGGACAAGTTATCCAGCTCGGTAGACACAACTTTTAGAAAGAAGCCGAAAGGAAGATCCGATTGGGTTGGGCAGCGTTTGGAAAACTTCGTCAAGTCTTCTCGTCGCCAATCCCGCAGTGTTTGAAGACTAAGGTCTTCAACCAGTGCGTCCTGCCCGTTATTACATACGGTGCCGAAACGTGGACACTGACAGTCGGGCTGGTCCACAAATAAAAGGTCGCTCAGCGCGCCATGGAGCGGACTATGCTCGGAGTTTCTTTGAAGGATAAGATCAGAAATGAAGTTATCCGGAAGAGAACCGGAGTTACCGACATAGCCTGCAGAGTCAGCAAGCTGAAGTGGCAGTGGGCTGGCCATGTGTGTCGAGGGACTGATGGTCGGTGGAGCAGACGAGTCCTGGAGTGGAGACCGCGTATCGGCAAGCGTAGTGTGGCACGCCCCCCAGCTAGATGGACCGACGACCTTAAAAAGGTGGCTGGGACAAACTGGATGCGGAAGGCGGAGTGTTTACGCTGTCCCATCACTATTCCAGAGCCGGCCGCCATGACAGCGCGTGGGCAGACGCGCTCCCACTCCACGAGACTCTGCCAAAAGGCGCGCTCGCAATCACACGCATTTTTTTATTACCGGAACCAGTGCACATTTAACTTAGTATCATTAAAGTGTTTGTTATTCAGTATAAAAGGAAAATAGTCATTATATTTTATATTTAAAACAGTCTAAAGTGTTTAATTACAACTCTCTACAGCAAGAAACAAAATTCCAAAAGAGAAACGAATATAAAACAAGTACACTCAACAATATGGCGACCGTGACAGGACTATTTTCTGTGCGGGAAGCGCGGAATAATTTTAGAGGAAAGCGAAGATAGCTATCCACGGAAGTACGGACCAGTCGAGATTGGAAGTGGAATCCAGGGCCTGGCAGCAAGCTACATCAATCATAAGGTGTGCCCGTTCCTTATTCCTACCTACCAGACATCCCTGATTCCGATACCAATTCTTCGTTTGTGTGAGCATTGTATATTGCTAGGATTTTCGGCTGCGGGTGTCTAGCTTAACTAGGTGGAGTCAGTGCTTGTACATAATATTCTAACCGTACCTATTACTTATATATGGGGCAAATAAACTGGTACAGCTACGTCTAATGTACATATTCGTTCACGCGAACGATTACATAAGCTGTAAACCCAATTTACCTACCTTACACTATTGTCTCTCTTATTTCTCTTTATTGCCATTTTGCATTCCCCGCTTAAAGGGACGTACATACTTCTGTTTCAAGGGTCAATTTTCTCCGTAACTCTGTACGCTGCTAGCTTCTGCACCGCCTTACAGCGCATCTTATTCCCATTTTCAGCTCAAGCACCTACCTAAAAGAAACTAGATATAGGTACATACATAGCGCACATCGGCCGGCGCACGAGGCGAGCGACGCCTGTACCGGACGAACCTCCCTCCCCACGAGTGCCAGCCCTCTCCCGCGCTACACGTGGCGATTGTACAAGGCGAACCGGGGCGCCGGGACCTGGGCACTGACGCTGATTTACAGCTGCTGCATGTATGGTCGCGGGGTTTGCGTGGAGATCAGGTATTTAGTAAACGTTTTAATCATTTTGGTGGGCTTAAGCCAGTGTACTTCCAATCTGCATTATGTCTGACACGGAGTTAAAAGAGTTGAGACGTCAAAGGGGATCCATAAAGGGAAGGCTAACAAATTTCAAAAACTATTTAAGTGAATTTAAATGTGAAGATTCTTTATCTAAACAGCAATTCTTGGAATTAAAATTAAGACTAAGTAAAATTGAATCGTTGTTTAATGACTATGATGTAGTGCAAAATAAAATTGAGATAATAGATTCCACTGAGGAACTATACTCGGACAGAATTTCAACAGAAAATATTTTTTATAACCAAATAAGTTTAGCGCAAGAATTATTATCGAAATCATACAATGCACAAGATACTTTCGAAAGTAATTTCGAAAATTCCCAGTGTGGTGAGAAGAACTTCAACAATATCAAATTGCCCACAATTAAATTACCCAATTTCGATGGGAATTTCAATAAATGGCTCGAGTTCCACGACACATTCAGTTCATTAATTCACAATAATCCGGGTTTAAATGAGATAAACAAATTCCAATACCTTAAACTGTCACTAAGTGGTCAAGCAGCATCAGTAATAGAATCATTAGAAATTTCCACGTGTAACTATGCAGTAGCATGGAAATTGATTTGTGATCGATATAATAATACAAGACAATTAGTGCACAACCATTTAGTTTCACTTATGAATATACCAACTATAAAGAAATCTGAAACATCACTAAGAGCACTAGTTGATCACATATCAAAGCACATGCGAGCATTAACTAGTTTAAATGAAAAAACTGAAAATTGGGATACTTTAATTATTTTTCTATTCAGCCAAAAATTGGATTTAGTTACCTCCACCAAATGGGAGGAGTATAGAAATAGTTTACCAGAAAAACCTACACTGGATAATTTTTATGAGTTTTTAAGAAATAGCGCTGATGTATTGGACATGGTCAACGCAGGCCACGGTGACAAACATACTACCAATGAAAAGCCACAGAAGTCAAATGATAAATCATCTCGTTCTGAACGGTCTCATAAGACGTTTGTTGCCGCTGCATGCCAAGACAATCCAAATAAACCTAAATCTAAATCCTGTATAATATGTGGAAATGAACATTTAATTTACTATTGTGAAAAATTCAATAGCCTGTCTATCGATGAAAGAAATGCAGAAGTTACTAAACATAAGCTGTGTGCAAATTGTCTGCGGAGTGGGCATTTTGCTCATCAATGTCCAGCCACTCCATGCAGATTTTGCAAAAGGAAACACAATTCCTTGTTACATAAAACTAATTTGTCTAGTTCTAATAATGTAGAAAGAAAGGATAATTCTAATCCTACCACACGTGTCTGCAATCCAATTGCACTATCAACCTGTATCGAAAACCAGGTACTTCTATCAACGGCAATTGTTATATTAAGTAGCAATAAGCAAAGCCATGAGATCCGATGCCTATTGGACTGCGGCAGTCAGTCATCATTCATATCGGAATCTCTAAAATCTAAACTATGTATTGATAGCCAATCTATTAACACTGTATCTGTAACTGGCATCAATAACATGACATGTGCAGCTCTAGAATGCTGTAACATAACTATTAAATCTCGTACTAATTCATATTGTAAAGAAATCAAAGCTTTTGTTATACCACATATAACAAGTAGCTTACCTAATTCTAAAGTTGATGTATCAACACTAAACATGCCCAAGAATATCACACTCGCAGATCCTAGTTTCTATAACCCATCGCAAATAGATCTGTTGTTGGGAGCTGATATTTTTTGGGATGTGATTTGTCCTACTAATCAGATCAAATTGGGAAATTCTAATCAACCTGTACTACAAAACTCCCAGTTCGGTTGGTTGGTAGTGGGGCCAATCATGTGTCCTAACTATGTACCAAGTAAGGAAATTCACTGTAATTTCAGTCAAGCCATACGTCAACAATTGAAGCAGTTCTGGGAGCTGGAGGAGCTGCCAGAGAGATCGAAGCTAACGGTGGAGGAACGTGCCTGTGAGGACCACTATGTGCAGCACACGCGCCGCCAGGAAAACGGCAGATTTTGTGTCACGTTGCCTTTGCGAGACAAACCAGAACTATTAGGTGATTCTCACGCTCGAGCTAAGCATTGTTTGTATTCACTAGAAAAGAGACTCAAAAGGCAACCTGACATAAAGGAACAGTATGTAAGCTTTATTAATGAGTATGCTAGCCTAGGTCATTTATCTGTAGTGGAGCGACCTGACCCGGTGAATCTATTGCCACATCATCCGATCCTAAGAGCACAGAGCGAAACGACAAAATGTCGAGTAGTATTTAACGCTTCTTCAAAAACCGAGTCAGGTCTCTCTTTAAATGACTTGCTTATGGTAGGGCCTACTGTTCAAGACGATATTTTCTCAATATTGATCAGGTTTCGGCAGCATACGTACGTAATGACTGGCGATATTGAGAAAATGTACCGTCAAATTCTAGTAGAAGAATCTCAGAGGTACTTGCAAGTAATTTTGTGGCGTGAGAATGAGGAGGAGCCCATGAAGTACTTACAGCTTAACACTGTAACCTACGGCACTTCATCGGCCCCCTTTCTAAGTACGCGATGTTTAATCCAGCTGAGTCAGGAATGTGATGACCTGTTGATCAAAGAAATAATGTCACATGATTTCTATGTAGATGACCTGATTACTGGTTGCAATGATGAGTCCACACTTTCAGAAATATGTCAACAGATCATTGCAAAACTGGAGTCGGCCTGTTTCAATCTTCGGAAAGTCAAAAGTAATTCAAGTCAATTTATAAATTCCATTGCAAGTACAAGTAATTCTGAGCAAGAAAACTTTAAGATTATCTCATCGCCAAGCCATGCACTTGGAATAGAATGGAATCCAAACACTGATAACATTTTAATGGTGTCCTCGAAACTATATGATTGTAATAATGATACTCCATTTACTAAGCGTTCCATTCTATCCCTTACTTCTAGTCTATTTGATCCTTTGGGTTTACTAAGTTGTTGTACTATTGTATGTAAAATAATTCTACAAATGCTATGGTCTCAGAAACTAGCCTGGGATGAGGAGATACCTCCTAACATCAATATAATGTGGAAAAATTTTATTGATAATGTATATCACTTGCAAACTATTGATATACCTAGAAATGTTTGCTGTGCTAATCCCGTAACCATTGAGTTACATTCATTTTCGGATGCCAGTATGAAGGCTTATGCTGGATGTGTGTATGTGAGGTCAACTGATGCTCTAGGCAACTGCACAGCACGTCTTTTGTCCGCTAGAGCTAAGGTGGCACCACTGAAGACTACAACCATACCCAGGTTAGAACTTTGTGGTTCACTTCTAGTTGCTCGCTTATGCGACAAAGTTTGTAAATCACTACGTTGTGATATTTCTAATAAAACTTATTGGTCGGATTCTAAAATAGTACTGGGTTGGCTGTGCACGCCTTCTCATAAACTGCAAACTTTTGTTGCTAACCGCGTGGTATCCATTAATGAACTGTGCAATGACAGCAAATGGCTGTATGTCCCTACATCACAGAACCCGGCTGACATAGCCTCTCGTGGTGTTTTCCCAAACGAAGTGAAATCATTGTCATTGTGGTGGCAGGGACCTACATTCATTCACGACGGGGAAGAATATTGGCCAAATCAAGGCAGTAATGTAACGTATGCAACACTACCTGAAGTGCGGGTAAACACTGCATGTGTCAACGAGACACAATCTTCTAATTTTGTAATTGATATTACGAATTATTCTAGTTTCACTAAGTTAAGACGTGTTGTTGCATACATATTTCGTTTTTATAACAATATTGGGAATCCTAAGAATCAAAATAAACAAATGTTAACTGTAGATGAATTAGCACATGCAGAAAATAAGTTGGTTTATATCTCTCAACAAGAAAGCTTTCCAAAATTTGAAATGCAATGTAAAGTAGCTCCACTGTTAAGTTTAAGTCCATTTATTGATGATGATGGATTGATGAAAGTTGGGGGCAGACTGCAAAACTCGCAATTCGAATATAATAAGAAGCACCCCGCTATCATTGATTCTAATCATCACTTAGCAAAGGTATTGTTTAACTACTATCATACTTTACACATGCATGCAGGTCCACAACTCCTCCTCTCACTAATTCGCGAAAAGTACTGGCCTCTAAGAGGGAGAGCTTTAGCTCGAAAGGTTTTTAGAAAATGCATTTTATGCACTCGCATGAAAGGAGCAGTTGCCAAACAAATAATGGGTAACTTACCATCTCCTAGGTTAACTCCAGGTTATCCATTTGAAGTCACAGGTACTGATTTTGCTGGGCCGTTTTTATATAGTGATAGAAAAGGCCGCGGTTCCAAACTAATTAAATGTTATTTTTGTGTTTTGGTATGTTTTAAGACTAAAGCTGTACACTTAGAATTAGTAAGTAGTCTTAGTACGGAAGCTTTTATTCTAACTTTACGTCGTTTCATAAGTAGAAGGGGCAAACCCCTTGAAATATGGTGCGACAATGGCACCAATTTTGTCGGTGCCAGTCGTGAATTAGGTACGTTTTTAAAATCTAACTCAAAGTCTGTGTCAGAGCCTTTTGCAGAAGAAGGCATAAAATTTAAATTTCTACCTGCATACTCCCCAAACTTTGGAGGTCTGCATGAGGCAGCTGTAAAGTCTGCTAAGTACCATTTGAAAAGGGCCTTGGGTGATTTCCATTTTAATTTTGAAGAGCTCACAACTCTGCTCGCACAAATAGAAGCAATACTGAACTCACGGCCCCTTTCCCCTCTTTCTTCCATTCCTCACGATCTGTCCCCTCTTACCCCAGGGCACTTCCTTATCGGAAGAACTATGACATCGCTGCCAGCGCCAGATCTACAAGAAGCTAAGGGCAGCAGCCTACACCGGTACGCCAGGATCGAGCAGGCCAGGCAGCACTTCTGGCGTCGATGGAGCCACGAATACGTCTGCGAGCTACAGCAGCGCACCAAGTGGCAGAAGCGCCACCCGAACCTGTCACCTGGTCAGTTAGTTCTGATTAAACAGGAGACTACCCCACCATTAAAGTGGCCTCTGGGAAGGATTGAAGCTGTTTTCCCAGGCTCTGATGGTGCCTGTCGAGTGGCCGACATCAAAACCACCAAGGGCATCGTGCGCAGAGCAGTGAACCGTATATGCCCACTACTAGAAGACGACTCTTGAAACGGGAGGTTTCAAGGCGCGGGAGGATGTTTACGCTGTCCCATCACTATTCCAGAGCCGGCCGCCATGACAGCGCGTGGGCAGACGCGCTCCCACTCCACGAGACTCTGCCAAAAGGCGCGCTCGCAATCACACGCATTTTTTTATTACCGGAACCAGTGCACATTTAACTTAGTATCATTAAAGTGTTTGTTATTCAGTATAAAAGGAAAATAGTCATTATATTTTATATTTAAAACAGTCTAAAGTGTTTAATTACAACTCTCTACAGCAAGAAACAAAATTCCAAAAGAGAAACGAATATAAAACAAGTACACTCAACACGGAGGACAGGGTGTTGTGGCGCAGTCTGGGAGAGGCCTATGTCCAGCAGTGGACTGCTATAGGCTGAGTTGATTGATTGATGATACTTGTATTATTTAAGATTTTTATAGTTAAAACTATAAACGAAAAACCGAAAAAAAATATGTTATTTCATAATGTTTTTCATCACGAAATTAAATGAGGTCATAAGTAAAGAACCCAAACAAAATACTGTGAAGCGGCACCTTACACCCCTTAACGCTTCATATGCCAAACGAATAAAAAGCAACTGTGTCTCGCGTGGATCGTGGACGAAGGGTTAAAGCTTGTTTATTGTCTGTATGAGAAATAGTATTTGCCCCGCAGTGAGACAGTAACTGGCGGGTATTATTCATAGGATAGGTTTCTTAGAGTTAGCTTAGGTGTAAAGTGACCTCTATAGAGAGGGTCAAAACAAGTAGGTTCTGTTTATGGTAACGGGTGATGCTAGTCTATCAATGTCTCAATTTGTATATTGTTCCTTACTCTTGTGTCATGTTTATTATTGTATATGTATATATATATTCCCAGTCTGCAATAGGCATTTTATTTTTGTTTTGATTGTTTGTTGTCATTTGCCAGTGTCACAACATAGAGCACTTTAAATTGTCTGTGGTCCCTGACCCTGACATCAAGAAATGGACAAGATTGTCAAACTTTTATGGCTTAACTACGAGGCTTTTTGCTACTTTTTTGTGTTTATTTTACTTAATATTTTATGTAATGTGCTTTTTGTTTGTTCAGCTTTTTTTTTTCTTTCTTTTCTTTCTATATTTGTGTAGATAAGTATATGCTTTATTTAAGTATGTATTTATTGTATATGTAACTGGTACACCACTGACTACCTGCAGTATTGTTTCTCCTTCTCCCTTTAATCCATCCAAAGGTTGTCTGCAGAAGATTGCTTTTAGCGATAAGATCGCCCATTGTGTCACCCTTTTTTTATATTTTTTTTATTGTTGGCATCTCGTAGTTGACCTTGAGAGGTCGTCACTACTCAACCGGACTATCCTGTGGCTGCCTTAAGCGGATTCAAAGCCTCCAGCCAGGGGAGTGTCACCCTATACTAAAATTTCAACATTTATATCTGTAATATTTGTGGTGTACATAAGAAAGAGTATTCTATTCTATTCTGTTCTCTATTATGTACTTACTTGTCGCCATAGTCTACACCTATACCTATTACGATGTCAGCATTATTTATACTTAGGGTTGACATATCAAAACATTATGGGCTGATCAGACATGTCTCTCTGTGTCAGGGAACGGGTCGTAGTCCACCATGCACGCGGACCTAGTGGGTTGGTTGGAATGTCACATGTCTTCGATTTTTTTGTTCTAGGATATGTTGGTTTCCTCACTGTTTTCTTTGACTGTTTTGAGAGTAGTATAAAATGTAAAAACCGGCCTAGTGCGTGTCGTACCACGAACAATGAAAGGTTCCGTAGTCGGGATGAATTTACCTCAAAAACAAACTTAACATTATAGTTGGTAAAACATGTTACATACATCGATATACTTCACGTTCAATTCTCCAACTGCTAATGTAAGTTGGTCGACTATTACTCGTTAACTTGTAAAGCCTACTTAGCTGTGATAGTACTACCATTATTTTTTTCACATATCCAAAAACAACCATTTAGCACATGACTCTAACAAAAATTAGCACTTTAAAACTTAATATTACGCAATCGAAAAATTGTGTTCACAGACCCTAATACTTACTACTAAGCGTCTCTGAGCTATAGCGGTAGACAGACAGACGGACATGGCGAAACTATAAGAGTTCCTTGTTGACTACGGAACCTTAAAAAATAAGTGCCTGCCTGGGTTTGAACCTACCACCTACCCGTAGGTTGGGGCCGTTAGCTCTGGGGTACCACTCTTTGATTGACATACGATTGGATTTTTAGGGTCTTTTTCCATGTTTTCAGTGCCTTTAAATCCCTTATCTTCCGTTGTTAACTTATTTTGCTCGTTAAAAAGTAGGTAGTCAGATGTTTTTGGGCCAAACTGCAAAATTTTATTATGATATTTCCTAGTGTTTGATCTGGCAACCTTATAAACTTCAAATTGTGCTGTCACTACTAAAATAACTGTTATCAATGTAATACATACAATTCGGAAAGGTTAAAGAAAGGTGTGATTTAGTACCCACACTTTGCCTATGACTGTATAAGGTAGCATTTATAGGTTTGCCTACAGCTATGTCCATTTCTCTTATAAGTCATGTCGAATACTTTCGTGTCCTCACGAGTTATTCGAGAAATGCGTCAGCATGGTTGTTAGTGATCTTCTAACTGAATAGGCAACAGATTGTTGCGCCACTTCTTCCTACCGGCTAAAGCACTTAGGAAGTGGTGGAGGGCGGGTGTTTTGGGGACTGCCTTATGTAATGTTGACGTTAAAAATATATACTCAGCCTAATTTGAATACATGTCTTTTGATTTTAATCTATTAATTACTTAAAAACTTGATAAACGTGTCGGAAAAGCTCTTAAATACTATCTCCTGTGTGCTACTTTTTTGTTTTCGGGGAGAGATCTTCAAAATGCGCCCAGATTTTGGAGATAATACCGGAGAGTGATTTTGAGTGTTACATTCTGACGTCACTAAAACCACCCCGGTGGTGACCATTAGCGCATGGCAGGGGGCACCGTGTCCTCCTTAAAAACCAGCCTGGATCCTCTCTGTGCAACGCCTGTTAGGACCCATCACCCTTCCCTGTGAAGGTTGTAAAGTGGGCTTCCTGTGTCCTACCTAATGCTTCTGATTTTAAAATAAACGGAGACCAATATGACACTCGTAACAAACCACTGAGATTCCAAATAAAGTAATCTATTTTAAAATAACTTTGTTAAAGTATGCAGTATATTATGTACTACGATGACTGCGGTTGAATGAAAAGTAAGGGGACCTATAAAAAGTTACAGTTATTGAGACGTTCTAACAAAAGTTCGTGACATTTAAATATAAGTGATTTAACTTTCCCTCACATAACTGAAGTAATAACGTACCTGTCCAACTATACTCTGAACATTCATTATCGATCGAAAGATTATTTTTATCATATTATTTACCTAATTTTCTGGGGTCACCTATTACGGCGTGTTAATGGCTTTCCAATTTTATTTTATTTATTTAGGGACAAATGTTAAAAACGTACTCGTAATCATTAGGCATTGAAACAGTTTCATCTTACTAAGTGAATCCTTTTATAAATTGTATTGAAAAACCAAAATAAATTAGTTTTGAATCATTAAGCCGATTGGTTGAAACACTCCATAATATAGCATAACGATGTGCCGACAGTCCGATACAGATAACCGCACGATTTATGACCACTTGCGCAAGCGCAGGCTTTCGCTAGGTCGCTGTTGAGACGTGTACACATGAGTGTAAGTGAAGGTCGGACGTTTTTGGGAACTTTTTTTATTAGTAGACGTTTATGTTATTTTCGTGTCGATTGACTACTTTTGTCAGACCAGAATGTCCAGAATGACCTGGACAGTTCTGGCATTCGCCTCGTTCCAATCCTGGAAAGCGCAAGTGGTTCAAATATTAATAGCCTACCTTGAATGTCTGATATTTCGATTATGTTTTGGGGGTTTTCTTTTTACGAGACATTGTTTTAGTTGTATTGATCGTTGTCTATTCTTGAAGAAGGTTAACATAATTAAAATAAGTATGCATGGATGTAATAATAATAATAGATAATTTATTATCAGCTAGGTTACAAAGACCCACAGATACATATAATAACAATTGTGTCTAATAAATAAAACTTAAAACTATGATATAATATCAAATAGTTGCACTAAGTCTTTGTGCGTTCTGGTGGCACTTGTCCGCGAAAGCGGTGGTAATAGGATTGGCGATCCACTTTTGTTTTTTTGGATTGGAAATTATCAAATAACTTCTCCCGCTCTGCACGGAGCGGGAGGGTGTCAGATTCTTACTGACTAAAACCCACCCGTGTTCCATCCGTTGCCTGTGTTGCCAAGGGCCTCGGTAACCCTTTCGTACCTTCCCGCGATTTGGCGATCCACTAGAATAGTTAAGAAGTTAGTTTTTCAATATTTGGTGGCAATAGGCATATTCCGTAGATATATTATTTAAATAGAATAACTTCATTCCATACTTGCTTTTTGCATTATTTCAGTGGCAAGTCTAAACATAGCCTTACAATCCAGTCGTGAGAAGAAGCTCCGTCGATCTGATCGACTAATACAATTAGAGGCTACAGCAGTACATCGATTGTTTAAATACTTACCATGAACCTTTTATATTTTTTATAAACCTTGATCCCAGGTTTAAACCTGCGCGATTATCGTTTAGTGAGTCGGTATGTAGATAATGTTCTTAGGATGGCTCTTTAATATCGGTATGTTGTGTGAACGTCCTAACATTTGGAATAAATTGTAATAATATCGGACTGTAATTGTCTCATTGCAATACAAGATCTGTATCCACACAGAAAATTAGAATGTTTGCATAGATTATTGCGTGTTTGCGATTTCGTATAGTGAAATCGAGGATAATTGGACGTTCCATTTTGTTATGAACCAGTGGTTTCTAAAGTAAAAAGAGGCATTTCTTGAGAGACAGGATTCGAACTTTCAACCTTACAACACAAGCAAGTGCTACGTCATGACATACGAGTACGGTCAAGGGGTGCGACCAATCCATTACGACTATAGTTTGGGTGGTGAAGTAAGTACTCGTGTCACCTACAAAAAGGACTTAGGAGTGATATTCGACCGCTGCCGCGCTGTCTGAATTTTAGAGATCACATTTCTACCTTTGCGAAGGAATCTTTCATGCGCTTGGGAGTTATTTTGCGAAATACTCGGCTATCGTACACCACTCTGGTTTGATGAAAACTCTAGTCCAGTGTCTGTGTTCGTCACCCCTATCCCGCGACACAAACACTGATGCTAGAAAAGGTACAGAAAACTTCTCTAAGATGCCTCTTCCAAAGGTTGTATCATTTCTATGCCTACATGTACCCTACCAACTATCTTTTAGGGGTTTGGGGTTGGGGTTGGGCTTTAATTCGTTAGAGGTGAGAAGAGGTCTTGATCACGGTAGCCTTTACGGGGACGTATAGACTGCCCAGAGCTCCACTGCCTTTTCTGTCGATTATTTGTGCCCGACAAATACATCGGACACCGTCAGAGCCGCTGGCACAATCTGTTTGCGCAACCGCCATCCAAAACTGTAGCCAGAATCGAATGCCCAGTCTGTCGTACTCTAAAGTTGCTAAATGCCCTTCTGACCCTTGTATGCCCCTTGAATGTGGAGTGTTTACGAATTAATGGGGTAAAATTTTGCGTATATGTCTGGTGTCTCACAGAAGTGATAGCTTTCTCTTACTTCTTATGCAAGGGAGTCCACTGCTCCAGTTTTAAATTAAATTATATAAAACATAATTACTGTTAACGTAATAGTTGTTTCTTTATTAATTAATGTAATTGGTGTTGTACCGTTTAAATTAACTATAAATCAATAAATAAAATAAAAACCTCTTCTCTCTAAATACTCACTGCCCCTAAGTTACTGCTATTGTCACCGTTATACCGACCACCAGAAACCATTGTGTACATCAACGTGGGCCACTATATCCCATCGAGGTACAAAGTAACAAAGATGACTTCGGTACCTACCTGACATTAAGTACAGATGGGTTTCAGCAAGTTTACGACGTTCCTGCTCACTTCCTAGAGCTCATAGAGATATGCGACACAGATGACAGACGCTCGGTTACATCGCGGTCGTCCATAACTTGACAATACCGCAGACCGCACGCCTAAATGTCACAGTTCCTATATTACTGGAGATAGTGCTTTACGCAGGGATGGCACTTGGTAAATTGGGTGTTTTTCTTCGCACTACGCATCGGATTTTGAAGCAGTCAGTTTCACCATCACTTAGAAATCTTATTCCGGAAGTTTTATGTGCATAATACATTGCTATTAAACATACATATAATAAAGAAATCTCGATGTATTCTCAAGTCGTAATTAAACCGCGCAAAGCAAAAGCAGGTCGCTACTTTAGACATATTACACTTTTACATCTAAAGCACCAAGTTTATTTTTGTCCTAAACTTTCTCAGCCCATTGCTAAACGGATTGATCATGTCATCAAACTCATTTATAAATCATCACGTGTTTATTCGTGGCAATTTTCTTACGAAGGGAGTTTCAGTAAGCTACCCTTGTCTCTTTAACTATTTCTCAATCCAGCTTTTGGATCAATGCAATAATAGGACACGGAGTGTCATATTTTCTAATATGAAACAAAAAAGGTATAATGTGATAAATGTCAAGGATATGGGAGATCTCTAACAAAGAAATGCATTAGCTTTTGAACTTAAGAGCCTCGCAAAACACTAAAACAGTCATTTCAAAACTAAGCCGACCGAAGAACCAATCATTGACAACCCTGCACCGTTAGAGAGTGTGTTAGCACAGTTGTATAACAAAATAATATGATGTCTGTCTATGCAGTTAAACGAGTATAATATCAAAACGCCGCATATTGACTGTAACAATGGAATAGTGCCAGTAATAACTCCTTATGAGCTGTAATCTTTTGTAGAATACTTGGATTTAATATAGAACAGATGCGTGGGTTTTACCTGAAGAAATTAGTAACTATTTTGTCTAGTCTAGATATCTACTAATGCCTAGGTATTACATATAATAAAGCTGTATGTTTCCGGTCTCTTATCCTATGAATATTCATTAATTCTACACAATTCCCTAGATTGTGTTGATTTTTTTTTGTTTTTATTGTATAATTCGGCTTATATTTCGGATTGAATACAGGGTGAGTTTTTGAGATAATAATAATAATATAGTACTCCAGCCCGAATTTCAGTCAATCTCAGCGGAGACTAGCCGTCTACGCGGGAGATATTATAGTGCACAAGTGTGTGCGCAGTCACAGGTCGTGTACTCTCTCTTTCCTCACTCTTATAGTCCGCTGGGACGGCAATCCGACACGATCGTAGAGAGATCAGGCGCAGGACCAACGGCTTAGCGTGCTTTCCGAGGCACGGGTCTATCACACCGCCAACTTCCAAACTCCGGGCTGTTACTGAGAAATTCCAAATGGGAAACCCAATAACACTTTGCATGACCTGGGAATTGAACCCAGGTTCACGTCGCTCAGCAGTCGTGCTTGCGACCGCGAGACCAATGGGGTAGTTGAGATACTGAAGGTCTGATGGACGAAAACATAACTGAAGCGATAGTAAACATAAGTGGTTTCAAAGCTCAATTTATTGTTAGGTATTATTGGTCAAGGACAGCTAATAAGACACAATTGATTTTCTATTGTTTGACTCCGAATCGGTGTCGCGCGGGGTTTAACAGGCCTGTATTGTCTCATTGCCAGGCAAAGACCTTTAAGTTCAAACTGTTTCATTATTCATTAGACTTTTTGAAAAAGCCCCAGGCTTAGCCAGAAGTCGAACAAGTGATATTCCGATACAGATCAATGCAGAGTTGCTCCTTAACTGTCAAAAGTTTCAGTGGCGTGCACAGTTAGAGAAACAGGTAGAGAGAGAGCAGTGGATAATTAATAGTATTTATGAATCAAATCATTATCTGCCTATCCTTTTTCCAAATATATTGGGGTCAAATTCCGATCTAACCGGGAGCGGTAGCAATTCTTTATGGCAGATACCTGAGCCGACGGTTGCGAGCGCCATTATTCATTGTTCTGACTGTTTGTCTGTCTGTTGCACTTTCCTAAGTGCAACCTATAGTATGCCTGTATGTAAGCTATATGATGAATGATGGTAATCAACAGGTACCTAGTATATTGTCTATGTTGGGGTCGGCTAAATACCAGTATTTTACATGGAGCGAGCAAGGAGCAGTGGTGGCCCAGTGGTAACGGCCGCGACTTACGAGTTGTAGGTCGTAGGTCCGAACCCAGACAGGCGCTTTACTTTGTGTAAATTATTACATCATAACTGCTCTCAAAACGGTGAAGGAAAACATCGTGAGGAAACCGGCATGTCCTAGAACCAAAAATACGAAGACATGTGACATCTACCAACCCTCACTGGGCCTGCGTGGTGGATTACGGCCCACTCCCTCTCACAGAGATGAGGCCTGTGTCGCAGCAGTGGAAACATTATAGGCTGATTATGTGTGTGTACATGGAGGAGCGACTGCCTATCTGACCTCCACAACCGATTTACTGGGTAACATGATACCCCTTGGTAAGACTGGAATTGGACTGGCTGTTTATGAATCAAATATTTATGCATGAATCACAAACTCCTCCCATGACATTCAACGTCATTATAACCTGACAGCTTTATATTAAACCCTTGGGCAGAACAGCAGGCTGTTTAGTTGTCAAGCGATGCTTGTCAAGAATTACGCACGCGACGTAGAGGTCGAGGCTAGCGACGCCTGTAGCCTGTCAACAGGCTATCAAGATGATTTATAATAAGGAGATTTTTTTTGTTGTTTTGTTTTTATTTACTGAAGTGTTGTGTGCAAATATCGATACTTGACCTTAACGACTACATTCACCATTTCTCAATTAAATGTGTATCTAGAGATCTATTTGTGAAAATACCTAGAAACCGCCATTAGGTACCTATTAAAAATATCTGGAATCTATATGAGTCATCTCATATCTAGCAATTAGATCTGTCTATAGATTCCCTAGGTCTGTCTCAAACTCAAACTCAAAGCATTTATTTCAATTAAACCATTTACAGGCACTTTTGAATTGTCAAGGAGTCGGTCAGTTAGAAATATGAAGCTAGTTGCCTCTCTCTATAAATATGAAGCTGTCTGTCCTGTATCTAATAATTATCTGTGCACTGTCACTACTGTAGGTAGCCCTTTAACGTGACCTCCATTTTTGATTTCAGTTTACCTAATTTCATGACTAAAAACGTTTACAAAATATATTTATCAAATGCGAAAATAACCGCCATCAACGAAAATATCGATCTATAAACTTCGATAATTTCGTATTTCGAACGTCGAAGCTCGATTGATGCGTCTGCGCATATAATTACTGTGATCTAGACTTATAATGGCGTTTCACAAGTTCCGTTGAAGCAACGTCGTTAAGATATGGTTCGATTATAATGTCGACATAATCTTGGGCTCGTTGAACAAATATTATTAGTTATTAGCCTTCGATTTGTTTTAAGATACATATTTTTGAGTGATTGGATGAAGGTAAATTTAAGGATTAGGACTTCTATTTATAATGATAGCTTAATATTGTGGTACTAAACATTTGAATTGAATCTAAATATTGAACTCCAGTTAATCGTATAGATTTTATGGCGTAATAAAAATGGTCGGTTTGGTAATTATTAGGTAGGTGTCCTTAAAAGAGCTTTGACATCTAAGTATAACACATAACTTTCTCTAAATAAGTACAGACCTCGGGTTACCTAAAGTTCCGGCTTTCCAAAGGATTATTTGATAAATGTGTGATAACTTACATATCATAATCAGCGTAAATAACAGCATCGTCTTCATCATGTCGGCTCCTAAACTACTCCGTCTCCACCGCATGACAGTTCTGAAACAAAGAAATTAGATTAAATAAAAATTACGATTTAAGAAAAATCGTTTGTGTTTGACTCCGTCTTAAAATGTGTTGTTTTTACGGGCATTAGTACTTTGTATCCTGTAAAATCATGCCAAACTGATAGAAAGAGACACAGACTCTTTTTCGATTTGTAATATCAATTCTTTTGATAATAATTTCTTTTGAAGTCCTTTTGGGCATCACAGTCATAACTATTACTGCCTGGACTCCGGAACAGTCTAGTCTGCACTGATAGGTTCCTACTAAACCTTTTTCAAAATTCTTATTAAGATACTGAGCCTGCTAAGGCTCTAACGCGATAGCTTGTTCAAGCTATAGATAGCAGCGTCTATCCAGACATATTCCACAGCAAATTCCAAATAGTTCGCCTGGACTAACAATTTACATGACCTCAATATTGAATCCAAACTTTCATCGTCTCTCATATTCACGAGACCAACCGGAACTTCGCGAACATACCACCACGTCTAACGACAGTCGGTGCGCACGCGCAATGATGACGTCACGGAGTCACGACCAACTGCTACATCTGGGATTTATTGGTGTACTACTTATACAGCGGGATACTAAGACGGATGTGAACTTTGGTTTAAATGTAGAACATTTCTAACTTAGGTTAAGTTTATTACCAACAAGTCTCAAAATGGCGCCTGAAAGCAGGAATAATATGTGGGGCTAACAAGGAATTTGTGTGTGGGACGAAACTTCATGGGACGAATGTGAAACAAATCAGAATGTATACTATCTAAAATGAACTTTTTTACGAAGCCTAGCGATCTACTTTTTTTTTTTTTGTTCCGGAAAAAGTAGGGAAAGGACAAAGAAACCATGAATGGATTGTGTGAAAGATATTGTGACTGGAAAGAGGGTGACTACTGACATGAGGGCTAATTAAGATTATGGAAGGCGAAAACATGCTTCGCGACTTCTAAATACATGATCAAATTGAGTCATGGATGAAGTTCGTCTCATAATGTTTTGTAATTTTAAATGTTTGCTCGTTCGTCCTATTTTTTCTGTAAAAATATCTAGGTACTATCTTTCTTTCATTTAAATACCGTTTTAAATCAACACAGACAATTTCCATCTGTTGTAAATACTATAATCATTCGTTATCTAACGTTTCCATAACCTTACATTCCGACACGTCTGGGCGATTGCTTGTTACAAATCTCACATCACCGATGACACTATTTAAGGTTAAACAGTTGAATCCTGTGTGTGTGAAATAACGTTTCATAGCTATTAACTATTTCTGTTGGCAGTCACTAAGGTATTTAGAATAGCTATATTCGCTGTTCTTGATACACAATTTCTTAGTTTCAAAGTGTGAAAGATTGTTTATTATAGGAGTGTATAGATGATCCATTCAGTAGTTTTTACCCGACTGCCCCAGAAGGAGGGTAATGTTTTTCGAGAGTATGTATGTATGTATGTATGTATGTCTATTTCTTTGGCACGCTCTGTAGCCTAAACGGCTTGATGGATTTTAACTTAAGAGGTGTCGTTAGAGTCGTCTTCATTGTGGGAGTGACATAGGCTTTATAATATTTAGATATATATTGCATCTGAAAATACAAAAACGGGGGGGGAAGGTTTTTTTTTTAAATAAATAATAACAATATTGATATCAAATCAAAGATAGTAATGAATCAATTCCATATATATATTAATAAAACTAAAAAGCTAGAAATAAAACAAATTATTTAAAAAACAAAAACCTGACTGCAAAAACACATACCTAACTGAAAAGAGAAAAACAAGCGTTATAATCTATAGAATTTTGGTATCGCAGGCGGGGGCAAACCAATAACCTGAAATATGGTGTAACTTTTGTTTGTCCCCGCCTGCGATACCAAAATTCTATGAATGCTTGTTTTTCTCTTTTCAGTTATGTGTTTTTGCAGTCGGGTTTTTTGTTGTTTTTGTAACAATCTCTGAAAGAAAAGCCTCTTTCTGAGATAAAACCAACTGTCAACAATTTTAAATTAAACTAAAACAGAACGAAATCATTTGCGGAAAACCATAATTATTATATTGTAAAAAAAATATAATTTAATTTATTGCATTTTTTTCAATATATTTAATCAAATTTGCAATCAATTCACTAATAAAAAGTACTGTAAAACAAACTCAGACGTGAAGAAAATCGCGAGTTACTGCGCACGCGCTGTTCCGGAAGCCGTGACATAAGATGGCCGCGCTTCCGGCCGCCACTGTTGCTATGCCATTTAATAGCAACAGGTCACTTTCCAACGACTTTTGAACTTGTTTTATACATTTTCCTGGAGCTGATTGCGGAATGGATATGCTAATGCCATGAAGTTATGTTTGAAAGGTAAACGACTGTAAACTAACTATAAACTGTTTATGAGGTAGTAAAGTCAGCCATCGTACATAAATGGTGTGTAGAAATGTATAATTATGATTTGTATTGGCAAGCACAGCAATAATACAATTATACAGGCTTTTTTTTTTTGAGGGTGGGAAATCATCAAATAACTTCTCCCACTATGGGCGGAGCGGGAGGGTGTGTCAGACTCTTACTGACTAAAACCCACCCGTATTCCATCCTGTTGCCTGTGTTGCAGGGGCCTCGGTGACCCATAAGTACCTTCCCGCGACCCCGGCAGGCATCGACCCTAGTGGACCCCTACCTTTGTGCTGACTACATCTCTTTGAGGCGCGCGTGGAATACAACGCACCGTCGACCCGGGCCTGGTCCTTACCGGACGGTGAGCTAGCCATTGCTCACCGTCTGCAAGCCCGCGCCTACGGTGGTCGGAAATCCGCCCGGGATTCCCGACGCCCTGGGCGTCTCCTGCGGCGGCTAGGGGCGAGAGGGCGCGAAACTTGCCTTTCCCTCAACCGTCCCGCCTCCTCCTTCGCGAGCATTGCTGCTTCGCAGAAAGAGGTGACGGCTGCCTATGCCCTCTCGCTCCGTACCATGGCCTGAACCAAGGCCGGACGTGAGAGATCTCTGCCGCCGATCGCCTCCACGAGGACACGGCGGTGCTCTACCCAAGCTGGGCAGACCTCCACCGTATGCTCCACCGTGTCCTCCGGGCGATCCACACAGTGGTGACACCCGGGCGTTTCCTCCCGCCTTATCCGACACAGGAACCTCCCGAAGCTGCCGTGTCCAGTGAGGACCTGCGTCAGGCGGAAGGTGAGGACGCCGTGGCACCTCTCTAGCCACTCCTCAAAGAGGGGACTTATCGCCGCAATTGTGGCGTGCCCAGCACTGGGTTGCGACAACCGTACTCTCCATGATGCCATGAGATCCCGCCGGAACTCCGTCCGCTGTGCCGCGATTTCTCGCGGCAGCGGACTTACGCCCCGGCGTTTAGCAATTATACAGGCTGACTTGTAATTTGACGTATTTCTTCCTGGGCCAGGATTTACAAATGGTTGAAATATAAAAAAAATGAGTGATAATTGGTTTATGTCATGCCACTACTTTCTAACCTTTGAGCAATCCATCACACGTTCGGTAGGTACCCAGGCCAAGTCACTAGTCGCGGAGCGGCTTGTCCGTAGATGATTTTTGAAAATGGTTAATTCCGCCATTAAGACGCTAACAACACCTAAACCGCGGTCACTGTCTGATTGCATAGAAAAGAAAGAGAAGCGCGATGAGACAACGCTTGTAATTTATTGCAAAATATGAAGCAATTATTTATTTACTCAAAATTGAGTTGAGTAATCGAAAATATCAAACAACCAAGTTCTGCATTCAAATAAGACGTTCTTGTTATTAATTAAATACGTAACGTATGCTGATATTTAATGCAGATATTTTGGATTAGAACTCAAGGTAAGAGGTTAGTTTAACGTTAGTTTGTATCGAGATTTTTTTTTTAAAACGTGTTTTGGTAACAACCATGTTCTGGGAAATATGTTCAAAATTAACATATATTTTTTCCGCAGCCACAAACTATACAGATTTGGCAATTTTTTTTCTTAAGAGAAGCCTATTTTCGACAATTGGGTCTTGTCAGCGCCTTAAGTCCGTTAAGTCCGCCTCTGTGCATTTGTGTGCTTAAAGTATTAAATAAATAAATAAACTTCTTCCTTTAACTTTAAACTGTTTGATAATTTAGAAAATTTGGTAACATCGGAAGGTTTGTTAAAGTGTTAGGTAGGTATCCAATAGCATAGCGATGATGGCCATTCAATTTGAGAGTTTAGAAAAAAGTGTTATTTAGTGACGTAATCTGAGAAATTTTCAAAAATTCATATAAATTGATTTTCGCGAATTCCATAAATTTTCACCTAGGCTTTATGGGGTGCTTAATTGTTGCAAATGGGTCACACTATCACGTCCTAGAAGGAATACGAAGTCACCCTGTAGATTGTTTACTTTGATAACATTATTGTATTGTAGGTGCAATTTATTGAGCGAATGTGAATGGCTGCGTCTAACAAAAATTTAAAGTTTGATTGAAATTTAATATTTACAAAATATCCCAATAGGAAAAACATGTAGTTTCTCCAAGTAGTCCTTAAATTAACTTATAATTAAGTCCTTAGATTAACCCAAAGGTTGACTGGCAGAAAAATGTAATGCACTATTGTACATGAAGTTTGAATCTATACATCTATATATATAAATAAAATTGAACTGTCTGTTTAAAATGTAAAAAAAAAATCTTTTTACTAAATGCAAATAAAAGTGTATATACGGTACTTACTTATAACAAAACAATATATTTTTTTAAATTGTTGCTGTCTGTCTCTTTGTTCCAGCTAGTCTCCTAAACGGCTGGACAAATTATGACGGGACTTTTACTGGCAGATAGCTGAGGTTATAAGGAGTAACTTAGGCTTAAGCTTTCTTTTATTTTAGAAAAAGTCACGCGGGCGAACCTGTGGGGAGCAGCTAGTCTAAATTTTAAATAATATTGAATCTTATTATAAATTTCTCTTTACAGTAGGTACCTACAATACACAATATTGATTAATTTTAAGAAAAATAATGTTTTTTTTTTAGAAAAAGCCACGCGGGCGAAGCCGCAGGCAGCAGCTAGTAAATAATAATAGAACGAATAATCTGATGACTTGTGAAAACCAAGTTTCCTTGCAACTTGTGAACCGTCAGTCTGTCTTCAGATAATCTTTTCTAGAAAATGAATCGTTCCTCACGTAACACAGCTACATAAAGGTAACGTGTTGCTCTATCCACTACTCTTGTTTATTTAAATTTACAGTCAATCGTTACGCTTCGTAGATGGTTATCGTTCAATTGCCGGTACTACCAAATACAGAGAGCTTAACGAAGTGAATATTCTTCACATATAAAAAGCTAGGAACATAGCTTTTTCTCGTATCGATGGACTATCGTCTGTGCCCTGTATACATATGTGTGACCGCGGTCGGTAACAGTGTGCGGTAACAGTAACAGTTACTACGATACATCATTATCGTTCTCCTACTCTTTCCCGAATTTATTTAGGGTTTCGCAACATGTCTTTTCGTCCATATTTCTCTATTAATCGTCATTAACAACGGCACATCGAGTGTCAGAAAAACTTTAGCTTTGTAGAGCGCCGTCTCTGTCACTCATACCTATGTGACGGTCTCCTTCAAAAGCTCGATGTGTCGTATTAATGGGTATATTGTAAATGTATGATTTTTTGTTAACTATATATCATTTGAAAGAATTCTGTCGGTTTGTCAATTTATGCGGTATTTTTTCAGCTATGTTCACAAAAAAGTTATTTCAATAATTCTTTCGACATGACATCCATACGACAAAAGATTGATTAATAGAACGGTAGAGGTAATTCAGCTTAAAATTATCATTCAATTGAACGTAGTTTTCAGGCTATAAGTCGTAGTCTAAACTTTCTGATTTTGGCGATATTTCAGAACCATGTAAGCATTGCTGAACATTGAATTAGTTAAAAAAGCAAAGACTCATTCACGGATATACCTAACCGAAGGTGAAGGTAAACACTTGTGCGCTCAACTGTACTTACCTACTATAAGGGAGATCAGATGGTGACCTGAGCTTGTAAAAAGCTTTGATGACTACTGGATAATTGAACTGGTCGGACCTTAGCTAGTGATCTAAGTGGTAAACTGAAGCGGGTAATGTAAAAGTCAAATATATTATAAAAGAAACGGATCAAGTCGGAAAAAAGTATTACGTTTTTTGTATAAATTAATAGTTCGTTCACTATAAACTTAAAAAAAAATAAGGCAGGAATTATTGACTCAAAAATGTATTATGCGAGATTTTAACGACTTAAAATAAAAACTAGAAAGATCTTATGACCAATGTCGCATCATATGTAAACTAAATTCATGAAATAGTGTTGGTATTTTTGAAAGTTAATAGTAATAACTAATAGTCGTGCAGTTCTGATCTGTCTTAAACGAAGTGACTTTTACCTTGTTAGCTGAAATACTTTCACACGACTTGCGTGTAGATTGTGTTTGTTTTAGTAATCTGAGGTTTTAGTAAATACTTACATGATATACTTTAAAGTATATCATGTAAGGTGTTAGGTTTAATAAATAAGAACAGGCTTATTCTTTGGTCGTGAACTCGATGTAAGATAAACTTATGTGTTCTTTTAAGATCTAACGGATAGATTAGGAAAACTCCAGTTATCTTCTTATAGTTTTTACCTAAAGTTCGTTTTTTAATCCTATAGTAATTTGACATTTCAAATCATTGTTGTTTATTTTTTCAATTTGGAGTTTGACATTTGCACCTGTCAAATTACTATCTGGGATTAAAAAACGAACTTTAGTAGACGTAATGTTTACTTACCTATTAAGATTATAAAATAAGAGAAAATAATACGATGTCTCAAACGCGTGTCATCGTATAAAATACTTGAAATTAAATTATCATAGTTGTTATGGCATAATATAAGACTGTTGTTTCAGAAATTAAGCATACCGCTTATTTTCTGAAACACTCATTGGGTTACCATCCTCATTCAACAACAAGTAATATTTCAAAACTTCCTAAAAAGGTCATATCACACTTTCAATAACGCTATCGCTACATCTTATCTCTTACAGCGAAGACTTCCTTCTCGGTATCGCGCGATCTCTTACGAAAGCCAACGTTTTCGTCTGCTTTTCCCATGCATTAGTCGCTGTCGTACGTCACGAGCCGATTGCGCCCGATTACACCCGATCGTGGCCGAAGATAGGAAGGAGGGGCTATGTGGCTAAGGTTTGTTATGAGTGGTTAATTGAGGTCGAGCGAGTAAGGGTTAAATAAATAGGAAGAGATGGTGAAGTTAAGATCTTGTGTAAGATCGTGGGTGTTCTTTTTGTATGATTTTATTAGGTAGTTACATGTTAATGTTTCTTGTAATGAAGAAGCTTTGAAGTGGCCTTGTTGCTTGTTGTGTACATATGTTATGTCATCACTTATTTATGTCTTGCTGGGTGGGCACACCTCACCTTTTAGTTTTCCTGTAAAACCCTTCAAACTGAGCAACTTATGCTGTTGAACGTTAATCACATATGAGTATTTGTTTTTGATAAACGTCCTTGATAAACTAATAACTTAAGTGATTTATCTTAAATTATGGTTTGGTTATTAGTTCATTTATTAATGATATTTCAAATTGCTCGATGTTCAAAAATGATGTAATCAAAGTCATTTATCTAACTTCGCGTGTTAATCAAGTTTATAAAACACTAGCTGGTACCCGCGACTTCATCTGCGTCATCATTTCATCCAGGATGAAAAGTAGCCAATGTCCTTCTCCAGGTACAGTCACCAGCACACTAAGTTACCACAAACTGTCAAATTTTCTCATTCGATTTTGAACTTAAGACGCTGACAACACCGAAACCGCGGTCACAGTCAGATTGCATCGAAAAGAAATAGAAGCGCGATGACACAACGCTTGTAGTTTACTGCAAAATATGAAGTAATTATCTATTTACTCAAAATTGAGTTGAGTAATCGAAAATAAAAACAACCAAGTTCTGCATTCAATTATGCCGTTATTGTTTGTAATTAAATACGTAACGTATGTTGATATTTAATGCAGATATTTTGGATTAGAACTCAAAGTAAGAGTTTAACGCAAGTTAGTATGGAGATTTTTTTTCAAAACGTGTTTTGCTAACAACCAAGTTCTCGGAAATATGTTCGACATATATTTTTTCCGCTACCACAAACTATACAGATTTGGCATTTTTTTTCTTAAGAGCTGCCTACTTTGGTCAATTGGGTCTTGTCAGCGCCTTAACCACCAACATTTTAAGGTCATTTGGAGAAATTTGTCAGTTTGTGATAACTTGATGACATGTGCTGGCGACTGTACAAGCCAATCTGTCAAATTTCATTTCAGTGGTTTAGGAATGAAACAGTAACAAACAGACAGAGTGACAGCGATACTTTCGCAATTATAATATTAAAAGTATGGAAGTATGGATCAATATCACAATTTAATTGAGTATAGTCTTCTTATGTATTCAACATGCTATTTCACAACGAAGCGATATTTTCCCATCAACTAAACCTATTGTTGGGCTAGTTAATTAACCATGTAAGGTTAAAGATTACGGGATATTATCGCTTAAATTGACCCAAGAGGTCATCTCGAGGTCCAAATATGATGTGCATTAGTCAAGTCCTTTTTATATTAACGCTGTTTTTGATAGATACTTAGTAAAATAAGGATTTAAACATTATGTGAACATTTGGAAACATGATTAGCGTAGGTAGCTTACCTACTGGCTGAATTTTGTGATCTGTGTCGTAGATTCGATTCCCAAAAAATATAAGTCCGATGGTTTCAGCGTCTTCAAGTGACAAAACAAACATTTTTAAAGGAGAGAAGCTAGTACCTATGTCTGTTTTATAACCGGGTTTGGCTAACCGAGGACTATCGGTATAACGTTGCCTGCTAATTCTACCATTAAAATTCCAATTCCAAAAAGAAAGGCTTGGCCACAGATAATATAATACTACGTAGCTTGGCGCAGCACGACAAGCGCTTGCTGTACATTCTTTAGAAATAAAATACATAATTTCACTCAAGCGTACCTACGCAAGATCTAAGATTCAGTTCATTTTTGAAATGCCACGATCTTCCCCTTCGTATCTCTAATTATATTTCCACACCGATGACCCGGCGGATTGACAAATCGACTCAGATCCATATCTCGTGCATTCCTGTGGTCGCTACAATTTTCTGATAATCACACAGACTGATTTCTCCGTCTAGATTGGGATCTACGTATTTTTGCTTAGAGTTGAACAGATTTTGATGAATGCAATGTTGTTTGAGGAAGGAATTAAATAATAATTTTGTTTTGCAATACTTGGCTAAGTAATAACAGCAGCACGGGTCGGTCGGTCAGGTTAACCTACGTTTGCCGCGGTCGGTCTGTGGATGGGTGACTATATATCGCAGGCATATCGCGATTATGATTTTCATTATAAGTACATACGGCGCCGTCCGGGTCCGTTTGCATACTGTACGGCGCGCACGTTTTCAGTTTTATTTTCGGAAACTTGCACTACTCTATGCCATTTTTGTTGTTTTATTTACCAGCACCACATGCGGTAGAAAATAGAACCAGTTATATCAATTCGCCTAGGCATTAAGTACCTAAGTATACGGCGTTCGAATCATCAATTGGATTTCAAATACTTTTACATAGTGCCTAGGAGTTATACATTTTGCCTTAGGCATTATACATAACGGCGACAGTATGCAAACGGACATAACATAACGTGCCTCGGAAAGCACGCTAAGCCATTAGCCACGGCTGTCGTCAGAACCCCTAACCAGCTAGGCAGCTAGGTTGTGGAGGTCAGCTACATTCGGCTAGACTGGAAGCCGACCCTAACAGTTGGGAAAAAGGCTAGGATGATGACGAAATCAAAATCAAAATCAAAATCAAAAGTCATTTATTCAAACTAGGCTGAAAATCAGCACTTTTCGAACGTCAAAGTTACATAAGACAGTCCCCCAAAAATGCCCGCCCGTCACCACTTCCTAGTGCTTTAGCTGGGAAGAAGAAGTGGTGGAACAAACTCCCCAGCAGCACGTCTGTCTGTTTAGTTATATAAACTTGATTTTATACAAATCGTATGCAAAGTAATTAACATTACGAAACACAAAACATTGGATTAAATTACACACTTGCCATACGTTAGCTAGCACGCGCCAGTTGTTTTCAAATTCGATTCTATTATTATAATCTTCAAGTGAAGGCCATACAAATGCACGTCCCGCTCACGCCACGCTGTTCGGTTTCACAGGGAATATTTATTTTAGTAACGAAAATATGAATATTTGAAAAAAATCACAGATAAAATTATAGATAATAAAATAATCTGTCCATACAAAAAAAAACATGAAAATATCTTAAGTAGTTTAAACGTATTTTTTTATGCTCTGGGAAGACATTTCCTGAATTTATTTCATAAAGTATTTATCTACAACACGTAAATATTCATAAATAGAATTGATGTGTATGCGTTCTAGTTTAACATCATTTTTTGCATAACTTACTTGCATTATATGAAGGTCACTAAAGTCTGCGCCTTAAATAGCTATCCGACACGCGAATGTCAAGATCATCATCGACCGTCTTCACCCACTGCTTAGTTTGGTTCTTCTCCCTTTGTGGCCATGCTTCCCTGGTCTGTACGTGCCACAGCCATTTCAGTCTTACTAGCGATTAAAATATATCATCGATTTGCTTCCCTTCTAATGCCACTTTTAGACCCACGCGAACAGACGAATAGGCTCGAGAGTGAATTTGTAAACGACATGTTTGAGTCTAGTCGCTACTTTATGTTCATAATATCTAAGATACATGTTCGTATTTTAGCATTTTCGTACATATGCTCGCTTAGTACTTTTCTATGTACTGGGGCTGCACTCTCGACATGGATAGCGATCGCTTTACGACCGCATTCGGTCGCAAAGTCGTGGGCTCTCTAGACAGTCCTGGGAGAGTGTCTAAACATGGCATTACATTTCTATCAAAGTTCGTTCCAGGAGGAAAACCTAAATGCAAAAGCCATTACCTAAACATTATAATGTTGTTATAATCTGTATCATTTCGTTGCAATCAGTTAAATAACTAAGTAAAATACGTTTACGACATTTTCGACAATTACACTGCCGAGCAAAATAAATGGGACATTGCAAACTCTAAATGTCTCCGACTTAATTGCACCGCTGTGTATTACAAAACGGACATACAGACACAACATTTTGTTATTATAGAATCTAATAAAAATTGGAGATGTTTGCACGAGGAATGAGTGTAGCTTTTGACCTTTGCGTTTTCTGATACTCAATAATAGCTTTGTTAATTGGTATATTAAAAGTCAACATTATTATTATTTTAATGTCATGGTAGCATATGTAGCAATGTGACTGTCAATATCATAAGGTTATTACACCATTCACTAGTAAAAGTGATAGAAAATATCGTGTTTTCACGTCTTTACAGACTTAATTACTGTTAGGTACCTTTATTACAATCTACTGATAATTATCAACTTATTAAAGTTATAAATTCGACACATTTTTTGCTTTATTCAATAAATAGTTAAGTTTGTACAGGCTAAACTTTGGAAATACTGATTCAATTACAAAAACTCTTTCCCCCAGGAATCTACACCATTTCTGAGTGTCTTAGGTTAATTTTTATGCACGGGTCCCGTGATAATTCCCATGCGGTTGAAACCGCGGGGCACTGCTAGTATCTATATCTACCATATTCAAATCCTTGTTTCCAATTAATGTCACTTAAAAAAACATCAACTTTCTACCAATGTTAATTAAGCTGGTTTCAGAAGATCGTAAAAGCTATCTTTGTATTGTATAAATTCAATCTCTTTGTATAATTGCATAGCACTTGTATGAGCACTATGTACCTACTATAAAGCTACCATTTACTGGGTACGTCTTTCATTGACTTGAATGTGCCCTGGCGGCTGGGAGTATGTCGTGCTCACTCAAATGTCTCTCTGGTGGTGGCGCGTGTGTTGGATCATTAAGTTCGCAAAATGGTCGAGCTGAATAGTGCTGCCACGGCCTATTTTAATTTATTTTAACTTTTCAATCGTTTTTTTTTTAATCTTTTTATTACGGACGATTTTAAGCTGCACGTGAAATTATACATGAATGATGTAACTACTATTCTTTAGTAACAATATTTTAATTTAAAAGAGTATCCGTGGAGTTTCTTGCCCGTTCTTCTCCATAGGAACCTACTACGCTTTGGAATGGGCAACTAGCTTCATGTTGCTGACTGACCGACCCTTAACAATTCAAAAGTGCCTGTATTTGGTTTATTTGAAATAAATGCTTTGAGATTGAGTTTGATTAGTAATATTAAAAAAAGTGTTAGTGCAAACTGATCTTAATGTGTGGGTATTAAAGTTATTTTCTTGAAAACACTTAATTGTTTACAAGTTTGGAAACAACATTTCAAACGCGCGGCGTCCCCACCTTCCGCTTGACAGAGGTCCTCACCGGACACGGCAGCTTCGGGAGGCTTCGGGAGGCTTGCGGACGGTGAGCAATGGGTAGCTCACCGTTCGGTAAGGACCAGGCCCGGGTCGACGGCGCGTTGTATTCCACGCACGCCTCAAAGAGAGGTTGTCAACACAAGAGTAGGGGTCCACTAGAGCCGATGCCTGCCGGGGTCGCGGGAAGGTACTAAAGGGTCACCGAGGCCCCCGCAACACAGGCAACGAAACGAATACGAGTGGGTTTTAGTCAGTAAGAGTCTGACACACCCTCCCGCTCCACCCAGAGCGGGAGAAGTTATTTGAAGATATCCCACCCAAAAAAAAAGGGATAGTCTATAACCGACGAGACGCAGTGGCATAAGGTGGCGATTAAAAACAACCCATTTCACTGTGGAACAGTCACCGGCCGACAATCTCGCTAGCACAATACAGCTAGTCATCCATCTAATGTAGGTACTGTATACTTTTCTCTAATTATGAAACAAGGATGAAAATAAAAAGATGGCGTCCATCCGATTATCTCGCGTTGTTAGTGAGTGCGCAACACTCATTACTGGTAGCTGTAAGTATAGGATACGGCCTGTGTTTATTGTCAGTACGTTTGTCTTCATAAGTAGACGAGACTGCTGAGTTTTAAGGCTCGTACAGACTAGCGCGATATCGCCCCAGTCTGAGCGAGCCTTTACGGGTTTCTTCCACTAGGTAAAGAATCATAAAAACTGTCTTTTTCATATGTTTTTTGGGGAAAGTCTTCCCTCGTGAGTACTCCCACCTTCCCTCGCGATTTTTTAAAATACGAACAAGGGATAGCGCTATGAAATTTGGTATCAAAGTCTTGTCTGCCTACAATAAACTGCAATCATCACAATAATCTTCCTTTTGTTGGATAGATTACTTCTAGATTAGTAAAGAGGAGAGCCTATGTCCAGCAGTGGACGTCTTTCGGCGGCAATGATGATGATGATGATGATGAGTAAAGAGCGCAGGCAGGCAGCAATAACATCCCGAGCCTGGTTATCAGCAAAGTAATTTTTCCTTTTAATGTTCATTGAAGCCTTTATTAGGGGGCCATGAACATGGAACGTAATGGAAATGTAAACGAGCTGGTTAATAAAGATTTTTGAAAGCTGGTCAGTGATGAAAATACGCTGAAAATATAGTAGTATACTCTTTATTATGTACACCATAAAAATTACAGAATATATGTAGAACTTTTACATGGGGTGACAGAATGGGCGGTCTTATCGCCAAAAGCGATCTTTTAAAGATAACCTTTGGATGGATTAGGAGGGAAAGGAGAGACAATTCTGCAGATAGTGTGGTATACCATTTACATATATACAATAAAATCATACATACACAAAACATATTAAAATTATCTATATAATATATAATCAGCCTATTATGTTCCCACTGCTGGGACACAGGCCTCCTCTCTGTGAGAGGGAGTGGGCCGTAATCCACCACGCGGGCCCAGTGCGGGTTGGTAGATTTCACATGTATTCGAATGTTTGGTTCTAGGACATGCCGGTTTCGTTACGATGTTTTCCTTCACCGTTTTGAGAGCAGTGGTGATGAAATAATTTACGCAAAGTAAAGCGCCTGTCTGTGTTCGAACCTACGACCTACAACTCGTAAATCGTGGCCGTTGCCACTGGGCCACCACTGCTGTATATAATATAATTATTCAATAATAATCATGACACAAGTGTTAAGAATAAAAACATATTGATGAGTGTGGTACACAATATCAAACTGAACCACTTACTCCATGGGACTATAGAGGCATGAGGAACAGGGTGTAAAGTTCACTCATCCTCCATAGAAAAGGGAGGATCCTCCGACCAGACGGGTGTCGTGTCTGGTGGGCAACTGCCCGACGGTTGATGTCGGGATGTTGTATATATGCTAGTTGCGCGGTAAACTCTGCTTGCGCGATGCAGGATTTTGCGTGACGTCAGTGTGCTCCTTAGTTCGCGTGTTGCGCAGTAAAAGTTTGACGCAGTTTGACGTTCGAAAAGTGCTAATCCTCAGCCTAGTTTGAATAAATGACTTTTGATTTTGAGTAGATGCCGCCACAGGACCAACATCGTAATCGCGAAAAAATTATCAACTGTCCCATTCAAAACTCGATGGGACGGCCGATTAGTTGGAGCATGTATTAGGAAAAAGAGCCAAAGGAGCATGTAAGGATCGTAGCAGGTGGCGTTCTGTGGTTTCTGCTTACCCCCATGGGAAGCAGGCGTGAGTTCATGTATGTACCTATGGCTGTATAGGTAAAGATGTGTGATGTGCCAAATGTTGTAAGATACTTATCAAGCTATCACGAACAATATCTAAACTTAGATCCATCAGCTGTGAAGGTCACTTTACACGCTAAGTTACATCTAAGTAATGATGCTTGACATCACTTAATGGCTGTAACAAAAGATTATTGACGTTGATAATTTGTGTTTAAGTTTTATTTTGTAAAGCTTTTTGCAAGGTCAGGTAGGTCAGGATTCTAGTAAGAGTCGGTATAGGTTTTTTGTTTTGAAGTTCACGTTGGATAATTACTTCGTACGTTGCAAGTACTTAACAATTTTTATTCATTTGCTTCATAAATCTTTGTTTTCATTTTTATGATTTTTATGTAATATATTTTGATTTATTTGAATGTTTTTTATCTTAAGGTTTTCACAAGTATCTATTTTTCCCTGTTTTTGTTGTTAACAAGCTTGTATCATTACAAGCTTGTTTTCATGCTTGATTTCATGAAAATTCCCGCCACAAGATGGCGCCACTTTGACAAGAGGTCTTCCATTTCGACAATGAATAAATGAAATAGATGATGATGTTCATCATTCGTTTCATTCATTTATTCACCATTCAGTCACGACTAAAGGAAATATAGACGCTTTGACACTTTCGATAGGTCCTGACCTGACGCATCAGTGCTGCGAGAAAACCCTCGTTGTGGCTCTGTTTTTTTTTGGGTGGTAAATTATCAAACAACTTCTCTCGGTCTGGGCGGAGCGGGAGGGTGTGTCAGACTCTGACTGACTAAAACCCACCCGTGTTAATTCCGTTGCCTGTTTTGCCAGGGGCCTCGGTATTCTTTTCAGACTTTCCCACGACCCCGGCAGTGTGTAGGCTCTGTTGGAGATCCAATAAATGAATAAAGCTTCTACACATGATCTGAATTTTAAGAGCACTAATACAAGGAGTTATATTTTTCAAATAAGGTTTCAGTTAAAACAAGAATTGCTTTCAATTTTACTAGTTACGATGCGATATGATTTTAACATTCGACATCTGCCATTATGTTGTGGTTCGCTATTTTTACAAACGCATGCAATAATAAACAACCGTACTATGATTATGATGAATGCGCCAATTCCTAACACTGTTTAATTTCTTACTTAACACTTTAATAAACCATGATTTATTTCAGTATCATTGCCCCCATACATCTAACTCAACAAACGTTTCAATTTCAAAATATTTATCTTAGCTGCGCACACGCAACCCGGCGATCAAGTTGTCTCTACATGCGATCGCTCCAATACAGCGCTACCAAATGTAGAGAAGCGTGAAATTGTACACGCCTTCGCAATATGGAGGGTAGAGTCACATAGCGAAGAGAGCGATAAAATATGGCAGGGTCATTATAAAGTTCTAACACGTGGCTAAGAAATAAGAGCCGCACAAGTAATAACAACCGCATGGGTCGATCAAGGTTTAGCTTCGTTTGCCACGGTCAGTTCGCGGATGGGTGACCATCCGTTACACATCGAGAATCCCTCTGTGCCTCGAAAAGCACGTTAAGCAGTTGGATCTTTGAGAGTCGTTCGGGTAGTCAGAAACCAGAAAGTATGATAATGCCTTACCAAGGGGTGGCGTGTTACCCAGTAAATGGGTTGTGGAGGTCAGCTAGGCAGTTGCTCCATGTAAAATACTGGTATTTATCCGGTTAGACTGGAAGCTGACTCCAATTTACTTATAAAATAAACTAGGCACCTGATGATTATCATCATTCATCGTACAGCTTACACAGGCATACTATCCTAAGTGCAACAGACAGACAAACAGTCAGAACAATGAATAATGGCGCTCGCAACCGTCGGCTCGGGTATTTGCGATAACAAATTGCTACCGCTCCCTCCTAAGTATTCATCGAGTGGCTTTGAATTCACACATAAATGGTAGATCAATTTCTGTAAACATTTTGTGAACTGCCTCATTGGTGTTGTGGTCACAAGCGCTACTGCTGAGCATGAGATCCTGGGTCCGATTCCCAGGTCGGGCAATGTGTTATTGAGTTTTTCCATCTGGAATATCTCAGTAGCAGCCCGGAGTCTGGAATTCTGCCCGAGTTATGGCAATAGGCTCGCCTCGTATATAACATGGGACTTAAACATAACTGGCGAAATATGGGTGTTACTTAATTGGTCAAGGACAGCCAATGAGACACAATTGATTTTCTGTTGTTTGACTCCGAATCAGGGTCGCGGATTAACAGGTTAAGATAGGTGTCTAACCACCTCTGCCACGTTTCGGGGATTACAGGCGTAGTGGTATGCTGTATTTAAATTATATTATATTAAACTTTTAAATTGACGAGGAGTCCGTCAGTCAGAAAGATGAAACTAGTTGCCCATTCCTTATGGAATGTCAGCTTGTCAGACCAAGACCCAATCGACCAAAATAGGCTTTTCTTAAGAAAAAAAAATGCCAAATCTGTATAGTTTGTGGTAGCGGAAAAAATATATGTTAATTTTGAACATATTTCCCAGAACTTGGTTGTTACCAAAACACGTTTTGAAAAAAATAAATCTCGATACAAACTAACGTTAAACTAACCTCTTACCTTGAGTTCTAATCCAAAATATCTGCATTAAATATCAACATACATACGTTACATATTTAATTAATAAAAAGAACGTCTTATTTGAATGCAGAACTAGGTTGTTTTTATTTTCGATTACTCAACTCAATTTTGAGTAAATAGATAATTGCTTCATATTTTGCAATAAATTTCAAGCGTTTTGTCATCGCGCTTCTCTTTCTTTTCTATGCAATATACAACTAAATTAATATATACCAAATTCTATGTGACAGTGACCGCGGTTTAGGTGTTGTCAGCGTCTTAAGGAGAAGAACGGGCAAGTAACTCCATGAACACTCAAAAACCTTTGTTATCTAGGTCATGTCATTCATGTTACGAATCATGGATGCTATTTTAATGCATGCTCATCTAATACCTATACTTATTTAACTAGAATTTTTTAGCTTCGTAGAAAATTATAAGTTGGGCTTGTGTGTCGAGGGGCTTGTGGCTAATTATAACAGCCGCACGGGTCAATCGATCAGGTTAAGATACGCTTGACGCGGTTGGTCCGTAGACGGGTGACCATCTTTACATACCAAGACCCCTCCGTGCCCTTGGTCCCGGCTGTCATTCTTGGAACTTTGACAGTCGTTACGGATCGTCAGAAGCCCGAAAGTCTGACAACCAGTCTTACCAAGGGCTATCGTGTTACCCAGTAACTGGGTTGTGGAGGTCAGATAGGCAGCCGCTCTATGTAAAACACTGGTATTCAGCTGCATCTGGATAGACTGAAGCCGACCGTAACATAGTTGGGAAAAGGCAGGCAGATGATGATGAGAAAACTATAAGTTTATTTATAACAGTAATTACCTATAGTTTTAACTGATATTGTAATCAAATCAACGCTAATATAAAATTGAAATAAACCTCGTCTCACGGATAGTTAACCGTGAAATAAGCCGTAAAAGTGGTTTTGTTGCAGTATTAACTATCTGTTGAGTTATCTTCATGCTAGGTCTATAATAGGCTACACAGAAATAACACGAAATATTCTAACTGATAGACAACAATGAACGCCACTGCAATCTTTCAGATAGTTAAAAAAGAGATTTCAAATGCATGACCTTCCCTTTTTTAAACTTAGCCGGTTTGTAGCAGTTATTTTTCAGAACTACAAATATTACAAAAATTACACACATAGTTCGCCAGTTATTTTTATATGGGAGGCGTGACCGGGCAAAAATCCAGACTCAGGGCTGCTATTGAGAAAATCCTTTGACCTATAACTGCAAGACCTGGGGTTCGAACCCAGGACCACGCTTGCGACCACTAGACCACAGAGACAGCCAATCAAACAAAGTAGGCCCGTCGCACAGTGGAACGAATGTATGGGAGCGGTTGGACGTAGACATGTCCGAAAAATAAGAGTAAAATTATGACAAACTAATGATGCCATCTTATTCGATTACTTAATGCCTTCATAAATTGTGGTGATGAATTTCTTCATAACTCCCATATTTCGGGAGTAATTTGAGAAAATGTGAAATTTTACTATGAAAATGAGTGTATCGAGCTCTCTCCCTCCTGATTCCGGGCTTGTTTCAAGTAGCGGTCTCTAATATCGTAATGCTATTACTAAGAGCTATATTTAATACTAAGACACATAGTGCGCCAAATGTGCACTTTCTGGGATAAAAGGAAATGAAAATTTAAAAAAAAAAACGTTTTTTCCCCATTTGTATTTACTTTAAACCGCAGACAGACTTATTAAGAGGTCTATAAATATATTATATATATACAGAAATATATATTAACAAAAATATTCACAAGAACTGATGAGAGTATGACTTTTAAGTAAGTTGATAATAAATTACCTAGTTTCATTAACCGCTCAGGCCCGTGGCTCAATAACGTCATCTCTCAATCTCAAAAAAAAACATTTTTATTCGATAACTACTTTCAAATCGCGCGCCGCGAGGGCTCCTATTCGGAGCCATTGGGGCTTTATCGGTTAAAAGTACAATAAATAATTAAGATGTAAGCTCTAATTTACTAAGTTACACATTTTAAAACAATAACATCATTTAATTATCTTCGTCATCATCATCATCATCAATTAATTCAAATTCAGAATCGATGTCCGCTAAATCATTTATGTTAACAAATTCGATATCACTTTTCTCAGAATCCGTAAGCTCATAAAATTCCTTAAAAGAAGATTTTTTTACAAACTTATTTCCTTTTGGACGGATACTTGTAACAAGTGGATCAGAAGACAGTAAAAGATTGTGCATAATATCTTCATTGCATGAGATACTGCTATGCTTTCGAGAATGCCCCTCTCTATATTTTCTAAAATCTTTATTTCTAGCCTCAGATGCCTCTTCGGATAGAAAACCAATGGGCACAATTGACATGTTCTGAACTATGTCTGGCCCATGCATTAAAATTTTATGAAGTGAAGAAGGCATATAATACCATGGGTATAACTCCACGTAAAGCTTAGCAGTATCAAAGCAGAACTCTCGGAATTTAGTTACGTTGATCTTCTCTCCTGATGAAATACACTGCAAGATCACACAGATTTTTCTTAAAAGCATAGCATCTATTCCGGTCAGTTCAGCAGATTTAGTGTAGTTTTCAAAAAATCTCCTTGCCGAGTTGCCATTGTTGGTGGATCCACTGCCTTGTTTCACAACATCGAGAAGTAAGCCCGTTTCTCTTCTTACAGCCTCTTGAACTCTTTTCTTCCTGTCATCAACTTGCCTTTTTGCTATATCACCCCTTACTTGCCATGATTTTATGTCTAATTTGTAGGAAATGTGTAATAAGCATTCCATTGAGCGAATCCAAGCGTGAAGGGTGCTTAAGCTATATTTATACATGTCCTCGTTTGCGTGTTTATCTTTGATTAACTCTAAATTATTCATTTCTTTAGGACAAGCCTTGCATATGTCACACACTGAAGCTGCTGTATTGGATATAATGGAATGAATTTTACCATCAATCATTGTCAACAGCAGTTGGTGTTTGACACTAATTCCATCAGTGATGGTGGATGGAGTTAAGGCTTCAATCTCTGCTTCGATTTCAGCCATCTCTCTCTGCACATTTTCTTTGGTTTCCTTTATAAACTTAAACAATATTGGCCGGCAAAATGAAGTGGAAGATGGTCGCTCGTTTTCCCAAATTGTTACACCTTTTGAGACGAGCCGCAGTGGTACAAGACTAATCATAAAATTACTAGCAAGATCGATTTGCTCATCTTCACTCGTCCTTTGATGATAAATGCTTTGGCTAGATGATCCGTCAAAACCCCATTTGCTGGTCAATACGAGCTGTTGATTGGGATCAACAGGGGTTTCTAACGACCTAATAAGTCTTCTTGAGGTTAAATCCATCAAGGCTTGTAATTTGATTTTTGCAGAGCTCTCTGTAACTGTGAGATCTTCTTTGGCCGGATAGCACTTAATTTTTTCTTTAACCAACATGTAGTAACTCGGGTATTGAAGAGCTCCTTCTTGAGTGTTGAAATCCCGAAGAGTGTTATAGCGCCATTTCGATAAGTTCATCGATACATAAAGAGCCAATGCCTTCAAAGGGGATATTTCCCGTACCTGAATTGATTTACCTTCAATGAAGGCTTTGATTTTTGAGGCCTCTTCTGGATTCTCCGTCAAGTATTTCATAACATAAGCTGTATCGCTTTGTCCTGCCTTTTGAAGCGCCCTTTCGGCCGAAAACATAATTTCAGCGCTGCTACTGCTGCATGAAAGACTATCTTCAGTGCGTCTTCTTTTTTGCCGGTTACTAAGGTCCTCAAAAGATTTACGAGGACTAGGATGTGTACAAGTTGAAGCATCAGATTTAGCAGGAGAAATTATGGGCTCGATGACGTCACTTATATTTTCTGTAGAAGGTTCCATATTTTCATTCTGTAATTCCGGCCATTGAATTGCAGCCTGTAGCCAAATCTCATGTTTCTTCCGAAACTTATCTGTGCTTCTTCCAGACTGTGTCCATTTTGCATAAATGCGGTAGCAAAATCGACGACACCAGTCTTTTAAACTTGTTTCAGCACTTTCACATAACTGAACACAACTGTTATCTTTTAAAACACTGAACAAATAGTTAAAGTCGCGTAAATCTTTATGTGCGCGTGCGCATAAAGCAACGTGGATATCAAGATTTGTATTAAAATTTGGAAAATACATTGCGAGATTAGCTTGGATACAACGAGGTGTAAATCAACACTGATTTTAAAGTTACTAATAGTGACCTATTTATATAAAATCCAGGTATCCCAGGTATCCTTTGTTAAATATTGCAAGGTAATTAGTTATTGTGATAATTAGTAAATGATGCATGCTAAATTAGTGTATTAAGAGCCATTTAGTAATTAAATAATAGCAATGTTCTTATCAGTAATCATTAGTGCATCAGTTTTATATGTAAACCTTAAGTCCCTAATTATATATCCTAATTAGCTTATATCTTCTCTAATTGGCTGCTCAGAAATGTTATTGTAATAAGGTAAACCTTTAGAAAAACGGTTTTAATCAACAAAATAAACAAAAAATAAAAAAATTGTGTTATAAAATAAACATCACTCTTTATCCCAGAAAGTGCACATTTGGCGCACTATGTGTCTTAGTATTAAATATAGCTCTTAGTATTAGCATTATGATATTAGAGACCGCTACTTGAAACAAGCCCGGAATCAGGAGGGAGAGAGCTCGATACACTCATTTTCATAGTAAAATTTCACATTTTCTCAAATTACTCCCGAAATATGGGAGTTATGAAGAAATTCATCACCACAAGTTATGAAGGCATTAAGTAATCGAATAAGATGGCATCATTAGTTTGGCATAATTTTACTCTTTTTTTTCGGACATGTCTACGTCCAACCGCTCCCATACATTCGTTCCACTGTGCGTCGTCCACGACTGGGACGGTTCGGTACTCAAATGTAACCGGTTACAAACATACTCAAATCATTAATGAATATCCAGAATGTCACAGCACTAGTATTTCAAAGGCGGTTCGTACACGACGGAACCAATCACTAACTTAAGGGTCGGCCGTTGACTTTGGCCATACAATGCGATTTCAAAGGGAATATTTAGTATTAAAAAAAATAGGAATATTCAAATAAAAACACATATTTAACAATAGCTGATAAAATTGTCTGTACAAAAAAAAAAACATGAAAATATCTTAAGTAGTTTGAAAGTAATATCGTTTTTTATGCTTTGGGTAGACATTACTTCCTGAATTTATTTCATAAAGTATTTTACTACAATACTTAAACATTTACATATTAACGTGTCCGCGTTCTAGTTTAACATACATTTTTTGCATAACTTACTTGCATTATTTGAAGGCGTAATAACAGATTTAAAAGTCACTACAATCATATATCTGCACCTTAAGCTTTGGTTTCCTATGAAAGCGGTGAACGGTCACAGGTTACACAATAAAGGCTCGTGCAGACTACCGCGATATCGCGGGCCCGACAGATAGCAATATGCCTGTCGTTTCAATCTGCGGGAGCCTTAACGGCTGTCCAAATACAGATCTTTTTTCGACACTAGTGATGGCGGCCCGGCCGTTATAATATCACGAAACCGTTCCTTTAGTTCGTGATCTGTTGGATCGCATAAAATCGTAGCAAAATGTTGCAGAATTCTAGATCTACAGTATCATTAGCCTACCCATATTCTATTAAAATAAATTCACAAAGGAACATAAATAATGCACAATGAATAATAGAGTTAACAGCTAATTTGTGTGAACAAATTACCGCCATTGTGCCCTGAACATTGGACAGGCAGCTATTAATATTGATACCTCAATACGTGTCGAAATCAATGAGCTTTGTAATGCATGCTGGGAGTTTAAATGAGTTGCAAATTAGAAGTTAGAATATGATCTTATTAGCGAAATTTATGATTTTAAGGCGCAGATATACGATTTTAGTGACTTTTAATCTGTTATTACATAAAGCAAGTAAGTTATGCAAAAAATGTATGTTAAACTAGAACGCGTACACATCATTTCTATATGTGAATATTTAAGTATTGTAATAAAATACATTATGAAATAAATTCAGGAAGTCTACCCAAAGCACAAAAAACGATATTACTTTCAATCTACTTAAGATATTTTCATGATTTTTTTTGTATGATCCAACTATTATCTTTTCTTTCTGCGATATTATTCTGTCTGTGATATTTTTTCAAATGTTCATATATGAATCGGAACAGCCACGCGGCGTCATGCGCGTCAGCGCGATGCACATTTGTATGACGACCCTTAATAAAAAAATTACAAAAATAGTAATTCATCTCTTTCGTCTTTTTCTGAATGTCATTAAAGACGAAAGTATGTATTCAGGAGCACACGCAGCCAAAAAACAAGTACTGAATATGCGGAACGTGAAGGTTCTGTCATGAGCTCTCATCGGCATCATTAATAAGGCTCTGGGCTGGCTGACATGTGCGGGCACATGTTCATGTAGCATTTATTATATAATTATTATATTTTTAAGTTATTGAGTTTACTAACATAGGCTACGTTCATACTAACACTATGCAGGTTTGAAATAAAAAATGAATTTGAATTTGAAAAAAAAAAAATTAGTTCTGGTTGTATGTAATATTTCCCAACTAAATACTAGGATATATTGAGTTAGAACTTGACTTCTGTTTTTACAATTCAAACCTCACAATTTGTAAGTTGCGTCGAATTGCTGTCGGTTTTCTCCATAGCTGTGTGAATGCTTTGATTAAAAAAAAAACGATTTGCTTTCTGCAGGCCCCTATACAGCTTTGCTAGAAAATATTTGAGCTCGTTCCGGTTTATTTTATCCATGTAAGGTAATAAACCAGATGTTTATCTACAAAACAAAATTAATAAACAAACAACACAATGCATTCTGACCTCTACCTTTACAGCCTTATCCCCAAAAGTTATACAACGGAACATCGGAAGTGGACGTAGTCCGGATATTATAGCACCTCCATTATTTTAAACAAACCAGCTCATTTCATTGTTTAGCTGTGGCATTGGTTCGGAGTTGGTTCAATCTTAGCGTTGGCCCTTGGCCGTCCTTCTGATAAGAATAAGAGTAGTTATTATTGCGTAATTTTATTTGTATTAATGCAAATGTGTATAATCTAATGACTGATATCCGTAGTACTATAAAACGGTATTGCATAAATGTGGTCGTCTTGCAAATCAAGCCAATAAATAAACTGGAACGCCTTTCGTCACTATTTAACTAGAGTATTGCTTATGTAAATCTAGCTGTGCCCCGTGGATCTACCATTACTTTATCTTATTTAATTTCGAAATGATAAGTTTACTATAGATGCTTCGTTAGACACCAAGCGATCAAAAGATTTCAATGTCTTTCGTAAGACATCAAGCTACCTCTGCTGAATTTCACTAACCAATTTGGTGTTGCTCTGATAACGTTCAAATAGACATATCTACTATGCTTTCGCTTTGCTGTGAATCGATCCACTTTCCAAATCAATATGATGATCAAACTAATATTTCCTTACAAACATCACCTAAAGCATCCTAGTCTAGTCTAGTTTGAGTATTTATTGCGGCCTAGCCAAATGTTCTTTCTTTGGTATTGTTCGTTGAATCGTTGAGCTCCTTAAGTTCTGAGTTGAGCTGCACAACTACTGACAAATGCGTGCACTGACTGGATAGATCCACTCAATCTGTGTGGTTCTTTCATCAAAATACCATTTCGGACACCAATCTACATGGTCTTTACATGATCTGACCAAGATTATGTCTGGACTTTAAACGAGACTGTGACCTCTGAGTTTGTTTCGGCCTTTCTTCTCAGAGTAGTCAGATAGGAAACGACAACCTCATCTAGTTTAAAAAAATATGATTGACGTGAAAAGTATTTATACAAACCTACTTACAGAAATAAAATCATTTATCATTTATCCGTCTGTCAATCCTTCAGTTACGACCGATAATAATGATATTAACACAAACATACATAATTAATGAACACCGTGGGAAATGCAAAACCAGAAACAGTTATCAAGAAACAATGGTAAATAAAGTAAATAATCAGCAGATTATGTATTAATTACATTCAATCGGAGTATTGTGTTGCGCAAGCGATCATCTGTCGATAATTGCTGTACTGTGACGTATGCATACCGAGGCGGGCGGTTACCTGTGGTTTGTGTGGTCTATGTGAGTAGAAGCAGCGATTTAGGAAGAAAAGTAACGGTACAAAATTTATAAATGGCAAAAAAAAGCAATTATAATAGATTAAAGTCATTTCAAAATGGCATGACTGGCGTTGCACTATTTAGACTAGGGAGGTCTCAAATGCGAAGCCCACTCGTTTCACTTTCTGATGACATCCATTTCTATTACAGGATGTTTGTGAGAATACTGGTATTTTTTAACCGTACACGGCGAGTGAAAACGAGACTCCATTACTAAGCCTTTTTTTTTTTTTTTTTGGGTGGGAAATCATCAAATAACTCTCCCGCTCTGGGCGGAGTGGGAGGGTGTGTCAGACTCTTACTGACTAAAATCCACCCGTATTCCTTCCTGTTGCCTGTGTTGCGGGGGCCTCGGTGACCCATAAGTACCTTCCCGCGACCCCGGCAGGCATCGGCCCTAGTGGACCCCTACTCTGTGCTGACGACATCTCTTTGAGGCGCGTGTGGAATACGACGCGCCGTCGACCCGGGCCTGGTCCTTACCGGACGGTGAGCTACCCATTGCTCACCGTCCGCAAGCCCGCGCCTACGGTGGCCGGAAATCCGCCTGGGATTCCCGACGCCCTGGGCGTCTCCTGCGGCGGCTAGGGGCGAGAGGGCGCGAAACTTGCCTTTCCCTCAACCGTCCCGCCTCCTCCTTCGCGAGCATTACTGCTTCGCAGAAGGAGGTGACGGCTGCCCATGCCCTCTCGCTCCGTACCATGGCCTGAACCAGGGCCGGATGCGAGAGGTCTCTGCCGCCGATCGCCTCCACGAGGACACGGCGGTGCTCTGCCCAAGCCGGGCAGACTTCCACCGTATGCTCCACCGTGTCCTCCGGGCGATCCATCCATTACTAAGCCTACGTTATCTATTCGTATATACCTACGGCTGTTTGTCTTTCACAGGGCTGTATCTTTTTAGCCGTAATACACGTAGGTAGCCACTTGACCGCCATGGGATCTGGAGGCAAAAGTCCTCGCACACGTATGGGAGTGGCGCGAGGAGGTGAAACGCCGGGGCGCAAGCCCGCTGCCGCGAGAAATCGCGGCACAGCGGACGGAGCTCCGGCGGGATCTCATGGCGTCATGGATAGTACGGTTGTTGCAACCCAGTGCTGGGCACGCCACGATTGCGGCGGTAAGTCCCCTCTTTGAGGAGTGGCTAGACAGGCGCCACGGCGTCCTCTCCTTCCGCCTGACGCAGGTCCTCACCGGACACGGCAGCTTAGGGAGGTTCCTGTGTCGGATAAGGCGGGAGGAAACGCCCGGGTGTGGATCGCCCGGAGGACACGATGGAGCATACGGTGGAGGTCTGCCCGGCTTGGGCAGAGCACAGAGGAGGCGGGACGGTTGAGGGAAAGGCATGTTTCGCGCCCTCTCGCCACTAGCCGCCGCAGGAGACACCCTGGGCGTCGGGAATCCCGGGCGGATTTCCGGCCACCGTAGGCGCGGGCTTGCGGACGGTGAGCAATGGGTAGCTCACCGTCCGGTAAGGACCAGGCTCGGGTCGATGGCGCGTTTTATTCCACGCGCGCCTCAAAGAGATGTCGTCAGCGTAAAGGTAGGGGTCCACTAGGGCCGATGCCTGCCGGGGTCGCGGGAAGGTACTTATGGGTCACTGAGGCCCCCGCAACACAGGCAACAGGAAGGAATATGGGTGGGTTTTAGTCAGTAAGAGTCTGACACACCCTCCCGCTCCACCCAGAGCGGGACAATTTATTTGATGATTTCCCATCCACAAAACAAAAAAAAAGGTAGCCACTTGAACAGTATTCTGTTTTTATCACGGCAAATAATTAAAAGAAGGTAAACTATAGTTTGCTGGGGTCTACGGAACTCTGTGTGCGCGGTACCTGTTCCAAAGGTTAGGTAATTAGGAGAAGAACGGGAAAAAAACTCCATGGAAATTGTCCTTTTTCAACAACAAATTTTTGTTACCCGCTTTCCGCCTATGACTAGCAGCACACATTCACTTTCACCGCTCTAGCCGGGATGCGCAGGAGTAGCCGACCGAGTAATCGATTCAGAAATCATTTAATTGCTTTACTCTCGTGCTGTAATGCCAACATCATCGGTATGGATCGTAATCCAGTGATGTGTTTCTTTATTTAGCAGACATCGATGTTTTAAGTTGGCATTCTCATTTTTAGTCTGTGTTGTCAACTGTTTTTTTTTCAAATCAAATTGTTTTTATATTACTTGTGGTCATGAAAAAATAAAATAAGCTTTGACTTGAGAACCTCCTCATTTTTTTCGTCGGTTATATAAAAAAGGTAATTTACAGTACTTTTAATTTAATGCTGTAAATTACCTTTTTCATAGTCTTATTCTAGTAAATTATTTCATTATTTTATTATTTCATATTCTTATTCTAGAGCAGTGGTGGCCCAGTGGTAACGGTCGGGACTTACGAGTTGTAGGTCGTGGGTTCGATCCCAGACAGGCGTTTCACTTTGTGTAAATAATTTCATCACCACAGCTCTCAAAACGGTGAAGGAAAATATCGTGAGGAAACCGGCATGTCCTAGAACCAAAAATTCGAAGACATGTGACATCTACCAACCCGCACTGGGCCCGCGTGGTGGATTACAGCCCACTCCCTCTCGAAGATAGGAGGCCTGTGTCCCAGCAGTGGGAACATTGTAGGCTGATTATGTATTCTAGTAAATTAATATAAGTAAATTACAATAACCTCATATGCTTGAAATATACCAAAACTTTAACCCACATGCATGGCTATAAATGCTTTTAATTTTTTAGGTTCATGCATGAAAAACTTTTAATAAAACAAAACGAAAACTTGAAACATTTCATCTTATTAGAAGACGTGACTTATATTTATAATAACACATATAACACTATTTATATAAGCAATATGGACTAGAAACGATCCCCACAGTGCCACAGATCACGATCACTTCTGAAAGAAAGTGAAATATCGTGCGAACGAAATGTGACCCTTAAAGTAAGTCTCAGTAAAAGCTGTTCCTTGAACTTAGGGTCAGACTTTCAACTTGTGACCAACTGGTACCTATCGTGTACACTCGATGAAATAGTTAGGTTTTCAGTCTTTGGTGGATGAGCTCGACCGGGAAAGTACTGCTACATCCATACCTATTCCTGAGCATGAAAGGTATAATTAAATTCATTTGACACATTTGAGCTTTGTCTCTGGGATGGCAACGCATTTGCGATGTCTCTGATATTGTAAATGCCTATTCTATGAGCGGTCTTCTACTTTGCCACCTAATAACATCTTGGCGGTAATAAGGTTTAAAGAGGAGTTAATGTTGCTCGCAATTTCATCTGCGTGTATTTCGTTTTTCATCATTTTTTAATACAAATATCCAAGATAAAAAGTAGTATGTCCTCCTCCAGGGGGCCAACCATCACCTCTTAAAGCAGTATTATTTCAATATTACTTCAACGTGAGAAAGAGATGGAGCTATAAGTCCTGTACAGCTCCATCACTTTCCCACTGTGAAGTAATATTATAATAATACTGTTATAAGAGGTGATGGTTAGCCTGGTCCCAGGCTACCTATCATAACGATCAGTTCAGTGGTTTATGTTTAAAGGTGAAAAGGTACCAGACAGACAAAGTAACTTTCGCATTTGTATCTCCTTAGCTGCTCGCATACCTATCTATTTTGTTAACTGTACCTAACGTTAGGTGTACCCAGCTTTCTGACGCAGCCTGTTTGATAGCTAGTGCTGGGCCAGAGGTTAAGGTCTTTCTAATGTTTTGTGTCTGTGCATTATTAACGATTCAAGGAAAAGCAAGGAACGTTTTTCTTGTCATTAACTTTGCATGTAGGTAGTGTTTGTGTTGAGATTCGATATATAATATTTGAGTACAAAGGTTAGGAGTTATTTCATAAGATCATTTTAGGGTTCCGTAGTAAACAACCAACCCATATAGTTCGGTAAACAACCCATATAGTTTCGCTACGTCCGTCTGCCTGCCTGTCTGTTTTTCCCCCATGTAGCTCAGAGACGCTTAGTACTAGAAAGCTGTAATTTTGCATAGGTATACATTTTAATCACGCCGACAAAGTGGAAAAATAAAATCATGAAAATGTACGTCTTTAGGGTACCTCCTGTGCACGTAGTGTGGGGATGATATTTTTTTCGTCTCCCATAGTGTAGACAATTTTCTGATTCAGGGATCCGTTTGCGTAATATTAAGCTTATAAGTGCTAATTTTTGTTAGAGTCAAGTGTCCCCCCCCCCTCCTGCTAGCTAAATGGTTATTTATGATGTGAAAAACATCATGGCAGTAGTACATATAATGAAATGAAAAGTAAAACTATCACAGCTAAGTAGGCTTTACAAGTTAACGAGTAATAGTCGACCAACTTAAATTTGCAGTCTGAGAATTTACCGTGACGTATATCGATGTTTTTCAACTACAATGTTAAGTTTGTTTTTGGGATAAATTCATCCCAACTACGGAACCCTTCATTGTGCGTGGTCCGACACGCACTTGGCCGGTTTTTTCTAAAAAAAAAGTCTTAGTATGTATCTTCTTTTAAAATATTGTAAAAGTTAATGCTATTACTAAAAACAAAATTAATTTCTTCAGTTCAACACGCGACACACTAGACTCGATTAAGATAAGATCAGATATCAGCTACGGACTGATTTTTGTCAAGCGGTTTTAGGCTCCCAGAATGCATTTACGTGTTCCATGATAAGTTAATAAGACAATTTATTTATTGAATCCATTACTACTGAATTGCAAGTGAAGGAAGTTAAATCTAAGTTCAGCATTCTGAAGAATTCCTGCTTAGGAGAAACCTGTTTAGGTAAGTCTCTTCGTCAGATGTCAAGCAGTGTTATGCGATTGAAGTGTTGATTGGTTTATAGACGGTTCTATTAGCGCAGTGGCTATGGCTGGCAATTGGTTTGCTGCACCTGAGATCGCAGGTTCAATGCCCGTACAACACAAAAAATATGGTTAGTAAGTTGTAGTAGTATGTGTGTGTGATGTATGTCTGTAAACACACCATTTTTTAATTTAACATAAATGTATTAACTAAAAGCTCAGCCCACCCCGGAAGCTACCTGGCGTGATTCTCAACAACAATGTAGGTAGTGGTACTGTAAAGGTATCTTCCCATAGCTAAGGCCTCGTAACAACTGATCGTATCAGCAAACTGAACGTTTTGTACATTTACACGTCGTCGATGATTAATTGTGTGTTCTGCATAATGACGATAGAGGGCGGTACTGGGAGATTTTGGATAACTTCAAGAGTAGTTTTAATTACGATTGCTACATGAGTCTAAAGGCTCTTATAGACTGGTGCGATATCGCGGGTGCGACAGGCATATTGCTGCCTGTCGCGCCCGCGATATCGCCTCAGTATGCAGGAGCCTTAAGTGTTGATTGTAATTTGTGTCGGGGTAACAGTTTGTAGCGCGACTGTTGCCCGTTTGCTTACATTATGTGACCATGACTGGCCGTTAAAACACTATGACCTCTTCTTTCTCCTCAGAATTTCTCCTCGGAGTAGTCTGAAAGGAAACATCGAGTTCATTTCGTTTTTTAAATTTAACTGACGTGTCAAAAATAAACATCATTTACTTATCATTTACACAGGCTGACGATTTAGCCCTCCGTATTCGTCTCGAAATTGGCAAAGTTAGCAACAAGAAACTGCATGTGTGTGAGTGATGTAGTTTTCGCGTCCTAAGCATACACCGAAAATGAACAATACAATCGCTTGATTGTCTTGTTCATTTTCGGTGAACCTGCCAACGCGGCCCCGTCATTATTGAACGCGATGTAACGCGAAGATCGACCTGCTTTGGCTAGGGCGCGGGGGGCACTTATGCCTGGTTTAATTGTCGTCGACATGGGCAACAATACGTTGCCCGTGTGAAGTAAACCTCCCATTTTAACTCAAAATTGCGCCACTTTTTGTGGCTGCGATTGTATGCAAAAGTAACCGGTCTACTACCCAGTAGTTTTTACATGATCCATAGTAGGAACTGTCTCTTGTAATGCATACCCAGTAGAACAAGATAATCAGCTCACACACGGTACAAAAAGTCAATGTATTCGCACTTAGGTGTCGTGAACACGGGAAGTGACGTAAATATTAATATATAGGTGAATGTGTCTGTTTATAATGTGTTGCTGTTTATGTAAGGGGTTCATATTAAAATTGTTCTCAATTGTAACTGATAAATGTCGGGCTTAGATGTTATTTAATCTCTTAATGTTCACGAAAATTCTAGGGTGCATTTAATCGCGGATGCAGTGATTTAAGTTTCAATTTATTTAGATTTGATAGTTCTAAAGTTTGGTTTCGATAATATATATGATATGGGTGTGAAAATGAAATAAAAGATTTCCAATAAGAGCGGGAACTTAGACAGTGTACCTACCTATGGCGACTATGTTGGTGAAGCTACATCATAAAGTCGAATTATTCATTCACTGGAGAAATCTGACATATGCTAACTGTCACTTTGTGCAATTTAATGGTCATATTTATTGTATTTATTGTATTCTAAACTTTTACACTTATTATTATACACTTAGTTTACACTTATATAATTTAACGTAAAATAAATATGACCATTTTATTACAAAAAGTGACAGCTAGCTCTCAAGTCAGATTACTCCTAGTGAATTATTAATAATTCGAGTTTAGGTTACATTATTAATATTGGCCAAATTATAATGAAAAGTTTGTGTTGAGCAACGGCCCAATAATGGATGAATAGCTATGTCAACCAACACAAAAGTGGCCATCGTTGCTGAAAATGATTTTCCGTACGTTGCGTGTTTTTATAAATGCTGTAGCAACTGTTACGCGTTGTATGGTGGAAGTACGAGCGTGGTCATAGCTAAACGAGTATGTATGGATGACCTGCAGGCTTAGCACGACACTCTCTATTTCTTCGAAGAATAGACACGGCTCTTTCCATACAAAGTGACATTTCGTTTCTCCTTTTTTGACATCTCACCGTAGAAATCCTTCTACATAAAAAAGGACCTAGACAAAGATCGTTAGAAACGAAAGACAAGATGACAGATTGTAGAAGGATTTCTACAGTGAGATGTCAAAAACTGAGAAACGAAATATCACTTTGTATAGAAAGAACCGTGTCTATTCTTCGAAGAAATAGAGAGTGTCATGCTAAGCCTGCAGAAGGGATTCTTTTTTGTAATTCGGCTTGAAATAAAGATACAAATTCTGCAAACATTCACATAAAAACATCAAGTAATCTTATTTAATCTAGACTAACTTAAAGGGATCATTAAAACAGTGTTATTTTAGCGAAATCTGAAGTACATCGTGAGTGAAGTCACGGTGTGAGTTAAGTTAAATAAAAAGTCGTTTGCGCTAGTTTGCTAGGCGTGAGAGTAACTTAAAGTGTGGTGTACTGAGTGATAAGTAAGTAACTTGTTTGTGGTCCCATGTGGTAAGAATAAGTTAGTTATGGTGGTCTTAAGAAGACATTATTTCAATCAGGTAAATGACAAGCATGTAGAATTTAGCACGATTTTGTTCTCAATAACTACAGTCAACCGCAAACCAGTAACAACACTACGAAAATCACCCTTAGGTACTGCTACGACATAAATAAAAGTGCTGTCAATGACAAAAATGTTATCATAGACGTGTCGTTGTCTGTACCTAAACGTAATTCAAGCCGGAAATTATTGTGATTATTGTTATGTTACACAGAACGCGTTATTTGATGCGGTTTTATTATTATTATGATCTATCGATGGTGCTGCGAATAAACGGATCTTACCGTTTGCTTTTGTGATTTTTTTTTCATGGACTCGGTCAGACATAAGAGAAGATCACTAATGCCGTGTCAACACAAACAAAGTACGCTTTTGTAAAATAAATTTGACAAAGCATATTTTGAAAAATTGAACGCGTTTCTAGTCCACTTTGATTGCACGCCGTCATCCAAGTGCGCTTTGATCAGTGTCGCCAAGTAGTCGTCAAATGTACTTTGTCCATGCGAACTTTGATTGTGTCAACGCAACTTTTTATCAGTGTTGCCACGATCAAAAAAACGTCCAAGTAGTCGTCAAATCTACTTTGTCCATGCGAACTTTGATTGTGTCAACGCAGCTTCAGCCACTGCGCCTACTTTGCCATACCCTAATTTGACGCCATTTAAAGATCATTATCAAGTACTTAATTCTTCTCTAATCAGCATAATAATTAATTCAAACGAGTTGAGTTAGCCTTTGTTTTCTTAGTAATCAAAGCAAACAAGACTCTTTATCTCCATCACTTATCACTAAATCAGCATACGTTTATACGTTATAAGTAATGCTTAGTTTAGCTACGTTTTATGCTAATTTTACTTGATTTATTACTTGAACATACTTGCATGAATTCGTAGATAGATGTATACGGAATGCATGGGCATTTATTTATTTATAAAAAATCATCCTTAGAAACTTTTTCGAAAGTACAACAAACCTATTTAATTCTTGATCGTATTGAAGGTCTTTGACATTCTCTGCTTATTTATAACATCTTGAATAAATACCAAGCATGTGGCATTGGCATATATTTTTTATATATAAAATAAGACTTAGTCAAACCTATTTTGAAATAATGGAGAAATAAGATAACAAATAAATTAAAAGAAATAATAACAGTTGATTTTTAAATACATGAATTGTTACAAGGGTGTTAATAAAAGATAAACTGCATTTTCACAGTAGGTTAGTTGCTATTTGTGGTTCTGATCCTAGAATCAAAACTCCTGTTTCCAAACTAGTATTATCACAAAATCTTCTAACACATTCGTATCATAGTATCAAAAACATAACTTGCTTATGTTTTGCAGACCGCAGTCGGTTGGAAGCGTGAGTGATGCTTGGCAGATTACGATCTTCCCACGTTTCACATCTGTCATGCGATCTATTTTAGTACCTACTTTACGAGTATGTCTGTATGGTGCAGTAGTGTAGGGTCTGTCTTCGTTATTTGAGGTTGTAGGTTCTTTAGTATTGTATATTTAGCTCTGTGCTTCTATAGTGTGCTCGCAAAGGCAATTTCTATATTGGCATTTTCGTAAATTGCTCGAGACGCGATAGTACATAGTAAAAAAGTTTAGTTGCCCGTGTAAGAGCATGTTAGAGAATAATATTCTTGACATTATAACATTGGACTTGTTGTTAAAATAAATGTAAAATAAATGTAAAGTAACAAAATAGATGCAAAGTTATTAACCAGTAGGTACCTATGGGTTTACCGTTACTTTGCACTGGGCAAACTATCTGTGGTATGTTTTCTAAAGTAAACAACTTTGATCGCTGTCAACTGTGAACGCTGTGTTGCTTAAAGATCTTAGTTCCTACGTTACGTCCAGCACTGGGTTAATACCCACGTTAGGAAATATGTAACTATAATTTTTTTCTAACTACTCACAGTAGTTTCATAAGTTTTACTGTCCTAACATTCTATAGATTTCAAAGTCTGAATTAAAATGTTCTTTTTAAAATAATGTTTGTAAAACTAACAGCTAGGCACGAAAAGAATAGAACAGTTATTTATTTGCACAGAAAGGAGGTTCAAGTTACAGATGTTAAATATAAAATGATCCTGATGGTGAACTTGACTGATAATGAACAATCGTGCATTTGTTAATAACACGAATAATGGCCACTTACAAGTTTTCAGAAATAGGTTTTAAACTACAAAACGTTTGTCGGAATGATCTGACATATAGAATATAAGTAATATAGAATATTCCCACGATATTATATCTGTCACGACTTTTCTGTGTTACTTTCTTTAAGCATTCACTTCTCTAAAGCCTGTTTTTAAAACAAAATACCTGCACTAGGATTTCTCCTGAATCGTGTTTTAGAACATTTTACAAAAGGAAACCTTACAATAGGATCCAGGATATTCTGACCGGCTACCTAATTGCTTAAACAGTTTGAAACACAATCTGAGAGTTTTGAAGGATATTGCTAATCTATTGCTTCATAGGTTTGAAAAATTCTTCTGCTCAACAACATAAATAGCGTGGGTGAACTGTCCCCCACCCCCACCCCCCCACCCCCCCCGTCCCTTACTCGACGAAGTGCCAGCCCGCGCCGAAGCTGAGCCTGTAGCTTTAAATTCCCCAGTTAATAATAAATATCCTGTTATGTACCTACCAGCTTGCTGTCCTCCCCCTAGTGACGCCCTAAGCCGAGCTTCGTAGCGGGATGTCTTTAGCAAGCATTCGCTTAGTAATATGTAAGGCTGGAGGGTTTAAGTTCGCTTAAGGAAGCCACAGAATTGACCGGTAAAGTAGTCACGACCTCTCAAGTTCTAGGAACTACGAGAAGCATCTCGTAAAAAAAAGAAAACGGTGAACTGTGTGTCTGTTTATGTATTTTGTTTTCTCTTCTACTCTTACACATGGTGTGTATATATGTATATATATGTGTATATATCTGTGTCGACTGTCCTATCGCAGGTATGCTGGAATAGATTTCTTTAGAAATAAGCATCACCTTTGTATGTATTTTCCTGTCCCTTTCTTCTTGTTTTTATATGTGTGTACATACATTGTTAAATAAATAATAAATACACTGTCAACATTGAACCCATTGCAATCAATTGTCATTGCATGTGTGCTACGCAATTGGCCCGCTGGATTTAATATTATAGTGAAAATCAAAGTGATTATTTGCCAGAAATATGGACCGTCTGTTCGGGAATGATAGTTAAGAGGCTGACAACACCTAAAGCGCGGTCACTGTCGGACTGCATAGAAAAGAAAAAGAAGCGCGATGACACAACGCTGGTAATTTATTGCAAAATATGAAGCAATTATCGATTTACAAAAATCTATAGATTGTATCAAAAAAATAAAACACTATTAAGCTAATATGTTGCTTGTAGAATAATCTGGCAAAAAATCAGAATTATTGCATGTATATTAGTATGGTTTTTAATCGTTAAAATATTTTTTTAGAGGTATCTTCGTGATTTTTTTATCGTATCAAATTAGTTACATTATATTTTAAACACACTGTCTACCTAGAATATATCCTTAATAATATCATATATTTTTCTGATTGTGTTTACTGCAGTGGATCATATACTTTAAGGCATTATAAAACTTATAAAACTTGCGTTTAGGTTCTGTAGTCCCCTTAAGAAATAAATATTTTTTGCTAAACACAGTATGTGAATCTGCTAAAGGATACATTTCCCTGACTGTACCTAAGGCCTAGTATGGCCTTTATGTAAATACTATCATCACAGCATTCGATAAACATTTTTTGTAAACATTATCCTTTCTTTAACCGACTTCCCTGTTCCGCGATCTTAAGTAGTAAATAAGTACCTATTATGTATATAAATGTTAACCACTTGCATATATGTAATGTAACATGCGTGTGCGCATACCATCAGTTTGTTTTTATGACAGAGGTATTATAATTAATGGTGATAGCTTTTCTGTTGTTAAAAATGACCAGAACAAGATGCCAAGAATACCAGCAGGCTTAGCATGACACTCTCTATTTCTTCGAAGAATAGACACGGCTCTTTCTATACAAAGTGACATTTCGTTTCTCAGTTTTTGACATCTCACCGTAGAAATCCTTATACAATCTGTCATCTTGTCTTTCGTTTCTAACGATCTTTGTCTAGGTTCTTTTTTAAGTAGAAAGATTTCTACGGTGGGATGTCAAAAAAGGAGAAACGAAATGTCACTTTGTGTGGAAAGAACCGTGTCTATTCTTTGAAGAAATAGAGAGTGTCATGCTAAGCCTGCAGTTTGTAAAGAATCCTACAATAAAATCGTTTACTTGAATGAAAATTGTACGCAGTTATTACTTTTACAATTTGAAAAGCGTGTCTATACCGACAGTTAAAATACAATGACAACAACAACCTACAATTAATTTGTGAAACGTCCTTATTATCATAATTGTGTGGGAAAATATTTGAGAAATTGAAATTCCCATAAAAAAGGACAATATATACATTTTTCAGTACTTCAGTATTGGCTTTGGCACTACATACATATCTCAATATATAATTTGACTGTTGTTTGTGTTGTGTTATTTTTAATTTGATTTTTTGAAACCTAGAAAAACGTTAAGCCACAGTAGAAAAAAATTGTTTAAATATCTAAAAAAAGTTGTTGGTGTTTTTAAGCCTATGCTAGACAGAGACAGCACTACTAGCATCCGACGTCACAAAACAGGAGAGCCAAATCATAACTTCGCGCCAATCAATACAATGATCGATTTGTGTGACAAGGATAGATGAATAATTTCAAAAGCGTATAACTTCTCCATTTTTCCACAGAGTTTATATGTATTTTCACAAAACGTATCTCTTTAGTAACATATTAAAAATAAGTATTAATTCATGTATTTCTTTGATAGTAGTCAAATACCTTATTTGTACCCACTCTTTCTCGGCCAGGTGTTGTAAGCTGTAACAAAGCTTACCCGTCGCTTCACAATACAATTATTTACACTTTCAAACTATTATAGTTTATGCTAAACTTGTTTTTAAAGAAGAATGAGTCTTCATTGTACCTTTGCTTACCACGTTAGGGTTAAATAGGCGTATATCCTTGGTGTAAAGGCTCTTACAGGCTGGAGCGATATCGCAGGCGCGACAAGCATATTTCTGCGTGAAAAGAACGGCCTTGAATCATTACGCGGTTGGTTAAAAGTGGAGACTGCTCCACTTTTAACCAACCGCAGCCGTCACCTCTTTCTGCGAAGCAGTAATGCTCGCGAGGGAGGAGGCGGGACGGTTGAGGGAAACGCAAATTTCGCGCCCTCTCGCTACTAGCCGCCGCAGGAGACGCCCTGGGCGTCGGGGATCCCAGAGGGATTTCCGGCCACCGTAGGCGCGGGCTTGCGGGCGGAGAGCAATGGGTAGCTCGCCGACCGGTAAGGACTAGGCCCGGGTCGACGGCACTTTGTGTTCCACGCGCGCCTCAAAGAGATGTCAGCACAAGTAGGGGTCCACTAGGGCCGATGTCTGCCGGACTCGCGGGAAGGTACTAAAGGGTTACCGAGGCCCCTGGCAACACAGGCAACAGGAAGGAATATGGGTGGGTTTTAGCCAGTTAGAGTCTGACACACCCTCTCGCTCCGCCCAGAACGGGAGAAGTTATTTGATAATTTTCCGCCAAAAAAAAGGGGGTTAATTTGGAGATCTCTGATGCCATATAATATCGTCGTCAGTCCTCATAACTATGATGAGAACGTATGTGTTGCTCTCATGTGATATTGGACATTATGCAACTATTTTTAATAGGATATCATAATTGGTAACATCTTCACTCTATAATTATAAAGTGCCCTTTTCACAGGACGTATACACGCCAACATTATAACTAATGATGAAAGTGTACACGATCGACCATTCAAACAAACAAATTAACGATATCACATTACACTACAGTGGGCGGAAGACCCAGCATTAGAGTACACTGCATTGCAAATAATTGTATCCACACAATGAAAGGCCGATGTTTTCTATCTTGTTTCACGCTCGTTTAAAAGATAGCATCGACTACATCCTCCTAGCGATATTGTTTACAACTCAACTAAATAGACTGTGACGTTTTATTTGCACTGCACTGTATTTGGTAATTAAAAAACAAAGGCCTTCAGGTTGGTGTGTTTGTTTTTAATTGTTTAGTGGGTTTAATTGTATGTTACCCACGGTTTTTCATGAATTTAAACTTGGAAAATTTGTTTTTCGGGAAATGAAAAAGGTTTGACGTTCACACGTGCTTTATCCTTTTGACCGCCACAGTCATGTATTGATGACAGAGTAAAATGTGCCCAGCACGCCACGGTCACAACTACATGACATATTTTAATTAAGGAATAATACGTAGCTTGGCGCCGAAGGCACGTCTTGGCTTTTTTGTCGTGGCTGTCAATAGGGTAATATAAATTGAAAATGTTCTTTTGGCTTTGAATCAATTGTCCGATTAAGTACCTATTCTTACTTTAACAAGAAATTGAAATTAACTGGCGAGCCACTACGCGCCTAAAAGCAATATATCATAATTAAAGTTAAACAGCTGGTTTAAGGGAAACACCATGTATAACTGAAGGCAATCGTGAAACGAGTCATGATCATCCCTTTATGAATTTCATGTTTATGTCTTGCAATCCGTGTTCCTGATGGGATTTCGAAAATGATGAACTTCCTCAAAAACTTTCATCTCCTATTTAACTTTTTACGGGATGACAGTTCATTAAACCTTCCTTAGTGCACTTTCGTTATACATTTAAGGAACTCTAGTGCAAAAAAAATCATGATTTTAAACCTAAAGACTGTGCGTTGTCTGTCAGAGACTGGTTTTAATTTTTTCTTTAAAGTAGAAGATAAACCAATAAAAAGTAAACTGCATCCTAATTGCGTAAAACACTATCAATCACAACCTGAATGATTTTAAAGTATATCACTATACCATTGCCCCATATGTTCGCATTGCCAATAATTTGTTTGTTAAATAACCCAATGAATGTTGTTGAACTGTCAAAATTAAACCCATTGCTACTGACAGTGTGCGTGCATGTACGCAATTAGCTTAATTAGCTTAATCTTCTAGCGAAATACTATATACATATAATATCATATTCAACTAAATTTAATGAAGTACTTAGTTAGATCTAGGTAGTGGTGATAGATGGCGATTCAATTTAAAAGAGTATCCATGGAGTTTCTTACCCGCTCTTCTCCATAGGAACCTACTACGCTTTGGAATGGGCAAGCTTCATCTCTCTGACTGACCGATTCCTTGGCAATTCAGAAGTGCCTGTAAATTGTTGAATAGAAATAAATGCTATTACGAGTAGTTAAGTTGCTTATGACTTGTCCGCCTCTTGTCAAACGATGTCACATATTGTTGACCCCCTCCCTCCCCCTTAACGTGTGACGTAATTTGTGGATAGCCCCATGTGATTCGACACCATAGAAGAAGTTAGTTGCCTGCATCCATAGCTCACTAAAACAGAGTAATCTATAGATCCGGCCTTGCTTTCGATCGAGTCTGTTTCGTCTCGCTAACCTTACCATTGCGAAATGAAATGTATCTCCGCTGATCGACGATTAAGATGGGAAGGTCGCCAGTTCGGTTCCCAGGCGGAAACATTATGTTCGCGTTGCTTTTGCTATGATCTACTGATTACTTGTTTGTTTTGTGTTATAAGAAATTAATTAGTATTTTAATAAACATGAGAAAAAATTGGAATGACTAAATTTTATACGAATTTAAAGCGTCATCTTCAGCAGCCTTCAGAAGTCTAATGATCGCATTTCAGTAAAAAACAAGAAAAATAATAAGTTTGACGTGACGACAGATATTTTGAAATGATAAGTGATGAAAACCATTTTTTTGGAATAGATGCTTTGAATAATCACTAAAGAAATTGATGATGTCAATGATACTACCCCTCATCATCTTGATATTCCCTTATTGGGTGGGGTATTAATCGCCATGCCTGTACCTAAATGTATGGACAATATTTTCTCGGAGAAGGCACGGTTCAAAGCAATTTTACAAAGCTTTCTCTAAGAACTTCATATTATCAAAAACAAAAGCTTAACACACACTTGCAAATTAACCGACAATCCCAATCTAAAGTAGTTGAAAAGACGTCTGATCGGTCTGATTGTATTATAATTGTAAGTGAAATTACTTGTAATAAAGAATGCTGATTGGCGGGTACAAGAAAGTGCGCGATAAATGATGTGACACTAGACGCCTTGCACGGAGATATGCAGCATTTGAGGCGGTGCAAGTGATAAGATTTGCGTGGGTTTTAAAAAGTAGCTGGGGAACGGCTTATGGGTCGGAATGTCAGCTGGTGAAAGCTTCAACGGTATAGTAGTTGATTGAGCAGAACTAGCTAGACAATGTAATATTGATTATTTTTTCACACATTGATTTTCTTTGAGTGCTGTTAAAATTACGAAATTAAATATAAATTGGCAAGGTTTCTATATTTATTTTTCTAAATTTTCTTTTTTAAATAGTCAACGACATATGTAATGATTGTTATAATGGTGGAACACTGACTCCCAAGTCGCAGACACTGCTTCTGTATATTGTAAATGTAAATGTAATTCTAATTGTCTGTAACAATGATGTCACTTTTTTTAGATAAAGAAATTATTATTATTATAATTCTAGCAACAGTAAGTAGGTATCCAAACCGTAAATCAATGGTGTTCAAACAATAAATAAGTACATAATAAAATATATGCGAAGATTCGAGATCACTAGGAGTAGATGGAAAGAAAGGCTTTTCCATTCAAGTTCAAGCACATTTTGTACACCAATAGCTTTTTTTAAGTGGATGATGGTCCTACATTGCACGATGGTACCAACTGTGCCGCTCATCACTTTCATCTTGTACCTAAGTGCATCAGCTGAGTCAGTGATATAAATGGGTCCTTTCTATTGAAAGCTTCTTCGTTAACTTTACATAACTTAACACTCACACAAGTATACAAGTTACGTAGCTAAATAAATATGTCAGTCTCGCGTGGATACGTTGTTGTTTTTTGTCGAACAAGACGCGATAAATGTAATAATGTCTTATAATAAGCGGGCATTATGATATAATGCAAGAAAGTGACGTTTTTATTAGATACTTAAATATTTTATGTTAGTTGTGAATTGTAATTTTAATACATGTATACTTGTGTAGATTTATTAGATAATTTTGATTCAGACATTATAGTTACGGGCACTTGAATAAAATAGACGTTTAAGATAATCAATTTATAAATATTAAAGAATAGGTAATGGGTAAACTATGCCTTGGCAGAATTATTGGACTGATTCCAATAATTCTGCTTCAATATAACACTACCTACTAGACTAGCAATAAACCAATAGGTTTGGAATCGAATTGATTGATTATTTTAATTGATTGATTAAACAATCAATTAAAATAACACATCACATAACATCACGCCTGTTTTCCTCGAAGGGTTAGGCGGAGATGTAAATACTACACTTTGTGCCCTTTGGCTTCGAGACCCTCGGTCCGTGGGCATAAGTTATTTGCGGAAATCGCGAAACGTCTAGTTGATGTAACTGGTGATCGAAAAGCTGGCGGCTTTCTCGCGCAACGCATCAGCATTGCAATCCAGCGTGGAAATGCCGCCAGCATCCTCGGTACAATGCCCCGAGGGCCTTTTTTAGGCTTAACTTAGTTTTAATTTAATTTAGTTAATGTTAATAATCATCTTGTAATTTGGTTATGTAAATAAATATACGTATTTGGGTACACTTATATTTCACAGTCTGTTATGCAATAGAGCGAGACTATTGCCATCAACCGGACATAAATTCAGACATCGGGCTGCTACAGAGAAAATTCTGATGGAAAAACAGTAATGTTCAGACCAACCTGGGAATTAAAGCTTTAAATAATCAATGGTAAGGTCCAAAAGCCCTTAAATAACATATTAACAATAACGAATGGGGGTCGAAATGGTAACATTGTGTCAATAGCCTTGAAGCTCTCGCTGATCAGCCCAGTGATACCACGATCATGTCTTATTCTGCATCAAATTATAGTCATTATTGTAAGCCGGACGGAATTAGGGATGTGACGAAATGCTCTGTAGCAGACAGATTGAAGAGGGGTTAAGTACGTGCAATTGTAAAATATTTTAAGTGATAGTTACTGTAATGTTGTTGAATAAGATAGTTCCTAAGCAGTAGAGTGGAACAGTTTTTAAATTAGGATCGGCCGTAATATGGCACTTCGATTTTAGAAAAAGTTCAGCTTTGTAGGGAGTCGCGTCTGTCACAATTATAGCTGTGTCACAGTTTTATTTTCTAAACCTCAATGAGTCATGTTTACACCCAGTGCTTAGAATAGAATATACAGATAATAGATGTACAGTGCTTCTATTTTCTTAATTTCACTCGGCAAACTTAGTGTTTCTTCAGTTTTCGGATTGTCATCAGTTGCCCTGCGCAACTTATAGAAAATTCAGAAGTACCTACTTAGTTCTGAAATCAAATTATTATACACGATAAATCTAATAATTGATGGACATGGAAATTAGCATTCGTTTGTATTCAGAAATGTGATGATTGCCGAGAGACATTAAGGAAATAGAAGCACTGTACATCAGTGCAGAAAAAAAGAGCCAAAAAAAAAAAAAACCTTGTTAATTTTATTAAGTAGGAGATCTAGTCTTCTACTTAATAAAATTCACAACGGTAACCCGGTGGGTCAAGAAGCATGAAATTTTGCACAAGAGTTCGAGTTCCTTACGTACGAGTATATAGCGAAAGTAAGCTAGCTACTAAGAAAGGATTTTTGAAAATTCACCCCTCAAGGGGTTACTTATGTCGCGGGAAGGTACTTATGGGTCACGAGGCCCCCGCAACACAGGCAACAGGAAGGAATACGGGTGGGTTTTAGTCAGTAAGAGTCTGACATACCCTCCCGCTCCGTCCAGAGCGGGAGAAGTTATTTGATGAATTCCCACCCTCAAAAAAAAAAAAGGGGGTTACTTATGGGATGAAAGTTTGTATGGAAGTTCGTCATTTTGGGAAAATCCCATTGGGTATACGGTTTGTTACAAAATGACGAGCAACTCATGACATTCGCTGTCAAAATTGATAAGCATGTCAATTCTAAAATCCTCCGAGCCACGAGTTTCAAAATCGCTCGTGATGCATCCAACCTTTAAACTGAAGCCTCCATAAAAAGGATGTAGCGATTTAACTTAATGTCGACGTTTAGTCAATCGATTGTCGATTGTCTATTAGAGTCCGACCGAATTTCGTTTTCGGTTTTCGGCCGGAAAAAATTATAAGTGATCGGACTTAGTCGAAAAAAAAGTGCCGTCTAATAGATACTTTCAATTAATTTATTCAGAAAAAATCGATAATTTACAACAACTAAAAGCACAATAACTGTGAAAATATAGAAAAAAAGTACCTTTTCTCGCATAAAACATTTGTTTGATTTTATTAATAGTTATATTTAAGGAAAATAGTATATTTATAGCTTCGTGTGATTTAAGTTTAAACGGTTGGGAATAATGTTAAAAAATTGTCACTGCATGTGTTTTAGATTTACCAAAGAAAACCTATAACAAACAAAAAAAAATACGAGCAAGCCTTACAATAGTCGCAATATGATATGAAACATCTGACATCCCACCTTGGTAATAAGCAACTGAGCACATACAGAAATTAATTTCAAAATTTAATTATTCATTACTTTCTTCGACCACCTCTACTTACAATCTATATAGTAATTCCATGAGTGCACTAATTCCATGCTATTATAAAGGACTTACTTATTCCATGCTCAAGCTGTCACTTCCTGTTCACATACTTCCGTCCGTTTTCACGAAATGACTCCCACAGAAAGCGAGGGGAAAGAAGTTACACATAAAAAAATGTATATTTCGTTTTCGGTTTTCGGCCGAAAATGCAAATCAGGCCGAATTTTATTTTCGTTATCAGCCGAAAACAAAAAAAACAGTTTTCGGTCGGACTCTATTGTCTATCGATGCCGATGCCAAGGCTGCTCCACTTAATGGATCTCCAACAAGGCAAAGGATAATAGAATGTATGTTTAGATGTGTTTATTGTGTGTTGCATCGTGATAAGTTGATTAGGCTAAATGAGTAACGATGTGCACTTGTTATATATTAAATGTGTTATGCTCTATATTGTGAAGGTCATTAAGAATAACAGTATTATTAAAGCTCTTTCGGTTTGTTTTAGATCTGACTGGCGGGCAAGAGGTCGTGGATTAAAAAATGATAGCTTTATGCTTATTATAGTAATTAAACGGCTAGGCAGATAGTACCATCAAAATCGACGTATACATATAATGTGTAGTTTTCAGTTTCGCTTCGAGAAGTAACACAGGGACATTATTTATTATTGTATTTTTTCATTAAAGTCATATTCATATGATAAAGTAGGTAAAATCTATTGTGATTATTATCAGTGCGAAATTAAGCTGCGGAATGTAAATGACGACCTAAAGTGTGTACCACCGGGGTTGCGGGAAAGCCCGAAACGGTTACCGAGGCTTCTGGAAACACAGGCAACGGAAGGAACACGGGTGGGTTTTATTCAGTAACCTTACGGCTACACTGTCGCGATAACGCGAACTACATTTCGCGCGCTCTCTGTTGTACAGCGAGTTGTCGACCGGTGTGGGACAGAGAGCGCGCGAGGTCCACCTCGCGCGCTCTCTGACCCACACCGGTCAAGTGAACTCCAGTTCAGCCAAAGCGCGAGAAGTTATTTGATAATTTCCCACCCACAGAAAAAAAAAAAAGTTACCTACCCAAACTTGCACAACGTGCATTCCCTAGCATAATGCATTCACGTCTGTTGCAGTGTGGCCTCACCATACTACCACCATGTAATTCCACAAACACGTAACCCCCGCAGAACGTACTTGACCGCATAATGAGTTGAATTCAAATAGTTTTCATATCATAAATATTTACTAATTAACAAAATCCATTGTAAACTCAGAGGTCGGAGTGTGGGATCCGTTGCTAATTGCAATCAGTTTGAAAACTATGACGATTATGTCAAGGATTCGTTCAATGGAAATTGAGAAGATTTTCTAGTGTATCTAATTGTTTTTGTTTTGAGTAATACGGTTCTTTTTGTAATTTTTATTATTGGAAAAGAACTTGGAAAATATAATTTATACTGTACCTGCTCGGAAAGTACCTTATTACTTTAAAAAAATGAGAGAGAATGTACATCATTACTATTGTACAAGTGTGCGTGTCGAAAAAGTGTATAAAAATCCATTAGAAAGGTGCTGAGCGGTCAGATTGTTTTTTTTATTTAGGGCAATTCAGTAGCTAACCTAATTAAATATATTATAATGCCAAAAGACAAAAGTTTTTATCATTAAGCGCAAAATGATACTGGCCACATACTTTTGCTGAACATTGATTAGAAAAAAAAAAATGAATAAGTGAAAATCGCGCGCGCGGATAGCTTTACATTAAGTTTTAATAACTATAACAATTTTAATATAAACTTCATTTAAAAAAAACTTTTTACAACAATAAAAAAACAACCGACTTCCAATAAAACACTACAAAAATTTTAGTTTTTTGTCAACGACTTCCGAAATTAAAGTTATTTTTCACATTGTAGTGTTTTTTTGGAAGTCGGTTGTTTTTTTTGTAAAAAGATTTTTTATTTTTAACTTTTTAGTGGGTCAGTTTGTATTTTATCTAAGTTACAATAGCCTAATGTCAACTGCTCATTTTACATAATATTGCTTTTCTTGATGCAGGGACGTTAATTGTCGAGGAGTTCTCCTGGTAAGAACCAGGAGAACTGCCACTCACCATATGCATTGTGAAGAGCATAAATGGCTTAGCCACCATATTAAAGTACCTAATCGAATTACAATTCGTTAAATACTTCTTATTAAGTAGTTCCAGTGGCCATCTGTGGTCTTCATCATCAATTCCACTCCACGAAATGGTGCTTTCGGAGAGCAAATGCACAAGTTACTATAAAAAATACCTAAATCGCTATAGGAGTGCCATTAAAATTTGAGAAATCTCTCGATTTCTATGGGATCCCCTCATCAGACTGTGACAATGGGACCACTTCGGGAGCATACCCTTTCAAACAAAAAAATATTTTTTAAAATCGGTCCACAAATTGACAAAGAAATCGGGGAACATACATAAAAATAAAATAAAAAATATAAACATTTCGAATTGATAACCTCCTCCTTTTTGAAGTCGGTTAAAAATATATTTTTTATTTTCCTCGTAGGTATAGTAGGTAAAGGGCTATTTATAACTCGTAAGAAAGTGCGATTCCCAACTCGTGTGTATTAAGGCCCTCGGCTGAGACCTCAACCCACACCCTCGTTAATAATCGGTCACTTTCTCCCCTCGGTGAACAAAGTACTATAAAAATATATTGGTTTTGTTTCCTTGTTTTCCGTTAATTTATTATATATTTTTATTGACATAGTATATGGACTAGAAGAGTGCAGTTTAAGCCGAGGCAGGTAAATTTAATCAGTTTTTATGGAACAACGAATATTTTGTTTGTATGTCTGTCCATGTTTTTTTAGGGTGAATAGGGAGGGGGGAGCATCTGTGCTATTTCCCCATAAGATAATGCCATAGCTAAACAAAGCATGGGCATACGCGTAGTATGTGACTAGTGCGGTTTATAAATAGGCAGTATTTTTTAAATTTCGTAAATTAAATAAATAAAAATAAAAAAATCCTTAATTTTTTATAATTTCTTTCTTCTTTCATTTAACAGAAAAGTTCTTGTAATTTGTAGAATAAATAAAAGAAATATAGACATTATAGCATGTCGTGCGAGCTGTATAAGTAAAATGAGTGAAAATTAATTATTATTTACAGCTGATGAGTCAATAGCCGCTGCAGTGTGCATTGTTCAGTAGACACTGCATGATTGCGTTGTTAATGCAGTATTATTTATATGCCTAGTTGTTAATTATTGCCTGCCGTCCGTCGGTGTAAAATCCTGCGTAACCCGCATTACAGTATATTTTTTATACCTACACAAACACGAAAGTTGTAGACATGATGCTGTCAATATTGAAAACAATGTTTATGTGCAGTCATTTTGCATTTTATCGAATATCACTTGGGTCCATTTTTAGCGAAGTAGGTAGGTGAAGCCAGGAAAAATTAGTTGTTAAGCCAACTACCAACTTAAATTAGCCGTTTATTCAAATCACAACTGTCATTCTTTGACAGTTGCATGAAATAGCTATAACACGGCAAACTTGACGTCAATTTGCTTAACATTTAATTTTCCTAACTGTACATGTCGTACCTAAAACGTAGTTGGAAGTCGTAGTCAACTGAAGTTATGAATTGTTTATATTTTAATGTAATGTTATTCATTTCGTTAGTAGTTTGTTACTTTGTAAGTCTCTATCAATCGAAACAGATACTATGAGAATTGAGAGTAGATTGTCAAGGATTCAAATAACTTCAAAAACTAATGGTCCATTCTACTGCTAATATCAAATACCAAAATGTAACACAATACCGTTACATAAGTCTCAAACATTATTGGTCTCACCCTTTGACATTACATTACCAAATAATGTCAAAATACTATAATACCATCAGATAAAATGGCGATTTCAATACATTCATTCAGTTTGTCTGATGAAAAATGTCGGATCAATATTTATTTATCGTTTGCAGTGAGCCTTATTTGGCGCGAAAGTAAAAACGTATTGTTAGTGTTATTGCCTGTGTTGGTAGCTTAGATGTCATCAATGATAGATAAATAAATGTAGAATGTGTAGTAGACTGTCGTGTTTTTAAAAGATTTGGATCTAATAAATTGGTATCATAATAAAAAGTGAGTGTCATACTCGAGTATTGAGAACCTAAAGCAGGACATGACTTACTTCGACAAGCAAATCGTCTTTTGGATGGACACGGCCGAAGATCGTGAGAAGATTAGGAAGGCTGCTAGCGAGATTTACAAGAAATCAGAAACAGATATTAGCGTGACCTCAGATGAAGACATTGGAAACAGCAACGTGCAACACAGCATAGCAGTGACACACGCAGAAAAGAGTCGAAAAACTGGCGGCGACGTTGTTAAAAGATAGATAGATAAATCACCCGTCTTTCCACTATTCTATTGCTTACTCAAGGATGCATATCCGGTAGGCTCTAATAATCTTTCCTATCCCGAGGGCACGTCTTCCTGACCATTACCGCGCCCCCCGGTCTACTCTTTGATATGCGATGGTCTCTGTAGTCCCATGAAACATGAGGTTCCAGGGACTAGTGTGAATCCTTGGGTTCATTCGAGCAATCGAGTCTGGTTTAACCACGCTGGGGTCGGTGCATTTCATTCATTCATTTATTCAGTGTCATGAACTCGAGCATTGAGAGCTCCGTATCATGCATGGTTTTTATATATTTTTTAACTATTTTACTCTTATTATCCTTAGTTTTAGTGAAAAAATCGTAAGATAATCTATATCTATACTTTTAGACTAATATTATAAAGAGAAAATGTTTGAATTTTTGTTTGTTAATTTATTTGTAATGGATAAATTCAAAAATAACTTAACTGGTTTAAAAAAAATCTTTCATATTTAGAAAGCTACATTATCAGTGAGTAACATACTTCCTGTGTCTGTGAGCTAAATTCTATTTTAAAAAGAATTAGAGATCCTTACGAAAATTACAATAATGTAACCCAAGGTATCAAATATTTGCCTATAAAAGTCATTATTTGGCGTGCGCCCTCAAAAAAGTCCGCGACGCTATATGTCTAACTATTATAGTTAAGTCACAATAACCGTTTTTTGTTTAAATTAGTCAAACAAAACACGGGTAGAATCGAAAGACGATGACATTCGTATCATGATATAGAAGTTTCATAATCAAGGTTGATTATGTAGGTACATGTAATTTCCTCTATAAATTATTCGAATCGGAAGTTACGACGGGTATAAAAATGCTAAAAGTAAGAAAAATGCCGCGGTGTGAGCGAACATCCCTACGCTTAATCTATTAATTGCCTACATATTTTATTTTTGTGGATTAACACATAATATTTAATCATTTTAATCCCGGTAGTACGTGTCCGTGGAATATTTTCCGACATACACGCGGGCGAAGGCGTGGGCAAAAGCTTGTTAAAGAATATTTTGATTATTTTATTTTGTTTATTTTATTTTATTTTACAGTTTTAGGAAAACTTACAGCGAAACATTTTTACACGATTGAGAGTAACAAAATAAGGCCAAATAAAAGTTTTCACAGATAGAAGAGAGCATACAAACAAAATATTTGAGAAGGTAGACAGTGTAAATACCTGTTGACGGGGACCGGAGTCAACAAGGACCTACCAGTTGAGTAGAAACAGTTTCATAAGTAAAAATATGTTTCACGCAGCGTAACTTGTAATCAATTACTTTACGTTATAAAACAAGAAATTACAAAGAGTCCTTTTCAATTTCGAAATGCTAGTATTGAAAACATCGATTTCGACGCCCCGGCATGGCGGCAGACCGCATTATATGTATGACTCGCTCTGATTAAGTATGGATTTCGTGTGTATATACACTGTAATACACATTAATTTACACTGTTAGCTTGGTTATGCAAGATATGTGAAAACATACTTAATAAGATTATTAAAAATAGACTGAAGGTTAGTTACATTAGTCTAAAAGCTTGCTAGAAATTATTTAATAGTTGGTTGTTTTTTGGCAGAATAAGATGAACCTTTTTTGCTTCAACCTTGTTTTAATTGGAACAAGGACCGAGTGGTCTGATATAGGGCAGTGAGCATAAATGTGTGAGAGTTGGTCCCGGGGTCTTATAAACTAGCAGTTCTGCGAAGAGTAGACCTCGCGAGCACAAACTTTTTGATACAATTAATATACCACTAAAGTTATTTGTTTTAATCAGCAGAGGTAACGCTGTAGGCTAGTTTTGTGATGAGAAGGTGGTCCTCAGTGCTCCACAAATCCCTAACTAGTAGTTAAACGGCCGATTCCACTGGTAGAAATCTAAAAGTGAACAATTTACTGCATTTTGAGGAGCTATTCTGGTCATTACGCCGAAGATCCTCATCAGATTTTCACCAAATTTCTATGAGACCAATTTAAAGTTACTACTTTTCATATAAAAAATAATCGTTGAAATCGGATCTCATAAGGTGGAGGTATCCAGTTGTTTTTGCCCCTTTTTGGAGGAAGTACCCCTCCAATCAAAAATCTCAAACAGCAAAATAAAAGTATAAAGTCATAAAACCTGAGGTATACTAACTTTCGTCCAGATTGGTTGTAAAATACGACCTAGAGGAGTACCAAAAAACTGATTGAGGAAAGCAAATGTCGTCAGACTTGAAGCAGAGACGCTTCGCTCGCTCGGTCAACTAATAATAAAAATATTTTACAATTTCTAAATAAGACACTCAATATGCACAACACATGTTTAACATTACAATCCAAATAATTTCCCAAATTTAGCACTTACAAAACTTTTGAAACGTACCAAATCACAAATTAGATTAATTTTCTCACGTTCCAAAATAGCTCTTATCTAGGATCGCGTAAGAACTGTTTTAGATTGGGTGCGCACGCGCAGGCATCACGCGATCAGTTATATAAGTGTTACAATTAAGCTTTTGCCGTGAGAACGGGGTATTGTGATGATTAAATTATTGACACACAAACTGTGGTTATACTTTTAATAAGATAACAAGATTACACTCTAGTGTGGTGATTAGAAATGTGAATTGCTCATTAGACTGGTTTCCTGAATTAGTAACATAATATCACGCCTGTTTTTTCCCGAAGGGGTGGCCAGAGGTGAATAGTAGGTACAGTAAAGCCCACATCAGTGGTAACAATTTGACATGGACAGCAGCATTAGGTCGTACCAGTCCTGCCGAGGTCGTGTGGAAGTTTGAAAGGGTTACTGAGGCCCCTGGCAACACAGGCAACGGAAGGAATACGGGTGGGTTTTAGTCAGTAAGAGTATGACACACCCACCCGATCCGCCCACAGCGGGAGAAGTTATTTGATAATTTCCCAGTCAAAAAAAAAAAGTACCAGTAAGTCGGTGTTCGTAGTGTAACATGATGTGCAGTTGACTGTACACCCACATTTTGCCAGTTATGTATAAACTCCGTACAATAGAGGCGTTCTATTGCCATCAACCGCGCACAAATGTAGACTCCAGACTGTGACCGTGAGAAATCCCTGACGGAATTTGGTAAGGGTTTGCATAACGCCGTTATGCTTGGCCATACTGTGGTACTAATGTACTGTGCTGCTGGGAAGTTTGTTGCGCCACTTCTTTTTCCGGCTAAAGCACTAGGAAGTGGTGAAGGCACGATTTTGGAGGAATGTCTTATGTAGTTTTGACGTTCGACAAGTGCTGATTCTTAGCCTAGTTTGAATAAATGGCTTTTGATTTATTTTGATACAAATGCACGTCACGCTCGGAAGTGGGACGTGCATTTGCACCTGCTTGATCCCTAGAAACTTTTGATGTGTGTAGTTGTACACATAGGGAGGCCTGAAGGCGCACATAGGGGGGTGCTGAAGAAGCCGTCATATGTGGCTCCAGCGAAATGCTCGCATTGTATAAGAGCTTACCTTTGTATTTCTTGGAAAATTCTAGAAGTGCCACTGCTGCAGGTTTGTCCTGCAGCTTAATTGGTGCGGGGGGAATAGCCATCGTCTCCTAGTCGGTCGTGTGTTGTTTACGCATAAAAAACACAAAAATATTACTGACAATAGTTTAAAAAAATAACTCGGAAGTCCTCTGAGTACCGTTTTATTTACCCAGCCTGTAAAGAAAACCATAACCTACGTCAACCATTCACAAATTACCGGGCCCAATAAAACTTAAAACGTGTACCAGCTACCGAATTAAAAAAGAACGATAACACGACATAACTCCGGTAACAATTACCGACCAGCAGCCGGTAATACCGGTCTATATTACGGCTGACTACGGTTGGTAATACCGGAAGACTTGAAGGAATTTCATCTTAAGATCAAGGGCACTGAGTCATGGGATTGTCTGTAATTAGCTTGAAGGGCTTCAATAAAAGGGTAGATGTTTGATGAATTGTAGGCATGAAATAAATTGATTTGAAATATTAAATGGGGTACCTATGTGTAGTGAGAGTACCTTACCTAAGTCCTAAATTTCAACATTTATATCTGTAATTTTTATGGTGTACATAATAAAGAGTATTCTATTCTATTCTAAGTAGCTTTAGTATAACAAACATGTTTATATAATTTATAAAGAGCTAATGATGTATTGCTTTAATTAAGGCGCAGATAAACGATTTTAGTGACTTTTAAATCTGTTATTACGCCTTCATACAATGCAGGTAAGTTATGCAAAAAATGTGTGTTAAACAAGAACGCATATAAGTACATCAATATTCTATGTGAATTATTTTTATTAAATATTATTATATTAAATATTATTTCGTAAAGTATTTTAGCAAAATACTTTATGAAATAAAGTCAGGAAGTAACAGTCAACCCAAAGCATAAAAACGACATTATCTACTTTCAAACTAGTTAAGATATTTCATGTTTTTTTTTGTAGAAACAGACTATTTCATTATCTATAATTCTATGTGTGATTTTTTCAAATATTCATGTTTTGATACTAAAAATAAATATTCTCCATGAAACCGAATGATGGCACGGCACATTTGTATGGCCAAGGTCAACGGCGATTATCCGTCCCTTAAGGGTGAAATTCAACACTGGAACTGAACGCGATCAGCAAATATAAACAGCGATCTAGAGCTATTAATGTCAATGTAACTCAACAACGATGATACTGACAGGTCTTCAACGCAGCTGAGACGTGCTGACCGCGTTCAGGTGCATTGGTGAAATTCATCCTAATAGCTACAGATATTGCCAATAGTTATTTCGGTAGGCGGACTTCTTGGTGGTCACTCGATAATATCTATGTAACCAACTGCTCTGATGAAATGCCTACTCCATAGAATAATTAATATTTTGATTTGAGCTAAATCTACCTTTTCTTTGCACACACTACGTATGTCTTTAGATATGCATCTAAATATTCACGATCCCAAAACATTTAACGATCGTGTCATGCGTAATCCCCAATCACCCACAGCGCAAGTAGCCTTCCTCACATCACTTTCATTGACTCGGACGCGACACGAGTATTAGCACGAGTGCAGTCAACCACATACCAGTGATAATACTTGTACTCCGAAACCCGCCCTTACTGCTACGACATAAAGGCGCTGTCAATGTTAATTTGTTACCACGTAGAAAGGTTGACTTTACGAGTGCTCGAGTCGATGGGAAGATGGCCTTTACGCTCAGTCGTTATATGCGTACGGACGAACGGTACTTGGTGTAGCGTTCGCAGATAAAGTGTAACATTCAATAATTAATTTTAGGGATACCGTGAATTATTATCATATTGCTAAAACAAAAGTAAAAGTTCAAAGTTAAAAGGGGTTTTTGAAGTGGTTAGAAGTAAGTAGATAAGCAATTGATTGGCATTTTTCTCTTCCTTCTATTTCGTCTATTTGCAGTTTTAAGCGTTTCTTAAAAGCCATAAATTTTGCACTAAGCTTTTTGCCGTATATACTTTGTACCTACGCTGTACGATATTAAATTGCAAAATGCGTTTTAATACAAAGAAAGAATTGACAGCCCTTGAACAACTCAAATATTATTCAGCACTAACCATTAACATTTATTTTAATTCCACCATTCATTTAAATTTTAGCAGTTACCAAACATTTTCTCAATCACACTGCAACTACACAATTACTAAATCGCGTCACACATCATTTCAATGCACGGTTGTAAAAACAAAAGACTACAACAATATTTTGACTAACTATTTTTATTATTATTACGACCCGCCCATGCTCGCACGGGTGCAATGTACGGATGTGGCGACATGTCAAAACATCGAGATTTCTGTGCTTTATCTAAGTAAAGTTAGGCCTTGTAGACTCATATATGTTTCGATTTGTTGCCGATTTCCTATTTTGTAAAGTATCTGGTATTTGTGGCAGGCCTCATACCTATTCGTAATATATGTGTCGTTATGACCATGATAATCATGATATCTGAAATAAACGATGTATTTTTAATTTTAATATTTTAATATTCAATCTGCCTAGTCTTTTCACAACTATATTGGGATCAGCAGAATACCAGTATTTCACATGGAGCGATTGCCTATCTGAACTCCACAACCCGTTACTGGGTAATACGATATACCTTGGTATGACTGGTTGTCAGATTTTCGGGCTTCTGACTACCCGTAACGACTGTCAATGACAGCCGGGACCCAGGGCTTAACGTGCTTTCGGAGGCATGGAGGAAACTCGATATGTAATGGATGGTTACTCATCCACGGACCGACCGCGGCATACGACCGACCCATACCTATTAACAATGTAATTTGAAAATATTTTAAAAGCCAATTCTTTTAAAAAGAGTAACTGAAGAGTTTCTTGCCGGCTCTTCTCCATAGGAAACGACCAATTGGAACCGTGCATCTAGCTTCTGACGTTTCATTTGTTTGCCTATGTGGGTTTATGTGAAATACAATATTCTGATTTAAAATATAAATCAAATTATACACATAAACCTTCCGGGATAATTTCACTAAATGATACTGAAAACTCCATCACAATCAACAGATTGTGATGGAGTTTTCAGTATCATTTAGAAGTAGGTAGGTAGTTTAGAAGAACAACGCACTCACACAGACACATGAAAAGCAATTTTGTTTTAAACTATGTAACTTTTTATAAGTGACGATTGTTGTGTTGTCTGTACCCGCTGTACAAAACTGTTAGCCGTCCTTGAACTTTCGCGTATAGCAACGTCACTCGTGCGCAGTGAGCCTTAACACACACATGCATGGATAGGGCTGACACGATTCTGATCATTAAGATGTAGATACAACTTAGCAAAATAAAAATTGCCAAAATGATTCTAACCAGAATCGTAATTTGTATTTTAAATATTTTTTTCACCAAACTGAACTTTGTAAAAAGTGATCTTTGAAGTCTTCTTATAGCCAATTCTCCAGAAACATTATTTGTAGTGGTCACTATGTCCAGTAGTCTAGTAGTATCTGCAATATTATAGGCTTTTGAATTGTTTTTAATACGGGTTTTTTATTCAAATCAGAATGTACATATTGTTAATTCATTTTGTATCAGAATGACCAAACCAATCTAAAACCTCGCTCTACATACAGCACCTTCCTATAGAAAACTGTAGCATAACAACTTATTCAACAGTTTTGAAGATCATTCTTGAAAATAGCATGTTTATGACCATTCACACACACACATACACACAAACACACACACACACAAATTCACGTCAATTTCACAGCACTTCTAAATTACCATAACGCATGTTATTATCTTTATTTCTTCAGATTTATAGCTAGCTTCAAGTACAGAGTAACAACTGTAATCTTGTATAGATATGTGTGATGTATCGGTTTTAGTGATTTTTAGGGTTCCGTAGTAAACAACGAACCCCTATAGTTTCGCCATGTCCGTCTGTCTGTCTGTCTGTCCCCACTGTAGCTCAGAAACGCTTAGTGCTAGAAAGCTGTAATTTGGCATTTGTATACATATTAATCACGTCGACAAAGTACTCAAAAAAAATATTGCAGTTTTGTGAACACCACTTTTCGATTTAAGGATCCGCTTTCGTAATATTAAGCATTAAAGTGCAAATTTTTGTTAGAGTCAAGTGTCCCCCCCCGCCCCTGCCAGCTAAATGGTTGTTTATGGAGATGTGAAAAAAATCATGGCAGTAGTACATATAATGAAATTAAAAGGAAAACTGGCACAGCTAAGTAGGCTTTACAAGTAAACGAGCAATAGTCGACCAACTTAAATTTGCGGTTGGAGAATTGATCGTGACGTATATCGATGTATGAAAGAACATGTTTTTTAACTACAATGTTAAGTTTGTTTTTGGGATAAATTCATCCCAAGTAATCCCAACTAGGAAACCCTTCATTCAGCGTGGTCCGACACGCACTTGGCCAGTATTTTTAAACATGACTTATGAGTCTTATGACTGATGTGCATAGCCTTTTTTGATTGGAGAAAGTGACTGAAAGTACCGATGGCCCATACCGGGTTGGTTTAGATCAAACAAGCTAATGGAAATTCTATCCCCACTGTATCAATTTCGTTTTATTCCCCTATACCCTAAACAGGGACAGGGCCTTCCTTGGTCTATCCATACTAAAATGTCAAGAAAATCAAGAAAATAATGTTCTTGTTCTATGTACGTTTATGAAAGTAAAAGTACTTTTCATAAAGCCGCCTTTATGAAAAGTACCTAGACGAACAGCTTCTACCTATTACATCAACAAAAGTACCTAGACGAACAGCTTCTACCTATTACATCAACAAAAGTACCTAGACGAACAGCTTCTACCTATTACATCAACAAAAGTACCTAGACGAACAGCTTCTACCTATTACATCAACAAAAGTACCTAGACGAACAGCTTCTACCTATTACATCAACAAAAGTACCTAGACGAACAGCTTCTACCTATTACATCAACAAAAGTACCTAGACGAACAGCTTCTACCTATTACATCAACAAAAGTACCTAGACGAACAGCTTCTACCTATTACATCAACAAAAGTACCTAGACGAACAGCTTCTACCTATTACATCAACAAAAGTACCTAGACGAACAGCTTCTACCTATTACATCAACAAAAGGTCAGACAGACCAGTGTCTCCTTGGTGATTTTGACCCTTATAACTTTGAACTTTGAACTACGCCATTTCTTGTAATTTAAGAGAAAAAATAATAATATTCCCTCTGTATTCTTTTATATTTTAGAAGTCCCAGTAAGACGCAAGTTGCCCAACACCTCGATGTTATTACATCAAACTTACTGAAAACAAGTGAATAATACAGGTGTCTTGAACAGTTTCAGAACATTTACTTGTTAGTCTCGTTAATAATTAAACCGAGCTACATAATTGACAAATGCATAATATGGCCTTTTAATTTTGTAAAGATAGCACCAATTGTTGGGCTTTTCAGCTGAAAAATCTGTGTCACAAGGAACTCTACTATTATTAACATAAATTACAGGATAATTGAATCATTTCAATGTTTAACTTAGCATGTGTGGGTAAGTAGTTAGTTTTATAAACACTGACAAGGAACCACTATAATCATTGATGATTGATTCTTAATCCTTATGGAAAATAAATTACTCAACTAAATATCAGATGCGTCACTCGAGTGAATGTTAATTTTTGTTTCATTCGACACCGACAAAATTACATACGAATGAACGTGCTAGTTGCATTTCATTTTTCGATCATTCGGTAGGCGAGTGTAAGACGGCCGCGACCGATTGCCAAAATCCAATATCGTTGGATCGATTCACTAATGAATTTATTTTTCACTTTTGATCTTTTTGTGTTCAGAAATATCTGCTTAAGAATAAAATAATATCACGCCTGCTTTCCAAGAAGGGAGGGGCAGAAATTATCTGTAGTACCCCCACATTTCGCCAGTTATGTTTAAATCCCATGTAATAGGGAGCGAACCTATTGCCATCAACCGGCCATATCAAGTCTCCGGGTGCTACTGAGAAACTCCTAATGGAAAAAACCTAAAGAAACTTTGCCCGACCCTTTGTTTTGGGTGGGAAATTATCAAATAACTTCTCCCGCTCTGCTTGGAGTGAGAGGGTGTCAGACTCTTACTGACTAAAATACACCCGTGTTCCTTCCGTTGCCTGTGTAATAGGGGGCGAGCCTATTGCCATCAACCGGGCACAAATCCAGACTCCGGGCTGCTACTGAGAAATTCCTAATGGGAAAAACCCTATAACACCCGAACTTTGCCCGAACTGGGAATCGAACCCAGGATCTCATGCTCAGTAGTAGTGCTTGCGACCACTGGACCTACGAGGCAATTGTATTACCGAACTTTTGAAAAAAAATCGCAGTAAAGTCTTTTCTTGGTACTAAGAGCCCTTACCCACCATAGCCATTCATGATTGATCTTTAATCCTTATACAAAAAAAGTTACTAAGAATAATGAAGCAATAATACTTAGGATAAATACTAACTACATGACATTTTACCGACGGATTAATCAAAATTAGTAACAGATCAATACACATCGTGTGATCTTGTCGTGAGGTGCTGACATTTATTTATTTATTTTAATACTAGCGACCCGACCAGGCGTCGCACGGTTTTTTCGACGGGACAAAACATCGTTTTTTTATTATATATAAGTGTGATCCTAACTAATATTATAAATGCGAAAGTGAGTTTGTTTGTTAGTTTGTTAAACTTTCACGCTAAAACGGCTGAATGAATTTGGATGATTTTTAGCACATGGGTAGAACATGACCTCGATTAGGACATAGGATACTTTTTATCCAGATATTCGAGATCGAGACTTATGCGGGTGAAACCTCGGGGCCCAGCTAGTATTTATATATTATCCAAATAAACCCTCCGGTATAAATTGGCAAAATTATGATGAAAACCGCATTAAAATCCGTTGCAGAGTTTACAAGGACAATGCGCTCACACAGACAGACACAAAAAGCGACTTTAATTTATAATATATATATAGATTATATTGAACCACTTTAGAGAGTAATGTCAATGTCTCAATTATAATCATGTACCTACTCACTAGTATTTAATGTACTGTCTAGACGTTTGGTATTCCCAGTACATTCAGAAGCTTTAAGAGCCATTTCACGTTTTCGCGCGAATATCGCAGATTTCAGTCGCCTAATTTACCATCTTAGGTAATACTCTGACATTGGTGGATACATGTAAAAAATAGACTAATCCTTCTTTTTGACACTTCATGTAACACATTTACAAAAACTTATTTGTTTACTTTGTGGTGATTAATCTCCCACAACCAGTTTACTGAAATATCATCGCCGAGTCAATTTCAAACTCCTATATCTATCATTAATATTTATAAATTTAACTGAAATTAATACATAAAGCATCAGAAATATAATTTGATCGACACATACAGTACTAGAATATCGATTCTTAATAACATTAATTAGTAAAAAAATAAAGTCTTATGCCAATTTTTAGGTTTTGTATCGCTAATAAATCGTGATTTTTTGGTTTAAATAAAGCGTAATTACATTTTTTTTTATTGGCGAAATAAACTATGGTTTTTAACAAACCGAATTCTAAAGTTTTATTAAAATCCCTTCATTTAATTAGACATAATATCGTTATTAAAATCACTCTAAATTAGAATAAATTCCGATGCTAAGCGGGCAACCGTTTAGTACGGCGTGAGTGCCGGTCGAGGTAGGACCTGCGCCAAATTTTCCCGCGTCTCGATTTTCGAGCGCACGTATTGTGAACGAATTATTATACTACGACTACAACATTTTGATTCACTTCGTATTTATTTTGCATAAGGTAAGAGTTTAATTTATTATCAAGTTAAGTATTAGTTTAGTAGTTTGAGAATAATTACATATTTTTGTTTTATTAGTTTTAGCAATGGAGCGAAAGGGTTGTGTATACCATTGTGTCAAAAAAAGGAAAAATAAAAATTCTGCAGCCTTAAAGAAAGCAACAGAAGCGAGATATATATAATTTGCGATTCGATTGCGATATTATGTACACAGTAATCGATCAAATAAGTACATATCGACATGAACTATAAAACCGTAATTACAATTTTAAGGATTTGTATACACTGACACTTCGACATATAAAAATATTGATGTTTTTGATAATCATTTATTGATAAAAAAAAATATTTATTCGTAGATATTGAAACTTGACAGCTATTTTGTTTTCATTTCAGAATGAGAAATCGCATGAATCGAGTAGAGGAGGATAGTACCTTTAGAAGACACGCCACCACCGTACCGGGTACAAGTGGAACGTCAGATTCGATAACAGAAATTGTATGTTTGTAACTTGCTACTTCAAAAAGATACAGCTATACCTCTAAACGAACGTAAACTTTTAAATATCGACCGACTGAAAAGGTTTTACCAAAGTTTTACCAAGATTGTGTATTGCTAGAATTTTTTTTTTTTAGGGTGGGAAGTCATCAAATAACTTCTCCCGCTCTGGGTGGAGCGGGAGGGTGTGTCAGACTCTTACTGACTAAAACCCACCCGTATTCCTTCCTGTTGCCTGTGTTGCGGGGGCCTCGGTGACCCATAAGTACCTTCCCGCGACCCCGGCAGGCATCGGCCCTAGTGGACCCCTACTTTGTGCTGACGACATCTGTTTGAGGCGCGCGTGGAATACGACGCGCCGTCGACCCGGGCCTGGTCCTTACCGGACGGTGAGCTACCCATTGCTCACCGTCCGCAAGCCCGCGCCTACGGTGGCCGGAAATCCGCCCGGGATTCCCGACGCCCTGGGCGTCTCCTGCGGCGGCTAGGGGCGAGAGGGCGCGAAACTTGCCTTCCTCTCAACCGTCCCGCCTCCTCCTTCGCGAGCATTACTGCTTCGCAGAAGGAGGTGACGGCTGCCCATGCCCTCTCGCTCCGTACCATGGCCTGAACCAGGGCCGGACGCGAGAGGTCTCTGCCGCCGAAATCATAGACCCTAGAAAGGCAAAATCAATGCTTTTACGAATTCATATAATGTAAATGATATGTGATTTTTCCCAGTTCATTTTTATTACATACTTTACATAACATATATTTGTGTTTTTTTTATTAGTCTAGAAAGCTTTAGTAGACTGAATAAATAAAACAACTTTTTTCATAAATCTCTAACCATGGTGCATTACGATTATAAAGGCTCAAGACTGTTTAGTCCATCTCAACACTCGCGCTACACTGCTTGCATTGTGTATGTGTGGATAGCTGCGCACACATACACAATACTGCCGTCTTTTACCTAAACTCGAGCGCAATAATTTTGTGAAATGGCTCTTAAGTTAAATGTTAAGGTGTGTGAGTTTTGTAATCTTCATTAGTAGTTGAGCTATGATTAATAAAAGTAAAAAGTTGTTTACTTACAAGTTTTATGATTTGTTTTACGAATGAGGAGTCGTAAATTAAAATATTTTATGATACTTTAATTACAAACAAGTGACTTGACTTTATGCAAGTCACTATTTTGTAACTATTAACATTGATTCAGGTCATGTTTTAAATCTACACCTATAATAAATTAAAGTTAAGTGTACCTAATTTATGTTCAAATAGAATATTGTGTGAATGTTCATAGTCATTAATTCCTGAAATGATCATTTTATTTGTATAATGCTTTTGTTCTAATATATATTTAAACAAAATAACAGAAACCAAACAAAATCACAGTACCATCGAATTGAGTTTGTTGTAGGAACACCTAAGCCATCGAGGTTCTTTCGTGAATCCGAATTATGTTACACGATGCACAAGTAGCTTAACAGGGGCATCATTAATCGTCATTATTTACATAAGCCTCTCACACAATAGTATGGGAACACGAAACGAGAAAAACTTAGGATTTACTATAAAAATTTAATTGGTTGTTGCGCTCATACAAAGTCACCGCGTGCGCGATTCATAAAGATGGAATTCTGGGGGGGCAATTACTAGGGAAGAATTTGTTACTAAATATGCTAAAAGATGCGGTTGCTAAATTATGTAGTAATTATATTGCTGGGGAATTATGTTGTAGAAACGTTAATTTTAATAATTATTGGTTTGATGAAGGGAGACGCGGAGAGAAAAGGCGCTCCGTAGGTTCGAAACTATTGTATTTTGCAAAACAAAATTATTATAAATTAGATTATAATATGAATTATATAAGCCAAAAGCTTAATATAGTTTTATAATTTAAAAAATAAATTCCCGTTATATAATTTAATAAGATAAAGGAGCGTTCTAAGTTCAAAATAAACCAGGTAAGTTAAACAGTTTCTTCTTTGAAAAATAAAAATAAATCTATTATTAAAGTGTTCTTCTCTTTTAACTTTTTCCAGTTTTACACTTTCTGCAGTTTTTGTTTTGTCTTGTGCGAAATAAATTACGTTTTCATTTTAATAATAACTAACCATTAAATAATATAGTACCGTCATCACATGGCGCCATTGCCTATCTGACTTCTTCTGACGACCCGTACCAACTGTCAAAGATCTACAAATGACAGCCGGGATCAACGGCTTAATTGACGTGCTTTCCGAGGCACGGAGGGGTCTCTGTCTAATCGATCGACCCGTGCGGCTATTACTTAGCCACAAGCCCCTTATTGTAATATTGTATCGTATAAAGAGAAAAGTATTACTGCTGATTATATGTATATATATTTTTGTGGTGTACAATAAAGTATATATAAATAAATAAACAATACTGATTAGGTATTTTGTATGACACTTAAACAAAATATCTTCGTATTTACAGGATTTCATAACTTTTACAGTACAAACAATAATTATTTTCATCCGTGATGAGTTATGTCAAACACAAGAAGATGGCTCAACTTAAATACAGCTTAATTATCGCAATTTACTTATAATTACAGCATGCAATCAAAATATCCTGGAAATTACACAGCAATTTGACCCTTAATTAAACTAAGACTTATACTATTTGAGTAGTTGTATGTATAAGGTCATAGTAATTTCAGTGCATTTACGATTAGTACGTAGAATTAAGTTAATATTAAAAATAAACAAAGTAATTAAAACTTACCAGTTTATCTGGATATTTACTCGGTTGATCTGGGTCAGTTCCTGAAAATAAAACACACCGTTGTTAGTTTTGGATCGACATGTGTATCGAACGTGTTAGCCCCTTAAAATAATATAAAGGCAACTAAAGGCATCTTAGGGGGACAGGCTCGGGCTTGCGGACGGTGAGCAATGGGTAGCTCACCGTCCGGTAAGGACCAGGCCCGGGTCGACGGCGCGTTGTATTCCACGCGCGCCTCAAAGAGATGTCGTCAGCACATAGGTAGGGGTCCACTAGGGCCGATGCCTGCCGGGGTCGCGGAAAGGTACTTATGGGTCACCGAGGCCCCCGCAACACAGGCAACAGGAAGGAATACGGGTGGGTTTTAGTCAGTAAGAGTCTGACACACCCTCCCGCTCCGCCCAGAGCGGGAGAAGTTATTTGATGATTTCCCACCCTCAAAACAAGGCTGACAAACGAGGGGAGGGTGGCTAGTAAATTGCGATTCCGAAACAGATTTTCCTATTTGATAATTAAGTGAAAATACTTCTAAAGTATGTACAGTCGGCAATGTACTACCTAAGGGCATAAGTTAATGTGAAAAGTGGTCATCCGCTAACTTTGTCGAGTCTATATTAAAGGCTTAGAATTTCTCAGTAGCAGCACGGAGTCTGGATTTGTGCCCGGTTGATGTCAATAGGCTCGCCCCCTATTACATGGGACTGAAACATAACTGGCGAAATGTGGGTGAACAGGCACACCTCTGCCCAACCCTTCGGGGAAACAAAGCGTGATGTTATGTGTTATGTTAGAAGACTCTATCTATTCTATATGTCATCATCATTGTCCAGCCTCTATCCCAATTTATTTGGGATCGGCCCGGGCGCAACATGTCTATTATGATATTCAAATCGGGGTTTACCTGCTCATATTTAACTCTTTTGTTTCTTATGACATCTTATAAATCAAATGTCAATGGATGTCAAAAGAAGACATTCCAAAAGGATCGTCTTCGTGATCATAGACACAATTGCACCATATTTTTTTGGATCTTTGAAAGTCAAAATTTGAATAATGTAGGTAGGTATCTAAACTACAACCTAGATGGTAGAAGACAGCTGTAACATCTCATCAACTATCGGCGTTTCGTTAAGGCGCTGACAAGACCCAATTCAGCAAATTTAGCCTCGCTTGAGAAAAAAAATTGCCAAATCTGTATAGTTTGTGGTAGCGGAAAAATATATGTTAATTTTGAACATATTTCCCAGAACTTGGTTGTTACCAAAACACGTTTTGAAAACAAAATCTCGATACAAACTAACGTTAAACTAACCTCTTACTTTGAGTTCTAATCCAAAATATCTGTATCAAATATCAACATACGTTACGTATTTAATTAATAACAAAAACGTCTTATTTGAATGCAGAACTTGGTTGTTTTTTATTTTCGATTACTCAACTCAATTTTGAGTAAATAGATAATTACTTCATATTTTGCAATAAATTACAAGCGTTGTGTCATCGCGCTTCTCTTTCTTTTCTATGGAATTTGACAGTGACCGCGGTAAGGTGTTGTCAGCGTCTTAAGGATCGCAATACAATAGAGGAGAAATCGCATCGATTTAACCGTGTAAAATTGAAGGACGACTTGAATTGATACCTCCGTATTATAGTAAAAGGTTGTTTTTTGTATGTAGAACGTTATGTATAGGATTTTTGAAAGTCTCAAAGAGGCGTCAAGTAGGTTTGTAGGTAGTGATTAGAATGGCCTTATCTAATTTTAGGTAACTGCCTCGTTGGTCTACTGTTCGCAGGCACTACTGCTGAGCATGAGGTCCATCTGGATTTTCTCAGTAGCAGCCCGGAATCTGGATTTGTGGGGGATTGATGGCAATAGACTCGCCCCCTATTACATGAGACTTGAAAAATAACTGGGGAAATGTGGGTGTACTATAGGTACACTTCTGCCTAATTCTAATGTTAATTTTAAGTCACGAAAAACTGAACTGCAGAGACAGTAGAAATGACATCTAATTTACATAGAGGAGAGGACAGATGGATTATGATTTAGGAGTAAAATATAACTTAAGACCATACATAAGCATTTAGCAGTTCTCTTTTAAGTTTTTGTTGAAACAAGCAGCTGAAAATATAGTTAAAGTGGATCCGCAGTGGTAGCCCGCGAAATTCAAATTTTTCTTAGGTACGTCTTTGCAATTTTCAGGTTGTATCTTGATCAAAATATGATTCGCGACCATAACAAATATGTATTTACAGAATTATAATAATTAGAATCATTAATACCTACATCTCTCTTTGTTAGATTTGTTCCATAAGAACAAATCTCTTATGGAAAGAAAGAAAGAATATCGGTTATTTGGACACAGTTCGTAAAACAAAATAAAAATAACAGAATAAAAAAGTGAAAATAATGTTTTACAACAATAGTGTGTGCCTCAAGGCTGCAGCAAAAAGGTCCATTTCAGCATTAATGCCAGACAGATGTTGACTGATGCTGGTTTTCTTATGAACCTTTACGGACAAGTGACGGGGATTACAAACAATTTCAACTTCTCCTTGTGCAAAATTGTATGCTTCTAGACTCACCAGTAAGATTTAACAGTGAAATTTTAAAATAACCGTGTTTGTTTCGAAAATTAATTAATCCCAGTAAATAAAGTATAATCGTCCCGTGTGTGTCGTCTTAAGGCTCCGACACGCTCGAGCGCGGCAGAAACCGAGATGTCCACAGTTAGACGTGAGATGAAGTAATTTGATATCATCGTTTAGTGTGACAGGCGGTTACGTTGTTAAGTGAAGACATTATCGAATGGTTTGTTGTCGATTATTTGCTATATTATGGTGGAGGAATTTTGTGTTGTTGACTGTGGTGTTGGTGGAATATATAATTAAGTATTTTTTGTTGTGATAATGGTCCATAAAAATTATATTTGACAGAGAGGTACCAATTGACTAAGGGGTGTTTTTACCAAAGTCACATAAGCTGTTTCCGTGGAATAAAATTGTCAAAATTTATATGTATGTAGGTTAAGACTTATATGTACCCACTAGGTATGAAAGTTTGGTCCAATTCGCTCTAAAATAATATTATTCAAGGTACCAATTTAGGTACTTGTATAAAGTAATTTTCTATTTCGTTCGTAAAAAACAGTGATATTTAGTGATTACAATGTTAACACTAGAAATAAGGGCAAAGTACGTGGTCTTTCACCGGCTTCATAAGCTTCATAACTCGTTTGTTGGGCTTGGTATAACATTTTATAACAAGCTACCCTCTTCTTTGCTAGATTTGTCTTCTGGTCTACGGGAGACTCCATGGGATAGACTCCCATGGAGTCTCCCGTTGGCGTGAAAAAAAAATAGGGGTTTACAAGTTGTAAGTGAGGGTCCACGAAAATTTATCTGGTTTCGATAGTAAAGAACATAAATGTTGGCTTGGCTTTATCTATCTTCGATGATTTTTGACAGGCTGTATTTCGGTGAAAAATGGTCGTATTAAAACTTAAAAAAAAGCATTTTGAAGGTTTAAGATTTGAATTTTCAGAGTTTTGGCTAACATTTTTTAGGAGCGATGGTTCTCGTTCAATCGTAACAGACAGCGTGAAACATGAATATTGCATATTTTAATTTTTTTTGGGCTACTGGACTGTATTTCTGTTTTCAGTTAGGCAGTTTGTTGGGTTTATAATCAGATAGCCTGTTTATTTAGCACTTCTTTTTTTTAAAACCTCCCTTAATTTTTTTGAGTAGTGTATTTTAAGAAGGTCAGCGACTGTTACTTGTAAAAACTTTCATATTATTATAATATTTGATATTCAGTATAACGTGTGTCAAATATTATAATAATTTTGGTTTTTTCATTGCAATACATAAAAAAAAAAATCATTTAATTCAGACAAAACCCATATTACAAAAAAAAAAACAAAATTTCACAAAACTGCAACAGAATAGAATAAAATATCAATACAATTAAATATACAAATTAATAGGTACAAATTATAAAGGTCACAGAATATAATAAAATGTCAATACAATTAAATACATCAACGAATTAATAAGTACAAATTATAAAGGTCACAGAATAAAAATAAATTGTCAAATTTGGGTCAAAAATTAGATTTAGAAAATAGTAATAAAAATTTAATATAAAAACAATCAGCTTAAGTGGCTATACATGTCTGTTACAGCATTGTCGTATGTAGGGGCAGTCAAAACGCTCAGCGATCATAACCAGTACAGCATTGGAGCTGGCCCGCACCCTGCGCACTAAGGACGCGCACCGCTTGCGCATGGTGGCGTGAAAACAGTCGGTGCGCGCTTCCGCAAACATGCCCGAGGCGCTGCAGAAGCGGGGCAGCCCCAACACTGCTCTGAACGCGTTGTTATACTGGACGCGGAGGGCGCTGTAGCACGCTTGTGTGTAGCGAGCCCACAGGCTGCACGTGTACAGTGATGTGCAATATGCCTTGAAAAGGGTGATCTTAACTTGATCGGAGCAACGTGCAAACCTGCGAGCCAGCATATTCGCTCTTTTCGACAAGGCCCTCCGCTCCCGTTCAATGTCAGCATGATCCTTGAGGTCAGCCGTGACTAAATGCCCTAAGTATTTAAAATGGTCCACTCTGTCTAGGGGAACACCATTAAGACAGACCGGTGCACCGGTAAAATAGCCAGCCGGTAACCGGTAGACAGCGGTGCAAAATGCCTGGAAAGTGTACCACCGCGGTGGTACACTTTCCAGGCATTTTGCACCGCTGGCTCCAAAGACCATGCATTGACTCTTGCCAACATTATATTTAAGCCCATGCCTACCCGCGTACTCCTCACAGACCTGTATCAGCTTCCTCAGGCCACATATCGACGCGATCAGCAGCACCATGTCGTCAGCATAACTAAGATTGTTGACGCAAACACCATCAACGTGGCAGCCGACATGCCGACTGCTGAGCGCGACGATCAGTGCGTCCATGTAGAGGTTGAAGAGGGTTGGCGAGGTCAATCCACCCTGCCTCACTCCACATTCAAGCTGATACGGTTCCGACATTGCCCCCTCCCATCTGACACTATTGACCTGATGCGTATACCAAAACTTGAAAATAGTCACAACTTCACACGGCAAGCCAATACTGTTCAGTTTATCCCAAAGAATATCATACGCAACCAGGTCGAAGGCCCTAGACAAGTCGAGGAAACAAGCAATCATTAATTAATCCTATTCTATTCTGTTAAAATAGCCATATCCTGTTAAAATTACCTTATTATTACTAAAACACACATGTTTTTCTTTGCAGGTTGGTAACTGATACGAAACATGGCTGAATCTAAGAAGAAATGTCTACAGTGTTGATTATTTAAAATTTAGATTTCTTCCATCAAAGCCAGACAAACGATTGCCCATATGCCTTTTAAGCAACAAAGTTTAGAGCAATGACTCTATGAAACCATCGAAGCTCGAAGATCATCGAAGATGGTGTCATCCTGATAAAATAGGTAAAGATTTGAATATTTTTAAACATTGAAGGAAATATATGAAAAGAGACCCACTGTGCACAGTGTGTTCGCTTTAACGTCTCAAATTAACGATGATGGCTTGCGGGCATCTTACAATACCTCATTGCTTATATCGGAATCTGGAAAACCGCACACCAACTCGGCACATACCTCTATTTGACTACTCAGAAGGATTCCTTTGAAACACTGTAGGAAGACGTATTTATGAAATGAGCTCTGATATTAAAAGCTTCTTTTGCAAATGACTCACTTTTCTATTCAACTGAACGAGTCAACTTTACCTGCTACTGAAGCATTATTATTTGATATGTTCGATTTGTTATGGAAGAAAAAATCCATGAAGAGCTGCTATTTGCGAAAACTTTGGAGACGGACACTAAAGGCGAATTCATATTTAATATTTAGTGTTTTTTTTAAGGAAAAATCGATTCCATTTACAAACATTATTTTGGTGGCAGCAAATGACTCAGTCAGGTTCGGGTGATATCGTGGGTATAAAAGCCATCATAAAAAAAATATACCACGAGTAACTGCATTTCACTGTGGCATCCACCGAAAGTTTGGGAACCTCTGAGCTATATGAACATAATACAGCATTGCATATGTAAGTGGGTACGCCTTTTATGCCTGGAGGCTTTTGTTTAGGTATTAAGTTATGTTTACATATTAGTAGCATTAACTTATGTTTATTTCTTGCTTTAGTATAGTTTTCATTGTATTTTTGGTATATTGGCGTGTGAAAGCTGACATATGGCAATTATAATTAAATTTAATGTTCTGTGTCTCGTAATGTTAATTACTTTATATACCTACTATTGTATTGAATCAAGTTTTTTTAACTGATCAGAAAGCTGTGCGCCACTTCCTCTTCCCAGCTAAAGCACTAGGAAGTGGGAAAGGCGGGCGTTTTGGGGGACTGACTGATGTAGTTTTGACGTTCGAACGTGCTGATTTACAGCCTTTTCATTTTCACTCTATCCTTTCCAGTCATTTATTCAAATTAAATAAATGATTTTTGATTTGATTTGTTCGTTCATACTCGTAATTAGTATTTCCTCAATTTCCCAAATTTCGAATTGGATCACATTTCACTGCCAATCAGAAGCAGTTAAATATCTAAAACAAGGTAATCTATTATTGATAAGCATTTTTTTGTTAGTTGGACCTTTGCAGCTCAACATTATAGAGTTAGAATATTAATAATAAATAAACTCCCAAGTAACTCATTAAATTACAAATTTCAGCTCATTTCTCTTCCACACGATACAATGGTTCTCAACCACGCACAATTTAATGTATTGTACGCATCTCATCTCCCTAACATCCAGGTCATGAAGCCGCGATACATTCTCTCAAACATTTCCAGTCAAACAATAGTTTGTTTACTCAAATCGATGTGGTTTGCGCACAACGTCGATAAACTTATATTTATTAGCCTTTGTGGCTCCTATGGGACATTGTTATGGCTGTTTACAATTATTGTTGTTTGTTTTATTGTGTTTTTGTGCTGTGGACGTCTACATACCGTTAAAGTATGTTACTTTTATGGAGTTTAACGGTATGTCTGTATGTCCACTTTGAAATTTATGTCCCGTCTTCTATGTTTATGACTAACATTTCAATATATGTAGGTACGATTGATTGACTGACCAATTGACAACGTCGCTTCGTCGTCTAAAGTTATTACTTTTGAAAGATTTATTGTGTTTATGAAGGTTTAGGTACTTACTAAATAAAGGATGCTACTCACATGTTCGGGTCGGCACATTCTTTTCGACAGTAACAAAAAAAGACATTATTTGTTGAACAACAAAGCCGACTCGAACCAATTACCACACATATTCGGCTTTCATTCGTCTCGTACCGATCGGCAAACTCCGTTCGGTACCCTCGCTGAATCATGTTCGGCTCGGCTCGGCATAATTCATGCTAATTCGAGCAGCTTTTTCCCGAACAAGTATTATTTTATTTTATTTTATTATTTATCATGCCGACCCGAACAAGTTTGAAGCACTCGTCTCGAAAACATTCCAAGTCAAACAGGGCTTTGAATGTTTTATGCAAATGCAAACGAGGTTGCGATGGTTTTCGTTTTAAACAGTTTTACCAAGTATTTACTGCTTATAGGGATATCTATTTAGTTGCACCAAATGTTTTGTTTTTTGTGTGGTAAATTATGAAATAACTTCTCCCGCTCGGAGCGGGAGGGTGTGTCAGACTCTTACTGACTAAAACCCACCCGTGTTCCTTCCATTGCCTGTGTTGCCAGGGGCCTCGGTAACCCTTTCGGACTTTCCCTCGACGCCGGCAGGCATCGGCCCTAGTGGTAGTTGCAACAGTGAAGTCAATGTTTTTCTTTTAATCTTAAATCTACATGGTAATAAATATTATCTTCCATAGAATGCATTGTCCATTGAAATGTACACTCGTATCTTTTAGCTAAGTCTATACACGCAACTCTAACTTGTCTCCGTTTTTGTCAGAACTACCGAAGTCTGACACCATAAAACTGAATTGCATGGCAAAATAATCAGACATTATTATGTTTGTCTCGTGGATCCAGTGGTCGCAAGCGCTACTGCTGAGTATGAAGTCCTGAGTTTGATTTCCAGGCTGGGCAAAGTGTTACTGGGGTTATCTATGAGGAATTTCTCAATAGCAGCCTGGAGTCTGGATATGTCTGTCTGATATGTGGTCGTCTTGCTGACCATTGTTTTGTTATTAGTAATTAACTGTTTATTTATTTTACTTTGATGGTCCTAGTTCATCATTTGGGACTGTTACAGCTGTAGCTATATGTAAGCGGGCACGCCCTTTATACTTGGAGGCTTTTATTTAGGTTTTAAGTTCTGTTTACGTTTTTATCTCTGCTTGAGAATAGTTTTCGGTCAGTTTTTTTTTTTTTGGTATAGCTGACATATGGCTAATAATTTAATGTTTTGTGTTGCACGTGGTGTAAATTGTTTTTGCATATTATTGTATAGAATCCATTTTTTTTTCTAACAACAGATAGCTGTGCTGCTGGACAGTTTGTTGCACCACTTCTTCTTCCCAGCTAAAGCACTAGGAAGTGGTGAAGGGCGGGCGTTTTGGGGGACTGTCTTATGTAATTTTGACGTTCGAAAAGTGCTGATTCTCAGCCTAGTTTGAATAAATGACTTTTGATTTTGTGCTTGGTTGATGGCAATAAGCTCGCCCCCTATTACATGGGAGTTAATCATAACTGGGGAATTGTGGATGTACCTACTATAGATCACCTCTGCCTAACCCTTTGGGGATTACAGGCGTGATTGTATGTTATGTAATGTAATGTTGTGAGTGTGTATGTGTTGACTGTAATGTAATGTTGTGAGTGTGTATGTGTTGACTGTAATGTAATGTTGTGAGTGTGTATGTGTTGACTGTAATGTAATGTTGTGAGTGTGTATGTGTTGACTGTAATGTAATGTTATGAGTGTGTATGTGTTGACTGTAATGAAAATACTCAGAGGGTAAACTATAACGAGCATCTTGACGAAAGGTTTTGTTGTGCTTTACAATTTATGACTAGGATTTGGGTCCGATATTGGAGAATAAAGAAATAGAAAAAATTGCTTATATGATACATATACAAACTGGGTAGTAAAAAAGTAAGCCTCAGTAAGTTGTTGATTGTTAAGGTACTTGCAAATCGAAATCTCATATTTGGTCGATTATAATCAATTTATATTACCAAAAGTCAAAGTAACTGATGACGATGAAATCTATTATTTTTAAACAAATTAATACTAAAACAGCAAATTGAAAAAATAAATAATTAAAAAAAAATAAAACACGCCTGCCTTGTCAAAATGTTAATTAAGTACAAAAATTGAACAAAACAATTAAAAACAAGCTAAATGATTTTGAACTGAATACCAATCTTTTCAGCGAAGTCGGGGGACCTGTAAAGAACTGTTCCAAGGAACCGTCCCCCGACTGCAATGCTATATTTTTTAAATTACTTATTTTTATTTTATACCTTTTAGTGATAAAACGAGATTTTTGTTTATAAGTTTTTCTATAGGATATTGAACAGTACCTACTGTTATAGTTATTTTGTTATGTTATTAGTCAACGAATGCATATTGAATACTACTGTTATATATTTTTGTTGTTTACTAAGCAAGCTGTAGACGATGATAGTATAAGTAGTAATTTAAAAAAAAAAAAAAACGTTTTTTTTCATGAACCATGGCTCCCCTATTATATTGTTTAAATTTGCAACGCTTCTAATGATACTACATACATTGATATCGGTTGAGCCGTTTATATGTTATGGTGGAATAAAGAAACTCACAAACATACATGAACCCTGAAAACATAACACTCCATTTTATTGGGCAGTCGTGTAAAAAACAAAACATCCTGAAAACAACACACCAATTTAATACAAAATTGCAACTGTAAAGCGTCACAATTCGTTCATAATGAATTATCACTAGTGTAATCCGTACTTTCATCTGCGCGAGCGCATACCGACTCGGGGACTCACATGCGAGGCTTTCCCCGCATTACAGCTTGATAGCTAGCTATTAAATGAGTATTGTGCAAGTATAAACTTGTACGAAAATATTCATGTGATCACTGAAGGATGGGTTGGATGGTCATTTTGGGGAGTTATGAGCCGTGACGTTTATGTAAGAAGCTGACAATAGGTTATTTATTGCTTGAGAATGATGTTAACACATTACCGAGTTAATACTCGTAGAAGGCAGTTCTGTGTTAATGTTTTAGAACAACCGAAAATTTGATTTAAAAAGTACAAGGATAAAGATACTGTCTATGATCTATGTATGTTCTAAAATGTGTATATTATTATGGTACAATTATAATCAGGGGAGAAGAATTTGCTGTACCTATCCACTTTCCCTACATGATTCAGATTCGAGCCTGGCAACTACTAGAAAAACCTGAACTTAAATGATAAATTATTTTTTTTTCTGTAATTAGGTTTGTACAAACACTTTTACACGTCAATCATATTTTAAAAACTAGATGAGGTCGGCGTTTCCTACCTGGCTACTCTGAGAAGAACAGCCGAAACAAACTCGGAGGTCACAGTCTCTTTTAAACTTCAGATATATTCTTGATCAGATCATGTAACGACCCTCTAGATTGATGTCTGAAATGGTCTTTTGAGGAAAGAACCACACAGATTGAGTGAAAATCAAAATCAAAAGTCATTTATTCAAACTAGGCTGAGAATCAGCACTTTTCGAACGTTGAAATTACATAAGACAGTCCCCCAAAACGCCCTTCATTACTTCCTAGTGCTTTAGCTGGGAAGAAGAAGTGGCGCAACAAACTCCCCAGCAGCACAGCTGTCTATTCAGTTACAAAAAAATGGATTCTATACAATAGTATGCAAAACACAAAACATTAAATTAAATTATTAGCCATATGTCAGCTAGCACACGCCAATATACCGAAAAAAAAAACTATACTTACTCAAGCAGAAATAAAAAATCAAAACATAAACAGAACTTAATAAATAAATAAAAGCCTCCAGGCATACGTAAAGGGCGTGCCCGCTTACACACAAGCTATAGCTGTAACTCGAAGTCACAAATGATAAACTAGGACCATCAAAGTAAAATAAGTAAACAGTTAATTACTAATAACAATAACAAAACCATGGTCAACAAGAGGACCAGTGGACCTGTCCAGTCAGTGCATTCGTCAGTGGTTTGAAATCTTCAATACGCAGTAAGAAAACATGACTATCAATGATCTTTCCTTCTCCTTATATAAACCCTAAAAGAATCCTTTGCATAACAGAATATGGCCTATGTTATAACCAGAGATCGGATATTTGGATGCATATTTACCTAAAGTTAACATTTAGCTGTGAAAGTATGGAGACGGCTTCATAAAATATTCTGTTTTGCAAAAAAAATCCCGGGATGCCAGGAACATCGGAAATGCATAACTAATCGTATGTATAATATGGAAAAGACTTAAAAAAAAAGAAAAACCCTGGGATTCTTGGATGCATATTTATTTAAAATAAATGTTTTAACCTACCTAACAATATTAGGTAGGTTGATATGCATACAATTCTATAGACAGAAAAAAAAAATGACAATTGCTGAATGGCAGGCGGGATTTTTACGATCGATACAAAAGTGCATTCCATATAAGCCAACATTTGAAAGTAAGTTAACATACTTTCGATTCTATACTGAGAAACCTAAATTTGTATTCCCAGAACCGCGGGATCTTTTCGATACTAAAGCGTATTCCATATTAGCCAACATCTCAACTTTAGGTGAATATGCATCCGAATATCCGATCTCTAGTTATAACGATTTGGCACTTAAGAGTATCTCGAGATTCCAGAAAACTAATTAGAGTTTTTGTTCGTAACTGTTAAGTTGGGATTAGGAAAATGTTGGTCGCAGATGTCTCATATTTCATAATAACGCCACACGGTAGGTCTTAGGCAATGCAATCGTCATAACAACATGCTTTTAGGTACCTCTTAAGTTCTTCAACACAAGACCTAAACAAACTAACATAACTTAAGAACTTAACAAGTTACCTAACAGGGCTTGTTTTACCTACAACATTATCTTATTACATCCATTAAACATCACACCTGTAATGATAAATGATTTTATTTCTGTAAGTAGGTTAGTACAAACACTTTTACACGTCAATCATATTTTTTTTAAACTAGATGAGGTCGGCGTTTCTTATCTGACTACTCTGAGAAGAAAGGCCGAAACAAACTCAGAGGTCACAGGCTCTTATAGAGTCCAGACATAATCTTGGTCAGATCATGTGAAGACCATGTAGATTGGTGTCTGAAATGGTCTTTTGATTAAAGAACCACACAGATTGAGTGGACCTGTCCACTCAGTGCACGCATTTGTCAGTAGTTGTACAGCTCAACTCAGAACTTAAGGAGCTCAAAGATTCAACGAACAATTGTGCCCGATCGTCTCGTGCTCATCTTACGAGACTTCTTGTCAAACCGCACCTTCCGCTATCGCATCGAAGGAGCGCTATCCTCCCCTCACCCTATCCGTGCAGGCGTCCCTCAGGGCTCTGTACTATCCCCTCTCATTTTTACCCTCTTCACCAGCGACATCCCGAAAGTAGAAAGGCGCAGTTGGCTCTGTTCGCAGACGACACGGCCATCTACTACACCGGGTTAGTCCACGACCACATATCTCGCACTCTCCAGACCGATGTCAACAAGTTTGGCGCTTGGTTTAGAAAGTGGAGAATCGAGGTCAATCCCGACAAAAGTCAGGCTGTTCTCTTCACCAAACAGCGTAGAAACCTCATCGCCCCCCGACCGCTCACCATGTTCGGCAAGCCTATCCCTTGGGAGAAGCGAGCCAAATATCTAGGCGTGACCCTTGACCACCATCTCTCGTTCTCAGAGCACATCAAGCAGGTGCGTTCGCGTGCCGCTTTCGCTCTCGGTAGACTTCACTCCGTCCTAAATGCGCGCAGCAAATTGTCCCTTAAGGGCAAATTGCGTATTTACACAGCGTGCATCCGTCCCATCATGACTTATGCCTGTGCAGTCTTCGCACATGCTAAACCCCACCACATCCACAGGATGCAGTCCCTCCAAAACCGTTTCCTCCGAAAGGCAACGGGAGCCCCCTGGTTCGTTCGAAACGAGATCCTCCATCTCGATCTTAGAATCCCCACCATCAAGCAGTTCATGAAGCGCATCACGAAGCGCTTCTTCGACTCCGCCACCACCCATCGCAACCCTCTGGTTGTGCAGGCCGCCAGTTATAGGCCCTCCACCATTAGCTCTATTCGCCGTCCAAGGCATACCCTCTCCGACCCCGATGACCCCATTACCCTCCTCCAGGAAAGCAATAGGGCAACGAAAATTTAAATTCCCCTATTAATAATAATAATATTAACCAGATCCAGCCTGTCCCATCTTGCTGTCCTCCCCCCAGCGACGCCCTAAGCCGAGGTCCGTACCCCCCTAGGGGTGCCCTTAGCGTGCAGTCGCTTAGTACTATAACAAATTCGCCCCTGGCTGGTGGCTTTGAGTTCGCTTAAGGCAGCCACAGGAAAGTCCGGTTAAGTAGTCACGACCTCTCAAGGTCAACTACGAGATGCCATACCATACCTAAAAAAAAAAACAAATCAACGAACAATACCAAAGAAAGGACTAGGCCGCAAAAAATACTCAAACTGCCAGACCATGTTAAAAACTAACTGAGAATAAAACAAAATTAAACAATGACCCGCATAGTCTTCACATTTACAATAATTAAAATAATATTACTTCACAGAGTATTATATAATATTCATGTCATTGCCTATATAAAATTAATCAATTTCAATGTGTCCAACCCGGACATAATCTTGGTCAGATCATTTGAGGACCATGTAGGGTGTCCGAATATGTAATAATATGCTTCGAAGGGTTGGGCAGAAGTGTTTATTTCACCCAAATTTCGCCAGTTATGTAAGGGGGCGAGCCTATTCTCCTTCCCAGCAAAATCATTAGGAAGTGGTGAAGGGTGTTGGTCATTATGGACTGTCTTTTGTAACTTTGACTTTCAAAACGTTCTGATTCTCAGCTTAATGACAAAATGGCTTTTAATTTTGATTGCCATTCATAGGGAACAGATCCAGAATCTGGGCTGCTGAGAATTCCTGATAGAAAGACTCAGTAACACTTCGCCCGACCTGGGAATCCAGGACTCTACGCTTTCAACGAGGCAGTAATTACCTTAATACCTACAGTTTGACCAACATGTTGAACCACCAACACCTGTGTAATCGTTGTTGGGCAATGTTGTTGGTAATGGGGCTTAATAAACCGTGGGTATTTGGTTGACATCGCATGTGTTATTAAAATGATGAGCTTTGAGGATTTAACTAGCTGTTAACGCTGTTTTTGCTGCGCAATTTGGTAATTGTTTGGCGTAGACATATGTACTTATGTAAGTAGGTAGGTATTCTAGCAACACTTGGTATTATTCTACAATTCATAAAAAGTGAACATCATTCAATTATTAAGAATTATGATTATGAAAATGGGGAAATTTTAATTCAGTGTATGTACGGTCTTTTCCATAATTGATCCTCTAAAAATTGTTTGATCTTTTAAAAGATTCACCTTTTGGACTTTATTATATATCCCCGAGTTTGTTTCGCCACATTTACTGACTGGTCTTTTAACATTCTGTTTTTTTTTTTTAAACTATCTGTACCGTTCAAGTTGGTCACAGTAACTAAGTTAAGGCACCCCGACCTACCTAGCATATCGATTAGATTTTTTAGGAAATCAAAATAAGAACTATTAGAGGAACGATTTAATAAATGCCAATGAAATTAATTCAGTTGATACATGAACGGAATTTGATTGAAGTACTTATCATTCTGTTTTTGGCACTTCTATTTTGACGACTTTTTATAAAACGCTGTAAATATTACATAACATAACATAACATCAAGCCTTCGGGGCCTAAACCTAAACAGTAATGTTTAGGTCCCATGTAATATAGGGGGCGAGCCTATTGCCATCAACCGGCACAAATCCAGACTCCGGTCTGCTACTGAGAAATTCCTAATGGAAAAACCCAATTACACTTTGCCCGACCTAGGAATCGAATAATCGCTGCCTGTATAATTATGCTTTTTCGTCACCTACTCTGCATTAGCTTCAATATTTGTATCCAATCGATCCCCTTTCCACGTGTTATTGACTGCGCGCTGACCATGACTTACTGATCGGCGCCCGCGCAGCCGAGCGTGATCGCGTTATGTAGTGTAGCTATAATAATATGCAATGGGTATTAATAACTATACTTGTGGTCTTGTGAGCTGTGAGATTAAGTGCCGATGTGTCTGATTAGATTCGCTACGTACTTGCTATGTTTGTTTTACACTTGATTTCTGAAAGGCTAATCACAAATGTTCAGACTATCAAACTGATGTGAAGTAATCACATCAAGTTTGACAGCCAATCGAATCCGATTGGCTGTAGTTATTTCAGTCAGGCAGTCTCAGCAGTTAACACGAGTATCGACAGCCTGTAAAGCAGGTACCACACGCTTTTTTAATAATTTTAGGTCTGTACGTCCGAATGAAAAAGCAGAATCCTTATAGAACACTCACTCGTGTGTCTGTTTGTCCGCCTGTCATAGTCATTTTGCTCCGAATCTACTGGACCGATTAAGATGAAAATTGGTACAAATATGAATTTCTGTGATCAAAACACGAACGTGTACCGTAAATAAATACATTTTGAGTATGGGGTTACTTTTAGGGCGTATCCGAAAGTTGAAAAAAGTTTTGCGAACTGTACCGTGTCGACATATTAAATGAAATGCCTTGTTGTGAGGATCTCAATTTCTTTTTGATGATTTTAAAATGAATAGTTTTATACTTATTTAAGAAAATATATGATAATTTACCATTCTGGCCCAGTATCTCAGAAATGACAGAGACTAAAATAAAAAAAAAAATACTGAAAATAGGTCTTTATATAAGTAAAGACCTATTTTCAGTATTTTTTTTATTTTATTCTCTGTCGTTTCGGAGAATTATCTCCGCAACCAGACACGAAAAAAATACTGAAAATAGGTCGACGTATAATTTATTTAAATTATACGTCGTTTGTATTACAGGACTATCTAAAAGAACAAGAAGTCTATTGTCTTAAAATATCATGGTAAATCTCTCAATATTGTTCGTACAAACTAAAATTTGCAGTTGGAATGTATTGGAGAACATGTTTTTCAACGACAATGTTAAGTTTGTTCTTGGGTTAAATTCATCCCAACTACGGAATCCTTCAGTGTGCGTAGTCCGACACGCACTTAGTCGGTTTTTGTCTTACAACATTCGCCATCTTTCCCTCGAAAATATGAAACATCTGAACACAAAAGGAATCAAAAGTGAAAAATAAAATCATTAGTGAACCGATCCAACGAAGTTGGATATCGACGCTCAGCATCTTTCACTCGATTACCGAATGATCGAAAAAGAAAAAAAAGCAAATGAACTTTAATCCTATGCAATCTTCTCGGTGAACGAGGAATTAAACAAATAGTACATTGTGTCATAAGGGACCAAAATAATGTATTGAGGGCGAGAGCGATTGTTTGGATCCAGAGCGACGCAAAGGATTCTAGAATAGGATCCTAAGCGTAGCGAGGGATTCAAAGTACGTCGCTCGAGGTTAAATAATTTTGGCACACTATGATTTACATCCCCGTTAATGAGAAAAATAAATAAGAGATGTTTTTAGTAGAGACGAACACCAAATTGCAAATTTATATTAATATCAAATTAAAATTGTAATATTTTGACTAAAAGTAATGAAAAAACGAATAAGAAGTTTCCGTGTATTTTTTTTATTTGTTTGTTCAATGCCGCGTCGGCAGGCGCGCTTTTTTTTATTGCCGGCTGGGACTTTGTCGAAGCGTTCAAACTTTTTAATTAAATAGTGTTCCAAATTCATTAGTCATTTCGTCACTGACTGAATGACCCGTTCCGGCGCACTTCTTAGTAAGTGCGCCAGAATGGATCATTCCGTCGCACTTAGTTTATCGAGGAACCCTTCGCCTCTTTTCGAATAGATGGGATGAAAATGATCTTTCTGTCGAGAGAAGCTACTCATATCAACTTTAGCAAATTTTGTTAAATAGTTAGTCATTTTTGAGTTGAGAAAGCTCTGTTATTAGTAACATTAAAAGATGTCGTCTTTAAGAACGTAATGACACTCTGCGCAGGGCCCTGGTAGCAGCTGGATGAGAGTAGCCGAGGATTCAGACAAATAGTGGGTGATTGGAGATGTCTGGGCATGTCCACTATCTAACGGTGAACTACTAAACGCTGATGATGATGATAATGACTCTGAATATACTGTATTCACGTGATGTATGGTTAGGTTGGTTAGGTCTACATTCGATAACATTAAGTTATGTTTAGTAAGGAAGTAATATCTTCAGACTGAATGAATATGAACATAACGCAATCTAGCGTCCATCCAATACCACTATCGATTAGATAAACTCATCTTTGGAATACCTTAATAACTAAGCTGTATTAACTTTCCTATTAAAAACATCCGTAATTACCTTCAACATAACTAGTAGACTGCAGAATCTCCTTAAATATAAGTTCATCGCCGTAATGTTTCCGCCATTGACACAGCCACTCTCAATTTACCATCTACCATCCTTTACGTAACCGTACGTTCTAGTCACCTTGCGAACTAGAGAGGCACATGCTCGCCAAACGGACAGATGGTAAAGAAAAGATTCATATGAATATGGCAATACAGTCAGGGAAATTTGGTATCAAACAAATTGACACCCTTTACTTTTTTTTTAAATCAAAAACAAGTATAAACTACTTGGTAATTATATTTTCGAGCCATTTGGGGTTGAAAACCTGAGAGTGCTCATGGCCTTTTTAATGCCGTTACGTTACCCAAGTGCTGGCTTTTACCTTGGCCAGAGGTTAAGCATTGCCATACAACGTGGCAATGCCGCCAGTCTCTTGGGTACATTACCAGTCGACAGTGATGTGGATGAATTTTTTTGTTGTTAATATTCTTGTATTGGGCGATAAGGTCTTGCTACAAGGCCCTTTAAAATAAAAATATGATCTGGACCATCTTGAGCAGTTCGCCTTGCTACAAAATAACTGCCGGGCGAATTTCATACAAGACAAGAGCTATTCTCGTGTAGGTCGTGCCGACATGAGAAAATGCCGCAATACATACAAAGATAATTTATGCATGTACAATAAGTGGCTTTATTTACAACACTTCGAATTTAAGTAAATCGTTGTAAACATTCTAGCAACCTTGTGGTCCGTGACGGTTGAGATCTGCAGTTTGTACTTGTTTTCCTGACCTTAGACCACAAGGAAGGGTTCCATAGTTGGGAAGTTGGTATGAATTTATTCCAAAAACAAACTTAACATTGTAGTTGAAAAATATGTTCTCCCATACATCGATATATGCCACAATCAATTCTCAAAATGCAAATTTAAGTTGGTCGACTATTACTCGTTAACTTGTAAAGCCCACTTAGCTGTGATAGTTTTCCTTTTGAGTTCATTATATGTCCTACTGCCATGATTTTTTTCACATCTCCATAAACAACCATTTAGTTGGCACACTTTTTTTTTTTTTTTTTAGGGTGGGAAATCATCAAATAACTTCTCCCGCTCTGGGCGGAGCGGGAGGGTGTGTCAGACTCTTACTGACTAAAACCCACCCGTATTCCTTCCTGTTGCCTGTGTTGCGGGGGCCTCGGTGACCCATAAGTACCTTCCCGCGACCCCGGCAGGCATCGGCCCTAGTGGACCCCTACTTTTGTGCTGACGACATCTCTTTGAGGCGCGCGTGGAATACGACGCGCCGTCGACCCGGGCCTGGTCCTTACCGGACGGTGAGCTACCCATTGCTCACCGTCCGCAAGCCCGCGCCTACGGTGGCCGGAAATCCGCCCGGTAGTTGGCACACTTGAGCCTACCAAAAATTAGCACTTTAATGCTTAATATTACGCAAGCGGATCCTTGAATCGAAAAGTGGTGTTCTTAGACCCGCAATATTTTTGAATGGCCTATCCAACGGAACCTAACCATATGGAATAGAGCCGATTTATACAATAGTCAGATAAGTTTAACATATTTTCTTAAGAAATGTAAAACTGCAGTATTTAATTTTATTCCTCGGTAAAAAAGTTATCGATTGAAAAATCTGTATTTACTTAGCTTATTATGTTGGCAGTCGGAAACAAAATAAAACCGCAATAATATTTGTAAATTAACGCGTCTTGTTGGTTTTCTCTTTACATTTTTCTGAATTTAGGCTTGAGTAGGTTCGGGTTGTCTCACCAATCTTGCCACACACATTCCTTCACCAACATTAATTTGGCATTCTTTCTAAAAACTCTCATACATGTAGCAAGCATCATACAATTACAGGTATATTACAAAATGCCTGAGTTATTTATAATGGCGCTGACAAAAGTAATTTATAAAAAGAAACTAATTCACAAGACTTTGTTGCCAATTGGTAAAGGTCGTGGATGATTATGATAGAAAAGCTAATGCTAAACGAACTCTAAAGCGATCTCAACAAGGTTGTTTTTTTGCGTATGAGAATTTGGGGTTAGTTATTTTTTAGTAATTAGATTATGTGTAATTGCTAGGTATATCAAGTGCATTGTCGTTTAGGAAGAATAGATGATACGTGATGGTAGGTAGGCAGAATTATTACATGCTCTATTATTATGTTTAATTAAGTGCCAAAAACTGAAGTATGTAGGTTCCGTATTGAACCATCTACGTTCCCAAAGACAATTTTTGGTTTATTCTCACACATGATTTTATAAATAAATAGAATTGAACACAAACAGCTTCAACTCTTTGTCCTGATCTTTCTTTGCCATCGCGTAGAAGCGAAGCAGTGCAATGTGAAGTGTTACAAGGGAATATACCGCATAATAGAATAGAATATAAAAATACTTTTTTTTTATGTACACCATAAAAATTACAGATATACGTAAATGTAGAAATTTTACATAGGGTGACACAATGGGCGGTCTTATCGCTAAGAGCGATCTTTTAAAGACAACCTTTATATTTAAACCTACGAGTATATTGCATATATATTTTTTTATTTATATACAAATAATAATAATATATGGCAGAGAGTACAACTTTGTGCCCTTTGGCGTCGAGACCCTCGGTCCGTGGGGTCCCAGTGCGCATAAGTTATTTGCGGAAATCGCGAAACGTCTAGTTGATGTAACTGGTGACCGAAAAGCTGGCGGCTTTCTCGCGCAACGCATCAGCATTGCAATTCAGCGAGGAAATGCCGCCAGCATCCTCGGTACAATGCCCCGAGGGCCTTTTTTAAGCTTAACTTAGTTTTAATTTAATTTAGTTAATGTTAATAATCATCTTGTAATTTGGTTATGTAAATAAAGATTGTATATAATTTGTAAAAAAAAAAAAATAATAATAATATTTTTTTGTATACTTTATTGTACACCACAAAAATACATTAAAAAAATAAACACTACAAAATATACAATGGGCCGTCTTATTGCTTTCTGCGATATCTTCCAGGCAACCTTGGAATGAACAATGATTTGCCTGGACATAAGGTGAATAATATTGAATGTGCACGTTTAAAGGTGAATTCTCGTTTTGGCCATCTAACATTTAGTAAGAACTCCCCAACACTGACCCTTATTCGATAGAAATAGTAATATAAACGACATTCTATGTAATGGTTATTTTATAGCAATGAATGTCCTTTCGTTAAATGTAGTCTGTATCCAAAACCAAAACTTATAATAATAAATAATTGCCAATCTGTATAATTTTGTGAAATACCATACATTGGGAATGTTAGAATGTTGCTTTAATTTATGATATAATTTTGAAATTTAAATAATGGCTTATTTATTTAATGCTATGTTAGGCCGTAGTAATACTCGTATCATAAATTAAAAAAGGTTAAACTTCAAAACAAAATGGTACATTATTTGACTAACCGCCGCCGTCAGGCCTTTTCAGACTATGCTTTGAAAATTCAATTTTAGGGTTACATTCCAATTAAACGCAGTTGTTTTGTAGTAGACAGAAGAGCTCTTTATTAGAGTGCCTGCTATGCTATCTTTTAAAATATGAGGGCTGAAGAAATAATAGGCACATGAGATGATCCAAGTTTGTCTCTTAGTTTAGCTCTGGCAAAATTGTAAATTCTACAACACCGAGCGGTTGTAGAATTTGTAGATAACTGTTTTAGTCTGATTACAGATCGATCTAGGTTTGTAAAAACTTAAGAGAAGGTACTTTTATTAAAGTTGAACAAATAAGACAGGTCAATGAATGTACGAGAGAGGCAAGAATTCACTTCATTACAGAACGCTTTCACATTCACGTGAACGTCTCACAATTTATCTAAAATGTACAGAAGATGCATCACGTTACATAACACTGTTGTTACAGCTATATATCACTTGAATGCATTACATATTAAATTATTTCGGTAATCTGTGTGAAATTACATGTTTTTGCCTGTTTTACTATTGTTGAAAGTAAGATATTTGTGTTAATGTGGTTATGCATTTCAGGTAGGTACATCATTTACATAATTTAATTTAGGTACATAATTTTTGTTTATTGTTAAAAGTAGGTAATTTTATTCGTATTTCATGTGTTCTTCTTTTTGTTATTGCTACTGCTTTTAGAGCTACCTCACCGGGACGCCATGGCGGCGCAGGCTGCTCCCGTCGCCATCAAAATGTATGGTTGGCTGCATAACCAAGTGGACGCCAGGTGAGCCACCCACTGTATACATAATCAGCCTATAATGTTCCCACTGCTGGGACATAGGCCTCCTCTCTTTGAGAGGGAGTGGGCACCACGTAATGGACCACGCGGGCCCAGTGCGGGTTGGTAGATGTCACATGCCTTCAAATATTTAGTTCTAGGACATGCCGGTTTCCTCACGATGTTTTCCTTCACTGTTTTGTGAGCAGTGGTGATGAAATAATTTACACAAAGTAAAGCGCCTGCCTGGATTCGAACCTACGACCTACAACTCGTAAGTCGGGGCCATTGATCACTGGCCATCACTCCTCTCTGGACGCACTGTATAGATGTATACATTTTCCCCTTTATTTATAAACGTTAAAGCTTGCTTGCTTGCGTTGCTTATAGTTAAGTAGTGATCGACTGTTTAGCCATACATATTTGATGTTTAAATGCCTCTTAACTTAAAGCAACGTTTATGAATAAACTCCTTAGTTGGGAGCGCAACCTGGCGACGTCGCCATGGCGTCCCTGTGAGCTATGACTATTTATGCCATAGTGTACTGGCCATCCCTTGTTCTTCGAAGAAAACCTGGCACGCTGTTAATGACATCATTCCACTACTCGTCTGCCTATTTATTTGTGATCAGAGCAGTCCTTACGTCTTGTCCGATTAATTTATATTAGCTAGTATTCGCCCCCTTTCTAACTTATATCATCTAAAGATTAGCCTTTATATTTATAGTCATCTACATTCAATTACAAAGATATTTTATGAAGCTTTCATGTAGCCACAAGTTGCTCGCCACATCGTCAAATATAATCATTTGATCAAATCTAATTTAGTACTAATCGATTTTAAATAACTGCTAACAACTAGTGGCGCCACAGTTGCGCAACATCGCCGCAACAGTGAACTATGGCCGCCGCGCATGCGTGCTGATAATTATATATGTTACGATTTAGTTTCTTTTGTAACTTTTCCTATTTTTTTGTTAAGTAATAAGTTAAGGTTTGATAACTAACAATTGTGTTTTGTCGAAGCTTTTTAGGTGGGTACGTTTTTCCTGTTTTCGTAGTTAATATTGAACTTCTTATGATTCTGCTATTTGACATTTAACTTTAATAAAGCAATTCATTGGAATCATTCAATTTGGGGGAGGCCTATGTCCAGCAGTAGACGTCTTTCGGCTGAAATGATGATGATGATGATGATGAAAGCAATTCATAATTTGTGGACCATTTTACGAATCTCTCAAACAAAACTGTCAAATAGAGAATAGATAATTATTATGAATTGTCAGTTTGTGACCACTTTACGATTTACGAAATTTACGAAATTTATAGACAAAATGGAGATGTATTACTAAGATCTTAAATGAAAGAGAGAAGAATGTGCTAAGCTAGTCTGTATATTAATTCTAGTGAATCAACACATAATGTAACTACTCCGATTACTCAATAAACACATGTTTGTGCATGTACGTATGAATAATTAATAAAAAACACATTTCAACTTATGTTCCGGTATTCTTAAGTTGGATAGACATTTTTTTATAAGTTTGTATTATTTTGAGCTATGCACTGTTAGGGGCTTTATAAGTTAATCCATCCGAACTTACTTACGTACTAATGTTATAAATGTGAAAGTAACTCTGTCTGTCTTTCCGTTACCTTTTTACCTAAAGCACTGAAGCAATTAATTGTAAAAATTGACAAATAGGTAGCCACCTGGAAACATCCTGGATGTTTGTAATAAAAACCAAAAGTCGCGGGGACCAGCTAGTTTTAATATAATTGGATTTGTATGGATATTAGAACATTGTATTTGTTGAAATTTTACTAAGCTTTATGCCATTCATCTTTGAAAAGTGTAGATCTTAAGTACACTTTTTGCAGATATCTTATTTTAATGACTTTTAAATCTGTTATTACGCCTTCAAATAATCAAATTAAGCTATGCAAAAAATGTATGTTAATCATAAACGCGTACACATCAATTCTATATGTGAATATATAAATAAATATTAGCAGTAAAATACTTTATGAAAAAAACCAGGAAGTAGGTAGGTAATGTTTACCCAAAATATGTATAATAAAAACGATATTACTTTCAAACTAAGATATTCATGTTTTTTTTTTATCTATAATTATATCTGTGATTTTTTTCAAATACTCATATTTTCGTTACTAAAAATAAATATTAAGTGGTCGCGCGGGGTTAGGGGAATACAACGTCCAGACGCAAAAGATAAGTATGTAGAATACGCAAATCAGCAAAGCTGATCCACCATGTACACCATTCCAGTTGATCAGACATGGTAGCGGGACTATTTCTTCTGGTATCAAAATGAGCTGTGTGATATAACTTTGTGCTAAAAACACGATCTATACTTAGTTCAGTCCAGTAAAAAGTGTTTTCTGTTTTCGCATCGCTAATATAATATCTTGTTCCTAATCCTCTGTTTAACCTCTAAGCGGCACGGGGGTAATGTGTCGAATGTAATGTGCTGTGGGAACTAAGATGCATTGCGATATGTTTTGATGGTGCATATTATTATGAGGATCGAGACATAAGCTGAAGCGGGAGCGATATTGTGAGTTGACGTAGAATAACCAAGTTATTGTATTGACATATGTGTAGAGATCTCTAAAATTAAACATGTACTCGTAAGTAACATGAATAAAATAAAATTAACAATTAAATTTAAATTAACATTTGTTCACTAAACATTTAGAAGATAAAAAGCAATTAATGGGCTTTCGACCATTCAAGGTTTTCTTCGATTGCTTATTATGATATCACACAAGATAATTATTTTAGGAACAATATTTTATGCAGTGATCCTCTAAAAATGATTAAGTATTAACCAATTAGGTCGTATGCTAGGAACGAATAAATTCAATAGGTGGTACTGGAACCATCGCAGTTGTTTATTTTCAAGAATTTTCTGCGTTCAGTAATGCAATAATTCAATGTTGTCTAAACCCTAAAAAGGTAACTATTAAACTCGCTCCTCTGTTCTAACTTAACCCCCACAAATCTCATGATGTTTTGCAATAATTATGTTTATTTAGCGCTCACAGTAGCGACCTTTAGGGAAATTGCCAGTCGCTATATTGTATCCATACAAGCTTTGTATGAGTTGAATGGCAGCCATCATTACGAGCAGCCTTTGTGTGACTTGTATGAATGTTATTGATGGTCATGTCAATGATGTATGGAAGGATTGTTATGAAGGAGGTATGATTATTGGCGTTATTGGTTGTTTGACTTGAAAGTTTAATAGAAGTTGTACTTAAGTTAATGCACTGACAAGAAGCAAATGATCAAAATTGCCTTGTTTTAAGAAAAATAATTGACAAATCTCTATAGTTTGTGATAGCGGAAAAAATGTATGTTAATTTTGAACATATTTCTCAGAACTTGATTGTTACCAAAACACGTTTTGAAAAAAAATCTCGATACAAACTAACGTTAAAGTAACCTTTTACCTTAAGTTCTAATCCAAAATATATGTATTAAATATCAACGTACGTTACGTATTTAATTCATAAAAAGAACGTCTTATTTGAATGCAGAACTGGGTTGTTTTTTATTTTCGATTACTCAACTCAATTTTGAGTAAATAGATTAATAGATAATTGCTTCATATTTTGCAATAAATTACAAGCGTTGTGTCATCGCACTTCTCTTTCTTCTCTATGCAGTCTGACAGTGACCGCGGCTTAGGTGTTGTCAGCGTCTAAAGTAGATAGTGGTATTGTTTAGTAAAGATGGTTCAATTCGTTTCTTGGTTGCATGAAAGTTGCAGCGTAGGTAAAACTCGCCTCGAAACATATATTTGTGTACGTAGTTTTAAAGTTTGTTACGTATAAGTAACAGTATGTCAATTTATTCCATCAACATATTAGTAACTTCTCGGCAAGTGCATTCAACCCATAGAATGCCACCCGCGGTCCTTATGGCCACACAAAACATTTTAGCTTTCCCAATGCAGGCACGAGCTGGCATAGGCCTGTCTCCATGCAGTCACAGCAGCAACAATGGCGGCCACCAACAGAATACAGAAAAAACAAAGTTTCTTTGCTTTGCTATACCTACATGTAATACTTGTCAATAAACTTCATTTTTATATCTTTAAAATCGATTGTGTTGCCCGATTACGATAGGTTAGGATATGATGGGTCCTTATGGCCTGTATACAATCCAGGCGATCCGGCCAGTGCTGGACGACTGACCCGAAAGGAAGCACGGCTCCCTGACGTTTCGGGCGACGCAGGTTCTCTCTTACTTCGGCAAGTACTTGTATCGCATAAGCAGCCGGACGCTTGGTGCCATCATTGCGTCCATTCTCTGCAGGACACGGCGCGGCATACGCTGGCCGAATGTGTCGCATGGGACGGGCCGCGCCGTGTCCTCGTTTCAGTAAGTGGGACACTTCCCACTTACTGAAACGAGGACACGGCGCGGATCTGTCGCTATCGACCTTAGTTCGTTCAATGGTCGGCAGTGCAGAGTCCTAGGACGTGGTGATATCCTTCTGCGAAACAGTTTTTTTGCATAAGGAAAGGGAGATCACGAATGCTCTCCAATCTCGCAGCAGGTGGGCGTTAGCGGAAGGTGGGTAATGCCGTCTTCCAGCCCCACGTCCGTCGCCACCGTAGTGTTCCACATGCGCCTCTAAGACGTAACAGGGGGAGTTCAACACCTCACTCCCCAACGGGTCAGGGCCCGCCTAGCGTGGGCCATCACCAGTCCGGGACAGCGGAAGTTGTATTTCCACCCGCAGCCCCCGGACGCAAGTGTACGAGGGAACACCGGGGTGATTTTAGTCAGTAAGAGTCTGACAGACCCCTCTGCCTACCTCAGGGCGGAGGACATCCATGAGGATTTCCACCCCGACAAAAAAAAGGACAGGTCCTTATAATAACTAAATCTTTATTATTTTAGCATTTAACTAAAATCAAGCAATCTTTTCTATACAAAACATGTAATAAAAACACGTATTTTATTAAAGGTATGAAAACTAATTATGTCCGGCTGCACATGTGACCGTAGGTACATTATTTTACACTGTGTGTCTAATAAACCACGCTATGGTGTGGACATGCGAGCGAAAGGTCGCAGGTTCAAACCTTTGCTGAACTTTGAGCTAGACATGTCGAAATAAACGCTAAGACAATAAAACGTTTTGAGTTCAAGTTTATTATAAAATTACAGATATAAATGTATACATTTTACATAGGGTGACACAATGAGCGGTCTTATCGCTAAAAGCGATCTTTTAAAGACAACCTTTGGATCGATTAGGGGGAAAGGAGAGACAATACTGCAGGTAGTATGTGGTGTACCATTTACATATGAAAACAACAACGATATGAATTTATAACAATACGTCTGTATTTCCCAAAGGAATATCTTGAAGTGGTGTATCTCTAGTATTTCCCAAAGGAATATCTTGAAGTGGTGTATCTCTAGTATTTCCCAAAGGAATATTTTGAAGTGGTGTATCTCTAGTATTGCCTCATTATACCGGTTATGTTTAGTAATGTCCCAATTAATATAGGGTTAGCTAAATCCAGACTACTAAGTTATGGAAAAAAATCTAATGGAAAATTCCCAAAAATGCTTTACCCGACCTGGGTGTCGAACCTCTGACCGTATGCTTAGCTGTTGTGTAGCCATAGAGCTCAGTTTATAGTTGATAATACTGTAACTTAAAGCTGCAATACTCAATACAAACACATAATACCAATTTTTTATCACGATGTAGGTATAACTCTGTTCCTCTTAATCAGCAGTTGATATTACAGCTATTTGACCATCATACTTAGAAGTTTTGTAAAATTGATAATAAATTATGATCAATATTACCAAATTGTTCAATTAGTTTAAAGTGGATTGTGTAATTCTAGTTATGAATATTTATTAGTAACCGTAATAAACTGGTTTTATATTTATGTAATCCATTTTTAATTAGCACATAAAATATTATGCAGTACTTAGTTTTTATTTGAAATAAGATCTAAATGATTCTAAATGGTACATCAAGTTCCTGTCTTATAAAAGACTTCAACGCGCGAGGCACCTTTATGCGGTTATGTGTCTTTTAAAATAATATTTTCCCATTTAACTTTCCTTTACTTATACATGGAATAACTTCATTGTATGAGAAACAAATATCATCTGTTAGAGCTTAAGTATGCAAAACTGTGATTCTGTCGGACACTTGTGACCTACATATTTCTTCCTTCGTAATTTTGATGACAATATAGTTATTTATTTTGGATTTTTAAGGAAATCGGGGTTAAATCCTTTTAGTATTACGTTATCATACTTGTCTACTCCAAATGGTCTGGCAGAGATATAAGTACTGATATTTCTTCTGATCACAATTAAAATCTTGAAGTTAAGACCCATATCGATAGATTTGCGAGTTAACTCGTGCAAGAATAACATTTTGGTCCATATATCTTCGATATAATACTCTAAATAAGTAACTATAACAACAGGAAACAGTCTCATTAATCCTAAAGCCTACTCTCGTGACAAAGGACATGCGTAGTGAGCGTATAGTTCGAATGCGCACGCGCAGGCGGCGCGCCGTCAAGGATAACCGATATAATGTCACTAGGAACTGCTCTTGATAGTAATTATAAGGATATTTTCGGTGTTAAGATTGTAAACAATTTTATTTTAGTTGGTTATTTATACAAGGTGTCGTTTTGTAACCTCGTCAAATTCAAGGAGGTAACTATGCTAATGATTCTCGACACGAATCAATAATAAAATAAGTAGGTATTTTTTTTTCTATTTTTCGGAAATCGGCATGTGTGGGACACCCATGATAAAACGCGGCCCGTGTGATACCGCACTGTAACTGCCCTTTTACACACACACTACCGCACACGCAACGGGGTGATTCTGTTCTCTGAAAGTGGTGTATTCTAAAATACTGTCAAACTTAAATAACAATACAAAAACAAGTATGTATTAATTATTGAGCATGTATCGTAATTTTATTTAATTATATATGATTTTCATAGCAGCCTCCTGAAATTGACGAGGATGCAAAACGATACCTTGTATATGTAGACATGAGTGTTGTGATTAAAACATGGATTGTAGAATTTTATGTATGAGTATATGACTGTAACATTCTGATATTACCTATATTTATATAAAAAATGTATCGTTGTTAAATAATAGGAGAAATGTATTACTATTTGATTGCAACGGTGATTTAAAGAAGTCCTAAAATATAGCTAAATAAAATATAAACTCATATTTCATAATCATATTTTTTAAATCATAGTCAAATCTTACCAGAAGAAACGGTTAATGGTTGTTTATGGAGATGTGAAAAAAATCATATACTTAAATTAAAAGGAAAACTATCACAGCGAAGTAGGCTTTACAAGTTAACGAGTAATAATCGACCAACTTAAATTTGCAGTTGGAGAATTAACTATGACGTATATCGATGTATGGGAGAATCCGATTTTCAACTACAATGTTAAATTTGATTTTGGGATAAATTTATCCCAAACTAACTACGGAACCCTTCATTGTGCGTGGTGCGACACGCACTTGGTCGGTGTTTTTTGTATTTGTGTTCCTTCTTTGCATCATGTTTACCGCAAATAAATGTATTTTCTTTCTCTTTCTTTACCCGTATTTCTTTAAAAATAATCGATTAAGAATTAGTGACGTGAATCAAAGAGTTTAAACGTACATTATTAGATATATCTCAATATGTGTCACAACTCTATGAATTATGTATTAAAATGAATCTTAATTTTATGAATGCAACCAGTGCATCCAAACCAGTTTCTAAATTACTCGTCAAATAAAAACAAATATTTAACATTATCAGATTTAATCAAAAACTTTTAATTACTACGTAGTATTATATTATCTGAGCTTACATATACCATGAAAGTGAACCAACAATCTTAAGCTGATCTAGTGTAACTTGCATAAACTGGGGAGTGCCACCTACCGGCCTAGATTAATTGGCGTTGCGCCTGCGCTGGCGTATGTACGCGTACATGAAGATGTTATTAACTTATTACGACATTTGATTGGCAGTGAAAACTTTAAGTGATGAAAAGTGAAAAATTGTTGTCTGAAGAATTGAAAAGAAACATAAAATAATCGGCTCCTTCATTGCTCAAGCCTAAAAAAGAGAAGAAAGAGAAATTGTTCTTGAGTTTTTCTATAAATACGTTCTCAGCAGCAATATGCCTGTGTAATTAGTAGTTATTACGTTATAAAAATACGGACATTACCCGGTGAACGTGACTACTACATTAGACCTCCTCCTAATATCAAGGGAGGTATAAGAGCTTTCCAAACGTTCTTAGAAAAAAATTGACACAAGTGCTGAAAACTCAACATAGATGCATAGGCACATACACACTCATAAACGCATCATGTAATAAATCTCTACTGAGAAATGCCAACTCAATGTTTAAAAGCTTGCTAAATTTCCAACAAAAAAAAAACATATAGACACATAGTATATGGACAGAAACGTATGTGGGACGATGAGATCCCAGATGCAATAAATAAAATAATAAATGAAATTGCTCAAAAGTAAAATTGTCGTGAGAAAAAACAACGAAATCAATTAACAACTTCCTTTCTTAGCCAGAAGTAAGCTAATTAGTTATAATTAACGTAAATTAAACAAACACTCACCCAAATTGAAATTTTCACACGTTACGAATAATATCACTGAAATAGTTATGTCACTATCACTTGAGGATCACTTGGACTTTCAAACTGCTTTTAACTTGTAGAAAAACTAAATACGAAAGAAAAACTAAGATTAGTATATTCACAAAAGAAAAGTATGAATACGAAAATTTGAACCAATATAATACGCTAATTTGAACCAACACGATACGTCAATTTGAAATACGCCAAAAAATGCTCTGAAATTAAAACGAGATCGCGAATAGTTGTTTCTTGTGACGATATGTTAATTACTAACACCTAATAGATATTATAGCACAGTTCCTAGATTGTATAACGGATCCATAACGTGTGTTCAGCAAGAACTCCAGTCTAGCTAAAACAATGCCTTCCCACGCCGGCTAAAAGTCCTACGCTTACGCAAACACATAATTAGGTTCGTTTTTTACATCAAAACATTTGGACATTGTCTAACATATTCGACAAAGCAATGTTACTAGTCTTTGTGAAAAAAATTAAACATTGAACTATTGTCAAAGCAAGTCGGGTGAGAAGATTAGATTAAAGGTTATGTAAAAAGTCGGTCAAATGAATATATACAAGATCTTTGAAAATGATATTCTGTATACAATGCAATGCCGTGCAGCGGTATTTCTTATGATTTTTCATTCAAACTTTAACCTCGCAGAAATATGTGAATTTAATTTTTTGCATCTCGTATTTAGAAGAAAGTTACGTCAAAATTACTAACAGTTGGAGTTTATTGATAAAATTACTGTAAAATGTAATCTAACTGGCAATTAGTATAATTTTATTGTTTTGAAAAGTTTTAACTTTCGCTCTCAAACTATTCTATGATTCTATGAGATCATATCACGAACTCCAATGTGACTTATAACTTGTAATCTGAATCAAAAACTAACTTTTTTCATAACACTTTTAAACCATTAACAACCCCCAAATATTCCCAACAAAAATCTAAATAATAAAGAAAACAACTAGTCCTTAAATATAAACAAGAACGCAAATTAAAAGCAGTCCAAAAATACGCCAACGAAATAAAAACAAAAAAATTAAATAAAATAAAAATTAAAAAATACCGAATATGTTTGTGCTTTAGCGACGCGTAAGGATGCGCTCGTGACGGTCGGCCGTCGACGAAGACTGCGGGCTCTGCGCGGGCGCCGGTCGTTCGGAGGGGCGGCAGAGCATCCGCGATTGTTCTCTTTATTACTCAAACTTTATACACAGATGTACTAACGTTGTAGGCTGGTACTGTTGCAAAATGTTTGAGTTTTAGCTAGTGATAGCATGCGGGTTTAGTTAGAAGCTCGAAGTATGATGATGGGCTTTAAATGTGTCATTTAAGGTTGACAGTTACGTTCGTTTAGGGATCAAGAGACCGCTGTAAATGAAAAATAAATAAAAATGTTTCTAAGTAGGACTATAAGAGTATTATAGTGGTACCTTATAAAAGAGAATGTTAGGTCAATTTACTATTGTATGTAACTTTCTATATTTTCTAATCTAAAGGTATTCGATTAATAACTCAAATACAAAAACATCATTCTCTAGATTTTCGTGAAAATAATGTTTCAACGGAGAATCGAATTGAAATCATCTGCTTTCACTGTTCAAGGTAAACGTAAACACGCACGATCCATTACGGCTCTATATCCGTGACTTTACATTGTAACCACATAGATTAATGGCTAAAACTTCAATGATTGAATTTAAAATTATTTAAACCGTAATAGAGTGGTGGAGAGCGTAGGGTCCTGGTTTGGATTCGCGGGTTGGGCGGGGTTATTACCTAATAATTCCCCCAACTCGTAAATTGGAAATAGGTACCTAGGTTTCCAATTTTCATTGGATTTTCAGTAGTTGTAACCAGCTAATGGCAAAAGGCTTGATCCACCCTATAACATCAAAATCCAGTTAAAACCAGCGCACGCTCGCACTAATTATGGCAAAAAAACAGTATTGATCGAAGGAGCACGGCTGTTTTATAGTTTACTGGAGGATATAAAACAATGTGACAACATAAACACATTCAAAAGCAGATTAAGGCAATATATCACAACATTCGAAATAACATAAACAGAATATGCTAATACAATGGCGCCGATTCCCTTGTTCACAAACTAAACTAAATTTAAGTGCAGTGCATCTTTTTCTTTCTATTTGATTAAGAAGAGGACAGAAGATAAATTTTAGTTTAGTCCTGTCAAATTAATCAGCGCCTGTCAATACTCCATACAAGTTTAGACGTGATTAAAAACTTGCCTACTAAAATTACGTCAATTTACGTCAAGCGCTGATTAATTTGACAGGACTAAACTAAAATTGATCATCTGTCCTATTCTTAATGACATAGAAAGAAAAGGATGCACTGAACTTAAATTTAGTTTAGTTTGTGAACAAGGGAATCGGCACCATTGTCTCCAACACCCTAGAGGTAACTAATTTTAATACTAGTTATAATCACTTAAGTATCTCATTATAAGTGAACTGTTATTGTTTATGTTCTTATGAGAAATAAAGTTCTTTAAACCCAACATAACCGGGAACGACTCTGCCTGCCCCTCGAGGAAAACATTTTTGATGTTATGTACCAAGGTATGTAAAAAGGCCCTATTGATAAAATAAAGTAAACAAGTATTTGTGATGAAGACCTGAAAGCCAAATCCAGTATTTAAAACGTTCAAAATATAATCGTAGTATCAGCGACGATCAATGTCAAAAATATGTGAGGTATACACCCGACGGATACACACCCGGTGTCTCAACATCAAATTCTCTATTCAGAAACCGTGTGTAAGACTGATTAGAATGCGACCATTCTTAAAAATACGGGAATTGCCACTCTGACCGTCATAATGCATATTGCGTTCCTTTTAAAATGCAATGCATTAAACATTCCTACATCTAAAAGAGTTAAGCAGTAACAATGGTCCAGCGGTCAAAGGGTCGCTGGCGATTGTGAGGTCGTAGGTTCAAATCGGTAAACAATGATGATCCTACTACCTACTTAGTTGAATGTATGGGCTCAGAAATAAAAGGGTAACCAAGGAAGGGCTGAAGTACTTAAACAATAGAATATTTATTTATATTTCCAATCTGTGGGTACGAATAACTATTATTACTGGTGACTTTGCCCGTGTTTCTTTTTTGTTAGCAGAGGCCTTTATATTGACATATTACGCTTACTCACGCATTCTACTGCATAGTCCTAATATTCTGTAACTAAAATATCCGACAGGATCTTTCAGTGAACGATCAAGGTCCGAACTCATGTCCTTTAGCTCGCCGACCCGTTGCTTTAACCGTTGATCTAACGTCACTTCATCATCATTCTCCTGCCCCTATCCCAATTTATTTGGAGTCGGCGCAACATGTCCCTTACTTCCATACTTCTCTATTAGTTGTCATCTCGGTAGTCACTCCCTTTCTCGCCATATCATCTTTCACACAGTCCATCCATCGTTTCTTTGGTCTTCCCCTACTCTTATAGCCATCGACATTCATACTCAAGACTTTCCTCACGACATTTTCATGCGGCATGTGATGCGGAGGAATGAGGAATGACAACCGATTTCCGCACAACTTTTCAGTCACCGGTGCCACTTTCAGACTTCCTCTTATGTACTCATTTCTTATTCTATCAATTCGTGTCACACCACACATCCCTCTTAGCATTCTCATCTCAGCTGCATGCAATTGCCTTTGATTCATCCCTTTTGTGGCCCAACATTCTGATTCATACGAGACAGCAGGTCTTACCCGTCTCTATCGTCACTTCAATAGCTAGAAAATCAGATAACGGTGAGAAATATGCCAAAGCGTTGAAAATAGATCAAACTACCAGGTCATAGATAAATAACGTACCGTACTTGTTTCCTTCTTTGATATCGGCACGAGCTATTATGCTTCCTCTCTCCTAACTCACTTATTTTGCTGTGCCCGACAGGGTCGCCGGGGTCGCGGGAAGGTACTTATGGGTCACCGAGGCCCCCGCAACACAGGCAACAGGAAGGAATACGGGTGGGTTTTAGTCAGTAAGAGTCTGACACACCCTCCTGCTCCGCCCAGAGCGGGAGAAGTTTAAATGATCTAATTATAAGTTTACCACCTAAGAATACCTACATGTGGAATGCAATAAAAGTATTGAGTTAAAAGATTGGCCAGTCAGTGAGTCATGTACCAGAGGGCCTAGACAAGTGGAAATCGCTTTCAAAGCGTTTCGTATTCCTACAACGACTTTCAATAGTATTGACATAAGCTTTTCGGTAGCTTGTGTCAGTCTTATACACGTTGGACTTCTCCAGCTTTGTTATCGCTGATAGAATGTCCCTTTGTCTAGGCCCTTGGTACAGAGAGTTCACTGCTACGTAAGATGTTCACGGAGTGGTTACCAGCTGCGTGGTTCATTTGTTTGTTAGCCACGCATCCGTGTATAGCGTGGCCGTAGATCACAGTGGACGATGCCGCCAACATTTTCATAAAAAGCGAAGCTTGCGTAGCTTAGCTGTGGACAGCTATGTAACAGAGCCTTTAACCTATTGACCACCACGTCAAAAAAGCAAAAATGTGCCTCTGGCGCCAAGCTACAAATTATTCCTTCAAATCTGTCATGTAGTCGTGACCGTGGCGTGCTGGGCACACTTTGATCTGTCTTTTATGGCATTCATAGAACTATTAATAATTGTGATAGAAATCAATCCTTTAAGAGTCGGTTTTCTATAACAATGAGTGTCAATCGTCAGTATCTTTGACAGATGACGGAAGCTTCGGTCCTTAAGCTCAGCATTAAGTTGATGTTGTATAGTGCAATCGTGAGCCTTTCGAGAGAAGATGATATATTGTTATGGAGTATAAAGATGACAAGGGCTAGCTTATTTATAACAATAGATTTTATTAACAGATTTACTAACAAATTGATGTTACTCGACTGCACGGTAGTTTGCTTGGTATGGTTTTATCTATTGTTTCACGATGACTACCCACTACTCATTAAATATATTCAAAAATATAATATTTGTGTTAAATCATCTAGCAAAACCAGTGACGGACTAAGCCAATCTGGGGACCAGGGCAAAACCCGCCTGCCCAGCAATGAACGTTGAAATATTTAGCACGCAGCCTCGACAAGGTTAGGTTTAATTTTGACCATTGATACAGAAATAGGAGATAGTTGGTCCACAACAGAAGAGTTAGATCATCAGAGCGTAGAGGAGAAGCGAGCTCAAAAATGCCGATCACTCCGCATAGTTAAAATTTTCTTTTGAACAGAAATAGGAATTACTTAGTATTCAACCCATACAGAAAAGTTTGAAAATGTAGGATGCAATAGTGAACGAAGCGAGCTCGAAAATTTTAGCACCCCGCCCCGTATAGGGACAGTTTTCTTTTGACTATTTGTACATAAATAGGAGATACTTTGTCGACTTACCTACTCAGAGAAGTCTGAGAAAAAAGAGAATGTAAATCACCCTACGTTTATGTTTAGTAGGGGCCCTCAACTATAAAATATATAAACTGCCTTTCGCTTACTGAACATGGTCTTGTTTGGGATTTGATTAAAAAGTATTTCTGGAGTTTTGGGAACCCCCCAGGACCGGGGCCGGGGTGGACCGCACCTGCCTCCTTCCCCCCTTAGTACGCCAGTGCAATACCTTATGAAAAGTGACTACCACCCCTTATTGATACCTGTAAGACTAAGGGGATGAGTCAACATCATAAAAAAAACATTACAATTTTATCGCCTTCTTAACCGTTCGAACTGGGACACAGAATATCTTGCTTGGTGGCTGTAAATCACAGTATTTACTTTACTGGTAGAATTATTCTACAATGAGCTGTATTGTGCGTATTGCAATATTGTAGTGACATCAATAAGTACATAAATCTGTAGGTTATTTAAGCTAACATTAGCTTAAACAAGCTACAGACACCTCAAGCCTTTGTTTCTTTTAACTCTGAAACACTTTGTGTATAAAAACGCCAAACCTGAAAAGCATACTCATAAAATCAATAACCCAAACCTACGCTCATACCGTTAGATAACTCCAACCCAACAGTTATCACGCCTTCACTAACTGCGCCTGATTTATGGGGTCCGGGCTTCAGTTCCCGGGTCGTGCACACTCTTCACGTAACGAGAACCATAGATTGTGCGGTGTGTGTACTAAGAACAACATAAAGTAAACCATTGTTTGTATTTCGCTATAAAGAGTGGCTGTCTCCGTTTGTCTGTCTGTCTGTGGTGAACTACGTAACTGGAGTCATGGGCTCTGTGTGTGTTATCAGTAAGTTGATATCGGATATGGCTTTCCTATTTGATCGAAAATATGTTAGGAATTTTTATAATTGAATTGATATCAATTTCCATTTTCTTTTTTTCGTTTTTTTTGTTCCTTTATCCTGGTATTTCTTAAAGGGGTGGACAGAGGGGGTATGATAGACCCACAATTCACTAGTTATTTTACGAGGCGAGTCTATTGTCATTACCCGGGCACAAGCCCAGGCCCTGAGCTGGTACCTAATGAAAATATTTTTCCTGACGTTGGAACCCAATAATAGCACTTAGTTTGACCCGGGAATCGAACCCAGGACCCCACCAGTTGACCAACAAGTCAGAGTTTTGTGACATTATTGACATAGGTATAAAGTAGAGACTGGGTAATAGGAGTTCCACCGTCTTCATAATCTGCCTAGCCTTTCCCAACTACGTTGGGGTCGGCTTCTTTTTTTTTTTGTTCCGGGTTGGAAAATCCTCGTGGATGTCCTCCTCCCTGGGGCGAGCGGAGGGGTCTGTCAGACTTTTACTGACTAAAAACCACCCCGTGTTCCCCTCCCACACTTGCATCGGGGATCATAGGATCTAGTGCGACTTCGGCGATCTCCGGCTGGTGGCTGGCCCGCCATTGCGGGCCACCTCAGGCTCGCGGGTCAATGTGGTGTAAAACTCCCCCCGCGTCGTCTAATAGGGGCGCACGTGGAACACTACGCGCCCGCGCCGCCGCCTCGGGTCCTGCTATGTGGGGGGCGACGGATGGGGTCGGCTTCTAGTCTAATTAGATGCAACTGAATACCAGTACTTTACATGGAGCGACTGCCGATCTGAACTCCACAATTTATACTTTTTTATCTATTCCGTGGCTACAAGCATGTAAAATTGCAAACGCTCAGCCGATGCACCAATCAACTCTTCAAACTCGTTGAGAAACCCTTATTTTTTAAAGTTTAATGAGTCTGTCTCAATAGTTCAGGGTTACCAGCTAATAATGCTGATATATGTCCGTCTGTCTGTCTGATTGGACACGCCGTCATGTGGGTGACGTTAGGAAATTGGCTCGGCTAATCATCGGACAACTATAATGTCATAATGTTTAGGTGCTGGGTCCAATTAGGTGTGGATATTGTCAAGGTTGGCAGTGTGGGTTTAGAGTTAATTAGTTATTTTTTACGGGTTATCAATGCGATGTAGATTGCATTGGGTTATTTTATACCTACAGATCAAGTCAATGAATTTTAGTGAATAAAGAGCAATGACGCTTATGGTCTTATTACAAAATACTTTTGACGTGATTTAAACTATCTTTGTAATAAGAAAGTATCGACTCCACTGTATAATCAACCCTGCTGATTTCGGGCACAAAACTTTTTCTATCTTTAACCTCATTAAATATATTATTTGTTTCATATTTGAGTTAATTGCAGTAACAGCAATTTAAATATGAATTATCAAAATCTAAATCAAAAGTCATATAATAAACTAGGCTGAGAATCAGCACTTTTCGAACGTCAAAATTACATAAGACAAAATGCCCACCCTTCACCACTTCCTAGTGCTTTATCTGGGAAGAAGAAGTGGCGCAACAAACTCCCCAACAGCACACCTATCTGTTCAGTTAGAAACTACAAATTACAGTTAAAAACTACAATATTTGTAATAAAGTCTATTAAAATCGAAACAAGGTAGGAGTGAAATTCCTCGTTCATTACCTGTAGCAAAATGTACAGTTTATTACGTAAATGAATTATTGAAACAAGAATTTTTTTTTTGTGAAATTTTGTGAAAGTTTGTAAAGTAGTAATATTTTTTTCACGCAAAAAAATATTACTACTTTACAAAAAATCGTGGGATAGACTGCACAGCGCTTCCTTTAAAAACCAACACAATTCATTAGAATTGTGTTGGTTTTTAATAACATAAGAACATTTGTTTAGTCTGCACAATAATATACACAATATGTCAAAAGCCCAGTTTTCGAAAACAAATAAAAAGATTTAAAATTAAAACGTAATAAAATTACTGTTTACTAATTGATTATTTTATGATAATAAGAAAATATGAATTCGTAAATAAATTATTCAGCTGGTAACATTTATGTAGATTTGTTTTTAGGGTTCCGTACTTCAAAAGGGAAAAATGGAACAGTCACGACACTTTATCTCGGGAACGCGTGGAGGTATCGAGTTGAAATTAAAACTATATACTTACGTCTATAGTCCTTTAAAGTTGTACAAAAATCAAACTTCTAAGTTAACGTAAAAAAATAGACGGCCGTATATACCGCAAAAAACGTATATTTCGACACTCTCAAGGGAATCAAAATGTGTAGGGTACTTTCCGTTGACCTAGAACTATGTTTGGCAAGTAATATTATCTTATACCAAAAGTACAGGGAAAAAATGTGAAAACTATACATTTGTAATAAAATCATAAAAAAATATAGTCTTTATTTAAAGTACCATTCTTTTTTCATTCACCACTTACAAATCTGGATTAAATTTGATATTTAAGTAAAAAGAAACTTTAATTATGTCACCTAACTAATTTAGGTATGAACTGTTAGTATAAAAATAATATAAGTAATTATTGGAAACTGAATTTCGGGAAAAGCTCGGAAAAAAACTGCGGGGCTCGATTCCTGAACTATTTATTATGTACCTACAAAGTACGGAACCCTCGGTGGGCGAGTCACTTCTCCGGTTATTTTTTTCACTGTTACTATTATAATTACTTATAGTAAATATACCTAATACAATCGGTATATAAAAAGAAAAGATTATTTTATAATTAATTTATTCAGGTGGTTAAGCAAACTTGATTGAAATAATAATATAATAATAATAATGTGAAATGTGAAATGAAATTATCTAACATATCTCGTTTTAGGTAATATACCTTATTAGATTGATTTAGGGTTCTTCTATATGTGTGTCTGTCTGATACGAAGCTCTGGTCAAACCGGGACGAATTCAGGACGAATTCAGTAGCGCCAATTCTGTCAAACTTGTATGGAGACGTTTAAACTGGCGGGAATAATCGCGTAACTTCCTAAGTCATTAATGCAATCAACGCGCGTAGTCAAAATGTCGCAACGCGCATCCCACTCGCTCGCTCGCTTCAGGTCGGCCAGAGCTTTAATTTACTAGCCAGCATCAGTAGACGCCGCCCGATCCTGCAAAAATAACTAAATTAACATTCCAACAAAAATTAAACTAAACGTTTTTCAACGCAACTATAACGAAAACTTGATTAAATCCTTTTAATTTGCGGTATATTAACCAACCCTTCAATGTCAACGGTTTAGACGCTGCGAAACGTTATTAATAACTGTTATTACAGGAATTGTGTTAAAATTGTCGTTATTTGTCTGTCCTTGGGTCGTGACTGTTGTAGTCGAGATTTTAGCAAAATTAAAGGTTTGTAAATGGATATTTAGAAAATGTAACAAAATAAACAGGAACATTGTTAATTTCTTCTTTCTTCAGGTTTAGAAATATTAATAACTTGCCCGCGACTTCGTCTGCATGTATTTTATCATTTCCAATACAAATATCTAAGATGAAACGCTTTGTATCTAGGCTACGGCCTATATCCTTCTCCAGGTCCCAGGCTACTTATCTGTAATATTTCATGAAGATCGGTTCAGTGGTTTAGACGTGAAAAGATATCACACAGACCACGGAATGGCAAAGAAAGACTTTCGAATTTTTTTAATATTATGATGGATAGTATACCACAAAATGTTTGTCGTCAAACGGGCTGCTTCCCTACACTATTTGTGCGAAGGGCTCTGTGATCTCTAATGGACTTCACAGTCAACAATATCTTTCCTTTGCTTCATATCTGGCACGTGCCCAAAGTCGTTTCCATCGACAGAATCACTATGCACAGTAGCACGTGCTCACTATATTTTGGCATCTTACCCAGGGTTGCTTGACAAATGTATCAATACCCCACTTTTAATGCCACTCTCTTGACTAGAGCAGTGGTGGTCCATTAGAAAAGGCTGCAACTTACGAGTTGTAGTTCGTAGATTCGGACTTTACTTTGTGTAAATTATTTCATCACCACTGCTCTTAAAACGGTGAAGAAAAAACATCGTGAGGAAACTGGCATACCCTTATAGAACCGAAAATTCGAAGACATGTGATATCAAACAGCCCGCACTGGGCCCGCGTGGTGGATTATAACCCACTCCCTTTCACAGAGAGGAGGCCTGTGTCCCAGCAGTGGGAACAATATAGGCTGATTATGGTACTCACTAGGCGGCACGACGCGTAGGTCGGCAAAGTTAATATTCTATGGCCAGCATGCCGAAGCCTACTGTGGCATACGTACCGCTGGTTTTCGCGGGGGTATGCTCATGTCTCCATATGACGATATCAACGAAGTGCCTCCAGGGGCTACAGTCTCGACATAGATATCGCCGAATTTGATCGCAAAGGCCTAATGGGGTTCTTAGACAGTCAAAATATGGAAAGTACGGTTGTTGCAACCCAGTGCTGGGCACGCCACGATTGCGGCGATAAGTCCCCTCTTTGAGGAGTAGCTGGAGAGGCGCTACGGCGTCCTCACCTTCCGCCTGACACAGGTCCTCACCGGACACGGCAGCTTCGGGAAGTTCCTGTGTCGGATAAGGCGGGAGGAAACGTCCGGGTGTCACCACTGTGTGGATCGCCCAGAGGACACGGTGGAGCATACGGTGGAGGTCTGCCCGGCTTGGGCAGAGCACCGCCGTGTCCTCGTGGAGGCGATCAGCGGCAGAGACCGCTCGCGTCCGGCCCTGGTTCAGGCCATGGTACGGAGCGAGAGGGCATGGGCAGCCGTCACCTCCTTCTGCGAAGCAGTAATGCTCGCGAAGGAGGAGGCGGGACGGTTGAGGGAAAGGCAAGTTTCGCGCCCTCTCGCCCCTAGCCGCCGCAGGAGACGCCCAGGGCGTCGGGAATCCCGGGCGGATTTCCGGCCACCATAGGCGCGGGCTTGCGGACGGTGAGCAATGGGTAGCTCACCGTCCGGTAAGGACCAGGCCCGGGTCGACGGCGCGTCGTATTCCACGCGCGCCTCAAAGAGATGTCAGCACAAATGTAGGGGTCCACTAAGGCCGATGCCTGCCGGGGTCGCGGGAAGTACTTATGGGTCACCGAGTCCCCTGGCAACACAGGCAACAGGAAGGAATACGGGTGGGTTTTAGTCAGTAAGAGTCTGACACACCCTCCCGCTCCGCCCAGAGCGGGAGAAGTTATTTGATGATATCACACCCTCAAAAAAAAAAAAAAGACAGTCAAAATTGTTTGACAAGCAATTTTGGCCATCTAGGGAGGGACCCCGTTAGGACTTTTCGACCGAATTCGGCGATATCTATGTCAAGACTGCAACCCCTGGTGAGCACCTTTAGCTACTACGAACCCAATATCCATGGGGCCTTATAGAATATAGAATATAGCACACCAATGGCTTCCGTACAAAGGTCTCTTAATTGACAACACATATGCAATGTTTAAAAATAAATATCCACTAAGTATTTATAAAATTCTAAAATGACAAAATGCGTTTGTTAAAATTAATTGTCGTTGACAAATCGCAGCGATTACGCAGCGGTGTCGCAAATTAGTAAAAAGATGAAAATAAATGTTCTACGCCAGCTGCGGTCGAGTGTCAGAAAAACTGTGGAATCTTAATAATAGTCTATGGCTGTAGCTGTAATGGGAAAAGGAAATACCTTCCTTGAATTAGCGTTGCTATGGTGATACGGAATAAAGGGAAAATATCTTTGTTGACTTCCTTGCGGAGTTGTTTACCAGAGACAGGCAGAAATTTAAAATCAAAGTTTTAGTAAATATACTAAGTAGTTGAATTGAAACTGTGTTAAGTATAATTTATGAATTGCATAAATTGGCAGACCTTGTATGCAAAGGATAGTATTAATTATTGTAAGACTTCCATTAGGCCATTAACAACTTAAGTTTAAGGGGACTACAGGACCTAAACGCAAATTTTGTAAGTTTTATAATGCCCTAAAGTATATGATCCACTGCAGTAAACAAAATAAAAAATAAATGATATTCTTCAGGATATAGGTATGCTAGGTAGATGTGTGAGTGTATTGAAAACATAATACAATTAATTTGATACGATAAAAAAAAATCACGAAGATACCTCTAAAAATGTCTTTTAACGATTAAAAACCATACTAATACACATGCAATCATTCTGATTTTTTGTCAGATTATTCTACAAGCAACACTTTAGCATAATAGTGTTTTAATTTTTTTATCCAATCAATCGTTTTTTTTGTAAATAGAGAATTGCTTCATATTTTGAAATAAATTACCAGCGTTGTGTCATAGCACTTCTCTTTCTTTTCTATGCAGTCCGACAGTGACCGCGCTTTAGGTGTTGTCAGCCTCTTAAAGAATTTGTGTTATAAAGCCATCTATTTAATTATCACGCTCGCGCTCATATTCACAGCCAACTTTTAATTGTGTCTGCATGGGGGATTTTTGGCTCCTACGATTAGTTTGGCTGCTTACAAATAGTATTGAAATAGTTCCCTGAATATCAAATATAAAAATTAAGACTCAGACTATAAGTAAGATGACGCCAATTTTTGCTAGTTTTAAAGCGTCTAGCCGAAATTATCGCCAAGGGGAATTGTCTGGCAGTACATAATCAGCCTATACTATAATGTTCCCACTGCTGGGGCACAGGCCTCCTCTCTGTGAGAGGGACGGGGCCGTAATCCACCACGCGGGCCCAGTGCGGGTTGGTAGATGTCACATGTCTTCGAATTTTTAGTTCTAGGAAATGCTGGTTTCCTCACGATTTTTTCCTTCACCGATTTAACAGCAGTGGTGATGTAATAATTTACACAAAGTCAAGCGCCTGTCTGGGTTCGAATCTACGACATACAACTCGTAAGTCGCGGCCGTTACCACTGGGCCACCACTGCACTGTCTGGCAGTATTCATTATTAATTATTATTAACAATATTCTGTAAAACATACTTAAAAATCAAAACTCACGACTTTAAGAAAAGTGAGTAATGTTTTTGCGTACCTTTAGTACCTGATAAATACCTGTAAATTGGCCTGCGGCCCAAGCTAGGCTGTGCGTACGTTTACAGTACAGTCGCCAGCACATCTTAAGTTACCACAAACTGTCAAATTTCCCCAAATTATTTTAACCCTTAAAATGTTGATGGTTAAGTTCAAAATCGAATGAGAACATTTGACAGTTTGTGGTAACTCGGTGTGCTGGCTACTGTACATACTAATAACACTTTATGCTACACATTTTGTTACTCAGAAAATAAATAAAGTCTTGGGGGCCCTGGGATCTTGCTCTATCCGTTTTCCATAGATACTAAATTCAAAAAAATGCCAACCACAAAATGGTTCGCGGGAAAGTCCGAAAACGTCACCGAGGCCCCTGGCAACACAGGCAACGGAAGGAACACGGGTGGGTTTTAGTCAGTAAGAGTCTGACTCACCCTCCCACAGAAGTTATTTGATAATTTACTACCCAAAAAACAAAACCACAATCAGGTCAACTTTAAGGATCCGACAAATATAAAAGTCACTTTTCAAAAACCTTAGACCATGTTTTAAGTTACATAGTAACTGTGGTGTTTCATAGCTTTTAAAATCCCCTAAAAAAAGAAAATGTTGTATTATTTACTTAACTTTTAAATTAATGTCATAATATAAAAAAAAAACTTTAATCATCGTCTAGATTTCTCTTGCCATAAAATCAGAGTAGGTAGCCATCATTAATTTAGCCGCGACTCGGGTCCTGTCGGTATCGTTTCCCCAGATCACCCGGTAGGCGACGTTTCGCAAGCGATGCTACGTGAGATTCTAATACAATATCACTGTGTAATGTCGCATCCGTTACGTACGACGCCATTTTGAAAAAATCTCCCGATAAGGTAAAGATTTGGGATGGTAGAAAGCTTGTTTTTCTGTAGTGATTTTTGGAAAGTGTCGTAATTTTTTCGCAACTTGTGATACTCATCCTGCCTGGCAGAAATCGATTTTGTAAGGGGTGCTACGTACTTGTTCAGGTCGGCTTGATTCGGCACAGCTGGGCAGCCAGGCAAGATCGAATATAATATAAAGATATAGGTATGTTCAGGAAAAAGTTACTTAGCTTGGCTCGTTTCGCGTCATCGAACATGATTCAGCGAGAATAGATGTCGAACGGAGTTTGCCGATCGGTACGAGCCGAATGAAAGCCGAATATGTTTTGTAATTGCTTCGGGTCGGCTTTGTTGTTCACCAAATTAATATTGTTGATGCGAATGTGCCGACCCGATCACGTGTGTTGCACCACTAAACGCACATCAGATAAAATTGATCTTCTACTGTTAGGCAACTCTTTTTTATTTTCTGGTGATTTTCTAATATAATCCTGTAAATTACAATGTTGACAGTCAACCAATGTAGATTAGGTATACCTAATCGTGTCGCATTGCAAGTGACAAATAGTTATCCATTTCTCCAAAGAATTACTTACCTTTTTTACTCCAATTCTCCAGAACTGCGTGCCATTATCGACATACTCCACAAACACAAACCTACATACATAGACTTACATAAATTAATGGTATTCAACAAATTGACAGATTTATACTGACAGACTTTTAATAATGATGCTTATAAAAGTGGGCCGCTCTGTAATATAAAGTAATGTCAAAACAAAAGATTATGTAAGCAGGTATCGGAGATTGATAACAAAAGGTGTTCGATTTGACTTCAAGTATGTGCCGATGGATAGTGAATGTCAGAACCATTTAGAGAGATATTAGGAGAAGACACAAGCTAGTCTACTCTTGAGTGATAGCAAAACGACTACATAACACTGTCGATTTCTTAAGTAATTTAAATCCAACATAAAACTCATTAGGCTTAGAATTAAGTAATCATTAACGTCTTCCCAAATTTTTTGATTTTTTAACTTTTCCTAACTTTAAAGTTAAGAAACGTTCAAACATCAAAAAAGTACTTTTAAGTATATTTAATTTTAAGTTTGTAAATATATTCTATTATTGATTTGCTCGGTAAGGGATTCGAACTCAAGATAGTCCCTCTATAATCTAATCAGGCTACAATGTTCCCATTCCTGGAACACAGGCCTCCTCTCTTCGAGAGGAGGCTGTAATCTACCACGCGGGTCCAGTGCTTGTTGGTAGATATTACATGACTTCGAATTGATGCCGATGACATGCCGATTTTCTCACAATGGGTGCTTCACCGTTTTGAGAGGAGTGGTGTCGAAATTATTTACACAAATTAAAGCTTTTGCCTAGGTTCGAACTCACGACCTACAACTCGGAAGTTGGGGCCGATAGCACTGAGTCACCACTGCTCTCGAGTCACTCTAGTAGATCATTAAAACAATTCAGAAAACTGATCGAAGGATAGACTAGAAAAAGTTATTAAAAGTAAAAATTACTGTAAATTAAAAGCACATATTTAATGTTTGTTTGAATGAAAATATAAACAAATTGATCAGAAAACGTACCTTTGGATGCCAATTTTTAGTACCACGTACAAATTCAGTTCTTTGAATTTATTTTTTGAATAGAAAAATGAAAAAATCTTATTTAATAACATCATGAAGTTCTTGTTCATTAAGCAATTTAGTTTAATTTTATAACCTCAATTTTCGTCAATAATGTTTCAAATACAATTGAATAATGTCATTCAAACAAATACAGATGAATGTGTTACTAATCTGTAATTTCCTTTAGTGAGTCATTTGCGTAAGAATTATTCATCAGATAGTTCTGGAACCACCATGTTGGTTATACAGAATACCACAATATCTTGCCAACATAATTTCACGTAACCATCAATCACTTAAGCATACCTTCCTCCCGCCCGCTCCCGCTCAGCTTGTGGACCGCCGCGCCCTTTGACCCGATCCTAACTAGCACGCTTGTTGATATTCAATCACGTTGCAACGTCAGCTAGAAAGTAGCCGTAATCATTTATCTTCATTGAGCATTCACAGGAAGACTTGCGTGGAAGTGTTTATTGACTTTACATTTCCTAGAAGAACTGGAAATTGCTAGGCGCATTAACTGGTGTAAAAAGACGCTTAACGAAACCTAGAGTCACTAAACATGAAACTATTCCCATCATTGTGGTATTTTTTTTATTCTGGACCGTCCCTTGGAACCTTCTGGTTACGGATGTACCTATTGAAGGCCAAAGTTTTTTACTTTTTACGAAAACAACTTTATATACCCCCCCCCATAACTCCTACCGTTGCATGCACCCAAATGCATAATTTTTACGTGCGTTATACGAGTATTGTGCGCTAGTTACCGTAAAGAGCGTTTTGGGGTATTCCCTCCCGCACCAAATGAAGCGCACCAAAACTATTCCTCGAAACGCACCATTCAGGTGCGCTAACAAATCAATTTAAAAATATTATAAATTTTATAAATATAATTAGAAATATTATAAATTAAATGATTCAATGGCAAAACCTGTATTTTTAACATTATTGAGCTCAGTAGTGGTGGTTAATAAAGCATATAGCATAATAAAGCATCTTGCTTATCATAAATAACATAAAGCAAATGCTATCGAGCCTTTCACTTGTTGCTATTTGCTTTTTTCTTTACATCGCACATCGCACTCTCCGGCTCTCCGTCGCACATCGCAAGCGCATGTAGTAATAAGCAACCAGGCATAGCAAAGTGGCGGGTGCCGGCCGCCGGGTGGCTAGTCGTCGCATGCTAGCGTTTGCTTTCGGTCGCGTGTGTAATCGTTTTAGGCACCGCGTGTGTTATCGCGATCTCAGGCGGCTCACGTACGAGTATGTAACGTAACATTATAAACAATGTTGTTTTGTTTCGTGCGTTTTTAGTGTAAATAAACAGTGATAGGATACGCAATATTGATTATGTAAATAAAAACTAATTGTGTAAGTAAGGACGATTGACTGAGTGAGGTATAGTGTTGTTGTTTTGTGTGTAGGTATTTAATGGACGAAAATGTTTAGAAGGAACATTGAACTTTTAAATACGCCTATAATGGTTTTAAATACTAACATACTTTATTTCTTAATAACACTTAATCAAATAGACATTCCTAAGCCTGGAAAGTATGAAGGAAAATTCATTGTTTATTTTTACTGTTTCGTAATAAATTCATAAACGCGATGTAATATTCCGCTCTGACAACACCGCACTGGTTTTATTCGCGCCCGCCCGTTTGGTCGTAACAAGTACCTACGCATAATGCTTAAAATAAAGCATATAAAATAGTATGCTTAAAATAAACAGCATATAGCATTAAGCAAGTGATTGCCATAAAGCAACTTTTAACACCACTAGATCTAAGTAGTAAGTCGCTTAAGAACCTAGTTCCAGTTCATGTCTGCTATCCTGGTAGTTTTAATAAATAAACAATTAGGACAGTTGAATTTTAAAACGTCTATCGGTATCATTTTTTATTCTTTATGGCTTTCTTTTAATTCTTCATGTTTTATTCTCTATGGTTCATCGTTGGTGCGTTTCGAGGGATAACATTATAAAAAAAAAATTTGTTTTTGTTAGCGCATCTGAATGGTGTGTTTGGAGGAATACTTTTGGTGAGCTTCGAGGAAGACCCCGGCGATTTTACACACCTAAAATTTAATTCGTTTCCCAGCAATAAATTTTGCTCAATGTTACTTAGTTCGATGTAGGTACAGAATGGATGGGTCTTTTTACACCCTGTATGCGCGCTGTACAGATGTTCTATGTCACGAAGTCCGTTTGGCTATGAATGTTTTCAAGCGTGCACATGCACATTGTTTTTGTGTGCGTAACCTCGAGAGCGCTCAGTGTCGATCGGGACACGGTCCGGATCAGTAGTGGTTTTTAGTTCGCGCCAAATTGTTTCACGGAGTAAGGTCAGCATGGCAACAAAACGAAGAAGAGTTGTCCATAGTGAGGTAATATTTATTTATACGTTTTCAATTAAAATGTTATACAAAGATACTTAATATAGCAATAGAAGTATTTATAAAATGAATGTTTTTTTGTTATAAAATGTTTATATTACTTAATTATTTTGATTACATTTTGTTTTAGGGTCGAAACATGATAGCTAGCTATCATGTTTCGACCCTAAAACAAAATGCTTATCATTTTCTGCGAGAAGAATATGAATTTATAAAATCATTAATGGAACTCAACTGTGATTTGTCTCATTTACGAGGCATTACACGCCGTACAGCTGAAGCTACGGGTGTGAGCCAAAAAACAGTTCAAAGAATATTAAAAGAAGAGAAGGAATTGCCATCCACTTCACCTATGAAGAAAAGGAGAAAGCGAGATAATAAAGTGGATATAGATAATTTTACAGCCGATGTGGTTCGCAGTACTGTACAAGATTTCCATATTGTCCATAAAGAAATTCCAACATTAGCGAAGTTAAGAACAGCATTGAATGAAAAAATCGGATTCGAAGGTTGTTTAGAAACTGTTCGCAAGTTACTGTTGAAATTAGGTTACAAGTGGCGCAAAACAGAGAACAACCGTAAAGTCTTGACGGAGCGTCATGATATACAAATGTGGCGTTTAAAATATTAAAAAAAAATAACAGAGTACCGCTCTCAAATTTATCTGATAGTGATTGAAAATACTGAATAGTCCTACTTGTTTCGTTTCCATTCTGTAACACCAATGCTTAATTAAATGCCTACATATTCTTAATATTTTTGTATTTATTGCAACCTAATCTAATTTATTTACAAAATGTATATACTTTTAAAACCAAAATTTTATTTAGATTATTAAATCTCGACTTGAATATACATATATCAAATTTTTTTGCTAACGTTACCTACTTTTACACACACAAGCGCGCTTGTCGGGATACGTCACTACTACAATCAAAGCCGAACGGACTTCGTGAAATAGAATATCTGTACCTTGTTCATTATTAGAAGTATCCTCATTATTTTTTGATTCTGATTTAACAGGGGTCATATGATTCATCTTTCATTACATAAGTGGAAAGGTACAAGTTTTTTCGATCATGCGTCTTTGTCGGTTGATTTCTTCATTGAGAATTTTATACTTAATCAGCTACGCGCCCGTGCTTCACACAAGTGCCATCTATTCATGTGGCGATATATCAAAACAACGAGATTTCTGTGTTATATTATAAGCCTTAATATTAATGTATGGTAGGTGCCTATATAAACCTTTCGGAATGTATGGTCAGCTACCACACACTACTTTGGTCTAGTTAAAATATTGCACATTTTGTTAATTTATGAAATGTAGTATCGTCACGTACGCAAGTACCTACACTAGTCTTCGGTTTAATATCGAGCTCCCGCAACATCCAACATTTCGTAAAATTTTATACTATTATCTTTTTACACTTTTGATTGCCTCGTTGGTCTAGTGGTCACAACCGCTACTGCTGAGCATGAGGTCCTGGGTTCGATTCCCGGGTCGGGCAAAGTGTTATTGGGTTTTCTATTTGGAATATCTCAGTAGCAGCCCGGAGTCTGGATGTGTGCCCGGTTGATGGCAATAGGCTCGCCCTCTATTACATGGGACTTAAACAACATTGGCGAAATGTGGGTGTACTACAGGTACACCTCTGCCCAACCCTTCAGGGAAACAAGGCGTGATGTTATGTTATGATCTATTTACATTATTTTAGTGCAATTTCGTATTAAATACCTTTTTGAACATTAACATTGATTTTATTAACATTTTTTAACATTAAGTGTAAAGGTTTAAATAAGTTTTTATTTTTATTATTTTAAATGGATTCTTGTGTACGTTGTGAATGTGAGAACGTTGTAGGCTTAATAGACTAGACCTTTTGTAGACCTTTTTCTTTTCTTTTTTTTTTTTTTTTGTTAAGTACTTCTCGACAGGTCTACACTGGCCTCCCATACCTATAACAATGATTCAGATTCAGATTCATTTATTTGCTTGAAATATGGTATTTTACAGGTTTTATAACAAATATACAATAGGTCTTCATATTCCGCCTACTAAATTCGGCATGCAAATTTTAGTGACAATAGTAATTAATTATTCTAAAATACACAACATAACTAATTTCAAATGACAAAAAATAAAATAAAAAATAATCAGAATAATTGTTTAAACAACAAATTACAAAAATAAAAAAATAAAAACAATATTAAATTAAAAATGTCAAATATTAAATTACCAATGTCAAATATTAAATTACAATTGTATAATGTTATCGAGTTTAAAACGACCACCAAAAAAATTAAATTACAAAATGTCAATAGCTAAAAATAAAAATGTCAAATTCAATATTCAGTTAATGCAACTTTCCCATTTGTCTTCGAATCCATAAATTCTTTAATTGAATAAAAACAATTTTCGATAAGCCATTCTCTGAGATGCCTTTGAAATAAGCTGGTTCGCAGCTCTCTAATAACTTTCGGTATATTGTTGAATATTTTGATTGCCATTCTACTAGTATTTTTATGGCAGTATGCTGTTCTAGACTGTGGCATTGCCAGCTTTGTTGGATCCCTTGAGATGTTGCCCACCCTATAAACATGACGCTATCGGCAGTACTGAATAAATTGGTATGTTTTTGACAAATACTCCCATTTCAAGGATGTATAAGCATGCTAATGTTAATAATTTATGTTTTTTAAAAACAGGTCTGCACGATTCTAATGGGTCTGTACCAAACACCGCTCGCAAACATTTTTTTTGCACTATAAATGCCTTATTGCTGTCTGTGGAATTACCCCATATAATTAAGCCGTATCTTAGCACAGATGAGACATAACCATGATAAGCCAATAGAGCGGCATTACTTCCAACAGTTTTCCTGAGATTTCTCAGTGCAAATGCAAAGCTGTTCAGCCTATTACATAAACTTTCAATATGTTTTTTCCAGTTACAATTTTTGTCTATTACTATGCCTAAAAATTTCGTATGGTCAACTTCTTCAATTTTATTTTCACATCTAATAATTTTCATTGCTTCATTTGTCATTTTTTAATTAGAGAAATTAATATATTTGGTTTTGGAAATATTCACACATAAATTATTTTGTTCAAGCCATTTTGTTATATCTTCTACAGCAGAATTTATTTTATCCTCAAATTTTTCATTTTGATTATCTTTACTAACTATCAATGAGATGTCGTCAGCAAATAACACGCACTTATTCTTCGTAACTGTTGGCAAATCATTTATGTATAGAAGAAAAAGCAATGGTCCCAAAATACTACCCTGGGGCACGCCATAGGTATTAGTTCTGTACTCAGATTTATATTTTATCACTTCTCGGTCCTTATTAACACCTAAAATTTCAACCCGTTGTTGTCTATTAGTTAGGTAATCTTTTAGCCAATTTAACGCTTTTCCTCTTATTCCGTAACTCACATTTTTCTAACAGTATATCATGTTTTACAAAGTCAAATGCTTTACTCATGTCAAAAAATATTGCAGTGACCGGTATCTTCTTATCTATATTCTCAGTAATCGATTTTATTAGTTGATAACAAGCTAGTGCGGTTGACTTTCCTCTTTGAAAACCATTTTGTTCCGTACTTATTATATTGTATTTACATATAAATGAGACAATTCGATTATACATTGCGTTTTCGTATATTTTTGAAATTATAGGTATCAAGGTCACTGGACGATAATTATTTAGATCACGTTTATTTTGGTTTTTATGTAATGGTTTTACAACTGAGAACTTTAATTTTTCCGGGTACTTTTCGTCATAAAAACTTAAATTGACAAGATAACCTATAATGGGAGACAATATATCTGCACATGATTTTATAATGTGGGTGGAAATGTCATCATATCCCACTGCATTGTTATTATTTAGAGATGCAATTATTTTATTGATTTCATGGTGCGTGCAAGGTTCGAGATATATACTGTTACATCCATTGTTACTTTTTGTGATGTTGTTTTTATTATTGGTTATGTCTTTATTTCTACTGTCAATAAAATGATTATTAAAAGCTTCCGCAATTTCTTCAGGTTTATTTATCGTAGTGCCATTCAATGTTATGGCCTCTATGTATTGTGAATTCGTACATTTAGGTTTATTTTTAATTAACTTCCATGTTGCACTACACTTATTTTTTGCTTTCAAAATAAAATTGCTAGAAGATTGCTTTCTAGACAAGTTAATACATTTTTTTAATATTTTAGCGTATTTATTATAAACTAACTTATTTTCCTTAGATTTATTTTCATAATATTTCGATTTTAAATATCTTTTAGAGACGCAAGATTTTTTTATACCTTTAGTTAACCATCTTAAAGTAGGTGTTTGATTGTTTATTTTGATTCTTTGCAATGGGAAATTTAATTTATATGAAAGGCTAAAAGTTTCATGAAAGTTATTAAAAGCCGTGTTGGGATCTATTTCATCATATATATCTTGCCATTTTAGGCTCAAGAGACATTCTCTAAATTTTTCAATGTATTCTTCGTTATACTACTACTGTAATTTGAGAACATTGTAAAAGCCAATTATTTTTAAAAGAGTAACCGTGGAGTTTCTTGCCGGCTCTTCTCCATAGGAAACGACCAATTGGAACCGTGCACCTAGCTTCTGACGTTTCATAAGTGCCCATGTAGGTTTATGTGAAATAAAAATATTTTGATTTTGATTTTGAAAGGCTCAAGCTGCTGATGAAAAGCGCATCAGAATTCTCTAAATGCTGATGAAAAGCGCATCAGAATCCATTGTGTATTATAGAAATATAAGTGGCCACAGACAGACACGAAAACTGACTTTATTCTTTAATAAATGCACAAATAGATATAAATAAATGGACGTCTTATCTTCTTAGCGTGTGAAAATAATAAAATACTAAAATCAAAACTGGTTCATTTTCTGACACTGCTCTTGAGCTTTTAAGTAATTATATTAAAACAAACAGTGAATGTGGAACTACTGACCTCTTCAACTAAATTTGGCAATTAAGCAATTGTCGCTTTATCAAGACGAGACACGAAAATCTTCTCACGTAAACCCTTCCTAGTCTAACTTCCGACTGAATTAAATATAATATCATATAACATAATTATGTTAAGAAGCATATTATTATAGAACTATGTTCGCGTGCGCAGATCTATGTAAATGATAAGTTAAGAATACGCTCTGGTTTCTGTGCGCAAAAAACTGTTCGTTGTTATTTTGTGCGCGCTCAGATGTGGGAACGTTGTGCTAGTGATGTGGGGAGTCGATGATACAGGTATCGATTAGTTTGAATATTATTTATTTATTTATTTAACAGTTTAAGTACACACATTTAAACAGACAAGAAGAAAGAAAATACGTACAAAGGTGATGTTTATTTCTAAAGAAATCTTTTCCAGCATACCTGCGATAGGACAGTAGACAGAGATGTAGACACCGTGTGTAAGAGTAGAAGAGAAAACAAAATACATAAAAAAAAAACTATTCACTAATTTAAATATACAAAAAAGAGAATATACATACTTAAAATAAATGTCACTAAAATAGTTTGTTAGGCGGAAGTGAATTCCACAACCGAACCGCGTGCACAGTGAAGGAGTAGGAGTAGAAGTCGGTAGAGTGGGGAGGGGATTTATGGAGATTTCTAAGATGTGACCTGCAAGGATTATAAATGTGCTATGGGTCAATTCCGTCTTCCGACGTTAGCTTTACTAGGTAGGTATATCTATGGGGACCGACATCATCATTCATGTCCCAGTTATGATCCAGCCTGTCCCACCTTGCTGTCCTGCTTCCATCGACGCCCTAAGCCGAGGTTCGTACTCCACAGGGTGCCCTTAGCGTGCAGTCGCTTAGTAATTTAAGAAATTCGCCCCTGGCTGGAGGCTTTGGGTTAACTTAAGGCAGCCACGGGATAGTCCGGCGAAGTAGTCACGACCTCTCAAGGTCAACTACGAGATGGCATACAAAAAAAAAAACATCATTCATGTCATTTGTAGATCTTTGACAGTCGTAATGGGTAGTCAGAAGCCCGAAAGTCTGACAACCAGCCTTACTATGGCGTATTGTATTACCCAGTAACTGGGTTGTGGAGGTCAGATTGTCAGTCTCTCCGTGTAAAATACTGGTATTCCGTTGGATCTGGTTAGACTGGAAGCTGACACCAACATGGTTGGGAAAAGGCTATGCAGATGATGATCTATGAGAAACGTACCCCAAAGGTATACCTAGTTGCCACGAGAATAATGCCCGGTCTAACTACGCGACACCTAAATGTAGGAAATAAATGATGTTTGTTGGTAAGCGCGCCCCTTAAGAACTGCTGGACCAATTTGACATTTTTTTTAAATGTTTGTTATAGTCACAATCAGGTTCTTACGGAAAGAAAAAAAACTAAAAGTGTCCGGGAAAATTGGAAAAATCAGAAAACTGAAATTCCTTTTTCTATGGGAATTTTGTATGAATTTTTTAAATTTGGACAGGACAATATCTATCGGGTCAGCTGTAAAAGCGTGCCTTTCTCTTTCTCATATCTGTAATTGATGTAGAACCCTTGGTTTCACTTGCCTAACTTGACCTTCTTTGCCATTGCATTCTTAGTATCTGCATCAAATAGCATGAACATTTTAATACACAAAAATTAAGGCACAAGAGGCAATGTGTTATATTGCCCAGAGTTGAAACGTAGTAGTCTAGTGTAGATTCTGATATACTTACTGCCAGAGTGCCAGCGAATTCCTACATGGCATCATGTATAGTTTAGTCAGGTTACTAGGCTATTACATTTTATTATGTAGGTATTTATCATTTTTTACGTATTATATTTATGTATTACCTGTAGTATATTAGTATACATTCATCTTCTGTATGTATGTATTCATATCCGTAATACTTGTAGATTTCATAATTGCAGTACACCACGTGCTACCCCGTTAATTTATTGTCTCCCTGTCCATCCAAAGGTTGTCTGGTAGATATTGCTATTGACGATAAAACCGTTCATGTACCCTGAATATTTGGACCACGCCGCCGACGACGACGACGACGACGACGATGCCCCGGAGGTGACCGAGGTAGAAATGAGAGCGGCGGTACGCAGGCTTGATGCCAAGAATACCGCCCCAGGACCCGACGGCTTACCTGGGAAGGCCTGGGTCCTGGCCTTGGAGGCTCTCGGGCCTCGACTTAAGGGGCTCATAAACGCATGCTTGGAGAGGGGCCAGTTCCCGCTTCGTTAGAAGACGGGGAAACTGGTCCTCATAAAGAAGGCAAGGCGCCCTGCGGACTCTCCGTCCGCTTATGGGTCCATCGTGCTGCTCGACGAGGTGAGCAAGCTCTTTGAAAAAGTTATTGCAGACCGCCTCGTCGGCCAGCTGGTGCGGGTGGGGCCGGATTTGGCGGAGAGCCAGTTTGTTTTCCGCAGAGGGCGCTCTACGGTGGACGCCATCATGCGCGTGCGAGCCCTGACGACGGGGAATGCTGTTGCCCAGGGTGGGGTCGTCTTGGCGGTGTCTCTAGACATGCCTTTAATACCCTGCCCAGGAGTTGCATCAGGGAGGCACTCCGGTACCACCGGATGCCGACCTACCTCTGTCGTGTGATCGAGGCCTATCTGACGGACAGGGCCGTCATCTACCCCGGTCACCGGGGAGTGTGGAACCGGCAAGAGATGTCGTGTGGTGTCCCACAGGGATCGGTCCTGGGGCCGCATCTGTGGGATCGGATACGACTGGGTGCTGCGCGCCGACCTCCCTAGCGGCGTCAGCGTAGTGTGCTAAGCTGACGACACGTTGGTCCTGGCGCAGGGTAGGTCGCACCAGGCGGCGGCCGAAGTAACGGCACGCGGGGTTGCGACAATCGTCGAAAGGATCCGGCAATTGGGACTCGAGGTGGCCTTGCACAAGTCCGAGGCCATGTGTTTTCATGGTCCTCGGAACGCGCCACCATTGGGGTCCCAAATGACGGTAGGAGGGGTTTCCATCGGCGTCGAGTCGACGATGAACTACCTGGGACTCGTCCTCGACAGCCCGTGGAACTTCGTGGAGCATTTCCGACATTTGGCTCACAAACTGGAGCGGGCAGGCGCTGCATTGAAGTGGCTCCTGCCCAATCTAGGGGGTCCAAACGCCTCCTGCCGGAGGCTCTATGCGGGGGTCGTGCGGTCCATGGTCCTCTACGGAGCCCCTGTATGGGCGCGCTCTCTGGCGCTGCGGCCAGCCCGCCGGTTGAGCGCGGCCCGCGAAGGATCATGGCCATCCGGATGGTCCGGGGATACCGCACGGTCTATGTGAGGCAGCGAGCCTCCTTGCCGGATTGGCTTGGATCTGGAGGCAAAACTCCTCGCGCACGTATGGGAGTGGCGCGAGTAGGCAAAACGCCGGGGCGTAACTCCGCTGCCGCGAGAAATCGCGGCACAGCGGACGGAGCTCCGGCGGGATCTCATGGTGACATGGAGAGTGCGGTTGTCGCAACCTAGTGCTGGACACGCCACGATTGCGGCGATAGGTCCCCTCTTTGAGGAGTGGCTAGAGAGACCCCACGGCGTCCTCACCTTCCGCCTGACGCAGGTCCTCACCGGACACGGCAGCTTCAGGAGGTTTCTGTGTCGGATAAGGCGGGAGGAAACGCCCGGGTGTCACCACTGTGTGGATCGCCCGGATGACACGGTAGAGCATACGGTGGGGGTCTTCCCGGCTTGGGCAAAGCACCGCCGTGTCCTCGTGGAGGCGATCGGCGGCAGAGATCTCTCGCGTCTGGCCCTGGTTCAGGCCATGGTACGGAGCGAGAGGGCATGGGCAGCCGTCACCTCCTTCTGCGAAGCAGTAATGCTCGCCAAGGAGGAGGCGGGACGGGACGGAAGGGAAAGGGGGTTGGATCTAGTATCGTTTGGCAGGAGTTGGGGGGTAAAAAGGGCTAAAGTTGGTAGGGTTTGGGTCCCCGATTATAACGTTACCACTCTTATTAAAAGGTAATGCATATTTTTCGAGAAATTAATAAAAAAATGTTTCTAACCTCAAATCCGATAAGAAGCGAAAAACGAAACGTTTAAAATGGGCGATTGACAACCAAATCTGCCCCAGCATCTGTAGTCAGTATCCAATATCCAGTATCAGTATTTGTAGTCAGTCCATGGTATAAAATGTTGGGCAAATTCGATAACACGGAACGTGAACAATAAAACAGGTATGCCATTTGCGTCATGTGTCACTGTCATTTGTTTTCGATCGTTCCGTTTCTCCTCGAGTTGCGTGAATTTTTTCTCTGTGTTTGTACTTCCACTGATCGTATATGTGTACAAAAGGCAATGTTACTACTGTTACTAGGAGAACTTAGGATGCAAGAGCGAGCGAAGCGAGCTCGGTACTTGGGGCACCCCGACTCGGACAGGTTAGGTTCGAAGGGAATGGCGGGGTCTAGTGAGCGAGCGGAGCGAGCGAACTTAGACCCCGCTATCCCCTTCGAGGTTATTTTTTTTTAAACCCTAGAGGCCCGCGAAGCGGGCCTCATACTACGCCTTTTAATCGACTTTAAGTGTTTTGAGGTTAGGTTACAATAATTTGTTTTTCTCAAGAACGGTGCGTTACCTTTTCATGGGAGTGGTGCCAGGGGGCAGGGAGCACCCCTCCCCCAATCTCCCCCGCGAAGCTGGGCTCATACTACGGCTTTTTAAGCGACTAAGAGTTTTGAGGTTAGGTTACAATAATTTGTTTTTCTCAAGAACGGTGCGTTACCTTTTCATGGGAGTGGTGCCAGGGGGCAAGGTGCACCACCCCCCAACCTCCTCTCCCACTCCCACCCCCCTTCTCCTGCCAAACGATACTAGATTTTTACCGGGAAAGGCAAATTTCGCGCCCTCTCGCCCCTAGCCGCCGCAGGAGACGCCCTGGGCGTCGGGAATCCCGGGCGGATTTCCGGCCACCGTATACGCGGGCTTGCGGACGGTGAGCAATGGGTAGCTCACCGTCCGGTGGACCAGGCCCGAGTCGACGGCGCGTTGTATTCCATGTGCGCCTTAAAGAGATGTTGTCAGCACAAAGGTAGAGGTCCACTAGGGCCGATGCCTGCCGGGGTCGCGGGAAGGTACTTATGGGTCACCGAGGCCCCCGCAACACAGGCAACGGAAGGAATACGGGTTGGTTTTAGTCAGTAAGAGTCTGACATACCATCCCGCTCCGCCCAGAGCGGGAGAAGTTATTTGATAATTTCCAACCCAAAAAAAAAAAACCCTGAATATTTATGGTTATACGAGTATGTAAATGAGCTTTGTTAAATTTTGGTGTACAATAGATTTATTGAACACCAAAATTTAACAAAGCTGGAATATGTTTATATTTTATCTATCTGTCTACTGCCTACAGCAGCTTCTGATGTCGATACACAAGTCACATGACTACACACGAAAACTCCGCAGCGTTGACACGGATCCCGCGTAATGATCGTCATTATGGCATCGTGACGCAACGGCGCCATCTTGCGGGAAGACGGTTTAGCACTTTTTACCCCGAGCCCGAGATAATCTGATTAAATTCATTATATTTTTGTGTATGTTTGGTGCGATTTTGGCGTGAGAGCATGGGTTTTGTAGAGTGGTTCTCTGCTCGTTAACATAATTGGAAGCTGATAATTACGTAAATCATGTTTTTAAAGGCAAAATGCAACAGTCTTTAGACGGGAAAGAGAGAGAGAGAGACGAGTCTTACCAGTGTGAATCATTGTGTGGTTGCAGGCATCATACACACCATACATTCATCATTTTTACTTTCGACTCCACCCACTTCTCATAGAGCTCATACGCCATGCCGGCCGACATATATATTGCAAGTTGACCCTCTGGGAGGGTTACCAGCATTACGTTCGCGCTAAATTTAACCTTTGAGGAGGGTCAGCAGCATTAGGTTTGAAAACGTGTCACAAAACACTGTAAAACGAAGTAAAATTGTGTTTTTGAGGGTATTTTCATGTACTAGTATTTTTTTTTTTTGTGGGAAATCATCAAATAACTTCTCCCGCTCTGGGCGGAGCGGGAGGGTGTGTCAGACTTTTACTGACTAAAACCCACCCGTATTCCTTCCTGTTGCCTGTGTTGCGGGGGCCTCGGTGACCCATAAGTACCTTCCCGCGACCCCGGTAGGTTCATGTACTAGTGGAGTGGGGACGTGAAATAAAACAAAAATATTAAAATTAAGAAAAATATAAATGTTCACTCTGATCCCGAAACCGTGTCCAACCTTTTGTGAAATTCTCTTGCAAAGTAATAGGTAATTAAAAATTTTGATTTAAGTACCTATTTAAATTAACGACAAAAACCGGTCATGTGCGTACCACCACGCACAATGAAGGGTTCCGTAGTTGGGATGAATTTATCCCAACACAAACTTAACATTGTAGTTGAAAATAATAAAACCCCTGTATAAAAAACATGATAAGAGAAATTTTAAAAATTATAGACCTATTGCAAAATATCCATTTATTTCTAAAATTTTCGAGAAAGTAATCTATAACTCTTTATATGCCTATTTCGAAAAGTATAAATTACTTTGCACAGAACAAAATGGTTTCCGTAAGAACACTACGATTAATATGGCACTATTTGACTTGCTGGCTTGCTATTTTGTCGTCTGTTGATAAAAGAAATCCAGTCTGTGCAATTTACACTGACATGACATGGCTTTTGAATATGATATAAGAATGACATTAATACTTGGTTAAGTAACATTATAAATTGGTTAGATAATAATAATTTGGTTATACCTAAACCTGAGCAAAACAAAATTCATGCATTTTTATCAACGCCGTGAAAACCCAAACGTTAGCATTTCCTACAAGGGCTGTGATATTAAAGAAGCTACTAAGGCTAAGTTCTTAGGCATTATAATTGATAGCCAACTTACATGGAAACCTCATGTTGAAGAACTCTGTAAGAAAATTAGCAAATCCGCGTATGCTCTTTTTCAACTCTCCCGAGGACTGGTTGCCTCTGTTTTGCGGTATGGCATTATTTTCTGGGGGCACTCTACTGATAGGGAGCTGGTATTAAGACTGCAGAAGCGATGCATCAGGTCAATGTGTGGTCTTAAGACAATAGCTGTGTTACCTATATTAAATCGTTAAAAATTCTAACTTTGCCTTGTTTATACATAATGGAAACGGCTTTGTTTGTGAAATATAATATAACCCACATCTATGTAAAAAAATATCAGAGGTCAAGAAAAGTCCAATAAGGACTCAACACATCAATCAATTATGTCAAGTAAAATGTAAAACCGCACTAATGCAAAAAAGTTTTTTTGGTGTTGCCCCACTCTCATACCTAATATTATAAAAAAAATGACTAAATTCAAATTTAAGAGGGAGATAAAAGAAATTTTAATTATGAGAACTTATTAAACGATTGACGATTTTCTTAATGATGATTCGCTAACTGATTGACATAATTATTGTGATCCTGGCTTCACTTACTTTTTATTTCCGTTTGACAATATATAATCTATTTTATTTTTTATTGCTATGACCACGCTGACATTTTTAGATGTTTTTTTTTTTTATTTGCAATTCCAAAGATCTAATTAAATATTACTATACTTATTTTTTATATTCTTTTTATTTAATTGTAAACTTTAGCATGCCTATGTGACGGTAAAATATGGAGAACCTTATTATAAAAAACACCTATGTACTATGCTCATGTTTGCAACATGTTCTCCCATACAACGATACTCGTATACGTCACGGTCAATTCTTCAACTGCAAAAAGTTGGTCGACTATTACTCGTTAACTTGTAAAGCCTACTTAGCTGTGATAGTGTTCTTTTTAATTTAATTATATGTAGTATTGAATCATGAGTTTTTCACATTTCTATAAATAGCCATTTAGCCGGCAGGGGGGGGGGGTAAACTTGATCCTAACAAAAATTGGCACTTTAAAGATTAATATTGCGCAAACGGATCCCTCAATCGAAACATGGTGTTCACAGATCCGCAATATTTTTGAACGGCCTATCCAACGATACCCCATACTATGAGATAGAAGAGAAAAAATATCATCCCCACATTACATGCAAAGTAAACAATTTTTTTTTCAAGATTGTATTTTAGCGCTTTGTCGGCGTGATTAATATGTATACCTATGCCGAATAACAGCTTTCTAGTACTAAGCCTTGTTTACTACGGAACCCTAAACCTTTACAAATTCACTTGCTAACTAATATTTTTACATTTTGATTTAAGTATCTAAATAGGAACCTACCTATTTAGATACTTAAATCAAAATGTAAATGTATCTTAATGTAATGTACTTTAAATAAATTCACGACAAAAAGCATGTTTTGGCTTTTAATTTAATAACACTTAATTATTTTGTAACGACTAATTAACGTTCAGTGTCCTATTGTTTACTTGATCGCCGCTCATGGTTTCAAAAAAACCGGCAAAGAGTGAATCAGACTTGCGCATCCGGAGTTCCGTATCTTTATTGGGATCGCATCACTAAGTTTGTTTACTTATAGTAAGGGGTTTCTGCTGATTTTCAAAAACTGTGTTAGTTAGATTCCATTCTATGAAAAAGTATTTAAAGTATTTTTTTTTGTTGCATGTAATTAATTTATTTTTAAAAGTAGGGGAAAAAATAGAAAATCCTCCACAAAAACACAACTTCTGTTTATCAGAATGCAGGGTAATACATATATCTTATTTCTGAACGGAGTCCTAATTCTTACGTTCCTAGAAATGTCCATACTTTTTCTAAAGTCGAAAACAATTTTATTTCTAAATCCAAATGAAAACACAGGCAATGTCAACCGCATTAACTCATGTCAATTATTTAAATAAATTAAGACACTAGCAGAATTTGATGTAACTGATAAGTAAAGATTTAATTAATCCAATTTCATAAATAATTACATGATTTTAGACTTTTTGACAAGTAAAAGTAAACAAAACATTGACGTTTTACTTTTAGTAATTTTTGCGTCGACTGTGTTATTTTTTATGTTTATCCGTACTCTTACAGAACACTTCTCAATTCAAAATGCCTCAGATTACCAAATAAACCAAAAAACGTTTTGCGTAAGTAATTACTTAATTGTATAACCATGTTTTTAAAAGTAATTGTGGAATTTATTGTCTAGTTTTCTCTATACGATACTTTTATCTTTGTTTTGACATTCAAAAGTGCCTTTTTAAGGTCTATTTGACTTTGAGTGGCATATGATTAAATTTAAACCAAAAGTTATTAAAGTATTTAACTGTTATAGGATGTATTTCCCTACCTAGGTACTTTTCCACCACATTGATCAATATTTTCACCCAGTGAAGCGGAAGATGATTTTGTGTTCATAATTAAATTGATTGAATAATTCATATGACGAATTGATTTATCGCGACAATTATAAACGCTGATTGATTTGAGTAAGCGAATTTGTGAATAAAAATACCAGACTTATTAAATAACCATGAATCTAGTGATCGTGTAACTAAAGAAAAACGTATCATCATTATTATAATATCAGCTTGCATGTTAAACTTCTTATTTAGGCATACCTACAGAGAAGGAATTTGGCTCCACGTCTGCTTACTGCGTGTTTATTTCTTTCTTTAGTCACTTTTACAGTTGTGTTTAGTTCAGTGGGGTGGTAAAATTAGTAAAGTGACATTAATCGTAATCGGCCTATAACAGTAACGCTGGATATAGGTAGGTCTCTCCAATCGCACACACCAAATACTGTTCCTCTCATATACGACTTTACTTAGCCAGCCTAAGTGCGTCCTAACCATAGGCATGATCACGAAGTAAACATACAGAGATGGCGAAGCCGAATTTTCCTATGAACAACAGTGCGTGACACTTTTCAGGGCTAAGATCCGACGCTGCATGTTTGCTTATTCGCGGTCTGCACTAAAAAAGCTCGTCTGCTTTAACGGTCATCTGTACAAACATATAATATCACCGCATATTAAACTTACTGACTCTACAAGCTATATCTGTAGATAACTCCAGTTATTTTCCCTATCCACCAATACACTACACATAGGTATGCCCATATTAGGTTCACAATAAAACAGTAGTTATATAACTACAATGTGTTAGTATGCCACAACCGACTGATCTGGATCAATGTGTGCCGAGCGTCAAAGGCGATCAGTCTAATTGACTACATTGTAATGAACCAATCATCAGTCATTATATTATGAGAGAACGATTAATATCGATGTTTTCAATCATCGATTAGAAATTGGTACTCGTATTTAGATTGGGTTGATGATTCTTTGACGTTTTGTTGCGAACTATTGAATTTGTTCCTTTAAATACCCTATTGAATTTGAAGTGGAGAACTTGTCAAAAGTATTATTGAAGGTGAAAACGAGCCTACATTGCAGGAATCACCTTAAAAGATAAAGTTTACCAAGTTCTCAACTTCGAATTCTCTATTCTCTTCTCTATTATTTTTTTTTTACTAACCTATAGGTAAGTACTGTCCCACTGCTGGGCAAAGGCCTCCCCCAAATCTTTCCAGGTAGATACTATTTTCTTACTCCAACTGGATCCAGTCTTCGCGGTGCGCGTCTAGGTCTTCTCGACACCGTTTAATTTTGTAATAGTTATTTGAAGCAAGGCTGCAAAGATGTTTTTTGGCGCGAGTACTCGTATTGGAACCTGAGTAAGCGAAGGATTCTAGGATCGAACTACGGGCGAAGCGTGTGGTTCAAATATAGAACTCTGAGCGTAGCGAGGGTTTCAGAATAACTTTGCTGCCGAGCGAAACACAACTTTTCACTTCACTATAGCGAGAAAAATTCTAGGTGCAAGAAAACGGCTTAAATAATGTATTAATTAGTGTTTAGATTTTTCGGTTTGTGGCCAGTCAAGTTTTTCTTTAAAAACGCCAATAGTTTGGAATATTTTTCTATGTGTATATAATTTTTTGTTTTGATCGTGGCTTTTAGCATCGAGTATTTATTCAAAACAAAAACAAAAACAAAAATCCGTGTGTGTTCAATTCAAGTACACTTTGGACCATTTGGTCCAAAGTGTGCTTGATTTCCTTGTTTTAGTTAGTTCAATTAAGTATGATAGCATTATAGTCTCGCACCCTTAGAATGTCTCCATGTATTTAACAAATTGTACGCTTTATGTACTTTTCGCGCAATTTTTCATGTGGTGGAAGAAAACTCAATTCAGCATTATGTACCGCTTGCACTAAATCTGCAGGTGTTAAATTTATATATTCGCTGCTGGAATCGCTCATATTTTATGATTTCTTACGATTTTATTAAAACACAAATGATGGAAAGTGAATTGAAGAAAGGAAATCATAAGATTTTTTTTTGTGGTGTTGTGCTGGCCAGTGTGATTATTATAAAAATTACTTTGACGCACTGACATGAAACTATTATTCGTCCGTTTTCAGTGGACTGGCGGTATAGAAAATTATTGAATAGAAAGGAATTTAAAACAATCTTTCCACGCTAGCGGATAAAATGCACTTTTGCATTCAGATTTCGAATGATAAAGATAATCTTTCCGAGATAGTGAGGTGAAAAGGTTTTTTGCGGTCCTTCCCCGTAGTCAAACTATTTTGTCCAACTGATTTGACTACAAGGAATAATTTTCCCAGTGGTCAAACTTTATTGATATTGCAACTTTTTAGCAAGCTGTATAAGCATACAGTTTAATGTACAGTCAAAGATAAAATTAATGTCAAATGTCAAGCGTCGCGTCATTCACAATAAAATTGTTACCCTTTGTTGAATTTCAAATTATTCATAATCAAAAATGGATATGAAATATGTGAAACGTAAACGTGGTATAGTTTTACTCCACGATGGGCGGCAGTATTACAGATGGCGTACCTACAAAAATGGGAACGTTTTTTGGGCATGCAGTCATCTGAGAAAAGATAAGTGTCGAGGGTCTATCACTGTGAAGGTAGTGTACAAAATTGTTGGCTCCGTTTTCTCATGAACTTACTATAAGGCTCGGCGCAAACGAGTCATCTATTACTGCCGCTGTTGCAATGTGGCAGTGGCGTGCGACAGCTACTGGTGTTCGGAAGCCTAGTTTGAGGGAGGATTTTTCCTAAGTGTTCTATTGGTAGAGGTAGAACAAACAATAGAACAGATGGTAACGACTCAGGAGAGGGCCCTCCCTCTCCTTCCCTAGTGGCGCGACGGTGGTGGCGAGTCGCGGACGCTGCTGTAGCGTGTGGCCACCATCGGCCACACGTGTACGGCGAGTCTACAAACAAAATCATGTGAGCTGCTTGTTGCTGGCCATCGGTGGCTGAGTACGGTGGCTCATTTGCGCAGTTTTTTTTTTCGTCATGCTCCCTTAGTTGCCACTGCTTGCGGTAGCGTCGGGGGTCGGGTTACCTCCTTCCCTCTAATATGGCAAGGGGGGTAATGGCTGATTTTTGCGTTATGCTCGTGAACGGGTGCTGCTTGTGGTGACTGGTCGTCTTGCTGACCATTGTTTTGTTTTGTTATTAGTAATTAATTGTTTATTTATTTTACTTTGATGGTCCTAGTTCATCATTTGTGACTGTTACAGCTATAGCTATATGTAAGCGGGCACGCCTTTTATGCTTGGAGGCTTTTATTTGGGCATTAAGTTCTGTTTACGTTTTTATCTCTGCTTGAGAATTAATAGTTTTCGGTGTTTTGCTTTTCTTTTTTTTTTGTTGGTATAGTGGTGTGCTAGCTGACATATGGCTAATAATTTAATGTTTTATGTTGCACGTAATGTAAATTGTTTTGCAAACTGTTGTATAGAATCCATTTCTTTTCCCTCTAACTGAACAGACAGCTGTGCTGCTGGGGAGTTTGTTGACCACTTCTTCTTCCCAGCTAAAGCACTAGGAAGTGGTGAAGGGTGGGCGTTTTGGGGGACTGTCTTATGTAATTTTGACGTTCGAAAAGTGCTGATTCTCAGCCTAGTTTGAATAAATGACTTTTGATTTTGATTTTCTAGAGGCGTTTTTTTTTAATTTGTATTATTTTTTTAATTTTTATCTTTTTAATTTCTAGAGGGTTTGATAATATTATTTTTTCTTTTATTTAGAATGACAACATAGTAAAAAGGACTGAACACATCTATATTGCTGATTATAGGAAAAATGAGATCGATATTGTGATTGATGAGTTAAGACAAGAAGTGGTTAACAATGATGTCCCTATTCCAACAGCGTATAAAGAAAAGAAGAAGTTTACCAAAAAATTACCATCCTTTGGCAGTGTGAAATCGGTTTTATACAATAATCGTAAAAAAAACATGCTTCATTGATTCTAAAGAGGCAACAGTTCGCGATAATTTGTATTCATTTCTCTTGGCTGATTATGTTACCGAAACAAGACGAATTATGATTTTTTGTTCAGAAAAAAATAAGACAAGAATGGTTCAATTGAAACAATTCTTTGGGGATGGCACTTTCTACAGTTGCCCAAATGGATTTACACAATTGTACAGCATCCATGCGGCTTTAGATACATCATCAACCACAATGCACGTGATTCCAGTTGCTTATGCACTAATGACGGATAAAACGGAAGAATCATATGAAATTTTATTCTCTATGTTACATTCTCAAATACCCGAATGGTTACCAAAAAAATTTCACTCTGATTTTGAAATTGCTGCCAGCAATGCTATTTCATCGATTTTCACAGATGTCCAGTTAATAAAATATTTCTATCATTTTACAAATTCACAATGGAAAAGGCCAAAAAATGAAAATACAAAGCAAAGATGGAAAAAGAGTGGTCGGATTATGTGCTGCACTTGCTTTGCTACCTGAAAAAAAAATTGATGAAGGTTGGGATTATATACAATCTGATTGTCATAAAACACCAAAAATTGAAAAATACCTTCAATATTTCGAGAACACATGGCTAAAAAAGAAATCATTTAGAATACAGTGGTCCGTATATGGACAAAGGCATCGAACTAATAATGTTGTAGAGAGCTGGAATGCTCAACTTAATAAATTTATGAAGACATAATCCAATAACAGTTTCTCGTTTGCTCAAAACATTATTAGACAAAGAAAGCAATTCCTCCGAAGAACCGTCTCCTCGCCGGAGTGAATTAATATATAGAGACGAATTCATTCAAAAATGCCAAATGGAGTTAATACACGATGAAATAGATGTCGGCTATTTTTTAAATAAATTGAGATAGATTTTTTTTAATGATATAAGAACGGCAACAAGATTATTTAGTTCGGTGCCGTACCCCATACACGCACCATTCCACGATGAAAGTTTTAGTTATGAGCAAGGTTTTCTCTACATTTTTAGGTTATTGGTATTTAAACTGTAAATGTATTCCCAACATTTTTTGGGAAGAAGTGGCCGAGAAGTAAAAAATCCCAATACGCGTTTCTTTTTTCTTTGTTTTTTTTTGCGAGAGGAGTGGCGATAGAAGCGCAACGGTGCCTCCGTTGTTGTTCCACTAAGATTTTACCATTGAGTTTGGCCTTTTTCCATTGAGGATTTGTGAAATGATAGAAACCGATGATAGAAACCAAATTGGAATTAATATAATTTGCAGCTGCAGTTCTTTACAAAATCCAAATGAACTTTCTTAATGGACCATTCTGGTAACTGCGATTTAATAATTTGAAACATTATTAGTATAACTTCGAAAAAATTATATTACGGTTTTAATTTTTGTCATAACTGTACACTATAGCAGTCAAACTTTAGATACAGGTAGGACCATTGGAGTAGTTTGACCACAGGGAAAGATCCATCGTCAAATTTCCTTGTGGTCAAATCAGTTGGACAAAATAGTTTGACTACGGGGAAGAACTGGTACCTACCTCAGCTTGCCGCAATCCCCACATGATATGCCAAAACGTTTAACTAGGCGTTATTTCTTGGCGTCAACAATAGCAGTTGATATAATCCGCAACAGAGTTGGGTAACGTTTACAATGCGCTTAACTAATGTTGCGTCGAAGAGATGCTGTCTTGAACTCGTGACCACACCCAATTTCACTCATTTGGGTCGGTGGGTGATGTGTAATTAGAATTATTGTTGGACAATACCTAAGGTGTGAAATGAAATGATTAATTCTGTAAATGTTTAAATCACTTTTACGCGCCAATCACGTATACATGTGTGACAAGTATTGTGTTGTGGGTGAGATTATTAATTTGCTAGGTATTTATGTGTTGTAATTAATTTATTTGCTTTGTTCTTTTGACAACAATTAATTCCCAGTAAATTTAAACTTTAGTAAGGTTGAAAAATTCTAGCACGTCGTTTGTGACGTGCAAGTAACATTCAACCTTAGGGCGTTTGCCCACCGCAACTATCACTGGGACGACGTCACTGAGAAACGACATTATTCGAACCGAATCTGACGTCCTGTAGACGGCGATCGTTTGTCCCCCGTGACCGACATCAGCGGTTCAGTATGTTAGGATACGTTTTATACATAATAACAAAAATGTTTTATGTATTATGATTATAACATAATATTCTTATTGGGGTGTTTAGTGGTATGCGTGCATTCCGGGGCATGTTGTATATAGCTACTTCAGCGCCGACATGTCGTCGGAGACGCGCCGGTGAAGGCTGCGGTGGACAAACGCACTTAGGGTGATAAAGCAATTACGAGGTCGACTATACTACTAAGATTTTGAGGTACTGATTAATGAGGAAAGAGTCAGCAAACCAGCAAAAACTGTGGAAATAATTCTTACCTGTTATCTCTGAAAGTCTGTTTTTTTTTGTTTGAAACTGGTCGCTATGACACCATTTCTTGAACTTGAATTTTATGCATGAAAGAGACTACCTACTTTCAGCTTATCCATAATTTCCTTTCAATTAGGGTTAGAGTCCCGGGATGTTTCATGTCTCGAAGTCCCGGGACTTTTTGTAAATTAAGTTGTCTCGGGTTCCGAGGCTTTCGGGTCGAGACTTAGAGACATGGTTGTTGAAATTGTTGCTTTTGCGGAAGAACTGTATTGCAGACTTTAAATTATCTACCTCTGGTATCCAAACGCCAGATTTAGAAATATTGGACGCCGAACTTAGTACTACCTCTACAGTACACAACGAACTCGTTATCCTTTCAAATTAAAATGGAACAGGCAATCAAAAAAGTCGATAAAAATGTACCCGAAATTCTTGCAATGAAATTAAGAACATCATTAAAAAAGGAGTTTCAGTTGTTTGAAGCTTCCAGAAAACGCGCTGAAAGTTTTGAACTACTTTACAAAGCTTTAAACACAATACAACCGACATTTGTTGAAGTAAAGTAAAATTTATTAGCAAGATTGTAAGTATGTATGGACATAAAATAAGACGTAACAAGAAAACGAGACTGTTCTCCTTGTATGGTGGCATATAGAAAAAAAAAAACAGAAACAGATTGTCTGACACATCTGTTAAAGCTCTGATTTTTTTAAAGCCTATTTTATTAAATTAACAAAGAAGTCTAATTCCTCATTCATTATTTCCTTTATATGACTGATGAATAGAGACTAGGTGATGATAATTAATGATTAGTATGAATATGATTCCTAATTGTAAGTCTGTTTTTTTTTTATTTTATCAGGAGATTTTATTACCGAACAAATGAATCTGTGATTATGAGAATTAGAGTCTGGCAAACGGAAGCTTGACCTGAGAAAACGCGGCAAATTCAATGGTGTGGAATACCACATAAAGATTTTTGGAATTTGCCGCGTTTTCTCAGGTCACGCTTTCGTTTGCCAGACTTTATAACCAATGACGAGATACTACTAAATTATGATTATTATGATTACTTAGTTTGTTTTATAGTTACCTATAAGATTTAACTGCCAAGAGAAGTCTCGAAGGCCCGGGGCTCCGCGGGACTTAGATCGTGGGTTGTCTCTATCCCGAGACCTTGAGACTGTCGAGACTTTCCAAACCCTATATTGAATACACTAAAGATGAACATTAATTATTTGGTTAGCTAGAAATTCAATAGACACAATCACAAAGACGTCTTCAACCTATATTTCTTAATATTTCATTCACAATATAATCGTTCTGACCATTGACACTGTAACACGCCTCCAATTCTCAGCGGGGCACTCATTCATACTCCTCTAATTAATTCCACTGCTATCGTAACAAAACTTCTTTATAAACTGATCGAGTAATGTCCAATAGCTTACATCATGAAATTGCCGATTGTTATAACCACCAACTCAACGCATACGCTTTCGAAAGCAAAGTAAAAATGAAACCAAACAAAACTAGCTCTTAAGCCAAAGCAATAGAGTCAAGGAAGTGCAAAACTTTTTGTGGCGATAGAAAAAGGTCTTGTTTGTAGATAAATTATGGATATTTTGCCTAACTTTCGATCGGTGTTTTGGAGTGATGAGAAACTTTGATTCCCACGGTGTAGTTGCATTTTGTTGTTACTACCGTCCTGTTTTGTACTGACATGATTGATTAAGTCTAGTCTGTGGAGCCTATGCTTGAGGAGGATAGTTTCAGTAACAAGGTATTTGTTGCTCATCTTACTCCCCTCTTTTCGGCTCCCAAAAAAGCAACCACCGAACGTTTCTAAGGCCTATGGCTTTTGAGTTAACTCTTTCATTAGTAGTGTCATCCTGGCATTTCTGTGCTTAGCACTTAGTGAAAGACTTCAGAATTACCGATAGAACAGGCAAACTTTCCTGTTATGCGTGCCAAAGTTATATTCAGACCTTTCACATTTTACAAGAGTTTAAATTAGGCTAATCGAAGTGACAAATTTTGCCAGGGACGTGTTTAACTAGTTTGTGGTTTCTAATATTCTGTTCGGCTATACTTACCTACCTACTCGTAACTCCAGTTGCGTCTCTGTCAACACACTGCTTTTGGGGCTCTGTCTCGCATAGAGTCACAGCATTATGCTGAGCGTTGGCCGTGGATGTGACGCATATTCTCCCCCAATTTTTTTAATTTTTGAATTGGTGTTCTTTCTTTGCGTCATGTTTACCGCAAATAAACGTATTTTCTTTTTTTTTCTTTCAACAATTTCGATGCCATTACAACTAACAGTTATAATTGATGTCCGGGTGCTGCAGTGTCACCTATTGTGTCGTGGAAGCCCTTTCTATCAGTAATTACCTACATTTGAACTTTAAAATACTTGCACTTGTGTCAAGTATCCAAATTCCCATCGTTGGGCTTAATTATTCTGTTACGTGGTTTTTGAAGATTCTCAGCTAAGAAATGACTAAATATTGACTTGTTCTAATCTAACTAACCTGTATTGCCCCGCTGCAGGGCAAAAGCCTCGCACGCCCTTTTCCACACAATTCTATTTCTAGCTAATGGGGCAGTCCTTTCACTAGGTGACAAGTTCGTCTCGCCATCGTGGACTTTGTCTGCCACGTTATCGCCAATATTCCACTATTTGGTAAATTGTCAACAGTTCATCTTGGACTTAATATCATAGGCAAATAACACACTCAATAAGCATCATGTTTATATATCAGTTTGAGTTGGTCCTCCTAATAATTTAGCTTTATCAATGCCCGTCGTAGTCATCCATTACCTTACATAAGTAAGAACTAACTAATACCAAGCATTGCGATGACCCCATAAGTTCCATAACTGATATAATTACACCCACATGTAATTAGAATCTGTACCATACGTAGTACCATGTTGAAATTATTCGGTCCTTATCAAAGAATCGCACTTTCGATCAGTAAATTTAGAAACAAAGCGTTGGGTCAGAGAGTCAGAGGTAACTTATTGAGTGCAGTATACTTGCGCGGGCAGATCAATCAAAACTATTGTATAATCATTGATATACTCGTACATAATATACTCTATGTCACAAATTGTTTCTATGACATTTCTCTGTAATTAAAGTAAACGGTTTTGTGATGTAGGTAAGGCGAAAAATTCTTGTTCGTTTTTGATTATCGAAGTTTATATCCGTGCTATAGATATGTACTCAGCAACCTGTTTTCTAATGGAAAAAAAAAACGATATCGGCAATCAACGTCATTTTCTGTTCAAACCAATTCCTTCTTGGGTTAGCATTAGAATTCTTCAAAATCGAAAACTACAATTTTTTTATGTTGAATAAAAACTTCCATGATCTCGACTAATGTTCCGCTCCTCCCTGCCAAGTCTAAAACTCCGAGAACTCGAACTTCGAAATTCATTTCGAGTGCTTAGGGAGCACCGTGAAAAGGATCATACGATCCTTTTCATACGCGCCAAACCTGTGCTGTTGAAATAAAATGAAATCTTACAAAGAAAGAGAGAGAGAGATCGAGAGGTTCTATGGACAGTTATACACGTCAACAATTTACCTCGTTACGAATCTGGCAAACGACCCAAGAGCTAGATTGACCCGACACTATACCAAAGACATCCCGGACGTCAGCTTGTACAAGATAACGATGGCTCTGAAGCAGCTTAAAATAATAAGGCGGGTGATGACAGAATTACGGCCAAATTCCTGAAAGTCGGTAGAAAACCCTTTCTTAAAGCCCACCAGAAGCTGTTTGATTCCGTCATATTCGAGGGTAAAACACCATACGCTGCGGTAGGTAATATAGAAGACCGAAAATAATAACCCACCCCTCTGCTTAGCGTGTACGAATAAGCCTTCGTTTGGATCGAGACATGGGCTGTACGTACTGCAGTCTCTTCAACGGTGCCAGATCGACTATCGGTACATCGAGGTGCTGAAGTGTCTGTACGAAACGCCACTATGTCAGTCCGACTCTAGCATCAGCCTATCCTTCTGCAGCGAGGTGTGAGGGAGGGAGAGGTTATCTCTCCGAAACTGTTCACCGCTGCACTGGAGGCTGTCTTCAAGGTTCTGGACTCGAAAGGGCTAGGCATCAACATCAATGGCGAGTAGATCACTCACCTTCGGTTTGTCGACGATATAGGAGTCATGGCTGAGACTATGGAGGACCTCAGTATAATGCTTGATGACCTCATTAGAGCTTCCGAAAGAGTGGGTCTTAAAATGAACAAGACAAAGGCCGTGTCAAATGCCCATGTAACACCCACTTTCATGAAGATAGGAGGCGCTACACTCGAAGTTGTGGACTATTATGTCTACTTATGACAAACTGTCCAGTTAGGTAGGTTCAAATTCGGGAAAGAGGTCAATCGTCGAATCCGATTCGGCTGGGCAGCGTTCGGGATGCTACGCAATATTTTGTCGTCATACACCCCCAGTGTCTCAAGAAAAAGTCTTTGACCAGTGCGTGTTGCTAGTGTGTTCATTAAAAGTTTGAAAGTCACCCAAAGGGCAATAAATGAAGAGGCCTATGCTTGGAGTTTCCCTATGTGATCGAATCAGAAATGAAGAGATCCGTAAGAAAACCAAGGTAACCGACATAGCACAAACAATCGCTAAACTTAAGTGGCAATGGGCAGGTCACATTGCTCGCAGAACATATGGCCTATGAGGCCGATAGGTTCTGTAGTGGCGGCCGCGTACCGGAAGACGTAGAATTGGAAGGCCTCCCAAAAGGTGGTACGATGACTTGGTGAAGGCTGCAGGAATCCGCTGAGTGCGGGAAGCACAGAACCTGTCGAAGTGGTGGTGTTTGGGGGAGGTCTATATCCAGCAGTCTTCTTTAGCAGTCAGGACTTCTTTCGGCTGAAATAAAAAAATAATCAAATCTTTATTGATGAACACAGTACACAGCTACTAACTGCTTGCTTACTTTGTACTTTTTATAATCACTCTCTCTGCCTATTCGTTGTGTGACGTAGGGGTAATTTAGGATATCACAAAATAAACTACAACCTACGTACAACACCAAATTTATTTAAATTCAAATTACAGCTAGTCAATTACGTTATATTATTAACTAACACAAAATCAACACTAAAATACTTCAGTGAGTACAATATGTTTTTGTAATTATAATTATAGCTAATTATGGTATATTTAAGTGAGTGTCACGTTTGTGTCAAATGATTTAATGAATGATGGATAACATTTAATGATTTTATTACAATACAGTCCTATTGACTACCAAGACTAATTATAATGAAGTATCCTAAAATAAATACAATCTAATAATCCGAATCCTTAAACCTTGTATAAAATACACAAATATATATTTTTTTCTAGATTAAGTTAGTTATAAGATATACGTTAAGTCCTCATCTCTACCTAATATGGAATGCAATAAAGTATTGAGTACATTAAAGGTAGAACTAATATAATGTATTAAGATACATCAAAATGCATACTGCAAAGTCGCTAAAAATACATTTCATAATATTGTAAAGCTTACCTTTCATTGTAACTGGCACGTTTATATTTACAGGAGTAGGTACCATGGAGTTTAATTAATTAACGGCATATCAACTTTTGAACATACATAGTACATTAAATCTAGATATTTGGCACAGTTATACGGACATATTATATACAGGTACCGTTGAAATAGTTTTTTTTTTTCGATGCCGCGTTCTCGTCCCTTTTGTATATATTACAAACTTATTATGTAGGAACATACAGGCTTCGGTGATACGTGTGTCTTCAAACTCTGTCGCTGCCATCAGTCATATGGGATGACTGTCCATTTTCAATAACACTATAGCCACATGCATGACTGACTGTTCTTCTTTTCGTGAATGACTCGAAAAGTTCGAATGTCCGAACAATATGTGGCGGTCTGGACAGTTCTGTCATTTGGCTCATTTAGATCTTGGAGTCTGCATGCATGACTGTTCATTTACAATGACACTATAGTCGGATCCCCCGCTTGGGATGACTGTTCTTCTTCTTTTCGTGGTTCATATCACTCTTGGATAGTGCATGTTCATTTTCAATGACACTATTCGCACGCACGGAATTGCACAATTTCGATGACACTATAGTCTTACACATGGATTAATGTTTATTTCCAATGTCACTTTGGTCACACTCATAACTGCCGCTCAAAATACACATGTCATCGTCGCAACTCAGGGAGTTTGCCGAAGGTCGCAGACAGTATAGGCAAAGTTCATATTACTGTCTTTCATTTCACCTTGTCCCTTCCAAGCATTGCTGTTTGGCGGTTGCAGTTGTTGTTGTATTTGAAGATATAACGACAACACGCACACCGTTGCCTGATATTTGACTATATGCTCAGAATATCTTATTAGTGGTTATAGACGTTACACATCATTCAAAATCACAGGGTTGCCGTGGATTTGACGCTTATTACTATATTAAATGTAAATTAAATCTAGCCTGACAAATTAGACCACTAGCTGGGTCGTTCACTATAGACATATTTTGCTCATTCGTGCCAAATTCGCGTCCTAGCGCAATATACAGTTTAATACTAACTTACATTATTTTTATATTACTTCCAATATCATCAGATAATTAAGTCTATCACACAATGTTAGTTTATATAATAAGAGTTACATACATACTATCAATATATTACTTACTAGAGTTCCTACAACTACTACGTTGAATTAACGAGAATATATTTCTAAGCCTGGTACTAGCGAGTGAGTAGGAAAACAATAGTACGTTGACGGTTACTAGATCTAACAGAAAGTTTGGATGCTATAGTAGCCAAATAATTAGCCTAAAATCTGAATTTTATGAATATTGTCTTGCTCAATTGGAATTTTTGTACCTACCTACTTGAATAAAGATCTGAACTGTTAAGTTCCTTGCCTAATTACCGGCACACGCCAATACTGGCCTAACTAACTTCTATCACATCGATGACTATCGGATCTAGGAGAAACTAGACGGGAAAGAGCTTGTCTAGTCTGTTTCAATGTTATCCTAGAATCATTTTTAGACTACCTAAATAAATACAATTAATAACTAAGCTATTTATGCGTAAATATGAAAGCTAAACATTTATATGTCGCTTAAGGACACGTCCCTAAACGTAGATATAGTTCAAATCAGACCGATGTACTTACGTACGTTTTTACCTCCATGCCTACTTGTCACTATGCCGTGAGGACATTTCCCTGACTCGCATGCTAGGCCATCCTAACCTGACCCAAGATCCCAGTATTTTACACGAAGCAACTAGCAACCGCCGTCTGACCTCCGCAACCCAGTTGGGTTGCGGAGCACACCGGTGTCCTAAGGTGAGACTAATTGCGGATAGTTTCGAGCTTAACGTGCCCTCCGAAGCACGGAGAAGACTTGATTCATACATTCATAATCTTCAGCTATTTGAGGCATTAATAGTATAAATTACTACAAAAACGTATTGTAGAGTAAACATAAAATTACAGATTTCCAAATTGTCCAAGACATCTTTTGCCTGTGTTTGCATTCTATAAATGGAGTAGGTACTTAAACTTCAATCCCTATATTTTATTTCTTTTATAATTAACAACTTTTTGTTTGTGATCGCACAAGAGTATCTCCTGCAAGGTAACGGTGATTTCATGTTTAGAATACTCATTTCTGCTCTGCACAAAAGCTGGGTCAAATCTTTTCGAAAACTTAATTCCGATAAACCATCCTAGCCAGCACCCAAGATCCCAATATTTTACACGAAGCGACTAGGACTGCCGTTCGACCTTTGCAACCCAACTGGTGGGGACACCGGTGTCTTAAGGTGAGACTAGTGTGCGGATAGTTTCGAGAATGACTGCCCGTGACGGCTGTCGCAGTTATTAGCGCGACTGCCGGGACCGACGGCTTAACGTGCCCTCCGAAGCACGGAGAAGACTTGACATTAACAGGTCTTAGTCATCTATTATTTTGAATAAAGTGTTTGACTAACGGGTTGTTCTAGAACCGATCGTTTTTGAAAGTACCAGTCGTACAAGACACTATCTTCGAGAATCTTAGTCATATGTCTTTTGCGACTTCATCTATACACGTAGTATTAATGAAAAAATAAGGATGGTTTTATTTTTAGTATGAGATGTTTCACTCAACGCATTAATCTCGTGTATAAAAGTGTAGACCCATCACATTTGTCAGTATGTCGTGTCGACATTTCCCTGACTCGCATGCTAGGCCATCCTAGCCAGCACCCGAGATCCCAGTATTTTACACGAAGCGGCTAGCGACTGTCGTGTGACCGCAACCCAACTGGTGGGAATACCGGTGTCCTAAGGCGAGACTAGTGTGCGGATAGTTTCGAGCATGACTGCCCGTAGCGACTGTCGCAGGTATTAGCGCGACTGCCGGGACCGACGGCTTAACGTGCCCTCCGAAGCACGGAGAAGACTTAACATTAACAGGTCTTAGTCATCTAAGACTAGACGTCGATAATGTAACCTTAAATCTAGATAAATTACATTAGAATACTTCTAGACTAGGTACTAACATCATTTGTTATGTATTTAGGCCTAGTTATCCCATGTTATATTTACAATTAGCTCGAATTCCTCATAACCGTGTTCTACTGTCACCACCATATACTGAGGTAAGATGAGGCTCTTCTGTATGGACATAATTATTTACTTATCAACGTGTTATCAGGCATAAGGGCTGTAACTGTAAGGGACGGGCCAAACAAGCGCATCCCGGCGTAGTCTGGCCCAACATAACAGATTCTACTAACATTATACGAACTGTAACTAACAAATGGCATAACGAGATCTTTCAGTTGTAAAATTTTAGCTTTTTTACCTACACGTTTGTCAGTATGTCATGAGGACATTTCCCTGACTCGCATGCTAGGCCATCCTAGTCAGCACCCAAGATTCCAGTATTTTACACGAAGCGACTCGCGACTGCCGTCTGACCTCCGCAACCCAACGGGTAGGAATACCGGCGTCCTAAGGTGAGACTAGCTTGCAGATAGTTTCGAGCATGACTGCCCGTGACGACTGTCGCAGATATTAGCGTGACTGCCGGGACCGACGGCTTAACGTGCCCTCCGAAGCACGAAGAAGACTTGATATTAGCAGTAATCTAACACTAGATACCTTAATACTTGTATGTAAAGTCCATCCGAGCCCTAATTATCACGTGCAATATTTACAGATTACTTAGCACGGTTTTCTTATATCTAAATACAACAATACCATCCCTTATATTTTTACTTCTTTATGTTCATGATGACATAATAACGTATAAAACTTATAATAATTTGAAATGTATGTGCTGCAACTGCTCCTGGTGTTTTATAATTTAGGGGTCTTAAACCCCACATGTACACGCCCTGGTGGTCATGTTAAAGTAGTCGTTCTGTGTGTATAAGTTTATGGTTTATTTTTCTTTGTATTAGTGTTGTCGTCACCATTGATACGTTTGTTACACTAGCGACCCCCTGCGAAGTGTTTGTTAGTTAGCGCAGCGCCTACGCATTTGAACATGGCATGTTGTGACGCGTCGCGTTGCGGTTGTTGTTTCATAAGAATTTAGCGGAACTACCTCTTTATGTTATTTAATTTGTTGCTTTAGATATCAAGTTTGTGAGATGATGTCCACAGTTTGGTCTTTTAAAAGCTGCGTGCAATGACAGGCAGAGCAATAATTTAAAAAAAAACGTTTGTTTTGTTATTTGCAGTACAGTACATTTGAGTGACTTTTTTATAAGTTTTTTGAAAAATAAGTACCTATATTGTATTTCTAACTTGTTTAAAAAGATCAGTGATGAAAAAGATCGTCCAGCATACTTAACTAACTGCCTATTTTTTAATTTAAACTCTACTCAACCGTCATTCTTAGTATAAATTTTATTGTTAAGTTGTATGTGCGTAACTTCTATCTAATTAATTATTTAGTCTAACACGCTTTAATATTTACCAACATCGAGTAAAATATTCTTAACTATCATTGAGTTTCTTTGATTCACTGACAGTGTCAGAAATGTACATTTATGTTATTTGTCACTTTACGGATGCGAGCTGGGAGGACCTATGGACAACTGTTTTAAAGATTATATTGAAAGAATTGAGAATGAAGTAAAAACAAATGTAAAAGCATTTTGGCGTTATACTTAGTCTAAAAAATCTTTCAGAGGTGTCCCTGACCAGGTTTCGTGGGGCGTTCGTGTTGATGAGGGTGGTAGTGGTGTGGCTAATCTATTTGCAGAATACTTTGCATCTCTGTACGGTGTTAATCAACAGCCTAGTAACTTGTCTCCAGGTTACTCCTCGTCTAATTACAGTACGTTTCTACTATGTCTAATTTACTCATTTACACTAATTTCATTATTAACATATTTGAAGCTAGAGGTCAGGTTGACGTCGTATACACAGATTTTGCAAAAGCCTTGGATCGCATTGATCACTCAATTCTTTCTATCAAATTTAATTGCGCTGGTAGCGCAATTAAATTTGATAGAAAGAATTGAAAGAGTTGAAGAATTGAAATTGCGGTGGTTGAGAGTTATTTAATTAATCGTTTTCAAATAGTTGCCTTGGCGGCTTAATCGAATCTGTACCTTTTCTCCTGGCTCTGGTGTTCTACAGGGCTCTAAGTTGGGATCTTTGCTTTTTTTGGTATCTTTTTTTGTTTAAAATAAATTGCAATTGTTTAGCCTGCGCTGATGATTTAAAAATATACTGTAGAATATCGCACCTGAGTGATTGTACGAAGCCACAACGACATCGTGATGTCCTTCAGCAATGGTGTTTGCACAACAGAATGGCTCTCAATGTAAAAAAAATGCCAGTCTATTACATTCAGGAATAAAGTTAACTACATTAAATTTGATTATTATATTGATGGATCAGTACTGAGCATAGTGTCGGTCATCCGTGACCTAGGGGGTCCGTGATCGAGGAGTACGTCGATCACACAGGGACAAAGTAAATTAGCTAGCGAAACTCCGCAGACGTGATGGGTATCTAGATAGATATTAATTTGACGAGTTTTATTTGGAGTCATCAATCGCCGATAGTGAAGTCAAATCTTACAAAATCAGTTATTTTTTTGTGTAAACTTCACTGACGTGATGGGTATCGATAACTAAACACGATACAATTAAATAAAACTTGATGGTTTGATAGATTCTCCGGAGCTTTTAGAGAAAGTGAACATTTGTATCCCACGTAGTGGTAGCCGTCTAATTAACCGAAGAACTTTCGTCCTGCCTCATAGTCGAACTAATATAGGTAATTCTTCACCCATTTGCCGCATGCTTTCTTACGCCAACTCAATTCGTGGCGAAATAGATGTATTTGCTGGTTCCGTAGCCTCGGTAAGGACTAAACTTAGAGACGTAATTGTATAATTGTTTTTTATATTATTTTTATTTTTCATACCGAACTTTTTCATTATCTATGGAAAAGTTTTTCAATTTGTAAGATTTGTATATTTTTTTATTAGGTAGTAAGTGTCAATTGTAAGTGTTACTTAAAATATGCATGCTAGATTCACATCTAGTAGATGCCAATCAGACATACTGTGTTGAAGCTGTTTTTCTTGGATTAGTGATTGTAAATCAGTTTTGAATATTAAATTTAAAAAAAAAATAAAAAAAATGCTGATTTTCTCAACACATACTTCCAGTAACAACACTATCAGTGATCAATGTTGACCTCCCAAAAAAAAATACATAAAAATATTTTTTATTATTTTTTATCGTGTTTAGATTTCGATACCCCTCGCATCTGCGTCGTTTAGCTACGCAATTAAAAATAACCCTGTGACCAAGGTCCCTGTGGTGAATGCTTGGTTTTATAATCCATTGGTCGAATTCAACTTACGCTAATAATGTTGAATTTCATCTTTTTATGACCGTTTTGTTAGGGAAGAATGGGATCTGAAAGCTATAACTGATAAAAATGACAGCAGGCTTAGCATGACACTCTCTATTTCTTCGAAGAATAGACACGGCTCTTTCCATACAAAGTGACATTTCGTTTCTCCTTTTTTGACATCCCACCGTAGAAATCTTTCTACATAAAAAAGGACCTAGACAAAGATCGGTAGAAACGAAAGACAAGATGACAGATTGTAGAAGGATTTCTACGGTGAGATGTCGAAATGTCACTTTGTATAGAAACAGCCGTGTCTATTCTTCGAAGACATAGAGAGTGTCATGCTAAGCCTGCTGGTTAAGGCACTCTAAAACGATAAGCTTATAAGAAAGACGTAACCATTATGACTTACCAATACTTCATAAAGTTATAAACGGTTCCATAGACGTACAATTGTTATTTTAACTTTAGGTCTAGCCAACGTCGTAAACGTCATCGTCGTATTTTCGAATTACATCCACCTTAAATACCACATTTAATAGCCCCCTAACACGTATAGCAAGGCAATATAATGAAGGTAGACCACAGCGCAGTATGTACAAAAGCCGTGTTTACATCTTAACTATTCACCGGATTTCTCCGTCACACTTTTTTCCACGTCTATCGAATTGTACAGTTTTTATTAATTAAGGTGTTTACTTTTCTTTATTACTTGTATGTACGAGTATAATTTATGATTTCCAAGGCGTTTCCAAGGCGGTAGGGTAAGGAGTCTAGTCTACTCTAGTTATTTCTAAGAAACAAACTATTGCATTATATTGACCGACTATTAATATAAATTTAATAATAATCTCTGTCACTCAGACTGAAACTAATTACCTAGTGAAATTATATTGAGCACACAGGAAAAGCTGTTTCAAAAATGGCCCGAAAATGTGGAGAGTGCATTCGTAGCGCAGTGCGAGGTACGCCGTAGCAGGATGCGTAGCACAACGTAACGCGTAAACGATTTAACTATGTAATATGTTTTAAATAATTTAAATACTGCAAATTTGACTTGTTTAAATATTTCTCCCTAAATTATTTAAAGCTTGAATAAACCATTTTTACGTTTGATCTCTAATTTTTTAAATTTTGTTTGTACTGTACTACACGTTTTAAAATTAAATAATAATATTTTGTAAGATTAATTTACCAAAAGAGTGGATGGTGATGTATGCTGTCGCGCTCGCGATATCGCCCCAGTCTGTAAGAGCCTTTATTATATTAACGCTACTTTAAAAAATCTTGCACCACATACGTATGTTGATTATTTTGAAGATGTTTGATGATTGCCTAGTTTCTTAGGAAGAAATAAATAAATCAATTTCATAAACATTGCTAGCATGGAATTAAGTGTGTTTATAGTATGTTGTAAACAATAAGCATTTAAGTACTATGTTTTGTTCTACATAAATGTAATAGAGTTTGAGAACTCACTAACTAGTTTGATTTGGGATGACGGTGTTGGTGATGTTTTATTTCAATTCCCATTAACATTATTATAAGTGGTCCAAGACTTCACTATTCTATTGTACCTTTTTGTTTTTTTTTTATTTAACCTATCACGGACTTATCTCTGTACAGAAGCCGTGTTTATTTACCTAACAATACGGCTCTCATTGCTCTTGCTCACTTTAGAGACATTTACAATACTTACATTAATTTACTGACTATTTTAAGCCTAATTGTATGACTAATTATTCTTAATTGATATATTGTGATTTTTGTTAAAGCTAGCACGGAGAGATGAACAGTCGCCATGTTTATCTGCCTAGTTGATCGTTGGCTGGAATTAAATTTAAGTTCAGTGGTTGGTTGGTTGGAATTAAATTTAAGTTCAGTGCATCTTTTTCTTTCTATTTCCCAGGGCAAGGAAATTCTATTCGGAGAGCACTATATACTTATTCGTACATCATGCTCTAAAATGTGGAAAAATACAAAAAATATTTTTTTTTCTGCATTCCAATACGTAGATCTTATAATAAGATTTTTCTGGTTTTGTCCTTTTAAAATTTCATTAAATTTTGAATTTTATGTTCAATGACATATATTTAGTATTTTTAAAGAAATTTAAAAAAATAAAAATCTCTAGGTTAATAGTCACGGTAACCTAAAAAGCGGAAACAATGGCCAATCAATTTAAAAATGAAGAGTCGATTACCTTTCGTGCATAGAAATGTCTCATACGTAATCAATGCTTCGTGAGACATATACAAGTTGATTCATGTGTACGTCAGGTTTGCTCGACTACTGTCCAAGTGCCCTTAACGCGCCATGTACAGAGGTGTCACTGATTGACGTGTCTACTTTATTTTAGTCAAGGTCATTTGCCTGCGTGTCTTCATAGCATTCAGTGCTAGAATCGTATATATTATACTTACATGTTTACTTAGAGGTACCTTAAATTAATTGGTATAGTTGCTCAATCAATATCAATTGCTAATTACTGTAGTAGCCTGTCCGTGTATGAGCTCTAAAGTTATTATCAATATAATTCAACGTTACGAAGCTTTCCTATTTATGATTATAACTTATAGTAAGTTTTAAACTCTTCAACCAACCGCAGTTAAGTTCAATGAATTTAAAATAAAATTAGGGATTCTACTATTCTGTTACATTCGCAAATATCTTGTGACGATCAAACTAGAAGCATTAAGTCAATTGTAGACCATACCAAGACGGAACTTTCTCACCGCGAGCATTCGCATCGAGTTATTTAAAATATTCGTTGCGTAACAAACACTCGTTCGCGAGCACAGCTATTAGAATTAGTTTTACGTGTTTTAATTCACATACTCACCAAACTGTTTCGCAGTGAGTACGGTCCTTGTAGGTACTTTGAAAGAGGTAGCTAAGCTGCCCTGGAGCTTAACTAGTTTTTTCGTAATAACCTGGACTTTTGGTTTCCAAGGTCACAAACGTTACGACTTCCGGTCAAGGGCAGCTATTTGGAAATTTGATTGAAAACCCTGTAGGGTAGACTGGGTACGGTTGTGCCAGGGTACGGTTGTGACAATCGTAATATTTGCGAAACTATAAGGAATACCGGGGAGGGTGTAAGGGGAGAGAGGAGCGCCATGCGTGTCTGAGCGTGTTTCTCAGTATTGCGTCAGCCAACGCGCGACGTTGACGTTAGTAGAGGCCCTCAATACTTTTTACCAGTCAAAAGTAAGTATTTTTGTTCGATTTCTTTTAATGATTGTTGTTATATGTGTACAGATACAGTAATAAGTGTTATTTTTCATTATTTGTTAAACATTAGTTGTTTGATAGCAGTGCTTACTTTTTACGTCCATTATTTTGTATTGCTGTAGTGATTGATTTTTCGCGAAAGAGTGCTTTGGGTACGGTTGTGACATTTTTTTTTGGGTACGGTTGTGACGAAAAAAAATCATATCAATACGGAGAGCTGCAGAAATGCACGAAGTTAATCGCATGTCTTTGTTGCGATACATTCGAAAACGCGATGAAGCCGGCGCGGACTACACTAAAGACAGCATCAGCATGGGGTATGTTGCTCATAATAAAGTTTTCTCTGAAGAGCAAGAACAGCAGCTGTCAAAATATATAACTCGTGCTGAAATATATTTTGGCCTGTCTCCGAAAGAGGTACGGAAGTTAGCTTTTGAGCTTACAACTAAATATAATCTCAAGCGACCTGCTACTTGGCTTGAGAATGAGATGGCTGGAGAGGAATGGTTTCGCTCATTCATGAATAGAAATCCTTCACTGTCTGTTCGTGTAGCTCAAGCTACTAGCCTTTCAAGAGCAACGAGCTTTAATAAAACAAACGTGGAAGATTTTTATGACAATTTGCAAATTGTTTTGGACAGACATTCCTATGAGCCACAGGATTTAAACAATGTGGACGAAACAGGTGTCACTACTGTACAAAAACCGGATAAAGTAGTAGCAAGACGTGGCATACGGCAAGTGGGAGCTCTTACTTCAGCTGAACGAGGCACATTGGTCACAGTTACATTTGCAGTAAATGCCTTGGGCAATACTATTCCTCCTTTATTTATATTTCCTCGGGTTCGTTATCACGATCATTTTGTTAGAGACGGGCTTGTAGGATCGATTGGAACTGCTAATCCTTCAGGGTGGATGCAAGATGCGTCATTTCTAGTATTTCTCGAACATTTCAAGAAATTTTCAAATGCTTCTCTAACGCATAAGATCTTATTAGTGCTAGATAATCATTCCTCACATATCCACATTAATACATTGGATTTTTGTAAAGAAAATGGGATCACTTTGCTTTAATTTCCTCCACACTGCTCGCACAAACTGCAGCCCCTGGATAGATCTGTCTTCGGACCTTTAAAAAAAGCTATAAACACTGCATGTGACGGGTGGATGCGAAGTCACCCTGGAAGAACAATGTCAATCTACGACATACCAGGTATTGTAAAAACTGCAACGCCTCTAGCTTTAACACAAGCGAATATTCAGGCTGGTTTTTGCAAAACTGGTATTTACCCTTACAATCGTAATCTATTCGACGAAATTGATTTTGCTCCATCTTTTGTAACGGACCGACCAAATCCAGACACTGAACAGAACAATCCTGCAACATCATCTTCTGCAATTGATAAGCAAACCCCTGTGACTGGAGCCACTAATAATATCAAATCATATTTTATAACGAACAGACCAAACCCTGACACTGAAGAAAACAATCCTGCTCCTAACAGTGAAATACCACCGGTATCTCAACTATTAGACTTTTCGTTAGGAGAGAACAATCTTGGACCTAATGATGAAACACCGCCACTTTCACCTTCCATATTGGGCGAATCTTCAATTCAAAATCATAGCAATGATCAGCCACTTGCATCATCCTCAGCCACAGCACTTGTTTTTTCCCCTGATACTGTTCGGCCCTTTCCAAAGGCTCCCCAAAGAAAATCAAGAGGTTCCAGACTCAAAAAGTCAACCATTTACACAGACACGCCTGAAAAAGAGGCAGTAAGGCAAGAGTATGAAGAAAGACAAAAACGGTTGCATGCTAAACAGGTGAAGAAAAACCTTAATTAACCAAAAGGAAAAAATAAAGGAAAAGGAAAAAACAAAGCGAACAAACGGAAGGCATCACCGCCGTCATCAGATGAAGAAGAATATTTTTGTCTGGTGTGTGTAGGCGCATATTCCGATAGTAGGCCTGGCGAAAAATGGATAAAGTGCCAAGGAAAATGTGAACTCTGGTCCCACTTTGAGTGCACAGATGGTAGTCGCCATTATATATGTCACAATTGTGATGACTCTGACTAGATCTTCCTTAGAATTATTATGTTTCAGATTTAAAATTTGCGTTTCTTTATTTTTATATATTGTATGTTGATTAAAATATTAACCAATTATTAATGTTAATTTTTTTTAAGAAGTTGATTGAGCTATAGCATTTATTTGTGATTTAGTTTGTATTTTGACATTGTTACCGTATTGTATAATTAGAATTCTTAAGTTAACTTTTTGGACTGATTGTAATTTAAGACAAGCAAACTACTACAGTGTCATATTAAAAGTGATTGATGACCATTTTGGTGTATTTTTGAACCTGTCACTATCGACCCCAAGTACTGTCACAACCGCCCCTGGAGTGTGGTCGGTTGTGACATTTCTCTTTTTTTTTCTAACTTACTCCTGTCAGTTAGCCATAGTACTTAGAAATACAATTTTAGTATTTATACGTAGGCAAATGTACTCTTCACAATAAAAACCTGTTTTTTTTACAACTAACTGCCACACAAGCAAATTTATTGGCCGTCAAATGAAAATTGTCACAACCGTACCCAGTCTACCCTAATACCCACATATTACAGGGTTTTCAATCAAATATCCAAATAGCTGCCCGAGTTTTGGTTAGCGAACGGTTACTTGTATTAGCCATTAGTATTATTTTATTTAAAGCTTATCCTTTCTTCTTATAAGTTGTGAACGCAATCTGTGAAGTACCAGCGGGTGATGTCTGGTCTCCCCAAAAGCGACATCTAATTTAAAGCCAAATATTCACTAATGGATGAAGTATGTATTTAAATTCTCAATTATTTTAATTTACAAAATTCTTACTGTAATTACAATCATACATGTGCATTTTACACCTAATTTGTTGAAGCTTTAATAGTGTGAATTGACCTAGTCTGTTTGAACGTTTTTTTTTTTAATACCACCAAAAGAATGAAATAATTTGATAATTTCTGAATTTTTGATGAATTAAGTAACATTCGTTTTTGGGCACGCTAAACCCGAAAAGGGGTCTTTGTAGTAAAATTAGTAAAAGTTGTAAGTAATGATGAATACAATGATCCGGTTAAACATAAACATCAAAAACTAATGTTGTGTAGGAAGTCTTGTAATGTGTAAAGCAGTCCAAATCTGTTTAGAAATGCTCAAGCTTAGTTAGAAAACAATATGTTGTCCATTCAAGAGCCTCGCCTTGTTTTATATTGTCTTCAGACTGTCCGTGATATCACAGTTATTCATGGGACTATGTTGAAAACATAATTTTGTTAAAGCCGGTAGCAACTTGGCATCAGGATTTAGTTATGCCCAGAGGGTTGGTTGCCACCGTTGACCCTGCAAGAGGGTTGCTTCGCCGGCAACCCGACCGTACCTGCGACCTCTTCTTTGAATATGTCAAAGAAACTCGCCGATACGAGAGTAAGTTACTTCGGCTTTAACAAGATTAAAGTCGGTGGTGTATCCTAAATTCCTAATTATCTAATGTAACGTGTATTTTTTGACGTGATAACGTCTTATAAATCGATGAACGCCGGCTGCACGCACGAAAAATTGTCACGTTCCGCCTGAGCCGAACGTGCAAGCGAGAGCGCGGAACTAGCGATAGAGAGGCACGATCGGCCTAAGCGTTCGGCTTGTGACTCTCTCTCGTTATCACGTAAAATTATCGTCCGTAAACCGACATTACAGACAACCAATTTTTTGGATTTTATCTTAACGACTTACTAGGTGTTTTACCAAATATCTTGGGTTAGTGACGTCCTTAGAAAATATTATTAATTAATTAATACCTAGCCTATAACTTTATGCGTACCATAACCGCGTAGGTACCTATCTACAATATATTTCAACTTAATTAATGTTTATTCTAATTGAGGCTCTTTTAAATTACTTATACATAATAAAACTCCTAAACTAATTTGGCAACTTTTGTCGTAGATTAGCATTAATTGCTGTATGTACACTTATAGTACTTATCTAACTTTTAACCTCTAAATAATATCGCTGCGGCGCTTTTCAACTCAATACGCATAATTATGTTAGCGTAGCGTGCGACACCCCAGCTAGGTGGACGTTATATTTCGCCTAGGATTAACAGACATATTTTTATAAGTGAAGTGTTACGGGGTAGATTAAAGAATAAACTGTATTCAGTAAAACTGCTTGTATTTCTGCCTACCACGGCACTTCTTTAAAACAATTACAGGTACAAAAACAACAATAAGGACTATGGACAATTTGCACAAGTAAAACAGAAAATATAAAATAGTTGGAGCTGACTGGGTGAGACTAGCGTTCTCAAAAGTTCTGGAAGCTATATGTGTCGCTATACCGAGCGCGCATTCGCCTTGAGGCAAGGTCAAACACTGGGGTCGTTGACCTCTCCCAGTGGGTTCAAAATAATGCACATCACGGTCCGGCCACTATCGGTTCCGAAGATTTCCGACCGTGCCCGAATGTGTGTTTCGTTCCCCAATCTGGACGTGCATTCGGTTTACATAATATAAAGTTGTGGAGTGTAAATAACTGTGTGTAATAATAATTGTAATATATATTGTAATATGTCCATAGATATTTTGTGTGTTATAAATATAGTAAATAAGTAATTGTTTCGAATAATATATAATGTGCTAACCATGGTATAGACAATAATTCCTCGTTTGTTGTCTATGACGAACAAAACGTAAATATGACAGCTGACATGTCGAACGAGGAATTATGCTAGGTTATGTAACGTGTTGTGTGTAGTGTTTACAATTAGCTTTTAAGATATATAATTATGATGAAACTAATCGTTCTAACCACTACATAAGAAACAATTTAATCACTTTATTTTAAATTCTTGTACGCCATGGCCACAAATGAATGAATTTCACCCTGTTTTCATTTCAGCCTGTGCTATCTGCCGTGGCAGTAGTTTTCTGTGACAAAATAGCGAGCCAGCACAGCATGCAGATCTGGTGCGCCAATAGTGCCACGGAGCGTCTTACAGGCTACGGGTGAGCTTGGTCTTTTGCTCGCCTTACCTCTAACGAGTTATATCCGAGGCATCCCAGTAGACATTTAGTTGAATAGCCATATTTACTTAAAATATGTTTTGAACATTTAATAATAAAGGGGGGAATGTTATTGGGGCCAATGGAGTTAACAATAACCTTTAACAATGTCTATAGGGCACAAGGGGGTAAAGTGCTGTCACTGGTAGACCATACTAGTCGCACTAATATGATCAGCAATCAAGATTACTTATTAAAGAATTATAATTACGTTAGATTCGATCGTTAGTAAGATTCTCCTAAAAGTATTCTAGCTTAACCTGATCCTTGTTATCAATAGTTTAAGTATTTACTTAGGTTTACCTTAATGTTATTTATAGTTACTTAGTACTATTTTATCAAATGGCAGTGTCTTTTTCGCTAGCTAGGAGATTCTTAAACAATACCTTATTTACTTACTTACTTCTTATGTTATTTAACATATCTTATGTACCTACTGTTTATATAAATTTTATTTACAACTATTACCTAAGATGTTCTTCATTTTGATTATACCTTCCTTACAATGTACCTAGTACTATCATCACACTCCCGCACTTATCCCAATTTATTTGGGCTCAGGGCAGAAAGAATTACCTAGTATCCTAGACTAATTAAAATTACCTACTTTTTATCTCATGATATTGAAGTCAGATAGAAGTTCAGTTGACCTATTCTGTAAAATATTTTAAAATATATATATTCAACGCCGGCTATCGCTGAAAATCAGCGCTGGGGCTCTGTCTCGCATAGGGTCGCAGCATTATGCTGAGCGTTGGCCGTTTTGCGTGGATGTGACGCATATTCTCCCCCAAATTGTTTTTTTTTGTATATGTGTTCCTTCTTTGCGTCTTGTTTACCACAAATAAACGTATTTTCTTTCTTTCTAAAAATCTCACCGTGATAACTTAGGTGAAGTGAGTTGCAAATAGTGTTAATCACTAGCATCAGATGGAATAACAGCTCACATCAAGCTCACTTCACCTAAGGTTTCACGGCGCGATCTTTACAAAATAGGCAGACATACATAGTCTGTGACTAGTACACAATAACGTTCCTAATGGTAATGGTACTGTTTAGCGTTTACATCAGGTATGTTCAACCGGAAGCGGCTAAATATTACAACGGTAGATGTTTGTTTTTTTGGGCCGGAAATTATCGAACAAGTTCTCCCGCTCTGGGCGGAGCGGGAGGGTGTGTCAGACTCTTGCTGACTAAAACCCACCCGTGTTCCACCCGTTGCCTGTGTTGCCAGGGGCCTCGGTATCCCTTTCGGACCTTCCCGCGACCCCGACAGGATGGTAGTACATCTACACAATAATTGGAACTCGAAAAACCAAATATTGATCGATGACTATATCTGCACGTTACATGGGACTATTAGAACTTGTTGTGTATTGATGGATATGTCCATACTTTGTACAGTAGTTAGCATATCAGTTTATCACAAACTGTCAAAGTTTCTCATTCGATTGTGAACTTAACCATCAACATTTTAAGGTTTAAAATCATTCATCGATGTGCTGGCGACTGTACGTCAATATTTTGTTAACTCTTACTGCTTGTTTTGTAAACGAGAGTAAGGGTTTAGGGAGAGTCTAACTGAAAATCCTCAATGGGGTTGTATTAACTGACGTTTAAACCTTTTGATTTTGTTATTGAAGTAAACCAAACTAAGTATTTTTGTTTGGACCTTAAATTTTGTAAAAATAAATTAAAAAAAGAATCTGAATAAGTTATGCTACAATAATTTAGATGGTTAAGCTACTTCACTTACCTACGTGCCTAATACTATTTCACTTATTTTAATAACGTATTCTAATTTAGTAATTCAAGTACCAACCATATGCATTGGGTTGGACCTATCTTTGAAGATTCGAGACTGGACAAAACGTTTGCATCGCTCAGACTTCTATCACCATGACCCACTGTAGGTGCCTGTACGACTGGTATCTTACAAACTGAACCTATAGGTACTTTCAATCAATCTGTCTAGTCATAGTGCAGCTGAATACTACTATTTTACACGGAGCGACTGCCTATCTGACCTCTTCAACCCAGTTACTGGGTAACACGATATCTCTTTGTAAGACCGGTTGTCAGCCTTTTGGGCTTCTGAAGTCATCCGTAGCGACTGTCAAAGATCAACGAATGACAGCCGGCACATACGGCTGAATGTGCTTGCCTTTACCCATCCACGACCCGACGGCGTCAAGCTTAGCTTAACCTTCGATCGACCCGTGCGGCTGTTATTATTTAGCCACGAGTCCCTCTGTACCTATACTTCATTCAATTATTTACTGCCTCGTTGGTCTAGTTATCGCAAGTACTACTGCTGAGCATGAGGTCTAGGCTTTAATTCCCGGGTCGGGCAACTTATTCAAGTGTTACTGGGGTTTACCATCTGGAATTTTTAGTAGTAGCCCCCGGAGTCTGGATTTGTGCCCGTTAAATGGCAACAGGCTCGCCCCCTATTACATGGGACTTAAACATGTACTTACTGGTGAAATGCAGATGTACCTACTATAGGTACACCTCTGGCCAACCCTTCAGGGAAACGGCGTGATGTTATGTTATGTTATTTAATAATTTACTTTGTAGAGGGATCAAGTTTAAACAAGACTCCTTAGAAATATATACGATTGTGATGAAAAATTTGATGAAGTGGTAATAAGTATCATTCAAAAATATTAGAATAAAATACTCATTTATTTGTTAAAGTTCTTCACATTCTACCACAACACGCAATAGATTGATGATCTGTAATAACGGCCTATTCAGATATAAGCGACTACTGCTCCAAAGTGACTAACCAGAAGGAGTACCAATATCGCTACTGAGCGCGACAGCTTTGAGAAAAAACTTTATTGACCCACTTGGGCGATGATTTGTTTCGCGAATTGCGTCTTTATAACCTCTACATAAAGATCGTTATTATTTAACTGAAGTAAAGTTAAATAAATGGAGTTGGACAGGACATCTAGCAAGGCGCGGTGATGACAGGTGGAGAAAGGCTGCCATAGGGTGTGGTCTGCGAGTTGCAGACTTGGGGAGTCTGTCGCCTGAAAAGACACAGGCCCGAGACCGGCGGTAAGACCTGTTCCGCCTTTCAAGAGCAACTCCGGCCCTAGAATGACGGCCGCAGAGAGTGATGATGTCTGTATGGAAGTCATGCGCACCAATACTTAGCCGGGGAGCGTGACGTACTGCGCAAGCATTTTAGCACTTCAATCAAAGGTAGTTGAAGAACGCCTCGTGTTTTTAATCAGTAAAAGGCGGACAGAACCCCCGCCTGCCCCGGGGGATATGTACTCGTATAAGGATTACCACATGATAAAAAACAATAAAAAAGAGAGTGAAGAGTGCTGATGATGAAAAGTCCATTCATTAAATCGTACAGGGGCCAACAAAAAATGAGTACCACGCATTGCGAAAATTTTTGGAAACTTTGTCTGTGACCTCTGAATTTTATACCAGATATGTACATGACATTTATCAACAAATATATATTATTTTAGAAAACGGTATGAATTTGGCGCAAAACTGTGTCTAGTGAGATTTTTTCAAGTGCGGGTCAATATAAAGCAGCCTAATCAAAGCTCTAACTTCTAGGTCCTGAATGATGGGTCTCAAGCCTTTATAATGTGTATTTATATGCAGATATTTTTGCAGACTAAGTATCCACGACAACACGATATAATATGGCTGGGATCCATCATTCAGGAGCTTGAATGTCAGTGCTTTGAGAAGGCTGCTCCCTCCCCGGGTTGCGGGGGGAGGGAGGGCTTCCGGTTCTCGTCACTCACCGTACGACACGCAACTACTAAAGGCAAAAACGCCTGGATAGCCCGCGCTATTTAAATTTTCTTTTGTTTTTTTGCAATTTGCTGGTCTAGGTTGTATGTTGATCAAAATGTGATTCGCGACTGTAACAAATATGTATTTACATAACTATGATCAATAAAATCGTCAATACAACTCTCTAAGTTTAGATTATCCTATTGAATGACTATTTCATGAAATCATGACATTTGAGGCCAATTCTAACTTGGAGAGTTGCATTGATGATTCTTATAATTATAATTCTCAAAATACATACCTATTCGTTACGGTCGCAAGTCATTATTTTGATCAACATACAACCTGATACTGACCAGTAAATTACAAAAAACGTAATTATTAAAATTTAGCGGACTACGTTAGCGCATCCCCAACGTTGCCACGTGTCGCCGGTGTTCTGTGAGAGCGTGGTACTCCCCCGGTCGAGCCAGCCCAGTGAGCTGTTTTCAGGTGGACGCTACAGCTTGGCTCTACCACGTAAACACGTAGGTATTTGAATTTAGAATGCTAAATATTTATCAAGTTTTGGGAATATAAGCTTAATGTTGTACCTGACAAGGTTCAAATTCCTTATCACTCATTTTTTAGGACCTTTTTATTACAAAAACTTTTAACTGAAGAATGAATATAACAGTTTGACAGTTTTTGTATATAAAATATGACAATCCGATGTATAAATTCTGCGGATAAGTTATCTGAAGATTGAAAAATTAGCCCCAAGACCACATAACCCTAAAGTAGATAGCCAAGGTAAGTGTAGGAATCTATTATGTTATCTTTAATATTTTTTATTATTATTATTTCCTCTCAGAGCACCTGCCATCTTATCGCTACACCACCCTTGGTTGATTGGTGGAAAATGCGTAAGGCATTTTCTGTGGCATTACTTTGTGCGAGAAGTTTAAATAAATAAGGGGATGCATATTTGCATCTAAGGTTTTAAATTTTAGACGGCGAACGCGCGGAATGGCTAGGCTTTCAAATTGTAGTCAAATCACGACTCAGATTACTAAAGCCTATCTACATAAAACTCGTTCCAACAGAGGTTCTACCTAGTTTAACCTGCCCCAAGTTTGTCATATTATATGTGTACCTACCAACCTACGTTCAAAACGGGCACAAATAAACACGGTATCGCGTACCTATCGCTCAAACATTCACTCACATTAATTTAGTAGCAGTAAACGATAATATTGGAAGATTTATTTTTAAATATACCTAAAAATATAGTCAACCGGTCAGTGGTAACACTTTGACCTTGAGCTGACCTAACATAGCACGGAGTTTCAATAGAATAAGAAACCTGCTCATACTGATTTTGTTACCACTGACGTGGCCTACTGTACTATTGGCAAAACTTAAGCATGCTCACTTTAGAAAATATTTCTGCGGCAAGCGCAGCTAGTGACAAACCACACCCCTTCCTGGTTTCGTCCAATTAGAGACAATATGAATTTGTGTGAGTATAGGGCGTGTAACAAAAAATATAAATATGTGTGGTATGTTGGTTACTCACTGCACGAGCCGGTATTATTCGCGCGAGCCGAGGGCGAGCGAGCGCGATAAGGGAGTCGAGTGTGTGCGCGTTTCATACGACGGTTTTCAACTTGAGAGGAAAAAAAGAGACTGGTATTGTTATTAGTTTCGTACGCCGCTAGGTATTTCTCTCTAGATTTTGCAGGCAACAGGCTGTCACTAGCGTTTCGTGCCTAGATTAGTATTTCCGGGGGGTTAAATCTACGCGTTGCTCTTCGCTCTTCTTTCCTAATTGAAGTCAACATTTTTGATAATAATTAACCACACAATGAAAACGTTAACAAGTATTTCTGGAAAATACCGCGCTTGTTTTGTTTATCCCGCGCGCCGCAGGTGTAAATAAAGGCGCTGGAAAAACCGCTAAACAGCCTATGTAAAAAATATAATAAACAAAATAATGTTTTGAATAAGCAAATTAAGGTTAATATGTAGTGAAAAATATATAATTTTATGAAATGATGATAATTTTGATGATTGATTTATCTGATGTAACGAATTTTTTTTTCTCAAAAATATTCATTGTTTTTGGACAAAAACTGCGTATATTGAAAAAAGAAATGTAAAGTAAAAATACTTCTATATAATAAGCTGAATTTCTGAGTCACTTTACAAGCAAGTGTGTTGAAGAAATATTTCGTAATTTTTTGCGACCGTATTTTATGGCCGTTCTATAAAGCCGATCTGTTGTTTAACCAGATGTTCTGACGTTCCCACTGAATAACAATAGTGCTTAGATAATGAACTTATTTTTATTGCAGTTTCAAAAGTTGCGACAGCAATAATAAAAAAATCTGATAACATTGTATAAACTGCGCCAAGTAATGGTTCAAATACTACTGTAAGTAATTTTGCTATTTTAATCAAAACAGCAATAAAAGAAAGAGATAGCAAATGACAATTTCTAACAAAACTACGTAACTTGCTTCGTTTTAGGGTTCCGTAGTCAACAAGGAACTCTTATAGTTTCACCATGACCGTCTGTCTGTCTGTCTGTCCCCGGCTTAGCTCACAGACTCTTACTAGAAAGCTGTAATTTGGCAAAGTGGTAAACAAAAATGCTAAATAAAGTTTTTTTAGGGTACGCGTATAGCAATACCAATAATACATTTTCTAAACCAAACGGAAGATATTAGTACGAAATTACTTCTTGTCAACAATAACAATTCATAAAGCGCTCTCGCTGGCCGTGCCCATTAAAAAAATGTCTTACAAACAAGTGAGCATAGCACGCGCCTAGTGTGACTGTCACACACACTATACATAATTACATTAATACAAACACGGCTAAAATACGCTTCATGCATCCCATTGGCCAAAACGCTTGCATCGGGCGATCGAGTCGTGAGCCGTGCTATACGATTATCGCCTTAGAGGTGAGCATGCGGAAGATTGGCCGATAGTACATGTATAACCATCTGGCACTTACAGCTGGTATACATTTTTATACAAAACTAAAGAACAACACTTTTATTCAAGCTATTAGATTCTGGCTGCAGCATCAGCATTAGGACTAAGTGTGATATTGTAGGCTTCGTACCAATAAAAACGAATCTAAACACGTACACACAAACAGATTATTAACCACAAGTATTAGAAATATTTCCTGATGTGCTGAAGAACCTCGCTGCAGCATCAGGTCATTATCACATTTTTTTTTATTTTAATCTACGGAAGTAGGTACAAGTCAATACGACTTCTGCAGGCTTAGCACGAGCACCGTTTTGTCTACGGAAGAATAGATAAAAATGACGTTCCGTGTAGAAAGTACGACGACAGCAAAGTAGACAGAGTCAACTGCACTTTTTACGAAATTCACTCTTTTACATAATTCGACTCAGAATTCTTTGTCGATTTTTTTTCTGTTTGATTCTCAATTTTTACTACAACTACAACAATTTTTCTTAAAGTGTCGAAGTAGCGTATTTTGGAACAAAAACATATTATAGTAATATTGGCCTTCACAATTTCCTTGGTAATGTTCTATTAACTAAATGATGTAAAATAGGAGAAGATGGTCTTGTTCTTCTATTAATTATCACAGTTTTGCGTTCAAAACGCTCTCCTCTAAAATCATGATTTTGTAGATAACCGTATAGACTTTGTGGCCGTCGAGTAGAAAAACGCAAATTGTCTTCACTACCTTACAACTGTCAGTTGTCAGTGTGATTTTGACAGTTTGGTATAGAAAGTTTCTTCTGAAATAGTCTACATATAAAAGGACCTAGACAAAGATTGGTAGAAACGAAAGACAAACTGACAGATTGCAGAAGGATTTCTACGGTGCGATGTCAAAAGTGGAGAAATGAAATGTCACTTTTTATAGAAAAAGCTATGTCTATTCTTCGAAGAAATAGAAAGTGTCATGCTAAGCCTGCAGGATGTCGATCAAAATCTAGTTACAAGATTTGTACAATAACATAATTAAAAAACAAGCTGGTGCAAAAATACATGTTTATACACAATAAGTAAGCTGTGTTTTGATGATGTTTCATTTTCACAAGTTGCTTAGTAGATAGTAGATTTGATAGGTATATGATAAAACATAAGATTACATACATAATACACAGCGACCAGCAAACGGGACCCGATGGATGGAAATGATTCGTTCTGGTTGGGACTGCTGCGTTGTCATCTGTGGAAGTATGTTCTTGTTGGTCGTTACCGTTCATACCAAAAAATTCATTGGTTTTTAGGCAAGACGAAAATTGTATCAAGCAGTTTTTCGTATATACCAGGTGCTCTACTGATAAGAACGTTTATGTACATAATTATATTAAATGTACGACCAAAGGTTATTAATTAGCTTGGCAATATGGCGAGTGCATGGTACTTATTTATTACTTAAGTTCAAGACCAGGTATACAAAAAAGCTTCAGAAAATTTAAAACATAATAGGGAATATGTAAGTAATTTAAAACTTTTTCATTATCTAAACGAACATTGTATAATTATGGGTCAAGAAACAAATTGCTTTGTTTTCTTTTTTTATACCATACTTATTTTGGAATTCATTATTTTATATTGCATTTTTTTGGTGGAACGGAACGCAAACTCAAAACGCATCGTCTTCGCAAAATGCCTGGAGGAGACGTCAAAAGCCAAGTTAATAAACATACCTAAATTCTTAGTAAATTGCCTGAATTCTCACTAAGGTAAGTAACTGCGATTTCTGATTAAATAAAGCATTAAATCATTTAATTTATATGATTTGGGGACAACAAAGCACAAAGCAGTATCATTGATAATGACGTCATATCATGGCCGCAACAGTAACGGACGTTTGAAATGTAGTAGAAAATTGTAAACGGGCAACAGTCGGGTCGTCACCCCTATATGAAGTAGAAGGAGTGCGGCTGCAGCTCCAACTGCGCCATCTTGGCCAGCAGGCGGTGCAGGCGCCGCTGTGCCGCCGCGCTGTGTGCGTCACTTACCTAGTCGTGATGTAGGCGGCCAACAGTCGGGTCGTCACACCTATATGAAGTAGAAGGAGTGCGGCTGCAGCTCCAACTGCGCCATCTTGGCCAGCAGGCGCCGCTGTGCCGCCGCGCTGTGTGCGTCACTTACCTAGTCGTGATGTAGGCGGCCAACAGTCGGGTCGTCACACCTATATGAAGTAGAAGGAGTGCGGCTGCAGCTCCAACTGCGCCATCTTGGCCAGCAGGCGGTGCAGGCGCCGCTGTGCCGCCGCGCCCGCTGCGGAGTGCGCGTCGCCGCGTGCGCCGGCGCACGGGGCCAGCGCACGGCACACTGCTAGGCGCTGGGATACGTGGCGAGGCATCTAAATGGAAGATATTTATTTTACTCCGAGGAAAGCCCATTAAAAGCTACAAACTACAGAGGTCCCTGTCTAATGATTAGCGTTATTTTTCACGAAAAAAACGTCTTAAGAATAGGTTACGGCTTCACACCTTGTGGTATTTCTCTATACGATACCACATATTAGTCTATTTATCTACGTAGCATAGGAGCCTGAGTTTTCTGTAATTTTCTTTAAAATTCGGTTAGAACTTTATACCTCCTAAATCTTCGATTAAGGTCATGAAATTGTACATTCTTCTAACCCATATTTTACACCTTTTTGAAGAGTTTTATCTCGGGAAAGCACACCTTTAGTCATTTTTATATCCAAAACTATATTTTACGTTGTAACTTTCTCTTTTAGTAATATTTTCTTAATTATTTTTTTATATTGTGACGTATCCAGTTTTGTCATCTGTCAGATTTATTTCTCTAAAGTCGAATTATTAATTTACTAGAGTAATGTAACATGTGCTAGCTGTGACTCTGTGTAATAAAATGGTCAAATTTATTGCAATGGTGACCGTTTAGTTTAATCGATTAAGGCGCTAACAAGACCCAATTGACCTAAATAGGCTTGCCTTAAGAAAAAAATTGGCAAATCTGTGTAGTTTGTGGTAGCGGACACAATATATGTTAATTTTGAACATATTTCCCAGAACTTGGTTGTTACCAAAACACGTTTAGAAAAAAAATCTCGATACAAACTAACGTTAAACTATCCTCTTACCTTGAGTTCTAATCCAAAATATCTGTATTAAACATTAACATACGTTACGTATTTAATTAATAACAAGTACGTCTTATTTGAATGCAGAACTTGATTGTTTTTTTATTTTCTATTACTCAATTTTGAGTAAATACAGAATTGCTTCATATTTTGCAATAAATTACAAGCGTTTTGTCATCGCGCTTCTTTTTATTTTCTATGCAATCTGACAGTGACCGCGGTTTAGGTGTTGTCAGCGTCTTAAACTCTGGAAAGCCCACATCTGATACATTCAGCGTAAATCTGTGCATTGAGATTGCCTCTGATCCAAACCAGTCCGGTTCTTCCGCCAACCCAAATACCCGTCCTGGTTTCCTGGAATTCCTGGTGCTCGCTGCAAGACTCAGCTGCTGACCTGAAGCTATTACTTTCAGTTCCATTAACCTTTTTATGCTGACTGTAATGTTTATACTTTGCCACTTATAAATTTGTTTCATGTGACTTGCAATTCGCCCTCCGGCCAGTTGTAACGTTGTAACAACCCATGCCTTTTTTTAAACCTATTCCTCTTAGAATAAAACCATCATCTATCATCACCTATCAACGTCTCGACCTTTTAAAGTAGCTAACTTAATTAAAAACATATAAAAAAATAACAGCTAAATGAAATCAACTACTCATAAACTGCAAAAATAGTAAAATGTACACTTTTCCGAAAAAATAAAAAAGTACGAGGTTGTCATCAAAAGTTACACAAGAATAAATTACTTACATTGAACAATGGCGAATGCAGTATGGGTGTCCACAAAGGCAGGAGTTTGTTGAGCACGGTGGAATTACACTCCAATAACGACTCCAGTAGACTCAGGAAATGAAGGTTCACCGTCTCGGCCAGCTGAAAGACACGTCACTTTCATTTTCTGATTTATATTAAGCAATACTTGTGGCGGCATCTCCATCGTCACATGTGCACTACACATCACACTGACGTCACGCAAAATCCTGCATCGTGCAAGAAGAGTTTACCGCGACTAGCAAATATAGAACGTCCCGACATCAATCGTCAGGCAGTAGCCCACCAGACACAACACCCGTCTTTTCGGAGGATCCCCCTTTGTCTATGGAGGATGAGTGAGCTTTACACAGGTTATAGAGGTATGAGGAACACCTCATACCTCTATGACCTAAATCCTAAAGAAAAAAATCTATATGAGACACCTTTACAATACTGGTAGTATTGTAAAGGTGTCTCATATAGATTTTAAGTATAGATATTCAGCCTTATTTATAAAAATCTCGCTAATCACTGAGTAGCCGCTTTTTAGCTAACTCATGAGTTAGCTCTTAATAAGTGATTAACATTTTTTTATTTCTAAACGCTAGTTAACAGGTGATTAGTCGCGAAACGAAATAGAGGTGAAATATGCGTTCGGCACAGATTATAATCAAAAGAGTCGACAAAAAAAGTTGTCAAATTCACGATTTTTGTATCTGTGACTTTGACAGACAAAAGTCAAAAAAATCATCGGGAAAGTTGAAAATAATTTATTAATATTTATTTCAATGTGTTTGCGATGGTAGTGTGGCGGCATCTACAGCGCCACATACGAACTACGCATCACACTGGCGTCACGCAAAATCCTGCATCGCGCAAGCAGAGTTTACCGCGCAACTAGCATATATACAACATCCCGACATCAACCGTCGGGCAGTTGCCCACCAGACACGACACCCGTCTGGTCGGAGGATCCTCCCTTTTTTATGGAGGATGAGTGAACTTTACACCCTGTTCCTCATGCCTCTATAGTAGCAATGAAAACAATTAGCTCCAATCAATTGGAGTAAACAAGAAAAGGTACTTATTTGGCTCAGAATGTATGTCTACTTACGACCAAATGAATGTTAAAGCTGTAGCCTATAGTAGCTATGTATTTTTATGCTTGTTAACATGAATATACTCTTTTAGAAAAATGTATAAAGGTACTTGTGTCTATTTAATATTACTTCCTTTTTTGCTTTTGTACCGGGGTTGCAGTGTCTTATTTTTTATTTTATTTTGTTATTACAATCTCACTGTGTGCTGCACCAGTCGACGTCAACGCCGGCTATCGCTGAAAACCAGCGCTGGGCTATGTCTGGCATAGGGTCGCAGCACGCGCAGCATTATCCTGAGCGTTGGCCGTTTTGCGTGGATGTGACGCATATTCTCCCACAAATTGTTTCTTTTTTGTATTTGTGTTCCTTCTTTGCGTCATGTTTACCGCAAATAAACGTATTTTCTTTCTTTCTTTAATTACAATTATAATACTTATGTACAGGTACAAGTTTGACTGCTGCTATGAAAGCCACTAGCACCTAGCACTAATACTATTCAAGTACGTAGCAACGACGACGGCGAGGGAGGAGACCATGCTACGTTAAAAAGATAAGGAATGACAGTGGCATGAGAAAAGGATGGCACCCATGTTTTTGGAGGAACAATATTAGAAATCAAAAATAATGAATTTATCAAAATGTAGCTTTATTATGTACCAAAATAAATAGTTTTTTAGACAATGTCTCTTGTTATTTGTGTGTGACTGCCACATCGTGGATTGTCTTTGCTTCTGGGCATTAGAACTGGCGTCATAAAGATAACATATTGAATAATAACCAATCTCCGACGAGCTTCCTCACAATCTCATTCTCTTCATACCTCCTGAGCACCTACCGAGCCTGATTGAGCTTTCCCTATAAATCCTTTCATCATGTGTACTTCAAATGAAGAACATGAAATATGTAATCATTCTCGTAGCGAAAACGAGCTTTGAAGGTCTTCCTTCGTTTACTCCCCGCTGGCGTATCAAAATGATTTAATTCTTCTACGTCGTTCAGAAATCCCGTAAAAGATTATCGATATCCATATTTACTAATTCACAGCTCGATATTACGAACACAATAAATTCGAAGCACGCAATAATCCCATTGAGTCGATCAGCTGATTCTAATAAAATCCGCCATCTTGCCTCTTAGCAAACTTTAAACAGTGCCCCGATGGTGTTTAATTCTAACAGCTACTAAGCCTACTAATCAATTGATTAGCGACCTCTTAGCGTTAAACAGCGCTTATAAAAAAGAATTTTGCTAATCAGTTGCGTACCAATTGATTAAAATTTAAGACTATACAGTCTAGATCAGGGATTCCCAAAGTGGTCGATATCGACCCCCTGGGGTCGAAATCGGTTTCCCAGGGGTCGACGAGGTCTAAAAATCGACCCCTATTAATTAACACGAGTTCTTATTTGAAACTTTCAAGATACTGTATAAGTTGTGTTACGTGTACCAACTTGTTATAAGAACGACTAATATTTTAGTAGGAAGTATCATTGTTGTACTTTTAAAAAACTCAACAAGTTGATAAGCGTGCACGAGTGCGTACAAGATGAAAACATTTGGCTATGGGGGTCTTTTTTTTTTTTTGAGGGTGGGTAGTCATCAAATAACTTCTCCCATTCTGGGCGGAGCGGGAGGGTGTGTCAGACTCTTACTGACTAAAACCCACCCGTATTCCTTCCTGTTGCCTGTGTTGCGGGGGCCTCGGTGACCCATAAGTACCTTCCCGCGACCCCGGCAGGCATCGGCCCTAGTGGACCCCTACCTATGTGCTGACGACATCTCTTTGAGGCGCGCGTGGAATACAACGCGCCGTCGACCCGGGCCTGGTCCTTACCGGACGGTGAGCTACCCATTGCTCACCATCCGCAAGCCCGCGCCTACGGTGGCCGGAAATCCGCCCGGGATTCCCGACGCCCTGGGCGTCTCCTGCGGCGGCTAGGGGCGAGAGGGCGCGAAACTTGCCTTTCCCTCAACCGTTCCGCCTCCTCCTTCGCGAGCATTACTGCTTCGCAGAAGGAGGTGACGGCTGCCCATGCCCTTTCGCTCCGTACCATGGCCTGAACCAGGGCCGGAGGCGAGAGGTCTCTGCCGCCGATCGCCTCCACGAGGACACGGCGGTGCTCTGCCCAAGCCGGGCAGACCTCCACCGTATGCTCCACCGTGTCCTCCGGGCGATCCACACAGTGATGACACCCGGACGTTTCCTCCCGCCTTATCCGACACAGGAACCTCCCGAAACTGCCGTGTCCGGTGAGGACCTGCGTCAGGCGGAAGGTGAGGACGCCGTGGCGCCTCTCTAGCCACTCCTTAAAGAGGGGACTTATCGCCGCAATCGTGGCGTGCCCAGCACTGGGGTGCGACAACCGTACTTTCCATGATGCCATGAGATCCCGCCGGAGCTCCGTCCGCTGTGCCGCGATTTCTCGCGGCAGCGGACTTACGCCCCGGCGTTTCGCCTCCTCGCGCCATACGTGCGCGAGTAGTTTTGCCTCCAGATCCCATGGCGGCAATCCGGCAAGGAGGCTCGCTGCCTCACAGGAGACCGTGCGGTATCCCCGGACCATCCGGATGGCCATGACCCATACGGGAGCCCCGTAGAGGGCCATGGACCGCACGACCCCCGCGTAGAGCCTCCGGCAGGAGGCGTTTGGACCCCCTAGATTGGGCAGGAGCCGCTATGGGGGTCTGAGGTATCAGTTCGTTTTGGAAAAGGGGTCTATTGCCCAAAATAGTTTGGGAATCCCTGGTCTAGATCAACAAGAGACGGCGCTACCTTCGCTTACAAAAAATATAAAACTAGAAAACTGACAGAGGATTGTGTTTGGGGTTTTCTTATAACTAAATACACGAATACATTTAGGTCAGTAACATGCACAAAAGTTAAAACTCTGCTTTGATAAGTTTCGTTAGTGTTAAAGGCAACTGCATAGCTTTTACAACGTAAATCCAACATCAATCAATGTTATGAAAAGAGTCGTCTGAAAGCTGTTCAGAAATCCAAAACTTGACCATTTTATCAGTTTAAATCAAATATGCACAATTCTTTCGACAGCTATTTGCGGTCGAGGGTAGGGCAAATTAGTAATTGAAAATGTGTAATTTTCGATTCGACAACCTGTGGTTGTAAATAATTATACTGAAGTCGAAAGAAATCTACTTTCTTTGGATAGAATTAATACATGATCATACATTAACAGTCTTTAAAAATATTAGAGCTTAGGTTTCCTAAGACAGCATAGCGGCCGCAATTAAACTTTGAATGACGTCAGGAAAGCTTTGCCCATAGTAAAAAAGCTTTTTGACACCGTAACTTTAGACGTCGGTGCCATCATTTTCATGACGGCCGTCATTTAGCTGCACCTCTGTCTTAGGAAACCCTACCTTTGCCTACCGTCTGAAAGTGGTTTGCCACCAGTTAATGTTAATGTTCTGTTAATGTCCAGTTAATGTTCTGTGTGCAGTGCTAAACTATGGTCCATTCCAAAAATATCTAATTAAAATGTAAATAAATGGATCAGAAAATATACTTGTGGATACGAACTTGTAGTCCCACTTACAAATTGAGTGCTTAGATTTAATTATTTGAATACTTTAACCAGAAATTCTAACTTTAAATCATCTTGAAGATGTTTTTCATTTGACAATTGAGGTAATTTTGAACCTTAATTGTTATCTGATTGAAAATCTGAGGTTCGTTCATTTTTCAATGAAAATTTAGTACCGTTGTTTCAACAATAATTGTTGCAAAAAGAGGTCAGATATAAAATGTAAACCTTCAAAATATAGATGAATGTGTAATTAATTCCCTTTGGTGAGTGATTGCGTAACAATTTAATCTGAACAGTGTTTGTTAACACTTTCATCACGTGCTATTAGAGCATACAGTAGGTACGTTGGTCCTCACCACTTTGGACTGCACGGTGACCTGCAGGATGCTGGGCACCAGCTTGCACCAGAAGTCCAGCAGGATGCAGGTGGTGGTGTTGTGTGGCTCGCTGCAGGGCGGCGAGGAAGCTGCCAGCTGTTCCAGGTATAAGGTCCATAGTTGACAGAGGACGAAGGCGTGGAGGAGGGCTGACATGCGAAGTGCAGCAGGCTTTGTTTGTTCGACATATGATGACATTATTGTCTGAGGACAATTAATATAAATAACATTATGTGGGAGCAAAAAATAGACGCTACAGGGTAGTAACAGGACTGACGGACATGTTTAATTGTGTATATTATAGGGGTACTTTTAATCATAATGTGTGTTGGCGCTATTGTTGAGATCTAATTTAAAATCCAAGATGGCGGCCGTACCATATAATAGTTATTCGACGCGTGAATAATTTTTGAGCATCTTCAAAGATACCTTGATCCTAATTCCGAAAATGAAATCAATTTCAAGATGGTGGCTTTATAATACTGTTCGGGGCAAATTCTTCACCCAATGAATGAGTAAGATTTGGGTTCCTCGCCGCTTTCAGTTAAGTTAGTTCAGCGGAAGACCTGTTCCCGCTGGAACGCGCGAGCGACTCGCTGCCGCACGCTCCGCTGTGCTGCGCGCCGCACACCGAGCTCGTCATCACAGAAGACGCATGTTCGCCTGAACCCGCTACACTTCTTGATATAAATGATCGTTAGAGACGCTCGCATGTCTCGCGATAGCCCGCTCTGTTCGTCCGCTGTTGCGTGTATAAGGGCTGACACGTGTAGCCACAATTTATAAAAACCGTTAATCTCGAACTCTAATTGTTTTGGATAACGCTCTGCAATAACGCTTTTAACCGTGTTTCTTGAGCTTCGTCATCCTCATCATCGCCAGCTGAAGAAGGCATCGCAGAACTCGTTGGCTACTTTTTCTTAGTAACTCCAATGTCTGGTGCTTCTCGTAATTGGTGTGAACACGTTCAGTACTTTTCTCTCCGCATCAATAAAAATGAAATCGCAAAAAAAAAATCAGCTGTTCCATACATTTTGTCGATTTAAGTGAACACAAATGTATGGAACAGCTGATTTTTTTTTTCGCGATTTCAAGGTTGGTCCCATAGAAAAAGTTGTTCAAAATGATGAGTACAATGACCCCTTTTCGGTTTTAGGGTAAACAAAAACTAACGCTGTATACAGGTATGTTTTACTGTAAAATCGAAAAAAAAAATACTTAGGAAATTGACTATCAAGTTTGAATGTCAGTAAATTCAAATAACACCGTCTTTGCCACTCGTTTGAAATGGGTATAAATTAGTAAATTGCTAAACTAGACATTTACCTGATCGTGATCATACATAGTTGATGTAATTTCCCATAGAAAATATTGTTCAAAATGACGAGTGCAATGACCCCTTTTCGGGTTTAGGTTAAACAAAAACTAATATTGTATAGCCGGCAGCTGGTGCGTGCGGCTGTGGCACAGTACGACAGTTACCTGTATATAGTCAGTGATGTGGCACGTGGCGTCCTGCGGCACGGGCTGGTGCGCGGCCTGCGCGTGCGGCGGCAGCTGGTGCGTGCGGCTGTGGCACAGTACGACAGTTACCTGTATATAGTCAGTGATGTGGCACGTGGCGTCCTGCGGCACGGGCTGGTGCGCGGCCTGCGCGTGCGGCGGCAGCTGGTGCGTGCGGCTGTGGCACAGTACGACAGTTACCTGTATATAGTCAGTGATGTGGCACGTGGCGTCCTGCGGCACGGGCTGGTGCGCGGCCTGCGCGTGCGGCGGCAGCTGGTGCGTGCGGCTGTGGCACAGTACGACAGTTACCTGTATATAGTCAGTGATGTGGCACGTGGCGTCCTGCGGCACGGGCTGGTGCGCGGCCTGCGCGTGCGGCGGCAGCTGGTGCGTGCGGCTGTGGCACAGTACGACAGTTACCTGTATATAGTCAGTGATGTGGCACGTGGCGTCCTGCGGCACGGGCTGGTGCGCGGCCTGCGCGTGCGGCGGCAGCTGGTGCGTGCGGCTGTGGCACAGTACGACAGTTACCTGTATATAGTCAGTGATGTGGCACGTGGCGTCCTGCGGCACGGGCTGGTGCGCGGCCTGCGCGTGCGGCGGCAGCTGGTGCGTGCGGCTGTGGCACAGTACGACAGTTACCTGTATATAGTCAGTGATGTGGCACGTGGCGTCCTGCGGCACGGGCTGGTGCGCGGCCTGTGCGTGCGGCGGCAGCTGGTGCGTGCGGCTGTGGCACAGTACGACAGTTACCTGTATATAGTCAGTGATGTGGCACGTGGCGTCCTGCGGCACGGGCTGGTGCGCGGCCTGCGCGTGCGGCGGCAGCTGGTGCGTGCGGCTGTGGCACAGTACGACAGTTACCTGTATATAGTCAGTGATGTGGCACGTGGCGTCCTGCGGCACGGGCTGGTGCGCGGCCTGCGCGTGCGGCGGCAGCTGGTGCGTGCGGCTGTGGCACAGTACGACAGTTACCTGTATATAGTCAGTGATGTGGCACGTGGCGTCCTGCGGCACGGGCTGGTGCGCGGCCTGCGCGTGCGGCGGCAGCTGGTGCGTGCGGCTGTGGCACAGTACGACAGTTACCTGTATATAGTCAGTGATGTGGCACGTGGCGTCCTGCGGCACGGGCTGGTGCGCGGCCTGCGCGTGCGGCGGCAGCTGGTGCGTGCGGCTGTGGCACAGTACGACAGTTACCTGTATATAGTCAGTGATGTGGCACGTGGCGTCCTGCGGCACGGGCTGGTGCGCGGCCTGCGCGTGCGGCGGCAGCTGGTGCGTGCGGCTGTGGCACAGTACGACAGTTACCTGTATATAGTCAGTGATGTGGCACGTGGCGTCCTGCGGCACGGGCTGGTGCGCGGCCTGCGCGTGCGGCGGCAGCTGGTGCGTGCGGCTGTGGCACAGTACGACAGTTACCTGTATATAGTCAGTGATGTGGCACGTGGCGTCCTGCGGTACGGGCTGGTGCGCGGCCTGCGCGTGCGGCGGCAGCTGGTGCGTGCGGCTGTGGCACAGTACGACAGTTACCTGTATATAGTCAGTGATGTGGCACGTGGCGTCCTGCGGCACGGGCTGGTGCGCGGCCTGCGCGTGCGGCGGCAGCTGGTGCGTGCGGCTGTGGCACAGTACGACAGTTACCTGTATATAGTCAGTGATGTGGCACGTGGCGTCCTGTGGCACGGGCTGGTGCGCGGCCTGCGCGTGCGGCGGCAGCTGGTGCGTGCGGCTGTGGCACAGTACGACAGTTACCTGTATATAGTCAGTGATGTGGCACGTGGCGTCCTGTGGCACGGGCTGGTGCGCGGCCTGCGCGTGCGGCGGCAGCTGGTGCGTGCGGCTGTGGCACAGTACGACAGTTACCTGTATATAGTCAGTGATGTGGCACGTGGCGTCCTGCGGCACGGGCTGGTGCGCGGCCTGCGCGTGCGGCGGCAGCTGGTGCGTGCGGCTGTGGCACAGTACGACAGTTACCTGTATATAGTCAGTGATGTGGCACGTGGCGTCCTGCGGCACGGGCTGGTGCGCGGCCTGCGCGTGCGGCGGCAGCTGGTGCGTGCGGCTGTGGCACAGTACGACAGTTACCTGTATATAGTCAGTGATGTGGCACGTGGCGTCCTGCGGCACGGGCTGGTGCGCGGCCTGCGCGTGCGGCGGCAGCTGGTGCGTGCGGCTGTGGCACAGTACGACAGTTACCTGTATATAGTCAGTGATGTGGCACGTGGCGTCCTGCGGCACGGGCTGGTGCGCGGCCTGCGCGTGCGGCGGCAGCTGGTGCGTGCGGCTGTGGCACAGTACGACAGTTACCTGTATATAGTCAGTGATGTGGCACGTGGCGTCCTGCGGCACGGGCTGGTGCGCGGCCTGCGCGTGCGGCGGCAGCTGGTGCGTGCGGCTGTGGCACAGTACGACAGTTACCTGTATATAGTCAGTGATGTGGCACGTGGCGTCCTGCGGCACGGGCTGGTGCGCGGCCTGCGCGTGCGGCGGCAGCTGGTGCGTGCGGCTGTGACACAGTACGACAGTTACCTGTATATAGTCAGTGATGTGGCACGTGGCGTCCTGCGGCACGGGCTGGTGCGCGGCCTGCGCGTGCGGCGGCAGCTGGTGCGTGCGGCTGTGGCACAGTACGACAGTTACCTGTATATAGTCAGTGATGTGGCACGTGGCGTCCTGCGGCACGGGCTGGTGCGCGGCCTGCGCGTGCGGCGGCAGCTGGTGCGTGCGGCTGTGGCACAGTACGACAGTTACCTGTATATAGTCAGTGATGTGGCACGTGGCGTCCTGCGGCACGGGCTGGTGCGCGGCCTGCGCGTGCGGCGGCAGCTGGTGCGTGCGGCTGTGGCACAGTACGACAGTTACCTGTATATAGTCAGTGATGTGGCACGTGGCGTCCTGCGGCACGGGCTGGTGCGCGGCCTGCGCGTGCGGCGGCAGCTGGTGCGTGCGGCTGTGGCACAGTACGACAGTTACCTGTATATAGTCAGTGATGTGGCACGTGGCGTCCTGCGGCACGGGCTGGTGCGCGGCCTGCGCGTGCGGCGGCAGCTGGTGCGTGCGGCTGTGGCACAGTACGACAGTTACCTGTATATAGTCAGTGATGTGGCACGTGGCGTCCTGCGGCACGGGCTGGTGCGCGGCCTGCGCGTGCGGCGGCAGCTGGTGCGTGCGGCTGTGGCACAGTACGACAGTTACCTGTATATAGTCAGTGATGTGGCACGTGGCGTCCTGCGGCACGGGCTGGTGCGCGGCCTGCGCGTGCGGCGGCAGCTGGTGCGTGCGGCTGTGGCACAGTACGACAGTTACCTGTATATAGTCAGTGATGTGGCACGTGGCGTCCTGCGGCACGGGCTGGTGCGCGGCCTGCGCGTGCGGCGGCAGCTGGTGCGTGCGGCTGTGGCACAGTACGACAGTTACCTGTATATAGTCAGTGATGTGGCACGTGGCGTCCTGCGGCACGGGCTGGTGCGCGGCCTGCGCGTGCGGCGGCAGCTGGTGCGTGCGGCTGTGGCACAGTACGACAGTTACCTGTATATAGTCAGTGATGTGGCACGTGGCGTCCTGCGGCACGGGCTGGTGCGCGGCCTGCGCGTGCGGCGGCAGCTGGTGCGTGCGGCTGTGGCACAGTACGACAGTTACCTGTATATAGTCAGTGATGTGGCACGTGGCGTCCTGCGGCACGGGCTGGTGCGCGGCCTGCGCGTGCGGCGGCAGCTGGTGCGTGCGGCTGTGGCACAGTACGACAGTTACCTGTATATAGTCAGTGATGTGGCACGTGGCGTCCTGCGGCACGGGCTGGTGCGCGGCCTGCGCGTGCGGCGGCAGCTGGTGCGTGCGGCTGTTGCACAGCGCGCCCATGACCAGCCACGATATGAGGCGCACGCGGGTCACGCACTCACATACCTCTCGAGACCTGGGAACGTTTTACTTGAATTACCCTCAGTACGTAAACCCTATTTAGGTTATATATTTTTAATCTGTGGTCAAATTTCATGTCAAGTTGATTTGATTGGCTGTTTGTTTTTGATTAACCAATCGCAGCATTTTCTCATGAGATTTGTCAGTGTCAGAAAACTGTTGTGGTCATCAGACTTTCAGCAATCGGGTGTGTCATCATATGATCCTAGCGAAAACTGAATAACTGTTTGCCACATACCGTAGGGTAAGGGGGATATTATACTAGCATATGTCTATCAGTCATAGATCCTGAGTTCGATTTCCACATCGGGCAAAGTGTTATTGAGTTTTTCCATATGTAATTTCTCAGTAGCAGCCCGGAGTCGTGAGTTTGTGCCCGGTTAATAGCAATGTGCTCGCCCCCTATTACGTGGGACTTAAACATAACTGGCGAAATGTGGGTGTTCTATGAGTACACCTCTGCCTAACCTTTCGGGGAATACAAGCGTAATATCAGTCATAGATATATAAGCTACGGAATAATATATATTTCATATTGGATAAGAGATATAACCCTTTAATGAGACATGATAAGTGTAATATTCCACTAAGAACAATTTACCAGAAAAAAACAACAACAAAATGCTTGATTGTGAACGACAAATAAAACTGCGAGTATCAAAAGTAATTAATAAACAAACCTCCTTATGTTTTATTTATAAACGTTTAACAAAATGACAACTCGGACTTATTTTATTGAAGTAAAGGCTGAGGAAACGTCAGATGACAAATCTTGGGAATAAAATTGTCATCTGACAGTTTTTGTATGGAAAACCTGTCTAAAATTCACAATTATTCCTCGGATATCTAAAGATACCTGCCATTGGAAAATCAGCCCTTAGTCTATAATTAAAACGTCAGAAAAACTGCGACAGTGTTATGTAAAGAAAGAGACATACGAGTAGGTTTATTTGTCACAGAAACACGTTTATAAAAAAAGTAGCTCGGTATGTAACCCGATCAGTACCTACTAACGATTAATAACCTAAACTATTAATACAACATATGACATTGAGAATTTGATTACTTAAAAGAAAAAAAAAACTAATCTCAAATCTCTCTTAGCGTTTAAAAATGTATTTGTCATAATTACCCTGGCAATGACGCGCTGATCCAAGGTGTCATATGCCTGGCCGGCTGCGGTCGATCCTGCCTCCCACGGCTATGTTCTAGAGCCAGTTCCATGGCCACATATTGGGCTATGCCACCCTTCACTATGGCCCCCAATGTATCTTCGTTCAGACAGATTAGGTTGCGGTTCACGATCGATTTTGAGACGGAGCCCTGAAGAAAAATGAATAGCGTTTAAATATTATATAATAAAGATATAAAACACAGTGAAATAAAGTACAAAAGAAGAAATTTTATGAACGAAAATAGTAGATTGTACAACTAGTGCATAAAATGGCTCGTTTATGCCCGATTTATACAGTACTTATTCACTTCGATTGCGACAAAATAACAGGCATAAAGTATAAAACAGTGAAAAAGTGATTAAACTAAAACAATGGAATAGTTTTAGTTTAATCACTCTTTCACTGTTCAAAAATGTTGCAAAATTAAAGAAGACAATAGGTAATTCCCACCACGAAACTTTTTAAAAGCTTTTTTTTTCTTAATTTTCAACATGTGTCATTCGACTTGGGTACTTCATACTGCCAAGCCATAAAAACAAATCTTTGCGTTTTTAAATTATGATTGACAATTATTTCATCTGGTTTATTAAAACAACGACAGAAAACACGGAAGTGATATAAATTATAACAATAAAATAACGACTTTAATCTGCAATGTTTTATTGTGCGTTGGGTGGTTGGGCCTGATTATCTTAGTCTTAGAAAAAAAATACTTTATGCACTAGAGCATAAAAAGCGACTTTATGTCGCCTACGCACAACATAAAGATGATTTTTTAGAGCATGAGAAGGGGAAACAAAATAACGTGCCTTATAAGAATTTGTTAGCGTTGCCGCATGGTTATCGCAAAGCAATAAAAACAAAAGAAGTCGAAATTGGACTTGAATTATATTTGCATTGTTTGAGAAGTATAAGTGGCCAGTTTTTTATACGCAGTTTATTATAACACATCCCTTTCCTTAAACTCAAACTCAAAGCATTTATTTCAATTAAACCATTTACAGGCACTTTTGAATTGTCAAGGAGTCGGTCAGTTAGAAATATGAAGCTAGTTGCCCATTCCAAAGCGTAGTAGGTACCTATGGAGAAGAACGGGCAAGAAACTCCATGGACACTCTTTTAAATTAAATTGATACATAAAAATTAGTACAAAAATAATGTTGAAATTATAACTAAATGTGAGGACGATGTAAAATAAAAAAAACGCGTCCATAGTAGAAAGAGAAACAAAAACAATTTCTAAATAAAATAATTACAAATAAGCCGAGGACGCTAAGAGGTGACCAGTCCCAACTAACGGCGCCCGTTCACGAGCATGACGCATGGATTAGCACCATTCAGCTCAACCATTTTGAAGGGAGTTAAATGATCCAACACACGCGCCACCATCAGCGAGACATCTGAGTGAGCATGACATACTCTCAGCCGCCAGGGCCCATTCAAGTCAATTACATAACCGGTAAATGGTAGCTCTATCATACATAGTACTCACACCTGTGCAATGCAATTATACAATACAACGTAGGTTGAATTTATACAATGCAAAGATAGTCTTACAATGTTCAGCTGCTCCAACAGTATTTTCAAATGTTAATTATTCAATTGGTTGTGGTTGTGGAGCAGGACCAGTATTGAGCCAACCATTTTTATCAGCGATGTAATCACCCAACTTATAATATGCCTGCCTGCATAGTGTTTGATACAAGATTTGAATTTCATTTCATTCAGTTGAAGTATGTGGGGTGGAATTTTATTGTAACATTTTAAACAGTACCCCATGAAAGATGAGTCTACTTTAGCCAGTCTGAAACCTGGCTGAGATAATAGGTCCCTATTTCTAGTACTATAATTATGTCTTTCACCTCTTTTACTAAAATGATGTAAATTTTTCTTACGTACATGATGTTTTCGTAGATATATTGACAAGGTACCGACATGATGTTAATGTCCTTAAACCGGTCCCTTAGAGAATCGCGCCTGCGAAGATTATAAATGGCTCTGATAGCTCTTTTCTGCAGAATAAAAATTGACTCGATGTCTGCAGCCTGTCCCCAAAGTAAAATACCGTAAGACCTGATACTATGAAAGTAACTAAAATAGACTAGCCTCGCGGTATCTACATCAGTAAATTGACGGATTTTTCTGACAGCATATGCCGCTGAACTTAGCCGTCCTGCAAGAGATGTTAAATGAGGACCCCATTGTAGCCTTGAGTCGAGCGTGATCCCCAGGAAAACAGTTTTATCGACGAATTCTAGTTTCTCTTGATTCAATACTATCTCATAATCACCACTTTTGACATTTGGTAAAAAAGTCGAATGCACTTAGTTTTTTTCCCATTTAATACTAAATTATTGGCAGTGAACCAATTCTGAACCTGCAATAGGGCGTTATTTACGTCGTCAACATTAATAGCACGTCTATCTACCTTAAAAATTAAAGAAGTATCATCAGCAAGTAACACCATTTGTGGTTGATTATTTAATAAATGGAGTAGATCGTTAATATACACTAAAAAGAGGAAAGGACCCAATATCGAGCCTTGTGGAACACCCATTTTTACTTTTAAACCGAGTGAATTGATACCATTAATTTGTACTTGCTGTTGTCTATCATTTAAATAAGATTTTACTAAGCTGAGCGCATGTTTTCCAAGTCCGTAATGCTCAAGTTTCAAGAGTAAGGTTTCGTGGTCGACGCAATCAAATGCCTTGGAGAGGTCACAAAAGATTCCTATGGCGTCTTGCGCTTCTTCCCACGCGTTAAAAATGTGTCTTAGTAAGGTTACACCGGCGTCGGTCTTACGAACTATTAAACACATTAACACCATTCACTCGTAACAGGCAAGCGCATATTACAGCCGCAATGACTCATACAAAATGTACGAAAGTTATAAGGATTTTTACATTGCGGTGATGTCCGCCTTAGTGAGCGCAAGCCTAATTAGATAAATGATTTTTATTTCTGTAAGTAGGTTTGTACAAACAGTTTTACACGTCAATCATATTTTTAAAATAAAACTAGACGAGGTCGGCGTTTCCTGTCTGACTACTCTGAGTGAAGGCCGAAACAAACTCAGAGGTCAGTCTCTTTTAAAGTCCAGACATAATATTGGTCAGATCATGTGAAGGCCATGAAGATTGGTGTCTGAAATGGTATTTTGAGGATCTTCCTTCAAAAGACCATTTCAGACTGGACAGCTATGGTTCTTACCACTCAGATTGAGTGGAGCTGTTCAGTCAGTGCACGCATTTGTCAGTAATCGTGCAGCTCAAATCAGAACTTAAAGAACTCAACGATGCGACGGACAATATCAAAGAAAGTTAAAATATTTGTGTAGGCCGCTCGTACTATACCTTGATCTTGTTGAGCAGGTGCGGGTCGTGCAGCAGGTCGATCATGTCGGGCAGGTGCGGCCGCATGCAGTCCACCGCCCCGCCGGCCACCTCGTACTATACCTTGATCTTGTTGAGCAGGTGCGGGTCGTGCAGCAGGTCGATCATGTCGGGCAGGTGCGGCCGCATGCAGTCCACCGCCCCGCCGGCCACCTCGTACTATACCTTGATCTTGTTGAGCAGGTGCGGGTCGTGCAGCAGGTCGATCGTGTCGGGCAGGTGCGGCCGCATGCAGTCCACCGCCCCGCCGGCCACCTCGTACTATACCTTGATCTTGTTGAGCAGGTGCGGGTCGTGCAGCAGGTCGATCATGTCGGGCAGGTGCGGCCGCATGCAGTCCACCGCCCCGCCGGCCACCTCGTACTATACCTTGATCTTGTTGAGCAGGTGCGGGTCGTGCAGCAGGTCGATCATGTCGGGCAGGTGCGGCCGCATGCAGTCCACCGCCCCGCCGGCCACCTCGTACTATACCTTGATCTTGTTGAGCAGGTGCGGGTCGTGCAGCAGGTCGATCATGTCGGGCAGGTGCGGCCGCATGCAGTCCACCGCCCCGCCGGCCACCTCGTACTATACCTTGATCTTGTTGAGCAGGTGCGGGTCGTGCAGCAGGTCGATCATGTCGGGCAGGTGCGGCCGCATGCAGTCCACCGCCCCGCCGGCCACCTCCCGCGCGTCGTGCGCGGCCAGCTCGCCGCCCGCCAGCTGCGGGGGCAGCACCAGGCGGCAGCCGTGACCTAAACGACCATTTCCTTTTTCAATCAATTTTCTTCCAGTATTTGAATAAAGGTTTAATATTAAGAAATTGGTTCAAAATTCTTCCATTATTATCACGATTAATAATATCTAATTAGTCTGTTTTCATCATCACTGTTAGTAATCACAAATAAGTGTTTTTGTAAAACTTTTGCAGCAAATTTCGTTTGATAGATGTAATCATACTTGACAACCTTTTTTTTCAAAACTGTACAGCTAAAATTATACACATTTAACAGCATATTTGCTGATCAGAGGCTTGGTTAATTTACTAAAAAGTTTGTCAAATAAAAACACACAATTACCAATGTTTATAAACTAAACAGCTCTACAAACTTACCTTGCAGCACAAACTGTATGAGTATAAACAGGTTATCATCAGGTATGGTGGTCTTGGTCCTAAGGGCTTGGACCAACTCGTAGACCAGGACCCGGCAGACCAGCAACTTGTCCCGGTCTCGACTGAAGACCCGAGTGCACACCACGGACAGTTCAGATATCACGGACAACTTGAGCACGAAGTTCTGCACCCCATAGCTGATGATCTTGGTTATCGGCTCCAGGATACTCTGGGGAGCAAAGAGAGCGGTCACGCGAAAATTAATATTTGCAACTAGGAACTGGGGCCATTTGAGGCTGGAAACAGATACATTTGAACCACTGAAAATTGAATTTCATATTCAATGCCCCAAATGAGTCCGTTTCAAATGGGTCCAGTTTCTTGCTGCAAATAATAATACTCACCTTACCGGTCTATTTACCCCCCAGAACAGGTAGAAGTCGAAACGAACAAAATTTTGAAGTCAAATTCGAATATAGTGGTACAAAATTCCATTACATTCCACACAATATACAATTAATATCAGCAGTTTATGTTTTTCAGTACCAGGCTGGAGTCTGGATTTGTGCCGTATTGTGTGTACGGAGCGAGGATTATTGTCAACGTAAGTTGCAATGGTCACACGGAAATTTTGAGAAAGATCTGCTTTAAATATTGTGTAGAGCACAGGGCCCAACACTGAACCCTGAAGTACACCTACCGTGATATCATAGAATGGAGATGTGCAATCATCTTCCCTTACTTCAAATATCATACCTGAAAGATATAAGCTTATAATTTTAAAATATGTATGGGGTAGTAACTGCTTGATTTTAAACAATAGCCCTCTGTGCGAGACTTTATCAAAGGCCTTTTGTATGTCTAGAAAGACAGAGGAATAAGTACGGATGGAGGAGTTTTCTTTTTCCTCCAGTGATTTTTTGTCTGCTGCAAATTATATGTACCTGTTCTACTGTACCAGGCTCCTGTCGGAACCCAAACTGGTGATCTGGTGTAATAGATTTTTATTGTAGGATAGTTAGCATTCTGTACAGCAGTAGTTTTTCAAACAGCTTTGAGATCACTGGTAGGATAGGTCGGTATGATTTAATGTCATGAACCGGCTTACCTTCTTTGTGAATCATGACAATCTATGATACTTTCCATAAGCTTGGGTAGTGTCCAGTCCTAAGGATACTATTGAACAAAGATGTCATGTGCACTATCGCCTTCCTGGACAACTGTCCAGGAAGGCAAAGAGGATCTCTTTGCTAATGAAATCAAAGCCCAGAGCCTTTTTGCTATCAAGACTTTACTTCCTTAACAACTTCTTTTGGGGTAAAAGGTTTGACTAGTAGATTCAATTGCAAGTCCTGATTCAATACCAGATCTTTCTCAGTTTCATCAGCATAAGTTCTACCGAGTTTGGTGTGAATACTTTTGCTAGACTGTGTTACTTTTGCTTTTGCTTTTTTTGTTACTTTTGCTCTGCAAATAGTTCTGCCTTTTGTTTCCTTGTTCCACTGTCAAGCTTGATGGGAGGCTTTGTATTTTGAGGCTGGTTCATACCACGTGCAGCCTTTCAAAGGGAGTAGTTTGCTTTGGTTACAGTGAGCGATCCTATGTGTGTTTGCATTGTCCTCGCATTTTTAGAGTTTCTTTTACTTCCAGAATAGCCTTATTCAATGCTTTTTATCCACGCTACACAGATTCGTTTGCCACACACGACGAAGTCTATGTTTTTTAACTACCGGAAAATGGTGGATTCTAGAGTACATTGCCAGCATGCAACTTGAAAAGAGGTGGTTATTTTTTTTTGTTGTTTGTTCAATATGATGAGCTGGGCTGCTTTTAAATCTATCGACACTTCAACTATGTTTCGAACAGAGTCCCAATCTGTACGGTGATTATAAAGTGGTTGATGTTCTGTGCTAGCTGTGGTACTCTGTGTGTGTGTGGCTTTTGTTTTATTATTTATCACGTTTTCAGTAGGCGCTTTTCTCAATAGAATTCTCTGTTCCTTTGTATTGTATGTTATAGTCACAATTTCCTGATACACTTCACATCCTTTGTAATGTAATCAGCAGGGTGGCTTTCAAGAGTAAAGGCACATTTAACTGGGCTAGTGCGGTCTTTTTTAGGACAGTCTACTGTGTTGTGAGCACCAGCACAATATGGCCGTAGACAGTTTGTTATATAGTTTATGTTTGATCTATGGTTTCGATATTATGTCATCTTGACTTGTAAAAATAACGTCAGTGTACCTTAATAGTTGCCGCGACAAGATGGTTTAGAAGAGTGTCCTTAACTCTTCGACATATTTTGATCTGCATTCACAAATTTTGAATAAATGTACAGTCAGCAAGAAAATTGGCAGTTTACACAAAAACTTATTTTGATGCCAATCGATCCTGTTTCGTAAAGGGATCAAAAAACTCTATAGGACCAACAGAAGTTTGAGTACTAGAAAAATCAGAAATAGCAAAAAAAAACTCCAACCTACTTTTTTTACGATAAATTTTAGACTGGCCAAAAATAAACAATAAAGATTAACTTCAAATTTAAAAAATAATAATAATTGCACAAATGTTTGCAACAATTGCATCAAGGCTTTGTGCAATTCTTTTGTGAAATATATTGAAAAAACAAGACGGTGGCGTTAGATATGGTTTTGGCCACGCACCAAAAGAAAATTGTAGCGCTATAGTTACCTTATGCTGCGCCGCAGCGGGTATCTTGAGCGCCGCCGTGGCCGCCCGCAGCAGCGGCAGCACGTCGTCGATCTGGTGCAGCAGCAGCGCCGCCCCGCGCAGCAGCGCCTCCAGCTGCTGCACCAGCGCCGCGCACGCGCTGAGCGGGCCCAGCGCCTCGGGCGCCAGGCACTCCAGGTACATCGCGATGTTGCCCGCTATTACTGTTATTTGCTGGAACAAATATTCTTGATTTAGAAATTATTGTTTTGTGGTTATTTTTAGACACAAAACATTTTGTTAACATCGTCATCCACAGCCCGACTTCGCCCACTGCTGGGTCTATGCCCATTCTTTTCTTGTGCTAATTGCAATGCCCTTGTGCCAACCTCTTCCAGTTCTACCCGCGACAGCAACAATACAGACCACCCATCTCGCCAAAAAACTTTACTATTACTTAACAATAAGGGTTAGGGGTTAACAATTGCGGCGGAGATCTATCGCATCCGGCCCTGTTCCAGGCCATGGAACGGAGCGAGAGGGCATGGGCAGCCGTTACCTCCTTCTGCGAAGCAGTAATGCTCGCGAAGGAGGAGGCGGGATGGGTGAGGGAAAGGCAAATGTCGCGCCCTCTCGCCCCTAGCCGCCGCAGGAGACGCCCTGGGCGTGGATTTTAGTCAGTAAGAGTCTAACACACCCTCCCGCTCCGCCCAGAGCGGAAGAAGTTATATGATAATATCCCAACCAAAAAAAAAGGGGGGGTTAACAATTGTTTTTTCTGAATATACAAAGGTACATTCAGGGATTGATGAAATTAATGATTAATTTTTGCAAACAGATAATAAAGGCAGTACTCACATCGACTGGCAGAGTCTTCTTAGAGTTGAGATGTTCCACCACCAGCTGCAGCGGACCGCAAGGGTATAACTCGTTGAAGTCGACGAACGCCTGCGCTATGCTCTTGAAGAACATTTGGCGCTGTTTCTCTGGGAAAAGAACAAGGAAGATGTTCTAAAATGGCTTCCAACTGGTTTGGCTGAAAGGCCGTACAACGCAAAAAGTAACTCATACTCTTGAGATGCACATGCAAAATGTTTTGCACTTGGCATTCCAATGCCTAATACAGTGCGAATTTGTTGATAAGTATTTTTTTGTCAGTTTCAGTCAGTTGTCGTACGGTATCAATATTGGATTATATGTAACCGCCGTCGCCAGCCGACCTTCACGTACATCGTCATATAGATGATCAAGTTAAATTCTCCGGACCACGAAAACACAGAGCTGCGACATGGGGTATCATAAATGCCAATTGAAGTCTCAGGCAACTCTCTTGTTGACTTATGTCACAGCGAAAATTATAAAAAATCATTAAGCGACAATTCTCACGAGTTAAATTCATTGTAATAGCGACACATCATTTTCGACGCCACAATGAAAAAAACAAATGACAGTCTCGCAAATTAAAAAGTAACATGTTCCCACAGAGTTCGTTTTTCGAATCCCGTAAATGCCTTTTATTTTTTTATTGTAAGTTGCCAGTTCCAGAAACTTTCAGGCCCCACGTACGATCTGACTATGCATACGACTGTATCTGTTTTTTATGTGTTATTGTATAGTATTTATTGCTGTTAATTGGACAACGTAACGACAACTAGACGCGTTATATTATAAACTATATCTAGACAAGTAAAATTTAATGCATTGTGCTTTTATAAGTTTCAACTCAATTTATGTTAATTTCACAATTAATGTCAAAAACTCAACAGCAAAGCAGCATTTATATTTTTGCAGTGCCCTATCAGGGTTCATGTACAAAACCGACAGTAATCTATTGAACAATGTGCTATGGGCATGAGAGCAAATAAATAAATAAGAAACATCACAAAGCCGCTACCTACGCATTCAAATCTAACGTTGAACAAATATTATTGCTGGGAAACGACTTTTATTTTTGATGTAAACGATCGCTGTTTATGTGGAGCTGTGGAGCAGGAGTTGTAGGGATATTTAATATTAAGTTGAGTTATATTTAAAACAGTTTTTTTTGTCAGAAGTTTCCCAAGTGTGGTCTCCAGTAGGTTCAAAAAAAATATCACAATGACATCCCAGTGTATGTGACTCTCGGCTTCGTTAAGCGTCTTTTTACACCGGTTATATGAGATTTGACAACATAATCAATTCAATAGGTTCTCAGAAATTGGGAGTAAGTCTATGATTGACCTGAAATCAGCTGCGTTAATTCATCATGTCCATTTTTGTCTGCCAATGACTGTCTAGCAAAAACATCATTAAATAAAACTAAACTGATTTTATAAACTCATACTTCAAGTAACTAAAATTTACCCAAAAAAAAATGTTTTTTTTTTGTATTATCTCGTTTATAAATTGATATTCATCACGTCTGCAGTTTTCCTAGCTAATATAATGTGACCCCGTATTAAAAGAATTTATGGTTGTTGGAGGAGCGGCAAAACAACCGATTGTTATAATGTAACTTGGAATTTCCAAAGAGCGTCAGAAGTCTATGAAGACCACCATGCCATAGTTTACAGGGTGGGAAGTTGAAGCGGGTCCTGGAGAAGAAGTACTCTAAATATTGATGCAAGCCATTTTTACTCAAAGAAAACATTAGTTTTTATTTTTCAAAAGTATGTACAACGGATTCAAACATTTTGGAAACTCGCTCGAAAATAGCTGTACCGGGAAATGAACAAACTAAAAGGCGAAATAGAACTGTATTTTTGTGACACCTTTAAAATTAAATTGTATTGAGCTGTTATAATTATGGTGAACAGTAAAGCATATCCTGTACCTGTAGATCTTAAATAAACATAAAAATCAAATCTATCCAACCTGGAGTCCGTTGCAAGAATATCTGCAGGAACACGTTGTTGGGAGCCAGCTGGTGCAGCACACAGCGCAGGAACTGGTGCGCCACGAACACGGCGCTGCCGGGCAGCCGCGTGTTGGTCTCCGCCTGCCACGAGTAGTTGCCTAGCTGGACCACCCTGTGCCAAAATATTGTTCAGATAGAACTCGCAAGGCGAGTTTATATCGTAGTCTCTAAATCAAACATACCAACATTACGACTTAAAGCGCTGACAAGACCCAATTGACCAAAATAGGCTTCTCTTAAGAAAGAAAACTGCCAAATCTGTATAGTTTGTGATAGCGGAAAATATATGTTAATTTTGAACATATTTCCCAGAACTTGGTTGTTACCAAAACACGTTTTGAAAAAAAATCTCGATACAAACTAACGTTAAACTAACCTCTTACCTTAAGTTCTAATCCAAAATATCTGTATTAAATATCAACATACGTTACGTATTTAATTAATAACAAGCACGCCTTATTTGAATGCAGAACTTAGTTTTTTATTATTTTCGATTACTCAATTCAAATCTGAGAAAATAAATAATTGCTTCATATTTTGCAATAAATTACAAGCGTTTTGTCGTCGCCCTTCTCTTTCTTTTCTATGCAATCTGACATTGACCGCGGTTTAGGTGTTGTTCTTAATGAGTAACTTTAGTTTTATAGAGGCATGAGGAACAGGGTGTATAGTTCACTCATCCTCCATAGAAAAGGGAGGATCCTCCGACCAGACGGGTGTCGTGTCTGGTGGGCAACTGCCCGACGGTTGATGTCGGGATGTTGTATATATGCTAGTTGCGCGGTAAACTCTGCTTGCGCGATGCAGGATTTTGCGTGACGTCAGTGTGATGCGTAGCTCGTATGTGGCGACGTAGATGCCGCCACATCACTCCCCTCCGGAGACCGGAGGTCGATAGTGGGCTGAGTCGTGTATCTTGCGATGCTTGCCAGTGCCAGATGTGGTTCCAGTGCGTCGGAACCGGTTGTCGCATAGTTCGCGGTGGGTCGGAACTGTCTGCGGTGATGCCCCAGTGAGTCGGGGTGGCGCTGCGGTATGCTCCAGTGAGTCGGATGTGGTACAGCGCCGGGTTGAGGGCTGACTGCTGGCGTCGACCAGGAGAGGGTTGAGGAGCTCTGCTTGTTGACCGGCCGAAAGTGCAGTGTGCTGTGCCAAGGTTGCTGGTGAGGCTTAGGGTGATGACCAGGTATGCGCGGTCGCTGCATGCTGGTGGTCAGGATACCCGTTGAAGCCGTGGGTGCTGGCTGGCTGTGTGACTCGCCGCTCGAAAGCTTGAGGAAGTGATGATGATGACGTCACGCTGAAGTGGTTGCACGAAGGCTGCGCTGACGTTCATATTCGGGGTCACCAGTATAGAGGCATGAGGAACAGGGTGTAAAGTTCACTCATCCTCCATAGAAAAGGGAGGATCCTCCGACCAGACGGGTGTCGTGTCTGGTGGGCAACTGCCCGACGGTTGATGTCGGGATGTTGTATATATGCTAGTTGCGTGGTAAACTTTGCTTGCGCGATGCAGGATTTTGCGTGACGTCAGTGTGATGCGTAGCTCGTATGTGGCGACGTAGATGCCGCCACAGTTTAAAAAGATCATGTGCGACCGTGTCGCAGTCCGACGGGTGGGTACGAGGTCTCTACCCCGTACCTGTACCTCGTAGATATCCAGGGTACACTTCTCTAAGTGTGCCCTGGATATCTTGAGATAAATGTGCCCGGGATATCTTGCGATAAGTGTGCCCGGGATATCTTGAGATTAGTGGTGGTTAATAAAGCATATAGCATAATAAAGCATCTTGCTTATCATACATAACATAAAGCAAATGCTTTCGTGGCTCGCACTTGTTGCTATTTGCTTTACATCGCACATCGCAAGCGCATGTAGTAATAAGCAACCAGGCATAGCAAAGCGGCGGGTGCCGGCCGCCGGGTGGCTAGTCGTCGCATGCTAGCGTTTGCTTTCGGTCGTGTGTGTAATCTTTTTAGGTACGGCGTGCGTTATCGCGATCTCAGGCGGCTCACGTACGTAACGTAATTTTATAAACAATGTTGTTTTGGTTCGTGCGTTTTTAGTGTAAATAAACAGTGATAGGATACGCAATATTAATTATGTAAATAAAAACTAATTGTGTAAATAAGGACAATTGACTGAGTGAGGTATCGTGTTGTTATTTTGTGTGTAGGTATTTAACGGACGAAAATGTGTAGAAGGAACATTGAACTTTTAAATACGCTTATAATGGTTTTAAATACTAACATACTTTATTTCTTAATAACACTTAATCAAATAGACAGTCTTAAGCCTGGAAAGGAAAGTTCATTGTTTTTTTTACTGTTCCGTAATAAATTCATAAACGCGATGTAATTTTCCGCTCTGACAACACCGCGCTGGTTTTATTCGCGCCCGCCCGTTTGGTCGTAACAAGTACCTACGCATATAAAAAAGCATGCTTGACATAAAGCATATAAAATAGTATGCTTAAAATAAAACGTATATAGCATTAAGCAAGTGATTGTCATAAAGCAACTTTAAACACCACTACTTGAGATAAGTGAACCCAGGATATCTTGAGATAAGTTGTAACCACGGAGCAAATACAAAGAGGAGATGTTGTAATTAGATTTCCCTATGAAACAACGCGTGACACTTTACGGGGTGAGGGGGTGTTAGATCCCGCCCACTTCTTTATTTTCCATCTACTAGTCAATAGCAAAACTATTCACTCGTCCTGTTGATTTTACTTTGTAGTTACGTAACTATCTCACACTAGATGTCACTACGTACAGGATGCACCAGGGTCGTACTCAGAATTTTGCTATGAATTAACTTTGCGAACCATGTCGATGCGTATTTTTTATTGAAATAGTGATATTATTATGAAAAAAAATAGAATAAAAAGTTTTTAATGAATGACGAAAAAGATTATTAGATTTTCTCTTATTTTGAAATGACTTATTTTGTTAGAAAGACTTATCAAGATGGTTTACAAATCTAGACTTTAAGAAAATAAAAAAAACACCTTATCCTGTTTACGTGACAATCCATCCGAAACCATGAATGTCAAATAAATAAGTGATACCAGACTAAATCAAAAGCCGCATGACATGAAAGAAGCTTCATACTTAACATGACTCTTTGGATATGGTCACGTAGGTAAAACTAATTTCAGCGTTAGAATAAATAATAGACAAATTATGTATATCGAAAAAAATTTATTAGCAAAATTCAATTTCCTGCAAAAATAACTGCTTTGGTTAGTTGTTGTCGGTTGGTTGCTCTATCATTTTCTAAGGTTGCAAAATGCTTAAAACGAATATCTATATATTTTTCAGCAATAGATTTAGTCAGAAGAATAATATGATTATCAGTCGGTGATTGGTCGAACATATGATTCACCGATTGTTTGAAATAATTTTGTCCAATAAGGGATTTTAGTGTATTCGATACAATTTTATGTTTACGGAAAACAGGAGAATTTAAAGATTTCGATTTCACAGAACGGATGCTACATTCGGTTCGTATACATATATTTATGACATCTTTAGATGGGAAAGTAAGACCACCTTTATTTTTAGTTTTTATCAAATAAAGGTCATCATCATCGTAATTATCAGCATATAATTCATAAAGACAGCTCTCACATTTAATTTTAGAATGTAAATAATTGACAACAAACCCAGAAATATATGCAACTATTTGACGGCGCAAATAATCACCTATCGTTGTATTTAACTGCTCATCAAATTCTAACAACAAATCATCAGGCATGGGTTCGTCATCTAATGATGCCTCGCTCAAGTCATTTTGCACTATTCGATAACGTTCTGAAGTAATATTTATTTTGTTTACAGAGGATACCTTCAAAATGGAAATATCCTCTAAAGGAATACAATTTCCTCTGAAACCCTCTTTCAGTTCTGTATTTATCAGGGTTTTTTTGTAAGCTGATTTAAACTGACGTGATGTTGGATTATTATTGGCCCTTCCATGTGCTCTTAATACCCCAAAAAATAGTTCCAAATGATCCTGTGAAAATTTGTACACAGTTAGATATTTAAGGACCTTTTCTTTTTCAACCAGGCGGTTATACAAGAAAAGTGTACTATTAATACATGTTAAAAGGCCCACAAAACCAGTTTTACGATTTGTGGTGATAACGGGCTTCCCTTCATCAGGAGCTACTATAAACATTATGTAATGTTTAGCATATTCTAAATACTCCCTTGTTTTCAAAATATTCCTTTCAAATAAGGGCTTTTTGTATTCAAACTGACGCATGTTTCGTGAGTTGAGAATGTCAAAGATGTTGTTTATTAAACGGATAAAAGCAATTGTAGCCGCCACATTTTTAAATTCAACATTACTTTTTTCACAAACATGGAGTGCATCTGCTACGCTATTACTAAAAAGTTGACTGGCTAATTTTACTTTCATTTTTTGTCGCTGAAAATGTATGTGTTTGTCTTTTAACTTGTTCGCGAGGTGGAGGCCTTCTGACTTTTGTAGGTTATTGAGCTTGACGAGGTAAGACCATTCAATAAGATTACCCTGATAATCAAGAAACTCCTTTTTATTTTCAAATGCGTTGCGCACAAGTTTTAGCATATGACAAGCGTCCAGGAATACTGCTACTTCGTAGTCAGTACTAGGGTGTTTGAAAGTAGTTTTCATATTCTTAGGTTCTAACGAACATCCTAATTTTTTAATCATAGCAATATTTGCAGCGCAGCCATCCATCGTAAGTGAAACAACGTCTACACCATTTTCTTGACATTTGTAGAGGCACTGTTGAACTATTGAAGCGCGTTGTTCTCCGGTCATAGAACGAATAAGAAAGAAACCCACAGGTAATTTCCAGCGTTCAGTTTGAGATACAAGCAACAGAACTAAAGCCTGAGAAGCTTGATCCGAGTTATCATTTTGTACGTCATTAAGCCCGAGATCAACATAACCGTGATATTTTTTTCCATCCCATTCAACGTGCTTCCTAATTCCCATCTCATCCATCATAAGACTGCACAGAGCGTTTTTGCCTGAGGAGTTAGTTTTGTGCTTTAATATGTTAAAAGCTTCAGCTGTAAATCCGGCTTCACCATTGACACTTTCATACCATTTAGAAATAGTTCTCGGATGCGGTAAGCAAGTATCGAAAGTTTTTCTGACGTATGAGTAAGCATTAGGCGAAAAATAATGGAGTGTCAAAGCGAATGATCGGAGAGCTGGAGAATATTCCTTCGTCAATGGTTTTTTTTTATTTTTTGCCAAGTGACGCCCAACCAAGTCTTTCAACTTAACATTTATTGATGTTAAAATTTCGGATTCCTCTCCCAACAGAAGACTTTTGCTTTCCAATTCTTTAATTAAGACACTTAAATTTAGAACCTGAAACAAAAGTTGAAAAATATTTGATTTAGAAAAACAAAAACATCTTAACGCACTTCGTGAAAATAGCGCCGCTATATGGGGTACCTTCTTCTTCAAACGCTTAACTTTCATTTGAAGTCTTCTGATCTTTAATCTATCTGCTCTTGCTTTCCATCGAAGTTGTGCTATTTCTTCCTTTAACTTTTTCTTTTTTGGCGTATCATGCAGTATCAGAAATTCATTTAAATCACTTGTAGGTGTAGTAGGCTTTGGTGATGATATTGTTGGCTCTGTAAATTTTCTTTTAAGCTGTAACATAAAGCTGTAAATAAAAAAATACCCAAATTCCCAAAACAATTGAAACTGATACAAACTGCATTGAAACGAACCGATATATCCAGTTTTAAACAAGGTAAAGTTCCCTTCTTTAATTTTCTAAGGCCTTTTTTTGTCACTATGAAGTCTTCATCATTAAAATGGCACGAACAAATTTTTGTATATTTAGTCGGAGACCAGTCTTGTCTATTCATTTTTGTAATCCATTGCTGTCTTAGATTATCTTCGGATGGAAATCTAGAACATACATATATATCATTTAAAATTTAACTAAATAAACTAGGTGGGCTTTTAGTACTTTATATTAAGTAAACAACAACTACCATACTAGTTGTTTCAGGGAGGGAAAGTACTTTAAATAAATTATTGTAGTAATTAAATATTCTATTATTTAATTTATAGGAGATTGTATTTTTATGTCCAGCGTATTTAATGTTTTAAGTACTTTCGGTACTTTCCATTATGAGACAGACATTCGGTAAAATAATTGGATTCTAATTATGGCCCTGTCTTTTTGTTATGTTTATTATGTTCTTCATAGTTGACGATAGATGGCGGCCTGTTTATAAAATGATATAAAAACTACAAAAATAACATTTTGGCCATAAAAGGGTCTTTAGGATTGAATGTTGAACAAATTTCAGTACATATGATTATTAAAATATGTTAATACTGAGCTTTACATACCTAAATATTTTTAGTTCCCATGACACCAAGTACTGCCATCTAGTGTCGTGTAGAATTATGTTTGGAAACGCTGTCACTAAGAGAATTTTCTAGAACTGTTTTAATAAATTTAAGCATAAAATTACTTACAAATGAAATGTGATGCCATCCATAGTATCAGAACGTCTATCCGAGTAGTTTTTACAAGATAAAACACAACACTTCATTTTTTTTTTCTTCTAGCGCGAATATGCTGTAAAATGCGAACGTTTACAAAGTTGTGCACAGGACGAACGCCAACAATACACTGACTAAGGCCACGCCCACATGATGACGTCAGGACCTAGTTGAGAATCACAGTGCACAGTCGCTTAGGCCGTCTCCTCTTTGTATTTGCTCCATGGTTGTAACTATGTGTCACGTAATCCAAAGTATATAGATTGACTACTCTTTGTTAAAAATTAAGTGGCAACATTCATTAGTTCCTGTTTTTGACACAGAAAAGTGTGTGGCGCTAGACGTATTGAGATAGAATCATTATAAAAAAAAACGCATTTGAATATTTTCCCTCCCTGAAGTCCGAATGTAAAGGAACATAATATTTGCTCTGTAATCATCTAATGTATATATAAGTCAGCCTGTGGCATATTCATTAAAATGTAACAGTACCTAGTGTACTCCGTGTCAAAATGAACTGTGTAATCTGTGGTCTATCTGTGACATCTGTCAATAATAAAAAGGCCCGCCGTCATGTACCATCTGCCTTGTTTGATTCCATCCAATAAATCTATCCTAGTCAGGGTGATCCCCACGAACTTTCAATACTCTTAAAGTAAATATGTATTGTTAATGATCTCTATGTTACCTGCTGACATTGTGCAGCAGCTGCGGCAGCATGCCGGCGGCCGCGGCCGGCTCGCGGTGCACGAACGTGGCCAGCACTATGATGCACAGGCCGAGCTCCTCGTCGCTGTACTGTTCTACGGCAGTACCACATTCTGCACCTGTTTACAAATAATTATAATATCGGTATAAAAAAATGTGTCCAACTGAAATACTATTTTCAGCCGAAACCGAAACGTAACCGAACATACGGCTCCTCTTCTAATTTCGGCCGAAACCGGAACTCATGAAATCAAATGAAAGTTAGTTAAATTGACATTATTTTCTGAGTTCGTGCGTTTTTCGTAGATTTGTAACAAATTTGAATCTTTTTTGGGAAGCAAGATTTAGCGACTGAGCTCTTAAACACTGCATAATTTTAGCATCAGCCAATCAGCGATTTAATGGCTTTACACAGCTCCATACAATGACAATGCTTTATCTCTCCTCCAAACTTAACGTAATTTTTAAACCAACTGTAATCAAACAGAAAGAGTCGGCAAAACGCGATGCAGCGTCAACGTAATCACTGGAACGTGTGATTTTGCTATCCCAAGCGAACGCTGCAAAATGTTTGTTGATCAACTGCTAAGTCCAAAGCGATTTGAACCATCTGAACAAGGCTTTCAAACAAACTGAATTTAAAATCAAAGTATTTTTAGTTGAACAACAAAAGTTGTATAATTAAAATCGAACCGTGTGAACCCGGTGTTAGATGCATCTGCTGTTGCTTTTAGAGCTTGTATCAATCATTCGGCGCATAAATCCCCACTCGCTGATACTAAAAGCTGCATGTCTGCTAAGAACAAAAGTGACTTTTGGGTTTTTGTACAAAAGGGGCGAAAACGGGACCCTATTACTGAATGCTCGATCGTTTATTGTATTCCAAATTAAAAAAATCAAATTAAACACATTTCCACAATGTGTACTTAGGTGTTAACTTAAAATTTTGCGAAATCATAGTGGCCCCTAAGTCTATTACGACTGTCTATGTCGAGTAGTTCGTATTCTTGCAAAACCACCAGCTCACGAAAGCCAGTTCCGGTCAGGCCGCTTTTTGCCCAAAAGCGAAACTGCGGCTTTGCCCGAAATCGAAACAAAACCTTCGGTCGGACACAAATTCAAGGTAGAAATGAATACCTACGTTACAAAAATAAGTTTCTGTTTTGTAAAGACGACGCGACGTGAAACGTACTTCACAAAAAGTAGTTTAATGATAAATGTAATTTTATTCCTGTAAATTGGTTGTAAAAAAAAAAAGTTTTACACGTCAAAGAAACAATAATATTTTAAAACATTTATATACCACCCCGCACTAGGCCCGCGTGGTAGATTACAGCCTACTCGCTCTCGAAAAAGAGGAGGTCTGTGTCCCAGCAGTGGGAACATTATAGGCTGATTATATGGATAAATGAGCTTGTTTTCTTAGTTAATTAATTAATAATTCGACAGTACTGAAGTTATAGATTATTTTTTATTGTATTTCATTAAATAAACACCATGCCTTCTAATTAGTAACACCCATAGATATGCATAAAGTCTTAAAACGAAGTAAATTGCTAAGGTTCGTTTGGTTTACATTGTTACCCTTATATTGGAACACTCTTTATAGCGTAGCAACCACTCTCAATAGCGAAACAATACATCATTATTTAGACCCCAGTAAACATTAATTTTACTGAACTTTAAACACAGCACTGAGGCGTAAATAATTCGTACTCGTACGTACTATTATAATATTCGTAGTACGTACAATAGAATTTTTAGAAATGTGTTGATTTATTTGTCGTAATTGCCTAGCACGTGTTTATTTACGTGACTTATTGCTATGGGTTGTGTATCTTATTCTTAGTTGCTTTCAAAGTTTTTTTAGTTTTCTTTTACTCTCCATTTAATGAAAACTTTTTATAAAGCAATAAAATACTCGGTCCCTTCAATTTCGCTTTATAGAGTTTACACTGCATTTTAAAACTAGATGAAGTCGGTGTTCCCAATCGATTACTCTGAGAACAAATACCGGATAAAGATTACAGTCTCGTTTAAAGTCCAGATTGTCCTTGACCATAAATATTGTACCAAATAATTTTGCGCAATGCTGAAACAAGCTAAGCTGCCGGCGCGCCACTCGTGCTCCTCCAGCCGCACTAGACAGCGGAGCACACTTACAGCGGTAGCACAGCTCGGCGTCGGGCCGGTGCGGCGCGCCGTGCGCGTGCGCAGCCCGCTTGCCGCGCCACTCGTGCTCCTGCACCGCACTAGACAGCGGAGCACACTTACAGCGGTGGCACAGCTCGGCGTCGGGCCGGTGCGGCGCGCCGTGCGCGTGCGCAGCCCGCTTGCCGCGCCACTCGTGCTCCTGCACCGCACTAGACAGCGGAGCACACTTACAGCGGTGGCACAGCTCGGCGTCGGGCCGGTGCGGCGCGCCGTGCGCGTGCGCAGCCCGCTTGCCGCGCCACTCGTGCTCCTGCACCGCACTAGACAGCGGAGCACACTTACAGCGGTGGCACAGCTCGGCGTCGGGCCGGTGCGGCGCGCCGTGCGCGTGCGCAGCCCGCTTGCCGCGCCACTCGTGCTCCTGCACCGCACTAGACAGCGGAGCACACTTACAGCGGTGGCACAGCTCGGCGTCGGGCCGGTGCGGCGCGCCGTGCGCGTGCGCAGCCCGCTTGCCGCGCCACTCGTGCTCCTGCACCGCACTAGACAGCGGAGCACACTTACAGCGGTGGCACAGCTCGGCGTCGGGCCGGTGCGGCGCGCCGTGCGCGTGCGCAGCCCGCTTGCCGCGCCACTCGTGCTCCTGCACCGCACTAGACAGCGGAGCACACTTACAGCGGTGGCACAGCTCGGCGTCGGGCCGGTGCGGCGCGCCGTGCGCGTGCGCAGCCCGCTTGCCGCGCCACTCGTGCTCCTGCACCGCACTAGACAGCGGAGCACACTTACAGCGGTGGCACAGCTCGGCGTCGGGCCGGTGCGGCGCGCCGTGCGCGTGCGCAGCCCGCTTGCCGCGCCACTCGTGCTCCTGCACCGCACTAGACAGCGGAGCACACTTACAGCGGTGGCACAGCTCGGCGTCGGGCCGGTGCGGCGCGCCGTGCGCGTGCGCAGCCCGCTTGCCGCGCCACTCGTGCTCCTGCACCGCACTAGACAGCGGAGCACACTTACAGCGGTGGCACAGCTCGGCGTCGGGCCGGTGCGGCGCGCCGTGCGCGTGCGCAGCCCGCTTGCCGCGCCACTCGTGCTCCTGCACCGCACTAGACAGCGGAGCACACTTACAGCGGTGGCACAGCTCGGCGTCGGGCCGGTGCGGCGCGCCGTGCGCGTGCGCAGCCCGCTTGCCGCGCCACTCGTGCTCCTGCACCGCACTAGACAGCGGAGCACACTTACAGCGGTGGCACAGCTCGGCGTCGGGCCGGTGCGGCGCGCCGTGCGCGTGCGCAGCCCGCTTGCCGCGCCACTCGTGCTCCTGCACCGCACTAGACAGCGGAGCACACTTACAGCGGTGGCACAGCTCGGCGTCGGGCCGGTGCGGCGCGCCGTGCGCGTGCGCAGCCCGCTTGCCGCGCCACTCGTGCTCCTGCACCGCACTAGACAGCGGAGCACACTTACAGCGGTGGCACAGCTCGGCGTCGGGCCGGTGCGGCGCGCCGTGCGCGTGCGCAGCCCGCTTGCCGCGCCACTCGTGCTCCTGCACCGCACTAGACAGCGGAGCACACTTACAGCGGTGGCACAGCTCGGCGTCGGGCCGGTGCGGCGCGCCGTGCGCGTGCGCAGCCCGCTTGCCGCGCCACTCGTGCTCCTGCACCGCACTAGACAGCGGAGCACACTTACAGCGGTGGCACAGCTCGGCGTCGGGCCGGTGCGGCGCGCCGTGCGCGTGCGCAGCCCGCTTGCCGCGCCACTCGTGCTCCTGCACCGCACTAGACAGCGGAGCACACTTACAGCGGTGGCACAGCTCGGCGTCGGGCCGGTGCGGCGCGCCGTGCGCGTGCGCAGCCCGCTTGCCGCGCCACTCGTGCTCCTGCACCGCACTAGACAGCGGAGCACACTTACAGCGGTGGCACAGCTCGGCGTCGGGCCGGTGCGGCGCGCCGTGCGCGTGCGCAGCCCGCTTGCCGCGCCACTCGTGCTCCTGCACCGCACTAGACAGCGGAGCACACTTACAGCGGTGGCACAGCTCGGCGTCGGGCCGGTGCGGCGCGCCGTGCGCGTGCGCAGCCCGCTTGCCGCGCCACTCGTGCTCCTGCACCGCACTAGACAGCGGAGCACACTTACAGCGGTGGCACAGCTCGGCGTCGGGCCGGTGCGGCGCGCCGTGCGCGTGCGCAGCCCGCTTGCCGCGCCACTCGTGCTCCTGCACCGCACTAGACAGCGGAGCACACTTACAGCGGTGGCACAGCTCGGCGTCGGGCCGGTGCGGCGCGCCGTGCGCGTGCGCAGCCCGCTTGCCGCGCCACTCGTGCTCCTGCACCGCACTAGACAGCGGAGCACACTTACAGCGGTGGCACAGCTCGGCGTCGGGCCGGTGCGGCGCGCCGTGCGCGTGCGCAGCCCGCTTGCCGCGCCACTCGTGCTCCTGCACCGCACTAGACAGCGGAGCACACTTACAGCGGTGGCACAGCTCGGCGTCGGGCCGGTGCGGCGCGCCGTGCGCGTGCGCAGCCCGCTTGCCGCGCCACTCGTGCTCCTGCACCGCACTAGACAGCGGAGCACACTTACAGCGGTGGCACAGCTCGGCGTCGGGCCGGTGCGGCGCGCCGTGCGCGTGCGCAGCCCGCTTGCCGCGCCACTCGTGCTCCTGCACCGCACTAGACAGCGGAGCACACTTACAGCGGTGGCACAGCTCGGCGTCGGGCCGGTGCGGCGCGCCGTGCGCGTGCGCAGCCCGCTTGCCGCGCCACTCGTGCTCCTGCACCGCACTAGACAGCGGAGCACACTTACAGCGGTGGCACAGCTCGGCGTCGGGCCGGTGCGGCGCGCCGTGCGCGTGCGCAGCCCGCTTGCCGCGCCACTCGTGCTCCTGCACCGCACTAGACAGCGGAGCACACTTACAGCGGTGGCACAGCTCGGCGTCGGGCCGGTGCGGCGCGCCGTGCGCGTGCGCAGCCCGCTTGCCGCGCCACTCGTGCTCCTGCACCGCACTAGACAGCGGAGCACACTTACAGCGGTGGCACAGCTCGGCGTCGGGCCGGTGCGGCGCGCCGTGCGCGTGCGCAGCCCGCTTGCCGCGCCACTCGTGCTCCTGCACCGCACTAGACAGCGGAGCACACTTACAGCGGTGGCACAGCTCGGCGTCGGGCCGGTGCGGCGCGCCGTGCGCGTGCGCAGCCCGCTTGCCGCGCCACTCGTGCTCCTGCACCGCACTAGACAGCGGAGCACACTTACAGCGGTGGCACAGCTCGGCGTCGGGCCGGTGCGGCGCGCCGTGCGCGTGCGCAGCCCGCTTGCCGCGCCACTCGTGCTCCTGCACCGCACTAGACAGCGGAGCACACTTACAGCGGTGGCACAGCTCGGCGTCGGGCCGGTGCGGCGCGCCGTGCGCGTGCGCAGCCCGCTTGCCGGCGCGCGACTCGTCCTCCCACCAGCCGCCGCAGCCGCCGCTGCAGCCTCCGCACTCTGCAAGGCCGTGTTGTCTTAGGCACAATCATAGGTACCCACTCTCTACTTTCTTAGGGTCGAAACGTCATGAGCCAAAACTCATTTAAATGCTCACTGTAGCTTTAAGACACTCTGTGACGTTTACACTGACGCCAAATGTCACCGGCATGTTTTAATAACGGGCGCTCGTCTTAACGACAAAAAAAGATCATCATAACTTACAGAAATTCGACGGCAAAATGAGAAAAACTTTCAAACATACAATGCTACAAGGATTTTTGGGCGCCCGAATGACGTTGATAGGGGGCGCTGTTGGTATACATTTGCGCAATAGGGAATATGCAAGTAATTCAAAACTTATCCATTATTTAAATAAACATTGTGTAGGAGTCAAGAAACAAATTCCTTTTCTTTCTACGTTTTTTAATGCATTACTTATTTTACAATTCATTATTTTATGTTGCGTTTTTTTGATGGAATGAAACTCAAAAGGCGTCGTCTTCGACAATCTCGGAAGTAATGAAAGAAACTATATGAATAAAAATCTATTCTTTGCAAAATGTTTGATAACTCACAATGGTAAGTAAGTAAATGCGATTTCTGCTTAAATAAAACACAACAAATAATTTAATTTACATGATTTGGGGCTAAAAAACATGTAAACAAAGAAGATTCGTGGTAAATGTTGTCACATCATGCCCGCGACAGAAAAGACGTTTGAACTGTTGGAAAATTGTTGGAGTTTCATAATTTTTTTGAACAACAAGCAGTAGTTGAATTTAACTTTTAATACTTTTCTTGTGTTTATATTACTGTATATTATTGATTTAATGAAAAAAAATACATGCACATTCCTTGTTTTGTTAAATGTCACTTGAAATGTACTTATACAAAAAACAACATGGTGGCGATAGATCCCATTTTGGCCACGCGCCAAAATAACCTTAAAGCGCTGTAGTAGTCATGCTGAAAGAGTTGTTTACGAAACAAAAGATTTACCAGTATTATGTTGGTGCGGCGGCGAGCCAGACTGCGCCAGCTGGCGCGCCAGGCGCCGCGGGGACCTGCACGGAGCCACACATATGTATCAGTTATGATATTCTGGGCTCTAAACTTCCGAAAATCTAATAAACGCCACTATCGCTGCTATTAACGTGGCCATATAATGGACACATTTAATTTAAAAAGCACCATCGATTAAATAAGAAGAAATATTGTTATAATGTACACCGGTAGCGGATAATATTCCATATTCAAATCCTTGTTTCCGTTTGACGTTATTTTCTTTTTAACAGATCTCAACGATATACTAGTTTTATTTTACCTATTTAAAAAGTCACAATAAAAATGGACTTACGTAGCACAAACTGGACTTTTAGTGTAGGCAATAAAGTATTTTTTCCAAAAAAACATTTGTTTACATGTTGGGAAATTAAATTGTGAACTCAGGATAGTCTACGTACCTGGTGGTGTCAGCTGGCTTCTTGTTCAGGTCCTGGGGTCTACTGGTGGGTATGGGTGTGGGAGTCACGTCGCCCTCAGAACGAGAGGAAGCTGTGTTGTCTGTTGAGTCATCTGGATAGAAAGAGAAGTTCAAAATGTTAAAGATGACGCCGAGATAACTCTGCCTTAACTAAGAAGTTTATGGAAGAAAAAAAACTGCACAAACCCTAATAAATTAGAATAAGGGCCCAGAAAGATGATAATTGATGAAGATAAGACAAGAAGAAGAATGGCCTGTCTGAATCTATAAATGGTCTCAAATTGTCGTACACGTCAAATCTCTTTATTAATAATTTGTAACCTTAAAATATGATCTCTCGTTAAATAAGTGTTTGTAATAATATTTCCTAAGTACAATATATAACATTATCTAAACGTAATAATAGTATTTTAAGAAAATAGCTATTCACTTACCTAGAATATAATTATTTATGTTGTTGTTACTGGCTTGTTATGCGAATGTAATTATTAAATTTTCATGTATAATTTTATTTTAATTTTTAAGAATGCACCCAAAAATATTTTTTGCTGTGCCCTGACAGGGTCTACAACGGCTCTTAACTCTAAGCCTTTTGCTAATGTCTTGTTTTACCTTGTGGAACGCAAATTAATGAATATGAATATATATTTTTATAAAACCAATCCATAAAATTCAGTCGATACCTTACAGACACGTTCCTCTGTCTTACTTCAATTATTTAGGTGGCAACAAGACAGTAACAACAAAAGAATTTCTACATAAAAGGTCTATCATGAAATTGTGAATTAATAGGTAGGTACTATTCCTACGTACCTGGTGGAAGACTCAACGCCTCTCTGACTCGGTCCACCAAAGCGTTGAATACTGGGTACTGCTCTTTGTTGGGTTTAGGACCGATTGGCAGCAACCTGACAAAAAACGTTTTTTATTTTCCATTCCGATTGTAAATTTTACCGGGAAGAAATTATGCAGAATTCCTGGCTTTGAGAAAAAAGATCCTCAAAAGCCTTGACCGTATAGGGCGGAAACAAAATTTGTAGTTGACCAGTAACTTTAAGGTCGATTTTTTTACCTTAAAGTTAGACTAGTCGGGTGGTTACCATGAAGTTTTCAAAAAATATAAGTATCGTTACAGTACGCGGGCGTTCATACGACACATAATCAACCTATAACGTTCTCACTGCTGGGGACACAGGTCTCCTGTCTGCGAGAAATAATAATAATAATAAGTGGACAAGGGCCTCACCCCACTCTCCTTGGCTAAAGAGAACTGGCGCAAGCTTGTAGTGCTTTAAACTAACGATCACAGGGAGGTATGGCAGAGTAAGGAACTTCACGGACGCTTTTTCGGGGCCCTACATGAACCCGAAGTAGATTTCCAAGCGTCCGTAGCCTGGCTACGTTTCGGTGACCTCTTTGGGGAAACCGAAGGTTTTGTCTGTGCAATTATGGACGAAGTTATCATGACGAAAAATTACCGGAGATTTATTGTGAAGGACGGCACGGTTGACGTGTGTGTGTCGGGCATGCCACCGTCCGGGAGAATCAATCCGACACATTATCTCCGGGTGTTCTCGTCTAGCTAACGAAGAGTATTTGCATAGATACAACCTTGTAGCCAGGATTATCCATCAGCAACTTGCTCTGAAATACAGCCTTGTAGAATCTGAAGTGCCGTACTACAGGTATGTGCCCGACCCAGTTCTCGACAATGGAAATATCACTTTGTACTGGGATCGTACCATCATCACTGACAGGACTATTGTTGCCAATAAGCCTGATATAGTGGTGGTGGATCGAACAGAGCGGCGCGCAATGATTGTTGACATAACAGTCTCTCATGACGGGAATCTCGTGAAAGCCGAGAAAGATACAACAGATCAAATATCTTGACTTGGCTCGCGAGGTTGTCGTCATGTGGGATGTGGATTCAGCAATCATTGTGCCGATAGTCGTATCAGCCAATGGCTTAATTGCCAAGAGCCTCGACCAACACCTAAAGAGGCTCACGTTGGGCGGTTGGATTAAGGGCTTGATTCAGAAAGCGGTACTTCTGGACACGGCTCGCATTGTCAGGAGGTTCCTCTCTCTGGAGCCCTGACCGCCGGTAGCTTGGACCCTGTTCCCGATACCGGTGGGCTACCATTTTTTTATATTTTTAAATGTTTTTATATATTTTTTATATACTAATATTTAAAAATAAAATTATAATGTGTAAATAGTGAAATAAAAGATAATAATAATAACATTATTTATTCAGTCAGGAAAGACCGTCTAAAGAAGGCTGCTGAAGCTAAGGTCGCCAAGAAGGACGAGCCTCCACCAAAGAGGCCGAACACCATCCGTGCTGGCACCAACACTGTCACCAAGCTGGTTGAATAGAAGAAGGCACAGCTTGTTGTCTTCGCTCATGATGTTGACCCCATTGAGCTTGTTCTATTCCTGCCCGCCCTCTGCCGTAAGATGGGTGTATCATACAGTATCGTAAAACGCAAGTCCCGTCTGGGAGCCCTTATCCACCGCAAGACCTGCGTTGCGATCACAGATGTTTAGGCAGACCGTGCCTCCTTTTCCAAGGTCACGGAAGCTATCAAGACGAACTTCAACGAGAGGTACGAAGAGCTCCGCAAGCACTGGAGCGGTGGCGTCCTCAAAAACAAGTCCAACGCGCGTATCGCTAAGCTCGAGAAGGCGAAAGCCCGTGAGCTGGCGCAGAAACAAGGCTAAGCCTAATAAAGTTTAAGATCTAACAGTAAATTCAAAAAGGTAGGATACAAGGTGTGTAGTCATGAAACCTCTCAGTCAAGTTCAGGATAGATTGCCACGCTATCTGACCAGAATCCGAACGAATGCCTTCCTGACTGCCAAGTCATACTTCTCAGCAATTACTTGAAGAAGACTGTTGGCGCTGCCCCGCACTCTGCTCATTAGGGAGGCGGTCCGCTTGCGCATTATATGATGGAAGCCATCAACCCGAGCCTCTTCAAACATACCCGAAGTGCTACAAAAGCGGGGCAGCCCTGGCAGCATTCTGATTCCATTATTGTACTGGACCCGCAAGGCCTTGATCGACCTTTGAGTACAGCTGACCCACAGGCTACTATAATATCGTAAATCAAGTTTTCCAGAAAGTTGGGCGTTGAAGAGCGCCTTCTCAGTTACACATATGTATTTCGGGACAGTTTCTAAAGCTCGTTGGCATTGTGCTGCCCGGGCAATGTACTCACATTATTGGAACACATTTCCTAATGTAGTTATTTACCTTTCAGTTGGCGGTATGTGGAAGGGCTGGTGTGAATGTTGCTGCATCATAGGCGGCGGGGCGTTCCACGCGACCTCCATCTTGGACAGCGGGGACTCCGGCGACGCGTAGGCATAGCCCACGTTCTTGGCTAGGGTCAAGAGGTATATTATCGGTTTGAGCTTTTCTTATGGACCGAATTGAATTGCGATTGGTTTTCAGTGTTACCAGAGATGTATTAAGGTAATTAATAACGCTAATTCATTAAAATCTATTCTTTGCATAAGTTTTGAATTAGTTTGTCTTAACTTTAAGAGATTATAGGTTGGTTATTTTTTTTATATATATTTCATTCGCATAAAACGTGGTGTACAATGTTAAATATAAAAATAATGGCCCAAAAATGTTTAGCTAGGATAAAACCTATCATGCATAATTCGGACTAATCATCATGGAAGTTTAAATAAATCGTCATGGCTCTTACCTGGGCTCTTGATGTGATGCTGCGGCGGCTCCCGCGCGAGCGGCCACTGACCGAACTGGTTGTCTCCGTTGGACGACGGCGCCGTGTCCGGGGACGTGCTGCTACCCACTGACACAACATACAGGACCTTATTATAGAAACATCTCAATAACCCGTTTGTACAGAGAGGTAAAGTTTGTAAGTTTGTATACGTAAGACGTAATCCTCAAAACAACTCATCCAATTTCAAAAGTGTTACTAAAGAAAGTTACGCTGTTGCCGATTGCCACAGCATATATTTTATATTAAACACGCGGATGAAATAGGGGCCAGAAATTAGTGATAAATACGAAAATAACTGTGGAAGCACCGAGTGTTTCCAGTTATTTTCCCTCTGGCAGCAAACTTATAGCAACGACAATAAAGATCAGAAGATCAGGTAAAATAACTGGGAGTGGACTGTAGTCAGGGAAATGGAATGTTAGGGAAACTGGCACCCTACGTCAATTTGCCGTTTTAAAGCCATTTCATACAACTGGCCAAGAAGTCATCCTTGGCCAGTTGTGATGGAATATACGGACAAATTCAGTGGGTAGTTTCATTAAACATTATTTTTTTTACTTTACCTACATTAGTAGATCAACTGTGAAAGGCAATTCGTACATCTTTGATTAACAGTTAAAAGAATAATGGCAGATAGCAAACTAAAGAATATTAAAAAAAACAATAATGTACTTAAAAAAAACAAAAACTTATAAAATATCATACTAAATTATCAAATCTGGAGACGTAGAAATCATGTTTGCGATTCTGTTAAATTTGCTATCATGAAGAAAAATAGCAAAGTTTAACAGAAGAGTAAAACTAGTTAGGTGAAAATATAATTCATTTGATACAGCAGGAATAAAAAGGTTCAGCAACTTTAAGGTCTGTTGACATGAAATTGCTTCATCATCATCATTTCAGCCGAAAGACGTCTACTGCTGGATCTATATCCAGCAGTAGACGTCTTTTCTGGCTGAAATAGCAATGCTTGGGGGACTATTCCCCCAAGCATTGCTATTTCAGCCAGTTCTGTGCTTCTCGCATCCAGCGGATTCCTGCAGTCTTCACAAGGTCATCGGTCCACCTTGTATGAGGCCTTCCAACGCTACGTCTTCCGGTACGCAGTTGCCACCCCAGAACCTTTCGGCCCCATCGCCCATCAGTTCTGCGCAACTGCCGCTCAAGTTCGGCAATTCTTCGTGCTATGTCGGTTACCTGAAATTGCTTAACCTTTCCATTCTCCTACACTGTGCGTATCTATTTCGCTGACAGTAAATTATGAGACTTAATGATGGCAAACACAAATAGACTGAATTCGTGAACCTATTCTGTAAAACTGGATATGGAGTTGAATGCTGATGAGGTAGGTAGGTATCTACAGAATTGAACTCCATAGCTAGTTTTACTGTATAAGAGATGATAATCGCAGCTCGATGAAAAACAAAAAGTAATATAGGTAAATCGCAATTGAAATACAGCTAAAAACTTTTTATCATTCTTTATGTCATACGATCAGGGCCTCAAGTCTGCTATTACAATAGTGTCAGAATGGTCTATCATTGATTTTATAATTGTTGATTTTGACAAGTTTGGTAATCTACTAATATAATAGCGTCATTAATGAGGATCGGAACAGACCATTCTGACACTATTGTAATAGCAGACTTGAGGCCCAGCATAAATGATAATGATGAATCATATTGATTTCTGTAAATTAGTTTCAAGAAACACTTTAAAGTGCCAAACAAACAAAATAATATTCTAAAACTAGATAAACGCAAAAACATTAAGGTGATATTCGATATTTTATAACATTCTTGTCAACTACTCATCAAAAAAAATATGAGTATATGACTTCACATTTCAGCCGAAAGACGTTTACTGCTGGACCTAGGCCTCCCCAAAGCACCTCCATTTCAACTGGTTCTGTACTTCTCGCATCCAGCGGAATCCTACGGCCTTCACCAGGTCATCGTTCCACCTTGTGGGAGGCCTTCCAATTACGCGGAAGACGTAGCGTTGTCACATACTGATTTAATACAAAAAAGAATGACTTACCAATAATCCTCTTCTGCTTGCCCAGTATCTTGGCCCGCGGCGACGTCTGCTGGTGTATCTGATCCGGCCAGATCTCCACGGACTGACCACTCATCGGTGTCGATTTTCTATTGTGAATGTCATATTTTGCACTGATCACAAAGCACAATATGGTGAGTAAAGAAATACGAGTAAGTACGATAAAAGTAACATTTAAAACATCGTTCTGTTTTTGAGATGATAAAAATATTATGAATTATGATTTGACATAATATATAGTGTTATCTATTTACTTACAGGTTTGAAGAGTCGCTGCCTATGGAAACAGATGAGCTGGTCGACAGCTGGTGCGCCGAGCGCGATCCCAGAGTAGGCTAGGTGAATGTAACGTGCAATATTATCAAATTATCGTCATGCACAGTATTCCTTTTCCTTCAAAAATTGCCAATATTCGATTCTTAGTCTATATAATTTGAATATTTTTTTTGATGTTTTTTCTCTACTCCGTCTTTTATCTGGGACTTACTCGTACATTGGAATATTGACAATTTAATATTTAATGTTTTTAATATGTTTGTCGGCCCACCTGATGATAAATGGTAAGTGGGTACTAGTTAGTGTAGTCACGTAATCGCCGTCAGTAGAGACTGGTCATCTCTTAGCTGCCACGGCTTATTTTAATTTTTTAATTGCTTTTTTGTTTGACGCTTTTACTTTTTGCATCATTCTCACATGTATAATTTCAAAATGAATGATGTAAACAATATTGTGTAACCATAATACGTTGTTTTAAAAGAATGTCCGTGGAGTTTCTTGCCCGTTCTTCTCCATAGGTACCTACTACGCTTTGGAATGGGCAACTAGCTTCATCTTTCTGACTGACTGACCGACAATTCAAAAGTGCCTGTAATTAGTTTATTTGAAATAAATGCTTTGAGTTTGAGTGATACTTTCCAAAGAAATCGTACCGTGACAGCCGCTTTGTTGGGCCCCAGTTGTACTAACAACTGGGGTCAGACCAAACGTTATAACAACGAACATATACTTCTGTCTCGTTTACTCTTGCTACTGGATCTAATAAGTGTGTCTTTGTCACATTATTATAAAGATTTAGTGACTTTATCTATTGCTTTAGTCTGTCTACGGTGAGTGGTACCCAAACCACATTCTATGGACACGTGCAATACCAGAGACAATACTAAAATGTCTCTTAAGGCCCAATTGACCAAAATAGGCTTATCTTAAGACAAAAAATTGCCAAATCTATTTTGTGGTAGCGCAAAAAATATATGTTAATTTTGAACATATTTCCCAGAACTTGGTTGTTACCAAAACACGTTTTGAAAAAAAATCTCGATACAAAATAACGTTAAACTAACCTTGAGTTCTAATCCAAAATATATGTATTAAAATATCAACATACATTACATATTTAATTAATAACAAGAACATCTTATTTGAATGCAGAACTTGGTTGTTTTTTATTTTTGATTACTCAACTCAATTTTGAGTAAATAGATAATTGCTTCATATTTTGCAATAAATTACACGGGCTTTTCTTTCTTTTCTATGCAATCTGACAGTGACCGCGGTTTAGGTGTCGTCAGCGTCTTAAGCCTGTGATAACGTCGCGGGAAGGCACTTATGGGTCACCGAGGCCCCCGCAACACAGGCAACAGGAAGGAATACTGGTGGGTTTTAGTCAGTAAGAGTCTGACACACCCTCCCGCTCCGCCCAGAGCGGGAGAAGTTATTTGATGATTTCCCACCCAAAAAAAAAAATCCTGTGATAACAGAATTTTATTTCCACTGTCTAAGCAAAGCCTTGAGCGTCAATCTATCTATACTAACCTACTTTTTGTTGCTACTACCTGCTATTGCTAGTGTAAATAATAAAATCACATGCAAAATGAAGGCAATAATATTCTAATTCTTACGAGTTTACTGAGCGGCGGGTAAGCGGTAGTAGTGGCTGGCGTTTCTACCTTTGGCGGGTCCTCGTAGTGGGACGGCTCGTCGAACGAACCCTGCAATATTGGAACAGGTTAGTTTGCATATTATAAGCCAAATAAACTGGCATTTTTGAGACGCTGTTACTCTAAAACAGGTTTAAAATCATAGATAGGATACATAAAAGGAACCAATTATAAAGTTAGGAAATCTAAATTAGAAAAATTGGGCGGCTATCCATTTCTTATCTCACTGAGTAAAATAAGATTTCAAATGATGAAAAAGAAATGTCGTAAATATGTTTCTGAAATGTCCACTTGGAACACTTAAAAAGCATTCGTATCGTATCGCCATAAATCCCTTAAAAACTCACCTCAGCTACAATTCCTCGCATCCCAAGGAAATTAGGCATTTTTGAATTGTCAATGGGACGGCCCCTTGACAATTCAAAAATGCTAATTGGTTTATTTGAAATAAAAGTTCTGTGTTTGAGTATTTAGTTTTTTTTTTTCAAATCAAATCAAATTATTTATTTGCTTGATTTGATTTGATCAGGTATTTTGATATTAGTTAGGTATTTAGTTTTACTATGAACGCCGTTCACACTTTGGGAAGTTGTTAGATTTCCCCCATTTTAGGAAAATCCAATTCAAATAAAACTTTCTAGAAGTTCACTCACCGGTGCAGTGCTGCCGTGGACGGTAGTGTCCGACTTGTCGCTGGTCTCGGGGATGGCGATCAGCTCGCTCTCCGAAGACTCCTGCTCCAGGCTCCACTGCTGGTACCTTTAGGAATAACCATTACCTTTACCTCCTTACCTAACTTTAAGATCCGTTCCTAAAGTTACCTTAATTTCAGGCAAGTTTTAGATGATTGACCGCACATCAATGGTAATTACCTACCTTGCACAATATTTTTACAAGACATTTCATTCTGAATTAACTAGGTAAGGAAAATACTAATGCGATATTGACCTTCTACTTCCTCAATAGGGAATATAAAAATTACCATAGACAGTACCTACCTTAGAAGAATAATAATTATATTATTCTCGGCCTTCTCGAAAAAATATTCTTGCACAAACTAATTCAGAAGGTGTCGCTGAGTTAAACTAGGTGTTTTTCATTTAAAGATATAGAAATTTAATCTCGGCTAAAACAATGCCATTGTTCATTACTACGTATGGTAATTATTATTTAATAAAAAAGAAGACTTAATTATAACACATTATGTACCTATTACCTATAACATGTTATGTTATGTTATGTTAGAGGGTTTGGTTTCCGCACTTAGTCCTTCAAGTGGACCATGTGCGTGGGCCATGGCGGCCGTTTTTTGGTGGTTATTCCAACCAGCCCACCTCCCTCCAGAAGTTGATAACATCTCCTGGTCTGTTTAGAACCTCTGTGTAGGATCTAGGTGCCCCGAGGGTTTCAGTTCTAATGTGGGTGACGGCTGTGCATTCGAAGAGCACATGCGCAACGGTTTCCTCTGCCTCCATGCAAGCCCTGCACAGAGGGCTGTCCGTTATGCCTATTGTGTGGAAGTGTTTGTTTAGCGAGTAGTGGCCCGTGATGATCCCCGTCAACAGGCGCAGGCCGGTCCTGTTCAGGCGTAACAGGCGCCTGGTTAACTTGCTATCCAAGGATGGCATAGCCTCCCTGGACTGTCTGCACCCCTGTACCGAGGACCACCAGCTCTCCGCTTGTGTGTGGGTGAGCTCCTGTAGCCACCTGCGTAATTGGTTGAAGGGGATGGGCACGATTGGCTCTGGTCCGCAGACTGACGTGCCAGATGCTTTCCTGGCTAGTTCGTCAGCTGCGTCATTGCCCAGGGATCCACTGTGTCCTTTTATCCATTGCAGTGTCACTGTGTTGCGGTTCAATACCGTTATACGTTCTAGCGCATTGTGACATTCTTGTGTTAATCTCGAGGTATTATGTTCCTTCCCTAGGGATTGGAGAACTGAGGCGCTGTCGGAGAGTATACGTACATGAGTGTCAGTAACTCTCCTGGCTTCTATGGCATACGCCGCTTGTATAATGCCCACACATTCCGCCTGGTAGACGGTGTTGAACATTCCCAGCGGACAGGATATATTTATGTTAAGGTCGTGTGAGAAAACGCCAGCTCCGGTTCCGGAGTTGGTCTTTGATCCATCGGTGTATACTCTTACCTCATGCGGGCCTGAATAGTCGCACCGTTCTTCTGTGAGTATTATGTTGTAGTGCTTTTGGAAACAGTGTAGTTTTGGGGCTCTGTTGCAGGGTGATGCCATCATCGGACTTCGTTTGATCGCATCCTCCCTTATGCGTATGTGCTTGACTCTAGAGTCTTTGCTCAGGGTCCCTGTTATGTTAAGCCTAAAGGCGGCCAGGGCCGCCTCCTCTCGCACGATGAGGTGCAGAGGCGGCAATCCAAGCATCGCCTGTAGGGCGGCGGTGGGCGTATTTCTCATACAGCCTGTGATTGCTACACAAGCAAACCGTTGCAGTTTTTCGAGATCTTTTTGGGCTGTGCTCAGGTCTGTCCTGGGCCACCAGACTAGTGAGCCATATGTGATAGTTGGTCGGATGACCGTGGTGAATAGCCAGTGGGTAATCTTGGGGTTAATTCCCCAGTTCCTGCCGAGCAGTCTTTTGCACTGCCACAGTGATATGCTGGCTTTTGTAATGATGTAGTTGGTGTGTTTTGCCCAATTCAACTGTTTGTCCAAGAAAATGCCCAGGTATTTGGTTTCAGTTGATAGGCTTAGGGTGGTTCCAAAGAATCGTGGTAGCTGTAGTAGCGGCAATTTCCTCTTCTTTGTGAAAAGAACCAATTCGGTTTTTGTAGGGTTTACTGATAGTTGGTGCTTATTGCACCAAACCTCTACTATTTTTAAGGCTTGGCGCATAAGGTTGCACAGGGTATTCTCGTGGGTGCCGTTTATTATTATGGTTAAGTCATCCGCGCGGTGAAGTAACCTTTATCGTTGAGTGTTTTGATAAGACTGTCGACAACCAGGTTCCATAAGAGTGGCGAGAGGACGCCACCTTGTGGGCAGCCCTTCGCCACTATGGCCCTGGTGGTGTCGTTCACTGTGACTTGTACCGCTCTCAGTTTAAGCATATTTGAGATCCAGCCACTTATGGTCTGGTATATGCTGTGCCTGTCAAGGGCCGTGTTGATACTATTGAACATCGTTTTGTCAAAGGCGCCTTCGATGTCAATGAAGGCGGCCAGTGCTGAGCATTTGTGATCCACTGCGCATTCGATTTTGGAAACCACGCTGTGCAGCGCGGATTCTGTTGATCTGCCTGTGGTATACGCATGCTGTTGTTTATGAAGGGGTTTGGCTCGAAGTGGTCCGTCTCGAATGTGTCTATCGCAAAGTCTCTCGAGGGTCTTCAGTAGAAAGGATGTGAGGCTTATAGGCCTATAAGCTTTGGGTTGTGTATAGTCGGTTTTGCCAGGTTTCGGTATGAAAATGACTTTCACCTCGCGCCACGCGAGGGGTATGTACCTGAGTGCCATGCAGGCTCGATAAATCTTCGTCAGCAATGGCACCAGATGATTTACCCCCCACTGCAGCAGGGCTGGGAAAATGCCATCCAGCCCTGCGGACTTGTACGGCTGAAAGGTGTCAATAGCCCACCTTAACCGGTCTTCTGTTATTATGTTGCGGGCTGTGGACCAGTCCTGATCCGTTGGGGTCCATTCTGGTTCAGCCTCCCACCTCCCATCCTCCAGGAGTCTACAGTCTGGGAAGTGGGTTTCGAGAAGGACCTTACTGGTGTCCTGGTCGGTTAGTGTGTATGAATTATCAGGCTTTTTCAGCGCGCCAAGAGTTCGGTCCTGGTCTGCTGCCAGGATCTTCCTTACCCTAGCGGCTTCGTTATTTGTCTCTATGGATTCACAGAATTTCCGCCAAGCAGATCTCCTGGCGGTTCTAATCTGTTTTTTGTATTCATATTGGGTTTCTTTGTATAGTTCCCAGTCGTCCGGGAGTCTGGTGTTTTTGGCTCTGTTGAATTGTTTTTACCTATAACATAATAACCCACTTGGTCAATCTTTGCTTTGCAAAGGGCAGCTTCCCTGCACCACTTAAGCAATCTATAATCACTCCTGTTCACAAGGGTGGGGACAGAGACGATGTCAACAATTACAGACCTATATCCATCTTGCCAGCCATATCGAAAATTATTGAAAAGCTTATAAACAAGAGGCTCTTAAAATTTCTACACAAATTTAACATCTTAAGCAGCTCGCAATTTGGATTCAGGCCGGGATTATCAACCGAGGATGCAGTTACTGCTCTTAGCTCCCTAGTGGCTGGTAATCTGGATAGTGGTAACCAATGTCTGACGGTTTTTCTGGACCTAAAGAAAGCGTTTGACACCGTCTCTGTTCCTGTCCTCTTGAACAAATTAGAAGCGTCAGGGATAAGAGGAATTCCACTTAAAATGTTTACCGACTACCTCTCGAACCGGAAACAAAGAGTTAAGGTAGGAGAATACGTTAGTAACGATGCAAAAGTCACTTTCGGTGTGCCTCAGGGAAGTGTGCTAGGCCCTACATTATTCCTACTTTATATTAATGACCTCTGCAACCTTAAAATAAATAACGCTAGAGTTTTTTCCTACGCTGACGATACTGTTTTCTGGGAAGTCTTGGGACGATGTTGCTAGAAGTGCTGAAGCTGGTATGACTCAAATTGCTAAATGGCTCTCAAATAACTTACTTACACTTAACACAGATAAAACAAATTACATATGTTTCAGCATATCACACAGGACACAACCAAACCCCGACTTTATTATAAAGGTACACGAGTGTGACAATCCAATTAACTGCCTATGTCCAACATTAGTCAAAGTTTCTCAAACCAAATATCTTGGTATTGTTGTTGACCAAAGATTATCTTGGTACTCCCATCTCGAACAAGTTACCAACAGAATTAGAAAACTGAGTTGGATTTTCAAAAATTTAAGGCATATCGCGCCAAATAAAATAACCACTAACACAAATAAACCCAGAAATCTACTCAATGAAATATACATAGCTATAGTCGAGTCTGTCTTAGTATATTGCATCCCCATTTGGGGTGGGGCGGCTAAGACTAAATTCATAGACCTGGAGCGGGGACAACGGGCTCTAATAAAATTAATGTACTTCAAAAACCTAAGGTACCCTACACAAAGTCTTTATCAAATAAGTAATTTACACTCTGTTCGCAAACTATATATAATTAAAACTATTCTCAGGAAACATAAAACTCTTAATTTTGATCCCAGCTTAACCTTGAAAAGAAGAAAGGATATAATAGTTGAAGTTCCTAAAACTAAAACCAAGCTCGCCCGTATTCAATACGACAAACGCTCAGCTCAGCTTTACAATCGAGTAAACAAAGAGATCTACTTAAACAATAAACAATTAACTGACAGTAAAAAAATAGTAACTAATTGGATAAAACCACTTACTTATGATGACACGGAGAAGCTACTGGAATAAAATAAAACCTTACACTTGCCCTCATCTTTCGTACTTGTCGTATACAGTCTGATTCATTCATTGCCACTTACACTCACTCTGTATTTTACATTAAATTTAACAAACCCTCACACTATCACTTAACTTTCAAACACACAGATGCTCACATTCAACATTCAAATTCACATTTACATACCTTTATACTCACAGTAACACTCCTTAGTATTCACACTCACACACCCCCATTTTCACATTTACACACCTTCATAGTCATACTCACATTCACACACCCCTACTCTCACTCACACATTTGCATGCTTCTTGTCTAGTTTTAATTTTCTCTTTTTATTTTAAATCGCCTGTTTTTATAACACTTACAACAAGTAATTTTATGTTAATATTTTAAGTTTTGGAAGAGCGGAGTCTCCTAACACAGGCTTTTTTGCTTAAAAGGAGACTCCAATCACTAGTTGTTAAATTTTACTTGTATAATTAATAAAACATTTTTCATTTTTTCATTTTTTTCATTTGCAAGATCGTATATCAAATTTCATCTTATTTATTTTAAATTACACACTGACACGAAGTATGATTATTCGTAAGTATTTTAGGTTTTTATTTACGTAGTAAGTATAAAATTATTAACCTTAACACAAAATCCTCGTCTGCTAGAAATTCCGCACTGTCTTTCATGACTCATATGTCAATGTCGACTCCTTGTAATATATTTATTAACTCTTCAGTACTTATGTTATTGTCATCCATTGTTATTAACATTTAATAGTAAAGGAACAGCTCTATTTGAAAAATTTCCGCGTGTGACGTCATGGGATTGTCATGATTAGATGACTGTGGCGTTCTAGGCACAGACAATATGACAGTGTGATGGAGATGGGCTTTACAGTCATTATGATTTATCGATAATCAACTGACACCGACATTTTTGATGAGCAGAGAGTTCAGTATTATAATATTTTCATGACTCCTCAATCATAAAAACTACAATATCAAAAGTTTTATTTATTTATTGTAGAGTAAATTAAAAAATTAAATATAACGTAGGTAGGTAGGTAGGTAAAAAATTAAATATAACCGTCGAGGTCGATATTCTTGTTATATTGATTGCTACCTCATCACTACGTGTCATGATATGGTGACTGTGGCGCTGAGGGCAATATGCTTTTCGATCTTTATTGGGTATTAGTTTTTGTCATATTATGTTAATATAAATGAAATACAAAGAAAGAAGTTGTTGCTAATCTAAATTAGGATGAGTCAAGGAACATAATTAGCAAAGGAAATAAAAAAAATGTTGTTTTATAAGCTTTATTTACGTATAAAAGTCTGTCATTTAGTCGTGACCGCGGCGTACTGGGCACTTTTTGGTTTGTCATCTATAGATGACTGTGGCGGTCAAAAGGTGTGTAAAAACTTTTATTCAACTTCGCTATAATTTATTTTTCACATTATTGGTTGGAAAATATTTCACAATGTCAATTCTTTAGAAGATAAGATTTTTATATTTTGCTGTGTGTATACATACTTACATTTAATAAAATAAATCCATACTATTATATTATTATTACTTATAAATACATGGAGTTTTTCTTTTTTTAATTGTAACTGTCATGGTCTTTGCCTTTATTCTATCATCCCAGTGCATTATTTTAGTAAGATCAGCAGGACATGAAGTATTAATCATTGTGGTTTCTTGCATGTATCATACAAAGAACTGAGCGCGGGGTGTGCAAGGTGGCGTTACGGCTACAAAGAACTGAGCGCGGGGTGTGCAAGGTGGCGTTACGGCTACAAAGAACTGAGCGCGGGGTGTGCAAGGTGGCGTTACGGCTACAAAGAACTGAGCGCGGGGTGTGCAAGGTGGCGTTACGGCTACAAAGAACTGAGCGCGGGGTGTGCAAGGTGGCGTTACGGCTACAAAGAACTGAGCGAGGGGTGTGCAAGGTGGCGTTACGGCTACAAATGAAAGAGACTGAATTCAATAGTTTTTTTTTTTGTGGATTATATTAGTAAGAACGTGTTCCAGAATCTAGTTATGAAATCTAGTAACTGTGGCTTAGCTGATGTAGAGGTTTTAACCTGGATGGCCTTATCATCCAACCTCCATCGTTGTTTGATAAGTTTATATGGTATGTTTCGAAAATCAGCTCGGATAGCTGACAGCCCCCTCCTGGATGTAGTATTTTTTTTATTTCGAACAACAATAAGGGGTTTATTTATAAACATTGATTAAAGCTAAGAGACGTTTAAACGTCAAATAAAGTATGGTTAAGCAGACGTTAATCATTACTTAACTTTAAACAACGTTTATAAATAGCAAGTAAAAACGTGATAACGTCCTAGCATAATAATAATTCAGGTACAGATTGAAATTTATAGCGCGATCGACCAAATATTTGGACGAAACGCAAGCTTTAGGGAAATACCTAATGCCTGCGTTTAGAACAGGTCAGGGCAGGTGACTTTCATGTGTCACCAGATCTTGGACACCCAACCCTTCATACCCTCGGGCAGTGTCCTGTTTAGGAAGGACCGCATCGTCCTTTTCTGGCAGGGACCTCTTACTGTCGACCTTGCTCAAAGCTATGATCGACAGTACCATGGGAGGCAGTCGCGTCTTTCTGCGAAATGGTGTTTTCGACCCCTGAGTTTGTTTTGCCATTTCTTGTCGGGGTACTCACATAGGAAATGTCGACTCCATCAATTTTTTTTTAATGTATGTTGAGTAAGTAATAGTGATTCCGATATAATTTTTACCGTATCAACAAATTTAATTTCTCCAGGATTTTATAAGGACACAACCCTTCGAGCTCTGGTTGTGTCTTGGGAAGAATGCGTCTCTAAGTCGCTGTAGTAGGAAAAGTCTCACTGCCGACCTTACTCAACGCTATGATCGATAGTTAGTAGTTTTGGGCAGTCGCATCGTTCTGCGTAGTGTTTTTGTCGCAGAAGGACACAGTGAAGAGAGTCGAGAGAGTCATACACACTTACTGACGCGATCCGTCACATGCAGACAGTTAGGCGCAGTAAACGACACACCAAGCTGATGCGTCCCTAAGATCCCGTTCACGGCCTCGAGCGATGCGAATCGCGTCGAGAGACACGCGCGTGGTCTCCTTTTTCCGTCCGCCTTGCTCTACAAGTCGCGTAGCGGATACATGTGGCACGCTCTAAATAACTTCTTTCATTTCTTTTGTCTGCAGTCGCCGTCGCAAGACGCGTGTCGCTTTAGCATGTAGCTCGTTAAGCATTAGGTAATATTAACCAGCCGGTGCAGCGGTGGCAGGAATCATACCGCCCGCACGGTGTGTTAAGAGATAGTGATGTAATCACATCTCTACAAAGCTAAGATCGGGTACAGGGCTACTGTCAGTGGGAATGAGACACTCTAGCCTAAGAAATAGACTATTTCCGTGTCTACTTGTGGCACAAACTTGGCCTAAATAGCGACTCTCATTCAACCCAGTGTGTTAACGGGCTATAGCCCCGACCAAACTTGGCTGGATACTTTTTAATATTAATATACTTGGCGATCTTTTAGTAATACTGCAACTATATAAGAAAAGATAAAATAGCTTGATTGTATCGTTTGAGATACCTTGTCATGTCTATCAAGGGAATACTCTTTCCGTGACGTGGTCAATTTGGGGTAAAAACTTGGCCCACAAAGCGACTCTCATCCAGCTTACTGAGTTAACGGGCTTATAGTCCAGACACAAACTTGTCTGGATATTTTTTAATTATTATTATATTCGACGGTCTCTTACTAGTGGTCAGACTAAGCTAAAATAAAGCGGCTCGACGTGCCCAAGTTTGAGTTAACTTTGCCTGTCTGTCAAAGAAATACTCTTTCCGTATTGAGGTGCAAACTTGGCCTAAACAGCGACTCCTGTGTGGTAACGGGTTACTGTTGGAACAGTTTCGCTTCATAGTATACACACAAACCTAGCTGGATAGTTTATAATATTAATGTAATTGGCGGTCTTTTACTACTGCCTCAACTAAGCTGTGATTAACTGGCTTGATTGTTTATAACAATATCGTACTTTGTACTTAAGTCATGGTTAAATTGTATTGTATTTTATAACATGTCAGGGTATACAAAGAAAGAAAATAAATTTATTTGAGTCAGGTTAATGCACACAATATTCGTACAAAAACAGAAAATACTTAAAACAGAATTGTGTGCCTCACGACTGCACCAAATAGGCCCAGTTCAGCATAAATGCCAGACAACTAGTGCCTGACGCTGGTTTTCAACTGATATGATCTAGACTTGTCCCCAGTCATACTCAAGTTGTATGACTTTATCATGTCTGGTTATGGTATAGACTTGTCCCCAGTCATGGTCAAGATATATAGACGTCTCCAGTCATGATCAAGTTCATTTCCAATACTTTTTTTGACAAAATCTAGATTCGTAATAATAACAATGGGTGCACACTGCAGCCGGCGCACGCGGGTACAGCCCCGTCCGGCGGCAGGCAGCGCCACGCCCGCTGCTCTCCAATACTTTTTTTGACCTTGAACTGGACCAGCATAGTGCGGCGTTTCAATAAGATACGGTCCGCTCCTCTCCATTCCACCCAGCTCCGCGTCAGTGGAAACGCCCCATTATACTGGTTTGTTACCAGTACAAAACACAAGTGTTCACAGCCATGTGCAAAACTACCCAAATAACTAAATTGAAAATGTAATAGGAAAGATTGTTTGTTCATGAGTACGCTACCTAAGCTGCAATTAACTCACTTGGCTGACTTGGCCGGCTCCTCCCAATGCGTGTGCATGTGCGCCGGCGACTTGTGGTGCAGCTTGGGCTTGCCGCGCTCCAGCGGCGGCAGCGGGCTGCCGGCCGCGCGCTCCGGCGCGCCCGGCGCGGGGCCCGGCCCGCCCGGCCCGCCCGGCCCGCCCGGCCCGGGGCCCGGCCCGGCCTCGTGCTCCGTCTTCAGCGACGGCTGGCTCAGGTCTGCCAAATGTGGGACACATGTAGTTTCGTGCGGATGTGGTGAGGTTTTATTGTTGGGTCCGACAAAGAGTGTAAGCTTACAGTGTTTTACAGTTATTTTACCTCTGATAACAACAATCCAACTTCGACCTTATTATAACTACAATAAAGATCAATATAATGTTGACAGTAATGGAATCTCATAGGTAAAATAACTGTGAAGGCAGTGTAATTGTGCCTCTAAGGTTGCGTATATTGTAGCTTTCATCATCATTCACGTAACCTGTGATAGACTAATGAGGAGCATATTTAGAGCGGAAGCAAAAAGAACTTCAGTGCTATTCTGTTTTCCGTGAAAACTTTAGTGAAGTGAGCGTGGAGTGAACTGTCAGTGTCATCCCACCTGACACTAGGGATGGACCAAGGATTACATTTACAATCATAATCGAGATTTTAAGAATATTTTTACGCTAATTCTATTGATCATAATCAGTTAACTAATTAAATAAACGCAATCCCATGACCCAACCGCGATATGTTTTAAAGAAGCGGTAGTGGATTGAGTCGAGTAAAGACTGTGCATCGTTATTCAGCGTTGTTATTAACCCAAACCTATTCAATAAGAAGAGATAACCGAGTGTGTCAAGTGACACAGTGCTAAAAAACGTGCGGATTATTTAATAAGTTCCTTTCTAATATTTTATTTTAGGTAGGTAAATTTTTACTAACCTACGCGTTGCCAATAATAAAATAATATTCATAAAATCACCGTCATCAATACTATAAAAAAATTCAACAGTTCAACTGACACTCGCGCAGCGCGCGCACCGGCCGGCGGCGGGCGGCTAGGCTCACTTCATCCAGCCCAAGTGAAGTGGTGGTACTATGGTTACGAGAATCGGGTGAAGTGATAAGATAACGCCACGCTTGCGCGTGAGGCGCTGTTATTAGTATCAAGTTGAGTTTTTATTTTTTTATTTTTCGTTTTTTTTTTTAATGCGCGACAAACAAATGTTGGTTTTACTACCTTTATATCTAAATCCAAAATGGCGGCTACAAACATTTTTCATCATGGGTGTCGTTTTCATGGGTTTCGGGGGTGTTAAAGCCGATAGTGAGGTCAAATCTAAAAAGCAAGATGGCGGCTGCGAAAATGTTCACATTATTCATCATGGGTGTCGTTTTCGTGGTTTTTGGGGGTGTTAAAGCCGATAGTGAGGTCAAAACTAAAAATCAAGATGGCGGCTGCGAAAATGTTAAAATTTTTCATCATGGGTGTCGTTATCATGGTTTTCGGGGGTGTTAAAGCCAATACCTCACTCACTCAAAATTAAAAAAAAACCAAGATGTTGAATGCGAAAATTACCAAATGTTTTGGAATTAAAAAAAACATTATTGAGTTATTGGCTGAATTTTTGTTTTGCTATTTTATTTCAAAAACCCCTAAATAGTAACGTTTAAACACTTAAACACTAGTTTTGAAATAATATAAAATGATCAATTGAGTTAGTATAAAAATATGATTAAAATCTCGATTATGATTATAAATGTAATGCTTGGTCAATCCCTAGCATCAGTGGGATGACACTGGCAGCTCACTCCACGCAAGTTTTCACAGTGAGATTTTTACAGAATCGACATGCTGGATTAGTTATTGAATTTGGAAGGCATATCCGAATCGTGGCTATGTCCATGCGGAATTCAAAATTCAAACAAAATTTAAAGCCCAATTCGACCAATGGATGCGAGCAGCACAGGACTAGTCGATGTAGCGACGCTTAGGAGAGGCCAATATCCAGCAATGGACGCCTTTCAGTTGAACTAGCGATGATGATAAGGCTCAATTTCTGCTTTGTAATGTTATCGAGATAAAACATAAATGTATATAAAACCGCTGTAAAAGAATATTTTTTTATCGTTTTCTGGACGATGCTGCTAGGGCATTTACTTCTCGAATACGTCTAACCGAATTTATTGCACAACAAACTCGGCAAGAGATACTCGCGTCACAAAGCCAAATCAACCTAATTACTAAACAAAAATGACCATACATAACAAGTGAAACAGTTTGTGAAGATATTTGTTCTTCAATCACGCTTAAACAATGATGAAATGAATTTTAATAAAATTAGGCACACAGAAGGTTATTTATTGGATTAAATACAGGATACACATATTAGACATACACATACCAGCTAAGTGCAATTATAACACATTTAATTAATTTATCTTTCTCACTTGGTACTTTTCCTGAAGCTTTAAAAGTATCAATTGTTAAACCACTTTTCAAAAAAGGATACAAATCTGATGTTAATAATTATCGCCCAATAACATTGATACCTATTTTGTTGAACATATTTGAAAAGTGCATGTTCAAACGATTGATCGTATACGAGGGCTGCACTAAAAGTATCGGGAATGGAATATTTCCACTGTTCCTGTCATATTAAAATCTTTTTCATTGAAAACTTCTTGGTTTTAAAAATCGAATACCATTTATTTATTTAAAAAAAGATTCTCGGTCTTGTCACAAGGTTTTTTCAAACTTGTTTAGTCGTTGAGAAAATGGAATAGACTCGAGAAAATTCAAGAGCGATAATTTATTATGACTTTCGAAGTGGTTTAACACAAAAACAGTGTGTTGACCGGATGATTTCTGCATTTGGTGATGAAGCCCCATCCAAAACCACAATTTATCGCTGGTTTACTGAATTTCAACGTGGACGTGTCATGCTCAGTGATGATCTCCGTCAAGGTCGTCCAAAAACTGCAGTCACCCAAGAAAACGTTGATGCTGTGCGTAAGCTGATTGAGGAAGATCGACATGTGGCATACCGCGAAATTCAGCAACTTTAGACATTGGCATGAGTCAAATACAAATAATCTTGGATGAACAATTAGGTGTAAAAAAGTTGTTTTCCCGATGGATACCGCATTCGCTCTGTGAAGAGCAAAAAGCGGCTCGCGTTACTTGGTGCGTCAGAACTCTCGAAAGATTCCACGCAGGATCCTCAAATGCTGTATACAACATCGTATCAGGTGACGAATCCTGGATATACGCGTACGAACCCGAAACAAAAAACCAGTCACGAGTTTGGGTGTTCGAAAATGAGTTAAAGCCAACAAAAATTGTTCGTTCACGGAGTGTTGCAAAAAAAATGGTGGCCACGTTTGTCTCCAAAACCGGTCATGTTACGACTATTCCTCTTGAGGGACAAAGAACGGTTAATGCAGAATGGTATGCTAGCATTTGTTTGCCACAGATCATTTCTGAACTCCGTAAAGAGAACTGCAACCGCCGCATCATCCTCCATCAGGACAATGCGAGTTCTCACACCGCGCACAGAACAAAAGAGTTTTTAGAGCAAGAAAACATAGAATTATTAGACCATCCGCTGTACAGCCCCGACTTAAGCACTAATGATTTCTATACTTTCCCTAAAATAAAGAATAAATTGCGTGGACAGAGATTTTCATCACCTGAAGAAGCTGTGGACGCCTACAAAACGACAATCTTAAAAAATCTGTTTATATACAATTTAATAAATCTAATAATGCTAAATACAATGTTGAAATGAATATACGTAAAATTGATGAAGTAACGCAAACTAAATTTTTAGATGTAACTTTAGATAAAGACATACACTTGAAAGCACATATTGACACCGCCTCCAAACGAATAAATAAGTTCGTATATGCACTTAAAAAAGTCAGAAATATAACAAACGTTAAAACGGCAATAACGTTAGGACGTTATTGCCGTTTTAACGTTTGTTATATAGCGGAGCACCGATTCAACGTATGCATGGCCTACCATGCATACGTTGAATCGGTGCTCCGCTACGGCTAGATAATGTGGGGTAATAGCACAGATCAAAATAGAGCATTTATTGCGCAGAAAAAATGTATTAGAGCATTAAACGGGCTTCGACCTGACGAATCCTGTAGACCGATATTTTAAAAGCTTGGCTTGTTACCGCTACCGTCTCTTTACATATACAGAGTTGATATGAGAGAGGGGCATTAAATTACACTACGTATACTATACGTGTTTAGTATTAATTCAATACGGTACAAAAATAAGAAGCACCAAAAATGAGGATTTTTTTTTTTCAAACAAACTAAATAGCTTACAAATCGGAGTAAAACGCAAACACCCTTTATAAATAAATTTAACTGACCTTAGATACCTAGGTAACAAATTGGCAACGTCGCACGCGGCGTGTGTTCTCTCGTGTCAAAGCGGTCGGCCGGCGCGCGGCGGCGCCCTACGCCTCCGCGAGCGCTGGCTTTTATGTTAGTTTTTGAAATACGCGCACAACAACAAAAACACTTAATTTTTTTAATTCTCGATGTGTCCTCCATTAACATTAATGCACAAATTATACCGACGGAGAATATTGTTATTTATTTTTCTAATTAAATCACTGTCCATCGCTAAGCACTTTAATTTATGAAATGCTAAAATAATCCTATTTTTTAGTTCATCAATTGTATTTACCTCTGAGGCATACACTTCACCCTTAATGTACCCCCACAAAAAGAAATCCATGGGAGTGAGGTCTGGAGATCATGGTGGCCACCGAACAGGTCCGAATCGACCGATCCATTGCTGCCCAAACATTTCTGTGAGCCGCTCCCTGGAAGCCATCACAGAATGTGGAGGCGCTCCGTCCAGCTGGTACCACAACTTGCGATGAACTGCTAAAGGCAGTTGGTCAGTGTACTCGGCCACAGGACCACTTAACAGTTCTAAAAATTTCGCCGCTGTAAGGGTGCCGTCAATAAAAACTGGTCCGATAATATTATTATTATGGATACCAGCCCACACATTGAGAGAAAATCTGTACTGGTGTTCAGATTCTCGAAACACGTGTGGATTTTCCGAACTCCAGTATCGGAGGTTTTGCAGATTCCAGATGCCATTCCGAGTAAAAGTACTTTCATCGGTCCATATTAAATTGGATAAAAAATCACCGTCTTCGGTTGTTTTATTTAGAAACCATTGGCAGTAACTGTTCCTGACCGGCAAGTCTCTCGATACAAAGCTTGCACCTTCCGATATTTATAAGGTTTGCGTTTGTTACGTTTCAGAACCTTGTGGATGGTTCTATGACAAACCCTAAACTGCCGGGCCGCTCAGTGGAGACTCGTTGTCGGATTGCGGGAAAAATGGTCTAAAATTCGTTCTTCCCAAGCAGCAGGTATTTGCCGCGGTGGCACTCCCTCTTGTTGTGGCACTATACTTTTATTGTCCCGTATTCTTTGTACTGCTAATTGTATGGTGCGGGCGTTTCTAGGGCCATTGCGTCTGTCACCATACCTCTCTCGGTATGTTCGCAGAGCTTCAGCTGCGTTTCCACGGCATTCGCCGTAAATTAAAATCATGTCTGTGTATTCTGACGCCGTGTAAGTTACACGAGGCATTGTGGAACACTTTAATTACACACACACAACCAAAGTTTAACAAAACAATCACAAAAAAAAAAACACTACCTAACACTAAATAATAATAATTCCAAGTTACGTGTCCTATCACAATAAAAAGAAGAAGTACTGTCTGTCTTAAACTTATTTAGTGTCCTATCACAAAAACAAAATTACAATTGTCAGCGCGCGAGTTCGACAAAACAAAATCAGCGCAAGAGGTTCCGTCACAAAAGGGTAGCGCCGGCGAACTGAAAAAACAAGTTTTTTAGGCGCCCCACTTACCGATCGCTAGGATTTAAGACGCAAAACAGTGACCTATTTCTATTTCTTTTACGCGCGGGATGTTTTGCTATGATTGTCACTGTCGCAGTGAAAGTGCACGTGTTTTTTTTTTTTTGAGGGTGGGAAATCATCAAATAACTTCTCCCGCTCTGGGCGGAGCGGGAGGGTGTGTCAGACTCTTACTGACTAAAACCCACCCGTATTCCTTCTTGTTGCCTGTGTTGCGGGGGCCTCGGTGACCCATAAGTACCTTCCCGCGACCCCGGCAGGCATCGGCCCTAGTGGACCCCTACTATGTGCTGACGACATCTCTTTGAGGCGCGCGTGGAATACAACGCGCCGTCGATCCGGGCCTGGTCCTTATTGGACGGTGAGCTACCCATTGCTCACCGTCCACAAGCCCGCGCCTACGGTGGCCGGAAATCCGCCCGGGATTCCCCACGCCCTGGGCGTCTCCTGCGGCGGCTAGGGGCGAGAGGGCGCGAAACTTGCCTTTCCCTCAACCGTCCCGCCAAAGTGCACGTGTGTGTAAATACACACACGTGCACTTTGGCGGGACTTTGGCAATGCAAAGAAGGAAGCAAAATAAATATTTTGCTTCCTTGTTTGCATTGCCATCTTTTAGCGAAAATATTTGGTTGTACTTGTGACTTGCGTCAGAGCGGCAACAACGCATCGTAGGTATACTCAAAATCGTTTTAAGGTGCATGACCTATGCGTATAGACATAATCAGCTGTTAGAAAAGATACATCGTGTTCAAACGGGGCAAAAAATTAAAAAATCATTTGCGACTAAACTACTGCTCCTATTTAATTGATTTTTGGTACAGAGCTTGAAAATGGTACCTAGTTTATGCTGTTTAAAGGAAAGCCTCTCTGTCGTATCAACTTTGTATGAAACGTGTATGTTTGTGAGGAAGCATAAATAATTATTTAGCAATGCGGCGGATTTATATCCTCGTAACCGACGAGACCCCCAAAGGCTCGTACTAGATATCCTTCCGAGACTAGCAAAATATAATAAAAGTTGTATGTCTGTGTGTGTACGTATATATAATAAGATACCAAGTAATCTCAAGGCCTTAAATATGAGATTATTCAATAAAAATATTTTTTTATAGTTTCAAAGACTTCTTTGACAATAAACGTTAAATATGCTTGAGAAAATTTGTACGTTTATCACTGTTAAGCAAAAACATGTAAGCTCTTGTTATTTTTGTATTTTACCATCTTTTTATACTATATTTTAAGCAAATAAATATTATTCTAATTTATTCTATTCTAGAAAATAAACGGAATATATGTAAAATAATATTATTAAATCTTAGCTATATTATATGAAATGCTTAAAAGAAATACCTAAGTCACGTATCTTTTACTTTTAGTAACAGTAATATTATTCCTTAATTTACCCTCAGCGTGCGGCCTGACGATAGATTCCATAAGCGAAACAGTTTGTGATGTTTGGTACTTTATCATACAGAAACGGCTAAACGGATTTTAATGAAATTAGGCACACGGAAACATCATGTAAGTACTGGATTAAAACATTGGATACTTTTTACGCCGGCCGCTGCCGCGGCACCGCTCGCTTCGCTCGCTTGGCTCGTGCGTAGGAGGTCTCAGTTTTAACCTAACCTAACCATTTTTTTAAATAATTAACGTACTCTAACTAGTTCTATAAGTAAACATAAATTTGACTTGTTTCTGACAAATTCAAGCACATAAACTGCTCTAACGTTTATTGTCTAAAGATTGTTTGCTGTAATAAGTCATTTGATTAAAGACCAAATGCCTAAATGACATTATCCTTGATAATATTCTGCCAAGTAAAGATTAGACCAAACGAAAATGTGTGTACTAAAATCATTCCAAACATTGCATTGGTAAAAAAAAGTTTGCTAAAATTTGTTTGGGTAGTGAAATTTTGGCAAAATCTTTTCGGCAAAACGACAGGATCCCCATTACAAATACACCCGTAATTAGGTATTAAATTTTGTTGCAATATTCTAAAATCATCTTAGGTATATTGAACGGCCAGCAACGAAAGTCGATTAACACTTCAGTATTTTCATTCTTAATTATTGCGCAAAATATACATGAGAAAAAAAACGGAGTAGATGTAAAATTAAAAGCACACATACACACATGAAACATGAAATGATGAACATTTACCCAAATGTCCTTTCTTTGGTATTGTTCGTCGAATCGTTGAGCTCCTTAAGTTCTGAGTTGAGCTGCACGATTACTGACAAATGCGTGGACTGACTGGATAGGTCCACTCAATCTGTGTGGCTCTTTCCTCAAAAGACCATTTCAGACACCAATCTACATGGTCTTCACATGATCTGACCAAGATTATGTCTGGACTTTAAAAGAGACTGTGACCTCTGAGTTTGTTTCGGCCTTTCTTCTCAGAGTAGTCAGATAGGAAACGCCGAGCTCATCTAATTTTTTTTTCTAAATATAATTGACGTGTAAAAGTGTTTGTACAAACCTACTTACAGAAAATAAAATCATTTCATCATTTTATTTTATTTCATGAAATTTTGAATCCAATATTAATTTTTAAAATCAATACCTGAATCAAATAATTTCGTGTTTGACCGTATCATATACTTTCAGTAACAGTAAAATGATTTGTATATTTACCTCTAGCTCTAACAGTGTGCGGCATGACGATCATGGGCGGGATGCGCTTGCACTGGTGGTACTGAGCCTCCACCGTGTTGAGCACCACGCGCACCAGCGACTGCACCATCGCGCACACGCTGCCGCTGCCGTAGTGGTACTGGAAGATACCCAGCGTGTTAGGATGAGCAGAGAAAGAACAGCAAAAAGAGAATAAATGAGAAACAGATAGAAACGAAAGAATGAAAAGAAGAAAAAACCGGCCAAGTGCGAATCGGACTCGCACACGAAGGGTTCCGTACCATTATCTATAAAAAAGGCAAAAAAATCATGTCTGTTGTATGGGACCTTAAATATTAATTGTATTCTGTTTTTTAGTATTTGTTGTTATAGCGGCAACAGAAATACATCATCTGTTAAATCTTCAACTGTCTAACTAACACAGTTCATGAGATACAGCCTGGTGACTGACGGACAGCGGAGTCTTAGTAATAGTGTCCCATTTTACCCTTTGGGTACGGCACCCTAAAAATAAAAAAAAGAATTAAGAAAAGATAAGTCTTAATCTGGGGAAACTTCACAAACATGAAGGGTATCGATATCTGTACCTAACTACCTACACAATAAATAAAATCAAATCCATAGTCGTTGCATAATCAGCCTAAAATGTTCCCACTGCTGGGACACAAGCCTCCTCTCACCGAGAGGGACTGGGTTGTATTCTACCACACGGGCCCAGTGCGGGTTGGTAGATGTCACATGTCTTCGAATTTTTGGTACTAGGACATGCCGGTTTCCTCACGATGTTTTCCTTCACCGTTTTGAGAGCAGTGGTGGCCAATCCATAGTCGTTAAAAACTTAAAATGATTAGTTTTTTGTTGTTGTATCATCATTTGATATCGATACCAATAACTTTAAGTGAAGCTCGCCAGCTAATTTAATGCGACCCTGTGTAATAAAAATGACAGAAAGCCTATAGCTTAATAAGGTCAATAAAAAGCGTTTATATGTATATGTCTGTAATCGCCAACCCGTCTTGAGCGTAGCGCTCGTGGCTTCTCTGTATGAGAGGAAGTTTTTGCCCTGCAGTGGGACTTATTATAAAGCTTACCTTATAAAGCACGACGAGCAGTGCCATGAGCCAGTGTCGTCGAACATGTGGCTCCAACGCGGCTAAAGAGTGAGTACTGGCCGCACTGCAAGCACTGCTGCCCGCCCCGCAACAATACTGCACAATCAATCACCATTGTAACAACTCGCCTATATTCACCAAAGCGGTAGGTAGGCAGGATAAATCAAATCATGAATCGTTTATTCATATGAGGCTGACCAGTGACAATCAGCCCTTTTTGAGAGTCAAAATTACACAAGACGGTCCCGCTAACACGCGCCCTGCACCACTTCCTAGTATGCAGCTGGGCTCAACATATGTTTAAGTCCCATGTGGGTGTTCCGATATTAATGTAATATATAATAAACACATATCTTACAGTGGTAACGGTCGCGACTTAACAAGTCGCGAGATCCATTCACAATCGAGAAAAGGGCCAGTCCCGTTCAAAACGGGACGTATGGTCAATTTACACATACCTGTAGTAAAAGTAAGGTAGGCTCAGCAATACTGGCGCCCATCACGTGGTTCTGATCCAGCACCTGGGGCAAGTTCGCCATGAACGCGTTGAAGATCGACGATTGCCTTGATGGACAAATAGAAAGATATCTATATGATCAAAGTAGTGCAATGTGTATTGTCATCAGCAGACTTAGCATGACGCTTTCTATTTCTTCGAAGAAAAGACGGGGCTCTTTCTATACAAAGTGACATTTCGTTTCTCCATTTTTGACATCGCACCGTAGAAATCCTTCTACAATCTGACATTTTGTCTTTCGTTTCTAACGATCTTTGTCTAGGTCCTTTTTTATGTAGGATTTCTTCGGTGGGATGTCAAAAAAGGAGAAACGAAATCTCACTTTGTATAGAAAGAGCAGTGCCTTTTCTTCGAAGAAATAGGAAGCTTCATGCTAAGCCTGCTGAAGGTTGACTGGTAGAAAATGCCTTTGGCATTAAGTCCGCCTCTGTACATTTGTGTGCTTAAAGTACCCTTAGCACTTTCTAAGCAGCAGTGCTAAGGGTATGGAAATAAAAAATAGATAAATATGATATCTAGGACCTCTTTATTCAAAATATGAGTTATTTTATAAAAAACATTGTGTCCATTATTTGGCCATGGTCTTACTAGGGCTTAAGGAATTCGTTTTTTTTTGCGTTTTGGTTTTGCTAACAAACTGTCAAATCTCAAAGTAAAAAGGTTGAATTTGCCTGACGTTTCATTCCGCCGGCAATATTTTATTATTATGGTGTCCAAAATATGGACAGAGCTTTATAAAGGATTCAATAAATAATATCATAGTTTTATAATATATAAATGCTACAGTACCCCAAAAAACGTATTAGTGAATAACTCGTTGGAGTGCAATCATTATATTTTAAAAAACAAAAAAATACGGTCGAATTAGATATCGTATCGTACCTATACATTTTGTCTAGTTCGTTGTTATAAAATAGGTAACTAGACATTCAATTAATATTATATATCCAGGATATATTTTAATAGCAACATTAAAAGATTGCAAGAAAACAGTATGTCAATTAAATTATCAATTCCAATGAATTAATAATGTTAATATTGGAACACCAAAAGGAGTAAGTACGTGGCTTCCTGTAGTTTCTGTCTATGTTTTATGTTTAGTTTATGTATGTGGTGTGGCAAGTTATTGCCCCTTACATTTTTTTGATTGTGGACGGTTTATAAGGTGTCTGTAGTCTGTCTTAGGCTTATATTGCAGCCGCGGATATTGTGTGTCACGGGATTTAGAGAATCCTGCGGCTAGTGACAGCTAATGATGGCTGTCAGACGTCATAGTGCACCGGCGCCGAACGGAAGCATTTCGTCTCACCGCAAACCACGTTTTTTTAATCTCAGTTCATCGAGTCCGCAAAACCGCAAACTTTATTACGTTATCCCGTAATCCTTGGGGATATACTGTACTACGTTTTCAAAATTAAAAATAATAACCCGCGTCCGATTAAATCCAAAGTATTGACTTTCAAGTGACCAGTGTACGGGCAAGCAAGGTGGCCACCTGCCCAGAAGGATTCTTCAAGACTTTCGCCAGGAGAAGCACAGGTACCGCTTTTGCATTATTTGCTGGAGTTAGGCTACAAACGCCACCTGACCGTCACCAATTCCTCTTTGAAAGTTTGCTCAAAAAAAAGGCAAATTGAATTATTATGCATTCCAGATAATAATTTTTCTGTCGTCCTCGACCCGCAAGGATACACGGCTATTTTATACGCCTGTCCCTCCATACTTATGGTCCATTCGAGCCTGGATAGGTATCAGTTAAATAAGTACAAGTCATTGCAAGTACTTACGATAATTTACAGCAATTAATATTAGATAGTGCCTTATAATGGCAACTCAAAAACAAGAAACTAAATTAGCTCAGCTTATTGCTAAAAAAGAAGTAATTTTTGAGCGAGTTAATCGCTTGTATAATTCTTCCAAAAGTATATCTAATTATGATTCACGCTCGAACGAGTTATTCCTAGCGCAGTCTGAATCTATTGGTGAATCTTACAGCAAGTTTGAAACAATAATTGACCAGATCAATGAGTTGCAGTTTGAAATTGATGAAACCCCACCCGACTATGGGAGTCTAAGTTCTATTGAAGACTTATATTCAACTATTAAATACAAACGTAATCTCATTCTTTCAAGTGGCAAAACATTAACATCAGATCAGAAGGGAGGTAGAAGCATAAAGTTACCACCAATCGAGTTACCATCGTTCGACGGTAGAACTGAAAATTGGCCCATGTTTTATGAAATGTTCCGTACTAATGTTCATTTAAATACTGATCTGACGGATTCGCAGCGTGTGCAGTATTTAATAAGTAAATTAACTCATGATGCCTTAAAACTAACTGCAGGCATTGTTCCCACAGGAGATACATACAGTGTTATGTGGAACAGTCTTGTCAAAAGGTATCAAGATAAACGTAGTTTAGGTATTCATTATCTCAATAATATACTGGACATTAAAGGATGCGCCGGCAATGCTGCTAGTCTGAATGCATTTGTAGAACGATATTCAGCGTCTGTCGCTGTATTGAAGCAGTTAGACATTTCAGACTTATTAAATTTTGTGATATTACACTGTGGTTTAAGAAAGGTTGACTCACAAACTGTTCAACAATTTGAAAGCCGTGTGAGTGGCAAGGAATTGCCTTCCTATACGGAGTTTATAATATTTATGCAAGACTATGTTAAGGTACTCCAGCGCTCACACGTTAATAATCCACAGACGGAACCACGTGCTAAGTCTAGTTTAGCTCACAATCGAATAAATAATACGCAAAGTACCGCCAAGTCGTTCGTGTCATGCAAACCAGTTCCGAATAACCGTTGCCCGCTATGTGATAACGATGACGTCGATCATCGACTGTTCAATTGTTCACAATTTAAAAATATAAATTCACCGCAAGCTCGTTTCGAATTTATTAAAAAGAAACGCGGCTGTGTTAATTGTTTAAGTATATCCCACTCTTTGATTAAATGCAAGTCACGGAGCGTTTGTAAAATTTGTAAAAAAACACATCATTCCTTGTTACATTTTTCCGAAGTAAAAGATGATTCACCGCGCGAGCCTGCCGCTACGTCTGTCTCGCTTAGTGCCGCCGCTAAAATATGTTTACCGACAGAGACAACTATTTTGTTAGCTACCGCGCAGATATACGTATATGATAGCAGCGGCCGAGATAAGCTTGTTGTCAGGTGTTTAATAGACAATGGATCGCAAAATAATTTAATTACTGTGGACTGTTGTAAACGTTTGAACTTACCCATAATTAAATTACGCAATTCGTCTTTACAAGGTGTTGGTATGACCTCACGACCTGTACACGGCTTTATTTATCTCAATATAGAATCTCGGATTAATCCTCACAATAAGTATTATATACACGCATTAGTTGTTGATTGCATTACAGATAGACTTCCCGCTAGTTTTATCAGATTAAATGACGATATGTCATATTTAAATAATTTACCGCTTGCTGACTCAACCTGGAATGTACCTGGTGGAATCGATGTTGTGCTTGGAGCACAGCTGTTCCCTTTTATTTATTTAGGTGATAGGGTTGACTCAGGCACCCGCGCACCCCCAGCTATACTGACTAGTTTCGGATATTTACTGATGGGTGATATTGATTGTCATAGTAGTGACGTAACACACATGACATCTTCGTTTACCGCGCTTGCTAGCATTGACGTCGAGTCAAGTTTGCAGAAGTTTTTTGAGCTAGAGGAAATTCCATCTCAGCGTTTTATTAGTCCGGACGAATTAGAGTGTGAAAATAATTTTAATTCTTCAGTTTTATTTAAAGACGGTAGATATTTTGTCGATTTACCTTTCGCGCGCAATCCCTCCGAATTAGGCAATTCACGCGGTGTCGCTCATCGGCGGCTACTTGCGCTCGAGCGTAAATTCACGTGCGTGCCAACCCTTCGCGAGGATTACAATAAAACTATCACCGATTATACAAGGTGTTGCTTTGGACCTGCAAAACATTTTAGGAGGTAATTATGTTAGTGATTCTCGACCCGAATCAACAATAAAATGGGCAGGTATTTTTTTTTCATTTTATTCTTATTTACGGAAATCGGTATGTGTGAACTCCCCTTTTTAAAACGCGGCCAGTCTGTACGTGTCCTTAAACTGCGCTTTCACACACACACAAACAAACGCAACCGACATTTCTTTCATAGATCCAAAGCACCAACCAGCGTACGCTCCCACTACCACTAGCCACGCCCCCGCGGCCATCACAAGCACATAAATCGGGTCAATTTATTAGTGTGATTGATGGCGCCGACGCGTGCATACGCTTGCAAATTCCGCCCGTCAAGTGCGCCTTCGATTAACGGTCGCGATAGGTACCTACTACCTAGTTGTAAAAATGACAGACCAATACTCCAATGTAGTTGGCGGAGATGGTACGCTTGTATGCCATCAGCGGAGACAATGTATCTCGTGCCATCGAAAAGTTCGCGGAGTTATTCCCCAATCGGCATCGTCCCTTACACAGGGTAATGCTGGCTGCTACGCAGAGACTCGATCATCGGCAGTTCGACGTTCCCCAGCATGCTTAAGGTCGCGGCAACGAAGGCCTGCCTGTCGCCTTGCAGGAAGATATTCTGGAATTCTTCCGGCGAAAGCCACGGGCAAGCAAACGGGAGGCTGGTCGACGGTTTGGAGTGCACCACTTCACAGTGTGGCGGCTGCTGCACAAAGAAATGCAGCATCCTTTTCACTACCGCAAGGTACAGGATCTCCACCAACTTGATAACGCCGCGCGAGTTACATTTTGTCGCTGGTTGCCGGAACACCAAGACACCAACATCCTGTAGACGGACCAGTGTTTATTTACTCGAGTTGGCGTCTACAATGTTCATAACAAACAAAAAGTGATCAGTGCTTTCGACACAATAAAAACGAATGTGTTTGTGTGGTGCAACGTCGAGCTAGAGTGTGACGGTTGAAACTTTGAACAATACCTCCAGGTAGGTAACATAAGTAGGTAATTTATTTATTTGTACATAGACAATAATTTGTAAATACGATGTTAGCTAAATCAACTTGATAAGTGTAAATAAGTTGATTTAAAATTTTTAACTACGCCAAAAATACCTATCAGACAAAATAAATCACTTAAAATCCCTAACACATGGGTACCTACCTACTTAACTAGCACAAATTATCTTGAGGTATTTTTGTCGGTCCTCACCCCGTTAAAAAGCAGAAAAGAAAATCTTAAATCAACAATTTAATCTACAAATAAAAACGAAAACCGTCCTTGGGCTGAATTTACCTACATAACCTTATTATTATTAGGCGCGCACGCGCTCGCGATTAGTTTCACAGCTGTGCAACAGGAACTGCAAGTGCTATGTAAGGTTTATTTATCGCCGCCTATTATTTTATTCATCAGCTGATAGGTAACTAACGACGCTAACGTGAACTTTTTTTTGGACTAGTAGTATCTACTTCCTACTATTATTATTTATCGTAATAGCCCAGTGGTTAAGGCGTTCTCCTCTCATGCATGAGGTCGCGGGTTCGCAACTGAGCAAGTACCACTGTGTTATTTTTAATTCATAATGATGTAAGTACTTTCTAAAACTTAGGACATCATTGAAATCATGTGTTTCGGAAAGCACTTAAAGCCTTTGGTTCCGATAGATTTGTAGCTCTCGGACAGTCGTTAGGTACCACACGGGTCAACGACATTACAGCCCTGCCGTAGGGTCATTGGTACAGGTAATCAAAAGCCAGAAAGTCTGACAATTAGTCTAACAAATGGGTATCGTGTTATCAAGTAACTGGTTTGTTGAGGTCTGATACGCAGTCGCCCTACGTGATTCACTGGCACTCCATGTAATGAGCTGCATACAGTTAGACTGAAAGCCGACACTAACATAGTTGGGAACAAGCTCTGCAGATGATGAACATTTTCGCATTGTAATGATGCTTCAAAATGAGTTATTATTTAGCGAAATTTTAAAAACAATAATTTAGAAACTACATTGTTATTTTCAAATTCGAACTACATCTCAAGGTTAAATTATTTGCTAGATCGCCATTTTAGTTCAACTTACGTGCCGCCGCGTTTTCTTACGTAGAAATGTGGGCGGAGCCTCGTACAGCCTGTCGTCACTGGTCATCGCATTCACGCACACAGTGACATGACGCGCGATAAATCGCAATGGGTGATTCTGTTTTTTTTGAAGAGGGTTATTAAGAGAGTTATTCCGAAAACCAATAAAATTTAAAAATCTAAAATAAAAAGTATTATTGATTATTGACTTGGTATCGTATTGTTATATGATTATTTACGAGTTTCATAACAACCTCCTGAAAGGTTTTGCAGGTTCAAAACTGCATCTTGTATAACTCAGGGGTATTTATCGGAGGTACCCGACTCTGAATTAACAGAAGAGGGTTACTACATACCGCATCACGCCGTTATTAGACCGGACAAAGACAGCATTCGAGTGGTTTTGGACGCTAGTGCCAAAACACACTCGGGGTTGTCACTCAATGACATTCTGCATGTCGGACCTAATTTACAGGCCGACTTGTTTTTATTATTACTCGATTTTCGTACCCTCCCTGTCGCAATGACAGCGGATATAAAACAAATGTTCCTACGGATCGGTGTAAATGAGCACCACCGCAAATATTTACGAATTTTATATCGATTCAACAAAAATGAACCCATACGTACTTTTCACTTTAATCGCGTTCCCTTTGGATTAAAGCCTAGTCCTTATTTAGCGATGCGCACAATACGCAATTTAGCGTGTGAGCATGGCGACCGCTATCCTGAGGCTTCGAAATTAGTAGAAACTCAGTTTTTTATGGACGATTATGTCTATTCTGTTCCTGATGAACAGATTGCTATACAATTATCCCGCGATTTAATTGAGTTATTTAAGTTAGGATCCTTTGACCTGGTCAAATGGGCTACTAACTCACCCGCTTTGTTGGAGATTCTCCTAGAGTCTCACCGCTTACCAGTTAATTTTTCTGGCATGGATAATGATAAACATAATTTCAAAATCCTTGGATTAACCTGGGAACCCGCTGATGATTATTTTTCTTTGACAACAGTCGCTGTAGATGATAAATGCACTAAGCGTGCGATTCTATCGCTAGTTGCTCGCTTGTTCGACGTACTTGGCCTCGTAGCACCCGTCGTGTTGTACGCGAAAATCCTAATTAAGGAACTTTGGTTAGCTAAAATAGGTTGGGATGAGGTTCCTCCGGACTCCATCACCAATCGGTTTTCCGTTTTTTTGCGCGATTTCCCCTCACTCTCTTCTCTAAAGGTTCCTCGCCACATTGGCGTCTTTAGAGAAGCTGTAGTGAATATCGTAGCCTTTTGCGACGCCAGCTTTAGTGGTTATGGTTGTTGTATTTATTTACACATAACTGACTCTAAAGGCAATATCAGCGTTCGGCTTTTCTGTGCAAAGTCCAAAGTTTCCCCCGCTAAAATAACAACGCTAGCTCGATTAGAACTTGTCGCCGCTTTACTTCTGTCTAAGCTTGTTCGCGTGGTCAAAGATAAACTTTCCACTCTTGTACCTATTGCAGGTGTCTACGCTTTCTCGGACTCCACCATAGCTCTTTCGTGGATCCACTCATCTCCCCATAGATGGTCTATTTTTGTCAGTAATCGCATTGCTAAAATACAGGAAAACCTACCTGCCGCTAGTTTTAATCACGTGTCCGGAAAGGAGAATCCTAGCGATTGTCTCTCCCGCGACATGCTGCCATCTGATTTAATTGAACACTCGTTATGGTGGAACGGTCCTACTTGGCTCCATCGACCCATTAGCGAGTAGCCTTTAAAATTCTCTCCTACTGAATGTGAAACATTGCCAGAGTTTAAATCAAAGGTTTTTCTTGTAGAAACATCAAATACTGAACCGCGTATTTTAGATACAATAGCTGACCGTGTTTGTTCATGGAATAAATTGTTACGTGTATTTATGTACATTCTTAAATTTACGAACAGACTACTTAGTCATAGCTCTGTTAAAAATATACAAACCGCCGAAAATTTCATTATTCGTATAGTTCAAAATACGCATTTTTCTAACGATTTAAATTTAATTAAAGCAGGCGAACTTCCACCTAAGAAGTTGCGCTGTTTGTCTGTCTTTATTGATAGCTACGGAATCTTACGTATTGGGGGCAGATTGTCTAAATCTGACTTACCATATGAAGCCAAGCATCCCGCGCTTTTACCTAAACGTGACCGCGTAGTTGATCTAATTATTGATCACTATCACAATACGTACTGCCACACGGGCCCCGGATTATTGATGTCTATTATAAGGCAGCGGTTTTGGATATTAGATGGACGAACAGTCATACGTTCCCGCTGTCGGAAATGCAACACTTGTTTCCGTCTAAATCCTACGCATCTAACACCCAAAATGGCTGAACTTCCTGGATACCGTGTCCGTGATACTAAAGCCTTTGTGCACACTGGAGTAGATTTCGCCGGGCCGCTTGCTTACACACCTATTCGCCGTAGAGGTCAACGTTCGCAAAAACTTTATATATGTTTGTTCATATGTATGGTAACTAAAGCCATACATATCGAACTCGTATCGGACCTCACATCCGAGGCTTTCTTATCCGCATTTAAAAGATTTATTTCTCGCCGCGGTCCAGTGTCTGTCATGTACTCAGACAATGGTACCAATTTTGTTGGCGCTAAGGCGCAACTTGATGATATTTATTCTTTCTTATTGAACTCGTCTGTTCAAACAGATATTAAAAATGAGCTTCTAAAATCTCGCATTGAGTGGACAAGAATACCGCCGCGAGCTCCGCACTTCGGAGGTATTTGGGAGTCGAACATTAAGAGTGTTAAAACTCACTTGTATAGAGTCATAGGAAAGCAGCTTCTCACTTACGAGGAACTCTCTACCGTACTGGTACAAATCGAGTGCCTTTTAAATTCTCGACCGCTTAGTGTTCTCTCATCAGACCCGCATCCGGACGTGCTCACGCCTGCGCATTTTCTAATGTCCAGTCCACTTAAGCATTTGCCTTCTTCTGAATTGACAGAAGAAAACATAAATTTAACAAACCGCAAAAGGCTTTTGGATCAGCTTGTGTTATCCTACTGGAACAAATGGCGAGTTGAGTACTTGCACACGTTGCAAGTTCGCCAGAAATGGTGCACTCCCGATCGCCCTATAGAGATCGGTACTGTCGTTCTCTTGGGTCAAGATAACGTACCACCATTGACTTGGCCATTGGGCATCATAGTGGAAGTTTTTCCGGGATCGGATGGTGTAATTCGAGTAGCTTCAGTAAAAACCGCGTCAGGTACATATAAACGTCCTGTCACCAAGTTATATCCTTTGCCAACCCAATAGAACTATATTATTTCGTAGTTTAATTTAGTTTATAATTTACAATAGTATATTTTCTCAATGGTACGCCATTACATAGTTATAATTTAGCTTAGTAATTCAACTTTGTCTTAATTTAATCAAACTGCAATTTCATTCTTTGGAATCTGATAATTAATTTCGAACGCCGTTTCCTAGTAATGGTGTTTTGAACTACTGCTTGGGATTCTCTTGATGCTTTCAGACTGCCAGATATATAAACATCATCTCATCCTCCCAACCGCACCAGTTTTTCAGCGTATAGATTATTATCTTTGAAAGCTCGGGACCTTTCAAGGCGGGGAGTATGGTGTGGCAAGTTATTGCCCCTTACATTTTTTTTATTGTGGACGGTTTATAAGGTGTCTGTAGTCTGTCTTAGGCTTATATTGCAGCCGCGGATATTGTGTGTCACGGGATTTAGAGAATCCTGCGGCTAGTGACAGCTAGTGATGGCTGTCAGACGTCATAGTGCACCGGCGCCGAACGGAAGCATTTCGTCTCACCGCAAACCACGTTTTTTCAATCTCAGTTCATCGAGTCCGCAAAACCGCAAACTTTATTACGTTATCCCGTAATCCTTGGGGATATACTGTACTACGTTTTCAAAATTAAAAATAATAACCCGCGTCCGATTAAATCCAAAGTATAGACTTTCAAGTGACCAGTGTACGGGCAAGCAAGGTGGCCACCTGCCCAGAAGGATTCTTCAAGACTTTCGCCAGGAGAAGCACAGGTACCGCTTTTGCATTATTTGCTGGAGTTAGGCTACAAACGCCACCTGACCGTCACCAATTCCTCTTTGAAAGTTTGCTCAAAAAAAAGGCAAATTGAATTATTATGCATTCCAGATAATAATTTTTCTGTCGTCCTCGACCCGCAAGGATACACGGCTATTTTATACGCCTGTCCCTCCAGTATGTATGCATTTATTTGAACATCCTGATAATGTAAATTACCTTTTATGATTAAAAAAATCTTTTACAATGTAAAAAAGAGAGACTTTCATATCAATATGAGTGACAGAGACGACGCTCTACAAAGTGGGTTTTAGTCAGTAATAGTCTGACACACCCTCCCGCTCCGCCCAGAGCGGGAGAAGTTATTTGATGATTTCCCACAAAAAAAAAGTGTGTCCCTCTGCGCCACCTTGTTAAGGTCGTCGGTCCACCCAGCTGGGGGGCTCCCACACTACGCTTGCTGATACGCGGTCTCCACTCCAGGACTCGTCTGCTCCACCGGCCATCGGTCCCTCGACAAACACAGCCAGCCCACTGCCACTTCAGTTTGCTTACTTTGCAAGCTATGTCGGTAACTGCGGTTCTTTTCTGGATAATTTCATTTCAGATTTTATCCATTAAAGAAACTCCGAACATATCCCGCTCCATAGCGCGCTGAGCGGCCTTGAAGTTGTGGACCAGGCCGACTGTCAGTGTTACTTACCGTAATGTAAATGGTGATATGTGGAAGTACTTCTCCACACAATTGTAGCCCAGTAATAGGAACAAATGTTTTAGTACGAGCTCTTGAGTTTTTGACGACTGCTTGTCTTCCATTGGATGCGCCTGGTCAGACCTGAAACGGATAGAATCTTAGAACTTATTCAGAGCCTGAAGAATGTTGACATGAAACTTCCCAGTTTTGAAAATATACATTCACTGTCAAAAATAGGCGTAAATACAATTTGTGTGCAATCAAATTCTAAGTCAAGATCATGTTTCAGTTTGCACTTCAAAAACTCACAAACCACCATTTAAATTCCAGAATTGTATAAAAATTAAACTGCACAGTGCGAATTAAAAACAAACGACATGTCATCACTTCATTATTTGTTTAATTCATAACTTCATTATTAATTTGATGATTATTGCATTCAATAAAAGTGTGCAAGTCTTACCTTGACAAGAACTGCATAAGCAAGAACACCAGTAAGTTCGTGGTTTCCCTATCAGCTTCCTCAAGATCCACTGCTTTGGGCAGTATCGTGGTCAGCGTGTCTTCTGAACGACCAGATAAGGAGTGGAATCCATCTGTAAAGGTTACATTTTGTTACATGGGTCAGTATTTTCTTCAGTATTATACATAGTTACGAGTGGTTTTGATGATCAAGATCGCACCTTGCCATAATAAAAGAAAGTCTTTTATATATTCTAGTAAGTAGTTTATTCAAATTAGGCTGTCAACTTTTAGAACGTCAAAATTTTATGAAACAGTCCAACACCCGCCCTTTAGCACTTCCTTGTGTGAAGAAGAAGTGTCGCAAACAACTTGCAACACATCAATCTGTTAAGTGTTAATATATCCCTTTCAAAATTTACAATAAGGGCCTTGTTTCATTTTTCCTAGCTCAGTTAAAACCAATCATGATCAAGCGCAGAGAGCCTTAATTGTTGTCAAGTAGTCTGAAGTATTATTGACGTACCTACATCTGGACATTATAGCGCTGCTGAATACTCATTGGAGGACGGATACTCGTTAAAGAAAGAACTCTTAGTTAACTAGAACACACACGTTATAATCAAAATTATAAATAATTAGCGGTCTCCGAGACTATACTTGTCGCACACAAGCAAACAAACACGTGCGCGCACTATACTAGCACTTTAAACCTAACCTAAAGGATACCTAGTTAAAAAGACACTTGCTACTCAGATAATGACGGATACGCAGTTAATGAAGCATACTCGCTTAAGAAGGTATTAAAACCGTGCATCAGTAATCTAACCACCAACTCAACATGTGTGTGTTGGACCTCCATGCAGTCCCCAGCGGCCGTGGCGCCACAAGCTGCTGTCCCAAACCGAAGCGAGACGTCTTGAGTTCAGAATGTTATACAGAAAATAGCTAGAACTCACCATGTGAGTTGTTGGACTTCTGCGCAGTTCCCACTGGCTGTGGCGCCGCAAGCAGCTGTCCCAAGCCGAAGCGAGACGTTTTTCGTTTCAGCAATGGCGCCGAATACTGGCGGGAATACACTTTCTCGCGTTCTGTGGAAACAGAATACTTACTTAGAATGTGAACTATTTGAAAACCGCAACAGCAAGCGAAATCGCAAAATGCAATTGCAATTGCTCAGGCTTATGGCATTACATAATGAAAGTAGTTACCAGCAACATACTTTTATACCTCATTTTAAGCAAAAATATATTTGCGGAGATAGTCTCCGCCATGCATGCAAATGATTAAACAAATAGAATTCTTCAAATTCTTTCGCATACACTATCCGACAAAACCGGCCAAGTGTGTGTCGGACCACACCCTTAAATGTGCGTGGTCCGACACGGACTTGGCCGGTTCCGTAGTTAGAATGAATTTATCCCAAGAGCAAACTTAACATTGTAGTTGATAAAACATGATCCCCCATACATTCCAACGGCAAATGTAAGCACAGTATTGAGTGATTTTAAGACCATAGACTTGTTATAGGTTTCCTGTATTGTTTTAAGTATAGAACTATTCTCTGTATTTTTTTTTTCCAAATTTTAGGCTCAGCAGTTTCTGAGATAGTGGGGAAATGGTAAATTTTTCATATATTTTCTTAAATAACTTTGAAATTAATTATTTTAAAATTATAAAAAAACAAATTGAAATCCTCATAACAAGTCCTTTCATTTGATAATTATTGCCGCACATGGATTAAAATATAATGTTAAAAAGTGTGAGTACATGGTCTTTGATGTCAGTGGCAAACGTCGTGGAGAAGGACTCGAGTTGATTTTGAACGGTTCACCAATTAGTAGGGTGTCAACTTTTTAAATACCTAGGGCATTGTCTTGCCGCTGACCTCAGGGACGATGTAGACATAGAGAGGGAGCGCAGGGCTCTAGCGGTCCGGAGCAATATGTTGTCCCGTAGATTTGCGCGGTGTACAAGACCAAGTAAAAGTAACACTTTTCAAGGCTTATTGCCAAAGTTTGTACACGGGCAATCTATGGGTCAATCATACCAAGAGATCGCTGGATGCCTTGCGCCATATAACAATGCTTTCAGGATGTTGTTGAGGCTGCCTCGTTATTGTAGCGCGTCGGAAATGTTTGCGCAGGCCCGCACCGACGGCTTCTATGCAATTATACGCAAGAAAACTGCGTAGCTACTGAGGAGAGCGACGGGCAGTCGGAACAGCATCCTGAAAACTGTAGCCGGGAGCTTCGGCTCTCCGATTGTACAACAGTTTGTGCGGAGGCTGATTTTTACTAACACTAGGCAATAAGTTATTTTTTGTATTTTACTAACACTATATGGATATTTGGTGCCCGAAATAAACGAATTCTATTCTATTCTATTCTATTATGTCACACGGTACAGTTTGCAAAACTGATATTTTTTCATTTTCTAATTTTTCCCCCAAAAGTACCTCATATTTAAAATGTATTTATTTACGTTACACGTTCGTGTTTAGGTCACAGAAATTCATATGTGTACCAAATTTAAATGTAAATCGGTCCAGTAGATTAGGAGCAAATCAGCTGTGACAGACGGATCCTATAAGGGATCCGTTTTTTCCTTTTGAGATACGAAATCCTAAAAACCATCATTTATAATAAAGTATCACAACGAATTCCGAAACCAGAAATAGAAAAACGTTGTTCACAAAATATTCTGTCACCTTATCTTTTTCTCCTTAACTTATAAATTAGGTATATCAAATTAAATTAACTAGGCGATGTGGGATGTGGCGATTCTTGAAAAATGCATATACACACGTCAAAAAAGTCTAAGCAACACGCATCATTTACAGAAACATGCATGTTTTATTAATTGATACTTTATGTTTTTCTTAACAAACTAGATTGGTACCTATACAATCTTTTTGCTCTCGGAAACAGACTGGCTAATTTTAAAAAATATAAACTTTTCGATTGTGTTTTGTTTTCATTAAAATAAAAGCTAACTATTTTTTCCTGATTTCATGTTGTTTTCGGTGCTTGTTTTTGATATTTATCTCACTTTTATCATTTTAACATATACAATTTTTGAAAAAAAAAAGAGGGGTGAGTAATTTTTTATGTCATGGAGTGACGCCATTTGACTGCTGATGAAATGCAGAGAGCTGTAGGAATGCTATAAGCGGGAAGAAATCAGACCTAGGTATCTCGGCATTTTGGTGTCAATAGGAGCGTGATTTGTCGTCTTTGGCAGCGTTACTTTAATACAGGGGATCCTGCTGAGCAGCACCCAGGACGTGGAAGGAGTACAACTGCTCGACAGGACCGATACATACAACTGACTGCAAGACGTCAGCCGATGTTAACCGCCCGGAAGCCGGGAGATAGGTTTAAAGCTACAATTCTCAAGCGATGTTGTTGTTAGCCACCAAACCGTGAGAAATAGGCTGCATGAATACGGCCTATGAGCACGACGCCCAATTAGGTGCCCACCTATACGCCATGGGAATCACGCCCGTCGAAACGAATGGTCTAGATAACACTTGACATGGACTCAGGAGCAATAGGATCAAAAATTATTTTGCGATGAGTCCCGGTTTGGATTAAGCCCTGATACGAGAAGGATAAGAGTGTATCGTCGTCCCAGAAATGATGAACGGCTGAGATGCGTCCAGGAAGTGCACCCTTACAGTGGCTCTACAGGGCGGGCATTATGAAGAGCAAACGAACTGAGCTCGTTTTTGTAGATGGCAATATGAACGCTGAAAGTTACGTTAAAAATGTCCTGCCTTATGTTCACCCATTGCACAAAGTCTTGGCTCAGATTTCATGCTGATGCATGACAATGCGCGTGCGCACACAGCTCGGAGGACCAGAGAGTACTTGGCAATGGAAAACATCCGGGTATTGCCGTGGCCTGCACAATCACCAGACTTCAATCCCATCGAGCACGCATGGACATGCTCCAGAGACATGTTCTAAAGAACCTAGACGGAGTGTCGACAACCCAACAACGGAAAGAGTTGTTGAAACTCCATTATGAGCGATTGCCGCAGGATCAGATAAACAATCTTATAAGTTCAATGAAAAATCGTTGCCGACAAGTTTTAAACAACAGAGGCGGTCACACTGTATTGAATTACCAAATAATTTAAAAAATGTCGGTATTTAACTTTGTAAAACAGGAAAAGTTTAATTTCGTTTTAACTTTATTTTATACTACGTTTGTTACGGTAGACATACAGTTAATTATTGTGATTAAATGAACAATTGAATGAAGGATTTTGTTGCTTTAGTCACTAATGCATCAAAAAATTCTTAGTTATTATTTATAAAAGAAATATAAATATATTACAATAGTAGAAATCGTTTAAAAGTTCAAAACCGTACATGTTGCTTAAACTTTTTTGATGTGTGTACATATGTCATAATCCAGTAATTAATATACTTTGGTTCGTTTCCCAAGATAATTAGGTAACCAACCTAAATGCGATAATTTCTGTACCATTACATGATCCTTTTTTTCTCTCGATTCCATTTACTTATTTATGACAGTTACTTTTAAACTTTGGTCAAACTTGGCGAATCCCGCGCGGGATGCGTGACGCGGCTGCACGCCAATTTGAACACTTCCATACAAGTAAGTTGATATAATCGGCGCGAGCGAATTTCGTCCCGCACCCTGCGCGGGATTCGCTTCAGTCTGTCCAGAGCCTTACTAATTATTTTTGACGTAAAGTTAGTACAATCAGTTTATTTTTAGATTCCGTAATTGGCGAAGCGTTAAAGCAAATTATTTGCTTTGCTAGAAACCTACTAACTAAATGTATTTTCTTTCTTTCTTTACTACTAGTACTTCATATACTTTATAATTTTCGGAAAACTTAGAACAGTTAATTTGTTAGTTGTTTATTTGTTACACGACTTAGGTCGAATTGACTTTGACTTATTGTCAATTACTTAATCGGGTTCGCTACGCCATGTTTTCGTGTTTTACAAACGCGTATCTTTGTCAGCTAAAAGATTTGGGGGCCTGGCCTAATTTTTTATAAATTCTTAATTGTTCATTTTGTTCCTTATTTTTATTATAAGAATTATTTTATTATTTAGTCATTTTTCGTGTTTAGTGCTCTCCAGACAAAGACGCTTCGTATAAAAAATACTCTTTGTATAAATAATTTAAGTTTTTAGTATGATAACAGCTCTTCAAATCCCTTTCCGAACATCGTTTTATTTTTATACCGAACTTAGCATCAATTTTCAGTTCTTGATAAAATTTTATATAGAACAAACGTGTCTGGACACAGAATCTATTTATATTTCTTCCTTGTAGAACTAAATCTATTATTGCTTGACAAGCAGACACGTCTTCCTCGTCGGCAATCATTTTTGAAAAGAGATTTTTTAACAAAAACATTGCTTCAAACAAAAACACTCTTTAATCGCAGAGGAATGGCTATTTAACTAACATGTTTAGCTTACATGTTTTGTTAAGAAAATTGGCTTTACAAGTTTTCACAGATAGCTAAGCCTTGTGCCGTGTGTGATGGGATTTCCCATCAGCAAAAACAACGAACTTCCATACAAACCTTCAACTCCTAGTTATTTTTCAAAATGTCATGTTTCTAGAATCTAAAGGACATTGTTCGCCGTCCATACATCGTTCGCCTAAGAACCAACAGAGGCGTGAATTTACCTTCTGTGTTCTAAATAATGCATATATTCGATTGAAACTAAATTAAAATCACGGACACTTCTGATAATTGTAAAAAATCCAAAAAACTTTTGTATTTTGAGGTTATAATTAGGCCAATAGAAACATACGGCAATAACACTAATAACTGCCGCTATTAGTGAAAATACGTTGGATGTTATCTTTCAATAGATTGATGAACTATTCTTTCTTTTATTTGTAGTTATGACTAGTTTAGGGCTTTGGACTGTTTCGTTTTTGTGTGACTTAGAAGTAGGTATTGTATTTTACTACAATACTCCATAATCACATAAAATGTCGCTTGTTTACCCAAAAGGGTTAAGCAGAGCACCGAAGATATATTTATGTAGATACTGTAATACACCCAGTTTGCCTGGGTCCCGTGTAGGTAATATTTATAGGGGGCAATTTATCACCATATTATGGGTGCACATCCAGACTCCAGGCTGCTACTACAACCGAGAATTTCGAAAATCCCAATAACACTACTCGACCCAGTGATCGAAACTAGGACGATTAGCAGCCGCGCTTACGACCATTATATGTTAACACCGGCAGCCAAGTGGAAATAAACAGCCTTTTTGACTTCAGAATTAAAATAATATGGGATCAATCTAAATACCTAGGTACTCCATAAAATAAAACAAAAATGTTTTGCTTCAGAACATGTTTATTGAATAATGCCGACATTAAATTACCTATCTGGTCACATCAGGATGGTCATCTATATTGTCTACTAAAATATCGTCCAAAAACTGTGCAGGGGGGTCGACGATAGAGTTTTGATGTCTTGCCCAGCTCAAGTACCATATTATTGTCATAACATGGGCGCAGCAACCAATAGTTCTGCGCCCAACAATACAGTTGCAACAGTACTGTTTAATGGCATCTCTGCCAATTTGATTAGCGTCTACTAACACATAAACAAAGTATGTTTTTTGGCTTATATGGCGGCTACGTATTTTACCTCGAAGTAGCCATGTATTTCCTGGATTTGTTACTTGTAATTCGTGTAATAACTCCTCGTCGACCTCCCTGCATACTTCAATAATATATGAACCGTCTTGTCTCACATGTTCACCATAGTATGAGCGAGCCTGTTTAATTTGATATACTCCTAGTGGTATTAAAACTAAATCATTATATTCCATTTGTGGAAAGCCTTCAATGTTATCTCTTTCTACAGTTATACTGTGAAATTGTGCCCGTCTCCTGTTTAAATTATTTAGTTCAACAAAATCTGCCAAATAGTTATTTGTAAACATTTTTTCTTGAATTATTGATATAATTTCCCTTGCATCCTCTCTGTCTACCAAAACAGGGTGAAATCTGTTTATTAGGGCTGCTGCGACCTTAAAATCAATCATTAAATGTCTTGAGGCTTTGTTAAAATACTCCTGTCGCAGCAATTTAAAATCCCGCTTGAAGCGCCCATTAACAACCTCTACGACCCAACGACATAATGTTACTTTGCGGGATTCATTCGCATTTTCTGTCGTTAATTGAAATTCACCTTGTTGAATTGAGAGAGGGTAATGCACTGAATAATTAAGAGTTTCCAATAGGGAAATACTGTCCCGAAAGCCTCTATCCAAAATAAATGCATCACCTTCTCTAAAATATCGTCTCAAAGGATAAGACGCATCACTAAATTGGTCTGTTAAAATATCGGCATCTGATTTTGTGGCAGGATACGAGCCCAATACGTCGATTATGTGGCCATCGCAACATACTATCATGAATGGTTTGACCAGATTTCTATATTTATGAAGTGAATAAGTTTTCTTCTGATAAGAGTAGTTGCTGCTTTTTTGCACATAAATATATGTGCCATCCATTATTGCAATGGCTTTTCTGTCCTCAACATTGCTTCCAGGGTTTCCGAACAATGAGTTTGGAATGTACAAGTTTCTTTCTGCAACTCCTCCTCTTGAAATGTGCTCCAAGCCCAGATTTTGTGGCACAAAGTGTGCCACCATTACATCTCTTGCTTTATTAATATATTTGCTCAATGTGCTTCTACTTATTTTTAATAATGTTGAAATCCTTTCATCGGAGTCTCCTGTACGAAGTTTCATTAAATATGCTCCGGGTGCAATGGCACGTTTATGAAAATCGGGCAATTCGGCTTCCAATTCTCTAAATTGTTGTTTTGTGCGTCCCAGCCAATACCACACAATATTGTCTTCCATTTGGTCAATTTTTTCAAAATCTAGACTGTTTGTATCCTTTTTGAGTAGCTCACAAAAATCCTCTATGTGAGCAGCTGTAAAACTATGTTGGGTATTTTCAGCCTCATATAATAGTGACCACAACTGGCTTTCTAGATGAAAACTGCATATCCTGCAGTTTGGTGGTATGTAATATTTGTGGTCACTAAAAAGTCTCACCCTGATTGTAAATGGAATCAATTGCTGTGAGGTACTGTTGCAAGCTGGAAATAAGCACCGAGAATGTGTATCAGGTGCCCTTGAATAATTTGGTAAACTGATTCTTTCAGGTCCCTGTGGTACTTGGTTACTTGCTCTAACTGCATCTGCACGAACAGCTGCTTCAGCTCTTTGAAAGCATCTGTGGCAAATGACATTTGACGGTTGAATCTAAAAAATATATATAATTATTACATGATGATATTACACAGAAAGTCGATCGTATTGCATAATTATATTTATATGATACTTTTTTATTTTATTTTTTACTGATAAGAGTCTCTAACCTCTCGTGGGTGAATCCAGTTTTGCACAACATTTAAGATATGCTGGTTCTGCTCGGCTTGTACAATGGAGTATCGCAATTGTGCCACAGAGTGACCACATTTTATGCACACATTTTGATGACCTATAAACAATGCAGAATCTTCTAAAGCCATTGGTGTATCATTACCAAATAATGTGTGGCATGCGTCACAAATGTAGTCAGTTGCGCTCACCTGTAACATTTAATTTTATTTGAGTGATGAAAAGCATTACTTTATTTTTTACGAATAAAGTACTAAAAATAAATTAATTACTAATCAATAAGAGGACATCAACACAAAATATAAGAAAACACTCACCACTTGTGGCGCAACATGTTGTTGTATTTGTGATAGAATAGTATCATTATTTAAAATGTGTCGCCTCAATCTCGTTAAATCAATGTGGCAATTTGCACATCTTAACGGATTGCTGGTAGATGGAGTAGCCGATGATGAAGTTGACGGTGTTGAAAAATGCTTGGCAGTACGATCAACCCTTTGCCAGCAAGGATGGCAAATATAATGTGATGCACGAACCTGAAAGTGATACAGTATTTTACACAAATATTTAATAAACACAATTGGTGCAGAGGTTGAGTGATTGGCTGTTACTAGTTGCAGGTTTTATTCCTGCATGGTATAAATATTTTTATGGATGGCAGATATTTATTCCAGATTGGAAGTATATGCATGTATGGTTATCTGTCTGAAACTGCACCCATGGGCCGCAGCATGGGTCTATTATTGAAAAAAAAAACAAAAGTATGTTGGTTACCTGCAATGGCAGAAGTCTTTCCAAGATGATGTTTCTAATATGCACATGATGTACAGTGTCTGTCCTCAGTGCAATTACTTGATGAGAACGTGTACGATGTGGCAATATAGCTTGGCAAAGAGCACATTCTTTACCAATGTGACATACATTTGGAGTCTTTGCTGCAGCCCTGGCTTCCGTCCAACATATTGTAGAAATAAGATCATGAGCTTGAACCTGAAAAGAGTTTGGACTTACTCAACAGTCACCACTATTTTAACCACCACCACCAGTCATCATTTTCATCAACCTACTAATGCTCCCACTTGTGGGACAATGGCCTTCTCTCTGAGAGTGATGGGGCCTTAACCCACTGTGCTGGCCCAGTGCGGGATGGTTCAATATGTTTTAAAACAGTCAGCATCTTTGTTTCAAAAAAGGAATCAGTGGAGAAAAAGAGTGGTTGTACTTACCAAACGTGGAGCAGTCCATTGCTGAATACAATGAAGAATTTGCTCATCGTCCAACACCATGGAACCAGAAGCTGATCCGCAGTTAACACAAAATACAGAAACACTTTCCAATTCCATGTTAACTCCGTAAAGTCCGTTTATTAAATGCTAGTCGTCGTTCTTAGTCGGTCCGTATCAGTCAATCACAGCCAGAGGTCGATACTTCAAGAGGAAATCACAGTCCTTTGTTCACGCCAAGTGGTTAGATAAAATCGAAACAGAATACTAAGAAAATACAATAACACAAACGAATACACACAACCAACGCAAACGCACGATGCGAGCACAGGATGCGAATGACAAAATAAACGGGACTGTCATTAATATAGAATGCCAAAGTGTCATCTGTCAATTCATCGACTGCCAGTGTCGATGTTGCTCGTTTCACACTGCGCTTTCAATCGCTATATTCTGTTTGTAACTAAAAACCTTACTCATAGATCAAACGCTGAGAGTGCCAAGGTTTGTAATTACGGTGCACACCTTAGAGCTCGATTCAAAGTTGATGGCGCCTCTGAAGTGCGCCTCTCGCTGCGCGGTACCGCACCCCTCACCCCCGCTAACACATGAATTTGTTATTGCGCAGAGACTCGCCTCATGTTCCGAGTCGCCCGACTTGGCTGTATGAGCTACCTTTTGCCTATTCAAAACGTCAAATTGAAACAAAAAATAATGGTGCCGGGGAATAACAACTTGGCTGTATGAGCTACAATACCCTTTGCCTATTCAAAAAGTCAAATTGAAACAAAAAATAATGGTGCCGGGGAATAACAAAGTGAATTACTTTTTAAAATGTTTTCGAAATTATGAAGTGTCCGTTCTATTGTAATAGTTGTAACGTACATTATAAAAAAAACTAATAATTATTATAAAGGTTTCAAACGTGTTGATTCATAGGCCATTTTCGACAATGTCCTTTACAGCTTAAGCGGTGCATTGTATGTCATTGAATTTAAGATTTTTATTAAGTAGACAAAATGAACCAATAAAGAAATTTTTATTCCCTTTTTAACTCTTTTAGGAGATGAATTTTCAAGAATTCTACGAAAGACCACAGTTCTAGACCTAGTGGTTTAGGCAGTTATTTTGCGTGAAGATTTTTATAATGTAGAAGGCAGTAAACAGTGTTAAACAAAGTTATTCATAGGCACTAGGCATAGGTTATTCATAAGCTATAACCACAACAACATCAGTCTTACCGTGTCTGGTATCAGGATGAGGAGGCATGGTGGCGGGCGCAGAAATGGTTCTTTTGTACGGCCACTTGGTACCGAAGGACGCACTCAGGGTATTCACGTTTGTGTCCCGCGCGGACACACTGAGGGCCTCGTGCGCACGACGGACTTTATACAGGAACCATTCGGAACTTGTTTCACTGCTTACCAGTTCTGAATGGACAAGGAAATAAAGTTGAATATGTAAAGTAACTATGTAAAGTATTTTCTAACCGACTTCGAAAAAGGAGGAGGTTATGCATTTTTTTCATATATGTCTATGCCGACGATTTCTCTGTGATTACTGGGCTGAGTAGTTTAAGTGATTCTTTTGTCGGTGGCAAAAATGAAACCAAAAACTATGACAAAGACACCGACTTCCGAAACTTAAATTAAGTTTCACTTTATTGGTGTAAACCCCCCACACCAATAAAGTTATACTTAATTTAAGTTTCGGTTGGTTTTTTGAAGTCCGTAGTTTTTTTTTTTTTTGTGAATAAGCTGTGAGTATGTTAGTGCTTTTAACAATATGTAAGTAATTTTGTTTGTTATAGTGGTAATTAAACTGCACCCCAAAAACTCACCAAACATTTAAAATGGCCCTTTAACAAAAATGAGTTCCTGAAAAAGATACAAAATGAATAAAACCACAAAACAAAAACTGACCATTCATTAAACACCAAAGTCAATATTGGCACATGTTGGACTTAGGTACATTGAAAGATCACCGACAATCACCAATATTAAAAAATAAAATAATAATAATAATAAAATATAATAATATTTAAAATATATTTTTATGTGTATATAATTAAATCAAAATGTAATATTATTAAATAAATAAATAAATAAATAAATATTGGTCATTCTCTACCAACTCACCTCTCAAATTAGAGAAATCAATGGACTTATTGGAATTGATCTGCGCCTCTAAGAACAGAGCTTCAAATCTGTTGAGGAAGAACTCCCAAGTCAGGATCTTGCGGTCACTCAGTGTGTTATGGAGCTGGTAGATTGACTGGAGTATCATGGGCCGGTCTACGATGACCAGGTCGAACTGTGTCTCCAGGCAGAACAACAGTAACTGGGGAACAAATAACACAAGATACAGTACCCATCATTAATACCAGCCTATTATTGTCCCACTGCTGGGCAGGTCAAAGGCCTCTTCCCATACAGGATGGCATGTGCATTGCTATAACCACATACCCGGACGTAAAAATGACACATCGAGCTTTAGAAGACTGTCACATGGTGAGCGAGAGAAACGAAACTAGATCGCCAATAAAAACTAACGGAGGTGGCAACTTAAGCGTCACCGACGAGGCGAAGATCAACTATGAATCGTTAATACATAATAATACAAGATAATACAACGACGGGGTCTATCTGTGATCTAACACACATTTGATTCACTGATATGCAGGATTCATTTCAGAAATTAAACGAAATAATAAAATGATTAAACGAAAGGATGAAACAATGAATTGAAATGTTAAAATGAAATGGTATAGATCATAGAAAAAATTGGCGTTGGTGAAAGGTGAGGTGATGTTGGAGATGGTGAAAGACACACAAATCGCCTGTTACGAAATATCCTCCGTCATTACAACAAAAATCACGGAAGATATCCTGTAGGTGACAACTTCAGTGTCACCGACGATCTGTAAATGTTTAAAAGTGTTTAAGATGAACAAAGCAACAAAGTGAAATGTCATTTATGAACTATACGTATACAAATACAATTTTCAAGATACTCCTGGATAAAACGCTCTGAGTGAAAAAACATACATCATCATCACCTACGGTATATTCCCCGTATTTCCAACTATATCACCGAGAACATAACAAGGCGGCAACTTTAGTGTCACCGACGAGGCGACTATGAGTAAGCTGTGAATGAGTAAAACAGTGATTAAGATATAATCACGGTGGCCATCTGTGAACTAATACCAATATAATATTCATGATATTCCACCGAAGGATGCATCGAAATGAAATTATGTTATGAAACGACATAATGAAATGATATGATGGAATGAAATTAATTAATAATGAAATGATGATTTTAAATTTAGAGACGAAGTGATAATAGCTCGTGTCTGAATTAAAAGCTAGATTTTTTGAAAATATTGGTGATGGTGAAAAGTGATGACGGAAGATGGTGAAAAAGACAAGGAATATATTATCTGTGGCATGTTGTTTAATTGTCACCGATGAAATATCCTCCGTCTATGCAACCAAAAACCACAGCAGATATCCCGTAGGTAGGTGAAAACTTAACTGTCATCGACGATCTGTAAATGTTTATGATTAACATTGCAACAAAGTGAAATAAAATTACACAAGTCATCCTGACTTGTGTAATTTTATTTCCACAGCCCCGGCGTCTTTTATGAATTATACAAATACATTTTTCATATTCCGGGAGACTGAAATAAGTCGCACTACTATGGAGGATGATTACATGAAAACAAAAAATTAAATAATGAAATGAATGAATAACCAAATCAGGAAATTAAATGATAAAATAAAAGAATGAAATGAAATGATGGGAAGAAATTAAATGATAATAGCTCGTGTTTGTATTAAATGTTAGTTTATAGAAAATATTGGTGACGGTGATACATGATGTTGGAGATGGTGAAAAAGACACAAATCGTCACCTTCGAAATATCCTCCGTCTTTCATCGCAAATCAACTGTCAAATAACGAGAGATATCTTGAGGTGACATATTGTATCACCGACGATCTGTGAATGTTTAAAAATAATTAAGATGTGAAAATAAAATGATAAAATTAACTGAAATGACGAAATTAAATGAAATGGTGAAATAAATTGATGACAATGCATTAACTTTGCCTCTGCATATTTTTGTACATAATAATAATAATAATTTATTTATTTCTTACCACAAATTACAGAGAATGTCAGTAAAAAGTCTAAAGATACAATTTTATAATTAATTTGTGGAAGACTGGTGCCTAAACTAAGTTTTTTAGAAAACCTGTATGTTAGGTCACCAGGCCCCCCTAAAACAAAATTTTACATTTTTGATTGTTGTACTGGAGACGGTCTGATTCGCATAGAATATTCTTCAAATAAAAATCTCATACATTATAATTTTGCGATATTGTTCATAAAAATTGATTTACAAAAATAAAAATAAAAATAGTGAAAATAACGTAATTAAGAATACATGCAAGGGAAGATGTAAGTAAATGTGTGTGGTGTGTGTGCAATGTGGAGTGCGTGGGTGTGGTGTGGGGTAATTGTGCATTGCAAAGGGAAGATTGTGTTAGGACATGGTTTTGAAAAGATCTTCAACTTGGGTATAATCTAAGGTAATAAGCCAGTCAGTTATTTTTCTTTTAAAACTTGTCCTGTTCAGGGTATGAATTGAAAGTAAATCATTCAGTCTGTTGTATAAAAATGGGCCGAGAAAAGAGAAGAAATTGCGGGCAAATTTGGTTTTTACTGATTTAGATTGGCATACATTCCTTCTTCTGCTTCTCATGTCAGAATTTTGATGGGTGTTTATAACAGGAATAAGAGATCGTTGTTTCGAAGCAACATGGAGAATAAAAAGCTGCCGAATTGAGAGGACTTTAGAGGACTTATAAACTTCTACAGTGGGATGACGGAAAGGAAGGAATAATGCAACTTTAAGGACTGCCCTTTGAGCCCTTTCAAGTACTAAAAGGTTAGTTTTAAACGTTCCACCCCATGAAGTGATGCAATATGTCAGGAGCGATTGGCATAATGCACAATAAACAGATAGTAGTTGCTTGGAGTTAAGGATATCCCGAAGAGTTTTAACCACGAAGATAAATTTTCGTATTCTGGTAGTGAGACAATTTATATGTGCAGCAAAGTTTAATTTAGAATCCAAGATGACCCCCAAGTACTTAATATCGTCGACTTTCTGCAACTTAGCACAAGAACAATCACTGTTATGAGGGGATGAACAGGTGTGAGCGAGAATGGAGAATGGTTGGAGAGATGTCTGTGGGCTGTTCCTTAAAGTAAAGGCTATATACTTGGTTTTACTGGAATTTAAAGTGAGTATATTAGTTCTCAGCCAATCATTTACCGTATTAAACCCGACTTGAGCGCAGTTATAAACTTCTTCCCATGAGTCCGCACTGAAAAGAATCACAGTGTCATCCGCAAGAGGTCTAAGCAATCGGCCAGGTCACATGTAGTAGAGTCAGCTATTGAGAGGTTGTCGATGTCCTTGTTTATTAAATTAGAATTATCGAAGAGTACGGTTAAAATGATAGAGGCAGAGTACAATGTGCATAACTGTACAAATAAGTGAGACATGACATGAGCGAACGGATTCCCACAGAATTTCTCCTGTACTGACTAGAGATATTAAGTAGGCAAGCAATCGGTATAAAAAGACAACATTGGTATTATACTTTTCTTGTGTTTTTCCGCTAAAATAGAATACCCGAAAATAAAGGGAAAAAAATGTGTAATTGTGTGTGGAATTGTTTATGTGTAACTGTTTGCTTGTATACGTAGGTGTTTCATAGATAGAAAAAATTAACTGCAAAAAATTAAGAGTAATTAAAATTTTAAAATAGTTATAAAAATACATGCAGGGCTTCAATGATAATATGGAATATTGACCAGATAGTCATTTGTCAATTATTTTAGCAAAATCCATTTCCGAGTTCACAGTGATGCGTTGAGCGCCGTCTTCCTTGCGTAAGTAAACTTTACCGTAAGCTGACCAACAATGTTTAAATTTATGCTGGGAAGCGAAGTCTCTCGCCAGGAAGAACAATTTTCGAGCTTTTGCGGGAAGATTGTCAGATATGTAAACGGGTACCTTTGGGCCGGAGATTCGTAGATGTGTTGTATTCAACTTACAGCTTTTATTATTTTTATTAAAGTTTCTGACTGATTGCAATATCTTAGATTTAAGTAAGACTGTAGTGAAGTCAACTATGATGGTGTTATTCATAGAATTGCTAGAGTTAATCCTGTATACGTCCTTAATATCCGATTCTGCAACTGTGGTATCCAAAACGGTACCAACATTTGTGATCACATTTATCAAATCCAATGTTGATTCCCTCGGGATCTTTGGGATGTTTTTTATTTCTACAGTTGTGATTTTCGATTGCTTTTCAAGTTGATCTACCCTGTCTTCCAATTTCCTGATGTAGTCTCGATTTTCCTTCTTCTCAGCTTCGTATTGTTCCATTTTGTTTAGCATTTCGTCATATTTCTTAGCCGTAAAGTCTACAGACTCCTGTAGTTTGCTGTACTGGGTTTTTATTTCGGACAGCGTTGATTCCATGTTAGAGTAAAATACGTTTTGCTCCTTTTTAAGGTCTTTGATTATACCAGATATTTCATCTTTGAAATCGTTCAAATCGAGCAGATAGTTTTGGTCGTCGCGTTTCCTTTTATTACGATAGGTTACGTTTTGCGCATCCATGGCGACTTCATTTATTTCCGCAGAGGTACTGTTTGGCTCAGATTGGTGGACTGGCGGTAACTGACTTAATACAGCAGGTGACACTGGTGGCGTGCGATTTAGAGGCATTCTTTCTTACTATTTACTTAGGAAATGTGATTTAAATAAAAATCTAAAATTTCGACAAGTTGGTTGAAATTGGTAGCCGGTATCGTCTTATGCGAATCGCTATGGTACGTAACTTTTTTGTCGAAATACGATTTAAATGATTGGAAAGATCTATTACCACGTCCGCTTACAACAACACCGCGGCGGGGGGGGGGACATGATGGTTGAATAAATAAATAAATAAATGACTAACTGTACGATCAAGTTAACCTATACAAACAAAATCAAAATACATACACAATTACACACAGATTTAAAAGTAAATGTTGATTGAAGTCTTATCTCTTCTATTGATTATCTGTGTCAAAAGTTATTACAAATACATTTTAATAACTTCGTAATTTTAACAACAAATACCCATCATCTATTTTCTTAAATAACATTAAAAGTATTTAATTTAAAAATTATAAAAAAAATATGCCCCAAATCCTTACAACAAGCCTTGTCATTTGATATGTCACACGGTACAGTTTGCAAAACTTTTTCTTTTTTTTTGTGTTTGCTCCCAAAAGTGACCCCATGTTCAAAATTCATTTATTTACGTTACACGTCCGTGTTAGGGTCATAGAAATTCATGTGTATTAAATGTAAACTTAATCGGTCCAATAGATTCGGAGTAAATTGGCTGTGACAAACGGACAGACAGACAGACAGACATACTCCTAGAGACGTTCGGTTTTTTCCTTTGAGGTACGGAACCCTAAAAATGAAGTCGATTACTATCTTTAGTTTAATATGATAATGTCATTTCCATATGGTTTTTTACACTAAAAAAACAAGAATAATAAATAATAAAATAAATAAATTATAGAAAAGTTTGTGACTCCAATACGCCTAAACGGTTTCACGGATTTTGATGTTTGGCACACAGATAAAATATTCTGGATTAAAACAGAATACTTTGAATAAAATAATATAATATTTTGAAGATGAATAAATTTCTTAAGAATGTAAGTGAAATCGTGAACAACTAATAAAGCTATAATAGACGTACATCGATAGCGTTGTCGTGCACAGTTCCGATGTACAGGGTAGATCGTTGCGCCACGTACACGTTGATGTCGTCCATGCTTGAGATCAGGTAACAGAAGGCAGTCGCGAGGGCTGTCTGCAATGGAAGGCTGGTCTTCGTGGGAGAGCCGTCCATGAACCTAGAGGAGGATGAGATGATTTCCCACTGTATTACATAGCATTGCTCGAATGGGTCATTAGCTTCAACTTTTTGACTAACTGACCGACTCCTTGGCAGTTCAAAAAAGCCTGTAAATCCTTTGAGTTTGAGTTGTAGGAAACTCGTGATCCAATGAAACTTTTCTATCAGATTTATTAACATGTGTTATATTACCGACAATCACAATGTCCACTCCTGATAAGGTTTATATTTGACGCCGCGGCAGAGTTGAGTTTTAACAATGTGTCGCGTCTGAATAAGAAGAAGTGTCGGTAAGCACACATGACATACAAGAGAATTCTAGAGACGATTGGATGTTTTTTTAAACAAAAAAAAAACATTTTAGAGCAACTGTGGTATCTGTTTGGAAACAGGACACTTGCGAGTTGAGCGAAGCTATTTGCAAGGTTTGTCAAACTCCGTGCAGTGAAGTGCTGAAGACCATTCCACGTACCTGATGATGATAGTGACTCGTTCAACGGCAGTGAACCTGACATGGTAGTCATGATGATGGAACTGGTCGCGGATGAGGTTGCAGAACACGTCTGCTCCTCCTGCCAGGGTCACGCAGTGCAGCAGTACTGGCACCGCCACGGAGCAGATGTGCGAGTGAGATGCATTGCACACGTTCCACAGACTGCCGAGAAATATTATTGTTGTAACTACTACCATCAAATACAACATGTCCCGGAATTACGTACATCACGAAACACCCTAATTAGAATATTATGTTATAATTACGTACATCACGAAACACCCTAATTAGAATATTATGTTATAATTACGTACATCACGAAACACCCTAATTAGAATATTATGTTATAATTACGTACATCACGAAACACCCTAATTAGAATATTATGTTATAATTACGTACATCACGAAACACCCTAATTAGAATATTATGTTATAATTACGTACATCACGAAACACCCTAATTAGAATATTATGTTATAATTACGTACATCACGAAACACCCTAATTAGAATATTATGTTATAATTACGTACATCACGAAACACCCTAATTAGAATATTATGTTATAATTACGTACATCACGAAACACCCTAATTAGAATATTATGTTATAATTACGTACATCACGAAACACCCTAATTAGAATATTATGTTATAATTACGTACATCACGAAACACCCTAATTAGAATATTATGTTATAATTCCTAAAACATACACATTTTTTTTTAGTATTATGTATAAAACATTGTTTGTTTATTAAATTAGTTGTACTGCTTGTGGGAGAAAATTGTGGTCACATTACAAATGTACGCACGCACACAGTCGCACACGTATGAGAGTCTAGCGTAGTAGGCATATTGTAGTAAATATGTATGTACCTTATCCTTCTGTACCTTATCTATTTATAATCTAAAGTTATATTTTAATATTTTTCATTATTATTATTTCCTTAATCACCTGCCATCTTATTGTTCTGACGTTTCATAAGTGCCCATATACTCGTAGGTTTATGTGCAATAAAATATTTTGTTTTTTTTTTTATTTACGAAACACGGAGGGGTCTCGATATAATGGATGGTCACCCATCCGCAACCGACCGCGGCAACTGTAGCTTAACCTTCGATCGACTCTGCTTTTTTTTTTACTCCTATATTTCAATACTAAAATGGTTTAGAATTACTTGCATATTCCCTATAGCAATAAGCTCAACGCCCCTAACAAATCAAGCCGGGGGGGGGACATATACAATGTGTAACTGAATGAATCCACATTATGATAGTAGTTTGTTCAGAACCGTTTACTGAATCGATTTCTGTCATTTTTTATAGATATTTTTTTATCGCAAAAATAATTAAAACTACTTAGATTACAATCACACTTCGCATTACAGTCAAAACAAACCAAAATGGAAGAAGTACTTTCATTAATTAACGACAAAGGCGGACTTAATGCCATTCTCTACCAGTCAACCAAGGGTGGTGAAGAGATAAGCCCTTGGTCCCGGCTGGCATTCATTGATCATTGACAGTCTGTACTCTCGTAGACTCTTTGGACTTCTGACTACCTACCCGGTAGTCAGAAGTCCAAAGAGTCTTAAAACCAGTCTGACCAAGGGGTATACAGTAACTGGGTTGTGGAAGTATTCAGCTGCATCCGATTAGACTGGTTTGACTTTGACTTTTTTCCTATGACTTTGAATTTTAACTTTTGGCTTTTCTTAACGAATAGTTTACTACTAACTTGTCGATCAACAAATTCTCCTGACACCAGATGAGGAAGCCGCGGTGGTCTGCGAGCGCGTCAGTACTGAGCACTAACACTTGCAGACACTGCAGCAAGTGGTACAGTACGTCGGGACGAGATGTGCTTTTTAGTTCCTGAAACAAACACAGTTTATGATATAAAAAATCGTGTAGTAAATAAAACAACTGCATCAGAGTCTAGTAAATAAATATTTATTCATATATACTGCTTATGTCGATTGGCTTAGAAGAGAGCAAAAACTTTAAAAGCAAAAAAAGTTTAGAATAACTGTGTTTCTTTATAATCCGAATTTTAGAATAGTTATATAATTAAACCGAATTTTAAAGGGCTCTAACTTATCTTAAAAATGTATTTCATTACAAATAATTTGATTGTTTTTAATTATTTCTCACAAAAAGAAAGCTTCCTAAAGTCGTGAATACTACGCGATCGTAGCGAGAGCTACGCCGCCGTAGGCCCACGTGAGCTACGCTGTAGGCCCACGCGTGCTACGCCGTAGCACCGCGTAGCAAGATGTTCAAGTAGTACCTGTAAAAGCTGATGTATGTACTGCAACTCTTGAGGCAGTTCCTCAATGCAGAAATGAAACTTCCCAGCAGATGTCGGCCAGAAATTAGTCATATCGTCTTCTACCGACTCTGCCATGTTTTCGTGGTCGCCCAGGAGGTTCGGTGTTGATACCTGTTATAATAATAATTGTTTTATTTCTCAGAAACGGTCCATTAGATAAAATGAAAACGTAACATTGATATAAAAATCACACATACAAAATAAATTGAATTATAATACTCAACATTAAAACCAAATTAAATAAAAATAATACGTTGAAGTTATGTATGGAACAATTTCATTTAAATCATTGAACCACACCACTATAAGATTAATATGAAAATCAGATTGAAAAGGTTACAGGTTGACAGGACTAAACTAAAATTGATCTTCTGTCCTTTTCTTAATGAAATTGAAAGAAAAAGATGCACTGAACCTAAGTTTAGTTTAGTTTGTAAACAAGGGAATCGGCACCATTGTCTAGCAAGTGACATTTTAGTAACACTTAATTTTCTAACCAAAAGCTAAACCAACGCTACTCGGACACTCGGCGAGTTGGCTGTATTGAGCTGATGCCAGATTAACTCCTTCTAATGTCCACCTAAGTACTTACGTCAGCAGTAGCGGTAGCCACATCAGTGTCAGTCAGAGTCACCGTATGCGCAGTAGCGAGGGTCGGAGCGTCAGCAGGTGGAAGAGTCACCGCCATATCCAGCTGTTCCGTGATCGTCTCCACAGTAGCCGTCATTATCTGCATCCCACACCACCACAATTCAAAGATGAGTGTTCAAAGTCTTTGGTAGAAGAATTAAAAGCATTTCGGGACTAAAGCTGGTTTTTGTTTAGACCAGGTTAGTGGTCAGTGAGTTCTACTTCTATTTTACAGCGTGATTTTCTACTTCTAAATACTAATGTTGTTGTGTTGTATTCAATTAATTTTTTGTTAAATTAAATTCAGAGAGCTTTTGTAGTTTTTTGTTTACTCTATTACTCTAAAGTTAATTATGTAACTAACTTCTAAAACTCAATAAGGGATTTAATCTTACCTGCATTGTATATATTTCACCACTATCGTTAATAAAGTTCAGTCGTTTTTGACGAGAAGGTGAACATATCTATCCAGATATAAATATTCTGATATTTTCAAGTATTATCTACAACTTGATTAAAAATACATAATCAATACTGCATGTAAAACCAATTATCATAATGTCGACTTCAACATTTTTCTGATTCGGAATTTCCTGAAAAAACCTAGTACACAATTTATTTTAGTTTTAGATTTTTAACCAAGTTTTGATCACGATAATCGTAGGTCATAATTATCACGACCTTAACTACAACACCATCTAATCATTGACTTCACCGTGATATACATCGGATACTAAGCTATTTATTTATTTCTCTAACACTACATCAGCTATTTATATTATGTAAACACAGTAAAGTCCTAATTAAAAACCAATTTTATACATAGATTTCCGACACTTAAAAAAACAGTTTTTCATTGCGCACACGCATATTATGCAGATCCTTGTTTTATTAAAACAGCGAATTCCCCAAAGATTGATATGTTTATAAAATGTAGAATCTACATCAAAAGTATCTAGGGATCAAGCACATTTTTGCTAGTTACTAAAAATCAGGTTTTTAATTATATTTTTTGTAACTCCTATGGATACTTTTTTATTAAATTTCGTCATTTAAAATCTTCTGTCAAGTCGTATTCCTATAGAATCCAACAACGGGTTTGAGGCCAAATCAGTAAAATTTCTGCCATAGGTACTTTCAATACAAAAGAACGTTATTATGGAGAGAAGACGTCATCTGAGCCGAGAAGAAATGATCAGAGCCGTGGGAATGTTGGAAGCTGGTTCTCGGCAACGTGCTGTGGGTATCGCTCTGGGCACTACGCAGAGCGATAAGGCGAATTTGGACACGTTACCGCATCACTGGCAGCGTGGCAGATCGACATAAAGGACGAGCTCGCATCACGCAAACAAGATTTGCTTGCGTGATGCGAGCTTTTCTCGACGAAATCATACAATGACCGCGATGATGTTCATGATGAGGTTTCATGGCTCTTCAAGGATGTCAATCAGCGATAGGCGATCTATGGCAATTCTAAATACGGTAAACAAAATAGTCGAAATATTTTTGGAAAACAATATTATTTGAAACAATGTCCAACACGGTTTCAGACTGAATAGAAGTACTGCAACTGCGCTAGAGAAATTTACAGACGAAGTCAATAATCGTCTCGATGAAAAAAGATTGTTATGGTTATATTTATAGACTTCAAAAAAGCATTTGATACATTGGACCACGACGGCTTGCGCATGGTTTAGCAACTACATAGAGAACAGATCACTGAGTCTGTGTCAATGGAACAGAAAGTGTACAAGGCGACATTAAATTCAGAGTTCCGACCGGTTCAGTATATGGCCCATTGGGATACATAATGCACGTCAATAGTATGTCTAATAAATTAATGAGATGTAAGGCATTTATGTACGCTGATGATACTTGCTTGGTTTATAGCCATAAGAATATCGACCTCATACAGCAAGCTATGCAAAACGATTTTGATAATGTGGTTCAGTGGCATTATTATAAATATAAGTAAAACTAAGTGCATGCTTGTTCACTCGCCGTACCATAAAAATTAAAGTAGTTTTTCAGTGCAAGTAAAAGGTAACTCGTACGAATACCTGCATAGCTACAAGCAATTCTGTCAGTGTTTATGTTTAGAAACAGTTACCTCTTATAAATACCTAGGACTAGTCATAGATAACACATTCACATGGAATCTGCATGTTAATAACGTTTGTAATAAGCTGCGCTCCATTTTGGGTAAACTGAAAAATCTTAAATATGTTGTCAGCAGGAAAGTACTGTATACCTTGTATTACGCACTGGCTGTTTCAATTATTAGCTATGGCTTGGGTGGATATGGACTTACATTCCCTACACACTTAAATAAAATTAACATCTTGCAGATAAGGCTACTAAAACTACTTATAGATAAAAAAAGTCCAGTCGATGCCCAAAGACTGGCTGCTCATAATGGTGTGCTGGTGCCTACACTTATGTATGGAAGTGAATGTTGGTTGTGGCAAAAGAAGCATGAAAGTAGAGTAAATGCTGTGGAAATGCGTTCCTTGAGAAGCATGTGTGGTGTGACTATAAATGATAGGCTGAAAAATGATGTGATAAGACAACGGTGCGGTTTAAAGGAAGATGTAGTGACAAAAATTGAAAAGAGTAGGTATGCTTAGATGGTTTGGTCATGTTGAGAGGATGAATGAAATGCGACTAACAAAAGGTATTTACAAGGCAGATGTGAGTGGAAATGCCGGGAGGGGACGCCCCAGAAAGACATATAGTGACCTCATTAATGATATTCTTCAAAAAGTTCAGGTGCGTAGTACTCGCAACTGGCGTGCGTGTATGACCAGATGTATGAACGTAAGCGAAGCAAAAGGAGTATGTAAGGAGCGTAGCAGGTGGCGTTCTATAGTTTCTGCCTACCCCCATGGGAAGAAGGCGTGAGTTTATGTATGTGTAAATAAACAAAATAAGAAAACATTAAGTAAAAATTATGAAGAACTGTTCAAAATTTGTAAAGTACTCCCGATCCATCTTGAAAGTAAGTTAAATATCTTGACTGAACAATTAAATAATCAAGACCACAAAGTGGAACGTAAGCATACACCCAACTCGATTATCTAAGATGAAGACACTTGCCGTCCCAAAATAACTACTCGTAACTACTTTGGTAAGCGCACAAGAAGGTACGTAGTACCAACGTTAGCGAATGAGCTACCCCCCAAACTTATATCGCATATCAAGTCTAAGGATCAACTTAAAAAAGTTCTACGAAAACATTATCTCTCATTGTGTCCAAAGATTTATTTTTTTGTAAAATGTGAGATTTTTGATCTGCAGTGCTATTCTGTAACCTTCTCACCATGAAAACTTAAGTGAAGTGAGCGTGGAGTGAACATGTCAGTGTCATCCCACCTGATACTAGGGATGGACCAAGGATTACATTTACAATCATAATCGAGATTTTAATAATATTTTTATGCTAATTCTATTGATCATTTGGGGGAGGTCTATGTCCAGCAGTGGACGTCTTTCGGCTGAAATGATGATGATGATGATAATTGATCATAGTCAGTTAACTGATTAAATAAACGCAATCCCATGACCCAACCGCGATGTGTTTTGAAGAAGCGATAGTGCATTGAGTCGAGTAAAGACTGTGCGACGTTATTCAGCGTTGTTATTAACCCAAATGTATTCAATAAGAAGAGATAACCGAGTGTGTCAAGTGATCGAGTGCTAAAAGTGTGCCTGGCTGACGGACCATAGAATTTATCCCTCACAAACTATGTGGAAACCTAACTAAACGATGTGTGTGTCTGTGTACTTATGCTATTTAAATAAAAAACGTGCGGATTATTTAATAAGTACCGTTGCCAATAATAAAATAATATTCATAAAATCACCGTCATCAATACTATAATAAAATTCAACAGTTCAACTGACACTCGCGCAGCGCGCGCACCGGCCGGCGGGCGGCTAGGCTCACTTCATCCAGCCCAAGTGAAGTGGTGTTGCTATGGCAACGAGAATCGAGTGAAGTGATAAGATCACAACACTCGCGCGTCGTGCTTACCGACTCACTTCACCTAGCCGATTCACTTCGGCTGCGGATGGTTACTATGGTTACTTCACCACCTTTATATCAAAATCAAAAATGGCGGCTACAAACATTTTTCATCATGGGTGTCGTTTTCATGGTTTTCGGGGGTGTTAAAGCCGATAGTGAGGTCAAATCTAAAAAGCAAGATGGCGGCTGCGAAAATGTTCAGATTTTTTATCATGGGTGTCGTTTTTATGGTTTTCGGGGGTGTTAAAGCCGATAGTGAGGTCAAATCTAAAAAGCAAGATGGCGGATGCGAAAATATTCAGAATTTTCATCATGGGTATTGTTTTCGTGGTTTACGGGGGTGTTAAATCTGATAGTGAGGTAAAAAAAAAAGCAAAATGGCGGCTGCGAAAATGTTCAGATTTTTCATCATAGGTGTCGTTTTCATGGTTTTCGGGGGTGTTAAAGCCGATAGTGAGGTCAAATCTAAAAAGCAAGAATGCTGCGAAAATTAACAAACCTTTTGGAATAAAAAAAACAAAATTGAGTTTCTGACTGAATTTCTGTTTTGCTATTTTATTTAAAATACCCCTAAATAGTAACGTTTCAACACGTTTTCAAGTTAACGTTTAAATACTAATTTTGAAATAATATAAAATGATCAATAGAATTAGCATAAAAATATTATTACTATCTCGATTAAAATTATAAATGTAAATGCCCTAGCATCAGTGAGATGACACTGACAGCTCACTCCACGCGAATTTTCACGGTGAGATTTTTACAGAGTCGACATGCTGAACTGTAGGTATTTATTTTATATTTTACTTAGCACAATTAAGTTATAGCATATTAATTTTCAAAGGCGAACAGCAGGCTTGTATGGGACTTTCGTACAGCTAATAAAATTTCGTGTATTGGGAAATTTATTGTTTTAATTTGTAGTTAATGCGATAGACAAGCCTTTTTAAATTCTTGGATTTTTAGAACTTGGGACGTAAAAGTTATAACCAGTTTTTATTTTTTAAGGTTAAGTACTAGTGTACCAATGTAGATTGTTACTTATAGGCACATAAACATTGTTTCGGTAATAAAGTATATGTTCTAGATTGCTTGTCGCTATTTTTGTAGTGTTTTACTTACTATCAAGTAGGTTAATTGAAATGAGGATCGTACCTACTCAGCGGAGTGCATTAGGAGATACCTATGTCTAGCAGCTGACTGCAACAGTTTGATAATGATGAAGTCCTGATGGGGTTTTGAGTGTAGGTAAATAATACAATACAGTGAATAGTTTTTTTTAAGTATTTTTGTTTATATATATTTAATTAATTCGTAAATTACTTCATCTAAGAAGGGGGCAGGTCGGGTAATACCCTCATGGCGAGCATAGCTTAAATAACAACATAACTGCGTTTAGTTGACGACTAAATTACGTGTAGTTATTAAAATCTTTTTTTAAATATTATTAATTAATCCGAACTTCTAAAAATAGTACACTTACATGAAAATAAATGGCTTAGTTGCCTTAATATGTGGTACAAATTCTATAACAAAACAACAAAAAAGTGAGCTGTACGAAATCTGCCGTTCACCTTTGTAATCTATTGCTAGACGAGAACTACTGCCGACAAACTGTTTAGCAGTTTAACAGACTTTATGTATGTTATTGTTAATACAGATTTTGAATATACATATAATAAAAAGAATAAAAAAAATCAAACCGTAAGAAATCGCTTTCATAAAATCAATCTCCGTTCCCGAAGGCCACTACGTGTACTATCTATTGAGATCCGCAATCACTGAGCCCGTTTACAATGGGCTCGTGAACATAGAAATTGGGCAGAAGAAGAGTGGCGATTTATGTGTTTTTCTGACGGCTATCAAAGGGAGATTCCCTTTGGCATGAGGCCAGATACGAGACGTACACGGTATTGGAGGACGCCTGCACGCCAAAAACGTTTAAAGCCATGCCAACAAGTCCATTCATACAGTGGTGTAACAATCATGATATGTAATTCCGCGTAATTCTGTTCATTGAGATTGCCTCTGATCCAAACCAGTTCTGTTCTTCCGCCAATTTAAATACCCGCCTATTTAGATCGGCGGAAGAACCGAACTGGTTTGGATCAGAGGCAATCTCAATGAACAGAATTACGCTGAATGTATCAGATGTCGTCATTCCTTTGCGGACCCAATTTGGCGCTTCATTTCCGCTTAAGCATGATAATACACGTCCATACACTGCCAGTCATTTGCAAAAACACTTGCCGCAACTAATATCGACGTCCTCCCATGGCCTGCTCAATCGCCAGACTTGAATCCCATTTAGAACGCATGGGATATGCTTCAAAGAAGAGCTCTGCCAAATATCGATGCCGCACACACACCAGAAAATCATTTTCGCCTGGTACAATGGCCGTGGGCGGCAATTCCGCAACGTGATTTGGTTGAACTCATATTGAGTATGCCGAATCGCTGCGACTGTGTTATACTCGTTAACGGTGGAAATACAGACTACTAATTGTTTATTATACGCAATTACATTAAACATTATTACATTTAAAAACTTTCATTTTTATCACATTTAAATGTCAGGATTAACTAAGGTCATAAATCCAGTGTAAGCAAAAATCGCGAAAGGCTTTATTAATGCAAAAGAAGAGAGTACTTCGTCAATCTGCACATACGTAAACATTTTATTTAATCAATTTAAATAGACATTTTTATTTAATTTCAATAGGGCAATAAAATATACTAAAAATACCTTGATCCCTAGACACTGATGTGTGTATAAGCATAAAATCGGCCTTTATCTCTAACACCAATAAAACAAATCACATCCACATATGAAAAAGCACAAGAGTTAGGTAAGACAGACGCTTTGCTTCGGAGATGTCTTACACAGAATACAAACATACAATAAGTATACACATTTCAATTTCAATAACTTATCCTCTACTTAATAAGTTAATGATAGTTTGACACCTGTATGTCTAGTGACTTATATTTGCTTAAAAATCTACAACGCCCAGCAATTTTTGTTTCGACGAAAAACTGATGATCCTAAGACTACACACACTCGGCGGGGATTACAATTTTCGGTTCAGATTATAAAAGGCGCATCGTACACACGATTGTAATTAAAAACATTAATAATCCTCTAATTATCTAAGCTTTATACTTATTTCGATTAAAATCATGTTTTCACGAGTTCAACTTCTGAATGCGATGGACCACCAAAACAGACAGGTGACCAAGGCATCAAAATAGGGTTTCTTTGGCACTTTATCTTTATATTTTAACTACCACTTCGAGATCCGAATTAAAACCTAATTATTTTATCAATGTAAGACACCTCCCAACAAAGCTAAATAACATCCATAGTGACATACTTGAGTGTCGCCCGAAGATTTAGTGATCGTGGCATCCGAACCCACGTCACTTATGAGAGACAGTTGCATGAAATGAACAAACTATACCACTACGTTACGATATATTTACTAAGACATAGAGCCAACTGGCTGGCGACTGTGGTCGTTGTGGGTTGGAAGTGTTCAGGTTACACGATGGGAAGTTATTGTGAAGAAAAAGTTTTTTTACATATACTGTATTTGAACAAAAAAAAAAATTAATAAAACTTGTAATATGGATGGAGTCTCCTTTTAAACCCTATAAGTAAAATCTAGATTTTCAGAGTATTGTCAGATTGAATTCACATTAGTAAAGTCGACCTCGTAATTGCTATACCACCCTAAGCTTGAATGTAACTCTTACGTCACAAGACGGCTATTTATCTATGTGACTGTTAGATTTAAAACTTAGTTAAGTTACAATTTACTGGAGATTGTTGATAAAAATGGTAAAGGAATACGAAATCGACTATACATACCAACGGTTAAAAGGTAATAAGCGACATTTTGGTCTAAAATGAGTGATGAATGCCGTGGGATGGCTAGAAGGAGTTTAAAAATTGAGATTAAGAAGGATGGCATTCATAACTCGTTTTCGACCAAAATGTCGCTTATGCCTTATTTATTTATTTAACCATTTATGTACATACATATAAAAAAAAAGAAAAGAAGAACAGAACAGAAAAATACGTACAAAGGTGATGCTTATTTCTAAAGAAATCTCTTCCAGCATACCTGCGATAGGACAGTAGATAAAGAGATGTAGAAACTTTAGAGGAGTTACGGTTGTCGAGAGAATTGTGAAAGTAGCGTCTCTTTGCATCTCTACACATACGTCTGCAGCAGTTATTACCTTTTAACCGTCGATACATTCCCATAGCAAGAATCTTGCCGTGGCTTAGAAATATAAATAATGTTTGATTTGTACAAAACATGGTGTATAAAGTTTTTTTTAAAAGACAATAAAGAGTACATGTTTTGCTTATATCATATGCATGCAAATAATATAGGTTACACTACAAATATTTCCGGTCAGTAAATTCTTTTATGCTGTAAATATAATTGGTGTTAACCATTTAAGTAGTATTTTTTAATCAATCTAATATCTAAAGTTTTTAAATGACTTGGAATTTTATTGTATATTGGAGCACACATGGCTAAACAGCTTTTATTATAATAAGCCACTCTTGGTAAGTCATTTAAATAACGCCCTATTGCAGGTCCAAAATTGGTTCACTGCTAATAATTTAGTATTAAATGGGAAAAAAACTAAGTGCATAAGATTTTCTTTACCAAATGTCAAAAGTAGTATTTGTGAGATAGTATTGAATCAAGAGAAATTAGAATTCGTCGATAAAACTGTTTTCCTGGGGATTACGCTCGACTCAAGGCTTCAATGGGGGCCTCATTTAACTTCCCTTGCAGGGCGGCTAAGTTCAGCAGCATATGCTGTGAGAAAAATCCGTCAATTTACTGATGTAGATACCGCACGGCTAGTATATTTTAGTTACTTTCATAGTATTATGTCGTACGGTATTTTACTATGGGGACGGGCTGCAGACATCGAGTCTATTTTTATTCTGCAAAAAAGAGCCACCAGAGCCATATATGGCCTCCGCAGGTGCGACTCTCTAAGGGAACTGTTTAATGAAATTAACATCATGACGGTACCTTGCCAATATATCTATGAAAACATCATGTACGTAAGGAAAAATCTACATCTTTTTAGTAAAAGAGGTGAAAGACACAATTATATCACTAGGGACCAATTAGTTCAACCAGGTTTCAGGCTGGCTAAAGTAGACTCATCTTTCATGGGGTACTGTTTAAAATGTTACAATAAAATACTTCCCCACATACTTCAACTGAAAGAGATGAAATTTAAATCTTGTATAAAACGCACGCTATTTAGCCAAGCATATTATAAATTGGGGGATTACATTGCTGATAAAAATGCTTGGCTCAACGCTGGTCCTGCTCCACAAGGGCGCAAAAACTAATTGATCAGGTATTGAAAATAGTGTTGGAGCTGCTGAAGGTTTTAAAAACTCTTTGCATTGTATAAATTCAATCTCTTAGTATTGTATAGCTGCACAGCACATTGTTATGTGAGTACTATGTACTATAAAGCTGCCATTTACTGGATACGTCTTTCATTGACTTGAATGTGCTCTGGTGGCTGGGAGTATGTCGTGCTCACTCTAATGTCTCGCTGATGGTGGCGCGTGTGTAGGATCATTTAGCTCCCTTCAAAATGGTTGAGCTGAATGGTGCTGATCCACGCGTCATGTTCGTGAACGGGCGCCGTCAGTAGAGACTGGTCATCTCTTAGCTGCCACGGCTTATTTTAACTTTAATTTTTGAATTGCTTTTGTTTTTGTTGTAATCTTTTTATTACGGACGCTTTTACGTTTTGCATCGTTCTCACATGTATAATTTCAAAATGAATGATGTAAACAATATTTTGTAACCATAATACGTTGATTTAAAAGAGTGTCCTTGGAGTTTCTTGCCCGTTCTTCTCCATAGGTACCTACTACGCTTTGGAATGGGCAACTAGCTTCATCTTTCTGACTGACTGACCGAACCCTTGACAATTCAAAAGTGCCTGTAATTGGTTTATTTGAAATAAATGCTTTGAGTTTGAGTTTGATTTAATATAAGTCTGTAAGGATCTCGCCGGTTTCGAGGACATACATGCTCTGCCTTTTTAGGGTTTCGTAGTAAACAAGGAACCCTTATAGTTTCGCCATGTCCGTCTGTCTGTCTGTCCCCACTGTAGCTCAGTGCTCAGACGTTTAGTGCTAGAAACATATAAAAATTGGCTTTGACCGAAAATAAAATTGAAAGCCTTGGGTTTATGAATCTTTTAACTTTGTTAGCGAGAAATGAGGTTTTATGCAGTTTCAAATGCTTCGCGCTTGGGTTTATTTTTTTGCAATTGTAACACTTTTACATTTTAATTCGTTTTTTTGATTATACAGTGATTATGCAGACTAGAAAGCGAGTAAGATTTGAGTAATAAATATAAAAATATTTCGCGGCTAAAAATAAAGAAAAATATGTGACTAACAACAAATATGTGATAAACTATTTATTAGTGGCTTTTGTGGACATGATATTATTTCAGACTTGTTGTAATGGCAAACGTCATTTGGCATAGGTATACTTATTAATCACGCCGACAAAGTGCTACAACAAAAGTGTACAAAAAAAATGTTTAGGTTACCTCCTTTGCACGTTATGCGGCATGATATTTTTTTCTCGTCTATCCCCTAGTGTGGGGTATCGTTGGAGACCGTTCAAAAATATTGCGGGTTTGTGAACACCATTTTTCGATTCAAGGATACGTTTGCGTACTAACTAGGAACTTAAATTTGCAGTTAGAGAATTGACCGTAACGTATATATGGCCAGCTGACCGATGTATAGGAGAACACAACTACAATGTTAAGTTAAATTAAGTATTTATGCTTCTTAACAATCATGCTACTTCATAAATAAATAGAGAGGGTAACGGTAATAAACTAAGTTCTTTAAATATTAGCCTGCAAGATTATTATAACGTTATATCAAGACGATGTATGCGACTGATGACGATTATAGGAGATTTCACCCTAAAGATGCATCTTAGTCTGAGATGCATTAAATTAATATACAAAAAAAAACATTTTAAAGAACACACAATAAATAACCATCATACTAAATTAGCCCATGCAGTTTTATAGTACAAGTAAAAAATAGAGAAGCAAATATTTTTTTAGTCAAATTTTTTAAAACCCTATCATTTTATCAATGTTACACCACAGAAAAATACCAAAATATATTTAAAAAACTGTTTTTTAATGAACCGACAATCACCACAGTCGAGACCAAGCCAGACTTTAGATATACAATAAAAGAATTCGTACGTACATGGGGCATGTGCACCAGTACTCCTCCTACGGAGCTCTTTTCTCCCATCGGGTGTGCGATGGACATCAGGGCGTCCACAGACGTGGCGGGAGTACCGCCGGACTTGCTACGTTCCTCTTCGGATTGAGCCTTTTTGTGGCATTGGGTGTCGGGCCAGATATCGTCGAAGGATGGCTGTTATGAATTGTAAAATGTATTTTTATTTACTAAAAGGTTAGAAGACAGACTACAGGCTGAGATTGAAAGACTGACAGTGTAACCGACTTATAGAGTGAGAAATTGACAGGGTATCAGATTGACATATTGAGATCGATAGAGTATCAGACACCTGCCGGGGTCGCGGAAGAGTACTTATGGGTCACCGAGACCCCCGCAACACAGGCAACGGAAGGAATACGGGGGGTTTTAGTCAGTAAGAGTTTGACACACCCTCACTCACTCCGCCCAGAGCGGGAGAAGTTATTTGATGAATTCCCACCCAAAAAAAAAATAAAAAAGAAAGAGTATCAAACTGACAGATTACTAGACTGATAGACTGCCAGAATACTAGACCGCGAAACTACAAAATATTAAAAATCAAATTGACAGACACTACGAAAGCCAAGTCAACAAGTAGCCCGTACCTCGGCCGGCCGGGGCCTGTGGGGCACCAGCGCACGCACCAGCAGCACGGCCAGCTGGTGCCACAGCGCCGCCGCCTCGCAGTACGAGCACGCGCCCTCCGCCAGGCACGCGGCTGGCAGCAGGGCACGGTATACACAACCACAAGCAGAATAACATTTATTTGCCTACTTTGTGTGTTACAATATGTCTCTGTGGCCGGTGGGCCGTACAGAGGTGAGTCAGCTAACTTACGTCCTAATGGATCTATGTTTGTTCTGTTTACTCGCAATATGTGCGACTATACAAGCAGATTAGGTGTTTTATTTATTTGCTTTCAGTATCTCATTATTATTATTGTTATTTTCACTTTATTATTATTTTTACTTTAATTTAAGGAGACTCGGAGCCTTCATTTTGTCGGTAGACCTTATATCCTTTTTTATTAGGGTCATACAATATATCACCTATTCTGTGATTAACCCTGAGGGTGTTAAATTCACCATGCGCTTGGTAGGCCATTCAAGATCGTCTATTTCTAATTTTGCAATATTTTACAACATTTTGGTGTTAAGGTCTTTGGCGCCAGATCATTTCCATGGGTGATCGTCCTGGTAATTGTGCGGCATTTTTTAGTGCCAGTCTATATTGGCATTCTATTTTACTTTGGTTCCTTGCACTATACCTCGAGAGTAGTTGCACCACTCCTTTTCCATCAGCGGTAAAATGCAGGCCTGAATGATGGCCAATTTCGTGACTAGTTCTGTATTCGCATGGGATGGGATCATCCATCCTATAATGGGACCGAGCGCTCCTCTGACTTGTTTCAGTATTTTGACGACCTTTTCGGTTTGCTGGTTCATCTTCATGTGTTTGTCGAAGATGACACCGAGATATCTGATCTGCTTCTGATAGTGCAACATTTGTTGTTTCAGTTTCACCGTTGGCCGCTATTTTTTATTTTTCAAGAACATGATGCATTCTGTTTTCTCTATGTTTCACTTTAACCGCCATCTGGTGTAGTAGCCAACGATGGCTTCCACCGCTCATTCAGCACGCAGTCGCGTGTTCTTGGTTGATAGCCCCGTTGCGTATACAGAGATCATCCGCATACTGTGAGAGTTTGTGACCTCTGATGTGGTCTTGTATATCCCAAATATCACATACAAGTTGAAGATTATCCGTCCCAGGATCAAACCTTGGGGCACGCCGTGAGGTATCGGTTTGTCTTTGGTTATGGTAGTTCTGAATCTACCTCTCAAGTTTTTGCCTTGGAAGTAGTTCTCAATAATTTTAATGATATTGTTGGAGACGTCTTGATTCTTAAGTTTATTGATTAGGCCCTTGTGGTTGATCGAGTCGAAGGCCTTTGATATGTACGTAGATATCATAGAGATGCTGTCTTCCGTGGCTAGCGCATCAGTGATTATTTTTCCGGTACGTAGAATCTGGGTTGCTGTGCCTCTTGCCCTTGTAAAGCCATGCTGGAACGTTGGTTGCAGCCGGTTAACCGTAGCGGTGAGTCTTCCCAGGATCAGTCACTCACACAGCTTGCTCATGATGTTGAGCAGTGTGATCGGGCGGTATGATGATGCCTGACGGTGATCTTTGCCGGCTTTGTGCAGGAATATGCACACGCCAGTTTTCCATCGCTTAGGGAAGTAACCTATGGACACTACAAAGTTAGCAAGAGGCACAAATGCCTCGATGAAGACTTCTCCTCCCAGTTTGAGGACGTCAGCTTTTATTCCGTCTGACCCTGAGGCATTTTTGTTTTTTAATGTGCTCATTGCAAGTTGCACTTCTTCTTTTGACGTTGGGTCGAGCGGTTGGAACGGTGTCGTCTTTTCAGCCCCCTCATCGTCTTTCGCTATGTCGGCCTCTTTAATTATGGCTGTATCGGTGAGCTTGTCGATCGTTTCTATTTCTGCACTGCATCCCGTGATGTTTGGTAGTTTAACGATAAGTTTCTTCATGTTCCGTTGGATGCGCCACATTTGTAACCTATTGTCCCGTGGATATATTGGAGTATTCTTTCAGGACTTTTTCAGCTTCTCTCTTAGCGTGGTTCTAAAGAGCGCGTGTTTCGCGTTGGAGTCTGCGGCTGTAGTGTCTCGCTTTCCATACAATTTGTTCTAGTTTGTTTCGATAGTCTACCTTATCGTTTATTTCCTGCGGTAGTCGTTCCTGCCTTGTTGAATTTTTCAGGGGTGCGTGAATGTCGAGGGCTGCGACAACGGCATTTTATATTGTTTCGACATACTTCTCGCAATCGGATTCTGTTGTGATTTCTTTGTTAAGATTACAAAGGCCTTCCCACATTGTCTGTTGGTATGCCGCTCTGTTTCTCGTCCTCATAGATTTTCTTTGTGTTATTGGATAGGTGTTCCTCTAAATTATGTTCAATCTCCACCATTCGCAACCAAGGGAGGTTTAGCAACCTAGGGAGGTGATCCGAACCAATGCTCTCTACCTGTTTGGCGTGCACTTCTAGTTGTTGGTGTGTTATTATAGCCAGTTCCAGGATGGTGTTACCTTGGCTGAAAGGTCTAGATGGTGCATTGGCATGTTTCAGCGAACAGATTCCATCTTTCGTTGCTTTTTTAACCATGTTGCCGAGGCCGAAGTTCCCGCTGTGGCCGAGGGCTTGCATACATATATACATAAATATATCGTTTGTACAATATACACAATGTTACAGGCTATGAACAGGCTAAACTTATGAGTACATGACTTTGTTAGGGCGCAGCAAGTATTAAGTAACATTTAACTTATAGCTAGGTTATACTTAACATAAAATATTGCTTACTATATAATATCCCAACATATATAAATGAGCTCAATCGGACTTTATAATAAAAAAATTATTGGAATCACGTGCGTATTTGATAGCACATACATTATTGTAATATGAGGAACTGTTTTTCTAACTAACAATTTATATTTACTTGTAAAAGTTATTGCAATATATATTAGGAAGGATATTCCAAAGACAACGGACAAAGGGTCCAAGAATCAACTAACTGCGACATCTGATCACATGAAGTAGGATTTATTGATTAATAATAAATCTCAGGTATCTGAATCAAATGAAAAGTAGCATTTGTTTAACGGAAAATCGACCATAATTCTAGTTCTACTTACAAATTCAAAATTAAACAATACCCACCATGTTCAATAGTGTTGGTCTGATTAGACTTCAGCATCAGACGCAGCAGTTTGGTAGCCTCGCTACTAACAATCTGGCTGTTGATACGCCGCTGTTGTAGCTCCATCTGGTTATACAAAAGAGTAACATGAAAATTACTCATAAAATTATCATACAGGGGAATGGGAGGAATTCATCAATACGTTTAGTTTAAAGGCTTTAACATAACGAAGGGTACACAAAATGACGCACAGTACACTCTGATTTTGCTAGGTATAACTCTAATGTAGCAGGGGGCAACCCTATTGTCATTAAGGCGCTGACAAGACCCAATTGACCAAAATAGGCTTCGCTTAAGAAAAAAAATTGCCAAATCTGTGTAGTTTGTGACAACGGAAAAAATATATGTTAATTTTGACCATATTTCCCAGAACTTGGTTGTTACCAAAACACGTTTTGAAAACAAAATCTCGATACAAACTAACGTTAAACTAACCTCTTACCTTGAGTTCTAATCCAAAATATTTCTATCAAATATCAACATACGTTACGTATTTAATTAATAACAAGAACGTCTTATTTGAATGCAGAACTTGGTTGTTTTTTATTTTCGATTACTCAACTCAATTTTAAGTAAATAGATAATTGCTTCATATTTTGCAAAAAATTACAAGCGTTGTGTCATCGCGCTTCTCTTTCTTTTCTATGGAATTTGACAGTGACCGCGGGTTAGGTGTTGTCAGCGTCTTAACAGGTTACAGATTCCCATTTTATTTATTCTAATACAACCATTTTCAAAGATTAAAAATAGAAATAAAATAACACTGTAGGAGACAACACCATAACAAATTTTGCTCACGAGGCTGGTGTTTTTTTTTTTATGTTTACATGTTAGACCATCATCATCTGCCTAGCTTTTTACCAACTATGTTGGGGTCGGCTTCCAGTCTAGGAAGTGGGGTATGTTAAGATGGTCACCCATCCACGGACCCACCGCGGCTAGCGTAGCTTAACCTGATCGATCGACTCGTGCGGTGTTATTACTTAGCCACAAGCCCCTCAAACGAGGGGCATGTTAGGTATTACAGCTAAAATAGTTTAGTTATTGCATGTCCCTCTACAGCAACAATAATTGTGAACTTAACAAGTATCCGTGACAAAAAGAATAAAATAATGGTATAGGTACGTTACCTGTTTGAGCAGTATGTCCAGCATAAGTATGCAGCACGTGAGATTCTGTGGTTTCATCTGATCGTCTTTGTCTGTCTTATCATTGTCGTTGTTAGGTGACTCCTTAGCTTCTTTGGGTTTTGTACCATCTGTGTCGGAAACAGTTATTTGGTAAGTTTTATACAAGAAATTAAAAAATAGAAAAAAAAAATCTGTTCACTAAATTTGGATTTCTAGAAGTGCACTTGACTTATAAAGTTTAAGTTACTTTTCTAGTAGGATTTGAAAGACATCAGCTGATTTTCAGATTTAAAACAATATTTTTTTTTTTTTGTGAGTCATCATATTTTCACTATGCGAGAGAGATGGAACTACACAGGACGAATAGCACCATCTCTTTTTCGCAGAGGCACTGATGGCTTGCGCCCTTCGTAATACGATTATTGACACCAAAAATATTAACATTATTAACAGCCATATCGCGTAAAAAGAATTGGGTGGGTTATAATGTAAATAATAGACTCTTAAACGTCAAAACATGTATGGTTAAGCAGTCGCTAATCATTACTTAACTTAAAGCAACGTTTATAAACCCCATTGTGTTTATTCAGTTTTGCATATTCTACGTTGATTCTTACTGAGACAAAAAAAATGGCAGTTTAACATAAAATAAATGATTACTTTACCTAAAGTAGGTGGTTTAAATATCTTCTCCGGCAGATTGACAACGCAGTGGCTGAACAGGTCGAACAGCTGCGACAGCGGGATCCGCACGTCCAGCATGGAGATCGTCTTGAGGAAATAAGCATATGTTTATTCACTGCCACATACCTGGTAGTAAGTTAAACATATGTTCCTCAGAGGCAACTTTCAAAGAAATACAAGGTCAAAAAAAAAGAGTGCGGTCCGGGGACCCCGTCAGGAACGAGGTTCATTTCAGTATGAAGGTTATACAGCCGGCCGCGCACAATGCTCGTCTGCTCGAACCTCCATACTCGCACGCACGTCTGCTTCGTCTATAAGAGCCTGTGCACACCACGTTTTTTAAACGCGCCGTTGACGCGCATTTGTAGCGATACGCACGCGAGTCAGACGCAGCATGTAGACCTTCTGTAGGATAAAAACTACAAAATAAATTATTTAAAAAACAAAAAACCCGACTGCAAAAACACAACTGAAAAGGGAAAAACAAGAATTATAATCTATAGAATTTTGGTATCGCAGGCGGGGACAATCAAAAGGTACACCATATTTCGGGTTATTCGACTTTTCCCCGCCTGCAAGACCAAAATTCTATAGATTATAATGCTTGTTTTTCCTTTTCAGTTATGTGTTTTTGCAGTCGGGTTTTTTGTTTTTTTAAATAATTTATTTTATTTCCATATTAGATGCACCCATCACGTCTGTCAAGTTTCAGAATCCATCTTAAGGCTAGTCTTGCTAGGCATTTTTTTTTTAATAATAGGTTTTGTTTCTTAACTCCTACACAATGTATGTATATTTAAATAACGGACAAGTTTGAATTACTTGCATATTCCCTATTAGTGATGTCCAATCTTACATTTCACACACATCGAGAGTGAGACTACTTGCATTGGCCACCTTTCGATCTATTCTCTAAAAACTCACCGTGAAAACAAGCTGAAATGAGCTGTCAATAGTGTCAATCCCTAGTATCGTGAAGAATGACAGCTGAGTTCACTTAAGTTTTCACGGTGAGATTTTTCGAGAATAGACCGGCTGCTCACGGAAGGCATAGGTACGCGTACGTACATTCGTTTCAACGTCGTTCAAGTCGCTCTAGGGTATTACACTTCTTTAGTGACTTCTGGGGCGTTTTTATTGATACCCAACACCTTAGGTGCGATAATTCAACAACAAAACCAATTTCCATATTCTAATCTATCCATCCTAAATAAATAATTAATTAATGATTTTTTTTTATACAATTACTAGACATAAGTACGGTATCGATTTCGGGCATCCCTAATCTTTGCCATATCAAGTCAATCAACTCAACTGTCAAGGAGATTTACCAAATGAGTAAAATGCTTCTTATTATGTTTATTTAACACATTATATGTATAGGTGCATAATTATTTAAATGTTGTACTGAATCTCTTAGCATAATTATCTAGCCACATACAGGCAATAGAAATAACATCAGTGACAGGCATTTATTACCATATATTTCTAAGTATTAAAAGTATTGTTTTTATTAAATATAACCTCAGAATTTTGTTTTTTATTATAAATGTGTTCTGCAAGTTGGTCGTCATTAAAAATGAACTACTAATATTATAAATTCGAAAGTTTGTAAGTATGGATGGATGGATGTTTGTTACTCTTTCACGCAAAAAGTACTAAACGGATTTGGATGAAATTTGGCACACAGATAGTTTATAACCAGGAATAACACATATGATAATTTTTATCTCGATATACCTACGGGGTCAAAACTAATGCGGGTGAAACCGCGGGGTGCATCTAGTACATGTTATTTAGAACACGCAAAGTAATTTTCCTTCGCTGTTGGTTCTGGGGAGAAAGGTGTATGGATGCAGAACAATCTGTATTGAATTAATAAACTAATAAATAAAATGAAATAAAAAAATTTATCCTACATACACGCTTTTATTCTTGTTTATGTAAACACGTTTGAGCAGATAAATGTATTTTCTTACCATACATGTTAAAAAATAACGTCCAGTAAAAACTTAAGATAGTTGCGTAACTTGTATATGTAATCTATCTATACAAATATCAGCCTTAGATCGGACACAACCTTCTGGAATCGCAAAAATGGCGACCTAGTGCGCATCTCTGCGCCCCTGCATATTCTTTGATCGTCTCTATACAGCTTAAGTGATGGGACAGCATAAGACTTAAAACGAAGTTGTGTAAGTGAATTCGGTAGCAGAAGTAGTCTGGGAAAATATCAAGAACTTAGGGAGTAATGTTCATAATGATCATGCAGATTATATAAAATATAACTATTTAGGAGTTTAAAAAATATTAAACGAAAACAAATGTAAGCATCACAACATGTAACAAGTGTATACATCTTTGACTATGACTTTGCTTTGTTCTGACTGTCATCTCGAAATGTAACAAACTGGCTACAAATCAACACAGACAGACTTTTTTATAGAGTTTATTTTTTGTAAGTAAAATCATCTTTTAAAATGTTGTTAATACCTGAAACCACTCCAGCACAGGCAGCACAGTGTCAGGAGTAGGTGTGGTGGTGACCTTGAGGACTGCGAACTTGTACAGGTTTTTCTCATCCACGCCCACCATCGCGCCTTCTGGCTCCAAGATCTTGCCCAGAGGAACCTTTAGCTCCATCAGTTCCTGTAAGTTGTAAAGTTAGATATGATAAGATTTGTAAGTATTAAAACATCTAACTATTGAAGGTGTATCTGTATGGTCAGCAACGAAATTTGTTTACCAGAAACGCTCACTTGTTCAGTAACAAAAGTAGGTTATCACTGTTACTTTTACATAGCATTTAGATTCTAAATCAACATGGAATTATTCGATACTTGCATTGTTTTTTAGTATTTCTTGTTATGGTGACGAAAATGCTACATCTAATCCTAATGAAATCTTTATTTCCAGATATAAAAATCCACTTAAAAATCCACACACAACTTTCAATAAATACATACATACCTAGATAACGTAATAAATACATATACAATATCACAAATAACGGTTTATTTAAGACTAAGAAACTAATAGGGCTAAACTGCTAAATAATAATAAAAAAAACCGTTGATCTTTAATATAATTGATTGTATAGTTCCCTACTGTGTAGATTATTTTAAAAAACACATCTTTTTGGATACATTGTTTAGTTATAAAATTACAAGATTGCTTAAAAAAAATCTTTGCTTATTTTAAGCAGCTTAAAAGTTGCAGTCCTCATGGAATCTGCGCCGAATTCCTCCCCAAGGGTTTCACTTTGCGCTGACGACGTTAGTGGTTGCACCATTGCGCGCAACCTTGTTTAATATAAATTTATGTTTTTCTTTGGTTCCGTTTTTTTAAGAGATCCTCTGTGATTTCGTTGCTTTTGTTTAAAATCTTTGGTTCGTTTTTAGCACAAACAAAGATGGTTCTCAGTGTAAGTCTATAGTATTGACAGAGGATAGCTTTGGGCTAGATTTCGGGCAAGGGGCTAAATCATTATATTCGGGGCTGAACAAGAAAAAGGGCTTGATCTAGCCCCGAAAGGGCTATGTTGGCATCACTACCGACTGTACAAGACGAACACATTAAAAATTCAAACTCAAAGCATTTATTTCAATCAAACCAATTACAGGCACTTTTGAATTGTCAAGGAGTTCTTCAGTCAGAAAGATTAAGTTAATTGCCCATTCCAAAGCGTGGTAGTTTCCTATGGAAAAGAACAAGCAAGAAATTCTGTGGACACTCTTTTAAATCAATGCTAGTCTAATACCTGGTTCTTTTAGTAGTGGGTAGTCGTAGGTAGGTAACTAACATCGATCCGTAATAGGTAGAATTTCAAGTAGGCTGATGCCTTACCTTTTCTGGAACATCAGTGCAGATGGCTTCCATCCAGGCTGGCATGATGTAGTCCCAGATGGATTGCGTGATAATGCCATACGGGATCAAGCAGTACAGTCTGTAAATATAAACGGAGGTCAAATATATGGAGTCACGTTGGGGGTCACATTTATTTGAGTACTGTGATTACAACGTACCAATTAATAGGAGGGATAATCCTGTGTCGGTGTTGTGATTACATACTTAATTCTCTTAAAGACGTTGATATAAGATTTAAGAAATTTATTTCTCAAAACAGAATACAGATTATTCGCTTGAAATGAAAAACACTAGTTAATAAATACTGTTAGCTTCCTGTAGAGTTCCTCAGCAGTGGACTTCCATAAAGCTGGTTTCCTTCGGCGGATGATAACACAAGTCACACCACGGCCGTCGCAGGAGACGCCCTGGGTGTCGGGAATCCCGGGCGGACTCCGGCCACCGCAGGCGCGGGCTTGCGGACCGTGAGCAATGGGGAGCTCGCCTGCGGGGCCGGCGCGGGGCGGGGGCGCAGTGTGCCGCGTGCGCTGAGGGGGGTCAGCACTAGTGTAGGGGGCGCTAGGGGCGATGCCTGCTGGGGTTGCGGGAAGGGTTACCGAGGCCCCCGCAACACAGGCAACGGAAGGAACACGGGTGGGTTTTAGTCAGTAAGAGTCTGACACACCCTCCCGCTCCGCCCAGAGCGGGAGAAGTTATTTGATAATTTCCCGCCCCAAAAAAAAAACACTACGGCGACGGACGACACAGTGCGCCACACGCGGGGCCGCGCCCTGGGACCTTGGACTCGCCAAGCGTAGTACGGAGTAAGACACAGTTTCAATAGAATAAGAGTGGCCTCTTATTGTTATACTGGTTTTGTTACCAGTGACTTGCGTCTTACTGTCCGTAGAAACAGCAGAGAGGTAAGAGACGAAGAACTTTAGTTCACTTTACTTCACTTTACTTTACACCCTATTCAAAGGAACAGGGTGAGAAGTTCTTCATCCTCCATAAAACAATGGAGGATCAATTCAATTTATTTATTCAATAACACTACGCATTGCGATCGAAATAATCCAGCACGAATACATTAAATGAAAATTAAAAAATATTTTTTTGGTATATTTTTTATAAAATATTTGCAAACACAAATTATAAAATATTTACCACAGACACCTAATTAACAATGTAAATTTTAAGAGCAATAGGAATATTAAAAATCATCTATTGAGTAGAGATATCTTTCGACATCTTTTTAAATAAGGCTGTATTCACTTCTACAATAAGCTTTTTAATAAAATCGGTAACTAATAAATATTTTATGATCCTCCGACCTGACGGGTGTTGTGTCTGGTGGGCTACTGCCCGACGGTAGATATCGGGATGTTAAATAATAATTATGCTGTTCGCGCAGATAACTGCTTGCGCGATGCAAGATTTGTGTGACGTCAGGTTTTTGATGTGCAATTCACATGTGGCGTAATAGATGCCGCCACAACAATTACCCGCATCATTATTTATAGTTCTTTGCTCTTGTTTCACGATTGTTATTGTTTATCTAAATAAATATATGCGTTACATGTTTATGTATTTATTGTATATGTAAATGGTACACCACAGACAACCTGCAGTATTGTCTCTCCTTCTACCTTTAAATCCATCCAAAGGTTGTCTTTAAAAGATCGCTTTTAGCGATAAGACCGCCAATTGTAAAATTTCTAGATTTATATCTGTAATTCGTATGGTGTACATAATAAAGAGTATTATATTCTATTGTTTGAGGAGACGCGGCGTCTCTCGTAGCGCGACTTGTGGTAAGCCAGTTCTAGTATGAAAATGCCCTGTTTACCTGTTGAGTCCATCCTTCAAGTGATGCGTCTTGGAGGCCAGGTTGTCCCAGTGGCCCGCCTGCCTCGTGTAGTGTGGCGGGTGAGGCAAGAGGCAAGCTACTAGCACAGAGCGGTGTGTCTCTGCTATGTTCCGGAGCCAGCCGCAGACGTGCTCGCATTTTAGTTTCTCTACTGTGTTTGCTGTTTCGCCTGTAATTGATATATGTAATATAAAGGTTTGAAAAAAAGGGGACTTTTCGGAGGGGAAGGTAATTCTCAATAATAATAAACGTCAGGTAGCTGGTTCAGTAGCCGAAGAGCTAGGATGTCTAGTAAATCTATGAAGTTAATGCAAGTAAACTGTAGGGGAGGTAACGAAGAAACCAAGAGTAAAGATTAATTTTTGGAAATGTCGCGGACGAAGAGGATACACAGATACTAACAAGCTCCTCGAACGTACATCATTCTCGTAAGTTTATTAGTAAACAAAAGGGTACAAATAATATATATATATTTAAATAGGTAGACATGTGTTGAAATAATTGAGTATTGAGTATAGGTTCGCCCGGTTAACAGAACTTACTTACTTTAAAAAACTCAATTGACCAGAATAGTAGTTACGTCTTCAATTTTCAAAATGGACAAAATTCAGGTAAGGCGCACTTTGTATCTATTTATTAGGCAACACCATATCTGCATTTACAGTATGTGGCGGATGTGGCCGTCTTGATAACACATCGAGGTTTAGAAAAAACACGTGTGCGGTCGGAGAAAAATCACGTGCTGGGGGCACGTGATTTAAAATATTTATATTTACATATATAATTTTGTTTTTTTTTTAACTTTTAGCCCTTAAAATTAGAGACCGCGTTCGAATAGAGCGAGTTCAAACAAACAATCGAACTTATTTATAATATAATATTTATTAGTAGATACGCAAGAATTCTTAATTTAAAAACTCACCAGTATAAGAGAATGACGTGACATGGAACCAATGGAACAACACGGAGAGCAGCCGTCCCAGGATCTCATCAGGAGTGTCAGGGTTTGGAGTACACAAGCCCACCATCAGCCATACTCCATATCTAGGAAATATATTTGGATTTCAATAAAATTGTAACTGCAGAGGGTGCAGTACTGTAAATTCAATGAAACAGTAAGATTAATTTCAGAAATTAATTACAATAAAATTAATTCTTGCAGTGACGAAGATGAGACCCTAACTCCGGAATCAAATATGATAAATACAAATACTATATTGTCAGACTTTCGAGCTTCTGACGACCCGTAACGACTGTCAAAGATCTACAAATGACAGCCGGGACCAACGGCTTAACGTGCTTTTCGAGGCACGAAGGGGTCTTCGTATGTAAAGATAGGCACCCATCCACGGACCAACCGCGGCAAGCCTTCTATTTATTTTCTCGCAGTACTCTACTTTTTACCAGTAAAAAGTAGAGTACGCAACTCGTGAAAAAATAATCATATCGGGCCTCGTATTCCTCGAATTAAATTCTCTTTTTTTTCACTTGTTGTAATCTACTATATTTTAAACTGTTCGTCGTGCAAACCGGAAGCCACCCTGTTTAACTACAAAAGCCTTTACTAATTCAGAAAACGAACAATCGCGAAACAAAAACTTATTAACGTTTAACTATTACGCCTTCACAGCTAACAATGCATGAGACTTCATTATTTTAAGAAACTATTTCTAGTATATGCATTCATAATGGTCTTAAAGGGTTTCTCATTCTGTTACATTTCCGCGACTGATTAGGAAGCCAGCCAATTATTTGCGCCAGTTTGAACACCTGCATACAAGTTAGTTGACACAATGGGTTCTTCCCGCATAACGGGATTCGCTTCAGTTTGGGCAGAGCTTAAATCAGATGATATTTATTTATTTAAGGACTATGGAAAAATTATAACTAAATACAATGGTGATAAATAACAGTATGATAATCTGACAGCCAATTACAGGTCTTTACGTTAGACAAGCTCTAGGCTTGTCTGGTATATACGTACTGTGGAACAAAATTTACACACTGCCAAATATTGCCAAAGACAACAAAATCAAAATATAAAAATTAAACATTTGCAGGTAGATCATCACCTCAAATATGTAAAATCTAATATAATTGCGACAGGTTATTTCCCATAAGAACCGAGATGTTAAAAAATCAATTTAATAAAATAAAAATCAAAAGAAAATAAAGTCTTTAAGCTTTAAAGAAATTCATTGCTAAACACTTTTGTGACCTCGTCACACTTGTTTTAAAAAGATCAAAGTCGAACTGTTTGCACACCTTAATAAAAACAAAGCCTTACCTTCCCAGCAGTTGTCGATCTTCAACTGAGATGGGGTCAGGCAAATCCACACTAAGTGGAGGCTTTAGCTGCTCAGTGGAGCTGTCAGGGTCCTCCATGTTGATGGGCTTGGCATCTTTTAGTAGGCTGTAAACGAACATTTTGAAAACTCAAACCCAAAGCATTTATTTCAATTAAAGCATTTACAGGCACTTTTGAACTGTAAAGGAGTTGGTCAGTTAGAAATATGAAGATAGTTGCCCATTCCAAAGGGTAGTAGGTACCTATGGAGACGAACGGGCAAGAAACACCATGGGCACTCTTATAAATTATATTATTTCATAAAGATTAGTATAAATAATGTTGAATTTATAACTAAATGTAAGGACGATGTAGAAAAACGCGTACAAGCAAAATAAACAAAAGAGAAAAAACAATTAAAAATAAGCCGATGCAGCTAAGAGGTGATCAGTCTCTACTGACGGCGCTCGTTCAGGACCATGAAGCATGGATCAGCACCATCAGCTCTACCATTTAGAAGGGAGCTAAATGATCCAACACACGCGCCACCATCAGCAAGACATCCTAGTGAGCATGACATACTCTCAGCCGTCAGAGCACATTCAAGTCAATGTTAGTTCCACCACGTGGATATAATATAATAGTAGCAACAGTACCTGATGATAGCCTCCACCAGGTAGGTCTGCATGTCGCTGTCCATCTGCCACGCCGGCGGCAGGCGCGTGGGCACCACGTGGATATAAATAATATAATATAATAGTAGCAACGGTACCTGATGATAGCCTCCACCAGGTAGGTCTGCATGTCGCTGTCCATCTGCCACGCCGGCGGCAGGCGCGTGTGCACCACGTGGATATAATATAATATAATAGTAGCAACAGTACCTGATGATAGCCTCCACCAGGTAGGTCTGCATGTCGCTGTCCATCTGCCACGCCGGCGGCAGGCGCGTGTGCACCACGTGGATATAATATAATAGTAGCAACAGTACCTGATGATAGCCTCCACCAGGTAGGTCTGCATGTCGCTGTCCATCTGCCACGCCGGCGGCAGGCGCGTGTGCACCACGTGGATATAATATGATATAATATAATAGTAGCAACAGTACCTGATGATAGCCTCCACCAGGTAGGTCTGCATGTCACTGTCCATCTGCCACGCCGTCGGCAGGCGCGTGTGCACCACGTGGATATAATATGATATAATAGTAGCAACAGTACCTGATGATAGCCTCCACCAGGTAGGTCTGCATGTCGCTGTCCATCTGCCACGCCGGCGGCAGGCGCGTGTGCACCACGTGGATATAATATGATATAATAGTAGCAACAGTACCTGATGATAGCCTCCACCAGGTAGGTCTGCATGTCGCTGTCCATCTGCCACGCCAGCGGCAGGCGCGTGTGCACCACGTGGATATAATATGATATAATAGTAGCAACAGTACCTGATGATAGCCTCCACCAGGTAGGTCTGCATGTCGCTATCCATCTGCCACGCCGGCGGCAGGCGCGTGTGCACCACGTGGATATAATATAATATAATAGTAGCAACAGTACCTGATGATAGCCTCCACCAGGTAGGTCTGCATGTCGCTATCCATCTGCCACGCCGGCGGCAGGCGCGTGTGCACCACGTGGATATAATATAATATAATAGTAGCAACAGTACCTGATGATAGCCTCCACCAGGTAGGTCTGCATGTCGCTATCCATCTGCCACGCCGGCGGCAGGCGCGTGTGCACCACGTGGATATAATATAATATAATAGTAGCAACAGTACCTGATGATAGCCTCCACCAGGTAGGTCTGCATGTCGCTATCCATCTGCCACGCCGGCGGCAGGCGCGTGTGCACCACGTGGATATAATATAATATAATAGTAGCAACAGTACCTGATGATAGCCTTCACCAGGTAGGTCTGCATGTCGCTGTCCATCTGCCACGCCGGCGGCAGGCGCGTGTGCACCACGTGGATATAAATAATATAATATAATAGTAGCAACGGTACCTGATGATAGCCTCCACCAGGTAGGTCTGCATGTCGCTGTCCATCTGCCACGCCGGCGGCAGGCGCGTGTGCACCACGTGGATATAATATGATATAATATAATAGTAGCAACAGTACCTGATGATAGCCTCCACCAGGTAGGTCTGCATGTCTCTGTCCATCTGCCACGCCGGCGGCAGGCGCGTGTGCACCACGTGGATATAATATAATATAATAGTAGCAACAGTACCTGATGATAGCCTCCACCAGGTAGGTCTGCATGTCGCTGTCCATCTGCCACGCCGGCGGCAGGCGCGTGTGCACCACGTGGATATAATATAATAGTAGCAACAGTACCTGATGATAGCCTCCACCAGGTAGGTCTGCATGTCGCTGTCCATCTGCCACGCCGGCGGCAGGCGCGTGTGCACCACGTGGATATAATATGATATAATATAATAGTAGCAACAGTACCTGATGATAGCCTCCACCAGGTAGGTCTGCATGTCACTGTCCATCTGCCACGCCGTCGGCAGGCGCGTGTGCACCACGTGGATATAATATGATATAATAGTAGCAACAGTACCTGATGATAGCCTCCACCAGGTAGGTCTGCATGTCGCTGTCCATCTGCCACGCCGGCGGCAGGCGCGTGTGCACCACGTGGATATAATATGATATAATAGTAGCAACAGTACCTGATGATAGCCTCCACCAGGTAGGTCTGCATGTCGCTGTCCATCTGCCACGCCAGCGGCAGGCGCGTGTGCACCACGTGGATATAATATGATATAATAGTAGCAACAGTACCTGATGATAGCCTCCACCAGGTAGGTCTGCATGTCGCTATCCATCTGCCACGCCGGCGGCAGGCGCGTGTGCACCACGTGGATATAATATAATATAATAGTAGCAACAGTACCTGATGATAGCCTCCACCAGGTAGGTCTGCATGTCGCTATCCATCTGCCACGCCGGCGGCAGGCGCGTGTGCACCACGTGGATATAATATAATATAATAGTAGCAACAGTACCTGATGATAGCCTCCACCAGGTAGGTCTGCATGTCGCTATCCATCTGCCACGCCGGCGGCAGGCGCGTGTGCACCACGTGGATATAATATAATATAATAGTAGCAACAGTACCTGATGATAGCCTCCACCAGGTAGGTCTGCATGTCGCTATCCATCTGCCACGCCGGCGGCAGGCGCGTGTGCACCACGTGGATATAATATAATATAATAGTAGCAACAGTACCTGATGATAGCCTTCACCAGGTAGGTCTGCATGTCGCTGTCCATCTGCCACGCCGGCGGCAGGCGCGTGTGCACCACGTGGATATAAATAATATAATATAATAGTAGCAACGGTACCTGATGATAGCCTCCACCAGGTAGGTCTGCATGTCGCTGTCCATCTGCCACGCCGGCGGCAGGCGCGTGTGCACCACGTGGATATAATATGATATAATATAATAGTAGCAACAGTACCTGATGATAGCCTCCACCAGGTAGGTCTGCATGTCTCTGTCCATCTGCCACGCCGGCGGCAGGCGCGTGTGCACCACGTGGATATAATATAATATAATAGTAGCAACAGTACCTGATGATAGCCTCCACCAGGTAGGTCTGCATGTCGCTGTCCATCTGCCACGCCGGCGGCAGGCGCGTGTGCACCACGTGGATATAATATAATAGTAGCAACAGTACCTGATGATAGCCTCCACCAGGTAGGTCTGCATGTCGCTGTCCATCTGCCACGCCGGCGGCAGGCGCGTGTGCACCACGTGGATATAATATGATATAATATAATAGTAGCAACAGTACCTGATGATAGCCTCCACCAGGTAGGTCTGCATGTCACTGTCCATCTGCCACGCCGTCGGCAGGCGCGTGTGCACCACGTGGATATAATATGATATAATAGTAGCAACAGTACCTGATGATAGCCTCCACCAGGTAGGTCTGCATGTCGCTGTCCATCTGCCACGCCGGCGGCAGGCGCGTGTGCACCACGTGGATATAATATGATATAATAGTAGCAACAGTACCTGATGATAGCCTCCACCAGGTAGGTCTGCATGTCGCTGTCCATCTGCCACGCCAGCGGCAGGCGCGTGTGCACCACGTGGATATAATATGATATAATAGTAGCAACAGTACCTGATGATAGCCTCCACCAGGTAGGTCTGCATGTCGCTATCCATCTGCCACGCCGGCGGCAGGCGCGTGTGCACCACGTGGATATAATATAATATAATAGTAGCAACAGTACCTGATGATAGCCTCCACCAGGTAGGTCTGCATGTCGCTATCCATCTGCCACGCCGGCGGCAGGCACGTGTGCACCACGTGGATATAATATAATATAATAGTAGCAACAGTACCTGATGATAGCCTCCACCAGGTAGGTCTGCATGTCGCTATCCATCTGCCACGCCGGCGGCAGGCGCGTGTGCACCACGTGGATATAATATAATATAATAGTAGCAACAGTACCTGATGATAGCCTCCACCAGGTAGGTCTGCATGTCGCTATCCATCTGCCACGCCGGCGGCAGGCGCGTGTGCACCACGTGGATATAATATAATATAATAGTAGCAACAGTACCTGATGATAGCCTCCACCAGGTAGGTCTGCATGTCGCTATCCATCTGCCACGCCGGCGGCAGGCGCGTGTGCACCACGTGGATATAATATAATATAATAGTAGCAACAGTACCTGATGATAGCCTCCACCAGGTAGGTCTGCATGTCGCTATCCATCTGCCACGCCGGCGGCAGGCGCGTGTGCACCACGTGGATATAATATAATATAATAGTAGCAACAGTACCTGATGATAGCCTCCACCAGGTAGGTCTGCATGTCGCTATCCATCTGCCACGCCGGCGGCAGGCGCGTGTGCACCACGTGGATATAATATAATATAATAGTAGCAACAGTACCTGATGATAGCCTCCACCAGGTAGGTCTGCATGTCGCTATCCATCTGCCACGCCGGCGGCAGGCGCGTGTGCACCACGTGGATATAATATAATATAATAGTAGCAACAGTACCTGATGATAGCCTCCACCAGGTAGGTCTGCATGTCGCTGTCCATCTGCCACGCCGGCGGCAGGCGCGTGTGCACCACGTGGATATAATATAATATAATAGTAGCAACAGTACCTGATGATAGCCTCCACCAGGTAGGTCTGCATGTCGCTGTCCATCTGCCACGCCGGCGGCAGGCGCGTGTGCACCACGTGGATATAATATGATATAATATAATAGTAGCAACAGTACCTGATGATAGCCTCCACCAGGTAGGTCTGCATGTCACTTTCCATCTGCCACGCCGTCGGCAGGCGCGTGTGCACCACGTGGATATAATATGATATAATAGTAGCAACAGTACCTGATGATAGCCTCCACCAGGTAGGTCTGCATGTCGCTGTCCATCTGCCACGCCGGCGGCAGGCGCGTGTGCACCACGTGGATATAATATAATATAATAGTAGCAACAGTACCTGATGATAGCCTCCACCAGGTAGGTCTGCATGTCGCTGTCCATCTGCCACGCCGGCGGCAGGCGCGTGTGCACCACGTGGATATAATATGATATAATAGTAGCAACAGTACCTGATGATAGCCTCCACCAGGTAGGTCTGCATGTCGCTGTCCATCTGCCACGCCGGCGGCAGGCGCGTGTGCACCACGTGGATATAATATAATATAATAGTAGCAACAGTACCTGATGATAGCCTCCACCAGGTAGGTCTGCATGTCGCTGTCCATCTGCCACGCCGGCGGCAGGCGCGTGTGCACCACGTGGATATAATATAATATAATAGTAGCAACAGTACCTGATGATAGCCTCCACCAGGTAGGTCTGCATGTCGCTGTCCATCTGCCACGCCGGCGGCAGGCGCGTGTGCACCACGTGGATATAATATGATATAATATAATAGTAGCAACAGTACCTGATGATAGCCTCCACCAGGTAGGTCTGCATGTCACTGTCCATCTGCCACGCCGTCGGCAGGCGCGTGTGCACCACGTGGATATAATATGATATAATAGTAGCAACAGTACCTGATGATAGCCTCCACCAGGTAGGTCTGCATGTCGCTGTCCATCTGCCACGCCGGCGGCAGGCGCGTGTGCACCACGTGGATATAATATGATATAATAGTAGCAACAGTACCTGATGATAGCCTCCACCAGGTAGGTCTGCATGTCGCTGTCCATCTGCCACGCCAGCGGCAGGCGCGTGTGCACCACGTGGATATAATATGATATAATAGTAGCAACAGTACCTGATGATAGCCTCCACCAGGTAGGTCTGCATGTCGCTATCCATCTGCCACGCCGGCGGCAGGCGCGTGTGCACCACGTGGATATAATATAATATAATAGTAGCAACAGTACCTGATGATAGCCTCCACCAGGTAGGTCTGCATGTCGCTATCCATCTGCCACGCCGGCGGCAGGCGCGTGTGCACCACGTGGATATAATATAATATAATAGTAGCAACAGTACCTGATGATAGCCTCCACCAGGTAGGTCTGCATGTCGCTATCCATCTGCCACGCCGGCGGCAGGCGCGTGTGCACCACGTGGATATAATATAATATAATAGTAGCAACAGTACCTGATGATAGCCTCCACCAGGTAGGTCTGCATGTCGCTATCCATCTGCCACGCCGGCGGCAGGCGCGTGTGCACCACGTGGATATAATATAATATAATAGTAGCAACAGTACCTGATGATAGCCTCCACCAGGTAGGTCTGCATGTCGCTATCCATCTGCCACGCCGGCGGCAGGCGCGTGTGCACCACGTGGATATAATATAATATAATAGTAGCAACAGTACCTGATGATAGCCTCCACCAGGTAGGTCTGCATGTCGCTATCCATCTGCCACGCCGGCGGCAGGCGCGTGTGCACCACGTGGATATAATATAATATAATAGTAGCAACAGTACCTGATGATAGCCTCCACCAGGTAGGTCTGCATGTCGCTATCCATCTGCCACGCCGGCGGCAGGCGCGTGTGCACCACGTGGATATAATATAATATAATAGTAGCAACAGTACCTGATGATAGCCTCCACCAGGTAGGTCTGCATGTCGCTATCCATCTGCCACGCCGGCGGCAGGCGCGTGTGCACCACGTGGATATAATATAATATAATAGTAGCAACAGTACCTGATGATAGCCTCCACCAGGTAGGTCTGCATGTCGCTATCCATCTGCCACGCCGGCGGCAGGCGCGTGTGCACCACGTGGATATAATATAATATAATAGTAGCAACAGTACCTGATGATAGCCTCCACCAGGTAGGTCTGCATGTCGCTATCCATCTGCCACGCCGGCGGCAGGCGCGTGTGCACCACGTGGATATAATATAATATAATAGTAGCAACAGTACCTGATGATAGCCTCCACCAGGTAGGTCTGCATGTCGCTATCCATCTGCCACGCCGGCGGCAGGCGCGTGTGCACCACGTGGTCGGCGCCGCGCCGCGTGTTGTGGCGGTTGCCGTGGCACTGCTGGCAGTACCTGGCCACAATCATATTACATTCATTGTCTCACTGCAGGGCAAAGGCCTGTTCTCATACAAAGAAGGCATGAACTATACTTTATATAAATACCTAGCGACCCGCTCGCCTCTGCTTGGCACGGTTTTTAGGACTTGACAAAACGTCAAGTCGAGCAAATACGATACTACTCCATATAATAAATAAAATTGAAGTGTCTGATTCTAATGTCAAAATAACAGCTTTTTAGTAAATGCATATGAAAGTATACAATACGGTACTTATGTTTGTCTGTTTGTTTCAGCTAATCTCCGAAACGGCTGGACCGATATTTACGGAGCTTGCACTGGCAGATAGGTGATGTTATAAGGAGTAATCTAGGCTGTACTTTTATTTTAGAAAAAGCCATGCGGCAAAAGCCGTGGACAGCAGTTAGTGTATTATACGTACACAATAAACCTTTCGGAATAAATTCTCTACATGATGGTGAAAACTGCACCAAAATCCGTTGCGTATTTTAGAAGAATAACGCACACAGACAGACACGAAAAGCGGTTTTAATTTACAATGTGGATCTGGACTTACGATATTAAATTAAAAGGAGCACAGTACTAGTCCATCGAAACATTTTAAAACACGAAGATTTGTACGAGTAGTTAAGGTGCAGATATATGATTTTAGTGACTTTTAAATCTGTTATTACTCCTTCAATTAATGCAAGTAAGTTACGCAAAAAAATTATGTTAAACTAGACCGCATACACATCAATTGTATCTGTGAACATTTTAGTATTGTAGTAAAATACTTTATGAAATAAATTCACGAAGTAAGGTCTACCCAAATATAAAAATCGAAATTACTTCCAAACTACTAAATATATTTTCATGGTTTTTTTTTTGTATGAATAGACTATTTTGTTATCTATAATTCTATCTGTGATTTTTTTCAAATATTCATACTTTTATTACTAAAAATAAATATTCCCTATAAAATCGAACGGAACGGCATGCGGCGCTCTGCGCGGGCGACGGGCGGGCAGTGTACCGCTGACCACTGTCACGGGTAGACGCTGACACTTTGCGCGACCGCTGTACTTACGTATTTTTTCGACAATATGGGTAGAACAACTAAAGTTCTGAAAGAGAAATGACGTAGACATGAAAGAAACAGGATACTGAGGTAAGTTTCTCATATATTATTATAATATAATGAGGTTAGCTAAATGTTATTTTGATAATAATTTGTGCGCGAGTATATCCATTATTTACGAGTAAGTTCAAACATAACTTTAGATCTGTATCAATTTTTTTTTTTTTAGTAGGATAAAAATAAAATACAGATTCCCGAAACGAAAATGCGGGGAGCAAGTAAGTACCTACCTAATAAATTGTAGACTACCATTTATTATGGTTTTTTGAGGACAATCCCGTTACAGCAGGTTTGAAACTTACCTAGCTTAAAAAAAAAACAGGTGTAGTACATAATAAGATTATGTTTTACTATTTTAGTTGTTGCGACCCGACGGAAGTAAATAATGATAAAAATAATGAAAGAACTGACAATGATTCCCAACATGAAAAAGCGGAGTATTAAATTGTAGATTCTAGGCATACCATTTATTATGGTTTTATGGGGACAATCCCGTTATAGTAGGTTAGAAACTTGTCTAGTTTAAATAAACAGGTGCAGCTCATTAATAAGATTATGTTTTAATATTTTAGTTGTACCCGACGGAAATAAATAATGATAAAAATAATGAAAGAACTGACAATGATTCCCAACATGAAAAAGCGGAGTATTAAATTGTAGATTCTAGGCATACCATTTATTATGGTTTTATGGGGACAATCCCGTTATATTAGGTTAGAAACTTGTCTAGCTTAAATAAACAGGTGCAGCTCATTAATAAGATTATGTTTTAATATTTAGGTTTTTGCGACCCGACGGAAATAAATAATGACGAAAATAGTGAAAGAACTGACAATGGTTCGTTATTTATTATATACAATGTAGATTCACAGGTTTTTTTTTATATTTCCAGGACCATCAACTGGAATGGAATCAATGATTTTGGTTGAAGGCAAAATACAGACAAAGAAGAGACAGAGAAACAGGAAGATCAAGACACTCGACAAGAGGAATATTTCGAAAAATGACTACATTTCTACGAAATGTAAAAAAAATAATTAGTACAAACAAATTCACGCCTTCTTCCCAAGGGGAAGGCAAAAACTATAGAAGGCCAGCTGCACGCTTCTTTTAAACCGCACCGTTGCCTTATCACATAATTTTTCAGCCTATCATTTATAGTCACGTCACACATGCTTCGCAAGGAGGCATTTCCACAGCATTTAGGGCCGATTTTTCAATGATCAGTTAATTTCTATCTGAGGAATAAATATGGCGCTTTGACATATTTTCTATACAAAAGCTGTCAAAATATCAAACATATTCTTCACAGAAAAGTTATCTGGCGATTGAAAAATCGGTTCCCTTTTTCTACTTTTATGCTTCTTTTGCCACACCCAAAATTCATTCACTTCCATGCATAAGCTTAGACACCAGCACACCATTATGAACAGCCAGTCGAGCCTTTTTAGGCATCGACTAGAATAGAATAGAATAGAATACTCTTTATTATGTACACCATAAAAATTACAGATACAAATGTTACTATACATGCGACTAGTTGGTTACAGTCGCATGTATAGTACCATTCACTTTATTTCCCGCATTTACTCTCCTTTCCACATCTTCATCAATCTTTCCATCCCTTGTAAACTGACTCCCCAAATATACTAACTTACTCTGGGGGGCGATTCTACTAACAAAATTGTTCTAAAATGGCAATTCGAACCGCCCAGACTGTTTCCTTTAAGAAAATCTGCTAATTTACAATTATTAAAATATATGGAAAAAATCATTTACTTTTCGTGGTAAATATAACGGAAAATAAGTTTTAATGGGTTTATTATTCGTATAAAATTTATATGTTATTTAACCATTTTTGTTATAGTAATATTATAAACTTACTAATTGAACTATAGGTAACACTCATTGCCATTCATTCCCGTAGTGATTGAGTTGGGTTTCGACTTGGTTACAGTCAGTTACAGTTTCAGTTATTGTCATAAAAATTGTAGAATAGATTTATGGGGGACGAACGAGAGCCGAACGAAACCGAACCATTGATGAGACGGTACAGAGCGTATAACTTTGCAAATTAGTAGAATCGGCCCCCTGATCCATACAGCCCATTCCCTCTCTAAATCTTGCCTGCACATCTCATATTTTCTCATCTGTCACTAAAGAAATTAATTGTTTTATTTTGGAATTAAATATATTTATTTAGATTTTTGGCTTTTTATTTCACTTTATATTGTTTCCATAGCTAAAGAGCTCGTTAGTCGCATCACAGCCGCACGGGCCGATCAATTAGGTTAAGCTATTCTTGCCGCGTATGTTCCGTATGTTTATAATGATGAGTACAATGACGAGATAGGTTGATGGTGTTTAAAATTACACCCTGTTTAGACCATCTTATTCAATGCAAACTATTAAAATAATATAATATATTACAATCTTATTTTATTACCAGAATATTACCTTATTTGTGAACACTACATAAAAAAAAATTGGATTGTGATAAAAAAATCAGGCAGGACAGTCCACACAATCTGAAACGTATGGTTACCCTACGTTACGTGCGAACGGTTGCGGGGTCGCGGGGGGTGACGCAAGCTCCTCCCACTCGCTCAAGGTCGCTGGCATTTATCGTCCTCTTAATGGAAAATTTAAGAATTGCAATTTTCAAACAAAATTAATAGCAAAATAACTGTAAACACGCTTTATCTACGAAAAGTCACTGACCTGTTGCGCGGTGTGGTGCGGGATGCAGCGGGCGGGGGTGCGGGACGTAGGTGGACGTAGGTAGGTACTTTAGTCGGAGAACAACAAATCCGCGGCATAAACTCAGTAATTTACGCGTTGTTTATTAATAAAAGATCACTAATTGAATAATTAATCACATATTATCACATCACAATCAGAATTTAAATCATCAATAAGTAGTCAAATTTTCAAAGTGTCCACCGTTGTTCATTATGCACAAGCGACATCGTCTTATTAAATTTTCACGGACTCGTCTTAACAAGTCCCCATCTGTTCTTTTAAGTTTGTCGAAGGCATTAATCATTCTAATTTTTAAATCATCCACAGTGTTCACTTCCCGTGCATACACCTCGTTTTTTACGGCCCCCACAAAAAGAAATCCAGTGGTGTCAGGTCCGGTGACCGTGCTGGCCATCGAATAGGTCCAAAACGGCCAATCCACTGACTTTCAAACATATCCGTTAGTCGCTGTCTAACAGGCACTACGGAATGAGCGGGCGCACCGTCCAATTGATACCACAGTCGTCCATACACGTCCAAAGGTAAATCGTCCGTATAGTCTGACACTGGGCCACTAAGAAGTTCTAAGAATTTCTCTGCGTTTAACGTCCCATCAATAAACACTGGACCTATTATTTTGTTCCTATGAATTCCAGCCCACACATTTAGTGAAAACCGAAGTAGGCGGGGGTTTTCATGACTCCAATATCTCAGGTTTTGTCTATTCCAAACTCCATTTCTTGTAAACGTGCTCTCATCTGTCCACATAATATTAGATATGAAGTCAGGGTCGTCTGATATTTTGTCGAGAAGCCATTGGCAAAATAACACTCTGACTGGCATATCTCTGGATAACAGTTGTTGTACTTTTCTGAACTTGTAAGGTCGCCGTGCATGCCGTTTCAAATATCTATGGACAGTTCTGTGACTCACTTGAAACCGCCGCGCTGCGTTCCGGGGGCTAGAAGTTGGGTTATTTTCAAAATGTTGTAATATCCGTTCCACCGATATTTAAATTTGAAGACACGCCTTCTCCTTGAGGAACCAAAGGCCGATTCTCTCGTAACCTCTGAACGGTCAGAATAAAAACACGGCTGTTGGTAGGGCACGTTCGTGTGTCACCATATCTCTCCCGATATGTACGCAATGCTAAAGCCGCATTTTGGTGACATTCTCCGTACATAAGTACCATGTCAGTGTACTCGGCAGCTGTGTACCTTATTTGAGGCATAATATTACCTAAACTAAAAAACTTACAAACCTAACCTAAATCCAAAAACTAACTAATAAATGCCTAATTAACTAACTAATAATACACTAACACTTAACAATATGTCACAATAACGTGTGCACTAATCTAATTATCATAAATCGTCTTTAACACAATAACAACTAAAACTTTTCATAAAATCACAACAATGCGCGCGCGGCTCGTCTTGTGATAACAAAAGTAGGCGTGTGCTCTCATCAAAGGGCTCCGCTATGCACTGACTGACATAGTTACCGAGTCAATAAAAGCCTTTTGGCCGAAAAAATTGCGCTCACACACACACTCGCAGTAGCGTATGTCGCGCCGTGTCCTCCGGCAGGCGACGCAGTGGTGACACCGGGCGCCGGGCTCCCTGTTTATGTGACACGCGTACTTCTCTACGCAACCATGTCACGTGACACGACCGGGAGCCGTGCCTCCTTCCGAGCCAGCGCTCGAGTACCGGCCGGACCACCTCAATGATGACGAGGCTGGCGGTAGAGCGTGATCCTGTTCCGCCATTCCGCCACCAGGGCTGCGCAAAGCTGCGACCGATGCAACTCCATTTGTCACCGCATCAGCCGCTCGCCTCGCGCCACTGAAACAGTGACGCGAGTGCTTTCGCCTCGAGATCCCCGAGCGGGGATCAGACCAGTACATAATCCGCCTCGAAGGAGATCGTGCGATATCCTCTAATGACTCTGACGACCAACGAACTCTGCGGCTTTCGCAGTACAGCGATGCTACCGGCCGTCAGGTCAGCCGCCAGATCGGGGCCCTGTACAGGGCTATCGGTCGCACGATCCCCTCGTAGAGCCGCCTACAGGCGGCGCTCGGGCCCCCCAGATTCGGAAGCAGCGTTGATAGCGCCCCAGCCGCACCCAAGAACTTGGGCGCCAGCCGCCAAAAGTTGGGGCCGAAATCCCATCGGCTGTCGAGCACCAATCCCAGGTCCTTCATCGTAGACTCGACAGAGATTGAATCCCCCCGACCACGATGTGTGATCCGGGCGATGGCGCCCGCGGGGGGGCACAAAATACCATGGCCTCCGACTTGTTGAGGGCCACCTCCAGGCCTAGGCGCCGTATGCGGCTCACCAACTGAGACCGCAGCCGTCGCCAGCAACGCTGCCTACCTATACGAGCTACCCCGGGCCGTGACCAGTGTGTCGTCTACATAACTCGTCAAGTCCACGCTCGGCTGGAGCTCGCCCCGCAACACCCAGTCGTACCCGATGTTCCACAGGAGCGGGCCCACGACCGAGCCCTGTGAAACACTGCACGACATGCAGCGCTGGTTTCCGCCATCACGTCCCGTGTAGGTGACACACCTCTCCGCCAAATAAGCCCCAACGATGGCTGAGAGACGAGCGACGAACGAGGTAGAGAGGCACCCGATGATACCGCAGTGCCTCCCGAATACAACTCCAGGGCAGGGTGTTGAAGGCGTTGGAGGTGTCCAATGTCACCGCCAACATTACCCCGCCCCGGGACATCGCTTCCTCCGCCAGGACTCTCACCCGCGATATCGTATGAATGGTGGAGCGCCCGTGCCGAGAGCCGAACTTGCACTCGGCCAGGTCAGGCCCCGCTCTGTACAAGAGGCGACGAGGCGGGCAGCGATTATCCGCTCTAATAGGTTTCCTACCTCATCTAACAGCACTATGTGCCTGTACGCGGACGGCGAATCCGCAAGGCGCCCCGCAAGGCGCCACGCCTTCCTGAGCAGGACCAGACGACCAGATTTCCACAAAGTGGGAAACTGGCCCTGCTCAAGGCACGCTGTGTAGAGTCCTCTCAGTTGGGGCTCTAGCTCCTTCAGGGAGAGGGCTAACACGTGGCCATGGATCTCCGTCAAGGGACTCCAACATCTCCTCCCTGGCTCGCGTCCTTGCTTCGCCGATAGCCAGCCAATGAGCCTCCTTCGCCGCGCAGTACACCTCATACAGCGCGGCTTCTTCGTCAGGGACCCGACGACGTCTCCTCCATCGTGATTACTGGCGCCTGACCGTCACGCACGCAACACAACATAACGTTGTTAAAAGTGGAGAGACTATATAAATCACCCGTCTCTCCACTACTCCATTACTTACTCTAGGATGCATATCCGGTACAGCTCTACTAAACCTTCCTAACCCAAGGGCACGTCTTCCTGACCATTACCGCGCCCCCCGGTCTACTCTTTGATAGGCAATGGTCTCTGTAGTCCCATGAAACATGAGGCTCCAGGGACTAGTGTGAATCTTTGGGTTCATTCGAGCAATCGAGTCTTGTTTAACCACGCTGGGGTCGGTGCATTTTATTCATTCAGGGTAGTCATTACGTTTAAAAGTATCTAATTTGACAGTTACCGTAAAAGTACTGGTTTTTCTAACAGAACCGAATGGAAAACATGATAGATTTGGTGTGCGCGGTAGTTGCTAAGTTAGTTCTCTTCGAACCTCGGAATCTAAAAGTTGTCTTCAAGGAGTCTAAAGTCTATACTAATATTAAATTGAGTACCTACCTAATTAAATAGTTTGTTAAATATTACTATATACCAAGTTTGTATGTGCGCTAGAATATAAATACAGAAATATTTGTACTGACAAGGCGTTTTCATTCTAATCATTATTAAAACTAATCATTTGACAAAATACAGATTCCGCAAATGTTTTACTTGTTGTTTATTAAATATTTCAAATGTTAAAATATCATATTCATTTCATAAAATACTATCTGTACCAATAATAAAGCTGAAGAGTTTGTTTGTTTGAACGCGCTAATCTTTAGATAGACCAGTCGGATTTGAACAATTATTTTTGCATTTGATAGCTCAATTCTTGAGGAAGGTTGTGGGCTATTTGACATCACGCTACGATCCTTAGGAACCGAGCAAAAATAAAAAAGTCAGAAAGAACGCTAAGTGAAAGAAGTAATAGCACGGACTTCGATAGGATGCGTCGCGGTGGGTCGCGGGTCGAAATTTCATGCGAACGAAGTCGCGGGCAGAAGCTGGTATATAATAATAATAGTTCCTTTATGGCTGGTACGTCAGATGGCAATCGGCACTGGACTAATAAACCAAAACGTCAAGTTTTTTTTTTCAAAAGAAACATGGGAAGGTTTCAAAATGCATTGAGGATAACGGATATAAGGAAGGTTGACCCCCACCATGTGGGAAGGATACAAGGTCAGGAAAAGATACAACCTTTAGGGCTGATTTTTTTATAGTCAGATTTTCCTATCTGAACTTTTACCTATCTGAAGAATATAACAGTTTGACATATTTTCCTTACAAAAGATATCAAACCGCAATAAATATTCTTCAGATAAAAGTTATCTGTCTATTGGAAAATCAGCCTTTAGTTGAACACATTGTAGCGCCCCTTTAACTTACCTGATGGGATGGTTTCCATTGTAACTGGCGCATTCGTTCGAAAAGCAGATTGAATATGCAGCCTTATCTGTTGAACGACAGTTCTGAAATCACACATTCATTAATTTTATTATAGTAACTTCTCTAAAAATAAAATTAAAAAATTGCAAAATTATAGGGTTTATGTAATTACCTTATTCTCGCAAACCATGGAGACCTGCTGTTGAGGATGCAGGATATCGAAGAAGCGCTGATTCGGATGCTCCCTGACATTAAAGACAATCAAGTTTTTATTGACGTCCAGGATATATATTAGGGTTGAATTTCATTTGGATTCTTGAGAAAGACTTTTTTGACTTTGGCTATCTATGAAAGACTCTTTACATTCATTGCAAAAGTGAGTTAGGGGGAGTTCGACTACTAAATTCAAAAGTCCAAAGAAACGATGGACTGTGTGAAAGATGATATGGCTAGAAAGGGGGTGACTACCGAGATGACAACTAATAGAGGAGTATGGAAGAAAGGGACATGTAGCGCCGACCACAAATAAACTGGGATAAGAGCAGGAGAATGATAACTAGAAAGTTTCTTCCTTTGCTACCTAACACCAGCCTACTGTGGTGCTGGCTAGTGTTATAACCCACTCATCTCTAGGTTCTTCAGAGTTCTTACAAATACTTACAAGCTTTGTGCCCGTAGGATTGCCATCGGCAAATGACTAACCACTTTTTCATCCTATATTTAACGCCCTTAGGAGATAAACTCATTTCTGTGCTTGCTTTCGTTATATAACGTATTTAAGACTAACTTAAGACTCTAATGAACTTAAGACTCTAACGAACATAAGACTAACGAACTTAAGAATCTAAAGAACTCTGGGCACTCTTTTTAGATAGCCTTCGGCACGCTAAGTGGAATCTATCGGGATAAAAAGTAGCCTAATCCAAGTCATGGTCTACCCATGTGCCAAATTTCATCTAAATCCGTTCAGCCGTTTTAGCGTATAAACGTAACAAGCAAACAAACTCACTTTCGCATATATAATATTAGTTAGGATGGCACATACCTGTGTATCTCATTAGCACACTCTATACACAAGTACAGAGGTGGTGGACTGTCAGACGCGAAGGTCACACTGATGCAGTGGTCGTAGCACACCTTGGCTGCCTCGGCCGAGCCAGCGTTAGGACACATGTCGCGTTGGCACAGGAACGGGACCAGGTCATCTGCAATATTGAGAAAATTATAAAGAACATGACATGAATAGAGAAAAAAACGAGCGAGCCGCATACAGTAGTTGCATATGATGTGTAACATCTGACATCTCACCTTGGTAATAAGCAACTGAGCAGCGACAGAAATTGACCACAGATTTTTTTATTTTCTTTAAAAAAATATATATAATTAAATATTTAGAATTATCGAGGGGCTTGTGGCCAAGTCATAACAGCCGCACGGGTCGATCGATCAGGTTAAGACGCTGACAACACCTAAACCACGGTCACTGTCAGATTGCATAAAAAAGAAAGAGAAGCGCGATGACACAACGCTTGTAATTTAATGCAAAATATGAAGCAATTATCTATTTACTCAAAATTGAGTTGAGTAATCGAAAATAAAAAACAACCAAGTTCTGCATTCAAATAAGACGTTCTTGTTATTTATTAAATGCGTAACGTATGTTGATATTTATTGCAGATATTTTGGATTAGAACTCAAGGTAAGAGGTTAGTTTAACGTTAGTTTGTATCGAGATCTTTTATGAAAACGTGTTTTGGTAACAACTAAGTCCTGGGAAATATGTTCAAAATTAACATATATTTTTTCCGCCACCACAAACTATACAGATTTGGCAATTTTTTTTCTTAAGAGAAGCATATTTTGGTCAATTGGGTCTTGTCTGCGCCTTAAGCTACGTTTGCCGCAGTAGGTCCGTGGATGAGTGACCATCTTTACACACCCCTCCGTGCTTCGGAAAGCACGTTAAGCCGTTGGTCCCGGCTGTCATACGTAGATCTTTGACAGTTGTTACGGGTCGCCAGAATCCCAAAAGTCTGACAATCAGTCTTAGCAAGGGGTATCGTGATACCCAGTAAATGGTCAGATAGGCAGTCGCTCTATGCAAAATACTGGTATTCAGCTGCTTCCGGTTAGACTGGAAGCCAACCCCAACATGGTTGGGAAAAGGCAGGCAGATGATGATGATGACTGCAATATTTATTCGAATAATTATTAATTACTAGTGGTGGCCCACTGGTCGAAATTCGACCTCCTTTACTTACAATCTGTATAGTACTTACTAATTCCATGCTATTAAAAAGTACTTAATTATGCTCAAGCTGTCACTTTCTGTCTACACACTTCCGTCCCTTTTCACGAAATCACTCCCACAGAAGGCGACAGGAAAGATGTTACACATCGAAAAATATAGATAAAAGTATTTCACCTCTGTCTTAGATATAAAGATTATACAGGGTTATATTAAATTAGCTGGATAAATTTCACAGAATATCGTTATGGTTGTTGAGTGTACCTGTTTCATATTCATTTCTTTTTGGAATTTAATTTATTGTGTAGAGAGTTGACACTTTAGACTGGTATAAATATAAACTATAATGACTATTTTCTTACTGAATAACAATACTTGGTAATGGTACTGAATTAATGTGCACTGGTTACGGTAATGGAAATAATACGTGTGATTGCGAGCGCGCTTTATGGCGGAGTGGTGTGGAGTGGGGCCGCGTCGCTCACGCGCTGTCATGGCGGCCGGCCGGCGTTGCAATAGTGATGGGACAGCGTAAACAATGGTTATCGATATCTTAACACGAATCACGATAAAACAAAACAAAAATTAGACATCGATCACGTCTAAGAAGTTTCGCCAGCTATTTTAATTTGACCTTGCATAATAATCGATCATAACAGCCAATGGCGCCGATTCCCTTGTTCACAAACTAAACTAAATTTAAGTTCAGTGCATCTTTTTCTTTCTATTTCATTAAGAAAAGGACAGAAGATAAATTTTAGTTTAGTCCTGTCAAATTAATCAGCGCCTGTCACTACTCCATACAAGTTTAGACGTGATTAAAAACTTGCCTACTAAAATTACGTCAATTTACGTCAAGCGCTGATTAATTTGACAGGACTAAACTAAAATTTATCTTCTGTCCTTTTCTTAATGACATAGAAAGAAAAAGATGCACTGAACTTAAATTTAGTTTAGTTTGTGAACAAGGGAATCGGCACCATTGACAGACACTCACTGGAGAACTTGCACAGCAGTCCCTTCCTGTCGAACAGCTTGGCGTCGAATGGCGGCCAGTAGTAGAACAGTAGCTTGGCCGCAGATAGTCTTGCGCCCCATGTTCCGTATGCTATGACGCACAGGATGTCTTTGACGACTGATTGCTTCATCGACATCAGGCATTCGAGGAGTTGGCAGTGGTGGGCTGAAAGATACAAGTTGTACAAATATATACATATTTTATCTTTAGGTATATCATAAGCCTTCGGTTCACAAATCCATACTAAAAGTAAGACGCCAAAGAGAAAGGATATGTAGTCATCGGTGTAACACTGTGTCAATTAGAATTATAATAATATAAAAATATAATTATTTATTCATTATCACTTCAAGACACAAACGGCAGTGTAGCCCTAGCTCTTGTACTAGGAATTCTTGTATAACAACAGCCAGACCTCTCAATTTACAGGGAATATGTTATAGAAGCGCGATATACAAAAATGCGCTTTAGTTATGCCATGCATTAAAAGGTTGATGAAAAATTAAACGTTATAATTGAATATAAAGTTCAATTTAATTATGAAAGAAAAAAAAGAAGATGATATAAAAAAGAATTGCTTGTCAAGAGTAATACAATTTAAAAGTATTATTGTAAGACCAAGTCATTTCGTTTAATAAAAAAATAAAATTAAAAGCTTAAAACTGATTATTCATAATGTAGAAATAGTTTAAGACAGCAAGGAAACAAAAGTTATGCATTTTCACCAGCGACAAGGAGCTGAAAATTATGGTGCAGAAACAAAAAGTAGAATCGACAAATATTACAAAATTCCTTGGTATTCTAATTGATAATAAACTGACCTGGAAACCACATGCAGAGGAGGTATGTAAGAGGTTAAGCAAGTCAGCGTACGTACTTTATAACCTGGCAAAAAAAAGTAAGCACTCGCACAGTGCTGGAAGCTTATCACGGTTTAGTTGCGTCAATTTTGAGATTCGGAGTTATATTCTGGGGCAACTGTACTGAGAGGGAGAGAATATTCAAAGCCCAAAAACGTTGTTTAAGGTCAATGACTAGTCTTAAAAATACCGATAGTTGTGCACCTGTGTTCAAAGCTCTAAAATTACTCACCCTTCCGTCTTTGTATATACTTGAAGTTGCAATATTTGTTAGAACAAACATACACCTTTTTACCCTAATGGACGATATTAGAACACGTCCGGGACCTGTTAGATCGCAGTACAAAAATCAAATGTTTACAGGGAGGACAAAACAGCATTATTAAGAAAAAGTTTTCTATCAATGGGGCCAGCTATCTATAACAAAATACCTCATGCCTATAAAGAAGAGTCGTTAAGCATATTTAAAAAGAGGCTAACATCCTTACTAATAGATAAATGTTACTATTCTGTACAAGATTTTTTGAATGATAAAAGTTTATAATGTTATATTAATTTATTATATTTTATTTCAAATTTCATTATGTACCTTGTTAATGTAGGCAAAATAATTCAATTTAATCAATAATTGTTAAAATACGGAATAAATATTGTTGATTTTTATGTTTATTTTTAGTTGTTTTTGATGTGTGTATATTCACATAACTGTACTTTTATGTTTTTCTTTTCTTTTCTTTTTTTTTTTTTGTTTGTTTGTTTGTCTGATTAGAAGATATAAATATGTTTTTACTTTTGCATGCCGTAAGGTAGAGTGTGTTGGAACTGCTTTTATAATGTTTACATCCTATTTTGTACCCACATTCATGGAAAATATGTGATTTCTGATTTCTGATTCTGATTTCTGATTTCTGGAATAAATCTGCAGTCCAATCCTAAAAATGTATTCGAATATTGTTAAAATTGTATGTCATTACTAGTAGCGCCATCTACTGAACGTTTTCACAACTCATAGATGTCACTTCACAACATATAATCAGATGGTGTTACTGCTCACGAACTACCGCAATGCAACACTGCAAGGCTAGTGGCGCCATCTACAGAACGTCATCACATCTCAGATATCAGTCACGTCACAATATTAAACTAGATGGCGTTACTGTTCATGAACTACATCAATGCGATACTGCATGGCTAGTGGCGCCTTCTAATGAAAGTTACGAAGACTCACATACCAGTCACATCACAACATTTAACTAGATGGCGTTACTGCTCACAAACTACCGCAATGCGACACTGCATAGCTAGTAGCATCATCTACTGAACGTAAAATATTATTATTTCATTGATGAGTTAAAGTGTTTTTATAACTAATTTACAGAAATAAAATATCATTTATCACCCTAAACAAGGCGGAGTCACTAACCAAGAAATACCGTAGTGCGATAGTACGTACTTGCCATCTACAAAACCTCGGGACGACTCGATACCAGTCAGAAACCACGTTTTTGCCACGCCCGATAACATGGCGTCAATACTCAAATACTAGCTGATATCCCGTCCTGCTTGCACACTAAATTATTTACTGTTAGCATGGCACGCGGCCGTCCGCGGTGGCGTCAAATACGTCACTAGCGCCATGCGACAGTGAGCGACTAGTGGCACCATCTAGTGAACTCCGGGATGCCTCATATACCAGTCAGAAATAACGTATTTGCAACGCTAAACTAGATGGCGCCACCACCCAAAAACTGCCGCAATGCGACAGGGAATTACTAGATGCGACAACATTGCGACGACTCATACTACCTACAGGTTTTGCTGATCATGTGTGGTACCTCCAACAAATAGGCACCACTAGTAAAATGGTGCAATGCGACAATTTATGTTTTGTACCAAACCCACACGGTTTTTTTACCACGGCAACTTTTATTCCAGTCAGATAGTAGATTCAAAGTCTTTCCCATGTGATTGCGCCTTATCTTGGCTTGAAGATAAACAATAACTGGCTAATTATTTGTTACAGTACAGCCATTTAGGAAATTGTACAACAAAAATGTTGCAACATACTACTGAACAAAGGCAACTTGGTATATTACATACATACATAAACTCACGCCTTCTTCCCATGAGGGTAGGCAAAAACTATAGAACGCCTCCTGTTACGCTCGTTACATACTCCTTTTGCTTCGTTTACGTTCATACATCTGGTCATACACGCACGCCGGTCAGGGACGGATTTAAAGTTGTGGCGGCCCTGGGGCAACCAAGAAGTGGAGGCCCCGAAAAATTTGTGAAACAGATAAAAAAAAAACAATTCAAAGAAGGAACCTTACGAAGTTATGATTGTGGACTCTTTTTTTTTTTTGAAGGACACAAACGAAGCATTTTATTCATATAAAAATCAATGAAAAATCGAATTGTGGAGGCCCCTTCTTTGTGGAGGCCCGGGGCCAGTGCCCCTGTTGCCCTGCCCTAAATCCGGCCCTGACGCCGGTTGAGAGTACTACGCACCTCTACATTTTGAAAAACATCACCAATGAGGTCACTATATGTCTTCCTGGGGCGTCGGCGTTTCCACAAAGACTTAGATGGTTTGGTCATCTTGAGAGAATGAATGAAAGGCGACTAACAAAAGCTATTTCCAAGGCAGATGTGAGTGGAATTTTAAATATTGTCTTTAAACTCTTTTTGGTCTAAAAGTGAAGTAATAAAACTGAGCGGTTGAGTCATAAAACATATTGACAAAAAATAATGGTTTTTTGGTTTTGTCTAATAAACTTTGTGTAATTGAAAATCTTGCAGGCATATTATTTTGTTACATTTGCTAGGACTTCCTCAAAAATATCTGGATTTTTAAAAACTTTACATCAATTACAACCCAGGTTTTTGTTATTTTTGCCTGGACTTTCTCTCTCTCTCTTTTCAGGTCTCAATGCCGAAATACAACTCCCTTCTCTGTTGCGAGTTTGCGAGGGGCCATGTTTAACAAAAAGGTAGGTAGATAGGTGTTTCAGTTTTATTTTGACATGTAGTTTTTCGTCATGGGTATCATTTTCAAGGGTCATTTAGATTAATATTTATAAAAATATATCAATGGGAATTTTTCGTTAAACAACTTTAGTGGTACAGATAGTTTTTAAAATGACCAAATATTTTAAAGATTAAAAAAGGTGGACATCATTTGATGCTCGAAAGTTTTTTTGAGACGCAATTAAATATTTCCCGTTCTCTTTTTTACTTAATAACACTTACCCGGATTGCTTGAGTGCTGGAACACCATCATGATGATAGCGGCGACTGACTGCGACGCCTGACTCTCTTCTTCCATTCCTGCATACTTGCGTGCTGAGAAACAATTTGTTACATTAGTTTGTTGTTAAAAAGAGAATAACGAAGCCGGTACTAAAAAAAAAACGCAATTCAGAAGCATTTGTTGAGAGGTTGAAGAGGTTGTTGTTTCGAGCTTTAAACGTATTTTTAAGGGATTTTGATATAAAAGAGTTTTTAAACTTCTTAAAATATTTCTATTTTATGGCTTGACTAGACCGACTGACCCTGCGGCAATACCGGTATAACGAATTAAGTAACAAACAAAACAGAAAAACTAATACAAAAATAAATCTGGCGAAATGTGGATGTACATTAGACCTCCTCTGCCTACCCCTTCGCGGAACACAGGCTTGATGTTATGTTTATTAAGTTTGATACAATTTTGTTAATAATATTAATAGAACCGATGGATGGACTGTGTGATATGGATAGAAAGGTGGTAACGAGATGACGACTAATAGAGAAATATGGAAAATAAGACATGTTGCGCCGACCCCAAATAAATTGGAAAAAGCGCAGGAGAATGGTGAATATTAATCATTTACTTAAAAATTATGGCCATCAGCATTTTTATTTTAACATAGCTTCCTATTTCTGTATAAATCCTGTAATTAATTCCAAACAAGAGTCAATCGAGAAATAATTATGACTACTAAACGAACTAGTTAAACAAGTCGTAAATATTGTATCTGTATGTTATTTATTAAAGCAGTAATTTCCAATAACAATCTTAGCACGAAATTGTATGTTTTATCTACTACGGAACCCAGCCTGTAGAACCACCAATCTTCGACGCGGGGTAATCATGTTTCGCCGGTAACGTCAACCAAAGTGCGATTCAGAAATCGGTGCACAACTAACAACGCCATCTCGAGAGCCAGATACAAAACTTTTGGCTGGCGTATATAGTTTGATGATATTTTTTCTGTATTTTTTAACTTTTAGAATATACCATAAAACAATTGTTAAATCTTTTCTATATATGTATGTGAGAAAATTAAAAAGGTGACCATGGAATAAAATTGATAAAACAATAATTCTCAAACCGCCGGTTTTTTTTATTAAACGCAAGTAAAGTGATGCGATTGTTTATAATTATTTTCACCAATCACAGCAATACACGCGCTTAGCAATTTGTTGGCAAAATGTTTATGTTGATTTTGGTAGCCGCGATGTAAAACGAGTTGTTTTTGTTTAATGTTTTACCGTAAAATGGGGTGAATAGAGATGAAAGGTTAAATTGATACAAAACTTTGAAAAGGATTTTAACATTGAATTACCGAAGCTTTTAGTTTTTTCACCAAAAAGCACATTTTTGGTAAAAAATAACAACAGGTCTCGATTTTTTTATTATATTACACATAGTACTTATGTAATAAAAATAGTCCTTGTTGACGAAATTTCTATTTTTCTTGGAGTTTTTGACTGTTTTTAACATTTTTGTCAGGCGAAAAACACTGAGGAATTAAACCACCTTACTCGAATAAAAAATGTTTTTAGCATAATAAAAAATACACGTTTTATCTTTTATTTAGATTTTTCTATAAATAACCATGTCAAATGTAATGAAAAAGGTTATTTAATCATTAGAATTTTTTTAAACATCGGTCGTTCAGTTAGATAGGTAAAAGTAAATATCGTATTTTGATATTATTTTTTGTCTGACAGACTGACTGCCTTTCTTCATGTTTTAAGGGTACAGTACCTATTAGTAAGGCTGTTGCAGATCATTTGAGGCATTCATCTGATCGGCTGAGGCCTTTATAAATATAGAAAGGATGAAAGAAATACATACACAAATAAGGTTATTATAGCCAAAACCCTTGTATTCAGCAAATAAGTTCAAAATTTAATGATGGCCATTGATGTCAGGGCACGTCACAATTTAATTATCAAAGACAATACATATTGCGCGTACTCTATTTTGCGATACTGGCAAATAACAGCAAACAAACAAAGTTCCAGTTATAGAGTGGAAACTATCTCCTTTTGTAACTAACAACTACCACAATATAAAATAAGCTGTGGTCGGATCTGCGCAAGAACAAGTCGTTGCTCAACGGCGCTGATTTCCAGCATATACCTACGTCGATAAACCCTTCAACTACATAGAATACCTAAATGTGACCCCATAGTTAAATCAAACTTAGCATAACATCATCATCAGTATAGCAGTGTACTGCTGGACACAGGTGTCACACCCTCACCAAACGCTCAGCCTCAGCTGCGAAGTCACCCTGCAAAGTTCGCCACTCCACCTAGCCTAAAGACGGAAAAAAAAAATTGAAAATACTTACTGATAGTAAAAGGCAGGATATAATAAGAGAGTAGATGCAAGATCTCCTGATGAAGGGCCACGGGGAACATGGCTACGCAGTAGGCTACCAAGAAGGGTAGGTTGTCAATCATGTCATACTCCAAGAAAGGCAGCAGGCATCCCAGGCACTGCAGGATGGCTTGACCGAATGCTGGAAACATTTAAATGTTGTTTTATGTTTGTGTGCGTTGAAAAGTATTTCAATGTTCAAAGTGTTAGTAAATTCAATGTTTATATTGTCAAAAAAAAAAAAAACAAAGTTTAAAGGGTGAAAAAAGCATTTCAATTTTAATAGTTTTATAAAAAGAATGTGACGGTTAAAAACGTATTCCATTATTCTTGGCGCTAGAAAAGGATTTCAAAATTCAAAGTGTGAAAGTATTTCAATTTTGAAAGAGTTAAAATGCATTGGAAACGTATTAGACTTAATAAAATATTTTGTTATTTACTATGTATAGATGTTGCTATCGTAAGAAACAACTTCCATTACTACCACAAAGACACGTACGACAGTACTAAAAGAGATAAGACTTAAAATACAAAAGATGACTTAACCATTCTTCAATTTTAAACCTTGTTCATCGTTCCTACCGACTTCAGTTTTATATAAATATTACATCACCAAATATGTAGGTACTACAAAAACTAAGAAAAAATAGTCATCAAAATTACCCAGTGTCCCATACTGCAGATGTGGTGTGGAGTCAACGAGCCCAGATAGGGCGTTGAACAGGCTCTTATAGTCCAGATTGGGGTACAAACCCATCCTCTCACCGTCATTGTCAGCATCCCGAAGCATTTCAAGTGGTGAGCGCGGGACATCTTTGAGGACGCCTGGAGAAATTGTGGAGCAATCAGTGAAAAGATGGAAGTAAACAACATAGGACATACTAAAGTTTGGTGGTGTCCTGACTCCAGACTACATAGAAGTCTTGAAGTGGAAGGAGTTAAGAGGATTCGGAGGTTAATCTACATATAGGTACTAATATTATTTATAAAGAGGAAAGATTTTTTTGTTTGTACCGAATAAGTTCCGAAACTACTGGACCGATTTTTTCACCAATAGAAAGCTTAATTATCAGGAAGTAACATAGGCCATAATTTATTTAAAAAAAAAATAGAGATCCCTTCGAAAATTACAATTACGTAACCCAAGGTATCAAAAATTTGCCTAAATGTAAATGTAATTTGTCTAAATGTAAATGTAATTTAGCGTGCGCTGCGAAAACTATTAATGATACCTATATAAAAATAATGTACTACCTACATGTTTATAGTAGTCATCATTACCCACAAAAAAGTCCGCGGCGTACTATGATAGTTAAGTCACAAGTTTTTGTTCAAATTAGTCGATCAAAAACACGGGTAAAATCGGAAGATGATGCGCGATGATCTCTCAAACTGCCGGTCAGATTTGAAAGATTCTTTGCATTTCATAGCGCAATTCTTGAGCAAGGTTAGAGGCTATTTAACATCACGCTACGAACCTTGGGAGCCTAGCAAAAGGAAAAAAGTCAGAATGAACGCCAAGCGAAAACGAAGTTTAGCGCGGGCGGGCGAGGCGATGCGACGCGGTGGCTCGGTGGCCGAAATTTCACGCGGACGAAGTCGCGGGCTGAAGCTAGTTTAACATAGACCTGACAAAAATTATGCCACAGCTCTTGAAGATAGCTACATTGTGGACATGAAGTCAGTTAACCTGACCGCCACATTCATGTATAGATGAGAGAACAAAATGTGCCCAGCACGCCACGTAATAATAATTCGTAGCTTGGCGCCGAGGGCACGTCTTTTCTTTTTTGACGTGGCGGTCAATAGGTTAAAAAGATTGACTCCTCTAAAAGCCGCTCTGTAAAATCAGTAAGTAGGTATCTATTATGTTTTGGAGCTACGTCTGCGATTTCCTTGTCTGAATGTACTAACTAAAACCCGACTAGCAAAAATATACCTAAGAATTTAAATTAAAAACCGCGGTTTGAATAAGGAATTCTCCATTTACAAGACTTCTTCGCTAAATCCAGACCTAACGCTTTTTGACACAGGAACATGTGGATAATCCTCAAAAAACTTATTGAAAAACTATTAAAATCAAAGGATACTTACTAAGAAGAGTCTGTGAGAAGTATTTGACAGTGTTGGCAATGTCAGTGCCGAGAGGCAACGGCTGAATGTTGTGTTGCAACCGCAGCTGGGCGTCGTACAGGCTGCGGATCTTTGCTGTAACTGTATAGGACGAGGCTAGAGAGTTATCCTATTAGTAAAGTGGCCTTTTTCTTCATTCAGCAGAAGAAGGAGAAAATATTGGTATAGTAAAGCTCTGGCCAAACTGAAAATTCGCTCGCGCTGATTGTGTCAACTAACCTGTATCGAGGTGTTCAAACTGACGTGAATAGTCGTTAATCATTAAAACAATCGAAACAGTCGCGTCCAGCGTGGGATTCGTCTCAATGTGGCCAGAGCTGTGGCTTGCGTTAGGTATCTAAGCGCAGAGTTAAGCTATTATAGTTGGATTTTAAAACTATACCATTACTGTGTAAATTCTGTTAAATATTGGCATGTATTTAACGCGGTGACAAACTAATCTGATTTAGAGTTTTAAAAATAATTAAAATGGGTTGCAAAAATAATAGGTTGTCAGCTACAGAAATATTGTAAATATTGTTTTATTTCAGCTTGAAAGTTTACCAAAAATTCTGCAGCGACTTCTGTTTGGTTTTTAATAACTTGGTTGGTTTATCCAATTATTTATTTTAGCAGAAGCTCCTGTAGGTGCCTAATGTAGGTATGAGCTGCATATCAGTTTGTCACCGATTCAGATGCCTTTCATTGTTACCTTTAGAAAAGACATACCATTCCTAATTTAGTTGAATCCAGTAACTTTCTGTTATTTCAACCGTCCCAATGTTTAAAAATATAACAATGAAGCTGTATTATTCAGATATTTAATTAAGAAGTGTTTTCATTGTAATAAACAAAAGTACTAGCCACAATACAAGGTAGGTACAATCGTGAGGTAATTGAACTCGTTCATTCAAAACGAGAGAGGGTTTATTATTACACAACTCCCCTTGAAAACATTAATACAAAATGCAACCCTCAAAGAACGAGAGTCCATCAGATTATTTCAGTAGCAATAATTAATTCGACTGGCTACATAGGGGATGGACTGTGATCAGTCACATATAAACAACCCCTTTCCAAAGATGTAGTTGTTTTTAGTAAATGGCTACCCTCAAAGCAAAACCGTTTAATAAATAGCTGCTACCCTCGAGCCTGTCTCCTTTATGTACCTACTTAAAAATCTCGCATTGTATAAGAAATCCTATACAATGCGAGATCAGCTTAAACTGGAAATGTATAGCTTGATGTGTGTACTAGAAAGCTGTAATTTGGCATAGGTATACATATTAATCACACCGACAATGTGGTAAAGTAAAATCTTGAAAAAACTTTTTTTTTCTATATATCTGTACCTGGGTAAATCTACCTGCACGTAATGTGGGGATGATATTTTTTCTGGTCTACCCCATGGTGTGGGGTACCGTTGGATAGGCCGTTCAAAAATATTGCGGGTCTGTGAACACCACTTTTCGATTCAAGGATCCGCTAATATTAAGCATTACTAATACTTATACTAATAATAATATTATTATTGTGCTAATTTTTGTTAGTCAAGTGTGTGTGTGTGTGTGTGTGTGTGTGTGTGTGTGTGTGTGTGTGTGTGTGTGCCCCTGCCATCTAAATGGTTGTTTATAGAGATGTGAAAAAATTCATGGCAGTAGTACATATAATGAAATTAAAAGGAAAACTATCACAGCTAAGTAGGCTTTACAAGTTAACGAGTAATAGTCGACCAACTTAAATTTGCAGTTGGAGAATTGATTGTGGCATATATCGATGTATGAGAGAACATGTTTTTCAACTACAATGTTAAGTTTGTTTTTGGGATAAATTAATACCATACTTCATACTTCCCAACTACGGAACCCTTCATTGTGCGTGGTCCGACACGCACTTGGCCGGTTTTTAAACTAAGATTTTATTCAGATTTAGAAGAACTAAATATAACAACAAAATATTTCAGGTTTTTGCCTCTTGTCTCGAAGTTCATCATCATCATCATTTCAGCCGAAAGACATCCACTGCAGCAGGCTTAGCATGACACTCTCTTGTATTCCATCACTCGATTGTAGAAGGATTTCTACGGTGGGATGTCAAAAACTGAGAAACGAAATGTCACTTTGTATAGAAAGAGCCGTGTCTATTCTTCGAAGAAATAGAGAGTGTCATGCTAAGCCTGCTGGAGATATGCCTCCTACAAGCACCGCCACTTCGATGGGTTCCGTGCTTCCCGCATCCAGCGGATTCCTGCGGACTTCCGCGGTCGCCACTCCAGAACCTTTCTGCCCCATCGGCCACCTGTTCTGCGAGCAATGTGCCCTGCCCACTGCCACTTAAGTTAGGCACGAAATTGAAAAAGATAGAAACTTTTCGATTGTGTTTTGTTTTCATTAAAATAAAAGCAAATTATTTTTACCCGATTTCATGTGTTTTTGTTGCTTGATAAGTTTGGTATTTATCTCACTTTTATCATTTTGAGATATACAGTTTTTGAGAGAAATAAATAGTGGTGAGTAATTTTTTATGTTATGGAGCGACGCCATTTCACTGCTGATGAAATGCAGAGAGCTGTAGAAATGCTTCAAGCGGGGAGAAATCAGTCCCAGGTATCTCGGCATTTTGGTGTCAATAGGAGCGTGATTTGTCGTCTTTAGCACCGTTACGTTAATACAAGGGATCCTGCTGAGCAACACCCAGGACGTGGAAGAAGTACAACTGCTCGACAGGACCGATACCTACATACCTACAACTGACTGCAAGACGTCAGCCGATGTTAACCGCCCGGGAGATAAGTTTAAAGCTACAACAGGGGCCCAAGTCTGCTATTTTTATTAAACTCGTCATTCCAACACGATCCCATTGTCATTTTGCTAAAAGTTCGTAATCTGCTAAATTCATAATGGTCGATCATTGGTCGGTCAATGGTCTCGGTAATAGAATCGTGGTAGAATGACATTGGCGCCGATTCCCTTGTTCACAAACTAACTAAAATTAAGTTCAGTGCATCTTTTTCTTTCTATTTCAATAAGAAAAGGACAGAAAATACATTTTAGTTTCGTCCTGTCAGATTAATCAGCGCCTGTCACTACTCTATACAAGTTTAGACGCGATTAAAAACTTGCCTACTAAAATTACGTCAATTTACGTCAACCGCTGATTAATTTGACAGGACTAAACTAAAATGTATCTTCTGTCCTTTTCTTATTGAAATAGAAAGAAAAAGATGCACTGAACTTAAATTTAGTTTAGTTTGTGAACAAGGGAATCGGCGCCATTGTCGTATTGCCATTATTATAAAACCCGTTAGTAGAAATGATTTTCGAACAACTACTACTTAATTTGAACAGTTAGTCATGCCAGATTTCATTTATATATATATTTACATACTATTTATTAGTGTTATAAGCAATCTGAAGTAGCAAGAAGATCGTAAATAGCAAAAACATTAAATTTATGTGAAACTATACAACTCAATAATATTTTATCAGTTTAGCTGTCAAAGTCAAATGGTAAATTACTGCTTACTGAGGTAAATCTGTTTTTAGGGTTCCGTACTCTAAGGGTAAAACGGGACCCTATTACTAAGACTCCACTGTCCGTCTGTCACCAGGGTGTATCTCATAAACCGTGATAGTTAGACAGTTGAAACTTTCACAGATGATGTACTTCTGTTGCCGCTATAACAACAAATACTAAACAATAGAATAAAATAAATATTTAAGGGGGTCCCATACAACAGACATGATTTTTTTGCCGTACGGAACCCTTCGTGCTCGAGTCCGACTCGCACTTGGTCGGTTTTTATTTCTAGCGGTCGGTGTTTTGTTAGTTATTTATTTTCATTTGAGTGTTTTAATTATATTTTTGCACTTTTTTAGTTCTTTCTTGAATATAAAAGTAAATTTTTAAACAAAATTAAATCACAGAAGAGTGAAATAAGTGCAACAGGTAAGCAATACTTTTCTTTTGGCAGCCTTGCAGAATTATAGTAAGAAGCATATAGGTAGAAATAATTGTATAACTTGCGACGGGCTCGACGACGTCCTTTGCATTCCGCCCATCTTCTTTCTCTAGCATCCACTGGGTTGGCTAGATCGAGAATATTTGTTCGTAGTGAATACATTTCTCCATTCAATATTCCACAAACACGATAGCAAACACTTTTTGACAACCGAGCTATTAAAAGCAATGACTGCACAATGACGTTCTAATGGTAGGTCACTGATCAAAAGAACTGACAAAATTTTAGCAGATTACCGCATACGCCAATCATTCATTTGTCATTATGTACGAGATTACCATTCTATGCCATTTCTTTCAATGGAGTGTCAGTGGTTGACCATTGGAAAGTCATAATGACGCCATTATATTAGTAGATTACCAAACTTGTCAAAATCAACAATTATGAAATCAATGATAGACCATTCTGACACTATTGTAATAGCAGACTTGAGGCCCTGGCATGATAACAGTAACTAAAATCACTAATATTATGTATTTTTTTAATAAAACTTGAGTCATAGAATACAAAACGCGCATTAATTTTTTTATCAAGAGTGAGATCGATAATTATTTTTATAAAATAAAACTACAAAATACGGCAATCCGCCATGATATGTAGAACACCAATCAGAGCGACTGACGTCACTTTTGAGTAAACAAACGAACTTCGTTAACAGCACTGGTTGATATCCTATGATTTTATTTAATCATTCTCCTGCTCTTATCCCAGTTTATTTGGGGTCGGCGCAACATGTCCCTTTCTTCCATACTCGTCTATTAGTTGTCATCTCGGTAGTCACCCCCTTTCAAGCCATATCATCTTTCATACAGTCCATCCATCATTTCTTTGGTCTTCCCCTACTCTTATAGCCATCGACATTCATACTCAAGACTTTCCTCATTCCTCTACATCACATGCCCATACCATGACAACCGATTTCCGCACAACTTTTCAGTTAGCGGTGCCACCATTGTTAAGATTCAATTTTGTTTACAAGTTGAAGCCACTTATTTCTTATTGTTTTCTTTTTTGGAATGAACAAACATAGCTTATTTGGAGTTTTATTGATGTGTTACCACACTGAGGAACCGCACACCACCCTTTCGAATTCATATTAAATAACACAAAATAACTAAATTACTCAATGAGTGTCTAGCGTTTACGTTGTGATTACTCAAACGTGACGTCACAAGCGACGCCATGACACTAACAAGCGTTTTGGTGCGGATTTTGAATTTAAAAACTGTAATATTATTTTTTTACTGCTAAAGCTTTAATTCGTGCAAAACTATGTTATTCATTGTAAATAATATACATTTTCGAGCAATAAAGCATAGTTTTTCTAAATTTGTCACCAAGCCTATTCTTAAGCGGTGTTGTTGTTAACCACCAAACCTTGAGAAATAGGCTGCATGAATACGGCCTACGAGCACGACGCCCAATTAAGTACCCACCTATACGCCATGGGAATCGCGCCCTTCGAAACGAATGGTCTAGGGAACACTTGACATGGACTCAGGAGCAATGGGATAAAATTTTATTTTGCGATGAGTCCCGGTTTGCATTTAAGCCTAATACGAGAAGGGTAAGAGTGTATCGTCGTCCCGGAAATGCTGAACGGCTGAGATGCGTCCAGGAAGTGCTCCCTCACAGTGGCTCTACAGTGATGGTATGGGCGGTTATTATGAAGAACAGACGAACTCAGCTCGTTTTTGTAGACGGCAAATTGAACGCTGGAAGTTACGTTGAAAAGGTCCTCGAGTCTTATGTTCACCCATTTGCACAAAGTATTGGTTCAGATTTCACGCTGATGCATGACAATGCGCGTTCGCACACAGCTCGGAGGACCAGAGAGTACTTGGCAATGGAAAACATCCGGGTTTTGCCGTGGCCTGCACAATCGCCAGACCGCAATCCCAACATGCATGAGCACGCATGGGACATGCTCTAGAGATATGTTCTAGAGAACCTGGACGGAGTATCGACAACCCAACAACTGAAAGACTTGTTAAAATTCTATTGGGAGCGATTGCCGCAAGATCGCCGCAAGATTAGGTAAACAATCTTATAAATTCAATGAAAAATCGGTGCCGACAAGTTTTAAACAACAGAGGCGGTCACACTGTGTTGAAATACCAAATAATTAAAAAAATGTCGTTATTTTATTGTCGTTTTCAATTTTATAAAACATGGAAATATTAATTTCTTTTTAACTTTATTTTATACTACGTATGTTACGGTACACATATTGTTAATTATTGTTTTTAAATGAACAATTGAATGAAGGATTTTGTTGCTTTAGTTACTAATGCATTAAAAAATGCTTAGTTATTATTTATAAAAGAAATATAAATATTTGTACAATAGTAAAAATCGTCCAAAAGTTCAAAACCGTACATACATTGCTAAGATATTTTGATGTGTGTAGTTGCACAAACTTAATTATTCATTGATAGTTTCATGTGTAAAATAATTATCTATTTACACGTGAAACTATCAATTAATAAATAACGTAATGTAAATCCGTTCCAAGACAGCCTCGAAATTCGCCCACTCTCAACGCCTGGCGGCGTTATTGAACGGGAAGCGATGCGTGAGTATGTACTATCGGCCCAAGTTAAGCATGCTCACTTAAGAAAATATTCCTGCGAGAGCGCAGCTAGTGAAAAACCACACCCCTTCCTAGTTTCCCCCAATTAGAGACAATATGCATTTGTGTGAGTAATGAGCGAGTAACATAAAATAACAAACATTAGCTAGAGCGCGGCTCCCCCCGACCCTTGAACCCGCCCGCCCGCGCGGAGCAAGTTAATACAAATAATTTCCCCAATAATAATAACATAACACGACAAGTCCCCGCTTGCTCAGTAACCGGTAGCGCCCTAAGCCGAGGTTCGAATCCCACTATGGGATGCCCTTAGCTGTGCTGCCTAATTTTAAGTTAAATAGGTGAGAGGCCCTTCTGGCCCCACCGACACCCGGTAAAGCAGTCGAGGTCCCCCGCGGGACCACTGCATAAAAGCCCGTATCAAAAAAAAAAAAAAAAAAATAGAGCGCGGCAGTGCCAATTTGCTCTCGCTAATTGTTGACGCTTCCCTTAAATTCCTATCGCCATTTCATTTTACGACCTGTTTATTTCTATCGGACTGATTGCCTGCCTAACTGTGACCTCTGCTTGTATACCGGACTGTGATCGAAAGCCTCTTCTTGACCCTAGCTTGTATCCTGGACTGTGTGTGTATTGTGTGTGGGCTGTGACTAACGTGGTGCAACCATGACGACCCGAAACCTGATTCAGGAAGAAAGGAATCAAATTATTGTTTTGCATAGACAAGGGTTAAATATATCCCAAATAGCAGTGGAGTTGAACATGCAAGTAAGTTATGTTTTTGTATTCAGATAGAGGGAGAGATATAGAAATAAATAAAGTGATAGTAATATTATTATTTCATAGTTTGCATTTTTCCTTATATTGCAATTTAAAAACAAATTCCATGAAAATATTGGTATTCAGCTGCATCCGGTTAGACTGGAAGCCGACCCCAACATAGTTGGGAAAAGGCTAGGCAGATTTATATATAAAAATAATAAAATTATTATAACTTTCAGATGGATTCTTTTTAAAAGTCTCATAAGATATTACCTACTTATAGTAATGCATTCAAATAAGATTGTTCTTTTTATTTATTTTTGCTTTCAAAGACGTTGTTGGAGCCTTTTATGACCCGATAATAAATCCTAAACCAAAACAACCTAAACAATGGTGCCTTATCTCACAGCGTCGTTGCCGCATTTTAATTAGAAAAACCAGAGCGCATTCGTCGCATTTCTAGAGGCTTGATCATTATATTTCAAACTACATTTTTTTTTCGCCCAAGCACAAGATAATTGTTTTTTATAATTATTTTTAACATTTATTTTATCATAATACTGCAGATGGAAAGTAATTGACAATAATGTAATTTTTTGTTAGTAGTGCTCGTAAATACTTACCAAAAAAACTTAAAAAAAATTGCACACATAGTTTTAAATACTAACGATTTAGTGCTTGGCTGGCCGATAAAATAGCAAGTACTTACTATTTTTTCGGCCAAGCACTAGATCGTTGGTATTTAACCACGAAAAACCTTTAGAAATGCCACGTTGCCAGCCCGCACGGGATAAACACTTTTAAATAGTAGAGATAAAGCACAAATTTGCTTGGGACAGTTTCATACAATGTTGGAATTTACGCTATGCCATTTTTCTTACTCATAGGTATACGAGGTGTAAATTGCAATATCTGAAAACCTCTTAAGGGGTCATTGTACTAATCATTATGAACAACTTTTACTACGGGACCAAACCTGAAATCGCGAAAAAAAAACAGCTGTTCCCTACATTTATGTTCGCGTAACTCGTCAAAATGTATGGACCAGCTGCTTTTTTATCGCGATTTCAGGTTTGGTTCTCATAGTAAAAGTTGTTTATAATGATGAGTAATGACCCCTTAAGAGATTTTCAGTTATTGCATTTACAACTTGTATTTTAAAATATAGTTATGAATGTTATAACTACTTAAATTAGTTATAGAAAAGTTAAGAGTTTATTTATCATGAAGTCAACCAAAATGCACACCTTAAGTATTTCAATACTTATAATTTTTATTTATAGTGTACTAGTTGTGCCCTTTGAATAAGACTTTTGTAGTGTACTCGTATTATTAAAAATCGATGCTGATTGTTTTTTTTTTTTTTTTTTTCGTTAGAGAACAACGGTGCGCCGCTGGGTGCGAAGATATGAAGAAGGAGAAATTACAGAACGCGTTCGTGCACCTCGACCCCGGGCTATAAACGAAAACGAGTTAAATAATATGACAGCCACGTATGAAGAGAACCCGTTCACACCCACTATTAGAAACGAGTTGCATCGAGCTGGAGTCCATCACAGACGTCCCGCAAAAAAAAATATTTTGACGCAGGAGCAGAAAGCTGCTCGCGTGCGATTCGCTCGTGACTACAGGGACTTCGATTTCTCTTACGCCATATTTTCTGATGAAAAGTGCTTTAGGTCTAGCCAACAAGGTCGTCGGAATTTATGGCGTGTAGATAACACAAGATACGAACCTCGAAATGTGAACCCAAATGCAGAATCGGGAAGAATTGTAGTGAACATGTGGGGCTGGATGAGTGCTGCTGGACCAGGCGAGCTCGCTTTTATACCAGGGAGGGCAAACGGCCAAACGTATTTAGAGGTGCTACAAACCATCATGGTACCCACACTGCGCACGGTGTATCCACAACTGGACGTGCCAGAATTTTATTTTTTCCAGGACAATTGCCCGATACACCGTGCGCGGGTTGTTCAAGAGTGGTTGCGAGGGCAACCACAAATTAAAACAGTGCCATGGCCCTCCCGATCGCCAGACTTAAACCCCATTGAAAATTTGTGGGGTTTAATGGTCCAGAGATGGGATAGTAGAGCAGAAAGAACGAAGGAAGCACTTGTCACACATTGCGAACAAGTTTGGGACACATTCAGAGGTTCGAATTTGTGCGAAGTCCTGGCTAGGTCCATGCGTAGCCGTTGCGATGCTGTGATAGATGCGGGAGGAGCAGCGACGAAATATTAAGTTAATATAATTTTTAACATGCACTATGTTAATTAACGAAAGGCGTTCCCGTTAACCCGCAATAGTCCAAACATGCTACAATTAATATTACCATTTAAAAATTCGCGAAAAAAAATCAGCTGCTCCCTACATTTTGTTAAGCTAGGTATGCGAACATAAATGTAATGAACAGCAGATTTTTTTTCGTGAATTTTCGAATGGTCATATTTTGGTAGCATGTGGACGCTATACTATTGCGGGTTAACGGGAACGCCTTTCATTAATTAACATACTGTATAATTACATTATACAGGGTTATTTTTCTAACACCTGGTAGGACTATATTAGTACAACCACTTTTGATCTATGACTTTTTAGAATACCAAAAGTAAACTTTCAAGTTTTTGTTGTAATATTTGTAATAACACTTTTTAGATCTGTATTTTGTAGTAAGTACCGCTGCGACCCTGCATTCGCAACGCACTGTTTGTTTATTTAACTACTTACATATTTTGGTACCGCGTAGAGTTGTTCAAATTTAGAGCGATCAAAATAAATATTTTTAATTGTATTATGAAATTATTTTTTTATGAATTATTAAAAGTCATACAACAAAAGTTGTTATTTATGATGTTAGTATTATAGTCCTACGAGCTTATTAGTGTTTTATCATCAAATGACTTCTCCCGCTCTGGGCGGAGCGGAAGGTCGTGTCAAACTTTTACTGACTAAAACCCACCCGTGTTCCTTCAGTTGCCTGTGCCAGGGCCATGGTATCTCTTTCGAACAACCCGCGACTCCGGCGGCTTGCAAATAACCCTGTATAGCTATTTTTATTAGGTTTATTTTTATTATTCCAATTTGTATTATATTACTTCGTTGATTAATGTCACAGGGTAGACTGTAGACCGTAATCATAGTTTAAAATATTGCCAACGATTTTGAAGTCTTCTTGTAAAATTATTGATGTCAATTTAGTGTCATGTTGCCTTTATTGGTGGATTTGTTGTTTTATTTACAATCAATGTTGTCATAAGCCCCGATCTCGTTAGTTTGTTATTTTACATATTCAGTAGTGTCATCATATCCGTCCACCTCAATAATAATTGATCTCATTTGCTTGATAAACCTAGTCTGTAGTGTAATGTAATTATTGCAAATTATAAAAATTATTAAGATTCTTAAATTGTACTAATCTTAAAACTTTTCAATTTCATTAGAACTGCACGAGCAATATTCTCCTAATCTTATTTACTGACAGGCTTTTTGCCTGTTGTTGTTGTGTTGTCTGTTTGTCATTGTTGTGTTGATTTCATATTTTGAACTTTACGATATAAGTGTAGATAAATACAGTTTATAAATGATATTATGAGTAAGAATCTTTTCACTTATAATATTTTGCATTTTGATGATAATTTCTGTGTAATTTTTTTTTATAATATGTTAATTTCTGGATGAATCTTTAATGTTTTGAAAAAGTCTATTAAAAATAAATTAAGTTACTTATATTGTTTTTTTTTTCTACAACAGCAAATCCTTAAAATTGTTCTCAAGTAGATTTTAACTAACTGTTTATTTTTTCACACTGAGATTACAGCCGATAGTTTCATACAAAAAGCACTTACTATACATCTTTTATTATACAGATAAGATTTAAATATCAACCTAAATAAATCTTTAATCCTGCATAATGTTAAATGAACACAAACTAAAAATATATATTTCACTAGTACCCAACATTTTATTTCAATCCTTTCACTCTCACTGCTGCCAAGGCACAAATTATAGTTCAGTTTAATTACTTGATAAGCTTCTGAATTTTAAAGTGGCGTAGGAACTGAATCATTGTTAGGTTTGTCAAAAAAAAACTTGACATGCATGATTTCGCTTAAAATCATGAATTGTCAAACTATGACTAGAGCATGAATTATAAAAGAGTAAAGTGTTGGTTTGATTATAATCCAGTCTTAAAGTGCTCATCCTGCACGGCATGCCATCGTTGCAATTAAAATGCCCAATTGCAACGATACCTTGTTCGTTATACAGGCTGAAATTTAATTCATAGGTATCCTCTTAAGGGGTCATTGTACTCGTCATTATGAACAACTTTGACTATGGGAACAAATATGAAATCGAGAAAAAAAAATTGCTGTTCCCTACATTTTGTCGAGTTATGCAAACATAAATGTAGGGAACAGCTGATTTTTTTTTCGCGATTTCAGGTATGGTCTCATAGTTGAAGTTGTTCATATGTGTGGCAACACTAGCGCAGTAAACAACACCCGCGTAATTAAAATTAATAAATAAACAAATAAAAGTTTTTATAGTGAATTGTTGTGCGAGAGTAAATTGTAAATACAGGACTGCATAAGTATCAGTGTTAGTGACCTTTAAAATCAAGTAATATCTTATAAAACTGATGGTAAACACGAACGGTACTTCTTTCTTAAAATGGTGAAAAACAAACAATATGTATTCTATTGAACAGATGAACATATTCTAACTACATTCAAAACTAGAATCAGTGACATAGTGTGACAAAATTTGACTAAACAGTGAAATTATTAAGTGAAACAATTGTCGAGTCGTTGCTAGAACATATTTTTATTTGAAAAGTGACCTTTATACCCATACTAGCGCCTCCAGTGACGAAAAGAGTAATTAAATAATTATTTACTGACATTAATTCTGGGGTTGCAGGTGTAAAAAAATAAACAAAAACTAATAAAAATTTCAAACAACTCCATCTAGTGGTGGACGGATCAATTAAATGAAAATAATTGTGGGGTTGCAAATGTAATAAAACCCAAAAATCGTATGAAACTGCAAACAACGCCATCTAGTGGCGAGTGGTGTTTCAAGAAGTGACGCTGGTGAACAAATTGATTGACTGCTTTATCGGCATTGCTTCGTCGTTTCGTGCAAACAACGCCATCTGGTGGCGAGTAGCGTTCCAAGTGACGTCAATGAGCGAATCGATGGACTGCATTATCGACATTGCTTCGTATTTTTGTGTCAACAACATCTAGCGGAAAATAGACAAGTTAAGCTAGTAATACAGACAACCTAACTAATTTATATCTTTGGGTTTTCCTTTATTTTGCGTCTCAATAGCACTACAAGATGAATTTTCTAAATAATATCACGTATAGACGTAACCGTTCAAAGTCTGAAACGACCACTAATGATACGGATGAGGACACCATACTAACAAACTCTCCAGTAGATGGCACCACAACTAGCTTACCAGACATTTCTGACGACGAAGATGATCAATGTACCAAGTTGAAACATCAATTAGAGCAATTAACTCTAGAACTCAATAGTGCCCACAACGAAATAGAATCCCTAACGCTAGAAAACACAAAGCTCAACCTCCTTAACCAGGAGTTACAGAAGCAGAATGCTTTGTACAAAAAAGTGGCATGCTCACCTGCTAAGTTAAAGCCACAAACACCAAAAACGAAGACAACTTCTGCAAAAGTTAACCAGTGTGTGGGAAAAAACACAGATAAAACTAGTAAAAATAAAAAAATAACCACTACATCTTCAAAATCCACATCGCCAATCGGGGTTCGAAATGTAGATCAGCAGTTAGATAAGTCAATCACAGAGGGCGTTATCAACAGTACAGGAAATAAAGCAAGAAAAACAGAAGTACAATGTACACAATTAAACTATCACAATAAACCTAACGAAACTAGAATGAGTAAATTATGTATTTTAAGTAGTAATAAAAATAATAAAATGTTACAAATTGCAAAAGATAAATTCCCTAACTATAGAATTTGTCACTACCTCACACCCAACTGTGGTGTTAAATACCTTATCTCCAACTTGGATCTCAAATTAAAGGACTACAATAAGAATGACTACTGCTTGATATTTGTAGGGGAGGAAGACTTTCGTCGGACAAAGAACTATGTTGATCTCGTAATTAGTATTCGTGAAACGCTGTCAAAAGTACAGCACACAAATATAATATTATGTGCTCCTACTTTCAAACTAAATGACTATTCTACAATGTTTAATTCTAGAATTGAAACCTTTAACAGTTTAATTTATTTGGATGCTTATTCATATAATTATGCCATCTTATTTGATTCAAATTATTATCTTAATTATGATTATAATATGTTTGCTGAAAGTAGTAGTTCTGTAAATAATCGTGGCATGGCCAATATATTGCATAATATTAGTTTAATGATCAATGAATTTACATTGCATAGTGACTTACATATGTGTAATTCTTCTGAAAAAATGACAGATATGCCTCACTCTGTACAAAGCAATAATACTGATGAAAATGAATTGTTTTTTCTCGAATAGATATATCAACATATTGCATCAAAATATAGCAGGATTGATAAATAAAGCAGATGATCTGCTGGTATGTCTAGAGGAGTTGTCTAGTAAAAAGACAAATGTTGATGTCTTGTGTATTACAGAGCACTTTATCATGGAGGGTTATCAAAATGTACTATTTTTGCCTAACTATAATTTGGCTGCACATTATTGCAGATTAGAACAAAAAAGGGGTGGTGCATGTATCCTTGTTAAAAATGGGCTACAATGGAAAGAATTGCCAAAAGTAGCAAAGTTATCAACTCCAGGCATATTTGAGTGCTGTGGCGTGGAATTGACTAGCGACAAGATAATAATTGTGTGTATATATAGAATTCCTAACTCAAATAATTTAAATTATTGTTTCGAAAAACTTGAAATACTCATGAGTGAAATTTTGCGTTCATGCTGTAAAAAAATTGTTATCTGCGGGGACTTCAACATTGACGTTCTCAAGAAAAATAGTGCAACTAATGACTTTGAATGTTTTTTAATGAGTTATAATCTGAAACTTGCTTTGAAACAACCTACTCGCATGGCCAGTTTATCGTGCATAGACAACTTTGCGCATAACTTTAATGCATGTAAGACTGATGTGTTTGAATGGGCATTATCGGATCATACAGCACAGCTGCTACAATGCCCCGTACAAAAAAAATGTTGTATTGAGTATTGGTACGCAACTAGAAGGGACTATAATACGGAAAATATTGTAAAATTTAAACACCATCTCATGAATCTTACTTTTTCAGAACTTTATGTCACGGATGATCCAAATGTAGCTTATAATTATTTCATTGAGATTTTCAAACTATTATACGATCTGTGTTTTCCATTAAAAATAGTTAAAATCAATACAATAAGAAGGTCCAAATGGTTGTCAAAGGGGATCGCGTTATGCAGTAAAAAGAAAAGAAAACTCCTATGGCAGTTTAGACTTAATCGTAGCAATATTAATAAAACCGTATTATATAATTATTCTAAATTGTACAAAAAAATAATCCGTTTAACACAAAAGGCACAAAACAATTACAATATAAAAACATCTAAAAATAAATCTAAAACTGCATGGCAAATTATCAATCGTGCAAAGTACAACGTACCTAAATCTAACATAAATAAAATTAAAATGAGTGGCATCGTCCTAACACATCAAAAGACTATGGCTGAGGCATTTAATAATTTTTTTATCGATAAAATACAGCCAAAACTAGCTGTCGACTGCAGACCTAGGACGTGTACACTAGTCTACAATGATAAAACTATGTTTATGGCCCCTAGTATTCCAGACGATATTAAAAAGATAATAATGTCCTTGCATAATACAAACAGTGTGGGATATGACGGTATTGCGACTTCTATACTAAAACACGTTGCCGATGAAATCAGTGGTCACTTGAGTCATGTCATCAATCTCAGCATTAGTGCAGGCGTCTATCCTGATGCTCTAAAAGTTTCTATTGTCAAACCACTATTCAAGAAAGCAGATAGGGAGTTAATGGAGAACTATCGGCCTATATCAATAATTCCCATAATTTCTAAAATATTTGAAAAATACATTTGCAAGGAAATAAATTCATTTATAGAAAAACATAAAGTTATATGCGAGGAACAGAAAGGATTTAGAAAGGGTAAAACTGTTAATATGGCCATTTACGACTTTTTATATAATGTTACATATAACGTCGACAAGAGGAACCCAGTCTGTGGCGTATTTTGTGACATGACTCAGGCGTTTGACTATGTGCACTTTGATACATTATTAAAAAAACTTGATGCATATGGAATTAGAGGAAATGTCAACAATCTAATTAAATCATACTTACATAACAGAACTCAAAAAACACATATTAACCAAATTGACATGAAAAGTAAGCATGACATTGTATTTGAGTCTTCAGAACGTACAGTTTCGTTTGGTGTGCCACAGGGGAGTGTTTTGGGGCCTCCTTTATTCATAATATATATTAATGATCTTCCAAAAGGCATCCATCAACCTCTGACACTATTTGCCGATGACAGCACCATAACGATACCTTGTAAAAGTGTAGATACTTATGAAAGTGACATAAATGATTCAATAAATTTAATGATAAATTGGCTAGATGATAATAACTTAAAAATTAACCTAACTAAAACTAAAGTTATACATTTTAGTCAACGTATTGACAGTAACAGTAATTTAAATATACAATACGATGAGCAGCCGATAGAAGAGGTAGAAACAACAAAGTTTTTAGGACTTCATATTGATAAAAAACTGAATTGGAAAACCCATATCGAAATCTTATGCAAGAAAATCAGCAAATCTGCTTATGCACTGCACACATTATCGTCTATAATAGGTGTGGAGGCATTACTTACAGCCTACTATGGCATAACGGAATCACATCTACGCTATGGTGTCGTCTTTTGGGGCAATTCAACAGAAAGAGAAACGGTGTTCAAGGCTCAAAAGAGATGCGTCCGTTCAATGTTTAAAATTAAACCTACCGATAGTTGCGTGCCGTACTTTAAAAAATATAAGATACTTACGTTGCCATGTCTTTACATTTTAGAGGTAGCTGTATTTGTAAAATCGAATCCACACCGATTCAAACAACTAAATGAAGTTGTACCACGTAACAGGCGTGACAACAGCAGGATATGCTCTCATGCTGCGAGAACATCACTCATGCGCAAAAGTATTTTCTGTATGGCTCCGATGATATTTAATAAATTGCCTAAAAGTTGGAGAGAACTGCCCTTGTCACTTTTCAAAAATAAGCTGAGAATTTTTTTAATTAATAAAGCATATTACACTATTCTACATTTTATGGATGAAAAGGACTTTTCTATTCCGACCTCTAATGTAGATGGTTAAAAATACAATTTTATAATGTGAACACAGTTAATTATAGTGGACATAGTTAATTTAATTTATTTTGGACTTTAAAATCGTGACATCAATTTTTTTTTTTTTTTTTTTTTTTTTTTTTTTTTTTTTTTTTTTCAATTTTTATTGTCTATTTCTTACGTATTTTTCTAATGAATTTAAAATGACGTGACATGAAATGATTATAATGATACTATTTGATAATTATGTACATATACTGGACATAATTTAATTTACTTTTTACCATAATATACTTTAAATCTTGACATAAATTATTGGTGAAATGATTATGAATGTTAATCCAATTAAATGAAATTGTTAACTAATAACTTACAACTTATACAATTTGTACGCCGCTATTGGCAAAACATGGACGCTCACTACAAAATATTAACTCAACCGACGGCAATACCTTGCATGTCTGCCTTGTCAGTTTATGTATACGCATGTTTGACAAATAAATGATCTTTCTTTCTTTCTTTCTTTCTTTCTTTCTTTCATAATGATGAGTACAATGACCCCTTAAAAGGATGCCCATGAATTCAATTTCACCCTGTATTATTTTAATGAATAAAAGGTAATATTACAATTACCTACTGTTAAAAGTATTAAACCAAATACAAGGAACAACTGCAAAACATTTGAGATAATCCTAAGGTAATAAAAAAACGTATGGCCCTTGTATTAAGCCGTCCTCTATTGTTTAACCGAATTTCCAGACATTCCCACTAAATAACAATGGGTCTTAGATAATGAACTTATTTTTATTTCAGTTGCAAGAGTTGTGCGGCTTGCGGCCTTGCGTTAGCTACAAACAAAAAGCTCTGATAACATTGTATGAACTGCGCAGAGTATTGGTTCAAATATTACTGTAATTTTCAAGTATTCCCAAATTGCCCAAGTATAAACAAACACATAGAAATTTAGATAGTTATTTACTTTTAATAAAGTCGATTAAACACAAAAAATTTCAATATAAACATTTGATACCTTCATGCAGTGCCGGTCAACGCACCTATACCTAACGTATTCAGGGAGCCGTGAGATAAAAGGTAAACAAACCATAAATGTCCGTTCAATCGATTTTGAATGCTATTGTGTTGGTGGCATGACAAATGGCAGCTGCAGTAAACAGTTGGTATTGTAACCACTTTTTTGCCTTTAATGCCATCCATAAGCCTACGGAATAGAAGTCAAAATCGGTGGAACGGACTGTAATAAAACGGTTCGTTTCAATGTCTCATCTTATTGTGAAGGGAATATGGTGCGGTTGCTGCGGCATGCGGCATCACATAGGATATGGTGAAAATTGGAGAGGCAGTGAAAGTGTTCATAAATAACCTATATCTATAGACCCGATAGAGAGAGGAAAATATTAAAGTGGATTAATACATATAAATTGTAGTTTATTAGTTATTACAAATTATTTTTGTAAATACTGCAATATCAATAATACATTTTCTAAACCAAACAAACAGAAGATATGAGTACTAAAATTAATTCTTGTCAATAATAAAATAACAATTCAATTCAATAACAAAGAGCTCACGCCGCCGCCGAGCCGCGCTGGCCGTGCCCATTAAAAACTCGTCTCTTAGCAGAAACAAGTGAGCATAGTACGCTCCTAGTGTGAGTGTCACACATTCTATACATGATTATACTAATACGAACACCACTAAAATACGCTTTGTGCATCCTATTGGTCAAAACTCGTGCATTGTGCGATCGAGTCGTGAGTCGTGCTATGCGATTATCGCCTTTAAGGTGAGCATGCGGAACTTTGGCCGATAGTACCTACTGTAAGCAATTACAAAATAAATCAAGATATTTCAATGTGAATTTAAAATTTTATTATTACGCAACTTGACTAGTAACTGTAATTTGACTAGATTATAGATGATACTGTGTTTAAATATTATGTTATGATTAAATACGTAGAAATTAACTTGAATCCGTATAAAAAACATTAATAATTAATGTAATAAATAGTTACCATTTTATAAAAAGTTTAATGTCCACATTTGACTTAAAATTCGCGCGCTTTGCCCCACTTTTGTAACGTAGACACAGAGCTGTCAAGTAAATCGAATACTGTTTGCTGTAGCATTATATTTCGGACTGTCGAGCTGTACAGTACAGACCTACAGTCCGTTCACATTTATTTTACCTCTGACAGGTTGTCATTATATTTTTTTCTGAATGTTGGCATTATAGTCGAGTCGTCCTGCATAGCTCCTGAGTTGTCGTAGCATTTTGTATAATTTGTGTTATTAATCTAGCTAGTATCATGCCGAAGAGAATTCAAAGTAGTGGAAGGAGTATTGTATTATCAGTGCGTGACTTTTGTGAACGAGAAAAAGGGAATAATGCTCCTCTAATTCCATTTACAAATGTTCGTCAGAGAGTGGCCGCCATGACAGGTACGTGAAATAGGGATACCAGTGTGAAACATTTTACCGAATATTAGTGGAGATTATAATAGCTAAGCTAGCACTAATAATATTTTATTTTCATGTCATAATATACTCACTTTACTAAAATAGTGGTCCTGTTAGGTACTATACGATTGTACTTAAGTTTTATCTTTATTTTAGGGATATCTGAAAAAACTGTCAGTACCATCACCAAGGAGGGCGAAGTTGCTGCTTCCTCATCTCAAAAAGTTTCTACGCCCAGAAAAAAACGCCAGCAAAAGAAGAAAATAGTTTTAGATGATTTTGATTTGTGTGCAGTGCGAAATAAAATACACTTAATGTATACAGTCAGAAAGGAAGTACCAACTTTAGGGAAACTTTTAGCAAAGTTGAAAGTGGACATTAATTATGGTGGAGGTCGAACCACGTTATCGAAAATTATCCGACAACTAGGTTTTCGTATTAAAAAATGTGGGTCAAGAAGGAAGCTTCTTATGGAAAGGCATGATATTGTGGCCTGGAGATATAGGTACCTAACCACTTTAATACAGAACCGTGAAGAGAGTAGACCTGTTGTGTTCCTGGATATGACCTACATTCATGCATCATATACTGTAAACAAATGCTGGCAAGCCGAAAATGAAGAAGGAGTTTTAAAAAACGATTCTGTTGGTGCACGATTCATTATTGTTCACGCAGGTGGTGAAATGGGCTTTATACCAAACTCACTACTAATATTTAAATCGCAAACAAAATCAGGTGATTACCATGATGACATGAATAAAACCAATTTTATGAAATGGCTTCAAGAAATGCTTATCCCTAATTTGCCACCTAATAGTCTCATAGTTATGGACAATGCACCCTATCACACAGTTAAACTGAACAAGGCACCAACCCTAAGCTCTACCAAAGCAGAAATGCAAACTTGGATTACGAATAAGGGGTTATCGTATCTGCCTACCATGGTTAAAGCTCAATTATATGATATTATAAAAGAGCACAAAGAAGCTCCAATATATGAAGCTGATCAAATGCTTGAAGCTCATGGTCACAAAGTGGCTAGGTTACCGCCATACCACTGCGAGCTTAACGCAATTGAGTTTATGTGGAGTCTTGTCAAAAAACGCGTAGCTGATAAAAATGTTGGACAAGAGGCAGCCAATATCGTGGATTTAACAAAGGAAGCTTTCCAGAGTGTCACTTCAGAAGACTGGCAAAAACAGTGCGAACATGTGCGTCACATTGAAGATAAAATGTATGAAAGAGATGGCTGCATAGACGCCGAAATGGACAGGTTCATAATAGAGTTGAACAATGAGTCGGATACAGAATCTGACACCAGTTCCGATTATTCCGATTCATCTGATTGTGAAACTTCAGCATTAGCGACTCGCTTAGATCACTCTTATTCAAAATAAATGTTTATTATGCAGATTTTTTTATTGAATTTACTTCTATTTAGGTACATACATAGGTACAACACTTTTCCCCCATTAGCCTTTGTCTATCATAGGCAAAGGCATATTATGCAGTTAATAGTTAACAAAAAATTTAAGTACACAAACAGTCGTCACTTTTCTAGCGATATTCGCTCGCTTTGGAGCCCAAGAACCGTTTCCCAACTGAACGGTACTACAAAAATAATTATTTTTATATTGCAATATGTTAAGAGTACATGGCATGGCAGAAACGACTGGCCAACCTTTCAGCTAGAGGTAAAATAACTGTGAACGGACTGTAGTGTACCAGTGTTAATTATTGTATAGTGTTTTAATTAAAGGAATTTACCACAGTATAAGTGACTTTTCTTTCACTACCTACTTACACGTTCTTACCAGTCAGAAAATCGGGCCGTATTCCTAAAATACCTATTACAACCTCGACATATAAGATCCCAAGAACGAATTCGTAAACTCAGAAACTAACTTCAACTATATTTGGACAAAATTACCTCATAATTGAAAGCCGTCCAAGATAAGGGCCAAAAATTTAATATTTCGCGCCTAGTAAGAGAGGAAAGACGCATGCGTCAATTACGTTCGCGGGAAGGTACTTATGGGTCACCGAGGCCCCCGCAACACAGGCAACAGGAAGGAATACGGGTGGGTTTTAGTCAGTAAGAGTCTGACACATCCTCCCGCTCCACCCAGAGCGGGAGAAGTTATATAATGATTTCCCACCCTCAAACAAAAAAAAGCGTCAATTACGTCAAGTGATATTTCAAGAAAAGAACCTCGTGTTTAAAATACTCGTATTTCTACAGATTCGACTTTGAAGAACGTTTAATATAAGTATTAAAATGAAGAACCTCAATGCCAATCAATCAATTATCTAAACGAAATAAACAAAGTTCCCGATAATGTGGCACATTTAATCCGGGCCGTGGGACGCATGCGTGGCGGCCGCGTTAGGGGTGGGGCAAACGCCTTCGGATTGGCTGCGGCAATGCGGCACTACTACGGGGCGCATGCGTGGACCGGCTATCGATCGGCGGTCCCTGTTTGCTGTGAAGGGCGCGGTCGGGGCGCTAAGCGATGCAAGGGTGCAAGAGGAACTCGCGCATGCGTCCCGCGCCTGTGCCAAAACCGTTTTGTTTTTCCTCTATTTATCGATATTTTTTATCGATTTGGCTTCTAAAGCTAGTATTATTTTTATGTCTGGGTATAATTTAGTTTTCTGAATATAATCAATTATATTTTTGTATATTATTTTGAATTATTATTTGCACATATTAGAACAAGAGTATTTAAACAGTAATGGGATAATTTTAATTATCTTTACAAAACCTTTCTTTTTAAATTTATGTAGAATCTCAATTTTCTACATTTGGTCTTGCCATTTCTTTGGCAAGACATATAACTTTTAAAACACAGGTATAAATAAAAAAGCAGCATTCATGATATTTATTTATATATTTATTTACTACACATCAATACATCATGCAAATAATAATATAATCTACCATTTAGTACAATGACTACATTTTCAAAGACTAATTACATATAATTTTCTAAGACAGACATCAAACTATTTCTAACATTTTTAACACCAAATCTACTATAGACACACATATTTCTTTATACAATATGTAACAGAAAGCAAGCAAGACCAAACGAAGGATTTGTACTAGTTCACACAAGTTCATTTGAAAAGCAGTCTTATACCTTCAGCGTAAGGCTCAATTTCGCGTAACTCGACGGATTGACTCAATATTATATTTTTCGTGGAAAAATCTCAGTACTAAGAAGAAACTATTCATAGGACTTGCTTATATTCTGTTTCTCATTGTATTATAGATATATTTGAAGCAAATAAATATTCCAGATGATGAAGTGAATGAAGACAATTTAGTTTGAGTAAGCATCATAAAAAAAAATATGTATTACACAAATATGATGAAACATTTTGAATTTACAATTATATTACAGCGAACAAAGAGCTTTTATAAATAGATTTTAAGAAGTTTGCCAAAACATTTACTATTTATAAAATTTTGTAGCAATTTTTTCAAAAAAAAAATAACAATTGACAAAGGGAAGGTATTTTAATACAAGATTTTTTTTACATTAGGTAGTCATATTATCATTGAAAAAATTTGGAATAGATTTTTGGAAAATATTTTGATTGACACTTACATAAAAGAAACAGACAGCCAAAAGGTTTACTTACACATAAGGATAAGAACAGATATATATATTTTTATAGATATGAAGGAGATATGATAGACAAAGCTTCCCCGGAAACCCCCACACCAGGATAAGCAGCGGGGTGGTACGGACAGACATACTGGTTTTGCCAACATTTTAGAAAGGTGAGCCACACAAACAGGAACCCTGATTCTGCTAATTTAATTTATTGATCAAACTGCATTTAAATAATTACTATTACCTAGTTGACGTCCCAGGCATAACTGCAACGCTGCTTACTGCACCCCATTGTTCAAGATGGTGCTCCAGTAAAAAAGGTTAACGCGACTTGCTAGCTCGAGGTCTGAATGGACTGTGAACAGTCAAAGCTGGCTTAAAATGGCGGACGGCCGGGCGCCCCTCACCTGCGCGCATGCGTATTGGAGGCTTCGCCGTGGACACGGTTGGAAAATGGCGGACCGACCACGTGGCGGCTTACGTAGGCTGCCATGTGGTAGAGTCCGCCATTTTGAACTTCGCCCACCATTTTGAACTTCGCCCACCATTTTCTAGAATTTTCCGAGGCTTTCTTTATAATACCTTGATCCCAATTTACAGAATACTAAGTCAGTATAATGCAGTTTGACCAAAAATTAACAGAATCAGGAATACATATAACATTGAAACAGCGGGATACTTGTCTCTGTAGAACTAAACACATATTGTATATTGAAAACATTCTAGGATACAATGGGGCAGGAAGGAAACACCAACACCAAATAAACCTAGGGATATACACACATAAAACCTAGAAGGGAAACAGGGTCACCATCTTGAAGTATTATGTCTTGTTAGAAAATTACCCTCAGACCTATAATAATATTTAAAAAAAAAAATATTTTTCTAATTTCATGCAAAAATTCAAAATTTCAAAATTCAAAATATCTTTATTGTGGGCATATGTTTGTTATAGGTCTTAACAATAAATTAGTGTTATAATATGTCCTGCCTAATAGGCATACAATAATTATGTATTAGCATTAAATTTAAAATTATTTTACATGTCATAATTATTATAAATGTCAAAATATGAAAATACAGTGAAATTATTATATGGTCAACAAAAATAAAAATAAAAATCAATAAATCAAGAAATCTTGGATTGTGTTATAATAAGCTTTATCAATTAAAAAGTTTCGTAATTTATTCTTAAATACTGGAAGTTCCTTAGTGCTCAGAATGTCAATAGGTATTTTGTTGTATATTTGCATTTGGTATTTTGTTGCATCTTGATATGTTACATAATTCTTATGATAATAACATAACGCCTTGTTTCCCCGAAGGGTTGGGCAGAGGTGTATTTGTATTATTATGATATTTGATTAAATATTATCTACTAAATGTATTGGCCATACTTTATAAATAAGCATTTGCAAAGTGAAATCAAGCAATATTCAATTAAATATGGCTGGTTGTCAACGGTGAATAGTTTCCCCAATTCAAAGTTTAAATCAAATTATGATTTTTTTAATTTTATTTCTAGAATGCAAATAAAACACAATTAGTTAATTAGTCGCAATGGAAAACTACAATTGCATGTGAAATAAAAAATATTAAGTTAGGTAGCCGCAGTTTTTACCGAGCTATTTACTGAGAGACCGAATTTTATCCAATTAAATTAAGGTTTTTGTGAATTAATAGTCCACTTTTAAAATGTGTACAGTGCTTGTAAAGCACATCCAATACAAGATGGATAATTGCAAGTCTATAATTAAAGACCAAATTTTTTTTTAAGTATTTTGTTGAAAATCTAATTTAAGTTTTAGAAAGAACAAACATCTAAAGTACCGTATGCTAGTAACAAATTATAAAAAATAAAACTGCAATGGCTAAAAAATAATTCACTATGCACTTGGTTCCCCGAGCTGCAATCAACTATGAAATTTGAAGTAAATCACTGCTTTTAGTGGGAGGTTTATCAAAACAAAATAATGAGAATATCACAATTGCTAAGAGACACAGATGGCAACCCTAAGAGATTGGGGGCAAGGCAAGCTAACGTGCCGGAACAAAAAGTGCCACAAAATTTAACAGCTCGCTTGTACGAGCTCACCTTTCAAGCTCAGCTCAGAGTCCGAAACCGAATACTGCATGGTATCCTGTGGCCCCTGCATTTGGACACATATAAAGCACTACTCAACGACGCCCCTCATACAACTCTGAAAAACAAACGCGTTAATTTCCATGCAAGGCGTTCACTGAATTTAATTTAAGCACTAATAATAATTAAGATACTTACATGCCGCCGCCCGGGTTCCCATGTTGATGAGCTGGATCTTGAAACTGCCCTGCATTGGAGCACTGGGTAGAATGCCCCGCTTACACAACTGCACTCAAATCAATAAAGGTCGGCTTGGTTGACGAATGCAAGGGATGAAAGTCGGCTGAGGCGCTAGGAAGGGGTAGTTCGAGAGAGACAAGACCTAAATCTAGATATCCTATCCCATTCAGGCAATTGAATATCGACTGGTTTTTATCGGTCCGCGCATGGGTAATTTACGTCAACATTGTTATTGTTATGTCAATTGAATACGTCAAATTGATGATGTCCGGCTAGATAAATGCAGATAGTGCATCCGGCATGCGATTTCGCACTTTTTCCTTTGTGATTTACAACATTTGTCTAATATAGGATCAAATATTCAAAACGAGATCTTCGAAAATAATAAAATTGCAAAATGTGAAGGTTATGTTGCAATTATTTTGTTATTATCAAGCAGAAACAAAATATTACATCGAATTTAATAATGGTTAGATTTATTTTTACCAAAATGAAATACTGGGTAGTTTATTGCACTAATTTAGTTGATTTTTCGCCCAATAAATTCCCATTTTTAAGCCAAAGCATGTATTTTCGTCTTGTAAGAATCTTAGCGGACCCGTTCGCAGCTGTCCCTGTCATCCAAGCTGCGCGCGAAATACTGGTGCTGATGCTGACTAGGGGTGAGAAATGTGGAATGGGGTGGGTGAGTAGCGCGAACTAGACATGCGCAAAATGTGTCAGTGAAAAGAAATGAATGAAGTATATCTTTTGACTCAATGAAGTAGTCCACTCATTTAGTTCAGTACTTCATTTAGTTCAGCATATCAGAACGAATCAATGAGACAACGAGCTCGCGTAGTGTGATACGATGAATGAAGCACTTCACTTAGTTCACTTTTATACGTATCTCGATTTTCCTTCATACTTTAAATAGGATTAGGACCGTCAACCAGGAAATATGAAACCGACTTAAAAAAAAAACTAAAAAAATATTAATTTAAAATTAACAGTTTCAGAAGTAAGCAAAAGTACATAAGTAATTATATTATTATTAAGTAGTATATTTTCTGTTTTTTTTACTGATAATTAGATTCCTTTTTGTCTAGGTTGGCGTAAAAAATAGTCATGTGTGTGTAAGCTAGACAAGCGACACACACATAGTATAGGCGCCGTCGTCGCTCGTCAGCCCGACTTCAGCCGACCGGCCGGCGAAGTGACACGAACACGTACGAGTCATGCATGCGAGCGAAATGAAATAAATGAATGCTGAGTTGGTGCGAGCCAAAAGAAGGACTGAACTAAATGAAGGAGAGACACATTTGAATGACTACTGAAGGAAAGATAAGTTTATTTTGTGAAATGAAGTACTTCATTTCCTTCAATCGTTCGCGAACTACCCATGTCTAGCGCGAACATTCGAATACATTTGTCATGTAAGCGTAGGTAGTGTTGGTAATTAGCTATTAATAAATTGCAATTAGGTAATATCACTTTTATAACTTTTATTGGAAATTACTATACCTACCCTGTTATTGGGTCGTACCTACTTTGTTTGTTATTTAAAAACAATATTCTTTGTTTGTTTTGTTTCTGAAAGTTTATTGTCCAGTAAAGTCAAAGATGAGAGATAAACCTGAGAGCATTATAATCTTAGAGGTACCTATGGTAGGTTCTTATTCGGCGGATAATTAATAAGGTTTGTTGTTGTACCTATTCTTGTTTTAGGCAGATTTCAGGTTTTCATCAATGTTTTTAAACATTTTGTGTCGGGTTAGGTACTTAGAGTAGGTAGATCATTTACGTGTCTATTAACGTGTTCAAAAGAGTCTTAAAACTATGGTATATGTACAAAAACACCATTATAAATTGAAAAATATTTTTATTGACACCATTAATATCACAATAAAATCTATAATACAATAGGTATATTAGGTACCTACAATCACAGTGTCCAGTGCGTTCCGCATCAAACAATATACTTATACCTACCTAAAATGTCACTTATAGACTCCATTCATCTACAGTTTTAAATATAGGTATATTAATATCGCTTATAAGTTAGGCCTAAACTCATAACTAGTAACTATGTGAAATATTAAATATTTAAAACTTAGTTAACTTTGGGACCAGCCCTTAAATTTATTTTTGCGATACAACACAACTGTGCATGAACAGAGCCCTTGACTCCATCCCCTAATTCTACACCCTAATTACACCGATAATAACAACAAAACCTCATAATTCATATTATCATAATTATGTTTTTTAACCTAAGTATGATGACGGTGTAACAGCGGGCTTTCCAGGTAAAACAAAACGAAAAAATATCACCACTCTAAAAGAATTTAAGTCAGCTAGTACACCGAGCTACCGAGCTATGTGGTACAATACACACTGTAGTTTATTGACTTGTGTATACAGTGGCATTGAGAATAAACGACAGCCATTATATCATCAACGATCCATCGCGCCGGACAAGGCTTGCTGTAGCACAAGCTGCTGCGCGTTTATCAGTTTCTTTAATTCTCTCACTTCTTGAGCCAACTGACGTACATTCTCTGAAGTTTCATCCAACCTGGCCTGAAGACTCCCCAACCCTGAGGAGTACCCATACTCTCTGTAACCCGAGTCATTGTTGTTCTCATACTTCTTGAAACACGAGTACGCGCCTGTTGTTGATCCGCTCGACGATATCGTATGACCATATTGTTTCCTCATTTTCGCGATGTCGTAAGCTGCCATCATTATGTCTCGAGGAAGTCGTTTCTCACTCGGGTTTAATGGTTTGACGCTCAAAACTACTCTGTAAGCTTGTGGTGATACTAGAGCTGATGAATGGAGGATTTTTAGCAGACATTTCGGCAAGTAACCGTTAAATAAGGCAAGCTCCATATAGGATATCAGTTTCGTCTGCCTGACCAGTTTTGAGAGACCCGCGGTTTTTCTCAACCCCTGAATGTCATGGACAGCTATACCTACTAACAGGTTCATAAGGACTACAGTAACAAACATTAAAAATAATACATATGTGATTTGTGCAGAAAATTCTAAAAGAACAGGAGGGTCGTTACCATCTGGCTCGTTAAGCAGTAAATCCAAATTTAACTCGCCAATCATCATAGTCAGGACAGTTATGAAGCCCATGAAAGGGTTTGCGAAAGAGGAGGAGTCAGGGAAAATGACACAGAAACTTATAGTAAAGCCGATTAAAATACAGGAGTAGGCCATCAGTAATTTGGCAAATTCCTTTTGAACTTTCTGGTACATCGCGACATAGGTCCCAAAAACTGGTAGTTGTCCTATCATCATCATTAAGTTAGTCCAGCCGGCCAGCACGGCGAACGCACCTACGTGATTCTGCCATGTGTACGTGATGTTCGTGTAGATATACGATATGAGAAACACGCTCACAATCACGAACCATTCGATAATATTCTCGGATTGCATCAAATATTGTTTCACAGTAGAATAACCTGCTATTCCGTAAACCTTTCTGAATATCTCAAATATCGTGATTCCGGCGAGCACCCACCATTGCATTTCTATTACAAATGGATTTTTCCGTAACAGGTCTCCGAGTATGGACTGTTTCTGACAAAGTTCCTGCTCTTGAATCGTTTCCTCCATATCTTTACTGCCATTGTAACAATTATGCGCCAGAGCAGTCAACACATACAATGTTAGGCACAAAACAAATATGAAGCTTAGGAACAGCCGAGCAACGTAATATTTACGTATTTTCTCCCACTTTATGTAAAGGAATGCTGAACAAAGTGGATGGAGGAGGACTTCTTTCTGTCCCTCGTCGACGAACGTGTTCAAATAACTGATCTCGCGCGGGTAACAATGATGTAGGATGCTACGAAAGTCAAGCTCCAATTCAACCTCCCTACTGCTCGTCTGTGAGTGTCGCAGCGTGATCGCACAGTCCAATTTTCTAGTTACCATCGCTAGAGACGCCGGCGTTTTTCTAGCTATTACATTAAGCGCCGAGTTTCCTTTTTTAGACCTTGTCGTGACATCAGCGCCGTGGTAGATTAATGTCTCGACACACGCTGACAGCCCATCGAGGGCGGCCAGGTGGAGCGGCGTGAAGCCATACTCATCCTTCTGGTTCACATTCGCTCCCCAACTTATCAACGTCTCGATGATATCGCAAGCACTATCGGACTTGCCTATAGCGGCGTGTAGTGGGGTCCTCATGTCGAAGTCGTTGGCGTTCGGCTCAGCGTTACCTTTTCTCAGCAATGACTCCACACACTCCAAGCTCGATGAACGAGCAGCCAGGTGCAATGCCGTGAACCCTCTGTGATTTTTTAAAATGGCGTCAGCACCCTTTGATAGCAACAAATCCACACAATCCACAAAACCACCGTCAGCTGCCAGATGTAACGCAGTGGACTCCCTGTCACCGACCCGCGTTCGCACGTTCGGGTCCGCGCCGGGCGTCTCCAGCAGTATCGTTAGGCACTGGAACATTCCTAAATCGGCCGCAAGATGTATAGCGTTGGTGCCGCCCGGCTCAATTTGATTCACGTCGACACCGTGGGATATAAACAATTTAAGGCAGTCCACGGAGTTGGCTCGCACCGCACAATGGAGCAAGCTACCTTCACAGTTGACATACTTCACGGCAGAATGTACGGATGCACCGCGACTGATTAGCAAATTAGCCACTTGCACTGAGTTCCCGAACGCGGCACAATGGAGCGGGGCGAAGCATCTTGGCATATAGTTAGGGTCCGAGCCGCATGACAGCAGGTAGGTAGCGCATTCTGTGGAGCCGCTGAAGGCCGCGACGTGCAGCGGAGACAGTCCCAGGGCATCGTGGTAAAGCGGGTCAGCTCCGACCTCGACCAGCGGCTGTGGGAAGTCGTCAAGTTTTAGGAAGGCCGCCCAAAACAGGCACACATTCTTCTCGGCTTCCGTCGCCGTCGAGAAAGTAGTGGCAGCGGATTCTGCGGTAATGACCCCGGTCTCTAGCTCGTCCAGTAATCGCAGACGTCCGCCGACGGCGCGCATCTGCTCGTGCGCGCTCTGACGTAACGAGTCACCGCATATGTGCGCAGTTAGGTCGAGGGGTGGTTCTTCAAAGCTGTCGTACATGTTGGGGGCGCTCTCGGCGGGGGGCGAGGAGCCGGCGTTGACGTACTCGAGGTGTCCCATGGAGGGGTAGGCTCGTTCGAGGGACTCTTCGTCGAGCGGGGGGTGGGTTTGGTGTTGCGTTCTGGCTGGAGAGGAGAGGACGCGGGAGACGCGAGGTCGGCGGTCCATGTCGGCGCGCGGGAGGGTCCTGGGGCGGGCGTCATCTTCGTCGGGTTGTCGGCGGCGCGCGAACCAGCGCGCGGTGAGCAGGCGGCGCGTGGTGGGCATGCGGGCGGCGACGCGGCACTGAGCGCCGACCGCCGCTATTATGCGCCAATTGTAGCCGCACATGAATCGCGCGCACCTTTTCGCTGTTAGGCTGTTTGCAGACGAGGATATCTTACCACTTTGAGCAACATTGTGTCGCGGCGACTGATATCGACTTATTCCATTTTTAATATCGTGTTGCGCGCTAATGCTTCTAGATTTGCTGGAGTTGCTGAGCCTAAATGTATGTCAGGGTTGGCATGGGCAAAAACCATGTATGTGTATGGAAAAAAACATTAATGCTCATGCGAAGAGAGCCTTATATGTCTATAAAACGTTAAAAGGAGAATATCCAAAAATGTATAGGCCCAAAAAAACCAGAGTCAATAGAAAAAGCCCATGTGGGGCATACACTGTAGATAACAAATATACTTTCTTTGAAAATTATCCCCATGATAGGCTATTTTTTTTTTTAAATAATAGCTAATGATTTTCTTGCTTTCTTTATGTAGGTAGGTAAATAAAGTTGGATAATAGTTAATAGTATATAAAAAGTCACGTGCAAAAAAGCGCAGGTAGGTATTTATTAAATAAAATACATCGCGGTTATCGTAAATAAGGAATAATCTAGAAAACTGTTGCATAGTGTCTTCATGCCTAGAATAGGCGAGATAATACAACATGCTGATTACATGCGCACAACTTCCCAACATATTAAATATTTTAACAATTTGATTTTTTTCGTCTTTGACATTTCTCGGGACCCTGGGGCCCCGGACCTTTGAAGGGCGTACGAGGGGCAGAACTCGCAGAGGCCCGTTAGACGTTTTGAATGAAATGAGCCACGAACCGACGATTATCCCTGTATGCACTATGCAAGTGCACCCAAGGCCAATCCCCGGTTGGTGCAATAGTCCTGCTATTGCAGAACATGGTAACAAATCATATTGGGCTATGGGTTTGGATGGCTATAGTGGATTGGTAACCTTGAAATGTGGAAGAACTAAGTTCACCCCGGCCCACAGTGGGACGAAAATCGAGTTTCATAGACATAGACCACTTATAATTTTTTTTGTCGTTTCTTTGCTGGAAACCAATGTAGACTAGTTAAGGAAGCCCCAACAGGCTCACATTTTTGCACGTCAGGTTATTCTGACGTGAAAATATTTTTTTTTTTTATAAAAATTGTATGGAGGAATACAGAAAAATCCATTTCTATCGAGACTCGTGAGAGTGCCCATTATATCCTCAGGTATGATTTATGTCCTTATTTTTTACTATTTTTTGACATACTCGTATAGCACGCCCCTCGCACTCGACGGACTTTAGGTGAAAAAAAATGAAACGTATTTTTTGTTATTATTTGATCTTATTCCGAGTATTTACGGTATGTAACGACCTATATTGACCTGTATTTGACAATCGGCCTATTGTCTAAAGCGTGTTACTGCCTCCTTAATGACAGTTTACCTGCTAATCCGCCATTTTATAATGGACTTCATATTTAATCTCTTACTAATGACCGTACGAGGGGCTTGTGGCTAAGTCTGAATTGTATCTGCACTTTTTCTATTGTTATGTTGGACCTAAAAGTTACGGTTTGACCACTGTGGTCAGACGGGAGATAATTAACGATGGCTTTATCTAAAAAGTCGCAGCAACAAAAAACGTTATCAATACACGTAGCAGAAGTCGTAGTTATTCGGGTTGGCTCCACAAACACATTTGTCAAATTAAATGATTTAAACAAATTTAATAATCTACTGGTATTTGAATTATTTTCTAAAATATTAATGTTAAAGTCACCACATATAATTACTGATTTATTTAATTTTTTTTTTCTAAAAGTATTTCGATTACCAATTGTTTGGAAAAAAAAACCTTGAATATTTTGATGAAATAACTTCAAGGATTTCTGCTTAGCTCCTTTTCTACAGTTAACTATGCTAGTGCCAGAAAATACCTTTTTGTTATTAAGTGTAACTATACTGTTAGTGGTACCTTCTGTTGTCTTACAAACTAGTTTAAACTACTTGAGCTAACCACCTTAACATTAGTACTATTACTAATTGTGGTGCTAATTAAATATGACTTCGACATACTGTTTATGTCTGGGTTAATATTAAAAGCTAATAGCCTAGCTATTTGGAGTCTAAAACTAATGGGCAGATACACAGTATCCCTAGTCGACCTTAGCTTATCAACAAAAATGTTGGTGTCAAAAAATATAAACTTGTCACTATGGTGACTAACTAAGAAATGCATGTAATTATTTAACATGTGAATGTAGTTGTTTTGCCTGTTTGACATGTGCTCAAAGTATGGGAAAGCACACAAAATTATTTTCTTACAATTTATCTTCATTAGATTGGTGACACTATCGGTGATATCATCTTTTTTAACATTAAAACTATTACTTATAAACACAGTAATAATGGCATTAGAGTCATATCAATCATTATTGCCTTATTTTGGAATATCTGTATTATTTTAATATTGTTCACTTTAGTACAGACCCACAATTGGAGTTCATATCGGCATAAGAATATGCTTATATAATAACATTTTGGTTACGTATCGATAGGCAGGAATTCCGTCCAATCAACCAATATATGTTTTTGAAACGCATGTCTAGTACCTGTCTTTTCTTTTTGACGTGCGTTTTCCAGTGCAGTTTCGCGTCAAGCGTTATGCCATGATATTTGGCTGTGTTTGCGTATGGCACATGTTGGTCATTTATATAGATAGAGTGGTAATCACAATAATTATTTGGTGAAATCAGTGTGAAGTGACTTTGATTCATTTAATATCATTCTCCATTTTTGTGCCCAGTCATGAACTTTATTTACAGCGATTTGAAACTTTTTGACTGCTTCCTTGTGGTATAATGGCAGAGTCGTCCGCAAAGCTTGCAATGGTATCATTTTCCAGCTCTGGTATATCATACGTGTACAACAGGTAGAGGACTGGAACCAGCACACTACCTTGAGGCACGCCAGCTTTAATGATTTTGCCGATATCTTGGAATCATCGTGCCTTACTCGAATCATTCTTTCTGTAGAATGTTTCGAGTACGGCACGAAGATGCCTATTCCAATGTATGATTACAAGATATCGGCAAAATCATTAGGTAGCATTAGTCTTAGCTTGTATATCAAACCCTTATGCCAAACTCTATCAAAAGCTTGCACTGCATCAAAGAATACGGTAGAGCAGACTTTTTTCTCTTCAAGCGTTTTCTCTATGATGTTGGTAATTCTATGTACTTAGTCTATTGTGGAGTGTTGAACCCGAACTGATGGACAGGGATCAGGTTACTCTCTTTTAAATTTTTTCAAACAGCTTTGGTAGTATAGGCAACAGGGAAATGGGTCTGTATTATGATGCTTCGTGAGGTGGTTTACCCGGCTTTGCAATAATAATCAATGCAACTTTGATGTGTCTGGTAAGTTTGATGATGGCTGTACGCGGGAGATTTTTCAGGTTAATGTTCTGAATTTACTTGAAACTTCTTTCCGGGTCACAAGCTTAATTATTTGATCTTGCAGAATATTGGCAAACTGCAGGTTGTCTACAGAGTTGTCATTTGGCTGTACGGTTCTTCTAAGTGATGTGCAAATCTTAGAGGTTGTGCTCATTGCTTATAGCCCTTTTTCCGTTACCATTTTGATACGAATTTGTGTAATAGGCCTTTTGAGTGAGTTTGTCTCTTTCCAAAGAGAGTATTGAGTTGTATGGTCGCCGGTTAACTGACGTAGGTTAGTGTTGAATGCCTCATCTAGAAAGGCATTGGTGCCGATTCCCTTGTTCACAAACTAAACTAAAATTAAGTTCCGTGCATCTTTTCTTTCTATTTCATTAAGAAGAGGACAGAAGATACATTTTAGTTTAGTCCTGTCAAATTAATCAGCGCCTGTCACTACTCCATACAAGTTTAGACGTGATTAAAAACTTGCCTACTAAAATTTCGTCAATTTACGTCAAGCGCTGATTAATTTGACAGGACTAAACTAGAATTTATCTTCTGTCCTTTTCTTAATGAAATAGAAAGAAAAAGATGCATTGAACTTAAATTTAGTTTAGTTTGTGAACAAGGGAATCGGCACCACTGTATATTTGATCTTTAATATTTTCGTAAGATTATTTAATAAAGTGTTATCTTGTGGGAATCTGGTATGCTGCAATGTCTTTTGAGTCCTTTTTTCAGATAATAGGTCTATTATATCATTTGGGTGTGTATTTCCTCTAAATTTTTTAATAAACTGTGGTGTGTTGTTCCATGCACATTGTTGATTTTTTTGCTAAACTTGTTTAGTTCAGAATCGAGCTGACCTTGCTGACCTGCTTCTTAATTAAGTTTTTAGGGCGATAATATTTTGTATGTCTAAGCTAAAACTTTTCCAATCTGTGAACTTGTTAACTAATGTCAAGTGGTTTTCTCTGAGTAATATTTTGTGACTTAATCGTAATAATATCGGAGAGTGATCGGAGTTCATGTGCTATCCCTCTTCCACACTCAGATAATTGGCTGATATATTCTCGGGTTAACTCGCAACAAGGTGATGCTGTGTGTGTGGTGGGATTGGAAGGGCATTATTCATTATGAGCTGTTACCACCAGGCAGGACCATCGATTCTGAACTCTACTGCGAACAACTGATGAGATTAAAGCAAGAAGTTGAGAGAAAGCGGCCGGAATTAATCAACAGAAGGGGTGTGGTTTTCATCATGATAACGCTAGACCTCACACATCTTTAGCCACTCAGCAAAAACTAAGAGAGTTTGGCTGGGAGGTGTTAATGCATCCGCCGTATAGTCCTGACCTTGCACCTTCAGATTTCCACCTGTTTCGGTCTCTTCAGAATTCTTTAGGCAGTGTCAGGTTAACATCACGAGAGGACTGCCAAAACCACTTGTCGCGGTATTTTGATCAGAAGTCCCAAAATTTCTATAGCAATGGGATCATGTCTCTACCTACAAGATGGCAAAAATTTATCGAACAAAATGGTACCTACATACTTTAGTTAAATGTAAATAAACTATATTAAAAAAATGTTTTGAATTTTCTTAAAAAATGCGAAGAAACTTTTTCCCGACCTATTAGATCAAAGAAACTTCATTGCTAATTTTTGCTATTTGACTATCGGAATTGACGTATAGAGTAAGGCCTCTAATTGGCATAAATTTCGTATGAATTCTGCAAGAACATGCCTCCATGATATTTTTTGCTATAGATCACGCAACATTTGTTTGTGCATATCCTTTCTAGTCCTCAATTTGTATACTATCAGGTAGATCTCATAGTACAATTATGTAGAAATGTAGCCATATTCGTAATTGATTCGAGATCCCTACACAACTTCTAGCGATTGCTAGCAGCATTGTAACATGCCTTGGATGAATTCTACTGAACCGAATTACATTAAAATACTTTGAAATATCATTAGAGGGATCCATAACGAATTATGAATGATTTCACAGAATATTTCAAAATGAGGCAAGCTCTAAACCACCATTCTAAACCTGTGATTTACGGATTAACACATAAATATTTAGATTTTATATGTTATGTATTTGTTTGCTAATCGTAAACACACCGTAATATATATCATTTACATGCAAAGACAACAAAATCCAAAGGTCGCATTCGTACAACAGACGGTAATGGCTATATATATATATTATAATCCTGCACATATGATGAAGGCTGTATCACTATGAAAACAGATTAAGTCTGGTAGTTTCTGGTGGTCAGTCAGCCAGTGTGTAAGTTCTCCAGTTCTTATGACCTCATAGTGCATGTCTAACTGCACTTAATTACAAGCTGTCTGCCCTTTGCTGTAGTTAATCTCGATCGCCAATGAGTGTCCTTAGCGTTAAATTCACCGCCTAATGTAAAACTCTGTCCAAGGAGTCTGAAGAACTGTGTGTCTTGGGGGACAGTATGCGGCCGCTATTGTATTGCATTAAATTTGTTTGATTTAACTGATATTGCCACAGCTTGCGTGTCTGGTTCCTCGTATGATGTAAACTGTTCGAATGACAGATGTTTTTCTTGAATAATAACCGCGCTACCTCCTCGGGCCGTGTTCTTAGGGTGCAGCAAGTTATAAATCTTATAGACTTAAAATTTTACAAAAGGCTGTTTAGTGAAGTTAGTTTCAGAGATCAAACACACATCAATATTTTCTGTGTCCAGGACTACTTGCAATTCATATTGGTGTTGCAGCAGTCCGTTGGAAATCCATTATGATTGATTTTTCATAGTGCTTGATTTAAATTTCTCTAGTCTCTGCTCAAATGAGGATAATTATGCACTTCAATATCTGGTTAAGCTTGTTCTCAAGACTTGATGGCGATATGCACAAGCCTCAAAACCAAGCACACAAGTGCTTGGTGTTGCCGCTTGTGCATAAGAAACACTTTTGAGATGCTCCACCGGCCATAGATAGGTCCTTCCACAAACATGGGCAGCTCACTGCCACTTTAGCCTGCTTACTCTGCAAGCCAAGTCGGTAGCTCCGGTTCTTTTCCCCACTCTCGCTGGTCGTGTAGCCAGCCTACCTCCCATCAACAATACCCCTGACAAATGTATGTATTTACTAACATTTCCCGCGGTGATATCATTGTGACCAGAACTTGATCTCGCAAGATCTCGGTCATTACCGCTACTTACTAAAACGTGCCTTTCAGGTTAAGAAGACGCTATTGCAGATTGTAAACTTTGATACATGTGAGTCAGGACTGTGGATCAACTGGAATTGACTGACTCATTGACTAATTTCAGGATTTCTTGGTCGTATCGTTGTTCGTACCTCGCACGTGGTTAGGGTCAGTTATTTTGGTCAATGGGATAAACTAATTGCAAATGGAATCAATAGAACTAACTCACTAGTACTCTTTAATATCCTTCTTGGTGAGGTTCAGAATGTCTGCTGTTTATGGAAAAAATATATTGTGTAAAAATATATAATAGTTTGTGATGGATACTTGGACTATTGATAGTTTGTGATGGGGCACCTCTTTCTTGATGAATAGTCTCTATTTAGCGGAGAACATAAGTACTAAAATTTAAAAAATGAGTTTCTCCTAGATGTTTTTGTATCTTATCTCATGTCTCTTTGTGACCGATTGAAACAACGATGCGTGGAAAAAACTAAATTGAAGCATTGGCCCAGATACAATACTTATAATAATGCTTCTTCTACTAAATAGTAGTTTTAAAATTGCATTTCGAATTGAACTACTGAGCACAACTTTGGAGAAGGATCTAGAGATGAACAGGAACTTCAACCATATCTTAAGTCAACATCATGTTGTGAGATAAGACGTCTTAGTCTGACTACACTAATTAACAATAGGTACTACAGCAAAAATTACTTAGATACTAATGGTACTATTCGTGAGAACGGAAACAATCAACAATCTTTGCAAACAATGGTCTATTTGCCACTACAGGTACCCACTAGTAGGTATAACTAACACATTCGTAGCAATGTCATTGTGGATTGTTAAAATACGGCTTAAGACAACATTACGTATAGTATACCTTAGTTTAGCTACGAGTACAAGACAATAAGCCAAAATATTGTGGCATTTCTTATCACGTCGATGAATGGGCAGCAGGGCATCAGCATTCTGCAGGCTGGGCTGGGCTTAAGAGTCACGAAATATGTCAACTCAAAACGTGGGATACCACTCAAGAGCCTTTTTTTTTCAGAAGCGATCATGAGGATTGAGATTAGGCATCTGATTTATAGCATTGTGGAGCATAAGCCGTAATAATACGACCATCCAAAACGGAAATGATTATGATACAGGCAATCAAAAAACAAGTTGAACTGTTTTCAACTGTTGGCGTTGCGGGAATCGAACTCACAACAGCCAGATGGTGCCTGGCTGTTGTGAGTTCAATTTCTGTGCTCGCGCTGCTTTCGTCTTGCATATTTTTGAGTTTTATGTAGGTATCTGTTGCATATTGATTTCAAAATTTCAATTGTTTTTGTCTGAAATTTTATATGCAGGATCCATTACATACATTCCTTTCTAGGTATTAAAAAAATCGGATTTTATTAGCATATAGATTTTCCGATGATATTTCCTGCATATAAAATTTCAGACAAAAACAAGTCATACCACGGCAAGTAGGTAACTAGTGCAAACAATTCTCAGAATTGCATGGAACGAATTATTTCACTAAATTCGATTACCCATGCGAATTGGTTACCGGTGCGGATTTCCGCTAGACCGAACATACACAAAACAGCATGGCAGTGTGACCAATGACTGTGAACGAAGTGGCCTGGACGTCTCATGGTGAGGACAACGAGGGTCAAAGTACAATCGGACACGTGGATGTTAAAGTATAATAGAGATTAAAATGATGTAGACTACATACCTAGGTATAATCTAATTTATATGTTTGCTTTTTCATTCAAAAGTATGGCGCATGTTGCTAAGCCTTTCAATAATATCAACGATATTGTTCGTCGAGCCCATACGTCACCGGTACCAGCGAGATTAGAACCAAACGGCTTGGTACGTGACAATGGGAAGAGACCAGAAGGCTTGACGTCGTGGGCTTGTGGCTTTGTAAGGTGGGTTCCTCTGGCGTGGGACGCAACCTGTGTCGACACCCTTGCGCCATCTCATGTTCCAAGCACGGTTGGCTATGCTGACCCCGCTGCTGCGCCGACTAGTTGACACTTCATGTGACCAGAGGGCCGGCTCGTTCTTTTGCCAAATAATTAGCATTATTATTAGAATGGCAATCATTCAACTTGACAATGCTGCCAGTTTTCTGGGCATGTTTCTGGATGACAGCGATGCGGACGAGTACTTCGTCGCCTACGTGTTCTTTTGATTTTGCTCTTTGTATTTATTGTATATTTAGTTAGTTAGTCATTTAATTTAGTACCTAGTGTAAATAGTTAGTTGCGTCCTATATTGTATAAAATCATTTAAGCCGTTCAAAGTGTTAAAAATTTGGTCGGTTTTACCAAGATCTTATCAAGGTAAGTATGGCTGGAGTCACGAGGTCCGTGAGATTGCTTCCTAACCTCAGTAGACAATGAAGTCGTCTCATGCATGTGATCCTGTTTTTTACAGAATAGAATCATTTGTATACTTACTTAAGTTACTTACCTACTCATTGTTCTTCACAAAAACCTGAGGAGATTATATGGTGGTGTCCTTCAAAAATGTTATTAGGTGCACAGTAGATATTCGTTACTGGCGTGTGTCTGTAGAATTAGCAAAAAGAGTGAGGAAGGATCGTAGAAAGTTGCGTTCTCTTGTTTGTGATAGGTATACAAGATGTATGCACTAGCACAAGCAGCAGGCTTAGCACGAGAACCGTAGAGAGAGAAACGTTTTGTCGACAGATGAGTAGACAAAAATGACGGTCTCGTCTATAAAATTGACAGTTTTCTATCGAGAAATGCAGACAAGCGATTTCAATTCTACAGTAAATAGAAAGCGTCTTGCTAAGCCCGCAGTTCTTGCCCCTCAAAGTGGACAACACAGGTTCACATAAAGTGCATAATTAAAAAGCATAGCATAATCAGTCTTTAACGTTCCCACTGCTGGGTCACAGACCTCTCTACGAGAGAGAGTGGGCCATAATGCACCACGCGGGCCGAGTACGGGTTCGTGGAAGTTACTTGTCTAAGAATTTTTAGTTCTTCTAGGAAATGCCGCTGCCGGTTTCCTCACGATGTTTTCCGTCACCATTTTGGGAGCAGGGGTGATGGATGGTGATGATGAAAATTTTGAGTCGTGGACGTCCTCGTTGCCCCTTAGAACTCACTTGTCAGAAGATAAAGGTATAATGTATTGACTCGTGTGAAGGCCTCTTGCAATGCGTGTAACTACAATTTCCTCATATGTGACAGTATAGTTTTACCTATGTCATTATTTAAGGCTTAATTGATACAATCCTGCGACGTTAGAGTTTTGGACTATAGTCAGAAATATAGGGCATAATAGCAGCACAAGGAGGGAAAAAACTAAACGATAATACTGAAAAAGTGTTGAAACTACGCTACGTTGAGCTCATGCATCAACGAGATGATTCACATTTTTAACAGCACAATACTCAGATCCGTCCTATCCGTCGGGTCAAAGTCAAGTATGCTCCTGCTCCCTGGCTTACTCCTGCCATTAAGGATGCGATGGCAAGTAGGGACAGAGCCAAAAGAAGGTTAAAACGCTGTCCTTCCGAGCGCTACTTGAAAGCGTTTAAAGTGCTGCGTAATCGCTGCAGTCGTATGTGCAGAGATGCAAAGAGACGTTACTTCCATAATTATCTCAACAACCGTAACTCTTCAGAAGTTTGGAAGTTTCTAAAAACTGTCGGCATTGGTAAGTCTCCTGTTGCTTCCAGTAATGACACTGATGTGTGTGCTCTTAACAAACATTTCACCCACCCCCTTGTTACGTTGGATCCGCACGTCAAATCGGTTACTTTAAATAAACTTTCACGCTTGCCTATGCCGCAGTGTCCTTCTTTTGAGCTAAGTCCTATAGGTGAAAGTGAGGTCAAAAAATCTATTTGTGCTATCTCCTCCTCTGCAGTTGGTAATCACAATCTTTGCTCAAGAATGATTTCTCCTATCCTCCCCACATTGCTTCCCATCTTGACCCATATTTTTAATTTCTCCTTGTTTTCTTGTACTGTTCCTGAGGTCTGGAAACAAGCTCATATTATCCCCTTACCCAAAATTCCTAACCCAGTCTCTCCGACCGACTTTCGACCCTTTTCTATCCTCCCATTTCTCTCTAAAGTTCTTGAGCACATTGTTCATCAGCAACTTTCTGCCTTTCTATCTTCGAATTGCCTTCTTAGTCCTTTTCAATCTGGTTTTCGAACCGGTCATAGCACAGTAACGGCTCTTCTGAAGGTTACTGATGAAATTCGCTTGGCTATGGACAACAAATCTCTCACCTTGCTTGTACTTCTGGACTTTAGCAGTGCCTTTAACTCTGTCGATTTCGACATCCTTCTAGGGATCCTTAAATGTTTCAATTTCTCTTCTTCTACTGTAGATTGGTTCGACTCCTATCTTAAAGGCCGGACGCAGCGGGTTCATCTCGTAGAGACTGACCTGACTGGTGTTCTCTTACCGCGGGTGTGCCTCAGGGTGGCGTTCTCTCTCCTCTTCTCTTTTCTATTTTCATTAACTCCGTCACCAGAGTTATCTCTTCCCACTTCCATCTCTATGCCGACGATCTGCAGCTTTACAATCACTTCTTAAGGCAAGATGCGGAAGCAGCCGTGTCTGCCATGAACAGTGACCTGGATTTGATAAGCGAGTGTTCGCGGTCCTTTGGACTGCTAATCAACCCTAAGAAATCCCAGGCCATAATTATCGGTGGAAGGTATATGCGGAATAGGCTCGATATTGCGTCGCTGTCTCCATTCAGTCCGAGTGGAGTTCAGATTGAATACGCAAATACAGTTAAAAACCTGGGGGTGACCTTGGACTCTTACCTATCGTGGACTACCCATGTTGCTCAAGTCAGTCGCAAAGTGCACTACACGTTCCATTCGTTGAAATACCTCCAGAGCTTCTTGCTCTTGAATACCAAAATCTCCCTTGCTCAAACTCTCATACAGCCCATCATAGACTACGCTGATACCTGTTTTTTGGATGCCACCGAGGAGCTTTTAAATAAACTTGAGCGTTTGCAAAATATCTGCATTCGTTTTGTTTTTAATCTTAAAAAGTATGATCATGTTTCTAACTTTCGCAAGATTCTCAAGTGGCTCCCCATTCGTCTTCGCAGGAACTCTCGGATATTGTGTCTGCTATTTAACATCCTTCATAATCCTAGTACGCGATCCTATCTGCGGGAACGTTTTTCCTTCGCTCGTCCTTCTGATGCACCTTGCAGGTCGCATCTTAGAAATCTCCTTAAATCCCCTCCCCACTATACCGACTTCTACTCCTACTCCTTCACTGTGCACGCGATTCGGCTGTGGAATTCACTTCCGCCTGACATTAGGGACTGTCGAACTGTTGCTGTATTTAAAAGAAGAGTGAAAGAACACTATCTTTCCACTTTGCCATAGTTGCATATTATGTATTTATTATTTTATACTATTAATTAGGAGTATACAGTATATTAAGTATTTTAGTGATATTTATTTTAGAAGTATGTTTTTATGTAAGTATATTCTCTTATTGTATAATTAAATTAGTGAATAGTTTTATTTTGTTTTCTTTTTTACCTTACACACGTTGTCTACATCTCTATGTCTACTGTCCTATTGCAGGTATGCTGGAAGAGATTTCATTAGAAATAAGCATCACATTTGTACGTATTTTTCTGTTCCTTTCTTCTTGTCTGTTTATATGTGTATACATAAACTGTTAAATAAAATCAAATAAAACCAGCTAAGTGCGTGTCCGACCACGTACAATGAAGGGTTCCGTAGTTGGGAATTTTGGGAAGAATTTAAGTTGAAAAACATTTTTTCCCATACATCGATATACGTCACAGTTATTTCTCCAACTGCAAATTTAAGGTGGTCGACTATAACTCGTTAACTTGTAAAGTCTACTTAGCTGTGATAGGTTTCCTTTTAATTTCATTATAATTATGTACTACGGCTGTGAATTTTTTCACATCTCGGGGTGAGGGGGGGACACTTGACTCAACGGCTTGACTAACAAAAATTTGCACTTTAAAGCTTCATATTACGCTTAAGCAAACGGATCGTTGAATTGAAAAATGGTGTTCACAGACCCGCAATATTTAAACGGCCTATCCAACGATATCCCACACCATGGGATAGACGAGAGAAAAAAAATATCATCCCTACTTTATGTGCAAGGGAGGTACCCTAAAAATTTTCTTTCAAGATTTTGTATTACCACTTTGTCGGCGTGATTAAAATGTATACCTATGCCAAATTACCTAGTACTAAGCGTTTCTGAGCTTCAGCGGGGACAGACAAACAAACAGACCGACAGACGGACATGGCGAAACTGCCCATGGGTTTCTTATTTACTACGGAACCCTAAAAAACTGTATGTAAGCTGGAGTTACGTCACCCCAGCTGCTCATGTCATATCTTCTGAACGAAAGATGATATATATACGAGTAGCTCCTTTGCACGTAAAGTGGGGATGATATTTTTTTATCGTCTACCCCATGGTGTGGGATATCGTTGGATAGGCCGTTTAAAAATATTGCGGGTCTGTGGACACCATTTCTCGATTCAAGGATACGCTTGTGTAATATTAAGCATTAAAGTGCTAATGTTTGTTAGAGTCAAATATAATGAAATTAAAAGGAAAACTATCACAGCTAAGTAGGCTTTACAAGTTAACGAGTAATAGTCGACCAACTTAAATTTGCAGTTGGAGAATTGACCGTGGCATATATCGTATGGGAGAACATCTTTTTCAACTACAATGTTAAGTTTGTTTTTGGTATAAATTCATCCCATCTTCCCAAATACAGAACCCTTCATTGTGCGTGGTTCGACACGCACTTGGCCGGTTATTTTTTAGTATTATCATAAAATTTGTTCCTTCCTTGTGCTGCTATTATGCCTTATTTTTTTTACTATTGTCTAAAACTAGTGATGCAACGGAACTGGCATAACGGAAGCAGAAACGGAAACAGATGTCAAAAGTAAATCTTAACGGAAGCGGAAACGGAAACGGAAGCGGAAACGGAAGCGTTAACACTATGAAAAAAAAAGCACAATTGTACATTTAAAACTTTTTTTTATTAAATTTGTATTTTAGTAGTCAAAATTAAACAGCGGCAAGTTATATTTAATAAAGAGTAACTTGGCCGCTTTTTCACCTTTCAGCCAATTTCGATGTTCTTCATATATTAAACCAGCTCCGCTAAATAATTGCTCGCTGGCTACACTGGTGGGGGGAGCTGATAAGTATTGGCGAACTATTGGCAAAATATGGGGGTATTTGTGCGCATTTCCATTCCACCACATAAGGGTCCCCGCTTCCGTTCAGAGTTCTGTTATAAAGTTTGCGGAACCAGAAGCAGAAACGGAAGTGAAAAAAAATGCGGAACTTCTGCAGTTGCGGAAGCGGAAGCAGAGTTCTGTTGCAACACTATCTAAAACCCCAACCCCAACCTCACTGGTTTGCTTGTACTGCATGAGGAAGCTGAGGTGACGATACTCCAGCTAACACACAGTAAACGGCTTATATTAACAAAGTTTTCGTGGCTTCTAAATTAAGACTGGCGTCTTTCATTGCTGCAATAATACCTTAAATATTGGCATATAAGTAGAATTATTATATCACATATGAGGAAGTCATAGTTACGCACATCCTCTTTGCATTGAAGACCTGAGGGTCAACAGATATTTATCTAATTAACCCTACTTGTGTTATCAATTATATAAGTGCTGTTATCCAATGTATTAATGTTGCCTGTCATGAGGTCCAGTGTATAAAATAGTATATTTATAGTACAGAATGCAGAGTTGAACAGTTTCTGAAGAAAATGAATATTAAACATCATAATCTGTTTCCGGGTCTTTAAGTGTAAAAGGAGTCCACGGACGGCCCAAGGACACGTGTCATATCTGCGTCGATTTTTGTTCAATTTTGTCACTGATACACAAATAAAAATCCTCTGCACCAAAACCTGAGTCTCAGCCGCATCTGCCAGTTCTAGACGGATAGATAACTTTTTTACCTAGATATAAATAACAGACAGGTTTCAGTTTTCTTTTCTCATTAATCCTTTTCACCTGTTTTCAAAAGTTTAATATTGTATCTTCAATTAACTGAAATAATGCTGCCAGGCAATTGTAACAAATAACTGGAAAAATTATATTATCCCAAAAGAATAGAATAGAATACTCTTTATTATGTACACCATAAAAATTACAGATACAAATGTTGAAATTTTACAAGGGGTGACACAATGGGCGGTCTTGTCGTTAAAAGCGATCTTTTACGGACAACCTTACCTTTTAATAGGTACTTCAATAGCCGTTGGTCCATACACGAGCAGCACGTTGCCAACGGCAGAGGCAACTGCAGTCGGCTGTGACTGCCGTCGGCACACGTCGGCGGTAGTTGCAGCCGTCGACTGCAACGTGTCGCTCGTGTATATGAGTAGGTACATTCTCAAATACACGAGTGGCATGCGGCAACTGCAGCCGTCGACACTCGTCAGCGGTAGCCGTCGACGTGTCTACGAGTGTCGTCGGCTGCAGTTGCCTCTGCCGTTGGCAACGCTCCGCTCGTGTATATGAGCACTAACAGTCGGACTGATTCTGATACCTACTTCACCAGGCGACCCTGGCGTATTTCACAGGCAAAACATTCCCTATACCTATTCGAATAAAGTTAATTTTGCATTAGCTTATATTACAAATACGCCAATTGTAGCGAAAACATGAGAGATTATAACCCTTTCAATCAAAGCACTCGGCAGACGGATAACGAATTTATTAGGGTAGCTTTTTGTTCATTTCAAAAATACTAGTATTACCAGTTACAATGGGGTGTTTCAAGACCATTTTTTACAATTCTAGCGAACTTTTTAAATGATTGATCAAACGTATTCAAAAGATATTTTCATGTATTTTTTGTGAGGCTTTAGTAAGTTTTTAATATCTATAGCTTCTACTATTATGCTAAATACCTATTCAGTTGCATCTGGTTGCAAAGCTGACCATGACCTGAGATACTTACCTAAAATATTTATTATTATTAGCTTTCACCACACTAGTTCAAGTAATAATAATTCTTATTTGGCTTATGTTGGGCACATACATTTGCCTGACATATTATTTATTTCATTTCCGATCCTCGTGGGCTCAGTGTTTCGATTTGTGTTGATAGAATGTGCTGATTCAGAAATGCGGGGCGGACCGAGCATACAGACTCTCAAACTTAAAGCGATTAATTCAATTAGACCATTTACAGGCACTTTTGAGTAGTCAATTCGGTCAGACGGCAAGATGAAGCTAGTTGCTCATTCCAAAGAGTAGTAGGTTCCTATGAAGAAGAACGGGCAAGAAACCACTTCGGCACTTTTGAATTATACATGATAAGTTCGTGGTGCGTGAGGGGCTTGTGGCTAAGTGATAACAGCCGCACGGGTCGATCGATCAGGTTAAGCTACGCTTGCCGCGGTTGGTCCGTGGATTGGTGACCATCTTTACATACCACTCCGTGCCTCGGAAAGCACGTTAAGCCGTTGGTCCCGGCTGTCATTTGTAGATCTTTGACAGTCGTTACGGGTCGTCAGAAGCTCGAAAGTCAACCAGTCTTACCAAGGGGTATCGTGTCAGATAGGCAGTCGCTCCATGTAAAATACTGGTATTCAGCTATATCCAGTAAGACTGAAAGCCGACCCCAACATAGTTGGGAAAAGGCTAGGCAGATGAGATGAAGTTCGTGGTGCGTGTTCAGACTCATCATTAGGTGACCTTCCTCATGGATGAGTTTTGTCCGAAAGGTGAGCTGTATCGGCGTTTGCGCGGTCGGCTACGCGACACCTCGCAGCACAACACGCCGTCACTTCGTGTGCAGTAGTTTTTAAGTTTGTTGTAGAAAATATTATTATGTGTTAGTAAGTTTGTAGTTATTGTTTTTATACGTAAATGAGTATTGTGTTTTTATGGGCCTTAGTTGCCTGAAATAAAGGATATTATTCTTATTGTTATTATTAAATGGAGTGGGGATATTGTAGGAGGTAATCAGGTGCGTTAAACTGAACAACTTACCCCAAGGAACATAGGTCGAAATCTTAAAATGTAATTCCACTGCTCATACAAAGTGACCGGTCACGTGACTTATCTTTGTATGAGAAGTTGAATTTTATTTTTTATATTTTGACCTGTTTCTTGGGGAAAGTTGTTCAGTTTTATGCACCTGTTTACCTCCTACAATAACGGATTAGCTCCTAAAATAGCCGCACTCCTTTTAACCTGTTAAAGCCCCGCGCCACACCGATTCGGAGTCAAACAATAGAAAATCAATTGTGTCTCATTAGCAGTCCTTGACCAATTAAACGTATCCTGTAGTGTTCCAAAATATTGGTAACACTTAAGTAACATCTAAAATTAAAACCACAATCTTTGTATAATTCAAATATTTAATGTTATACAATTTGCAGCTTATACACGTAGAGAATGTACATATGTATCAATCTAATTAACATAATTACAAGTAGGTGCAATCACAAGTGAATGAAGTAGACAATACGACCGTTATAGTGACACGAACAAATATTTAGATAACATGTGATGGCAAAATAGCTCAAATAATATAAGGTTATGATCTTTCTAATGTCTAAGTTGGTCAATTTATATTAATTTAAAGAACTTTAGAAGATTTATAAAGTATGATGATTTTACTAAAGTACAAAAATATGAGAATCATATGAGATCCGGTAGTCAAACATTTGATACATCATCTTCACAGTATCTAAGCCATTTTGCATTCAAACGATAATAATATTTTATTAATCATACACATTTTTGGATGGATTATGTTTTTCATTTAAACTAAAATAATAACTATTAAAGCTAACCATTAAAACATATTAAAGTATAAATTAAAAACTATTTACAAAATATTACAAAAGGTTTTATTTTCATTACACAAAACATTAATCATTTATTAGTAAAAAAATATTAATTCAATGGTATTCTTAAATATTATTGTTTCTGTTTATGTACTTGTTGTGAACACAAGACAAAATATGACATGGCACAAAATAGTCCGAAATTATGTGACAAACGTATAATACTGTGACAATGTCGAAAATGATCAAAACATGTGCTTCTGCCGACCCCGTGCGAGGTGGCGTGAGGATATCAAAAGCGTGCTGTAGCCGACTCAGAACTGTGCTGAGTCGCTTAGACGTTTTGGAGATGGCGCATACACATATTGACAGACAACGTGGTAGGTGACTATCGCGCTTATGTCAATAGGAGCCAGCACTTGTGTAGGTATGTCAATTTCTTTCATATCTTCGAGTCTTGTAAGACTGTCTAGTTGTTTTCTTTACCTTATATCATACAATTATTTGGCCATTTCTATTCTAATGTTATGTTAAAAGAATCACTCTAGCACACTCAAAACTAATATTATTCCCATGAACTCCCCGTAGACATAAACCCACCATAGCTAAGGTATTGTATGTTATGAGATGTATTAAAATGAGGGTTTTTAACAATAGTTGTACATTACAAGGAAAAACTAATACACTTTGATAACAGTATAAAATAAGTTCAGGATTTTAACAAAATATCAATATTAAATATAACTAGTTGATTCACACTTCTTTCTTTAAAGTCTTTGGACCAGCCCAAGTTATGTACTTTTGGTTATCATTAAACCGAAAATAGAATACATTTCGAATATTCTGCAATTTCAGTCATTTTTCGATTTCACTTTTAATAACACATTTAGAGATTTAATTTTAAGATTCAACACCTAATAGTTGCACTCGAAAACTAGGCTCGATAATTCAAAACGTTCACAGTTGCAATCCAGAGCCTTATATCCTAATTTTTAAAGTCCAAGGTTGGTGATTTCTATTGCGTACCAAAACCATTTTTGTCTGGCTTGGGAATAACACTAACGACAGATTTTTTGTGCGATCAAGTCTGCGACGAACAAAAATCTGCGAACTTTTCAGTTGGATGACAGAAAATTATGTGATGCACTTTTTTGTGTGTAAAGTGAAGAAACTTTAATGAAGTAACAATCGTAAAAAAATGCAGACATGACTGTCTTAGTGTTCGGGAGATTTGACCACACAAAAAGTCTGTAATTAGCGTAGGTCCTTACTCTCATATCGAGGCTAGCCTTTATTCACACCAGTAAGCTGGTACCGGCCCGCGTCACACGGCGGAGTACTTGCGGCCGTCGTCGCTGGAGTAGCAGTGCTGGCAGTGCAGCCTGTGCATGCGCACGCGCACGTCGGTACCGGCCCGCGTCACACGGCGGAGTACTTGCGGCCGTCGTCGCTGGAGTAGCAGTGCTGGCAGTGCAGCCTGTGCATGCGCACGCGCACGTCGGTACCGGCCCGCGTCACACGGCGGAGTACTTGCGGCCGTCGTCGCTGGAGTAGCAGTGCTGGCAGTGCAGCCTGTGCATGCGCACGCGCACGTCGGTACCGGCCCGCGTCACACGGCGGAGTACTTGCGGCCGTCGTCGCTGGAGTAGCAGTGCTGGCAGTGCAGCCTGTGCATGCGCACGCGCACGTCGGTACCGGCCCGCGTCACACGGCGGAGTACTTGCGGCCGTCGTCGCTGGAGTAGCAGTGCTGGCAGTGCAGCCTGTGCATGCGCACGCGCACGTCGGTACCGGCCCGCGTCACACGGCGGAGTACTTGCGGCCGTCGTCGCTGGAGTAGCAGTGCTGGCAGTGCAGCCTGTGCATGCGCACGCGCACGTCGGCGCCGGCGCGGCCGTCGCCCAGGCGCGCGCCGCACACGGCGCACGTGAAGCACCACACGTGGTAGCACAGCGACAGCGACTCGATGATCATGGCGGCGCCGCGACCTGGAACACGGAATAGGTTAGGTGTTTTACAGTTGTGCATGTCGATTCTGTAAAAATCTCACCGTGAAAACTCGCGTGGAGTGAGCTGTCAGTGTCATCCCACTGATGCTAGGGAGTGACCAAGCATTACATTTATAATTATAATCGAGATTTTAATATTATTTTTATGCTAATTCTAAATCTAAATTGATCATTTTATATTATTTCAAAATTAGTATATAAGCGCTGAATTCTTACTACTTAGGGTTTTTTTTTAAATAAAATAGCAAAACAGAAATTCAGTCAGAAACTCAATTTGTTTTTTTTTTTATTCTAAAAGGTTTGGATATTTTCGCAGCCGCCATCTTGCTTTTTAGATTTGACCTAACTATCGGCTTTAACACCCCCGCAAAACCATGAAAACGACACCCATGATGAAAAATCTGAACATTTTCGAAGCCGCCATCTTGCTTTTTAATTTTGACCTCACTATCGGATTTAACACCCCCGAAAACCCTGAAAACGATACCCATGATAAAAAATCTGAACATTTTCGCAGCCGCCATTTTGCTTTTGAATTTTGACATTACTATCGGATTTAACACCCCCGAAAACCATGAAAACGATACCCATGATGAAAAATCTGAATATTTTCGCAGCCGCCATCTTGGTTTTTAGATTTGACCACATTATCGGCTTTAACACCCCGAAAACCACGAAAACGACACCCATGACGAAAAATCTGAACATTTTCGCAGCCGCCATCTTGCTTTCAATTTTGACCTCACTATCGGATTTAACACCCCTGAAAACTATGAAAACATGATGAAAAATCTGAACATTTTCTCAGCCGCCATCTTGCTTTTTAGATTTGACCTCAGTATCGGCTGTAACACCCCCGAAAACCATGAAAACGATGAAAAATGTTTGTAGCCGCCATTTTGGATTTTGGTAAAACCAAATTTTTGTTTGTCGCGCATTTAAAAAAGAATGGCAAATTAAAAAAAAATCTCAACTTGATATTGTTAATAGCTCCTCACGCGCAAGCGCGGCGTGATCTTATCACTTCACCCGATTCTCGTAACCATAGTAACCACTCGCGCCGGCTAGGTGAAGTGAGTCGGTAAGCGCGACGCGCGAGTGTCGTGATCTTATCACTTCACTCAATTCTGGTTGCCATAGCAACATCACTTCACTTGGGCTGGGTGAAGTGAGCCTAGCCAACCGCCGGCCGGTGCGGGCGCTGCGCGAGTGTCAGTTGAACTGTTGAATTTTGTTACAGTATTGATGACGGTGATTTTATGAATATTATTTTATTATTGGCAACGCGTAGGTCGGTATAAATTTACCTACTTAAAATAAAATATTAGAAAGGTACTTATTAAATAATCCGCACGGTTTTTATTCAAATGGCTTATGTATACAGACACACACATCGTGTAGTTAGGTTTCCACATACTCGTAGTTTGTGAGGGGATAAATTCTATGGTCCGTCAGCCAGGCACACTTTTAGCACTCGATCACTTGACACACTCGGTTATCTCTTCTTATTGAAAATATTTGGGTTAATAACAACGCTGAATAACGTCGCACAGGCTTTAGTCGACTCAAAACACATCGCAGTTGGGTCATGGGATTGCGTTTATTTAATCAGTTAAAACACATCGCGATTGGGTCATGGAATTGCGTTTATTTAATCAGTTAACTGATTATGATCAATAGAATTGGCATAAAAATATTATTAAAATCTCGATTATGATTGTAAATGTAATCCTTGGTCCATCCCTAGTATCCGGTGGAATGACACTGACAATTCACTCCACGTTCACTTCACTTAAGTTTTCACGGTGAGAAGGTTACAGAATAGCACTGCAGATAGCTGTTAAAGTAGGTGTTATTTGATGCTCAGAGCTGCAGTGTTATTCTGTAACCTCACCGTGAAAAATTACGTGAACTGAGCGCTGAGCGAACTGTCAGTGTCAGCTCACCTGATGTTAGGGATGGACCAAGGATTACATTTTACAATCATAATCCGAGATTTTAATAATATTTTAATGCTCATGCTATTGATTATTTTATAAATTATTTCAAAGCTAGTATACGTATAAGTAGTTTGTTATTATGAACCATTTCTTAACTGATTAAAAACGCAATCCCATGACCCAATCGCGATGTGAAGAAGCGATAGTAAGCGACGTTATTATTACAAAACAAATTCATCATGGGTGTCGTTTACATGGTTTTCGGGGGTGTTAAAGCCGATAGTGAGATCAAATCTAAAAAGCAAGATGGCGGCTGCGAAAATGTTCAGATTTTTCATCATGGGTGTCGTTTTCATGGTTTTCGGGGGTGTTAAAGCCGACAGTGAGATCAAATCTAAAAACCAAGATGGCAGCTGCGAAAATGTTAAAGTTTTTCATCATGGGTGTCGTTTTGTTTTCATGGTTTTCGGGGTGTTAAAGGCGATAGTAAGGTCAAAATTAAAAATCAAGATGGCGGATGCGAAAATGTTCAGATTTTTCATCATGGGTGTTTTTTAATGGTTTTCGGGAGTATTAAAGCCGATATTAAGGTCAAAATTAAAAATCAAGATGGCGGCTGCGAAAATGTTCCGATTTTTCATCATGGGTGTCGTGTTCATGGTTTTCGGGGGTGTTAAAGCCGATAGTGAGATCAAATCTGAAAAGCAAGATGGCGGCTGCGAAAATGTTCAGATTTTTCATCATGGGCGTCGTTTTCGTGGTTTACGGGGGTGTTAAAGCCGATAGTGAGATTAAATCTAAAAAGCAAGATGGCGGCTGCGAAAATGTTCAGATTTTACATCATGGGTGTCGTTTTCATGGTTTTCGGGGGTGTTAAAGCCGATAGTGAGATCAAATCTAAAAACCAAGATGGCAGCTGCGAAAATGTTCAAATTTTTCATCATGGGTGTCGTTTCATGGTTTTCGGGGGTGTTAAAGCCGATAGTGAGATCAAAACTAAATCTCAAGATGGTGGCTGCGAAAATGTTCAAATTTTTCATCATGGGTGTCGTTTTCTTGGTTTTTGGGGGTGCTAAAGCCGATAGTGAGGTCAAAATTAAAAACCAAGATGGCGGCAGCGAAATTTTTAAAATGTTTCATCATAGGCGTCCTTTTCATGGATTTCGAGATAGAATAAGATAGCGCGGCATCGTTGCCGTTAAAATTTTAATTTTATTGTCATATTGTTAAGTTACATTTCTATACGTCGGACAATAATCCCTTGCCATGCCGTACCGCCAGTGGGCCCGGCCCTAAGACACAGAATATTTTTTAGACTTGGTTTGTAGTCCTGAAATCTGTTCTCAAAAGACTATCGCTGACAGGTTTTGGCCAATTCAAATGCGTTAGCAGGCAGGAAGGTTAGATCTTCAGGAGCCGAGCAAAAAGAAAACAAGTCAAAAAGAATGCTTAGCGAAAACGAAGTAAAGCCCACCCGCGGCGGACGATGCGATGCGACGCCGTCGGTCGGAGCCGAGGGAGTTTTATAAAAATGTGGCTGTTATTTTAGTTTACTGTGTAGAATACCTAAAACAAAATAAAATTGAAAATGGCGGACAAATATCATGTTACGCCACGTGCACAGTAAAACGTCTGTGTGAGAGGACATGATTAGAGCTGCCATTTTCAATTCGTTTCTTGATTTAGCACGGTTTATTTTAAACTCGCTAAGATGCTAATCATCCCCTGTCACTTTTTTTAGATTAATGCAATGTTTAAGACCGGTGCATGCAGTAAGTTATTGACGAGAGTAAGTATAGGAATGAGATACTTACTCTCTGTTAGTTTGTTATAAAATGATTGAAAATAAATGTTGGTGTTTATTAACCTATTGACCGCCACGTCAAAAAAGCAAAAACGTGCCCTCGGCGTCAAGTTACGACATATTCCTTTGTTATGTCATCAATACATGGCTGTGGCGGTCAAAGGTTAAAGTGATTGAACTCATTGATGCTATTCCACTGCCACTTCTTCAGCAACAATCATACTTATATTTTTTAGAACGTATAGTGCTAGTTTCATTGCGTGCGGATTTACACATTCTGTTCACGACTCTCTAGGGCTACCGCCATTGTGCCCAAAAATAGCAGTAGTAGCACCAAATGTTTTGAGAATTTTTGGATAAGTTTCCCAGCGTTATATCGTCACCTTACAGTGAATACATCATACTTGCAATAAACGCTATTTCAGAGGGGAAAATAGGTTTTTTTTTTGTTTTAAATGGCCGTCATTGAAGTTCCCATGGATCCCATCATCATCAATAGAAGGCCACGACAATTAGAAACATTTTAGAACAAACATTCGAAGAAAAAAAAAATCTTTTTCCTGTACGAGGTTTTCACTTTTCACTACACAGCGACGATATATTGATCGTTTAAATTCTACTGCTGTTTACATTTTGTCGTTTTATAATATAAAGCGACTTATTCGTGATAAAGTGCAGGTATGGGAGTTATTGTGCATCGTCGGTGTGCGTACATTCGTACCTAGTTCGTCCCCACAGTGCGAACACTTGCGCCGGCCGCTCACGCTCAGCAGCTTGTCCTCCCGGTGTTCAGTCCGCGCGGGCCGCTTTACGTCGGTTGATAGTTGCGGTTGGCTGGAATATTGACACATTTTATGTTAGTTAAGGTTTTTATTTTGAAGCTGCAAATTATTATGATTTTATATTATGACTAGCTGTTGGCCGCGGCTTTTTCAAAATATCTATTTATATGCTATCTGCCAGTGAAACTCCCGTCAAAATCGGTCCAGCCGTTTCAGAGATTAGCCGGAAGAAACAGACAGACAAAAAAATTAAAAGTTGTTTTTTGTTATAAGTACCGAATATACTTTAATGCATTTAGTAAAATGCTGTTATTTTGACATTATAAACTGACACTTCAATTTTATTTATTTGTAGATTGTCAATAATCTGATTAGTTCTTATTTAAAAGAATAATAATTTTGGATTTCTAGAAGGATTAATCTCGATGTTACTTGAATTGTTGTTATTTGACTGTGTATTCAAATTTAGTTTTGTATGTTAATTGATCGTTGTAGTACAATGCGGAAGTAAAAGTTCATGTAGACTTGATGTTATATCTGATGGGTTATTTATTGTAGTTAACAGGAGTGTGAACAGTTAAAAACTATTCAACATATAAATTTAGGAGGAGGAGCCTTGTGACATTCTATTTTTACCGAAATAAAAAAGGAGCTGATTTTTTTTAACCAACTTTAAAAAAGGTGAGTTTTTTTTCGTGTTTGTATACCAATTTATTCGTGATTACTGGACCGATTTACGTGATTCATGTCCATTTGGTAGAGGAAGTCTGTAGTCTTTTAATAAGCCTAAAAAAAAAATATATATTCCTTAATTAATAATAATTAATTCATAACGATCATTGATTGATTGTTTAATCAATTAATTATGTAATTGCTTTTTTTGCTTGTGTCGTTTTTGAGTATCTATGTTGATGATGTTGTTATTTCCACACAGTAAGTAGTGTTACATGAATTTGTGTGGCGTAAAAAGAAAAAATATATTTTTTTTAGAAAAGAAACGAAGGAACAAAAACGTTGGTTCAGTTATTTTGTCCCTTAGTCGACTGTTAACTGTGAGGTGGTGATGTGAGATGTGAAGCTGCCCTCACCTGGCGGCGTGCGCGGGCTGCGCGCGGCGCTGCGCCGCCCGCTGCTCCTCTATGCGGCGAGCCTCTGCCTCCTGGAAACGTGTACAATATTGCATTCAACCAAATAAATTAAATGAAATTGTTTATTCTGTAAATAAGATATTAGATTATTATGTTCCGTGTGGTGTCGGACATAAAGAATAGCACCATCCCATTTCTTCCCATGGGTGTCGTAAAAGCTAAGGGACTCACTAGAGAATGGGCAGCCGCGTTCTCTATGCATTTTAACACCATACTGCGATCGCCAACCCGCCTGCCAAGCGTGGCGATTATGGCAAACCACCCCAATATTGGGGGAGGCCTATGTCCAGCAGTGGACGTCTTTCGGCTGGAATGATGATGATGATGATGATGAAGATATTATAATCACTTTTACACGTCATATTAAAAAAAGAAATTAAAAATAAGCTAGATGGAGTCGACATTTCCTATCTGACTACCCCTGAGAAGAAATGGCGAAACAAACTCAAGGGTCAAAGTCTCTTTTAAAGTCCAGACATAATCTTGGTCATATAAAAATACACTACATTATCATAATTATACATCTTTATTTATCTCAATATCAAATTACAGGCACTGGTTTATAAGATGCACAATCTTAAATAGACGAAGGTATCTCAAATAGGTCGTGAGTTGCATCTGTAACCCGGCTCTCTTAGATAGGACATCTAAATTTGACAGCTAAGGTACTGTCGCGGGCATCAAAATCGAACTACCGTAAAAACTATTCCTGCTTGCAGCGCTCGGTCGCTTATTTTATTGCTGAGCCACTTGTTTTTGTAATTGAAAAAAAAAAACGGGTAAAGGGTGGTCAGACTACAATCTGACAGGTCTGTGATCATTGTAACAGAGTCTGAGAAATATAATTAAACAAAAAAAAATTTTTTTTTGGTTGATGCAAAAAGAGGCGGTAAACAAATGTGGACATCGCGAGCATTGGATTTTGTTTTGAAAGTGTCCGATTTGGATGCCCGCCATAGTACCGCGTCCAATTTTGTAATGTTAGTTTCAAGGTAACTTGTAGGCAAAGTAAATATCCTGAACTTGATGGTTGGAAAGAGCCAACTCTTAACTTGGCAGTCATACTCTTTCCTTCTATATTAAGTTGGAGTTTATATATGTCGATGACCATTGGTTGGGACGATAATTCCGCATTTGCCCATTAAGACGCTGACAACACCTAAACCGCGGTCACTGTCAGATTCCATAGAAAAGAAAGAGAATCGCGATGACACAACGCTTGTAATTTATTGCAAAATATGAAGTAATTATCTATTTACTCAAAATTGAGTTGAGTAATCGAAAATAAAAAACAACCAAGTTCTGCATTCAAATAAGACGTACTTGTTATTGATTAAATACGTAACGTATGTTGATATTTGATACAAATATTTTGGATTAGAACTCAAGGTAAGAGGTTAGTTTACCGTTAGTTTGATCGAGATTTTTTTTTTCAAACGTGCTTTGGTAACAACCAAGTTTTGGGAAATATGTTCAAAATGAACATATATTTTTTCCGCAACCACAAACTATACAGATTTGACATTTTTTTTCTTAAGAGAAGCCTATTTCGGTCAATTGGGTCTTGTCAGCGCCTTAAGGTGGATCCGCAATGGTAGCCCGCAAAATTCAAATGTTCCTAACGCTATTTGTCTCTTAGTTAGATTTGTTAACTTAGAGAGATGTATTAATGATTCTATTTCTGTAAATACATATTTGTTATGGTCGCGAATCATATTTGATCAAGATACAACCTGACACTGACCGGTAAATTGTAAAAAACCGGATCCACCTTAAGAACAAATCTGCTCTAGACGTCGTGTTACTATAAGTATACGTAGTAGAATATCAACTTTTGTGATCATTCCCCATGGCCTAAAAGTTTTTTGCAGATGGTCGAGAGCGAGAAATCAGTCGATTAAATCGTGGATAGCTTTACCTGTATAAGCCAGTGTTGATTGTAGTTGTAATTGGCTGGCTTCCGGTTCCGCGCCTGCATCCAGTCTGTGTTGGAGATCAACTTCGGTGTAGGTGCAGCACTCAGAGCCTGGAATATATTAAATACATCATCAGGATCACAAAATATTCAATATATACAAATGAACAAAATTTAATCAAAATAACAGGTTTTTATGGATATGAAAGTAAGACGGTACTTATAACAAAAAAAAAAACATTTTTATGGATTTTTTGTCTGTCTGTCTGTTTGTTCCGGCTAATCTGCGAAACGGCTGAATCGATTTTGACAGGACTTCCACTGGCAACTGATGATATAAGGAGTAACTTAAGCTACTTTTATTTTAGAAAAAGCCATGCGGGCGACGTCGCGGGCCGCTAGTAGTTAATATTAATTTACCTGCAGCGTATGCCTGGTCATGGGATGATAGTTGGCATTGCCGTTGGTGGCCGGCTTCTGGCGCAGCTGAACATTAGCGTACTCCACCGCTGAAGGCACGCGACTGCTTCTGGAAACGTATTGTAGATGGGATTAGTGAGTCATAAGTACAATAAACACACCTTTGGTTAGAAGATGAGGTTTTGAGTTGAATTTGTTATTTTCTAAAACAGCTAAAGCTTACACCAACATCAACAATATCTGTTTGTGTGAATTTTACGCAGTTCGAATAAAGCATGATATTGTTGTTTCATCACCACTGCTCTCAAAACGGTGAAGGAAAACATCGTGAGGAAACCGGCATGTCCTAGAAGCAAACATTCGAGACATCTACCAACCCACACTGGGCCCGCGTGGTGGATTACGGTCCACTCCCTCTCACAGAGAGGAGGCCTGTCTCAGCAGTGGGAACATTATAGGCTGATTATGTATTTTATGTAAGATATTGTTCCTAGCAAATTAGGTTGTGAAAATTTGAGATTTTCTCACATTACAAGACAACATTAAAGCGGAAACACATTGTTTGAACTACGTGCGTCGTTAGTCGATTATTACATCTTTATTTGTTGAACTAGTGTGTGCAAGCACATCAAAAATAGAGCATTTGACTTCTATCAAAGAAATACATGACTTAATACTTATTTTAAATATATTACCTAAAAAGAGACGTTTTGTAAAAAAAGAAATAAAATCAGTGGAAAAATAGGGAAGTTATACGCTTTTAAAATTATTCGTCTATCCTTGTCACACAAAACGATCATTGTATTGAATGGCGCCAAGTTGTGACGTCAGATGCTAGTAGTGCTGTCTCTGTCTGGCATAGACTTTAAAAAAAAACTTCGCCAGTTTTATAGATATTTAAACAATTTTTATCTACTGTGGTTTATTTTTTGTGTATGTTTCGAAAAATCGAATAAAAAAGTAACAGTCAATTATGTGATAATAAAAATATTGTTTCTTTTTTTGTGAAACTCTTGTTTTAATTAGCTACTCCTTCTATTCTAAAGTATATTATTATTATGACGCGAATAACGCGGCGTAACTAACGAAAACAGGCTTCTGAAGACTGAAGAAATACCATTAATTAACTAACCTCATAGTTATCTCCCTCTCAATAGACTCCCGGCTCTTCGGCTTGGGCGGCAGCACAGGTTGCGGGACCCTCATGGGCTGTCCCCTTACCTCCTTTCTCTCATACAACACCTTCCGACTCTCTTCCACGCCAAAATGCCTCTGCATGTGTTCCTCCGACACTATAGGCTTTCTCTTCTCATCCACCATCCTCTCATCCACCCTTTCGGGGACAGAAGGGGGGATGGATGGAAAATTTTCATTTAACAGTAAATTTGGCATGGAGTGTCGATAATGCGGGTTTGCCTTAGGTCTGTTTAAAGGTGGCTTTTCAGGCGATGAAGGGATTGAAGATATGTCTTGAACAGATTTCTGGATGATTCTGGTCTGGTCACGGAGAAGGTTTTCTCTTTGACGGCGTAATTCTTCTTGTTCCAGTTGGAGTAGTTCTCGTTCGAAGCGTAGGACTTCCTATTTTGAGGGTTGAAGGGTTACTTTAAGATTTTGCTTTTGTGATCTTGAAAAGGGTTAGTGTAAGGTCCTATGGTAACAAATAATCCTATAGTAAAAATAAAGGTACCTTATCAAATGTACAAGCTTTAGTATTTATTTATAGGGTTGTTTAACTTAAGTTATTGTTAACTTATGGATAAATTAACCTCATTGATTTATGATGAATTTCCCATAATTTATATTCGGTTATATTTTACAATGAAATAAATTATATTAGTTATTTAGTATAGTTTAATTTAGGATTTATAGAGGACCTTACAGCATAAGTTTTAAAGTAAGTAATTGAACATTTTGATTAGTAAAATAATTAATTTTAGTGACATTAACATGAAGTGCAGGGCTTTAAGCTAGCGTGAATTAAATCTCATTAAGTTTGAAAGACGGTAGAGGAAACTTCGGTTTCAGAAACCATATTTTTGCTTTATTGTTCTTGAAACAGAATAAATCATGTATGGCTAATTCTTATTCTTTATACCAAAGTTATATTAAGAAGCAGGGTTGACTGTGATGCCTTAATTAGATTGTATTCAAAATTCATTGTAAGTTTTTCTTTATACAGGTTGAGTTTTTTAACACAGATCTTTCTTAACAATTTGTAAAAAAAAAAACTGGCAGCTTAGTAAAAAAATAATATACAGTTATTAAAGTGAATATTTAAACCAGTGTTTAAAATGAACATGTTTATGGACCGAAGTTTCCACTTGGAATGTATGTAAGTGTAAAATGTCAATCACCTTGGTGTTCGTATCGTCATACGCCCCGTCGGGCCAGTCCTCGTTAGTCGTCGCCTGAAAGTGACGCCGCACCTCGCATTGTTATTTACAATCACAGAATGGCCACCAATTAGGAACCACAATATTTTTAATCGTGTTTCTTTAACGTAGATACTCCTTTGCAAAGAGATATTTTTGCCTGCTTATATTTTATTTAATAATAATAATAAATCATTTATTTGCAAAAAAGATTACTATGGTGGTAAAATATAAATAAAATAATAAAATATCAACAAAAAAGGTACAAAGGCGGACTCAATGCCTTAGACAACTTACGCTTAATATTGGGAAGCGATTTTTAAACTTGCAACTTCAAATAATTGCAAATAACAGGCGTTAACATTGAAATTATGTGTCTGAACTTTTAACTATCATAATTGATACAGAAAAATCAACTGATGTAGGTAATCCAAGGGTATCCTAATGTCCTTCGATTAATTTGTCAGTTGTAAACAAAGATGAGTTATGACTTTGGAGTCAGAGGCAGGACTTCAGGAGTTGAGTATGACTTCCCAAAGAATAATTTGAAGTTTAAAATCAGATTCACTAAGTGTGTCTCATTCAAATATTATGGTTCCAATGTTAGATGGGAGTTAATTCCTTGAGCAGTTGACAACATCAATGGTTTTATGAAAATGTTTCACAACTAATATAATTGACACGTTTTTGTAAATTATAGTAGAGATGCATGTTTTTATGAAAATATTAAATATTATGAAATAGGTATAAATAACACATGCTATCACCTCTATAAAAGAGGTTTATCCCAGTACTTAGGTTACTTAAGAGTTTAAGTGCGACATGCTAGTGCATTCTAAGTATCTAAGTGCGAGAATACTGCAATGAAGAAAATAAAAGGCAAATAATAATTTAAAATAAATATTTTTTATTTAAAGAATAAAGTATAAGTACATACATAAACAAGAAATGCTTTTGTGACTAATTTAGGTTTTTGCTATTATTCCTCAATAATTAATAAAATAAAGTGATTCTGGCGTTTAAATACGGCGGATAAAAAGCGTTAAAAAGCAAAATAAATGTGTTAATGGCAGCATTGTTTGTTTTAAATACCACATTTTACAAAAATATTTACACATTTTGACCAAAAAATAACAGAATTTTTGAAATATAATAAAGTAACTTTTATTTTTAAATTATGCATTGACCAAAGAGATTAACTATTATTAAATCATTGTACTTTTAACTATTGGTAATTAACTTACACCTAGAATAAAATTATTTTTATTTATGTATCTTATTACCTACATCGCTAAAAAATTATGATCAGCATTGTGATTTCAGTGGTATTTAAAACGACGAAAATTAATCACATAATATAAATAATCATCCTTATATCTAAAGTGCTTGCAAAGCATGTACAGTGCTAGCCCCTACAGTCACAGGCGTGAACTTAGCTTAAATATTGAATAGGAGCAAGGATATAGCCGCTTTTGCTTTTTTTTTGTTCGTATTTAAAATATAAATGGCAGTAGTAGAATTTGTAATTAATAAAAATAAGTTTTCTCCAAATATTCTCAAATTAAAAACATAATCAACTAATACTTGATTCCAATTGAAGAATGAAAGTTAATCAAAAGTAATTTCTAATTGTAACTTAATTAAATAGTAGTGAAGTTAAAGCGAAAGTGGCTGAAATAATTAACCGCTTAATTATCTAATCACCAAAGCGGATAGTTCGAGAAACGACCAAATATATTTCCCATACAAAATATAGCTTAAAAATATATTAAAGAGATCTACTATTTGTACATTGCGACGAAATTATCCATGCTGAAGACTTTGCTATAAAAATCACAACCATATTTCTTTACGATAAGGTTGATTTTTCAAAGAGATGTACCTAATTTCAGCATGCATACTAGCCACTCTACCTAATAGAAATAGGAAACAATGTTTTTAAGTAAATAATTTTCTAATAAATAAAAATATCTTCTAAATAGCATTTCATAATAATGAAATGAAGAAGAGTCTAATATAGATTTCAATTTCGATTTGACACTAAAATTCTTTCATGTTATTAACTAAATGATTTTGTTAAAAATGCGGGTTTGACCATTGAAAACCAATTAAGATACCACCACCACACAGGCTTATGTACGTTTCGGAGTCCGCTATGAAAAATATATTAAAAATAAATTATAGAACTAAATTTATTTTTTAAGAAAAATAGTTATCTGATAAGATAATAGCATAATAAAGTATTATATTTCTATAACAGACTCTTAAAATGTGCAAATGACGTCAATGAAATGTAGTGCCAAATCAAAATGTTTACCGGAAGTAAAAAGGTCATTCAAAGGTGCAAAATTAAATACAAAATTACATGATAACAATAATAAGATAGTGCAATCTAAGTAATATTTTGTTGCTTATTGTGTAAGTAAAATATGTGTCAAAGTACGAACATTCCTTGAATATGTTTAGCAATAATCTATATGATTGCAAATTATTTTGTCTGATACTAATTTATACATGAAATCTAAACGAAGATCAATGAAATCATTAGTCACTTGTTCGATTAATGAATTCAGTGATACATATATTCAGTTACCTTTGCACCTTTCAAAAACTTTTTATTCCTCAAACCCTTTATAATCATGTACATACATATTATAATAAGTTTAAAGTACCTGCTGCTGCTGTATTGTCTTATCGAGACTCTCGATCTTGTCTGTCGGTCCCTCGCTCAGTTCGCTCAGCTTAGTGCTGAGATTCGTGGAGAAAGTCTCTTCTTGCTTCTTTGCTGATTCTTCCTCGTCTGATGTTACTGTTACGTGCGTGTAGGGCTGGAATTGAGACGTTAGGATTGTGAGAATAGAGTTCAGTGTTGTTTTGTATTTTAGTGACAAATTACTAGATTTTTTTCGTCCATTTAGATCCAGGCGATTGGAGACTTAATAAGTCTAGGTTCAAGATAGACTTCAGCTACCACCAATAAAACTAACATTATTTAAGAAAAATACATACTGCATGGCCATTATAATATACAACCATTTACCAAATAGTGTGCAAGACCTACCGCTGACAATGTTTAAAAAATATATTTTCAAACTGCTTCTACTGAAAAGATATTATACGATTAAGGACTATTTAGAAGATAAGTCAATAGAATCTGTAGTTTGTGAGTTAAAATAATTGACATTATAAGTATGTATAAATTTGCACGCCATCGTTTTGGCAGGATATGCAGAAACAAAATTACTGTAACACCATTATGTACCATATTCTAGCAAATAAATATTTTTGAATTGAAGTATTAAAAACTAAGCTTAAAGAAAACGGAGTTAGCACCTGTTACTTATTTATTATATTTCCCAATCGATTTATCAGTTTCGATTAAACATTTTTCCTCATAACTCATTGAGACGGGTTATTCGGTGATTCAGTCATAGAAGTAGTAAATTTGATTTATTGCGGTATTTACAGCTTCATCTTCCAAGATAAATGGTTTTATCACTACACATACTAGGTTTATATTATCATATGGAAGTTTTACAGCAGCACACATACTTAAGGTTTAGGGCAAACTTCCGTAAATTATTAGCCATCGTTATCTGAACGCATGAAAATTATAAGAAGCAAAGGATTATGAGTCATGAAAGGATTCATTTTTTAATGGATATCGTTATGTGATTTATGATAAGACTTTGGGATTCACATTCTTTAACTAAGAGAAATGAATTGCAGGAAAACTATGCGTTATCTACGCCGATTTGCGTTGTTTGTTCATTTATTTCTGAATTGACTTTTACTAAGTTACACTCACTTTCTATGGCGGTCTATTAGAAGCTATTATAGCTCGAAAGTGTGCATCGCTTTTTCTCTAACAAAATAATTTTTGTTAGAGAAAAAGCGATGCACACTTTCCTACTGAATCATTGCAATATTTGAAATAAGTGTTATCAACTTATGAAATCATCTCTCTTAATGCCTTGACCACCTTTCTAAAATATTGTTCAAGGCTATGAGGCGCGATCTAGGCATCCTTTATTGTTTTGTGTTCATAATCAGATAACACATACTGTTTACTTTTATCTTGAACCTATAACACAGATTTCATGAGTGCAAAATCATATACAATTTTTACCTCTCTTGACGGCTTGAAAAGGGTGACATCAGAATTTTAAAATGCATACCACATCACCCTTTTTTATCCTCAAAATATCACCAATCTGTTTGCAAATCGTGGACAATCGTGGTGCTTATGTCAATGGAATATTGCCTTAATGACCACATTTATAGTATTTTCCGATCTTTCACTTTAACAATATGTTAACTACCTATCTTTATTAAGTACTGGTCTTTGAGCCACCAATTAAAAAAAAAACACAAAAATTGGTAAAAAAAAAAAAAAAACATACCTCACTATTCTGTCTGCTGTGAGGGTTAGAAGTTTCCGGAGACGAGTGCCCCTTATACCAAGCCTCAGCCGACGGTCCCCTATCCACATCGACACCAGAATCCCGACTATCTCTCAACTTGGCATCCATATCGTGCGACAACGTCTTCTTATACAGCAGCTTCTCGATCTTCGTCTCTTCCTGGAGGAAGGAGGTGATGTCAGGTCTTGGAGCCAGGGTCATTTGCACGTCCAGGTAGCTGTCGTCTTGACCCTCGATTCCTAGGAAGCTGGAGCGTTTATTCCGGATTTCTTTTTTGATGCGACGGGCTGAGCTTGTGTGTTTGAAGTTACCCTGGAAATGGGGGAAGATTTAGGTTAGTATTAACTTCGTGTTGATTTTGTTGTTATGTTTTATGAGTGCTGAATAAGATATTTTTATCCTATAGTTTCTATTAGTTTAGTAGGAGTAATATTTATGAGTTTATAATAATATTTAGTGCACTTTTTTTTCAAGAAACCGCATACAAATCGACATCGAACTCACTTGCTTTTTTTTGTCATCTAGTATGTATTTAGGTACCTAATATTTTCATTTCGACACCTTTCCAATGCCTACAGTATGTCTGACGCAAAATATGTAAATAATCCCAATAAAGATACTTTAAGGTTTGGTTATATTATTTCACATACATAACATCGCGCCTTTAATCCCAGAGGGGTTAGGCAGAGGCGCACCTATAGTACACCCGCATTTCGCCAGTTATGTTTTTAAGTCCAATGTAATAGGGGGTGAGCCTATTGCCATCAACCGGGCACAAATCCAGACTCTGGGCTGTTGCTGAGAAATTCCCAATGGAAAAACCCAATAACACTTTGGCCGACCTGGGAATCGAATCCAAGACCTCATGCTCAACAGTAGCGCTGGCGAACACTAGACCAACGAGGCAGTATATTATTTAATTAAAAGAAAATCATTGTTCAAAATTATCCTCTATTAAAAATACTTAAAAATACGCAGCATCACTACTTAACTTGACTAACTTGAGATAACACAACCTAAAACCATCATGGCAAATGAATCATCTCAGATCATGGTATCCAAATCAAAAGCATCTACTCACATTGCCAAGCAGTTCATCATCAGCTCCATCATCAGTAGGAGGTGGCGGTGGTTTCTCCTTCGGCGGCTCCAACACATTAGTAGGCATATCCAGAGGGAACGCACTCTCAGAGGCAAATGCCGACGAGTTCTGATAGAAGATATCCATGTTCTCATACAGAGGGGTGACAGCTATCTTCTTCTCCATAAAGTCTACTTCTTTTTTCTTCTGTACTTCTTTTTCTTCTGTCTCGTCCATTACAGCGCTGTCTTCTGAGTCCAGTTCTTTGAATGCCAGTTCTAAAGCATCCAGGACCTATGGAGATAGTTTAAGAGTTGAAGGTTTTGTATGTGGTCTAAGGCCAAGATCTATACACGTTACATAGTTCGTGCTTTGACTTAGAAGTTCCCGTCTCAATCTCGAACTTGTAGTTTGAAAGTTGTGCCGGCAGTGACAGGATAACGCTTAGCTAATACGTGCTAAGTAACGTTTGTAGATATCGGCCTTAGGGTGGTCACCAAGATTATTTAAAATGTTTGCATTGTAGAAGCATTGCTTGTGGTTTTTTGGTGTAAGCACAGACGCTATGAAAAGTTAAAATGGATTTTAGAAAGTAGTATTATTTCGACAGCGAATAATTATATATTTTGGTATATGAGTGCTTCTACAGTGCGTTTAAAAGAAAATTAACACATCATAAAAGGCTTTATTTTAGAGAAAGCTAATTCCATTAAAAAACAAACGACAACACATTTAGAAAGAAAACGATTCGAAATTAGAAAAAAAAAAGAAATCCCTATTAAAAATTAATTGAAATAAAAAAGACTAATTATGTAAATTGCAAGTTTTGTTTTAAAAAATATATATTACAGTTTGACTAAGAAAAAAAAACACGTAATAAAGAACTATTTCTAATATTAAAAAAATCTGAAGAATTTTAACACACGAAAGTGCAAAAGATGCATGCAAAAGCGTATTGGTTAGATGCAAAATGAAAATGAAGCGACACCCACTACTTGAAAATTTTTCTTACCTTTTTAGCCCATCACCATTTTCATAAAATATTTAAATTATTCGATCGACTATACTCCGAGAGGACTTTTATCATACTATGTCATGATCTTACAGATAACATTGTTTGATTAAGATAAAAAGTAGGAAGATAGCATTGTACCGATTTTATAACTAATATAATACCATTTTGATTAATGATTGCGTGGTAATTATGATAATATATGGTTATATAAAATTGATAATGCCACAGATATAATATGGGTAACATGTTTGAAAAAAAAAACATAGTATATAAATATATGGAGATATAATAGAATTTGGAACTTGTGTGTGTGCCTGTTTTAGTATAAAATTAAACAGACAAACAAAAGAAAGAAAATATCCTTCGCAGATAAGGCTTAAGGCAGACCAGTGAGAAGCGGAGTATTTTTTTCACATAAATATATTCCAATATTATAAAATCTGAGGTAAAATCATTATGCTTTTTGAGGACAAATAATAAATGAGTACTAATAACTACGTACATAAATAAAACTCATACAAATAACTATGTAACATGTATTTTGATATAATGACATTTACACATCACGTTAATTATAAAATGAATAAATACTGGGGTTCTACGTATAATGTATATGAACAAGGTGTCTATACAAAACTGTGTGACGCTACTTAACCCTGTATATCTAAGGGCTCGGCTACACGAGCTAATTTGTCTTGCGACTATTTTGTCGGCGCGTTTAGTACCGTTAAATAACTATCGCACATTGAAGACTTTTTGTAACATGCACTTTAATGATTGCTAAAAATATATTCAACTTTATAGTGTTAATAAATACAAGACATTATTTCTTATGTCTGACTTGTCTGCAATGTACGACTAGAGGTATTTATTATTTGATCAACATCGACACAAATGATTTACGTTTGTCTTACGTGAGCAGGAATCCCAAATATGGCGGAATTCTTTAGTTTTAGCACAGTGGAGATATTTTAAAGTATTAATAAATGGGTCTACGTAACACTGGTGATATTAGTGATGACTGGTGAGATCATAATATACGAGAATTAATATCCATGGGGACTCTCATCTAAACTTGCGATGCAATGTATGAGAATGATATGGACATAACTAACTTTCTACATAAAAATGGTATAATAGGCCATTTTTTTTCACATTCATGACTACATACCTACTTCAAAGATGGGCATTTCGACTAGTCTTGCAACAAGTCGCAATAAGCAAGAAGTCGCAAGAGCAAAAGTGTGTACGCAGCTTTATTTGAATGAAAGATCGGTCACTTCGTGTCATAACTAAGATAACTAGGTGTACAAAAAGGCGCTAATGAATTTTAAAATATTTGGGGTCGCAAAATATTACTTTTATTTGTCTACAACTTACAAATAATCTACGCAATATTCAATTGACTTAAGATTAAGAACTCCACTGACTAAAAGTCGAATGACTCTTAATAAAATCTGCTCATTTGTGGTAATTCTTATCTACTCATGCGAGTACGAAAATGATGTGATGATGATGCAATGTGAATCCTAAACCTCATCGGTAGCTAAAGAATTAGTCATCGTCGTAATCTTATTGTTAATAAAGAGAATAGTTTTCCGTCTATTCGGCTCTATACAACGCTTAGTCCGCTTCTCCCAAAACGGGTTTCCGTCCTGCGAGCTACTTACCGCTACTTCGCCTTTGTTAGCTGTAATATCACGACGTTGATGTATATCTTTCATACTTATATTATTATGATTAGATGAATTATCTAATGTAACAAGTGAACACTCTGATGTACAAGATAAGTCGGGTATATCGTGACTTTTTAGCGATTTAACTGAATTTTTGGGTGATATGTTAGTAATAGTTGTGATATTAGAGACAGTTACCATTGGCATGCTGTTAGTGGAGTTAACATTGTTAGTAGTCCCGGCACCGGCGTTCATATTGTTGCGAATTTCATTCAGATTAAGATGTATGGTCATTTTGCCCTCGAACACCACTGTGTCGTTCTCCGACCCGGTGGAGACAGGCTCATTCAAACTTACACTGGTGTCCTGGTTTTCCAAACTTTTAAGAGTGTCTTCGTCATCTTTGTCTAGTTGTATCTCAGTAACTTCTGTCACACTTAGCTCTTCCTGCTGAGACATAGCTTGCAGGTAGTTGCTTGCACTGTCATCATCAGTTTTGATGTCTTGTTCTTCAGTTTCTTCAACTATGATGTCTTGGATTAGTTGAATGGGATCTGGCATCTTGTCCATGTCTTCGATCTTCGCGTCCATAGCTGTTCCATCTTCGTTTGAGGACTCGTACTCAGAGACTTCCACCATTGGTTCTCCGATAGGGGACGCCACTTGGGTCAAGTCGGCTATATCATCAGCAGGCACACAAGAATCTCTAGCGGTGTGGATTCCACTGTCCTCTGTCTCGATATCACTCGGAACAGTGTTATTCTGCATTTCAGCGCAATCGAAATCTTCTAAGCTTTGAACTCTGTCAAATGAATTGGGAGACGATTGTCCATTGATGTCCAAACTGTCCAGAGAACGGCAGAAGCTTTGCATTTGGCTTTCAATTCCGGAGAGGCTCGATTTTAAAGAGCTTTCCATCATTGATTCTTTAGTTTCCGCGATCTTGATTTCGATATCTTTGTTGTGTGTTAACTCTTCTTCAACTGATATTTTTGGTATCTCCTTATTTTTGGCCGCGTCAAGACAGGACAAACGTTCTTTTAGGCTCATGGACACTTCTTTGACTTCAGCTTTGGTCATCTTTTCTTCATCTGAATTTTGCGATTTTAGGCTGGAGAGGCGTTCTTTCAGAGATCGTGTGTTGCTCAGATCACCGTTCGACAGCCTCTTTATCTTTTCAGGTTCAATGGATTTCACTTTTTCGAGTGAAGACAGACGTTCCTTCAATGGCTTCACATCAGTAGGTAACTTGGTCAGGTCGCTCGTAGACTTTTGAACGTGCATCTCTTCCGTGAACTTCTCTAAGCTAGACAGTCTTTCCTTGATTGATTTTTTGTTCGCAATTTCGGGCAGTTTCGGTTTCGTCTGTGCCTCTTGAGAGTTTTCTCTTTCAAACTGTTCCCTTCTCTTGTGAATGTCGACTTTCGGTAAGTCTTTCTTCTGGTTGTTGTTCTTTGTGTCATTGGCTCTTTCTTGTTGGAAAGAAGAGAGCTTTTCTTCAATTTTGTTGCTGACGTTCGTTCTGATTCTGTTGAGATCGCCATTTTTCTCTGGAGACTTTTCTTTGAAGTTGTTATTGACAGCTGTTTTGACGATGTTGCTGTTGGTTTGTGAGATGATCCTGGACTTGTAGCCCTCGATGGCTCCCTCGTAAGTGTACTCCTCAGGCTCGGGGGAGCTGATGGTGGTGGTCGTGCACGTGTCGTATTCGTTGGCACTGGAGCCAAGCTTGCGGTTTGTGTCACAGTTTGACAGGTTGTCGACATCTGAATGATTCTTATCCAGGTCGATACCATCGCTCTGGAAATGGAGAATTTTACGATTAATTGATACTGTTAACAACGACACATAGTTTACAACTTTAAAAGCCTGTTTCAAAGTATTCGGACTATGCAACAATTTATATAATTTGTATAAAATGTGATATTCCAGAAATTCAACTGAGAAATAGAAGCTTTTCATAAATTATTATATAAATATTAACTGTAGGTACTTACAGCGAGGCTATGCGTATCGCAGTCTTCGCTGAGACTGCTCTTGGTGCTGGAGGTGCCGATACCAAGGTCGCTCAGGTCATGACTGTCGTCTTCTGTGTATAGCGCGAGGGGGTTCCGCCTTCTGCGGCCAGCGCTGTAACAGAAGATAAAGAAGGGGTTAGTTATGATATATATAGGAACTATTTACTAAGGTGCGGAATATGCAGTGAGTTGTGAGTGATTAACGGTGCCTGGTAAAAGTTCCTAGTGTTGGTAATAAATACTTCGAAAATTAAGGCAAAAGTACTTTGGAATTAAGCCGGAATTCAGTTGCCTGAATAACGACAATGGTGGCTATGGATTTGCGTATAATTTTATATGTTTTAAATAATGCATTATGAGAAGTTTTCATGACTGTATGTTGGTGATTATGACCTTTTTGATGTTACATGAAATCGTTTGATATTTAGACATTTTTTTTACCAATTACAAGTTACACAGTATCGGAACCGGTCACAAGTATGCAGTTAACTTTTCTAGTCACTACATGGGTTCTCCACACAATTCCAAGAACGATATCCAGGAGATTTATTCCCAGAAACACGTGTAGGTACCTATAATTAGGGACCACTCACACCGGCTGTCGGCACTTCTCGACTATATTCGTCTATTAGTCAGTTCTCTTAGTCATTGGGAGTATATGCTAGATTCGAGATAGTGTTGTGACTACTATGTTCCAAGAATAGAGGTGGGACATGTTTGTGTTATGATTTGAGTACGGAGGTGATATTTTTAGAGGGCTCTATTTGCTTTGGGATAGCCTACTTTTGTGATGTGAATCTGTTATTTTAAAGAGTCTTAAACACTAGACTCATCACTCATCAGATTAGATAGATCAAACGGTTTTATTTTATAATTTTCTCTGTATCTATACAAGGTCAAATATTTTTTTGTTTGCGAGAGATTAACTCACGGATTATATCACCCAAGTGAAGTTAGTTACGCGTAGCAAAAATCAAATGATGAATAAATATAAACCATTTTGGCTCATAGTTTGATAGAAGCGGTAAATCAAAACAAAAGCAGTAAAAAAAATACACACAATTAAAATGAAAATTACCAAAAACAATACCAGTCTACCAACTAACACTGAAACCGCGAACCTTAAACCACTTGCTATGAAAAAAAGACAGACATTTCCTAAAACCAGTTTATTATTCAAGGTTCCATGACGCAACAGCACAAATCACATCATTACGAGTCATGATCATGATATAACGTATGAAAAGTGAAAACATGTCCGAACGAACTTTCTTCGTAACACTTGTGTATTTGAATAGAAAGCAGTTAAAATGGTGGTGCTGATAATGTTATGATTTATGACAGATTTGCGTGAGATAAAGTTTGTTTTCTGATTTGTATGTTATTCGGTTTGTCACGGGCACATTGACCTTAACATGCCATGGGAAACGGTGGAGTAATTATCACAGTTTGCGAGAAAGATCGGTGTACGCGCGTGGATAAGTATATTCACCGTATTTTATTGGTTTCTTGAGCAGATCGGAAGTGACGATATGTCGGTTTTATGATCTTCATCATAATATTGAGATATCTATTAACAATCATAATTCAAGTACTTATATCATCAGTTATTCAGGTAGATATAGGTAAAATAAATTATTAATCTTTGTTCGAATTTTTCATGCTTTAGAAACTCAGTAGAGTCAGAATTGCGTATCACACATAAAACGACAATTGATCGCAAATGGGTATCATTTTAACAGTACACCCAAGTTCATTGTGCTACTTACGTTGTTGAGCAGATACATTTTTGAAAGTTATGAAGCAATGGATTACACCAATTTCCTTCAAAACCCTCGGATAGTGATTGAAAGTGCGTATTATAGAGTATTATTCAAATACAAAACACAGAACAGCACAAAGGTAGTGCTTATGTCAACATAAATTTCTTTCAACTGACCAGCGACAGGAGAGTTGGATGAGAGACATAGGCACAGTGGGTAAAATAAACAATAAAAAAAAACGGCCAAGTACGAGTCGGACTCGCGCGCGAAGGGTTCCTTACCATTATCTATAAAAACGGCAAAAAAAAGTCGTGTTTGTTGTATGGGAGCCCCCTTAAATATTTATTTTAATTTGTTTTTAGTATTTGTTGTTATAACAGCAACAGAAATACATCATCTGTGAAAATTTCAACTGCCTAACTATCACGGTTTATGAGATACAGCCTGGTGACAGACGGACAGATACACAGACAGACGGACAGCGGAGTCTTAGTAATAGGGTCCCATTTTACCCTTTGGTACGGAACCCTAAAAATAATAGAAAACCTTTTATCAGAGAATTGTTTCTTTTTTAATGTATTGAAACAAACATAGAGGCTGTTACAAAGTGCCTAAGTATACGAGTAAAGGCTCGTATACTTAGGCACTTTGTGCCTGTGGCGCCTTCGATATCGCGCTAGTCTGCACGAGCCTTAAATGTGAGAATAAGAAAACAGTTTACAGTGTTCAAGATCACCGCTACACTTGACTTTATTTCTAGATTTCATCTTAGTTGCTATAATTACGCCTACCACCTTCCTGTGGAGCCTAATAGGAGAGATTGTAGGAAAATGAAACGTATTGTAGTCGTAGGCGCAAGATTAGTGATCGTACCTTGTTTGTAGACTTTCAATTTAATCATATCATTACTCGATGCTAATTGCCTAAGTACACTGTAATCTGTTAGCTGCAGAAAAGATAAAGGCATGCACTTTGAAGTTTTTTATACTTACATGTAAATATTATTATTATTTTAAGGCCTAATTCCCAGGAGCTCAAAATCTATTGTTCTCCAAACTTTTTGACCCCATATTATATTGATTCCCAAGAGCTCCATAATTTTATTAGTTAAATAATAAAATACTCAAATTGTTCCCAGCGGCTCCAAACCAAATTGCGTAAGGTCAACAAAACACAAATTGCTATCATTAATGTTATAATTTCGTGGTAAATAGTTTCAATAAATTGGCAGTCACAAATCAATCTTATGATAAGTATGTACTTATACCTATTGTAAAATTGAAAGCAATAATCTCACAATGCACTTTCTGTCATCAAAAATTTCTTATATGTCACACAATACGATGTTGTGTATTTTTTAATTCTGTAACTTCTTATGTGTGTGCATTGTGAGATTATTATTATATATTATTATTTTCAATTTTGCAATAGGTACATACTTATCATAAGATTGATTTGTGACTGCCAATGTACTGAAACTATTTACCACGAAATTAAATTATAACATTAATGTTAGCAATTTGTGTTTTATTGACCTTACGCAATTTGGTTTGGAGATCATGGAAATGATTTTATTTATTATTATTATTATATTGTTTTTTTTTTTTTATTTGGAGCCGCTCAGGGTCTATAATTATGGAGCACCTGGGAATAAGCCATTTTAAGACGGTTAGCTTACACATTATGTACAAGGAAGGGTAACGATACGATATCTGCAGGATTTGGTATGGGGCTTAGGTACTGCTGGTATAATAACGACGAAGCCTATCTAGGTATTCTAATCCGATCAGTATTAGGTTTTATTGCTAGTTTTGCTTTCATCATCTTCGAAAAGGCGGGTCACCATAGCTACGAAAATAAACAATAAATAAACGCGAAAGTTTATTCGACAGTCGATGTTTCAAGATGAAATATTTACGAAACTAGCATTCTCTTATAAATCAAACGACAAATTTATTTTGGCCATAAATTACATTTAAACGAAGTTTCCGTAAACTAGTACCTCAACTCGTCTAGCCCATCCCAAATATTGTTTAAGGTCCGGCTTTCACGTCAAAAACGCATTTTCTAACTAATTACAGAATTCCAACATTACATAATGTTGGGTGTCTACATCTCTTTGTCTACTGTCCTATCGCAGGTATGCTGGAAGAGATTTCTTTAGAAATAAGCATCACCTTTGTACGTATTTATATATATGTGTGTACATAAACTGTTACATATATAAATAAATAAATAATATCACGGCTGTGTTTCTCGAGACAGAGGCGTACCTTATGTTACCCTACATTTCGCAAAATAAATTGCAATAAGGGTTGAAATATGATGATTTCGCCAGTCATGTTTAAGTCTCATCTAGCTGCTACTGGGAATTACCTAATGGAAAAATAACACTTTGCCCGACTTAGACATCGAACCCAGGACCCCAAGTGTAGCAGCCAGAGTTGCGACCACTAACACCAACGACGCAATTAATATTCACACTACTTAATTACAAAATTCCAACTAATAAATAATAAAGAATAAAGTCTAAGAAATAAATCCGTGTCTTAAAAACCTCGTCCGCCATTTTGTGACACGACTGACCTCTCGGTGTGAACTCACACATATGACCGTAATGTCGGCATTACATCACAAGAACAAATTACTTTAGCGAAATATAATGGACATGGTTTCATTTGATGACCATGTGATTAACGTTTATTTCTACGACTATTTTATATTATTTCTAGGAAATTGTGGGTAGTTAAGTTTACTGTAGTTTGTAGGACATACCTACAACTTGACATTATCTTCGTGTTTGCTAATAAATTGTCACCGCTAAACTTGGGCATATAATGACTGCTTCAAGAGAAAACTTGCTATCTCAGCATAGAGCTATGACAATAAAAATAAAATCAATAAAAACACGCTAAACAGTGGTTTTTATTATCTTTCTTGTGGCATGTATACCTAATCGATTAATAAATTGAATTATCTTACAAAAAAAAAACATACATTAAAAAACTATAAATTGAATGCCCACAATTATGTAACTATCTAATTTTAGAAATCTTTAATTCTTTTTTTGCCGTATTAAGACTCTTAAGACTCTTACAAACAAGCGCGACACAAAGGCACCGCTTGTAGTGCTACACGCGGTGCCTTTGTGTCGCGTCGCGTGTCGCGCCTGTTTGAAGGAGCTTTTACAAACAAGCGCGACACGCGACGCGACACAAAGGCACCGCTTGTAGTGCTACACGCGGTGTCTTTGTGTCGCGTCGCGTGTCGCGCCTGTTTGAAGGAGCCTTTAAGTTACAAAGTGCAGATTGTTACTTGGAAATTGAAATCATCTAACGATTCAAATGCAATAAAACTTCTAACAAATGCCGCGTTTTACCAGTATTACAGAAATTCTTTGAACATATCCTAGATATAACAAAAATGGTATTATCTTGTTACTGGCTCTTAGTAGGTACAGCAGAAGGCTCAACTTAAATGAAACAGTTGGAACTAATGACCATGTGACTTGCCAGACCACCTGTACTTTCTGCTAAATAATTATTGGTATTTTGATAGCCCGCTTATGATTATTTGGTAGGAAAGATCTAGGGATAGGGGTTAGGTAGGATGTTGAGAGCTGAGGTAAGTGTGAAGATGATACGCCCACGTTATCTTATTAATGTACGAGAGGCATGCAGGAAAGGTTCACGTTTGCGCCACTTAAGTATCTTTGATGAACTGTTTTAGAAATAGACATAGAAAAAGATCAAGTCCAAGGTGCTAACCTTCTGCATATTTACAATTTTTACAACCCACAGCTCATTTCCTTAACCATTCCCACATGAAAGGGGGGATAATTTCCACAAGGATCGACTCCTGCCTCACGATGCGCGTGCGTCAAAACACGAATCGATTTAGTTCAACTATTACGTATTAGAAAAAATCGTGTTCTTCCTTATTTCTTACCTTAAGAATGTGTAATGTGAATTATTATGTTCTTAATAAAGTTACTTATGTATGGATTCGTGTTACGTAACATTACGAAATGACTGAAGAGTTGAAGATAACTCGATATCGTGTGATTGGAGCCGCGCGGTGCGAGGCTTCAATCGACAAAATCATTCCAATATTTCCTATTATATACGAAGAGGGCTATGGGGAGGTGTACTTATGAAGTTTCAAGAATTTGTAGTAGAAAAATAAATATCTACTTATTAAAAATAACATAACACATAACATAACATAACGGATGTAATCCCCGAGGCAGAGGTGTACCTGTAGTTCACCCACATTTCGCCAGTTATGTTTAAGTCCCATGTAATAGGGTGCGAGCCTATTGCCATCAACAGGGCACAAATCCATACTCCGGGATGCTACTGAGAAATTCCAAATGGAAAAACCCGATAACACTTTGCCGAACCTGGGAATCGAAACCAGGACCTCATGCTCAGCAGTAGCCCTTGCGACCACTAGACCAACGAACCAACCTACCGACCAATCTTAAATTCATTTATTCACTGATAAACAACGCACCGCCCAAACTGCTGGGTCTAAAACTATGAAATTCTGCACACGAGTTCCTTATAAATTATACCGAAAGTGAGTAACTAAGGAAAGATTTTTTTTAATTAATTCTCTAGGTTAAAGTGTAAAGTGCGTAAAGTGGAGATCCTATTTTTTTTTCTCGGTTATCCCATGGTGTGGGGTATCGTTGGATAGGCCGTTCAAAAATATTGCGTGTCTGAAAACCAATTTTCGATTCAGGGATCCGTTTGCGTAATAATGCTTTAAAGTGCAATTTTTGTAAGTCTGTCATATCCCCCCCCCCCCTTGCCAGCTAAATGGTTGTTTTTGGATATGTGAAAAAAAAGCATCGCAGTAGCATATACTTAATAAGTAATAACGTAATTCAAAGAAAAGTATCACAGCGAAGTAGGCTTTACAAGTTAACGACTAGTAATAGTCGACCAACTTACATTTGCAGTTGGAGAATTGATTGTGACGTATATCGATGTATGGGAGAACACGTTTTGCAACTACAATGTTAGGTTTATTTTTGGGATAAATTCATCCCAACTACGGAACCCTTACAGTGCGTGGTCCGACATACACTTGACGGGTTTTTATGTTATAAACGTGACAGTTGACAGTCTTCTGTTTATAAGTAAATGGCTCGTGAGAAGTTCATCGGACACTAACAGGCTGTTTCAGCCTGTTAGTGATATAATGGATGATATTAATCTTGGATCAAAACACTCGAAAACTTCTGATTTAAACCTCTCAAATAAGCAAACAACAGTCAATTAGCCGTGGCCAAACTGCCCATGTAGATGTAGTCCATAAAACGTAACGACGCACGTACTATCACGTGACGCGTCGCCTGCGCACGATCGTCATTATTCGTGGATTTTTGCACGATATGCCACTCGTGCGCATTCCGGAAGGTTTTGGGGCACGGAGTAAGAAACGAATAGAGTGCTGCTTTGTGTCGACAATACTGTGATAATACTGATAATTGTTTAATTATGCAGTAGGTAGCTACTGCATAATTAAACAATTATCAGTGTGGTCAATACAATCAAAGCTGTAGAGCTTTGATTGTATTGACCACAGTTGAGGCCAATTATTGCTCTCACTCTGCCATTTAGGTAGAGTGGTGTGGATCAGAAATGTCTAGTCTACAAGATGTATAGTTTCGTACTGTACTGAATATTGGCTTTTGCTATAGTTTGAAGTGACAATGGCAGAAACTTTAATTTTTGGCTAATCCTATCAAATCTGCAACTTTGTTAGTACTCCATTTGTTAATTAATCCCTTTTCTTTTAATTTTAATTAATTAGTTAGTTACGGGAAGTGGCGCCAGTGTGGGTGAAGTTATTAAGTTTCATGGACTTGTAGGGACAGATTAATCTGTCAAATTCTAGCTCCTGTGATTACTATTGACTAAGATGCTAGAAGTAATTGTGTTTTTTAAGAGTTTTAGCGAAAATCCTTATGAGTAATATAGAAATCTGACGTCTCGACGAATTTTCGTAGACGTGAATTAGATATCGCTAGAAAATAACACAGGCAGAATAAGAGAATTGACTGGGGTCCGTCTTAATAGTTCTAACCCATAAAGAACTAATCACAAGATTGGACTAAATAAGTAAAAAAAAGTTGAAAAATCCGTAAAATGATATCTGCAAAAGTCAAGGAAACTTAAATTTTGAACAGCGTTTTGAAATGAAATGAAATGAAATGAAATGAAATTGTTTATTCTGTAAATAGGATATGAGAATCACTTTTACACGTCATATTAAAAAATAAGCTAGATGGAGTCGACATTTCCTATCTGACTACCCCTGAGAAGAAATGGCGAAACAAACTCAAGGGTCAAAGTCTCTTTTAAAGTCCAGACATAATCTTGGTCAGATCATGTGAGGACCATGTAGATCTATGTCTGAAATGGTCTTTTGAGGAAAGAACCACACAAATTTGAGTGGACCTGTCCAGTCAGTGCAAGCATTTGTCAGTAATCGTGTAGCTCAACTCAAAACTTAAGGAGCTCAACGACTCGACGAACAATACCAAGGAAAGGACAATTGGTTTGGCCGCATAATAATTTGTTATTTGGTCTCCGCGGCTGTCTGTCACAACATGAGCATTCCGCGTCCGAACTCAATGGGAATGTCTCGAAACATGAGCATTGTCGAGCATTGTCAGCATACTCCGTGATTATGTCGCAAGCGCTACGTGCGCCCGCGCAACCGTGTGACAACTTACAACTTCATGTACTTGTCTCTTAGTACGTGATTGTGAGGTACATTTTAGAAATTCTGATCGTGAGAGGATTTTTCATGATGCCTACACCTACTGTCATTCAAAAATTCCTCGATTCGAGTCCTCGAAGAAAATGTTGAGACCCAGTCTGACTGACATTGATGGAAGTTGACGCATTTTTCGACTTTGAGATTTAAGTCTTTACTTCTTTTCGTGTCTCAAGTACCACAATAAATTGGAAAAAATGGCTTCCCAAATTGGAAAATCCCCAGCAATAGGTCTGTAGAACCAACCGTATAAAACAAAACATGCTTAAGTCTTGGGAGGCAACTTTAACTCCACCATTCATACTTTATATGATAACTAACCACATTTTTTCCCTACTACCATAAAAACTAGGCCTACTTTTCTGCCACATCTGCGACTCAACCGTGATATATGTACTTGGCCTTACCTACGGAGGCATTAGCTTTCGAGCCGCGCCCGCGCCTTTAATTGGCGAGCAACCGGTGTGACGGGAAGTTATGGGAAGACGCAGCGGTTTTTTGTCATCACTATTCCAGTAAGACACATGCGATGTTGTGCACTAGGACTTATGGAGGCAGGGTTGGCAACTAATGATGTTGAAGATGTTTTGAAATTCGAATGACAGGCAGTTGTTTTGGCAATGCGATGCAGTACAATGATGCAGTTTTTCGAATGGATGAGTTTCAATGGGATGTGGAGATACACCACAAAGTGACCATGCCTCATGTCCAGTCGAGGTGATCAATACGATAAAAAACTCACCGTGAAAACATAGGTATCTTCTTGTGTATGTCACGCACCGCTGGGGCGAAGCCATCGAGAAACATGGCGAAGCACTTGCTGTATCGCTTGATATCTCGAAGGCTTTCGACAGGGTCTGGCACGCTGGTCTGCTCAGCAAGCTTCCTGCTTATGGCATCCCAGCTGATTTTTGTAGCTGGATATCAGACTTCCTTAGTGAACGGTCGATCAGAGTAGTCGTTGACGGCTGCTCCTCTGACCTTATGGCTATTGATGCCGGAGTTCCTCAGGGGTCTGTTCTCTCTGCAACTCTTTTCCTGCTGCACATCAATGACCTACTACAGACTGGTATTGTTGGGTACGCGGACGACAGTACTGTTTCAGAGAGATACTTGTCCAGCGCAAAAACCAACGGGGCCGCAGTTCGTTCCTTGAGAGAGGCCTTGGTAGAGCGGACAGAGTTGACGTTAAGCCTTGTCTCCCAGTGGGGTGATGATAATCTGGTCACTTTTAACGCCACCAAAACACAAGCGTGTCTTTTTACCGCAAAAAGGAGTCGTTTCAACCTGACTCCTACTTTTCGGGGTACATCGGTTCCTGTAACTGATCGGCTCGAGCTCCTAGGCATGGAGTTGACATCTAACCTCAACTTCGGCGCCACCATCGAGTACAAAGCCCAGACTGCGGCCAAGAAACTGGGCATCCTAAATAAGGTGAAGCGATACTTTACGCCTGGACAGCTTTTGACCCTTTATAAAGCGCAGGTCCGATCCTGCATGGAGTATTGTAGCCACCTTTGGGATGGCTCGGCTAAATACCAACTTGCCGCGCTTGACTCGGTGGAACGCAGAGCTAAGAGGCTCATTGGCGACGTAAATCTGGTGGATGCCAAGCTTCACAGTTTGGCCCATCGTCGCAAGGTTGCCTGCTTGTCGGTCTTCTATAGATTGTACTTCGGAGAGTGTGCTCAGGAACTCCACGACCTCATTCCACCGGCCCCCTTCTATTATCGGTCATCTAGGCGCACTTCGGGTTACCATCCCTTCCTGGTGGCTATCCCACCAACTCGCACTAAGCGTTTCCAAACTTCTTTTATAATGCGCACAGCAAAGGAATGGAACTCTCTGCCTGCGTCTGTGTTTCCGAACGCATATAACCCTAATCTCTTCAAAGTGAGAGTGAACAGGCTTCTTCTGGGTAAGCTCGCTCCATCGTCGACTTTGTTTCTGTCGCCTCTGGCATAGACTAAAGTCAAGAGCAAACCCATCACAAATAAAAAAAAAAAAAAAAAAAAAATAGGTCACTTCATCTCAGTTTCTGCACTATAAAAGATCTGTGTGAAGCCACTGACAATGTCGTCTTTTAGTAAATGTATTGTCAGCTGATTGATCACTGTCTCGTCAGCTAAATTAACCCGTCTGTATTACGCACAGAATTGTTATCAAACAAAAGATCACATTCAATGAATAGATGCTCAAGAATGTGCTGTCGATGACTATTAATTTGCAACTTTTTATCAACAAGTTTATATGAAATTCTGCACGTACGTAAGCAGACTCAAATATACTACTTTCAGGATTATGAACTGTCACAAACAATTTTGAATATTAAATTAGGCTTAAGATTGAGAAGGAATTTAAGCAATTTATAGCTGCTTTAAGACATCCGTTTTGATAAGAGACTTATTTGTATGCATTTACAATAATAATATATATGCCTACCCCAAGAGTCGCCACACCACAACGATCGGTCCTGAGATTTTCCCATCCAGCGGATTCTCGCAACCTTAACCAGGTTTCGTTTCAGCAGTGAACGTATTCTGGGTGATGATCAAGCATGATGATTTCAATAATATCGCCAATAATTTAAGTCATATTTTTATTGCAATATATTATGTGTAGTGCCAGCCCTCCACCGCATGCCTAGCTCCAGCCGCACGACTAGTAACCGCGACGCAACCCAGTCTAATGTGAACAGTCCTTAACGCAAATGTCTTCCAGTCGTTTTGTCTATACTCCGCGTTAACGGCAGTTTCATTATTCATAACTTTTTTAGTCGTTCGCCTATGCGACAAATGTGTCTACAAGACTTTGTCTTTCTCTATGACTTCTACGATGACTGCGTGGGGCGAGATTAAGATAAATATGGTTTATGATTATGATACTTGTATGAATGTTTTTTGTTTCTTAGTGGTTTCTATAAAAGGTTGTCATTTAAAAGCAATTAAGTCAAAAGCATACATAGGTCTACTGATACATTAATAAAGTATACTCGGATAATTGCTAAAAGTTAAAACACACAGGTACAGGTACAGGTACAGTCCTTATAACAAAAATTATGTCATCTGGTAAATATAGTTTTTTCTCTGTATAGTGTATTTTTATTTTGTGAATCGGAGAACGTTGTAGGCCTTGTTGACTTATAGATACTTCGATTTGTAAGACCCTTTCTTCTATTACATCTTATTTTACTTTTTTTTTAAGAACCCTGGTACTTACTAGATGCCTACAAGAGCAACGAAACAAAAATTTATGGGGATAGAAGGTACGAGGCAAATCATCCATCAAATATTCCGTACAATTGCATTTCTCCAATCCTCCAATAAGGAAACAGCACACAAAGATAGGCGTTAACTTTCCAATATTTACTACTGGCACATTTGCAAGGAATGCAACTATAAATAAACCCGCACATTCGTTCCAGCACACATTGTTATCTGCCATTTATCAGCTAGATAAAACAGGAATTAAATTGCCGAGTGGCAGACGAGGGTCGATAGCATTCGATCTAGCTGTTAACGTATATTTGAATAGCAAATTAATTGGCTGATAGGTAGAAAATATTACGAATGGTAATGTATGTAAGTGGTCTGCAAATAGGATCTGAAGGGATTAGGAAAGTTGTTGAAGAAAGTGTCGATGTTTCAACGAGTTTTAGTATTATTAAGTGTTTGTGTAGCCGTAGATTACTATTTGTTTAAACTATTATTTTATTAGATAGTAGATATTACAAAATCACAGATCGAACCAAGTCACAGGAGAGCAGCAGAATACAGAATTCAGGAATACAGAATAGGACTCATCGTATTAAACGATACGAAGGCAAATGTTTTAGTAGTCGGATATTGAGTTGATGTAGATGATGACGTTGGTGATGATGAGGAAGAAGTTGATTTTGGTTGTTGAAGGAATGATCGGATGATAAGTTTACTATTTAAAGAGAAATGAGAATATAATCTAGGTTCATATGCATCTTAAGTTTTTGATACTGATGAGATAAAGAGTGTTTTATCGTAAGATAAGGCGTAGCCTAGATTTGTTTTGCAACTAGAAGACAATAATAGAAAGATAACCTACTTGAAACCTTTTTTTTTTTTGAGGGTGGGAAATCATCAAATAACTTCTCCCGCTCTGGGCGGAGCGGGAGGGTGTGTCCGACTCTTACTGACTAAAACCCACCCGTATTCCTTCCTGTTGCCTGTGTTGCGGGGGCCTCGGTGACCCATAAGTACCTTCCCGCGACCCCGGCAGGCATCGGCCCTAGAGGACCCCTACTATATGTCTACTTGAAACCTTGTGTTGTGTTTCGTATAAGACGTATTTTTTTTACAAAAAAAAACAACGCTACCACCTGGATCATTATAATTATGTCAATGAATATACTAATCAAGAAATTTCAACTTTACCCCAAACACATACAGCATAAACTAGTTTGTCAAGTATTTGGTCCTCATTCAAATAAAAACACAGGTTAATCGCAACTCTAACCCAAAGTCATACAGTTAAAATTGCTCTATCATGTCTTTGTCCTCAGTCAAGATATCATATTTACTGGCAACAGTTGTGAACGTTCAGGAGACAGGTCAGAATATGATATTGTAGGTGTTATACAGTACTGGGTAATTATAGTGATGTCATTAGAACTACCTGGGTACTGAGATGTGAAGCACTTGTTAGCAGAAGGATTTTGGTCCTTTTACTGCATTTAACAGTCTAAGCACAATCGAATTCATGACATTAAAAACTTTGGTCCTTTGATACGCATTTCACGTCTGGGCTTATTAAATCAAACGCAGTGCAAAGAATAGGCGTCTCCATACAATTCTTTAGTTAAAAATTAACCCCACTGATAAACAGGAAATTAAACCATCAATCAAGTTATTTAAGTACAATAATTTGCTTAATTACCAATGCTGGCAACACTTGCAGCTTCTATTTAGAATGCTAAATAGTTCGTACACCCCTTCAAACTAATGAAGCGACATAATATTATAACTGTATGTATCTAGTAGATTACAATGTTGTTAGTACTGGGTTTTAGCTAACCAATGCGTTAAAGCATTGAACTAATGACGAAAATGTAGTGACGAAACGAAGGTCCCGTTTCACCAATTTGTAAATATAAAAGAAATTCCACCATGACCTAAGACACTGCGTAGGCAACAAAACAAATACAAAAACATCAAGTAACAAAAGTATACAATGTAGGTATCTTAATGACTGCACAACAAATGTGTATGAGCAGAGCACCCACGCAGTGCTTAATACTGAGGTCGTGATGTATACCCACGCGGAGGCTTACTTTGGACTTATAGCAGTGATAAAGTTGGTACAATTTGCAAAGATCAGATCCAAGTCATTGGGCATGGAAATTGTCTATTTCATGGTTTAGCTACGGTGATGAAAACTTAAGGTTTAGTAAGAAGCTTATGTTCATTCTACTGGACGAATAAGCAGAGGCAACTATTAGTTCTGTTGAACTAACTGGTAATTTTACCACCTGATTGACGATAGTAGACACATCTATTAATTCGAATTGTACTTATCTCATAGGTACTGGGGCCCAAGCAATAAAATAAGAAGTTACATAAATTGAAAAAGAAGGAGACGTTATGCATAAGTCACATGACATCATTCAAATGCTCTACAGCAATACTGCTTAGCGGCAAAAACAAGAACAATAGTTGAACTTTCACCGACGAATTATTTCACAAACACCACTATCACAGGTCTCCTACTTACAAAACTTTCCTCCAAGATTCCTTATTCCCTATCGGTAAAGGAATGGACTATTATCAAAGGGATTGAAATACAATACCTTCTAATCTCGAAGCTACAAGATACGGCTGAGAAAGCTGATGTTTGTATAGGAACAGACTCTTAAGGCACTACTGTTAATGTAGTCTGATTAGATTGTGTTCAACATAACAATAAACTGCATGAGAAAGGAATTAGATTGTTACAATTGTAATCAGAAGACGATAAATTAATTAGTGTAAGTTGTTGTATTGATAGTGTAGACTTTGGTTTAATGGAAGCCGTCTTCAGCATTTCTAATTAAGATGTTATACGAGTAGCTACTCAACAATGAGATGACATAGAGAAACCCAAATTAATATAACAAAATCACAGTTCAACTAAAGAAGTATTATTACTAGCATGTGTACACAGCTTTGAAATTTGACGAATCGAAAGGACCAAATTTTCGACAACAAAGACCAAAGCGTATTGTGAACAATATGAAGCCAAACAATCGAAGTATTAATCAAACAACAAACATAACAGTGTTTAGGTTTCAAAACAAGTGACGATATCGTCGGCTAATCAATCATCGCAAACATACGCCTACACCCAAATATTTTGGTTTTATGCTCACTTTAGTAATTGAAGGTTAGGTGATTTAGCAGTTGTTATGAAACTAGCTCTTTTGATATATTGTCTATTGTAAAACTGTGGAATTTCAAAACATTCGAAGACGTCTGTTAATACATTAAACGCCATGTTGGCGTCGAAAAGAATACTGGGAAAACCTAAATAAAAATAAACGCAATTTCAAAGTTATTCTAATACATAGTTTAGCATCTAGATAACACCGAACGTATTAAAAGACGTCCTCGTAATTACTAACAAGTTTTCGACCTAACCACTGCCTGTAAAATCCGTAATAGCCTACCAAGACTCCGCACAAAGTCACCGATGAACACTCAGCTCATTCTAATTTACGGACAGTCGTAACTAATATGTATGGAGCAGTGGAGGCCACAATTACGAGACACGTAGTTAGCTGCATTCTTAGAAAATATACTCGTATTTGCGTGATGTTAAAATTAACGCGTAATGAACTACTAGCTAGTTGCTACCGATCGGTTATGACTTGAGCTAGAAAATACATATCTCAGAAATACTAACTCTCACTTTTATCAGCAGTAATAATTCCTCTGTAGATGCATTATTATAAATGGTCGCGATATAAGTATGCAAAGCCTTGTCTGAAGGTCAGCATATAAAATGTATTTTTATTTGTCGTAAAAAATCAATTGCAATTATTTCAGTTTCCAGTTACTGTTTGCCAGTATGATTGTTCAAGTTACTGTGGTAAAAACACGATGAAAATATGGACAGCTTTAGCAGATTCCCAAATAAGTGAGTCTATAGAGCAGATTACACTTAACAAAACACTTCTACAGAAAACAAGACCAAAAAAATAGCAAAGCAATAAGGAACCTTCTCAAGTCGATAACTCTTCCCGAAGTGGACAGAAACACATACGATTGCGTGAAGCAAAAATATCAAGTTGGCTGTAACAAAAATGACATGGTCTACGGAGCAGATAACACTTAACAAACCCCGTTAATAACAAGACATCTCAATTCAAACACTTCCACAGAAAACAAACAAACCGAATCGAAGGATTAAAAAAAAACCAGCGCCATTCCTCAAACCACCAAGGAATCATCTCAATCCGTCGATAACTATCTGTATCAAATACAATATCAGCAATTAAAGCAATCTTCCCGAAATGGACACAAACATTTACGATTGCGTGAGGCAAAAATATCAAGTTGGCTGTAACAAAAATGACGTAGTCATTCCCCATGGAGTATGGAGTACACGATCTAGGAACACAGGCTGTTGTGTAAGACAAATATGGAATTAATTATGGTCGTACAAGGTGGGGACGATAGCGTTTTGCAGAAATATATTGTTGTACCGAAGGAGCAAGGTATTTTAGATGAGAATTTCGAGGTGAGTGTTTAATTGAGATATCTTTATAAATCTACGCTATCATGTAGGTAGGAGTTAACAATTTGGAGAATGTGGTCGTTATAGAAACATGCAACGAGCAGCCTCATTGTTTGCAGCCATTCCTCGAGGATACAAAAATGCTTGACGACGGGTTACTGTTTTAGATAAGGTTAACACAATTATACAGGGAGGCGATTTAGTCACCTGCGTCCATCAAGGAGGTGTATCTGAGTTTCATAGCGAAAATTGTTTAGTATGACAGGTAAAATCACCGATGATCTTGACCGATGCAGGTGACTTATTTGCCACGCTGTATAGGCAAGAGACTTTGATTTTGTCATCCCTAATATTAGATATTTTATTGACATCTATTTTTAATTTTATCAGAAAGCAGATACCGAGATGTAACTTTGAGATCTCAATACAAAAACTTGTTACGCACAGGTGGATATAGAACGGCTTTGTTGAGGAAAACTGTTTTTGGTATAGCGCCGGCTATTTTTAACCATATTCCTAATTCCATAAAAGAGGAACCAGTAACAACTTTCAAGAAGAAACTAACTGTATTTTTATTAAATAAATGTTACTACTCCGTATCGGACTTTCTAGCTGATAAATTTTAGTTGTGTTTGTATGTCTGATGATGAACTGCATCAATGTTTGCATGCCAAAATGCTAGAATGTACAAGGATTCTTCAATATTATTGTAACCACCTTATTGTAAATACCTACATTCTGAGCAAATAAATAAATATTCTATTCTATCTATTGTCGATTCCCTGCGCCATTTTGGGTCTTACTTAAAATATATTTGAAAGGTCTAATTTTCCATCCCTTTATTGTTAAACCAGTAAGTTAAAACCAACTCGCCGATTCTTAACCCTTACACCACAAACCACCCTTCCAAATATGGCACACCCGCGTTCCAATAAGGCGTACTATCATAACACCATGCTAGCCACGACCCGCAATGCCTTGGTTTATGGGGGGATCGCACGTAAGAACTGGCTATGTAACGTTCAGGACATTCTCGTGTTTAGCTCCGAACGTGGGATGCCAGAGAAGTGGATAACTTAGAGATCTATTGGATGGTTTGTTTTGTTACAAGCTTGTTTGGCTTTTGAATCTGTGGCTAATGGAGACTTGATAAGATCTAAAAAACTTGGTGGCATAAAAACGGTAACTGAATTGTACTTGTTAATTTTAGGGGTAACACCTGCCTATCTACCAACTGTTAAAATGTGGTACATATTTTCATTCTGGTTAGGTTACCCTAATCAGAATGAAAATATGGGATTTTAAGTGAGATAGCAATGCTTTTAACCATGGTCACAACTAGGCGAAGCCTTCCTTGAATTAAGCCTCTTACAGCTCCGTCTTATGCCAAGGGGCTTGTGGCTAAGTAATAACAACCTCACGGGTCGATCGATCAGGTTAAGCTACGCTTGCCGCGGTTGGTCCGTGGATGGGTGACCATCTTTACATACCAAGACCCGTGCCTCGGAAAGCACGTTAAGCCGTTGGTCCGGCTGTCATTAGTAGATCTTTGACAGTCGTTACTGGTCGTCAGAAGTCCGAAAGTCTGACAACCAGTCCTACCAAGGGGTATCGTGTTGCCCAGTAACTGGGTTGTGGAGGTCAGATAGGCAGTCGCTCCATGTAAAATACTGGTATTCAGCTGTATCCGGTTAGACTGGAAGCCGACCCCAACATAGTTGGGAAAAGGCAGGCAGATGATGAGCTGCGTCTTATGCCTGTCGAAAATCTTCATAAATCTAATAACTCTAAAGTATGGGTTTAGAGTTATTAGATTTATTAAGATCTAAGCTCACAAAATTATCTTGTCCCAATTTCAGGCCCTCATAAATATACTAGTAAAACCTACATCAATTTAAATCCAAGTAACCATGGCAACAGGGTATTGCTCTCGTGAAAGTGGCTTCTACTATCAGGCATCACAATTACAGTGCTTACACCCCCGAGCTAAGCGTAATGATGGTGTTTGCTTAGAAAGTGATCTCAGAAGGGACGGATAAAATTTTTGCATACAATTATTCTGTTTGTGGGCGTTGAGTGAAAATTGTTTGAAGTGATTTTTGTTTTTAATTAATTGGATTGCCTATTTGTTTGGTTACATGTCGTTTGTTTCGTTAAACGGTTTTTTTTTTAATAAAAAAAATATTATTTTGGAACATTGGGTCAATTATTATTATTATTATTATTATTGTTCGCATACATTTTTAGGCACTTTAATAATGCCAAATCCGGGGGACCAATGATGACCAATGTTGAAAGTGCTCTATGTCTCAAAGGACCAAAAACAAAACATCTCTTTTTCACTCCCATGACAATTCCTTTATACCTAAACCGGGTCCATTTAAGTCCAAAGCGCCTACGTCAGTCAGTCAGTCAGTCTTCAGCCATTTAGTCCGTCGATCGTAGTCGTGCATCGTCCAACTTTCTAGCAAACAATTAGCTATTTACTTGTCCCTATTTGTAAGCCCTTTCTGTTTCTGTGGGATTGTGTAAACTGTAATTATGTTTGAATAGGCAAATTGAAATGGTCAATTCTAGTACTGGCTTTGGGATTTATAGTCTCTACGAGTGACTTGACGACAAACGCTAGTCCGGTGCACTTCAGGACGTCAGCCGTCAGTTCAACCAAAAAATCATTTTTTTCAGGTACCTATATTAGAATTGTTTCAATCAAAAGTTATGCAATTAAAATGTTTCATATAACGCTTGGTCTGAACCAATTTCATTAATGTTAGCGGTACAAATTCTTAATTATCGTGATACCTAAAATACCTACCTGCTCGACAGCCTGGTCTGTAGCCATTGGTTTTCCTTTAGACTGTAGATTGGTAGGCCATTTTCTATTTTGTTAAGTACCTGGTACTTTTTGACAGGCCGACACTGTCCTATACCTATTAACACTAATTTGAAAATACCTATTGTAAAAACCCATTATTTTTAAAAGAGTAACCGTGGAGTTTCTTGCCGGCTCTTCTCCATAGGAAACGACCAATTGGAACCGTGCACGTGCTTCTAACGTTTCATAAGTGGCCATGTAGGTTTATGTGAAATAAAATATTTTGATTTGATTTTCCGTTCATTCAATCATAAGAAACCAAGCTCATTTACCTAAGTACGAGTACTTAAGATACCTACATAGGGAATATGAAACATCTAAATTGGATTTCTCAAGCATAGTTACTTGGGCAATCTAATTTAAATGTTTTATCTGCCCTCATCATTATCTAAGCATAACAGCACTTGAATGTAGATCATACCAACCAAGACAAGCATGAAAATTGAAGTAAATTCAGATTGGCAGGAAAATAAACGTTTATTACAAACTAACACATAATCTTTGGCGAAATATCGTAAATATCGTAACCGTTGCAATACTAATTTAGTTAAACCAATTATAATGATGCGCATTACAAAACCGACTTTATTACGACATCATAAAGATAATAATCGTTTGTCGTAGCTGTCAATCTTTGTAGAACATAAAGACCGTTTTGTCATGATCTGCCGTGTGATGTAAGTTCTATTGGTACAGAGATGAGATTATGTTGGTATTTCAAGTGATAGAAGCGTCTGATAGCATAATCCGTGTCATCGGGCGCACGACAGATGAATTTCATAATTTTCTTTGATATTCGAGTTTGTGAAAAAGTGTGGTATTAGCGCTAGGTAGATTGTTGCTGATAGAGCAAGTGCTCTCGATTTTAAGAATGCAATAGTTGAGGCAATGACTTAGTTGAAAGGAAAAGTCTCGTCGTGGTTGTCACTTTTGTTTTGTACATTTTCAATGAGAATAAAATTGTAGCGTGGAATAATATTTGTCTTTCTGCACTAAAGGTAGATTTTACATCATCATGTTGACCGAGTAATTGGAGTGGATGGGTTTACGTATCATTTTGGTAGTTTTAATGCATCCTAAATTCCTAATCAATCAATCAATCAACTCAGCCTATAACAGTCCATATTGGCCATAGGCCTCTCCCAGGCTGCGCCACAACACTATCCTCCGCCTTCCGCACCCAGTCTGTCCCAGCCACCTTTTTAAGGTCGTCGGTCCACCCAGCTGGGGGGCGTCCCACACTACGCTTGCCAATACGCGGTCTCCACTCTAGGACTCGTCTGCTCCACCGGCCATCGGTCCTTCGACAAACATGGCCAGCCCACTGCCACTTCAGCTTGCTTACTCTGCCGGCTATATCGGTAACTCCGGTTCTCTTCCGGATAACTTCATTTCTGACATTATCCTTTAAAGAAACTCCGAGCATAGCCATGGCGCGCTGAGCGACCTTGCATTTGTGGACCAGCCCGACTGTCATGCATCCTAATAAAATTAAATGCCCTCATGCCTCGACAAAAACCCGTTAATAATCCTGTCCCATTTACAACTAATTCCTCCGAAAACATAACAGATATTTGTTTTTTAAACATGATATAAACAAGGACTTTCTCACCTTATACAATGTGATATGACATGTAACTGATATACGGTGGGTTCCACGGCTCGATTGTGGGTGACAGCTAGGGTGACCACCGGACTGGGACACACTCTCCAGAAAAAAAACATTTATTACGAGATAGATCCGTTTGTTTATATTTTGTAACGATTATGTAAGAAAATAAATTGATTAGTTTTTATAATATTTAGTCAGTAAATGTCCCATTGCATTTAGCACGACAAATGAGACGTCTCATACAGAGAATAAGTAAGGATTGTTGATCAACCACACCACGCGCTGACTGCGTGTTGACACTTATTGATTCTAAGTAAAATTGAGAAGGTCTAACTGCAGTACATTACCACAATACCTAAATTAATCAAATTACACTCATTACTGTACACCTTCACTCATCCCCATACACTCACACACACACTCTCACATACCATACACTACATTTCACTCAAGCGCACCTCTTTTTCCTCTTTGTTTATTGTTTAAATCTACTTGCATGTTCTTTTCTGAATAAATGTTTCTCAATTCTATATATTTTGGATAAAGATAAGTGGAAGAGCGGAGTCTCCTAACACAAGCATTTCCTTGCTTAAAAGGAGTTTCCAAATCATATAAAGCAAACCAAGTATGTTAACTGAAATATATATTTTTTTTATCTTAATAAAACAATGATCTCATCGGCCCATATAAGTGTTGTAATAATTTACTATTTTAGAAACAACCATCAAGAAATGAGTTCTTGTAATTACTTTATGCCATAGAGTGGAGTATTTCTTGCTGGTATATTTCTTTAAACACTCCTAAAAGTCTATCTTTGGTAAAAATAACATAAAACCATTCCACATTACACACGGATCTCTAAAAGCGGAAAGGATGCGGTTATGGTGTCAGTAAAAAGGGAGAAGTTAAGATCGTGTTACGTGGAGCTGCGGTCTCTTTGCCATTACGTGTTTGAGCCGAGATTTAAACTAACACACGTCTTTTTAATCGTACGTTTAGTTATTTTAGATTGAAGTTTTTATTTGAAATGTACCGCTTAATAAAATATGCTTCAGAAGTAAATATTACCCAACCAATCCAGCTGGCTGACAAGTTTTTTCTAATTAAGGCATGGCCATGTGATGGGATAAGCGCCAAAACCTTCGAAATTTGCAGTTATAACAAAAACTAACTGGTCGTTAGTACGATTTCGAACAGTGGCGCTAATGACGTAACGCATATACATTTAATTCTAGTTAATAGGAATCGGTAAAAGTAATGTGCAGTCCATATTGTTATTAAGAAATAATCCCACCATACATACGCGCAAAAACATAACACTTTCTTGCACTCAGGTAAAAAAAAAAATGGGTTGTGCTAACATAGGAGAAAAGGAAGAATTGGAGCAATAGTTAACTTAATTAAATAAATTATAAAGACATTTTAGATGCAGAGCTGATGACGTAATAAGAATCAAGTGAGTTTTCTATACAAACAGTAAATGTTTGATATTGGTGCCGATTCCCTTGTTCACAACTAAACTAAATTTAACTTCAGTGCATCTTTTTCTTTCTATTTCAATAAGAAAAGGACAGAAGATAAATTTTAGTTTAGTCCTGTCAAATTAATCAGCGCCTGTCACTACTCCATACAAGTTTAGACGTGATTAAAAACTTGCCTACTAAAATTACGTCAATTTACGTCAAGCGCTGATTAATTTGACAGGACTAAACTAAAATTTATCTTCTGTCCTTTTCTTAATGTAATAGAAAGAAAAAGATGCACTGAACTTAAATTTAGATTAGTTTGTGAACAAGGGAATCGGCGCCATTATTAGGTATGTTAGCCGACTTTGGATGACATCATGTTTGATCTATCGGTAATGTTTATCTTATAGTTAGGTCATCTTTTAATTATCATATTTACTACTGCATATAAAGCATTTATTACGTTAAATAAACAAGATATTTATTTTTAAAAAATACTGCTGGTAAGTTCCATTAAGGATATTTTGATAAGATGACGCAAAGTTGTTTACCGAGCTTGAGGTCCGGAATTAACAATATTTTTTTTTATTTTTGTGGGATCTCCATACAAAAGATATTTAAACACAATACAATTGACACATACATAAAGGACCACATCAGGTACTACTACTACAGGTATTACTCTTCCTTTGGTGTAATTTGATTCTTAAGTTATCAAAAGTTTTTTCATTCGACTATAACATTATGAGCACCAGCCAGGATTTCGTATTGTGTTTTATTGTAATATGCTTACTACATACGACTAGATGCCGTCATTCCCATGAAAGTGTAAGCAAGGAAGAAATCATTTATTTGCTGATAATGTAGGTATCCAAATATAAGTTGGAATATTTATTAAGTGTCCCGATACATTTTACCTTACGGCATACAAAATATTAGGTTTGAATCAGTAGTAATATAGATACAGCTATCACGTTTATTTTTAGCCATAGTCGAATTTAATAGGTAGTTACAGATCAGACTAAAATTAAAAAATCAAAATATTGAATGATTTAATTATAAATCTCTCGCTTATCATATAATGAAGAATATATATCGTAATGTGTAATGTCAAAAAGCTTAATGTTAAAATATTCAAAAACATTAACAACAATCACAATTATTATTGGGTATAGAATTTAGATAATCTAGTAATGTCAAAATCTGTTATGTTGTGTACAATTGTACACTGGACTGGACAGGTCCACTCAATCTGTGTGGTTCTTTCCTCAAAAGGACCATTTCAGACACCAATCTACATGGCCTTCACGTGATCTGACCAAGATTATGTCTGAACTTTAAAGGAGACTGTGACCTCTGAGTTTGTTTCGGCCTTTCTTCTCAGAGTAGTCAGATAGGAAACGCCGACCTCATCTAGCTTTATTTTAAATATGATTGACGTAAAAGTGTTTGTACAAATCTACTTACAGAAAATAAATCATTTATCATTTACACATCTCTATCGACATCAGGGGGCAACTATCACCTCTTATAGCAGTATTTTTTCAATATTACTTCAGCGTGAGAAGGAGATGGAGCAAAGTAATATTATATGAATACGATATACGAATATTATATTATAAGAGGTGATGGTTGGCCCCCAGAATACATATGTAACGTTACATACCCAGTCTCTTACCAACATTTCATAACAAAACATTAATAAGTAAGTACGGGTATTGTCCTTTCATAATTATAGGTTGGTCACCCTACACTGGAACACCGGTGTTACGTATAATTACAAATGTCGGAGTTACTTCGAACGAATGATGTAACCTGAAGAGTAGGTCACGGTTGTAAATTGCCAGTATTAACGACGGTTCAATTGTATTAGGATTTTGAACAATCAAAACATGTGGAAGTTTATGATTATTTTAATGAACATGTCAACTCTTTAACGACCATCTTTTATTGTCACAATTACTCACAATCTCCTAGCTTGATATAGGAACTGATGATTCAGATTGAGTTTTAAGATATCAAGGCAAAAAAGAGAGATCTAGTGAAAACTTTCATTAGACCTTCCTTGGCTTTAAACTTTTCTATCCAACTATGACGGAAACTAGCTTTGCTGTCATAGATGACGACATTTTTAAGGTTCCGTAGTCAACAAGGAACCCTTATAGTTTCGCCATGTCCGTCTGTATGTATGTCTATCTGTCCCGACTTAACCCAGAGACTTAAGAGTCTCTGGGTTAAGTCGGGTTACAGGTTTCTAGTACTAAGGTACTAGAAACCTGTAAATTGGCATGGGTATACATGTTAATCACGTCGATAAAGTGGTAAAAAAAAAAAAAAATTTTTTATTGTTCCTCCCTTACGGAAAATGGGGATGATATTTTTTTTGTGTGTCCCATGGTGTGAGGTATCTTCGGATAGGCCGTTCAAAAATATTGCGGGTCCCTGTAAACCATTTTTTGATTCCGGGATCCGTTTGCGTAATATTAAGCTTTAAAGTGCTAACTTTGGTTAGATTCGTGTCCTCCCCTCCCTGCCAGCTAAATGGTTGTTTTTGGATATGTGCAAAAAATCATGGCAGTAGTATATACAATGAAATTAAAAGGAAAACTATCACAGCTAAGTACCTAGGCTTTAAAAGTTACCGAGTCATCATAGTCGACCAACTTTTTGCAGTTGGAGAATTGATCGTGACGTATATCGATGTATGGTAGAACATGTTTTTCAACTACAATGTTATGTTTGTTTTTTGAATAAATTCATCAGAAGTAATCCCAACTACGGAACCCTTCATTGTGCGATGTGCGACACGCACTTGACACCGGTTTTTTTTATTTTCTTTACCTACTAATAGTAATGGCATTTGAATACGTGGAACAAAAACACTAAGATGAAGAAACAAAATTCCCTGAATGGTCCAATTTAGCTCAAGAAGGTATGTGTTTGTTTTCGAATGTGTGATGAATGAGCCCACAATGTAACTGTACTCAGAACGTTAGCAAACATCCTCTAGTTTTGAAAACTATCGCCAATTACATGCCGCTCGCTAAACGGTGCACAATGCACATGGTTTTGGTAGGAATGTGGTACATACTGATATTATGCATTGGAAATTCGTAAATGAATGAATGAAATGCACCGACCCCAGCGTAGTTAAACCAGACTCGATTGCTCGAATGAATTCACACTAGTCCCAGCAGGCTTAGCATGACACTCTCTATTTCTTCGAAGAATAGACACGGTTCTTTCCATACAAAGTAACATTTCGTTTCTCCTTTTTTGACATCCCACCGTAGAAATCCTTCTACATAAAGAAGGGCCTAGACAAAGATCGTTAGAAACGAAAGACAAGATGGCAGATTGTAGAAGGATTTCTACGGTGAGATGTCAAAAACTGAGAAACGAAATGTCACTTAGTATAGAAAGAGCCGTGTCTATTCTTCGAAGAAATAGAGAGTGTCATGCTAAGCCTGGTGGAGTAGGCTCCAGGGACTAGTGTGAATACTTGAGTTCAATCGATTGTTTGATGTAGACTGGGGGGCCCGGTAATGGTCAGGAAGACGTGCCCTTAGGATAGGAAGGATTATTAGAGCCTACCGGATATGCATCCTAGAGTAAGCAATGGAATAGTGGAGAGACGGGTGATTTATCTATGGGATGTGGTACATATTGATGTTATGCATTAGAAATTCATAAAGGAAAAAACCCAGTAATACTTTGCCCGAACTGGGAATCGAACCCAGAATCCCACGCTATACCCCCGTGCCTCGGAAAGCAAGCTAAGCCGTTGGTCCTGCCCCTGATCTCTCTCCAGTCGTGTCGGATTGCCGTCCCATCGGACTATGAGAGTGAGGGAAGAGAGAGTGCTCCTGTGTCTGCGTGTGCGCACACACTTGTGCACTATAATATCTCCCGCGCCTAAGGCTGGTCTCCGCTGGGATTGGTCGCCATGGCTGAAATTCGGCCTGGAGGACTATTAATTATTTATAAGAACACAAGCGACTCGGGCCTGCTTCGCACGGTTTTTGTTACTTAAGAATTGACTTAGATTAATCGACTTGATGAAAAACATCGAGATTTATTTTTTATATAAATAAGTAGTTTAATATAAATGCACACAAACCTTCCCAAATAAATTCTCTAAATGACGGTGAAACCCGCATCTAAATATTTTGCGTAGTTTAGAAGAACAAGAGAGTCTCACAGACAGACACAAATTGCGACTTGTACTTATTAATTATCTAATAAAGCTGAAGTGTACGGTGCAACCGCACATTCTGCAATTCAGCAGTTTACACCACACATTTCAACTCATAATAATTAGTTGGAGTTCGCGTCGAGCTATCAAGTCAGACAGGCGCGTCACTCTCTTCATTTCCACACCATCAGTCTCTTAAGCTAATTTTACCTTTAAGTACCTTTGGGACAATACAGTAGTGTGTTAATACGAGTAGTTACCTTCTTTTATTCCATTCATCCCTCATCTAAAAGTAATGTATGATCTGAGAAGGAATCATAGTTCCATGAAGTTTGTTTGATTTTTTGTTGTTTTTTAAACCCGCTAATCTCTGGAACGACCAGTCGAATTAAAAAAATCTTTTTGCATTTGATAACCCAATTTTTGAGGATGGTTATAGCATTTAACATCACGCTACGACCCTTGGGAGCCGAGCTAAAAGGAAATAGTCGGAAGGAACGTTAACCGAAAACGAAATAATAGCGCGGGCCAAAGAGGCTGCTATTAAGTATAGTATATTGTGGTGTCTTACGAAGTTCACGCGAACAGAAGCTAGTGTGTTTTTAATTTAAATCCTGCTACCTATTGGAAAAAATATACGATATACATACACACACATACATATACTCACGCTTTCTTCCCACCGGGGTAGGCAGAAACTATAGAACGCCACCTGCTCCGCTCCATACATACTCCTTTTGCTTCGTTTACGTTCATACATCTGGTCATACACGCACGCCGGTTGCGAGCACTACCACCTGATCTTTTTGAAGAACATCACCAATGAGGTCACTATGTCTTCCTGAGGCGTTTCTACTCACATCTGGATTGTAAATACCTTTTGTTGTTCTGTCTTTGCCTTGTAATATACGATATAATTATATTAAATGCGATACCATAGCATAATCAGAGTATAATGTTCCCACTGCTGGGACATAGGGCTCCTCTCTGTGCACTGGGCCTGCATAGAGGATTACGGCCTAGGGAGTAGGCCGTAATCCTCTATGCGGGCCCAGTGCTGGTAGATGTCACATGTCTTCGATTTTTTTTTGCTCACGATGTTTTCCTTCACCGTTTTGAACTATATCAATAATTCGGGGAACATAACTTTTTATATTGTGACTTTGTAGAGCACGTTGTTTAATAAGTACGTTTTGTTCATAGTAAGTTGTGCAATGTTTTCCAAATAAATGAACAACATGTGCTTTTGTTACGGGTACAAATTAGAACAACATACTTCTTGTTTTAACAAGTAGCGATAACCTAACAAATGAATGTTTTGTTTCAGTAATATTTTGACTGTTCTAACCCCTGGCAAAGTGGTAGTACTAACTCTCGCTTTAGAGAAAGTACAAAGAACTTCAAATATTTCAGTATATCCAAAATGAATACTTGCCACATTATGGCACAGCATTAGCAAGTAGGGCTTGGCTGGAATCACTTTTCATACAATGAATTTTATATCTTGCTTACTGTTTTCATAAAATCTCGCCTGTAATCTCCGAAGGGTAGGCAGAGGCGCACCTATAGTACGGTCAGTACTCTGCATTACCTGACCCTTCTTAGAAAGAAGAAGAATGGAAGAGGGTGCAGGTCACTGACTGTACACCCACGTTTCGTCAGTTATGCTTTTTAAGTCCTACGTAATAGGGGGCGATACTAATACCATCAACCGGGCACACATCAGGGATGCTACTGAGAAATTCCTGATAGAAAACCAAACTTTGCCCTACCTGGGAATCAAACCAAGGACCTCAAGCTTAGCAGTAGTGCCAGCGACCACTAGACCGACAAGGCAGACTGTTTTTATGCTTCTAATATTCGTATTACGTCTAGACAAACAAAATACAATTCCAAATATTTTAACTAATACTAAAGCTTCACAAATTGTAAGTAAAACGGAAATCCGGTAACTTAAACATCGTAATTGTAATGAAAGTAGAGCAGCTAATGATACATTAATTGATTTTGGTATTACAAGTATTATGTAAGAACAAATTAATTGGTTTATTCCAACAGAAATTACAATTCGATCGCAATTCCGATGAGTTTGATTAAAGATTAACGATTGATGGTTATGCCCGATTGGTTGTTAAATGACACGATAAAATATTGGTATGGCGATTGAAATATCGTTCACATTCTTAAAGTTGGTCATTACATAAGAACATTATGCCTGATACCTACAAGGTATGAAGGACATAGACGCACAAACTGTTACAATGAATTCAGCTTTAGATTCCAGACACCCAGTCCACAGTGTAATAAAAAAACAACTTCTGTTTTATATGTAAGTGCCTGCACGATGAAAATTTATTATTATTATTTGGTAAGACACACTAGCAGCTAGGGTTGCCAGGTCCAAAAATTTTACCGGTCATTTTGCCCCGAAAGCCTGACACAATGGATTTTTAAAGAAAAGAAAAAAAATATTTGTTAGCAGTATTCGGATTTATTATATAGCCTGGAAATCTTGCCTAAAATCCAACTCGAAAGTAAACGTACACACGCCACGCCTTGATGCGCTTGCGCATGTACCTATTCATGTACTCGTAACCTGATCAGTCGCGCCTTGTTCGCCGACCGAGACGGACGTGTAACTTACACCCACCCGCTCCCTCGTCACACACACGAAAGTCGATTTCCTTTGGGAGAAATTCGAGTTCAGATTAGATTTATAATAATTAAGGTGTTGGATTACTGATGAGATTGTAATAGGGCTTCTATTTGTATCGTTATGGGAGACATTGGGAGGAGACAGCTGTCAACCATATTGGAAACTTAGGAATACCGAAGGGTACTGATACGTACTGGGTCGCTAAGCAATCTCGGCTCAAACGTAACGAGAATGTCATTGTGTAAACAAGAACATGTTTAATTAATATATAAGTTTTTTTCTTCCTGTTGAAGGAGTGTTCCCTTTTTTAAACCTTTTTTAAACCTGTACGGTAACAGGAAATATGTGTCCTTGTTGTCGAAAAAATACCGTAGATACTGAATTAAGGCGCTGACAAGACCTAACTGACCAAAATAGGCTTCTCTTAAGAAAAAAAAATTGCCAAATCTGTATAGTTTGTGGTAGTGGAAAAAAAAATGTTAATTTTGAACATATTTCTAAGAACATGGTTGTTACCAAAACACGTATTGAAAAAAAAAAAAAACTCGATACAAACTAACGTTAAAGTAACCTCTTACCTTGAGGTCCAAACAAAAATATCTGTATTAAATATCAACATACGTTACCTATTTAATTAATAACAAAAACGTCTTATTTGAATGCAGAACTTGGTTGTTTTTTATTTTCGATTACTCAACTCAATTTTGAGTAAATAGATAATTGCTTCATATTTTGCAATAAATTACAAGCGTTTTGACATCGCGCTTCTCTTTCTTTTCTATGCAGTCTTACAGAGACCGCGGTTTAGGTGTTGTCAGCGTCTTAAGTGAAATTTTAAGTTAAAACCTTACAAAATCAACAAACTACTTCTGGCCAAACAATGTAAATTGGTTTCCACTGACCCCAAACTATAGCGTGATACAAACACATAACCTAACTTATTCCCATGTTAGCAATAACCTATAAGAAACGTAACAGAACATTCTCATAGTTAAAATAACTTTATATTCTGAACTCGAGACCGCTCCCAATTGATTTGGAATAACTGCCGAAACAATCAATTTGCACTGACCTGAATTTGTACCTGTATACCTTCACACGTTGGCTGTAAGAGTAGGTAAGGGGAAAAATGTACATTGCTACTCTTGTGTTGGAGAAGCCAGCCTCACTAATCTATACTTAATATTGTAAAGAGATAAAATTTGTGAGTTTGTATGTATGGTAATCTTCGGAACTACTGATCCGATTCCAAAAAAACTTTCACTAACGGGAAGCATGAAGCACAAGAAATTTCACGCAGATGAAGTCGCGGGCATAAAGTAGTTCTTTATAAAGGAATTATTTTCATATAAACATACCTACTATGACTTCAAAGTTCCCATTATGTTTTAATACCAAAAGAATATACAGTTACGTGAGCGAAGCCGTGGGCACAGCTACTTTTAACGTAATTAGGAAAGTAAAATTTTATCCCCTAGGGTATTTTAGGAGGTTTTTCAAAACAGTGAGTGTACCTAGTCGAAGTTAAAATAATTTGATCGTTTTGTTCAGCCTACAGTATCCCATCCTGTATTATTAGGAACACTGGAAGAAGGCTTCTGCTTGATTAATGAAGGAAGGATAACCACGCTTGTTTCCTGTCAATTGGCGATTAAGATCGTAACTCAAGTAGGGTTAAACCAAGATTATCGTTAAACCACGTTTTGGACTACGCTATGATTTTTTTTAAACTATCTTTGCAATCAGAAAATTATATCATAAAATCGCCATATACATACAAGTAAAAGCGTTGCACGTAAGGTCCGCCACCAACCGCTTAGAAATCAAAGTCAGTGAGTACTCGATTTAAAATAAACCCGAGTAATACAACACCGTATAACGAGTCAATGACATCGATATTACATTACAAGCATTGCGAATCGATAACCTTACTATTCTACCACACCTCTAGTATGTACGTAAACTACACATGTACGAACGGACTTTAGAAAAGCAACCTTAAAACTGGTTAAACTAAAGTCGAAAACTATTTGGACGTGTCTGAAAATGGAACTCCAAAAATGTGCTACTGTCATTTAAAACTTTGTGCATTGGGAGTAAGGTTCCAATTGATTTGTAAGTTTACTATTACCAAATATGTACCATTTTTTATAGATCGAGTGGCCAGTATTTTTACGACAGTATTACATGGTCTAAATGGTCTTGTTTGAGAAGAAAAATGTGTTAAAACAACGTTATTTCCATGTCAGCAAACTTTGTTGGTTTTACAACTTGTTATAATTGTGCAAGACTTGGCCGCCAACCATCACTGCTTATAGTAGTATTATTTCAATATTACTTCAGCGTGAGAAAGAGATGGAGCTATAAGTCCTGTATAGCTCTATCACTGTCCCACTGTGAAGTAATATTATAATAATACGGCAGGCTTAGCATGACACTCTTATTTCTTCGAAGAATAGACACGGCTCATTCTATACAAAGTGACATTTCGTTTCTCCATTTTTGACATCTCACCTTAGAAATCCTTCTACAATCTGTCATTTTATATTTCGTTTCTAACGATCTTTGTCTAGGTCCTTTTTTATGTAGAAGGATTTCTACGGCGGGATGTCAAAAAAGGAGCAACGAAATGTCACTTTGTATAGAAAGAGGCGTGTCTATTCTTCGAAGAAATAGAAAGCGTCATGCTAAGCCTTGCTGCTGTAAAAGGTTGTTGGCCCCCTGGGCTTGCCTTTCGATTAAACAAAAAAAAAATCCAAACTTATATTGGTGGTCGCAGTTTGTTGGTATTTAGCAGATTGGCGGACCCTCCCCAGGTTTTTTCGCCAAAAAACCTAGCATTTCATAGCTTATACACAAAAAAGAAAAGAAGAGACGGAGAGAACAAAAAGACAAAGAATCACACGGTATATCCAATTCTATAAAACATACCAATTTAATAATATTCTACAACTAATTACCGTAATAATCACGTTCGTCGCACTTTTGCAACAAAAAGTAATACCGAATTAAATAATAACATACTTAATTTACTATCCGTTGTGCAAGTAATATAGCATAATAATAAGCAAGAAGCCAATATGTTAAGAAATAATAAATTAGACTATTAATGTTTGTAATTTCATTATCTGTGGTGTAATAAGATCATCTCTGTGGGAACTTTTTGATTGAAGGATGATTGCAAGTATAGGTTGCAAATATGAAAGAATAACAAATTGTGGAACATTAATATTTAAGAATTATTGTTATTTATTGAATACTTCAAGCACACAAATGTACAAAGGCAGAGTTAGTAGTAGTTAAATGTACATAGGCATTTTCTACCAGTCAATTTTTGGGTGATACAGAGGCAAACAATGGTAGCAGTAATTACGAAAAATATAATAATAATATATAAACCTATTACAAAATATAAATATAATGTATAAACCTAATTATATATAAATTTAAGCATAAATCAATATCCGTAAATACACGAATATACTAAAACAAATAAGACAAACAATGAGAAAAAATTAACGTTGTGATGATACTGCCCGCGGGAAAGTACGAAAGGGTAACTGTGGCCCCTGGCAACACAGGCAACGGAAGGAACACGGGTGGGTTTTAGTCAGTAAGAGTCTGACACACCCTCCCGCTCCGTCTAGAGCGGGGGAAATTTTTGATAATTTCACACCCAAAAAAAAATAAGCTTCTTACAAATGAATTAGAAGACCAAACTGCCACTAAGTAGCAACATTCACCCCACAAACTTTTAAAACCTTTGACAAAGTATTTGAAACTTCAAGCTGTACTTTCTTCAGAGCAAGGCAAATAATGGTTATGCTGATCTACAGGAAACGTTGGAAACATTATGGAAATAATAGAAACTAACTTAAATCATAGCTTTAGACTTGGTATGCTTAGCAAGTGGTTACAATGGTTACATTGGTTTTGCTAATTGCAATATGGCTGGTAGCAGCTGGGTGAGAGAAGCTGAGAATCGAGTTAAATGGCGTGCGATTGGAGAGGTCTATGTCTAGCAGGGAACTGCTATAGGCTGATGCAGATGATACAACATTTTGTGATATATTGAAGTAGTCCTTATAATTCTTTAACTTTTAGACCCAGCTTTTTCCAATTTTAGAGTGATGGGGCTGCTTCTGACCACTCTCTATCAAGCGAAATCCCTAAATGCTTAATAGACTAACAATCATAATATGATTGATTTTGAAGTATATTGGTAATCCATTGCTTCATAGGCTCGTAAAATTTGCCTGCTCATCAACGTTAGTAACCCAATGAATGTTGTTGAACTGTCAAAATGAAACTCATTGTTGCTGATGATGTGTTACACAATTTCCTCGCTGAACGTCAGAATTCGCACTTAATCACCATTTCCACTACATCATAACAATCTCTCAGTCACCTCTCAAGACGATACAAGAATCAAATCCATACATTATGTTTCTCTTTCGTTTCACGCGAAGACACATACATATACATATTTATATGTACATATTTATCTGGTAGTTGAACTCGGCTGCAAGTCAAGTGATGCTAATGTATAGTACTGACACTTACGGCTCTGTTTACTACGCAAGTTGAGAGTACTATAAATAAGACTACAGTGTCTTTAAAGTTGGAAGGTGTTGCATTTGTAATGTCTTCTGTCTATTACTGCTGTCGACTTGAAGAATTAAATAACACGATATAACCCGTTGTATAGCACCCGCACAGACAAGGTGTCTGTTCTGTCTATTAGGTCTTTGATAGCGGCGCGCGTCGTAATAGAGGTTAAAAACATCATGATCACCTTTTGGGGTATACCCACTGGCTTAGCTTAAAGTAATCGCATCTATTAAGGGCCGCTTTTCTTCTAAACAAATGATAAAACTACCGGTAGCTTCCCGCGTCTGCATCATCAAGTCACGCACATAAACATCCTGACTTAGACGGACATCCGTAGATCACAGAACTTTCCCCGACGTGCAAACGAAATCCAAATCACTAAACATCATGTGTTTTAGAATAGAGTCTATAGGGAACTCATGCATTTTGTGAAGTACCCATCATTAACGGATTTGTCTTTGTAGCTCCTTAGACAACATCAATTTTATGGGAGGACAAACAAACCGAGCCAGTTCACCTGATGGCAAATCTCCGACGCTTATGTATATCTGCATTACCATTGACATCATAGGTGCATTGATATAGCAGAGACAGAGTGCCACATGTGACTTTAATTACACCGATCCTTCACACCAGGACACATCAATGCTGTTTGGCGGCAGATATAAGTATAGTGTTAGTATTAAATGAAGATGATGATGGAATGATCATAATAAATTCTGTTTGTGTACTACCTATGTACTGACCGTTCCTCCAGCATTTCGTTGAAGGTCTTGGACTTGGCGCGCGGCTGGCTGGGCTCGTGCTCCATTCGCCGCACCTCCACGCACCGCTCTATTATGTGCTCCACCCTCTTCCGCCGCGACGACTTCCAATTGTCCAGGTTCTGAAACAATGGGGTTTGAGTTATTGGTTTCATTGTCAACATCATTATCTTGTTCTGAAAGGTATGTTTTCAATTTTTGACATTCAATTCATCTCTATCATCCGTCACCTCAGTGTTCACACCTTTTCTAGTGTGAAGCGTCTAGTTGATGTAACTGGTGACCGAAAAGCTGCCGGCTTTCTCGCGCAACGCATCAGCATTGCAGTTCAGCGAGGAAATGCCGCCAGCAACCTCGGTACAATGGTCGCAAGGGCCTTTTTTAGGTTTAACTTAGTTTTAATTTAATTTAGTTGTAAATTTAATTTATTAAATAACCATCTTGTCTTTTCTAGTCTTAATTTTTGACGTCCAAAAGTGCCTTTTATATATAGGTCTAATTGAAATATACAATTTAACTTTGACTTACTGGATTTCTTTGACTTTCATCAGATAAGTTATTAAGTTTGTTACATATAGGTACCTAGTGGGTTGAGGTGAATTGTAAAAATCTCTTGGTGAAAAGTATGTATACTAACAGCAGTGTTTAAAGAGTATTTAGGGTTTAAGAGCCAACTAAAATATGAAATATGCAGGAGTTATGCCAGTTTTTACAGATATTGATCTTAAAATCATTAAAGCAAACAAGGCGATTCATTACAGATTAAATAAAAACTCACATTACGAAGTCTGTCACGTAATTTTTTAATTTTTTCTGCCATTTTAATTAAAAGCGAAGATTTGAATAAACCGCTAGTTAACACATTAGCTATGATTTTACCAAATCTAGTTTATTTGAGCATAACTGATGCATATTTAACGTCTGACCCTAAAGGTTACATATGCACGAAGCTACTCAATGATGTTTACGTATTTATCTCAATGCTGCATAGATCATTAATTACGTAGAACTAGACTAATTGCTCTCTATCTTTAAAGCAGATCTAGAATAAGACCTTGAGAGTTGCATTCCGGATGTAATGCTAGGATGAACGGATTATTTATTGCAGGTTGTTGTTATTAGCAAATAGATAGAAAGTTTTTGATCTTGTTTTATCCTGTGGCTTTTTACAAGAATGATGCACGGTAGCTGGATGAGCTTTGGACTATAATATTCATCATTAAATTATAACGATACAAAATTACAGCTTTAACGAGGATAATTCTCGTGATAACAATTAAGATTCAAATTAAATGTCTTCATAGGAATATTACAATATATTTTTTCTCGGATCGTCTGTAGATTCTGATTTCCGAAGAATTGTTTATGACCTTTCTAATGATCGCATCACTATTTCTTTCATCAACGTGATCTAAAATAAATATGAATTAATATGTTATATATTCCCGCATCGTAAATCTATAAACAAATAGTTTCTCTGCAATTAATATACATATTACGTCTGGTGCGGTCACGCTCTCTTCACTTATGGGCGCAGGAGAAAACACCGATATCGCGCGGAGTCTTAATTACAATCAAGATTATAAACCTTCTTCACGCTTTAGTCTTATGTGGACTAAGTAAAACTGTAAGTTGCCTCACATTTTACGAATAGCTCATGCTTTTCCTCCCTCCATTAAACCATTTGGACTGTGTCATCTGTGCAAAGATTAATTTTACAAAAGGATGGATGAAGAGCTTAGGGCTTAATGTTTAATAACTACCTCAAAAAGTCATATAATTACGCAGGTGCATTTTCTTTTAAAGACAAGGCAATACCTGTTTTTCAAAATTCTACTTCCGCCATCTCGCTAGAACACAGACTATACAATGTGCTAAACAAACATACTTCTGTTTATTTTTACAGCCAAGCTATCGATAATCACGTCACTACAAGTTCTCGATACATCGAGAGAGTGGATCGTTCTAGTTGGCATGTCAAATATCGCGTGCGTCGGTAGCGAAGGCTTTTTTATACAATTTCGCTTGCTGGAGTTAAACGTTGCCATTTTGTGTGGCACAAATTGTAAGAACTAGCGAAGTCGCGGGAATATAAATGCGCTTTACATATATGCTAATGTATGTTTAATGAAGAAGGTGAAATAACACATTTGGAGAGAAAAAAAAATCTGGCTTTTGAAAAAAATAACTAGAGATGGTCAAAGTACCGCCCAAATAGGGAATGAAGAACATTTCCCCTAGTTTTCAGGAGAAGTAGAACACTCTAAGATGTCATTATTATCCGATATCATTATTCTCATCATCTTGTCTTACTTTTTTGTACGTGTAAGGAAATAAATAACGATAATAAGACCAATTTCCGCTTACTCACTTCGCAAATTACATATAAAGTGTAAGCTGTAGGAGCTTACACTTTAAGCCAATCAAACAGCCCACTAGAACTTAATAGACCTCTTATAGAGTGGCGGCTAGGAAATACAGATATTTTTAAATCGCCAACTGTTGCACAACAGTCGTCTTGGCAGCTTAACGACGGCTAATCTCGGCTAATCTATGTAATGACCGCAATAATGGGTGAAGTGAAAAAGAGTAAAATGTTCTTGTTTGGCATTCCTAGGAATGTTTAGAAGATGACTTTTATCGGTATTTGGTATGTCAAGTGGTTTGGTATTTTCTATTTTAATCTATAGAATAAAAGGAAACAGGACTAACAAGATAGACATATAAATTGAATACAAAAAGTATTTCACTGTAATTTTATTATTTTTATGGTAAAAGCTTACTTTAACATGCATAGTTATTAGAAAAAAAACAGCATCTTTTTCTAAAAATAAATCCATCTGTTCCAAAATAACTACTTACAAATTAATTACCAGCAACCCAACTAGTGCAGCTACCACACAAAAACATAATATACACAGTTACCACAAAGGGCGGCTCGTTACTCCGGCCGGAAGTCGTCGCCGGGCATGCGTATGCGCACAACTTCCGGTCTGCGCCCGCGCCGGAGACAGTGTAAGCTTTGTTATTGTTTTGTTACGATCGAAGTAATTGGCCCCAAGACGGCGGCGACATTCCCTGTCATTATCAGATGTTTTAAATGCTGTTGGAGGAATCTGTCATCGGAGTAATTGGAGGGAAATGTGAGGTGGAATGGAAATGAAGAAAAAATGAAGTATGTGGTCTATTTGTGGTGTGTTTTTGTAATAGCTTTGGTTTTTTGTGATTTAATTAAATACCTAGATCGTTTGTTTGTGCATTCTTACGGAAAAGCGTAATGATGAGTGTTTGGTGACTATATTCTTACGGATTTTTTTTGCAGTGAATTAACTAATATCAAAAAGAAAGAGGGCTCATTCACGTCTCATTTTTTTTTGTGAGACTAATTGTCAGACTAATTTAAGAAGGCCTGTTTTTAGCCATTGCTAAATAGGTTTATCCGTAAGTTTGCTAGTTATTAACCATTGGTAATAAGTCTATTAACCAGCAAACTTACGGAACTACTTTTAGCAATGGCTAAAAAAGGCCTACTTAAATTTATCGGACACAAAAAAATAAGACGTGTCCTATTTCTTTTTTATATTAGTTAAATTGATAAACCTTTTGACTTTTTCTGAAACACTCTTCATATGAATCATGTCAGAGCATACAAAGTTACAGGCTACTGCATCTGAGTATTTTATAACCTAACCATATCTGCAAGTCATAAAGTGTACCAAAATACGATCAAAGTTTTAGAGATAACAGGGTTTAAAATAACAGATATATATAGCCACAGGTGGATTTCAGCAAAAGCTGGGTTATTTTCGACGAAAAGAGAGAAGAATTGGAAGATGAAACTATATTATATTCTTCTCCTTAAACAGTTTCAAAACTTAATGAACCTTGGTTTAACTCAGGCTGGATATTAGGATTAGTCCTAAAAATGTAACAAAATCTGAGATCTGTCCCAAACATGTATCTAAGGCTCGTCCAGACTAGGGCGATATCGCGGGCGCGACAGGCAGCAATATGCCTGTCGCGATTGCCTTAAGGCAATTATTTGGCTTACTATTTGTGTTTTCAGTACGTTGTGCAATGTGCATATATACAAAACCCACCTACCTTACACACCCCACACTTCAAAGTTATGGCTTTTTGAAAACTAACAGAAAATACATAAATATATCGAGCATTAATGTCATAAAGGCATAACAAACAAAAACAAGGCACTTTAGAGGATTTACGAGTTATAAATCAATACCCACACAGGGCTATTAACTAAGGATTTTGAAATCGCTGCACGTAGAACGGAACTAACTGCGTTTTCAAACAGCTGCGCAGGCGCAGGCTCTGAATTTTGACGAATATAGCGAGGAAAGGGGAAGTAGAAATGTTTCATTTTAAAAGACAACAGTATTAGGGGATAAAGCTATCATTTTTGATACTTAAGTCTTTATTTTTGTTGCTGCTGTAGGAAAGGCCAGGAAGGATTTTGGTTCTCTTTCATAACCATAACTATGGCGTTAAATAACTAACAAAAACTAAAAGGTCTAATTTGGCCAACTGTCTTTTTCCTTAAGACGCTGACAACGCCTAAACCGCGGTCACTGTCATATTGCATAGAAAAGAAAGAGAAGCGCGATGACACAACGCTTTATTCGTTATTACAAAATATGAAGCAATTATCTATTTACTTAAAATTGAGTTGATTAATCGAAAATAAAAAAACAACCAAGTTCTGCATTCAAATAAGACGTTCTTGTTATTAATTAAATACGTAACGTATGTTGATATTTATTGCAGATATTTTGGATTAGAACTCAAGGTAAGAGGTTAGTTTAACTTTAGTTTGTACTGCGATTTTTTTTCAAAACGTGTTTTGGTAACAACCAAATTCTGGGAAATATTTTCAAAATTAACATATATTTTTTTCCGCTACCACAAACTATACAGATTTGGCAAATTTTTTTCTTAAGAGAAGCCTATTTTGGTCAATTGGGTCTTGTCAGCGCCTTAAGCAGTAACCTTCGAAAGGCTGAAAGGTAAAAGGTTTAGAAATTACATCTAGAGTAGAAACAAGGATTTCTAATCACACAGGCGTAAAAGGAAATAAAGAAGCTGGACACAAAAATCTCGACCAACTACATACTAATGTAGTATAGGTAGTGTAAAAATGATTCCCTTGACAAGGGAATCATTTTTACACAAAACTTCATATAAAAAATTGGCTATTAACCTGGTTTTGGCGCGCTTTCCAGTTTCATCGGAAGCCCAGTAATTAACGGCCATTAGGAAAAAAAACGTGAAAAGCTCCACTCGACGGGAACACTAAATTATTTTAAGTGCGTCCACGCTTGTTAGGGTTGGCGGGAACTAATTATTAAAACATCCTGGGTAAAAAAAATGTTGTCTAATTGACTGATTTAGTTTCTTTAGGAGAACTGTGAAATAAATTAAATTTTATTCGGTGATTGGTTTTGCTAAAGAACTACGTAACAACTTCACGCCTGTATTCTCCGAAGGGTTAGACAGAGCTGTACATATATAGCACATTCGCGTTTCGCCAGTTATGTTTAAGTTCCATGTATTAGGGGGCGAGCCTATTGCTATCAACCGGGCACAAATCCAAGTTCCGGTCTGCTACTGAAAAAATCCTGTTGGAAAAACGCAATAACACTTTGCCCGACCTGGGAATCGAACCCAGGACTCTCTTGCTCAGCAGTAGCGCTTGCGACTACTAAAATAGAAGCAGTTAAAAAAAATCTTCTAATTCACTGAACACTTTTCTTTAGATCAGTGAAAAAAAATGAATGTTATTCGTTGATTGATTAGGTATATAAGTTACAAGTACTTACTTATTATTAGTTATACGTATATTACCTAACTATAGTCGACCTCGCTTTAAAAAATACGTTAAAAGCAAATGATAAAATGGACATTGTTGACTTAATCACACATCATGGTAAGTACCTATTTATTTATAAATATTATGACAACAAATCTACTATGTCTCATGTGAGAAGTATTTGCTTAAAACTTCATGTGCACAATATATATTTCACCACTATAGCCACTAAACAGTAGGTAAACTCCTCAGTGATGACCGTGACGGAACGCTCTAAGATGAGAGAGACCACACTGCAAGTGATACTTAACCTACTAGGGATAATTACTGCCGAGTCGTAGTAGGTGAAATGGCTGTACTACAGGGAGGACTGAGGGATACAAGTATTTGTTCTTCATCATCGTCCGACATACTAAAATTACACAAGTTTCATCGAACCATCAGCGAATCAAATGCTCAAAATATGAGAACTCTATTCTTAGTTAAGAAGAAGAGTTCCCTTAATCGAAGTTCTGTAACTAGACTATCGTGGATCGGTTTGACTAAGAAGAAAGATAGAGAAAAGTTGGTTTCACTTATTCCTTGACACACTGACACACACAACCCACACTTTAGCATCCTAGGTGTCGCGTAAACTAACCAAAAAACTGCCCACATAATTAAACATTGTGTGGTTTTATGGAACCACGATGAAAGTGAGACTTTAGCGAAGCTGATGCGAGCCCATATTGACATAGGCTGCTCTGCCGAGTGCCTTTCTTACTCCTTTACCCCTATTCCGCCGCCAGCTGTAATGCGACATGCGATAGATGGACGAAAAATATTGAGGCGATGTAATAAAAGTTTCACTTTAAAAATACTCAAGTCAGTAATCCAATTGACGATTATCCAAACACCAATGAAATTCGACAGCCCTACGCTTGAGAAACGGGCTTCCTTATTGGTCCACTAAAGGTGTCGGCAGATATAAAACTCTAGAATGTTTATTCGTTGGCGTTCCAGATGAAGATATGCGTGTGCGCAAGCTGCATAGCCAATACGTTCCCATGCTTTGAATGTAATGGATTTGTCATGTAGTTAGTCATAGTGTGTGATTTCCCTTTGTGGGGTAAATAGTGCAGTAATGAACGGATTCTTGGTATGAGTTACATTTTTTGTATTTTCCAAAGGGTAAAGGTAGTCATGCACAGACTAATTATTACATCCTCCGCTCAATGACGATCTTTGAGTTAAATACTGCCTAAAGTGGTTACTAGTGTTCATAGCAATAGGTTTACTATCCATTATACCTAGGCTAGGGTTTAAAATTAACTTAATAAAAATATTTAATTCATTAATTCACTGACAGACAACTTACACCCTAAACCGCTGGGTCCAGGAGCATACAATTTTACACAAGAGTTCTGCATAACTAAGATGGAATTTCGAAAATACAACCCCGAGGACGCCGTGGCGCCTCTAGCCACTCCTCAAAGAGAGGATTTATCGCCGCTTTTTAACCCCCTTAGGGGATGTATTTTTTCCAGGCGGATTCCCGGCCACCGCAGGCGCGGGCTTGCGGACGGTGAGCGATGGGTAGCTCGCCGTTCGAGAAGGACCAGGCCCAGGTCGACGGCGCGTTGTGTTTCACGCGCGCCTCAAAGAGATGTCAGCACAAGTGGTCCGCTAGGGCCGATGCATACCGGGGTCGCGGGAAAGTCCGATAGGGATACCGTGGACCATGCCAAGCTCCACGGTATCCCACATAGGCAACTAAAGGAACACGGGTGGATTTTAGTCAGTAAGTCTGACACACCCTCCCGCTCCGCCCAGAGCGGGAGTAATTATTTGATAATTTCCGAGCCAAAAAAAGGGGGGTAAAAAGGGGATGAAAATTTGCATGAAAGTTGGACATGGGAAATGCCATTGGGCGCACGGCTTGTAAAATTATAAATTCGTACGTATTTATTAACAGAAAACTTTGTTGTTTTATCAACCATATGGATTATATTGGCAACCTTTTGTAATGAGACATAGACGGTAAGGGCATAAATCTGACCGTCAACCAAAACTTCGATCCTGCGATTTGAAACAAGACCTATGTCCAACGTTGCTGCGTAGCTATTCACAAAATCACCACCATTCAATACGCTTCCCTGCCGAATCGAACTTCAATCAATTTTATCGAAGGAGAACTCTACACAAATCCGAAACCCGAAATTTTTATCAGTTTTAATCAAAAAGTAATATATTCTTATGACAGCTGTAAAGAAAAATTAGGTTCGGGGCAAGACAGCCTGTCGATTAGTTGAGAATAGCTATGCTGCTCTACACTAAATTAATTTCAATTTCACTCACTACACTCACCGACTGCCAGTCCTCCTGCCTCTCAATGCGGGCAGGGTCTGTCCTCTTCGCGAGCTCTGCCCTCCTCAGCTGCTCCCGAGCCCGGCTGCCCAAGTCAGCAGGCCCGACTCGCACGAACTGCAGCGGGTTGCCCGCGGGCTTGCCCGGGATCACAGCCGCCGTGTGCGGGCGTGTCGCCAGGAAGTCTGCGCTGTCTGTTGTCTGGAAAAAAAATAAGATAATGGTTAGGATTGAGGAAATACATAGATAATCATGGCAGACCGCGAGAGCGATGACTGGGTTGGACAAAACTACGGTTGCGTCGTGAATATTTGCGCCGCAAAACCGCACGGTTTGGAATAAAGTAAGTTAAGTAACCTATGCTCTTGTATTGCAGAAAAGAGGTTATAAATAACAGTAATATATTATATTGCGTTGTAACTGTTATATTAGGATAAGCTATATTTAATACGCATTTTGTTGATATGTCCATGCGGTGCGGAATAACACAACATACCCGAAATACCGAATGGTTTGCCTCCAGCATTTATTGAGATTCTTAGGGTGAAGTTCAAAACCCATAAGCCAATTGAAATCGTACAAATGCAACGAAAGTACTCGTAATCTCGACTTCCCTACAAGTATGTACTCGTTCAACTTCCTTCCGTACAATCCTGCGCAGGTTATACTATTTAAATAAGAGAAATGTATTCTAGAGTTTAGTTTGAGGATGCTGCATCAGTGCATACACAAGTTTTACATGACAATTAAATAGAAATGGGTAGCACAACAAAACCTGAGACCAATACTAACATTGTATCGTTTGAGATTCTCCTCATACATCAAGAAGAAAAACGAAAGTACGTTTACGTAATTTTCCCAACGTGTTTGGAAGAGGTGTGGTAAAGTATATCTTGATAGATAAACTGGAATCGATAACTGATATAACATACAATTATATCGGAGTTTCCACGCCTGAAGATAAAAATGTTAATCACCATTTTATTACGAATGAAGAAATAATATTACTAATGTTTAGTTAAAGATATTCCAGACATTTCCGATAGAACAGCTGTGTCTGAATCATGAGGTTTTAGTAAACGTCTAGACATTTTAATGATGGTATGGAATCATCGTGTTGATGATGACATTATTTCAAGACTAAAGGTTAGCTGAATAATGTAAATAGTTCAGTAATACTGAGCAATTTTAACATTTATATCTGTAATTTGAATGGTGTACATAGTAAAGAGTAATCTATTCTGTTCTAACTAATAATAAAGCCGAATCGTTTTTTTTTTGTTTGTTTGAACGCGCTAATCTCTGGAACTACCGTCGTCGGATTAGAAAAAATATTTTTGCATTTGATAGCCGAATTCTTGAACAAGGTTACAGGTTATTTAACATCACGTTATGAGCCGTAAGAGCTGAGCAAAAAGAAAACAAGTCAGAAAGAACACCAAGCGAAAACAAAGTAATAGCGGGCGGGCGATGCAATGCGACGCAGTGGGACGGGGAACAAGAAATTTCACGCGGAAGAAGTCGCGGGCAGAAGCTAGTCTAGTCTATAAATATTAACCTCTGCTTAGCTTAAGGTTATTGTAAGAAAATACTCATAGCACCCTAATACATGGAAATTACATAAGCATACATAATCTGAACTGAACCATGTATAAAATTACAGATTCAACCCTAAAATTACAAATACGACCCTAAAATTACAGATTCAACCCTAAAATTACAGATTCAACACTCAAATTACAGATTCAACCCTAAAATCATCAAGCTTGCTCTGCATTGCTACTTAGCTTGCATGAAAAAACGCGTTTGGCCTGAAGTAGGACAGTTACTGGCTGATGAAATTTATTAAAATGAATATTTTTACGAACTTTACATAATTTAACAGTAAACCACGGAGTTAATAAGTATGGAAATCCAAAGTTTTGAGTTAATTATAACTACGTTATCTCAAGATCAGGAAAACGGTGTTTCGGTAATTTTTCTCAATTTGCAGCGACTGGACCGTGTTTAATTATGATAATTCTGATTTAATAACGGTTGATTAAAAATGATGAATAATAGCGTTAAATTGAAATTCTGGTAAATTAGTAAACACTAATTTACAATAGTATGCAAATTATAGGTTTTAAAGCATGACATCTTTGAAAAGGCTTGAGAACTGCATTCCTTTACCTGAATATCTTTGATGGTTGATTTAACTATAGGATAGGTTAGAAGAGAATGTTGAAAACCGAATTTTCAAAGTTTATTTGGTTTATAATGAAAATATTTACATCATTTAAAAACTAACATACTTAAAATAATAATAATTTTATGTACAAGTATATAAAAAAGGAGGGGAAATAATCATAGTGCATCAAAAATTTCGTCCGCATCGCTGTCGACAGGAAAGGTGCCCAAAAGGTTGGCAGCATTGCCACGTTGTATGGCAATGCTGATTCTTTGGCCAAAAAATAGTCCAGCCTTCTGGTCACGTGAGGAGTCAACCAACCGCTTGACGATGTCTCAAAAAACTAATTCAAGTTTCGGAATGCACGACTAGTTTCGGACTCAAAGGGAGCCTTTTTAACCACACGGCGAGATCGCGATTCTAGTTATCTAATCTCAGCATTCGTTCATTGACTGCTACTAACACCTTGCTGACTGGCTAATATTTTACCACTGGATGAGCTATTCCCATATTTAAAAAACCAGCCAAGTGCGTGTCGGACCACGCACAATGTAGGGTTCCGTAATTGGGATGAATTTATCCCAAGAAAAAACTTAACATTGTAGTTGAATAACATGTTCTCCCATACATTCCAACTGCAAATGTACTGCAGTTGGTCGACTATTACTCGTTAACATGTAGAGCCTACTTTTCCTTTTAACTTCGTTATTTTCAGATGCTATTGCCGTGATTTTTTTCACATATTCTAAATAACCATTTAGCTGGCAGGGACCTAACCCAGCCTTTAACAAAAATTAGCTTTTTAGAACTTAATATTTAGCAAACGGATCCCTGAATCGAAAAATGGTTTTACACACTCGCAATATTTTTAAACGGCCTTTCCAAAGATACCACAATGCGATAGACGAGAAAAAAAAACTCCATACTTTACGTGTAGGAGCAACCCTAAGAAAAAAATAATTATGATTTTATTTTACCTACCACTTTGTCGGTGTGATTAATATGTACACCCATACCAAATTACAGCTTTCTATTAACAAGAGTCTCTAAGCTAAGTCGCGGACAGACAGACAGACAGACATGACAAAACTATAAGGGTTCCTTGTTGGCAACGGAACCCTAAAAAAACCGAAAGAAGACTGCACCTTAATTGTCAATCTATTTCTTACCATAATATTTACCATAATTTTTCTAATATCGCGTAATAGCTTAAAGACTCGTGCAGACTGCGCTGCCGCACCGCACCGGTCTTCGGGAGGTTTTATTCAGCATAAAAGTGCGCGGGCGCAATAAATTACGCGAGCTTCCTTAGATTATTGTGCATTACAGTACTGTACTTTCTTATTGACTTACGTAAAGTAATGACAGGAACTAGACCAGTTCTTGTAACGTAATCTTATATTATTTAATGCGGGAAAGATGAATTTTCTAGGACAATCTTATGTTTTTTTAGAAACGATGGATGGACTGTGTGAAAGATGACAGCGCTAGAAAGGGGGTGACTACCGAGATGACAACTACTCGTAATAGAGAAGTATGGAAAGGAACATGTTGCGCCGACCACAAATAAATTGGGATGAGGGGGGCAGGAGAATGATGACTAATCTTATTAATCTTATGGTTTTTTCTAATAAATGGGAAAACAAGATGACGTTGAATAAGCATCTTTATGGTTTTCGAAGATTAATGGATTGAAAATGTTTGAAGTTAAAAAAATGGTTTACGTACTGTTGAAATTATGGATTAGTTTCTCATAAGAACGAATACAACCAACAAATAAATTCAATTCTATTCAATTGAAGTCACGTCTACAAAAACAACGTGATAGGTCACAGGTCCTAAGGAGAAGTGACGGTTGTCGCTTAGCCACACCTAGAGCTTCTAGACTAGGTACCTACATGCCTAAAAAATATTTAACATTTATCAGAAGTATACTCAATCGAACAGGAGTGCGGATACCATGAGCTAGGCATTAACATAAAAAAAAAAACAAACAAGTAAACAAACAAGTATGACTTCGCCTAAAAAAAATAAAAGTTTACGGATTTCCTCCACAAAATTAAAGTTTTTCAATAAAAAAAAAGTGATAAGTCACAATCAGCTCCCAGTGAATATTTCACAACTTATTATTCCTATGCCAACTATGCTCAGAATACCAAACCGGACAAAACAGTCCATATCCACTCCATCTTTATGCCAACCACACTACACTTCCTAAACCGGATGAACTTAACTTATCGCATTCTAAGTACAATGTCGTAACAGCCCACCCCGCAAGCAAATAGCGTAATAATAGCCTTAAGGCTCATTTACACGAGTGCAAATTGTCGTCCGCCGAGAGGTCACGCGAGTCTAGCTCTAGGCAATACAAGCTAGAAGCAAAAACTTGCTTATGTCTTACGACACTTGTCGGGTCCGGAACTGTCAATCAATTTCATCTCATCCAAAAACTCAAAATAGTGGGGTAAGTTGGCAACGCGGACAGTCGGACACTGTCAATTTACAAAGGCTAGACTATTTTCGCCTTTTGACGTGTGAGTAATACGTACTGTTTACACGAGTCAGTTCGATAATCGCTTTATGCGAATGCGAGGCTAGAAACTCTATTCGTGTAAAGAAACCTTTACTCTGGCTTATGTAAGGAGGTTAACAAAAACGAAGTGTATTCAAAACACGCTACGAAACAAAGGAGGTCGACTAGATAAAATTTTACGATGTTTTTATTATATTTATTTATTTGATGTTGTTAATAAATATTTATTGACAGTTTGTAGATTAATTGGTTTTGTCGTGACCTCTGTGATCTGTTTAATCAATTATTTTTTTTATTGAAATGTTACCTACCTACATTGACTTATGTAAGATTCTTCTTTATAGTTTTTAATCCTGGTGGTATCGGAAAAGAAGGAATGCAGAGGCATTTTTAGTGGTAATAAAGGCTCTGCACTTTCTGTCATTGCAAAGTTACTTAGCGAGAATCACGCTAATTTTGCTGCTGATTTTCCAAGTTTTCTTGCTAAAACGATAATAATTTTTATGTTTGAGTGTTAAGGTTTATAATCAAGTTATAGCCAATTGCGATCACTTGAGCGATATGGTTTGTTCCTAATCCTTAATCAAGTGCAGTGTTGATCGAACCTCGAAACAAATCCGTCCACAAAAGGCATTGACAATACTGACATGGCTGCATTCCCTCAATACACGTAATTCTTCCACGGCCCATTTATCTTACAGATTGACGCGTGTTCTAGGTCTATATATCTAGGCAATGATTTGCTTGTCTTAAGACAATAATGAATACCTCATTCTCAAATGATGTCATCATGAAGAAGTAGGATTTCACGACCTACAGAAGATCGCGGGGAAGACCTGGGCCTCAAGTCTGCTTTTACAATAGTGTCAGAATGGTCTGTTCCTATCCTCATTAATGACGCCATTATATTAGTAGATTACCAAACTTGTCAAAATCAACCATTATAAAATCAATGATAGACCTTTCTGACACTATTATAATAGCAGACTTGAGGACCTGGATGAGACATAGACCAGGGAAGCATGGCACAAAAGGGAGGAGGCTTTTACTCCGCACGGTGTGAAACAAGGCTGCCGATGATGATGATGATGATGAGATTTCCCAAAGGTCACGGTGAGCGATGATTTGTTTTGTCAAAACATCATCAATAGACTAGCAGGTTACGAGTTTGTTATGACCTCATCGTGCAATTTGTGGTCTACGACACTGATGAGTAGAACAACCACAGATAATAAATACCCGCAGTGCACGCTATCATTGCGTAACAAAACAATTTCTTCGAAACAACTGTTTGGATACTAACGCAGTACTACGAACAGTGAAAGTTCATAAATGTTAGAAAATATTTACCAACAATCTGACGACGGCCGTCAAACATGACACTTTCACTATCAATGGCAATTACAAAACAATCGATCGGCTCGATCACGCCCCTACATCACGATCGATACAAACTATCATTCTAAATTATCGACCGAAACTTCAAAATAAACTTACTTTTTAAAAGAAAGCGGAATCCCGTGACAAAGTTCACACTGGCAGCTGCATTCGGGGTTTTAAATTTAGAACATGCAATCCGTTGGGCGTTCTATATTTCCGTTCGGTATGCGTGTTTAAATTTAGAACCAGACTTAGTTCACTGTTCGACACTGTCGTTTGTCACTCGCTCGATCTATTTTTAAATAATCAATCGAAATTTTAAATCGATTTAAAGTTTCGTTTTGTTTCATGTATCAGGTTCGATGGTTGAGCGTAAACTGCGTTGAGAACTAACTTTCGCGGTTTTCCAAGCTACTGAGAGAGGGGAAAGTAACGTGTTGTGATAATTAATGCATTATTTTAAGTGTGGAAACAAGTGTGGTTTAATTGATACGTGGAGCCAATCTTGCGTGTACTCAGATCATAATTTGTAACGTTTTGTTAATTTTGACTGAGTGACTTTATGTTGGTAGTTTATTGTAAGATTACAAATTGTTTATGGTCGATATTATTTTGAATGGCTACAGTTATTGCTGAGTTTATCAAAAATATTTATGTCATCGCTCGTGTTTATTTTTTCGTTGACGTAATTATTAAATCGCGTGCCGGTAGCCAGTTTTCTGTTGTCAATCATGTAGCGCCAGCTTTATCTTAATAAATGCAATTATTCAATTAAAACTTCAATTAATTAATAGACTCAGCCTATCGTGTCCAGTGCTAGACTTAGGCCTGACCCAAGTCGCGCCACAACACCCGGTTCGCCTTCCGCATCGTCTGTCTAAACCGAACTACTCAATGTAATTAAAAATACCACGCCTGAAGCCTTAAAAGGGTCGCAAGTAGTGGCTGTAGTACGCACGCTCTCACTCAGTTAGCCAATGACAGTAATAGATTGTGTTAAAGGGCGAACTACAGCCAATCTATTTTTAAATTCTAATTATAGATTTTTATCACATCGGTGCAAATGTTTGCAAGAGCAGCTGATGAGTGGGATGACTGGGGGTTTGTTTTTTTTTGTTACTATAAACATTCTGTTGTTTGGAATAATACTAGCTCATTTTTGCAGCACATCAGTGCCAAGGTCTTTTCTAGTTCAGAGAAGGTACGTGTATTGCGCGCCTGTCATCGATGTCTAAGATAAACTGAGAAGTTTGAAAAAATTACCAATAAATCGAAATAGGCTCGCCGCTATTGTAAAAAACCTGAATAAATCACTTAAAAATATTGTGCATGAAACTATTTATTTTATTTATTTACTTATTATTACCCGTTACATTTGTTTTATTGGTTCCCACCTATAAAAACAAATGTAAGTGGGTTCCCACCCAATACAACAAAATAAAATTTCCGGAAGGCGTAAATGAGAATTAATTAGTATTTCTTTTTTAACTGTACTCAAAGAATAAAGGCTCGTGCAGACTGGGGCGATACCGCGGGCGCGACAGGCATATTGCTGCGTGTCTCGCCCGCGATATCGCGCTAGTCTGCACGAGCCTTTACAACCAACTCAACATAATAAATAGCCACATACTAACAAGGTTATAATTACTCATAGAAAACAGTTGCATTCCTGTATGACATGAAAACCTCTTTGTTTCCAGGTTGGTAGACTACTTCTTGTGACATTGTATACGAGTACGTTGTGGTACCAGTTTCATTGTTGTAGTCGACAATTCGACATATTGACGGATTTGTACGTCTATCTAAACATACACAATAGCTTCTGCCCACGGCTTCGCCCGCGTTGTTTTTTCTAAAACAAAAGTAGCCTAAATTACTCCTTATAACATTAGCTATCTGCCAAAGAAAGTCCCGGCAAAACGGGCCAGCCTTTTCGGAGAAACATACAGACAGACAGACAGACAGACAAACATAAAAAAATATGTTATAAGTACCATATATACTTAAAATGCGTTTAGTAACAGCTGTTATTTTGACATTACAAACAGACAATTTTATTTATTTGTATAAATTAAAGTCTCGTTTCGTGTCAGTCTGTGTGAGCGCGTTGTTCTTCTAAACTGCGCAACGGATTTTGATGCGTTTTCACCATTATTTAGAGAATTTATTCTGGGAGGTTTATGTGCATAATACATATATAATAAATTTACATATATCTAATAAAGAAGTAAAGGGGGAGGAGGTTGTAAGCGCTACTGCTGAGCATGAGGTCCTGGGTTCGATTCCCGGATCGGGCAAAGTAGGTATTATTGGGTTGTTCTATCTGGAATTTCTCAGTAGCAGCCCGGAATCTGGATTTGTGCACGGTTGATGGCAATAGGCTCGCCCCCTATTACATGGGACTTAAACATAACTGGCGAAATGTGGGTGTACTATAGGTACACCTCTGCACAACCCTTCGGGGTAACAAAGTGTGATGGTATGTAATGTTATGTTTATGTTTTTATACCAGTCTTATTGTTGTAGTAGACATACTGACAGATTTATAGTACGTTACACGTTATATGTATACTTGGTATTTTATATGAAATATTCAAGTATCTAAATTTAGTTGATTTTCAGTTTACTTGAGCACTTACATACAATTGTGGTTATTTATAAGTGAGCTTTTGAAATATCGAAGGTTTACAATAAAACTTATTAGTTACATATCAGTGTATTTCGGTTAGACGAGGCATTCCGTTTAGAGCACCAATTCTAAAAGCACAAACGCCAATAGCACCTGCAGTATTCCATATTGCGCACCTACGGTTGTGGTGGTTGTTAGAAAGCAGCTATTGAAAAACTTCGATCGTACTAACAAAACAATTGTTTAGAAATAAACATCGCTTTTGTACGTATTTTTCTGTTCCTTTCTTCTTGTCTTGTGTGTATTGTCTTGTAGTGTGTACATAAAATGTTAAATAAATCAATACCCACATACTTAACTGAAAGTAGGAACAAAAAATCTCAATTGATATTCTAGTGCCGACGAAGAAAACGCACTTAAATTATTACGTATTAGATATATAAACTACATTGCAATTACGTAAGTTAGAAATACTGGGAACGCTGGCAAATGACATATTATATAGAAATTATAGTAAAGGCTAGGTATTGCGTCTATGCTTCTACATATATGCTTCTACAAATTACACCTACGCGATTTCATAATAAATCTTTACACATAGATAGATATCTTTAATACCTACTACTAGTTGAACTAACGATACTTTGTTAAAATAATCATGATTAGCAGAAGAAGAATGATTGCAATTTCAAGTTTGCCAATATATTCTCTTTTAAGCACCAAAAAGGAGATCATTACAAAACAAGCTACCAAAGCAACTGAAAAACAGCACTTACCAATAGACAACAGCGCAATTATAAAAAACGAACGAATCCTTTCAAAAAGTTTGTTCTTTAATCGTTCTAGTTTCAAACTATCCAAATCCTTCGAAATTGAATTGTTCTATCCTTCGAAATTCAAACTTAATCCTTTTATTCCAAAAAGGTCTGTCCTAAGCCTAGTGCACACCACGACTGGCGGTGTTACCGCTACCCACTGTATGCACTTTCACCAAAATCGTGAGTGTTTTGTTAAAGCCAGCACGTAATCGACATGTATGCGGTATTTTCATACCGTGTGGACGTGGCTTTACTTACAAATGGCGGTTATGTATTGGCAGTTAGGTTGAACTGAATTTCGAAGTGGCGTTAATGCATAATGCGCGGTTTAAATAGTAAGTAGGAAGGATTCTAAATTACATATTTGGCGCTTAGTCGCTGATATAATTTTAGTAAGAGATTCATCATTCTCCTGCCCTTATCCCAATTTATTTGGGGTCGGCGCAATTTTATTATAATTTAAACTTTAGATATTATTAACCACAAATTAAATTTGATACTAGTTTTCATGAAATGTCTCTTCATTATCGTATAAGTCTATATCAGACGTACCCCTTTTTCTTTTTTTTTTTTTTGAGGTTCCGAAATCATTAAATAACTTCTCCCGCTCTGGGCGGAGCGGGAGGGTGTGTCAGACTCTTACTGACTAAAACCCACCCGTATTCCTTCCTGTTGCCTGTGTTGCGGGGGCCTCGGTGACCCATAAGTACCTTCCCGCGACCCCGGCAGGAGACGTACCCCTTAGGTCTAAATAAAATTAACGTTTAGCATAAGTGTTTATGTCATCATCATCACCATCTTTTGAGGGGTCTTCCTGTCAGAACGAATTGCCAATTATTCTATTAAAATATCCAAGATGAAAATATAAATAACCAAAAATCACAAATTCAAAATTCAACAACCAAGTATTCCGCCACTTCAACATACTGCATAATTCATTAACATAAAATCTCCGTGTATTACAGTCAACTTGGTTGCGCATGCGCAGACGCACCTGGGCACAACTCTCACCGTGTAATTTTACAAACAAAGTATTGATTACATTGATTAACTGAGAAATACAGATAAATAATCTTCATTACTTATTAGCTGATTACGCAGTAATTGTGTAGAGAGAAAATTAGTCAGATTAGTCAGTAAGAGAGAGAAATGACTTATGTGGACACAATAAAAAAATATTACGACTGCACGAAACGAAACCATAAACACGAAAATTGAGATTTTTGAGAAACTGTCGATGTCTACAGGTACAAGACTCAAGTAGCTAGCCAATCGAGCTGATAGGTTATAAAAATAAATAAAAATCAAATAGGTTTCAAACTGCTTTTGTTATTATCTTAAAGTTCCCCGACCCCTGGAGCACCGTTAACACATTCACATTAATGGTATGAAATAATACCAGCCTTTTTTTCCTACTGCAGGGCAAAGACATCTTCGCATACAGAAAAAAGGACATTGCTCATTTTATTATAATTATAATTAATAATTTTTTTACAAAAAAAATCTAACATAACATTAACAACTTGAAACTCTACTCCCCCTATAAACAACAGCTAGCTTGAAGATGTAATATGTCAGGGTCAGTAACTCCTGCTTGTGACCTTACTGTGCTTTACGCAACATCAGCGATGTCACAGTGCGTAGGCTGCGCGGGCACATACCGGTGTTGCATGAGTATTAATGATCGCCAGATCGTCGCATCGATGTCAAGATAGTGGGCATTGATATCTTCTGCCTGCTTTAAAGTTTGATAGTGCATGCTGTAGAAGATGAAAAAAAAAAACACCAACTTTTTATCACTATCAGTATTAACCCAAAAGGGAAATACAAAATTTCGATGACATCAAATGTTCTTTCAATAAAATCGAGCAACTCATAAATTCAAATAAAAGGAACAAATCGTTAGGAAACCGGCATGTCCTGGGACCGAAAATTCAAAGACAATGTAACATCCATTTATACGCACTGGGCCCGTGTGGTGGATTACGGCCCACTCCCTCTCACAGAGGCTTGTGTCCCAGCAGTGTGAACATTATAGTCTGGTTATGCTTAAGTCATAAATTCAAATCATTCAATATGGCGACGGTGATGGCTGATCTTTGCGTTATGCTCGTAAACAGGTGCTGCTTGTGGTGACTGGTCGTCTTGCTGATCATGGTTTTAATTGTTATTAGTAATTGTTTATTTATTTTACTTCGATGGGGCTAGTTTATCATTTCTCACTTCGAGTTACAGAAATAGCCTTATGTAAGCGGGCACGCCCTTTATGCCTGGAGGCTTTTATTTAGGTATTAAGATAAATTTACGTTTTTTTTTTATGTTGTAATTTTTATCTGCTTGAGTACAGTTTGTTCATTGTTTTGTTGGTATACTAGCGTGTGCTACTAACATAATTATGGCAAGTATGTAATTTAATCTAGTGTTTTGTGTTTCGTAATGTTAATTACTTTACATATGATTTGTATAGAATCAAGTTTATATAACTAAACAGACAGATGTGCTGCTGGGGAGTTTGTTCCACCACTTCTACTTTCCAGCTAAAGCACTAGGAAGTGGTGAAGGGCGGGCATTTTTGGGGGACTGTCTAATGTAACTTTGACGTTCGAAAAGTGCTGATTTTCAGCCTAGTTTGAATAAATGACTTATGATTTGATTTGATTCAGGCTACGAAATAAACATTTCCCGTTGTTGTGTAAGTTTGACCTCAGACATGCTTTTTTACCAACGTCGTTTTCATCTAATACTGAGTACACAGTTCTTGTTGGAAAAACAGTGGATTGATATCATAAGCAACAAACGCATAAGCTATATCCAAGTAAGCCTAAGTTATATACACCATGACCTGACAGTACTTTGGGTGTCAAAGTTCGATCTCTGAGAAAGTGTAGGGAGGGACCTATTGGAAACTGTGATACTTGATACTTGCTGTTAAATTCGATACTTATCGATAATTTTGATACATGGTGCTGAAATTGTAGAAGGGGAGGACACAGGAAGTGTTAGTATATCCTATGAACAGGATACAGTGGTTTCCGGGATATTATTTGTTTGCATTTATGCATTAACTAATAAGTTTTCAAAAGAAGTTTTTTTCAAGAAGGTAAAAGTGTAAATTCTGTTTTAGAAGATGTGAGATTTGCTAATTAGATACCTAGGTACTTACTAGTATACCTATAGGTAGACTGGTTCCTATACTTTCAGGAAGAGTTCCTGACAGTCTAGAAACCAGTCTAATCTTACCTTATTAATAGAGATGAATAAGATAAGCCTAAGTAATCAATCGATAACGATGTTAATTTTCAAGATAAGCAATCTATATAAATCAGGAAACTTCAATCCCCTTCAATGTTATACGTAACAACATGGAAAAGTAGTAATTTATAAAAAGACATGTAGCGGCTCATGACCTTTTGTTCAGTAAGTCATCGCAAGCGATCAAGCGGTCACATTTTGCTATGGAACGTTATACAATATACAGTTTTGTGCACAGCACATACTTTGCAGTATATCAACTTGACGATTAGAATTAATAGAAGTAAAGAGAATGTTATTATTACCTATTATACCTATGTTTTTTTTTTTGTGTGTGTATCGTGATTTGGGCCTGTGAAAATGATACCTACAGGAGAAGTCGAATGTGGGAAAACGTTCTTTTAAAAAAGTAGTAAAAAAAGTTTTTAATAGCGTTTAATAAGTTATGAAATGTTATAGCAACTTCAGAGACTCGAATGAAGTTGAGTGTAATAACATAATCAATTATGGTTTCTGATTTTATATTAGGACTAGCTTCTGTCCGCGTGATTTTTTTTTGTTTTGACATTTAATAATTATATCCTATATACCCTATGTCCTATGGTGGATTACAGCCCACTCCCTCTCACAGATAGGAGGCCAGGGGGGTAACCATCACCTCTTATAGCAGTATTATTATAATATTACTTTACAGTGGGAAAGTGATGGAGCTATACAGGGCTTATAGCTCCATCTCTTTCTCACGCTGAAGTAATATTGAAATAATACTGCTATAAGAGGTGATGGTTACCCCCCTGTGTCCCAGCAGTGGGAGTATTATAGGCTGATTATGTTATACCCTGTGCCCCGTTACTTGGTTTTAGCTAAGCGTTCTTTCTGTTTTTTTTTCTCTTTGCTCGGCTCCTAAGTGTCGCAGCTTGATCTTAAATTAGCCTATAACCTTCCTCAAGAATTGGGCTATCAATACAAACAATATTTTTTTCAAAAGCCACTGGTAGTTCGAGAAATTGGCGCGTTCAAATAAAAAAAAAAAGTCAGCATTACTGTATTAATATAGATATAGATTTATGCCTCGTTATGTTTTGAAAACAAAATATATCTCTCAAATCACAAATCGACAATACTTAGAACAACAACAACTCTAATCTCAATGACAGTCTCGACTTCACTTACTGGACGCAGCTTCACTGCAGCAGAGCTATTCACCTCACGAACAACACACAAGACAGTGTACCGGCCAGGTCATCGACCCCTAACATTTCTCTGTTTGATAACAAGTTCATGTTATTGATAAGTGTGTGATTCTATCAATCAATTCTGTATATTGTCGGACAGACTGAGGTCTTTACCAAGTTAAGTAGAGGACATTCTGATAAATTCTGCCTGAGAAGTTAGACATTTTGTCATCTTTTATTACTCCCGATCTTGACTATGATGACTAGGCGTATTTTGAACTTAGCTGTTTTAAGATTCATCTGACGTGATACCCAATTTCAGAAGTATTACAAAATAAGTCACACCGGAAATTCGAACGTTTCTTCAAGATTTTTTTTTAGAGAAAAAATTGCAATTGTATTGTATGACAACGTAGTTTAAAAAAAAAACTATATCCACTACACACGCAGGTCACAAATCAATCATCCAACCTTAAATCCTCTCCAAAGTTAAAAGTCACAACTTTTCCGCCCAACATTTCAAAGACCGACCCCACTTACACTACTGCTAGCACCTCCACTGTTACGCCATACGCACAAGAGTGGGTGTGGGTCAGCGACCTCCCTATCGGTCAGACACTATTTGCTCTGCAGCATGATTACCGCGATAACAACATGCTTCTGGGATTGTATACATGCTGCAGTTCAGAACAGTTGTACCCACTTATGTAAGTACTTGGATGACGTGAAGAAACTGTTCATTACCTCATCATCATTCTCCTGCCCCTATCCCAATTTATTTAGGGTCGTCGCAACATGTCTTTTTCTCCCATACTTCTCTATGAATCGTAATGTCAGTAGTCACTCCCTTTCTAGCCATATATATCATCTTCCACACAGTCTATCCATCGTTCGCCCTACTCTATAACCATCCACATTCATACTCAAAAATTTCCTCACAACATTTGCCTCATTCCTCCGCGTTAAGCCCATACCATGACAACTAATGTCCACACAACTTTTCAGTCAACGGTGACACTTAAGTTTTCATTATCTATGAATATGAATGGCCATAAGGCCGAGATTAATAAACATTACTTGGCAATGACTTTATTCCTAATACTGTCGCACAACTGAGAAACTACAAGTGCAAGATCCAGACGGGAACTTAGAAAGCCAAAGCACATGCACCCAACGATTATATTATCAATGTTTCTTGCCCATTCTTCTCCATAAGAAAGAACCTTTTAGACGGGGCAACTAAGTGACTATTTGAAATAAATGATTTGCCCTTGATGAACTGATGACGACTGATAGAGGTATGGAGAAGAAACAATTGGGATGACAAAAAACAAAAACAACAACACCATGCAGTATGCATGATACAAATATTAGTATAGTAGCCACACTAGGCCTAACAATTACTCATCAGTGAATCTGTTTGTCAAAACATCCATATGTGTTTGTGATGTGTGGAACGAACTTACAGATTTGGCAAAGGATCCAATTGGTTTAGCTTTAAGAAGCCGGCTGTTAGTTAAGTTAGAGAAATTAATTGTTTACCTAAATTACTACTTAATTAAATTGTCCGTACATTCGAATCACAACTGTCATTCTTTGACAGTTGCGTGATATGGCTACAGCCAATGATATTTAAAACTATAGATACGTTGTCCGCACTCTAAAATGACAACATGACCTGAAGCCAATTGGCCACATCGCGCTTAGTTACGCACCAACCTGTCGCTAGACACTACGTTTGTTTTTAATTTATATTGTGTGTGTAAACCTGTGCAAAACATAAAAAAAAACATCGTGCCGTCGTGTGTTTTCAGACGATGTACAAATTATACTCCAAAAGTTAAAGACAAAAACGTGTCGTTTCCCTTTCTTCACGCATATAAGTAGCTATCTAGTATTTTCGCCGTTTTTAAGCGCCGCGATGTTGGTTCATGACGTGTCTATACGTCATTGGCTACAGCACGGAGAAATGACGTTTATATTTTTCCTGATTACTCTTTCAAACAACAGCCAACATTCAATCCTACACGGACCAGACAATCGGCCCCTAAATATCTTTCTATAACATATTATAGACATTTCTATCTCAACTACTTCAACTCTTCTCTAATGTTCTAAATGTTTTTCTACCACATTCCTTGCAGATCGCAGATTAACATCACGTCAAAGGGGGGAGTTTAAAATCCGCCTAGCTCTCAGTACGTCATCAGTATTAATTGTCAACAATCAGCGAGAGATTACATGCAATTGACACAATGTTTTTTCTCAAATTCCCAGAAGAAGAAACCCAAGTACAATTGAGTGTGGGAAACACAGTGATTAGTGCAGTCACGGCATTATGTATGTATGTGGGAGACAATAAAATGAGTGCTTGTAACTAAATGATGGATCAGCATTGCAATTCAGCGAGGAAATGCCGCCAGCATCCTCGGTACAATGCCCCGAGGGCCTTTTTTAGGCTTAACTTAGTTTTAATTTAATTTAGCTAATGTTAATAATCATCTTGTAATTTGGTTATGTAAATACATTCTATAATGTCAGTTAAAAAAAAATATGGATTCACACAATGTATTGTAGTATTAGGTATGCACTGTCGTCCAGTGTCCAGTCGTAGTATTTTTTTGTATGGGTTGTCATATCGCAGGTCCACCTAGCAGGTAGTCGACGGCTTAACCGGGCTTGCCTGTGGGTGCCTCATAAATTAAGGCCTCCAGCCAGGGCATAAAACTTAAAAACTAAGCGACTACACGCACCCCCTGTTGGGTACGGAGCAAGGAACAGGCTACAGCGAATTAAACCAGTGGTATATAGCTAATGCCCATTTATAAACCGTTACATGCGAGTATTGCAATACTAAGTATATTGAAGAAAAGAATAGGTTTAAAGTTAATTTCAAAACGACGTGAACTTGGGTAGAGTCGAAGAGTGAAGTTAGGTTAATATATAAATGGTAAATTCTAAAATTCAAGCTTATGCCAGCGATATAACTGTTGTCTTAAACCCATTTGCCTTTATAACTTAGCTCATTCCGAAACAACTGGCCCGCATATTAGCAGAAAACAGAATTGTGTGGGAAAAAGAGACCTTTGACCTACAATGGAACAATACAGGCTGGTGGCATACGTTAGATAAACCCCATCGAAATGAACTCATTTCTCGAGTAAGGAAACAATGAAAGACCAAATTAAGTTTGGAACTTGGAAAAGCTTTCACAGATAACTTTCTCCTTCACCAAGTTTACCTTCCATCAAGTACTTCCTTATCACCCACATGTTTACCATAACATTCCCCAAACTCTTTGAACCTAAAGTTCTAACAGACCGCCTGTTATCTGTTACAAACATCTGGCTTGGCTTATCACGGCTTATCATGCGGTTATGAACGGGAACGTACACTGATGGATACCTTTTACGTGGCTTCATTAGAAATCAAAGGCTGCTCTGTTCTGAGAATACATGGCTGTATGTTTAAGAGATTCTTTAATTGATCGACGTCAGTCTAAGTTGCATTAGGGAACACACTGATAAGTGACTGTGTAATTACATCATTATGAAATCACGCTTGTTTTCCTCGAAGGGTTGGGCAGAAGTGTACCTATAGTACACCCACATTTCGCCAGGTATGTTTAAGTCCCATGTTATAGGGGGCGAGCCTCTTGCCAACAACCGGACAGAAATCCAGACTGCGTTACGAAAATAGTCCGAGCTTTACCTACATTTGTAGTAGAAGGCACTGCCTTTAGTAGGCAGTACCGTACCTACTGGCTCTTTGGATGACGTTAAGGTGTCTGTCCTAATCCTTATACCACATCAACAAATAAGGTTAGTAGGTTTAGTGTTAGAACTGCCAAAAAAATTCGAGAAATACGTAATCAGGGAGGTCTGGAGCACTGGTCTGGTCTCTAAGCACGAAATCCGTAGTTTTGGCCGAAGTTCGCGATTGCGATTCCTACTCCGTATCACCTACGAACATATGATTAGTTTGGAGCCCGACCTAAGAATGAATGACACGACGATTTGACAGTTGTCCCTACTCCCGATGTGTTTTGCCCGTCCAAAAAAGTTAATTAATCGGGTGTAGAGTTCACTTCTAAGTTTCGAAATACTTTCGGACGGGCCTGTTTGACGGGCTTAGAGAGTAGGCCCCCTGATTAGTCTACCATACCTCTGAAATCAGGACCTATTTAGCTAACCACAAGGACCATAAGCTCATTAAATTGATCCTAATTCGTGCTTTCGAAATGGATCGAACTTCTTGGCCTGGAGCAGAGCTATAATTAGTTTTCAAAATGAATTGTAATTTAAGTTACTACTGATGCCTTTGATTTCTAAAGAACATAGTCAAATCAATGTCTGTGTGAAATTTTAACTGTCAATAGTCACGTATACCATAGGACACACGTCTTCAATATCTGTAGACAAGTTAAACAATACATTAGCATTGCTTTCGCTCCTCGTCGAAGGGAAAACGCGTGCAAACAGAAACACATAAAAAATTATAGAGATCCATTACAATTCACTGAACGTAAAATGACAAGTACTAAGTACATCGTAAGGTATTTGTGTAAGACCCGCCGTCCACAATGCTACTCAAAGGTAACCAGTTAAAAAATCAAATCAGCAATAAGTACCAAGAATGTCACAGCACTAGTATTTCAATGCTGGTTCATACACGACGCAAGCAATAACAAACTGACGCGTTAGTTAGATGCGATGCGAATTCGCAGTTTTGTGTGGGAGCCCCACACAAAACTGCGAATTCGCATCGCATCGCAAAAATCTGCGATCTCTATTGTTTTTTTATTATGAAAAAATGACATCGAGCTCGCAGATTTTTGCGATGCGATGCGAATTCGCAGTTTTGTGTGGGAGTCGCGTCGCATTCTGGCTACTCATTGGTGATGAGTTTGTGACTGGTTACTTTTGAGTAGCGTCGTGGACGATGGGCCTCAGTTTCGGCGCACACGCACTGCCCTACTTGTACAACTTTTACTGACAGTTGACATGGATTTTTGACAGGTTTGTTCCGTATGCGTCACAAAGAGTGGATCAGAAATAATATTGTCAAACAAAGATTTTGCGCAGGCGAACTGAATGCCCTAAGCATTTTATACCAATCAACTTAGAAATTCAATAAGTTGTGGTGCCTTGAATTTTCATGTATACGCTTTATAAATACTTAATCTTTAGTCATCATTGATTTATGGTAAAGGATAAATAACATCAAGAAGAAAGCTAAAATAATAAAAAGGCAGGAGAGAGAAAATGCGGTAATCATCGCTAGTTCCTACACGAGAGCCATGCCTTGTTTGTGGTTTTGCCTTGAAGTAGAGTTCTTGCAGATCTAATAGAACTTATTTATTCATTCCAAGACTTAATTGGAAGTTGTTGAAAACTGTCCCATATCAGTTAGACAAAGCGACATTTCATTTCCTCAGTTTCTGTGATGGTGCATTACTTACATTTGGACTTCACCAAGGTTACTGATCACGTTGGTTGAGAATTCGCCTTCTGCCCTATTTGTTATATGGTATAATGTAACTGACAGCTCCTCACTTGTCAAGCAGTCCACTTTCGCTCACGGATTTAGGGGGATTGAGACCTCGGCTCTAATCCCTGGACGATTTATAACTGTATCAAGTTAATAGTCATGAGTTAGAAACTTTCTCGTCGGTAATAAGATTAAAATAGTTTAAGGATATAATTTGATGAAGCCTTTTGAGTACTGGGGATCAAAGTAACTGAATATACTGTGTTCTTCGAAATAACTATTTGTAGAACTGTGTATCGAACTGAGGTCACTATTAAATCAGCGTATGATATTTAGCTTTTGGGCGACTGGTCGGATCCCAAAAACAATGAGGTTGTGTTTTTGTTATTAACCTTTTTAAATTTAACAAACAGTTTATTTATTTTATTTTATTTTTATTTTGGATTGAAAGAACGAATATACATTTTTAGGTTAATTTATTCCTGAAGACGAAACTATACCTATGTCCACTGGCAGACAAAAACGTGTAGAATAAATATACCAAATTAATCACTCAATAGAACACATTAATAACATTAATGCTACAAAACACCAACCCGTTTCCCGACCTCATCTTTACTTCGATAACCTTCCATCTTTCCTATCCGAATGAAACCATCAACTGTTGATAACTCAACAATTCTTCACGGCAGCCATGAGCCAGCTTCCCAGAGGAACAATGCACAATGAACAATAGTGACACACCACACACGACCTTGGGGGGAGAAAGTCTATGGTCTAAGGAATCTAAACAAACATGTGAATTTGTAGTATATGGAAGCATGACGGATATTGTTTTGTTATAAACTTTTCATAATGACTGGAGCGATTCTTGTATTTAAAGGCTCTCGCAGACAGCCGCGACGCGCCACTAATAAAACCATTTCTATGATAACTTCATGGAAATTGTTCTACCAAAATCGCGTCGCACTATCGCGTCGCACTATCGCGTCGCGGCAGCCTTTAAAGAACGTCCACATTCTAATTTCAGTTTCAATCTGTCAAATTACCTCGAATAACTAAATAAATACAACTACATTTGAACATTTTTTAGTTACGGGAATTGGCTTTCTAGTTGTTAGTGTGGCTGGCCAGAGTGAAAATAAGCAATTCAAAAATGAGTGTTTTTCTAAAAGACTGTCAAGATATTATTTGGAGGAACAATTTTATTTGGGCTGTCTATTAACTTTCCCGAAATAACACGATGGGAACACAGGAAGTGGACAAATGAAAGTGAAACTGTAATTTTTGTGGTCCTTACCTATGTAGGTACATTTATATATACAATCAGAATTTTCGCGGTACTTCAAACATTTAACAACCAAGGCTCATGCAGACTGGCGCGACAGACAGCGCGTCTCTTTCATGAAGTTTAGATGTGCTACTAGTATGCGTCGCGTCTGTTTGCGGGAGCCTTTAATCGGTCAACAGACCCCGCGCTGCTAAGTGTTAGTAATGTATGATAATTTAGTAATTTACCTAAATACCTAAGTATATTATAGTAATTAATCATCAATCAACAGATACTTCAATGGATTAAATTAAGCAATCCACAAACTAAATTGTTGAAACTGTTACCATCTAACCAAACACATTACAGTCCCTTGACCTCATAAACTAATTTCTTTTACCACCTGGATGTATAAACAGCTGGGTTCCATCATCCTCATACATTAATTATCATTTATCTCTTTCTCTCTTATCGGTAACTCAAATATTTTGGCCATGTATTTAGAATGTAGGCTTTAGGTCAATGTGCTAAATGTAAATATTATTTTTAGGGTAGTGTGTTAGTAGCTTTATTGGCGTGACGTAAGCACATAAAATTGCAATAGTACGAATTGGAGCAGTTAGAAATATTTTAAGGCTCTCGCATACGATTCTAGTAGAACAATTTCCATAAAATTTTCTTAGAAAATTGTTCTATTTGAGTCGCGTCGCGCCTGTCTGCGAAAGCCTTTAAATTTGTTGGTTATTTCTTTCATTACTGAGTCCCTAATATGTGGCAGGAACGACTACATAATCCATAAGGCTATCATAGCCCTACAAACCCTTGTGACTGTGTGAACACAATCTTACAAAAACCTAACATTTGTACGGATTCGCTATCTTGGAAAAGCAAAGTTAGAAATTAGGTAAGTCATTAAAAATGTAATCATAATAATAATTGATAACATAGAGCCTTTACGGCTCCCGCAGACAGGCGCGACGCGACACTGGTTGGACAATTTCTACGGAAATTGTTCTACCGGCCTTAACATCGTCTACTTTCCCCGAAGGATGAGGCAGTGTTGACCTATCGACATGGAGAGTACGGTTGTCACAATCCAGTGCTGGGTACGTCACAATTGCGGCGATAAGTCCCCTCTTTGAGGAGTGGCTAGAGAGGCGCCACGGCGTCCTCAGCTTCCGCCTGACGCAGGTCCTCACCGGACACGGCAGCTTCGGAAGGTTCCTGTGTCGGATAAGGCGGGAGGAAACGCCCGGGTGTCACCAATGTGTGGATCGCCCGGAGGACAAGGTGAAGCATACGGTGGAGGTCTGCCCGGCTAGGGCAGAGCACCGTCTCACCCCTAGCCGCCGTAGGAGACACCCTGGGCGTCGGGAATCCCAGGCGGATTTCCGGCCACCGTAGGCGAAGGCCGATGCCTGCCGGGGTCGCGGGAAGGTACAAAAGGGTTACCGAGGCGTGGGTTTTAGTCACTAAGAGTCTGACACACCCTCCCGCTCCGCCCAAAGCGGGAGAAGTTATTTGATAAATTCCCACCCAAAAAAGAAAAAAGTGTTGACCTATATAGTAAATCCACATTTCACCAGGTATGTTTAGGTCCAACGATACAGGGGACGTCCCTAATGCCAAATAAGTAACCTGTTGTTCAAATACACACAAATCTCACGAACTGACATAGAACAAATTAATCTGTGTTAAACTACATATTACAATGAAACGCTAATCCTCCGTTAAGCAGGCCAATCGCACCGTGACCAAGACGACCTTACAGAAAATAGTCCATTCTTTACTTCTCATAGTTAATCGTTTGTAACTATTAGCAAACATTACCAGTACAAGTTCTGACCTTACGAATTCGACATCAAAGGAATTCAGATGATTGCACCCAATGATTAATTGTATACCAAAGATTTGTGACATGGTTTCGTGCCTCGGGAAGCACGCTAAGCCATTGGTCCCGGCTGTCATTCGTGGATCTTTGACAGTCGTTACGGGTCGTCAGAAGACGGAAAGTGTGACAAACAGTCTTACCAAGGGGTATAGAGTAACCCAGTAACTGTGTTATAGAGGTCAGATAGGCAGTCGCTCCATGGAAAATACTGGTATTCAGCTGCCTCCTGTTAGACTGGAATCCGACCGCAACATAGTCGGGTAAAGGCAGGCAGATTGATTGCTTTGCGACATCGTTTAAAGAAATATCGAGCATTTTATTTGGTTTTAAATGTCTAGTACTTTTGCCATTTTTTTTTTCCAATCTGTGGTGATATAGGATATGGTTTTTATTGATTATTAATCAATTTCGTGTATACGGGCCTTGAACTTTTGAGATTGTCGTTTGCTTTTTTTAAAATGATATCTAAATTGAATTTGGGTCTTAGAACGCTGTCATAATTCATTGTCATTATTTTTATTTCCTGTCAGAGCACCTGCCATCTTATCTCTTCACCACCCTTGGTTGACTGGTAGAGAATGCCTAAGGCATTAAGTTCGCCTTTGTACCTAATTGTGTGCGAGAAGTTCAAATAAATAAATACTTAACCAATTCAATTCAATTAATCTTTATTGCAATCCATAATGTACACATACAGGTGGTAAATAGTAATTAATAGAAACAATTATGGACCCTGTCGGGCACAGAAATAAGTAGGAGAGAGGAAGAGCGCTTTAATAATTTTCTAAATTATTTCCTATCGATCTGTTTTTTTTTAAATATAATATCTGTCGGTCAATCTACTTATTTATTTTTTGTATTATATTATACGTTATTATTATTGCTCATTTAATTATTCGCTTAAATATATTGTATTGCAATTTGTATATTTAATATAGGTTTATGTACATTTAAATGAATACATAATATGTTCATTATATTTTATTTTTGTTTGATTGGATTCCGTAATTACAGAAGCAATTAAAAAGCCATTGTGTCTCACGTGGATCCACGTTCGATACGAAGGGCTAATCAAGGACACTTGGCATCTGACGCATTTCAGCTGACCAATGAACCTAAGACCATCTCCGTAGTACAAGACAACGCGGTATACCTACATGAAGATTGGTGCAAAAAACACAAGACTAAGTCCATTTAAGTACAGCAGTAGAGAGAAGTGCAAGAAGAGTAGGGAAGTCTGCGTCTAGCAGATGACTCTGGAACTTTCCAGACTGATGAATTAAAATAGGGGTTACAGAAGCAACATCATCCATCTAAAAGTTGTCTGGTAGATATCGCTATTAGCGATAAGACTGTCATTGTACCCTGAACATAACTTTATACATTTGATGTACAATAACGCATATTTTATCTATAATAATACACTTTTACAATTTAACCACGTGTTTACAACAAAAGTATAACAAGTGTGCTGAAAAACCGACCACTATAATTAAAAATTAATAATGTAGATCGGCTCTCAAAGCAAATTGCCACACAGTAGCAACAAAAAGCGTTCGCGACCTAATTTGTAATTTTTGTTTTACAAGAACTGGTTTCTTTAAAGTCGGATATGTTATGATTATGAGTGCTCTGGATTCTTAATTGTACAACCGATTTATATAACTAGTTAAAGGAATTAATAAATGCAGTTTTGTAGTTAAGATTACGATGATTATTTTAAGATCTTTGATAAGCTGATAAATTAATTTAAATATTACGTTCAGAACGCAAATGTTCACCGTTTAAGTCTTTCTTAAGAAATGCCAAAATAAAAAGTTGTTGTTTTCATGGTTGTCACGTCGATTGCTGATCACAGTAATGCACCAGTTAATACAAAAGCTGCAGCTTCCCGAAAATCCAGTGCACAATACAAAATTAAATCCTGTTCCAAATTGTGTTCCATGTCGAAAATCAAACACCCTTTTCATCACTGTCATATGATTTCTTGTGATCGTTTCAACGACCATTATAAGGGACCCTAAGAATACACTCAATGTGAGCTGGTAAAAGTGGTATGCGACCAGTCCTGGCGGCTTAGGACTCGATAAGGTCTGCAATTGGGCCGTCCCGTACTCCGGCCCAACGGGATCCGGTCCGTTTCACTCTCGGTCACTGTTACTTTTAACTGACAGTTTTTTGTGCATCGGAATTCTGTGCAGCATGAAAGTTTGGCAGCTCCTAATTGGACGGTTTTTTGATATTGGCATTCATGAAAGTGGTAGGCGTTGTCTTGTTAACAAGAGTTCATAAATACGAAAGGAGAGTTTACCTCTAAGAATGGGTCAAAGATCGGACGTTGTGTGTCGTGTTTGTTTGTTTGTTAGGCTTTACCGCTAAAACGGCTGAACGGTTTTGGACAAAATTGGCACATGGGTAGACCCTGACCTGGACTAGAAAATAGGATACTTTTTATCCCGATGTTCCCACGGGATTGAAACTTAAGCGGGTGAAACCGCGGGGCGCAGCAAATACCTATGTATATAATAATGTAATGTTTTTTTTTTAAGGTCAATACTGAACAAATGATCATATGACCTTTACAAACATTAAATTAACAAGACATGATCCTAATAAGCACAAAAAGAAAGTCAATTGACTTCTGCGCTTGAAGATGGCCGCCATGTCAATTGTTTGAATTGAACGCTTCCGTCTGGCGCAGGGCACAGCTGTTGTTGAAACAATAAGTAGATAATATTGATCGGGAGGAAGGATGTATTGGTGATGATTAGAGTTGCATAAACGTTTAATATTTGAAGGGATAATCATTCATTTAGTCCAATAATGACAGTGAATTAACTACGTGCCCTTAAGGCGCTGACAAGACCCAATTGACCAAAATAGGCTTCGCTTAAGAAAAAAAAAATGCCAAATCTGTATAGTTTGTGGTAGCGGAAAAAATATATATTAATTTTGGACATATTTCCCAGAACTTGGTTGTTACCAAAACACGTTTTGAAAACAAAATCTCGATACAAACTAACGTTAAACTAACCTCTTACTTTAAGTTCTAATCCAAAATATCTGTATCAAATATCAACATACGTTACGTATTTAATTAATAACAAGAACGTCTTATTTGAATGCAGAACTTGGTTGTTTTTTATTTTCTATTATTCAACTCAATTTTGAGTAAATAGATAATTACTTCATATTTTGCAATAAGTTACAAGCTTTGTGTCATCGCGCTTCTCTTTCTTTTCTATGGAATTTGACAGTGACCGCGGTTAAGGTGTTGTCAGCGTCTTAAAGATATATATTTCCGAATGCATTAGGTGTTGGATTTTTTAATGGAACCAGAAAAGGCATAATTAAAACATTGTCTGAGTTTGACAGCTTCACATTACCACCTAGCACTATTATGTACTTACTGCAAAATTGCATGAAACACCATCTGATATTTGACTACATGTAGGGAAATTATTATTCAAGATTTTTTGTAAGAAATCCGTTGGATTTTTTGTAAGAAATCCGTTGCATCTGTAATGTATAAATGAAAAATCTGTGCAATAACAATATTATATTTATCTACAACCTAAAACTTGCCAGGCCAGAGGCACAATAATTGACGCCTCCAATCCCATCCTACCTAGAACCGCACAAAAAGTGGAACTTCCAACAAAAAGGACATTAACGGCGACCTTCGAATGTCACGACAGCATTGTTTGTAAATACCGCGCCCAATGGCACTGTCACTAAATAGCTAACCGTGGGCTTTTTATTGACCGTCCATTAGCTAATAGTTGACTGTGAGAAGTCCCCTATTATATGCAAATGAGCAGATTAAGTGTGCAAATGAATATTTTTGTATGCAATTTTAAAATCAAAAGTCATTTATTCGAACTAGGCTGAGAATCAGCACTTTTCGAACGTCAAAGTTACATAAGACAGTCCCCCAAAAACCCTACATCACTTCCTAGTGCTTTAGCTGGGAAAAAGAAGTGGCGCAACAACAATTTTGTGTAGTCACATCGCAATCGATGCCTCGCCTCTTGTCGTGCTGTCTGTGCAAAAACACCTGCACTATGACCTTTGCGGGGCCAACGATAACGCTTTCGAATTGGCCGAAATCTGGTCGAAGAATATTTTAAGCACGTTTTATTTTATACAAGATAACCCGACAAACGTTACTTTAAATAAACGAAACTTTTACAATTTTTCTTTCCTAAGAACCTGATTCGGACTATTAACAAGACATTGTCAAATCGGACTAGCTGTTCTCAAGTGATGCGCTTACCAACGAAAAGCATTTAATTTTCATTATAATTATGTATAGATAACTTTGTCGTGTCATATAAGTTTAGGATAGCACATGGTGCATTTCACCAATTAAAGCTCGCGCAGACTGGGTCGATATCGCGGGCGAGACAGGCATATTTCTGCCTATCGCTCCCGCGATATCGCACTAGTCTGCACGAGCCTTTAAACTGAACGCGATCAACACATCAAAACCGCGTTCAGGCGCTGTCAGTGTCATCATTCACGTGGAACATTGACACTGACAGCTCCTGAACGCGGTTAGTTGTGCTGATCGCGTTCAGCAGGCTTAAATGACGTTTCCGTGTAGACAGTTGACAGTTTTCTACCGAGAAATGTAGAAAAGCGATTTCTATCCTACAGTAGAGTAGAAATAGAAAGCGTCTTGCTGGTGACATTCGGTCTTAGTAATGGTTATAGCGCTAAAACAGTAACTTATTATTCGATCTAGATGTTATAGGTCTGAAATTACCCACTTTTCTGGGAGATGTTAATGACTGCAATGTAAACTATACTTTACTTGTTTGTTAATTAATTTAAAGGGCCGTGAGGCAAATGGCCTTGATTGTGTTTAGATTCGAATACAAAGAAGAACATTAATCAACTCAGTCTATTGCATTTCACTCATTTTTTCAAAGTTCAAAGGGCACCATATTTACCCGTATTAATGCTCGTGTTGACCAGCGCGATATCGCGCGCGACAGGCAGGAAAATGCCTGTCGCGCCCGCGATATCGTCCCAGTCTGCACGAGCCTTTACATTAATTATTTTATCTTTAACTCATTAATTGCAGAGTATTGTGCAATCGATTTTATGACTTAGTTAATTAAGTTTAGGTTCAATTATAATCCAATCAATAATGGCGTAATTAATTTCTATTACTAACTTAATTGACGCTAACGACTTATTGTTTGATACTACTTAGCTCATGTACAGCTAAGAACTCTAATTAAATTTGCGTACAGTTTCTCAAATTCCTACCTACATTTTTAAATAACATCTGATACCACAAAAAAACTGATTTGAAACGAAAAGTCTTACATTACAGTTCTTTGACGATATCTCTAGTATACGAAAACAGATCTTGAAGGCCGCACAGGCGCCACTCGACAGCGCGACGCGACTCTAATAGAACAATATTTCAATAAAAACTTCATGGATATTGTTCTATCAGAATCGTGTCGCAGCGTCGCGTCGCGCCTTCCTGCGGGAGGACTCGATTAACGACAAAACAATAAAATAGGCACCGTCGTAAGTTCAAATCATCTTATTTTATTCGGGTCGGTGCAGTATACAAGGTGTCCTTTTGAATCCTCGTCAAATTTCAGGAGGCTGCTATGGAAGACATATATAATCAAATAAAATTACGATACCTGGGGGGTAACCATCACCTCTTATAGCAGTATTATTTCAATATTACTTCAGCGTGGGGAAGAGATGGAGCTATAAGTCCTATACAGCTCCATCACTTCCGCACTGTGAAGTAATATTATAATAATACTGCTATAAGAGTTGATGGTTACCGGGCTGTTCAATAATAAATACATACTTGTTTTTTTAGTTATTCAAGTTTGACAGTATTTTAGAATTTGGGTAAAAGGGCAGTTACAGTGCGGTATCACACAGGCCGCGTTTTAACATGCGTGTCCCACACATGACGATTTCCGAAAAAAAAAAAGACATTATTTTACTGATTCGTGTCGAGAGTCATTATCATAGTTACCTCCTTGAATTTGACGAGGATGCAAAACGACACCTTGTATATACATGCCGTCATCTAGGTATCACAGTGGCCAAAATCTGCCTTTAAATTGGATTATTTTATCATTTGTGTTGCGAACCTACTTCGAGGGTTTTGTCCTCCCTTTTTTATACGATCTCTACAACAACCTTCATTGCTAAACCTCTACACAGCATCACAAAAAACTGTCTTTATCAAACAATGGACCTGAGGTCCGAGTGGGCGTTACACTGCCATACAAACTACAGTCAACCGCACGTGTATACTTACAAATAGTCTTTGACAGTGTCCTTTTGTCATAGCAATAGGGGCGTTCTTCGTAGTTCAACATACGTGTGGTTGATCGTACATAACATAACAAATATTATTCCGTTTTGTTCAATGCCTGCCAACGACCTTCCATCAATGTCGTTATGATACCTACAGATCTCACAATTAATCTCATTTTCGACAATACTTAGTTAACAACCTTTGGGAATTCAGTCGGTTATAAATGAATTATGTTTATGGCAATTAAAAGTATGTAAGTATAGCTGTTCATTGTTTGGTTTTCTTGGGATTTGGGGCCCTTTATTTAGTAAGGTGAATTCGAGGTCGGTTACAACACATTTGGATCAGTAATATTGGGTAAATTGTTCCATGGTTTGTGAATGATTAGCTGTGGGTCTTACCAGAAGGTGTCTGATGAACTTCTACGTACCTACTAAACTATTTTTCTACTAAGTTTTTGCCAGGCAGATGTTACTAACATAACTTCTCATTTTCACAGTATTTAGTGAGGATTTTGATGTCTGAACTATACATAATCTTAACAAACTTTCAATTCGGTTCGATTGGTAGCATTATTGATAAGATTATCCTTATTATTTTTGCCCCATTCAGTAGTTTTATCACGAATCTCGTTTTTGTCTCGAAGTTTCGAAGTCTAATAAAAATATCAATTACATTTTTTTTTGCTGTCAAGTAGTTAATTACATCTAAAATTCAAACGTTATGACCTTTAATTGATATTTATTTATTAATACTTATTCAAGATTCACTGTTTGGAGATAAAATTACGAACAAAAAACGTATAAATGATAATTTGAAACGTACTAAAATTACCTTGACACGAAAGGCAGAAACAGACGTACACAGAGAGACAGACATAATAGACAAGCCATTGACAACAATAATTAATCATTTTGAGGAACATGCGACCTGTAGTCACAGAACTCAAAGACTAAAATGGCATATCTACCTACATGCGATTAAAAACTTCATACATCAATGAGTAACACTAATTTGCTATAATTCAGAAAAGACATACAATTACAGAGATGACAATACAAAGAAAACCCGTAAAATATTGTAGTGTATTGTGGCGTATTGTCACAAAGTAGTGCCTGTCATTAGTCTGGGAAATGCCTGGAATTAAGGAAGTGTCACAGCTATTATAGAAATCGTTACTATGGCGTTTAATCTGCTGTTCCATACAGGTGTCAACTAAGCCCTTATTCACTACGAAAATGTGTAAGTAGACTGTGGCAAAATTAGTTTTGGTTCTACGGAATTTAACACATTGTTTTCGAAAGTCCTACCTAATTGTATACAAAGATAAATTGCAGACAAAGCTGTGACATAAATTTAAAGCTTTATCTACCGTACATCATGCCCTTTTCGCAATTTATTTGGGGATGGTGCAGCATATCTTATTTTTTCAGATATTTCTACTATAAGCTATCATCTCAGTATTAACCTCCTTTCTCATCATTTCAGCCGAAAGACGTCCACTGCTGGACATAGACCTCCCCTCCCCCAAGCACCGCCACTTCGACCGGTTTTGTGCTTCCCGCATCCAGCGGATTCCTGCGGCCTTCACAAGAACACCTTGTAGGAGACCTTCCAACGCTACGTCTTCCGTCACCTCCTTGTCTATTTTATACAAACCATCCCTCGTTTCTTTGGTCTTCTCTTGCTTCGATTACCACACACATACGCAAACAAACATACATGACTTCATACTCATTTCGAAATAGTCTGATATTGATCCTGAAGATGATCGTAGGAACTAACGAGCTATATCCTATGGATGATTATATTTCATCCTGTTTTAGACTAAGACTACGAATTAAACGAAGCATCCATGTTACCGGCAGTTACACAATGTGATAAGTAGAACTTCCTACGGTCGTAATGTCGCTCTATATTCGCACATCTTAGAGCTATAAGTTTACAAATTTTCTTTTCTAAGTATTAGTAACATAATATCGTTATAAACTCACTAGAGGACTTGCATGACTGAAATTTTGTCATTCGTGCTTAGAACAGTTCTATTTTCGCTTCAACACACGACCCTTAATTGTATTGCCATATCAACTTGATAGTGTGATGTCTGTTGATGAGAATAGGGCTCTCGAAGAACACTAGATACTTTGGGCAGTCATAGGGATTGCTATAGTAATCACCAACCTTGGTATACTCGTACAGACGCATTGGTGGTTGCAGAGCTATTATTTGTATAGTTTGCAGATTTATTCCAATTTTAATTACAAAGCAGTCTGATTTTGCATACATAATATAAAGAGGCTTTTAACAAAGCAATAGTAATCAAAGAATTACGAAAATCATAAATGCATAATGGTAAGTTTATGTATGAAGACAAGCGACTCACGACAAATCGTGTCTACCGTACACCCCGCGGCTGCGTGTGCGCAGATCTTAAGTAAACATTAAAAAGACGCTTCAAAAACTCTTACAAAACCTAACAATTAGCCTTTTGATAGATTAATCATATGACAGATAAAAGGTTAGAGTGAAGTCTTAATTACGTGTATAAATAGCGATGGTAAGTGACGCGTAGATAGCCATAGCCTTCGCATTTCATTTCGTAATAACTCGTAAATAATGGCGAATGCTTGACATTAAGAGAATTCTATTCGTACACTTGTAACCACGCCTTTGTCCTGTTTGTAGTTGATTAGTTTTAGATAAATACGATATTTCTTTGAATATCACAGTGACAACTAATGCCAATTTGACAATAAAAAAAACTTAACAAAAGAAATAATTACATTAATCAAAGTTGGAAGGAAATCAACAACCATGGCCGATACTTAGATTAAGATTTTACAATGTACAACATTGTGTGTGTCATTTAACAATCTACTTATTGGCTTAAAAGTTTATGAAGATATTGAATTTAACCATTCTGATTATACTCTGATGGACAACGATGCATACAGTTTATACAAATCCGAAATGACGAATGTTACATTGGTACAAGTGATTTTAATCAACCAACAGGCAAAAGCGATGTTTGTAAAACCTAGAAACAAAACGACAAAGAAATAAAGACTTTGATTTTTTCTGTTTCCGCAAATGGAAGCCTAATATGCATACTACAACAAAACTTTCACTCAGTACTCCTATCGTAATTAACTATAAGTAAATGAGTATTCCCATTTCCCATACAACACGTAAACTCAAGGAACTTCCGAACACAGAAAGCACTGCAGCGCAACGAATGGCTACTCTAAAAAGTAAATAACCATTAATTGTAGGCAAACACGCGATTTGCGTACAAACCTGTTTCTATTGTAACCAAATTAGATAGCAATTAACGTAATAAGTATTTAGAATCACGCTTTTGACCGTCAGCAGGTTCAGTGGTCACCGAAGCATTACTTGAAATAAAGCCTCGCAAGGTAAATACGTGATAGAAATCCTTATCGTACACACCATAAAGAGATTAAACATACAAGGATGGAATTAAAAAGACAGAATGATAAAAGAAGAGGACAGATTAGGTCTCTTCTACGTGATTTTATTTACTAGAAACTGGTGCCACAGAAAACCCGTCTCATATCGTATATGATTCTATTTCCATCAGCAAACGTTAGTTAAAACACAATTGGACAATTTAAACTGCAAGTAGAGGTAGATGGAGATACGACACGAGGCTTAGAAAGAGACCAAAACAAAGAAGCACGACAGGGTTCTAGATATCACCTTAATAGTAACGCAGATACCAGAAAACCTACACGAACAGGAAAAACCAACAATAAAACACAAAGAATAATAACTAACCAAGATACAAATAAAGTCAATTACACGGCAACAATCAGCTAAGACGACATCGAAGAGTAATCGTCGCCAATGAATCATTGGGACATATTCAATGGACAAGTTGGGACATGTTCTGACGACAGGTCACGTTCAGTCAGTGCAGCAGAATTGTCACGTACTGGAGATGACAGGGGTGACGTTGGCAACTAGCAAGGTTGCTGTGTTAGCTAATAGATAAATATTATGTTACATAGAGTTAGACAATAGCAGTATTATCACACGTAATGTATAATAGCACAATAAGTAAGTGAGGAGACTACAAATTTTGAACATAGCTTGCTTATATGGATACTCTAAGGTTGAGAAGTAATAGCTTTTGATGTGTCAATGGTTTGTCATGTGTGAATCAGGTCAAGTATCCAAAGTGGGAGTAAATATCAACTGACTAAATATCAAGTTGATCAGGTGCAGTAGCGTCATTGGGAAAATAAATTTGGCTTTTTTATGAACAGAAATCTAAGCTACAGTTGTGAGTGTTCCCTCATTGTGATAGATCTTTATCCAAATTTGCAATAACAGAATTTGAATATATCCTGATGGTCGTCCAAATAAGTACTAAATTATTAACGTTTACCACATCTTATGATTTCAATAGATTCATTCAATGAATGATGTCATCTAAGAATGTTCTATTGTTAAATGAAGGAAAATAATTGAACACATCAGCAATTCCTTTCCCTTGCGTGCTTAAAGGCGTGATTACATCTTCATTTCAATTTTATCCTTGTTGTACTTTAAGCTCCTTGAAATGAAAAACTAAGATATTAATCAAGCGGCTAGTAATTCTTTAAGGACCTAATAATTAACTTTTATATATTATTTATAGCTTCTCCTGGTCTCAGGAATCTTAATTCTACATAGAATTGGCCTTAAAGATTTAAGTGACTGTAACGACGTACCATACCTTAGGCCATCAAAGTCAACACTGATTTCATTTAGGATTTACGCTCTAAGATGAAATATGATTTGTCATCGTCATCTTCGGCAGCCCGGTTTCACCCACTGCTGAGTAGGTATACGCCTCCTACTTTTTGTGACATGCTTCCCTGGTTTGTGCGAGCCTCACCTAGGACTTACTTGCGATCCACTGTAGGTCGTCCACCCACCTTGCCATTGGTCTGCCAACGCTTCTTCTAACGTTTCTCGGCCACCATTCCGTTAGGGCTCCGCTCCACCTGCCATAACCACGTTTAGCCAAGAGTCTTACCCACCTCCATTTCAGAGCCACAACCCGTAGTCCTACGTCTTGAACCTTGAATATGATTTGTACTGACTATAAATCCATCACTATATAGATGGTCCATAATGCCAATGGATTTGAACAAAGCGATAGCAAAATCTGAAGTGACAATTAAAACAAAATCGGGCTAGAGAGGAATGAGGAAGAGGGTGTAAAGTTCCTCATCCTCTATTGAAAAGGCAGGATCCTCCAACCAGACGGGTGTTGTGTCTGGTGGGCAACTGCCCGACGATTAATTGATGTGTGGACGTTATAAACAGGGTGTCCCGTAAATAATGGATAACCTTGAAAAATAATATAATAGACCATATGGCCGTTTAAAAAAAACATCCCAAGTACCTACGATACGATTTTTTTTTAAATACTATGCTATTCCTAGTCTTATTATTTACTGCCTTTCTGTCGGCAAAGGCAACGTACAACGTACAACACCAAATAACCGATGGAATTTATTCATTTGTGGTCGTGGTGAAGAAGAATGTAAAATAAGGTAAAACAAAGTACTCGTATGTTATAAATCTTGAGACGGGACTGACTTGGGATATTTCTTCTTTTTTGTATTTTTCTTTAGAACGGTCATAAGGTCATCCATTATTTACGGGACACCCTTTTTTTTTTTTGGGGTGGGAAATCATCAAATAACTTCTCCAGCTCTGGGTGGAGCGGGAGGGTGTGTCAGACTCTTACTGACTAAAACCCACCCGTATTCCTTCCGTTGCCTGTGTTGCGGGGGCTTCGGTGACCCATTAGTACCTTCCCGCGACCCCTACGGGACACCCTGTGTATGCTAGTTGCTGGTCCAACATTGCTTGCGCGAAATAGGGTTTTGGGTGACGTCAGTTTGATGCGTAATTCGCAAGTGGCGTTATAGTTTGTTGCCACACGGTTGATGACCATAGCCAGATAATAATTACACTAAGATCCATTTCCAACTTTGCTAAGACTCCAATTACTTGAGATTAACTATCCTTACGTAACTCTTCAGCTATCAATACCGTTATTGATGCCTAGACAGTTGCATAAACAATTCTCGTGACTGTAATAAAGTGAGCTAATCCGTTTGAGGCCGATCTCGCTTTGTCTCATAATTAACTTCATTTGTCTCACTTACGCAAGTCTGGGTGGAAATTAGTTTCATTTCATGTTTCTCTTTTGTTTTTGTTTAATGCCCATCTTGTGTTTGTGATTCTGGAAACTGGTGTTTAGTTAAATAGCATAACGCCTATATTTCCTGAAAGGCTAGGCAGAGGTGTACCTATAGTCCACATTTCGCCAGTTATGTTTAGGTCCTATGTAATAGGGGGCGAGCCTATTGCCATCAACCGGGCACAAATCCAGACTCCGGGCTGCTACTGAGAAATCCCTGACGGAAAACTCAATAACACTGCCCGACCCGGGAATCATTTTGAAATCTTAAGAAGCTTATATTTTCACTTTCTTTATGACTGAGCTTTTCAATACGAGTGTTTTAATAACACAGCCCTGAGCCTTTTAAGGCTCGTGCAGACTGGCGTGACGCGACACCGATAGAACAAATTTCCATGAAGTTTTATTAGAATATCAAATTGTTCGACCGGTGTCGCGTCGCGCCAGTCTGAACGAGCCTTGAACTAACTTTGGTACGAGATCTGTAACTTGGGTATTTACCAAAGATGAATCACATTTGTGATTCATCTTATCATCGAATATTCATCTCAAACAGAAAAGATCAGAAATTGCGAACTTAGCCCGCCATACAGAAATTGTTCCAAAAAATATTCTGGCAACGGACCAAAAGCATAAATGCATAAAAAAAAAGGTTTTACCTGAATAATATAATTCCACACACAATTGATGGCCTCGCTGATCTAGTGGTCGCAAACGCTACTGCTGAGAATGAGGTCTTGGGTTCGATTCGCTGATCGGGCAAAGTGTTATTGGGTTTTTGGGCTCATTAGCAGCCCGGAGTCAGGATTTGTGCACGGTTGTTGGCAACAGGCTCGCCCCCTATTACATGGGGTGAAATGTGAACTATAGGTACACCTCTGCCTGGTGGTGTGCCCGTCGGACTACACAGTCATAGGACTCAGGATCGACCTCTGATGTATGAGCGTATTGTATAATTATCACTTACATAAAAAAACGGTTAAGGAAAATGTCGTGAGGAAACTGGCATGTCTGAGAGATATTTCGGCATAAAAACTCTACATACACACCACGTTAGTCACTAACTACGCGAAAAATGAAGAAAGACCTCTGCTTTACCCTTCGGGGAATCACAAGCGTGATGTTCACACACATTTCTTATTTAACACAATGTTGTAAAACAAATCAATACAAATTCTGTAACACATGAGTAATCCGCAATGATCTCACCATAGCACAATACATATAACGTCAGTTCTTTGTCTTAGTGGCAATTATCTCACAAACTGATGTCTTTATTAGCTATAAGTAAGTGAATATGACACTTATTGTTTAGAAATTATTATATTTTACCTACTAATATACAATACAAAGCAGAGGTGAGTGGAAACGCCGGGACCCGACGCCCTAGGAGGACATATTATAGTGATCTAATGATGTTCTTCAGAAAGATCAGTTGCGTAGTATTGGCAACCGGCGTGCGTGTATGACCACATGTATGAACGTAGGCGAGGCAAGGGAAGTATGTAAGGAACGGAGCAGGTGGCTTTCTATAGTTTCTGCCTACCCCCATGTGAAGAAGGCGTGAGTTTATATGCATTAAGATGGAGAAAGAAAGGAGAGAAACTAAAGATTTGAAGTTTTGGTGCAGCGCGTCCAAGTAAGTTTCTGTATTAGGCCAAAGATAAGAAACAGTATATTGGCAATATGCAATTTATTATTGCTCATGCTTTACTTTTTGGGCAAAGCTGTTCCGAATTAGTCACTTAAAACATTTTGGCATATTGTTAATTTATTCATGATTCTTCTAGGGCACAACCGATAGCGTAGCCTGCAAAATTTCTTACGTTTCTTGCAATTTGTAGCTCAGCGTCTAACTTTATTGTTACAAAAAAAAAAAAAACTTCGCTATACACCCTAGCGTTCGCTATACATATGCACCAAAGTGAGCATTTATTTCGGTAACCATGAAAAAATAACCACAATCGAATTCATCATCATTAAACTCAAAAACTTACGAGTACCTACATAAAATATTTTGCAAGACGTTGAATACCTGGAGTACTTGATGTTTAGTCATAGACTTGACGGCACATTCTTATGTCAGGTGTTTGTGCAAGGTCACTGGCAAACTACTACGATGCAGTTCCTATACAAACAATGAATCAACATAGAATGAAACTGAACACACACATCTAAGACCTAATTCAGCCTGAACGCGGTAGCGGGCGCGATTAGGTGGACATAGTGCATTGTGAATTGTTGTAGCGGGCAGGAGCGGATGGGGATGTTTCACTTTTGTTTTTTCGTTCGATCACTAGGGCTGTTAGTATGGCCCCAATTAGCCAATAGGATCCATCTGACTCGGATCCGATTGGTCTGGCCTGTGCGCGCACAAACAGAACACACAGTACACATCAGACTGTTCAGTTCTAAGAGTTTGCTACTAATAGTAATACCTCAGAGGGTCTCGGAATGGGACATTCTGTCAGCGATAACGTTGATTGAAAAGCTAAAAATATATTGGATTGACATGAGCTACAATATGTTAAGATGTTAACCCAGTTGAAAGTCGTAGAAATTCGAAACGCTTTGAAAGCATTTGCTACTGGTATAGGCCCTCAGTCCGTCGTAGAACAATCATGAGACCGTAGCACACCGTATGGAATACTAAACAAGGTACGGATTTTATTCAAAGCAGACGGAAGCCTGGCGGAAACTGAACGAGTGACATATAATAATAATTATGATTTTATAAATGTTTGATGTAGACGCGCCCGCCTCAGAATCGCTAAAGCCGTAAATCGTATTTCCAAGATGCATTATAATTCGTTAAGCATAATAACTCACATTTATCGAGACATGATTAAATTTTATGACCCTGTGGACAACAGTACCTACCATATAAATTACATACAGTTAGGTACACTGTTTATTTGGATTGATAATTAATTATAGAGTTATATCAGTTGCTGTAAGCTAATTAAATTGCGCGTTTTGTCAATAAGTGCAATGGAAGTTTTCTAGAAATTCTGGGGAAGTCGTGGACAAATTGATACAAAATTGTTTAAGGTATACTGAAACACAGACGGTGATATTGGCGTCTACAGACGATTTTACTATTGAAGAGGCAGTTATGAAAATGCTAAATATAGAGAATTCTACACATGTCATAAAATGTGATTAATAGACAAGAACGTCTACTTGAGAATTTATTAACTTACAAAGTACTTATAACACATCCTGTAGTGATAGTAATATTGTAGATATCCATAAATATGGTGCAATACACTATTTTACGATGCCGAGTACCTAATAAGTGCCTGTGTTCGGAAAAGTTCGGCTAGCTTCGTCTTCCAATTTCTAAGGCATCCGAATTCGTCCAAACTGCCAATGGAGTTGTAATTCGAACACCTGAAGGCCAAACGTACTTAAATAAAACACGTTCACAATCTCATCTCAGCGACAATCAAAGTCAAAAAACTTGTCAAAAATTTATGAAAATTAGAGCAATTTTTGACAGATCGAGTTTGATATTAGAATGCGAACATTCTTAAAAATGCGGGAATGGCCCCTCTGAATGCGCGAAACCGACCAAGTGTAATATGACATGTAAAGTCTCTTGTACTTCCACATTTAACAACCTGATGGTATGACAATTTCCTGAGCAGTGGAAGTGAAAGAAAATCATAGCGTGTTACAGTTAGCAATAGATTATTATTTCACACTAGTTATAAAGGAAACGGCCATGTTTACTTCGAATGCTTGCAAGGAAATTACCAAGATTAAAGAGAACTCGTTACGGGTGTAAATATAACAGTGAACTAGCGGGATACACATTATTAAGTGTAAGAATTAAACTTGTTAGAAATGATAATCAAATCAGCCGTAAACCTTCCCTGCAAGGAGAAACAGAGAGAAAATAATATTCAAGTCTAGAAGAGACACACATAATAATCAAGGACATATGGAAAATAACAAGGGATACGACCGGTCATAATAGGGGACACCTTAAAGATACACACATGGAAAATGAATTGCAGATCATAACAGCATAAGCAAATAAATCAACACGTACATGCCAGACTGCGTCAAGGATGTTATTGTACACAAAATCAACATGCATAAACGTCCACGGTTAAATTGCAGATGTAAAGATCAAACTAATATTTGGCTTAATGTGGGAAGCAGGACCTAAGACTCAACACAAACTACGTCATCGCCAAGAAATCTATCAAGTGACCTTTATAATCTCAAACTCAGAACATTTATTTCAATTAAACCATTTCCGGGCACTTTTGAATTGTGAAGCAGTCGGTCAGTCAGAAAGATGAAGCTAGTTGCCCATTCCAAAAGTGCAGTAGGTTCCTATGGAGAACTTTCTACATTAATGTGGATGAAGAAGAAGGATGGAGGACTAAAGAGAACAAAGGCACTAATGTTTTAGATTAAAAATAGTACTATAACAGAGTAGGAGCATGATATACTGCCTTAGGAATATTAAACATAAATAAAAAAATAGAAAAATAAAGTGGCACAGGTACCTACAATCTATCTACTTAAAAAGGCATCGAAAGAGTTGGCCGTCTATCCTGTTCTCGACCACAAGGCTAAAATAAAAAATAAAATTGTTGAAATTGGACCACAATGGTTAGAATTCAAAGATAATCTTCGGCAAGGTCACGTTATTAAAGAAAAAAGTAAAGTGCGTGACTCTGGTTGGTAGAGGTACAGATTTCAATTTCTTTTTGCGGTTATTAATGATATCTGAGGCGTTTCAGCCTTATTTTGGAGTGAGATTGGTTGGCTTCAAGTCTTTGAGTGGGATGTAAAGAGGATCTGATTATTTGAAGGCAATTTTGAATCGTTACTTGCAAAATTTGAAAGATGCAACTGAGTTTAGTGGTCGTGTTCCTGCGATAAGGTATATGACCGTCTTCATCCAATCCTTATTTATTTTGAGTTACCACAAAATGTATCTTTCGAGAAATGTTCTTGTTTCCATCAGCACCCATCTGTGTGTTTTCTTCATCTTTTACTTCTCAGCCCAGCCTCTTTTATGGCCATCCACATTCACACTTAAACACCTTTCTGCTAACATTCTTGCCAGTACCCACGCAGTGATTAAATGTTCAAAGTAACCTCGCTACTTCGCTAGTCATAAAACGCGGCATTACTCACATTCTACAGAAGCCTTACTTACACAGGGTACAGTGGCCGGTATTTAGCGCGGCCGTACAAAGGCGCAAGTAGGGCATGCCCCAAGTCACAGACGGCTGATGTTAGATGAGGCTAGCATGACTTAGAATAAAGCTAGTTTGAAACTTTGAAAGACTTGCAGGGGTAGATAACTTTGGGTCCTTTCTTACTCAAGTTTTCTCAAAGGCATGCATAACCTGTTAAGCCCCGCGCGACACCGATTCGGAGACAAATAATAGAAAATCAATTGTGTCTCATTAGCTTGTCTTGACCAATTAAGGGGAAATACTTGCTTTTGAGAGATATGAAAGACGAAATATACAAAATAAGGGTTGTCTATGTGATATCAATAAACTCAGGAGAATTTGGGCTCATCATCTACATTGGAGAAAGAGGATTATGATGAAAAAGCAATGCAGATTTTGTGTAAATTGTGGCGACGATAGACTTACTTCCAAGTTACGTTTCTCTTGCTATTCAGATAGCAAACCGCCTCTAAACTAGTAGTGTATACTGTTTAGAATGTTTAGTTTAACACAAAGTTGGTTAACATTTAACATGGATCCAAAGGTCTTAAGAACCATACGTGTTATTTAGGTTTAACTCGGATAAACACAAGATAAATTTAGGTCTTAAAAATCTATCTTCTAAGATTATACAGTGTATAAAATAGCACAATTTACAACGGGAGAAAACTGTTTTTAATTTCACTTTAAGGTTTAAATTAAAATCCTTGAGAACGTTGACGATCCCTGCCTAGCACATGTTAATATGGGGCGCGTGTCCTTCCACTACAAAAGTGATGTACTCTTTTTACTTTAACGCCTTTTTATTCAAACTAGTACATGTTTATTTTATTACTTTTCGTGTACAATAACATTCTGAACGGTTATATGTCTTCACATTCATGCGTCGGAATATCTTGAGAAAAATAACATATTGAGTGACCGCTATAACATAGAAACATGGTTTCAAAAGCACTACTAGTACACAATAATTTAAGAGAACTAAAGTACGTACCTACTTTAAGCTTGATATTCCGAGATGTCATAGGTAGTGTGTAGTTTTAGAGATTTTAAATGTAAAGATGCCTTATAGGCCTATCTCAACAGTTTTATGTGGAAAATGCCCTATAATTAATGGAATGCAGAATGGAATCAAAGAATGTCCCTACTTCACCCTATCAGAAATTAATAATTTCAAGTAAGAAGTACCTAATTCCGACTAATTCACGAATCCGGCTCGAAGGACCACATCGGCTTAATTTAACATTAATCGACAATCGATCGACAGTTCCTGGTATCGCACGATAGAGCTGACCGACGCTGTCTTCACATCGATCGATACCATCGAGCAGTTTCTGCTCTCTATGTCGGTCAATTTGGTCGCAAATGTTGAATCATGCAGAGTGATTGCTATGTATTGATCAAAATAGACGTGAAAGATACTAAGAATTAAATTGCTTGTAGTGGGTAATTGAGTGATTGTTTCATAACATCACGCCTTGTTACCCCGAAGGGTTTGGCAGAGGTGTACCTATAGTACATCCACTTTTCGCAAGTTATGTTTAAGTCCCATGTACCTAATATGAGGCAAACCTACTGCCATCAATCCAGCACAGATCCGGACTCTGGGTTGCTACTGAGAAATTCCAGATAGAAAAATCCAATAACAGTTTGCCCGACCTGCGAATCGAACCCAGGATCATGCTAAGCAGTAGTTTCATAGTTTTATAAAAAGACTGGCATTTTTTTTAAATGCAGTTTTCTTGAAATATCAAATTCTAGTAAAAAAAAACTGTACAATTGAAGCAGCTTTGTTGACAGTTTAATATCTTTTCTCACCATTTAACAATTTTATTCGGAACGGATTAAAGAAAGTATTTTAAATGGAAGGGCGATATTGAATCTTTCACCGACAAAGGTAAAAAAAGAAAAGTGGAAGGCGCAGATAATACGGCGTGAAAGAAAACAGTCAAATTGAAATGACACGAATTGTTCGTAAAGATTTTTTTGTTGTAGTACTGTCCAACAATGTATTCGTGGTTATTATTATTATTCATGATGGACTCATTTCTTCGTTCACTTCATTCATATGTAACCCATTCATAAAATTGCTTAGTTTAGCCAATGGTCAATTTAAGTCTCTGTAATAAGACCGTAATAATTTTATTTTATTTTATTTTATTTTATGGTTTTAGGAAAACTTACAGCTAAAACATTTTTACACGATTGAGAGTAACGAAATAAGGCCAATTAAATGTTTTCACAGATAAAAGAGAGCTTCCATACAAACAAAAATATTTGAGAAGGTAGACAGTGTTTGGGTAAAACAGTCTCATAAGTGAAAATGTGTTTTAAGCAACGTAAATTGTAATTAGGTAATTAGTTTACGTTATCAAAAAAGAAATTGCAAAGAGTCCTTTTCAATTTCGAAATGCTAGTACTTACTGAAAACATCGATGGATGTGTGATTATGTAGGATACCTACTCAATGTGCATTCCTTGAGTTATAGGCTACTTTTGATAACAGTAACGGAATGCATTATACGAATATTGTATTTCAATCACAAATAACACAAATACAATTATAAAATTCAGTTCGATTTATTTTCAAACGTGTTACTTTAACTATAAGGTTCCAATTTGCATAACTGAACACACAATAAGCGTTTTATGAATGCAAATCTCCATTGGATAATAATAGAGGTGCACTAAGGACCATTTTCGTATCGCAATAGTGGTACCCATACCGGTCCATTTTAAGGTCAAGTGCGACATTTCATTGTGACTTCCTGATCGATTTGGTATCGGTACCGGTCACCTGGTTTCGGTATCTCGGAGAGTGGCACGGAAATGATTGTTGTTTGTTATCTATTTAGCTTGTAAGGCTTTCACAATGTGTAATTAAAATGGTTGTGGTCTAAGATAGATTTGTTAAAATTGAGAGTTATAATTTAGGTCTCGTTTAGGTACCTAGTGATATCAAAGGGATATATTTTGCTTAGACAAAAGATGATTGCTGTTACTTAATGTTGCTAGAGAAGTAACAAAGATACTTAAGAGGCTGACAACAGCTAAAGCGCGGTCACTATCGGAATGCATAGAAAAAAAAAATCAAACACTATTATGCTAATATGTTGCGTGTAGAATAATCTGACAAAAAGTCAGAATGATTGCATGTATATTAATTAGTATGGTTTTTAATCGTTAAAAGATATTTTAAGAGTAATCTTCGTGATTTTTTTCTATCGTATCAAATAAGTTGTATTATATTTTCAACGCACTATCTACGTATCTGAAGAATATCATACATTTTTCTGATTTTGTTTACTGCAGTGGATTATATACTTTTAGGCATTAAAAAGTTGCGTTTAACTCCTGTAGTCCCCTTAACATGAAAGGATTTAAATTTAGGCAGTGTATGCCAATTAATTTCAGGGTTATCGTATCACCCAGTTACCGGCTTGTGGAGGTCAGATAGGTAGTCGCTCCATGTAAAATACTGGTATTCAGTTACATCCGGTTAGACTGGTAGCCGACTCCAACATAGTTGGGAAAAGACTAGACAGACTGATGCAAATTAATTTCAGAAAATCGCTGCCATTTTATTTAGATACAAGCATACGAATAATCAACAACTCATAGGACACAGGCCTTCTCTTGAGAGGGTTTATTTTGATATAGGTACCTACAGTTAATTAAACATTAAATCATCACATTTAATTCTGCAACAAGCTCCCATGTATCACTGTACCATCTTAATGTTTAAGCCACAATATTTCTCAATAAATACATCTTGTGCAATAATTTACTGAAGTCTAATATGCAATGATTTGTTTCGCTCAACACTGACAAGTAATAACTTCAAAAGGTCTCACCGGACGAGGTCGAATATCATATTAGATTCGATCTGATATTAGAAAAAATAATAGGTTAGCTAGGTTTTGGTCTGAGAATTTTTAGGTCACGTATTATAAAATTAATTGATCCTATATCCTTATTTATTGACCTAGGTCGGACCCAATGCGAACTGGGCCAAAGGAAGAAGGACCAGTTTTTAGTTGGTCCTTTTGCGTCCAATCAAAAATGCGTTCTGTCTGTACTACATCAACACTTCTTACATGCATACGTGGAAAAGAACTGAGATTTTTGGGTGAGGTTAATGATGTCAATAAATCAGCTATTTATTTCTTACATTTATTTCATTATCACATCAAATGTCCGGTTGAATTATAATATATTCTCACGATTATGATAAATCTCACTAAATAGGCATAACACTCAATAAACAGCTGATTATTTTCACTCTCAAATTAAAATTAGCATTGCAAATGTCTCTGAAACAAAATATTTATATAAAAATTGTATTCACACACGCCTCTGACATGACGTGACACAAGACAACTTTCTTTCTGTCAAGTTGGTAAAACATGTTAGGCGACGGTTATATTAGATATATAATATATTATCGTAGTTATATGACTTTGAAAGTCTCGTCAAGGGCATTATGTGATGTTCACCCATTTAGTAAACCTATGCCTGACTATATAAAAGATAATATCAAGAGTATATGAAGGTAACATAATATTTTAATTTTAAAAAGTGTCCATGGAGTTTCTTGCCCATTCTTCTCCATAGGAACGGGCAACCGGCTTCAACTGTTCCACCGGTAGACTCCTTGACAATTCAAAAGTAAATGGTTTATATATTTCAAATAAATGCTTTGAGCTTGAGTTTGATATGGGCAGAAGGCCGCCAGCGTACTCATAAAATAACAAACAGTTCGAATAACCAAGGTGGTAATGGTAGTTTCTTTACAACCGTCAAGTTTACTTATAGAGTTGAGAGGCCCTTATTGAACAGTGAACAAAGACAAGAAGCTTGATTTGATAAGGGCATTGACGGCCCTTAAGCCTGGAGGAACTTTGCTTTAAGATCGAAGGTTGACGTTCCGAGTTCAGAAGCCGTTACTCTGAATGCAATATGACTTGATTCATCTGACATTATAGTCACATTTGATTGCACCAATGTGTTGAGTGAAATAGTCACCAAGTTAAGTCATGTCTGCAACCAGCCTTACATACAATACTTTACAACTAAGTTTTGCGTGTGGGTGATACGCGATTACTTCGTACGACATATAATTAGAACCAATGAGGATGATTGCTTGTATTAATTTTACTGTCACGGAAGGTGGCATTATGTTCTTTTGTTTTTAATGGATGATTTAGTTTTTTCTAATTGGAATATAGTTGACAACGCTTGTTTGCTCAGTGTGTAATTTTCTACATCATGCACTGTGGAATTTGGACTTGTGTTACAAGTTTTTGCAAATGAATGAGATCAAAGTCTGAAAGACCAAAAATGTTTGTTTGTATAGCTCGATTTCGCTAAGATAGTGCTGAAGGGTTTAAGGGATTGTCTTCTCATCTAACCGTCAATCGTGATGAACAAAAAGCAGAAATGGGAGTTCTTAGATCAGTTTATCAAAAGGAACTTGACTACAGTTAGTTAAAGGCTTCTTCATAAGAAGCACTATTCTAGGACCAAGCTATTTCCCAAGTGTGTGATGTCATGCAGTGCTAGACTAACAATGTGATAATGACTTACCCTTGTATGGAACTTCTAGGAGTTAATTATACATGTATCAAGCAATCACCACGTTGCTAAAGGTAGATCATTATTGTTTTTACCCATCTAACTATACAATCCCCCCCTGTCGCCTATACCTGTCGCTTTATCGCCAAAGGAATTTAGGAAGCAAGGTCGTTACGTGTCTGCCTATCCCATAAGATCAAATTCGTGATAGCAGCATTAAAGGCATTTCATACTTTTGGTACCAATATGCCCCGAAGGTATACCAGATGGTTCCCAAGTTATGACCCTTAGCATTTCCAAACGAATCGAACGAGCGATACGTTTCGAAGGCCGACCGGTGCGCAGGCGCCGGTAAATGTCAGAGTAGATAGGGCTGACCCATCGTGGAACGTGAGATTATGATGATTATTGAATGTTAATTCATAATGAACAGACCTATTTAGTATTGCATGTAGATTTTGGTAAAAATCAAAAATTTAATGACAGCCAAAATAAGCGAAGTAATTTTTGCATGAAAGATTGATTAGTAGGTAATAAATAAATTAATTTTATTAGGCAAAAGCTATCCACTTTAACCCACGACATTATAATAATAAATTAATTATCATCTTAGTGAGGCTTTATGACTAATTAAAACACCTTCACAATAATATCCTTATCTCAAAGGTTCTCTCTCAGGTCAGAGATTACAAAAATTAATTAATAAACATAAATCTAATACGTCATTCTATGGAAATGTCAATATTATGAATTGATTAAAGTACTCTGTAGAAACTAACTACGTCTGAAATTAATACAGTCACGACGGAACATTCCTTAGCACATTACTTACACCTTAATTTTATTTACCATCGTCATCACATCATTGGCTTTGTTCCACCCACTGCTGAGGAAAGGCCTCCTCTCTTTGTGCAATGCTTCTTTGGTCTGTGCGAGTCTCATCTAGGTGTTCCCCGCGATATTCTGCAGGTCGTCCACTTATTTATTAGGTAGTACGACTAAATTATCATTTATCACACTAAGTATTCTGATCATGTTTTTCCTTGCCCAAACTGTATGTATAAAGAATATCTCATGCCGCAGCACTCGTCAAAAAAATAGTAATTCTGACATGTGCTAGCTGTCAGTTTGTGTAGTAAAATGGTCATATTTATTATATTTATTGTATTCTAGACTTTTACACGTATTATTATAATTATAATAAATCGATTAAATTAAACGATCACCATTACAATATTATACATATGCCCATTTGTTTGACACAAAGTGACAGCTACCAAATGTCAGATAACTCCACTAAATTAATAATTCGATTTTAGGTGGTAGCGAGGCTGACTGCCAAACGTGCCCAAGAACCACATTTAAGTCAACATCAGCATCATTAACTGAGGGGATTGTGGCTAAGTAATAACAGCCGCATGGGTTGATCAGGTTGCCGTGGTTGGCCTGTGGATGGGTGACCATTTTTACATACCAAGACCCCTCGTTATTTGTAATCTTTAGAGTGGTTACGGGTCGTCAGAAGCCCGAAAGTCTCGACAAACGGTCTTACCGAGGGGTATTATGTTACCTAGTATCTGGGTTGTGGAGGTCAGATAGGCAGCTGCACCCAGTTAGACTGGAAGCTGACCCCAACACAGTTAGGTAAAGACTAGGCAGATGATGATCCTCATCACTGTATTACCCTTATCCCAATTTACCTTTTTCCATACTTCCTTATTAGTCGTCATCTCGGTAGTCACGCCCTTTCTAGCCATATCATCTTAAGTATCGCCATTATGTGACTAACTCAGGTATGTACTTGTGAAATTCCACCACCTTTGTTTTGTGCAGGATAGGGCAACATTGTACATGGTCTACTGTGCGCTGGTGGACTCGCTGCTTTCTTATGGGCTGGCGTGCTATGGTAACACTTTTAGAACATATTTAGATAAAAAAAACTGCAAATAAGATTCATGAAACTATTAGTAGGTAAAAACACAAAAAACCGTTGTAAAAGTAGTGATTACGAAGAATTATTTTTGGAATGTAAAATGCTGCCGGTTCATGAGAGGGTAGTGTTGTCAGTAGCTTTGGAACAGTACAATGGTAGCAATGAATTTAAAAGCTACATTATACGCACAAGATCTCAAAGGAACAATAATATGAGAAGGTTTGTTGTGCCCACTTGTAATAATAATTATTATGGTCGAAGGTGTAGAAGTTTTTTAGTCCCAACTATTTTTAATAACCTTCCAGTCGGTATAAACAGTTGTATCACAAAAACTGCCTTGAAAAATAAAATACATAAGTACCTCTTTAATATTTTTTGTCAAAGCCTCACTGAAGAGAATATCTAAAACGAAAATTGTATGTCTGTTTTTAAATTTAAGAAATGAAGGAATAGTAGTTTACCTTTATGTGAAAAAGTGACAAAAATTAAAATAAAAAAATATAAAATTATGTAAAAAACAAAATAGGAGCTACGTCTGACAACAAACTGCTTTGCAGTTTGACAGATGTAATATGTGTTCACTGTAAAGAATATTTCTATGAATAAACACTTTTTCATTTTTTTCATTTCAATTTCATTTTATTGAACCAAACTTTATAGTAGGTATACTCTAGTTATTTTTCATAGTCCCAAAAAGGTAAACAAAACACAAAAATCAAACAATGACAGCCCTATTCCAGTCCGGGCGACAGGTGCACAAAAATAACAGATGCGCCTGCACATTGCGCTACGGGCCGAGATTGGCCATGAGAGCCCGGCACAGTAAGTATACTATAGGAAGGGATCTACCTGCTCCCTTCCATGAATGGGATTGGGATGCTGCTATAAGAAAAAATGCAACATGTTGCGCTAAAGTATTGCAGGGAGAATATATTTGGACTAATATGGAAGGCAGTCCTGTTGTACGAGGACTTAGTTTAAGGTGGTGGTGTAGGTAGGAATAAGCGTCTTTATATTTGAAAAAAATCACAGGGAAATAAGTACTATTTTAATTAATAAACTATGACTAGACTATAACTTCTGCACTTCTTTGTTGTTTATTTAGGTTATCTACTAACAAAAGGTATTTACAAGCGCAAAGGTGAGTGGAAACACCGGGACACGCCCTAGGAGGACATATAGTGACCTAATTGGTAATATTCTTCAGAAAGGTCAGGTGCGTAGTTCTCGCAACCAGCGTGCGTGTATGACCAGATGTATGAGCGTAGGCACGGGGAGTACCTATGTAAGGAGCGGAGAAGGTGGCCTTCTTTAGCAGAAGCTAAAGAAGGCCACTTCACGCCTTCTTCCCATGGGGCTTCCCATATAATTGATTTGAAACCAAGCTTTCCATACTAATTAATTGGTCTATTATTTTCCCACAGAGTCAGTATTGAACAGGTGTGGCTCTTAAATGTTGTTCAAAGATCGATCGAATAGAAATCTGTCACGACTTTACGACTGGCCGTTATAGTGGTTATTAGATCTATATGTCACCAAAGATACACCGATTCAAGGCTCGTGCAGACTAGTGCGGTATAGCGGGCGCGACAGGCACGTTGACTGGGGCATTTCGCCCCAGTCTACACGAGCCTTTAAACAATTAAATAAACGATTTAATATTTTTACATAGTCATCCTTGCCAAAGTAAGTGGCAGTGGGCAGGGCACATTGCTCGCAGAACAGATGGCCGATGGGGCCGAAAGGTTCTGGAGTGGCAACCACGTACCGGAAGATGTAGCGTTGGAAGGCCTTCTACAAGGTGGACCGATGACCTTGTGAAGGCCGCAGGAATACGCTGGATGCGAGAAGCACAAGACCGGTCGAAGTGGCGGTGCTTGGGGGAGGCCTATGTCCAGCAGTGGACGTCTTTCGGCTGAAATGATGATGATGATGATATAGTCATCAACTTCAGTAGCCTCTTTCATGGTCATTTTAAGTCTTCAAAAAAAAAAATGACTCGACTGCTTCGTTGGTCTAGTAATTGAAGGAACTACTGCTGAGCATGAGGTCCTGGGTTCGATTTCCGGGTCGAGCAAAGTGTGATTACGTTTTTCTATCTGGAGTTTCTCAGTAGCAGCCCGGAGTCTGGTTTTGTGCATAGTTGATGGCAATAGGCTCGCCCCCTATTACATGGGACTTTACACAACTGGCGAAATGTGGGTGTACAACAGGTAGACCTCTGCCCAACCCTTCGGGGAAACAAGGCGTGATGTTGTTTAAGTTTTGTGGTTACAAATAAAAATTGGAAAAAGCTTCATTCAGGGTAAATTTTATGTACCTTAACACGTATTACTTATATGAAAATCAAAGCATTTATTTCAATTAAACCAATTAAAAACACTTTTGAATTTTCAAGGAGTCGATCTGTCAGAAATATAAAGTTGGTTGCCCATTCCACAGCGTAGGCGACACTCTTTTTAATAGATTACGAGTATGTAGGAACATAATCTTGACATGTAAACTACCATCGCCCTTGTTTATATAATGTCATTCGCCTTGATACAGTATCAGTGTAATCAGTGATAATAGGACCGGTACATGCCCTTGTGCATAGAGAAAGGAGAGCTTTGAGTCGCGGTGACCTCTTCCAAAGATTTTGTCCTCAAAGATGTTTATCTGTTTTTAGGGTTCCGTAACTCAAAAGGAAAAATCCTGCCAAGTGCGAGTCGGACTCGCGCACGAAGGTTTCCGTATCATTATCTATAAAAAAAACGGCAAAAAAAATCATGTCTGTTGTATGGGAGCCCCCTTAAATTGTTTGCAGACAGGGCAGAGCGGCGATATTTTAATGATAATTTTTTTCCAGTATTTTTCAATGTTGGAATACATTTGGCCAATTGATCGTCTGACACGCGGCAGATGTGTCCAGCCCAATTCCATTTAAGTATGGCAGCTTTCCGAGTGACAAACGACGTCCGCTTCGTGCAGACTGGCGCGATATAGCGGGCGCGACAGGCAGCGCGAAACTTTCCATGATGTTTTCATAGAAACTGTGTTACTAGTGTCGCGTCGCACTGTGGCGTGGCGCCTGTCTGCGGGAGCCTTAAGGGTCGGGCAATCGCCGTTGACCAGAGAAAAATCAAAGATATAAGATACAAAAAAAAAATCATTAAAATACCTTAAGCATTTTGAAAGTTATATCTTTTTTTATGCTTTGGTTAGACATTACTTCCTGAATTTATTTCATAAAGTATTTTAATACAATACTTAAATATTCACATATAGAAATTATGTGTAAGCGTTCTAGTTTAACATACATTTTTTGCATAACTTAATTGCATTAAATGAAGGCATAATAACAGATTTAAAAGTCACTAAAATCATATATCCGCGCCTTAATGGCAAATAACACGCGCCAGGCCCAGACAGAGATGGCGGGATGAGCTGGACTCCGTTAATAAAGACTGGTCCTTGGCAGCTATGTACTACATAGAGAGGTGGAGAGGCCTTTGCCCAGCAGTGAACCAATAAGGGCTAACAAAAATTAAAAAAAAAAATTTGGCCGACGAATTTTGGAAGAGGTCTTTCAAACGGTTTTTAATGCTGAAAATATTTATCAATGATAATGATCTCTGAATACACGTAACACATTGGATTCAACGCTTCAATAAATTAATATTTTTACCGGGTATTACCTATATTAATTAATACATTTTACATAATCAATTTCTACAAGCTCATTTCAACGTAATATTAAATGTATAACTAACTAATTTGCATACAATTACGATAAATACGACAATCAATCTATGCTTATAACGTGCAGACAACAATGCATTGATTACTTCTCTTTAAGGAATAATTCCTTATATCAGCCATATAACTTATAATATAACATTCATACATAAATCATAACAACTTCTACATATACAACACACGCCATTCAAATATAAACCACATTCATAAAGAAATAAGATTAATTATAATTTACATGTACACACCGTGGGAAATACAAGGGAGAGTGGAAAGACTAATTGTGATTGATCGAGAACATCCTCGATACTCGATATAATTCGATGCGATGATACTACGATTATGAACGATTATCGATGCCATTCGATTCCTGTATCGAGAACCGGAGTAGTATTTTTGCCAGCAAATTAAGGCTGGTTACACGCTCAGCGCCACAGCGGCGCGATTTTGCCCGGTTTGTCGCGTGTATAATTTTATAGTTAACTTGTATCAGCAGGCTATCTTTAAGTTCAGCGTTTTAACTATAAAGTAAAACACTCCATAACTTATTTCAAAATCACAACAAAATATCAGATAAATAATTATTTAGTTGCCTCGATCACCCAGTTTGTGAGACTGATTAGATGATTATGAGGATTGGTAAATCTGCTCAATTCTTTCGTTGCCTAGTGTGATCATTGGAATTTTTCTTATTTTCTTAACGCGAAAAGCTAATCAAAAAGTTGACATTTAGCTGTGCATTTAGGTAAATGTCAACTGAAGTAGTCTTTTAGAAACTGGGGGATTAGCCCAGCACCTATTAGGTAAAGTTATGTGCTTAACAAATCGCCATCATGAAACCAGTGTTACACTTCATAAGCTGTTATTCAAGTATCATTAGATTCATTAGGCTTCGATAACATTTGCGTAAAATGTGGTTGTTAAAACACGTCTAATGGGCGACGCCGCTATGTCGTCTTGCCTTACCGGGTGAGCTGAATTCCAGGTTGTGTGGAGGGCCTTAGGTAGCTGTTGCGTTCCTATTAGCTACTAATGGTAATTGGTAAGATCTAATGTGAAAATTGTTATGGATTAGCAAGATATTATTAACTATTAGATTATTATGAATTGAGAAATAGTTCTTTGCAGTGGTACTCCATTTATTATAGAAAAATAACGATAATAACCCTTTCGGTATTTCGATATAAACGTTTACTAAGTTCCGTTATTTAACGATAAATATAAAGCTATGTAATCTATTTACCATTTACATTTAAAAAAATAACTCTAAAATGCATTAATTTCAACAATATTACACAATAACTGTTATTTTTTTAATAAATGGGGTATAGTGGTAGAAAGCGCAAGCGCGACTGCGTAGGGTCCTGGGTTACTTTTCCAGGTCGAGCAATACAGGCGTGATGTCATGGTGAAAAAACAAGTAAAGAAAATTGTTTTTTTTTTCTAAATAAATAATCATAATTCAGACAATGTAGAAAAGTTTTACTGTAAGTACAGTAAAGGCTCCCGCAGACAGGCGCGACGCGACACTAGTAGCACAATTTCTATCGCGCTCCCTGTTGCGCCTGCGATATCGCGCCTGTCTGCACGAGCTTCCAGTACACAGACATAATAATTATAAACATAATTCAAATATAAATACCGAAAGGATTTATAATTAAACACCATTCACACATTCTGATAACGTTTTCCGTGTTTTCTTAGCCGCAATGTTGACTTGAAAGTTATTTGTGGGTAATAAATTAATAATGGACAATAGATATCAGTTATAACTATAATAATAATGTGACTAATGTGTGTTTCAAGACTTATAAGGTTGAAACCATAATAAAAAAAAAAACAATTTTATTATTCTTAATCAATCAGCTTGCTTCATTAATTAGCACTGCCGAGAGCCAGGCTTCTGTAAGATAGTGGGCCCATAATCCATCCAGCACGCGGGCCCAGTGCGGGTCAGAAGTGCCTTGCCGTGGCGACTAGAAAGACTGTTCCATCTCTATTCGCTGTCAATTTGACAGCTAAAGACCAGCGTCGGTGTTCTAGAGAAGATTTTTAAACGTTCGGTGCAATGAACTTTGTTGAACTGTCAAAAACTCAAGAGTATTGCGATCATGTGTGTGTGTGTTACGTAATTAAGATGCAAGTCATTCGCTTTCTATTTTACACATCTCAATTCCTTTATAATATCCAGGAATCAAAACATCAAGAAGGAATAATATTGATAACAAAAACACATAAAAACGGGTGGCCATGATTTTTCACAAAGCAAGATTTTCTCATAAATCGGTGTGAATTTGTTTGTATTGCAAAATATTTTATTGGCACCTTACTACCATTCGAACACGATGTCGTAATTGGAATTTTACTTGCTTATTCATTTTCAAGGTTATTTAGCAACTTTTGTTTGTCTTCGATATTTTAGGTATTTTAGTAACTGAATACTATAAACATTTCTTGCTGTAATACGATCTAGATCTACTGTTTTATTCTCGCATTCAAAAAGCTGCTCTAATTTTCTCGCAAACAAAATACATAATTCAGTTTTAAAGGCTCCTGAAAACTAATAAAAACCGGTTAAAAGTAAACGGTTATTGACCTCAAATAAAAAATATGATACAAAATACAAAAAAAAAATCTGCACAGCAAAATACTATTGTATTTATTCCACCGAATAGTGCGTAACAAGAGAGCGGATAACGGATTATTTTATATAAAATAAAATAGAAAAAATAACTAGTTATCCACGGCGAATAACGACAGTGAAAGTTATTCGCAACGCATCGCTGCCTACTATTTACCTTCAGCTAAACGTTATTTTAAAATTAAATATTGGCTTACTTGGTCTACCGTTGCTAATCAATTGTCAATTGATAAAAAAACTAGTTGGCTGTTTAACTAAGAGAGTGTGAATGTGAATTTGTGGAAAATAACCTTTTTGTCGCGATTTTTTCGTGCTTCGAATATAAAAGTGTGTGCAAAGTGTTTACTATTGGTATGAATTAATTGAGAGAAACCGGTTTCTTAGGTAATCGTTTTTTGGCTGTGGACTGCGATTTATTATTTTTCTGACGTAAATAATTTTAAAATACTTTCGACTTGTGTGTGTCATTGCATTGAATTTTCAGAACAAAAGTTATTTGGACTTGAACAATTTATTAGTTATAGCAATAATTGTAACATGCTTACATAGTTTGCCTTCCAATAATAGTCTTTTACGGTTGTTTGAGTTAGAACTGAGTGGATACAGCGTGATGTGATTATGTGATGATGCACGTATAAGTAATAATATTTATGTGATTAACTAATTGAAGGGAAAAATCTATGAATCAACATAATTATGACTTAATATGCATCTATTAATGTGGCTTTACCCGTGAGTAAAGGACACGTAACCGAGAAAAACCGTAGGTATTTTTCGTTTTTCTTTTAAAAATGTCATCGAATGTTTGATTACATGGTGTTTACGAGTTTTATCAGTAATTACATGCGCTCTTATCAGACAAAACAACTTCGGGGTAACATAGTATGTGCTAAATACATAAAATTATGATACATAGTAGGTAACCAACATACTTTTAAAATTATTGTTTCTTGCCTTACGTGTTGGAATTGTATTTACTTTGAAGTTTAAAAAAAGCCTTAAGATTTGTTTTTTAACAAACTTTCGTTAGACATAGATCACGACAAGAATATTAATAAGTATCTGTTTGAAGTACACCTATCTCCTATATCGACATTTCCGTTTCTATAATAGAATACCAACTTTAGAAACAGACAATTCTCTTGCAAATGATGTTAAAAATCACATCTTGTCATTTATATAAAAGATTTCTTAATTTGGAGTTGCCAAGTTAATTAAACAAACAGGCAAAAATATCGTGACAGCTTATCTTTCGGATCTAAAAACTAAACACGGTTTCACGGATTATGTATTAACATTTTTACCAGACGCAAAGCGACCTCGCGTTTTATAACACATTCGAGATTACGAGTACGAGTGTAGACTATTAAAATCTTGCATGTAATACAAAAGTATTGCACAAACGAGACTTGAAAGCCATTACAAAAGAACACGTGAGGCTATCCAAACATTAGTACAAAAAAAGAACTTACAGCTTTAGAATATCCGCTTCCGGCGCTTCCATCTGAAGAGTTGCTCAACCTTCTTTCACTGTTGGACGCAGGCGGCGACCACGCCGAACCACTGTCTGACGGCATCTTGACGAACACAACTGTCTCACATCATAGCTATCAACCACTATTAACTCGTTATTAACCGTTATTCACAACACTAGCACATCACTATCGGTGTTCCGTGGTCCATTTTACTTGTCCCGTTTACCTGCGGAAGACAAAAAAATATCGTTGAGATTTTTATGATACAACAATGTTTTGTAATTCACTATCTGTTGTAGAATATGCTGGATAGAACAAAAAATCGAAAACGCGATAACAAAACATGTGTTAGATCTTTCTGTAGATAACAGACATAAAAATAATCAAAAGATCTTAAAATTACATGAGAAAAAACTCACACAATAACTGGAAGTATAGTACAAAATTCGTATAACATTAACAGCAGTAAGTTTACAATCGCTCGGTTATTTCGGAAATAACCGTTATTGGAAACAGACGACTGTTCGGTCGCGCGCGCGGCGAAGTACTGGCGAGGCAAGCCCAGTTGCACGACAACCGACAACAGCAAAGCCACACAGAGAATCACAGATAAATTATATTATTTCTTAACCCTTAACCAGTCATTATTATAAAACTATTTTGTTTTGCACAACGGCAACGTTCTTTTTTTGTTTGATTATTAGTTTTAATGCGTGAATGCATTAGTGCAATTAAATTAATAGTGTCTATACAATGCGGGTATTACTAAATCGTTATTCTCATTGACCAATATTTTGCTTGTTTCTGAATTCGGGTTACGCTCAGAATTTTATAGCAATTTTATTTTACGTATGGCCTGAGATGCGATTGTTTATTTATTTTTTGACTTTTCAATTTATAAATCTTCAATGACTTAAAACTTCTTATTCTTCTTTAAACTTTTTATAAACGCCTGTCACACGATACTTTCTCGGACAAAAAAAAATTTGACACGAAATGCCGAAGAAACTTGAACTACATTTAAATATGGCCGTACAATATGGCCTGAATACCTCCTATATCTGATCGGAACCTATTTGTTGACACGCGATCAATTACCCATTCAAATGACACGGTGCACACATGACGCGATCTATCGCAGGCCAGCGCGGGCGCAGCGAAATGGGAGGCATTGTACTTTGTGGGACGCCATGGTTTCGGGAATTGACTGGGACAGTCCTTTCTTTACTTTCGGTAACGAGGCGTTCGGGTTAATTTAGAGCACATACGTCCTTTGACAGCTGTCAATCTTTTATTTTGTGCCAGTTTTAGTTTTGATTTTATAAATTGATAAATGTATATTTGTTGAACAACGAGCAGGCAATAAAGAAATAATCTAGTCTTCCCACGTATGCTGAGGTCAGCTTCAGACAGAATAGTCTTACTACCTTGCTTCCATTTGGAAATAAAAATTGAAATGCAGATTTTACGCCATTTGAATAATTAATAAAGATGATACGAAACCGAATAATTTAATAATTCGGACAAGCATTTAGTGTTGCAAAGTTACATATTTTATCACTCGACATTTCAAATGTTAAGGATAAATTTTATTGTCCAAATGCCAAGGCATTTAGTGCAAAAACTTCGATGATCATAAAGAATACAAGATTATTGATTAATATGCGAAGAAAAAAGCAGCCAAGTGCAAGTCCGACTCGCACACGAAGGATTCCGTTCCACCGTACAATATTTAACACTACAACAACAACAAAAAAAAAATTAACAATACAAGCAAAAACGCCGAACAAACCCGTTTCTTGTATAGGGACACTTTAATTTTTAACTGTATTTTATTATTATTTGTTTATTATATTATTATTTGTAATAACAGCCGCACGGATCAATCGATCAGGTTAAGCTACGCTTACCGCAGTTGGTCCGTAGATGGGTGACCGTCTTTACATACCAAGACCCCTCCGTGCCTCGGAAAGCACGTTAGCCGTTGGTCCTGGCTGTCACTTGTGGATGTCAGTGACAGTCGTTACGGGTCGTCAGAAGCCCGAAAGTCTGGCAACCAGTCTTACCAAGGGGTATCATATTACCCAGTAACTGGGTTGTGGAGATTAGATGGGCAGCCACTCCATGTAAAATACTGGTATTCAGCTGTATCCGGTAAGACTGGAAGCCGACCCCAACATGGAAAAGGCTAGGCAGATGATGAAGCGCAGGAGAATGGTAAATATTAATAATTTACTTAAAAATATGGCCATCAGCATTTTATTACAAATAGGGTTCCGTCGGCATCCTTTGTATACGGAACCCTAGAAAGCAGAAATCTGCAATGCATATAATAATACACCCACAGGCAGAATCAAAAGCTTCTATCTCCGCTTATTATCAAATGAGAAAACCCACATCAAAATCGGTCCAGGAATTAACGAGGTTATCCTGCCAGACAGACTATTGTATTTTTTTACACTAATTACAAAGAGTTTAGTGAATTAGTCGTTAATATGCTTCCTGTAGTCTTTAAAAAACTAGTTTTTACTGCTATTAAGAAGCGGTAAGTAGTTAATAAGAGATTGAACAATAGTCAGGCAGTACGTGATTCAACATTGTGTGCATTTTTGTATCGTTAGCAATCATTTTTGAGGTCTCCTGATTGATGATCTATCTCCGGTAAATAATTATAATTACACTTAATGGATTAATTTAATTATCCTGTGTATTATTGTCATAGCTTCGGTTTTCATTCGTCTCTAGAATGATTCGTGCTAAGAAAAGAAATACTAATTATGTTTTATGTTTCATACTAATAATAAAGCTGGCGGCTTTCTCGCGCAACGCATCAGCATTGCAATTCAGCGAGGAAATGCCGCCAGCATCCTCGGTACAATGCCCCGAGGGCCTTTTTTAAGCTTAACTTAGTTTTAATTTAATTTAGTTAATGTTAATAATCATCTTGTAATTTGGTTATGTAAATAAATATATTAACTGATAATAAAGTAACTTATTGAATCTTTAATATGAAGGTTCATAAGAATATTCTTATATATTGCAAAACTCACAAGCAAAGGAAGAACAGCTCATAATGTGCTCAAGTGATTTTAATAAATAAAATATATTAAATATTTTTACCACAACTCCGTTTTTGGTCAACTCCTAAACTAAAAACAATTATCATCAGTCCCCTAAAATGTCGAACTGACGAACCGGTTCTTATAAAAAAGGACATTTTTGCACCGTTGCGTCATCTTAGCGGCATCTCTGGCGGAGTGGTGATTCACTGTAGGTATAGTTATATTCTTGGATAGTTTAATTGACGACCTTGACCTTTTGAGGTCATTATGATAGGTACTTAAGTGATGTGATCTGACGGAACTAGTAATATTGACAGATCTTGATTGATCAGATTTTGTGCAATTTGAGAACATAAGAAGCTCAGGTTGTCAATTTAATTGTAAGCGTTGAAAATTTTAGTTTAGTGAAACTGAGTTGATTTAATGCTTGGTGCATGACTTTAAGAATTGCAGTTAACACATTTTATGAAGAAATTGTACATTTCATAGAGAAATTAGTATTAAAAGTTAAGAAGCATTGTCATGTGTCTGCCATGTTTTCACATTTGACCATTTTGCAATTTTATTGTCAACATCGGCACCATTATCATAGAAGAAAAAAAGAAATAAAATCTTTGCACTTCCTTATTTTTTAACCGACTACCAAAAAGGAGGAGGTCATATGTTCGGCTGTATGTTTGTTTTTTTTTATGTATGTTCACCGATTTCTTCTTCAATTATGAACCGATTTTGAAAATTATTTTTTGTTTGAAAGAGTATAAGTACTCCCGAGGTGGTCCCATTTTGCGATTTGGGTATTTTTTATAGTAACTCATGCATTTGCTCTCGAAAAGCACCATTTGGTGAAGTGGAACTGATGATGAAGACCACAGATGGCTACCGGAACTACTTAATAATACGTAATTAACGGGTTGCGATTCGATTAGGTACTTTAATACGGCTTTTTATTTATGTAAAAATTCATCCAATTCCTAAGCCATGCAGAACACATGGCCACCCTACCAATGGGACACTTTCTACGCTTACACACCGTGCGGAGATAACGGCGAAATTGTCTCGCTGAATACAATACGGACACACCCTTATTCCTAAACGTATAAGGTTCAAGTTCTATACCAAAGGGCACTTTGGGTCATTGTAAGTATAGACAAAGGGCTAACAAGAGAAATCGGCCGGCTTGGCCTTATTCGTAGATTTATGTAATAGTGTATTAGCAGGGAGTTATGGGACCGGGTTGTCTTATGAAATATTCTACTGGCGTTTCTTGGTCAGCTCTGAACGTAGCCTCTTTAAAGGTCCCTTAGCGATGGTAATATTTTGGTTGTAATTAATACTTAATCAATATATCGTGTTAATTTATTTGCGCATTATAGGTGATTTGTTGCGCTTAGTCTCTTCGTTTACAACTTTCTTTGGTCACGTCTATCCATAAATGTCATGTAAACATGTAACCTATATTTTTGTAACAACGTTTTGATTTGAAAGAGCGTCCATGGAGTTCCGGGCCCGTTCTTCTCCGTAGGATCCTCCTACGCTTTGCAATGGGCAACTAGCTTCATCTTTCTGACTGACCGACTGCTTGACAATTCAAAAGTGCCTATAGCTGGTTTAATTCAAATGAAAGCTTTGAGTTTTTAAATACTGAACTTAGGAGCAACAGAAGCTACAGGCTGTTAACAGTGGTGATCATTTACTAAATCCCCACGGCTGTCTAATGGATTGGTTTTCCCATTATTTTCACCACTAAGATAGGATTCATTATTTTGAACACATTTTGTTATCCATCTATGCGAGAAGTGTTATCATTTCGTCTCTTATCGATTCTCGCGGGATGATAGCGTCTGATCTAATCTTTGGTGATAAGAATGAAAGGTGCGATAAACAGCTGATATTGTCTGTTGTTGTATCATAAGAAGAAATCAATGATACGCGAGTGATGAAGTCTAGAAGAATCCATTGTGTTACATTTTATTTTGGAGAGTAAGTGACCGGCTTCTTAGATCTTCAGATAATCTCGTTAGCTATTCATTCGACGTAGTTATCTACTAAAGCGAAGTTGTTCTTTAACTGAGTGTTCAGAAACGCACTTAGTCAAGTTTCCGTACAGCTAACGTCGGTTAAAAGAATGGAGAATGTAATGGTGTTCTGGTTCAAGTTTCTGGGGTCTCTAAGTCACTCTAACCTGTCTGAATCTCATCTGTTTTACCATTAGGTGCCTTATCTACTGCTCCCTTTGGATGACTCTGCTGTCAAAACTCTTTAGCGACACTGTAGTGGTGCATCTGCATCAGCGACAACCCAAATACATTCTTCGTCCGATATATATGTAGAAGCTTAAACTTTGTCTTAAGTTCATACATCAGACCAGAGATTTACAATATCAAGAGAAGTTTCTATATGACATAACTACACATGAGAGGCAATTAAAATTAAGATTTGAAACTACATGTCAGTTTGTTGATCTCGGTACTGTTTTACATTTAATCGTTCACATTACGTTTGTCGGCAGTGTCCTCTGAAGTGCGTATAAACATTTCAACAACGTCGTAATTCTAGTGGGAATTAACAATAAATACAGTAATTGATGTAATGTCACTATATGACATTTAACACCGTGCAGTACATTTGTTTATTGTACGTCACAGATTTAGATAGGGCTGCTGTCTTACTAAAAACACCTTGCAAAAAAGTTTTTTAACGATCATGATATTCTAAAATTAGTCCAAATTGTAACACTATCGGCTACGTATTGTGTCCATCCACTACTAGACTGAAACGTAACTATCCAATCATTTATAATTGACCAGTAATGGGAACGTCAGTCAACCCAGTGGCAGTGGTACCAGTCTTACCAAAGGGTATCATCGTCTTACCCAGAAACTGGGTTGTGGAGCTCAGATTCAGATCAGTTGTATCCGGTTAGACTGGATGGCGATCCCAACTGGAAAAAGCTAGGCAAATTGATTGAGACAACAAAATCACAGCCAATTTCTACCTCATCTTTGCCAGCCCTACCTGCAGTCATTAACGTGCGTAGCAGATCAATTAATAATGGTTGGCATTCAAAAGAATCTCGACGTTGCAGGAAGGCCCGAGGTCGACTAGTAACATTAATAAGCTATCCCTTACACAAGGATACACGGAACTTGAAATATACGCTCGCTCCCTAAATGGATAGGCAGATCCCGAAGTGAAGGTTTGTAAGATTGATAGTTGAGTCTCATAAGAGGCATTGGTTAAATCAATTAAATGGTTACGAATGGAGCAACGCGTGGTGTAGGTATGCAAATTAAGTAAAAGGAGCTAAAGTATTGATGGTCTAAAAAGCTGTTGGGTATGTTAATTTCTAGTGGAGACTGAAGCCTGGATTTGATAAACCTGCATTATAGCAGTTGCGAGAAGGATCCCTGAAGTGCTGTCAAAATGTAAACGTCGTTGTCATTTTGACAGTTTTTTTTTAAGGGGACTCCAGAACTTACAGATTCAGGTAGTCGTATCGTAAAATGACGTGATCTTATTATTGACAGACTAAGACAAACATGTGGTGATTGGCCTGATAGAACCTACGAGAAACTTCAAATTCCTAAAACTAGACGTAAAAACCGTGAAGGCCTTCATAGTGACACTGACCACAGTGAACATTCACAATCAGTCGGTCGGATGCGCAAACGCACCGTTACTACCGTTTTTGCGATCACACGTACAGCTAAGTCGCCGTCTCGCTCTAACTTATCATAATGTTCGGCGATTGATGGTCAGTATTGAGAATGACACAGCAATTTATCTACGTATCTGCTAACGTTCAAAATAGTTTTGTTTCTGAATCATGATGACATCAAATCAAAAGGAAGGCAATTCTTCAAGCTGAAAGGTGACAACTGTGCAAGCGGGCATCATCGCCAATAGAAGTCAAAGGCAAGCCAAGCCTATCAAAAATACTTACAGAAGTTCTATGACCAGAGTCAAATTAAGCTTTGAATGCAAGCATAGACTGAAATTAATAGTGTCTTTCAGATTGATTTCCTGCCGGGGTCGTGGGAAGTTCAAAAGGGATACCGGGGTCCCTGGCAACGGACGGGACACTAGTTTTAGTCTTTAAGAACCTGACACACCCTCCCGCTTCGCCCAGAGCGGGAGAAGTTATTTGATAAATTCAAACCCAAAAAAAGGCGGTTGATTCAGCGAAAACTTTGTAGTGATTTTGAAGTGACCTGTCATTTCTCATTTCATTTTATATTTTAAATTTCTGTGTTTAAATGAGTCCTTGTAACTTGCAAAATAAATGAATATATATATTTCACCTGATGCTAGGCATAAAACAATCTACAGCTCACTTTAACTAAATTTTCACGGTGAGTTTTTGATATAATAGATGGTTTGATTCTAATGCTGCCTTTTCCAAAGGAAAACATATGCATACCTGCAATAGTACAAGAAATTCCGCTAAAAGTGAAACATGCCTTAAACCGTGACTGCAAAGTTGTTCAGCTAATTAGCAACTAACGATAATCGCAGAAAATAAATACTTTACCTTTACAGAAAGGGAAATCAGGAGAAAATGTCATTAATTTAATAACAGCTAATGAAATGATACTAAAATGTAGTTTTTAATTAAAAGGATTAGTGTTATGGTGACTACCGGTTACTTTTATATTTATTTTATACATGACGGAACTGGCTGATGACCCAGCTGAAGTCAAGTTGTAACCTTTGGTCTACAACTGCAGACCTCCTAAGGCTATGTCGTTTTGGACTTACTTACGTACGCATTGCTCCTATTATAATATGCCTTGTATGTAATACAGACCTTGTTTAAGGAAGTCAGCTGCGTCCTAAGATCATGAGAAAATATCAATTCTCAACCGCCACGATTCAGTGGATTCGGCAATGTTCGGTTAGCCGAAGTTGTGAAAAGATGGCTATACTTGTTCCGTTTTTGAACATGACAACTTTTGGAACGAATTTCCATAACGCGCGTTATAATCTGCTCACTTGGCGGCTGAGAGATAGAAGGAAAAAAGTGTAACATTTTGACCGTCACGCTTTTTTTATTCATTTAGTTATTCTCAAAGTTGTTAATTTATTTCATCGTGTCTATTATTCAATACATAATACAACATACAGCGAAAGGTGTCCTACGACGTAATGTTTCCCCAATTTATGCGATTGTAATATGTTAATATCCAAAAGGTTTTCGGGGCAGTATTAAAATGCGTGGCTGCGTACACTTTAAAGTTTATCATGCGTAAAGCGCCATATTGTGCAAAGATAAAATGCGTCTGTTTTGCATACATGGGTCAAGAGAGACGTAACTCAAAATACGACATCTTTATTATTTACAAAAGAAATAAAATCTTGTGAGACCAGTTGAAGTGACGTTGTTTTGGGTCGCTTTTTGCCAACTTTTGTTTTGGAAATGGAGGCTAGCAATGGACAGGCATAATTTGAGAATAAGAGTTATCATAATTTCTGCCAAAAGAGAGTTAAATAGGCCTCCCCGAGGATTGCCATAACGACCGGTAAGAGAAGCAAAAATAAATGGAAGAGACTAATTGAACATCCATGTTACACCATTATGATGTTCAGATGAACGTCATCTAGTAAAACACGGATATAGAAATATTCAAAACAGGGAGAGTAGTAGAGTTCGAGAAAATATAAACATTGCACAAAAGTTAAGTCAGTGTTTCAGTTACTGACTGACTGTTATTCTAGGTATTCGCGTTTGTGCGATTTCGTTTGCAAATTCGTGCACGTAACATGTAGGTAAGTGGGTAATTTTATTAATTAATTGTTAAATAATACGGAGAGAGTGATACGCGTGGTAAATTCGCTGCTTGATTGTGTAAGTTATTCTATTTTGCATTAATTTTGTAGTTTGTAGTTTTTTTTTATTTTATTTCAGTATTTTTTTTAGAGAAACAATTTTTTTGTAGATAAATCGTGTTTTAGTGGCATAATCAATAATAATTATACCTACAAGGATGCAAATGCAAAACCAGTCCACGTTTGAGTACTATTTACAAAGAAACTTTTCGGAGACCAGATGGCCACTACCGCTAGATCAACCAATAGATGTAGTAAAGGGCGATTAAAGCACAGAAGCCATATTAGGACATGTTGGAGCCATCATTTTTACAGAAGGCATGGCGATATACGAGACGAACATCGCCATCCCTTTTTTTGCAACGGAACCACCCCTGGATTATGTCAAGATAGGCCATGGGCTAATATATTAATTTTATTTAATGAAAGCTTAAATTTATTTACATAACCAAATTAAGATGATTATTAACATTAACTAAATTAAATGAAAACTAAGTTAAACCTAAAAAAGGCCCTCGAGGCATTGTACCGAGGATGCTGGCGGCATTTCCTCGCTGAATTGCAATGCTGATGCGTTGCGCGAGAAAGCCGCCAGCTTTTCGGTCACCAGTTAGGTCAACCTGACGTTTCGCGATTTCCGCAAACAACTTATGCACACTGGGAGCCCACGGACCGAGGGTCTCGACTCCAAAGGGAAATATAGAAAGCTTAGGTACAGAATATTCGTAAAAACTAACTTAAATATCATGCATGGGTAGGGATATAAAATAATACAAAAAAAATGAGTAGGTTCATGTGCATATAATCAATATTGTATAATATTACAAATCAATACACCACCGGTTAATAGTCTAACGCAAGCTATAGACAAATTCTTTAGGAAATGAGATACAATCTTACAATGTTGTAGGCAGTGGATTACCAATATCAGATTATGGACACACACTTAACCTAAATGTGATTGCTGTGTCTTTGTAGTGTTGCTTGGCAAACGGTATTGACATTATTTGTCGATAATTTTAAAATTAAATGAACTCTAAAGTATTTACGACGGATTATAATTAAAGTCTGTTTAAAAAAATATATGAGTGCCAATTTGTAATGTCACTTATAAATTGAGTGCTTTGGTTTGATTATTTGAATTCTTAAACCCCAAATTGTAATATTAAACCACTTTTTGGATGTTTTTTAAAAATAATGTTTCTCAATTCGACCGTATATAATTATATATTTTTTAATGTGTGTTCGCCGTTTTCTCCGTCAATTGTATACCGATTTAAAATTCTTTTTTTGTTTGAAAGGGTATGCTCCCGAGGTGGTCCCATTGTCACCAAGTCATAATCTGATGATGGGATGCTATGGAAATCGAGGGAAATCCTCAAATTTAAAGGCACACCAAAAGCGATTTAGGTATATTTTATAGTAAGTTGTGCGTTGCTCTCGGAAAGCACCATTTGGTGGAGTGGAATTGATGATGAAGACCACAGATGGCCACCGGAACTACTTAATAAGATGTATTTAACGAGTTGCGATTCGATTAGGTACTTAATATGGCTGCTAAGCCATTTATGCTCTTCACAATGCGTATGGTGAGTGGCAGTACTCCTGGTTCCTACCAGGAGAACTCCTCAACAATTAACGTCAAGCAATATTTTGTAAAAGGTGATGAGCAGATGTCATTAGGCTTTTGTAACTTAGTTAAATTACAATCTGACCCGCTAAAAAATGAAAAATAAAAAACTATTTACAAAAAAATCGACTTACAAAAAACACTACAAAGTGAAAAATAACTAATTTTGGAAGTCGGTGGCAAAAAACTAAAATACAGATCCATAACCACCGACTTCCGAAATTAAATTTATTTTTCACTTTGTAGTGTTGTTTTGGAAGTTGGTTGTTTTTTTTTTGTAAAGTTTCTTATTTGACAATTGAGGTTAATTTTATGACCTCAATTTTCAAGAAACATTAAAAACTTACAGATGAATGTATTACTCTAGTACCTTTTAGTGACTGCATAATCAGCTTATAATGTTCCCACTGCTGGGACACAGGCCTCCTCTGTGTGGGGGAGTGGGCCGTAAACCACCACGCGGGCCCAGTGCGGATTGGCTTTAGTCGACTGATTGTGTAATAATAAAACTTGAACAGGGTTGGTTTACAGTTTCATCAGATTTTTACCCTTTTTTTTTTTTTTTTTTTGTTGCCGGGGTGGAAAATCCTCATGGATGTCCTCCGCCCTGGGGTAGGCGGAGGGGTCTGTCAGACTCTTACTGACTAAAAACCACCCCGGTGTTCCCGTCCCACACTTGCACCGGGGATCATGGGATCTAATGCGACTTCCACGATCCCCAGCTAGTGCCGGCCCGCCTCTGCGGGCCACCTCAAGTCTGGGGGGGGGGGGGGTGAGGTGTTTAAACCCCCCCCGCGACGTCTGAAAGGGGCGCGCGTGGAACACTACGCGCCGCCACCTCGGGTCCAGTGTGATGGGGGGCGGCGGACGTCCCCAAGTCCGCCGTCCCTGGACCCATTTAGGGGGGCCGGAAGAGGGCGTTGTCTGCCCTCTGCCGACGCCCGGTGCGCCTGCTGCGGGCCGGGTGAGCGGAAGAGATCTCCCGCTCCCGTTCCGCAGCCTCCTTCTGCGACACGACTGTTTCGCAGAAGGATACCACCGCGTCCCAGGACTCGTCGCTGCCGACCATCGCCTCGACCACGGCCGGCAGCGACAGGTCACTGCCCACTCCTGAGATGAGGGCACGGCGTGGCTCCTCCCAAGCGGCACACTCTGCCAGCGTATGCCGCGCCGTGTCCTCCCGACAGTCGATGCAGTGGTGACACCGGGCGTCCGGCTCCCTGTTTATGCGACACAGGTACTTCCCGAAGCAACCATGCCCCGAGAGCACCTGCGTCACCCGAAACGACAGGGAGCCGTGCCTCCTCCCGAGCCAGGGCTCGAGCACTGGCCGGACCGCCTCGATGGTGGCGAGGCCGGCGGTAGGGCGTGAAAGCCTGTCCCGCCATTCCACCACCAGGGCTGCGCGGAGCTGTGACCGACGCAGCTCCATATGTCGCTGCATAAGCCACTCGCCCCGCGCCCTCGCTTCCTCGCGCCACTGGTACAGCGACGCGAGTACTTTCGCCTCGAGGTCCCAGGGCGGGGATCCGGCCAGTACGCAAGCCGCCTCGAAGGAGATCGTGCGATATCCCCTGATGACTCTGACGGCCATCGCTCTCTGCGGCTTTCGCAGGACAGCGATGCTGCCGGCCGTCAGGTCAGCCGCCCAGATCGGGGCCCCATACAGGGCCATCGATCGCACGATCCCCACGTAGAGCCGCCTACAGGCGGCGCTCGGGCCCCCCAGATTGGGAAGCAGCGTTGACAACGCCCCAGCCGCGCCCAACAACTTGGGCGCCAGCCGCCGGAAATGGGGGCCAAAATCCCACCGGCTGTCGAGCACCAATCCTAGGTACTTCATGGTGGACTCGACAGCGATTTGAGCCCCCCCGACCACGATGTGTGATCCCGGCGGCGGCGCCCGCCGGGGGCCATGAAAGATCATGGCCTCCGACTTGTTGAGGGCAACCTCCAGGCCCAGGCGCCGTATGCGGCTCACCACCTGTGAGACCGCAGCCGTCGCCAGCAACGCTGCCTCCCTGTACGAGCTCCCCCGGGCCGTGACCAGTGTGTCGTCTGCATAACACGTCAGGTCCACGCCCGGCTGGAGCTCGCCGCGCAGCACCCAGTCGTACCCGATGTTCCACAGGAGCGGGCCCACGACCGAGCCCTGTGGAACACCGCACGACATGCGGCGCTGGCTTCCGCCATCACGTCCCGTGTAGGTGACACACCTCTCTGCTAAATAAGCCCCAACTATGCGGCGGAGGTAGGAAGGCACCCGATGATAACGCAGTGCCTCCCTAATACAGCTCCAGGGCAGGGTGTTGAAGGCGTTGGAGATGTCCAAGGATACCGCCAACATCACCCCGCCCCGGGACACCGCTTCCTCCGCCAGGTTCAGATTTTTACCCTAGGGTAACTGCTACAATAAATTGGCCACGCTTAAGTAACTGGCCACTCATAACAAAAGAGGTAGAAACAAGTTAATGCAAACTATCCCATGAATGAAAAGGACAAACAATATTCCTGTATCCATTGCCGTTTCGTTTTATTTCACATTACCTCTTTGTTATGAGTGCCAGTTACTATAGCGTGGCCAATTACTACAGCATTTACCCTACATACATGCATAGCATACCTCGTTAGCCTTCGCACAGGGTTCTGGGTACGATCCCTTAGATCAGCCAGTGTTATAGAGTTCTTCCATTTCAAAATACTTAGTACCTAGCAGTCCGAAGTCTGAATTGTGAGCCCAGGCTTTGGCAATAGAGCTTATATGGAACTTAATCATAACTGTCGAAGCGTGGTTGGGTCTGCCTACCCCTCTGGGGAAAACAGGCGTTATGTTAAGTTCTGCCTTTTATCTGCCTTTTTTGCATCGTACTCTAGATTTAATGGTCTGCAGTGTCAATCATCCATCCATCTAGCTTTTTCTACGTTTGCCCCTGCTTCCAGTCTGACCAAATACAGCAGAATATTTTTAAATGGAGCGACTGTCATGTGACCTTTTCCACCCAATTACCGGGCAATATGGAAATACTAAAGATATAAAAATGGTCGCTTACAATGAGCCTTATTAAAAGGCTAAAAGTCACAGTCAGGCAATGGAGAGGGCTATGCTTGGAGTTTCCCTACGTGATCGAATCAGAAATGAAGAGATCCGCAGGCGAACCAAGGTTACCGACATAGCCCGAAGAATTGCCAAACTTAAGTGGCAGTGGGCAGGGCACATTGCTCGCAGAACAGATGGCCAATGGGGCCGAAAGGTTCTCTTACAAGGTGGACCGATGACCTTGTGAAGGCCGCAGGAATCCGCTGGATGCAGGAAGCACAAAACCGGTCGAAATGACGGTGCTTGAGAGAGGCCAATGTCCAGCAGTGGACGTCTTTCGGCTGAAATGATGATGATGGTGATGAAAGATAGAAAAGTAGTCAGACTGTCAAGCTTCCTCAGTGTAAATGCTTCCAATAGCAGAACTTAACACCACATTTCACATAACAACGTCATTTACCTAATTAACAAAAAAATATTAGAATATCCCATTTAATTACTTACAGATCACTCGTTAACTTAACCTACGCACTCATTTCATATTGAAATACTAATTAAAACAACGTACCTGTGCGTTAATTGATACGCCCATAACGCGATAACTTGGAGTTAACTTAATTCCTTGGGTTAGTTTTTATGTGGCTTGTAAAGATTATATTACCTACTACTTGATTTTTACGATGGTTTGGTGATCGCATTGTTAGTCGTGTGAAAGAGATGGAGTTAGCGTACGGATAGCGCTGTCTCTTTGTAGATCACTATCAGGTATGCAGCGTCAGATAGTCTGTAGCTTAGAAATATTCTTGGTAGGGTACAATACTGTCATAATCGTTTGTGGGATATTTTCATGTTCAATTATGTATAGCATTAGTCATTGATATCTTCGTCATGGTGATAGGTTTCAGCAGCGGTGGCCTAACAAAAATGGCCGTGACTGACGAGTTGTAGATCGTAGGTTTGAACCCAGACAGACTTTGTGTAAATTATTTCAACACCACCGCTCTCAAAACGGTGTAGAAAAACATCGTGAGGAAACCGGCATGACCTAGAACCGAAAATTCAAAGACGTGACATCCATCAAACCGCACTGGACCCGCGTGGTGGATTACGGCGCGCTCCGTCTCACCGAGATGCCTGTGTGACCTGTGCTACAGCAATAAGAACATTATAGGCTGATTATGCATGTTGACAGGGGCACTCAATGTCAGGAAGATTCTACAAACATTTTGTTCCCAGCATAGTAACAGAATAAACCAAGACACTTAAGCAACACAAAGCTACGCAGCCTCCAAGATGTAACTGTCTTCGCTAACAGCTTGAAGAGACAGCCTGTCAACACACAATGTAGACGAAGTTACTGAAATTATTTCACTGAAAGAACTGTTTAATATAACTTCTTCAGAAGCTATTCGTCACTTCTTCAGTTTTTACTCAAACGTAGGACTTGACTAGTTGACGAGACACGTTTCGTAGTACAATGGTTACTTCATAGTGGTATGAAGACAGTTACTGGCTGGAAAATGAAGCAATGTTGTAATCTTTTGAGAATGTTTCTTAAATGGTTAGATGTTATTGCATAGTGTAGAATGTAGATGTGAAACAAAGTTAGATTGCCTGGATTCTTTTGGTGCGTAAGTATTTAAAATTCAACTTATCATAATAGGTCATAGATTAGATTGGTAGTTAGAAAAGGAGCTGAGAAAGAAACCAGAAAGAATGTGATCTTCATTTGTCGTTTGACAGGTATTAAATTGACATCATGCCTGAAATCAGTGTTGATGATAGCTGCATTCCCAATTCTTTTAACGATGATGCCGCTGCTCTTCGGCATTTAGGCTAAACGGCTAGCCAACAGAATATTGCACTTAGAATAATTGCCTTCAAAATTGCCTCAATAAAATTAAACAGCTTTAATTACACAGAAAGCTAGGAACATACTGCAAGTATCCATCTCATTACCGTTGCATCTAAAAACACTAGCCGTGCCCACATTCCGGGGGGCTTGCAAAACAAACAAGTTGCATTTATGTACCTTAAATGGCGTTAGCACATGTCCTCTCGGCCGGTGTAATGGTGCTTGCTGAATTTCTCGATTTAGTTCAAGTATTTTGGTTATTGTCGCTTAATTAGTGTTTGATTATGAGTTTCTCGCATGTTTTACTTTAGTATTTGTAAGGAGGCATCTCTTGTGAGGGATCTAAAGATCTAAACTCCCAAATGTCAGCCTCTTACGTCGCAAACTGCCACAGTTATGTAAGTGTAAATTGCAATTGTGGACAGTGGCTGCTGCTTCTTTAGAGAAGTCTAGATTTTATCTTTCATGTGTGGCCAAATATGTCGATGTCCAATTAGATTTAAGACATTTCTCGTGAGATTTCTGCTCATTAACTTGACTAACTTTAGTAATACTTGATTTACAAAATGGAGCGAATCTGCAGGCTCTACAAGACACGTGTCTGTCGAAACTAGAGCCTCGACAGATGGCCGGTTGTATAACAACCCGGTGAGATTGTAAAACTGTAACTTTATGCGAACAAGCCGAGCGTGGAGGAATGAGGAAAGATTGTGAACTCTTTGGTGTAGAGTTTCTTTTGTGATAGTTGCTTGTTTACTTCCAGGGCGGGATTCCCGAACCATGGTAAATGAAGTATGCATGTGTAGGAAGATTCTTTGGTGTAAGATATTATCGTATATAAACGGTCTCTCGGAGTAACTACGTCGTCTTGATTCGGGCAGAGACAGATTTCCTAGATAGGAAAAGTGAGCACAGTTTGATCTAGATTTTCGTATAAAACTAAATACAAATTATACATATACTATATCTTACTTATGCATATAAAAACGTCCGGCTATGTAGGTACATCAACAAAGTAACAGGAAGGCCCAGCCCTCGTCGTTATAGTACAAGATCATGGGCATGACCGTGATCTTACGACTTTGGTAGACCGCTAAGAACGCTGTAATATCACTTGGGTACCCCCAAACCTCAAACCATAGAAACAGCCGATACTAGACCATCATCTACAAAGTTTATAGAAGTCAATTTCCTTGAAATATCTAAAGTTGTGCATATAGTTATTAGTATAATTCGTTCTAGTCTACAAATTAAGAAAGATTCGACGGAAGTAATTACACGATTTGTCTCAATGATGAAACTAACGGACATTAGCCAAAGTTTGCAAAGACTTCAACAAAGTGATTTCTAATAATTATGAAAGTATTACAGGCAGGTAAAAATCAAAAGAAAAATAACAGCGGTGTATTAAAAACTAACAGATACGATCAGAGAGATAGCCATCGAAACAGAATCAAATACAGACGAGTTGTTGGGTACAGACATCACAACCTATCATTTAGAAGTCCAAACGAAAAAAACCTTTGCAAAAACGAACACAACACATGGCCTGGACGACCTTTGAAATTCCATTTAAGAGAACCCACCAAATAGAAAAGCACCTTAAATTAATATAGCTAAAGTTGAATATACAGTGGACGATGATGAGTTTTACGATGTTATGGTTTACTAAGGAAGAAAGGTAGTACAAAAAGAGGACGAGGATTGTGAAGCGGTACCCTAACGACCTTGGGTTACTGTAGGCCGCGTATCGGCTGTTGCACCGACGGGTTCAGAGCCGGTTGCATTTATGTAGAACCACTTTCGGGTCGAGTTTGATCGATGGCTTTTTGGGGTACTCGGTTTGAAGTGATATTCAGTTTGTGTTTGGGATAGGGATCATCTATAGCGAATGTGGTATTTCTTTTGCAAGTTTAGTTAGAATTTTGGGACTATCTTTATTTGCTTTATATTGAAAAGCTTTTAGTGATCATCGGTCATTACTTACGCATGTTATCCGTATTCAATGCAACGATCAGTTTCAAAAGTCTAAAAGACCAGTTCACTGGTAATTCGTCACATCATAACACCACTCTTATATTGCCCGAAGGCGGATTCAGCCAAATTTCACCAGTTATGTTTAAGTCACATGTATCATGGCCTATTGCCATCAACCGGGCACAAATCCAGACTTCGGGCTGCTACTTACAATTCCAGACGAAAAAAAAAACATTACCCAATAACACTGCCCTACCCGGGAATCGAACATAGGATCTTATGATCAGCAGTAGCGCTTGCCACCGCTAGACCAATGAGGCAGTCAAGTCACTGGTAATTCGGTACACTAATAATTGCAAGTAACACCATATTCATATTGCTTCGAAGCTCGATTTAACTTACGGTGTATATTCAAACCGTTGCGTGTTGTACAATTTACGTTAGCACAACTCATGGTTGTACCGTTTGGAGGTCTACTTACCCCCTTAGAGATGAAGCAATAAACTACATGTATCTACTTTCTTTCAAATTATGTCTTATAGCCATATGATAGTTAATGAATGTCTATGGTTGAACATTACTTGTTAATTAAAAGGCTGTTAAGTTAATCCTGCATAAAACCTTCAAGCTTGTTCTCCATAGAATCTGTGTTTTTACGAGTACAAGTCGATACTGTGCCTCATCTATGTTTATGCTTTATAGTCATCCTTTTGTGCAGCCAGATGGATCGGTGTCTTCTTTAAGTATTAGTTTCAATTCCAACATTAGTCAATTTTTTTGTGTCTCCAACAGTGATAACCATCATCGAATAAATTAATTCGTTTATACATTTTTACTCAAAAACTTTCGTTTTCCACCAGTATTCTAGTCGGCACACTTACTTCTCTGCCCTATACCACGCCTCGTTTGTCCACTCCGGCGCATCTATGCAATTATTAACTTTTACTTTCTTTAGTGTTTTTTTCTTAAGTTTCGATGCAAATGCGGATAGAAAGTTCCGGGAAGGTAGGCGGTGAAAATTGTTGCTTTGAATTTGACTATCTAATGTAAATGGTTTGTTTTTATTATGTTTTGGTCGATATGGCCCTCTCCATGAATATAAAGAACGACCTTGAGGTGATACATTGGCCACCTAGAAATAATCACCTGTTACCAAAAGATTTAGAAGCTATTCTTAAGCTAAAAGTCAGATGGTAAATGATAACAAACGAGAGAAAGATGAACTATATTAAATCTAAGCAAATAAGCTTCTACTATATTAAATCTGTTAACCTTGACAACACCACGATTGTAAAGACTACATTAAACAAGGAATTAAATAAAGTAACAGATGCATTAGGAGTCAAGTTCACCACGAATTAGATGCATCGTGCATTTTTACTTTTATTTTCTGAAGGTCTAACAAATGCAGATGATGACATTTCACGCTGCATTATAGAATAGTATGAATCTATATTAGGATATCCTGAAATGGAAAACTTTGTAGTAACATTTTCGTCTGCTGCTTTAGTTTTTCATTTTCTAGCAATTAGTATTTTTATTAATTCCGATATCTTCTATTTCTCGATACTTTATAGGAAATGTGGATAATTTTGTGTCTCCTTAAATTATAATTTAAAAAGCCCGAATTTCAATCAGAAATTGTATTCTTGCCTGTTGCTGTTTTGTATTCGCTTCTGGTGTAACATTGAACAATGTGATGGCAGTCATTACTATTTCTACCACCTGATCATTAATTTCATAACTTTTCAATATTCCGTCTTTATTCTTGTCTAAATCACATCAACAAAATTACAGCTATATCTCGTCGGGTCAGTATCATAAGTCATAACCGTGAATCGCCACGTTCATCAAATGGTATAATTACACAATTAGAGCGTAAACGTTACCGGTGTTTGCATGTAACTGAATTCTAATTTTTATAATCATTGCCTTTGTAGAAGGAAAATGTAATATTATAGCTACATATGATGAGCTGTCCGAGGTTAATGACTCCGTGTTGCATATTGTAGACTTTACATCAATTTATTGTATTATCTATTTGAAGGTTTAATAATATTGTTTTATAAAACGTACTTAAACTTACGGCCACATCTTACTATTAAGTACCAGTGATCTTTAGTAGCTAGCTTGACTGATCGTGTTCTCTTGGATACTGTGACATTTTCATCATTATAACATGCACTTTTAAACACAGAAAAGCTGCAGGCGAAATCGCCATAAAAAAAAACTGTAAACACTGTAAAGAGCGGACTGTTACTGAGAGGATGAAGTAGTTCAAGTGATAAAGAAATAACAAGTGATACCACATGTTTCGTTTTACAACCACTTTGAACATTTCTATCAACGTAAAAGCGAATAACTAAGATAAGGTGTTCCTAGACAGTATTTCATATTGTAATGTCAACTTAAATCTAGTATGTCATATAGTTGAACTGTCCTCACTAAAGCAATATATAGTTTCGATAAACAATTTGACTAGCTTTAAAGTTGTCAATCTTCTCGATCAGAAAGTCGATATCTACTGGAAACAACTAACACTTGATAGTTGCCCTTTTGAAATATTAATAGAAATCCTAGAAACCTACTGCTAAATAGCACACAATCATTTTTCCTACAAACGTAGAACCGATGGACATGATAAGCAAGACCTTTAACACTACAAAAGGACACTATTAGAATATACTCAGAAGTTCTAGAGATGACAAAGATGATGATAGAAATAAAAGAATGTCTAAAACGCATGCTTTTTGATAGATTGCCTGGCGATGGCATAGACTATCAATCTAATCGAAATCAACAAAGAAATAGACGGTAACAATAGATAAGCATATCAAAATGGCTGACTGTCCGCAAGATATAGGAACTGGGATTTCTGTTCTTTTGTTTTATGCGTCTCAGGTCCCAATTTAGCCCCAGCTGGTAGCAGTATCTCACACAATAAAGGCAGTAAATACCAATAAACAATGCACTTTAATGAAGTGAAATGTCTTAAACATGCCACATTAGCCGCATTGATGCTTTGAGCGAAACCTTATGGTTTGTATAAATCGTTTAAGAAAGTGGCCCAGACTGTGAAAATGTTACTGAAGGCACGAAAAAGATTTATTTGTTCTAAGAATTTACTATTATTTTCCCTTTAGCTAACAACGGGTGATTTGATACGGTTGAATTTTCAGTTGGCTTTGGAAAAATATTGGATGGCATATTTTATTACAGCGCAGACACGGCAGCTACTACAATAGCAAAAAGGAAGTGATTTCTATTAAAAACTAAACAACTAGCGATTAAAGCAACACAATTATAAAATAGTTGACTAAAGATTCAATTTCAGGCTAACATAGAAATCAACTTTCTCGTAAAACGACCAAAATCCAAAGAACACTTTATATTCATATGCCTGCTAAAACAACTATAGATGATTAAACGTAGGTGGCAATTATTCACGCTTATTACCTATTAGAGTAAGTAACTCCACATAAGGCAGTCTACGCATTTATGCAAATTTAGTTTTAGCAGGAAATTGAAAGCGAGTCACTCCAAAATATTATTTAGTATAAGGACTACTAATGACAAATATGGGGTTATTTTAAGAGGACTCGATATCAAAATGTATTTTGAAGTGAAAATCAATACACAGTTGGTTGATAAACTCATTTCTCCAATTGATCGGATAGACGTAGAAATGTAATCTGCTTTTAATCGGAAACTTACAACAACAACACATAAACATCAATGTAAGGAGACTAAAGATTGCAGAAGCACAAAGACGATAACATGCTAGGGTATCGTGGACAGACATCAGAATAATAAATTTCCTTCAATCCAGAAACATGTTCAGAATGCTAAATAATTGTCTGCAACTGACACACACCCTCCTTTAGAGCATGTCTCTTTACATTTTAAATAGACGAAAAATGACAATTTACAAAAAAATCTAGTTTCTATTTCATGACTCAGATAAAATCATCGTGACATAAAGGGTTTAAAACAATTTTGTAACTGCTTGTCCCCGGGTATCTCGTGTTGCGTCAGTTGATACAGAAACGTAGCCTGAATACTAAGTGGAGCCTCCGCCATTGTTGAATATTTCATACAGAGCTTTTGTAAGTGATCCGAGAGCTTCTTATGCAACATTATTGAGATCATTTAGCTGAGCCAAAATAATTGGTTCGAACATATCGATAATTACACCTATAGTATAATTATTCAAGTTTTTCAATGCTCAATTCTAGTGGCAATTATAGTTGATTCTTAAAAACAAATATTGCCTTAAGCTGTGCTAAATGGCAATAAAAAAAGATTGAATAATTAACTACCTTATTTAATTGAATCCGTGATAGCCATAAGGTTATCGGAGCAATAAAATACAAATTAGGTGTATCAGACAAAATAAAACATGTATACGTATGTGTGTATTTTATCAGTCGTGAACTGAAACCATTTTTATTATTTATTGTTTTAAAGACATCACACGCTGACGTAAATAAGATAATTTATAACCAAATTCATATCCAACAATAATGAACCAAAGAGAATCATTCAAGATTGCAATACTCAATTAAGTATGAAATAACAGATGAAGGCTGGACAGCGAGGAGTGATGGTGTGAAATAATCATAAAGTACACAGCCATGGAATAGCAACTGGCACAGTTCAGCTATTACGGTAGCATTTTGTAACGGTCCGCCAGTTTTTTGTCAGATTAGAATTGTCCGTACAATGCATCGTGATTATGTATGGCATGTCAGCCACTAAATTATGCCAGATAACCAAGAACTGGTTCTACGAAATATTACTGTGTTGCACAGAAGCTGATGAAAAGTTACAACCGCCGTAAGTCATTCGTATAAAATGATAATTATAATGTATTAGAATGCAACTGGCTTACGTAAATGCAATCGATGGACAATACAACAAATGAAATTAATTCAATAGACCGAATATTTGACAATAAGAATCTATCAGTGATGGTGACAGACAAATGAATAGCGCAGTCAACAGTAATGCAGACGAGATAAAGAACATAATAGGAGATCATTGACTCAACACTATTCAACGTGAGTTTAAAAATTTCAAAAGTATATTTCAATAAAGAAAACGCTCAATAATTTGATACTCATACTTGATCTACGCTAATGATGTTAAAATAACTATAGTGAATGTTAATTTTCGCCGTGTACGGTTGTACGAGTTCGTTGCCCTTCGTCCGCCATATTTGACCATAGACTATGGAGTAGTGTTGTCGGTTAACAGAGCATGACCATAAATTACAAAAGCCTCCTATTTGCTTGTTAGTCAGTTTTGTGACGCATCACCGGGTTTTTATTTTGCATTCACTGATTTTGTTTTTGATATTTGAAATTGGTTTGACGAGTTAGTTCTACAGCATTCATACTTTTACCTTATGTAATGCCGGACGACTTTTTTGGCTGGAAAGTAACGGCATCTAACGGGTAAGACCTTTGCATTATACTGTGTTAAAAACTTCGAGGTACTATCAAACAAAACCTCTACCTACTGATTCGACACAGTTTACTGAAAACACAAACAATAGAGCAAGGTTAAATATAATAATACCGTTCTCATAATTATGAAGTCTGCAAATTATTATGATAAAACCGAAGTGATTGTTACTTACAACTTATTTCAAACCACACAACATAGGATTGCAATATTTATTGTGAAATATATTTGTAGTAAAGCAACAAACGAGAGTTGTAACCGCAATATATCTTTTTTTTACCAGTATTTACAAGAACTTCATAAGAAATAACGTTATAAAATCTACAATCATTAGATTTCAATCTGGTTGATAGACAACCAGATACACAAGAATATTAGAATTGAGAAATGCTGTAACTAGAAGAATTAGTAAAACAGATATATACATAATTGTATTGAGGTGTTAAACTCAATCAATCTAATCGTAGTGTCAATAAAAAGGTATCTTGATGAAATATAATAATTGAGTCGATTTTATCTCTTACTTTAATCGGTACCTTTGATTTTATTTTCTTGATCGTCTTTTAGCATTTATCTATCCATATTCTTTAAAAAAAAACCCTAAGTCAACATTAATTAACTACGTAGTTGAAACATAAACGATCAAGGTGATTATAAACTAGAATTCTGACATTTGACCTCCCGATAACCTGGGAAGATAATGTCAAAGCAATTTCTCTGGAATTGTAACTGTAGCGTGTGATAAAAACCGGTCCAAGATGGAACCTTGGAGAACGCCGGAAGCGAATTTTATCATATTCAATTGAATTTTTATGCCGTTTTGATGGACAGTTTTGTAATATTATTTGAAGCGACCATGTTCGAGGAATGTCATATCGTTTTAGACTTTTTTGAATACCGTATTAATGTTTTCTTTATCTTAAGTTTATAATAACGTATGCACACTGTATGATATTTTTAGAATCGAGTTTAGCTTTTGTTCGCCGTTTTTTTAACCGACTTCCAAAAATAAATAAAATAAATGTGATGTTTATATACAATAAATAAATATATATATATATATATATATATGTGTGTGTGGGATTATGTGGCAAAATAAACGGCAAATACCTTTAAAAACTTTTATTTCGGACACTCAAAAAAGGATCACCGTTGTACCGTATGTCAGTCGTTAGAGTCTGCGTCATTACATCTCGCTATTACGCTCTCACACATACTTCTCTTTCTTTCATCCGCTGCGTTCCGTTTTAACAAAATTATGCTGCATTCATACTTGAGCTTCATACAACATTATTATCCCACTTATATATATATATATATATATATATATTATGTATGTTCGCCGATTTCTCTGTCAATTGCGGACCGATTTAAATTTTTTTTTTGTTTGAAAGGGTATGCTCCCGAGGTGGTACCATAGTCACCAAGTCATAATCTGATGAGGGGATCCCATGGACATCGACGGAAATCCTTAAATTTTAAAGGCACACCTATAGCGATTTAGATTTCTTTTATAGTAAGTTATTTTTATTTATTTATTTCCAACTTACATCTATCCTTACAGAGAAACCTATTGTGATAGTGTACATCTGAACTCTTATCCTAACTTATTACTAACACATTATTTTAATTAAATTTTGTAAGTTATTACAAATAATGCATTATTTGTGAACTCTCTCAGAGAACAACTAACTAACTTGTGCATTTGCTCTCGGAAAGCACCATTTGGTGGAGTGGAATTGATAACGAAGACTACAGATGGTCACCGGAACTACTTAATAAGAAGTATTTAACGAGTTGCGATTCAATTAGGTACTTTAATACCTATGGTTGCTAAGCCATTTATGCTCTTCACAATTCATATGGTAAGTGGCAGTTCTCCTGGTTCTTACCCTGGAGAACTCCTCAACATTTAACGTCCCTGCATCGGAAAAAAAGCAATTGTAAAAGGTGATGAGCAGATGACAATAGCCTACTATTGTAACTTAGATAAATTAGAAACTGACCCACTAAAAAGAAAAAAAAACAACCACCTTCCAAAAAAACACTACAAAGTGAAAAATAACATTAATTTCCGAAGTCGATGGCTAAAACTAAAATACAGATCCAAAGACACCGACTTCCGAAATTAAAATATTTTTTTACTTTGTAATGTTAAAGGAATTCGGTTGTTTTTTTTTTTGTAAAAAGTTTTTTATAAATACCGATTCCAACAAAGTTTAAAAAAAGGTATTAATTATGCAAAGTAAACTAAACAAAAAGGAAACTCATTCAAGTTCATTTCACACATGGCGTTATCAATAACATCCTATTTTCATTAAATATTTTTAATGGAAACAATGAGACTTTCCACATCAACTTCAACAAATTATGATAACGTATGTGTTTCCGGTAGAAAAGATGCTGCACTGCCAAAGAAACTTTACAAAGATAATTCCCATGATACATTACAAATCATTTTCAATATCAACGTTATTATCTAAGCTCGTAACAGAGAGGTGCCCACAGTCGCCATTGACGTCGTGGTAGGTGTGTCGGTCATTTAAATCTTCTAAGATCAACGAGTTTTCGTCTAAACCTCGTTCGTTGTCCTTTACGACGAGAGAAGCTGTGCCAACAATAATTGCGTTAACATGACCGTACGCTATATTTAGCATCGATTAGGAACATGATCACGAGATTAGGCACACGATCTAAACAGTTAATAGATTCTGAAGACGAGATATGTTGGAGAGTCAATTTCTAATTCAGAAATCAACCCACGATCCTAGCGAGACTTATTTTTAGGGATGATATCCGGTGATATATTAAGACACATCGTCAATATAATATCGATTAAGCTAGGATGTAGATCATCATAAATAAAGTATACGGGATTAGAAGCATTACCAATTACCATATCAAATGATTTCACTAGGTCACCATCTGAACTGGCAACTATTAATCAAATTTAGGACGTCATTGCGCTACGGGCCACTTCTCTTTCATGCCATTACTATGTTATTTCCATGAATATTAATTTGAGCTTACCAATAGAGATGTGATGGCAGTAAGTAATGCTTTATTGGTTCTTTTGTTAGTGTACCAGTTTTAATAGAAATGTTCATGCCACAATCTGTACATTCCACGGCCAAGCCTTTAATGTTGACTCCAATTGCAGTAGTCTTTGTGTTTTGAGATATAGAATTTTACTTTATAGATCAAAGAAACTTCATTGCTAATTTTTGCTATTCGACAATCGGAATTGACGTATAGAGTAAGGCCTCTAATTAGCATAGATTTAGTACGAATTCTGCAAGAACATGCCTCCATGATATTTTTGCTACAGATCACGCAACATGTGCTTGTACATCCTTTCTAGTCCTCAATTTGCATACTATCAGGTAGATCTCAGATAGTACAATTATGTAGAAATGTAGCCATATTCGTAATAGATTCGAGATCCCTACACAACTTCCAGCGATTGCTAGCAATATTGTAACATGCATCGGATGAATTCATTATACTGAACCGAATTACATTAAAATACTTTGAAATATCATTAGAGGTATAACGAATTATGAATGATTTCACAGAATATTTCAAAATGAGGCAAGCTCTAAACCACCATTCTAAATCTGTGATTTACGGATTAACACTTAAATATTTAGATTTTATATGTTATGTATTTATTTGCTAATCGTAAACACACCGTAATATATATAATTTACATGCAAATACAACAAAATCCAAAGGTCGCATTCGTACAACAGACGGTAATTGCTTCATATATTATAATCCTGCATATATGATGAAGTAAAGGCTGTATGACATATTGTAAAGGATGAGGGCGCTGGTTCCCAACATTATACTAATACAATAGTACAATATTTACTTTTTTATTAGTTAGTTTATATTGAGCAAGAAACTTAAGGTAGAGAAATGAAAAGAGTCGTTTTACCCATCTGAGATTTCATATTTTTAATTTCGTGGGAAGGGAATATATACAAGAATGACATAGGATCTGGTCAATGTTGTAATAAAGTAGCCATATCGATAATAATCAAAAATTAGAGATATCACAATTATGAAGTTATAAGAAATGCTTGGGCTCTTTTTTTAGCAACAATCATAATACACAAGCAACGATGCAATATCTCGAGTACTCATAATCTTTCTTATGATGCAAAAGAGATACAAATCAAAAATAACACCTTCAGGCTTAGCCGATAAAATCTGCCAAACACATTGAGAACCGCTTGCATCATAATTAATCGGCATCGAAATCATAAGTGCGTTCCATTACTCGCCATGCACTAAGGCTTATTACCGAGGATGTATTATGAAAGGCAGTGGGCGTTGCATTTGCTTATCTGTCCGTACACGGAGCTAATACAAACACCCACGGGTTTGTATGAAATATTGCTCTAGGTGTTTCATAGGTCAATGTAAAGTCAGTGTTTTTGTTTGGTTTGTATTGATGTTTGAGCAATTAGGGGGTTTTAATTGCTGCGGCTAATTGGGGATGTCGTTATATTTAGCGTTAGGTTCAACATTATCGTGTTGCAAATTATCATTAGGGTTTATTAATAGGAATCTTGAAAGTAAGATCACGTTTGATAGAGGTATAATACAATGAGTTATGTTTAAGATGCCCCCTAAAAGTACATTAGTAAACCTCACTTACAATTTGATTTCAACTTTAGCACTAGAAAAATTGCTACCGACAAGAATTCAAAAAGTACATTTTCAATATAAAATGCAGCTGATTAAGAGAAATGGCATCTACCAGTTACTTAAATAGTCCACGTAAAAAAGCTATAAATTACTAGTTTTATCTTTACCTATCCTTCCACACATGATCTGAGTCACACAGTTGCCAATCTGCAATATTAGACTCGACAGTTATTCGGATACAAAAACAAAGATAACGCGACGGCGTAGGAAGGAAACTTATCTAATATGGAGATAAGTATGAGATAAATAATCGTAAAATACTTGATATGGCTGCTAAAAATGTACGGAAGTGTGTAGTTAATAAGATTTAGTTTCTTGAAATGGGTTACTTAGTTACAACAGAAGATGAAAAGAGAGAGACAGGAGATAAAATGGGACTTAGTATAAAAAAACGTAGACATTAAATATTTCGGTCAAAAGTGGACTAGACGGTAACGCAATAAGTCCAGTTAAAGAATATTGCAGTAGTTTTCTGTCCCAAATAAACTAAAAAAAGTAACAACACCGATACCAAGAATACAGAAATAAATGCTACAATTCCGAAGAATTCAATAAACGCATTTACATACGCAGTGAGTATTAATGCAAAAGCGATATTAAGTAAAACAATAACATTACCGCGTAATATCGAGGTCGGCGTATAAACAGGTTCAAGCGCCTTCACCTCATAAGAATATAAACGTTCTAATAGATAATGTGGATATAATGTCCTTAACTTGTATATGACAATGTTTAAAATATGTCAAGGGTAAACAGTTTTTTAGATCAATAAAGTTCAAATTGTATTAAAGACAGAACCAAATCAAGTACAGAAAACTCCACAAACGAACCAAGATAAGGCTGAATTTACATTGCCGCAGAACGGAATGGAAGCGATTTTTTAAGCATTATGAACTTCATGTCAATAGTGTACAAACTAGATACGAGCCAAATAACAGGTCGCGAGTTTTCTGGAAAATTCTCAGGAAAGTAACATACAAGCTCGTATCTAGTTTCTACGTTACACAATAGACATAAAGTTAATTTTGCTATGTACACACGGCTACACATCAAGCTATACATTTTCAGTTTACACTGACCTCGCGTTGTACGGAAATCCTATACAATGCGAGATCAGCTTATACTGGAAATGTATAGCTTGATGTGTAGTCGTGTGTACAATATCGTTACAAAAACTCGGTTCCATTCCGTTCCGTGGCAATGTAAATTGAGCCTAATGAAGAAGAGTAAGATTACTTTCTTTACTAATAATAGATTTTTATCATTGATGGATGGTACTTGAATTATGACCATAACAGTGGCCAATAAGATTATTTCTATAACTTATTACGATAAGATGGATGAAAAGATTTCCATTTTCCAAACAAAACACTGACTTTGATCAATGTTCTACATATTGTTTTGTGGGTACCAATGATTTCTTCGAGTGCCATAAAGTCCTTGAAACACTACACACTGTTTGTGTTTCTAGCTCAGCATGACAAATGTAGTCGAAACCATTATTCCAAATTATCTGGGATCGCGTTCTTCTAGCCGTCATCTCAGTAGTCACCTCCTTTCTAGCCATATTATCTTTCACAAAATCCATCCATCGTTTCTTCGGTCTTCTTTTATTTTATTGATTAAAATGTAGTCGAAAACATCATAAAATATTGTAACAATCGATACGCCGATTTGTAACATCAAGATTAACAGAATCCAATAATTCTATTTATTGCGGAACAGATAATAATGCTATAAATTTGGACACGACCTTATAAAATATAAATAACGGGGGAACGTAATTATAGGAATGTGAAGATAATGGCTTTGATTCATTAATTAAATGTCATTTGCGAATACACATTGGTTTACGATTAATAGATTATTCAGCAGGGTGATGATGAAAAAAGACTTTTAATTAATCTTATATGACCGATGGGTGGCCATCGAAACGTTAAGAAGAAACACAAAGAAGATATGAAAGTCTATGAAGAAAATTCTGATGATATCTATGATACTGTTAGATCACAATATAACAATAGATTTAGGGACAGCGGAAATTTAAATGGTAGTAATTTATAACAATAATATGGACCGAAATAAATCATTAACTAGTTAAAAGCTGAAATCAATTTCATATCCGGATGAAGTCCTTTCTCAGGACGATCTTAAAGTAGTCATGATTTCATAGATAAACAATGCGTAGTTATTATTGGAGACATTCACACAAGATATACAAAAAAAAAAAATGCGGAGGATTTTATCTAAAGAGGCTACATTTGCTGCATGCTAACTTAACATTACGCTTGTAATTACTGAAGGGTAAAGCAGCGGACATTGTTGCCATCACATGCACCTGGATGAGGCTGGCACAGGAACATGGGGATTGGCACAAGAGAAGAGAGGCCTATACTCAGCAGTGCGTGATGATGATGATAATGAAGGCAGAGCAATGTTTAATAAAATCTAAAACCTAGTACCACACGAGCTTACTGCTCACGTACAACTAAATATTGCAGACATACTTGTTACGACACCCGAGTTCCTGCATATCATAAGTGATTGAGTCATTTTTCTACTTTTATGTTTCTATTAACGTTTTCTCAGGATTAAAGGTTGAATATATTAGCTTATATTAAGTGATTGGAATAGGCGCCATTCCTTTGTTTTAAGAAATTATTATTAAAATTATTGACGTTTGAAGGAATTTCGGTTGTCTTAACATCCGATGGATTCCGAGAATTGATTTCGATTATTTTATTCTGAATCGCTTATAGGTCGTATTAATCCTAAAGAATAGCCAATTTAATCCTAAGAATAACGCAAAAGGAATTTTGGGTCATTAAGCCCAACCTTAAATAAGAAATCTTCTTCAGCTTATGCTTATAATCAGCGAACTTTAGTATGCAATGTCGCAATAACATACGTTTTAACTTTTAATCCTTACACAATCAATTTCACAAAGTAACGTCTTCAACATCCATTGGATTATGTTGCGTTTGCGAAACTGTCGCCAACAATTGCAACACGGTCCACAGTGGAACGAATGTATGGGAGCGGTTGGACGTAGACATGTCCGAAAAAAAAGAGTAAAATTATGCCAAACTAATGATGCCATCTTATTCGATTACTTAATGCCTTCATAACTTGTGGTGATGAATTTCTTCATATCTCCCATATTTCGGGAGTAATTTGAGAAAATGTGAAATTTTACTATGAAAATGAGTGTATCGAGCTCTCTCCCTCCTGATTCCGGGCTTGTTTCAAGTAGCGGTCTCTAATATCATAATGCTAATACTAAGAGCTATATTTAATACTAAGACACATAGTGCGCCAAATGTGCACTTTCTGGGATAAAGAGTGATGTTTATTTTATAACACAATTTTTTTATTTTTTGTTTATTTTGTTGATTAAAACCGTTTTTCTAAAGGTTTACCTTATTACAATAACATTTCTGAGCAGCCAATTAGAGAAGATATAAGCTAATTAGGATATATAATTAGGGACTTAAAGGTTTACATATAAAACTGATGCACTAATGATTACTGATAAGAACATTGCTATTATTTAATTACTAAATGGCTCTTAATACACTAATTTAGCATGCATCATTTACTAATTATCACAATAACTAATTACCTTGCAATATTTAACAAAGGATACCTGGGATACCTGGATTTTATATAAATAGGTCACTATTAGTAACTTTAAAATCAGTGTTGATTTACACCTCGTTGTATCCAAGCTAATCTCGCAATGTATTTTCCAAATTTTAATACAAATCTTGATATTCACGTTGCTTTATGCGCACGCGCACATAAAGATTTACGCGACTTTAACTATTTGTTCAGTGTTTTAAAAGATAACAGTTGTGTTCAGTTATGTGAAAGTGCTGAAACAAGTTTAAAAGACTGGTGTCGTCGATTTTGCTACCGCATTTATGCAAAATGGACACAGTCTGGAAGAAGCACAGATAAGTTTCGGAAGAAACATGAGATTTGGCTACAGGCTGCAATTCAATGGCCGGAATTACAGAATGAAAATATGGAACCTTCTACAGAAAATATAAGTGACGTCATCGAGCCCATAATTTCTCCTGCTAAATCTGATGCTTCAACTTGTACACATCCTAGTCCTCGTAAATCTTTTGAGGACCTTAGTAACCGGCAAAAAAGAAGACGCACTGAAGATAGTCTTTCATGCAGCAGTAGCAGCGCTGAAATTATGTTTTCGGCCGAAAGGGCGCTTCAAAAGGCAGGACAAAGCGATACAGCTTATGTTATGAAATACTTGACGGAGAATCCAGAAGAGGCCTCAAAAATCAAAGCCTTCATTGAAGGTAAATCAATTCAGGTACGGGAAATATCCCCTTTGAAGGCATTGGCTCTTTATGTATCGATGAACTTATCGAAATGGCGCTATAACACTCTTCGGGATTTCAACACTCAAGAAGGAGCTCTTCAATACCCGAGTTACTACATGTTGGTTAAAGAAAAAATTAAGTGCTATCCGGCCAAAGAAGATCTCACAGTTACAGAGAGCTCTGCAAAAATCAAATTACAAGCCTTGATGGATTTAACCTCAAGAAGACTTATTAGGTCGTTAGAAACCCCTGTTGATCCCAATCAACAGCTCGTATTGACCAGCAAATGGGGTTTTGACGGATCATCTAGCCAAAGCATTTATCATCAAAGGACGAGTGAAGATGAGCAAATCGATCTTGCTAGTAATTTTATGATTAGTCTTGTACCACTGCGGCTCGTCTCAAAAGGTGTAACAATTTGGGAAAACGAGCGACCATCTTCCACTTCATTTTGCCGGCCAATATTGTTTAAGTTTATAAAGGAAACCAAAGAAAATGTGCAGAGAGAGATGGCTGAAATCGAAGCAGAGATTGAAGCCTTAACTCCATCCACCATCACTGATGGAATTAGTGTCAAACACCAACTGCTGTTGACAATGATTGATGGTAAAATTCATTCCATTATATCCAATACAGCAGCTTCAGTGTGTGACATATGCAAGGCTTGTCCTAAAGAAATGAATAATTTAGAGTTAATCAAAGATAAACACGCAAACGAGGACATGTATAAATATAGCTTAAGCACCCTTCACGCTTGGATTCGCTCAATGGAATGCTTATTACACATTTCCTACAAATTAGACATAAAATCATGGCAAGTAAGGGGTGATATAGCAAAAAGGCAAGTTGATGACAGGAAGAAAAGAGTTCAAGAGGCTGTAAGAAGAGAAACGGGCTTACTTCTCGATGTTGTGAAACAAGGCAGTGGATCCACCAACAATGGCAACTCGGCAAGGAGATTTTTTGAAAACTACACTAAATCTGCTGAACTGACCGGAATAGATGCTATGCTTTTAAGAAAAATCTGTGTGATCTTGCAGTGTATTTCATCAGGAGAGAAGATCAACGTAACTAAATTCCGAGAGTTCTGCTTTGATACTGCTAAGCTTTACGTGGAGTTATACCCATGGTATTATATGCCTTCTTCACTTCATAAAATTTTAATGCATGGGCCAGACATAGTTCAGAACATGTCAATTGTGCCCATTGGTTTTCTATCCGAAGAGGCATCTGAGGCTAGAAATAAAGATTTTAGAAAATATAGAGAGGGGCATTCTCGAAAGCATAGCAGTATCTCATGCAATGAAGATATTATGCACAATCTTTTACTGTCTTCTGATCCACTTGTTACAAGTATCCGTCCAAAAGGAAATAAGTTTGTAAAAAAATCTTCTTTTAAGGAATTTTATGAGCTTACGGATTCTGAGAAAAGTGATATCGAATTTGTTAACATAAATGATTTAGCGGACATCGATTCTGAATTTGAATTAATTGATGATGATGATGATGACGAAGATAATTAAATGATGTTATTGTTTTAAAATGTGTAACTTAGTAAATTAGAGCTTACATCTTAATTATTTATTGTACTTTTAATGAAACTAGGTAATTTATTATCAACTTACTTAAAAGTCATACTCTCATCAGTTCTTGTGAATATTTTTGTTAATATATATTTCTGTATATATATAATATATTTATAGACCTCTTAATAAGTCTGTCTGCGGTTTAAAGTAAATACAAATGGGGAAAAAACGTTTTTTTTTTTAAATTTTCATTTCCTTTTATCCCAGAAAGTGCACATTTGGCGCACTATGTGTCTTAGTATTAAATATAGCTCTTAGTAATAGCATTACGATATTAGAGACCGCTACTTGAAACAAGCCCGGAATCAGGAGGGAGAGAGCTCGATACACTCATTTTCATAGTAAAATTTCACATTTTCTCAAATTACTCCCGAAATATGGGAGTTATGAAGAAATTCATCACCACAATTTATGAAGGCATTAAGTAATCGAATAAGATGGCATCATTAGTTTGGCATAATTTTACTCTTATTTTTCGGACATGTCTACGTCCAACCGCTCCCATACATTCGTTCCACTGTGCGGTCGCGCGATTCATTATGTTTATTCATAAAAGCGCGATATCCTTTTGTCTGGCGAAACTTTAACTAATGAGCATACTTTGATAGTGTTCATTGGACTTTTGAAACGGATTACAGTTGATTTATTGGCAAAGAATAGAACACAAATAAATACTCTTTCTAACTTTTCTTCATCAGTTTCTGTCGTATGGTAAGAAATAACATAGATGGTCAATAAATATGTCAATCTAATTCAAAGGAGAATGGGCATTTCGGTATGTCATCATTACAGCGACTTTAGCAGTGGAAAAAGGGGATGTTTACGAGCTACTATAATAATGCTTCAGAATACCAGTATACCACTCCAAGATAAAGACCTCTTCAATAGCATACATTGGCACGTTTACTCACCGCATGTCGTATGGGACAGCGTTTTAATTTTGATAATAATCAAAAGCTAACTAATGAAGATACCCCAAGTATTGATACAGATTAGAATCATGTAACTAGTTTTAAAAGCATGTTAATATTCAAAGAAACAGCCATGTATCAGACTACAGCTACTTAACCGATCCCATAAGCATAATCATAGTCATTATTATAATAAAAATTTAAACATAATTTATAGATACAATAAGCATTATATATTAGAATATCGATGACATTTTTATGCATTCTAATGTCAATTTCTTTAATAAATTATGACATTTCGACTCTCTGACAGATACATGCATGTTGTCATGTAAAATATATTAAATTAATGCTGTGAGATTTACTGTTTCCCGCGTCCTTGTTTATGAAAAGGTCAGTGATCTTTGGTGTTTATCTTTTTCATAAGATCGGGGAAAAGATTAATTGAGTAAGAGCTGAGTTTTGAAACTGCATGAATGTCCAGCAGGGCTAACATGACACACGCGACAGTTACTCACTCTCGCGTGAGTAATTCTTTTCTATTTCTGTCAATTTTCTCGTTTTCTGACAGCGCTGCTATACAAAATACTCGACTCGTTCTGTCAAACTCGATGTTATCTCGACAAACCCTAACATGGCACCTAAGTTATATCGAATTTTGACAATTCAACACGAGATAATCTTCAATTCTTCCGTCATTTAGTCGTCCTCGATTTTGAAGACGAGAAGAGTAGGCAAAACTATAATACAAAAAAATATGGCATTCATGGGGACTGGTGAAAGAAATGAAAACTTAAAACTTTGGAATAACATATATATTATAAGTATATATATATGCGTATACATGTAGGTACACAGGCCGCTGTGCAAATCTGCTAGCATTTCGGTGACGCGGTTAGAATGTCGGTGACGCTGCTAGCAGGTCGGGCTCGCTAGCATGTCGATGATGCTGCTAGCAGGTCGGGCTCGCTGTTAGCATGTCGGTGACGTTGCTAGCAGGTCGGGCTCGCTGTTCGCATGCCGGTGACGTTGTTAGCATGTCGGTGACGCTGCTAGCAGGTCGGGCACGCTGCTAGCATGTCGGTGACTCGGTTAGCGTGTTGGTGACGCATTGAGCATGTTGATGACGCATTTCGGTTAGCATGTTGGTGACGCAGATTACATATTCAAGGGATGCTGTTTGTATGTCGGTGACGAGGCTAGTATGTCAGTGACGTGGTTAATATGTCGGTGATGCGGTTAACATATTGGTGACGCGAACCCACAGGTTTTTCCCCTACCAAAAATGGCTCACTCATTTCCATTTCCGTCATTTTGTATTTTAATTTCGGCATGCCAAAGAAAAATATTAAATTTTAATCAAAAAAGCCGGTTATACAAAAAATTACAACATAAATTAAAAGAGGTGGATGTAAAATCATCATATTAACTATTATGTACATAGTAGTTCCATGCGTAAAATTTAATTAATGAGCCGATGTTGCTAAAATAAAAATGATATGTTTTTAATAATTTGCTACATCGGTCTCTCATCGCGAGATAAAGAACTGTCAAAGAGCCTTTCTCGAGTTTACTCGAGCTTAGCGGTCATGTTAGGCATTAGGATGACGTCAGAATCGTAGACAAATCGAGAAAGAGAGCGTTCTCGCGCTTGGCGTCATGTTAGCCCTGCAGATAAGGTTTGTCTTTACTTGATTCTCTACAACTCTAGATAAATAAAGTCAGACTGTCAGGATAAAACATAAAATGTTGCGAATTATGAGTAAGTTATTGGAACAGTTTTATAGGAGGCACCTTAGGAATTTGTTTACAATTAGAGACCAAACAATGTCGGTTGTAAGAACAGTGGTGAAGGCCGCGACTTACGAGTTGTCGGTCGTAGATTCGAACCTAGACAGGTGCTTTACTTTGTGTAAATTATTTCATCACCACTGCTCTCAAAACGGTGAAGGAAAACATCTACCAACCCTCACTAGGCCTGCCTGGTGGATTACGGCCCACTTCTTCTCACCGAGAGAAGGCCTGTGTCCCAGCAGCGGGAACATTATAGGCTGATTATGCTAAGCAATGTCTGACAAAGATTTTGTCTCAGAGGAAGGAATATTTGGAGTCCTTTTATTTTGCGATAGGACAGTTGGCTTGTTGCAACATGGGCTAAGGATTTGAAAGAGAAGTAGGGACACGGTTTAAGAATTGGTTAGGTTTAATCAACTAAAAACTACGGAATCTCTCGACCACTCAGGGAATGAAGTCTGGTTATTTGAATGAACAAAGTATTCAACGATCTACACCCTGGATCCTGCTACAGGCTAAAGATGAAAACACACATTTGACTTTCTTTATATCAGTATTACTTCGTTATCCCCAAGAATTTCGCATCATACCTACCTATTTGTCACGACGCTCATCAAGCAGAATGTCGTGTCGTAACGTGACATTTTGTAGAATAATCAATTTGCAGCGTGACAAGTAAACGCATATTTAATGACCGGTTTCATTGCTAATTTCCAACACAAGTTATATCCGCATCCGAATGGATAATCCCTATTTGCTTGGATCTGATGGTGTTGCGTGTTGAGTTTTATGTTGTTTTTGTTACGATTTTACTAATGTGATTGCCTCGTTGTTCTAGTGCAAGCGCTACTGCTGAGCAGGAGGTCCTGGGTTCGATTCCCGGGTCGAGCAAAGTGGATCTGGAATTTCTCAGTTTGTGGAGTCTAGATTTGTGCCTAATTGATGGTCGCCCTTATTACATGGCACTCTTACATAACTGGAGAAATTTCGACGTATTATAGATGCTCCTGTACCTAACCCTTCCGGGAATACTGGCGTGATGATATACTATGTTATGTTATGTTTACTAATGCTTTGTAAGAAATGTAGGTAATATGCTTCGGTTTTTGTGGTTTGTATGGTCTGTGACGTTAATGTATGAAGATGTGTTTATAGATGTAACGTGATTTTGTAGTTGCATAATAACATGTTTTTACTTCGTTCGCATCGGTACGGAATGTTGCCATTTTAAATATTTGTATTTTTTTTTCTTATTACAATCTCACTGTGTGCTGCACCGGCCGACGACCGGCTATCGCTGAAAACCAGCGCTGGGGCTGTTTCGCATATGGTCGCAGCATTATGCTGAGCGTTGGCCGTTTTGCGTGGATGTGACGCATCATCATCGTCATCATCATTTCAGCCGAAAGACGTCCACTGCTGGATATAGGCCTCCCCCAAGCACCGCCACTTCGACCGGTTTTGTGCTTCCCGCATCCAGCGGATTCCTGCGGCCTTCACAAGGTCATCGGTCCACCTTGTAGGAGGCCTTCCAACGCTACGTCTTCCGGTACGCGGTCGCCATTCCAGAACCTTCCGGCCCCATCGGCCATCTGTTCTGCGAGCAATGTGCCCTGCCCACTGCCACTTAAGTTAGCAATTCTTCGGGCTATGTCGGTGACCTTGGTTCGCCTGCGGATCTCTTCATTTCTGATTCGATCCCGTAGGGAAACTCCAAGCACAGCCCTTTCCATTGCCCTTTGAGTGACTTTTAGCCTTTTGATAAGGCCCATTGTAAGCGACCATATTTCAGTGCCATAGGTCATCATGTGACGCATATTTTCCCCCAAATTGTTTTTTTGTATTTGTGTTCCTTCTTTGCGTCATGTTTACCGCAAATAAACGTATTTTCTTTCTTTCTTAATTTTTTTTATGTTATCAAATTTGTGATTTGTTTGCGGCAAACTTTTGACCTACTTGGACTGTAACAATACAATGCACGACTCTTTTGAAAATACTTTTTATTTTGTTGGTTTTTTTTTACTCACTGGATTTGTGGTTAGGAAATAATATTATATGTGGGTATAATATTGGCTTCACCTAGGGTGTGGTTCTTTACATGGTGCTATTTGTGCCAGACGTACTAAAGTATCGTCACTTGTATAACTATTATAGTAAGTTCTTCCCCGAGGTCCCTCGCGAAGACTCTGGCGTAATTGTGTCCCCCCGACCCTTGCTCGACGAAGTGCCAGCCCGCGCCGCAGCTGAGCCTGTAGCTTTAAATTCCCGCGATAATAATAATTATCCAGTTTTGATCCAGCCTGTCTCATCTTGCTGCGACGCCCTAAGCCGAGGTTCGTACCCCACAAGGGGTGCCCTTAGCGTGCAAACGCTTAGTAATGTAAGAAATTTGCCCCTGGCTAGAGAATTTGAGTTCGCGACGTCGACATATTCTGTTGCGCTTTGAGTGAATTTGAAAGAACAGCTACCTATAGATTTGTTATGGTACAAGTAGTGGAACTATGCAGCCACAAGATTGACCGGTCACAACCTCTCAAGGTCAACTACGAGATGCCATAATAAAAAATAAAATAAATAATATATGACGGAGAAGGTACATCTCTCTCCGGTCGAGCGTTATGTTGTAGACTCTGTCGAGCGCCGCTTGGTGGCGCTGGCGTCCCGATTTGACAAACGAGTGACTAACGTATTTCCGACATATATGTATAATACCTTTATATAAAGAGGCGTCTTTCCCTGAAAAGTTGTTACTGTAAATACCAACCTACTCTTGATAGGTAGGTTTCAACCTACTTTTATGTACAGGAGGTTCCTGGTGTTCGTACTCTTGCAAATAACAAATGCATAAATAAACATGTTAGTTAGATGACATATCTACGTATTGACTCTTGTGTTCACTACAATCATTCACTCTGTTCACTTGTTCACTCTTAGTTTAATACAATGAATAGCGGAGTTCGACAACGTGACGTAAGGATCGTGCGTTTAATAAGAACACTGTCGTTGCTCCGTGTGATATAATGTGGGTTTGGTGCTTGACCCGGAGTACAAGCGATTGGCGGGACTTTGAGTACACACGATGAAATATCAAGGTATAAACTGACCTACGGGAACCTAGTACGGAAACCTTATACAATGCGATGTCAGCTTAAAAAGGCCTATTCAAATAAGCGATATCATTATTGCGCTTGGGATAGCGATACTAGTTCGCTCAGCACCTTAATTGCGTAACACAGCATGAATTACAATCTGAGAGTTTTGAAGCATATTGCTAATCAATGGATTAGCAATACGCTTCAAAACTCTCAGATTTTTAATTTTTCAAGCAATGGCTTGAAAAATGCGTCTGCGCAAAAACGTGAATAAAGGCTTCTACATACTGGCGCGACTTGTCTCGCGACGCGACGTGACACAAAGACACCGCGTGTAGCGCTACAAGCGGTGTCTTTGTGTCGCGACGCGTCGCGCGACAACTCGCGCCAGTATGTAGAAGCCTTTACGCAATGAATGTGGGTGAACTGGCAAAATGAAACCTATTATGGTCAATTGTTATTTTATGTGTATTACGCAACTGCCCCGCTGGTTTGTCATTTTGGAACAGTATCGCTACAGAGCGCGACAGCGATATCGCTTATATCTGAATAGGCATTTATTTGGAAAGGTTATACCTTATGTTGACGTGAGTACGGAACGTGTGAATTGTTACAAATAGAGAATAATTAATTAGGCGTTTTGTAAGGATTCCGAGAAGCTAATATACGACGTGTTTTGTTGGTTAATAAGCGTGAGATAATAATCGTGAATTGGAAGGTGACGATAATAAGGATATTCGTAGATAGCAAAGTAATGTTGGTCCATTTCGTTGGTTAAAAGGTAAATCTCACTAAGTGGCATTTTTAGTAAAAATCAAAACCTTCAGTTATGTATTTTTTTTTCATGCTGAAGAATGTATTAAAATGTCATTATCTCCTAATTATTTAAAAACACTTAGTGACTTTTACCTTTGAATCAACGATTTACTTTACAGTCTTAATCGAGAATGTCAAGCACTGCCGTTGCCGACAATTCTAGTTATGTCAGGGGGTAACCATAGCATAGCATAGCAGTATTATTTCAATATTACTTCAGCGTGAGAAAGAGATGGAGCTATAAGTCCTGTACTGCTCCATCACTATATCCCTGGCTCAAAAACTAACCTAGGTCATTACGCCGCAGTACCAAGACTTTGTAGGCAATATAATGTGTTAGCCAAAGCTACAAATTTAGACATCTGCTTTTATTTTTATATTTAGTCTCTGTCTAAATATAAAAATTGTTTAAAAGATTTAATTTAAGTATCTCTAAATGTTGTATTTTCTTTTTTTATGTCCTTTAAATGTGTATTAACTGTTTCCTAATTTTACCTTTCATTCATATTTTAACTGTGTTATCTTAGTTGTTAACGTTATTGTGCAGGCTTGGTCTCGTTTATGTGAAGGAGTACCTACCTACTTAATACAACAACTTCAAGGGCAACTTCAGGTATTAAGTAGCCCTAGTGCCCTTTATTTATGTGTCATGTATTGTGTACATCTTTTGTTGGATATCCTAAATAAATAAATAAATAAATAAATAAATCACTTTCCCACTGTGAAGTAATATTATAATAATACTGCTATAAGAAGTGATGCTTACCCCCCAGGAGTGACAATGAAAAGCCGCAGTGTACAGAAAAAATAAATAAAAAATTTACACTTTGGACATTAATTATATTTTGATTGTAGCTTTCGGACTATATAATTGAAGAAGTTAATTATAATTAACTTCTTCAATTCATAATCAACCTATGATGTTCCCACTGCTGGGACACAGGCTACCTCTCGGTGAGAGGAAGCGGGCCGTAATCCACCACTCGGGCCCAGTACGGGTTGGTAGATGTCACATGTCTTCGAATTTTTGGTTCTAGGACATGTCGGATTCCTCACGATGTTTTTTTTCACCGTTTTGAGAGCAGTGGTGACGAAATAATGTACACAAAGTAAAGCGAGCGCCTGTCTGGGTTCGAACCTACGACCTACAACTCTAAGTCGCAGCCGTTACCACTGGGCCACCAATGCTCTAACTTCTTCAATATACCATTATGTAGTACCTTATTCTTAACTAAGTAACATCTACTCTTAAAACATAAGGTTTAATTTTTTACTTGTTGTTAAAAACTCGACTCGGCTCGACTTCGACTCGTCGACTTCTACAAAAGAAAGTAACTTGCTGCATCTTCCAACTTGGACCACCAACTCATTGCAATACTAATGATGTGTGAGTGAAACTTGTAAACTTTTGTACATGTACCACACATGTACAACACAATTGTTTATATACACAAATGTCCATGTGTGAGTGCGTCAATTATATACGTGACGAAATGGAATAGAAATAATTGAGATATCGAGAATCGAGATAGATGGGATCGATTCAGAAAATGTCGATTTTATTATGCAATCGATTTTGTAAAGGTTGTCTGAATACCTATAAGTTATAGTTCAGGCTACTTATGGAGTCGGTAGCGAAATCAACTAGGTGGTAGAGTAAATGACGGGTGATAACATGTTTTGAGCAGAAATGAGTGTTTCATTTCTGCTCAAAACAAGTTATCACCCGAAAGGGCTTTTTAGATTTGTGTTAATGGTACCTATCTATAAAAGTGTGAGAGATATATGTATTGCAATTCAATGAGTTAATAAGAAATCATTACGAGTATGAAGTGCTTGGTGGAAAAAGAGACAATCTAAACAATTTGGAAAAAGAGAGAATCTTTATAAATTGGAAAAGGAGGGAGTTAAAAAATCTCTTTTTGTTTAGAAGACTCCTTTTCCAATTTGTTAAAATAATCTTCTGAGAATCTTATCAAACTGAAAAAGCAGAAAATCGTAATAAATTTGAAAAGGAGAGAATCTTAATAAATTTGAAAAGAGGTAACAACAAATAATAACCTTAACAAATATGTAGGTACCAGAGTAGGTATAATTTTAACATACAAAAACAAAGGGCACTTGGTCTAAAAGTCTAATTTCATTACGTTATGCAATCAACTATTTACCTCTGAAAAGTGCCATAAACCTATCAATAATTTATTTCAGTCTATCTTTTATCAGTGATTGCATTTTTATGTACGGCAAACTCAATTACAAAACATTATGTAGGACACACAGAATTGTTGACAATCGACAATGCTATCTCGTATCAGTCTGCAGTATTATCAGACATGTCTCGTGTGACGTAATCAATCACCTGTCAAATGATTGTCAGATAATATAATAAATAAATAATAATATCAGCCTATTATTGTGCCACTGCAGGGAAAAGGCCTCTTCTTCTTCTCAAACAGAGAAGACACGACCATTGATCACTAAGCTTGCTTAAGACGGGTTGACGATTTCAGACTTATATTAAGGCGCAGATATAATAATATGATTTTAGTGACTTCTAAATCAATTTTTACGCCTTCATATAATGCAAGTAAGTTATACAAATGTATGTTAAACTAGAACGCATACACATCAATCCTATCTGTGAAAATGTATGAATTGTAGTAAAATACTTTATGAAATAAATTCAGGAAGTAACGTCTACCCAAAGCATAAAAAAACGATATTACCTACTTTGAAACTACTTAAGATATTTTCATGTTTTTTTTTTGTATGAATAGACTATTTTATTGTCTATAATTCTATGTTTTTTTTTTATTCAAATATTCGTATTTTCGTAACAAAAATAAAAAATACATAAGAAACCAAACGGCCGCGCGGCGTGAGCGCTACGTGTATTTGTATGGCGAAGGTCTACGACGATTACCCGAACGTTAACTGTAAGTCAAAATATTTATTTCAAATAGGCACATAAAAGGCATGTTTGAACGTCAAAATTTACAAAAAAAAATAGAATTGATTCTAGTCGCCCTTCCAAAAGGTCGTATGGAGAAGAATGGGCAAGAAACTCCACCGTTACTCTTTTAAAATGTTTTATAATATTTTGTATCGGTACATTAATTATATAATTATATGTGAAGACGATGCATCTAGAATAAAATTACTATACCACAATAGGTAAAAACAATTAAAAATGAAAAAAATTCAGATTAATTAATTATGTGATGGTTAGGTACATGGTGCTCACATATAAAGGCATATTGCTGCCTGTCGCGTCCGCGATATGGCGCTAGTCTGCACGAGACTTTTTTTTTTTTTTTTTTTTTTTTTAATAATTTATTTAGCAAAAGAAGAAATACAATGCATGTTACGTTATTATGATAATACATTTGTGCTCAATTTTTGTGAATAATGACCCCGATGCTAGGAAAATCCTGTGTTATAGGGGCCATCAATTCGTCCAATAAGATTGTTTTACAAAATTAAGGAAGCTAAAACGTGTAACAGCAGCAACAGTGTGTGAGTAAGCGCGTGTAATGGTGTAATGGGGAAAGTTTATGAGTGTGTGATGTGTGTGTGAGTGTGTGATGTATGTGTGTGTGTGATGTGTGTGTGAGTATGTGGTGTGTGATGTGAGTATAACTGTGTGATGTATGTCGTGTGTGTGTAGAGAGGGAAGATAATTTTGGGTGTCTGTGTGGGTGTGTAAGTGTTCGTGATACTAATAATTATTTATTTGCATGGGGTTTCATCAGTGCTTCTGTTTCATCATAATCTAGGGTGAGGAGGAATTCTTTAGTTATTTTTTTACATTTGTGTTTGTTTAGTGTATGTATGTTATGTTTTTGATGTATTTTATTGTATATAAGCGTACTTAGATAAGGGTAGTGCCGTCTAGCGAATGTAGTTTTAGTATGCGTTGTGGGACAAGCCGGTTTGGGTCTTCTTCTTATTGTCGGGCTATTATTTAAGCTGTATGGAAGAGTCGCGTGTTTTCGCATGACTGCGCGTAGTATGTAAAGTTGTCGAACCGTTGGTGTTTTAAAGTCCCTGTAAAGTAGCCGCGTTGGGAATCTAAGCGATCTTTTTAAAATTACTTTAATTACGGCTCTCTGGGCTCGTTCCACCTGTATAATGTCGGTCTTTGCGGCTCCTCCCCAGGCAGTGATGCAATAGGTCAGTACTGATTCGGCCAGTGCCGAGTAAACAATCTTAAGGATTTCGCTGTTGGCCCTTAGCTTCTTAAATAGAAAAATAAGTTTTCGTATTCGTGCGGACACTGTTTGTAAGTGCTTTTTCCAGGATAGGCAGGCATCTAATTGAAGGCCGAGATATCGTACCACTGCTACCCTAGTTACAACGGGGCATGTGCAAAGGAGGAGAGGGTCTGGACATTTGTGGGCTTTAATAAGCAGTGAACCGTCTTGTGGTAGGTTGGAACGTCTTGAGCCAAAGGTGATAAAATTAGTTTTTGCAACGTTTAGTGTGAGACTGTTTTGCTCCAGCCATAACATCACTTCACCGAGTCCCTTTTCGGCTGTCTCTTTAGCTGAGGCCCAGTCACGGCCATAAGATAGAATTGCCGTGTCATCCGCGTAGGCTATTATTTTTGTGGATGGAAGAGACAGCTGACAAAGTTCGTTGACGTAGATCAGAAAAAGAAGAGGACTAAGTAAACTTCCCTGTGGAACTCCGACAGTCACAGGATTTGCTTCGCTTACGTACTCACCTATCCTAACGCACTGCATTCTATCAGTTAAAAAGTTTTTAAATAAGTCGTGAGCGATGCCTCGCACTCCGATGGATTCGAGCTTAGAAAGAAGCAGAGGGACAGACACTGTATCAAACGCCTTCGAAAGGTCTAGGAAGATTCCTAGACACTGGAACTTATTGTCGATTTTGTCAACTACAAAATCCAGTAAGGATGTCACCGCGTCCTCTGTGGATAATCCGCGTCTGAAACCGAACTGGTTTTGGGAGACAATTTTGTGTTTGTTGAGGTAGTTATTAAGGCGTTTGTACATTATTCTTTCCAGAATTTTGGAGATAGCTGGAAGGACTGAAATTGGACGATAGTTCGTGACCTTGTCTCTGTCACCCGACTTTACAGACATTGTTTTCCAAAAAAAAAGTAAGTGAGTTAAAGTTAATCACAGAATGTAAAATTAACAGAGATTTATCATAAAAATAATAAATAATACAATTAAAATAGCACCCAGTTTGATTTTGCCTAGAGATGTCAGTAATGTCCAAGATAACTCACAAGCTACAAGACAATGTATAAAGATCGGAGATATTCGGTTGATCCGTAGTTAACCGAATGCAAATAACTTACGACTAATGAGACATAAAATAATTAATTATCATTTTGATAAATTGTGAGTAAATCAAGTGTCTCATCTGGAAATGTGCAATGGTGCAATAAACTGTTGTATTTAATTAGTTATAGCATTATGTTCGATCAAAGGTCTTCTAATAAAACGTGAACTGTAATCACTAGTCAGCATAATTAATTAAATAATAGTTTAGAATGGTAATGGTATGGAATGGTTGCTTTTTTTATGGTTTGGTGGTTGGTGGTTTTGGTTTGGTTGGTTGATTTTAGAATGGTTGGTTTGGTATGGTCTAATTGGTGATGATCTTCAGAAAGGTCAGGTGCGTAGTACTAGCGAACGGTGTGCGTGTATGACCAGATTATGAAAGTAAACGAAGCAAAGGGTGGGTGTAAAGAGCGTAGCTGGTCTACGGTTGTCGCAACCCAGTGCTGGGCACGCCACGATTGCGGCGATAAGTCCCCTCTTTGAGGAGTGGCTGGAGAGGCGCCACGGCGTCCTCACCTTCCGCCTGACGCAGGTCCTCACCGGACACGGCAGCTTCGGGAGGTTCCTGTGTCGGATAAGGCGGGAGGAAACGTCCGGGTGCCACCACTGTGTGGATCGCCCGGAGGACACGGTGGAGCATACGGTGGAGGTCTGCCCGACTTGGGCAGAGCACCGCCGTGTCCTCGTGGAGGCGATCGGCGGCAGAGACCTCTCGCGTCCGGCCCTGGTTCAGGCCATGGTACGGAGCGAGAGGGCATGGGCAGCCGCCACCTCCTTCTGCGAAGCAGTAATGCTCGCGAAGGAGGAGGCGGGACGGTTGAGGGAAAGGCACGTTTCGCGCCCTCTCGCCCCTAGCCGCCGCAGGAGACGCCCTGGGCGTCGGGAATCTCGGGCGGATTTCCGGCCACCGTAGGCGCGGGCTTGCGGACGGTGAGCAATAGGTAGCTCACCGTCCGGTAAGGACCAGGCCCGGGTCGCCGGCGCGTCGTATTCCACGCGCGCCTCAAAGAGATGTCAGCACAAATGTAGGGGTCCACTAGGGCCGATGCCTGCCGTGGTCGCGGGAAGGTACTTATGGGTCACCGAGTCCCCTGGCAACACAGGCAACAGGAAGGAATACGGGTGGGTTTTAGTCAGTAAGAGTCTGACACACCCTCCCGCTCCGCCCAGAGCGGGAGAAGTTATTTGATGATTTCCCACCCTAAAAAAAAAAAAAAAACTCGTCTGTGGCGTTCTGTACTTTCTGCCTACCTCCATGGGAAGAAGGCGGGAGTTTATGTACGTGTAAGAAAATAATGGTTTGTGATAAGTTGATAACAGATAAGTTAATAATAAGCAACGCTTGCCGCGGTTGGTCCGTGGATGGGTGACCATCTTTACATACCAAGACCCCTCTCCCCCTCGGAAAGCACGTTAAGCCGTTGGTCCCGGCTGTTATTTGTGGCTCTTTACAGTCGTTACATGTCGTCAGAAGCCCGGAAGTCTGACAACCAGTCTTACCATGGGATATAGTGTTACCCAGTAACTGGGTTGTGGACGTCAGATAGGCAGTCGCTCCAAGTAAAATACTGGTATTCAACTGCATCCGGTTAGATTGGAAGTTGGGAAAAGGCTGGGCAGGTGATGATGTTAAGTTAATAACACAGCTTTACAAATTCCATACGTTTACCTAATGTAAATTGGGCACAGGCACCTTTTCTTCTTGACTGTACTTTTCGAAGCTAACACACAAGTAACATCACGACTCTAATCGTTATAGTAATGAGTTGGGCAGAGGTATAACGTAGCACACCCATATTTCGCCATTTATGTTCAAGTCGCATGTAATAGGGGGCGATCCTATTGCCATCAACCGGGCACAAATCCAGACTCCGGGCTGCTACTGAGAAAATCCTGACGAAAACCCAATAACGCTGCCCGACTTGAGAATCAAAACCAGGACCTCGTGCTCAGCAGTTGCAGTTGCGCTTGCGACCACTAGACCAAATAGGCAGCTATAGATAATTATAATGATGGATGACATTCGGGTGTTCCGAAGTTAGTCTAATGTAAGCAGATGAAAGTTAGGTAACTTACGAAGTTACGACTGATGAGACATAAAATAATTAATTGTCATATTGATAAATTGTGATCAAATCAAGTGCCTCATCTGGAAATATACAATGGAACAATAAACTAAGTATTAAGGCTTGTGCAGACTGACGCGATATCGCGGGCGCGACAGGCATATTGCTGCCTGTCGCGCCCGCGATATCGCACTGGTCTGCACGATCCATTAAATTAGTTTATAGCATTATGTTCGATCAAAGGACTTCTAATAAACCGTGAACTGTAATCATTAATCAGGATAATTAATTAAATGTATAATACGCTTAATTACGAATGTTTAACCATCGTTAAAAGGGGTTATATTTAGTTTGGTCACACACCTTTATAAATTCCGTACATGTACTTTAAATTGGTTAGAGGCACCTTTCTCTTGTTCACCGTACTTTTAGAAGATTTTGACAGAATAAATGTTCCTGTGACTAATTTACATTGAGTTTTTGACCAAAATACAATAACCTATTAAAAGCTAAACTTGATCAGGATTAATCGTATTTGGAATGTCTGTGTAACTCAACACCTAAATAATACTTTTCCAATTGCGCCATTGCCACAGCTGGACTCAAATTGACACGCAACAGTTACATGTTTCTGATCTAAATCATAGTTGTTTATTAAAACTGACAGATTGCCAACCTATGGACATATGGACCGACTGACCCATTTCTCTCAATTGATTCTACCACGTTAAATCCTTTTATGAAATAGACACGTAGTCTTTAGTATCATAGTGTTGGTATTTTGATTTAATTAGAGAGCTAGCTGCACGTTGTTCTTGATTTGTTTTTGTTTGGATGTAAACGAAGCAAAAAGTGTATGTAAGGGTCCCTTTAAACCATTCAAGGGTTGTCTGTTAAGACCGCCCATTGTGTCACCCTATGTAAAATTTCAAAATTTATATCTAATTTTTAAGGTGTAGGTACATAATAAAGAGTATTCTATTCTATGTTAGGATTGTTGCAGGTGGTGATCTGTAGATTGTGCTTACTCCCATGGGAAATAGGCGTGAGCTTATGTATGTGTGTGTAATTTTTATTTAGTTGGTCAGTGGTAGTTATTGCTTAATTTGAGGTTTGTGCATGTCAAACTCTTCAAAAACTCTTCAGGAAACTCTTCAAACTATGTCCTATGAAGATACAGAGAAGTTATTACTAGTGCTAAAGTAAAATATTGTTTGTATTATTGTTATTTTTTAATTAATTAGTTAAGTTAAGATACTATAATTTTAGATACCTTTTTACATTTACGTACCAATAAGATTAATATGATATGTGATTATTTAATCAATGAATGTTACCTCCAATCGCCTGAAACACAGGAATACCTAGTTCAGGCACAAATCATGGGTGAACTTGACATACATTTAAGAAAAAACTGTTATTTAACGTTATACCTTATATAATTGAATATTTTTTGTTATGATTTAATTTAATTTAAACAGTGGATGTATTTCGGCTGATATGGTGATGGAAGCTTTGAGGACACTTTCGTTAATATTAAAATTACTTAAGAAGAAAACAGGCTGTCAAGATTCTGAAGCATATTAGCCACTTACTCTAAAGCTTTCTTACATATTAACACAGCTAGTTTTCTTCTGCAATAGAAGACCAACATAATCATCAACAAGTGTCGATAGGCCTGCAAGGTGAGAAGACAATTTATTTACAGATAAACAGACCTCTAGGCGTAGTATTAATTATTACTCTTATGCCAAGGTCTCTTTTAAATCCCAAACTTTACGCTCGAATTACTATAACAACAATGTAAGGCGAATTCATGCAATATTCTTTACTATTTTGACTTGCATTGTCCAATTAACGATATGAATGATTTATACATTACATTATGTAGCAATGTTCTTCTTTTAATTTGGCTGCATGACTGTTGAAACCAGTGGCGCTAATGACCGACCTAGTTATGACGAACACACACATTATACCTCTAGTTATATTATTATCTCTTATCTAAAATACAGAGACAAAACAAACGGTCTAATTAAATATAGTTAATCTAGATCTTGTGATGTTCCTAATTAGCTCAGTGAGTGATAATTTTCCTTTGTGTAGAACTAGATTCTAGAATGCAGTATGTTTACTTATCAAGTATCTAACTATAGGTATGAAGTATGAACGAGAAGAAGAAAAACTAGGTATATAGAGTCAAATTCAATTAGGTAGCGCAACACCGCATCCCTACATTTGTGCTGACGACATCTCTTTGAGGCGCGCGTGGAATACAACGCGCCGTCGACCCGGGCCTGGTCCTTACCGGAGGCGAGCTACCCATTGTTGACCGTCCGCAAGCCCGCGCCTACGGTTCACGGAAATCCGCCCGGGATTCCCGACGCCTAGGGCGTCTCCTGCAGCGGCTACGGGCGAGAGGGCGCGAAATTTGCCTTACCCTCAACCGTCCCGCCTCCTCCTTCGCGAGCATTACTGCTTCGCAGAAGGAGATGTCGGCTGCCCATGCCCTCTCGCTCCATACCATGGCCTGAACCAGGGCCGGACGCGAGATCTCTGCCGCCGATCGCCTCTACGAGAACACGGCGGTGCTCTGCCCAAGCCGGGCAGACCTCCACCGTGTCCTCCGGGCGATCCACACAGTGGTGACACCGGGGCGTTTCTTCTCGCCTTATCCGACACAGGAACGTCCCGAAGCTGCCGTGTCCGGTGAGGACCTGCGTCAGGCGGAAGGTGAAGCCGCCGTGGCGCCTCTCTAGCCACTCCTCAAAGAGGGATGACATGACCCTGTGCTAAGTATTGTGATGGGTAAGTTTCGATGTCTAATAACGATAAAACAACAAAAAAAAATATAATTTCTTCAAGTAAGTATTGTAGACTACAGGGTCAGCGGCCGCTGGTTGTGTAGCTACTTGAAATTATGAGTTTAAAAAACTTTTTTTTAAATAGAGTTTCGCTAGCGAATTTATGTTAGTAAGTTTTGAAGCAAACCACTTTTTGTTTTCACACTTGGCTCAGTTAAATAGCTGGACGAGCTATCAAAAATTATATCAAACCTCGAACCTTTAGCAGAAACTTTCAACGTATGCACAATAATTTAGCTGCATCATGCTTATTATAGAGAAAAGTATAAACCACTATTTATCTGATTTGAATCCAACATTCAGATATAGACTCAGATACTTAGATAATCGAGAAATTGTACAGCAATCTAGGTATACTAAGCGAAATGAAAGAAGTTAGTTTTTTTGTTTGGACGCGTTAATCTCTGGAACTACCAGTCGGATTTGAAAAATACTGCATGTTTTGCATTTGATAGCCCAACTTTATAAAGTAGGCTATTTAACATCATGCTAAAAAAAGAGAAAATACAGAAAGAACGCTAAGCTAAAACGAAGTAATGGGGCATAGATAAAGGATATATTTTATTACTACAGGAGATAAACGCAAGTTTTATAAGCTTTATAATGCCTAAAATATATCATGTAGATAGTGTGTTGAAAACATAATAAGTAACTAATTTGATACGATAGATAACAATCACGAATATACCTCTAAAAATCTATTATACATGGAATCGTTCTGATTTTTTGTCAGATTATTCTACAAGCAACATATTAGCATAATAGTGTTTTAATTGTTTTATCTAATCAATAGATTCTTTGTAATTAGATAATTGCTTCATATTTTGCAATAAATTACCAGCGTTGTGTCATCGCGCTTCTCTTTCTTTTCTATGCAGTGAAATGAAATAAAATGAAATTGTTTATTCTGTAAATAGGATATGACAATCACTTTTACACGTCATATTAAAAAATAAGCTAGATGGAGTCGACATTTCCTATCTGACTACCCCTGAGAAGAAATGGCGAAACAAACTCAAGGGTCAAAGTCTCTTTTAAAGTCCAGACATAATCTTGGTCAGATCATGTGAGGACCATGTAGATCTATGTCTGAAATGGTCTTTTGAGGAAAGAACCACACAAATTTGAGTGGACCTGTCCAGTCAGTGCAAGCATTTGTCAGTAATCGTGTAGCTCAACTCAAAACTTAAGGAGCTCAACGACTCGACGAACAATACCAAAGAAAGGACAATTGGGTTGGCCGCATAAAGAACTCAAAATGACAGACCATCATTAAAACTAAGAGAAAAAAAAACAACAAGAAATAAATAAAAATGACCCACATAGTGCTCACATTCACAATAATTAAAGTAATACTCGTATAATACTTTTTAAGGTACATAAATATTCACGTAATTTTGCTTATAATATTCATCAATGTCAATATGTACATATAGTTGTATATAATGATGATTTTGCATAATTTAAACTTCAAATTTTATGGTTTTAGCACAAAGCTTATCAGAGCGAGCAGCTCAATCCCAAGCTTTTTTGTCTTCTAAATAATCTGAAATTTTATAGTACCCTTTTTTACAAAGTTTGGTTTTAATACAGCTTTTAAATCGTTTAATGGGTAAATTTCGAATAGCAATAGGAAGTTTGTTGTAAAAGCGTATACATTGACCCATGAACGAGTTGCCTACTCTGTGGAGGCGAGTGTGAAGTACAGCAAGATTATGTTTATTCCTGGTATTTAAACTGTGGATATCGGACATTTTCTTAAAATTTGATATATTTTGTGTACATACATAAGATTATCAAATATATATTGAGAGGCTATAGTCAGAATATCTATTTCTTTGAATTTTTCTCGAAGGGAATCTCTTGGACCTAGGTTGTAAATGGCTCGAACAGCCCTTTTTTGCAAAACAAAGACGGTATTAATGTCCGCACAGGTTCCCCAGAGAAGAATCCCATATGACACAAGACTATGAAAATAACTAAAATAAACAATTCTGGCCGTATCTACATCGGTTATCTGTCGAATTTTTTTAACAGCATAGGCGGCCGAACTTAGCCTTCCTGACAATTTTTCTATGTGTGGGCGCCATTGTAATTTAGCGTCAATAGTTATTCCAAGAAAAACTGTCGACTCAACAGGGTCCAACTCTATTCCATTAAGTTGAACATTGGTAGTTAGCTGCCTGACATTTGGCGTTGAAAATTTAATAAGTTTAGTCTTTTTTTCGTTCAGGAGAAGATTATTTACATTAAACCAATGGACAACTTTAGAGAGTGCATCGTTAACATGTTCAAAGTTGACCAGCAGTCGTTTAATTTTAAAAATGAGGGAAGTGTCATCTGCGAACAATACAATCTTGTGATTATCCCTTATGTGATAAGGTAAGTCATTTATATAGATTAGAAACAAGAATGGACCTAGAATTGAACCCTGCGGAACGCCCATAGTGACCGCAGATCCTGCAGATCTCTTGCCATTTATATCAACCCTCTGAATTCTATTATTAAGATAGGAAGTCAGAAGGTCGAGAGCCCTGTCCCTCATACCATAGTGGTGCAGTTTCCTGATGAGAGTATCATGATGGACGCAATCGAAGGCCTTAGACAAGTCGCAGAAAATGCCAAGAGCATCCTGCGACTCCTCCCAAGCCTCGAAAATGCTCTTCAGCAATTCCACGCCCGCGTCTGTAGTTGAACGACCCTTCGTAAAACCAAACTGTTTCAGATGAAATAAATTACATGAATTGAAATGTCCTAACATTTGTTTTAAAATTATTTTTTCAAAGATTTTGCTCAATGTAGGTAATATCGAAATAGGCCGAAAATTCGTGGGATCAGTTGTGCTGCCAGATTTGAACAGTGGAATCACTTTGCTAAGTTTCATCAGATCAGGAAATATACCAGATGCAACACAAGAGTTAAAAACAATTGCTAAAAAGGGTGTAATAACATCAATTATTGAAGACATTGTATTTACTGATAATCCCCAAAGATCAGTAGTTTTTTTTACATCAAGTTCTTTAAAAGATTCCAAAATGTCTTTAGGGCTAGCAACTGTGAATTTAAAGTGTTTATCACATTCTGGTACACATTCTTTTAGTATTGAGTAAGCAGAAGTGGAGGACGACGATGACAGAGTTTTGGTTGTTAAAAAGGGAATATTAGTGAAGAAGTTTTCAAACTCTGTTGCCACCTCCACGTCTGCCCTAATATCTGCATCATCGATTTTTAGATGGAAGTCACGATTCCGTACTGTCGTTCTTCCCGTTTCAGAATTAATAATATTCCAAGTTGTTTTAATTTTATTTCCAGAAGATTTTACTTTATTTTTAATGTGTATGGCTTTTGCTGAGGAACAGGCTCTTTTAAAAGTTTTAGAATAATTCTTAACAAATTCTTTAAAAGTTTCATCATGGTTATATGTTTTTTCATGATACAGTTCATATAACCTCAACCTACTTTTGTAAATACCTGGTGTTGCCCAGTCACTAAATATAACGCGATCATAAACAGGCAATGTTTTTGAGGTGAATACCTTCCTAAATTCACAATTGATGAGGTTAAATAGTAAAGTATATGCTTGGTCCGGGTCAGTGTGATAAGGCAAACCCGGTAGTTTTTCCATTAAATTATTTTTAAATTGTTCTAAGCGACTTGTGTTAACAGGAATAAAACTCATAAGTTTTCTTTGAACTCTGATTATTTTCTGAGGGAAAGTGACCAACTGGCCACAGTGATCAGAGTCCAACTCATTTACAATTGAATGGCTAGAAGGTCTTAAATTTGTAAAAATATTGTCAATACAGGTAGCGCTAGTGGCAGTTATTCTAGTTGGCTCAAAGAATGTATTGTACAAATTATAGGATTTTAATAAAGTTATAAATTTATTTACTGCAGCAGATTTTTCCAATATATTAATGTTGAAATCTCCACAGACAACAAGTGTTTTATTACTGTTACAAGTCTTTAATAATACTTCTTCCATATATTTCTCGAAAATATCATATGAAGCACATGGGGGCCTGTACACGCTCATTACAATGAACTGCTCAAGCTCAATGCAAGCTATTTCAATAACTCGCTCAACAGAGAGGCTCACAATATCCTTACGTTCTTTAAATTTCGTATTGTTACGAACAATTATTAGAGAGCCACCACGTATCATATTAACTCTGCTGAACGAGCTGGCAACCTGGTGATTGTTAAAGCTGAACATGAACTGGTGGACTTTTAACCAATGTTCAGTTACACATAGAATATCAATATAATTACAATTCATGAACAGCTCCAGTTCCAATTCCTTACCTATCACACCCTGTATATTTTGATGAACGATTTTTAGAGTATTATTATTACATTTATTTAGGTTACTGCAATTTGATGGGTATGATATTAAAGAACTTTGTGTAACATTAAGATGATTTAAACCTTTATTTCAATTATCTTCATTTGTTAAGCAAGAGGTTTCCTCTATTGTCCTAATTTCTAATTTAAATGATAATCAATGTCATTAGTTGATGCCAAATGATTGGCAGAATTATTTAAAATATCATTGCATTGCTCAAAAGAAGCAAGTTGTTTAGCCAAATTTTTGGCTGAGATAGAAAAAAAATATGATAGCGACACAGCTATCTGTCTTTTGTAAAAGTTAGAAAGATAGTACATAATAATATTATATCTATCTTTTGTCAAATACAAATTATTACCAACATAATTGTTAGTATCAATTAAATGGAATTGATTATTATTAAATGTCAAATTATGCAATGTCAAATTAATATCAAATCTTAACTTATTTTCTTCCTGTGGCAAACTGTTACTATAAAACGTAGTCCGACAGTGACCGCGCTTTAGCTGTTGTCAGTCTCTTAAAACAAGAAATTTCACGCGGGCAAAGTCACGGGCAGAAGCTAGTAAAATATAAAATCAATACGCATTATCTTATTGTTTATTCAAATAATTGTAACACTTAGAAATCGAACTTAAAACCTAGACCACAACCGCATTAACGCTTACTGAGCCAACTTTCTTCTCTTCATTCAGATACCAACCAATATATACATATAATTATGTACTCGTATATTATATACTACATAATCAAACCCTTGGGTGGGGGCTTGAGGCTAAGTAATTACAGCCGCACGGGTCGATCGATGAGGTTTACATACCAAGACCCCTCCGTGCCTCGGAAAGCACGTTATGCCGTTGGTCCCGGCTGTCATTTGTAAATCTTTGACAGTCGTTACGGGTCGTCAGAAGCTCGAAAGTCTGACAACCAGTCTTACCAAGGGGTATCGTGTTACCCAGTAACTGGGTTGTGGAGGTCAGATAGGCAGTCGCTCCATGTAAAATACTGGTATTCAGCTGTATCCGCTAAGACTAGAAGCCGACCCCAACATAGTTGGGAAAAGGCAGGCAGATGATGACATAATCAAACCCTTAAGTACTTACCATAACGCCTGTATTCCCCGAAGGGTTAGGCAGATGTGTACCTATAGTAGTCACATTTCGCCAGTTATGTTTAAGTCCCAGTAACAGCTGACCGGGCTAGAAATTCCAGATAGAAAAACCCAATAACACTTCCCGACCCGGGAATCGAACCCTGGACCTCATGTTCAGCAGTAGCGCTTGCGACTACTTGAATAATGAGGCAGTCTTAAAAACAGTTACACTGATTAAATACCTACATAATTAATATTATTCTCATATTTTAGAATGCCAGCAGTAAATAATAATTCTATACAGTACGAAATGAATTACGATGTAATTATTCAGTTCGAGCTAATTTGTTTTGACATGTCTTGTTTCTCTGTCTGAAGTCTGAACTAGCTTTAGTGTCATTTATTGTATTGTGTACCTTATAACATATTGTAAACGTACAGCTTTTCTATATTGGTTCTTTGAGTCTATTAAAAGTATGAGGACCACATTTCGTTTGTATGTTCTCTAACCAATTTCGACGTCTCCCCTAAAACGGAGGAGTTCATCATGCTTGATGGAGCTTACACAGTGGTTTGAAAATATTGACAGTGTATCTGTCACAGTAGTAAGAAATATACTAATCAAGGTACATCGAGAACGCGTCATTACACATACCATAATTGTACTAACCCAAAGACGTGCCATCAACAAACAATTACGCGAAAAAAAAGTTCAAAAAAAGAACTCGAAAAACAAAAACGACCGTCCAATAGTTCTGTAACGGTTGCGCAAGATGGCGGCGCTGACCTACGACATTTCCCGCCAAAACGCTACCGGCTACCGTGGCGCAACTTGACTGATGGTCATTTTTGGGGCTCAACACCTTTTGTTAGCCAAATCCTTTTCTTTTAACCAACCTCGTTAGTTCTTTGTTCTTGCATTATGTCACAGATTTGCTGCCGAAATAGTGGCACAGATCTTTATCAGCATAAGTAGATAGCAGCTGTCTAATGATCCGCTTTTGATCTTGTTTATTTTAGATCAGCTATGTTAACCGTTGGTATACAAGGCTGGAGGCTCGATGTAGCTGTTATCTATAATTAAGTTGAAAGTAGTTAACACAGCTTCTTACCTAATGGAATTAGGTAATACGGAAGTAAAATAGTCATGTCTTGATCAGCTTGCTGTCCTACAATCCTAAAGTTTTTGTCAAATCAACTACCCAAAGCTTTTTAGCTTTTTAAAGCATATTGCCAATATTTTTACACCTGCAGCCTTTTTTTTAATTTGAGTGGTTAATTATCAAATAACTTCTCCCGCTCTGGGCGGAGCGGGAGGGTGTGTCAGACTCTTACTGACTAAAACCCACCCGTATTCTTTCCGTTGCCTGTGTTGCCAGGGGCCTCGGTAACCCTTTCGAACTTCCACGCGACCTCGGCAGGCATCGGCCCTAGTGGGCCCCTACACTTGTGCTGACATCTCTTTGAGGCAAATACAACGCGCCGTCGACCCGGGCCTGGCGAGCTACCTATTGCTCACCGTCCGCAAGCCCGCGCCCGTGGGTCAGTTATTCGCAGCGGGCTTCCAGCGACCTGCGTGTCCAATACAAAAATGCACTCAGGGTACTGTTGGGGCTTTCTTTTTTTTTTTTTAGGGTGGGAAATCATCAAATAACTTCTCCCGCTCTGGGCGGAGCGGGAGGGTGTGTCAGACTCTTACTGACTAAAACCCACCCGTATTCCTTCCTGTTGCCTGTGTTGCGGGGGCCTCGGTGACCCATAAGTACCTTCCCACGACCCCGGCAGGCATCGGCCCTAGTGGACCCCTACTTTTGTGCTGACGACATCTCTTTGAGCGTGGAATACGACGCGCCGTCGACCCGGGCCTGGTCCTTACCGGACGGTGAGCTACCCATTGCTCACCGTCCGCAAGCCCGCGCCTACGGTGGCCGGAAATCCGCCCGGGATTCCCGACGCCCTGGGCGTCTCCTGCGGCGGCTAGGGGCGAGAGGGCGCGAAACTTGCCTTTCCCTCAACCGTCCCGCCTCCTCCTTTGCGAGCATTACTGCTTCGCAGAAGGAGGTGACGGCTGCCCATGCCCTCTCGCTCCGTACCATGGCCTGAACCAGGGCCGGACGCGAGAAGTCTCTGCCGCCGATCGCCTCCACGAGGACACGGCGGTGCTCTGCCCAAGCCGGGCAGACCTCCACCGTATGTTCCACCGTGTCCTCCAGGCGATCCACACAGTGGTGACACCCGGACGTTTCCTCCCGCCTTATCCGACACAGGAACCTCCCGAAGCTGCCGTGTCCGGTGAGGACCTGCGTCACGCGGAAGGTGAGGACGCCGTGGCGCCTCTCCAGCCACTCCTCAAAGAGGGGACTTATCGCCGCAATCGTGGCGTGCCCAGCACTGGGTTGCAACAACCGTACTTTCCATGACGCCATGAGATCCCGCCGGAGCTCCGTCCGCTGTGCCGCGATTTCTCGCGGCAGCGGGCTTACGCCCCGGCGTTTCGCCTCCTCGCGCCACTCCCATACGTGCGCGAGGACTTTTGCCTCCAGATCCCATGGCGGCAATCCGGCAAGGAAGCTGTACTGTTGGGGCTGCCATGGCGTTGCAGTGCGTCAGGAATGTTTGCTGAGGTGCGGGTTGATGGATTTGCCGCTGTCATAAGGAAAAGATGTGCCTCCCTAAACATTCGCGTTCGTGGTAGTTCCAACTCTATACTGGGAGTATTTGCTGATCGGGGGGAGTCCCCCCCCCATGGTGCACAGATGGGTGCGAGTTCATGTCGCAGTTTAATTTGTGTTTGTGTTTGAATACTAACATTAGTTTTTAAGTATATTGTTACTAACAAGAATATGGACCTGGTCTGAAATAAATGTTTAATAATAAAAAGCGTCCGTCAGTCAACTTTTCAAATCCTTTTGTTGGCATTAGAGTAACCATCTTTATAGCGGCTACTACACGTGCATACTTCGCATGAAAAGACTGAACACGGACTTGTCTACCACACAGCACAGATATACATTATATCATATATGTATTTATCAGATATGTATTTGCACAGTTCCACATTCGGAACAAAGCCGCCCTGTGGAAACAATGTTTCCCAATGAAGATTTATATTTTTTCAACAAGAACTCTACTGGCGAAGAGCGTGGCTTGATCACTGATCGCCCAACCACACGCGTAAACGAGTTTGTTCAAGTCTGGCTTGCGCTAGCTAGAATTTCAAGCAAGTGATAAAACCATCAAGCCGCGCTTTGGAGTTTGCACATGCTACCGTTTTACCAACTACACGCACAGTGTTCAGTGTAAAAGCCGGCTTGCGCAAGCAAAACTGTGGTCAACAAAGCACGTGTGGTAGTCGCATAAGTCATCAGCATCTTTAGCCCAGGTTAACAAGGGCGATTTTTATCGCGCACTGGTTTTTCAAGTGTCGATGTTGAGCCAAGAATTCAAAATCCAACAGAGTGCATCCCAGCGCGTCAAATAAACACATGGTTGGATTTTCAACTCTCGCCGCTAAACAGTACGTTAACAATCCAGTGTGCGATACAAAATCGCCCGTGGACTTGGAAAGAGTAATCTTGATGACTGAAACTGGAATAAGTATTTAGGTACTCGTGGTGTATTATGCTTCGGCTAGTGTAACATTGCTATCGAGTGCTTTGTTGAGTTTAACATGGTGAATAAGTGACAGCGTGATCCAACAGTTTTAGAGTACGTTGACCTTTTGAGACATAATAGTTTCTTACGTATGCTCAGGCATTCATAATGCAACTAGTTTTACGGATCATTTCGCTTGTTAAATGTGTTCTCAGTTATTTTACATTCTACAACGTTTGGGATCACCTTTTTGGTCCATGGCCTAGAAAAGTACAAACATTTTATAGACCAATCGGGTTTTAGTAAAATACTTAATTATCCAAAAATGTTTTCTCATTAAGCCAATGTCTATCTTCAGATCAAGCCAGAATATTGTTATAATAACTTCCTTACAAGTACAAAAGGTACCATAGGTCGTGTTAGTTTATGGTAACACAGACAAAGCCGCGGGCGTGGAAAATGTTGACGATTGCAACATTACAATTTGTAACGCCCTGCAAATGATTAATATTGCTTGGACTCTTAATATTTGTTTGATATTATCGCGACATCAAGAGAAATTAATTTACAACTTTGACCCGGTTCCTATATCCATAAGTCCATAACTAAACGTCGTTCCAATGGTAGAATGGTATTGCTAAATGCTCTTCCAGTGACCTGTAAAAACTATGTTACTATCAACTAGCTGACTCGACACACGTTGTCAAAATTTCAATAATTCATAGAAAAAAGTACTTTTCCCGAGTAGATTTTCCCGAATTTGATAATTTTTCGGGAAACTTTTCCAGTTTTATTTTCCTTAAATACCTAATTCGGACTTTTAGGAACATAAGCAAAGCATAAGCATTTTTTTAAGCAAAAAATATATAAATCGGTCCAGCCGTTGTCAAGTGATGCGCTCATTACTACCAACGAACAGCATATTCTCGTCTACCCTATGGTGTGAAGTATAGTTGGATAGGCCGTTAAAAAATATTGCGGCTTTACAAGTTAACGAGAAATAGTCGAACAACTTAAATTTTCGGTTAGAGAATATTGGCCGTGGCATATATCGATAAATTTATACCAACTTCCCTACTACGTAACCCTTCAGTGTGCGTGGTCCGACACGCACTTGGCCGGTTTTTTATTTATGATAGATGATCGTTGAATATGGCTACTACGCTTTATTATTTTAAGTTAAGACACAGAAGTACCGGTCACGGTTATTATCTCTATTAAGTACAATTTAATTATCAATTTAATTGCACTTGGTCCTGTGTACGCAATCAACTTTCTTATCAAATAATCTTCTTTAATTCCCTCTTTTCCAAGCACGTCGTTTTATTTTTATACTTGGCATAACTTTTCTAATCTAAATGATTACCACTAAAGAGCGTAATCCAATTAACTAAGGACCGAACTAAATGAGCTTCTAATTACTAATAAAATCATGTAAATAGACTGCCTTATTAAGAGTTATCAGAACTATCTGCTAACGAAAGGACATTGAAGTCAATTAACATAAAACTAACATACCAGTAAGTACTGCGAACAGTTATAATTAGCGTTGAATTGAGTAACTCAAGCACTCTACTCTGTTAAATAGGTTTATTTCCTGACTTTATGTCATTTTACGGCTTGATACGGTGCACTTGGCTATTAACGTTAACCGAATAAAAGTCAAAAGTTCTATGTTAACTTTAACTAATTGGTAGGTACCCCATTAAAAACAAACATTTGTGGACAAAAATATCCATGATAAATGATAAATGATTTTATTTCTGTAAGTAGGTTTTTACAAACACTTTTACTCGTCATAAGATATTTTTTTAAACTAGATGAAGCCGGCGTTTCCTATCTGACTACTGAAGAAAGGCCGAAACAAACTCAGAGGTCACAGTCTCTTTTAAAGTCCAGACATAATCTTGGTCAGATCATGTGAAGACCATGTCGATTGGTGTCTGAAATGGTCTTGTGATGAAAGAACCACACAGATTGAGTGGATCTGTCCAGTCAGTGCACGCATTTGTCAGTCGTTGTGCAGCTCAACTCATAACTAAAGGAGCTCAACGATTCAACTAACAATACCAAAGAAAGGACATTTGGCTAGGCCGCAAAAAATACTCATAACTGCCAGACCATGTTAAAAACTAACTGAGAATAAAACAAAATTAAACAATGATCCACATAGTCTTCACATTTACAATAATTAAAACAATATTATACTACACAGAGTAAATATTCATGTCATTGCATGAAATACATAAGAAAAACATGACGAAACAGAAATAAAAAATAGCAATGTAAACCAAATACAACGATTATGTCGCCAAAAAACCGAATTTACTCGTATCAACAAAAAGTTTGATACACTTTAATTATAATATTTTGTCACCGACATGAGAAACGAGACAAAAACTGGTGACCTCCAGAACTCATAACAATAGCATATCAAATTCGCGTCACAGTTGCTAGTTGACGCGGCTACCGTGACGATTGACTGGTTGGGCACCTCTGACCGCTTGTACTTTCGCTGCGCCGCGCGCGCGTCACCCAATCACAGGACTTGATGACGTCAAGAGGCCAGGTAATATCAACATTTTTTTAACATCCACTTATCAAAGTTTATTTAGCGTAAATAAACGTGTTTGATTTCTCTTCAATTAATGAACTGATTCAATATTTGGAAAATTATGTAAACTAAGCAAATTAGATTTCTATTGACATGAGTATTCATATCTTTACATTAATAATAATCTTTATAGTTTAGTTTTTTAATCGCTTCTGTTTCTACCTAAGCCGATTAACATATTTGACGAAGTCTTTGCCTACATACTTAACATTTTTAAGAATTATTTCAAAATAATGTGCGGAATTCGTAACCTAAAACTATTGGGATCGTGTGACAGACATTATTAAATTACCGGAAATCTTACTATAATATTATAAAGCCTTGGCACATTGGATTAGTTTCGCAAAATGCTAATATTCAAGCGGAATTTCTTAACTGTTTTTTTTACTAAAGGATGTGTAAATAAACTGAACTCGATTACATACCTACGACATGTTCTTTTATTATTTACATAACAGGCCTTTTCCGTAGACATCTGATACGATACAATAAGTTCTTAGTTAATCACGATTTTTTTATTAATCGCTATTGTATGTATTTGGGTTAACTCATAAATTAATCGAGTTTTCTAGGTATTTTAGACGTGTTGTTTTTAGTTATGTAATGTAGGAGAAGGGCCATAGTTTTTTAGATTGATTTCGTCAGTTTCGTGTTGCAAAAGATCAGGAGGTCTGCTCTTTAGAGAGCAGACTTTCGGACGGGCCCGTATAAAGAAGAAGAGGGTAGATACGGGCCCGTCTTAAAGTAGTTCATCCGTCAAAACGATTGAAATATTAAATTTTTCGAACGGGCAAAAACACATTGCGCGTAGGGACACTGTCAAATCATATTGTCATTCACTCTTAGTTCGGGTTCCAAACTAATCTTAGGTCCGTAGGTGATACGATGTAGGAAATGCCCGTAATTTCGGCCGAAACTACGGATTTTGAGCTTAGAGAGTAGACCCCCAGTTATTATGACATATTTTTACGAATATCGAAACATTTAACTGATCTTTAAAAATATTAACTAAGTTTTTGTGAAAGGAAACTCTTAGTTCGTTTTCCATTATAATAATAATCGTTTATTCCTTCTTGCATTAATTGGCACCAGTTTAATGCTACGACATAGTTTTTGCTATTTTAAAAACTAGAAATCACGACTATTCACGAGCACATTTTTAACGTTTTTCCTCCATTTTTTCATGTGACAGATGACAGTTGTCACAATCACTTGACATTTAAGGGGATATCCCCTTAAACGTTTTGCCTCCACGCCGCCATTCTGTCGCTGTGTTAACGGTGTCGTAGTATTGACACGCTAGCGTTCACTAAAACTACGACCTTTCAAAATACACATCGTAGCTCTACAAACCCCTAGTCATTGAAGTTGTTATATGAAATAAGCTACCAGGTAATTATAGGGTTTAGTGACTAAAACACATGACATTTGGCTTACATTTGAAATTAAACTTGAAATTTACGGTTACAAATTAACCCATTTCGTTTACTAGGAATCCTTTTCCATCAGTAGACTGCAATAGTTCATTAAATGGCCCAGCTTTCATAAATCTACAGTTCATGCTCCTTCAAAGCATTTAACACTTTGAATTATAGCTCAAACCAAATTATTATCGAATAAGGAAGCCTAGCATAAGTGGCCATAATGTGTCGTTTCTGATTCATCTCCATGATTTATCATTCTATTTAATGTACCAACATTCTTGAGAATTATTATTAATTTCCTATAACGGTAATCAGCACTTCAAGGTCTGAAGTTATTTCCTCAGTAATTATCTTTATCATTAAACTCTAGTTAAATGGAATACTGTTTCTGTTTGCAGAGGACAAGCACATTGGTATTAAGACGAATAAAATAATTATGTTAATTACTGTAATCTTTCTTTCATAGATAAATCGCAGTAAAATCTAGTCATTTTAGCCTAGGTGCTTACAAATTCACTAAGCATATGTACAGATAACTTAGATCTTATAGCTAAGAATTTTGCGGCAGAGTGATACAATAAAATTGCTCGCCAGTGAGTCTTTTCAATTTCGACTTTTGGTGCACGCAATGCCATCTTACCTACGACACATCCTTGGTAGAGTAATCGACGAGTCATATTAAGTAAATCTGTGTTATTAACACAGAAGTTATTTCTTAGCATGAGGTAGACCAGTCAGCAGCTCCATTACTTACACAAATTAAAATAATTGTCAAAAACTTGACATTCGTAACACCCTTTATAAATCCACCTTGTTCTGGTGTGTCTTTGCAGCTATAAAAGTACACGCGTAAAGTACGCGTCAAACTTTATGGCGGGTCTGAATTGCGTCCCACATTAATTCGTTATGGCGCAGCGACTCGCCTCATTTTCCGAGCCGCCATAAAGTTTGAATCTGGCTGTAACAAAAACGATGAAAGTGGTGGTTACATGCCCCAATTTCAAATTCAAGACCTCAAATCAGTCGAAAAGAAGTCACTAGATACCATTTAATCACATTACCAATAAAATAACCTAGATATATCTAGGTCCTTAGAAACGTCCTAATGTGTTGATCACCGTGCCCCAATTTCAACGATCCGACTCAGCATGTCCCTTGCTGCCCTCCCCCGGCGACCCTAAGCCGAAGGCTGTACCCCACAGGGGTGCCCTTAGCGTGTAGTCGCTTGGTTTATAAGTTTACGCCCTGGTTTAAAGCCTCAATTTATTAAGGCATCCACAGCCCGGTTAAGCAGCCGATAACCTCCTTGGTTGACCAACGAGACACATACACAAAAAAAAGCCCAATTTCAAACTCCCCGGGGTCGCGTGGAAGTTCGAAAGGGTTACCGAGGCCCCTGGCAACACAGGCAACGGAAGGAATACGAGTGGGTTTTAGTCAATAAGTGTCTGACACACCCTCCCGCTCCGCCCAGAGCATAGGGAAAGTCATTTGATAATTTCCCACCCAAAAAAAAAGACCTCGAATCTGTCAATAATAAGTCACTATCATTTAAACCACGTTACCAGTGTACACATTCCAGTTACCGTCCTTGCGAACATTCCAACAATTCAGTCTATGGGCGTGGAGAACTATAAATTACGTAAACTTTATGTAAGACAATTAAAGAAATCGTGAGTCTAAACAGCTGGTTTGTATTAGTATCGTGGATAGATAAGACATCTCTTTGGGATTGTTAATTGATTTTATTATGTGGCGACACAGGTGGAATGTTAATGATAGTTTTGATACATAATCATAGCTGTAAATGACTTAGAAATAATTAAGTATTCGTAATTAAGTACTTAGTTCGTAGTTAGTAGTTTTAGTAATTAAGTATTAGGTTCTGAGGCTCATCTATGTATCTATCTATCTATCTATATATATATATATATAAAAATCAATTGCTGTTCGTTTGTCTGGCTAAAACTCGAGGACGGCTGGGCCGATTTAGCTGATTTTGGTTTTGAAATGTTTGTCGTAGTCCAGGGAAGGTTTAAACGGTGAGAAAATATGGAAATATTGCGAGGACGATAGTAAAGAAGTAGTAACTATGAAACAAAACCAAAGACACGGACTTTATTTTTTACATTGTAGAGCTTTTTTGGAAGCCTTTTTTTTAAAGAGTTTTTTACGTACCTAAGAATAAAAATCTCCGAAAACAAAAAAATAACAACATCGCCACTTATCACGTCAACAGTTCCTTAATAAATGAACATGCATGACAGGTCGACTGATGACGTAATGAGTATTCTGTTACACATAGTAAACATTGTTTGATAAACGCTATTATCTCAACCCAACTGCAGAGGTCAACGTACCTGCAACAAAAAGAAAATAAACATTAGACATAAGTAATATAATTAAAGTTTATAATTAAGTACCCAAGTAATAGCAGCCGCACGGGTCGATCGATCAGGTTAAGCTACGTTTGCCGCGATTGGTGGTGGATGGGTGACCATCTTTACATACCAAGATCCCTCTGTGCCTCGGAAAGCACGTTAAGCTGTTGGTCACGGAACTCTCTCAAGGAACTGGGTTGTGGAGGACAGATAGGCAGTCGCTCCATGTAAAATACTGGTATTCAGCTGTATCCGGTAAGACTGGAAGCTGACCCCAACATAGTTGTGAAAAGGCTAGGCAGATGATGAGTCTATGTTTAATAGGTGAGTAGTATCTGTATTCAATCATGTCATTCATTGTTTCCAATCAGGCAATCGTTCTCAAAACGTTACGTATGTCAACAACGACTTTCAACAAGATTGACGTAAGCCAAAGACAATTAAACCACCTTTATCGCGGGCGCAACAGACATATTGCTGCCTGTCGCACCCGCGATATCGTGCTGGTCTGCAGGAGCCTTTAATTTCTCATTAATTGCAAAGATTTTACTGTTCCTAAACGTTACCTATTGTTGCCAACATTCTCCACCTTTAGTTGTTGTTTAGCTCTTATAATAACAGTTTTTTATCAATAACTCAATAAGAACAATAGCCATCAGTGTTTTTTAACCACACATCAATATCATAATCATATTCAGCCTATAACGTTCCCATTACTGGGACACAAGCCTCCTCTCTTTGAGAGGGAGTGGGCCGTAATCCACCACGCGGGCCCAGTGCAGGTTGGCAGATGTCATGTCTTCAAATTGTTGGTTCTAGGACATGCCGGTTTCCTCTCGATGTTTCCCTTTACCATTTTGAGAGCAGTGGTGATGAAATAAAGTGCCAGCCTTGGTTCGACACTACGATCATCGTAACCGTTTCCACTGCTACGATCACTGATCTTGCTCAGCTGAAAAGATAGCCTTTAATTTTTATGAGAGGCCAAACAACATCACCTAAGTACCTACCGACACACCGTGTGAACAGCAACATTGACCATAAATCATATAATTACGACAACTGTACTGCTAACCGACAGTATAAAAGGCAAGTAATGATATTACCACACTGAATGACGCGAAGTAAGCATAATGGCCGACTGTTAATGAATGAGATGTGATGTTACTCAAAATGACTGTTTTACAGGAATAAGTTTTTTCTCGTGGTAGAGATAAATGGTGGTTTTGTTACCGCTAACGCTGGTAAGTGTTACCTACAATGTTGTGTTTGTCACAATTAGCCCAGGTCTATCGCGGGAAAGTCCGGAAGGGCTACCGTGGCCTCTGGCAACACAGGCATCGGAAGGGAGAAGTTATTTGATAATTTACCACCCAAAAAAATAGGTTAGCACGGGCCTTTGAAGAGTGCTTAAGTGCCCCCGTAGCCCCCGGTGCAAGTATGCGAGGGAACACAGGGTGGTTTTAGTAAGTAAAAGTCTGACATACCCCTCCTCCGCCACAGGGCGGAGGACATTCATGAGGATTTTCTCCCCGTAACCAAAAAAAAAGGCCTGCACGGGCAATTTTACGACGCGTCGATTTGTTATTGCGCACTGGATTTTCAACTCTCGGTGTTGAGCCGAGCATTGAGAATCCCAATAGAGTGCATCCCAGCTCGTCAACAATTTTAACAGTTGGATTTTCTGCTCTCGGTACTATAAAGCAGTGCGTTGAAAATCCAGTGAGCGATAAACAATCGCCTCTTTAAAAAAAACCGGCCAAGTACGTGTCGGACCACGCACAACGAAGGGTTTCGTAGTTGGGAAGTTGGGTTGAATTTATCCTTAAAACAAACTAAACATTGTAGTTGTAAAACATGTTCTCCGATACATCGATATATGCCAAGGTCAATTCACCCACTGCAAATTTAAGTTGGTCGAGGTCTGGCAGGGGGGGACGCTTGACTTTGCACTTTAATGCTTAATATTACGCAAGTGCATCCTGGAATCGAAAAGTGGTGTTCACAGACCCGCCTATTCAACTATATCCCACACCATGGGGTAGACGAGAAAAAAAATATCATCCTCCATATTATCCATCATTACGTGCAAGGGAGGTACCTACCCTAAAAAATATATTTTCGAGATTTTATTATAGCACTTTGTCGGCGTGATTAGTAAAATGCTCGTGGGTACGAGGTACGTTCATACAAATAATGAACCATCATCGTTGTAAATAAACATAGATAAAGATGACTAAAAGATATTATCAGGGTGACTCTATTGCATCATTTTTTATAGCATCATGCCTAACTGCTACTAAAAACTCTGTTTCTTTTTCAGCCCCTGAAGATATCTTCAGTCTGATTCTGGTCTGTCCCTATAATCACGTACTTATACTTACGTTGTCTTGTAACGATTTGTAAAATGTAATACAAATTTATCATTTGACACTTTTATCCCAAATAATAGTTATTTCCGCAATTTGTGAAACACGAACTGCGATTTGTTTCCTGAGATAAACAAAAGATTATGGAGATTAATAAACCTTACATAACCAACAACATTCTCTGCAAAAAACGCAAAGAAAAGTAAAAACGCGTTGAGTACTAATATTGCCATATCACTCGATATGATCGCGATATCATTTCTGTTTGTATCTGATATCGTGTGTCAACTTTCTATCTGGAACTTTCCATCTGGCGGTAGGGTTGCCAATGAAACATGATGCAGGGAAATGGTTTCATTTTCACAAAATGGAGGAATGATATTGCGAATATTGTAAACGTGGTTTAGATGTGGTGGTGGATAGTGTTATGATGACTCCAATGAAACTTTTTATGAGTTTTATACTCAATTTACGACTAACCTCAGCTCACAATCCGACAGAAAAGCAGCACTAAGTACAGTCAGGGAAATTGATTGTTAAGCAATTGTACACCCACGTCAATTCCTTGTGTTATAGTCATTTCATACAACTGTCAAAGAATGAAAGTGAAATAAAAAAATCAATGAATGAATGAAGGTGGGGGGCTTGTGGCTAAGTAATAACAGCCGCACGGGTCGATCGATCAGGTTAAGCTACGCTTGCCACGGTCGGTCCGTGGATACGTGACCATCTTTACATACCAAGACCTCTCCGTGCCTTGGAAAGCACGTTAAGCCGTTGGACCCGGTTGTCATTTGTAGATCTTTGATAGTCGTTAGGGGTCGTCAGAAGCTCGAAAGTCTGACAACCAGTCTTACCAAGGGGTATCGTGTTACCCAGAAACTGGGTTGTGGAGGTCAGATAGGCAGTCGCTCCATGTAAAGTACTGTTATTCAGCTGTATCAGGTAAGACTGGAAGCCCAACATAGTTGGGAAAAGGCTAGGCAGATGAGTCTTTGCTTAACAACCGATCGATTTCCGTGACTACATTCTACCTCAATTAACGGTATTGAGGTGATGGGATTTCTAGTAGTATTAACACCCAGTCTTTCTTTCTCTCTCACCGTGATATCGACAATGAAGTGACAAGAACGGAATCCTGCCGTTTTGCCGAAAAGATTTAGCCAAAATTTCACTAACCAAACAAATTTAAGCAACCTTTTTTTATACCAATGCAATGTTTGGAATGATTTTAGTACGCACATTTTCATTTGGTCAAATTTTTACTTGGCAGAATATTATCAAGGATAATGTCATTTAGGCATTTGGTCTTTAATAAACGTTAGAGAATGTCATGTGTGAATGAGATGTGCTTGAATTTGTCTGAAACAAGTCAAATTTATGGTTACTTATGGAACTAGTTAGAGTAGGTTAATTATTTTAATAATGGTTAGGTTAGGTTAGGTTAAAACTGTGACCTCCTACGCACGAGCCGAACGAGCGAAGCGAGCGGTGCCGCGGTAGCGGCCGGCGAGTGCCAGAAACGAATAGATTATATAGAAAAAAGAACCGAACTAGTTAGACGAGGTAGAAATTTTATTTTGCGAAAAATGAATAAATGTAATAATAAATGAATTCCAACTCAAATATTTGACTACATAAAAATTGGTAAAAGTACTAGTTGGTAAACAAGGTAATGTTTAAACGTTAACTTGCCAAAGATTAGGTTTGCGTTACAATTATTTGTGAAGAGATTATTTGGTAAGTAATAATTTGGCAAATGAAATTATGCGGAAAATTGCTTGGGAAATGATAATTTGGCTATTTCTTTTCGATGAAACAAGGGAGACCCAACAAGAACTCCTAACTGACATGTTAGCGTTTTTTTTTACGTAGATAGTCTTCAAATAATCGTTGCGAGAGCTGCCAAAAGCTGCTAACTTTAAATCTTATTTTTAAAAAGTTTCTGATAACTGACAATAACTATTAAGCAACTGTATACTGTAAAATAAAACGTTTCTTTAATGTTTCCTGTAAAATTATGTTTTGGTAGATAAAGGTTCTTGTCACTTCATCGTCGATATGCTATTGCATGTTCCAGAGAAATCTAAGAAGTTTCCAACCAGGGCCTCAAGTCTGCTATTACAATAGTGTCAGAATGGTCTATTATTGATTTCATAATTGTTGATTTTGACAAGTTTGGTAATCTACTAATATAATGGCGCCATTAATCAGGATCAGAACAGACCATTATGACACTATTGTAATAGCAGACTTGAGGCCCAGGTAGGTTCTTATCCATACAATCGCCCGCTTATCACATTTTTTTTTCAAGGTACATTTTAACAGACTTCAAAAACCATTTCAGTTCATAAGTACCACCCCTATTCGTTTTACGGGATGAAAATCCCCATCACAATGACTGTCGCTAGACAGACGACAGACGGGGAGGCACGGATCGATGGCGGCCCCCCTACACATCCCTTCGTTCATTTTTTATCACACAAATTCACTGACATTTTCCCCCTGAAATCTTCTATAAATGGTAGTATGATAACATCCCCCTTTGCTGAAGTTTGTTGGGGTAGGCTCCTTCTAATTTCCTGGAGGGTTCGTCTGCAGAAATATCGGAGGTAAGAATCCACATCGAGTTAAGAAATGTTTGTGTGGAACAGTTTCAGAAATGGAGTAATTCATCAACTCGTCCTACAGGCCTACGACTTATTTAGAACGACTTGCAGAAAATCAAAATAAATAATATTTTAATTCTGCAAGTCGTCCCACGTTTCTTTTTGTGTGGAACTTTAAACTTTATCAACGTGTGGTACAGTTACTAAGACAAGGTATAACAATATTTTTTTAGTATTTTTAGTTTTTACTTTGCCACCTCTGCCCAACCCTTCGGGGAAACAAGGTGTGATGTTATTTTTAACTTTCGTTTTGTTCATAGATTATTTAATATTAATAAAGTCAGTACCTACTAAATAATATTTTTCTAGAACAACAGCTTATTGTTTAATTTTACAAGCAAGCGCACAAGTTACAGGTGTTATCCGAAATTAATACGAATGGTAGACATGTATGACTTTCGGTTATTATCAGGTGTAAACAATGATTAAGGTCTTTTGAAGTAGGACCAGACCTATGAAAAGAATGAAGATACAATAAAACTGTTTGTAGTGTTTACAAGTTAATGATAAATCCTAGAAAGCCTCTTTCAGTCATAATATAATTGTTAATTCTTTTGTTATGAGTAACTGAAATTTTTGATTATTTCATTTATAATTATTTATTATCTTTGTAATTGTTAATTATTATCTTTGTAACTGTTGATTATTTATTATCTTTATGACGATTGCTTACTATTTTATAATTTTAGGTTTATTATTATAACCTACATGTACGTATCTTCATTATTACCTCGTCTGTTAGTTGGTGTCTTTGTGATCATTAAATATTTTATAACATTTTTTTTTATTTCGACATAACACTTTTGCTACTGATTGTACCTTTTCTCATTTTGATAGTAGCGTGGTACGACCTGCAGAATGAAAATATTAATTTTATATTGATTTTCTGCAAGTCCGTTATAAATGGTTGATAATTGATTACTCTAGAAATTATGTTTCATTTAGTTTTCTTTGGAAACTTAATGAAACTTCATTTCTTTTGTTGTTGTATGTATGTTTTCGTTCTTTTATTTAGAAAATAATTTATGTAAAATAACGTTTACATCATCTGCCTGCCTTTTCCCAACTACGTTGGGGTCAGCTTCCAGTCTAACCGGATGCAGCTGAATACCAGTATCTTATATGGAGCGACTGCCTATCTGACCTCCACAACCCAGTTACAGGGTAACACGATACCCCTTGGTAAGACTGCTTGTCCGACTTTTGGGCTTCTGGCGACCCGTAACGACTGTCAAAGATCCACGAATGAGAGCCGGGACCAACGGCTTAACGTGCTTTCCGAGGCACGGAAAGGTCTTGGTATGTAGAGATGGTCACCCATCCACGGACCAACCGCGGCGAGCGTAGCTTAACCTGATCGATCGTGCGGCTGTTATTATTTAGCCACAAGCCTCTAAAAAAACGCTTACAAAATGTGTTATTTTGCCAACAGTAGTAAGATTACCTATGCAATAGTATATTTTTAAGTAACGATGGTTCGGAATTAGAATGTTAGGTAGCGACCTGCCCGATTAGGTTATCCCATTCCTATTACCGTCAGAGAGACTATAAAGCTACCAGCTACATTAAAACTGTATTTCCTTGTACATCTCCAACGGTATTGATTAATTGAACTCAAGTATTTTCTTCTGAAAACAATACACAATGCACCATAATAAGCTAAAACGCAGTTTAAGCTGAAGTTGGCTAGGAATGAACAGAAAGCCTCGACACTAACCATAAGCCATTTCCTCAAATGAATCGGTATTTACTTACCTAGGTTAATTTTATGAACCAGAAGTTGACTATAGAATTGTTCAAGGGATAACAGACCCACTAGTCCTTATTAAGCTACGCTCAGTGATCGCAAATTCCAACCGTTACGTTTGCGGGAAAGTCCGAAAGGGACACCGAGGCCCCTGGCAACGGAAGGAACACGGATGGGTTTTAGTCACTAAGAGTCTGACACACCCTCCCGCTTCGCCCAGAGCGGGAGAAGTTATTTGATAATTTCCCACGCAAAAAAACAAGGTTAAGCTTTCAAAAGTACCTTGAGGCTCTGCCCTGGGACTACGATCTTGACATAGATAACGATCGCTTTACGATCGAATTCGGTAGTCTTAATGGGGTCCCTACACTAAACGGTCAAAATGGCTTGACGAGATTGTGATTTTTTCGTGCTTGTCAAGCAATTTTGACTGTCTAAGGACATTAAGACTGCGACCAAATTCAGTCGTAAAGCGATCGCTATTAATCAAAATAGCCAGGAGCTACAGTCTCGAGACTGCAGCTCCTGGCTATTAATTTTGATATATATTTTCCATGCCTACTTTTATGTATTGCCCACTTTTATACAGGGTATAACAAGACCCTTCACGAAGCCGTCATCTACGAATTATGTAGTATTTTTTTTTTAAATCTGTGCAAAAATTATTGCTGGGAAAAGATTTTTATTTTTAGTATGAAAATTCGCTGTGTACGTTAGTACGCAACGTAAGGCGTGCCAGCGAATTTTTGCGTGTAAAACATCGTTAATTTGCGAGAAGCTTGACATAATTAAAAAAGAGCTATTTTTGGGTAATTTTGTAAAAGCAGCGGTAAGAGTGCGACGAAGTATAAAGTCACAAACTCTAGCTCCCTCATTTTCAGGCTTAGCGTAATGTCGTTTCTGCAACAAAAATAATGAAATTTGCTGCGTTCACCTGTATATTTAACTCGATATTGCAGATTTTTTTGTTACGTCACCCTTCTTGCCAATGAACGACATTGCGTTTACGGATGCATGCAGTAAAGGGATCGTGGGAGTATATAAAGTTAAGTTATAATAAAACAAACAAACAATCAAAAAAGTTGGGACCTCCAATATTTTCATAACCAGGAGGTGCCAGTACAAATAAATGATCATAATAACGGGAAGAAAAAGTGCATGACTGTCGGCTTCGTTAAGGGTAGTTTTACACCCGTTAGTCTTCATTGCATGCCTACTGTCGGGGCAGGTCAATTCAAAGCTGCAATGGCTCTTCAAAAGACTCTCCTTGTCATGGCCCTGCATTGTTAGTCCCGCATACAATTCTAAAAAAATATTATGTTTCGGCTTCAAGAAGCCACGACCTCCGAGTTCTGATCCCTGAGAAAAAATAGCACGACAGTCATTTTTTCTCGGGGATCAGACAGCTAGGAAATGCTGGACGAAATTTAGTTTTAACATATTGACCGTATCGTATTACCCAGTAACTGGATTGCGAAGATCAGATAAGCAGTCGCTCCATGTAAAATACTGGTATTAAGCTGCATCCGGTTAGATTGGAAGCTGACCCCGACATAGTTGGGAAAAGGCAGGCAGATGAATGACCAACAAATTGACGTGTCATCATCATCATCATTTCAGTCGAAAGATGTCCACTGCTGGACATAGGCCTCCCCCAAGCACCGCCACTTCGACCGGTTTTGTGCTTCCCGCATCCAGCGGATTCCTGCGGCCTTCACAAGGTCATCGGTCCACCTTGTAGGAGGCCTTCCAACGCTACATCTTCCGGTACGTGCTCGCCATTCCAGAACCTTTCGGCCCCATCGGCCATCTGTTCTGCGAGCAATGTGCCCTGCCCACTGCCACTTAAGTTTGGCAATTCTTCGGGCTATGTCGGTAACCTTGGTTCGCCTGCGGATCTCTTCATTTCTGATTCGATCAGGTAGGGAAACTCCAAGCATAGCCCTCTCCATTGCCCTTTTAGTGACTTTTAGCCTTTTAATAAGACCCATTGTAAGCGACGTGTAAGTGTCTAAAAAGATCTACATTAACATCATTTAATTTCATAAGTAGGTATTCATAACTAGCTTTACCCGGCCTGGCTTCGCACAGGTAGCACTAAGTATCTACCCTATCTTTCCTACCTACCCTACTTAGAAAAAAGGTATCAATTTTTATTGAATTTATGCAGAATTTTTTCCTACTTACTTGACACTTATCAGTATATTTTGGACAATTCACACAATATCTTTATACATTACAGCCTATGTGTTATTCTGATGTATAAGCTACATTATTGTAAAGTTTCATTAAAATCCATTCAGTACTTTTTGCGTGAAAGAGTAACAAACATCCATACATACATACTCACAAACTTTCGCGTTTATAATACTAAATGCGCCCCGCGGTTTCACCCGCATAAGTTTTGACCCCGTGGGTATATCGGGATAAAAAGTATCCTATGTGTTATTCCTAGTTATAAACTATCTGTGTGCCAAATTTCATCTAAATCCGTTCAGTACTTTTTGCGTGAAAGAGTAACAAACATCCATCCATCCACCCTTACAAACTTTCGCATTTATAATATTAGTAGGATTAGTAGGATAGTAGGATTACTGTTATGAAACAAGCTCAATACCTATTCAATATCTAACATAATCTACAGGCAACCCTGTCAACGCTCTGGAAGCCAGAAGCCAGACAAACCAAGGCCGTAATATAATGCTTTTACGTAAACCAAATCCGCTTTAGTAACTCTTATAAACGCTTATGGAAACTGGGGCGAGTTAGCGTATATTAATGTATATGTAGCAACGGCAGGTACAACTGTTTGGAAATTATCATGGTGCAGATGGAGAGCGGAAAACCACACCATGTGGTCAGAGGAAATCTTATGAAATTTCCTAACGTGTAGTGTGTATGGGAGTTAGTTGCGTAGATCGGTTTCTCAGATAAGGAAGCGGACGGGGCCGTCTGCTACATTTTTTGTCATAGGAAAGCCATCACTTTTTCTTTAGTTTTTATGGTACTAAATTGAAATCTAACGATATGTGTGACAATCGTACTTGTTGGCGTCTGTGGCTAATGTAACCACTATGAATGAGGGGCCTTTTTTATTTGGGTGGGAAATTATCAAATAACTTCTCCCGCTCTGGGCGGAGCGGGAGGGTGTGTCTGACTCTTACTGACTAAAACCCACCCGTGTTCCTTCCGTTGCCAGGGGCTTGCGGACTTGCCCACGACCCCGGCAGGCATGGGCCCTAGTGGACCCCTACACGAGTGAGGGGTCTTAAGAGTAGTGTAACGCAAACAAGAAGCAGTACAAACACCACTGTTAGAATATAAGGAACCATACAGCACTACCTCAAAGAAATCGTTCTTCTGAAATCATGCGTAGGCCTCAAAAACTCTCTACATTAACCTATATTTGGCAGTAAGTTAATCCCTTCATGAATATAATCCATGTGTGGGTGAAATGAGGATAATCTTAACTGCCATCAGACTATTTGAATGGCACTGGTAAAACGTCTTAAAAACTTAAGGGGCTACTAATTGGAGACATTATTGCGGAATGTGGAAATAAAACGGAGAACTTAGAGTGACTAGATAAATAAAAACAATTTACGAACGTGAAAACTGCTCGAAACTCTACACACAAGATTTTTTTGCCACAACAAACCTATGATTATGCAGGAGAAGAGAGAGGCGGGAACGACTCGGAAAATAAATGTTACTATGTCATGGATAAGTTAAAACATTGCCTCTCTGGTCTAGTGGTCACACGTCCTGCCGGGGTCGCGGAAAAGTACGAAAGGGATACCGAGGCCCCTGGCAACAGGCAACGGAAGGAACACGGGTGGGTTTTAGTCAGTAACAGTCTGACACACCCTCCCGCTCCGCCCAGAGCGGGAGAAATTATTTGATAATTTCCCATCCAAAAAAAAAAAAAGTGGTACGTGCTACTCTGAGCATGAGGTCCTGGGATCGATTCCCGGGTCGGACAGTGTTATTGGGTTTCCAATTTGGAATTTTTCAGCCCGGAATCTGGATTTGTGCCCGGTTGATGGCAATAAGCTTGCCCCCTATTACATGAGACTTAAACATAACTGGCGAAATGTGGGTGTACTATATAGGTACACCGCTGCCCAACCTTTCGGGGAAACAAGGCGTAATGTTATGTTTTATGTGTTTTGTATTAAAATCCTCTCGTTAATTAGTAAATTACGAAGATGAAACTGATAACCCAGCTTCCTTATTAGCAACGTTTAATTTGTGAAAGCTTAATAAAAAGTAATTTTATTCAATGAGAAAGTGAATATAATTGCGATCAGTTTCGGTGCACTTGTCATAATTTTGGATTGGATTTTGTAAAATGTCGATTATACGGTACATTATGGTAATTTTCAGTGTTTAAACGATATTTAAGAGAACGTTCGCTATGGTTTCGATTGGCAACAAAAATAAGTATCCAAACAAAAACAAGTATTTCGATGAAGTCTGTAATGCTAAAGCCACATCAACCACACACCCCATCTCACCTATGAAGCTCATAGCATTTATTACAATGAAACCAATTACAGGCAATTTTGAATAGTCAAGGAGTCGGTCAATCAGAAAGATGAAGCTAGTTGCTATTCCAAAATGTAGTAGGTTGCTATGAAGAAGAACGGGCAAGAAACTCCTACTGTCTACAGCGATATAAATCGTTAAGAGGGCCCTTCCCGGTCCGTCTATCGTCAACGCGAGCAAGGTTGAAAAGGTTGATGTTTAATCCAGCGTAAGTGAGAACTACTAATAACTTCTAATAGCTATTGAGAACTACTAATAAAGCCAGCGAGATCGCGATAAAAAACGAAAAATAGCGTGCGGAAATTTCATAAAACTTGTTCCAGGAAATACGTTCTTTTGAGTTTAGGCTCCTGCATACTAAGGCGATATCGCGGGCGCAACAGGCAGCAATATGACTGTCGCGCCCGCGATATCGCCCCAGTCTGTAAGAGCCTTTAGCCTTACAAGTTTGTGAAATAAATCGCCTATCCCTATTAACATTGTCGGATGTGAAAATCAGCAATATTACAAGAGAGCGTGTCAAAGTTTGAATTGCAATTTTTTTTACATATAGAAATTAGATTATCAAAAATCAACAGAATTTTAATAAATGTTCTTGACTCCACTAAAACAAGGGACTTTTTAAGAGTGATTAATGTAACAAAAAGAAAATGGCAAAAATACATATACGACAATGTTAATAGGGATAAGCGAAATGTTTGTCATTTAGAATCTCTATTACATGTGCGAGGTTTCTATGAAGTTTTCTTTAGTTTTTCAAATTATGAGTACACTATGAACGGCCAAAGTTCAGGCAAAATTTGTGCAAAAAAGCTGATTTTTGCAGGCTCATACTGAATTTGTTTTTCCAAATATCTTTTTTTGCTTTCTTGGAAATCTAAATATAGTGTACAAGATACTATTAGTTAAAACAACTCAGAGAATGATGTGTTACGACCTTACGACGCTATGTTCACGAACGAGCGTCTATACGTATGAAAAGTATGACGGGTCGCCACTCTTAAGGCAACTAAAATAGGCTGCTGATGATTCAAGTAAAGCTAAACTTTTTACGTCACCAAAGCTTGATCATTCCTGCCGAACTGCATGTAGTAGTAACTACGTTTTCAGTAAAAAAAAAAAAACAACAGATGACAAGGCTGAATGATTAATTTTTTTTATCTATATTTCTTACATTCGTGTCTTCTCTATCAAAATCATTTTTTTTTATTTCACCTAAACCTACATGGGCACTTATGAAACGTCAGTTCTCATTCTCACACTCACAACGTACACAAGAATCCATGTAAAATAATATTAATAATACTAAGTCTGAAATATAAATTGTAGGTATATAATGTCAAATAATGAAAATATAATGTCAAAAAAGTATGTCTAAAAATAATAATAATAAACATCGTAATTTGGGAGCAGTTAATAGACATTTCCATAGTTATGCCGTTTCTGATGTACCAGGGATATCATTAGCCAATCAGCATTATTTCTAATAGAGAAGTTCTTCTTTCTCTATACTTACTTGCTACTTAATATACCTTTCTTAGGAACATCCAATCCAAAACAAGAACTCTTAAATTAACCTTCTACACCACATACATATGTATATCTTCACCAAAACAATATGCTTGGCCATTAAAGTATCGAGTTTATCGTTCACCGAACTGTACAATATTGTACATTTAGCAGACGAAATAACTCAAGGGCAACGCACCAATAGCTATATTTAATTACACCTACCAATGGTCGGTGGGCTTGGTGGAGTAATAACAACAGCACTGGAAGTTGGGAAGCTGTTTTTAGAAATTGAGAACGGAAATAATGTTCAGCTACCTGTGTTCGTGGCTGGAGAGATTTAAGTTTTGTGCTGTAAAAAGGATCCTGGATAGAAAGCGACTCAAAGGCTTTGTCAAATTCCATCAAATTCGGAAGAGGCAGGTCACACCAAGACGCACTGAAAAAGATACTTTCGTACCTATTTAGAACCATGATGGGGTAAGGAATGGGAGAAAAGATTGGAAAAGAAGGATTGTAAAATACTAGCTGCACCCTTTTTTTTTAAATTATCAAATAACAGAAGTTATTTGATAATTGTACGAAGTGTGTGTACGAAGAGTACATTACTGAACACGGTCCTCTAGACTGAGGGTCTTTTTTTTTTGGGTGGGAAATCATCAAATAACTTCTCCCGCTCGGGGCGGAGCGGAAGGGTGTGTCAGACTCTTACTGACTAAAACCCACCCGTATTCCTTCCGTTGTCTGTGTTGCCAGGGGCCTCGGTATCCCTTTCGGACTTCCCGTGACCCCGGCAGGCATCGGCCCTATTGGACCCTTACACTTGTGCTGACATCTCTTTGAGGACCACGTGGAAAACAACGCGCCGTCGACCCGGGCCTGGTCCTTATCGGACGGCGAGCTACTCATTGCTCACCTTGTGGTATCTTCCAAACACATGTCGGATAATACTATTGAATGTAGTGGTAATAGGTGGGTACATCACATAATGACAGAGAAACTAAACGCTGCAGCCATGCGCCAGCGCATACATGTAAAATGTATGTATTCTCATACATCGCGTGTACTAATCTCGTTTTTTTTTTTTACTGTTTTCCCATACTCTTACTTTGTCACATGTACATGAAGATTTACCTTTCCACACTTCTGCAGTGTCTAATCTTTTATAAGAACATTATTTCTACTTGACTGGACTCCCCTTATTATTTTGTTGAACGTGAAACAAAGCCCAATTCATTTCTGCTAATGTGTATTGTACTAGATGTAGACAAAGGACTGAAAATTGAGGTGCAACTTGAAATAAGCCCTTGTCCATTACGATATGAAACTACTAGTAACTAGGCTTAATTGATTCAAAAGATGAGTAAAGTGCCAAAAATAAACATATAGGTATAGAAAGTTTTAGCTGCTTGTCACCCAAAACAATACACAAAGCATATGAAAAGAAATAACAATTGTTCCACTAACAGATAAGACCATACTCCAAAGTACTAACGCACTATACGCGAGTATTTTTTAACTTTCGACTCACCTTGAATCAATAAACAAAAGCTCTTTCATTAAAATCTGCGATGACTCATTATCACTTCATTGATCTAGATAAAATGCCCAGGAAGTACAAACTGCCCAATTCACCTTAATTTACCAAAAAGTGTACCAACAAAATGGTAAGGAGTTCACTAAACTTTAGCAATAAACATTTACACCGCCCACTTGCGTTAATTCTAGCACAGAGGTTTGTTTCTTTACACGTTAAATGCTGTGTTTGCGCAAAGTACCGATATCGACTCATGGGCGTAGTAGGTAATGGTCTTAGGTGTTAAAATGTTTTGGATTCAGTTTAGGAATAAAGAGGCATGAGTAACGAAAGATTGGATGTTGTAGAAGCCAGTAGTAGAGTTAAAATTGATAATGATGACGAGTTAGATTTCAAGCAAAGTGAAGAAGCTATCAATAAAGAAATTGAAGATACATCGGTTTAACTCTAGAAAAAAATGTATTTTTATATCGGTCGTGCCGATTCGACAGCACAAGTAAGAACTCTGCCCTGCCCTTCTCGCAAAAGTAGCTTGATGAGTGTATTTATTAATATCGATAAGGACTGGAACTGAATAGCCAGCTCGGTGTCGGCAGTTTATTTTGAAATCACTTAAACACGTCCTGTATTAAATGATTTTGAAAAGTGAAAGGACCCATTTTGTGCTTCGAGAGAAATTATACATATTGGTAACAAGAGCAAGAGCTTTCCTTTTAAGTAACCGAAGTTAAACGTTATATTCAGGCAACAAGTTGTGGTAATTAATTAATAAATTGATTTAGCAGAAGTGCATCACTAATCTTAATAAGAATAACCCAAGGTCACTAATCCGTCTACCAAGTGTATAGGGTACTGCTAGTTCCTATAAGCTCCACATTTTTTTTTACGGGATATTATCTTCTTCTGACTAAAACCCACCCATGTTCCTTCCGTTGCTTGTGTTGCCAGGGGCCTCAGTAACCTTCCCGCGACCCCGGCAGGCATCGGCCCTAGTGGAACCTACAATTGTGCTGACATCTCTTTGAGGCACGCGTGAATCACAACGCGCCGTCGACTGGGAGTCCCGACACCCAGGTCATATCGGCTAGGGGCGAGAGGGCGCGAAATTTGCCTTTCCCTCAACCGTCTCGCCTTTTCCTTCGCAAGCATTACTGCTTCGCAGGAAGGTGACGGCTGCCCATGCCCTCTCGCTCCGTACCATGGCCTGGACCAAGGCCGGACGCCAGAGATCTCCGCCGTCGATCGCCTCCACGAGGACACGGCGGTGCTCAAGCTGGGCAGACCTCCATCGTATGCTGCACCGTGTCCTCCGGGCGATCCACACAGTGGTGACACCCAGGCGTTTCCTCCCGCCTTATCCGACACAGGAAACTCGCGAAGCTGCCGTGTCGGGTGAGGTCTTGCGTCAGGCGGAAGGAGCCGCCGTAGCGCCTCTCTAGCCACCCTTTTTTTTTTTAGGGTGGGAAATCATCAGATAACTTCTCCCGCTCTGGGCGGAGCGGGAGGGTGTGTCAGACTCTTACTGACTAAAACCCACCCGTATTCCTTCCCTCCCTGTTGCCTGTGTTGCGGGCCCTCGGTGACCCATAAGTACCTTCCCGCGACCCCGGCAGGCATCGGCCCTAGTGGACCCCTACCTTTGTGCTGACGACATCTCTTTGAGGCGCGCGTGGAATACAACGCGCCGTCGACCCGGGCCTGGTCCTTACCGGACGGTGAGCTACCCATTGCTCACCGTCCGCAAGCCCGCGCCTACGGTGGCCGGAAATCCGCCCGGGATTCCCGACACCCAGGGCGTCTCCTGCGGCGGCTAGGGGCGAGAGGGCGCGAAACATGCCTTTCCCTCAACCGTCCCGCCCCCTTTTTCGCGAGCATTGCTGCTTCGCAGAAGGAGGTGACGGCTGCCCATGCCCTCTCGCTCCGTACCATGGCCTGAACCAGGGCCGGACGCGAGATGTTTCTGCCACCGATCGCCTCCATGAGGACACGGCGGTGCTCTGCCCAAGCCGGGCAGACCTCCACCGTATGCTCCACCGTGTCCTCCGGGCGATCCACACAGAGGTGACACCCGGGCGTTTCCTCCCGCCTTATCCGACACAGGAACCTCCCGAAGCTGCCGTGTTCGGTGAGGACCTGCGTCAGGCTGAAGGTGAGGACGCCTTGGCGCCTCAAAGAGGGGACTTATCGCCGCAATCGTGGCGTGCCCAGCACTGGGTTGCGACAACCGTACTCTCCATGTCGCCATGAGATCCCGCCGGAGCTCCGTCCGCTGTACCGCGATTACTCGCGGCAGCGGAGTTACGCCCCGGCGCCCCGCGAAGAAAGTATGTAGAACTTTTTTTAAATACTTTAGTAGTTAGAGAGAGAACAGCTACAGAGAAGTTGTTGCCCTCTGGGATACAGGAGAAAGACAGACGTGGAGGACGCAAAATAGCGAATATTCAAAAAGATGATCGAGCCAAAGCTCTAGTTGAAGGACACTTAAAGCGCTTCCCAAGAGTAGAGTCTCATTACTGTCGAGCCAATTCTACTCGTGAGTATTTGCACTCAGATTTAACCATTAGAAAAATGCATCAAATGCTTGTCGAAGACTTGCAGGAAGCACCGAAACCCAGCCTTTCTCTTTACAGAAACCTATTTAAATGTAAAAATCTATCTTTTCATCGTCCTAAGAAAGAACAAAAATTCAATTGTAGCAGCTGTTCTCTACGTTATAAACAATTCCCTTTCAATTAAAGAAATTGCTTTAAGCATCTCTGTCCCTTGTCATGGCCAAAATGAGGGCAACTCGGCTCATAGTGCCATTGACTATGCCATTAAAAAAAGTGGTGACATTTTCCTCCCTTCTCAGTTAATTCCCATTATAAAATTGGCACGAAGACGACAACCGTACATAGTAACAGCTCTAAGCTATTCGGACTTTTTAGATTTTAAGGCACTCTCACAAAATTTACGGCTACTTTCTGTTCGAAAAGATGACACCGATGAAATGGTAGATCGGAGACAAATGATGGAATTTTTTTTTATGAAGACTGATCCCTACAATTTTTTTTCGAAACTGATCACACTGCTGTAACTTCTCGTTCTATTTTTTTGCACTCACAAATTTTACCACTCAATGTAACAACCAAAGATTTATCAAGAGAAGTACAAAGATCTAATGGCTTTGACTGCGGGTAACACACCAGTCATAAGGTTACCCGAATTCGTTTAATTTTATCGTTCACTGAATCATTAAGATAGTAGGTACCTATAATACAAACTGCAAACCACCTGTTTTCTAAAAATAATTACAATTTAGTATTAAGATTTGATAAAAAGACTGATTTTATGATAGATACTCAATTACTTGCTTCATGTCATTTCACAATATGACTGAATGAATAGGTTTTTAAATTGTTATTTAATTGTTTTTTATTTTGTTTGCTAATAATTTGATTATTAGCAAACTGCCTTTTTTTAAATTTTCTGTCTTTTAAATTGTGATTCTTAAAAATAATATTAATATTTTAAAAAACGTGTTATGTCACTCTTTTCTTAATAATAATTTAATAAGCTAAATGTTTTGCGTGTTTTATTTCCAAACTTAATGCAAACCGTAAAGTCGTAAGTAGAAAAAAATCTGTTCAAATTGATAAATAAAGTTTTCACAAGGTGTCCCATCTGTTTTAATAATTAAAAATAAATACTAACATTGAAAATAAATAAGTAGCTGTATCGTCAAAATAAAGTAGTATAAATACTCTTTACGAATAAATATAATTAAATATTCAGAATTGCCGATAGATTATAATTTTATCTTAGTTAGAAATGTCGTAACCGCAAAACGCTTTTTCTGAACAATTGACAATACGGAGATAGGACTGTTAGTCATGCGAGCGACGGTATACGTAACTGGGAACCAGTATGATGCAGTACTAGTGTTGCTGACCGATGAAGTATTATTATTTCTGGCTGCACTCAAAGCAAAAATTAGTGCGCTGAATTGAACAATTGCAACAGACCTTATTGCAAATTAATTGTATATCGCCTACAAGGAGTAATTCTTAGAATTGACTCCTTTAAGTAACAACCAAATGACATATAGCTTATAAGTACACACAGACCTCGTAATTAATCATGGATTAAACAGAGATGCAATTGATTTGGAGTTGATTGAATTATAAATATTAATATGAATTGATGAAGCAACAGCTTTAAGGTAAGGATCCTACTCATGAATGAGTTAGTCAAAAGTAGTGCTATCATCCAAATATATTTCGACTACTAAACAGTACCTATTGTTATTTTCAGTTTGAATTTTAGTTGTCTTCATTAATGATTTGTTTAAGATCTTAATCCGATTTAGGAAGTCTGCAATAAGTTGGCTAGTCATCAGATCAAATCTTTTGGCTGTAACTACTCTCTGTTTTTTGTTAATCATTACTCACACTTGTACAAACATAGTAAAATTCACATTAAGACCTAACAAACTAATTCCAATTCTTAATCCTAGCACAGACAGTTAAACTCTCAATCAATCTTGCCCAACATTAGTGCAATCAATCACTTCAACCATTGATTAAGTTGGCAACACTGCTAATGTATTCGAAAGGTTAGGTCTCATGTTTGGGTAGTCTTTTTGCTGAATCAATCATTCGTTACAACTGGATGAGGGTAATGAACGTTTGAAGGATAGTTGGTGATTAGAAACGGGGAAATAGATGTCTTAGTTTGAAAGAAGAAGAAGAAAATGCACGATTGTATTGCTTAAGGCGTAGAGAAGAATTACGTGGAGTAGAGAAGAATGAAGAGATACTGTAAATTAATATTTCTCGAAATGCTTTTTGCATATCCAATTATCAATTTAATGAAGATGGATCTGCCAAAATAAATGAGACTGAGTATAGGATGTAACATGCAATAAGTACAGAAACGGTCGATGTGGCGACGTTGGAGGAGGCGTATGTCCATCAGTGAACTTCTGTCGGCTTAAGTGATGATTCTGATCAATGTTACAAAAATCTCTGAGGACCTGCACAAGTGGCTTTCGCTGTAAAAGCGTTTCGTGTTTCTACTCGCAAGCTTTTCAGTAGCTTACGTCAATCCATCATCATGGACTTTTCTATCATCGCTGGTATCGCTGGCAGGATGTCACTTCGTCTACGCCCTACGATCACGGCCAGCCCCGCAAGTCTATCTACCAACCAACCTAAAATTAAACATTAATTTCACAAATTGAATATAACCACAAGTGAAGGTATGGACACGTCGCATAATGAACTTGAACAGCCACAATCAGTGCCGTGGGCCTAATGATAAAAGTCACCAATAAATCTTCATTAATCAGGACTAGTTTAACCCAGATTGTGGAAACTGTAATCTTGTAGTAGCTCGTTTATCAATGACGTAGGGCCAAGAAATGAGAGGAATAATTGTGGTTAAGCAAATACGATTTATTTATGTCCGGTACTACTTGCTTTCAGTCTATATTGTCTTGGTTAAGGGTTATTTTCCTATAGTGAATTGTTATTGTATGCAATGTAAAAAATTGTCTATATCTTTAGACATTGACAAATTATGTTGTTTGTTTTTAATTATCTGGCAGTCATAAATATGGTTTGATTTTTTAGGTCTCTAATTTGAAATTAAGAGGCCCAGATCCAGCCCTGTTTAATTTTCTTTAGCCCAATGACAAATCTACTGAACATAAAACTCGCAACGTAGAACAGTATTTACTTGAACCAACTCAGCCATCTAATAAATCCGCTGTTTCCATAGCTCCAAGCGTAACCGCGGTTGCATTACACAAATCATTGGATCTATGCAGATGAATGAGTAACAAAACCGATGGGACAGTTTTAATATGGCCCTTAGATAGCCCGGGGGTAGCCAAAGCGCAAGAAGTATGCGCTGTGCGTGCTGCGGAGTTATGTCATTTGCTTAGTACTGGGAGTATGGTCAAGTTTATGGTGGCAAAGGAAAGGAGGAAGAAGTTGATGAATATGAATTGGCGTTATGAGAGATGAATTGATCTTGCAGCCTTTGAAATTCTGGTCATCACAGTTTTGAAAAGATTTTGGCGTGAAAAAATATGTAAATTGATCAAAAAATATTACAGTAGCACAACAAATAGCAATGAAAGCAAAAACACACAACATATTTTCAAAAGCACGGGAGGGGGGCAAAAGGCTCAGTGATTCCTCATTCACAAATCGTGTGCATTATTTCATCAATATCAGAGGACCTAACTGGAATAATGTAAAATATATCAATAACAAGAAAACCTTCAGCCAAGGCCGTTAAGATAAAGATAAGGCGCCGAATGGTATCAGTGCAATGCGTATGCAAATCTGAGCAGTAAATATTTCCATGGTAATACAAATGTTACAGCCCTCGTTAACACCTACAAAGTTAATAATGTAGGAACATTCTACTATTGAAACGTCTAGACTTGGATAAATGTACGTACATTCGTTGAGTTAGAAAAGTTATTAAGGAATGGAAAAATGCAACGGTGGGATTTACAAAAAATGCTATGTTCTATGGAAGATAAAAAGCTCAGTCAACTCAAAACATTTATTTCAAATAAAGCAAATACAGACACTTTTGAATTGTCAAGGGGTCGGTCAGTCAGGAAGATGAAGCTAGTTGCCCATTCCAAAGCGTAGTAGGTACCTATGGAGAAGAACGGGCAAGAAACTCCACGGACACTCTTTTAAATTAAAATACTGTAGAAATAAAAAGTTCCGATGACCCCATTACCCTCCTCCAGGAAAGCAATAGGGCAACGAGTACAGTGCACAAATCACACCGACCTACGTTCCGACCTCGCCGCCGAGGTCCCTCGCGTAAACCCCGACGTAATTGTCCCCCCGACCCTTGCTCGAAGAAGTGCCAGCCCGCGCCGCAGCTGAGCCTGTAGCTTTAAATTCCCCGATTAATAATAATAATATTAACCAGATCCAGCCTGTCCCATCTTGCTGTCCTCCCCCCAGCGACGCCCTAAGCCGAGGTCCGTACCCTACAGGGGGTGCCCTTAGCGTGCAGTCGCTTAGTACTATAAGAATTTCGCCCCTGGCTGGAGGCTTTGAGTTCGCTTAAGGCAGCCACAGGAAAGTCCGGTTAAGTAGTCACGACCTCTCAAGGTCAACTACGAGATGCCATACACAAAAAAAAAAAAAAATCAATAATGTAGAAATTATCATGTGAGAACAATGTAGAATGACGTGCACGTTAAAAGGGTCCGTAATAAAAAGATAAAATCAAAAACAATTGAAAAATTAAAATAAGCCGTGCAACAGCTAAGAAATTACTAGTCCCTACTGACGGCGCGGGCGCCCGTTCACGAACATGACGCATGGATCAGCACCATTCAGCTCAACCATTTTAAAGGGAACTTAATGATCCAACACACACGCCACACCCAGCGAGACATTTGAGTGAGCATGACGGCTGAAAGTATAGCCGTCAGAGCAGTCATTTAGGATCGCAAGAAGTTCACTGTCTCAACCAGCTTTCATCTTTGAACAGATAATTACCTATTTATTGTACGGCAACTATACAACTAGACATTTTTTTAATCAGGTAAAATTCAACATTGACTATAGACTATATTATCTCTCAAAACTGTGAAGGTCAAAACAAAAGACTACCTCACTTTTCACAGCACCCGTTTTAAACTGACGAGAGCCAATCAGACAGAAGTAGAACCAGAATCCAGACCACACGACAAAACGATGTCCACATAATGTTAACACCATTAGTACTGGCAACAAAAGTGTTTTTCAATATGTCCTCAACGAGATATTAATTCTCGCGCTGGGCCATAAGCCTATAACTCAGGGCTCAATTAGGGCCACTGGAGACAGTTATTGAGGAAGTGGCCCTGCTGGACATAGACGCGTCTGGGATATTGTTTGAAGATGAAGCTCTATAAATTGGTGTCTTTGTTGTGTCAGATGGTGAAGTGTAGCTTATATGAGATAGAAATGGTATTTGACTAAAACAATTTTTGGCAATAGTGGATCTTTTAGTCGGTCCGAGTGAAAAGAGAAAAACCGAAGATGAGAGCGCAGAGGATGGAAGAAATATAAAAAATATAAACGCTGTTGAAAATTAAAAGAATGTTCCCGAAAGATTAACAGAGCCTAAAAACAAAGAAGACGAGACAACTGTTGGTTCTAATTCGTCTATTTTATTCATTCTGATCATGATAATCATGGTTATCATAGAATAGCGGAATGAGAAAGCGTAGCGATCTATTCTATGCGTGCTTCCTCTCAAGATGAGAAAAGGTTTTACCCAAGCAAATTACTGTCTTATTCCACGTATAACATTTTAGAAAATAATTACCCACTTACAATGCCACAGCCCTCGGAATGCAGCTGTCACCGTGGCTGACCTTCTATAGCTAAGTATAACGGTACTTATATGTTGCATATATGTGTTATATTTCACCTGCAAGGTCGCAGTGTGCGTCCGTCACGCGTTCCTTACTTTTTGCTGTGGTTCAAGGTATAAGAGGTCACTTTAAGTTTGCTGCATTTCTATATTTTTTGTTAATAGTGTATATATTGTTTTGTACCTAAAGCTATTTGCTAGCTACGAGTCCTGCAGTGAATACCATGTATCGGCAAAGCTAGTGTGGGACGCCCCCCATCTTGCTGGGCACTGATGATCTTATGAAGGCGGCTGCGGGCAGACGGAAGATAGAAGAGACCTATGTCAAGCAGTGGAATGCGATAGGCTACGTTGACTTTTCTGTTGTTCAAAGGTCCGTCCAGCGAAATCTTTGTCTCAAAATCAAAATCAAAAATCATAAGTCATTTATTCAAACTAGGCTGAGAATCAGCACTTTTCGAACGTCAAAATTACGTAAGACAGTCCCCCAAAATGCTCACCCTTCACCACTTCCTAGTGCTTTCTCCCAAAAGGTACCACAGTTATTCGTCCGTCATCATCAATTTCAAGTTTTGTCAGCCTAATGTTTGAATTTACAGGACATATTTCTCATCCAGCGTTTCGATCTACGTCATTCTGTTAGCATTTACAAAATCGCTTTCGCTTCTAACTTATCCCAGAACGTTCCACTACATTATAACCGTGATAAATAGCAAAGAATAATGAATCGCAAATACGTTTAGTGTATTTGTGAGCAGTGAATGCTTGACCAATCAATGGTCCAGATATGGCTGTCATCCGGCCGCTGCTTTTTATGGCTATTTCAACGCTATAAACGAGTTCGATAAGAATAAAATTGGTTTTGAGTTTAAGGTCGATTTCGGAATTGCCTTTTTTGTCGTCAATACTATCATATTAGTTGGTCATGGATCTCTAATGATTAAGTAAGAGTAACATCCTGACGTGATTTTTTCAGGAGTGGGTCGTAAAGAGTTCAAATATGAGTTTTAAGTAAAGTGGTTTCCGAAATAAAATAAAGGTGACTGAAAGAAAACCCAGAGCGGTGTTCGAGCTACTAATAATACAATAATATTAAAGCCAACGTTCCTTCATATGGCTTCAAGAAATGCTTCAAGGGCTTCTTTATAAACCTAATTAATTTTATTTACATAACCAAATTACAAGATATTTATTAACATTAACTAAATTAAATTAAAACTAAGTTAAACCTAAAAAAGGCCCTCGAGGCATTCTACCGAGGATGCTGGCGGCATTTCCTCGCGGAATTGCAATGCTGCTTCTTTAATATGTTATGCTTTGTCTAATAATTATTTGAGTTTAAACAATAGTTGCCCTGACAATGTTTCAGTGGTCATTCACACAAACACTGTCTGTACCAAATCCTTTCTAGCTAAGGATGTATTTAAAACGGTCTTATAAGCTTCGGCCCCTACGACCTACTGAAATGACAACTCTAGCAATACTGATGCAGTCTGATGAATTCCCAGCTAAGTCAAGTGCCAATTACTTTATTAATAGGTACCTTTCACTATCGCAGTCTTCCAACTTCCATCCTATCCAGGCCCAGCCAAACAACAATATCAAAACCGCCACCACCCAACTAACCAATCCCGATATCTGAGCTAATTCCACAAAATTATCGAGTAGCCTCTCTAATTACTCACACTTGGCCGAACGCCGACCGTTATGGAGGCGGTGAGGCAAGTTCATTGTCACAGTTTAGACCAGCAACTGTGTATGCTTGGGTAGTTTGACGATTGGATTTTGCCCTAGTGACTTATTTTTCCGGTTAATAATAACTGTAACAAGGATTATTGATTTAAGACATTATTTACGACGATATTTTCAAATATTAATTGAAAACATACTCGTATTGTAATAATGCTGTGAGTGGACAGACATTAGTATTAGCTAACACAGAACATCACATCACATAGGGAACATCTGAATACATCTGATTAAGGGTGGATATGGGTCTTAGATAAGTTGGAACATGAAGGTAAGCAGAACTGTAGACTTGTGATAGCACAAAAGAAACACATGCATGACTAAATTTAGAAGTAGTTTCGGGAGTAAAGAATGATAAAGATGCTTCCAAAGTTTAAGTATTCTTGATAATTACTCAACTCCATGATATTTACGATGAAAACCACAGACGTGGTAAATTGGTCTATTCCCCAACCTTTCTACGGGAAAATATCATAATAACTCCAAAATAGGCCAGAACAATAATTTTCAAATGGCGAAACTTCAAATAATTTCGGTCCATTTCTACATAGGTACAATATTGTTGAAATTACTTACTCCGAAGTACTTCTAGCGAACTTAGCCGCGCCTTAGAATTAACTGTACACATTGTTTTAAATGTATATAATGTTCCTTTCTCGAGACGTATTTGACTTTTGGAAATTGGGAATAGACAATGATAGGATTTCGTTTGATTTCGAAATACAATAAATACAGAAATTATCATATTATAGACAATTTTAGAATGTGGTCGAAAAACGAACGCTGTTCTCGATAATATATGATTATTAAGGCACATCTGGTTATAATGGTAGCTGCCGACAAAGTTCTTAAGAAAAGTCAAGGAGATATGTATGGTACAGGATAAACATCAAGAAGATATGGTCGGGTAGCCTCCTTCCCTCAAAAATGGCGAAGGGGTAGTGGCTGACCTTGGCGCTATGCTCATGAATGGGTGTTGCTTGTGGTGACTGCTCGTCATGCTGACCATGGTTTTGTTATTGTTATTAGTAATTAACTGTTTATTTATTTAACTTCGATGGTCCTAGTTTATCAATTGTGACTTCAAGTTACAGATATATAGCTATATGTAAGTAAGCGGGAACGTTATTTATGCCTGGAGGCTTTTATTTAGGAATTTAGTTCTGTTTACGTTTTTTATTTCTGCTTTTCTGCTTGAGCTTAGATTTCGATTTTTGTTGTTGGTATAGTGGCGTCTACTAGCTGACATATGGCAAATAAAATAATTTAATTTAATGTTTTGTGTTGAGCGCAGTGTAAATTATTTTGCATATTAAGGTAGAAACAAGTTTTTCTAACTAAACAGACAGCTGTGCTGCTGGGGAGTTTGTTGCGCCACTTCTTCTTCCCAGCTAAAGCACTAGGAAGTGAAGGGAAAGCGTTTTGATGGACTGTCTTATGTATTTTGACGTTCGAAAAATGCTGATTCTCAGCCCAGTTTGAATAAATGACTTTTGATTTTGATTTGGAGACAATTAACTATAGAATATAATCAAAAGCTTGTGTAAGCAAATGCAAATGAAAGCGATACGTCAAAAACAATCCTGTAACAGCCCTTTTTACCACCTTTGTACCAGCCCGTATTCCTTCCTGTTGCCTGTGTTACCAGGGGCCTCGGTGACCCTTCCGCGACCCCGGCAGGCATCAGCCCTAGTGGACCCCTACACTTGTGCTGACGACATCTCTTTGAGGCGTGCGTGGAATACAACGCGCCGTCGACCCGGGCCTGGTCCTAACCGGACGGTGAGCTACCCATTGCTCACCGTCCGCAAGCCCGCGCCTACGGTGGCCGGAAATCCACCCGGGATTCCCGACGCCCAGGGCGTCTCCTGCGGCGGCTAGGGGGAGAGGGCGCAAAATTTGCCTTACCTTCAACCGTCCCGCCGAGGTGACGGCTGCCCATACCCTCTCGCTCCGTACCATGGCCTGAACCAGGGCCGGACGCGATATATTGTAACAGTCCTAACAGTTACTTATCATTACAAGATAAGATCTCTTCGACAGCAAGCATCTCCAGCCAGATTTTTTATTATTATTAATAAGATGTTGTTAGCCACTAAACATCAGTCACGTGAATATTCTACGTCAAGCGGCATATCCAGATTCAAGTCCACGTGAGCGAGCTCAAGCTAATTTGATTAACTATGGACGATCCGACGCGCTCGCCAGTCATTAATGTTTACTTGTTAGCAATTTTCAACGCTTTAGTGGTTTTAGCATTAGCTTAATAAAGAATCTAAGGCTACGAGGCATTGTTTTTAACAGTTTCATCATCAGCCATCATACCTAATAGAATCAGTAGTAACTTTAGTTGAAGATTCAAATGAGGAATCAGATGGAATAATATGTCCTGCTATGTGCTCTATGGAACAGCCAGTTGGACCAGGCATTGGGACAAAATAAGGTAAGGCTTCTTCACACAAGATAATAACATCACATTCAGTATAGGTGTATACTTTTTTTTTGTGTGGGAAATCATCAAATAACTTCTCCCGCTCTGGGTGGAGCGGGAGGATGTGTCAGACTCTTACTGACTAAAACCCACCCGCATTCCTTCCGTTGCCTGTGTTGCCAGGGGCCTCGGTAATCCTTTAGTACCTTCCCGCGACCGCATATGTGTATACTACACCCACATTTCGCCAGTTAACATAGGACGATTGAATTGATTCGAAGTTTGGAGTGCCCAAGTAGACTGAAGCATATACGAGTATAACAAGCTCGTATATCTGTTTGGATGTTTTGTACAAAGACTTGTTTCTTGAGGTGACCGCTCCTCCTCGGTTTTTTCGTGCCCCCTCGAGCCCGTGACGCTTGTCAGATATTCGCATGACAGTCGGCTGGCTGTAGATCCGCGCTATAAAGGTCGACGCGCACCGCACGCACCGTTAGAGGCGGGTATTTAGGTCGGCGCACGCGCCCGCTACAGTATGCCACATTGAGTGACGGGTTAAGGAACAACCGGTAGCGGTTTACACATAAATAATGTTGGATCACTTTTGTTGTTTGGAGTAAACCTCCTTGCCCTTGCGTCTGTTACACGATAGCTATTTGCCTAGGAGTCTTCAAATCTTGAGTGATTAGATTATTTCAAGGCCAGCTTGCACCATCGTCAAACGCATCATTGCTTACCACAGAAACCACCAGGTAAGATAGTGGTCAAACGCAACACACGCAATTATAAAAAAAAAATGAAATGAATTAATTGTTAATGGGTGGTGACCTATTAACACAAGTCATTTCAACTTTTTTGACATTACTAAAGAATTAGTGTTGTCCACCGACAAGCCTAATTCTTTAGTATTGTTAAAACTCCAAATGTACAATAGTTATAAAAACTCCGCATTATTATTGTTTAACTATGACATTGATGTTTTAAATGACTGTTTAAAGCAGTAGCAATTCATTATTCAATTAATTGATAAAAAATATTCGTGCAGCAGTGATTTGCAATCTTAATTGGACATAAATTACTAATATCTTTTAAATATAAAGGCGTACAATTTGTCCTAATAAATTATAAAATCGAATATAAATTCCTAACTTAATAGTGTAAGTTAATTTTTCATAGAAGTCAAGGTAGACAAGTCAAGTGTGTGAAAAAATATAACCAATCATGCGCAGACATCAATAAATTAACAGCCGCAGTCGGTAATTTTAGTTTAACGTCGCCGTTTATAAGCATATTAGCATACAAATTTGTTGCAGTACGTTAGGATATTAGAATTTAAATGTTTTATAATTTTGAATATGTAATGCTTAACTGAAGAGACAATGTTTAACTGAATAAGGTCTCATCATTAATTAATTTTGTGTTTATGCTGTTATGTCGCATCCCTGTTAAAACTGTAGGACAAGACTTTTGAAGGTTTTGTTTCATTTTATAGTACGATTAATTTTAATTTTATATAATAACACTGAATTCGACAATTAACACCACCAAGGACCAACAACGAAAAAGATGATGGCCACCAAGGACTACAGAAATCTGTTGGAGCACAATTTCAAAATCGCTGTAAACTCATAACTTGCCCCACACAAGCAGAAACAGTAATCTAGGATGTTATGTGTTATGTACGTGACATGTCAACGTTTGTGACGGAATGTTACCGATTTTACAACATGTCCAGCCAAGGCGGTACTTATGCTGGGGTGCCAGTCAATATGTAACTCTTAACTTTTATCTTATGGGAAAAATCTTAGGAGCAATTTTATTGCCACTTGAGTATTCTACTCAGATAGTGTTATATACGTTTTTATCACTCTCCCTGTCGCTAATCTACGTTACATTTCAATCTCATTATAGAACTAGTGTGATTTTGTTTGGAATTAACTAACACATGACCAAAACTATTTGCGTTTCCTCCTATTTCATATACGCTTTAATTCTTCATTATTATGGTTTTAGCCGCCCTGCACTTTTAAACTCTTCCTGACCTCGCTTTATATTCCTCATTTCTTAGTACCATTACCAATGTACTTTACGCTAGATACCTGTTAATATCACTACTTATTATAAAACAAAGTCTGCTCGCCGCGTCTGTGTTTCTGACGGATTTTCATATGGATTTCACCAATGGACGGAGTGATTCATGAGGAATGCTTAGATATAATTCATTACGGGTTTGTGTAAATTGTCAGATTTATGAAAATGTAAAATACTCCAACGTCAGTTACATTTCATAGCACTGTGTGACCTAAACCCGCACTTAAGTCACGCTTCTCCGTGACTTAAGTAGTCCATTTTTACACCGTGCGAAAATGAATCTACTAATGTCACTGACGCATGATAAACAAGAGGAGATACTTTTAAAAGTTCTTTGCCACTTAGAAATTCACAGCACATAAATGTCAAAAGTGGGGAGGGGGGGTTAGCATTTCTCCTAAAAACACTTTCGTGCTGTAGAAAAAGTGACAACGCAATTTCAGAGGAATCGCTAACCTACCACTCCTAGAATTGGTTTTAAGTTTGTAATATTTTCTTAAGCCAGTTTGTTGTTCGTGGTTTGCCATATTTTTTCAGTGTTAACATTGTGATTTTAATATGTGAACTCAGAAAGTGAATAAAGTGAAGATGAGAGTGGTGACATTGTCCCAGAAGCACTTGAATTTGTTCATTTGTTTGTGTGTTGTTTGTTCATCTGTTTGTTTCTTCATTCGTCATTACCATTTTTAATTTCTTTAAATAGTCTATTTCTCTTCAGTTGCATGTACCTATACGTATACTATTTTAATATACTTTTTTCAATAAATTTTAAAGGTGGCGGGTTTTTGTCACACAAGCTAAATGATAATAATAATAATAATGATGCATAATGATTTTATTTCTATAAGCAGGTTTGTCCAAACACTTTTACACGTCAACCATATTTTTTAAAACTAGATGAGGTCGGCGTTTCCTATCTGACTGCTCTGAGAAGAAAGGCCAAACAAACTCAGAGGTCACAGTCTCTTTTAAAGTCCAGACATAATCTTGGTCAGATCACGTGAAGTTGGTGTCGATTGGTGTCTGGAATGGTCTTTGATAAAATAACCTCAAAGATTGAGTGGACCTGTCCAGTCAGTGCACACATTTGTCAGTAGTTGTGCAGCTCAACTCAGAACTTAAGGAGCTCAACGATTCAACGAACAATACCAAAGAAAGGACATTTGGCTAGGCCGTAAAAAATACTCAAACTGCCAGATCATATGTTTGTACATAGTTTCCAATCTTGTCTCAGTAAACTTAAATATAGCATGAAATCGGCATGTGAGGGACACGCATGTTAAAACGCGGCTCGTGTGATACCACACTGTAACTGCCCTTTTACACACACACTACCTACCGCATACGCAACGGGGTGGTTCTGTTCCGTAAAAGTGGTGTATTCTAAAATACTGTCAAACTTAAATAACTAAAAAAACAAGTATGTATTAATTACTGAGCAGGTATCGTATTTATATCTGATTATGTATGTCTTTCTTATCAGCCTCCTGAAATGTGACGAGGATGCAAAACGACACCTTTTATAGTGTTAGCCCCGTATTCTTGAACAATGCTTGAGCATACAGTGTGTAAGGTCAAGTTGGATCCGCAGTGGTAGCCCGCGAAATCAAATTTTCTTGTTTTTTGCAATTTACAGATCAGTGTCAAGCCTGTCCCTTGACCAAATTTTGATTCGCGACTATAACAAATATGTATTTGAATTTGAAGAATAAAGGCTCGTGCAGACTAGCGCGACATCGCGTGCCGGACAGGCAGTGATATCGTCGTGGCCGCGATATCGCCCCAGTCTGCACGCACTTTTATGCGAAAATAAATGTATGGAGGAGCTGATTTCTTTATCGCAATTTCAGGACTTGTCCAATATTAAAAGTTTAAAATAAATGTATTACATTGTTTAAGTAATTATTTTTTATTATATATTACTGCCTGTCGCGCCTCAGTCTGTAAGAGCCTTAATGAGACCTGTATTCTTATAATTAGAAATAAGGTACAATAAGGAAAAATTATAAACATAAACAAGAGTTGATTACCTACTGCATAAACATTATCCTTTACCCCACCTAACGTAACTAGGCAATTGAGGGGTCTCCCCCACTGCGTCTAACGCAAACCAATAAAACCGGCCAAGTGCGTGTCAGACCACGCACAGTAAAGGGTTCCGTAGTTTATATGAATATTTACACAACTGCAGAGTACCTACTTATTGATTTGTCGACCGCAAAAATAAATTCGTATTTCATGGTTTTTCTTGAAAAATTTAAGAACACATTTTTTTGTGCCAGAAAATATCCCAGATCTCAAACTCAACACACACACTCACACTTAACACACACTCACTCACTCACTCACTCACTCTGTATATGTGTGTATTTTACGTTTATTTTTGTAATGTGCGTTTGTTTGTGCAGTATAAACAATATTTATTTATTTTCTTTTTTTTTCTTTTAGAGGGATGAAAAAAAAACAGTGACACTCCTTATCTTTTTTTTGTAGTTACACTACATCATTGTCTACCGGTGGAATGAACATGTTCTTTCCAATTTCCATCGATATAGTGCAAATAGTCTCAGATAGTAAAATGACTGTTAAATATCCGGACAGATGGACACGGACATGACGAAACTATAAGGGTTCCGTTTTTGCCAATTGGCCACGGAACCCTAAAAACGGTCACGTTTTGCTACATTACTCATAATCTACTTGTTTACTCATTAAGTCATTATTACTCATTAATTATATTATTTAAGTACTCGTTTATGTAACGTGTGCTTGTCTGTCTACAGTGATGGCCGTGAACTTAATAGGTATGTAGGTAACTAACACAATTTGCATTGAGTTTTATGAGGTCTATGAGAGAGAATTATACCTAGTGGAAATGTACGAATAAATGCATGTTATGAGGCAGTTGTAACACCGTTAGGTATCTGTGGATACAAGCAAATTTCAGCCCAATCAGCCTATCGCAGTCCACTTCTGGGCATAGGGATCTCCCAGGCTGCGCCACAACACCGTCTTCCGCCTTCCGCATCCAGTCTGATCCAGCCACCTTTTTAAGTTCGTCGGTCCTCTCTCCATCTAGCTGGGGGCTCCTACACTACGCTTGCCGATACGCAGTCTCCACTCCATGCTTACCCTGCAAGCTATGTCGGTGTCTCCGGTTTCTTTCCAGATAACTTCATTTCTGATTTTATCCTTCAAAGAAATTCCGAGCGTATTAAACTCTACAGCGTGCTTGAGTTATTGGACCAGGACCGACTAACAGTGTCCACATTTCGGCACCGTGTGTAATAACGGGCAGGATGCAGTGGTTGAAGACCGTCTTCGAAAGGCTGCCCAACCGAACTGGATCCTACTGTCGACTTCTTTCTCAAAGTTGTGTCTACGGAGCTGGATGACTTGTCCTAAGTAGGTAGATTCCTTCACAACTTCGAGAAACGACTCTTCGATGTGGATTGGGCTCGGCAACACGTGTGAATTGTACTATCGGCCAAACTTCCGCATGCTCACCTCTAAGGCGATAATCGTACAGCACGGCTTACGACTCGATCGCCCGATGCAAGCGTTTTGACCAATGGGATGAACGAAACGTATTTTAGTCGTGTTCGTTATAACGTAATTATGTATAGAAGTGTGACACTCATACTAGGCGCGTGTTATGCTCACTTGTTGTGAGATCATTTTTAATGGTCTCGGCCAGCGAGAGCTCTTTATGAATTATTATTGTTGACAAGAAGTCATTTCGTACTTATATCTTCCGTTTGGTTTGGAAAATGTAATATGCTGTATATGATGTAGTATTGCTATATTTAATTAGTATCAATAATAAAATATTTCCATAAAAAATATAATAATTTGGAATAAGGAATGTCAAACAACAAATTATGTCTATTCTATACACTTTGATATTTACCTCTCTCCGACACATGGCTATGCTCTGTCGGGTATATAAATTTAGTTATTTATCATTACTTTCACTGCCTCTCCAATTTTCGCGATGTCCTATGCGATGCCGGCAAACAAATCGCAGCGAACGCGCTAGGTGCGTTAACCGACACTGCATAAAGGTATAAAATGTTTATATTGACATTTTTGTGTTTTATCAGCGTGCGACTTGTTACTTGTGCAGTGCTATTGGAAAGTAAATAACTGCATTTAAATGTGTTTAAACTTGGGAACTTAAAGCTTAATATCACGCATATCGATCCCTGAATAGAAAAATTGCTTTGAAAATCAGCAATATTCTTGAACGGCCAATCGAATGATACACCTATGGGATAGGAGAAAAAAGTTATCATCGCCACTTTACGTGCAAAGGACGTACCCTAAAAAAATGTTTTTCAAGATTTTAGTTTACTACTTTGTTGGCGTGATTAATATGTATACCCATGCCAAATTACAGTATTCTAGTAGTAAGAGTCTGTGAGCTAAGCCAGGGACAGACAGACAGACGGACAATGCGAAACTTTAAGGGTTCCTTGTTGACTACGGAACCCTAAAAAGGAGCAAGTTACGTAGTTTTGTTAGAAATTGACAACATTTGGTATATTTTTCTTTTATTGCTCTGTTTTGATTGAAATAGCAAAATTACAGTAGTGTTTGAACCAATAGTTGACGCAGTTTTTCAGAGATTTTTGTTTATTGCTGTCGCAACTTTTGCAACTGCAATAAAAATAAGTTCATTATCTAAGTACCATTGTTATTGGTCGACAACCGGTTAAACAATAGGACGGCTTAATAGAAGGGCCATAAAATACGGTCATAAAAAATGACAAAATATTTCTTCAACACACTTGCTTGTAAAGTGACTCTTATAGCAACGCATTTAGGTTCATAATTCAGCGTTTATTACACTAGTATTTTTACTTTACAGTTATTTTTCTCAATCTCCGCAAAGAGTTTTTATATCTAAAAACAATGAATATTTTTGAGAATAAATAAACTATTTTAGGATACATTTATGATAAATCAATCATCAAAATTATTATCATTTCTTCAAATGATATATTTTTCACTACGAATTTACCTTAATTTGCGTATTCAAAACTTTATTTTGTTTTTATTATATTTTTATATGGGCTGTTCAGCGGTTTTGCCGTGCCTTTATTTACACCTGGACGCGCATCGCTAGCGTGGCGCGCGGAAGAAACGAAACCAGCACGCCATTTTCTATAAATACTCGTTAACGTTTTCGTTGTGTGGTTAATTATTATCAAAAATGTTGACTTCAAGTAGGGAAGAAGAGCGAAGAGCAACACGTAGATTTGACCACCCCCGGAAATTAAATCGAGGCACGAAACGCGAGTGACACGCCTTTTGCCACCAAAATCTAGAGAGAAATACCTAGCGGCCTACGAAACTATAATAACAATACAAGTCTGTTTTTTCCTCTCAAGTTGAAAACCATCGTATGAAACGCGTGTGTATTGATAATTACTCACTCGGCGCCCTTATCGCGCTCGTCTTCGGCTCGCGCGAACAATACCGGTTCAAGTGTAGTTAGTAACCAACATCACACACTTGTATCATAATGTACTAGTATGTCTGTTGTTATTTTTTGTTACCCGCCCAATACTCACACAAATGCATATTGCCTCTAATTGGACGAAACCAGGAAGAGGTGTGGTCTGTCACTAGCTGCGCTTGCCGCAGAAATATTTTCTCAAGTGAGCATGCTTAAGTTTTGCCGATAGTACATGCCGACGGGCTTCATTTAAGCTGTGCAGCATCTGGTCTAACTGTCCCAGCGTCTCGGACATTATGACGATGTCATCGACAAAGCGAAGGTGTGATGTGGGATACTAAGTCATTTATAAATCCTAACTAATATTATACATGCGAAAGTCAGTTTGTTTGTTTGTTTGTTTGTTTGTTTGTTTGTGTAAAACGGCTGAACGGATTTGAATGAAATTTGACACATGGGTAGACCAAGATCTGGGTTGAGACATAGGATAATTTTTATCCCGATATTCCCACGGGATTGAGACTTATGCGGGTGAAACCGAGGGCCCAGCTAGTATTCACATAACACTTAACATTAACATCACACCTGTCTTCCTCGGAGGGTTTTTTTTTTTTTTGAATGGGAAATCATCAAATAACTTCTCCCGCTCTGGGCGGAGCGGGAGGGTGTGTCAGACTCTTACTGACTAAAACCCACCCGTATTCCTTCTGGTTGCCTGTGTTGCCAGGGGCTTCAGTGACCCATTAGTACCTTCCCGCGACCCCGGCAGGCATCGGCCCTAGTGGACCCCTACTTTTGTGCTGACGACATCTCTTTGAGACGCGCGTGGAATACAACGCGCCGTCGACCCGGGCCTGGTCCTTGACGGACGGTGAGCTACCCATTGCTCACCGTCCGCAAGCCCGCGCCTACGGTGGTCGGAAATCCACCCGGGATTCCCGACGTCCAGGGCGTCTCCTGCGGCGGCTAGGGGCGAGAGGGCGCGAAACAGGCCTTTCCCTCAACCGTCCCGCTTCCTCCTTCGCGAGCATTAGTGCTTCGCAGGAGGAGGTGACGGCTGCCCATGCCCTCTCGCTCCGTACCATGGCCTGAACCAGGGCCGGACGAGAGAGATCTCTGCCGCCGATCGCCTCCACGAGGACACGGCGGTGCTCTGCCCAAGCTGGGCAGACCTCCACCGTATGCTCCAGCGTGTCTTCCGGGCGATCCACACAGTGGTGACACCCGGGCGTTTCCTCCTTCCGCCTTATCGCTTATACGTTTCCGCCTTATCCGACACAGGAACCTCCCGAAGCTGCCGTGTCCAGTGAAGACCTGCGTCAGGCGGAAGGTGAGGACGCCGTGGCGCCTCTCTAGCCACTCCTCAAAGAGGGAACTATCGCCGCAATCGTGGCGTGCCCAGCACTGGGTTGCGACAACCGTACTCTCCATGTCGCCATGAGATCCCGCCGGAGCTCCGTCCGCTGTACCGCGATTTCTCGCGGCAGCGGAGTTACGCCCCGGCGTTTCACCTCCTCGCGCCACTCCCATACGTGCGCGAGGACTTTTGCCTCCAGATCCCATGGCGGCAATCCGGCAAGGAGGCTCGCTGCCTCACAGGAGACCGTGCGGTATCCCCGGACCATCCGGATGGCCATGACCCTTTGGGCCGCACTCAACCGGCGGGCTGGCCGCAGCGCCAGAGAGCGCGCCCATACATCCTCGGAGGATTAGGCTACTTATTTTTTGTTGCTATGTGTTTTTAAATGTTTTATAAATAGTAAATATATCCAGTCTTCAATATCAAACGAATGATGACACTTACCTCAAAAAAATCTTCTATAAACCTCAACGAAAGGGCTGACACATCTGCAAAAAAAAGAAAGAACACGTGTTAAGAAAAACATTAAAACAAAAATAGCTAAAGACACGTCAGAGAAAACAGATTACATCATTGCTCTTATTGCGAAAATTATACCACTGCCATTGAAAATACAAATAGATTAACCGGCAAGTAGGGTTACCTTCCGTCCGGATTTTTCCGAATATGTCCGACTTTTTGGCCCTCCGTCCGGACTTTGTGCGGCCCTGTCATTCAGTCCGGTAAGGGGATGCGCTAAGGTAGCCCACGCAATTCAATTTTCTTACATTTTTCTAATTTGCTGGTCACTGTCAGATTGTTTGATGATTGATTCGCGACCGTAACAAATATGTATTTACAGAATCATTATTATGATAAAAACCATTAATACAACTCTGTAAGTTAGAATTGACGTAAAATGTCATGATTTTATGAAATAGTCATTCAATAAGGTAATTTGAACTTTAGAGAGTGGTATAATGATTTGTATGACTGTAATTCCGTAAAATACATGTTCATATACGCAATCTGATACTGACCTACGAATTGCAAAAACGTAAGAAAATTGGAATTTCTCATGCCACCCTGGTGCTTTCGCCTTAAGAGTTTATGTCTAGAATATTTAAAAAAAATGGAAACGCTTACCAAAAGAAAAAAAAAGAATTAAAAAGTCAAATTACTTTTTTGTACCTTTGTACATAAATGTCTTTTTTTTTTTCAGGACTTTTCTTTCGATGTGGTAACCCTACCTGCAAGGCCGTTTGAGCAATGGCTGCGGAAATATGTTGTTAATCGAACATCGTTAATAAATAATAATGAATACCTCTGGCTATGGGCAGTCACGATTTATGAATCCATAATCTATAAGCTTTATTGAAGAAAATCCAATTAGAAAGCTTAGTTTCAGACGGTCAGGTGAAATTTTAGGACAGTTTCTAGATAGAACTGTGTCGTTATCGGCAATGATTGGTGAAAATGGGAGTTTATGGAGACAAAATATTCCCGTAAGCTATTAAGCAGATACAGACGCTTCACTTTTGTTCATTTTTGTCTTTCAATTGGCATCTTTCACGTCAAGTGAAACATCTGAGCATAAAATGAAACGTAAGTAAAAAATTAAATTCCGATTTGAATAGGGAATATGTATTTTTTTCACTATATCAATAATAGACAGGAATTTAAACCCAAGAAAAGTAATAAAAGTTAAATTCAATTACTGCTTGTTGCTCAAAAAAATTATGAAACTCAACTCAACAATTTTCTACTACAGTTCAAACGACCGTTTCTGTCGCGGGCATGATGTGACGTCATTTGCCACAAAACTTCTTTGTTTACATCTGTTTGTAGTCCCAAATCATATAAATTAAATTATTTGTTGTGCTTTATTCAAGCAGAAATCACACTCACTTACTTACCTTAGTGAGATTTCAGCACTTTGCTAAGAATAGATTTTTATTAACATAGTTTCTTTCGTCACTTCTGGCGTTGTCGAAGACGACGCGATTTGAGTTTGCGTTCCGCAAAAAGACGCAACATAAATGTAAATTGTAAAATAAATAATGCATTAAAGAGTGTAAAGGAAGTTGTTTCTTGACTCCTACACAATGTATATTAAAATAATGGTTAAAGTATTGAATTACGTGCATATTCCCCATTAAACCTATCCTCGTTGGATTTATGTGCCGAAACTCGTCTACCGAATGATCGAAAAATTAAATAAAATGAGCAGATGAACATTCATCTGTTATTTAACTGTGTCGGTGTCGTGAGAACCTGGTATGAAACAAAAACGATCATTCAGTCGAGTGAAGCGTCTGATATCAGTTTTAGTACCTAAATCAAGTAAAATTACAGTATCCCATTTTGACCCGTTTTTAAAACTAGACCCAAAGATTTGTTAAAGGTCAACATCAACCATTGTTCTCCAAGAAAATCGTCAGGCCAAAAAAATTAACTAGGAAACAGAGACAAAAATGTAAATTGACAAACAAACAAAAAACCCAGAATCCGGTATACATGTCACCACCGCAGAAAAGCTGGCCATGGGTCATGGCAAATATGAAAATAATGGGAAAATAATGATAGATAGCCACATAATTATCCGACAATTTCAGAAAACAGAAAGTTAAACTTGAATTTAGCGATGATGGTATACGGAAGGAATTTCAAACGATGGTTTTTAGAAACAAGTGAAGTATTTACGACGATGTAGAAAGTACTTATAGGAGAAATGTAGAAATAATACTTCTGAATCAATTGCTTGCAATGATAAATACTTAAGAAGAGTAGACAATAATTCAAGTGTTTACACATGATATTCAAGAAAATTACATAATATAGTTGCACATAATTATAGTTATCAACGTTGAATACAAAACATCGATTAATATTGTCTTAAGTCCGCACGAGCGCTCTTTTTAACGCGGCGTTACTTTCCGCGCACTAGAATTTCAACGCGCTAGGGATGCACTCTGGTAGAGTCTCAACGCTCGGTCCGACGCCGAGAGTTAAAAGTCCACGGTCAAAATCTTCTCGTTAAAAAAGCGTCAGTGCATATAAGGGCACTTTCCGTCTGTCTCTTTATCCACTTAGTTTTTCGAACTACACTATAGATTTTGATGGGATTTTCAACATCATTAGGAAAATTTAATGAGAAAGGACATGTTGACATATCACATCATAAGATTGCACCCCTGTGAAACAGGGGTGGACAGTTAGTAAATTAATCATCCTGAATAAGAACCGTGCTGTAATGGCATAATAAAAGCCACGAGTAAAAAAATAAATATAGACAATAGAGGAGTTTAGTTGAGTAACGGTAGTAAAAAAATAAACCTACAATCACTAATTGAGCCTGTCATCAATTCAGATAATAAACAATACAATTCCAAAAACATAAAATCTGAATTCAGTGATGATATAAGTCGCAAAGAATTTCAACCGCTGAATTGATTATTAGATACAATTGTTGAACTTGAACAATACTCTAACAGGGGCGTTGTTGTAATGATTGAGCTAATGTCATTGACAATGTTCCTTATCATTGTGGATGGTGTTTCAATCATAATTAAAATCTGTAGCTGGGTGTTGGGGTACACATTGAGACGGGTTCCGTAGACAATGTGAATAAGACTGGGCGCAAACCAAGGACTAAAGAGCAATGGAGAAGATTGACTTTTATTGAAATTTTTATTGCTTGAATACGAGGTGTGTATTTTATGTATTTTTTTTTTGTATTGTTCGTTTTATTTGTGCAGAATAAACAATTCTTCTTTATTTGTTTCATTCTTTTTTTAGTAAATAAGATCATGCAGCAAAGTGGCCAAAACCTGGTGCATCTATTTAATTTCATCAACAGTTTCAAGGCTCGTGCAGACTGGGGCGATATCGCAAGTGCGACTGGCATATTGCGGTCTGTCGCGCCCGTGATATCTTTACTCAAAAGTTTATCAACACACATAGACTTATTGAGATGACTCCGATTCGCGCCTTGACGAAAATGAAAGGCTTTTTTTTACTACAGAAAGAACTCTAAAAAATCAAGACATTGGATTTTACCAGACTAATTTTCACGCATGATTTTAATTTAAATCGTTTAACATTCAGTGTTGTTTCGTTAAAATTATGACTATACGTTCATTAAGCGTTTAAAACTTTGAAACGATGACATTTGATTTAGTACCACCAAAACGATCAAGTGTGATTGATGATAATACATTGTAATATTTATTGGCTTTAATCATTCGACTCTCAACTTAACTAATGATTTAGTGTGTTCAGACTTGTCTAGCGTTTTTAAATGTCTGATGGAGAAATACTTGTGAATGTAAAAATTATATGGGTATTTGGGTTCAATGTTGAATCCTTACAATTTACATTATGAAAACTATGTAGATAAAGTCTACATAGTTTTCATAATGTAAATTGTAAGGTAACTTGAGGCAGTGATTTTTGGCACCGCAGATTAAGGGTCCAGTAATCCCCATTGACCGTAGCCATACCAATGCGCGTCCCGCTCACGCCGCGCCACCGTTCGGTTTCATAGGGAATATTTATTTTTAGTAACGAATATATGAATATTTGAAAAAAGTCAAAGATATTATTATAAATAATGAAATAGTCTGTTCATACAAAAAAAAAACATGAAAACATCTGAATTAGTTTGAAAATAATAGCGTTTTTTATGCTTTGGGTAGATGGGATGGGATTACTTCCTGAATTTATTTCATAAAGTATTTTACCATAATACTTAATTATTCACATATAAAATTAATGTGTATGTGTTCTAATTTAACATACATTTTCTGCATAACTTACTTGCATTATGTGAAGGCGTAATAACTCATTTAAATGTCACCAAATTCATTTAACATTACATAACATCACGTACACCCACATTTCGCCAGTTATGTTCAAGTCCCATGTAATAGGGGGCGAGCTTATTGCCATCAACCGGGCAAATCCAGACTCCGGGCTGCCACTGAGAAAATCCAGACAGAAAAACCCAATAACACTTTGCCCGACCCGGGAATCGAACCCAGGACCTCATGCTCAGCAGTAGCTCTTGCAAATACTAGACCAACGAGGCAGTCAATTCATATATCTGCGCCTTAAGTGTGAAGTCCTAAATAATCCAAATTCCTTCCATTCCACGACGGCCGCAGTTTACGATGGCACGCTAAATCCATCGCCACTGGTCGCATTTGTCTATAGCAGGTTCTTTCAGTACTAGCATAATTATTTCAATCACTTTTGTTCCAACACTAATAGGCTTTACTTCCCGTCCTCCAATCATAAAATCTCCATCACCCAAATCATTATCAACAAACCCACAACTAAGATCCGGGAGTCGGTCCACTCACAGCCCGTCGCGTTCCAAATCCGTGCGACCGCGACTATTAAACCAATTACGCGACAATCGCAGCAAAAACGCGACAGTCGCACGATATGAGCCACTGGGTTGAAGGTGAGAGGGAAAGAAAAAATATAGTGATGGAAGGTTCGCAGAAGATGTCTTTAATGCGATGTAAGTGTTGACGGGCGCATGAACTATGGGAGTTTGCGAAGATAGTTTGTGAATATGTTGCGTTTTGTAGCGGTATATTAAAAACGCAGGCAAAAAACAGTTCATAGAAACTTTTATTTAAGACGCAGATATACGACCAACCCGCACTGGGCCGTCGTGGTGGATTACGGCCCACTCCTTCTCACAGAGAGGAGGCCTGTGTCCCAGCTGTGGGAATATTGCATATAATAAATTATAGGCTGATTGAACATATGATTTTAGTGACTTTTAAATCTGATAATACGCCTTCATATAATCTAAGTAAATCAAGCAAAAAATGTACGGTAATTGGTCAAGGACAGCTAATGAGACACAATTGATTTTCTATTGTTTGACTCCAAATCAGTTACAGGTTAACCTGTTAAGCACCGCGCGGCACCGATTCGGAGTCAAACAACAGAAAATCAATTGTGTCTCATTAGCTGTCCTTGACCAATTAATTAGCCTCAATATGATTGGACAATACAATTGGAAAGTACCGACAGTCTCAACATCCTTAGTTTCTAACTCTTAACATATCGATATCATTACAGTTAGCACTGCTACAAGGCAGTAATCGTTCATAACTTGTGATAAGTTTAACTATTTTAAGTTTCTAACTATATTGCCAACCAACGTAGTTTCTGACTTCCGTCTGCCATATATCGCAATAATGGTAGATATTATTCTAGGTTATCTACCAGTAATGGTAGATAACCTGGAATAATAAACTGAGTCTTCACTTCCATCGGTACCAATTAATTTTTAAAAAAGAAAAAATAACGTATTTGGACACAGCTCGTGAAACAAAGTAAAAAAGTGAAAATAATGTTTTAACACCAATAGTGTGTGCTTCACGGCTGCGCCAAAAAGGTCCATTTCAGCATTAATGCCAGACAGATGCTGTCTGACGCTGGTTTTCTAATGAACCTTTACGGACAAGTGACGGGGAGTACAAACAGTTTCTAAATATCTAATACATCATTTTTATGGTTCCGTAGTAAACAAGGAACCCTTATAGTTTCGCCATGTCCGTCTGTCTGTCTGTCCCCACTGTAGCTCAGATAAGCTTAGTACTAGAAAGCTGTAATTTGGCATAGGTATACATATTAATCACGCCGACAAAGTGCTAAAATGAAATCTTGAAAAAAACATTTTTTTAGGGTACCTCCTTTGCACGTAATGTGGGGATGATATTTTTTTTCTCGTCTAACCCATAGTGTGGGGTATCGTTGGATAGGCCGTTCAAAATATTGCGGGTCTGTGAACACTACTTTTCTATTCAAGGATCCGCTTGCTTAATACTATGCATTAAAGTACTATTTTTTGTTAGAGTCAAGCGTCCCCCCCTGCCAGCTAAATGGTTGTTTATGGAGATGTGAAAAAAATCATGGCAGTAGTACATAATATAATTAAATTAAAAGGAAAACTATATATACACAGCTAAGTAGGCTTTACAAGTTAACGAGTTATAGTCGACCAACATAAATTTGCAGTTGGAGAATTGACCGTGGCATATATCGATGTATGGGAACAGGTTTTTCAACTACAATGTTGTAAATTAATAAATAATGCAATATAATAACATAAACAGAAAAAAATACAAAATATACGAAAACAACAAGAACTGTCCCAGCAAAACCTGTTCTTAGCTTTTGATTTCCTTTCCTTTTTGCTGTGCTAGCATTGGTTGGGCCACCTATCTTTACCTTAGGATGGAAATTTTCTTCATAAATTTAATTATTTGTCGTTTCAAGATTTGATGGATTTCCCTAGCTTTTGGTCGATATGAAATTCCGAAAGCTTTTATTAGGTCATAACCGTAGTTTAGTATCGCAATTTAGTGGTCGCAGATTCTTAGATTCTTTTTAGATCTCAAGACATAATTCTGTGACACCCACTTTAAAAAAAGTCGATTTTTTACCATCGAATACTTTAGCCAGAACATTTTTTCTACAACATTCTATCACAAAACAGTTATGTTATAATCCAATAGAACAGTTTTGCTTGTCGTGACAGACGGACATAACCCCGCAATGCATAACAGTTCTGCATCAGTCATACGCAGTTACACTTAATGGAATTTGAATGATTTGAACGTTGGTTTGGGGTCCAAAGTTTGAGGGGCAGCGGATGAAGAAGCGGAGCGTTTTGAATAGTTTTGGCTGAAAAAAGTGCTAAAAAATCTTAAGATTGCACCTGTAATCCCAGAAGGGTTAGCCAGAGGTGCAAAGGTGTAAATGTGGGTATACTATAGAGTACACCCACATTTTAGTTCTATGTAAGGCCTATTCGCTATTCGTTCTTTTTCTGAGCTTTTAATATTTGAGAATGACTTTGAAATGCTGTCACAAACTTTCATAAATCATCATCCAGAGGTCAGGGTGAATCTACAGACGTTGTGAACTAATTATAGGCTATAAGCGTACTTTCAGTCTTCAAATTTCAGGATTCCCAAAATTTTGTGGCACTAAATTAAACTGATTTTTTTTTTTCAATTTTGTGTCCGTCTTAAGACGCTGACAACACCTAAACCGCGGTCACTGTCTGTTTGCATAGAAAAGAAAGAGAAGCGCGATGACGCAACGCTTGTAATTTATTGCAAAATATGAAGCAATTATCTATTTACTCAAAATTGAGTTGAGTAATCGAAAATAAAAAACAACCAAGTTCTGCATTCAAATATGACGCTCTTGTTATTAATTAAATACGTAACGTATGTTGATATTTAATACAGATATTTTGGATTAATGCTCAAGGTAAGATGTTAGTTTAACGTTAGTTTGTATCGAGATTTTTCTTTCAAAACGTGTTTTGGTAACAACCAAGTTTCGGGAAATATGTTCAAAATTAACATATATTTTTTCTGCTACCACAAACTATACAGATTTGGCAATTTTTTTTCTTAAGAGAAGCCAAGTCTGGTCAATTTGGTCTTGTCAGCGCCTTAACTCCGCTTAGCTAAACTTCCTCGCTCCGCTTCCACATCATGACCCCCCCATTTCGGTAACCAGGCCTGTGGGGCACTCGTGTCATTAGATTCGTCACGCGGAGCCGGCGCGTGCGCTTAAACACTTACTTTTTAGGGTTCCGTAATCAACAAGGAACCCTTATAGTTTCGCTACGTTCGTCTGTTTGTCAGTCTGTCGGCAGCTTAGCTCACATACCCTTAGCACTAGAAAGCTGTAATTTGGCATGGGTATTCATATTAACGCCGACAAAGTGCTAAAATAAAATCTTGAAAAAAAAAGTTGTAGCGTACCATTGCACGTAAAGTGGGAATTATATTTAATTAATTTCATAGAGTGTCTTTATTTATTGGTAATATCTACATCATTTAAAAACTAACAAACTTAAAATAATAATAATTATATGTACAATTATAAAAAAGGGAGGGCAAAATATCAAAGGGCGTCAAAAAATTCGTCCGCATCGCTGTCAACAGGAAAAGTACCCAAAAGGCTGGCAGCATTACCACGTTGTATGGCAATGCTGATTCTTTGGCCAAAAAATAGACCAGCCCTCTGGTCACGTGAGGAGTCGACCAATTAATTTCATTAGAATCATTTTTCAGTATCACCAAGCGCCTATCCACAATATGCCAGGAGCGTGCCCTCAGCTTTTTCGGAGATTTTATGCGTTCATCTAAGCATGGTGGAAGGTAAACGCGCTCAAGGCAGAGCACCGGCAAGATGGTCAGACGCGATCAAGAAGTTTGCTTAAGACCGCCCATTGTGTCACCCCTTGTAAAATTTCAACATTTTTATCTGTAATTTTTATGGTGTACATAATAAAGAATATTCTATTCTATTCTATTTTTGCTGGAGGTAGCATTTACCGAGCGGTCCACACTGCAGAAGACCGCATAGCTTGGAGACGCGTCGTATGTGGTCGCGATCCTCAGCACTTTTTTTTTTGTTTTGGATTAAAAAATCATCAAATAACTTCTCCCGCTCTGGGCGGAGCGGGAGGGTGTGTTAGACTCTTACTGACTAAAACCCACCCGTATTCCTTCCGTTGCCTGTGTTGCGGGGGCCTCGGTGACCCATTAGTACCTTCCCGCGACCCCGGCAGGCATCGGCCCTAGTGGATCCCTACATTGTGCTGACGACATCTCTTTGAGGCGCGCGTGCATTACGACGCGCCGTCGACCCGGGCCTTGTCCTTACCAAACAGTGAGCTACCCATTGCTCACCGTCCGCAATCCCGCGCCTATGGTGGCCGGAAATCCGCCCGGGATTCCCGACGCCCAGGGCGTCTCCTGCGTCGGCTAGGGCCGAGAGGGCGCGAAACTTGGCTTTCCCTCAACCGTCCCGCCTCCTCCTTCGCGAGCATTACTGCTTCGCAGAAGTAGGTGACGGCTGCCCATGCCCTCTCGCTCCGTACCATGGCCTGAACCAGGGCCAGACGCGAGAGGTCTCTGCCGCCGAACGCCTCCACGAGGACACGGCGGTGCTCTGCCCAACCCGGGCAGACCTCCACCGTATGCTCCACCGTGTCCTCCGGGCGATCCACACAGTGGTGACACCCGGGATCCTCAGCACTGAGGGAACGATAAAGAAGATGTGCTTTTTAGTTTATCTTAGAGGAAACCTGAACTTAACCGACAACAAGTAGGGTAACTGCTATAATAACTGGCCACTCATAACGGCGACCAGTCGGTTGTCTTTTAAACTGAAGGCACGTGAACATATACGTAAGAAGTTGGCAGAAACATCCTAGCGCTGATATTTTGCTGGATTCGTTTTCTCCTCTACTGATCGTTATTTCCCCACTACCGATCGTTATTTCTCCTGACAAAGGTATTCTGTTTATATGTATGTATCTACGTATCTATTATTGTATTGTATAGTTATTTTCGTGTTATCTATCCCTTATGTTGCACCTGCCATGTGTCTTCTCTGCATCACCCTAAGGTTAACTGGTAGAAAATGCCTCAGGCATTAAGTCCGCTTTTGTACGGTATTTATTTTACTTGTGCATAGTTTTAATAAATAAATAAATAACAAAAGAGGTAGAAACAACGAAAAAGCAATAGATACGGGAATATTTTTTGTCCTTTTCATTCATAAGCTTGCTTGCATTACCCTGTTTCTAACTCTTTTGTTATGAGTGGCCAATTACTACAGTTACCCTACACTGATAACTGTACCTTTTACAATGTATTTTAAATCTGATCACTCAATTGACAACATCTACAGATAAGAAAGGTGACCTAAACATACCATAAAACACTCCAAACAAATTAAGTATTCCACCATTAGGTTTCATTAAACTAATCCTACATATCAGTTTTTTACCATCCTTATCCGACTCAGTCACGATTCTTAATTAATAAGAAAACGGTGTTTTTTGCCGCCGTGACATCAAGTCAGTCGTGACTTGTTAGTCTTTACCGACTTGCGGAAAGTAAGGTAATGTGTTTGACATTTTCGTATCACGGATGATCACGCAGTTTGATGTTCTCTTGAAGGTTAACTTGAATTTCTTGGTGTGAATCACTGTTTATTTCAGAGGTGCTAAAGGTATCTTGAATATTTATCAGTGAAAAAACATGTCTTTTCGAATCTTGAGCGTTAAGCGGAAGATAGAATAGAATACTCTCTATTATGTACACCATAAAAATAACATCTATAAATGTAGAAATTTTACATAGGGTGACACAATGGGCGGTCTTATCGCTATAAGCGATCTTTTAAAGACAACCTTTGGATGGATTAGGGGGGAAGGTACCGATTAATTTGGAGTAGTAGAGAGTAATTGAATGGTTGCCGAGATGGTCGGAGTGATGGCAGACCAACAGCCAGATTTAAAGACATTCAGAAGTTCGAGGGTAAGACTTCGTTGAGACTCGCACTGACCAGGGAAGCATGGCGCAAAAGGCAGGAGATCTTTACTCGGCAGTTGGTGGAACAAGGTTGTCGATGATGATGACGAAAATCAATTAGTTTTTTTTTTAACTAGTTGCGCCCCGCGGTTTCACCCGCATAAGTCTCGATCCCGTGGGAATACGGCTAAAAAGTATCCATGTCCTAATCCAGATCATGGTCTATCCATGTGCCAAATTTCATCCAAATTCGTTCAGCCGTTTTATCGTGAAAGCGTAACAAACAAACTCACTTTCGCATTTATAATATTAGTTAGGATTAATTAGTGATACTCATTATGTCTATGAAGTTTCGCTATTCAACTAAATTTGACCCTGTATAGGTATCACTTACATCAACACTTCATTTACCGTTTCAAATCAATAACTTCCTTCACTCAAACGTAAATTGACATTCACTCAACAATATGCAAATCAAACAATACTAGACCGTGAGAAGATCTATCAACAAACTATTTCCATAGACTAAGAAATCCGTACAGAAGCGAAAAAGTAGTAGGTACTTTCTTATGCAGAATATTTATTAAAAAAAATTATAATTTTTACAATCCGCCCGTCCCTGCATCGCACGGTCTTAAAACATCGAGATTTCATCACTATATGTTATCTAAATATTAATGTAATAATATCATAAGTTTTACAATAATTTAATAATAATGATAATTTTTTATTTTATTTTTATAAAATAAGGTACAGTCTGTTATAAAGTTGGACGATAACTTAGGAATAGTTTACATCTGGGATGAGTAGGTACAGATACAGTTTTACGATCTGATGTCCTAGCTTGGTTACTTAGTAGCCTGTTAAGGACAATCAGCCCTCATTTCCCGAAAAATAGAACAAAAATATTGCTTAGACTGTTACATAATTAAAAACAAATTGATAAACTAATAAAAGTCCAATACAAGAACTGTGTGTTTGTGTGTGTGTTTGAGTGAGAGTGTGTGTGTCTGTATTATGAGTTACCTCATTGTTGCAAGAAGGGATTCGATATCATCATAATTTTTGGTTGAAAGAAATTCAGAAGTCCGCTTTTTGCATGTTAGCTTACAACATGGTTGCAGTGGAATTATTGCATTTAAACTTCATATATTATACATATAAATTTTCCCTAAATAATTGTAAAAACCGCATGATGACAAGCGACTTTAATTTATAATATATGTATTTAGATTTGTCAAAAATCGAGTGTGTTGAACGCATCATACGCCTCAAAACTGAAGCCTAATAGCGCGATATACCGCCGAATACTCAAAAGCAATTCGCCTTTTGGTATTTTAAGTCGCCTGTGGGTGTCATGCTGACTCTTTCACTTTTAAGGCTTACTTTAGCGACGTAAATACGTATAAGAACATCTTAAAGTTTGAATATTCGGGGACTAGAATGCGCGGGAGTGTCTACTTTGTTATTCTACGAGTATGATCACCACCAGTAAAACTAACAAGAATGCACCGTGAGATTAGAGCCTACGTGCTAAATAATGTTAATCTACTCAATGTCGGCCACGTCTTCAAACAGAGCGAGAATAATCGAGATGTGTCATAGTTTCTCTTGTAGTATGAGGCGATAGAAATTAGTGCAGTGTGGATTCACAGAAGCTAATATGGAAATTTCCATTTATAGCGTGTGATTGGAGAGGTGCTTTTCCAGCTGCTTTTAAGCTGACGATGCTGGGCAATGTGATGTAGCCAGCAAAATTAATCGTTTAACAAATTGACCCCCTACGTCAATTTACCGTGTTATAGTAATTTCATAGAACTGTCAAAGGATGGCGATTGTGATTTGAAAAATTAATTGTTCAGCAAAACTTAAACTGCCTTACAGTTTAAGTTTTGCTGAACAATTAATTTCCTTGACTTTATGCATGATTTACGATACAATTTAACAAAGCCACAAAGCCCGAATTTGAGCACGATCGCTCAAGAGAGGTAAACAAACCGGTCTGAATATAGATTTGCCTGTCCTTTTTTTTTGGGTGGGAAATTATGAAATAACTTCTCCCGCTCTGGGCGGCGCGGGAGGGCGTGTCAGACTCTTACTGACTAAACTCCACCCGTGTTCCTTCCGTTGCCTGTGTTGCCAGAGGCCTCGGTATCCCTTTCGAAATTTCGCGCGAACCCGGTAGGCATCGACCCTAGCGGACCCCTACAGAATTTGCCTAGATAATTATGAAAGTATGAGATATCAGTTCTGACTGGAACAACGTTCTATAATTGGGTCCTTCGATCCAGGAATTTGTTTTACGAAAATGTTCAGTATGATATTTATTATATTACATTAAAAACTGATTCAGCCAGACAATCGCTCTATGAAAACAATGATGACTCTATACAAAATAGTCTCAGTCAAAATTGTCTAAAATCGAATGCAAAAACTATATTGATAAAAGACAAAACTGTTCTATCTACGGCACAGACAAGCTGTTTTAACTGTGTGTATGTGCGTCCTGTCTAAGCTTTAAGGCGCTCAGAAGACCTAATTGACCAAAATACGCTTCTCTTAAGAAAAAAAAATTGCCAAATCTGTATAGGTCGTGGTAGCGGAAAAGATATATATGTTAATTTTGAACATATTTCCCAGAACTTGGTTGTTACCAAAACACGTTTTGAAAATAAATCTCGATACAAACTAACGTTAAACTAACATCTTACCTTGAGTTGTAATCCAAAATATCTGCATTAAATATCAACATACGTTACGTATTTAATTAATAACAAGAACGTGTTATGTGAATGCAGAACTTGGTTGTTTTTTATTTTCGATTACTCAACTCAATTTTGAGTACCTAAATAGATAATTGCTTCATATTTTGCAATAAATTACAAGCGTTGTGTCATCGCGCTTCTCTTTCTTTCCTATGCAATCTGACAGTGACCGCGGTTTAGGTGTTGTCAGCGTCTTAATACTTAACGTAACAATACATCACGCCTGTAAGAAGGGTTAGGCAGAGGTGTACCTATAGTACACCCACATTTCGCCAGTTACGTTTAAGTCCCATGTGATAGAGAGCGAGCTTTTTGCCATCAACCGGGCACAAACCCAGACTCAGGGCTGCTACTGAGTCATTCCTGATGGAAAAACTCAATAACACTGCCCGATCTGGGAATCGAACCCAGGACCTCATGCTCAGCAGTAGAGCGTGCGACCACTAGACCAAAGAGGCAGTCAGTAGAACTGCTTTAATACTTCTTATAAACAAATAATATAACCTATATTACGAGTATACATAGCGACGGTTAAAAGGTAATAAGGCATAAGCGACATTTTGGTCGAAAATGAGTTATGATTGCCATCCTACTTAAAAATAGATATTAAGTGAGATGGCATTGATTTCATTTTCGACCAAAATGTCGCTTATGCCTTATTACCTTTTAACCGTCGATATGCATATGTCCAGTGACCAATATGAGCAATCAGTTTGAAACTAATCCTGATGAGATTCGATCTAGACGTTTTGAGTTCAGACTAGCTATAGATATTTATGAGAAACGAGTTCTACTATAGGAAGTGTTCGTTGTGGTATTTATTTATATCAATGTTTGCTTGCGAAGTTGTAATTAATAATGCTATTACAGGTTTTATCATCAAAAATTAGTTGGTATCTGGTTTTAACTGAGTGTTCTAAGTTCTAATTTATAACGCTACTTAATCATGATCTGGTGGTAAAAAATAAATTAGGAGAATATTCTGTAATCAAGTCTGGTTGTCAACTTTGTTAAGTAAGTTTTCATTATGGGAATACCCACTCAACTTGACGAGCATACAGGTAGTTTTGAAGTTTTCAGAAAATGGTACCTAGAAAAAGATACAGGGTTCTTCAAATGACAGAACAATGACCATCCAAACTCAATGAATGAAGTAGCACACTTCATTTTTTTTAATTTGAAGTGTGCTACGTCAACAATTTACTATTGCAATAAGATATTTTTCTTTTTCATATCACCCAAAGAGTCCCAAGAGTTCCCAAATTCCCTTCACTTCTCAGACTTCCGATCTGGTATGTCGTGACATTGAAAGACGTCTTATCATACCACGTCCGAATGTTTGCCGACTTCTCAATAACTTCGCTGACAGCCTGTCTCAACCGACTGGACACATTGACAGATTGCTACTAGAATTATTTATGCATGAAGATCTTGTTTTGGCACAGTGAAAGTGGGCTGAACTAATTAAAATGGCATTACTGAGTGAGAGAAATGTTAGTGAGGTGGTGTTAGGTTTTGTGGGGCTAACGGCGTGATGGTTACTAGAATAAACACTTGAATGGTTTTTGTTTGTGATAATTACAGGTGACTTGAGAGAAAAAGTCATAGAGTAATTTTGCGTGCCGAACTTACAGGTTTCTTATTCTGAGAGATTCCATAAGCGCACTCGCACACTGCATACTTTTATTAATTGGTCAAGCACAGCTAATGAGACACAATTGATTTTCTATTGTTTAACTTCGAATCGGTGCCGCGCGGGGCTTAACAGGATGTCCTAAAATCAGTCAGTTTGTCAGTTTTTTTTTTTGTATCTGTTGATTTGATCTTTACTGTTTCATTAAGCTCCCACAAAAAATCGGCCACCGATTGTATGCCTCACAGTGTGTCACTAAAATTTGCATTAACTTTTGATAACACGGAATTGTGTTGTGGTTTTAATAGCTACTCATAATCATATCTCGCGTGCCATTACGGTTTTTATTTATTTTTGTATTTTTGTTTTATGATAAATTGTCTTTTTGTTTATTTTTTATTGCCCTGGTGGGATTTATATGTGTCCGTGGCATCATAGCGGGCCCTATTAGAATACCAGCGCTGCTGTATTTATTTTTTAAATATCGTAGCATTATGCTGAGATACGAGGTGCATTCAATAAGTACCTAGCCTCATCGCCAGTTGGCGCTGTAGTTTCAAAAGAGTTTTACCACAGTGTAGCACATTCTTTTTTAATTCTTTTTTCAAATTTTCATTCCAATCCCTTCATTTGTTTTAATTTGACAACTTATGGAAGCGAACGTGTCGATCGGTTTTACAAAAATGGAAAAAGAGCAATATCGTTCGGTGATTCAATTCCTATTTTTGGAAGGGAAAACGCGCATCGAAATCAAAGAGCGCTTGGATGCTGTGTACGGTGACTCTTCTCCATCGATGGCCACCGTCAAGAATTGGTTCAACGAGTTTGCACGTGGCCGTACGTCGGTTTTTGATGAACCACGTCCAGGTGCACCGAAAACAGCTGCTACGGAGGAAAACATTAAAAAAATCCATGATTTCGTATTGGCAGATCGCCGATTGAAGGTTCGGGACCTAGCTGAGACTGTAGGCATTTCAGAAGGAACAGTGCATCATATTCTTCACGAGGAACTCGGCATGAGAAAGCTGTCGGCGCGATGGGTGCCGCGTTTACTCACACCAGAAAACAAGCGCAACCGTGAGACCACATCTGAGACGTGTTTGGCGCTGTTTAAGCGGAATCCAGCGGAATTTTTGCGTCGTTTTGTGACCGTCGATGAAACCTGGATCCACTGGTACACACCAGAGACCAAGGAGCAATCAAAACAATGGATCCAGACCGGGGAACGTGCTCCAAAGAAGGCGAAAACTGTAAAATCGGCCGGAAAAGTTATGGCCACCGTTTTCTGGGATTCACAAGGTGTGATCTACATCGATTACCTCGAGAAGGGTAAAACAATTACAGGGCTTTACTATGCAGATTTATTGGGCCGATTCGACGCCGAATTAAAGAAAAAACGACCCCATCTGGCGAAGAAAAAAGTGCTGTTTCACCACGACAACGCACCGGTTCACACGTCTGCCGTTGCCATGGCCAAATTGGTCGAATTACGCTACGAATTGTTGCCCCATCCACCGTATACTACAGATTTGGCCCCTTGTGACTTCTTTCTGTTTCCTAATCTGAAAAAATCACTCGCCGGGAATAGATATGGATCGAATGAGGAGGTCATCGCCGCCACGGAGGCCTATTTTGCAGAGTTTGACAAAAACTATTTTTCGGACGGGTTAAAAAAGTTGGAGCATCGCTGGGCTAAGTGTATCGAACTAAAAGGAGACTTTGTTGAAAAATAAATTGCCACTTTTCCAAAATTTTCGTTTACTTTTTGTAGGCTAAGTATTTATTGAATGACCCTCGTAGGAGCCTTTAAGGCGTCGCACAAGTCGTTTTTATTGATTTTCTTTGTTGTTTTTTGTTTATTCGAAGTTTAGTTTTAAATGCTCCTTTTTTACTCTTTGTATTTCTTGTGCGTGTCCCAAATAAAATATTTTTCTCTCTTTCTTTCTATCCATTCATATTAAAGGCTCAGACTGGGGTGATAAAGCGGGCGCGACAGGCAGAAATATGGTTGTCGCGCCCGCGATATCGCCCCAGTCTGTAAGAGCCTTAAAGCAACAGAAATTGGTGGAACGGTAGTTACTGTGCGTTCAAATAATGGAATAAATGGAAACTGGAATATGTAGTTCCATTTTTAAATAAGTTTTTTTTTTTTTCATTTTTTATGATGCGATGAAATTACAAAACTTTGATATAAAAAAAAATACAAGTCATAGCGAAGCCGGACTTGAACTCTAGTACCTACCAGAAATGATAGAAACTATGGATTACTTGAATAAAAACATAATGACACAAAAATCGGGACGCACTAAGGGGCCGGGTAAAAAAAGACCACGCGTGTTTGGTTCTTCATGACTGACTATTTGTCTTGGTAGGCATCATAGTTTTTGGTCCTTTTGTTAGCACCTCTGTCTAGCCCTTCGGGGAACACAGGCGTGATGTTTTATTAAAACCAATGACACTTCAAGAAATTCGATATATTTTACGATCATTTCGCGACTGCAAATCAAGCTCCACATGTCGAAAGTTCTGTTTACACTAATAAATTAATTAACTATGTCACCCAAGATGAATTAAATTAAATTAGTAATAAATTTTGCTAACCCAATTGTTTTGACATGCTATTAGGACCAATATCGTATAGGTAATAGACTAGTTTCTGAACATCTAGTCAAAGATCGGACAACTTCGGAACACTTCGTGAGTTATCGTGTTACTTTGTGACAGTTCGCACCTAAAGATGGAGGCGAAAGAAACCGTGATTGGCAATTAAAGTTTTCAATTTGTGTAATTTATTTTTAAATTATGTTTACTTTTGTAAATGATGGGTGTAATTACGTTCACAGTATTTCAATCAAGCGTTTAGTTTGTCGTCTCTTATTTAATTACAAAATTAGTTACATTTTATTAGAAGCTATCTATAATTTAATGAGTGGTCATTTACTCAAAATTTTTAATCTAGTTTCTAGACTAAAATAAACTGACAAATAGGATCATGGTCAGAAAAGATTTTCAAACGCAATCTTATAGATATCGTTTAGTTAGATATTAATTCTTTAAATTGATCGTCATTTCATCGTGCAGCAGAACTGTATCTGTTAAGTAAATTAAGTCATTCATACAGTAGCTTATTTGACCTAGATTATATTTCCTATTCATAAATCAAAAAGCGTGTAAATATTATCTTACTACATCAACGTCTTAAACCAATAATCATAACCTCAGCTCAGCCGATAACTGTGAGCCTCACCCTAGCTCAAACAAAATGTCAGTAGATTTTTTTAACGAATAGCACACATACATTTACACCATTAATTTATGACATTAGGAAGTGTAAAATGTCGCGAAATCCGTTCTTAAAAAACAGTTATGGGATCATTTATTTTTATGGTCTAGTGTTGCCACTGCGGTATTTCTTAGTGTTTCTTAATGTCTATAAATGTTGGGACTTATGCCACATTCTTGCATAATTTGGGTTTTATAGTCTTTGGGTGCGTTAATTTACTTACTTGTTTAAGGATGTCACTAATTAACGGTACGTAGTTGCCACAGGCACGTTCTCGACCAATCTAATGTAGTTGTGAACTCCTTTACCTAATAGAATTAAGACTTGAGTCAATTAATGTAAGATATTTTGAATTTTTGCCAAGAAATATTATGAATTTATTAGTTTTATTCAGAAACAATACTTTTCTTATTTATTTATTTTTATGTATTTTATTATTTATGTACACATAGTAAAATACATAGAGATACGACATAATTATAATTTTAGTGCAAAGGTACCTACTTATTTATTTTAAAATATTTTTGGTCCTTCGAGCCGGGTAGATGTCTCGCCCCCATCAATGTCAAATTGGTCAGTTATCAACATAGACATAACATAACATCACGCTTGTATCCCTGAAGGGTTGGTTAGGTAGAAGTTTATAAATGATTTGTATTTCTGTAAGTAGGTTTTTACAAACACTTTTACACGTCAATCATATTTTTAAAATAAGGGCGATTCTCTGTAAGCTCGTAATCGGCTGTCCCGACCGATTTTTTCAAAAAGTAATTAAATTATTTAAAACAAAATCACTTGTAATGAAACTTTTACCCCGAAACTTTACGGGCCCATTGTTTTGAGAACTATAACTATTTTAAGTTTTTTTCTAGACGTGATAGAAGCTCTAAAAACACAGTCCCCTGGCTGTCCCCATCACTTTATTCCCACCTAGAATTGAGGTTTACGAAGAAGTTATTGAAACTAAATACATTTGGCAGTTAATATCATACAGTAAAATAATTAAATTATATTATTGTCGTAAAACAAGGTCAGTTTACCTATTTTATTTATTTAGTCAAGTTCTGCAAACTTTGTCCCCAGAATTTCTAGACAGTCCCCTGCCAAAAAAATTATGTCATAATAAAAAAATACTGTAATGTTTACTAACGTTTTTTTGAGTGAGACGAAACGCAATTGTTGTGAAGTTGGCAACCATGCCGAATGCGGCGGCAAGACGCTATTTTGTTTAGTGTCAGAGCGTCATTTGTGAGGTGAACCCGCGATTGGACTGCTACCATACACAGTCCTCTGGTAAGTAATCATATTTATGTTTATTACTTTAATGAACTCTATATTTAATTTATTGGTTTGTTATTTATGTCTAAATTGATTGGTAGGTTCTTAAATAACTATTTTACATCAGTTTTGTAAACATTGTGAAATTTAACCGAAATACACAGTACCCTGGCAACAGTCCTCTGCCTGAAAATGCAGCAGGGGACTGTTCTACACAACAGGGGACTGTGCATTTTGTGTACTGGTTATTATTTTTATGTATTGTTTGTGTAAATTTATCCGCTAGTCTGTTTTATTAATGTAAGAATCATCAAAGTATCATTGCTTCACATTAATTCCTTTATAAACTTAAATGATTTTACACAGGCTGATCAAACTCCATGATATGGCTCCTAAAAAGAAAAAGTTATCAAGAGAGGAATTGCTACAGAAAAAGAGAGAAGCAGAGAAACTACGATACCAAAGTAGAAAAAATGACCCTCAAAAGAGAAAAGAAATGAGAGAAAAGGAGAAGTTGAAATACCAAAAGAAGAAAGAAAAAGATTTACGGAAGTTAGTAAAGAATACACCTCGTGAGCACAGAGCTGCCTTAAAGAAGTGGAAAGAACATTGTACCGTATACCGAGTCAAAAGACTAAGACTGAAAAGCATCACTAACACTTTTTTACGGGAAAATACGCCGTTATCAGATCCAGAAGTAGACACTCCGCCTTCAAGACCTTCCACTCCAGTTCCAGTTCAAATATCTCCAGCTCCAAGCCCAGCCGTTTCCAGTACTAGTCTACAGCAAAGAAAAAAAGAAGCCACAAAGAGACGAAAGAAGTTTAAGTTTAACAGGGGAAAAAATGAAAAGATCGCACGTTTAGAGAAAAACATTGAGAAGTACAAAAAAAGATTAGTGAGATTTGTAAGTAAAAACAAAAAGAACGTCGAAGATACACCTAAGACAAAGATAGTGCAAAAGAACAGCTGATTTTGTTGTTAATTCTGGAGGCGACGTCAACAATATTGATCAGTTTGTTAAAGTAATCCAAGAGCGATGCCTTATCAACACATGCATCGCAATTGACGGTAAAGAAATCAATGATCGATAAAGTTGAAGAGGAAGCGTCCGACCAGAAGAGTTTTAAAGGCACTTTAGATGTGCATCAGGTCGCAGGTGTTTACTCCAGCTACTTCCTCGGCCTTCCAACTAAATGTAAAATACTTACAATGAAAAGTCTCAGCTGCTTTTGCAACAGCGGATCTTGTGAGCACTATAAGATTGGCAGTATCAACTTTGCTCTAAAACCTAGATGGACAGTAGAAGATATATTTACAGAGTCCGAACCGGAAGATCTTGAATCTGCTGAACGTGAATTGACACTTACACCAAACAAGTCCTCTCAAAGATTGGATGATGATATAGCAGGAACGAGTGGCATTCGGAATTCATGTTACAATACTGAAGATTACGTTCTTGTGAAATTTCCAGCTAAAAATGTAGAAAATCGTTATGCTGCCGTAATTAATGAGATTGATGACGATGAAAACGACTTGCATGTTACTTTCCTCAAGATTTGTGACCAAAAAGTGCAGACCTTTAAAATAGATGATAAGGACATTTCAGACGTGTCATTAGATCAAGTTATCCAAAAGTTGGATAATCCTGACTTGATTGTAAAGGGAAAGAGAATATTTTATAAGTTTTCTACTGAAGTCGATGTTTTCGTGCGCTGTGATGTTTTTTTTTAACCTTAAGTTAATTGTGATTAAACTTTATTATGTGCCTTATTTGATTACGAAAAACTTATTTTAATAAGTAACTGTATTAATAATAGTAAGTATTTCAATGAATGCTGCTTAAAGCATTTACAGATTGATATTATAATGATAAGACTGTTGATCTCAGTGAGTACATAATGTTTCTAGCGCTTAAGGTTAATTTTTGATATGAATGTTTAAAGAAACTTATGTTTTCTATTGATATTTTTTATAGAAACTTTTGTTGATTATTGATGCGCAAATATGCCATAAAAATAATAAATGATTGATTCATGTAAAATTACTTTTTCTAAGTACAACAGTCCTCTGTCTTACTTAACAGTCCCCTGATGCCTAAAACAGTCCCCTGTCATGATTTTTTGGAAAAACGCTAATAACTCGGAACATACGTATAAATTCAGTGGACCTCCTTATCTAACTAAAATAATAGTTAATTTTCTTCGAAATAGAACTCAGTTTTAAGCCAAATGTTAAAAAAAATTGCCAGGACAGCATTTATATGGGACCTGTACGAGCTTACAGAGAAATGCCCATAAATCTAAATAAACGTTTCCTATCTGACTACTCTCGAGAAGAAAGGCTGAAACAAACTCAGAGGTCACAGTCTCTTTTAAAGTCCAGACATAATCTTGGTCAGATCATGTGAAGGTCATGTAGGTTGGTGTTTGAAATGATCCTTTTGAGGAAAGAACCACACAGATTGAGTAGACCTGTCCAGTCAGTGCACGCATTTGTCAGTAATCGTGCAGCTCAACTCTTAACTTAAGGAGCTCAACGAAACGACGAACAATACCAAAGAAAGAACATTTGGATAGGCCGCTTAAATTACTCAAACTGCCAATCCATATTTAAAACTAAATGAGAGAAAATAATAATAGCATTTTGCCCGACCTGTAAATTATACCCAGGACCTCCTGCTCGGTTATCCAATTATAATGTAAAACCACAAACCAAGCCAAACTCAGGGCTTAAAGCAGCAAGGTTGCCCTGAATCTACATTGATTCAAAATTATTTACTCCAATGCAGACTCCATTTAATTATTTGTACTAGTTTGAACTAAAAGCCACTGAATGTAACGCGACGGTCCCTTTGTGTCCTCCATTGATAAACATCTCAATGAGCTATTCCAACCGTGACGGCGGCCATTTTGCGTTCATTTGTTAATAACTGTCAAATCAAGCCCAAGCGTGTGGTTTATTTTTAAATGCGTGGGCGCTGTTTAAATTCACATATAGAGAATGTCGCCTAATTGGATGAAATGCTATAATTGGGTAAATTGGTGCCAAACTGAATTAGGCTTTCTACAAATTCTGTTTGAACGAAATTTTTATAAGTATCTACTTTTACTACATAACAACAACATAACGTCTGTAATCCCGAAGGGTTAAGCAGACGGGGTCGCGGGAAGGTACAAAAAGGTTACCGAGGCCCCTGGCAACACCGGCAACCGAAGGAATACGGGTGGGTTTTACTCAGTAAGAGCCGGACACACCCTCCCGCACCGCCCAGAGCGGGAGAAGTTATTTGATGATTTCCACCCCAAAAAAAAAAAAAGACGTGTACACCCGCGTTTCGACAGTTATGTTTAAGTCCCATGTACTAGGGGCGAGCCTGTTGCCATCAACCGGACACAAATCCAGACTCCGGGCTACCATCAATTATAATACTGAATAAATATTTATTATTTATTTTTTATTGAGAAATTCGTGGTGGGAATACAATACTTCCTGAGAATCGAACCCCAGACCTCGTGCTCAGCAGTAGCGCTTGCAACCAGTAAACCAATGAGGCCGTCTATTTTTACTCCTTTTTGTAAACACAATGAGGGTAGGTAGAACGCTTGAAATCAATTCAGCTCCCGCTGGCCAGTCTACAATGTCCTGTCAATGTCATCTTATTAAATCACCACCAATCAGAAGGTCAATTCCCGTATTTAAAAACGTTCAAAATTTTGTCGCAATCTCATCTCAGCGACAATCATTGTTAAACTTGTCAAAAATGTAGGTAAATTAGTGGTATCTTTGGTGGATTGAGACAGATTAGTTGCAAGGAACATGACACAACACAACACAAGAACAAAGCCATAAACAATTTTCGTTTTTTTTTTTCACAAAATACTTTATATACTTAGTAAGAAATTATAACCACTCAAATCAAACCTAATCGAATTTAAAACAATCCACAATGAAAGTTTCCGCCCACAAAAACTTCCGATAAATTCCTGGAAGCAATCCCATTGCGAAGGCCCAAAAATAAAAACATTTTAACATGTCAACGTCCCACATTAACGTCGCAGGCGCATGCCAAAACAACGGCCTTGATGCGGCATTGAACTTGATTACCTGCTCACATAATTCATTTAGTGTAGTAATAATATGTCACTGGCAAAGAATTTATGTTTGTTTCAAGATTTTGTTCATAGAGATGATAAGGTTGGTATTGAGGACTGGGCCAGAACTGTCAGGTTTTTCGGTCGTCTGTAAGTTAAATAGGTGACCCCGTATCTTGTCGCGATTGGAAATCACGAGATATTTTTGGAAAGATTTGAAGTGTCGATAGGTACAATTTTAGCTGCAGTTTTAATCAACTCAGCCTATCGCAGACCACAACTGGACATAGCCGTCACCCAGGCTGCGCTACAACACCCTGTCCTCCGCCTTTCGCATCCAGTCTGGCCCAGTCACCTTCTTAAGGTCGTCTGTCCATCTAGCTACGAGGCGTCCAACACTTTCCGCGGTCTACACTCCAGCAGGCTTAGCATGACAATCTCTATTTCTTCGAAGAATAGACACGGCTCTTTCCATACAAAGTGACATTTCGTTTCTCCTTTTTTGACATCCCGCCGTAGAAATCTTTCTACATTAAAAAGGACCTAGACAAAGATCTTTAGAAACGGAAGACAAGATGAAAGATTGTAGAGGGATTTCTACGGTGAGATGTCAAAAACTGAGAAACGAAATGTCACTTTGTATAGAAAGAGCCGTGTCTATTCTTCGAAGAAATAGAGAGTGTCATGCTAAGCCTGCTGGACTCGTCTGCAAAGCAGCAGCTTGCCAAATAATAATTAAAACATATATACCTTTGCCCTGCCAGCTAAATGGTTGTTTATGGAGATGTGAAAAAAATCATGGCAGTAGTACATAATACAATTAAATTAAAAGGAAAACTACAAAGCTAAGTAGGCTTTACAAATTAACGAGTAATAGTCGACCAACTTAAATTTGCAGTTGGTGAATTGACCGTGACGTATATCGATGTATGGGAAAAAATGTTTTTCAATTACACTGTTAAGTTTGTTTTTGGGATAAATTCATCCCAACTGCGGAACCCTTCATTGTGCGTGGTCCGACACGCACTTGGCCGATTTTTTTGGTTATAAAACACAAATTCATTAAAACTATAATTAAATCTGTGTTTATAGAATTTTTTGCACTTTCTCCGCATATAAAGGATTTTTATGTAACTTCTTATCTTAGCGGAAACATCTACGATTCTACGACAATCTAAGTGCCATAAAAGTTGGTATCTTGATAGCTTCCTGTGTAATCCTGCTAAAGACTCCCGCAGACTGGGGCGATATCGCGCGCGCGACAGGCAAAAATATGCCTGTCGCGCCCGCGATATCTCCCCAGTTTGTAAGAGCCTTAATTTAAGTGTGAATTAATTGCGTCAACTTGTTTGAATCTTGTATTTATGACCAAACGTATATCTGATTCATTACATCATATTATCACGCCTGTAATCCCCGAGGCGTTAGGCAGAGCTGTACTATAGTACACATGCTTTTCGCCAATTATTAAGTCCCATGAGAAATTCCTAATGGAAAAACGTAATAACACTGCCCGACCTGGGAATCGAACACAGGACCTTATGCTCAGCAGTAGCGCTAGCGACCACTGGACGAACGAGGGAGTCTCTCATTTGGAGATACGTAAATAGGTACACCAGCTTAATATGTTCTCCCATACATTCCAACTGCAAAGCTAAGTTTGTACGCACAATATTGGGAGAATTACTATGTCATTTTAAGACCATTGAGTTCTTATAAGGTATTGATGTAATCTTTAAGTACTGAACTATTTACTGTATTTTTTTTTTAAATTTCAAAATCCCAGAGTACAGAACCCGACATAAACCTCAGAGATACCTACATATATCGAGATCTCCAACCAAGTTGGAATTACAAGACATTAGATTCTCCTTCCCTTGTCCCAATTTATTTGGGGTCAGCGCAACATGTCTTCTTTTCCATACTTCTTTATTAATCATCATCTCAGCATTCACCCGCTTTCTAGCCATATCATCTTCGGTCATCACAGTCCATCCATCTTTTCTTTCTTTGGTCTTCCCCATACCTTATAGCCAACCACATTCGTACTCAAAACTTTCCTCATTATATTTTCATCATTCCTCCGCATCAGATGATGTAAGCCCAGAGCAGTGGTGGCCCAGTGGTAACAGCTGCGACTTACGAGTTGTAGGTCGTGGGTTCGAACCCAGACAGGCGCTTTACTTTGTGTAAATTATTTCATCACCACTGCTCGCAAAACGGTGAAGGAAAACATCGTGAGGAAACCGGCATGTCCTAGAACCAAAATTTTCTTCGAATTTTTGGTTCTAAGACATGCCATGTGACATTTACCTAGCTGGTTCCGCGTGGTGGATTACGGCCCACTCCCTCTCGAAGAGAAGAGGCCTGTGTCCCAGCAGTAGGTACATTATAGGCTGATTATGCTACATAATCGATTTACACACAACTTTGCAGTCACCTTCGATTCTTTACCTCTTTGCACTAACGTCACTAATTATCCCTTCCTATCTAAGGCAGTAAACAACTATATTGCAAAAATCTAGTCCGGAAAAACGTTACACAGATTAGCAGGTCATCACACTATTGACCGGCCATCCGGCGACAATTGACATGTCGTGCCCAATCGGCAATGTCCATTGTTTGCAACTGTGCCGGACAGTTACGAAACCATTTAATTCAATAAAGGAATTCGATCTGCTGCAAAATGAGGTGTAACATGCTGTGGAAATATTAATGTCGCTTCTAAGAATGGTCCTTTGTTGCTTACATAATGTTTTTGGCTCGAATATGAATTTGCATTTACCTCAAAGGGTCTTTTCTATGCAACGGAATGCGTTGCTAACTTGCTTGTTTGTTTGTAATGCTGTTTGGAATCTGGCTCTTTGTACATTGCACGAATTTGTGTAAAAGGACCACGTACATGTAATGGCGTCATCTGAGTCATCTGGATAGTATCCAGTTGAGTCAGAATTCGCAATACTCGTAACAGTAGCTAACAGTATTTCAACACAAAGTCCCGCAGGTGTATTGGTAGCAATTATCAAAGTTCTTAGCATAATCTTATAAGTTATGTCCAATTGTCCGAAAATGACGTCAAAGGACACTTCATACAAACGACCTTTAAGAATACTCGCAATAGGACTTCAGGGAACTATTCGCATATCTAAACGAATTTGTATTCAATAAGTAACACTATGAATCAGCGTTCCACAAATACCGAAAGCTGTTTCGATCACCGTTTCTTAACCATTGCGCCATTTCTTCGCGAGTAATGACACATCTCGCCAAAAGCCAGCAATGGAACATTTCAGGGCATTCGAATTCCAGTACATTGCAGGAATGATTGCAGTTAGGTCTGAGGTATAATGTGGAACGGGTTTTATTTGAAAAGCTGCCAATAGCCGTGCGTGCGACCGAAAAACGACAGTTGAAGGTTGTGGGAACTATTAAGTAATCGCTCGATATATTTGTGTGAAAACGCCGTTTTTAACAGATGACCTTGCTCGGGATTTGCAACACATTCGCCAGATTGATGAATGAAAGCGTTTACGTGTGCGTTCCAAATAAAACGTGTGAGTTCATCGAGGTTTTTTGTGCAATTTATTTATTGGCAACTGTCTCAATTCACGTGGGTTTGTAACTTTCCGGTTTATTTCATAAAGTCTAAGCTTATGAAACGATGTGTCAAAATTGAATCAATGAAAAAAATATGAAGTCATGCCTTTTTGGGAAAAACTTTCAAATAAATTAGTATTTAATAAGGATGATATTTATTTACTTTCTGAAATTGGCATGAAACGAAGATAAATGAAAAATGAAACGATAATAATGATATATCAAAATTAAAAGTCATATTTTCAAACTGGGCTGAGAATCAGCAGTTTTCGAACGTCAAAATTACTTATGACAGTACCCCAAAACGCACACCCTTCACCACTTCCTATTGCTTTAGCTGGGAAGAAGTGGCGCAACAAACTCCCTAGCAGCATAGCTAGTACCCATAAAATTTAACGTAGCAGATGAAAGGAATGGAAATTAATATACGAGTACCTTAAGGCTTTAGAATATGAATGTGCGAAAGATCTTACATTGGGAGATTATGTTTATAGTATAATTTATCTAAAGAGGAACAAACTAACTTTCGCTTTTAACTAATAAAAACTCCTCTATACGATTCTAAGAGATTTTATCAAAGAAATAAGAACCCAATCAAAAGCATTAAATACAAGTGTAATAAACACTATAAAAAAATCTTAAAGAGACAAAAAGGCGACACTAAAACTAAAATCAATGAAGTATTCAATGCTAATGTTACACTAATAGAAGCAGCACATGTACGCTTGAGTAGACTAATTAACACAGGCGAAGTAGGAATATATACCACAACGTAAATTAACAATGTTGAATGTGAAACACTGGATAATAAAAATGTAGATCTACATAATCACATGCCCAAGATTATATTCATGATCTTTATAGGATTTAGGATTGCAATTTGTGAGAAAGTGGTAATAGACAGTAAAATATATATGACAAATCGTTTTCGTGTTAGAATCTAGAAGAAATAATTTTTGTTTATTCTACATTTGAAGGTTCTGCTATGCATATCTATGCTGGTCAAGGGATGTAAGAAGCAACAGAATATGAGCTACCGATACATAGCAGACTTGGACCTGCACTGGACAGTGAAACACAATTAAACAAATCTGAAAATCTCACACCAAACATATTCGAACTAGACTTTACAATAAAATTGGTTTATCAGATTCATGAAAAACACGTTAAACTAGCTACCTACATATATTCTAAAGGTCTAGCGTGATAAAAATAAATATTTCAACGTTTCGACAATGTTGGCAGTTAATTTCGTAATATGTAGTTTTACAAGTAGGACACAGCCTTGCTATTATCTAGATAACTGGTAATATTCTGCGTCCGTCCGAGATCTTTATTTTACAGGGCTATAGTTGTACGTACCCATTGAATACATATTAGGAGACTCCTGCATCTGGCTTGTCTACTGATACATTGTTTCTATCCATCGTTCTGTTGATGTATGTAGAACCGAAGAAGTGAAGTAAACACGACAGAATTTTCATATTGGACACTGAAGACCTGTATTAAAGACAACAGTAGTATTTGTGAAAAGAATAGTTACAGGAGACAACTGTATGCTGTATATAGCTGTTGAACATCAAACTTATGACTAGAGATCGGATAATCGGATGCATATTCACCTAAAGTTGAGATGTTGGCTAATATAGAATGCACTTTTGTATCGCAAAATCCCGCGGCTCTGGGACTACAAATTTAGGTTTCTGATTATAGAATCGAAAGTATATTAACTTACTTTCAAATGTTAGCTTATATGGAATGCACTTTTATATCGATCGTAAAAATCCCGCCCGCCATTCCCGAATCGACAAATTTTGTTTTTTTCTGACTACATAATATGAAATTGGATGCATATTTACCTACTTAATATTATGATGCAAAGTAGGTAGAAACATTAATTTTAAATAAACATGCAATCCAATAATCCCGGGTTTTTTATTAATATTTTTTTAGAAGTCGCTTCCATACTATACATCAGACTAGTCATGCATTCCCGTTGTTCGTGGCCTCTGTCAAAAAAAAAAAATTAAGAAACCGCTTCCATACTTTCATAGCAAAAAATTAACTTTAGGTAAATATGCATCCGAATATCCGATCTCTGCTTATGACAGAAGAACAAAAACGAATACGGGACAAGAAAATGAATTTGCATAACTACGAGTACTATAGACACCTATAGAAGAAAACAATAGTTAACAGTGCCAAGTAGAAAAGTTGGTGCTAAAACCTAACCAATTGAATTCCCATGTTCCACACCGACAGCCAGTCATTTCGCAAGTTCGCAACACAAAATAAAACCCACAGACAGTCCGTTCAATATTCATAACGTCATCTGTGGCAAACACAAAAGGTATATAATGAGACGCATTCAGCACCACATTACCGATGCAGCACGCAGATCCATCATTATGAATTCCTCACGTTGCATGCTTTGAAAATGTCCTTGCCTACACCAACCTGAAATTATCGTAGCGAAGGACCTACGTCGGACAGCGTAAGGACCAATTTCGAGATTCGTCTGGTCCTTCTAAACTTGCAGAATCTTTCTCGAGTCTCATGGTTCTGCATGACAAGGTGGAAATAATAACGGGGTAATTTTATCACAGAATGTTTAGCACTTGTATTCATATAGTTGACAATTCTGAGTGATTTAACACTGATTGTTGTAGGTAAATGTTCTGGTAAGTCTTTGCTTTCTTGTCTTGATTATGGTGCCGTTAGGACTTGGTAGAATGTTTTGATCCACAAGATAATATAATAGACGCAAATGTTAGCTGTGATTTACTGCTTGACTTTGTCACGGAGAACAGTAACTACTGGTGACCTCTCGAGACTTGCGGTTATGGTAATGTTATAGAACTTACTCCAGCGCAATCTAGATTCTGGACACGAGCTATAACTTTACAACTTTTACAAAGGTTTCATTATCAGTTCTAAGTTTAGAAGCTCTATAAAACTTTATATTAGTGTGTTCAGAGCTGTTTCTAACATCAACGTACTTGCAATAGCCATAATCCGAGTGACGAACCCGTCTGCCTGTCTGCACAATTGTCACTTTAATTCGAAACCCAGACACCTATCCTTTCCGGAAGGGTGCTTCCATTACTCATTCCAGCGTAAATTCAACCTTGACTCTTAAAGCTAAAGCCCACAATCCATTGCCTAAACGCAGCAGCATAGTTTCTGGTAATTTGATTCATATGATTGATGAGATAGGGTTGAAAATGTATTGTTTTTATCTAAACGAGAGGTGCTACGTGACTAACAGCTGTTTTGTGTGACTAGGCTTTGTTTTACAATTTTTGACGACGCCGAGGACGGACAAAGGACCTTTTGTGGGCTTTGTGAACAATGAGATGGGTTGGAGACTGTGGAGTTTTTTTTTTTTTTTTTTTTGAGGGTGGGAAATCATCAAATAACTTCTCCCGCTCTGGGCGGAGCGGGAGGGTGTGTCAGACTCTTACTGACTAAAACCCACCCGTATTCCTTCCTGTTGCCTGTGTTGCGGGGGCCTCGGTGACCCATAAGTACCTTCCCGCGACCCCGGCAGGCATCGGCCCTAGTGGACCCCTACTTTGTGCTGCTGACATCTCTTTGAGGCGCGCGTGGAATACGACGCGCCGTCGACCCGGGCCTGGTCCTTACCGGACGGTGAGCTACCCATTGCTCACCGTCCGCAAGCCCGCGCCTACGGTGGCCGGAAATCCGCCCGGGATTCCCGACGCCCTGGGCGTCTCCTGCGGCGGCTAGGGGCGAGAGGGCGCGAAACTTGCCTTTCCCTCAACCGTCCCGCCTCCTCCTTAGCGAGCATTACTGCTTCGCAGAAGGAGGTGACGGCTGCCCATGCCCTCTCGCTCCGTACCATGGCCTGAACCAGGGCCGGACGCGAGAGGTCTCTGCCGCCGATCGCCTCCACGAGGACACGGCGGTGCTCTGCCCAAGCCGGGCAGACCTCCACCGTATGCTCCACCGTGTCCTCCGGGCGATCCACACAGTGGTGACACCCGGACGTTTCCTCCCGCCTTATCCGACACAGGAACCTCCCGAAGCTGCCGTGTCCGGTGAGGACCTGCGTCAGGCGGAAGGTGAGGACGCCGTGGCGCCTCTCCAGCCACTCCTCAAAGAGGGGACTTATCGCCGAAATCGTGGCGTGCCCAGCACTGGGTTGCGACAACCGTACTTTCCATGACGCCATGAGATCCCGCCGGAGCTCCGTCCGCTGAGCCGCGATTTCTCGCGGCAACGGACTTACGCCCCAGCGTTTCGCCTCCTCGCGCCACTCCCATACGTGCGCGAGGAGAGACTGTGGAGTACTCTAAACAAGGAAAAAAACAATTGCAGTGTTAGAGTCGCGTGTGATAGTAGGGATACCTAAAGGAAGCATAAGGTAAAGAGAGGTGAAAGGGTGAAGCTGGAGGTGAGAATATTGTTGGAAAAACTTTAGAAATCTATTCTGGAAAATGTGTTTCGTCGGTCGTAGTTTATGAATGTGGGAGCTGACACCAGGTATAACAATTTAACAATGTAAAACAATTGTGACTATGGCGATTTTGATCACATCAAATTATCTGGATTTTTTACCGACATAATATTTCGGATATTTACAATATATTATAATTTCTTTTACTTTAATATATAATAGACAAGACTAAAATCATGTACAATTGAGCGTTATGCCGAGTGCAATCCACATCGAAGGTTCGCTTCCCGAAGTCGTGAAGGAGTATGTCACCCGAGGGCAAGTTATCCAGCTCGGTAGGCACAACTTTGAGAACGAAGCCGACGAAGGATCCGGTTAGGTAAAGCAGCGTTTGGAAAACTTCGAAAAGTCTTCTCACTCTCTCCGCAATTTTTGGAGACTAAGGTCTTCAACCAGTGCGTCCTGCCCGTAATGACATACGAGGCCAAAACCAGGACACTCACAGTCGGGCTAGTCCACAAATTCAAGGTCGCTTAGCGCGCTATGGGCCGTCCTATGCTCGGAGTTTCTTTGAAGGATAAAATCAGGAGTTAAGTTATCCGGAAAAGAACCGGAGTAACCGACATAGCTTGCAGTGTACGAGTAAGTCTGTGTAAGCAAACTGAAGTGAAAGTGGGCTGACTATGTTTATCGAAGGACCGATGGCTGGTGGAGCAGACGAGTCCTGCAGGGCTAACATGAAAAGCGCGAGAACGCTCTCTTTCTCGATTTGTCGAAATTTGTCTACGATTCTGACGTCATTCTAATGCCTAACATGACCGCTAAGCTCGAGTAAACTCGAGAAAGGCACTTTGACAGTTCCTTATCTCGCGACGAGAGACCGATGTAGCAAATTATTAAAAAACAAATCATTCTAATTATAGCAACATCGGCTCATTCATTCAATTTTACGCGTGGAATTAGTATGTACTATAATGAAATTATATGTTTAACTTTTTCTGTAATCAATATTTTTGATTAAAATTAAATATTTTTCTATGGCATGCAAGTTAAAATACAAAATGGCGGAAATGAAAATGAGTGAGCCATTTTAGGTAGGTAGGAGCAAAACCTGTGGCTTCGCGACACTGACATGCAAACCGCGTTACCGACATGTTCACAGAGTCACCGACATGCTAAAATACCCCGCGATATGCAATCTTCGTCGCCAACACGCTAACCAAGTCACCGACATGCTAACAGCGCCCCCGACATGCTAACCGCGTGACCGACATGCTAGCAGCGTCACCGACATGCTAAAGCAACCCTTGACATGCAATCTTTGTCACCAATATGCTAATTGGTAACCAAGTCACCGACATGCTAACTGCGTCATCAACACGCTAACCAAGTCACCGACATTCAAACAGCGTCACCGATATGCTAACCACATCACCGACATGCTAACAGCTTCACCGAACTGCTCACCGCGTCACCGACATGCTAACAGTGCCACCGATATGTTAACCGCGTCACCAACACGCTAATCAAATCACCGACATGCTAATCAAGTCACCGATATGCTAACAGCCTCCCCGACACCGACATCCAACAGTATCATCGTCATGCTAAACGCGTCACCGACATGTTAACCTCGTCACCGACATGCAACAGTATCATCGTCATGCTAAACGCGTCACCGACATGTTAACCTCGTCACCGACTTGCTAAGCGCATCACCGACATGCTAACCACGTCGCCAACATGCCAACCACGCCGCCGACGTGCTAATGTGAATTGTTGCATCAGACTGGCGGACGTCGCGCAGCAGCCTGTGTACATATATACGCATTTATATACATATATATGTTATTCCAAAGTTTTAAGTTTTCACTTTTGTCGCCAGTCCCCATGAATGGCATTTTTTTTTTGTATTATGATTTTGTCTACTCTGATTTTGTCTTTTGTCGTCGTCAAAATCGAGAACGACTAAATACGAGTAAATACTGAACTGGAAAGTATTAATAATAATAACAGAAAGAAAAAGTCTAAAGATAGTGACAGCTAGTCCTCACATAGTGCTTTAAGTGCACCACCTTAACCTAATAAATTAGTTAATTTCCCTTTCAAAGAACTAAGCTAAAACACACAAGACACTTACGCAATGCATGCAACAAGTTATCAAGGGGTTAATCTCTCGAATCGTTAATGTGAGAACGTAAAGACAATACGAGTAAAATCAGGAAGGCATGGCTCATCGGTCTAATGACCAGTGTTTCTGCCTTACCAGCTAATGAAGACCTCTTAGACACCTCGAGAATACTCCAATAACGTCAAGAGTTGAAGAACCAAAGAAGGGTGGAGAAGCTCTTGAAATTCTGGTCCCTGGTTCCACGCGAGTCGGCCATTTCTCGTGCGTGATTACTTTTTAACCTGTGGGAACACTATAAATAGGATATGGTGTAATTTGTGATGGAAAATACGTATGTGTGTTTGTAGCCATGGTTTTATTGAAGAGTTTGATGTGGTTTTAAAATTGGGTGTTTTACATCGGTCTTTATTTTTTAGTTGCTCAACTTCTACCTGGATCTTTTTGCACCCGCAAACCATAATCAAAACGCAGAACAAAAATCACGATTTGGTACAAGTCGATACTATTGAAAACATTTTTTTCAAAAGTTAACGTTTTACATTAATACTCGTGAAATGAAATTCTGCTTTGTTAAAAAAAAACAACTACATAATGGGAAATAAACTCTGAGGACTGTTACCGATAAAATCTCGAATGCTTGTCAACAAATAAAATAACTCCATATAACTACTATTGTAATAAATAGTTGAACGGGCACGAATTGATATCATTGCTAACAATCAAATTCCATTCTTAAATAGTACTTACTCGTATGACCGTACTTAAAGTAGTAAAAAACTGTGAATTCGGATTTTTTTATCAACATAACATAACAACACGCCTTGTTTCTCCGAAGGGTTGGGCAGCAGTGTATCTGTAGTACACCCACATTTCACCAGTTATATTTTAATTAGTCCCATGTAATATATCCCTTCTACAAATTACCTACTTAGTCCTCTTCAATCTGGCTTTCGACCTGGTCATAGCACAGTAACGGCTCTTTTGAAGGTTACGGATGACATCCCCTGGGCGATGAACCACAAATCTCTTACTTTACTTGTGCTTCTCGACATTAGCAGTGCCTTTAATTCTGTTGATTTCGATATCCTTTTAGGGATCCTTAATTCTTTAAATTTCTCATCATCCTCTATTGGTTGGTTCGACTCCTATCTTAAAGGCCACTCGCAGCGGGTTCGTCTCAACGAGTCGTCTTCTGATTGGTGCTCTCTTACCGCAGGTGTGCCTCAGGGTGGCGTTCTCTCTCCTCTTCTTTTTTCTATTTTCATTAACTCTGTCACCAGAGTCATCTCTTCCTATTTCCATCATTATGCCGACGATCTGCAGCTTTACAATAATTTCTTAAGGGAAGATGCGGTAACCGCCGTGTCTGCCATGAACAAGGACCTGGATTCGATTAGCGAGTGGTCGCGGTCCTTTGGACTGCAAATCAACCCTATGCAATCCCAAGCCATTTTTATTGGTGGCAGGTATATGCGGAACAGGCTCGATGTTGCGTCGCTGTCTCCACTCTTTTTGAATGGAGTTCAGATTGAATACGCAAATACGGTTAAAAACCTGGGGGTGATCATGGATTCCTACTTATCGTGGACTGCCCATGTTGCTCAAGTCAGTGGCAAAGTGCACTACACATTCCATTCGTTGAAACGTCTCCAGAGCTTCTCGCCCTTGAACACCAAAATCTCCCTTGCTCAAACTCTCATTCAGCCTATTATAGATTACACCGATGCCTATTATTTGGATGCCACCGAGGAGCTTTTAAATAAACTTGAGCGTTTGCAAAATATCTGTATTCGTTTTGTTTTTAACCCTAAAAAGTATGATCACGTTTCTATCTTTCGCAAGATACTCAAGTGGCTCCCTATTCGACTTCGCAGGAACTCTCGGATATTGTATGCTAGTTAACCTCCTTCACAATCCTAAAACGCCATCCTATTTGAGGGAGCGTTTTTCCTCCGCTCGTCCTTCAGATGCGCCTTGCAGGTCGCATCTTAGAAACCTTCTTAAGTCCCCTCCTCACTCCACCGATGTCTACTCCAACTCCTTCACTGTTCACGCGGTCCGGTTGTGGAATTCACTTCCGCCGGACATTAGGAACTGCCAAACTATTGCAGTATTTAAAAGAAGAGTGAAAGAACACTATCTTTCCACTTCGACATAGTTGCGTATGTGTTTATTGCTTTAAATTATACTGTATTTTTTTAAATATTCTAGTGATATTTATTTTAGATGTACATGTATGTATATATAAGTATGTATGTTAATATATTCCCATATTATTTGTTTTGTAAATTGTTTCGATTTTATGTATTCTATTTTCTCTTCTACTCTTACACACGGTGTCTACATCTCTTTATCTACTTTCCTATCGCAGGTATGCTGGAAGAGATTTCTTTATAAATAAACATCACCTTTTTACGTATTTTTCTGTTCTGTTCTTCTTTTCTGTTTTTATATGTGTGTAGGTACATAAATGGTTAATTAAATAAATAATAAGGCGCGAGCCTATTGTTATTAACCGGGCAAAAATCCAGACTCCGGGCTGCTACTGAAAAATAGAAAAACCCAATAACACTTTGCCAGACCCGGGAATCGAACCCAGGGCCTCATGCTCAGCAGTGGCGCTTGCGACCACAAGACCAACAAGGCATTTTTTTATTCGTTTTTGTGAAAACTTGTTGATCTAGAAATGGCTAATGGCACATCAATCATTTTACTAAAAGTTAAAGGAGTAATACCTATGAAAGATACATGCAAACTGAATTCTAAGCGTTAGCTTACTGATGACTGTTAAGTCATATCAACGAATGTGTACCAGAATTACGATATTTCTAAACATTTTTTACAATCTGCAATTTTTTGTCAATCTGGTCCTTTCAAAATCAAAAGTCATGTATTCAAACTAGGCTGAGAATCAGCACTTTTCGAACGTCAAAGTTGCATAAGACAGTCCCCCAAAATGCCCGCCCTTCACCACTTCCTAGTGCTTTAGCTAGGAAGAAGTGGCGCAACAAACTCCCCAGCAGCACACCTGTCTGTTTAGTTAGATAAACTTGATTCTATACAAATCGTATGTAAAGTAATGAACATTACGAAAAACAAAACATTAAATTAAATTACTTGCCAATGTTAGCTAGCACACGCCAATATACCAACAAAACAATGAAAACTGTACTCAAGCAGATAAAAATTACAACATAGAAACATAAACAGAACTTAATACCTAAATAAAAGCCTCCAGACATAAAGGTCGTGCCCGCTTAGATAAGGCTATTTCTGTAACTCGAAGTGAGAAATGATAAACTAGCACGATCGAAGTAAAATAAATAAACAATTACTAATAACAATTAAAACCATGATCAGCAAGACGACCAGTCACCACAAGCAGCACCTATTCACGAGCATAACGCAAGATCAGTCAGATCAGATCTTTCAGGAAGTAGGACCAGTTTTTCCACATTTTTACTATCATTTGAGAAGCTTCTAATGCGTTTTCAGTACACACACTGACCTTAGCTAGAAATTGAACAATGCTCCCAATCCTAAAACCCATAACCACGACTTACATTACCCAAAATACTGCACCAACTCATGAAAACTCATTGCTCCGAGCAATCAAATCACACATTAAGGCAATTACAAGTAATTACGTACATTACGATTGTGGCAAAGCAATCGTAGGGCGCGACAGGTTGGATAACTTACTGATGACGTAACCAACTTACCTAATAACTTAAATATACTTAGGACTAGTTCCACTGGTTCAGATCTAGGCGTTGACTTAACTCCTAATGTAATGTTACACGCCTGATAAAATCTTTATAGCAATTTATCGAGGTGTAAATTAAATGTGTTTGAAATGAAGTCTGTATCTAAGATTTTGAGACATGTAATTAGATAATTGTTTTGTGTTTAAATGTCTGTGGATTAGTCTATTAATTAAACTTTATAACTGTCCTCGTGTAAATCATTAATTCGAGACAGACTCAAGCTAAGTAGCACTTTCTATACGTCAATTAATAAAAGATAGCTCCTGCAAACGATTACTTTAATAGCTGCTTAGGGTTTTCAATAGAAAAAAGGATCAAAAACGACAATTCTTTCCAATAAGTATTAAACACGAGATGTATTACAAAAACGGCTTTCAGCAGTGTGTACCTTTGTGACAAATTGAGCGCAGTTTACTGCAGAATCATCCTTTAAAAACATGAAACAATGCTACCCTCCATGACAGTTACACAAGATGTCTAGCAATGGGTAGCTCACCGTCCGGTAAGGACCAGGCCCGAATCGACGGCGCGTTGTATTCCACGCGCGTCTCAAAGAGATGTCGTCAGCACAAATGTATTTGTCCACTAGGGCCGATGCCTGCCGTGGTCGCGGGAAGGCAACACAGGCAACGGAAGGAATACAGGTGGGTTTTAGTCAGTAAGAGTCTGACACACCCTCCCGCTCCGCCCAGAGCGGGAGAAGTTATTTGATGATTTCCCACCAAAAAAAAAAAAAAAGCCCGCCATCCATCTGCTGGTCAATTCCAATTAGGGTTCAACCATCTATCACCACACTCCAAAACTACTGAACCTTTCCTAACGATCTTGAACTTCCATAACCGAACATAATTTGACGATAATCTGCTGTGACGAAAATAAACCGGAAACTTGAATTAAAACAAGTTTACACCGTGTACTCAAAGCTTTACACTTGAAGTACCAAGGCGGCCTTGCGGTGTGCCTCTCACTGTAGTACCATTTAAATCGCTACGGTATGTGATAAATAGTTCGTATTGATACTGTTGCTGCTTGTGTATATAAATGTTGTACTTGTAAGATTGCAGGTTTTGTAAATGTTACTGGTTTAAGACTCATTGGACACCGCCATCTAAATTATAGGTGCTGACACAGAACTCTGGTGAAATACGCCTACAGATGGAAAAAGGTTAAAAGAAAAGAAAGAAAGAAAATACGTTTATTTGCGGTAAACATGACGCAAAGAAGGAACACAAATACAAAAAAGAAACGATTTGGGGGAGAATATGCGTCACATCCTCGCAAAACGGCCAACGCTCAGCATAATGCGAGACAAAGCCCCAGCGCTGGTTTTCAGCGATAGCCGGCGTAAGTGCCTCCTTTATTCTAAAGGAATTTAAAGGTGTCAGGAACAGGGAAGACAAGTCCTCATCCTTCGTTGAAAAGGGAGGATCCTCCGAACAGATGGGTGTTGTTTCTGGTTGGCTATACTGCCCGACGATTGTGGTCATGTTTCTGTACATGTTAATCGCGCGGATAATACTGCTAGTATGTGGTATAAAATATGCCGCCACAGTTTCCTTACAAGGTTTTTCCACGTCTCTAGGCTGAGGAATAGCAGCATACAAGAATGAGAAGTGAAGTTTCCAGATACACTGTTCTCAGTGCCTACAGCAGGCTTAGCACCATAGAGAAGCGTTTTGTCGACGGAAGAGTAGACAAAAATGACGTTTCCAGGTAGACAGTACAACATTTCCGGTAGACAAGAGATTTCTATTCCACAGTAGAATAGAAAGCCTCCTGCTAAGCCTGCTATTCAGGGGATACTCTTCAGTCTTTCTTAGCACTTACAGTTCGCTCCTTTCATGAGATCTAACCCAGTCACACTAGTACTTTTCAATACTGCTGTTTGTTTTTAATTTTATATGTTTGCGTCATATTACTTATTTAGTTTGTTTTTGGACGGATTTCCGGTCACCGTAGGCGCGGGTTTGCGGACGGTGAACAATGGGCAGCTCACCGTCCGGTAAGGACCAGGCCCGGGTCGACGGTGCGTTGTGTTCCACGCGCGCCTCCAAGAGATGTCGTCAGCACAAGTGTAGGGGTTGCGGGAAGGTACCAAAGGGTTACAGAGGCCCCTGGCAACACAGGCAACGAAAGGAATACGGGTGGGTTTTAGTCAGTAAGAGTCTGACACACCCTCCCGCTTCACCCAGAGCGGGAGAAGTTATTTGATATTTCCCAACCAAAAAAAAGCCTGCTGGTCAGGGGATACTCTTCAGTCTTCCTTAGCACTTACAGTTTGCTCCTTTCATGAGATCTAAACCAGTCATATTAGTACTTTTCAATACTACTGTTTGTTTTTAATTTTCTATGTTTGCGTCATATTACTTATTTAATTTGTGTAATTATCTTTCTGTGTGAGTCCCAATGAATACCTTTCTTTCTTTTCAACGTTTGCCTACCGGTTTCACGTATCAAAGCAGTTTATTTGAACCTCTGTAATCAGTAAGTAGTTCTTATCTCTATGTAACATAGGGCTACGATGTCGATCACGCCTATAATTAGCCAAGATTTATCTGGAGACATATTTACGAGCACAATTACTTTGCAAATGACAGTACTACATGTGTGCACTTTCTACGCCCAAAGACAGCTAATACCTAGTATCTGGGAGAAAGTACTTATTAGAACACAATGCGACAACTGGGAGACTAGGATTTAGTACCAGCAGCAGTGTATACTATTGATACTTTATTTTTTAAAGCGGGAATCTTTCATAGGCTGTGTGTATGAAACAGAACTGTGTAAGTCATAAACACCTTAAATAGGCGGCTGGTGTGGAAGGCGGAGATCCGTGTGTTGTGCCCTACTTGTAAGAGGTTTATGTCCAGCAGTGCTCTGTAGTATAATGAATTAATTGATGCTTCTCACATAACTTTTTTTTTATGGATACGAAATTATCAAATAACTTCTCCCGCTCTGGGCGAAGCGGGAGGGTGTGTCAGACTCTTACTGACTAAAACCCACCCGTGTTCCTTCCGTTGCCTGTGTTGCCAGGGGCCTCGGTATCCCTTTCGGATTTACACGCGAAAAAAAAAAGAAAGTCTGACACACCTTAGAAGTTATTTGATGTAATCAAACTTGCAAATATACGGACAAAAATACGGTACAGACATTGCTCTTAAGATGCATCCGCAAAGGTAGCCCGCGAAATTCAAATTCTATAGATACAACCTGACACAGCTAGAAAATTTGACACTCACTATCATGCAAATTGCAAAAAACGTAAGATAATTTGAATTTCGCGGGCTACCTTTACGGAACCCACTCCCACCTTAATGTTGGTCGTCTAAACATAATTTCCCAATTAATCGATATCAGCACCTCGAAAACCGTGTTTATTACTGCAATGCGGTTCTTTTGTTAAGGGGACTACAGGACCTAAACGCAAATTTTATAAGTTTAATAATTCCTTAGAGTATCCACTGCTGCAAACAAAATCAGAAAAATATATGATATTCTTAAGGATATATGCTAGGTAAATAGTGTGTTGAAAACATAATATAACTAATTTGATACGATAGAAAAAAATCACGAAGATATCTCTAAAAATTTCTTTTAACGATTAAAAACCATACTAATATACATGCAATCATTCTGATTTTTTGTCAGATTATTCAACAAGCAACATATTAGCATAATATTGTTTTATTTTTTTTTATACAATCTATAGCTTTTTTGTAAATCGATAATTGCTTCATATTTTGCAATAAATTACCAGCGTTGTGTCATCGCGCTTCTCTTTCTTTTATATGCAATCTGACAATGACCGCGGTTTAGGTGTTCTCAGTGTCTTAAGTGTAATATATAGTTGCACTCTGACTGCAAAGATAAAATTATTTCTGCTTGTTACCTTTAATATTCTAGTCCAACACTGATTGTCGAACGAAGAAGTCTATCAGTCGATCGAAATTGACGGTATGTGATGCTCTAATTCGAAATTGCAAATGAGCTTTTAGGCTCGAATCTTGTAGAATTTCAAGGCCTGTCCATAAACTTATTAACTGATCATAGTATCAAAGAACCCATCTCTAAAATAAACTCTAATACATTCAAATTATCCGGGTTATCCGGAAGAGAACCGTAGTTACCGACATAGGCTGCAGAGTAAGCAAGCTGAAGTGGCAGTGGGCTGGTCATATTTGTCGAAGGACCGATGGCCGGTGGAGCAGACGAGTCCTGGAGTGGAGACCGCGTATCGGCAAGCGTAGTGTGGGACGCCCCCCAGCTAGATGGACCGACGACCTTAAAAAGGTGGCTGGGACAGACTGGATGCGGAAGGCGGAGGACAGGGTGTTGTGGCGCAGCCTGGGCTCTCCCAGGCTGCGCCAAAACACCCTGTCCTCCGCCTTCCGCATCCAGCCTATAACAGTCCACTGCTGGACATAGGCCTCTGCCTATGTCCAGCAGTGGACTGTTATAGGCTGAGTTGATTGATTGATTGACATTCAAATTTAAAAATGAAACAGACATTTCCCAAGAAAGAATTGGAAATATTGGATCACAAGCTAAAAAAAAACAAAATATGCTTTCTCCGTACCAGCCAGGAGTCTGAATTTGTGCGTGGTTGATGGCAATAGGCTCGCCCGCTAGTAAATGGGACTCAAACATAACAGACGAAATGTGGTTGTACTATAGGTACATCTCTGCCTAACCCATCGAGAAAAATAGCCGTGATGTTTGTTATGTATTTTCAAATCAGGAGTTACGACAAGATGGTATTACATCACGGAGGAACTCACAACAAACAAGTTATCACCATTTTAAAACCCAACACTAAAATAAAAGCCCGTCACACGATCCAAAGCAAACATAAACTAAATAATAAAATCTAAACTTGCAGACGCAGGATGTTCACAGTAACGCGTGTTTATGCGCGTGCGCAGCGCGATCTAAATCTGGCAGCACCTGGTTTGGATGTAAACACAGCGGTGAATGGACGAAATATTTTGGTGAATGATGGATTTTTTGACGAGAATAATAAGCTTTCTTTCCTGTGTAAGTGTTCCGGACATCATCTGACTAGCTTTTTCCCAACTAAGTTGGAGTTGGCTTCCGTGTTCCGGTAATTGTTTTAAAGTTCGTGATTGAATCTTAGAAGTTCTGATTAGAAACCTTAAAAATCAAGTAGGTGCGTGTTAATTTATAAAAGAACGATTTTTTTTTCACAAATCACAAATGTCTTTTAGTAGACTTTCTCCATTTCTTTGCCGTAAGTACCAATTCTGACAAAATAACATTAAAAGCAGCAATAAAATAAATTAAAACCTTCATAATTTCCACTAACAAGGACATTATTTCCCTCATAATTAATACAAATACGACATCCACATCCTGAATGAATCAGACTTCGACTCTCAACTTAATATACTCATAAGGTATCCAGGACCCCTTTGCAAATATTCATTACATCCGGGACCAGGATATCATGTTTGCTCAGAACCAGTATTACATATGGAACATAAATATTGTCTTTATACATTGCTGTGAAGTTTTTGCATCAACATCCGGGATTCCTTCGTTATTAATTAATATCAGGTGGAATATACCGTTGATAATTAAGGACGATTAAAGGTTACCTATGTGAAGCCGAGAGGAATGAATGTCTACAGGTTTAGCGAGTCAAACATGCTCTGTCAACAAACTTCACACATCTGCTAAGCTTGATCGATTTTGGGCTGGATTTATTTCAGACTAACTGCACCCCGCTGTTTCGCCCGCAAAAGTCTCGATCCCGTGGGAAGATCGGGATAAAAAGTATGCTATGTCCTAATCCAGGTCATGGTCTACCCATGTGCCAAATTTCATCCAAATCTGTTCAGCCGTTTTAGCATGAAAGCGTAACAAACAAACTCACTTTAGCATTTATAATATTCATTAGGATTTGTTTGTTCGTTGGCTAGGTTTACCTAATGCTTAGGCAGGTCCAACTTCAATCACTGTAGTTTTAAAGGTAAGTTATATCCATAGGCAAGTTAGCAAGCGTATTTCAGAATTCTGGGCAAATTCATTAGCTTAGAAGTAATGATGATATTACCACACAAAAAGACCAGAACACTCCGCTTACACAAAGCAATCATAAAACCAAAGAGATCATATAACGAAGGAACAGATCGCCACTAACGACTATTGACACACAAAAATTAGACCTCGGCCCACAGACGACGGTACCAGGTCCCAGGTTTGCGAGGAACAAACAGCCGGACAAACAAAGCGCCCACCCCTTCCGGCTTTATGTATGCGTGTGCGCAGGCCGCGCATTATGGCCTGATTGTCGGCTGATAAAATGCTTGGGCGTGACATGTGGCGTTTAGGCACAATTATTTAGGGTAATTAATGGTTTTTAGGGTTCCGTTGTAAACAAGGAACCCTTATAGTTTCGCCATGTCCGTCTGTCAGTAGTACATATATTGAAATTAAAAGTAAAACTATCACAGCTAAATAGGCTTTACATGTTAACGAGTAATGGTCGACCAACTTAAATTTGCAGTTGGAGAATTAGCCGTGACGTATATCTATGTATGTTTTACAACTACACTGTTAAGTTTGTTTTTGGGATAAATTCATCCCAACTACCCAATTACAGAACCCTTCATTGTGCGTGGTCCGACACGCACTTGGCCGGGTTTTTTTTATTCCGGAGTTGCTTATACTGTCTGGTGGATTTTATGTTCAGTACTATTATGTGGAGTTCAGAATTCAAAATGGATTCCGCTGACATGAATGAGATCTATTTATGTAACACTGCAGAATGGTTAAGTAAAAAAAAAAACTATGACGTTTTAATAATTATGACCAGTTGATGGACGGTTCATGTTGAACTTCGTAAAAGATGAAACGTCAGACTAAGTTAACTTCAGAATGAAAATGAACCTTACTCAAAATTAAATTGGCTGTAGTGTCAGAAGCAGTTAGTTCATCACTTAACCCTGTTTTTCGGTGGCTGAGTCATACGCCTTTTTCCTGAGACTGTCCGCACATCACATGCGTAGGCGGCGCTAAGCCCAAAAGGAACGAGTACAAACGTCTCAAATATATAATTTCGGCAATATGTCCAGTCATATAATATTTTTATCGACCCTAAAGAAAGCCACGGTTTTACTACGGTGTTACTGGATTACATTAAAGCCTGGACCGCCATATATTATCAAACAAATGAACGATAACTCTCACATCTTGTGACAAATTAATGGCATTAATACTAAAGTGGAACATAAAAATTAAGTTCATTGGTCCTTTGGCGCTGAATGTTTAAAGGCGTGTGCGGTCATTAGACAGCGCAAGACCATCATTTTAAATTTAAACAAAAAAAATCATAATAAAGCCTTTATCCATAGAAGAGAGAGCTAATTTTAGAAACGTTGCAGGAACACCGCATTTCTATAATTATTATAGAAATAATAAAAGTTAATTTCAAGTGATAAAATACCAGTAGCAATAAACTATAAGGGACGGACACAACTTTTATGGTAGCACCTTTAAAATCAATCCGGACATGAGCCGGTCGTAAAAACTGGGTTAATAAAAAATTATGTTAATTTCTGACAATCAATGTACTAATAATTTAGTTAAAGTTTACTTTTACGGGCTTTTAATCAGGAGATATTTCTTTATTATAACAGGTTTCCCTCATTATTGCTAAGCTTCATTTTACTTAGATCAAATGGCAGTATTCAAACTACCAACGTATAGTCTTTTTATATCCATTGTACAAGCCTATTTGCATAAGTGTTGAGTTCAGTAAGCCTATGCAACAATATTTGAAGATGCAAATTGGGTCATTTTTCACTCAACTAAATAAAATACCTCTAGTATGTACTCAATAACTAAACCCATACAAACCTTCAAAAAGTAATATAACAACAACATAAAACTAAAAAGAGTTTATCAAATAATGTCATCCAATTCACAACTTCTCGATTACAAATACAAATCAAGCCACTCTGCTCAATCCACATAACCCGAAAGGCGGCGACTTACAAAACTAACATAATGCCCAACAATTATGGCAGTGTGGCGAAACAGATAACACCACAGTTCCCACCACGTAACAGACATACGAACAATGCTGCTACACTTACGTCATTGTTCAGTCGAGGCTGTAAAGTAACATTAATGTACTGTGAAGATACTTTGTTGTTGAGGGATTCATTGGTAATCTAAAAGATACAGAAGAAATAAATAATCTATTTGACACCACATCATATAAGCAGGTGTTAATGTTCTCTACTGAAAATGGACCATCAAAACTTTAAAAGATATTCATGAAGGCAACTTTTAACATTGTTGAAGGCGACGTACGAGGGTGTGATAGGAAACTTGCGCTTGGCATAGTAAAACAACTGGAATTTTTCCAAGAAAATCAAGAAATAAATGTTTTACGAGGATTTCAATCTGAGCAGTTCCAGGAAATGAATGAAGACGCACCGTTATTCACAAATCAAGCCAGCATAAACACGATCTTGTTAAGAATAAAACCTTATTTTTAAGTGGAATCGTCGTTAACACAGAATCTGAAGTTATGGGTAAAATATTGGTGCCTTTCTTATTGGCTGGGAAAATCTGTATAGTCGTTATTGGCAGTGATTATAATGGGGAAGGTGTACAACGGAATTCAGCTTGTTAAGGTCAATTGTATTATTGGACTACTAAAAGCTAGTTGGCAGCCTTTTTCACCCGCTCTCGGTTACCTAGCCAAAAAAATATAAGAAAGAGGAGAGAAAACCGATATTTATTTATGCAAAAGCCACCAACCAAATCCATGCCGAGACCACGCTACCGAATTGTGTTGTCAGAGAAATATTACGACTCCTTAAAAGTATTTCATATAATTATAGCTGATACCAAAAGAGCACGTGTTCCGAGACCTCCCATTAGTCCTTGTCCAGATACTCTCGAAGCCTCACCCCTGATGCATCAGCCTGTAATCATGAATAAGAGTATCGTATAAGACAATATGCCTCGAAATTGGACCAAGTCGATATTTTACACCGATTGGCATCCGTGGGCGTCACCTTGACACGGGTTAAGCTCGAAAGAGGTCGACGAAAGGAGGCGTACCTTCCAAATTTATTTCTGATCATTTAAAACAGCTGTGCATGAAAATGGTATCATGATCATGAAAAGAATCTGACGCTTTCCACTCGAATTTGGGTGGCAACATCAATGTTGCTACGATAATAATACATTGGTAGACAAGCCATTGGATCGTTGCTCAAAAGAACATGGTTAATTATGAATAAAAATATGGCGCAACCAAAATCCACTCCATCCAAACCAAGATTTTGGCTACGCCATCATTTTTTTTGGAAGAATGTAATGTAAAACAACTTTTCATACTTGTGACTTTTCTTACAGTTTTTCAGTGTCTGTGCTTGTGACACCTACATTCGGGAGGAATGACGATGAAAGCGGTTTTCAAGTAGCAACACAGCATATTAGGCGAAAAAAGCCGTTTATACTGTGTGCCTGGTGAGCCATCTAAACGATAGAAGAAAAAGAATATGACTTTCATTAAAAGTGTATAAAATTCCACATACGTAAATGGTAATCTCTCTACAAACGGTATCCAAACACGTCTTTTGTATTGTTTCCAATATGAACAATTAATATTCTTTCACCGTCTCCATACGGACGTCAATAAAAAGCAGTCACTGATGACAGAATAGCAATTACTTTGAAATGTTCAAACAACCACCGATTGCGTTCAGTCGATAAAGATAGTGTTAAATATTTTGTCGTTCTATTGAATATTCACAACGCAACAGAACAATGGCTGCAAATTAAAATTTCTTAGAACGGGGGAGATGCGTTTAGAAAAGAATAGGCCTCATGATCAAGACAATAGGTAGTACTTTCGTTTGAAGCTCACAGAGCAACACAGTTCCATAAGTGATTTATCGTGCTACCGTAGGCATTCTGTCTCCGTAAGATAATCTAGAACCAGTATTCGTTTATAAAGAAAGTGTTAAAAATATCATGGCTAATGATTAATGTGCAAGTGAAAGCAAAAAGATATTGTATGCAAAAATAGTCGACGATATGTAGGACTGGAGATTAAAGATTAATTTCTGTATGTTAAATAGCGTATGATCGCGTGTTTATGGATTATGTCCATGCAATTATAAACAATGTCACTTTGAAATAAAGACTATAATTGCTTGCATGTTAGTGCTCTACACTTATCAGAGCCGTCAACCCCTTTCTCTTGGAATTGCATCAAAGAAAAAGTAAGTCCATTTGAAAAGATTGACCTAAATACTTGGACAGGTTTAGTAACAGTATTGCATGAGCTTGTAATCTGTGGATAATTGAAATTCTGTCAATATAAAGAGGAATTAAGGACGTCTGCGAAACCTGTAGCCACATTGATTTAGAAGATTGGACCCCGCAATAAGATCAACTTTTTTTGTTGAAGTTTTAATAATGAACTTAGTGTCAATTACAATATTGGAAAAAAAAATGTTGCTCTATATGCTGGTTCCCCGAGTATCACGCAACGGTCAAGATCTTAATCAAAATTGGAGAGTCCATGAATCACATATTGTAGTCTCAACGGAATTTTCTCAGGAGACTGACCCACCAACAACAAATTCCGACAGTACAACAATTAAGCAATCAACTCAGTTAACAATTAAGTGAAAACAAAAGACAAACAACAAGTTTATCTACCATTGACATTGGAAAAAATGCCCCACCCAATATAGGCAATATTTTTACCTTAAATACCGGGTGTGGTCACAACTACTCGTTACGGAAAGAAACATCGAGGTATATTTGCATTTAATCGCTGCCGTGGCATTTGTTGGTGAAAGCATTGTAATTTCATAGGAAACGTTACATATGAATGACGATAAATAAGGTATGAACGATACATTCTGGTGGTGTAATGTATAGTTGAAAGTTATTGTAGGATACTGGGTTATTTGTGAGTGCGAATAAAGTGTAAGTAGGTCTTACGCTATGTAAATGTAGTAGGTGTGTGTCGCTGAAGATGAAAATATAAACACTGAAATTAGTAGAATTTATCTCATGATTATCTTAAAATAAGAATATAAACAGCAAGGAGGATTGCCGAGACATAAAAGAGATGGACACATGGATTCTAAATGCCTAAATAATACTGTATAATGTTCTCGCTGTCGAAGTGTTGGCACCATATCAGAACGGTGGTTTTCTTACAGCGAATTCCATAAGCGTTATGGAATCTCGTAATAATATCCGATATCAATTTATAACGCCAGGAAATGCCAAGAAAGCTAATTATAGCTTAGAAATCTTAAGAAGGAAGCAAGTCCAGTTGTAACAGATTTTATTAAACAAAAAGTAGGTTCATATTACGACATTAATCTGGAATACCGTATGACCTAAAGATAACAATTAGCCCTACTTCCTGTGGAAGGTAATGTAAGAGCTGACCAAGAAGAGGCCAGCAGCATTAATAGAATCTCGATAGGTATGTCAAGATAATGGATGAGGATGCAAGATTTTAAGCCTAGTTTGAATAAATGACTTTTGATTTTGATTTTGATCAGTTTAGAAGACTAAAGCCGACCAAAAATTGAAGAATAATCAATCAGATAATTAAGTTTATACTTAGGCCTGACAATAATATTATTGAAGTGTATTGTAGATAGCAACCATTTTATCATACTGACATATTAGGTTGGGGAAAGTCTTTTCGCATTATAGTATGTATGAACTTCTGGCTGGTTTTGGTATCATTGAAAGTTTAAATTAAAAAAAAACATAATTCCAAATTCAAATTCGGAAAATGTGTGATTTTCATTTGTTTTTCGTACCGTCAAGATGAGTGAATCTAATGAAGAAATTCGATACATTTTAAAATTTTACTACAAAAACGGTAAAAACCCAACGCAAGCCGCGAAAAAAAATTGCGATGTTTATGGACCTAGTGCAGTGTCTGTGAGAGTAGCACAAATTTGGTTTAAGCGTTTTCAATCCAGAAATTTTGATGTCAAAGATGCACGTCGCTGTGGTCGCCCTATTACGGATAAAATGGATGCCATTTTTGAAAAAGTGGAGCAAGATATCCAGTAGTTACGACGTAGCTGAAGAACTGGGAATTGACCACAAAACAGTTTTGGCGCATTTGAAAAAAACTGGGTACACAAAAAAGCTCGATATTTGGGTTCCTCACGAGCTCACTGAAAGAAACCTAATGAACCGTGTACTCATTTGTGATTCTTTATTACGACGTAATGAAACCGAACCATTTTTGAAGAAGCTGATAACTGGTGATGAAAAGTGGATCATTTACGACAAGAACGTGCGAAAAAGGTCGTGGTCAAAGGCCGGTCAGGCTTCACAGACTGTGGCAAAACCCGGGTTAACTCGCAACAAGGTGATGATGTGTGTGTGGTGGGATTGGAAGGGCATTATTCATTATGAGCTGTTACCACCAGGCAGGACCATCGATTCTGAACTCTACTGCGAACAACTGATGAGATTAAAGCAAGAAGTTGAGAGAAAGCGGCCGGAATTAATCAACAGAAGGGGTGTGGTTTTTCATCATGATAACGCTAGACCGCACACATCTTTAGCCACTCAGCAAAAATGAAGAGTTTGGCTGGGAGGTGTTAATGCATCCGCCGTATAGTCCTGATCTTGCACTTTCAGATTTCCACCTGTTTCGGACTCTTCAGAATTCTTGAGGCAGTGTCAGGTTAACATCACGAGAGGACTGCCAAAACCACTTGTCGCGGTATTTTGATCAGAAGTCCCAAAATTTCTATAGCAATGGGATCATGTCCCGACCTACAAGATGGCAAAAAGTTATCGAACAAAATGGTACCTACATACTTTAGTTAAATGTAAATAAACTATATTAAAAAATGTTTTGAATTTTCTTAAAAAATGCGAAGAAACTTTTTCCCCAACCTATTATGACATTCATAATGAAGAACTAATCATGCTGAATACTAAAACGTAATGTCTTAATGTCTCTATTCAGCATCCACGACATAGCTAAGATTATCTACAAACCATAGACGAGTTTGATAAGTGCTGATTAATGAAATTCAAAAACAAACAAGGTCACAGGTAAAACAGTAGGATACAACATGGCACAAACACTAAGGCTGAACAAGATCGAGAGATAGGGTTACATGGTAATATTATCACAATGTGCGACGTTGAATTTGTAATGTACTTAATACGTGAAAAAGTTTTTAAAATCATTTGTGAATGTGAGAAAAAGTTGGCGGATGTGTCAGATGCTGGAATTTGGAATACACCTTTAAAATGATAAATAAAATATACGCCAAGCAGATTAAACACAAGTAGCTGTATCATCTCAAACAAAATGGAACTCCATAATGCGCACAAAATTCCAGAACATTCCAAAACTCTAATTAAGAGCATCGTAACACAAAAGTTAAGGAGCTCCAAAGATAAGGAGACGAAAATAACGAGATCATAAACTGTGATTGGCAAACGAGTCATAAAATAATGATTGTCAAGTTAATATCTTTGCCAATAAAAATTATATCGACGTTAATTAAAAAAATAAATTATCGACCTTAACCTGACCAAATGGGCGGACATAAAATATTTAGCACAAACCTCGCAGCCAAAAGAAACGCATTCTTTGCTTTAATTTAAAACAGGCGTACGGAGTTAATAATTAAAAATGTTTTCTTTGTAAACAAATAAAATGAACACGCATTTGTTTTTAGGAATCCGCATGAGTAAAACTTCAAGCGCCATTAGATCATTGTTTCTGTTGATATCTTTGGATGAATCGATTGAGATTTTTTTTAAATCTGTCGTAGTTACCTTTAATAGATCAACCGTTAGCATTATTCGATTTAGCGTTCTAAAGGTGAAACCGAAAGCTTGGCAGAGCTTTTTTATCTTGTGATAATTTAAAATAAGTAAGCACGTGGCATTATCTTTGCCAAATTGAACGTAAGCATCAATATTATTATTTCTTGCAGTCTTAAGCTTCAAAGCTAGAGTAACTCCTACGGCAATAATTATATCAGTAGCCACAATACATATTACGTTATTCACCTTGAATAAATCATTTAAATCGTTTACTTGGACATTGTCTTATGGCTGTGTCACTGATCACTTTCAAGCCGTAAGTCATTAATTCATTATTCATTAGTATCCGGATCATGAACTAGCAAGTCAATCCGACTTTGTTTATCTGTTTTTTCAGAGGTGACACTTTCAAGCTCGGTTTGCTAGACTCATTTTTTGCTCTTATCTAAGCCAAATTTGCTCCAATCTGTTCCAGGAATGTCCTAGATCTCTAAGCTATTTCTCCTATTTTTTAATAAGGTTCGTCTAATGCCCAGAATCCTATAGTAGCATGGCTGACGCTTAGTGAATTTTTCATTTATTGTGCAGTTAACGGCAGAACTGACTGTCTTCATTGTTAATAACATCATGCCTTTAGCCAGATTCAGAGATAGTGTGGCTATAGCCTACAAAACATAATCAGGCTATCTCTGTATCTGTAAACTTTTTTGAATTGTTATTTGATTTATTTCAATTTTAATTACAGTATCAGAGCACAAGCTCTGATTTATGATTTCATTGTTTTATCGTAAAGGCTGTTTGCAAGGTTTGAAGTAGGCTCGCTCAATACGAAAGCGAAACGTAGGTGAACCTCTGCCTCCTTCTTCGGGAAATACAGGCGTGATGTTGTTTTATTGTAGAATTTACAAGTGAAAAATACATAAGGCGTAAACAATTGGCTCAAGGCCTCGTTTAGTTACATACAATTAGGTTTGTCACGATTTACCCTCGATTAAAGTTTAATTATTGAACAGTGCCAAGTGTTGCCACGTGTTTAGCATATTATTATGCTCATTTCGTAATATGCTATGCATTTATTAAACTTGGACTGAAAACTGACTGAAACTGCAGAGAACCACGAGTTAAATTGAAAATATTGTATAGAATCAAGTTCTTCTAATTGAACTCCCCAGCAGTGCTGCTGGGGAGTTGCGCCACTTCTTCCCAGCTAAAGCAATAGAAAGTGGTGAAGAGCGGGCGTCACAAAGTGCTGATTGGCAGCCAAGTTTGAATAAATGACTTTTAATTTTGATTTTGAATGTTTGATCACAGGAGCCAATGGCAAGACAATTGTTCCTGACTGAAAAAGATGAAAAATATGTTACATGTATAGTCGACTGTCACTGAGTTCCGTCAACTGTGAATCTGAACTAGTGGCACATTGAGAATGATTGATCAGCAATAAGCTTCCACACTGATAAAAGTAATGAGATTAGCACACATTATGGAAATTAGCTTGCATTTAAAATGGCTGACAGTACCAATAATAAAACTTAATTCTGTAATAAGGAAGACTTTAAAATCAATAAATTATACAGTAATATTTCTATAAGTTATATTAAATTACAATCATGATTCTGCAATTATTGTTCATGATATTAATAAATAAAACAATAAATTCAAGAGAAAGGAAGCCTTGAATACAGTTGCAGTTATTAAATCACACGAAATCGATATATTTGTGACAGCCGATACATTAGTTTGGCGGTCGTGAAGATAGTTAAAAGACGGATAAAGTAACAGAGGTAATTTAAAATGTGGAAGACGAAATAAGAATAATATGCAAATCAGCAGCTAGAGGATTAATTTCGTAAATGTAAAAATAAATATCTTCTTTTAACACAACTTTGAAGTCTTAAACAGAAATTTTAAAAACGACTTTTGCTTAATATAGAGAAGTTCGTAAATAAAGTAGTGGTATGTAGAGGTGAAGGATCGCTGACATTAGAAATACTGGATGTCGAAAAATAATTCCTTTAATATTATACAATAACCGTTTCAGTTTTTTAGTCTTTACAGCTGGCAAAGATATCGCAACAGATTGGTAAATTGAGTAATGGTCTTATTTAGTTACTATCTTAATCATGTTACCTTAGTCTAGACTAGTGACGGCTAGTTAGAAGTTAGTAGGTTTTGAAGATGTCTTCCCACGAGTATGATCTTTCGACAGCCTTACGTCCTACAAGTACCATGTAAGGCCTTGCAATGTTTCTCCATCTCCCAAATGAACCTGGCTCCAACATAATTACAATTCTAAATCAGTATCTAAAGCGCCAGGTCCCGACCATGTGCCACCGTTTATTTTTAAACCCGCTGCTACTCTGACAGTGCTGTTTACCCCTAGCTATTTTAGGAGATGCATCCAACACGTGTATTTACCTTACGAAAGACGTAGTTTGAACTTCGGAATGCACGTTTATACGTTTTTAACAAAGAGAGGAAATTCTTGACGTTTTGTATTGGTAGGAATATCGTCAACATCATTATCGCTTTCGAAGTGAAGAATAATAAACAAATAACTGGTAGGTACCTAATTTGAATCATGCAGCTTTAATCATCGAGCCTTGGATATTTTATTTTCTTTTCATGTTTACCAAATAATTCCGCATCGCGTAAAAACCCATGTTGTGTTTGACAGCCGAAGATAAACAAAAACAATCAGTCAGATGACAGAGACATTGCAAAAAAATGAGAAAAAACAACATTTAGAAAACAAAATCTCTTTGATTATGCGAATAATTACCGGATATAATCAACAGATGACACTTACATCACAGATTAGATGACGTCACGAAACAGTGAAACTAAATTATTTACAGCCAATTTAAATCCTAAAATGGTAGCAGAAATTAACATTGCAAATGATTACATAATGGCGGCTACCAATTTAGGCGGGATAGTTAGTGCCATGTCAAGGCGATTTTAGAATAGTTTTTGCACATTGCAAGAATTTCGCAAATGTCGTCGGATAAAAGATTCTATTAACTTGAAACGGTGTAGTTTTGTTGTGATTGCTATTCGGATAACGGCAACATTTTAAAAATAAATCTATTCATCATTGGCGAAGCGTCTAATTATTTGACGACTTTTGTTTGTTTTTGCGATTTCTTGTTACATGGTCTAATCTTCTTCACGGATAGAGAAAACAGTTAGGATTCTGGAATCGACCGTAACTTGGATTGGCGTTTTATCAAAACCGTTGTCAACATTCAGGAGTGAGTAACCAACAGTGAAAATTAGTGGGATTGCCTAAGCAATGAAAGTGAGCGGGTAGGCATTGAGATTAGAGTTCAATGACCTGCAGGTTTGAGATTCCGTTTTTTTTTTGTTTTTACAGTTTCTTACAATGTTGTCGCCAGAATGGAAGAATGATGCTACGGCTACATTGTCGCGATAATGCGAACTACACTTCGCGCTCTCTCTCGCACACCGCTCGACGTCTCGCTGTACAACAGAGAGCGCGTGAAATATAGTTCGCGTTATCGCGACAATGGCGCCGATTCCCTTGTTCACAAACTAAATTAAATTTAAGTTCAGTGCATCTTTTTCTTTCTATTTCATTAAGAAAAGGACAGAAGATAAATTTTAGTTCAGTCCTGTCAAATTAATCAGCGCTTGACGTAAATTGACGTAATTTTAGTAGGCAAGTTTTTAATCACGTCTAAACTTGTATGGAGTATTGACAGGCGCTGATTAATTTGACAGGACTAAACTAAAATTTATCTTCTGTCCTTTTCTTAATGAAATAGAAAGAAAAAGATGCATTGAACTTAAATTTCGTTTAGTTTGTGAACAAGGGAATCGGCACCAATGTAGCCATAGCATTACCCTTCGGCTACACTGTCGCGCTAACGCGAACTTTACTTCGCGCGCTCTCTGTTGTACAGCGAGACGTCGACCTGTGTGCGAGGGAGAGCGCGCGAAGTAAAGTAGAGATGATTCTTATTATTTCTTACGTTTCAAAATACCTACCTACATACTCTCCTACATGAGAAATGTGACATTTAAACGGTTTCATGAAACATTTCATTGATGTGAAAATTTCTTGGGCATTTGAGACTGTGTAAGAGGCTCGTGCAGACTAACGTGATATCCCGGGCGTGACAGGCGACAGCTATATGCCTGTCGCGCCCGCGATATTGCCCCAGTCTGCGCGAGTCTTAATCGTGTCTTGAAAGAGAAGAATGGTTTTTGTAGGTAGGTACACTTGGTAGTACAAGTACAAGTACATCGCTGTTGATCACTCGATCCAAATTCCGTCATGTGTATGAAGATAGGATAGTAGGAGATTATCCCCACCACACTTTGGTGGTACATATCGGAATATCTGCGAGTTATCAACTGGGAATTGATTGAGATTACATTACGCACACAGACAAACACAATACAGCCATGTTTACGTGGGTAAAGTGTATCACAATAGGATACGAATTTCGGCATGCCTTGCAACCCTTGCATTGTCAGACTGTTCGGATGCAGTCCCAACAATAAGAATGCAGGGACATCACTAATGTAACAGACATGGCACTATCATCAAATTCACAGTCGATAAAAGTATTTTTTATCGCCATAGTTTGGTAATAGGGTAGCCGACCACTTTTTACCTGCCAACCGAAGCCACGGTAGCAAAGACGGAGGACTCTCTGCCACAAAATGTCACAAAACTGGCAGAACAGGGGACAGCAACCTCCAAATATCTATAATAAGCGAAAAAAGTTACGCATTTGACCACTAAATTGCAAATTCCACAACCAACCGGTTTGAAACGCAATATTTTTTTAAGATCCAATGTTTAGGGCAGCCTGCGCCTAAATTCAGCCAGGTAATAGATCGGTACCTATACGACCTACTTCGAGTTCTAGATACAGATTATACAATAGCAGCCAGTGATAGGTACGAACGAGATATTTTTTTCCGCGAATGGCTGTATTTAAGCGTGCCTCAGCAAAGCATGGAAAGTACAGTTAAAATAACTAAAATACTCACGAGACTCCGGACAGCACACGACGAGATGCTTAGAAAGATTAAGTTTTTTTAACGTTTTAGACACTGTTTATGACACACAGATTGTACAGTCCACTATTTTGTTGCACTAAATGTTTTTATTTGTATGTTTAACGTGTTATTTGTGTTTATTCACAGCTGAGTTCTATATGCGGTTCACAGTTTGGGTCGGCGGGGAGCGATAATCTATCTCCGAGCGTGGATACGACGCGGCGCGGCGCGGCGAACTGACGGGGAGCGAAACGAAATGAAACGTCATCATTGCGCGCGATCTCCCACTCTCCCGTGCATTCCGAATTGTGGTCAGATGGTTAATGTCATTTATTTTCAAAATATTTTTGTTTACAAGTGCGTGTTTATAAAAACGAAAAGAATTGTAATATTTACAACAATTTTGTTAAGAAACAGCAAAGCAGGTGCATCAACTTTTAAAAACGTTTCGTTCTGTTAACTTAATTTTGACAGGTACTAAAAGCATGGCCGTTTCTGTTTAACTGAAAATAATTATTACACTTTTTTTGGTACTGAGCACTTGTGAGAATTTTTGATCGAATACTCTACTCCTCAGTCCTAAAATTATACAGTTTATGTTAATAACATGAATAAACGGAGAAAAAACACCAACGGTAGGTAAGGTTTGTTTACACACTAATACCATCACTGCACTGCACTGTGTCTGATGTTTCATTTGAGGCGAAGAACAGTACTTAAATGTCGTATTAAAAATGTTAGAAAAATTTGATTTCATTTATTGATTTAAAAATATAAATAAATAGTTGCGCCTCGCGGTTTCACCCGCATACATTATATCGATCTCTTGGGAATATCGGTATGAAAAGTATCCTATGTCCTCATCCAGGATAAAATTTGCCACATGGGTAGACCACCCATGTGGCAAATTTTATCCAAATTCGTTCAGCTGTTTTAGCGTGAAAGCGTAACAAACAAACACACTTTCTCATTTATAATACCTACTAGCTGCACCCCGCATAAGTTTACATCCTTTGAGAATATCGCAATAAAAAGTATCCTATTTATTAATCCAGATTATAAACTAACTGTGTGCCAAATTTCATCCCAATCCGTTCTGCCGTTTTTACGTGAAAGAGTAAGAAACATCCATACATACATACTCACAAACTTCGCGTTTATAATATTATTAGGATTGGTTAAGATTGTTATTTCGTATGAGAAAAGGTCTTTGCCCTTTATTGAGACAATAATGGGCTGTTGTTTTTTTTCGTATCTCTGGACCATGGGGTCCCGGTCCTTTGGAAGGCGTACGAGGAGCCGAAGCCAAGTTGCAGAGGCCCGTTAAGACGCTTTTAATTAAATGAGGCACCGATCGACGATTATCCGTACGCATTATGCAAGTGCACCCAAGGACAGCCTCCGGTTGGTGCAGGACTATTGCAGAACATCGGCGCGGTATACACTGGCAGAGTGTGCCGTTTGGGAGGAGTCGCGCCGTGCCCTCATCTCAGGAGTAGGAAGTGACCTGTTGCTGCCAGCCATGGTCAACTCCATGTTCGAGCGAGGAGTCCTGGGACGCAGTGGTATCCTTCTGAGAAACAGTCATGTCGCCGAAGGAGGCTGCGGAAAGGGAGTGGGAGATCTTTTCCACTCACCCTGCCCGCAGCAGGCGCACGGAGGGCGGACAATGCCCTCTTCCAGCTCCCCTAAATGGGTCCAGGGGCGACGGACTCGGGGACATCCCCCAAATAGCAGGACCCGTGGCGGCGCGTAGTGTTGCACGCGCGCCCCTATTGGACGTCGCGGGGGGAGTTTTACACCACATTCCTCCCCGCGAGCCTGAGGTGGCCAATGGTGCAATGGCGGGCCACCTCAGCTGGAGATCGCAGTCGCACTAGATCCCATGATCCCCAGTGCAAGTGTGGGAGGGAAACACTTGGTGGTTTTTAGTCAGTAAGAGACTGACATCTATGAGGATTTTCCAACCCGGAACAAAAAAAAACAGGACTATTGCAAAACATGGAAACAAAACATTGGCCTATGGATTTGGGATTAAGTGGATTACTAACCTTGAACTATAGAAGGACTATGTCCCCTGCCTGACCAAGGTTATATAAAATACACGAATAACATGGCACCCCCTGCCATGTTATTCGTGTATTTTCTTCCCGATTCCTTCTTTAATCACTTCCTGCCGGGGTCGCGGGAAGGTACTAAAGGGTCACCGAGGCCCCTGGTAACACAGGCAACGGAAGGAATACGGGTGGATTTTAGTCAGTAAGAGTCTGACACACCCTCCCGCTCCGCCCGCGCGTGGGCTGGCGGTCGGTGAGCAATGGGTAGCTCGCCGTCCGATATGGACCTGGCCCGGGGTACGGCGCAATGTATTCCACGCGCGCCTCAAAGAGATGTCGTCAGCACAAGTGTAGGGGTCCACTAGGGCCGATGCCTGCGAGGGTCGCGAGAAGTAATACGGGTGGGTTTTAGTCAGTAAGTGTCTGATACACCCTCCTGCTCCGCCCAGAGCGGGATAAGTTATTTTAAATTTTCCACCCAAAAAAAAGGGGGTCACTTAATAAGAGAGAGAGAGAATCGCTAGGAGTCCCCGGAGACTATCGCTAGCACGTAGTGACGTAGCGAGTGCAGAGGTGTTCCAAGGCTCCCGGAAGTACGGTCAAGATTCCTACCAACATTTTACTGGGATACTTCCTTCCTCCGAGCACGTTGGCTCTTGAGAATATCCACTCAAGCCGGCCAATAAAGGCAAGTCAGAGGTGAGGAACAAGACTTCTCCCGGGTTCGTGGGGTGTATGTGTCTCTCTTGGTCTGGCTCCTGACCCTAGACCTGTTTCGGAAAGTAAACTCTACCGGCCAGACCCAGAGTTCACTAGAGTTCATAGGAGCGCGGTGGGGTTATTATCATTAATTGTTATTTCGCAACAAATTTTAGTAAATAATCGTTTTATTTTACGAAAATTCGTCCTCACTAGGTGAATTTTTGATTTTTTCTTTTTACTATTCTATTTTATTTTTTTTTTTATTAAAGAGCAAGCAAAGCCGATGTCGACCATTCTGCCAATGTCGAAAGTGAGTTGAAAACCAAAGTGTGCATGATAAAAAAAACCACAACTGATTACTGAACACACGAATACAATTTCTTCGATTGATACAGTTACCTTGTACCTAGATCTTGTTGGGTTAGTACGGGACTGAAACAAACAAAAAATTTAAAGTAATTGTTAAAACATTAAAATTAACACGTTTTAGTCCACGGAATAGATAACAGAGGTCTCTGTTCGAAGTATACCTACTTAACTTTAATAAATAATATTATTTATATTTTAACTGAAAGCCCACGTTAAATTTCGGACCATTTCCATCTGCCCTGTACGAGCGCGCGCAATGCAACTGTGGTACCCCTACGTCCACAACTAACTGTTGTACATATTAGTCTATATAACTTAAAATTTTTCTCAACAATTAATTGTTTACACTGTTACAATTTTCAATAATGTTTAACTAAAATCTAAAGTTAGTGTAACCATTTCATATGGGTGAGCCCCTTAAAAATTCAAACCACTTTTGTTAACAATTCCCAGTAAATTGAAACTTCGCTAAAGTTGACATGAAAACATGTACTTCTAACTGTCACGTACACAAATAGAGTTTGTCCTTTTATGAAATTCTTTTTCAATTTGTTTTTTTTCCCACACGAGCACATCTGACAACACACGTTGACAAAATAGGCAAGTGAACAGTTTTTGTCGACATCGGCACCAATAGCCATAGAGAATTTTCGACTTTAGGATGTCAAGTCTCACTTAAGTACAATTTTCTTTTGAACAGAAACAGGAGTTATTTTGTTGACCTGTGCAGAAATGTTTGAAAATGTACGATGGAAGAGTGAGCGAATCGAGCTCGAAAATTTTAGCATCCTGCGTTTATATTTTGCATACGTAAGGAGGCCTCTAACTCCTGCCGGGCTCGCGTAGCAGTCCAAAAGGGTTACCGAGGCCCCTGGCAATACAGCCAATGGAAGGAATACGGGTGGGATTAAGTCAGTAAGAGTCTGACACACCCTCCCGCTCCGCCCAGAGCGGGAGAAGTTATTTGATGATTTCCCTGGCCTCTAACTACAAACTGCCTCTTTGTTATTGAACTGTCTCTTTGTTTATCTTTGTTATTTGCCCTTGTTCGGGATTTGATTAAAAAGTACTTTTCGAGATTTGGGACCGGGGGGCCGGTGCCGGTGGGGAAATAAATACGAATAACTATACTTTAATAACTTGTAAAACTTTTTTCAGGCACTTGGACATCGGCAACGTCAGCGACCGCCGGCGGTTTCGCACCTGAAAAAAGTTTCGCCGACGCCTAACGCCGCCGCTGTAAGCAAGCCTAGTTAGTGATGATGACTCATCACTACATCACGGGGGGTAATGGCTGATTTTTGCGTTATGCTCGTGAACGGGTGCTGCTTGTGGTGACTGGTCGTCTTGCTGACCATTGTTTTGTTTTGTTATTAATAATAATTAACTGTTTATTTATTTTACTTTGATGGTCCTAGTTCATCATTTGTGACTGTTACAGCTGTAGCTATATGTAAGCGGGCACGCCCTTTATACTTGGAGGCTTTTATTTAGGTTTTAAGTTATGTTTACGTTTTTATCTCTGCTTGAGAATAGTTTTCGGTCGTTTTCTTTTCTTTTGTTTTTTTTTGGTATAGTGGTATGCTAGCTGACATATGGCTAATAATTTGATGTTTTGTGTTGCACGTGGTGTAAATTTGTTTTGCATACTATTGTATAAAATCCATTTTTTTCTCTAACTGAACAGACAGCTGTGCTGCTGGGGAGTTTGTTGGCCACTTCTTCTTCCCAGCTAAAGCACTAGGAAGTGGTGAAGGGTGGGCGTTTTGGGGGACTGTTTTATGTAATCTTGACGTTCGATAAGTGCTGATCCTCAGCCTAGTTTGAATAAATGACTTATGATTTTGATTTTGATCAATGATTGTTCTCAAGTCAACGCGTATAGGTATAATTATAATATTGTTTTACGAGTATGTGTGACTACAGATAACTTTTTACAGAGTAGTTTGATTTTACGTTTATGTTTACTAGATAGGTGGGTAGGTTATAAATTGGTCCCATTAAAAAAAAAACCGGACAAGTACGACTCAGCCTCGCCCACTGAGGCCCGAGGGTTCCGTACAAATTTTTAGGTACATATTATAAATAGTTCAGGAATCCGGATCAGGAGCCCCGCAGTTTTTTCCGAGCTTTTCTCGTAATTCAGTTTCCAAAACCTATAATTACTTATATTATTGATATACTAACAGTTCATAGCTAAATTAGTTAGGTAACCTAATCATAGTGGTTTTTTACTTAAATATCAAATTAATCCAGATTTGTAAGTGGTGACTGAAAAAAGAACCTACTATAAATAAAGCCTATATTTTTTATGATTTAATTGCAAATGTTTTCAGATTTTTAGCAAGTAACGACGAGTAGAATATTACTTGCCAAATTTCATAGTTCTAGGTCAACGGAAAGTACCCTATAAATTTTGATTCCCTAGAGAGTGTCGAAATATACGTTTTTTGCATAAATGGCCGTATTTTTTTTATGTCAGCTTAGAAGTTTGATTTTTTCACAGCTTCAAGGGACTGTAGACCTGAGTATATGGTATTCATTTCAACTCGACACATCCACGCGTTCTCGAGATAAAGGGTCTTGACAGACAGACGGACAACAGAGTGATCCTATAAGGGTTCCACTTTATCCTTTTGAGGTACGGAACCCTGAAAAGAACCATCACCATATAGAAAATCCACCATCCATCCTTAATGGGGGTTGATTGATTTTTCCCCTACTGAATTTTCCCCTGTGAAACTTGGCACACATTATGATGATACTACAATGATGAAGACGGAAGACAGTCGACAGAACTCCTCAACAGTTTGCAGCAGCTACCTACATCGTGTTTGGGCTTATTTAATACATCTTGATTTTTACGTCGGTTCATTTTTTTTCTTAAAAAGGTTTTTCGTCCGGAACGTAACCTAAACCTAACTATACAAATACCTCTTAAAATGTTCACAACGGTATTTCGTGGGAACATTTTAAGTAAGTATGTACATAAATATAATTATGTATTAAGGACACCAGAAATAATTCTGACTGACCCTGAGCAATCGTAAAGGTATGTAAAGTTATTCGTTGACAGCATAATTTGGACCGTATCACATCAAAACTACCCACCACGAGTCTACCTTGCACCAGTTGCTCTCAAGATCCTACTGTGACTACTATGTTAATTAAGGACTTAAGTATTTGGAGGTATATGTTAAATTATATTTAGTAAGTTATTAAACCATAGTTTTTACAGTTGTATAAGTAACATAAATATTAATTACGGTAACCTGTGGTTCTATGTTATAATCTGCCATTCTATCCAATGCCAGCCAATGCTTTTTTGAAGCACACTTTCTTCGTCAAAGTGTGATAAAAAAATGAAGTGAATTTTGCAAAATACATAGATATAGAGAGCAGTGGTGCCCCAGTGGCAACGGCCGCGACTTACGAGTACTAGATCGTAGGTTCGAACCCATACAGGCGCTTTGCTTTGCGTAAATTAGTTTCATAACCACTGCTCTCAAAACGGTGAAGGAAAACATCGTGAGGAAACCGGCATGTCCTAGAACCAAAAATTCGAAGACATGTGACATCTACCAACCAGCACTGGGACCGCGTGGTAGATTACGGCCCACTCCCTCTCACAGAGAGGAGGCCTGTGTCCCAACAGTGGGAACATTATAGGCTGATTATGTACATAGTACTATCGGTTTGAATGAGACCTATATTTTATGATGAGCGATTTTTTCCGATAAAGTCAATTCATTCCGCTAGTGATGGCGCTAAACACGTATCCGAATTCTGGGCCGAATCCAATTAGATTGCCATCGACACGCTAAGAAGAAATCAATGATAATCTCATAAAAAAAGTTACAAAAGCAGCGCCCCTGGCGGCCAATTCACAAACTAAACTCGCAACGCACTTTGCCTCCAAACTATTCGTTTTGTCTTACATCGGGACGAGATTTTCACGTAAAATAATACCGACTATGTAAATACGTTGATTACCTTGTAGAGGGAACGGAATAAAATGCCTACGCCTCAGTAATAAGTGGGTATATTCAGATATTCCGAACTGCATCGCGTTGACACAATAATTTTGTATTAGATAAGCAGCTCAGCGCTTATATAAGTTATGTAACTTAAATGCTTGATTACTTATGTAAGCACTAACCTCTTAATCATTTAGGCGTACCTAAGCGAAGGTTAGGTAGATAGTCGTAAAGGTCTACCACTTTTGGGTCAAACGCAAATTAAACTAAATTCTTCTAGGGTCAATTTATTTATTCGGATCTCCAACAGATGCTACACAGTTTCATGGAAGTTTATCAATTAAAGGAGACCACATCATTCTCATTTGAAGATTATTCCTATATAAATGTACAGTAAGTTTTCCAACGCGAAAATAATAAAACAAATGAGACATACAACACGAAAATCATAAAAAGGAAACGAAATAAAATACAAAACAAATTAACAATAATAACAAAAAACAACATCACTGAATAACACTTACCTACTGAATAAGTATGTATTTGAACGTGTCCGTTTTCCTTTGTTTTCAGTGTCGATGTTGCATCTCTTGTCGTCGTCTATGCAATTAATACCTGCATTATTGAAGACGAAATCAAACGGGTTGCTAATTTATTATTTTTATGAAATTTATTTTACAATCTGTGACTACTTTTACCTCACACACTGACTTATTAATTGTTAAAATTTAAGTATTTATTTTTTTATTAATTGTGAAAATCGTCTACTTTTACAAAGTTTCTAAATATTATGTGAGCACCATGTACCCATCACATAATTAATTTATCTGTCATTGCTTCATTTTTAATTCTTTTTAACATATTGTGGTCTTAGTAATTGTATTGTAGGTGCATCGTCTTCACATATAATTATGTAATTAATGTATACAAAACATTGTACAATATTTTAAAACGGTGGAGTTTCTTGCCCATTCATAGAATCAGTTCTATTTTTCTTTAAATATTGACGTTCAAAAGTGCCTTTATGTGCTTATTTGAAATAAATGTTTTGACTTTGACTTTGAAGACCTTTGCGAGGCCAATGATAACACTGTCAAAGAGGCCGAATTCTGGTCGACGCTTATTAAAAACGTATTAATGGAATCATCGATACGACGAAGAAGAAGGCGTGTCGATTATGACACGAAAGAGACCGTCGCTGTCGTATGACGTAAAAGAAATTAAACATCAAGGTAATACACAGTAAAAGTATCTCTTACACTAGTTAATAATAGAAAAGTACTACCAAAACAATGTTATGACTATGGGCTATGTCATTATGATCTGGTGACTACTAGCAGTACTAGGCTTAAGAAATGCCCTAACCCTGGTGTAGGTTAATGAAAGACTGATCAAGAACTTGAGTCAATAAAAGAACGAACGATCGTGAAAGAAAATTACTTGTCGTTGTGATTTTGTTCTCGTTGTTAGCTGTATTAAACTATCTATAGTCTTCATTTATTTGCTTATATAGTTAGTATGTAAGTATCTATGTATCTATTATACAACATATATCTGTGTATCTATTATGTTATATTGTACTTATATACTTTTATTTGCACCAAAGACGACACAATTTTATGTCCAGAAAATCACTGTCCATCCCATGGTTGCCTGGAAGAGATCGCAGTAAGCGATAAGGCCGCCCATTGTAATCTTTTTAGTGTATATTTTTTTATTTTTGTAATATGTAGGCTGGTGTACAATAAAGTGTATATAAATAAATAAATAATAAATAATACTTAGCTGATCCAGTATCATCATCGTCATTCTCCTGCCCTTATCCCAATTTATTTAGGGTCGGCGAAACATGTAAGAAATTATGTACCTACAACTTTAATTTCAACTATCTATTAGTGGCTTTTGTGGACAAGATATTTATTCAGATTTGTTACAGTTGTCATGGCAACCATGTCATTTGGTTTAAATAAGTTTTTATTTTTATTATTTTTATAATATTTTATGCCTATAGATTCTTTTATATTTTGTGAATGTAACGTTGTATTTATAATAGACCAGATTTGATTAGTTACATTTCGCTTATCCCTATTAACATTGTCGTATATGTTTTTTTGCCATTTTCTTTTTATTTTATTAATCACTCTTAAAAAGTCCCTTGTTTTAGTGGAGTCAAGAACATTTATTAAAATTCTGTTGATTTTTGACAATCTAATTTCTATATGAAAAAAACATTGCAATTCAAACTTTGAGACGCTCTCTTGTAATGTTGCTGATTTTCACATCCGACAATGTTAATAGGGATAGGCGATTTGTAAAACCATTTATTCTTGTTAAGTAAGTACACTGTCCTCCCATTAACACTGTAATTTGAAAACATTGTAAAAGCCAATTATTTTTAAAAGTGTACTAGTGGAGTTTCTTGCCGGCTCTTCTCAATAGGAGACGACCAATTGGAACGGTGCACCTAGCTTCTGACGTTTCATAAGTGCCCATGTAGGTTTATGTGAAATAAAATATTTTGATTTGATTTGACGTCTTTTTCTTCCATACTTATACTAAGCTAATTCCAATCATAATTTGGCATGGGATTTGAGTAGGTACATAATTATTGTTTACTTATAAAATTGTGCAGCACAAACGTTCGTTTATCAAGTCAAAGTTCAGAAATAGGTGACTTATACACCCACGTCCCGATCGAAGGAAGCGACGAATATAAACTCTATTTAATGTTTTACGAGCCAGTATTAAAAATACATTAATATGATTTATGGTTCTGTTTACGCCGGTGCCCGCATTTGATACTATTGTAAACTATAGATTATAACTTTGTGTTATAGTAGGAAACTAAATGCTACATTATTTATATCTATAAATACCAGGCCACTCAGAAAGTATTGCGAAAAAAAGCTGTATGATGGACTGATCAGTTATAATCTATTTTGAAAATATGATTATTTGTTAGTAAAAATAAGTACGTTCTAATTTCAAAATTTCCCTCCATATTGTTTGCAAGCTTATTTTAAATTATCGAGTCTCATTAAAAATTGATCTGCGCCGGGAACATTTTCGCGCTATGATTTTCGCCTGAAACCGGACGAATTACACGATAGCCTTCAAATGGCCTTCATGGATGAAGGCCCTTCTAAGGCAACCGTGTATCGTTGGTGTAACGAATTCAAGCGCGGTCGACTAGCTTTGGGGGATGAAGAAAGCAGTGGTTGTCCTTTGACGGCTGTTACGGAAGAAAACGTGCTGGCAGTGACTAAATTAATCCATGACAATAGGCGAGTTACGTATCAAGAGATTCAGCACATACTGCAGGCTGGATCGGGAAGCCTTCACGAAATTCTACACGTACATCTTCGCGAGAGGAGGATAGTTTACGCACCGATGCTCAGAAGCAGGCCCGGATGGAATGGTGCCGTGATATGATAAACAAATTTGAAGCAGGCTCGTCTCGGGGTGTTTACGACATCATTACAGGTGATGAGTCTTGGATTTATCAATACGATCAAGAAACGAAGCGACAGGTTTGGGTGTTTTAAAACGAATCAACGCCCACCAAAGTGAAGCGATCTAGAAGCGGGGGGAAGATTTTGATCGCGAGCTTTTTTAATTTGACTGGCTACTTGGTGTCAATTCCTTTACGGAACTACGAGTACACCACGACAACGTGCCTTCGCACACCGCGCTAAAAACGATGGACTTTCTAGACAGCACGCCGGTCAAACTTCTGGGTCACCCTCCTTACAGCCCTGACCTAGCACCGTGCGACTTCTTTTTTTTTCCGAAAATAAAAAATCAGCTCAAAGGGATACAATTTTCATCGCCGGAAGATGCGCTGTCAGCGTTCGAGCAGGCTGTAACCGAGGTATCTGCGGCGGACTTGAAAAAGTGTTTCAAAAACTGGTTCAGACGCATGAAACTTTGTATAAAGGCTAGTGGAGAGTACTTTGAAAAGATTTAATAAAACAATATTTTCGAAAATTAAAAAAAAAAATCTAATTTTTTTTTTTTTTCGAAAATCTTTTTTAGTGTCCCACGTATATATATATACATATATACGAGTATATATATCTATAATTGACGTTGTCCCACCTCTCATCCAACACTTCTGATTCTGCTTCTTCATGTCTTTCTCCCATTTTTACTTGGGTTCGGCGCAAAATTTTCATTTCGTTCTCATCTTCCATTCTACTTTGAAAAAAAAAAAGAAATAAGCTGAGGTTCAGCTTATTTAATTTTCTTTTCAGTAGCTCTGCTGCAGAACGTGTCAGCTAACAGCACTCTCAAAAGCGCTTCGTAGCTGTCGGCTTTCTCATAGATTTTATTAAATAAAATATAACCGTCCTTCCTCCATAGACAAACAACTACATGAACAGTTACCTCCACGAGTAGCACAGTTACTACAGGACAAGTAAATAATCGCGGTAATCGAGTGGACACGCCATTTCCTTTATATTCGTTAGATACAGATTGCTCGGATTGGCTTGTAAGATGCCTTGGTTTTCCGCTCCGTACGACATCAATATTGGACTATAAAACCCTGATAGGAAATGACAGCAGTGAACTTAGATATCGGGACAACTTTCCGTTTATAATTGAGTTTAGAGAGAAAAGTATTGTAAGGCTTTGATGGTCAGATTTAGTTTGTTCCACTGCTTGATAGTCTTCACTGCTGAATATGAACCTGTCGGTATACTGCAACACCCAACGGCCTTTGAAGGAATAGCAATTGTCAATTGACATGATTTTCTTAAGATTGATAGATTGATGAAACCAATTTCATATAACTGACCTATAGAAAACATCTTTAAATGGATTTTGTCTCTAAACCATCCTCTGCGATTCAGACCATTTTTTTTTAAATTTAAGCTATTTCCATTCATTACATTTTACATTTCGAATCGATTTGAGTGTGGTCCTTAGGTCCGCCTTTGCAGTTATTGGAATACTGCTTCACCCCATATCCACCATACAAACTCATGATTTTATCTCCGTTAACGACGATACCATTGGAAAACAACCCAAGAATTTTCGCGTCTGACATCTGATCGTGCGGCGCCACCCAGAGAGTCGTATCTATATTAATGTTCAGATGTAACATGGCTTCCGATACAGGGTTAACGGGAAAATTATGATGGAAACTATGGAGTCACAATGTTGGATATCTTAATATGTATGACTGTGGCTGTAGCTGAATGCCTAATGAAGGAACTGGGTGTAGGTTGGTGGTCCTGTAGATTTTTCTTCCAGTTATTGGCTATGGCACTTTGATTTGATTTGTTGATGGTGGCTTCCTTCAGGTTAGAACAAAACCACACAGAGCAGCGACGAATGCAAGAGTTAAGGGTCGGGTAATCGCTGTTGTCCCTGGCCATACAAATACGCGCCCCGCTCGCGCCGCGCCCGTTCGGTTTCATTGCAATATTTATTTTTAGTAACAAAAATATGAATATTTGAAACAAATCACAGATCGAATTATAGATAGTAAAATAGTCTGTCTATTCATACAAAAACAAAACATGAAAATATCTTGAGTAGTTTGGAAGTAATATCTTTTTTATGTTTTGGGTAGACATTACTTCTTGAATTTATATAATAAAGTATTTTGCTATAATACTTAAATATTCACATGTAAAATTGATGTGCATGCGGTTTAGTTTAACTTACAAAATTTGCATAATTTATTTGTATTATATGAAGGCGTAATAACAGATTTAAAAGTCACTAAAATCATATATCTGCGCCTTAAGGCACACATTTGTATACTGGATTGGTTTTCAAATGACACTTTTGATTTTAAAGACAATGACGTTATAATTTAACATTTTTTTAAGTCATCAGCACCCTATTTACGTATCACCATTGATGTGGGTATAAGTTGTGAATCAATGCATAACACATTCAGAATGAAAGACGTGTTTCATAAACTGTCTGCTCGACAGCCAAAGGACGCAATGATCTAAATAAATATTGCCGTCCCGAACGTGTTACGTAATAAGGATCATGAATTGTCTTAGCGAGATGAACTCATCACTCACAGAATAATAGCCATAACTTCTACACCAAAGATCACATCACATCATACAGATAAGTAAAGAAAAAGGGGGCTGACTTAACAATTCCAAGGTCACATCACACTTAAACACAGCACAATGATCCCATAACTTTAATGAATGTAATAATTACTTAAGAATCCCAGATTGCGTGCATTGCTGACGAGTTACAAGATTCAAGTCAAAGTCTTCCCACGATGCAATCATGACACCGTCGTAATTAAACGATGGCCGCCACAACTATTTCGTAGATTAGGGGAATTGATTAGTGTTTAATACTGTTAATTAATAATTTTGTTGTCTTTGTTGGCAGTTATTAATATTTGGGAGATTGAACGGTATGGGGCATGGTTGCAATAGTTTTGTGTAATTAGTTACAATTTTGAGATGACTGAAATGTTATTTACTCACAATATTTGGGATGCTACGAATTCTGTGGTGATGGGTGTTAGAGATATAATCAATACCTAAGTCGTCTGTTCAACCATAATATGACAAGTCTAAATTCTGCGTCGCCTTACTTAGACTTTTTATAAATATGCATGTTCTGAGCAATTCAGCACCATAATATTATCATGTGATAATTTACATTTTCAGAGACAGTGAGGTTGAAACTGGAAGACATCAAGGAATCTTGCAAACATGATGTCACACTGAGTTTACAAACATACCTGAAAAAGTCCAGAACAACTTCACTGATCAACAAAACACCTTGTTTGCAAGTTAAGGAAGTACGTATATTTTACTTTACTTTAAAAGCATGGCAATCAGGTCCTTATTAAAAACGCATGTTATAAGATTAAAGACTACGTCGAAGACAAGGAAATTTGGAAATAATTCCTTCTGACTTTTTTGTATTAAAAAAAATTAAATGATTGTTAATTGTATGTAATTTTGATTTAAAATTCTTGTATTGTTAAATAGTGTGGCATACACTATGGGGCACTAATGGGTAGTTTTTTGAGTTACCATAACCTAAAATTAAGACCTACTGTATCACCAAAAATCACACTAATAAATACTTATTACTTACTTACCTAAAATGAAACCCATTGCGATTAATTGTCATTTTTATGTATTACGCATTTATCCCGCTAATGAACTATCTTTTATAAACCATTTGCACAATTCATAAAGCTTTTAATTTCAGACACTCTTTCCGTGATATACGTATTAACTCACTAGTTATTTTACAAAAGAGGGCAATCCGCACAGTCTATAGAATGGGTCCTCGTGAGTCCCTTAGAAACAAATTCAAAGAAATGAATGTACTAACTCTGCCTTCTCTCTTTGTATTTTAAAAAGTATTTTGTATGTTCGCAAAAACTTGTCTTTTCAAAACAAGAAGTGATTTCCATAATATAAATACACGTAGTAAACATGAAATTGTGATACCCAAATTTAAATTAACGAAAACAAGCAAATCATTTGTTATCAACAGTATCCGCTTTTATAACAAGTTGCCAAAGTCAGTTACAGAACTTAGCGATAGAAAGTTCAAAACCCACATCAAACGGGTCCTTAAAAATAACGCATATTATTATAAGATTAAAGACTACGTTGAAGACAAGAATTCCTTCTGCACATGTGGCTTTCCTTTACCTCATAAACGGCATAACTATGTTAAAGTCTATTAACTGCTCCCAAATTACTATGTTTATTATTATTATTTTTTATACTTTTTTGACATAATATTTTCATTATTTGACCTTATATACCTACAATTTGGATTTCAGACTTGTTGTAATGGTAAAATTGTCATTTGGTTGAAATAGGTTTTTATTTTTATTATTTTATTATTATTTTACATGGATTCTTGTGTACTTACCTTGTGAATGTGAGAACGTTGTAGGCTTAATAGACTAGATATTTTATAGACCTTTTTTTTTTGTTAAGTACTTACTTCTCGACAGGCCTACACTGCCCCTCCCATACCTATTAACACTGTAGTTTGAAAACATTGTAAAAGCCAATTATTTTTAAAAGAGTAACCGTGGAGTTTCTTGCCGGCTCTTCTCCATAGGAAACGACCCATTGGAACCGTGCACCTAGCTTCTGACGTTTCATAAGTGCCCATGTAGGTTTATGTGAAATAAAAATATTTTGTTTGCTTTTTTGATAATACTATTTCTCTGATCCATACACAAATGACTGAGTATCGGAAGGCCACTGTATAGTTGACAAATCAAAGCACCTGCATGTATGCGCACACGCACGACAAAAGTGAACGTGCGACAATGACCTTGACGTCATAACAGACGTGGGCGGTACGATCACTTATCTTAATGCTCTACTTGTTATGGGGTAGGTACAAAGCTGTCGAATAAACCTAATTATTTTAAACAATCAATTAGTGAGCGTATACACATTAATTAAATTATTTGCTATAAGGCAGGTTTTTAGGCGACTTTGCAGGATTTAACATTTCTGGTCGTCATTTAATGCTTTACTAAAAACAACTACTTAGTTCATTTTTAGGGTTCCGTACCCAAGGGGTAAAACGGGAGCCTATTAATAAGAAACCGCTGTCCGTCAGTCACCAGGCTGTATCTCATGAACTGTGTTAGTTAGACAGTTGAAATTTTCACAGATGATGTATTTCTGTTGCCGCTATAACAACAAATACTAAAAATTATAAAATAAATGTTTAAGGGGGCTCCTATACCACAGACATATTTTTTTTGCCGTTTTTGTAGATAATGGTACGGAACCCCGACTTGCACTTGGCCGGTTTTTAATTTTTACCAACTTTAAATCTAAAAGTAAAATGTTACTATGGATCTAGTTAATGCGGAATTAAAATAAAACTAAATATTATTCATGGATTTCCTCCAGTTACGCCATAACTTTTGAACTAAATCTGAAAAATATTTCTGGCGAACAGATGATTAGAAAACAAAGTGGTCCTATGATAAAACTATTAAATTATGTTAATTACGACATCAAAGCTTTATGAATACTAGTAGCCTTTACACTGACAATTGGACCGCACTTCAATTCCAAAGACAATAATTACAAGCCATCTGACTTATGAATACCTTAAGTCAGATGGCTTATAATTATTGTCTTTTTTGTATGGTCTGTTCCAAAAGTATCTGACGAAAATATAAACCAACCCTGCTAAGACTAAATTCTATCGCAATCACTCAATAACGGATAAATGATAAATGATTTTTATTTCTGTAAGTAGGTTTGTACAAACACTTTTACACGTCAATCATATTTTTAAAATAAAGCTAGATGAGGTCGGCGTTTTCTATCTGACTACTCTGAGAAAAAAGGCCGAAACAAACTCAGAGTTCACAGTCTCTTTTAAAGTCCAGACATAATCTTGGTCAGATCATGTGGAGGCCATGTAGATTGGTGTCTGAAATTGGTAACACCTTCGTCTGTACTTATAAGGTTTCAACTAAAAGAAATAATGAATAAGGTTTATTTTAACACGAAATACAAATAATAAAATTAAAAAAACACTGGCCAAGTGCGTGTCGGACCATGCACAATGAAGGGTTCCGTAGTTGGGATGAATTTATCCCCAAATCAAACTCAACATTGTAGATGAAAAACATGTTCTCCCATACATCGATATACGTCACGGTCAATTATCCAACTGTAAATTTTAGTTGTTCCACTATTACTCGTTAACTTGTAAAGCCTGCTAGCTGTGATATTTTTTTCTCATAACCATTTAGGGGCCGTGATTTTTTTCACATTTCCAAAAACAGCCATTTTGCTGGAAGGCACACATGACTAACAAAAATTTGCACTTTAAAGCTTAATATTACGCAAACGGATTCTGAATCGAAAAATATTGTTCACAGTCCCGCAATATTTTAGAACGGCCTATCCAACGATACCCCACACAATGGGATAGACTAATGATTAATATGTATACCTATGCAAAATTACAGCTTTCAAGTACGTCCCGGAGCTAAAGTGGGGACAGACAGGCAGACATGGCGAAACTGTAAGGGTTCCTTGTTTACTACGGATCTCCAAAAAGTGAAAATACTCCTTTAACAACAATGGTATGTTCCTCACGGCAAGTCGGCTGTGCCAAAAAGGTTTATGAGGTTCAACTTTACATCTTACCTTTTACTTACTTTTTCCAACAGAGATTGTTTGAATAATATGATTAAATTGTAATTGTAAATGGAAAATAGAGGTGATAGAATAATCCTTAATAAGTGGGGAAGGTGATTTAAAATTCTAATTTTGGGTTTAAGAGGCTGAGAACAGCTAAAGTGCGATGACACAACGCTGGTATAGTACAAAATATGAAGCAAAAATCTATTTTTCAAAAAATCTATTAATTGGATAAAAAAACTAAAACACTATCATGCTAATATATTGCTTGTAAAATAATCTGACAATAAATCAGAATGATTGCATGTATATTATAGTCTGGTTTTTAATCGTTAAAAGAAGTTTTTAGAGGTATCTTTGTGATTTTTTTCTATTGTATCAAATTAGTTATATTATATTGACAAGGCACTACCTACCTAGCATATATCCTGAAGAATATCATATATTTTTCTAATTTTGTTTACTCTAGTAGATCATATACTTTTAGGCATTATAAAACTTGCGTTTAGCTTCTGTAGTTCCCTTAAGTATTCAAATAATCAATTCACTTAATTTATAAGTGGCTCTACAAATTGGCATCTACAGGTACGTTTTCTGTTCCATTTGTTTACATTTTTGTCAGATACTTTTGGAACAGATTTTAGTAACTCCGCTCTTCAATTGCCTGGCGATTCTTAATTGAATCGGTCTCTTATTCAGCTCCTTAATTGAACTAAATAGTTTAATTAATATATACGTCTAGGCTCCATCCGAACGACCGATATTTGCCACAGGCGATGTAATTGCGAAATAGTTAAAGAACGATTAGCATGTCGGTCTTGTATAGCTGTTGTTAGTATAATATTCGTATTGACATTCTAATTGTCTGACATTATCTTAGAATTAGTATAATCAAATGCCCATGTTGGTCTGACAACTAGTAGGAAACGAATTATGAGGTTGGCTTATATTGCAGTAGCCGAGTGGCTGATGTAGGGACAAATGGATTTGCGTCGGTTGCAGCTTCGCGCTGCCCCGGTAGCGGAATTCCAGGACAGGCTTTCACGCCCTACTGCCAGTCTCATCACCATTGTACTCGAGCGCTGCCTCGGGAGGAGGCACGGCTCCCTGTTGTTTCGGATGCTCTCGGGGCATGGTTGCTTCGGGAAGTACATCATCATCTGCCTAGCCTTTTCCCAACTATGTTGGGGTCGGCGTCCAGTCTTACCGGATACAGTTGAATACCAGTATTTTACATGGAGCGACTGCCTATCTGACCTCCACAACCCAGTTACTGGGTGACACGATACCCCTTGGTAAGACTGGTTGTCAGACTTTCGAGCTTCTGACGACCCGTAACGACTATCAAAGATCTACAAATGACAGCCGGGACTAACGGCTTAACGTGCTTTCCGAGGCATGGAGGGGTCTTGGTATGTAAAGATGGTCACTCATCCACGGATCGCGGCAAGCGTAGCTTAACCTGATCGATTGACACTTGCGGCTGTTATTACTTAGCCACAAGCCCCCGCTTCGGTAAGTACATGTGTCGCATAAACAGGGAGCCGGACGCCGTCTCATCACTGCGTCGACTGCCGAGAGGAAACGGCGCGGCATACGCTGGCAGAGTGTGCCGCTTGGGAGGAGCAGCGCCGTGCCCTCATCTCAGGAGTAGGCAGTGACCTGTCGCTGCCAGCCGTGCAACAGCTACTGCTAAAGATATTGCAGTAGCTGTTGGATTTTTTATTTTTTTTAGATGGGAAATCATCAAATAACTTCTTCCGCTCTGGGCGGAGCGGGAGGGTGTGTCAGACTCTTACTGACTAAAACCCACCCGTATTCCTTCCGTTGCCTGTGTTGCGAGGGCCTCAGTGACCCATTAGTACCTTCCCGCGACCCCGGCAGGAGTAGCTGTTGGATAGCAAGTTATGGTATTGCCTACCTAAAACGCACTTAAAGTGGATTAGATACATACATACAAACTCGGCGTGAGTTTTTCCCATGGGGAATGGCAGAAACTACAGAACGCCACCTGCTACGATCCTTACATACAAAATAAACGTGGATAATGGGGACTGCCGACAGAAGGGAAAACTTATTGCTCAACGCGCCTAAAGAAATATTAACTTCAATAAAATAATGATGATCTAAAACACAATTTAAACAATGCACAGTATATACAAATTAAACTTTACACGTGGTCAATTTAACTTCACTTATTGCTACTATAGAGCCATGAGGAACAGGGTGTAAAGTTCAGTCATCCTCCATAGAAAAGGGAGGATCCTGTGGACCTATCCTGAGGACCAGATGGGTGTCGTGTCTGGTGGGCAACTGCCCGACGGTTGATGTCGGGATGTTGTATATATGCTAGTTGCGCGGTAAACTCTGCTTGCGCGATGCAGAATTTTGCGTGACATCAGTGTGCTGCTTAGTTCGCATGTTGCGATGTAGATGCCGCCACACCACTACAGCGTGTCGGCTTAGGGATGTCGGTGACGCGAATCCATAAGTTATATATGTATTCTCCTACCAAAAATCGCTCAACGCGCCTAGAGAAGTTGTCACTTCAAAAAAACGTGGGTTAACTAGCCATCATCAATCTTAATTTCTAAGGCAACCAAATGTGAAGAGAGAATAAATGGCATTTATTTTTTTTATTAATTCATTATATGATTAAATTGTAATTGTAAATGGAAAATAGAGGTGATAGAATAATCCTTAATAAGTGGGGAAGGTGATTTAAAATACTAATTTTGGGTTTAAGAGGCCGAGAACAGCTAAAGTGCGATGACACAACGCTGGTATAGAACAAAATATGAAGCAAAAATCTATTTTTCAAAAAATCTATTAATTGGAGAAAAAAACTAAAACACTATCATGCTAATATATTGCTTGTAAAATAATCTGACAATAAATCAGAATGATTGCATGTATATCATAGTCTGGTTTTTAATCGTTAAAAGAAGTTTTTAGAGGTATCTTTGTGATTTTTTCTATTGTATCAAATTAGTTATATTATGTTGACAAGGCACTATCTACCTAGCATATATCCTGAAGAATATCATATATTTTTCTAATTTTGTTTACTCTAGTAGATCATATGATCTACTAGAGTAAACAAAATTAGAAAAATATATGATAACTTTTAGGCATTATAAAACTTGCGTTTAGCTTCTGTAGTCCCCTTAAGTATTCAAATAATCAATTCACTTAATTTATAAGTGGCTCTACAAATTGGCATCTACAGGTACGTTTTCTGTTCCATTTGTTAACATTTTTGTCACTTCAAAAAAACGTGGGTTAACTAGCCATCATCAATCTTAATTTCTAAGGCAACCAAATGTGAAGAGAGAATAAATGGCATTTATTTTTTTTATTAATTCATTGATGGCAATAATTATTGGGCTTGTGGCTAAGTAATAACAGCCGCACGGGTCGATCGATCAGGTTAAGCTACGCTTGCCGCGGTTGGTCCGTGGATGGGTGACCATCTTTACATACCAAGCCTCCGTGCCTCGGAAAGCACGTGAAGCCGTTGGTTCCGGCTGTCATTTGTAGATCTTTGACAGTCGTTACGGGTCGTCAGAAGCTCGAAACTCTGACAACCAGTCTTACTCGTACCAAGGGGTATCGTGTTACCCAGTAACTGGGTTGTGGAGGTCAGATAGGCAGTCGCTGCATGTAAAATACTGGTATTCAGCTGTATCCGGTTAGACTGGCAGCCGACCCCAACATAGTTGGGAAAAGGCAGGCAGATGATGATGATCGCAATAATTATACCTCTCTATTACATAGGACTTATAACATAACTAGTGAAATGTGGGTATAGGTACCATAGGTAGGTACACCTCTGCCTAACCCGTTGGGATAACTAGCGTGATATTATATTACGTTAATTAAGTAGCTAGTATCTACTGTGCCCTATCTGCTGAAATACGATCTCTCCTAAGGGCCTGCGCCCACTGGACGAACGGCACAGCAGGGGATCCTTCGGCATCACTACATGCAATAGCATACTGACGGTGTAATGCTCGCGAAGAAGGACGCGGGATGCTTGAGGGAAAGGCAAATTTCGCGCCCTCTCGCCCCTAACCGCCGCAGGAGACGCCCCGGGCGTCGGGAATCCCGGGCGGATTTCCGGCCACTGTAGGCGCGGGCTTGCGGACGGTGAGCAATGGGTAGCTCACCGTCCGGTAAGGACCAGGCCCGGGTCGACGACGCGTTGTTTTCCACGCGCGCCTCAAAGAGATGTCGTCAGCATAAGTGTAGGGGTCCACTAGGGCCGATGCCTGCCGGGGTCGCGGGAAGGTACTTTAAAGGCAATGACAAAATAAATTGTAGTTTTTTGTAACCATTTATTTCACTATTACAGCATGTATGAAATTAATTTTTCAGATATGTTTATTGACTATTTGATTAATACTCTGACTGAAGGAAAACGCAATTGGGTTAAATTTCCTCGGTAGAATTTAATTCCGAAAAGAGTACTTTTTATATTTTTTACTGTAACTCTAAATTCCTAAATAATTTAATTGCAAAATTGCATTAAATATGTGCGTATTAGGTAATTAAAAACCCGGGATGAAAATATTTTTGATGCATACCTTAATTTATTTTTAAACAATTTTTATTTGGCATTAAGACCGATGCCTGCCGGGCGCGGTACGAAAGGGTTTCCGAGGCCCCTGGCAACACAGGCAGCGGAAGGAACACGGGTGGGTTTTAGTCAGTAAGAGTCTGACACACCCTCCCGCTCCGCCCAGAGCGGGAGAAGTTATTTGACAATTTCCCATCAAAAAAAAAAAAAAAGACGGACACCGCTTGGACTCCTACGTTTTATTGCTATACTCTGTTGTTTGATTATCGTACTGCTTTATACAGGACTTTAAAGTTGAAAATCATTCCCTTGTCATCATCAGCCAAAGGCAGGATGCCTTTATGCAAATTTATTTCGAGTCGATGCAGCATCTCATCTTATGCCATATGTAGTTACACATCTGTTTCAGCCATCATCAAAGGCCATCCGGCTGGTTCGGGGATACCGCATGGTCTCCGGCAAGAAGGCTCGCCGCCTCACCGGATTGCCACCATGGGATCTGGAGACAAAAGTCCTCACGCACGTATGGGAGTGGCGCGAGGAGGCGAAACGCCGGGGCGCAACGCCGCTGCTGCGAGAAATCGCGGCACAGCGGTCAGAGCTCCGGCGGGATCTCATGGCGACATGGAGAGTGCGATTGTCGCAACCCAGTGCTAGGCAACGCCACAATTGCGGCGATAAGTCCCCTCTTTGAGGAGTGGCTAGAGAGGCGCCACTGCGTCCTCACCTTCCGCCTGACGCAGGTCCTCACCGGACATGGCAGCTGCGGGAGGTTCCTGTGTTGGATAAGGTGGGAGGAAACGCCCGGGTGTCACCACTGTATGGATCGCCCGGCGGACACGGTGGAGCATACGGTGCAGGTCTGCCCAGCTTGGGCAGAGCACCGCCGTGTCCTCGTGGAGGCGATCGGCGGCAGAGATCTCTCGTCCAGCCCTGGTTTAGGCCATGGTACGGAGCGAGAGGGCATGGGCAGCCGTCACCTCCTTCTGCGAAGCAGTAATGCTCGCGAAGGAGGAGGCGGGACCGTTGAGGGAAAGGCAAATTTCGCACCCTCTTGCCCCTAGCTACCGCAGGAGTCGCCCTGGGCGTCGGGAATCCCCGGCGGATTTCCGGCCGCCGTAAGCGCGGGCTTGCGGACGGTGAGCAATGGTTTTTGAGCTTGCCGTCCGATAAGGACCAGGCCCGGGTCGACGGTGCGTTGTGTTCCACGCGCACCTCAAAGAGATGTCAGCACAAGTGTAGGGGACCACTCGGGCCGATGCCTGCCGGGGTCGCGGGAAAGTTCGAAAGGGTCACCGAGGCCCTGGCAACACAGGCAACGGAAGGAATACGGGTGGGTTTTAATCAGTAAGAGTCTGACACACACTCCCGCTCCACCCAAAGCGGGAGAAGGTATTTGACAATTACCCATCCAAAAAAAAAAAAGATGGACAACGCTTGAACTCCTACGTTTTATTGCTACACTCTGTTGATTGTTTATCGTACTGCTTTATACAGGACTTTAAAGTTGAAAAGCATTCCCTTGTCATCATCAGCGTCCTGTCCTTATGCAAATTTATTTCGAATCGATGCAGCATCTCTTCTTATGCCATATGTAGTTTACACATCTGTTCCAGCCGTCATCATAGTGGTCACCCCGAAAATTATTCTCCGCATCTAAATATTCATTAAACCCATTTTTATCAGCACCTGCAGGCTTAGCATGACGCTTTCTGCATATATCTATGAAGACTAAGCTCTTTCTATACAAAGTGACATTTCGTTTCTCCATTTTTGACATCGCACCGTAGAAATCCTTCTACAATCTGTCATTTTGTCTTTCGTTTGAAACGATCTTTGTCTAGGTCCTTTTTTATGTAGAAGTATTTTTATTATATTCATATATTCTATAGGAGAAACGAAATGTCACTTTGTATAGAAAGACCTTTGTCTTTTCTTCGGCAATATAGAAAGCGTCATGCTAAGCCTGCTGCAGTTGCGAAACCCCTTCATACTTTATTAACAGATTTGTCGATGGCAATTCCTTGAAGTAAATTTATAATGAATACGTTACTGCTTAATCAATATTCTTCTTTACCTGATCCCATAAACGAAAAAATATAAAATCCCATCACATCTTCAGCAATAATCAAACGTTGAATTAATTAACCGTTGTTTTTATTAAGAAATCAATTAATTTAGCCTTCAAAGCCCGGTGGTATGATTACACGGGAGTGCGAGACGAATCAGCGATCATACGGTAGCCGACGCGTAATTGTATGTAAATTATTTTAACGAGAACTGCAAACAAAAAGTAAAAGTCCTTTTTGAATAGTGAGTTAAGGTAAGGATGGACGGGGACGATATTGAAACGGTATGAATAATGTAATGTAACCAATATTTTGTTATAATGTTTTGGTATAAAACTTTTTAAAAATAAAAACAACCGACTTCCAAAAACAACACTACAAAGTGAAAAATAACTTTAATTTCGGTAGTAGGTGCCATTGGTTTTAATAAATAATATAAGAATAATAATTTATTGCGTAATACACATAAAAATTCACATATTCCATAAAGTATTAGTAACCACGACTTAAAAACTATGTTAGTAAAACTTAAAAACTAAACCAATAATAACTAATGCTCTACGTGGCTCAACACATGCCACGCCTCCGCACCCAGTGCCTAAAGACTCATAGAAACAAGCGCGACACGCGACGCGACAGAAAGGCACCGCTCGTAGTGGTAACACTACGAGCGGTGCCTTTCTGTCGCGTCGCGTGTCGCGCCTGTTTGAAGGAGACTTAATAAAGGGGCTGTCCACCTTGTCATATGTATAATGTTCGTTTTGTATTTTTGATTTTTGCCACCGGCTAGGCTTCCGAAATTAAAGTTATTTACTCACTCATTCACTTTGTAGTGTTGTTTTTTTTTTTCTAAAAAGTATTATTTTTCTCTTTTGTTTGTGTTCAAATTGGAATACCACTACCTGCTGTGTAAATAAATAATAGTAACAGGAAGTTATTATAACATCATCCACACAGACTAAGTGGGAAAAATACGAAGCTAACTCAAGAACAACCCAAGCAAAGTTAGTACAATATAATTGGAGCCACCGCGCAAGCTTCCTCTGCCAAATTAATTTTCAAAATCGGTCCACAATTGATGAAAATATATCGAAGAACATACATAGAAAAAAAAAAAAAAATACGTACAGACGAACATAGAACCTCCTCTTTTTTGGAAGTCGGTTAAAAAGAGTGTTGATGGAAGTTTTTCCCGTTATTCTCCATAGGAATTTAATACGCTTAAGAATGAGCAACTAGCTTTATCTTTCTAACTGACCTAGAAGTGCCTGTAATTGATTTAATTGAAATAAGGTTTTGAGTTAAAGTTTATGAAATAAATATTCTGAGTTTTTTTTACAAAAATTTTCAGGTTTTTTCTAGTGCCTACCCGTTGTTCGGACAAACTTCCTGCCCACCCTAAACACGCCACCCTGCGTCAAAGGTAGTTACAGAAACACAACGTGTGATTTTAGTCAGAAAGAGTCTGACAGACGTAGACGACAGTTCAGAAAGACAATCGTGAGGATTTCCTAACAGTACGTTTTACGGCTGTCGCTGAAAACCAACGCGGAGGCTCTGTCTCGCATAGCATAGGGTCGCAACATTATGCTGCGTTGATGTGACGCATATTTCCCCCAATTTGATATTTCGTGTTTGTCTTTTTTTTCGTTATGTTAACCGCAAATAAACGTATTTTCTTATCTTTTATTTTGAAACGATTTTAGTACCATGTATAAAATTTTATTTCTGCTTCTAAGGTGAAGTACATACATAAATAAACTCACGCCTTCTTCCCATGGGGGGAGGCAGAAACTATAGAACGCCACCTGCTACGCTCTTTACATACACCTTTTGCTTCGTTTACGTTCATACATCTGGTCATACACGCACGCCGGTTGCGAGCACTACGCACCTGACCTTTTTGAAGAACATCACCAATGACGTCACTATATGTCTTTGGGGGCGGAAAAGTGGAAATGCCGGGAGGGGACGGCATTTCCACTCACATCTGCCCTCAGTGGCGTGCCTAGGGTTTCAAAATAACGCAAGCCCAATAAAATTTTAACCGATTTCAAAAAAAGAAAGTTCAGTTTTCGACTGAGTATGTAGGTACCTACGTATCTACGTATGTATCATCGCAATTTTCTCATAAACTACTGGTTAGGTACAATAAATTCTCTATCGAGCATTTTAGTAGGGCTTTTGGGCTTGTATGAAGGTACCGCCACTGTCTGCCCTGTAAATACCTTTTGTTAGCCGCCTTTCATTCATCCTCTTAATGTGACCAAACTATCTCAGCATACTCTTTTAAATTTTTGTCATTACATCATCCTTTAAACCGCACTCTTGCCATATCACATAATTTTTCAGTCTATCATTTATTGTCAGACCACACATGTTTCTCAAGGAACGCATTTCCACAGCATTTACACTACTTTCATTCTTCTTTTGCCATACCCAACATTCAATTCCATACATAAGCGTAGGCCTGGTGCCTACGCTTATGTATGGAATTGAATGTTGGGTGAACACCATTATGAACAGCCAGTCGAGCCTCTTTGGGCATCGACTGGTTGGTCACCATCGCATGTATAACACCATTCACTTTATTTCCTGCATTTACTCTCCTTTCCATATCTTCATCAATATTTCCATCCCTTGTAAACAGACTCCCCAAATATACAAATTCACTTACTTGCTCTACACTCTTATCATTTATTTTCACATTACGCACCGATATATCCTCTTCTCTTTCAAACACCATGACCTTCGTCTTATTCACATTTATATTCATCCCTTTCATCTTATATGCTTCATCCATCACAGTCACCATGTCTTGCAGCTTTACTGCTGACGATGCAAGTAGAACTTGATCATCTGCGGTGAAGTGTCTTTTGAAAATCCAACAATTGCTGTAAAATAATCAGTTTTTTTAAAGAGTCCAGTAAAATATGTAGAAGTTGCAAGAACCCGTAGTCACCTTTATCGTTTCTCACAATAGCCACTTTATTAATTAAGCAGGTTTGCCCGGGGCGACAGACGGGCTGTGATTTTAACTTAATTCCCGGCCCCTTCTGATGTGGCGTGATGCTACTATTTATAGGTGTGTACGAGTACATTCTGTCCGGTTAGTACCATTTTAATATACTTTAGGTATCTACCTATCAGTGATGCGTTTTTTGTGTAGGTGGTAGACTTCGGCGAACTGAATTCCATCCATGTTTGTAGCCTATTATAAATATTGTCTATGTCAAGGTGGACTGTATAGGTATCTTGAATTAAACTTCAGGCTTCTTGCTTCTTGTTTTATTTTTCTTCCCAGGAATGGTTAGCTGCTTGGCTGAGTGACGACTGACGACTTTGCAGCTAACCGCCCTCTTTTTATTCCCGTCCGCGCGCAGTGTGAGCGGGCGTAAGTAGCGGGTGGGGTGCGGCGGTGGGGAGCACGACTCGCCAATTAGAGCGCGTATTTGCTCGTGGTTGTGTCAGGCGCTGTCGACAGGTTTTGACTTGTTTATACTTGTCGGAGTCGTGTCCCTACCACCTTACAATATCTACGCAAACTGCACCCGCACCCGTACTTATGACTAGGGAATAATACCACGTGCCTTAACATGTACATAGGTTCCTAATTAATTCCTAATTTAAAATCGTTTTTATTGTTTAAGCTTAAATCTAAACCTTAACTAACATTAGTGTCTAAGCTTCGTCGTCCGTAACAGTCTACTTGTATGAGAAATGTGAAAAACCTATTAAGGGCTTTACAAATATGACCTAATGTCGGAGAGATAAAAGGTGAATGATGAGTCAGGTACCCCTTTTTTTCTGATTGGTAAATTATCAAATAACTTCTACCGCTCTGGCTGGAGCGGGAGGACTGTCAATCTCTTACTGACTAAAACCCACCAGTGTTCCTTCCGTTGCCTGTGTTGCCAGGGGCGTCGGTAGCCCTTTCGGACTTTCCCACGGTGCAGGCATCGGCCCTAGTGGACCCCTACACTTGTGCTAAAATCTCTTTAAGGCGCGCGTGGAACACGACGCGCCGTCGACCCAGTTTCATGGTTTTGTGGCGGCATCTACATGCCACATGCGAACTAAGCAGCACACTGACGTCACGCAAAATCCTGCATCGCGCAAGCAGAGTTTACCGCGCAACTAGCATATATACAACATCTCGACATCACCCGTCGGGCAGTTGCCCACCAGACACGACATCCGTCTGGTCGGAGGATCCTCCCTTTTCTATGGAGGATGAGTGAACTTTATACCCTGTTCATGAATTCTTTAAACCAGGGTACCAGTCCCTGGGTTAAAGAATGAATGAAACCGATTTTCTCGAATGAGGAGCATACCTATATGCCACTTTAATTTTATTGCGGAGTGCTATTTCACGATATTTCTACTCTATTCTGTTATATTCGCGCGCTGCATCTAGAAGTGAAAGATTCTCATGTGATAAAAAAACCCATTAAAACCATTTTTTTAGGGTTCCGTACCTCAAAAAGAAAAAAATAAACTCGTGTGTCTGTCTGTCTGGTTTTCGTTCTGTCCGTCTGTTACAGCCTGTTTGCTCCGAAACTACTTGACCAATTAAGTTGAAATTTGGTACACATATGAATTTCTATGACCCAAATACGGACGTGTTACGTAAATAAATGAATTTTGAATATGAGGGTCACTTTTGGGAGCAAATCAGAAAATGTTAAATAAAAGTTTTGCTGACTGTATCGTGTGACATATCACTCCCTGTCATGTGATATGTCACACGGTACAGTCTGCAAAACTTTTATTTAAAATTTTCTGACTTGTTATGAGGATCTCATATATATTTTTTATAATAAAAAAAAAAATAGTTTTAAAGTTATTTAAGAAAATAGATGAAAATTGAGCAGGGGGTGGGACAAGGGGGGCAAACCCTTATCTCGGAAACTGTTGAGCCTAAAATGTTGAAAAAAATACAGAATATAGTTCTTTACTTATAGATTACAGTAAAACCTATAAGAAGTCTATGGTGTTAAAATAACAGGGTAAATCTCTCAATATTGTGCGTACAAACTTACATTTGCAGTTGGAATGTATGGGAGAACATGTTTTTCAACTACAATATTAAGGTTGTCTCTTGGGATAAAAAACATGTTAGATAAGCTTCGATCAATAATAGTTAGATAAGATATTCATTGTACGGAACCCTCACCACGCGTGTTTAGCCCGCACTAGTCCGGTTTTTTTTTTAAAATCAATTTATAACCCTAACAGGATCATCATCAACGATATAAGTTGTTTATAATGGAATATTACAGTTTATTGCACTATGATTGCTAGCACGATCGTTAGTTCAGCCTAGGTTCTCCGCGACAAATCGCCTGTCTTTAGATCTAGGCAGACCTAAATACCTAGGGAAATCGCAGATAATTTTCTATGAATTTCCATATATTATGTAGTGTGTTTTGTATTGCCTACTCGTATTTCAAATTTTTTACTGATTTTCATCTTGACATGGTAAACTTGTATTGATTTGATTGAATTACGTATTACTAATATACATTGAGTCTTTGTTGTTATAGCTTAAGGGGACTACAGGACATAAATGCAACTTTTATAAGTTTTATAGTGCCTTAAGGCTCCTACATACTGGCGCGACTAGTCACGCTACGCGACGCGACACAAAGACACCGCGTGTAGCGCTACAAGCGGTGCCTTTGTGTCGCGACGCGTCGCGCGACAAGTCGCGCCTTTAAGGTATATGATCCACTGCAGTAAACAAAATCAGAAAAATATATAATATTCTTAAGGATACATGCTAGGTAGATAAAGTGTTGAAATCATAATACACGTATAACGAATTTGATACGACAGAAAAAAATCACCAAGATACCTCTAAAAAAATATTTTAACGATTAAAAACCATACTAATATACATGCAATCATTCTGATTTTTTGTCATATTATTCTACAAGCTACATACTCGTATTAGCATAATAGTGTTTTAATTTTTTTATGCAATCAATAGTTTTTTTGTAAATAGATAATTGTTTCATATTTTGCAATAAATTACCAGCATTGTTTCATCGCGCTTCTCTTTCTTTTCTATGCAGTCCGACAGCGACCGCGCTTTAGCTGTTGTCGGCCTCTTAAACTGTTTGCATGGCTTAGTCTAGGTAGTTAGTATAAGGATGATTTTAAACTTAACCTCTGTAACTTGTACCTACTTTCTGTGCAAAAGAGGAACTATTCTATTCTGATCTGTATCAGGAATATCTCAGTAGCAGCCCAGAGTCTGTATATGTGCCTGGTTGGTGACAATGGGTCGCCTTCCATTATTTATTTAATTATTTTATTTTTAGGAAAACTTACAGCTAAACAGATACAGTTTATACAAAATATGGCCAATTACAAGTTTCCATATGTAGTATAAATCATATGAACAAAACAGAAAATTGTTAATAGACTAACCACCTTATTCATAAATAACTAAAACGCTCTACAAACCTATTCTAATTAAAATAGTGTTTTGTCTTCTTCTTTCAAACCCAAATCATAATTCGAAAGTAATTGATAAAACGCTATTTAAACTAAAATAGGTTTGTAGAGCGTTTTTTATTTATAAATAAGGGGGTTAGTATATATAACACAAAACAAAAATAACTATTTACGCTCGAAGAAGCCATTGCATAAAATTTTCTTCAATTTAGCAACACTAGTATGGAAAATGTCGATATCAGCTATGTTATTATGGGATTTAAACATAACTGGCGAAGTGTTAGTGGTGTACTAGGTACACCTCTGCCCGACACCTCGGGGAAAACAGACGTCATGTTATGTAAGTGGTATGCATGTAATGTAGAGTAACCACGGGTAGTTAAATGTTAGTTTAGTTTATAATGTCTGATTTTTTCTGTTTCCAGTGGCAAAGCAGAAAAATACTACGCTATTGCATATTACTATAATGTTCCCCCACTGATGAAACACAGGCCTCCTCTCTGTGAGAGGGAGTGGGCTGTAATCCACCACGCGGGCCCAGTGCGGGTTGCTGGAAGTCACATATCTTCAAATATTTGGTTCTAGGACATGCCGGTTTCCTCACGATGTTTTCCTTCACCGTTTTGAGAGCAGTGGTGATGAATTAATTTATAATTTACACAAACGCCTGTCTAGGTTCGAATCTTCGACGTACAACTCGTAAGTCGCGGCCGTTACCACTAGGCCACCACTGCTCTGTTGCAATCATTGAGATTTGCTGACTTCCATTGAAGTGTTCCATTCTAAAACTCCGAAGATAACCATCAGATTTTCACTATTTTTCAGGGAATTATGACATACCTTTTATCAAAAGCCAGACGCAGTAATGCTCGTGCGAAGAAGGGATTAGAAGGTTGAAAGTACTTAAGTATAATTCCACATGCACTTACATTATTTTATAAGTAATATTATGGCTCATAGCGGATGAGCAGGACATCGTATCGTTTTAACGAAGTTTTATACAGTGTGCAACTGTATACAATATTTGTTATTGTATGGAGCAATACGTAAGCGAGAGCGGCTGATTAAATTATGAAAAAATGGACACATAGATTCCAAAGCGTATTTTCGGTTTGACACAAATCTATCTGAACATTGTTGAGCTGTCGAACTATAATTTAACAAATTACTGCCTATTTGGAATCGCGATTGATCTCAGATCTTAAGTTCGTTACTTTGTAATATTTCTCCAAGATCCTAGAAAGCAATGAAACATATTTTTTTGTCACAAACCCATGCAAGGGGTTGTGTAATAAAATATTTTTTCTTGTTTGAAAGATAAGTTAGCTCATAGACTTTATTTTTTTTGGGGGTGTGTCACATTCTTACTGACTAAAACCCACCCGTGTTCCTTCCGTTGCCTGTATTACCAGGGGCCTCGGTAACCCTTTCGAACTTTCCCGGCAGGCATCGGCCCTAGTGGACCCCTACAGTTGTGCTGACGACATCTCTTTGAGGCACGCGTGGAACACAACGCGCCGTCGACCCGGACCTGGTCCTTACCGGACGGTGAGCTACTCATTGCTCATCGTCCGCATAGCTCATAGACTTACTTTGTATAACTTATCCCTTATATTCGCTAACATTCCTATCGTGGCCACGTTTTACCAGGCGCCACATGAGTCCGTCACATATTCAGCTCTGTCAGCTTCAGCTTTAAATACGACTATATTATACAATGTATATATGCCAGGAATTTGTAACTTTAGTTTTGGACAACTTGAAGGTTATTTACACCTACACCTGTTCACAGATTTTCCAACTCAGCTTTCTTAGCACAGGTGTAAGAGTCTTAGCCACGAAAAACAGAGAAGAGAAACGATTCTGATTACAAAAGGTGATGGGAAAACTCAACAACAAAAAAACCTTAACCGCTACCGTACCTAACTTGCACCACACAGGATATACTACGAGTATAAGCTTGAACAGCTGTCACAGAGGATGTAGATACGTCGGGAATGTCCAGATAGATGCGCAGGAACAGGATCACAGCTGATACCTGATAAAGACTGCCTTAGGTCTGTCTGAGATGGCGCTAGTGAGACTTTTGATTCCCGATAGGTTTTGCTGCAAGATGAATATAAAGATTAACCTCTCGTGTAAGAGATTAATGTTATGTTTTGACATATTTGGAGATGGTAATTTGATTAAGGAAGTTCGTAAAATTGATATAAGTTATCGTATTAATATTAGGAGGCTTAGTTATCGTTAATAGATGCTTTTTTTCAACGTTTTACTGTGTAGACTAGAGCGTCGTCTCTGTATCCCTGTATGGCAGTCTCTTTCTATACTAGTTTAAAGACATTTGATTAGTTAAAACTATTTTTAAATAATGTACCTACTCTATGTGCTTTATATTTAGATTGTCTCTTGCAACAAAATCAATTCTGATCCATACACATATGTACTAACCAATAATCATAACATACGGGGACAGCGAACAAACATACAAACAGGCGACAAGCTATTAACATTTCAGCACTGAACACATCTCTCTATTATTATGAGAGGCCGACTGCATGCCTCCGCCATGTTGTAGTAGTGTTCGTTAATAACTTTCGCTATGTAGTGCTAACTACAATGTGTAGCTAATGGTGATTAGTACAAGATTAGAAATTGCACACCAATTCCTTAGTCCTGCGGGGTTATTGCGTAACAGTTTGCTACTGTAAGTGTGTTGTCATTTTGACATTCATTGAGTTATTTAAGTTGTGCAGACAACATTTTCGAAATGGAAATGCTCCACCATTTGAAAAATGGGTTGGCAGAAAACCATGTGTTCTCACCTTAATAGATTTGGAGCAAAGGCATTCTTTCTCTTAAAAGGAAAACACAACTTAAATTAGTTTTATGCTAAAGCAATACCTGGAGTCTTCATTGGATACTCTGAAATATCCAAGGCTTACCGGATTTGGATACCATCAACGCAAAAAGTGATTGTAACCAAAAATGCAGAAATTCTACTACGACATAAAGGAAGGGGAGAATCTTAGTAAAAATAACAAAGCCGAAACAAGGAAAGAAAAATAATATGTCGAGATTGAATTTTTAGAACAAAATATAAATAGAGAAATTCAAGAAAATTCTGAAAAGGAAGAAGACATTTGAGCCGAAGCAGAAATGCAAACAGGAACTAATAATAATTAAATTTTTGAAGAAAATTAAATTCATTCCGTAGAAGAAGAAGAACTATCAATGCCACCTCAGAATGAAGTCACCGAAGCGTGAACAGAGACTAGAGCTTTGCGTGACCATTCATTAATACGCTAGCCCATACGTTTTAATGATTTTGTTATGAACGCTGTGGCAGAGTTAGAAGACAATTATACTGAGTCCAAAACATATAATGAAGCAATGTCACAGGAAAATAGAGAAAAATGGAAAGAAGCTATGAAAAGCGAGATGAATTCACTACATAAAAATAATACCTGGGAACTTGCCGCTTTACCAAAAGGTAGAAAAGCTTTACCAAGCATATGGATATACAAAATAAAGAGAAACCGGCCTGATACTAACTAAAGCATATACTGAATTATAGCAGCGTAAACTATAGTTGTAACAATCTTTTGACACAATAAAAATACGATTGTATTCCAGTGAATTTTATTTAAAAGATATATTAATAATAAATCTTCACAAAGGATTAGCAATATCCTTCAAAATCATTCAGATTGATAGTGTGTTAAGCAATTGGGGTGCTGGTTGAATTAAAGCGTAGGAGCTAGCACGGGGAAACTAACACCAGTTTTTCTGAATTGATCATTTGAAGTTGAGAACTTGTCAAAATCAACTTTAGCATTAAAACTACAGTTTTGAGCGTTTGGGGTCGAAACGCTCGCGTGATGAAGCCCGAGTGCGCGTCTCCTTTTTAAGGAAATTTCTCGCCGATTGGTCGACACTTCACATGACCAGAGGGCTGGCTCGTTCTTTGGCAAAGAATTAGCTTTGCCATTCAACGTGGCAATGCTGTCAGTCTTCTGGACACGTTTCCGGATGACAGCGATACGGACGAATACTTTGACGTCTAAGTGTCCTTTTGTTTTTTGTATTCATTTGTATATATAGTTAGTAATTTGATTTAGTGTATACTTAGTGTAAATAGTTAGTAGCACCAATATTGTATATTTGTCTTTTATTGTATTACCTTTATTATATATGGATTATAATTCTTTAGCATTGTGTTGCCTGCGACATTCAAAGTTTATTTGTGAAAAAACGTAAGAAATGACATTTAAAACGGAGATTTAGTCGTCTTTACATAGCTGTAAAGCCTAAGTAAAGACGACTAAATCTCAGTTTTAAATCTATTTGTGTCGACATGCAGTGATCAGCACCCGAATTGAATCTGAATGATTTTGAAGTATATTGATAATCCATTGTTTTATAAGTTCGAAAAATTTGTCTGTTCCACAACGTATGGGTATAATAATTATGGCCGATATACTTAATAACATTTAGGGTATTGCCGATGTCCATAGGCTGATTGTATCTAAAGCTAAATCTCTTTTTATTGAATAAGAATGTTATTTTATTTTTAGAATACTCACTTACAGTGAATTATTGCTACCCAACCACCAAACTTTACAAATAAGGTTAATAACACATAACTTCAACCGTAGTATTATATTATCTGTGCCTCAACGAGCTCAACACAGTGTTAAACTCAACAGACATCCAAAGGCAAATAATTTACATTGACAAATAATAATTGGCGCTAATCCAGTGCGTCAGATAAGATACAACAATGGTAAGGCGTGCCCTCCGCGTCCGTTGGGCAATGCGCACGCGCCCTTATTGTTGCAATAAGCCAGGGCTGCTAGGAGAAAGAAAGAGTTATTTTATTTTATAATTTTTGTTCATACGTTATTTGTTAATTTTGCAAGTATGGGCTGTTCCATATGTATCAGATAAAAGTGTAAACAAACTCTGTTCATTGTTCAGGTTGCATTGTTACACAAGGACTCTCTAAAGAAAATTAGTAACACATTTATCTGTATTCAGAAGGTTTCAACTTTATACCTCACCACTTTTTCTAAAAAATATTGTATTACACTAGCTTCTGTCCACATTTTGTTCGCGTGGAAGTCGTTAGATACACAATATACTAAAATAACAGTCACATTTTTGCAAAACTCGCATCGCCCTGGCACACTTTTTCGTTTTCGCTTAGTTTTCAGGTACATTATAATTTTGCGTCAGCCCTGAAAATTACCTAAGGGGCATTGCTAACTATTCGCACAGCTGTCTAGAGCTAACCGTGAATGATTTACAGTGTGTACAGAGCCTTAGGCAGATATCTAGCCAGAGCTAGAACTAATGTCTGCTAGCCGTTATCTAATGTTTTGAGCTAGTGTGCTCACTAAATTATATTACCTAAGTCTTGACATAGTGGTTGTAGAGTTCGAACTTGTTTATTACCCTAAGGTTGAAATGTCTCATTTGGACGTCATAAAACAACAAGGTCATTTTTTTGTATATGAGACAGTTAAATAATATGAACCTCAGTGAATTTTCAATTTACAGTATTTTTATTTCACGAATCGACGCGTGCTCTAGATAAATAAATAAATAAACAAAATTATTTTTATTCAGACAAAGTTCCTCTTGATTACAACACACAACTTAGAAACTAGTGTTAGTGCTTATATCTACCCTAAGAACAAAAACAAAATAATTATTAATAATGCGCCACTGTGGCATGTAGGCGCATCCAATGCCCCAGTATGGGACTGTCCCACCTGTCAGCTATAGTTTTCAGGATGCTGTTGGGGCTGACGCGTACCCTGCGCATGATGAAGGTGCATCGCTTGCGCATGATGGCGTGAAAGCCATCAATGCCCGCTTCTGCGAACATGCCAGAAGCACTGCAGTAGCGCGGCAGCCCCACCAACACCCTGAATGCATTGCTGTATTGTACGCGCAGAGCGCTGTATGCCCTTTGCGTGTAGTTGTCCCACAGACTGCATGTAAAGAACGACTGACAGTACGCTGTGAACAGTGTAGCCTTTACTTCAGTCGAGCATTTAGCAAATCTACTTTACTTGTGGTAACCAAGTACAAACCCGCTGAATGTGTGTGTGTGTGTGTGCATGAAGACGAGTAGCGTCAGAAACCAAGATCACCGTCAGAGGGTTCAAACGTTGATCTTGGTTTCTTTTATCGGTCCCGCGACTAGAGCATTTGAATTAAAGAAAATGTAAAGTGAAATTCAGTATTTTAGTAACTGCAGCTGAAAAAAAAAACGACTTTAAGAAAGTTAACGTAAATATTTTTTCACACTTTTCCGTAGGCAACATAACATTTCTACGATAAGTAGATGTTAGAGTACTTAATAATATAACACGCTAATTAAAATTTTAATTAGGTAACGAGTTTTATGATATCTTCATAATAACATAAAATTGTTATTTCGTGTTTAATTTTCTATGTTTTACTGTTAGGAACACTCGGATTAATATAATTATGTTAATATTGAGTTTATTTGTTTTGCAAGGTAAGTAACCATTTTCTTACCATTTATTATAAAGTCTATACTATTGTAGTTGGGCGTTTTAGGAGACTGTCCAATGTAATTTTGACGTTTAAAGGCTCGTGCAGACTGGGGCGATACAGCGGGCGCGACAGGCATATTGCTGCCTGTCGCACTCACGATATCGGGCTAGTTTGCACGAGCCTTAAAAAGAGCTGATTCTTAGCCTAATTTGTTTTTTTCCCTCAAATTGTTGTTTTTTGTGTTTTTCGTTGCGTCATGTTTTACCGCAAATAAACGTATTTTCTTTCAATTAATTACAACATTTCTAGTATTAGTTTACCGGCTTTCATATCCTCGGTCCACGGTACTGAGGAATTAATCAGGAAAATCCTAGCTTCCACACTGATTAATTTTGAAGTACCGTATTTCACCGAGGCTATGGATACCTGGAGACTCGCTTGCCTGAACTCAGACCTACCTGACAATCCATCTTCCCAGAGACGGTGGGGCGAGCCGCTCTATAGAGTAGTACAGAACGATTTACTTAACACCTCTGCTACTATTGCGGAGCGTGCGCGCCTGCTGGCTGTGGGTAAGTGGGAGTCGGGTCTATGGCTTCATGCACTACCGTCGTCGAACATTGGTACTCTGTTCGACGACACTACTTTCTGCCTCACTGCTTCCATAAGACTAGGAGCTCCATGTTGTTCTCCTCATCGCTGTCACTGTGGCGAAGTTGTCAACAGTCTCGGACACCTCGTCCCGTCTTGCAGCCGAAGTGCGGGTCGCTTAGCGCGGAACGCAAACATTAATGACATCATCCGACGAGCTCTTGTCACCGTCGGCGTTCCAGCTGTATTAGAACCCAATGGCCTGGCACGCGACGATGGCAAGAGACCAGACGGCCAGATGGAAAGTGGGTAGGCCTTTAGTGTGGGATGCTATGCTGGCGCTGCTGCTGCGGCTGCAGAGTACCTCAAGCGGCGTAAGTATAATACCTAGTTGGTCATTATATTTTCGAGCCGTTTGGGGTTGAAACCCTCGGGCCGTGGGGTCCGAGTGCTCATGGCCTTTTTCAGGAAATCTCCAGACGGCTGGTTGACACTTCCTGTGACCCAAATGCTGGCTTTTGCCTTGGGCAGAGGTTAAGCATTGCCATACAACGTGGCAATGCCGCCAGTCTCAGCGATGTGGATGAATTTTTCGACGCCCTATTTTAGGTTGTGTATAGTTTTAGTTATTTTTATTCATTAATTAGATATATTTGTGTTTTTTTTATGTACAAATCAATATTAATAATTAAATACATGTTTCGTTCTTATCTGAATACCTATATTCCTAGTACTATCTGCGTGTTTCTGCTACGACGTAGAGCTGGAAGGAAACGTGAGAATAGGAAACCATTTTATAAATGCATTGAGGCAACCTTCAGAAATAGTTAATCAATTTCTAAAGTATTTATCTTCAAACATCGAGGGCAAAGGCAAACTACCAAGAGCCTTAGAGCCCATGACAATAGTAATGAGAGCCAGCGATAATACAAGCACGGTGAAGAAAACCGATCCACTGGAGCAGCTCGTGAATCACCTCCAGAATAGAGGAAGAATGACCCTCAACAACATAGGCACAAAAATAATAACACATCTGAACATAACAAAGGATATCACTCCCATACTTGAAGTTATTACCCGTGATTATGGAGTTTCGATACAAAATTACTACGATTTCGTCAAAAAAAGGCAAAATTATTCTGAAAGGGATTTAGTATATCTAGATATGGCCGAAACATCGTGCCGATTGCTGCTTAACGAAGAAAAGAAACTATTGAACGACATTCTTATGCAAAATGATAATGCTCAAACTGATGGTTTTCAAAATATGACCCAAACACTTTTAGAACTGAGCCATAAAGACAAAAAGGAAGCAATGAAATATATTTGCGATGTATATAACGTTTGTAGACAGTACCCTGCTTTTAGTGATTATTGTGCGAACCTATTGAGCGAAGTATTAATACTTGATGACTATACATTTCTCGTGGTTTTTAATACACTAGCCAAAATATTAAGTCAAAATGAAAAAATCCTTGCAAGGATCTCGGAAAAAGAAGACAGAGAATTAATTATGGCAAAACTACGGGATTTGTCTACTGATTTGTATGCGGCAAAAGATTTTTTAGCTATGGTGGAGTCAGTATTAACTCAAAGATTTAAAACTATTTCAAGTGGTGGTGCAGAAATGAAAACGAGGTCTATAGCAACGAGGATTATTCTAGATATAGTAGATAAAGCATTAACTACGGAGGACGACATCCTCGCCATAGATTTTGATAATTCTGTGCAAGTTATTAGGAATTGGTCAGTTCTTGAAATAAATGATATTGATAAAAACCTTGAAGAATTGGCGAAAAGTTTATTAAGAAAGTTACAACATAATTTGACTAACAATGCAAGAAAAGAAATAAAAGTTTTAATTAAAACTATAATGAGGGGAAATACAGAAGATGATGAGGTTTATCAGCGTTTATTTAAGTTTGGTTCGAAATATGTTAAAGGCGAAGACTTTCATTCAGATGTAGAGCTTATAAACATTTGAGTTTAATGACACCAACAAATGTTATTTTGTTAATAAAAACATTTTGAAATAATGTTTTTTTCACTGTAGCTATTTGAACGAAAATTTTTTGAGGATTTTAATTTTGTTCTGTTTCGATAATCCTGCTTATTATCTTCTTTATATCCAACGAAAACTCTGCCAATGTTACGTTTTTTCATCCGCATACAACATTACGCGTCGCCTTATTTTGAGATTGTGTCCCTTTCCTGTATCCATATTAATATATAGTTAAAGGCTTACCTCCTGTATGAAGCATACATAATAATTCACTCATTCCGTTCAAGTGAACGAACATATGTCAACAGTCAGTCTTCATTCGCAATCTGCCAGTGTAACACCTTTAACTATTTCTATTAAAATACAGTCCACTTTAAAGTGTTATTTATGTGGTTTTATTACCAGCGTCCGCCACATAAAAATGGTCCTTCGACGAAAATAGTGTTCGCGGCAGATAATCAACTCTATATGTTGTGTGAGTGTGACTCAATTTTGTCGGCGTGGACTAGCGGAAGCGGTCATCAACAAACCCGCGTTGTCATCAGTTGTCATTCATCGCACCGCTCAACTATCGCGTCGCGTGCGAGGAGTACGGAGTCTAAACACAGCGTGCTCAGCAGACAGCGCGCCTACGCGGACGAGCGAGAAGAGTGTACGCGTGCGAACGAGAACCGCGATCAACTCGGCCGCCGGTTGGTCGGCGACGTCGAGAGTTCCAGAAACTTCTAGCAAACTCCATAGCTGCCGGAAGTTATCCGCCGATTTTCAACATCTTCATCCATTGTCCGACGCCATAATCCGCCATTTTTGTGGTGTTCTATCAAGTGAAGTGAATCACACGTCTCATTTTTTTCCGCATTGTGCAATCATTGCATTCTGTACAACTAAGTAGCATCCATATATGCGCAAAATTGCTATTATTGCAAGTTTTTATAATTTGTGTAGTTACACAAACCTTTTAAGCCATCATGGCAAACAATTTAAAACGCCTAATACTGGCCAGGGGCCAGGCAAAAGGAACGATAACCACATTATGTAAGTTTGTTGAGTCCGAGGATATCGACAAAGCCCCTATAAGGGCGCTTATGGTCAAGAAGGACAGGTTGGTCACCGCCTTTTCAGAATATAGCTCATTTAACATTGATATATCTGTTCTAGATGAAAATAACGATGAAAACTTTGGCCACTATGAATCCATATATTTATGTGCCTTAGCCGCATTCGAAGATGCCATCGAAGAAAAATCTAGCCCAGGTAAATCTCCGAAACCCGGAGCAGAGCGTGACGAGGAAGAAAAAGACGCTATGAAACGTCTCCCACCTATAAATATTTCCAAGTTTGGAGGTGAGGTAGGTGACTTCCACGACTTCATCAGCCTATTTAAAAGTGTCATTGACAAGAACACTAAACTATCACAATGTGATAAATTCTATTATTTAAAAACCTATTTAAGTGGCGAAGCCGCCGAACTCATTAAACATTTATCGCTAACTGCACATAACTATGCAACCGCACTGCAATTGCTCAGCGAGCGATATGATAATAAAAACAAGGTCGTTAATTATCATGTTAATTCTATATTAGACCTAAAGCCTATTTCTAAGTGCACTGCCTTAGCTTTAAGAGAAATCATTTCTCAAACCAGACAGCATTTAGCTGCCTTAAAAAACATAAATATACCCGTTCAACATTGGGATGCAATTATTGTATGCATTTTGCAACGCAAGCTCGACATACACACATTAAGGTGCTTTCATCTAGAAACAAAATCAGAGGCTGACCCTGACTTAAATTCACTTCTTAAATTTTTAGAACAACGGGCAGCAGCACTTGAAACTGTGGCAGACAGCCAAACATCCTCAAATTGTGCAGTGAACAGCGGCCGCAGGACAGGTTTGGTAGCCACTAAGGAGGTAAACAAAAATACACAAGTATGCAAATTTTGTAAGACTAAAAATCACCAACTATATAAATGTGAAAAATTTAAACTTGCCTCGCTATCTGATCGTTTCGGCTATGTAAAGACCAATGAGTTGTGTACCCTATGCTTAAACAAACACCTGTCAAAGTGTAAATTTGCCTTTAAGTGTTCAATTTGCAAACAAAACCATAATAGTTTACTGCATAAAAATGAGCCTGAACAGGAGTTAAAGCAAGTTTCATTATCTATGAATAAATGTGTTGATGTTTTATTGCCTACTATAAAGGTAAACATAACTGACAAGTTAGGTCAACAATTTCAAGTTAGGGCTCTTTGTGACTCAGGTAGTCAGGTTTCCTTTGTGTTATCAGACCTAACAGAAAAAATTGATTGCAGGTTAGTCAATAACTATACCTATATTAAAGGAATATGTGGTCAATCCAACACAGTTCCTCATACTGCTACTTTTAACATCTCTTCTACTCTCAACACTTACAAGACTCAAATAGTATGCTGTGTAGTGCCAAACATCACTAGTGATTTACCTCAGTGTGAGATAGATACAGATAATTTAAAAATTCCTTCATACGTCAAGTTAGCTGACACAGAATTTTATAAAACTGGAAAAATAAGTATCTTATTAGGTTGTGACGCTTTCTTTAAAATCTTATTGCGTGAACAACTACCTATTATCCCTAAAGGTTTGTATTTACACAACACCCACTTTGGGTATATTGTGGCTGGAAGGGTGAAGACTAGAAGTTACTCTCCGGTAAGTAAGTGTACCAAACACATTTTAAAAAACAGTGAATGTGATAGCACCCAAAATATAGAAAAGACTTTAGAGCAGTTTTGGAAGTGTGAGCAAGTGACAGAAGTTTTCACTGAGTCGGCTTCTGAAGAAGCTCTTGCTGAAAAAATCTTTTCTGAATCTGTAATATTGAAAGACAATAAATTTCAAGTTAACTTACCTTTAAAACAAAATTTTGATCAATTAAACATGGGAGATTCTTTCATAAGAGCTTTACAACGTTTTAACAATTTAGAAAAAAGACTTCACAAAGATGCTGAACTTTTCAGAGGTTATAAAGCGTTCATTGACACTTACATTTCAATGGGTCATGCTAAATACATTGATATTCAAACATATGATTTAAAAGCTGGTCAGGTATACTTTCTACCACACCATCCAGTATTAAACGAAAATAGCAAAACTACAAAACTAAGAGTCGTTTTTGATGGCTCAATGGCTACTAATCAAGGTTTTTCTTTAAATGACATGTCGCTCAATGGGCCTTGCATCCAAAATGAGTTATTTAATATATTGATTCTCTTCAGATTACATAAATATGTGTTATTTTCTGACATTCAAAAAATGTTTAGAGAAGTTAACCTCAACCCAGCACACTGTGCTCTTCAAAATATATTGTGGAGAGATTCACCACAAAAGGAAATACAGTGTGTTCAGTTGCAAACAGTCACCTATGGACTTAAAAGCTCACCATTTTTAGCTACAAGATGTTTAAATGAGTTAGCTTTCAGATTTGCGCATACTTACCCTGAAGGTGCACACATATTATTGAATCAATGCTATGTCGATGATGTTTGTACCGGTAGTAACGACTTACAAAAATTACTTGATATGAAAAACCAATTAATTGCCATTTTAAACCTTGGTGGTTTTAAACTTCATAAATGGAGTTCAAACAGTGAGCATATATTAAGGGACATTCCCTGTGCTTTACAGATTTCAAATGAAATTGATTTATGCAAAAGTGATGATCAATATGTGAAGACCTTGGGTATCAAATATAACACACAAACGGATGTATTGAACATTTCCTGTCCACAAACTGAGTTGTTAGATGTCTACACCAAGCGTCAGACATTAAGTTTCATTAGCAAACTCTTTGATCCACTGGGTCTAGTAGGTCCAATTATTGTACTTGCAAAAATAATCATGCAACAAACATGGTTAGAGAAGGTTTCATGGGACTCACCATTGCCACTGAACTTAAATAAAAAATTTAAATGTTTTGTTGATAATTTATCAAGAACAGGTTGTATTCAAGTAAAAAGAAATATTGACACACAAAACTCAACATGTATTGAACTAATAGGGTTTGCAGATGCCTCTCAGAAGGCTTATGGTTGTTGTGTTTATTTAAGAACCATTAACAGCAATGATCAAGTAAATGTTGAGTTGTTATGCTCAAAATCAAGGGTAAATCCCATAAAATCATTAACCACACCAAGATTAGAGTTTTTAGGGGTCTCTCTCTCGTTTCGCGATGTGTAAGCCCCTAAACAAGACTGCCTCGTCTGGTTGTAGAAGGTTACGGGTCCATTAATTAAAGTCTTTCGTCAAGTTAATAATGTTTGTATTTATTACATTGAAAACCCTTTAAGACAACCTTCTACGCGAACCGATGTAATGTCACTGGCGTCCATTCATACTTCTCGCTTGTATACCTTTTGCTTATCAAGTGTTCTGCCTTTCATATTTACATTGTGTCCCTACACTACATCCCCCCAAAATTTGTAAAAATAAAATTTTATTTAATTACTATTATCTTAAAAGTAGGTACTAAAACATAATACAATTTATACTTATGAATAGGTACTAGGAATTTGTATCGTAGGGTTATTTATAAATAACGTATACTGTTACATACTGTAGGGACAGAGAACGTGGTGAAAATGGTTGTACACAGATTGTGGTATAGCCTTCACAAAGGCCTTATCTACATCTGAGATGGCCTTGTATTCCTCCTCCAATAACGACTCGAAGCCGGCGGCGTCTGGACTGAACTCTTGGATCGGTCGCGCGTTGACCAAGCCTACCTCACCGTCAAGAATTAGGCCCTCCTTCCATAAGATGTCATTGGTTAGATCCGATGCTTGTGTTGATAATTTCTTTGGCTGTGGGATTCCTGACATAACTTTTGGGGCTGGGCGCTCGACCACTTTAAGTGGCTCGACTGGTGTAGCTGGCGTTGGAGCGGGTACGTTCGTTGCTGCGGTTGGTTTCTTCCTGCCTCGGCGGCGTGTGAACTTCCTCTCGATCTCCTCAATTGTTTCGCGTAGTTTTGCTATTTCCGCAATAATTAGATAGTTGTTACTTGGTGACGTGGTCGTGCTCACTCCAGCTATTGATACATCGGGTTTCGCCATTTCCATCACCTTGTCAGCCATCTGTGCTAATTTATTGATATCTGCGATTTCACTTACAGTCAGTACCGCCCGTACTGAAGCTGGTAAGTGTCCGATCCATAGTATCCGTAGTGTGTCCTCTGGAAATTTGTCTTGTGCAAGATCCTGCATTTTTCGTAGCATTTGTGATGGTTTCTGTTCCCCAAGTTCTATTTCGCTGAGTAATTTTTGTACCTTACGAATTTCCGACTCTTCGTACACGGTCAAGAGCCTTTCCTTTAATGTTGTGTACGCTTTTTCTTCTGGTGGGTGTAGGATTAGATCGGCGACCTGTTGTACGTTGTCTTTGCTAAGTTTTGCCACCACGATATTAAACTTTGTGCGTTCCCCTTGCTTTTGATTCGCCATTATCGCTTCGAATTGACCGAACCATAGTCGTGGTTGGTCTGTCCAGAAGTCAGGAATTTGCGTCTTAAACGTGATTTGTGCTATCTCACTGTCTCCCTCCTTGCATTGCGGTGCCGATTCTTGACCTGACTGCTGCTCTAGACCCATGTTTACCCGTAACGTTTACTGATTGTTATGTAAAAATATGGTACGCGTACGCGTATGTACGCGGCACTCACGACGTTAAAACGTATTGCACTAACTATTTCACTATTGTTCACGTGTAACTTTTAACGCGGGTCACCACTTTAGGGGTCTCTCTCTCGTTTCGCGATGTGTAAGCCCCTAAACAAGACTGCCTCGTCTGGTTGTAGAAGGTTACGGGTCCATTAATTAAAGTCTTTCGTCAAGTTAATAATGTTTGTATTTATTACATTGAAAACCCTTTAAGACAACCTTCTACGCGAACCGATGTAATGTCACTGGCGTCCATTCATACTTCTCGCTTGTATACCTTTTGCTTATCAAGTGTTCTGCCTTTCATATTTACATTGTGTCCCTACAAGTTGAATAGCGCTTTGATACTAGCAAAACTATCAAAAAAGTTGTATGATCAACTAATTAAAAATAATTTTGCCATTAAGGTACATTTATATGTAGATTCTCAAATTGTTCTTGCTTGGCTTAACACAGAGCCCACAAAATTGTCTGTTTATGTTGCAAACAGAGTCAAAACTATCTGTGATCTCACACAAAATGCCTCATGGTCATATGTCAGTACCGTTGAGAATCCTGCAGACTGTTTGTCTAGGGGTATAGAACCTCACTTACTTAAAAACAACCAGTTTATGGTGGCATGGGCCACAATTTTTACATAGTAAGAATTACACACATGAATCTACAAATATCAAAATTCCTAAGGAAATTCCTGAACTTAAGCTTTGTAATATTACATTGACTTCTGAATCAAATAAAGATTTCAGTTTATATTCATATTATTCGGATATTAACAAATTGAAAAGAATTATTGCCTATATTTACAGGTTTTTTAACAATTGCAAAGTAAAGAAAGAAGATAGGGTCTCCGGACATCTAAAAATAAAAGAACTTCAATTTTCACTCAAAAATATAATTAGACAAGATCAAAAACAACATTTAAGTGAGGAAATGAATTGTATCATGTCCAAGAAACCCATTAAATCCAATTTGAAATCCTTAAATCCATTTTTAGATGGAATAGGTATCCTCAGAGTAGGAGGTAGGTTACACAATGCTAACATACCATATGATCAGAAATATCCTATCATATTACCCAAAGAATCATACATTACACGTTCAATAATTAACAATGAACACAAATGTTTGTTACATGCTGGGAAGAAGTTGACCCTAGCCAGTTTATGTCAAAGGTTTTACCTAATTAATGGACTTAGAGAAGTCAAAGGAGTAATTCACAAATGTTTACTGTGTTTCAAGCTAAGAGCCAAGGCATCAGAGCAAATGATGGGATCTCTTCCTTCAGACAGGGTGAACCCCAGCCGACCTTTTGAAAAGGTAGGAATCGATTATGGCGGTCCGTTTTCAATAAAATTACACCGTATTAGGAAACCAGTAATTTTAAAAGCATACATAGCATTATTTGTTTGTTTCACAACAAAGGCCATTCATATTGAGTTGGTATCAAATTTAACAACTGAATGTTTTTTACAGGCATTAAAAAGATTCATTTATCGTCGCAATAAGCCATCTATTATTTATTGTGACAATGGTTCTACCTTCAAGGGTGCCAATAATCAGTTGCATGAGTTATACTCATTACATTTTAATCAGGTACATCAGGAGAAAATTATAAACTCAACTTCAGATCTTGGTATTGAATTCAGTTTTATTCCTTCTTATTCACCAGTATTTGGAGGCCTATGGGAAGCAGGAATTAAGAGTGCTAAATATCACTTAAAAAGAGTTGTAGGCAAACAGATACTAACCTATGAAGAGTTGAATACTGTGATAATTCAAATAGAAGGGTTATTGAACTCCAGGCCTTTACTTTCTTTGCCAAGTATTGACCCAAATGACATGTCTTATTTAACTCCTGCTCATTTTTTGACAGGTGCTTCTATTACATCATTCCCTGAACCTGATGTAACAAATGTGCCCACAAACCGTTTGTCATTTTGGCAGCAATGTACTCACATGGCTCAATCCTTTTGGAAAACTTGGTCAAAACAATATTTGACTCAGTTACAAAATAGGCCAAAATGGCACAATAGTGTACCAAATATTGAAAAAGGGGTATTGGTGCTACTCAGAGTTGATAACACCTCTCCATTAACATGGCCAGTGGCCAGAGTAGAACAGACTTTCCCTGGATCAGATGGCAAGGTCAGGGCATTATCTGTAAGAACTAATAGTGGTAAAATCATGCGTACTAGTGTTATGAAAGTTTGTGTACTTCCTATTTATGAATAAATTATACTTAATAATTTACCTCTGTGTGGCTGCTGGACATGTCATGTGAACTTGTTCATTTACTAGGCTAAATACGTAGGGTATAAATATCGTTAGTTAAGCCAACTTTCTGTTAAAAAAAATCACTTAAATTAATAATCATAGTTGAACTTAAACATGATGTAAACAGATATAGCATACTCAATAGATTCATAATTATACTTTAAGAAGGTAAAATGTAATATAAATATGTGCACATCTATTTTGTAATAGACACATACCAACCTATTTAAAATGCATAGTACATAGGTACTTAAATGAACGTAACATTAATGTATGTTATGTATGTATAAGTACAATAGGTTTTATAATCACAACAATTTAGTAAGTAGTTTTCCAGTTATTGATTAATTAAATTTACTTTGTTAGATTATTCCTTAGTAATTCTGTACATAACAATTTAAAGGATTTCAAAAGAATTGAAGCATCCAGTAAGTAGGTACCTAAATAGTTAAGCATTTTTGTTTATATTATAAAATAGTAAATAAGTAGTACCCAAGTTTAAACAGTTTATTTATACTTGTGAAAAGGACACAAATGTTTCTATTTGTCTAATATTCAGTAAATTTAAGATTAAGTTACATTTTGGTTTGTATTCAAACTATAGCCTTTTGGTTTCTTTGTCGGCGTTGCCATTTATGTATGAAGCATACATAATAATTCACTCATTCCGTTCAAGTGAACGAACATATGTCAACAGTCAGTCTTCATTCGCAATCTGCCAGTGTAACACCTTTAACTATTTCTATTAAAATACAGTCCACTTTAAAGTGTTATTTATGTGGTTTTATTACCAGCGTCCGCCACACCTCCATTCATTGGTATTGGCACGGTATACATAGTATAGTGTACTTTAATTTAATCAACATTGTGTATAATATGGGGCATACAATACTCGCCCATCCTGTGTTCCGCCATGAGCACAAATATACTTCAGTTCACCTAGAATTTTAGTGTTATGTAATGATAATGACGGTGAGCCGGAGCACAATTTCTAACGCTGATTGAGAATCAACGGATGAATCCCATTGAAAATTGCACAAAATTGGGATTCTGGAATGTACTATTCAAAGCATGATTAAATTAATAGAAATATAAGGTTAAAGAGCAGCGTATTCACGAAACAATCTATTGTCTCACTTATTTTAGTATTTCCCCAAGCAGATCAGTTTCTCTAGAGCGTTTTACGTAAGAATTTCGCTTTTACAACAATTAACGTGATAGTGTGACGAGATTTTATCGTGAAGTTACTGACAACAGTCATTAATATAGCTATGTGTTTTTCTTAATTCTCAAACCTAAAGCATTTATTTCAAATAAACCAACACTTTTGAATTGTCAAGGAGTCGGTCGGTCAGTCAGAAATATGAAGCTAGTTGCCCATTTCAAAGCGTAGTAGGTACCTATGGAGAAGAACGGGCAAGAAACTCCACGGACACTCTTTTAAATCAACGTATTATGGTTACAAAATATGGTTTACATCATTCATTTTGACATGTGAGAACGATGCAAAACGTAAAGGCGTCCGCAATAAAAAGAACAAAAAAAAAAGCAATCCAAAAATTAAAATAAGCCGTGGTGCTAAGAGAAGACCAGTCTCTACTGACGGCGCCCGTTCACGAACATGACGCGTGGATCAACACCATTCATTCTTTAATTTATGAAATTCTTTAAGTATCATACATTCGCGGTCTTCGTCGCGAAATTCGGTCGCGGGATCCTGCCGGGGTCGCGGGACCTGCCAGGGTCGCGGGAAAGTCCGAAAGGGACACCGAGGCCCCTGGCAACATAGGCATCGGAAGGAACACGGTTGGGTTTTAGTCAGTAAGAGTCTGACACAAAGAGCGGGAGAAATTATTTGATTATTTTCCAAACAAAACAAAAAACGTTTCATAAATTAATATGTTATACATATATGAATAAAAACTTTCGTTCGCCAACGAAAAGTAAATCAGTAAGTAGTAATTTTCTTTCTTACTTTTTTAACGATACATTTTACATGTATAAATGGACCTTATAAAGTATACCTAGTACCAATAAGTAAATTTTGGCCGCCGAGAGAATGCGTTCCTGACCCCTCTTAGTTGGACAAGATTAGGAACTAATAAAGTATAAATTCGTAAAACACGTTTTCTATTGTACTCAGCTGACGGAGTTTAGTATAGTGAGTTTGTAGTTTGTACAGCTAGGTACCCACCTATGATTAGAAACAACTACCTGGGTTGATGTATTCTTTTACAAGATTTTAAAGTTATTAAAAGTGTGTATGAACTTACATTTAAAATTGTAAAAATTCCTGTGTCCTTATAGGGTTCTTGTGAGTTGCTAGACCCTTAAAACCGTGACGGCATCTACATCGGCACGTGCGAACTACGCATCACACTGACGTCACGCAAAATCCTGCATCGCGCAAGCAGAGTTTACCGCGCAACTAGCATATATACAACATCCCGACATCAACCATCGGGCAGTTGCCCACCAGACACGACACCTGTCTGGTTGGTATCCTCCCTTTTCTATGAAGGATGAGTGAACTTTACACCCTGTTCCTTATGCCTCTATACTGGTGACCAGCATGCAGCGACCGTGCATACCTGGTCATCACCCTAAGCCTCATCAGCAACCTTGGCATAGCACACTGCACTTTCGGCCGGTCAACAAGCAGAGCTCTTCAAATCGTTCCTGGTCGACACCAGCAGTCAGCCCTCAACCCGGCGCTGTACCACCTCAGACTCAATGGAGCATAATGCAGCGCCACCCCGACTCACTAGGGCATCACCGCAGACAGTTCCGACCCACCCCAAACTATCATATATATCAACGACGTCACGCAAAATCCTGCATCGCGCAAGCAGAGTTTACCGCGCAACTAGCATATATACAACATCCCGACTTCAACCGTCGTGCAGTTGCCCACCAGACACGACACCCGTCTGGTTGGAGGAACCTCCCTTTTCTATGACTGAACTTTACGCCCTGTTCCTCATGCCTCTATAAAACTAATAACAGCAAAAGGTAAAATTTTTAACATCAGATTTGTCTCCTGTATAAATTCTTGATGTTACATATTTGATAGGTGCTTGTGCAACCTAGGGTAAGGCGGCCTGTGCGAAATAAATACTATCTATTTATTTCGTTTTTAAGGCTACATATTGTGTAAAATAAATATTATTTCTTTCTTTCTTTATTTTTACTAAAATTTTATTGGTGTCTATTGCGAAGTTCTTAGTTTTACGATCAAAGTATTTTTGAGTTCCTGGAACAGAAACATTGACCATGACCGTGACATCCACGTTTAGTTGCATCACTTCGTTTTTGTGTTACTTTACTTTTTATGTATACTATTCATTACAATTTAGTGTTTTATGAATTTTGGGAGAAGGCTAATGGAATACGTCGTTTTCTGGACAGTGCATCTGGATTTGAATAATACTGAACAAGACTCGTTAGCTCAGTAGGTTAGAGCACCGATATATAAATTCACTTGACCATCGGAGGGCGGAGGTTCAAATCCTTCACGAGTCAGATTTTTTCGATACAATTGTTATAAAAATATTTGAATTTACAAAAAGATAGAGGAAACTCTTTCTATGACCACTCCAGTTTTTAAGACATTTTATTCCCAAACTATACATTCAGTATCTTTTCGTACAGGTTGTCCAATTTCTTATGAAACTGTCAAGTTAGAAATCTGTGGTAGCTGTTATAATTATGGTTTCTAATTCGGTTGCAGTTACTCTGATCAAAGCAAGTTCTCAACTACTGCGGAAAAAAAAATATTAAGTCAAAGAACAAATATCTTCTTTATCTTTTTATTTCAGGTGGGGCGGTTGTGGCTAAGTAATAACAGCCGCACGGGTCGATCGATCAGGTTAAGCTACGCTTGCCGCGGTTGGTTTGTGGATGGGTGACTATCTGTACATACCAAGACCCCTCCGTGCCTCGGAAAGCACGTTAAGCCGTTGGTCCCGGCTGTCATTTGTATCCGATCTTTGACAGTCGTTACGGGTCGTCAGAAGCTCGAAAGTCTGATAACCAGTCTTACCAAGGGGTATTGTGTTACCCAGTAAGTGGGTTGTGGAGGTCAGATAGGCAGTCGCTCCATGTAAAATACTGGTATTCGGCTGTTTCCGGTAAGACTGGAAGCCAACTCCAACATAGTTGAGAAAAGGCGAGGCAGATGATGATGATCTTTTTATTTCAGGTACAACTATAATTTTATTTTTTATGAAATAAAGACGGTGAACTACTGGAAAAAGATTTGGGAATAGTCAGAAAGGTGACGTACTTATGTTGGAAGACGGCCAAAGGAACACGTAATTCTGTGGATAGTGCATCTAGATTTGAATAATACTGAACAAGACTCGTTAGCTCAGTAGGTTAGAGCACCGATATATAAATTCACTTGACCATCGGAGGGCGGAGGTTCAAATCCTTCACGAGTCAAACTTTTTGGACACTTGTATAATCTAATGAGGAGTTTCCTGACCTTTTGTTGAGCCAGATTGTTCATGAAGGAAGCTATTTAAATCATATTTTCGTAAAGAATCTGCAAATTAACATCTGCAGATTTGTCAAAGACTCTTCTGGATACTTCTTGATTATGGTTAATTTGATAGTTGCATAAATAAGCCAGATTTACATGGTGCAATTTAATAGCCAATGGCATGCAATAAGTTGAAGCAATGTTGTTTCAATTTTGTTGTTTGCCATTGGAAAGGAAGTTGCATCATGTAAATGGGGCTTAAGGCAGGAAATAAACATTAACTATTTATTTGTTTCTTAAGTTATTTACTTAAATTCTTTTGGCGCCATTGCGAAGTTATCACTATGCCATCAGAATATTTTTGGGTCAAATACAAAAACACAAGAAAAAGTGTTCAGGTTACATTAATTCCAGATGTAGGTACATTATTTGAGCGCGTATGTGGTTTTATTATTTAATATTACGTTGTGGGGCATACTAGGTTAGACATTATTTGATATTTTAAGAATGTCGCCAGCATCTTCTCAAGCAGGGCCTTCCAATAATCGCAATTCTTTGTTTGAAGCTTACTCACCTTCAAGTACAGGAACTAGTAATGCTATAACTGAGCCAATATCAGTCTTTTCCGGTTTTTTCTGACGGTTCGACAGCTGATAATCTAATTGAAAACATATCTTTACCAAGTCACAGACCTATCAAAAGCGCACATCGCGGTCGTTTCGTTTTTTACGACTTTGAGTCTTCCGTAGAAATGACGTCAAAGAAACGCCAAATGTCCTTTATAATGGACGATTCTGACGATGAAAATATGTTTTAATTGATTTGTTTTTATAAAGAAAGGACTTCCAATCTGTGGAAATCTTGTTTTTTTTTTATTTTAAGATACCTACTTAATTTACGAACATTATTTGCTTACTATGGGTAGTGAATACTATTTTGTGCATTTTAAATTATGTTTTCCAAATGAGCAATAATTTTGTGATTACTTAATAAGGTATCTATATTTCATTACCTGTGGAAAACTGGGTCTTTTTGTGGAATTTCTACAGGAAAGATGTCCATTCTGTGGATTTTTAAAATATTTTTTTATTTTCTTAAATACCAAAAATTTCGATCATTATTTTGTCTTTTAACGAAAGTGCATTTTATTTTGAGCATTATAAATTAAGCTCAATAAACAGATCATAATAATGTGATTGCATAAATAAGGTTTATGTTGTTATCTGTAGACAACTAGGCCTTTTATGTGGCCTTATAAAAACAAAAATTGTATTTTTTTTGAGATAATATGTAAGTCTGATTTATGTCGATATTTAAGAATTATTAGAGACTATTACACAAATAAAGGCTAATTTTCAAAAAACATATGAAGTTTTATTTTTTGGAAATTATAAATTACATATTTTGTGTTCCTGGATATCAATATTGATCATGACCATGACACCCACATACGGTTGTCGTCACGTCGTTTTTTGTACTACTAGTTTTTTATACCTGTTATTACAATTGTGTTTGAAATATGAACTTTGGAAGAAGGCCAGTGCACTACGTCATTTGGCGGATAGTGCATCTGGATTTTATCATTATTGAACAAGACTCGTTAGCTCAGTAGGTTAGAGCACCGATATATAAATTCACTTGACCATCGGAGGGCGGAGGTTCAAATCCTTCACGAGTCAAACTTTTTGGACACAATTGCTATTTGAATATATTATATTTGAATTTACAAAGAGATTGACGAAAACCTTTCTATGGCCAGTCCAGTTTTTAAGACATTTAATTCCCAAACTATACATTGAGTTTTTTTTTGGATAGGTTGTCCAATGCCTTATGAAACTGTCAAGTTACAAATCTGTGGTAGCTGTTATAAAATTATGGTTTCTAAAATACAGTTGCAGTGACTCTGATCAAAGCGAGTTATCAACTACTGCGGAAAAAAAAAATCGTTAAGTCAAAGAAGGAAATATCTTGTTTATCTTTATATTACAGGTACTACTCTAATTTGATTTTTTATGAAATAAAGACGGTGAACTACTGGACAAACATTTAGGAATAGTCAGAAAAGTAACGTACGTATGTTGGAAGAAAGCCAAAGGAACACGTAATTCTGTGGATAGTGCGTCTAGATTTGAGTAATACTGAACAAGACTCGTTAGCTCAGTAGGTTAGAGCACCGATATATAAATTCACTTGACCATCGGAGGGCGGAGGTTCAAATCCTTCACGAGTCAAACTTTTTGGACACTTGTATAATCTAATGAGGAGTTTCCTGACCTTTTGTTGAGCCAGATTGTTCATCATGAAGGAGGCTATTTAAATCATATCGTAAAGACTCTGCAAGTTAACATCTGCAGATTTACCAAAGACTCCTGGATATTTCTTGATGATGGCTTATTTGATAGGTGCCTAAATAAAGCCAGATATTGAATGATAATGAATTTATCCCAAAACAAAGATAACATTGTAGTTGAAAAACATCGTCTCCCATACATCGATATACGTCACGGTAAATTCTCCAACTGCAACTTTAAGTTGGTCGACTATTACTCGTTAACTTGTAAAGCCTACTTAGCGGTGATAGTTTAATTTATTACTGTCATGATTTTTTTCACATCTCCATAAACAACCAATTAGCTAGCAGGGACACTTGACTCTAGCAAAAATTAGCACTTTAAAGCTTAATATTACGCAAACTCCTTGAACCGAAAAATGTTTTTTACAGATTCGCAATATTTTTGAACGGCCTATCCAACGATACCCTACACCATGGGATAGACGAGATAAAAAAACAGTATCCATACACGTACAAGGGAGGTACCCAAATATATATTTTTTTACAAAGATTTTATTTTACCACCTTGTTGGCGTGATTAATATGTATAATTTTACCCAATTACAGCTTTCTAGTACTAAGCGTCTCTGAGCTACAGCGGGGACAGACAGACAGACAGACAGACATGGCGAAACTATAAGGGTTCATTGTTTACTACGGAACCCTAAAAACAGCTGAGTCAGAACTGTATTCTGATTCCAGTGGACGACTGTAGACTCTGAGCTTCTGTAGACCGAAAAAATATTAACATAAAGATGATTTTTAGTCACGAGCTTTACATTCATGGTAACAAATAGTATGATAATGGTACAGTTATGTAGTTTTGTGTATCTTCGTCATCTATGACATCTACGTCATATGCTACATATGACGTAGATGTTGGAAATAGGCCAAAGGAAAACGTCATTTTCTGGATAGTGCATCTGGATTTGATTAATACTGAACAAGACTCGTTAGCTCAGTAGGTTAGAGCACCGATATATAAATTCACTTGACCATCGGAGGGCGGAGGTTCAAATCCTTCACGAGTCAGTCCTTTTGGAAACCATTATGAAAATAATAAATAAAATAAAAATGTTTATTTCAATTAACATACTTGTCTTGCATTATATGATTTGGAGACTCCTTTTTTACTTACAGATTATAGATAGTATTTGAAATTTTACTGACAAAAAGATTGAAATTTGTCGTTTGTCCTCGTATAGTTCTCTTTTAAGGTAATTCCTTCTCTGTAAATGAAGCTTTCGTTTGGACAAAAGTGGGGCAATATATCGAAGTTTATAAATACGTCAAATTAATCATCTGTGATCCCTCATAGTGTGGAGGCCTGTGTCCCAGCAGTGGGAACATTATAGGCTTATTATGTTATAATCTGTGAAAGCAGTTCCCAATATACACAATAGCTTAACTTTGATTAAAGCGAGTTCTGAGCTTCTTAGATTATTCTTAAAATCACTACGATGAAGATTATTTTGTTTTATCACAATTTACGGCCTTAACATATCTGTTTGTATTGTCTACATAAAGCCCACTGCAACTGACGACGAATTTATGACGAAGGTTGAGAGGTTTATCTCAACAATTTGAACGGAATGATAATGATTTTAGGCGATCTCAACTTAAAAAGTGCATCTGTGAATATTAATAATTATTACTTTTATTTCTTAAGCTTTTGTAGTCTGACTGAGATGAATGAAGTGATGAATATGCGTGGGAGTAAGTTAGACGTAGTTTTGCCTCGGGAGGGTACCGAAGTAAACTGCGAACACGTCAAAGGTACAGAGCTGGCTTCAGTCGACCTGTATCACCGTTGGATATTGCGATTACCAATCTCTCTGCTCTCTCTGCGGCTCTGTGATCGCACACAGGATCACAGAGCCACGCTATCTCGCCCACGATTACCAAGGTTTTCGAGCACATTCTCCACGCTTTCATTTACAAACGCGTAAATATGTCCTTAACTCATGCCCAACACAGTTTTCGGCCGGATCGTTCCATAAATTCGAATTTACTGATTCACGTAGACTACATATCCCGTGGCTTGGACATCAGTGGGTAGGTTAACGCTCTGTATTTCAATTTCCGGAAAGCATTCGACAGAGTTGACAACAAAGTGTTTTTGACAAAGCTGGGGGCCATCGGTTTCCCGTCCTATCTTCTTAACTTTTTTTCCGAATATCTGCGCGATCGCAAGCAGTTGCTGATTTGAGTCCAAGCCTTACAATACACGATCAGGTGTAAGTCTGGGATCCGTTTTAGGGCCACCAGTTCCTGATCATGATCAGTGACCTGATTACTAATGTTAGTTGCACAAATCCGATCGGACGCGGATTGCAAACTCCTGCAAAGGGATATTTATGCCATCTATGAGTGGAGCATTGCGAACAAGTTATGTTTTAACACAAGCAAGTGCTACGTCATGACTTACGGTAGAGGGTTGCGAACAAGTTATGTTTTAACACAAGCAAGTGCTACGTCATGACTTACGGTAGAGGGTTGCGACCAATCCATTACGACTATAGTGAAGCAATTGCTCGTTTCACCAACATCTGAAGGACTTGGGAGTGACTTTCAACCGCTGTCTGACTTTTTTTTTGAATTTATTGAAAGGGCTTTGTCGTTTAGCGACCACATTGCCTGTCTGACTTTTATAGATCACGTTTCTGCTCTTGCGAAGGAATCTTTCAGGCGCTTGGGATTTGTTTTGCGAAATACTCGTGAATTTCGCAATCCAAATGTTATTAGGCTATTGTACACCGCTCTGCACAGTGATCCCGCCCATAGGTCATAGGGCTGGAATGTCGATGGTAAAATTATGATGTCATTTGTCGTTACAGGATACATAAATAACCCTTCTACCCAATAACATACATGGTACATTTAATTTTGTGCATCCGAAGTGGTGACACGTCATTAGTGCTCATTAGCGTTATCTTTTCTTTGGAATTGGAAATTGATTGATTGTGATATTGTTGTGCCGTGGATATTCAAAAAGAAGGTACGTATGTAGGTAAATTTGAAACCTTAGGTATTTTTTAAATTTTGTATTTCTTTAATTCTCCATCAAGTGTTCTTTTCCTCGAATGGTTGTTCTAAATACCTGATTATTTGCGACGAATAAAGTAAATGAGGCAGATAGATCTCGTTTGGAATGCTAGCAGACACTGATAATATCCAGACCGATTGCTTCCCGCTTCGTTGGAAGACGGGGAAACTAGTCCTCATAAAGAAGGCAGGGTGCCCTGCGGACTCTCCGTCCGCTTATCGGCCCATCGTGCTGCTCGACGAGGTGGGCAAGCTCTTTGAAAGAGTCATTGCAGACCACCTCGTTGGCCAGCAGGTGCGGGTGGGGTCGGATTTGGCGGAGAGCCAGTTTGGTTTCCGCAGGGGGCACTCTACGCTGGACGCCATCATGCGCGTGCGAGCCCTCACGACGAGGAATGCTGTTGCCCAGGGTGGGGTCGTCTTGGCGGTATCGCTAGACATCGCCAATGCCTTCAATACCCTGCCCTGGACTTGCATCAGGGAGGCACTCCGGTACCACCGGATGCTGACCTACCTTTGTAGTGTGGTCGAGGCCTATTTGACGGACAGGGCCGTCATTTACCCCGGTCACCAGGGGGTGTGAAACCGGCAAGAGATGTCGTGCGGTGTCCCACAGGGATCGGTCCTGGGGCCGCATCTGTGGGACATCGGATACGACTGGGTGCTGCGCGCCGACCTCCCTAGCGGAGTCAGCGTAGTGTGCTACGCTGACGACACGATGGTCCTGGCGCAAGGGAGGTCGCACCAGGCGGCGGCCGAAGTAGCGGCACGCGGGGTTGCGACAATCGTCGAAAGGAACCGGCCATTGGGACTCGAGGTGGCCCTGCACAAGTCCGACGCCCCTCGGAATGAGCCACCGTCGGGATCCCAAATAACGGTAGGAGGGGTTTACATCAGCGTCGAGTCGACCATGAAGTACCTGGGACTCGTTGTCGACAGCCGGTGGAACTTCGTGGAGCATTTCCGACGTTTGACTACCAAACTGGAGCGGGCAGGGGCTGCCTTGAAGCGATTCTTGTCCAATCTAGGGGGTCCAAACGCCTCCTGCTGGAGGCTCTACGTGGGGGTCGTGCGGTCCATGGCCGGGGCTCCTGTGTGGGCGCGTTCCCTGGCGCTGTGGCCAGCCCGCCGGTTAAGCGTGGCCCAAAGGGTCATGGCCATCCGGCTGGTCCGGGGATATCGTACTGTTATACGAGGTCATGTAAACAACGTTTTAAAAAAAACACTTTTAAATACACGTGAATAAATAGTTTAATTTGGAGTTTGACCTTGTTACAATTTTGGGTTACACTCAAAAGGAACTGGCAGACACAATGATAGACGGAGATGCTGGAGTTTCAGCGATCGGGACGAGACTGGCGTGCTACTGGAAGTGGGAGGCAGGCTGCTCTTAAATGATGACAAGACAATTTACAGGAAATCTATGTAATCGATTATTGTTGATCACTAAGGGTTTTCCTTAGCATTGGGAAACTGTAACAGCCCCCCGATTTAGAGTAAACTACACCCTTTATAGTGAAGTTTATGTTTAAATTAATGAAATGTAAGTCAGCCGATTCGAAGAGAGGGTCCCGTGTTAACGGTTGTGAGTTCAATGTCATCTAGCTCAGGGTCATTATTTTCGGGAGTTTTATTTTTCTTAAATTTTATTATTTTCTTGTGTATGCCAGTTTTATACACCTTATACATAATAAAGCACATAATAGAAATTATAATTACATATATAATACCTGAATAGTATTTTTGATATAAAACAATATGTGGTTTTTCAATTATATTGTTAAGACCTTTCAGGATTTCAGGATTATCATAAGCTAAGGAATCTAAGTTAACATTCTTAAGATTAACTACAGGTAAGTTCGATACAATGTTATTATAAGCTACAATATTACAACATGAATCATTTAAAATGTTAAAATTAGAAACAATAGTTTTTAGCTGAATTTTACTATTTTCATGCGAAATTAAACGAGTGTCCTTGCAGTAGGCAACACATTTAGAAGGTAAGTACAATACACCATTTCCACTAAATTCTATTTCAGTTGATTGGGTGTTATTACATTCAATACTTATTTTAGTTTTTTCTGACATTACATATAGCCATCTACTATAGCGTAGTGGCTGCCAGATGCTAACGTGACCTTGAATAAATTTGGTTTCACAAATCGAAGGGATTGAGGTAAGTACTTTTGTGATAATTTCCGTTTCACAGGAAGGCGTCATTGAAGAAGAGTATAATATTGATGTTTCACAAAGATAATGATCATTATTGATTATCTTACAATAATCCAGATTATCTAACTTACAATACATTGACCTATCTCTGCTGATACCAATATATTTGGAGGATGGAATAATGGTCGAATATGACTTTGGATTATTTTTATCATGGGGAACCAGCGAAGGTAAGTTATGATATACACTTAAGTGTATAGGGTTAATAAGAGGGATGTTTACTGTAAACACTACTTTTTCTTTGTTAAAGTAGCTTGATATTTCTGATATGTTCAAAATAGTATGCATGTTATCGAGGTTTAAAGGAACTGGAAGTTGTTTAGATTCTGGTAAGAATCTATAATTATCAACCAATTCAGTATAAAGTTCTTTGGGTGTTAGGATAGTGGGGTACAGGACATTAGATTTGCTGAACATAATAGAGTTAATTATGTCTTCAACTTTGAAGGACAAGGCTAGGAGACTATTTTCTATCATGGAAGTTAATTCCAGCATTCTAGACCTAATACCTAATTCTTGTGAAACATAAGTCAGATTTAGAATATCTAGAGACAATTCATCCATTGCATCTTTCAGATGCTCTTCATTTAGTTTTATTACATGCAAAGTTTCATTGAAAGATCTAAGCGAAGAAGTGGTGACTAATATGTTTTCTTTCATTAGAAGGGCTAGTTTCTTTTGGTCTGTCTCTACCTCTCTAATGGCATTGTCATATCGGATGGCATCGTCTTCATCCATTGTGCCAAATATTTTTTTAGATATAGTGCCTACGAATCCCAGAAGTGCAGATCTCCTCGACTGACGGGATGTAAGGTGAAAAATAGCTTCGTTATTATGGGCTATATCATTATAACGGGTGTTCAATGGTTCAAAGAGATTACTACATTCTAAATAATCAAAGACTTTACCATCGTCACATAACTGTTTGGATTTATCAAGAATAAGACGGAGGTTTAGAATATGCGGGTTAATAAATGATACATCATAAGGAATAACTATGCTAAGGTGACTATCGATTAAACTTAAAGAACCTAAGGGGTCGAAGTAGATGCCAGGACTGTTCGTCAAGGGCGTAATGAACTCCTGACCCAACGCAGAGTTACTGTAATAAAATATAATTAAGATTAGTATTAAGTATATAATTAAGCCTACGTCTCAGATCTAGGAGCTAATTTGACTTCGTCATAGTGATGTGTCACATGACGTCTATTTATAAGTAGGGTCAAGGTGTTTCTACCATTGACTTTTACAACCTTATATGGTCCTTTCCAAATTGGCGAAAAGGCTTTGCGCAAACGTACATGATTTTTGAGATATACGTAATCTCCTACTTTATATTGAACAGGTCGAGAGCGGGCGTCATAATACTGTTTAGATCTTTCCTTAGACCTTAGTATGTTTTCAATGGCTTTTTCACGTGAAAGTTTTAGACGATGATGTAAAGATTTGAGATATTCTGGGTATGTAAGGTCTGGTTGTAATTCGTAGATGGAGTCCGGTATAAAAGGCTTCTGGCCGAAGAGAAGCTCATACGGTGTGAAGTTAGTAGTGGAATGAGTAGAGGCGTTATACGCTAGCATAGCAGTATAGACATATTTATGCCAATCAGAATGATTTTCATTGACATAAGATTTAAGGTATTCCTTAAGTGTGGAGTGACTGCGTTCAAGTGCACCTTGAGTTTGAGGATGGTATGGGGAAGACCAAATTTGTTTAATTTTCAGAAAGTCGCAGGTTCTTTTGAATAAATCTGCGGTGAAGTTTGTGCCTTGATCGGTTAAAATAGACTTCGGGATACCGAAAATAGAAATAAAGTGCACTAAGCACTCACATGTTTCTTCTGCAGTCGCATTAGCGATAGGGTAAGCGAGGGAGTATTTGGTGAGGTCGTCCTGTAGTGTAACAATGAATTTGAGCTTAGTAAGGCCAGCTTCTGGAAGGGGACCCACAAGGTCGAGGCTGAGTCGTTCAAATGGCTTAGTGGAAGTGGTAGTTATTTGCATTGGTGATTTATTAATTTGTCTTAGGGCTTTGTTACTTTGGCACTGGGAGCAATTTCTTACATATGTTTCGATATCTGTCCGCATATTTTTCCAGAAATACCTTTCTTTTATCCGATTAAACATTCGCGTAGATCCTAAATGTCCGGCAATAGGAATGTCATGGTTTTCGCGGAGTATTCTAGGTATCTCCGAGGGTGTAGGGAAAATTATAGTATTGTGATAGATATGGACTGATACTTGAGTATTGTTAAAGATATAGCAGAACATGTTGTATATTTTCGCCCATATATGCTTGTCGAAAGGATTTTGGAAATCGGTAATGGCTAAATCTAGGTTGGAATCAGTAAAATTACGTAGTATATCGGATTGAAGATTTTGTAAACTTTTATAAATGTCTTCATAAGAACTGTTATGAAAGTGGTATACTTTAGTGAATAGGAAATATATTGTCTTTCCTTTGTTATTGAATGAGATAAAAGAGTAGAGAGTTCTTTCCCTACCTAGGAGTTCATTACAGTTTTCGAGGTTGCCCAGGATTTCTTCTACGTGAGGATTGGAATCATCGAGGTCTATGGAAGTAGGTATGACAATTATTTTGCAGTTAGTTTTCAGGACGCTTTCGTTGTGTTCTGTAATTTTAGCGTTGCTATTAAAGTCTTTGTTGCTCATTGTTTTCAGGAATTTGCTATAATTATCGTCGCGAGAAGGATTTGTTGTGAGATTCGGGGATTTATTAGATGTGGTAGGTGTAATAGGATTATCGATTCCTGGTGGTGAGTCGTCGTTTTCTAAGAGGTCTACAGACGGTAGTTTTTGGTAGTCAAGGTCTAGGCAACCAGGAGGTAGTTGTATATCGAGATCCTCGAGAGTTAGAGGGCTAAATTGAGGTGTGGAATTATCTGCATTTTCGTTAGAAGTGGATGGAATGGGATCACAGTCCGATGGTTGAATTGGGTTTACAGGATATCGGGATAAGGCGTCAGCAGCGGCATTAAGTTTTCCTTTTTGATAAGTGATTTCATACTCGTATTCCATTAGTTTCAGGCGCCATCTTTGTAATTTGCTACTAGGATCTTTATGATTAAACAGCCATTTCAACGGCCTATGATCAGTAATGATCAGGAATTTTCGTCCGTAGAGATATGGCCGAAAGGTTTTGCACCCGTACAAAATAGCAAGGAGTTCTTTTTCAGTGGTATTGTAGTTAGACTCGCTCTTGTTGAGGGTACGAGAGGCAAAGGCTATTGGCTTATCTTTACCAACTGGACCTTGACTGAGTACGGCACCAATGGCATAATTAGAGGCATCACACGTTAAGATGAAAGGGGCAGAAAAATCTGGATAAATGAGGATAGGAGCAGAGGTAAGTTTGTGCTTGAGCTCGTCAAAGGCAACTTGTTGTTGGTTTTCCCATAGGAAGGGGACATCCTTTTTTAAAAGTTGAGTTAGAGGTTTTGCAATTTTTGAGAAGTTAGAAACGAAACGGCGATAGTAGGATACAAGTCCGAGGAAGGACTTAATGTCCTTCTGGGATTTGGGAGTAGGAAATTGTGTTACTGCTTTTATCTTTTCAGGGTTAGGTTTTACACCATCTCTAGTTATTTGATGACCAAGATATGCGACTTCACGTCGTAGAAATTCGCATTTGTCAGGTTGGAGTTTTAGATTGTAATCTCGAAGCCTTTGGAATACTGACGAAAGATTATCAATGTGAGAATTTAAATCATGAGAGTATATTACTATATCATCGAGATATACGAAACATCGTAGGCCTTGGAGGCCTGTGAGAGCAGTATTCATTAACCGTTGGAAAGTAGCAGGCGCGTTCTTTAAGCCAAATGGCATTCTTGTAAATTGGTAATGTCCTTGAGGTACATTAAATGCTGTTTTAGAAGCATCCTCCTCATTAATCAAAATTTGATGGAATCCTGATGCAAGGTCAAGAGTCGAGAAATATTTACTCTGACCCAGCTGATCTAAAATTTCGGATATTTGTGGTATAGGGTAGCTATCTCCAATAGTGATATCATTTAGTTTTCGGTAATCGATAACTATACGCCATTTTTGTTGTCCGGATGCATCGGTTTTTTTGGGGACAATCCAAATTGGAGAAGACCATGGAGACTCCGAAGGTTTTATGATTCCTTGATCGAGCATTTGGTCAATTTGTTTATTGACTTCCTGTTTGTGTACCTCTGGGAACCGGTAAGATTTTACGTTTATTGGATTTTGGACGCTCGTTGTTATGTTATGCTTAAGTGCATTTGTGTGGGAAAGTTTGTCACCAGGAATAAAGAATATATCTGAGTATTCAGAGCAAACATCGTGAAGAGCATTTGCTTCTTCTGTATTAAGGTGGGAGATTCTAAGAAGATTTAATACTTCTTGTGTTCGGAGGTAAGAGTTGGTGTTATTAAAATGACAAACTGTATGAGCGTTTACTGGGTTGAACGATTTGGTAATAGAACTTAAGGGAAAGAGTGTGATATCTAAATTTGACTGAAGGGTTATAGGAGTTTCAGAAGTATTGATTATTGATAAATTAATTCTTTGGTTTTCTTTGACTGCGACTAAGCAATTGGCGATCAGTAAATCTTCGTGATAGCATTGGTCTAGTACGAGTCCTTCTTTCACCTCAGGGTTTGAGACAGAGCATTCTATGACAGTTTCAGTCCTGGGTGGAATTACATAAATAGGCGCATTGAAATGTAATTTTATTTCGTTTTTACCTATTTTCAAGGTTTCACGAGTGTAGTCGATAGTGCAGCCAAAAGCGATTAGCATATCAGTGCCAATTACACCATCATAAGGCAAGTGTATTCGGGGTATTATATGGAATTTATGTGTGATACTAATTTTATCGTCTATTTTTATTTTAAGTGGAAAATGGCCTATTGTCGGTGAAGCTTGATCAATGGGGTCAATACCTTTCAAAAGGATTATTTCTGTTGTGATGTCAACTGGTACCTGTATGGAAGAGTTTTTCAGAAGGCTTACAGTTGCACCAGAGTCTACAAGGAGGGATAAAGTAGTGTTTGACACTGGGGTATGGACAAGGATGTGAGGTAAGCGTCTCTTAAATGGACTAATATTAATCTCATAAATTTTTGTTTCAGGAGTTGAACGAGGAGTGATTGAGTCTGAAGTGGACTTGGCATATACAGGATGATTTACTTTTCGTTCTGCGGGAGCAGTGGATACAGAGGATACGGTGGACGCAGGGGATACAGAGGATACAGCGGATGCAGAGGATACAGAGGATATAGTGTTGCGGTTTATTCGCGAGTCCCTATTGTTAGGGGATACAGAGGATACAGTGGATACAGATGATACAGTGTTGCGGTTTATTCGCGAGTCCCTATTGTTAGGGGATACAGAGGATACAGTGGATACAGAGGATACAGTGGATACAGCGCTGGTGTCTTTGATATGGAAATGTTTTGGAATTTGAGGTTTGGGTCTCACGAGACACCACCGTGAGCCCTTTATTCGTTTAAATCATTATTTGGTTTATCTTGACTATCAGCCATGTAGTCATCGTTTTCATTGCTATTTACCGCGTGAACTCGAGCTTGATTATTTTGGTAACGCCTTGGTGGTGGTCTTTGATTATTTAGATCTCTGAAGCGATTATTATTGAATTCCCGTTTTCTACATTCCTCAATTGTATGACCCACGTTTTTACAATAACGACATACTGGAAGACCTGAAGTAGATGGTCTTTGACTATTGGGCTCGTTTGAAACAACTTGCGGTGTAAGGTTTCGGTTCTGTTGGAATCGACGCTGAGACCAACGTCCATGATTAGGTGCGTTGGTATTGATTGCTGATGGATTACGTTTAGAGGTAGTCTGTAATATTTTTTCTTCGGATACGGCAAAGCCAATGGCTTCATTTAAAGTTTCAGGGTCACGGCATCTGACCACAGTTGATAATCGAGAATTTAAACCACTAATAAATGTATGCAATGCTAAGTCTTGCATTGCAGCAACACGGCCAGTCAGTTCACCTTTCTTTTTCGTGGGTATTGAAATATTGATTTCGGTTAATAGTTTGGCAAGGCATGTCTCTACGCGTAGTGCGAACTGGTTGACTGTTTCGCTACTAGTTTGACAGCAATCTTGGAGGTCCGAGAGTAGTGCAGCGTAGTGTTTTTTCTCGCCAAATTGGTTTTTGAGAAATTCTTCTAACTGTTGCCAGTTTTCGAATTCCTTAATAGAGCACGCACTTTCGGCGCGACCTTCAAGTTGGCTTAAAATATATTTTAATATTGTGTCTTGTTGAAGTGGTGACGCAAGGCTTATTGCATTTCGGCAATTATTTAAAAACGCATTAAGTTTTTCGCGGTTTCCGTCGAATTTGTTAATAAACTTGCTTATAAAGTTCATGTCGATTTCTTTTGTTTCTTTAGACATGGTACTAGGCTCGTCTTTAGGCATGCCAAGTTAGTCAAAACAAAGATAACACGTGAGGTACGGAGTTGCGATAAGAAAGGAATGTTGCACTAGTCTCGGAGCTGAGTAATAAAATAATACATTGGGACGAATGATTAACTGAATGTTACTAAGTCTAACACTTTGAAGCTCGAATTGAATTGGAACTATGCGATGAAACTTTGTAGTTTTAATCACTAGCACTATTTTCACAACACAGATAGTTTCGATGTAGAATGGATGTACTTACAGGAACACTGTGACTACGACGGCAACACGAATCATTTCGTGGCTAGGTGAGATCACCCAAGGTGAGTGATAGATATTCGGGGTACACCCCGCTATACCAACACGGCACGTGAAGGCCTGATAAGACCAGCAGGATACAGCGACAGGACACGGAGGTAAGATTGGATTTTAGCACTTTGCACTATCACAATCACAACACAAGTAAGTATGGTATTTATTTTTTTTTTTATTATTTAGTTTTCACTGAATTGAGGCGCTCCGAGGATTTTTGTAAATCCCACCGCTGCCACCAATGTTATACGAGGTCATGTAAACAACGTTTTAAAAAAAACACTTTTAAATACACGTGAATAAATAGTTTAATTTGGAGTTTGACCTTGTTACAATTTTGGGTTACACTCAAAAGGAACTGGCAGACACAATGATAGACGGAGATGCTGGAGTTTCAGCGATCGGGACGAGACTGGCGTGCTACTGGAAGTGGGAGGCAGGCTGCTCTTAAATGATGACAAGACAATTTACAGGAAATCTATGTAATCGATTATTGTTGATCACTAAGGGTTTTCCTTAGCATTGGGAAACTGTAACAGTACGGTCTCCTGTGAGGCAGCGAGCCTCCTTGCCGGATTGCCGCCATGGGATCTGGAGGCAAAAGCCCTCGCGCACGTATGCGAGTGGCGCAAGGAGGCGAAACGGCGGGGCGGAACTCCGCTGCCGTAAGAAATCGCGGCACAGCGGACAGAGCTCCGGCGGGATCTTATGGCGACATGGAGAGTGCGATTGTCGCAACCCAGTGCTGGGCACGCCACAATTGCGGCGATAAGTCCCCTCTTTGAGGAGTGGCTAGAGAGGCGCCACGGCGTCCTCACCTTTCGCCTGACGCAGGTCCTAAATGGACATGGCAGTTTCAGCAAGTTCCTGTGTCGGATAAGGCGGGAGTAGTATATAATTGGGGCATCTGGATCAAAGTAGATCCAGACACCCCAATTATCAATATTCAAATAGATAAAAAAATGTCTATTCAAATAGAAGAAATCTTGTTTGTTGAATTGATGGTCTATTAGAATATACTATTTAATCGATTGGAATATATCTATTCAAATAGATGAAATTGTATTTATTGAATAGATTGTCTAATCAAATGACATTAACATTTCTATTCAAATATGTTAATGTTTATTTATCGTATAGTTCTTCTTCTTGAGTTGAAATGACAGAAGGCGTTAATTGATGAAGATGTATATTCAAATAGAAGAGATCTTGTTTGTTGAATTGATGGTCTATTAGAATATACTGTTTAATTCATTGGTATATTCAAATAGATGAAATTTTATTTATTGAATAGATTGTCTAATCAAATAGACTATTGAAATGACATTAACATTTCTATTCAAATATGTTAATGTTTATTTATCGTATAGTTCTTCTTCTTTAGTTGAAATGATGGAAGGTGTAAATTGATGAAGATTTAATAATGCATCAGCTATAACTAAACTGTAAATAGCTATTCAAATTGGTGGAATCTTCAATCTACATAATTGTTAAGATCAAGTACCTATGGGTTTGTTTCAGTTTTTAAACTAAATGTGTCAGGATGTCTGTATTTTACACAGAGCGATTGCAAGATGCCTCCACTACGTATTATTGTCATGCAATCTTTTAAGTGTGACAATTTCGGACCAACCGCTTGGTGTTCTTTTTAAGGCAAATGCTGCTGGTGCCTGTATCTAAACCGAATTACTTCTTGGAATATGGCTGTAAAAACAGGTATTTTGATAAATGCATTTGAACCCACAAACTCGATCAGACAAGAAACGACTTGACTTAGTAACGTCATCGGATAAGCGAAACTATTTAATTCATTACCATATCTGTCAAGCTATCTGACACCGGCGACTGCGTGACGCCTGACGTGCATTGTTTACTATAGTTATTATTTTGTAACTGTGTCTTTGATGAAGCTGCACAAATTCACAAGTGGAAATGCCAAGCATGTGGTTCTGGGTTCGATTCCATCCCGGTCAGGCAAAGTTATTAATACTTATAATAACAGGATGCGTTAATTTTCCATATTCGAATTAAAAGCAAAATTATAATTTACCAGGGTATTCAAAATGAAACGAATTTTTATTTAATATACATTTTTTATTGTAACTTATGTACCCCATAGGCGTTTGGTTATGTAATTTGACAAACAAGTTATATTAATTATTATCGTATTTACAGTTAATGAAAAATATATTATAAACGTACCATAGAACATAATTTTAGTCTTACAAGTAACAATATAGATAGTAAGTAGGATATACAGATTTCTATGATTTATTTTCTATTTCATCCTGAATTTTACTTATAATTTCTTTAGCACTGCTGTATATGTCATCAAATAATACTGTTTTAACCACATGTTGAGCGCACACCTCAGCTTCACAGCTACAGATAGAATTTTCGGATTTTGGCATATTATCAGCGTCATAAATTTCAATTTTAATTATTTTTGTACCGCGTGTCACTGGTTTCTTTATGTAAGAATATATTGTTGGTTCTGTTCTTGCTCTCTTGCGGGAAGGTGGAACAAGACCCAGGGATTTTTGTCCTGGTTTTAGAATAGCGGTCGGCTGCTCCATTGGCACAAAATTGAATAGTTCTTCCGTATCCTGAAAAAGAGAAAACAAACCTTTAAATGTTTGAAAATAGGTTCTCGTTGATGTGAGTTGGAATAGTACTAATAGACCTACTACAATAATCAATATATTGCGATAAGTAGTTATCTAAAGATTATAACGATTTTACTACGTACATAAAATAATTTAAATACATATTGTGAGTACTTACCGACATACTGGAACAATCCCTTTAAGCCTTCAAAATTGAAATGAATTCCGATGATAATTTCAGCTATTTATATTCAAGATTTTTAATTTTTTTGTTAATAGAGTTCAAAATAGATTGTTTTATTTGTGTACACATTCCTCGACATAAAAGGTAAGATGAAATTCAAAACCAGGCGTAAAACTAGAGCAGGGATGTCGAACCTTTGGCTCAAAGCTAAAATTTTAAGCACATCATCATTCCGTTTACCTTACTTGGATATCCAAGTATAGCCAATTACATGCCGGGCCACCTAAAATTTTAACGACAACAGCATGCAGATATAAAAAATGTTCACCTTCCCTGAACAGTTTGCATCTAATATAAATACTCCTCTAATATACCTTAAATAAATAAAAATGTTTGTTTGTTTATTGATTATTGTCTTTATAGTATATCAACGTCACTGTATAAAGAGATACTTATACAGTAAACAGAGTACCTAATCGAATTCAAGAGGGGGGGCATAACTAGTTTATTTTAAAAATACATTAAGTATGAAGTCCGTTTTATTGTTATTAATTATTAAAATTTAACAAGCAAATCCACGATATTTCCATAGTATGTGCAATTGCATCTGTTGTTAGGAAGATTAGCAGAATAAACAGTTTTCAAATCGTGTGCTCTCTCCATATTTGGGATTGTGACGTATTGTCATTGAAAGTATTTAAGTCGCCAGGCAGGAAGCTGGATCAACATTAGCTCTCCTGAAGTTGGTGACCTCACATCTTCTAATTAATTATCTACCCAATCTAAAGTGAAAAGTGAAATTTCAGCGGTTTATAATGTAAGTACCTATCTTTTAGTATATATTATCTATTCAATAAGTATCATCAACTCTGTACTGTTTTGTGAGATGATTATTTTATGAATAGAATAGCAAGTGCGACTGCTGAGCGTTAGACCCGGGTTCGATTCCTTAGGTCAGTCAGTAAAGAAATTAGACCATTCTACTATTAATGTATCTGCTCACAGATAGTTTCTAAACACAGTTATAATGAATAGAATAGCAACTGCTGAGCGTTTTACCCCGGGTTCGATTCCCTAGGTCAGTCAACAGTTATATTTTTTTCATATTACGTAATGTCTATTAGACAATTGGTGTCTATTTTAAGGAAATAAATCGAGCAGTTCTCTGATAAGTATTTGCTCGCATTATAGTTTCTTATCACAGTTGTTATGAATAGATTGATAATTAAATATGCTATGAATAGAATATTTACTTAGCAAGTGTGACTGCTGAGCGTTAGACCCTGGGTTCGATTCCCTAGGTCATTCAACAATTTCAATCATACTACTTACTACTAGTGGTCGGACAGATCTCTGATATGTATCTGCTCACAAATAGTTTCTAATCACAGTTATTCTCATTATTTTAGGTCCAGATTTGCTGACGACCTCTTTCTGTCGGATGACGATAAAAGCTCCGTGCAAGATGTCGCGGTCAGCGAAAAAAAGAAAAAACGATCGAAGCCGTCAAGCTCGGATTCGAGATCACACCATCAAGCACCAAAAACCACTCCATCTACGTCGTCGGCTTCATCTTCAAAGAAGATGAAAATTAATCCAGTCAGCAAGCCCCATCTCACCGCAACAGATTTATTCGGCACCGACAGCGATGAAGAAGACGGGGACACGCAGACAACCACTGGTAAAAAACCTTGTACTGTGCTTCATTCAACGATAACTCGAAGGCTGGCAACGGGCCACGCTCGTCAAACGTTGCCTACCAAAACGGGAACGCATTACATCGAACTGAAGGTTTATCGGTGCGATGAAATCGAAAATGTAGCGCCGATGAACCGATGGCGTCAGGCCGTTGTAGCTCTCAAAAACCGGACGGATGAGGGGACTGAGGCTTGGGGTCATCTGACTAAATTTATATGTGCAACACGCACAGAATTTAAATCTAGCCCTCAGACCTTTATTAGTTCTTATTTTTAGATACAGAACCTAAAAATAACTCTTAAATATTTAGGCACACTGATTATATACCTCACGATGTGTCCTATGTAGTACCTACCTAGTTATTAATCTAAACGTTAATTTTAACGTTATAGTATTTACTAAACGTTGTAATTGTCTATCTACATTTATAATCCTAGTACGAGTAGGTAGTTATTAGTTAAGCTAATCATGTAATCAATCATTCATATAAAATTCCACATTATTAAAGAATCATCATACTTATATAATCAATTTTGTTTTCTTTCCAGTTGCACCAACTACCAACACAATTCAAAAAGATATTTTAATAGAATGTGATAAATGTAAAATCGAATTACCAAAACAGAAATATAAATATCATGTGAGAACTAATATGCACAAATCGAACTGTTTACTTAAAACTCAATTAAAAAATGTCGAAATAATTGCAACTGCTTTTCGAAATAGAATAAACACGTATCGCTTAAATCCAGCACCAGATGCCGAGTATTTAACTCCAGAGGCTTTTCTGATTGGAACTCAAAGTGATATTCTGAAACTAATTAAAATATTTTTAATGAAACATAATTGTATTAAAGTAAATTTCGAACTGTTTGCTTACTTCTTATTACCAAAAACAGGTGAGCAGCAGCTAAAATCTTTTAATACAAAGTATGCTAATGTTTACCTAAATACTGATTTAAATGAATTATACTTGAATGCTAAAGAGACTTTTCAGAGAAAAATGTCTGAATTTAACCAACGTGATTCCGGTTGGTCATTTATCTCTATAAGTCACTTAGAAATTAATATAAACAAATATTGTCCAATGAGAGGTGGCACGTATATCGAGCTTCCTCCAGCTATAAAGAATACGAAAAGTTGTTTAAACATACAGAACAATGACAACCATTGCTTTTTATGGAGTATCATTGCTTCCCTATACCCATCAAAGGATAATGTTTGTAGAATAAAATCATATCCTCACTATACAGATGTTTTAAATATTGAAGGAATGTCATTTCCACCAACTTTGGTTGACATAAAATTGTTTGAAAAAAATAACCCTAATATCAGTGTTAATATATATGGTTTAGATAAAAAGTGTCGTGTGACCGGACCTCTATACATGACAAGCTCAAAGAAAAACGAACATATAAATTTATTGTACTTTGAGCGGAATAGTTCAGGACACTACTGTCTAATTAAAAATCTAGCGAAAGTTATCCGTCGTCAACTTACTAATCACAAAGGTAAATTTTTACTTTGCGATGCTTGTTTACAAATTTTTTCTAGTGATTTAAAATATAGCTCACACAATTGTTCTAAAGTGTTAACTATATTACCGGAAAAAAACAGTATTATACAATTTAAACATTATGAGAGACAACAAAGAATAAATTTTATTATCTATGCTGATTTTGAAAGTATATTACTAAACTGTCCCGCAAATAGATCTAAAAATACTCAGAACTTAAAAGTACATGAACCATCTTGTTTCGCATATTACATGTGCTGTTCACACAATCCAGATTTGAATAAATATGTTACGTATAGAGGTTTAGATTGTGTAGAAGTGTTTATAAAACGTTTAATTGAAGATGTCACTTACATTAATTCCATACTGTCTATAAATAGACCCATGAAACCTTTGTCTGTCAAACAGCAAATAGAGTACGAAGAGGCTACTCGATGTCATATTTGTAAACATTTATTATTGGGTGACAAAGTTCGAGATCACGATCATGTTACATCTGAATACAGAGGAGCAGCACACTCTCGTTGCAATTTAACGTTTAAAGTATGTCCGTTTATACCTGTTGTTTTCCATAATTTGTCTGGATATGATTCTCATATATTTATTAAAGAACTGGTTAAGTACGATGGTCCTATTAAAATAATTCCTAAATCAAAAGAAAAATACATTTGTATAATGAAAAGCCTCGCACCTAAGAACAATTCTAGTTCTGTTCAAATAAAGTTCATAGATTCTTATCAATTTTTAAGTTCGAGTTTAGATGAATTATCTAAGATTTTACACGTAGAAGATTTCATAAATCTTTCAAGAGAATTTGACGACAAAGCCGATTTATGTTTACTGAGGCAAAAGGGTATTTATCCATACGAATATATTGATGCATGGTCTAAGTATGATGAAAAATGTTTGCCACCTAGAAAGTATTTTTATAACACAATGAAGCTGGAGCATATTTCTGAAGATGAATATACACATGCGCAAAGAGTTTGGTATTCTTTTAATATCAATTCTCTTGGTGAATACACTGATCTTTATTTAAAATGTGACGTATTATTGTTATGTGACATATTTGAACATTTTAGAAATACAAGTTTAGAATATTACAATCTCGATCCAGCATATTATGTATCCGCACCAAGTTTAAGCTGGGACGCAATGCTTCTGTGTACTGGCGTTAAATTGGAGCTGATGCATGACTTGGAAATGTATAACCTACTTGAAAAGGGAATACGTGGAGGATTAGCGCAGTGTTCCCTACGACATGCAAAAGCAAATAATAAATTTCTTCCATATTACAATGATACTAAGCCATCATCTTTTTTAATATATCTTGATTGTAACAACCTTTACGGATATGCTATGAGAAAAAGAATGCCTGTATCGGAATTTCAATTTTTATCAGAATATGAAAGTGCTAACTTTGATGTTTTAAACATATCTGATGATTCTGAATATGGGTATATTCTGGAGGTTGATCTGACCTATCCAGAAGTATTGCATAGATCGCATAGTGACTTACCATTCGCACCAGAAAGATTTGTACCTCCTGGTGGAAAAACTACAAAATTAATTGCGAATTTATATGACAAATATAATTACGTCATTCACTACATACATTTAAAACAATGCTTGAACAATGGGTTGATTTTAAGCCGAATACATCGCATTCTAAGATTTAGACAAGACCATTTTTTGCAAAAGTACATAGATTTAAATACTCGTTTGCGTCAAGCTTCTACGTCAGCCTTCAAAAAAGACTTTTTCAAACTTTTAAATAATGCTGTGTTTGGAAAAACAATAGAAAACAAACGCAAGCAAGTAAATGTAAAGTTAGTAACAAAGTGGGAAGATTCTGATAATAAAACAAATAAATATATAGGTGCTGAAAAACTTATTATACAACCCAACCTGAAAAGTATTTCAATCTTTTCAGAAAACTTTGTGGCTGTTCAGTTAAGTCCTGAAAAAATAATATTGGATAGACCGATTTACATCGGTTTTACTGTATTAGAGTATGCTAAACAACACTTATATCAATTCCACTACAGTTTTATCCAAAACGAATATGGCACGAAAGCTAAACTATGTTACACTGACACGGATAGCCTTCTTTACTTAGTAGAAACGGATAATTTTTACAAGGATATGGTTGACAACATATCGGTATTCGACACCAGTAATTTTGCTGAGGATAATCCATATGGAATACCTAAAGTCAACGAAAAAGTACCAGGCTTGTTTAAAGATGAACTCGGGGGCTCGGTAATTTATGAATTCATTGGCTTAAGGGCCAAACTTTATTGTTTGAAAAGTGTAAATACAACATTAAAGAAGGCAAAAGGTATAACGAAACCCGTAACAAATCAATTAAAGCTTTCTGATTATAAAGCTGCTCTACACAATAACAAAATAATCAAACGTAAAATGAATGTAATTAAATCAATTAAACACGTTCTCTATTCACAACAAGTGAATAAAATTGCATTAAACAGAAGTGACGACAAAAGACATATACTTCCAAATCAAATTGAAACCTTACCATGGGGTCATTGCGATACAATTTCTTAAAATGTATTATTTTATATTTATTAATGTATCTATAAAGTGTTAAATTATAGCCACACATTCTCCTGTTTATGTTATTCTTAAAAGCAGAAATATGAATATGTTGAAATTGTGTCTTTATTAACAAATCTGTATGATGTATTTGATATAATTTTATTTAATAAAATAGTTAAACGCATTTTTGTTTTATTTATTTTATTTATTTACCCATATGCTGTCCACGCATTTAGCTAAAGTAGTAATAAATACTATGGGTAATCTTCAACTCAATTAGTTCGATCAATAACTCCGATAAGAATTATAAATACTAGGGCCTGAATTGTTTTCTTATCAGATACAAACATGAAGTGGGTCAAGCAACAAGTATCATTGGATGTTAAAAATATTGATGTAAAGGAAAATTCACTACGCCCGAAACACAGCGTACTTCTCCCAAATAATATTCGATGCATAATATGTGGTCCCTCGAATTGTGGGAAAACGAATGTCATGATGAGTTTATTAATTCATGAAAATGGAGTAAAGTTTAACAATGTTTATCTGTATTCTAAAACCAGCTTTCAGCCGAAATACAGCTTTCTAAAACAAGTTTTGCAAAGAGTTCCAGACGTAAAACTTTTTGTTTTTAATTTTGATGACGATGTTATTCATCCTAACGATGCATTCTTGAACTCTGTTATCATATTCGATGATGTGGTTTGTGAAAAGCAAATAAACATACGAAATTATTTTACAATGGGTAGACATAGAGGTATAGACTGCTTTTATTTATCTCAGACGTATTCTAAAATACCAAAGCAATTAATACGTGATAACGTTAACTTTTTGATCATTTTCAAGCAAGATGAAGTTAACATGAAACATATATACGATGAGCATGCTAGTTCTGATATGGAGTGGTCCAAGTTCAAAGATATGTATTCTAAAATCTGGATACATCCTTATGATTTTTTAACAATTAATAAGGATTGTGAACTAAACAAGGGCAGATATAGACAGTCCTTTGACAACTTTATTTATTTTGATTAATGGTTATATAAATTATGAAATAAAACAAAAAAATCATTTGAGTCTAAATACTTCTGCGTACAAGTCGTATAATGGATCATACCATTACAAATCAATTAATAAAGTCTGCAGACGCTATAAAGGAAAAGGTGAAACAAATGAAAGATTATGAATTTAGTACCGACACTCATCTGAAGTATTTTTTTAAACCTCTTGCTGACCCACTTAATGCTATAGCAGCTAACAAGCAAATTTCTATAATAAAAAATGAAGATACTTATGATGATCAAACTAAAAACATTGGTATAGCTTCAAAAATGTTTTTGCATGATAAACCACATGATATGTACAAATATGAAGCATCTGAATCAGAAAAGTTTTATTCAGAAGACGAAGAAGGTAACACATCTGAATCAGAAAATGTATATAATGTGTCGCTGAAAAAAGAAGATATCTTTGAAATATACGATGATATGAATATACCATTTGGCGTACGTAGTGAGAATGATAAGCATATGATTGGAAATACAATAGTGAATTTCTCTAGCACTCGCGAGAACTCAGATAAAGTGTATTTTATTCGCGTAGCTAATAAACAGTATAAAATAACACCAGGTCTAAAAGAATTATTGCTTCGCAAAAAACCTGATTTAACTTTGGTAAATTTAAAAGATAAATTAGTTTACAAAGAAATACTCATCACAACTAATGCTCATAAAAGAGACTTTGACCCTGCAGGTCAAGTTAAAGGTGATAAGGGTCTAAAATATTCTCAAGTGATCAAACCGTTATTTCACGAGTCTAGTAAACGCTTACAAGAACCCACAGAAGCTAAATATAAACAAAAACGAGGTGCTGGTCTACCGTATCTTAAAACATATAAAAAAAATACCGAACTTGTTTATTGGGATGATCCTAATGAATTAGTGGACAGGCTTAAACTTTTGATCGCATCTAAAACTGCAGGTAATACTAATCTTGACAACGAAATCTTATCAATTATTGAGGAGTTAAAAGAAGCGGGTGTTATAAAAGAATAAAAAGACTCAGCAAATGAACTGAATATCAGTATAATTTTGTAATTCAGAAGTGACAGTTGAAGGAATGAGTAAAGTGAAAAGAGACATTATAAACGAAATTCATAGAAGTGCAAGATTAAATTTTCCTCGAAGGCATGTAGTATTAAAAGATATTGATGATCTTTGGCAAGCTGATTTAATGGATATGCAAAGTTTCTCCAAATTCAACAACAACAACAAATACATTTTAGCAATCATTGATGGATTCTCTAAGTACGCTTGGGCTATTCCACTTAAACAAAAAAATAAAGAAACTGTGTCTGAAGCTTTCAATACTTTATTGAGTAGAGCAAAACGCATTCCTAGAAATTTGCAAACAGATCTTGGGAAAGAATTTTACAATACAAGTTTTCAAAAAGTATTAGTAAACAATTTTATCAACCACTACTGCACTTATTCAACGAAAAAGGCTTCAATAGTAGAACGGTTAATAAGGACGATAAAGAGTAAGCTTTTCAAGGAATTTAGTTTCAAGGGGGATTATAAATGGAGTGACGGGACACTTGCAAATATCATTACTAGATATAATAATACAATACATAGAACAATTGGTATACCACCTGCTAAAGTTAATCATAGCAATAAAATTAAAGTACTGCAGAGATATTTCAATCAAGATCGAACGAAAACAAAATGCCATAAGTTTAAGACAGGTGATTTTGTTCGAATAAGTAAACATAAAGGTTGTTTCGAAAAAGGTTATACTCCTAATTGGTCAACAGAGATATTCAGGATCAGTAAAGTTCAAAACACAAATCCTGTTACATATTTACTACAAGATGTTAAACAGCAACCTATTTTAGGAGCATTTTACGATCAAGAATTACAAAAAACCAAACATCCTGACATTTACCTCGTTGAAAAAGTTTTAAAACGAAAAGGTAGAAAAGTTTTCGTAAAATGGTTGGGGTTATCATCCTGCGAAAATAGTTGGATTAACGATACTAATGTTTTATGAGCGATTTAGCAATATAACGTTATGGTCTATGATAATGGTTCCATTCTGTTTGTATACATGAAGGGAGAAGGACTTGTGAATAATTTAATTAATAACTTACCATTTGAGCTCCATTTACCGGGATATAATTATTGCGGTCCAGGAACCAGATTACGTGAAAGATTGGCTCGAGGTGATAGGAGTGTAAACAAATTAGACGAATATTGTAAACATCACGATATCGCATATAATCATTCTAAAAGTTTGAAAGATCGTCATAAAGCAGACATCATTTTATTAAAAATGGCAAAAAAGCGTGCTTTATCTTCCGATGCAAGCTCAGGAGAAAAACTTGCTGCCAATTTAGTTAATAATATAATGCTAACAAAAGTAAGTTCTGGATCTGGGCTCAAAAAAAACTTTAAAAGTTTAGTAACCAATACCAAAAAGTGCATTAAAAAAATTAAACCGAAGTGTAGGAAAAAACTAATAGAATTGGCCTACGCTGCAGCTAGAGAATTGAATCGTGATTCATCTGCCAGGGTTCCACGTATCATACCAGTTCCTAAGTCTGGCGGTGTTCTACCATTAATACCAATATTTGCTGGTTTGTCTGCTGCTGGCAGTATTGCAAGTGGAATTACTGGAATAGTCAAAACCATAAATGAATATAGAGTAGCAAAAAAGAGATTAGAAGGAATGAAAAGTCATAATAAGAATGCAGAAGGTGTGTGCATTGGAAATGGACTGCGGCTAAACCGTTACAAGGATGGACTTGGAATATATACAAATTTAAAGAAAAAAAACTAAATCACAGGCTACCTAATCGCGCTCTTACTAATATAGATATCATATATTTTACTAAAGACGTTCCATATTTTCGTGGAGTGTATATGAGGGATACCTTACCAAAGTCTCCGTTTTTTGAAGAGTGTGGAATCATAAATTTAGATCATTCTAAAAATTCTGGTACACATTGGGTAGCCTATGCAATTTTAAATGAATATATTGAATACTTTGACAGTTATGGCAACTTGAAACCTCCAATAGAATTTGTTCGCTATGTAGGTTCTGACAAAATCAATTATAATTACAATAATTGGCAAAATAATAACTTATTCAATTGCGGACATTTATGCATTAAATTTCTTAAAGGGTTTTGGAAAAAGCATGGTTTAAAAAAGGTTTAAATGTTACGTGTCGTACTCATGAGACAACACTTTAACATTATCTGTTACAAGAGACGAATGTCAATTAGATTAGAGTGAAAAAAATGATAGTTTATAATATAAAATCATCTGCCAAAGTTAATAGTTTTACTCGTTCTCATACCGTCAGAAGACGAAGACATATACGAAACATAAAAAAATTAACTAAAGACAATAAATTATTTATTCAAGCTTTGGGTTTTAAATTATGAGTATTCTTCAGGTGAATGATTTACCACAAATCGATAACTCTATAGTGAGTTATGAAATTCATACGTATAATCCATATAGCAACAGTTTCAATGAAAATGATGAAATACGTATACCCATAAATCAGCAAGATTTGTACGTATTACCTTCGGCCAGCTACCTTTACGTTGAAGGTCGAGCCACTACAGTTTCGAAAGATGCAGCAGGAAAACGAACACGAAAGGTTGTTAATTTTACCAACAATCATATATCATTTCTATTTCAAGACATTCGATATGAAATTAACGGTGTTGAAATAGACCGAATAAAAAATGCAGGTATATCTACAACTCTTAAATCATATGTGTCAATGAGCGAGGGGGAAAGTAAGGCTGCTGCTATTTGGGGTTGGAATTTGAACGGGATGAAAGATAATGACGGTATTTTTAGTGCCCTTATACCTTTAAATAAAGTTTTAGGATTTGCGGAGGATTATAATAAAATTATAGTTAACTGTAAACATGAACTTATACTTAAAAGAAGCAATTCAAATCTTAATAGTGTTACACTTGATGATAATGACTCCATTGAAGTAAATATAGAGAGACTGCAATGGCGTATGCCTCATATAAAAGTGTCAGATCGGGAAAGATTAACTTTGCTAAAACATTTAGAAAAGGATCGTCCTATTCAAATAGCTTTCAGAAATTGGGACTTGTACGAATACCCTTTATTACCTAGAACTACAAAACATTCCTGGGTTGTTAAGACTGCTTCACAACTCGAAAAACCAAGGTATGTGATCTTTGGTTTACAGACAAATAGAAAAAATATGAAAAGTAAAGACTGCTCCGTTTTTGACCATTGTAAATTATCTAATGTTACTCTTTTTTTAAATTCTCAATATTATCCATACGAATCGCTGAATACGAAATTTCCTGACGATAAGTATTATATATTATATGAAATGTTCACCAAATTTCGTCAGTCTTATTATAACACCCGGTCTGAACCGATGCTTAGTTTGAGCGAATTTAAAGAAAAGGCTCCTGTATTTGTAATTGATTGCTCAAGACAGAACGAAGCCTTGAAAACGGGAGCTGTTGATGTGAGACTGGAAATAGAAAGTTCTGAAGATATACCAGAAAATACATCTGCCTATTGTTTAATCATAAATGATCGTCTATTCGAATATAAACCATTAAGTGGTATTGTAAAGAAATTATTATGAACGCTATAGTTGACATGCAAGGTTTTAAGACGGAAAGTAACGAGTTTATCGTGAAAGAAATAGCAATAGCATGCGGAAAACAAATTATAGTATTATTAATCAAACCACCATTCCCATTTTACAATCTTACAAAAAAAGAACGATTGCAAGTAAGTTGGATAGAGAGAAATAGACAAATTTTCTGGAAAGAGGGTTTTATACCATACTTAAATTTAAATAAATATATTGTACCTTATCTGGAAGATAAAAACATTTATGTTAAAGGATGTGAAAAAGTGTCGTGGTTAAAAAACATTGTAAAACATGATAAAATATATAATTTAGAAGATAAGAACTGTCCTCGTTTACAAAAATTATTTGATGATCATAGAATGTCTAGTAATATATTTAGCTGTGTGTATCATTCAAATGTATGTGCTTTAAAAAATGTAACGTGTTTAAAAAAGTGGGTTGATAATAAAAGTATTTTTAATTTAGGAGAGAAGGGGTGCCCTGTAAAAATATAAATTAAGGAATTTGTTAGCTCTTTTTATCATAACAATATGTCAGAATAAATGTTTTTTTCCTTGAGTAAATGTTTTCTTGTTTTATTTCATCAAATGCATTAGATATAGAACACCACAACGAAATGTGCAATCATTTAAAAGTCACTAAAAGAAAAAGGTCATTCCTGCTCCATTACGAATCGGAGCACTACATCTTTATAAATTGCGAACACCAGAAACAAGACTTCATTATTGTTTTGTTCATACCCGTATCGAAACCTTCATAAAAATGATTCAACATTATTTCAGCCCACGATATGAAATATATAATAAACATAAAATTCGATTATGTTCATTTCGATATTATTGGGCTACTGCAGATTCTAAACGAAGATTGGTGATGGAAATGGTTGATGCAGGCTTTTTTTACTGTGGAAGTGGTTTAAACGATAAAGTTATGTGCTTTTCTTGTGGAGGTGGCATCGAAGATTGGGAGTATTACGATGATCCTTGGATGCAGCATGCTATATATTTTCCTGATTGCGTTTATTTAAACGCTGTAAAAGGAACAGATTATGTTGATAAATCAAAACGTCTATTTTTTAAAGAAACAAAAGTATAAAATTATTATAAAGTGGAGGAGGATATATTGATTGTCTGCTGATTATGCTACTAAATGCTATTAGCAATGGAGCCTAAGTAACTATAAATTACTTACAGTCGTTTATGCGACATTCGATACCTACAATTGTAGTTAAAAGGTTAAATCATAAACTGAACTAAACAATTTTGAACGAAATAAAATAAATTATATTACCTACAATGCAGGATTCAGTGAAATATACTTATAAAGGCATTTGTAAAATTATTATCCGGAACGCTAATGGTGAGGTTATATTTGTCCATGATATGCAGCCAGCTCATAAAAAATCGAGCGCAGATTCTTCAAAAACCTCAGGTCAGAGATATAAGGCAAGAAGATTTATTCTATAAAAACATGCGTGATGCATTAAATTCGGGAAACATTCAAGAACTTGTCTTTAAAAGTAGAAATAGAGAGCAAACATTCTCCCGAGTTAACGATATGCAGACTGGTCCTGAAAAATTTAAAGCGGGTTCAGCAAAGTGTCGGGACACCGGCACATCATCAATAAGGAACATAATGCGTGATTTAGTGATACCTGATTCAGAAGACGTTAAATGCTACCAGATTCTGGCTGAAGATGAAATTGTTTTTATGTAAATCATTTTATATCTCATTTATTGTTTCAGAATACAAATAAAAATGTAAAACTAATATTATTTTTAGTTTTATTTATTAAAAGGTTTGTGATACCTCTAAGACCAGATTACCCAGTTCTATACCTTGGATCACTATCCTCAAAGAATGTAATGTAGTTCATAATGTATTTATATTAGAATATATAAGTTCCAAAAAATAAATAGTATATTCTAATAGAACATCAATTCAACAAACATGATTTCGTCTATTTGAATATACATTTTATTAAATCTTCATCAATTAACACCTTCCGTCGTTTCAACTCAAGCAGAACTATACGATAAAAATTAACATATTTGAATAGATATGTTACTGTCATTTGATTAGACAATCTATTCAATAAATAAAATTTAATATATTTGAATAGATATATTCCAATGAATTAGACGGTATATTCTAATAGACCATCAATTCAACAAACAAGATTTCTTCTATATGAATATATATTTTTTATCTATTTGAATATTGATAATTGGGGTGTCTGGATCTACTTTGATCCAGATGCCCCAATTATTTACTACTGGCGGGTAGAAACGCTCGGCTGTCACCACTGTGTGGATCGCCCGGAGGACACGGTGGAGCATACGGTGGAGGTCTGCCCGGCTTGGGCAAAGCACCGCCGTGTCCTTGTGGAGGCGATCGGCGGCAGAAATCTCTCCCGTCCGGCCCTGGTTCAGGCCATGGTACGGAGCGAGAGGGCATGGGTAGCCGCCACCTCCTTCTGCGAAGCAGTAATGCTCGCGAAGGAGGAGGCGGGACGGTTGAGGGAAAGGCAAATTTCGCGCCCTCTCGACCCTAGCCGCCGCAGGAGACGCCCTGGGTGTCGGGAATCCCGGGCGGATTTCCGGCCACCGTAGGCGCGGGCTTGCGGACGGTGATCAATGGGTAGCTCACCGTCCGGTAAGTACCAGGCCCGGGTCGACGGTGCGTTATATTCCACGCGCGCCTCAAAGAGATGTCGTCAGCACAAAGGTAGGGGTCCACTAGGGCCGATGCCTGCTGGGGTTGCGGGAAGGTACTAAAGGGTTACCGAGGCTCCTGGCAACACAGGCAACGGAAGGAATACGGGTGGGTTTTAGTTAGTAAGAGTCTGAAGAAGCGGGAGAAGTTATTTGATGATTTTCCAACCAAAAAAAAAGACCGATTGCTTGAGAGATTTAATTTATAATCTCTGTAAACGGTTTGCTGCTTGTTAGAAGAAACTGGGAACATTTTATTGTTACCTACTTACATACCTACCTATTTTTAGTATGCATGAATGTTTTTTTTTGAGAAACTTTGCTTTTATAAAAATATTTTTTACTTGTTATTTACCCTTAGAACCTCAAAAACAATCATTTCTTAGGTAAAAAAGTTATTCTTTCATTTTTAACCCGACCAGCAGCCCCTATCCGACCTTCTTAGGCACGGGGACCACTGTGCTCTTTTCTTTTTGATTCGAAAAAACTGGATTCTAGTGCCCGTGTTCGGCACCCCTAGATCACAACACAAACACTGATTCTGAAAAAGATGCCTGCCTATTCCAAAGGTTATATATACCATTTCTTTCCTCCATGTACCCTTCCAACTATCTTTTAGGGAAGTTGGGCTAGATCTCGTTGGAGGTGAGAAGAGGTCTGGATCAGCAGATCAAATAAAATAAATAAATAAATAAATCATTTTGTCGCTATTGCATCTAGATTTTAATAATATCAAACAAGACTCGTTAGAATTCACTTGACCATTGGAGGGCGGAGGTTCAAATTCTTCACGAGTCAGCCTTTTACATGAAAGTATTTGATTTTTTAAAGAGATTTGCGAGTGTCGTCCTAAAGTACTATTTGTAGACGTTTTCTTCCCGTACTGTAAAATGTGAATGAAGCTTATGTTTGGACTGTTGTCCAAATTCTTAACAAAACTATCCACTTGGTGGTAGCGGTTATTATTATGGGTTCCAAGGCTGCTTAGATTTATCAAAGCGAGTTATGAATTTCTTGGATTAATCGAGCAATAACCAATAATAAGAAGAATATATCATCATAATTTCAGCCCAAAGACGTCCACTGCTGGACATAGGCCTCCCCCAAGCATCGCCACATCCACCAGTCCTGTGCTTCTCGCATCCAGCGGATTCCTGCGGGCTTTTTTCGGGAGTGCGACTCTTATTCGGAGTCAATGGGGAGTTACCGGTTAAAGAGATTGATGAATATCCTCTTGTGGCTGTTTATCGCGTTAAACTTTTCAGATCGACCGAGATATCATTAAGGTGGAGAGGATAAAGTGATATTGCATTATCATACACATTTTTGAATCTTTCATGAATCAATGATTAATAGATGCAAATTAGATTCACATGTTTTTATGAAAAGTGACGTGAAATTTGGAAAGAAGCCAACGGAACACGTCATTTTCTGGATAGTGCATCTAGATTTGAATATTATTGAACAAGACTCGTTAGCTCAGTAGGTTAGAGCACCGATATATAAATTCACTTGACCATCGGAGGGCGGAGGTTCAAATCCTTCACGAGTCAGACTTTTTGGACACAGCTGTAAAAAAAATATTTGAATTTGCAAAGAGATTGACGAAAATCTTTCCATAACTGGTCCAGTTCTAATGACATTTTATTGTCATACTATTTATTAATTGAGTTTTTTTCGGATAGGTTTGTCCAATTTCTTATGAAACTGTCAAGTTACATATCTGTGACAATGGTTGTAATTATGTTTCCTAATACGGTTGCACTTACTTTGATCAAAGCGAATTTTTCAACCACTGAGGAAGGAAAAAACCGTAAAGTCAATGAAGGAAATATCTTCTTTAGCTTTGCATTTCAGGCAGATACTACTCTAGTTTCATCATCATCATCATCATCATCATTCCAGCCGAAAGACGTCCACTGCTGGACATAGGCCTCCCCCAATATTGGGGGGGTTTGCCATAATCGCCACGCTTGGCAGGCGGGTTGGCGATCGCAGTATGGTGTTAAAATGCATAGAGAACGCTGCTGCCCATTCTCTAGTAAGTCCCTTAGTCGCCTTTTACGACACCCATGGGAAGAAATGGGATGGTGCTATTCTTTACGTCCGACACCACACGGAACTCTACTCTAGTTTGATTTTTATGAAATAAAGACAGTGAAATACTGGACACAGATTTAGGAATAGTCAGAAAAGTGATGTTCGTATGTTGGAAGAAAGCCAAAGGAACACGTAATTTTGTGGATAGTGCATCTAGATTTGAATATTATTGAACAAGACTCGTTAGCTCAGTAGGTTAGAGCACCGATATATAAATTCACTTGACCATCGGAGGGCGGAGGTTCAAATCCTTCACGAGTCAAACTTTTCGACACCATTTTTCTGAAGTATTTGCGTGCTGATGAAATAGACATTGACGATATAGCTTTTTTTAAAGCCTTTTTAGAACTTACGTCCATTTCATTGGCTGAATGAAAGAACTAGAGTTGTTCCTGATAAAGACTTTTATAAGTTCACTTGACCATCGGTTGGCGGAGGTTTCGATACGTTATATGGACTCATAGTCCCAATATGTTTTGCAGGTTACCTACAATAAGCAAACATATAAAAAAAAGAAATACACACACTTGAGAGCAATTAAATCGCACACCTTTACTTTTTTTTGTTAAGGTAGTTTTTTTCATTAATGTGAATAAATATTGAAAAAGTACATACACTAATTGAAAGTTTACTTCAGTACCTTTCTAATGATATCAAATACAGTGTGAGAAAAAACCCTTATGTGGTTTTTGGGTACAAAACCCACCATGCGGGTTTTTCATTCTTTCTTAAGCGAAATCACCCAATTTCGCTTAAGAAAGAATGAAAATCAAACTCAAGATTCTTAATCAAATTGTTTATTAATGAGAAGTATTCCCTCTCCTAGCCCTAATTACAGCTCTTAATCGGTTTTTCATGGACGGTATTAATTTTACCATGAAATCTTGTGGTATGACGTCCCACTCCTCTTCAATGGTAAGCTGAAGCTCTTGGCGCGTAGGAGCAGGGCTTCTTGCTCGAATTCCTCTTTTTAGCTCATCCCAGACATGCTCAATCGGATTGAGATCAAGACTACGAGCTGGCCACTCCATCGCGGTAATTCCAACGTCTTCCATGTAGTGGCAAACTGTTCTAGCGCCATAGGGTCGGGCGTTATCGTGCATTAAGACAACATTTTCTCCAATAAGCCACGCAAGCGGCCTCACATGTTCTTCGAGCATTTCTTCGAAGTCTTCAAGAAGAAGATCTTGGGCCGGTTATCACCCCAGTGATGAATGCAATTTAAGTTTTAAGGTCCAACATTATGCCACCCCAAAACATACACGATCCACCTCCAAAAGCCACACGTTCGCTTATGCAGCATTGTGAATATAGCTCTGATGACCTTCTGTAGAACCTTGAGCGTCCATCTTGACCATGTAACGTCATTCTGCACTCGTCAGAGAACATAACAGCCCGCCGTTGGCCATTTTTTTTTTTGTGTATGGCATCATGTAGTTGACCTTGAGAGGTCATGACTACTGCGCGCTAAGGGCACCCCTTATGGGTTACGAACCTCGGCTAAGGGCATCGCTGGGGAAAGGACAGTAAGATGGGACAGGCTGGATCACAACTGGATAATTATTACGAGTATTATCTGGGGAATTTAAAGCTACCGGCTCAGCTACGGCGCGGGCTGGCACTTTGTCGAGCAAGGGATCTCGGCGGCGAGGTCGGAAGGTCGGTCTATGTATTATGTGCACTGTACACGTGGCCCTACTGCTTTCCTGGAGGAGGGTAATGGGGTCATCGGGGTCGGTGAGAGCATGGACGGCGAACAGAGCTAATGGTGGAGGAGGCCCTCCACCATTAGCTCTGGCGGCCTTCACAACCAGAGGGTTGCGGTGGGTGACAGCAGAGTTAAAGAACCGCTTCGTGGTGCGTTTCATAAACTGCTGGATGGTGAGGATTTTAAGGTCGAGGTAGAGGATCTCGTTTCGGACGAACCAGGGGATCCCGTTGCCTTTCGGAGGCAACAGTTTTGGAGGCACTGCATCCTGTGGATATGGTGGGGCTTAGCTTATGCGAAGACTGCACAGGCATATGTCATGATTGGACGGATGCAAGCCGTATAAATACGCAATTTGCGCTTAAGGTACAATTTGTTGCGTGCATTTAATACGGAATGGAGTCTACCGAGAGCGAAAGCGGCACGCGAATGCACCTGCTTTATGTGCTCTGAGAAGGAGAGATGGTGGTCGAGGGTCACGCCTAAGTATTTGGCTCGCTTCTTCCAAGGGATAGGCTTGCCGAACATAGTGAGCGCTCGCGGGGAGACGGGGTTTTGTCGCGGTTTTGAGAAAAGGACCGCCTGACTCTTGTCGGGGTTGACTTCGAATCTCCACTTTCTAAACCATGCGCCGAGTTTATTGATATCTGGTCATGCACTAAGCCGGTGTAGTAAATGCCCGTGCCGTCTGCGAACAGAGCTAACTGCGCCTTTTTACTTTTAGGGATGTCGCTGGTGAAGAGAGTGAAAATGTGAAAATGAGAGGGGCTAGCACGGAGCTCTGAGGGACGCCTGCGCAGATAGGATGAGAGAAGATAGCGCTCCTTCGATGCGATAGCGGAAGGTACGGTTTGACAAAAAGTCTCGTAAGATGAGCACGAGACGATCGGGCACACCGAGTTTGTAGTGCTTATATAATAAGCCGTTGTGCCAGACCTTGTCGAACGCTTTCTCTATGTCGAAGAATACAGCACCGGTCGTAAGACCACGTTGGACACCAACGCTTATGTGTGCTACGATGCGGTCGACCTGTTGAACGCAAGAGTGTGGTTCTAAAACCGAACTGCTGGTCGGGGATGACGCCTTTTGTTTGGGAAAAATCTCTGAGGCGCTTATAAATAAGCCTCTCATAGACTTTGCCGAAAACATTGTGCAGACTGATGGGACGGTAGCTGCTGGGCTCCGTTTTTGGCGTAAAAGACCACCGTGATCGGCATACCCAATATGCCGATCACGGTGGTCTTTTTCCACTCTTGTGTAAAGATGTTATTGCTCAGGGCACCATTGAAGATGGTGGCCATGAGCATTTTCAAATGAGCGGGGAACAGCTTTACGAGGTTTTGGACCCTTGATGATATCGTGCACTTCATCTGGAGTGACGGGAGGCAGAGGATAATCAGGGTCCGGATGGAAATAAAAAAAAGAAAAAATAAACAACCATTTTATACCTGCGGATAAGGGTGCAAGTAATGAAAACGCAAACGTGTGGATGTGGGGACTTTGGTGTACGGTTGGTTTTTGTAAGGTACGTGAAAGTGATTTTAATTTTGTGTCTTTGTAAAGCTAAGCTTGTATGCTTTAATTTTGCCTCATGATATGTATTCAATATCTTTATATTTAAGAAAAAAACAGTTATAAACCGAATTACAAAGGGTTTTCGATTTTATTGCTCTCAAGTGTATTTTAAACTCGATGTCTTCTAGAACAGTTTATTTTAGTAACAAACAATATTGTACCTACTTTTAACTTCAAACATACCGTTAGATATAAGTTCGTTCCAAGAAACGTTTATTTTTTGCAGTCTGTATTTCTCATTCTTTATGAATAATTTGTATTGATATTTTATTGTCAAACACTATGTTTGAAGCTTTCTTTCATCATACCAAAGAAAAATAAGTGCAAAATAATTTCAAGAGTGTTTTTAAAAGTGTCGTAGAGATTGGAAAGAAGCCAAAGGAATGAGTCAATTTATGGATGCACTATCTGGATTTGAATAACACTTTGTGGATAGTACGTCGAGATTTGTACAATATCAAGCAAGACTTGTTAGCTCAGTAGGTTAGAGCACCTATATATAAATTCACTTGACCATCGGAGGGCGGAGGTTCAAATCCTTCACGAGTCAAACTTTTGGATATATTTATCATAAAAGTATTAGATTTTTTTAAAGAGATTTAAGAACGAGCTCTCATGAAAGCCACCTTTTTTTTTTTTTGAGTGTGAGAAATCATCAAATAACTTCTCCCGCTCTGGGCGGAGCGGGAGGGTGTGTCAGACTCTTACTGACTAAAACCCACCCGTATTCCTTCCTGTTGCCTGTGTTGCCAGGGGCCTCGGTGACCCATAAGTACCTTCCCGCGACCCCGGAAGGCATCGGCCCTAGTGGACCCCTACTTTTGTGCTGACGACATCTCTTTGAGGCGCGCGTGGAATACGACGCGCCGTCGACCCGGGCCTGGTCCTTACCGGACGGTGAGCTACCCATAGCTCACCGTCCGCAAGCCCGCACCTACGGTGGCTGGAAATCCGCCCGAGATTCCCGACGCCCAGGGCGTCTCCTGCGGCGGCTAGGGGCGAGAGGGCGCGAAACGTGCCTTTCCCTCAACCGTCCCGCCTCCTCCTTCGCGAGCATTACTGCTTCGCAGAAGGAGGTGACGGCTGCCCATGCCCTCTCGCTCCGTACCATGGCCTGAACCAGGGCCGGACGCGAGAGGTCTCTGCCGCCGATCGCCTCCACGAGGACACGGCGGTGCTCTGCCCAGGCCGGGCAGACCTCCACCGTATGCTCCACCGTGTCCTCCGGGCGATCGACACAGGGGTGACACCCGGACGTTTCCTCCCGCCTTATCCGACACAGGAACCTCCCGAAGCTGCCGTGTCCGGTGAGGACCTGCGTCAGGCGGAAGGTGAGGACGCCGTGGCGCCTCTCCAGCTACTCCTCAAAGAGGGGACTTATCGCCGCAATCGTGGCGTGCCCAGCACTGGGTTGCGACAACCGTACTTTCCATGACGCCATGAGATCCCGCCGGAGCTTTGTCCGCTGTGCCGCGATTTCTCGCAGCAGCGGACTTACGCCCCGGCGTTTCGCCTCCTCGCGCCACTCCCATACGTGCGCGAGGACTTTTGCCTCCAGATCCCATGGCGGCAATCCGGCAAGGAGGCTCGCTGCCTCACAGGAGACCGTGCGGTATCCTCGGACCATCCGAAGTGCCATGACCCTTTGGGCCGCGCTCAACCGGCGGGCTGGCCGCAGCGCTAGAGAGCGCGCCCATACAGGAGCCCCGTAGAGGGCCATGGACCGCACATGAAAGCCACCTGAGACATATACTCCTCTTAATGTTAACACAAAAATTATCTCTTGATAACGCTGAAAAGCTTCGAAAGTCCTCATTGAACTGCTATCTACGCGATGGCACTTGCTTGTGATTTTCAATAAGGCTGCAGTTCCTTCCGATGAATTCTGAATAATTCCTGAAAATGATTACGTTATTGTGAGATGGAATTGATATTTTAGTAGTAATATTTCATTGTATTACTCATGTTTTGTGGCCCAGTGGTATCGACCGCGACTTACGAGTAGGTCGTAGGTTCGAACCCTTTTTTTTTTTTTGGGTGGGAAGTCTTCAAATAACTTCTGCCGCTCTGGGCGGAGCGGGAGGGTATGTCAGACTCTTACTGACTAAAACTTACCCGTATTCCTTCGTGTTGCCTGTGTTGCTAGGGGCCTCGGTGACCCTTTAGTACCTTCCCGCGACCCCGGCAGGCATCGGCCCTAGTGGACCCCTACATTTGTGCTGACGACATCTCTTTGAGGCGCGCGTGGAATGCAACGCGCCGTCGACACGGGCCTGGTCCTTACCGGAGGGTGAGCTACCCATTGCTCACCGTCCGCAAGCCGATTCCCGACGCCCAGGGCGTCTCCTGCGGCGGCTAGGGGCGAGAGGGCGCGAAATTTGCCTTTCCCTCAACCGTCCCGCCTCCTCCTTCGCGAGCATTACTGCTTCGCAGAAGGAGGTGAGGGTGGAACCCTGACAGGCTTTTTACTTTGTGTAAATTATTTCATCAGGACTGCTTTCGAAACGGTGAAAGAAACCATCATGAGAAAACCGGCATGTCCTAGAAACAAATATTCGAAGACATGTGACATCCACCAACCCGCACTGGGCCCGCGTGGATTATTATGGCCCACTCCCTCTCACAGAGAGGAGGCCTGTGTCCCAGCAGTGGGAAAATTATAGGCTGGTTATGCTTACTCATGCTTGAAGCTTTCATGATACTTTTATATCCGCAATTACGTGGATGTTGAAAAGAAGCCAACGGAACACGTCATTTTGTGGATAGTACGTCTAGATTTTAACAATATCAAACAAGACTCGTTAGCTCAGTAGGTTAGAGCACCGATATATAAATTCACTTGACCATCGGAGGGCGGAGGTTCAAATCCTTCACGAGTCAGATTTTTTAGCAAAATTGTTGTAAAAGCATTTAATTTATAAATGCTATTGACGAAAATGCTCTGGTAGAAGTCTTTTTGAGATTAACTTCTCTTTATGATAGTTAAAGTACTCTAACTTGATTAAGCGTAAACATGCAGTCATTTGAACAGCTTTTTGAAGTTGTTATTAAACTTTTTACATTGTGATTGTGAATTCTGAACTTCTCGAAGGTAGACCGATTAAGGAAGATATACTTAGGGTGTGTGTGTGTGTGTGTGTGTTATATTACCCATGCTTGAAGCTTTCATGATACTTTTATATTCGCAATTACGTAGATGTTGAAAAGAAGCCAACGGAACACGTCATTTTGTGGATAATACGTCTAGATTTGAACAATATCAAACAAGACTCGTTAGCTCAGTAGGTTAGAGCACCGATATATAAATTCACTTGACCATCGGAGGGCGGAGGTTCAAATCCTTCACGAGTCAAACTTTTTCGACACAATTTTTCTGAAGTATTTGAATGTTGACGAAATAGACATTGACGTTAAGACGCTGACAACACCTAAACCGCAGTCACTGTCAGATTGCATAGAAAAGAAAGAGAAGCGCGATGACACAACGCTTGTAATTTATTGCAAAATATGAAGCAATTCTCTATTTACTCGAAATTGATTTGAGTAATCGAAAGTAAATAATAACCAAGTTCTGCATTCAAATAAGACGTTCTTGTTATTAATTAAATACGTAACGTATGTTGATATTTAATGCAGATATTTTGGATTAGAACTCAAAGTAAGAGGTTAGTTTAACGTTAGATTGTATCGAGATTTTTTTTCAAAACGTGTTTTGGTAACAACCACGTTCTGGGAAATATGTTCAAAATTAACATATATTTGTTCCGCTACCACAAACTATACAGATTTGGCAATTTTTTTTCTTAAGAGAAGGCTATTTTGGTCAATTGGGTCTTGCGCCTTAAAGCTCTTTTTAAAGCCTTTTTAGAATTTTCGTTCATTTCGTTGGCTCAATAAAACAACTAGCGTTGTTCCTGATAAAGACTTTTATAAGTTCATTTGACCATTGGTTGGCGGAGGTTTCGATACGTAATATGGACTCATAGTCCCAATATTTTTTGCAGATTACCTACAATAAGCAAAAATATAAAAAAAATATATATTTTAAACTTGATGTCTTCTAGAACATTTTATTTTACTAACAAACAATGTTGTCCCTACTTTTAACTTCACACATACCGTTCCAATATACTCGTTCCAAGAAACGTTTTTTATTTGCAATCAGTATTTCTAATTTTAAATGAATAGTTTGTATTGATATTTTATTGTCAAACACAATGTTTGAAGCTATCACAATACCAAAGACAAATAAGTGCAAAATAATTTCACGCTTGTTTTTAAAAGTGACGTAGTGATTGGAAAGAAGCCAAAGGAATACGTCAATTTATGGATAGTGCATCTGGATTTGAATATAATTAAACAAGACTCGTTAGCTCAGTAGGTTAGAGCACCGATATATAAATTCACTTGATCATCGGAGGGCGGAGGTTCAAATCCTTCACGAGTCAGATTTTTTAGCAAAATTGTTGTAAAAGCATTTAATTTATAAAAGCTATTGACGAAAATGCTCTGGTGGAAGTCTTTTTAGAGATTAACTTCTCTTTATGATAGTTAAAGTACTCTAACTTGATTATACGTAAACATGCAGTCATTTGAACAGCTTATTGAAATTCTTATTAAACTTTTTACTTTGTGATTGTGAATTCAGAACTTCTCGAAGGTAGACCGATTAAGGAAGATATACTTAGGGTGTGTGTGTGTGTGTCTGTGTGTGTGTGTGTGTGTGTGTGTGTGTGTGTGTGTGTGTGTGTGTGTGTGTGTGTGTGTGTGTGTGTGTGTGTGTGTGTGTGTGTGTGTGTGTGTGTGTGTGTGTGTGTGTTGTATTACCCATGCTTGAAGCTTTCATGATACTTTTATATCTGCAATTACGTAGATGTTGAAAAGAAGCCAACGGAACACGTCATTATGTGGATAGTACGTCTAGATTTGAACTATATCAAACAAGACTCGTTAGCTCAGTAGGTTAGAGCACCTATATATAAATTCACTTGACCATCGGAGGGCGGAGGTTCAAATCCTTCACGAGTCAAACTTTTGGTTACATTTATCATAACCTCCGCCCTCCGATGGGGAGGGCAGAGGTTCAAATCCTTCACGAGTCAGGCTTTTTGAACACAATTGTTATAAAAATATTTGAATTTAAAGAGATCGACGTAAATATTTCTATGACCAGTCCAGTTTTTAAGACATTTTATTCCCAAACTATACATTAAGTTTTTTTCGGCCTGTCCGAAAAAAACTTAATGTATAGTTTGGGAATAAAATGTCTTAATTCATTCTGTTGCCTGTGTTGCTAGGGGCCTCGATGACCCTTTAGTACCTTCCCGTGACCTCGGCAGGCATCGGCCCCAGTGGACCCCTACATTTGTGCTGACGACATCTCTTTGAGGCGCGCGTGGAATACAACGCGCCGTCGACCCGGGCCTGGTCCTTACCGGACGGTGAGCTACCCATTGCTCACCGTCCGCAAGCGGCCGGATATCCGCCCGGGATTCCCGACGCCCAGGGCGTCTCCTGCGGCGGCTAGGGGCGAGAAGGCGCGAAATTTGCCTTTCCCTCAACCATCCCGCCTCCTCCTTCGCGAGCATTACTGCTTCGCAGAAGGAGGTGACGGCTGCCCATGCCCTTTCGGTCCGTACCATGGCCTGGAACTGGGCCGGACGCGAGAGTTCTCCGCCGCCGATCGCCTCCACGAGGACACGGCGGTGCTCTGCCCAAGCCGGGCAGACCTCCACCGTATGCTCCACCGTGTCCTCCGGGCGATCCACACAGTGGTGATACTCGGTCCTTCTCTGACTTAACGATGTTATTGCTTTTCGCAGTAGTTGAGAACTCACTTCAAAAATTATCAAAGTAACTGCAACCGTATTAGGAACCATAATTACAACCGCTATCATAGATTTGTAACAGTTTTCCCAGTTTGATTTTTTTATGAAATAAATATGGTGAAAATACTGGACACAGATTGAGGAATGGTCAGAAATGTTCGTGTGTTGGAAGAAAGCCAATGGAACACGTAATTCTGTGGATAGTGCATATAGATTTGAATATTATTGAACAAGACTTGTTAGCTCAGTAGGTTAGAGCACCGATATATAAATTCACTTGACCATCGGAGGGCGGAGGTTCAAATCCTTCACGAGTCAGATTTTTTAGCAAATTTGTTGTAAAAGCATTTAATTTATAAAAGCTATTGACGAATATGCTCTGGTAGAAGTCTTTTTAGAGATTAACTTCTCTCTATGATAGTTAAAGTACTCTAACTTGATTATACGTAAACATGCAGTCATTTGAACAGCTTATTGAAGTTCTTATTAAACTTTTTACATTGTGATTGTGAATTCTGAACTTCTCGAAGGTAGACCGATTAAGGAAGATATACTTAGTTTGTGTGTGTGTATTGTATTACTCATGCTTGAAGCTTTCATGATACTTTTATATCGGCAATTACGTAGATGTTGAATAGAAGCCAACGGAACACGTCATTTTGTGGATAGTAGGTACGTCTAGATTTGAACAATATCAAACAAGACTCGTTAGCTCAGTAGGTTAGAGCACCGATATATAAATTCACTTGACCATCGGAGGGCGGAGGTTCAAATCCTTCAGGCTTTTTGAACACAATTGTTATAAAAATATTTGAATTTAAAGAGATCGACGAAAATATTTCTATGACCAGTCCAGTTTTTAAGACATTTTATTAGTTTTTTTCGGCCTGTCCGAAAAAAACTTAATGTATAGTTTGTGAATAAAATGTCTTAATTAATTCTGTTGCCTGTGTTGCTAGGGGCCTCGATGACCATTTAGTACCTTCCCGCGACCTCGGCAGGCATCGGCCCTAGTGGACCCCTACATTTGTGCTGACGATATCTCTTTGAGGCGCCCGTGGAATACAACGCGCCGTCGACCCGGGCGTGGTCCTTACCGGACGGTGAGCTACCCATTGCTCGCCGTCCGCAAGCGGCCGGATATCCGCCCGGGATTCCCGACGCCCAGGGCGTCTCCTGCGGCGGCTAGGGGCGAGAAGGCGCGAAATTTGCCTTTCCCTCAACCGTCCCGCCTCCTCCTTCGCGAGCATTACTGCTTCGCAGAAGGAGGTGACGGCTGCCCATGCCCTTTCGGTCCGTACCATGGCCTGGACCAGGGCCGGACGCGAGAGTTCTCCGCCGCCGATCGCCTCCACGAGGACACGGCGGTGCTCTGCCCAAGCCGGGCAGACCTCCACCGTATGCTCCACCGTATCCTCCGGGCGATCCACACAGTGGTGACACTCGGTCCTTCTCTGACTTAACGATGTTATTGCTTTTCGCAGTAGTTCAGAACTCACTTCAAAAATTATCAGAGTAACTGCAACCGTATTAGGAACCATAATTACAACCGCTATCATAGATTTGTAACAGTTTTGCCAGTTTGATTTTTTTATGAAATAAATATGGTGAAAATACTGGACACAGATTGAGGAATGGTCAGAATGTTCGTGTGTTGGAAGTAAGCCAAAGGAACACGTAATTCTGTGGATAGTGCATATAGATTTGAATATTATTGAACAAGACTCGTTAGCTCAGTAGGTTAGAGCACCGATATATAAATTCACTTGACCATCGGAGGGCGGAGGTTCAAATCCTTCACGAGTCAGATTTTTTAGCAAATTTGTTGTAAAAGCATTTAATTTATAAAAGCTATTGACGAATATGCTCTGGTAGAAGTCTTTTTAGAGATTAACTTCTCTTTATGATAGTTAAAGTACTCTAACTTGATTAAGCGTAAACATGCAGTCATTTGAACAGCATATTGAAGTTCTTATTAAACTTTTTACATTGTGATTGTGAATTCTGAACTTCTCGAAGGTAGACCGATTAAGGAAGATATACTTAGGGTGTGTGTGTGTGTGTGTGTGTGTGTGTGTGTGTTGTATTGCCCATGCTTGAAGCTTTCATGATACTTTTATATCGGCAATTACGTAGATGTTGAAAAGAAGCCAACGGAACACGTCATTTTGTGGATAGTACGTCTAGATTTGAACAATAGCAAACAAGACTCGTTAGCTCAGTAGGTTAGAGCACCGATATATAAATTCACTTGACCATCGGAGGGCGGAGGTTCAAATCCTTCACGAGTCAAACTTCTGGTTACTTTTATCATAAAAGTATTAGATTTTTTTAAAGAGATTTACGAACGAGCTCTCATGAAAGCCACCTGAGACATGTACTCCCCTTAATGTTAATACAAGACCTATCTCCTGATAACGCTGAAAGGCTTCGAAAGTCCTCATTGAACTATTATCTACGCGATGGCACTTGCTTGTGATTTTTAATAGGGCTGCAGTTCCTTCCGATGAATTCTGAATAATTCCTGAAAATGGTTACGAAATTGTGAGATGGAATTGATATTTTAGTAGTGATATTTTATTGTATTACTCATGTTTTGTGAGCAGTAGTGGCCCAGTGGTATCGACCGCGACTTACGAGTAGGTCGTAGGTTTGAACCCTGACAGGCTTTGCTTTTTTTCTATTCAGACAAAGTCCATTTGGTTAGTACAACACACAACTTAGAAACTAGTGTTAGTACGTATATCTATCCGAAGAACAAAAACAAAACAATTATTAATTATACACCACAATGTGCAATGGCATGTAGGCGCATCCAATGCCCCAGTATGGGTCTGTCCCACCTGTTAGCTATAGTTTTCAGGATGCTGCCAATAGCATCCTGAAAACTAAAGGTACGCAACAGCCTTGGGGCTGTTGCGTACCCTGCGCATGAAGGAGGCGCATCGCTTGCGCATGATGGCGTGAAAGCCATCAATGCCCGCTTCTGCGAACATGCCAGAAGCACTGCAGTAGCGCGGCAGCCACACCAACACCCTGAATGCATTGTTTTATTGTACGCGCAAAGCGCTCTATGCCCTTTGCGAGTACTTGACCCACAGACTACATGTGTAGAACGACTGACAGTACGCTGTGAATAGTGTAAGCCTTTACTTCAGTCGAGTATTTCGCAAATCTACGAGCCAACATATTGCAGCGGACAGCCAAAGCTCTGCACTCAAGCTCAATGTCCAAGCTGTCCTTTAGGTCCTCGGAAACCCAGTGGCCCAGATACTTGAAAGATGGACTTGATTTAAGGGACTTCCACAAAGTTCCAGCTGTGGTGCAATTGGGTAGGTTTTAGTGCCTGCCTTGAATACCAGTACTTCACTTTTCTTAACATTGTATATGAGCCTATGGGCCTCCGCGTACCTTTCACATCATGAGCAGACTCATCATTGAGTTAATCGATGGGCTCAGCAACACCATATCATCAGCATAACTAATATTGTTGACACATATTCCATCTACATAACAACCTTGATAAGTGTTGCTGAGTTCAACGATCAACCGGTTTATGTACAGACTGAAGAGGCGAGGGGAGGTCAGGCCGCCCTGTCTCACTCCACACTCCAGCCCATACACATTCGATAACGAGCCTGCCCACCTCACACAATTGGTCTGGTTGTTATACCAGTACAGTAATATAGCTATAACTCCCCTATCCACTGTGGTATCGTTCAACAGTTTCTGCCACAGTAAGTCGTACGACACCAGTTCGAATGCTTTGTAAAGGTCTAGGAAACACGCGTTAACGGAAAGGGAAACGTCCCTAGACGTAAAATCCTGGACAGTATGCTTGAAAGACAGGATGGCTCTTTCCGTGGAGAGACCAGGTCGGAATTCAAAACTGCGCATCATGCAATTCGATGCGGCTCGCCATGTGCCTATCAGGCAAACCGTCCAATACCTTACCAATGATAGTAGAAAGAGATATGGGCCTATAGTTTGAGGGATCTGATGTGTCCGCAGTCTTATCCTTTACAATAGGCACAATCACAGTTTTCATGAGATCGCGTTTTACTTTGTGTACATTATTTTATCATGACTGCTTTCAAAACGGTGAAAGGAAACCTCATGAGAAAACCGGTATGTCCTAGAAACAATTATTCGAAGACATGTGACATCCACCAACCCGCACTGGGCCCGTGTGGTTTATTAGGGCCCACTCCATCTCACAGAGAGGAGGCCTGTGTCCCAGCAGTGGGAACATTATAGGCTGATTATGCTTACTCATGCTTGAAGCTTACTTGATACTTTTGTATCCTCAATGACGTGGATGTTGAAGAGAAGCCAACGGAACACGTCATTTTGTAGATAGTAGGTACGTCTAGATTTGAACAATATCAAACAAGACTCGTTAGCTCAGTAGGTTAGAGCACCGATATATAAATTCACTTGACCATCGGAGGGCGGAGGTTCAAATCCTTCACGAGTCAAACTTTTGGTTACATTTATCATAACCTCCGCCCTCCGATGGGGAGGGCGGAGGTTCAAATCCTTCACGAGTCAGGCTTTTTGAACACAATTGTTATAAAAATATTTGAATTTAAAGAGATCGACGTAAATATTTCTATGACCAGTCCAGTTTTTAAGACATTTTATTCCCAAACTATACATTAAGTTTTTTTCGGCCTGTCCGAATCCGTCCTGTCATAATTAATTCTGTTGCCTGTGTTGCTAGGGGCCTCGATGACCCTTTAGTACCTTCCCGCGACCTCGGCAGGCATCGGCCCTAGTGGACCCCTACATTTGTGCTGACGACATCTCTTTGAGGCGCGCGTGGAATACAACGCGCCGTCGACCCGGGCCTGGTCCTTACCGGACGGTGAGCTACCCATTGCTCACCGTCCGCAAGCGGCCGGATATCCGCCCGGGATTCCCGACGCCCAGGGCGTCTCCTGCGGCGGCTAGGGGCGAGAAGGCGCGAAATTTGCCTTTCCCTCAACCGTTCCACCTCCTCCTTCGCGAGCATTACTGCTTCGCAGAAGGAGGTGACGGCTGCCCATGCCCTTTCGGTCCGTACCATGGCCTGGACCAGGGCCGGACGCGAGAGTTTTCCGCCGCCGATCGCCTCCACGAGGACACGGCGGTGCTCTGCCCAAGCCGGGCAGACCTCCACCGTATGCTCCACCGTGTCCTCCGGGCGATCTACACAGTGGTGACACTCGGTCCTAATCTGACTTAACGATGTTATTGCTTTTCGCAGTAGTTGAGAACTCACTTCAAAAATTATCAGAGTAACTGCAACCGTATTAGGAACCATAATTACAACCGCTATCATAGATTTGTAACAGTTTTCCGGTTTGATTTTTTTATGAAATAAATATGGTGAAAATACTGGACACAGATTGAGGAATGGTCAGAAATGTGATGTTCGTGTGTTGGAAGAAAGCCAAAGGAACACGTAATTCTGTGGATAGTGCATATAGATTCGAATATTATTGAACAAGACTCGTTAGCTCAGTAGGTTAGAGCACCGATATATAAATTCACTTGACCATCGGAGGGCGGAGGTTCAAATCCTTCACGAGTCAGATTTTTTAGCAAATTTGTTGTAAAAGCATTTAATTTATAAAACCTATTGACGAAAATGCTCTGGTGGAAGACTTTTTAGAGATTAACTTCTCTTTATGATAGTTAAAGTACTCTAACTTGATTAAGCATAAACATGCAGTCATTTGAACAGCTTATTGAAGTTCTTATTAAACTTTTTACATTGTGATTGTGAATTCTGAACTTCTCGAAGGTAGACCGATTAAGGAAGATATACTTAGTGTGTGTGTGTATTGAAGCTTTCATGATACTTTTATATCCGCAATTACGTAGATGTTGAAAAGAAGCCAACGGAACACGTCATTTTGTGGATAGTACGTCTAGATTTGAACAATATCAAACAAGACTCGTTAGCTCAGTAGGTTAGAGCACCGATATATAAATTCACTTGACCATCGGAGGGCGGAGGTTCAAATCCTTCACGAGTCAAACTTTTGGTTACTTTTATCATAAAACAATTAGATTTTTTAAAAGAGATTTACGAACGAGCTCTCATGAAAGCCACCTGAGACATGTACTCCCCTTAATGTTAATACAAGACCTATCTCCTGATAACGCTGAAAGGCTTCGAAAGTCCTCATTGAACTATTATCTACGCGATGGCACTTGCTTGTGATTTTCAATAGGGCTGCAGTTCCTTCCGATGAATTCTGAATAATGCCTGAAAATGATTACGAAATTGTGAGATGGAATTGATATTTTAGTAATGATATTTTATTGTATTACTCATGTTTTGTGAGCAGTAGTGGCCCAGTGGTATCGACCGCGACTTACGAGTAGGTCGTAGGTTTGAACCCTGACAGGCTTTGCTTTTTTTTTATTCCGACAAAGTCCATTTGGTTAGTACAACACACAACTTAGAAACGATATCTATCCGAAGAACAAAAACAAAACAATTATTAATTATGCACCGCAATGGCATGTTGGCGCATCCAATGCCCAGTATGGGTCTGTCCCACCTGTTAGCTATAGTTTTCAGGATGCTGCCAACAGCATCCTGAGAACTATAGCTAACAGGTGGTACGCAACAGCTTTGGGGCTGTTGCGTACCCTGCGCATGATGGCGTGAAAGCCATCAATGCCCGCTTCTGCGAACTTGCCAGAAGCACTGCACTAGCGCGGCAGCCCCACCAACACCCTGAATGCATTGTTTTGTTGTACGCGCAGAGCGCTCTATGCCCTTTGTGAGTACTTGACCCACAGACTACATGTATAGAACGATGTCATTACGATGTATAGAACGATGTCATTATTATGATGACAGTACGCTGTGAACAGTGTAAGCCTTTACTTCAGTCGAGTATTTCGCAAATCTACGAGCCAACATATTGCAGCGGACAGCCAAAGCTCTGCACTCAAGCTCAATGTCCAAGCTGTCCTTTAGGTCCTCGGAAACCCAGTGGCCCAGATACTTGAAAGATGGACTTGATTTAAGGGACTTCCACAAAGTTCCAGCTGTGGTGCAATTGGGTAGGTTTTAGTGCCTGCCTTGAATACCAGTACTTCACTTTTCTTAAAATTGTATATGAGCCCATGGGCCTCCGCGTACCTTTCACATCATGAGCAGACTCATCATTGAGTTAATCGATGGGCTCAGCAACACCATATCATCAGCATAACTAATATTGTTGACACATATTCCATCTACATAACAACCTTGATAAGTGTTGCTGAGTTCAACGATCAACCGGTTTATGTACAGACTGAAGAGGCGAGGGGAGGTCAGGCCGCCCTGTCTCACTCCACACTCCAGCCCGTACACATTCGATAACGAGCCTGCCCACCTCACACAATTGGTCTGGTTGTTATACCAGTACAGTAATATAGCTATAACTCCCCTATCCACTGTGGTATCGTTCAACAGTTTCTGCCACAGTAAGTCGTACGACACCAGTTCGAATGCTTTGTAAAGGTCTAGGAAACACGCGTTAACGGAAAGGGAAACGTCCCTAGACGTAAAATCCTGGACAGTATGCTTGAAAGACAGGATGGCTCTTTCCGTGGAGAGACCAGGTCGGAACTCAAAACTGCGCATCATGCAATTCGATGCGGCTCGCCATGTGCCTATCAGGCAAACCGTCCAATACCTTACCAATGATAGTAGAAAGAGATATGGGCCTATAGTTTGAGGGATCTGATGTGTCCGCAGTCTTATCCTTTACAATAGGCACAATCACAGTTTTCATGAGATCGCGTTTTACTTTGTGTACATTATTTTATCATGACTGCTTTCAAAACGGTGAAAGGAAACCTCATGAGAAAACCGGTATGTCCTAGAAACAATTATTCGAAGACATGTGACATCCACCAACCCGCACTGGGCCCGTGTGGTTTATTAGGGCCCACTCCATCTCACAGAGAGGAGGCCTGTGTCCCAGCAGTGGGAATATTATAGGCTGATTATGCTTACTCATGCTTGAAGCTTACTTGATACTTTTGTATCCTCAATGACGTGGATGTTGAAGAGAAGCCAACGGAACACGTCATTTTGTAGATAGTACGTCTAGATTTGAACAATATCAAACAAGACTCGTTAGCTCAGTAGGTTAGAGCACCGATATATAAACTCACTTGACCATCGGAGGGCGGAGGTTCAAATCCTTCACGAGTCAAACTTTTTCGACACAATTTTTCTAAAAGTATTTGAATGATGCCGAAATAGACATTGACGATTAAGCTCTTTTTAAAGCCTTCTGATTATGCTTACTCATGCTTGAAGCTTTCATGATACTTCTTTATCCTCAATGACGTGGATATTGAAGAGAAGCCAACGGAACACGTCATTTTGTGGATAGTACGTCTAGATTTGAACAATATCAAACAAAACTCGTTAGCTCAGTAGGTTAGAGCACCGATATATAAACTCACTTGATCATCGGAGGGCGGAGGTTCAAATCCTTCACGAGTCAAACTTTTTCGACACAATTTTTCTAAAAGTATTTGAATGATGCCGAAATAGACATTGACGATATAGCTCTTTTTAAAGCCTTTTTAGAATTTTCGTTCATTTCATTGGCTCAATGAAAGAGCTAGAGTTGTTCCTGATAAAGACTTTTATAAGTTCACTTGACCATCGGTTGGCGGAGGTTTCGATACGTAATATGGCCTCATAGTTCCAATATTTTTTACACATTACCTAAAATAAGCAAAAATATTAAAAAAAGAAATATTTTCGTCTCGATGTCTTCTAGAACAGTTTATTTTACTAACAAACAATATTGCCCGACTTCTAACTTCAAACATACCGTTCCGATATACCTACTCGTTCCAAGAAATGTTTATTTATTTGCAATCTGTATTTCTCATTCTAAATGATAAGTTTGTATTGATATTTTTTTGTCAAACACAACGATTGAATCTATCACGATACCAAAGACAATAAGTCCAAAATTATTTCACGCGTGTTTTTAAAAGTGACGTAGAGATTGGAAAGAAGCCACAGGAATACGTCAGTTTATGGATAGTGTATCTAGATTTGAATACTATTGAACAAGACTCGTTAGCTCAGTAGGTTAGAGCACCGATATATAAATTCACTTGACCATCGGAGGGCGGAGGTTCAAATCCTTCACGAGTCAAACTTTTGGATACATTTTCATAAAAGTATTTGATTTATTTAAAGAGATTTACGAACAAGCTCTCATGAAAGCCATCTTAGACATCTACTCTTTCCTCCCTTTCTTCCTTCTCTTCCTTCCTTTCCTTCTTCCTCCCTTAAAATGTTAATACAAGAACTACCTACTGATAACGCTGAAAAGCTTGGAAAGTTCTCTTTGATCTGTTATCTACGTGATGGCACTTGCTTGTGATTTTCAATAAGGCTGCAGTTCCTTCCGATGAATTCTGAATAATTCCTGAAAATGATTACGAAATCGTGAGATGAAATTGATATTTTAGTAGTGATATTTTATTGTATTATTCATGTTTTGTGGCCCAGTGGTATCGACTGCGACTTACGAGTAGGTCCTAGGTTCGAACCCTATTTTTTTTTGGGGGGGAAGTCTTCAAATAAGTTCTTCCGCTCTGGGCGGAGCGGGAGGGTATGTCAGACTCTTACTGACTAAAACCCACCCGTATTCCCTCCTGTTGCCTGTGTTGCCAGGGGCCTCGGTGACCCTTTAGTACCTTCCCGCAACCCCGGCAGGCATCGGCCCTAGTGGCCCCTATATTTGTGCTGACGACATCTCTTTGAGGCGCGCGTGGAATACAACGCGCCTTCGACCCAGGCCTGGTCCTTACCGGACGGTGAGCTGCCCATTGCTCACCGTCCGCAAGTCCGCGCCTACGGTGGCCGGAAATCCGCCCGGGATTCTCGAAGCCCAGGGCGTCTCCTGCGGTGGCTAGGGGCGAGAGGGCGCGAAATTTGCCTTTCCCTCAACCGTCCCGCCTACTCCTTCGCGAGAATTACAGCTTCGCAGAAGGAGGTGAGGTTCGAACCCTGATCGCCTTTTTACTTTGTGTAAATTATTTCATCATGGCTGCTTTCGAAACGGTGAAAGAAAACATCATGAGAAAACCAGCATGTCCTAGAAACAAATATTCGAAGACATGTGACATCCACCAACCCGTACTGGGCCCGCGTGGTTTATTATGGCCCACTCCTTCTCACAGAGAGGAGGCCTGTGTCCCAGCAGTGGGAACATTATAGGCTGATTATGCTTACTCATGCTTGAAGCTTTCATGATACTTTTATATCCGAAATTACGTGGATGTTGAAAAGAAGCCAACAGAACACGTCATTTTGTGGATAGTACCTACGTCCAGATTTAAACAATATCAAACAAGACTCGTTAGCTCAGTAGGTTAGAGCACCGATATATAAACTCACTTGACCATCGGAGGGCGGAGGTTCAAATCCTTCACGAGTCAAACTTTCTCGACACCGTTTTTCTAAAAGTATTTGAATGTTTTTTTAAAGCCTTTTTAGAATTTTCGTTCATTTCGTTGGCTCAATGAAAGAACTAGAGTTGTTCCTGATAAAGACTTTTACAAGTTCACTTGACCATCGGTTGGCGGAGGTTTCGATACGTAATAAGGACACAGTCCCAATATTTTTTGCAGATTACCTACATCAGCAAAAATATAAAATAAAATATTTTAAACTTGATGTCTTCTAGAACATTTTATTTTACTAACAAACAATATTGTACCTACTTTTAACTTCACACATACCGTTCCAATATACTCGTTCCAAGAAACGTTTTTTATTTGCAATCAGTATTTCTAATTTTAAATATATATCAGTATTATAATTATTATTATTATATTATTTTATATCAGTTTTTTTAATTTTACCTGTGTAGACACACTGGCACCGTCCCACCTCCAACGGACTACTTCTAAAGCGGGTGCAGCGGCAGAAAATGCCGAAAATCTGAAAGTTATTAAATATAGAGGCCTTGGCGGAGAGTACAACTTTGTGCCCTTTGGCGTCGAGACCCTCGGTCCGTGGGGTCCCAGTGCGCATAAGTTATTTACGGAAATCGCGAAACGTCTAGTGGCTTTCTCGCGCAACGCATCAGCATTGCAATTCAGCGAGGAAATGCCGCCAGCATCCTCGGTACAATGCCCCGAGGGCCTTTTTTAAGCTTAACTTAGTTTTAATTTAATTTAGTTAATGTTAATAATCATCTTCTAATTTGGTTATGTAAATAAATATATAATTTTAAATAAATAGTTTGTATTGATATTTTATTGTCAAACACAATGTTTGAAGCTATCACGATACCAAAGATAAATAAGTGCAAAATAATTTCACGCGTGTTTTTAAAAGTGACGTAGAGATTGGAAATAAGCCAAAGGAATACGTCAATTTATGGATAGTGCATCTGGATTTGAATATAATTGAACAAGACTCGTTAGCTCAGTAGGTTAGAGCACCGATATATAAATTCACTTGACCATCGGAGGGCGAAGGTTCAAATCCTTCACGAGTCAGGCTTTTTGGACACAATTGTTATAAAAAAAATTGAATTTATAGAGATCGACGTAAATATTTCTATGACCAGTCCAGTTTTTAAGACATTTTGTTCCCAAACCATACATTAAGCTTTTTTCGGACAGGTTCTTCAATTTCTTAAAAACCGTCAAGTAAAAAATCTACGATAGCGGTTGTAATTATGGTTCCTAATACGGTTGCAGTTACTTTGATAATTTTTGAAGTGAGTTCTCAACTACTGCGAAAAGAAATACAATCGTTAAGTCAGAGAAGGACCCGTGTCATCATTGTGTGGGTCGCCCGGAAGACACGGTGGAGCATACGTCCGATAAGGACCAGGCCCTGTTCGATGGCGCTTTGTGTTCCACGCGCTCCTCAAGGAGATGTCAGCACAAGTGTAGGGGTCCACTAGGGTGTATGTCTGCCGGGGTCGTGGGAAAGTCCGAAAGCGTTATCGAGGCCCCTGGCAACACAGCCAACGGAAGGAACACCCTTGGGTTTTAGTCAGTAAGAGTCTGACACACCCTCCGGCTCCGCCCAGAGCAGGAGAAGTTATTTGACAATTTCCCACCTAAAAAAAGTCAGGGAAGGAAATATCTTCTTTATCTTTGTATTACAGGCAGACTACTCTAGTTTGATTTTTTATGAAATAAAGACGGTGAAATACTGGAAACAGATTTAGTGATGGTCAGAAATGTGATGTACGTGTTTGGAAGAAGGCCAAAGGAACACGTAATTTTGTGGATAGTGCATCTAGATTTGAGTAATACTGAACAAGACTCGTTAGCTCAGTAGGTTAGAGCACCGATATATAAATTCACTTGACCATCGGAGGGCGGAGGTTCAAATCCTTCACGAGTCAGATTTTTTTGCAAAATTGTTGTAAAAACATTTGTGTGTGTGTGTGTTGTATTACTCTTGCTTGAAGCTTTCATGATACTTTTGTATCTGCAATTACATGGATGTTGAAAAGAAGCCAACGGAACACGTCATTTTGTGGATAGTACGTCTAGATTTGAATATTATTGAACAAGACTCGTTAGCTCAGTAGGTTAGAGCACCGATATATAAATTCACTTGACCATCGGAGGGCGGAGGTTCAAATCCTTCACGAGTCAAACTTTTTTCGATACGGGTCTTGCTAATTTTATAGTTAACGCTGGTTTACATTCTTACCTGAAGTATTTATTCTTTATGTTTGTTGCTAAGAAATCTTATAGCTAAATAACTAATGTGAGTAAAACACTGAAATGGCTTCCTAAGCCGATTAAAACATCCTTTATTGATTACGGTACCGGTAGTGTCTACAAAATTGTCAATAGACATTCTTAATGACTCACGTCCTGTTGTTAGATTCAGCCTTTCTACCAATGTCCTCAAGGGTAGCTAAGGCTTCTATGCCAAAAAAGTAATACGCATTTGTCACCCCAATTGTATCACTATAACATGTCAAATGAGTTGCTTAACTGATGGCCTCTCACAGTTATTTGACCACTGATTTCGCATTATAGTGTTATTATTCTCGTTGCTATACGGTTGTTGTCTGAGGTAAAATATCTGTGAAAAACTCAAACTCAAGGACTGTAAGTGGTTACGTCTATGGACATATGTAATACCAACGCAGGCATCTCTCTGGCTGAATGATTCAAAGAACCTGAAGGCACTATCTTCAGGTTCTTTTTAAACATTCGGATTGGAACTGTTTTGGACCCTTTTATTATTTTTGGTTTGTGGACCCTTTAAATCCACATGAAACGTCAGAAATCATTCAGCCAGAGACTTGATAAGTGTATTATTCAATTAAAGATTTTTAAATGTGCTTACACTTTAAATTTAATATTTGACATTATTATTATTATGTTCGCATTAAATTCTATATTCTTTTTGCCAATTTTAATTTGACTGACCATTTTTTTGTTTTTAATAGTTTGTAATTGTAGACACCTTTATTTTATGTACCTGCTTTCTAAGCAAATAAACGATTATTGTATTATTGATTAATGAAACAAAGGCTCGTATAGACGCTACACATGGCGCCAAACTCAGTAGCCAGATTCTGACTCGACTCAATTTGGATTGCCATCGATTCTCTAAGAAGAAGGGGGGCCACCTAGATTAACCACTTAGATTGGTTAGAAGACTATGTGTTATTATTGTTGGTAAAGTTACCTATACTTACCTACTGAGGTCTCTGATCTGACATTAATGTGCGGTATAAGAGCAGAGCAGACATTTTGATGACTAAATAAGTCAGGCAAAGATATAGTGATTATGATTACCCATTTTTTGCGAATTTGTCCAGGTGACAAATTGTCCCCATTATATCATTATTTGTAATTGTAACCTAGCAATTGTCACATGAAATGATTGCAATTTTTTGCAGCCAAAACAAGCACTATGTAGTTTGTAAACCGGCCAAGTGCGTGTCGAACCACGCATAATGAAGGGTTTCTTAGTTGGGATGAATTCATCCCAAACTTAAAATTGTATTTGAACAACATGTTCTCCCTCCCATACATCGATATACGTCACGGTCATTTCTCCAACTGCAGATGTAAGTTAGTCGACTATTACTCGTTAACTTGTAAAGCCTACTTAGCTGTGATAGTTCTCCTTTTAAACGGCCTATCCAACGATATCCCACTACATGTTATAGACGAGAAAAAAAAATATCATCCCTACTTTACGTACAAGGGTACAAACCTTGGGCACGCCACAATTGCGGCGTTAAGTCCCCTCTTTCAGGAGTGGCTAGAGAGGCGCCATGGCGTCCTCACCTTCCGCCTGACGCAGGTCCTCACTGGACACGGCAGCTTCCCGAGGTTTCTGTGTCGGTTAAGGCAGGAGTAAACGCTTGGGTGTCACCCCTGTGTGGATCGCCCGGAGGACACGGCGCCTGCCCAAGCCGGGCTCCACTGTATGTTCCACATACGGTGGAGCCCGGATTGGGCAGAGCACCGCCTTGCCCTCGTAGAGGCGATTAGTGGCGGAGATCTCTCGCGTCCAGCCCTGGTCCAGGCCATGGTACGGAGCGAGAGGGCATGGGCAGCCGTCACCTCCTTCTGCGAAGCAATAATGCTCGCGAAGCAGGAGGCGGGATGGTTGAGGGAAAGGCAAATTTCGCGCCCTCTCACCCCTAGCCGCCACAGGAGACACCATAGGCGTCGGGAATCCCAGGCGGATTTCAGGCCACCGTAGGCGCGGGCTTGCGGACGGTGAGCAAAACTCTCCTGCTCCGCCCAGAAAGGGAGAAGTTATTTGATAATTTCCCACCATTTTTTAATTTTATTTTACCACTTTGTCGCGTATTTATATGTATACCCATGCCAAATTACAGCTTTCTAGTACAGAGTCTCTGACTTAAGCCGTGGACAGACAGACAGACAGACGGACATGGCGAAACTATAAGGGTTCCTTGTTGACTACGGAACCCTAAAAATGCAACGTGTATCTGACCGTCTATCCGTTAGAGAGCTTACAACTCAAGACCGACTTATCCGATTTACTTACGTGATTTTTTTTAATTTCGAGATAAATAATATCATTTATTTACATAACCAAATTACAAGATGATTATTAACATTAACTAAATTAAATTAAAACTAAGTTAGGCTTAAAAAAGGCCCTCGGGGCATTGTACCGAGGATGCTGGCGGCATTTCCTCGCTGAATTGCAATGCTGATGCGTTGCGCGAGAAAGCCGCCAGCTTTTCGGTCACCAGTAACATCAACTAGACGTTTCGCGATTTCCGCAAATAACTTATGCGCACTGGGACCCCACGGACCGAGGGTCTCGACGCCAAAGGGCACAAAGTTGTACTCTCTGCCAAGGCCTCCATATTTAATAACTTTCAGATTTTCGGCATTTTCTGCCGCTGCACCCGCTTTAGAAGTAGTCCGTTGGAGGTGGGACGGTGCCAGTGTGTCTACACAGGTAGCGTCCCACACAAGCATCCGTCCCAAACTCCACGGGACCAAAGACACACCATCAGGTCTTTTGCCATCATCTCTGACAATGCCAGTCGGCTCAAGAAGAGCAGGCACATTGATGCTGGCAAGAGACCGGCGGATTATGTCATTAAGTGTTGCATGTCTTGAAAAGCGGCCTGCACTTTTTTGACAACAAAGTCCGTGGTGACCCAGTCGGTCCACGTCCGTGCCACAAGGGCATGTGTGTGGAGTGCATACCGTGACCCCAAGCCGCAGACCAGTCGCCAGACGAAGCGAGGTCGGATCCAGGAAGGTACCGGTATATGGAGAAGGATGGGCATGTAGCCAATGACCGGCCTCTCTGGTTCCGACCGCCAAAAGTCTTGCGCGATCCGGACCTGAACTGCGGCTCAGAATCGATTTGTATGTTAAATCGCAATAAATATCGTCCCAGCTCCTCTGAGATTTTAGGTTGTCTGGAAATTCTTTACCCGGGCAAGCAATTTGAAAAGCATTCTTGGCATCCTCCAAGCCCGCAGTCTCATAGTTTGTGGGCAAAGCCCTTAGGACATTACCTATGAGACGTGACGTGCTATGGGTGGACGACAAAAAGGCTGGGGAAGCAACACTCGAAATTTTGCGGATTCCTAAACCGCCAAACCGAATAGGGAGGGATGCTTGTAACCAAGATGGTTCAATGAGCTGAATATTTAAAATCGTTTCTAAACTAGTTTTGACTAAATCGTCTATTGGTGAAAGCAAATTTGGATGTTTCCAAAAAGGGCTACAGCGAAGCACATAAGTAAATTTAGGGACAAAAAGGCAAAACTTTAGAATTATAAGAGCATAATGAGGACTGATTTCGAGTAAACAATTTGCGTGACTTTGGAATTTAGAAATAGTGTTAGTAATGTAATCAGGAAAAGATTCTTCAAAGATGGGAGAACCCAGGAGGCAAAGTGTCTTTCTGTCTACTATTTTGATATTCGGTGCCAGAAAATTTAATTTGGATTTTAAATTATCCAAACCGTAAGAAGTTTTTTGAATGAAGAGTTCACATTTGCTAAAATTTAATTCTAAACCAATATTTTCGAAATTTGTTTTAATATCTGATAAGTCAGATAGCACAGTGTCCACATCGCCTCCCAGGGTTCCGTCATCCAAATACCAAACGTTAAATTTTGATTTTAAATTTTGAATAATCGGATTTATAGCCAAGCTAAAAATTGCTGGCCCGAGGGGATCGCCCTGCTGACAGCCGACCTCCGAAGAAAGTTCATGGGAACGGTAAATTAATTTTGAAGGTTCTGCGTAGCAGGTAAGCAGGTATTGATAGAGTTCCGGAATTTTGTTCTTAACTTCTGTCAGCATGGCATCCCTGTTTACTGAATTGAAAGCATTTTTGACGTCAATTTTGACTACAATTTCGCAATCATCATACGAAAGGTAGGTTCTTAAGGCATGGACGGCTGCCTCACACCCACCTTTCGTGCCAAATCCTAATTGTATAGGTTCGAAAACAGACTGTAATTTAGATTTGATATGTCTCACCGCAATTTTGGATGCCAAACGTCTTAAAGTTGACCCCACAGCAATGGGTCTCACCCCTCCGTCCTTTTTAGTTAGGGCGATCAAATTAGCACCAAATAAAAGTGAGGCAATATCAGCGTTGATTTTGCCTGAAAACATAAAATTTATTAATTTTGTAATAGAGCAAATAAGCTGCACACCTGCATCACCCACAGAATAAGAAGTTAAATCTTTTAAATGTTGGGGTGAGATTCCGTCCAGGCCGGCCGCTGAACCGGTTTTAAAAGAAATTATTGCGTCAATAACGTCTTTGCCTTCGATTTCGAGGCAGGCCTGGTCTGCTGTAGGAGAGTCGAAAAAATACGGGATCACGGGAGCCGGGGGATGTTTCGAATGCAAAGCCGAAAGGGTATCAGGAGTATCAGGCGACAACACGTCGTTAGTAAAAAGAAGACGTGCGGCGCCTTTGAGATCCCCGTCGGCAATTTTGCGAGATATTAAACAAGGTGTCGTTTTACATCCTCGTCAAATTCAAGGAGGTAACTATGCTAATGATTCTCGACACGAATCAATAATAAAATAAGTAGGTCTGCTTATTATTTATTTTTTCTAATTTTCGGTAATTGGCATGTGTGGGACACGTATGTTAAAACGCGGCCCGTGTGATGCCACACTGTAACTGCCCTTTTACACACACACTACCGCATACGCAACGGGGTGATTCTGTTCTGTGAAAGTGGTGTATTCTAAAATACTGTCAAATTTAAATAACTAAAAAAACAATTAAGTATTAATTATTGAGCAGGTATCGTAATATTATTTAATGAAATATGTCTTTTATAGCAGCCTCCTGAAATTTGACGAGGATGCAAAACGACACCTTGTATTCTTTGGCTAGTCTTTAGTGAGCAAAGCCAGTTGTATTACTAAAAAAGAATATGGAGATTTATGAGATAACAACTGATGGACATGTACTAAGGGGAGAAGATAGGAATATTATACTACGTCGACTACAATAGTAGGTATTAGGATAAGGGCAGGAAGATGATGATAATGACACTTATATTTGTTATTTTCATCAGTATCTTGCCGTATTGTTTCTCCGGCTTCTCTTAAGGGTCGGGTAATCGCCGTTGACCTTGGCCATACAAATGTGCATCGCGCTCACGCCACGCGGCCGTTCGGTTTCATAGTGAATATTTATTGTTAGTAACGAGAATATGAATATATGAAAACATCACAGATAGAATAAGAAATAATAAAACAGTCTGTTCACGACCCAATTGACCAAAATTGGCTTGTCTTAAGAAAAAAAAAATTGCCAAATCTGTATAGTTTGCGGTAGCGAAAAAAATATATTTTTATTTTGAACATATTTCCCAGAACTTGGTTGTCACCAAAACACGTTTTGAAAAAAATCTCGATACAAACTAACGTTAAACTAACCTCTCACCTTGAGTTCTAATCCAAAATATCTGTATTAAATATCAACATACGTTACGTGTTTAATTAATAACAAGAACGTCTTATTTGAATGCAGAACTTGGTTGTTTTTTTACTTTCGATTACTCAACTCAATTTTGAGTAAATATATAGTTTTAGCTTCATATTTTGCTATAAATTACAAGCGTTGTGTCATCGCGCTTCTCTTTCTCTTTTATGCAATCTGACAGTGACCGCGGTTTAGGTGTTGTCAGCTTCTTAAGTAGTTTGAAATTATTATCGTTTTTTATGCTTTGGGTACACATTACTTCCTGACTTTATTTCATAAAGTGTTTTACTACAATACTCAAATATTCACATATAGAACTGATGTGTATGCGTTCTAGTTTAACATACATTTTTTGTATAACTTACTTGCATCATACATTTTTTGTATAACTTACATGCATGAAGGCGTAATAACAGATTTAAAAGTCACTAAAATCATATATCTGCGCCTTAAACCTAAACAATTTTTATTAAGAATGCATTTAACTTGTATAGGTACCGATATATACAATGCTGAGACCGACTTGCCGAAATTTTGACATTTCACAGTGATTAACCGTCTGTTTTATCTCCGGAGTCGTATTTGTTTCCGACTACCTCGAAATATAAATCATTCGCTGTGTATACCCATACACAGCAAGTGATTCATATTTCGAGAAACACAAAAATAAATGAAAAATATCCAACATTAGTGAACCCTCACTAATGTTGGATAATTTTCATTTATGTGATGGATTTGTGTCTTCTTCCCTTCTCCAGGCACCAATTTAGCTCTTCACCAAGTTCAATCAAAGTCGGTTTAGTCGGTTAACCGACTTCTAAAAAAGGAGGCGGTTCTCAGTTCTCCGGAATCTTTTATTATTTTTAAAGTAGGTATGTCCCCTGATCACTCCGTCGACTGTGAACAGATTATGAAAATTATTTTATCATTTAGTTGAGGAATCTTTCGCGGTGTTCCCATATTAATTTTACTAACTTTGTTTGGGTAGTTTTTGGATTAGCTGAAGCTAATCCAAAAACTACCCAAATAACACGTATTTTTCCCACTTAGTCTATGTGGATGATGTTTTAATAACTTCCTGTCACTATTATTTGCATAGCAGGTAGTATTTGAATTTGTATGGAGTAGGTACCACAAAAATAAAACAACCGACTTCCAAAAAAAAACCCTACAGAGTGAAAAATAACTTTATCACTTCTCTTGCTTTAAAAGTTCGTCTTTATAATGTTGTGCGTAGGCGAAATAAAGTAGCTTTTTATGCTCTAGTGCATAAAGTATTTTTTTTTTTTGTAAGACTAAGATAACCAGGTCAAACAGCCACATGCACAATAAAACGTCGCAGATTAAAGTCTATTTCATTACATTTGCTTTAATTTATATCACTTCCGTGTTTTCTATCGTTGATTTAATAAAACTAGTTGTCATTTATTATATAAAAATAGTTGTCGTTTACTATTTAAAATCGCAAAACACGTTTTTATGACTTGGCAGTATGAAATATCCAAGTCGAATGCCACAATGTAGAAAATTAAACAAAATTCTTTTAAAAAGTTTTGTTGCGGGCATTAGCTATTCTCTTCTTCAATTTTGCAACATTTTTGAACATTGAAAAATGTTTTTATGCCTGTTTCATTTTCTCGCAATCGAAGTAGTAGAGTGTATAACCGGACAGGCCTGCTGACATCAACGACGAGGCGGAGTGGTTCCGGGACGCCATGTCCGACTTAAGTGACGTGGCAATGCTCCGGGTCCAGCCTGGACGTGCCTCGCGCCAGGTGTACTGGTGGTCGCAGGAGCTGACGGCTCTGCGCACTGCGTGCGTGGCTGCGCGACGCCGGTACACCAGGCACCGCAGGCTCCGTGTCAAACCTCCGGATACGGAAGCCATTCAGGTGAAGCTGTACGAGGGGTACACATCGTTTTCTTTTTCCGTTTGTCTCGCTGCCCGGCAGAATAACCGGTTCAGTACAATGGAAATGACACCTTATAAATACACGATTCTTCACACTTCTTTAGCATTACAAAAAAGCATCATCAACTCAATTCAGAAACTTATAATTATATTATTATATTTATATTAAGAGCAGGTATCTCAAATGTCACTTGTTGAGACCAAATTTAATACAGCAAGTTTTGTGAGTCATGAACAAGAATATATTTTCTATACTTTTTGCATTCCAACCTTGATCGAGCGAATGCAAACGACTTTTTTGCAAAAGTAAATACATAAATGTCGTTAGTTGAAAGGGAATTCGGAAATGTCCATTGATGTTGGTGAAGAAAGGAAAATGTACCAGATTTTAAGGGGTAAGTGACCACTGACCAGTATCTTGGGGGGACGCCCGGTGAATGAATAATAATAAATAATGAAAATAATAATAATTTTATACAAAAGTTCACATACAAATGACCTAGAAGTTACATTATTACAAAGTTACATAATAATAATAATATTAGTAAGAAAAACTATGTCTAAAATAAATCTAGTGTATATAACTTACATAGAATGGTTAAGGGTCTAATTGAATACAATAGCGACCTGCCTGATGTAGGTTTATTCAAACCTGTGTTTCAGGCCATCACTTAACAACGCTGAGTGCTTTAGTGGACACATAGAGCTAGCATTGATACATAATAATTATATTTTTAAATAAATATTGATTTAACACTAATAAGCTTATTGCATTACATCTTGCAATTTTTCAGTGTCTAAGTAATTAATTTTCGCTAAATATTCACACAACATTTCACTACATTTTTACGACTTACACTATATGTACATACTTATTGATTTTATTATATATATAAGAATGGACCTAAAAATACATAAATTTATAAAAGTATGTCTAGTTTGAGGCTTTATGCAAACCAAGACTTTTCTCCTCTTATCTATAGATATTGGGATTTAAGGAAGTTTGCTATACTGGATTAGTACTATATTCAATATAAATAGTTGACGCACGGAATGAATGAACTCTTTATTTGCTAGAATATAGATTGTTACTCAAAAGTGGGATTTTTTTGGGTCTAGGGTGTTTGCTTTGCTACCGACGCGACGTCGGTAGGGAGAACGTGAGATTATAACGAAAAAAATCTCTTCTTATGGTCTAATGAAGTATTCTTTCAAAATCTGGCGGTTAATCATAATTTATCACTGAATGTTGTCTCTAAATAACTCTGTGACATAACCATGCGTATCTTCCATAAGATGATAAAATGCTCCAACAATAAAAATACCGATACCATGTAATGTGAATTCCAGACGCCCACAATGGTGACCTCACATGAATCATGCGACCATCACACGACTATCTCTTGTTTTAATGTGGAATTCATTAATATTGCTGTCTCATTTTGTTTTTCAAATAATAAAATACGAATGATATGTATAACTAAAAATATTTGTGCCCTTATTGTCTTGCTGCAGAGCTAAGGCATCTCTAATGTCGATGCAATTTTATTAATCGATAACTTAGTCGATATACAGCATGCGGGGACTCCCCGCAGGCGGGGTAGTGACTAATGAAAGTCATAAATCGAAAACGCCGTCAGTACACCATCTGCGGGGAAACCCCGTAGCGGGCGTAGCGACCAATGAAATAAATCGGTCGATAAAAAACGTGCGGAGACCCACACCCTTCAATACCACTGCCAAACGTGCGATGCAAGTTCTTCGTATACCGCAATCGTTTCCTATCGACTAATGAAAACGGTTCCCCGAATACGGGTCCTATGGCATGCTTTTCAGAAATCTCCAGCAGCCTACATGCAGGCCCTATTTCTGTAATGCAAGCCGCGTTACAGAAATCTCCCGCACCCCGCATACGAGCCCTATCGACCAATGAAAATTAACTTTAGGCGACGAGGTGACTCTACGATAGGTATTATATTAAATATTGTTGGTTAGAAGGTCATCATCAGACTATATCAGTGCGCTGCTGACGCGATTTTCCCGCACTCCACACCGCCCACCGCGATTGAATTCATATTTCACTTTTGATTCATTATGAGTTCAGACGTTTCACTTCGAGTGAAAGACGAATGCAAGACAAACATTAATTTGGGCAGAGCTCCGCCGTGTCCTCGTGGAGGCGATCGGCGGCAGAGACCTCTCGCGTCCCGCCCTGGTTCAGGCCATGGTACGGAGCGAGAGGGCATGGGCAGCCGTCACCTCCTTCTGCGAAGCAGTAATGCTCGCGAAGGAGGAGGCGGGACGGTTGAGGGAAAGGCAAGTTTCGCGCCCTCTTGCCCCTAGCCGCCGCAGGAGACGCCCAGGGCGTCGGGAATCCCGGGCGGATTTCCGGCCACCGTAGGCGCGGGCTTGCGGACGGTGAGCAATGGGTAGCTCACCGTCCGGTAAGGACCAGGCCCGGGTCGACGGCGCGTTGTATTCCACGCGCGCCTCAAAGAGATGTCGTCAGCACATAGTAGGGGTCCACTAGGGCCGATGCCTGCCGGGGTCACGGGAAGGTACTTATGGGTCACCGAGGCCCCCGCAACACAGGCAACAAGAAGGAATACGGGTGGGTTTTAGTCAGTAAGAGTCTGACACACCCTCCCGCTCCGCCCAGAGCGGGAGAAGTTATTTGATGATTTCCCACCCTCAAAAAAAAAAAAAAGACAAACATTAATAACAAGTGAAGCGTCTGAAATCTGCTCAAGCGCCATATCTGGTTGGGAGTTTGGGAGCAAGAGATGTGAAGGAACACGGAGATGATGTCCATAACTCATTGACATGGGATACGGTTGGATGCAGTTCGTCTGTTGGTTGCTATAATAGCTAGAACCATGTAATGTTATGAATAAGGAACGCTTGCAAATGAACGTATAATTAGTTCCTTGAAGTTAAGCGGATATTTGCAAAGCAACCGGACTATATGAGTTTATATTATTTCCAAATTAAGGATGACATCTGCCAGGGTGACCCTGCAAATGTTACCCTTGATCTATATCTATAATATAATTATTGATATCAATGATGATACATATTATAAATTAAAGTCGCTATTCGTGTCAGTCTGTGTGACTGCGTTGATCTTCTAAACTACGCAACGGATTTTAAAGTGATTTTCACCACCGTTTAGAAAGAAAAGAAAGAAAGAAGGAAAAGAAAGAAAAGAAAGAAAAGAAAGAAAAGAAAGAAAATAAAGAAAGAAAAAAGTTTTTTTGTCACAAAAACACGTGCATACAAAAAGATCTAGAGTAGGTAAACAGAAAAATAAAACAAAATAGATCTACATACTATAACGAGCACCAAACACAAATAGTCGGCAGCTGCTCGTCATGACTGTGACAAGAAGGCTTCCTCTCAGCATGATGCTGTTTTCAGTGGTCATCGATTTAGAGAATGAATTCCGGAAGATTTATGTGTATTAGAGTAATATTAATCTATGAGGGATGAAATGCATGTGACTAAAAGAGTGATGAATATGAATGTTGATGGGTGGAGAGGGAGAGGAAGGCCAAAGAAAAGATGGATGGAGTGTGTGAGGAATGATATGAAAGAGAAGGGAGTGAATGATAGCATGACGGCTGACAGGAGAGGATGGAAGAAGATAACGTATTGCGCCGACCCCAAATAACATGGGACAAGGGCAGGAAAATGATGATGATGAGAGTAATATTAAACTTATATCTATACAAATTAATAAAAGTGAAGTCTGTTTGTAATGTCAAAATAAAAACTTGCTACTAAATGCATATGAAAGTATATACACAGCCTATGGTGTTCCCAGTGGCCAGGTCTCCTCTCTGTGAGAGGGATCGGGCCGTAATCCACCACGCGGGCCCAGTGCAGGTTGGTAGATGTTTCATTTCCTTGAATTTTTGGTTCTAGGGCATGCCGGTTTCCTCACGATGTTTTCCTTCACCGTTTTGAGAGCAGTGGTGATGAAATAATTTACACAAAGTAAAGCGCCTGCCTTTTTTTTTTTTGGTGGGAAATTATCAAATAACTTCTCCCGCTCTGGGTGGAGCGGAAGGGTGTGTCAGACTCTTATTGACTAAAACCCACCCGTGTTCCTTCCGTTGCCTGTGTCGCCAGGGGCCTCGGTAACCCTTTCGATTTTTCCCGCGACCCCGGCAGGAAAGCGCCTGCCTGGTTTCGAACTCACGACCTACAACTCGTAAGTCATGGTCGATACCACTGGGCCACCACTGCTCTACACGATACTTATAATAGTACAAAATATAAAAAAGGACTGTCTGTCTTTGTTTGTTCCTGCTAATCTCCGAAACGGCTGGACCGATTTTGACGGGACTTTCAATGGCTGGATAGCTGATGTTATAAGGAGTAACTTAGGCTATGGCTTTTATTTTAGAAATAGCAGAATGCTGGCGAAGATAGCGCCAGATAGTGCAGATAGTAAAGGAATCTAGATGTTTTGTCAAGTCGTAAACCTTGCGAAGCAGGGGCGGGTCGCCAGTACTGAAATTATACAATCTTTTTTTCTATGGTACACAACCATACTACTGGGGTCTAAGGGTGTTGAAGCTGCAATGAAAGCCGAGGCCAGTAATAAACATGACGACTGTTATTGAGTGGCACGTGCGAGTAACAATGGTGCTTTACGACCTACAATCTTTGCCTTTGTACATAAATAACTAAATGGGTACTCGTCACAGTGCGAGGAGGATGGTAGGGCAAGTGAGGAAAATATTGGGTGAGAAAATTGCTTAGATTTATTCTACGTTAGAGGAAAACATAGAACGGGGAAGAGATCTTTATTTAATTAGCTATCTAACGAGGTCATCATTTGCCTAGCCTTTTTCCCAACTATGGGGGAGAGAGAGCTGGAGTCGGCTTCGAATCTAAACGGATGCAGCTGAATACCCGTATTTTATATGGAAAGACTGCCTATCTGACCTCCACAACCCAGTTACTCAGTAACACAATACCCCTTGGTAAGACTGGTTGTCAGACTTTCGGGCTTCTGACTACCCGTAACGACTGTCAAAGATCTACAAAACAGCCGGGACCAACGGCTTATCTTGCTTTCCGAGACACGGAACGAGGTAAAAAAGTTAAATCAATATTTAGAGGTGCCGATGAAACAGTCGATTCGAGTCGAGTTTGCAAATGATTGAAATATTTAAAAATTGTGTCATAATGAATTCATTAACTGGTTTATGCCATCCCATTGCTTCCTAACCTCTCAGTAATCCATCACACGCTAGGCACCCAGGTCGTCATGACCAGGACAAAAGTCACAGAGCGGCTTTTATGTTATTTACATGATTTAACGATTGTACTTCTTTATATAGCTCATTAAATGGAGATGTCTTCCCCGTAATTTGTACGCAGTCATAGTTCATGTAGGTACTACGTTCATGACTTTTGAAAATGGTTTGTAAACTTCTATAAACTCTTTGATGTTATTGAAAATTTTGTTATATAATTTGAGAGTTTAGAGAAAAGTGATATTTAGTGACGAATTCTGGGAAATTTACAAACATACATAAAAGTCGGGTGTTTTCGAATCCCATGAACTTTCTCCTAAGCTTTATGGGGTGCTTAATTGTTGCAAATGGGTCACACATCACGTCCTGGAAGGAATACGTCAAATTACAAGTCACCCTGTATATGATATGATATAACTGCTCTCCGCTTTTAACATTCTGACCACCACTTATAACAAAATAGAAGATCGAACTATAAATGAACTTAAATGTCAAAGATGGTCTATAAACCTTTGGTTTCTAAGAAAGCGTTCCATCATTTTATAACGGTCATCATGAAAATCCGTCATTGGAAAAGAATAAGGATAAGGTGTTAAAAAACGCTCTGTATTTGGGTATTTGGACAGCCGTTGTTGTGCAACCGTTGTCCGCTTTCCTAGGAAACCAAAGCTTGACTGTCAATCTTTAAATTCAAAAACCTAACAGACTGTACATACTAATTCCTCCTGCACTTGGCAATAACTTTATTTCGAGCAAAGCGTAAGGAATGTAAGGATTTGATTGCAAGTCGGTTTACAGTCAATTGTTTGTTTTTCGACATCGATTCGGTCGGCCGAAGCTTGTAGTACGTATTGTAGATTGGTATACAGGGTCAAACTGAATTAGCTAGCCAAACACTGTGGACGTATCTTTATCATTACATAGAAAACAAAAAAAAAATTTAATTATTTATAAATTATTAGGTATCAATTTCTAAACACGCTATAATAAAACAAAACTGATTTTCTAGTCATATTTATTTTTTGTTTGGGTTTGAAATCATCAAAAAACTTCTCTCTCTTCTGATCGCATCATCATTAAAACGAGGTAGGTAAGTATAGTTATTAAACATTTTAGGGTATAATAAAACTAAACTGCTTTTCTAAACTCATACTTGAAGTTACATTACCTGCGCTCGTTGGGAAAAAGTAAAAAAAACATAATTCACATTTTCTTGCGTTTTATCATCGTGTGTTTAGATATCGATGCCCACTTCGTCTGAACCTGACCCTGTAAAAAGGGCTCATTTAAAGAATTGCGTTTTCATCGGCCGTGACCATGAAGGCAGATTTTAGTTATTGATAGAACTCCAATTTTTTGTTGATTTAAACTATTGGGAATATTACGAGAAGTGTATAAAATTCACCTATTTAATCTATAAGAAATTAATGAATGTTTAGTAAAATTACATGCTGTTCATTGGTAAACGCCACACTTGAGAACGGCTGAACCAATTTGGCTATTTTTTTACAAAATCTTCGTAATACTCGTACTCCGAATCAGGTTCTAACAAGAAGAAAAATTTTAAAAATTTCCCGGGAAATCTTCAAATTCGGGAAAAACAGAACGTCCTTTTTGTATGAATTATTGAAATTTGTACAGGACAACGTCTGTCGGGTGAGCTAGTTTACTATAAGATATGATAAAACAGCTCCCATTTTAATCGTTTCAATAATAGTGTATTTTGTATGGCTCACCACGGTATACAATTATCTACCAACGTCTTTAAGACGCTGACAACACCTAAACCGCGGTCACTGTCAGATTGCATACACAAGAAAGAGAAGCGCGATGACACAACGCTTGAAATTTATTGCAAAATATGAAGCAATTATCTATTTACTCAAAATTGAGTTGAGTAATCGAAAATAAAAAACAACCAAGTTCTGCATTTCAAATAAGACGTTCTTTTTATTAATTAAATACGTAACGTATGTTGATATTTAATACAGATATTTTGGATGAGAACTCAAGGTAAGAGGTTAGTTTAAAGTTAGTTTGTATCGAGATTCTTTTTCAAAACGTGTTTTGGTAACAACCAAGTTCTGGGAAATATATTCGAAATTAACATATATTTTTTCTGCTCCCACAAACTATACAGATTTGGCAATTTTTTTTCTTTAGAGAAGCCTATTTTGGTCAATTGGGTCTTGTCAGCGCCTTAATAGAGGCATCATCAACTTGTATGTTAAAAAAAAAAACACCTTAAAGTTATTTTGAGAAATAAACTATTTCAATGTATCTGAATACTCAGCAAATATTTGCAGAATAAAATATATAAGATGTATGTATAAACTTTATTTTAAACTAATTTTGTTGATTGCAGTTCTTAATTTTATTCTGTATATTTTTTAAATTATTTGTGTTTTGTTTTTATGTACTTTTGCATGCCATCATCTGCCTATGTTGGGGTCGGCTTCTAGTCTTACCGGATGCAGCTGAATACCGTATAATAACCGTATAATAATATAAGTATTTTACATGGAGCGACTGCTTATCTGACCTCCACAACCCACTTACTGGGCAACACGATATCCCTTGGTAATACTGGTTGTCAGACTTTCGGGCTTCTGACGACCCGTAACGACTCTCAAAGATCTACAAATGACAGCCGGGACCAACGGCTTAATGTGCTTTCCGAGGCACGAAGGGGTCTTGGTATGTAAAGATGGTCACCCATCCACGGATCAACCGCGGCAAGCGTAGCTTAACCTGATCGATCGACCCGTGCAGCTGTTATTACTTGGTCACAAGCCCCTCAACTACGTACTTTTGCATGCCGAAAGATAAAATATGGTGATATCAGGACTGTGACATACTGTTATTACATGAATGTAAATAAATATAATATAATAATAAAAATCTGTTTATTTCATCTCCACAAATTACATCAAGGTATAAAGTTGACAAGATAAATTGTCGAAAAATTAGTAATTTGTGGGAGATCTGGAGTCTAAACTAAGCCGAGGCCTGTACTATAGATCTCCAGGCCCCCCATTTCATAACATTTGTATGTATTGTCAACACGTGAAAGACGGAAAGAGTGGGAATGATTGAGAAAAACGTGGAATGATGTGGGGTAATGTGCGTGGGTGAGTCTATGTGTGGGGGTGTAAGTGTGTGTGTGTGTGTGGGTATAAATGAAGGTGTGCTTGGGAGGGGGTGTGTGTATGACTGTGTCAAAGGGCGGGTAGTTTTGTTAAAAATTTGTTTTTGCGTGTTCATATTTAGTTTTATGGAGCATTATGCTAAATAACATTTTGGTAAGTGTAGAATAGTGATATATAAATGATTAATGTATATAAAAACGTAAGTAGGTTTGAAGTATATGTAAGGTTTGCTATCATATTATTTTGTTTGTTATAATATGTAATGTAATAATGATATAATAATGCAATAAACACTTCAGTTTATATTTGCACCTCTAAGATTTTTTCTGTTTCGGAGTAATTAAGAGTCAGTAACCATTTATAAATTATTTTTTTGCTTTCTATTTTCGAATTATTGGAGAACGGAACTATTTTATTTACTTTGTTTAGCAACATAGCACCTCGGAATGGAAAAAATCTTTGTGCAAATGAGGTGTTCACAGCAGCCGTCTCACACACCGCGTGCTTTCTTCTAGTCTGATCTATGTGTTTTCTTCTATCTTCTGGTAAGTCACTCAGTTTGTGGAGGATAGATTGCATTATGTAAAGCTGGCGCACAGTGAGGACTTGCGCTTCTTCGTAAAGCTCAGAGGTAGGGAATAGCCGACGCTTAGATAGGCTTACTTTCAGTATCATCCTTTGCGCTCTTTCCAGGGTAATAATTTTAGTTTTGCATGCTCCTCCCCAGGTAGTGATGCAATAGGGTATAACTGACTGCGCCAAGGCCTCGTATACCAACTTTATGGTCTGTCTGTCTGCTACGTCACGCAGAGCTTTAAAAATATATGTTAATTTTCGGATTCTATTGGATATCGAATGTATATGGTTATCAAAATTTAAATTAGCATCAATTTCAATTCCGAGATATTTAATGCATTTAGTAGGTATAATTTTGGGACAGGTACAGCTAGGGATAGGAGGAAAATTACATTTGTGGGCATATATGTTATAAGTAAGGTCAGCTATTTCTCTTCGATTTTGAATAGAGAACACAATGAATTTTGTCTTGTCATCATTTAAAGTGAGGTAGTGTGATGTTAGCCAATGACAGATCTTGTTGAAACCCTCTTGCGCATAATTAAAAAGTTCCTTATATGAATCAGCGTAGAAGGTTACAGATGTGTCATCTGCATAAGCTGAAATGCGGCAATTTTTAATATTAAGTGCGCAGAGCTCATTTATGTAGCAGAGGAAGAGCGTCGGTCCAAGTATACTGCCTTGAGGCACCCCAAATGCAATTGGGAGTTCATCACTGATGTTGTCACCTATTTTTACGCATTGTGTTCTATTGTGCAGATAATCAGAAAAAAGTGCCAGTGTGATGCCTCTTATGCCATGAGCTTCCAGCGTCTCTACAAGGCAGGGGACAGAAACAGTGTCAAAGGCCTTAGCAAGGTCGAGAAATATAGTCAAGCATTTCTTTTTGTTATCGAGTTTATTGACCAGAAAGTTAACAAGATCAAATACAGCATTATTTGTTGAGCGGCCAGCCCTGAAACCATATTGCGAGTTAGAAAGTAGATTACCGTCTTCTAAGAATTTAGTAAGCCTGGTATTGACTATGCGTTCAAATAATTTCGATATGGAAGTTAATATTGCAATCGGTCTATAATTGCTGACACTGCTTCTATCACCTGCCTTGTATATTGGGTGTACTACAGCTCTTTTTAAAGAATCCGGAAAGACCCCAGCCTCGAAACAGCGATTTATCAAATAAACAAGCACGGGTGTTATTGACTAAGAAGTAATTTTAAGAATCTCAGCGCTGATTTGATCCCAGCCTGGAGCGCAGTCACTTTTTAAAAGTTGTATTGTTCTTTCCACTTCTTCGTGGTCAGTTTGTAGGAGAACAAAAGATTTAAGGGGAGGTTCAAGAATTTTCTTATATTTTGGAAAGCGAGTGGCCAAAATCTTGTCAGACAAACGTTTGCCGATATTGGAGAAGTATTCGTTAGTCTTGTTAATAGACTCTTTGGGATTGTCAGCAATTTTTAAAAGTTGTAGTGGTTGTTCATTTTTGTTATTTTTGTTAGTAATTGTTTTAATAGTGGACCAAAGCCTTTTTGAGTTATTTTTAGACATTATTAATTGACTTCTCTCATACTGTTTCTTAAGTTTTTTTAATAAATTGTTACAATAGTTTCGGTATCTTAAATACGATATTTTTAATATTTCATTATTTGTATTAAATTTTAATTTTTTATGCATCCTGTCCCTTGTGCGTATACAACGTAACATACCAACAGTTATCCATGGTTTTATCGTAAATTTATTTCTAGGAGTTAAACGTCTTATCGAAGTTTTTGCAACTAAGTGCTGTATTATGTAAATGAACTTGCTCATTGCGATATGTAAGTTAGCTTCTTGATAAACTTCCACAAAATCATAATTTTCACAATCGGTTATAAGTTTTTCTTTGTCAATTTTATGAATAGTTTTTAGTTTTGTTGATTTATTGATAGAAACGCTTGTTTTTAAACTAAACAAGACAGATTCATGATCCGTAATACTTGTTCCGAGAGTAAATGTAAAAGCACTTAATTTCGTTTTTAATAGCACATGGTCTAAGCACGATTTTCCCCTAGTTGCGGCGTTGATAGCAGGAAGTAGTCCGTGAAAAGTAATTGTATCCATATACGCCGTGTACGTAGGGCTTGTTTTAATTAGATCAATATTTATGTCTCCCACTATGATAATGTTTTTGAAAGACGAAAAACCTTCTAATAGTGCATGTAGTGAATCAATGAAAGTATTAGGGCTTCTAAAGCTTGGGGGTCTATAAATCGCAATCAATATAGTGTGGTTTTGTATCTTAATTGTCAGGCAATTTGCTTCAGCAAGGTAGGGTTCTTCTACAGTACATTCGAGGTCACTGTTTGTATAAACAACAAGACCGTCGTTTTGATTGTAGTTGTCATTGGTTTTGCACGCATTATAACCCTCCAGCAATGGCAAGTTGGCGACATGGGATAACCAACATTCTGACAGCACTATAATGTCACATGAAAATTTTAGTCGGTTAAGAAGAACGTGAAACTCCTGGAAGTTGCAGGATAGGCTGCGGATATTCTGCTGCAGGATATTTAGATATCGAGTGGGATGGTGGAGATATTCGATGCATTCCTCTGGTTCACAAGAAACAGGTGCAGAAATACTAAACTGGTCAATGTTTTGTATTAAATTATTTGTGGTATCGAATGAAGCGTATTATTGCTACTAGTGAAATGACAATACAAATAATATTTATTGTTATTATCTGGAAGTAAAGGTAAGAGAACGAGCAATGAAAAAGGACATCGTAAACTAATGTAGACATAGTCCGTTTCTTGTAATCGGAAGAAAGTACATTGTGTATGTAAATAAACTTTAATAAAATTAGTTGTTATTAGGGGTTTTGAATTAGTGTATAGTATGTAAATATGTAGATTTACATATTGTTTACCCATATTTGCAAATAAATGATTTTGAATATTCCTTATGAGGTGGTGTTGACATATTTAGAACGGACAAAAAAACAGGTTTTATTTTGCAGAATATAATCTGTGCTAAATAAATGTGATTCGAGCAGTCTATCGAGCAGTGATGGCCCAGTGGTAACGACCGTGACTTACGAGTTGTAGGTCGTAGGTTCGGACCGAGATAGGCGCTTTACTTTGTGTTAATTATTTCATCACCACTGCTCTCAAAACAGTGAAGGAAAACATCGTGAGGAAACCGGCATGTCCTAGAACTAAAAAATTCAAAAGACATGTGACATCAACCAAACCACACTGGGCCCGCGTGGTGGATTACGGCCCACTCCCTCTCACAGAGAGGAGGCCTGTGTCCCAGCAGTGGGAACATTATAGGCTGATTATGTAAATAAATGTGATTAGGGCAAATACATGTGATCATTATTGGATGGCTTAAACAAACACAAATGTGTGGCATACAAGGAACACATTATGTACCTATCTGGCGAGACAAGCGACGCCAAAATATAGGAGGCTGTATCGGCTTCAAAAATATTTGTCACTTGGGCAGCATAAAACTTAATCGTGATATTTAAATCAATACTCACCTACTTTAAGATGGGTAATTGATACTGGCAGAATAGTCAACATCGGTTCAGTTGATTTCAGCAACACGTTTTGCGAAGTGTGCAATAACCGAAAAGTAGTTTTCTTTTTTCAATGTTATCATTACTTTTCATAAAAACCGGCCAAGTGCGTTTCGGACCGCGCACAATGAAGGGTTCCGTGGTTGGAAAGTTGGGATGAATTTATCCCAAAAAAAAACTTAACATTGTAGATGAAAAACATGTTCTCCCATACGTCTATATATGCCACGGTCAATTCTCCAACTGTAAATTTAAGTTGGTCGACTATTACTCGTTAACTTGTAAAGCCCACTTAGCTGTGATAGTTTTCCTTTTAATTTCATTATATGTACTACTGCCATTAATTTTTTCACATCTCCATAAACAACCATTTAGCTGGCAGAGTGGGGTGGACTAGAACAACTATAGGTACCCCTGGGGGCGAACACTTGACTCTAACAAAAATTAGCACTTTAATGCTTAATATTGCGCAAGGGGACCTTGAATCGAAAAGTGGTGTTCACAGACCTGCAATATTTTTGAACGGCCTAGCCAACGATATTTCACACCATGGGGTAGACGAGAAAAAAAATATCATCCCCACATTACGTGCAAGGGCGGTACACAAAAAAAAAATTCTCAAGATTTTATTTTAGCACTTTGTCGGCGTAATTAATATGTAGGTATACCTATACCAAATTACAACTCTCTAGTACTAAGCGTCTCTGAGCTACAGTGGGGACAGACAGACAGACAGACGGACTATAATGGTTCCTTGTTTACTACGGAACCTTAAAAATGAAAGTGCCAAGTAAACATAATATGGAATATGCACGTAAATCAAAACTGAGCCATTATTTAAATATACATTAAAACACAAAAAAAAAAAAACAAGAAACGAATTCAATCCAATAAAAATAAATAACTAATGCATTACTTTATTTTATGTTGCGTTTTTTTGGTGGAACGGAACGCAAACTCAAAACGCGTTGTCTTCAACAATGCCGGAAGTGACGAAAAAGTATGTAAATAAAATTCTATTCTTTGCAAAGTGCTTAAAATCTCACTAAGTGCGATTAGTGTTGCTTGAATAAAGCACAAAAAAGAAAAGCATATGAGATGATTATTTAGATGATATTTTGGGGCTAAAAACAGATGTAAACAAAGCGGTGTCGTGGTAAATGACGTCACACCATGGCCACGACAGAAACGGACGTTTGAGTAGAACACTGTTGGAGTATCGTAATTTTTTTGAGCAACAAGCAGTAGTTGAATTTAACTTTTTTCTTAGGTTTATACATATATATTTTTGGGTCTTTAATATTTTAGTCAAACTAATTAAGTATGGGCATTTTTCCTATTAGATTCGCGCTATCGAATGGTATCAATAATATAGAGAAAAGTTTAACTCTTATTTTTGTGAAAAGCGACTATGATGTTTGAAAATGAAACTATTTATTCACTTATTTCACTCCATTATTGATGCAATTTGCGAGGCCTTAACCAGCCTTAACAGTCGAAGTCCTAAGGCCGGTTGTAAGCGACGCCGTAACCACTAGGCCTCCTCGACCTACCTTCTATAAGACCGTCGAAATCCTAAGGCCGGTTGTAAGCGAGGCCATAACCACTGGGCCATCACGATTTACCTTCTATAAGACAGTCGCAGTCCTAAGGCCTGCAATGGTCGCGTGGAAGTTCAAAAGGGTTACCGAGGCCCCTGGCAACACAGGCAAGGGAATGAATTCGGGTGGGTTTTAGTCAAGTGTCTGACACACCCTCCCGCTCCACCCAGAGCGGGAGAAATTATTTGATAATTTCCCTTTCAAAAAAAAAAGGCCGGTAGTAAGCGAGGCCATAACCACTGGGCCATCGCTACCTCGATAAGACAGTCGAGTTCTTAAGGCCGGTTGTGAGGACACCATGATTTAAAGCCATAGGATTTGTTCCATGTTGATTATTTTACTCCTCCTAGAGTAGCCACTAGCCAATCTATCAATTTACCCAGTAGCCAATAGCTTGCTTTACATAAATTGCTACTAAGAATACATTTTTTTCTAATATAAAAAAATATAAAAAAGTGTAATTGACTTTTGCTCGACTTTTAAATCTAGATCAAAATATCGATTGAGTTAGTTACCCACATCAAGTAAAAATTACAAGGCACGCTAACTACGGAGTTAGTTGCATGCATACTATGTTTAATAGTTTTTCATTCAGATTTAAATTACGATACCATACATCTTAACGTTAGGCTCATCATGAATGCAAAAAACTACATCCCGTGTGAAACGATGTCCGTTCAGTGAGAGCTAGGCTAATCTTTGCTATAATACAATGTGGAGACAAAAATACGACAAAAATCCTAACATCGAAATAGAAAAAAGTGTTTTATTCAAACATATAATATACAGTAGAGTCTCACTAATTAATCCACCACTATTAAAACCAGGGGGTGACGGATTAATGGCATGTTCGGATTACTGAATTGTATACAAAAAATCGAAATAAATAAAATTAAGCATGTCTCATAGGATATACTAGTTTAATAAGGGAACATGTATTTATGTACTACACGTTTCTTTATGACAATAACATATTTTATTTATTTATTTATTTAATACTTTAAGCACACAAATGTACAGAGGCGGACTTAATGCCGTAGGCATTTTCTACCAGTCAACCTTTGGGCGATGCAGACACAAACAGTGGTAGGTGCAATAGCGAAAACTGTGAAATAAATTTATTTAAATATAAGGATATACATATACCTATTAAAAACTTTAAATATACTACTATGCTAACTTTACTTTAACTTTATTTATCTAATTTAACTTAAAATAATTCTTAACTGAGGTCTGTTTTTTTGCAACTAGTACTCGTAGGTAGTCCTTATTTAAAAACTTTAGCTGGTGGAGGGCTGGAGGGGGTACTACTAGATGTGCCGAAGAACTGAAGTGCCAGATTTGTGAGATTCTACTGAAGTTAGAGTGATAACTATAGATTTTGTCGACCAGCTGACATCGACACCATCACACAAGGGGGTCCGGTGATCACAGTACGACTGTGGAGCCACATCACAGACGCTGCCTCACCTCTTGTGGTGCTCTCTGTGCAATAACACCTTACTATGGAAGACCTTTCGCGATGCTCAAGGGAATTAAGGCTTTCAGATGATTAAGGCTTCAAAGAACTCTGCAATTTGTCAAAGGCCGATTATCACTGAATTGATAGAAGCGTTAGTAAGATTATATCTGAGCTGTTTGGCCTGTTATCTCAGAAGGCAATAATGCGAGGCATATCAACACGGGTAAGAGAATTGAATGGCTAAAATAAGTACAGGCGCTTAATATGCTTTACAACTTAAGGGGACTACAGGACCTAAACGCAATTTTTATAAGTTTTTAATGCCTTAAAGTATATGATTCACTGCAGTAAACAAAATCAGAAAATATATGATATTCTTTAGGATATATGCTAGGTAGATAGTGTGTTGAAAACATAATATAACTAATTTGATACGATAGAAAAAAAATCACGAAGATACCTCTAAAAAATTCTTTTAACGATTAAAAACCATACTAATATACATGCAATCATTCTGATTTTTTTCAGATTATTCTACAAGCAACATGTTAGTAAGTATAATAGTGTTTTATTTATTTTATACAATCTATAGCTTTTTTTGTAAATCGATAATTCCTTCATATTTTGCAATTGTGTGTGTCATCGCGCTTGTGTCATCGCGCTTCTCTTTCTTTTCTATGCAGTCCGACAGTGACCGCGCTTTAGGTGTTGTCGGCCTCATAACTATAAGGTTATTGAAGGATGAAATATAATTTTTACGGCGTCCTTAGTTAGTCCTATAAATTATTTAAAATCCAATTATATAAATGGCTCAATAATAATAATTTCTATTGCATTAATGATTTTTTTAATATGAATTCATAATGTATCTTTAGTAAGTAAGTTTGCATGCTTTAGTATTAAGCAAAACATGTCCGATCTAATGTTTTCCAATAACACCTTGTATACCATGTTTTATGCAAATAAAATATCTTATCTTATCTTATCTTATAAATGTGAAAGTATGTTTGGATGTTTAGATGTTTGGATGTTTGTTACTCAATCACGCAGAAACAGCTGAACAGATTTGAATGAAATTTGGCACACAAAGTTTATAACCTGGATTAACACATAGGATATTATTATCCCGGTAAACCGACATCCACGCGGACGAAGCCGCCGCGCAATAGCTAGTTAGATGATAAAGGTATAACGTAGCTCGATCCTATTTTATCGATAGCTTCTATTGGCATACCTGTATTATTCGGTCTATAACCAGTCGTTTATCGATCTGGTTTAATTAAAATCTGCAGCAGATGGTGCAGTTCGGCCATTCATCATTGAGATAGGGACTGATTGACGATACTGTAGTGTTGCTATGTGTTTTGTACGGATGTGTGAGAAATCTATGCATGGTCAAGTTCAATTATTATTCAGTTTTGTGGGAACTACGTAACTACAGTTTTGAGCCGTTTGGGGTCGAAACGCTCGGGTCATGGGGCCCAAGTACGCGTCTCCTTTTTAAGGAAATCTCTCGCCGATTGATCGACACTTCACGTGACCAGAGGGCTGGCTCGTTTTTTGGCCAAAGAATTAGCATTGCCATTCAACGTGGCAATGCTGCCAGTCTTCTGGGCACGTTTCCGGATGACAGCGATGCGGACGAATACTTTGACGCCTAAGTGTCCTTTTGTTTTTTGTATTAATTTGTATATATAGTTAGTAATTTAATTTAGTGTCTACCTAGTGGAAATAGTTAGTAGCATCAATATTGTATAGTTACGTTTTGTGGGATCAACGGATAGACCTACCTCATCATCATCTGTCTAGCCTTTTCCCAACTATGTCGGGGTCGGGCTTCCAGAATTGGTTGCAGCTGAATACCAGTATTTTACATGGAGCGACTGCCTATCTGACTCCACAACCCAGTTACTGCGTAATACGATACCACTTGGTAATACTAGTTGGCAGACTTTCGGGCTTCTGACAGCCCAGTAACGACTGTTAAAGATCCACGAATGACAACTGAGACCAACGGCTTAACGTGCTTTCCGAGGCACGGAGGGCTCTTCGTATGTGAAGTTGGTTATCCATCCGCGGACTAACCGCGGCAAGCGTAGCTTAACCTGATCGATAGACCCGTGCGGATGTTATTACATGGCAATAAGCCCCTCGAATAGACCTACCTATTTTTCATAAAATACTGTTTCATAGTTTTATAGTTCTTTGTTTAACTGATCGATAGAATTATTAGTTTAATGTAAGATTCTCGTTCCTGATGATGATTAAGGATTCAAATTCATAGCTTGGTTCTCGAATTTTCAGTTTTCGCTGATAAGAAAGTTTACATGTTAAATTTCTTCTAGAATCCCTTTGAAAGAAGAAACATCATGATATTCACACAAACATACACATAATCAGCCTATAATGTTCGCACTGCTGGGACACAGGCCTCCTCTCTTAGGGAGTAGGCCGTAATCTCCACGCGAGCCCAGTGCGGGTTGGTAGATGTCACATGTCTTCGAATTTTTGGTTCTAGGACATACCGGTTTCCTCACGATGTTTTCTTTCACCGTTTTGAGAGCAGTGGTGATGAAATTATTTACAGAAAGTAAAGCGCCTGCCTGGGTTCGAACCCACGAGCTGCTACTCGTAAGTCGGGACCGTTACCCGGGCCACCACTGCTCTCAATGTAACTCATGTTCATGAACGGGCGGCGTCAGTTGAGACTGGTCATCTCTTTACTGCCAGACCTTTTTTTTAATCTTATATTCTGAATTGTTTTTAATTAATTTATTTTTACATTGTTCTCACACATACGAGTAGAAGCAACAAGAGTAATGTACCCAGGATTTGTATTAACTTGATTTAAAATGGGGCAATGGAGGTTTTTTGCCCGTTCTTCTCCATATAGATATCTACGTTTTGGAATGGGCAACTAGCTTCAACTTTTTGACTAACTGGCCTACTCTTTGACAATTCAAAAGTGCCTGTAATTGGTTTAATTTAATTAAATGCTTTGGAGTTGGGTTTTGAGTTTGAAAATAAATTTGCTCTTAATAAAATATACCCACACTTTAACACAAATAACTAGATTTTTATTTTACGTACAGTAAATAAAGCTGAACCATTATCCACGAAACTCCATATCACACTACATTATACCACACACATACCGACACATAGGTATACATATACCTTCAGAATTAATATAAACAGTGTTTATTTCTGACCGCCGACTACCAAGCGGTCAGCATCCTAACCTTAGAGCATTGAACTTAACCGACTGCGTCAAATAGAGTGATGCATTTGTTTGCAGATGGCACACGTAATTTATTGTTCTTTAAATATAAATGTTTGGGGATGAGTAATTTGCGATTTAATGGTAGTATTAGTTTGCCAGGTGTGAAGATGCAAGATGGAATATCTCTCTTTTTAATGTGACTTGTCGTTAAACAAGAACCGTCCGAGTCAAATCGTATATTTCAATTAGACAATTAAAATACACTTTTTAACGTTACAAATTACAAGAAAAATTACCCCCACCGCCGTATCTCTACGTTGACGTCGTGGTGGTGCTTGCGCGCTTCGAACTCTAGGTCTATGCCGGCAGAGTTTACTTTGCCGGAACAGGTATTTTATTTTATTTTTTTTGGGTGAGAAATCATCAAATAACTTCTCCCGCTCTGGGCGGAGCAGGAGGGTGTGTCAGACTCTTACTGGCTACAACCCACCCGTATTCCTTCCGTTGCCTGTGTTGCCAGAGGCCTCGGTAACCCTTTAGTACCTCCCCGCGACCCCGGCAGGCATCGGCCCTAGTGGAACCCTACACTTATGCTGATGACTTCTCTTTGAGGCGCGCGTGGAATACAACGCACCATCGACTTGGGCCTGGTCCTTACCGGACGGTGAGCTACCCATTGCTCACCGTCCGCAAGCCCGCGCCTACGGTGGCCGGAAATACGCCCAGGGCGTCTCCTGCGGCGGCTAGGGGCGAGAGGGCGCGAAACATGCCTTTCCCTCAGCCGTCCCGCCTCCTCCTTCGCGAGCATTACTGCTTCGCAGAAGAAGGTGACGGCTGCCCATGCCCTCTCGCTCCGTACCATGGCCTGAACCAGGGCCGGACGCGAGAGGTCTCTGCCACCGATCGCCTCCACGATAATTGTCGACCTATGTTGTTATAGTTAAAACATGTTCAGGATGTTATTTTCCATAAAAAATTGGTATTTTTTTAATTATTATGCTTAAAACATTTTGAATAAAAATATAATAATTGGTATTGTCAACCTGAAATAGCAGCCAGGGAAATAATTGTAGACTTACGTTATATATTAAAAAAAAAACAAGGTGTTATTTCCCATATAGAGGTATCAGGAACAGGGTTTAAAGTTCACTCATCCTCCATAGAAAAGGGAGGATCCTCCGACCAGACGGGTGTCGTGTCTGGTGGCTACTGCCCGACGGTTGATGTCGGGATGTTGTATATATGCTAGTTGCGCGGTAATTTCTGCTTGCGCGATGCAGGATTTTGCGTGACGTCAATGTGTTGCGTAGTTCACATGTGGCGATGTAGTAGTATTTATTTTTTCATTAATTTATGGGTACAAAATTAATCCCCACCTTCCTTTCTTCACCTTCCACCACACCCTTTTGACGCGATGTATAGACCACAAGTGGTCATCTTCTTAGCGTGTCTATGGCCATCTACATTGAGTCAGCCTCTGGGCTGACTTGGCTACGAGTTTGGTGCCATCAGTACCTACAGTCCTCTAATAGTTATTCTACCTTTGACAGCAGCAACTCAACAGAAACCTTATTGGAACGAGAAGGGTGCTCGCACACGTCAGACTTTTTGTAGAGCCGATTATCGGGCCGAGTATGTCCTAAATATCTGCTTAAGTTATATTTAGTTACAACACAGTAGGTACAGTCAGCGGCAATTTCAAGTGGAATACAATGTTTTGTGACAATTTTGAATTTGCAAGTGCCTTGTACCTATACATTTTCTGTGTCTATGAATAAATGATTAATAATAAGTTCTATGACACTGTGGGCTTGGTTTAAATGTCATAACAGCTTACGGACAAGGCCAAACTGCATTTCTATTAGAATTCCACATTATGCTATAAATCTGGGTCTAGATTCTAGACTCGTTTCAATTGTGACCTAACAACTAGTTTGTTAATGTCACTGTTTATTTATAATAATATTATTATGTAGATACGTTAAGTTTATTCTATTCAATTTATTTTTCACGTTTTTTTCACGACGTGCATAAATATAGTAGGTGTAGACATAGATTTATTGAAATACAAAAGTAATCGTCTCCTAAGGTATTGATTGAATTTTTATTATGTTTTGTTACGGTCAAAGTAATAAATCAAATCAAATTTATTTTTGAGGAATACACGCATATAGTTTTTTTCACCAGATTACAAATTATTCATTAATATGCAAATACAGTTAGTGTTAATAATAACAGCAACATTTTGTTAATTTGAATTCAAATTAGGATTGTTTTCGCCGTTTACTATTGATATTTTTTTACAGTATTTGGTTTATCAACCAATACGAATACCAATGCTACGTACCAATGGTGGTAGTTGATATACCAATTTAAATTTATTAAAAATTATAGTTGAACTAAAATTTAAATTGAATTCATTCCTTGAACACAATTAGCTTAGCTTTTAAAAGCTTTACTTTTCAACAGAAATAACAACAGCTTTTATATTTCGATCGTCTGTTTTACATTCATTCTAACTGGAAGGATGGACATTTATAAAATAGGTCTTGTCTCTAAGTAACATTTGGTAGTTGCCTACCTATTTAAGGTTTAAAGTGCAAATTTTAAAGTCAAGTGTCCCCCCCCCCCCCCCCTTGGAACTAAATGGTTGTTTTTGGATAAGTGATAAAAATCATGGCGGTGGTATATAATGTATATAATTATTTAACGAAATTAAAAGGAAAACTATCACAGCTAAGTATTATTTATTTATAACAATCTTACCTACATTATCATTACAGATCAATGATCCAATGCGACAGAGTGGCTTTACTAACTAAATCGTAAATCTACACCTTATACCTAGTTAAAAAATATCTTAATCTAAATAACTTATTACATATAGTGTAACTTTTACTGACTGTACAAGTTAAACACATTATGAATTTTGTTAAGTGTAGGTAGGTACACATATTAATGCTCATGACTGTACTATAAGAACAGTACTGTTTTATATTACTTTGTACAAAATACATATAAAAGATTGGTGATATACGAAAAGAAAGAAAATACGTTTATTTGCGGTAAACATGACGCAAAGAAGGAAAAAAAAATACAAAAAAAAACTATTTCGGGAAAAATATGCGTCACATCCACGCAAAACGGCCAACGCTCAGCATAATGCTGCGACCCTATGCGAGACAGATAGTGGTGTTCAAAGTTGCTTTATGGCAATCACTTGCTTAATGCTACATGCTCTTTATTTTAAGCATACTATTTTATGTGCTTTATTTGAAGCATGCTTTTTTATTGTACTACTTGTTACGACCAAACGGGCGGGCGCGAATAAAACCAGCGCGGTGTTGTCAGAGCGGAATATTACCTACTTCGCGTTTATGAATTTATTACGGAACAGTAAAAAAAAACAATGAACTTTCCTTTTCCAGGCTTAGGACTGTCTATAATTGATTAAGTGTTATTAAGAAATAAAGATGGTATGTCAGTATTTAAAAAAATTATAGGCGTATTTAAAAGTTCACTGTTCCTTCTAAACATTTTCGTCCGTTAAATAACCTACACACAAAACAACAACACGATACCTCACTCAGTCAATCGTCCTTACTTACACAATTAGTTTTTATTTACATAATCAATATTGCGTATCCTATCACTGTTTATTTACACTAAAAACGCACGAAGCAAAACAAAATTGTTTATAATATTACGTTACTTACGTGAGCCGCCTGAGATCGCGATAACGCACGCGGTACCTAAAAAGATTACACACGTGACCGAAAGCAAACGCTAGCATGCGACGACTAGCACTCGGCGGCCGGCACCAGCCGCTTTGCTATGCCTGGTTGCTTATTACTACATGCGCTTGCGATGTGCGACGATGTGCGATGTAAAGCAAATAGCAACAAGTGCGAGCCACGATAGCATTTGCTTTATGTTATGTATGATATGCAAGATGCTTTATTATGCTATATGCTTTATTAACCACCACTAGAGACAGAGCCCCAGCGCTGGTTTTCAGCGATAGCCGGCGTTGACGTGATGACGTCGACCGGTGCAGCACACAGTGAGATTGTAATAAGAGGAGGAAATAAAATAAATACAAATATTTAATATTACAAAATTCCGTACCGACGGCAACGACGTAGGTACGCGCCGCCGGCCTATAGTAATCTGTGCGCACAGCTGTCAGAAAACTATTTGTTTGACGTTTTGACATATATCTAGGCGTTACTTATTAGATTTGATGTATGTTATTGAACTCAGGGCTAACTTTCCCCCTCAAGTTCACTAGGCCTTCTTTGGGTGATCAGTCTGATTTGATAAATCGGTCATAATTTTTATTCGGAAAAACAGTTTTGAATAAACATGATTAATCGTGACAAACAGACATACAGTAAGCACAAACGAATGCTTATGACACAAAATGTGCTTTGTGTAACAATATTTATGTTATTGCAAAAATTTATGGGGTAACTGAATACTTCAGTGGAAAAATTATTTATGTATTGAAGATGTTTGACCATTGTTGTTTTGGATTACTGGCGCATACGTTTTATTTTTTGTTACGCTGTTGATTTTCAGTTATGTTTGCAATTTCCAGTGCGAGCCCCTTAAAATACATTTTCTCTCGTTTTTTCATACCCTGAATTAAAGATTGGATTGAAGGAAAGATATATTTGATATAGAGGCCTTGGCAGAGATTACAACTTTGTGCCCTTTGGCGTCGAGACCTTCGGTCCGTGGGGTCCCAGTGCGCATAAGTTATTTGCGGAAATCGCGAAACGTCTAGTTGATGTAACTGGTGACCGAAAAGCTGGCGGCAATCTTGCGCTACGCATCAGCATTGCAATTCTGCGAGGAAATGCCGCCAGCATCCTCGGTACAATGCCTCGAGGGCCTTTTTTTAGGTTTAACTTAGTTTTAATTTTATTTAGTTAATGTTAATAACCATCTTGTAATTTGATTATGTAAATAAAAGAAGTTTTAAGATTGGGTATTCATTCAAATTCAATTTAAATCTTTATTGCTTATCACATGTGTTCACAAGTCTTATTGTTGGGCACAACAATTTAATAAAATATAAGTAGTAGCATGATTCAAAATAATAAAGTAAATATTAATTAAAATATTGTTATCATTCAAATATCTAGTAAAATTACAATAATAATGTTTTTGATGTGTAATATCTTTCCTCTCGCAGCAATTAAGAGGATCACAGGGATCCCTTAAATTGTTATTTTAAAACCTTGTTTACAACTTTACTGACGCATGAAGCAATCACGTTTTCATTCACATTTTAATTTACAGAAAATTTTAAACAAATGCGCGTATGACTCCGTTCATAATATTATTTTGTGAAACCACAGGAAGCAGACGGGGCGTGTCAATTCATGACAGTACCTAAATAACATTGTATTGGGGGCGATTCAACAAGGCTGGTCTTTGTTTTACTGTTTTTCATCAGGATAGAGGTCAGGAGTTAACTTATTGAAAACCTGGCTTATTTCATGTTAAACGTTGGTGACCTTTGTCGAAAAAGTCGGCCTATAGCTTCATCTTTCTGACTGACCGACTCTTTTTACAGCTATAGCTAAATGTAAGCGGGCACGCCCTTTATGCCTGAAGGCTTTGATTTAGGTATTAAGTTCTGTTTACGTTTTTATTTCTGCTTGAGTATATTTTTCGGTGTTTTTCTTTTTTTTTTGGTATAGTAGTGTGCTAGCTGACATATGGCTAATAATTTAATGTTTTGTGTTGCGTGGAGTGTAAACTATTTTGCATAATATTGTATAGAATTCATTTTTTGTTTCTAACTGTACAGACAGGAGTGCTGCTGGGGAGTTTGTTGCGCCACTTCTTCTTCCCAGCTAAAGCACAAGACTGTCTTATGTAAATTTGACGTTTCTTTTTTTGTTTTTTTTTTTTGTGTTTTGTTTTAAAAGTGCTGATTCTCAGCCTAGTTTAAATATATGGCTTTTGATATCAAATCAAAAGCCATATATTTAAACTACTGATTGATTGATTGATTGATAGACTTTGACAATTCAAAAGTGCCTGTTGGTGGTTTGAGTTTATCAAAAAGTTTTAGGATTCCGTACCTCAAACGGATAAACGGAAACGTTATAGGATCACTCATGTGTCTGTATGTCTGTCTGTTCGTCTGTCACAGCTGATTTGCTCCGAATCTACTGGGCCAAGTTGAAATTTGGTACACATATGAATTTCTGTGACCCAAACAAGGACGTGTAACGTAAATAAATGAATTTCGAATGGAGTTCACTTTTTGGGGAAAAATTGAAAAACAATGTTTTGCCGTGTATTATGAGGATTTTTTTTAATAACTTTAAAATCATTATTTTAAAAGTTATTAAAGAAAAAAGATGAAAATTGACCATTCCCTCTCATCTCCGAAACTACTGAGCCAAACATTTTGAAAAAATATAGAGAATCATCATCATCATTCCAGCCGAAAGACGTCCACTGCTGGACATAGGCCTCCCCCAATATTGGGGTGGTTTGCCATAATCGCCACGCTTGGCAGGCGGGTTGGCGATCGCAGTATGGTGTTAAAATGCATAGAGAACGCTGCTGCCCATTCTCTAGTAAGTCCCTTAGTCGCCTTTTACGACACCCACGGGAAGAAATGGGATGGTGCTATTCTTTACGTCCGACACCACACGGAACATAGAGAATAGTTCTATACAAATAGATTACAGTAAACCAATACAAAGTCTATGGTTTTAAAATAACATGGTAAATCATTAAATATTGTGCGTATAAACTTACATTTGCAGTTGGAATGTATGGGGGAACATGTTTTTCTACTGCAATGTTAAGTTTGTTCTTGGGATGAATTCATCCCAACTGCGGAACCCTCATTGTGCGTCCGACACGCACTTGGGCGGTTTTTTTCAGAAAATAATGATAGATAGGCAGATAAAGTCAGGGAAATTAATTGTTGACCAAATTGACTAATAACTTAAATGGTCCATATCTTCAAATCACAACAGTGTCATTTGTATGAAAGGGTTTAATCAAGGCAAAGTGACGTACTGTGTCAATTTGTTAACAGTTATTTTCCTGACTATAGTCAGGAAAATAATTGTTAGTGTGTTTAGTGTTGTTGTTGTTAATTGTTGTTGTTGTAACCAACTAGAAATGTAAAAATGTATAAAAAACAAGACTAAGAAAACAAACAACAAACTTACTACCTCATAAAATAGGAATGTCTAGAGGACATTCACGAGACAACTTAGTAGGCAAGTATGCAAATACATTATCAGAAATAATTTGTATAAATTTTAATGTGCATTAAAAGATAAAATAGAAGCAGTTACATTAACCGACGATCATCGCCATTTTGTATGTTATTGCCGTCGTTAAAACGTTTAATAGACACGTTGATATAAAATACTTTTGATTATCTGTAGTGTAGAATGTTAAAGGCTAGTGCAGTCTAACGCGATATCGCGGGCGCGGCAGGCAGCAATATGCCTGTCGCGCCAGCGATATCGCCCAGTCTGCACGAGCCTTAAAAGGAAATGTTGTTGGTGTAGCCATGTGGCCCTGTGTCTTAACCGAAAGCAATTGTCGCGCGAATACGCGATTATGCGATCGTATGAAGTGTGATGTAAAAACGCGAATTGATTGATCGTGCGAGTAAGTCATACTCACATAAACAAGCGCGTTTATAGCTTTTGTCGCTGTCGCTTTCGGTCGGCACACGGCCTCTGGAGGCCGTGTCCAAGCCTCACAAAAAATGACATGAACGCAACGATCGCATATTGCGCAACGATCGCTTTGGTTAAGATGCGGGGTAAAGCCGTCTCCAAATAAGCGATCGTTTGGGAATACGCGTCACTCGCGATAAATTTTTCGTCAGTCATTTGTTCGGAAGCCCTAAAGGCACCCTCTGTCAGCGCTACGAAGCGTTCGGATTTGCTGAACCAAAACTGAACGCGGCGATCGCGTATTCGCGCGACGAACGCTTACATTAGGACACGGGGCAAGTCATGTTGATTTTGTACAGAGTTAATGTAATGCCATTGGTATTTCTAAGCTATTTTGTTCTTTTTATTTGTATTTTTCTTTTAATAATATGGAATAAATCAACTGGAATAGTTATTACTTTTAATATGTACTTAGACCTATTGCATGAAATGTAATGGAGGATTTTTGCTTCTCGTCATCATGCGACATTCTTTTGCTAGATATTTATAAAAAAAAAAAACACTTTTAGGGACTACAGATTAAATAGTACTTACTGGGTACTTGGTATGATTCTCAGAATAAAATCAAATCAAATCTTTTTTATTGTGGGCAAAGGTTATACAGACAGTTGTTAGGTAAATTACAGAACCTTTATGTCCTGCCCAGTAGGTTTACAATAATAAAATATGTCAACATGCAGTATAAAAAATGTAGGTATCATTTATCTGTATGGTGACAGATTGTAGTAGGTACTAATTGACCGTGTAGTAAGCTTTGTCAATTAAAAAAAATAAGCAATTTATACTTGAATAGTGGGAGTTCCTTGATGTTTAAAATGTCTACAGGTATTTTATTGTAAATTTTAGATGCCATTCCAATAAAAAACTTTTGCCCAGCAGTTCTATGTAGTATACTAGATATTTTAAGTGTATGTCTTTTTGATTTTAGTTCACCGAAGACATTTTTATTTATTTTAACAAATACTGTTCAACTTCATAGATATAAGCTGATGGAAAGGTCTACATTTTAAACTTTTTAAAATATGGATCGAAAGATTCAAGAACAAAGATACCAGCAGGCTTAGCATGACGCATTCTATTTCTTCAAAGAATAGACACGGCTCTTTCTATACAAAGTGACATTTCGTTTCTCCTTTTTTGACATCCCACCGTAGAAATCCTTCTACATTAAAAAGGACCGAGACTAGATCGTTAGAAACGAAAGACAAAATGACAGATTGTAGAAGGATTTCTACGGTGAGATGTCAAAAATGGAGAAACGAAATGTCACTTTGTATAGAAAGAGCCGTGTCTATTCTTCGAAGAAATACAAAGCGTCATGCTAAGCCTGTTGCGCGAACGCATCTTTTTTGCGCTTTAAACACTGATTCTTTATTTGTGGCGTTGTCCCAGAATATAAAATCGTATTTAGTAGTTGATGATATGTAGGCATGATAGGCAGTTAATGGAACTGCTTGATCGGACCATATCAGGACAGACATTTTTTTTTTTGAGGGTGGGAAATCATCAAATAACTTCTCCCGAGGACAGACATACTATTAAATCTATACTATTGGATCTAAAACCTCTTGCTGATCAATAAATACATTCTTTTCAACGGCAAATAACAAGTTAACACAAATAACTCTTCAAGATCCTAATCGCCACGCTAATCGCAAGTCATACTCTAATAACCGATACACACAATATCAAATATCACCATACATAACGGTGCGCCAGCCCAGCGCCGTCACTTCGGGGCACTTCGGGACAGCTCGGGTCGCGGTCGGGTGACCCGTCCGATCAATTGTCACTGATCAGCTGATAAATAGTGCGACTCTAATTATGTGAACTTGAATTTTATTTATAAGACATAGAGTAAGTAAAAGGTAGATGTTTTGAAGAAACTTAGGAGACGTTATTGACCTTCCTAATCATGGGACTCAATGAGTCTTGTTGGCAAATAAATATGTATGTAAAAGGACCATTTAACATAATTATACCCCTGCATGTTTTTCCCAAAGGGTTGGGTAGAGGTATTATACCCACATTTCCCCAGTTATATTTAAGTCCCTAAAAATAGGGGGTGAGCTTATTGCCACTAACCGGGCACGAATCCAGACATCGCGCACCGGGCTACTATTGCGAATTTTGTGATGGAAAAACCCTATATAACGACCTAGGAATCGAACCCAGGACCTCATGCTTAGCTGTAGCGCTTGCGACCACTACAGCATTTCATCATCGTTTCAGCCGAAAGACGTCCATTGCTGGACATAGGCCTCCCCCAAGCACCGCCACTTCGACCGGTTCTGTGCTTTCCGCATCCAGTGGATTCCTGCGGCCTTCACAAGGTCATCGGTCCACCTTGTAGGAGGCCTTCTTACGCTACGTCTTCCGGTACGCGGTCGCCACTCCAGAACCTTTCGGCCCCATCGGCCATCTGTTCTGCGAGCAATGTGCCCTGCCCACTGCCACTTAAGTTTGGCAATTCTTCGGGCTATGTCGGTAACCTTGGTTCGCCAGCGGATCTCTTCATTTCTCATTCGATCACGTAGGGAAACTCAAAGCATAACCCTCTACAGCATTTACTACACATTAATAGATTTTTTTTTGCTTAAGGCTAGTGCAGACTGAGGCGATATCGCGGGCGCGACAGGCATATTGCTGCGTGTCGCACCCGCGATATCGCGCTAGTCTGCACGAGCCTTTACCTGTTTAGTTTCGAATAAAGTCGCAGAACATCAGGATCATGATCCGAAATAATAACTAAGAAGTTTCAGTTATTTTGTCAATAACCCTGTATAAAATTGCCAAAACATTTTGCACCCAGCCAGCCTTGATAACCTAAAACGGAAGATAATTTAGCTGTGCACCGGTTATTAGACCTGTCCAAATCTGCAACAATTGACCAGCACCGCAAGCTTTCACCATGGACCTACAGGGAACATGGCCGGTATTATGTCAAAGAACAATCAAAGTACACTAAATAGTTCACCCAAGTAAGTAGGTACATAAAACTCAATGTCCTGTAATAATCATTGTTTGTAGTAGTCGTCTACATTATTTTAATCTATATTATTTCACTATCAAAGCTACGTAGAAAGTCGAGTCTGTTTACACTCTACGACTTTTAATTTATTTTCAACGTTTTCTCTAATTACCAACGCAATCAAACATAGCGGGATAGGTCAGGAATAAAATTGTATGACATTGTGAAGTGAGTGGCCAAATTATATGATAATATGGAAAAACATTATTCATTTAAATGTGTTTGTGTGTTTTTAGGGTTCCGTGGTCAACAAGGAACCCTTATAGTTTCGCCATGTCCGTCTGTCTGTCTGTCCGCGGCTTAGCTCAGATACTATTAGTACGCGAAAGCTGTAACTTTGGCATGAATACATATTAATCACGCCGACAAAGTGGTAGGTAATATAAAATCTTGAAAAAAAACAACATTGTTGTGGTTACCTTCCTTGCACGTAAAGTGGGGATGATATTTTTTTCTCGTCTATCATCGTCACTCAGCTGTGATGAGAGGGGTCCCCACCCCTGCCAGCTAAATGGCTGTTTTAGGAAATGTGAAAAAAGTCACGGCGGGAAAACCATCACAGCTGAGTAGGCTTTACAAGTTAACAAGTAATAGTCGGCCAACTTAAATATGCAGTTGGAGAATTGACCGTGACGTATATCCCTGACGTTTATCGATGTATGGGAGAACATGTTTTTCATCTACAATGTTATGTTAGTTTTTGGGATAAATTCATCCCAACTTCCCCACCACGGAACCCTTCACTGTGCGTAGTTCCTACGTGCACCTGATCAGTTTTTTTTTTACTTTGCTTCATCGCCCACACCACCATCCATGAGTCCGATTTTAATAGAAGATCATACATGCAGTTCTGCATATCAGACAAATTCTATTCGTTAAATCAAAAGGTACACGGAAAAAAAAAATGTTTTAAATTAAGACAATATCCTTTTGGTCAAGACAAATATTGATTAATATATGGGGAAAACAATATATTCTTGAATGAAGTAAAATTTTGTCTTAGTTTTATTGTCTTCTTCGAAGACATTATACTTAAATGAAGAATTATTAAGTTTAATTTTAAGAATATTATTTCTCTCTTAGAATATTTTCTTCAATTAAGATTATTATAGTCTTGAATCAAAAATATTTGCTTAAGTCAAGAATAAAAACCAAGTATTTATTATTCTTAATTTGAGTAACAGGTTTTAACAGGTTTTCTTGGACTAAGTACATTTACTTACGTTAAGAAAATATTTACTTGGATTGAAACAATTTTTCTGAGAATATTGATATTCTTTGCTGAAGAGATCCTTTTTTTCCGTGTAAATCCCACAATTCGACCACGACAAATCGTCACCACTAAACAACACCCAAAACTAGTTTAAACTTACCGGCCCGTTCACCAAACAAGCTATGACTATTGACGTGCTTTAATATAGTGAAATAAACCAGGATTAACTATAGATAATGATGCTGTAAATACCTTTACGGTAAGCCTCCTTGGTAGATAGGCAGACGTATTGAGGCGACCTGCGAAATGGGCGAATATCCAACAGATTATGTACTTAGTAACTGATATGGCGCTGTGATGTTTCAGCTTTCTAAGTCCTTGTCAGTTTAGCATCGGTAGCGGCTTATTGTGTCCATTTATGTGCGATTAGGAGGATATAGATTATGGAGAAACAATACCTACTAGATTGGATATCTAGAACATTATGATCTTATTTATTCTTATTAAGTAGTCTAGAAGCATCCATTGATAAACATGGCGCTTATCTCCTTAGTACCTTTATTAAAGACTGCCAAAACTCAAACCATAATAACCGCACTCGGCAGACGATCATAATTGAAAATTCTTACGTTGTGCGTGTACGTAGGTATTGCAAGGTATGCAAACAGTTCGACTTTAATATTTCTAAAACAAGTGTGACCTCGGCAAAAAGTGTTTAGCAATGAATTTCTTTAAAGCTTAAATTACTTAGACTTTGTTTTCTTTTTATTTTTTTAATTGAATCAACGATTAACATCTTGGTTCTTATGGGAAATAACCTGTCACAATTATATTAGTTTTTACATATTTTGGGTGGTGATCTACCTGCAACTTTTTATTTTTTTATATTTATTTGTGTATATTTTGTTCCACAGTACTTTTATACCAGACCAGCAGCTCTAGCCGTGAAGACCTGTAATTGGCTGTCAGATTATCATACTGTTATTTATCACCATTATATTTAGCTGTAAGTTTTCCAAAGTCCTTAAATAAATAAATAAATAAATAAATAAATGATAATTGTATTTTTTATCAGCAGTTAGGAGGGTTCTACTGTTCCTTTTGATATCCCTAGTCGATGACTTTCACGGTACTCTCATCTCGTTTTGTTGTGTCGGCAGAAACTATGTGACATGGAGTTTCTTGCACGTTCTTCTCCGTAGGAACCTACTACGCTTTGAAATGGGCAACTAGCTTCATCTTTCTGAATGACCGACTCCATTGACAATTCAAAAGTGCCTGTAAATGGTTTAATTGAAATAAATGCTTTGAGTTTCAGTTTGACGATATTTACCTCGCTGTTCAAATAGATTATCTAGACAGCGAGGTAAATAGTGAAACTGACTACCCAAAGCGCGATCTCTTTTTTTTTTGGTGCCTCTCCAATTACTGAAGGTTAGCCATCAACCCGAGTATTTCTCTTTTGAGAGGTGGAACAGCTCAGAAGCACTCGTGGATGTTCAATTTGATGAGAAAAAGAGATGATTTGATTGAGAAAAAGGTTGAGACCAAGACTTTTTCTTAAGCCAACAGTGGGTTTCCCCGCTACTTTGCCCATTATTAGTTGCAGTAAGTCTGGCCTCTTTTGCTGAGGCAAGTGTTCGAGGTAAGCCACCTTACATTGTTTAAGGATCTTGGAAAGCGCGATGGAAGTATTCATGTTAGTTTTGTCACTTTTGTGGACGTTTTTTTAACCAGCACCCGCAGCAGTAGTCGTAGCTGTTTTACCAGCATATCTATTCTCAATTTTGACAGCTCCCTTGAAGATCACTTCACCTAAATTTTCGCGGTGAGATTTTTACAAAATAGACAGGTTGGAGTCCTTGACTGCCTTTGATACTCTATATATTCCTAGCATGTGTCAATCAGCATAGAAAGTGGTATGAAACATGTAAACATGTAAAGTCATGATATAATTGACACACCACCATGATTCTGTCGCGTGATAACACACGACATTAAGGACGTTTCATACGTGACGTATGTTTTCGCACGATTGATCGCGTAATTGACATGCTGTCTTACTTTGCTAAATAACGAGTGACAATACAATTTTGTTTTTATTGTAAACACTTGTTACACATATCATTTCTGGTTATTATATTACGTTTAATAATTTTTAAAGTATGTTCTGTTTTCTCCATTGAGCTCATTGTTTTATGATCACTTAGCTCTCATCATAATTATCTTCTTAATCCGTTAGGACATTCCTGAGGGATAATTTCCGACCTCTACGCGGGCAAAGCCGCGGGTAAACGCTAGTTTATCATAATTTTCATCCTGATCTCTAAAGTTCATACTTATTTATATGCAAGCGTCGTTATAAAAGCTCATTCTTTTTCTTTTTATTTACTACAAGATGCATTCATCTCTTATCGAATTGTGCAGCAAGTATACATCAGCTAGTACACTAGACAAAATCAAACTGGTTGCAAATTAGTTGTATAATTTATTATTTTTATGATGTCATAAAAATAATAAATTACTTTAACTCACACACTGAATTTTAACCAATTTTTTTTTTGGTAAACATGTAGTTTTACTATGTTTGTAAATATGTCAGCACATAATTAATTTATTTTAATTTTAGTGTATCGACTTCACATATAATTATATAATGAATGTACCTATACAAAATATTGTAAAACATTTTAAAAGAGTAACGGGGGAGTTTCTTGCCCATTCTCCATACGAAACTACCTTTTGGAAGGGGCGACTAGAATAAATTCTATTTTATTTGTACATTTTGGATGTTCAAAAGCGTCTTTTATGTGCTTATTTGAAATAAATAATTTGACTTTGACTTTGAACCTGTCTATCTTTTCTGTAAAAATCTGCCCGTGGAAATTTTGGTGAGCTTATAAGGGAGCTGTCAATATTTTTAATCAGGTGAAAGGCATCAGGTGAAACGGCAGCTCTTTCAACATTCAACATGTTGGTACAGTAATTGAACAAGTCAGCTGCGTAATATTTTTAGGACTATGGATAGATAATGATATGACATGGCAAACACAAATTGACGCAGTATGCAGTAAACTGAACCAGTACTCATATGCTCTGTACAAATTATCTAAAGTTGTCGATCAATCAGCTCTATTAACTGGCTATCATGCCTACGTATCATCAACCCTCAAATACGCCATTATATTCTGGGGCAACGCCGGAAATAAATAATCAGTGTTTAAAGCGCAAAAAAGATGCGTTCGCGCAATTGCTGGTATCTTTGTTCCTGAATCTTGCGATCCATACTTTAAAGAGTTTAAAATTTTGACCTTTCCATCAGCTTATGTCTATGAAGTTACAGTAGGTATTTGTTAAAATAAATAAAAATCTATTTGGTGAACTAAAATCAAAAAGGTATACACTTAAAATATCTAGTTTACCACATAGAACTGCTCTTCTGGGCAAAAGTTTTTTTGGAATGGCATCTAAAATTTACAATAAAATACCTGTAGACATTTTAAACACCAAGGAATTCCCACTATTCAAATATAAATTGCGAATTTTTTTAATTGAAAAAGCCTACTACACGATCCAAGATTTTCTTAATAATTAGTAGGTACTTGGTACAATCTGTCACTAATTCTTTTTGTAAGATTTGCTTTAAAAATAATAACTCAATTTTGTATAATGTATGTTGACATAATTTATTATTGTATGCCTACTAGGCAGGACACAATGGATCTGTAATTTACCTAACATCTGTATGTATAACCTATGCCCACAATAAAAAGATTTGATTTGATTTGATCTTTTCACGTAAGTTTTCAAGGTCAATTTTTTACAGAATAGATATATAAGAAGAATAAGAATAAAAATAAATGTATTTCGCAAAGATTACATTCTAGTGGATTGAATTCCTAGACCTCACACTAGGATTCCCTGTGTTGTGAGAATTAGAAATATTATTATTATTATTATTGTTGGCTCCTTCGTTCCGTTTACAATTTTATCCATAAATTAAAAATTAAGGTACAATTATATATTGACTGGTAAAGCATAAATCATCGACAATGTAGTCAACCGTTTAACGCTTTAAGGCTCCCGCAGATAGGCGCGATGCAACAGCGCAACGCGACTCAAGTAGAACATGTATCTATGAAAACTTCATGGAAATTGTCCTACCAGAATCGCATCGCGCCAGGATTTTTTTTTTGGTAGGAAATTATCAAATAACTTCTCCCGCTCTGGGCGGAGCTAGGGTGTGTCAGACTCTTACTGACTAAAACCCACCCATGTTCCTTCCATTGCCGGTGTTGCCAGGGGCCTCGGTAACCCTTTCGGACCTTCCCGCGACCCCGACAGGCATCGGTCCCCTACACTTGTGCTGACATCTCTTTGAGGCGCGCGTGGAACACAGCGTGCCGTCGACCCGGGCCCTGGTCCTTATCGGACGGCGAGCTACCCATTGCTCACCGTCAAATGATTATTAAATGATTAAATGATTTGTGAATTGTCATATGTGTTTATATAATTCTCTTCTTTTTTATTTTTTATATTGTTTAATGAATTTTTAATTTTAATGTAATGTTGGTGGTTATTTAATTATTGTTACTGAATTACTGACATACAACTTTTAATTATTGATACATTTTGAATATGTAATGAATTTTAAATATGAAAATAATGTTTATACTTTTTATCATTATTATTATATTATTTTTTCTATCATCACTAAAAATTTTCAACACAATGTATTTTGTAAAGAAATAAATGACTTATGACGTCCGCAAGCCCGTGCCTTTACTCTCACCGTGATACTAAAAAGTAGCATGAATGTAAAATGTCCCTAACATTCAAGATAAAACAAAGGCAGCAAAGCGGTCCGTGTCACAAATATTTGCGCGCGCGCAGTATCGCAACACGAGGTTGATGTACTGTCAACTGTCACAGTTCTCAGTAACGTGGAAAATGAAATTATTGTCATTCATAGTGCACGATTTTTCTTAATGATTGAGAAAATTTAGAAATTTAATATACTTGAGAAAATTTCTGTGCCACGGAAAGCACGTTAAGCCGTTGGTCCCGGCTGTCATTTGTAGATCTTTGGCAGTCATTTGGGGTCGTCAGAAGCTGGAAAGTTGGGTATCGTGTTACCTAGTAACTGGGTTGTGGAGGTCAGATAGGCAGTCGTTCCATGTAAAATACTGGTATTCAGCTGTGTCCGGTAAGACTGGAAGCCGACCCCAACGTTGGGAAAAGGCTAGGCAGATGATGATTGAGAAAATTTAGACAAATCTTAATTTTGCTGAAGGAAATGAAATGATATCGGCATCACTTTAATACCGGCCAAGTGCGTGATTTCGCACAATTAAGGGTTCTGTAGTATGGATGAATTTATCCCAAAAACAAACTTAACTTTGTAGTTGAAAAAAATTTCTCCCATACATCGATATACGACATGGTGAATACGTACGAGTAGTCTTAATGTTTTTTTACAAATTTACATTTGCAGTTGGCAAATGTAAATTTGTAAAACATAAAGACTACTCGTATACACAACAGGTATTATCAAGAATTTTGTAGACTTTCGTTTTGACCTAGACCATACAAATGCCGTTCGGTTTCAAAGGGGATACCTATTTCTTTTCAGTAACGAAAATATGAATATTTAAAAACAATCACAGATAGAATTATAAGATAATAAAATAGTCTGTTCATACAAAAAAAAAAAAAAACATGAAAATATAAGTAGGTTGCAAGTAATATCGTTTTTTATGCTTTGGGTGGATATTAATTACTTCCTGAATTTTTATTTCATAAAGTATTTGACTACAATACTCAAATATTCACTTATAGAATTGACGTAATATGCTTTCTAGTCTAACATAATTGTTTTGCTTAGGTTACTTGCATTATATGAAGGTGTAGTAACAGATTTAAAAGTCACTAAAATCATATATCTGCGCCTTAAGAGATTAAACGGCCTAAAACATTTGCAGTAAAAGTTTTTGCTTTAAGGTAATCCTATCCTTAGATTAAAGACTACGTTAATTTGCCATGTTCTGTGGCCATGTTATATTATAAGCATTTCATACGACTGTCAATGAATGGCGGTTGTGATTTGAATATATGGACAAAAGTGTGTAAATATTAAGTTGACATTCAATTTGATAAAAAAAATGATTTCCCCAGCTTTACATACAACTATTGTTATTGATACAAGTGTTAAGATAGGTACTATCATAGCGAAAGACAACTACTACAAGACGGGAAGTATTATTTTATAACTTTTCCGTGTAACACAGATGTTTTCGTATTATAGGAAAATTATATAAAAGTAATGACGTAAATCTGCAAGCCACATTAACGGAACAAATGGTTTTAAGCCTATAAGCCTGAAAAAATAAGATAGTTGCCACATTCACGTATTTTAGCTTTGTATAAAGATAAAATTATTTAAGATGAATGTCAAATAAAGACTTTAAAAGAGAGATTTTTCACCTGCTTAGGAAAATAATTATACGTTGAATACTAGTAACTTTTCTTCAGGTAAGAAAGTATATTATTTTGCCATTAGGCCATAATGTGTACGGTGTAATAGATGTGCCAAACTGTAGGGGGAAGAATAAGACACGTTGTATATAACTAGTGCTGTGGCAATAAGTGTCTACAGTACAATATTCCCCTGATGAGGTCTACCTGAAAAAAACATGTGAGGCAGAAGAAGTCTACTACACTTTTGGCCAGCCTTGAGATTAAATTCAGTATTATGATGAGGTAGCATATATTATTATTTTGTTCCTATTTACATACTATAATATTGTATCTCTACCTACACAATCAGAAATAGAGTAAAAGTCACTCTTCCGACAATATTAGAGATAGTCACTAAAAATAAAATGTCCCATAATCTCCACAATCAGAAGAACACTTGTCTTTTCCGCTAAGAATACCAGATTAGGTATGTAGCTCTTGTAGTATACTTCGAAACGTTACCACAAGAACACGCAAAGAAAATAATCTCAATATTTAATTGCGCGTCGTAATAAAAATAGCTTCATAAATCATAGTGTCAACCACATCTCAGTGAGTCTGAGCTCTGAAACAACATGGGCGATAAGATAAGACCCGCGTCGGAATTCAGTCACGCTCAGGCTATGGACAACTTCGGGTACCGCGAGATGGGGTGGCCTTCTCCTCTTCAGACACCCTCTCCCACCACACCCTCGCCCTTGAGAAACCGCTACCGAGGAGGTAGCATCAGATCCAGAGCACCCAGAGAACCTGAAGAGTTTCCCCTTAATTCAAACTACAACAAAAATGTCCGGAACATCGATCTTTTGGAGTCGGCTCGAGAACCAGGTAAAGCAAAAGAATACCTTTTTGTGGGTCCATCGCCACCTGCTGATGATGCTCCTAACATGTATCACAGTTTCGATGTCCTCGCGCCAGACCCCGAAGCCAGGTTGACAGAAGAAGCTGCCAGAAGAAGTTTGTGTGAAAAGGCGTTGTCGCTAGGAGCTGCAAGGTTTTTTGATGACGTTGAGTGTGGTTTAATAACCACGGATAATATTGAGGAGCACATCAGCTCTGCGCCTGAAGTGGTGGTGAATTTAACATTAATGTGGGCAGCGTTACTTGCAAGGGATGAACTACTGCCAGCTATTTTAGAAGCAGGTGCTGATATTCACTACTCGGAACCAGCAGGACTGACAGCCTTGCATCTAGCCTCATTTAGTGGCGCAGGGAGAGCAGCTGTCTTCTTACTCTCTCGTGGAGCTGATGTTGATTTTGCTCCAAAATATTTCGCACCTCTCCATTGTGCAGCGTTCGGTAATTCTTTGGAAGTGGCTGAAGTACTAATAGCTAACGGTGCTTCGTTACATGCTGTTGTACAAAGAGCTGGATGTGAAGATAACCTAGTGCATTGTTCAGTGAGAGCCGATGCTGTGGAGTGCATGGAACTCTTCATAGAAAGAGGTGTAGACCCTGCATATGTTACATCAGGAGGATTGAATGCCTTACATTTGGCCGCTGAACTTGGTGCTCAAAGATGTCTATCATTTCTACTGAAAGAGACAAAGATAAGTTGTAACGGTGTGACCAAACAAAGAGATAAGGAATGCACCGCAATACACTTGGCAGCGACTAGAGGTTACTCTGAATGTATAGAGCTTCTGTTATCAGATGGTGCAAAAGCAAATACGAAGAATTACAGAGGTTTCACTGCATTACATCTTGCTGCTAGATGTTCAAGTATTGAATGTGTTGAAGTCCTTCTAAGAGATGGTAATGCTGACCCGAACGTTGAAGACTACGATAAAAGGACACCATTGCATGCAGCAATTGGTCGAGCGGAGCGTGCATGTGACATCATTGATATGCTCGTAAGTTGGGGAGCTCAAGTAAACAAGAAAGATGAATACGGATATTCACCGTTACATTTGGCTGCAATGGATAATTTGACGCAATGTGTGGAGACTCTTATTTTCCTTGGTGCTGATGTAACTTCGAAATCAAAGAAAGGTCATACAGCTTTAAGTGTTATTGCTAGGAAAACTCCAAAATCACTAGCAATATTGAGACATAATCTAGATTGTGGCATTACTCTGAATCAACCAAGTGAAGCTAATGAAGAAGTTCAAATTGAGTTTGATTTTGGCAGAATGCTGAAATTTTCTTATCCCCGTGAGATCACATATTTAAACAGTTTGATAGATGAAGGTCAGAAAGACATATTACTACATCCGCTGTGCTCCGCATTTTTATTTATGAAATGGAGGAAGATAAGGAAATTTTATTTGGCAAGACTCATATTTTGTTTTCTATTTGTGTCGTTTTTATCTACTTACGTGTTGACTGCTGTCGTCAAGACTTGTAAAGGCAAATACGCTGAGAAGTATGGTGTCCTAAATGAGCTTTGTCAGAAACAATCGTTATTAGGAGGCATTCTCACCAACAATCCTATAGAGTTCGAAAGATGGGTTCTGATGGCCATCACAGCATTTGAGATTCTTCGGAAATTGACAGGTATAACAGGATACTCTAGTTTCTATCAATACTTTACAACTTTTGAGAATTTGATGGAATGGTTTGTATTGTTGTCTGTGTTTTCTCTTTACAAAATCGATAATGATTACAGTTGGCAGAACCATGTTGGGGGATATGCAGTACTAGGCGCTTGGACCAATTTAATGTTAATGATGGGCCAACTTCCAATGTTTGGTGATTATGTGGCCATGTATCAAAAGGTGTTGACAGAATTCTTAAAATTATTGTTGGCATACATGTGCCTTCTTCTAGGCTTCACAATCTGCTTCTGCGTTGTGTTTCCAAATGAGGAGATGTTTTCAAATCCTTTGATGGGTTTTATAAGTACCTTGTCAATGATGGTTGGAGAGTTGAACTTGAATATCTTGATCAATGACCCAACGAGAGACGACCCGCCTTTAATATTCGAGCTGTCATCTCAAATTATATTTATTCTATTTCTTATGTTTGTCACTATCATTTTAATGAACTTACTGGTCGGTATCGCTGTCCATGATATCCAAGGCTTGCGGAAAACTGCTGGTCTATCTAAGTTAGTAAGACAAACGAAGTTAATTTTGTTCGTTGAAATGGGTATGTTCAGTGCTTGGCTTCCGAAATGTCTTCACAAATATGTTTATCGAACTGCATTGGTATCCCCAGAAGCTGGAAAAGTAATTTTAAGTGTAAAACCTCTAAATCCTCGAGAGAAAAGACTGCCAACTGACATTATGATGGCAGCGTACGAACTAGCGCAGCTGAATAAGGTGAAATCTGGCCAGTCTATCAAAGAGATTCTTTATAAAAACAAATACACATCAAAACTAAAGAATGAGGGTCAATTCGCGCAAGATCATAACTTCAGCTTAGAGATCAGAGGAATGCAGGAAAAGATAGATCAGGCAACATTTAATATGAAGAAGATTGATCAAGAAATAAGGCATTTGAATACCCTTTTAATGGATCAGCAGCAGCTTCTACATAACTTCTTCAAGTATACTGATCTGATACCGTATAGAGCTCCTCACGTTTCAACGCCAGCTTATGCACCAGAGTCTCCAATATTCTTCTCCAGTAATACAAACCAGAGTCAGTATTCTGAAACTACAAATAAGTGATTATTGAAGACTTTGGAGTGAATGAAGGAATTGATACGTAGCTTGAGAAGTTTTTAAGCATTGATACAGGATGTTTCTTTGTGCCTGATGCAATGAAAGAAATTCTTCGGATTATCAAGTAGTAAGGTATAACGTTAGAAATGTATAAAAAGTACCAACATTTTTTTGAATCTAAATCTGTAATAAGCTTTTTAGATATGGCTGAAACTTTTGGTCGTGACGAGGTGTAAATCAAGATCAAAACTCATGATTTTCAGTGCATTTTGGTTAAAATGTAGATGATTAAGTCAGGGTATTATTGTGATAGACTTAAGTGTGTTATTATTATTTTGATTATAATCTCAGTATTAATTAATATTAACTAATTTTAATTTTTTTGCCAGCGTAAATTAAACATCTATTATTTTAAAACACAGTTTTAAATGCTATGTTACAGATAAAGACGATCTCAAAAACCATCAAATAACATAAATATTGCAAGATTTGTTGATAAAAAATATAATGTATGTATGCTTTGGCGTTCAGTTTCCTGCCTTATCTTATAACAGAAAACGTTATTAATGTTATCACTCCAAGGTAAAAAATATTTTGTTAACTCTTTATAACATACCTTAAAATGAAGTAATTTGTTTGATTAATTAATTAATTCATGTGACACGATGAAGTCTTACAGTCAATAATATCTTATGTACAAGCCGTCAGTGGTTGATGTTTGATAACACTATGTTATATTATCAAGGTGGCATTTAAATAAATATTTTTTTTTTGATAATTATTTTTCATTTGCCTGTAATACCCAAACACTATAAGAACATAATTCTTGACGTTCTGTGGCTGTAAAAGGTTTAGAGCTATATTTACTGTGTTGTAGTTAAAAAAGAAGGTAGGTATTTTAGATAGTAGATATGGGAAACTTCACATCGGTTTTAAGGTGGATCCGCAGATGTAGCCCGCGAAATTAAATATGTATATACAGAATTATAATCATTAAAGTCATTAAATCACATATCTCTCTAAGTTAGATTTGTTTCTTAAGAGGGAGATTTATGGAACAAATCTAACTAACAGAGATGTAAGAATGATTATAATTCCGTAAATACATATTTGTTATGATCGCGAATAAAATTTTGATCAATATAAAACCTGACACTGACCAGAAAGTTGTAAAAAACGTAATAAAATTTTAAATTCGCGGATTCCATTGCGGGTCCACCTTAAACCAGAGAATCCCGCCCGGGATTCCCGACGCCCAGGGCGTCTCCTGCGGCGGCTAGGAGCGAGAGGGCGTGAAAATTGACTTTCCCTCAACCGTCCTGCCTCCTCGCGAGCATTACTGTTTTGCAGAAGGAGGTGACGGCTGCATGGGCAGCCGCCTGGGCATGGGCCAATGCACTCGCTCCGTTCCATGGCCTGAACCAGGGCTGGACTCGAGAGATCTCTGCAGCCGATCGCCTGCACGAGGACACGGCGGTGCTCTGCCCAAGCCGCGCAGACCTCCACCGTATTCTCCACCGTGTCCTCCGGGCGATCCACACAGTGGTGATATCCGGGCGTTTCTTCCCGCCTTATCCGACACAGGAACCTCCCAAAGCTGCCGTGTCCGGTGAGGACGCCGTGGCGCCTCTCTTGTCACTCCTCAGAGAGGGGACTTATCGCCGCAATAGTGGAGTGCCCAACCTACTTCTTACTTGGTATATTCATACACGTATCGTGATTTTCTAGTTGGGTCCTAGTTGACGTTAGTTCCCTGAAACTCAAAACGAAACCATTCGCATTCCTAACATGCAAGGCATTCAATTTCGGCGTGTAATTTATTGGAATCATTGTAAAAGTTTATAAGCATCTGAGAAAAGAGTTGCTTAGTAGATGTAACGGCTAACTGCCACAAGTTATCAGCCTGGCCCTGTTCTAAGTAGTCTCATATCAGCATCCATTCTATTTGAAGTTTACTACCATTTTAGTGAACATTGGACATGGTCACTCATCCTTAGACAGACCGCACCAATTGGAAATTTTTAAACCACGCGACCTTCACTTTGCCACTAGCCCCTGCATAGTGTGTTATTTTGCTTTAGTTTCGGATATGTTCATTTTGTGTTGTGTTTTGGAAAGCTAACTATAAAAAAAACTCTTATTAAAACTCCGCCAGCTCTAACTATGTACTATAGTTTAAGAGAAATAAATGAAATCGAGAAAAATCCTTAAAAACCATAGAAACACAACAGATATCTCGTTTTTGGATTTGATTTTTACACTACCTACTTAAATGTTTTAAGGTGTGATAGGAATTCACTATAGGAACCATTTTTTTCTTGAAAACTTTAAAAATCTTGCTCACACAGGTGCGTATAATTTTTTTCCTATGGTTTTGTAAATGTTTTTTGTCTGGTAATTCACTTCATGGTCATGCTTTTTTTTAATGCCTAGATGTTAATCACTACAATAACTATCGCCACAAAAAAAAACAGATGCAACAAACCCCGGATTTCAGAAATATTGACGAAATGGTAATTCAATCAGATAGCGAGGATAATTGACTTAATCAATTGAACTAATCAACTTAAATATTAAGTACTTTGTGACAACCCTATTCCTATAGAAATTAAAAAAAAATACTTAGAAACGCAATATCTCCAAGATCACACTAGATAAAGAATTTTCTCAAGTTGAAGGTACTATTAAACATAAGTATATTATGCAAACAAACAAAAATGCGACCCGTAAATAGCTAATTTTATATTTATTTTTTTCGTATGTTAACAGTGGTGCCTATTGTCAAAAATAAGACTGGTGACATGGGCGATAAGAACAATTACAGGCCAATATGTCTTGCCACAATCATGTCAAAGGTTATTTGACAGTGTGCTTAGCGCTCAACTTAGCAGCCATATTCGTATTCACGATAACCAATTTGGTTTCCGTTCTGGAGTATCCACTGACAGCGCTATATTGAGTGTTAAGACTCTTACAAACAAACGCGACACGCGACGCGACACAAAGGCACCGCTTGTAGTGCTACACGCGGTGCCTTTCTGTCGCGTCGCGTGTCGCGCCTGTTTGAAGGAGCCTTTAAGCACACTGTGAAATACTATACGGATCGCTGCACTCCAGTTTACGCCTGTTTCCTTGATCTAACCAAGGCTTTTGACTTGGTTTCCTACGACATTTTATAAAGGAAGAGGTAAATTTGCCGCCAGAGGTGACAAATACTCTAAAATACTGGTATGGAAGCCAGGTCAATAGTGTGAGGTGGGCTGGTGCCCTGTCTAGGCCATATGGGTTGGAGTGCGGGCTGAGGCGGGGGGGGTTATGCTCGCCTACGCTATTCAACCTATACGTGAATGACCAGATTGGCGCGCTTAGCAGCATGCGTGTCGGGTGTCATGTTGATGGCGTGTGTGTTAATAACGTAAGCTACGCCGACGACATGGTGCTGCTGAGCGCGTCAATCTGCGGGCTTAGGACGCTCGTGGCCACTTGCGAGCAGTATGCCAGACTACATGGTCTGGCATATAATGTTAAGAAGAGTGTGGTCATGGTCTTTGGGGCCATGGGTAAGTACCCAGATGCTGTACCTTCAGTGGAGTTGAGCGGTAGGCCCCTTGTGAAGGTCGACCAATTTAAATATCTGTGTCACTTATTGACCACTGGCCTCAAAGATGATGAGGATATTGAGAGGGAGCGGAGGGCGCTGTGTGTGAGAGCTAACATGATTGCCCGCAGATTTCGGCGTGCGTCTAAAGAGGTTAAGCGCACTATATTTAGTGCTTACTGCACGTCTTTTTATTCTTGCAGTCTGTGGGATCATTATCTCAGAAATCATACAGCGCCCTTCGAGTTCAATACAATTCATTCAGGGTGCTGCTAGGGTTGCCCCGATACTGCAGCGCGTCAGGGATGTTTGCTGAAGCTCGCATTGACTGCTTCTACACTGTGATGCGGAAGCGGTGCGCATCCCTAGTTAGTAGGGTGCGGGGCAGCACCAACAGCATCCTGTCTATGGTAGCAAGCAGGCTGGATTGTGCGTTTGTGAACCACTGCTGCAGGGTGTCGGCTGGGCCTGTGACCTTGCAGCAGTGATGTCACATATTGTTTGTGTTAATGTTTTGCTAACATAGTTTGTAAGTTTTTTGTTACTAACACGTTGAGTCTTGTTACTTGATTAAATTAATTATTATTATTATTATTACCAAAATATTTGTTTATTCTCGTTCTTGTGACGTTAGGGACTTGCAATTTTTACACTGTAGGTGATATTTCAAACCAACAATTAATTTGTATTATACAAGAGACTGACATTTGCTTTATTCAAGAAATACAGATGAAATCTTTTTCAAGAAGGTCAGTGACCTTTCACTAAAATATTTGTATCTACTAAATTAAGTGAAATATGCAAACGGGATTTTTTTGGATTGCTTTATTAAGGTTTAATCTATAAAGAGAAAATACTTAAAAGATTGTATGGTTTTATTTTGGCACTATTCTTGGTTTTTTTCTCGTTGACCGGTTTATTTGACTCACTAGCTGTATCGTTGTCCATCAAGATCAAGTGAACAACAACATTTACATAAATACACTGATCAAAACACTCGAATACCGCGGAGCACTTGCACGAATGAGTGAGAGTATAAATGCTACAGATATTCTATTTCACGAAGTCCGTTCGGCTTTGATTGTAGTAGTGACGTATCCCGACAAACGCGCTTGTGTGTAAAAGTAGGTAACGTTAGCAAAAAAATCTGATATATATTCAAGTCGAGATTTAATAATCTAAATAAAATTTTGGTTTTAAAAGTATATACATTTTGTAAATAAATTAGATTAGGTTGCAATAAATACAAAAATATTAAGAATATGTAGGCATTTAATTAAGCATTGGTGTTACAGAATGGAAATTTTATTTTCAATCACTATCAGATAAATTTTCGATTTCCGATTCCGTTTTGCTGTCGTCAGAATCATCTTGTACATTGATTATAAATTCAAAATCGAGATCAAAATATTTCAAGTAGTCTTTTTCAATTTTTTCAACATGAGCACAAGTTTTTTGCCACGTTTCACTGCTAACTTGGCCCAAACTTTCATTGATCAGTCTTTCCGTATTCGTCATGTTTTGCTCGATATTTTTATTTGGATCCCCCAAATATTTTCAATCGCATTTAATTCTGGGTGATAAGGGGGAAGGCATAAGACATCAAAACCCTTGCTTTTTATAAAATCGTCAATCTTGTAGACTACGTGTTGGGCTTTGTACTTCTTTATTGTATCGTACAATTCCAATTTAAGAAGAGATTCATCAAATGCTATACCCTTATCCCTGAGCCATTGCTGCATATCGGCTTTCTTTGTAGATTGCGTCGGTAGTCGTTCAGCCCGTGTGTTGTGATAAGATGCATTGTCTAAGACAATGACAGAGCGCGGAAGTAAATTGGGTAGCAACTTTTCATTTAGCCATTTTACATAGTTATCATAGCTCATATTTGAATGATAATCACCAGCTGTTGAGTTGGCCTTATAAACCAAGGAAGCATTTTCAATAAAACCATCCTTGGTTCCCGCGTGCACTAAAATAAAGCGAGTGCCTGTGCTATTTTTTAAAAAAAACGGAGATCTTTCCTTTTTTTTTGCCCAGGTGTTGTTTCGCACGTGTGTCGAAAGGACGTAGCTCTCATCGGTGTAGACAATGGGCCGACTTTGAGAGCGGTACTCTGTTATTTTTTTTAAATATAATAAACGCCACATTTGTATATCATGACGCTCCGTCAAGACTTTACGGTTGTTCTCTGTTTTGCGCCACTTGCGATTTTTTCATTCAATGCTGTTCTTAACTTAGCTAATGTTGGAATTTCTTTATGGACAATATGGAAATCTTGTACAGTACTGCGAACCACATCGGCTGTAAAATTATCTATATCCACTTTATTATCTCGCTTTCTCCTTTTCTTCATAGGTGAAGTGAATTTTGATGAAGTGGATGGCAATTCCTTCTCTTCTTTTAATATTCTTTGAACTGTTTTTTGGCTCACACCCGTAGCTTCAGCTGTACGGCGTGTAATGTCTCGTAAATGAGACAAATCACAGTTGAGTTCCATTAATGATTTTGTAAATTCATATTCTTCTCGCAGAAAATGATAAACACTAGCTATCATGTTTCGACCCTAAAACAAAATGTAATCAAAATAATTAAGTAATATAAACATTTTATAACACAAAAAAACATTCATTTTATAAATACTTCTATTGCTATATTAAGTATCTTTGTATAACATTTTAATTGAAAACATAAATAAATATTACCTCACTATGGACAACTCTTCTTCGTTTTGTTGCCATGCTGACCTTACTCCGTGAAACAATTTGGCGCGAACTAAAAACCACTACTGATCCGGACCGTGTCCCGATCGACACTGAGCGCTCTCGAGGTTACGCACACAAAAACAATGTGCATGTGCACGCTTGACAACATTCATAGCCAAACGGACTTCGTGACATAGAACATCTGTACACGGTTAGCTGATGCGAGCCATGGGCGCCGCCATATTGGCCCTACTCCGCGGTCGGCTGTAATGCGACATGCGATAGAAGTACGAAAAAAATTGAGGCGATGGAATAAAGGTTACACTTTAAAAAATAAAACTGGCATATCCGCAATTAAGGCAAAATAATACACTGTGCCCTGTAAGCTTAGCTAAATCCTGGAAGATAGTAAGATATTTCTCTATGTATAATATTATATGTGCCCCTTTACCGTGCTTTCAATTAAAAAAAGGTTTTCCGTATAGACATGATTTTATACCTAGATAGTATCGAAAGAATCTCAGCAATATTGAGTACTGCTTGCTAAGTAAACCGGGCCGCAGTAAGGGTCAACACATAAGTGCGACTTTTAGTACTGCGACTGGCGACTTCTTGTAGAAAATTATGTTATTTTGCGACCGAAGAAATTTGTTTATTTAAGTTGAAAATCGTCTTAGATATTGGATTGATTGATTTCATTTAACGGTATTTTTTGAACAAGTTGTCTGATATGACTATGAGTTTTTATAATTCAATTTGATTGTATTTTTGCACGCTGGAATAAGTAGGCAAAATATGTGGAACCATTTTAAATTAAGAACTTTTATGTACTACCTATATTTCATGCGAACTAAAAATATTAAATTCTCGCTTCTGTGCAAAATGATGTGTTAAAACTTCAAAACTGAGATCACAGCTGGTAAATAGATGCCTGTACTGAGTTTATGCATATAAATTGGGCATCTGCCCGAAACCCAACACACACTGACAGGTTATTTTTCCACATTGGACCGAGGGGGACCGTCATGGAACCAATACCAACCTATTATAAACCCACTGCAGGCCAAAGGCCTCTTCTCGTTGCTTGTGCAAGACTAAATGGCGATTTTAGATTTATATTAAGGCACTGACAAGACCTAATTGACCAAAATAGGCTTCTCTTTAGCAAAAAAAATGCCAAATCTGTATAGTTTGTGGTAGCGGAAAAAATATATGTTAATTTTGAACATATTTCCCAGAACCCGGTTGTTACCGAAACACGTTTTGAAAAAAAAAATCGATACTAACGTTAAACTAACCTCTTACCTTGAGTTCTAATCCAAAATATCTGTATTAAATACGTTACGTATTAAATGACAACAACGTCTAATACAAGAACGTCTTATTTGAATGCAGAACTTGGTTGTTTTTTTTATTTTCGATTACTCAACTTAATTTTGAGTAAATAGATAATTACTTCATATTTTGCAATAAATTACAAGCATTTTGTCATCGCACTTCTCTGTCTTTTCTATGCAATCTGACAGTGACCGCGGTTTAGGTGTTGTCAGCGTCTTAATAATAAGTTTCCTCAAGATGTTTTCCTACACCGATGTCAGTGCTGAACAAAATCTAGAAAGTACCTACCTAGAATTGATAAAGTCACATTAGAAGTACAAATGTGACTTGAACCCGGAACTATCGAGAACAGCGGCATTTACCACTGGGCCATCACGACGACAGACCCAGACAATCGAAAAATATTCAGTCGTGTAAATTCTACGTCTCGTGTGCACAGGACCTTAGTCGATAACAATTAAAACGCAATGCAGTCGCCGTCACGCCGACCTTGCGCGTGCGCCGTACTGCTGTGCACATAAGCGATACCTAACTTATTTAGATATTTATATTAAAATATTGATACAAGAAGATAGCGGCTAGACAATTCGATTTACGACGCTAGACTGAATGGCCTATTTTATTACTTATGTATGAGTATTTACCTTTACTTTATGTTCGAGTCCCAATAAATACCTTTTCTTTCTTTATTTCTTTCATTATATCTTTCTTTCTTTTTTCTTTGTTTATTTATTTCTATCTTTCTTTCTTTCTTTCATTATTTATTTATTTCTTTCTTTCTTTGTTAACCTGTCCGGTGGACAAAATATTATTGTCTGGTTAATAATGTCTTTCCGATCGATTAGATATGACCGATGTGTACCTGCACTGTGAAGCTGCTCCCTTTAAAGCTATACAGTTCAGGCAATACGATAGTATGCGTTTATATTTACAACATTCAAAGTAGCAGTCAAATGTCATGCTTTTCAGTAAAATGTTATGCTCAAATATTTAGTTTTAATTTCACAAACGAGATTCAGGCTTGGATGCAGAATGCAGCACCGCCCCCGCCCGCAAAACATTGTACATGCATTTGTGATGTTTATAATGATTTAGTTTTTACGGATATATTAAATTAAATATATTTTAGCATAACTGTTACTTTCAAGGATTTCCGCAAATGAACTTATTATGCTTTTATTTTTTATTCTCAAAACCAATGTACAATCGCAAATGCAATAAAATACCTACAACACAATATGTCTGATTGACATCTTCTAGATGTTAATCTAGCATGTTTATTTTGGGTAACACTTACAATTGAACATACTATTTAAAAATAGAAAAAGTTTCATCAGACGAATATCGAATGACTTACCTAACACTTCGGATTTTTTTTTTATAAATTTCATCTCGCAGGTCATAAAACCCTGGTGGGCCCCTTCGAAACATAAAAAGTCGTATCTATTCCCCCTTTTTCCCTTCCCTTCCTTCCTCCTCCTAATTCTTCCTTCGTATAAAACATTTTGCCAACCCATCTGACCCAGACAGTACCATTTACCATCGCTCCTACAAACACGACCGGCTTCCATTCTAAATGTTTTTATTAGCCACATCAAAGACACCGACATATAACCTATGGCTACCACTGCTTGGACTAAATAATAACTGTTTGAACTAAACTGCTGCTCTGTAATTAACTAACTATCTAAGTAAACTGGTAAAGGTGTTAAGGGGATGCACTAAAGTAGCAAAAATCAAATGTTATTTAATTTGTAGGTCAGTGTCATGTTGATTTAAATATGATTTACTAATGGTTACTTTATTGGGGTTTGGGGAGGTGCCTGTAAAACGCATCTCTTACGCCTGGAAAGAGCGCAACGATCCTTGCTAGAAACAATCTCATTCAAACCATAGAGATTTCCCACGAAGACATTATACGCGTTGTGCCGGGTATTTACAGTAAGACAACTTTAAATTTTCCAGATAATTACTAAAAAACACGTATCTCTACCCCATATGATCCAGGTTAACTTCAAAATAAACGAACTACTCCAAACGTAATTGAATCTGTTAAATGTCACACGGCTTTTGCAAGACGACAAAACGCTTTTCTTTCTGTATATTTATACAACAAAATTAACAGAATCTTACATTTTTATCTGCTAACACTACATTAATGCAAACTTAAAGGAAAGAACTGGTTCTTTACTCTTGATTATGAGGATGTATAGAAACTAATAAATAATGAATCTCATTCTACAAAGGAACACATACATAGAACATACACCTACTCATACACAAACACGAACGGGAACCCACCCACACGTACACACCTCCCACACACACATTATTTTATTTTGTTATTACTTCTTTTAAAATTGTACTTTGTAGCACATACGTTTGTACATTTCTATGTGACATTAGTATCTAAGTCAAATAAAATGGAAGAGGGCGCTGACTCCTGCAATACAGGTACACCTAGTTCAAGAGTCCTGACTCTGGGCTTCAAACAAGTTTACAGAAACTTGTTTGAAGCCCAGAATTCTTCCTACCTATTATATCAATTATGTCTATATGTCAATATTTTAATATTGGGTACTGGTAAAATTATAGATCTAAGACTTCTCTATTTAGTCTGCAGGTGAGATTCTAGCTTCCATCGTACTACATAACTTATTAAATGCACAAAGCGACGCAAGCCGCCCTGGACGTTTGCGTTATGAAAGGTATTCTTTTATACCTTTCATAATTCAAACGAATATTATTTTACACAAGCCATGCGCCCGTAGGGATTTCTATTCGGCAAAAATGATGAAACTTCATCCCCTATTTTCCCCTTTTCGTTACAAAAGGAACTCTTGCGCGGAATTTCAAACTTCTAGACCCAGCTGTTTAAGCTGTGTGTTGTCTGTCAGTGAATGTTTTTTTTAATCAAGTAAAATAACGAATTGGAGAAGAGTGTCCACTTAAATTATTATGAGCAATAATAATCTCAGAATACTTTGAACTACTATGTGCTCCCGTGTCGAGTGCGGATTAACCACTATTGCCAATTTACTAATTTGATAAATAATACTGGGAAATTAAGCTAGTTTGGGGATTAAAGTTTCTGGTTACTTTGAATGAAAACATAGCAAGCAAACCTTATAAAACCTGTACCGAAGCAATGAGCAAGCTTGTTGTTTGTATAAGAAAAGGCTTTGCTTTGCATCGGGATATACCTCACAAGGCGATTTAATGGTTCCAACTTGAACTTGATTTTCCTCACAGTTCGATTAACATTTATTAACCTTCTCTCCTTATCCCGAATTAATGCTGGAGTCAGCGCACAGTCAGTAACGTGTTTTTCTTCCTTTTTCCCTATCAGCCATCATGTTAGGTACCTCACTTACCTTACTTCTGTCCTAACCATATTATCATCTTTCACACAATCCATCCTACGATAGAACAATAGTCAATCCATATTCACTGATTATTACCGTCCTCAAATTCATGGATCATTCTACATTACGATTATTGCACGGCGTAAAGTTAGCGCCCGCCGCTAAACGCAGACGCTGACAACACCTAAACCACGGTCACTGTCCGATTGCATAGAAAAGAAAGAGAAGCGCGATGACACAACGCTTGTAATTTATTGCAAAATATGAAGCAATTATCTTTTTACTCAAAATTGAGTTGAGTAATCGAAAATAAAAAAAACAACCAAGTTCTGCATTCAAATAAGACGTTCTTGTTAGTAATCAAATACGTAACGCATGTTGAAATTGAATCCAGATATTTTGGATTAGAACTCAAGGTATGAGGTTAGTTTAACGTTAATTTGTATCGAGATTTTTTTTTCAAAACGTGTTTTGGTAACATCCAAGTTCTGGGAAATATGTTCAAAATTAGCACATTATTTCCGCTACCACAAACTGTACAGATTTGGCAATTTTTTTCTTAAGAGTAGCCTATTTTGGTCAATTGGGTCTTGTCAGCGCTTTAATAGACTTACGTATGTCATAAGCATCGTATACTATTTTATAGCTCGTGCAACATAAATCTTTTTAATAAATTCAATATATCGCATATTTTATTTATTGAAAAGATTTATTTAAAATAGTATATTTATGGAACTGGAGGGAAGTAGACCATTTCAAACCGCGTAATAAGCACGCGGTCAATACGTATACTATTCAAACCTGGGCTAGGGGGTTCAGGGAGCGGAGCCCTGAAGGACACTGGTAAAAGTCACGTTAATACATATAACGTAATTTCACACAATTACAATATCAATAAACGCCGCAGGTCAAATACTCGAAATTATTTTAAAAAGGTCACGGTCAAGGTTAATTACAGGTCATCCATTAATCTTTACTCAAGAATCCCGGGAATATCAGGTCGAACACTCGAAAATATTTTGAAAAAGGTCACGCAAGGCTAATTAGAGGTCATCCATTAATCTGTACCCAAGAATGCCGGGGTATCAGGTCAAACACTCAAACATATTTTGAACAAGGTCACGGTCAAGGTTAATTAGAGGTCATCCATTAATCTGTACTCAAGAATCCCGTGTGTTCACACAAGAGGGGATGTTAATTTCATTATTTTTGACCTAGGACGGGTTTTTGAGATATTTGCTAAAAACTCTAAAAGGGGAGTCCATTGGCCACATTGTTAAAAACTTCTCTAAAAAGGCGCGAGAAAAAATGATAGATTCATTTTCGCACGGTGTAAAAATAGACTATTTAAGTCACGTCGAAGCGTGCTAAAGTGCGGGTTTAGGTCACACAGAGCTATAAACGTAATTTATTTTATAAAATGACCGGTATGCCAAGGGCTAAGGTAGGGAAGGTAAGGGAAGGGACGTCCGCCGTCCCCTATCATATAAGACCCCTTGGTGGTGGTGCGTAGTGTTCCACGCGTACCCCTTTTAGACGTCGCGGGAGAAGTCAAACACCTCACTCCCCCCACTTGACCAGACGAAGCCTACAGAGGGTAGACACCAGTCGGGGGCTGCGTTAAAGAGTGCTTACATGCCCCCGTAGCCCCCGGTGCAAGTGTGCGAGGGAACACCAGGTGGTTTTAGTCAGTAAAATTCTGAGATAGACTCCTCCGTCCGCCACAGGGCGGGGCACACTCATGAGGATTTCCACAACGATACCAAAAGAAAAAGGGGAGGTAAGGAAGGCGGGCGCTGTCGCTGGGATCACACATCGTGGTCGGATCACCTTGAAGTACATGGGACTGGTGCTCGACAACCGGTGGAATGGCTACCACTTTCGGCGGCTGATGCTCAAGTTGATTGACGCGGTGGGTGCGCTCGCAACTCTGCTTCCCAATCCTGAGTACCGTCTGTAGGCGGTTATACTTGGGCATCGTGCGATCCATGGCGGGCCCCGATCTATCGTAATACTGCCGAAACCACATACTGCGATGGCTGTCAGAGCTATCATGGGGTATCGCACGATCTCCTTCGATGCCGTTTGTGCACTGGCCGGATCGGCCTCGGGACCTAGAGGCAAGGGCCCTCGGTTCACTGTAATGGTGGTGCGAGGAAGCCCGAACGAGGAGTGGTGGACCGATGCAGTAAGAGATCGAGCTTTTTCGGTCACAGCTCCGCGAGGTCCTGTTGACGGAATGGCGGGACATGCTTCAAAAGGCAAAACAAGGGGAGGTTAGGGGGGGTTAAGGTTACGAAGTTACTGGGTTGTGGAGGTCAGATAGGCAGACGCTGGTACTCAGCTGCCTCTGGTAAGAATGGCAGCCGACCTCCACAAAGTTAGGAAATGGCAAGGCAGATGATGATGAAAATGAACGGCAGGTATTAGCCATTGACCACCCGAAAATACGACACTAATTAAACCCAAATAAACAAAGCAATCATTGAAAGTTCCCATACCGTTCCAGCTCATGGTATAGTTTATGAAGTCGCCACAGTGATTAAATTGAGCATTCGTTTGATTAAGTCGCATGCCAGAGTGCGCCGCAAATACACAGATTGGCGCCGACTTAAATACCGGAGATATGCCGGTTATAATAATAATATATCATATGGATTTTCGTTCAAGAAGGGAGAGTTTGTTGGAGAGGAAATTGGGTGTTACTGTGTATACCCTTAGAAACAAATTCAAAGAAATTACCTAATGTACCAACTCGGCCTTCTCTTTATATCTTAGAAAGTATTTTGTATGTTCGCAAAAACTTAGGTCTTTTCAAAATGAGATGTGATTTCCATAATATAAATACACGTACTCACGTACTAGTAAACATAAAATTGTGATACCCAAATTTAGATTAACAAACTCAAGCAAATCTTTTGTTATCAACAATATCCGCTTTTATAACATGCTGCCAAAGTCGGTTACAGAACTTAGAGATGGAAAGTTCAAAGGTGCCCTTATCAAAAACGCATATTATAAGTTTAAAGACTACGTTGAAGACAAGGAAGTTTGGCAATAATTCCTTCCGCACATGTGGCTTCCCTGATACCTGATAAACGGCATAATTATGTCTATTGCTCCTAAATTACGATGTCTATTTTTTTTTTTTTTTATACATACTTCCTTGACATAATATTTTCATTATTTAACATTATATACGAGTATATACTAAATTATAGACATTATATACCTACAAACTATTTATTAGTGGCGTTTGAGGACAGGATATTAATTCAGACTTGTTAAAGTTGTAATGGCAAACATGTCATTTGGTTTAAATAGGTTTTTATTTTATTAATATTTTACATAAATTCTTTTATATTTTGTGAATGTGAACGTAGACTAGACTAACGTGGCTTAGTAGACTAGATTTGTAGACCATTTATTTTTTGTTAAGTACCTGGTACTTCTTGACAGGCCTACACTGTCCTCCCATACCTATTAACACTGTAATTTGCAAACATTGTAAACGCCAATTATTATTAAAAGTGTAACCGTGGAGTTTCTTGGGGGCTCTTCTCCATAGGAAACGATCGATTGGAACTGTGCACCTACTCGTAGCTTCACTGACGTTTCACAAGTGCCCATGTAGGTTTATGTACAATAAAATATTTTGATTTGGACAGATCACCAGGCATGCTCAAGACGTGTTGCTGATTTCAGAATTACATTAACTGTAAATTCAGGATTTTTTTTCTTCACCGATTTCAGTAATGTCCAAGACAAACTCAGATATTAGGTACATATGTATTGAAAAAGTCGCAATGGTAAAGTCGCCAGCACATCAGGTCAAACAAACTGTCAAATTTTCTCATTAAATTTTAAACTTAACCATCAACATTTTAAGGTTTAAAATCATTTGGGGAAGTAAGTAAGTAACTATTTATTAGTGTGATTTTTGGTGATTTAGTAGGTCTTAATGTTTGGTTATGGTAACTCAAAAAACTACCCATCATACACTATTTAACAATACAAGAATTTAAAATTGAAATTACATACAATTAACAAACATTTAAATTTTTTGAATACAAACAATTTTTATAATAAACATTCAGAACACAATTATTATTATTAACACTAATTTACAGAAGATGATGAAGATGTCATGTTCTATGTTCTATGTTAGAGGGTTTGGTTTCCGCACTTAGTCCTTCAGGTGGACCATTGTGCGTGGGCCATGGCGGCCGTTTTTTGGTGGTTATTCCAACTAGCCCCCCTCCCTCCAGAAGTTGATAACGTCTCCTGGTCTGTTTAGAATTTCTGTGTAGGATCTGGGTGCCCCGAGGGTTTCTGTTCTAATGTGGGTGACGCCTGTGCATTCGAAGAGCACATGCGCAACGGTTTCCTCTGCCTCCATGCACGCTCTGCACAGAGGGCTGTCCGCTATGCCTATTGTGTGGAAGTGTTTGTTTAGCGAGCAGTGGCCCGTGATGGTCCCCGTCAACAGGCGCAGGCCGGTCCTGTCCAGGCGTTACAAACGCCTGGTTAACTTACTATCCAAGGATGGTATAGCCTCCTTGGACTGTCTGCACCCCTGTGCCGAGGACCACCAGCTCTCCGCTTGTGTGTGGGTGAGCTCCTGTAGCCACCTGCGTAGTTGATTGAAGGGGATAGGCACGATCGGCTCCGGTCCGCAGACTGACGTGCCGGATGCTCTCCTGGCTAGTTCGTCAGCTGCGTCGTTGCCCAGCGATCCGCTGTGTCCTTTTATCCATTGCAGTGTCACTGTGTTGCGGTTGAATACCGTTATGCGTTCTAGCGCATTGTGACATTCTTGTGATAGTCTCAAAGTACTGTGTTTCTTCCCTAGGGATTGGAGAACTGAGGCGCTGTCGGAGAGTATACGTATATGAGTGTCCGTGACTCTCCTGGCTTCTATGGCATACGCCGCTTGTATAATGCCCACACACTCCGCCTGGTAGACGGTGTTGAACATTCCCAGCGGGCAGGATATGTTTATGTTAAGGACGTGTGAGAAAACGCCAGCTCCGGTTCCGGATTTGGTCTTTGATCCATCGGTGTATACTCTTACCTCATACGGGCCTGAATAGTCACACCGTTCCTCTGTCATTATAATGTTGTAATGGTTTTGGAAACAGTGTAGTTTTGGGGCTCTGTCGCAGGGTGATGCCATCATCGGTCTTCCTTTGATAGCATCCTCCCTTATGCGTATATGCTTGACCTTAGAGTCTTTGCTCAGGGTTCCTGTTATGTTAGGCCTAAAGGCGGCCAGGGCCGCCTCCTCTCGCACGATAAGGTGCAGAGGCGGCAATCCAAGCATCGCCTGTAGGGCGGCGGTGGGGGCAGTTCTCATACAGCCTGTGATTGCTACACAAGCAAACCGTTGCAGTTTCTCGAGATCTTTTTGGGCTGTGCTCAGGTCTGTCCTAGGCCACCAGACTAGTGAGCCGTATGTGATAATTGGCCCGATGACCGTGGTGAATAGCCAGTAGGTAATCTTGGGGTTAATTCCCCAGTTCCTGCCGAGCAGTCTTTTACACTGCCACAGAGATATGCTGGCTTTTGTGATGATGTAGTTGGTATGTTTTACCCAGTTTAACTGTTTGTCCAAGAAGATGCCCAGGTACTTGGTTTCAGTTGACAGGCTTAGGATGGTCCCAAAGAATCGTGGTAGCTGTAAAATGGGCAGTTTCCTCTTCTTTGTGAATAGAACTAATTCGGTTTTTGTAGGGTTTACTGATAGTTGGTGCTTATTGCAGCAATCCTCTACTATTTTAAAGGCTTGGCGCATAAGGTTGCCTGGGGTATTTTCGTGGGTGCCATTTATTATTATGGTTATGTCATCCGCGTAGCCTACGGTGAAGTAACCTTTATCGTTGAGTGTTGTCATGAGGTTGTCGATGACCAGGTTCCATAAAAGCGGCGAGAGGACGCCTCCTTGTGGGCAGCCTTTCGCCACTATGGCCCTGGTAGTGTCGTTCACTGTGATTTGTACAGCTCTCAGTTTAAGCATGTTTGAGATCCAGCCACTTATGGTGGGGTCTATGCTCTCAAGCGCCGTGTTGATGCTGTTGAACATTGTTTTGTCAAACGTGCCCTCGATGTCAATGAAGGCGGCCAATGCCGAGCATTTGTGGTCCACTGCGCATTCAATTTCGGAAACCACGCTGTGCAGCGCGGATTCTGTTGATCTGCCTGTGGTGTACGCATGCTGTTGTTTATGAAGGGGTTTAGCCCGAAGACGTCTCGGATGTGTCTATCGCAGAGTCTCTCAAGGGTCTTCAGTAGGAAGGATGTGAGGCTTATAGGCCTGTAAGCCTTGGGTTGTGTGATTGTGTGTAGTCGGTTTTGCCAGGTTTGGGTATGAAAATGACTTTCGCTTCGCGCTATGCGAGGGGTATGTATCTGAGTGCCATGCAGGCTCGATAGATCTCCGTCAGCAATGGCATCAGATGATTTACCCCACACTGCAGCAGGGCTGGGAAAATGCCATCCAGCCCCGCAGACTTGTAAGGCTGAAAGGTGTCAATAGCCCACTTTAGCCGATCTTAGGTTACTATGTTGCGGGCTCTAGACCAGTCCTGAGTTGGGGTCCATTCTGGTTCAGCCTCCCACCTCCCATCCTCCAGGAGTCTGCAGTCTGGGAAGTGGGTCTCGAGAAGGACCGTACTGGTTTCCTGGTCGGTTAGTGTGTATGAATTATCAGGCTTTTTCAGCGCGCCGAGAGTTCGGTCCTGATCTGCTGCCAGAATCTTCCTTACCCTAGCGGCTTCGTTATTTGTCTCGATGGATTCACAGAATTTCCGCCATGCTAATCTCCTGGCGGTTCTGATCTGTTTATTGGGTTTCTTTGTATAGGTCCCAGTCGTCCGGGAGTCTAGTGTTTTTAGCTCTGTTGAATTGTTTACGTAAAGCATCTCTGAGTTTACTAAGTTCTGCGTTCCACCAGGGGTTCCTCTCGCCCTTGGTTTGTGGCGCTCTTAGTTTGCAGCATGCATGCTATGCTTCGGTTAGGTATTCTGATAGTTTTGTCACGGTGTATTCCAGTTGCGCTTGGTCTCTTAGGGTTACCTGTGATAGGTGTCTATCTAATAGAGAGGCTAGGAGACGTTTAAACCCGGGGACATCGGTGCGCCGCGGATTCCGCATTGGTGCAGGTTTTCTTGTATTGTTAGTTATTTTGAGGCGTATCCTTATATGGTCCGAGCAAGATGGCTCGTCTGATACGTGCCAGTCTGTAATAAGGTTAGTCGCGTTTTCTGTAGCGACTGTTGGGTCTATGATCGTTTGTCCTCGGACTGTGACCTAAGTGGGTTCTGAGCCGCGGTTAATGATGTTAAGGTTAGTAGAGAATAAATAGGTGGATAGTACCTCTCCTCTGGAGTTCGGTGCATCGCTGCCCCATAGAGGGTGGTGGGCGTTCGAGTCGGTGCAGATGATCAGTTCCAGTTTGGCGCGTTTACAGTGCTGCACCAGGTCGGCCATCTCTTTTGGAGGGCAGTGTACATCCACGCCTGGCATGTACACCGAGGCTAGTACAACATCTGGAGCGCTACCATCACTGTGGAGCCTGACAGCTGTTAAGTCTCTGGAACAGAATTGAGTGAGTGGTGTGATAGGAATCCCTTGTGGTAAGTAGGCGCAGGTTCTTGGCTTGTCTGCGCTATGTGTGTTTAGGATCAGCTTACCTCCGATGTTACCGAGGCCGCATATTTTGTTATTTCTGATCCACGGCTCTTGGATCAGTGCAATTGTTCGGGGCTTTACCTCCAGCGCCCTGCGTAAGCTAGCCGTGGCAGTCTGACTATGCTGGAGGTTTGTTTGTATGATGTTGAGGGGGGCGATGGCGACGATGGGGTGGGGTTAGTCGGAGCTAGATCCATTGGACAATCCCTCCGCTGCCTCCACCCTGTGCTGGTCGTCGTGTCGATCGCGCGGTGACGAGGCTAAAAGCTGCTTGTTCCAGCCAGGTGATGATGGCGGTATGGTCTCGTCTTCGTCAGCCATTGCCGCTCGGGCCATGACCTCCTCCAACTTGTCCATATCCGCGTCTATTGTGTCCATCGACGTCGGTAACGTCACAGTCAGGTTCGTCGTGGGATCGGTCAGGGTGGCGGGGAGTTGAGTCGCGGTGTCAGGGGGTTGGGTTGTGGGCCAGAAGCGTACGTATATCGACCCAAGCAGGTATGATATCTGACGCTTCCGGGCTAGGACCCTCTCGGCTTCCTCCGGTGGCACACCTAGGGTCAGATATGTCCCATAGTTGTCACCACCGACGGTAGTTGCCCTGTACAGCGACCACTTCCCTATGTCATACCAAGTATTCTGACGAGTCAGAATACTTTGGAGCCGAACAATGTGCCCTTTATAACGTGGGACGAAGAGTGAGGCTCGGACACGGATCGGTACGTCGGACTGTCTCATCACCAGACCAGTGTCAGATCAGTGTCTGGAAGTCGGATTCGGGGCACGTTGTGGGTCAGCCAGGTCAGAACATGGTCGTCCTCACACCACAACTGCACGGTGCCTTCCGCTACCCGTGGGTATCCGCGGAAGGCAGGGAGCTGTGTGGAGTCCATGTCCAGCATAAGGCTCTCTAGTTTAGTCTTTATATGTGCGGCCTCTTCCTTAGTCAGGTCTCTGGAGGGGGGAGGGAGGCAGATTGCTACGGCCAGCCGCGCCGGGATGTCCTTTGTGGCTCGCGCGTAGGTTCTCTGCACTCCCTGAGCGGAGTGGACCCTCACACGTTTGGCATCCCCCTGGAGCGTGCTCGGTGAGGCTGAGTCATTCGGGCGCTCCCTCTTCACCGGCCCTGTACCGCTTGGTCCAGGCTGCGGGTCGGAGGCGCCCGGCTGAGTGCTTCTTGCCGGTAGCGGTTGGTGTGAGGATCCAGCCCGCCAACCCCTTTTCCGTTGAGGCCGCGGTCGGTCGTGGGTCAATTCGGTGTTCCGGGGTCGACTGGCGGTCCCGGCAGGCTCTGTCGCGTGCGGAGATATTTCGCGCTGGGTTTCCCCTTCGCATACTGGCCCCCGCCTGTATGGTTCCACGTCCAGCCGGTTTTCGCGCTGGGTTTCCCTTTCGCGTACTTGCGACTGGTCACGTGATTCCGCGACCGGCCGTTTTTCACGCTGGGTTGCCCCTTCGCGTATTCGTGGCTGGTCGCGAACTGCCTCTTTGGCGTCCGATCGCGTTTCGCGCTGGCTAAAGCCTTCGCGGGTGCCGTGCTTTCGGTCGCCTACTTTCTTTCCCGAGCCATGATTTTTTCGCGCTTGTGCAGCATGCGTACTCCGTTGGCTGAGAAAGTGCTAGAGCTGCCAGGTCCGTCACCCTTCCCCGTCACTCTCTGTCTGTGCTGTTCTTGGTCCTTGTCCGGGTTGGTGATGCTGTTACGCACGAGGCTCTGTTGCCAGAGGCTTGTGGTAGGCATACACGTCGTAGTGGGTGTTGGCGCGTGAGATGCAGCCAGAGTTGTGTCTGTTGGCGCACTGGTCGCAGCCGTGGTAGGGTGAGATGGCGCGTGAGTCGCAGCCTGTGTTATGGGCGCTGAGTCAGCAGCCGGCCGCGCTGAAGAGCGTGGCATCAAAAAGCAGTTGGATGCCCCCCCCCAGATTATGATGGGGGCTGACCGCCGAAGCGGTGTGGGATTCCCCGGCTCGGCCGGGACCCACCTGGGTAGTAGTTTGTTCTTCCTGCTGCATGGTTGTGGTTGTGGGGGTGGGCTTTTAAGGAATCGAGGTTACCCCTCCTCGGGGACCGACGGGATGTAGGGATAGGTGGGAAGGCATGGTTAGGTAAAGCGGTGTGGGTTCTTGGGGTCACCCTGCGTCTGGGATTTGGCATAGGGATTTGGGGACCGACGGGATGTGTGGATAAGGATGGATGGTTGGTTTGGTGATAGGTGCATAGGACGGAGGTAATAGGTTTCCCTGAGCATGGGATTTAGCCTTCAGGAACTTCTCATGTCCGGGATCTCTTTCGAGATGCTCCGGATGCGGGATCGACAATAACAGTCGGTCCCGCAGCCGGAGTTGGGCTATCCGCAACCTGCCCACCCGCTCGGTTGCAAGAGAAGAAGTGCCTGGCTGTCTGGGTATCCCCACCACAGATGTACGTGTATATTTGTGTTAGAGTGATCCAGCTTGCCCCGAGCTGAAATGAAGATGTCATAATATTACATCACATCACTGGCTACAATAATAACTATGTCAATGGATACATTACGAGCATGTCACTTTAAATACGTAAAAATAACAAAAATAAATAATTTATTTTATCAAAAATTGACAATTTACTATAACCTGGTTTACTGGCGACTGTACTTGCCCGGACTTGAACCCATAACCTGCATTTTATACTGCACATTACAAATTTTAGGCCACAAAATTAATTGACCATTAAAATATGGATAGCCTGGATTACTAGTATAAAAAGACGATTTATTATTGAAAAGAAAAACACAAGCAAAATCCTTTCCTCCACGTCTACCATTCCACCTCTCTTGAGCTATTCCACACTGAGGATATCATCAAAAATACCACCAGCATATAACTAATTACTGCCATATTTCTGTCTGACCGTCAATAAGACATTCCGGCTGAGTCCCGACTATTTATGTACTAACTAATGGGACAGGTAACACATAGCTACTGCTAATACGCCATACATCACACGGGAATGTTTTTGAAGATATTACTGTACATTCTTAACATTTTCGCCAGGTTATAAGGTCATCGCGAAAATATGTGTGTCGGAAACGGCAACACTGACTTATTTTTTTTGAGTTGCAACACTAAGCTGTCAATTGATTTTATTGGTGGAACGTCATTCTATTCTGGGGCGCCGAAGAGGTTGGATCGATGTATTGATTGTATAATTTATTGTTAGATAAAATAAAACTAATAAACACACAGACTCCATGCTTTCAGAAAGTGACGATTGAAGATACATTGGTACCTTCTTTGTTTGATAATTAAACAATTAGCAGAACCACTATCTGATGTTAGAAACAAATAAACTCAGTACAGTTACATCTATATTTAGTTAAATTTGTTCCGACGCACGCTTATCCAAGAATACATTTTTGTCTTGACGAGCAAGATTACAACTAAATTAATGAAAGTTAAGTAGTAATTTGTTGTGATCATAAATTGGCCAGTACATATGCGGTGCGTCTAATTATAAAGCGCGATGTACACTGATTCAGTGTGCACAAATAGATGCGCGTACGCACCCGAGTCACGCGCCAATTTTAGTGTCCCCAACTCGTAACCGATTGACGATACGTTTATAAATTGAATGCACTTGGTTAAATATGGCGAGGAATGACGAAAACATTTGAATTGCAAGTTTTTGTATTGTACACTTTTTTTTTACCCAACTGCCCCGAAGGATGGGTAATTCCTTCAGATACAATTTTCTTAAAATGTGGAAATTTGTTTTTGTTGTCTGTTCAAAATCTAGCGTACACCTATCAATATCATAGAAGGATTAAAGTTTTCTACAATTCTAATTTCAACTAATTATTAGTGGCTTTTGTGGACATGATATTTATTCAGATTTGTTACAGTTGTAATGGCAAGCATTACATTTGGTTTAAATAGATTTTTATTATTTTAATTATCTTTTAAATAGATTTCGTTTCTATTTTATAATAATAATAATACATTCATAATAAAATAATACAATAATAATCCCTCATGACGGGAACCTCGTGAAAGCCGAGAAAGATAAACAAATCAAGTATCTTGACTTAGCTCGCGAGGTTGTCGACGTGTGGGATGTGGACTCAGCAATCATTGTGCCCATAGTCGTACCAGCCATTGGCTTAATTGCCAAGAGCCTCGACCAACACCTAAGGAGGCTCACGTTGGGCAGCTGGATTAAGGGATTGATTCAGAAAGTGGTACTTCTGGATACGGCTCGCATTGTTAGGAGGTTCCTCTGTCGGGAGACCTGACCTTGTAGCTTGGACCCAGTTCCCGATACCGATGGGCTACTATTTGTTATATTTTTAAATGTTTTTGTATTTCTTTATTATATATTTTAACATATAGTTTGATGTGTATTTATTGAAATAAAAGAAAATAATACATTCATTTATTTGCAAAGGTAGTTAACCAGTATCTGAAGAGACAGTTCCCTTCCTTAATACATAATTCAGTTTGTTTACATGCTAGGTACAATGGTAATTGTTAATTTAATAATAATAAATGTTCAATTATTGAGTGTGCAAGTCACCCCCTGCCATTTTATCGGTGTATTTTCTATAAAACATTGGTCAGGTAGGGGCCATAGCCTTTCTATAGTCTTAGGGAACCGATCCACTATAGCCTCCCAAACCCATATAGTCCTGCATCAACCGGGGGTTGTCCTTGGGTGCACCTTCATAGAGCAAACAGGGATAATCGTCCGTTGGTGCCTCAATCCATTACAATTGTCCAAGAGGCCTCTGCGAGTTGGCTTCGGCCCCTCGTTCGCCTTCCAAAGGACCGGGACCCCATGGTCCTGAGATATGTAAGGTCAATGAAATGTAGTTAGAAACGTCCCAGAAAGACATATACTGACCTCATTAATGATGTTCTTCAAAAAGGTCAGGTGCGTAGTACTCGCGCAACCAGCGTGCGTGTATGAGCAGATGTATGAACGTAAACGAAGCAAAAGGAGTATGTAAGGAGCGTAGCTGCCTTCCCCATTGGGAAGAAAGCGTGAGTTTATGTATGTATGAAATGTGGTAATGGTATAAAAAAAACTAAATTAGATAAAATGTTATTGCCCAAGTGGTGTGGTGTGTTGCGCGTGGTGGTGTGTTTTTGTATGTAGGTAATCGTAAGAATTACGATGTGTGTTAGAAGTGCAGACCTTTTATTTGTTTGGATTCATCATCATCATCATCAACATCATCATTTTAGCCGATAGGCCTCCCCCAAGCACCGCCACTTCGACCGGTTTTGTGCTTCCCGCATCCAGCGGATTCCTGCGGCCTTCACAAGGTCATCGGTCCACCTCGTAGGAAGCCTTCCAACACTACGTCTTCCAGTACGCGGTCGCCACTCCAGAACCTTTCGGCCCCATCGGTTATTTGTTTGGGTTAGTGGTCACAAATATGTTTATGAATGTGAGAACGTTGTAGGCCTTATAGACTGTAGATTTGTCGAACATTTTGTATTTTGTTAAGTACCTGGGGGGTAACCATCACCTCTTATAGCAGTATTATTTCAATATTACTTCAGCGTGAGAAAGAGATGGAGCTATATGTCCTGTATAGCTCCATCACTTTCCCACTGTAAAGTAATATTATAATAATACTGCTAAGAGGTGATGGTTACCCCCCTGGGACTTGTTGACAAGCCTTCACTGTCCACACTTACCTATTTAAAACACTAAATACCTATTAACACTTATCTGGAAATATTGTATTCTAAAAGCCAATTATTTTAAAAGAGTAACCGTGGAGTTTCTTGCCGGCTCTTCTCCATAGAAAACGACTAATTGGAACCGTGCACCTAGCTTTTGACGTTTCATAAGGGCCCATGTAGGTATATGTGAAATAAAATATTTTGAATTTGTTTTTTCTAAATTGTACTGTACTCAGACACAAAAAATAAAACCGGAAGTACCGGAATTACTTAGTAATATCTAATTAACTTTTTTTAATGCGAAGACTGCTGTTGGCGTATCACTAAAGGCTCCCGCAGACAGGCGCGACGCGACAGCCACAATTTCTATGAAAACTTAATTGAAATTCGCGTCAGTCTGGACGAGATTTAACGCGCTCGAACTGTCGAATACAACTATCCTATAGCATTAGGGTTTAAAATTTTGCTACAAGCACAATTCGTTCTATTATTACCCATGTATAAGGATAAAGTGTTAAAAGTAATTTAATATTATGTGCGAAACGAGTATTTTTAATTTTAAAATCTTTCGAATTTACGTTACGTCAAGGTACGTCGCGCGTTCGCACTAGGTCTTCATGGTCTGAAAACAGCGGCAGGCAGTACTAAGCGTGTCAGTGGTAATGAGTCAGTGAAAAACATTATAAATATCGGAAATTAAAGTCTTATTGTTAGGGTCATTAATATTATCATCTAATCTTTTTAATATATCAGACGCGTTACTTATATTTATCGCGTGTAAGACTAATATAAATTATCTTCTATCTATTGACATTTTTTTTTGTCGATAAAGATAATTCATCTTTATTACTGAACACCAAAAGGTTTTTTTTTTTGGATGGGAAATCATCAAATCACTTCTCCTGCTCTGGGCGGAGCGGGAGGGTATGTCAGACTCTTACTGACTAAAACCCACCCGTATTTCTTACTATTGCCTGTGTTGCCAGGGGCCTCGGTGACTCTTTAGTACCTTCCCGCGACCCCGGCAGGCATCGGCCCTAGTGGACCCCTACATTTGTGCTGACGACATCTCTTTGAGGCGCGAGTGGAATACAACGCGCCGTCGACCCGGGCCTGGTCCTTACCGGACGGTGAGCTACCTATTGCTCACCGTCCGCAAGCCCGCGCCTACGGTGGCCGGAAATCTGCCCGGGATTCCCAACGCCCAAGGCGTCTCCTGCGGCGGCTAGGGGCGAGAGGGCGCGAAATTTGCCTTTACCTCAACCGTCCCGCCTCCTCCTTCGCGAGCATTACTGCTTCGCAGAAGGAGGTGACGGCTGCCCATGCCCCCTCGCTCCGTACCATGGCCTGAACCAGGGCCGGACGCGAGAGCTGATCGCCTCCACGAGGACACGGCGGTGCTCTGCCTAAGCCGGGCAGACCTCCACCGTGTCCTCCGGGAACACCAGCAGACTTAGCATGACGCTTTCTATTTTTTCGAAGAATAGACACAGCTCTTTCTATACAAAGTGATATTTCGTTTCTCCATTTTTGACATCGCACCGTAGAAATTCTTCTGCAATCTGTCAGTTTGTCTTTCGTTTCTACCGATCTTTGTCTAGGTCCTTTTATATGTAGACTATTTCAGAAGAAACTTTCTATACCAAACTGTCAAAATCACACTGACAACTGACAGTTGTGTAAGGTAGTGAAGACAATTTGCGTTTTTCTACTCGACGGCTACAAAGTATATACGGTTATCTACAAAATCATGATTTTACAGGAGAGCGTTTTGAACGCAAAAGTGTGATAATTAATAGAAGAACAAGGCTATCTTCTCCTATTTTATATCATTTAGTTAATAGGACATTACCAAGGAAATGATGAAGGCCAATATTACTGTAATATGTTTTTGTTCCAAAATACGGTACTTCGACACTTTGAGAAAAATTGTAGTAGTTGTCTTTATATACGTGACTTTTAATATCAGTAAAAATTGAGAATCAAACAGAAAAAAAAATCGTATTAAAACAAAGAATTCTGAGTCGAATTATGTAAAAGAGCGAATTTCGTAAAAAGTGCAGTTGACTCTACTTTGCTGTCGTCGTACTTTCTATACGGAACGTCATTTTGGTAGACAAAACGGCGCTCGTGCTAAGCCTGCAGGCAAAATCCTCTCTACTTAAAATGCAGAAGATAGGAATTTGACATTTTAAATCTTTGTTGTTTGTTTTTTTTCAATTTGGAGGTTGACATTTGCACCTGTCAAATTACTATCTGGGGTTTAAAAACGAACTTTACCTATTATACCAGGCGATCCGTGGAGATAGAAAAAAATGATTAAATTTGACGCACAAAACGGTAAATATTCATTCTTATGGACAATTCGCACTTGACCAAAAAACCTAAGTACGCAAAAATTGTTTTCGTGTAAAAAGGTGAAAAAGGACTCTTATGGATTACACTTTCCCCATACAGTCAGTGTAGACCATACCCAAAATACCATTTCAGACACTAATTTACGTTATCCTCACCTGATCTGACCACGATTATGTCTGAACTTTAAGAGACTTTGACCCCTGAGTTAGTTTCGCCATTTCTTCTCAGGGGTTGTCAGATAGAAAATGTCGACTCCATCAAGTTTTTTTTTTTTATCTGACGTGTAAAACTGATTCTGATATCCAATTTACAAAATAAACAATTTCATTTCATAGACATAAACAGGCTTGGGATTAATTAAGCTACTCCAATGTACCCCCAGGCAACAAACTAATTTCTATTTTTGTACTAAGTGTGACATTGATGATTTTTTATATATACAATGACATTAATATTTACTTTTTGAAGTGTTATATATTTTTTAAATTATTGTGAATGTGAAGACTATGTGGATTATTGTTTTTATTATTTCTCTCAGTTAGTTTTCATCTTGGTCTGGCAGTTTGAGTCATTTAAGCGGCCTACCCAAATGTCCTTTCTTTGGTATTGTTCGTCGAATCGTTGAGCTCCTTAAGTTCTGAGTTGAGCTGCACGATTACTGACAAATGCGTGCACTGACTGGATAGGTCCACTCAATCTGTGTAGTTCTTTCCTCAAAAGACCATTTTAGACACCAATCTACATGGTCTTCACAAGATCTGATCAAGATTATGTCTGGACTTTAAAAGAGACTGTGACCTCTGAGTTTGTTTCGGCCTTTCTTCTCAGAGTAGTCAGATAGGAAACGCCGAGCTCATCTAGTTTTTTTTCTAAATATGATTGACGTGTAAAAGTGTTTGTACAAACCTACTTACAGAGAATAAAATCATTTCATCATCCTCATTTCATTTCATCATTTCATCATAGATCTTTGGTATACACAAATCTAAAACTCTAAGAGATTGTTCGAAGAATCGTCAAGAGTTAATAAAAAACAGCATTCAAAGAATTGAATAATCTCTTTTCCTTATTAGCTGTCTAGGTAACTTACTCAGTACTTATACTGGGGTCGTAAATAATAATTACTGAATGACTACGCTTACTGATGATTTTGTTATTATTTATTATCAGTAAGATTAACATTATTTGGGTTTTTCTTTTCTACGCAAAGTATTTTGGCAGATCTGAAGGGTTTGGTGAATTCCGTATCAACGTATTTTTTTATTTACTATGCATTCAATCACTCTTAGCTAATAACAGTTTATGGCTTGACTTATTTGAGAGAAAGCAAAATCTGCGGGGTTAAGATGCGCCGTCACGGTCAATTTGTGGAAAGGTTTTCAATCATGGCTAGGCCCTCCAAGAGTTGTACCAACGACCTGGTGAAGGTGGCGTGCATCCGTTGGATGCCGGCAGCGAGCCGATGCGTGGAAGAAGCCTATATGATGCAGTTGACGTCATCCGGCTGAGTTAATGATGATGTTTATAGGTATTGTTTGATAGCCACGGAGAGGATAGTCAACCGTTGGTCTCGATTGCCGAATCTGACGACGGGTCTAACGTCGAAATACTGGTAATACCCACGTACCTGAGTTGTGGAGGTCGAAAAGCATTGATTCCATGAAAAGTTTTTGAAGTTATAGAGGTATGAGGAACAGGGTGTAAAGTTCACTCACCCTCCATAGAAAAGGGAGGATTCTCCGACCAGACGGGCGTTGTATCTGGTGGGCTACTGTCCGCCGGTTGATGCCGGGATGTTACGAATGTTCGCGTTCGCATTTGCATATGCGAATGATTCGCATCATTTCAAACACTCGCATCAACACTCGCATTCGCATCAAACAATGCGGGTCAATGCGAGTGTATGCAGGTTGAGACAAGTAGGAGTGGGCGGAGCTTAGCGGGTCGTCATCGCGTGTTTGTTACTTTGTTTCTAGTTGTCACTTGTCGATCAATCAATAAGCAGGTATTGTGATTAAGTGATTTAATACAGTTTCGAGTTGTGGGTTATTTTAAGTTAGAATAAGTTATTATAAATAGTTATTTAGAACTTTATTTTTGTATTGTGACGCCGGGGAAGAAAAGTGAAATATGGCGATATTTCACACCTATTGATCGAGATCATGCGAAGTGCGTCTCATGGGTGATAAAGCAGCTAAATTATTGTTTTTAAAATATAATCTGCCCTTAATAAAACTCGATTATTAAATTTGTTTGTGTATATTATATATATGTACACTGTATAATCTTAAATAAATAAAAATCGATGAGCATACCTTGATATTTCTTTTTTTGCCCCTTCGCAACATTCGCACTCACATTCGCATTCGCACATTCGCCTTACATACACTCGCATCCGTATTTGCATTCGCGACTGTCTAAAATATGACATTCATAACATCCCTGGTCGGGATGTTGTATATATGCCAGTGGCGCGGTATATTTTGCTTGTGCGGTGCAGGATTTGTGTTACGCCGGGTCTTTGATGCGTAGTTCGTGTGTGGCGATGTAGATGCCGCCACAAAATTAAGCCGTTTGTAAATATGGCGATAGAATGGGGGGAACAGCATGTGGAATAGGCTAGGAATGGTATCTTAAGTTTAAAACATCTGGGGTGCTATGAATTTGTTAGTTATTTTATATAATCAAAGGGTGCAACTTCTGAGAGGATGTATGTTCATCAGCAACATCGGTTATTATGAGATGGGAACAGGTAAATAATAATTTACAACAATAGAGTTTCGCTTTTGTGTTTCTAAGGAACCCTAAACTATGCGTTAACACAGAAAATCTTATCGTTAATCCAGATCAGTTACAGGCCACTGCAGGGAAACCCCACTGGTTTATATAAATATGACGGACGTGGTGAAGCATCATTTACTAATTAAACATGGCAGTGCTAGTCCTTCTGACCATAGTCCTGTTCGCAGGTAATTATATAGTTCAAACACATGTCGTCTTTACATATAGTTATATTGTGTGTATCCAAAATATTGTAAAACATTTCAAAACAGTAACTTGTGACTTTAGCTTGTGGCTAAATAAAAACAGCCGCACGGGTCAATCGATCAGGTTAAGCTACGCTTGCCGCGGTTAGTCCGTGGATGGGTGACCATCTTTACATACCAAGACCCTCCGTGTCTCGGAAAGCACGTTATGCCGTTGGTCCCGGCTGTCATTCGTGGATCTTTGACAGTCGTAACGGGTCGTCAGAAGCCCGAAAGGCTGACAACCAGTCTTACCAAGGGGTATCGTGTTACCCAGTAACTGGGTTGTGGAGGTCAGATAGGCAGTCGCTCCATGTAAAATACTGGTATTCATCTGCATCCGGTTAGACTGGTAGCCGACCCCAACGTAGATGGGAAAAGGCTAGGCAGATGATTTCAAAAGAGTAACTATGGAATTTCTTGCAAATTCTTCTCGATACGAAACTAAATTTTGTTACCCGCAACTTGAATCAATTCCATCACTTTCTTGTAAATTTTGACGTTAAAAAGTGCTTTATAATAATGGCCTGCATACAATGAATTGTTTGACTTTGGCTTTGTTCTCCTAGGTCGTAGTTATACAGCTGGGAGTTTGGCACCACGCTTTGTGAGTAGCGTCGCTTGAACAATTGATAAGTCACGTAGCGTGGCACCAAGCGTCAATGTGGCCATTGCATATTGCAATGGTAAAACCACGAGTTTGCTAACAGTTCCTACCACGCAGCGTAGCACCTAGCTGTGTGGCTTCGACCTGGGTGTGCATGACGATCGTCGTCATTGTCCTGCCCGCATCCCAACTTATTTGAGGTCGGTGCAACCTGTCCTTTTCTTCCATAATTCTCTATTAATCATCATTTCGGCCATATCATCATTCACACAGTCCATCCGTCGTCTCTTTGGTTATCTTCACTCTTATAGCCATCCACATTCATACTCAAAACTTGAATGTTCATGACCATCTCCAAACATTTGAGTCACAATAATCTATCTTGTCTGTTTTTCAGGCTCAGCCTATTCCTCACCTTCCCGTATTGTGGGAGGGACGGAGACATCCATCGATAAATATCCATCAATAGCGGCAATGGAGTACTATGACATATGGTCGGGCACGTGGGGTCAATCCTGTGGTGCCAACATTCTGTCCACTAGATATTTGCTGTCCGCTGCGCACTGTTTTACTGGCTTGTAAGTATATTCCATATAATTATGTTACTCCTTTATCTGTTAAGCCCCGCGTGACACCGATTCGGAGTCAAACAATAGAAAATCAATTGTGTCTCATTAGCTGTCCTTGACCAATTAATTAATATTGTAAAATATACTTTTACCCGCGATTTCATCCACGAGGATACTTTTAATCTCGGAAAACGTATCTTCCACTGCATGTTTCTTACCTTATGTTAATCTAGGTTAACTACCTGCATGCAAAAGTCATCAAAACCCTATGTACAATATAGACGTGATAACAGCAACAAACGAGCAAAATAATAATATGACATGTCCGGATAAGATTTAGAGATCATAAAAGGGAAAAGGTTCGCAGCGGGAGTAAAAACTACAGCGGCAGTCTTTCGTGTTTTCAGAAAGCATTAAATAGAAAAGTTTTATTAAACAGAGTGACAATAGTAGATTATTATACAAGGGATCCAATAGTTTGAGTGCCTAAATAAGTTTTCCACCGAAGGAAACACTCTGATTTTCATTTCGAATATAAGAAAAGTAAATAAAAACCTGATTAGTTAAACAAACAATATTTTTATTAAAACATAAACAATGGTGCCGATTCCCTTGTTCACAAACTAAACTAAATTTAAGTTCAGTGCATCTTTTTCTTTCTATTTCATTAAGAAAAGGACAGACGATAAATTTTAGTTTCCTCCTATCAAAATTAATCAGCGCTTGACGTAAATTGACGAAATTTTAGTAGGCAAGTTTCAAATCACGTCTAAACTTGTTTGGAGTAGTGACAGGCGCTGTCGGCAACGAGTTTTCATTGAATTTATAAGATTGTTTATCTGATCCTGCGGCAATCGCTCCCAATGGAATTTTAACAAGCCTTTCAGTTGTTGGGTTGTCGACACTCCGTCCAGGTTCTCCAGAACATGTCTCTGGAGCATGTCCCATGCGTGCTCGATGGGCTTGAGGTCTGTCGATTGTGCAGGCCACGGCAATACCCGGATGTGTTCCATTGCCAAGTACTCTCTGGTTCTCCGAGCTGTGTGCGAACGCGCATTGTCATGAGCCAAGACTTTGTGCAAATGGGTAAACATAAGGCCCGAGGACATTTTCAACGTAACTTTCAGCGTTCATATTGCCATCTACAAAAACGAGCTCAGTTCGTCTGTTCTTCATAATACCACCTTCATAATATACCTTCATAGTGGAGCCACTGTAAGGGTGCACTTCCTGGACGCATCTCAGCCGTTCAGCATTTCCGGGACGACGATACACTCTTATCCTTCTCGTATCAGACCTAAATCCAAACCGGGACTAATCGCAAAATAAATTTTTATCCCATTGCTCCTGGGTCCATGTGTTGCCTAGACCATTCGTTTCGAAGGGCGCGATTCCCATGGCGTATAGGTGGGCGTCGTGCTCATAGGCCATATTCATGCAGTCTATTTCTCACGGTTTGGTGGCTAACAACACCGCTTGAGAATTGTAGCTTTAAACCTATCTCCCGGGCGGTTAACATCAGCTGACGTCTTGCAGTTAGTTGTATCTATTGGTCCTGTCGATCAGTTGTACTCCTTCCACGTCCTGGGTGCTGCTCAGCAGAATCCCCTGTATTAACATAACGTTGCCAATGACGACAAATCAGCACACTCCTACTGATACCAAATTGCCGAGATACCTAGGACTGATTTCTTCCCGCTTGTAGCATTCCTACAGCACTCTGCATTTCATCAGCAGTCAAATGGCGTCGCTCCATGATATAAAAAATTACTCACCACTCAATTTTTTCAAAAACTGTATATTTCGGAATGGGAAAGGTGAGATAAATACCAAATTTATCAAGCAACGAAAACACATGAAATCATGAAAAAATTATTAGCTTTTATTTTAATGAAAACATCGAAAAGTTTATATTTTTAAAATCATCCAGTATATGTTTCCGAGAGCAAAATTATTGTATACCAATCCAGTTTGTTAAGAAAAAAATAGTATCAATTAAGTTTCTGTAAAAGATGCGTGTTGCTTAGACTTTTTTGATGTGTATATATCATTGAATATGGCAAATATTTAGCTTAAATCTATGTAAATTAAATAATAATTGAGTGAAAAATAAATTATAAGTATAATGTCATGTTAAAAAATTGTTTGTAACACGACATTTGATAATATTTTTGAATTACAATTTTACGTCGAGATTTAACAGAGTGGCTGTATAAAAAGTTAGGACATGGCTTACATAGTTAATATTTTTTTGACAACAGGGAAATTCGTTTCCCAGGGACGAAAAGTACTATTTTCATTTCTCTGATCAGGAATCTTCAAGCGTAGTTTCCAAGCATGAGAAATGAAAAAGTCCTATATAAGTGTATAAAGGTCCTAAAAATGGAGAAAATAAAAAAAAATTCAGCGAAATTCATGAAAAAGTACCTGATTGCGCAGATATATGATTTGTGTGAATTTTAAATCTGTTATTACGCCTTCATATAATGCAAGTAAGTTATGCGAAAAATGTGTGTTAAACTAGAACGATGCACACATCAATTTATATAATATGTGAATATTTAAGTATTGTAGTAAAATACATTATGAAATAAATTCAGGAAATAATGTCTACCCAAAGGATAAAAAACGATATTACCTTTTTTTATTGAAATAGCACAATTACAGTAGTATTTTCACCAATAGTTGGCGCAGTGCATACAATGTTTATCAGAGCTTTTTGTTCATTGGTGTCGCAACTTTTGCAACTGCAATCAAAATAAGTTCATTATCTAAGTACCATTGTTATAATAGTTAATATCTGAATCGTTTGGGTAATCGCTGTTGACCTTGGCCATATTTGTAAGGCCAAGGTCAACAGCGATTGCCCAACCCTTAAAACAGTAATTTTAAGAACCACTTTTCTTTTTCAGCTTTTTCGATATCAGTTTTTGCCGATTCAGAGCTGGTTCCAGCTATCGTAACACCGGAGGCGTCGTCTCCTACGCAGCTGCAAATTTTAATCATCCTACTTATGGTCAGCTTGGTAATGACGGTGACATCTCCGTGGTTCGACTGCAGACCCCGTTTGTATACAGCCCTGTCATCCAGCAAGGTACCATCGTCCCCCAGGGTTTCCAGATCCCTGATAACCTTCCCGTAGTTCACGCAGGATGGGGCCATACCACGGTAAGCATTTTTTTAATATTTTCCTTTATGACTTTTTTGGGTTCCGTTGTCAACAAGGAACACAAAAAAGCGAGGAGGAGGAGGAGGACATGGCAAACTATATCGCCATGTCCGTCTGTCTGTCCCCGTTTTAGCTCAGAGACGCTTAGTACTACTCAACTAATCAACTAATCACGCCGAAGTATTGGAAAATATAAATAAAATCTTGATAAAAACAAATTTTAGGGTAATGTGGGGATGATATTTGCTTTCGTCTATCCAATGGTGTACGGTATCTTGGCCATATAGGCCGTTCAAAAATATTGCGGATCTGTGAACACTATTTTTCGATTCAGGGATCCGTTTGCGTAATATTAAGCTTAAAAGTGGAATTTTTTGTTAGAGCCAAGTGCCAACAACCATTTAGCCAAAAGCCAATAACTATTTAGTAAAAGCCAACAACCATTTAGCTGGCAGGAGGCTCCTCTGCCAGCTAAATGATTGGTTTGGGATATGTGGAAAAAATCATGGCAGTAATACATAAAAAGAAATAATATCACAGTAAGTTACAAGTTAACGAGCAATAGTCGATTTAATAGCCAACTTAAATTTGCAGTTGGAGAATCGAAAGTGACGTATGTCGATGTATGGGACAACAGTTTTTCAACTACAATGTTAATTTTATTTTTGGGTTAAATCCCAACTACGGTACCCTTCATTGTGCGTCCTACACGCACTTGGTCGCTTTTTATATTTAATATTGTGGCATTGAGCAATCAGTCACTAAACTAAGTTTTAAATAAGAAGGTACTATCGGCAAAATTTACGCATGCTCAGTTCAGAAAATATTTATGTGGCAAGCACAGCTAGTGACATACTACACCCCTTCTTGGTTTCGTCAAAGTAGAAATAATATATTCGTGTAAGTAACGGGCGTGTAACAAAAATAACAAACATAAAAATATTTTGTAATTTTTTGGCCCTTCTATTAAACCGTCCTTTTGTTTAACCGGATTTTCAGACGTTCCCACTAAATAACTATGGTACTTAGATAATGAACTTATTTTGATTGTAGTTGCAAAAGTTGCGACATAAATGAACAAAAAGCTCTGATAAACATTGTATGCACTGTGCTAGTGAAAATACTACTGTAATTGTGCTATTTCAATAGAAAAATAGAGCAATAAAAATAAGATACCAAATGTTGTAATTTCTAACAAAATTATGTAACTTGCTTCTTTTTTGACATATTCCTAAGTTTAAACACATTGAAATTTAGTCATTAACTTTTCAATAGCACTCCACGAGTAGGACGTCTCTCTCACTCCTATAAAACACAAAAAATAACAATACAAACATTTTATACCTTTATACAAATATGCAGTGCCGGTAAACGCAAATAACGCGTTCGTTGCGATTTGTATGATAGCATCGCATAGGACATCGTAGTTATTGGGGAGGTAGTGAAAGTGTCAATAAATAATGAAATTTGTAGACCCGACAGAGCATAGCCATGTGTCGCATCGGAGAGAGGAAAATATCAGAGGATATAAATAATAGTTGTTTGACATTCTTATTCCAAATTATTATATTTTTGTGGAAAGTTGATACTAATTTAAATTAGTATCAACTTTCCACAAAAATATTATTATTGATATTGTTATATTAATATAGCAATATCAATAATATATTTTCTAAACCAAACAGAATCTATATGAGTACGAAATTACTTCTTGACAAGAATAATAATTCATAAAGAGCTCATGCTAGCCGTGCCCATAAAAATCATCTCACAAACAAGTGAGCATAGCACGCGCCTAGTGTGAGTCACACTTCTATACACGAACTCAATTAAATTACGCTTAGTGTACCCTATTGGTTAAAACGCATGTATCAGGCGACCGAGTCGTGACCCATGCTATGCGATTATCGCCTTAGAGGTGAGCATGCGGAAGTTTGGGCGAGAGTACATCAGACTAGATGGAGATAACCTGGAGCTGTTGATTATTGCCTTTAAGGCTTTTATTATACTTGACGAGCCCGCGACTTCATCTGCAATTCAGGATGAAACTAGTCTTTTCCAGGTCCCAGGCTACGTATTTGTAAAATTTCATCCAAATCCGTTCAACCTTTTTAGCGTAAAAGTGTAACCAACAAATAAACTCACATTCACATTTATGATATTACATATAGTTAGGAAGTTAGGATGTTATGGCATTGAGCAAACAGTCTATGAATTAGAAGGTACGCCAGACAACATAGTTGCCAAAAAATTTACCTACAGCTGTAGTTGAGTATTTTTACCGGCCATTAGTTGTGTTTTGACAGACCTTCAAACATTAAAATGATTTTACAGTTCCAAGGCCTGCCTTCTGAAGTGCTTCTGGAGACCCAAATCTATACCATCAACAACGAGCTCTGTGCTGCTCGCTATCTCTCCCGTCCAGTACCATCCGTTGTTACAAATAACATGATCTGTGCTGGTATCCTGGACGTCGGCGGCAAGGATGCCTGTCAGGGTGACTCCGGTGGTCCCCTTTACTACCAAGATGTCATCGTGGGTGTTGTTGCCTGGGGCTACCAGTGCGCCAATGATACTTTCCCTGGAGTCAGTACTGCTGTCTCCTCCTATACTGACTGGATCGTCTCTATTGCGGTCTAAATTTCTAGATTTAGAGTTTTTAATAAATTAACTTATAAAGTTATATATATCTTTTCATTGTGTCTTATAATTAAAACAGAAAAAATATGGTTCGTATGATTGATTAGATCAAGTAAAGTCATGAGAATTAATTGTTAAGCAAATTGACAAATCACATCTTTCATTCTCTGATAGTTGTATGAAATTGCTTAACACGGCAAATTGACGTAGGGTGTCAATTTCGAAGGACGACATTTGGCCCTTTTATAGAAACGAAATATTATCTAGCAGGTAGTTTCATATACGAAATTTTGATAGTGAAAAAGCACTACGAAAGGCAATAAGAATTCAACATTCATAATACACTCCTGGACACCTGAATCGAGCCTCCCTGCACATTTTTTTTAAACAATGGTATTTTTTTTTTTTTTTTTATTTGTGATGGGTTTGCTCTTGACCTTAGTCTATGTCAGAGGTGACAGAAACAAAGTCGACGATGGAGCGAGCTTACCCAGAAGAAGCCTGTTCACTCTCACTTTGAAGAGATTAGGGTTGTATGCGTTCGGAAACACAGACGCAGGCAGAGAGTTCCATTCCTTTGCTGTGCGCATTATAAAAGAAGTAATACATAAAAAGGGTGATGGGATGGTAATACAAAAAAAGGGTTTTGAAGCCAGTCACTCACTATAATTTCCGTTTGTTATTGTTCCAACTTTGAAATCGGAATACTTTAAAAGTTTAACTGCAATAAGTCGCCTTTTTGCGTTTCTCAGGGGCAAAATTTACATGGAGTTTTGAAGAAAACAATGGTTAAAGAAAACGTGTTTTCTGTGCATAGAGAAAACGTTTTTTAGTAACTTGTGTTACCTTGACCACGTTCTTCGAGTCTCCTTCTAACAGTTCGAGCGCAAACTGTCAGTCCATGAAAGTCTCGCAGCTGTTCTTGGACCTGTACTGAGGTCTGGTGACGATTACGCAGGCTGGTGGCCAAGCTAAACCGATCTTGTCATACTGCAGTGACCCAGTTTCGTGGTGCTCCTGGACGGCACACGAAGCCGCCAGCCTCCAGGTATCGATGGTAAATTATTTAAATTTCAAGCTTTTTAGTTTTATTAATATATATATGGAATTGACTCATTACTAGCTTTTATTTGATATCATTATTATTGTAATTTATTTAAAAAAAAACGTTTCCCTCCCTTTATTTTGTATTTGCAGATGCAATATATAAATTATATAGCCTATGTCACTCCCACAATGAAGACAAATCTAACGACACCTCTTATGTTAAAATCCATCAAGCCGTTTAGGCTACAGATCGTACCAAAGAAATAGACATACATCCATACATACATACTCTCGAAAAACATTACCCTCCTTCTGGGGCAGTCGGGTAAAAACAGCATATTTTTTTTTCTGAATTATAATTATTTTGATATTTTAGGCCTATAAACATAAAAATAAACGGTGGGTCGAGTTAGGAGTCCGGGAGTGTATGACTTCTGATATTTTAAATTAAATCACAACACTCGTGAAAGATGTTCTAGTTCTTTGGTCATATAATCACATTGAGTGCTCGGGTGTTCCTTATGGCTCTATACTATGCCTCTTTTCTTTGAGCTGCCATTTTTATTATTATGAACCCAGAATTTAATACACACCTAAGACAAGCAGTATATTTTCCCTTAAAGAGATGTCGTCAGCACAAATGTAGGGGTCCACTAGGGCCGATGCCTGCTGGGGTCGCGGGAAGGTACCAATGGGTTATCGAGGCCCCCGCAACACAGGCAACGGAAGGAATACGGGTGGGTTTTAGTCAGTAAGAGTCTGACACACCTGAGTCTGAGAAGTTATTTGATGATTTCCCACCCAAAAAAAAAATATGTACTCATTAGGTAGGTAAGCAGTGAGAAGGCATAAGGGTCCAAAGAAGAATATATGAAATTAATTATTTTATGTTATCGCGAGCAGCTGCCGTATTGACAGAAGGGACAAACTACTTCCTAAAAAATCTTTTAACTTTACCATAACTAGGTACCTATATCAAAAGGCACAATACATTTAATCAGACAAAAAAGTAAATCTTATCGTTAATCTATAGCTTCAAAGTGCGGTAGTTACAGGCGGATTTGTTAATCTAAATCGTTTTTACAATGGATTTGTTCGGCTAAATATAAAAATGCGTGAGGATTAGGAACCTCGCAGTCGTTTCAAACACAAACATGGCGGTACTTGTACTCCTAACTATCGCCCTTCTAGCAGGTAATTATATTTTTGCTTATTTAAGCGTTTGGTAACCAATGATGGATGAATTTACCTTAGGCATAAGGTAAATTCGAAGACAAATGCAAACCTATCATCTTTTAGACTTTTTCAATATTTCATGCTCTCTTTTATTGAATTATTGAGGACCCAACCAACTTACGGTGAAGGAGAACGTCGCGAAGAACATTATTAGTGCTCCGTAAATAATCAGCCTATAATGCTTCCACTGCTGGGACACAGGCCTCCTCTCTGTGAGAGGGAGTGGGCCGTAATCCAAGACGCGGGCCCAGTGCGGGTTGGTAGATGTCACACATCTTCGAATTTTTGGTTCTAGTGCTACATATTGCCTCGTAAAAGAATAGGCTGTCTTGCAGTTGGTCAAACAAAGACTTATTTTTTTGTATTCTCTCTAGGCTCATCTGTGGCCTTGCCGACCAGGATCGTGGGAGGCTTTGAGACATCCATCGATAAGTTCCCCTCCATAGTTGGTTTGGAGTTCTACAGCATCTGGTCTGGAATCTGGGGTCAGTCTTGTGCTGCCAATATCTTGACGGCCCGCTATGTCGTGACTGCTGCTCATTGCGTAGATGGAGCGTGAGTATCTTACTTGATTATCATTATCATCATTATCATCATTATGTCAGCTGGAATCAACAACTGCTGGGTATAGACCTGCCTTTCTTTCTGCCATGCTTTCTGGTTCCGCCCACCCCTTACATAACATGGTGGTGACAAAAACTAAAAAATCTAACTTTCATCTTCTAATTAATAATAATGAATGGCTTATAGAGTATAAGTTGAGTAAAAAAAAAAATATTTATAAACCAAAGTAAGGTTGTCGATTGCGATTATTTTTTAATTGTAACCAAAATAAGTCTGATGTGATTTTAGACAAATTTTAGTTTTTTTTTCTGACCTTTGGTCTACCGTTGAATCTACGCTAATTACGCGACGGTCCAAAAAGGAACGTGTTCAGGGTTCATGTTACGTATGTATGTATGTATCTATGTGAGTTTCTTTGTGCCACCATTACATTTAAATGCCTTAACAGATTTAGATGTATAGGGTATCGTTAGATCCTTACATCATCTCGAGTGGTACAGATTGTAAATATTTTTGAAAAAAATATAAATGAAGGCAGTATGGCTCCATTTTAAAGTGTGAAAAAAAATCTTCAATCATTACAATACTCGTATGGGTATCAAATTGAAGGCTTGGATGAGCACATGCCAAAACTATTTAATTTATTGGCATATATTTTACATGCAAAACAAACATTTCATCCCCACGCCATCTACGCCTCGCCTCGCCATGAGAGTATAAACCACCTTTGGAGCTTCAAATGAAAATACCACTTAGCATTACAAGTTTTAAAACAAAATTTGTCAGTAAAATGTATAAAATAAAAATAAATAATTTATAAAATTAAAAACACGGCTGTTCTTTTAATTATATTAATTTTATTTACCCATCTGTTTAGTCAGTGAGTAAATGAGTGACCTTTCGCTTTGTATATACAGATTAACTAATGCAACTTGTTTTTTACTTTTTAGTTCGTTTTTTTGGCAGGGCAGTTGTGTTTTATTTTTTATTTTTTTAAATTTTTAACATTCATTTGCAGCTTGTTCGATATTGCATACCGCCGAGTCAGGGCCGGTTCTTCCTACCGCAACACTGGAGGCATTGTGTCCCACGCAGCTGCCAACTTCAACCATCCCAGCTATGGCCTGAACGGTTTTGACGGTGACATCTCCGTGATCCGCCTTATCGAACCGTTGGTGTACAGTCCTGTGGTTCAACAGGCCACCATCATCGCCCAGAATGTCAAAATCCCTGATCAACTACCCGTTGTACACGCCGGATGGGGCACGACTTCGGTAAGCAAGATTTTTATAGATACACTAGCTTTTGAAAGAAGGAAAATAAATTAGGTTTGGGGCATGTCGTAAGTACACAAAATATGAAAAAAAAACAAAGAAATGTGTATAACATTTGTATAAAATAATCCAATTCATGGTCCGCTCCTCTCCACCCCGCCCAGCTCTGCGTCAGTGGAAACAGGGTGCGTTTAAAGCGTGAAAAGGGCAAGGACAGACAGAAAAAATTACTTTTAGATTTAGTTAGTATGGTTGTGCATTTTATTTTTCTATCAGTCAACTGCTTGACATCTGATTAACAAATATAGGTATTACATCGAACAGCCAGTAGCTCGCCATCATTTCAGAGAACGGCTAAGCAAACAGTTTTTCTTAAGCATTGACTTATTTTATGCAAATGAGTGTGAATCTACGGAAAGAAGCGGTTACTTGATTTACTGTTTATTTATGCGTGAGCCTATAAGTTAATACGGAACTATAATAACCCGCACCGATCGGTGTCGACTTGCCTTTACCGGGAACCCGCTTCTTTAAGCAAGCACCCTGGATATAGCAAGTTGTTAGGGCTTCATCAGCGCTGCTTTTACAACCTTGTATGTATTGACAACCGTATATATAGTGTTATATCTAATCAATTTATTAATTTTACCTAAACCTCAATATTATTTGCAGCAAGGAGGTCAGTTATCTTCGGTACTCCGTGAGGTTACAATCTACACGATTAACAACGAACTCTGCGCCGCTCGCTACCTGACCCTCCCGAGACCTCTTGTGGTTACTGAGAACATGATCTGTGCTGGTCTTCTTGACATCGGTGGAAGGGATGCCTGCCAAGGAGACTCCGGTGGCCCTCTTTACTTCGGTGATCTCCTCGTCGGAGTTGTGTCCTGGGGTCATGGATGTGCCAATGCGACTTTCCCGGGCGTGAGCACTGCTGTCAGCTCCTACACTGATTGGATCGTCGATTCCGTCAGATAAATGTTTCGCATCTGTTTTCGTACTCAATAAATTAAGTATTGGCTATATTGAAATGTTTGGTCTTGTGTGTTTCGTCGTGTTGTACAATAAAATACGATTAGTAAAATTTTATTTGGCACTTCATTTTACATGAGCAAACGCTGATATTCAAAATCCTACACGACTACTCAGTGCAAAGCTAAATAAAACTGAATAATTACTACAAGTGCATAGAATGTAGATTGTTTGAACTAATATACACTTTTGATGAAATACGTACCTATCATGAATGCTTTCCGTCCGTTTTTACGGACCACCGTAAACCACCCGCGGGTGGTTTACGGTGGTCCGTAAAAACGGACCCCTCATTGTGAGCGCCTATAGCGGCGAATAAAATTTCAGACGCGGTTTAACGCGTCTGTGTTACTGGTTGCTATGTGTATTTCTGTAGGCTCGCCACGACGCTAGTACATTAGCGCCGCTTTCTTCACGACTCCACGGCGGTCAGTCCTCGCCAGGTGAGACCCCCGGTTACCCGGGGGAGGCCCAACGAAGACGACCAGCGACAGTGGAGCCGACTCGACGTTCCTACAGAATAGGTGTTTAGTTCCCGCCCGCCCCGCTCTCAGATCTAGCCGATCACGGTCCGGGCTAAGGGACTGTCGTGTATGTGTGAACGGCGTTGTATTGTGTGTAACGCCGTTCAGTATCTACGTGCGTCGCCGCCCGCGCCGCGCCCGTACGTGTGAGTTGAATGCTTGTTTAGTTATGGATGTCTGGTTTAATCACGTGACGCCTATATTAACTTAGTACACGCCACGCAATAGATGTGTGTCATCTGTAGAGTTCAGTTGAATCGAGTAAGCCACGTGTAACCTGGGTGCGACTTACTCGAGGCATCCAGTCCGGTGTATGGGGTCACTCGTCCGCTACCAGGTCACGGGGCAAGGGTCTCGCGTCAGGGGGGCGCGTATGCCAGGGCGCTATCTGCTTGACATGGGGCCAAGCAGACGCGTTGGCACGCGCGTACATCCCCTTCGCGAGGCACCGCACGAACTCATCCAGGCTCTCGATCCCGAGGTCCCGCTGGATTACATCGTTCCTCACGAAGCGAGGAGCGTCAACAATGATCCGCAGCGCAATGCTCTGTTGCGCGCGGAGCAGCTTCCGGCTCGACTCACTCGTGAGAGCGAACCAAGCGGGGGCGGCGTACGTCAAGATTGGGCGCACGTACAGTTTGTACACGCCCAGCTTGACGCGCGCCGAGATGCGGGACGAGAGCACAGGTTTGAGCAGGATGCGGGCGACCCTACCCTGCGCGGCGACCTTGCGGACATGTGGCCCCATAGTGAGCCGACGGTCGATGGTGACCCCCAGGTATTTGACCCGGGGCGACCAATCGATGTCGGCTCCTTGTAGTTTCAAGGGCGGTGGGAGGCGCGCTGATCCTGTGACCATCGCCTGCGTCTTACCCACGTTCACCGAGAGCCGCCATTTCGACAGCCACTCCGGAAGTAGATTGAGCGCGCGCTGCATTTTGACCGCCGCGTACTTCACATTAAGCGATGTGGTGATGTACGCGGCGTCGTCGGCATACAGCGCGAGCATCGCATCGGGAGTGGTGGGGATGTCGTCGGTGTAACGTGAGTAACACGTCGGCGACACGCAGCTGCCCTGCGGCACGCCCGCCATCACCGGGCGCTCGCTAGACAGCGCGCCGTCGACCACCACCCTGAAGGTCCTGTGGGATAAAAAGCTAGAGACCACCATTACAACGCGACGGGGCGCGGCTGAGGTGGCCAGTTTATATAATAGGCCCTCGTGCCACACACGGTGACCCCAATACTGAGTGCTCGCTCTTTTATAAGACGATGCCCCCACCTTACAATCCCTCCATGACAACTCTGTCCGTTGACGCACCGAAGTAGGTCACGTGTTTACTTGATACAAAGCAGAGTGCCTAAGTTCCTTAAATACATAAATTAATTGTCTGATCCTTGCATATAGGGCTTCAATGTGGAGTTGCCAGCTAAGTTTTGTAATCAATGTGGACTCTTATATATTTTATGTCCGGAACTAAGGACAGAAATGGGCAGCTGCAATTAAGTGCCTCACCTGAGCAAATGTAGGCTTTGATTTGAACTGATTCCAGTGTAGAAGTTGAAGTGTTAGGTAACGAAACTCTAATGACCTTTGTCTTTGCTACGTTAAGGGTGAGTAAATTCTCTGAGAGCATTACAGGTCGAAGCGACTGTTCCGCCATTTCACTTGCTCTGTCCCAGTCAGTGTCATAAACTATCAAAGATGTGTCATCGGCGTGAGTAAATATGTCGCAATTTGGAATGTGGACAGGTCAGTGATGTATAGCAAAAATAGAATGGGCTGGAGGATACTACCCTGCGGAACCCACCGAAGCTGATAAATCTATCATTGCTCATTGTAGAGTCGATTTTAACCTATTGAGTACGATTAGAGAGATAGTCTTTAAATATGTCCAATGTGAGGGCACGAAACCCAACGCTTTCCATTTTCAAGATCAAGGTGGGAACAGAAACGGTGTCGAATGCCTTTGATAAGTCAAGGAAGATACCGTAGCATTTCATGCCTTTGTCCAAGTTTTTAACTAATGTTTTGGTAAGGTCAGCTGTAAATGTAAGTTGGTCGACTATTACATGTTAACTTGTAAAGCCTACTCAGTTTTGAGTTTTCCTTTTAACTTCGTTATATACATACTACTGCCATGAATTTTTCACATACCAAAATACAACCATTTAGCTGGCAGGGCAGGGGGGACACTTGACTCTAACAAAACTTAGCATTTTAAAGCTTAATATTCTGCAACGGATCCCGGAACCGAAAAATGGTGTTCAAAGATCTGCAATATTTTTTAACAGCCTATCCAACGATACCCCACACCATGAGATAGGCGAGAAAATAAAATCATTCACATTTTAGGTGTAAGGGAGGAACCATAAAAAAATTGTTTCAAGATTTTATTTTGCCACTTTGTCGGCGTGATTAACATGTATACCCATGCCAAATTACAGCTTTTTAGTACTAAGAGTCTCTGAGCTAAGCTGCGGACAGATAGACAGTCGGACATGGCGAAACTATAAGGGTTCCTTGTTCGAAACCCTAAAAACTGACTGAGTACTGCTCGTTTCTTTAAACCAGTTCATATAGACTCGTTCCTATAGATTAGGCGAGCTAGGTACGTTAAAGTTCAATTCTATTCCCTTATCCGTTATCTTGGTTACAAAACATTCACTGAATGCATCGTGAAGCTGGTTAAATTATTCCTGTATCATCCTGTTTGCTTCCACGAACTTAGTGTCGTTGTCACTGTACATATTTTGTGGTGCCTCTTTTCTGGCTGCCATTAAAGCTGCCAAAAAGGCGGATCTGCTCAGGTCTAACACGAGTTCTAGGTGAACCGCTTTCGTGACCATACATACAAAAACTATGTACTGCTTTGTAGTCTTGATTCCCCGTCTTTTATTAGCTTTGACCTCAACGAAAACTGTGTAATCTATGCCGCAGTGGGAAAAGCATGTTCTGAATTCAGTCTTGGTTCTGATAAATCTCCCATGAGTTGGTGCTGCCGTACGGGATTATGTTTAATGCATGTGACACATTTTCTTATAAACCTTTTAGTTGCCATATATCCGCCGATAATCCAGAACTGCTGTCGAAGGTTTGCTAACGTTAGACGCGCTCCGGCATCGAAAGTCAAGTGATGAGCTGGATCGATGAGTAATGTGGTTGTGGTTAGCAGATGATCGTGAGGTTAGATGATGGGATGTTTCATATCAAGACTCACGTGGGCGTTTTTCAATCCACATGTAAAATCCCACGTTCATCTATGATTAGATTCAAACTCAATATCTTGCTATTGGAGTGCACTCTTCCGTGTTCGTTTATAGAATCTACGTCATTTGCTGCTTAGCGTAACAAACTCGTGTAAATGGTTTGCGCTAGTAGGTGTATTAAAAGTGGATCCCAAGTTGCTATATCTACTCCCAGATTCTAAATAGCGTGTAACGTCTCCTTGGTTACGTCATGCAGCTTCTTAATAGTGACCAGCGATTGCTGTTGTATATTGGGAAGGCCGAGTAGAATATTAATATGGGATATGAAAACCAATTTCTTTGCTTTTGGTGTCGTCCCAGACGGTTTTATTGTTTGAAAATACAAGGGAAGCAGAATAACCGATTACCGAAGACATTGACATTTACCAACCCGCACTGGGCCCACGTGGTGGATTACGGCCCACTCCCTCTCACAGAGAGGAGGCCTGTGTCCCAGCAATGGGAACATTATAGGCTGATTATGTATTTGTAATGTAGTTATCTCCCGCAGACTACTCGTACAATATAGCGAGCGCGACAGGCATATTGCTGCATGTCGCGCTCACGATATTGCGCTAGTCTGCACAAGCCTTACTTGTCCGGATCCTAACTTCCTAACTTCTAATATTATAAAGGCGAAAGTAAATTGGTTTGTTACACTTTCACGCTAAAACGGCTGAACGAATTTGTATTAAATTTGGCACATGAGTAGAATATGACCTGGATTACGACATAGAATACTTTTTATCCCGATATTCCCACAGGATCGATACTTATTCGGGTGAAACCGCGGAGCATAGCCAGTAACTTTAACTTGTGCGCCCTAAAATGAGCTTACGTAGGAACTTATTATTTTAGTTTAGTCTAAGGCCACTTGTACCACAAACCAATAAATGCATTTAACGCTAAAGGAATTTAAAACATCGTTCTATTTCTATCAATCGTTTAAAGATGACAGAGACCGAAGGATGTTTTAAAAATGTTTGTTGCGCCACTTCTTCTTGCCAGCTAAAGCACTAGGAAGTGGTGAAGGGCGCGCGGTTTGGGGGACTGTCTTATGTAGTTTTGACGTTTGAAAAGTGCTGATTCTCAGCCTAGTTTGAATAAATGACTTTTGATATTGATTTTTGATTTTGTTTAGTTCTAAATTTATTGATGATTGGTGGATGATTTGGTTTGTGATTCGTGGTGAAAGCAGGTCTAGTCAGTAACTTTGTGTACACATATTGTGCAATTAATTAATAAATATTCCACGTAAGCATGTAACGTTAGGACACGGTGGAGCATATGGTGGAGATCTGCCCGGCTTGGGCAGAGCACCGCCGTGTCCTCGTGGAGGCGATCGGCGGCAGAGATCTCTCGCGTCGGGCCCTGGTTCAGGCCATGGTACGGAGCGAGAGGGCATGGGCAGCCGTCACCTCCTTCTGCGAAGCAGTAATGCTCGCGAAGGAGGAGGCGGTACGGTTGAGGGAAAGGCACGTTTCGCGCCCTCTCGCCTCTAGCCACCGCAGGAGACGCCCTGGGCGTCGGGAATCCCGGGCGGATTTTCGGCCACCGTAGGCGCGGGCTTGCGGACGGTGAGCAATGGGTAGCTCACCGTCCGGTAAGGACCAGGCCCGCGTCGACGGCGCGTTGTATTCCACGCGCGCCTCAAAGATATGTAGTCAGCACAAATGTAGGGGTCCACTAGGGCCGATGCCTGCTGGGGTCGCGGGAAGCTACTTATGGGTCACCGAGGCCCCCCGCAACACAGGCAACTGAAGGAATACGGGTGGGTTTTAGTCAGTAAGAGTCTGACACACCCTCCCGCTCCGGCCAGAGCGGGAGAAGTTATTTGATGATTTCACCCACCCAAAAAAAAAAAAAAAAGAAAGCATGTAACGTTCAGCAATCCTAACTAATAATATATTATAAATGCGAAAGTGAGTTTGTTTGTTAAAGTGAGTTTACTTTCACTCTCAAAATGGCTGAACGGATTAGGTTAAATTTGGCACACAGATACGACTATGACCTGGGAAAGTATATATTATAATACTTTTTATCCCGATATTCCCATGGAATTAAAACTTTTGCGGGCGAAACCGCGGGGCACAGCTAGTAAGAAATAAATCTGTGAGGCGGTAGAGTATGGCCTGAGAAAGGACATAGGCTACTTTTCATTCTGGATCGTAGACAAAATCGATGGCAACAGCTAGATTTAAAACGAATAATATTCATTGGCCTCTTAAAACTAGCAGCAACTTTAATATGCTGCATATCAGCGTAAAAGATCGCTATTTTAATATGCTGCATATCAGCGTAAAAGATCGCTATTTTAATATGCTGCATATCAGCGTAAAAGATCGCTATTTTAATATGCTGCATATCAGCGTAAAAGATCGCTATTTTAATATGCTGCATATCAGCGTAAAAGATCGCTATTTTAATATGCTGCATATCAGCGTAAAAGATCGCTATTTTAATATGCTGCATATCAGCGTAAAAGATCGCTATTTTAATATGCTGCATATCAGCGTAAAAGATCGCTATTTTAATATGCTGCATATCAGCGTAAAAGATCGCTATTTTAATATGCTGCATATCAGCGTAAAAGATCGCTATTTTAATATGCTGCATATCAGCGTAAAAGATCGCTATTTTAATATGCTGCATATCAGCGTAAAAGATCGCTATTTTATGCTGATATGCAGCTAAATCTTAAAACCAGCCCTGTTACGCATTCGTGCTTATACGGCTGAACGGATTTGGATGAAATTTGTCACACAGGTAGATCTGGGAAAGGACATACACTACTTTTCATTCTGGATCGTAGACGAAATCGCAGGCAACGGCTAGATTTAATCAGCGTAAAAGATCGCTATTTTACGCTGTTATTAAAACCAACCCTGTGGTGCCTCAGATTTATTTCTAACTAGCTGTGCCCCGCGGTTTCATCCGCAAAAGATTTAATTCTCATGTGAATATCGGGATAAAAAGCATCCTTTGTCCTAATCCAGGGCATGCTCTACCTATGTGCCAAATTTCACCCAAACCCGTTAAGCCGCTTTAGCGTGAAAGCGTAACAAACGAACAAACAAAGTCATTTTCGTCAAAATAAGTTTGTAGGATTACGCTGCTGATTCAAAATTGTTCAATTAATTTTCGCGGGAGCCGATATAATTTATAGTGCAATAATGATTAGCATTTAAATAAACATAAATAGGCATTTTGTAACGTTAATCAGTAGTTTTAAGGTCCCGTAACAACGGCTTTGTTAATATCTTTATAACTTTACAATGAGTTTATCAGGTATTAAAAGGGTGTGGTGACTGCTGTTGCCACAGTTGAATTCGACATGGCAACGCTGAACCTTCTTGCTCTGGCCCTCTTTGCAGGTATTTTTATTCTTAAATATAAGTTTTAATAAAAATTGTGTGGTTTTATGAATCGGTTTCATGCAAGTAAAACTTTAGTGAAGCTGATGCGAGCCATGGGCGCCGCCATATTGGCCTTGGCCGGCTGTAATGCGACATAGATGGACGAAAAAGTTTGAGGCGATGAAATAAATGTTTCCAATGATAAAATAGAGTTTGCAAGAACGGATATCGACATGTTAGGGAAAAAGATGATGGGCATAATTATATAAATAAAGAAGTTACTGTTACTGTTAAGCCGTGTCCGGACGTATGTATCGTGTAATGTAATGCGAATAGTGTGGACGGCATACGAACTCAACGCGAATCGAGCACAGCGAGAGCCTTTGTATAGCGCTAAAAACTGACAGCCGATAGATCAGGGGGTAACCATCACCTCTTATAGCAGTATTATTATAATATTGCTTTACAGTGGGAAAGTGATGGAGCTACACAGGACTTATAGCTCCATCTCTTTCTCACGCTGAAGTAATATTGAAATAATACTGCTACAAGAGGTGATGGTTACCCCCCAGCGCGAGCGCCGCCCGCCGGCGCCCGAGCGTTACATGTAATGCTCGTAGTGCCGTCCACACGCAGAATTCACGTTACATTTTTACGAAATATTACATTACACAGAACACACGTCTGGACTTGGCTTTAGCCTGCGTCATCCCACTGCTGGGCAGACTTCCAGCAGGCTTAGCATGATGCTTTCTATTTCTACTCTGCCGTTGAATAGAATTCGCTTGTCTACATTTCTCGGTAGACAACTGTCAACTGTCTACATGGAAACGTCATTTTTGTCTACCCTTCCATCGACAAAACGCTTCTCTACGATTCTCGTGCTAAGTCTGCAGCTCTTGCGATTCAGAGCTAGAGACCACTTCTGTCCAGGTCGTCCCGCCATCTTATACGGGATCTGTCAAAACGCCTTCTGGCTCTACATAGTAGTTATTTTGGGCCACAGCTCATTGGGTATAACGCAGACGTGGCCAGCCAAGTCCCACTTCAGCTTAGCAGCTTTTTAAGCAATGCCAGTAATATTAACAAAGAAAGTTATGAGGGAATAAAAATGTACATATAGTCAAGATGGACCCTTTTTTTTGCGTTATATATTATCGAATAACTTCTCCCGCTCTGGGCGGAGGGTGTGTCAGACTTTTACTGACTAAAACCCACCCGTGTTCCTTCCGTTGCCTGTTATCCCTTTGCCGGTATCCCTTTCGGACTTTACCACGACCTCGGCAGCCATCGGCCCTAGGGGACCCCTACACTTGTGCTGACGACATCTCATTGAGGCGCGCGTGGAACACAACGCGCCGTCGACCCGGGCCTGTTCCTTATCGGACGATGAGCTGCCCATTGCTCACCGTCCTCAAGCTCGCGCCTACGGTGGCCGGAAATCTTGGCAAGCCTGGGATTCCCGACACCCAGGGCGTCTCCTGCGGCGGCTAGGGGCGAGAGGGCGCGAAATTTGCCTTTCCTAAGATGGAAACTGGCAATACTGTCCGAAAACTCTTTAAAAGATTTCGATTATATATCAAACTTCTTAAATTCTTTATTTCTGTGCATATTGAATCTTTCTTGGATGGGATCTTTACATACTAAGACCCCTCCGTGCCTCGGAAAGCACGTTAAGCCGTTGGTCCCGGCTGTAATTTGTAGATCTTTGACAGTCGGTACGGGTCGTCAGAAATTCGAAAGTCTGACAACCAGTCTTACCAAGGGGTATCGTGTTACCCAGTAACTGGGTTGTGGAGGTCAGATAGGCAGTCAGTCCAGATGATGATGATTGAATCTTACACTTGCTACATATAAAAATAATGTTTTTATGGATAAAGAAACAAGGCGTACAGACACGTACAGAGCGATATTCTTGATGACCAATGAAGAATATCGCTCTGTACGTAATCATCATTGTGAATGTAGCTTCATTTTAAACACGTCGTCCAACTTTGTTCTTCTAGATCATTTGAGTAGGAACGAGAGTTACAAGAAATAGCAGTACCTATTATTGTCTTTCATTTTTTGTTACTACCTTTAATATCATCTGTTCTTCCATCTTTTTCCAGGCCTTGCCTGTTCGACGCCGGCCTCTCGTATCGCGGGAGGTGCGCCGACCACCGTCACGCAGTATCCTTCCATCGTCCAGGTGGAGTCGGCGGGCACTTCCTCCGGCATCTGGTCGCAAACTTGTGGAGGCAATATCCTGACTGCCAGATATGTTCTCTCAGCAGCCCATTGCTTCCATGGAATGTGAGTAGTATACTTGATGTGTCCGTTGTCTCCAAAAAAATTTTATTTTTGACCTTGATATAAATTCAAAATATTTATTATTTCACATAAACCTACATATTCACTTATGAAATGTCACAAGGTGATGCACGGTTCCAATTGGTCGTTTCCTATGGAGAAGAACCAGTGACAAACTCCTCGGTTACTCTTTTAAAAATAATTGGCTTTTTACAATGTTTTCAAATTACAGTGTTAATATACATAGGTGTGGGGCGACAATGTAGGCCTGTCAACAGGTACCAGCACAATAATATATATACAGGGTGGGCTTTTGAGACATTTATATGTGCGTTCACAGATTTTGAAAAAAATCTGTAGTCAGCAAGATAATGGGTAGTTTTCTCAAAAAATTTTTTTTGGTGCCAATTTATTTTCGGCTAATCTGTCCATCATAAAACAGTAAGTTTGAGTTCCTTTCCTACGAAATGTATGGAAACAGTTTTTTACGATTTCTGACTTTTCTAGTAGTCAAACCTCTGTTGGTCTAATACAGTTTTTTGAACCCTGTAAGAAACTGACTGTATTTTTTTTAAAGTCTGTGAATGCAGATCTAAATGTCTCAAAAAGTTAAGGACGGTCTCCTAAGACCATTTTCCTGTAGCTACAACGGTTAAGGTAGCTGCCCTTACTGCCCCGTCTCAAAAATCCACCCTGTATATATATTTTTTGATTAGCCTATTCTGTCGCATTGCTGGGCAAAGGCCACCAAGTCCTTGCAGGAACTCTTTCCCTGCGCTACCTCAAACCAGCCCTCGCGGTACGCGTCCAATCGTCCCTAATAGATGATGTATTAAAAAATATATATGCTTACCTACAGTTTAACCACATGGGTATATGCTAGAAATTATTTTCATGGAATTCCATTACATAATACCTATTAATAATGTCACAAACACTAATGCCTGAAATAATGTCATGCGTCAAGTTATAGTGAACGCACTGTAACTACATTATTGATTGAAAATTCCAAAGGACTTGAAACTATACAAACCGGTCAAGTGCGAGTCAGACTTGCACACGAAAGTTTCCGTACCGTATTAAGATCGACAAAAAACGCCGAATAAAATACGTTTTTTTTGTATGAGACCGACCCCCTTTAATTATTAACTTTATTACATTTCTATATTTTTTTTTTTTTTTAGAATGGAATCGCGTTTATTTGCAAATATGGGTAATACATAAGTAGATAGTAGTAGGTATAAATCAGTTCTGCCATATTTCACCATTCGGCATGCAAACATTTTCATTATACAAAATTGTTAAAATTTAAATTCTAATTAAAACATTAAATTAATTATTACATTCAATATCAAAAATTATTAAAATTCAAATTGTCATTAATACATTAACCTAATTATAACAAATATACCTACATTAAATAAAATGGTAAAACATTTCAATTGTCATTAAGAGTATAATTAAATAGGAATAAAAATCGTGGTCGAACATAAATAAACAAACAAACATTAAAATTCAGGTCATAGATATATGTAGCATTCCTCAAATAAATCACTAATAAATTATTTAAAACATTACAGGTATTCAGAAAACGTTTTGTCCGTTAAAAACTCAGTTACACTGTAGTATGTTTTATCTATCAGTAATTTTCGAAGTGTTCTTTTGAAATGCACCATTTTCAAATCTTTCCAAGCCCTTGGCAATTTATTATAAACAATTGGGGCCATGTAATAAATACTTTTGCGCATCATCGTAGTTTGACACGATACCTGATTTAATTTTGTATTGTCTCGCCTATTTCTTGGGAATACATCGGACAAACGTTCAAAACGATTTGGATTGTTCTTTACGAACACAGCTACTTCGAGAATATAAATTAAAGAATAACTTCGAGAATATTTGTTGTTATAGTGGCAATAGAAATACACAATCTGTGAAAATTTCAATTGTCTACCTATTACGGTTCATAAGATACAGCCCGCTGACAGATAGACAGACGGACGGACGGACAGCGAAACCTTAGTAATGGGGTTCCGTTTGGCACCCTTCGGGTAAGGAACCCTAAAAAGCAATGGCGTGTTATTCATTAATTTCGAAATATCATCTCCATCACTCATTAGAAAACCATTTGTCAAAATTTTCATCATTTGACAAACTGTGATTTAAAATCATTTGTGGTTTGAAATCATTTCAAAATGATGTGCCTGTGAACCTAACGTCCAATAGGCTATCATTTATTTATTTATTGATTTAGGATATCCAACAAAATATGTACACAATACCTACATGACACATAAATAATGGGGAACATCAGCTATTAAGTAGATGTACTCCTTCACTTATAGGAGACCACATCATGCACAATAACGTTAACAACAAAGTTAAAATATTAATGAAAGGTAAAATTAGGAAACAATTAAAACACATTTAAAGGACATAAAAAAAGAAAATACATCATTTAGAAATACCTAAATTAAATTAAATCTTTTAAACAATTCATTTAATTAGACAGAGACTCGCAGATGTCTAAATTTGTAGCTCTGGCTAACATATTTATTATATTGCCTACAAAGTCTTGGTACAGCGGCGTAATGACCGAGGTTAGTTTTCGAGCCAGGGATATAAAATAAATTGTATGTGTTATGCCTGGGAATTCGAGACTGAATATAAATCTTTAATGGACTCAGAAGTTCACTGCAATTTATCGTTCCACTCGCAATATATAGTGAAAGATGACACAGTCCAGTTTCTTCCTACGACTGGTTAGTGTATTCTCGTGGTAATATTTCAACCTGTCACTGTAGCTAGTGAGTTGTTTAGCCAAGTAATCTCCGTAGCACATTTGGTAAAGGAACCGCTTTTGGACACTCTCTAATCGTTTGGAGTAAACCTCGTAATGCGGATTCCATACCGCGGATCTACATTCTAGGATGGGACGGACTAAAGTATTGAAACGCTTTATTTTTATCATGAGCTGAGGGCCAAAATAATCGTGGTGAAAGCATTTCGTATTTCTACAAAGACTTTCAACAGCGTTGACAACAACTTTTCGTAGTTTATGTCAAACATCTCGCCCTTACGAATCTGTATGGAAGGACTGATTGGCTTCTGTATTTGCAGATTCTATGAACCAAAGAACCGTCGAGTCAGGGCTGGTTCCTCCATCCGGAGCTACAGCGGCCAGGTCTCCTACGTGGACGTGGAGATCAACCATCCAACCTATGGTGTCAACGATATGGATGGCGACATCTCTTTAGTGCGACTCTTGAGTCCCCTGATCTATAGTACTAATATCCAACAGGGTTCCATCATTGCGCATGGTTTCCAAATGCCTGAAAACATACCTGTCGATATAGCTGGTTGGGGCGCAATTGAGGTTAGTGTAATTAACAATATTTCTCTCTATACGATATCATTAGATTATTATATTATTGTTATTATCTAGTCTTAACTACAGTCAACTAAGTCTGGGTGCACTTGAAGAGGCTCTTTTAATGTGGATGCGCAGTGTTACCCCACAAATTCAAATTTTCTTACATTTTTGCAATTTGCAGAGCAGTTTCAGCCTGTATCTTGATCAAAATATGATTCGCGACCATAACAAATATGTATTTACAGAATTATTATCACTGAGATCATTAATACGTCTCTTTTAGTTAGATTTGTTCCGTAAGAACAAATCTCTTATGGAAAGTTCTTATGGTTCAAAATAATCTAACTTAGAGAGATGTATTAATGATTTTAATGACTGACCGAGATGAATATGAATGTTGATGGGTGGAGAGGGAGAGGAAGGCCAAAGAAAAGATGGATGGATTGTGTGAGGAATGATATGAAAGAGAAGGGAGTGAATGATAGCATGACGGCTGACAGGGGAGGATGGAAGAAGATAACGTGTTGCGCCGACCCCAAATAACATGGGACAAGGGCAGGAAAATGATGATGAATGACTGACCGAGATGACACTGACCTACAAATTGCAAAAAACGGATCCACCTTAATGGATTACGCTGTATTGCTAATAATAACTCGAAATACATTGGGAGAAACGTATTCACAATAAAAAAAAATGCAACAGTTTCATAGGAATTGTTTACATGTTTCAGTTTAATCATTGTAGTTTGGTCGATATGATTGTTGTTTCAGTTTGCAATAATTTTCAGATTCCTTTTCAGGGTTCCGTCGTAAACAAAGAACCTTTATAGTTTCGCCATGTCCGTCTGTCTGTCTGGCTGTCTGTCCCCGCTGCAGCTCAGAGAGAGATTTGGCATAGGTATACATATTAATTACGCCGAGAAAGTGTTAAAATAAAATCTTGAAAAACAATTTTTTTAGGGTATCTCCCTTGCACGTAATGTGGGGATGATATTTTTTTTCTCGTCTACCCCATTGTGTGGGGTATCGTTGGATAGGCCGTTCAAAAATATTGCGGGTCTGTGAACACCACTTTTCGATTCAAGGATCCGCTTGCGTAATATTAAGCGTTAAAATGCTAATTTTTGTTAGAGTCAAGTGTCCCCCACACCCCCTGCCAGCTAAATGGTTGTTTATGGAGATGTTAACAAGTAATAGTCGACCAAGTTAAATTTACAGTTGGAGAATTGACCGTGGCATGTATCGATGTATGGGAGAACATGTTTTTCAACTACAATGTTTTGTTTGTTTTTGGGATAAATTCATCCCAACTTCCCAACTACGGAACCATTGTGAGTGGTCGGACACGCACTTGACCGGTTTTATGTTTATGTTTATTATGTTTTAATGTAATCTGTACTATTATAAAACTATCTTAGCACCAAACTAATCCTTAACTTTCATTAACAGATCGGAAGCTTACCTTCCAACGAACTTAGGGAGGCCTCCGTTTACACTGTCGACAGAAGCATCTGCGCTGAAAGATACAGTGCTCTGAGCATTCCTCGCATCGTCACGGAGAACATGATATGTGCCAACCTTCTAGACATAGGTGGCAAGGATGCCTGTCTCGGCGACTTTGGAGGTCCCCTGTACTACGGCCAAATCCTCGTCGGCATCCTATCCTGGGGCGAGGGTTGTGCGAACAAGACTTTACCCGGAGTCAGTACTGCTGTGTCCTCGTATACTAATTGGATTATTGATGCTGCAGTTTAAGAGTCTTCTTAATAATAAAGATTAGCAAGCAGTTCAGTCTCCTTCGTATGTGAATATGTCAATAGGTGTAGATGTATTTGATTTACATTGATGCAGTATTGTGATCCAACACAGCAATCTAGTGACGGGTTAGTCATTGGCTGCTTAACGGCTGATCTACAGCAGGGTACTGGATGCTGAACTGAATTGAAAAGTGTAATTGGTCAAAATAAATAATATCGATCTATTGTCACTGGATTTCAACTCTGGAATATGATACTGGGTCAATGTAAATTGCCGGAAAAGTTTGAAGTCCACAATTTTTTTTGTGTACATCTGCTATTCTTCCCTCACACCAATATGTATATTAATTCGGTACCTACCCGAACAACTTTAAGGCTAAATGAATAAATTATTAGGTACGTAAGAATAATTTTTGTTTTATTTAGTTGTGCCATGCTTATTGCTGTTTTATCACTGGTAAGGTACATCGGTAATTGACTTGATCGTGATAATTAATAATATTATAATAAATAAAATAATGAAACAATATGATAATTAATAATAACATAATATTATAGCTAGCTTAATTTTATATACACTTAAGTAAGTGTAGACAGCCGCTCGGCCATGTTAACATTACAGTTAATATTGTAGGTAGGTCGCCATTGATGTTAAGTTAATCCACTGGCGTGCAATTGCTTGTACGAGTACATAGGTGGTTTTCAATGGCAATTTTCTAAAATGACAAAAATCAAAACCAAAAGTCATTTATTCAAACTAGGTTGATAATCAGCACTTTTCGAACGTCAAAATTACATAAGACAGCCCCCCAAAACTCCCACCCTTCACCACTTCCTAGTGCTTCCTGGTGCTGGGAAGTGGTAGCGCAGCAAACTCCCCAGCGGCACAGCTGTGTGTTCAGTTAGAAAAAAAGTATGAAAAATAATTTACACTCCACGCAACATAAAACATTAAATTATTAGCCATATGTCAGCTAGCACACCACTATACCAACAAAAAAAAAACACCGAAAACTATACTCAAGCAGAGATAGAATAAAAACGTAAACAGAACTTAATAGGTACCTAAATAAAAGCCTCCAGACGTTCACTAGGTGGCAGCACTGAGACTTCAGGTCCAGGCACGTGTCGCCTATATTTTCTTTAGTCGTGACTGAATTATGAACGAATGAATGAAAGGAATGATGAACGTTATCATATATTGTATAACTATTCGTTGTCGAATGGAAGAAGACTGCTTGTCAAAGTGGCGCCAACTGGTGGCGTGAATTTACATTAGAAAGACGCCGCTTGGCGGCAGAACTAGGTAAGACAGGGCTCCACTACAACCGTAATATTCTACGGTAGGAGCCCTTTGTTACAGAAAGTACCTACCTAAAGTAAACGAAACTAAAGTCCTGACATGTCATATCGATACTAATTTTATACAGAGGTAAAATTTTGTAAGTTTGTATGCAGGGGTAATCTCTGAAACTACTAGTCGGATTTGAAAAAAATCGCATTTGATAGTCCAATTCTTGAGGAAGGCTATAGGCTGCTTAACATCACGCTAGGACCTTAGGAGCCGACCAAAAACAAAAATGTCTGAAAGAACGTTAAGCGAAAACGAACAACAACAAAAAGCGCGGGCAGGCGATGTGATGCGACGCGACGGCGCACAGTGGATCGAAAATCGGCTGTAGAAGACATAGGATCTCGATTTCTTAAATGTTATTTTTTTTGCTGGAAATTACTTCTGCTGATCATTACTGTTCTATAAAATGTCATATGAAGTAATTGTGTGCACAAATGGAAGAGTTATAATTTTTATAAGAAAAAAATGTATGGAGCTGACATGAAAAATGAGGATATCTCTGGAATCGCAAGGTTGGCCGTTATATCCTTGCATACTGTTATAGTACTATTTATTTGTGAATTTTTGACACACTTAATTACGCGGCATCACTTGCGATTTTTTTTTTAAATCTTCAAAAAATAAAAAAAAATAAAAAGTATATGATAAATTTTAATGCTTAAATATGGCTATACCAAGTGTAATTTACAATATTTTTTATGCTTAGACCAAAACATTCTAAGAAATCACAAAGTCGTATTACCTACTTATTTAAAATGACATGGTAATTATGAATTACATAATATGTAATCTTGTCTAATGCCTCAAGTCCACATTAGCTAATGATTAATAAAACCTAACCTATATACCTGTTAAAAGGATACGTACCATAATGAGGGTAATTAGATAAACGTGATCATTAGTCAATAACAATAAATGGTAAACTATTGTATGATTAAAAATAAAAGCAAATTATTAAAAAAAAATATTAACTTAACCTAACCTAACATAAACAATAAAAGTTAACTTATTTTATACTTCGTCACCAAAAGAATCCACTTCAGAATCAGGCTCTACAATAGATATAACTTTTACGAACTCTGTCGGAGCTTCCTGATCCTGAAGTTTCAGTAGTTCTACTGTTTCCTTAAAGTATGTCTGCCTCTTGTGGGCATTTCATTTTGGTCTTGTGGAAGAAATTAGAGGATCAGAAGAGACGATAAGCATATTGAGGATATCCTCGTTTGATGCTTGTCTACTCTTTTTCCTCGAATGGTGTTCTCTGAACCTCCTAAAGTCTTTGTTTCGGGCCTCTGAAGCTTCTTCCGAAAGACTTCCAATTGGTACAATAGCATTTTCTGCAATTATGTCCCCTCCGTGAATCAACAATTTGTGGTCGGTTGATGACATGTAGTACCAATCGTACAGTTCCACGTATTTTTCAGCGGTTGTTCTAGCGTATTCTTTAAATTTCGGCACGTCTACAATCTCTCCAGATGTGATAGCTTGCAGAATCACAGCAAATCTGCGTATTAGGTCTTCATCTAATCCAGTGATCGCTGCAGTTTTATCAGGAAATTCAAAAAACCGCCTTGCTGTGTTCCCGTCGTTAGTTGTGCCTGATCCTTGCTTAACGATGTCAATCAAAAGATTGAGATCATCTTTGAATCGATCTTGAATGAGTTTTTTTCGTGAATGCAATAACTCTTGATGACCTTCTCCTCTTGCAGACCACTTTTTGAAGACGAGACGATACGCTATGTGTAGAAGACATTCCATCACATTAATGCGGGCATGAAGTGATGATAATCCGAACTCATACACACCAGAAGAAATGGTTTTTGACGCAATGACATCTAACTTATTCATTTCTGTAGGCTTAGCCAAACACAGGTAGCAGGCCGCATTTGACTTAGCTTCAGACAGATATGTACAAATTTTGCCGTCAATCATCGTCATCATTAATTTGTGACTAATTTCATGTCCTTGACATTTTGAGGGAACGAGAGCTTCAATTTCGTTATCCATTGCAGTTTTTTCATTTATGACAACGTCTTTGGTTTCTTTCACAAAACTAAACTGGACTGGACGGCAATACCTAGGTGAGCAGGGTTTCGGATTCACCCATATGGTATCACCGTCAGCTGTCAACTTTAATGGAACCAAAGAGGTCATAAATATCCTGGAATCATCTTGACCACTCTCTATGTTTTGCTTATATCTAATTTGGTTAGATGCACCGTCAAATCCCCACTTTGATATTAATATCAATTGTTTATCTTGTATCGCATCAGGACTACGAATAGTTTCAAAAATTCTGTTCACTGTTAAATCTAGTAACGCTCAATCTTAGCAGATGAATCCGTTACAGTCACAAATGTCTTCGGAGGGTAGCACTGTAGCTTAGCTTTTTGCACTTTATAGTAAGACGGATATATCTCCTTTGAACCTTCTCGAATAGTCGTTTCCCTTAATGTGATACATTGCCATTTCGATAGTTTTAATGAAAGTAGCAAACCCAGTGCTTTTTCTGGTGAAAATATTGTTGAAGGAGCTGGTTTGTTCAACATTTCCTTGATTTTTGCTGCTGCTTCTGGATTTTGGAGCATATGTTCAATAACAGATGCAATATCCTCACGACCATCTCCTTTCAAAAGTGCTGCAGCTGAATAAGCTACTTCCTTAGGGCCATCGCCTATATGTTCATCAGATCGTCTCTTCTTCTGCTTGTTACTTAGATCTTCAAACGGCTTTCGAGATCTTTTTGTCATCGTTGAAGTTGATTTCATTGTTGAAGTTGATGGTACAGGTTCAGGTACAGGTTCAGTAGAAATATTTTCACTTGTTTATTCTTGAATGAGCAAATTGGTTTGCACGCAGTTTGGCCAGTCAATATTTGCCTCAAGCCAATTACTGTAATCACGTCTAAAAACTTCACATTTCCTGTGGGATCGTAACCATCTCTTTTGAGCTGCCCGTGTAAATCTTCGACAAAATTCTTTCACGGTAACACTGTCTTCATCTGAAAGGCTAGAGCCCAGTCGAATAACAAGTGTGTTGAACAATATTTCATGATCGAACGACGAAGCATCCTGATTGCTCAAAATAACAAACAAATCCAAATTTGTAGTAATGCTTTCCATTATTCACGATCACTGAGTAAAAAGACACGGTAGGATAGATGTTAGTATTAGAAATGCTCTAAATGAACTGAAGTTGTGAATCCAATGTTTGACTATTTATTGTTATTGACTAATGATGGTATCACATTTATCTAATTACTTTCATTAAGTTAATCCTGCACTAATTGCTAAATTAGCGAGTACCCCAAATTATTTTGGTACGTATCCTTTTAACTAGGTATATAGGTATTAAGTTTTATTAATCATTAGCTAATGTGGAGTTGAGGCATTAGACAAGATTACGTATTACGTAATTCATAATTACCATGTCATTTCAAATAAGTAGGTAATACGACTTTGTGATTTCTTAGAATGTTTTGGTCTATGCATAAAAAAATATTGTAAATTACACTTGGTATAGCCATATTTAAGCATTAAAATGTATCATATACTTTTTTTTTTTAATTTTGAAGATTTAAAAAAAAATCGCAAGTGATGCCGCGATATTAAGTATGTCAAAAATTTACAAATAAATAGTAATATAACAGTGTGCAAGGATATAACGGCAAACCTTGCGATTCCAGAGATATCCTCATTTTTCATGTCAGCTCCATACATTTTTTTCTTATAAAAATTATAACTCTTCCATTTGTGCACACAATTACTTCATATGACATTTTATAGAACAGTAATGATCAGCAGAAGTCATTTCCAGTAAAAAAAAAATAATATTTAAGAAATCGAGATCCTATGTCTTCTACAGCCGATTTTCGATCCACCGTGGCGGCGTGGGTCAGAGGACAAGACATTTCACGCGGATGAAGTCGTGGGCAGATGCTAGCATTGTATACAATTAAGACGCTGATAACACCTAAACCGCGATCACTGTCAGATTGCATAGAAAAGAAAGAGAAGCGCGATGACAAAACGCTTTTGCAAAATATGAAGCAATTATCACTACTCACTACTTATCTTTACTCAAAATTGAAGTTCTGCATTCAAGTACCTAAGACGATCTTGTTATTAATGAAATATGTAACGTATTGATATTTAATACAGACAGATATTTTGCATTAGAACTCAAGGTAAGAGTTAGTTTAACGTTAGTTTGTATCGAGATTTTTTTTCAAAACGTGTTTTGGTAAGTTCTGGGAAATATGTTCAAAATTAACATATATTTTTTCCGCTACCACAAACTATTCAGATTTGGCATTTTTTTTACTTAAGAGAAGCCAATTTTGGTCATTTGGGTGTTGTCAGCGCCTTAAACAAGTAGCATAAATTAATTAGTCAGTAAGTAAGTATCCGCACTATTAAATTTTACTGAAAAAAAAATACGATCCGTTCCCTAATGCAGATAAATTGATTTTGTCTAGACTCTAGATTGTCCTATGGAGCTGGACCAGCATGTTTCCAAGCATTCTTATCTTGGATATAATCCTCTAATTTGTAATATGCCTGTTTACAAAGTGTACCTACTTTGAATAAGAGTTTAAAATTTTCTTTCATTTAATTGCAATACGAGTATAGACAAGTTCTTTTGTTGTAACATTTGACACAGTACCCCATAAAAGATATGTGTTTTTACAAATACAACCATTTCCAGTATAAATACCTAAGTATGCCAATGTTAATAGTTTATCTTTTAATCATAGGTCTAAAAATCTCTTCTTTTAAAAATAGGTCTGCACGATTCTAATGGGTCTGCACCAAACACAGCTCGTAAACACTTTTTTTGCACAATAAATGCCACACTATCTAGACATAACAAAGATCAAAGATTTTAATTTCAAGACTAGTGTGCATTTAAATAATAATGTTTGCATATTGACACCGTAAATTATTATTGTTAAACAACATTTTGTTATTTATAGAAGTGACATCTAGCCTTTTTCTAACGAACTATTACTAAGTGGGTCTCCTTGCACCGCAGTTGCTTTTTCAAATATTCAAGCTCAAAATTACAGATGGCGCTCATTTCAGTCATACTACATTAATACTCTCGATACTGTTGAGCATGTCGGTCTAGCAACACCTCTGGCAGCTTTTGTCATAAAACAAAACTACATACAGTACGATTCACGAAAGATGACCACAATTGGCGGCCGTCTGCGCACGTACACTCATAAAGAAAAGACTTAAGACAAAATAATATTTTAATGTTAGTTAAATAATTTGTGTAAATGCTGGTTATGCAAATAAATCAAACGTAAGTAATTTAAAATGTTTATTAAAATAAATTGAACTAAAAATATTATAAAGATGTAAAACACATTAAATTTGGTCGCTATCGCTATTCTCAAGTTCCATGATTCCCTCTATCATGGAACTTGAGGGAATCGTGGAACTTGAGGAACTGGGGCCAGGTTCCATATTAAAGTCTTTCGCTTCATCTTCCGATGATTCAGAAAAATCCACATCTGTCGAATCTTCGCTCTCGTCAGATTCTCCCACACGTATAATTAATTCCTCCGTAAGGACATCCACTATGTGGTTACTTTTATATAGCTTTCTTCTATAGATTTTACTTTGTCACAAGGTTTTTTCCATTCCTCTGGTCCCATCAGATTCACTTTTTCTTTAATTAAATCTATAACGCAGCCAATATTCCACTTTACGTTTTTGCTACTCACGTAACCCTTTATAGAGGCCCAAGCCATTTCTATCGGATTTAAATCCGGATGGTACGGTGGGAGACGGAGAACATCGTGACCATTTTCCATCAAAGTTTTGACTACTGAGTTTTTCTTTAAACGAGATTTGTTATTTTTTATTATATCGTACAATTGAGGTTTCAACATATTGGAATCAAAGCTGATTCCATTTTTTGATCATTACATTGTTATATTATTATTATTATGTAGTCTTAACTACAGTCAACTAAGTCTGGGTGCACTTGAAGAGGCTCTTTTAATGTGGTTTCGCAGTGTTACCCCACAAATTCAAATTTTCTTACATTTTTGCAATTTGCAGAGCAGTGTCAGCCTGTATCTTGATCAAAATATGATTCGCGACCATAACAAATATGTATTTACAGAATTATTATCATTATGATCATTAATACGTCTCTTTTAGTTAGATTTGTTCCGTAAGAACAAATCTCTTATGGAAAGTTCTTATGGTTCAAAATAATCTAACTTAGAGAGATGTATTAATGATTTTAATGACTGACCGAGATGAATATGAATGTTGATGGGTGGAGAGGGAGAGGAAGGCCAAAGAAAAGATGGATGGATTGTGTGAGGAATGATATGAAAGAGAAGGGAGTGAATGATAGCATGACGGCTGACAGGGGAGGATGGAAGAAGATAACGTGTTGCGCCGACCCCAAATAACATGGGACAAGGGCAGGAAAATGATGATGAATGACTGACCGAGATGACACTGACCTACAAATTGCAAAAAACGGATCCACCTTAATGGATTACGCTGTATTGCTAATAATAACTCGAAATACACTGGGAGAAACGTATTCACAATAAAAAAAAATGCAACAGTTTCATAGGAATTGTTTACATGTTTCAGTTTAATCATTGTAGTTTGGTCGATATGATTGTTGTTTCAGTTTGCAATAATTTTCAGATTCCTTTTCAGGGTTCCGTCGTAAACAAAGAACCTTTATAGTTTCGCCATGTCCGTCTGTCTGTCTGGCTGTCTGTCCCCGCTGCAGCTCAGAGAGAGATTTGGCATAGGTATACATATTAATTACGCCGACAAAGCGTTAAAATAAAATCTTGAAAAACAATTTTTTTAGGGTATCTCCCTTGCACGTAATGTGGGGATGATATTTTTTTTCTCGTCTACCCCATTGTGTGGGGTATCGTTGGATAGGCCGTTCAAAAATATTGCGGGTCTGTGAACACCACTTTTCGATTCAAGGATCCGCTTGCGTAATATTAAGCGTTAAAATGCTAATTTTTGTTAGAGTCAAGTGTCCCCCACACCCCCTGCCAGCTAAATGGTTGTTTATGGAGATGTTAACAAGTAATAGTCGACCAAGTTAAATTTACAGTTGGAGAATTGACCGTGGCATGTATCGATGTATGGGAGAACATGTTTTTCAACTACAATGTTTTGTTTGTTTTTGGGATAAATTCATCCCAACTTCCCAACTACGGAACCATTGTGAGTGGTCGGACACGCACTTGACCGGTTTTATGTTTATGTTTATTATGTTTTAATGTAATCTGTACTATTATAAAACTATCTTAGCACCAAACTAATCCTTAACTTTCATTAACAGATCGGAAGCTTACCTTCCAACGAACTTAGGGAGGCCTCCGTTTACACTGTCGACAGAAGCATCTGCGCTGAAAGATACAGTGCTCTGAGCATTCCTCGCATCGTCACGGAGAACATGATATGTGCCAACCTTCTAGACATAGGTGGCAAGGATGCCTGTCTCGGCGACTTTGGAGGTCCCCTGTACTACGGCCAAATCCTCGTCGGCATCCTATCCTGGGGCGAGGGTTGTGCGAACAAGACTTTACCCGGAGTCAGTACTGCTGTGTCCTCGTATACTAATTGGATTATTGATGCTGCAGTTTAAGAGTCTTCTTAATAATAAAGATTAGCAAGCAGTTCAGTCTCCTTCGTATGTGAATATGTCAATAGGTGTAGATGTATTTGATTTACATTGATGCAGTATTGTGATCCAACACAGCAATCTAGTGACGGGTTAGTCATTGGCTGCTTAACGGCTGATCTACAGCAGGGTACTGGATGCTGAACTGAATTGAAAAGTGTAATTGGTCAAAATAAATAATATCGATCTATTGTCACTGGATTTCAACTCTGGAATATGATACTGGGTCAATGTAAATTGCCGGAAAAGTTTGAAGTCCACAATTTTTTTTGTGTACATCTGCTATTCTTCCCTCACACCAATATGTATATTAATTCGGTACCTACCCGAACAACTTTAAGGCTAAATGAATAAATTATTAGGTACGTAAGAATAATTTTTGTTTTATTTAGTTGTGCCATGCTTATTGCTGTTTTATCACTGGTAAGGTACATCGGTAATTGACTTGATCGTGATAATTAATAATATTATAATAAATAAAATAATGAAACAATATGATAATTAATAATAACATAATATTATAGCTAGCTTAATTTTATATACACTTAAGTAAGTATAGACAGCCGCTCGGCCATGTTAACATTACAGTTAATATTGTAGGTAGGTCGCCATTGATGTTAAGTTAATCCACTGGCGTGCAATTGCTTGTACGAGTACATAGGTGGTTTTCAATGGCAATTTTCTAAAATGACAAAAATCAAAACCAAAAGTCATTTATTCAAACTAGGTTGATAATCAGCACTTTTCGAACGTCAAAATTACATAAGACAGCCCCCCAAAACTCCCACCCTTCACCACTTCCTAGTGCTTCCTGGTGCTGGGAAGTGGTAGCGCAGCAAACTCCCCAGCAGCACAGCTGTGTGTTCAGTTAGAAAAAAAGTATGAAAAATAATTTACACTCCACGCAACATAAAACATTAAATTATTAGCCATATGTCAGCTAGCACACCACTATACCAACAAAAAAAAAACACCGAAAACTATACTCAAGCAGAGATAGAATAAAAACGTAAACAGAACTTAATAGGTACCTAAATAAAAGCCTCCAGACGTTCACTAGGTGGCAGCACTGAGACTTCAGGTCCAGGCACGTGTCGCCTATATTTTCTTTAGTCGTGACTGAATTATGAACGAATGAATGAAAGGAATGATGAACGTTATCATATATTGTATAACTATTCGTTGTCGAATGGAAGAAGACTGCTTGTCAAAGTGGCGCCAACTGGTGGCGTGAATTTACATTAGAAAGACGCCGCTTGGCGGCAGAACTAGGTAAGACAGGGCTCCACTACAACCGTAATATTCTACGGTAGGAGCCCTTTGTTACAGAAAGTACCTACCTAAAGTAAACGAAACTAAAGTCCTGACATGTCATATCGATACTAATTTTATACAGAGGTAAAATTTTGTAAGTTTGTATGCAGGGGTAAACTCTGAAACTACTAGTCGGATTTGAAAAAAATCGCATTTGATAGTCCAATTCTTGAGGAAGGCTATAGGCTGCTTAACATCACGCTAGGACCTTAGGAGCCGACCAAAAACAAAAATGTCTGAAAGAACGTTAAGCGAAAACGAACAACAACAAAAAGCGCGGGCAGGCGATGTGATGCGACGCGACGGCGCACAGTGGATCGAAAATCGGCTGTAGAAGACATAGGATCTCGATTTCTTAAATGTTATTTTTTTTGCTGGAAATGACTTCTGCTGATCATTACTGTTCTATAAAATGTCATATGAAGTAATTGTGTGCACAAATGGAAGAGTTATAATTTTTATAAGAAAAAAATGTATGGAGCTGACATGAAAAATGAGGATATCTCTAAAATCGCAAGGTTGGCCGTTATATCCTTGCATACTGTTATAGTACTATTTATTTGTGAATTTTTGACACACTTAATTACGCGGCATCACTTGCAATTTTTTTTTTAAATCTTCAAAAAATAAAAAAAAATAAAAAGTATATGATAAATTTTAATGCTTAAATATGGCTATACCAAGTGTAATTTACAATATTTTTTATGCTTAGACCAAAACATTCTAAGAAATCACAAAGTCGTATTACCTACTTATTTAAAATGACATGGTAATTATGAATTACATAATATGTAATCTTGTCTAATGCCTCAAGTCCACATTAGCTAATGATTAATAAAACCTAACCTATATACCTGTTAAAAGGATACGTACCATAATGAGGGTAATTAGATAAACGTGATCATTAGTCAATAACAATAAATGGTAAACTATTGTATGATTAAAAATAAAAGCAAATTATTAAAAAAAAATATTAACTTAACCTAACCTAACATAAACAATAAAAGTTAACTTATTTTATACTTCGTCACCAAAAGAATCCACTTCAGAATCAGGCTCTACAATAGATATAACTTTTACGAACTCTGTCGGAGCTTCCTGATCCTGAAGTTTCAGTAGTTCTACTGTTTCCTTAAAGTATGTCTGCCTCTTGTGGGCATTTAATTTTGGTCTTGTGGAAGAAATTAGAGGATCAGAAGAGACGATAAGCATATTGAGGATATCCTCGTTTGATGCTTGTCTACTCTTTTTCCTCGAATGGTGTTCTCTGAACCTCCTAAAGTCTTTGTTTCGGGCCTCTGAAGCTTCTTCCGAAAGACTTCCAATTGGTACAATAGCATTTTCTGCAATTATGTCCCCTCCGTGAATCAACAATTTGTGGACGGTTGATGACATGTAGTACCAATCGTACAGTTCCACGTATTTTTCAGCGGTTGTTCTAGCGTATTCTTTAAATTTCGGCACGTCTACAATCTCTCCAGATGTGATAGCTTGCAGAATCACAGCAAATCTGCGTATTAGGTCTTCATCTAATCCAGTGATCGCTGCAGTTTTATCAGGAAATTCAAAAAACCGCCTTGCTGTGTTCCCGTCGTTAGTTGTGCCTGATCCTTGCTTAACGATGTCAATCAAAAGATTGAGATCATCTTTGAATCGATCTTGAATGAGTTTTTTTCGTGAATGCAATAACTCTTGATGACCTTCTCCTCTTGCAGACCACTTTTTGAAGACGAGACGATACGCTATGTGTAGAAGACATTCCATCACATTAATGCGGGCATGAAGTGATGATAATCCGAACTCATACACATCAGAAGAAATGGTTTTTGACGCAATGACATCTAACTTATTCATTTCTGTAGGCTTAGCCAAACACAGGTAGCAGGCCGCATTTGACTTAGCTTCAGACAGATATGTACAAATTTTGCCGTCAATCATCGTCATCATTAATTTGTGACTAATTTCATGTCCTTGACATTTTGAGGGAACGAGAGCTTCAATTTCGTTATCCATTGCAGTTTTTTCATTTATGACAACGTCTTTGGTTTCTTTCACAAAACTAAACTGGACTGGACGGCAATACCTAGGTGAGCAGGGTTTCGGATTCTGGATATGGTATCACCGTCAGCTGTCAACTTTAATGGAACCAAAGAGGTCATAAATATGCTGGAATCATCTTGACCACTCTCTATGTTTTGCTTATATCTACTTTGGTTAGATGCACCGTCAAATCCCCACTTTGATATTAATATCAATTGTTTATCTTGTATCGCATCAGGACTACGAATAGTTTCAAAAATTCTGTTCACTGTTAAATCTAGTAACGCTCAATCTTAGCAGATGAATCCGTTACAGTCACAAATGTCTTCGGAGGGTAGCACTGTAGCTTAGCTTTTTGCACTTTATAGTAAGACGGATATAATATCTCCTTTGAACCTTCTCGAATAGTCGTTTCCCTTAATGTGATACATTGCCATTTCGATAGTTTTAATGAAAGTAGCAAACCCAGTGCTTTTTCTGGTGAAAATATTGTTGAAGGAGCTGGTTTGTTCAACATTTCCTTGATTTTTGCTGCTGCTTCTGGATTTTGGAGCATATGTTCAATAACAGATGCAATATCCTCACGACCATCTCCTTTCAAAAGTGCTGCAGCTGAATAAGCTACTTCCTTAGGGCCATCGCCTATATGTTCATCAGATCGTCTCTTCTTCTGCTTGTTACTTAGATCTTCAAACGGCTTTCGAGATCTTTTTGTCATCGTTGAAGTTGATTTCATTGTTGAAGTTGATGGTACAGGTTCAGTTACAGGTTCAGTAGAAATATTTTCACTTGTTTATTCTTGAATGAGCAAATTGGTTTGCACGCAGTTTGGCCAGTCAATATTTGCCTCAAGCCAATTACTGTAATCACGTCTAAAAACTTCACTTTTCCTGTGGGATCGTAACCATCTCTTTTGAGCTGCCCGTGTAAATCTTCGACAAAATTCTTTCACGGTAACACTGTCTTCATCTGAAAGGCTAGAGCCCAGTCGAATAACAAGTGTGTGAACAATATTTCATGATCGAAAGACGAAGCATCCTGATTGCTCAAAATAACAAACCAATCCAAATTTGTAGTAATGCTTTCCATTATTCACGATCACTGAGTAAAAAGACACGGTAGGATAGATGTTAGTATTAGAAATGCTCTAAATGAACTGAAGTTGTGAATCCAATGTTTGACTATTTATTGTTATTGACTAATGATGGTATCACATTTATCTAATTACTTTCATTAAGTTAATCCTGCACTAATTGCTAAATTAGCGAGTACCCCAAATTATTTTGGTACGTATCCTTTTAACTAGGTATATAGGTATTAAGTTTTATTAATCATTAGCTAATGTGGAGTTGAGGCATTAGACAAGATTACGTATTACGTAATTCATAATTACCATGTCATTTCAAATAAGTAGGTAATACGACTTTGTGATTTCTTAGAATGTTTTGGTCTATGCATAAAAAAATATTGTAAATTACACTTGGTATAGCCATATTCAAGCATTAAAATGTATCATATACTTTTTTTTTTTTAATTTTGAAGATTTAAAAAAAAAATCGCAAGTGATGCCGCGATATTAAGTATGTCAAAAATTTACAAATAAATAGTAATATAACAGTGTGCAAGGATATAACGGCAAACCTTGCGATTCCAGAGATATCCTCATTTTTCATGTCAGCTCCATACATTTTTTTCTTATAAAAATTATAACTCTTCCATTTGTGCACACAATTACTTCATATGACATTTTATAGAACAGTAATGATCAGCAGAAGTCATTTCCAGCAAAAAAAAAATAACATTTAAGAAATCGAGATCCTATGTCTTCTACAGCCGATTTTCGATCCACCGTGGCGGCGTGGGTCAGAGGACAAGACATTTCACGCGGATGAAGTCGTGGGCAGATGCTAGCATTGTATACAATTAAGACGCTGATAACACCTAAACCGCGATCACTGTCAGATTGCATAGAAAAGAAAGAGAAGCGCGATGACAAAACGCTTTTGCAAAATATGAAGCAATTATCACTACTCACTACTTATCTTTACTCAAAATTGAAGTTCTGCATTCAAGTACCTAAGACGATCTTGTTATTAATGAAATATGTAACGTATTGATATTTAATACAGACAGATATTTTGCATTAGAACTCAAGGTAAGAGGTTAGTTTAACGTTAGTTTGTATCGAGATTTTTTTTCAAAACGTGTTTTGGTAAGTTCTGGGAAATATGTTCAAAATTAACATATATTTTTTCCGCTACCACAAACTATTCAGATTTGGCATTTTTTTTACTTAAGAGAAGCCAATTTTGGTCATTTGGGTGTTGTCAGCGCCTTAAACAAGTAGCATAAATTAATTAGTCAGTAAGTAAGTATCCGCACTATTAAATTTTACTGAAAAAAAAATACGATCCGTTCCCTAATGCAGATAAATTGATTTTGTCTAGACTCTAGATTGTCCTATGGAGCTGGACCAGCATGTTTCCAAGCATTCTTATCTTGGATATAATCCTCTAATTTGTAATATGCCTGTTTACAAAGTGTACCTACTTTGAATAAGAGTTTAAAATTTTCTTTCATTTAATTGCAATACGAGTATAGACAAGTTCTTTTGTTGTAACATTTGACACAGTACCCCATAAAAGATATGTGTTTTTACAAATACAACCATTTCCAGTATAAATACCTAAGTATGCCAATGTTAATAGTTTATCTTTTAATCATAGGTCTAAAAATCTCTTCTTTTAAAAATAGGTCTGCACGATTCTAATGGGTCTGCACCAAACACAGCTCGTAAACACTTTTTTTGCACAATAAATGCCACACTATCTAGACATAACAAAGATCAAAGATTTTAATTTCAAGACTAGTGTGCATTTAAATAATAATGTTTGCATATTGACACCGTAAATTATTATTGTTAAACAACATTTTGTTATTTATAGAAGTGACATCTAGCCTTTTTCTAACGAACTATTACTAAGTGGGTCTCCTTGCACCGCAGTTGCTTTTTCAAATATTCAAGCTCAAAATTACAGATGGCGCTCATTTCAGTCATACTACATTAATACTCTCGATACTGTTGAGCATGTCTGTCTAGCAACACCTCTGGCAGCTTTTGTCATAAAACAAAACTACATACAGTACGATTCACGAAAGATGACCACAATTGGCGGCCGTCTGCGCACGTACACTCATAAAGAAAAGACTTAAGACAAAATAATATTTTAATGTTAGTTAAATAATTTGTGCAAATGCTGGTTATGCAAATAAATCAAACGTAAGTAATTTGAAATGTTTATTAAAATAAATTGAACTAAAAATATTATAAATATGTAAAACACATTAAATTTAGTCGCTATCGCTATTCTCAAGTTCCATGATTCCCTCTATCATGGAACTTGAGGGAATCGTGGAACTTGAGGAACTGGGGCCAGGTTCCATATTAAAGTCTTTCGCTTCATCTTCCGATGATTCAGAAAAATCCACATCTGTCGAATCTTCGCTCTCGTCAGATTCTCCCACACGTATAATTAATTCCTCCGTAAGGACATCCACGATGTGGTCACTTTTATATAGCTTTCTTCTATAGATTTTACTTTGTCACAAGGTTTTTTCCATTCCTCTGGTCCCATCAGATTCACTTTTTCTTTAATTAAATCTATAACGCAGCCAATATTCCACTTTACGTTTTTGCTACTCACGTAACCCTTTATAGAGGCCCAAGCCATTTCTATCGGATTTAAATCCGGATGGTACGGTGGGAGACGGAGAACATCGTGACCATTTTCCATCAAAGTTTTGTCTACTGAGTTTTTCTTTAAACGAGATTTGTTATTTTTTATTATATCGTACAATTGAGGTTTCAACATATTGGAATCAAAGCTGATTCCATTTTTGGTAAGCCACGCTTGCATGTCGGATTTTCGGGAATTAGATGTCGGTGCCATATCATATTCTTTATTGTGGTATGGGGCGTTGTCTACCACAACAACGGAGTTCGGTGGGAGATTGGGTACCAATTGAGTTCGAATGCATTTCTGGTAATTTTCAAAATTCATGTCGTCATGATAATCTCCTGATTGTGTGCCCGACTTGAAAGTTAATAATGCATTGGGCAAAAATTCAGCCTCTGACCCGGCATGAACGATTACGACACCTTGGCCTTTTGAGATAGGCTTTTTCAGACCTGCTGTAGAACCGTCAGCCCAGCACATGGGTTTTGCATGTGTAGCATGGACGTACGATTCATCAGTATAAATGATTGGTCTATTTTGTCTTCGATATTCTTGGAGTTTTTTTTAGGTAATTGATTCGTAACAACCGAATAGCTGATGTTTCTTATCGGTGATTATGATATTTCGGTTATTTTCTGTTTTTTTTCCACTCAAATCCAATTCTTTTTATTAATCGACCCAAACTTGTTTTGATCCTTTAAAGTTAATATCTTGACTTAATTTTGCTCGTAACTTCTCTAAAGTTGGCAATTCTTTTTCAGTTAAATGAAAGTTATGGATACATCTCTTAATTACCCCTTTGTCAAAGTCGTCAACGTCAGAGGCAGGGTTACGGCGCGGTCTCTTTTTACCAGTAGTTCTAAAAACCACTAAGAATGGCGAAGATTAACTTTCTTTTATTATTCTTTGTACTGTCGATACAGACGTCTTTGTTGCTGCGGCCGTGTTTTTGTAAGCTTCGAGTATTTTAAAATCTTGTGAAAAATATTGAAACACGTTGTACACTAAACTTCTCGACTGTCTATTCAAAGCATTGCCTTTTCCACGCGGCATTGTGATGGCTTAAAATAGCAAATAAGTTCCACCCAAAAACAAATCTCAACAAAAAACTTAACAAACAACGAAACTTAACAAATAAAAAACAATTTAAAACAAAGAAACACTTCTTTTCGACTGTACTCGAGAGCAGTGTGAGCGCGTCAACGCCGCGATAGACGAATAGCGACTGAGCGGCCTATCACGAGACGCGCGCGCACCAATGGCGTCGCTCCGGTCTTGACGCATTCCGCCCGCGCCTCACCTGGCACCTCCAAAGGGACCTAAAATATGCCTTCTGTGCCGTGGTCATCTTTCGTGAATCTTACTGTAGGTACATAATTATGAATGAGTACTCGGAAGGTTCTTGTTGTTTCTTTTGTTCACATTACCTAACCGCGTGAATACGAAAAATATGTCAAAGTAGGTACCTATTACCTACCAGAGTGTTCACCGAATGTTCATTAATTGTGTCGAAAAAAAAAGAAAATGTATCGATTCAATTGGAATGGATGAATACCTATTTACGAGTACCTAAGCGATTTCGTACTTACTTACCTACTTTATCTTTACAACTTTTATTGAAGGAAGTGGCTGGCGAATCTTTACAGCCTAATTATCCATAAACAATAAAGTTCTGATGATAAATTTGATTCGGTAGCGAGTTATGACGTATTTACGACATGGTTTATGGCTCCCGCGCCCGGTGTTTGGTAGTTTGCGGTAGAGTTGTAATGGAGGTCTTTTTAGCCGAAGCAGAGGCAGATGCGGAGGTGAAGGACTTGGCCTCCGCGAATGCTTGGAGGTTAAAGGAGGCGGAAGTGGAGGTGGGGAAAAATATCAATAATCATTTATTACCCGACTGCCCCAGATGGAGGGTAATAAATGATGAATGTTTTTAATAAAATAAAACGTACCTAATCATATTCAAAGTCTTTATTCAAAATAGATACATCATTGTACATTACACATAGAAATTAAAAGAGGCAAATTATATTTGATGAACAACAGTTTTGCGGCTTTGTCACATTTATTATGTCACACGACTCCTACCCTTGCCTGCTGCACACACACAATTCTAATCGTTTCGTGCTATAACGCGCCGCCGCCGGCGCGTCGCCCAGCCTCGCTCCTCGCGCGTTGCTGTAACCAAAGTTCCATTATACTCCGCATAGAACTTGCGGAGGCGGAGGCGAGATCCGTTACAACACTAGTTTGCGGTGTGAAACCCCCCGGGCCTCGAAAAGGGTGCGTAGGGTTGTGTGATGTTATGTTTGTTGGAAATTTTATGTAGTTACTCATATTCTTTTTATTTTATACCTAAGCCTTATCAGTTTCATGAAAAATCTAATTTACGATAGGCAATTTTGCTTTCGGTCTTAAACCATTAGTCCTGCCTGAGCCTGATCTCTTTCCGTCGTCGTAGTAATCTACTAGACACTGGAAGGACTATGACTCTAGAACCATGAGAGTGAGGGAAGAGACAATGCATCTGTGTCTGCGCACGCACGTTTGTAAGTACTACAATATCTCCCGCGTCGATGGCTAGTCACCGTTGAGGTTCGCCGCTATGGCTGAAATTTGATCTGCAGGACTTTAATTATTATTAGTGTCCGAAATGGATTTTTAGCCGAAAACGCAAATGATTTAAACATTATAAAATATTAATATTTTAGCTGTATACTGAAGCTTGTTTGTTTTTTTTTTACACCTAGGGAGAAAAAGAGCAAATACGGGCTTTATAAGAAATAACACACGATAATCCAGACACAATTTAATAATCACAGATTTCACAGAACTTTGTCAATTTGAGTAAAAAAATTCGCATGTCGGAAATAAAAACAAAAGTCAAGAACAAATATAAGTAATCCCTCCTTCCGTCTCGGCTCCTGATGTGCTTTGGCGCATTTTCGCAATGCGGCGCTCTGCGGTCCGCCTCGGCTACAATGTGCGTTTAGCTTTATAAAACAGCAAATGTATGAAGGAAACTTGTAGAAGGAAGATTGTAAGTTTGTCAGTTTGTCGCCTGTCTCCTGTCGCTTGTCCGTTTTATTAAATAGGCCCCAAGTCTACCTTGTAATAATTAATCATGTGGAAGTATTAGTTGGTCTCCTTGTGAACTATTTACACTTCCTTCTGCCAACTAGCATTCCTGTCGCCTGTCTTCTATCTTTGACAATATAAGCTGTTGGTGAGTCTACAGTTCAGGTACATCTTGCATTTAATTTTATTTATTTATTTATTTAATTAATTGTTTATGTACACACATATAAACAGAGAAGAATAAAGGAACTGAAAAATACGTACACAGGTGATGTACTTATTTCTAAAGAAATCTCTTCTAGCATACCTGCGATAGGACACAAGACACGTGTGTAAGAATAGAAGAGAAAACAAAATACATAAAAACGAGAATCTATTCACTAATTTGAATACTTATAAACATACAATAAGAGAATATACTTACATACATACTTACTTCTAAAATAAATATCACTAAAATACTTATATTATATAATTAATAGTATAAAATAATAAATACATAATATGCAACTATAGCAAAACTCGGAAAGCACGTTAAGCCGTTGGTCCTGGCTGTCATTTGTAGATCTTTGACAGTCGGTACGGGTCGTCAGAAGTCCGAAAGTCTGACAACCAGTCTTACCAAGGGGTAGCGTATTACCCAGTAACTGGGTTGTGGAGGTCAGATAGGCAGTCGCTCCATGTAAAATACTGGTATTCAGCTGCATCCAGTGAGACCCCAACGTAATTGGGAAAAGGCTAAGCAGATGATGATGATGATTGATATAGTTTTTTATGCTTTGGGTAAGTAATTTACTACAATACTTAAATATTAACATATAGAATTGATGTAATTTTTTCAAAACATTATAATTATGAAGCCGTAATAATAGATTTAAAAGTCATTAAAATCTTTTATTATATAAATATAAAATAAAATATTTTAGTGACTTTTTAGGCGCAGATGCGCCTTAAACTTATTATTGAGAAAATTATTATTGTAACCACTTTTACTCTAAGGTTGGCAACACAACAGGGGTTTGCCTGGCTAAGTACATAAGGGGCTTAGAATATAGAAAGAACCAGAAGCTGCGAACACGCCTAATACTGAAGCGTCAAAAACTACTCCTAAATAGAGTAGTTTGACGCGCAGCCGATCAGTTACTCTGTGAACGTCGTATCGCGTAACGTGTTTTACCGGTGTGCAATTTTATTTAATTATGCCATCTTGTGTCATTCATACCTGTAAAAATGCAGCGGGGCTAAAAAATAAACAGGATGGGATCACATTTCACGTGTAAATAGCGCATTCAAATATCGTCTTATTTAATTACTGAATAAATTGTTCAGTTTGTAATTACAAACTGAACAATTTATTCAGTAAGTCATAGAAAATGATGCATCCATCTTGTTAGTGTTGCCAGTATAAGAGGTTTGATTTTCCCTTATTTTTATTACCTACTGAGGGTATTTATTCGTTGTAGTCTTAAATAACAACTTACACAAAAAAAAAAACCCGACTTGAAAAAGAAAGGTTATCAACGCAACCCGTATGTATATATATATGATTTTGTTAGAATTGCATAACATTCATAATAGGTACTATGTTAGACTATTAGGATTTCTAGGGGGGGCGGGTCTATGAAATTATGTATCTATGAAAAGACCAATTGTGATTTTATTATTTATATTATCTTACCAATACTCTCAACGTTTACCCTAAAACGGGTTCATAATGTCCGAGCTAGCAACATTACGCGGGTGGGAAGTGAGGCGGGCGCGGGATGCTTGTCTTGATTTTGGACACAGCGTGCGGCTTGCAATGACAGTTGAACGCGGATTCTGGTTCTTTCTATATTCTAAGATAAGGGGATAACGGTCTGTAGGCAGGCGGTTATCACCTTATGTACTTAGCCTTAAAGGGCTAAAGACCACCGGAATCCTGACGATTCTCCGAGGAGACGACGACCGCTAAAGGGCGAAAAAGGATTATGGTCTGCAAACGGTCACCCATCTACGAACTTCATCGGAGGTTGATTAATCCTCATCGTGTTCCGTCCGTCAAACACGACATTTATAAATCATAAATGATATATATTTCTGTAAATAGGTTTGTAAAAGCAGTTTTACACGACAAAAATATTTATTTTAAACTAGATGAGGTTAGTGTTTTCTATCCGACTACTTCGAAACAAGCACTACACACGCACACAGCACAAGGCACACGCACAGTTTGTTTTGAAGTCCTGACATTATCTTGGTCAGATCATGGGTGGACCTGCTGAGGAGGCTGTGGAGCAGTATCATGCTCCCTTAGCTTGCTTCCCTTTTTTTTTTGGGTGGAAAATCATCAAATTATTTCTCCCGCTCTGGACGAAGCTACCCATTGCTCACCGTCCGCAAGCCCGCGCCTACGGTGGCCGGAAATCTACCCAGGATTCCCGACGCCCAGGGCGTCTCCAGCAGCGGCTAGGGGCGAGAGGGCGCGAAATTTGCCTTTTCCTTAACCGTCCCGCCTTCTCCTTCGCGAGCATTACTGCTTCGCAGAAGGAGGTGACGGCTGCCCAGGCCCTCTTGCTCCGTACCATGGCCTGGACCAGGGCTAGACGCGAGAGATCTCTGCCACCGATCGCCTCCACGAGATCACGGTGGTGCTCTGCCCAAGCCAGGCAGACCTCCACCGTATGCTCCACCGTGTCCTCCGGGCGATCCACACAGTGGTGACACCCGGGCGTTTCCTCCCGCCTTATCCGAAACAGGAACCTCCTGAAGCTGCCGTGGCCGGTGAGCACCTGCGTCAGGCGGAAGGTGAGGACGCCCTGGCGCCTCTCTAGCCACTCCTCAAAGGACTTATCGCCGCAATTGTGGCGTGCCCAGCACTGGGTTGCGACAACCGTACTCTCCATGTCACCATGAGATCCCACCGGAGCTCCGTCCGCTGTGCTACGATTTCTCGCAGCAGCGGAGTTACGCCCCGGCGTTTCGCCTCCTCGCGCCACTCCCATACGTGCGCGAGGGTTTTTGCCTCCAGATCCCATGGCGGCAATGATAGCTGATCTTTGCGTTATGCTCGTGAACGGGTGCTGCTTGTGGTGACTGGTCGTCTTGCTGACCATGTTTTTATTATTGTTATTAGTAATTGTTTATTTATTTTCGATTTACAGCAATAGCCTTATGTAAGCGGGCACGCCCTTTAAGCCAGGAGGCTTTTATTTAGGTATTGAGTTCTGTTTACGTTTTTTTGTTGTAATTTTTATCTGCTTGAGTACAGTTTCATTGTTTTGTTGGTATATAGGCATGTGCTAGCTAACATATGGCAAGTAATTAAATTTAATGTTTTGTGTTTCGTAATGTGAATTACTTTGCATACTATTTGTATAGAATCAAGTTTATATTACTAAATAGTCAGGTGTGCTGCTGGGGAGTTTGTTGCGCCGCTTCTTCTCCCCAGCTAAAGCACTGGGAAGTGGTGAAGGGCTGGCGTTTTTGGGGGACTGTCTTATGGAACTTTGACGTTCGAAAAATGCTGATTCGTAGCCTAGTTTTAATAAATGACTTTTGATTTTGAGTGCCTTTATGGTCTGCAAACGTTCACCCATTCACGTTCCTACTTCATCGCAGGATGATTGATCCTCATCATAGTTTCGCCATGTCCGTCTGTCTATCTGTCTCAATTTTTAGGCAACCTCCCTTCCACGTAAAGTGGTGATATTTTTCTCGTCTATCCCATGATGCGATGTAGGTATCGTTGGATAGGCTCAGTGGCGTGCCTAGGGTTTCAAAATAACGCAAGCCCAATAAAATTTTAACCGATTTCAAAAAAAGAAAGTTCAGTTTTCGACTGAGTATGTAGGTACCTACGTATGTATCATCGCAATTTTCTCATAAACTACTGGTTAGGTAAAATAAATTAAAAGTGAATTCATCCATCCATTTTAGTAAGGCATGCGGCTTTTGGGCTTATATGAAGGTACCGCCACTGGATAGGCTTTTCAAAAATATTGCGGGTCTGTGAACACCATTTTTCGATCGGTTTGCGTAATATTAAGCTTTAAAGTACTAATTTTTGTTAGAGTCAATTATCCCCCTCTCTGCCAGCTAAATGGTTGTTTATGCAGATGTGAAAAAAATCAAGTACTGCCTTGATTTTTTTCACATCTCAATAAACAACCTATAATGCCAACATATAATTAAATTAAAAGGACAACTATCAGAGCTAAGTAGGCTTTACAAGTTAATAGTCAACTAAAGCCAAGGCAGGTGTATGGGAGGCCGTGTTTTTCAACTAGAATGTTAAGTTGGTTTTTGGGATAAATTTACCCGAACATTCCCAACCACTGAACCTTTCCAAGTGCGTGTCGAGTGCGTGGTCCGACACGCACTTGGCCGGTTTTTAAACTACGAGACGTACACAAAAAAAACGCCCTAATCAGCTATGGGAGGTATGTTGTTTCGACACAATTAGTTATCAGTGCAAGCCCCCAGTGCATGATATGCATGATAATCATCAATCATAAAATTGGGCAATTGTAGTTATCAAAGTTCGAATTAGTTTAGAGATCCGTCATATCTTTCGATGCCAAAAACTAATTATTGTAAAAGGAACTGCGCAATTTCGCTCGCCTTTTCTTTTTTTTTTTTTGAGGGTGGGAAATCATCAAATAACTTCTCCCGCTCTGGGCGGATTGGGAGGGTGTGTCAGACTCTTACTGACTAAAACCCACCCGTATTCCTTCCTGTTGCCTGTGTTGCGGGGGCCTCGGTGACCCATAAGTACCTTCCCGCGACCCCGGCAGGCATCGGCCTTAGTGGACCCCTACTTTTGTGCTGACGACATCTCTTTGAGGCGCGCGTGGAATACGACGCGCCGTCGACCCGGGCCTGGTCCTTACCGGACGGTGAGCTTCCCATTGCTCACCGTCCGCAAGCCCGCGCCTACGGTGGCTGGAAATCCGCCCGAGATTCCTGACGCCCAGGGCGTCTCCTGCGGCGGCTAGGGGCGAGAGGGCGCGAAACGTGCCTTTCCCTCAACCGTCCCGCCTCCTCCTTCGCGAGCATTACTGCTTCGCAGAAGGAGGTGACGGCTGCCCATGCCCTCTCGCTCCGTACCATGGCCTGAACCAGGGCCGGACGCGAGAGGTCTCTGCCGCCGATCGCCTCCACGAGGACACGGCGGTGCTCTGCCCAAGCCGGGCAGACCTCCACCGTATGCTCCACCGTGTCCTCCGGGCGATCCACACAGTGGTGACACCCAATTTCGCTCGCCTAAGAGTTTCTTAAAAGAAACGTAAGTCTTTTTACCCGACTGCCCCAGAAGGAGGGTAATGTTTTTCGAGAGTATGTATGTATGTATGTATGTATGTATGTATGTATGTATGTATGTATGTGTGTATGTATGTATGTCTATTTTTTGGCACGATCTGTAGCCTAAACGGCTTGATGGATTTTAACATAAGAGGTGTCGTTAGATTCGTCTTAATTGTGGGAGTGACATAGGCTATATAATTTTTATATATTGCATCTGCAAATACAACAAAAAGGGAGGGAAGCGTTTTTTTTAAAATATAAATTTGAATAATATTGATATCAAATAAAAGCTAGTAACGAGTCAATTCCATATATATATATATATATATATTAATAAAACTAAAAAACTTGAAATAAAACAAATTATTGAAAAAACAAAAAACCCGACTGCAAAAACACATACCTGACTGAAAAGAGAAAAACAAGCATTATAAGCTTTAGAAATTTGGTACCTATCGCAGGCGGGGACAAACCAATAACCTGATATGGTGTAACTTTTGTTTGTCTCCGCCTGTGATACCAAATTTCTATAGCTTATAATGCTTGTTTTTCTCTTTTCAGTTAGGTATGTGTTTATGCAGTCGGGTTTTTTGTTTTATAAATATTTTTTCCTAATGAAAACTATATAACATCACTGTACGTATAGAGAATTTATTGTTTTTATTTTTATCTATTTATTGAGTACAAAACCTTCCAATGCATATTTAGAACAAACGTACACTGCTCTAAGGTGCTTCTAATGCCTTCTATTGATGATAAGCATAAGTGACGGTCATTTTTCAGAAAGTTTTTATTTTCCCATAATATATAACGTTTATTGCAATTACAGATTTTCACTGCACGGCGACGTTAGGTAGGTTCATAATTATCTGCTAAAAACCCAATAAAAAGTAAACTAAAATGTATGAAAAACGTACCTACCAAATTTTTTACTTTATTTCCATAAAAAAAAAACTGGTTCTGACCCCGCTACCTACTGAAATTAGTTTTGTGAATAATTCTAAGTAAGTAACCTTTATCAAATATTCATATTCAATTTTCCTGCAGCCACAATGCTTAAATTTGCCACAATTGTGTTGGAACATTCTAGAGAGGCTTGTGGCTAAGTAATAACTGCCGCACGGATCTATCGATCAGGTTAAGCTACGCTTGCCTTGGTTTGTCCGTGGATGGGTGCCCAACTTTACATACCAAGACCGAGGGGTCTTCCGTGCCTCGGAAAGCACGTTAAGCCATTGGTCCCGGCTGTTATTTGTAGATCTTTTCAGTCGTTACGGGTAGTCAGAAGCCCGAAAGTCTGACAACCAGTCTTAGCAAGGGGTATCGTGCTACCCAGTAACTGGGTTGTGGGGGTCAGATAGGCAGTCGCTCCATGTAAAATACTGGTATTCAGCTGCATCCGGTAAAACTGGAAGCTGACTGCCCAAAATAGTTGGGAAAAGGCAGGCAGATGATGATGTGTTGGAACATTCTGTTTTCAGGGAATTATTAACACGTTAATTAGGTACAAAATGACGTTATGATTAGGCAGTGAAACCTATATTAATAACTAATCTTTAACCTGCTAATTAGCAGCCTATATCGGTCTATCAGTGATGTGCCGGACATCGATATCTGTATTTGTATATGCGGACATCCGAAGGAGAATAAGATCTGTATCCGTATCCGTTACTTTTTGGCGGATCTGGAACTTCTAAATCTATAGGTATTTCATTACGTATATGAAATTAAAAGGTAATCTTTAAAATTTCATATACGTAATGAAATTTTTACATTATCTAGACACGCGGTAGCGTGTTAAGCCTAGTTCAAGTAACAGAACTGGCAAGCACCGTTTGTAATATTACACGAACCATTTGGAGCCACTTTTGACCCCCTCATAAATCAAAAATTATTTCACATAAACGTGTCAAATTTGGCTCATATATTGAAGTTAACAGTATCTCATTGCTACCTACAATGAAATACTGTTAACTTCAATCTTAATTAGTTTGAAATGATATTTATTTACATAACCAAATTACAAGATGATTATTAACATTAACTAAATTAAATTAAAACTAAGTTAAGCTTAAAAAAGGCCCTCGGGGCATTGTACCGAGGATTCTGGCGGCATTTCCTCGCTGAATTGCAATGCTGATGCGTTGCGCGAGAAAGCCGCCAGCTTTTCGGTCACCAGTTACATCAACTAGACGTTTCGCGATTTCCGCAAATAACTTATGCGCACTGGGACCCCACGGACCGAGGGTCTCGACGCCAAAGGGCACAAAGTTGTACTCTCTGCCAAGGCCTCCATATTTAATAACTTTCAGATTTTCGGCATTTTCTGCCGCTGCACCCGCTTTAGAAGTAGTCCGTTGGAGGTGGGACGGTGCCAGTGTGTCTACACAGGTAGCGTCCCACACAAGCATCCGTCCCAAACTCCACGGGACCAAAGACACACCATCAGGTCTTTTGCCATCATCTCTGACAATGCCAGTCGGCTCAAGAAGAGCAGGCACATTGAGGCTGGCAAGAGACCGGCGGATTATGTCATTAAGTGTCGCATGTCTTGAAAAGCGGCCTGCACTTTTTTGACAACAAAGTCCGTGGTGACCCAGTCGGTTCACGTCCGTGCCACAAGGGCATGTGTGTGGAGTGCATACCGTGACCCCAAGCCGCAGACCAGTCGCTAGACGAAGCGAGGTTGGATCCAGGAAGGTACTGGTATATGGAGAAGGATGGGCATGTAGCCAATGACCGGCCTCTCTGGTTTCGACCGCCAAAAGTCTTGCGCGATCCGGACCTGAACTGCGGCTCAGAATCGATTTGTATATTAAATCGCAATAAATATCGTCCCAGCTCCTTTGAGATTTTAGGTTGTCTGGAAATTCTTTACACGGGCAAGCAATTTGAAAAGCATTCTTGGCATCCTCCAAGCCCGCAGTCTCATAGTTTGTGTGCAAAGCCCTTAGGACATTACCTATGAGACGTGACGTGCTATGGGTGGACGACAAAAAGGCTGGGGTAGCAACACTCGAAATTTTGCGGAAAGTTAAAATTAGTTTTATTTCTTAAAATAACATATTTGGCATGTTTACAACGCAAAAATTAAATATTTAAGCATTTACGAGTATTATAATTATTTCCTAGTAAACTAAGTTATTTATGGTTATAGGAATTACTACAACAGGTATCTTTGTAGTGAGATCAAACCTCTAATCTTCACATGTCGCGCGTCGTCTATTTTATCCTGTGTCACACACACACACACACAATCATCCTATAATGTTCCCACTGCTGGGACACAGGCCTCCTCTCTATGAGAGGGAGTGGGCCGTAATCTACCACGCGGGCCAAGTGCGCCACTAAACTATAAAAACCGTACAAGTGCGTGTCGGACCACGCACCATTTTTGAACGGTATATCCAACGATACCGCACACCATGGGATAGATGAGAAAAAAAATCATCCCCACTTTACGTGCAGGGTGGTAGCCTAAAAATTTGTTTTCAAGATTTTATTCCACTACTTTGTCGGCATGATTAATATGTATATACCATACCAAATTACAGCTTTCTAGTACTAAGAGTCTGAGCTAAGCCGCGGACAGACATACAGGCAGGCGGACATGGCGAAACTATAAGGGTTCCTTGTTGACCACGGAACCCTAAGGGCCTTATCACACTAGCGAGTTGCGAGCGAGTAGAAAGCGGGGCGACGGCTCTCGTTCCGCAAACGCGGCGAACACGATACGCACTCGTGGCGATCACGTTGCGAACTCGCGGCAAGCTCGCTGCGCACTCGCCCCGCTTTCCACTCGCTTGCAACTCACTAGTGTGATAAGGCCTTAAAAATTGGATAAACTGGCCCCAAAACCAAATAGAACATTATCAAATACTTAATCAAGTAAGTAATTAATCACTATAATATACAACCGTGATAAACTAATACTTCATGTAAACGATAAGTCGTTAATATAAACTGAATGAACTAAAGATTATGTTACATTCGAGTTAATAGGCAATATGACGCTACTTGGCTGGGCTGTTGTTCTTGTTGTAGGTAAGTTATTTAAAATCATCCATTCATCTCATAAACGAAGATTTCATAAACCTTGGTTTCTGGTAGCCTTTTTTTTTGGGTGGGTAATTATCAAATAACTTCTCGCGCTCTCTTTGTCAGATTCTTACTGACTAAAACCCACCCCGTTGCCTGTATTGCCAGGGGCCTCGGTAACCCTTAGGTCCCTTAGGACCCGTAGGTCCCGCGACCCCGGCAGGTGGAAGCTTGGTCTCAGATCTGTTAATCTGTACATACCTACTACATGTTACATATTTCGTTAAGTTTAATATTGTGATTGTTGGCACGATACTTAGTAGCCAATTACAATAGTTAATAGGCTTGATTGTAGCCATAAATCATATTGAAAATGGTTTTATTGTACAGGCATTCTAAATGCTGAATTTGGTATTAATCATTATTATTGGTACTTAATTAAAACTGGTGCTGTTTAATACGCCGTCAATTAAGGGAAAAATAAATTAATTATTGTTATATATGTATATTTTTTTCATAAAAATATTTTAAAGGGGTATTATAGTACATATTCACAATATATCATTCTTACTTATTATAAAAGAAAGTCCCCCCGCCGCGTCTGTCTGTCTGAAAACGACTGCCGAACGGATTTTCAAAAGGTTTTCACTAAAGAACGGAGTGATTCATGAGGAATGTTTATGCCTATAATTCATTAAACTTTTGTGTAAATTGGGTGTAAAATGACGATTATGGTTGAAGATCTCGGAACAAATCATGCCGACTGGAAACTTTACTGGCGTGGGCCGCGTAAACCGAACGAGATACATAAAATTTATGTTCTACAGGATTTTACATCTTAAAAAGTTCAACAAAAAAAAAATCCGGGATAGGATTTTATATTCTAAGCATGACCCACATTAACCATTTTTAGGGTTCCGTAGTAAACAAGTAACCTTTATAGTTTCGCCTTGTCTGTTGTTTGTCTGTCTGTCTGTCCCCGCTGTTTCTCAGAGACGCTTAGTACTAGATAAATTTAATTTGGCATAGGTCAACATATTAATCACACGGAAAAAGTGGTAAAATAAAATCTTGAAAAAAAATTTTTTTAGGGTACCTCCCTTGCACGTAATGTGGGGATAATATATTTTTTTCTCGTCTACCTCATGGTGTGGCGGATCGTTGGATAGGCCGTTCAAAAATATTGCGAGTCTGTGAACACCACTTTTCGATTCAAGGATCTGCTTGCGTAACAGTAAGCAGTCCTTATTTTTGTTAGAGCCAAGTGTCGGGCCCCCTGCCAGCTAAATGGTTTGTAAAGATGTGAAAAAATTCATGGCAGTAGTACATATAATGAAATTAAAAGTGAAACTATCACAGCTAAGTAGGGTTTACAAAGTTAACGAGTAACTTAATTGTCGACTAACATAAATTTGCAGTTGGAGATTTGACCGTGGCATATATATTTTTTAGAGGACAACATGTTTTCAACTACAATGTTAATTTTGTTTTCGGGATAAATTCTTACCAACTTCTCAATTACGAAACCCTTCAGTGTGCGTGGCCCGACACGCACTTGGCCGGTTTTTATCTTTCAGAATTTGATAAAAATGTTATTGTTATTTCCAAAGCTATTTTAACCGGTATTAAATTAATCCATATCCGATAAAACATGTTATTTAAATCGGGCATTTAATTTAGATTAAAATATGCCTGTACTCGTGCATAATATAATTTAAATTAATGCTCTAACAGATATCACAGATTAAATTATTTTGTTACGCGTAAACAAAATAATTATGGTTGATGCGGCGGGCGCAGCGCTCGGCTATGAGGTATGCGATCGCTTTCGTTTCCTTTTAATCTCAGTAATACGCCCCGTGCGATATTTTCCGACAATCACGCGGGCGAAGCCGCGGGCAATAAATTGCAATATATAACAAATTAGTAGCTTTGTAGAGTTTCGTGTCTGTCATTCACCTATTTGACACTCTTTCTCAAACTGGTTGTGCCTTACGTCCGGGTGGGCTCCTACAGCACTGTTTCCTAATAAAATTATGTTATTCCGTTTTAAAAATGTATTACGAACATCACAGTTTTCCGCAGCTACATATGCTAACACGCCAATGAGATAGCTTTTTTGGTGTACAATAAAACATTAACTATTTAAAAATCGACTTTCTGGTTTACAATAAAGCATCTTTTATGTATATAATTTCTAACATCATAATTTTCAGGTTTCGCCTGCTCATCTGCCGAGCTGGGCAGCCAAACCTCCGTCGAGGAATACCCCAGCATCGCGCAGGTGGAGAGCCGCGCAGGCATATTGTGGCTGCAGCACTGCGCTGCCAGCGTCCTGACTTCCTATCACGTCTTGTCCACGGCACACTGCTTCTCTGGGGCGTAAGTATCTACTTAGTATATAATTCCATCAATAAATTACGTCACACGTTAAGGAGGAGGGTGTCAACAAAGTGTGACATCGTGTGGCAAGGTTCGTGCGTCAAATTTGTATAAATGTAATTGTATCGACAATAACGCGTACATATATTGAGATAGACTCATGATAGCACAAGTTTAAACCTTAGCGGTTTTTGGTTGCTATTTAATTATGTAATCCTGTGTTCTTTTGTATAAATGATAAATAAATAATAATGAAAAAAAATCTAAAGTATTAATAATCTAAACTTCAACGTTAACGAAAAAAAATAAAATATTACCGTCTCTATATTTTTTTTTGTTGTAGATTTTATGAATAAAGATTTTAAATAGAAATATACAATTTTGTAAGTGCTGTTTACACGTTGTTGTTGTTGTTAACACGTTCCATGCATCATGAACAGCATAGGGGCATACTCGACTTTAACAGGGTGCGGCGCCTAAAATCGCAATTGTCTCCGCAGTGCCGCGAGGATTCCTATAACATATTTCATGAGTACAAAACAGACAAATAAAATGTGGTTAGCTAGCGACCTCTATAATTGATTATATTATTCTTACTGGAGCAACCGGCAGCAAGTTCGTAATTCTCCCTTAGATGTCACTGCTTGCGGTAGTGTCGGGGGTCGGGTTGCCTCCTTCCCTCAAATATGGCGAGGGGGTAGTGGCTGATTTTTGCGTTATGCTCGTGAGCGGGTGCTGCTTGTCGTCTTGCTGACCATGGTTTTGTTTTATTATTAGTAATTAACTGTTTATATGTTTTACTTCGATGGTCCTAGTTTATGTATCATTAGTGACTGTGTTACAGCTATACCTATATGTAAGCGGGCACGCCCTGTATGCCTGGAGGCTTTTATTTAGGTATTAAGTTCTGTTTACGTTTTTATTTCTGCTTGAGTACAGTTTTAGTTTTTTTTTTTTGGTATAGTGGTGTGTTAGCTGACATCGCTAATAATTGAATATTTTGTGTTGCGTGTAGTGTAAATTATTTTGCATACTGTTGTATAAAATCTATTATTTTTTCTAACTGAACAGATAGCTGTGTTGCTGGGGAATTTGTTGCGCCACTTCATCTTCCCAGCTAAAGCACTAGGAAGTGGTGAAGGGTGGGCGTTTTGGGGGATTATCTTATGTAATTTTGATGTTCGAAAAGTGCTGATTCTCAGCCTAGTTTGAATAAATGACTTTTGATTTTGATTTAATAAGATCTCTATCAATGATTTAGGAGAAAATCGGTTTTGAATCTTGCGTAAATGTATATGCTGGTGACTGTACAGAGTGGCGTAATTTATGCCGCAAACCTATAAGAATCCTTTGACAAAACAAAAAGTTTTTGTCTTGTTTTCTTCTAAGTTCTAAACAAATCGTCTCACATATCTCTTTGACCAATTTAAGTTTACGTTTTTTTCCATGATTTTCCAGCACCTACTCGGACCACACCAGGCGCATCAGAGCTGGCACATCCTACCGCGGAACAGGAGGCTTCGTCAGTGAAGTAGACCAGGTCTACATTCATCCCACCTTCGGCCAGCTGGAGAACGACGGAGACATAGCTGTGGTCCGTCTGCAGGCAGCTCTGACCTTGGGAGATACTATCCAGCAGGCACTGATTCTTGGCGAGGGGATCTACTTGCCTACTGGTTTGGCGTTGACGCTTGTCAGTTGGGGTACCACCTCTGTAAGTATAATACTTTACTTCATCACTTTATTTTTTCCTAGCTTTTGCCCGCGACTTAGTCTGCAATCCAGAATAAAAAGTAGCCTATGTGCCAAATGGCATCCAAATCTATTCAGCCGTTTTAGCGTAAAAGCATTACAAACATACTCACTTTCGCATTTATAATATTACTAGCTGCGACCCGCGGTTTTACCCGCATAAGTCTCGATTTCGGGAAAATATCGGGATAAAAAGTATTCTATGTCCTAATCCAGGTTATGGTCTACCAATGTGTCAAATTACATTCAAATCTGTTCAGCCGTTTTAGCGTGAAAGTGTAACAAACAAACTCACTTTCGCATTTATATCATTATTTAAGATAGGCTTGTGGTTGATCACTATCTCAACTGACGATAGGCGACGCTGTGGTCGACGATGGAGTACCTATTCACTTTCGAGTCTCAACATAAACCCAAGTATACCTATCGGGAAAAACGGACTCCGGCAGGGTATTCCACTCGTTATTGGCATCCTCATTATTCTTGTTGGCCTTGTTCAACCCACTGCTGGGTATATAGGCCTCCTACCTTTTTCTCATGCACCCCTGGTTTGTGTGTAATGTTTTAGCTCCAAATTTAAATAACCACCACCTAAACTTAATCCAGATATTTCTGGCAATAATGCGCTTGGTAGATAGTTACTTGCAAAGATCACAGCAGGTGGTTATTGACTAAAAAAGGCCTGAAATCCCCTATTAACGAATGTAAGTGCGTAGAGTTGCCTTCATAGGAAGCTGCATAGTCGCAAATCATTTAAGAATATCTGCATCAATATTGTATAGGACTAGATAATAAGGTAAAAAACACCACTTCCTGTCTCAGAACAATTGACATCTGATTTAACATGTCAACAACCTAGAGCCGAAAGCACCGAGTCTGGTTCAAACAAAATGCCAGAACCTCTTCTGCCAAAGCTCATGTTAAGCAAATAAGAAGTTATGAAACTTATTTATTGTTGCTAAAGATATTTACAATTAAAATTGGCAAAAGTCCAAGAAGCGTCTCTGCAACATACCCCTTGGGTAATAATAAGAAAATAAAAGACTAATCTAACATTGATAAACATAAAACTAAACCATGTACACACGGCTACATATCAAGTTATACATTTTCAATATAAGCTAACTATCATTTGTTTTTCATAATTGTATTCTCTAATAAACACCTTTTTTTCCTCCAGGAGGGCGGCAACACTGGAAACAACAATCTCTACGAGCTGAACCTCTACACAGTCAGCGAGGATGACTGCTTAGAGACCTACTTCGGACTTCAGGACTTCCCCAACAGCACCATCACAGAGAACATGTTATGTGCTGGTCTCTGGGATACCCAGGGTCGAGATCTGGACTCTAGGGACGTAGGAGCTCCCCTGTTCTACGATGGAGTCACTATGGGTGTCGTGTCCTTTGGTGTTTCTGATGGAGAAGACAGCATCCCCGTTGTGAGCACCGCTATTGCGTCTTATTCTAACTGGATTGTAGAGACGGCGACATATTGAGGATATCGATTGTGAAGAATTGGGATTTACCCAATTGGCTTAGGACTTAGTTTAAGGTGGATCCCCAGTGGTACCCCGCGAAATTCAAATTTTCTTACGTTTTTTGCAATTTGCAGTTCAGTTAGATTTTTTCCATAATAACAAATCTCTTGGAAAGTTCTTATGGAACAAATCTAACTGAAGAGAAACGAATCATATTTTGATAAATATACAGATTGCAAAAAAAAAACGTATTTTTTTTTAATTTCGCGTACTACCACTGAGGATCCATCGTAAGGATATCTCTTACTTATAGTGACTTATAAGCACATAAACTTTTTTACAAAACCAATTAATAGTATTTTTATTTACAAACTTTCTCGACCTTGTACAATTACAACACTCAATATATTTATTGCATGTGAATTTAGGTGGCAGGTTTACAACGACATGGTCGTACTGGAGCCTGTCTGCCACAGCCAAGTAAGAGAAAGCATGAAGGCTTTAATTTGACAACTTAGTTGTTATACCTACTTTAGATTATTTCAACCTCTGCACAGTCATCAATGACGACTGCTGAGAGCCCTACCTCGAACTCGAACTCTAAGGCTTTTTGTACAAGGGGTTTCTTTACGGCACGGTGGATAAACCGCGCCGTTGAAAAAACGTGTCTGTCAACAAGTTTCTATAGTGATCATAATATATATAGTGGCAGCAAGCCAGCAAATAAATCTGTAACTTTAACCCTCCAGCATCCTTAAAGGGAGGTGCAAGTCTGTACATAAAATAAAACCTTTCATTTGTGACAATGATAAACTAGGACCGTCGAAATAAAATAAATTAACAGTTATTTACTAATAACAATAACAAACCCAAGTTCAACAAGCTGACCAGTCACCACAAACAGCACCCGTACACGAGCATAACGCAAAGATCAGCCATTACCCCCTTCGCCATATTTGAGGGAAAGAGGCAACCCGACCCCCGACGCTACCGCAAGCAGTGACAACTAAGGGAGCATGACGATCTTGCTGCCGGTAGCTCTAGTAAGAATAATATAATCAATTGTCGAGGTTGCTAGCTAACCACATATTGCAATACAACTCATAAAAAAATCATAGTAATGAGTAGATTATGTCAATAATATATAAAAATAAAATAAAAAACAAATTTACATTAACAGTCAAACAAAATAAACAATTATATGAACTCATATTACCTGTTTATCTAGGACAAACTGTCCAGTTAGGTAGGTCCAACTTCGAGAAAGAGGTCAATCGTCGAATCCAACTCGGCTGGGCAGCGTTCGGGAAGCTACGCAATATCTTCTCGTGCCACATACCCCAGTGTGTCAAGACGAAAGTCTTTGGCCAGTGCGTATTGCCAGTGATGACCTATGGCACTGAAATGTGGTCGCTTACAATGGGCGTAATCAAAAAGCTAAAAGTCACTCAAAGGGCAATGGAGAGGGCTATGCTTGGAGTTTCCCTACGTGATCGAATTATAAATGAAGAGATCCGCAGGCGAACCAAGGTCACCGACATAGCCCGAAGAATTGCCAAACTTAAGTGGCAGTGGGCAGGGCACATTGCTCGCAGAACAGATGACCGATGGGGCCGAAAGGTTCTGGAATGGCGACCGCGTACCGGAAGACGTAGCGTTGGAAGGCCTCCTACAAGGTGGACCGATGACCTTGTGAAGGCCGCAGGAATCCGCTGGATGCGGGAAGCATAAAACCGGTCGAAGTGGCGGTGCTTGGGGGAGGCCTATGTCCAGCAGTGGACGTCTTTCGGCTGAAATGATGATGATGTTGATGATATTACCTGTCAGAAGGTAAGCTAATTCTGGAGAAAGAACATGAAACATTGACTTGAGTTAATCACAGCGACCAACAATTTTGATCTTTTAAGTAGTCGTTGATAGAATAGTATGCCTTTGAACAAAGGTTGGATTTTACTTTAGCTTTAAACACATTAAAAGGCAGATCTAGCAAATAAGAGGGAAGCTTGTTATAAAAAATAATACAAGCCCAACAAACGAGTTTTGAACCTTGTGAAGCCGGTGATAGTTCACATAATTATGCGACTACTGTATGGTTAACTTTTGTTTTTTTAAACGTGGCAAACGTATTATAGTTTATGCCCTCATAAACAGCATTATGTTCTTTTAAACATTTTTTGAAATAAATGGACCATCGTGACGTCCTAATTTCATGGGAAACATCTTGCCATCCCGCACTACATACTACACTAACAGTGATAGTAAATATATTAAATTTAAACATCAATATTACAAACTACATTAATTTGGTATTTTTTTTTTGTAACAATATGAACCCATTATTTATTTAAACATCTCACACACAATTAGGTACAAAGGCGGACTTAATGCCTTAGGCATTCTCTACCAGTCAACCAAGGGTGGTGAAGAGATAAGATGGCAGGTGCTCTGACTGGAAATAATATTATTGAAAAATATTAAAAGATAACATAATAGATTATAGACAGACATAACATTATAGATTATAAATAGAATAGGTACAGAAGCGCTTCTGTACCTATTCTATTTATAATCTATTATGTTATCTTTGCTGGTAATTAGTTAGAGACAAAGGATTTATGTACATAAATCCTTTGTCTCTAATTAATTACCAGCAAATAATCACTACATGAGATCTTTTAACGTAAAATAGTAATAATACTTAAGTACTTGATATTAAGAAGATTTCGTGTCGGGCTGTCTACAAATAATAAAGATTCTGTCAGCTCGGATAACATTATTACACTTTACATCTTATAATGAAGATGAAAAGCGTTAATTTCTATCTCGATCTTTCCATTTCCGTTACTTAGAAGGTATATCGATAAAAACGTGCGAGCACGTCGACATTATACAGCACTAAGCAAGACGGAGCGCTCGGCACGACCACCACACAGTGCGGCATGAGGTGCTTGTCCGTGTCAATATACTTCCCACGCCACACATAATGCAAAATATTATAGTTCTGTGCGTCGTGCAAATTATTTTGCCATGAATTTTTTTAACAAGTTCTTTCAAAATATATCCACATTCATTTTATTTGTCTCTTTTGTACTCATGGAATATCTTATAGAAATCCTCGTCGCACCGCGCTAACAACGGCTATTGTAGGCGGCGCACCCTGTTAAAGTCGAGTGCGCTGTTCATAACGCATGGAACGTGTTAAAACTGCACTTCCATAATTATATATTTCTAGTGCCCGACAGGGTCCATAATCGTTTCTATATTTCTTTTTCTTTTTTACCACCTGTAAATGTACATTAGGTATGGATTGCAATAAACGATTTGATTGATTGATTGTTTTAATGTAAACCAAAAAAAAAAACGCTAAACTATCTCATTGGCGTGTGACCATATGTAGCTGCGGAAAACTGTGATGTTCGTAATACATTTTTAAAACAGAATAACATAATTTTATTAGGAAACAGATGCAGTAGGACGCCTTATCTACCCGGGCGTAGATAAGGCACATCCAGTTTGAGAAAGAGTGTCAAATAGGTGAATGACAGATACGGAACTCTACAAAGCTACTAATTTGTTATATAAAGCAAATGCCCGCGGCTTCGCCCGCGTGGTTGTCGGAAAATATCGCACGGGGCGTATTACTGAGATTAAAAGGAAACGAAAGCGATCGCATACCTCATAGCCGAGCGCTGCGCCCGCCGCATCAACCATAATTATTTTGTTTACGCGTAACAAAATAATTGAATCCGTGATATCTTTTAGAGCATTACTTTAAATTATATGATGTACAGGCATATTTTAATTTAAATTAAATTTCTAATTTAAATAACATGTTTTATAGGATAAGGATTCATTTAATACCGGATAAAATAGCTTCGGAAATAACAATAACATTTTTATCAAATTCTGAACGATTAAAACCGGCCAAGTGGGTGTCGGACCATGCACACTGAAGGGTTCCGTAATTGGGAAGTTGCTATGAATTTATCCCGAAAACAAACTTAACATTCATCATCTGCCTGCCTTTTCCCAACTATGTTGGGGTCGGCTTCCAGCCTTACCGGATACAGCTGAATACCAGTATTTTACATGGAGCGACTGCCTATCTGACCTCCACAACCCAGTTGCTGGGTAACACGATACCCCTTGGTAAGAGTGGTTGTCAGACTTTCGAGCTTCTGACGACCCGTAACGACTGTCAAAGATCTACAAATGACAGCCGGGACCAACGGCTTAACGTGCTTTCCGAGGCACGGAGAGGTCTTGGTATGTAAAGATGGTCACCCATCCAAGGACCAACCGCGGCAAGCGTAGCTTAACCTGATCGATCGACCCGTGCAGCTGTTATTACTTAGCCACAAGCCCCACAACAAACTTAACATTATAGTTGAAAAATATGTTCTCCCATACATCGATATATGTCACGGTCAATTCCCCAGCTGCAAATTTAAGTTGGTCGACAATAACTCGTTAACTTATAAAGCCCACTTAGCTGTGATAGTTTTCCTTTTAATTTAATGAAATCAAAAAAATCATGGCAGTAGCACATATAATGATATGTGCTACTGCCATGATTTTTTTCACAACTCTATAAACAACCGTTTAGCTGGCATGGAACACTCTAACAAAAATTAGTACCTACTTTAAAGCTTAATATTACGCAAGCGGATCCTTAAATCGAAAATTGGTGTTCACAGACCCACAATATTTTTGAACGGCCTATAATACCCTATACCATGGGGTAGACAAGAAAATTTTTTCTCGTTTAAAAGTAAATTATTTTTAACAAAATCAAAAGTCATTTATTCAAACTAGGCTGAAAATCAGCACTTTTCGAACGTCATAGTTACATAAGACAGTCCCCCAAAAATGCCCGCCGTTCACCACTTCCTAATGCTTTAGCTGGGAAGAAGAAGTGGTGGAACAAACTCCCCAGCAGCACATCTGTCTGTTTAGTTATATAAACTTGATTCTATACAAATCGTATGCAAAGTAATTAATTTTACGAAACACAAAACATTCGATTAAATTACACACTTGCCATAAGTTAGCTAGCACACGCCAGTATACCAAAAAAACAATGAACAAACTGTACTCAAGCAGATAAAAATTACAACATAAAAAAAACGTAAATAGAACTGAATACCTAAATAAAAGCCTCCAGGCATAGAGGGCGTGCCCGCTTACATAAGGTTATTGCTGAAGCTCGAAGTGAGAAATGATAAACTAGCCCCATCGAAGTAAAGTAAGTAAAGAATTACTAATACCAATTAAAACCATGATCCAGCACCCGAGCATAACGCAAAGATCAGCCATCACCCCCCCCCGCCATATTGGATATTAACACTTAATCAATGTACTATTTTAGAGAGAGCATTATTTACATCGTCAGTAACTGTCTGTTGTCGTTTAAGCTTAAATAAAAGTGATGTGCCATCAGCAGATAACACTATTTCATGACTGTTCAGGGCAGGGCAAGGTAGATCATTAATATAATATACGAGAAATAAAAAAGGGCCAAGAATTGAGCCCTGCGGAACTCCCATAGTGACAATAGAACCCAGCGATCGCTTACCGTTAACGTCCACTCTTTAGATCCTATTATCCAAGTAAGTAATAAGAACATCCAAGGCAGTGTTTCTAACACCATAGTGAAGCAATTACCTGACCAATGTATCATGAGAAACACAATCGAAAGTCAAAAAAAATACTTAGTGCATCATGTGACTTCTCCCAAGCCTCAAAAATATGTGCAAGAAATAAATTCTGATTCTGAATTGAAAAGATGAGCGACGTCCGCAATACGATGCCTTCTGCCTTCTGCTAGGGGCGCTCGTACGAGCGCTCGTACTAGCGCCCCTAGCAGCGCAAAGTCGAAGTCGGGCGCGGCTGGCATGGCTGCACGCAAGCATGGCGATCGTAAGTCCTGCCATGCGGTATCTGGCAGCGGCGCGGTGCGGGGCCGTAACAGATACCGATATGCACGTCACAGATAGATACGTTCGATATAGGCTGTTAATTCGCAGGTTAAAGCTTAGTTATTAATATAGGTACGACTTTCTAATCTTAAGATTACTTTATACCTAATTCATGTGTTAATTATTCCCTAAAATAGAATGTTCCAACACAATTGGAGCAAAATTTAGCAGGGTTTCTGCGGGAAAATTTAATGTGAATATTTGATGTAGGTTACATTGAATTATTCACAAAACTAATTTCAGTAGGAAGCGGGTCAGAACCAGTTATTAAAAAAAATGGAAATAAAGTAAAATATTAGGTAGGTAAATTTTTATATATTTTAACTTTTTATACGGTTTTTAGCAGATAATTATGAGCCTACCTAACGTCGCCGTGCAGTAATTGCAATAAACGTTATTCAATAGGGGAAGATAAAAACTGTCTGAAAAATGACCGTCATTGATGTTCTCGGGGGTTCTTAATATCATCAATAGAAGGCCTTAGAAGTATCTTAGATCAGTGTACATTTGTTCTAAATGTGCATTGAGAGGTTTTATAAACAACAGGTAGATAAACATATTTTATGCGGTTTTCACTATACGGTGACGTTATGTACGAGTAGTTTTCATTAGGAAAAAGCCTTACGTTTTTTAAGAAACTCTTAGGCGAGCGAAATGGCGCAGTTCTTCGTACAATAACTATTTATTGTAAGAAGAACTGCGCCATTTCGCTCAAACAATCAAAGTTCGGATTATTTTAGAGATCCGTTATATGTAATTATATCTTATGATGCCAGAAAATAGTTTCTGGCATCATAAGATTTATTTATAACGGATCTCTAAAATAATCCGAACTTTGATAACTGCCTACAACAATTGCCCACTGTTATGATTGATGATTATCATGCACTGATAACGAATTGTACCAAAACAACATACCTACCTATAGCTGATTTGGGCGTTTGTTTTTGTGTACGGCTCGTAGCTTAGAAAGGTCTAGTGCCAGCCAAGTGTGTATCGCATCACGCACATTGAAGAGTTCCGTAGTTGGGAATGTTGGGATGAATTTATCCCAAAAACAAACTTAACATTGTAGTTGAAAAACATGTTCTCCCATACATCGATATACATCACGGTCCATTCTCCAACTGCAAATTTAAGTTGGTCGACTATTACTCGTTAACTTGTAAAGCCTACTTAGCAGTGAAAGTTTTCCTTTTAATTTCATTATAAATGTACTACTGCCAAGATTTTTTTTCACATACCAAAATACAACCATTTAGCTGGCAGGGCGGCAGTGACACTTGACTTTAACAAAAATTTGTACTTTAAAGTTATAATATTACGCAAACGAATCCCTGAAAAATGGTGTTCACAGACCCGCAATATTTTTGAACTGCCTATCCAACGAAAACAATGGGATGGATCATCCCCACATTACGTGCAAGGGAGTTACCCCACAAAAATAAATAAATTAAAGAATTAATTTTACCACTTTGTCGGCATGATTATTATTCCTCGCGCACGTATGGGAGTGGAGCGAGGAGGTGAAACGCTGGGGCGTAACTCCGCTGCCGCGAGAAATCGCGGCACAGCGGACGGAGCTCCGGCGGGATCTCATGGCGACATGGAGAGTACGGTTGTCGCAACCCAGTGCTGGGCACGCCACAATTGCGGCGATTAGTTTCCTCTTTGAGGAGTGGCTAGAGAGGCGCCACGAGGTCCTCACCGTCCACCTGACGGTACCGCCCACCTCACCAGACACGGCAGTTTCGGGTGGTTCCTGTGTCGAATAAGGCGGGAGGAAACGTCCGGGTGTCACCACTGTGTGGATCGCCCGGAGGACACGGTGGAGCATACGGTGGAGGTCTGCCCGGCTTGGGCAGAGCACCGCCATGTCCTCGTGGAGGCGATCGGCGGCAGAGATCTCTCGCGTCCAGCCCTGGTTCAGGCCATGGTACGGAGCGAGAGGGCATGGGCAGCCGTCACCTTCTTCTGTGAAGCAGTAATGCTCGCGAAGGAGGAGGCGGGCCGGTTGAGGAAAAGGCAAATTTCGCGCCCTCTCGCCCCTAGCCGCCGCAGGAGACGCCCTGGGCGTCGGGATCCTGGCCGGGCTTCTGGCCACCATAGGCGCGGGCTTGCGGACGGTGAGCAATGGGTAGCTCACCGTCCGGTAAGGACCAGGCCCGGGTCGACGGCGCGTTCCACGCGCGCCTCAAAGAGATGTCATCATACACTTAGGCTACTAGGGCCAACGCCTGCCGGGGTCTCGTGGCAGTCAAAAAGTGTTACCGATGCCCCTGGCATCACAGGCAACGGAAGGAATACGGGTGGGTTTTAGTCAGTAAGAGTCTGACACACCCTCCCGCTCCGCCCAGAGCGGGAGAAGTTATTTGATGATTTCCCACCCAAAAACCCATGCCAAATTACAGTATCTGAGCTAAGCCGCGGACAGACAGACAGACAGACATGGGGAAACTATAAGAAAGGAATCCGGAACGTTGAAATGTTGCCGAACGTTGTTCACGGAACCCAATGAAATTGAATAAAAGGGCCCCAAAATCAAATCATTATCAAATACTTAAAAGTAATTAATCGTTATAATATACAACCAAGATAAACTAATACTTCATGTAAACGATAAGTCGTTACTATAAAGTCAACTAACTAAAGAATTATTCATCATTCATAATTCCTAATAACACATGTTAATAGGCAATATGACGCTAATTACCTGGGCTGTTGTTCTTCTTGTAGGTAAGTTATTTAAAATCATCCATTCATCTCGTAAACGAAGATTTCATAAATCTTGGTTTCTGGTAGCTTGGTCAAGTCTTTTTGATTTCACTTTTTTGTTTTTAGTGGCTTTTCCGCATAGCGTATGTCAGTCCCGTCGTATCCTAAACAATTTTACTTTCACAAGACGTGGGCCATGAATTTGAGCAAACCCTTCGCATCGTCGCCATTTGGTTGGGATAGAATTGTATCGAACATCCTACATCAGTTCTGTTCAAATTCAGGGACCTTACTTTAAATTATTTCTACTGGACTCATATTGGACACATTGCATCATTATATGTAGTAAGTCCTCGACAACTCCACATTCCTCACAATTGGGTGAAGCGATTTTCTTCATCATGAAGGTATTTTTTTTTGCATGGAATGCGTCCAGAACTGAGTCTAAGAGCAGTAATAGGTGGTCAAGTCTCTGATCTGTTAATCTGTTGTCAAATAGCAGCCAATTACAAAAGTTAATAGGCTTGATTGTAGCCATAAATCATATTGAAAATGGTTTTATTATACAGGGATACTAAATGGTGCATTTAACATTAATCATTATTATTTTTAATTAAAACTGGTGTTGTTTAACATATGAAGCCCGTCGTGTATCCTATTCAGAGCCAAACAATGGAAAATCAATTGTGTCTCATTAGCTGTTCTTGACCAATTAAGTCGTTTTATATTTTTAAAATTTAATAAATTGAGGGGAATAATTAATTAGTTATTGTTATATAAATTTTTTGCATAAAATATTTTATAGGGGTTTTAAAGTACATATTAAAAATATATATCCTTAAGTCCTAGTCCCCCCGCCGCGTCTGCCTTTCTGAACGTGATAGACTCAAAAACTACTAAAAGGATTCTCAAACGGTTTTCACTAATGGACCGAGTGATTCATGACAAAGGTTTACATGTATAATTTATTCAACTTTTTTGTAACTTGTAACTTAAATATTACGAATTTTGTTGAAGATGTCGGAACAAATCATGCCGACTGGGAGCTTTACTGGCGTGGGCCGCGTAAACCGAACGAGATACATAAAATTTATGTTCTACGGGATTTTATATCTTAAAAAGTTCAACAAAAAAGTCCGCGATAGGATATGTCTATATTCTAAGCCTGACCTGCAGTAACCATTTTTAGGGTTCCGTAGTAAACAAGGAACCCTTATAGTTTCGCCATGTCCGTCTGTCTGTCTGTCTGTCCCCGCTGTGGCTCAGAGACGCTTAGTGGGGATGATTTTTTTTTATTCTCGTCTACCTCATGGCCTATCCAAATAGCTGTTCAAAAATATTGGTGGTCTGTGAACACCACTTTTCGATTCAAGGATCCGCTTGCGTAATATTAAGCATTAAAGTGCTGATTTTTGTTAGAGTCAAGTGTCCCCCCGGCCCCAAGTGCCAGCTAAATGGTTGTTTATAGAGTTGTGAAAAAAATCATGGCAGTAGAACATATAATGAAATTAAAAGGCAAACTATCACAGCTAAATGGGCTTTACAAGTTAACGATTTCTTGTCGACCGACTTAAATTTGCTGTTGGAGAATTGACTGTGGCATATATCGATATATGGGAGAACATATTTTTCAACTAGAATGTTAAGTTTGTTTTCGGGATAAATTCATAACAACTTCCCAATTACGGAACCCTTCAGTGTGCATGGCCCAACACGCACTTGGCTGGTTTTATATTTCAGAATTTGAAAAAATGTAATTGTTATTTCCGAAGCTATTTTTACCGGTATTAAATTTATCCATATCCGATAAAATATGTTATTTAAATTGGGCATTTAATTTAGATTAAAATATGCCTGTACATCATATCATTTAAATGAATGCTCTAAAAGACATCACAGATTAAATTAAAAAAAATAATTATGGTTGATGCGGCGGGCGCAGCGCTCGGCTATGAGTTAAGCGATCGCTTTCGTTTCTTTTTAATCCCGGTAATACGCCCCGTGCCATATTTCCCGACATCCACGCGGGCGAAGTCGCGGGCAAATGCTATATATAACAAATTAGTAGCTTTGTAGAGTTTCGTGTTTATCATTCACCTATTTGACACTCTTTCTCAAACTGGATGTGCCTTATCTACGTCCGGGTTGGCTCCTACAGCATCTGTTTCCTAATAAAATCATGTTTTTCCGTTTTAAAAATGTATTACGAACATCACCGTTTTCCGCAGCTACATATGCTCACACGCAAATGAGATAGTTTAGCGTTTGTTTTTTGGTGTAGATATAAATCAATCAATATCGTTTATTGCAATCCATAATATACGTACATTTACGGGTGGTAAAATAGAAAAATATAGAAACAATTATGGACCCTGTCGGGTACATCAATTTTTTACCTATGTTGAGAGAGGAAAAGCGCTTTATTAATTTTCCTTGTTATTAAGTTAGAATGATCTTATATCCTATTTCCCTATGTATTTTTTTTTTTTCATTTATTATATTCTATTAATATTTTATATGCAGGTCTCTCTATTAATTTTTTATTTATTTACTTCTATTTGATATTGCTTATTTCTTTACTCGCTTAAGAATTGATCATTATTATTAATGTAATATAATTATTAAGTATAATTTATTTTTGTTATTATTTTTTGTTATTTTACTTATTAAAATATGTTTATGTGTTATTCATAGTTATGTATTAATTTTATTGAATTTATTCGTTAGATATTCTTGTTCTGTGTAATTGCTATTTAATTTAAGTATTGCTTTACTTTATTTAAAAAAAGAATTATTTTATTTTGTTGTTTTATGTCTTTTGGTAATTTATTATATATTTTTATCATATTAAATATGGACTAGATGAATGTAGTTTAATGTAGTTTAAGGCGGGAGGGTGGCATATTTAGTCTATTTTTATGGCACAACGAATAATGTGTTTGTATCTCTCCCATATAAAAATCTAATTTCTGGTCCACAATAAACCATCTTTTATGTATATAATTTATAACATCATATCTTTCAGGTTTATCCTGCTCATCTGCCGACTCTGAGATAGGCACCCAAACCTCCGTCGAGGAATACCCCAGCATCGCGCAGGTGGAGCAACGCATAGGCATATTGTGGCTGCAGCACTGCGTTGCCAGTGTCCTGACTTCCTACCACGTGTTGTCCACGGCACAGTGCTTCACTGGGACGTAAGTATCTACTCAGTATAATCCATCAATAAATTACGTCACACGTTAAGGGGGAGGGTGTCAGCAAATTGTGACATCGTGTGACAACGACGGGACGAATCATAAGGTTCGCGCGTGGCGTCAAATTTGTATAAAACTAAAGTATTAAAACATCTAATCTACCTAACAATTTTTTTTTAAATATTAGTTTCTCTATCAATGTTCTTGTTGTCATCATCATCATCATTTCAGCCGAAAGACGTCCACTGCTGGACATAGGCCTCCCCCAAGATTCTTGTTGTAGATTTTATGAAAATATATTTTAGATAGAAATATATAATTATGGAAGTGCGGTTTTAACGTGTTCCATGCGTTATGAACAGCGCACTCAACTTTAGCAGGGTGCGCCGCCTACAATCGCCGTTGTCAGCGCGGTGCGACGAGGATTTCTATAAGATATTCCATGAGTACAAAAGAGACAAGACAGAGAGTACAAAACACCTGACATCTCAACAACATTAACATTATATCCTGAAAAAAATATGATAGAACAAGAAATGAGTATATAAGAAGAAGTCTGCAAGTGGCACCGGTGACTGAAAAGTTGTGCGGAAATCGGTTGTCATAGTATGGGCATGTGATGCGGAGGAATGAGAAAAGTATTGAGTATGAATGTCGATGGCTATAAGAGTAGGGGAAGACCAAAGAAACGATGGATGGACTGTGTGAAAGATTAAGACTAGAAAGGGGGTGAAATTACTACTAATAGAGAAGTATGGAAGAAACGGGCATGTTGTACCGACCACAAATAAATTGGTATAAGGGTAGGACAATGATGATGATCCTGAAAAAAAATATTCAGGTATTAATTCTCGTCACACACGCGCACACAATGTTGGCTGACAGTACCAACCTCTCGGAAAATGGGTTGGCACCATCTGACGGCCAACTCTACCACCGCGCGCGCTCATTGTCAAAACAAATAGCGCGCGCTTCCCCGGCTTCCTGTTACATACGTCAAAAGGGACGGACCCTTTTCACGAAATCACTTCCACGGATTGCAGAAAAGCGAGGAGGGAAGATTCAACATTAAAGACCCTTGATGTGGGCAAATAATTCTCAAGACGCACCTTTGTCAAGTTGCCCATGAGAAACATGGAGTTCATGCCGCACCCATGACAAGCTTGGTGTATTTAGCTTACCGTGGTCTCTGGCAACACAGGCAACAGAAGGAACACGGGTGGGTTTTTGTCAGTAAGAGTCTGACACGTCCTCCCGCTCCGCCCAGAACGGGAGAAGTTATTCAATAATTTCCAAAAAAAAAGGGTACAGTCACGAGCATATTATACATTTACGCAAGATCCAAAACCGATTTATCTCATAAAATAACTATTGCAATTTTGTGAAGAGACTTATTTCGAGAATACTATGTTTGTATCACAATAAAATTTCTATCAAAGCTTTAGGAGGAAATCGTCTCGTGACTGTACAGTGGCATAATTTATGCCGCAAAATATAAGAACCCTTTGACAAAAAAATACTGTTTATATCTTGTTTTCTTATAAGTTTTAAATAAATCCTCTTACATATATCCATCGCTTTCAAAAATTTAAGTTTACGTTTTTTTCATGATTTTCCAGTACCTACTCGGACCGCACCAGGCGCATCAGAGTTGGCACATCCTACCGCAGAATAGGAGGCTTCGTCCGTGCAGTAGAGCGGGTCTACATTCATCCCAACTTCGGCCAGCGGGGGAACGACGGAGACATAGCTGTGGTCCGGCTGCAGGGTGCTCTGACTTTCGGAGATACTATCCAGCAGGCGCTGATTCTTGGCGAGGGGATCGAATTGCCTACTGGTATACCGCTGACGCTTGTCAGTTGGGGTACCACATCTGTGAGTATAATATTTTGCTTAATCATTTTATTTTTGCTATGCTGTTGCCCGCGACTTCGCCTGCAATCCAGGATGAAAAATAGCCTATGTGCTTTTCCATGTCATGGTCTACCGATGTGTCAAATGGCATCCAAGTCCATTTAGCCGTTTTAGCGTGAAAGCGTAAAGGCTCCTACATACTGGCGCGATTTGTCGCGCGACGCGACGCGACACAATGACACCGCGTGTAGCGCTACAAGCGGTGCCTTTGTGTCGCGACGCGTCGCGCGATAAGTCGCGCCAGTATGTAGGAGCCTTAACAAACTCACTTTCGCATTTATAATACATATTACTAACTGCACCCCGCGGTTTCACCCACATAAGTTTCGATCCCGTGGGAATATCGAAGTAAGAAGTATACTATATACTAATCCAGGTCATAGTCTACCCATGTGCTAAATTTCATCCAAATCCGTTCAGCCGTTTTAGTGTGAACAAACAAACAAACAAACCAACAAACTCACTTTCGCATTGATAATATTAATTAGGATGGTTAAGATAGGCTTGCGTTTGATCACGACGATGGAGTATCTATTCAATTTCAAATGATAATGATAAATGATAAATGATTTTATTTCTGTAAGTAGGTTTTTACAAACACTTTTACACGTCAAAACATATTTTTTTTAAACTAGATGAGGCCGGCGTTTCCTATCTGACTACTCTGAGAAGAAAGGCCGAAACAAACTCAGAGGTCACCGTCTCTTTTAAAGTCCAGACATAATCTTGGTCAGATCATGTGAAGACCATGTAGATTGGTGTCTGAAATGGTCTTTTGATGAAAGAACCACACAGATTGAGTGGACCTGTCCAGTCAGTGCACGCATTTGTCAGTCGTTGTGCAGCTCAACTCATAACTAAAGGAGCTCAACGATTCAACGAACAATACCAAAGAAAGGACATTTGGCTAGGCCGCAAAAAATACTCAAAACTGCCAGACCATATTAAAAACTAACTGAGAATAAAACAAAATTAAACAATGATCCACATAGTCTTCACATTTACAATAATTAAAACAATATAATACTACACAGAGTAAATATTCATGTCATTGCATAAATAAAATTCATCAATGTCAATGTGTATATTCGGACATAATCTTGGTCAGATCATTTGAGGACCATGTAGGTTTGTGTCCGAAATGGTCTTTTGAGGAAAGACCACACAGATTTGAGTGGACCTGTCCAGTCAGTGCACGCATTTGTCAGTTGTCATGCAGCTCAACTCAAAACTTAAGGAGCTCAATGATTTGACGAACAATACCAAAGAAAAGACATTTGGGTAGGCCGCATAAAGTACTCAAACTGCCAGACCATCATTAAAAGTAAGAGACAAAAAAAGTCTTCGTGTTTTTCGAGTCTCGACATAAACCCCAAGGTTATAGGTATACATATAAGAGAAAACTGATTCTGGCAGGGTATTCCACTCGTTATTGGCATCCTCATCATTATTGGTGGCCTTGTTCCACCCACTGCTGGGTATAAAGGCCTCTTGCTTTTTTGCCATGCACCCCTGGTCTGTGTGTAATGTTTTAGTTCTAAATTTAATTAACCATCACCTAACTTAACCCTGATATATCTGGTAATAATGCATTTGCGAGATAGTTACTTGCCAAAATCACAGCATGTCGTTATTGACTAAAAAGGCCTGAAATCCCCTATTCACAAAGTGCGTAGCGTTGTCTTCACCGGAAGCTGCATAGTCACAAATCATTTCAGAAAAACACTTCCTAGCTCAAAACTAGTGTCATCTGATTTAACATGTTAACAACCTAGAGTCGAAAGCAGAGAGTCTGGTTCAAACACAATGCCAGAATCTCTTCCTGCCAAAGCTCATGATAAACCATCTCAGTTGATAAGCAAATAAGAAGTGATGAAACTTATAAGTTTAACTTATAAGTTGTCAAAAATGAAAGTGTCTCTGCAACATACCCCTTGGGTATACAATAATAATAAAACAAAAGCCTAATATAACATTGATATACATAAAACTAAACCATGTACACACGGCTACATATCAAGCTATACATTTCCAATATAAGCTAACATCCATTGTTTTTCATAATCTTATTCTCTAATATACATCTTTTATCCTACAGCAGGGCGGCAACGTCAGAAACCAAAACCTCTACAAGCTAAAGGTCCACACAGTCAGCGAAGAAAACTGCTTCAAGAACTACATCGGACTTCAGGACTTCCCCAACAACATCATCACAGAGAACATGTTATGTGCAGGTATCTGGGATACCCAAGGTCGGGATCTGGACTCTAGGGACGCAGGAGCTCCCCTGTTCTACGATGGAATCATTATGGGTATTGTGTCCTTTGGTGTTTCTGATGAAGAAGACAGCATCCCCTTTGTGAGCACCGCTATTGCGTCTTACTCTGACTGGATTGTTAAGATAGCGAGATATTGAGGATATTGATTGTGGAGAATTGGGATTTATCCAGACTTAGTTTAAGGTGGATCCGCGGTGGTAGCTCGCGAAATTCAAATTTTGCTTACGTCTTTTCCAATTTGCAGGTCAGTTAGAGTTCCATCAGAACAAACCTTTTATGGAAAAAATCTTATGGAACAAATCCAACTTAGAGAGTTGAATCAATGATTATAATTCTGTAAATACATATTTGTTATGGTCGCAAATCATATTTTGATCAAGATACGGCCTGATACTGGCCTGTAAATTGCAAAAAACCAAAGAAAATTTGGATTTCGCGCACTACCACTGAGGACCCACCTTCAGGATATCTCTTACTTATAGAGACTTATAAACACATAAACTTTTGTACAAAACCAATTATTTGTATTTTTATTTTACTAACTTTCTCGACCTCTTACAATGACAATACTCCACATATTTATTGCATGTAAATTTAGGTGGCAGGATTACATCGACATGGTTATTGCGGACCCTGTCGGGTACAGCCAAGTAAGAGAAAGGAAGAAGGCTTTGACAACGTAATTGTTATACCTACTTTAGATTATTTAAACCTCTACACAGTCATCAATGACGACTGCTGAGTGACCTACCGAATTCTAAGGCCCTTTGTACACGGGCGCGGTTTCTTTACGGTACGGCATATAAACCACGACGTAGACAAAACGTGTGAGCCAACAAGTTTTGATAGTTATTCATACAACACTGACGACCGTGGCAGCAAGCCGGCCAAGAAATCTGTAACTTTCACCCTCTAGCACCCTTAAAGGGAGGTGCAAGTCTGTACATAAAATAAAACCTTTAGGGTACAGTGGTACCAAACTGATAAGGCGCGTCGTGAATCTTCGTACGCACAGAAAAGAAAGTATGGCTCCGAAGAATAACGAAAGAATGCTTAAAACTTACAATCAACCTTAGATCACTACTATAATGTTCATAATACACGGCAGCTGTTAGTTCCGTCTCCCTCGCAAATCGCGCCCCTCCGCACAATTACACTTTGTGCCAATTTTATCGGGCCACCAGTTTTCATCAAAGATTTGTATTTATTTAAATCAAATATTTGTATTTATTTAAAAATATACGATTTATTTAATAAACAAATAGGTATTTCTTTAATAAAAAATAGAAAAACTTAATCTAAAGGCACTCGCCGCACTCCTGCTATCTCAATATCGCTCTGAGCGTCGCTGCTATTACCATCACTATCACGACCCGAACTATCCGATGAGAATGATGTATCTTCGTTGGTGTTTATTACAAATTGTTCCAATCTATCGTCGATGGCATCTTTTAATGTCATAAATTCGTCTTCGCATTTGATGGCATGATCTACAACTTTTTGCCACTCGTCTGGCCCGGTGGATGCGAATTTTTCAGACAATAGACTCTGCACTTCGGTCAAATTAATGGCAACATTGAATTTGCTTACGTGACCTTTCACCTGCGACCAAATGTTTTCTATCGGATTGAAGTCCGGATGATATGGAGGGAGCCTTAGCACTGTGTGGCCGTGAGCTTCCATTATGGTGTCAAGCGAGTACTTTACATAGAGATGCTTATGGCGTTTAATTATATCGTTCAATTCCGGTTTTTACGCATTGATATTAAAAGGTATGTTTGTATCTTTTAACCAATCCTGCATAATCTTTTTTGCAGAGTTACTGTTCGGTGCTCTGTCCTCTAATGTGCTATGGTGTGACGCATTGTCAAAGACAAACACAGAATTCGGTTGGAGGTTGGGAATTATTTTCTCTTGCAACCATTTCTCGTAATTTTCTTTGTTCATCTCACTGTGATAGTCTGCTGTGGTCTGAGCCAACTTGTACATGAGCAAAGCATTTGGTATGAATCCATTAGCACCACCAGCATGCACTATAATCAACCTCGGTCCCTTCAAAATTGTTTTTTATGCCTTTGCCTTGACCGTCAGACCAGGCTTGTTCCTTGGTGTGGGTCGAATGAACATAAGTCTCGTGGCCATACACAATAGGTCTCCCTCCATGCAGATACTTTTTTATTTTTCTTAAAAATCGTATTCTTAATAGCCTTACTTCGTCTTTTTCCGCCAGCAACTTACGGTTCGTTTGCGTTTTCCTAAACTTAAATCCTATCTCGATTTATTCTTTACGATTCGGCGCAGAGTTTCCCTGCCCCCTTCGAAGTTAATATCTCTTTTTATTTCTCCAATAGCGCTCTCATTGTGACTACTTGTTTTTCTTCGCGGTGAAAGTCATAAATTTTTCTGCGTATGGCTTAGTATGAAAAATCGTCAATTCCTTACCATAAGTTTTTTCAATTTACTCTTTATCAGCGTTCTAAAAGAAGGCCCCGCGGTGTTTTTACTCGTATCTTTCTCTTTAAGAATTCTCGTTATTGTTCGTTTTAAAATTTGAGTAACTTCAGCCGTTCGGTCAATAATTTTCAAAAATCGATCTTTTATAAATGTTGTGTTCTTAGACTCTTGAGTTTCTTTCTTCATAAACTCGTGCACATTGAAAATTATTTCCTGAGCTTGACTTTTAAGTGGTTGGTTGCTCCCTTTTTAAAGAACTCATTTTAAATCATAAAAAAGAAAACACCTTTGTTGCCACTACGTGTACTTTTGCCTGCTGCGCGTGCGCTTGATCAGAAGTATGGCGGCTGACTAACATGCCACGCGGCGCGCGCTAACATGGCAGCAACTGCCGACCAATAGCGGTACAGGAAAAAGAAGCGCGGTGCGTGGAGCGTGCCAATTGGTCAATAGCATTTCCCGCGCTTTGAAAATTCATCTTCTGCGCAGGCACCTACATCGGTAAGCCATATCAGTTGGGTACTACTGTACTTCCCAAAATCCTAGAAAAAATTTCAACTTTCATTTTTTCATTTAAAGTTTTTTTTTATTTATTTGTTTTAAAACACATACGACTATCATTACAGGCTTACCTAATGCAATAGCGTAGTTATAGTTATACTTATAATACTAGACTACTAGAATATTTGTTATACTTATTAGATACTTATAAATATTAGATTAACTATATTGTATTCTTATGAACACCAAGATTAACTTTACAAACTTACAAAAAGTTACAAATTTCTTAAAGGTTTTGTGTGTGCACATACTAGCCAGCAAACTTAAAAAAAACCTTAACCCTTAACCTTAACCTTACCTTTAAAATAAGACATTTAGTGTACTTCCTGAAATCCTAGAAAGCTGAAATTTGCAGACTTGGATTTGGACACAGTACATAAAATTTAAGAAATTTGTAGTTAAAGTTACAAATTTCTTAAAAGTTTTGTGTGTGCATAAAACACGATATTACTTTATTTTGTATGAATAGACTATTTTATTATCTATAACTCTGTCTGTGATTTTTTTCAATTATTAATGTTTTCTTTACTAAAACTAAATATTCCTTATGAAATAGAACGACAACGACGCGGTGTGAGCGGGACGCATATTTGTATGGCCAAGGTCAACGGCGATTACCCGAACCTGTTTTTTTTGAGTAGTAAATCATTAAATAACTTCTCCCGCTCTGGGCGGAGCGGGAGGGTGTGTCAGACTCTTACTGACTAAAACCCACCCGTATTCCTTCCGTTGCCTGTGTTGCCAGGGGCCTCGGTAACACCTTTGTACCTTCCCGCGACCCCGGCAGGCATCGGCTCTAGTGGACCCCTACACTTGTGCTGACGACATCTCTTTGAGGCACACGTGGAATACAACGCGCCGTTGACCCGGGCCTGGTCCTTACGGGACGGTGAGCTACCCATTGTCCGCAAGCCCGCGCCTACGGTGGCCGGAAATCCGCCCAGGATTCCCGACGACAAGGGTGTCTCCTGCGGCGGCTAGGGGCGAGAGGGCGCGAAATTTGTCTTTCCATCAATCGTCCCGCCTCCTCCTTCGCGAGCATTACTGCTTCACAGGAGGTGACGGCTGCCCATGCCCTCTCGCTCTGTACCATGGCCTGAACCAGGACCGGACGCGAGAGATCTCTGCCGCCGATCGCCTCCGCGAGGATACGGCGGTGCTCTGCCCAAGCCGGGCAGACCTCCATCGTATGCTCCACCGTGTCCTCCGGGCGATACACACAGTGGTGACACCCGGGCGTTTCCTCCCGCCTTATCCGACACAGGAACCTCCCGAAGCTGCCATATCCGGTGAGGACCTGCGTCAGGCAGGATGGTGAGGATGCCGTGGCGCCTCTCTAGCCACTCCTCAAAGAGGGGACTTATCTCCGCAATTGTGTCGTGCCCAGGGTCTGGTAATTACCAGACCCTTAAGGGGCGTTATCAGTAGCGCCCCGGATCGTAGCTTAGTGGTGCCACCTAACAAGGGTCCGTTCTTGACTAACTTATGAATACTTACCTATATAAACATAAGACAGACTTCACGTATTCTAATGTGCGTTCATAAATGCTCGATACGTGACGCCACACATCCAATTGAATCCTTATCCTATTCTTTATCGTATTAAAAATAACTTCAACTAAACACTTTAATTACATGAAGATTTAACATGGTTGATTTAATGCCCGGTTCCCATGGTAGAATATGACCTGCATTGAGTGTCGTATTTTTTATCGATTTATTTATAAAGTTTTACAGCTTCGTATTTAATATGTATTTCGCCAACATCCAATGGGTAAATATCCTTATACCTAGTTATTCCATTAAAAACCTGTTGCTAAAACATCAATGATGTGTTTGATGTGTTGTTATTAAAATATATTTATATTGCTTATTTTTTTTATTGACAAAGCTTACTACACGATCCAAGATTTTCTTAATAATTAGTACCTACTACAATCTGTCACCGAATTCTCAATACATAATTTTTTTACACTGCATGTCATAATTTATTATTGTATGCCTACTAGACAGGACTTAATGGATCTGTAATTTAACTAATATCTGTCTGTATAATCTATGCCCACAATAAAAATATTTGATTTGATTTGAAAACGGTGAATATGGGTTCGCTACGCAGCGTTGCTGACCCTACTTTGCTCTGCTTTATTTGCTAAGTGGAAAAAACTAAAAAGTAAGTGGAAATAATATTACGAAACAAATGGAGACTCCAAGTTGCTGTCGCGGGAAGGTACTAAAGGGCTACCGAGGCCCCTGGCTACATAGGCAATGGAAGGAATACGGGTGGGTTTTAGTCAGTAAGTCAGTAAGAGTCTGACATACCCTCCCGCTCCACCCAGAGCGGGAGAAGTTATTTGATGATTATTTTCACACCCAAAAAAAAAAAGACTCCAAGTTGCTACCGATACACTTATGGAAACGCCCGAGAACAAGGCCTCATTTTGTCATCATTAGAACTGAACGACTGTCTCTATAATTATTTAATTGGACAACTACGTAGTGCTTAGTAGGTAGAAGAGTAAAAAGTATGAGGCAGTCCCTGGGATTTCGATATATAACGTCCGGTTGATGAAGTAAATATAAATAGAAATCATTCTTCATCTTCTTCACGTGGCACGACAGTACCTAATTCAAATTTTGTTGGCCCTAAACTTCGCCACTTCCACGGCGTTGTCGGTGGCAGCGCTGAGGTCACTTTTATTGCATGTTTTGAGGCTCAGAGAACAGGATAAGAGGTTGAGAATCCTTTGTGACACAGCTCCAATAGTCCACGTCCACATCCTACAGCACTTTACAAGGTCAGAAATCATTTATTCGCTATAATGCCCAGATAAGATGGATTTTATAGATAGTCCCACTACATTTTACCTTACAGCATGCAAAATATTCGGATATTTGAGTTTATTATTATTATAACAATAGAAAAATTAAGTACAGTAACATAATAATATGTTTGACGGAGAAGGTACGTCTCGCTCGTTATCATCAGCCATATTTTAACTACTGTGGGCGTACAATGGGAAGTGTTGGTTATTGCACAATAGAAAAACCGTTTGCAGTTTAAATGAAATTACAATCATCGATCAAACAATCACACTAACTATTCACACACTGTTGGTACACGATACAACTATAAGGAACACGCGACAGTTTCTAAACGTATTCACTTCTTGACCGCCTCCAACAAACTGCACTTAACTCGGGTCGAGCGTTATGTTGTAGACTCTGTCGAGCGCCGTTTGGTGGCGCTGGCGTCCCGATTAGTCAAACGAGTGACTAACGTATTTCCGACATGTTTATATTAGAATTAAAACTTTGAAACAATACATCATCACATGTCTAGCCTTTTCCCAACTATGTTGGGGTCGGTTTCCAGTCTAACCCGATGCAGCTGAATACCAGTATTTTACATGGAGCGACTGCCTATCTGGCCTTCGCAACTCAGTGGGTAATACGATACTCCTTGGTAAGACTGCTTGTCAAACTCACGGGCTTCTGACTATCCGTAATGATTGTTAAAGATCTACAAATAACAGCCGGGACCAACGGCTTAACGTGCTTTCCTATACACGGAGGGGTCTCGGTATGTGGATGGCCACCCATCCACGGGACCGACCTCGGCAAGTGTAGCTTAATCTTCGATCGACGGCTAAAGACCCGTGCGGCTGTTATTATTTAGCTACTAGCCCTTTGAAACAATACAATAATTGCAATTCACCTACAAGCTGACATTGAACTGAGTGACATTTAGTTGAAAATTGACATTGTAAAAAATGTGTAAGAGCATTTATTTACCAACAGCATCTTTGTTAATTGATTTTTAAACATTTTAATACGTATTTTTTTTTTTGTAATTTTGAGGCAGTTAGTTATACCTAAAGGAAATAATATAAGGAATAGAAAAATATATAAAAAAAATATTTATAAAATATATTATAAATATTATACCTAATATACTAAATGTTGTTCGTTAATAGGGTTGTTTTATGTACTGCCACTTTGGTGTAATAGATTTTTATATTGAGTTTTTGTAAAAAAGTTACACTGTACTGCCTAATGTGGAGCCAATGGACCATCTCAGCTGTCGTTTTTTTTTTAAGTGGCTTCTCGAAGTTGACCTTGGGAGGTCGTCACTACTTAACCGGACCATCCTTTGGCTGCCTTAAGCAACCTCAAAGCCAGGGGCGAATTTCTTATATTACTAAGCGGCTGCACGCCTATGGCACCCCCTGTGGGGTACAAACCTCGGCTTAGGGCGTCGCTGCTGGGAGGACAGCAAGATGGGACAGGCTGGATCAGAACTGGATAATATTAGGGGAACTTAAAGCTACAGGCTCAGCTACGGCGCGGGCTGGCACTTCGTCGAGCAAATGTCGGAGGGGACGATTACGTCGGGGTTCAGCAGCCGCAGCGGCAACGTCTGGTTTTATGAACAGGTGGGGATAGTTTTTGGTGGCGGTGGGTGTGAGCGGGGCAAAACATTGGATATTCTTGTGTAATATTTTTGGTAGGTACATATTTATGCACGGTGATGCCGCGGATATACTTTTTTATGTTATTTAATAATATTTATTCAAATTTTTGTTTGTATACTTGCATTATATTCTAAGTACTGTTTATTTTAGTTTACTTTACTATCTACTGAAAATCTGGTCTGTGCTGTGGTTCCCCCATAGCACAGTATCATGCTGAGTGGAAGCCTTGGCACAGCCATGACGTGAAGCTGCCGACTATTTCCATTCTATGCTAGTGATTATAGATATATTTTGTCATTTTGTAAATTATCTTTTTTTAAACACGTGTTTCTGTGACAAATAAATAAATTTTTCTTTTTATTTCTTTTCTTTCTTTCGTTTTCTCCAGTAGAAAATCTAAAAATACAACCGCTTTATCAACTAAAATAGACTCTGATTGGTTGAAAAATCTTTCGATGTTTGTCTTCAATGAATTCAATTCGTGATTGGTTCAAGACATCGTTATCAGATCGATTGGGTAGCCTTTGTGAATGAAATAGTAATCGCTAAGAGTGATTAGAAAGTAATACTTTGGGGAACATACTAGCTTTTGCTCACGACTTCGTTCGTGTGAAGGTCAGAAGTCTTCAAATTGGAATGTTCTACCTAGATAAAAAAGTATCCTATGTCCTATATGTATGTATGTACCTGTGTGCCTTTCATCCAAATCCATTGAACCGTTCAAAATCAAAAGTCATTTAATCAAACTAGGCTAAAAATCAGCACTTTTTTAACGTTAAAATTACATAAGACAGTCCCCCAAAACGCCCATTTACCGATGAAAGAAGAAGAAGTGGCGCAAAAAACTCCACAATAGCACAGTTGTCTGTTCAGTTAGAAAAAAAAATAGATTCTATACAACAGTATGCAAAATAATTTACACTACGCGCAACACAAAACATTAAATTATTTGCCATACGTCAGCTAGCACACCACTATATAATAAAAAAGTTAAGGGGTAACAGACAGTCACAGTTACTTCTGCATTTATAATAAATTAGTATTGAAGTATGGATAAGGGTCAGTTTTCACATTAACCTTGGTTTGAGAATTCCACACAGGAAAATTACAGTCGTCAGCCTTACCTCCACAAACCAGTTTTTCTTTTAAGGCGCTGACAAGACGCAAATGACCAAAATAGGCTTGTATTTAGAAAAAAAATTGCCAAATCTGTATAGTTTGTAGTAGCGGATAAAATATATGTTAATTTTGAACATATTTCCCAGAATTGGTTGTCACCAATACGTTTTGAAAAAAAATCTCGATACAAACTAACGTTAAACTAACCTCTTACCTTGAGATCTAATCCAAAATATCTGTATTAAATATCAACATACGTTACGTATTTAATTAATAACAAGATCGTCTTATTTGAATGCAGAACTTGATTGTTTTTTATTTTCGATTACTCAACTCAATTTTGAGTAAATTGATAATTGCTTCATATTTTGCAATAAATTACCAGCGTTGTGTCATCGCGCTTCTCTTTCTTTTCTATGCAATGTGACAGTGACCGCGGCTTAGGTGTTGTCAGCGTCTTAATAAGACTCTCCTGCTTCTAATAGTGATTGGCAAGTTTTTACTACGGTAAGATCTGTTATTTCTTGTGTCAATACCTACCACTAGTAAAAGAAAGAGCTACGTACTACACACACCATACTGAAAGAGAAGAAAGAGTTACTGAATTGCGGCGTTGTTAGTAAACATATCTTTGTGAAATTGATTCGTGAAAAAAATAAAGCCACCAATCCTGCCCCCTGTGCCTCAAAAAATGCAGCCAGAGCGACCTCTGCGCTGCCCCCGTCGATGCCGTGGATGTGGCGAAGTTTTGGGCCAACAGAATTTTATACTATCGTGCCATCGACACGGTGAAGAAAAAGATTGAGTATGTATGTATGTATGTTAGTAGGTATATTCCCATATTATTTGTTTTGTAAATTATTTCGATTTTATGTACTCTATTTTCTCTTTTATTCTTACACACGGTGTCTACATCTCTTTATCTAATTTCCTATCGCAGGTATGCTGGAAGAGATTTCTTTAAAAATAAGCATCACCTTTGTACGTATTTTTCTGTTCTGTTCTTCTTTTCTGTTTTTATATATGTGTACATAAATGGTTAATAATAATAAATACATAAATAAGATTGAGAAAATAAGATGGGGCCGTTACGTTCAATTTGGACCATAAGCCAAAATATCCTCGTAACCTTGTTTGTCCGGGAATGAGTACTGGCGCATTACGTCACGCTCCCTCGGCCATGTGTATGCCGCCACCTCTGGGGTGCTGGAGTACTTGCGCAGTTCACCACGCTCCCTCGGCCAGGTGTGTGCCGCCACCCCTGGGGTTCTGGAGTACTTGCGCAGTTCGTCACGCTCCTTCGGCCAGGTGTGTGCCACCACCCCTGGGGTGCTACTTTATCTCTGGAGTTCCTAAGTGGACATCCGGGTGCCCGGCAACAGCCCCATTAAATTGCAACATACAAATTCCTTATCAAATGATAAGCAATACAGTGCCATACTTTATCAGGTATTTCCTCAATTATGATAAATGAAATCTCTAGAATAGGAAATGATCTAATAAATGTATTTAGATACAGGTGTTCTTTTTGACCTAGCCAGCAGCTGCAGAAAATTTATTACAGATAGTACGTATCGCTACTCAGGTGGCAAATATACGATCGGGTTCTATTTTGATTATATCAGTCAATGTCACTGTGAACGATTATGCAATATATTTTATTTGTAATCTGTGATCGTTTAATCGAGGCTCTAAAAGTTTCTCAAGGTGGGGTAAACACAGTAATAAATTATGGCTAATTATTTTCCAGGCGACTAACAACTTAAAGGCGACTAGGTAAGTATTTGCTACTAAAAAAAAATAAAATGGGTAGCAAAAATAATAGGTTGGCAGCTACAGTGAAGTTGCATTTTAAGTATAAAATCATTTGGGTTAGGTTAGGTTAGGTTAGAACAGTGGCCACTAACGCGCGAAGGCGAGCGAGCGAAGCGAGCGTGCTGCCGCAGCGGCCGCCGAGCGTCAGATCCCCCTCGCTTGTTGGTGACTCAGTTACCAAAACAAAAACTCTTTACTGTAGATGCCAACCTATTATTTTTGCTACCCATTTTAATTACTTTTAAAACCCTAAATCAGATTAGTTTGTCTGCGTTAAATACATGCCATAAATTATTGCAATGGCAGGGGAGGGCAGCAGTCGCGGGAAGGTACTAATGGGTCACCGAGGCCACTGGCAACACAGGCAACAGGAAGGAATACGGGTGGGTTTTAGTCAGTAAAAGTCTGACACACCCTCCCGCTCCGCCCAGAGCGGGAGAAGTTATTTGATGATTTCCGATCCAAAAAAAAAGGGGAGGGCAGCAAAATCAGCCTAGATAAGATTTTTTTAGAACTAACAAATACACATGGGTACTGGTGCTAAAGCACGAGGCCCTTAAGGCGCAGTTATATGACTTTTTATCACGCCTTCATAAAACGCAAGCAAGTTAGGCAAAAAATGCATTTTAAACCGGAACGCATACACATCAGTTTTATATGTAAATATTTAAGTATTGTAGTAAAATAGTTCATGAAATAAATTAATGACCACATGTATGAACGTAAACGAAGCAAAAGGAGTATGTAAGGAGCGTAGCAGGTGGCGTTCTATAGTTTCTGCCTACCCCCATGGGAAGAAGGCGTGAGTTTATGTATGTATGTAAATACGTTCAGGAAATAATGTCTACCCAGAGCATAAAAAAACGATATTACTTTCTAACTATTTAAGACATTTTCAGGATTTTATTAGTATGATTTTATTATCTATACCTAATTATATCTGTGATTGTTTTCAAATATTAATATTTTTTTTAGTAAAAATAAATATTTCCTATGAAACCAAACGGCAGCGCGGCGTGAGCACGACGCACGTTTGTATGGCCAATTGATGGCATCGCAGGAACGTTGCTATCCCAGAGACAGAGCTAAAATATCTCAAGTACTTGAAACACCACTCTCACACTTACTTACCCTCTTACCCTTCAAACCGAAGCACAGCAACACTTCCTGAAGTCAAAAGTAGGTAGGTATCCTTAGACAAGGTGTAAGGGACATCGACGAGCAAACTGTTACCATGAATTCAGCACATGATTTTAGATCTAACAGGATTGAAATATGTCATAATTTATTTTAAAAAAAACTGCTGTTTTGTACAAAAGTGAAATCTAGACGGTCAAAATGTTTGGAACTGCACATTTTGTTTCGATGTAACTTACGACGTGTGTGCAGAGATTTCTCCCCGAACGAGATTAAATTGAAGTCAAGTAGTTCGGTACCTAGGTAAGTTCAAAGACGAGGGCTTTGCCCCGAAGCGGGTGAGCTCTGCTAAAGTAATTAGGAGTTAGTAGATTAAACAGTTAGTCTTTACTTCGCTGCTGTTATAACGGAATCTATATCTTACGTTTATTGTAGACTAGTATCTCGCCCCGGCTTCGCACGGTTAGCAGAGCATAGGTACTTATTTTTTTATGACGTAGGGTTGTATCAGCCTGTCAAGTCGGGCATGTGGGTTAGATTAAAATGTAACTGATGTTCATCGTACTTGGAGTATTTTTAATGTATTTTATTTCCAATCCTTCCAATTACTTCCAAGACACATTCTAGGAGGAAAAATAAAGTAGCTGAAGATTGTCCAGTGAATACTACATTTGCTACAAGGCAATTTACTAAACAATCTTCCCGTATATACAGGGTGACATTAAAAACATGCGACAAATCGAAATGGGAGATTGTACTCATCATTATGAACAACTTTTACTAAGGGACCAAAGCTACAATCCCAAAAAAAAAAAACTGCTGTCCCCTACATTTATGTTCGCAATACCTCATCAAAATGTAGGAAAGGCAGATTTTTTTTTTTGGGATTGTTTGTCGCAAGTTTTCAATTTCAACCTGTATAACGCTCTCAATGAACAATGTGCCATAGCTACTCTATGACATACCACGACTGCAAAAAACACTAACCGAATGGCTCAAGAGTAAAAGTAACGAAGAAACCGAAGATATCCTACACAAGATCACATAACTAATAAACACATATAATTTGTACACATATACAAACCACACGCACACATCATCGCGCTACACATGTCACATATCTCATACACATGCCCACCCACTACATCTCGACACCTACACAAACACACACTTGCACACAAACGAACCCACACACATACACACACTCACAAACATATTCTACACCCAGTGCGCTCCCTTACTGATATAAGAATTACAAAATCTTAATTAGTAATTAAATCAATTCTTTTTGCTGATTTCTCACACATCTGTAGAATGACTGTAAACTGGAGAAGCGAAACCACCTAATACAAGCAAACCTTTGCTTAAAAGGTGACTCCAAACCTAACATAGTTATATCCAGTTAAGTGAAGTTAATCCTGCATATATTTTATAAACTAAAAAAATAGATACATATTGTTTTCATATAACTTTATTGGTTTACGCAATGTACGCCGGTAAAGCTCCTAGTGGGCGTGATTTATTCCGACTTCTTCGACAATCATCGTCATATTTCAGAAAATTTATTCAAAAAAATATTGAAAATATACACCTAAACCTTCCTCATGAATCACTCCATCAATTGCTGAAAACCGTATGAAAATCCGTTCGGTAGTTTTTGAGTTTATCATGTTCAGACAGACAAGCAGACGCGGCAAGGAGACTTTGTTTTATAATATGTACCTGATTACAAGGCACATAAAGCGGTCTACTAAGGTTTCATTAGGCGTAACTAGTTTCTAACGCTTGCCACTATCTTTTCTGTAGTTTTTCATACACTTTTAAATATGTTTATTACTCAAAAGAAATTTACAAGAATAATCACTCAGTGAGAAAAATAGATAATGGTGCCGATTCCCTTGTTCACAAACTAAACTAAATTTAGGTTCAGTGCATCACTTTCTTTCTATTTCATTAAGAAAAGGACAGAAGATCAATTTTAGTGTAGTCCTGTCAAATTAATCAGCGCTTGACGTAAAATACTGTGATAACTAAAAAAAACAAGTATGATTAATTATTGAGCAGGAATCGTAATTTTATTTGATTATATATGTCTTTCATAGCAGCCTCCTGAAATTTGCCGAGGATGCAAAAGGACACCTTGTATACTTATAACATACTTTTTACAGGGAATGTTATTAAAAATATGTTTTCAAATATTTAGGTAGGCAATACTGTTTGTTAAAACGAACATGTATGAAACCTCAGCTGTTACTTATACCCCTAAGCAAACTTCCACAAAATGAGATCATAAATATAACGCTAACATGTTTCCACTGGGTAATACCTGGAAATAGACGGAAGGAAATGTAATAACATATTCATAAGTTAGAGACCGAAGGTATTTCTTAGGTAGCTGGCGATGTTAGATAGAATTATAAAGCAAACAAATCATTCATACTTTTATTAGGCGTTAAATGTGTATACATGAAAAAAATATAATGTTTCAGTCTGAAAATGAATTTGAAACTCAGTAAAAATGGTTGCCGTAAAAATAACTTAACCAGAGACATCGTTATATCGGTGGGTAGCACCTATGTATGACTTTCTCTAGATTTAAGATGTTTTTCTGTGTCAATACAGTTAAGGATAAAGCTCCCGTGTGACTTCAGTTTGTGGTGGACCTGTGACCCCGCGTCCTAATCAAAAACGAACTTCGCGCGAATATGCGATCGTCGCGTTCTTATGTCACTTGTTTGGAAAACCGGAAATCGCCCTCCGTCAGCGCGACCACGTGTTCCGGTTCACTCAGACGCGGCCTGATGTCTTTGCAGCCAGAGAAAAGTTGGGCATCAGACTTCAGAACGTAACATTCATTGAGTGAAACATTTCTGAATCTAATATAATCATTTGATTAGACACACAAACAAATTCACATTAAAACACGAGGAGTTTTTACAAATAATAATCCCACGTGTATTGTGTTTTATCAACAAGCTTAATGCTTTTTTATCTTATTTGATGATCTTAAAACGGATCGTAGTATAAATCAATCATGTTTGTACTACGAATTGCTAGTAATTTCATAAAATGATCTTACGAAGAAAAACATTATTTGGTGGAAGTAAAAAATCTCATATTTTAGTAAAAAGTTGAAAAAAACAAGAAGTGAAGAAGAAGTTAATAAATAGTACTTAGTTCATCAATTTCCTTTTAAATTCAACCCTAATATCTGCAGTTGGCAACAGCATAGCGTCATCCAATCAAAAATTCCATAGATACAATCTAAGTTGTAAATTGTAAAATGCACCAATCCATCCAATGCATCAATCTATAATCTATCTATAAGCCCTTCTGATAAAACAAGACATAATGAATACAAATATAGGTTGTGATGTAAATAATAATGATGATAGCAAATGCAGCAATTTTGGTATAAATAATCGCACTGAAGATTCTTTGGCACAGTTCATTCGAGACATCGATTTGAAAGTCAGAGACAGGAACCATGGTTTCTCTTGCTACATTTACTCTCCTAGTTGCAGGTAAAGTATTTAAATAATTATCTATAATCTCTTTTCTTAATCTTTATTAATGACCTGTGTGATCTCAATATCGATAATGCAAGAGTAATATCATTTGCAGATGACACCGCAATAACCTTCACCGCGGATTCCTGGTCACAACTCGAGAACCTAGCTCAGCTTGGCTTTGACGTTGCCTTAAATTGGCTTAATTCCCACACTCTTACCCTAAATACCTCCAAAACCAAGTTTCTGACTTATTCGAACAGCTCGGTCTCTCAACCACAGACTCCAATTTTAATCAACGCTCACACTTGTCATCCACAAATACAGCGTTCAAATTGTCAATGTCCTCCTTTAACCTCTGTTGAAAGTATCAGATACCTGGGAATAGTCTTAGACAGAAATCTCAATTTTAAATGGTCGGTCTGCTAACTGGACGAGTTCGCAAACTTATATACATATTTAAAACTCTTCGGTATATTGCCAATCCCATTATAATACGCAATGTCTATTTCGCACTTTGCCTATCCATTTTAACTTATTGTATTTCCTGTTGGGGCGGCGCAGCAAAAACCACCCTCAAGCCGCTAGAAGTAGCACATAGGGCCATATTAAAAGTGGCCACTTTTCGTTCTATTCTTTTTCCAACCGACCAACTATACGATCACTGCAAAGTTCTAAATGTTCGGCAACACTTCATACTACAGTCAGTCATTCTGCAACACCGCAAAATCCCATACCGAATTATAGAAAATAAAAAACGTAGTAAACGTCGAAAAGATAGGATATGTACCCTGCCGCGAGTACGCTCAATGTTTGTAAAGAAATTTTTCTATTTTCTTGGTCCGTTCTTATATAATAAAATAAACGAAGAGTGTCAAATCTACGGACTACCGTATTACAAATGCAAAAAGATTGTGAAATCATACCTCCAAAGTAAGTCATACGACGAAACAGAAAAAATCTTAACATAAACAACATGGATGAGCAAACACACACACAGGCACACACACACACAAACACACCACACACAAACCCCCACACCACACACCACACACAAACACACACGCACACACATTTATTTACCTTAAAATTTAAAATATTTTATTTTCACGTTTAATAAAACGTATCGTAAACTTGAAATTGTCCATCTCAATACTTCAAAATTGTAACAGTAACATCAGAAGCACTATGTAACCTTTACGTCATTGTACCTTAGGGAACCGGACTGCTTCTCCTTAACACAGGTTTTCTTAACCTAGCTAGGAGAGCAGTGCTCACCCACACGTTTGCAGATATAGTACTTATTTTGTAAAACTGTATTTTTTTTTTTTAACGTGTACTACGATGCTTTATTTTTGACTAAATAAACATTATTTATTATTATTATTATTTATTATAATTAAACATAAAAACCACTTTGTTGACCCTACTGTCTAGGAGGATTTGTATTCATCAAAGAAATGGGATCTTCTCAGTAGATTTCCAAATATTGTTCTCTTCTGTACAGCTTTTCTCAACGTTACCAAGTCGTATCTTTTGATATCCAGCTCTATAGCATTGTTTGTTTTCTATATCTCGTTCGACATTTAAGTCGTTAACGATCCCCATCATTTCGGAGCAAACAATATCCCAATAAGTAGTTTTATGTTTCCATGCCTAGCCCTACAATACACAACCTACTTTGAATGATGATCTTTAGCAAACATTAGTTTTTAATCCCAATTCTCCCACACCTTCTTTTCTAGCCGATTTCACTTCCTCAGTTTTTCGTTTTTTTACTCATAAAGTTTATTCTGTGACAGACCTACTTTACTGTTCAAACTCAAAGCATTTATTTGAAACAAATCAGTTACAGACACTTTTGAACTGTCAAAGATTCGGTCAGTTAGTTAGAAAGTTGAAGCCAGTTGCCCATTTCAAAACGTAGATCTCTATGGAGAAGAATGGGCAAGAAACTCCAAAGACACTCTTTTAAATCAAGATAGTACAATATCCTGGGTATATTATTTTTGTTGCTTCTCTATGTGAGAAGAATGTAAAAATATATAAATTTAAAAATAAGCCCTGGCAGTTAAAAGATGACCAGTCTCAACTGACGGCGCCCATTCACGAGCATGACACGTGGATCAGCGCCATCCAGCACAACCATTTTGTAACGAATCGAATGATCCAACGCACGCACCACCATCAGCGTTCAAATTATGCACCACCTTTTTCAGCAGATCTAATAATTACCCCGAAAATACTTTAACACTTTTAAATTTACCCGTTTGTCCACATTTTCTAGGCTGTGCCACCGTGTTCGCCGCTTCCCCGGCGAACATCGAGGACTTTCCCAGTATAGTCCAGGTGGAGACTGGCTACGGTCGCGTGTGGCTGCAGACTTGTGTCGGCACTATCGTGACCTCTCGTCATGTCCTGACCGCCGCTCACTGCCTTGTTGGAGCGTAAGTAGATATTACAGCAGCTGTTCTTTATTTCATAGAATTGAAGGAGAATAAACATATTATACTCTCGCCTCGTCTCGGGTCTCGTCGGAAGACTCGCAAGCGCGACTGTTGAGTGTGTCCTTGGTTTGATTCCCGGGCTGGTCAAGATTTTATTACGCCCTTTCAAAGACACAAATAAGAATGTAAACCAACAGCGGCTTCCTGCAGATTAGTAAGAGGAATGGTAGTTGTATTAACTTTGAGAGTACGAGTATCTTGTCCTTTTTTTGTGTAACACAATCAGTAAATACCGCGGTAAAAATATAAGAAAGTATCGAAGAACCAACAAGCACTAGAGGGCCTAGACAAGGCGAAATTTTATCAGCGATAACAATGCTTGAAAAGCTTATGCCAATCCTGTTGAAAGTCGTTGTAGACATACGAAATGCTTTGAAAGCGATTTCCGCTTGGTTAGGTTTCAGGCCTAGGATCAGCTCACAGATACTATATTTCCAACACCGTTGGTTATAATTCGACTTTACTAAATTGAGTTATTTCCAAGGTATCCTTACTTACATCAAAATCAGTACTTTCCGAACGCCAAAATTACATAAAACATTCTCCCAAAAACGTACTCCCAAAAACGTCAACGTTCCTAGTTGGGGAGAAGTGGCGTAACAAACTCCCCAGCTAGCAACACGGCTGTCTGTCTGTCTTGATTCTATACAAAAGTATGCAAAATCATTTACATTACGAAACAGAAAACATTAAATTAAATTATTTCCCATATGTCCGCTAGCACACGCCACTATATCAACAAAAAAACATACAAAACCTATACCTACCTCTACCTCAACCTACTCGAGCAGAAATAAAAACGTAAACAGAACTTAATACCTAAATAAAAGCCTCCAGGCATAAAGGGCGTGCCCGCTTACATCATCATCATCATTTTCCTACCCATATCCCGGTAGCGGCATCCCCATCGCCACATGCGAACTACGCAAAACACTGATGCCACGCAAAATCCTGCATCGCGTAAGAAGAGTTCACCGCGCAACTAGCATATATGCAACACCCCCCGACATCAACCATCGAGCAGTTCCCCACCACACCCGTCTAGTAGAAGCATCCTCCCTTTTCTATGGAGGATGAGTGAACTTTACACCCTGTTCCTCATGACTCTATATCCCAATTTATTTGGGGTCGGCGCAACATGCACCTTTACCTAAATATCTGAAAATTATGGTGTTGCCTATATCTTTATAACTTATATATTATTTTAATTTGTAGCGCCGCCGATCACCGTATCAGCCGAGTGAGGGCAGGCACTTCCGAGCGCGGTCGTGATGGTCAGATCTTTGCCGTGCAGAGCGCCATCAGGCATCCCTCCTACACCTTCAAGAAGTTTGATGGCAACGTGGGCATCCTTCGCTTACAGTCTAACCTGGTCTTCGGATCTAATGTCCAGCAGGCTCCCATAACCGCAGGAGGAGTCGTCTTCCCCGCTAACGTTGCTGTAACTATTGCCGGTTGGGGCCGTACTGCTGTAAGTTAAATGTTTTATATATATTCTTCTATTTACTACCCCAGATCATGGAAACCCATGATCAAACGATTAAACAATCAGACTTCTTCTCTTGTGTCGGGGTGCGCCGGACGAACGCTTAGTATTGTCACTCGTGGGCCCCCCACGAGTGACAATACTAAGCCTTTATTAAGTCTAATACTGAAATACTGAGTCCTTTATTGCAAATGAACCATGAGACATCTAGCTAGTACATTAGCTTTTCGATTTACTTTTGAGATGAGCTCAGTTTTTCTTCCACTTTTTCAACCTTCTCTTTACATACTGACATTGCTCCTTCTACCATGCTATGCGTCACTAATAAACCATTCTTCTTTCAACAGCAAGACGTGATCTGGTCCGACCGCGACCTGTACAGTTCCCAGCTCTACACAAGTGACCACTCCAACTGCGTCACCAAATACGATGAGCTGCTCGTTCCAATCGAGATCACCAACAACATGATCTGTGCTACCATCCCCGGTACTGATGGAGCTAACTGGGGCATCAGGGATGGCGGCTCCCCGGTCTTCTACGACGGTATTCTGGTCGGCTTCCTTGCTTTTGGTAGCCCTTACGGTAAGAACTACCCCTTGGTCGCCACCGCTGTCTCTCCTTACTCCGACTGGATCGTTGAAAATGTAGCTTACTAAATGTTGAATTTGACTGTGTAATTTATGAATACATTTGTTTGATTTTACTTTATTTGTTATTATTTCTATTTCGACAAACGGTGTTATTGCAAAAATCTCAAGTAGTGGTCACTACTGCAAGTCATGTATGAAATGCTATTAACTTACAAGTTTTACACAACGTAAATATAATGTAACATCACTATTTAAAGTAGGTACCAAATATTCACACACTTAGCACACATAATCAGCCTATAATGTTGCCACTGCTGGGACACAGGCCTCCTCTCTGTGAGGGGGTTGGTAGATGTCACATGTCTTCGAATTTTTGGTTCTAGGACATGACGGTTTCCTCACGATGTTGTCCTTCACCGTGTTGAGAGCAGTGGTGATGAAATAATTTACACAAAGTAAAGTAAAAAGATATTTACATACTATGTACTAATACATAGTAACAAAGAAAAGACTTTCTCAGCGGTCTCTTTTCATAGAAATTTTTTGGCAATACTACATACAATACAACTGCCTCGTTGGTCTAGTGTTCGCATACGCTACTGCTGAGCATGAGGTCTTGGGTTCGATTTCCATGTCAGGCAAAGTATTATTGGGCCTTTCCATCAAGAATTTCTCAGTTACAGCCCGGAGTTCGGATATGAGCCCGCTTGATGGCAATAGGCTCGCCCCCTATTACATGGGACTTAATTATAACAGGCGAAATATCAGTGTACTATCGGTACACCACTGATAAATGATTTTATTTCTGTAAGGAGGATTTTACACACACTTTTACACGTCAGTCATATTTTAAAAACTAGATGAGGTCGGCGTTTCCTATCTGACTACTCTGAGAAGAAAGGCCGAAAGACACTCAGAGGTCACAGTCTCTTTTAAAGTCCAGACATAATCCTGGTCAGATCATGTGAAGGCCATGCAGACCATGTGAAGACACTGCTTAACCCTTTGGAGAAAACAGGCGAGATGTTATGTATGTACAACTCCTTTCAGTGTGAGAAACCAAGCATTTCTAAGCTCAAAATGCAGTGAAAAGCGTGTTGTGATAAGCAAAATAGGTTAACTAATATTTAATTCATGGACAAGGTCAAGACAGAAGATAAGTAGACGATTACCAGCTGCTATTAGATAAGTTAACTAATCCTCCAAAAGTGGTAAAAATAGATACGTTAATAAGACAAGTAACTAAGATAAGTAGATGAATTAATTTAACAACGATTATAAATTGACGTCAAAGGAAATAGACAATTAAAATGGTGATAAGTAGGTAATAAATGGACTGACTCGCTGGTCCAGTGGTCGTAATCAAATAACTTCTCTGGGCGGAGCGGGAGAGTGTGTCAGACTCTTACTGAAAACCCACCCGTATTCCTTCCGTTGCCTGTGTTGCCAGGGGCCTCGGTAACCCTTTAGTACCTTCCCACGACCCCGGCAGGCATCGGTCCTAGTGGACCCCTACACTTGTACTGACGACATCTCATTGAGGCGCGCGTGGAATACAACGCGCCGTCGACCCGGGCCTGGTCCTTACCGGACGGTGAGCTACCCATTGCTCACCGTCCGCAAGCCGGCGCCTACGGTGGCCGGAAATCCGCCCGGGATTCCCGACGCCCAGGGCGTCTCCTGCGTTGGTTCGATGCTTGGATTGGACAAAATATTGTTGGTTTTTCAGAATGAAATTCTACGCAGCAGCATAATCTGTATTTATATCCAGTGAATAGCAACCTGCTAGTATTGTAAATGCGAAAGTAACTCTGTATACCTTTTCACGGTTAAACCACAGAACCGTTATGAAATTTGACAGATAGGTAGCTTAATTATTACCTGGAAAAGGATAAACGTAATATGAGACTTTTCAACCTGTATTAGAAAATGAAATACACGCTGACGAAGCCGCGGGCCACAACTAGTATTACATAAGTATGGAACTTAAGCAGTGGTAACGGCCACGACTTACGAGTTGTAGGTCGTAGGTTCGTACGCAGACAGGCGCTTTACTTTTATATACATTATTTCATCATCACTGCTCTCAAACTGGTGAAGGAAAACATAGTGAGGAAACAGAGGAGGGCTGTATCCCAGTAGTGGGAACATTATAGCCTGATTATTATGGAACTTAAAAATAACTGTACGTATGTTATACCGAGGCAGAAATGGGACTGGGCGGGTCCCACTAACAGGATCCATCAGGACAGATGGGCCAGGGTTCGTCACGCGTAGCTCACCGTCCGGTAAGGACCAGGCCCGGGTCGACGGCGCGTTGTATTCCACGTGCGCCTCAAAGAAATGTCGTCAGCACAAGTGTAGGGGTCCACTAGGGCCGATGCCTGCCGGGTTCGCGGGAAGGTACCGAGTTACTGAGGCCCCTGGCAACACAGGCAACAGGAATGAATACGGGTGGGTTTTAGTAAGTAAAAGTCTGACACACCCTTCCACTCCGCCCAGAGAAGTTATTTAATGATTTCACACCCAAAAAAAAAAAAAATGGTCGTCACGCAGTGGGTGCCTGAAGACGGGCGTCGTTATCGAGGCAGGCCTAGGAAACGCTAGCGCGATGACCCAGAGTACTGCTTGACTGATTGGCCGCAGCAGCAGATAAAGATGAATGGAAAAGTATGGAGGAAACTTTTGCCTAGCACAGACAGATAAAAAAAATAATAATAAGCTGTGCCCATGCTCTGCCTCACCCTTCCAGGAAAACAGGCGTGATGTTTTGTGTAATTACTTACTACATGACGAACAAAAAAAATAATAAAAAACTTATCATGAGCGATATAAAAATAATCCATGAGCGATCAGTTTCTGTTACCTACAGAAACTGATCGCTCATGGATTCTTTTTATTTCTTCGTAAATGAAAAATTTACTTGTGGGAGAAACCCACTCTATCAGCGAGTACTCGCCAGCGGCATCGGTTTGAACCGTCAGCGATCACTTATTCATAATATTATGTATCCCTTTTACTTACAATTTTGTGTACGTTTCTTGAGCGCAAAAGTCGTTGATAGCTAAAGTGGTCATATTAATTGTAATGGTGATCGTTTAGTTTAGTCGACGTATATAAGTGTAAAATAAATATATATCGGAAGAGTCATGAGTACGGGATGTCAATTGACAACGAAACGCAAGTGTGAAGTTGGCGCGCTTCGACAGAGTCTAGCCTGACGTTCGTGCGAGTCGACAAGGGCGCTACAGCAGCGTGGAGAAGCTCTCTTGACCATCGGACTTCGTACGGACAACAAGTGCATAGAAACTGTGCAACGTTTCGTTTTATAAATTTTGTCAACTTCAAATATAACCTAAAAATCAATAATCAACTTCAGCCCGCTGCATACATCTACGCCTAGTAAAATGTTCAACGGTTGAATCAAGCTCCAATCGGCCCCCTGTCCCGTCATATATAATAATAAGTGTAAAAGTCTAGAATACAATAAATAAGACCATTTTATTACACAAAGTGAGCGCTGCTAGCACATGTCAAAAAATTCCAGTGAATTAATAATTTGACTTTAGTTGCTGTTTCGACGGCGGTAAGACAGGTGCCTAAACTGGTCTGACAGCACACACACGCATACACGCGCACATATGCGAGACGTACCTACCTACTCTAAGGGGACTACAGGACCTAAACGCAACTTTTATAAGTTTTATAATGCCTTAAAGTATATGATCCACTGCAGTAAACAAAATCAGAAAAATATATGATATTTTTAAGGATATATGCTAGGTAGGTAGTGTGTTGAAAACATAATATAACTAATTTGATAAGATAGAAAAAATCACGAAGATACCTCTAAAAATTTCTTTTAACGATTAAAAACCATACTAATATACATGCAATCATTCTGATTTTTTGTCAGATTATTCTACAAGCAACATATTGGCATAATAGTGTTGTATTTTTTTTATACAATCTATAACATTTTTTTAAATCGATAAAAGCTTCATATTTTGCAATAAACCAGCGTTGTGTCATCGCGCTTCTCTTTCTTTTCTATGCAGTCCGACAGTGACCGCGCTTTAGGTGTTGTCGGCGTATTAAGGTATTTTAACGAGAGTCAGTAACTTATAAACAGTTTGATAATGAAGTAAATTGTTCTTCTCACACAAAGAAGAACTTAAATCACCACTCCGTGTCGGTCCTACCGAGTAGTTTTAAAGTTATTTTTCTCCTCTTGTTGCAAATGAAAATACAATTGTTTTAATATTAGGTACTAGCTGTGCCCCGCGGATTCACCCGTATAAGTCTCGATCCGTTGAGAATATTGGGATAAAAAATCTTATGTGTTAATCCAGATTATAAACTATTTGTGTGCCAAATGTCATGCCAATCCGTTCAGCCGTTTTTGCGTGAAAGATCACAAACATACATACATACATACATACTCACAAACTTTCGCGTTTGTAATATTAGTAGGATAGTATTGTTCCAAACAGCTTCTCATAACGATTTAATATTTTGTGTTTATTTTAAGATATTTTGCCAACATCTTTTAGATTTGACAGATGTGAAATTTACAATTGCATGAAAGATTTTGGACTCGAAAGTGTTCAAGAAAAAAGGTAAAAACACATAACATAACATAAACTTATCATCACGCCTGTATTTCCTGAGGGATTAGAGAAAGGTGGACCTATAGTACACCGACATTTCGCCACTAAAGTTTAAGTCCCATGTCCACACCCAGTCACAAATCCATACTCCGAACTGCTACAGGGAAATTCTAGATGTAAAAACGCAAGTACAGTTTGCCCGACCCGGGAATCTAACATAGGACCTCATGCTCGGCAGTAGCTGTTGTGACCACTGGACCAACGAGATAATACAGTTAATAAAATCTACAATGAGCAACAGCATCTAAATAAGTCATTTATTCAAACTAGGCTGAGAATCACCACTTTTCGAACGTCAAAATTACATGACAGTCCCCTTAAAACGCCCTCCCTTCACCACTTCCTAGTGCTTTACCATACCATACCTACTACATACATAATCAGCCTATAATGTTCCCACTGCTGGGACACAGGCCTCCTCTTGGTGAGAAAGAGTGGGCTGTAATCGACCAAGCGGGCCCAGTGCGGGTTGGTGGATGTCACATGTCTTCGAATTTTGGTTCTAGGACATGGTCAAAACGGTGAAGGAAAGTTTCCTCACGAAGCTTTCCTTCACCGTTTTGAGAGCAGTGGTGATGAAATGATTTACTCAAAGTAACGCGCCTATCTGGGCACTGGGCCACCACTGCTCTCATCTACTACATCCCATACCAAAACAATTTTTTTTTTGTTATATTCTTAGTTCATACCTTAGAACGTGACAAGGTACACGTGTATTGATCTCAATCAATCTGCCTGCCTTTTCCCAACTGTGTTGGGGTCATTTGAACGTCTGTAGGTCTCTATTCAAAGATAGTAGCATTTTATTGAATATATTATCCTATTTCAGCCAAATAAAAGTAAGATGGCTGCCATTCGCGGGGTGTTGGATCAGGAGTATTTTTTCAAGTGCATTTGTCGATAAAATTGAGTGTATAAAATCCTCTTAAAGTATCGGTATCCGTTCTCCAAACACACTGTATACCCATCATCATCTGCCTAGCCTTTTCCCAACGACGTTGGGGTCGGCTTCCCGTCTAGTTAGTTACTGGGTAACACGATACCCCTTGGTGTCTTACCAAGGGGTATCGTGTTACCCAGTAACTGGTTGTCAGACTGTCAAAGATCCACGAATGACAGCCGGGACCAACGGCTTAACGTGCTTGCCGAGGCACGGAGGGGTCTTGATATGTTAAGATGGCCACCCATCTACGTACCAACCGTGGTAAGCGTATCTTAACCTGATCGATTGACCCGTGCGGCTGTTATTACTTAGCCACAAGCCCCTCCCCCCTTTCAAGTGCATTTGTCGACAAAAATGAGTATTATTTAATATGCCGTTAAAGTATCGGTAACCGTTCTTCAAACACACTGTATACTATACCTACTTATTTGTTTTGACACAGTTTAATCAATTAACATTTATCAGCATTATATAATCAAAAACAAAACCAACTATCAATACGGTAATCCTTAAACAATTGTATTTTTCCATTTGATACAAACAGCTGTAAATGTAATCGGCAACACAATTTACCTATATTAGATCCGTTCACATCTGGACTGAGGCGGAAAATACGGCCTCGCGGGATAGACGCGCACTTTGTAAATCACACCTAGTTTTGGGAAAAAATTACAGCTTCTACATAAAAACAAAAGAACGTTTTCCGTTTGTGGTTTTGTACGAAAAATAGGCCACTTTTCCTATACTTGTAGACTACTACAAGTATAGGAAAAGTGGTCTATTTTTGTCACTAGACACAGGGATTAATACAGAGGACAGATAGCTTTTCTGATGACTGGAATAAAAGAAATAAAACCGGCCAAGTGCGTGTCAGACCACGCAAAATGAAGAGTTCCGTAGTTGGGATTATTTGGAACGAATTTATTCCAAAAACAAACTTAACATTGTAGTTGAAAAACCTGTTCTCCCATACATCGATGTCACCACGGTCAATTCTCCAACTGCAAATTTAAGTTGGTCGACTGTAACTCGTTAACTTGTAAAGCCTACTTAGCCGTGATAGTTTTCCTTTTAATTTCAATAAATGTACTACTGCTATGAATTTTTTCACATCTCCATAAATAACCGTTTAGCTGAACTCAATCTCAACTCAACTCTAACAAAAATTAGCACTTTAATGCTTAATATTACGCAAGTGGATCCTTGAATCGAAAAGTGGTGTTCACAGACCTACAACATTTTTAAACGGCCTATCCAACGATAAGAAAAGCAAAATAATGTCATCCACACATTACGTACAAGGGAAGTACGCTAAAATTTTTATTTTTTTCAAGATTTTATTTTTAGCATATTGTTGGCGTAATTAATATGTATACCTATGCCAAATTACAGCTTTCTAGTACTAAGCGTCTCTGAGCTACAGCGGGGTCAGACAGACAGACAGACAGACGGACATGGCGAAACTATAAGGATTCCTTGTTTACTACGGAACCCTAAAAAGAAAGAAAATACGTTTATTTGCGGTAAACATAACGCCAAGAAAGAACACAAACACTAAAGAACAAGTTGGGGGAAAATATGCGTCACATCCACGTAAAACGGCCATAGCTCAGCATAATGCTGCGACCCTATGCGAGACAGAGCCCCAGCGGTGGTTTTTTACGTGGTGACGTCAAACGGTGCAGCACTTAGTAAGATAAAAATAACAAAATAAGAAATATAATAAATACAATACTTAGTTCTAAATGTTTTTATAAAAATATTATTTCAAATGGCAACATTCCAAATCATCCAATACTCATTTCAATATTTACAGGTTGTTAAATCAATGCTTTGCCAAACCCATAGTCTGCTTAATTGAAATTATTAATCTATGTCATCTGAGACCATAGTACGAACGCGTGCCTAGTCAAGATAGGCTTTCAGTCAAACTGGACGCAGAAGAATAACAGTATTTTACATGGAGCGACTGCCTATCTGACCTCCACAACCCAATTACTGGGTCACACGATACCCTTTGGTAAGACTGGTTGTCAGACTATCAGGCGTCTGACTACCCGTAACGACTGTCAAAGATTTACTAATGACAGCCGGGGCCAATGGCTTGAAGTGCTTTCCGAGGCACGGAGGGGCTTCAGTATGTAATGGACGCATCACCCATCTACGGACACGGAAGGCAAGCGTTGCTTAACCTTGGAGATAAACCTATGCGGCTGTGATTATTTACCCATAGATATGAATAATCCCCCCCTCCCTTGCCTATAGTTGGCTCTGTGAAACATATAATATACAATTGTTATCCATCTGTTATAGCTGTTAGTTCTCCTATAAATAAATAAATAAAGTCTGAAAACTTTGACAATGAAACGGCTTCAAATCTGCGGGAACGTTTTTCCTACGCCCGTCATTCTGGTGCACCTTGCAGGTCGCATCTTAGAAACCTTAAGTCCCCTCTTCACTCGACCGACTTCTACTCACTACTTGTTCACTGTGCACGCGGTCTAGTTGTGTAATTCACTTCCGCCGGACATTAGGGACTGCCAAACAGTTGCAGTATTTAAGAGTGAAAGAACACTATCATTCCACTTCGTCATAATTGCGTATGTATTTATTATTTTAAATTACAGATTATTTTAGAAGTATGTATGTATGTTAGTATATTCCCATAGTATTTGTTTTGTGAATCGTTTCGATTTTATGTAATCTATTTTCTCTTCTACTCTTTCACACGGTGTCTACATCTCTTTGTCTACTGTCCTATCGCAGGTATGCTGGAAGAGATTTCTCTAGAAATAAGCATCACCTTTGTACGTATTTTTCTGTTCCTTTCTTCTTGTCTGTTTATATGTGTGTACATAACACATAATCAGCCTATAATGTTCCCACTGCTGGGACACAGGCCTCCTCTCTGTGAGAGGGAGTAGGCCGTAATCCACCACGCGGGCCCAGTGCGGGTTGGTAGATGTCACATGTCTTCGATTTTTTGGTTCTAAGGACATGCCGGTTTCTTCACGATGTTTTCCTTCACCGTTTTGAGGACAGTGGTGATGAAATAATTTACACAAAGTAAAGCGCCTGTCCGGGTTCGAACCTACGACATACAACTCGTAAGTCGCGGCCGTTATCACTGGGCCACAACTGCTCTCATGTGCATAAACTGTTAAATAAATAAATATGTTTTCCAGCATACCTGCGATAGGACAGTACGCAGCAGTGATATTGTTTGAAACGAGTATTATACATTTTAAAATTGTTCTAATTTTCGTTAAAATTACTCCGTGCATTCGTGCTAGCCCCACTGTTAATTTACGGGCTAATAAAGTGATGGTGAATACAGCATCTATTTCTTTTGAATTAAAAATAGCATTAAAACGTTTAATTACACTAGAGTCTCCACAACATAAACAGCAAGACATTTTACTACGGGACCATGGATAACTGAATAAGGCCCGCGTGCAAAAGAAATCACCAAATAGGTTTGTTGTGGGTTGTTAAAACATCGTTCTGTTTCTTTCAATCGTTTGAAGATGGCAGAGACAATAATGATGTTTTAAGTAGGTTTAGCGTTAAACGCATTTAGTGATTTGTGGTGAAAGCGGGCCTTAGTGCTTAATAAAAATAATAATAATTTATTTGCTTGAAATATGGTGTTTTAGAGATCTTAGAATACAATAAATTTGGACATGGCCATGATTCTCAATTAATACACAATATTAACAATTCAGTTATGTCAGCGAACTAATTGAAATTAATGTCAATTTTTAAAATTACAAGGTCAATTAAAATAAAAAAAAAATGTTTTGAAGAATGCAAAGTCAAAGTAATAAAATAAATGTCAAAATTAATTAAATTACAAATTATTAATTCCTGTGCAAATTTCTTATTATTAGTGCCTATGGAACCTGTAAAAACCCACAAAACCCATTTTTATACGTACGGACATACATACACTAACGCCTTTTTCGCATTGGGGTAGGCAGACACAACTATAGAACGGCAGTTGCTACGATCCTTACATACTTCTTTTGCATAATTACCCATTTTCGTAAACTGAAATTAGCTTGTCTGTTATCTACAAAATACCAAATGGATAATCCTCCAGTAGTAAATTAATTAGGTTATACTAGTGGTAAGCTGCAAATCCAAGTAATAAATTTTATTATTTTGACACAAAGATTAACTAAATAAATGGAAATGGCGATTCAGAATACACTGTCGAGGTTCCGTAGAATTAGTATCCATTATAAATGAGGTGGACAACGTAGTCACTCATCATGGTCATGTGATGAAAAGACCTGAAGATGGAATGGAAACAGATGAAGCTATACATCCTGTATGTCGCCATCTCATTCCCACACTTAAGTAAGATTTAAATAATATTGCTATAACAGTTGGTGGTAGGGCCACTGAGTATTAACACCGTCATCAACTACGTTCTGGAGCAAGCCCAAAACCTATTACAGATTCGTTTGTTGAAGTATGACGAGGAGAGCGGACCCCAAATGATATGAGATGAGACTAGGAAAACAAAAAGAGAAAAAGAGAAGAGAGGTAAAATCTTTCACTTTACGGCTTTAGAAACGAGTGTGGTCAAATAGTAGCTCAGAATAAATTATTGGGTCACGTTTAAAAAGGCAACTCTAATCATCTAAAACTGGTCGTTCTGTTCGCATTATTGTTATAATAATATGAATACGAGTAGTTACTGCAATCGTTGTACCGATAATCGTTTACGGTGATCAGTCTAATAGCGGAGAGCCTCGACCAACATCTCAGGAGACTCTCGTTGCGCGGCTGGGTCAAGGGTTTGATCCAGAAAGCAGTCCTGGACACGGCACGCATAGGGAGGAGATTCCTCTCTCTAGAGCCCTGACCGGCAGCTTTGACCCTGTTCCTGATGCGTTCCGAATGTGCGATTTTTTATATTTTTAAATGTTTTTATAAAAATATTTAAAAATGTAATCAATAATAATATGTATTGTAAATTAAATAAAGGAAACCATATAATATGTCAGCAACACAAACAAATTAAGTAATATATGTTGTAAAATCTTTACAAGTTCAGTATGGTTTTGCGCCAAAAATGTTTGCACCTAAAGTTAAATGATTACTATGACGTGACGAAATCAAAATGGTTTCATTTTTACTAACGGGGTACAGAGTGACGGAACCCTAAAATTGGTTTTAAGTGATATAAAAACGAATTCACGTGAATTATTTCTTCACGTTTGTCAACAAGATGGCGAAGCTGGCTTTTTTACTCCTGTTGGTAGCAGGTTAGTTTAAATTAATAATTATATAATATATAATAATAATAATAATAATAATGTGGGGCTTGCACGCTCCAAACTCCCGGTCTGTGTCGGTAGAATTTACTTTACCGGAACGGGGTTAGAACTTACTAAGGGGCCTGACAAAGAGAGAAACGAAACACGCAGGGCAGCATGTGGCGAGCTGTTGGGCAGTAGCGACCCCACGGACCCTATATCCCGGGAGAAGTCTTATTCCTCATCTCTGGCTTGCCTTTATTGGCTGACTGGACTGAAAACTGACGAGGAATAGAGCTCCCACCTCATTCTTACCTTTATTGGCCGGCTTGAGTGTAGATTCGCTAGAGCAAACGTGCTCGGAGGAAGGAAGTACTCCGGTAAGTCTCGGTCCTTGGGTCTTGACCATCTTCCGGGCTCTGGGATTGTTCTGATAGCCGTGGAATACCTCTCCAGTTGTCAAGCACCTCAGGGTATGTTGCCCCCTTGTTGCTACGTCACTAAGTGCTACAGCGCTCATTGCTGAATGAGCACCGTAGGAAGTTTATAAAATATACTATATACTATAATAAAGATCCCCATTGCCAACCTTGCTAAATTCACCGTTACCACCATTTCAGCTGCAGCCTGCACCACCCACGCGAACCGCATCGTGGGTGGAGACCCCACCACCATCGAAGAGTACCCTAGCATCGTCCAGGTTGAGTTCCGCAATCTTTTCCTGTGGGGACAATCATGTGCAGCTAATATCCTCACAACCAGATACGTCGTGTCTGCCGCACATTGCTTCGACGGATTGTGAGTACGATCATCATCATCTGCCCCGCCTTATCCTTATGCCATCCTTATCCCATAAAGTGGGGGTCGGCTTCTAGTCTAATCAGCAGTTGAATACCAGTTTTTAACATGAAGCGACTGCCTTTCTAACATCCACAACCGAGTGACAACACGATACCCCTTGGTAAAACTAGTTGTCAAACTTGACCATTCCTGGATTTTGAAATAATTATTAGTCTTGTAGTCGCGAGCGTGATTGCTGACCATAAGGCCCTGGGTTTTATCTCCAGGATTGGAAAAAAGTTTCCTTAAGACTACCTATAGCAATCTTATAATGGTTTTATGACTTGGATTACCTTACCATCCGCGTAAGCAATTTTATCTTTTATCGACAAAACATTGTTTATCCATTTATTTGAGGCACGAGTGCTTTGTTTTGATCCCCTATAAATTATCTTTATTATACATTGAAACATAACATCACGGATGTATTCCCAGAAGGGGTTCGCAAAGGTGCATGCAAGGTCCGCCAGTAATTCCCGTGCAACAATGCCTATTGCCATCAACCAGAAATCTAGTATAGGCTACTACATACATTGACCATGAACATCCCCGCCTGCTAACGCAATTGTGGCTGGTCACTGATACCAAAATTGTAGATTTTATCAATTTTGGTCATTTCCTTATTGAAAGGCGTCATTGTGATGTTTCGATTCCGCGCCACTATTGGAAACATTATTCGCATTTGGTAATCTCGCGCAAGTGGTATTCTTCTACTATTTTGACATTTCTCTTGACCACTAACACGCCATTAAGCACAATGGTAATGGCGACATGGTATGTTTACCCAATGATGAAATGACCAATCATTGAAAATAGAAGACTTGGCCCCTTAGTCCCGGCACCATAAACAGTTCTTAACAAAATCACCTCCATTTTCCAGATTCTTCAGCATTCGCAACCGTCGTATCCGTGCTGGTACCGACAGACGCGGGTCCGGTGGTGTCGTCATCACCCTCAGCCGAGCAGTCAACCATCCATCCTATGGCCGCACCGGTATGGATGGAGACATCAGCGTGATCCAGCTGGACACCGCCCTGGTGTACAGTACCGAGATCAAGCCAGTTCCTATCCCGCCTCAAGGGTTCCAGTTGCCAAATGGTCTGCCTGTTTATCATGCTGGATGGGGCACTACTTCTGTAAGTAACGGTTTTAAAAACCCTAGACCAGGGATTCCCAAAGTGATCGAAATCGGTTTCCCAGGGGTTGATATAAACGAAAACTGACTTTGGGGGTCGCCGAGGTCTAAAAGTCGACCCCTATTAATTAACACAAGTTCTTATTTGAAACTTTCAAGATACTGTAGAAGTTGTGTTACGTATAACATGTTATAAGAGCAGTCCTTGCGAATACTAGACGGACAAGGCAGTCAAATAATCAAAATAAATTAATGAAGTTTCATCTAAGTTACGAGCCAGCAAGTGCCATTTAGTATATGTACCCCATTAAAATATTTCTTTTATCGTGCATAAAAAGTCTCATCATCATCCCATTTCTGTCAACAGGCAGGAGGCCTTGCTTCTGCTATCCTACTTGACGTCCAGATTTTCACCATCGACCGTGACATCTGCACCGCTCGCTACGCCAGTCTTTTCATTCCCCAAAGAGTCACAGAGAACATGATCTGCGCTGGTATCCTCGATGTAGGAGGCAAGGATGCCTGCCAGGGAGACTCTGGTGGTCCCCTGTACTTCGATAACATCCTTATTGGAGTAGTATCCTGGGGCCGCGGTTGTGCTAATCCCGTATACCCTGGAGTGAGCACAGCCACCTCTTCCTATACTGACTGGATCGTGGCTACTGCTGTCTGATTTTAATTGTGTGTTTTGTTGTTATTTATTTTGGATATTGTAATTATAAGTGTTACATTTAAATATTTGTATTTTTATTCATAAAAACTATACATCTTATTTCTGCAACTGTTGTAAAAGCGTGTCAAATAGTTTATAACACATTTGCTCGTAAAGGGTCTCTTATTTCACCAATTTCAATATCGTATTGTATCTCATTCCGTACTTGTGCGTTATTGTAATGTAAAACGCACGAGTTTTATTTTTAATGAGGTAAAACGCACAGTTTATGCTCCGTCTAAAACGAACGGTACTTTTTTAAATCTTAGCAAAGAGCTTTTATGTCAGAAAAGTGGTTAATACTTTATGAATAAAATTAACTTTGGAAGATAAAATATAATAAATAAACATTTATTTCTTTAATTTAATTAATTTTGACAATAAATTACAACCATTTATCTGTAACAAAAACACAAAAATTACTAATTTACTTTATTAGCAATACTGGCTGAAAAAAAGAGCTGATGCGCGCGCATCGCTAATTTGTGAACAAGCAAAAATTATTCCGCGCGCTTTTTCTTTTCGCTGTATTGTTTTTATTTGAAAATGTCGTCAAGTAATGGTGAATTTATTAATATTTATTAATTCGACACTGCCAGAAGTCTTATAGGCAACGAAAAAGGCTACTATAAGCCTCTTGCCCGGAAAATCGACCGATGGATACTTACAAGCGTATCAAAATTTCATCTTATGGAAAAAAAGCAAAGATGCAAATTCATTATCAGAAAGTGTGTTTTTATTTTAGCCTATTTCATGGAACTTTTTTAAAAATATAAGTCAAGCTCATTGTGGTGCTACTATTCAATGCTAAAAAGTATGTACTGTGAAAACAAAACATGGTATTGATATCAAGTCATACTCCAACTTGCTGGCATTTCTAAAAAGACGCTCAAGTGGCCATGTGAGTAAAAAGTCGAAAGTATTTTTGGCTGACAATGTTAAGAAGTTCCTAAAAGAAGCTCCGAATTGCCGATATTTGGCAACAAAGGTCAGTTGAAACTAAATTATTGTTATTAACTTCTTTCACTTTCGTATTTCTTTACAATATAGGTGTTTTGTACGCAGTTTTTATCTCTTTTCAGGTTGTATTAATATTCGGTATAAATAGTGCATGTAGACGTCAAGAGTTGGCAAACATCACAACTAATGATGTCGAGAACCATGGGCGGGTTCTTCTTGTCCAAGTCAAAAACACAAAAAATAAAATTCCGAGATCGTTCACAATACAGGGGACATAGTGAAGAAATACGAAGCACTTCCTTCAACAAAAGCGATGTCTAACAGATTTTTTCGAAATTACCAAAATGGAAAATGCACTAGCCAACCCATTGGCATAAATAAATTTGGAGCAATTCCGAAGCAAATTGCCACTTTCTTAAATTTAGATGATCCACATGAATAGACAGGGCACTGTTTCAGAAGGTCCTCGGCTACATTGCTCGCCGATTCAGGTGCGAACTTATTGACACTAAAACGCCACGGAGGGTGGCGGTCGAACAGTGTAGCCGAGGTCTACATAGATGACTCGATGAGAAATAAAGAAGAAATTTGCTCCTGCTTTACAAGGAATATAAATTTGGAGCCAAGTGTTGACTCTCGACCATCTACGAGCACACACGCGTACATTCCACCATCGTCGGCGCCGCCGCAGCCACCTCGGTCGCCGCCACCGACTACAGAACTCTGTGGTCTAGTTTCTCCTACTTTCACTCAAGAGAGTGAGAGAGACTGGTGAAATTGTAACTAATAATAATAACTTGACAACATTAAAAATGCCAACCGGCAACGCAATAATTAATTTTACAAATTGTTCAATTTTTTATAACTGCTTTAACAAGTGATTAAAGATTAATTCGTTTAAGAAAGTCCGAGTTTTATTTATTTCCTCGCAAATATGTTATAAAACGTCGTATGACATAGTGCGCTTTGATAATTACAGGCCTCTGCTTTCTTGTAGCAACATCGCCTCGGCTGTAATTTTCAACTTACCGCACTAATATCATAATGTACTATTACAGCACCGTTCTCTGTCCTTAGAACAACTAGCTGCAATTATCTTCATCTGTTCTGCCAAGCATGGTTATAATGACAATTCTATGTAAAACCGTGTCTGTTTAAAATAAGTATCTACTAGTTTTTTGCCAGTGGCTTAACGTGGAGGTCAGAAATGATTCCACAGGAACGTACTAGGGATAAAAAGTATCCAAGGTCCTAACTCAGGTCACGGAATATCCGTGAACTAAATATACAAATCCGTTCAGCCGTTTGGGAGTAAAAAGGTAACAAACTAATAGAAAGAGTTACTTTCAGAATGGATAAGCCACTAATCTAACTTTCGGCAATGGAAAAACAACACAGACAGCTGTGCTGCTGGGGAGTTTGTTGCGCCAGTTCTTCCCAGCTAAAGCACTAGGAAGTGGTGAAGGGCGGGCGTTTTGGGGGACTGTCTTTTGTAATTTTGCCGTTCGAAAAGTGCTGATTCTCAGCCTAGTTTGAATAAAAGGCTTTTGATTTTGATTGTGCTCAAGATACTTAGCATAATCAGTCTATAATGTTCCCACTGCTGGGACACAGGCCTTCTCTCGATGAGAATGAGTGGGCCGTAATCCTCCACGCGGGCCCAGCGCGGATTGGTAGATGTCACGTGTCTTCGAATTTTTGGTTCTAGTACATGCCGGTTTCCTAAAGATCTTTTCCTTCGCCGTTTTCAGAAATACTTGATCACTGTAAAAGAAGCCTTTATGATACTCGTTTGATACTCTGAATAACGCAATTTAAAATTAAGTTAAACCTAAAAAAGGCCCTCGAGGCATTGTACCGCTGAACTGCGTTGCGCGAGAAAGCCGCCAGCTTTTCGGTCACCAGTTACATCTAGACGTTTCGCGATTTTCGCAAATCACTTATGCGCACTGGGACTCCACGGACCGAGGGTCTCGACGATATTTAATTATTTTCAGATTTTCGGTATTTTCTGCCGCTGCACCCGCTTTAGAAGTAGTCAATTGGAGGTAAGACGGTGCCAGTGTGTCTACACAGGTAACGTCCCACACAAGCATCCGTCCCAAACTCCGCGGAACCAAAGACACACCATCAGGTCTTTTACCATCATCTCTGACAGTGCCAGTCGGCTCAAGAAGAGCAGGCACATTGATGCTGGCAAGAAACCGGCGTATTATGTCATTAAATGTCGCATGTTTTGAAAAGCGGCCTGCACTTTTTTCACAACAAAGTCCGTGATGACCTAGTCGGTCCACGTCCGTGCCACAAGGGCATGTGAGTGGAGTGCATACCGTAATATAGTATATATATACATAATTATCTTAGTTTTAATTTAATTTAGTTAATGTTAATAACCATCTTGTAAATTGATTACTTAAAATTGAACATAACAAATGCTTCAACAACAAATAAATACTCTAGTAGCCACTTAACTTAGCTTTAACTTAGCTATATGATACGACTATTCTCAAATAAATATCTAAAAGTAGGTCTTTGAAACAGAGATGAGTGTAAAATGATTGTTCAATAGAAAACTGATAGTGTTAAGTATGATATTTCAAAGGGAAAATTTTGGGACGGGAGTGAAAAGGTATGAAAATGGTTTTAAAAATCTTTGTTCTATTTTCTTGGCAATATAATAATTCCCGTGAGGTAAACGGGCCTTCCACACTCCCAATGACGTATGTTGTTGTCAAAATTACCATAATTGGAGTTTGTAAACCGACACATGAATGCAGTGCCTTGTAATTAGGTGGCGAGATAACTTCTACACAAACTTTTGCAAAGAAATCAGTTTAACCAGAATCCTACTAATTTTAAAAATGTGAATGTGTGTATGTTTGTTACTCAATAACGCAAAATTGGCTGAACGGATTTGGATGAAATTTGGCACACAGTTTATAACCTAAATATATTAGGACACAGGATACTTTTTATCTCAGTAGTACGTTCCATGCATAAAAGACGATAATCTGTTCACGACACGTTTTGCACAATTTCTGAGCAATAACCTATCAAAAGTACTAGGCTTGCATGAATTCACAATAGTATTTCAATCATTAGTATTATGCTACTAATAGGATTTGAATCAAATTTGGCACACAAATAGTTTACATTATGGATTTGGATGGAACATACGATACTTTTTATCCCGATTGAACGTTCTCGTAGGATAATTTTAGACATCTTCGCGGACGAAGCCACTGGCAAAAATATGAATAATAATTGTTATTAGCCCACATTCCCTTTAAAAAAATTAATTTCACATAATCCTACTTGGGCACTTATGCAACGTCAGAAGCTAGGTGCACAGATCCAATTGGATGTTTCCTATGGAGAAGACCAGGCAAGAAATTCCACGGTAACTCTTTAATTCAGGCCTTTGTTAAGAAATACTTCCACTCTTTCTACTTTTCACGACTATTTGCTCTTTTGGACCAATCCCTAAAGATGCGGTCGAATCCACACGCAACCCATCTAATTATAAAATGAAATCACAATACATTAATATATTTGGAACAACCCCTTTTTAACATAAAACAAAGTCATTAAAAAAGTTATTTAATAAATTATACTGTAAGAAAATATTTTAAATTTCAATGCAGTATTGTACCTTGCAATAAAAATAATTTCAAACAAAGGCCCTCGCATCTAGACTCAAATTCCAGGTAACTCTCCCAGGCACACGATCAATAGTTCCCGCCTATCCCGACCCGCACGACGCATGCGCGGCCGCCATTTTAGCTTCCTTAAACAAGTCGGAAAATCGGGATAGATTGCAACAGTCAAAACAAAACATAGACTCAGTGCGTGCAAAATATCTAACAAAATGGGTAAAGGTAACTCAGACAGGGATCCTGAAGGTAAGAAATAAAACTTTTTATGTTTAAATCTGTAGATTTATTTGTATTTGTGTAGAAATGAGGATTGTTGTATGTTTTTGAGTGATTTTTCGAGCGAAAAGAGTCTTGCTTGTGAGGAGATGGTTTTAATATTAACCTAGACCCTAATTTTTGTTAATTTTTGTTTTATTACTAATTATTTATAGTCTTTATGAAGCTAAACCGATATATCCATTTACCTTAGTGTTAAAACATCTTAATGTTGATTTCTTAAGGGTTGTTAACCTGTAGCTTGCGAATAGAAGTGGTTGGAATTGGTCTAACGTGGACCACTGTGTACATGAGAGAGTGAATTAGCTTAGAGATTTTTCTTTAAAATCTTTGTTTATGCATTTTATTTGTTCTTCATGTTCCCATATAATTATTACAATGCTACTTTTATTTTATTATACTATTTAAGTATGTTTGAAAAGAATTCTGTTCGCAAATTTGTTATCTTCGTTTTAGATTTAGCGTTGATAGATCTCATTTATTTTTAGTCTGTTCACGGTTTTGTCATTTAATTTGAACGAAAACGTTTTTTTTAATTCTTAATTAATATTAGTACCTACGCTGTTAACGGCAAAACGTAGTAATCTCTATATTTATATTATAACACCTTTTACACTTTTACAAATAAAGTTTTGACTTTGACTTTGTAATATTTTTAATAAGCAGCTTAGTATAAATAGAAATGTTTATGGTTAAGTTTAGTGTTTTAAAAGCCTTCTACATGTATCAAAACCTGACATAACTTGTAAACCATTAAGATTGTTTACGAACATTGTTTTTATTTTGCTTAAGACGCTGACAACACCTAAACTGCGGTCACTGTCACATTGCATAGAAAATAAAGAGAAGCGCGATGACACAACGCTTGTAATTTATTGCAAAATAGGAAGCAATTATCAATTTACTCAAAATTGAGTTGAGTAATCGAAAATAAAAAACAGTCAAGTTCTGCATTCAAATAAGACGTTCTTGTTATTAATTAAATACGTAACGTATGTTGATATTTAATACAGATATTTTGGATTAGATCTCAAGGTAAGAGGTTAGGTTAACGTTAGTTTGTATCGAGATTTTTTTTTCAAAACGTGTTTTGGTAACAGCCAAGGTCTGGGAAATATGTTCAAAATTAACATATATTTTTTCCGCTACCACAAACTATACAGATTTGGCAATTTATTTTCTTAAGAGTAGCCTATTTTGGTCAACTGGGTCTTGTCAGCGCCTTAACTATGTATCTACTTGAGTACCTACTTAGTTTTTTTTTAGAAACCTTTTCATATTAAGTTGAACAGTTCTAATAAAATATCTCAATATAGATCTTCTTCAATCGGTCCCTCATTAGTGAGGATCGTGGTCACTGGAGATTAAGTGGACAGTCTGCCTCTATCGACTCCGGTCCAAAGTACCATCACCACCTGCTGAAATTTGCTTGAGCTTCTTTTACTTAGTCGGACCATCGTGTAGGCGACCAACCTCGTGCTGTCTTTCCTTCGGTATTGCCAACAATGACCAGCTTTTCAAGGCTGCTGTCTCCCCTTAGGTCAAAATACGCTGTAGGCATACCGTAGACAATGGTCTTGATGTTGAATACCGAAAGGACAGGCACATTTGTGTATTTGACTGTCCATGGTATTCAGAGCATCCTCCTCCATCCAGCACCACATTTTGAATGTGTCTGTCCTCTGTCTGTCTCTTGCTCGGATTGTCCACGTCTCAACTCCATAGAGGAAAATGGGGAAAAGTAGTGCTCTGACCAAACGGGCTTTGGTATCATAACTTATACCACGATATTTTCAGATGTTCTGGAGGCGTGTCGTAATATGTTTAGCCATGACTATCCGTCGTTTTATTTCTGGGACGCAGCTGCCTTCATTATTAATATTAGAGCCCAGAAATGAAACTGTCCTCAGTATCGATGCCTTGAATGTTATAGGCGCCCGATAGCTTTCCCACACGATCTATCACCAGAAGCTTGGTTTTCGGCCTATTTATTGCAAGCCACGCCAAGCCACTTTCCACCTCCAATCTTTGTAGTATCTCCTTCCTGTCGTCAAATCTTGTAGCAAGGAGGAGAACGGTGTCATCAGCGTACTGCAGATTGGAAATGCGCTTTACACCAACAGCAAATCCCTTTTACCAGCCCTCAAGAGTTTTCCAAATTATATACTCTCCATCCACATTGAAGAACAGAGGTGAGAGGATGCATCCCTGCCTGCCTGCCTTTCTTGATGTAGAATAAAGAAAGAAGAGAGAGATGGACATTTGAACAGTCGGTGTCTATTTTGACGAAAGAGCGGTTGTTGATGTAAAGATATCGGCCTAGGTCAATAAGATGCTGAGGCGGACCCATGCCTTTTAGAACCTCCCATAACTTGTCCCACTGCACACAAACTATAGATATACAGATAAACAGTTACATATTTCATAAACTAACCACGTTGGTTTGAGAACTAGGTTATCTTGACTTCAATAAATCAGGAAGTTCAAATCAAAGTTAGTTCGTATTGGTTTAGTTCAACCAACAGTGCTAGTTTGGCAAAACTTTATTCTTTGATTAGTGAAACAGTGCAAGCGTGGTAGATACAGTGGTTTGGGGTTAGTCTATCATCTATGTGTATGAACCGCCTCTTTGATCTCGTGGTCGCAAACGCAACTGCTGAGCGTCCTGGGTTCGATCTCCAGGTCGGGCAAAGTGTTTATTGGGTTTTTCCATTAGGAATTTCTTAGTAACAGCCCGGAGTTTGGAAGTTGGCGGTTTGATACCCGGTGCTTTGGAAAGTATGTTAAGCCGTTGTCCCTGTGCCTAATCTCTCTCCGGTCATGTCGGATTGCCGTCCCATCAGACATTTGAGAGTGAGGGAAGAGAGAGTGCACCTGTGTCTGTGCACACACTTGTGCACTATAATATCTCCCGCGGCGAAGGCTGGTCTCCGGTGAGATTGGTCTGGAGGACTATTTTAGTATCAACTGAATAGGATGGAAACATTGTAACTTACTATTGGTACTTAAGGGCCAACGTCCACTGTGATACTCAAAAGTAGCCATTTTCAAACTCAAATCACCAATGAGTAGCCAGAATGGCACAGCACTAGTACTTCCATGGCGAATGGCGGTCCGCACACGACGCAATCAATCACAAACTAATTATTAAGACGCTGATAACAAATAAAGCGCGGTCACTATCGGACTGCATAGAAAAGAAAGAGAAGTGCGGTGACACAATTTAATGCATGTAATTTATTGCAAAATATGAAGCAATTATCTATTTACTCATAAATGAGTTTTCGTAAATAAAAAAACAACTAAGTTCTGCATTCAAATATGACGTTCTTGTTATTAATTAAATACCAACGTACGTCGATATTTAATACAGATATGTATTTTAAATTGGAACTCATGGTAAAAGGTTAGTTTACCGTTAATATTTATCGAGATGTTTTTTCAAAACGTATTTTGGTAATAACCAAGTTCTGTTAAATATGTTCAAGATTAACATATATTTTTTTCGCTACCACAAACTATATACGTAGACTTGCCATTTTTTTTGTTTTAAGACAGGCCTACTTAATTTATCGTTTGCCTCTTGTCAGCGCTCTAATGCGTTAGTAATTTGCGTCGTGTGGCGTGTAGGTACCGGACCATGCTGACTTGGTACTTTTAGTTCGTAACTTGTTACTTTTTAGTACCGTCGTGGACGAGAGGCTTAACTTACGAAAATTTTCATTCTGATTTGTACAAACTTTTTAATAACTTTAACTTTTACCACATGACCACAATGGTCATGTGGTAAAAGTTAAAGTTATTTTATTATGATTACGGAACCGACGTCAAGTGGAAATGTATGAAATAAATACATTATATATTATAAGGAATCGACGTGAAACTTCACCACCTATGGTACTATCTATCCAAATATTTATATTATTTTGTTAATGGTTTATGTTTATTGCTAAAGATTTAAGCCTGTTACTTAGCAGTATGTTTTGTTATTTTATAGGCAATACTACATGTACACCTATTACCTACTGTGTAAGAAAATAATGTTTGTACGCCTTGCAGGGCAGCACATAGTGTCACAATATTTTTATTTTATTACACCATGTACCAACATTATACCTATGTGTACAAATAAATAAATTTTAATTTGAATTTGAATGATAAAACCAAAAAGAAATTAATTTGATGATTTTTTTTTGGGGATATCGACCGCTTTTGTTGTGTTGAACTTCACAGACGTGATTAGTATCGTTAGTAACCACGATAAACGATTTGAAGTTTTTTTTGGGGCAATGACCGCTCGCAGTGTTTGTACTTGAAGTATGACTTGAGAAAATCAATTTTTTTTGTGTTTAAATATCGACACCATCACGTCTGTGAAGTTTACATACATTATATACCTATAATTTTGATTTCAGACTTGTTGTAATGGCAAACATGTCATTTAGTTTTTGTGTACCTTGTGAATGTGAGAAAGTTGTAGGCTTAATAGACTAGATATTTTGTAGACCTTTTTCTTTTTTTTTTTTGTTAAGTACCTGGTACCTCTCGATAGGCCTACACTGTCCTCCCATACATATCAACACTGTAATTTGAAAACATTGTAAAAGCCAATTAATTTTAAAAGAGTAACCGTGGAGTTTCTTGCCGGCTCTTCTCCATAGCAAACGACCAATTGGAACCGTGCACCTAGCTTCTGACGTTTCATAAGTGCCCATGTAGGTTTATGTGAAATAAAAATATTTTGATTTGATTTGATTGATTTACAGAACTGATATTTCAAGCAAATATACTACATACGGTCGTTGACCTCAACATAAATGAACATCAATTTTTTTTTTTGTTTTATCATGTTTAGATCTCGAGTCTCATCTAGCTTATTTAATTTGACCCTGTATACTCTATCGTATCCCCCGACATTCAGAGGCCCGGGGTCGGGTAATCGCCGTTGACCTTGGCCATGCAAATGCGCGTCGAACTCACGCCGCGCCGACGACGACGTTCGGTTTCATAGGAAATGTTTATTTTTAGTAACGAAAATATGATTATTTGAAAAAAAAAACACAGACTGAATTATAGACAATAAAGAGTCTGTTCATACTAACAAAAAAAAAAACATGAAAATATCTTAAGTAGTTTGAAAGTAATATCGTTTACTATACGATATTACTTCTTGAATATATTTCATAAAGTATTTTACTACAATACTTAAATATTCACATATAGAATTGATGTGTATGCGTTCTAGTTGAACATACATTTTTAGCATAATTTACTTGCATTATATGAAGGCGTAATAACAGATTTAAAAATCACTAAAATCATATATCTGCGCCTTAAGACGCTGACAACACCTAAACCGCGGTCACTGTCAGACTGCATAGAAAAGAAAGGGAAGCGCGATGACATAACGCATCTATTTACTCAAAATTGAGTTGAGTAACCGAAAATAAAAACAACCTAATTCTGGTTTCAAATAAGACGGTCTTGTTATTAATTAAATACTTAACGTATGCTGATATTTAATACAGATATTTTGGTTTGAAACTCAAGGTAAGAGGTTAGTTTAATGTTAGTTTGTATCGAGATTTTTTTTCAAATCGTGTTTTGGTAACAACCAACTTCTCCACTTCATGTTTAAAATGAACATATATTTTTTCCGCTACCACAAACGATACAGATTTGGCAATTTTTTTTCTTAAGACTAATTTACTTTAAGCCTAATTTGGTCATATGCCTCTTGTCAGTGCCTTAACGCATAAAGGAAACGTAACTATTTTTTAATCTAATAAACAACTTTCGTATTATATTTTGTTTTTTTATCGAACACAACTATAAAGCATCACCCATAGATATATTTTGTGTGGAACGAGTATTTTCAATTTAAAAATCAATCAAATTTACGTTAAGTTTACGAGTTCATAGATTGCTAGATGCTAGGCCCACAGATTCAAAAAGATAGTAATTAGTAAAAAAAAAGAGACGATAGGTACTAATATTGTAATTCTACAGTTTCAGAAGACATGGTGGAATCGATCGACGAGTTGAAAGAAAGGCTGTCAGTCATGAAAAAGATGATGGAGGAGCGGAAGGCCCATGGTTCTAACCCCAAAGAACTGTTCCAAGGCCAGGCTTCCAGTCTCCAGGGCACCACTATGATTGACGGGAACTTCCTCAGTTTCGTTTTCGGTGGATCACTATTCGTGATCATCAGTGTATCAGTATACGCCTTTTACAACTTATACCATGCAGTCCTCAAGAAATTCCCCTCAACCCACACGGAGTTGTAAATTGAACTCTCTTGAAACGCTACAAGGTTTATTTGTGATTGGTATTAATGTGTGAAAACGGACAATTGTTTTCTTATTTCGGAATCATTAAAATATAATGTAACTTTTGGGTTGTGTTTCATTATCCTGCTCTATCTACGTACCATTATGGTGATTGTCAAACTTACCTGCTCGAAAAGTCACTTCAGATAATAAGTATTCCTTTGGGTCGTTACAAATTATTCATACATAAACTCACGCCTTCCTCCTATAAGAATCTGCAGAAACAACAGAGAACCACTTGGTACGATATTTACATACCCCTTTTGCTTCATCTACGTTCATACATCTGGTCATACACGCATGCCGGTTGCGATACTACGCACCTGACCTTTCTGAAGAACACAATATACGATACAGATACGAACAGAGTAAACTTATTGGTGATAACAGTATGTTGTTGTGGTACATTAAAAGTTAAAGAGTTTAGAATGGCTCTTCTGTTTATCATCACTTCAAACAGATAAGCCACTCAGTTCATATCATGATCTATTGCAGTATAGATCGTGTCAAGGCGAGTGAAGAAGTAGTTAAGTATCTTCTATGTATAAAATTCTTAAAATTCATTGACAGACAACGCGCTAGAAACATGACATTTGGCAAAGAAACTCCTCGTATAACGAAAGTCAGTGCTTAAGAAGGATTATTAAAAATGCATGCCCTGACGGGGTCAAAAGGAAACAAATGGGTGGAGGATGAAAGTAATATTCGTTATTTTTGCTGAGCGAGAAATCCCATCGGGCACAAGGCTTGTTTTGCTATAAAATTAAGACACTGACAACACCTAAACCGCGGTCACTGTCAGATTGCATAGAAAAGAAAGAGAACCGCGATGACACAACGCTTGTAATTTATTGCAAAATATGAAGCAATTATCTATTTACTCAAAATTGAGTTGAGTAATCGAAAATAAAAAAACAACCAAGTTCTGCATTCAAATAAGACGTTCTTGTTATTAATTAAATACGAAACGTATGTTGATATTTGATACAGATATTTTGGATTAGAACTCAAAGTAAGAGGTGATATATTTATTTACATAACCTTATTACAAGATGATTATTAACATTAACTAAATTAAATTAAAACTAAGTTAAGCTTAAAAAAGGCCCTCGGGGCATTGTACCGAGGATGCTGGCGGCATTTCCTCGCTGAATTGCAATGCTGATGCGTTGCGCGAGAAAGCCGCCAGCTTTTCGGTCACCAGTTACATCAACTAGACGTTTCGCGATTTCCGCAAATAACTTATGCGCACTGGGACCCCACGGACCGATGGTCTCGACGCCAAAGGGCACAAAGTTGTACTCTCTGCCAAGGCCTCCATATTTAATAACTTTCAGATTTTCGGCATTTTCTGCCGCTGCATCCGCTTTAGAAGTAGTCCGTTGGAGGTGAGACGGTGCCAGTGTGTCTACACAGGTAGCGTCCCACATAAGCATACGTCCCAAACTCCACGGGACCAAAGACACACCATCAGGTCTTTTGCCATCATCTCTGACAATGCCAGTCGGCTCAAGAAGAGCAGGCACATTGATGCTGGCAAGAGACCGGCGGATTATGTCATTAAGTGTCGCATGTCTTGAAAAGCGGCCTGCACTTTTTTGACAACAAAGTCCGTGGTGACCCAGTCGGTCCACGTCCGTGCCACAAGGGCATGTGTGTGGAGTGCATACCGTGACCCCAAGCCGCAGACCAGTCGCTAGACGAAGCGAGGTCGGATCCAGGAAGGTACCGGTATATGGAGAAGGATGGGCATGTAGCCAATGACCGGCCTCTCTGGTTCCGACCGCCAAAAGTCTTGCGCGATCCGGACCTGAACTGCGGCTCAGAATCGATTTGTATGTTAAGTAATATAAGTAAGAGGTTAGTTTAACGTTAGTTTGTATCGAGATTTTTTTCAAAACGTGTTTTGTTAACAACCAAGAAATGGAGAATATGTTCAAAATTAACATATATTTCTTCCGCTATCACAAACTATACAGGTTTGGCAATTTTTTTTCTTAAGAGAAGCCTATTTTGGTCAATTGGGTCGTGTCAGCGCCTTAACGGCTGCTATTGTTGACATGAGAGACAGACACCACCACAGAGCAGTGGTGGTACAATGGTAACGGCCGCGACTTACGAATTGTTGGTTGTAGGTTCAAACCCAGACAGGCGCTTTACTTTGTGTAAATTATTTCATCACCACTGCTCTCAAAATGGTGAAGGAAAACATCGTGAGGAAACGAGCATGTCGTAGAACAAAAAATTCGAAGACATGTGACATCTACCAACCCGCACTGGGCCCGCGTGATAGATTACGTCCCTCTCACAGAGAGGAGGCCTGTGTCCCAGCAGTGGGAACATTATAGGCTGATTATGTATTGTTGACATAAAACCTGAGTTGAACGACAGTTACTAGCTAGGCTACAGAATATTCCTTACTAGAAAAAGCTGTTTCACCAACCTTGAGGCGAGTAAATTCTAAGCACAAATACGGAATATTAAGGAGAAACTGAATGTAACAGGAGAACCTGGTGCAGAAACGGGACTAAAAGAATATCTTGTGGACTTCGATATCTAGTTGACTGATAGATTTGTGTTTAGGCTGTTTTCTTACACACAGACAAACCGAACTGAAAACGGTTTTGTGGGGCATAGTTTTAAGTAGATATGACTGCTGTAAACTTTTATAAATAAAGAAACATAACATAACAAGGAGATAAATTCGCCATAACCGTTAGCTATAAGCCTGATCGTTCCATTGAACTTTTGCGTGACAGAACATTAAAGACCAGTGACTTCATTTCTTACCTTATGGCACATAGGAGCGTCTGTGCGAAGGCCGAGACACGGCCAAGCCATACATTTTGACGATTTTGAGACATAAGGTTGGTTGAGTTAGGCCCTGTTGAGTTGTGCGATCAACGGCCCTGTATGGAGCCACGATCTGGGCGGCTGAGCTGACGGCCGGTAGCATCGCTGTACTGCGAAAGCCGCAGAGAGCGATTGCCATCAGGGGATAGCGGAAGTCGGGTCCCCGGTGCAAGTGTGGGAGGGGAACACCAGGGGTTTTAGTCAGTAAGAGTCTGACAGACCCGTCCGCCCACCCCAGGGCGGAGGATATCCATGAGGACTTTCCAACCCGGAACAAAAAAAAAAGGCCCAGTAGAGTTAGCGGCTCTACATTAGATATGATAACTTTTTAACAGAGACCGTTATGTGAGTCTTGGCAACCAACTTTACATTTTTTTTTGGTGGGATGCTAATTTCACTTTATCTCGATTTACATACATACATAAACTCACGCCTTCTTCCCATGGGGGTAGGCAGAAACTATAGAACGCCACCTGCTACGCTCCTTAAATACTGCTTTTGATTCGTTTACGTTCATACATCTGGTCATACACGCACGCCGGTTGCGAGTACTACGCACCTGACCTTTTTGAAGAACATCATTAATGAGGTCACTGTATGTCTGTCTGGGGCGTCCCCTCCCGGCGTTTCCACTCACATCTGCCTTGTAAATACCTTTTGTTAGTCGCCTTTCATTCGTCCTCTCAACACGACAAAACCATCTAAGCATACTCTTTTCATTCTCTTCTCTCGATTTATTTTTATACTGAACATAAATAAATCACCGCAGCCATTTTTGAACACGCTTTAATTACTGCGAACATGAAGTAGAGGCATACCTACTAATCACAAACCTAGTTTCCATATTCATTTGTAATAGCAGAACAGCGAATAAAACCCCATTTAGATTCTAATGTAAAACACGCTTTCAACCCCTTAAAACATCATAAGCCACAACCGTAATGCAAGCTAAATTGAACTCTAGCTGTTAATGATAAGGTTGAAAATTGTATAGTAAAATTCGCAGTGCGGGGTGAAATAGGGTGGTCAAATAAATGCATTATGCATTTTGCAAATTCGTCTAATTTTCAGAGTGTTGTAAATGCTGTTGGTGTTTTGGTTTATTTTGAATTCGCTTTTAATTTTAGTAGTTGGGGGAGAAACTGTTGAAAGCTTCAGTTGAAAGGGTTGTTTAAGAAATTATGATTTAAGTAATCGTTGTAATTAAAGAAGCTTCAAAGCAGGTATGGTTTTAATATGTAGAGGGAATGGTATTCCATTCCCTCTACATATAGTCTTCCGAGTCAAATTGCTTTATTATTTATTAATAATAAAGCAATTTGACTCGGAAGACTAAACTTTCTACTTCAACACATCATCATCTGCCTAGCCTTTTCCCAACTATGTTGGGGTCGGCTTCCAGTCTTACCGAAAACAGCTGAATACCAGCATTTTACATGGATCGGCTATCTATCTGACCTCCACAACCCAGTTACTGGGTAATATGATACCCCTTGTTAAGACTGGTTGTCAGACTTTCGAGCTTCTGACGACCCGTAACGACTGTCGAAGATGTACAAATGACAGCCGGGACCAACGGCTTAACGTGCTGCCGAGGCATGGCGGGGTCTTGGTATGTAAAGGTTGTCACCCATCCTAGGACCAACCGCGGCAAGCGTAGCTTAACCTGAACGATCGACCCGTGCGGCTGTTATTACTTAGCCACAAGCCCCTCATAAATTTTCTACTTCAACACATAACCTGAAAATAATTGACAAAGCTCTTTGTATGGTGGTTGGACCGAAAAAGCCGTCTTAACCCCAAGTCGTCGTCGTAATCGCCATTGTGTCACCCTGTGTAAATTTTCTACATTTGTTTCTGTAATTTTTATGGTGTACATAATAAAGAGTATTCTATTCGTTTCAGAAAATTCACAATTAGTTTTAAATCTTCTATATCTATCTTCTATATTGATACATATTATAAATAGAAGTCGGTTTTCGTGTCTGTCTGCGTGACTGCATTGTTCTGCGTAAGTGCGCACGGGATTTTCGTGCAGCTTTCACCATCATTTAGAGAATTTATTCGAGAAAGTTTTATGTGTATAATAAAAATAAAATAAAATAGCCATAAGAAAATACTTGCTGTTTGAATTACAAAAAAATAATGCAACAATCATAATTTAACATTGCAATTCATAATATAACATTAATTTTTCAAGCAAACTCATTAACCTTTACTAACCTAATAATTATCAGAATTAAAAATGTACTAATAAATAATAATTTTAGATTAGTATTAAATTAATGGTAACGGCTGCGACTTACAAGTTGTAGGGCGTGGGTTCAAACCCAGACAGGCGCTTTGCTTTGTGTAAATTATTTCATCACCACTGCTTCCAAAACGGTGAAGGAAAACATCGTGAGGAAATCGGCATGTCCTAGAACCAAAAATTCGAAGATATGTGACATCTACCAACCCGCACTGGGCCCGCGTGGTGGATTACGGCCCACTGCCTCTCACCGAGAGGAGGCCTGTGTCCCAGCAGTGGGAACATTATAGGCTGATGTGTTATGTGTAATATTAAAATATTATGATTATATATTTGCACTGTTACATTTTATTTTTATTATTATTTTAACGATTTTTTATATTTTTAAGATGGATCCCTCTTAGAAGGTAATGGCTTCCTCCAGAGATGACCAGCGGTCTCCTTCGTCTGCTTTCCGTGCCAACGACTTTCACGATGTCATCGACCCAGCGAGCTATGGACCTTCCTCTATTTCTGTGGCCTGATAAGCCCGGCCATGACGTTACTCTTGCAGTCCAGCGGTCGTCTTTGGGTCTTACAATATGTCCAGCCCATCGCCATTTTCGCTTTTGCAAATAATTGAGGACATCTATTAATTATGACTTATGTTTTGAGTCTTATACGAAGATGGGGTATCTTTTCAGTTATTTTTGTATTTATCTATGCGTAAATTTCCATGTCTGGCAAACTTATGTTAATGAGGGCTGTAGGTAGGTATCTATGACTATTTTCTTTCTTTTATAATAGGAATATCACTTTTGAGTATTTCTTTAGGACTCCAAAACTTTTTCACGTCTTTATAGGGTTCCGTACCTCAAAAGGAAAAAACAGAACCCTTAAAGGATCACTTTGTTGTACATCTGTCTGTCTATCTGTCTGTCTGTCCGTCTGTCTGTTAAGACCCTTTATCTCAGGAACGCGTGGAGGTATTGAGTTGAAATTAAAACCATCAAACTTCTAAATTCTAGTCAAACGAGTCTCGCGTTTTAGTGTTATTAAAAAAAAAGATACGGCCGTTTATGACGCAAGAAACGTATATTTCGACACGTACAAGGGAATCAATGTTTATAGGGTACTTTCCGTTGACCTAGAACTATGAAATTTGGCAAGTAATATCGTCTTAAACTACAAGTACAGGGAAAAATCTGAAAATTTGTAATTAATGAAAAAAAATCCAAGTTAAATGTAGCTACATAACATATACATAACATAAACGTGTATTTACGACGTATAGAGGTCTTCGATGTGATGTTTGTCTTGTTTAGGTTTATCTCGGGTCACGTGGAAGTTTGAAAGGGTTACCGAGGTCTGGCAACACAGGCAACGGAAGGAATACGGGTGGGTTTTAGTCAGTAATAGTCTGACATACCCTAGCTCCGCCCAGAGCGGGAGAAGTTATTCCATAATTTGCCACCCAAAAAAAAAAAAAGACCCGCCTTTTTACTTTCTCCATACAGTGAGTTTACCAGTGACTGCAGCTGTTCTGTATTTTCAGAAAACAAGACTATGTCGTCCGCAAATCTCAAATGGTTTAAGTAATTTTCATGTATATTTAAAACGAGTTTAATACAGTCTAGTTTACTAATGATTGACTCTAGCACCGCTACGAAGATCGTTGGAGATAGAGGGTCCCCTTGTCTAACCCCACTATTTACCCCCCGGACGTTTCCTCCCGCCTTATACGACACAGGAACCTCCCGAAGCTGCCGTGTCCGGTGAGGACCTGCGTCAGGCGGAAGGTGAGGACGCCGTGACGCCTCTCTAGCCACTCCTCAAAGAGGGGGACTTATCGCCGCAATCGTGGCGTGCCCAGCACTGGGTTGCAGCAACCGTACTCTCCATGACGCCATGAGATCCCGCCGGAGCTCCGTGTACCGTGATTTCTCGCGGCAGCGGACTTACGCCCCGGCGTTTCGCCTCCTCGCGCCACTCCCAAACGTGCGCGAGGACTTTTGCCTCCAAATCCTATGGCGGCAATCCGGCAAGGAGGCTCGCTGCCTCACAGGAGACCGTGCGGTATCCCCTGACCATCCGGATGGCCATAACCCTTTGGGCAGCGCTCAACCGGCGGGCTGGCCGCAACGCCAGAGAGCGCGCCCATACAGGAGCCCCGTAGAGGGCCATGGACCGCACGACCCCCGCGTAGAGCCTCCGGGAGGAGGCGTTTGGACCCCCTTGATTGGGCAGGAGCCGCTTCAATGCAGCGCCCGCCCGCTCATTATGCTTTCGAGCAAAATGTAGCGAACTGACCATCTTATTATAACATCCTATTGTATTGAAACCTACATTTACGAATAAATTTGATTTGATTTCTTACTGTGTCGTAATATATATATATATATATATATATATATATATATATATATATATATAAAAAGCTTTCATATAAGAAAGAAATCTCGATGTATTTTCAAGTCGTAAAAACTATGCGAAGCAGGGACTTGAGAGCCTCTCGCAAATCCTTATAATTTTAACTTCCCATTCCTGGCGAAGGCTTTGTGGTTACATCACATCATCACAATTCCTCAGCAAACATTGTTATAAACAGTTCAGAAACCTCACAAGTTACTTTTAGTAAGTTGTAAAGTTTCAGTGTTCAGTCGTGGGCTTTCTAAGATATAATTAACTCGCTTTATGTTAACTTAATAACTTATCTTACAGTCTTACTTACAGTGCTTGAATGATTCCTAATTAAACTTTGTGGTAAGTAGTTACCCGAAGGCCGTTCCAAAAGTTCCTAATGGAAGTGTAAACCAATGGATCAGAAAAAGTACCCGTGGATGCTAATTTGTAGTGCCACTTACAAATTAAGTGCTTTGTTTTGTAAGTGGCACTACAGATGAAATGCTGAGTTTAAAGAGGTATGAGGGACAGGATGTTCACTCATCCTCCATAGAAAAGGGAGGATTGGGTGTTTTGTCTGGTGGGGAACTGCCCGATGGTTGACGTCGGGGTATTGTATATATGCCAGTCGCGCGGTAAGTTCTACTAGCGCCATGCAGGATTTGTGTGACGTCAGGTTTTTGATGAGTAGTTCGCATGTGGCGTTGTAGATGCCGCCACATGTTTAAATCACGTTAAAGATGTTTTTCTTTTGACAATTGAGGTTAATTTTATAACCTCAATTTTCGTCGATGATTTTTCAATTAGAATTTATTAATGATATTCAAAATAATTTTTAAAAATAGTGGTTAGATATAAAGTTGAAACCTTCTAAATACAGATGAATGTGTTACTAATTCCCTTTAGTGAGGGATTGTGTAAGAATTCAACTTGCACCCCAATTGCGTAACGCACTTTCAATACCAATCCGATGTATTTCGAAGACGATTGGCCTGAGGGCCAGTCGTAAGTCACGTTAAAAATTAGAGTCATTATCGGAGACTAAAGCGCTGACAAGACCCAACTGACCAAAATAGGCTTCTCTTAAGAAAAAAAAAAAATGCCAAATTGTATAGTTTGTGGTAGCGGAAAAAATATATGTTAATTTTGAGCATATTTCCCAAACATGGTTGTTACACGTTTTGAAAACAATCTCAATACAAACTAATGTTGAACTAACCTCGTACCTTGAGTTCTAATCCAAAATATATCCATATTCAATATCAACGTACGTTGGTATATAATTAATAACAAAAACGTCTTACTTGAATGCAGAACTTGGTTGTTTTTTATTTTCGATTACTCAACTAAATTTTGAGTAAATAGATAATTACTTCATATTTTGTAATAAAAGCGTTGTGTCATCGCGCTATGCAATCTGACAGTGACCGCGGTTTAGGTGTTGTCAGCATCTTAAAAAAGGTTAGTATGTGTTAGAGTTCCAGGCTTCCAGTTCGAATATCATAGCTCGGGACGCTTGGTCGGCAGGATACAGGATCGGCAGGCAATAATGGAACTGGATCGGCAGGCAGTAGTAGAACAGGGCTGGCAGATAAGGCGAAGCACGAAGACGAGGCTGGTACTTCTCACAGTATCGAGGACATGCAGCGGTAGACAGCAACTCTGTCTCAGAAGTAAAATGTCCTTATGTAAGCCAGAGGTATTGTTATATGTTAGTTTGGTTGTGTAAAGGTGTGTAATGGGTGTGAGCTGCTTCACACTAGCAGGAGAGTTGCACTAGTGTCTTCCATCCAGGAGTGGACAGGTGAGAGGTTTTGTCTTGAATCAGCCTATATGGTACACAGCGCGGGTGCCTTACAGTACCTCACGCTATACAGGAAGAGTGTCTAGACCTCCCACGGTACACAGTAGTGATCGGTTGTATCTCCACACTCTATGCGACTATAACGCCTCCGGCATTAGAGTCCTCCAAACGGTGTAGGTGAGAGGGCCGGAAGTCAATACAGGGCACAACTCAACACACACTCCGGGTTTGTTTTTTTTTTTTTAAATGATTTGATTTGTGCACATTATACATTAACACATTAAAGTAAAAGCTTACAATCAAAAATGACTGAAGAGGTCTAAGGATCTAGACTGACTCAAATCGACTGAATGGTCTAAGAATCTAGACTGACTGAATACTCTTAAGAATCACGATAAATTGAACAGACTGAACTAGACTGAACCTTTGTCAGGACTGATGACCGCTTTCATAAATTCTGACAAAAGTTCTAGAAGTTTCTGTTAAGCATTATTCAAATGATTTGTTTTAATGCCTTTTGTTTTTGGTGGGAAGTCATCAAATGACTTCTCCCGCTCTGGGCGGAGCGGGTGGGTGTGTCAGACTCTTACTGACTAAAACCCACCCGTATTCCTTCCGATGCCTGTGTTGCCAGAGGCCTCGGTGACCCTTTAGTACCTTCCCGCGACTTGTTTTAATGCCTGCCAGGATCAATAAATACGGTTTACATGACTACATAGCCTAACTAAATGTAATCTGAAAATAGCCTTATCATGGCAACTGGTTTTTCTTTCTCTATGCATTTTGCATAGAGAAAGAAAAACCTGCCAGATGACAATTTATGATGAAAGATGTCTATGGATAAAAATATTTTTAAGATGTTTACAACAAGAGAAAAATTAATAATATAAAATACAGTTTTGAGTGTTAGAAACAGTTAATTGTGACTAAAGTGTTGCTTTTCAGCTGTGGTGTTCAAACATAAATGTAAGAAAGTGACAGACAACAATATGATTTCATATTTGAAGCAAGAAAACAGTATAGAGATTATAACAACAATTATTGGACACAGCCTTTTAAAAGGTTATAAATATAATATAAAGATGTGGCTTTGTGTAGCAAAATACCACTACTTCCAAGAAAAACACTACGAACTGATAAAAAATTCGGATTTCGGTGTTTTTGGTTTTGTATTTTCGGTTTTGCTAACGACTTAGAAAAATTAAATTGTACATATTTACATTGATGCAATTTAATAAACATGAATGGCAGTAGCTGACAAATACTTCTAACTATAAAGTTAATATTAACTTTCTAGTTAGAAGTATCTATTCTAGTTAGAAGGTCTGATATGAAAATCATATATAACTTAGTTAGAAGCAGTAGAACTAATCCAACAGTTCTAAAATTACCAAAACGTGAGTACTTTAGTAATTTCTATTGTACTCAGTAACTTCTAGATACGACTAACTGTTTTTAGTATTAGGAGTGTGTCTAGAAAGTTTACAGGTTGCATTTGTGGCTCGTAGTGATACTTAAATGCACCTAAGTTGGATGCACCTGGGCATTAAATACAGCAGCCCAACTGCGTAATATACATTTATTTATTTATTTATTAGCTTTATTTTATACCTTACATTTAGTTTTTTGATGTGTACTTATTTAATTATTTATTTGTTAGTAATGTTAGTTTTGTACTTAAATAAGATTAGTATTGTTAGGTGTAAGGGCCGCCTTTCGCAGTGAAAGCCTCCTCCAAACCTTTTCAGGTGGTTCTGTCCTTTGCCCGTCTGGGCCATAAGGCTCCGGCTATCTCTATGATGTCGTCACTCCATCTTTTAGAAGGTCTACCCCTCCTTCTTTTTTTATATATTGGGTACCAATTAGAAATAGTTTGTGACCATCTCTCATCCATAGCCCTCTGGATATGACCTGACTATTTCCATTTCAATGTCAGCACCTGTTTGACGGCATCCCTCGCCTTTGTTCTTTTTCTTATCAGTGAACTTTTGACTCTATATTTTAATTTAATGTTCATGTAGCTCCGTTCTATTCCTCTTTGACAACTTCTTATTGTATTTAGTAGTGATTTTTTAAGAGACCACGTCTGGCATGCGTAAGTGAGAACGCAAGGTACAACGCGCGTAAGGCAGATGTTCATCGCTTTCGTTTTCAGTTTTGTTGTTTGGCGTAATATACATAACCAGCTTATAATGTTCCTACTGCCGCCTGGGACACAGGCCTCCTCTCTGTGGGAGGAAGTGGGCCGTAATCCACCACGCGGGTTGGTAGATGTCACATATCTTATTTTTTTTTGGTTCTAGGACATGCCGGTTTCCTCACGATGTTTTCTTTCACCGTTTTGATAGGAGTGGTGATGAAATAATTTACACAAAGTAAAGCGCCTGTAGGGGATCGAACCTACTACCTAGAACTCATAAGTCACTGCTGTTACCACTGGGCCACCACTGCTCTTACACGTGTGTATCACACTCAATCATAATCCGAAGGATTTGAAGGAAATTGCTAAAACATTGTTCATATATTTGAAAAATTCAAAAAAATCTACTCGCCAACGTAAATAATGAGACGAATGTTGTTGAATTGTCAAAAAAAATAATGCATTGCGGGTGTGTGTTACGCAATTACCCGCAGCTTGCCTTGCTGACTGGCTAGTATTCTTAAAATGGCACAGGTCGATCAATGACTAAAACAACCTCGCTGAAGTAGCGCAGCAGACTCAGCGGGATAATTGCGTTCTAACACTCTGATAATGGACATGCTTTTAATTTTAATCCGAGGGTTTTGAAGGAAATTCTTAAACCTTTGCTTTAATAGGTGTAAAACAAATCGTCACTGCCGAATAATGTTACTAACGCAATGAACGTGGCTGAACTGTGAAAATGAAAGACAATATTATTTGTGTTACGCAATTACCCCCCAGTTTCATATCAAGATTGTTATAAAGTTAATTAAATTAATCCTAATCTATAACTTGTTAGAATACACCATTTTAGAATTATTAAACATATTCAATACCAAAGCTACAGGACCTTCCAACTTACATCTCAGCATTTGTCTTAAACAATACGGACAACACGAAGTTAGACGTTCAAGTTACAAACAGGCTGTTATTACAATATCTGAGTAACGACGACCGAGACCTTTATGTAATAATATTTATACTGTATAAGGCTGCTTATCTTATGTATAAATTGTGTCTGTATTGAAGATTATGAATAAATCTATAAATAACAATTTAAAACGCAGAAGTTCTAAAAGAGACTCTCGTTGGTCTAGGGGTGGGTTCAGTCAATTTACATGATGACAGTAATTCCCGTGGAGTATCAAGAGGTGTAAAGAAAACCCACATATCGCCACCTCGGATATCCCATTGGTATTAACAGGGCAGCAATTAAGAAAAAACTCAATAACACTTTGTACGATCCGAGTATCGAAACCAGGACTCCACATTTAGCACCTCCACTTACGACCATTAAACCAACAAGTCAGTCATAGATAGTAACATGGAGAGTGCGATTGTCGCAACCCAGTGCTGGGCACGCTACAATTGCGGCGATAAGTCCTTTGAGGAGTGGCTAGAGAGGCAACACGGCGTCCTCACCTTCCGCCTGACGCAGGTCCTCACTGGACACGGCAGCTTCCCGAGGTTTCTGTGTCGGTTAAGGCAGGAGTAAACGCCTGGGTGTCACCCCTGTGTGGATCGCCCGGAGGACACGGCGCCTGCCCAAGCCGGGCTCCACTGTATGTTCCACATACGGTGGAGCCCGGCTTGGGCAGAGCACCGCCGTGTCCTCGTAGAGGCGATTAGTGGCGGAGATCTCTCGCGTCCGGCCCTGATCCAGGCCATGGTACGGAGCGAGAGCAGCTGTCACCTCCATCTACGAAGCAGTGATACTCGCGAAGGAGGAGGTGGGACAACCGTCCCACCTCCTCCGGGGCGTGACTCCGCTGCCGCGAGAAATCGCAGTACAGACGGAGCTCAAGCGGGATCTCATGGCGACGTGGAGAGTACGGTTGTCGCAACCCAGTGCTGGGCACGCCACGATTGCGGCGATAAGTCCCCTCTTTAAGGAGTGGCTAGAGAGGCGCCACGGCGTCCTCAACTTCCGCCTAACGCAGGTCCTCACCGGACACGGCAGCTTCGGGAGGTTCCTGAGTCGGATAAGGCGGGAGGAAACGACCGGGTGTCACTACTGTGTGGATCGCCCAGAGGACACGGTGGAGCGTACGGTGTAGGTTTGCCCGGCTTGGGAAGAGCACCGCCGTGTCCTCGTGGAAGCGATTGGCGGCAGAGATCTCTCGCGTCCGGCCCTGGTTCAGGCCATGGTATAGAGCGAAAGGGCATGGGCAGCCGTCACCTCCTTCTACGAAGCAGTAATACTCGCGAAGGAGGAGGCGGGACGGTTGACGGAAAAGCAAATTTCGCGCCCTCTCACCCCTAGCCACCGCAGGAGACACCCTGGGCGTCAGGAATCTCGGGCGGATTTCCGGCCACCGTAGGCGCGGGCTTACGGACGGTGAGCAATGGGTAGCTCGCCGTCCGATATGGACCAAGCCCGGGTCACGCGCGCCTCAAAGAGATGTCGTCAGCACAAGACTAGGGGTCCACTAGGGCTGATTCCTGCTGGGGTCAAGGGAAAGTCTAAAAGGGATACCGAGGCCCCTGGCAACACAGGCAACGGGTGGAACACTGGTGGGATTTAGTCAGTAACAGTCTGACACACCCTCCCGCTCCACCCAGAGCGGAAAAGGTTATTTGATAACTTCTCACATAAAAAAAAATAGTCATAGATAGTTAATACAGTCGAGTCAAAAGTACCTACAGTTTCAGGCTGATAAAATTATTATGTCTTAGTAGAGATAAACAATAGGATTTTGGACACAGATATTCTACAGGTAAACCTCGGCACTTTAAATTCAATGTTTAATTAGAACACCTTGTTAAAACAGAAAATGTTCAGAGTCTACACGAGCGGAACCAGCTAAAACAATTCAGAGCTCTCCTAATTACAATGTTGGTAATATTCAGCGCATATTTTGACAATATCGTTTGGTGGTTTCGGGAACAAAAGGCTCTCGTGGGTAACGTAACAGATGAGGAAAAAATTATGTGGGAAATGCATCCATCTCTTCTCGTCTGTTATTGGCAAGATGCTGCGATCACCACTCCGTTGGAGCAAAAGCTATAATAAAGGGTTTTTTTTTTGGGTGGGATATTACCAAATAACTTCTCGCACTCCGGGCGGAGCGGGAGGGTATGTCAGACTCTTACTGACTTAAACCCACCCGTGTGCCTTCCGTTGCCTGTGTCACTTCCCACGACCCCGACCACGGACTTTTCCACGACCCCGGCAGGACTTTCCCGCGACCCCGGCAGGTCCCGCGACCTCGGCAGGATTATACAGGATGGCGGGGACATCGACGCGCAACGATTTTTACCATGCGAAGCAGGGGCAGGTTGTTAGTTTAGTTATGAAGCGCTGCTTCTGCGTGTTTTCATAGGGAATCAGTTGCGTAGTCCTTCTCAGATTCACTAAAAGGCAAACTGATGCAATTCCTGTATCTACTAACACACGCTCATGAAACTATATACTGTAACAATAGTTCGTACGTACTTTAGATTTTCGCTAGCGCTGCTATTTTCAGCTAATGGCTAGGTTTGACAGCTGGTTTAAGTGGCCGACAACACCTAAAGCGCGGTCACTGTTGGACTGCATAGAAAAGAAAGAGAAGCGCGATGACACAACGCTGGTAATTTATTGCAAAATATGAAGCAATTACGGCTCCTACGTACTGGCGCGACTTGTCGCGCGATGCGACGCGACACAAAGACACCGCGTGTAGCGCTACAAGCGGTGCCTTTGTGTCGCGACGCGTCGCGCGACAAGTCGCGCCAGTATGTAGGAGCCTTTATCGATTTACAAAAAAATTATAAAACACTATTATGCTAATATGTTGCTTGTAGAATAATCTTACAAAAAATCTGAATGATTGCATGCATATTAGTATGGTTTTTAATCGTTAAAAGAATTTTTTAGAGGTATCTTCGTGATTTTTTTCTTTCGTATCAAATTAGTTGTATTATGTTTTCAACACACTATCTACCTAACATATGTCCTTAAGAATATCATATATTTTTTTATTTTGTTTACTGCAGTGGATCATATACTTTAAGGCATTATAAAACTTATACAATTTGCGTTTTGGTCCTGTAGTCCCCTTAATGTGAATCCGCAGTGGCAGACCGCGATATTTAAATTTTCTTACGTTTTTTGCAATTTGCAGGTCAGTGTCGGGTTGTATCTTGATCAAAATATGATTCGCAACCATAACAAATATTTATTTATAGAATTATAACCATAAACATTATGAATACTTCTCTCTTAGTTAGATTTGTTCCATTAGAACAAATCTTTAATGGAAAAGTTCTTATGGAACAAATCTAACTTAGAGCCACCACAGAAAATTTATATACCCTGACGAGTCCACCTTAACATCTTCAAAATGACACATACCATCACATATAGTTTTATGACAGCTGCGCACACAGATTGCATTAAGCCGGCGGCGGCGCGTGGCGCTTGAGTCGTTGCCGACGGTACGGATTGTTGCCACTTTAAGTAATATTCTATCTATATAAACATTTAGAACTAAGTATTGTATTTATTTTATTTCTTATTTTGTTATTTTTAACTCACTAAATGCTGCAATGGTTGACGTCATCACGACAACGCCATCTGTCGCTGAAAACCAGCGCTGGGGCTCTGTCTCGCATAAGTTCGCAGCATTGTGCTGAGCGATGACCGTTTTGCGTGGATGTGACGCATATTTTGTTTTTCGTGTTTGTGTTCTTTTTGTGCGTTATGTTAACCGCAAAAAAACGTATTTTCTTTCTTTCTTTCATTACATATATAACAACATGTCCAGGGGTAAGTCACCTGGTCACGATAGTTTAAGTATTGAGCATCTGCAGAACGCAGGTGTTCATCTCCCAAGGGTTCTTGCCTTACTATTCAACCTATGTGTCAGCCATTCTTATCTGCCGGCTGATCTAGTGAAAACAGTGGTGGTGCCCGTTCCTAAGAATAAGACCGGTGATATGTCTGATGTTAATAATTACAGACCGATATCCTTGGCAACGGTTACAGCGAAAATTTTTGATTGTTTACTTGACCGTTGTCTGGGTAAACAATTAAAAATTAACGACAGACAGTTTGGTTTTAGGGATGGGTTATCAACTGAGACTGCAATCATGACCCTTAAGAGTACAGTGCAATATTACACTGGGAGGAGGACACCTGTGTATGCATGCTTCCTGGATTTATCCAGTGCTTTCGACCTCGTCTCATATGACATCCTGTGGGAAAAGTTGTCTAATGAAGCTAACCTGCCGCCAGAAATAATTAATGTCCTAAAGTTCTGGTACGATAACCAACACAACGCTGTGAGATGGGCAGGCTCATACTCAGATGTGTACAGGTTAGAGTGCGGGGTGAGGCAGGGGGGTCTGACCTCCCCCAAGTTGTTTAACATCTATGTGAATAAGCTGATCGAGGAACTCAGCAGCACTGGCATCGGATGCACGATCGATGGTGTGTCTTTCAACAATATCAGTTATGCTGACGATATGGTGCTGCTGTGTCCGTCGATCAGTGCTCTTAGGAAGCTGTTAAATATATGTGAGTGCTATGCTGGAGCCCATGGACTAAGGTATAATGCCAAGAAAAGCGAGCTGTTAGTTTTTATGGCACAAAACAAGACCTATGAAGTTGTACCACCAGTCTCGCTCTGTGGTGCCACTCTAAACAGAGTAAAACAGTTCAAGTACCTTGGTCACTGGATTACAGAGGATGGCACTGATAACTGTGATATTGAGAGGGAGCGGAGGGCGTTGACCGTAAGATGCAACATGCTGGCCCGCAGATTTGCAAAGTGCGACAGCAATGTCAAGATTACTCTGTTTAGGGCTTATTGCCAGACCTTTTATACTTGCAGTCTGTGGACCAGATACACGCAAAAAACCTTTAATGCCCTGCGTGTGCAGTACAATAATGCTTTTCGGATACTGCTGTCGCTGCCTCGTTTCTGTAGCGCGTCAGGAATGTTCACAGTAGCGCGTACAGACGACTTCTTTGCGATCATTCGTAAAAGATCCGCTTCACTACTGCGTCGAATGCGGGGCAGCGACAACAGTCTTCTGAGTGTTATTGCTAGTAAGACTGAGGGCCACCTTATGGGGCACCTGTGCGCAGTGCATGTACTGTTGCCAGGTGTCTCCGTGAGATGGCGTAATTAATTATTATTAGTTAGTGTGTGTTTTAGTCTAATATACTAACATAGGTTAAGGAATACTAACACATTTATGGGTTCTACCTGAAATAAAGATAAATAAATAAATAAATAAATAAGAGCCCTATTACAGATACATGTTTTTCTCGTGAAATAACATTTGCAACATTGAGAAATAACCTATTTGATAATAGGTAATGCGGTTTCGAAAATACTAAGGCTAGGTGGAGCGAAGATATTCGCACGGTGGCTGGTAGCAGCTCGTTAAGAGTTGCCGTGAATCGAACTGAATGGCGTGCAATTGGAGAGGCCTATGTCAATCAGTGGACAGCTGTGGGCTGATGATGAAGTATGTTCGTAAAAGCATAACATTTCGCGGGCTTGCGGACGGTGAGCAATGGGTAGCTCGCCGTCCGATAAGGACCAGGCCTGGGTCGACGGTGCGTTGTGTTCCACGCGCACCTCAAAGAGATGTCAGCACAAGTGTAGGGGATGCCTGCCGGGGTCGCGGGAAAGTCCAAAAGGGTTACCGATGCCCTGGCAACACAGGCAACAGAAGGAACACGGGTGGGTTTTAGTCAGTAAGAGTCTGACACACCCTGCCGCTCCGCCCAGAGCGGGAGAAGGTATTTGATAATTTCCCACCCAAAAAAAAAACCAAAAAATTTCAATCAATATTTTAGGAGACAAGGTTTTTCTCCTAATCTTACGTAAATGTAAGGTATATGATAATATAGGTACAAAAACAATTCCGTGCAGGACTGATAAGATAAATTACCCTTCTACAAGAGTTTTTGTAACGGTCGACATAATGATAATGTCAAGAGAATGGGCAACATATACGTAGTCCTTCTGTGTTATCTTTTATTATCAACAATGAAATACTACAATAGATAGATAGATTAATATCTCTTTATTATGCACACCATATAAATTACAGATATAAATGAAGAAATTTTACATAGGGTGAAACAATGGGCGGTGTGGCTCAGTGATAACGGCCGGGACATACGAATAGTGGGTCGTGGGTTCAAACCCAGGCAGGCGCTTTGCTTTGTGTAAATAATTTCATCACCATTGCTCACAAAACGGTGAAGGAAAGCATCGTGAGGAAACCGGCATGTCCTAGAGCCAAAAATTCGAAGACATGTAACATCTACCAAGCCGCACTAGGCTCGCGTGGTAGTTTACGGCCCACTCCCTCTCAAAAAGAGGAGGCCTGTGTCCCAGCAATGCGAACCTTATAGGCTGATTGTGTATGTGTAATGGACGGTCTTATCGCTAAAAGCGATCTTTTAAAGCCAACCTTATGGATCACCGGTAAGTCTACCATGCATGGTGATTATGCCAAAGGTGCTTGTGAGTGGGTCGTCTGTCTCTTGTCTTGTGGCCGGTGTAGTAAATATTTTGGCGGTAGTCGCCAGGCTAAAAGACTTATTTATCACACTTTCCCAAATCCCAACTAGGAAATTCCTAAATTCCTACATTCAGAATAGCTAACAGCGTAGATGGTGCTTTAAAGAGAAGGAAAGTATACATATATCTATAGGATTCTAGAAAGAATCCTTGAAAGCACCTTTTGATGGTAACCCTACATATAAGCAGTAAAGCTTTCGAAAAAGGCTTTTGGAGGGACAGGCGTATAAAATAGCCGTGTATCCTTGCGGGTCGAGGACGACAGAAAAATTATTATCTGGAATGCATAATAATTCAATTTGCCTTTTTTTTTGAGCAAACTTTCAAAGAGGAATTGGTGACGGTCAGGTGGCGTTTGTAGCCTAACTCCAGCAAATAATGCAAAAGCGGTACCTGTGCTTCTCCTGGCAAAAGTCTTGAAGAATCCTTCTGGGCAGGTGGCCACCTTGCTTGCCCGTACACTGGTCACTTGAAAGTCTATATTTTGGATTTAATCGGACGCGGGTTATTATTTTTAATGTTGAAAACGTAGCACAGTATATACCCAAGGATTACGGGATAACGTAATAAAGTTTTGCGGTTTTGCGGGCGCGATGAACTGAGATTGAAAAAACGTGGTTTGCGGTGAGACGAAATGCTTCCGTTCGGCGCCGGTGCACTATGACGTCTGACAGCCATCATTAGCTGTCACTAGCCGCAGGATTCTCTAAATCCCGCGACACACAATATCCGCGGCTGCAATATAAGCCTAAGACAGACTACAGACACCTTATGAACCGTCCACAATCAAAAAAATGTAAGGGGCAATAACTTGCCACACCATACTCCCCGCCTTGAAAGGTCCCGAGCTTTCAAAGATGATAATCTATACGCTGAAAAGCTGGTGCGGTTGGGAGGATGAGATGATGTTTATATATCTGGCAGTCTGAAAGCATCAAGAGAATCCCAAGCAGCAGTTCAAAACACCATTACTAGGAAACGGCGTTCGAAATTAATTATCAGATTCCAAAGAATGAAATTGCAGTTTGATTAAATTAAGACAAATTTGAATTACTAAGCTAAATTATAACTATGTAATGGCGTACCATTGAGAAAATATACTATTGTAAATTATAAACTAAATTAAACTACGAAATAATATAGTTCTATTGGGTTGGCAAAGGATATAACTTGGTGACAGGACGTTTATATGTACCTGACGCGGTCTTTACTGAAGCTACTCGAATTACACCATCCGATCCCGGAAAAACATCCACTATGATGCCCAATGGCCAAGTCAATGGTGGTACGTTATCTTGACCCAAGAGAACGACAGTACCGATCTCTATAGGGCGATCGGGAGTGCACCATTTCTGGCGAACTTACAACGTGTGCAAGTACTCAACTCGCCATTTGTTCCAGTAGGATAACACAAGCTGATCCAAAAGCCTTTTGCGGTTTGTTAAATTTATGTTTTCTTCTGTCAATTCAGAAGAAGGCAAATGCTTAAGTGGACTGGACATTAGAAAATGCGCAGGCGTGAGCACGTCCGGATGCGGGTCTGATGAGAGAACACTAAGCAGTCGAGAATTTAAAAGGCACTCGATTTGTACCAGTACGGTAGAGAGTTCCTCGTAAGTGAGAAGCTGCTTTCCTATGACTCTATACAAGTGAGTTTTAACACTCTTAATGTTCGACTCCCAAATACCTCCGAAGTGCGGAGCTCGCGGCGGTATTCTTGTCCACTCAATGCGAGATTTTAGAAGCTCATTTTTAATATCTGTTTGAACAGACGAGTTCAATAAGAAAGAATAAATATCATCAAGTTGCGCCTTAGCGCCAACAAAATTGGTACCATTGTCTGAGTACATGACAGACATTGGACCGCGGCGAGAAATAAATCTTTTAAATGCGGATAAGAAAGCCTCGGATGTGAGGTCCGATACGAGTTCGATATGTATGGCTTTAGTTACCATACATATGAACAAACATATATAATGTTTTTGCGAACGTTGACCTCTACGGCGAATAGGTGTGTAAGCAAGCGGCCCGGCGAAATCTACTCCAGTGTGCACAAAGGCTTTAGTATCACGGACACGGTATCCAGGAAGTTCAGCCATTTTGGGTGTTAGATGCGTAGGATTTAGACGGAAACAAGTGTTGCATTTCCGACTGCGGGAACGTATGACTGTTCGTCCATCTAATATCCAAAACCGCTGCCTTATAATAGACATCAATAATCCGGGGCCCGTGTGGCAGTACGTATTGTGATAGTGATCAATAATTAGATCAACTACGCGGTCACGTTTAGGTAAAAGCGCGGGATGCTTGGCTTCATATGGTAAGTCAGATTTAGACAATCTGCCCCCAATACGTAAGATTCCGTAGCTATCAATAAAGACAGACAAACAGCGCAACTTCTTAGATGGAAGTTCGCCTGCTTTAATTAAATTTAAATCGTTAGAAAAATGCGTATTTTGAACTATTCGAATAATGAAATTTTCGGCGGTTTGTATATTTTTAACAGAGCTATGACTAAGTAGTCTGTTCGTAAATTTAAGAATGTACATAAATACACGTAACAATTTATTCCATGAACAAACACGGTCAGCTATTGTATCTAAAATACGCGGTTCAGTATTTGATGTTTCTACAAGAAAAACCTTTGATTTAAACTCTGGCAATGTTTCACATTCAGTAGGAGAGAATTTTAAAGGCCACTCGCTAATGGGTCGATGGAGCCAAGTAGGACCGTTCCACCATAACGAGTGTTCAATTAAATCAGATGGCAGCATGCCGCGGGAGAGACAATCGCTAGGATTCTCCTTTCCGGACACGTGATTAAAACTAGCGGCAGGTAGGTTTTCCTGTATTTTAGCAATGCGATTACTGACAAAAATAGACCATCTATGGGGAGATGAGTGGATCCACGAAAGAGCTATGGTGGAGTCCGAGAAAGCGTAGACACCTGCAATAGGTACACGAGCGGAAAGTTTATCTTTGACCACGCGAACAAGCTTAGACAGAAGTAAAGCGGCGACAAGTTCTAATCGAGCTAGCGTTGTTATTTTAGCGGGGGAAACTTTGGACTTTGCACATAAAAGCCGAACGCTGATATTGCCTTTAGAGTCAGTTATATGTAAATAAATACAACAACCATAACCACTAAAGCTGGCGTCGCAAAAGGCTACGATATTCACTACAGCTTCTCTAAAGACGCCAATGTGGCGAGGAACCTTTAGAGAAGAGAGTGAGGGGAAATCGCGCAAAAAAACGGAAAACCGATTGGTGATGGAGTCCGGAGGAACCTCATCCCAACCTATTTTAGCTAACCAAAGTTCCTTAATTAGGATTTTCGCGTACAACACGACGGGTGCTACGAGGCCAAGTACGTCGAACAAGCGGGCAACTAGCGATAGAATCGCACGCTTAGTGCATTTATCATCTACAGCGACTGTTGTCAAAGAAAAATAATCATCAGCGGGTTCCCAGGTTAATCCAAGGATTTTGAAATTATGTTTATCATTATCCATGCCAGAAAAATTAACTGGTAAGCGGTGAGACTCTGGGAGAATCTCCAACAAAGCGGGTGAGTTAGTAGCCCATTTGACCAGGTCAAATGATCCTAACTTAAATAACTCAATTAAATCGCGGGATAATTGTATAGCAATCTGTTCATCAGGAACAGAATAGACATAATCGTCCATAAAAAACTGAGTTTCTACTAATTTAGAAGCCTCAGGATAGCGGTCGCCATGCTCACACGCTAAATTGCGTATTGTGCGCATCGCTAAATAAGGACTAGGCTTTAATCCAAAGGGAACGCGGTTAAAGTGAAAAGTACGTATAGGTTCATTTTTGTTGAATCGATATAAAATTCGTAAATATTTGCGGTGGTGCTCATTTACACCGATCCGTAGGAACATTTGTTTTATATCCGCTGTCATTGCGACAGGGAGGGTACGAAAATCGAGTAATAATAAAAACAAGTCGGCCTGTAAATTAGGTCCGACATGCAGAATGTCATTGAGTGACAACCCCGAGTGTGTTTTGGCACTAGCGTCCAAAACCACTCGAATGCTGTCTTTGTCCGGTCTAATAACGGCGTGATGCGGTATGTAGTAACCCTCTTCTGTTAATTCAGAGTCGGGTACCTCCGATAAATACCCCTGAGTTATATAATCGGTGATAGTTTTATTGTAATCCTCGCGTAGGGTTGGCACGCACGTGAATTTACGCTCGAGCGCAAGTAGCCGCCGATGAGCGACACCGCGTGAATTGCCTAATTCGGAGGGATTGCGCGCGAAAGGTAAATCGACAAAATATCTACCGTCTTTAAATAAAACTGAAGAATTAAAATTATTTTCACACTCTAATTCGTCCAGACTAATAAAACGCTGAGATGGAATTTCCTCTAGCTCAAAAAACTTCTGCAAACTTGACTCGACGTAAATGCTAGCAAGCGCGGTAAACGAAGATATCATGTGTGTTACGTCACTACTATGACAATCAATATCACCCATCAGTACATATCCGAAACTAGTCAGTATAGCTGGGGGTGCGCGGGTGCCTGAGTCAACCCTATCACCTAAATAAATAAAAGGGAACAGCTGTGCTCCAAGCACAACATCGATTCCACCAGGTACATTCCAGGTTGAGTCAGCAAGCGGTAAATTATTTAAACATGACATATCGTCATTTAATCTGATAAAACTAGCGGGAAGTCTATCTGTAATGCAATCAACAACTAATGCGTGTATATAATACTTATTGTGAGGATTAATCCGAGATTCTATATTGAGATAAATAAAGCCGTGTACAGGTCGTGAGGTCATACCAACACCTTGTAAAGACGAATTGCGTAATTTAATTATGGGTAAGTTCAAACGTTTACAACAGTCCACAGTAATTAAATTATTTTGCGATCCATTGTCTATTAAACACCTGACAACAAGCTTATCTCGGCCGCTGCTATCATATACGTATATCTGCGCGGTAGCTAACAAAATAGTTGTCTCTGTCGGTAAACATATTTTAGCGGCGGCACTAAGCGAGACAGACGTAGCGGCAGGCTCGCTCGGCGTTGAATCACTTTTTACTTCGGAGAAATGTAACAATGAATAATGTGTTTTCTTACAAGTTTTACAAACACTCCGTGATTTACATTTAACCAAAGAGTGGGATAGACTTAAGCAATTTACACAGCCATGTTTCTTTTTAATAAATTCGAAACGAGCTTGCGGAGAATTCATATTTTTAAATTGTGGACAATCAAACAGTCGATGATCGACGTTATCGCCGTCACACAGCGGGCAGCGGTTATTCGAAGCTGGTTCGCTACAAGATACAAACGCTTTAGTGGTACTTTGAGTATTACTTCGATTGTTAGCCAAACTAGACTTAGCACGCGATTCCGTCTGTGAATTATTAACGTGTGAGCGCTGGAGTACCTTAACATAGTCTTGCATAAATATTATAAACTCCGTATAGGAAGGCAATTCCTTGCCACTCACACGGCTTTCAAATTGTTGAACAGTTTGGGAGTCAACCTTTCTTAAACCACAGTGTAATATCACAAAATCTAATAAGTCTGAAATGTCTAACTGCTTCAATGCAGCGACAGACGCTGAATATCGTTCTACAAATGCATTCAGACTAGCAGCATTGCCGGCGCATCCTTTAATGTCCAGTATATTATTGAGATTATGAATACCTAAACTACGTTTATCTTGATACCTTTTGACAAGACTGTTCCACATAACACTGTATGTATCTCCTGTGGGAACAATGCCTGCAATTAGTTTTAAGGCATCATGAGTTAATTTACTTATTAAATACTGCACACGCTGCGAATCCGTCAGATCACTATTTAAATGAACATTAGTACGGAACATTTCATAAAACATGGGCCAATTTTCAGTTCTACCGTCGAACGATGGTAACTCGATTGGTGGTAACTTTATGCTTCTACCTCCATTCTGATCTGATGTTAATGTTTTGCCACTTGAAAGAATGAGATTACGTTTGTATTTAATAGTTGAATATAAGTCTTCAATAGAACTTAGACTCTCATAGTCGGGTGGGGTTTCATCAATTTCAAACTGCAACTCATTGATCTGGTCAATTATTGTTTCAAACTTGCTGTAAGATTCACCAATAGATTCAGACTGCGCTAGGAATAACTCGTTCGAGCGTGAATCATAATTAGATATACTTTTGGAAGAATTATACAAGCGATTAACTCGCTCAAAAATTACTTCTTTTTTAGCAAAAGCTGAGCTAATTTAGTTTCTTGTTTTTGAGTTGCCATTATAAGGCACTATCTAATATTAATTGCTGTAAATTATCGTAAGTACTTGCAATGACTTGTACTTATTTAACTGATACCTATCCAGGCTCGAATGGACCATAAGTATGGAGGGACAAGCGTATAAAATAGCCGTGTATCCTTGCGGGTCGAGGACGACAGAAAAATTATTATCTGGAATGCATAATAATTCAATTTGCCTTTTTTTTTGAGCAAACTTTCAAAGAGGAATTGGTGACGGTCAGGTGGCGTTTGTAGCCTAACTCCAGCAAATAATGCAAAAGCGGTACCTGTGCTTCTCCTGGCGAAAGTCTTGAAGAATCCTTCTGGGCAGGTGGCCACCTTGCTTGCCCGTACACTGGTCACTTGAAAGTCTATATTTTGGATTTAATCGGACGCGGGTTATTATTTTTAATTTTGAAAACGTAGCACAGTATATCCCCAAGGATTACGGGATAACGTAATAAAGTTTTGCGGTTTTGCGGGCGCGATGAACTGAGATTGAAAAAACGTGGTTTGCGGTGAGACGAAATGCTTCCGTTCGGCGCCGGTGCACTAAGACGTCTGACAGCCATCATTAGCTGTCACTAGCCGCAGGATTCTCTAAATCCCGCGACACACAATATCCGCGGCTGCAATATAAGCCTAAGACAGACTACAGACACCTTATAAACCGTCCACAATCAAAAAAATGTAAGGGGCAATAACTTGCCACACCAGCTTTTCTTAGAACAGTTGTAATAATGGAGAAAGTTTACAAATGTAGAGTATTGAAATAAAGTTCTGTAACAATTTAATATATTTAGTACATACGGACGTACTTTGCGACGATATTTCTTATCTTTATTGCCTGTTAAAGGTAGCATTGAGATAGCACCATATTGGAATAAAGGTACATAGATACTTTGATAATGTATTTAACGTTCATTATTTCGGTTGATTAGCCAATGATGTGGTGGCCCGGTGGGAGAGCAGTGGTGGCCCAGTGGTAACGGCCGCGACTTACGAGTTGTAGGTCGTAGGTTCGAACCCGGACAGGCGCTTTACTTTGTGTAAATTATTTCATCACCACTGCTCTCAAAACGGTGAAGGAAAACATCGTGAGGAAACCGGCATGTCCTAGAACCAAAAATTCGAAGACATGTGACATCTACCAACCCGCACTGGGCCCGCGTGGTGGATTACGGCCCACTCCGTCTCCCAGAGAGGAGGCCTGTGTCCCAGCAGTGAGAACATTCATCACCATCATCATCATTCCAGCCGAAAGACGACCACTGCTGGACACAGGCCTCCCCCAATATTGGGGGGGTTTGCCATAATCACCACGCTTGGCAGGCGGGTTGGCGATCGCAGTATGGTGTTAAAATGCATAGAGAACGCTGCTGCCCATTCTCTAGTAAGTCCCTTAGTCGCCTTTTACGACACCCATGGGAAGAAATGGGATGGTGCTATTCTTTACGTCCGACACCACACGGAACATTATAGGCTGATTATGAGCCAATGATCCCGACTATCATTCGTGGATCTTTGACAGTCGTTAACGGTCGTCAGAAGCTCGAAAGTTTGACAGCCAGTCTTACAAGGTATATCGTATTATCCAATAACCGGGTTGTGGAGGTCAGATAGTCGTCGGTTTTCAGCTGCATAAGTTTAGACTGGAAGCTGACCCCAACATAATTGGAAAAAAGCTAGGCTAATGATGATGATTATCAGTTAATTAGTCTGACTAAACCAGAAAGCCAATTCCTGTAACAAAAATCTATCAAATTTAGTCGAAACTCAGCGACAATCAATGTCAAAAACTTGTCAAATTGTGGGGAACTTGGTATTTTTGACAGAGTTTTGGTAATTTATAACGTGGCGGTATTATAGTGGACGTCAACGTCCACATCCATAAAATGTATGGAAATGCGTGCTCGTTACAATGTTATCGCGGACGTGCGTAGTACTCACAACTGGCGTGCGTGTATGACCAGATGTATGAACGTAAACGTAGCAAAAGGAGTATGTAAGGAGGACGTTCTATAGTTTCTGCCTACCCCCATGGGAAGAAGGCGTAAGTTTTTCTATCCAGTGCAGTGGAAGTTGTTCTTTTTCTGGAGGATCACATGGAAAAGGGCTTTGCAAGTTTTAAACATTCCAACAAGCTAGATTGATCTTGGAAAGCAAAAAAGAACAAAGAAAACATTTCAACCGTTCAATATATTAATGGAACACCCACGTTTCATTAAAATATTGAACGGTTTGTACAGCAATGCAACCCGTGTCCTAGAATTTTTAGAACTAACAGCTTTTTGTTTTTCTAAGAATACGTGGGAGGGCTGCGGAGGCGTGTGTGGGAGGCACAGGAATCTGAATGGAATTCATGAACTTTCAGCGGTTAGTTTTCTTGTTACTTGCAAGTTTATTTAATGCAGATCTCATTTTATACTAACAATACCCTTTATTTTAGGCAACTAAGGCCCATAAAAACACAATACATATATAAGTATAAAAACAATAATTATAAACTAATACATATTGACTACAACAAACCTATAAACAACTGCACACGAAGTGACAGCGTCGTGTTAATCTGCGAGGTATCGCGTAGCCGACCGCGGAAACGCCGATACAGCACACCTTTCGGCCAAAACTCTTCCTTGAGGAAGGTCACCAAATGATGAGTCGGAACAGGCACCACGAACGATTTGAAATTGGTGTTATGGCGCGCCTCCAACTTCTCCACCCTCAAGGTCCAGTTGGTATTCACCCGTATGTACTCTACGATGTCTTCGTAGAGTGGTGCAAACGGAACACGCACAGCTGCGTCGTTGGTACTGCAGAACGTAGCAGCATGTTAGTACCTGCAGGTAATAAGTAGGCTTCCCCTTCTTCCTCTCCACCTTGATGAAGCCGTCCTCATCGCATGTGATCTTCGGTGGACCCTGCTGTTTGTTGTGGTCCATCACAGCGCCTAGAGCTTGAACTTAAGCTCGTTTCCGAACGCTGTTGTTACACTAACCAAACACAATTTTTGACGATTTAAGATTTTTGAAAAATCCATCGAGGTAATTCCGTAACACCCTATTAGTAGCAATGAATTTAATTTTGACGGTTCAACAACATTCATTTCGTAATTTACGTTGTTGAGCAGGCACATCTTTCGAACATATGAAGCAATGTATTAGCAATATCCTTCAAAATCATTCAGATTGTGATTTATAGGTTGCCGGATTCAGGCTGGCAGTAAAAGCTCCTGCAGACTGGAGCGATATCACGCTAGTCTGAACGAGCCTTAACATTCAACACTTCTTAGTAAATAATATTACAAGCATCTTGAAAAATCTTTAGGAATCTGCTAAGGGAATGGAAAAACAATATGAATTATATATTTTTTCCTTTCCTTTAGCAGTTTCTTAAAAAAAAACTCAAAAAAACTCGTACTTTTATTTATATAAATCATGGTGTCCCTTATTTGGTCAGACCTATACTAGGGCTTATGAAATGTGTTTTTGTTTTTTTTTTTTACGTTTTGTTTTTGCGAACAAACTGTCAAATAAAAAAGAAAAAAGCTGAATTTGCCTGACATTTCATTCAGCCGGCAATATTTAATTATTATGATGTCCAAAATACGGACGCAGCCGTATAAAGGGATAATCTTCTTAATAAAATGAATTCATTCGCTAACAGCCAACGCACAATCTAAATCATTGGATCTAGAAAAATGTAATTTTGCAAAAGAATTACTTAACTAGCAAAAGTGAGCACTAAAGAAGGATTTTTTTTAATTCGCCCCTTAAAGGGGTTAAATATCAATAACAATAACATGAAAGTTTGTTTGGAAGTTCGTCATTTTTCCGATGCATAACCCCATCGAGAACACGGCTTATAAGCTTTAAAAATACTAGTATTAAGACGCTGACGTTATTAATTAAAGTACGTAACGATGTTGATATTGAATACAGATGTTTTGGTTTGACTCTAGGTAAGAGGTTAGTTTAACGTTAGTTTGTATCGAGATTTTTTTTGAAAACGTGTTGGTAACACAACTAAGTTCTGGGAAATATGTTCAAAATTAACATATATTTTTTCCGCTACCACAAACTATACAGATTTGGCATTTTTTTTTCTTGAGACAAGCATATTTTGGTCATTTGCCTCTTGTTAGTGCCTTAATATTAACCAGTATAACTACTGGTTACTATAGGAACCGGCAACATCGTGTACGTTCTTCACTGAACATCACTGAATAACACCTAAATAGGTTTTCATCATCATAAAGACTTGTTAGTATTTTTCAGAACACTTTTCCCACTGCCTTTCTAACTAATCCACTTTACCAGTCAGATTCAATCAAAACTCCCCTCGTAATAAAACACAGTGGTCCCACTCACAAAGTTCCTCGGAAAAAACCAAATTGAATTACCAAAAAAATTAAGCATAACATTTTTCCTACTACTGTACCAATTAATAAAACAGTCGAAAAATGACGGTCATACACTCTTAATGTAATAAAACCTCAGTCACGATCAAACGTTGGCGATGTTTCCGTAACTGGAGGCGTTATACTTGTGTACTTCTGTAATTAACTAATGTCACGTTCATAAAGAGAAAACTGTTATACCCACCCTGTCTATGGGCATGTGTCTGAAGAGGGTTAGGGATGAAACTTAAAAAAAAAGTTACAATATTGGTACTTATATATTTTTTGTGGGATGAAAGACTTTTCTGAAATAAACACCTTAAAAAAATATGTGATTCTTCCATTAATTTCTGCTATCTACAATTGAAATTCGCGAATGGCTCAGTCGTTCTACTAATTCAGAAGCGAACAGCAAGTCATTATTATAAATATTATGACATTATTTGTTCTAGAAATATAACAAGGAAAACAATATGACAAATATCCATAAATTTTCAGAAAACATTAATAGGTCTAGGTATATTTTAAATATTCAATGTCACGCAGTAATTCGTGTCGTAATTAAAGCGTGGGCAGGACAACACAAAAACCTTAACTTCCTGGAAATACCCAAATCCCACAGAAAAAACAAATAAAAGCATAACATTTAATTCAATCCACGGCGGGTACTTACAAAGCTTTAATATAATTTGGAAACCAGACCAGACGAGGCGACGGAAACACCAGCGCGTATCACCCCTAACAAAACCTGACTCACGCTCCCGCCTGTTAACGACAACATTAATGAACGATACCCATCTCTTTCCCTCCCATTAAAGCTTCGTTCTGCGATACTGTGCAAGAAGAGGATAGCAATAGGTTAAATTATGTTATAGGGTGGGAAAATGTGACGTGAACGGAATAAAAATATGGCCAGAGCAGCATACGGCGTACAATGATGGAATCGAGGTATTAATGAAAACGTTTCGATGTTTTGTAAGTATTTTGGAACTGTTATTTTATTACTTGTCTTTTGTAATTAAAAGTAGCTAATTCTTACCATGAAATGTTATTTATCCCCAATTCGTAAAGTTATAAGATGTTCGCGATGCTTTCGTGCTACTTTGTTTTCCTTTTAGAGTGATTTAAATAACTTCAGCCATAATTTATTATTTTCTTTGAGCCGTTTTAATTTATTTATAATAATACCGCAAAAAAAATCCATTTACATAATAATATTATGTAGGTATACCAATTACTGGCACTCTTGAATTTTCAAGGACTTCGTCAGTCAGAAAGATGAAGCTAATTCCAATGCGGGGTAGGTTCTTATGGAGAAGAACAGGCAAGAAACTCCATGGACACTCTATTAAATGAAAATGTTTTTACATCATATTGCCACATATTTCAGCTCCGGGTAAAAATAACAGTTACGTTAGGTAAACGTTCCCCACCCCTAGGCCACCCCTAGCATGTAACAGGTAAAGGTATTAGCAACTGTAGCCAGTCTGTCTTTGCAGTTACGCTCCAACAGCCCACAGGCACGGTCGCGCGTTCGGGAGAAAAATATTACAAAAATATTTTTTGGCTTTGAATGTTTTAGAAATAAATACTGTGTACGATAGCGGTCCGTGCGAGTTTTGGTGCCTGAATTGTTAAGGTAAGTTTTAGAACTATTATTGATATTTTTAAATTATTTCAATAGTACGTGGGTAAGAGGCGCCAATTTTTTCGAAAAAATGCAGAAGATATTTATCTACGAACACACAAATGTTTTTTATAAATATTTTACCTATAGGAACTTGCTTATTCACAGCATTTTTTTTTTAAATTAACATTTCAATTTGCAAAACTTTCTTCTTTGACGTTATATTTACGGATAAACAAAAGAAAATCTTAAACAAAACACTGAATAATTTCACAAAAAAAAAACAGAAAAACTGAATGAAGAAAAAGACGTTATTCCGACAACGGATAACAAAGGAACAGCACCTAATAAAACTGTTGCGCGATAATCAACAAGTAGGGAAAGATTCGGGATTTCGTCCAAAAATACGTATTTTGTTACACTGTGCAGAAGAAAAGACTCTATTATCTTAACTTCTGACTGTTCTTTATGTTGTTTTGCTGGGTTTGAAGCTGAAACAAAAGGTATTTGCAGGTTTTGAAGAAGAATGGCTCACGACGGCGGCGTTGCCGTCCTTCGCTGGTTGTTGGAAGGAATTTTGTGTTCACAGGGGAATGGTATCATGTTTTAGATAATATTTTCTTTTTATAAGTTACTAACAAATCTGTGCTTGATATAAGTACTACAATATATCTAGGTAAAAGGTGAGGAATTACGGGCTTCAATTTCGGTACTCCTTTCAATGAAACTTTGAAGCAAATCCACTGGAAATTTTCGTAGACACAGAATGATAGAACATTCATCAAAGTTATCATAATTAAAAAGAAATTAAGAGTAGTCAAATATTAAAGTTGAAACTTCTGGGTTGTCAACCCTGACCTAGATAAGGGTATATTTCACCACCTTTCGATAACACCTTTACTTATTAGATTATATAAATGATTAATATGTGAGATTGTTTCTAAATCGAGCAGCAGTAGGTACATACTCAGCCTATAATGTTCCCACTGCTGGGACACAGGCCTCCTCTCTGTGAGAGGGAGCGGGTTGTAATCCAACACGCGGACCCAGTGCGGGTTGGCGGGTGTCACATATCTTCGAATTTTTGGTTCTAGGACATGCCATTTACCGTTTTGAGAGCAGTGGTGATGAAATATATAGCAGTAGGTATGAAATGTTGAAAATAGGAACTAGCAATTACATATTACCTACTTAATTTCATTATGTATTACCTAAGTCTCCTAGTTATTGGATAAAATCTACTTCTAACCGATTTCAGACAAACTTTCAAAATCAAGGCATAGTTTAGAAAGTCCAAAAGGGTTACCGAGGTAGCAACACAGGCAACAGAAGGAATACGGGTGGGTTTTAGTCAGTAAGAGTCTGACACACCCGCTCCGCCCAGGGCAGGAGAAGCTATTTGATTCCTACCCAAAAAAAAACAGACATTTTTCAACATTACCCTCCAGAATCTTTTTCAAAGACCGAGCATTGCCGATCATACGAGTGGTAAGCATAAGACTATCAGGTTCCACACTCAGTAACCAGCCCCCATCAAAGTTACTTCATTCCAAAGGTACCAGTTAATCCTATGAATTTATCTTCAGAGGTAATAAAAACACCGCGGAAGCGACGAGACAATAATAATAATATATTTCTTCCTCGTAAATGGTTCTGCCATCCAAATCACTTTATCACTTGCGGAAGCTGCCAGATGGTGTGATTAAGGAAATTTATTAAGGAGATGGGCTCTAGTACCCTCTAGTTCATTACGCTTTCTTTTTTACGAAGTAATTTCGAACTAGTGAAGCCTCATTAACTTTGATTCATGGGCCTTTGACCACCCAGTCTGTTCTGTAAAAATGCCGTGGAAACTTAGGTGAAGTGAGCTTGAAGTAAGCTGTCAATAGCGTCAATCCCTAGCATCATGTGCAATGACAGCTCACTTCACTTAAGTTTTTACGGTGAATTTTGTACAGAATTGCAGTGGCGTGCCTAGAGTTTCAAAATAACGCAAGCCCAATAAAATTTTAACCGATTTCAAAAAAAGAAAGTTCAGTTTTCGACTGAGTATGTAGGTACCTACGTATCTACGTATGTATCATCGCAATTTTCTCATAAACTACTGGTTAGGTACAATAAATTCTCTATCGAGTATTTTAGTAAGGCATAGTAAGGCTTTTGGGCTTATATGAAGGTACCGCCACTGCAGAATTGATAGATAGCTCGATTACAAAAATACCACTTATTTTACTATTGGCTAACTTGTAATAATCTTAAAATCAATGTTGACAAAACAAATTACCTAACATTTACAAATAAAAACACAAAACCAATAAGCTACTAATGGGGAAATAATAAAAGAAGTCCATAACACAAATTTCTTCGGTATATATACATATACATATATTGACCCTGGACTGAATTGGCTGACACATGTTGATCAGGTTTGTAAAAAATTCAACCAACAGTCCTATGCCCTTTACATACTAAGGAAAGTTGTACACGAGAGTGCATTATTAAACGCTTACCATGCTTATGTGGGCTCCACGCTAAAATATGGCATTCTGTTCTGGGGTAATTTTCCTGATAGAGAAAATGCTCTTAAAACCCAAAAAAGATGTGTGAGCAGCAAAACCGGATTTAAACAGACTGACTCATGCAAAGAAGTGTTTAGGAGGTTAAATATTTTAACCCTGCCTTCGTTATATATTTATGAAGCGGCAAGAATGATAAAAAGCGATATAAGAAAATATGATACATTTAGAAGTGCACGACATAAAAATGAGTTATGCGGAATTAGGTGTAGAACAGTTAAATTTAAATCTAGTATATTTAGAATGGGAGTAAAAATGTATAACAAACAACCAAATTGTATTAAAGGTATTTCAGGCATCAATATCTTTAAAATGAAGGTCAAGGAATTCTTGATAGGTAAAGCGTACTACACAATAAATGATTTCTTTAATGACAAAAACTTGGTTTAATGTATTTTGTTTCATTGATAATGTATGACTATTGAATGTATGAGTTTTAAACTTAATGTACAGTATAAATATTTTTAATGTATAATTTGACTAACACATATTAATTTTATAATATTTTTAAGATAATATTTGATTAATGCAAAGAGTGACTAGACCAATTGTAAGAATGTTTATAAAAATAATAACCTAATAGAATATTGTAAGAGAGTTGAAATGGAGATGGACAGGACTCATGACAAGAGACAGTAGGGCAAAATGGACGAAAATTCTAACAGAATGGCAACCACGCGATCGTAAAACGAAACGAGGCAGACAGTCAAAAAGATGGACAGATGACATAAAAAATGTTGGAGAGGCTATCTGGTCAAGGAAAGCTAAAGCGCTGATCACTAAACCAGGAAACCAGATGTGTTAGTTTATTATTTAGTTATTTTAAACATTGTATGCTTAGTTTCAGCAATAAAGGCTTAATAATAATAAATAGAATATTGTACACCTTATGGGTATGTTACAGTCCTACTATTATATTAACTATAAGACCTTTTTCTACATGTAACAAACAATAACCGTATTTGAATTTGAATTTGAATTACCTCTACTGGAGATTGAAACAATCAAGCAATATTTTTTGTTGTGTTAAAGTAATTCTATAAAACCTTGGCGTTTGAATTCACAAGTTTACAGTATTTATAACAGTACAATACAAAGTCACTTCTTGTAACTGTCTGTGTGACCGATTAGTTATTTTAAAACTTTCATCGTCCCAAGGTAATGGGTAATCCTATCACCATTCGTCCATTAATAATATTGCATTGTGATGTTTTATAAGGTCATTTGCTAATTCTACGATAGTGACAATTCGTCTATAACCCTCAGATAAACATTACATATTATTTTCAAAAATGCATTACATTTCATGCACGGACGTATAGGGCTACGTCATTAGTGCATTACATGTAATGCATGGTGCAAGATTAGACAAAAAACTCCACGGTTCCTCTTTAAAAAAAATGTTTTTACTATATTTTCAAATTACGCTGTTAATAGTATGGGAAGACAGTGTAGGCCTGCAAGTTCTAGGTACTTAACAAAACAAAGAATGGTCAATATCAACCTGCCTAACTTTTTCCCAAATATGTTGGCGTCCGGTTCTAGTCTAACCAGATGCTGAATACCAGTATTCTACATGGAGTGACTGCCTATCTGACCTCTACAACCCAGTTACTGGGTAACACGATACCGCTTGCTAAGATTGGTTGTGAGATTTTTGGGCTTACGTACGGGTGTAACGATTGTCGAACATCTGCGAATGACAGCCGGTACGCGGTTTGACGTGCTTTCCGAGGCACGGAGGGGTCTTGATATATGACGAAGAATGCTCAAAAACAAATTGAAATAACAAAAGCATTTTCAGGAGATATTTCGCTGGAATTTGACTAATACCAGTAATATTTCTTCACGTGAAAAATACCATGTTGTGACCATATTTCACGGTTGTCAGTATAAAATATTTAGCGTCGTAATATAAATTGTATGGCGGGCCGTTATGGCCTGACGCGACACGCTAGGCTTGAATAATTATAAACTTCATGGGGAGATATTATGCAGGTTGTATTCAGTGATGGGGTAGGCAGGAGCTTTGTCTAGTTATGACAATGTTAGTTTAAACGGCAGTTTGCTGAAGTTCTTTGATGGGTGTGTGTGTGATTTGCAGTTTTAATTAGATTTGTTAATTATATGGTGTTGGAGGAACTAACATGCCATGACATAACCATCACGCCTGTTGTTCCCGGAGGGTTAGACAGAGGTGTCTCTATATTAGACCCGCATTTCGCCAGTTATGATTAAGTCCCATGGAATAGGGGGTGAAACTAATTAGGGTTTAAAATATAGCCCTGTAAAATCGCATGGGGATTTTCATACGTACTTTGTGGAGGTTAAGGACTATTTGCTCATAGGACAAACAACTCATAGGGCGATTTACTAATAGGATATTTTGCTAAAGTGTCGTTTTGAAATAGGACTTTCTGCGTTTAGGACTTTTCGATACGGTGGGAAATATAACACTACCAGCTGTTGTCCGGGACTTCGTCTGCAGTCCAGGATGAAAAGTGTCCTTACCTAGGTCATGGTCTATCAATGTGCCAAATTTCATCCAAATCCGTTCAACCGTTTTAGCGTGAAAGCGTAAAAAAGAAACTCACTTTCGCATTTATAATGTTACTAGCTGCGTCCCGCGGTTCTTTCCGCATAAGTCTCGATCCCGTGAGAGTATCGAGATAAAAAGTATTCTATGTCCTAATCTGGGTCATGGTCTACTCATGTGCCAAATTTCATCCAAATCCGTTCAGCCGTTTTAGCGTGAAAGCGTAATAACCAAACAAACTCACTTTCGCATTGATAAAATATTAGTAAGGAAGTAAGGATTAAGTTAGGATCGTGTCATTCCTTTCAATTTCAAAACAGTCTTTCTAGAATTTATTGACATACTTTTGAAAGTTATAACAGTAATGGAGTATTTTTGGTAAAATTCTGTTTCTAAAGCTTTTCAGAGTATAATTAAAGAATTATGAGAAGATCCCTTTCCCTTTTTATATAAATTTTTCGATTTTTATCGACTTTTAACAGGATTGACATAAGCTTTTCGGTAGCTTATGTCAACACAATTTGACTTTTCCACCATCGTGGAAAAGTATTATTGTACTGGCTGCGCCCCACGGTTTTGGTCATGGTCAACCCATGTATCAAATTTCATCCAAATTCGTTCAGCAGTTTTAGCGTGAAAGCATAACAAACAAACAAACTCACTTTTGCATGTATAATACGAGTATTAGTTAGGATAATTAGGATTATGCACATGACTACCTCGACAGTCATAATATTATCATAAAGTAATGTTAACCTGAAGAAGTATGTAAAGTCGGAAAATCATGATATATTTCGGGAAATGACAGATTAAATCCTAACTAATATTATAATAGCAAAAGTGAGTATGTTTGTTCGTTTTTTACGCTTTCCCCGTTCTTCTCCATACGATCCTACTGCGCTTCGGTATGGGCAACTATGGTTCACATATCTGACTGACCGACTCCTTGGCAATTCAAAAGTGCCTTTAAATAATAATAAATACTTAAAATTGTCTAAGGAGCTTCTGCGAGCTGGCTTAGGCCCCTTGTATGCCCTCCAAAGATCCGGGACCCCAGGGTCCCGAGATATGTCAAAGACATTTAAAATAATAAAGACATTTTTTTCAGACGTAGTCCATACTGTTAGTAACACAAAAAAAAACCTTACAGATCAGGTTTTCTTTTCTTAGTACATACAAAAACAAATCCACAGAAATCACAAAGTGGCACCACACCGGAGTACCAGTTAATGCCAAGCCCTGGACGCGACCACCCGCAGTGTGTAGTCGCATCCAGTGCCGCTACGTCACCGAGTCCCAGCGGCCCACGGCCACACTCATAAAGCTGTTCGAGATGGCCCGCAAGCGCTTCCTAAGAAACACACAACGCTTCCGCTTGATGGTATGAAAACCATCCGCGCTTTTTACCACAAACATTGCTGAAGCGCTGCAGTAGCGCGGCAGCCCAAACAGTAACCTACTCGTAAATGGCAATTGAAATAATTGCTTTGAGTTTGAGTTTGCAAAGTTCTCAAAAGTTCGCTCTAAGTTCCTGAAAATTGATCAAGAAATTGGAAATTAACTTGGTATGATTCAATAACCAAATAACTACTTTCCGCTTCCTTAGTGGATTACTAAAAGCTGTAATCTATTTTTAAAGTTTCCAAACCCCGGATAAATAACCTTTAAAATTCCTAGCCTCAATATAGGTCTGAACTTTTAATCTAAGTCTAGATTTTGTTTGTCAAAATCCGGGGTCGCGGTAAACTTTGAAAGGGATACCGAGGCCCCTGGCAACAGAACACGGGCACAGGCAACGGAAGGAACACTGGTCGGTTTTAGTCAGTAAGAGTCTGACACACCCTCCTGCTCCGCCCAGAGCGGGAGAAGTTATTTGATGATTGTCCACCATCAAAAAAAAAAAAATTAATAACAGAATAATCTATTGATCGATCTAAACACGGTGTGCCTTGAATAGTGAGGCGAAGTTTCGGTTAGGTGGAAACGGTACCATGAGTTTCTTGAAACCGGTATTTTAGATTTTGAACAGCATCTGCCTAGCCTTTTCCAACTAAGTTGGGGTCGACTTTCAGTTTAACCAGATGCAGCTGAATACCAGTATTTTTACGATCGACTGCCTATCTGACCTCCACAAGCAATAACTGAGTAACACGATACCCCTTGGCAAGACTGGTTGTTAGACTTGCAGGCTTCTAACTACCCGGGTCGACGGCGCGTTGTATTCCACGCGCGCCTCAAAGAGATTTCGTCAGCACAAGTGTAGGGGTCCACTAGGGCCGATGCCTGCCGGGGTCGCGGGAAGGTACTAAAGGGTCACTGAGGCCACTGGCAACACAATAAACAGGAAGGAATACGGGTGGGTTTTAGTCAGTAAGAGTCTCTACACACTCTCCCGCTTCGCACAGAGCGGGAGAAGTTATTTGATGAATTCCCATCCAAAAAAAAAAAGGCTTCTCACTAGCCGTAATGACTATCAAAGATCTAGAAATGACAGCCGGGACCAACGGCTTAATGTGCTTTGCGAGGCACGGAGGGGTCTTTGGTATGTAATGGATGGTCAAAAATCCTTGGACCAACCACGGCAAGCGTTGTTTACCCTTGAAGATCGACCCATGCATTTAGTCATAAGATTTGGATATTTATTTCTTATTCCTTAAGCATATTTAATAGACGTCTGTCCTGTGGGAGAGGTTATTCAATGAAAAATATCTTTCAGATAAAATAATTATTATTACGGGATCGGTTACATGATCTGCTCTTCAGCCAACCTCTATTGGTTTTCTTTTATTAAGAATACAAATTAATATTTGTCATGTAATTATGCCATCCTAACGAGTAGTAAAATGCGAAAGTGAATTTGTTTGTTTGTTACGCTTTCACGCTTAAACGGCTGAACTTATTTGGATGAAATTTGGCACATGGGTAGACCATGACCTGGATTAGGACATAGGATACTTTTTATCCCGATATTCCCACGTCATCGAGACCTATGCGGGTGAATCCGCAGGGCTCAGCTAGTCAACTTACAACGGATTCGCAGGTTATATGGTTATAGGCTCTACAGTACTTAAGGACGTGAAATCAAAATCAAATCAAAATCAAAAGTCATTTATTCAAACTAGGCTGAGAATCAGCACTTTTCGAACGTTAAAATCACATAAGGCAGTCCCCCAAAACGCTCACCCTTTAGGCTCCTGAGGCTCCAAAAAGCCTAATAGGACTATTCCTATAGGAATACCTATACTGTACCTAGGAGTACCTATGTACTCGTACTATGAGCAATGCTATGATAATTATTTGTAATTGTAGGTATTTATGATTTCATACATAATCGCGGGCGTTTTCAGTGATCTCTTGGCAGACCCCAGTTCCATTTAACACCTAACGAGAAAAGGCACTTAATTAAGGGGATAGCTTTTATTTCTGTCTTTTTTGCACAACCCTCAAACGGAAAACACGGGTTGTGTTTTGCGACATTGACGTGAAAAATATTAAAAGGAAATTCTAGTGTTATTTTGTCGCCGCTGTGGTGTAATAAAAATATAATTCAGGCAGAGGGACTCAATTCGGGCGGCCGGCGGGGCCCTGGGGCCCGGCCCGATCAGTGGACCATAAATACAAAAATAACAAGGAGAAATTGAAAGAGGGCGACCCTTTTCGGTTGGCAGTTTAGATATTTTAAGAAAAAACTAGGATTTTATTTCGCTTTTTGTTCAAGTATTTCGTTTGGAATCTGTAGGCGGGTTTGGCAAAGTATTATTGGATGTGGGTAAGCTTTAAGCCTGCTTTAAGAACTTAACTAATTGTAATTATTTATTTATTTAATCAGACGATCATTATCCATTACATAAATTGTTAGTTGGTTGTTAGAACTTGAAAGTCTATTATAACCGATTGACTGTTGACTATATTGTGTTGAACTATGTATATCCTACTGAAAAGAAATGGTTGTCAGAACAATTTTCAACTTGAATGAACCGTATCAAAAACTAAGACAAGACAGGTTGAGAACATTATTTTGCTGTTGGATTTTAGAACTTTAGCCTGAATTACTGAAACAAAAATACCCACATTTTAATAGTTTATTTAGCTTCTATTTTCAACCAATAAGGAACATTGCTACAACTTAAAACATAACTAGAGGTCTTAGCGTGAAGGCGTGACGTAAACACAACGTAAATTTTTCCATCGAATTTCTATCCAATAGTTTTTTATAAAAATAAAAAATATAAATATAAAAAATAGCAGCCCTCCGGTATCGGGAACAGGGTCCAAGCTACCAGTGGTCAAGGCTCCTGAGAGAGGAACCTCTTAATGATACGCGCCATGTCCAGAAGTACCGCGCTCTGGATTAAGCCCTTGATCCACCTGTCTAACGAGAGCCTCTTCGAGAGTCAACAACCTCTCGAGCTAGGTTAATTGGTCAAGGACAGCTAATGAGACACAATTGATTTTCTATTGTTTGACTCCGAATCGGTGTCTCGCGGGGCTTAACAGGTTAAAACTAAGTAAATAATGTGTCATTCGAATTAACGCTAAGAGTACGTCTACTCCGCGTGTCCGTGCCAGGCCCACTGTGAAATAGCCTGACATTTTGACATAATATATCTACCGATATTCCCACACATGATACATCCATATTTTATGAACATCCCCATAATCAATACATAAGTTATAGGTACATAAGTTATTTCTATTTGCGTGTCTCAAGCCAAAATTGATTGTCGACGTATGAGCGATTGATGTATAGACCTGATTTATTTATTTGTGCCTTTAGTTTTTCAAAAAGAGACGGATGTATAATAACATTAATACAGGGACAAATCATGTGTCAATATTCTTCTTTTGATGGATTCGATGTGACGAAACAAAGTCGCTTTTCGTGTCTGTCTCTGTGACCGCGTTATTTTATTACTTCATTTAGAGAATTTAGTCCGAAAGGCAGTCTCCTGTGTTGACACGTTTGTTCCGCCTCTCTCTTAAAAAAGGCACGGTACCAAAATCCTGGAAGCTTGCTAATGTACAACCAGTGCCCAAAAAGGGCGACCGTGCTGACCCTGCCCATTACCGTCCGATCGCCATTACCTCCATTCTATGCAAAGTTATGGAAAGGGTACTGAACAGTAAGTTGCTGACCTACCTCGAAGACAATGATCTCCTCAGTGACCGTCAATATGGCTTTCGCCGGGGACGGTCAACTGGTGATCTTCTTGTGTATGTCACGCACCGCTGGGGCGAAGCCATCGAGAAACATGGCGAAGCACTTGCTGTATCGCTTGATATCTCGAAGGCTTTCGACAGGGTCTGGCACGCTGGTCTGCTCAGCAAGCTTCCTGCTTATGGCATCCCAGCTGATTTTTGTAGCTGGATATCAGACTTCCTTAGTGAACGGTCGATCAGAGTAGTCGTTGACGGCTGCTCCTCTGACCTTATGGCTATTGATGCCGGAGTTCCTCAGGGGTCTGTTCTCTCTGCAACTCTTTTCCTGCTGCACATCAATGACCTACTACAGACTGGTATTGTTGGGTACGCGGACGACAGTACTGTTTCAGAGAGATACTTGTCCAGCGCAAAAACCAACGGGGCCGCAGTTCGTTCCTTGAGAGAGGCCTTGGTAGAGCGGACAGAGTTGACGTTAAGCCTTGTCTCCCAGTGGGGTGATGATAATCTGGTCACTTTTAACGCCACCAAAACACAAGCGTGTCTTTTTACCGCAAAAAGGAGTCGTTTCGACCTGACTCCTACTTTTCGGGGTACATCGGTTCCTGTAACTGATCGGCTCGAGCTCCTAGGCATGGAGTTGACATCTAACCTCAACTTCGGCGCCACCATCGAGTACAAAGCCCAGACTGCGGCCAAGAAACTGGGCATCCTAAATAAGGTGAAGCGATACTTTACGCCTGGACAGCTTTTGACCCTTTATAAAGCGCAGGTCCGATCCTGCATGGAGTATTGTAGCCACCTTTGGGATGGCTCGGCTAAATACCAACTTGCCGCGCTTGACTCGGTGGAACGCAGAGCTAAGAGGCTCATTGGCGACGTAAATCTGGTGGATGCCAAGCTTCACAGTTTGGCCCATCGTCGCAAGGTTGCCTGCTTGTCGGTCTTCTATAGATTGTACTTCGGAGAGTGTGCTCAGGAACTCCACGACCTCATTCCACCGGCCCCCTTCTATTATCGGTCATCTAGGCGCACTTCAGGTTACCATCCCTTCCTGGTGGCTATCCCACCAACTCGCACTAAGCGTTTCCAAACTTCTTTTATAATGCGCACAGCAAAGGAATGGAACTCTCTGCCTGCGTCTGTGTTTCCGAACGCATATAACCCTAATCTCTTCAAAGTGAGAGTGAACAGGCTTCTTCTGGGTAAGCTCGCTCCATCGTCGACTTTGTTTCTGTCGCCTCTGGCATAGACTAAAGTCAAGATTAAACCCATCAAAAATAAAAAAAAATAAAAAAAGAATAATTAATAAGAACGTAATTGTATGTTTTTCTTTAGCGTAAGTTTGATAATAGTAATTTCGCAGCGGGTAATTCCGTAATACACTTACAATCGTAATTGCTTTAATTTTGACAGGTTACAATATTCATTCCAGTGTTATGTACGTTGTTGAGCAGGCGAAATGAAGTAATGGATTAGCAATTTCCTTCAAAGTCATTAGGATTGTGATTGAAAGTGCGCTACGTAATAAATAATTAGGGTCCTGAATAAACTTAAAAATACCTACTTGCATGATGCTATTAAAAAAGTTATATTCTTATTTGAAACTAGCAACCTTGTGCTTTAGAAAAATCAAAGATAACGACACAAAGACTCAGATAATTCTAGCAAAGCTCTAAAATTATAATTAACTTTATATCTTTGGTAATATTAAATAAAAAAACACAATACTCCTAACTCACCACCTACCTCCTTCACCATAGCACGAAAAAATACGATCACAAAAATAAATCCACTTAACCATGGACACACCGTCCCCTCGCATAAAACTCAACCCTCAAATGTCTATCGATTGTAAATTTTGACAATGGCCCACAATACCTGCCCTTGGCCCACTGCCCGACTGCCACGGTAATGAAAAGTTTGCATTACTTAATTTAATGAGATTTAAGCCGAATAACTGCAACGATTACCTACTTTGATAGATTTATTTTGTCCGACTGCATAGAGTTGACTATAAAATAGGGTTGGAAGGTTGAGTGTCAAATAGCAACCCTATTTGATACTTAACCGTTGTAGGGGTATGAAATAGGGTTGGTAGGGTTGATTGTAAAATAGGGTTTGGATGTTGAGTGTCAAATAGCAACCCTATTTGATACTTAACCGTTGTAGGGGTATGAAATAGGGTTGGTAGGGTTGATTGTAAAATAGGGTTTGGAGGTTGAGTGTCAAATAGCAACCCTTTTTGACATTCAACCGTCGTAGGGTTTGGTATGAAATACGGTTGGTAGGGTTGATTGTTTAAATAGAGTTAGGGGGGTTGAGTGTCAAATAGGATTAAAGGTGTTGTGAAATAGGGTTGTTAAAGGTTAAAGTTAAAAGAGAAGTGTTTTATAGAAGTTTGAATCGTGAGGGTTATGTGAGAATTATGAATTATTTCCTTTATGAGTGCAGCGGTAGCAATTATTTTACCGTTAAGTTTTTATCGTTTCGTTTTATGCAGTCATATTTTGATGGTCATGACATTTCGGAAACTCGGTCACGAGCAGCTAAGAAATGGTACTCTCTGCCGGAATCTATAGCTACTAGTGAGGTTTGAAATATCAAATAAATTGTGTGTTCTAGACTGAAATTCAAATTCTAAATTCATAAATCTATGTATATGGGCACTTATGAAACGTCAGAAATTAAGCGCGCTGTTCCAATTTGGTAGTTTCCTATGGAGAAGAGCCGGCAAGAAACTCCACGGTTACTGTTTTAAAAATAATTGGGTCTTCCGCTCTCCTACTTATTTAAAATGTTGCTGTGCCCGACAGCGTCCATAATTGTTTCTATTTATTATTATTTACCACCTGTATGTGTACATTATACAGAATGGCGCAAAATTAATCATGCAATTTTGTTTAAAAATATTTTTTTTTGTAAATAAAAAAAAAATATTTTGAGTGATGGGAATCTTTATTTGGACTTTTTTCTGTTAAGCGAAAAAGATGATATCCATCAAGTGGCTACCGCCAGTGTTAATACACATTTGTGCCCGTTTTATCGCATTTTCCATGACTTTCCGCAAGAATTCCGGTGATAACTGTTCGTATTCCTGTCGAATATTCTCCATAAGGGCTGCTATTGTCTGAGGCTTGTTGGCATAAACCCCCCACTTCAAGTAGCCCCAAAGAAAGACGTCTGGGATGGTTAAATCAGGCGATCTTGCTGGCCGCGCCAAATAGCCAAAACGGGAGATTACGCGACCAGGAAACGCTTCCTTCACAATTATTTCACGCTCTTGCGGAGTATAGCACTTCATTGCTTATCTGTTTGTACACTACAGCTGTCTAGTTCACAAATGTCAAATATGATTGACGTAAAACGCCGTTTGCAAAAATTATAACATCTTCCGATAGGTTGATTATCGGAAGATGTTATAATTTGTAATAAAGGTAAATTGTAATAAAGATTAATTGAATTGAATTAAAATGTTTTCAAATTACAAAAGGTACTATTAAGTGTAGCAGGACAGTGTAGGCCTGTCAACAAGCACTACTACATGGTCGAAAACTAACAGGCGAGATGATGATTTAAAAAAAACCGGTCAAGTACGAGTTGAACTCGCGTGGTGTGGGTTCCGTAAAATGAATATGTCCATGATTTTTATCCCTAGATAATTCATCTCAAGAACAAACATTGTTGTTGAAAAACATGTTCTCCCATACATTCCAACTGCAAATGTAAGTTTGTACACATAATATTGAGAGATTTATCATGTTATTTTAACACCATAGGCTCAGTAGTTTCAGAGATAAGGCCCCTTATCTCTGAAACTACTGAGCCTAAAATTTTGTAAAAATTACAGAAAATAGTTCTTTACTATAATAATAAGTCTAAAACGGTAAATTTTCATCTATTTTCTTAATTAACTTTAAAAAATTATAAAAAAATGAGACCCTCACAACAAACCCTTTCATTTGATATGTCACACGGTACAGTTTGCAAAACCTTTTTATTTTTAATTTCTAATTTGCCCCCCAAAAGTGACCCTCATATTCAAAATTAATTTATTTACGTTACAAACCCGTATTAGGGTCACAGAAAATCATATGTGTACCGAATTTCAACTTAATCATTCCAGTAGATTCGGAGCAGATCGACTGTGACCGACGGACAGACAGACAGACACGAGTGATCCTATAAAGGTTCCGTTTTTTTTCCTTTTTAGGGACGGCGAAGCTACTCTAAGCTGGTATCTAGCTGCGCCTTGCCAGTTATTACTGCTTCCTTTGTGACGGAATAAGACGAAGTGTGTCTTCGCTTATATTAACATATGAATGGACTGCCGTCTTAACTTTGTCGGGTGTAGCATATCAAAGTAAGATGTGAGATAAGTAATCTCTAAGTTGCTTTTTGAGGAACGCACGAGAAAAACATGCATGTTACTTCCTATGTCTCTCTTTTGTTTGATAGTTGAATAACTTTGACTACTCACATTATTTGTAGACATTCTAAGCTTGTGCAAAGACCTAGATAAAACTTTTTGTCTATGAGAGGTCGAGTTTGGGAGCATTTATTGGTGGAACTTAAGTAAGTAGGATGTGGTTGGGGGCTCTAAATAGTGCCATTGGTGAGGGCTCTGGAGGGAACCGTGGCAAGGCTATGCGCTGGGCGTTTAAGTATAATCTGCTCACTCACTTACTCTACTTAATAGAAACCATTTCAAGCCAAAAAAAACACTTGAAACTTAGCAGCTCTATGTCTTGTAAACGCGATTTTCGTTCCAGTGTGCGCCGCTCGGGGAGGTTCTTCTCGTGCATCCCGTTTTGTCAATAAAGATCGTTGACAAAATACTGTTTTAATACTGAGAATGTTTTTTTTGCGTGTCGTGTTCTCGTTGTGCACACCATTACTGTTTTCATAGAGCGATAACTTAAGAGAGTTTTGTCTTGGTCTGCACACAGTCAGATCTAACGCAAAGAAATAATACCAAGAAATCTTCATATTCATAACTTTAGAAACTTACAAAGGTGTAATAAACTTAAACAATAAAGTAACAGATAAAAGTTAAAACGTTAAAGGCAGGTATTTTGTACAAAGCTCCCTTCATAGCACTATGTAAGTTAAAGATGCCTACGCTCACGGCAGATAACAGGGTTGTCGCCTTTACCTACTTAATAAAAATCTTAAATTCACTAACAGACAGCACACAGCCTTAATCATCATCATCATCTGCCTAGCCTTTTCCCACTATGTTGGGGTCGGCTTCCAGACTTACCGGATACAGCTGAATACCAGTATTTTACATGGAGCGACTGCCTATCTGACCTCCACAACCCAGTTACTGGGTAACACGATAGACTGGTTGACAGACTTTCGAGCTTGTGACGACCCGTAACGACTGTAAAGATCTACAAATAACAGCCGGGACCAACGACTTAACGTGCTTTCCGAGGCACGGAGGGTCTTGGTATGTAAAAATGATCACCCATCCACGGACCAACCGCGGCAAGCGTAGCTTAACCTGATCGATCGACCCGTGCAGCTGTTATTACTTAGCCACAAGCCCCTCACTTAGCCACAAGCCCCTCACTTAGCCATAAGCCCCTCAAGCCAAGCGCACAGCCTTAATCGCTGGGTCTAGAAGCATGAAATTAAGCGCAAGAGTTCCTCATTGATGCGTAACATCTTTCCCTTCGCTTTCTGTGATTTGGGACGGAAGTGTGTAGACAGGAAGTGACAGCTTGAGCATGGAATAATTAAGTACTTTTAAATAGCATGGAATTAGTATGTACTGTATAAATTGGAAGTAGAGGGGTTGAATTTCGACCAGTGGGCGACCACTAGTAATGAATAATGATTCAAATAAATATTACAGTATTTAGCTTTTTTAAAATTCTGAGGTTCATTTCTGTCGCTGCTCAGTTGCTTATTACCAAGGTGAGATGTCAGATGTTACACATCTTATGCGACTACTGTAAGGCTGGCTCGTTTTTATGGTTTCGTAGTAAACATGGTACCCTTATAGTTTAGCCATGTCCGTCTGTCTGTCCCCACTGTAGCTCAGAGACGCTTATTACTAGAAAGCTGTAATTTGGTATAGGTATACATATTAATCACGCCGACAAAGTGCCAAAATAAAATCTACAAAAAAAAATTCTTAGCCTAACTCCCTTGCACGTAATGTGGGGATGATATTTTTTTTCTCATCTATCTCATGGTGTGGGGAATCGTTGGATAGACCGTGCAAAAATATTGCAGGTCTGTCAACACCACTTTTCGATTCAAGGATCCGCTTGCGTAATATTAAGTATTAAAGTGATAATTTTTGTAAGAGTCAAGAGCCCCTCCCCCCCCCCTGCCAGCTAAATGGTTGTTTATGTTTATGTGTAAAATTAAAAGGTAAACTATCGCGGTTAAGCAGGATTTACAAATAAACGATTTATAGTCGACCAACTTATATTTGCAGTTGGAGAATTGACCGTGGCATATATCTATGTATGGGTGAACAGGTTTTTCAATATTTTTTTAATATTTTTTTAATTTATTCACCAAAGTGGTTAAATAGGGGCTGAAAGTTTGCATGGAAGTTTGACCTTCTTGCTTGTTTTAAAATAAGGAATATTTCATGTCATCCGACTATTTGAAACCAAGTGAGGCGGCTGAAAATTTAGTTAGCCATGCTCTATAAAAAGCTCTCAGCAAAAAATATGCGTCCAAATACGCTTTCGCCCCTTTTCCGTATGTCGCAGGACATTGAGTTATTAAGTTTAATTTTGAGGTACTCGTCAAAATGTAGGGAACAGCTGTTTTTTTTTAAACGATATCAGCTTTAGTTTCATAGTAAAAGTTGTTTATAATGATGTACTCATCATTTTATACAACTTTTACAATGATCCCCGTTTTTTTTTTTTGGGTGGGAAATTATCAAATAGCTTCTCCCGCTCTGAGCGGAGCGGGAAGGTGTGTCAGACTCTTACTGACTAAAACCCACCCGTGTTCCTTCCGTTGCCTGTGTTGCCAGGGGCACGATGACCCCCTATGAGGATGATTATGAATTCAATTACACCCTGTAGAAACAGTCAATTCACTGCCCAAAACGAAAATTGAAAAACCCTATCATATATTATGCTTGTTAGACAACCCTGCAAGCTTCTCATTTAGGCATTTCCCAAGATTGTAGGCCATTATTACAGAAATAAAACTTGCTGCTAAAGTACCAACGTCAGGATACTCGCTAGGGGTGGCACATTCATCTTGCACGAACGAAATGATTCAATTTATATTCTGAATCGATTGAACCGTCTGTAAGACGTTGTGTTTACAGATACCTATATTATTCTTAGCAGGTTTTCTATTTCTCCCTATTACGATAGCGAGGAAGCAATTTATTGTGCAAATAGGGGTTTAGGTAGGAATTCAGGTCAAGGTTACCTATATTATTTTGCAACACGTTATTGGCCAGTAGCTACTTTAAAAGATAATATGTGAACACATAAGTTAGCTAGCTTCATATGCTGTACACTTTTAACTAAAACTTAAAAAAAAAACAACCGACTTCCAAAAAATACTACAAAGTGAAAAATAACTTTAATTGCGGAAGTCCGTGTCTTTGGATCTGTATTTTAATTTTTTGCACTTTTTCAATAAGGTGTTGAAACTATAAGCCAACATAATCATTAAGATAAAAAAAATTCACAGCGTGGCGCAGCTCAATCTTGTGAACCTTAGTTCTAAAAGTCAAGATTCAGCCTAGTCTATCCTGTCGCTTTGATTTACTGCTGGCTCTTAACCTACAGACTTGTTAGTACTAAACAAAAGTTTGGAAAACCAAGTATTGTGTTATCTCGGCTGATTGCCAAATTGTAGGTGCTTTAGCGGGTTTTAAGACATCTTGTTATAAACTAGCTTTTAACTGCTAGGTATTTGCTAGTAACTTTGAAGGAAATTCGGTAGTACATAAACTTGATTCATTACATTAACTAGATCTGAGGGAGGGGCCCGTCGACCGACAAGTTAACATTGAACATTTCACACAGTTCATCCATCATATGAAAAGGCTATGATGTAGCTAGAAAAGCATTGAATACCAAGATGACGACTAAATAGAGAAGTATGGTAGAAAAAGAGATTGCGACCGGCCTCAAATAAATTGGGATAAGGGCAAAATAATGCGTGCCTGTCACTCATTTCTTATTTGCCATGCAGAGATGCATTGTGTTCAAGTATCCATTTTTTTTTTCATTTTTGTCTCCTAATATAAATACTTTTATTTACATAACCAAATTACAAGTTGATTATTAACATTAACTAAATTAAATTAAAACTAAGTTAAACCTAAAAAAGGCCGTCGAGGCATTGTACCGAGGATGCTGGCGGCATTTCCTCGCTGAATTGCAATGCTGATGCGTTGCAAGAGAAAGCCGCCAGCTTTTCGGTCACCAACATCAACTAGACGTTTCGCGATTTCCGCATATAACTTATGCGCACTGGGACCCCACTGGACCGAGGGTCTCGACGCCAAAGGGCACAAAATTGTACTTTCTGCCAAATATCCTTTATATCCAAAGTCGATTTTGTATTCAAATGACTAGTCTTCGAGATCTCGTAATTGATTTTGGGTTGATTGTCATTTGCACGTCATACATCCTCAAGGTCTATTTTTGCTTTAAGATCAAAGTGACAATTAGATAGTTTCATCCTTAGTGAAGTTTCAATTTAGTGCGAGTTTTTGTTAAAAATGCTAAAGCAATTTCAAGATCGACTATTTCTACTTCTTATACCACAAAATCCCAGTTCCAAGAATTGCCCTAATTTATTATTAACTCTCCAATACTTCAGACTTATACCTAGCACCACCAAGTTCCACTCTCCAGGGTAACAGGCCTAATGTTACTCTATGTACCATTTGTTTTCCTTCCTACAGCCTCAGGAGACCCCGCCGTGTATTTACTTGTATTTTCATCTTCATTTCGAGAACCTAAGCGGACTGTGTACTGTGTACAAACATGTTTTTTGTGCATTTGTTTACCGACTTCTGTATTTTCGTTGTAAATGTGGGATAAATGTTTTGTCTTTTCATTCATAATAAATTGTTGTGATTGTTTGAAGAACATTTTTGATTTCTTTTATTTCTCTTGTGGAAGTTGTTTTAGTAACGTTAGTAATAATAAAAAAAAAATACTCATATAAATAAATTGATTTGTGAAACAATAGATTTCTGCTACTTTTGATATCAGCGCCGCCGTCTTCCTTGCGCGCGCACCCACCAATGCGCCAAAATACCCAAAAATGTAAACAACTGGATCAAAAAACTTACAAATTAAGTGCTTTGATGTAATTGTTTGAATACGTAAACCCAAAATTCTATTTCGAAATAACCTTAAAGAAAATTTTATAACCTCAATTTAGATATTCATTTAGTGAGCGGTTATAATATAGAAGTACCATAATACTTGCGATATTAAAATAGCATTCGATATAATTAGAATATAAAAGCTACCTTTACCTAATCAGACTGACAGTTATCTAAAATAAAATTATATTTAGGTCACATGTAATTAGGGGGCGAGCCTATTGCCATTAACGAGCACAAATCCAGACTTTGGACTTATCATTTCAGCCTAAAGACGTCCACTGCTGGACATAAGCCTCCCGCAATTAAGGGGGGGGGGGGGGGGGGTTGCCAAAATCGCCACGCTTGGCAGGCGGGTTGGCGATCGCAGTATGGTGTTAAAAGTGCATACAGAACGCTGCTGCTCGTTTTCTAGTAAGTCTCTTGCCTTTTAAGACATTCACGGGAAGAAATAGGACTTTGGATTGTTACTAAGAAATTCCACATGGAAAACCCAACAACACTTTGCCTGACCTGGGAATCGAACCCAGGAGTTCAAGCTCAACAGTAGCGCTGGCGACCACTAGAGCAACAAGGCAGCTATTTATAAAAATGTGGCTGTTATTTTAGTATATAAGTATCGTGGTTGTCTTACGACTTCCACGGGGACGAAGTCGGGGGCAGAAGCCATTTAACAATAAAATAATTGATAATTTCTCCTTTAAATTGAATTAACTACAGGAGGTGAGCTGATCAGTATTCATAAGTTACGTGGCAGATATTATTATTGGCTCCTTCATTTGGAGTAAGGTAAAGAAGAATTAGAGGATTTGTTTGATGTAATGAGTTTTGTTTATGTATGCTTTTTGCCGAAGTATCTTCTTTCTAAACTGCGCAACGGATTTTGATAAGGTTTTCGTCATCATTTTGATAATTAGGAAGGGAGGTTTATGTATACAGTACGTTAATATCAAACTTATATTTATAATAACGAAATCTCGATGTTTAGCCAAGCCATAAAAACTATGTTCGCTAGTATTATATAAATTAGTTTGTATGTCTACTTGTTATCACGTTATCCAACGTTTTCACGTACAAATTCGATTGAGATGTTCGGCGAAAAGGGGAATTTAGTATCAAGAAAAGGCAGAGTATAAACAAATCAATTTTTTTACCCGATATGAACCGTACCCTACAACTCCACTTTACCATAAAAAGGCTTTCCTGTAAACAATATGTCAAACATTTATCCTTGAAATTCCCCCGTCGTCAGCACCTTCTCTCTGCTTACCCCTGCCCCTATATCACAATTGTGTCGCAAAACATCCCATATGTCTACAGTCAGTTTAGTGTAAGCAAACCCCTTTTTTATGGGTTTTGTAACTCCCCTGACAGGGATTTCACATTGTTTCCTTAGTCTTTTCGAAGCTGTTATTTTTTTTGTCTTTGGTATTTATTTTTAGTAAAAGGGCGAGAAATGGAAAATGTTTATCTGTATGGGAAAACAGCTTGTATGTATGTGGATTGAAAAGTTCCTAATGGTTGTTCAGGGTTCTTGGTACTGGGCGTCGGGTAAACCAGGAGGATTTCCGGCCGCCGTAGGCGCGGGCTTGCGGACGGTGAGCAATGGGTAGCTCGCCGCCCCGGTCGACGGCGCGTTGTGTTCCACGCGCGCCTCAAAGAGATGTCAGCACAAGTGTAGGGGTTCACTAGGGCTGATGCCTGCCGGGGTCACGAGAAAGTTCGAAAGGGTTACCGAGGCCCCTGGCAACACAGGCAACGGAAGGAACACGGGTGGGTTTTAGTTAGTTAGAGTGTGACACACCCTCCCGCTCCGCTCAGAGCGGGACAAGGGTTCTTGGTACAAGATCTATTCCAATGCGTCTACGTTTTACGGATTTGCATATTTTGATAATTATTATGCTTAACTTAATACACCTCAGGAAAATTAGAGGCAAAAAAAAAAGTATGAATCGGACCTCTTTTTGGTTATTTAAAGACTTCATTAACCTTTTGACCGCCACAGTCATGTATAGATGACAGACCGAAATGTGCCCAGCACGCCACGGTCACGACTACACGACAGATTTTAAGGAACAATTCGTAGCTTGGCGCCGAGGGCACGTTTTTGCTTTTTTGACGTGGCGGTCAATAGGTTAAAGCATCCAATCTTAATAAGTAAATTGCCTCATCTGTGCCATGAATAATTTCCCAGAAGTTAAAATCACTTTTGGAAGGAAAATGGTACACATTGTTGACAGAAAAAAGGAGCAACTGGCTTCATTGAGTGTAAATTAAATGTACAGAAAGTCGTTTTATGGGTGCGTAAGGCCTGAAAGGGGAATTTCACCATTGTGTTCACGAAACGAGTGTTGAACGAATGATGTCTGTATCTTTTGTTTGCCACGAGGAAATGAGAGGGATAATTGTTTTATGAAAGGTCACATTAATATGCATATTCCATAGGAAGCATTGTTTTAAAATATATTTTCATATTTTACCCTGAAGGCTACGAGCGTGAAGGAAGGAAGCGAAGTTTTTTTTCTCTCTTAATATTGTGAATAAAATCCAAAGAGTATCATGGTACCCAGTAACTGGGTTGTGGTGATTAGATAGGTCACCGCTGTATGTAAAGTACTGATTTTCAGCTACATATTATTATTTGACAATTTTAATGATTGTTTTTTTATGAGTTTTTGAATATTTAAATTTAATTAATCATAATTTATTTATTTACATAACCAAATTACAAAATGATTATTAACATTATCTAAATTAAATTAAAACTAAGTTAAGCCTAAAAAAGGCCCTCGGGGCATTGTACCGAGTATGCTGGCGGCATTTCCTCGTTGAATTGCAATGCTGATGCGTTGCGCGAGACAGCCGCCAGCTTTTCGGTTACCAGTTACGTCAACTAGACGTTTTGCGATTTTCGCAAATAACTTATGCGCACTGGGACCCCATGGAGCGAGGGTCTCGACGCCAAAGGACACAAAGTTTTACTCTCTGCCAAGGCCTCCATATTTAATAACTTTCATATTTTCGGCATTTTCTGCCGCTGCACCCGCTTTAGAAGTAGTCCATTGGAGGTGGGACGGTGCCAGTGTGTCTACGCAGGTAGCGTCCCACACAAGCATCCGTCCCAAACTCCACGGGACCAAAGACACACCATCAGGTCTTTTGCCATCATCTCTGACAATGCCAGTCGGCTCAAGAAGAGCAGGCACATTGATGCTGGAAAGAGACCGGCGGATTATGTCATTAAGTGTCTGCATGTCTTGAAAAGCGGCCTGCACTTTTTTGACAACAAAGTCCGTGGTGACCCAGTCGGTCCACGTCCGTGCCACAAGGGCATGTGTGTGGAGTGCATACCGTGACCCCATGCCGCGCTAGACGAAGCATGGTCGGATCCAGGAAGGTACCGGTATATGAAGAAGGATGGGCATGTAGCCAATGACCGGCCTCTCTGGATCCGACCGCCAAAAGTCTTGCGCGATCCGGACCTGAACTGCGGCTCAGAATCGATTTGTATGTTAAATCGCAATAAATATCGTCCCAGCTCTTTTGAGATTTTGGTTTGTCTGGAAATTCTTTACCCGGGCAAGCAATTTGAAAAGCATTCTTGGCATCCTCCAAGCCCGCAGTCTCATAGTTTGTGGGTATAGCCCTTAAGACATTACCTATGAGACGTGACGTGCTATGGGTGGACGACAAAAAGGCTGGGAAGCAACACTTGAAATTATGCGAATTCCGAAACCGCCAAACCGAATAGGGAGGGATGCCTGTAACCAAGATGGTTCATTGAGCTGAATATTTAAAATCATTTCTAAACTAGTTTTGACTAAATTGTCTATTGGTAAAAGCAAATTTGGATGTTTCCAAAAAGGGCTACACCGAAGCACATGTATGTAAATTTAGGGACAAAAATTATCCAAACCGTAAGAAGTTTTTTGAATAAAGAGTTCACATTTGCTAAAATTTAATTCTAAACCAATATTTTCGAAATTTGTTTTAATATCTGATAAATCAGATGACACAGTGTCCACAGCGCCTCCCAGGGTTCCGTCATCCAAATACCAAACGTTAAATTTAGATTTAAAATGTTGAATAATCGGATTTATAGCCAAGCTAAAAATTGCTGGCCCCAGGGGATCGCCCTGCTGACAGCCGACCTCCGAAAAAAGTTCATGGGAACCATAAATTAATTTTGAAGGTTCTGCGTAGCAGGTAAGCAGGTATTGATACAGTTCCGGAATTTTGTAATATAATTTTTTAATCATAATTTTATTTTGGGATTTCTGTTTTTTTTTAAGTAGTTTATAATTTAAATGTATTTGCGTAAAACTATGGAATAGAATTATGTCTGAAATAAATAAATAATTAAATTATTTATTAGACTGGAACATACTGTTAGGTCAAGTTACCTACTCTAACTAACTCATCTATGTATGTTCATACCTATTTGGTTATGGGATATTGAAAGCAAGAAATACTCGAATAAAATAATAAAGACCAAACCGATCCATACTCTAGAGCAACGAAACAGACATAGTCGGCAACTGTACGTCGTCTGTGATTGTGACAAAAAGGCTTCCACTTACCATGATGCTGTGCTATGGGCAGGAACGCCGACTCCGTGGGTGCTCGGGGCTACAGCACCACGATAAGTAAATAGTGGTGCTGAGCATCCATGAGCATAGACATCAAAATCGATCACCTAAACGGTTTTGACCGATATCTCTCGCCGCTCGGCAAGACGTCTGACGATTCTGTAGGAATTAATGGTCAAAAGAAAACTGGTAGAATGTTTTTGAGGCAATTTTCAGGATTAAGAAGATGGCTAAGTAAGCCGGGGAAGTAGGCTACAAAATGGCATGAAGCACGAGGTTTTCTAAAAGTCGGCGCCCCTGGAGCTATGGGGTACCTACAGCACAGCGCTGATTTTCAGTGGTCACACGAAATCGACGTACGGAAGCCGAGTCAAGTTTTTATATTTATTTTTTTTATTAAAGTTGGTTCAGTTGTTTAGACTTGAAAACCTGCCATGACCGACGGAGCAGCATACAGGTTGAAATTGAAAACTTGCGACAAACTGAAATGGGACATTGTATACATCATTATTAACAACTTTTACTAAGGGACCAAAGCTGTAATCCCAAAAAAAAAATCTGCTTTTCCTACATTTTGTTGAGGTATTGCGAACATAAATGTAGGGGACAGCAGTTTTTTTTTTTGGGATTGTAGCTTTGGTCCCTTAGTAAAAGTTGTTCATAATGATGAGTACAATCTCCCATTTCGATTTGTCGCATGTTTTCAATGTCACCCTGTATAGGTACCTATTTTAATATTTGTGTAGTCTAAACGCAGAACGCATTTAATCCAACGCGTGTTAAACCGCTTTATAGCCACTTTTCTATGAATATTTTACCAACTTGGCGAGTCTAAAGGTACACATGATTACACTGAAAAGTCGGCTCAGTGTGGGTAGGTTTTTGTTCAGCGGGCAGGAAAAAACGGTTTGGCGAAGCGGTCGATCTTTTAAATTATATTTATAGAGATGACTAAAGATCATACATGAGTGATGCTTAATTATGTACTTAAATTGTGGCATGAGTTATAAAACTTATTTTCGTACTCGATAAATCATATCCTTCAGTTATAATAAATAATTATTCTTGGAATCGTTTTACATACTTACATCATGTCAGCTCCCTAAGCTGATGCCATCAACTTATAACGGACATGTGGTGGTTGCATGTTAAAATGATGCAGGCTTTACAGTACCTTTTTAGTTTTTTTTTGTGTGGGAAATTATCAAATAACTTCTCCCGCTCTGGGCGGAGCGGGAGGAAGTGAACACGGGTGGGTTTTAGTCTTACTGACTAAAACCCACCCGTGTTCCTTCCGTTACCTGTGTTGCCAGGGGCCTCGGTAACCCTTTTGGACTTTCCCGCGACCCCGGCAGCCCCGCGATCCCGGCAGTCTACAGTACCTAGAGTGGGTAGGTAGGTGTTTAATATGGCACAAGACTTTTAGAATAAGTTACTTCGTCGAGCTGTTACTGTTACTCTGTCACTCGTGCCTCTCTCTTTCTCTTTCGAAAGTTCGATGAGTCATATTTATAATTAAGATGGTTTTAATTAAGGAGAATCATTAATACATCTCTATTAGTTAGATTTGTTCCATAACAACTTTTACAAGTTCTTAAGGAACAAATATAACTTAGAGAGATGCATTAATGATTTTAATGACTATAATTCTGTAAATTCATATTTGTTATGGTCGCGAATCATAAGACACAACCTAACACTGACCTGCAAATTACAAAAAATGAAAGAAAATTTGAACGTCGCGGGCTACCACTGCCGATCTACTTTAAGTTCACAATTTACTCAAATAGACGCTATAACGCGAACCTATTTCTAACCGCTCCCATCATAATCTGCTCGTCTAATAAAGGCGTAGCTTCTAGAATGTTCTAGAAGCCGTGTGAGACGACAGACCATGCGCACTGGGTACGCCACAATTGCGGCGATAAGTCCCCTCTTTGAGGAGTGGCTAGAAAGGCGCCACGGCGTCCTCACCTTCCGCCTGACGCAGGTCCTCACCGGACACGGCAGTTTCGGGAGGTTCCTGTGTCGGATAAGGCGGGAGGAAACGTCCGGGGGTCACCACTGTGTGGATCGCCCGGAGGACACGGTGGAGCATACGGTGGAGGTCTGCCCGGCTTGGGCAGAGCATCGCCGTGTCCTCGTGGAGGCGATCGGCGGCAGAGATCTCTCGCGTCCGGCCCTGGTTCAGGCCATGGTACGGAGCAAGAGGGCATGGGCAGCCGTCACCTCCTTCTGCGAAGCAGTAATTTTCGCGAAGGAGGAGGCGGGACGGTTGAGGGAAAGGCAAATTTCGCGCCCTCTCGCCCGTTGCCGCCGCAGGAGACGCCCAGGGCGTCGAGAATCCCGGGCGGATTTCCGGCCACCGTAGGCGCGGGCTTGCGGACGGTGAGCAATGGGTAGCTCACCATCCGGTAAGGACCAGGCCCGGGTCGACGGCGCGTTGTGTTCCACGCGCGCCTCAAAGAGATGTCGTCAGCACATAGGTTGGGGTCCACTAGGGCCGATGCCTGCGGGGTCGTGGGAAGATACTTATGGGTCATCGAGGCCCCCGCAACACAGGCAACAGGAAGGAATACGGGTGGGTTTTAGTCAGTAAGAGTCTGACACACCCTCCCGCTCCGCCCAGAGCGGGAGAAGTTATTTGATGACTTCCCACACTCAAAAAAAAAAGACCATGCGCACCCTTCTTCTGACATCAGCCGTCTGACGTCCGTCAAATGGGCTGTGCACCGATAAACTTGTTCTGATATATATTTAACTTACTGGAAATATAGCACTTACAGCACATACTTATCTGTGTATGTTAAAACATAAATTTATTTACTGACAGGAGGTCAGTAAAGTTGTGTTTTTTAAGCCAACCTTACAAAATTTTTCACTGATCAGTATTCTATAGATATCCAGTTGGAATTGTGGTCTGAAATAGGTTTTGACCCGAACGATAACATATGTATGCAGATTTCTTGCTTACACCTGCTAGTCCCCTTTTTATTGGTTTTCTTCAAAACGATCAGAATATAAATTCAACCTTTGTCTAGTTTTTGGTCCCTGAATTTAAATTCAGTGATTGAAACGTGGTTGATCAAACCGTTTGAAGACTGAACACCATAATTGTAACAGCGGATGTATATTTGTGCTTAATGTACAGCGCTCCCAGGATAGTTAACCTTGCTGACTGGATCTTATAACTTAGAGATATAAATTTTCCACGGGATGATCTGTTCTCACAATCTATATGTATATGTCTATCTATATATATATATATATATATATATATATATGTATTATATAAATCATTTGCCGTGCGTTAGTCTCTTTGATTTTTCTCGATTTGATTTTTTTTGTGTTGTTTGCCTCAATTCTGGGGTGGTTTAGGAAAAAATAAAATTAGGAAAACGAAAAATTGATAACATCGATATTTTGTCTCATGTGGTACGAAGTCTACCGGGTCATCTAGATCTGACAAAAAGACTAGATCTTATAACTTAGAGATATCATTTATGCGCAGCCTGAGATGTTCTGATAGAAGTTCTATTTTACATGGTATATTTTGTATTTTGTGAATGTGAGAACGTTGTAGGCTTAATACGAGTAGTCGAGATTTGTAGACCATTTATTTTTTGTTAAGTACCTGGTACTTCTTGACAGGCCTACACTGTCCTCCCATACCTATTAACACTGGGATTTGAAAATATTGTAAAAGCAAATTCTTGTTTTTTAAAGAGTAACAGTGGAGTTTCTTGCCGGCTCTTCTCGTAGGAAACGACCGTGGATTACGATTGGGACCGTGCACCTATCTTTTGACGTTTCATAAGTGCCCATGTAGGTTTTATGTAAAACAAAATATATATATAATTTTTTTTTTAACTTTGCAATCTACTTTGTTCGCCTCATATTCCTTATCCCGTGGGAATTACGAAAAATCCAGCCTTATTCCTTGTCTACATCATAAAGGGAACCTCTGTGCAAAATTTTATTTCTGTAGGGCGTTGATGAGTCAATCAGTGAGTGGGTGGAATCAAGACTTTTCTTTTTATGTATTATTAAAGGCCCCGTGAGGCAAAATTTAGATTTTTTCGATTTTCGGCTGTTTCTTTGAGTTTTTCCCAATTTTCTTTTTTACTAAACCAGGCGAAATCACACCAGTATTGAAGCGAACAAAATATAAAAAGAAAGAATAAAGTTTATTTGGATACAGTTCGTGAAACATAAAATACAAAAATAAGCGAAATGTTAGTAGATATCTTATTTCGCGATCTCCTGACTTTGAGTATATGAAAGTAAAAACTTGTTCCCACAACAACAACTTAATGATCTCCTAAATCACGGCTTTCTCTCTCCTACCCTTTTGCTGTGCCCTCAGGGTCCATAATGATTTCAAGTATATACATAGTTACCACCTAAGTACACATTATGGTAAAGCAATAAATATATTGAGTATTGAGTATTGAAAATAAATATAATAATCTATATTAGAATAGAATAATATTTATTTGCTTAAGGCGCTGACAAGACCCAATTGACCAAAATAGCCTTCTCTTAAGAAAAAAAATTGCCAAATTTGTACAGTTTGTGATAGTGGAAAATATATATGTTAATTTTGAACATATTTCCCAGAACTTGGTTGTTACCAAAACACGTTTTGAAAAAAAATCTTGAGACAAACTAACGTTAAACTAACCTCTTACCTTGAGTTCTAATCCAAAATATCTGCATTAAATATCAACATTCGTTACGTATTTAATGAATGACAAGAACGTCTTATTTGAATGCAAAACTTTGATTGACTCAATTTTGAGTAAATTGATAATTACTTCATATTTTGCAATAAATTACAAGCGTTGTGTCATCGCGCTTCTCTTTCTTTTCTATGCAATCTGACAGTGACCGCGGTTTAGGTGTTGTCAGCGTCTTAAAAACATGGTATATGTTTTTCCTTAACATTGATAAACGTACAAAAATTCCCAAGCATCAAGTCGGTCGAGCAATTTTAGAGTTTTTGCGAGACGGTTTTCGTACATAATATAATAAATATAGACATAGATAGATTGAAGATTATGTATTGTTTTCGTGCCAATACTACATTGAAATAATAAATTGCCCTATAAAACAAGTCAAAAACCGCATAAAAATGTCTTTTATATAAATTCAAGATTTTCCAATCCACGACCTTATGAAACATTTCAGCGCTGTGTAATATTCTAAGAGCGCCTCACAGAATCCGCTTCCGATTGGCTCGTTACGCCATGTCCGGTCCAATCAGCTTTGATCGCTGACCGGAAACCGTTGTACCACGACAATAATAACCTTATCAGCTTCGGAAGGATGGAAACAGCTTTTGTGTTGGTAATAAAATATTGTAGTGATTTTTAAGCGGAAGCTTGTAGGGTTTAGGACCGTATGGGTCCAAATATTGGTATGTAACAATTGAGCTGTTTTTATGTGATCTGATGGTGAAGGAAAACATCATGATTTAATCAATCAACTCAGCCTATCGCAGTCCATTGCTGGACATAGGCCTCTCCCTTATAGCTTTAAATTTTAGTAAAAGTCTCATTATATAAGGTACCTAAATAGCTAAATGGTGAACCAATATCATCACCTACCTCTCTGTCTAAGTGTCTACCGCTTCGGCGAATACAGGTGTGATGATTAGTGCTAATTATGTATCTGTGTATCAAGAGGCCTGCAATGTGTCCATTAGCAATATTGATCGTATGTTTTATTATTATATAATTACCTACTAACCGTTGTCGTGTTAGTGACTTATTCCCATAATAATATTACAATACAAAAAATACAAAAAAGTTTATTTTCTCTCTCACATAGAAATATTCAAGGTATAATATACATAATTCAAAGAGTACATAAGCGAATTATAATCTATGTGGGAGACTGGTTTCTGTACTAGGAGACCTGTATGACAGATTACCAGCCTCTCCAGACTCCGGAAGTGGGTAACAGGTTCTAGGTGTACATCATTCCAGGTAAGTGATATTTAAATACGTAAAACTGGGTGAAGTTTGACTGTTGTGAGGATTAAGTAAATGAGGGTGTGAGAATCGGGTGTGTGAATGTGTATATGAGGGTGTGTGTGTTTTGTGGGTGTATATGTGTGTGTGTGGGGTGGGTATATGTGGGTGTATGTGTGGGTGTGGGTGTATGAGTGTGTGTGTGAGGTGGGTATATGTGGGTGTATGTGTGGGTGTGGGTGTATGAGTGTATGTGGATGTGAATGAGTGTGTGGGTGTTGTCAAGTCATACGTAGTAAGTCTAGGAGTCTAGGATGGGACTTTAAGCAAATTTTCTGTTTCATCGTAACTGAGGGACTTTAACCAAGTGGTTAAAGTCCTTTTACATTTGACTCGTGTAAGTGGGTAAATTGCAAGCTTCTTATTTATTTTATTGTAAAGATATCCACCTAAAAATTTAAAAAATTTGCTAGAGAAAGCAGTGTTTCGCTTGGTAAGCGTTTGGCAAACCCTGTGTTTGACTCTCTTGTTATTGTTCAACAAAGGATCATACCCTATTAGTGAGTGTTGTTTTAGAACTGTGCACAATATAAACAGTTGGCGTACTGTCAACACATCAGAGAGCAAGTAGAGATCCTTAGTAGGAAAGAAAAAAGGTAGTGACAAGCTTACTTTTAAGACCGCTCTTTGGGCTCTTTCCAGTTTTAGTATGTGTGTCCTACAGGAGCCACCCCATACAGTAACACAGTAGCTCAAGATGGATTGGCATAATGCCATATATACCATTTTAATGACTTCTTTGTCAGCTATGTGCCTCAGACTTTTAAAGAAGTAAATCAGTTTCCTGGTTCTAGAGGATAGTAAGTCAAGGTGATGTTTGAAGCTTAGATTACTATCAATCATGACTCCAAGATACTTTATACTAGAAGCTATTTCTAAATGTCTACAGGAACAGAGATGGTTGGAGGAGCAGTAGTGAGCTTTTAAGGAGTAGTTTTTGTGAATTGCAGTTGTAGAATTTTTGATGAAAAACGGTATATATTTGGTTTTGTCAACGTTATGTGTAAGGCCGTTGTCATTGAGCCATTGTATTACTGTGTTGAATCCAGTTTGAGCAAAGCCGTAAACATCATTCCAAGTGTCACCATGGAAGATCAGTGCTGTGTCATCCGCAAACGTCACGATTTTGCCATTTTGTAGAGGAAGATTACACAGATCATTAATGAAGATGAGGAAAAGTGTGGGACCCAAAACACTGCCCTGAGGGACACCGTAGGATATAGGTAAGTCCTCACTGGTGGCCTCACCTACTCTAACTCTCTGATGTCTATCAGTAAGGTAATCCCTAAACAATTCGAGCTGCGTATCGCGAATTCCCATGGTATGTAATTTAGCTAACAGGAGTGGAACAGAGACCGTGTCAAAAGCCTTTGCTAAGTCCAGGAATATTGTTATTACTTTATTTTTATGGTCTAGTTTATTAACAATGTGATCAGTTAATTCGTGAACTGCATCATTTGTCGAGATTCCAGCTCTAAATCCAAATTGAGATCTCGACAGTAGGGTTTTGGTCTCAAGATATTTTATTAGACGTTTGTTAATGAGTTTTTCGACAAGTTTTGATAGTGTAGGAAGTATAGAGATGGGGCGATAGTTATTGACACAGCCTCTGTCACCACTCTTGTATATTGGGATCACTTCCGCAAGTTTGAATTCCCTCGGAAAAACACCTGTGCGGAACATTAAGTTGAAAATATACGTTAAGGGGGGTGCTAAAATGGTGACGTATCTTTTTAGAAAAGCTCCCGAAATATAGTCACGTCCAGCAGTATTAACCTTCTTTAAATTCAAAATACACAGATGAATCTCTGTTTCATCAGTGGGATACAAGGCGAAGGAGAAAGGAGAGGAGTTAGCATACGATGTACTGTTAGGTGGACTGCCGTGTTGAATGCTCTCTGCAAGGTTCTTCCCAATAGACACAAAAAATCCGTTTATGTTATTGGCTGAGGTGGTAGGGCTTGTCGGAGATATAAGATCCATAGCTGGGTTTGTTTTTTTTTTGGATTTTATTGGTTTTTTTATCTGTTTTATAGCGTCCCATAGATTTTTGTTGGTAGTTTTAGCTGCTTCATTTATTAGACTTTTTTCATATTCTCTTTTTATTTTTTTTAATAACCCGTTGCAAAAATTTCTGTACCTTTTATAAGTGATATTGATAATTTCATTATTTGGGTTTTTTTTGCATTTTATATGGAGTTTATCACGGTTCCTCATACACCTTAATAGTCCAGTAGTTATCCAGGGCTTTTTAATCCTCTTGCGATTGGGTACAGTAATAGTTTGTGTGTTAGATTCTATTTTAGATTTTAAGTCATTAACTAGCATAGTTGTAGCTAAATTTGCATCTGATGTTTCATAGATGGAATTGAAACATATATTTTGCATGTCATTGTCAAGGCCTATATAGTCAATTTTCCTAGTGATAGATGATTTTTTGGATTGGTTAAGGTGTTCTAGCACAAGTATCACACTGTCATGATCTGTAACAGACGTTTCCGCAACATAGCAAAATGCAGGGAAATTACTTTTAAGCATAACATGGTCTAAACATGTTTTGCTATGTGTTGGCAACTGATGGGCTGGTAGGATGCTGTGTGAAGCTAGAAGGTTTAGGTAGACTAATGAGTTGGCATCTTTACTGTTTGTAATTATGTCTATATTAATATCTCCAGTGAGTATAATATTAGGGTAGTTTAAGCTGCTTAAGAGATGATTGAGTGATTCAAGAAAGGGATTAATATTTTTATTGCCGGGGGGTCTGTATATTGCAACTATGATGGTGTTACTGTCTAACTTTATTGTTAGACAGTTGGCATCTTGTAGGTTAGGTTCTGCTATTAACGGTCTTAAACTATCTTTAAAGTATACAATGACCCCTTCATTTTGTGTGATGTTATTTTCAGTTTTAGCACTGTCGTAGCCGCTTATGGTTGGGATGTAGTGGGTGTGACGTAGCCAACACTCTGTAATTATAATAAAATCCCACTCAGTATTTGATCTTTTAAGGAGGGTTAATAGGCCTGAAAAATTGCAATTTACGCTGCGGATATTTTGTTGAATTAATTTTAGACTCGACTGTGGTTTTGTAATTAAATTATGACACTCTTCTATTTCGCAAATATTGTTAACTGAAATAACCATCTGGTGTTTTAAAACATGTTCTTTCATGAAAGCTGAATTGCCAGTCGGACCGGTGGACGCGTTAATGATTCCAATTAGGTTTTAAAAAGTGTTGCTTTAAAAAACTTTATGCTTTCTGTACAACATAATCAGCCTATAATGTTCCCATAGCTGGGACACAGGCCTCCTCTCTGTGAGAGGGAGTGGTCCGTAAGCCACTACGCGGGCCCAGTGCGGGTTGGTAGATGTCATTGTCTTCGAATTTTTGGTTCTAGGACATCCCGGTTTCCTCACGATGTTTTCCTTCACCGTTTTGAGAGCAGTGGTGATTAAATAATTTACACAATGTAAAGCGCCTGTCTGGGTTCGAACCTACGACCTGCAACTGCTCTTATTCTTTCTGTGCGTAGGCCTAATTGAAAGTTGTCTCTAGACAGTCCAATTCTATGAAAAAATTAACATGATGCATAAAAATTTTAATGGTACTCACACTCGCAACAAAACAGTTTCATTGCTGATTTACATTTGCAGAATTTAAGTAGCGAATTTAGTTCAAGTAGCAAGTTATATTGGCCAAATGTCAGTCCATAAGTGACAGTTTTTTATTGTGAATTGTCACGTGTAGACGTCGAGGGACTACCGTGCTACTTAACTAATGCAAATAAAAATCAGCTTTAGGTATAGACCAAATGGAAGAGAAGGGATTTTTTTTTAGGTGTGAAATTATCAAATAATTACTCCCACTCTGGACGGAGCGGTAGGGTGTGTCAGACTCTTTCTGACTACAACCCACCCGTGTTCCTTCCATTGCCTTTGTTGCCAGGAGCCTCGGTAACCCTTTCGAACTTTCCCGCGAACCCGGCAGGCATAGGCCCTAGTGGACCCCTACACTTGTGCTGACGACATCTCTTTGAGGCACGCGTGGAACACAACGCGCCGTCGACCCGGGCCTGGTCCTTACCGGACGGTGAGCTACCCATTGCTCACCGTCCGCAAGCCCGCGCCTACGGTGGCCGGAAATCCGCCCGGGATTCCCGACGCCCAGGGCGTCTCCTGCGGTGGCTAGGGGCGAGAGGGCGCGAAATTTGCCTTTCCCTCAACCGTCCCGCCCCCTCCTTCGCGAGCATTAATTACTGCTTCGCAGAAGGAGTTGACGGCTGCCCATGCCCTCTCACTCCGGACGCGAGAGATCTCTGCACTGTCTAAATCCGGGTTTCTGACAAATCTCACACACAGCCATTGCTAAAAACAGAACAGTAGCAATAACGATTGTTAAAATACCCTTAAGGCGCTGACAAGACCCAATTGACCAAAATAGACTTCTCTTAAGAAAAAAAATTCGAAATCTGTATAGTTTGTAGTAGCGAAAAAAATATATGTTAATTTCGAACATATTTCCCAGAACAAAAAAACAGAAAAAAAAATCTCGATAAAAACGAACGTTAAACTAACCTCTTACCTTAAGTTCTAATCCAAAATATCTGTATTAAATATCAACATACGTTACGTATTTAATTAATAACAAGAACGTCTTATTAAAATGCAGAACTTGGTTGTTTTTTTATTTTAGATTACTCAACTCAATTTTGAGTAAATAGATAATTGCTTCATATTTTGCAATAAATTACAAGCGTTGTGTCATCGCGCTTCTCTTTCTTTTCTATGCAATCTGACAGTGACCGCGGTTTAGGTGTTGTCAGCATCTTAACGAGAGTCACTGTTCTTCCCGTTATTATGATTTGTTGTACCATACCTGGTAACTTTCCGGTTGCGGAGATACTGAAGGTCAAAGTTCCAACTTTTTTCATGTTTTTCTTACGTTTTTTTTTAAATGTTATAACTTAATTTTAAATACTCCCGCGATCCCTGTACTGTATGGTTCTATAAGCACAATATTTACGTTTGCGTGCGATAATTTGCGCACTACCGTAAACAGCTGTATGAGGAACAACAAAGTGAAAAGTTCTCTCATCCCCCATAGAAAAGTGACGATCCTTCGACCAGATGGGTGTTGTGTTTGGTAGGCCACTGCCAGACGGTTGATGTCGGTATGTTGTATATATACTAGCCGCGCGGTAAACTCTGCTTGCGCGATGCAGGATTTATGTGACGTCAGGTGTTTGGTGTTCTCATGTGGCATTGTAGATGCCGCCACAGTCTTGTTAACCCCAAGAAGTCAGCTCAATAAAACACACAATCACATCGACCAGCTGTCTAAACCACAGCAGGGTATAAAGTAGGGTATCCTTTATTATTATCCCAACCTCGACGGAGCGCAACTTTTAAGTGCATGGGAAGTGGGCATAAAATGTTATTCTAGGCACGGATACTGGATTTCAAAGAGGTTATAATGTGAGATTTTGAATTTATATTCAAGATGTGGTTAAGTTTTGGGTAGATTTAGTTACTATTTGGTTAGGTGGTATTTTTTTAGTATCAAATAGTTAGTGGCCCTTTAAGTTGTTAGTCGCCTGGAAAATAATTAGCCATGTATATACGCTAGTCGCGCGGTAAACACTGCTTGCGCGATGCAGGATTTGTGTGACGTCAGGTATTTGATGCGTAGTTCGTATGTGGCATTGTAGATGCCGCCACAGTCTTACTAAACCCAAGAAGTCTGCTCAATAAAACATACAATCACATCGACCAGCTGTCTTAACCACCGCAGGGTAAAAAGTAGTGTATCGTTTATTATATATATTATTACAACCACGACGGAGCGCAACTTTTAAGTGGATGGGAAGTGGGCACAAAATTTTATTCTAGGCACGGATACTGGATTTCAAAGAGGTTATAATGGGAGCTTTTGAATTTATATTCAAGATGTGGTTAGATTTTCGGTATATTTAGTTACTATTTGGTTAGGTGGTATAAAGGTTACCACATGAAAACGTTCACTGCTGAATAACGGCTACCAATAATAGCTACAGGAGATTCTGTAATCATGGGGTCATCATCATCTGCCTAGCCTTTTCCCAACTATGCATGGGTCACCTTCCAGTCTCACCGGATACAGCTGAATACCAGTATTTTATATGGAGCGACTGCCTATCTGACCTCCACAACCCAGTTACTGGGTAACACGATACCCCTCGGTAAGACTGGTTGTTAGACTTACGAGCTTCTGACGACCCGTAACGACTGTCCAAGATCTACAAGTGACAGCCGGGACCGTACCGTACCGGACCACTTTTAATCATAGGGTCGGCAGTTGAATTGTCCATCGTAGTCAAGAAATTGTTAAATTGCTGTCTCAAAAAGTGAAATCTAGAAGATCGTATCTTTTTTTTTTTACCTGAATGGGTAATTAATAAACTTGGGTCTCTCTTGTTTCATCGAAAAGAAATTGCCAAATTATGACTTCCCAAACAATTTTCCGCATAATTTCATTTGCCAAATTATTACTTAGCATAATCTTTATATCAATAATCTTTTCACAAATAATTGTAACGCAAACCTAATGTTTGGCAAGTGAACGTTTAAACAATAACTTGTTTACCAACTAGTACTTTTACCATTTTTTATGTAGTCAAATATTTCAGTTGGAATTCATTTATTATTACATTTATTCATTTTACGCAAAAAAAAATCTACATCGTCTAACTAGTTCGGTTCTCAATAGCCTGCTAAAAATAATCTCTTTTTTTCTATATTTTTTTCTATATAATCTATTCGTTTCTGGCACTCGCCGGCCGCTACCGTGGCACCGCTCGCTTCACTCGTTCGGCTCGTGCGTAGGAGGTCACAGTTTTAACCTAACCTACCCATTGTTTAAAATAATTAACCTACTCTCACTAGTTCCATAAACAACCATAAATTTGACTTGTTTCAGACAAATTCAAGCACATCTCATTCATACAACACATTCTCTAACATTTATTATCTAAATATTGTTTGCTGTAATAAATCATTTGATTAATGACCAAATGCCTAAATGATATTATCCTTGATAATATTCTGCCAAGTAAAAAATTGACCAAATGAAAATGTGCGTCATCAAATCATTCCAAACATTGCATTGGTATAAAAAAAGGTTGCTTAAATTTGTTTGGGTACTGAAATTTTGGCAAAATCTTTTCGGCAAAACAGCAGGATCCCAATAAACTTATTTCCATCCGTGGTATCTTGTATGACATTGTTTAATTTCATGTAAGAAAATCACCCCACATTTGTTCTTCAGCAATTTTAAAAAGCATTTTTGTATCGTTAGATACTGAGAATGTTTGCAATAAAACATTCAATATCCCTCTTATCGACCTCTTACTCAAGTTCAGACTTCTCAACTAATGTAATGTAGCTGTTAAAACTTCAATAGATAACTGGACATTAAATACATTTTCAGATATTACAAAGAACACGTTTTTACTACAAAAATATGTCAGTTTTAAAATATTATAAATTCTGTTTCAGTAACTAAAAGTTTTATCAAAGCGTTTCAGTACATACAAAGGGAATAATAAATAGGTGTACATTTTAATAAAATAGAATACATTCGTATCTTGACAGAACTCAAATAATACAAAAGAGAATAAAACATAGGCACAACAGAAAAATACATAGCACATAACAGAAAAATTATAACTTGTCGCAGAAATATCATATTTGAAATGCAAGGATCAATTCAAATATGATTTTTCTGCGACAGCTGTAGCATTTTACGTAAAGTATGGATACATATTGAAATTCAATAATACTTGGCGATGGATAAAGTCAGGGAAAATAATGATAAAATCTAGTATCGTTTGGCAGGAGAAGGGGTGTGGGAGTGGGGTGGGAGGTTGGGAGGTGGTGCCCCTTGCCCCCTGGCACCACTCCCATGAAAAGGTAATGCACCGTTCTTAAGAAAAACAAATTATTGTAACCTAACTCAAAACACTTAAAGTCGTTTAAAAGACGAGTCCCGCTTCGCGGGCCTCTAGGGTTTACAAAAAATAACCTCGAAGGGGATGGCGGGGATTCGAACTTAAACTGTCCGAGTCGGGGTGCCCCAAGTCCCGAGCTCGCTTCGCTCGCTCTTGCATCCTAATTTTCCTAGTAACAGTAGTAACATTGCTTTTTGTACACACACGCGATCAGTAGGAGTACAAACAGAGAACAAATTCACGCAACTCGAGGAGAAATGGAATGATCTAAAACGAATGACAGTGACACATGACGCAATTCTGATACTAGATACTGACTGCAGATACTGGGACAGATTTGATTGTCAATCGCCCATTTTAACGTTTCGTTTTCGCTTCTTATCTGATTTGAGGTTAAAAACATTTTTATTAATTTCTCGAAAAATATGCATTACCTTTTAATAAAAGTGATAACGTTATAATCGGGGACCCAACCTCTACCAACTTTTGCCCTTTTTACCCTCCAACTCCTGCCAAACGATACTAGATACAACCCAAAATAATTGTTACGCAAATTGACTATCGCCTTAAATTGACCGTACATTTAAATCACAACTGTCATGGTTTGGGTGTTGTATGAAATGGCTATACCACGCCAAATTAATGTGCGGTGTTAATTCGATTACATAATCAGCCTATAATGTTCCCACTGCTGGGAAACAGGCCTCCTCTCTCTGAGAGGGAGTGGGCCGTGATCTACCACGCGGGCCTAGTGTGGGTTGGTAGATGTCACATGTCTTCGAATTTTTGGTTCTAGAACATGCCGGTTTCCTCACGATGTTTTCCTTCACCGTTTTGAGAGCAGTGGTGATGAAATAATTTACACAAAGTAAAGTGCCTGTCCGGGTTCGAACCTACGCCCTACAACTCGTAAGTCGCGGCCGTTACCACTGGGCCACCACTGCTCATAAAACTGTCCAGCATCACCCAGTTTGTCCAACCACTGCACTGTAAGAAATGATACCGACCAACATAAATACCAACTTTTCTTTACAAAAGATAAACATCTTATAACTAACGCGAAGTTGCCAGCACTTCTTATCATTAACTTTGACGTAACAACCAGTGTTGCCATAATTTGTGTTTTGCTTACAACTTGGAAAGTTGTGCTTTTCTTGAGATTTGACAGAACAAGTTTGAAAGTGTCTTTTGTTAAAACTTAAACAAAATTATCATTTGTTTGGATTTTATTTGCTTATTTTACTTTTTTCGAGTGGATTTTTAGGAACGTTTTTACGAGTCAATCTCATCAACTCTCATGTCGCCTGCCGGGGTCGCGGGAAGGTACTTATGGGTCACCGAGGCCCCCGCAACACAGGCAACAGGAAGGAATACGGGTGGGTTTTAGTCAGTAAGAGTCTGACATACCCTCCCGCTCCGCCCAGAGCGGGAGAAGTTATTTGATGACTTCCCACCCTCAAAAAAAAAAACTCTCATGTCGGCGCATGAGTTTTAAATATAACTAAGGTCATGAACGCCAACTGAAAATATGAAGCGCCAGACGTTCACCCCGCGTCCTTTTAAAAGCGATCGTCGCGCGAATACGCGATCGTCACGTCCATATTAGGGATGGCGATCTGAGATCGACTAAACAAAAATCGATTTCTTGGCCCAAATAATCGATTTGTTTTTTTCGATATCTAGTACGGGATCGATCCAGTGAATAGATATTTCACCCTAGAAAATCCAGATTAGATTTTACTGTTTTGATAAGAACCTGAACCATAAATTATTTACAATGTTTGTTGAATGTGTTGTTCACTTAATTACTCAAAAACTCGCTAGATGACTGTGTACTTAGTTTCCTTCGTCGCTCGTTAATAGGTAAAATAAATAAATAAAAAAAAATCGTTTGTACTCCAAACTTATTTTTTAACATTAACAAAGAAAATACAAAGTCGAAAAGCAAATCGAAATAAGATCGATTACTGGAAAATCGACTTTTTTTGTATTGATTTATTAGATTTTGATTCGAATCGATTTAAGAATCGATATTTTTCAGAAAGAATCGACATCCCTAGTCCATATTTGACTTTTAGAACGGAAAAGTGACATATAAGCGCGACGATCGCTTTTGAATAGGACTCGGCCTTCGGCAATTGCGCATCATCGTCGATCGTATTACCTATCGCCATTTCTTCTTAGGGGTGTTAGTCAGATAGAAATTGTCTACTTCGTCTAGCTTGTTTTATTTTTTTTTAAACATGTCGTGTACAAGTGCTTCCAATGTCCTATTTACAGAATAAATAATTTGATTTTAGTTCACCACCGGGCTCACCCGGTTCTCAAATGCGAGCCAATCAATTATTCAAAAAAAGTATCGTGGAGGCTTCTTTAACGACATTTTGACTTAATATTACTAACATAGAAAGAAAGAAACATTGTTTATTCTGCACAAACAAAACGCACATTACAAAAAAACGAAACGTAAAATACACACATACGAAGCAGCCAAAAGCCTCGTATTTAAGCCGTCAGAGTTTAGTGGAAACATCACGCCAGTATTCCTCGAACGGTTATGCAGAGGTGTACCTACAGCACACCCACATTTCGCCAGTTATGTTTAAGTCCCATGTAATAGGGGGCGAGCCTATTGCCGACAACCGGGCACAAATCCAGACTACGGGCTGCTACTGACGGAAAACACTGCCCGACCTGGGAATCAAACCTCATGCTCAGCTCTCATGCGACCACTAGACCAATCAGACAGCCATTACATTTAGACTTATGTAAATAAAATACAGACACAACAACTCTCAAAAGGTGGATTTATTGATTGTATGTATGTATGTATGATATATGTTATGTATAGTATATGCTTTATGTATTATATGTATTTATTGTATATGTAACTGGTACACCACTGACTACCTGCAGTATTGTCTCTCCTCCCCCTTTAATCCATCCAAAGGTTGTCTGTAAAAGATCGCTTTTAGCGATAAGACCGCCCATTGTGTCACCCCTTGTAAAATTTCAACATTTGTATCTGTAATTTTTATGGTGTACATAATAAAGAGTATTCTATTCTATTCTATTCTATTATTTACTTTGACGACAGAACTAAGTGAGCCAAGTGACTGCGGAACCCTAATCAAACTCCTGCGAGGCCGTAGAGCGTAAAATTTGATAATTTAAGGTCCAAAATGACATAATCCATTTCCGTTCCTACCCAATTTAGTTGTACGCGCAGAATTGAGTTAGTTATGAAGATTTATTGTTTTTGTAAAGATTTGTAGGTTTCCTTCCTAACTAAGTATTATATTAACATAGCAGGTCTTCCAAGATAGACAACGGATTTTGCGGAATTTGATCAAATCAAAACACAACTTTGTGCCCTTTGGTGTCGAGAACCTCGGTCCGTGGGTCCCAGTGCGCATAAGTTATTTGCGGAAATCGCGAAACGTCTAGTTGATGTAACTGGTGACCGAAAAGCTGGCTTTCTCACGCAACGCATCAGCATTGCACTTCAGCGAGGAAATGCCGCCAACATCCTCGGTACAATACCCCGAGGGCCTTTTTTAGGCTTAACTTAGTTTTAATTTAATTTAGTTAATGTTAATAATAATCTTGTAATTTGGTTATGTAAATAAATATATGTTTAGTTATCAAAACATCATTTCTTTAAACTAGGCTGAGAATCAGCACTCTTCGAACGTCAGAATTACATTAGACAGTCCCCTAAAACGCCCTCCCTTCACCACATCCTAGTGCTTTAGCTGGGAAGAAGAAGTGGATCAACAAACTCCCCATCAGCATACCTGCCTGATAACGCACTTGTTAAAAAGCTTTACTTTAGACTTCTTATTTTCCTGAAACACCACTCTTTCCTACCAGACAGACAGGTTTGAAAGCCTGAGGCAAATTAAAAACATAAGAATGATATCAAAGACAACAACTTCTAAACCAATCTTTTGGATAAGTTTTTCCATGAAGTTCACATTTCGGTGTTTTTTTTTTTAATAGAAACCAAAAGTATTTTTATTTTTTTTTAATAACTTACATTACACAAAAAGAAGATACAGCTGTAAGTAATTGCCTCACCACATTATTTGCCAAAACATTACAATAATGAAATAAACACATAAATATTTACTCAAAACATGTAAACGTATTTGCTGATTACTGAGCACGTACAATCAGCAAAATTGTGCCGTTGTTTGTTATTCAGATTCTGTGCTGAGTTGTGTGGTTATATTTGTTTATACGAATTTATGTGGGGACTACACATATGGCTGGAAAAGTGCCAGTGCTACCTATACAATCTTTCTAAAAAACATTAGAAAGATTTGAAAAAACTTTTACATTCTAACATTAGGTAGGATGTTTAAGTGACTGTCCGATTTCTATAATTGACAACACGTAGGTATGTTTGTGAGAGATAACAATCAAAAACTCCGTTTTTTTTTACTTTTCTACACAATTCTCTCTCTCTATGCACAAGTATTGAAATGTCAAAATAAATGGTGTTGATGGCGGCGGGGACCAGTCAATATAATTTTGACATTTTATTTGAATTTACGAAACCATGTCGTAAACAATTTACAAAATAAATCAATACACACTATATAATTTTACTTCATACATACATACATTGCCTGCCGGGGTCGCGGGAAGGTACTTATGGGTCACCGAGGCCCCCGCAACACAGGCAACAAGAAGGAATACGGGTGGGTTTTAGTCAGTAAGAGTACACACCCTCCCGCTCCGCCCAGAGCGGGAGAAGTTATTTGATGATTTCCTACCCTCAAAAAAAAAAAAAAACAAAAAAAAAAAAAATACATACATACATACATAATCAGCCTATAATGTTCCCACTGCTGGGACATAGGCCTCCTCTCGGTGACAAGGAGTGGGCCGTAATCCACCACGCGGGCCCAGTGCGGGTTGGTAGATGTCACAAATCTTCGAATTTTTGGTTCTAGGACATGCTGGTTTCCTCACGAGGTTCTCCTTCGTTTTGAGAGCAGTGGCGATGAAATAATTTACACAAAGTAAAGCGCCTGTCAGGGTTCGAACCTACGACCTACTCGTAAGTCGCGACCGTTACGACTGGGCCACCACTGGTCTACAATTTTACTTCACATTTCCAAAAATCTCCCATTGTTATTTTAGGTACCAGCCTCTCCTACATAAATCATACGCCTCGCAGTCGCGGCGCGACAAGTCTCAGGCCCCGTTCACGGTTTCGAGCGATGCGACTTGCGACGCGACTTGCATCAAGCGACACGCGCGCACGTCACCTGCTTCCGTCCGTCCCTCCGCAAGTCGCGTCGCGGTTTTTTTTTTTTGAGGGTTGGTAAGCATCAAATAACTTTTCCCGCTCTGGGCGGAGCGGGAGGGTATGTCAGACTCTTACTGACTAAAACCCACCCGTATTCCTTCCTGTTGCCTGTGTTGCGGGGGCCTTGGTGACCCATAAGTACCTTCCCGCGACCCCGGCAGGCATCGGCCCTAGTGGACCCCTACTACATGTGCTGACGACATCTCTTTGAGGCGCGCGTAAAATACAACGGGCCGTCGACCCGGGCCTGGTCCTTACCGGACGGTGAGCTACCCATTGCTCACCGTCCGCAAGCCCGCGCCTACGGTGGCCGGAAATCCGCCCGGGATTCCCGACGCCCTGGGCGTCTCCTGCGGCGGCTAGGGGCGAGAGGGCGCGAAACTTGCCTTTCTCTCAACCGTCCCGCCTCCTCCTTCGCGAGCATTACTGCTTCGCAGAAGGAGGTGACGGCTGCCCATGCCCTCTCGCTCCGTACTATGGCCTGAACCAGGGCCGGACGCGAGAGGTCTCTGCCGCCGATCGCCTCCACGAGGACACGGCGGTGCTCTGCCCAAGCCGGGCAGACCTCCACCGTATGCTCCACCGTGTCCTCTGGGCGATCCACACAGTGGTGACACCCGGACGTTTCCTCCCGCCTTATCCGACACGCGTCGCGGTGACTTGTGGCATATTTTAAACAAGTTATTTAATTTATTTTCTGGGTACTTGCTGCAAGACGCGTGTCGCTGGAGCGTGGAGATCGTGGTTGCGGGGTAACAAATAAATTACACGTCTCACAGACGTAGGCGCTACAAGTCTCAGGGACGTGCAGTGTCCGCCCATTTGTCCTACAGTACCAGTCATAAATCAAACCCGTCGATTTAATGGAATAGATGACAGTTCCGGTATAATGACAGTGTTGATCGACGTCGAAGTCAGGGAAATTAATTGTGTAGAAAATTGACAACCGACTTAAATTGTCCGTAAATTCAAATCAGAGTTGTCATTCTTGTGTTCGTTGTTCTTTTTTTTTGTGTTTGTGTTCTTTCCTTGTGTCGTGTTTACCGCAAATAAACGTATTTTTCATCCCATCTGTTCGAAAAGAGGCGAAGGGTTCCTTGATAAGTGCGAGCAAAATGGGTCATTCCGGCGCACTTAATTACAGTGATGAAATTACTTTTGAATTTGGAAAACTGTTTAATTTAAAAGTTTGAACACAATTCGCTTCGATAAAATTTTGGCCGGTACTAAAAAAGCGCGCCTACCAACGCGACACTGGCTAAGCAAATTAAAAAAATAATACGCAGGAACTTCTTATCCGTTTTTTCATTACTCTTTGTCAAAATATTACAGACAATTTTAATTTCATATTAATATAAATTTGTAATTTGGTTATGTAAATATAAATATTCGTCTCTACTAAAAGCATATCTTTTTTATTTTTCTCATAGAGGGGGATGAAAAGCAGAGTGTGCCACATGGTACCAAAATTATTTAACCTTGAGCGACGTACTTTGAATCCCTCGCTACGCTCAGGATTCAAACAATCGCTCTCGCCCTCAATACATTATGTTGGTCCCTTGTGAAACAATCTACTATTTTTTCTCTCTTTTTGCTAAGTTGTATGAAATTGCTATGACACGTCAAATTGGCTTAGTGTGTTAATGTGATAATCAATAATTCGATATGTTTTTTTTTTGTAGATATTTATTTTATTTGATAAAGTTATGTTGCTTGCTTATGCAAGCTTCTTAACTTCGATGTTTATTCAAAAGCATACATATTTCAGCAAACAAATTCAAATACATCTAAGCTACCATCATATTATTAAGTCAGAAGCAACGTTGTATCTGCAATATCTTCACCGACATGAATTTCAAACAGTTCGTTGAGAAATATACATATTCTAGTACTCATAGTACAGCCACGAGCATAAATACCTCACATTTACGAAAAATTCAAAAGCAATTTACTCCGAAACTATTGATTGATCTTTCATGAACATAGTGTTATCAAAATCATACTATTGGGAAAAAAGTTCTTTTCTCAATCTTGCTATTTTTATTTCACTAGAAAAACCTTTTTAATTTTTTTTTAACTGTTATTAAAGTAAGTTTTTCTATTCACTACATTTTCCACATTAAAATATTTACTAATAGTAAACAAAATAAAAAAACGAAATATTTTGTAACACTTAGACCTACTCGTACATGGCGCCGTCACCTCCTTCTACGAAGCAGTAATGCTCGCGAAGGAGGAGGCTGGATGGTTGAGGAAAAGGCAAATTTTGCGCCCTCTCGCCCCTAGCCGCCGCAGGAGACGCCCTGGGCATCGGGAATCCCGGGCGGATTTCCGGCCACCGTAAGCGCGGGCTTGCGGACGGTGAGCAATGGGTAGCTCACCGTCCGGTAATGACCAGGCCCGGGTCGACGGCGCGTCGCGCGCCTCAAAGAGATGTCGTCAGCACAAATGTAGGGGTCCACTAGGGCCGCTGCCTGCTCCGCCCCGAGCGGGAGAAGTTATTTGATAATTTCCCATCCAAAAAAAAAAAAGACCTACATGGCCACTTATGAAACGTCAGAAGCTAGGTGCACGGTTCCAATTGGTCGTTTCCTATGGAGAAGAGCCGGCATTGAAACTCCACGGTTACTCTTTTGTTAATCATGCCGGATTAACTGAAAGACAGACTGTTGACTACGGAACCCTAATAAAAACACTAAAATGAAAGCATCATTATGACATGAGTAAGTTGGACAACACGAAATAAATTAGATTATGAACCACTCAAACTAATAGCGGGAACATTTTTCATTAAACGGAGTGTTTCATCGAGTTAGGGGCAGGTCCCACTGCGCGCTGAACGATCGGAGATAAGGCGTCGTCGCTGAGCCTGTTTGGCTAATTTATTGGCCTGCTCTTTTGACATGTGGGTTTGGCGATGAAAAGTTATCTTACCTAGTCATCAATACATAGTGTATATAACGTGGCAATGCTGCCAGCCTTTTGGGCTTTTTTCCCATTGACAGCGATGCGGACGAATTTTTTGATGCTCAATGAGTTCTTGCGCCTTTTTGTTATTTTTATTATATACTTGTACATCTTGTAGGTATTTTTTAGATATATAGATTATTATATAAAATAGGTAACAATAAAGTGGTCTAATAAAAAATATATATAATAAACACTTATACTACAAAGCTGAAGAGTTTTTTTTTTGTTTGAACGCGCTAATCTCTGGAACTACCATTCGGATTTAAAAAAATATTTTTGCATTTGATAGCCCAATTCTTGAGGAATGTTAGAAGTGAAGGCTTTAACATCACGCTACTTAGAAGCCGACTAAAAAGAAAAACCTCAGAAATAACGCTAAGTGAAAACAAAGTAATAGCACGGGCGGGCGATGCGATGCGACGCGGGGAGTCGGGAGCCGAGGGAGTTTTATAAAAATGAGGCTGTTATTTTAGTATATTGTGCATCTTACGATTCCCACGTGAACGAAGACGCGGGCAGAAGCTAATGGTTTGATAATTTTTCGATGAAAGACTTGATTTAATTGTGTTTCGTTCACAAAAAGGATTTTGGAGATTTTTCTGTTATGTAATTGTTTACAAGAAATGTGTTTTACAATTGATTTGACGACACGGTTGGCGTAATGGCTGAGCGGTCGACTGCTGCGCAGCGTGTCGCGGGTTCAATCCCCGCATGGAACAAGTATTTGTATGATCTGCAAGTAATTGTTCCGGGTCTGGGTGTTTGTGTTTGTGAGTTTTCTATGTTTTTAAACGCACCCACGATACAGGAAGGAATTCCTAGTGTGGTGCAACGTTTTTCAAAAAAATAAAATTACGTAATCTAATCAATAACCACCTTTTTTAACCTTTAAAGATTACAATTGGAATATCGCAGAGGCAATACTGTCGGGTACACACGCCTACATATCAAGCTATACACTGCCAGTATAAGTTGATCTTGCATCGTATAGGATTTCCGTACAATGATAGGTCAGCTTATACTGGAAATGTATAGCTTGATATGTAGCCGTGTGTACCAATTATTAAAAAATATTGGACACGTGTTTTTCTGTTTTTTCGTAATCATAAGATTACGGCGATACATTGAGTCAAAATGTGACATCACGTCACTCCTTGCTAGATTTTATACTGAATTGTGACATAGCGAGCCCCCAGTCCCCAACTTTAATGCGTGTTATCTAAGTCATTTTTTATTAATATGTCGTGTCTTATATATTTTTATTATCTAACTGATGGACTAAATAGGATTTTATATTTTTTTACCCAGGCATCATCGCTATTAACGTGGCAACCATTTTTTTTTTGTTTTTTTTTTTTTTTTTGAGTGTAAGAAATCATTAAATAACTTCTCCCGCTCTGGGCGGAGCGGGAGGGTGTGTCAGACTCTTACTGACTAAAACCCACCCTTATTCCTTCCTGTTGCCTGTGTTGCCAGGGGCCTCGGTGACCCTTTAGTACCTTCCCCGTGTCTAATATGTTTTTATTATCTAACTGATGGACTAAATAGGATTTTATATTTTTTTACCCAGGCATCATCGCTATTAACGTGGCAACTTGGGCCCAAGAAATATAAAAAGTACTTTCGAATCGATATTATACAATGACATGAATATTTACTTTGTAAAGTATTATATTTTTTTAATTATTGTGAATGTAAAGACTATGTCATTGTTCTTTTTTATAAGTAAGTTTTAATCATGATCTAGCAGTTTTAGTAACTTATGCGACCTACCTAAATGTCCTTTCTTTGGTATTGTTCGTCGCATCGTTGAGCTCCTTAAGTTCTGAGTTGACCTACACGATTACTGACAAATGCGTGCACTGACTGGACAGGTCCACTCAATCTGTGTGGTTCTTTTATCAAAAGACACATACATGGTCGCCACATGATCTGGCCATGATTATGTCTGGACAGAGACTGTGACCTCTGAGTTTGTTTCGGCCTTTCTTCTCAGAGAAGTCAGATAGGATATACCGACCTCATCTAGTTTTTAAAATATGATTGACGTGAAAAAGTGTTTGTACAAACCTACTTACAGAAACTTAATCGTCGTCGTTTAGTCGTCGTTTATTATCGTCTAGAGACAACATTGAACAGTCTAATGTACTATCGGGAAAATGACTGCTTAGCAAAATGTCACCTGTCATTCTTTGTGGGTCGTATGAAAGTATGAAACAGCTATAACACAACAAATGTACGTCACACAGGACTGTACATACTGGTCACATGACCACAATCGGTACTGGCCTTTCAAATTGGAACACAGAAATGCCGTGTGCTGTTTGGCTAACAAGCAAAGCTTTCTATTACAAAGCGTTCCCTCAAAACATAGCTACAACAACAAAAGTGTAACTCAAAAACTCGTAAAGACTTACTGACATTTCAATTAAGACCACATATACCCACGCATAAAAGATTTTTACTGTTTTCCAATTATTTCTGCCAATTAGGTCGGAGTCCCGCTGACAATTTGACCGTGAGTGTTGCCCGGTTTTACCATTTTTCTCTTCATTTTTCGCTGCTAACAGCTTGTTTGCTGTCATCGCCATTCCGAAAACTTTTACAATTTTATTTGTAGGTAATGCCGCAAAATTGGCGTTTTCCGACGAAGCGTAGTAGAACAGTTTTTAATAAATATCAGCCGGATTCCTCTCGGGATTTTCAACTTATTGTGTGTAGGCGGGACGTTAATATTTCTGTGTTATTTCTATTAGCGTGTAAAGTTTTAGCGTTTGTCATAAAAACTTGTATAACTTATTTAAATAATATGCCTAACTTTACAAGTTAAGGATTTTCTTTGAGTGTCCTAATTATGTACTAATTAATAAATGACAATACATTAGTAGCTTTTTGTTTCGGTTGTCCGGTCGGCAGAAAGTATACTGAACTTTTTTTATCTAAGAATGTAAATAACGTTTTATGTGTATACTTAGTTGTCTATAATTATAATAAATGATTGATAGATAAATTAATGTAGGTACTTTATTGAACGCGGAGAGGAACTACCTTAAGGATTGCCATAAACAATAACAGTTAAGTTTGACTGCCTCGTAGATGTAGTGGTTACAAGCGCTCCTGCTGAGCATGGGGTCCTAGGTTCGATACCCAGGTCGGGTAAAGTGTTATTGGGTTTTTAATCAGGAATTTCTTAGAAGCAGCCCGGAGTCTGGATTTGTGTCAGATTGGTAGCAATATGCTCGCCCCCTATTACATGGGACTTAAACATAACTGGCGAAATGTGAGTGTTACTGATGGTAACTACTCTGCTTTACCCTTCGGGGATTACAGCCGTGATGTAAAGATTAAATAAAGTAGTTTCTTTAAACAAACAAACATTGGATGACGAAAAATACAAGGTGTCCTTTTGCATCCTCGTTAAATTTCAGGAGGCTTCTATGAAAGACATAATATAATCAAATAAAATTACGATACCTGCTCAATAATTAATACATACTTGTTTTTTTAGTTATTTAAGTTTGACACAATTTTAGAATACACCACTTTCACAGAACAGAATCACCCCGTTGCGTATGCGGTAGTGTGTGTGTAAAAGGGCAGTTACAGTGCGGTATCACACGGGCCGCAATCGTCATTTGTGGGACACGCATGTTAAAAACATGCGTGTCCCACAAATGATGATTTCCGAAAATTAGAACAAAAAGACATACTTATTTTATTATTGATTCGTGTCGACAATCATTAATAGTTACCTCCTTGAATTTGACGAGGATGCAAAACGACACGTAAGGAGCAGTACGGTTTTCTTACTAAATCTGGCTGGCTAAATGCCCTAGGCTACATATCTACAGTATATTACAAGACAGACATCATGAAATATATAATTCCTAGACCTATTTATTATTGACCGATTCCTAGAACGAGCACGTATCATGACTAGACCAGCCTTGGCCTTAACGATCGTACGTCAAATAAATGATATCCACCTAAATTGTAAAGGGCAAAGCCATTAACTATATTTTCCAGATAGTCATATTTTACTGTGTCTAATTTATAATGACAGTGATGCTAATGATAGGGCTTTGTGTTGAAACTGATACTTTTAACCTTTTTATCATGTTTTAATTATAAGGGTTCCGTACATAAATATGAAAAACGGAACCCTTATAGGATCACTTCGTTGTCCGTCTGTTTATTTATACATACTATTATTGTACACAACAAAAATACATAACAAAAAAATAAATCAAACACTGCAAAATATACAATGGGCGGCCTTATCACTTTGCGGTCTGTTTGTCTGTTATGATTTTTTTTCTTACGAACTCGTGGAGTTATCAAGTTGAAATTAATATCAAATACGTAGGTGTATAGTTCCTTGGAGCTCTAAAAAAATTAAGCTTCTAAGTCAACGCGATAAAAAAATACCATACCATTTAAGCGACATATTTTGTTACTTGCAAATAAATCAAAACCTATAGGGTACTTCCCGTTGACCTAGAATCATGAAATTTGGCAAGAAGCAAGGTTTCACAAGTAAAAGAAAAAGTCAGAAATCGTTAATTTGTAGTATTATCACCTTAAAAAGAAAATGCGATTACATACTTACATTTTGCAGTTGGTTGAATTGACCGTGACGTACAGTAACAGTCAGAAGTCGATTAGCAATCTCACAAAACTATGGAATAGCAATATTAGTTGTACTTATGACCTTCTTCTATAATAACGTTTGACAACACTACACATTGCCATTTTGTTGCCCGTATAGCGCAGGCGATAATGGTCATTGCGGTGTAAGTGGACTTCTGGACGTTGACTGTACATATGTATATTGATGTATGGGAGAACATTTTTTCAACTACCAAGTAAAGTTTGTTCTTGGGATAAATTCATCCCAACTAAAGAAAGAAAGAAAGACAAATATTTTCTTCGGGACACGCACAAGAAATACAAAATATAAAAAAGGATCATTTAAAACTAAACTTCGAATAAACAAAGAAAATCAATAAAAACGACGTTTTTTTAAATATCGCAGCATTATGCTGAGATATTCTCAGCATCGTCATCATCATCATCATTTCAGCCGAAAGACTTCCACTGCTGGACATAGGCCTCCCCCAAGCACCGCCACATCGACCGGTTTTGTGCTTCCCGCATCCAGCGGATTCCTGCGGCCTTCACAAGGTCATCGGTCCACCTTATAGGAGGCCTACCAACGCTACGTCTTCCGGTACGCGGTCGCCATTCCAGAACCTTTCTGTTCTGCGAGCAATGTGCCCTGCCCACTGCCACTTAAGTTTGGCAATTCTTCGGGCTATGTCGGTGACCTTGGTTCGCCTACGGATCTCTTCATTTCTCTTCATTCTCAGCATAAAGGCTCCTACATACTGGCGCGACTTGTCGCGCGACGCGACGCGACACAGAGACACCGCGTGTAGCGCTACAAGCGGTGCCTTTGTGTCGTGACGCATCGCGCGACAAGTCGCGCCAGTATGTAGGAGCCTTTATGCTGTGTATTCTGATAGGGCCCGCTGTGATGCCACGGACACATATAAATCCCACCAGGGGAATAAAAATTAAATAAAAAGATAATTACGGTACCTGTCATTGTGCGTGGTCCACCATGCACTTACCGGTTTTTTATTGTGTTATTGGATAGCAATAATACGCTGCCCACTTCATGATAAGTGTTTACCGAAGCCTTTAGATATGGGTAGGCAATAGCCAAAGGAATTGCAGCCCCAGAGATTTATAATAGCTAAAATATTATGTCAGTACTCAAATTCAACTTCAAATATTTTTATTTGTAGAACATGGGTAAACAAAAAAGTACAGATGTCAATATTCATAAAATGAACGCTATTTCACGCCGCACAAATATTCTAACTATAATTTCTAATTAATTAGTAATAAATACAATAAAACTTTGAAAATTAATAAATATAACTAAATTAAACCAATTTAAAATTATAAGAAACATTCGTTATTACCAGTGATAGGAATAGGTAGTGCCTATTAGCCTAAACTTCGAAGAACAGAGACAAGAAACGGAGACTTCCTTAGGACTAAATTATTTCCGGCACATCTGTCTCGAAATTTCGAGACAACACTTAAATACATTTAAAAAAATGTGTTATTTGGAATAAGTAATTCGTCTATATTTATCTAAAGTTTGTCTATAAATGTGATAGTTTGTATGGATGTCCATTACTCAATGCCACTGAAAATGCTGATTTTGGTAGTGATATAGATTAAGGTGTGGAATAGCACATATGCTACTTCCTATTAAAAAAAAAGTATAGTTCCCATGGGATACAAAAACAATAGTACACGCGGGAAAAGCCGCGGGCATTAACTAGTTAAAAAAAAAACGTAAGGGTCCTTTCACACCACCGATATTGTCTGGCGATTTTTGGAGATTTCTATGCAAAAATAAAAACGAAAGAAAAAATGCTCAAAAATCGCCGGTCGATATCGCTCTAGGTTCATTAAATAATTAATGGGCTCTAAAGGAAAAATAAAACACATAGAATATTGTTGTAACAAATATATGTATATTTATATTATTTTAAAATATGACGTAATTGGAAACCATGAAACAAAATGTACAGAAGGAAAGATTTAAGAAACAAATTTATGTTTATCTATCTTTAAATATCTATGTCATATTTATTTTACTGACGTTGAGGGATGCAATTTTTACTCAAATCAAAGTACAAATTAACCTTTGAAGTTTACAAATTAATATTTGAAGCATTTAGGACAATCAGTTTTAATACTGAACTACTAACTGTTCGGTTTTGATAAAGAACTTGATGCATCAAAAATTGCCAAGACTTTGAAAATCTTTATTTGTGTTACAAATACCATAAAAAATAAAGAACAATTTTAATTTAATCATCGTGATTCGATTCGTCAAGTTCAGTATCAGAACCGAAATTTTCTTTGTCAGATGAGTCATCTAAGTTAAAATACACAATCATAATCTCACGTGATCAAATATTTCAAAGGATTCCGTTAGAGTTAAATTCGATTTTTGTAATTTCTTTAATCCAATTTGTATGTCTTTAAAATATTCCTCAATGTAGTCCAAGTCCGATTTCAAGTTTTCCTTTTGAAGAACATTTTTGGTACACCTAATAGATAGCGCGTCGGAACTTCTTAAAATAATATGACACTGCCTCCAACCAAGTACCCCATCTGGTAATAACGGGTTCTGGAGGAAGCGGCATGTGGGGAAAGGTGTTTTTTAACAAGCGCACTCTATTAGGTGATTTTAAAAATATTTTTTTTACGTTTGAAATTAATTCATCTACATCTGAGTATTCGTATCATATTTTTTCTGCCACGAGAAGCAGTGCATGTGCTAAGCAAGTGACGTGTATCATGTTGGGCAAATAATTTTTCAGCACACATCCCGCTTTTAGCATATATGCTACACTATCAGTGCATAATACAGCAACGTCTCCTACTTTGGATTCATACAAATCGCACCACATATTTTCAAAGCAGTCTATTACAAATTGGGCAATTGTGCTCCCATTAACAATTTCTAGTACTTTGCAAGCAACTAAAAATGGTTTTTGTGTGATCGCATTTAAAGGTCTTACAAGTAAATGTACCATGTATCTGCCTAAAAAATCAGTTGTCTCGTCTAAAGATACCCACAGCTTTTGATTTGCAATTTGTTCATAAATCGAGTCAATTTTAGTTTTAAAAATCTTATCTAAATAAACTTTTCTCAGCAATGATTGCTCAGGAAGCTTTTGTCGATTTGTACAATTGCAGCAAATATATTTATGGAAAAAATTTTTGAAAGCGGGGTTGTTTACTTGAATCCAAGGTATATTACATAATATGAGAAATTGTACTAGGTCCAAATAAAATTCTTCATTTGGTTTTTTACTTGTCCCTTTGTGTTTCGGACCTTTAACGTGCCTCTTGACACTACTAAGTTTAGCTGTTATACTGCTCTCGCACTTAGAACAGTAAATCAAATTACTGGCCGGGTCGTAATATAATTCAGGATGAAGTCCAATCCAACTTTGTACTGTTGCTTTCTTAGGCTTGTTCGCCATCTCCAATCTTACTGGTCTCCAAAAAGATGTACGATGGCAAGTACCTAAAATAAAATAAAATTTTAAGTTTTCCATGCCTCAAAAGGAATAACGAACCTTTATAGATACAGGGAGGTGGAAAGGAAAGCGGGAGAGGTGCGCGCATTCCAGCTAGGTGCATCGATTGTATCGATTTAAAGATTTTATTCTTTCAATTTACGCTCTAATAAAGAAAAACGGTTAGATAATATGAACACGCGTAACATCATTGTTATTGAAATTTTTTTTTCGCATTTTAGTCAATGCGCAAAAGACATATTCCTTTTTGGTTCAAATATTAAAAGAACCGGCCAGAAAAATAATATATTTTGATAGAATTCGTCCACCTTAGCAATTCTTTATGACACCAAAGATATAACATTACTATGCTTGGTAGTATTGAAGTTCACTTTTATATTTGAACCAAAAGTTAAATGCGTATGTTTTTTTTCTTTAACTACGTTTCATACACAATAATTATCTTAAAAACTCCACTAAAAAATATCAAGTTCATACAATTGCATATCAATCTAGACTGTCAAATTGCTAGTTTAAGATAAAATAATATATACATTAATGTTCTTCTTTATATCTAACTTACTGTTTGTTTCCCTACAAGAAATAAAATAAATAACTTTAGCCAAAACATTAAAAAGTAATAAATGTTGACTTACCGTATTATTTGATGTAGACAGACAGGAACAATGTTATTGCAGCAAATCGTAATCCATAAATTCAAGCCAAAGTAGTCGTATTTAGAAGATCCAATGAACCAAAAAACGAGCGAGGGTGAAAAACAATATTCACAAAAACAATACAGGAAGATGCGCACTTAACAAACTGAAGTACAGGATTGAAGTGAAGGTAACCTGCGCGCACGCGGGGCGGTAAGGAGTAGGGGGGGAGGGGGTATGTAGACCCTCCCCGCGCCGCACAGGTATGCGACCATGGCGGTTACCTTTTGTAATTTCTAAGAATAGATAACGAAACGCGCTGCCGTAAAATGTGATAATGTGATACCATTATTATGCAATTATTTTAATATCATGCACATTTTTAAATATACTTTAGAAATATATTTCATTAAGATGAAAGAAAAAAAGGTATTTGTATTTTCATTTGTAACTAAATATTTGCACATCATGTATAACGGTAGAATGTAAAGGGACCTCATTAATATTAAGATCATACCACTTTGTATACCTACATTCTGGCAAATAAATGAATTATTTATTTATTTTAAATACCGATAAAATCAAAATCAAAGCATTTATTTCAAATAGACCATTTACGGGCACTTTTGAATAGTCAAATGTCGGTCAGTCCAAGAAAAGTGAAGCTAAATTGCACGTTCCAAAGAGTAGGTCTCTATGGAGAAGAACATGCAAGAAACTCCATGGACACTCTTTTAAATCATATTATGTGTTACATATAATGCCTTTTTTACACTTGAACTTTAGAAATCTCATTAAACGTAGCCGAGAGTGAGCTAGAAAGAAGATATTTACTTCGAAACGTGTACGGCTTCTTATTCAAACATTGTGATTCATTGTGTATTACGATCAACAAGTCATTTACAAAATGTTCTCCAAAAAAAATTCAGAAAATTTTATGGTTGTAACGACTGTGTATGTTATTTATTATGATATATCTAGTCGCAAACTTTAGGTAAATATAGACGAATTACTTATTCCAAATAACATTTTTTTTAAATGTATTTATGTGTTGTCTCGAAATTTCGGGACAGATGTCTCGGAAAAAAAGTTAGTCCTAAGGAAGTCTCCGTTTCTTGTCTCTGTTCTTCGAAGTTTAGGCAAATAGGCACTACCTATTCCTATCACTGGTTATTACGTTCAATTATCACAACAATATGTTTAACCAAAAAAAAAACGTTAAAATTTAATTTAATTCAATAAAACATTTAAATTATTAACAAAATACAATATATTTAATAAAAACTAAATAATTAAATAAAAGTTTATTATATCTCATATCGTTACAAAACATATAAATTGAGGCAGCACCAGTAAGTAATCAACAATACTTGTGTTGGGCTGTCCCGCATCTTCCTTTATTTAGTAATAACAATATTGAGACAATAAAAAATAAAAATAAAACTATAAACTACAGTTTTAAAGATACAAAACAAAAACAAAAGTACATATCAGCTAACGGCTCTTTCTTTGTGTGTGCACTTGTGTGTGTGGGTGTGTATGTGTCAAATCATAATTTGTCGTCTAGGTACACATCGATACACTGAAATCAATAGCATTCAGAACAGAACACAGCAGCGCATGGCCGCAGAAATAATTATGTGTGATAGTGGTACTTCCCCTGAAGATTTTTTTTTTACGAAGCCGCCAAGCAGCATTGGCTTGAAGGTTGGCAACGCATATCTTAGCTACTCGTAATATAATAAATGCGAATATGAGTTTGTTAGTTTGTTTGTTACGTTTTCACGCTAAAACGGCTGAACGGGTTTGCATGAAACTTAGCACATGGGTAGACCATGATCTAGGTTAAGACATAGAATACGTTTTATCGCGGTACATAACGAAACCCCGGGAAAAAGCTAGTACTACTATATCCTAAGTTTGCTTTTGTAGATATCTTTTGCTGGCTAAAAAAATACTATACATTAAATAAGCTGTCGTCCTGTTTGCAAACCTACATCGAACAACAAAAATAATAATATTTATGTATTCGTCCGTAAACCCAAAAAAATATTTGAACATAAAAGCGATTTGAATTTCAAATACAAACAAATAGTCTGTGAATATTTCAAGTTAATTGCTTGGTAACAGTAAAAATTACGATCACAATCGAAATAACGGATCAGTGTGGTAAACGTTAAAAATGGAAGCTTTATTGTTTTATTGTTCAAAACATTGATAGGGGATTAATTTGGTTTGTGATTGTTCACGGTTTTTATTCATGTATGGGACATGAATAAAAACCAATGCTATACATAAATTGGATATTTCAGATTTTAGGTAAAAAAAGTGATTATTAAAAGAGGTGTAAATCAAATCAAAATCATAATATTTATTTCAATAACTTAAAAATACGTTTACATTAGGTCAATAGGGATCCTGGAGCACGTATGGGAGTGGCGCGAGGAGGCGAAACGCCGGGGCGTAAGTCCGCTGCCGCGAGAAATCGCGGCACAGCGGACGGAGCTCCGGCGGGATCTCATGGCGTCATGGAAAGTACGGTTATCGCAACCCAGTGCTGGGCACGCCACGATTGCGGCGATAAGTCCCCTCTGAGGAGTGGCTAGAGAGGCGCCACGGCGTCCTCACCTTCCGCCTGACGCAGGTCCTCACCGGACACGGCAGTTTCGGGAGGTTCCTGTGTCGGATAAGGCGGGAGGAAACGTCCGGGTGTCACCACTGTGTAGATCGCCCGGAGGACACGGTGGAGCATACGGTGGAGGTCTGCCCGGCTTGGGCAGATCACCGCCGTGTCCTCGTGGAGGCGATCGGCGGCAGAGATCTCTCGCGTTCGGCCCTGGTTCAGGCCATGGTACGGAGCGAGAGGGCATGGGCAGCCGTCACCTCCTTCTGCGAAGCAGTAATGCTCGCGAAGGAGGAGGCGGGACGGTTGAGGGAAAGGCAAGTTTCGCGCCCTCTCGCCCCTAGCCGCCGTAGGAGACGCCCTGGGCGTCGGGAATCCCGGGCGGATTTCCGGCCACCGCAGGCGCGGGCTTGCGGACGGTGAGCAATGGGTAGCTCATCGTCCGGTAAGGATCAAGCCCGGGTCGACGGCGCTTTGTATTCCACGCACGCCTCAAAGAGATGTCGTCAGCGCACAGGTAGGGGTCCACTAGGGCCGACGCCTGCCGGGGTCGCGGGAAGGTACTTATGGGTCACCGAGGCCCCCGCAACACAGGCAACAGGAAGGAATACGGGTGGGTTTTCGTCAGTAAGAGTCTGACACACCCTCCCGCTCCACCCAGAGCGGGAGAAGTTATTTGATGATTTCCCACCCTCAACAAAAAAAAAAAGGTCAATAGGGAATATCCATTTAAGTAAGAAATATACTTGTGGTAGGATGTTCCGCTCTTGCACAAGTTACGACTTGCAGTATAAGCTAGACATTCCATTTCAGTAGGTATTACAAAAAAAGTGATATATCTCATAAAAGAAAGGAAAAAAGTATAATTTAGAAATAATAATAATTAATTATAGATTCGTTGTCGTGCGGAGGTGTGTATGAGTTCGTGTCTGTGTGTGTGTGTGTGCGTATTTGCGCGAGTGAGTGTGAGTGTATGTGTGTTTAACGATAGTATATACGAGTAGTATATAATAGGATATGATGTAAGGTAATTACCTAATGAAAGAATGGAGAAGTACTCTCAGGAGATTTTTACCCGGAATTGTAATATTTATAAGCTTATCGTTTGGACTAGGTATATTCTCAATCTCATCGTAAGTTTTGGACTTTAAAGTAAGTGGCGAACTGTGGGTGTACGACAGGTACACCTCTGCCCACCCCTTCGAGGAAACAAGGCGTGATGTTATGTATGTTTTATTGCCTAGCGTATGGTCTTTTAGCAAAAGTTGATTTAACAGGAACGTTGCGAATCATGTATTTCCTTCCCCCTGTCTAGTCGTGAGATCGAAAGTGAGAGATTTTTTTTTAGGATAATTTGGGGACATAAAGTTTTCAAACCGTTCAAATATCAAAAGTTTGGTGTAAAGACTTTCAGTTGGGAACCTAAGCGGCTTAAATAACATAACTTTGCAGTATGAATAAAAGTATTTATTTACATAACCATGATTATTAACATTAACTAAATTAAATTAAAACTACGTTAAGCCTAAAAAAGGCCCTCGGGGCATTGTACCGAGGATGCTGGCGGCATTTCCTCGCTGAATTGCAATGCTGGTGCGTTGCGCGAGAAAGCCGTCAGCTTTTCGGTCACCAGTTACATCAACTAGACGTTTCGCGATTTCCTCAAATAATTTATGCGCACTGGGACCCCATGGACCGAGGGTCTCGACGCCAAAGGGCAAAAAGTTGTACTCTCTGCCAAGGCCTCCATATTTAATAACTTTCAGATTTACGGCATTTTCTGCCGCTGCACCCGCTTTAGAAGTAGTCCGTTGGAGGAGGGACGGTGCCAGTGTGTCTACACAGGTAGCTCTCACACAAGCATCCATCCCAAACTCCACGGGACCAAAGACACACCATCAGGTCTTTTGCCATCATCTCTGACAATGCCAGTCGGCTCAAGAAAAGCAGGCACATTGATGCTGGCAAGAGACCGAACATAACATAACTTTTATAAGTGATCTCTGAGCTCTCTCTAGTTCTAAGTATTTAGTTTTTGTTGCCCCGCCACAGACTGGTAAACAATACGCTAAAATAAAAAAAAAACGCGTAAATATAATTTAGGTTAAATACTAGTTCAAAGCTACGAATCATCTTCTAATGCCAACTGTATTAAAATAGTAGCTCACTATTACATCAGATTTTCTTTAAATATTAAAACAAAGATTCTGATGGTTTTTTAAAGAATAGGTGGAAATCTATACAAGGTGTCGTTTTGTATCGTCGTCAAATTCAAGGAGGTAACTATGCTAATGATTCTCGTCACGAATCAATAATAAAATAAGACCTCTTTTTTGCTTCTCTAATTTTCGGAAATCGGCATGTGTGGGACACGCGGCCCGTGTGATACCGCACTGTTATTGCCCTTTTACATACACACTACCGCATAGGCAACGGGGTGATTCAGTTCTGTGAAAGTAGTGTGTTCTAAAATACTGTCAAACTTAAATAACAAAAAAAACAAGTATGTATTAATTATTGAGCAGGTATCGTAATTTTATTTGATTACATATGTCTTTTATAGCAGCCTCGTGAAATTTGACGAGAATGCAAAACGACACCTTGTATAAATAAATAAAATTGAAGTCTGTTTGTAATGTCAAAATAACAGCTTTTACTAAATTTAAAATATGGAAGTATGTATAAACGGTAAGAATAACAAAAAAAAATATTTCTGTCTGTCTGTTTCTTTCGGCCAATTTCCGAAACGGTTGGACCAATTTTACCAAAACTTTTACTGGGCGATATCTGATGTTATAAAGAGTTACTTAGGCTACTTTTGTTCAATAAAAAAACACGTGGGCGAAGCTGCAGGCAGCAATTAGTACTAAAATACAAAAGATATCGTAATATTAAATTCTCGCGCAACGCATCAGCATTGCAATTCAGCGAGGAATTGCCGCCAGCATCCTCGGTACAATGCCTCGAGGGCCTTTTTTAGGTTTAAGTTAGTTTTAATTTAATTTCTTATATGTTAATAACCATATTGTAATTTGATTAAGTAAATAAACTAATCTACAAAAATATCGTTAAAATATACGAACTATACATAATGTATGCCTAGTGAATCCCTACCGTGTAATTCTACAGAATCCTTAAACACGGCTATTGTTCTAGCTTCAAGAAAAAGGTCACGCCAAAACAAAGGACACAAATGAGACATTTGAATATAAATGAGTAACACATACGCTTAGAAAAATATAAACCAAATTAAGATTTTAAAAGTGTAATATGTATTACATAATGATTCAATAATGAGGGGCTCGTGACTTAATAACAGCCACCCTGGTCAATGGATCAGGTTAACCTACGCTTGCCGCGGTTAATCCATAGATGGGTGACCATCGACTCCTCCGTGCCTCGGAAAGCACGTTAAGCTGTTGGTCCCGGCTATCATTCGTAGATCTTTGACAGTCGTTACGGGTCAGAAGCCCGAAAGTCTGACAAACAGTCTTACAAAAGGTATCGTGTTACCCAGTAACTGGATTGAGGAGGTCAGATAGGTACTCGCTCCCTAGAAAATTCTGCTATTCAGCTGCATCCAGTTAGACAACAAGCCGAGCACGCAGTTGGGAAAAGACTGGACAGACGATGATAATGATTTGATTTTAACTTACATAATTATATTAAATGTCTTGATCAATAGTAAATTAATACATGAACCTATTTCAAGTAACACCATCTAACATTCGGATACGTTCAAAAATTGATTACGCAAGTGGCTACGAAATGTGGCTACGAACTATATGTGCTACGATGTAGCCTACACGCTACGCTCGTAGCCGTCGTAGCAACACATTCGTAGTGCCGAAAAATATCAGGAATGGGATAAAATATATTCGTGCGAAATTCGCGAACCGTGTAAGCTTGTATACGTTCCGACACAATACACTCGGCTTACTCATATGAAGGAATGTGTTATATCGTTGTCAAAACAGATTTACCGTTAACATAACATCACGCATTTATCGGTTATCCTCAAAAGGTTAGGTAACGAGTATAGTATATATAAATAAATAGTACCTACTGTAGAATTATTAATTCTACAATATTTTTGTTTCTATTGATCCTTTTTATAATCATCTCATGTTCAACCTTATTCGCTAGTTCGGACCTTTCATCGTTTTTTTTTTTCTTATTTTGGAATGTTCGAATTTTTATTTTAAAATTTTTTTTTGCTAGTCAAAATTTGTTTTGGAGCGATTTCTCTGCCACGCTGCGTCATAGTCGGTCATATTACGAGTACTCGTACATTTGTCAAATAAAACACCAAACATTTTATTGATTAAATAGTGCTACGTCTTATCTACTAATTAAATGTGGTCACGATTTCAAGGTGGTATTATAATTTGATGTGCAGTCAGGAGCCTGCTCTAATTGAGATAGGCCATTATAGACCAAGGAACTGAAAGAAGTTCCATCAAGCCAGGCTTTCTTTTTTCTGGTTTTATTATTCCCCATTTCATCCTACCAAGTATCATATGGTATGAATTCGCTATACGTGTGCAAAGCTGAGTGATCAGAAGACGTAATTCCAGCAACAATTAACCGTGGTGATCCGGTGTCGGAAGTCTAAGCTACATGACTTCAAGAATGCTACCAGCTAACTACTTTAATTATTGCTATCTTTCATTGTAAACTTAATTTTAAACCTGTAGTTTTCAAATGCACGTCAGATATTAGATTGCCTGTTTCTGACTAACTCAGGACCACGAACAAGGTTTACTTTAGAGCATAGCGCCACAATTTTGCATTAACATAATTATAGCGTGTTCCTGGAAAGCGCTTGTGACCTTAGGGATAATTTTTAAACATGCAGTTCTAGTTCGTGCGCTCACGTTCTAAATCGGGTATGTAAAACAATTTTTTTTTTTCACTAAAATTCAACCGGCATGAGGATTTTTTTTAACCAGTGTATTATTTAATATTACTGATATTTAATCTATGATTCATAATTTTGTTATTTTTTATGATTCTTGGGGTTTTTTTAATATTTTAAACTAAATTATACGTGTAAAATGTCGCGAGTGTTATTTTACACACACAACCATTTTTAGTGCACTTTTAAAACGGACGAGACGGTTTTTAAGGTTCCGTACCTCAAGAGGAAAACGGAACCCTTATAAGATCTGTCTGTCTTTCTGTCTGTCTACCCGTCTGTCATAGCCGATTTGCTCCGAATCTACTGGACCGATTAAGTTGAAATTTGGTACACATATAAATTTCTGTGACCCAAACACGAACATGTAACATAAATAAATGAATTATAGAAATTAAAAAAAAAATGCGAACATATCAAATGCGTATTGTGAGAGTCTCCAATATATATATTTTTATAATTTTTCAATAAATATTTTAGAATGCACCCTCTTAAGTATTTTTGAATGACACTGTGGCGGCATCTACATCGCTATATGCGAACTACGCAACACACTGACCTCACGCAAAATCCTGCATCGCGCAAGCAAAGTTTACCGCGCAAGTACCATATATACAACATCCCGACATCAACCGTTGGGCAGTTGACCACCAGACACAACACCCGTCTGGTCGGAGGATCCTCCCTTTTGTATGGAAGATGAGTGAACTTTACATCCTGTTCCTCATGCCTCTATAACACTGATAGGAATACGTAGGTACAACATACACTGTTAGATAAGGTTTTTGGCGCTCAAATGATGTTGACAGAGGGGCGCTTATGTAAACATTTGTGCAATTGTTTCGTGAAATGTCACTTGAAATGTATTCAATATACAAAATGGTGGCGTTAGTTCGGATTTATGCCACGCGCCACAATAACCTTGTAACAACCACGAATTTACAATTACAACACAGCAAGCTTCGTCGAAGAATCGATAATTATTACATCCATAATAATGAGCTCATGTGTTATTGTTCAAACCGCGAGGGAAACACGCTTCACTTTGATGAATTATTGATTATAAACACTCGATAATTACTGTGTTGTATATCGTAGGTGCGAACTTGGTATTAATCCTTGTGGTGTTTTCTATGCCATCACTATTGAGAATACTCTTTTTAGTCTTATTCAGATGGAGAATAAAACAAATGGATGCTTGTACATATTACCCATTTATATCTATTTATACATAATAATAAAATAGTAACGAAGTCAAACCTGTATGTTTAATATTTTTGAAAAGTTTTTCGAGGCGTGGGAACGAGTCTGATGCCGAAAATATAGTTTTTAGAATGTTTGTTCGTTGCGTTGGTCTGTTTATTTCATGTATGTTCCGGATTGGCGTAAAAACGGCTGCACGGATTTGGATGACATTTGGCACACAGATTATAACCTGGATTAACACATAAGGTAATTCTGGTAGTACGTTCCTATGGGATATTTTTCCGATATCCACGCGGATAGGCAGAAAACACAGAACGCCGTGGGCTAAAATCCTGACATACTCCTTGGGCTTATTCATACATTCCATGTGACAAAGTCTTCCAAAGTTATATAATTTCGTTATAAGCGGAAATTAACAATATCAATTTGTAACCAGCCACCGGTTTAGGTGAATATAGGTATAAAAATAATCTTTTGAAAGATCCCATTGACATACAAAGGTCAAAGAAATTAACAAATAAAACAATGTTGCAACACAAATCAAAACTTTTGATTACAAGAAACAACAACAAACATACTCAGATTATTTGGAAACTTGTTCATGTAACACCAGAAACAAATGAAAATCAAATAAACCAGTAAATTGTTTTAATATATAAACTGGAGACAACAATATAACAATAAATAAAAACACTGGTAATACTAATGTATAGAAGTATTTTGAAAATATCGAATTAATTCTAACATCGTAATAATAAGTGATTTTTTCAAACAAACTAAATAATAGTGATCTCAGGCCAAATAAAAAACCAAGACAAATCGCTGTCATCAGTGACGTGAGGCCAGTTTAGTAAACATGTGTGTACTTAGTGAGGTGGAGTTTGGTTGAAATGGGTTGCAAATGTGTGTGTGTAGAGCGAGGTGTAGTTTTGACATGGCTTCACTGTATTGTTTGCAGCGGTATGCCTTGGTTTTTATTTGGTCTGAGGTAGTGATGGCCGACTACGGGTTTTGTCGATCTTTGACTAGCTATAGTGATTAAACTATTGGATATATTTGACTGATTTTTTGTAAGTAGATAGGGAACGTCATAGGATATACGAAGTTTAATTTATGGTCGTGTTCGCCTTGTGTGATTGATGTAGGATGCATCTTGCTTGATTTACTGAATGTGAAAATTACAGCCTAACTCATATGACTTAATTAACTTTTCCAATCTAAAACTATGACTCATGAAAAACATGAAAAAAAAATGTCTTCTTCTAACTAATGTGGCTTTTTTTTGGGTGGGAAATCATCAAATAACTTCTCCCGCTCTGGCTGGAGTGGGAGGGTGTATCAGACTCTTACTGACTAACACCCACTCGTATTCCTTCCGTTGCCTGTGTTACCAGGGGCCTCGGTAACCCTTTGGTACCTTCCCGCGACCCCGGCAGGCATCGGCCCTAGTGGACCCCTACGCTTGTACTGACGACATCTCTTTGAGGCGCGCGTGGAATACAACGCTACGTCGACCCGGGCCTGGTCCTTACTGGACGGTGAGCTACCCATTGCTCACCGTCCGCAAGCCCGCGCTTACGGTGGCCGGAAATCCACCCGTGATTCCCGACGCCCTGGGCGTCTCCTGCGGCGGCTAGGGGCGAGAGGGCGCGAAATTTGCCTTTCCCTCAACAGCCCCGCCTCCTCCTTCGAGAGCATTACTACTTCGCAGAAGGAGATGACGGCTGCCCAGGCTCTCTCGCTCCGTACCATGGCCTGAACCAGGGCCGGACGCGAGAGATCTCTGCCGCCGATCGCCTCCACGAGGACACGGCGGTGCTCTGCCCAAGCCGGGCAGACCTCCACCGGTGGAGCATATCCACCGTGTCCTCCGGGTGATCCACACAATAACTAATATGGCTTGCATTTCTATCTATGACACAATATTGTGACGTAACTTTTCTAACTTTAAAAATTACACCAATTACAGACATTTTTGAATTGCCAAGGAGTCGGTCAGTTAGAAAGATGAAGCTTGTTGCCCATTCCATGTCAAAGTAGGTACCTATAGAGAAGAACGGGCAAGAAGCTTTACGGACATTCTATAAAATCAAAATATTGTTACAATATATTGGTCATACATAACAAACCATCACGCCTGTTATCCCCGAAGTGTAAGACAGAATTGTACCAATGGCTCGCCCCCCACATTTCCCCAGTTATGTTTAAATGTGTTACAAGGGATTTAAACATGTGCGGGGCGAGCCAATTGCCATCAACTGGGCGCAAATCCAGACTCCGGGCTCCTAAGCAATAGATAAATAGATAGATCGAATACTCTTTATTATGTACACCATAAAAATTACAGCTATAAATGTAGAAATTTTACATAGGTTGCAACCTTTGGATGGATTAGGGGGGAAAGGAGAGACAATATTGCAGGTAGTCTGTAGTGTACCATTCACATATATACAATAAATACATACATACATTAAATATATGAAAATTATTTTATAACGGAGACCATTCGGATTTTTTGAAACCGTGACGTCAGCAGAGCCGACGTCACCATCTCTACCGCTAGGCTCACTCGTTGCAAAAATGAATACACACAATCTATTTAGCTTAGCTTTATTCTTATTACTGGGAATCACAATTAAAAACAGTCTTAAAATCTAAAATAATAATTGTAATCGTACTCACAAGATATTTTAGTGAAAACACCTCTTGTCCTTACAAAATTCTCCTTCTGAATGTGTCCTCGCAGCGGCTCGCCATTTTTTTAAATCTTAATACCTATCTAAAAAATGGCGTCGTCGTTGCGAAGTCATTACACTTATTTTTTAACAAATTGCAAGTAACATTGATTGAAGTAACAAATTATGATTTCTTAATTCATTTTACTATTTTTAGCACTTGATTTTAACATTGAATTAATTCTCTGTTACTTAAAACAATTAAATATTTTAAGCATGCGCCATGTTTTCCGCTTGGACAACAGTAGTTCAATCAACTGTTTCCGTTAAACAAAAATTAACTAAAAATCATTTTAAAATTTACGCATATCGCTTATTAATCAAGAAATGAATTTAGCAATAGATAACTTGTTTTGAAACCTAAGTTTGAATAAACATCCAGTTATGGTTTGCAGTTATAGTAACTGCAAATTATAACACGGCTTTTTACATTGAAAAGTAGCAAACTGACTACACAAATCAAATCTAAACTATTTTAAAAATATCCAAACATATTTAACTATTAATTTTGAACTTAAAGTTAATATTATTACATTTTACGTTGGGCTTGCGTCGACATATAATATATTCAATAATAATTAATCACATAACTAGCGCTAAGAATCAAAACAGGTACAAAGAACAAAGAAAATAAAAGTATGTTTAAGGAGAGAGATAGTGTTTTTTACCATAATTTCAAAAATGGACAGAGATGGCAATTTCTGATGGAATACCAAGTAACGCTTTTTATTCTTTATACATCTTTATATTCCCATATTTATATTATCTTTGATTATTATTGGAATAACTTAAACAGACTTTATTATTTACGAGTACTTACTCGTACTACGATATGTTTTATCAATTAAATATTAACTAGGTACAAAAAAATAAGGTCAAACGTCAAACTCGAAATTGAGAACTTTTATCGGGTCTGACATTAAAATGACATTTGAATTTATGCAATTTATTTATGTATGCTTTTCACTAGTTTATTATCCCTTCTGAGCGCAACTTTTAAAGTTAAAATATTATTTTAAGAATTTTTTAAGACCCTTAGGCGACATCTCCATAGATGAGAGAATTGCGGCGATAGTCACGCTGTGCCTTCAAATTATCGCCGCGACGACATCTCCATGTGGAGATTGATTCTTAGAGATTCTATAGATTTTGATGTCACGGGGAGACTATCGTCGCGACTATCTCGCCCGTGAAGGTGGCGCCTAAATGTTGATTTTCAGACTACTGACTTGTCAGGGTAAGTGTCAGATTTTTAATCTGACAGCTACAGATTTTAAGTAAAAGTTCGTTTTAGGTACCTACTGGCTACTGATAAGGGTAGTGTGAACAGCATCGTAAAGAAAATTGAAAAAAAGCAAGGGCCTGGCAAGCACTGATTATACGCTTACACAAAAGTAATAATCAAAATCGGCTCATCCGTTCAGGAGCTATGAATCCACAGACAGACACACAGATACAAAATACAAACTTATAACACCCCTCTTTTTCGTCCGGGGTTAAAAATAGTACTTAGTAAACTAAGATTTAAAAAAAATTAAATTCGGTACATCCTGGGTTTCGATCACACAAACTCCTTAAACAATAAACGTTACACATTAAATAAACCCTAGCTCTAAACCGAATACCACAACATAGACTAAAACAATAAACGTGGAAATTAAGCTCTAAACCGCTGTAAACCTGTAAACAGAGTATTAAAACTTTAGTAGCAAGTGATAAACTTTATAGTGTTTTACAAATTGTTGGCGGTTGTAGACGAGGCTTTATTGAGTATTAGGTTAACTAGGATCTTTAAGTTACAGGTAATGTATAACTAGTTTTAGTACTTGACTAGTAAAGATGGTTTCAAGCCCTTAGGGCCTGTGCACACCGCGTTTTTTAAACGCGCCGTTGACGCGCGCTTTGAAACGTGCGTCGACGGCGCGCTTTTATCCTATAGAAGGTATACAGGCTGCGTCTGACTCGCGTGCGTATCGCGTCTGTATCGCTACAAACGCGCGTCAACGGCGCGTTTAAAAAACGTGGTGTGCACAGGCCCAATGTAGACTGTTTAACTGTTTGAGGCATGAAGAGCAGTCTCTAAAGGTTTCTATCGAGTTACGAGCACGTATAAGACTCTTATGACTAAATAAGTATGAAGAAAAGCCGCACGGGTCGCGGTCGACCCGTGCGGCTTTTCTTCATACTTGCTTGACCTGATCGGTATCAGGTCAAGAATAGAATAGAATAGAATAGAATAGAATACTCTTTATTATGTACACCATAAAAATTACAGATACAAATGTTGAAATTTTACAAGGGGTGACACAATGGGCGGTCTTATCGCTAAAAGCGATCTTTTACAGACAACCTTTCAAGTCACGCTACGCTTGTAACCTGTCAAGCTACGCTTGCCGCGGTTGGTCCGTGGATGGGTGACCATCTTTACATATCAAGACCCCTGCGTGCCTCGGAAAACACGTTAAGCCGTTGGTCCCGGCTGTCATTTGTAGATCTGTGACAGTCGTTACGAGTCGTCAGAAGCCCGAAAGTCTGAAAACCAGTATCCCAGTAACTGGGTTGTGGAGGTCAGAAAGGCAGTCACTCCATGTAAAATACTGGTATTCCGGTGCATCCCGTCAGACTGGACTCCGACCCCAACGTAGTTGGAAAAAGGCTAGGCAGATGATGATGTATAAAAATATAATTCCAAGATGTATGTAGGTATCTAAAACATACATTTTGTTCCTAACCTCAGTAGCGGCAGTTCTAATAACTCCCGCTACTGACACTAGTTGAAATCCTTTTTTTTGTTAAATTTATTATTTCAGTTCGGACAACAATATAGTCCAATTTGTTAGTAAAATACCTTATCACAAGTGTTAGTAGAATTTTGCAATTTACCCGTTAAGTACAAATATTAATAACATAACAAATAAATAATAAATAAATAATAAATAAGTAATAAATAAATAATAAATAAATAATTTAGAGCAGTGGTGGCCCAGTGGTAACGGCCGTGACTTACGAGTTGTAGGTCGTAAGTTCGAGCCCGGACAGGCGCTTTACTTTGTGTAAATTATTTCATCACCATTGCTCTCAAAACGGTGAAGGAAAACATCGTGAGGAAACCGGCATGTCCTAGAACCAAAAATTTGAAGACGTGTGACATCTACCAACCCACACTGGGCCCGCGTGGTGGATTACGGCTCACTCCCTCTCACAGAGAGGAGGCCTGTGTCCCAGCAATGGGAACATTATAGGCTGATTATGTAAATAAATAATAAATAAATAAATAACAATATAAGATACCGTCACGCCTGTAATCGCCGAAGGGTTGGGCAGAGGTGTACCTATAGTACACCCACATTTCGCCAGTTACGAGTATGTTTTAAGTCCCATGTATTAGGGGGCGAACCTATAATTGCCATCGACCAGGCAAACATCAAGAAACTAATTTCTGTCGCAGAGCGGCCCTAAACGAACCGTAAAAGCAAAACTAAATATTTACAGGTCAATTGACAACACCCGATAAAGGTCAGTGACCTATTCATAGCCCCCGACAATGGGGCAATATGGCCTATAAAACCTGTCAACATCAATTACCTACTTACACCGAACAAACAGCATTTTCTTTTTTAAGTCCTTTTAATATATAATTAAACATATATTATATAAATAACATATAATTGTATGTGAGTATATTACACATTTTTTTTTTGTAATATTTTTACAACATTTTTTTCTGAAAGGCTGTAATGTAAACTGACGTGTTTACAGCACGTTGTATTGACACCTAATTTTTCGCCTGAAATAAGGTTTTCTAAAAGGTTATACACACGGCCAAATTGTTTTAAATATTCTTTACCAAAAACAAAGACTTTTAAAACGTCGACACAAACAGCCTCGTTGGTCTAGTGTTTGCATGCGCTACTGCTGAGCATGAGGTCCTGGGTTCGATTCCCAGGTCGGGCAATGTGTTATTTGGTTTTTCTATCTGGGATTTCTCAGTAGCAGCCGGAGTCTGGATTTTTGCCCGGTTGATGGCAATAGGCTCGTTCCCTATTACATGGGAATTAAACATAACTGGCATATACAATTTGTAACAAAAACCCTGTTGTTCCCTTCTACCTACGTTTTAAGAATCGGTTTACTAAGCGATAAAGCAAGTCATTTATAAAAAACTGTACAATAAAAAAAATTAAAATAAATATTTAATTATTAATATTTGTAATGTTTAATCGATTTGTTACCTCTGCAATTCTTCATGAAGCGATGACGCGAAACCAGAAGTAGATAGAACGTTCCCACCCTGTCTTTGATCGGTACCGCCGCGCCGCCGATTATCTACCTATTTTTCTACACAAGTTCGTGACCTTGGCAGCTATCACTTTAATGAATTAATCTTTGAAAATCTTGGTTTACACAGTATTTTTAAGCACAATTGATAATTGTTAAAACTACATTTAACACTTCACTACGGTAAAAAAAAAACAAATTCGCCACGTCTGTCACATAAAACCTGATATACCTATTTACATTTTATTGAATTTATTTATTATGATATCTAATTGACGGCCATGGAGTTGCTGTTCGATATGACCACCTTGTACCTCTACACTTCTTGGCTCATAGTCGGAGGGAAGTAGTGATTGGACACGACAATAGTGAAATGGGTGCTGGCCATCTTCTTTGAGTACTCTCCTAACGCGCATATGATTTACTCCGAGTTCGTATCCCACTGAGCGTGTACTTCGCGTTGGATCGTGCTCAAACAAGTCCAAGACTTCTGTCTCGATTCCTCGGTCTGCCTGCGTCAGCTCGATATCAAGTCTCGCCCGTGCACATTGCCGGTATTGTACGTACGTATGTGCAAACGTTGGAATGCCATCGCCGACGGTAATGATCGCAAAACGTTCTTGGTAGAGTCTGCGTGCTTCTGCATAATTGCAGTCACATTTCCGAAGACACATCAACATTTTAAAATATTCTACGTTAGAATAAGACATTGTAAACGTTTACGTAAACAAAACACAATTCACTCACTATGTAGGTCAACAATAACATCCATTCTGAAGGAAGGATTCGCAGGTAGACGGGTGGCGGGGCGGCGGGGTAGGCAGGCACGTGGTACCGACCCGCCGAGTTTTTGTCAGCATCTTTTGTCGCATTCAAAGAAAGCCGCCGAGCTAGTAGGCTATTTAGCGAAATAAAGATGTACTTGTAAAATCAGATACTGTAAACATTTTTTTGAATGTGTCGATTTTAATAGTTATTTGATTTGACCTCTCGACTAGCCAATGCTTATTTTTTAAATTATAATTTCATCAATGTTCTGCTTATAGGTAAATGTATACGTTCCTAAAAGGAACAACAGGGTTTTTGTTACATATTGTATATGTGGGTGTTACTATAGATACTCTTCTACCCAGCCCTTCAGGGAAACAAGGCGTGATTTCGTGTAATATCGACATCAAAAGTTTTGATTCGGTTTTTAGTTGTCAAGCTTATCGTGTTTAATTTGACAGCTAGAACTGTCACAACTTCACCGGTTTTAGACAGTTTTTCGAAGTGTCATTCAAACTTCGTATAACTTTCAGTTATTATGGCTGATCCATGGATATTTTTGTTTAATTTGCGCTACTTGGGTTTAGTTTACATAAAGTAGAATGACGATCACTTGCTGACCAATTTATTTCTATCTTGACCGTACGTACAACAATTATTGTGTGCTAGGCTTGATGGTTTTATGAGGCGGCTATTTTCTGCTTCTTCTTTACTCGTAATTAGTTCAGATCGTCATTATCTTCCTGCTCTCATCCCATGTTATACTCACCGGCACGTAACTTGGTAAGAGTTTTTAGAGGTTTCTCTCCGTTCTTTAACTTTGTTCTACACAGAGATGTTTAAAAATAAATGATTGCAATAACCATAGAAGAATGACAAGCAATAAAAGTGTTTTTTTTTTGTTGCACTAAGTGTACATGCGTGAACTTATTCCCACAACACCAAAACTTTGCTAAGTTACGTGCCGGCGACTATACTTAGTTACATAATTTATTATGTACCCATAATTACAAGTAGTTCTGCAAACAGTTAACCTCGCGAGCACAAACTTTTTTGCAACAATTAATATACCAGTTAAGTTATTTTAAACGAGATACATATTTTACTATGTTAACAATCCCTATCTAGTAGTTACTTGTAATTTTAGAGTTTGGAGGCGAAAATATTTTATTCTACCAACGGGCTTCTATGATTAGACGGTGACTGACCTACATTTTTCCTATCAAAAAAACATGACAACGTTCAATAGGTAAAATTCTAATTAATAAAACAGAAAAATTATGAGTAAAAATTTGTAGGCCGACTAGGAAAATTAACTAGTTAGGTTTTAATTGGCAGAGGTAACGCTGCAGCCTAGTTTTGTAATGAGAAGGTGGTCCCAGTAGCTCCATCAATCCCTAGTAGAGAGCGCCGATTCTACTGGTAGAAATTCAAAAGTGAGCAATTTACTGCATTTTGAGGAGTTATTCTGCTCGTTCGCCGAAGATCCTCATTAGATCTTCAACAAATTTCTACGAGAGCAAATTAAAGTAACTTTTTTTAACGAAATCAGATCTCATAAGGCAGTGATATCCAGTAGCCCCCTTTTTGCCCCTTCTTGGAGGTAGTACCCCTCCAATCATAAATCCCCGACGACAAAAAAAAAATAAAGCCTTAAAATCTGTATACTAAGTTTCGTCCAGATCGGTAGTAAAATACGACCTGTAGAGGAGTAGCAACTAACTGACAGAGGAAAGAAAATTTTGCCAGACTTGAAGAAGAGACGCTTCGCTCGATCAGTCAATGGGGAGAATCTAAATATCTTTCGAATTGGTCAAGGTCACTGAGCTTAGGCAAATAAGTTAATACCGTTAAAAAAATATTTTAATAAAAAAATTTAAACCTTCTCAAATAGCCTACAGGCACTGCCAAAAAGTAGGACCCGCGTCCTTGTAAAAAAAAATACTCGGGCGTGAATTTCCTCTTAAAACCTTTTTTGCTGAAAAAAGGTTTCCTTAAACATTCCAAGATGTTCATGGCTCCTCGATTACGACCCGTCGATACAACACAAGAGGGTACTCTTAGGACTTCAAAAGAAATAAGATGGTATCCAATTTAAATATTCAATTTGTTTTTTTAATCTGGCAACTTTACCTAACCGACCGTACTGTATCGCTAGGGACAGTTTTTGTTATGCTAGAAATACTCTCGCATGGTCGTTGGAGACTTTTTTTTTTTGAGGGTGGGAAATCATCAAATAACTTCTCCCGCTCTGGGCGGAGCGGGAGGGTGTGTCAGACTCTTACTGACTAAAACCCACCCATATTCCTTCCTGTTGCCTGTGTTGCCAGGGGACTCGGTGACCCAAAGTACCTTCCCGCGACCCCGGCAGGCATCGGCCCTAGTGATCCCCTACATTTGTGCTGACATCTCTTTGAGGCGCGCGTGGAATACGACGCGCCGTCGACCCGGGCCTGGTCCTTGCCGGACGGTGTCGTTGGAGCCTACCTTCGTTTAACTGTATCTTTATTTAAACTAAGTATTTTTTCATTCCCGTCTCCTTCGTACTTGTCTACGTAACAGAGTAACACTTGCTAGAAAATAAATTCTTGAAGCGAAACGTAACAAATTGGTTAAAAAAAAAGATAAAACAAAACAAAACATAGTCAGCAAAGCAAGGTAGTTGCAGCATGAATTAACACGTCCATTGGATTGCTAAAACATTTTACTGCAAAAACTTAAGAGTCAAAAAACAACACAGGATAAGCGCTAAATATCCCAGGCTCGGAAAGTTCTGTTCCACTTATCATTCAAGATAAAGACGTAGAGAATACCAACCATGAAGTTGACTGGCAATCTAGAAGAATACGCACCACTGCCCACTCCCTCAGTTGTCATCATCATCTGCCGTTGGGATCGACTTTCAGACTAATCAGATACACCTGAATACCAGTTTTTTACAAGGAGCGACTACCTCTCTGACCTACACAACCCAGTTACTGGGTATACGATACCCTTTGGTAAGGTTGTCAGACTTTCGGACTTCTGACGACCCGTAACAGCTGCCGACGATCCACAAATGACAGCTCGGACCAACGGCTTAACGTGTTTTCCAAGGCACGGAGGGGTCTTAATATGTAAAGATGGCCACCCATCCACGGACCAACCGCGGCAAGCGGAGCTTAACCTGATCGATCGACCCGTGCGGCTGTGATTACGTAGCCACTTCTCTAGTTGTATGGAAGTGAAAGTGGCCATAGCGGTCGAATGACCAGTGCTAACAAGGCGGCATTAGTGATGGGGAATAATACATTTATCGAAAAAAAAGGTATCGATACTATAGTTACTCATTAGTGAGTAGTGTCGGGATAATATTATATTGATTATTTCTTAGTAAGTATCAAAATAATGTTTATTGAATAAACAACTCACCTATGAAATAATTGGGGAGCTGATAAGTGTCGTCACACTAATTGCGTGATAAACTTAATCACAATCGTTTCTATTTTGACCGTTGGATAACTTCCATTGCTAGTAACAATTGTCGTGAAAATGTATTTAAAAACATAAACATAGTTGAAATGCTAAACTGAAGGCGACTGTGTTGTTTTTCGACTTACGTACTTAAAACGCACATTTTTTTGAAACACTGATGATTAAAGTTATCGAATTGATTGCTATATCAGTAGGATAAGGTTCCCAACCATACTGTTAATCGGAATTAATGTCAGACAAAATGAATTATATATATATTTTTTTTCTGTTCTGTTTTTAATCTTTTGACAAAAACTAAATTAAATTAAAACTAAGTGAGGCCTAAAAAAGGCCCTCGGGGCATTGTACCGAGGATGCTGGCGGCATTTCCTCGCTGAATTGCAATGCTGATGCGTTGCGCGTGAAAGCCGCCAGCTTTTCGGTCACCAGTTTTGACATTATATGATTTAGAATCATTTGCCGACATTTAATATACTCGTATCTTTTGACATTATACCTAAAACTGTTTGACATTAGATTTGAAACTGTTTGACACTTTATTTGAACTTTGCTTTAACTAATAATTCATAGATTTATTTTGTATTTTTTTTTTGTATTTGTATGTACATAGATTGCATGTAGCCTGTATTCAACACAATGTGAATTATTTATGAAGAAATAAAATGAAATGAATGTTAAAACAGTATTATATTGTTTTTCACTCTATAATACTGTTTACTGTTCAACAATAATAAAGTATATAAATATACTGTTTTTACCGATATACAGAGCTATACCTAAATAAATAGTTTAATGTACTACGTAGAACATCGTGCATGCACCTGGGCGTGGGAGCGGTGAATCAGCTAGCCTTAATTTCAGAATGAAACTGTTAATGTCTCGAAAAAACAAGTTGGGGGAAAATATACGTCACATCCACGCAAAACGGCCGTCTCTCAGCATAATGCTGCGACCCTATGTGAGACGAGCCCTAGCGCTGGTTTTCAGCGACAGCCGTAATAGCCACCAATACTAAGCGAGAATCACTTTAAAAGTATCGCGTACATTACTAAGTACGCGTAACAAAAAAAAAACGAGCCTTATTCACACATTATGATGTGGAATATCTGACATCTCGCCTTGGTAATAAGCAACTGAGTAGCGACCGAAATTTAACCTCAAAGTTTAAAAGCTAAATACTTAAATATTTATTCGAATAATTATTCATTACTATTGGTCGCCCACTGGTCGAAATTCGACCCCCTCTACTTACAATCATACTATGTACTTACTGATTCTATGAGTACACTAATTCCATGCTATTATAAAGTACTTACTAATTCCATGTTATTAATAAGTACCTACTTATTCCATGCTCAAGCTGTCACTTCCTGTTACACACTTCCGTCCCTTTTAAAGAGCGAGAGGAAAGATGTTACACATTAAAAAAACCAGCCAAGTACGTGTCAGACCACGTATAATGAAGGGTTCCGTAGTTGGAAAGTTGGGATGAATTTATCCCAAAAACAAACTGTGTAGTTGAAAAATATGTTCTCCTATACATCGATATATGCCACGGTCAATTCTCCAACTGCAAATTTAAGGTCGAATTTGGTCGACTATAACTCGTTAACTTGTAAAGTTTACTTAGCTGTGATAGTTTTCCTTTTAATTTCATTATATGTACTACTGCCATGAATTTTTTCACATCTCCATAAACAACCATTTAGCTGGCAGGGGGACACTTGACTCTAACAAAAATTTTCACTTTATTGCTTAATAATACGCAAGCGGTTCCCTGAATCGAAAAGTGGTGTTCACAGACCCGCAATATTTTTGAACGACCTTTCCAACGATACATCATACATCCACACCACGGGGTAGACGAGAAAAAAATATCATCCCCACATTACATGCAAGGGAGGTACCCTAAAAAAAAGATTTTATTTTAGCACTTTTTTCGGCGTCAATAATATGTATACCTATGCTAATTACAGCTTTCTAGTACTAAGCGTCTCTGAGCTACAGAGGGGACAGACAAACAGACAGACAGACGGACATGGCGAAACTATAAGGGTTCCTTGTTTACTACAGAACTCTAAAAACGACACAACACAAACATCGATACTTTTTTTCGGCACCCTACTTCAACTGTAATTAAACTAGCAAGTCACAGACTGAACAAGCCACGTGTATTGATTTTAGTTAACTGTGGACTGACGTCGTTCGGCCCAGGCGGCTTTGTTTAGCTTCGTCGGATGGGCGTGGAATAATTAATTAGTACGTATTACTTACTGATTAGTTGAGAGGTCATTGGGAGTTTTTGTTGAGTGTTAGTGTATTGTGACGGAGACTAATGTCTCTCTCTATTCGAGGTGGATGGGAAAAATGTTGAAATAAAAAACATCCGACTTCGTAAAAGTCGGAGGCAATAGGTCTTTATTGTTTTTGAGAAGATGCCTCCAACAAAGCAATAAAGACGAATCTAGCGACATAATATCATTCATCAAAATCGGTTCAGCCGTTAAGTAGTTACAAGGGAACGTGGGGACGGAGATACATACATACAAACAGGTCAAACACATAACACTCCTTTTTTTGGCTACATCGCAGTCGGGTAAAAAGAAAACACCTATCATCACGCCTAGTTTCCTCGAAGTGTTAGGCAGAGTGTACGTATAATAAACCAACATTTCGCCAGTTATGAGATAAAGTTTAGGTGGAGTTTTTTTTAGATAAAAATGAATGCTTTAGTAAGTACCTACACAGTGTAAAAAAAATATTAATTTGTGCAAAGTTTGATAAGCTTTTTGTTAGAAAATACTTAAAGGATTTGGCGGCTAGACAAAAGTTTTTCATGATAAACACAACATGTAGCCTGTAATTCGTGAAATGTTATACAGAGTTGCACCTATAGTACACCAAAATTTCGCCAGTGACATTTATTACCGGGCGCGCCTGTTTATCATCACGATAGTTTAAGTGTAGGTTTAAATAGCAATGATTTCAAATAAATAGTATGGTGCAGAATATTACTTGAATATCTATTGTGAAAGATATTCATATTATAGATATTAGAGGGGCTTGTGGCTAAGTAATAACAGCCGCACGGGTCAATCGATCAGGTTAAACTATGCTTGCCGCGGTTGGTTCGTGGATAGGTTACCATCTTTACATACCAAGACCCCTCCGTGCCTCCGAAAGCATGATAAACCGTTGGTCCTGGCTCTCATTCATGGATCTTTGACAGTCGTTACGGGTCGTCAGAAGCCCGAAAGTCTGACAACCAGTTTTACCAAGGGGTATGTTATTACCCAGTAACTGGGTTGTGGAGGTCAGATACGCAGTCGCTCCATGTAAAATACTGGTATTCAGCTGCTTCCGGTAAGACTGGAAGGAAGCCGACCCCAACGTAGTTAGGAAAAGCTAAGCAGATGATGGTGATCTATTTTGAAAGATGATATGGCTAGAAAGGGAGTAACTACCGAGAAGACGACTGATAAAGAAGTACGTAAGAAAAAGACAAGGGATAAGGACAGGGGGGTAACCATCACCTCTTAAAGCAGTATTATTATAATATTACTTCACAGTGGGAAAGCGATGGAGCTGTACAGGACTTATAGCTTCATCTCTTTCTCACGCTGAAGAAATATTGAAATAATACTGCTATAAGAGGTGATGGTTACCCCCCTGGAGAATAATGATCCATTCCGATACCACCATCAATTTTGAATAAAATATTATAAGAACTCAATCTCACCTAAACATCCAATATAAAGTCTCAAAGTATTTACTTTTAAATTTCCTCTCCACAGCGCGTTACTTTTCAAACTACTCAACAACTTGTACTTTCAAACGCGTCCGTAACTTTGAACTCAGTGTAAAAGTAACGAAATGGAATAAGTTTATAACCTGGGGCGGCCATTTTAACTAGCCGTTAGACTAAAGATGTCCTGATTAGATAGAACTATGGTAATGCTCTTGTGTTAGCTCTGTCTGCAAAAAGAAGACAAGTTAATTTAAAAAAAACCGTCCAAGTGCGATTCGGACCTCGCACAATGAAGGGTTCCGTAGTTAGGATGAATTTATTCCAAGAAGTAACTTAAATTTGTAATTGAAAAAATGTTCTCCCATACATCGATATATGTACGTCACCGTCAAGTTTCCAACAGCAAATCTATGTTTGTAATCGCAAAATATATATATATGTCGGAAATACGTTAGTCACTCGTTTGACTTATCGGGACGCCATCGCCACCAAGCGGCGCTCGACAGAGTCTACAATATAACGCTCGACCCGTGTTAAGTGCAGTTTGCCGGAGGCGGTCAAGGAGTGAACACGTTTAGAAACTGTCGCGCGTTCCGTATACTCGTAGTTGTGTCGTGTACCTAAAGTGTGTGAATAGCCAGTGTGATTATTTGATCGTAAATTATAATTTGATTTAAACTGCAAATGGTTTTTTTATTGTGCAATAACCAACACTTCCCATTGTACGCCCACAGTAGTTAAAATAGCTCGTCATGCTCGTGAACGGGCGCCGTTAGTTGGGACTGGTCACCTCTTAGCGTCCTCGGCTTATTTGTAATTTTTTTATTTAGAAATTGTTTTTGTTTCTCTTTTTACTATGGGCGCGTTTTTTTTATTTTACATCGTCCTCACATTTAGTTAAAATTTCAACATTATTTTTGTACTAATCTTTATGTATCAATTTAATTTAAAAGAGTGTCCATGGAGTTTCTTGCCCGTTCTTCTCCATAGGTACCTACTACGCTTTGGAATGGGCAAATAGCTTCATATTTCTAACTGACCGACTCCTTGACAATTCAAAAGTGCCTATAAATGGTTTAATTGAAATAAATGCTTTGAGTTTGAGTTTGAATATGGCTGATGATAACGGGAGAGACGTACCTTCTCCTTCATATATATAAATGATAAACATACAAATTAACGATTTTCGGATTTTTTCCTTTATTTGTGCCAAATCTCATGATTCTAGGTCAACGGGAAGTACCCTATGGCTTTTGATTTATTTGCATTATCAAAATATGTCGCATAAATCGCCGTATTATTATATTGCGTTGATTTAGAAGCTTGATTTTTTTAGACCCCCAAAGAACCGTAGACTTACGTATTTGATATTAATTTCAACTTTTTACCTTTAAGTGTTCCTGAGAAAGGGTCTTGACAGATTTTTTTTAAATCATGATTGGCCTGTGCAGTGGGTTAGCGCTCGACTCTCATGTACAAGGTTGTGGGTTCAAATCCGAGCAAGTAGCAATTCATATACTTTCTGAATTTATCTTGGACACTACTGACATCGCTTAGTATGTACTAGAAAGCTGTAATTTGGTACCGGTATACATATTAATTACGCCGACAATATGCTAAAATAAGCTTGAAAAAATATTTTTTTAAGGAGGTACCTTGCACGTAATGTGGGAATGATATTTTTTTTCTCGTCTACCCATGGTGTGAGGTATAGTTAGATAGGCCGTTCAAAAATATTGCAGGTCTGTCAACACCACTTTTCGATTCAAGGATCCGCTTGCGTAATATTAAGCATTAATTGGTCAAGGACAGCTAATGAGACACAATTGATTTTCTATTGTTTGACTCCGAATCGGAGTCGCGCGGGGCTTAACAGGTAGTGCTAATTTTTGTTAGAGTCAAGTGTCCCCCCCCCCCCCCCTGCCAGCTAAATGGTTGTTTATGTAGATGTGAAAAAATCATGGCAGTAGTCGACCAACTTAAATTTGCAGTTGGAGAATTGATTGTGACATTATAATATTTATTTACATAATCAAATTACAAGATGATATTAACATTAACTAAATTAAATTAAAACTAAGTTAAGCCTAATTGTGACATATATCAACCTCATCTAGCTTTATTTTAAAAATATGATTGATGTGTAAAAGTGTTTGTACAAACCTACTTACAGAAAATAAATCATTTATCATTGTCATTTATCATTTATCGACGTATGGGAGAACACGTTCTTCAACTACAATGCTAAATTCTTTTTTAGTATAGATTCATACCAACTTCCCAACTATGAAAGACATCATTGTGCGTGGTCCAACACGCACTTGGCTGGTTTTTTTATTTTCATTTTTGTCTTTTTTTATGTGTCTATGAGTGTTTTTTTAGTTTTATTTGTGATCTCCTGTGCGAGTCCCGATAAATACGTTTTTTCTTTCTTTTCTTTCTTTCTTTTCAGAATAAAAGTATAAATCTCATTATGCGTAAACACCCAAACCTGTAGTAGTTCATAGACAAATATCATAATTCTCATCTATGGGGGCATGACAATTACGACATGGAAATCAATCCCCCATTATGAAATGTCAACCGTGCATTAATTGTTCACAGTGCATTTTCATTCACATTCATTCATCCTGAAATGACATGTCATGTTGATTGAGTGATTGTTCTCTGATTCCGATAAACTTTGAATCATTATTCAAAGTTGTCGCAATTTCAAGTAGGTACAGTCATATTGACTTTTGGTGTGTACCTACTAGCAACAGTGTTAGGAAAGCTCAAATGACCCATGTAAAGTGAAATAAAATGAATTGTTTATTAAACTAAGTACCAACTTAAATTGTCCGTATATTCAAATCAAAACTTCCATTCTATGAGTTGTTTTTTTATTTTTATTTAATAACTTTAAAACTAATATACCCTAGATAATATACAATATTGATGCTACTAACTATTTACACTAGGTACTAAATTATATTACTAACTAAATATACAAAAAACAAAAGGACACTTAGGCGTCGAAGTACTCGTCCGCATCGCTGTCATCCGGAAACGTGCCCGAAGACTGGCAGCATTGCCACGTTGAATGGCGAATAAACGTTTATAAATTATTGCAACGTTTTATACATTAGTTCAAACGCGGCAAATTGACCTATATACAAGGTCAAGTTAAGTTAGATAGAGAAACTCCGCAGACCTCGATACCTAAATATGATACAACAAAAAAAAATATCAGTTGACTTTTTCTTCGGTAATTTATTGGAGTTTATTTTATTTTATTTTATTTATTAAGGAAAACCAACAATTACACACTACACATGGTTAACAATAGCTAATAATCCAGGTATATCAGTGCGTAACTAACTACGTTATCCACATATTACACATTAGAATTGTAATTTGGAAGTGCACGAGTACAACATTACTAATTAATCGTACAAATGAGTAAATCTTATTCTTATAATACTAAAAATTATACATATATTATATAAAAATAAAATACGGTTAAATACGGTTTATAATCTGTTTATTCGATAATTTTAAGTAAATCAATGCGAATTTAGGTTTGGATTTTAGGTTTGCGAATGTTTGTGAGTTAAGTCGGTTACTTAAAATATCAGTTTAAAAAATGAGTTTTGTTTTGTGTAAACTTCACAGACGTAATGGGTATCCATAACTAAACACGATAAAATAAATTAAATACTGATTTACTCCAACTCATACTTTAAGTAACTATATTACCAGCGATTATTGACCCCATAAAAATAAAATCACAAAATCTTTATTTATTTTATTTCAGCGTTAGATATTACTTTGCTAGCTGAATAAACAATTAATTTCCTTTACTATTTGTAAAGAAGTATTTCGGGGAATATCCCCCGGACTAGTGCAATAGGATCATAGCTTTATTTTCATGATAAGTTGAAAAACAGTCTTATCTGATGGCACTCACCATTTTTTAAGGCATTTATTTAATCGAACCTCAAATAATTACCTTTTCAAAATCAAAAGTCATTTAATCAAACTAGGCTGAGAATCAGCACTTTTCGAACGTCAAAATTACATAGATAGTCCCCCAAAAAGCCCACCCTTCACCACTTCATAGTGCTTTCGCTGGGAAGAAGAAGTGGCGCAACAAACTCTCCAGCAGCACACCTGTCTGTTCAGTTAGAAAAACTTGATTCTATATAATAGTATGCAAAATAATTTACATTACGCAACAGAAAACATTAAACTAAATAATTTGCCATATGTCAACTAGCACATGCCACTATACAAATAAAAAAACCACAACAAAAAACAAACAACAAAAGTTACACCATATTTCAGGTTATTGGTTTATCCCCGCCTGCGATATCAAAATTCTATCATTACAGTGGTTGCTTTTTCTCTTTTCAGTTAGGTATGTGTTTTTGCAGTCGGGTTTTTTGTTTTTTAAATAATTTGTTTTATTTCAAGCTTTTTAGTTTTATTAATAAATCTATATAGAATATATGGAATTGACTCATTACTAGCTTTTATGTGATATCAATATTGTCGTAATTTATAAAAAAAAATCGTTTCGCTTACTTTTTTTTTGTAATCGCAGATGCAATATATAAAAATTATATAGCCTATGTCACTCCCACAATGAAGACAAATCTAGCGATACCTCATATGTTAAAATCCATCAAGCCGTTTAGGCTACAGAGCGTGCCAAAGAAATAGACATACATACATACATACATACTCTCGAAAAACATGACCATCCTTCTGGGGCAGTCGGGTAAAAACTATATGCTTAGAAATAAAAACTAAAAACGTAAAGGCATAGGCATAAAGGGCGTGCCCGCTCACATAAAGCTATACCTGTAACTCGAAGTCACAATGGATCACAGAACACTTATACTCAGAGAGATGCAATGGATAAACTAGCACCATCGAAGTAAAGTAAATATATAATAATATTCCAAAAACATTAACAATATGAATGGACATCCTATTATAATAAATGTGCCTCTCTTTGTGTGCTTCAAATTATTCTTATTTTGATGATCTAAAAATACTAAATAGCCAGGTAACTTCAACTTGGATGTAGGCATAGTTAAAATGTTTCCTTTGCCTGAGTAATTCTCATGTACTTATACTTACTTTCAAACCGACTTAACCAGTACTTAACCGACTCTTTACATAAGCTACAACATATAAGGACTTCCATAGAAGGAAAATTCAAGACATAATATATCACAAAAACGACTTCTATTCATATTTAAAGCCATACATATACCTTTCAGTCCATACAAAAGACGATATCTTGGCATAATCTTAGACCTATTGTATGCCGATCTTTTGTGTTATCTAGGTAGGTTATAACATTGTAATGTGTTATGTAAGTAGGTTATAACATTGTAATGGCAAGGGCGTGGGTAAAGGGTTAGGTTAAACGCACCTACATGTATCTTTTGTGGTGTGAATTTGTTAGGGATAATTTGCATGTTTTTGATCAATATTGTGAGTAAGTATATCTTAGACATTTCCTATTGGGGAAGCAAAAAACATCGTGAGGATACCTAGACCAAGGTACTTATCTGAAGTGTCTGTTTGTAATGTCAAAATAACAGCTTTTTACTAAATTTTGTAACCCTACTTGTAATTATTATGGACAAGTTCTGATATAAAGGTTTTATTATTGTTATTAAATGGCTATGAAAGTATATACGGTACTTATAACAAAAAAAAAAACAGTTTTTGTCTGTTTGTCAGTTAGTCCCGGCTAATCTCCGAAACGGCTGGACTGATGTAGGGTAGCAGTTAGTTATTAATATTAATATGAAATCCGCCAATCCGTCATGAACAAGCGTGGAGATCAATGCTCATGCCTTTTCTCTATGAGAAGAGTCTCTCCGGTGGGACAGTAACAGGGTGATATTATAATTATTTTTGTTAATTGAAAGTATGTACCTAATTTGACTAATAGCCTGTTTCATAGGGTCTGGATTGGCAGTATCTAGCATATGAATTAAAAAAAAAATGGAACAGATTTTTTTATAAAATTCTTCTTGATAAGTTAACCAGTGTGTATCTTGACGTGGTGAAACAGACCACTTCGTTTATTTCTGTAAGTAGGTTTGTACAAACACTTTTACACGTCAATCATATTTTTAAAATAAATTGGCGTCGGCGTTTCCTATCTGACTACTCTGAGAAGAAAGGCCGAAACAAACTCAGAGGTCACATTCTCTTTTAAAGTCCAGACATAATCTTGGTCAGATCATGTGAAGGCCGTGTAGATTGGTGTATGAAATGGTCTTTTCAAGGAAAGAACCACACAGATTGAGTGCACCTATCCAGTCAGCGCACGCATTTATCAATAATCGTGCAGCTCAACTCAAAACTTAAGGAGCTCAACGATGCGACGAACAATATTATACCAAAGAAAGAACATTTTGGTAGGCATAATTTACCCAAACTGCCAGACCATGATTAAAACTAAATGAGAAAAAAAAACAAAAATGACCCACATAGTCTTCACTTTCCCAATAATTGCAAAAAAACAATATAATACTTTACAAGTACTCGTAAATATTCATGTCATTTTATATATAAAACTCATCCATGCCGATGTGTATAGAGAATGTTAAAATGTGTATTTCTGTGTTCGATGCTTTATTTAAAAAAAAAAATAATTGGATTTTGAATACTGAAAATGCCACAAGGATTTTCGTGCGATTTTTCGACTGAAATTCCATTCAGATTTTTATGCAGAAAAGTACTCGTAAATAAAACACGCCATTTTTCATTTTCATTTTAAAAATTGAAAATTTTACACGAGAGCGAAGAGTGGGTCGTAGCGAATTGGAAATATGTGCGAAGTATGGCGGATGTAAAATGAGTTTGCAAAAATACATTTGGTTTTGATAACTATTGGGCGGGAACCAGAGATATTGTTCTAACTGAGAAGTATGTACTATATTCTACCATTCTGTTAATCTATTAATTAAATATATTCTAACTAATATTATAAATGCGCAAGTGAGTTTGATTGTTTTTTGTTTGTGACACTTTCACGCTAAAACGGCTGAATGGATTTGGATGAAATTTGGCACATGAGTAGACCATGACCTGGATTAGGACATATGGTACTTTTTATCCCAATATTCTTAAGGGATCGAGACTTATGCGGGTGACTTCGCGGGGCGCAGCTAGTACCTAATATTACAAAATTAAATGCGATAGTAACCTTGTCTGTCTGTTACGTTTACGCCTTAAAAACAGCTGAACGGATTTCAATGAAATTTCACACACAAGTAGACCATGGTTTGGGTTATAGGACGTAATATGTTTTCTTTTTTATACCAGTAGGATAGCTTCCGACACCCACGCGAGTGAAACCGCGGGCAAAAGCTAGTTCTCAATAAATAGCTCTTTTCCCTCAGCTATTTTACGCAAACTTTTGCAATAATAAGCTACACTTCTTGTGTCTCACAACACATTACAGCCACTTAGAATTCCGCTCGCTTCGCAACAAAACGAAATAAAACATTAAGAATCTAAAACAGTTTAAGAATCTCTTCAAGAAATTGACAAAATAAAAGTGGGACAAACTTCTTAATATACATAATCAGCCTGTAATGTTCCCACTGCTGGGACACAGGCCTCCTCTCTGTGAGATGGAGTGGGCCGTAATCCACCACGTGGGCCCGACGCGGGTTGGTTTGGTAGATGTCACATGTCTTCAAATTTTTGGTTCTAGGACATGTCGGTTTCCTCACGATGTTTTCCTTCACCGTTTTGAGAGCAATACATATATATTTGAGAGATATGCCAAACTTATAAAACTTTTATTTGTTAGTTTGTGAAAGTTGCATTTTGGAGGTACAATCTACCACTCAAAAGTGGATTAACTTGCAATAAAAAATCGCCCTTACTGCTATGACATAAAGGTGCTGTCAATGGCACAATGTTACCACTGATGTTAGTCAATCTGCCCAGCCTTTTCCCAACTATGTTGCGGTCGGCTTCCAATCAATCCGGATGCAGTTGAATACCAGTATTTTACATGGAGCGACTGCCTATCTGACCTTCACAACCCAGCTTCTGGGTAACACGATACCATTTTTGTAAGACTGTCAGAATTTTGGGCTTCACCCGTAACGACTGTCAAAGATCTACGAACGACAGCCGGGACCAAAGGTTTAAAGTGCTTTCCAAGATAGGGAGGGATCTCGATATGTAATGGATGTTCACTGATACACGAAACGACCGCGGCAAGCGTAGCTTAACCTCGGCTGTTATAATTTAACCACGATCCCCTCCTGAATTATTACCATTGAATTGCGGTTAAAATGTCAAATTGTTACAACTGTGTATGATCCGTCGCGGTCGGTGACCTGTAGCGTGCTGTGAGTGCACCGTGCACGGATCAATCTAGCTAATCGCTAAGAACAGGTTTTTGCACGGACAATTCTTGATGTTTTCGTATATTTAGTTTTTTTTTTTTTTTGTGTTTGTCATTATATTTAATTACTAATTAATTTATTCATTTATATACAGATACACATATATAAACTCACGCCTTCTTCCCATGGGGGCAGGCAGAGACTATATAACGCCACCTGCTACGCTCCTTACATACTCCTTTTGCTTCGTTTACGTTCATACATCTGTAGTGCTATTCTGTAACAATCTCACCGTGAATATTTCGGTGAAGTGAGCGCGGAGTGAGCTGTTAGTTTTTCCTAGCATCAGTGAGATGACACTAACAGCTCACTCCACGCAAGTTTTCATGGTGAGATTTTACAGAATCGACGTGCTGGTCATACACGCACGTTGCGAGTACTACGCACCTGAACTTATACTCAATACTCAATATCTTTATTGCTTTACCATAATGTGTACTTAGGTGGTAACTATATAATTGAGATCATTATGGACCCTGTAGGGCACAGCAAGAGGGTAGGAGAGAGGAAGCCGCGTTTTAGGAGATTTAACTTTCATATACTCAAAGTCAGGAGATCGCTAAAATATGATACTAACAATTCGCCTATCTACTATTTATTTATTATTTTATCTGAAAAAGTACTTAAATATTTTAAACTAATTTTATATACCTGTACATATGTATTATAATGCTGTTTATTTTTTGGTATAAATTGTTTTTCTTTGAATAATTATTTCATTTCATTATTATTATTGTTATATTAATAATTAATTATTATTATTAAATTATTTATTAATAATGATTTACTGTTATATTAATATATTTTAAACATACCTACAAGTTGCGTGATTATCATTAATTGTTATTATGAATTATTTTTATTAAGTATATTATTTATTATTATATTAGTAATTTCTTTAACATATACAAATTACATTATTATTAATATGTTTTTTCCTACTATTTATGTTTATCATTTAAATATTCGTCTAAGGAGTAATAACATTTGTTTAACAGTAATGTTTAAAGTTTATTTATAAATATATTTAACTTTTCTTCTTTCGTTATTACGTCAGGCAGTTTATTATATATTTTTATTTTTGTAGAATGTATTTTTAGCTTGGATTTTGGTATGTTTAGCCTAGATCGGTACCTAAGTGTGTACTGTGATTGGATGTCTTCGCGTTTTGTGTAGAAATCTTGATGCTTACGGACAAATTTACATGTTTCTAAAATGTAAATACTGGGGAGGGTTAGAATATTGTGTTTGAGAAAGTCTGACAGACTGTCAGTTTGATCAATATTTACCAAGATCCTAACTAATTTCTTTTGTAGGGTGAAGAGTGTCGGTGCATCTGTACTATTGCCCCAGAGAGTTACGCCGTAGCTAAGCCATGCATTGGCATACGCATAATAGGCGGTGAGGGCAGTTTGTAGATTGGTTGTCTTTTTAATTTCGCGGAGAGCGTATGAAAATTTTGAAATTTTTGAACGGGTTTTTTGTACTTGTGTTTTCCAATTTAAGTGTTTATCTATTGTAAGTCCAAGTAATGTAAATTCATCAACAGTTTCCAATTTTGAGCGGTTAAAGTTGAAATTTAAGTCTAGAGGAGCTTTTTGATAAGGGTGGAAAGTCATTAACTTAGTTTTAGTATAATTAATTTGTAAATTATGTGAGGCCATCCAGTTACATATTTTTGTGAGTGTGGAACTGAGTTTTTTGAAGAACATTACCAATGAGGCCACCATATGTCTTTCTGGGGCGTCCCCTCCCAGTATTTCCACTCACATCTACCTTGTTTGTATTCATTTATAAGTATAAAAATTATGTGTTATGTATGTTGAAAGTGTTTGTACTCCCCGTCACTTGTCACTAAAGGTTCATTAGAAAACCAGCGTCAGATAGCATTTGTCTGGCATCTGATATGCTTTTGACTGTTCCCGTGGTATCTAAAGTCGGTTTGAGCAACACAAGGACCTGTTGTAAGAGGTTCGTTTTATTTTACTGGTATTTTGGTAGAATATCTTTCTTATTGCCTAAAGTCTACTACCTTTTACTGTGTTGGTAGCTACCATTTCGTTAATGGGAGCTTTCAGATACTACGCGTTTTCTTTGGAATAGTTAAGTATCCTCATTGTTCTTGAAAGCCTACGAGGCGATAACGAAATGTGAATACATGCCGACAAAGAACGTAGAACTTAGCAACTTTTGTTATCTGGTGCTGGACAAAGCGTCAGTATCGCTTATCAGGACTAATTGTGGTCTTGAAAACCAATTTGACAGAAAAGACACACAAAAACAGAAAATTTTGTACTTTGCCTTTCTTTGGCACAGTCTAGATTAAAAATAAATATAGGATGGGGTAGATTAAAACTAAAATAAATTAGTAGGCATATCAAATATGTACAAGCCTCCAAAAAATATCTCTAAACAAATAAACACCTACTGAACAAAATCATGACTATTTACTAAACTTATAAAGCTTGTAGGCGTTTGTCTGGCATTCGCACGTAGCCCCAACTGTTAAGTTCTAACTTAAAAAGTTTTGTTATTACTTTATTCTTTCTTCTTGTATCTGCAATGCGGCTGTAGTTCAAAAAGTCTTAGACACTAAGACAATACTTTACGTAATACATTTTAGACTCACAAAATGGAGTAAGTACCTATAGAGGTATGAGGAACAGGTTGTAAATTTCACTCATCCTCCATAGAAAAGAGACCAGACGGTCGGACGGTGTCTGGTGGGCAACTACTCGACGATTGAAGTAGCGTTGTATAAATGTCAGTTGCGCGGTAAACTCTGCTTGCGCGATGCAGGACTTTATGTGACGTCAGTGTGATGTGTAGTTCGCATGTGGCGATGTAGATGCCGCCACATAAGGACAAACATAATTATAATATAAGGCTTTGCGTTTGCCTGAGTTAAGATAGATTTAGCCTCTATGAGTATAATAATAGCGCGCTCATTCAAAATAAAATTAACTAAAAATATTTGAAAATCATGAATGAATAAATGGTTTTAAGTTAGAAAATAAATTGAACAATTACATATTATTATGTCAGTCTAATTATGTCAGACCTAAATAAAGAATTAATAAAATGTGAAAAAGCTATGTCAAAATTATTTAATTCAATTCAGATATTCGTCAATAGTATAATAAATAATAAATAAATAACATTTATCAATTAAGAACTATGTTTTTTTTACAATTTGCTAAATTTAATTATTTTATGGCGTCTGGAATTTTATTATAAATACGTGGAGCCATACCCAAGCCTTTTTTTTACTGATGCAGTTTTACATGTATAATTACTTAAAGAATCGCATAGCATTTTGATTTTAATTTATGCGGCACATAATTTGTATGAAAAATTAATAAATAAAAATAACTAAATTATACCTCAAGCGGTCATGATAGTCGATATTTTCGAGCCGTTTGAAGTTGAAAGCCTCGGACCGTGGGCTCCGAGTCCTCATGGCCTTTTTAAGGATATATCGGAAGGGCTGGTTGACACTTCCTATGACCCAAGGGCTTTTACCTAGGCCAAAGGCTAAGCATTGCCATGTAACGTGGCAATGCCGCCAGTCTCTTGGGTACATTACCAGTCGACAGCCATGTGGATGAATTTTTCGACGCCATATTTTAATTTAGGATTAGTTTTATTTAAGTTAGAATATAATTTTGTTATTTTTATTAACTAATTAGGGACATATGTATATATAGACTTTAGAAAACAAAACAGTGTATAGTTTAATTAATTTTGGTATATCCCAAATTTCTTGTTCTATTTGAATAAATTTATTATTAGTAGAAAAAAAACAAAATATTTGTATAACATAGATATGAAAAGAGTTTTTAAACTTAATTAATGTTATGTTCGAAACGAGTATTTTCAATTAAAATTTACACACACATAAACATAACACAACATCACGCCTTGTTTCCCCGAAGGGTTGGGCAGAGGTGTACCTGTAGTACACCCACATTTCGCCGGTAATGTCCCATAAAAATTAGTTTATAAAAAAGCGTTCGAGCTATGCACGCAGTTAAAAGTTAAAAGGTCTGACGCAATATTTTGCTACTGTTTTTGCTTTTTATTTTAATAGGTATTCAAACATGTTGACGTGGAAACAATAAATTTGCAAAGTATTTATTATGCGAAACACAAAGGGTCCCTAATTGATCCCTTTTGGAACTCAGAAATATAGAATTACCCAGAAATTATATTTATCCTTTTGACCGGAATCGTTTGATCCCTTTTGATAAATAATTCAGACCTTAATAAAAGTACATTTCATGTTTTTGTAAGTTGATATATTTTATCGTTTATGGTTCTAACACAAATTAAATAAATCATTGCATACCTACAATCCTACATCTCTGCTTTTTCATGTCGGTAACACGAGTTAAATTAACTACATACTCGTACATACGCCACCAGCTACGCTCCTTACACACTCCTTTTGCTTCGTTTACGTTCATACATCTGGTCATACACGCACGCAGGTGTCGAGTACTACTCGTATGCATCTGACTTTTTAAAGAAATTACTAATGAAGTCACTATGTGTTAAAAAAATCAGCTCCCGCTTTAAAAAAAAATCAGTAACTCTACTCGTTAGTGATTGAGGTCTATTCCAGCACAAAAAGTCATCCAAATGTTTTCTTTTTGTGTCTGTGAAATTACAGCTATATGAGACTTTCACCGTGTGGTGCCGGACGTAAAGAATAGCACCATCCCATTTCTTCCCGTGGGTGTCGTAAAAGGCGACTAAGGGACTTACTAGAGAATGGACAGCAGCGTTCTCTATGCATATTAACACTATACTGCGATCGCCAACCCGCCTGCCAAGCGTGGCGATTATGGCAACCCCCCCCCCCTTTGGGGGAGGCCTATGTCCAGCAGTGGACGTCTTTCGGCTGAAATGATGATGATGATGATGAGACTTCCAAGTTTTTCTCCTTAAATGGGCAATCTATGAGCAGTCTCTTAAAGATCTGGCAGATCTTACAAGACGGCTGCTACTACTTTCCATCGTAAGCCGTTATTTACCAACTAGTAAAATTACAACAGTCAACACCATGTTAAAGTTAACATCAAAGCATCTACTCGGCACCCAACTTAAGGCAACGCAAGGAAAACCTTGAAACTAATCACAAGAAATCCTCATGTCTAACCCGACGGGAGACGTTCACGGAACCCTAAGGCCTCGACCAGTGTGATTGGGGCGGTAGCGGGAGCTATTATGTGGCCACAGTGTGTCGCGAGTTGTTGTAGCGGGCAGTAGAGGATTGAAGTATTTCAACAATACCTATTCAGATTATATTCTTATGCAATCATTTAATAAAGGGAATTCATAACACATTCATCTGTATTTTGAAGGTTTCAACTTGATATTCCCTCTCACAGGGAGGAGGCCTGTGTCCCAGCAGTAGGAACATTATAGGCGGATTATGTGGGTGTGTGTGTTATGTGAACTTGATATTTCACCACTTTTTCCAACAATATTTTTTTTTAATTACGTTAATTATTAAATTGTAATTGAAAGTTAGAATTTCGGATTTCATTATTCATATTATCAAATCAATGCACAAGCAAGCTCAATTTGTTAGTAGCTCGACAAAATGTCATCCACAGGTACGTTTTGCTGATCAATGTGTTTACATTTTCATTAGATACTTTTGAAACAAACTATAGGTTGCTCATACCCGTGGCACTCGGCGCCATATTTATCACTTCAGTATAATCGCAAACAAAATCACGATGTTTTTCATGTATCTCGATGTTTTTCATGTTTCATGTATACCAAGTTCACGCCCGCCTCAGCACAAGTCCCTCACCCCGGTCGGGCCCCTATACAGCGTTGCTAATTCCCGCTAGAATATTAATGAGGCTATGGAGGCTAGCGAATTTCAAAGGGATCGGTTTAGTCGATAATCTGTTTAAATACAAGAGAATGCTAGGACACTGAATAATTTATAAGAATATGTGTTAACTTGCGGAATTTGAAAGTTTTTGCTTATATTCAGAGTTATTTTTAATAAGCTAGCTAAACCCCGTAGACACGATTGGTATCGATATCTACACACAATAAAATAATAAACAATAAGATTTGAGGTTTTTTGGAGGTCATCGAACTCTTTTAGTGTTGTTACTTGAAGTATGGATTGAGAAAAACTGTTTCCTTTTGTTGTTTGATCGTGTTTGGATATCAATACCCATCACGTCTGTGAAATGTAAAGAAAAAAAAAATGGTTGTCTGTAAAGACGGTTTACGGACGATAATTTTACCTGATAACGAGAGAGATGCGTCACAAGCCGAACGCTTAGGCCGACCGTGCCTCTCTATCGCTAGTTCCACGCTCGGCTCAGGCGGAACGTGACAATGAGTCATGCTTTTTCGTGCGTGCAGCCGGCGTTCATCGATTTATAAGACGTTATCACGTAAAAAAAAACAGATTTTTTCAAACTGATATTTCAAATGACTACAATAACCGCGGTCGACGACCCCACAAATAAATCGTCAAATGGTTATTTTTTGTTTTATCATGATCATGTTTAGATATCGATACCCACCGCGTCTGCGGAGTTTAGCTAGACAAAAAAACAAAATAACCCTGTATAGTAGTTTTTCAACTACTCCATATTGGCGAAATTGTAATTGGAAATAACTGTTCGTTCGAAAGGTGCATTGCGTCAAAGGAACGATTCTGAAAATTGCTTAATTTTATCAAGCAATAATTAAGCAATCATTTTATTAATTTCATTAAGCAAATTTCAGAATCATTCAGCGAATGTTGTCAAAGTTCAAGTCCATTCATACGCCCGATCCCCACTATCGTTATTGGTGAAAATTAAATATCTACTTTTATTTTGGATGGGAAATCATCAAATAACTTCTCCCGCTCTGGGCAGAGCGGGAGGGTGTGTCAGACTCTTACTGACTAAAACCCACCCGTATTCCTTCCGTTGCCTGTGTTGCGGGGGCCTCGGTGACCCATAAGTACCTTCCCGCGACCCCGGCAGGCATCGGCCCTAGTGGACCTCTACATTTGTGCTGACGACATCTCTTTGAGGCGCGCGTGGAATACGACGCGCCGTCTACCTGGGCCTGGTCCTTACTGGACGGTGAGCTACCCATTGCTCACCGTCCGCAAGCTCGTGCCAACGGTGGCCTACCTACCTAAATACCTACTTAAGTTTAAATTACAAAATAATTATATATGTACCTATGCACCTATGCACCTTTGTACGTATTTTTCTGTTCCTTTCTTCTTGTCTGTTCATATGTGTGTACATAAACTGTTAAATAAATAAATAAATATGTTGAAAATACGTTAGTCACTCGTTTGACTAATCGGGACGCCAGCGCCACCAAGCGGCACTCCACAGAGTCTACAACATAACGCTCGACCGGTGCTAAGTGCAGTTTGTCTGAGGTGGTCAAGCAGTGAACACGTTTAGAAGCTGTCGCGCGTTCTGTATAGTTGTGTCGTGTACCTACATACAGTGTGTAAATAGCTAGTGTGATTATTTAATCGTAAATTATAATTTGATTTAATCTGCAAACGGTTTTTCTATTGTGCAATAACCAACACTTCCTATTGTATGCCCACAGAAGTTAAAATATGGCTGATGATAACGAGAGAGACGTACCTTCTCCGTCATATACATATGTTTAAAAACTATAATTCTTTTATAATTCTTGCACAGCTCAAACATTTGGCCTTTAGATGTGTGTTCTTTAAATGCTGACTGTGTTTCTGTCTGTCAATAAACGATGTACTCAGCACGATGTAGGAGAATAGTTATTTTTTTTGTAGTGTGTGGTAACGTATTTCTAAAAAAACCTAACATGACGTAAGCTTATCCTTTGACCTAGAAGCTCCAACAGACACGAGTAGAAAGTTTAAAGTTCATTTCGTGAAGTGAAGTTTATAACTCTCATTTACTGTGGTCTGCACCCAATTTGCTACAGTCCGTGTTTTGAACTTATGACGTCAGAGTTAGCAATAACTTATAATGACGTTTCGCTGCGGATTGGGAAAAAATTCTATACATATTTACTTAAACTATATTCTAAATAGTAGATAGAAGTGAAACTAGTGATAGAATCAAGAAACTTATTGTTCTTAAAAAAAATGCCAATAACAAAGATTTGGTTAAAAAATTACATACTCGTAAATCCAAACAGTATTTAAATAAAATTTGGAATCGATTTTTTCAGTCTTTTTTTACCCTTGCAAAATAAAAGCTTCTCTTTCCCTATTTCACTACTCGAATGATATTATTAGTAATAATTTATTACTACAGCATACGATCATTAAAATACCCACAGCCTTCACAAATGAACTCCAACAAACATAATCTTAACAACTTCTCAAGTTATCTTACTCACGTTAAGACCTTCAAGCTTTTAGTCCTAATTAGTGAACGTTCGCACAAGCACATACGAGAATACTTAGCAACGACTTTGTACAGAACTGTATCTAATTAGTAGCGGCACTAAATACAATACATTCATTAACTTAAATACAATACAGACATAAATTTAAATACAATACAGTAATTAACTATTAGAGAGGTATGTGTGTGTTATTGAATTCCTTTTGTTATTTGGTTTTACAATTTAAAAAAAATACTTTACTTAAATCTAAGCTTAATGCAATAATATCTTATAGGTTAGCACCGCATGCCCCGTAAACGTAATATTTGTGCCACAAGCACTATTCTATAAAATTAATAACTAAGTAGAAACACAAAAAAATACAAGTTCAAGGTAACGTGAGATAATAAGAGTTAAAACTAAAATATAGATATACCGATAAATTATATTAAAAATAAACACAAATAAAATTTAGACATTGTTAATAGCTATTCTGTTAACTGTTATTTGAACTGTTTAGATAATATTGTGGTTATGATTGTGTTTGATTTATTAATTAATTGTGTTGTGTATTTAGGATTAGTCGTTAAATAATTAATATTAAGTAAGCTGTTTAGATTGTAGCATACTGATTGAAAGTATTACAATAATCGCTAAATGCTATGCGTAAGGTAGGACGTCCTCGGGCTAGGTGGAGCGACGATTTTCGCAGTGTAACTTGGGAACTTTCATCCGAGAATAGCCGAGAATGGAGATGAATGGCATGCGATTGGATAGGCCAGCAGCAGACTGCTGTGGGCTGATGATGATGACGATTACAATAATTAGACTATTTAGATTATCGTATTTCCATATAAACTATGAAGGAGGATCTTATATAGTAAAATAAACTTAGATGGCCCTAACACACAAATTAAACTCCTTGAGTTCCTAAATTTGGAACTAATTTATGTATTTAATTTATTTATTTAATTTTATTTATTTATTTATTTATACATGAGAGCATTAATTGCTCACCGCAAGATAATTATTATATTACACACGTGAGTGAGTAATTAATTAAAAGACTAGGCTTTGAGCTATTCGTCTCGCTAATAACCTTGCTGACTACCTCATCTTAACACTGAAGCCCGCGTGATGAAGGAGCGAGCCTAAAGCAGAATTGCCAAACCATTTTGATTTTTCATTAAATTTGCAAGAATTACTAAATAAGAAGAATGTGAGTAACTACACGATATTTGCAAGTATTTTGTGAATCAGAAACATAAAATGATTTTTCTCGATGGAAAAACATCACGAATTTACCTCTAATTTCCACGCATTTTCGATTTGTACTTACTACGCCAAAGACTAATAGTATCAAAATTTGATAATTATTATATTACTATATGATAAAAAAATGTGTAGGCTTTATAAGAAATTCCTTTTATTTTTATCTATTACATTAAAATGCTTTCAGGACTTACATACATAATCAGGCTATAATGTTCCCACTGCTGGGACACAGGCCCACTCCCTCTCACAGAGAGGACTCTGTGAGAGGGAGTGGGCCGTAATCCACCACGGGAGTCCAGTGCGGGTTGGTATAATTATGTCACATGTCTTCGAATTTTTGGTTCTAGGACACGTTTCCTCACGATGTTTTCCTTCACCGTTTTGAGAACAGTGATGATGAAATTATTTGCACAAAGTATAGCGCCTGTCCGGGTTCTAACCTACGACCTACAACTCGTAAGTCGCGGCTGTTTAGGACTATTGTTATCAGGACTTACATAATACGTTCTTATTACATGGAAAAGTCATCTACCGTCGCATGTTGCGGGAATTACAAGCATACATTTAGCTCACAAGTCGGGGGTGTGCAAAAGTGAAATAGTCTTTCGTTATACCCCCTCTTAAAATACAGTAGAATAAAAATATAGAACAAACCCCAAGTTAACCCAAGTATTCAAAAGTATATTCCTTTTTCTTGAATAAACCCACAATAATTTTCCTTTAGTTTTCGCTGTAATAGTTTTATTATCTTACAGAAAGTTCTCAGTACGTTTTCCGAAAAACTACGTGCTCATATCCCCCGGGGTTATGTGAAAACATTTTCCCGGGAATTATAGTCCACTTACAAAACTTAGACTACTGAAATAAACTTTTGATAATGTGTACAGAAGATTATATGTATATTTTAAAAGAGATTTTCTAAATAAATAGGGCTTGAAAACTCAAATTTTCATTTCATCAAATGAAGAACTAAGAATCTTTTCATTGAGTTCACATTATTTTGAAATTATTATTTTAAGCAGAAATTACAACCTAATTTTCATTCAAAGAAAATATTTACAGTCTCAATTTAGTGGGTCTTAGTAAGATCTATTTGTAAAACAATTTTCTTGGATCTTAGAATAAATTACTATTTAATAACTAGCGTGGGAATATGGCCACTTGCGATAACATTTATCTTTCATTTTAGAGATAATTTTCAAAGAATATTAATTAAGACTCAAATTAAATTCTAATACCTGATACATAGTAAAATTATAATTCAATAATATTTCTATTACTTAAAGTAAACTCAACATATTCTAGAGAAAATTGGTTCTCGTAGTCTCGTAGCAGCTCGTAGCAGCGTAGCACTCGTAGCGTCTGTTTGTGTATCTCTTGTAGCAAAGTGCTACGAGATACATAGCGTAGTTTATTTTTATGTAGTGCTCTAGAATGGATGGCGTATCAGATTATGGATGTTTTACGGTTATGGCGGTAAAATACGGTTCTTAATCGAAAAGTTATGTTCTGTTTAGTTGGATTGTATTTTATGCTGTTTTAGTTACCGAAGTGATGCAAAAGGATTCCCAGTAGTAAATTATTTGTAACATAACTAGATATATTAATACCAGTACCAAAAACGTTCAAATAAAAAGAAAATGGTTTGACATACTTGCTAATAACTCCTAAAAAGTACATTAATTTCCAATCAAAGTAATTAATAAACTGAAACTAAATAACTTCAGCACTCACATTCAAAACGTTGAAACATGCACCACTCAATTAATTGAAAACAAACGAAATATTTACTCAATAAATCAGAACACAGGAATATCAGTCGCTTGTTTGAAAAACAATTTGTATGCAAATGAAAGCGTGGATGTCATACCAGCTGAATTAATTGAGAGCTCTGGAGTGTATTCTGTGTTGTGTACTCTGTGTATTATTATGTGTGGACAACGCCATAGAGCGAGTTTTTATACCTATTCGATTGCGTTAACGTTCACTTACGTCAATTTGTATGGTATATACAAGAAGTATTTTAGTTACAACCATAAATAACTTTTGATTCCGATTTTGATATGGCACGACTTGACATACCTAATATATTGTCTCGATATACCTAATATGTTTACATTATAATCTGCTTACTTAGTCAATTCGCTGAAACTGGTCAACAGTAACACGTAACTAAGTAGATATATACATGTGGAAGCTTGTAATTAGCAAATGTCGAAACTTATGCACGTTATTCAAGATTGTTATTAGTCTGTAAACTTTCTTTAAAGTTAAATAAATAAATTATTTTAGGTCCCATTATTATCACCAAACGGTGCTTCTTCAGCTTCAGTACAAATTTAAGTTTATGAACAGGTATAAAATCTTGCACCAGGCCCTCAAACTGCTGCATTCATTGATTGGGTTTCTCTCACATCTTAGACCATTGTTTACCTGCCGGGGTCGCGGGAAGGTACTTATGGGTCACCGAGGCCCCCGCAACACAGGCAACAGGAAGGAATACGGGTGGGTTTTAGTCAGTAAGAGTCTGACACACCCTCCCGCTCCGCCCAGAGCGGGAGAAGTTATTTGATGATTTCCCACCCTCTTGTTTAAGAGTTGCTTTAAATAAAAACTCTTAAACTCTTATAAACTGTTTTATTAGTTTAATGGGGCTTTACTTAGCTATAATAATAATACCAGCCTATTATTGACCCCCATCATAGCAACGCCTGTTCTTATACAGAAAAGGCTGCATTTCTTGCTCAGCGTGATTTCAGACTAATATTAATTATATGCCCAGGTTTCCTTTGCTTAGGATATAAATAAATCTAAATAGGATTTAAATAAATCTAATTAAATGTCAATAATTTGACTTACATATAAAGGTACCAACTATCAATACTGCTTATGAATTTCTGCAGAAAGAGGATTTGGAAAATAAGACAAAAATAAGTTAAGTCCTTTCAATTCAAACCAGTGTTAGTTCAAAATACCAAAGAAAACTGTACCATTTTCATTCTTCTCGTAAATATTGATTATGCACATACAAAAATCCCGTTCAACATTACATTCTCTGCATAAGCCAGAGCTTTACTTCAAAATTGGCGAGTGGGTGTCGACATTCCTGTTCATATGGGATTGGAACACTGTGTTTTGTTTGTATCACATTTGTGTATTCAACCATGTATTATTTATTGTACGTGGGTGGAGTGTGTTTGATTACTGAAAATATGTGATGGAGTTTGGAGAAAGGTCAGTCCATAATTATTTAGTATGGGCCTAATGTCCTTTCTTTGGTATTGTTGATTGAATCGTTGAGCTCCTTAAGTTCTGAGTTGAGCTGCACAACTACTGACAAATGCGTGCACTGACTGGACTGGTCCACTCAATCTGTGTGGTTTTTTCGTCAAAAGACCATTTCAGACACCAATCTACGTGGTCTTCACATGATCTGACCAAGATTATATTCTGGACTTCAAAAGAAATTGTGACCTCTGAGTTTGTTTCGGCCTTTCTTCTCAGAGTAGTCAGATAGAAATCGCCGACCTCATCTAGTTTAAAAAAATATGATTGACGTACAAACCTACTTACAGAAATAAAATTATTTATCATTAACAATGGACGTTTTAGGGGCTGTATTTTATTGTTCGACGTTCAGATAAAGCTTCTTAATTTTAAGACTATTTTGAACAAATTTAGATGAGTTATCTGCCACTTTTCATGAGCGCACCGCGTTCCAAAACTTGTACAGAATTGCTGACAAAAGAGAAAGAGTTCGCATAGATGTTTTCTTTTTCTATATTTTCACTTAATTCACTCTATTTAATCCGGGATTTCAGAAAAAGCGTACCTTATCAGAATACCAGCGCTGCGACACTTATTTTAAATGTCGCAGCATCATGCTGAGATAGGAGCTTTTTGGGCTCGTACAGGACTTTCTTTTCATTTTACTTTGTTTTTGTTTTTTCTATGAATGTGTGAATTAGTTTAATTTGTGACGTTCTGTGCGAGTCCCGATAAACGCTTTTTCTTTCTTTCTATCATGTCCATGGATATGATAATAAACAATCACTATTTCAATCTAAAGCCCATAATATTTTGAAAGAGAAATAATAAGAGAAAATCCCTACCAACGATAACAGTTACTACCACTTAAGTACCAACAACAATACAAATAAAAAACGTAATAAAACATAGCGTTATGAGTGGAACCGTATCGCCAATTACTGTAGTGGAACAAGTAGAAGTAATAACAAGCTGTTCTCGGAACTAAACAATAATATTGTTCAAGTAGGCGTGCGATACCTAGGAATTGGTGAATACAGCCAGTCTATACTGTAAAAATCTCACCGCGAAAACATTTGAACTGATCTTGAAGTGAGCTGTGATTCCATCTGATGCTAGAGATTGATGCTATTGACAGCTCATTTCAAGATCAATTCAGCTATGTTTTCACGACGAGATGTTTGCAGAATAGATCGGCAGTGTATCACTAGCGACGACGTCTGTATCGGCACAGCAGCTTCTACAAAATAGAAGTTCCAGGGTGAGTATATAGCGACGGTTAAAAGGTAATAAGGCATAAGCGACATTTTGGTCGAAAAAGTTATGCATGCTACTTAATCTTTATTTTTAAGTAGGATGGCATTCATAACTCATTTTCGATCACAATGTCGCTTATGCCTTATTAGCTTTAAATCGTCGATAGTATTTGTAAACACAAAATTAGTTTTATAGAGTAATCATTAAATAAATCATCAAAAATTACAGTCTAAATCCATGGCTTTCCGCCTTTATACTATAGGAAAAGGATAAAAAGTTATGTATTACAAAATGAACAAGCATCAATGCTAACCGGGTTTCTGAAAAGAAAATTATCGACGCGTCAAAATTAAACGCAAGTAAAATGTTGCGATTGGCTGTTGATAATTCATTCAATCAATGAAAACAGCTTACTTTTGAGTTGATTTTTGTTCCAGGATAAGGGCGTTAGTGTCTTGGATCGGTAAAAATCGCGCACCTACGAAACTAATAATTTTCGGACATAAAATATGGGAGACCGATAAAATCCGCAGTCTGCTCTAGGCCTTTCTTTTTGGATGGGAAATTATCAAATAGCTTCTCCCGCTCTGGGCGGAGCGGGAGGGTGTGTCAGACTCTTACTGACTAAAACCCACCCGTGTTCCTTCCGTTGCCTGTGTTGCCAGGGCCTCGGTAACCCTTTCGTACATTCCCGCGACCCCGGCAGCCCCGCGACCCCGGCAGACCCGCGACCCTGGAAGCCCCGCGACCCTGGCAGTCCAGTGACCCCTAAAGCAATACTGCGCACATTCTAATTCCCACTGAAATTATTTGTTCTCTAGTATACAGTAACATTGTGGGGGTAGTTTCCAGTTACATACGTTTTTTACATATTGACGTCATTATATTACAATCAAAGTCAAAGTCAAATTATTTATTTCAAATAGGCACATAAAAGGTACTTTTGAACGTAAAAATTTACAAAAAATAAATAGAATTGATTCTAGTTGCCTCTTCCAAAAGGTAGTTTCGTATGGAGAAGAATGGGCAAGAAACTCCACCGTTACTCTTTTAAAATGTATTACAAAATTTTGTACAGGTACATTTTATAAGTATATGTGAAGACGCACCTAGAATAAAATTACTATACCAAAATAGGTAAGAAAAGAATTAAAAATGAAGCAATGACAGATAAATTAATTATGTGATAGGTTCATGATGCTCACATATTTACAAACATTGTAAAAGTATACGTTTTCCTAAAAATAATAAATAAAGTAATAGGTCAGCGTGAGTTAAAGTAATCACAGAATTTAAATTAAACATTGATTTATTATTTGTAAAAATAATAAATTGTACAATTAAAACAGCAACCAGTTTGATTTTGTCTAGAATACGTTCGTTCGAATCACGATCGTTATAATGTTATCACAATTCCCGTAGGAATGGTTTTGAACAATTTCTATTGTAATTGGACGGTAGTTTGAGTTTTGTTTGTTACCTCAATATTGAACGTATGTTTGGCTGTTTATCGGTCTGATTATTGCAAAAAAAAAACAGGAAACAGAGGTTTTGGTGCTTTTTTATTACTTAGAATAGTCATTGAAAGTACACTAAAATTCAGTGTCGTTAAAATATGTATAAGGCAAGCAAACGTTTAGACAAAGGCAGGTGGTCGTTAGTCCAGTGGTTGCAAGCGCTACTGCTGAACATGAGGTCTTGGGTTTGATTACCAGGTCGGGCAAAGTGTTATTGGGTTTTCCATCAGGGATTTCTCAGTAGCACCCCGGAGTCTGGATTTTTGCCCGGTTGATGACAATAGGCGCGCCCCCTGTTACATAGGTCTTATAGTACACATCTCGCCTGTTGTTTAAACAAAACTGGCGAAATGTGGTTGTAGGTACCTACTATATGTGCACCTCTGCCTAACCCATTGTAGAATACAGGCGTGAGTTTGTGTTAAGTATAATTCAAAAGTAAGATTCCAATTACAAAGTATACCACGCTATAGTTACGTGGTATATTTTGTAATTAGAATTTTTGTAAATCTTTACATAACCATATTTAATGTGTAAACTAAAACAAATATTGTAATGATGGAATACTGCAGGAAAGCTTTAGCCAAAGAATCGACGAACGACTTTACTTTAGTAGACATTCGCTTCTGTACTTATTAGTCGCGCTAATTGGCACGTGACTATTACTCTTTTTTAATTGAAGACAATTTTCGACTCGAAGAGAGTCGCCTCCAACTGGCTTATTTTTTTTTTAATTACGCGTAATAGTTATTCCGATTTTTTATTTTTAGAATAAACAATTTCATTTCATTTATTCCTTACCTATGGACTAGAAAAAGAAAGCTCTGCTACACAAGTGTCTCTAGGCTACGAACGTAGATACTAAGTAAGTATTAAGTATGGAAGTATTCTATTCACGAATTAACGAGCTATGCAGAGAATTGTAAACTATCTGTGAGAGGTTTCATTGTCAATTAGTATCATTGAGATAGTTTTGGTTTTATTCAATTACAATTACAAAACAATATGAATTTGCATTTGGCATAATTACACAATGTAAGTAAGTATATCTAACAATGTAAGTAATATAAATGTAAGTAAGTATGTCTAATTATGCAGCTTACTGTTTCTGTATAGTTCTTTGTTAAATAACCATGGATTACATATTAGTTATGTTTAGAGTGTGGACAGCACCGAAATTTGCCAAGTCTGGTGATTGTGTGTGAATTAGATATCAGACAATATAATCTGCAATTTTACCCAATTTCCTGAATATCAAAATTAATGTGTAAATTTTTAACTTTTAGTTTTGTAGGTTCTACTTATACTTAACTGAAATTTCAGACTTTTATTATGCAAAATCATCATTATATACAGTTATATATACATATTGACATTGATGAATATTATAAACAAAATTACGTGAATATTTATGTACCTTGTAAAGTATTATATTACTTTAATTATTGTGAATGTGAGCACTATGTGGGTCATTTTTATTTATTTCTTTCTGTTTTTTTTTTCTCTCAGTGTTAATGATAGTCTGGCATTTTGAGTACTTCATGCGGCGTACCTAATTGTCCTTTCCTTGGTATTGTTCGTCGAGTCGTTGAGCTCCTTAAGTTCTGAGTTGAGCTACACGATTACTGACAAATGCTTGCACTGACTGGACAGGTCCACTCAAATTTGTGTGGTTCTTTCCTCAAAAGACCATTTCAGACATGGATCTACATGGTCCTCACATGATCTGACCAAGATTATGTCTGGACTTTAAAAGAGACTTTGACCCTTGAGTTTGTTTCGCCATTTCTTCTCAGGGGTAGTCAGATAGGAAATGTCGACTCCATCTAGCTTATTTTTTAATTATTTTTTTAATATGACGTGTAAAAGTGATTCTGATATCCTATTTACAGAATAAACAATTTCATTTCATTTCATATACATACTACATAACATCATGCTCGTATTCCCCGAAGGGTTAGGCAGAGGTGTACCTCCCCAACGGAGTCCCATGTAATATGGGGCGAGCCTATTGCCATCAACCGGGCACAAATCCAGACTCCGGGCTGCTACTGAGAAATTCCAGATGAAAAATCCAATAACACTTTTTCCGACCCGGGAATTGAACCCAGGACCTCATGCTCAGCAGTAGCGCTTGCGGCCACTAGACCAACGAGGCAGTTTCAGACTTTTATTATAATATCATGACTCTAACTGTTTTGAATATTAACATGTCCTATCTAAGAAAGCCAGTTGATCGGTAACTCAAGACCCTCCTACCTCGGCCCATCGTGCTGCTCGACGAGGTGGGCAAGCTCTTTGAAAAAGTCATTGCAGACCGCCTCGTCGGCCAGCTGGTGCGGGTGGGGCCGGATTTGCCGGAGAGCCAGTTTGGTTTCCGCAGAGGGCGCTCTACGGTGGACGCCATCATGCGCGTGCGAGCCCTGACGACGGGGAATGCTGTTGCCCAGGGTGGAGTCATCTTGGCGGTGTCTCTAGACATCGCCAACGCCTTTAATACCCTACCCTGGAGTTGCATCAGGGAGGCACTCCGGTACCACCGGATGCCGCCCTACCTCTGTCGTGTGGTCGAGGCCTATCTGACGGACAGGGCCGTCATCTACCCCGGTCCTGGTGACCGGAGTGTGGAACCGGCAAGAGATGTCGTGCGGTGTCCCACAGGGATCGGTCCTGGGGCCGCATCTGTGGGACATCGGATACGACTGGGTGCTGCGCGCCGACCTCCCTAACGGCGTCAGCGTAGTGTGCAACGCTGACGACACGTTGGTCCTGGCGCAGGGGAGGTCGCACCAGGCGGCGGCCGAATTAGCGGCACGCGGGGTTGCGTCGAAAGGATCCGGCAATTGGGATTCGAGGTGGCCCTGCATAAGTCCGAGGCCATGTGTTTTCATGGTCCTCGGAACGCGCTACCGTTGGGATCCCAAATAACAGTAGAATGGGTTTCTATTGGCGTCAAGTCGACGATGAAGTACCTGGGACTCGTCCTCGACAGCCGGTGGAACTTCGTGGAGCATTTCCGACGTTTGGCTCCCAAACTGCAGTGGGCAGGCGCTGCATTGAAGCGGCTCCTGCCCAATCTAGGGGGTCCAAACGCCTCCTGCCGGAGGCTCTATGCGGGGGTCGTGCGGTCCATGGCCCTCTACGGGGCTCCTGCTTAGGCGCGCTCTCTGGCGCTGTGGCCAGCCCGCCGGTTGAGCGCAGCCCAAAGGGTTATGGCCATCCGGATGGTCAGGGGATACAGCACGGTCTCCTGTGAGGCAGCGAGCCTCCTTGCCCGATTGCCGCCATGGTATCTAGAGGCAAAAGTCCTCGCGCACGTATGGGAGTGGTGCGAGGAGGTGAAACGCCGGGGCCTAAGTCCGCTGCCGCGAGAAATCGCGGCACAACGGACGGAGCTGCGGCGGGATCTCATGGCGTCATGGAGAGTACGGTTGTCGCAACCCAGTGCTGGGCACGCCACAATTGCGGCGATAAGTCCCCTCTTTGAGGAGTGGCTAGAGAGGCGCCACGGCGTCCTCACCTTCCGCCTGACACAGGTCCTCACCAGACACGGCAGCTTCGGGAGGTTCCTGTATCGGATAAGGCGGGAGGAAACGCCCGGGTGTCACCACTGTGTGGATCGCCCAGAGGACACGGTGGAGCATACGGTGGAGGTATGCCCGGCTTGGGCAGAGCACTGCCGTGTCCTCGTGGACGCCTCCACGAGACGCCTCCATCGGCGGCAGTGGTCTCTCGCGTCCGGCCCTGGTTCAGGCCATGGTACGGAGCGAGAGGGCATGGGCAGCCGTCACCTCCTTCTGCGAAGCAGTAATGCTCGCGAAGGAGGAGGCGGGACGGTTGAGGAAAAAGGCAAGTTTCGCGCCCTCTCGCCCCAAGCCGCCGCAGGAGACGCCCTGGGCAACGGGAATCCCGGGCAGATTTCCGGCCACCGTAGGCGCGGGCTTGCGGACGGTGAGCAATGGGTAGCTCACCGTCCGGTAAGGACCAGGCCCGGGTCGACGGCGCGTCGTATTCCACGCGCGCCTCAAAGAGATGTCGTTAGCACAATGTAGAGGTCCGCTGGGGCCGATGCCTGCCGGGGTCGCGGGAAGGTACTAATGGGTCACCGAGGCCCCCGCAACACAGGCAACAGGAAGGAATACGGGTGGGTTTTAGTCAGTAAGAGTCTGACACATCCTCCACTCAGAACGGGAGAAGTTATATGATGATTTCTCATCCACAAAAAAAAAAAAAACGACCCTCCTACCTCAGACACCTCATTTTATTAACCAGTGCCTTTAAGGCGCTGACAAGACCCAATTGGCCAAAATAGGCTTCTCTTAAGAAAAAAAATTGCCAAATCTGTGTAGTTTGTGGTAGCGGAAAAAATATATGTTAATTTTGAACATATGTCCCAGAATTTGGTTTCTACCAAAACACGTTTTGATAAAAGACCTCGATGCAAACTAACGTTAAACTAACCTCTTACCTTGAGTTCTAATCCAAAATATCTGCATTAAATATCATCATATGTTACATATTTAATTAATAACAAGAACGTCTTATTTGAATGCAGAACTTGGTTGTTTTTTTATTTTCGATTACTCAACTCAATTTTGAGTAAATAGATAATTGCTTCATATTTTGCAATAAATTACAAGCGTTGTGTCATCGCGCTTCTCTTTCTTTTCTATGCAATCTGACAATGACCGCGGTTTAGGTGTTGTCAGCGTCTTAATATGATGTTGAGATAAATAACGATTTATGATTATTGTAACAATTTCTCTTTGATTACCTACTCTTCTTTAATTAAAAATGTCATCATTTTCATTGAAATATTTTTTTTTCATTTCCCTATTTTGTATTTATTACCTACTTAATTTAAATTAAAACGATGGTTTTCATTCACATTTTATTACGATTAAGTACACTTTAAAAATACTTATGTAAGCAAAGTCGCGGTCAAAAGCTTTTCCATTTTTAATATACAAATTATGAAGGCTGGCCATTCGTCGTTACCTAATGAGTTCAGCGTAACACCCACGGGTATGACAGGTACTTCAGAAAGTTACCCTGTACCTACGCGTACGTAATGTGCTGCTATTACGTTGTCCGTATTGCCATTTATTATGAAGACATGGGATTTGTTTAATGCCTGGTAGTCTAAAAGACTGAAGTAGTTAATGAAAATTACCCTTTTAAATGTAGCGGTGGTTAACGAAATTTACCCTTAATTATTTTATTAATGATTTTTTATGAAGATGTGTCGGTTTTTTTTAAGATGTGTAGTAATATTACTGAGTGTATTATGTAAGTGTTGGTGTAGCTAAAAAATCTTTGAAATAAAATTGAAATGCTAGTTTTTTAAATAACCTTGTTCACTAGGCTGTACAAGGCTATGTATAATATATAGGTTAAAATAACTTTTAGTTTTCATCCGTGCTTGAAATTAAGCGACAAATAAATTTTAAAACAGAATTTTCACAGTTGGCATCCAGTTCTTTACTGAAGTTCGAACCCCTTTCAAGAGCTGAGTAATAATGCACAAAGCCTTTGTTATAGCTATTCCCAAAGCTACGGGAGGTCTTTATTTTAGGAAAGAATGGTGGAAGGTGCTGATAACTTTTTAAACAAAACTCCTTTCGGCTGTTTTATTTTTATTTTTATAAAAATAAAACATGTAAAAATGATTTGGCTTTCATCTCATTTTTAGGGTTCCGTAGTAAACAAGGAACCCTTATAATTTCGCTATGTCCGTCTGTTTGTCTGTTTGTCTGTCCCCGTTGTAGCTTGGAGACGCTTAGAACTAGAAAGTTGTAATTTGGCATAGATATACATATTAATCACGCCGACAGTAAAATATGGGCTTTTTAGGTACCACGTAATGTGGGGAATCATCACCACATTACGTGGTACCTAAAAAACCCTCCCAATTCCTGGTCAATTCCCAATATCAATTGGGAATTGACTGTATATCGATGTATGGGAGACCATGTTTTTGGGATAAATTCATCCGAAGTAATCCCAACTAAGGATGTCTTAACTGTGCGTGGCCCGACGCGCACTTGGCCGGTTTTTTTTATTATATTACTAGTGACCTGCTCCTCACGGTTTTGACGTCTTGACAATACATTAAGATTTCTTTACAATGTCAATTTAATATTCATGTATTACACAAACCTTACGCAATAAATTATCTGAATGATGTTTGAAATCGCATCAAAATCGGTTGCGTAGTTTAGTAGTTCAACGCGGTTAAACCGACAGACTCAAAAATCTACTCTTTAATATGTACCTATGTAAGTATATAGAAGTTATACTCTTAATATGTTTGCTCTCATCAAAAAAAAAATTCCAAAACTTTCTACAGCCTTTTCTTGGTTTCTTTCTCGGCTCTAACAATGACACCCCTTAAGAACATATAAATAGCGGTAGATATAAATTCATATAATTCTAGTCACGTCCCAGACCGTCATATATCAGCATAAAATAAATAGAATTCGTACCACGGCGGTGACGACTCTCGTCCCACGGAGGTGACGACTTAGCGCGTGAAGTGACGAATATTTTATGATTTATTTCAGAACCAGTGTGAAACGTTTTTCAAGTTTCTCTTATGTCTTCCTTATACCAGAGATGTTCACATTTTTACGTTGAATAAGAAGGTTATTTCGTTAGCTTTTCCGTGACACCTAACTGGGACCCAAATCAAAATACAACATCCTTTTAGAGGCATGAAGAACAGGGTGGAAAGTTCCTCATTCTCAATAGAAAATGGAGGATCTTCCAGCTAGACGAATGTTGTGTCTGGTGGACGGAAACTATATGTATACTTACTGTATACTTATACAACAGGTCCCGCAATTAACGCACTCCACCAAACACCTCAATTAGAATATCATTTTATAATCATAATTAATCATAATAATAAAAAGGGGCTTGTGGCTAAGTAATAACAGCCGCGTGGGTCGATCGATCAGGTTAAGCTACGCTTGTTGGTCATTGGATCTTCACATACCAAGACCTCTCCGTGCCTGGGAAAGCACGTGAAGCCGTTGGTCCCGGCTGTCATTTGTAGATCTTTGACAGTCGTTACAGTAGTCAGAAGCCCGAAAGTCTGACAACCAGTCTTACCAAGGGGTATCGTGTTACCTAGTAACTGGGTTGTGGAGGTCAGGTAGGCAGTCGCTCCATGTAAAATACTGGTATTCAGCTGCATCCGGTCAGACTGGAAGCCGACCCCAACATAGTTGAGAAAAGGCAGGCAGATGATTAATCATAATACATACATCGAAGTTTTACTATTACTTAGAAAACATTGTTTATTTAGTAAATTAGTTATACTGATTTTGGGAGAAAATAGGGTCTTACACCCATTTTTGAAAAGTGTCTTAATTAAATTCTATAGTGCCAATATGCCCCAAATAAAACGCACAAAATTTTTATTCAATCGATAAGTGCCAAAAAACGCAGTTAAAAATTTCGCACGTAGGTTGACGAAAACGCTGGACGCAGTGGACGCCATGTTGCTCTGTGGTCATGACGTCACTGGGCTATGAAAACAAATGCGCAGATCTTTGTATGATAATTGACACGTTTTTGTTAACATAGCCGTATGACGTATTAACATGGCGGCTACTATTTCATGGTGTTTTTTAACAGATTAGAAAAACTGAAAACGTTGAATTGAATTTTAAAATTTATTTTGTTATTTTATTAACTAAAACTAACATTTTCCGACTCCTTTTTGCCTGAACTATCTCAATAATATATTTATAGATTTTTTCTCGTATATAGTAAAATACCCTATTGTGGTCATCATTACAAATCTAAACACGCACACAGTCGCAGACGTATCAGGGTCAGGCGTAGTATGTACATCATCCATTTTGGTTTTTTTTGAGTGTACAGCGGAAGTGTGACTGTAACTTACGTAGTTTCAATTATTTTTGGGATAAAAAATTACCTATATTAAAAAAAAATCTGAAATCAATTCATGATTCTGAAAAAACTACTTTCATAATTTACATTCATTCAGTTACACATTGTGTTCATGTTATTGCACTGATAACACGAGATAACAGTTGTTATGACGATGTAGGAGCCGTCAGTATAGTCCATATGTAGTGATATTCTCCTTAACACAGCGTATACTAGTATATCTAGGAGAACAATACTTCACCCATCTTTATTGTATAGTTGAACCTATAAATTATATACATGCAGTGACTTTTCTTTTTTTTTGTGTGGGAAATTATGAAATAAGTTCTCCCGCTCTGGGCGGAGCGAGAGGGTGTGTCAAACTCTTACTGACTAAAACCCACCCGTGTTCCTTTCGTTGCCTGTGTTGCCAGGCGCCTCGGTAACCCTTTTGTACCTTCCCGCGACCCCGGCAGGCATCGACCCTGGTGGACCCCTACACTTGTGCTGACGATATCTCTTTGAAGCGCACGTGGAACACAACGCGTCGTCGAGCCAGGCGTGGTCCTTACCGGACGGTGAGCTACCCATTGCTCACCGTCCGAACATTTGTAAACTTTGCAATCCCATTTTGTAATAAACTATTTTATTATTATTATTTATTATATTGATGATGTCGCCATATCCTTTGGTTGGTGAAGGGCGGGCGTTTTTGGGGGACTGTCTTATGTAACTTTGACGTTCGAAAAGTGCTGATTCTCAGCCTAGTTTGAATAAATGACTTTTGATTTTGATTTTGATTTCTTTTATAATTTTACATTTTGTAATCACAACAACAAATGACAGTCAGGATTAGTGTAACAAATCCTTAATTTAATGAAATACCTTCTAAAGGATTACAGTACTTATGTTGTTATATGAGAACATTCAGTTTTATTCAACCACCATCGCAGTTTTACTAAAACCGAACTGATGTACAAAACTAACAAGAAATAACATAAAAACTTCATATTTTCTAGAAATTCCTTTCTGTTATATTTCGCTCAAAAGTTTCAAGGGTGTTTCTTTGTGACATTTAGAAAGATTTCTTCTCGTAACTGCTACAAAGGGGAGCTTACAATACCTAAACAAAATAAGAAATATTTTTTGTTTTATTTAAACAAACTCTTTTTTTACTCGTAACTCAACAGGGAGAGAAAAAATAATAGTGTGTTTGTGAATCCAATTTACATAGAATTCAGGCCAGGTTAGGAGTTTCGTTTCCCTGTTCAATTATTTAAGTTCGAATTCATGTTTTTTTATCGTGTTTTGTTAAAGGATTGATCGAAGTCATTCTTTTCTATCCAAGAACCTTTTTTTTTCTCTGGAATAATGCTGGCTGGAAAAGGCATCGCCTAAGTTTGGCATAAAAAGTAGGTTGGCACTTGTTTTTTGTATTTTTTGATGCTACAGTCAACGTCAAAAAGTTTGTATAGCACCGGCAAAAATGAATTTAACTGTCTATATTTTTTTCCGTCATATTGTTTCAATGTGAAGCCACAAAACATATTACAAAAACATTGTTTACAAATTAAAGACGATCAAATGAATTCTTGACGATGCATATGTCCTTTTGAGGCTCACAGTAGTTATATCAGTCGTTTACTAAGTTTTTATTGCATATTAAGTAAAATGACTACTTCCACTTATATGTAGAACTTGCAATAACAACAACATAGCTGATGCAATTTGAGGCCATTAAAAGGCTGATGAAATGTAATGAAATGATTTTATTTTCTGTAAGTAGGTTTGTACAAACACTTTTACATGTCAATCATATTTAAAAAAAAAAACTAGATGAGCTCGGCGTTTCCTATCTGACTACTCTGAGAAAAAGGCCGAAACAAACTCAGAGGTCACAGTCCCTTTTAAAGTCCAAACATAATCTTGGTCAGATCATGTGAAGGCCATGTAGATTGGTGTCAAGAACCACACAGATTGAGTGGACCTATCCAGTCAGTGCACGCATTTGTCAGTAATCGTGCAGCTCCACTCAAAGGAGCTCAACGATATCTAAGGAAAGTTTTTCTTGTGTGGGCAATAAAACAGATTAGTATAATATTCTTTTAATATAAGCACATAGGTACATGTTAACAAAAATACATAAAGAACGAAAAAGTGTCACGTTCCGCTTGAGCCGAGCGTGGAAGCGAGAGCGCGGAACTAGCGATAGAGAGGCAAAATCGGCCTAAGCGTTCACGTTCGGCTTGCGACGCAACTCTCTCTCGTTATCACGAAAAATTATCATCCGTAAACCAACTTTACAGACATCCAATTTTTTTTTCTTTATAAAAACTGGAAAATTAAGGTAAGTAATCTTGAAATTGTTGCAAATAATATTTACTCAAACGCTAACACATCACCTTTGACGATGGGTAAGTGTAGTAGATTTTCACCAAACTTTTCACTTTGTCACTGCTCGGTTTCATCTGTATTCTCAAGTTGTTTACTCAACTTTTATAGCTTCACTGATGGAGCAATTTTTTATATAGATGGAGGTAATCATCGTATATTTTTAGTATCGATTGAGTCGAGTTGTGTCTCAGGTGAGAAAATATAGCACGTTCTTTACAAAATATCATTACAGAAAACATGAGAGTAGATGGGACTGGTAATAAAGAATAGATAATCCAAATGGGTCGTAAACCTACCCTGATTAAATTACGCAGTTTCAAAGTCAAAATACTTGTTTCATTTGGAAATGCAATTATAAAAACACTACTAGCTTGTGCTCGCGGCTCCACCCGCGTTGAGTTCGGCATTTATCCCACGGGAACGTACTACCGGAATAAAAAGTATCCTATGACCTAACCTAAGTCATGGTCTATTTTTGTGCTAACGTTCATCTAAATCCGTATAGCCGAATTTGAATAGAATAGAATAATCTTTATTATGTACACCATAAAAAATTATAGATATAAATGTAGAAATTTGACATAGAGTGACACAATGGGCGATCTTATTGAGCGGAATAAGCGTGAAAGGGTAACAAAGAAACCAATAAACAAACTCACTTTTGCATTTATTTGTTTATTTTGTATACTTTATTGTACACCACAAAAATACATACGTAACAAAAAGAAATCAAACACTACAAAATAAACTATGGGCGGCCTTATCGCTTTCTGCGATCTCTTCCAGGCAACCATGGAATGGACAGTGATTTGCCTGGACATAAAGTGGAACTGTCGTTGGTGCAAAAAATAAATACATATAAGAAATATATATATTTATAATATTATTTATATATACTTAGGAATAAATGCGTTTTACCTTATCACAACTATGTTAGGGTCAGCTTCCAGTCTAACTAGATGTAGCTTTGCAGCTGTATTTTTCTATCCAGTATTTTACACAGAACAACTGACCTCCACAAGACAACTGAATTAACTGTCGTTGAATAATTCATAAAACAGTTTAAGTAATCTGTTATTAAGCTTTTAATCATAAAAATTCAAGATTTTTCACTATCTATTGTCTGATTTAACATCGAAATTATTCTTTTAAAACCAGAATAACCAAGTTAAGTATTTAACTACCCTAAAACTACATAAAATCCAAGTCTTTCCCATTTCCTTGAAACACTCATTCCCACGACCTCAGCGCTTTAATGCGCTTTAGAAACTCGTTAATGAAGCGCTCGCTAAACGCGTTCAAAGTAGCGACGCAAATTGAAAATAATACGAAGTGACGAGAACATGCTGTAGTAATTTTGATTAATTTTGGCATAGAAGCTGGTGATTAGGTCTTCTTATATTTTAGTTTTAGTTGAACGGTGACTGCGGTTAGTGATTACATATTAGCTTTTGAACTGACAGCGGGGCTATTAACATAATGTTGCTGTGGCGGCATCTATGTCGCCACATGCGAACTACGCATCACACTGACGTCACGCAAAATCCTGCATCGCGCAAGCAGAGTTTACCGCGCAACTAGCATATATACAACATCCCGACATCAACCGTCGGGCAGTTGCCCACCAGACACGACACACGTCTGGTCGGAGGATCCTCCCTTTTCTATGGAGGATGAGTGAACTTTACACCCTGTTCCTCATGCCTCTATATTGTTAAGTTGTCCAATATAAAATAGATTACGATGACTTTATTTTTAGTGTTGGGCAGAGGTGTACCTACCTGTAGTACACCCACATTTCGCCAGTTATGTTTTGGTCCCATGTAATAGGGGGCGAGCCTATTGCCACAACCCCAACCAAACCAACCCTGCCCAACCCTTCAGAGAAACAAGGCGTGATGTTATGTTTATGTTATGTTATTTTTAGTGTTATCGAAAGATGAAGAGCAGTAAAGTCATACCATTATTTCACGCCTATTTCTGTCTTACCTGCATTTAGCAAAATATTTGAAAAGTTAAAAGGTACTCAATCAGTTGCTAAGACATTTTAATTTGAATAGCCTCCTTCATGATGAACAATATGGCTTTTCAAAAGGTCGTTCGACTACAGATGCTGGTGTTGCTATGCTAAAACACATATTTAACGCATGGGAGGGCTCGCAAAATGCTATTTGAGTTATCTGTGATCTCTCCAAAGTCTTTGATTGCGTGCAACATACCACGCTTTTGCGTAAACTACGTCATTAGGATGTCCAAAACGAAGCTCAAAAAGTAATAAATTCTTATTTACATAATAGGTTTTAATGTACAGATGTAAATGATGTTAAATCTTCTGTGGTGTACCATTTTACATTTATACTAATATTATAAAGAGATAAAATTTGTTTGTATGTAGGGGGTAATCTCTGGAACTACCAGCCGGATCTGAAAAAATATTTTTGCCGTTAATAACCTAATTTTAGAGTTAGGTTATAGGCTATTTAACATCACGCTACGACCCTTAGGAGCCGAGCAAAAAGTTAAAAGTCAAAAAGAATGCTAACCGAAAACGAAGCATTAGCGCGAGCGAGCGATGCAATGCGACGCAGTGGGTCCGGGGACAATAAATTTCACGCGAACGAACTCGTAGGTAGAAGTAGTGTACGTGTGTGTGTATAAAAACATACATAAAACATATAGAAAAATATATATATTATCCCTTACCAACCTAAGCATCCATAAGCCATGTATTACTACAACTATCCAATCAGTCTCCAATGGACTCACGAAATCCAATCAGAACTCATTACAGACATCCCTATACAAGATGAGGATCACGTAATACCGACTCATTACGACTTATGTAGACCTCGTAACTAGGGATGCGAATTAAGTATCGATATTTCTATTACAATATTGTGTACCTATTCGGTGCCTGAGACTCTTGGTGCTCTTAGTTTTATACCTACCTATTTCAGTGATTGCTTTTTTTACAGTTTTTAATAAACTAGAGCATTTGTAAGTTTATTGCATCAATTTAAAACCTAATACCACGAATCACTAACTAGAGTAAGGTACTCGAAAAGTCCAAAAAAACACATTTTCATACACTGTATCTATCAAATCAATAAAGCGAACCTACTCGTATTAATGTTAATTCTAGTTATCCTAGAATAAATTAATATTAATTAAGTATATAAGTCTTACCAAGGGGTATCGTGTTACCCAGTAACTGGGTTGTGGAGATCATAAGGCAGTCGCTCCATGTAAAATACTGGTATTACATCCTGGTACTACATCCGGTTCGGCTGGATTCCGAGGCCAACATGGTTGGGAAAAGGCTAGGCCTAGGGGATTAGACAAATAGGCTTGCCGTTTTTTAAATAATGGATTAGTAAATACCTACTCGATACCTTAGTATCGATACTATTGATCCTAGCCCGTACCCCTCTCCCCTCTCTTAGGAAAACAAAAAGAAAACGACTAAGATACTAATACTATCTACGCCGACTCTCTCCCCTAATTAGATCGTTTAAATGCAACAAATGAAGATCAGAAAAAGGATTTTAAGCTGTGCCTTGAATTAACTTTAAGTGAGTGTAAGTTGATGATTAGGTAGATAAGGAATTTTATGTCTTGTTTCACCATTCTTCTAAGTTTTTTTTATTATTTTCTCAGCCTTTTTTAAATAGCAAATAAAAATCAAAATCAAAATATTTTATTTCACATAAACCTACATGAGCACTTATGAAACGTCAGAAGCTAAGTGCACCGTTCCAATTGGTCGTTTCCTATGGAGAAGAGCCGGGTAGAAAATCTTTTAAAAATAATTAATATTACAATGTTTTCAAATTACACTGCCTATTAACACTGTAATTTGAAAACATTGTAAAATCAATGACTGCCTCGTTGGTTTAGTGGTCGCAAGCGCTACTGCTGAGCACGAGGTCCTGGGTTCGATTCCCAGGTCAGGCAAAGTGTTATTGGGTTTTTCCATTAGAAATTTCTCAGTAGCAGCCCGGAGTCTGGATTTGTGCCCGGTGGATAGCAATAGGCTCGCCCCTTATTACATGGGACTTAAACATAACTGGCGAAATGTGGGTGTACTATAGGTACACCTCTGCCTAACCCCTCGGAGATTACAGGCGTGATGTTATATATTTACATATATATATATAAATTATATATATATATATGTGTGTGTGTATATATATATATATATATATATATGTAAAATCAATTATTTGTTTATTTATAATCATTACAGAACATCTCATTGTCGTGTGACAAGTGCGGCAGTACATATCTTGCTCTGAAGCCTACTTCAGAGCAAGATATGTACTGCCGCTTATTCTACATGTCATTGAAATGAATTGAAATGAAATTGTTTATTCTGTTAATAGGATACGAGAAACACCTTTACACGTCATATTAAAAAAAAATAAGCTAGATGGAGTCGACATTTCCTATCTGTCTACTGAGAAGAAATGGCGAAACAAACTCAAGGGTCAAAGTCTCTTTTAAAGTCCAGACATAATCTTGGTCAGATCATGTGAGGACCATGTAGATCCATGTCTGAAATGGTCTTTGGAAAGAACCACACAAATTTGAGTGAACCTGTCCAGTCAGTGCAAGCATTTGTCAGTAATCGTGTAGCTCAACTCAAAACTTAAGGAGCTCAACGACTCGACGAACAATACCAAGGAAAGGACATTTGGGTTGGCCGCATAAAGTACTCAAAATGCCAGGCCATCATTACAACTAAGAGTAAAAAAACAACAAGAAATAAATAAAAATGACCCACATAGTGCTCAAATTCACAATAATTAAAGTAATATAATTGTTTCGGATAGTACCTACTAAATTCTGGTTTAACGTGAAACGACAGCTGTCAAAACTTCACAACAAACAATGTGTGTTTATAATGCCTATGATTTTGCTCATGTATTTATTTACCGAGTTAATACGTGAGCAAAAACGTAAACAACATGAACATGTGTCAAGAGAGTTATACCAACGTTTTTGTTTACGTAGACTATGAAAATAATATTCATGTTTATCTCAAATAAAATAAAGAGGTACGTAACTGACTAATTTTAATTGCAACACTTAAACAGAAATTATGAAATTAACATACACTGCGGCAGATACATTTTTTTTCTCTGATTAGAATTATTATCTTACTTACTTTTGGTACCCTTAAGTTATGTATAATGCCTAGATTAAATTACTTAATAACTTAAATTAATTAAAAGGTCAGGTGCGTAGTACTCGCAAACGGCGTGCATGTATGATCAGATGTATGAACGTAAACGAAGCAAAAGGAGTGTGTAAGGAGCGAGGGCGTGAGTTTATGTACGTATGTATGTTATGTTTGTGTATGTATGTTAAATTACTTTATTTCAAACATCTCGTGCATAATAATTATAGTTATAATTTTAATGTATAATATATTTTGTGTTAAAAAGCTAAGATACCTGGTCACGATTTTAAAACAACCAAACTTTTGATAAAGTAATCATTGTGGAAGTTTTAAATTATTCGGTCTAATATTCTAACTTTCACCAAACAGAAAATACACCCCAAATGAAATTGTTTATTATTAATCGTTCTAATAATGAAATTCTATGAACAAAACTCATTTTAAAACGTAAAATTAGCTTCCTTTCATCATCACTACGTAAACTTCGTAGCTAAGAAAGCAGAGTACTTCAAGACGAGTAAATTAATTTGGTGGTAGTACGCGCCACAGAGGAAATAACAACTGGAGGACTACTGGTCAGTCTCACTCTGCAAACTGGGAATTTGTTTGTTGATTAAAACAAGTAAAAAAGTACTATACAAAGGCGGAATTAATGCCTGAGGTATTTTCTAACCTTAAGGTAATGAAGAGACAAAACATGGCAGGTGCAACAATAGGATAGATAGCTCGAAAATAACACAAGAATAAATATTAATACGTAGATACATAAATTTCGAGGGAATTCGGGGGTGAAGTAGATTGTGTAACGATCTCCACTTAATCAAGCCATGCACTGAAATGGAATTCCATCTGCCGAGCCTTTTCCCAAGTATGTTGGAGTTGGCTTCCAGACTTACCGGATACAGCTGAATACCAGTATTTTACATGGAGCGATTGCCTATCTGACCTCCACAACCCAGTTACTGGGTAACACGATACCCCTTGGTAACAACTGTCAAAGATCTACAAATGACAGCCGGGACCAACGGATTAACGTGCTTTCCGAGGCACGGAGGGGTCTTGGTTGATTTCCATCTGCCGAATGTTAACAGGCAATCATACCAGAATCATTATTGATTTCTGCAGCATTTGGTGTAAAACTTTTATTCTGCTAAGTACCCGACTAGTTTTGCAGGATTAACGACACAATATGTCTTACTACTCATCATAATAACCCGAAATAGGGAAAAAGAACTGGTGCCATCTTTTAAGGCCACTTCACTATTGGACAGAATTACTCTACAGCTAATCTATTCTGCAAAAATCTAGTGCTGTCAACAGTGTCATTACCTAACATTAGGAGGAACGACCACTCACTTCACTTAAGTTTTCACGGTGTTTTACAGAATTGACCGGCTGTATTCGAGCACTCTACTTCTATCACACTCCATCTTTTTCGAGTGTCTCTCGTTGACTACGCAGTCTTGTGCTCGTCGTGTTGATTAATTGATGTTATTCTACTCAGTGAATACCCTGCGAGAGCGTGAAGCGACAGATAATTAAATCTTCAAGCTGCTGCGTTTTAGGGTGAATAGAATTACTTGTAGTGAGAGATTAGTCTCTGGTTTTTTGCACAAATTTTCTAAATTTTTGGAGACAATAAATGTTAAGCACTTTGTGGTGAGTAGTCACGTATGTGTTTACATCAGCATGTCACGTATTGTCCAGGGTTAAGTTAAGGTAGATATACTGTTTTCCATAAGCTTAGTATTAGCACGTAGTCACGTACTACCTATGTATATTTAAACCATTTAATAAAGGAGAGAGGACAGTTGAGGGCTATAGTTGAGGACTGTAGTTGAGTACAGTTGAGTCCCAGTTCACAATTGACTCTCAAAGTAATACACGTCATGTAGTTTACTTAACCCCTCCTCATCCCCACATCGCAACTTTATATCATAAAATAAAATAGACGATTCGCGTCCGAATGGTTAGCTACCTATATTTTTATAGTATCTACATATTCTCCTATTTTTTTTTATTTCCTTGAATAAATATACGACTATGTAAATTAATATAACAGAGTCTGTAATCATCAAAATAATTAGGAGATTTTAATTATTATATGTATAATAGTCCCGGACCTGTGGAAGGAAAAATAGATGTTTACCAGTCCCCTTATCTCCGAAACTACTGAGCCTAATTTTCTGACTAAAAATACAGAAAATAATTCTTGACTTGTAGATAACAGGAAAACATATAAGAAGTCTATGGTGTTAAAATAACATGATAAATCTCTCAATATTGTGCGTACAAACTTACATTTGCAGTTGGAATGTATGGGGGAACATGTTTTTCAACTGCAATGTTAAGTTTTTTCTTGGAATAAATTTTCTTGGGATAAAAATGTGGTTAGATAACATATTCATTGTACGGAACCCTCACCACGCGAGTTCAACTTGCTTTTGTCCGGTTTTTTTAAGAGCCAAAGTAAAGTTGTAAAGAGGCACTCGCCACTTTGCCACAATATTGTGAGTGAGAGAACAGTGTGAAAGTTCCGAATTCCTATATTAATTCTGGCCATGATTCATCGGCCATTCTGTAAAAAGGCCGCTACGCAATTTCATTCCCTTCATCAAACGATACACCTTGAATAAATAATAAGTGTAAATTAATCTTTTGTGAAACAATGTATCAATTTCAAAAATTTTATCGCTCATCGTTATATAAAATGAAACAAATATAATATTTCGTTCTGGCTTATTTTACGATAGCAATTTTGTTCAAGTTACATTTTTGTAAGTAATTTAATCAAGTTAATTTATCCACAATATAAAGTTAATTAAAACGGCTAACACTTTAATGGATTGTAATTATTATAATTCCGTTCATATTAGTAATTAATGTATTTAAGTGAATTTTCTAATTTAATAGCTAAATGGGCTGAACGTTTTAAAATTATGACTGGCAATAATTAGGACTTCGAACTGGGAAGTTTCGACTGAAAGTAGGTGCATAAGTCTTGAAAATAAAGACGTAAATAACTTTGTATTACTTAAGAGGGTAGATAGATAGACAGGAGACACAAACCTGCATAGACCAATCTGACTGTTTAGCAGTCGTGTGGATTTTATTAGAATTCAATAATAACGTGATATCATAATGTACGAGATTGTATGGCCAAACCAAAATATAACCACTCCACCAAGCCAAACAATGGACACACATTCTATTTTTCACCAGCTCTAAGATCTACAATAAAGTAAATAAGAGTATCGACATTTACCGCTTACCTCGCAATGTCTTGAAAGTAAAATTGACAGACTGGTTGAAATCTCTATCATATGATGCAACCGAAAAAAATGTGGAAACTTAAAAAGATAAAATAAAAAATAAAATAAAATTTATTCAAGTATATAGTAAAGTACAATTATGATTTAGATTAATTACAATCAGGGAAAATTTAATTCTAACTGTAATGTAGACCTGCCTGATCTAGGTTTATGAAAAACCTGTGTTTCAGGCCATCAATTTACTTCAAACATTTAAAAAGAAGACAACAATAGATTTATTACTTAGCTAAATTAAAAAGAAGACATAATATTTTCAATGACTTAAAGAGTAACACTTTGGGTATATTATTTTACAACTAGATTATGTAAGATATATTATGTTAAAACTTAAAACTTAACTAGTCCAAGCAGTCACCCTCACTCACACATACCCCCACACACACCCTCACTCAAACACACCCTCACGCACATACATCCTCACTCACACATACCCTCACTCACACACACCCTCACTCACACTACCACTCCACACTGCATCACACCTACCAAGATACAAATTTTACATGTCTTTTATATTTGCATGTTTACGATTTTTATTTAAATACCAAAGTTAGCTAAACTGTACTCACGTCACAGTTAAGTCTGGAACAATGTGTTTCTTATGTTTAGACACACACACAGTTTTACACACGACACATTTTTAACTTTTGTAGCTATCATAGTTTCCATTGTAATTATGTCAATTTGTTGTTGTTCCAAAATAAAAAGCTTTTACTTTACTATTTTTGGGTTAGAGCTGACATTTGCCCAACACAAAGAAAAGGTTGATTCTATTTTTCTTTTTCACTCTCACACTGATGGACAAAGGAACATGTTTTTTACGTCAAAGAAACGATATTTTATGTACACAAAATGGTATAATTAACTCCCACCGGTTGAGTATGACGAGAATAACCCGGCGGCATAATTAAGTCAGCTGAAAGTGAGTCAGTCATGTTCAAGTTACATAAATTTAATATTACGGTTTAGGCCTAAAAAATTTGATCGTTAGATTCGCCCTACCTCATCAAAAGATGGTCGAGTTTATGCTTCGTTTTGACACTTCTGACTCACACAATTTCGCATGCTACCATGAGAACGGGATGTGTGAGCTCACTCTTCTCAGTTTGAGGCAAATCTAGCGATTGGCCATGCTTAGACAATTCGAATTCAAGAGTCATGAACCCTATTTCAATCAATGGAAATTACGCTAGGATACCTGCGCTTAAACTTACTCAGCTCATGAAAAATCACAACTACAAAAGTGTTTTTACTATAAAATTGATAAAAAAATCTTTTTGAACCAAAAGGCTTACTTTTTCGGGATAAGAAACGGGGTTTTTTCGGAACAAAAGTTACAAAAGTAAAAACCTTTCGGCTGTGCTTTCAAATTTATTTAGTCCGAGGTCCCGGTAAACTACATCAGTGCTTTGGGACCGAAATATCTTATGGTTGGAGTTTCTGTTCGCGGAATCAAGACGTCTGTTAGTTCAGAAATAGGCGAAACTTAGTCACGGAATGTATTGAGTTTCGTGATCTACCCCTGCTCGATTTATCGAAATCTACCTATACTTAAATAAAATAGTCCGAGTGCGCATAAGTTATTTGCGGAAATCGCGAAACGTCTAGTTGACGTAACTGGTGACCGAAAAGCTGGCGACTTTCTCGCGCAACGCATCAGCATTGCAATTCAGCGAGGAAATGCCGCCAGCATCCTCGGTGCAATGCCCCGAGGGCCTTTTTTAGGCTTAACTTAGTTTTAATTTAATTTAGTTAATGTTAATAATCATCTTGTAATTTGGTTATGTAAATAAATATCATTTAACTAGTAGCCAGTGTGCATCGCTTACACTTTGCTGACTGAAATATTTTATCCAGGTCATTAGCTACACGTGGGTAGAAATTCTTGCAATGTGACTTATTCAATTCATATGTACTTTCTAAGTTTATCTTGGACATTACTGAAATCGGTGAAGGAAATCATCGTGCGGAAACCTTGGACTAATAGTGAATATAAGACTGAAATCGCCAACCCATCTTGAGCAAGCGTGGTGATCAATGGTCATGTTTGTATACATATAAGCTTTTGCCCTGAAGTGGGACAGCAATTGTATTATTATTAGCTACACAACCATCTTTATTTTCCTAGAAAAGAAGAAGAACGTAACATTGCGCTTGAGACTGAACAATAATTATAATTGTCATTGGTAAGCAAAACGATCAGATATTCATTCAGAGACCGTGCACCTAAAGCCATATAGAGACCTACAAAGACGTCTGTCTCTTATAGTCATTGATTTTAGATATTTTATTTCAAATGTAACCTTTAAAAACTTTTGATGTAAGTATCGAGTATCAAACAATAATGGAAACTAGAGAAAATTCCACTTTCTTTTTTGGTCCTGTATTGATAACTTTATTTTTGAGCGGGGCTTATAAAACATATAAATTTCTAAAAGCATTTTAGTGCTGTCAAAATATAGAAACAATATCATTGTATTTGCATCACACTTATTTTGTTTTATACTTCAAGACTTATTTCTAATTAATAGCTAATAAAAGCCGTGCCCATTGATCGATATATCAAGTTATTTATTTATTTGGGATAAACATGCACAACATTACAGACATAGATCCAAGTTAAACAGAAAATAAAATAAAATAAATAAGAAAAAATACACAAAATCGAGTAACAAAAGAAGTAAAACTAACAAATACCAATCATATAATTTAGGCACAAAACGCTTGAAGTGTTCTGAACAAGGATATGTAACCATTCCACGTTTTGCACTTCGCGAGGTCCCTACGCAAGAACCACTAGTCCTTCCGTACCTCGCGAAGTACAAACCCACCCCAGGATTTATATAAAAACTTGCTTTTGGGTGTTGGCAAATATCCCACGGGCACGTACTACCGGGATTAAAAGTAGTAAATCCTATGTGTTAATCCACAAAAATGTTAAGTAACTAATAGACTAAGCGTAGGGCCTGTTGTGACCGTGACATTTTTCTTACTTTTTGCATTTTATACCCTTCGTAACTTCTAATCGGACCTTTCCGATTCGAATAATTTAAAGAGGAATTTAGATAATCAACCTTGATTATGAAACTATTTAATTGGATACGGATTAATGATTAATCAATTATTATTTTTTTATCAAAAACATAATAATATCATGATACGAATGTCATCGTCTGTCGAATCTACCCGTTGATTGACTAATTTTAACCAAAAACGGTTATTATCACTTAACTATAATAGTTAGACATATAGCCTCGCGGACTTTTTTGTGGGTAATAATGACTACTATAAAAATGTAGTACTTTATTTTATGTATCATCCATAGTTTTTGCAGCGCACGTTGAATAATTACTTTTATAGCCAAATTTTTGTTACCTTGGCTGACATTATTATAATTTTCGTAGTAATCTCTAGCTTTTTTTGAAAATTACTACAGCTTATGATACTCGCTATTAATGTAGCTTTCTATAACTGAAACAATTTTTTTAATCAGTTAAGTAGTTTTTGAGTTAATCCACTACAAACAAACATACAAAAAATCTAATCTTTTCTCTTTGTAATATTACTTACGTAGTATCCTAAAGCATTGGTTGGTTTAGGATCATAATGTTGAAGTATTCAAGTTGTCCTAAATTAACACAATGCAACTTTTAAGCCTACCTGAAATAATTCCCTGATAACACAAACCCAACTGAATATTTTTACATAATATAACCAAACATCATCCTTGTGTCCCCGAAGGGTTGGGCAGAGGTGTACCCGTAGTACACCCACATTTCAGCTGTTATTTTTAAGTCCCATGTTATAGGGGGCGAGCCTATTGCCATCAACCGGGCACAAATCCACTTCAAATCCAATTCTGCTTCTGAGAAATTCCAGATAGAAAACCCAATAACATTATAAAGTTAATATTTTAAATATTTTGAATATTTTAAAGTTTTAATTAACCCAGCCACGGTGTCTTATCGAGGTACTTTTAAAACAAACTTACTCGTATCCGCCCACACTACGCCACACCATTTATTTACCCCACGTACACACTCGGCGCTCAGCCCACGCGATCCTGCGGCGTAGACACAGCCTTTTGTCTTCTTGGGATTACTATAAACCCAAGCGAAGACAATGTACAATATGTGTGGTTTGAACAGGATTGTGATATAAATAATAATACTTTTGCTATGCAATTGTAATACCGAATAAATGTTGCATCGACAATATTTTGTGAGAACTGAACAACTAGGAATGTCATCCACGGTAATAGACAACGAAAGTTACTTATAGACTCATAGATGCTGCGATTTCTTGACCATTTTATATTTTGTTAAGTACCGAGTACTTATTGACAGGCCTACACTGCCCCTCCCATACCTATTAACAGCGTAATTTAAAACATTTTAAAAGCCAATTATTTTTTAAAGAGTAACCGTGGAGGTTCTTGCCGGCTCTTCTCTATAGGAAACCACTAATGAAGAACCAATTCTGACTATTTCCATTTATAATAGCGTTATCTGAAGTATTCTGGAGTATTGTAGTACGGTGTGGAACCCGTTCTATCAAGTGCACTCAGATCGGATGGAGCGCGTTCAAAAAAGGTTTTTATATCACTTGTGTTACTCGCAGATATCGTAGTCTGAGCTCGTATAACTCTAGGCTGAGTCATTATAAAATGGAATCTTTAGTTGCACGTAGCAAATCTTTAGATTTCCTATTTTTGTTTAAATTAATAAACGGTTTGATAGATTCTCCGGAGCTTTTAGAAAAAGTGAACATTTGTATCCCACGTAGTGGTAGCCGTCTAATTAACCGAAGAACTTTCGTCCTGCCTCATAGTCGAACTAATATAGGTAATTCTTCACCCATTTGCCGCATGCTTTCTCACGCCACCTCAATTCGTGGCGAAATAGATGTATTTGCTGGTTCCGTAGCCTCGGTAAGGACTAAACTTAGAGACGTAATTGTATAATTGTTTAAGTAAGTGTCAATTGTAAGTTACTTAAAATATGCATGCTAGATTCTCATCTAGTAGATGTCAATCAGACATACTGTGTTGCAGCTGTTTTTATTGGATTTGTGATTGTACATCAGTTTTGTGAATTAAATAAAAAAAATAATCAAATAAAAATTGAAACCTTACATCTGGGTTTTGACGTTTCATAATTTCCCATGTGGGTTATGTGAAATAAAATTATTTTTAATTTGACTTAAAAATAATTAAAAAATGTTCCTGCTAGTACAGCTGTAGAGCTCTGTACAGCGTATTTCATTACGTTAAAGTCTTTCAGTAAACTTGCGACAGGATTTTTGTAAGAAGACTTACAACTATTACGAGTCACCTCAAAAATTCTGAAAACATTGTCATTTCCGTCCCGGCTCGGCAACATTGCCGATATTCGATTGCTAACAACTGATAGAGTTATAACGCCACTGTCCTTGGCTAATGAGATAAGAGTGAAGAAAAGTTTTCACTTTTCATTATAACATGACATCACGACTATGTATATTCCCCGGAGCGTAAGACTCTGCCTTACACTTCGGGGAATATAGTACACCCACATTTCGCCAGTTATGTTCAAGTCCCATTGCCATCACTGGAAAGCCTATTGCCAACAACCGGGCACTAACCCAGACTCCTAGCTGCTACTGAAAAATTCCAGATGGAAAAACCCAATACCACTTTGCCCGATCCGGAAATCGAACCCACGACCTCATGCTCAGCGGTAGCGTTTGCGACCACTACACTAGAAGAGAAAAGTCAGAAAACTATACCGTCATCATCTTGCTGCCCTTGTCCCATGTACCTTGGGGTCGGCACAAGCCGTTTTCTCTATCCATTTTCCCCTGTCAACCGTCACGCTATTATTCACTCAGAAAAGTATACCAATTTTCCTTATAAATTAATGGAAATAATACCTAAGCAAGACCTATCCTCCATTTATTTTTATTTATTTTTGTAACGGGGTGGAAATCCTCTTGGATATCTTCCGCCCTGAGGTGGGTCTGTTTAAAAACACCCCGTGTTCCCTCGCACACTTGCACCGGCACTTAAGCACTCTGCAACGCCGCCCCCGACTGGTGCTGGCCCGCCTCTATCTGGTCAAGCGGGGGGAGTGAGGTGTTTGACTCTTCCCGCGACGTCTAAGAGGGACGAAGACCTATCCCCAAGCTCACAAATGTTGTAAACACATATTAATCTCGCGTCACAATAGCTAGCGTGTTCCCATGACTGTCTGTATCCGCCCTAAATATGACGCTACTGTAATTTAATTAGTCAGTTACTGTAATATTTCAGTTCCTCAGACATGAAACTGTTTATTTTTTGAAGAAAACTTTTGTGTTGAGAAAACAACCTTCATACATTTCATTATTCAATTTAAAAATATTTTTACTATAAAAAAAAATCTACAGAAGATAATGTAACACGAAATAAGATTCTTTCAATTTGTGAAAGGCCGGGCAGCTAATATTACAGATTATAATTTAATTTCGTTCGTAACCAAAGGACCTCGCAATATAAAAATAAAACTGATCAATTGTAATCCTGTGAAAACAATAGTTAATCGTTATAAATAGTTAATTTTGGACTTTTCAAAATAGCTAACGTATTTTTGCTGATTCCCAATAACCAGGGAATTTTCTTTCTTTCTTTCACACCTCATGTGAATACTCGAGGTGTGAAAGGATACTTCTAGGTAAGCATCTGAAGTATGTTCCAAAAGTAATCCCTGAAAAGCTAAAGAAAAAGCTAAAAATCACTCACTAAAGGGAATAAAGTAACACATTCATGTGTATTTAACAGGTTTCAATTATATCTCTCCACTTTTATCAACAGTAATTGTTGGAATAACATTATTCAATTTTAATTGAAATTCATTGACGAAAGTTGAGCTTATACAATTAACCTGAACTGTAAAATATCTTTCAGGGGATCTGAAATAATAATACCGGGTTAAAGATAATGAAATTAAAGCAATGAATCTGTAAGTGGGCCCGCGTGGTTGATTACGGCCCACTACCTCTTACAGAGAGGAGGCCTGTGTCCCAGCAGTGCGAACATTATAGGCTTATTATGTTATCTGTAAGTGGCACTACAAATTGGCATCCACAGGTATCGATTCATTTGTTTACAGTTTCGTCAGATGTTTTTGGAACAGACCATACCACCACCATCGTCGGCGAAGAAGAACTGGGAATTAAAGACTCTGGTCAAAGATAAGTCTATCTAATTTTAAAACGAATATTTCAAGCCTCACACAATACCGACACCCATGTCGCGTCGTGTCGTTCAAACTCAAACTCAAAGTATTTAATTCAAATAAACCAAATACAGGCACTTTTGAATTGTCAAGGCGTCGGTCAGTCAGAAAGATGAAGCTAGTTGCCCATTCCAAAGCGTAGTAGGTTCCTATGGAGAAGAAAGCGTAAGAAACTCCACGGACCCTCTAAAAATTAAAATTAAAAAAACCGGCCAAGTGCGCGTTGGACCACGCACAATGAAGGGTTCCGTTGTTGGGATTGCTTGAGACGAATTTATTCCATAAACAAACTTAACATTGTAGTTGAAAAACCTGTTCTCCCATACCGATATATATGCCACGATACCGATATATATATCGATATATATGCCACGTCCAACTGCAAATTTAAGTTGGTCGACTACAACTCGTTAACTTGTAAAGCTTACTTAGCCGTGATAGTTTTCATTTTAATTTCATTATATGTACTACTGCCATGAATTTTTTCATATATCCATAAACAACCGTTTAGCTGGCAGGGGGGGGGGGGAGATACTCAACTCTAACAAAAATTAGCACTTTAATGCTTAATACTACGCAAGTGGATCCTTGAATCGAAAAGTGATGTTCATAGATCGGTAATATTTTTGAACGACCTATCCAACGATATCCCACACCATGGGGTAGAAGAGAAAAATATCATCCCCATATTACGTGCAAGGGAGGCACAACAACTAATTTTATTTTTTTCAGGATTTCTAGATTTTATTTTAGCACTTTGTCGGCGTGATTAATATGTATATCTATGCCAAATTACCTACAGCTTTCTAGTACTAAGCGTCTCTGAGCTACAGTGGGGTCAGACAGATAGACGGACATGGCGAAACTATAAGGGTTCCTTGTTTACTACGGAACCCTCAAAAATCGTTCGTTGCTATAGTGAAAATTATTTATTTTGTAAAATATAAAAGTGAATGCAGCAACGTGTAACATGTCAGCAGCACTTGATATATGCTGGCAAACACTGACCTTTGAAAAGCCGTTGTGGTGAACTCGGTTGTAATAAAAACAATATGGCCATGCTTTTTCTTTGCAAAACAATTTAACTTGATAACATAACACATAAAATAACACATTACGCCTGTAATCCCCGAGGGGTTAGGCAGAGGTATACCGATAGTACAGGTGTACTATCGGTATACCTCTGCCTAACCCACATTTTGCCAGTAAACAACATAATCCATACTAATTCCAATAATATAAATACGAAAAGAACTCTGTCTGCCTGTCTGTCTGTCAGTTACCTGTTCACGTCTAATGCTACGGCTACATTGTCGCCATAACGAAAACTACACCTCGCTGTGCAACTTTTTTTTTTTTTGGGTGGAAAATCGTCAAATAACTTCTCCCGCTCTGGGCGGAGCGGGAGGGTGTGTCAGACTCTTACTTACTAAAACCCACCCGTATTCCTTCCGTTGCCTGTCTTGCTAGGGGCCTCGGTAACCCTTTAGTACCTTCCCGCGACCCCGGCAGGCATCGGCCCTAGTGAACCCACACTGGCCCACTGTGGCCCTACCATTGTGCTGACGACATCTCTTTGAAGCGTGGGTGGAATACAACGCGCCATCGACCCGGGCCTGGTCCTTACCGGACGGTGAGCTACCCATTGCTCGCTGTACAACTGAGAGCGCGCTAAGTGTAGTTCGCGTTATCGTGACAATGTTACCGTAGCATTAATGACTGAATGGATTTGGATTAAATTTGGCACACGGATAGAGCATGACGTACTTTTATTTTATTGTAGTACGTTCCCATGGGGTAGAAGCTAATGTGTAAATAAGGCATTGACAATAGTAACATTTCTTTTCAAGCAAGAGCGGGTATATAATATCGGTTTCTTTTGCTAAAAAAACAGTTTTTTTTTTTCGAAATCGAGGATTTTTCTCTTTTAGCCAGGTTTTTCCAGATCTAAGTATTATACTTTTAATTTGGCCCTGAGGGATAGATAACATCTAAAATACCCGTCTATATATTTCAGCTTTTATCGCTCAACGTCTTATGTATTTTCGAAGCAAAAACAATATTATTTTAACAGTATCAAAGTTACCGTGCAAAAAAAACAACTACAAACTATAACTCAAACCTTTTTCTGCGTAAAAATGAACTCAAGAATCTACTATCTGACAGCTCGTTATTTGTGTGAGAAAAAACAATGAAAACAAACACAACACAACACAGACTGTATTTTACCGCAGCAACGTTGTTTTACTGAGAAATATGGTCTTGTTATTGCAGTATATCATTACGAGGTAAACAATGTAGAGAAATAAGAAAAATATGTGAGGTTGACTTTCATGTATTCGAAAAAAGTGACGATTTTATTGACCTTTAGCGTTATAATTGGTTTTTACAATGTTTCAAATCACAGTGTTAATAGGTATGGGAGGACAGTGTAGGCCTGTCAAGAAATGCCAAGTAATTAACAAAAAATAAATGGTCTACAAATCTAGTCTAAGCCTAAAAAGCCATTTTGCCTATTAACACTTCGAATATAATAATATGACTTTTGATTTTGTTTTTTGATTATTATCCTGCCAAAAACACATGTTCAACACAATTTTCCTTGATTGTAACATTTGCTGAAGAAAAATATGTGAGCTTGACTTTCATGTATTTGAAAAAAGTGCCAATTTTATTAACAGAATGACCATCAGCGTTTTAGGAAGGGGTTAATCAAATCAAACGAACAAGCTCCTGTTACATGTGTTGATATCATAACACACGTAACAAACAGTAGCTTGTCTAAAAAAATGTTATTCGTTTCTAAAAGTTTTTTCACCTTCGGCCTTATCAACACATACCATCAAGTGAGATGAAACGCCAAGAGCTCCCCGTTAAGAAAATATATGGAGGCTTAAAATAGCTTAATTAACTAAATCCAAAATTCACAATTGGTGTTTAAAATTTAGAAATATCACATCGAATTGAAAATAAACTCTCACGAATGTCTCCCAAATGCGTCATTACTTATTAAAATAGCATTTACTGATTTGACTACTTTCGTTTTTTAAACTCACAAAGATTTTAAAACTATCGAAATCTCTAAAAGCACGTTACTTAAAACCAGAGACGTAAATACACAATCACATGAAAACTGACGCATAAATAAATCTCTCTTCCGTACATGAGTGAAACTTAATGGCATCCTGGGAAAAAACCTGTCACATAGTGGCAACTTCTCCTTAAAATATTACAGGAATCAAACTAACTCTCGAGCCGGGACCCCTGGGGCTCTGAGGCCCAAGTTCGGGGGTCACAGGCCCACTCAAATAAATTAAATGTCAGACGGAATTGTAAAAAAAATATTAGCAGGGAAATGTACCGCCCGAACCACTTAATATTTCAAATGAATGTACCTTTGCCTGTCTGTTAAGCGAAAATGTTAAAAAGGTAAAATTATGTAAGTCCCATTTGTTAAACGCACCCTAATTGCGTAACACAGTTTGAATCCGAGAGTTTTTAAGGAAACGACATGCTTATGCATTGCTTCAAAAGTTTGAAAAATTCGTCTGCTCAGCAATGGTAATAACGCAATGGACGTGGGTGAACTGTCAAATGTCCTGTTATACGCTATTGCCCCGCAGATCGGCTAGACGGATGCTAATTTATTATTTTTGGTCGACCCTCGAAAAATGTTGGCAGTCCCTGAATATAGTATTATGGAAAGTAGCAATGAAGGTCGCAGGATAGGCATTTGTTTTGTATGTGAAACGTCTATTTATTGGACCGAAGTTCTTTAACGCGGCTTCCGGTAGGAGTAAACTGGTAAAAATCGTCACGTAATGAACAAGCGTTATGCATGCGACTTAGAGAGAGAAAGCGTGAATTTGGTCAAAATGAAAATCCAAGATGGCGGCTGCGAAAATTTACAATTCTTTCGTCACGGGTTTCGTTTTCATAGTTTTCGAGGGTGCTAAAGTCGATAGTGAAGTCAAAATGTAAATCCAAGATGGCGGCTGCGAAAATTTTGTTTTTGTCTTACGTGTCCGGTGTCATACGTGAGAAGGAACATCGTTCCTGACGGGGGTCCTCTGACCGCACGTTTTATTATTTTAAGTTGATAAATGATAAATGATTTATTTTCTGTAAGTAGGTTTGTACAAACACTTTTACACGTCAATCATATTTTTAAAATAAAGCTAGATCAGGCCGGCGTTTCCTATCTGACTTCTCTGAGAAGAAAGGCCGAAACAAACTCAGAGGTCACAGTCTCCTTTAAAGTCCAGACATAATCTTGGTCAGATCATGTGAAGGCCATGTAGATTGGTGTCTGAAATGGTCCTTTTGAGGAAAGAACCACACATATTGAGTGGACCTGTCCAGTCAGTGCACACATTTGTCAGTAATCGTGCAGCTCAACTCAGAACTTAAGGAGCTCAACGATTCAACGAACAATACCAAAGAAAGAACATTTGGGTAGGCCGCATAAATTACTCAAACTGCCAGACCATGATTAATACTAAATGAGAAAAAAAAACAACAATGACCCACATAGTCATTGATCACTTTAATGTCCTATGTCTAAGGTATGTCAAGGGTAGTATATTCTATATCTATTCGTAAGCATGTATGAATCAATCGATCGTTGCGTGTTACTGTTAATTGCGACTTTTAATAGTTTTTTCACGACTGCTACTTCGTAGGTAGTCATACATCAGAATTGAATAAAAAGAAATCCCATAATATGTTCGTATTTACAACCGAAATCTATTCAACATTTTTCTTGACATATCTTTATATAAGACTTTTGTTCACATAACGTTGATAGGACACGCTTGTCTGGCACGGAGTAACGGTGGAGTTTCTTGCCCATTCTTCTCCATGCGAAACTACCTTTTGGATGGGGCAACTAGAATTAATTCTATTTTTTATGTAAATTTTGACGTTCAGAAGTGCCTTTTATGTGCCTATTTGAAATAAATAATTTGACTTTGACTTTGGCACTTGAAAAATAGGCCAATTTATTTTACAACAATTCTGACATTTAAAGAATGTCAAGTGTATTTTATGTTAGTAGGTTGGCATTATTGATGTACCTACATTTTTACGGGATCTTATCATACTATGTAATCGAAAGTTTTGATAAAGGGTGGGCGTTATGGGAGAAAGTATCTGAGCCTAGTTTGAATCAAAATATTCTATTTCACATATACCTACATGATACCTACATGGGCACTTATGGAACGTCAGAAGCTAGGTGCACGGTTCCAATTGGTCGTTTCCTATGGAGAAGAGCTGGCAAGAAACTCCGCGGTTACTCTTTTAAAAATAATTGGCTTTACAATGTTTTCAAATCACAGTGTTAATAGGTATGGGAGGACAGTGTAGGCCTGTCAAGAAGTACCAGGTACTTAACAAAAATAAATGGTCTACAAATCTAGTCTATTAAGCCTAAAAAGCCATTTTGCCTATTAAGAATTTGAATAATTTTTTGATTATCCTGCCAAAAACACATGTTCAACACAATTTTCCTTGATTGTAACATTTTCTGATTGCATGATTCTTACCTAAATAAGTGATTTCAAGTACCGTTTTATTTTCATTGATATTTGCTTGTTATTAAATAATCTACTTGCAAATATATGAATTAAAGTCGTAGGCACCTGAAATTACACTTATTTTTTTTTTGTTTACCCTACCAACAAAAAACTCGTCGAATGCATAACCTCCTCCTTTTTTTAAAGTCGGTTAAAATGAACCGAGCAGTCTTTAAAACCAAATCTCTAATGGAAGCTTAACTACCTGTCTTTGCAAGTTCTCTGCAGTAACAAATCTTCACAAATACGTAACTTGGGGAGCTTCTAAATCCGGCAGACCGCCGATCAATTGAAACTGCACCGCAGCAGTGCATTAGTTTCCAACTGGCTGGAAATTGGATTTGAGGAACTAACTGAAAATTTCTGGGAACTTAGCAAGATTGGTTCCTTGTGAATGATGTGTGTTGAAGGTTGCATGTTTCATACGTAAATAATTAATTAAAGTGTATTTTGAATGTACTTGCCGTGTGTACTGCGGTTTACGTTGCGGATAAAGTTTTTCGTATGAACTCTCAGCAATATCACGCCTGTTCTCCCCGAAGAGTTAGGCAGAGGTGGACCCCACATTTTACCCCACATTGAGAGCAGTGGTGGCCCAGTGGTAACGGCCGCGACTTACGAGTTGTAGATCGTAGGTTCGAACCTAGACAGGCGCTTTAATTTTGTGTAAATTATTTCATCACCACTGCTCTCAAAACGGTGAAAGAAAACATCGTGAGGAAACCAAACTCCTAGAACCAAAAAATCTAAGACTTGTGACATCTACCAACCCGCACTGGGCCCGCATGGTGGATTACGGCCCACTCCCTCTCACAGAGAGGAGACCTGTGTTCCAGCAGTGAGAACATCACATTAATTATGTACCCCACATTTCACTAGTTATATTTAAATCCCATGTTATAGGAGGCGAGCCTATTGTCATCAAGGTTATATTATTAAATATATAATATTATCTAGGTTATATTCATTTTAAAGTTATTAAATTAAATACTCAACATATCAAATATTATTTCAAGGAAATGTGTATAAAAAAATAAAATAAATAATTTATACCATATTTACATACATCTGGTAAGTACTGCAATTAAGTACATTCTTTGTATGCATAAAAACTCAGTAACAAGGCCCTTGAACGAAATACTTCAAACAACATCTCTAAACTTTAAACATCTCTCGAGTAACTCCAAGTACCAAAACATTGGCTCTCCTCATCTTATCTCAAGAGATCCTGTTCTCACAGCATCGCGATGGGATTGCAATAACTTATAATTACTTTGTGAAGCTACTGTAATTAACGAGAGCTGTTGGAGATTAATGGTGCAACGTCTTTTGTTTTTGTTTGTGTTTTAAAAGATAGCTTTTGTTGGATGTTTTCTATTTTCTACATACATACTCGTAGCTGTAATTTTTATGGTGTACATAATAAAGAGTATTCTATCTATCTATCTATCTTAGATTTTATTCGAAGTTTTAAAAGAAAAGCAAAGGTTTTGGAAGTAGTATCACTGTTTCCAATCTCGTTCTTAAAGAAACACCTTGATAATGTTTTTTCTAACTAATTACCGGAGCACTTTTACTCAAAAATCTTGTATGATCAAATCCTATCCATTTGTTAAGATTGTTGTTTTGTGATTTGTTTTGAATGTGGATGTACCTACTCACTCGTAGGTCTCCTCTGCCTAACCATTCGGGGAAAACAAGCGTAATTTTATCGGTGTAATACCTTTAATCATCACCTACACAAAACATACAACTTTTTTATATAAATGAAGAAATAAAAAAAAACGCTTCTATCAACAAATAGGTTTACCTAATCCCTAATTATACATATTTGAATAAGCTTGCTTACGAATCGCGCATTAGGATAAGCAGACAGCGAGCTAACGACATGCAAATGTTGAGAATAATTCTCAAATTACATGAATGCTAGATTGTATATTTTAAAATATACATTTTTCTTAAGAAAATACGTAATAAGGAAGCAGGGAATGTCTGATATTGACGACCATATCAATTACCGGCCAAAGTCAAATATAACGTAAAATAAAATTAAGAAATTTTACGTAGAAAGGAAAATAAATATCTTTAAGTAAGATACTTAGTTTTTTTTAAACTGTCTATCAATCAGAAAATGTAGATGCCAAAAAAACCAAAAAAAAGGCTTTGATAAAACTGACATTAATCAGTCAAAAAGAAATGCCTAAAGAAAATAAGCTCTAATAAAGACAGACAACTAACAGCCTAATTAATACGTAATGAACACCTTTCATTAAACCTTAATCTAAAACATAATTAACCTTTTATCTTACAAAATCTTTCATGAAACTATTTACACCGAAATATCTCCTTTTATTACGACGATGTTCCTACCATTATCCAAACATCATCCAAGCAGCTTTATTAATTAATTAACTATGCCAAGTTTTCTTCAGAACCTTAAGTCTCTTCGGGCAAGTTTTGTGAGCTAAGTTTCGTTCGCTAAGTAACAGGTTTCAGCCAAGTTTTGTGGTGCAAAGGTCTCGGTTTCAACTTGATACTTAAAATAAATGGTTTATCTTGTTATATGGTTACCCTTTGAGAAGCTAAAATTGATGTTTTGTTTGACGGTTTACGATGAAACTGAGACAATAGGGAGAGCCTTGAAATTCGCATGTATTTTGAACAGAATTGAACATGCATGGAATATATAACGCGACATACATTAGTTTACCAAGTCAATGTGGTTTTTGGTCAAGGGATAAATGCATTTGATACTCGTATACATTAACGGGGTACACGTTGATTACAATCACTACACATTCACTCATTTATTTATTGGATCAGCCAAACATATGTCAGATGATACAATCAAATCGTATATGTAGCCTTCTATGAAATCGTAGCTAACCACGCCATCGTAGCTAGCTACGCCGTAGCTAGGTACGCCGTAGCAACAGTGTGATTATTGATTTGCTTGCAATACAGTTTTTAAACAATGATATCATTATCGTACTCGATCATCATTATCATCTGCCTAGCCTTTTCGCAACTAGGTTTTTTTTTTGGGTGGGGAATTATCAAATATCTTCTCCCGCTCCGGGTGGAGCGGGAGGGTGTGTCAGACTCTTACTGACTAAAACCCACCCGTGTTCCTTCCATTGCCTGTGTTGCCAGGGCCCTCGGTATCCCTTTCGGACTTTCCCGTGACCCTGGCAGACTTTCCCAGCTAGACTGGAAGGCGTTGCCTTCCAGTCTAGCCCGATACAGCTGAATACCAGTATTTTACATAAAGCGACTGCCTATCTAACCTCCACAATATCCCCTGGTAAGACGGGGTCAGACATACGGGCTTCTGACTGTAACGATTGCAAAAGATTCACGAATATCAGCCGGGACCAACGACTTATCTTACTTTCCGAGGTACGGAGGGGTACAGATAATAATTAATTGTTTATTGAACTAATTGATTTACATAAATATTTACAAAATAAGGCCTTAAACTAGAGTGCTTTAAATATATAAGTGCTATCTGAGATTCTAACAAATAGTAAATGATTTAACTACTATAAATTATGGTTTTATACAAATGAAGAAAAAAGTTTGCTACATTTTTGCATCATCGTAAGACAATTTTGCAACAATGTTCTAGAGTCCGTCAAGCGATTCTAGTCCCATGAAAAAGGCGGCAAATTCAAAAATCTTTCAGGTGTCAACACTGATATAGCACGCTGAAAACTTGTTGATACTTGAATTTTGATAAAAAAATTACTTGGGATAAATTCAAAAAAAAGCATTTCAATGTACGTATTTATTCATCAGAACTAAAATCAGAATCAAGAAATTCAATGCCTTCAAATGAGAAATCACTGTCAGTAGAATCATTACGCACAGAAATGATGAAGGGTTCCAACTCGGTTTCGGATATCCTGTCTCTTACTTTATACTTATTTTCGACACTAATAGTGTGATCTGTGCATTTTTTCCAATCATTGGCTGTGACACTATTAAAGCATTCTTTTATAAGGTTCTCCATTTCTTTACCTGGAATCCCTAAGTTTTTGCTGGCTATTTTTCTTTTAGCCAAACTCCATATGAGTTCAATTGCGTTCAGGTCACAATGATATGGCGGAAGTTTCAAAACCTCATGGCCATGTTGTTTCAAAAATTCTTCAGCTTCATACATTGGAGTTGTTTTATGTTCATTCACAAGGCACATAAGCTCAGCCTTTGTAAAGAATTCTTCATAATGAATTCCATTTTCAGTTAGCCATTTCTGAATGTCAGCCTTTAAATCATTCATAGATGGTGGCTTATTTATTTGTGTTACATGGTAGCTAGCGTTGTCCATAACAATGACACTGGGCTGACTTAAATTGGGTATTAATTTTTCACGTAACCATTTCATAAAATTATTTCTGTTCATATCATCATGATAATCTGCCATTTTTGATTTAGTACTGAATACCAATAATGCATTGGGAACAAAACCTTTTTCGGATCCAGCATGAACAACAATATGTCTTTTGCCTGACGATATTTTGTCAATTACACCGCTTGTTGATGGCCCTTGCCATGATTTTTTAACTTTATAATTTTGGTGGACATAGGTCTCATCAAGATAAACTATTAATTTTCCTTGTTTCCGCTTTTCATCAATAGCTCTGAGATACCTATGTCGCCATGCAGCTAGTTCATACTTTTCAATAAGAAGAGATCTCTCATTTTTATTTTTTTTGAATTCAAATCCATTTTTGAGTAATAATTGTCTCAATGTTTCATGACATCCAGTAAATCCAATTGACTCTCTTAAATCTGCAAGCAAACTTCGTAGAGTTGGAACTTGCTTTTTCACACAGTAAAATTCATTAATTTTATTGCGTATGGCTGATAAGTCAAAATTATCCAGATTGGCTACAGTTGGCTGTCGTGGACGTTTTTTCCCCGGTGTGTTCCACTCGCCTTGGTTAATAGCACCTTCTTTTTTAATTCTTCGCAGTGTTTTCACACTTAAATCTGAAAGTTCAATATGTCAGTTCAGTATCAAACGCACAAATTTTATGATAATATTTGTAGAAAATGCAAACAATGTAAACAAATAAATCTGTACTAACCTGTCATAGCAGCAATTTTTGTCAAATAGTCTGTTTCAGATTTCATTTTTTTATTCTCATCTATGGCTATGACTTTCTTAACTAAATTATCAATTGTGCTTTTTATTAATTCATCATCCAAGGTGGCTGAAAAAAGATGACAACAATCTCTTATAATACTTTTCACTTATAGGTGCCCCATTGAGATTCAATGTCATGTATACGACGTCTGAATCTAAACCAAAACCGAAATCGTGATCACATCATAGTAAAATAAACAAAATTAGACAATTGTGCTAAAAGTATCAACATTTTGTAGCCAACCTACCTGTTGTTGAAACAATTTCATCCAAAAGTCGTCGTTTTTCTGTTAACACGTCATCAGATTCAATCTTTACATGATTATATTTATTAATCATTGTAAACAGCAGGCTCCTGACACTACTTTTAATAGGTTTTGGCATTATAACATTAAAAAATTCAACAAAAACCGGAATGCTCGAGGTTAGAACAGAAATTGTGACAATCTGTTTGACAGATAATAGTATTGCCATTATAAGAAATCAGTAAAATGGTTGTGGACTCGACTCGCTTGACAGACTCTAATAATGTTTTTGCAATGTGACATTTCTTATAAGGTCGCCTTTACATTATTAATCAGAAAATTATGCCGTCTCAACAAAAAGTAAAGATTGCATGTTTATTTATGATGCGAATTGTAAAAATTAAACTATTTTTATGTGTAAAGTGCAAGATGATCACCCATCTATGTACCGACCTTGGCAAGCGTAGCTTAACCTGATCGACGATAACATAATAATTATTACAACGATAACTCATTCCATACATCTCATTTGTTGCAGCGATGTCGTCGTGCCGTGTCGCGGCATGCATGGCTGCGCTTGCGGCGTTGAGCTGCGCGCTGCCCCACACCGTGCTTGCGCTGGACCTCAACAGGCTCTACGGACACCATACTAAGCGCTCCGGTGAGTACCACTAAAACACATTATCATCATTCGGTAGGAGGACGTCCACGTATCTACCATGTTTTGTATCTCAAAAAAAAACTCAACATTGTAAACCATGTTCTCCCATACATTCCAACTGCAAATGTAAGTTTGTACGCACAATATAAGAGATTTTCCATGTTATAATAACACCATAAACTTCTTGTAGGTTTTCCTGTAATCTATAAGCAAAGGACTATTTTCTGTATTATTTTTTATTTTAGCTTCAGTAGTTTCCCTCATCTCCCTAATGGTCAATTTTCATCTATTTTCTTAAATAACTTTAAAACTTGATTTATTATAAAATTATTAAAAAAAAATATAGTTGAGACTCACAGTAAGCCTTTTCATTTGATAACGGTACAGTTTGCAAAACTTTCTTTTTATTTTCTAATATGCCCTCCAAAAGTCCTCATATTAAAAATTCGTTTACTTACGTTACACGTCCGTGTTTGGGTCACAGAAATTCATATGTGTAGCAAATTTCAACTTAATCGGTCCAGTAGATTCGGAGCAAATCAGGTGTGACAGACGGACTGACAGACAGACAGACACACGAGTGATCCTATAAGAATTCCGTTTTTTCTTTTTGAGGTACGGAACCGGAAAAAAATTAAAATACTCGATTCGTGCACAATATTTACTCAGTTTTAAGACTTTATTCATATCTTTGGTGATACTAATATGGACTACTAAAGGGTCCCCGAAACAATCAATTGCAATTGTCAATTTTTACGTGATTGATACACATCAATCACGTAAAAATTGACAATTAAAAATTGTCATTCATGCGCAAATTGATCGCCTACCAAATGCAATTGAAGCAATAGATAATATTACTACAATTAAGGCTCCTACATACTGGCGCGACATGTCGCGCGACGCGACGCGACACAAAGACACCGCGTGTAGCGCTACAAGCGGTGCCTTTGTGTCGCGACGCGTCGCGCGACAAGTCGCGCCAGTATGTAGGAGCCTTTACAATTGAATGCAATTAATCAATTATAATTAACCCTTTATCGTTCAAATTTACGTTAAGACGCTGACAACACCTAAACGGCTGTCACAGTCAGATTGCATAGAAAAGAAAGAGAAACGCGATGACACAAAGCTTGTAATTTATTGCAAAATATGAAGCAATTATCTATTTACTCAAAATTGAGTTGAGTAATCGAAAATAAAAAACAACCAAGTTCTGCATTCAAAAAAGACGTTCTTGTTATTAATTAAATACGTAACGTATGTTGATATTTAATGCAGATATTTTGGATTAGAACTCAAGGTAAGAGGTTAGTTTAACTTTAGTTTGTATCGAGATTTTTTTTCAAAACGTGTTTTGGTAACAACCAAGTTCTGGGAAATATGTTCAAAATTAACATATATTTTTTTCCGCTATCACAAACTATACAGATTTTTTAATTTTTTTTTTAAGAGAAGCTTATTTTGGTCAATTGGGTCTTGTCAGCGCCTTAAGTTTAAATCGCGCTAGGGCCTCTGTAGTACGTCAAGTTCGTCCGGCTTATTCCCACCACCATAGAAATAGACTGCAGAAATATACCACATAGGTATATTTCTGCAGTCAACTTTTTCTGCTCTGTTCCAATTTGAATGGATTGATGTTCCAGTGAAGGTAATTACAGACACATGACACATTTCCTCTTTATCTCCGAGACGACATCTTATGATGATCAGCGACGCATTGGGTAATGCAATTGTCCCAAGGTCGCTCTGATGAATACTTGGCACTAGCGGCAGGCCGCCAACTTAATTGTCGATAACATTAAAAAAAAGAACGTACGTTGACAATAAAAAAGGTACAGACTTTATAAGGATAACGGCAACCGATTAATTTATCGAATCGTAAAATTCAATTTCTCTTTAACACCTTCCTGAAAGCTTTCAGTTCTTCGTACCCAATTAAAATATAATTGAAAACTCGGAACATTGGAAAAGTCCGTGTCATTTCAAAGAAGGCAGGAGAACGGATTTTATTTGTTAGCCTATTGTTAGTCTTTCCAATTGTTCTCTTGTTTCATTTACTTATTAATTAGACATTGAAGAGTGATGATATGAGATTTTGATTTTGCACTTAATTAGATATTTAATTAAGGTTTTAATGGGGACCTACATAAATTGATTTCGATTTTGGCCCTCCTGATTCATACTGATTTTAGTTTTCAAAAGGTTTTGGAAACTGGGTATTTTCACTTCACAATTCATTTTGATGATAGCGATAGTAGTAAATTCAACCTTAAAAATACTGGTTTATATTATGTAGGCAAGCTAGATAGGTAACGTTTAATAATCCTACTCAACTATTAATCAAATATCGAGCAAAAACATTGTACACTGTCTGCCCAATTTAAAACAAACACCGTCACAATGAAAAAGTATCAAATGAATAACAAAAATATGCACAAAAAAACAAAACCATTAAAAAATGTTCGTCGACAACGTTCCACGAAAATAAATCCTAAACATATTTTATTTCATCGCTCTGTTCCACCACTCCATTTATTTTCAAAGCGTTCCAATTTCAAAAAATAGCAGCCATGTTGTTTTGCCCGATTGCCGCGAAGTGCACTCGTTCATGTTTCAAAATCGTGGTTCGTAATCAAAGCGGTGCTAAAAGCTCGTGTTGTATCAGTATCAGTTTAACAATCACTTGGCTACCAATCAAATGGGCAAATGTTCGTAAATGTTCGTTTTAAGCCGGGTTTTAGGTTTAAAAATCGAAGTTTCACACTTCAAAACCAACTTGTCTAAACGAGTCTATGAGTTTTTCAACAATAGGTTTTATTTCTATAAAACCTATTGTTGAAAAACACTTTGCCTTATTAATGAATGCCTCTTATTGTCTAATTTTCTTATCTGTGTGTCTCTAGAAAATGAAGAAACAAAACTAACGTGGTTTTGTTTCTTCGTTTTCTGAAATATACACAAATGAAAATGTAGCTAAAATATTTAGAACTTGCTAAAACACAAAAAAATACGCAGCCATTTAATCTGAGCTTTCAACACACTCTGAAACACGTTGTTAATTTGTGAATCAGTTCAAGTCAGACCGAGATAACATAATATATTCAGAATACTGAACAGACTACGAACTCATTTGGACGATTTCTACGCTTTCAACCACAGAGTATTCAGCTTCAGAAGGTCAATCCTATTTGCACATCCTCTGCGATAATCCTGTGGCTACAACCGCTACAATTTTATTATGTGGGATGGTGGGATTAAAATTATTTAATCTCAAATCATCCTTTCAAAGAAGAACTAAAAATTCGAAGACATGTGACATCTACCAACCCGCACTTGGCCCGCCTGGTGGATTACGGCCCATTCCCTCTCACAGAAAGGAGGCCTGTGTCCCAGCAGTAGGAACATACATAATAAGCTGATTATGCGTATGCATGCTTTCCAGACAAGAAGTGAATAATTTTGTTATATGTATGGCTAAATGTTACCTTATTTTAGCGTAATTATTTTATTAATTCGGTTATGAAATCGGATAAGCAACATTGGATTTATTTATCTTTGAAGCGTGACATGTGTAACATGTGTAGGTAGGTATAAGTTTCATAATCCACGTTGAAGTATTTGTATGATCTGCAAGTAATTGGTCTGGGTCTGGGTGTTTGTGTTTGTGAGTTTCTATGTTTGTAAACGCACCCACAATACAGGAAGAAATTCCTAGTGTGGGGCAACGTTTTTAAAAAAAAACAAAAAAAACAAAAACAAAAAACAAAAACGAGCCTTCTCTGCTTTCATTTTGTGTATTCGAAAGTTAAATTCGTTGAAAATATTATAATAAAAATAATAATTGCTTTATTTTCTGACAACTAAGGCCCATGCACAAAGTAATAAACTAATACATAATAAAAACATCACTACAAAATCTATTTACTACTCGTACGTTGGGTCGGCGACGTATTGCGCTGAGTCGTGCTGTCATGTAGCCTTCTGCGAAAACACCGATACACGACACCCGTCGCATCGGCCAAAATTCATCCTCCATGAAAGTCTCTCGGATATTTATATGAGTCGCAACCCACACCACAAAAGATTAGAAGTAAATGGTATGGCGTGACTTCAACTTCTCAACTCTCAAGGTGAACTTGGTCTTGATCGTAATGTAGGTACTTGTGGCGGCAATATCTACATCGCCACATGCGAACTACGCAACACACTGACGTCACGCAAAATTCTGCATCGCGCAAGCAGAGTTTACCGCGCAACTAGTTCGCAGACAGTTCCGACTCAATGTAAACTATGCGGCAACCGGTTCCGTACACTGGAACCACATTTGGCACTGGCAAGCATCGCAAGATACACGACTCAGCCCACTATCGACCTCCATTCTCCGGAGGGGAGTGATGTGGTGGCATCTACATCGCCACAAGCGAACTACGCAACACACTGACTTCACGCAAAATCCTGCATCGCGCAAGCAAAGTTCACCGCGCAACTAGCATATATACAACATCCCGACATCAACCGATGGGCAGTTTCGCACCAGACACGACACCCGTCTGATCGGAGGATCCTCCCATTTCTATGGAGGATGAGTGAACTTTACGCCCTGCTCCTCATGCTGCTCTATATATAATTTCGGGAGGGATTCATTTAACGTGCAATATTCGAAATTATTGTTTCAATTAACAAAAAACATAAGCCTATTAGTATCCACAACTTTCACGCTATGCGGAAATAGCATATCTCACATTTCCCAAATTAGCAAGTTTGACAGCAGGGTAGACTGCCCAAGATTTTCTGAACGTACTGAAACACCGTCATTCTGATATATAATTTACTTTTGTACTATTGGCAAAACTTAAGCATGCTCACTTTAGAAAATATTTCTGCGGCAAGCGCAGCTAGTGACAAACCACACCCCTTCCTGGTTTCGTCCAATTAGAGACAATATGAATTTGTGTGAGTATAGGGCGTGTAACAAAAAATATAAATATGTGTGGTATGTTGGTTACTCACTGCACGAGCCGGTATTATTCGCGCGAGCCGAGGGCGAGCGAGCGCGATAAGGGAGTCGAGTGTGTGCGCGTTTCATACGACGGTTTTCAACTTGAGAGGAAAAAAAGAGACTGGTATTGTTATTAGTTTCGTACGCCGCTAGGTATTTCTCTCTAGATTTTGCAGGCAACAGGCTGTCACTAGCGTTTCGTGCCTAGATTAGTATTTCCGGGGGGTTAAATCTACGCGTTGCTCTTCGCTCTTCTTTCCTAATTGTAGTCAACATTTTTGATAATAATAACCCAACAAAATGAAAACGTTAACAAGTATTTCTGGAAAATACCGCACTTGTTTTGTTTATCCCGCGCGCCGCAGGTGTAAATAAAGGCGCTGGAAAAACCGCTAAACAGCCTATATAAAAAATATAATAAACAAAATAATGTTTTGAATAAGCAAATTAAGGTTAATATGTAGTGAAAAATATATAATTTTATGAAATGATGATAATTTTGATGATTGATTTATCTGATGTAACGAATTTTTTTTTCTCAAAAATATTCATTGTTTTTGGACAAAAACTGCGTATATTGAAAAAAGAAATGTAAAGTAAAAATACTTCTATATAATAAGCTGAATTTCTGAGTCACTTTACAAGCAAGTGTGTTGAAGAAATATTTCGTAATTTTTTGCGACCGTATTTTATGGCCGTTCTATAAAGCCGATCTATTGTTTAACCAGATGTTCTGACGTTCCCACTGAATAACAATGGTGCTTAGATAATGAACTTATTTTTATTGCAGTTGCAAAAGTTGGAACAGCAATAATAAAAAAATCTGATAACATTGTATAAACTACGCCAAGTAATGGTTCAAATACTACTGTAAGTAATTTTGCTATTTTAATCAAAACAGCAATAAAAGAAAGAGATAGCAAATGACAATTTCTAACAAAACTACGTAACTTGCTTCGTTTTAGGGTTCCGTAGTCAACAAGGAACTCTTATAGTTTCGCCATGACCGTCTGTCTGTCTGTCTGTCCCCGGCTTAGCTCACAGACTCTTACTAGAAAGCTGTAATTTGGCAAAGTGGTAAACAAAAATGCTAAATAAAGTTTTTTTAGGGTACGCGTATAGCAATACCAATAATACATTTTCTAAACCAAACGGAAGATATTAGTACGAAATTACTTCTTGTCAACAATAACAATTCATAAAGCGCTCTCGCTGGCCGTGCCCATTAAAAAAATGTCTTACAAACAAGTGAGCATAGCACGCGCCTAGTGTGACTGTCACACACACTATACATAATTACATTAATACAAACACGGCTAAAATACGCTTCATGCATCCCATTGGCCAAAACGCTTGCATCGGGCGATCGAGTCGTGAGCCGTGCTATACGATTATCGCCTTAGAGGTGAGCATGCGGAAGATTGGCCGATAGTACATAACGAGTTAGCCTCGACGACGACAAAAAACCTAGAACTTCTTTTTCCAGAAATAATAAGAAGTGATTAAGCAGTTAGACGACCCATTTCTCGCAATTTAACCTTACAATCAGCGTGAGAAATAAAGCAGCGGGATTTTGGGATTGAAGGAGAAACGATAACAAAAAAGTTCTATTGTTTTATTTAATAGAATGGAAAAATTCTTAAACATTTGTTCGTAAATATAAAATATCATTAATGACCGCCATATCTACGATGTTTCATTATTTTGTTAAATATCTCTTTACCTGAAAAGTTTTGAAAAAATACTTTTCTTCAGGAGATAAGATGAATGATACCTATTTCAAAGAAAAGATAAAAGGTTAACATGGCGGATAAAGGGTTAGCAAGAAAATGATAAATGGCAGTTGAAAGGTTCAAAAGCTTTTCATATTTTTAGAAAAATAAAAACAACCTTTACTTTGCTTCAATAAATTCAATCCATTCTCTTATAAAATTTTCGAAACGCGAGCAACATTTTTTTATCATATTTCTTTATCTTTTTCTTGGAACATTAAGACAATACTTTAATACACACAGACACGAGAAATATTGATTCTAAAATCCGAGAGAAAAGACCTTAATTCAAAAAAAGTATATAAATTATAATGACACGCAAAACCTAAATACGGCTGACGAACAATTACACAGAGAGAAAACTTATATTTTTCGCAAAAAAAATCAAGAACAAATTCATTTCTCTACGGGATACTGTACAAACTCCGCTATCATCCTTAACTCAAGGGAATAGAGTCTAAAATATTTATCAAAAGTTAAAGAAACTCGGTGTCTCATTACTGACATCTCAAGGGGCTGTCCCCATTATCTTACAAACTGTATCTGTAGTAATCTGTGTTTGTGGGTTGAGTTAGAAGCGGTAGCGGTCAAATATGGAATTTCATAAACTTATTGGTTTAAGTTTCAGTGCCTGTCTGATAGTATTAGGAAACTACAAATACTATGTTTTAGTCGTATATATACCAGCCACGTGACATTTAATGTAAAGACTGAGTGACGCGTTACAGTTTTGATGTCATGATGGCCCAATGGTTAAGGCTTCGCCTCTCCTGAACGAGTGGTGGTTGAATTCTTATGTACTTTGGAAGTTTATCTTGGACATCACTAACAATATCGGTGAAGGAAAAAACCCTCTGAAATCGCCAATCAACCTTGAGCAGGCGTAGTGATCAATGCTAATGCCTTCTTTGAATGAAAAGAGGTCTATGCCTTACAGTGAGCCAATAATAGGCTAGTATTATTAAAATTTTACACTTCTTTGTGTCCGTACTGTATTACCTGTCCTAAAACTGAAAGAGTCCCAATTATTTGTTTTTTCAAAGTGTTTTTATAATCAAAGACTATATTTTATTTATCAATTTTGTTTTTATTCTAGGTCATGCGCTAAGTGGTAAGTACTCAGGTTATTTTAAATATTTAAAGCACTAATACGGTTCCCTGTTCCATTCCAACCGCCACACACTACAGTGGATTTATAAAGCCCTCTTAATCTACACTTATTGAAACCAAATCCGAATTATAGACTTGAAAACTAAACTCACCAACATCAAAAACTTTCTAAATAATTCCTTTTTTGCAAAGTCTTTTTATTAGTTGAAGTTTTTAGAACAATGAAAAGATGGGCTACCTTCAACCAATTAATATTCCGCTCACAGCCAACGCTTATCATTTTGAAGACCCTCCTCAAAGTTCAGTCTAGAAAAAAATTGCCGTAATTAACCATAAATGAAATAAGTTTCTTTTATAATTAAACTGAGGCCATCAAATTAAATTACTGTCCTCTACTTAAATAAATTAAGGTGACTAGATTAAATTATGTTTGCAGTAAAAATAAATGCTTGGATATTGTTGAGAGGTCGCCATTTTGTTTTCAAGGGACATTTTAACGTTCAGCGCAGAATTAGATAAAAGAAGACCCTTGTCCATTGCAATGAATTGTGAAGTTTATTTTTGTTTTTAACTTTACAAGATAATTTTATGTAGAGTTAACAAAATTAAATGACTCTGCTTGAAATAAAAGTATTATATTTTTACTGTTGCTAATTAGTATGCATAAATCAGCATTTTTATCATTTAATGAAAATGTGAATTCAAGTAACTCTCTGTGGCATTTTTTTCATAAACACAATAATTATCGCAATCCACTGTCGAACTTTTGATATCACAACCGTTGGGCTTGAGATTTTGATGCGCCTATGACCAGTAGGACCACTCCACCACCAAATGTTAAGTTGGAAGGTCTAGTTACTACGCCTAAACGTTTGGTATAGATACATTAAGAATTATGATACGACATAATGCTGAGCTGAGGCCCTTTTGGCATTAAAAAGCATTATTTTCTTTCTGTTTTCAAAGATTTACCAATGACAGCCGGGACCAACGGCTTAACGTGCTTTCCGAGGCACGGAGGGGTCTTGGTATGTAAAGATGGTCACCCATCCATGGACCGAACTCATTAATATAAACATACATGTGAAAACGTCATAAAATCATTGTCTGTAAACTAATATGCCGAAAAAACCTAAAACAATCATTAAAACTATTGAAAGTGGAAAAAAAACAACGTTAAAAATTCAAAATTACGTCCACTCACAGTAAAAAATAACGAACTCTTTAAGGAAGAATACTAATTCAACGACAGTAGTAACTGCTCAAGTGGTCGACTGATTTGGGTGCCGACTGAGGTGCATCGAGTCTCGAGTTCGATCCCCGCATACAGTGATCACTTTTTGTGATTTCATATTTCTCGTATCAAATTGTCAGATACAAACATAAAGACATAATAATTGAATAACAAAATAATCTCAAAATTAAATAATTTGAGACAAGTATCATGAACTTTCTGGAGAACATTACCCTTCGTGTTCGAGGCACTCGCCGTTCTCGTTCAATGTCAGACTCACAAATTAATATTAGTGAAATTGAAAACGAAACATTGGACGACACCACTACCAGTTTCCCCGAGAGATGTAACGACGACACAATCGACCACGAACTAATATCTAAAATAAAGAAACAAGTCGAGAAACTAACTCTTCAATGTAGTGCAAAAGAAGAAATTGAGATACTGACATTGGAAAATAGAGTAACCTTAAACAGTCTTACCAGGCGTTCGAAAATAAAAATGAACAAAACACCAATACTCCTACTAAGAAATCCAGACAAAAGTCTTCTACTCCAAATAAAAAGGAAGCATTACTCTGCAAAAAAAACACACAAACGGAGCAAGAAGTACATTCGTCTGGCAAGAAGAAAAACAGTAAGGGAACTCAAACAATAATTAAAATGGATAATATGAAGCCATCTAAGGAAGAATCTGCAGCATCACCAACAATACTTACAAAAAGCCGTAATGGAGACTCGGTGAAAAAAAGTTAGTAAAATCTGTATTATTAGCGAAAATAAATATAATAAAATACGTACTATTGGCAAAACTTAAGCATGCTCACTTTAGAAAATATTTCTGCGGCAAGCGCAGCTAGTGACAAACCACACCCCTTCCTGGTTTCGTCCAATTAGAGACAATATGAATTTGTGTGAGTATAGGGCGTGTAACAAAAAATATAAATATGTGTGGTATGTTGGTTACTCACTGCACGAGCCGGTATTATTCGCGCGAGCTGAGGGCGAGCGAGCGCGATAAGGGAGTCGAGTGTGTGCGCGTTTCATACGACGGTTTTCAACTTGAGAGGAAAAAAAGAGACTGGTATTGTTATTAGTTTCGTACGCCGCTAGGTATTTCTCTCTAGATTTTGCAGGCAACAGGCTGTCACTAGCGTTTCGTGCCTAGATTAGTATTTCCGGGGGGTTAAATCTACGCGTTGCTCTTCGCTCTTCTTTCCTAATTGAAGTCAACATTTTTGATAATAATTAACCACACAATGAAAACGTTAACAAGTATTTCTGGAAAATACCGCGCTTGTTTTGTTTATCCCGCGCGCCGCAGGTGTAAATAAAGGCGCTGGAAAAACCGCTAAACAGCCTATATAAAAAATATAATAAACAAAATAATGTTTTGAATAAGCAAATTAAGGTTAATATGTAGTGAAAAATATATAATTTTATGAAATGATGATAATTTTGATGATTGATTTATCTGATGTAACGAATTTTTTTTTCTCAAAAATATTCATTGTTTTTGGACAAAAACTGCGTAGGTATATTGAAAAAAGAAATGTAAAGTAAAAATACTTCTATATAATAAGCTGAATTTCTGAGTCACTTTACAAGCAAGTGTGTTGAAGAAATATTTCGTAATTTTTTGCGACCGTATTTTATGTCCGTTCTATAAAGCCGATCTATTGTTTAACCAGATGTTCTGACGTTCCCACTGAATAACAATGGTGCTTAGATAATGAACTTATTTTTATTGCAGTTGCAAAAGTTGCGACAGCAATAATAAAAAAATCTGATAACATTGTATAAACTACGCCAAGTAATGGTTCAAATACTACTGTAAGTAATTTTGCTATTTTAATCAAAACAGCAATAAAAGAAAGAGATAGCAAATGACAATTTCTAACAAAACTACGTAACTTGCTTCGTTTTAGGGTTCCGTAGTCAACAAGGAACTCTTATAGTTTCGCCATGACCGTCTGTCTGTCTGTCTGTCCCCGGCTTAGCTCACAGACTCTTACTAGAAAGCTGTAATTTGGCAAAGTGGTAAACAAAAATGCTAAATAAAGTTTTTTTAGGGTACGCGTATAGCAATACCAATAATACATTTTCTAAACCAAACGGAAGATATTAGTACGAAATTACTTCTTGTCAACAATAACAATTCATAAAGCGCTCTCGCTGGCCGTGCCCATTAAAAAAATGTCTTACAAACAAGTGAGCATAGCACGCGCCTAGTGTGACTGTCACACACACTATACATAATTACATTAATACAAACACGGCTAAAATACGCTTCATGCATCCCATTGGCCAAAACGCTTGCATCGGGCGATCGAGTCGTGAGCCGTGCTATACGATTATCGCCTTAGAGGTGAGCATGCGGAAGATTGGCCGATAGTACAATTGCAGAAAACAAGTTTGACAATTGTGAATTATGTCATTACATAACACCATACTCAGGAATAAATAATATGTTTCACGACTTTTTTTTTTTTGGGTGGGAAATCATCAAATAACTTCTCCCGCTCTGGGCGGAGCGGGAGGGTGTGTCAGACTCTTACTGACTAAAACCCACCCGTATTCCTTCCTGTTGCCTGTGTTGCGGGGGCCTCGGTGACCCATAAGTACCTTCCCGCGACCCCGGCAGGCATCGGCCCTAGTGGACCCCTACTTTGTGCTGACGACATCTCTTTGAGGCGCGCGTGGAATACGACGCGCCGTCGACCCGGGCCTGGTCCTTACCGGACGGTGAGCTACCCATTGCTCACCGTCCGCAAGCCCGCGCCTACGGTGGCTGGAAATCCGCCCGAGATTCCCGACGCCCAGGGCGTCTCCTGCGGCGGCTAGGGGCGAGAGGGCGCGAAACGTGCCTTTCCCTCAACCGTCCCGCCTCCTCCTTCGCGAGCATTACTGCTTCGCAGAAGGAGGTGACGGCTGCCCATGCCCTCTCGCTCCGTACCATGGCCTGAACCAGGGCCGGACGCGAGAGGTCTCTGCCGCCGATCGCCTCCACGAGGACACGGCGGTGCTCTGCCCAAGCCGGGCAGACCTCCACCGTATGCTCCACTGTGTCCTCCGGGCGATCCACACAGTGGTGACACCCGGACGTTTCCTCCCGCCTTATCCGACACAGGAACCTCCCGAAGCTGCCGTGTCCGGTGAGGACCTGCGTCAGGCGGAAGGTGAGGACGCCGTGGCGCCTCTCCAGCCACTTCTCAAAGAGGGGACTTATCGCCGCAATCGTGGCGTGCCCAGCACTGGGTTGCGACAACCGTACTTTCCATGACGCCATGAGATCCCGCTGGAGCTCCGTCCGCTGTGCCGCGATTTCTCGCGGCAGCGGACTAACGTCCCGGCGTTTCGCCTCCTCGCGCCACTCCCATACGTGCGCGAGGACTTTTGCCTCCAGATCCCATGGCGGCAATCCGGCAAGGAGGCTCGCTGCCTCACAGGAGACCGTGCGGTATCCCCGGACCATCCGGATGGCCATGACCCTTTGGGCCGCGTTCAACCGGCGGGCTGGCCGCAGCGCCAGAGAGCGTGCCCATACAGGAGCCTCGTAGAGGGCCATGGACCGCACGACCCCCGCGTAGAGCCTCCGGCAGGAGGCGTTTGGACCCCCTAGATTGGGCAGGAGCCGCTTCAATGCAGCGCCCGCCCGCTCCAGTTTGGGAGCCAAACGTCGGAAATGCTCCACGAAGTTCCACCGGCTGTCAAGGACGAGTCCCAGGTACTTCATCGTCGACTCGACGCCGATAGAAACCCCTCCTACCGTTATTTGGGACCCCAACGGTGGCACGTTCCGAGGACCATGAAAACACATGGCCTCGGACTTGTGCAGGTTTCACGACTTGGAACCAAAGATAATGAAATTCACTATGAATGACTTTTGTATTATTTTAATTGGCGAAACAGATTTCAAATCCACTAAGGAATATTCTAGTATCATTCTAAACATAAGAAAAGTACTCGAAAAAATTCAACACACAAATGTTGTTCTCTGCATGCCGACATATAGTCTCTGTGAAAGTAATGTTACTTTGTATAACATGAGAGTAGAAAATTTTAATAATCTCCTATATCAGGACATTTTAGCGCACGAACATGCCTACTTCGTTGACTCGAATAAGAACCTTACGTGGGACTATAAAATGTACCGTCAAAATACTGGATCAGTAAATAATTACGGCATGCAAATAATTTTCCAAGATATCGCCGAACTTATATACTACATACGTGAAAATACCTTCGCAAATACAGAAAGCGGGACAATCAACAATATGGATGAACAACAAACGACAATGCAGTTTTTTCGATTATAAGCACCTTAACGTGATACATCAAAACATTGCGGGTTTACTGAATAAGAGCAATGACCTTACTGTATGTCTTGAAGAGATATCAGAGAAAAATACCGAAGTCGACATAATCTGTCTATCTGAACACTTCATGATAGCTGGCCAGGAGCAATTACTGTATATTCCAAATTACACTTTGGCGGCATGCTACTCCAGAAAGGACAGTAAGAGAGGTGGTGCATGTATCCTTTCAAAAAAAGGTCACCAGTTTAAGGAACTTCCAGATATAGCGAAATTCTCCATAAGTGGAATATTCGAATGTTGCGCTATTGATCTCACTATGTATAATACGATTATTGTTAGTATGTATAGAGTACCAAAGTCCAATAACTTACCTGTATTTTTTGAACAATTAGAGAAATTGTTATGTATTAGTAGCAAAAATTTAAAAAAAAATGTCGTAATTGCAGGTGACTATAATATTGACTGTCTTAAGCGTAATAATACTTTAATATATTTAGAATGTCTACTCTTAAGTTATAATTTAAAGCTAGAAATAAATCAGCCAACTCGACTCGCGAGCGGCACTTGTATAGATAATATCGCACATAATTTAGGAAGGAATTGTAAATCTGATGTGATTGACTTTGGCCTGTCAGACCATACAGCGCAAGTATTAAAATTACCGGTTAATAAAAAAATCTTAATAAACTTTAGGCGAACAAATAGACGAGACTATAATAATGAAAACATGAAAAAAAGTTAAAAAATTACATAAAAGATTTTTCATTTTCTGAAATCTATAATACAAATAATCCTAACACAGCATATAATGCATTTTTGGAAGCTTTCATGATGCTGTATAATTTTTGTTTTCCTTTCCAAAACGTTACAATAAGAACCAAAGTAAAACCTCAATGGTTATCACGTGGCATAAAAATTTGTAGTAAAAAAAAGAGAGAGCTTATGTGGAACTATAGGCTTAATCGTAATGAAGTAACTAAAACTAAATTTTAAAAATACTCAAAAATATATAAAAACATAATCAATTTAACGCAACGAGCACAAAATAATCATAAAATAAAATCATCTACAAACAAATCCAAAGCTACATGGGCAATTATAAATAGGTCTAAACTCAATTTACCAAAGGATAGCGTCACTTCCATAGAAACAAACCATAAAACTATAACCAGGCCACAAGAGATTGCGAATGCTTTTAATGACTTTTTCATAGAAAAGATAAAACCAATACCAGGCGCTGGTAAGGACGTAACTGTAAATATTCCCAAATTAAATCAATCTATGTTCATGGCACCAAGCACTCCACATGACATACTTCAAATTATAAGATCTCTTAAAAATACTACAAGTGTTGGATATGATGGGATCTCTACTAAAATCCTAAAGTGACCACCTAAGCCATATCATTAATATGTGTATAACCACTGGAACATACCCGGAAAATTTAAAAACTAGTATCATTAAACCCATCTTCAAAAAAGACAACAAGCAGAATATGAACTGTTACAGGCCTATTGCACTTATTCCTATAATTTCGAAAGTTTTTGAAAAACACATATACAATCAAATTTATAACTTTTTAGAAAAATTCAACATTCTTACAGAAGACCAGAAAGGTTTCCGCAAGAATAAAACAATAAACATGGCAATTTACGATTTTATAAATAACGTCATGGGTAACGTAGATAAAAGGACGCCGGTATGTTCCATTTTCTGTGACATGACCCAGGCCTTCGATTATGTTAATCATAATATTCTCCTGCGTAAATTGGAAGCGTATGGCATTAGAGGCAATATACTTAATCTCATAGAATCTTATCTTAAAAACCGTAAGCAATATACAGAAATTTCCAAAATAAATATTAATACCAAAAAAGAAGAAACATATTCATCAAAAAAACGTTTAGTTAAATATGGGATGGTCCCGCAAGGTAGCGTATTGGGACCATTGTTATTCATAATCTACATAAATGACTTGTCATTGGTAACTAATTATCCAGTATCGCTGTTTCAGGCTCTGTGTCCGGCCCTGGTTCAGGCCATGGTACGGAGCGAGAGGGCATGGGCAGCCGTCACCTCCTTCTGCGAAGCAGTAATGCTCGCAAAGGAGGAGGCGGGACGGTTGAGGGAAAGGCAAGTTTCGCGCCCTCTCGCCCCTAGCCGCCGCAGGAGACGCCCAGGGCGTCGGGAATCCCGGGCGGATTTCCGGCCACCGTAGGCGCGGGCTTGCGGACGGTGAGCAATGGGTAGCTCACCGTCCGGTAAGGACCAGGCCCGGGTCGACGGCGCGTCGTATTCCACGCGCGCCTCAAAGAGATGTAGTCAGCACAAAAGTAGGGGTCCACTAGGGCCGATGCCTGCCGGGGTCGCGGGAAAGTACTTATGGGTCACCGAGGCCCCCGCAACACAGGCAACAGGAAGGAATACGGGTGGGTTTTAGTCAGTAAGAGTCTGACACACCCTCCTGCTCCGCCCAGAGCGGGAGAAGTTATTTGATGATTTCCCACACTAAAAAAAAAAAAAAAAAAGTATCGCTGTTTGCCGATGACAGTACAGTCACTATTAATTCCATAAATAAATAAATAAAGATAGATATGAACAAGAAATTAATAATACAATCAATTCAATAGTAAACTGGTTAGATAACAATACTCTAAAAATCAATCTAGAAAAAACATAAATTATGTTCTTTAGTCAACGTTTAGAAGCACCAAGTATTAATGTTCAACACAAATTAACTGTTATAAAGAAGGTAGACACAGCAAAATTTTTAGGTGTAACCATAGATAAACGTCTGAACTGGAAAGCACACACGGAAGAATTAAATAAAAAAGTATGTTCTTGTGCTTATGCCCTCTATAAACTTAAACCTATTTTGAGTACGAATGCGATTATAACTGCCTACCATGGAATTGTCGGCTCCTTATTAAGGTTTGGGGTTATATTTTGGGGAAACTCCACCAATAAGGATATTATTTTTAAGTCACAAAAAAGGTGCATTAGGGCAATGTCTGGTCTGAAAAGAACTGATAGTTGCAAACAGTATTTTATTAAATATAACATCTTAAGTCTGCCTTCATTATTTATTTATGAAATAGCTAATTTTGTAAGGACCAATCCACATTTATTTAAGAAACTGTCTGACGTCTCCATTCGTAATAGACGAGATAATAATAGATTATGCGTACCGAGATCAACCACGGCTTTGATGCAAAAAAGTACTTTTTGGTTAGCACCAACCATTTATAATAAAATCCCAAAACCTATCAAACAAATGCCTACTGCTCTGTTTAAAAAACATTTAAAAAAATATCTCATTGCTAAATGCTATTATTCCATAACGGAATTTTTAAATGAGCGTAATTAATTAAATGGATTTCTTAATTTCTAGGACTTTTTATCAGTTTTCACAATTACGACATTTTTTCGCAGTTATGTATGAAATTTTGGCATATGTAATGTATTGTCCCTATTTTTTATTTTTGATTTAGTTATTCTTTTTATTTTTATTGTGTAGAGTCAAATTCAATTTTTTTGGTTTTATTTTTTTCTAGACCAAAAAAAACATGTTATTATTGTACGCCATTAATGGCAAAACATGCAGATCTGCCTATTATTTTTAAGACCTTGCACATATTGTTTGATGTATACTCATGTTTTACAATAAATATATTCTATTCTATTCTAAATAGCCGTCCCCGTATACGTATTGTTTTGTTACTTTTTAGATGTTTTTGTTAGTGTCGAGGGTTTTTTAAATTTTTAATTTTTTCTGAGTGAATTAATGAATAAATAATTATCCGAATTACGCTAATATATAATTGGCAAGTACATGTTACATAATTCTAATGTTCTTTAAAAAGTTAAAATTCACCAATAGTCTCCCATAATTTGTACTCATGGGTCCGCCATCAGTACACGTTGTCACCATGTTTTTTTCCCCTAAACATACAAATACCTACCGGCTGTATTTTTTGGTAAACGCCATAGATACAACACCTCTGTAATTGGAACACGTATGAGGTCCTTAATGGTACCTGTGGGTAACATGGGCCTTAATAAAGGGCCATACGCATGGATGAACATTATGACAGCAATAACTATTTGTGACAGTTTACAGCGGGCCGTCTGTGCCTTTATATATTCAGCAGTGGGTTTTTAGGAGCAAATATGTATGGTGTGGTTAACAGTGTGTGTATCTTGGACATCCCAGTGGATCCCACCTACTTTTAAATTAAAGTTGGTGTCTTAAACAATAACATTGAAAACAAATTCAAGCCTATTGGATTCAACTCACAAAGAAAACTTATTAAGACGCTGACAACACCTAAACCGCGGTCACTGTCAAATTCCATAGAAAAGAAAGAGAAGCGCAATTACACAACGCTTGTAATTTATTGCAAAATATGGAGTAATTATCTATGTACTCAAAATTGAGTTGAGTAAACGAAAATAAAAAACAACCAAGTTCTGCATTCAAATAAGACGTTCTTGTTATTAATTAAATACGTAACATATGTTGATATTTGATACAGATATTTTGGATTAGAACTCAAAGTAAGAGGTTAGTTTAACGTTAGTTTGTATCGAGATTTTGTTTTCAAAACGTGTTTTGGTAACAACCAGGTTCTGGGAAATATGTTCAAAATTAACATATATTTTTTCCGCTACCACAAACTATACAGATTTGGCAATTTTTTTTTCTTAAGCGAAGCCTATTTTGGTCAATTGGGTCTTATCAGCGCCTTAAAACGTTCGAAAAGCGAAAACATGCAACCGTAGCACAGAGTTAGCTACGCCGTAGCTCAGAAGTAGCTGCGCCATAGCACATGATGAGCTACGCCGTAGCACGTTGAACTACGCGAATGTAAAATCTTGATTTTTTCTTTCCTATTTTCATTTATTTAAATTCAGACTAATTTGCGCCATGTTGTTCCTTCTCTTAGAAACATATTAGTAACATAACAACGGTTAGTGAGAATTCGCAGTCAGAAATGTCTATAGTATTATAAAACAAAACTAATATCCCCAAAACATCCTACTAATATTATAAATGCGAAAGTTTGTAAGGATGGATGGATGTATGGATGTTTGTTACTCTTTCACGCAAAAAGTACAGAACGGATTTGGATGAAATTTGGCACACAGATATTTTATAACCAGGAATAACACATAGGATACTTTTTATCCCGATATACCCACGGGGTCAAAATTTAAGCGGGTGAAACCGCGGGGCGCATCTAGTAATAATATAAATAAAACAATAACCATCTACACACACACGTCCCACACCTCGCAAACACGTAACTCAAAATGAGGAAACGTGGAGAAATAGTTGGAGTGTAAAATTAAACATGATATGCAATATATTCCGGATACGAAACGTTTCCACACAGGAATATATTTCTATGTGCAGGTACATATATCCAGCGGTGAAAAATTTGCTCACAAAATATGGCATGCGGTTTTGTGTTTATCTCCTAACTCAAAACCTCACGCCTTATTCTCTGAGCAAATCTTCATCATCAATCAAAAAATAATAGGAATTGAAATTGAAGTTTGCTTCTGCCTACGTTACTATTTCAGTAATGTTAGAACTGCTCAGTTCTGTAAAAGGCATTTCGTGTAAAGTGTCGATTGCTCAACAGTTGTGGAGCTCTTTAAGAGAGAGCTCGTTTGGGGAAGTACTGTTTTGGCTACGCTTCAAAAACCTGATGTTACACAAATCCTGCATCGCGCAAGCAGAGTACATCGTGGACTGCCATAAATATAACATCGTGACACCGTACCTGAACCTATCCTGAACCGTCGGGCAGTAGTCCACCAGACACGACACCCGTCTGGCCGGAGGATCCTCCCTTTCCATCAGAGGATGAGTGAACTTTACATCCTGTTCCTCATACCTCTAGAGTAATAACATAATACTTATTTCTTCCACCGAGTCACGTTGCTGTGTTCCATTTTAAAAGGTGTCCTGGTGTAAAAACCTGCACATGAGACATTTGAGCTTTTTCTCTGGGATATTAACGCACCTGTGTTGTCTCTGGTGATGCTTACATGATATGCAGCGAGGACTACAGTAACACGGTCGCTCTTAGCACTTGCGTGACTGGCCCTAATATTAGCCAATAGCAAGAGCTATTGGCAAAAATTAGGGCCAAAAATTATGATTACGTAAGGAGGCAATCTTAAATGTCACGTCAATTACCTTCCTTAAAAAATAAAAGAAAAAAAAACATTTATTTGCAAAGAAGGAACACAAACACAAAAAAAAAACAACAATGTTGGGGGAACATGTGCATCACATCCACGCAAAACGGCCATCGCTCAGCATTCTGCTGGGATCGCGGGAATATACGAAAGGGTTTCCGAGGCCCAACAACATCATCAACACAAGCAGCGGAAGGAACACGGGTGGGTTTAAGTCAGTAAGAGTCTGACATACCGTCCCGCTCCGCCCAGAGCGGGAGAAATTATTTGGTAATTTCCAACCCAAAAAAAGAAAATCGCTCAGCATAATGCGACCTTATGTAAGACAGAGCCCCAGCGCTGGTTTTTAGCGACCGCCGGCGTTGACGTGACGTCGACCGGTGCGGCATACAATGAGATATAAAAAATTAAATAAAATTAATACAAAATACTACAGTACACTAGTAGTGTACTGTAGTATTTTGTATTTATTTTGTATATTATATCAGTATATACATCAGTATTATGTCGGATACCATGTGTATGTGTCATGGTGTTCTATTGCTTACTTAAAGTGTGGTGTATGTCACCGCTAATTAATTGTAATGACACGACACGTTGTTCATCCCAGGCTGTGTGTTCAATGTCAGGGCCGGATTTAAAGGTGTGGAGGCCCTGGGGCACCCGAGAAGTGGAGGCCCCGAGAAATTTGTGGAACAGATGAAAAAATAAACAATTTAAAAAGTATCTTGTGATTGAGAACTGTTTTTTCTCTAATGGCCACAAATGATGTTTTTTTTTTATCTAAAAATAATCAAATTGTGGAGGCCCATTCTTTGCGGCGGCCCGGGGCCAGTGCCCCTGTTGCCCTGCCCTAAATCCGGCCCTGTTCAATGTTACTACAGTTTATTACAGAGGTCGAGGCTAATAGCTTATCCGTGTACCTGAGTTGAAATAGCTGCTTCATAGCACTCATATGTAACTCATACAAAATCGAGAACAACTTGGTGACGTCTTAGTGGTTTAATCAAATTGGGCAAAAGATAGACTAGTAAAATAAGTATTAATAAGTTAGCGTATCGTTTACTTATCAGATTCTAAATAAATTACCTTAATCGAACAAATGTTAAAATACTATCTAATGATAATAATCACTTCAGTTTGCACACACATAAGTGATCACATTTTGTTGTGCTTAACAGTCAGACGCAAAATCGTAATCTCATTATTACCTTTAGGTAACTACACCCAGGTGGCACATTCTTCGACAGGAGCCAACCAAAACTCCATTAAATTTTTGCAACTTTCGATGATAACAATCTTGGGAAATAAACTTCACACACTTGGAACTTTATGACCATGAAGCTACGCTAGGTAAATTATGTATGAAAAGTACCTGCCACAGCCAAGTAATATAATAAGTGTGTGGAACTCGTAAATCTTACAACAACACATACATTCATGCATATTAATAGAGAACAACGTGAATTTCGCTTGCTATATTCCGTGGAATATCTAAAAGGCCTGGGCACACAGGCTCAAGTTATTGTACTTGAGTCAATACTCACACTGCACAACCGATAACGAATGAATCGTGCTAGATGTTAAAAGATGCGTGTCACGTGATTCATGTAACTAAAAAAGAAAAAAAACCACCGGAACAAGTCATTTTTTCAGCGTGACCGCTGGACTAGCGCGGTGATCAGATAATGCTCGTTTCATTTTAAGCCGGCTGTCAATTGTAGATCTTTGGCAGTCGTTACGGGTTGTCAGAAGCTCAAAATCTGACATCCAGTCTTACCAAGGGGTATCGTGTTCTTTTTTTGTTCTTTGTTATCGTGGAGGTCAGATAGGCAGTCACTCCATGTAAAATACTGGTATTCAGCTGTATCTGGTAAGACTGGAAGGGAAAAGGCTAGGCAGAAAATGATGATGAAACATTACGCGTTGGTTTAAAAAAATGAATGACTTCGCTTTCCTTTCGACTTTTATCTTCCACAACCAGATTCGAAATGGCATTGTATTTGCCAAGTATACCTAAAAATTGGAGCTTAAAAAGCAGTTTCGAGAAATCCCAAACAATCACCAACCAATTCGTTATCATGTCAATTAAATTGCCAAAGGATATTAGTTACAAGCTTATTGTATTACTTTAGACACCGAACACCTTTATACCCCGACCAGGGCGTATGATATTACTCACACCTGACCTTTTAACGATCACTGGTGTTAATGCGGCATAAGGGATGCTACCACATGTACGGGTCGCCAGGTTCGATTCGGCAGTATTTGTTGAACAACAAAACCGACCCGAAGCAATTCGGCAACACATATTCGGTTTTCATTCGGCTCCTATGCCAATCGGCAAAGTTCGTTCGGCATCAACTCTTGCTTAATCATGTTCGGATCGGCTCTTCCCGAACATATACATATAATCTACATAATTATATTCTACGATTCTCAATCAATCTACCTAGCCGTTTCCCAACTATGTTGGGGTCAGCTTCCAGTCTGATCGGATACAGCTGAATACCAGTATTTTACATGGAACGACTGCCTATCTGACCTCCACGACCCAGTAACTGGGTTATCCGATACCCCTTGGTAAGACTGGTTGTCAGACTTTCGGGCTTCCGACGACCCGTAAGGACTGTCAAATATCCACGAATGATAGCTGTTTCAACGTGCTTTCCGAGGCATGGAGGAGTCTCGGTATGTAAAGATAGTCACCCATCCACGGACCAACCCCGGCAAGCGTAGCTTAACCTCAGGGATCAACCAGTGCGGCTATTATTACTTAGCCACGAGCTCCTCTTTACGATTATATTCTACTATGATTTTGACGCCCGACTGTGTAGAATCATGCCGGGCACCCGAATATTATATTATATTTATATTTCATATAAAGATTTATATATGTATTTAATCTTATGTGGCACCGGTTGACGTCATCTCGTCAACGTCGACTGTCGCTGTAAACCAGCACTGAGGCTCTGTCTCGGATAGGGTCATAGTACCATAATTGAATAAAAGTTATAATTATAATACTACCAGTATTCCACAAAAATAAAAAAATTACAACAATTTTGGCGAACCAATCAATTCTTGCCAAAAATACTTTCATCTAAAGGACTAGTTTTATTCTCGGATTATGAACCATTTATCAATCATTTAGGACTTTTAAATGTATGCTTATGCTAGTGCGAACCGATCAATTCTCGCTACTGAACTTACGTACTATATTAGGATGTGAACCAATCAATTCTCACACTTGATCAGAGACTCCAAAAACCTAGGCAAACCAATCAATTCTTGCCTCCAATTGTGTAATAACCGATGACATGAACCAATCAATTCTCACGCTCGGTCTCTAACTGTGTTCAAACTGATGACGTGAACCAATCAATTCTCACGCCAGGTCTCCACTTGTGTTATACCGACGACGTGAACCAATCAATTCTCACGTTCGGTCTGAAACAATAATATTAAACATTCTGTAATAATTGTCCAGTAGAATCCTACATTGATGACCATTGTGCATCACTACGAGTATGTTCGCTCTCATCACTAGATTCATTATGGTCACCAACGGCCATTTTGCGTGGTGTGTGGTGCATATTTTGCCCTTGTTCCTTTTTTGTGTTTGTATTTTTTCATTGGCTCATTCTTTTACCGTAAATAAATGTATTTTCTTTCTTTCCTACATGTGTGTAGCACCCCTGACGTTACACACTGACATCATATGACTACGAGTAAGTAAGGTCTTTCATCTAAATCATGTCCTAATTTAATCAAGTTCGTACATTAATGGCGAGTCTGGCACTCAAGTTGTACTTAACACTACATTAGGCTTCGTCTACATTAGGTTACGTAAGTAATTAAGTTATATTACGTACCTAGACGGTATTAAATTCAGCGAATTTTTAGAATTCTATTATGCTTGTCCTGTAGCACCTCTGAATGACTGCAATAATGAACGGTTCATCATCTTCATCATTAATTGATTTGGGGTCGGCGCAACATGTCTTTATCTCCCTTAGTTGTCATCCCGGTTGTCACCCCCTTTCTAGCTAAGATCAATGTTTCACAAATCCATCAGAATGGTTACCATAAATCACGAATTATGTATAGAACTCCGTTATAATTCACACAACGAATAGATACTCAGGTATCAGTTACAGAATAGACAACAGGTACTCTATTGATTTCTCAAAACACTACCGTATCACCAATAACTAATGTAACCCACTGACATAAAATATTTTATTACCGACGTCCTTCAAACTTCATAAAATGGAAAATTTTAAATATCGTACGTAAAATGTCGTCGTATTTTAAGATGACATTTACCTAAAATTTTTTCGCTCGTTTTACCCGGTCGTTTCGCAAAGAGTTCGTTTAAGTAGACGAGTGTGTAATCGTGTTAAGTCGGGAGTAACCTTTTAAAGTAGCGTTTTAATAAAGCTTAGTGTTTCGGAACCTTTTTGAAGGGAAGTTTAGTCAAGACTCTTTATTATGCTAAGCTTTTCTTTGAATTTATCTTTTTACTTTGTGATTTTTTTCTCATTAAATGCTTTACTTTTGTCTTAAGCGATGTTAGACGGAATCCTTTTAAGAATAGTTACAAGTGGGTATTCTTTGATGTGATTAGGGGAAGTTTAAACGACTGACAGTTGTCTAGTTTATTGGTGAAGTATAGGTATCTGGTATATATATCAAGGATGCACACACATAGCGGTAGCGTTGTCAATAATATCGCATAAAACATACAAAAACTTTTACCGATGACTCATCATCATTCTCCTGCCCTTATCCCAATTTATTTGCTGTCGGCGCAACATGTCCCTTACTTCCGTACTTCTCTATTAGTTGTCATCTCGGTAGTCACCCCCTTTTCTAGCCATATCATCTTTTACACAGTCCATCCATCGTTTCTTTGGTCTTCCGCTACTCTTATAGCCATCGACATTCATGCTCAAAACTTTCCTCACGACATTTTCCTCATTCCTCCGCATCACATGCCCATACCATGACAACCGATTTCCGCACAACTTTACAGTCACCGGTGCCACTTTCAGACTTCCTCTTATGTACTCGTTTCTTATTCTATCCATTCGTGTCAGCTGCATGCAAATGCCTTTCATTCATGCCTTTTGTGGCCCAACATTCTGATCCATACAAGACAGCACGTCTAACCATTGTTTTATATATCTTCCCCTTAAGTTTAAGGGGAATGCGGGAGTAGCAGATTGTGCCCGTGACCTGCTGCCATTTTATCCATCCAGTGTTAACTCTATGCTTAACTGTCCGGTCTACTTCGCCATCATTTTGCACGAGTGAACCAAAATACCAAAAGTCAGAACAGACTGGCAGAAGCGCGCCATCAAGCGCTATGGCTCCAGAACTGAAGAAACCGCCGAAACCAAAGAACATATATTCAGTTTTGGTTCTGCTGATTTTCAAGCCAACATTCTCCAGCTTCTGTTGCCATTTCTCCAATCTGCTCTGGATCTCAGGTCCATCTTCACCGACAAGAACAATGTCATTGGCGAACAGCATGCACCAGGGTGCCTCTTCCTGTATATCCGATGTTAGAGCGTCCATAATCAACAGGAGAGGTAAGGACTTAAAGCCGACCCTTGGTGTAATCCTACACTGAACCCGTTGATGATTATTTCCGTTTAAATTAATCATGAGCAATAATAAATAACTGTAGCACGATCAGTAGTCTGTATTACCTGACCCCTCCAACAAAGAAGAAGAATGGAAGAGGGGTTGGGTTATGCAGACTACTGACTGACTTACTTTATTAATATTCAACAAGAACTTACTAATACTACTTACTTAACCAAATAACAAGATGATTGACTAAATTAAATTAAAACTAAGTTAAGCCTAAAAAATACCCTCGGGGCATTGTACCGAGGATGCTGGCGGCATTTCCTCGCTGAATTGCAATGCTGATGCGTTGCGCGAGAAAGCCGCCAGCTTTTCGGTCACCAGTTACATCAACTTACTTAACTTACAAAACATTAAAAACACTTAACTTTTCACCTTTCAAAAAAACTCGTAATTTTTAAACAACATCAAACTCAACTTAAACTCCATCCATAACACACTACCCAAAAACCACCATACTTTTACATAAAATCTTTTGCAATTGACCCACTGTCCACTTTCCACTTGACCCAACAAACGGGCACTTCACGTAATTACCAAGACGGGTAAACTCCAAATTAAGTTTTAGCACACCCCGTTGAAACTTAACGAGCGTGATGCGACGAATTTTATGACTGTGTCAGTAAATTGTATCGTAATAAACGGGATACGGGCTCTTGTTTTCAGAGGGTTCAGATAATAACCGGGTAAAGTTATAACATAGGTCATTTGTTAGGTGGCAGTTACAGTGGGATTTAATCTGTCTAGCCTTGTCCCAACTATGTCCAACAGATGCAGCTGAATACCAGTATTTTACATGGACGACTGCCTACGTGATCTCCACAACCCAGTTACTGGGTAACACGATAAGTACCCCGTGGTAAGACTGGTTGTCAGACATTTAAGGTTTCTGAATACCCGTAACGACTGTCAACGATCTACGAATGACAGCCGGGACCAACGGCTTCATGTGCTTTCCGAGGCTCGGAGGGGTCTCGATATGTGACGGATGGTCACTCATCCACGAACCGACCGCGGCTAGCGTAATTTAACCTTCGATAAACCGTGCATAATCAGCCTATAATGTTCCCACTGCTGGCACACAGACCTCCTCTCTGTGAGATGGAATGGGCCGTAATCCACCACGCGGGCCCAGTGCGTGTTGGTAGATGTCACATGTCTTCGAATTTTTGGTTCTAGGACATGCCGGTTTCCTGATGACGTTTTCCTTCACCGTTTTTTAGAGCAGTGGTGATGAAATAATTTACACAAATTAAAGCGCCTGTCAGGGTTCGAACCTACGACCGGTCTACGTAAGTCGCGGTTGGTACTACTGGGCCACCACTGCTCTGATCGAACCATGCGGCTTTTATTACTTAGCCACGAGCCCCTCGAGTGAGTAGGATTATAGGTGAATATTGATGAAGAGGTTTTATGGTCAAATAATTGATAATGTGCATTATCCATTGGAAATATCCATTGGAAAGCTTACATTAAAATTAGGCTAATTATTTTCCAGGCGATTAACAACTTAAAGGGCGACTAACTATTTGCTACTAAAAAAATAAAATGGGTAGCAAACATAATAGGTTGGCAGCTACAGTGATGTAGCATTTTAAGTATAAAATCATTTGCGTTAGGTTAGGTTAGAACAGTGACCAATAACGCGCGAAGGCGAGCGAGCGAAGCGAGCGTGCCGCGGCTACAGTTTAGTAGCATTTTATAATTAAAATGCTACTAAACTGTAGCTGCCAACCTATTATTTTTGCTACCCATTTTAATTATTTTTAAAACCCTAAATCAGATTAGTTTGCCGCCGCGTTAAATACATGCCTTAAAATTAGTCATATTCTGGCGATATTTATTTTAGAAGTTGGTATGTATGTATATTCTCATATTATTTGTTTTATTTATTAAGTGAATTGTTTTAGATTTTAAATGTATTCTATCTTCTCTTCTACTATTACACACGGCGTCTACGTCTCTTTATCTACTTTCCTATCGCCGTTATGCTGGAAGAGATTCCTTTAAAAATAAGCATCACCTTTGTACGTATTTTTCTGTTTCTTTCTGTGTGTACATAAACGAGTAAATAAAAAAATAAAATCAATTGTGGGTTTCGAGTCAATCTAGTTACTAATTTTAGAGTTCTCATGTAGCCTGGCCAAGATTATGTCTGGACTTTAAAAGATACTGTGACCTCTGAGTTTGTTTCGAGATTTCTTCTCAGAGGACGACGTCGGAAACACCGAATTCATATAGTTTTAAAACATAACTAATTTTTGTCGTGTAAAAGTGTTTTTTTTTTAACTTATTTATATAAATTAATTCGATTTACCATCGTCATTTAAGGCCCCCGCAGACAGGCGCGATGTTATAGCGCGCAAATCTAGTAGAACAATTTATATGAAAACTTCATTGAAATTTTTCTACTAGAATCGTGTCGCACCGTCCCTTCGCGCCTGTTCGCAGGAGCCTTTACACTCAAAAACCTCCAAGTCCGAGCACAGAGAAACTACCTACTAACCTTGAGGGTATATCCTTCCTCCGACAAGTCCTTTCATAACGAGCTCAGTCACTGCTAAACCTCTTCTTAGTTAAATATTACGTAATGTCATAAACCTTCCCGAACACAAGCTCTTACTAAGTATATAATGGTGAATAAAGCTCCCGTAGACAGGTGCGACGCGACAGCGCGATGCGACTCTAGTAGGTAGACCAATTTGTATGAAAACAAACTTCATGAACTTGATGACTTCATGAAAATTGTGGTGTCTACGAGAGTATTTGTCTGCGGGAGTTTTAAAGTGAACACCCAAAAAGCGACTTTGTTTATACTATTTAGAGATACCTACGAGAAGAACTTGTCTAGTAGTATTACATACCTACTGGAACGTCAATGAAACACGTAGATAGCTGACTGAGTTATTCATATAAGCGCATATCCCCACATTACCTACTTTTAGGGTTTTGAGTATAGGTAAATAAAACAATACAGGTAATAGTTTTTTTTAAGTACATTTATTTTATTAATAATTAATTAATTCGTAAATTACTTCATCTAAGAAGGGGGCAGGTCGGGTAATATCCTCATGGCGAGCATAGCTTAAATACCAACATAAAAGCGTTTATTTTACGACTAAATTATGTGTAGTTATTAAAATCTTTTTTTAAATATTATTAATTAATCCGAACTTCTAAAAATAAAACACTTACATGAAAATAAATGGCTTAGTTGCCTTAATATGTGGTACAAATTCTATAACAAAACAACAAAAAAAGTAAGCTGTACGAAATCTGCCGTTCACCTTTCAACTAATCAGGCAGCTGAACGCGACTCTAACAGAAAAAAATATATATTATAAAATTATGGAAATTGTTCTACCAGAATCGAGTCGCACCGTCGCGTCTCGTCGGGCTTGTCTGCGGGGCGCCTTAGCAAGGTGTTTTAAAAACAACTACTAAGTACTTGTAAAAACACGTTACACCTAGCAATATCTTTTTGGCATAAAAGTAGGCCCATTAAGGTACTTTACCCAAACAAATATCCACGCAGAAAAATATCTAACACAGACATCACAAAATTATTTACGATATTAATGTTCCCAATTTGTCATTCCGACATCGTCTGGTAACCGTTACATCTGTCCTTCTGTTATAACATCAAACAGATTAGTAACATTAATATCGTTCTCAGTAGACAACTTACCAGTATTGTTATATTTTTATATAGCTTTTTTTCTTTGTTTGCGACTTTCGGTGGGCCGTGACTGGGTAAAATTGAACAGATAACATAACTTTTGATGTTATCCGAATAATAGCTCCGATGTTTTATCTTTTTAAGGTGAAACTGGTGCCGACTCTCTTGTCACAAAATGCTTTAGTCTAGTTTAGAGACCCAAACTAGACTAAAAATCACCAAAATTTAGTTTATTCCTGACGATGACGATTTCCCATTCTGAAATTGACTAAAGTGACACAACTTGAACTATATTTTAGTTTGACAGCACTAAGATGGCACTGAATTATTAATTTAGTGAAAACGACAATTTTGCTATTCTGAATTTCACATTTTTCACATAAAATTTTGATTGTAAGTAAAACTAAATCAGACTATTTTTAATCGCGATTAAAAAGATGTGGAATACAATTAGTTGTCATAAACTAAAATTCTCAAAAACACCTTGACTTCAAGTGCAAAGAAGACAAACGAACAAACTGTATCCTTTTTTATTTTGCTGATATCTCGAAAACGGTGTGTCCTATCGCAAAAATAATGAACATTTTGAAAATTTTAAAACCACGCAAACCGCTAAAACCCAGCATATAGGTAATCATTTTTCATATTTTCTATACAAAAAGTGATAAATTCCATATAAAACACGTTGAGGCCGCCCTCTTTGCGCGCCTCCGGCTCTAAAAAGCATTCTCGGGGTAGGGCAAACAAGTACCACGCGGAGTCACGATTGTCAAACTCGATTTTAGTTGTGTCAAAATAGTTTTTAAATTTTGAGAAAATTATTTGCAGAATAACTGTAAAATTCTCATAGGCAAAAGTAAGAAATTTTAGTGATAGTTTAGTTAGTTTAGTTCGGTGTACAAGAGAATCGGCACTACTGTCAGGGTATCCCGCGATGCGCGTGCGAGCCCTCACGACGGGGAATGCTGTTGTGGACAACAGCATTCCCCGTCGTGAGGGGTCGTCTTGGCGGTGTCTCTAGATATCACCAATGCTTTCAATACCCTGCCCTGGAGTTGCATCAGGGAGGCACTCCGATACCACCGGATGCCAACCTACCTCTGTCGTGTCGGAGGCCTATCTGACGGACAGGGCCGTCATTTACCCCGGTCACCAGGGAATGTGGAACCGGCACGAGATGTCGTGTGGTGTTCCACAGGGATCGATCCTGGGGCCGCATCTGTGGGACATCGGATACGACTGGGTGCTGCGCGCCGACCTCCCTTAGCGGCGTCAGCGTGGTGTGCTACGCTGACGAAACGTTGGTCCTGGTGCTAGGGAGATCGCACCAGGCGGCGGCCGAAGTAGCGGCACGCGGGGTTGCGACAATCGTCGAAAGGATCCGGCAATTGGGACTCAAGGTGGCCCTGCACAAGTCCGAGGTCATGTGTTTTCATGGCCCTCGGAACGCGCCACCGTCGGGATTCCAAATAACGGTAGGAGGGGTTTACATCGGCGTCGAGTCGACGATGAAGTACCTGGGACTCGTCCTCGACAGCCGGTGGAACTTCGTGGAGCATTTCCGACGTTTGGCTCCCAAACTGGTGCGGGCAGGGGCTGCCTTGAAACGGCTCCTGCCCAATCTGGGAGGTCCAAACGCCTCCTGCCGGAGGCTCTACGCGGGGGTCGTGCGGTCCATGGCCCTTTACGGGGCTCCTGTGTGGCCGCGTTCCCTGGCGCTGCGGCCAGCCCGCCGGTTGAGCGCGGCCCAAAGGGTCATGACCATCCGGCTGGTCTGGGGATAACACACGGTCTCCTGTGAGGCAGCGAGCCTCCTTGCCGGATTGCCGCCATGGGGTCAGGAGGCAAAAGTCCTCGCGCACGTTTGGGAGTGGCGCGAGGAGGCGAAACGCCGGGGCGTAACTCCGCTGCCGCGAGAAATCGCGGCACAGCGGACGGATCTCCGGTGGGATCTCATGGTGACATGGAGAGTACGGTTGTCGCAACCCAGTGCTGGACACGCCAAAATTGCGGCGATAAGTCCCCTCTTTGAGGAGTAGCTAGAGAGGCGCCACGGCGTCCTCACCTTACGCCTGACGCAGGTCCTCACCGGACACGGCAGCTTCGGGAGGTTCCTGTGTCGGATAAGGTGGGAGGAAACGCCCGGGTGTCACCACTGTATGGATCGCCCGGAGGACACGGTGGAGCATACGGTGGAGGTCTGCCTGGCTTGCGCAGACCTCTCTCGCGTCCGGCCCTGGTTCAGGCCATGGTACGGAGCGAGAGGGCATGGGCAGCCGTCACCTCCTTCTGCGAAGCAGTAATCTCGCGAAGGAGGAGGCGGGACGGTTGACCGAAAGGCAAATTTCGCGCCCTCTCGCTCCTAGTCACCGCAGGAGACGCCCAGCAGGGCTAACATGACACACGCGACAATTACTCACTCTCGCGTGAGTAATTTTTGTCTATTTCTGTCAATTTTCTCGTTTTCTGACAGCGCTGCCATACAAAATACTCGACTCGTTCTGTCAAAATCGATATTTTCTCGACAAACCCTAACATGGCACCTAAATTATCTCGTATTTTGACAATTCAACACGAGATAATCTTCGATTCTGCTGTCATTTAGTCGTCCTCGATTTTGACGACAAGAGTAGACAAAATTATAATACAAAAAAATATGGCATTCATGGGGACTGATGACAGAAATAAAAACTTAAAACTTTGGAATAACATATATAAGTATATATATATGCGTATACATGTACGTACACAGGCCGCTCCGCGACGCCACGCGCCAGTCTGATGCACACGTTACATTAGCATGTCGGTGACTTGGGTAGCATGTTGGTGCCGCAGTCTGCATATCGGTGACGTGGTTAGGATGTCGGTGACGCGGTGTGCATGTTGATGACGCAAATTGCATGTCAACAAGTGCTTTCAGAATGTCGGTGACGCGGTTATCACGGCGTAAGTCGATTGGCATTTCGTAAATCTGCTAGCATTTCGGTGACGCTGTTAGCATGTCGTTGACTCTGCCAGCACGTCGGGCACGCTGCTAGCAGGTAGGGCACGCTGTTAGCATGTCGGTGACTCGGTTAGCGTGTTGGTGACGCATTGAGCATATTGATGACGCATTGAGCATGTCGGTGACTCGGTTAGCATGTCGGTGACTCGGTTAGCGTGTTGGTGACGCAGATTGCATATTCAAGGGATGCTGCTCATATGTCGGTGACGCGGTTAACATATTGGTGACGCGAACCCACAGGTTTTATCCCTAACAAAAATGGCTCACTCATTTTCGTTTTCGTCATTTTGTATTTTAATTTCGGCATGCCATAGAAAAATATTAAATTTTAATAAAAAAGGTCGGTTACACAAAAAATTACAACATAAATTAATAGAGGTGGATGTAAAATCATTATAGTACATACTAATTCCATGCGTAAAATTTATCGAATGAGGGGATGTTGCTAAAATAAAAATGATTTGTTTTTAATAATTTGCTACATCGGTTTCTCGTCGCGAGATAAAGAACTGTCAAAGTGCCTTTCTCGAGTTTACTCACGCTTAGCGGTCATGTTAGGCATTCGGATGACGTCAGAATCGTAGACAAATTTCGACAAATCGAGAAAGAGAGCGTTCTCGCGCCTGTCATGTTAGCCCTGCTGGGCATCGGGAATCCCGAGTGGATTTCCGGCCACCGTAGGCACGGGCTTGCGGACTGTGAGCAATGGGTAGCTCACCATCCGGTAAGGATCAGGCCCGGGTCGACGGCGCGTTGTATTCCACGCGAGCCTCGAAGAGATGTCGTCAGCACAAGTGTGGGGGTCCACTAGGGCCGATGCCTGCCGGGGTCGCGGGAAGGTACTAAAGGGTTACCGAGGCCCCTGGCAATACAGGCAACGAAAGGAATACGGGTGGGTTTTAGTCAGTAAGAGTCTGACACACCCTCCCGCTCCGCCCAGAGCGGGAGAAGATATTTGATAATTTCCCACCCCACAAAAAAAAAATGGGTATCCCGCGAAATTAAAATTTTCTTACGGTTTTTGCAATGTGCAGGTCAGTATTAGGTTGTACGTTGATCAAAATACGATTCGCAACCATTAATTCAACTATCTAAGTTCATATTACCCTCTTGAATGACTACTTCATGAAATCCTAACATTTGAGATCAAATCTAACTTAAAGAGTTGTATTGATAATGATTATAACTCTGTAAATACATATTTGTCACAGTCGCCAATGATATTTTGTTCAATATAGAACAAAAATCGAAAGAAAATTTTAATTTCGCGAAACGCCAGGGTAGCCCCCTGGCATTTCCCCCTTAACACCTACATACTGGAATAATGTAAGATGTTACGCATAAACAAACTTAGCTACGTAGATACATTAATAAACTAACACCCGGTTTCTGAATTGAGAATTTGAAATTGAGTCCTTGTCAAACTCCACTTAGCATTGCTATTGGTTATTCCTTCAACGTAAGTAATGCTAAAGTAGCCCGGATTCTGGATTCCCGGTTGATGGCAATAGGCTCGCCCCCTGTTACATAGGACAAACAAAACTGGCGAAATATGGGTGTTCTATAGGTACACCTCTGCCTAACCCTTCGGATAAAACAGGCGTGATGTTGTGTTATGTAATGTTAAAATAGAGTTAGAGAAGTACTCAACTTCCAAGTCTCAACTCCAAGTTCTCAACTTCAAGTTCTCAACTCCAACTTCTCAACTTCAAGTTCTCAACTTCAAATTCTCAACTTCAAATTCTCAATTCAGAAACCACGGCTGAAACTAAAGAACTCCAGATGCATTAAGGATTCTTACATACCTACCTACTCCTTGTGCTATTCATATACCTACTTGTATCTACTAGAGGTATGCAGATTAGCAAAAAATGCATTAAGGTGGAACGCGACTCTGGTGGACTCTGGTGGATATCTATGAAAACACGGAAATTGTCCTATCGGTGTCGCGTCGCGCCTGTCTGCACGAGACTTATAGATACTTATAAAAACTCAGCCCAACCCTTCGGGGAAACAAGGCGTGATTATAAATCATATTATACTTATAAATAAAATAAAATCACGTAATAACATTCTTCCTAAATAATATAACATAACTCCACATCCGTAGGTAGGATCATAAAAGTAATTGCTTATGTTACATTCTAATGAGGCACTCACTCTCTGATTCACGTACTTGTAATTTATGTAGGCACTTACGATAATACTTTTCATATCTACTCGTACAAGTATAAAAAATATTTTAGTCAGATTAAAAACCTCTGGACGTCAAGAGATTATAAATTCATGGGTGGCGGCCGCGCTTGTCGTGAAAATTGAGGTTACCAAATCTTTTTTTTTTATAAAAATTGTTTATATTTTTAAAGCGATAGGACGAGAGGCTCGTGATTAAATAATAACAGCTGCACCAATCGATCGAAGCTACAGTTGCCGCGGTCGGTTCGTGGATGGTGGGGGAGCATCCGTTACGTATCCAGACTACTCCGTGCCTCGGAAAGTACTTTAACACTTTAGTCCCGGCTGTCATTTGTAGATCTTAAACAGCCGTTACGGGTCGTCAGAAGACCAAAAGTTTGGCAACCAGTCTTATCAAGGGGTATCGTGTTACCCAGTAACTGGGTTGTGGAGGTCAGAGAAGCAGTCGCTCGATATAAAATACTGGTATTCTAGCTGCATCCGGTTGGCCTGGAAGCCGATCCGAACATAGTTGGGAACAGGCTAGGCAGATTAATTGATTTTTAAAGCTGTAACAAATTCACAAAATGGGTTAACAGTAATAACAACTAATAAATACTTAAACATGGCGGATTGCTTTAGTTAGGTACAGAGATCACAAGAAAAGTATGTGCTTCGGGAATCATCGTCTATCTTCGGAAATACGAACATGCGATGATGAAATCTAATATAGAGCTGTTTCAACCATGAAAGTACTTGCCTATTTTGTATTACCATGGTTACAAAATTATAGATTAAAACAGCTCCATGTAATTCCAAAACAAGTGACAGATGACGATTTGTGAGCGAAGGAGGACTTCATACAAACGCGCAATGATTAATGCACTACTACAAAGCGCATCATTACAAAAATTAGAAGCTATGCGTCTATGGAGGGTAATCTGTGGCGCGACGTTCGTGGTAATTCGCAAACCCGACGATTACCAAAGTGCATATTTTCTGACTTACCTGTACCTAATTTGTAAATACCAGGACCGCCTACAGATTATCACAGCACCTAGTAGGTACCTACCTACCTAATATTACAGCTATAAGACACGAATTACTCTCTATTACCTACAACAAAAATTCGTAAAAGACATAATAACACCCATCACTAATATCTTTCCTCAAATATGAACATCCACTATTAGAGCAATTACCGACGAATCCTACCTCGTTAGTAGTAATGGTACGAAAATAGTTTATTAAGGAAAAGGACCGAAGGCTTAACTTACGCCCAGTTTCTGAAACGAAAATTACCGTCGCAATTCATTCAACCAATTACAGCAGGTTACTCGTGTGTTAGAAGAGGGGGGACTAACTAGATATATATTAGGTTATTTTTATGTCGACACCAAATGTGATTTTAGTGTAGACAATATTAAAATTCAGAGCTTTAAGTGGTTTTTATAAGTCTAGAGTGTAAAAATTAGGTAGGTACTTCTATATCAGTTTTAATCTTCATAAATGTGTCAGATGGCACTATGCAATCAAACAATATTCTAATATTCTCTATCATCGAAATACGTGATTTATTTATTTATTTTTTATTTATTATTTATTTATTTCGGACAGAATCCATATATGTGTTAGTAAAAATTTTCTAAATATCTATGTTAGTAGGTACATAAAAATAAAAATCTCTATTTTACAGTTTCCCAGTAACTATTCCCACCCAGTGTGCCTGTATGGGACAGTCGTGTCGGGATGCAATCATTTGCAAAATGGTGTTGGGGCTACCGCGCAGTCTTTGAAAAAATGACGCCACTTTTTTACGCACTATAGCGTGGAAACCGTCAACGCGCGCATTTGCGAACATTTGCGACGCACTACAATGCCGCGGCAACCCCAACAGCACTCTGAAAGCATTATTATACTGAATACGCAGGGCGTTGTAGGCACGTTGAGTATACCGAACCCACAGGCCGCTCGAGTAAAAAGATTGGCAATAGGCCCTAAAAAGTGTTACCTTAACTTCTTTGGTACATCGAGCGAACCTACGGGCCAGCATATTGCTCCGTACCGCTAACGCCCTGCGTTCTCTTTCTATGTCAGACGCCACAAATAATTCATAATCACACACGCGTTTGACAGCAAATTATTGTGTTGATTTTCGTTCAGAAAACGGGTGGTGATGCCGAAACTAATAAGAGACGTAGCCTATGTTCCAACCAGAATTGCAAAAAATATTACAACACATATTATATTACACCTACTTATGGAATATAGGATAATAACGTGTAGATATTTTAGTTAATAAGAGGGGTTTACCCAATTAAGTAGTAAGGTTTTTCATAAAATTCTTGTCATAGCAGTATTCAACAGTTTTATAAAAATGTTCTCCAAAATAGGCACCACAACACTTATTGCGTGTCCTTGACTTATTCAGATTTTCCAAGACAATTAAAACGGCTGCTATATTCTCTAAAAGCCTGGAGCTGCGCGGCAGTAATGTACTATTTTAAACCCGCATGCTAGAGATTGCTACTCACTTCATCTAACTTCGCACGATGAGATTTTTACAGCATAGTTACGCAGGACATTACTTAGGTAGGTACTGTTACTTACATAGATTTTATTTGAGAAACTGATCCATTCCTATCACCGGTGTGAACTTACTCAAATTACACTAAAATGGGCCTAATAACAGTAAACGATCTAATCGCAGTGTTGCCATTAGAAATAATACTCGACCGAATGGAGGATGCCTTTATTTCGTAAATGAGAAAATGCGAACATTAGATACCGAATCGGACATACTTAATTGCTGTTCTCGCTAATAGAATCAGCTTTTTACTGAAATCTGTAGGCCATTAGGATTCTCGGAGGCTTTTAAGGAGGAAGTTTATTTAGGGGCCGCCAACAAAGATTAGCCTCTGAAAGGTTCAAATTAGTTGTAATTGTTTTTAAAACTTGGCAAATGCGATACTTTTTATTTAAAAGCTTTCTTTTGTATCCTTCAGTAGAAATAAAAGACTTCTACTTATTGTGTCTACTTACAATTTTTTTTGTACCACTCTTTTATATTTAAAATTGGATTAAAAAACCAAGACATAGCACTGCGAACAATACAGTAAAGCCATGCCAAAACTACACCTCGCTCTGTGCATACACGACTACGATTCTACAATAAATACTTGTCCTGATGCAGACATTTTGCCCGGGGAACTCGAAGAGTTAAATCGAACCTACCGGTCGAAAACCACACGGTGCCTCGTCGATGGTCCCTCCGCTACATGCACTACCTATGCTAAAGCTAAGCATGGGACTAAAAGAGTGATGAATATAAATGTTGATGAGTGGAGAGGGGGGGGAAAGCCCGAGGAAAATAGATGGAATGTGTGAGGAATGATATGAAAGAAAAGCGAGTGAAAGCGTGACGGCTGACAGGAGATGGTGAGAAAAACGTGTTGCGCCAACCACAAGTAACATGGGACAAGAGGTCCCTTGTGAGATGATGTGAAGGAGAAGGCAGGGGTCAACAAAGGGGAGGACACGGTGGAGCATACGGTGGAGGTCTGCCCGGCTTGGGCAGAGCACCGCCGTGTCATCGTGGAGGCGATCGGCGGCGGAGATCTCTCGCGTCCGGCCCTGGTTCAGGCCATGGTACGGAGCGAGAGGCCATGGGCAGCCGTCACCTCCTTCTGCAAAGCAGTAATGCTCGCAAGGAGGAGGCGGGACGGGTGAGGGAGAGGCAAATTTCGCGCCCTCACGCAGGGGCGTGGCGCTAGGGCGTCGGGAATTCCAGACGGATTTTCGGCCTCCGTAGGCGCGGGCTTGCGGACGGTGAGCAATAGGTAGCTCGCCGTCCGATAAGGACCAGGCCCGGGTCGAAGGCGCGTCGTGTTCCACGCGCGCCTCAAAGAGATGTCAGCACAAGTGTAGGGGTCCACTAGGGCTGATTCCTGCCGGGTTGACGGGAAAGTCCGAAAGGTTTACCGAGGCCCCTGGCAACACAGGCAACGGAAGAAACACGGGTGGGTTTTAGTCAGTAAGAATCTGACAAACCCTCCCGCTCCGCTCAGAACGTAGAAGTTATTTGATGATTTCCCAACCAAAAAAAAATAAATATTTAAAAATGGGTCAACAAAGTATTACATCGTGTGAAAAGGGGGGACAAGTCATAAGCTTCGTGATGTCATATGTATAAATCTAAATAATTAAAACTCACCCCCTGCCCCCTGCCAATTGCCCCCTGTTACACGTGATATAGGCATAACTGGCGAAATGTGGGTGTATTATAGGTGCACCGCTGCCTACCTCTTTGGGTAATACAGGCGTGATGTTAGTATAAACTTTAAACTTCAACTAACCATTTTTTTAAATATTATTTACCAAATCTATCAATATTATTATTCCGTTTACTAAAAAAATGCGAAATATGAGCATGCATTTCGCATTTTTCACACAAAAACAACCAACTGTGACAAGGAATTTCATTATTTCTAGACCCACCGTGACGTAAGTTATGGATGCCCCCTTCTGGCTAACGATCCTACAGCCTGCAAATAACGATTATTAACCACATTATTTTCACCATTTTTCAGAATATTGTCACCCGTACGAGCCGTTCAAGTGTCCTGTGGATGGCAACTGCATCTCCATCCAGTATCTGTGCGATGGAGCCCCGGACTGCATCGACGGCTACGACGAGGACTCCAAGCTTTGCACTGCCGGTGAGAAATCCTTCCCCTCTTTAAGACTATTCCTAAATGCTGAAGGTCGTGTGTGACCAGGGATTATTTTTTTTTTTTGCGAATTACATTCTGACATCTGTAAACTGTGACAGTAAAGGCTAATTCAGATAAATATGCGATATCGCTGTCGCTCTCGGTAGCAGCCAGTCTATAAGAATTGAGATTCTTACGGTGAGCCGTAAAAACTTAGGTAAAGTGAGCTACCATTCCTCGTGATGCTAGGAATTGACACTATTGACAGTTCACTTCACCAAAGTATTCACGGTGAGATGTTTACAGAATGGGACTACTGGTCCAAAGTGACTAACTAGAAGGCGTATTACGTAACACACTGAATCACAATCCGAGAGTTTTGAAGAATATTGCTAATCCATTGCGTCATAGCTTTAAAAAATTGGTCTGCTCAAAAACGTAAATAACGCGATGGACGTTGGTGAACTGTCAAGATGAAACCGATTGCGATCAATTGTTATTTTTTGTGTGCTACGCAATTACCTCGCATTGCTACCGAGTGCGACAGAAATATCGCTTATGTCTGAACGGGCCTTAAGTGAGATGCGGTAGTAGTAATTAGGTACCTAAAACATATTTTTTTTTATGATGGGATCTATCTCTCGTGATCTTCCTACATTGTTTTTCTTCTTGGCCTATTGATGCCTAAGTAAAGTAGGTAGTCTGATCTAAAAAATGTATTGTCTGTGTTTTGTTAAGTAAATGCATCTATAGCCATAATTATACGGCGATAATAGGTACCAACTCGCATGAATAATTAGTTGGGTGTTTTTCCATGAAAAGCATTTATTAGGAAGCCTTCATCATTTATTATACTGGGTGGGAGGAAATCCCCATGGCTGTGATTCTTTAGCATAGCTACAGCTTAAAAAGATTGACAGAAGAAAGAATCTAAAAACAAGATGAGTAGGTATTGAAAAGATTCAGAAATCGTTCACACTGTGACGCCTTAGTGCTCATATACATGAGCGGCACGTTGGCAACTGCAGCCGTTGAAACTCGTCGCCGGCAGTCGTAGATGCGTCGACGGCTGCCGCCGACGCGTCATTGGCTGCAGTTGCCTCTACCGTTGGTAACGTGCCGCTCGTGTAATTGAGCACGTAGTAATTGAATGAAAAGGTAAACTAAATTCAAATCCTTAGAATATAGAAAGAACCAGAAGCCGCGAACACGCCTAATACTGAAGCGTCAAAAACTACTCCTAAATAGAGTAGTTTGACGCTCAGCCGATCAGTTACTCTGTGAACGTCGTATCGCGTAACGTGTTTTACCGGTGTGCAATTTTATTTAGTTATGCCGTCTTGTGTCGTTCATACCTGTAAAAATGCAGCGGGGCTAAAAAATTAACAGGATGGGATCACATTACACGTGTAAATAACGCATTCAAATATCGTCTTATTTAATTACTGAATAAATTGTTCAGTTTGTAATTGTCATAGAGAATGATGCATCCATCTTGTTAGTGTTGCCAGTATAAGAGTTTTGATTTTCCCTTCTTTTTATTACCTACTGAGGGCATTTATTCGTCGTAGTGTTAAATTAATACCAACTTAAAAAACCCGACTTGAAAAGAAAGGTTATCAATGCAACCCGTATGTATATATGATTTTGTTAGAATTGCATAACATTCATTATAGGTACTATGTTAGACTATTAGGATTTTTAGAGGGGGCGGGTGTATGAAACGTGTATTGTACCTATCTATGAAAAGACCAATTGTGATTTTATTATTTATATTATCTTACCAATACTCTCAACGTTTACCCCAAAACGAGTTCATAATGTCCGAGTTAGCAACATTACGCGGGTGGGAAGTGAGGCGGGCGCAGGACGCTTGTCTTGATTTTGGACACAGCATGCGGCTTGCAATCACAGCTGAACGCGGGTTCTAGTTCTTTCTATATTCTAAGGTCAAATCATTAATTCACGGGCGTAATCTGACATGTGCTAGCTGTCACTTTGTGAAATAAAATGGTCATATTTATTGTAATGGTGATCGTTTAGTTTAATAGATTTATATAAGTGTAAAATAAATGTACTATAATAATAAGTGTAAAAGTCTAGAATACAATAAATGTGATCATTTTATTACCCGACTGCCCCAGAAGGAGGGTAATGTTTTTCGAGAGTATGTATGTATGTCTATTTCTTTGGCACGCTCTGTAGCCTAAACGGCTTGATGGATTTTAACATAAGAGGTGTCGTTAGATTCGTCTTAACTGTGGGAGTGACATAGGTTATGTAATATATATATATTGCATCTGAAAACACAAAAAAAGGGAGGTGAAGGTTTTTAATACATTTTAACAATATTGATATCAAATAATAGATAATAATAAGTCAATTCCATATATTAATAGAACAAAAAAGCTTGAAATAAAACAAATTATTTAAAAAAACAAAAAACCTGACTGCTAAAACACAACACTGAAAAGAGAAAACAAGCATTATAATCTATAGAACTTTGGTATCGCAGGTGGGACAAACCAATAACCTGAAATATTGTGTAACTTTTGTTTGTCCCCCCGGCGATACCAAAATTTTATAGATTATAATGCTTGTTTTTCTCTTTTCAGTGTTGTGTTTTAGCAGTCGGGTTATTTGTTTTTAAATAATTTGTTTTATTACACGAAGTGACAGCTAACACATGTCAGATCAGGTACTCCAGTGATTTAATAATTCGACTTTAAGGCATTTCAAAAACAGATTTATAAAAAGCACGTGTAGCGAGTTAGTAGTGTTTTAGTGTGTGTATTACCACGAGATGAGTAGTGACGAAAGAACACATCAACCTGATTAATCTTGAACTGATGTAATAAGTTTCCTTATACGTGTCTATCTTTTCGCACGCATTGCTGTCATTTCCAGAGAGGATAATTGAATTTCTGGGACAAACAAGAAATAAAAGGCCATGTTTGGTAGAGTAAAAAATGATGTAGTTATGTGTCATGCGTCTTAAATGGAATCAAAAGCAATTATTTTGAACCACATAAAACGCTATTATTTTAGAAATATTTATACGTTTTTACATAACATTATCATTACTTTTAGTTATTATGACTTTATGTTAATATGAAGGCCTATTTTCGCTGTTTAAAATTCAAGGAACTTGATGCATTATAAATCATTGAAATGTGGTATTTTTCTCATTTATTTAATGTGAAATGAATTCTGTAAGTACTGAATGATTCATGAGCATTTTATATGCGAACGTTAAAAAGATTTCTTTTGCACCGCATTGTTTTCAGAAACGAGTTTTTGATGCGATTTGAACAATATGGTTGGGTACCTATCTCCACCAATGGGATAAAGTGGAATGTTCAAAATTGTATCATCTATAGTGGACGACACAATTTGATCCGTATGAGTGTAATTTGGCCTACCACATTAGTGGAACACAGTGGACTACAAAATGGTGAACATTCCACTTTGTCCCATTGGTGGGACAGATTACTGGGACCAAGTGGGATAGTTCAACTTACTTTATAATATAGGTAGGTACCTAACCAAAAAGTAAAAGTCCCATCAAAAACTCGTTTCTAAAAACCTTGCGGTGCAAAAGAAATCTTTTTTCCACTTTATAATAATAATAAACTCTTTATTTTGGACAACATAGGACCCACTGTGTTAGTAAATTTCTTATAATTAATGTTAGTATATTATCTAATTAGTAATTTAAAGTATTCTTATTTAAAAATTAGCTACTATTTGAGTTTGCTTCATGTGGACGACGCACAAGCCAAGAGAGAACTTCACTCGTTCATCACCCCCACAAAACCCCTGAATAGGAGAGTAGATGTTCTCCGCCACTGTCCTCTGAATACTGTTGTCGCTGTCCCGCAATCTTGTTATAAGGACGAGATTTTTTTTCGAATGAATGCATAAAAGTCGTCAGTTCGATTCACCGCAAATCATTTCAGATGCGCTACAAAACCGGGGCAGTCCAAATTGCATTCTGAACACATTATTATATTGGATTATGATGCATGTAGCTTTGTTCAGTTTGATTTAAAGTTTTTACGTAGTTTTGCGCGATGGGGCCGAAAGGTTCTGGAATGGCGACCGCGTACCGGAAGACGTAGCGTTGGAAGGCCTCCTACAAGGTGGACCGATGACCTTGTGAAGGCCGCAGGAATCCGCTGGATGCGAGAAGCACAAAACCGGTCGAAGTGGCGGTGCTTGGGGGAGGCCTATGTCCAGCAGTGGACGTCTTTCGGCTGAAATGATGATGATGATGATGACGTAGTTTTGCTACGTTACCTAAGTTTCCCAAAGAGGTGTCCTGCACCCCAACTACGTACCTAAGTCACTTTCAATCACAACCCCGAAGGATTTTGAAGGAAATTGCTAATCCATTTACTATATACGAGGGTCATTCAATAAATACTTAGCCTACAAAAAGTAAACGAAAATTTTGGAAAAGTGGCAATTTATTTTTCAACAAAGTCTCCTTTTAGTTCGATACACTTAGCCCAGCGATGCTCCAACTTTTTTAACCCGTCCGAAAAATAGTTTTTGTCAAACTCTGCAAAATAGGCCTCCGTGGCGGCGATGACCTCCTCATTCGATCCATATCTATTCCCGGCGAGTGATTTTTTCAGATTAGGAAACAGAAAGAAGTCACAAGGGGCCAAATCTGGAGAATACGGTGGATGGGGCAACAATTCGTAGCGTAATTGGACCAATTTGGCCATGGCAACGGCAGACGTGTGAACCGGTGCGTTGTCGTGGTGAAACAGCACTTTTTTCTTCGCCAGATGGGGTCGTTTTTTCTTTAATTCGGCGTCGAATCGGCCCAATAAATCGGCATAGTAAAGCCCTGTAATTGTTTTACCCTTCTCGAGGTAATCGATGTAGATCACACCTTGTGAATCGCAGAAAACGGTGGCCATAACTTTTCCAGCCGATTTTACAGTTTTCGCCTTCTTTGGAGCACGTTCCCCGGTCTGGATCCATTGTTTTGATTGCTCCTTGGTCTCTGGTGTGTACCAGTGGATCCAGGTTTCATCGACGGTCACAAAACGACGCAAAAACTCCGCTGGATTCCGCTTAAACAGCGCCAAACACGTCTCCGATGTGGTCTCACGGTTGCGCTTGTTTTCTGGTGTGAGTAAACCCGGCACCCATCGCGCCGACAGCTTTCTCATGCCGAGTTCCTCGTGAAGAATATGATGCACTGTTCCTTCTGAAATGCCTACAGCCTCAGCTAGCTCCCGAACCTTCAATCGGCGATCTGCCAATACGAAATCATGGATTTTTTTAATGTTTTCCTCCGTAGCAGCTGTTTTCGGTGCACCTGGACGTGGTTCATCAAAAACCGACGTACGGCCACGTGCAAACTCGTTGAACCAATTCTTGACGGTGGCCATCGATGGAGAAGAGTCACCGTACACAGCATCCAAGCGCTCTTTGATTTCGATGCGCGTTTTCCATTTCAAAAATAGGAATCGAATCACCGAACGATATTGCTCTTTTTCCATTTTTGTAAAACCGATCGACACGTTCGCTTCCATAAGTTGTCAAATTAAAACAAATGAAGGGATTGGAATGAAAATTTGAAAAAGAATTAAAAAAGAATGTGCTACACTGTGGTAAAACTCTTTTGAAACTACAGCGCCCTCTGGCGATGAGGCTAGGTACTTATTGAATGCACCTCGTATGTTGGCAAAATTCGTCTGCTCGTGCTCAACTACCAACGTAAAAGTACTAGGAACCTACCTACACTGAGTTGATTTTAATTCCCTCTCTTTAACAATATCCATCCAAATAAAAAGAAGTAGAGTTACAAAATTGCAACATAAAATAAGTACGATCAACTGTGGCATCTTTACTTTCCATGACCATTTAGAGATATTTAAGTACAGGCAACCACGGCCACTTACAGCAGTATTATTTTAATATTGCTTCACAGTGGGAAAGAGATGGAGCTATACCCCCTGTTTAGTTTCATCTCATTCTCACACTGATGTAATATTAAAACAATACTGCTATAAGAGGCCATGGTTGCCCCCAGTACTCATGGGTGTACTGTACTTAAAAGGAAAATACTTAGGTACCTACTTACCACCATCGTTCTATCTTTTAGAGACTAATGTCTAATGTATTAGACACGTCATAACTTTTATTAGGACACGAAATAGCATTTCCTTTGCGACATATTTTGTTATATTAAGGCTGAGCTGAGCTCGTTTGCTCAAAATGATGTGATGTGACGTTTTGAAGGTTTTCCAAACAATATCTAGGTATGAAATATTGAATTTCCTTTTGACGCTTCCAATTTGTCGTTAGCATTTCACCCCGGCGATGTTTACTTCGTTACTCTTGGTATTTTATTGAAAAAGGACAATCAAAATACAGATAAGACAAAGACAAAGATATAAGATACCTCACACCTGGTTTCTGAATTGAGAATTTGTAATATTCTACTTTAGCATTTCTTCGTTTAAATTTTCTTACGTTTTTTTTGCAATTTGCAGTCAGTATCAGGTTGTATGTTGATCAAAATATGATTCGCGACCGTAACTAATATGGCTTTACAGAATTATAATCATAAGAATGAGCAATAAAACTATTTAAGTTAAAATTGTCCTCAAATGTCATAATTTCATGAAATAGTCATTCAATAGGATTATGTGAACTTAGAGAGTTGTATTGATGATTTTTATGATTAAAATCCTATAAATAAATATTTGAATCGGCCGCGAATCATATTTAGATCAACTTTCGACCTGATACTGACCTGCACATTGCAAAAACTTAAGAAAATTTGAATTTCGAGGGCTACCATGACGCTTTCGACTAGGTAATTCCTGCAAATGAATTTACTGAATTTATATAAAATAATATAAAATGAATTTACGGGCGTAGCCCGAAAATTCATTTTTTTTTTTACGTTTGTTGAAAAGTGAATTTCGCGGGTTTTTACCATAAGTAGTGGTACCTAGAGTTTACCAGGTTTTCAACTTCTAATTCTCAATGCAGAAATCGAGTGTTAGGCAGGAACTACCTATTCCTAACTGAATCAGTAGGTAGTATTCTTTTATTTAATATTTGCTGCGAAATGACAATCATGCCATTTGGTTTAAATAGGTTTTTATTTTTATTATTTTATTAATATTTTAGATAGATTCTTTTATATTTTTTGAATGTGAGAATGTTGTAACTTAATAGACTGTGGATTTGTAGACCATTTTTTTTTTGTTAAGTACCTGGTACTTCTTGACAGGCCTACACTGTCCTCCCATACCTATTAACACTGTGATTTGAAAATATTGTAAAAGCCAATTATTTTTAAAAGAGTAACCGTGGAGTCTCTCGCCGGCACTTCGCCATAGACAACGACCAATTGGAACCGTGCACCTAGCTTCTGATGTTTCATAAGTACCCATGTAGTTTATGTGAAATAAAATAATTTGATTTTGAAATATTTATATTCCGATACTTTTTATGTTGATGTCATAGTCAGAAAGATGAAAAATTTAATAACTTTCGTAGAACATAACTTTGCCGCGTATATTTGTAGCCTACATTTACTCTTTGAGACTCCCAAACAAAACTGCTCTCGCCTCCGAATTTGAAGTTTGAACTTCAAATCCACGCGGCGAGAGCAGATTTCAAAAGAATTCATTTAAAAAAATCTGGAAACTTCCTGCCGTTATAGAAGAGAAACTTAAACAGTTTTTTTTGTGATTTTAATGAATCTGCGACCTTATACAATACATATTTAACGTTAAGTCAGACTGTAGGTTACCTACATGGGTAAGTAAATGACTTGGAGAATTTACCTACATAGGTAAGCTAACCTTACCGCATAGTTAAATCTCATAGAAACATAAGCTATTGACCGCCACGTCAAAAAAGCAAAAACGTGCCCTCGGCGCCAAGCTACGAATTATTTCTTTAAATCTGTCATGTAGTCGTGACCGTGGCGTGCTGGGCACATTTTGGTTTGTCATCTATACACGACTGTGGCGGTCAAAAGGTTAAAGTAATCCTTAAAACTTAATATTATAAATGTGAAAGTTAGTTTGTTTGTTTGTTACGCTTTCACGCTAAAGCCGCCAAACGGATTTGGACGAAATTTGGCACATAGGTAGACCATGATCTGAGTTAGGACATAGGATACTTTTTATCCAGGTATTCCTATGGGATCGATGCTTATGCAATAAACGCGGGGTGCAGCTAAATAGAAATAAAAAAAATATAAATCAATAAAAAAAATGTTCTTGTAAATCAAGAACTGGTTGATCTTTAAAAGGTAACCTAATGGTTAACAATGAATAAAATAAAATAACAGTCAAAATAGAAAAATACGTAATAATAAATTATCAACATTTGTTTTCTGTGGTGGTTTTTGTTGAATTAATCAAATCACTTGTAAAAAATTCTTTGATCAATAAAAATATATTATGAAATTAAGAGTATAATTATCTACCATTATTTTGACATTCCTCCTTAGGCTCAATAATATCATCTTGTGCCTCACAAACGTCTGGTAATTCTTCTTTGATAGCATCGCTTTCTGATTAACATTCTTCAAATATGTATACTCATTTACTTTGTTGGACTTATAATAAACCCACTGCAAAACTCTAACAGGCCTTGGTTTAGTAGAGGATTTGGCTGTAAAGATGATAATAAATACCTTGTGGCATTAAGTCCACGTATACCTACATGAAGTTAAAATAAATTACAATGTTACGTCACATTTTTATTCATATTTTGATTATAACAGAGGAAAGTCACTTCCAAATTTTACTTAAAATTCATCATTCGTATGGTCTGCAAAAAAATCCCTCACCTCGTAATCCTCAACATCTGATCAAACAGCTCCTCGCCTTCCAGACATTTTCTCTGCAATTGGCCGCATTGCTTTAGTTTAGTGTAGCAGAATCAGAATCAGAATTTAATTTGCTCTAAATGTAGGCACAGTATAAGATTATTATTATTAACATAAATTAATGAGATCAGCTACAGTTTACCTTACGGTGTGAAAATCATCACATTAATTATACAAATAATAAAATAAAAAAGTCAACAATACAAATGGAACTAACAAAGAGAAACACACAGATAGTCAGGAAATTATAAAAAAAACATATAATAACAATTTATTTCATATCAATTATCAAATAAATTCCCAATTATATGTAATTGGTAATTATAATAGTCACATCATAGTGATGTGGCTATAAAGTCACATCATAGTGATGTGACTAAAAAGCCACATCATTTAAAAAGTCTTTTACTGGAAACTAGCGAACTCGATGCTCGCTAGTCATCACTCGGTCACAAACTGCAACAAACTTTCTTGTTTATTTGGGAATAGAATACATCCACCCAATATAAATAATAAACGTGGACCAGAAACGGAAATAATAACAACAAAGATTGAATTTAAAACTTGGACTAGAACAAAACAACAGCATGAATGAGTTGACCTTAATATTTCCCAAGCTTTTGTAACCGTGAGCCCCATAAAATGGCGGAACTTGCAAAGATTTCGCGCAAACAACGCAAAAAATAATGAGAAAGTTTTGCCTATTTATAACAATTTATAAAACAAAGAGTAAAGGAAAATTAAAAGGATTATTTTCAATTTCCTTAATGTTGAAAACTCAGTATTCCTTGACTTGAATATTTAATCAAACACTGTTTACTTTTAAGATCTCAAACGCATGGGTAGACGTTTAAAAATGTTCTGTTCCAATTCAGCTATTCTTATTTAATAAGTATAGGTAGGTTTCATTACGGAAATAGCAATCGATTAAACTGAATTTTTGGCTGTAGAAATAAAAGAAAAAGACCACTGATCGCACATAAACTGCAAAAAGGTGGCCTAGTTACTTGGTTCTACGAGGGTTAAACTTTCTATAAATAACGTTTTGGTCAGACTGAGCTAAAGTAATGAAACATTATCGATTGCTACACTGTACTTCGTTTGAATGACGTAATTTAGTCGCTTCGCAGTGCTAATGGCCATAAAACATAACTTGAAACATGCACAGGCGAAAACAAAAAGAAAAACTATGTTGAAGACCCTAAAGCTACAGTTTCAGTTGACAACATCGCAGGAAAATATCTGACATTACTATTACTACTTACTTCACATTACGCAATCATGATCTATATTGTATCAATAAAAATACCTACTTTCAATTCTACAGCTAAGAGGCCACCTGTTGAAGAGACGGCATCTTTTCTCCAATCGTTACTGGCATCCCACGGGCCCAACTATCTGGAGAAGTTGTTCGGCAGTAAGGCGCGGGATGCTCTAGAACCACTGGGCGGCGTCGAAAAGGTCGCCATTGCTCTCTCAGGTAATATATCTTCGTTTTACGACCGCCAAGGGCTCCACAAAATATTTTTATAGGCCAGAGAAATATGTTGTCCGCTTCTTATCCTAAAAGGATGAATGTTTTTTGGACAATATCATCTTACTTGAAACATTGATGGTAATTTATAAATGGCCCCCGCACTGGGTTTTCTTAACCCTAGTTGGGTGCCATTTTACAGTGATGTTAAATTCGTTTAAGTACTTCCATCTCTGACTTCTGTAAAACAAAAAATATTTCTGCAGTACAATGAAATATCTAATATTATTCAACTTTTCATTTCCAGAATCTCAAACAATCGAAGACTTCGGTGCCGCATTACATCTGATGAGGTCAGACCTCGAACACCTTCGCTCGGTATTCATGGCGGTGGAGAACGGTGACCTTGGCATGCTCAAATCTCTCGGCATCAAGGACTCGGAACTCGGCGATGTCAAGTTCTTCCTGGAGAAGCTGGTCAACACAGGATTCCTGGATTGAATAGGACCGGAGTCTGCCTCTGATTACTATCACGTCGTCCAATTTGCCCCGATAAGCTCATCCTTCTACAGTTACCTTCCCTACGACTCCATTAAATATAGGAGAAAGTAAACCTTTATCTTCTATCCCGTGAGATTGTTGAATGTTTGAAAATTATTAAATCAAAACCTTTCGAGAAATGATTTTGGAATTCAGAATTGACTTCTACAACCGGCCACGTAGACTTTTCTGACTCCATAAATCATTTCTTTTTCGGCTAACACTAGCTTACAGTGGAACATTAGGTAGAGAAAGAGGTTATTAATTTTCGAATAGGATAAGTATATTTTTATAAAAATATGCTTCTCTAGGTTATAAACCAAAATCCTTTGTAGGTTAATATTCAAAGAGATTATCAGGGCCCAACACTCGCGTCTATCATTAAGTGTGAAATGAAAAGAGGCCAAGACTGTGACTTTAGTGTAAAACTAGTCAAAGTTAAGCTAATTATCGCATTCCACTTCATGATGACCCTGATAACTATTACAGAATGTATGTGGTTTTTGAATATCGCCCCCCAAAATTTATCCTCCCTAACTTGGACTTATATCAGAGGCGACTCCATTGAAACGTCAAGCGTCCATTCTAAGCGAGATATAAAGCTAAACGTTGGTTGATATGAAGATGTGTGTCCTTAGATTATTAAAAAGAATATAAGAATCGTTGAAAGAATGCATACGCTTTATATCTGGCTTTTGGAAAAATCCAGAATAGGACCATGGAAACATATCATTGTAAACTTAGATGTAGGTAAAAAATACATATCATAGATTATAATCTGTAGCGAATAAAGTACAATTATTTTAATATGATCGGTATTGTAATGTACGACATTTTATAGACCTTTTAGAATGTACTTTTTCGTCATTGAAAAGAAAACTATATAACAAAATAAAAAGCATATCTAGGTATTACGGTGCTGCACTTGAATCCAGATACATATCAAAATTAATGTGATTATTAAATAAATGTTAGATTTATTGTATGTTACTTATTCTAGAGTAAGACGTAGAAATGAATTAATATCGTAGATATTAAAATTGAACCCATTAGAGTCCAAATTATATTGTCACTCATTTTTAACATCTTAAATCTACATATTGGTGTTGTAATGATAGAACTTTTGTCAAATGCGGGCTAATAAGACAACGAATTATTGATAATGTCTCATTTTCAATAAGAAGAGTAAGGTACCTACACGATGTAATATTGGGAGTTTATTGACATAGAACACAATCAAAGAAATTTTGTTTTAAAAACAACGCTTGCTTTACTGTTAAAAATAATAGTAGCGCACTTCAAACATCAGTGCAAACACAGTATTGCTTTCAAGTTTCAACCAAAGCTTTAAACTCACAAGAATCACTGTAAAGTCAAAAGAATGGCGGGAATGGAAAAAAAGATGGCCGTTATAAATACGAATGTTGCCAGATCAAATATTTATTATGCAGCCTGTATTTGCCAGAAGTTTATATAAACCACAATAGATCTTCTAGTATTTTAATCGCCAAATCTTAGTCTCAATCACAATGTTTCAGTGTGTACCTATCAGTAGTAAATATATTCTCTCTCCGTTAGATCTAAAATTCATATTACTATTTTAACTACATGTACTTAGTTAGCATAAGTGAATTTTTATGAATATCAATGGTTTTAGAAACATAGGTTATTAATTTTAACTTGCGTCGGATTCTCTTAAATATTCTACAAAATGGCGATCTTTGAACTCTGTTAGATGATATTATGTGTTTTGAAGTAGGTAAGTATAAATGGCTTATTGTTCTTAAATAACAAACCAATAAATGAATCATCTTGAATTTGAGTTTTATTTAAAATATTTACTTATTGTGTTACAAATCTTCTAGTTTCCCTAGCAGTTTTGCACTGCTAGGGAGCCAAGTAAGTCATGTATACTGTCTTGTAGTGTAGCGAACTGAATAAGATGTTCAAGGACGCATACCGTGGTTCAGAAGCCTTGCTTACATAATCAGCCTATAATGTTCCCTCTTCTGGGACACAGGCCTCCTCTCTTTGAGAGGGAGTGGGCCGTAATCCACCACGCGGGTCCAGTGTGGGTTGGTAGATGTCACATGCCTTCGAATTTTTGGTTCTAAGACATGCCGGTTTCCTCACGATGTTTTCACCGTTTTGAGAGCAGTGGTGATGAAATAATTTAGACAAAGTAAAGCGCCTGTCCAGGTTCGAACCTACGACCTACAACTCATAAGTCGCGGCCGTTACCACTGGGCCACCACTGCTCACTGGGCCATCACTGCTCGCTGCAAGCTTTGCTTAGTAACCGGTAATAAAAAACTACTACCTGTGGCATTTGGCCAAAATCGGAACTGGTGTTAGTTCACCATCCTCTTTTTCACACCGCCATCTTATTTTTTCAATGACTTTTCATAATAACTTCACTGCCATTAAATGCTAAAGGATCCATGAAACACTTTAAATGCACTACTGCGTACGATATGGTAACTGACATGTAACTTAGCTCTGCTCTGCTCGCTTGCGCCCATATCTTCGGCGTGTACCTATCCATCTAAAAAAAAACCAATTCATTCAATCTTTTTCCAACGAGGCTACGCTGTGTGGTATAAGTTAAATGAAGGAATTCCACGGTGGTGTCACTGGAAAACAGAAACAATCCGATTTAGCAGCTTCACTGATACTAGAGATCTTTCGGCGTTCGAATGACGTTGACAGAAAGCACCGTTGGTAAACATTTCTGCAATTGTTTTGTGAAGTTTAATTTGAAATGTATTAAAAAAACGAAATGACGGCGTTAATTCTGATTTTAATTTAATTGAATGTATTTATTTACTTCTTCAGACACAGTGATCCATATTTTTATTAGTAAGTACCTTTACTTAATAATTATGTTAGTAAGGTACCACAAAATGCAATCATCCTTCAATTAATTAAAATGTTTAAAATCATCTATATTATTTAAAATCAAGAAATACATAAAATACAAAATAAATAAAAAGATCAATATCATTTCATCAGTTGCTGTTCTTTTCGACATACAACTGTACACAATACCACAATATTGAGCAGTCAATTCTGCCAGCCACAGTGCTTAGAATGCTGTTGCCACTGGCGCGGGCACGACTTAGCAACGATGCAGCTCTCTTTCTCAGGACGCCATGGAAGCCATCAATACGAGCGTCGGCAAACATGCCCGACGCGCTGCAATGCCTCGGCAGCCGCATCAACATCCTAAAGGCATTATTGTACTGTACGCGCAGGGCATTGATTGTCTTCTGCGTATATTTGACCCATAGACTGCACGTATAAAAAGACTGGCAAAACGCCCGAAAAAATATAACTTTTACTGCTTTACTGCAGCGTGCAAATCTACGAGCCAACATATTGCATCGGAAAGCCAAAGCCCCCTCAATATCCTCGTTGTCTGAGACCATCCGAGACCTAGGAGCCAAAGTATTTGAATATGCCACGGCATATTCCACACATATAGCGAGGAATTTTCGAACGCCGCTTATAGAGAGGCCCAGCAGCATCATATCGTCACCGTAACTGATGTTGTTGAGGCATTTTCCGTCTATAGAGCAGGCAATTTTGGTGTAGCTGAGTCTTTCATTAAGTCCGTTTACATGCAGATTGAAGAGACAAGGTGAAGTTAAACTTCCTTGCTTTACTCCACACTTCAGTCTATAGGCATCGGAGATAGCGCTCGCCCACATTTTTAACATTAACTTTTTTGCTGTACCAATAATCAAAAATGTTAACGACTTCTTCAGGGAGGCTGGTTTCTTTCCTCATTTTGTGCCATAGCACATCACAGGACACCAAATCGAAAGGTCTTCTAAGGGTTTATGTCGATTGCCTGCGCCTAAAACCGAACTACGCGTCGGTCAGCTGTATGTGTTCAAAATGCGATCTAGCAGACTGTACAGCACATGCCACGGTAGTAGCTAACGAAATGGGCCTACAATTTATTACTGTTACATCACCAGTTTTATTTTTGATTATTGGTACAACCGCGGTCTTCATACACTCGTCAGGCATGAGTGTCTTAAACAAAATGTATAAAACATTGCTAGAACCTTTGGTAGATGAATGCTGTAATTCATCATAATAATCATAATCAGCCTATAATGTTCCCACTGCTGGGACACAGGCCTACTCTTGGTGAGAGGAGGCCGCAAATGCTTAATACTAATTCCATCGTGGCCTGGGGACTTACAGCTCGTCATAGCCGCTAGGTTTAGACGCTGTAGCGGCTTTGTGAAGGCCCAGCTATTTACCAATTACTACACAAGCGTGTACACAATCGAGTTGTGGACAAATTACACCAAGGCGACACTGAGCAACATGCGAGTGCAGTACAACAACTCGTGGCGCGCGGTGTGTTCGACTGTCTCGGTGGAGCAGAGCGAGCGCCATGTTCGCCGCAGACCACGCGTCCTGCTGGCAGGCGCTGCTGAGGAGCCAGTCGGCTGCCGCACGCACCGCCATACATCAATCGGCCAATTGTTTGGTGGCCGCGGTACGAAAATAAAACCACAGCCTCCTACATATAAGATGGCAGTCCTACCACGTGCCAATTACCTAATTTGTTACTCCAAAGGCAGCGAATTGGGTAATCGATGTGTGTGTGCGTGTGTAATGTGGATGTGGCATATTTACGATATTGTATATTAATCACGTTATCTATGTATGTATTTATTGAAAGTTGTATGTGGAATAATAACGGGAAATAAAAGATTTCATTTTATTTCATTTCATGTGTCATAACTTTATAAGTGTTATAACGGTAGGAGGTAGGGTATTTAGGAGTAAAATATGGCTTACTTCCGGCCCAAGGGTATTTTACCTAATTTTGAATTAAGCCCTCGAAGAAAAAATAAAGTACCTCGAGCAACAAGCCAGGCAATGTAACTTGGAAATACCTATGCTACTGAGAGGCGAGACGAGAATCTTTACACTATACTCGAGGGCATAGGCATAAACGGCAACTTTGCCATAACTCAGGACGAGATCACTACCGTACACCGTGTACCTCATGCTGCAACAAACAAGTAGCCTAAGAATATTATTGCGAAGTTTAATACCCGTGCTCTTCGCGACAATATCCTAAGCTCATACCGCTTACAGAGAGTTGAAATCTGGCAGGTTAGTTGTCTCACTCACTTAGCAGGTTACCTAATAGATGTACGTTACCGTTACGCTAACCTGCAGCAAGAATAGAAACGAATATTTCGTGGACTTAAATAATTAGTTAAGTATCGGGTAATTTATACCAAAAAAGTTGACCACACTAACCTGTCACTGCCGAAATTCGTTTGTATATTTGATTAAATGGAATAATCGGAGACCCCGCCCGAACTTCTTCTTCAAAAAAGGTTTTAACCTTTAGAATAATGTTTCGAGCATCACTTTTAATAGCTTTCGGCATAGTTAATTTTATAAATTCAGCAATATCACGACAAAACAACCAGAGAACCCGAATGTAGTAGACACTGACAATCGAATGACATTTCAACATGACGGCCGACCTGATGGAATACCACCTTGCTTTCTAAAATGGTCTGCAGATACTGTTTATAAACCTGTAACGTTAATATTCAATACATGCATTCAAGATGGTTATTTCCTTCTATCTGGAAAAATGCAAACTTAGTTCCTGTCTACAAAAGTGGCTCTAGACAATATTTCGAGAATTATCGACCTATCTCTTTACTTTGTGCTTTAGCTAAAATATATTTGAAGAACTTGTCCATCTAAAAATGTATACTTTTATTCAACACGCTTTATTCCTGAACAACACGGCTTTGTCAAAAACAAATCGACTGCTACAAACTTAATGTTATTTACGAATCACTTGTTCAAAAATATGGATGTAAGAGCTCAAACAGATGCTGTCTATACGGACTTTAAAAAAACATTCGATAGAGTTGATCACAGAATACCTACTACTTAACAAAATTGTATTCAACGGGTGTTGGGGGGTTTATATCCAGAATTGTTTAAATAAAAGGCTTCCGAAGATTTTAGAGCTGTATTCCGTGCAATGACAAGTTGAAGAAGAAGAAAATAAAAAATGGCGAAACAAGTAGGTACTTGCATAATAAAATCTTACTAGCTAAACGTTCATGCAGTGAGACGTGTTCGCGCACTATTGCTATAAAGTTTGAGTAGGCACTTTGGTGAGAACACCATTCTTCTGAACATCCCCCCGGGCGTTGAGAGATCGTCTCTCAACCAGAATCCTCTGTGTGATGCAAAGGGAGAGGGCATATTTTGCTGAAGGCTCGACGAACCACTCCACATGTCGTCTTGATGTCAGCGACGCGACTGATGCCGTCATGTCCAGGAAAAACTTCTGTGACTCTACCCAATCGCCATTTCAAAGGAGGCAATTTGTCTTCCTTTACGAGCACGAGCGCATCCTTTTCTAAAGGCTTAGTGTTAGATCGCCATTTAACTCGCTGCTGTAGCTCTGACACGTATTCTTTGCTCCATCGGGACCAAAAATGTTGACGCAGTTGCTCTATTCTCTGGTATCTGGTCAAATAAGTCACGGATCGGTCCTCAAGGTTAGGTACAGGTGGCGCTATCAATGGTCGTCCTATTAGGAAGTGACCAGGTGTAAGCGGCGACAAGTCGTTGGGATCCGAGGAGAGTGGTGTGAGTGGGCGAGAGTTGAGTAAAGCTTCTATTTGAACTAGCACAGTGTTCAGCTCCTCAAATGTAAGATTACAATTTCCCAGTACTCTCTTTAAATGGTACTTAGTAGATTTAATACCGGCCTCCCAAAGACCTCCAAAGTGTGGAGCATAAGGAGGGATAAAATGAAAATTAATCTCTTCATTAGCCAAATCACTAGATAACGAACTGCAATTACCCTTTATGAACTTACCTAGTTCGTGATATGCTCCAACGAACGAGGTCCCATTATCAGAATAGATGTGCTTAGGTTTACCTCTTCGCGAAACGAATCTACGAAGAACCGATAAAAAATTATTGCTTGTTAAATCACCTGCCAACTCAATATGTACTGCCTTAGTCGTGAAACAGACAAAAAGAACGACGTATACCTTTGTTAGTCGACAACCACGTCCTTGTCTATTGGCTGACATAATCGGTCCAGCATAATCCACACCTACTGTTTCAAAAGGGTAACCCCCGGGATTTAAACGCTGCTGTGGCAAATTACCCATGAGAGGAGAAATGACCTGCCCTTTCATGCGACAGCATAAAATACATTTGTAATAAACTGCCTTAGCTAATCGCCTACCACCAATTGGCCAATACTTTTCTCTAATTGACGCAAGTAGCAGTTGCGGCCCAGCGTGAAATAGTTTTTTGTGCATGAATTCAAATAACAATTTTGTGACAATATGAGTGGACTGTATTAATAAAGGATGTTTTTTGTCGTAACAAAATTGTGAATTGTCGAGTCGACCTCCGACACGCATTAATTTATGGTCATCTAAAAAAACTTGATATTTAATCAATGGACTCCTTTTCGGTAAATCCCTTTTATCTAATAAGAGTGAATATTCTGGAAATGAATCCTTTTGAGAGAGCCTTATAATACATTTTAATGACTGATTTAGTTCATCAGTGCTAAGAAATTGATTTTTAGGTGACCCCTTTTTAGTATGAATACTTAAAAATCTCAAAACATATGCCACCGACCGTTTAAGTGTACTGAAATTCGAAAATCTATTAAATTCTATAACTGGTTGCGGACTTACGGTGGTTACAAATAAAGAAACTTCTGATCGAATTTCAGGAAGCTTTTCCTTTGTTAGTGTAGGATTACTGGGCCATTTTGAAATATCGTATCTCAAAAATTCAGGGCCTGACCACCACTGGTCTAAAGATTGCAAAAGACTTACATCAATTCCGCGGGATATGTGGTCAGCCGGGTTTAAATTTGTAGGGACGTGTCTCCAAGAACATGCAGCTGTCTTGTCCAATATCTCTGCGATACGGTTGCGCACAAATGGCTGTAATTTAGATGGCAACATTTTAAGCCAGCCCAATACAACCGTCGAGTCAGTCCAAAACGTGACACTTCTGACTTGAGCTCTGAGAGCGTAAATCACCTTTTCGTAGAGGCGAACACCAACCAACACTGCGCAAAGCTCAAGTCTTGGTATCGTAGTGGGTTTAATTGGAGCGACTCGGCTTTTGGCTGTAAGCAAACGAACCAGGACATTAGTGTCATGACTTGTACTTCGAACATATAAACATGCACCGTATGCAGTTTGTGATGCATCACTAAATATGTGCAGGTCTATATGTTCATACGAATCACAAAGTACAATTCGTGGAATGCGTATTGTATTTAACATTGGTAAGGTAAGTGTAACATTGGACCACAATTTTAATATATCAGATGGTAACTGATCGTCCCATCCCAATTTATGTACCCAAAGCTTTTGCATAATGGTTTTCATTACAATGATGCAAGGAGCTAATAGGCCAAGCGGATCAAAAATCTGAGAAATTGTAGAAAGTATCCCGCGTTTTGTCATTGCATTACTAATATTGGAATTAATAGAATAGCATAAAACATCAGGCTCAGTATGCCAGCTAAGACCTAAAGTCTTACAAGGTTCCATTGAACCAATGTTCAAATTTAACGAGGGATGATCCGTATGATCAGATCTATTATCTATCTCTACTACTTGAACATTATTTGATTTCCATTTACGTAATGGCATTCCAGCTGAAGCTAGTTCTTTGGTCACCTTATCACGTATATTACGGACCTCTTCAAATGTATTCCCACCCGAAAGCAGGTCATCGACATAAAAATCATGTTTTATGATAGTCGCGATTTCTTTGTCAGTGCAATCGAGCCCTAACTGTCTAAGACACCTAGTGGCAAGATACGGTGCGCTAGCAGTGCCGTACGTAACCGTATTTAACTGGTAAGCTGCCATAGGCTGTGAGGGATCATCCCGCCAAAGAATCTGCTGTAGATGCCTGTCATCTGGGTGTACTATTACCTGGCGGTACATTTTCTCCACATCTGCTGAAATGACATATTTATATTTCCTAAACCGAAGAAGAATTGATACTAAGTCATCTTGTACGGTGGGTCCTATCATTTGCAAATGATTAGATGATACTCCTGAGGTGGTGGGACTACTAGCATTGAATACCACTCTCAGTTTTGTAGTTGAACTACTTTCACGCACAACGCCATGGTGAGGTATAAAGTATACAACCTTCTGTGGATCAGGTCCACATTTAGACATATGTTTTAACTCAATATATTCTTTCATGAAATCACAATAACTTTTTTTAAATGATGGTTGACCCTTAAATCTGCGCTCTAATGAAAGTAAACAGTGCTTAGCCCTATGCACAGAGTCACCTAGGTTATTATGTGATTGTTTTAAAGGTATTCGCACACAGAAGCGACCATCCTTGAGACGCGTTGTGTTTTGAACAAAGTGCTCTTCACACATTTTTTCCTCTTGAGAGTATACTGATGACTGATGGCTAACTTCCTCAAGCTGCCAGAAACGCATTAAAAGGTTTTGAATGTCATCAGTACTTGACTTATCCGCTAAAACAGTAATTTTGTGGTTATTAATATGTGAAAAGTTACAACTGAAAGGAAGCGAACACGATACTTGGCCAGTATGTAACATAGGGCCTGAAGCTATCCAACCAAGTCTAGTTTCATATAGTACCGGTTTGCCAATGCCAAGGTTGATCTTTTCGGTACCCAAAAGGTCCCAGAAAACATCTGCACCTATAATTAAGTCCACAGGGGATGGTGCATAAAAATGAGGATCAGCCAGACATAAATTACTCGGAATATTTAATTCATTAAGATCCAATTGACGAGAAGGCACTTCATCAGTAATAAAAGGTAAGATAAAGCAGCAAATATTTTTAGAAAAGTTTTCATTTAATGATTTAATTGGAACGCAACACATTTTACCTATTGGTGACTTAGAGTTATTTATGCCCATCAGTGACTCGTTAACTTTGATTGTCGGTAACTTTAATAAGTTACAGAATTTTTCTGTAATAAGGCACGACGTACTGCCACTGTCAAGAATGGCACGACCAAGATGTTCATGGTTGTTGCCATCATAAACTTTTAATAATGAAGTGGCTAAAAGAACTTCGCCTTTGGTTTGTATATTCGTCGTGACTTGTGCCGATAATGTTACTTTGTTATTAGACAATGGCTCAGTAGCTTCACCAATGTCATCACGGTCACTAATGGTAGTCGATGGTTTAACTATTGACTTAGCTTTGACATCTGTAACATGAACAAGTGTATTGTGCTTACGTTTGCATACCTTGCAACCACTTGATTTGCAATGATTGGCATAATGGCCTGTGCGGAAACAATTAAAACATACCTTGTATTGTGGTAGTAACTCCAACCTCTGTTCATTACTTAGTCCTAAAAATTGTGAACAATTAGTGAGGGTATGTTCACCTCGACATTTCGGGCACAATTTTAAAGAATTAGAACTAGTATTAGGCCGATTAGTTGACGCACTCGCTACAGACACCATGCTTTTATGTTTATTATTAGAATTAGAAGAATCATTGTTTGAATTATTTTGTGACATTTCAATAGTTTCTAATAAGTCTGAGCGATTGCGTAAAAATCCAAGAAACATTTCTAATGTGATTGACTTATCTTTATCTAAATGCCCTTTGAATTCTTCCCATTCGCGAAAAGTTTTAGAATCCAACTTACTTGCAAACATATAAATCAAGAGTGTGTCCCAATGATCTGTTGGTTCTCCTAATGATTCCAATGAACGTAAGTTCCTGTTTACATAATCAGTCATGCGCTTTAAAGTTACAGATGACTCCTTCCTAATTGTCTCGAGACTAAATAATGCCGTTACATGATTTTGTATTAAAAGCCGCTTATTATCAAAACGTTCACACAATATTTTCCATGCGACAGAATAACTACTGGCAGAAAAATCTATAGACTGTATCACCACAGCAGCGGAACCCTCGAGAGAAGCCCTAAGGTAATGGAATTTGTTGACGTCATCTATGTCGTCATTGGAATGTATCAAACTAGAGAATGTGTCGCGAAACTCAAGCCATCTTTCATATGAACCACAGAACTTTGGCAGCTGTATGGTCGGTAATTTAACAAGCTTTCGACTACGCGTTCGTGATGAACAATTATCACTTTCAAAAGATTCCTCTTTAGTTGATTTTAAATTACGTGTAAGTAATTCTTGAGCCTTTGAAAAGATCTTGTAATAAATAGACTCAAACTCGTTTCGCTCCGATATTTGACTATTGACGTCATCCACTAAACACTCTAATTTTAATTGAACCTCGTCAAATTGTACAAATAAATGCTCCATCTTACCTAAACGCAATTGCAATTCGCATACCTGTGACGGGTTCAACGAATCTTCCAATTCAATGACATAATTAGAGAACGCTGTCAAACGTCCCTTGTAACTTGCCCTTCTTTTAATCAACTCCTTGTCAGTCATTTTGAGACACCGGTATTAAACTGAAATATACAAAAGTTACAATTAAATAACGTACAAATGCCTTACAATAACAATGTGTCTTGCAGCTGAAATACAACAAGTTAAAGTACAATAATTACCTACCTTACAGATTGTCTTATACCAAATTACACTTATACTCAGCAAAAGAACTACAAAACCCTAATGATATATTGAATTAATTACCATATAAACAATACACCTAGTTTCTGCTTAGTTTAAACAATGTAAGTAATTAGTTAACTGCAAATAAATCAATTATCGAGTTGCAACAATCAAAGTAAAATAAAATAGGTAGTTACTAACCTCAACAATTTTCGGAAACTTACTCGAAATATTACCTTATACCAAACCTAATTCAGAGTACTGGGTTTTACCAATAATATAATACACTGAACACTGTATTTATCCACATCCAGCTATCCAATATCTCCAAATAAATCCAGGTTTCCAATTCGAAGTTCACTTTGACGTTTGGACGCCGTGTACCAGGCAATTTTAGTTTTCTTCAATATTTAGATTCCAGTATAAATCCGTATTTCCACTAAATTATTGTTGGATCTTCGTTAATATCCGGCTCGAAGGACCATGTTGGGGGGTTTATATCCAGAATTGTTTAAATAAAAGGCTTCCGAAGATTTTAGAGCTGTATTCCGTGCAATGACAAGTTGAAGAAGAAGAAAATAAAAAATGGCGAAACAAGTAGGTACTTGCATAATAAAATCTTACTAGCTAAACGTTCATGCAGTGAGACGTGTTCGCGCACTATTGCTATAAAGTTTGAGTAGGCACTTTGGTGAGAACACCATTCTTCTGAACAACGGGATCAGAGGCAACTTGCTGCGCTGGTTTTACTCTTAGAACCACAATCAAACTATAGTGAGTAATGGTTACCTTGCTGACACCTTCGTTGCCACCTCCGGTGTTCCTCAGGGATCAAGTCTTGGCCCTTTATTGTTTTTAATCTACATAAATAACATCGGAAACTGCTTTCATAATAGTGATTTTCTGTTGTATGCTGATGAGCTTAAAGTTTACAGGAAAATTACAATTTTCCTGTAGCCGAACTTGGTCGCCTCGTACAATTTACTATGCTGCCACCGCCGATATCTACTTGTGAGTGCGCAGTCCCTTTGATAAAAGCCGCCTCTTAAAGTTTACAGGAAAATTACAATTTTCCTGTAGCCGAACTTGGTCGCCTCGTACAATTTACTATGCTGCCACCGCCGATATCTACTTGTGAGTGCGCAGTCCCTTTGATAAAAGCCGCCTCTGAGATTAGACGCTATAATTGTGAAAAAGCGACTTTCAGCTCTAACTTCAAAACGTGAAGTCGAGATTGTTTACACCGAATTGTTTGTATTTCTATTTATATTTCGGCTTTTTATTTATCAAAGGCGCGCCGACTCGAGTATTTTTTTAAATGTTCGAGAACGACTATAAAAGCGACTATCGCGCCTCGACACTGCTGGAGGCTTTCAGTTCGCTTATGGCAGCCACAAGATAGTCCGGTTAAGTAGTCACGACCTACCAAGGTCAACTACGAGATACCATACACAAACGACGAAAGTCGACGATTAGCTTTCGGAACGATAAGTACCTACCTGCTAGAAACAAAGTGTGTATTGTTCTGCTGCTGTATTCTGATTGTATCAGTTTTACACATTTCTTTTTTGGACTAAACTCTTCTACGCTGTAACGATCGTGCATTATTTTGACCCCACCATCCTGACATGTAACATTATTAATAAAGAAGAATGGAACGTTGGCTCAAAGGCGTTAAACGTGTTGCAACAATATCTTCTAACGAAGCCGAACGTTCAGACGCAGTACACGCGGAGTATACAGCAATTACCGATCCAGACGATGATGCAACGACGTCAAGTTCCACGGTTTCAAAGGTGAAAAAAAGTAAGTAAGAACTATGATGAATCATATATCAATTTCGGATTTCTTGATTCCAACGGCTCACCTTTCTGCATGTTATGTATTAAACTGCTTCCTAATAGTTCCTTGGCACCAACTAAGTTGCGCCGACATTTATAAACTGTACACCTGAGTCTAAAGGCAAGAATAAATAATTGTTTGTACGTAAAACCGAACAGTGATTGGAAAGTCAAAAAACTATGACGCATGTAAACCAAACTATCAATGAAAACGCCACGGAGACATCATACTTTGTTAGCTATCGCATTGCACAAGCAGGTGAAGTGCACACTATCGCTAATAATAAAACATGTGTGTTAGACATAACAAAATATATGCTCGATGAAAAATCTGCAAAGCATCTTTCTACTGTGCCGCTATCAAACGATACTGTTTCACGGCGAATTCATGATCTGGCAAGCTACCTCAAACAAGAACTAGTTACACGTCTACAAAAAACACGATTCGTCTTGCAAATACATGAGTCGACTGATGTCGCTGGTCTGGCTATCTTGCTGGTTATCGTGAGATATCCATATGAAAGTTCTTTTGAAGAAGACATGCTTATGTTTTCACCACTGCCCACAAACACTACCGGAGAAGAAATTTTTAATAAAATAAATATATTTTTTGAGGAAAATAATCTCAGTTGGAACGATTGCATTGACTTTTGTACAAATGGGCCAAGGCGATTACGGGTAATACAGCAGGAGTAGTGTCACCATCGATATCCGTGAGTGTCACTAATAAAAAATTAAGCGTCTAATTGTAGTTCCAGCCATTGTATCCCTCCGGCTGGTCCGGGGAAACCGCAGGGTCTCCCGTGAGGCAGCGAGCCTCCTTGCCGGATTGCCGCCATGGGATCTGGAGGCAAAAGTCCTCGCACACGTATGGGAGTGGCGCGAGGAGGCGAAACCCCGCTGCCGTGAGAAATCGCGGCACAGCGGACGGAGCTCCGGCGGGATCTCATGGCGACATGGAGAATGCGGTTGTCGTAACCCAGTGCTGGGCACGCCACAATTGCGGCGATAAGTGGTTTACACAAAATTGCAGTGGTCCCCTCTTTGAGGAGTGGCTAGAGAGGCGCCACGGCGTCCTCACCTTTCGCCTGAAGCAGGTCCTCACCGGACACAGCAGCTTCGGGAGGTTCCTGTGTCGGATAAGGCGGGAGGAAACGCCCGGGTGTCACCACTGTGTGGATCGCCCGGAGGACACGGTGTAGCATACGGTGGAGGTCTGCCCGGCTTGGGCAGAGCACCGCCGTGTCCTCGTAGGCGAACGGCGGCAGAGATCTCTCGCGTCCGGCCCTGGTTCAGGCCATGGTACGGAGCGAGAGGGCATCGGCAGCCGTCACCTCGTTCTGCGAAGCAGTAATGCTCGCGAAGGAGAAGGCAGGACGGAAAAGGCAAATTTCGCGCCCTCTCGCCCCTAGCCGCCGCAGGAGATGCCCTGGGCGTCAGGATCCCGGGCGGATTTCCGGCCACCGTAGGCGCGGGCTTGCGGACGGTGAGCAATGGGTAGCTCACCGTTCAGTAAGAACCAGGTAAGGGTCGACGGCGCGTTGTATCCCACGCGCACCTCAAAGAGATGTCGTCAGCACAAGTGTAGGGGTCCACTAGGGCCGATGAGGGAAGGGATGGGTCGCGGGAAGGTACAAAAGTGTTACTGAGTCCCCTGGCAACACAGGCAACGGAAGGAAAACGGATGGGATAGTCAGTAAGAGTCTGACACACCCTCCCGCTCCGCCCAGAGCGGGAGAAGGTATTTGATGAAAATAATAATAATATTTTTTTTTAAACCGCTACAATCCCGATTGTTCTCATTATTGTGTGAAGATTATGGAAGCAAACATACAACACTGCTGCTCCATACAGAAGTGCGATGGCTGTCTCGGGGTAAAACTTTAACAAGTCTATTTGAACTTAGAGCCGAGTTACAAATGTTTCTTTCAGATACGAGTAATTCTTTTAATTTGAAAGACCGTTTGTATGATAAAACTTGGTTGTTTTCCCGACTTCCTTGGCTGTCTTTTATAGCGGATATCTTTCAAAAACTGAACGAATTAAATTTATCATTGGAAGGTAAACAGACAACAGTGTTCCAGGCCTGTAACAAAATAACTGCCTTCAAAAAAAAATCAACACAAAAACAGATTTTTGGATTATTTGCGTTGGAAAGAGAGAAATAGAAAGCTTTACGTCACTCAGTGAGTTTGTTAGCGATAACGACTCAGAAATTTTTCAAGATGATGTACGAGTATTTGAAGAATTGGTCCGAGATATTGGACCAATTCTTCAAATACTCGTACATCATCTTGAAACACTTCGATGCGCGCATCTTTTAAGAAGTATTTTCCCGAAGAACATAATACAAAAATGAAACTGAATTTATGGATTCATAATCTGTTTTACCCAACTCCTCCTCTTTTACAAAAGCCCGAAAGTATGTCAAACGAGATATAGGAATCTCTTTTAGAAATCTCATCAGACACAAGTATGGAGTCATTGTTCAAAACGACGCCTCTCAACGATTTTTGGTGCAGAATCCGTGATGAATATCCAATGCTTGCCAAAATGGCTCTGAATATTCTTATCCCATTCCCAAAAACATATTTGTGCGAAACAGGATTCTCAACCTATGCAGCCACGAAAACAAAACACCTCAATAGACTGGACGCCGATCCTGATATGAGACTTCAACTGTTTTCTATCAAACCTGATATCAACCAATTGATGAAAAATCCAAATAAATAATCCAATCAGTTTCATACCTCACATTAGTTAGATTTTTTTCTTTTTTAATATATTCTATCATTATACTTGTTATGTAAGTAACTGTTACTCTGTACTTTTATTATGTTTATTAAAGAATACACTTTTAAAAACTATTGTTTTATTGTAGGGTTCCGTCAAGTATTTCGCTTTCCAAAAGGGTTCCGTCACCAAAAAAGATTTAGAACCGCTGGTTTACAGTTACGCCGCAGACACCAACGTCAGTGTTAATTTTTAACAATTCCTGCTTTGTTTGTAAATGCTGATCTACTGTTACATACGTACTATCGGCCCAAGTTAAGCATGCTCACTTAAGAAAATATTCCTGCGAGAGCGCAGCTAGTGAAAAACCACACCCCTTCCTAGTTTTCCCCAATTAGAGACAATATGCATTTGTGTGAGTAATGAGCGAGTAACATAAAATAACAAACATTAGCTAGAGCGCGGCAGTGCCAATTTGCTCTCGCTAATTGTTGACGCTTCCCTTAAATTCCTATCGCCATTTCATTTTACGACCTGTTTATTTCTATCGGACTGATTGCCTGCCTAACTGTGACCTCTGCTTGTATACCGGACTGTGATCGAAAGCCTCTTCTTGACCCTAGCTTGTATCCTGGACTGTGTGTGTATTGTGTGTGGGCTGTGACTAACGTGGTGCAACCATGACGACCCGAAACCTGATTCAGGAAGAAAGGAATCAAATTATTGTTTTGCATAGACAAGGGTTAAATATATCCCAAATAGCAGTGGAGTTGAACATGCAAGTAAGTTATGTTTTTGTATTCAGATAGAGGGAGAGATATAGAAATAAATAAAGTGATAGTAATATTATTATTTCATAGTTTGCATTTTTCCTTATATTGCAATTTAAAAACAAATTCCATGAAAAATATTGGTATTCAGCTGCATCCGGTTAGACTGGAAGCCGACCCCAACATAGTTGGGAAAAGGCTAGGCAGATTTATATATAAAAATAATAAAATTATTATAACTTTCAGATGGATTCTTTTTAAAAGTCTCATAAGATATTACCTACTTATAGTAATGCATTCAAATAAGATTGTTCTTTTTATTTATTTTTGCTTTCAAAGACGTTGTTGGAGCCTTTTATGACCCGATAATAAATCCTAAACCAAAACAACCTAAACAATGGTGCCTTATCTCACAGCGTCGTTGCCGCATTTTAATTAGAAAAACCAGAGCGCATTCGTCGCATTTCTAGAGGCTTGATCATTATATTTCAAACTACAATTTTTTTTCGCCCAAGCACAAGATAATTGTTTTTTATAATTATTTTTAACATTTATTTTATCATAATACTGCAGATGGAAAGTAATTGACAATAATGTAAATTTTTGTTAGTAGTGCTCGTAAATACTTACCAAAAAAACTTAAAAAAAATTGCACACATAGTTTTAAATACTAACGATTTAGTGCTTGGCTGGCCGATAAAATAGCAAGTACTTACTATTTTTTCGGCCAAGCACTAGATCGTTGGTATTTAACCACGAAAAACCTTTAGAAATGCCACGTTGCCAGCCCGCACGGGATAAACACTTTTAAATAGTAGAGATAAAGCACAAATTTGCTTGGGACAGTTTCATACAATGTTGGAATTTACGCTATGCCATTTTTCTTACTCATAGGTATACGAGGTGTAAATTGCAATATCTGAAAACCTCTTAAGGGGTCATTGTACTAATCATTATGAACAACTTTTACTACGGGACCAAACCTGAAATCGCGAAAAAAAAACAGCTGTTCCCTACATTTATGTTCGCGTAACTCGTCAAAATGTATGGACCAGCTGCTTTTTTATCGCGATTTCAGGTTTGGTTCTCATAGTAAAAGTTGTTTATAATGATGAGTAATGACCCCTTAAGAGATTTTCAGTTATTGCATTTACAACTTGTATTTTAAAATATAGTTATGAATGTTATAACTACTTAAATTAGTTATAGAAAAGTTAAGAGTTTATTTATCATGAAGTCAACCAAAATGCACACCTTAAGTATTTCAATACTTATAATTTTTATTTATAGTGTACTAGTTGTGCCCTTTGAATAAGACTTTTGTAGTGTACTCGTATTATTATACTTAGTTCCTATATTATGTAAAAAATCGATGCTGATTGTTTTTTTTTTTTTTTTCGTTAGAGAACAACGGTGCGCCGCTGGGTGCGAAGATATGAAGAAGGAGAAATTACAGAACGCGTTCGTGCACCTCGACCCCGGGCTATAAACGAAAACGAGTTAAATAATATGATAGCCACGTATGAAGAGAACCCGTTCACACCCACTCGCAGTTTCGCACAAGAATACGAAGTTTCGATGCAAACTATTAGAAACGAGTTGCATCGAGCTGGAGTCCATCACAGACGTCCCGCAAAAAAAATTATTTTGACGCAGGAGCAGAAAGCTGCTCGCGTGCGATTCGCTCGTGACTACAGGGACTTCGATTTCTCTTACGCCATATTTTCTGATGAAAAGTGCTTTAGGTCTAGCCAACAAGGTCGTCGGAATTTATGGCGTGTAGATAACACAAGATACGAACCTCGAAATGTGAACCCAAATGCAGAATCGGGAAGAATTGTAGTGAACATGTGGGGCTGGATGAGTGCTGCTGGACCAGGCGAGCTCGCTTTTATACCAGGGAGGGCAAACGGCCAAACGTATTTAGAGGTGCTACAAACCATCATGGTACCCACAGTGCGCGCGGTGTATCCACAACTGGACGTGCCAGAATTTTATTTTTTCCAGGACAATTGCCCGATACACCGTGCGCGGGTTGTTCAAGAGTGGTTGCGAGGGCAACCACAAATTAAAACAGTGCCATGGCCCTCCCGATCGCCAGACTTAAACCCCATTGAAAATTTGTGGGTTTAATGGTCCAGAGATGGGATAGTAGAGCAGAAAGAACGAAGGAAGCACTTGTCACACATTGCGAACAAGTTTGGGACACATTCAGAGGTTCGAATTTGTGCGAAGTCCTGGCTAGGTCCATGCGTAGCCGTTGCGATGCTGTGATAGATGCGGGAGGAGCACCGACGAAATATTAAGTTAATATAATTTTTAACATGCACTATGTTAATTAACGAAAGGCGTTCCCGTTAACCCGCAATAGTCCAAACATGCTACAATTAATATTACCATTTAAAAATTCGCGAAAAAAAATCAGCTGCTCCCTACATTTTGTTAAGCTAGGTATGCGAACATAAATGTAATGAACAGCAGATTTTTTTTCGTGAATTTTCGAATGGTCATATTTTGTTAGCATGTGGACGCTATACTATTGCGGGTTAACGGGAACGCCTTTCGTTAATTAACATACTGTATAATTACATTATACAGGGTTATTTTTCTAACACCTGGTAGGACTATATTAGTACAACCACTTTTGATCTATAACTTTTTAGAATACCAAAAGTAAACTTTCAAGTTTTTGTTGTAATATTTGTAATAACACTTTTTAGATCTGTATTTTGTAGTAAGTACCGCTGCGACTCTGCATTCGCAACGCACTGTTTGTTTATTTAACTACTTACATATTTTGGTACCGCGTAGAGTTGTTCAAATTTAGAGCGATCAAAATAAATATTTTTAATTGTATTATGAAATTATTTTTTTATGAATTATTAAAAGTCATACAACAAAAGTTGTTATTTATGATGTTAGTATTATAGTCCTACGAGCTTATTAGTGTTTTATCATCAAATGACTTCTCCCGCTCTGGGCGGAGCGGAAGGTCGTGTCAAACTTTTACTGACTAAAACCCACCCGTGTTCCTTCAGTTGCCTGTGCCAGGGCCATGGTATCTCTTTCGAACGGTTCCCTATCCATTAGCATAAAATTTTAAGACCTAATATAACTTAGCATAATGTTGTTTGGCATAATTATTTTTTCGCATAATATAATTACGCATAACAGCTCATGCATAATTTTTTTAAGCATTATGTCTATAACCATAATAATGATTAGGCATAATATTTTAAAGCATAAACTTATTAAGCATAAAGTTCTAAAGCATAACTTTTTTAAGCACAAAGTTCTAAAGCATAACTTTTTTAAGCATAATATCCTAAAGCATAAAAGTTAAGCATAAATAACAAGCAAGCAAGCAAGCAGCATGCAGCAGGCAGGGTTTCTGTGACGGCTCCGGCGCTGCGGCCCTCCGGCGGCCCCACGCGCCTACGCGATTTTAAATAACACTCAAGGGGTAGGACAAACAAGACTACGTGAAGTCGGTTTTGCAGCAATTCGGTTCTGTGACTAACTTTTGTTGCACAGCATATTAATTTTTTAACCAACAATATTATTTGATTGTTACAGGTACTATAGCTAATTGGTTTGCTCAGAATTATGTATTGGGCACTACAAGTTCACCACCACCATTTCCACCCAAAGTCTGGAGTATGTATTTACTAGTAAAGGAAAATATACTCAGGACACAAAATCATGCAGAGGCATGGCACAATAGATTTGCTCATTTTGTGGGAACTGGATTTTATTTTTGGCAAAAAAGATAGTTCAAGAAATAAGACATCAAACCATTGAAATAGATAAACTGGATATCGTAACATCACTTATACCAAAAAAAAAGAAAAAATACACGGACAAAACCAAAAAAATTGAAAAAATCATTGGTAAAAAAGATGAGTATCCTTCTAAACTAGAATATTTACAAGCAATTGCTAAAAATATACACCTAAAATAAATAATTAAGGACTACTATTTCAATCAGTTAACTTCTATCTGAGGAATAACCGCCATATTTATTTCTCATAATAGAAGTTAACTGATTGAAGTTAACTAATTCACTGCTGTGTGAAATAAACGTTTCTCGCGATTGAAAATGTCATGTATATTTATAATAAATCATTTGCATGAACATTGTTTTTGTTATTTATATTAATTGTATGCCTAAATATTATTATGCTAATAGCCATTAGGCCTACTAACGTTATGCTAAAAGTCTTTAGGCCTACTAACGTTATGCTAATAGTCATTAGGCCTACTAACGTTATGCGAATCAAATTTATGCCAAAACAAATTAGTCTTTAACATGATTATGCCAACATAAAATGTATGCCTAAAAAAATTATGCCAAAGTATTATTATGCCTAAAAAAATTGTGCCAAAATCGTTATGCCGAAGTATATTAGGACAAAAAACATTATGCGAAAAGAAGGGATCCCCTTTCGAACAACCCGCGACTCCGGCGGCTTGCAAATAACCCTGTATAGCTATTTTTATTAGGTTTATTTTTATTATTCCAATTTGTATTATATTACTTCGTTGATTAATGTCACAGGGTAGACTGTAGACCGTAATCATAGTTTAAAATATTGCCAACGATTTTGAAGTCTTCTTGTAAAATTATTGATGTCAATTTAGTGTCATGTTGCCTTTATTGGTGGATTTGTTGTTTTATTTACAATCAATGTTGTCATAAGCCCCGATCTCGTTAGTTTGTTATTTTACATATTCAGTAGTGTCATCATATCCGTCCACCTCATAAATAATTGATCTCATTTGCTTGATAAACCTTGTCTGTAGTGTAATGTAATTATTGCAAATTATAAAAATTATTAAGATTCTTAAATTGTACTAATCTTAAAACTTTTCAATTTCATTAGAACTGCACGAGCAATATTCTCCTAATCTTATTTACTGACAGGCTTTTTGCCTGTTGTTGTTGTGTTGTCTGTTTGTCATTGTTGTGTTGATTTCATATTTTGAACTTTACGATGTAAGTGTAGATAAATACAGTTTATAAATGATATTATGAGTAAGAATCTTTTCACTTATAATATTTTGCATTTTGATGATAATTTCTGTGTAATTTTTTGTTATAATATGTTAATTTCTGGATGAATCTTTAATGTTTTGAAAAAGTCTATTAAAAATAAATTAAGTTACTTATATTGTTTTTTTTTCTACAACAGCAAATCCTTAAAATTGTTCTCAAGTAGATTTTAACTAACTGTTTATTTTTTCACACTGAGATTACAGCCGATAGTTTCATACAAAAAGCACTTACTATACATCTTTTATTATACAGATAAGATTTAAATATCAACCTAAATAAATCTTTAATCCTGCATAATGTTAAATGAACACAAACTAAAAATATATATTTCACTAGTACCCAACATTTTATTTCAATCCTTTCACTCTCACTGCTGCCAAGGCACAAATTATAGTTCAGTTTAATTACTTGATAAGCTTCTGAATTTTAAAGTGGCGTAGGAACTGAATCATTGTTAGATTTGTCAAAAAAAAACTTGACATGCATGATTTCGCTTAAAATCATGAATTGTCAAACCATGACTAGAGCATGAATTATAAAAGAGTAAAGTGTTGGTTTGATTATAATCCAGTCTTAAAGTGCTCATCCTGCACGGCATGCCTGGGCATTTTAATTGCAACGATACCTTGTTCGTTATACAGGCTGAAATTTAATTCATGGGTATCCTCTTAAGGGGTCATTGTACTCGTCATTATGAACAACTTTGACTATGGGAACAAATATGAAATCGAGAAAAAAAAATTGCTGTTCCCTACATTTTGTCGAGTTATGCAAACATAGGGAACAGCTGATTTTTTTTTCGCGATTTCAGGTATGGTCTCATAGTTGAAGTTGTTCATAATGATGAGTACAATGACCCCTTAAAAGGATGCCCATGAATTCAATTTCACCCTGTATTATTTTAATGAATAAAAGGTAATATTACAATTACCTACTGTTAAAAGTATTAAACCAAATACAAGGAACAACTGCAAAACATTTGAGATAATCCTAAGGTAATAAAAAAACGTATGGCCCTTGTATTAAGCCGTCCTCTATTGTTTAACCGAATTTCCAGACATTCCCACTAAATAACAATGGGTCTTAGATAATGAACTTATTTTTATTTCAGTTGCAAGAGTTGTGCGGCTTGCGGCCTTGCGTTAGCTACAAACAAAAAGCTCTGATAACATTGTATGAACTGCGCAGAGTTTTGGGTCAAATATTACTGTAATTTTCAAGTATTCCCAAATTGCCCAAGTATAAACAAACACATAGAAATTTAGATAGTTATTTACTTTTAATAAAGTCGATTAAACACAAAAAAATTCAATATAAACATTTGATACCTTCATGCAGTGCCGGTCAACGCACCTATACCTAACGTATTCAGGGAGCCGTGAGATAAAAGGTAAACAAACCATAAATGTCCGTTCAATCGATTTAGAATGCTATTGTGTTGGTGGCATGACAAATGGCAGCTGCAGTAAACAGTTGGTATTGTAACCACTTTTTTGCCTTTAATGCCATCCATAAGCCTACGGAATAGAAGTCAAAATCGGTGGAACGGACTGTAATAAAACGGTTCGTTTCAATGTCTCATCTTATTGTGAAGGGAATATGGTGCGGTTGCTGCGGCATGCGGCATCACATAGGATATGGTGAAAATTGGAGAGGCAGTGAAAGTGTTCATAAATAACCTATATCTATAGACCCGATAGAGAGAGGAAAATATTAAAGTGGATTAATACATATAAATTGTAGTTTATTAGTTATTACAAATTATTTTTGTAAATACTGCAATATCAATAATACATTTTCTAAACCAAACAAACAGAAGATATGAGTACTAAAATTAATTCTTGTCAATAATAAAATAACAATTCAATTCAATAAGAAAAAGCGCACGCCGCCGCCGAGCCGCGCTGGCCGTGCCCATTAAAAACTCGTCTCTTAGCAGAAACAAGTGAGCATAGTACGCTCCTAGTGTGAGTGTCACACATTCTATACATGATTATACTAATACGAACACCACTAAAATACGCTTTGTGCATCCTATTGGTCAAAACTCGTGCATTGTGCGATCGAGTCGTGAGTCGTGCTATGCGATTATCGCCTTTAAGGTGAGCATGCGGAACTTTGGCCGATAGTACTTTTAAACAATTTGACCTCATTCTGTAAGATCATCTTTTAAAAGTCTACTGAAGTCTACATGATCATACGTAATTGGAGGTAGTTTGTTTGAGTTAAAATACGATTTTGGCCAAGCGCCAAAATACCCGTGTAGCGTTACGTCTGATTACCATCTAAAACGTTACAAGACTTACGTTACCAAGCGTTGGGAGGCCCGGATTAGTATTACATCATGACAACTGCCCAAGAATACCGGGCACACTGTACGTTAAAGTTTTGTCTCTGGCAGAGACAAAAACTTACATAAAGCATAGAATATCTTCCAACTACTTTTAACTCTGGGGAAAAATATTATTCGGATAGTATAGTGCTACAAGAATTCTAAGACACCATCATCAGCATTTAATGTATGGAGATCTTAGAGCATTTAACGTGTACGTTACTCCAGCAGGAAAATGGCTCCTAGAGTGAGTGGAACGTATAATAAAGTGCGTAATCTGCTGTGAATGTGTGCCACTTAAAAAATTGTGCGCATTGTAATTTTGAAAAAAAAAAACTGAAACACGATTCCTGCTGGAGTAACGTTGTTCCAACAGGAAAATTACTATTATTAATTATTCAAAAGGAATGATCGGAAAGAGAAATATTGTGCATGGGCACAGAGCTTATATTTGAGCAAAAATGTGTGCCAAAAATATAATTTGTGCGTCTTCAGGTTTTTGAGATATTGCTTTTCCTGCTGGAGTAACATTTTGCAGAATCGTGTATCTCTAAAACCATTGTATGTGCGCCTGTAGAATAAACATACACGAGTAGGTCTTTATTTGTGCGTATTTGTGACAGAATATTTATAATTTTCAAGTAGGTAATCGCTTATGTTAAACACGTCCAATAAAGAAGGTAATCGATAGGTATGTACGAATCCGTCGCTTTTATAAAGTCAATCGAATTTGGTCGGATCACCAGCCGTTTTAATGAATGAACAAAATGTTCATTCGTTTTATATTCTTGTACACTTGCCTTATTTCACAAAAGAAAAAATACGCATTACTACTAGTAACCTGCGAAACTACGTAGGTAGCCAATAATGATAAAACAATTTATAGCACACTACGGAAAAATATGTTTGTTTTTATTCATAAAGTCAAACATTTTTACATATTACATACATATTATATGCTGCATCCTGTACCTTTCATGTATGAATGACGCTACAGCGTAAGTATTGCTAAAAAGCCCATGTCATCGTTTCAGCAGAAAGACGTCCTCTGCTGGACATAGGCCTCTCCCAAGCACCACCACTTCGACCGGTTTTGTGCTTCCCGCATCCAGCGGATTCCTGCGGCCTTCACAAGGTCATCGGCCCACCTTGTAGGAGGCCTTCCAACGTTATGCCTTCCGGTACGCGGTCGCCACTCCAGAACCTTTCGGCCCCATCGGCCATCTGTTCTGCGAGCAATGTGCCCTGCCCACTGCCACTTAAGTTTGGCAATTCTTCGGGCTATGTCGGTAACCTTAGTTCGCCTGCGGATCTCTTCATTTCTGATTCGATCACGTAGGGAAACTCCAAGCATAGCCCTCTCCATTGCCCTTTGAGTGACTTTTAGCCTTTTAATAAGGCCCATTGTAAGCGACCACGTTTCAGTGCCATAGATCATCACTGGCAACACGCACTGGGACTTTCGTCTTGAGACACTGCGGTATGTTGGACGAGAAGATATTGCGTAGCTTCCGTAACCGTGGAGTTTCTTGCCGGCTCTTCTCCATAGGAAACAACCAATTGGAACCGTGCACCTAGCTTCTGACGTTTCATAAGTGCCCATGTAGGTTTATGTGAAATAAAAATATTTTGATTTTGATTTTTTTTGATTTCTTCCCGAACGCTGCCCAGTCGAATTCGACGATTGACCTCTTTCTCGAAGTTGGACCTACCTAACTGGACAGTTTGTCCTAGGTAAACATACTCGTCCACGACTTCGAGCGTAGCGTCTCCGATCCTCATGAGAGTGGGTATAACATGGGCATTTGACATGACCTTTGTCTTGTCCATGTGCATTTTCAGACCCACTCTACCGGAAGCTCTACTGAGGTCATCGAGCATTGTACTGAGGTCCTCCATAGTCTCAGCCATGACAACTATATCGTCGGCAAACCGAAGATTGATGTACTCGCCATTGATGTTGATGCCCTTTTCAGTCTGGCCCTATCCCGTCCGGAACCTTGAAGACATCCTCCAGTGCAGTGGTGAAAAGTTTTGGAGAGATAACGGCTCCCTGCCTCACACCTCGCTGCAGAAGGATAGGTTTCGAGGTCTGGTCCTGGAGTCGGACTGACATAGTGGCGTTTTCGTATAGACCACCTCGATGTACCGATAGTCGATCTGGCACCGTTGAAGAGACTGCAGTACAGCCCATGTCTCGATCGAATCAAAGGCTTTTTCGTAGTCCACAAACGCTAAGCAGAGAGGCAGGCTTCGGTCTTCTGTATAACCTGCCGCAGCGTATGTATGTGGTCTACAGTGCTAAAGCCTTTACGGAAAACGGCTTGTTCGAGAGACTGGAAGTCGTCAAACCTGCGCGCGACACGGTTCGTGATGACTCTTTTAAACAGCTTGTAGACATGGCTTAGAAGTGAGATGGACCTATAATTCTTAAGGAGGGTATTGTCGCCCTTCTTAAAGAACAGTATCACCACACCTCTGTTCCATGCCTGTGGCGTTTTGGCCTCGAATATGACGGAACCAAACAGCTTCTGGAGAGCCTTGAGAACGGGTTTTCCACCGGCCCTAAGAAGTTCGGCCGTAATTCCGTCATCACCCGGCGCCTTGTTGTTTGTGAGCTGCTTCAGAGCCATCCTAATCTCGTACAAGCTGACGTCCGGGATGTCTTCGGTGTATAATAGTAGCAGTCTTAGTAGCCCATGTATAATACTAGAACTGGTAATAAAATGGTGGCATAGGTACGTCTTACAACAATGTTCATCTTATAATTAACTCTAGAATAGTATGAAACTGTCACTGTCATTCTGTATATAAAGTCGAATTATTAATTCACTGGAGTAGGTAATCTGACATTTGCTAGCTGTCACTTTGTGTAATAAAATGATCATATTTATTGTATCCTAGACTTCTACTTACTTAATGAAATGAAAATGTACAAAAAAGATTTATTTGATTTCTATGTTTCCGGCTGCGTATACTGTACCATTCTGATAATTACATGAATCTTTGCAAGAAATTTCATTTACAGCCACTTATAAATCGTCGTCGAATAGCAGATTGCACTTTTCTTTTAAAAATTATATCTAACGATATTGACCACCTATCTCCATTCCTTTTTCTTCTTCTAACTACAGGCAAAACTCATACATAGTGCGAGTAAGGACTTTAATATCCTTTGTAAAGAGTTCTCATTTGACCCATTTACCACCAAAACCTATTCTGCACGCGCTCAGTTGAATGCTGACTTTTTTAAAAGTGCATAGTGCTTAATGTACCTTATTTATATTATTTTTTATCGTGCTTGTTAGTGATCCTAAGATTTCTACTAAATTCTCTGTTTTTACCTGAGAGAACCTGTAATTGGCTCTGTGTAGCATATACAATTGTTATCCATTCGTTATAGCTGTTGGTTTTCCTATAAATAAATAAATCGATTAAACTAAACGATCACCATTACAATAAATACGACACAAATTGACAGCTAGCACATCTCAGATTATTCCAGTGGATTGATAATGGTGCCGATTCCCTTGTTCACAAACTAAACCAAATTTAAGTTCAGTGCATCTTTTTCTTTCTATTTCGTCAAGAAAAGGACAGAAGATAAATTTTAGTTTAGTCCTGTCAAATTAATCAGCGCTTGACGTAAATTGACGTAATTTTAGTAGGCACGTTTTTAATCACGTCTAAACTTGTATGGAGTAGTGACAGGCGCTGATTAATTTGACAGGACTGAACTAAAATGTATTTTCTGTCCTTTTCTTAATGAAATAGAAAGAAAAAGATGCACTGCACTTAAGTTTAGTTTTGTTTGTGAACAAGGGAATCGGCGCCAATATTCGACTTTAAGGTCGGGAATACGGGATTCATACTTGAGCCCGTTCTTTAATACGGGCCTAATGTTGGATAGGCGTGTCAAAAAGTAGGAAAGGGTAGAATATAAATAATACATTCAATCGGCTTGTGGCCAAGTAATAACAGCCGCACGGGTCGATCTATCGGGTTAAGCTACGCTTGCCGCAGTTGGTCCGTGGATGGGTGACCATCTTTACATACCAAGACCCTCCGTGCCTCGGAAATTACGTTAAGCCGTTGGTCCCGGCTGTCATATGAAATCTTTGACAGTTGTTACGGGTCGTCAGAAACCCGAAAGTCTGACAACCAGTAAATGGGTTGTGGAGGTCAGATAGGCAGTCACTCCATGTAAAATACTGGTATTCAGCTGCATCCGGTTTACTGGAAGCTGACCCCAACATGGATGGGAAAAGGCTAGGCAGATGAATCGTATAGACTTAACACGTCAGATGTTCCACGTGAGTTTTTTAAAACTATTTGAGTTCGATGCTTCTCTAAATGATGTGTTTGATATCTTAGTTATGAAAACATGCGGGTATGGCTTCAAAGCCATAGTCTAGTTCATAGTCATATGTATGAATGATAATGACTAGAGCAAATCACTGATTGTTGAAATGTACCTGTTTTTCATATACGAGTATGCACGTGTCCAACACATTTCAGCGAATCTATCTACCTTTTTGGTTGAGTCTGATACTCGTATTATAATAAAACACTTTGTTCATGTGGTAAGTGGAACAGACTTGTGTAAAATGCAGCAAATCAATACTATTTTAAGATAAAAAAAAAATGATTACGTAAAAGAATAAGTTAGATTTAGATTCCATATTAGTCTTCATAACTCAATGCGCAATTATTTTACAAAATGTTGTCGTTTTTTTGTGTCACGCTCTGCCGCAGAGCCACCATTTTAGAAGCCGATCAATTATATAAAAAATAATGTACGTCAAACGAATATAATGTACGTATTATTGAAAGTTCGTGGGGATCACCCTGACTAGGATAGATTTATTGGATGGAATCAAACACGGCAGATGACGGCTACATGGCGGGCCTTTTTATTATTGACAGATGTCACAGATAGACCACAGATTACACAGTTCATTTTGACACGGAGTACACTTCTGTTATATTTTAATGAATATGCCACAGGCTGACTTATATAATTATACATTAGATGATTACAGAGCAAATATTATGTTCCTTTACATTCGGACTTCGGGGAGGGAAAATATTCCAGTGCGATTTTTTCTGATAATGATTCTATCTCAATACGTCTAGCGCCACACACTTTTCTGTGTCAAAAACAGGAACTAATGAATGTTGCCACTTAATTTTTAACAACGTATACCGTTAATCGCTGTACGTGCATTAGGCAATGATAAAATAGACATTGATTGTGGCTCAGCTGCAGAGCCACACAGAACATGTACTCAGGAAAGATAACCGCTACTGTGTGCGGATGACGTGAGGATGATATTTTTATTTTCTCGTGTACCCCATGGTGTGGGGTATTGTTGGATAGCATAGATTGCTGCGAAGACCGCTAGGTTGAAGCGTGCTGCAGCTTTGAAGAAGTGATTTCTTTGTGATGTTTTATTCCAAGTCCGGGTAATATGTTTTGTTCGTTTTGTTTTACCTTCAGTTATATTCACATTATATTTCTAATGTTCTACCTACAATTTTTCACGACTAAAAGTAACGTCAACTTAATGTCTTGTCACAATGTTGTCACTGTCAGTGTCAGTACCTATGTTAGTTTCATTCGGTGCGTTCCGTTTTTTGTAACGATGGAATGGCTGACTGTGTGTTTAATATTTTTTTTTATTGTTTTCTTTTTTAATTTTTCTTGAGTTTTGCTCCTGAAATGTTTTACTTTTTATTAAGTTTTTTTTTTTTTGTACGTTTGTTACTGGACTGTGTTTGTAGGCTTTAATTATTTTGATTCAGTAACGCAACCGGCAGGTGGACTAGTTATACGGTTTATTTTTATCTATTTTATTTTTATTACTTTATATTTGTATTATTATTATTATATTAGGTAAGTATTTATGTCTATCGATGAAAGCAGTGATAATAGTAGTTTTTTCTCCATAACAAGCAAAGACGACAGTTTCGTTAGTATTCCTTCTCTTGCAGACAGACTTGCAGCGCAGTTTTCTGATGTTCCTAAGAATTTTAACGTTATACATATTAACGCTCAGAGTATTCCGGCTCATTTCCACGATATGCTGGCAAGCTTTGACTGTAAGAACGTACATGCTATTCTTATTTCCGAGTCATGGCTTAAACCTTGTCTCCCTTCAACTAGTTACTCTCTTCCCGGCTTCCAGCTTATAAGAAACGACCGGTCGACTGGTGGTGGTGGTGGTGTTGCCATATATCTCCGCACGCATATTCCCTACTCTGTTGTCAATGTGTCAGCACAGCCACCGCCATCAAATGCTGGCGAACATCTCTTCCTTGAAGTCGAACTACATCATTCGAAATTACTTCTTGGCGTCTATTATTGTCCCTCTTTACGCGTTAATTTCTTTTCATCTTTTGAAAATCTCTTAGAAATGCTGATCCCTTCTTACAGTCATAGTATAATCATGGGTGACTTTAATACTTGTCTTCTGAAAAAAGACCATCGCTCTTCTTCTCTAATTAATATTTTGGCTTCTAGTAATCTTTCCATTCTTCCACTTAGTGCCACTCACCATTTTCCTAACTCTACTCCTTCTCTTCTTGACTTGATTTTTGTCTCTTCTCTTGATCACGTTGCTAAGCATGGCCAGTGTTCAGCCGATGCCTTTTCTTATCATGACCTAATTTTTCTGTCATACAAAATTCGTCTACCTAAGGATAAAGCTAAGATCCTCATGCAACGCAATTTTGGTGGAATGAACGTTGACAATCTTTGCAAGGATGCCAACAATATAGATTGGTCTGCTCTGATTGTCTCTGAATCAGTCGATGAGCAAGTTAATATTTTTACGGCTAAACTTATTGAGCTTTACGATCATCACGCACCTGTTCGAGCAGTTAAGGTTCGACATTTACCGGCGCCGTGGCTCACAAATGACATTAAAAAGCTAATGTACAAAAAAGTAACGGCAAAATCTAAACTTAAGCGTAGGGCTAATGACGCTAACAGGGAAAGATACCTCTCTATTCGTAATCACTGCAATAAGGTGTGTAGGGATGCTAATCGCCACCACATTCATACTTCTGTCCAAAATGGGGACGCATCCAAAGTTTGGAAATTTCTTAGATCATTGGGGGTCGGTAAAACCCGACAAGAGACAATCACAAAAGATATAGATATTAATGCAATGAACAGTCATTTTACTGCTTCGTCCAATTTTGATAGGACAATAAAATTGAATACACTGAATTATCTTTCTTCACTTCCGACTCCCAGTTATTCTCCATTTGTTTTTGGTCAGTTCTCCGCATGTGATGTTAAGAAGAGCATACTGTCGATTACTTCCAATGCAGTAGGAAGTGACTGTATCAGCCGTAATATGTTAGTCCCTGTGCTGGACGTTATCCTTCCCGTCATTTGTCACATCCTCAATTTTTTTGCATCAAGTGGTGTCTTTCCATTCTCATGGAAAGATGCTCAAATAATTCCTTTACCTAAAAAGTCGAATCCCACATCCTTTGCTGATTACCGTCCAATATCCGTTTTACCATTCCTATCCAAAGTTCTTGAACGTTTGATTCACAATCAAATAAGCACTTTCCTCTCTAAAAATAATCTCCTCAACCCCTTCCAGTCTGGCTTCCGTCCTGGTCATAGCACAACTACAGCGCTTCTGAACATTACGGATGATATAAGGTCTGCCATGGAAAGCGGTAATCTAACGGTCTTAGCTTTGCTAGATTTCAGTAATGCTTTTAATACTGTTGATTTTGATGTTTTGCTTGGCATCCTATGCTCCCTTAACATATCTCCATCGGTAATTGACTGGTTTTGTAGGTACTTACTTGTTCGGTCGCCGGCAACGTATTTGGAGACCTTGTCTTCCTGGAGTAATACTTCTGCCGGTGTACCTCAGGGTGGCGTTCCTTTACTTTTCGCAATTTTTATTAACTCTATCTCTGACGAACTAATTTCTTTCTACCATCTTTATGCAGATGATTTACAAATTTACTCGCGAGCTCCTTTGGGAAATCTGTCCGAGGCTATCTTTACGATTAATCGTGACTTGGCCCGTATATGCGAATGGAGCAAGAGATATGGACTTATGGTCAACCCCATAAAGACGCAGGTTGTGGTGGTGGGCAGTTCTAGGATGATCTCAAGGATCGACTGGACGACTCTTCCCCAAGTTTCTTTTGACAACTCAGTGGTTCCCTTCAGTCAGAAAGTTAAAAACTTAGGAATATTGATTGATAAGAACTTCTCTTGGACTGCCCAGCTACAGGAAGTTAGCCGCAAGCTATATGCTTTCGCTGCAGCTTTGAAGAGATTGCGTAATTTTCTACCGACTGCCACCAAGATTGCGCTTGCACAAACGCTTCTTCTACCCATCCTTGACTATGCTGATACCAGCTATCTTGACCTTACCCAAGACCAACTTGATAAACTTGAGCGGCTTCAAAATTTTTGTATAAGGTTCATATTCGGTTTGCGTAAATTTGACCATGTTTCCGAATTTCGTGTGAAGCTCAAGTGGTTACCAATTCGCCTTCGCCGGAATGCTCATATTCTTTCCCTTTTGTATAATGTCCTCTTTTCCCCTTCCACCCCTCTCTATCTCAAGGAACGTTTCCAGTTTCTTGGCGACTCCCACACGAAATTTTTAAGGTCATCAGATAACTTGAAGCTTAAAATGCCTATGCATTCCACAACGTTCGTCGACAAATCCTTTACTGTCCAGGCCACTCGTTTGTGGAATGCTTTGCCAGTTCAAATAAAACGCGCGCAATCGTTACTCGCATTTAAAAGACTCGTAAAGGAACATTACTTGTCGCTGTGAGCGTGTTCTCGTAACTGTAATTATCTATAGTCTTCATTTATTTTCGTTGCTTATACATTTAATATGTATGTATTTATGTATATATTATCATTTAGGATATATATATATATATATATATATATCTGTGTATCAATTTTAGTATATTGTATTTATTTATTTTTTTTACGCCAACGACAGCACCACTTTATGTCCAGGCAAATCACTGTCCATCCTATGGTTGCCTGGAAGAGATCGCAGAAAGCGATAAGGCCGCCCATTGTATATTTTGTAGTGTTTGATTTATTTTTTGTCATGTATTTTTTGTGGTGTACAATAAAGTATATATAAATAAATAAATAAATAGACTAATATATTGAGAGTTGGATAGGCCGTTACAAAATATTGCGTGTCTGTCAACACCACTTTTCGATTCAAGGATCCACTTGCGTAATATTAAGCATTAAAGCGCTAATTTGCGAAGAGTTGAATTCGAAATTGCAGAATTGCCCGTAACGCAAGTGCAAGATCGCGTCGCAAAAGCCCTTGGAATCGGCAAAAAAAACTATTCGAACCATCTTGAAGTAAAGTATACTGAAGAAAATGTTTTGTGATAGAGTGAATGTTATTGTAACTAAAAATATTAAATTAAAGACAAATTTACCTTTCGTACCATTGTATCATTTCAAAATACCTACAATATTAAAGTTAAATTTTCTAATCAGAACTTTAATCCAATGCACTTTACAATACATAATCAAATCGATCAAATACTCATACAAACTTGAATCGATAATCGTGTCGAGTATCGAGTTGTATGGTTACCTACTTCACTAGTTACGTCGTGATGACAAATGTCATACCACTGTCGCTATCGTAACGGCCTACCGATTAGTTCGACATTGCACTATGTTGATGTATAATTTATATTTACCTGTGGTAGGAAACACCATGGTTTCGTAAATTTGAAGTGGCAGATCAGTTTTTGCAAGAGGAAACGGCACAATTAATCATTCTTTGGGAAGGCTTACTTGCGACACAACACCATACACAATGACGGCAGTCCGCGAATTAACTATTTTAACATTGTATGATTTTAATATGGCCAATGTACTTTGGCAGAGGGGTTCGCTCATCTATGCCATCTCGATAGGTTAAATGCTCTAAGCAACATTGGCATGGCAATTGCAACAAAATCTCGGTCTTTGTTCCGTACAACTCTACCTTGATAGCAATAATTAAGAGTATTGGAGATTTTTGCCCTGTATTGACTTATTGAGACGATACGGGCATAAAATAATACGTTACTCATAAATACCCAAGCCAGAAACATTTTTTTGGAGAATAGAGCTTTCAATCCGGACAAAAAAAAAGGATCAATGAAAGGACGAAATAATAATCAATAAAGTTGACATAATTCTGTATTTGAAAGTAGGTAATAACATAATATTCACAAAGGTTCATATAACTATCACTATAAAAGTTACAACATTATATAATTTCATTATGGAATTATTATTATTTCGGCAGCACACGTTTAATAATTGGAAAATAAAATCATTTTTATTTATTTGGGTTTAAAGGTGATCTTATATTTAAGGCCACAGAAATTAAACTTTATCTCTCTATTTGTCTTATCCTTATCTCTAACTTCCGAAACTTACTGGATGGGCTCTCAATAAGGTAAAGTTTTACTAATCGTTAGCGCAGTAGCTGCCCAATGTCAACAGTTTGCCTATAAGGATAAAACTATTAAGACTGCCAGGAAGTCACGCGTTCATTTTTCCATTCCTTACTATGCTGATGATTGCGCACGCGATTTATTATCTATATCCATTATATATCTATGCTTAATACAAATTAAAGTCTCGTTTCGGGTCTGTGTGTTCTTCTAAACTACGCAACGGATTTTAATGCGGATTTTACACCGCATTTAAATCCAAATTTAGATAATTTATTCCGGAAGTTTTATGTGTAAAATACATTAACATTAAACTTACTTAAAATAAAGAAATGTCGGTCAAGTCGCAAAAACCGTGCGAAGCAGGGGTGGGTCGCTAGTAATAAATAAAAATATTACCAACTTTCATACCGTGAAGACGTTTTGAGTAGCTGTACTGACAGGGCTACAACCCAGAGAGCTCGACTCCGCGGCAAATTATTTCAGGTTTTTTTGCTTATCGGGCTATTCATAACATAATAATCAAAACAATCTACTATATGACTTTATTCTACAAATTGAAGAAAACTCCCAAGTTAAAATTTTCCCTTTCCAACTATGTTGAGATAAAACAGCCGCTGCAGAATTTGACGTATTCCATGGGTTTCATGTGCCTAGAGGAGGGGTTTCTATGAAAAGGTCGTCGCTATCATCAGATATCATCAGACGCTATCACCAAGTCATGTCTGCACTTGCCCGAACTTAGAAATTCGGTAGCACTGCGCGATTTTTACCACTCTCATTTTACTATATAATAATTATTTACTATAACGTGTCGCCTATACCTATTCTTAAATGTCTATGAATCTATCAAAACATCTAGCAAATATTTTACTTTGACTTTCCTATTTATGGTTTATTTTAGTAGGACCTAAATTAACTTTAAATAGGTACCAATAGAAGCACTAACCAACGCTAAAATAGAACCTAGAAATAAAACAAAACGTAATACTTCGTATTAAGTATTGCTTGTGTTTAGCACAAGTTTTCAATTATATTTCACTTACTCACAATCATACAAGAAAAAATAAAAATTAAAGCTTATAAAGAAAAACAAAAACATTTGTTACATTTTTGAAATAACGAACTTAAGCGTGGAATTCAGTCACGGTCTTACCCGTGCGCGTGGGCAGGGTCTGTCTAACCTTCTGGCCATTTCTTTTTGGTATGTGCGTTGGTAGATCCGCAATTGAATGCAAGCGCACGTATATACCCGACGGACGAGCCACCATGTCTAATGCCCCTGGCTAGAGGCTTTGAGTCCGCTTAAGGCAGCCACAGGATAGTCCGGTTGAGTAGTCACGACCTCTCAAGGTCAACTACGAGTTGCCATACATAAAAAAAAAATAATGTCTAACTAGGTGAGAGGCCCTTCTGGCCCCACCGAAGCCAGATGAAGCAGATAGAGTCTACAAGGATACCTGCAAATAAGCCCGTATCAAAAAAAAAAATGTCTAACTTGATGTCGTTGAGAACGGTCGTTCTGAAGGGTTTTGTAGTACATTAACAGAATTACGGCTATTATTGATAATAAACCATGTTGGGAAAGATTCAAGTCATTATATCAATATTGATTTCGTATTTTTAATTTGACTCTCAATAAGCTATTGCTTGCACCACAATCTCTTCTTTTATTCACGTCCATGATCATAACTGCACACTTCCAATGAGCGCAATTGCTCTCTTTCTAAGACAAGAACGCCCACGAAATTCAAATTATATTGATGATTTTAATTATTGTCATTGAGTAAATTATATATATATTATCATTAAAAACGGTCACGTAATGAATATACGCAACAATATTGAGTGACAACGTTAGTAAAACAGCGTTGCAATTTGTAGAAAATAATAATTTCGCGGGGTACATTGAAAGAAACGCTCAACAAGCGACTGATATAGAAGCGGGTGGCCGACACGCCCGCCAGGTGCATTTGCCGGGAAAGCCGTGAGTGAATTCCCCGTTTAAGTTGAACCAAATCAAACACTCAATTAACTTTCTTTTTGACAGATATAGAAACTTAGGTATCATTCTATCTATAGATAAAAAAATGTATAGTATGGAATTATACATCAGTATCTCAATACAGCATTTACAAATTAAACATGATTTAGCTCCCAAACTAGCTAAATCTTAGAACAAGAAGTATAATGAGGATATCCTACCATTCCAAGAATTATATGTTTAATTAAATGCTTAAATTTTAATTTTAAAAAACACGTAAGACCTCTCTAGAACCTAGGCTAGACGGTTGTAACTAATGTTGCAATATCAGATATTTTTAACCACAGTTTATTTTGAATTTGGCAACACTAGATATAAACCTTTGACAAACCTAAACGAACTTACTCATATCCAAATAATGAAACAATAAAAGACGCGACCATTTAAGCAACTAAGACACAAAAACATAATATTTCCTAACAATCTTTAAGATACTATTTACACACTCTCCTATTAACTCAAAGTTTTAACCAAAATCTTGGTTATTATATGTCGTTCTTCGTTAATTATGTGATGTTGATGCGATTCCCTAAAAACCTTGAAGCATACCATTGAGTTCGTTCAACTTTACTGTGTTCAATCTCCCTGAACACAAAACCATATTTCATCTCAACTCAATGCCCACGTTACTTTGCTACCTGACTGACAAGAAGGGTTATGATTTAGCGAAATCCAATTTCATGCTTTTGCGAAATCCAATTTCTTGGCCGAATAAACTGCAAAGGCTTAAGACACTTATCCTCATTGCCTTAAATCAACAACTTCAGTTTTAAAGTTTGATACATGAATAACGCTAACATTATTTTCTCCCTTTTTTCTTTGAAGTCTTTTCAGCCCTCAGCTGATCTTCTTCGTCCATCTTGGTATAATGCGACTGTATATGAGACAACAGCTTTTTCTCCCTTGAGAAAGATTCTCCACACATGTTACACGGGTACTTTTCTTTCTCTTTACTTTCTTTGCTGCTTTCTGGGGCATTTTGAATAGCCGCCGTAGACGTTGAAATCTGTGATTCTTGGATGATATTATCAGTAGGCAAAACATACGAAGGTTGCAGCAGTGGGTCTACATTGATGAATGTAAAGAAACCTGAGTCCTTCGGATGGGCAACGTCCTCTAACGTGACTCGGAACGGCTCTTTAGCGTCCAAATCCTCTCTCACGTCAGGTTTAGACTTTCTTTGGCGTTTTTTAGGCACTTCGGCAGGGGGAGCTATAGCTTTCGTTGATATTAGTAATTTGCTGGGATTTCCAGTCTGAACTATAGTGTATGACTGCTTTTTCATGGCGGGCGTAGTGAACGGGGCTGGAGATGCAGCAACCGGCGGTTCGTACAGACGTGCGGAATGGGCAACCGTTTGAAATAATCCAACCGGGTATGGCTTTGATTGATTATCAATATCTATTACTTCTGAACCTTTTCCGAAAGATTTTTCATAAGAATCTTTTTTACGTTCTTTTGACTTTTCGTATTCTGGTTCAGATTTGCGTTTTTTAGCTGTTTTTTGATTTTCTGTAACTGAAACTGGTGTTGTATCTTCAACCAAAGTGAATATGTTATTTGGGCCTGGAACTAGCTTGAAACGACCATTCAAGTTAGGGGCGGAAGGAATATGCACAGATGGTGACTGAGAATTGGATGACTCTGATTGTTGGGCATCCGAAGAATTCTGAGATGGTCCTGGATCTTGATTATTTTCCGTGCGTCTTGTTTTGCTAGCTGGTCCAGCTTTTGGCTTAGGTTTTACTGGTGGTGTAGATTGAATGCTGTCTTGCTTTTTATTGATATCTGTGATAGGACTGTTATCTTTAATTTTATTATTGTCTGTACTTGGTTTATCGTTTTTACTATCAGAATTTAGACTGTTGCCATCATCAAACTTATAAGACTTCCATGAGTGTGGCTTTTTCATATTACCTTCAATTGTAATATATTTGACCGTGGAAACTTTAGGGGGTTCTGGCGTCGGTACTACCTTAGGAATTGCTACTTTAGGTATTCCATTTTTAGCACAATTGTGAGATTCAACTACTTCTTTTTTCAGGAAGTTTCGATTGCACAGTTTACACTGAAATAGTACACCCACTCCATTCACTTTTATCATGCTAATATAATCCATGATGTTAAATGGTTTTTCATCACCCGTCTCTTTAATTTCTACATCATTATCACTAGATGATTTTTCTTCCACATAATCAAAGCTTAAACTATTTATCAGGGTATTGTTCTTCTCTTTGTTTTCACTTGGTTTTTTCTCATTTTGTGAATTTTTATTCATACTAGGCTGTGGTGGTTCAACACTGTTACCATTTTTAGAACTGTTACTACTATTAGAAGGGGTACTATTACTAGACTTAACTGGTTTAGTTGAGGTTACTTTCCCATTATTCTTTTCCTGAGTCAAATTTACTTCATTAACGTTAACTTCTTCATTGTCATTGCCAATTACTTCTTTTTTTATCGGTTTTGAATCAGTTCTTCTAGTAACTCGTTTAGTTGGTGGGGGTGATTCTTGTTTTATAGGTAATGGTTTAAGGGGGATATCTTTAATACCCGCCATTGCTTTTTTTATCAAAGCATCACAGATATCATCATTACTCATATTCGTTTTATTTAATTTATCTTCCCAAGCTTTTCTAGTTTTCGTTTTAGTGATAAATGGGCCAGTCTTACCTACCGCCGTTCGTAAATTTTCTTGCGTTTTGATACATTTGTGTATAAATTCGTAAAGTTCTTCCAACTTTGCTGAACACCGGAAGCATATTTTGTGTGGCAGGTCATCATTTTCCGCTATCTGCAAAGAAATAACATACTCTTAAACCATTAATACGCAGAACTATCAAAGCTCAGATGCCGCGCGTTGTTGAAGTTTATAACCGTATACCGAGAGCGGTGGTAAAAATCCTGTAAATGAACCAACTTCCATAAGGGAGACACGTGGCACTGGCTTTACCACTACAAAGCCTTTCATGAAAACATTCTATTTGACGACTGATCACAAAGAGAAGCCCGCAGAATAAACAACCGGTTTAAGAATCGGTTTCCAATCGGTGAAGAAAGATGTATGATTATGAAAGGTCGACCCGGACAACTCGACCCTGACATCTGGACTCCGACTTAGGAATGGGAAAAATTAATGTTTACCCCCTACTAAGTAACGTAAGGGTACATATTAATTTTAACATAACATGGGAGGACGAAATGGAGGAGAAAAAAAATGGTGGACGAAGTGCTAACCTCTTGTGCTCTCCCTGACAGTCCAGCACGTAAAGCGGTATGTTAATGTTATCACTATTTTTCCTATATATCCAGATGTCGAAGTCGGGGTCATGTTGTCTCGGGGTCAAGTTGTCGTGATACCGATAAGTAGTTAAACACCAAAAACACAACAATTTAAAAAAAAAATGTGATTTAATTGATCGACGGCTAATGAGACACAATTGATTTTTATTGTTTGGCACCGAATCGGTGTCGCGCGGGGCTTGACATTAAAAAATTCGTTATTTTTTCAAAGATTAACTATGAAGTTGGTGATAATATATAATATTTATTTAGTAATATTAATAAAGAATTGAAAAACATCATAAAGAATCAATTTTTTAATGAATGAAAAGCACCGACACCGACCCCAGCGTGGTTAAACCAGAATCGATTGCTCGAATGAACCCATGAATTCACACTAGTCCCTGGAGCCTCATGTTTCATGGGACTACAGAGACCATTGCATTTCGAATAGTAGACCGGGGGCGCGGTATTGTTCAGGAAGACGTGCCCTTGGGATAGGAAGAATTATTAGAGCCGTACCGGATATGCACCCTAGAGTAAGCAATGGAATAGTGGAGAGACGGGAGTTTTTATCTATGGGTGGCATACACTGGCAGTGTGCCGCCTGGGAGGGGCCGCGCCGTGCCCTCATCGCAGGAGTAGGCAGCGACCTGTCGCTGCCGGCTGTGATCGACTCCATGGTCGGCAGCGAGGAGTCCTGGGACGCGGTGGTATCCTTCTGCGAAACAGTCATGTCGCAGAAGGAGGCTGCGGAACGGGAGCCGGAGATCTCATCCACTCACCCTGCCCGCAGCAGGCGCACCGGGCGTCGGCGGAGGGTGGACAACGCCCTCTTCCAGCCCCCCTACATGGGTCCAGGTGCGACGGATTCAGGGTCATCCATCGCTCCCCACACAGCAGGACCTGAGATGGCGGCGAGTAGTGTCCACCCGCGCCCCTATTGGACGTCGCGAGGGGAGTTTTACACCTCTTTCCCTCCCGCGGGCCCTGAGGTGGCCCGCAGTAGCGGGCCGGCACCAGCCGGGGATCGCGGAAGTCGCAGATCCCATGATCCACGGTGCAAGTGTGGGAGGGGAACACCGGGGTGGTTTTTAGTCAGTAGAGTCTGACAGACCCCCGCCCGCCCCAGGGCGAAGGACATCCATGTGGATTCCCCAAACCTGAACAAAAAAAAAAGGTCCAGCTTCACCGAATCTTGAATGGTGAATCTTTTGGCGCGGTTGAACTGCTTTTGCGACGCAAAACAATATTGTGCTAAGAGGACACATGATCAGCATCATATAGTTGTTGGCATTCATCATCATCATCTGCCTAGCCTTTTCCCAACTATGTTGGGGTTGGCTTCTAGTCTTACCGGATACAGCTGAATACCAGTATTTTACATGGAGCGACTGCCTATCTGACCTCCACAACCCAGTTACTGGGTAACACGACACCCCTTGGTAAGACTGGTTGTCAGACTTTCGAGCTTCTGGCATTCATTCCACACAAACACATTCCTCTGTTTTCTCCCTGGTTAATGATACTTGATTTTTTTTTTTTTAATTAATGTATAGGTGTTCCTCTACTAATTGGAAACTGGCCCATATAACACTGTCCCAAGCATATTTTTGTTAAATATTAAGAAAATAATATATAAATACAATGAAATATTTGTTTATAAAAGCTCACACATTATCCTCTTAATTTGTGAGTTATGGACAATTTTATGAAAAATCACAACAGTTGTTATATAATCCAAGGGAATATTGCTAAGATAGAAAAAAACATATTTCCATTGAATATAAACAATCAGTCTTTGTTTTTATTTATCAGTTTAACAATATTTGTATGAATGAATAAATCAACAATAACTGAACAAATAAAACCAATTATAAATAATTTTCTTACTATATTTCAAAATCAACTTCTCTACTTAACTGCAGTAATATCTCTAAAGTCAGACTTAATGAAGTTAAAAATGATTCTATATCAAAATCAACATTACGTTACTATCTAATCTCACAATTAACATTTTGACTTGACATTAGTAATTAAAAATATTTAACTTTTAATAATAACTAGTTATACTTCAGAAAATTATTATTATTAACTTATTTCTCAAAGACTTGTACAGCTTATGGAAAGTAATAATAATATCTTTTCTCTTTTAGAGTGAGATCTGGATTTGGTAATTTTTCCAATATTTGATCGAAAGAAACATCAGAAACATCATTTTTGTCAACTCTGAAAGTGTGGCCATTATCATCACAAATTTTCAATAAGTTACTTTTATTTCACCTTTATTTCACCAAAATGACAGGGGACTGTGCCCAGGGGCCTGGTATTTTTACATGGAAAGTTCCCTAGCATTAAATAATTTTCAATCTACTCAAATTAAAGAGGCAGACATGATAAAATACTTGCTTGGTAAATATATAGGAAAATAGATTATAATCTTATCAGTTACACTGTTAATAAAATGCTTGCCAGTGGACTGTTTCAACTAGCGGCCCAGACACGTGGTTCACTTACAAACTCTGCGGTGTCACTGCACAAAATGGCATCAGCCCGTTTTGCTCTGCAACCATACTAACTTCACACTGATTGAGTTCCGTTTCACGATATAAATTACCGTGCCAATACATAGTGTGATTTCAGTGCAATTTTTAAATTATGTCAGGGGACTATTCCAAAAGATTGAGGACAGCATTTGATTATTGATTTTTAATTAAATAGTTATTTTAAAAATATGATTGTGTTTTTTACATAATTATGCTTACTGTATTCTAGTATTATTTTATTTTTTTAGTCTGGAAATAATCATAATGGAAATTAATATTTGAAAAACTTGTAATTTTGGAAATGGCACACAACAGGGAGGATTGAGGTGTTTAAAGTGTATTTAATTGAATATTCTAATATTATACTACTATTTTGGGCTATAGTGTGTCAAGAAATTTGGCCATGGCAACGGCAGACGTGTGAACCGGTGCGTTGTCGTGGTGAAACAGCACTTTTGGGTTGGATCTAGTATCGTTTGGCAGGAGTTGGGGGGTAAAAGGGGCTAAAGTTGGTAGGGTTTGGATCCCCGATTATAACGTTACCACTCTTATTAAAAGGTAATGCATATTTTTCGAGAAATTAATAAAAAATGTTTCTAACCTCAAATCCGATAAGAAGCGAAAAACGAATCGTTTAAAATGGGCGATTGACAACCAAATCTGCCCCAGCATCTGTAGTCAGTATCCAGTATCCAGTATCAGTATTTGTAGTCAGTCCATGGTATAGAATGTCGGGCAAATTCGATAACACGGAACGTAAACAATAAAACAGGTATGCCATTTGCGTCATGTGTCACTGTCATTTGTTTTCGATCGTTCCGTTTCTCCTCGAGTTGCGTGAATTTTTTCTCTGTGTTTGTACTTCCACTGATCGTATATGTGTACAAAAGGCAATGTTACTACTGTTACTAGGAGAACTTGGGATGCAAGAGCGAGCGAAGCGAGCTCGGGACTTGGGGCACCCCGACTCGGACAGGCTAGGTTCGAAGGGGATGGCGGGGTCTAGTGAGCGAGCGGAGCGAGCGAACTCAGACCCCGCTATCCCCTTCGAGGTTATTTTCTTTTAAACCCTAGAGGCCCGCGAAGCGGGCCTCATACTACGCCTTTTAATCGACTATAAGTGTTTTGAGGTTAGGTTACAATAATTTGTTTTTCTCAAGAACGGTGCGTTACCTTTTCATGGGAGTGGTGCCAGGGGGCAGGGAGCACCCCTCCCCCAATCTCTCCCGCGAAGCTGGGCTCATACTACGGCTTTTTAAGCGACTAAGAGTTTTGAGGTTAGGTTACAATAATTTGTTTTTCTCAAGAACGGTGCGTTACCTTTTCATGGAAGTGGTGCCAGGGGGCAAGGTGAACCACCCCCCAACCTCCTCCCCCACTCCCACCCCCCTTCTCCTGCCAAACGGTACTAGATTTTTACCGCACTTTTTTCTTCGCCAGATGGGGTCGTTTTTTCTTTAATTCGGCGTCGAATCGGCCCAATAAATCGGCATAGTAAAGCCCTGTAATTGTTTTACCCTTCTCGAGGTAATCGATGTAGATCACACCTTGTGAATCCCAGAAAACGGTGGCCATAACTTTTCCGGCCGATTTTACAGTTTTCGCCTTCTTTGGAGCACGTTCCCCGGTCTGGATCCATTGTTTTGATTGCTCCTTGGTCTCTGGTGTGTACCAGTGGATCCAGGTTTCATCGACGGTCACAAAACGACGCAAAAAATCCGCTGGATTCCGCTTAAACAGCGCCAAACACGTCTCCGATGTGGTCTCACGGTTGCGCTTGTTTTCTGGTGTGAGTAAACGCGGCACCCATCGCGCCGACAGCTTTCTCATGCCGAGTTCCTCGTGAAGAATATGATGCACTGTTCCTTCTGAAATGCCTACAGTCTCAGCTAGCTCCCGAACCTTCAATCGGCGATCTGCCAATACGAAATCATGGATTTTTTTAATGTTTTCCTCCGTAGCAGCTGTTTTCGGTGCACCTGGTGGTTCATCAAAAACCGACGTACGGCCACGTGCAAACTCGGTGAACCAATTCTTGACGGTGGCCATCGATGGAGAAGAGTCACCGTACACAGCATCCAAGCGCTCTTTGATTTCGATGCGCGTTTTCCCTTCCAAAAATAGGAATCGAATCACCGAACGATATTGCTCTTTTTCCATTTTTGTAAAACCGATCGACACGTTCGCTTCCATAAGTTGTCAAATTAAAACAAATGAAGGGATTGGAATGAAAATTTGAAAAAAGAATGTGCTACACTGTGGTAAAACTCTTTTGAAACTACAGCGCCCTCTGGCGATGAGGCTAGGTACTTATTGAATGCACCTCGTATTTTAAAAAAATTGCCTGGGACAGCAATTTTCCAATTAGATGAGAAATGCCCATATACATGCCATATGATTTTGTTTTTTGGCATATTTAAATAAATTTTAGAACAAAAGATATGGAAAAAGAAACCAAAGATACGAACTTAGCCACGGTAGATGTAGATTGTTTCTTAAAAAAATATTTGCCCTAGTGTCATTACCCAAGTAGAAAACAGAAGAATATGCGTGTATGGATTGAAAGCTAATAACCATGTGAACACGTTTCCTCTTAATGAACATGTTTACAGATTAACCTGTAAAGCCCTGCGCGACTCCGATTCGATGTCAAATAATAGAAAATCAATTGTGTCTCAATTGTCTCATCATTGTGGCTGTCCTTGACCAATTAAATAACCAAATGTTATTTGTAAAAACACTCCCACACTGTAGCATTCGCCTGATGTATGTAACAATCCAAGATTCAATAAGATTCACATTCATGTTACAAATTGTATTACGCTTGCTCCTACCTCACCACTGTTATAATGTGTGAATGGTCCCAGTGAATGTAATGTTACAAATTCTAACATTACAAGCTACGCACTGTACTTAATGCTCCGTTCTCCTTATTTACTGATGTAATGCTCGAATCTGAACTGTTGCATTAAGGCGAATGCTCCTGGTGAAGGAGCTCCTTAACTGCCAGACATAATGATAATACATGGCTTCTTGTGTGCTTGTGGCCTATTAATGCTGGCAATGTGTGCCTTCACAAAGTATGATAGCATTGTTTTGTTGTAACAACCAATTGGAACCGTGCACCTAGTTTTTAACATTTCATAGGTGCCCATGCCCATGTGCCTAAAAGCATAATGAGTATGCAATATTGAAATGAGGCTTCAGCAACAGTAGCTGGTAAGTCAGTCAAATCATTTATTATGAATATGCACATAAAAAGCATGTTTGAATGTCAAAATTTACAAGAAAATAGAGTTGATACTAGTTGCCCCTTTCAAAACATAGTAAAATAAGTTTATTTTAGGACAATAATTATACGAGTATTTAGTTGTTTAAACACTCACACAAAATAAAGAACTCAGTTGTTGTTGACGGCAGGCTGGTCAACAATAACTGGGTTTCCATATTACCTAAGAAATTACAACAGCTCATTGAAAACATTTGGTACTCCTACAAGCATAACATCCTTGAGTAAGAAATGTTCATATTATTATTATTACAGGTACCTTAAGATTGAACAACAGGATAAGGTTAAGGTTCGTCTAACTTGAAAAAAATACGTACATAACAAATTTATCTTACCCCAAAAGGCATCAATTCGTCGATCTTTTTCGCCGTCACTTTATCTGCATCGAAAATGTTGAGAAACGGTCCATCTTTACCTTCGCACAATCGACAAACTTTCATGAAAACTGGCGGAGTCACAGCACTGTACGCCTCAGCTATTACTTCTGAACTTATGGACTTGGGTATAGAAGGTTTAGGTGGTTGTTTCGCCTTAGATTTCACTTTTTTCTTGGCCATTTTGATGCCAAGTTTTTCTCTTTATGGACTCTTTACGTTGTGACGTTCTAAGGTAACAAACCTTCAATTGCACTTTTAAGACTTCCTTGCAGCACAGTTAATGAATTTCATGCAATATTTTAATCATTTGAAGCAAAAACTGTAGTAACAAATTACTTTACAAGATTTAGAACAACATGGCTGGCTGGAAGAAATGTCATTCATTAACCAGTCAAAATATAACCATAGACAATAAACAATCGTATTTTTTATGACTTTATGACATTTTGGCAAACCATGTTTCACTCAGTCTGTGCCATCTCAGTCTTTTATTAGGTAAGGTCATTATTTTTAACGACCTTTGTCATGCCTTTGACTATTAAGTCATTAAAATAATAAAATTTTGGATTAGGTCTAAATGATTCTCGTAAACTGGCGCGTGCCTAAAAACCCAGGGATATCTTTTGCTTGACGGTTGAACTATGATGGCTGATTGGGCCTCATATTACCTAATTTTAATTGGAATGAGGCCAAAGGCCAGCAGTAAAAACCGGCCAAGTGCGTGGAATTTATCCCAAAAACAAACTTAACATTGTAGTTGAAAAACATGCTCTCCCCCATAAACGGCACGGTCAATTCTCCAACTGCAAATGTAAGTTGGTCGACTATTACTCGTTAATTTGTAAAGCCTACTTAGCTGTGATAGTTTTCTTTTTTTTCCATGAATGGCACCGCGTAGTTGACCTTGAGAGGTCGTGACTACTTAACCGGACTATCCTGTGGTTGCGAACTCAAAGCCTCCAGCCAGGGGCAAATTTCTTAAATTTCTAAGTGACTGCTAAGGGCACCCTCTGCGTCGCTGGGGGGTGGACAGCAAGGTGGGACAGCTGGATCATATCTGGATAATTATTATTATCTGGGGAATTTAAAGCTACAGGCTCAGCTACGACGCGGGCTGGCACTTCGTCGAGCAAGGGTCGGGGGGGACCATTACGTCAGGGTCTTTGCGAAGGACCTCGGTGGCGAGGTCAGAATGTCGGTTTGTCTTTTTTGTGCACTGTACTCGTGAAGTCGTGACCCTACTGCTTTCCTGGATGAGGGTAATGGGGTCATCGGGGTCAGTGAGAGCATGCTTTGGACGGCGAACTGAAGTAATAGTGGAGGGCCTATAACAGGCGGCCTTCACAACCAGAGGGTTGCACGGCAGAGTCAAAGAAACGCTTGGTAGTACGTTTCATATATTGCTGGATATTGGGAATTTTGAGGTCGAGATGGAGGATCTCGTTTCGTACGAACCAAGGGGATCCGGGAGGAAACGGTTTTGAAGGCACTGCATCCTATGGATGTGGTAGGGCTTAGCTTGTGCGAAGACTGCACTGGCATATGACATGATTGGACGAATGCACGTTAAGTAAATATGCAATTTGCACTTAGGGCTCATTCACACGGGTTCCGTCATTGACGATTCGTCATAAAACACGATACATCATGACGGATGGACGTTCACATTGCGTACGGAATCGTGTTTTATCACCATTCGGCCAAATATCCGAATTGATGTTCACATTCGTTTCGTGATCCAGAGTTTAGTCTTGGATGAACTATCAAACACGATGGATAAATGAACGATGAATACATTAATCTTCTCCTTCCTTTTTTGACATAATTGAAGGGCACCGCAATACGTGTTTACAAGTCAAACGTATGTACTGAACTGTGCGGGCGCAGGCGGGCGGTCGAGCGCATCAGCAAATCCGTCACAAAAAAATCACAATTCGTGTTTTTTAACGAACATGTTTTTTAAAAGACAATACGTGATTTAAGACGTGTCCGACATTTTTCACGATTCGTGATGCGTGTGAATACGGGCATTTAAAAAGCATAGCAACCGTCAAAAAAAAAAACGGGTCGTGAAAAAGATTCGTCAATAAAAACGAATCGTCTTCGTGTGAATGAGCCCTTTTATTTTTGGGTGGGAAATCATCAAATAACTTCTCCCGCTCTGGGCGGAGCGGGATGGTGTGTCAGACTCTTGCTGACTAAAACCCACCCGTATTCCTTCTGTAGCCTGTGTTGCCAGGGGCCTCGGTAACCCTTTAGTACCTTCCCGCGACCCCAGCAGGCATCGGCCCTAGTGGACCCCTACACTTGTGCTGACGACATCTCTTTGAGGCGTGCGTGGAATACAACGCGCCGTTGACCCGGGCCTGGTCCTTACCGGACGGTGAGCTACCCATTGCTCACCGTCCGCAAGCCCGCGCCTACGGTGGCCGGAAATCCGCCTGGGATTTGCGATGCCCCACAGTGGAACGAATGTATGGGAGCGGTTGGACGTAGACATGTCCGAAAAAAAAGAGTAAAATTATGCCAAACTAATGATGCCATCTTATTCGATTACTTAATGCCTTCATAACTTGTGGTGATGAATTTCTTCATAACTCCCATATTTCGGGAGTAATTTGAGAAAATGTGAAATTTTACTATGAAAATGAGTGTATCGAGCTCTCTCCCTCCTGATTCCGGGCTTGTTTCAAGTAGCGGTCTCTAATATCATAATGCTAATACTAAGAGCTATATTTAATACTAAGACACATAGTGCGCCAAATGTGCACTTTCTGGGATAAAGAGTGATGTTTATTTTATAACACAATTTTTTTATTTTTTGTTTATTTTGTTGATTAAAACCGTTTTTCTAAAGGTTTACCTTATTACAATAACATTTCTGAGCAGCCAATTAGAGAAGATATAAGCTAATTAGGATATATAATTAGGGACTTAAGGTTTACATATAAAACTGATGCACTAATGATTACTGATAAGAACATTGCTATTATTTAATTACTAAATGGCTCTTAATACACTAATTTAGCATGCATCATTTACTAATTATCACAATAACTAATTACCTTGCAATATTTAACAAAGGATACCTGGGATACCTGGATTTTATATAAATAGGTCACTATTAGTAACTTTAAAATCAGTGTTGATTTACACCTCGTTGTATCCAAGCTAATCTCGCAATGTATTTTCCAAATTTTAATACAAATCTTGATATTCACGTTGCTTTATGCGCACGCGCACATAAAGATTTACGCGACTTTAACTATTTGTTCAGTGTTTTAAAAGATAACAGTTGTGTTCAGTTATGTGAAAGTGCTGAAACAAGTTTAAAAGACTGGTGTCGTCGATTTTGCTACCGCATTTATGCAAAATGGACACAGTCTGGAAGAAGCACAGATAAGTTTCGGAAGAAACATGAGATTTGGCTACAGGCTGCAATTCAATGGCCGGAATTACAGAATGAAAATATGGAACCTTCTACAGAAAATATAAGTGACGTCATCGAGCCCATAATTTCTCCTGCTAAATCTGATGCTTCAACTTGTACACATCCTAGTCCTCGTAAATCTTTTGAGGACCTTAGTAACCGGCAAAAAAGAAGACGCACTGAAGATAGTCTTTCATGCAGCAGTAGCAGCGCTGAAATTATGTTTTCGGCCGAAAGGGCGCTTCAAAAGGCAGGACAAAGCGATACAGCTTATGTTATGAAATACTTGACGGAGAATCCAGAAGAGGCCTCAAAAATCAAAGCCTTCATTGAAGGTAAATCAATTCAGGTACGGGAAATATCCCCTTTGAAGGCATTGGCTCTTTATGTATCGATGAACTTATCGAAATGGCGCTATAACACTCTTCGGGATTTCAACACTCAAGAAGGAGCTCTTCAATACCCGAGTTACTACATGTTGGTTAAAGAAAAAATTAAGTGCTATCCGGCCAAAGAAGATCTCACAGTTACAGAGAGCTCTGCAAAAATCAAATTACAAGCCTTGATGGATTTAACCTCAAGAAGACTTATTAGGTCGTTAGAAACCCCTGTTGATCCCAATCAACAGCTCGTATTGACCAGCAAATGGGGTTTTGACGGATCATCTAGCCAAAGCATTTATCATCAAAGGACGAGTGAAGATGAGCAAATCGATCTTGCTAGTAATTTTATGATTAGTCTTGTACCACTGCGGCTCGTCTCAAAAGGTGTAACAATTTGGGAAAACGAGCGACCATCTTCCACTTCATTTTGCCGGCCAATATTGTTTAAGTTTATAAAGGAAACCAAAGAAAATGTGCAGAGAGAGATGGCTGAAATCGAAGCAGAGATTGAAGCCTTAACTCCATCCACCATCACTGATGGAATTAGTGTCAAACACCAACTGCTGTTGACAATGATTGATGGTAAAATTCATTCCATTATATCCAATACAGCAGCTTCAGTGTGTGACATATGCAAGGCTTGTCCTAAAGAAATGAATAATTTAGAGTTAATCAAAGATAAACACGCAAACGAGGACATGTATAAATATAGCTTAAGCACCCTTCACGCTTGGATTCGCTCAATGGAATGCTTATTACACATTTCCTACAAATTAGACATAAAATCATGGCAAGTAAGGGGTGATATAGCAAAAAGGCAAGTTGATGACAGGAAGAAAAGAGTTCAAGAGGCTGTAAGAAGAGAAACGGGCTTACTTCTCGATGTTGTGAAACAAGGCAGTGGATCCACCAACAATGGCAACTCGGCAAGGAGATTTTTTGAAAACTACACTAAATCTGCTGAACTGACCGGAATAGATGCTATGCTTTTAAGAAAAATCTGTGTGATCTTGCAGTGTATTTCATCAGGAGAGAAGATCAACGTAACTAAATTCCGAGAGTTCTGCTTTGATACTGCTAAGCTTTACGTGGAGTTATACCCATGGTATTATATGCCTTCTTCACTTCATAAAATTTTAATGCATGGGCCAGACATAGTTCAGAACATGTCAATTGTGCCCATTGGTTTTCTATCCGAAGAGGCATCTGAGGCTAGAAATAAAGATTTTAGAAAATATAGAGAGGGGCATTCTCGAAAGCATAGCAGTATCTCATGCAATGAAGATATTATGCACAATCTTTTACTGTCTTCTGATCCACTTGTTACAAGTATCCGTCCAAAAGGAAATAAGTTTGTAAAAAAATCTTCTTTTAAGGAATTTTATGAGCTTACGGATTCTGAGAAAAGTGATATCGAATTTGTTAACATAAATGATTTAGCGGACATCGATTCTGAATTTGAATTAATTGATGATGATGATGATGACGAAGATAATTAAATGATGTTATTGTTTTAAAATGTGTAACTTAGTAAATTAGAGCTTACATCTTAATTATTTATTGTACTTTTAATGAAACTAGGTAATTTATTATCAACTTACTTAAAAGTCATACTCTCATCAGTTCTTGTGAATATTTTTGTTAATATATATTTCTGTATATATATAATATATTTATAGACCTCTTAATAAGTCTGTCTGCGGTTTAAAGTAAATACAAATGGGGAAAAAACGTTTTTTTTTTTAAATTTTCATTTCCTTTTATCCCAGAAAGTGCACATTTGGCGCACTATGTGTCTTAGTATTAAATATAGCTCTTAGTAATAGCATTACGATATTAGAGACCGCTACTTGAAACAAGCCCGGAATCAGGAGGGAGAGAGCTCGATACACTCATTTTCATAGTAAAATTTCACATTTTCTCAAATTACTCCCGAAATATGGGAGTTATGAAGAAATTCATCACCACAATTTATGAAGGCATTAAGTAATCGAATAAGATGGCATCATTAGTTTGGCATAATTTTACTCTTATTTTTCGGACATGTCTACGTCCAACCGCTCCCATACATTCGTTCCACTGTGTGCCCAGGGCATCTCCTGCGGCGGCTAGGGGCGAGAAGGTGCCAAATTTGCCTTTCCCTCAACCGTCCCGCCTCCTCCTTCGCAAGCATTAATGCTTCGCAGGAGGAGGTGACGGCTGCCCATGCCCTCTCGCTCCGTACCATGGCCTGAACCAGGGCCGGACGCGAAAGATCTCTGCCACCGATCGCCTCCACGAGGACACGGCGGTGCTCTGCCCAAGCCGGGCAGACCTCCACCGTATACTCCACCGTGTCCTCCGGGCGATCCACTGAGTGGTGACACCCGGTGAATGAGCCCTTAAGGGACAATTTGCTGCGTGCATTTAAAACGGAATGGATGATAGTTTTCCGTTTAATTTCGTTATATATACTAAAACAACCTTTTGGCTGGCAGGGGTGGGGGACCCTTGACTCAGAGATGATTGAGAGATGTTTTTTTAGTAAACTTGTTATTCACTCGGTGCCAGCCTTCCACATTATTTGCTGTAACAACTCAATGTAGCAACTGTTGTATTGTGTTGTGACAACTTTGACCCGTTCATTAATGAAATAATCTTGAAATGCTGTTATTACATTATAATGTGTTGAGTTAAAAAAAAATCTTGTTATAAATAGATCACTTTAACTAAATCTATCACTCCTTGTGATTGTACTTTTATTGTCGAAACAAAAATCTGGCGAAACGAAAATGCGACGAAATAAAAATCAGCCGTAACGAAAATCTGTCTAAACGGAAACAACCCACAGTTTTCACAGACCCGCAATATTTTGGAACAGCCTATCCAATAATACCCCACATCATTGGATAGACAAGAAAAAAATATCATCCCACTTTACGTGCAATTTTTTTTCCAAGATTAATATTATATACCCATGCCAAATAACAGCTTTGTAGTACTAAGATTCTCTGAGCTAAGCCGGGGACAGACAGACAGACGGACATGGTGAAACTATAAGGGTTTCTTGTTGACGGAGCCCTAAAAAGGAATCTAACCTACTTGTAGAAAGTGCTAAGCTATAATAGGCGGATATTTTGAAGACATGCTGCAAGAAAACTAAAGTTCGGAGATCCGTAGGTAACACTGCACGGGATCAGCATCGTCTCAACTCACTTAGCATGAATTTACGTTTAGTATGTTTAATCTCTTTATCATAGCCTTAGTCGGAAACTTTGAGGGTTTAGAGAAGTCAGAAGAATGTATGATGATTGTGATTTTATACACTATACTATTAACAAGATAATATTATTAATAAATACACTAAACTAAATGACCCAGTGTTTAAGACCTCACTTCTCATACGCCAGGTCCTGAGTTAAAATCCGGGCAATTATGTAAAAATGTAATTATTTCAATTCATATCATGTACTTTCTGAGTTTATATTGGACATTACTGACACCAGTGAAGGAAACCACCTTAGACATATCATTCTTCTGTACGTCTGTATATCACTGAACTCCTTCTAAACGGTTGGACCAATTTTGATAATTTTTTTTTGTGTGTTGAATGGGTCCCTGGATGACTTAGATTTACAATTGGACGCCTTATGTGGCGCGGTCGAAGCAGCGAGCAAAAGCTGTTGGTTAGTAAAAGTCAGTTGAGAACGGATGCACCGATTTGGCTATATTTCGTTTTAAAATGTTCGTAATTATATTCCTAATAAGGTTTTTAGAGAAAGAAAAACTGGAAGACCCGGAAAATTTTAAAATGTTGTATGAACTATTGTTTAGAGAGGACAACTTCTGTCGGTCGGCTAAGAAATCGATACATCTATAAAAATAAATAATATTTATTTTTATCGTTTGTAATGTCAAAATAACAGCTTTTTACTTAGGCATAAATATGAAAATATATACGGTAATTATAACAAAGAATACGGCTAGACCAATTTTAACGGGACTTAGCTGACAAACTCTGAACAAAAACAACCGGTGAAGGCGTATCCATCTCTGTGCTCCAACTGAAGGAGGGGAATATTTAGGATAGGATGGGTATTTATGGAAGGAATCAGGACATTAAACCCTATACTAGCTAAGCCTACGCCGCCGTCTGTCTGTAACAGGAGCTAGTCCAACTAGCACTAGTTGGACTAGCTCCTGTTACAGACAGACGCCCCCTTCAGTAGGAGCACAGAGATGTATACGCCTTAACAGATAACATTAAAACAGACAGACATAACATTAGAGCAATTAATGACAACATAATAAAATCAGATATTCCCGTTTCAACTACTAAATCCCTAAACTCATCACTTTCTGTTGCTGAGTCATTGCATCGATTCGGAATTTCATTTTGGACATACTGGCGCCGATTCCCTTGTTCACAAACTGAACTAAATTTAAGTTCAGTGCATCTTTTTCTTTCTATTTCAATAAGAAAAGGACAGAAGATACATTTTAGTTTAGTCCTGTCAGATTAATCAGCGCCTGTCACTACTCTATACAAGTTTAGACGTGATTAAAAACTTGCCTACTAAAATTACGTCAATTTACGTCAACCGCTGATTAATTAGACAGGACTAAACTAAAATGTATCTTCTGTCCTTTTCTTATTGAAATAGAAAGAAAAAGATGCACTGAAATTAAATTTAGTTTAGTTTGTGAACAAGGGAATCGGCACCATTACCCTGTAGAGATATAATTAAAACCTTTCACATTAAATGTAAAAAAGACTGCAGGTCTGTGGGGTAATTCTGTAGAAGTTGCGTCTATTATTGACATGGTGACACTACTAAAAATAGTTAAATAATACCTTTGTTTAAATCAGGTAGTACATCAGACCCCACCTATTATAGACCTATTTCAGCTTTAGTAAAATCTTTGAAAAAATAATTTTAGACCAATTACAAAGATGTTTTAATAAACATAAATTATTGCAGTTCGACTACTGATGTTGAACTTTTAGGACACCTTTATAACGCATGGGAAGTTAAACGCGATGCCTTGGGAATCTTTTGTGATTTGTCCAAGGCATTCGAATGCGTTATCCATGAATCGTTAATCAGGAAACTCCGCCACTACGGGATCCGGAACACCGCTCTGAATCTTCTTACTTCATACTTGAGTAATAGGATTCAGAGCGTGAGAGCGTTGACGTTAATGTGAAAAGATCTCCCGGATCTATAGTCACAATGGGAGTCCCACAGGGCTCAATTATTGGTCCTTGTTTCTTATTTGTATTAATGATTTGCCTTACCTCATAAAGGATAATCATGATATAGTGTTGTTTGCGGATGACACTTCACTTTTGTTTAAACTTAAACGTCAGCAGCTGGTTACTGACGATGTAAATAGCGCGACTTCAAAAGTGGTTCACTGGTTCAATGTTAATAATTTACTTGTTAATTGAAAAAAAGAAACAAATGCATTACGTCGTTGTTTACGCCACCTCACGTTAGGCAGGTGAAAACTAATGTGTTGATAAAGGGCGAAGAATTGAATCCTGGAGATAGCACAGTATTCTTGGGCTTAAATTTGGATGCTAAGCTTCAGTGGGGTCCACGTATAGATAAATTGTCAAAAAAGCAAGCTCCACTGCATACGCTGTTGGAAAAATTCGTAATTTAACTGATATAGAGACAGACCGTTTGGTGTACTTTAGTTATTTTCATAGTGTAACGTCGTACGGTATTCTGTTGTGGGGAAATGCCGCTGATACACTACACATAAGATACATATGCTGACTATCTTTTGTGACTATCTTTGTTTTGCAGAAAAGAGCAGTTCGATCAATTTACAAATTAAGTCCGAGACACTCTCTCAGAGAGAAATTTAAGGAGATTAATGTAATGACTGTGTTCTCTCAGTATATTTTTGAAAATCAATTATATTCCTATAAAATATAAAATTGTTTAAAAAATACAGTGATATCCATAATATAAATACTAGGAATAAACACAAATTTGTTTTACCTACAACAAGGCTCAAGAAAATAGGTGGCTCATTTAGATGTCAATGTTTGTTTGTCAGTGTTTGTTTTTATAATAAACTTCCAAGCCACTTTCAAGATCTAAACCTTATATTTATAATAAATTCAAATCATTTATTAAAAGTAAGTTGTGCCAGAAAGCCTTTTATATCGTTAAAGATTATATTGATGACAAAAAGGCTTGGGATTGAGCTGCTCCAATTTTCGCATATTGAAACTTTTATTTTATTTTATAGACACTGACATAATTTATTGATTATTCAAAACACAATGACATATTTACTTTGTGGAGTTTAATATATTATTATTTAAATTATTGTGAATGTAAGGACTATGTGGGTCATATTTTGTTTTGTTTCTTTCTCAGTTAGTTTTAATGATAGTCTGGCAGTTTGAGTACTTTATGCGGCCTACCCAAATATCCTTTCTTTGGTATTGTTCGAAGTTAAGTTCTGGGTTGAGCAGCACGATTACTGACAAATGCGTGCACTGACTGAACAGGTTCACTCAATCTGTGTGGTTCTTTCCTCAAAAGGACCATTTCAGACACCAATCTACATGGTCTTCACATGAACTGACCAAGATGATGTCTGGACTTTAAAAGAGACTGTGACATCTGAGTTTCTTTCGGCCTTTCTTCTCAGAGTAGTCCTAATTTAGACCTAATTTAGCTTTATTTTAAAAATATGATTGACGTGTAAAAGTGTTTGTACAAACCTACTTACACAAATAAAAATCATTTATCAGAAAGGAAAATTATTGGCTGCCCAACCGAAAAGGGAACGTGCTACCTCATTGTTTCGTGTGGCGGATGTCACTAGCGCTAATGCTATGTCACTGGCAGATAGCTGATAATATAACGAGTAACTTAAGTTTACTTTTAATTAATAAAAAGTCACGCGGGCGACGCCGCGAGGAGCAGCTAGTTTAATATAAGTCTATAATCGCCAACCCGTCTTTAGCCTGCGTGGTAATCAATGCTTGCGCCTTCTCTGTGTGAGAAGAGGCCTTTGCCCAGCAGTGGGACAATAATAGGCTAGAATTATTATCATTTAAACGAAACTGAAAAACGAATCTGAGCGAGTAGGTACCTGTGTAAGGTCCTGCTTATAGAAAAGATGTGAGACGAGTGTACACAAACACAAACCCTCCACGTCCGTTGTGTCCAAAAGTGACAGTCCAGACGGCTGCCGTGTACGAGGGGTACAGGGCAGCGAAAACCGCCCTACAAGCGGAGATTCTGCGGGCCAGTGGACTGGCCCGCGAGGAGTCGTTGGGTATTCTGAACAGGGACCCGTGGGGACGCCCATACAAAGTGGTGCGGGATAAACTCCGCCCATGGGCTCTCCCGCTAACTAGAAAATCCGGCGTAGCTTGTGGAGGACGTGGTGAGCGCTCTGTTCCCTTCGAGAGGGGAACACCCCTCCCCGCCCATGGCTCCGCCTACTGCGGTGCCCAATGCGGGCCCTCAAGACGGGGAATGCTGTTGCCCAGGGTGGGGTCTTCTTGTCGGTGTCTCTAGACATCGCCTTTGCCTTGAATACCCTGCTCTAGAGTTGCATCAGGGAAGCACTCCTGTACCACTGAATGCCGACCTACCTCTGTGGTGTGGTCGAGGCCTATCTGACGGACAGGGCCGTCATCTACCCCGGTCACCAGGGAGAGTGGAACCAGTCAGAGATGTCGTGCGGTATGACGACACGTTAGTCCTGGCGCAAGGGAGGTCACAACAGGTAGCGGCACGTGGGGTTGCGACAATCATTGACAGGATCCAGCAATTGGGACTCGAGGTGGCCCTGCACAAGTCCGAGGCCACGTGTTTTCATGGTCCTCGGAACGCAACACAGTCGGGATCCCAAATAACGGTAGGAGGGGTTTCCATCGGCGTCGAGTGACGATGAAGTACCTGGGACTCGTCCTCGACAGCCGGTGGAACTTCGTGGAGCATTTCTGACGTTTGGCTCCCAAACTGGAGCAGGCCGGGGCTACCTTGAAGCGGCTCCTGCCCAATCTAGGGTGTCCAAACTCCTCCTGCCTGCTTGGAGGCTCTACGCGGGGGTCGTGCGGTCCATGGCCCATTACGAGACACCGGTGTGGGTGCGTTCCCTGGCGTGGCGGCCAGCCCACCGGTTGAACGCGGCCCAAAGGGTCATGGCCATTCGGCTGGTCCAGGATACCGTACGGTCGCCATGGGATCTGGAGGCAAAAGGCCTCGCACCACTCCCATACGTAACTCTGCTACCGCGAGAAATCACGACACAGCGGACAGATCTCCGGCGGGATCTCATGGCGACATGGAGAGTGCGATTGTCGCAACACAGTTCTGGGCAAGTAAGTAAGTAAGTAAGTCCCCTGTTTGAGGAGTGACTAGGGAGGCACCACGGCGTCCTCACCTTCCGCCTGACGCCTCACTGGACATGGCAGCTTCGAGAGGTTCCTGTGTCGGATAAGGCGGGAGGAAACGCCCGGGTGTCACCACTGTGTGGATCGCCCGGAAGACACGGTGGAGCATATGGTAGAGGTCTGCCCGGCTTGGGCAGAGCACCGCTGTGTCCTCGTGGAGGCGATCAGCGGTGGAGATCTCTCGGGTCCAGCCCTGGTCCAGGCCATGGTACGGAGCGAGAGGGCATGGGCAGCTGTCACCTGCCTCAGCGCCCTCTTACCCCTAGGCGCTTCAGGAGACGCCCTGGGCGTTGGGAATCCCAGGCGGATTTCTGGCCACTGTAGGCGCGGGCTTGCGGACGGTGAGCAATGGGCAGCTCACCATCTGGTAAGGACCAAGCCCGTGTCGACGGCGCGTTGTATTCCACGCGCGCCTCAAAGAGATGTCGTCACCTGGCAGGGTTCCTGGGAAAGTACGAAAGGGTTACCGAGGCCCCTGGCAACACAGGCAACGGAAGGAATACGGGTAGGTTTTAGTCAGTAAGAGTCTGACACACCCTCCCGCTCCGCACAGAGCGGGAGAAGTTATTTGATGATTTCCCACCCAAATGAAAACTTCTTAGCTTCACAAACTCACGGCTTCTCTAACGGTCACGCAGGTTTAGGGCTTTTTCCCCATTCCAAAAGTGCCCAACGCGCCTGAAGTTTTTACTTTAACAGGAAGTTAAAGTAAAAACTTCAGGCACGAAGTTCCGATTTTCGCCACGCCCCAAAAGACCCTTTGGTACCTTCCCGCGACCCCGGCAAGCATCGGCCCTAGTGGACCCCTACGCTTGTGCTGACGACTTCTCTTTGAGGCGCGCGTGGAATACAACGCGTCGTCGATCCGGGACGTGCAGTCCTACGACTGACATTTTTTTTTCTTTACAATCAACAGCGCGAAAATATCCTATATAATAGGTAACAATCAGCCTAGAATGTTCCCACTGCTGGGACACAGGCCTCCTCTCTATGAGAGGTAGTGGGCCGTAATCCACCCCGCGGGCACGCGGGCCCAGTGCGAGTTGGTAGATGTCACATGTCTTCGAACTTTTGGTTCTAGGACATAATAAAGCGCCTGTCTGGGTTCGAACCTACGACCTACAAATCGCAAGTCGCCAGTTACCACTGGGCCACCACTGCTCTCTACATATTAAGTAAACTGTGACAATAATACGATTTTACGAAATTGCAGAACAAACAGAACAAGTTTGTGAAGTGAAGTTTGTGAAGTTTTTCACTTCTGACGTGCAGTCCTACGACTGACATTTTTTTATTTCTATACAAACAACAGCGCGAAAAGATATTAAAGGTAATCTGTGACAATTATACTATTTTGCGGATGATGATATTATTGAGATAGGTATGAAAGAGGTACTATGCGTATATTATTTCAATATTTTAATGCATAAGCAATACAATAATGTCTACATTTAAATACTTTTCTACATTATGTTACTTAGAAGCTTCTTTTAGGTAGGCTATGATGTCTGAGCGTTCTGATGCTCTTTTCAGACCAGCGAACACCATCTTCGTACCGGGAATGTATTTCTTCGGATTCTCCAGGTATTCGAAAAGCGTTTCGTCATTCCACGTACAACCTTTGTTTTTATTAGCATCTGAATATGAAAAGCCAACCACCAGGCCAGCCTTTCGGCCGTATATACCATGTAGGTTGGGACCAACTTTGTTTCTGCCTCCAGATTCAATAGTGTGGCATTGGGCACATCGCTGTATGAAGATTTTCTTTCCTTGTTCAGCATTGCCAGGAGGTGGCCCCATTTTCCATGTTTTTTTATTTTCAGAAAATCAGAAATCAACGTGACTTTTGCTCACTAAACCGACGTCAACAGCACAGTAATTCAGTTTTTTTCAATGACGTGACTTTGTGAAGGTACAGAAGTGCAAAGAGTTTTACTACTTTATTATGCTTTTTTTTTTTAAACATGAAATAACCATGTTATATATACAAGTCTATCGGAATCTCATGGCATAAAAAAAAATAAAAAAATGTGATTTTCATATAGCAATGTCAATTGTCACCTGTCAAATCAAATTACGAGATCTGTCAACCGCTGCTGAGATTTTGTGATACAATGCAAAGAGTATAATAACTATAAAGATACAATGTATGTACAGATGTATATCCTACTAATATTATAAACGTGAAAGTTTGTGAGTATGTATGGCGCGTGCTAGCTAACGTATGGCAAGTGTGTAATTTAATCCAATGTTTTGTGTTTCGTAATGTTAATTACTTTGCATACGATTTGTATAAAATCAAGTTTATATAACTAAACAGACAGACGTGCTGCTGGGGAGTTTGTTCCACCACTTCTTCTTCCCAGCTAAAGCACTAGGAAGTGGTGACGGGCGGGCATTTTTGGGGGACTGTCTTATGTAACTTTGACGTTCGAAAAGTGCTGATTTTCAGCCTAGTTTGAATAAATGACTTTTGATTTTGATTTTGATTTTGATTATGTATGTATGTTTGTTATTCTTCCACGCAAAAACGGCTGAACGGATTGGGATGAAATTTGGCACACAGATAGTTTATAATCTGGATTAACACATAGGATATTTTTTATCACGATATTTTCAAGGGATCGAAACTTATGCGGGTGAAACCGCGGGGCGCAGCTAGTACAATGTATATACAGATGTATCTTCTTGACAATTTGTTGTTTTTGTGAAAATGTCGAAAAAGCCACTTCGATCTCAAGCGAGAAATATTGTTTTCAATGTGTATCGTAAAATAAGGGAAGAAGACGGCATAAATTAAACTCAAACTTTGATTTTAAAGCGCGTCGTAGAGTTGACCGGTAAGTTGGACTGAGTTACTTTGATACTTTGTTTATTTTATATTTTTCTTACTTAATTGTAGCTTCTTTATAGTGGTTTCCTACTGTTTACTACTATACGACGAATCGTAGGTGAGGGCATATCGAATGATGGTGTGTTTTCCACGCCTAGTAAAAAGTGGAGAGGGGGGAAGAAGAAAATCAACTTGGACAGTTTCGATTTAGAGTTGATTAGGAATAAAGTAAAAAAATTCTATACAGTTTGGAAGGAAATTCCAACAGTAATGAAACTGTTACAAATTCTTCGACAAGATATTCAATGGAGGGAGAATCTTTGAGGTAAGAAAAATATAAAGTAATAATCCCTCTCACTCTCACTCGTAAGAGGGGGCCTGTGCCCTGCAGTGGGACGTATATAGACTGATGATGATAATGATGAATGAATAAGCTATCGTTTGAGTAACATGATAAATGAAATTATTTTTTACAGACTTATACTTAAGGAGATTGGTTTTGAATATGTTAAATGCCAGTCAAAAAGGATTATTTTGATGGAGAGTGAACATAAAACTACAAAGATACAAGTTTTTGAAGCGTATAAAGGAAAACCACGAAGCTGAAGAGCATAATAAATTGGATGTGATTTATTTAGATGATACTTACATTCACGGTTCATGTTCTATGAACAAGTGCTGGCAAAGCAAAGATATTGAAGGTCCATCTAAAAGTATTTCAATTGGACCGAAGTGAATCGTTGTAAACGCTGGTGGAGAAAATGGCTTTGTACCAAATTGTTGTCTGGTGTACAGGTCAACAAGTGTATCTGCTGACTATCACCACGACATGAATAAGGACAATTTTACAAAATTGGTGACAGACAAGCTAATTCCAAATCTGACAATACCTTCACTAATTTTTATGGATAGTGCTAGTTATCATTCCGTACGGATGAACAAACCCAAGCCAATCGTATCGCTGATATAAAAGAATGGCTTCGTGCAAATGATTTACATTATGATGATTTTTGGCGTAAATGTCAATTACTTGAAGTAGTAAAACAAAACATGTCTGCGCCCTTATATGAGATAAGATGAAGTATTCAAATCCTTATCATTGCACATTAAATCCCATAGAAATGATTTGGGGTATAATGAAGCAAAAAGTTGCTGATACAAATGTAAATAGGCCCGCAAGTGACATTAAATTATTAACAGAAGAAGATTTCTCACAAATTGGTGCAGAGGAATGGCGAAAATGTTGTGAACATGTAAAGAAAATTGAAAATGATTTCATCAAGCAAGATAGAATAATTGAAATGCTGGAAGAGCGATTTATAATAAATAATCTATTCTTGTTCTTCATCAGATGATGAAGAACAAGAAATGCAAGTGGAGTTCTTGGAATCGTTTTATAGTTTTGAATGAGGTGTTAAGTTTTAGTATGATTTAAATTATATATAATAAATTAGTAGATAAAGTAGGTAATGTACGATTGATTAATTTGTCATGACATATTTTCCTATGTTAAGAACCCGATGTATAACAACATTCTTCATACACATACCTTATATACTTCATGTTCATTAATATTAATTTTTATTATAAGTCTAAATAAAAGTTAAACAGTATCAAGATCGTTTAATCCAATTTCCCCAGTATTGCACGCAACAAATTTTATTCAAATTATTTCTCCATTTGCCATGAGATTCCGGTAGACCTATACACGCAAATAATTAAAACTAAAATGTCGCTGTATGTCTATCTAATGAATCTTAAAAAAAATGTGTGGTTTTATGAAACCACGATGCAAGTGGAACCTTAGTGAAGCTGATGCGAGCAATGGGCGCCGCCATATTGGCCTTGGCTGCTCTACGGAGTGCCTTTCACATTACCTCTACTCCACGGCCGGCTGTAATGCGACATGCAATAGATGGACGAAAAAAATTGAGGTGATGTATTATAAGTTTCACTTTAAAATAAATGTTACCTTATCATAAAATCAAACTAATCTTAAAGTTAAACTTATCTATCATCATAGACTTAATTGTGAAACGCAATAGGCAGGTACTTTAAAATTGTAACAGTGACATCGCAAGCAGCACTATGTAACTTTAGGTCATTAAACTTTGGGGGTTCAGGGAATCGGACGGATTTCATAACTTAGCTAGGAGAGCAGTGCACACCGACACGATTGTAGAAATAGTATTTAGTTTGTAAAACTGTAGTAATAACATGTACTACAATCGTTTGTTTGGGTAAATAAATATTATTATTATTTTGTTTTTTTTTTACATAAACTCCCGCCTTCTTCCCATGGGGGTAGGCAGAAACTATAGAACGCCACCTTTTTTGTAACGTGGTGGAAAATCGACATGGATATCCTCCCGGAGGACTTCCACGATCCTCAGCTTGTGCCGGCCCACCCGATGCGTCACACATTTGCGTCCTCGCCCCGCGGAACCATTGCGCCTGCTCTTCGACGTCGACGGGTTCGTTCGTCGGTGACTCCAGGACCCAAGTCTGGATTATAGCGGCTTCCTCAAGAAGCTTCCTGTCGATTCGCTTACACGACCAGCGAGGACCATTCATTTGGATGGCCGTCGCCCGCAGTCTGGGTGGAGCCGTCGAAATTAATGTACCAGTGATCCGACAATGTCTCCACTTCTACGGCAACTGGCCAGTCAAGGACACGGCCCGCAACGGCGGACCTAACGAACGAGATGTATCACTATAGACCCACCCCACTGCCGCAAGCACGTGTAGACCGAGCGATTAGGATGGTCAGGCTGGTCGTGACTGCCCACTACTACAACACCTCGCCAATAGGATGGGTGATTTGGGATCCCCACACCGTGGACTTGGCGTTGACGTCCCCGAGAAACAACACCGGGTGAGGGTGGAACTGGCCCACGATGGCACCCAACTCGACAAGGAACCCCTAGAAGTCAGTTTCTACTGCGAGGACGGCCACCCAGTCGTGTCTTCGGGAGAGACTGACAAGAGTCCCGCCAATGATGGCCACTAAATCGTCTAGGTCTCCTGCCACTACAATCGATTTATGCAGTGCATTGTGCCTGGACATGCCCCTTTTCCAGGCACCTGTAGCACCGCACAGCCCTTGTTTTACTCTGATAGCACCCATCACACCAACAACCGTCTGCCATCGCTACTGGGCACCGCACCCAACTCGTGCCCAACCCGGCCGCGCTGCAGCGAATTTCTGCCGCCTTCACGTTCCCGAGCGGATACCCGCCATTTTTTTGCAACCACTACTTCCTGCCGGATTGCGGAGTCGTCCAGCCCATCTATGCGCAATTCAGCCATTTTAGTGGGCCTGGATACCCGGGCATCCTCTGGTTTGCGGACTTGTTGTAGCTTGGTGGCCAGAGCGTCCGTCCTCTCTTACCTCGCAGCACCCTACACCTCAAATACTTTGGCACCCATGGCTGCCGTTCTAAAAACATAGCCAGCCGGGGTGCCAAATTCGCTAAAATTCAACTTCTCCCTTATTTCCACCAAGACCGCTCCCCTGTTTGAAACTTCGGGCTGCAGTGTAATGACTACAGCCTCGAAGCGTGGGGTCAAGACCTTGGGTGGCTTCGTGCCCTCTTTTGGATCCGGGCGCTTAGGGGGACGCTGGCAGCGCCGCCTTCTTCTTGCAGCTCCTTTTAACGACCACCGTCCAGGCCTCCTGGATGGGAGGCGCGATCTCCGGGACCATGGTTGAGTGGGAAGGGTGCGCAGACGCACCCGTATCTTGGCGAACTGCACGCGGGCTTCGTCCTGGTGGACTCCTCCTTCCTCCGCTTAGGCTGGAGTGAGTCGCGTTTCCATGGCCTGCAGTCGGGCATTCACCATGCCTCCACACTGTAGCATGCATATTCTGGCCAACCTCTCGATGTCATGGTCCGATAGGGCAAGTGCAGGTGGTGGACATGGGCCGAAGAAGGCGTAGCAAGAAGGGCCGGTGGCCGCGGGAGCTGCCAGTTATTCCTTCGACTGGCAAACTCCCGCTTGAGGTCCTCTAGCTTGTACCAGATACGGCTGTTCTACTCCCACAACTTCGCCGTCTCCTCCGAGGTCGTGCGATCAAGAAGATTCTCCACAGCCTCGCTGATCCCGTCTGCCGCGTCATTAAAAGCACGTGTGAACGAGTCCTTCAGGTCACCGGACTTGGTTGCAACCTTCAGACCCACATCCACGCCGTCCAACACCTGGCGGTTGAGAGGCTCTGCTGTTAAGCTCTCCCCTGTAGCCTCCTGGGCAGACCTCCACTCGCGAGCCTCCGCTCTACTCTGAGCACGCTCCGTGGCGTTGGCTTCCGCCTTCATGTCCTCTCGGCTCCTCAGTTGAGACCCCAAGGTCGCTCTCCTCGCTGAATCCCAGTGTATCAGGCCGCTTGAAGCGACCCCGAACGTCACGCCCTGTATCGGAGCGAAAGCCCCTCCCGCCACCGCGTGACCTCAGCCTCTCCTGGCCGTAGCCACTTTAGCAGTGGGCAGGTTCTCCTTGCTTGAGGAAAGACCCACCTTCCTTGTTATTCCACTGTGCTGGAAATCAGAGAGACACACACCGAAGAAAGACATAGACATGGACACACACAGGACCATACTCCTTCCTTGCCCGCAGAAATTCGCCACAAACAATACCCTTTCCGAAAAACTCCAACACCTTTTTCAAGAAGAAATTATTTTCCATGCCCAGGGTGCACCGGCCTGACAATTGCTCTTTTCCTCACACGTATCCATATGCGACTAGCAGGTATCAGGGTCACAAGGGGGTTTTCTGCACGCGAGGTGCATGAATAGAACGCCAGCTACTCCGATCTAACAGACTAAAAATACAACTAACTAAAATAACCACATAAATAACCTTGTTCTTAGCGAGTCATCTGCCTACCCTTTTCCCAGCTATATTGGGGTGGGCTTCCAGTTCCAATCTAACCAGATGCAGCTAAATACCAGCATTTTACATGAAGTGACTGCCTATCTGTCTTCCACAACCCAGTTACTAGAATACATGATATCCTATCAGCTTTGAACATCAATTAAACTCTTAGTAATTGTGAAGATACTACGCTTAATGTACGTCATGTACGTCATGTACAGAATAGCCTCCCTCTTAGAATCTCCTCCATCTTTTTAATCTAGGATACTTTTTTGCACATAGCAACACTCTTTTATAAATGTTACTAGCCTAGTCTGTGGCAACTCCGTCCGCCATCTTGAATTTAGTATTGTGCCAGTCGGGGGGGCGGTGACATATTTTTACCCGTCATCGTCGTAATTTTGTGAATTTGTTGGAAAAACGCGAAAATAAGTGTCGTTACATCGTGTAAATAGTTTATGTCAGGACTGAACGTGAGGATGGCGGGTCAAACTATAAACGATAGGCTTTTGGCCGCCCGCCACAGCATCGCCGGGCAGGGTTTAGCTAAATCCGTTTGCAAAGCTACTACCGAAGAAATGATAGCACCCAAAAAGAAACATTTAGATTGTAAGTACTGTTATGGTAAAAAGTATCCACTGGAGCGCATTCTCAATGCATACAACTTTTTTTTCGGTCAATAATCAGACTAGGTACGTCGTCGCCACAGCGACTGCCAATGGTCGATAACATTTCTATGATATTTAATGTAATCCGTGAAGACCGCATTCAAGTTCATAGTACGCGTATTTTCTTTCAATAAAACAATAATAAGATAAAAACAATTTCATTCGCATGTAAAATGTCGAAATATTTTAACATAATGTTGTTTCTCACGATTTTATAGCTTGACACACTTTAACTAAGTTATGTCATGTTACATTGGATATAACGCCTTGGTTAACGAATAAAAAAACTGTCTACCTACTTATTGATTTTATGTAAGAACCTATATGACTAGTGAGGATCTGTTACTTTGGAGTTGTTACAACTGCATTTTGTTACCTCCTGGCGTAATTTACAGGCGAATTTTCCTTCTTTCACGGCAGTTAAACCCAAAAACGAGTCAGAGGGTCGTCTGATGACTATCATAGTTTCAGCACCATTCAAAAACCCTAAACATTCTGATTTCTTAGTCAAGAACACAAAGAAAGATGTTTAATATTTTAAACAAATTAAGGTTTTCACTAACTGCCACAACACACAAGATACACAAAACCTTCATAAAAAAATAAAGTACCTACCCTATAACATTATAAAAAAAAAATCCTAACCTATAATAACTGCTAGGACCTACCCCTTATTATGTTCTCAAATGTTGCTACCAAAAACTAATTACTTCTAAAATGATTTGAACAATATTTTCATAGTCAGTCTGATTGCTAAAACTTACAAGTATTAATAATTATATTATTACTGATTATTTTATCAGTAAAAAAAAAATTGTTACTTTAAAGTGTTTGTAGGTAACTGTTTATAATATAATATAATATAAGTGTATGTAAAGATAAATCTAATATTTTAAGGACAGTTAAAAATAAATTTAGTAAATCTCTTATTCATTCCGGTCAGTAGAATCTCTTTAAAGGTTTGCGATTCTATGAATATTGATATAATGTATTACAAAACTTCATTCAAAGTTAAAGATGGTATACGAAATATTATTTTAACTCATTTTGCTGAAGATCTGCTCTTGGGCTTTCCCCACACTACCAATGATTGGAAAACACGAATAATCCCAGTACACCCAGATGTCTTTGAACAAACACTACCCAATACCTCTCTGGGACAAAAATGTACCAGTAATTAAGTATGTCCCTTATTTATTTATATAATTTATTCAATATGTACACCAACAGCATATACATATAATATAACATTAGCTTAAAACAGAATTTAGTTATTTCTTCTAATGTATACACAAATTATATGCGTACATAACATTCAACAAATTAAAAAGACGTTGGACAAAAGCTGCTTACTAAACATAATAATATGATTCCATTCAAACAGCTAACCATGTATTCTCCACCAAAATATCTCCTACACATACTGCTAACATGTTCTATTAAAATATTCTTGCATTTGTGTTTAATTGTCACTGATGCATGATTCATCACTGAACAGTTCATGGGGCTAAATGTGTAACACCCTATATACTTTAGCATCCACTGATTAATGGGACAAATGGCAGCAGCAGATTAATTAATGCCTTGTTTTATGCACTATTAGTTTGTTAACAACTTCTATAAGGAAATGTGTGGTTGAGCTTTTAATTTATCTATACGCTCACGCCTTCTTCCCATGGGTTTAAGCAGAAACTAGAGAATGCCACATGCTATGATCCTTACATAGTCCTTTTGCTTAATTTACTTTTATACATCCGGTCATACACGCTCGCTGGTGGCAAGTACTACGCACCTGACATTTCCGAAAAGAACATTACCAATAAGGTCACTATTTATGTCCTCTCCAAATTTATCAATATCTGAAGTTTAATCACCTTTTTAGTGGCTGCCACCATATCATTCTATTTTTACAGTTTGCAAATATTTTGCAGAGATACACTTAATGGTTTTGTGATATTATTGAAAAAAAAATGTTTTGCCTTTTTCGTCCCTGTAGTTTTTATGTTGCTATAAAAGAGCCGGGGTTATAAACTTGAAATAATATTGTTATATAAAATAATGTGAATTGTAAAATAATTTAAAACTATTTCTCTCATGGCATTGTTTCTGCAAAGAAAGTCCATCAAACAAAACATTTTGTGTAAGAATGTAATTGTCCTTGCAGTGTTGCCAAGATTATTATCATAATTATCAGGACTGAAAAAGGTACTTCAAGAAATTAAGTGATCGCGAAGTGTGTACATACATACATAAACTCACGCTTTCATCCCATGGGGGTAGGCAGAAACTATATAATGCCACCTGTTTCGCTCCTTACATACTCCCTTTGCTTTGTTTACATTCATACATCTGGTCATACACGCACGCCGGTTGCGACCTGACCTCTCTGGAGAACATCACCAATTAGGTAACTATTTGTGTTCATTCCTACCAAAATTAGACAATTCCAATTGGTAGCCAATTGAACATGGTTGTTGCTAAGGAAATTGAACTAAAAAGAAATTCCAAAGTCATTTGTGTTTTCTATTAGTCTAAAAAAATACAAATTAATATTTGACATAACAAAATAAATAGGCATTGCCCTAAACAGTGAACAATTCACAATAAGTTTAAATAATATAATGCACAATTAAGATATCCCAAATCATACCTGCAAACTGACATATTAAGGAAGGGAAACATTCTTAGGGCTATCATGCTAGTAATACATTTAAGGAAAACATTCATTTCAGGATACCAAAGAAGCATTCTGTGTACCTGTTATGACTAATTACATTATGCGGGTCAGTGTGATATAACAATGTTATGTCTACTTTAGATGTAGTTATAGTAGATCACTGCGTCAATTGTTTCTGTTATGTGCAGGGTTACCGTTTCAAAATTCTGACAAAAAGCCGAACATCGGAAAAAAAGTTGTAACAGTCCAGACATTTTATTTTTAAACCTTTCGTTTTTCAGTATTGATTTAATAATTCAGTAATATTTTTTTTTATTGGTGCCGATTCCTTTGTTCACAAACTAAACTAAATTTAAGTTCAGTGCATCTTTTTCTTTCTATTTCATGAAGAAAAGGACAGAATATAAATTTTAGTTTAGTCCTGTCAAATTAATCAGCGCCTGTCACTACTCTATACAAGTTTAGACACGATTAAAAACTTGCCCACTAAAATTACGTCAATTTACGTCAAGCGCAAGTGATTAATTTGACAGGACTGAACTTATATTTATCTTCTGTCCTTTTCTTAATGAAATAGAAAGAAAAAGATGGACGGAACTTAAATTTAGTTTAGTTTGTGAACAAGGGAATCGGCGCCATTGTCTAATAGAAATCCCCTTAAGTCGAAAGTCCGGACAAATGATAAGGCCGGACAAAGTCCGGACGGGGAGACAAAAAGGCGGAAGTTTCCGGACAAATCCGGACGGATGGTAACCCTGGAGTATGAGAGATCAGATGCGTAGCCTCTACTTTTGTTACATTGTGTGCACCAGATAAGAATAGACAATGGTTTTTGTGGAGTTGTTATAATTTACTGGTGAAGTATGACTTGTCAGTCATCCACCATTCCAATTCTGTTGACTTTCCGATTACTTACGTTTGGTTAGGATGCGTCCAGTGACGCAGAGACGAGAAGGAATTGCGCCGGTGTTTCTTATTAAAGTTTCAATATTATAGTCAAAACTACGATTAGCAAGAGAATTATCTGCCATTGGTAAGGATACCCTTTTTATTGAGGCGGAGTAGAGCCGTGCAGGAATAGAAAGAAAGAAAATAAAGAAAGAAAAATATATTTATTTGTCACAGAAAGTAACACGTGCACATAAAAGCTATGGGTAATTCTTATAAATAATAAAACTAAGCAGATTTACACGGAGACACAGAACATATACATAATATAGTCGGCAACTGCACGCCGTGACTGTGACAAGTAGGCTTCCACTCAGCATGATGCTGTGCTATGGGGGACCCACAGCAAAGCGCTGATTTTCAGTGGTCCCCGAAAATGACGTACGGAGACCAAGTCAAGTTATGAGATTTTAACTTAAAGAACAATTCAATAGGTCGAAATCAACATCGGATCTCTCGTTTCAACTGTTATTGGTCGATTTCTGCACGCTCCACGTCTCCGCCTCTAATGAAAACGCACCCCTACCAAAGGCAAGCAATTGTCACTCGCTAATCGTACTTTTGACTATAAAATCGAAACCTTAAGGCGCTGACAAGACCCAATTGACCAAAATAGGCTTCGCTTAAGAAAAAATATTCCCAAATCTGTATAGTTTGTGGTAGCGGAAAAAATATATGTTAATTTTGAACATATTTCCCAGAACTTGGTTGTTACCAAAACACGTTTTGAAAACAAAATCTCGATACAAACTAACGTTAAACTAACCTCTTACTTTGAGTTCTAATCCAAAATATCTGTATCAAATATTAACATATGTTACGTATTTAATTATTAAAGAAAACGTCTTATTTGAATGCAGAACTTGGTTGTTTTTTATTTTCGATTACTCAACTCAATTTTGAGTAAATAGATAATTACTTCATATTTTGCAATAAATTACAAGCTTTGTGTCATCGCGCTTCTCTTTCTTTTCTATGGAATTTGACAGTGACCGCGGTTTAGGTGTTGTCAGCGTCTTAATAAGAAACACCGTTTCAACTATGGCACATAAGGATTTCTCCACGAGAAAAAAGTACTCAAATCATTCCATGCCGTAAAAGGTCAAACGCAAGGTAATTTACATTCCTGCCCACCCAACTCATTTACCTACTGGGTTTAGGTATGCACATTTCCTTTTTTTCCTTTTAGGGAAAAATATTCAATCATTTTCAACCCCATGACGCAATAGGGATATGTAGCAGAAACAAAATCTTTTTTTGCACGACCCAACAACCGAATCCGGTCTATCAAAAGATCAGCGAGCCAATTTTATTATGAAATAGGTTTGTAAAGTGAAGCTTTACTATCGTAAAGTGTGTTTTTCGTCTTGTATATTTAGTAAACAATTATGGCAAATAGGTTTTACATTTTGAGAAAATTACTGTTTAATTAAAAAAAATTGCAAAAATCTCCAAAAGATTTAAATTATCCTAGCAGCACCCTAATTTCGTAACACAGTTTGAATCACTATCTGAATGATTTTGAAGTACCTATATTGATCCATTGCTTCATATGTTCGAAAAAATTACGCAATGAATTAACTAACGCAATTAATGTTGTTGAAGTGTCAAAATGTACCACATTGCTACTGATAGTGTGTTACGCTAGGTAAGAACGGGGTTCCCTGTTCTTACCTAGAACCTATAATATTGTGTTTACGAACAAAGTTTTTCATGAGTTCATCTCGTAGTATTTTTTTAATCAAATAACACGTATAATGAAAACTAAACTTTAATATTTGTATTAGTAATACTCTTTCTATCACTGTTGAATGCAGCTACACTGTATTCCATCTGTTCGGGACGATAATTGGTGTGATTGGAGTGAAATATGATAAACAGGACAGGCCCGTTTCCTGTCCAGCTATCATATCAAATTGTCGTCGTATTGTAGTCGTACTCTGGAAGCTTCGGAATTGGACAATATTTGTTGTTGTTGTTTTTAATATGCAATTTGATATTAATCCGCCCTCTCGAAGTTTTAATTACGATATATGCAGCCGCGAAATTGTAATCTCCAAACCACAATAGAATAAAGATAATAAAACTACAGAACTTAAAAAAAAACTATTGTTTTTTTTTTATCGCAAACAAACAGCTGTTTGAAAAGCTTCCTTTGCATGAAGTTCTAACAAAAAGCTAAATTAAAACTCCAATTAAGTACCTGTCTTTTCTTTTTGACTCCAATGTTTTACTAATACATTTCTTTCTCTATGGATAAAGCGCCATGCCGGTTGTTTTACGCTTTTAAAAGCGTTACTTAGATGTGGTACACTTAAATACAGGTATAATGTTTTTAACCAAGTTAATGCTTGCTAACGATACATTTTTAGGATTCCGTAGTAAACAAAGAACCCTCGCCATGTCCGTCTGTCTGTCTGTCCTCGCTGTAGCTCAGAGACGCTTATTACTAGAAAACTGTAATTTGGCATAGGTATAAATATTAATCATGCCGACAAAGTGCTCAAAAACAAAATATTGAAGAAAAAAATAATTTGGGTATCTCCCTTTCACGTAATGTGGGAATGATATTTTTTTTCTCGTCTATCCCATGGTGTGGGGTATTGTTGGCCCTGCCAGCAGTTTATGGAGATTTGAAAAAAAACATGGCAGTACCTAGTACTTGGGCCTTTCTCTACTAACTGGAAACTTGTCTATTGACAGTTGTCCCAACCCTATTTTTCTAGAAAATTATAAATATAATATGTTAAGTCGATAGATAGTTATAATATAAATACATATAAACAAGAAACCATTGTAATTTTCCTTTATTTTTCGAATTATAGGCAATTTTGTAAAAAAATGCGGCAGAGGACTGTTTTGCCACCCAGAGGACTGTTCTTTCCACCCAGAGAACATTTTATATTAATGTTTATATGAAGTTAAACACAATATTAATTATTAAATGTAATCAAATAAATTATCTTCTTTATTGAATACTGTATCAGAATTTAAATACTTATATTTATCAGGAACAAATTGCGATTATAGCTCTCTAAGTAACGAATTAAAATAATAATAATATAATCAAAATTAAGCTTAGGTACTAAGAATCAGCCTTGTTTACTTATCAATGCAGACTTATTTCTCAAAAACAGGTACAGGTATATTAAAATAATAAAATAAGTTTGGCAACTTCTTTAATACTTGGTCATAGGACACATCAGAAACATAATTTTCATCGACTCTGAATGTGTGTCCTTTGTCATCACAAATTTTTAAGAAGGTTAATGTTAGTTCGCCTTCTTCCGTGTCTATCTTATTGATTGCTGCAGCATAACAATATTCAGTGTTTCTTACTAGAAATTTAACGAAGACGTAATCACCGATGGTGTAATTCTGTTGGTTGATTGGACTAGGTCCAGCCAGTGCAGCGTCGTCGCCGGTCTCCATTGTGGAATCCTGTGAGTTGTCCATGTTTTCACTTTCAGAGTCTGTGTAAATATCATCTGTGTTAAGTTTTGTCTTGTTTTTGTACTGTAACACTCCTAAATTGAAATGCTGGCACTCGTCTTCACAAGTGCAACTTAAACTTTTCATTATGAGTTTAGCGGCACTTGGAGCTGATTCCAGAGGACTTTTTAATATTCTCTCTTTTTACAGGGTCATTTTTTAGCCGTTGATATCTTAATCTTTCTGCAATTATTTTCTGCTCTTTTATTTCTTCTTTGGTTTTAGGTTTCTTCTTTGGTGGCATTGCGGCAATACTAAAAGAATAAAACATACTTTCAATATTTAAAAAAAAACCGTAAGGGTTTAAAAACAGGTAGTTAGTAGGTACATATTATTTTATATTCCAAAATCCATAATAATAGAAAACAAAAGACCTGAATTAGCGTGTAATGTAATGCAGGCCAATGTAAGAAAGAAAGAGGCTATCGACAAGCAGTAGGTTAGTGCAGACTATAAAGAATATTAGTAAAATACACGGACGTCAAATAAAACAGTCCTCTGTCACATTGAACAGTCCTCTGTGTAATAAATTTCCAGAGGACTGTTGCACAGAGGACTGTTATTTTTACGTAAAAAATGTCATACCACGTATCAGTTTAAATATTACTTCATAACGCAGAAACAGCTATAAATTATCACACTAAGCAATTTATTTGTTTAATAAATAAAATTATAACACATAAAACACCGTAAAATAGACTTACCAGAGGAATGTTCACTCAACACTACAGAGACGTGGCTCCCACACAGACGCGGAGTTGTAACTGCGCAAATTGGCGGCGACTTATTTAGCATGGCGACCAAGCAAATTTCACACTGTTAACGTTCGGTTTCAAGGTAAATGTTACCACAATAGTGTTTAATATTGTTGTGGCGCGATATTCAAATTGTGACAGAGGACTGTTAAAAAATGTATGGACAAAATTCGAACACTAGTGTTTAGTGCTAAAAAAATCTCTAAAATTATAATTGTTTTTTGTTCACATGCATTCAATATTCTTTGTTTTTATAGAGTTATAAGATTTTACATTTTTAAATACAACTAATAAAAACCAAACCGAATCATACTCGATCCGGAATTAGGACATAACAGAGGACTGTTTTTAGTGGCTTTTAGACCGAATTTATGAAATGATTATGATTCTAAATATTGATTAAACTTGGCTCCTTAAATAACAGGTTATATATAATGTGTTTTAATAAATAAAACTATGCATTAATATAGCCAAAGTAAAAAAAAAATGCTTGGACCATGATTTTCCTGTTAGTAGAGAAAGGCCCACTTATAATGAAATTAAAAGGAAAACTATCACTAAGTAGGCTTTACAAGTTAACGAGTAATAGTCGACCAACTGAAATTTGCAGTTGGAGAATTGACCGTGACGTATATCGATGTAAGGAAGAACATGTTTTTCAACTACAATGTTAAGTTTGTTTTTGGGATAAATTCATCCCATGTAATCCCAGCTACGGAACCCTTCATTGTTCGTGGTCCGACACGCAATTGGCCGGTTTTTACTTGATCAACCGAAACCTGTTGCTGTAAAAATCTATGGCGCCGTGATTTCTAAACTAATATTATAAAGATTAGTTTTTTTATTCATTTATATGTTTGTTTGTAATAGATAAACTCAAAAAATACTTAAGACGCTGACAACACCTAAACCGCGGTCACTGTCAGATTGCATAAAAAAGAAAGAGAAGCGCGACGACACAACGCTTGTAATTTATTGCAAAATATGAAGCAATTATCTATTTACTCAAAATTGAGTTGAGTAATCGAAAATAAAAAACAACCAAGTTCTGCATTTAAATAAGATGTTCTTGTTATTAATTAAATACGTAACGTATGTTGATATTTAATACAGATATTTTGGATTAGAACTCAAGGTAAGAGGTTGGTTTAACGTTAGTTTGTATCAAGATCTTTTTTTCAAAACGTGTTTTCGTAACAACCAAATTCTGGGAAATATGTTCAAAATTAACATATATTTTTTCCACTACCACAAACTATACAGATTTGGCAATTTTTTTTCTTAAGAGAAGTCTATTTTGGTCAATTGGGTCTTGTCACCGCCTTAACCGATTTTATTAAATCAGGGATCCCTACGAAAATTGCAATAATGTAACCGTCATCATTTGGCGTGCGCTGAGAAAACTTGATGGTACATAAAAAAATGTACTAGGTACATGTTTATTGTACTCATCATTACCCACAAAAAAGTCCACGAGGCTATATGTATAACTAAGTCACAATAACCGTTTTTTGTTCAAATTAGTCAATCAAAACACGGGTAGAATCGAAAGATGATGACATTCGCATCATGACATTAATCCATAACCAACTAAATAGTTTCATAATTGAGGTGTTTTGTGTAGACACGGCATATCAAGCTATAAATTTCCAATATAAGCTGACCTCTCATTGTACGGAAATCCTATACGCTGCGAGATCAGCATAAACTGGAAATGTATAGCTTGATATGTAGCCGTGTGTACATGTAAATTCCTCTTATAAACACTGGTCAGCAAATAAACCGAGCCACCCGCTACCTAGGAACTCTGATTCGATTTTCTCAAAAAGTATAAAACTTACAACGGAATGGTAGCGGAAAACTTTTTCTTATTTATTATGTTAAAAATAAATAAGAAAAAGTTTTCCGCTACCATTGCTATCCTACACTCTACCATCACAGATCATTTCACAACACTTCTAGTATTGTCTAAGCAAAAATATAAACAGGCTATACCTAAAACGACTACTTTACTTAACTATGAACAGGCTCTAACACATTTGCAAGAAAAGAACATAAGCGATTTGCTTTTTTGTAATGATCCAGATTATTTTTTGTAATGATCCAGATTATTTTTTGTAATGATCCAGATTATCTATGTAAACTCTTGTTGCAATCTCTTACCGATACTATTAACTCTAACACTACTACTATCAATATTCCTAGCAGCAAACGCATTATCAAACCATGGATCACTACAGGTATCTTGCGCTGCATACAGAATCGTAATAAACTTCAAAGGAAGCTTCGTCTTGTCTTGACCCAGATAATGTAATACAAAAAATAACTTACACACGATATAGAAATTAATGTAACAATTTACCAAAAAGGTTAAAAAGAAAATACGAAAAAGAGCTTCTTTCAAACTCAATAAAAAATTCAAAACAACTGTGGAAACATATTAAATCTATAACATACACTAATAAAACAGATAATCAAAATACAGAATTGCTAAACTTAAAGTCATCGCCCTCCGAATCTATAAATTTCATTAATAATTATTTTGCTAATATAGGCTGTAAGCTAGCTCAGCAAATTCAACCTGAAACTGCGAATTGCCCTACTCCACTCAGTGATGCACTCACACAAGCTAATTCTTTTGTGCTTCTCGAAACTGACTGTGATGAGGTACATAGAACTCTAATGAATCTTAGGTCCAACAGCGCTTCGGGCTGGGATAACATATCCACAAAGTTTTTAAAACACACCAGCATTGTAGTGGTCCCCATCATCACAGACCTTGCAAATCTGTGCTTTTCGAAAGGAATTTTCCCGGCCCCGTTAAAAGAAGCTATAATCACGCCAGTGCACAAGGGTGGAGATAGAGACGATATCAGTAATTATAGACCAATTTCAGTCTTAACTGCTTTATCAAAAATTATTGAAAAACTAATAAATACTAGACTACTAAATTATTTGAGCACATTTAATATATTATCCGACTCGCAATACGGCTTCAGAAGAAATATGTCTACGGAAGATGCTGTTAGTGCTCTATCCTCTCTAATAACCAAACATCTAGATAATGGACAAAAGTGCCTCACTGTCTTTTTAGACCTCAAAAAGGCGTTTGATACCGTCTCTACCACTATCCTTGTAAACAAACTGGAAAAGATTGGTATTCGGGGAATAGCTCTTGACCTTTTAAAGGACTACCTTTCAAACAGGACACAAAGTGTGAAGATTGGCCAGCACATCAGTGGCTACGCGGCGGTATTGTACGGAGTCCCTCAGGGGAGTGTATTGGGTCCAACCCCTTTTTTTAATATATATAAATGACCTCTGCAGTATGATTATACCCAATGCTAAAGTTTTCTCCTACGCCGATGATACAGCCGTTGTCTTCTATGGGAGCTCTTGGCACGATGTCAAGCATCATGCTGAGACAGGTATTTCTCGTGTCGCTGATTGGCTAAAATTCAACCTCCTAACGCTAAATGCCTCCAAAACTAATTTCATATGTTTTAGCATTTCTAAGCGTAATGAACCAACTGATGATTTTGGTATCGTTATACATACATGTAAGGGTGAATACGGCAATAATTGTAACTGCCCAAGTATTCGAAAAGTTACCGAAATTAAGTATTTGGGTGTAGTAGTGGATAATAGGCTATCCTGGTACCCTCATGTAGAACATGTTACCGCCAGAATTAGAAAGTTAAGTTGGTTGTTCAAAACCCTAAGACATGTTGCGCCAATGGTAAAAGCAAACAAAAACTGCCCGTCTAAAAATTTACTCACTCAAGTTTACCTTGCACTTGTACAATCTGTGCTCGGATACTGTATTCCGGTTTGGGGAGGTACAGCAAAGACCAAAATGATACAATTAGAACGAGCACAACGCGCACTCCTAAAGATTATGCATTTTAAAAGACTTAGATTCCCTACTGTAGACCTTTATCACATTAGTGATGTACTCTCTGTCAGAAAGCTGTACATAGTCCAAACAATATTAAAAAAGCATAAGTCTTTGCCCCTTAATGTGGGTATTACCCCGAAAAGAAGGAAGTTCAGCATAGCAGATATACCATCAACTAAGACCAAATTTGCATGTAATCAATATCGTAAACGATCCGCTCAATTGTATAATAGAATAAATAAAAAGATAAATATACACTCGAAAAATAAATATGACTGTAAAGAAACACTAATTAAGTGGATAAAACCACTTACGTATGAAGACAGACACAGAAGCATTGTTATAACACGGAATTATTCACATACTCACAGACACACACACCCAATTACACTGACAGACACGCTCATACACATACACACACACACCCTTACACACACACACACACAAACATACAACACATACACGCACACTCACAACCTTTAAGTATACTCTTTAATTTTTTTCTTCTTTTAATTTCTTATTTTGGGTAGCCTGGACTTAATATTCTTTTACATTTTAAAAATATTGTGTTAATTATCACGCTATACAAAATAGGGAGGGGCGGAGTCTTCTACTACAGGCATTATTTGTCTAAAAGAAGATTCCGAACACAACAATTTGTAAGACCAATTATTTGACACAATAAATTTTATTTTATTTATTTTATTATATTATTTACAAATCAAAGTTTTACCTACAAAAAGTGCGTTTCATGGTGATTAAAATTACTACAAATTAATTCGAAAGTACCGTCAACTCACATTGTAATCAAGCAACAAACACAATGCTAACGATTTGCTCTGTTTTCATCAGAGTTTGAAATTAGCGTTCTTTTTCTCTACAATGAGGGTAGTCGGATATTTCTTATCATTTCTTTAGTTTTTGTCCATCGTTTGCTCAGACGCGCGTGTTTTTGCTACTTTTTTCGATTAATAATGGATACAGCACCTCAGGAAGCAGCTCAAGCTGTAGCATTACTTCAAGCAGGCATTGCGCAACGTGAAGTCGCTCGAAGGCTTCGAATCAGCAGATCTTCGGTGCAACGAGTTTACAGACGATACCTAGAGACTGGAGCATTCGATCGCCGTCCAGGTACGGGCAGACCTAGGGCTACATCAGCAGCAGATGATCGTTATATCCACCTTACTGTTCTGCGAAATCGCCACCTCAACGCAGTTCAAGTCCAACAAAGTCTGCGTGACGAACGCCAAGTGGTCATAAGTTTAGATACCGTCAGAAGGAGACTTGCTGAACGGAACCTGACCCCAAAAAGAGCTGCAACAGGCCCAGCATTAACGGTAGCACACCGTCGAGCACGACTTGAATTTGCTCGAGAGCATAGAGATTGGACATTAGAGCAGTGGAGTAATGTACTCTTCACTGACGAGACCAGGGTGAGTCTACATGGAAGTGATCGACGTCAGAGAGTATATCGTCGCCCTGGAGAACGTTATTCTCAGTGTTGCATCGAGGAAACTGTTGCTTATGGAGGAGGATCTGTAATGGTCTGGGGCGGCATCTTGTTAACAGCACATACAGCGTTAGTTTTCATCGAACCGACGGGCCGTACACGTGGACTGACTTCTCATCGCTACATTACTGAAATCCTCGCAGACCATGTGGTACCTTACGCAGGATATATCGGGCAGGATATGCAATTGATGCATGATAATGCCTCATGTTGCTCATGTGGTGACCCAGTATCTACGCGACGTCAGCATTCGTACGATGGACTGGCCAGCTCGAAGCCCGGACTTGAATCCGATAGAACACTTATGGGATGAGCTGATTCGTCGGGTTTGAGCCCGGGTACCTGCTCCAACAAGGCTTCCAGAGCTGCGAATCGCAATTGAAGAGGAGTGGAATACAATTCCTCAAGATTTTATCGTCAGGCTCGTAAGGTCGATGAATACAAGGATGCTGGCAATTATCCGAGCAAGGGGAGGGAATACGGAATATTGATCAAAAACTTTTTTTGATTTTATCTTTGTTTTTGGCTTTAATTTTTTTTTTTCACTTTATCATTACTAACGATTGTCACGACTGGAAAACGACTCTTCTTTGTAATATCCTTAATAAACACTGAAATATTGATTAAACCCAATGAGTTTCCTTTCATTTTAATCACCATGAAACGCACTTTCTGTAGGTACAACTTTGATAATTGTAGGTTTTTTAGTTTTTGAGAAAATCGAATTAGAGTGCCTAGGTAGCGGGTGGCTCGGTTTATTTGCTGTCCAGTGTATTATTCGAATCGGACCTTTCGGTTAAAAGTTACGACGGGTATAAAAAATGCTAAGAGTAAGAAAAATGCCGCGGTGTGAGCGAACAGCACGTGCAAATTTAGTTTTTTGTGGGTTAACATAGGATTTACTACTTTTAATCCCGATAGTACGTTCCCGTCAGTGGCGTGCAGTGGTTCTCCAAAGAGGGTAGGCCACGCATACTGACACCAAAAAAAAAAACTAATTCGCGCAACGTCACAGCGCGGCTCTACATACAAGAACTCACCACATTATTCAAGGATTAAAAAACGATTTTCTAACGATGCAAACAGAAGAAAGATTCGGCCGCCTCAAATATCATAACCAAGTGGGTGGGTGATAATTACAGAACACGTCACTTACAAGATATCCGAAGTCATGAATTATCATATTTTTGGATAAATTCTCGTAATTCGGGCACACATATACCTTTAGACACAACTTGAATCTTATCATTAAACGACCAGTGCGACTAACCTATCCTAACCAACACATTATCGGCGCAAACTTCACAACAGAACACCATTCTTAGGTAAATAAACAAATAATAACACAACACATAATCTTTACACTACTTTACGTTTCAAAACCAATTACTTATAACTTAATAAGATCCAAAACAGCAAAACATTCAAGATCACCATATAAATTACGTGTCACTGTCACATGAAACAAACACTACCAATTAAAATTGTATCACTGTCATACCGTGTTCTTCCACAAAAGGGACTATCATATTTTGCCGGATAACACTGACACACTAGACTGTGTTGCCGAAACTTATTTTCCTAACTCCCCACAAACCAAGCGAAATTTCCCAAATATGAGAAGAAAAATAAAAAAATATGAAGTTTTTAATTACTCTTATAGGGCTTTTGCTATTCCTTACAATTTATAATTTTTTGGAAGGTATTAATTCAACAATACCCTTTTTTTTTTAATTGTCTCTAGTAGTCTGGTAGTCATGAAGGAAACTTCCCCGCAATTCGGGCAATTGCCCAAAAATTGGGAACCCTGGTCTTCAATATTTTTCATTCATTAAATCTTCACTTTACACACAACCAATGAGGACCAAGCTCCTGCCGCCGGAGTTACGCCCCTAATTTAAACCATTTCACTATTGTGTGCCGTTCATACACACGAAAGTATACACGAGTGTGCGTAAATTTATGAACGAAATGTAGGCGAAAGGAATCCTTGCCTTGCGTACGTAAGCTCCGTCGAACTGTGAGTCACGTGGCGTCTGCGACAAGTTGCTATAAGAGTTTTAACAGGAGTTTAACTTTTTTTTTTATATTTTGTGTTATTGTATTACATAGTTAAAATAAATGCATTTGGCGTTGTTGGTAGGGTAGGCTAGGCCTAATTGCCTCTATGGACGGCACGCCCCTGGTTCCCGTGGGATATTTTCCGACATCCACGCGTGCGAAGCCGCGGGCAAAAGCTAGTTAGTAAAACACGGAAGTATTACTCTTACAAAAACAAAAAGCACTCGCCCCAATATGATGCTTCATAGAATAGACTACTCTTTATTATGTACACCATAAAAATTACAGATATAAATGTTGAAATTTTACAAGGGGTGGCACAATGGGCGGTCTTATCGCGGCTTCATCATCATCATTCCAGCCGAAAGACGTCTATTTCTCGACATATGCATCTTCTAAGGATTGACTATGAATGAATAGATTGAAAAGACTGATCAGAATGCAACTACGGCCACGATGCGAAGGGTTTGTTCAAATTCATGGCCCACATATTGTGAAAGTACAATTATTGTATAGGATACGATGGGGATGGGACTGACATAGGTACGCTATGCGTAAAAGTCCCTAAAAAAATAAAGAAAAAATTGTAACTAGAGACTTGAAAGAGAACTTGAAATATCTCGTAAAAACCAAAGCCAGGATTGTACTCTACAATTATGCAACTCGGTCGATGATATTAGAATGTAAATCGTGAGAACTTCTGCTTCAGAGTATCAAATGTGCTTATAGTAATTTAAATCTCCATATGAACTTTGTAATGCATGTTTTTTTATGTCATTCGTTGTTTGAGGTCGCAGACTCGCAGCTAGCGTTAAGGTCAAATAAGATGATGGGAAAACAAATTACAGAACAGCCTGAGTACTTATGTCACCAGCCTATTCGAAGCACACAGCATATCCATTTACACTCACGAATTAGTTAGAGAAACCATTTTAATTGGTACACCGAAATCTTAGTCACAGTTTCACAAATTAAGAATGACCCATGCTGCCCAATTCTCTGAAATCCTAACACATTAGGCCACTTAGACGGATTAATTAAAGCATTCATAGATGTGATCCAATTCTATAAAGCCACTGAACTCAAGAAAAGATTAAGTAACGAAGGGTAAGGAGACAAAGAGTATCATATTTCTTAAGTGGTGACTGAATCTATTGAGAACTCGTTAACTACTCGTTGAACTATCTTCGCTTCGTGCTATTTTTATTCCAATAAAGGTCAATTAGTTTGTTGTCTAGGATAGTCATTTTCACACTGTACCCGAGGCAGTTACTGGGTCAACTGATCCAATCGTTGTTACATTACCATAATATTGTTCTCGATTGTAGAGAATTCGAGAAAATTCTGTTGTGAACTTGTAACTTTTAACCTCTACCAATTCCGTAATCTTGTACCTATTACGTTTGAAGGTCACACGCAGAGGTGAAGCGTTATTAACTTATTATTGTCGAAAGGTCCAGAGAGAGTTATTGATTTTCTTAGCGGTAAATAAACCCGTAATCTTCCACCCAGAAAGGTCACTAAGCGGCCCGTAATAGTCTTATCAATAGTTATACATTTGAGATTAGCTCTCCGCCTGTAAAGTGGTATTATTTTGAAAAATGAGGTATCTCGATCGATCCGTCTGCGTCCGGATTAGGTCGCCGGAGCGCCAGACTGAATAACAATGCTAACAGCTTAAGCCAATTCAGGAGCTAAATTCAAGATAGTCAATATAATAACTGGAAGTCTCCGCCGCAGCCACGTTGCGTCTTTTCGATTGGACCCCTTTTAACCTGTTAAGCCCAAGTCATAAGCTGTCCTTGACCAATTAAAGGGTTCCTTTAGACAGATTCCTTTTGTTGGCACTGCGCTTAGGGTGCAATTGGCCAAGCTGTGACGTCATCCCTACTTCTTGGTACACATGATTAACATGAAAAAGGCATTTTGTGTTCTTAATAAAAATTGTTGTAGTCGGTCGTTTGTCATTTTTATGGGAGCGTCTTCCGTTTCATTTTAATTATTTATTCTTTCCCAGACAGGTCTTGGCCTTTCGGGCCTAAGAATGCTATTGTTTCTTACGTATTACATTACGTGTTGGTTGGAGGAAAATAAATGTTACGAAACTAAACACACCTACATAACTAATTAGAAACGTTCTTATCTTTATAAAACACTAATTATGCATAGGCATCGACAGGTGTCGACGCACTTGACAACTAGCGTATATGAATTGAATCACTAATCGAGCGTCAACCAAAACAAGGATAAGATGATCCGCGCGTCATCTGACGCTAACTGACCTGAATTTTATGACGTCACAAGTCACATAATATCTCCTGACAAAGTATCGTAAATTCACGACACTTGACATATTCGATTACAGTTTTCGTCCGCGGCTTTCGTAACAAAATAATGGTTTATTATCAGGTCAAGTGCGGTAAATAATAATTTTGTTACGCTGTCCGACCCGGCCTTCGTTGCGAGTACTTGCGAGTGGTGTAATTGTCTTTTTTCTATGCCTGTGGTCTGTAGCTGAAATGCGAAAGTGTTTTTATTGTGTGCCATCACGCACGAGGTGACTAGATGGGATAACAATGACAGGGTTATTTCATGACCTTTCGATTGTGGGAACAACGCTTCTTCCTTATTCTAAAATATCACTGAACCTACCTCCTACAGGTATACTGCTTTGCTACGGACTCCGACGGGAAGCGGAAACCGTTTTGTTTCCCACCCCCTCCTGTTTTCGCTTTCGATTAATTTCGTTGCGAACTCAAGACAGTCTAATGAGTTCTTTGGCAGACGACGTTTTTATCTTATTGATTTTACCTTTTAGACTGCCTTAGTTGCAACTTGCGTCTTTTTTGGTCTGAATCTGCATAAGACTTTTCCTTAGGGAATTTTTCAGTCTCGAGATCTTATTGAAATCGGATTGGCGCTAATACTGTAGAGCCAATAACTCACTAGAGTCGTATATTTCTCGATTTTACCAACTCCCATTTAGACACCATAATAATTTCGGCCTCTCGATGTTCCTTGATTTAACGATATCTCATCAAATTCTCGAGTCGTTTACGCCCCGGGAAATTGTAGTCTAATGAATTGTAGATTTCCAATAACAGGATTGATCATTACGAGCACAATAAATTGAACACGCTTTTGCGATGTGGCTATATCGCTTGATGGTCTGATTTCACATTTTAAACGAAAGCGTGAGTTGTTTCAGTGAGAACACCGTTGATGGCAATCTACCTTGGTATTGCTACACGGAATAATGTTTGTACCTAAACAATTTTATCATCGTGACAGTTTTCGCGGAGGACGAGATAAATATAGGCGAAACTCAAACTGGTTCGCGTACTTAATAAACTGTGTTACTGCAGCAGAAGTCCCGGGAAATATCCCGGTCCCTATTTTCGGCACGAAATTGTTTGATTTTCATTCAAAATGTTTGCTTTTATCTCTAAAAACCACGATTGAATTAGAGTCGTTAGTGAAGTCTTCACAGCTAGCTGCCCTTGAACTGCCCAAAATTGCTCAAACATCCGCCTTCAATACTCTTAAACAAATTCAAAGATTCTCGTAACTTACGTTGCCAAGTACTTAAGGGACCTCATCCGGGGACCCAGGGCAACGGCCTCAAACCGCAGATCAAATAATATCAGACGAGATCTCTCTCTTAAGATCGGATTACTAAGATAATTTGTAAACTCCACAAAAGGATGGACTAGGCCGTGTCAAAAGGTCGCCGCAAATGCCGAGATCTTGCTAATTGTTGGAGCTTTAAAACCACTTTTTGCGCTAAAACTTGTTATACTATTAATTTTGTATCTTAGGTGATGCAATGGGGTTTTCGAATGCTTATAAATTACTTTATATGTTACTTTTAAAATTGAGTTGGTTTTTTGTCTGGGAGGTGTGTCAAGAATAGTGTTGTCATCTATAAAATTTGGCAACCAGGACAAAAAGCGTAAAATCCCCGGATTTTAAAGCACAGAATCCGGACACGACAACACTTAAAAAAAAAATTGTCAGTACCTATATATAATTTACATAGTCATAAATAGTTTATATATTAATTTTCAAACAAACTTTTAACTAAATTAAGTCATATTTCATCGTAATCAGTGACAAAACAGAACATTCTTAAAGTTTTAAGAAACCTTTTCGAAATAGTAGTATTGACAATCTTAAATTATTATTTTAGCTAAACAAAAAAACATATACTGTCAACAAAAAAAAATCTTAAAGTTACAGAACTTATAAAAGACCATTTTGGTATTCAGTGTTACGTTTTTTTTACTGTTTTAATAAATTTAATAATTATCTTCTTAAAGTTTTCATCAGCAGCCATATTATGAACATACACAATCCCTAAGAAACTTAAGCCAAAAGTCTTCTTAAAAGTTAAGCAACAAAATCGCGAGTCGCGCTGCGGCCCAGCGGCGACCAAAAGCCAGAAAAATTCAAACTCGGACTACAAAATGAAACCCCGCCCGGACGCTTCCCGGACGCCCTCTAAACTAGGACAAATCCGGGGAAACCCGGACGGATAGCAACCCTAGTCAAGAAGCTGAGTAAATTGATCTGAAAAAGGGTGTCCCGTAAAATAACGGATAACCTTGAAATAGCATATAAGGTCTTTTGTATATTATACAAAAGACCTTATGACCTTCTAAAACAAATACAAATAAAAATATATCCCAAGTAGTACACACGGCTACATATCAAGGTATTTCCAGTATAAGGTGACCTCTAATAGTACGGAAATCCTATACAATGCGAGATCAGCTTATACTGGAATTTATAGCTTGATTATGTAGCCGTGTGTTCCTAAGATTTTTTACTAACTTTTTTTACCTTATTTTACATTCTTCTTCACCACGACCACAAATGGATGAATTCCATCGGTTATTTGTTGTTGTAATATTGTACATATGGGAAATCATCAAATAACTTCTCCCGCTCTGGGCGGAGCGGGAGGGTGTGTCAGACTCTTACTGACTAAAACCCACCCGTATTCCTTCCGTTGCCTGTGTTGCGGGGGCTTCGGTGACCTATTAGTACCTTCCCGCGACATCTTGGGCTACTTGAGATATATTTTTTGTATTTTTTTGGAACGGCCATAAGGTCTATTTTATGCTATTTCGAGGTTATACATTTTTTACGGGACACCTGTGTATTGCAAATTTTCGGCTGGTAACAACAGAATTAGGCTGTCGCTCACGTCCGTTAATCGGTGACCGATTTTTGTAGGAGAAAAATATGACTTACTGATAGCAGCAGTAGTGCATCGCACACGTCCTACAAAAAGTCGCTCGTATAAATGTCAATTTGAATCGGCCCGATAATCGGCTCTACAAAAAGTCTGACGTATGCGAGCACCCTTAATTAAATTTCACCATTCTTAAACATACAGTGACGGTTTACCGGTTCTCGGTAATTATATCAAGTGAACAGGGAAAAGCTTTACCTCGAAAATTGGATGAACTGATCATCTCGATTTTGTAAATATTTATTATTTATTGTTATATATTTAGCTTTATTCCTTTGCTGAATATTTGCTAGTAGTTGATTGGAAAGAACATCCAGTTACTATGTAATATAATATTAACTTTGTCATCATTTTCTAATGTTACCTAAGGTTACAAGAGACATCAAATCGATTAAATGTTCACGTTTAATGTTGCTTCAGAGTTATTACCGCACAACGGCACTATGGCGGCACATAATGGATATCAATTAAAGATTTTACTGCGTAAATAAGTTAGCTTTTCACTCAACTATATAGTGTCATAATTAATTTATTCAACTTCGTGGATGTTTACTTGGGATGATGTTGGGGGCTTGTGGCTAAGTAATAACAGCCGCACGGGTCGATCGATCAGGTTAAGCTACGCTTGCCGCGGTTGGTCCGTGGATGGGTGACCATCTTTACATACCAAGACCCCTCCGTGTCTCGGAAAACAAGTTAAGCCGTTGGTCCCGGCTGTCATTTGTAGATCTTTGACAGTCGTTAGGTACGGGTCGTCAGAAGCTCGAAAGTCTGACAACCAGTCTTACCAAGAGGTATCGTGTTACCCAGTAAAGTCGCTCCATGTGAAATACTGGTATTCAGCTGTATCCGGAAAGACAGAAAGCCAACAACAACATAGTTGGAAAAAGGCTAGGCAGATGATGATGATGGTGGATGTTTACTTGTTACTCGAGCTTTGGATGGACCGTAACATTTTCGACGGATTATAAACCCGTCGAAATAATTTCGCCGACATCCCTTTAAATTATGATGTTATGTCGTGTGGGCTAAATTACTACGACTAAATGGAGTATTGGCTATCGAAGTATAATGGTATTAGAGAACACAGGTGTTTGTTAGTCCACATGCTCCAAATATAATCTATCTGGGGTCTAATGATATTATATGTGAAGTTTGGAGTGGTGTTTCAGCATACTTGATAATGTTTGAAGCTGTTTCCAAGTGGTCAACCGATATTCGATCTTAATGTTAATAATAAAAGTAGGTTAAATATCTAAGTAATGATACGAGTGGTTATGTGGAAAATGAATCCGCTGTTAATAAAATAATCATGTGACATGTCCAAATTGTGTCTGGAATTCCTATTGGACTCGTATTACATTATTAACATCTGTTTTATTTATCTCTGACCGATAGGCGAGGATATTTAGTTTACTATGTATATTATTGAAATTGTGATTAGCGACCTTGTTTTGGCGACAAAAATATTGTATGGAATGATAGTAAAAACAATGACTGATAAGACAACATCACCTTCACTATAATTTTCCCGGCCATATTTTATCGCTTTAACACAAGTCACGGCTACACGACTCGCGGTTGGTCTCAGGCACAATTATTTCATCTGGAATGTCAGAATCACTCCATTCTTGGTACTGGTCGGCTTTTCGAATTTTGTACTGAGAGTATTTGTCGATACCATTGCGCCATACGGAAAAACTTTTGTGATAGAATTCTAGCCAATCCATTATGTAAAAATCTCACTGCTGAAATTCCACATGATGCTAGGGATTGACACCTCACTTGAAGCTCGCTTTACCTAAGCTTTCACTCCAAGATTTTAACAGAATAAACCGACTATTCTTTTACAGAAGCCAGAATGTTAAGCATCTTTTCTTTCTCTTTTCAGATCTAGTCCACTGCACAAACGAACCCAACGTGTCGATACCACAGCTCGCCAACTTGCTGGTCGAGCGCACACAGAACACCAATTGGGTGGTGGTGTATAAAGCTCTAATAACCGTACATCATCTACTAGCATATGGGAATGAGGTAAGCCATGCTTCGACTAATAATTCTGAATAATAGAACTACTCTGTGACACGTCAGGAAATTACTACCATCATACTTATCTGTGCAACAACACTGCTGTGTTCCACATGATAATTATTTTGAACTTGGTCTCCAAGGTTCGCCTCGTTTCGGCGGTGGTAACCATCAACTAGCTGGACTGTAGTCCTGTTCATCATTCTCCTGCCCTTATCCCAATGAGTTTGGGGATGACACAACATGTCTTCTTCCATACTTCTTTATTATTCCTCATCCCTTTCTAGACATATCATCTTCCACACAGTCTTCCTCCATCGTTTCTGTGGTCTTCCCCCTACCCTTATAGCCATCCATATTCACACTCAAAACTTTCCTTACGATTTTTTTTTACAGTTGTCCTGTTACCATACAAATTTTAAGCTATTTACTAACATCCAACTAGTCTTGTAACTAACTGCCTGTCATACCATATGTCTCTCGTCAGCTAAAACGAGTGCACTGTTTCAAACGAAAATGTATCTCCAATGAAATTGTTCACTGGAGTTACGCCGAATTTCCGTCAGAGTGCACATCAAACGGGTACAAAGCTGTAGCCGCTGTGTACCATCTATTAGCACAAGGAAATTAGATATACCTATCTTTGGTTTTTGTGGTAACAAGATCGGCCATGTTCTCGTATTTTGGACTTGATGATTCAAAAAAAATAACTAGTTCTCTTTCAGAGGTCAATATTGAAACTGCTTTGTTCTTTTCAAATGTAATTAAAAAAATACGCATGATAATCATTGTGGTATCGTGGGAAAAAGGGTACAGACTACCTACAGTCAACCCTACACTTCCAATGGCTGCATTAATTAGGCCCTACTCAGATAGGGGCGTTTCACCCTTTGTGAGTCACAGTCCTAGTACCTACCCGAAGCATTACTGGGAATTTTTAGTAATGGAAACACCTGGAAACACCCAATTGCATTTCATCCCGAATTTGTTTTAAATTCAAGGGCATAAGAAGTTCCTATTGTGTCAATGAGAGGACGGAATTAATTGGAAGATGAATTTCTTTTATATGACGGGTGACTCGTTGCATTTCATAAACTGTTTACGTGTTCTTTTTAGTATCAACACGCGTTTTCTCCAAATAATTTCAAAGGCTTCTCATGTATGGGGCCATCTGTTGATATGATGGAAACTGTACATTTTTATAGCTACGTAATTATTGGGCTTAGGATGTGCACTGTTAAACACGTATAGATCTAAGTGATTTATGTAGTGAGATAAACCTATATTTGACAGGCAAATTGATGAGAAAATGTGAGTATGTTGGTGGATGGTACTCATCCGTCAGAGATATAATCCCTACTCAAGTTTCCAATGATATTCGCTCGAATTCAAGAGAGCTTTTGATTTGAATATCTCGATTTTGTTTGCGTTAATATTAGGTACGGAACTACGGAGCGAAAACTTCCCAACAATTCTATATTTAGGCATTTTACCAAGGATGTGGAATTTCAAGGCTATAATTTGCTCAAAGCGTGGATTATTATTCGCATAGTCGTAAACGCAGGTATTGTTTGTCACTTAATTTATGTATTTATGCGTGCTTATTCTCACGTGAACAACTGTATGTAAGTACTTTGTGAATAAAACCCAAGTTTTAGTATTTATCAATGAGTCACGATTTTACCGGTATGATTTAGACCAGGGATTCCCAAATAATTTTGGGCAAGAGACCCCTTTTCCAAAATGAACTGATACCTCAGACCCATAGCCTTTTTTTTTCATCTTGTACGAATTTGTGCACGCTTTTCGATTTGTTGAGTTTTATATAAGTATAACAATGACTAAAATATTAGTCATTCTTATAACAAGTTGGTACACGTAACACAACTTATACAGTATCTTGTAACACAACTTATACCGTATCTTGAAAGTTTCAAATAAGAACTTGTGTTAATTAATAAGGGTCAATTTTTAGACCTCCTTGACCCCTAAAATCAGTTTTCGTTTATGTCAACCCATAGGAAACCGATTTCGACCCCAAGGGGTCGATATCTTCCGACGTTTGGCTCCCAAACTGGAGCGGGCGGGCGCTGCATTGAAGCGGCTCCTGCCCAATCTAGGGGGTCCAAACGCCTCCTGCCGGAGGCTCTACGCGGGGGTCGTGCGGTCCATGGCCCTCTACGGGGCTCCTGTATGGGCGCGCTCTCTGGCGCTGCGGCCAGCCCGCCGGTTGAGCGCGGCCCAAAGGGTCATGGCCATCCGGATGGTCCGAGGATACCGCACGGTCTCCTGTGAGGCAGCGAGCCTCCTTGCCGGATTGCCGCCATGGGATCTGGAGGCAAAAGTCCTCGCGCACGTATGGGAGTGGCGCGAGGAGGCGAAACGCCGGGGCGTAAGTCCGCTGCCGCGAGAAATCGTGGCACAGCGGACGGAGCTCCGGCGGGATCTCATGGCGTCATGGAAAGTACGGTTGTCGCAACCCAGTGCTGGGCACGCCACGATTGCGGCGATAAGTCCCCTCTTTGAGGAGTGGCTGGAGAGGCGCCACGGCGTCCTCACCTTCCGCCTGACGCAGGTCCTCACCGGACACGGCAGCTTCGGGAGGTTCCTGTGTCGAATAAGGCGGGAAGAAACGTCCGGGTGTCACCACTGCGTGGATCGCCCAGAGGACACGGTGGAGCATACGGTGGAGGTCTGCCCGGCTTGGGCAGAGCACCGCCGTGTCCTCTTGGAGGCGATCGGCGGCAGAGACCTCTCGCGTCCGGCCCTGGTTCAGGCCATGGTACGGAGCGAGAGGGCATGGGCAGCCGTCACCTCCTTCTGCGAAGCAGTAATGCTCGCGAAGGAGGAGGCGGGACGGTTGAGGGAAAGGCAAGTTTCGCGCCCTCTCGCCCCTAGCCGCCGCAGGAGACGCCCAGGGCGTCGGGAATCCCGGGCGGATTTCCGGCCACCGTAGGCGCGGGCTTGCGGACGGTGAGCAATGGGTAGCTCACCGTCCGGTAAGGACCAGGCCCGGGTCGACGGCGCGTTGTATTCCACGCGCGCCTCAAAGAGATGTCGTCAGCACATAGTAGGGGTCCACTAGGGCCGATGCCTGCCGGGGTCGCGGGAAGGTACTTATGGGTCACCGAGGCCCCCGCAACACAGGCAACAAGAAGGAATACGGGTGGGTTTTAGTCAGTAAGAGTCTGACACACCCTCCCGCTCCGCCCAGAGCGGGAGAAGTTATTTGATGATTTCCCACCCAAAAAAAAAAAGGGGTCGATATCGACCACTTTGGGAACCCCTGATTTAGACTTATGAGGCGAACACTTCTTTAGATGGAAGAATACACAGACAGACATACAGCTATTTCCGGCTGGTCGATATTAAACGAAACCAGAATTGCAGAAAGAAAAAAAAACAATTATGATTTACACTTCTATTCAGTCTTGGTTTAGCAACAAGAAATCGAATCCTAGTTGTCTTGATTAAATATTGGTTTCGTTTCTGATTCGATTCTTGCTTCCATAATCACAATTTGCTATGATGTTACACACATTACATTAATATTCGAACGCAACGAGATTCTCCCGTCTGCTTATCTAATTCTAATGTAATTCCATTCCATCTTCCCTTTACAGCACTCTTGGGACGCTCTCACATTTGCGGTGAAATATCTACGAAGTATATTTTCAATCAGCCCTTGCACTTGACCTCAATACCTTAAAGATAATAATAATCAATACTTCGTCTAGATGAGTAGATCAAAGCATAGGCCGTGAACCCGATATTGATTAATGTGAATCATTCGATTTCTCGCCATATCAAGTCACGGATGACGGTCAAGACGTCTATCAGCACTTCGGGAATCATCGCGTTGTTTAGAAACTTTTTAACGTCATTTCATGGAACATACCAATGTTTTGCCCCCTTATCTGAATAACACAAACCAGCTGGCAACAACTGAAAACTTTAATGAAATAGCCGTCTGCGCATTCCATGAATCAAAACTGCTTATCTGACCCCGGATATCGTAAACTTTTTATCGTTTTTATGGAATGACATTTCATTCATTAATTTTGTTACTAAGGGAAATAAATTCTATTGATGAAGCCAGTGGACCGAGAAAGGTCGTTATTAGTTCTTTCATTGAAAAGTAACCCGGCTGGAATCGATTCAGCTTACTCTCATGAATATGATGCCCTATTTTCATGTGGGGAATGGGGGGGCGATATTGGCTGCTAGGAGTCGTACTTTTTTATCCAAGCTAGACTTCAATAGTTTGAGATAAATATAAATGTCAATTCGAATACCACATTACGTCCTTGAGAAAAAATTGACACAGTTATAAAAGAGAACGTCTTTAATGATGCAGTATCTTCTCCATATCAATCAGATGCCTCTCGTGACCTCTGACAAACAAGGTAGTTAATCAGCCAGACCGCAGACGTGTATTTCGTAACACAATGACAGGCGAGAGGTGGGGCTCTACGTAATAAGCACCTCGATATCTTTACACAAAAAATACGCCAGAGCACTGACAGTTAGTTGCAGTGTTGCCAAGTGCGAAAAAAGTTAACAGTGTTTCTGAAAGGATGAACACATCACGCGCGGGTGTTTTTTTTGAATTGTCAGATATGAATAGCGGTGTTCTATTTTAACCACTTTTTTTATTCGCGACTAGATAAACGAACTACCCACATAGAGTTTGTTTACGTGATGAAATATACGTAACTTGTTTATTGGCAGTATGTCTGTACTTTGTACTAGTCGAAGCTCTGTTTACTACACCGTATTATGTATTGATCACCTTCGTGGTCGCATAGATTGGAAATAACGTAATATAAAATGTTTGTTTTTTAAAAATTGTGTCAACGGTAAATGTATTTTCATAGTTACACGAGCCAAACCGGAACAGGTTGATAGAAATTATTTTTGCTGTTGTTACACAATTTTTTTTTATCCGAACACGTGCCTTATCAAATATTAATTTACCGCGTCACGCCTACGGCTATTAATTTTCCGTACAAATAGCGGCGCAAGCGCAACGAAGTACATAATACCATTATGTAATTTATTTCGGATATGTTAGCAACTATTCGAGCATTCCTTCATCGCCTAAGTATGAAAGTATCCTTGAAATGGTTCTCCTAGTAACCTGTTGCTAGATCTTACGATGTCATTCTTAGAAAGTGGTCTTGAGATAACAACAGCCCTTATTAGATGTTTTAATAAAATATTTTCGAACAATAATTCCCGAAATCCCGATCATTCGCTTCACGGTCGTATAAATGGATCACAGATTACAAGTCAACAAGATGTTGCTACTTTTATTTCTCTGTTCGAAAGAATAAATTACCATAGTTTGCCTTAAAATCATCATCATACACTATCCCAATTTTTTGTGGTCGGCACAGCACCTTGTTTTCTTGCATATGTTGCTTTTAGCCGTCAGCTAATTGTTCACTTCCTAGCCGTATCATCTTTCAAACAATCCATACATCTTTTCTTTGGTCTGATCTTTCTTGAATTATCAGTCTTAATTCCCACGATGCATTCACTTGTTGCATTGTGACAATCTAATTAAAGAGGATATCAACCAGCCTCATCTGAAACTCCCACCTTCGTTCGCAGTTATTAAAACATGCACTTATCGAGCAGAGAGCAGTGGTGGCCTCGACTTACGTCGTGGACGACCTGAGATGATTGAAAATCAATCATCAGGTCGTGGTTTCGAACGCAAGTGCCGCACTTTCCGTAGTTTATTTCATCACCACTGCTCTCAAAACTGTGAAGGAAATCATGATGAAACCGGCATGTCCTAGCACCAAAAAATCCAAGACATGTTACACTCACCTGGCCGCACGTGGTGGATTACGGCCCAATCCCTCTCACAGAAAGGAGACATTTGTTCAAGCTGTGGGAATGGAACGTTATAGGCTTATTATGCTGTGTTATACTTTATAACTAACTACGTCATGAAACGGAAAACCAACAATTAAAATACTGAATACAGTCTTTCATTAAAAGGTTCCTACACAGTAACTGGTGATGTAGTTTGACAACAAAGTTAATTTGTCTGAAATTATAGGCATTGCCTGACGGAATTTCCTAATAAATATGGAATCGAGGAAATTGTAGGGTAGGTAGTCATATTCATAGGGCGGTTTGCATTTTTGGCTAAAAACAGCTATGATAAAGCCGCGTTGACACAATCAAAGTACGCTTGAACAAAGTAGATTTGACGACTACTTGGACGTTTTTTTGATCGTGGCAACACTGACCAAAGCGCACTTGGATTATGGTTCTAATTGCAGCTTTTGCACTACTAACAAGTAGGCTCTTTTGTTAAACATACTGGGGATTAAGAGTATCATATTATTTATAATTATGGACTGTGCTCTATAATACCTGAATAAACTTGTAGACCGATGGCCGAGGTGGACCGATGACCTTGTGAAATCCGCAGAAATCCGCTGGATAAGAAGCACAGAAGTGGTCGAAGTGGAGGTGCTTGGGGGAGGCCTATGTCCAGCAGTGGACGTCTTTCGGATGATGATGATACATGGAGACGATATCATCCTGACTGTCTTCTGCATCAGTAGTTCAGAAAACGAAGAGAGATACAAATTGTCAAATTCGCAAGATATGAGTTCGGTTTAATATGTAACTGTCATATTATTGCTGTCTTTTTTTTTTGGGTGGGAAATCATCAAATAACTTCTCCCGCTCTGGGCGGAGCGGGAGGGTTTGTCAGACTCTTACTGACTAAAACCCACCCTCGGTGACCCATTAGTATTGCTGTGTCTACCAGATTTTTCACGGAATAGAAAATGGATTATCTTGCTGTTTATGAATTTACTGAAACAAACTTGAATCAATTGACTAATACAAGTTTGTAGCACAATTTATTTACATAATCAGCCTATAATGTTCCCACTGCTGGGATACAGGCCTCCTCTCTTTGAGAGGGAGTGGGCCGTAATCCACCACGCGGGTCCAGTGCGGGTTGGTAGATGTCACATGTCTTCGAATTTTTGGTTTTAGTACATGCCGGTTTCTTCACGATGTTTTCCTTCACCGTTTTGAGAGCAGTGGTGATGAAATAATTTACACAAAGTAAAGCGCCTGTCTGGGTTCGAATCGACGACATACAACTCGTAAGTCGCGGCTGTTACTACTGGGCCACCACTGCTCTAACAATTTATTTATTTATTTAATATTTTAAACACACAAATGTACAGAGGCGGGCTTAATGCCATAGGCATTTTCTACCAGACAACCTTTGGGTATTTAGTATCAATTTTTGCTAGTAATCTTATTATCATGATGTTGCTATGGAACTTGGGGGCGTACACTGTAGGTATTAGATTCCTAATTTATATAATAACCATTCAAAGGGAAATTGTGCATGTGTGTTCGATAACAACAGGTTACTAACACAATATTTTCATTTTAATTATCTTATCACAAGTAAAAGACCGATATAACACATGTAGCACTTAACGTTTTAAACGTGCCAAATATTACAAATACAAAATATTTTTGTTAGCATCTCCTAGTAGGATTTACTGTAACGAGTACTGCAAATAAAACGTCGACAATGTGGCCACTTGTGTCAATAAACGAAGACTATATAAAAGCGAAGTATACATAACATATTACATTATAGAGTGTAACTAAGATTCATCGTAAACAAGTCCAGTATAGCTGGGGGCAAGTCTACTAATTTACAAACGTCGTAATGGTCTCTCTATAGTCAGTTTATGACTGACTGAGATTTGCCATAAAAATCTGTCAAAAACACAATGGAAAGCAAAGTTTAAATTAGTCATTTGTATCTTTGTACACCAAAACAGACATTGGTGCCGATTCCCTTGTTCACAAACTAAACTAAATTTAAGTTCAGTGCATCTTTTTCTTTCTATTTCATTAAGAAAAGGGCAGAAGATAAATTTTAGTTTAGTCCTGTCAAATTAATCAGCGCCTGTCACTACTCCATACAAGTTTAGACGTGATTAAAAACTTCCCTACTAAAATCACGTCAATTTACGTCAAGGGCTGATTAATCTGACAGGACTGAACTAAAATTTGTCTTCTGTCCTTTTCTTAATGAAATAAAAAGAAAAAGATGCACTGAACTTAAATTTGGTTTATGAACAAGGGAATCGGCACCATTAATTTGTTTTGTATAATGATGTTGTATCCAGACCCAGCCGCAATGTGCATAATTATGCTTAATGTTCCTAGGCGTAGAATTTTTTTTTTTCTAACTATGTATACTGCATGTCCATTACTAACTAAACAAATTACCTGATGGCTTAAAAACTCTTAGCCTCAGAATATTTAAATGTAAATTATTTAACTTATAAGCCAATGTTATTATTCGACTGAAGATTTTATGAATGAAATATTCACCTAAATATTGGACATTATTGCCTATAAATCATATATTATATCCTTGACCTTATTGAATTTTGACCTATATATTAATCTCTTTTACAACTATTGTTCAATTTATTTAAATTATCTGTAATTAGAATAATAATTTAATTTTAATGTAATGATGACCCGCAATTAAACTATATTTGTACGCCGGAAAGGGCAGAATATTCTGATCGTAATACACACATAACAACTTTGTACAATATTCTGACAAATAAATGCATTCTATTCTATTCAAATAATGTGGTGTGTTCTGACACACCCTCCCGCTCTGCCCAGAGCGACCTGGCAACACAGGCAACGGGTTGCCTGTGTTGCAAGGTAGCCCTTTCGAACTTTCCCGCGACCCCGGCAGGCATCGGCCCTAGTGGACCCCTACACTTGTGGTGACGACATCTCTTTGAGGCGCGCGTGGAACACAACGCGCCGTCGACCCGGGCCTGGTCCTTACCGGACGGTGAGCTACCCATTGCTGACCTACTAGCGTAACACTATCCAATCACAATCTGAATGATTTTGAAGGATGTTGCTAATCCATTGCTTTATAAGTTAACTGTCTAAATGAAAATGAAAATGAGACCCATTGCTGATGAGAATGAGACAGTGTGTTACACAATTACCCCAGTGATCTAGTATTTATGCCTTGCTGTCCTAGAAAGGACATCATGCCATCGTAAACCGCGACTGTGATTGATATAAAGCTACCCAGCGAAAACTAATCGATTTGTCAAGAGATAATAGCAATAGTCGTTCTGTGAGGGCTTATCTTCGGCATTGCAGGGTGTAGGTACCTACTAAGTGCAAGATTCGCAGACCGCACTCTAACTTTAATTTGCTAATTAAGCGCCTCATATGAATGTGAACGTTATTGATATAACCTTTAATATTCATCTTAATATAAATAAAATAAAGAAAAAAAACATGTTTATTCTGCATAAACAAAACTCATGTCATGTATATACGCACGTGTTCGTCGTACACGCTATTCTCCGAAACCACCCAACCGATTTCAATGAAATTTTGTTAATGTGTATGGTTGGTTCCAGCTTGAAATGTGAGTGTGAGCAAGCGTTTTATGCGAATATACACATTTTCTGTAATTTTTTTTTTTTTTTTGTGTGGGCAATTATCAGTTAACTTCTCCCGCCGCGCTCTGGGCGGAGCGGGAGGGTGTGTCAGACTCTTACTGACTAAAATCCACCCGTATTCCTTCCGTTGCCTGTGTTGCCAGGGGCCTCGGTAACCCTTTAGTACCTTCCCGCGACCATTTTCTGCTACTTAAGAATAAGGTTCATATTCATATTAAAGTCAAAGTGCGACCTGTGAATCTTGCCCTTAGATTAGTCAAGATGATGTTTGGTTGCCAGGCAACTGAATCTTGAAGGTTTGAGAGTAGGAGGGATCGTTACGTCAGTTACCAAAAGCGATGTCGCTTTCTTTGTGACAAAAATAGATCAATGAATCGATTTGAATCTCTAAATAGATGGTTATGTAGAAGGGCAATCAATGTGCCAAATAAAGTCCCAGTTTTACATAAATGTCATCAGAACAGTATTTTGATTTAAAAGGCAAGAAACTCCACGGACACTCGTGGAGTTTCTTGCCTGTTTTTCTCCATAGCTACCTTCTAGAAAGAAAGGAAGAAAATACGTTTGTTTGCGGTAAACATGACACAGCAGGAACACAAATACAAAAAAAGAACAAGTTGGAGGAAAATATGCGTCACATCCACGCAAAACAGCCATCGCTCAGCATAATGCTGCGGCTCTATGCGAGACAGAGCCCCCAGCTCTGGTTTTCTACGCTTTGGAATGGGCAACTGGCTACATCTTTCTGATAGACCGACTTGACAATAAGGGTTTTCTGGCAGCATTGAGAGGTCAAAAGGACTTGTCAAAAGTGTCAAAGCGCCTATATTTTCATTTTCTTTAGTCGTGACTGAATGATGAACGTCATCATATATTTTTTAATTATTGTCCAAATGGAAGACCTCTTGTCAAAGTGGCGCCAACTGGTGGCGTGAATGAAAACCCTCATTCAAAAGTACCTACCTGTAATTGGTTTAATTAAAATACATGCCTTTTTTTTGTGGATGGGAAATCATCAAATAACTTCTCCCGCTCTGGGTGGAGCGGGAGGGTGTGTCAGACTCTCACTGACTAAAACCCACCCGTATTCCTTCCTGTTGCCTGTGTTGCGGGGGCCTCGGTGACCCATTAGTACCTTCCCGCGACCCCGGCAGGCATCGGCCCTAGCGGACCCCAACATTGTGCTGACGACATCTCTTTGAGGCGCGCGTGGAATACGACGCGCCGTCGACCCGGGCCTGGTCCTTACCGGACGGTGAGCTACCCATTGCTCACCGTCCGCAAGCCCGCGCCTACGGTGTTGTTGTTGTGTGTTTTGAGTTTGAATTAGAAATGTTGGTTTCTTTAAAGATATTTACATTGTTTCTAGTTGGGTCAGTTCGACTGCAAACCAATAGCAATGAATATAATATGCGTTGTATAAGGTGTCACTCATCGTTAGAAAAATATACTGGCAGTGACTACGCCAATTATTGTGTCCCTGTATCTTTTGTCGATGAATTAGTAATTGATCTATATTATTGAAGGAGATTGGAAAATTGCTGAGGCCCTTTCAAGGGACAGAGGCTTGATAGAGGTTAATCATATTATTTTGGTACGAAAATATATCCGTTTCATCCCGACCTCGGAGTAGGTGACCCAATCTCTTTCGTGTCGTGGGAGGGATGATTATTTCGGGGATGGTACTGTCCGCCTACATTAAATATATTACCATTACAATACAAACATATTTGCTTAGGTTTTTGAGTATGAATGTAATATACAGAGAATATAGGTTTTGGTGACGACAGTATTCAATAACGTAAAGATCAAGAACGGGTTTTCTGGAAAATATTAAAGTTGAAAGAGACTACAGATACCATAAAAACTGCGAATCATTAGAAAATAAACTTTTATCACCATTGCAAAGGAATTTCCCTAAACAAAGCTGGTAGACAAAGGAATGGACAGAGCCACTCATATCTGTGTGGTTCTTACCCAAAAGACCATTTCAGACACTAATCTACATTGTCCTCACATTATCTGACCAATATTATTTCTGGAGACTGAGCCCATTGTTTCGATGGTTTCGCCATTTCTTCAGAGGAGTAGTCAGATAGGAAATGTCGACTCCATCTAGCTATTTATTTTTTAAATATGACGTGTGTGATCCCACAAAAAACAATTCATGTGAAGTAGGTTGCCAAGACTTACATTACGAGGGCGGCACTGAAAATTTCGGGAATCAAGGAAGTGACACAAAATTACTATTTAAAAATGTATTTATTGCTTTTCGAAGTATTCTCCGCGAAATTTGACACATTTTTCCATACGATGGAACCAATCATTGAAGCAACTATTCCATTCGGAAGTTGGGGTCTCCAAAATGGCCGTTTTGTAGGCGTCCACAGCTTCTTCAGGTGATGAAAATCTCTGTCCACGCAATTTATTCTTTATTTTAGGGAAAGTATAGAAATCATTAGGGCTTAGGTCGGGGCTGTACGGCGGATGGTCTAATAATTCTATGTTTTCTTGCTCTAAAAACTCTTTTGTTCTGTGCGCGGTGTGAGAACTCGCATTGTCGTGATGGAGGATGGTGCGGCGGTTGCAGTTCTCTTTACGGAGTTCAGAAACGACCTGTGGCAAACAAATGCTAGCATACCATTCTGCATTAACCGTTGTTTGTCCCTCAAGAGGAATAGTCGTAACATGGCCGGTTTTGGAGACAAACGTGGCCACCATTTTTTTTGCAACACTCCGTGCACAATTTTTGTTGGCTTTAACTCATTTTCGAACACCCAAACTCGTGACTGGTTTTTTGTTTCGGGTTCGTACGCGTATATCCAGGATTCGTCACCTGATACGATGTTGTATACAGCATTTGAGGATCCTGCGTGGAATCTTTCGAGAGTTCTGACGCACCAAGTAACGCGAGCCGCTTTTTGCTCTTCGCAGAGCGAATGCGGTATCCATCGGGAAAACAACTTTTTTACACCTAATTGTTCATGCAAGATTATTTGTATTTGACTCATGCCAATGTCTAAAGTTGCCTGAATTTCGCGGTATGTCACATGTCGATCTTCCTTAATCAGCTTACGCACAGCATCAACGTTTTCTTGGGTGACTGCAGTTTTTGGACGACTTTGACGGGGATCATCACTGAGCTTGACACGTCCACGTTGAAATTCAGCAAACCTGCGATAAATTGTGGTTTTAGATGGGGCTTCATCACCAAATGCAGAAATCATCCGGTCAACACACTGTTTTTGTGTTAAACCACTTCGAAAGTCATAATAAATCATCGCTCTTGAATTTTCTCGAGTCAATTCCATTTTCTCAACGACTAAACAAGTTTGACAAAACCTTGTGACAAGACCGAGAATCTTTTTTTAAATAAATAAATGGTATTCGATTTTTAAAACCAAGGAGTTTTCAATTAAAAAGATTTTAATATGACAGGAACAGTGGAAATATTCCATTCCCGATACTTTTAGTGCAGCCCTCGTACGCTTTCACTGTTAAAAAGTTATTAGAACTTATGTAGAGCCCCCAAAAAAGGCCTACCTAGGGTTGGAGGGTGAAAGTAACGAATTTCTGTTTTTTTGTTTGTGTGCAAATCCTTGCCTGCGTACCAAATTTCAGTTTTGTAAGACTTCGGGAAGTGCCCTAGAGGAGGTTTTGATGAGAGAGAGAGTGAGTGAGTGAGTCAGTCAGTGACAATATCGACGTAATTTAGGTATTAATAAAATACAAAGTATAAAAGCTAGACAAATTAAATTTAGCGTGTTAAGTCTGCTAACTACGTCCTATCCTGAGAATTTGAGCTTTCTAGCATTATCCAGGCCGAAACTAAAACTAAAAAGCAGGGGTACAAACACGATGAGAAAAGCTACCTTTTATCGGAAGTGTTTCATAGTATTTGTACCCCTGCTTTTTGTTATTTAATAGCTCTTCATATTTTTTAATAATCTTGGTACACACGGCTACACATCAAGCTATACATTTTCAGTTTACGCTGACCTCGCATAGTACGGAAATCCTACACAATGCGAGATCAGCTTATACTGGAAATGTATAGCTTGATATCTAGCCGTGTGTACCTGACGGGCAAAAAAAGATGTCATCATCCCTGTTTTCCGACCTGCACGCGGGTGAAGCCACGGGCAAAAGTTAGTTCTACATATCCATAAGATTAGGACTTCAAACGTTAACGCGGGATCTCCATTTCTCCAAGAGTAGCCAGAGCGTTTTAAAGACATGTTACATTTGACCTAAAAATGTTTCCGGAAAATAGGGCTGTTGGTGATCTCGTCTAAAAATATCATCGTTACATACGTTCTATGAACGTGTTTTTGTTTATCACTGCATCTGTTGTTTATGATACTGGACAGTTTATGGGAATTTCTGGAAGGTGTAGATTCAACACGTTTATAGGAAACTAGCTGTTGCCCCCGACTGCGTCTGCGGTCCAGGATGAAATGCCTCGCCTATGTCCTTCTCCAGTTCCGGAACTGTCACAGATTGTGTGACACATATATGCCAAATTTCATAAAGATTAGTTCAGTTGTTTAGGTGTTTTCACATCTCAACAACTGAACTAGGAAGAGAGTCAGAGTTATTTTCGCATTTATAATATTCCTAGCTGCGCCCCGCGGTTAAACCCGCGTATGGGTCGATCCCGTGGGAATATCGGGATGAAATTTACTTTACGACTAATTCTCATACCGACCAAATATACATAAAAAATTTAATAAAAATCGGTCGAGCCGTTTTGGAGGAGTGCGACCACAAACACCGTGACACATTTTTCTATATTAGAAGGATGGATTAGTCTGGCTATAAGGATGTTATGTACAGAAAAGTCTACGATAAATTTGACTGTATCGTTTTCAATTGATGATACATTGTGTGTTTATGGGTCATCTCAATATGAGTCACTGGCTGAAGATTAATTTTGCCCTGTTTTGTACGATTTAATGTTTATAGAACGTTAATAAACTTGTACTAATACGTATTTTTCTCTATTTTCCAGAGATTCACACAGTATCTAGCATCGAGTAATTCAACATTTCAACTTAGCAATTTTCTAGACAAAAGCGGAGTACAAGGTATGTTCTGAAGTTATTCTCATTATTCCGTGTTAAAAACGTAATATTTAAAATACTGCAAATTAAATGTTATCATTGTTAGGGATACAACAATAATACCATTGTTCGATGAAGTTAATAACCTATAAGATTGTCTATAAACTCATTTAATTATTAGCTTTACTACTTTTTAAGGAAAGTGTAATTATTACCAGAAATCATTCCCGAGTCGGGCAAAGTGTTATTGGGTTTGACCAGCAGGAATTTCTCAGTTTCAGCCCGGAGTCTGGATTTGTGCACGGTTGATGGCAATACTCTTGCCCCCTATTACATGGGACTTAAACATAACTGGTGAAATGTGGGTGTACTATAGGCACGCCACTGCCTTCTTCAGGGATCACAGACGTGATGTTATATTGTAAATTTCCAATAATCCCTATATTTGTATTCAACAGACCATTTCTTATTAACCCAACAGCTGAGGCTGTGAAGGTCTAGTTTAAGTACAGACGATATTATACAGACTGCGGCGCTGGATAGCTTTTTACAACTTGTTGGGCGCAAAAAAAATCCAGTCATGTTCTGGCAAATATTTCGTATCTATTATATTAACCTCATGTCTCATTATCATCTGCCTCGCCTTTTCCCAACTGTGTTGGGGTCGGCTGTCAGTCTAACCGGACGCAGCTGAATACCAGTATTTTTAATGTAGCGACTGCCTACCTGACCTCCACAACCCAGTTGCAAGACAATACGATACCCCTCACGTAAGACTGGTTGTCCGACTTTCGGGCTTCTGACGACCCGTAACGACTGTCAAACGATCCACGACAGCCAACGGCTTAACGTGCTTTCCGAGACACGCAGAGGTTTTTGTATGTAAAGATGGTCACCCATCCACGTACCAGTCGCGGCAAGAGTAGCTTAACCTGATCGATTGATCCGTGCGGCTGTTATTACTTAGCCACAATCCCCTTATATTAAACTCATGTCTATATTTCTAAGAAAGTAAAATCATAACTTAAGTTCTTGTCAACCCACACGCTGAAAGCAATAACCTTTTCCGTAAATGCTCTCCAAGATGTAATAACTAAAGTAATCTTCATTCGATATGTACGAAAATGATAGCGTAGGACTTGCCGTAGATATCGGGAACGGATATGAGACTCAGTAGCCCCTAACATTTGACGAGGACTAATAAATATTACACCCCATATTTTAAAGGGTCTTAAACACGCAATGTTGCGGTGCGTTGGATCGTTGCGTGACGATAAAACTACAATAGTAGCGTGTTTTAGAATGGCACATTTATTACCTACTCGACTGTTTTCCTATAGTATTCTTCATTTTGATGTTCTGAATGAAATTTTTGAAACGTGCTAACTAATCGTATTCAAGAGCTTTACGAAGATCTTACCCGGCTGTGGCTACCAAGATTGGTATCCTCGTTTGCGTACGATGTTATAGTGCACCATGTCCCTTACAATAGTTATCATTTCTTCGATGGTTAATACAAGATATAGAATAGAAGCTTCCTCTGCTATCGTAGCAGCATACTGTAATTACCAATCAATCCATTTGTCTAACAATTTATTCAAAGCATAACTTGATCAGATCAATTGTTCCACAAACAATCAACTCAGCCAGTGTTGCCTCTCCCAGTCTGCGCCACAAAACCCGGTCTTCCGCCTTCCGCATCCAGTCTGACCCAGCCACCTTCTTAAGGTAGTCGGTCCATCTAGCTGGGAGGCGTCCCATACTACGCTTGCCGATACGTGGTCTTCACTCCAGGACTCATCTGCTCCATCGGCCGTCGGTTCTTTGACAAACATGGCCAGCCCACTGCCACTTCAGTTTGCTTACTTTGCAAGCTATGTCGGTAACTCCGGTTCTTTTCCGGATAATTTCATTGCTGATTTTATCCTTCGGAGACTCTGAGCATAGCCCGCTTCATAGCGCTCCACAAACAATAGAGCACTTAATATCGTGTCTAGCGTGTCCCGTTGCCTGCACGTTACAGGAACTGATGGACGCTACTGCAGGTGCCAAATTCTTAGCTGACTCTATTTAAATTGTCATGGACACGCTAAGAAGAACTTAATCAGAAACGTCAATAGCAGCTAATAAAATGATATTAACAACCCAACATAACATTTCCAATCTAAACGCAACAGCCACTTCTCTTCGCAAGCGCAGATTCACGCTCGTGAAACCATAGTAGTGATGTCGTGGATGGAGTTATGCAACGGATCTACAAACTGCCGCGTGGAGTGTAGTATTTCCACGTCATTATGTACGTTGCCAGTGCCAAGTAATCTTGGCGCCCTAGTGGCTTATACGGCGCAAAACTCGTATTCAACGTTCGTTGCTCTATATTAGGAATTAGGTGTCTGGCGTATGACTGGCGGATTATTTTGGTGTCTGCGAAATTATTAGTTTTAATTGTATTGTGTTACTACATTACAGAGTTTTACCTATTCACTCTTTCGTTTTTACTTGTATTGAAGAATTGGAAAACATCTCTACTTCATCAACAGCCGTAACTGCTGGTTTGTTCTGTAAAAATCCCACCGTGAGAATTAATGTGAAGTGAACTGTTATCCTGACGCTAGGGAATCTAGGAATTGGCAGCTCACTTCAAACACACTTGACCTAAGCTTTCACGGTGAGATTATTACAGAATAGCACTACTGCGCTTAAAGTAAAGACTGTCATTCCACCTGATATTAGGGAATGACACGACTGTCAGGTCACTTCAAGCTCACTTCACTTAAGTTTTCACGGTGACATTTTTAAAGAATAGATCGGCTGGACCAGTTGCAGGCTTAGCATGACGCTTTCTATTTCTACTCTACTGTAGAATAGAAATCGCTGGTCTAAATTTGTGTCACTCTTCCGTCGACAAAACGCTTCTCTACGGGTCTCGTGCTAAGCCTGCTGGTGCAATGACGGCTCACTTCACCTAATTTTTCACTGTGAGATTTTTAAGAATAGTTCGGCTGGACCAGCTGCAGCCTTAGCATGACGCTTTATATTTCTACTCTAATGTAGAATAGTAATCGCTTGTCTACATTTTTGTCTACTCTTCCGTCGACAAAATGCTTCGCCACGGTTCTCGTGCTAAGCTAGCTGTTGCAATGACAGCTCACTTCACCTAATTTTTCACGGTGAGATTTTTAAGAATAGATCGGCTGGACCAGCTGTAGGCTAGTACATTACAGTAGAAATATAAAGCGTCATGCTTTATATTTCTACTGTAATGTAGAATAGAAATCACTTGTCTAAATTTCTCGGTAGAAAACTGTCAACTGACTACACGGAAACGTCATTTTAGTCTGTTCTTCTGTGGACAAAACGGTTCTCGTGCTAAGCCTGCTGGTGCAATGACAGCTCACTTCACCTAAGTTTTCACGATGAGATTTTAAAGACTAGATCTGCTGGTTCTGTAGCTGGCTACTAGGCTAGGCTATCTGGCGGGTTAGTTGATTACGTATAAAATAAGGCAAGCAGGAATTATGTACTTCATAAGCTGATTCTCTAGTATGAATAGGAGTAATACTATCCTATCCTACCCGGAAATTTTCTAAGAAACCTTTTGGAACGATTAAGGAAGACAGATCACGCGATCGAGGGAAAAAACGAGTGTAATGGTATAGTTGACAGGTTAATCCACTTGATATATTGTATTTAGTGACTCTAAAAGTTACCTCTCTTGATAGTCCGTTTCTTTTGCTACTAGCTATTTAATAATGTGGGATGTACACACGGCTACATATCAAGCTATACATTTCCAGTATAAACAGAACTCGCATTGTATATAGGATTTCCGTTACAATGAGAGGTCAGATTATACTGGCAATGTATAGCTTAATATCTAGCCGTGTGCACCACTGTTGTTGTGGTCTTCCTTTAAGAAAATCTTATTTGCAGCTCGGAGTCTAGATGTTTGTTACCGGCTGGTACGATTAGCTCGCCCCATTTTACATGGGACTTTTACATTACTGGCAAAATCTGAATCTCCTTGGACACCTCTGACTTCGCTCTCGAAGAATACAGGCATTATGTTAGTACCTTTATCCTCACCTTGCCTTTATCTTTGGGGTCGGCGCAATATGTCTTCTTCTTTTAGGGTTCCGTAGTAAACAAGGAACCCTTACAGATTTGCCATGTCTGTTCGTCTGTCTGACTGTCTCCGCCGCTGCAGCTCAGAGACGCTTAGTACTAGAAAGCTGTAATTTGGCATAAGTATACGTATCAATCACGCCGACAAAGTGCTAAAATAAAAAATTGAAAAAGTTTTTTTTTATGGGTAAATAAAAAAAAAACTTTCAATATTTAAATAGGGAGGCTATTTTATTTTCTCGTCTATCCCATGATGTGGGGTATCGTTGGATAAGCCGTTCAAATTTGCAGGTCTGTGAACAGCACTTTTCGATTCAAGGATCCGGTTCCGAAATATTGCATAAAAGTGCTCATTTTTGATAGAGTCAAGTGTGTGTGTGTGTGTGTCCTGTCAGCTAAACGGTTGTTTATGGAGATGTGAAAAAATTCAAATGACAGTAGTACATATTATTATAATGAAATTAAAAAGAAAACTATCACAGCTAAGTAGGCTTTACAAGTTAACGAGTAATAGTCGACCAACTTAAATTTGCAGTTGGAGAATTGACCGTGACGTATATCGATGTATGGGAGAACATGTTTTTCAACAACAATGTTAAGTTTGTTTTTGGGATAAATTCATCCCAACTTCGGAACCCTTCATTGTGCGTGGTACGACACGCACTTGGCCGGTTTTTTATTTGAAATCCGTTAGTCACCCCTTTTCTAGCCATATCATCTTTCACACAGTCCATCCATCCATCATTTCTTTGGTCTCCTCTCTTATCCTGTTGTCCCTACATTCCACAATCCATACCAATACAATCTAGCCGTAACACCGGAATGTGGTGTATCGGTTTCGTTCCGCCTAACGTATGAGCTTGTGGGTACTATACGTTGACCGCTGACCTTATAGGTCAATGACACCACGGCCTCGGTCAGCTGAGTAACTCAGATTTTTCCCTCGCAAATATTTTTAGAAATATAAGCGTGTAGCCATTCTATTTTTTCGGTATGATTTATTGTAACTGCAGTATGTATGGAAGTTTCCTTGAACGGCAGTAAAAATAAAGAATTTCTTTAGGATAATAGAAGTGCATTAGTCTGTTTATAAAAAGAGTATTGTTGTGATAAAAATTATTTGCTCAGTTGATAGCTTTTATTGCGTAGAGACTTGAAAAACAAATCTATTTATTTTTATTACGGTCTGTTATCGTTTACATGCTTGGTTTACATAAATATCTCGGGATCAATTTGTTCTTCCGAATAAGTCCTCCGTTTTTTACCGACTTCCAAAAAGCCTCCTCCCTTTTGGAAGTCGGTTAAAAACGGGAGGACAATCTCAATTCGGATGTTTATATATATTTTTTTAATGTATGTTAACCGATTTTTCTGTCAATTCTGAACCGATTTTGAAAATTATTTTTATATTCTTATATTTACTTTTTTATATCCGCTTAACAACTATCTTCACAGATCTTAAACTAATGTGATAATGTGACTATCAGTTATACAAAGTGTCGTTTTGCATCCTCGTCAGATTTCAGGAGGCTGCTATGAAATATATATATAATCAAATGAAATTACGATATCTGCTCAATAAATTAATAGGTACTTGTTTTTTTAGTTATTTAAGTTTGACAATATTTTAGAATACACCACTTTCACAGAACAGAATCACCCCGTTGTGTATGCGGTAGTGTGTGTGTAAAAGGGCTGTTTCAGTGCGGTATCACTCGTACTGCTTTTTACGAGGGTCATTCAATAAATACTTAGCCTACAAAAAGTAAACGAAAATTTTGGAAAAGTGGCAATTTATTTTTCAACAAAGTCTCCTTTTAGTTCGATACACTTAGCCCAGCGATGCTCCAACTTTTTTAACCCGTCCGAAAAATAGTTTTTGTCAAACTCTGCAAAATAGGCCTCCGTGGCGGCGATGACCTCCTCATTCGATCCATATCTATTCCCGGCGAGTGATTTTTTCAGATTAGGAAACAGAAAGAAGTCACAAGGGGCCAAATCTGGAGAATACGGTGGATGGGGCAACAATTCGTAGCCATCGATGGAGAAGAGTCACCGTACACAGCATCCAAGCGCTCTTTGATTTCGATGCGCGTTTTCCCTTCCAAAAATAGGAATCGAATCACCGAACGATATTGCTCTTTTTCCATTTTTGTAAAACCGATCGACACGTTCGCTTCCATAAGTTGTCAAATTAAAACAAATGAAGGGATTGGAATGAAAATTTGAAAAAAGAATTAAAAAAAGAATGTGCTACACTGTGGTAAAACTCTTTAGAAACTACAGCGCCCTCTGGCGATGAGGCTAGGTACTTATTGAATGCACCTCGTAACATGCGTGGTCCACACATCCCGATTTCCGAAAATTAGAAAAAAAGGCCTACTTATTTAATATTGATTTGTGTCGAGGATCATTAGCATAGTTACCTCATTGAATTTGACGAGGATGCAAAACGACACCTTGTATAATATACCTGTAATAATCGTGTGCACTATAATGCATATCCTTATTTTACACTAGATTTTACTCGCGGCTTAGCCCGCGTGTATTTCGGAAATTATCTACGGGAATGTACCTACTACTGATATAAAACGTAGCTTAACCCAGGCCATGGTCTATCTGTGAGTCAAATCCAGCGTGAAAAGGTAAAGAGACAGAGTGGATGCACGGATAAGCAATTTCGATAGATTTTGGTGTTACAAAAAACAATGGATGGTACAATTACTGTTTGGAGAGAAATTAGGCGAAAAAACGACAGTTTGTACAAAGGAAAAGGTGCACAATACCTTACTTATTGCGTTTGAGGCCTGGAGCGACGACACGTATGCAATTTCACGAATCTTTCTTGTTTCTTTAAGTTTCAGCGCACGAGTTGTGCTAGCGACGCGTTCGAATTTTCGAAATTCGAATCGCCATTCTTTTTTTCTTCTCTCGTTCATATGATGTGACGCGATTTTGCGGGGTGGCGCCACTTTGGTGTACCCATCCTGCTCACACGCGAACGAAAGGCAATGTGCAGGATGGGATAGGAGATAGGAAGTTGCAATACCAACTATATCTATTAATTAGTTTACTGACATAAAAATGCAAGGAAATGGCAATAAGTACTATATATAACTCTAATCGGATCAGCGCAACCACAGACAGTCACTTTCGCATATAAAATATTAGTATGGACTTATGTAAGTTCCCTCATGTCTGCTACTACTTATAATATTCTTAAAACGACCTTAACCTGTTAAGCGGGGGCGCGACTCCGATTCGGTGTTAAACAATAGAAAATCAATAGCGTCTCATTAGCTGTCCTTGACCAATTAACTCCTCGTCCACATTATCAAACGGTTAAATTATTCAGTCAATATGAATTTTATTTGCTAATGCATTTTTTGCTTCCAATGCTTATGGGTCAACAGTCGAACTCTGAGTCATCTAAAGGCATGCCTCTTAGCAACACAATTCTGTTTCAAATTACATCTTTGGAACTAAAAAGGCGTAACGGACATTACTGATTCTAAGTACCTAGAATACCTAAGCACTAAGGGACAAAGCATCAAAGGTGCTAATCCCTTTTAAATTCAAAGTTCTGATTTCCTAACTTTAATACGTTTTAAGCCGCGTTGACATAATCAAAGTACGCTTGTATAAAGTAGATTTGACAATGCAGGCTAGTGATGAGTCCCTCACTCATGAGGTCCCTCGTTTGAGGTACTCATGATCGCAAATTGAAGAGTTACTCGAATTTCCTCATTGAACCACCTCACTCGTTCACGCGTCCTCAAAAATTTACATTGACAATATGAAATCGTGGCGAGGGGTGAGGCGAACGAGTTCGTGACTCGCGAGTACTCGTGAGAAGTCGTCGCGCCCGCCCGCCTCGCTCCCTCGTACGTTCGGCTGAATTCGGCTCGGCCACACGAGTCGTGAGGTGAATACGCCGTTTAGGATTCCTCACTTCAAATGAGGGGTGTCTCGTGAGGATCTCACGAGGTAAAATGAGGTCCTCCCTCAACCTCAAATAAAATTGATGAGTTACCCATCACTAATGCAGGCTATGAAAAGTTGAACGCGGTCCCACTTTGATTGGACGCCGTCATTCAAGTGCGCTTTGATCAGTGTTGCCACGATCAAAAAAACGTCCAAGTAGTTGTCAAATCTACTTTGTCCAGGCGTACTTTGACTGTGTCAACGCGGCTTTAGCTTTGCGTCTGACTGTATTGTTATGGTCTTAATACGGTCACTTTAGTAGTAAAAAATTACGGATGTTATTCAGACTTCAGTAGGTAACCTATAAAGGCAGACACGTTTAAAGATAACGCGGATAGAGGTTAACAGACGATTCAATTTTGGATAAGTGTCATTTATTACGAAGATGTGCAAAAAAATTGGCAAAGGTCGAAGCGCAAAAGTTAACTTGGTAGACTGTACTGTTTTTGCTCCTTTCGAGAAATAAATGTTTCGATCTTCTAAGCAATCAATATGTTAAAGGTTGTATTTATCGTCCATAGGTTTAAGCAAATGCACGATCTTCTCAAATTACTGATTACGCACAGAAGCATTTGACCTCCGCAACCCTTTAGTAAGGCTGTAGATTTTCACACTACGATAATGGTTTACAGATGGATTCTATTACTCATTAACCTTAAGTCACCTTTATGTGTACGGACAGAAGCAACATTGTTGCATAAATATAAAGCGAATTCAGTACGGATAGTTCAGCAAAGGAGTCCTAATTTACTGGGTGCTGAAGTAGCTTTTACACGGACTGTGGACGAGATGATACATGAATAATAAGGAAAAGTAGTTCCTGCTAAGGGCAATTGAGTTCCTGTATCGTTAAAAGCCTCGTTTATACAGCTAGAGAACGTAGACTGAGAATATTATAGCTTAAGGCTGCTTTTCCACCAGAGATGTTCTATGCTACGTTGCAATGGATGCGTTGGATATCCAGCAATCATATTCATTGGTCCACATAACAGACGGGTGGAAACGGGTTTAACTAATCTATGTTTTTTATATGGAAGAATGCGTGGAGCTATGGATGCATAGCTTGAGCTAAGCATCTTTCTCGGACAGCTACGCACTCCGCTACACAGCTTAGCATTAGTGAAAACGGTCACATAGTTTCGTAGCTTAGCTTTCGCATACTTGAAGCATAGCTGCATAGCACATCTCTGGTGGGAAAGCAGCCTAAGGCTTAGGCTTTAATAGACTAGTGAAGTGATGCCCTAGCTCGAGTAATCTTGTTACTTTGTACAGCAGAAAACTTCTCGTGATATTATCCTTTTATGGACGAGGCGCTGGCACTTGACTGCTTTAGTAGTAAACTAACTAACATTAAGACACTTCAAAATTTATTTACTAGGCAGATTGTTAGTGGAAACACCGGGATGGGACGCCGTAGAAGGACATATAGTGACCTTATTGGTGCTGTTCTTCAGAATGGTCAGGTGTGTAGTACTCGCAACCGGTGCGCGTGTATGACCAGATGTATGAACGTAAACGAAGCAAAAGGAGTATGTAAGGATCATAGCTGGTGGCGTTCTGTAGTTTCTGTCTACCCCCATGGGAAAAAGAATGAGTTCATGTATGGTAAATGATATTTATTTCTGTAAATTTGTTCAAAAAACACTTACACGTCAAAATTAAATTATGTTTTTATGTTGGTATGTATGTATGTTATAAGAAGCTATGCTATACATGGAATGTACGTACATAAATACTTAACATGTCTATTCCCATAGACTACAAGTATGACTAAATACAAGCTTCTATGACGCATAAGGAAGTCACTGCCCTTAAAATCGTCTGCCTCTCAAACGTCCTTCGCGGCGTCGAACTGTCCCGACACTACTTTATGTAATAGTTTTATTAGAATTGGTCTCGTGTCTCCTTCCTTGCCTTACGTTTGTACATTCGCCCACATGTAGGGTTACGATTTTGAAAAGGACATCATTCAGGTTTTGTACCCAACATTTTGTACCCAAAAATTAAAGTGCCACAACATTTAAGTCAAAATATGACTTAGTATTTTTAAACTTAAATAGCAGCGGAAGGGTTAATTGTATAACTCTCGTTGTATTATGAAAAATGTTCATAGTGTTATTTCCCTTAAGAAAATAGTAATGGTTTGGTACGAAATGAGGATGTCCTGACAAAAAGTCCGGCCATTTAACTTTTTTACCGACTTCATAAAAAAGTAAGAGGTTATTAATTCGGTCACCTTAGAACTCCGTCGATGGTAAACCGATTTTGAAAATATTTTTTTTATTTGAAAGGATATACTTCCAGATTGGTCCCATTTTTATCAAAATTTAGTTCTGATGATGGGACCCATGAGGAGTTGAGGGAACTCAACTCCTCATGGGTCCTCACTCAAACATTACAGGCATACATTAGCGATTTTTTCTGTATTTTCATCAACAAGTCAAACATTTGCACTCAGAAAGTGTCATTATTATTGAATATACAGGTTGAAATTGAAAACTTGCGACAAACTGAAATGGGACATTGTATACATCATTATTAACAACTTTTACTAAGGGACCAAAGCTGTAATCCCAAAAAAAAAAATCTGCTTTTCCTACATTTTTATGAGGTATTGCGAACATAAATGTAGGGGACAGCAGTTTTTTTTTTTGGGATTGTAGCTTTGGTCCCTTAGTAAAAGTTGTTCATAATGATGAGTACAATCTCCCATTTCGATTTGTCGCATGTTTTCAATGTCACCCTGTATAAAGTAACTTTTTCCTTCCTTGAAAAGTCCGGACAAATGTTACGGCCTGACTAACTCCGGACGGGGGGGCCAGAAAGCCGGACATATCCGGACAAATCCGAACAGACAGTAAAGGCTCGTGCAGACTAGCGCGATAGGCAGCAATATGCCTGTCGCGCCCGCGATATTGCCCCAGTCTGCGCGAGCCTTAACCCAACCCACACGTCCATGTTAAAAATTAGGCTTTGACTGCTTCGATCAATAAATAATTGATCGAAGTTTGACTGCGTCTTACTTCATAGCATCGAAGGCGGCTTTCGTAGCTCAAATGTTCCTTCAGAACTGCGGTTGACAGTACGTTGATATTAGGAAAAATATGTAGGTTTAGGAGCTAGGTTTCATTTGTTTCTGGGTTAATGGCAGTCTGGGATATTGGTGCCGATTCCCTTGTTCACAAACTAAACTAAATCTAAGTTCAGTGCATCTTTTTCCTTCTATTTCATTAAGAAAAGGACAAAAGAAAAAAAAATAGTTTAGTCCTGTCAAATTAATCAGCACCTGTCACTACTCCATACAAGTTTAGACGTGATTAAAAACTTGCCTACTAAAATTACGTCAATTTACGTCAAGCGCTGATTAATTTGACAGGACTAAACTAAAATTTATCTTCTGTCCTTTTCTTAATGAAATAGAAAGAAAAAGATGCACTGAACTTAAATTTAGTTTAGTTTGTGAACAAGGGAATCGGCACCATTGTGTGGTTAGATTGTATTAAATAGACATATATTTAATAAGAGAATTTGGTGATTTGTCAGCGTGTGAATCCTATAATTAATTCAAGACATCATATGTCTTGAATTAATTTTAGGATTCGCGACAACTTTCCTTGTCTATTTCATAAAGTATGGTTATGGTAAATATATCCTGGCTATGTAATAACAGCCGCACGGGTCAATCGATTAGGTTAATCTACGCTTGCCGCGGTTGGTCCGTCGATGGCCATCTTTACATACCAAGACCCCTCCGTGCCTCGGTTAGTATATTAAGGCGTTGGTCCCGGCTGTTGTTTGTAGATCTTTAACAGTTGTTACGAATCGTGAGAAGCCCGACAACCAGTCTTACCGAGAGGTATCGTGTTACCCAGTAACTGTGTTGTGGAGGTCAGATAGGTAGTCGCTCCATGTAAAATACTGGTATTCAGCTGCATCCAGGAAGACTGGAAACAGACCCCAACATAGTTGGGAAAAGGCTGGACAGATGGTGATGGGAAATATATCCTGGCGTGTCATTGGAAATCTGCTGAACGTCCTGATTGCTCAGGAGCCGCATATGTATAGCAGTAAATCATTGATGTTGCATGAAGTTTTTTAGTTAAATGTTATGTTGTTGACTTGCTGCGCGTTTTGGTGTTCCGACGTATTCCACATTGGGCACCCGCTTAAACGGCACCTGGGTGAATGGCACCTGAGGTATTCCACATACGGCACCAGTCGATATTTTTCGCAGGTGCCATAAGTGGAATAATTTCACTGTAAGTGCAGCAAGCAATTGCTATATAAATAAGTGACGTTAGTATCCAAGTTTGGCAACAGAATGGTAATTACACTGCTTTTGTTAGCATTATGAGGGCACCAACTGCTCCCATATTGTTGTCAAACTAATTTTAAAATTGGCCTATTCATGAATAGCAACAATTAATACCCAATCTGTAGAAATAGCTCTTATTAACAAAACGAATGACAAAACACAATTTTGACATCTCAATATCATTTAACATTACGCCCGTATTCCCCGAAGGGTTAGACAGAGGTGCACCTATATATGTATAGTAGGTACCTACACCCAGATTTCACAAATTATGTTTAAGTTCTATGTAACTGGGGGCGAGCCTATTGCCATCAACAGGGTAGAGATCCAGACTCCGGGCTGCCACCGAGAAATTCCAAATGAAAAAAACCCAATAACACTTTGCCCGACACGGGAATTGAACCCAGGACTTCATGCTCAGCAGTAGCGCTTGCGATCAATAGACCAACAAGGCAGTTATATTTATAACATAGGAATAACACACATTTCATTTGCAGTATTTAAAACATCTAGATAAAAATATCCAATGCATGTAATTGAAAAATCAGCATATAATTTTTGGTGGTTTATATTTATATTACACATATTTACGACTAAAACTATGTCGGCGTTATTAAAAAACAAGAATTACTTTTAGACATGGTTTAATCCATCGAGCCAGTTTTTGTAATAAGTACGTTACTATGGTTGAAATACAGTTCTTTATAAAAAAACTGACTACTTAGTCCGGTACTAAGTTGACAGTTTTGCATTAAGAACTTTAACGTAGACGGAATAAAATTCGACATTCAAAAATGGCTCAATAGTTTAAACCTGGGTCTGAAGATAATCCTTGTTTTGTAATAAGACGGTGTAGGTCTGGGTAAGCCATAACTTTCCTTATCTAAATAATTATTGTAATTGCTGCAAATTATTAATTAATGTTAAGTATCCATTGATAACAACCTGCTGTTGACCGTGTATGGTAATAATTCAAATGTGTTAGGAAACCAGTCATAGTCATTTTGTTGATTATTTTCCTGTATGTATTTGTAAATATATTGAATTTTTGTAAAGGCAATACTGCATGCTTTGCTGATTTAATTGATGGGGATGAACGACAATCTACTTATATTCGGCAGAAAATCATTATTGTTTTGGTTCTGAATTAAAATATTCCTATCTTATACTTGCAGATAATTTATGAAAGATATGCAAGAAAAAAAGAGCTGTCAAATAAAGGTGGAACCGCAGCTGTAGCCCGCGAAAATCTAATTTTCTTACGTTTTTTTGCTATTTGCAGCAGGCTTAGCATGACGCTTTCTATTTCTTCGAAGAATAGACACGGCTCTTTCTGTACAAAGTGACATTTCGCTTCTCCTTTTTTGACATCCCGCCGTAGAAATCCTTCTACATAAAAAAGGACCTAGAAAAAGATCGTTAGAAACGAAAGACAAAATGACATATTGTAGAAGGATTTCTATGGTGAGATGTCAAAAATGGAGAAACGAAATGTCACTTTGTATAGAAAGAGCCGTGTCTATTCTTCGAAGAAATAGAGTGTCATGCTAAGCCTGCTGGTCAGTGTCGGGTTGTATCTTGATCAAAATATGATTCGCGATTATAACAAATATGTAGTTACAGAATTATTATCATTAATACATCTCTCTAAGTTAGATTTGTACCCTAATGTCATGATTACATGAAAAAACTTAGACAGATGTATTAATGATTATAATTCTGTAAATACAACCTGACACTGAGCTGAAAATTGCAAACAACGTAAGAAAATTTCGCGGGCTACCACTACAGATAAATCCTGCCTCATTAGACAGCTAGACTGATCTACTTCTCTTTCCGGTTTTGTCTGTACATTAGTAGAAGATAGCATTTTATTTGTCTCGTCAGTAGTCGGTGCAAAAAGGTCTGGCAGAATTATTTACGCCTAAAACAAGTATTCACTGATAACTCAAGGATATGACTAGTTCCTTATGTCTAAAAAGCTACAGAAATTTTTGAATTAGGTGCACAGGTTTTGCAGTGTGATGGACTTATGGACCAGGTGGATGCACCTGGACTTGAATTGCATCTTACATCACATAAATGTTTCATGTTTCGAGCACATTGTCTAGCGCATTTTGCATAGCACTTTTTTAAAGTTTGCACCTGCTGAATGACAACATATGAGGCATCCATTAATTACGTGAGGCGATTTTTCGACCCCCTCCTCCCTCCCTGGTCGTGAGAATTAGCTCGACCCCGTCCCCCACTAATGTCGCGTGAGATTTTTTAAATGCGTATTTTTTTGTATAAATATGTTAATCTGTACTTGATACTTAAACGTCGTTTTTTATAATAATTTAATCAGTTTCTCGCAATTTTACTTGATTTTAATTACGTGATATTTGCCGAGACCTCCTCTCCCCCACGTGAGATTGGGTGAGAACAGGCACGACACCCTCCCCGACCTAACTAAACACCTCACGAAATTAATGAACGCCTCCATATCTCCAAAATCGATTATTTTTATAATTTTATACCCTTGATATCTGGTTTCCATACACGATAATATCGAATAGTTCTAAATATGTAATTTATTTCGTAATTTTCTACTGTCTAACTGAATTTAATTTTCCCTAATGCTTGCAAAGGCGCGGCTGGTGCCCGGATTGGTGAGTTATAAAACAAAATGGCAGCTTTTTGTAAATGTCTGTCCGTCTGTTCACGTGTAGCTGGTACACGCTTGGATGGGGTGCAATTTTTTTTTTTTTTGTTAATTTTGCACTGTACCGCTGCTTGAGTTGAAAAGCTTGATTAGCAGCACCATTTTATTAGGATAAGTTAGTAAATCCAAGCCCTGTTTTGCAATTAAAAACAAAAAAAAACAAGTTCAGGGACTTGTAGGTATCATTAAAACAACATAGGTTTTTTTTGTTCATAGGCATATATGTGCTTGCAATTTCATTTCTCGGATACGGTATCACAAGAAAACACGATACCGACCAATTGGGTTAGACAAACTCATGTGTTTTATTTTTTATCGTTCGTTTATTTTAGAATTCTTTTTGAACAAATAGAGATTAGCATACTTGTAACGATTAGTTACAATTCACGCTTTTGTAAATGTTAATGCACTGTGTATTGTCGTCACGAAAATCATTAATCTGGAGTTATTCCATTTTGCCGATAAACTTCCAGTTTTATTACACAATATTTTCTCAAATAAATAAATATTGGGTAATAAAAAAGGGCAATTAATATCACAAATCACGTAGTAATAATTAATTCTCAGCCGATATCCATTTAATAGAAATAATTAATAGTTGAATCAACTCATTCAAGCATTCATACATAGAACACAAATGATTTTGTAATGATTGCATCTGAGTACGTTTAATACACGTTGGGGTGACATTCTTGGTATCTATTTGATTGGGCCATTACTTGAATGGCCACTGAGGATTAAGATAATCCCATTTTGTGTTATTGCAATTCCTACTTTACACAACGGATTAATTGCCACATGATAGTCCATCGCAAGTATGTCTAGGGGGCAATCTTACATTACAAGACATAATTATGCCCCATATTTCATGCAACCTTTCATGCAATTGCGTGACACTTGGTTACTAAGAATGTCACCCTAAATTGCACATGCACTGTAAATTGTTGCATGGTTTTGATTGACTTTTGAAACGCTTAGCGTTGCATTTGCAGGCCATTTGATGTTAAGGCCTTTAGTTGCCATGTTAGCTTTGTTTATTTGTTGAATCTCACAAAAAAATAAGAAAAAACAAGATTGTTTCCATAATGCATTCCATGCTCTTTGGATCCAAATAACTAGGTTTCAGTTTTTAGAAGCATGATCAGTAAATCTGCAATTAAATCCCATGTGACCAAGTGACCAATAACATCTTCAACCAAACTTGACATGGGTTTTGAGAGCAGATCATATTGAAAAGCTTTTTGAAATCGAGGTCAAGCACCCAGGCTTGGATACTAAATCAGTTTTTAGCATAGCTATTGACCCTGTTAAATTACCTGCCATACTGAATCATGTCACTAAACAATTCATCAACAACAAAGGCTACACAGACAAAAAACATGTGTAAGTAGTTACAGTGAGTCGAATTAGCAATCCACATATTTATGTCGTTGGGCAGGATTTTTAAAGTCATTCATGATTTTCAGATTGATTTAAGAATGAAAATTCCTTTAGTGGCATTAGAACTTGAATAAAACCAAAAAGTAAAAAAAAAAAATGTGTTTTTATGAAACCACGGTGTAAGTGAAACTTTTTTTCGGATCGTAGGCCTTGGCTGTTCTGCCGAGCGCCTTTCACTTTACCCCTACTCTGCGGCCGGCTGTAATGCGACATGCGATAGATGGACGAAAAAATTTAGGGCGATAGAAAAAAAGTTTCAAGAAATTTAAGTTAACGCCACGCCAAGCTGAATGATTGATATTTATTAATTGAGCAATCACAAAAGCTAACATAAGATTGTAAAGCTGATTAAGTGATTAGGGTTTCAAAAACCACCAGTCGTACCGACTAACCGACTATTGAAAACTCGTAGACTCTCTGTAACTCCTTCCACATGTGCCAACACCATGCATGACCGCTACATTAAATTGCCACTTCCCACCCAGAACACGTTTCATTATGCCTCTATATGTCCAGGATATGACATGTCTCCGTTCATCCGGCGTTACGCCAAGTACCTCAATGAGAAGGCGCTTTCCTACAGGACTGTGGCCTTTGATTTCTGCAAGGTTAAGAGGGGGTGAGTAGGAGAGTTTTGTTTTTTATTATTGTAGGGTAAGTAGTTAAAAAGATTCGTGGCTGTGCCCCACGACGAAGCTGAACGCATGAAAATTCTACACATATTGAGCAAGTGTGGTGATCAATGACAGTTCCTATTCTTTAGGTGACGAGGTGTGTGCCTTGTCTCACAAGCTTGTATTTGGGTGTCAGTTCTGGTGAGCGGACCGCATAGATGTTGCAAGTACTTGCTATAATTTTTGAACTAAACAACACAACAAAATCATGCCATGCGAACGATAATATACTCCATCAACTTTGATAAGATGGATAGGATATTGCTCCTTATTTCATGTGTGGTACTCACAAGAGCTCTTATTACATCTTAGACCACGGACATAGACCATAATGTCATTGTAACTTACATTATTCTAAACCAAAACCTTTAAACTCCACAGTAAGGAAGAAGGCTCCCTCCGGATGATGAACGCCGAGAAACTCCTCAAGACACTACCAGTCTTGCAGGCGCAGTTGGATGGACTCCTGGAGTTCGACTGCACAGCCAACGATCTCACCAACGGCGTCATCAACATGTGCTTCATGCTGCTGTTCAGAGACCTCATCAGGTAACACGGACGTATCATATATCATAATACAAACTGCTCAAGACACTACCAGTCATGCAGGCATAGTTGGACGGAGTTCTCACCAACGGCGTCATCAACATGTGCTTGATGCTACTGTTCGAAGACCCCGTCAGGTAACACGGACGTATCATATACAAATTGCTCAAGACACTACCAGTGTTACAGGCACAGTTGGACAGAGATCTCTCCAACGGGGTCATAAGTAAGTAAGTAAGTAAGTATATTTATTTGTTTAAACATGGTATACATACATTGCATGCAAGATATTACAGTAGAAAAGAAAGTTCAAACATGTTCAGCCGCGTGACGTGGCGTACAAATTGTTGAGTGGCGTACAGTTGCTGGGTTTTAACCGGGACTACACTCATTAAATTCAAAATGATAAAATTACTATAACAATCGTACTACATTATCAATACAATTCAATTATCAATTCTATTCAATGTCAGTTCAATTATCAATTCAATTCAATGTCAAGTTAATTATTAATTCAATTATGTCAAGTTAATTATTAATTCAATTCAATGTCAATTCAGTTTAATTATCAATACATTATACAATAAAATAAATTAAAATACATAATCATCAAGAAAAATTATCCTCTTTCATAAATTCCGAAATACTATAATAAGATCTCTCTATTAATAATTTTCTCAATTCCAATTTAAGGCCAGATACATCCAATAATCTCCATGACTTGGGCAATTTATTAAATATGGTCGGAGCCATGTAATAAATGCTCTTATGCAAAAGAGCAGTTTTTCCGCCGCGAACACAGAGTAGAGTATTGTCACGTCTATTCCTTGGCACAGCATCAGACAAACGTTGGAATAAGTTAGGATGACTTACAGTGAACATTACCGTTTCCAAAATGTATAATGAGGGTAATGTCAATATTCTATGCTCTTTAAAATAGGGTTTGCAGCTGTCTGTTGTTTGAAGTCGAAACATCGATCTGATGCATCTTTTCTGGGCCCGAAACGCTACTTCATTGTCCGTACTATTTCCCCAGAAAATAACTCCGTATCTGAGAATGGATTCAGCCAATCCATAGTACGCAGTAATTAATGCATCTTTATTGAGAACCGCTGCTAGTTGTTTCAAAGCGTAGGCTGCACTACTTATTTTCTTACTCAGGGCTTCTATTTGGGGCTTCCAACACAACTTATCATCAATTATAAGTCCCAGAAATTTTGTTGTTTCAGTTGCATTTATATTAATATTATTATACTGGACATTATTATTGTTAGCTGTATGTGTACGTTGTCCGAAATGAATTACATTAGTCTTTTTTAAATTAATGATTAAATTATTATTATTAAGCCAATTTATGATAGATATAAGCGAATTATTAATGTCATGTTCATACGTACTTTTGTCATTACAAGCTATAGTCACAGTGCAATCGTCAGCAAAAAGTGTCATTGGGTGGTCAACAGCTTTAGGCAAGTCATTTATATATAAAGTGAACATCGGAGGGCCCACCACACTGCCTTGCGGTACTCCGTATATTACTTCTCGTTCCTCGGATCTTACAGTTATCTCACGTTTGTTGCAAATTTGACTTATTTCGGTAACCTGCTTACGTTTGTGAAGATAAGATTCAATTAGTTTTAAGACGTTACCCCTAATACCATACGCTTCAAGTTTCGCTGCTAGGGAATTGTAATGCACACAATCAAAAGCCTGTGTCATGTCGCAGAAAATGGCGCACACAGGTGTCCTCTTATCTACGTTTAACATGACATTATGTAGAAATTCATAAATAGCCAGATTTATACTTTTGTTTTTGCGAAATCCCTTTTGTTCGTCAGCTAAAATGTGATATTTTTCTAAATAATTGTTGATTTCCCCCGATATATATTTTTCGAAGACTTTGGATAACACTGGTATAATCGCAATCGGTCTGTAGTTTGACATCAATTCGTGATTTTCCTTCTTATAAAGCGGTTTTACTATAGACTTTTTTAAAGAATCAGGAAAGGTGCCTGCGCTTATACAAAGATTGATAATGAAACATAAGTGTGTAGATATTATCAATGCAACTGCTTTTAATATTTTTGTGGCAATACCATCATAGCCAACGCTGTTCGTGTTTCTAAGTTTCATTATAATATAGAGTATGTCATGTGGTGTACACGGAGCCAAAAACATAGACTGTGCTCTGCTATCGATCAGTGACGTTGAGTTCGTTCCTGCGTTACTTGTTGGCTGGATTTTATCGATAAAATAATTATTGAATGCATCGGCTATATCCTTCCTTTGAGCAATTCTTTTATTTTCAGAGTTGATGCAAGTAATACAAGTTCTCAAGTTTTCACTTTTGGACCTATTGATGATTTGCCATGTGGTTTTTGATTTGTTATTTGAGGTTTTAATATTGTAAGTGTTTTGAGCTTTTTTAGTTAGATTAATAATTTTTTTAAATAATCTTGAATAATTTTTGAATTTAACTCTGTTTGATTGATTTGGTTTTAACCTGTATTTCCATAGGAGATTCCTTTTATTTTCATCAACATGTGCTTCATGTTGCTGTTCAGAGGCCTCATCAGGTAACAAAGACGTATCATGTACAAACCGCTCAAGATACTACCAGTGTTACAGGCACAGTTGGATGGAGATCTCACCAACGGCGTCATCAACATGTGCTTCACGCTGCTGTTCAGAGATCCCATCCGGTAACACGGACCTATCATATACAAACTGCTCAAGACACTACCAGTCTTGCAGGCACAGTTAGACGGAGATCTCACTAACGGCGTCATCAACATGTGCTTCACGCTGCTGTTCAGAGATCCCATCAGGTAACACGGACCTATATTATACAAACTGCTCAAGACACTACCAGTCTTGCAGGCACAGTTGGACGGAGATCTCTCCAACGGCGTCATCAACATGTGCTTCATGTTGCTGTTCAGAGACCTCATCAGGTAACACGGACGTATCATATACAAACTGCTCAAGACACTACCAGTGTTACAGGCACAGTTGGACGGAGATCTCACTAACGACGTCATCAACATGTGCTTCATGCTGCTGTTCAGAGATCCCATCAGGTAACACGGACCTATCATATACAAACTGCTCAAGACACTACCAGTGTTACAGGCACAGTTGAACGGAGATCTCACTAACGACGTCATCAACATGTGCTTCACGCTGCTGTTCAGAGATCCCATCAGGTAACACGGACGTATCATATACAAACTGCTCACGGCACTACCAGTGTTACAGGCACAGTTGGACGGAGATCTCACTAACAGCGTCATCAACATGTGCTTCACGCTGCTGTTCAGAGATCCCATCAGGTAACACGGACCTATCATATACAAACTGCTCAAGACACTATCAGTGTTACAGGCACAGTTGGACGGAGATCTCACTAACGACGTCATCAACATGTGCTTCACGCTGCTGTTCAGAGATCCCATCAGGTAACACGGACCTATCATATACAAACTGCTCAAGACACTACCAGTGTTACAGGCACAGTTGGACGGAGATCTCACTAACGACGTCATCAACATGTGCTTCACGCTGCTGTTCAGAGATCCCATCAGGTAACACGGACATATCATATACAGACCGCTGAAAAGTTACCAGACTTGCTGCCACAGTTGGACTGCTCGAGTTCGAGTAACTACAATAATTACATACGGTCGATGGACCAAAAAAAAAATCGAGAATACTTTTTTTTTGTTTTATTATGTATAGATATCGGTATTCATCACGTCTGCGGAGTTTCGTGAACTAATTTAATTTAACCCAGAATAAACGTTGCTTAAAGTTATGAGATGGTTAAATATGTCAAAATATGTATGCAAGTATAAGTAAATTATTACTTAACTTATTCATTTTCTTGTGGTTTGTGACTAACCTGGTGTCAAGAGTTTTTTATGCCGCCCAGGTTATGTGACTTAGCTTCGCATGTCGCTGAGAAATATCTCCGCGGGAAGGTACTAAAGGGTTACCGAGGCCCCTTTTTTTAAATAATAAAAACCACGTGACGAGAGCTGTTAAAGGCGTCTGGTTAACCGACTCTTTTTTTTTTTTTTAGGGTGGGAAATCATCAAATAACTTCTCCCGCTCTGGGCGGAGCGGGAGGGTGTGTCAGACTCTTACTGACTAAAACCCACCCGTATTCCTTCTTGTTGCCTGTGTTGCGGGGGCCTCGGTGACCCATAAGTACCTTCCCGCGACCCCGGCAGGCATCGGCCCTAGTGGACCCCTACTTTTGTGCTGACGACATCTCTTTGAGGCGCGCGTGGAATACGACGCGCCGTCGACCCGGGCCTGGTCCTTACCGGACGGTGAGCTACCCATTGCTCACCGTCCGCAAGCCCGCGCCTACGGTGGCCGGAAATCCGCCCGGGATTCCCGACGCCCTGGGCGTCTCCTGCGGCGGCTAGGGGCGAGAGGGCGCGAAACTTGCCTTTCCCTCAACCGTCCTGCCTCCTCCTTTGCGAGCATTACTGCTTCGCAGAAGGAGGTGACGGCTGCCCATGCCCTCTCGCTCCGTACCATGGCCTGAACCAGGGCCGGACGCGAGAGGTCTCTGCCGCCGATCGCCTCCACGAGGACACGGCGGTGCTCTGCCCAAGCCGGGCAGACCTCCACCGTATGCTCCACCGTGTCCTCCAGGCGATCCACACAGTGGTGACACCCGGACGTTTCCTCCCGCCTTATCCGACACAGGAACCTCCCGAAGCTGCCGTGTCCGGTGAGGACCTGCGTCACGCGGAAGGTGAGGACGCCGTGGCGCCTCTCCAGCCACTCCTCAAAGAGGGGACTTATCGCCGCAATCGTGGCGTGCCCAGCACTGGGTTGCAACAACCGTACTTTCCATGACGCCATGAGATCCCGCCGGAGCTCCGTCCGCTGTGCCGCGATTTCTCGCGGCAGCGGACTTACGCCCCGGCGTTTCGCCTCCTCGCGCCACTCCCATACGTGCGCGAGGGCTTTTGCCTCCAGATCCCATGGCGGCAATCCGGCAAGGAGGCTCGCTGCCTCACAGGAGACCGTGCGGTATCCTCGGACCATCCGGATGGCCATGACTCTTTGGGCCGCGCTCAACCGGCGGGCTGGCCGCAGCGCCAGAGAGCGCGCCCATACAGGTGCCCCGTAGAGGGCCATGGACCGCACGACCCCCGCGTAGAGCCTCCGGCAGGAGGCGTTTGGACCCCCTAGATTGGGCAGGAGCCGCTTCAATGCAGCGCCCGCCCGCTCCAGTTTGGGAGCCAAACGTCGGAAATGCTCCACGAAGTTCCACCGGCTGTCGAGGACGAGTCCCAGGTACTTCATCGTCGACTCGACGCCGATAGAAACCCCTCCTACCGTTATTTGGGACCCCAACGGTGGCGCGTTCCGAGGACCATGAAAACACATGGCCTCGGACTTGTGCAGGGCCACCTCGAGTCCCAATTGCCGGATCCTTTCGACGATTGTCGCAACCCCGCGTGCCGCTAATTCGGCCGCCGCCTGGTGCGACCTCCCCTGCGCCAGGACCAACGTGTCGTCAGCGTAGCACACTACGCTGACGCCGCTAGGGAGGTCAACCGAGGCCCCTGGCAACACAGGCAACGGAATACGGGTGGGTTTTAGTCAGTAGGAGTCTGACACACCCTCCCGCTCCGCCCAGAGCTGGAGAAGTTATTTGATGATTTCCCACCCAAATAAAAAAAAAGGCCTGCCGGTTTCCTCACGATGTTTTCCTGCACCGTTTTTTAAGCAAGTATTAATTATGCAATATGCACATGAATCCGAAAAGTCAGATGTTTTGGGTTGGAACTCGAGACCTATTACTTAAGACGCTGACAACACCTAAACCGCGGTCACTGTCAGATTGCATAGAAAAGAAAGAGAAGCGCGATGACACAAAGCTTGTAATTTATTGCAAAATATGAAGCAATTATCTATTTACTCAAAATTGAGTGAAGTTATCGAAAATAAAAAACAACCAAGTTCTGCATTCAAATAAGACGTTCCTGTTATTAATTAAATACGTAACGTATGTTGATATTTAATACAGATATTTTGGATTAGAACTCAAGGTAAGAGGTTAGTTTAACGTTAGTTTGTATCGAGATTTTTTTTTCAAAACGTGTTTTGGTAGCAACCAAGTTCTGGAAAATATGTTCAAAATTAATATTTTTTCCGCTACCACAAACTATACAGAGTTGGCAATTTTCTTTCTTAAGAGAAGCCTATTTTGGTCAGTTGCGTCTTGTCAGCGCCTTAACGGTAAACAACGTTTATAAAAAAGCTCCTGAGCGTCTGCTATACAATTGCATTAAAGTTATCCAGAATGTATCTAGACATTGTGAAACAATCTTTAAAGTACACAATAATTAACTCAAATCATTCACATTCCAGATTATTCGCGTGCTACAACGACGGTATAATCAACTTGCTGGAGAAGTACTTCGATATGAACAAGAAGAACTGCCGCGAGGCTCTCGACCTCTATAAGAAATTCCTCATCAGGATGGATAGGGTCGGAGAGTTTCTGAAGGTAAACCATTGTTAGCAATTGAATTATTTACACCCGGTTTCTTAAAGGACAATTAAGTCCCTGGTCTCTAATGTCAATTCTTAAACTGGTTCCTGTATTTGACCCTTAAACACAAAAACAAAACAAAAAAGTTAGTTATTACAGTATTGTGTGCTGGATTGGTTGCTGGAAACAACAATGGCCAGTCAAATTACTCGGCATGAGATTTGAAAACAAAAATCTGTAAATCTCATGTGAAAATCTGTAAATCACACAAAAGAAGTTTAACCACTTTTTTTAAAGCATGAAGCTTTAAAAAAAAGTAGTTAAACTTCTTTTGTGTTGGGAGAAACATTAAATTAGAGAAATAAAATTCATATAATATTTAAATAGCAAGATTTTCATCTGAAACATCGCATTGATCTTCTATGTTCTATGTTAGAGGGTTTGGTTTCCGCACTTAGTCCTTCAGGTGGACCAATGTGCGTGGGCCATGGCGGCCGTTTGGTGGTTATTCCAACCAGCCCACCTCCCTCCAGAAGTTGATCACATCTCCTGGTCTGTTTAGAATCTCTGTGTAGGATCTGAGTGCCCCGAGGGTTTCTGTTCTAATGTGGGTGACGGTGTGCATTCGAAGAGCACATGCGCAACGGTTTCCTCTGCCTATATGCAAGCCCTGCACAGGGGGCTGTCCGTTATGCCTATTTTATGGAAGTGTTTGTTTAGCGGATTGATCTTAAATTTCTCTTCATTTTGCGAAATCTTAACTTTCTCTTCATTTTGCGAAATCTTAACTTCGATATTGTATTCGCAACCCAATTACTGTGAAATAATTGGGTTGCAGAGTTCAGATGGTATTCGCTCCGTGAAAAGTCAATTTCTACCGCATTTGGTGAGTCTAAAAAAAGATACCCATTAACAGACACATAATTAATTAAACCTTCATCTTATCCTACTAATATTATACATGTGAAAGTTTACATGTTTGTGTGTTTGGGCGTTTGTGAGTTTGGGTGTTTGTTAATCAATCATGCCTTAAGAGGGTGCATTCTAAAAGTTGGCAACGTCGGAAATAGCTGTCAAATATTTCGCCGTTTTGATTAATTTGTCAATATTACTGAGACTATGAAATATCGCTCTGTAGTGCAATTAAATCCGCTTCTTAAATTCCTTCACTCATTCATTCACTGACAGACGAAGGACAGCCTAAGCCTAGAATTGTGAGCAAGAGTTCCTTTTATAACGAAGGCGAGTACTAAGTAAGGATTTTTGAGAACTGACCCCCAAATACAATTGGGGACGTTGTGAAATCCCATCGAGCATACAGCTTGAATCCTTTATACATAATCAGCCTTTAATGTTCCCACTGCTGGTACATAGGCCTCCTCTCTGTGAGAGGGAGTGGGCCGTAATCCACCACGCGGGCCCAGTGCGGTTTGGCAGATGTCACATGTCTTCGAATTTTTGGTTCTAGGACATGTCGGTTTCCTCACGATGTTTTCTTTCACCGTTTTGAGAGCAGCGGTAGTGAAATTATTTGCACAAATTATAGCGCCTGTCTGGGTTTGAACCCACGACCTGCTACTCCTCGTAAGTCAGGGCTGATACCACTGGGCCAACACTGCTCAAACCTTTATGAATTGCAATAACGACGGTGAGCAATGGGTAGCTCGCCGTCCGATAAGGCCCAGGCGCGGGGCGACGGTGCGTTGTGTTCCACGCGCGCCTCAAAGAGGTGTCAGCACAAGTGTAGGGGTCCGCTAGGGCCGATGCCTGCCGGGGGCGTGGGAAAGTCCGATAGGATACCGAGACCCCTGGCAACACAGGCAACGGAAGGAACACGGGTGGGTTTCAGTCAGCAAGAGTCTGACAAACCCTCCCGCTCTGCCCAGAGCGGGAGAAATTATTCGATAATTTCCCACCCAAAAAATAAAGGTGTTGTTACCTAGATAAAGATAATTTTATTTTGCAAATATGGGTAACATGAGATGATGACAAAAAAAAAATAAGAGTTCAGCCATATTGTAAAATATGGCTGAACTCTTAATTTTTTTTTTTTGTAGGCATATATGGCTGAACTCTATTTTTTTTTTTTGTAGGCATGCAAAAAATTAAAACATTCAACTTATAACTAAATAATTTAATACAACTTTAAAATATTACACCTCAAACTAGGTAGGTACTTACAGAAAATAATATATTTATATAAACTAGCTTAAAAATACTTTCTCAATTAGGAACTCCTTAATATTATAATATGCTTTCGCCACTAAAAAGCTTCGGAGTCTCTTTTTAAATAATAAAAGCTCTTTCCATGTCTTTGGCAATTTGTTATAAATGACTGGAGCCATGCAGTAGACACTTTTGCGCATAAGTGCTGTCTTGGCTGACTCCAGATTTAGGCGTCTATTATGGCGTCTATTTCGGGGTACTACATCTGATAGACGTTTAAAACGACTCGGATTTGTCTTTACAAACACAGCTACTTCTAATACGTACAGACAAGGTAATGTTAAAATTTTGTAATTTTTAAAGTACGGTTCACCTTTCAGTAGGTTTAAGTTTAAACATTGGTCGAATGAATCTTTTTTGTACTTTGAAGGCAGTCTCTCTTTCAGTGGAGTTTCCCCAAAATATGATCCCATACCGTAAATGTGATTCTACTATCCCATAATAAGCAGTAAGAAGAGCATCCGTGTTTATTATAGGTGATAATGTGTATAGAGCGTATGCAGACTTACTCGTTTTCTTACACAAAGTATCAACGTGTGATTTCCAATTTAGTTTTTTATCTATTTCGAGACCCAGAAATTTTGTAATTTCAACTTCTTCTATGGTATCATTATCATTTAAGTTAATACCGGAGGTCTGTTCTCTAAAATGGCTAGCTATTTGCTACGTTGTCGACTTTCACCCTCTAACTGCTGAATGTTTTGTTGAATGAATGTTAGGTTATAGGGTCCCGTTTTTCGGACCTCGACACGGGAAAAAGCTACTAGACACATAATTTTACTAACTCATCTATCGTTAGCAAAGTGTTCTCAGTAGCAGCCTCAGTCTGGATTTGTGTCCGTTGCCGACAATAAGCTCGCCCCCCCCCCCCCCCCCCCCCTATTACATGGGACTTAAGACGCTGACAACACCTAAACCGCGGTCCCTGTCAGATTGCATAGAAACGAAAAAGAAGCGCGATGACACAACGCTTGTAATTTATTGCAAAATATGAAGTAATTATCTATTTACTCAAAATTGAGTTGAGTAATCGAAAATAAAAAACAACCAAGTTCTGTATTCAAATAAGACGTTCTTGTTATTAATTAAATACGTAACGTATGCTCATATTTGATACAGATATTTTGGATTAGAACTCAAAGTAAGAGGTTAGTTTAACGTTAGTTTGTATCGAGATTTTGTTTTCAAAACGTGTTTTGGTAACAACCAAGTTCTGGGAAATATGTTCAAAATTAACATTTATTTTTTCCGCTACCACAAACTATACAGATTTGGCAATTTTTTTTTCTTAAGAGAAGCCTATTTTCGTCAATTGGGCCTTGTCAGCGCCTTAAACATAACTGTCGAAATATGGGTGTACACTTCTGCCTAACCCTTCGGGGGAGTGATGTTATGTTATCTATTATTACATTTACTAGCGAACCGCCCCATCTTAACAGGGTCTTCACAAAACATGAACGTTTCTTTGTCTTCTTTAATATATAAAAACCTAATGTCACAGTGTGTGTGGTCGCACTCCTCTGAAACGGCACGACCGATATTTGGTAGGTATGAGAATAGGTCGTAAATTATATTTCATTCCGATATTCCCACGGGATCGAGACTTACACGGGTGAACTCGCGGGGCGCAGCTAGTAATATCTAAGAATAAGGCGCTGACAAGACCCAATTAACCAAAATAAATATCTTTAATATTTTTCGTTATTTTTATTTTCTCTCAGAGCACCTGCCATCTTATCTCTTCAGCACCCTTGGTTGACTGGTAGAGAATGCCTAAGGCATTACGTCCGCCTTTGTACTTAATTGTGTGCGAGAAGTTTAAATAAATAAATAATAAATTAAGTTTGAGTAAATAAATAATTGCTTCATATTTTGCAATAAATTACAAGCGTTGTGTCATCGCGCTTCTCTTTCTTTTTTATGCAATCTGACATGGCCGCGGGTTGGGTGTTGTCAGCGTCTTAATATTTATTTATACTACACATATGGTATAAATTCTCTAAATGATGATGAGGAAACCGCATCGAAATCCGTTGCGGAGTTTAGAAGAAAAACACGCTCACACAGACAGACAGGAAAAGCGACTTACTATTTATAATATGTATGGCATAGCTACCTTAATTTTTTTGGCAATCACGTCCGCAACATACGGTACACTAATTTAAGACAAAAGTACGAATTCGATGAAGGATAAGAGGCGGGGCGCCACCTAATTTATATTCAACATATTTAGTACATTATAAATAACTGTTTAATGACGTCAGAATTCAAAACGGTTGCCAACTTTTGCTTTTGTAAAAAAAATTACACACATCGCGTAAAAAATCTAGTCAAGGTTACGGAAACTCTACTGAATTATTTGTGTACGTATTAAACGCGTATAATAGAGATAATTAGGATTTGCTTTTTTTGATGGTACTCTTAAATTCTGAGAAATGAGGACACAGAAGTATATGTGCTTATTTACCTGGAGGATTGAAGATTAGTTTCATCTCGGCTCGTCTAGAATCATAGAAATAACTGCTGTCCTGTATAACATCCGATTTAAACGTTTAAGTCGGCATTTTCAGTTAGCCACACTTTCTGAAATTGTTAACCTTTTGACCGCCACAGTCATGTATAGATGACAGGCCAAAATGTGCCCAGCACGCCACGGTCACGACTACATGACAGATTTTAGGGAATAATTCGTAGCTTGGCGCCGAGAGTACGTTTTTGCTTTTTTGACGTGGCGGTCAATAGGTTCTCTATGTTCTATGTTAGAGGGTTTGGTTTCCGCACTTAGTCCTTCAGGTGGACCATTGTGCGTGGGCCATGGCGGCCGTTTTTGGTGGTTATTCCAACCAGCCCACCTCCCTCCAGAAGTTGATAACATCTCCTGGTCTGTTTAGGATATCTGTGTAGGATCTGGGTGCCCCGAGGGTTTCTGTTCTAATGTGGGTGACGCCTGTGCATTCGAAGAGCACATGCGCAACGGTTTCCTCTGCCTCCATGCAAGCCCTGCACAGAGGGCTGTCCGTTATGCCTATTGTGTGGAAGTGTTTGTTTAGCGAGCAGTGGCCCGTGATGGTCCCCGTCAACAGGCGCAGGCCGGTCCGGTCCAGGCGTAACAAACGCCTGGTTAACTTACTATCCAAGGATGGCATAGCCTCCTTGGACTGTCTGCACCCCTGTGCCGAGGACCACCAGCTCTCCGCTTGTGTGTGGGTGAGCTCCTGTAGCCACCTGCGTAGTTGGTTGAAGGGGATGGGCACGATCGGCTCCGGTCCGCAGACTGACGTGCCGGATGCTCTCCTGGCTAGTTCGTCAGCTGCGTCGTTGCCCAGCGATCCGCTGTGTCCTTTTATCCATTGCAGTGTCACTGTGTTGCGGTTGAATACCGTTATACGTTCTAGCGCATTGTGACATTCTTGTGTTAATCTCGAAGTACTGTGTTTCTTTCCTAGGGATTGGAGAACTGAGGCGCTGTCGGAGAGTATACGTACATGAGTGTCCGTGACTCTCCTGGCTTCTATGGCATACGCCGCTTGTATAATGCCCACACACTCCGCCTGGTAGACGGTGTTGAACATTCCCAGCGGGCAGGATATGTTTATGTTAAGGTCGTGTGAGAAAACGCCAGCTCCGGTTCCGGAGTTGGTCTTTGATCCATCGGTGTATACTCTTACCTCATACGGGCTTGAATAGTCGCACCGTTCCTCTGTGAGTATTATGTTGTAGTGCTTTTGGAAACAGTGTAGTTTTGGGGCTCTGTCGCAGGGTGATGCCATCATCGGTCTTCGTTTGATCGCATCCTCCCTTATGCGTATGTGCTTGACTCTAGAGTCTTTGCTCAGGGTTCCTGTTATGTTAAGCCTAAAGGCGGCCAGGGCCGCCTCCTCCCGCACGATAAGGTGCAGAGGCGGCAATCCAAGCATCGCCTGTAGGGCGGCGGTGGGCGTAGTTCTCATACAGCCTGTGATTGCTACACAAGCAAACCGTTGCAGTTTTTCGAGATCTTTTTGGGCTGTGCTTAGGTCTGTCCTGGGCCACCAGACTAGTGAGCCATATGTGATAATTGGCCGGATGACCGTGGTGAACAGCCAGTAGGTAATCTTGGGGTTAATTCCCCAGTTCCTGCCGAGCAGTCTTTTACACTGCCACAGAGATATGCTGGCTTTTGTGATGATGTAGTTGGTATGTTTTGCCCAGTTTAACTGTTTGTCCAAGAAGATGCCCAGGTACTTGGTTTCAGTTGAGAGGCTTAGGGTGGTCCCAAAGAATCGTGGTAGCTGCAAAATTGGCAGTTTCCTCTTCTTTGTGAATAGAACTAATTCAGTCTTTGTAGGGTTTACTGATAGTTGGTGCTTATTGCAACAATCCTCTACTATTTTTAAGGCTTGGCGCATAAGGTTGCATAGGGTATTTTCGTGGGTGCCATTTATTATTATGGTTATGTCATCCGCGTAGACTACGGTGAAGTAACCTTTATCGTTGAGTGTTTTGATGAGGTTGTCGACGACCAGGTTCCATAAAAGCGGCGAGAGGACGCCTCCTTGTGGGCAGCCTTTCGCCACTATGGCCCTGGTAGTGTCGTTCACTGTGACTTGTACAGCTCTCAGTTTAAGCATGTTTGTGATCCAGCCACTTATGGTGGGGTCTATGCTATGTCTGTCAAGCGCCGTGTTGATGCTATTGAACATTGTTTTGTCAAAGGCGCCCTCGATGTCAATGAAGGCGGCCAGTGCCGAGCATTTGTGGTCCACTGCGCATTCAATTTTAGAAACCACGCTGTGCAGCGCGGATTCTGTTGATCTGCCTGTGGTGTACGCATGCTGTTGTTTGTGAAGGGGTTTTGCCCGAAGAGGTCCGTCTCGGATGTGTCTATCGCAGAGTCTCTCAAGGGTCTTCAGTAGGAAGGATGTGAGGCTTATAGGCCTGTAAGCCTTGGGTTGTGTATAGTCGGTTTTGCCAGGTTTGGGTATGAAAATGACTTTCACTTCGCGCCATGCGAGGGGTATGTATCTGAGTGCCATGCAGGCTCGATAGATCTCCGTCAGCACTGGCATCAGATGATTCACCCCCCACTGCAGCAGGGCTGGGAAAATGCCATCCAGCCCCGCGGACTTGTAAGGCTGAAAGGTGTCAATAGCCCACCTTAGCCGATCTTCTGTTACTATGTTGCGGGCTCTGGACCAGTCCTGATCAGTTGGGGTCCATTCTGGTTCAGCCTCCCACCTCCCATCCTCCAGGAGTCTGCAGTCTGGGAAGTGGGTCTCGAGAAGGACCTTACTGGTTTCCTGGTCGGTTAGTGTGTATGAATTATCAGGCTTTTTCAGCGCGCCGAGAGTTCGGTCCTGATCTGCTGCCAGAATCTTCCTTACCCTAGCGGCTTCGTTATTTGTCTCGATGGATTCACAGAATTTCCGCCATGCTGATCTCCTGGCGGTTCTAATCTGTTTTTTGTATGCGTATTGGGTTTCTTTGTATAGGTCCCAGTCGTCCGGGAGTCTAGTGTTTTTAGCTCTGTTGAATTGTTTACGTAATGCATCTCTGAGTTTACTAAGTTCTGCGTTCCACCAGGGGTTCCTCTCGCCCTTGGTTTGTGGCGCTCTTAGTTTGCAGCATGCATGGTATGCTTCGGTTAGGTATTCTGATAGTTTTGTCACGGTGTATTCCAGTTGCGCTTGGTCTCTTAGGGTTACCTGTGATAGGTGCCTATCTAATAGAGAGGCTAGGAGACGTTTGAACCCGGGGACATCGGTGCGCCGCGGATTCCGCCTTGGTGCAGGTTTCTTTGTATTGGTAGTTATTTTAAAGCATATCCTTCTATGGTCCGAGCAAGATGGCTCGTCCGATACATGCCAGTCTGTAATAAGGTTAGTCGCGTTTTCTGTAGCGAGTGTTAGGTCTATGATCGTTTGTCCTCGGACTGTGACCCAAGTGGGTTCTGAGCCGCGGTTAATGATGTTAAGGTTAGTAGAGAATAAATAGGTGGATAGTACCTCTCCTCTGGAGTTCGGTGCATCGCTGCCCCATAGAGGGTGGTGGGCGTTCGAGTCGGTGCAGATGATCAGTTCCAGTTTGGCGCGCTCACAGTGCTGCACCAGGTCGGCCATCTCTTTTGGAGGGCAGTGTACATCCTCGCCTGGCATGTACACCGAGGCTAGTACAACATCTGGAGCGCTACCATCACTGTGGAGCCTGACAGCTGTTAAGTCTCTGGAACAGAACTGAGTGAGTGGTGTGATAGGAATCCCTTGTGGTATGTAGGCGCAGGTTCTTGGCTTGTCTGCGCTGTGTGTGTTTAGGATCAGCTTACCTCCGATGTTACCGAGGCCGCATATTTTGTTATTTCTGATCCACGGCTCTTGGATCAGTGCAATTGTTTGGGGCTTTACCTCCAGTGCCCTGCGTAAGCTAGCCGTGGCAGTCTGGCTATGCTGGAGGTTTGCTTGTATGATGTTGAGGGGGGGCGATGGCGACGGTGGGGTGGGGTTAGTCGGAGCTGGATCCATTGGACAATCCCTCCACTGCCTCCACCCTGTGCTGGTCGTCGTGTCGATCGCCCGGTGGCGAGGCTAAAAGTTGCTCGTTCCAGCCAGGTGATGATAGCGGTATGGTCTCGTCTTCGTCGGCCATTGCCGCTCGGGCCATGACCTCCTTCAACTTGTCCATATCCGCGTCTATTGTGTCCGTCGACGTCGGTAACGTTACAGTCAGGTTCGTCGTGGGATCGGTCAGGGTGGCGGGGAGTTGAGTCGCGTCAGGGGGTTGGGTCGTGGGCCAGAAGCGTACGTATATCGACCCAAGAAGGTACGATATCCGACGCTCCCGGGCTAGGACCCTCTCAGCTTCCTCCGGTGGCACACCTAGGGTCAGATATGTCCCATTGTTGTCACCACCGACGGTAGTTGCCCTGTACAGCGACCACTTCCCTATGTCATACCAAGTATTCTGACGAGTCAGAATACTTTGGAGCCGGACAATGTCCCCTTTATAACGTGGGACGAAGAGTGAGGCTCGGACACGGGTCGGTGCGTCGGACTGTCTTATCACCGTCAGGTTAAGATCAGTGTCTGGAAGTCGGATTCGGGGCACGTTGTGGGTCAGCCAGGTCAGAGCATGGTCGTCCTCACACCACAGCTGCACGGTGCCTTCCGCTACCCGTGGGTATCCGCGGAAGGCAGGGAGCTGTGCTGTGGAGTTCGTGTCCAGCATAAGGCTCTCTAGTTCGGTCTTTATATGTGCGGTCTCTTCCTTAGTCAGGTCTCTGGAAGGGGGAGGTAGGCAGATTGCTACGGCCAGCCGCGCCGGGATGTCTTTTGTGGCTCGCGCGTAGGTCCTCTGCTCGCCCTGAGTGGATTGGACCCTCACACGTTTGGCATCCCCCTGAAGCGTGCTCGGTGAGGCCGATTCATTCGGGCGCTCCCTCTTCACCGGCCCTGTACCACTTGGTCCAGGCTGCGGGTTGGAGGCGCCCGGCTGAGTGCTTCTTGCCGGTAGCGGTTGGTGTGAGGATCCAGCCCGCCTACCCCTTTTCCGTTGAGACCGCGGTTGATCGTGGGTCAAGTCGGTGTCTCGGGGTCGACTGGCGGTCCCGGCAGGCTCTGTCGCGTGCGGAGGTTTTTCGCGCTGGGTTACCCCTTCGCGTACTGGCCCCCGCCCGCATGGTTCCGCGTCCAGCCGCTTTTCGCGCTGGGTTTCCCCTTCGCGTACTTGCGACTGGTCACGTAATTCTGCGTCCGGCCGTTTTTCGCGCTGGGTTGCCCCTTCGCGTACTCGTGGCTGGTCGCGTACTGCTTCTTCGGCGTCCGATCGCGCTTCGCGCTGGCTAAAGCCATCGCGGGTGCCGTACTTTCGGTCGCCTACTTTCTTTCCCCGAGCCATGATTTTTCCGCGCTTGTGCAGCATGCGTACTCCGTCGGCCGAGAAAGTGCTAGAGCTGCCAGGTCCGTCACCCTTCCCCGTCACTCTTTGTCTGTGTTGTTCTTGGTCCTTGTCCGGGTTGGTGATGCTGTTACGCACGAGATTCTGTTGCCAGATGCTTGTGGTAGGCATACACGTCGTAGTGGGTGTTGGCGCGTGAGATGCAGCCAGAGTTGTGTCTGTTGGCGCGCTGGTCGCAGCCGTGGTAGGGTGAGATGGCGCGTGAGTCGCAGCCTGTGTTATGGGCGCTGAGTCAGCAGCCAGCCGCGCTGAAGAGCGCGGCACCTAAAAGCAGTTAGATGCCCCCCCCAGATTACGATGGGGGCTGACCGCCGAAGCGGTGTGGGATTCCCCGGCTCGGCCGGGACCCACCTGGGTAGTATTTTTCACTTTCTGCTGCATGGTTGTGGGGGTGGGCTTTTAAGGAATTGAGGTTACCCCTCCTCGGGGACCGACGGGATGTAGGGATAGGAGGGAAGGCATGGTGAGGTGAAGTGGGGTGGGTTCTTGGGGTCACCCTGCGCCTGGGATTTGGCCTAGGGATTTGGGGTCCGACGGGAAGTGTGGATAAGGAGGGATGGTTGGTTTGGCGATAGGTGCATAGGACGAAGGTAATAGGTTTCCCTGAGCCTGGGATTTGGCCTTCAGGAACTTCTCATGTCCGGGATCTCTTTCGAGATGCTCCGGATGCGGGATCGACAATAACAGTCGGTCCCGCAGCCGGAGTTGGGCTATCCGCAACCTGCCCACCCGCTCGGTTGCAAGAGAAGAAGTGCCTGGCTGTCTGGGTCTCCCCACCACAGATGTACGTGTAGATTTGTGTTGGAGAGATCCAGCTGTCCCCGAGCGGTCAATAGGTTAAAGAACTTCACTCAAAACTAAATTACCAAATTTTCTCCTTATTGATTAATTACACTAATACTAAAAAGGATGGACTACTTCCTCTTTCGCTTCATCGTTATCTGTCTACAGCATGAAACTTAAACTGAAACAATAATTACAAATGCGTGCACTGACTGGATAGGTCCACCCAAATCTGTGTGTTTTGTTTCCTCAAAAGACCACAAATCTACATGGTCTTCACATGATCTGACCAAGATTATGTCTGGACTTTAAAAGAGACTGACCCCTTCGTTTCAATGGGTTCGCCATTTCTTGTCAGAGGTAGTCAGATAGGAAATGTGGTTGCCATCTAGCATTTATTTTTTAAATATGACGTGTATTAGTGATCTCACCAAAAACGTGCAGTAGTCAGATAGAAAACGCCGACCTTGACTAGATTTTTAAATAGGATTGACGTGTGAAAGTGTTTGTACAAGCCTACTTACAGAAATAAAATCATTTATCAATAAATGTATGGAAGAAAACTAATAACTGCTCCAACCCCAAATAAATTGGGACATCCTCCTAATGTGTTGACCAGTTCAATCGTCGACCCTCATCTTTATCGTTATTAAAATGGATGGTGGGAATTGTCCTTATAACATGATCACTTAATCCCCAGGTGGCAGAGAACGTGGGTATCGACAAGGGCGACATCCCCGACTTAACTAAAGCCCCCAGCAGTCTGCTAGATGCCTTGGAAGGACATCTGGCTACCCTTGAAGGCAAGAAGGGATCGGCTGCCAATACTCCTACACAGACGGCTAGGTAAGCTTGGTTTTTTTGCTCGTAGGAATATTAATTGATCCCGCACATTAGAACACGTACACATGGGCGAATGCACCGTGAATATGACAGGTTGTGCATCTGTGCAAGGCTCCAGAGGGGCTACAATAAGGATTACAATTTTGAAAAGTCTCGGCAAAAAGCAGATGTTTGCTAAAAGACCAGCCATTTTACTTTTTAATCTTCTTTTTCAGTTATCATTATTTTTATTAAAAAAGAAAAAATTGTGTGGTTTTATGAAACCACGATGCAATTGAAACATTTTTTCGTTGCATATTTTCGCACTATTCTTGGTTTTTCCCTCGTTGAACTCGATAGGAGGTAATCAGGTGAATAAAACTGGACAACTTTCCCCAAGGAACATAGGTCGAAATATATAAAATAAAATTCAACTTCTCATAACTCAACTACAAAGTGACTGGTCACGTGACTTATGTTTGTATGAGAATTTAATTTTTTAGATTTCGTCCATGTTCCTAGTGGAAAGTTGTTCAGTTTTATGCACCGGATTGCCTCCTGAAATATCCGCACTCCTTTTAAACTTACCCTGTATAATTAACGGGGGTCAGGAACGCTTTCTCAAATTATGAATGCTGTGCAATATTGTGCTCCACACAACACTTATAACGTACACATAACGTCACACCTTGTTTCCCCGGCACAGGGTGTAACCTGTAGTACACCCACATTTCGCCAGTTATGTTAAGTCCCATGTAATAGGGGGCGAGCAAATTGCCATCAACCGGGCACAAATCCAGACTCCGGGCTGCTACTGAGAAATCCCAGATAGAAAAACTCAATAACACTTTTCCCGACCCGGGAATCAAAGAACTCAGGACATCATGCTCAGCAGTAGCGCTTGCAACCACTAGACTGAGGCAACGTACACCTTTATTTAAATACCAATACGCTGAAATACCGACACACCCTTTTTCTGTAATGTTTTACAAGTGTGTGATGCAATTCAAATGTCTTGCAGAACACATATGTGTCTGTGATGCGCCTTAACCAATTTGCAGGGTGTCTTGCACACAGCAAAAGAGTGAAGTATGCAGGCAAACAGCAACTTGCAGGCATGTTTTATTACTTAATCAATTTCGTGTTCAAACCAAAGCACTCTCAGGTCCCAAACCAGCTGTAGCATGGCGGTCACCTAGAGACAACGCTGAATAGTTTCATGTGCCTACAAGTTTTTGCTCAAAAATGCTCTGATTTTTTTTTTTGCACTAGACAAACATGCACCACAGTCACAGGCTTTGCTTAAAAAGCCACTTGAGACACGAACTCAGTTAAAAAATAAATTGAACACTGAAACATACATAAACACGCATTTTTCCAGCATAGGGCAAAAACTAAAAAAAACGCAATCTGCTATGACTCTTACCATACTTCTTTTGCTTCATCCACGTTCATACATCTGGGGCTGTACTATGACGTGTCAAGGTGGATCTGCAGGTGTAGTCCGCTAAATTCAAAGTTTCTTACGTTTTTTGTTATTTACAGGTCAATATCAGGTTGTATCTTGATCAAAATATGATTCGCGACAATAACAGATATTATGTATTTACAGAATTATAATCATTAGAATCATTAATACATTTCTGTATGTATGTATTTTATTGGGATTTTTTTTTATTAGATAACCAAATTACAAGGTGATTATTAACATTAACGAAATTAAATTAAAACTAAGTTAAACCTAAAAAAGGCCCTAGGGGCATTCTACCGAGGATGCTGGCGTCAATTCCTCGCTCGTGAACTGTAATGCCATCAGCATTACAATTCACGTTGCGCGAGAAAACCGCCAGCTAAGTTAGATTAGTTCCCAATGTCTTCATTTCATGAAAAAGTCATTCAATGGAACAAATCTAACTTACAGAGATGTATTACTGATTATAAGTCTGTAAATACATATCAGTAATAGTCGTGAATCGTATTTTGATCAAAATACAACCTGATATTAACCTGCAAATTACAAAAAAACGCAAGAATTTTTGAATTTCGCGGGCTACAGCTGTGGATTCACCTTAAGACGCTGACAACATCTAAACCGCGGTCACTGTCAGATTGCATAGAAAAGAAAGAGAAGCGCGATGACACAATGCTTGTAATTTATTGCAAAATGTGAAGCAATTATCAGTTTACTCAAAATTGAGTTCAGTAATCGAAAATAAAAAACAATCAAGTTCTGCATTCAAATAAGACGATCTTGTTATTAATTAAATACGTAACGTATGTTGATATAAAATACAGATATTTTGGATTAGAACTCAAGGTAAGAGGATAGTTTAACGTTAGTTTGTATCGAGATTTTTTTCCAAAACGTGTTTTGGTAACAACCAAGTTCTGGGAAATACGTTCAAAATTAACATATATTTTTTCCACTACCACATACTACACAGATTTAGCAATTTTTTTTCTTAAGACAAGTCTGTTTTGGTCATTTGCGTCTTGTCAGCGCCTTAAAGCCATCATTGTACCAGTATAAGAGAGGGAGATAAAGCTATACAAGACGAATATTCCTTTTTGTCACAACGGAACAATGATTGCACTTACACGTCAAAGCACGACCCCCTGGTCACACATCAGTGCAGCACCTTAGCAATACCTGTCACTTAGACAGTTCAAAAGTATTAATTGATTTATTTATCCACATTCCAGTGCTCAAAAGAACGTCGCGAGCGTGATGGGCGCCCTGTCCTCAACCTCGTCGTCGTTCGGCAACGCGGCCGCGTCCACCCGCCTCGACAACCAGCCCAACGGGGCCTCGCCGCTGTTCATTGACGACACGCTCAGGCAGCAGGCTCTCGCTGAAGAGGAGGCCGCTATGAATCAGTATAAGGTGAGAAGAACCTTGAGCTATAGACGAAAATTTGCCACTTCTCTTAAAAACAAATATATTGTGTGTAGGGTAACTACTATAGTAATTGGCCCCGATATTGTAACTGGCCACTAAAGGCGAAAAGGACAAAAAAAATCCTATATCTATTGTATTGTCGTTTTAGTTCACATTATTTATTATTGTTTATATATATGTCGGAAATACGTTAGTCACTCGTTTGACTAATCGGGACGCCAGCGCCACCAAGCGGCGCTCGACAGAGTCTACAACATAACGCTTGATCGGAGATAAAGGCAGTTTGTCTAAGGCGGTCAAGGAGTGAACACATTTAGAAACTGTCGCGCGTTCCGTATAGTTATGTCGTGTACCTACAGTGTGTGAATAGCCAGTGTGATTATTTGATCGTAAATTATAATTTGATTTAAATTGCAAACGGTTTTTCTATTGTGCAATAACCAACACTTCCCATTGTACGCCCACAGTAGTTAAAATGTGGCTGATGATAACGAACGAAACGTACCTTCTCCGTCATAAACTTTATTTTACACCACAGAAATGCATAATACAAATACATTACCTTGTTTCTATCTCTTTTGTTAAGAGTAACCAGTTACTCTAGCGTGACCAATTAATATAGCAGTTACCCTAGTTGTTTTGATTGTGGTCAACCAATCACTACTGTTAAGGTGGATATGCAGTGTTAGACCGCGAAATTAAAGTTTTCTTGCGTTTTTTGTAATTTGCAGGTCAGTGTCAGACTGTATCTTGATCTAAATATAATTCGCGACCATAAAACATGTGATTTACAGAATTATAATCATTAAAATCATTAATGCATCTCTCTAAGTTAGATTTGTTCCATAAGAACACACAACAATCTGACTGACCTGCAAATTGCAAAAAAACTTAAAAAAAGTTTTAATTTCGCGGGCTACCACATTTTGTTTTTTTTTTTGGGTGATAAATTATCAAATAACTTCTCCCGCTCTGGGCGGAGCGGGAGGGTGTGTCAGAGTCTTACTGACTAAAACCCACCCGTGTTCCTTCCGTTGCCTGTGTTGCGGGGGCCTCGGTAACCCTTTGGTACCTTCCCGCGACCCCGGCAGCGGGCTACCACTGCGCTCCATGTTAACATGATCATTCACAGCTGATTTACTGATCAGGACCGTATAGTGCCGTGTTGGAGGCATTATTGTTTCAGTGCAATAAAGAAATGTCATGTGATTTGTAGTTCTGTTCTATCAGTTTTGAACTCTATTAGTATATTACCAAGACTGCAAAATTCATTGCTACTAATTGCGTCACACGTTATAGTGAACGCACTGTACTACAGCTTTTATCTAATCCAGATCAAGCTTATATATTTCTGACAGCCCAAAACAACTGTCGAAGCAAGCTCAACCTGGTTTGTATGATGTTAGTATCTTCAATAATCGGATAACCTAGCTCTGATCTGGAACCCAGCCTACATGCCGAGGTCGTGGGAAAGTTCAAAAGGGATACAGAGGCCCCTGGCAACACAGGCAACGGGTGGAACACGGGTGGGTTTTAGTCAGTAAGAGTCCGACACACCCTCCCGCTCCGCTCAGAGCGGGAGAAGTTATTTGATGATTTCCCAGCAAAAAAAAAAAGAAAAGCCTACATGATGGAAGTGACACACTGGTTAGGTTGCAATGAATCACGGACTCGTGGTTTCCAATCTCCTTTCTAAAACGTTAGCGAATGCAGCTATGCTATGAGATAATAAATCTATACTCCCTTGGTTTAGGTAATTAACTAAAGGTTTACAAATCGTAAAAACGGATTTTTATAAATGACGCTTTCTTGTTTAAAAAGGCTAATTATTGTCCAGGCGACTAACAACTTAAAAGGCGACAAACTATTTGCTATTAAAAAATAACGCAGCGATTAAATTTTATTAGGCATGTATTTAACGCGGCAAAAAAATAATCTGAATTTGGGATTAAAAAATAATTAAAAGCAGTAGCAAATATAAGTAGGTCGGCAGCTACAGCGAAGGATAATTGAATCATTTGGGTTAGGTTAGAACAGTGACCATTAACGCCAGATCCCCTCTATTGTTGGTGACTCTCAGTTACCAAAACAAAAACTCAATGCCAGTTTAAACTGAAACTAAGCTAACAACTGATTACTAAGCTGCTACTTTTTACTTAAAATATTCCTTCGCCGTAGCTGCCAACCTACTATATTTGCTACCTCCTTTAATTGTTCTTAAATCCCAAATTCAGATTAATTTGTCGCCGCCTTAAATACATGCCGTATAAAAAAACGTTATAATCAAATTAAATTTATGTACTTACGGTAGTTTCCTCTTTTATTATGTATGTTAAACCTTTATCATTTATTCTTAAACTACTCTTCGTAGATGTAACTGCTTGAGCACATTTTTTTAGTTAGATTTATAATAATTATTTATTATTTTGTAATCTATTGTAAAGTGCCCAAAAAGACAGGTTTCTAGACCTCAACCAATTATAACGTTTCTAAATTGAAGAGTACAACTGTGACGTAGCCTTACAACACAAGTGACAGGTAATACATTTAGTCGGTTAACCAGGCGATCGGCGGCAGAGACCGGCCCTGGTTCAGGCCATGGTACGAAGCGAGAGGGCATGGGCAGCCGTCACCTCCTTCTGCGAAGCAGTAATGCTCGCAAAGGAGGAGGCGGGACGGTTGAGGAAAAGGCACGTTTCGCGCCCTCTCGCCCCTAGCCGCCGCAGGAGACGCCCTGGGCGTCGGGAATCCCGGGCGGATTTCCGGCCACCGTAGGCGCGGGCTTGCGGGGACGGTGAGCAATGGGTAGCTCACCGTCCGGTAAGGACCAGGCCCGGGTCGACGGCGCATCGTATTCCACGCGCGCCTCAAAGAGATGTCGTCAGCACATATAGTAGGGGTCCACTAGGGCCGATGCCTGCCGGGGTCGCGGGAAGGTACTTATGGGTCACCGAGGCCCCCGCAACACCGGCAACAGGAAGGAATACGGGTGGGTTTTAGTCAGTAAGAGTCTGACACACCCTCCCGCTCCGCCCAGAGCTGGAGAAGTTATTTGATGATTTCCCACCCTCAAAAAAAAAAAAGAGTCGGTTAACCAGACGCCTTTAACAGCTCTCGTCACGTGGTTTTTATTATTTACCTTTAGTTAACTACCTAAACCAACTGAGTATAATAACATTATTACGAAGTTATAAATAACACTGTCTTAATCTAGATAGACTAGATCTAGATCAATAAAACTAGATAGACTACACTTATTCTAATTGTGCTTACCTGACGGTAATTTATAGGGCATTCGAGCTTGGACAACTAAAGGAATATTATCTAGATGTAACATCCAATCTTCCAAAGTGAGTCTTTTCTGCTCTCTGTGATTAATGGGTTGGCAATGATCACATATTTACATTATTAACAAGAATAGGATCTTAGCATGTGTTCGATTTCATTCTACCCTCAAATTACGCAACCGGTGGGGGAAAAGTAAAGTGGCCACCACTTCTCTTTTCCCCCACCGGTAACGGACCCGACTTACGAATTGTAGGTCGAGGGTTTGAGCCCAAGCAGGCGCTTTACTTTGTGTAAATCATTTTATTATCATTGCTCACAAAACGGTGAAGGAAAACATCGTGAGGAAACCGGCATGTTCTAGAACCAAAAATTCGAAGACATGTGACATCTGCCAACCCGCACGCTGCCGGCCGCGTGGTGGATTACGGCCTACTCCATCTCACAGAGAGGAGGCCTGTGTCCCAGCAGTGGGAACTTCATAGGCTGATTATGATGAGGGAATATTCTTCAGATATTTTATAATATCGCTATAGATTTAGGCATTGCGACCCCATTATGCAAATTAATGAAGCCTCACACATTTTTCTTGCCTGACCTCACCTGTAAAGATATCTCTTTTTAAAGCCAACAACTCGAAAGACACTCGTCTTTTTGTGGAAATAAAATGGTTTTATGAAATGATTTTATTTTCTGTAAGTAGGTTCGTACAAACACTCGTCAGTAATATTTATAAAAAAACTAGATGAGGTCAGCGTTTCCTATCTTTCTAGACTCTGAGGTCACAGTGTCTTTTAAAGTCCTGACATTAGACAGACCAGACAAGACTATCAATATTGGAAACTGAGCTGACTGTCTACGTTGCACAGTGGAACGAATGTATGGGAGCGGTTGGACGTAGACATGTCCGAAAAATAAGAGTAAAATTATGACAAACTAATGATGCCATCTTATTCGATTACTTAATGCCTTCATAAATTGTGGTGATGAATTTCTTCATAACTCCCATATTTCGGGAGTAATTTGAGAAAATGTGAAATTTTACTATGAAAATGAGTGTATCGAGCTCTCTCCCTCCTGATTCCGGGCTTGTTTCAAGTAGCGGTCTCTAATATCGTAATGCTATTACTAAGAGCTATATTTAATACTAAGACACATAGTGCGCCAAATGTGCACTTTCTGGGATAAAAGGAAATGAAAATTTAAAAAAAAAATCGTTTTTTCCCCATTTGTATTTACTTTAAACCGCAGACAGACTTATTAAGAGGTCTATAAATATATTATATATATACAGAAATATATATTAACAAAAATATTCACAAGAACTGATGAGAGTATGACTTTTAAGTAAGTTGATAATAAATTACCTAGTTTCATTAAAAGTACAATAAATAATTAAGATGTAAGCTCTAATTTACTAAGTTACACATTTTAAAACAATAACATCATTTAATTATCTTCGTCATCATCATCATCATCAATTAATTCAAATTCAGAATCGATGTCCGCTAAATCATTTATGTTAACAAATTCGATATCACTTTTCTCAGAATCCGTAAGCTCATAAAATTCCTTAAAAGAAGATTTTTTTACAAACTTATTTCCTTTTGGACGGATACTTGTAACAAGTGGATCAGAAGACAGTAAAAGATTGTGCATAATATCTTCATTGCATGAGATACTGCTATGCTTTCGAGAATGCCCCTCTCTATATTTTCTAAAATCTTTATTTCTAGCCTCAGATGCCTCTTCGGATAGAAAACCAATGGGCACAATTGACATGTTCTGAACTATGTCTGGCCCATGCATTAAAATTTTATGAAGTGAAGAAGGCATATAATACCATGGGTATAACTCCACGTAAAGCTTAGCAGTATCAAAGCAGAACTCTCGGAATTTAGTTACGTTGATCTTCTCTCCTGATGAAATACACTGCAAGATCACACAGATTTTTCTTAAAAGCATAGCATCTATTCCGGTCAGTTCAGCAGATTTAGTGTAGTTTTCAAAAAATCTCCTTGCCGAGTTGCCATTGTTGGTGGATCCACTGCCTTGTTTCACAACATCGAGAAGTAAGCCCGTTTCTCTTCTTACAGCCTCTTGAACTCTTTTCTTCCTGTCATCAACTTGCCTTTTTGCTATATCACCCCTTACTTGCCATGATTTTATGTCTAATTTGTAGGAAATGTGTAATAAGCATTCCATTGAGCGAATCCAAGCGTGAAGGGTGCTTAAGCTATATTTATACATGTCCTCGTTTGCGTGTTTATCTTTGATTAACTCTAAATTATTCATTTCTTTAGGACAAGCCTTGCATATGTCACACACTGAAGCTGCTGTATTGGATATAATGGAATGAATTTTACCATCAATCATTGTCAACAGCAGTTGGTGTTTGACACTAATTCCATCAGTGATGGTGGATGGAGTTAAGGCTTCAATCTCTGCTTCGATTTCAGCCATCTCTCTCTGCACATTTTCTTTGGTTTCCTTTATAAACTTAAACAATATTGGCCGGCAAAATGAAGTGGAAGATGGTCGCTCGTTTTCCCAAATTGTTACACCTTTTGAGACGAGCCGCAGTGGTACAAGACTAATCATAAAATTACTAGCAAGATCGATTTGCTCATCTTCACTCGTCCTTTGATGATAAATGCTTTGGCTAGATGATCCGTCAAAACCCCATTTGCTGGTCAATACGAGCTGTTGATTGGGATCAACAGGGGTTTCTAACGACCTAATAAGTCTTCTTGGGGTTAAATCCATCAAGGCTTGTAATTTGATTTTTGCAGAGCTCTCTGTAACTGTGAGATCTTCTTTGGCCGGATAGCACTTAATTTTTTCTTTAACCAACATGTAGTAACTCGGGTATTGAAGAGCTCCTTCTTGAGTGTTGAAATCCCGAAGAGTGTTATAGCGCCATTTCGATAAGTTCATCGATACATAAAGAGCCAATGCCTTCAAAGGGGATATTTCCCGTACCTGAATTGATTTACCTTCAATGAAGGCTTTGATTTTTGAGGCCTCTTCTGGATTCTCCGTCAAGTATTTCATAACATAAGCTGTATCGCTTTGTCCTGCCTTTTGAAGCGCCCTTTCGGCCGAAAACATAATTTCAGCGCTGCTACTGCTGCATGAAAGACTATCTTCAGTGCGTCTTCTTTTTTGCCGGTTACTAAGGTCCTCAAAAGATTTACGAGGACTAGGATGTGTACAAGTTGAAGCATCAGATTTAGCAGGAGAAATTATGGGCTCGATGACGTCACTTATATTTTCTGTAGAAGGTTCCATATTTTCATTCTGTAATTCCGGCCATTGAATTGCAGCCTGTAGCCAAATCTCATGTTTCTTCCGAAACTTATCTGTGCTTCTTCCAGACTGTGTCCATTTTGCATAAATGCGGTAGCAAAATCGACGACACCAGTCTTTTAAACTTGTTTCAGCACTTTCACATAACTGAACACAACTGTTATCTTTTAAAACACTGAACAAATAGTTAAAGTCGCGTAAATCTTTATGTGCGCGTGCGCATAAAGCAACGTGAATATCAAGATTTGTATTAAAATTTGGAAAATACATTGCGAGATTAGCTTGGATACAACGAGGTGTAAATCAACACTGATTTTAAAGTTACTAATAGTGACCTATTTATATAAAATCCAGGTATCCCAGGTATCCTTTGTTAAATATTGCAAGGTAATTAGTTATTGTGATAATTAGTAAATGATGCATGCTAAATTAGTGTATTAAGAGCCATTTAGTAATTAAATAATAGCAATGTTCTTATCAGTAATCATTAGTGCATCAGTTTTATATGTAAACCTTAAGTCCCTAATTATATATCCTAATTAGCTTATATCTTCTCTAATTGGCTGCTCAGAAATGTTATTGTAATAAGGTAAACCTTTAGAAAAACGGTTTTAATCAACAAAATAAACAAAAAATAAAAAAATTGTGTTATAAAATAAACATCACTCTTTATCCCAGAAAGTGCACATTTGGCGCACTATGTGTCTTAGTATTAAATATAGCTCTTAGTATTAGCATTATGATATTAGAGACCGCTACTTGAAACAAGCCCGGAATCAGGAGGGAGAGAGCTCGATACACTCATTTTCATAGTAAAATTTCACATTTTCTCAAATTACTCCCGAAATATGGGAGTTATGAAGAAATTCATCACCACAAGTTATGAAGGCATTAAGTAATCGAATAAGATGGCATCATTAGTTTGGCATAATTTTACTCTTTTTTTTCGGACATGTCTACGTCCAACCGCTCCCATACATTCGTTCCACTGTGCGTTGCGCAAGACGTTCTCAAGCATCGTCACCTCTGAAAGCTCTTGCAGTGCAAACGCAACCAACTCAAGTTGAAAGCCTGCAAATAATTCAGGGTAAATAATATTTTACCAAAAGAAGAAATACACTACCAACGATACAATTTCAGGTTCGCTTATACCAAGGTGAAGAATGGACTGGCGAAGAAGATATTAGTGAGATTACTGAGATAGTAGTAAGATATAAACCAGGGTTATATGTGTTGCTTAGGGTATAAAGAAGAGATGCCGCGAGTACTTGTTATGGCGAATAGTCGAATACTCGCTATTATTACTATAAAAAAATAAATTTAAAAGTAGTTTTATTCTCAAATAATAATATAGTTTATTAATATGAAAAAAAGCGCAAACGACTTGATCCCAAAAATAGCAACAACTTAACTTTTGTTAACTTCTACATGACTGATTTTTTCCTTACTTTTTCTATTAATGATATTATTAATTGTGTTTTGTTATTTTTTGTTAGTTTATTTTTTAGTCTATAGTTTTTCTGTTCATTAAAAGTTTATTTTTATTTAGTCAACTATTCGCCGAATATCGAATAATAGACACTATTATTATTCAGTATTCGACGAATAACAAGAAAATTTCGAGTAATACCGAATAATAGCGAGTAACCGCGACATCTCTAGTATAAAGCTTTTGGGAGCAAGGCACGTCTTGTATATCATACTTCAGCAAAAATCATAATGTGTTTATGAATATTTTGCTGTTTACAAGCAATGTTCAAAAACGTACACAGTTATATGTTTATGTTATATAGTCTTACGTACGTGCTATAGAGGGAATATTATATGCTGTATTTTATATTTATTTGTAAATGTCCAACCATCATTATGAAAATTATCACCGTTTCTTGCTACGCGTCAGCAAAGGGATTTCATATTTTGCTACAATTTTTATGGGAAGATTTTATCATATTTTGTGTTTGGGAGAATTCACACACAAATTCATACATTGTACAGTTTCCTTGTCACACATTTGGTTGTACGCCATCCTCATCACAACTTTCTACAACATCATTGTAATCATAAATGATAAAAGCTACACTTTTTCTACATTATCGACAGACTGGCATTCTAAATATAAAGAAAAAAAAAGCCACGATGTTTTGTAAAAAATCTCTGAATCATTTGTATTCTATGCGATCAAAGAAAATGAGTGCAATTGGCCGAAAATACAATGACATCGCTAAGATTAGTTAGCACACTGTATATATAATCTTAAAGATACTCAACTGAAGTCTGTTCTGATAAAACGTCACATTATGTAGCTCAGTCATACTCATTCTGATCGCATAGTACTGTCCTCATATCCTACGCTTAAGGTGGCGGCCAAACCATCCCCCAAGCACCCACTCAAAAACAACCCTTCTCACCCACAGAACAAAGTCCAGTCTCCGACGAACGCGGCCAACAACCCGTTCCTCTCTTCAGCTCCTAGCAACCAGAACCAGTCTATAGTGGACTTGTTTGGACCTGCGCCCGCCGATATGTCTAGCGCTGCGACCAAGGCGTCAGATGACCTGTTGTCGCTTGGCAATCCGTTTGCTGATAACATGTTTGGAGGTAAGTGTGGAGGGGATTAATACAATTTTGGGTACGGATTGGGCCAATGATGGGTTTTTTTTTCCTAATATTTTTTTTTCGTTTTATTTAGGCAACCAACGTCGATACTTAAATATCCACATTTACAGAGTATGTGTATTACAGTATTGTATGGCTGGTAATAGGTTTCCCTGAATAACTAGGACAAGTATAAAACATGCGAACGGACTACAAAAAATATAGAATGGACTAGAAAAAGAAATATTTAAATTCAAAAGGTGTAAAATTAGGTTTAGTTACATAAAGTTCTGATAAATTTTAAAGAGAAAAAATAGTTTGAGTAAAATGTAAGAGATTAAATATTAAGAGATATAGATCTTTAGAGAAACCAGCTGTATATTAAAACAAAAGAGAAATATCTTAACTTACAATATGGCTAGGGAATAGTGGAGTAGTGGAAATGTGTCGTTTGGCAGCGCTAGTGATAACATCATAAGTGCTGTCAAACTTTGACCCATGTTATCTGTATTCCAAACTTTAACAAAATACTACTCTATGAGTTGTTTAGTTTGTCGACTATCGATTAATTTCCTACAAATTCTTATTTAACTTGCTACTTCAAATAGATTTTTGGCCCAGTCTGTAAAGAGACACATTTAGCGGAACAGTAATGAGACAAAAATTGATAATATATCGCCTATCCCTATTAACATTGTCGGATGTGAAAATCAGCAACATTACAAGAGAGCGTCTCAAAGTTTGAATTGCAATTTTTTTTTCATAAAGAAATTAGATTGTCAAAAATCAACAGAATTTTAATAAATGTTCTTGACTCCACTAAAACAAGGGACTTTTTAAGAGTGATTAATGAAATAAAAAGAAAATGGCAAAAAAACATATACGACTATGTTAATAGGGATAAGCGATATTATTCTGACGTACATTTTCAAAGTTTACAATTAGTTTGTAACACTTAATGACAGGCAGGAAAGCTTGACACTAAAAAAAGATCCCATCCCATAACTTAGATCCGATTCCATTTGGTTATGAATTGGGCTAAAGACAATGGTGCCGATTCCCTTGTTCACAAACTAAATTAAATTTAAGTTCAGTGCATCTTTTTCTTTCTTTTTGATTAAGAAAAGGACAGAAGATAAGTTTTAGTTTAGTCCTGTCAAATTAATCAGCGCTTGACGTAAATTGACGTAATTTTAGTTGGCAAGTTTTTAATCACGTCTAAACTTGTATGGAGTGGTGACAGGCGCTGATTAATTTGACGGGACTAAAATTTATCTTCTGTCCTCTTTTTAATGAAATACAAAGAAAAAGATGCACTGAACTTAAATTTAGTTTAGTTTGTGAACAAGGGAATCGGCACCAGTGTATATTTCGTGTAAAACTAATAAGAAGTAACTAAAGAAAATCTATGAAAACCAACCTAACTAACTAAAATAATGGGTTACAGTACTAAAATAATTGTAATAGTTAATATTGTTGATTAATAATTAATTTTCCACTGACAAATATAATTTTGATCGGACACATGAAATTGATGAAGGATTAGAAACATGTCAATGTCACACAATCGTCATTACACAAAATGGTTTTAAAATGTCAATAAACAGTACTTAAACATGGGGAAATGACATCACACACTTGTTGAGTCTCAACTAATGTATATTATAAGCTTAGAGAGGCTTGAGAAGTTCTCTTTAATAAAAAAATGAATTCCAAGTTTTTGACAGGACAAAAAAAAACCGGCTAAGTGCGTGTCAGACCATCCACAATGAAGGGTTCCCTAGTTAGGATGAATCTATCCCAAGAACAAACTTAACATTGAAGTTAAAAAACATGTTCCGTCATACATTCCAACTGCAAATGTAAGTTTATACGCACAGTATTGAGAGATTTACTGTGTTAGTTTAAGACCATAAACTTGTAATAAGTTTTTCTGTAATCTATAAGTAAAAAATACAGAATATAGTTTTTGTTTCGGAGATAGAGGGGAATGGTCAATTTTCATCTGTTTTCTTAAATAACTATTTATTATTACTTATTTTAAAATTAGTGATAAATATATCTGAAATCGTTTTATCAAGCCCTTTCATTTATAAGACGGTACAGTTCATAAAACTTTATTTTAAATTATCTAATCTGGCCCCCAGAAGTGACCCCCATATTCAAATTCATTTTTTTTTACTTTACACGTCCGTGTTTAGCATAATCAAAATCAAAAGTCATTTATTCAAACTAGGCTGAAAATCAGCACTTTTCGAACGTCAAAGTTACATAAGACAGTCCCCCAAAAATGCCCTTCACCACTTCCTAGTGCTTTAGCTGGGAAGAAGAAGTGGTGGAACAAACTCCCCAGCAGCACACCTGTCTGTTTAGTTATATAAACTTGATTCTATACAAATCGTATGCAAAGTAATTAACATTACGAAACACAAAACATTGGATTAAATTACACACTTGCCATATGTTAGCTAGCACACGCCAGTATACCAACAAAACAATGAACAAACAGTCTATAATGTTCCCACTTCTGGGACACAGGCCTCCTCTCATCGAGAGAGAGATTCGCACGTCCGTGTTTAGGTCACAGAAATTCGTATGTGTACCAAATTTCAACTTAATAAGTCCAGTAGATTCAGAGCAAATTGGCTGTGGCAGACGGACAGACAGGAGTGATCCTATATTTTATATTTATATTATTATTTTTTATTTTATTTTATAAGAGTTTTTCGTCATGAGGTACGGAACCCTAAACAAAATTATGAACAGGTTGTAAATAATCTGGTGCTAGTAGAAATTTAGGAAAATGGGGAAAGCACTACACCATAAACCCTTCACACTGTATTATAAAGCACATCCCTTAGCTTAATGGGGATGGTTGAAGCACTGTACACTCTATTCACAAACATATAAGGTCCAAAGTGGTAAGTCGCCACAACAAACTGAATACCGATGCAGTACACAATACGATTAAAGAATACTCAATACAAATTAGTTGAGATATTGGTAACTGGTAAAGATTTTTAAAAAACTATTTGTATAACGTGTGTGGTCTATAAGTTTCTGCCTACCACTTTGAGAAATACTAGCGTTAGCGCCTTGTTATTCATCGCAAAATCGTCGTCAAAGAAAGTGTAGCAAAATAATATTACCAGCTACAAATAATTTCAAAACACATACATAAAAAACTACCATTTTAGTAGTACTGCATTGTTATTAAGTGCGGCAACACTTTTAGCGGCGCCTGCAACGGGCGCGCCGATGTGGCCACAACAACAACAGCCGAGCAACGGCTTCGCGGCCTTCCCGCCTCAGCAACAGAACAACTCCTTTGTGTCCGAGGCTAACTTCTCTAATGTTTTCGATAACACTGATTCGGCAGGTGAGCTTTCACTAGTAGTCATTGTGCTGGGGTTGCAGTGTTCTTTGGTGATTTCTACTATTCTGGTAGAATAAAATAATGATTGAGAAGTCAATATCCTGGAATTTTATAAAAATTCACCAAAAATTATGTAATGCGTGATTGAATACAAAATGAAAGTCAAGCTAAATAATTGATTTCAGATACGATTAATACGAAATATTACGGCGTACAAAGATGACTGAAAGTCTATATCAAACAACACGGCAGCCCAAACCTTGCTTAAAATAAAAATCTATTTCTGGTGATGGGAATACTATGTAAATTCTATGCTATGTATATTCTTTGTAAAATTAAATGTCAAAAATTTCTTGTGCAAGCTGCCGCGGCTAATCCGTTCATGGGTATGGGAGACCTCACTCAGCCAATCTCCGCGTCACCGGCCCGCCCCCCTCCCCCCTCCATCCCCCCACAGCCTAAGTCAGCCTTTGACGACCTCGAAGACGTCATGCGCATGTCTCTGGGAGGCTCCCCGGCTAAATCCCAGCAGCCAATCACACAACAGCCTCAACCAATGGCAGCGCAGCCTTTCAGTGACGTCATGTCCATGACGATGTCGCAGCCGATGATGTTCGGATCGCCCGCACGACAACCTATGATGCCGATGGGAGCGACCGGTTCGATATTCAAACATTTAAATGGACCGTTTTCATTGTTGTTTTTTTAATAGCTTGCAGAGTTGCCAGTAATCAACGTCGTGTGTGCTTTTTAATTTTCAATCCACAGGTCTTTTAGTTTTTAGTTATTCCCTTTGCACAGGTTTTGTGTCGCATTAATTTGTAAATAAGCCAGTGTTTCTGTTTAGTTAATTTATTTTGTTTAATTGTTTATAATTTTTTGTTTTATGTATTTGCTGTTACACGTCCATTTTCGTAATCATTAAATTAATCTTGATGATAGCATGATAAATCACGTCATCATCGTTTTAAAAATCAAACCACATCCATGTTCACTGCATATAAGTAATGCTATGTTCAAATTAAATCAAAAGCATTAAACACCGCATTTATAACTTAATAATATCTACATTTCGCTTTCTGGTTTATTATTATTATTTATCATACATATCGAACACGGCTGAAAATCGTCATTTATTTCTCATAAGACATAAGTTTTGCTAGTAATCACTACCGCGAACAATTATAAGCCTTGCCACGACTGACTAAGGTGCGTTACAGGTCAGCAACCACAGCAGCAGCAAGGCAAAGTGTTGACAGGTGACCTGGACTCTTCGCTTGCCCAACTGGCCAACAATCTTTCTATCAACAAGACAGCTTCGGCACAGAAGTAAGTGAAATACCCATAATGTAAAAAAAACAAACTTTTTTTCAATTCCTACACTCATTGTATTGTGCTAAAAGTAGTTTGGTCAAGTTTCAGTCAAAAGTTCAACATTAATAACGATTCCAAATTCGACATCTCCCGACAATGCGCAAGCGACTTTACTTCTAATAATTGTCACTACGCGCTTATGTAAGCAAACACTAATGCCTATGCAGAAACACTTCACATTTGCTTCATTGCAAACAAAAATCACACTAGATTAAACCCATATTTATCACAAAAAAGTGGTAACAAAATTCTACTTCTACATTATACAAAAACTTTTTGACTGAAACTTAACGCGTTCAGTCCGAGTGGCGTTAAGTGATTTAGCTAGTTCAATGCCATGATATCTCTATGGAAATATCATGACAACAGCACCTGTTTATTTTCTTTCAAATTATAATTAAACTATCATGAGACAAGCTGCCTTTTCATATTAATAACCCTATCAGTAGAGATTTATTAAATTATAGAAAGGCAACTTGTGGTGAAAGCATTACCTACTGTCAAAATTACCGCCAAAATTTCACAAAAGTGACAGATAGAAAGAAGTTGTCATATCGAAATAAAAGTTTTGGCCGATAAGTTGCGTTCAGAATATTCTTACGAATTTGTAATGTAATGCTTTTACATTTACCATGGTACGCATGACCGTACTCACACCATTGTGGTGTCGACTAGACCGATGCAGTGGAATTCGCCGAAGAACGTGTCGAAACCTGGCCAGACGTGGACGCCGCAGCCCATGCAAGCCACTACGGGAGCCGGATACAGACCTATGGTAAGGAACACCGCTTTACACAAGTAGTTTTATAGTTGGAGGAATTGTACACGCCATATTTTTGCTTTTAATAAAGTACAAATTTAGTGAATTACCTAAATTATTTTTAAGTTTGTCCAAAATTATTATGAGGGCCAAGATAAAGTATAGTATGGGTTTTTTTACGATGGCAACTTCAGGTCAATTACAGCTAAAATTAGAATGGACATCGGCATTGCCGTTTTAGTATTTATTATTTGGTTACTTTTGCTTCAATATTTATTTTGGCATCGCAAGCTCTATTAGATATCCTCCCACATTTAGAACGATGGAGTGCACGATTCTGACAATAAATATTACAACCAACGTCCATGGTTTCTCGATATTCAAAATTAGTAACGAATATTCTGATATCCCATTTTTTATTATGGCAACACTAAGTTGCTGTGCCTTCAAAAAACTAAAGCGGCCTATTCAATTGTTTGAGAACCATAGGACCTTAACTAAAGTCACAAACAACAGGCAGCATTACAGCAACCGCTGCGCGATTCTGTTGCTTTAAATGTCGCATCATTTTATGCTAAAACCTTGTTTGCTTTTAAAGCTCGCTCTTTTATGTTCTTTCTTCCCGTAGCATGCCTTCCTTTTTGCGTTGCAGGGCCCAGGCATGACACTCCCAACAATGCCCCATACTATGCCCCATGCATATCACCCCCCGCATTATATTATGGTAAGTTTGCTACTTTTTGTTTCGTTTTTTTTTTTTCTTTTTCGCTTAGCGTAGTTTACATGCGTAGTTTAGATTTTTTTTCCCTTTTTTGCGAGAGTTTTAAGTTGATTTTGACAACGCAATCTGCTTGTCATCTAATTAAGGATGTTAGCTGTGAACCAACAAATAACTATTCTTATGTAGGACAATCTTTTTCAGTATTTCAATTTCTTTTCAAAATTTAGGTCTTGGCTTACTGAGTTGTAATTTAATGAGTATAATTTTACCTATGGATACAACAAGTTTTAATATTTGAACGTTTAGAAAAGGCCCTCGACCCTATGAGCCAAAATCATAAAATTAATCTGAAATAACGTGTTTCTTCAGTTTGAAAGACTTCCTGCATGTATGGATGAACTTTTGTATGATTGTATGTAACGTTTGCATGAATAGTGTTCTCATGTCACCTCATACTTTTTCTGAGAATGTTAAGTGTTGTCATTCAGTGTGATTAATTTTGTATGAGCGCATTCTCTTGCTGTTTTCTTCTGATTTTGAGAAAATTGCAAATATCTTCTGGTCGAACACGATTATTAAGTTTCGTAAGGTAAATTCTTCTAGAAGACTTCTTGAATTCTATACACTATCTCAAGATAAACGGCCGCATTGCTGACAAGTCAGCAAAACTCAGAAATGTCATGTTTTAATGGTAGTTATCTTAACAACAAGTTGAATTCCTACCCACAGCAACAGCCAAGCATGGTAATCGGCATGCAAGGCACGCCGATGATGCCAATGGGCATGGCCCAGCCTATGCGGCCCGCCGTGCCCCCGCAGCCGGCTACCAACCAATTCAGTTAAGCACCAACTTTATAATTTGAGGTTTACGTTCATAAGGCGACCCGACTGCTTAGAGTATTGAACACTGGTATATGAAACTGGTTCAACGGCGATCCTACGTAATGTGTTAAGGAGAAACTTAAGACAAGAAATCTAAATATAAGATTATTTGATGTAATAGCGAAAAGTATTCTATTTAGTAAAATTTTTGAAAGTATAGGATTTTTTTTTTATGTAATAGGTTTTGTTGGAATTGAAATTATGATAGTTTTGTTTTTGAGCTCAATTTTTTTGAATTTATTTAACGAAGGAAATTACTAAACGTTAGTTTTAAGTCTTGTCACTACTCATGCTAATATTATATTTAAATATAAATCAAATCTTTAATGTATTTCTGTCTTGAAATAAGCTTCTTTAAACATCTTCATACAAAATACTTGATTATTTCAAGTATGTTTGTAAAACGATCAAAAGCAGTCGGGTCATAAATGTCATCATTCGCTGTAATTGGTAGGTCACTTATCTTTTAAGTGCACCGTTTTTTTGCGATTTAAAAACGGAACATAATAATGTCAACAAGGATGCGTTCGTTATGAAGATAGGATTGCAAGTCGAAAAAAAAAACTAGTTATTTTTTAAAGTTACCTGTATTTAATAGTTTGATGGCGAAACGTTTGAATGGATTTTTCAGCTTCAGATTTTAATGATTTGTTTTCCATCGTATCAAAGTAATGACTTTGTTAGAAATACAGTAATGTTTTATTTTTTTTGTTTTCTTGAATTAAAACACATTGAATATTGAAACAAAATGTTATATGAATATATTTGCCAATCCCTATGATTATGATAATAAAATTATGAATACTTAGTTTTGATTTGAAACTATGTTATGTATGTATTTTAATGAAATAATTTAAAATTGATCTTATTTCGATAATTTCTTTTTTCAATTAACTTTTCGTTATTTGAGTTATGATAAATTATGAAATTTTCTTATGAAAAAGGTGCGCAAATTTAATTTAATTTTTCAAAATTATACACATCACATTCCATACTTGTACAAAGAGAAAAATATTTATTATGAAGTGCTTGTTAACTTAGATTATTTTCTACCTTTGGCATAGTCAGTATTTATGAATTGGAATTGAAGTGATTTCTTTTTTATAATTTTTTATTCAATTTCGTGTAATCATTGAGCTGAAAACATAAGATTTATTTTCAGCATCAGATGCATAGATAAAGTTAAAAATCATATAGTTATATCGGGTAGATGTCACATAGGTACCCTTAGTAATACTATTATATAACTTGAACAATATATTAATTATATTTTGTGTATAAAAATAAATACTTGCATATTTAGTCATATACTAAGCCTACGTGTTTTCAAAACGAATGTAATTTTTGCGATAAAAGTAAATACTTTTGGGCAATTAATACAGTCGATAAAAAATACTATTTCCATATCCTCCAGTTATCGTATGTAAAAACTGTATTTGTCATATAGAATATTATGTATAGAGGGTTATGCATTAGATTGTTATAAATTTAGATGTTACGGGTGTATATTATAAATGTATGGCTGTTGTGAATATATGAACTAGGTGCTTGCTCTATTAAAGGCCCCAATTCACGATGCAAATTTGTAATACAAAATTTACTGCAATATGAAAGATTATCCAAAGATCTTATGTGGATGGGACCCGAAAAGTGCTATGAATATTCTTTTAACGCTCTGAAATTATCGTCTTGGTGCGTTAAATGTTGAAGTTTCATGGCAATGCAAAAGTATGGACTTAACAAAAATACAGTTGGATATTGCCAAATATATTGGAACATAAGTCTACGCCCTAACTTTATATAATCTTAACCGTTAAAAGCAATACTTTGTACAAATGTAATAGTTGAAGAAAATAATACCGTTCGCTTCTTGTGATATTTCATTTCTGAAGACTGCAATCAATATTTTGAAGTAATAAAATATACTTTATTTTTATGAATGTTTCTTAAATCTATCGTTTGGACAAAGTATTGTGTAATTGTTGCCATCGTTAACGCGTTCATAATAAAATTACGATATAATTAAATCACCCGTGATTTTCGTATGGCAACACTCAATGTTGCTGCACTATAATCAGTGTTACTTATAAAATATATATTCACAGGTACATGTAGCTGTATAAACATGATTATTACTATTGAATATACGCAAGAGATATAGTTTGAACAGATCAGCCGTGTGTTTCAATGGTGTCTGTAAATATAGGTGTTGCACAGTACACAGTGCTACTTTACGGGAATCTTTTACTCCAGCTTATTCCACATTGTAAAGTCCAGTAACTGTCTGTATTTCGTTATAACTTTTTTGCTGTTAGGTGGACTGCTAAAGTCAGGTTACACTAGCATGTTTTAAAACTATAGATACTGTTCCCTATGCAGCTGATTTTAGCAGTATTACACGTGTCTATCGCTGGCTTCGTAGGCGTGTTTTAGCATGCAATGATAGTGCTAAATGTTAGGCTAATTTGATAATCCAAATTAATGATATATAATATCATTTGTAATATGTTTGAGATCTGTTGTTTATTTCATCAGTTGCAATGATTGCTAGTATTTTTGTGCAATATCTTTTTTTATAAATTTTATTCTTGGCAACACTCATGATGGTATAATCTGTTGTCGTTAATGTGTGCTTGATCGAAAATAATCTGTAGATTACCTGATTCCAGCACGTTAACGGCAGCTTATCCATGTAGCTTTCGAAGTATTATGATTTGTTATTGAATATTGAATATGACAGGCAAAGACCAGTGATTTGGTAGATGTTTTCAGTTGGCCATACTGTACTTTTTAGAGGGATGCTGTGATGTCAGGTGAATTCGACTGACTTATTTGAGATAGGTGGGATTCGTTCTTAGTTAACACTATAAGTTTCTTTTTATAAGAGAATACTAGTTAAACCACAATTTTTGAATTAGTTTTAGTACTCATAGCGGCCTTTAAAAATTTTAAGTTGTAAATTTTATTCATTTTTTTTTTATTAATGTACCTACTGAGTTACGTTTTATGTACATACCCCTTCTATGTTATTTACTAGCTGTCTTTAGATATTCAATTTAGTTTATTTATGAAAATTAATAAATAAATCAATTAATATTATTTTTTTGTTTTTTATTTTGTTTATCCCTATGTTGCTTTAACCCATGGGTCCAGATCGAGCCTATCCAAAAAATGGAGATGTAAGTTCAAAAAGCCCTAGAATTTCCTTTAAAAATAGAATAGTTGATCGGCTATCAATAGATCAAAGAATATATTTGTCTATATACTAGAAATATTGCGTGTCTGTTTACCTCTTATTCCTATGACAATACAATTATATTATGTAACGGCCTGTATGTGTCTAAGAAATTGTTGGTCTGTCCTATAGAACTATGCTTGATGCTTTGTCACAGGTCGCGGTTGTCACAAGTCTTAGGACAGTCCATAGCGATGGTGAACCTAGTCATATATTCAAGATCCCAGTATTAAAGTAGCACTTCATAGGTGTCTATCAGAAGTTGTATAGCTGTTAAAAGCAATTAGCTCGATAAATATCTTTCAGGTTACTTTTTAATTTCTAGATATTATTAATACTGCATGCATTGTGCGAAAAATCAAGAGTTACTGGCACTTAGCGTATTGGTCCTATATTTGCATTACTAGGACAATACAAAATGTACCCATGTTTTTTGGATTGAAGATCTTTTTGTATTAACGAAATAACGCGAATATTTGTACAGCCAAATTGCTTGTATAATTAGCACAATTGGACAGTCTACGCTCCCGTACTCCGAAATCGAGCCACCCTGAACTTTTTGTTTAGAAATCTATACCTTTTTAAACGGTCGTGAATTCAAATTCAGAATAGTGACGATACCAAAAAGAAGGCCAGTATATCGGCAGCAAAACTGCATATTTTTTTGCCTTTAATGTTCCCACTGCTGGTACACAGGCCTCCTTTCTTCGAGAGGGAGTGGGCTGTAATCTATCACGCTGGCCCAGGGCGGGTTGGTAGAGGTCATAAATATATCTTCGAATTTTTAGTTCTAGGATATGCTGGTTTCCTTTCGATGTTTTACTTCACCGTTTTGAGAGCAGTGGTGATGAAATTATTTACACAAAGTAAAGCGCCTGCCTGGGTTCGTATCCCCGACACACAACTCCTAAGTCGGGGCTGTTACCACTGGGCCACCGCTGCTCATATTTTTTTATTACTGTTAATTATTTTAATGTTTTAGGCTTTTATACCTCGCATGGAATTACACGGTGGCTCGATTTAGGAGTCCGGATGTATTGTTAGAATGTAGGTATTTAGTCATTAAAAGGTGACCTATCGGGAAATATATTTTTGTTAGAAGCCAAGTGTTCTCTCTACTCGTACGAACAATAATTTATTGTAACGATGTTTCTTCATTGGAACTACTTATAGCTTTTGAAAGTTGTGTACTTATCTTGTTGATTCTCAAATAGTGTGGCGATTGATATATCTTTAAACACAATAAATTAATAAAAGTTATACACTGATGTTTTATTTAAAAATGCTTATCCAACTGAAGAATAATATACTTAGGTACTGATTGCCAGGATCGTTTAATTGATCACTAGCGCGAATCGTGCGTGTGGTGTTCTGCTTACCTCTACGGAGAACACAGGCGAAAAGTTTTGAAGAATATTATTCATAAGTACAGTCAGCCTCAAAAATACGTAAACATTTTTTTTTTTTTTTAAAAACGTTGCCCCAAACTAGGAATTTCCTCCTGTATCGTGGGTGCGTTTACAAACATAGAAACTCACAAACACAAACACCCAGACCCGGAACAATTACTTGCAGATCATACAAATATTTGTTCCGTGCGGGGATCGAACCCGCGACACGCTGCGCAGCAGTCGATCGCTCAGCCATTACGCCAACCGTGTCGATGTTTACGTATTTTTGAGGCTGACTGTACGGTTGAGAATTCGTGTGTTCCATAATTTTGTAACACACGAATGTTTGGTCAATCAAATCAATTATTATAAAAATACTAGATCCCTGTTTGAATTCCCATGGAAATCCTACTACCATTGTCACGTCTCGTACCTTTAGAGAGAAATTGTTTGTACCTATTGAAATCAATACAAATTAAGGGATTCGTTCAGGTTTTAAAACTTCGACTTATTTTAAATGAAGTCATACTTCTGTAAAGCAGTAAGTTCACACAGGCTACTTGCACGTACTGCTGGGTCTATAGGTCTCGATTTGATTGTGACTTGAGTCTACATGCATACTATTATCTACACTGCTACATGAATCTTTTGGCGCTCGAATGACGTTGACAGGGGGCGCTGTTGGTAAACCATCATCTGCCTAGCCTTTTCTCAACTATGTTGGGGTTGGTCTAACCGGATGCAACTGAATCTATCTGTCCTACATAACCCAGTTACTGGCTAATACGATATCCCTTGATTGTCAGAATCGGGTCTGACGACCCGTAACGACTGTCAAAGATCTACGAATGACAGCTGGCACCAACGGCCTAACGTGCTTACCGAGGCACGGAGGGGTCTTGGTATGTAAAGATGGTCACCCATGTAAAGACCAACTGCGGCGAACATTGGCCACAAGCCCCTGAGAACAATATTAGTGTTACAGCTTAATAATGAGGTACCCCCCAACGAAACCAGTACGTCTGTGCTCCAAGCACCTGCGCGTCTCATCCAGATTCAACCAGCAATGGCTAAGATGTCCGCCTAACCTGCGATAACATTATCTAAAGACGAATGTATAATTAAACAATGAAAAAATCGGGAGGAATATCAAATAAGTAGGTAGTTAACCACACGTCCATGGTAACATAATATGTTACCATGGACGATTATCAATTTGTGTGGTCACTTTTTTACACGACAGAGGCGGAGCCCAAAAGCAGCATTAGTAATGTTTTTTTTTTGTCGTAGCCGTAAGGGCGATCTTCATAGTGCCAGTATAACTACTGATGTGATATGGAATTAGTAACTACTGCTTTTATGGGTAATCGCTTTCCTTCATACAAGTGTAAGCGCCACATCTACTACAGCTCCAAAAGCATAGAAGAAAACACTAAACAAACGAAATAAAACAAGTGGTTGACAAAAAAACCATTGTACCTACTGCTAACCCTGATGTCTTTTAAAAATGTAATGGGACTCGGGGTACAGCCTGATTCAAACTTTATGGTGGCTCGGAACATGTGGCGAGACGCTGTGCAGTAACGAATTCATGTGCAGCGGGGATGAAGGATGGGGTGCTGCGCAGCGAGTAGCGCACTTCAGAGCCGCCATTAAGTTTGTCGCGTACTATACAAATAAGTTCAATCACTGAACCGAAACTGAGAGGAAGATGCACAAGTTGTATTTCAGAGCAAACTTATATCTACGGCCGTAGTTGTTTTTTACACAAAGGGCTGGATTAAATTAGAGTATGCTGTAATGGTATGGAATCCCTTGTACAAAAAATACATAGATAATCTTGAAATCGTTCAACGAAAATTCCTTAAAGCCACACATTATCGTTGCTTCCGAAAAAAAACATCCTACGTTGATTTAATGAAATATTATAGATTAACTACTTTGGGTAATAGACGCATTTTTTTGGAAACTAAGTTTCTCTATGATCTGTGTAACAACAAATATGATTGCTCAGAGTTAACAAACAAATTGTGTTATATAGTACCCAGAACTGTTATGCAGCGTGGGGTGCGTGGACGCCCGTTATTTGCAGTATCCTCTTGTCGTACCAACGCAGGTGTCCGCGCACCTCTACGTCGTTTAGCAAAAAATTATAATACTCTTTTCTCAGAATTAGATTTATTCTCTTTGTCAGCTAACAAAATTCGCATTGATCTACTTAAAATGATCGAATAAACAGATTATAAACCGTATTTTCTTTTTATAATATATGTATAATTTTTAGTATCATAAGAATAAGATTTACTCATTTGTACGATTAATTAGTAATGTTGTACTCGTGCTCTTCCAAATTTCAATTCTAATATGTAATATGTGGATAACGTAGTTAGTTACGCACTGATGTACCTAGATTATTAGCTATTGTTAACCATGTATAGTGTGTAATTGTTGGTTTTCCCTAATAAATAAAATAAAAAAATAAAATCTCATTTTGTTATTGGTCGTACGTCGTACCTAATAATTCCATGGATAACATCCTCTCATTTTGTTTCGTGGAACGAGGAGAATTTTTATGAACGCAGCGAAATTATGATATTTTAAAGTTGGCAACACAAAATCAATCGATGACAGCGACGGATTTTCCCCTATCGTCGCTGACGACATTTTGTCAATAAATTGTAAAATTGAAGAGAATTTAGTAAAGTTTTCGTAGTGTATATTGTTAAAATAAGCCACGAAGATGGCAGACAATGAACAGAAAGCTATGCAGTTAATGGCCGAGGCGGAGAAGAAGCTGAGTTCTTCGAAAACTTTCTTTGGATCACTTTTCGGGTGAGGACAATGAGTTAATCATTACTTTGTTGATATTGCCCTAATTACGACTTAATTGATTTCATTTCAAGCCTCTTTATAACTCAGAAAGCAGTGAATGCATAATTCATGCATGCAACTTAACGCCTAAAACATTTCGAAAATTGTAATTTCATTGTTGAACCACTTTAGCTGCCTGAATAATCTAATTGAAAGTACCGTGCTGCCGTGAATTATTTTCGCAATTAACTACGGTGATGTTATAACAATTTCGCGTTTGTATGTAAGTTCTAACCATGAGTAATAGTCTTAAAGAGTCTACTGTTCCAATGAGATAATGATTCATTCACAAGGTACTAGGTGTTATCAGGAAAAAACACTCATTTTATGTAATTTTAATATTATGCAAATGGGTTTTGAGTTACTGTATTTGTTATTTGTTCTGTGTCACATGTTGAGATAATGAACCTGTTCATTCTTAAATTAAATCTGAAAGAAAAACCACAAGATCAGCTGATGTGTGGATTATCTGTAAAATTCTCATTTTCATAACTTTGTTTGCATTCCATAACGTTAACAAGTTTACTTTCGATCCAACAAGCTTGGAAGTTTTATCACCATAATACGGATATAAAATATATTATGTTCCTTTAAAAGAGACCATGACCTCTGAGTTTGTTTCGGAATTTCTTCTCAGGGATCAGTTCAGCTAGAAAATGCTGGCGGCATCTAGTTTTAAAATATTGACCAAAAAGTTGATGTGTAAAAGTGTCTTCAAAGATCTACTTACAGAAATAAACATCATTTCATTTATAAAATAGTTCATATTACACAATTCAATGTTGAAGATAATAATGAGTAAATTTCCTGACCTACCACATTAGTAGGAAAACCTAAATTATCAAGCTGACACAATCTTCAACACTAAAGAGACAATGCAAGAACAATAAGAGAATGGTGTGAATATTGCTAATCGCAGTGGGAAGTCCAGAAAAGATAGGATTCACGTCTAGACTATATTAGGCCAAAAAAATGAAATTTGATAAACAGTGGCCTATTGCTTCATGATCATCTTCCTGTTTTTTTATTTATTTTAGTTAGCTCACACCATCCCAATGTTGGGCAAAGGTGTCCCCCATATTTTTCCATGTGTTCTTCTCTTTCTTTTATTAATTTAAGACAACATGCCCTACAAAACATAATGTTTTCTGTAGGTGGCTATGCATTGTCTTCTTCCATATACTACTACTAATACTAGTGGTGATCTCAGTATATGCTCCCTTTCTAGTTATATTATCTTTAACACCCATTTGCAGGTTTTTATTCATCTTAAAACAAATCAGAATCTTCTAATTTTCCATTTTGCTAAATGGAAAATTGCAAGATTCTGATTTGTTTTCTGATTCTTGAATTCTGAAAAATATGAATGTCCGTTGAATCCCAACTAATATTATAAAAGCGAAAGTTAGTTTATATGTTACACTTTCACGCTAAAACGGCTGTACGGATTATGCTGAAATTTGGCACATGGGTAGAGATCATGACCTGGATTAGAACATAGAATAATTTTTATCCCAATATTCCGACGGGCTCGAGACTTATGCAAATGAAACAGTGGGGCGCAGGTAGTAATAAATAAATGACAATGATTATCAATCAAATTATGTTACAATTTCATTGAACATGTACTGAAGGTCCTTGCATAACAATAATTGCATAACACACAAAAACACTTTTTTTCATCAACATCATAATGTAAATTAGTATTCAGTACTTTGTAAGAAAACAAACCTTGAGACTGAATTCAGTATGTAAATGTATGCTTTGTTAGTATTGTATGGAGTTAGTATAATGCCTCTTGAGAATTTCACATAGTTTGTGATTTGTTAAGAAATGTAGTGTTTTGTACACAGGTGCAGATCTAGGTTTACGCTCAAGGGTGTTGCAAATGTTTCCCTCTGAGGGGTGCGGGGTATTTCTCATGCCATAAAAGTCTTTTTGCCCTTTTGTCATAATTACCACTTTTGGGTACTTTTCTAGATTAATGAGATTTCATTATTATTTCCCAAAATAGTAATTGGCTTAATTGTTTCATTGTTTTTTATTATTTTGTATTCATTGTGTTATTTACTTTGTTGAGCAGACAAATGTTTCGAACATATGAAGCAATGGATTAGCAATAATTATACTTCAAAATTGTTCAGATTGTGATTGACGATGTGATACGCAAATAGAAAAAAATTGGTTGTCTGTAAAGTCGGTTTACGGACGATAATTTTACGTGATAACGAGAGAGATCAAATCAAATCAAATCAAAATATTTTTATTTCACATTTAACCTACATGGGCACTTATGAAACGTCAGAAGCTAGGTGCACGGTTCCAATTGGTCGTTTCCTATGGAGAAGAGCCGGAAAGAAACTGCACGGTTACTCTTTTAAAAATAATTGACTTTTACAATGTTTTCAAATTACAGTGTTAATAGGTATGGGAGGACAGTGTAGGCCTGTCTGAAGTACCTACTTAACAAAAAAAAAAAAAAAAGAAAAAGGTCTACAAAAGATCTAGTCTAGTAAGCCTACAACATTCTCACATTCACAACGTACACAAGAATCCATGTAAAATAATATTAAAATAATAAAAATAAACCAAATGACACCTGATCTATTGATTCTATGACCTATTTAAACTAAATGACATGTTTGCCATTACAACAAGTCTGACATCAAAATTGTAGGTATGTAAAATAATGAAATTATAATGTCAAAAAGTATGTCTAAAAAATAATAATAATAAACATCGTAATTTGGGAGCAGTTAATAGACATTTATATAGTTATGCCGTTTATGATGTAACCAGGGAAGCCACATGTGCAGAAGGAATTATTGCCAAACTTCCTTGTCTTCAACGTAGTCTTTAATCTTATAATATGTGTTTTTGATAAGGACACGTTTGATGTGGGTTTTGAACTTTCCATCGCTAAGTTCTGTAACTGACTTTGGCAACTTGTTATAAAAAGCGGATACTGCTGATAACAAATGATTTGCTTGTTTTTGTTAATCTAAATTTGGGTATCACAATTTCATGTTTACTACCTGTATTTATATTATGGAAATCACTTCTTGTTTTGAAAAGACATAAGTTTTTGCGAACATACAAAATACTTTCTAAGATATAAAGAGAAGGCAGAGTTAGTACATTAATTTCTTTGAATTTGTTTCTAAGCGACTCACGCGGACCCATTCTGTAGGTATGCGTCACAAGCCGAACGCTTAGGCCGATCTTGTCTCTCTATCGCTAGTTCCGCGCTCTCGATTGCACGCTCGGCTCAGACGGAACGTGACAATGAGTCATGCTTTTTTTTGCGTGCAGCCGGCGTTCATCGATTTATAAGACGTTATCACGTCAAAAAAAAAACTGCTGACATGGTTTAAAACTTCATAGTATGTTAATCTTACATCACCACATGAATGCGATACACTCGCATTCTATATTATGTATATGCATGAATGCCGCAGTAGTTGCCGTTAAGACGCTGACAACAGCTAGACCGCGGTCCCTGTCGGACTGCATAGAAAAGAAAGAGAAGCGCGATGACACGACGCTGGTAAATTATTACATGGTTACTCGCAATAAATAATTTATTATTTATTTATTACAAAATATGAAGAAATTATTTATTTACAAAAAATCTATTGATTGGATAAAAAATTTTAAACACTATTATGCTAATGTGTTGCTTAGAATAATCTGACAAAAAATCAGAATGATTGCATGTGTATTAGTATGGTTTTTAATCGTTAAAATAAATTTTTAGGGGTATCTTCGTGATTTGTTTCTATCGTATCAAATTAGTTGTATTATGTTTTCAACACACTACCTACCTAGCATATATCCTGAAGAATATCATATATTTTTTTGATTTTGTTTACTGCAGTGGATCATATACTTTTAGGCATTACGAGTATAAAGCTTACAAAATTTGCGTGTAGGTCCTGCAGTCGATTAAAGGATTATAATTACGAGAAATAGTTGCGTGCATGAGAATAGCTTCCACAAGTGGCGGCACTACGTAACTTAAGCAATCCTCCGTGCAACCATCTTGCTGCTGCTAATATTATTGCCACTGGTACTACAGACGAGAAATATTGCGGGAATACGCGTTAGTATCTTCCTCCCATTATCTACCAATCTATTTGCCAAACGTGGGGACATAACAAAATTCCAAATAAACTGTGTCAGCTTTTGAAAATCTCCATTTAAGAAAAACTACCTCGTTGCTCTGGTGGAGGCAAGAGCTACTGCCGAGCATAAGGTCCTGGATTCGATTCCCAGGTTGGGTAAAAGTGTTATTGGGTTTTTCCATCATGAATTTCTCACAAGCAGGCTGGAGTCTGGATTTGTGCCCGGTTGATGTTAAAACGCTCGCCTTCTATTATATTGAACTTAAAAATATCTGGCGCGGCTGTACTATATATAGGTACACCTCTGCCTAACCATTCGGGGTAAACAGGCGTCGCATTATTATGTTTACGAAAAATCATCCTTCTTTCAGTGGTTCATCGAAAGTCGAAGAAGCGGTAGACTGCTACCTCCGGGCGGCAAACCTGTTCAAAATGGCGAAGAAATGGGCGCAAGCCGGTGCTGCATTCTGCGCCGCTGCTAACCTGCATCTGAAGGCTGGTGTCCGTCATGACGCTGCGACTAACTTCGTTGATGCTTCTACTTGTTATAAGAAGTGTGATCCTAATGGTAAGTGGAAGTTTATTCATCATCGTCATTCTCCATCCTTATTCTTATTTCTATGGGGTTGGTTAATGTCGTTTTTTATACATCTCTTTTACCGCCATCTCAGTAGTCACCCCTAAGTGGTGACGGTATATGGAATTTCATTGAGACTTTAATTTTAACGTGTGCAAAAGGACCTTGGGTAAGACACCCTCAGGCTAAAGTCGAATTAATAATTCACAGGAGTAAAATGACAGTTGCTAGCTGTCACTTTGTGTAATAAAATGGTCGTATTTATTGTAATGGTGATCGTTTAGTGTAATCCATTTATATAAGTGTCAAATAAATGTATAATAATAAGTGTAAAAGTCTAGAATACAATAAATATGACCATTTCATTGCACATAGTGACAGCTAGCTCAAGTCAGATTACTCCAGTGGATTAAATTCGACTTTAGGTGGAGTGGCGACCTTAGCAAACTGGCTGGTAGCAGCTAGATATAGTGGCCGAGGACTGAGTTAGAGGGCGTGCGATTGGAGAGGCCTATGTCCGGCAGTGGACTGTTATGACGCTGACAACACCTAAACCGCGGTCACTGTCAGATTGCATAGAACAGAAAGAGAAGCGCGACGACAAATGCTTGTAATTTATTGCAAAATATGAAGCAATTATCTATTTACTCAGAATTGAGTTGAGTAATCGAAAATAAAAAACAACCAAGTTCTGCATTCAAATATGACGTACTTATTATTAATTAAATACGTAACGTATGTTGATATTTAATACAGAAATTTTGGATTAGAACTCAAGGTAAGAGGTTAGTTTAACGTTAGTTTGTATCGAGATTTTTTTTCAAAACGTGTTTTGGTAACAACCAAGATCTGGGAAATATGTTCAAAATTAACATATATTTTTCCGCTACCACAAACTATACAGATTTGGCCATTTTCTTTCTTAAGAGAAGCCTATTTTGGTCAATTGGGTCTTGTCAGCGCCTTAAAGGCTGATGATTGTAGCTCCTTTACCGCGGAGTAAAATGACGTCACATGTTTTTGCTGTGTTTGAATATCAGTGTTTTACAGAGAACAACGGTCATTTGAAACCAATAAAATAATTATGAGCGATCCAGGTCTACCCAAGGTTAGGAAATTTAACAGATCTTTCTCAAGTCGACTCATACGTCAGCCGTAATAGGTGTTGATGTCATTCAAAGTTAGGGTTGCCATCTCAAACGATTTCTCTCAGTAAAGTACCAAGTTTATCGTGCACGAAGCAGATAAATGAACGCTTATTATTTTAAAAGGATTGGACAGTCCGGCTTTATTCCATATCATTTATTAACCTCCAAATCGACCCACTCCGAGATCCCGGCTAGATAACAGCCCTATTAAGACTTATTTAACCTATAATTGTTTGCAAGTAAAAAAACCGTCTCATCATTTTATGCTGTCAAAGCCAGTGAACCACTAAGATTTAATTAAATAATGCGTGTCAGCGATACAATTAACTTTCACGTTTAACCTTTTGTTAAAGTAATCTATTATTTGCATACGCTCCAAACTTAGTTTAATACGAAATCATACTGTGTTATCGTTGTGCGGGGTAGCAGTAGTTACGGCAAAAATATAAGCATACGCTTGTGATTGTGGGCGTAATCTTTGCATCTACAGAACCGATGAAATGAATCACCGGTTACCTTGTTAATGCAGTTAAAATAATAAACACATGACGAATCGAAACTACCTCCTTAAAAATCGGTTAGATAAAAATGGCTTTGTTTCCATATTACATATAATAATGATGTGATGTTCACTGGCCAAGCAACAGCTGTTTTGGAATTAATAGTACCGAAACCAGGTCGATTTTGGTATACAATAAAGCATCCATACTTATGTTACAAATGCGAAAGTAACTCTGTCTGTCGTTCGTGCTCGACGAAGTACCAGCCCGCGCCGTAGTTAGCTAAGCCTGTAGCTTTAAATTCCCTCGATAATAATAATTATCCAGTTTTGATCCAGCCTGTCCCATCTTGCTGTCCTCCCTCCAGTGACGCCCTAAGCCGAGGTTCTTACCCCACAGGGGGTGCCCTTAGCGTGCAGTCGCTTAATAATATAAGAAATTCGCCCCTGGTTCGCTTAAGGCAGCCACAGGATTGACCGGTTAAGTAGTCACGACTGTCAAGGTCAACTACGAGATGCAAAAAAAAAAAACGGCCAAGGGCGTGTCGGACCACGCGCAATGAAGGGAATTAATTTATGCCAAAAACCAACTTAACATTGGAGTTGATAAACATGTTCTCCCGTACGTCACGGTCAATTCCCCAACTGCAAATATAAGTTGGTCAACTATTACTCGTTAACTTGTAAAGCATACTTAGCTGTGATAGTTTTTCTTTTAATTTTGTTATGTGTACTATTGGGGGGGTAGGACTTGACTCTTACAAAAATTTGCAATTTAAATCTTAAAATAAAACGCAAACGGATCCCTAAATCGAAAAATGGTGTTCGCGGACCCGCAATGTTATTGAAGGGCGTATCCAACGATATCCCACACCATGGGATAGACGAGAAAGAAAATATCATCCCCACATTACGTGCAAAGAAAGTACCCTAAAAAAATTGTGTTTCAGGATTTTATCTTACCTCTTTGTCGGCGTGATTAATATGTATACCCATGCCAAATTACGGCTTTCTAGTACTAATCGTCTCTTAGCTGAAGCGGGGACAGACCGACAGACGGACATGACGAAACTGTAAGGGTTCCTTGTTGACTGTGGAACCCTAAGTCTATCTTTTCACACCTGAACGGATTTCGATGAGGCACACTGGTAGATGTCATCTACCTGTGTGCGTCATCGACATCCGTTAAGGTTAGGACATAGGATTATTTTATCCTGGTAGTACGTTCCCGTGGGATAATTTCCGATATCCACGCTGGTTTAAACGCGGGCAAAAGGTAGTATTATTATATTCTAACTATCTACCAGACACGTGATATAGCCTGCAGAGTAAGCAAGCTGAAGTGGCAGTGGGCTGGCCATGTTTGTCGAAGGACCGATGGCTGGTGGAGCAGACGAGTCCTGGAGTGGAGACCGCGTATCGGCAAGCGTAGTGTGAGACGCCCCCCAGCTAGATGGACCGACTACCTTAAAAAGGTGGCTGGTACTGACTGGATGCGGAAGGCGGAGGACAGGGTGTTGTGGAGCATCCTGGGAGAGGCCTATGTCCAGCAGTGGACTGCGATAGGCTGAGTTGTTTGTTTGATTGATTGATTGACTGTTTGCCGAATTTTTGCTCCGTCATAAAAGTAGGTACCATAATAAGCATCACAAATTAATGGCTCTTTGGACCGTAACCTAACGAAAGCTAATAATAAAGAGATTGAACGGAAAAGTTTGAATAGTTTGCGGTATGCTTCGGCTACATTGTCGCGATACGGCGAACTAACAGCTCTCTCTCGCACACTGCTCGATGTCTCGCTGTACACAGAGCGCGCGAAGAGTAGTTTGCGTTAACGCGGCAATGTAGCCGTAGGGTTAGTGATTGATGAAGTGAGCAACGTGGTGGGTGGAAACCAGAGGACTGTTTGACCTGTCAGTGTACACTGCTGGTCATTGCCACACCGCTATTGCTTTAATGAGGTCGTTGATACGGAGGGAGTCGTGAATCAGATAGACGCTGTGATTACGTATACATGTGTTTTTCTGTTTAGTTTATGAGACTTTTTTTAAATGGAAATTTCTTTAAGCGCATTGAGCGATTTTTGAGATACAAGATATTTATTTTGTAAAACATGAGTGCAGAATTATACAGGTCTTAAAAATAATAAGAGGTAGCTACATGTTCTGCCAATCATGGCGTACAGAATTAGTCGCATTAAGACAACTATTACAAATGATAATTATAAAATCGTTAATAATAAATTAAAACAATGACTCACAAAAAAAAAACATAGAATTAATTAAAATGTCAACAATTTAAATTCAAGTAAACTACAGATTAGAAAAATAATAACACAGGTACACATTCCAAATTCTATTGCAGAAGATTATCATTCAAAAAGTTTGACTTCTGTCGGCAGTCCCCATGACTCTTTTTGTTCTAATTCATAAAATTTAGTTTATGAAATTATGATACTTGAATATCATAGGATATATTCATACTATTTTGGGTAGATAGTCTAGAGTTTTGAATACAGTACTTTGCATATTCTTTATTTGTATTCCACAATGTCGAGTTAGGTTAGGGCAGCGAGGAGTCCTGGGACGCGGTAGTATCCTGCGAAACAATCATGTCGCAGAAGGAGGCTGCGGAAAGGGAGCGGGAGATGTCTTCCACTCACCCTGCCCGCAGCAGGCGCACCGGGCGTCGGCAGAGGGCGGACAAGGCCCTCTTCTAGCACCTGTAAATGGGTCCAGGGGCGACGGACTCGGGGACATCCGTCGCCCCTGAGATAGCACGACCCTAGGTAGCGGCGCGTAGTGTTCCACGCGCGCCCCTATTGGACGTCGCGGGGGGAATTTAACACCTCATTCACTCCCAATATATCACCCCCCCCCGCGAGCCTGAGGTGGCCCGCAACGGCGAGCCGGCACTAGACGGGGATCGCAGAAGTCGCATTAGATCCCATGATCCCCGGTGCAAGTGTGGGAGGGGAACACCGGGGTGCTTTTTTTAGTCAGTAAGAGTCTGACAGATCCCTCCGCCCACCCTAGGGCGGCGGACATCCATGAGGATTTTCCAGCCCGGAATAAAAAAAAAAGGTTAGGTTAGTTGGACACCCTTTAACCCTTCAAGAGTAAAAAGTCTCTAAGTAGTATTTTTCAGCTATTAAATCAGTAGCAGTACTTACATCTAAACAAATAAATAAAATTGAAATGTCTGTTTGTGATGTAAAAATAACAGGTTTTTACTAAATGCATATAAAAGTATATCCGGTACTTACATCAAAAAACATTTTTTTTATTTGTCTGTCTGTGTGTTTATTTCGGCTATCTCTGAAACGGCTGAACCTATTTTGACGGGACTTTCACTGGCAGATAGCTGATGTTATAAGGAGTAACTTGTTTTAGACAAAGCCGATGCGGCCGAGGTTGCAGCCAGAAGTTTCCACTGTTATTAATTGAGAGCCCATATAAATAAATATCTACCAATAACATTCCATCTGTCAGACGTCGCTACTATCGTAACAAATTATCACACTCCTACTACTATTACTGGGAATAACAAATAATGTTCATTCAGACGAATTCGCGTAATGGAAAACCGATACACAAATTATTTTTTACTTGTAGGTTTGTCCCCTGACAGCATTCAATATTCTTTCATTCGATTTAAAAATGGTGCGGTTGTTTTGCCACATTTCGCTTTTTGCGTACATTTTCGAAGTGTCTATAGAAGCTTCCGGAAAGACAAATATTTTTCACTTCTCATGCTCTAAAAGTTCGTCTTTATGTTGTGCGTAGGCGACATAAACTCGCTTTTTATGCTCTAGTGCATAAATATTTTATTTTTTCTAAGAGTATGATAACCATGCCCAACAGCCACACGCACAATAAAACGTCGCAAATTAAAGTCGTTATTTTATTTCATCTGCTTTAATTAATATCACTTCCGTATTTTCTATCGTTAATTTAATAAAACCAGATAAAATTGTTTTAATTTATTATTTAAAAACGCAAAGAAACATTTTACGACTTGGCAGTATGAAGTACCCAAGTCGAATGACACGTCATGTTGAAAATTAAAAAAAAAAACTTAAAACGTTTCGCGGCGGGAATTAGCTATTCTCCTCTTGAATTTTGCAACATTTTTTAACAATGAAATAATGTTTTATTTTCTCGCAATCGAAGTGAAAAGCTGAGTGTATAACTCGGGCATAAACGAGCCATTTTACCCCTCGACTTAACTATTCACCCTCGGGTGGATATAGACATATCTGGGTAAAATGGCTTCTTTTATGCACTAGTTATATAATCTATTATTATTTGGGACACGGAGCCCGGAGACGCCTCGGCGCACAGTGGAACGAATGTATGGGAGCGGTTGGACGTAGACATGTCCGAAAAATAAGAGTAAAATTATGCCAAACTAATGATGCCATCTTATTCGATTACTTAATGCCTTCATAAATTGTGGTGATGAATTTCTTCATAACTCCCATATTTCGGGAGTAATTTGAGAAAATGTGAAATTTTACTATGAAAATGAGTGTATCGAGCTCTCTCCCTCCTGATTCTGGGCTTGTTTCAAGTAGCGGTCTCTAATATCGTAATGCTATTACTAAGAGCTATATTTAATACTAAGACACATAGTGCGCCAAATGTGCACTTTCTGGGATAAAAGGAAATGAAAATTTAAAAAAAAAAACGTTTTTTCCCCATTTGTATTTACTTTAAACCGCAGACAGACTTATTAAGAGGTCTATAAATATATTATATATATACAGAAATATATATTAACAAAAATATTCACAAGAACTGATGAGAGTATGACTTTTAAGTAAGTTGATAATAAATTACCTAGTTTCATTAAAAGTACAATAAATAATTAAGATGTAAGCTCTAATTTACTAAGTTACACATTTTAAAACAATAACATCATTTAATTATCTTCGTCATCATCATCATCATCAATTAATTCAAATTCAGAATCGATGTCCGCTAAATCATTTATGTTAACAAATTCGATATCACTTTTCTCAGAATCCGTAAGCTCATAAAATTCCTTAAAAGAAGATTTTTTTACAAACTTATTTCCTTTTGGACGGATACTTGGAACAAGTGGATCAGAAGACAGTAAAAGATTGTGCATAATATCTTCATTGCATGAGATACTGCTATGCTTTCGAGAATGCCCCTCTCTATATTTTCTAAAATCTTTATTTCTAGCCTCAGATGCCTCTTCGGATAGAAAACCAATGGGCACAATTGACATGTTCTGAACTATGTCTGGCCCATGCATTAAAATTTTATGAAGTGAAGAAGGCATATAATACCATGGGTATAACTCCACGTAAAGCTTAGCAGTATCAAAGCAGAACTCTCGGAATTTAGTTACGTTGATCTTCTCTCCTGATGAAATACACTGCAAGATCACACAGATTTTTCTTAAAAGCATAGCATCTATTCCGGTCAGTTCAGCAGATTTAGTGTAGTTTTCAAAAAATCTCCTTGCCGAGTTGCCATTGTTGGTGGATCCACTGCCTTGTTTCACAACATCGAGAAGTAAGCCCGTTTCTCTTCTTACAGCCTCTTGAACTCTTTTCTTCCTGTCATCAACTTGCCTTTTTGCTATATCACCCCTTACTTGCCATGATTTTATGTCTAATTTGTAGGAAATGTGTAATAAGCATTCCATTGAGCGAATCCAAGCGTGAAGGGTGCTTAAGCTATATTTATACATGTCCTCGTTTGCGTGTTTATCTTTGATTAACTCTAAATTATTCATTTCTTTAGGACAAGCCTTGCATATGTCACACACTGAAGCTGCTGTATTGGATATAATGGAATGAATTTTACCATCAATCATTGTCAACAGCAGTTGGTGTTTGACACTAATTCCATCAGTGATGGTGGATGGAGTTAAGGCTTCAATCTCTGCTTCGATTTCAGCCATCTCTCTCTGCACATTTTCTTTGGTTTCCTTTATAAACTTAAACAATATTGGCCGGCAAAATGAAGTGGAAGATGGTCGCTCGTTTTCCCAAATTGTTACACCTTTTGAGACGAGCCGCAGTGGTACAAGACTAATCATAAAATTACTAGCAAGATCGATTTGCTCATCTTCACTCGTCCTTTGATGATAAATGCTTTGGCTAGATGATCCGTCAAAACCCCATTTGCTGGTCAATACGAGCTGTTGATTGGGATCAACAGGGGTTTCTAACGACCTAATAAGTCTTCTTGAGGTTAAATCCATCAAGGCTTGTAATTTGATTTTTGCAGAGCTCTCTGTAACTGTGAGATCTTCTTTGGCCGGATAGCACTTAATTTTTTCTTTAACCAACATGTAGTAACTCGGGTATTGAAGAGCTCCTTCTTGAGTGTTGAAATCCCGAAGAGTGTTATAGCGCCATTTCGATAAGTTCATCGATACATAAAGAGCCAATGCCTTCAAAGGGGATATTTCCCGTACCTGAATTGATTTACCTTCAATGAAGGCTTTGATTTTTGAGGCCTCTTCTGGATTCTCCGTCAAGTATTTCATAACATAAGCTGTATCGCTTTGTCCTGCCTTTTGAAGCGCCCTTTCGGCCGAAAACATAATTTCAGCGCTGCTACTGCTGCATGAAAGACTATCTTCAGTGCGTCTTCTTTTTTGCCGGTTACTAAGGTCCTCAAAAGATTTACGAGGACTAGGATGTGTACAAGTTGAAGCATCAGATTTAGCAGGAGAAATTATGGGCTCGATGACGTCACTTATATTTTCTGTAGAAGGTTCCATATTTTCATTCTATAATTCCGGCCATTGAATTGCAGCCTGTAGCCAAATCTCATGTTTCTTCCGAAACTTATCTGTGCTTCTTCCAGACTGTGTCCATTTTGCATAAATGCGGTAGCAAAATCGACGACACCAGTCTTTTAAACTTGTTTCAGCACTTTCACATAACTGAACACAACTGTTATCTTTTAAAACACTGAACAAATAGTTAAAGTCGCGTAAATCTTTATGTGCGCGTGCGCATAAAGCAACGTGAATATCAAGATTTGTATTAAAATTTGGAAAATACATTGCGAGATTAGCTTGGATACAACGAGGTGTAAATCAACACTGATTTTAAAGTTACTAATAGTAACCTATTTATATAAAATCCAGGTATCCCAGGTATCCTTTGTTAAATATTGCAAGGTAATTAGTTATTGTGATAATTAGTAAATGATGCATGCTAAATTAGTGTATTAAGAGCCATTTAGTAATTAAATAATAGCAATGTTCTTATCAGTAATCATTAGTGCATCAGTTTTATATGTAAACCTTAAGTCCCTAATTATATATCCTAATTAGCTTATATCTTCTCTAATTGGCTGCTCAGAAATGTTATTGTAATAAGGTAAACCTTTAGAAAAACGGTTTTAATCAACAAAATAAACAAAAAATAAAAAAATTGTGTTATAAAATAAACATCACTCTTTATCCCAGAAAGTGCACATTTGGCGCACTATGTGTCTTAGTATTAAATATAGCTCTTAGTATTAGCATTATGATATTAGAGACCTCTACTTGAAACAAGCCCGGAATCAGGAGGGAGAGAGCTCGATACACTCATTTTCATAGTAAAATTTCACATTTTCTCAAATTACTCCCGAAATATGGGAGTTATGAAGAAATTCATCACCACAAGTTATGAAGGCATTAAGTAATCGAATAAGATGGCATCATTAGTTTGGCATAATTTTACTCTTTTTTTTCGGACATGTCTACGTCCAACCGCTCCCATACATTCGTTCCACTGTGCGGCGGCCGCTGCTACACTACAATGTCAACGCTTTCCGTACAATCCAAGCGTGACGTAGGTATAGAAATTGACGGCTTTGAAGGCGGCCAGTGGCAGAAGATGTACGCTCAACTCACTTGTTGTTGGCGCAACGAATTTAACCTTTTGACCGCCACAGTCATGTATAGATGACAGACCAAAATGTGCCCAGCACGCCACGGTCACGACTACAGGAATAATTCGTAGCTTGGCGCCGAGGACACGGTTTTGCTTTTTTGACGTTGCGATCAATAGGTTAATTTAGTACTGCCGTGCTCTGTTTTTGAGCATAATCTAATGATTCTGGAATTTGGTTATCAGTAGAGTCAATGACTACAATATACTTTGTTTAAATCCTAACTAATATTATAAATGCTGAAGTGAGTGTTTATTTAGAAAGAATGTAAGAATAATGTTTATTTGAACACAGTTCGTGAAACGCAAAATACAAATAACAGAATAAAAAGAAAAAATAATGTTTTAACAACAATAGTGTGTGCGTCACGGCTGCGCCAAAAAGGTTAATTTCAGCATATTTGTTTGTTACGCTTTCACGGTAAAACGGATGAACGGATTTTGATGAAATTTGGCACATGGGTAGACTATGATGACCTGGATACTTTTTATTGAGATGTTCCACGGGATCGAGACTTCGGCAGACGGGCGCAGCTAGTTATGAAATGAATGTGTGTAATACTGTGCTAATTCCAGGTGTTAGAATGATGAGTAATATCGATTTAGCTACTATTACCATCTTGTTTTGGTTGATAAGGTGCCGTGATAAGATTGTCATATAGATAATTATATTATAATACTTTTATTTTGCACCAAGGGACTGAATACTGACGAATAATAGAGAAGTAGGTATAGATGAAGAGGACATGATGCGCAGTCTCATAATAAATTGGGTTAGGAACAAGAGAATGATGGTGATTAGTCACAAATATAAAATACTGGCTGTTGCCCGCGATTTGTCAGAGATCGAGGATGAAAAGTAGCCTATGTCCTTTTTCAGGTCATGGTCTACCCATGTGCCAAATTTCATCCAAATCCGTTCAGCCGTTTTAGCGTGACAGCGCAACAAACAAACTCACTTTCGCATTTATAATGTTAGTTAGAATTAGGATTATTGACTAACGATTGACGTTGAGCTTAAACAAAGATTTAAAGGGATTTTCAATTGAATACACAGTTTCAAATCAACAACTAAAGTCATTAATAAAAAAGTTTTAAAAATAAATCCCGAATCAAAAATTGAATATTCAAGTTAAGTGAAAAAAAAGTAATCCAAGTCACAAAAAAAGAAAAGATACTTATCTTCGATAAATCAAATAGTTCCCCAAGGATGTACAAACAATATCTTATTCAACAAAAGACGAGAAAAAGCCATTTCGTAATATTCAGCGAGCAAGTTCAAGTGGACGGTGGTAGTGATAACAATATTATAATATTACTATACAAAATCGATAACAACTGGGCGTTTTAGTCTAGACTGAAATTATAGACATTACCAATGCCCTAGAAATAAAGTATTCGTTGAATGAGATTAGTAAGCTTAGGTTGAAAACAGTTGTTTACTTTTTATGTTGCGATTATAGTCTCTGTGCGGGAGACAATTTAGTCCCTTCTCGTCTGGGGGAGTAAATCAATCAAAAGTTAAAGCCTAATTGGGAGTTCCGCAACGGTCTAAGTATTCGTAGACTCATACATTATGTAAATATACATTTATGTGCATAATGTATTCGTCGGGGTACTTAGCAAGCTGTCGCTGTTTTGAGGTGGAACAAATGTTTACGTTGAACACTATTTATTAACTCACTCTCAAACTGTTATTAATGTTAAAGTTACCGGCGCGGTAGCAGACAAAAGTGCGCTGAATCCTAACTAATACCTACCACCCACACCTATAACTACTGTAGAATACATAATTTTAAGTTGAGAGTATACTTACACAATTTCACTCCACGCATAACACTTTGTCACAACACCAATTTATCTCGTCTGCTCGACGACCGTATGTCACTGCAGGGATCCAGCAGAATATCAGCGTCAGGTTATTTCCCTGACACATGCTGAGCTGGACTCCCATTTGGTGCAACCTTGAGACGCACACTGCACCTTGTTCGATAATTAATTGAAGTGTGTCATACTCATAATGTCATTATATTTCTTTAAGCACGTGTTTCTTTTTTTTTGTATATTGGCACCTTGTTTTTATATATTTTATATTCCTGTAATTTTTTATTCATGAATTGTGCTATTGTGTGTTGTGCTATGTCTTTTGTGTGCACTGAATACATGTTTTATCTATCTATCTATCTAATATTATACATGCTAAAGTGGATTTGTTTGTTAAGCTTTCACGCTAAAACGACAACAGATTTGGATGAAATTTGGCACATGGGTACACCATGACCTGGGTACACATATTATGATACTTTGTATACCGGTAAACGCGGACGAAGTCGCGGGTAGAAGCTAGTATAATATAAAATGTATTCTACTAAGTAATAAAATAGGTCAGCGCGTCACGCTGATATTGCAAATTAACTAAGGTGTTCGAAACACCGAACACATACATACAACAACATCGTTTCGGTGTTTGCGCGCAAAATACATAAAGTCGAATTATTCATTGACTGGTGTAGTATGACATGTGCTAGCTGTCACTTTGTGTTATAAAATGGTTATATTTATTATAATGGTGATCGTTTAGTTTAATCGATTTATATTAGTGTAAAATAAATGTATAATAATAAGTGTAAAAGTCTAGAATACAATAAATATGACCATTTTATTACACAAAGTGACATACGTCAGCTTACTCTAATGAAATAATAGTTCGACTTAAGTATTAGCATGCATTTTGCGCGACTCCCAATTAGGCCAAGACTACGTAAAAGATTGACGATATTTATTTTAAAGTTAACCTTTTTCGTCGTACACTCTTCTGTTTTGAAACATACGTCAATCTAGCAAACCAAACGACCTTTGTTTGACTTGTGATGAGGCCATTCACACCAGAAAATCTTTATACAAACTATGGCCAATATATTCCTTCGATATCGTCGAATGTGTGGTTATCGTTACACAAGTTTGGTAGCCCATGTAACAATATCAAATTAATAAATAACAAGGAAGTTTGCAACAAACGGATACCAAGTTCGAATTCTGGTTTAGGTATAAACATAATCAAAGTATTGAAAACGAAAATGTTTTCTATATTTTAGAGTGTTTATACACTAAGGTCCGTATTACAGAACCTTGCTCAAGACTCAAGCATTATTTAAAACAAGTTTCAACCGATCAAATGGCTTTAAACAAATTTTAGGTAAGGCTTGATTTTTGAGTGAGGTTTGTAAACACGGGTCTTAGTTTGGCCGGAGTACATTCTTTCGTAATATAGGTACCCATGACTACATAATGCAACATCTCATTCTAGACGAGGCCTACATTTCGTCCAGCTTACGGACTTCCTCTGAAAGAGCCAGCCAAGTAAAGCCGACATATAACCTAGGCTAGACTATCGTGCATAGAGAGCTTCAGACGATATCGTGTTGGATGATCGCCAAATTGTCCTTTAGTTGTGGATTTACCTTTTTTTTACAGGCTTGGTATACCCTGGTAGTAGTTGTTAATATATCATTGTAAGTCCCGGTAGAATCCGTCTTTTAATCAATGTTAGAGTTTGGCTCTCTTTAGGCCAAGTAAAGACTTTGTCGTTAAATCAATGTTCTAGTTTTGGCTACCTTGAGTTCTAATAATGATATCTACACGTGGAAGGCTGGCGACTGTCGCCAAAATAACACCGATATAGTTAAACAAATTGTTTACTTTGAGGAAAGCTTAGCTTAGCTTAGCTTATATGAGTGTTAGATAGAAGCAAAAAATAGAAAGTACTTACGAAAATGGAGATTCTTTCGCTGTGGACGATCTTCAGGAGTAAAAGTCCGTTTAAAGGAGTATAAAAGTTAAAGACGATTAACAGGTGGTTTAAAACAAGATAAGGATTCTATAGCCCGATTTACAGTGCCAATTGTGGTAATAAAATAAGGCCTATCCCAGATACGTGCCAGTTGGCGCACTACATTATTGGACTGCGTACTGGCATTAACAAAAATCATTTAAAAAGGTTTTTAAGTTGTTGAAATGGATTTTTTTTTCATCCAACGTCTACCGTTTCAAATCTAACAATAAAAACCCTTTTGACAATTCCAGCATTTAAACATACCCGGGGGGGGGGGGGGGGGGGCACATTGTAAAGATTTTCTGCACACACTAAATATTACTATTTCTCGGAATTTATTAATTACTTCTGACATATTTTTCCGATGCGTCTCACAGTGGGGTGCCTGCCCCCTGGGCGGTGTTCCAATTATTTTCCCCCATCCAGCTGTTATAAAATTTCGTGTTCTCCTTGCCCATTATTTATTAATAATGTTGTTTCCTTGTCGTTGTAATCAAGATTTATCTCTGGTGTCATTTAATCATCAATCATCGAGTGAATAATTTAATATTAACTTAAGTTAATATTAAATGATTCACTCATACATAAAATGTCTAACATTGTGAGTGTGTAGCTATTCAGTTTGGTAGAATTCAATATTATTATAAGGAAGGCTTTGCTAATAACATAATAGTATTCTTTTCAAAACATAGCAAGAGTTCTACATCACGGTCGTTTACAATCAAAGTATTGCTGAGATTCGACCTATATGTACGACATGTATAATCGTTCGCCCCGATTAAATATCATGGGTGATGGATCCATATTCGCAGATTACAAGCGTAATAAATATCTAACACGATATTTTGATCTACAACACTATGCGAACCTATTACGTCACTGTACTGTCGTCTTATCTGTGCGATTGTCACTGATAACGGATGATCATGCACCAAGGTCGGGGATATCGAGTGGTAGCTTATCCGCAAATTGTGTTTACTCGATTGTTACAACATAACGCAACATGTCTCATTAGATATTTCGGGGCTAAATATATATTTTGTTTTTGCAAGTTTGTAATAAGCTCTTTTATTGGAACATAATCATATTTTTAACATGAGTTAATAACTTTGTAATTCATGAAAATAAGACATTGGTGCCGATTCCCTTGTTCACAAACTAAACTAAATTTAAGTTCAGTGCATCTTTTTCTTTCTATTTAATTAAGAAAAGGACAGAAGATAAATTTTAGTTTAGTCCTGTCAAATTAATCAGACGTATCAATCTAGACGTAAATTGACGTAATTTTAGTAGGCAAGTTTTTAATCACGTCTAAACTTGTATGGAGTAGTTACAGGCGCTGATTGAACGTAAACGGTTGATGAGCAGTGGTGGCCCAGTGGTAACGGTCGTGACTATCGAGTTGTAGGTCGTCGGTTCAAACCCAGACAGGCGCTTTACTTTGTGTAAATTATTTCATCACCACTGCTGTCAAAACACTGAAGGAAAACATCGTGAAAAAACTCGCATGTCCTAGAACCAAAAATTCGAAGACATGTGACATCTACCAACCCGCACTAGGCCCGCGTGATCTGTGTCCCAGCAGTGGGAACATTATAGGCTGATTATGTGTTGATGATATTTGACAGGATCTGTCAATATCAGATAAGTATAGCATTTCTGTGGAAGTTATATTTTAAATTATCTACATCATAATATTTGCATATTCAGTGTTCCAATAAGTGTGATATTATGGGTGTAGGCTGTCTGCTCCGAAATGGAGTATGACAAATAATGGTGTTAATCGATACCCTTCAAGCATTCAACACGGTCAACATGACGTCATTCGTTTTTTGCACTTTAATGTCAACGCCCGAAATTTATATATGTATGTATTATTTTTATATGTTAACTGTTAAACACTAACTCTGACGTATACTACGAAATTCTACATTGTCAAGTCTCCTAAAACAGACTGTGGGTTCCACAAGGAGTTATCTTGGGCCCTCGACATGTTTTTATTGCAACTGTATGTTGTAAATTGTATCAAAATAAAAGTACACTAAATTATGTGGTTATAAATGATGTGGAACGATATAATTATATACTACGAAAACTCGCCGACTGTCAACTTCATTAAACTCGACGTCACGGTCGTGACATCACTATGAACTATGTTTAATAAGATAAGTTTTGTTGCAGAGGCTGTCTCGTGTCTGCTGAAAGCGATTGAGATCTACACCGATATGGGGCGATTCACTGTAGCTGCTAAACAGCATCAGGTAAATAATTTTGAATTTATAATGACATGGAACATAATTTTGACAATTCAAATTAGTCTGAATACGAAATAAGAAGTACTAATTAATATGATGCTAATTTTATTAACAGCGAAAATTTTACTGGATTCAACGTATGTGTCATTGAACGAATGTCCTAGTTACGATAACATTTCATTGTAACTAAGTCAAACGTGCATTTAATTAAAGTATGTAATAAGAACAGACGTCGATCCCTGAGTTAGTTTCTACATTATTTTCAGTGGTAGCCAATGGTGCCGATTCCCTTGTTCACAAACTAAACTAAATATAAGTTCAGTGCATCTTTTTCTTTGTATTTCATTAAGAAGAGGACCGAAGATAAATTTTAGTTTAGTCCTGTCAAATTAATCAGCGCCTGTCACTACTCCATACAAGTTTAGACTTGATTAAAAACTTGCCTACTAAAATTTCGTCAATTTACATCAAGCGCTGATTAATTTGACAGGACTAAACTAAAATTTATCATCTGTCCTTTTCTTAATGAACTAAAAAGAAAAAGATGCACTGAACTTAAATTTAGTTTAGTTTGTGAACAAGGGAATCGGCACCAATGTCGACTCTAGCTAGTTTATTGAAGAAACTAAAGTGCAAAATTATCTAACCACGAAGCATAAACAGCCTTACGATGCGGATGTGACGTTGTTGACAATGTTACCATAGAAAACTACTCTCTAGTGTCGATACCCTAAAAATATATTAACTGCAAGCCTTTGCTGTCAGACTTTAAAAGAAACGAGTCGCATTCTTGGCTTGAAAAATGAAAATTCAGTGAATCTACATTTAAAGTCGCTTTTCGTGTGTCTGGGTGACCTCGTTTTTTTCTAAACTGATGCAGTTTTGATGCGGTATAGACCATCATTTAAAGAATTGATTCCGTAAGTTTCATGCGTATATTACATTAATAATAAACATACACAAAAATCTTCAAGTTTTTCGAATATAAATTATGGTCGTTTTTCCAGAACATAGCAGAGCTGTACGAGACAGAATGCGTGGACTTGTCCCGCGCGATGCAGCACTACGAGCAGGCGGCCGACTACTTCCGCGGCGAGGAGTCCACCTCCTCGGCCAACAAGTGCATGCTGAAGCTGGCGCAGTATGCCGCCCAGCTCGAACACTACGACAAGGCCATACAAATCTATGAGCAGGTTTGTAATATATGTTACCTGTAACTGCTGGAAGTTCATCTTTCACAATAATCAAATCAAATCTTCTCCTCCTTGGTGAACCTGATTTAGTCTCTCTCCTAAATAAAAAACGTTTTCTTTTGGGGCTACCCTTTCAGAATGCGATGCAATACTTAATATTTTCACGAGTAATCACATTGCACACAAATATTGAACATCAACGTTATGTTAGATAGCCAGTACCTACAAAGTTAACAGTGTTCTTAAAACTAATCAGACGGAGAAGTGTGGTTGAAGTTTGTTGCGCCACTTCTTTCCAGCTAAAAAGGTCTTTGTAACCCTTGATCTTCAAAAAGAGCCGATTGACAGCCTAATTTGAATAATGAATTAGAATTTTCTTCAATATATTTAGATATCTAGAAGTTCAAGAAGATCGTGGCACGCAGTGTTTTATGCGTGTCCTAATGCGGTCGTGCTTTCGACCACACTCGGTGATCGCCATGCCTAACGGGCCCCCCTCTAGACATGGCGGGCTGATACCAGTCGGGGGTGCGGCGAATGGTCAAGTATCTCCCGGGTCCCCGACTCATGATACTAGAAGGAACAGTAGGGTTTTAATCGGTAGGAGTCCGACATAACCCTCCATTCTCCCCAGACCGAGGGTATCCAAGACGATTTCCCCAAGAAGATCGCAATAATATTGCCATGGAATTTTAAATCAAACGTTTGCTCTTCTCATTCCAGATCGCCAAATCGTCCCTAGACAACAGCCTCCTGAAATACAGCGCCAAGGAGTACATGTTCCGCGCCGCCCTGTGCCACCTCTGTGTGGACATACTGAACGCTCAACATGCTCTGGAGAAGTACTGCGGGCTGTACCCCGCCTTCGCCGACACCCGGGAGTGTAAGCTAATCAAAGTAAGTAGAATTATTTATCTAACTTGTCTAAAAAGACGCTTAATGTAACCGAGGCTCATTTGTTATTCCTGTCATTGTTTTTTTTTGTGATATTGAAGGTCAAGTTCTTTTCGAAACTATACAGGGTTATTTTAAATTGGCTAGTTACGCGATGGATATAGATATCTAAACACGATAGACACTTAATGACAAAATCCGCCGGTCTCTTGCCAGCATCAATGTGCCTGCTCTTCTTGAGCCGACTGGCATTGTCTGAGATGATGGCAAGAGACCTGATGGTGTGTCTTTGGTTCCGTGGAGTTTGGGACGGATGCTTGTGTGGGACGCTACCTGTGTAGACACACTGGCACCGTCCCACCTCCAACAGACTACTCCTAAAGCGGGTGCAGCGGCAGAAAATGCCGAAAATCTGAAAGTTATTAAATATGGAGGCCTTGGCAGAGAGTACAACTACGTGCAGTATTGTCTCTCTTTCCCCCTTAATCCATCCAAAGATTGTCTGTAAAAGATCGCTTTTAGCGATAAGACCGCTCATTGTGTCACCCTATGTAAAATGTCTATATTTATATCTGTAACTAGCTTCAGCCCGCGTGATCCACGTGAAATTTCGGCCCCGACCGCCGCCCCCACCGCGTCGCATCCCATCGCATGCCTGCTCTATTACTTCGTATAGCGTTCTTTCTGACTTTTTTTTTTCTTTTTGCTCGGCTCCCAAGGGTCGTAGCGTAATGTTAATTAGCCTTTAACCTTTCTCAAGAATTGGGCTATAAAATGCAAAAAGAATCATTCAGAGATCATCGCGCATCATCTTTCGATTTTACCCGTGGTTTGATTGACTAATTTGAACAAAACCGGTTATTGTGCCTTAACTACATATAATAGTTATACATATAACTCTCGGGCTTTTTTGTGGGTAATGATGAGTACTATAAAAATGTAGTACATTATTTTTATGCATCATTAATAGTTTTTGCAGCGCACGCTGAATAGTGACTTTTACAGGCAAAGTTTTGATTGGGTTATATAGGAAATCTAGGTTCTAACACTTTAATAAAGAAACGAGTTCAGGGGGGGTAACCATCACCTCTTATAGCAGTATTATTTCAATATTACTTTAGCGTGAGAAAGAGATGGAGCTATAAGTCCTGTATAGCTCCATCACTTTCCCACTGTGAAGTCCCCTGGGCTTTTTAAAATGTATAGATTATTATTAGCCAATTAAAATTCACTAGGAAGGTTATACGTTCATCTCCGTTAAAGCGCATACAAGAAGTGTAATTTTCCTTTTACATAAGTACTTACGATATATCGATTATTACAGAATCGATTAAAGATTGATTTTTGTAAATATGTAAATCAAACAAATCAACAGGTTAAGTTATTGTAAAAAAAAAACCGGCCTGTGTTACTTCCTGATAATTTAGCTTTCTATTGGTGTAAAAATGGTTAAAATCGGTCGAGTAGTTTCGGAGCTTATTCGGTACAAACAAAAAAAAATAATCATTCCTCTTTATAATATTAGTAAGTATAGATTTGTATGGTGTCCATAATAAAGAATATTCTATTATATTCTGTATTAAATTCAAATAAATAAAGTGCTAAAGTTAGTTCAAATCTGTCCAGTAGTATTAGCCTGAACGTCACAAATACAAACTTACAAAAATGCTTTATAACGGTTTTATTTTTCTCGACCCGAATGTTAATATGTTGCGACGATTAAACGAGTCATAAAACATTCATAAAGCCTTTTTTTCATTCGTTCTTATCCAATCGTTCCAGGAACTGATTGAACACTTGGAGGATCAGAACATTGACGCTTTTACCGAAACCGTCAAAAACTACGACAGCATATCTCGACTGGACCAGTGGTATACGACGATGCTGGTGCGCATCAAGAAACAGATCAACGACAACCCCGACCTGCGCTGAGTGCGGCGCGTGCGTGTGCCGCGGCCGTGTGCCTAGCGTGAGTGGCGAGCCTTATTTTCCTTATTACCGTATCCAAAAAATCTAATCTATTTTATTCCATTGGCAATTTTTTTGAGACTTCTCTTTTGTTTTTGAAATCAGAATCTTCCAGTTTTTGACAGTTGAGCTCAGCATGCGTTGTGGTTTTACCAGCTCGATAGTTATCGCAATAATAATAAATTAAAAAAGGAATCGAATTCGTTTTTATGAGAATCGTAATGCATGCTCAGCTGTTAATTTAGCTAACCTATCAATATAACTCGTTTTAAGTTCGTTATAATACAATCTTCAGTTAATCACACTAAAAAATAATCAAAAATATTGAAAAAAATCTCATTAAAACGGGCATGTCAAAATCAAAATGCAGATTGACATAAATCTTTAAATGACATTCGTAACGTTCCAGTCATGACATCGGCTGTCACTTTGACGTTGTCATGACCAAATTGGCTATAGACTACTATAGAGTAATGTATGATCGAAGCAATTGATGCTCAATGGATGCTTGCATAACGGTGACCGGCGACGGGCGATATACTGTTTCCTTTTTTTATCATAAACTCTGTAGAATATTTCATTATGCCTATTTCATTGTAACAAGATAGGCAAAACAATGTCTGTGTGACATTATTTGATGTTTAAAATACTTTCCTTTCGTAGTTTAAATTGATGTAAACGTCGACTGATAGCGTTTAAAGGAGGGTTTAGTAAGCTCTCGTGGTGGATAAGGGCCTTAGCAATCATACTACTTCACGCATCAGGAATCCGCGAATAAGTCACTATTCGGAAGCTTGAGACAGCGACTGGACGCTATACTCCGCATACATTCGAATACCAGTCTCAGCACTAATGAGATTTTTGTATCTGCGCAATTTTGATTCCGCGCTCAAACGCATGGAAAATGTCGCTTAAATACGCGATTGTACTGTCCAGACCGAATGCCACCAAAACGTGAAGCAGCAATATAATAGAGTGTGAAATGTAGCATGTCTACTAAGGCCCTAATTGGTAGGTGTAGTTACCAGAAACTTGTATGACGAGTGTTGATTCCAGAATGAAATAGGCGAGCAAAACTTGAAATGGTAATCTACCATTCCGTTTTCTTGATTAAAATGTACACTATCAGGATGTCCTTAAAATATTAACGCATTCCTCATTGGTTCTCGTCCCGTGATGAACTCTGTAGAGAGCTTCGTACGAGCTCGAAACAATTCGGATGTAGCCGAAATAAACACGGAAGTAAAATCATGAAAGTTTCTCACGAGTATTTTTTTTTTTGTATTGTTAGTATTAACTAAGTTGCATTTAGAATTCAAACTACTTAATTTAATGTCTATATTTCTTACCTTATTAGTTTTGACGTTTCTAACTGTCAAATAATGTCTCACAGACACAGTATTTAGTATTCAAGATTTAGTCGGTATAACTAGAATATAAGTCGGGAGTAAAATCATTATCGAAAAATGTTTTTTATCTGTACGTTTAAACTGAAACGTTCCAATTTACGCAGTATACTTATTTGAGTATATACTCTTTATTTATATTTACTTTTCTTGTATTGTAAAGCCGACGTGGCGTTTATTGTATATATTATTGTTTTTAAATAGCGTTAGAAGGAAGTCCCTGTACAATTTTGTTTGATTGGGTGGTATTGCCAGTTTGAAATATTCTGTTGATCTATTTTTGTTACTTGCAATTTAGAATACGAGTGTGATCATAATATGTGAATTATGAAATTTATCAAATTCTTTTTTCTCTAAAGTTGGTTCGACACAAGACGACATGGCAAACAGTGCGTTGTGCAAATTCGTATTGTGTTGCACGTAATAAATCTCATTTGATTTTCTTTATGATTCGACGTATAATTACTTCATATTTCCTCGGATTTGCCATTAATTATTATATTTCTATTTACTATTAAATATACAGATTTGTGGCATTACCACTTGTCAATTTTGTTTCCCATGAACGTTTTATGTAATGGGGCCTATTCTCATTTAGATTTAATAATAATATTTATAACATTTATTTTGTTGTTGTAAATAATGTCTTGTTTCGTTAATAAATTTTATATTTTTAATTTCGATTTTATTTTTTTTACCCTTGAGTTTTTTCTTTTAGTTTTAGACATAGTTATGTTGGACATGATATTATGGCCCATGACAGATGATAGACATTTTGTGCAATTTAGTCTATGGTAGGTACACTAGAAGATTTATACTTTGCCGTGTGTGTTTAATTTTCTTCATATAATTCATTGTGATGGCTCAAAATCTGCGCTCTATTGTCTGTCGTCGTTTTTTGGGCCTATCTTAACGCATTGATGGACACTAAACGCCACCACGCGTAATAACTTAACTTCTTTTGTGTCTCGTTCAGTGTCCTTCAACCAATTAAATTATCTTCATGTAATTGAGGTTCTGGTTGGGACTTTTCAAAGCATCGAAGAGCAAGCAAACGTGTAAACATAACTTTGTCTTTGCCGATAGCTGAGATTCACACTACGATTAATATAGCAAGGAGGGAATTTTATTAACTTTAATTATATGTGGTCTAATGAATACGTTAGATGATCAGTTGAGAAATAACTAAAGAATTTGTATAGTTCGCACATTTCATGAGCGCAATTTATTATTGCAATTAGAACCTTATGTTACCGACAGAAAGCTCATGACACGCTCTCGGAATTTGAAACGATAATTTGTTTGGTGATTTGCCGCCAATTTTGTCGCAAATCTATCGTAGTGTGTATCTAGTTCCTTATTAAGCGGCTTCCCAATTTCTTAGCTAAGGTAACTTACGCACTTGCGATTTGTCGCGAGTGTGTAATTTTTAGATAAAATCGTACGGTATTAAACAGTCGGGTTTTTAATTACATATTGTAAGAGGTTCACTGAATATGTCTAAAATTCGCCTTAATGTTAGGCTTACAGTTTTCGTAAATATTATAGAGTGTGCCACATCTATTAATAAAATATTATACGTAGAAAAATATTCTTTTAAGTGATGATTATAAACTATTACTAGCCTCTTCCAAGCAATAGACAATATAGACTTCTAGGCAAGCTTGTAATGTCATTACTTCATTAGTCTGTGGTCAAAATACAGGCCTGTCTAAAAAAAGTTATTACATTCACGAAATAAGTTCATAGTTTTTTTTTATTAATATCTTAGATGTGGCATACTGAAATACAGTCTAGAGTTAAAGTTTCGCAATTATCCGTAACCATAGCAACGCCAATTATGTATCGCATTGTATGGCACACTGATATTCGTTTAATGTAAAAATAAAGTGTTAATACAAAAAATGTTTTTGTATTTCATTGTGATCCTCTCCCAGAGTTAATAAATACACAGTATAGTTGTTACATTTCGCGAACGCGCGTCAATCATTGCAGTCTATACCTTATCACAATGATATAAGTGTCACATGACTCGCGCTGGTGAATTGCAAGGACTATATCCGGGAATTCGTGTGTGTCAGAATGGCTGGTTGCCTGTGGCTTTGGTCTATGAGAGTTGATTAGAAAATTGCTACATAATTGCTTATATTTGCTACATTTAATAAATAATTGCTACATACTATATATATTTAGAAATAACATATTTTTTTTGTACAGCCATCCTGACGTTTGGTTGGCTGGTCGCCTCCTAGTTTAAAGCCAAGCATGCAGAGTTTCCCGAAATGTATTGCGTCAATAATTGCTACATATTTGCTTCATTTATCTAATTTAGTTGTATCTTCAAACATATGTTAAATAAAGGATGTAGCAATTATTTTAATTATCCCAAGGAAAAGTGCCTGATAAAACAATAAAGGCAAATACTTAGTTATGTTGAATCGGTTTAATCGTTTAGGCTCTGGCAACAGTGATAGTAATGCGATTCTTGCGTTAAAAAAAAATATGTACCTACCCTCAATAATCCAATAATTATCATTATAACAATTATTCTTAGTCATTGCTAGTGCAGATATCGTATTGGAATCACAGTCTTATTTAATTTTATTTGACAATTTAAATAGATCTATGTTATTATAAGGAACAAGTACCTACCTATAGAACGAATTTTTAATTCGTGTTTTGGGTAACTATTATATAAACTGTGGTTTTGGTGTTTGTGACGATGAAGAGGGGAAGAAAGTTCGTTGTGCCACTCGAAGAGCAAAAAAAGGTTTTCTTGCAATACAAAAAGTATTTTTCAAGTAAGTCAGATTTACCAGCATCTACTGATCCACTGTTTAGTGAAATTAGTACTGCCTTAGACAATAAGATTACGAAACAGGCACTGTACCTTTCGGTGAAGATAAATTTAGATTATTTTTTTAGCCCAAATGATAATATTTGCTGTGAAGAACCAAGCCCAATTACTTTTTATAAATGTGATAATAGAGAAGAAAAAAAATGCAAAGACGTGAACAACAAATCGCTTGGAAAAACAGTCATTTATGATTTTTTTATTGATACGTATCAATGGGAGCGTCTGCTACCAATAGCTAAACGCATAAAATTAAATAAAGGATTTGAGTCTGTTTTTAGAATGAGAAATCTTTTGCCTAAACATCAGTGGGCCCATCAATTGCGTGAAAAAATTTGGGAGGTCCATCCAATAGCACACACTTGGACATTTAAACAGTATTCTATTTCTATGAACACCAATATAACGTGCATCGGATCTTATAAACAATGTAAAGCTGATGCGAAAGTTATTATTAGCTGGCCTTCGGATAAAATAGCTCAGTGCAAATGCATAATAACTAATTACGACGAAAATTTCATTCATCCTCCAATGAAAAAAATAAAACTATCACCTGTAAAACGAACTGAAATAGCTGAAGAACTTAAACATGTATCCGCTATTTCATATCGTAACTCAATGGCAAATTTAGTTGTTAATTCCGATGAGCCTGAACCTACTCATTTACCAACAACAGGGTGCTTGCGTCAAATAAAACACGAACATAAGAGTAGCTCACTTTTTCATCGAAACCAAATACTTTCATTATGGCTAATGACCCAAATATCGCCTTACAAAGAAGCTATTAAACATATCTCAGTGTATCCATTTTATATTTATTATTTTATTGGGACACTTGCTAAGATCAATATTGCAAAGAATTTAAAAAGCTGCTAAATTGTTTGTTAGTATAGCCACCGGTAACATTTTCAAACCATTTGGCCCTATAAATAATGTCACAATCACCAAACACATTTTGTTTTATGTAGGTATGTGTCATGAAAACATATGAAGGTCACAGTAGTATCCCACTTACCCAAATGGTATCAGAAAGCCCGTCTATGGACACTATATACAAATGGCTGGAAGCATGGCACGTGAGCAATCCAAAACCAGACGAAATCATCGTCAATGAGTCATCCGCGCTGATTGGTGCTTGCGTAAAAGCATTTACGAAACATAACTCTACTAAAGAATATGTTACAGAATCTTACAGAAAACTGGAGGAAGACGAAAAAAGTGACGATTGCTACATTAGAATAGACACTAGTCATTTTGTTAAAATCATTTTCAATTTAACTTGTTTTAAACATGTCGACAACAGAGTAAAATTCTTTTATATTAAAGTGATCTGTTAGCGTTGAAGGAATGCGTAAATTTTGAAAAAGCCAAAGAAATTTTGAAAGATATTATTACAGTTTGTTTGAATGAACACGACGGTATTAATAAATCCAATACTCCTTCTAGGTGTGAGTTGGCTAAGAGTCGATTAAAGACATTGAATCAGTTTCAGACTTTGGATACAGAGATAGTGATTCACAGGTCCTCACCGGACACGGCAGCTTCGGGAGGTTCCTGTGGCGGATAAGGCGGGAGGAAACGTCCGGGTGTCACCACTGTGTGGATCGCCCGGAGGACACGGTGGAGCATACGGTGGAGGTCTGCCCGGCTTGGGCAGAGCACCGCCGTGTCCTCGTGGAGGCGATCGGCGGCAGAGACCTCTCGCGTCCGGCCCTGGTTCAGGCCATGGTCGGAGCGAGAGGGCATGGGCAGCCGTCACCTCCTTCTGCGAAGCAGTAATGCTCGCGAAGGAGGAGGCGGGACGGTTGAGAGAAAGGCAAGTTTCGCGCCCTCTCGCCCCTAGCCACCGCAGGAGACGCCCTGGGCGTCGGGAATCCCGGGCGGATTTCCGGCCACCGTAGGCGCGGGTTTGCGGACGGTGAGCAATGGGTAGCTCACCGTCCGGTAAGGACCAGGCCCGGGTCGACGGCGCGTTGTATTCCACGCGCGCCTCAAAGAGATGTAGTCAGCACATATAGTAGGGGTCCACTAGGGCCGATGCCTGCCGGGGTCGCGGGAAGGTACTTATGGGTCACCGAGGCCCCCGCAACACAGGCAACAGGAAGGAATACGGGTGGGTTTTAGTCAGTAAGAGTCTGACACACCCTCCCGCTCCGCCCAGAGCGGGAGAAGTTATTTGATGATTTCCCACGCTCAAAAAAAAAAAAAAAATTGATTCAGGATAGTAATAAAATAAATGATCTGCCTAAAGCTGTGGAAAAATCAGTGTTTGAAAATAAAACCAATACCAAATTAAGTGAAGAGAACAGTTTTTTTAAATGGTTTACCACAAAAATTGAAACAGAAAAATTACTCGTAACACTAGATACTGAAGATATAGGCAGTCATGACAATTTGTACCATTATCCTGCTTTTATAGGAATTTTATCACGTTTACTGACTTTGTTTCCTTTGTGGTCAAACGTAATGAAGAATATTTATGATTCCGATATTGAGGCACCTACTTCTTCAAATGTTGAATCATATTTTAAAACTATAAAAAGACTGCTATTACATCTAAGCACCAAATCTCACAGACTACGAACAGATGAATTCATTATGAAACATTTAAAATTCTTAAAAGGAGAGATTAAAGTTGCACCGACAATATCGTTACTGCCGAATCTTACTGTACAAAGAAATACTGAAGCAGATTTTCCTAAGAAGGAAATAAAACGGGATTCCATAACATCTTCGCGGAAAAGTAAATTACAGTCTAAGGAGCCTAAGGAAGAGTTTACTGCTGATTCTATTTTTGCTGAGGACCCTACCTTCATCGAAAACTGGAAAGGGAAAGGGAAAGGAAATGTTACTGAAAAAAGAAAAACTTTGAAGCCAGTTATTTTTTTGTCTAACGGAAGCAGGCTACAAATTGGTAAAAAATATATTATATTGAGAAATACTTGCGCGATTGATTTGGTATGTCAGGCTTTAGCTATAGCATATATCGATGGCTATCGTATAAGTCAAACAATACATGAGAGTGAAAATTTATTCTGTAAACTTGTCAAACTCATGAGTGGAAGAGATACAGAAGAAGTATACAAAATAAGATCTGAAATGGCGCAAGTCTATTTTTCAAAAGATGAACAAGAATCTTCTGTGGAAGTGAGATGTGAGTGCAATGTAAATAATATATTTGAACGCATTTTAATAGATTGTATATACAGTGCAGATGAAAGTGAACATTGTACAGAATCAGATTGTGAAATCAATAGAGTTCAGCGTAAGATACCTGTTCTACACGTTGATATAAATTCAACCATTAATGATTTACAAGAAGCCGCAAATACTTTAATTAATTCTCAAGAACTTACAGAATGCCGGCGTAGTAAATGTAAAGGTGTTAAATCATTTAGTGTATCTTTACGAGATCTTATTGCATTTGAATTTCATTCCAATCAATTAATATCAATAGATGATACACCAACATCTCTTTTTTTTACAAGGATCAGAGTTTGATTTACTGTCAATAACAGAATTCGAGCCCCCAGTATGTGAAACACTAATTGGTCACTACAAAGCTCATTGCAGACGAAATTCAGAATGGAAATGTTACGATGACCAATCGAAAAAAGTTACGAAGAGTAAAAAGAAGCTAATACCACATTGTATAATATATGCGAAAAAATAATATGGAAATTAAGTAAATTAATAGTTGAATATTTTTTAAGTAAATTGTAATATTATTAAAATGAATCTTATGAACGACCCGACGTTTTTATTTACGATATCCTTTTAATGTGCTTCCACTTGCCACCACTTCCACTTACCTACTCATAACATAAAGTAGCAATACCGTTGACTGAAGACACACTGCAACTATTTGCCTTTATTGTTTTATCAGGCACTTTTCCTTGGGATAATTAAAATAATTGCTACATCCTTTATTTAACATATGTTTGAAGATACAACTAAATTAGATAAATGAAGCAAATATGTAGCAATTATTGACGCAATACATTTCGGGAAACTCTGCATGCTTGGCTTTAAACTAGGAGGCGACCAGCCAACCAAACGTCAGGATGGCTGTACAAAAAAAATATGTTATTTCTAAATATATATAGTATGTAGCAATTATTTATTAAATGTAGCAAATATAAGCAATTATGTAGCAATTTTCTAATCAACTCTCATAGACCAAAGCCACAGGCAACCAGCCATTCTGACACACACGGGAATTCATACAAAATATTGAGCCTAAGAAAGAGAATGACACACAGGAATGGACTAAATGAGTGACAGTGACGACTCGAGCTTTACATAGTAAAACTTTTCAAATTAAGTTCTTTAACGCGGCTTGCGGTAGGAGTTGACAGGTAGAAGTCGTCACGTTATGCACAGGCAAAGAGACAGAGAAAGTAGCATGGAGTGGTCCATGCGAATTTCTCTCTGTGTCTCATTCTATTATGTGCAATGGAGAGAGAAAGTGTGAATCTAATACCCTTTTTTAATACGAGTACAGAGCCGTCTAGTATAAGTTTTTAGAAGCTTATGAGAGCTTTTAAAAATTTATACTAGATGACTTTGTATTAAAAACGCGTTTGTGGGTGGGTAAAACGGCCTATGAGCTAAAATAAACTTCGAAAAAAAGTCAGTTTCAATTGTCAATAAGATTTGTTTTAAATCACACGTGAGACACTGTCCAGTGTTGCCAACTTAGCAACTTTATAGCTAGATCTACCTTTTCTTCGGGGTCAGGCAGCTACAATCTGTAAAGCCCCGCGCAACGTCGATTCGGAGCCAAACAATAGAAAATCAATTGTGTCTCATTAGCTCTCCTTGACCAATTAATAAAACTTGTAGCCATTTTTTTTAAACCTTATTGCATTTATTGAAATTACCAAGTTTATATTGTAATAATAAAAATAATAACAGATTTTTTAATACTCGAGTTTGATTTAATTTTCATTTAGCTACTTCTAGCAACTTTTTTGAGTAAAAAGAATTTGACAATCTAGCAAATTTTTGCAAAATGTTTAGCTACTGACTAAGGGAAGCAGTTGGCAACACTGGAGAAGGAACTTCATTCCTTCATTCCGGGGTCCCTAGACCCCACACGATGTTTTTTATAAAAGTCGATGTACTTTATTAAATTATGTACTTTACCTCATTAATGATGTTCTTCAAAGAGGTCAGGTGCGTAGTACTCGCAACCGGCGTGCGTGTATGACCAGATGTATGAACGTAAACGAAGCAAAAGGAGTAGGAGCGTAGCAGGTGGCGTTCTATAGTTTCTGCCTGCCCCCATGGGAAGAAGGCGTGAGTTTATGTATGTGTATATGTATGTACTTTATTAAGGACCGGGTACTACTATGCTGCAATGGAAGAATTGATCCGGAAAAGAACTGGAGTTACCAACATAGCTTGCAGAGATAGCACGCCGAAGTGGCAGTGGGCTGGCCATGTTTGTCGAAGGACATGTTTGCCATTGGAGCAGACCAGTCCTCGAAGTGGAGACCGCATATCGGCAAGCATAGTGTTGGATAATGAACATTTATTTATTTGATTCTAAATATGTAGGCAAACGAAACCAACTCTATTTAACTCTATTTTCTCCAACTCTGTTTAACTCTATTTTCTCCAACTCTGTTTAACTCTATTTTCTCCAACTCTTCTTATAGTAAGGTGAAAGATATTTTACAATAACATAACATCATATTATTTTGTGTTGTTTACATCATTGTTTTATGAATTGTTTCGATTTTATGTATTCTATTTTTTCAAATCAAAAATCAAATCAAAAATATTTATTTGCTAGAATATGGTACATAATGGTGTTACAATAATATTGTTTCTGCATATCCTGGCAAAACGATGGCGTGCAAATTTATACATACTTATAATGTCAATTATTTTAACTCACAAACTACAGATTCTATTGACTTATCTTCTAAATAGTCCTTAATCGTATTTGACCTAACCTTCTTCTACTCTTACACACGGTGTCTACATCTCTCATTCTACTTTCCTATCGTATGTATATAAATAAATAAATAAACATCACGCCTGTTTTCATTAAAGGATTAGACAGAGGTGTACCCGTGGTACCACATTTCGCCAATTACGTTCAAGTCAAATTAATAGAGGGTTTAAGTTAATAGAGGGCGAACCTACTGCTATAGCCTATTCTAAAGTGTGGGTAGGTAATGCTAACAATAACAGGAAACACGAGTTTTATGATAATATTTATTTATTTAACAGTACACATATAAACAGACAAGAAGAAAGGAACAGAAAAATACGTACAAAGGTGATGCTTATTTTTAAAGAAATCTCTTCCAGCATACCTGCGATAGGAAAGTAGATAAAGAGATGTAGACACCGTGTGTAAGAGTAGAAGAGAAAACAAAATACATAAAAACAACAATAATTTAAATATACAATATGAGAATATACTTACATAAATACATACTTCTAGAATAAATGTCACTAAAATACTTATATATAATTAATAGTATAAAATAATGAATACATAATATGCAACTATGGCAAAGTGGAAAGATAGTGTTCTTTCACTCTAAAAAAAAAATCTAATTCAAATTTAATTTTATAAAAATGTTTATTAACTGTAGTATAAATATAGGTAAGAAAAGAAAGAAAGAAAAATAGATTTATTTGCCACGGAAATACGTGCCCATAAAAGCTATGGTAATTCTTATAAATAATAAAACATAACAGATTTATGCTTATGAACACAGAACACATGTAGTCGGCAACTGCACGCCGTGCCGTGACAAGTAGGCTTCCACTCAGCATGATGCTGTGCTACGTGCTATGATAACGTTGATGTAGAGCGGGAGCGCAGGTCGCTGGCTGTTCGATGTGGGACGTTGGCCCACAGGTTTGCACGTTGTACGGCTCAGGTTAAGGTGACGCTTTTTAAAGCCTACTGCCAATCCTTTTACGAACTTTACGCAAAGGGCATATAGTGGCCTGCGCACACAATATAACAATACGTTCCGGGTCTTGATGAGGCTGCCGCGTTTTTGTAGCGCGTCCGGCATGTTTTCGACGCGGATGACGATAGTTTTTCGGCCATCATGCGCAAGAGATGCACATCTCTGCTAGGCCGTGTTCGCGCCAGCCCCAACACCATTCTTAGAACTTTGGCTGATAGGTGTCTCCGATCTTGGGGAGGTGGATACGACTGCACGCAGTCAAGTAGACATAGCCCAGGATAGGCGTGCCTCACGCAGCTTAGAATAAATGCTTTATAAGTACACTAACACTAGTTTATAAGTGTATATTGTTACTAACAAATATGGAAGTGATTCTGAAATAAATGTTTTATTATTATTATTTTTGTTTCTATATTTGTTTTCCTTTGTCTAGCCGGTAGAACTGATGGCACGGGCCTAAGCCAAGTGTCCAGCAGTGGGGTTAAGTGTGGGAGTAATATTATGAGTAGAATGCATGGTAGACGAATCTATATTTGAGTGAGAGTATTTTTGCAAGTTGTCCGGCTCACACTGAAGAAATTTTCTAACTAGCCTGCATGTGTTAAGAATCACTGCCTTCTGCAGCAGGTGGTAGGTGTTAGATGGCAGGTTAAGGGAACTAAGGGACTGATGAAGCTGTTTAGGTATTACTCCTATTGTCGATAGCACTATGGGGACTATTGTGACTTTTTGAAGATGCCAAAGTCGGGTCTTTTGTGTGCGTTACCCCAGCAAAATAATGTCGAAAATAGTCATTTAAATCTTACAGATATTTAGTTGCCTAGCTTCTGTAATTGTTGCGCACATTTTTTAATTTGTTGCACTTATAGTTTTTTAGTTATTTCACAAAAACATTTCCTGCTGGGGTAACGTTTATAACGTTACCGCAGCCAGACATTTTTTTTTAATGGGAATATTGAAACAAATATTAGCTATATAATTAGTTGTATAGACGAGGTAAATGTTGCACCTTATATTGTATTTGTTCTTTCTTCGGCTGCGAAATTATTCGAGATCCTGCTAGAGTAACGTTTGTGGTTTTGCTGGATCTCTAAAACGGTTAAGCGGATTCTTATCATCTTTTGTACATAACTTCTTAGGAATTAGTTGTAATTAGTTGTGCAATAAAAAAACCAAAATAATGCACCGTTTAAAGGTTATTTAATTAAATATAAAAACACGTCATTAGGTCCAAACACTCTAAATAAGAGCTCTAAAGACTTACTTTAAACGTTATTTTGTAGCTTGTAACTGCCTTCAAATGTATGTGAAGTTTCATTAGTATCCTGTAAGTAACTAACAAATTATGATGATATTCAGTTCTCCACATTCACGGTCACAATGCGCGCAGAGTTATTTGGCCACCGATAAACCTGTATGTGGATATATAAACTGAATTTTGTATCAATAATTAGATGCTTAATTCAGTTTTATACCTGTAAAATTTCAGCGTAATACAATAATTAACGAGATAATAAAACAAAAGTGCAAGACCGTGATAACCCGACCAAGTTTAGGTGGTTACAAAAAAGCGACCGCGTAATACATTATGCTGTCACTACTCCATACAAGTTTAGACGTGATTAAAAACTTGCCTACTAAAATTACGTCAATTTACGTCAAGCGCTGATTAATTTGACAGGACTAAACTAAAATTGATCATCTGTCCTTTTCTTTATGAAATAGAAAGAAAAAGACGCACTGAACTTAAATTTAGTTTAGTTTGTGAACAAAGGAATCGGCACCAATATGTACTTAAAATTCAATACTTAGTAGTATATGCCTTTAAAAAAAATATCAATTTTAGATAAGTACCTACCTATCAAAATGTACAAATAATAATAATAATAATAATAATGTTGCAACTATTTCTGAGTAGATACATTATGCAAGCTTACCTTGTTCGTGAATTCATTAAGCCACACACAATAATTATGGTCCTCAAGAGGAGCAGTCCACATTAATTATAAAAGTAATTAGGTACCGTGAACTGGGGTGAATTGCAACTACTGGGGTGAAATACAACAATTTAAGTAAAAAGTTTGTCATCATAATGGCAACATTTACCATTCTTTATAGTAAATTTTTATATTAAACCAATTATTGCTATATACAAATTTACTAAGAGAATGGTAAATGTTGCCGGTACACACTTATTGATTAACTCTCACGCACCCGTTAAATATTTGGAAAAATAGAAAGCGGAATTGCGGAAGCGCACACGCACTCTACAAGACGAATTATGTGACTAATGGTCAAGTTTAGTGCGCTATGCAAACAATGAAGTACCTACCCCTTCCGCGTCCCACCAGGGGGGTAACCATCACCTCTTATAGCAGTATTATTATAATATTACTTCAGTGGGAAAGTGATGGAGCTATACAGGACTTATAGCTCCATCTCTTTCTCACGCTAAGTAATATTGAAATAATACTGCTATAAGAGGTGATGGTTACCCCCCTGGACGTGTTATCGTCGATTCTTGGTAAGTATGTGCGATTGTGTTCGGCTACTTATTAGATACCTATCTAATAAGTAGCCGAAAGATAATAATAATAATGTTTTCATAGTACCTACAGATATTATAATATTCTTATGTATTCAGTGTACGCGTCTGTACTGAACATGTGTATTATACTAAACATTTTAAAAGATAGCATAATGTACTACGCGGTCGCTTTTTTGTAACCACCTAAACTTGGTTGGGTTACCACGGTCTTGCGCTTCCTAATGACTTATTTTATTATCTCGTTAATAATTGTATGTACTACGCTGAAATTTTACAGGTATAAAACTGAATTAAGCAACTAATTATTGATATAAAATTCAGTTTATATAACCACATACAAATTTATCGGCGGCCAAATAACTCCGCGCGCATTATGACCGTGAACATGGAGAACTGAAAATCATCATAATTTGTTAGTTACTTACAGGATACTAATGAAACTTCACATACATTTGAAGGCAGTTATAAGCTACAAAATAATGTTTAAAGTAAGTCTTTAAAGCTCTTGTTTAGAGTGTTAGGACCTATTGAAGTGTTTTTATATTTCATTAAATAACTTTTAAACGGTGCATTATTTTGGTTTTTTTATTGCACAACTAATTACAACCAGTTCCTAAGAAGTTACGTAAAAAAAGATGATAAGAATCCGCTAAACCGTTTTAGAGATCCAGCAAAACCACAAACGTTACTCCAGCAGGATCTCGAATAACTTCGCAGCCGAAGAAAGAACAAATACAATATAAGGTGCAACATTTACCTCGTCTAGACAACTAATTATATAGCTAATATTTGTTTCAATATTCCCATAAAAAAAAAATGTCTGGCTGCGGTAACTTTATAAACGTTACCCCAGCAGGAAATGTTTTTGTGAAATAACTAAAAAACTATAAGTGCAACAAATTTAAAAATGTGCGCAACAATTACAGAAGCTGGGCAACTAAATATCTGTAAGATTTAAATGACTATTTTCGACATTATTTTGATGGGGTATCGCACACGGTCTTTTCTTCTTATACTTCGGTGTATTTAGATAATTTTTCGGCTATTGTAGTCTGTAAGTTATGCGTATTTGGCACGGCAATGTCTATTAAGAACCCTGTTTTGTTAATTTTATTAATTAATGTGATGTCGGGTTATAGTGAATTGTGCGGTCGGTGAGTATGGCTCGGTCAAAGTACAGTTTTGTTGTGGGGTTCTCTAATACCGTTTCAGGGTTGAATTTTAATAAGGTACTACAGTGTCTATAAGTTTGTATTTGTGAGCTAGTTTTTGGTGTATTACAATATTGCTACTTGATCGTGTCGATATTTGTAGTCTGTTTGGGCTATTGATTTGCAGGCGCCGGTTATATGTTGAATTGTCTCTGGAAAAGTATTGCACACTCTACAAGTATCGGTTGTCAAATTATTTATAATATATTTTCTGTAATTTTTGGTCTCAATTACTTGGTTCTGAATTGCAATCATGAACCCTTCAGTCTCCGGGAATAGTTCGCCTCGATTTAACCATGCGTTCGACTCATCTTTGTCGACATTTAATTAGCTTAAATTTTGGAGAGACTTCTGGGTCCACTCTTGCTTGACATTTGGTTCTGTCATCAATCACTTTCTCGTTTTTTTGTTCTGTAGTGTCTTTTAAATTAAGAGGTGTAAAGTGTCGGTCGTTGTGTGCTATTAGTTTGTGGAGTGGGGAAGATTCAGTTTTGGAAAAGAAGTATTGCCTAAGATCTGTGATCTGCCTGTTGTGTAAGTTTAGGATATCTATAAGTCCTCTGCCTCCTTCTTTTCTCGGTAACGTTAACCTTTGTGAACAATATCTTGGGTGATGTTTGCGAAATTTAGTCATTGTAGTGTTGATTTTCCGTTGTACGTTTTTAGGTCAGTTTTAGTCCAGTTTATTATCTCGAATGAAAAGGTGAGCACAGGTATAGCAAAGGTGTTGATTGCTTTTATGGTGTTTCGTGAATAGAGCTGTGTTTTTAGTATTGTATTAAGTCGGTGTTGAAATTGTTGTTTAAGTTTTTGTTTAGTGTCTTTGTAGTGTTTCTGATGGGATTGATTGTAGCCTAAGTATTTATAAGTGGCTAGTTCATCCAATGGCTCTATTCGTTCTCCTGTACCTAAGATGTATTGGTGTTGGTAGTTCTGTCCTGTTCTAACTGAATTTAATTTTGCATTTATCTATGCCGAACTCCATTTTAATGTCTTTCGTAAATGTTTCTGTTAAGTTAGCTAGCTCGTAAAGTTGACTCTCGGTTTCTGCATATAGCTTAATATCATCCATATACAGTAAATTATTTAAAACGTCTTTCTGTGAGTCAGTCTGTTGGTCGATAGCTGTAGAATGTAAAGGGATTCCTAATGAGGTAACGTTTAATATTTTAGATAGGGGGTTTAGAGCAAGGCAGAACCATAGTGGGCTTAGTGCATCTCCCTGAAAGATTCCTCTCTGTATTTTAATTGGGCTAGTATCTATGGTTTCGGTTGGGGTAGTGAGTCTTAATACTGTAAACCAAGTTGTCATCATGGTCTTTAAAAATGTAACTATTGTTGGGTGTATTTTGTAAATATCCAGCACTTGCAATGGGGAACAGAATCATACGCTTTTTTGTAATCAATATACATGGTGAATAAATCAGTTTTGGATTTCTGAACTCTTTTTAATATAACGGAATCTATGATTAATTGCTCTTTGCAGCCTTGACTATATTTTCAGCATCCTTTTTGCTGTTCAGCTAATATGTCATTGGTGTCAATGTGTTCGTATATCATTTCAGATATACAGGATGTGATGATCTTATACAAGGTTTGCAAGCATGTAATAGGTCTATATTTAGCTGGGTTAGAGAGGTCATTGTGATCTTTCGGTATCATGTAAGTTGTGCCTGACGTTATATAAGAAGGTATCATTTTGGGATCTTGGATGAAGCTGTTTATAAAAGTACACACATCAACACGGTCTAGGGATATTTTTAAAAAAGCGAATTACTATCAATGTGTTAATTATTTATATGACATGTATATATTTAAAAGATACGTTATTTAATATTCTACCATTTTTTAATAATGGTTAAGGTACTTCGATTAAAATTTCAGGATTTAATGGAAAAAAAATTAAGCATAGACGGAAACCGTATATGAATTAACTTTTAATTTATGAGTAAAAACTGAAAAAAATAGAAAAATCATTAAATTTGTGTTTATAAACTTGAAGTTAGTAGTCTGAGAAAGCGCCCATGATGTTCATAACACATCGGCAACGATTCGGCATGCTCAGAACAAGGTTGTCAATGTCTTGCTGCGGAAAATTGTCCCATGTCCTTCTGAGGTGCGCAAAAAGTTGATCTTCTGTAGCCAGATTTTCAGGAACTTCCTTCAGAGCTCTTCTTTGCAGCATATCCCACGCATGCTCAATGGGATTTAGATCTGGCGATTGAGCAGGCCAGTCTAAGGCCCTAACATTGTGTGTATGTAACCAAGCTGCTACCGTTCTCGCCGTGTGTGCCCGGGCATTGTCGTGCATGAGCAGGAAATCTTGCCCCATTTGTGTTCTGTGGGGCAAGATTACGGGCCCCAGCACCTGTTGGACTTATCGTTCTGCCGTCATATTGCCCCGCACCCAAACGAGATCCGTCCGTCCTCCAAGACGAATTCCTGCCCAAACCATAATTGTTCCTCCTTGGTATGGGTGAACTTCCTGAGGGTTCCGAAGACGGCTCCATCGTCCAGGAACTCGCCAAACACGCGTCCTTCGTGAATCTGGATGGAAGCCGAACCTGGATTCATCCGTGAACAGCACATTGGACCATTGCTCACGGCCCCAGTCCACGTGGTTCCGAACCCATTCTAATCGTCGTCCACGATTGCCTCTCCGTAAAGGTGGGACCCGGAGTGGTCTACGAGAGCGTAGATTGCTTTCATGCAGTCGCCTTCTTACAGTTTGGTCACTCACAAGCACTTGGTGTTCCACTCGCAGCCTTTGGACCAATTGAGTCGCCGTTGCATTTGGTTGAGCTCGCGCAGTAATTTGCAAAAATCGATCTTGTCTGGGGGTAGTGATGCGACTTAGCCCCCGGTGCCTCTCCGCTACTTCACCTGTGGCACGATAGCGTGTCCACAATCTTGAAATTACATTTTGGTGGGTCCCTATGGCCTCAGCAACATTACGCTGAACAGACCCAGCTTCCAGCATTCCCACAGCTCGTAACATCTCCGCCCTCGTCAAATGTTGGCGTTGCATGGCTACAATACCTCAATTTTAACTTTATCTTTCGTTTAAAAATGAAAAAAAACTGTAACTAAACGTAATTCGTATTGTTTTCTAAATTTCGCACAAATGAAAATTCCCTCTCCTACACATCAAGACATTTTTATGCCACCGAATCAAAAGAATTTTCAAAAATTTGAATTTGGAATTAGTCTGAGATAAATTACAAACAAATCGGTGTATGAAAGATTACAATGCGGCCAGTACTTTTCGAGTTATTTAATTGAGTATGAAATATCCCTAGACCGTGTTGATGTGTGTATATAGACAACAATGAACTGCTGTGAATTTCTTGTACCAGTAACTATGGATATGGTCAGACCCAGGTGATTTCCAATTATGTAGGTGTGATAGAACTTTATGAAATATTTGTGGGGAGATGTGCTCAAATGCCATTGTTGGAATATTTGTGTTATTTGATAGTTCTCCGTGTATCCAATCGGCTTGAGCATTGTGACGAATAGGTTGTTCCCATATTCCTGCCCAGAAGTTTTGTAATGCCTCTGGATTATGAGTGTTAGGCTCATCATCATTTGCGTTATTATTCTGAACATTTGATGTTGTCTGCCTGATAGTACGATAAAAAAGATTTTTGTTTTGAGTGAATTGGGTATTTTGTTGTTTTCTTAAAGTGCATGCTTTATATCTTTCCAGTCGGCCTGTTACAACTGAGAGTTTTTGTTTAAATGTGTCTAGTGTGTGTGCTGCTTGTGTGTTTGGTTCTTCGTGTACGGTATGACTTTTATATAGTCTTATGATGTTGTTTACATGTTTCTTTAATTTTCTACTTCTACTGCCGTTAATAAATTGTGTCATTATACGAGTACCTATTTTAGATCGTAAATCGTTTAGTTTTTGTTCTAGTCGTCTTCGCCATTTTGGTTTATATTCTGTTTTTGTACCTCGGGTTATTTCTCTTGGTTCGAGTGTTATCTTGGCTCCGTTGACCTTAGCAACGGTCCATGCTGCACAATATATAACGGCCTGGAATGTGTGAAAGTCATGTGTCATTGTTAATATTTTCAGGATGAATGATTTTGTTTAGGTAGCTAATTATTCTAGCAAGGTTTTTGTATGGTTTTTGTTTTGGAATATATATTTTATTCGTAGGGCTAGTGTCTTTATAAAATTGGAATGCTCGTTGGAAATAATCGTCTATTATTGGGTCCCTTTCTAATTTAATTTGTGGGTTAGGAAAATTTTCTATACTTAATTCAGTGTTATCCGGTGATATTAGGTGTAGGTTCTTCTATAGAGTTTATATGAATGTTATTTGTTAACTGGGTATTGGTGTTGATATTAGTAATAACTGCTATCGTTTCACTAATGTAATTGCGTGTGTTATCTATAGTTCTTCCGAAACCTCTGATTTTAATGAATTTAATTTGTCTTCGTCTAAGTATTTATTGTTTATTATTGCTCTCCTGTGATCAGCTATTCGTTGTTTACTTAGGTGAGCAAGTGAAGGGAATTGATTAATGAAATCTTCGTACATAGGTTTTCGATATGCAGTTTCATTAGTGCCCAAAGCTGTAACTCTATAATATGACCGCATTATAGCTTCGTTCTGTTCACTGGTCCATCTCATTCGGGTTTGTGTTCTATTTTGTGTGCTATGTGTCTCTGATATTGTAGGTTGTATTTGTGTAGATTTTTTTTTTGTAAGTATTTGTTGTCCAAGCTCGCTAGAGTTTTGTGACTGTTGGGTAAAATGGATTAACTGTAGTTGATCTAGCTCTCTCTAGTCTTTTACTTCGTTTTGTATCTCATCTATTATTTTTTTGTGGTAGTAATTTGTTATTTATCTCTACGTTGGTCTTCTATTCTCTGTCGACTAACCTGCATTTTCGGGAATTTTCCTGTGAATTTTAGGTGGAGCGGTTCGAGATAAGTTCTTTTGTCTTTTTTTTTTTTGGATGGGAAATCATCAAATAACTTGCTCTGGACGGAGCGGGAGAGTGTGCAGACTCTTACTGACTAAAACCCACCCGTATTCCATCTGGTTGCCTGTGTTGCCAAGGGCCTCGGTGTACCTTCCCGACCCCAAGTTCTTTTGTCTGTATCTAGTGAAGTTAATTATAGATAAGTGCGCAGTATGAACTTATTCATTTCAGGTGTCCATCGTCTACGCGTACTAGGGATGCTTTTAGTGGGTGTAAGCTCAGAGTCAAGGTTGACATCTTGCACAACACTATCACGCGTGCTAGTGGTGGACAAGCTAGCTGTTCTTCGTGTCATGTCGGAGGGGCGAGTCGAAGGGATGGATGAAAATAATGAAATGGTATCATCGCCCGTGGAATCGGCTGTGGCTTCTACGTAGCCAGCCCGCCTGTTCAGCTCACTACGACCAGCTGTAACAATTTTGTCGGTAGGAGCCCGCTTGCTCAACTCCTCACCGCCGATGGTTCGCATGCTGTGGCACCTAGCATCGGCTCCAGATGCGCCCCGGCGCTCCCCGGGAAGCGACCGTAAATTATATACTTTTTTAATACTCATCTCCATAAAGGGTTACCTTGCCTTGTTAGCTGTGTAAGTTTTTTGTACAGAAGTACAGTACGCGTGTCCGCCCCCCACGTAGCTAGGTGTTCAGCTTGGACGTAAGGTTGGATTTTAGGCGGCTTATTATTATTATTATTCTGGGGCATCCACAGCAAAGCGCTGATTTCCAGTGGTCACCCGAAAACGACGTACGGAAACCAAGTCAGGTTAAGAGATTTTACCAGATTAGACAAAAACAGGTAATAAAGTAAAACAATATAAACAGTACTTAGAAAATAATATAGGTACCTATACAACCATTATGATCGATGAATACTATAAAATAACATAAAAATAGTATTTAATTAGGCATCACCACGCATAAACAAAGGTTACAAAGGTTTTCTATTGTTCTGTAAAAATTAAATCATAAAAGATAACGATCAGTTTGCGAGAAAAACATCTAAAGTTCATATTAACATAACAATAATTAAGGTTATCAACGGATATCGCGAAGTAATGTGTGAATTTTTCTTTAAAAAAACTTTGATATTAGGAATAAAAACGTGGGGAAAAAGCGGTTCATTGTTTCAAGAAATTTGCCTTAATCAAGGGTGCTTATCTATTTCTACCTGACTGCGGCAAAGCCCAAAAAGAGGATACTGTTTTTAATTTTTGTTTTTGATAGCGAATATTCCAATGTCGTGTTGGGTTTTATAATATAGTTTAGTAGGTTTGCTTATATTATTATTTCCCTTCTTCCGTCCTTAGACAAGGAAGATGTAGAACGGGGATCACAAAGGATCAGGACCGTGAATAATCATCGTACTGCCCTTATCTCAATTATCCTTATCAGTTTAATCAACACCTGACGATCCAGTGCGCTCCGATCGGGCGCGGCAGGAGCGCGATCCAAATGCGCGGTCGGTGTGAACGTGCCGAGCGGCCAATCCGAGCGCTGTCGGTTTTCTGACAATGCTCAAAGGCGCGCTCGGTGTGAAGGGCTGTGTGTGGATCGGGTGATCGGGCAATATAGATAAAGCGCAAATTTGCCGTTTAATATCCATTTATTAAGAACATAATTGCTGGGATTGAAACGATGACGAAAAATATTCATTGTCATCATCGTTTCAATTCGAGCATAATAAGCAGAATATAGGTTATAGCTGCCACTGTGTCTAACAACGCTGCCGTACGTGCGGCTCCGTATCGAGCGTGTGTTCAACTGAACTTAATCTAGCTAAAATGAGGATCGGAGCTGGAGCGCGCGGCAAGATTGCAGGTTTCCTAAACCGGATCGTGCGAAGAAATCTCCGATGCACGATCGGCGACCAAATGGTCGTGGAACGTGGAGCACCCATCGAAATTTGGATCGTCCGGTGTGGATCGAGCTATTTACCTAAATTAAATTAATTTCCGAGTCTCTTTTATTCAATATTTCGAGCACATAAATGTACACAGGCTGATTTAATGGTATAGGCATTTTCTACTAGTCAACCTTAAGATTATGCAGAGGCAACAGTGATAGGTGCATTAAAAAAAAGAAAATTATTAAAAAAAAAACAATAAAACTGACTGCAAAAACACATATCTGAAAAGAGAAAAACAAACATTATATAATCTATCGAAATTTGGTATTGCCGGCGGGACAAACATAAGTTACACCATATTTCAGGTTAATGGTTTGTGGCCCGCCTGCAATATACCTAATCACACACATTTTTTTAAGGTATCTCCTTTGCACGTAATATGGGGATGATATGTTTTTTTCTCGTCTATCCTATGGTGTGGGGTATCGTTGGATAGGCTGTTCAAAAATATTGTGGGTATGTAAACATCATTACTCGATTCAGAGTTCCATTTGCATAATATTAAGCTAGTTAGTTAGTGCTTATTTTTGTTAGAGTCTAGTGTGTTCCCCCTTTTTTTTTTTGGATGGGAAATCATCAAATTGAGGAAAATTTTATACTGTGAAACAAATCAGTTGCCACATTTCGTCTTTTTTTTTGGGGTGGGAAATCATCAAATAACTTCTCCCGCTCTGGGCGGAGCGGGAGAAGTTATTTGATGATTATATTATATAAATATAAAAAAAAAAAAATCTAAGCCCTATCGCTCTGCCATGGAAAATTGAGCTCCTTAAGTTCTGAGTTGAGCTGCACGATTACTGACAAATGCGTGCACTGACTGGACAGGTCCATTCAATCAGTGTGGTTCTTTCCTCAAAAGGACCATTTCAGACACCAATCTACATGGCCTTCATATGATCTGACCAAGATTATGTCTGGACTTTAAAGGAGACTGTGACCTCTGAGTTTGTTTCGGCCTTTCTTCTCAGAGTAGTCAGATAGGAAGTATGATTGACGTGTAAAAGTGTTTGTACAAACCTACTTACAACAATAATATAATGATTTTTTTAATATGTATTGCACACAATTTGAGAACACTTTCATTCCTAAGACATTGTCGGTTAATAGTATCACTTCCTTCATTGACTGGAAAATAAAAGTAGATAACGACTATATGAGTTGTATGATTAACGGACTAGTATAAACACTGCTGAATTTAATTTATATGTTAAGAGTTATTCTAAATTATTTAAAAAAGTTTGTTGTATGGCCAAGTCACGTTACTTGAGCTCAAAAATTAAAAATAGTGGTAATGTGATTAAGATGACATGGAATATCATTAATAGTGGAACGGGAAGGTCATCCAACCGAAGTAGTGACTACAGCCTTGCTATTGATGACAATATAATTAAATCAGATTCTGAATTTGCCATGGCATTCGAAAATTTATTTACAGAGATTCCCATATCAACTACAAAATCTCTAAATTCATCACCCACTGCCGCAAAGTCCTTACTTATAGAAAACGTTCCAGTTTGTGATTCAGAATTTAGTTTCCAATATGTCACCTGTAAAGATGTAATTAAAACCTTTCACACGTTAAATGTTAAAAAGACCGCAGATCTATGGGGTAATTCTATGGACGTTGCTAAGTCGATTATAAACATTGTAGCATCTACTTTAGCTGTTATTTTTAATAATTGTGTTGACTGTGGTGAGTTTCCTGATCTTATGAAAAACAGTAAAATAATACCGTTGTTTAAATCGGTTAGTACATCAGACCCTACTAATTATAGACCTATTTCAGTACTACCTACCTTTAGTAAAATTTTCGAGAAACTTATTTTAGATCAAATCCAAATATTTTTCAATAAACATAAATTAATGCATAACAAACAGTTCGGTTTCACAAGGGGTCGTTCGACTACTGACTGTTGAACTTTTAGGACATGTTTATAATGCATGGGAGGATAAATGCGATGCTTTGGGTATTTTTTGCGATTTGTCCAAGGCATTCGATTGCGTTCTTCATGAAACTTTGATCAGAAAACTGCACCACTACGGAATCCGAAACTCCTGTCTGGATCTTATTACTTCATATTTGATTGATAGGATTCAGAGAGTTGATGTTAACGGAAAAAGATCACTCGGATCTGTAGTAAGAATGGGGGTCCCCCAATTTGGGGGCTCAATTCTCGGCCCATTTTTGTTTCTTATTTATATAAATGACTTGCCTTGCCTCATAAAGGATAATCATGATATAGTGCTGTTTGCAGACGACACTTCACATTTATTTAAACTCAAACGTCAGCAGTTGGTTACTGACAATGTAAATAGTGCCCTCGAACAAATAGTTAACTGGTTTAATGTTATTAACCTACTTCTTAACGAGAAAAAAACCAAATGTATTAAGTTTACAATACCTAATATTAGACAAGTAAAAACTAGTGTTCTCATAAAGGGTGAAGAGTTGAACCCCGAAGATACCACTGTGTTCTTAGGCATAACTTTGGATGCCAAGCTTCAATGGGGCCCCCATATAGATGAATTGTCAAAAAAGCTTAGCTCTGCAGCATACGCCGTTAGAAAAATTCGTGATTTAACGGATTTAGACACAGCCCGTTTAGTATACTTTAGTTATTTTCATAGCGTAATGTCGTACGGTATTCTGTTATGGGGAAATGCTGCCGATATTCAGACAATTTTTTTTTACAAAAAAGGGCAATCCGTTCAATTTATAAATGAAGTCCCAGATACTCCCTCAGAGAAAAATTTAAAGAGATTAATGTAATGACTATAGCTGCTCAGTATAATTATGAAAATCTTTTGTACGCACATAAAAATATTTTTTTTTTTTAAATACAGGGATATCCATAATGTAAATACTAGGAACAAACACAAATTTGTTGTTCCTACAACCAGGCTCAAAAAAATAGGCAGCTCGTTTAGATGCCGATGTATACGTTTTTATAATAAACTTCCTAGCCACATTCAAGAACTAAGCCTTAATAAATTCAAATGTTTTATAAAACAGAAACTGTGCCTAAAAGCTTTTTATACTGTTAAAGATTATATTGAGGACAAAAAGGCTTGGGATTGAGCTGCTCCAATAAACTTACAGTGAATGTTGTTTTTTTACTCTTTTTATTTTGCTAGCTATTTATATTTTCTTATTCTACACACATCAACACGGTCTAGGGATATTTCATACTCAATTAAATAACTCGAAAAGTACTGGCCGCATTGTAATCTTTCATACACCGATTTGTTTGTAATTTATCTCAGACTAATTCCAAATTCAAATTTTTGATGATGAAATGTTTCGGTGGCATAAAAATGTCTTGATGTGTAGGAGAGGGAATTTTCATTTGTGCGAAATTTAGAAAACAATACGAATTACGTTTAGTTACAGTTTTTTTTTCATTTTTAAACGAAAGATAAAGTTAAAATTGAGGTATTGTAGCCATGCAACGCCAACATTTGACGAGGGCGGAGATGTTACGAGCTGTGGGAATGCTGGAAGCTGGGTCTGTTCAGCGTAATGTTGCTGAGGCCATAGGGACCCACCAAAATTTAATTTCAAGATTGTGGACACGCTATCGTGCCACAGGTGAAGTAGCGGAGAGGCACCGGGGGCCAAGTCGCACCACTACCCCCAGACAAGATCGATTTTTGCAAATTACTGCGCGAGCTCAACCAAATGCAACGGCGACTCAATTGGTCCAAAGGCTGCGAGTGGAACACCAAGTGCTTGTGAGTGACCAAACTGTAAGAAGGCGACTGCATGAAAGCAATCTACGCTCTCGTAGACCACTCCGGGTCCCACCTTTACGGAGAGGCAATCGTGGACGACGATTAGAATGGGTTCGGAACCACGTGGACTGGGGCCGTGAGCAATGGTCCAATGTGCTGTTCACGGATGAATCCAGGTTCGGCTTCCATCCAGATTCACGAAGGACGCGTGTTTGGCGAGTTCCTGGACGATGGAGCCGTCTTCAGAACCCTCAGGAAGTTCACCCATACCAAGGAGGAACAATTATGGTTTGGGCAGGAATTCGTCTTGGAGGACGGACGGATCTCGTTTGGGTGCGGGGCAATATGACGGCAGAACGATACGTCCAACAGGTGCTGGGGCCCGTAATCTTGCCCCACAGAACACAAATGGGGCAAGATTTCCTGCTCATGCACGACAATGCCCGGGCACACACGGCGAGAACGGTAGCAGCTTGGTTACATACACACAATGTTAGGGCCTTAGACTGGCCTGCTCAATCGCCAGATCTAAATCCCATTGAGCATGCGTGGGATATGCTGCAAAGAAGAGCTCTGAAGGAAGTTCCTGAAAATCTGGCTACAGAAGATCAACTTTTTGCGCACCTCAGAAGGACATGGGACAATATTCCGCAGCAAGACATTGACAACCTTGTTCTGAGCATGCCGAATCGTTGCCGATGTGTTATGAACATCATGGGCGCTTTCTCAGACTACTAACTTCAAGTTTATAAACACAAATTTAATGATTTTTCTATTTTTTTCAGTTTTTACTCATAAATTAAAAGTTAATTCATATACGGTTTCCGTATATGCTTAATTTTTTTTCCATTAAATCCTGAAGTTTTAATCGAAGTACCTTAACCATTATTAAAAAATGGTAGAATATTAAATAACGTATCTTTTAAATATATACATGTCATATAAATAATTAACACATTGATAGTAATTCGCTTTTTTAAAAATATCCCTAGACCGTGTTGATGTGTGTATATAACATTCTATATAAACAATGACATGGATATTTACTTTGTATAGTATTATATTAATATTATTTTAATTGTTAGGAATGTGAGGACTATGTGGGTCATTGTTTGTTTTTTTTTTTGTCTCTTAGTTAGTTTTAGTGATGGTCTGGCAGTTTGAGTACTTTATGCGGCCTACCCAAATGTCTTTTCTTTGGTATTGTTCGTCAAACCACTGACAAATGCGTGCACTGACTGGACAGGTCCACTCAAATCTGTGTGGTCTTTCCTCAAAAGACCATTTTGGACACCAACCTACATGGTCCTCAAATGATCTGACCAAGATTATGTCCGAATATACACATTGACATTGATGAATTTTATTTATGCAATGACATGAATATTTACTCTGTGTAGTATTATATTGTTTTAATGATTGTAAATGTGAAGACTATGTGGATCATTGTTTAATTTTGTTTTATTCTCAGTTAGATTTTAACATGGTCTGGCAGTTTTGAGTATTTTTTGCGGCCTAGCCAAATGTCCTTTCTTTGGTATTGTTCGTTGAATCGTTGAGCTCCTTTAGTTATGAGTTGAGCTGCACAACGACTGACAAATGCATGCACTGACTGGACAGGTCCACTCAATCTGTGTGGTTCTTTAATCAAAAGACCATTTCAGACACCAATCGACATGGTCTTCACATGATCTGACCAAGATTATGGTCTGGACTTTAAAAGAGACTGTGACCTCTGAGTTTGTTTCGGCCTTTCTTCTCAGAGTAGTCAGATAGGAAACGCCGGCCTCATCTAGTTTAAAAAAATATGTTTTGACGTGTAAAAGTGTTTGTAAAAACCTACTTACAGAAATAAAATCATTTATCATTTATAAAATAAATCATTTATCCTGTATATAATTGATTTTACAGTAACAAAACAGTACATCAGACATGTCTTTATTTCTCTAAACTGATCTGAAATTAACATTATTTAAAGGTCCGCCATTATTGGCCGTTTTTAACTTATGGTTGCCATACAGATGGACGTTGTGCTCCTCATTTTGTACCATTTTGTCTAAAACTGTCAAATCTTGCGCTGTCTCTTCTTCGTTATTGTTTAGTTGAATATTTTTATATTGCGTTGGTATTTTATCGATGGCAGCATCATCTGTTCTTCCTGGCGAATTGGTTTGAAGTATGGTGCTTATTTCGGTCGGTACTACACCGCGCAATTCAGTGTATGCCTCTTTAAAAATTTTCGAGAGTTCTTCCCCCAACTCTATTTTACCTGAGATTCTGATGTTGTAAGCTTCGGTTAGTGATAGACCTGTGAAGTAACAAGAAGGGTGATTATTTGTATTACTAAGTAGCTTTTGCCCGTGGCTCCACCCGCATGGAGGTTGTGATTTATTCCACGGGAAGTTACTACCGGGCTAATAAGCACCTACGTCCAAACTCCGGTCATGGTCTACCTGTGTGCCAAATTTTATTGATGTCCGTGTAGCCGTTTAGAGTCCATAATACCTCAGCTCCATCTCACTCTTTATTTCGCTCGCGAGCAAGTGAGACAGTGCGGCAGGGAGAAGGCTTCAGAGCGCCGATAGTTTAGGTAATTTTTTATGCGGTGAAAATAATGGTAATTAAAGAAACAAACATAGTAGGTATCTGGTTTATATTTAGTTCAGTTATTAGGAAAAGTTTCATGATCTAATTTGAAGTATTTTTTTTAATACTAGCGGTTGATTGTTCGGTTTGGAGGTAACTTTGTAATTTAGTCTACAGACTGGCCAGACTTATAGGGAATTTCTATGCAAATTTTGAACAGCATCTATCCGGTAGTATTTGCGTGTTGCTGCAAGATACATTCAGACAAATAGACACAAATTCTAAAAACTATATTTTCGGCATTATAGATCTCGTAGCAGTTACTTATTTCAAAAATATTCAATGTACAGTTTGAATTCGCTACGATGTTACTATATGTATAAATTTCTACCGATGAATGGCAGTCTAGAGTACAAGCTCATAAAGGCCTGTAGTTATGTCGATAGGTACCTTTTTATGCCAACCCCGAGCAGAACCTCGCTTTTATTCGTTATTCAGAGGCTATTAACTCATTAATTAAGAGAAATAAAACCGTTCGATAACCTATCATCACATTGCATGTTCTTATATTTGTTTTTATGTGTTATAATAGTTATTTATGCAACTATTGTATAATAAGGAGTATTAAAACACGAATGTGGATTTATCATATGAGTATTTTAATACCTAATTATTACAGTTGCTTATAAGACTTTATCTACACACATGATATGAATCCTCTTTATAAGGTTTTGAAACCATAGGGTGTTGTACAGTGTTGTAAGAACTATGTAAATTCATGGAAAGTTTCTGGTAATAATTGGTTAGAAATGTCCTTTACTGCATTAGAAATATCTGGTGGTGTGTTGTCAAAGCTTGTATCACTCATTTTTGTAAACAACAAACTAATAATTTTTTGCAATTCTAATATCGAACAAAAATGGCGGGATACGACGTGAATTCGAATAACTTAGAAGTTTTTTTTTATTACGGCACTATGGTAGTGAAACCCGCGTGCATGACAATATTCTTTTTTTTTTAAAGGAGTTGCATAATGAAATTTAGTGCAACATTATAACACTCGTTTGGATGATATTATGGTTACTATGAGACTGGTTGTTTTAATGTTGGCAATAAGCTAACTGTTTTAGAAACTTTTATAGAGGATTTATAGCATTTGTGTAGATAAATACATTTAAAATCTCGTTGTACACACGGCTACATATCAAGCAATATATTTCCAGTATAGGCTGACCTCTCATTGTACGGAAATCCTATACAATGCGAGATCAGCTTATACTGGAAATGTATACCTTGATACGTAGCCGTGTGTACCTAAAAAAATACTAAAATTATTGATTGCATGTATTTTTTGCTAAAGGTGTCGTTCTATTAATTTGAGGATTGCACTAATGCAAAGTGAATTTAAAAATCTATATAATTCACGTTTTATTTTATCTGAAAAGATCGCATTTTTTTATTAAAAAAATGTGTGAATTCGGCCGATATACTAATGAAGGTGGTAGAACTAATTATGAAGGAAATATGAATAAATAATATAAGTTAGAAGTCTTACCATAAAGTACGATTAAAAAATGGATCATTTTGCTTTCTCAAACTTACAAAATGAATAAGAACTTGCAGAAACCTATTTATTTTCTTAATCGCTTCCTTCAAATGAACGAAAAGTAATTAAAGATTTAGCAGTAAATGCACATTAATTTTCTGGTGATAAAAATGCAATAATTATAATTTGATTATGACCCTAGCATTGCAAGAAATCCATCAGAAATAAAACAACCAAAAGATGGACTGTATATTCTCCATTGAATTTTCTCTTGTACCTATTGAAATAAGGAGTTATTTTGTAAGGAAGGCAAGGACGATAAACTACCCATGCCCTGTTGTGCTGTCATGAGAACATAGGTTCAATATGGCCGATGAAACTAGGCTCTCTGAACGTCCGCGCATGTTCTCACGCTCACACTCGCCTCATGTCGACCCATTTGTTTCCTAAAAAATGTTATTGCGCAGCCTTCTGCGCAAAGTTCGGACCGGCCATGATTAATTGGCCGTATTGTAGCATAATCAGCCTACAACGTTCCTACTGCTGAGACACAGGCCTTCTGTCTGTGACAAGAAGACCGAAAAAGGAACGAAGTCTTCCGTCCACTTCCACGTTCATGACATGTATGCAAATACGTGCACGTTATAACGTTCTCGAGGACGGAAATTAAAAAGCGTCTGCATGTATATTGTCATAAATTTTACTTCCCGTTGTTATCGTGATGCGGTGACGTCAACGTGGGTGGATGTCCACGATAATATCGTCACGTTGGAAATTATAAAAGCGCACAATAGGTCTTTACAACCTTTCTATATTATTTAGTAAGAACATTTCCTCTAGGTTCAGTATTAAACTATCACGTGTAACATAAAATTATAGTACGATTTGGTAATAGATTCGGTTTAGCAGCTTTATTTGCAGTATAGTGTGCCTAAGTCACGTGCAAACAACGAGCGAGTTCAAGAGTCAATCGTGTTTGAATATGCAGTTATTACATGACGCCTACGTGTTTCACTAGAACTAGGTTTATTAGTAAGTTTTGTCCCGAAAGGCACCCTTGGGGAGATGAACCTGCAACGAAGGACCCGGGAATCCACTGTATGTGGGCAGCACAGGAACGGTCCAGCAGTAAATGTCTTTCGACTAAAGATGATGATGAAGAGCGATGGAGTTGTTAGTTCTGCTTATTTTCAAGACCAACATGATTCAGACAAGTTCAGCTACCATCACATGCAGAGATGCCACTTTAGCTCCCGCATGTAGGGTCAACGATGTGGAAAATTGTCGTTCCTGCTGTAAAAACTGCGGTGTTTTTCTCACGTCAAACCAGACCATGATACTTCCTGTTTACAAAAGCAAGAAAATAATGTGGCAACTGGTTTGTTTCATAGTGGTACCGATTCCATTGTTCACAAACTAAACTAAATTTAAGTTCAGTGCATTTTTTTCTTTGTATTTCATTAAGAAGAGGACAGAAGATAAACTTAAGTTTAGTCCTGTCAAATTAATCAGCGCCTGTCACTACTCCATACAAGTTTAGAGGTGATTAAAAACTTGCCTACTAAAATTACGTCAATTTACGTCAAGCGCTCATTAAATTGACAGGAGTGAACTAAAATTTATCTTCTGTCCTTTTCTTAATGAAATAGAAAGAAAAAGATGCACTGAACGTTTAGTTTAGTTTGTGAACAAGGGAATAGGCACCACTATTCAATTTCCCAAAAAAATATAAAAATACGTCCTACTCCTCAACTGTAAATAATCGCATAACATACATGGGGGTGTTTCGGAAGGCCTCTATCGAAACCGAACGATCAATTTAATGTGAGTGAATTCGATCAAAATCAAAATTCGGGAATGATGAAATAACTGGATTTCACTTTATTGTGAGCTTGTTTTTAGCTTGAGAGTTACTTTTAGCTAGTTGAGCTGGAGAACGATTTGTTACCGTCTTACAAACCTATGCTTAAAACAGGTGACAACGCGGCTTTACATTTAAGAGGCTTAAGACTAAGCAATATTTCGATTTTAAAATTTCTTTTGACATCATTGCAGAGTGGAATATGAAAGAAAGAATGAAACTATTTTATTTGGGACACACACAAGAAGTAAATGAAGGAGCATTTAAAACTAACAAAATTGACACATTTGTTCGATTATACAAAAAAACAATCAAGACTTGTGCGTCGCCAAAAAGGCTCCTATCTCAGCATAATGCTGCAATATTTAAAAATAAATAGGTACTGCAACGCTGGTATTCTGATAGGGCTCGCTGTGATGCCACGGAAACGAATTATTAATTTTCTTATGTAATGTTGTATTAATCTTACCTGCAGCTTGGTAAAAGATATAATAAGGGTTATTTACGGGTAATACGAATAAAAACGCTTTATGTACGTGTATGTACGCTTTACGCCTACCTACCGGAATTGTTTTTTTTTTACATTTATATTATTTTTTCAATCGTAGGTATTACAGATTTGTATAAAAATATATATTAATAGAGATAGAAACAAAAGCGGGCTAAGTATGAGCCATGTGGTACACCCATTGTATCCACAAATTCTGAATTTCTCTTTCCGCTGACGTCGACTTTCTAAACTAAAGAATCGTTCTAAGCTAACCTGTAAAGCCCCGCGCGACTCCGATTCGGTGTCAAACAATGGAAAGTCAATTGTGTCTGATTAGCTGTTCTTGACCAAGAAGGTTCATAAAAGCTTATCCTATCCCAGAGGTAGAATTACCTACAGAATGAAAGTAACGTAGAGAACATAATGGAATGCCTTGGAAAAATCGCTGGAAAAAGGCTAAAATAAACATAGAAACAAAATATTTGCATAAATCAAACCTCAGTTTTTCGTTTGTAGGTACGAGTATCAAAAAGTAGTAAAATATACTTTTGGTATGATTTGAATATATTAATGCCTTCATTTGTCTTGCAACTCCAAGAGCTCCATACTAGGAAATCACTATTCATTTCTTATAATTATAATTATGAATGATTACCTCGAGGACTGCAATGTGGGCAAGAGGTCGAAGCATGTCGATGTCTACTTAAACCATTATAATAAAAGCCTTATTATAAAAGAAATAACTTTAAATTGAGTGTTTTACAAAGTTTCGAATTTTTTCGAAAATTCTCGTAATGATTCATAGTTTTCAGTAACAATTAGAGTTATTATTATATTTTTCAGTAGGTAGAATTTTTATACTATATTTGTTAATATATTTTGGCTTGGGGCTTCGCCGCGTCGAGGTCGAGAATTAACCCACGGGAGCGTACTACCTGGATAAAGGTATACTATCTCCTAACCCAGGTTATGGTCTACCCATGTGCCACATTTCATCCAAGTCCGTTTAGCCGTTTTAGCGTGAAAGCGTAACAAACAAAGAAACCAAACTCACTTTTGCTTTTATACTATTAGTTAGGATAATACATTTATAATACAACAATCGTTGAAGAACTTGCAAAATAATTATATCTACCTACCTCTACGAGTACCAACATACATCATTTTGAAAGACGTTTCTTCCCGCGAGTTCGTCCGCATGTGTCGAATTTCTAGTTTTAACATTTAAGGCGCTGACAAGACCCAATTGACCAAAACTAGGCTTCTCTTAAGAAAAAAAAATGCCAAATTTGTATAGTTTGTGGTAGCGAAAAAAATATATATTAGTTTTGAACAAATTTCCCAGAACTTTTTTGTTACTAAAACACGTTTTGAAAAAAAATCTCGATACAAACTAACGTTAAACTAACCTCTTACTCTAAATCAGTTCAAACTTAGTTCTAATCCAAAATATCTGTATTAAATATCAACATACGTTACGTATTTAATTAATAATAAGAACGTCTCATTTGAATGCAGAACTTGGTTCTTTTTTATTTTCGATTACTCAACTCAATTTTGAGTAAATAGATAATTGCTTCATATTTTGCAATAAATTACAAGCGTTGTGTCATCGCGCTTCTCTTTCTTTTGTATGCAATCTATGCGTCTTAATATAATATATCATTTATCATATGACACTCGGCAATACTAGCTTCCTAGCTTCCCACTTTAAGGCGACGTTTTCTTTGGTGACAGTCCCATGGTTCACGCGGGCTACAGGGGACGTACTGCGGGGTGGTTACAAGAGTGCGGGAGGCGCGCGGAAGCGTCGCTGCGTCAGTCCAACGCCGTCTTTGCAGGCGGCGACTCGTGTTCCCAGATACGGCTACGCATCTCAAAACGCACTTAACTGTACTCATTTTGTTTGTTAATTACATAACATACCATCACGCCTGTATTTCCTGAAGGTTAGGCGGAGGTGTACCTATAATACACCCACATTTCGCTTGTTGATGGGAATAGGCTCGCTCCCCTCGTCCCTATTTATTACAAAGAACTTAAATTCCGGGTGGAAAGACCCAATAACACCCTTCAATCAACTACGCAGGTGGCTACAGGCGCTCACCCACACACAACCGCAAAGCTGGTGGTTCTCGTCACCGGGGTGCAGACAGTCCAAAGAGGCTACACCATCCTTGGATAGTAAGTTAACCAGGCGCTTATTACGCCTGGCCAGGACCGGCCTGCGCCTGTTGACGGGGACCACTGCTCGCTAAACAAACACTTCCACACAATAGGCATAATGGACAGCAGGGCTTGCATGGAGGCAGAGGAAACCGTTGCGCATGTGCTCTTTGAATGCACAGGCGTCACCCACATTAGAAAAGAAACCCTCGAAGCACCCAGATCCTACACAGAGGTTCTAAACAGACCAGGAGATGCGATCAACTTCTGGAGGGAGGTGGGCTGGTTGGAATAACCACCAAACGGCCGCCATGGCCCACGCACATTGGTCCACCTGAAGGAATAAGTGCGGAAACCAAACCCTCTAACATAGAACATAGACCCAATAACCATTTTCCCGATCCGGGAATCAATCCCAGGACCTCATGCTCAGCAGTAGTGCTTGCGACCACTAGACCAATAAATCATGAAATATTTCATATAAGAGAAATCAGCATACTCATCTTTGACAACTCAATACGTGAGGTCGGCTTCGCGACATTTTTTTTTAGCCCCGTCCCCCTTCATCCGCTAGAACCATCAGGACTTTCAAAAATTTGGCCTACAGTGAAATTATTTTTGGAATCGGATCAGTAGTTCCGAGTTCCCCGAGACATACAAACTCACAAATTTTAATTCTTCATAATATTACAAGAATAGGTTAATTTGTTCAATTAAACCCGTAGCGTTTATGTAAATTACTGAGGTCTTAAGTCAGATGCTTGCACCGTTTGTTCTCATAAAACATTAAGATGGATAGTACTTGCATACACTTAGAATTTGGTTAGTGCGGTGTGAGTGCTTCTTGGTTGATATGCCGTCGACGATTTTCATTGACTTTCAGTTTGATGAAGAAACGGACTGGCTTGAAGGTAGGTTTCTATATTTTGTGGTTCCTATATTTATTAACATACAGAAGGTAAATGCTGGCTGCTGTTCATCCTCTCAACGGAAACCTGTGGCTACTTCCTACGGCAGATGCGGGCTGCCGCACTGTTGCTACAAAAGGAGCGAGAGGTCCTGGGTTCTGGGTTCTGGTTAAGTACATACCTACTGGATTTTTTTCTAATGTAATGTGACATCAGGCGTAGTGCCTCCGGATTCGGTATGGCCCAGCTGTGATAATCTGTGGGCCTACTAGCCTCTATATTACGCTTGTTAGCCTCCTCTATTGAGGACAAACAGGAGTAAGCCCTGTAAACTAAATTGAGGTAAGAACTGCATTTTACTTATTAATCACAACTAAATCTTGAATGCATATATATATGCATGACCCGTATATGTTAGTATTTCCGTTCAGCCTCCGTTGTACAAAATGATAAACAGTGCAATATCATTTACTTACTAAAGCATTTAGCCCCCGGTATATCCTGAACATTCTAGCCGTAGGTACCTATTAGGATCCCCTATCTGTGTCGAGGACACAACCTATCGATATTTCGAGTAATAAGTCAAATCTAGTCTCATATAAAATCTAATTAAATCAGCGTGTCTAGATTTTATGTTTACGAATTCAGACGTAGTTTGTGTTTGGAATAACAGAAAAAAAAACAATAGAATTCACATTTCGAATATAGCTACTGATAAACTCAATGTCATCAAGTCATCATTGTGTCATGTTTGTGTGGTAAGTGTGTTTGAATGTGTGTGTGTGTGTGCTTATTTAATACCTTACACATTCGGTATTTATTGTGGTTTAATTAAATAAAACATCATTTTACGTCACTTCGTCGTCATTGTACGCATAATTTCGAAAAAAAAATGTTGGTTTTTTAACAAAAGGAGGAGAATAAAAATTGACAACATTTTAAAAGAGAAAAAAAATAATAATACACGTAACCAAGATTGAAGTTACTAGTGTTCTTGACGTGATTGATGGAGAATTTAGGGGAAAACTTATGTTACTAAGATCATGTATCCTAAAACGCGACGGTAAAGCACATAATAGATTCATTCAATGCCTAATGAGATAAATTTGGTTAGTATTTAAAAAGTAAAAAATAAAAAAGGTATAAAGTAATAGAATAAGTTTGAAATATCTGAAGGCGATTCCCGGTCGTACTGAGCATGGCCAGGTCAGGAACAAGGAGGCGCTGCACTGGTCTGGGCCGCGGCGTAAACCGCTACACCTCGTGATGGCGGTCGCCAATCTGCTCTACCGGCGCACAGTGGGCTGAAAATCGACTTTCATAGACATATAATACTTTTTTCCCAAATGTCCACTTTTATGACTGGGAAATGTTTTGGAATACTAAATATGTACATGCCTAAAAATATCAACATTATGCAATAGCACTGCAAACCACGCACACAGAATTTTTTCTCTAAAAATTACTGTGGAGCTGGCATGAAAAAGTCTTATATTTTCGGTGTGGATTGATTGGCCCTAATTATTTAGCAAAATCAAAATCAAAAGTCATTTATTCAAACTAGGCTGAAAATCAGCACTTTTCGAACGTCAAAGTTACATAAGACAGTCCCCCAAAAATGCCCGCCCTTCACCACTTCCTAGTGCTTTAGCTGGGAAGAAGAAGTGGTGGAACAAACTCCCCAGCAGCACATCTGTCTGTTTGCAGGCGATTAATCCTTTAATTATTAACATTTTTTTAGAATACTCCCCGAAGCGACAAGTAGCTCGTTTTTTTTTAATCGCTTAAGCTTTATTATAAAAAAAAAATATATTTTTGATCAAATGTTTAAAACTTAGCTTAAGCATAACATCTATTAAAAAAATGAAATTAAATTATATTAAAAAAAGTTTAACAATTTAATTTCGTACTAACAAAGTACTCGGTGGGAGAGGCTGGAGGTGAGTATAATAAAATAATGGATATATCTATGTCATATGTGTATGATTCTAATAAAAAAAAATATATTAAGCGACAATATTTTCAATAATAAAAAAGAACTTTACGAATACAAAAGAAATGTTTTAAAGAACTAAATGAACCTAATACATAATATAGATATATTAACAAAAATAAAGAAAAAAACAGAAGAAGTATAGAAAAAAGTAAATTAAAACAAAACTAACTTAATAAACCTAATCCGAATCACTATCATCTGAGTCTAACTGAGAGACGTCTGTACACTCGAATTCAGGTACTTGAAGTTTTAACAGTGTCAGTGTTTCCTAAAAGAAAGTTTTCTTTCTTTTTGCGTCCAAAATCGGTCTTGTTGATGAAACAAGTGGATCTGACTACAGAAGCAAGAAATTAAAGAGTAAGAGTAGAGTGAGTTCCAATTATATCTTCGTTGGAACTCACTCTACTCTTCTTACGGGAGTGGTATTCCCTGAATCTTCTAAAATGCTTGTTCCGGGATTCCGATGCCTCTTCCGAAAGATCCCCAATTGGGACAATTGCGTTGGAAGCAATGATATCAACTCCATGAAGAAGCACTTTGTGGAATGTTGCGGACATATAGTACCAGTTATATAAAACCACGTATCTCTCAGCAGTCTTGTATGCATAGTCTTTGAATTTTTCAATATTTACATGTTCTCCTGATGTTATTGTTTGTAAAATTAGAGCAAATCATCGGATTAGTTCTTCATCTAGTCCTGTAATACAAGTTTTTTTCCGGAATTTCAAAGAATCTTCTGGCCATGTTGCCATCGTTGGTAGTTCCATGTTTTGAAGCGATCTTGAATTAATTTCTTCCTTGCGTCCTTTACATCTTGGTCAGCTTTTCCTTTTTAATGTCCAATCTGTACGATATGTGTAAAAGGCATTCCATCATATTTATACGCTCATGAAGTGAAGAAATCCCAAACTTTATCATGTCAGCCGATGTTGCCAGTTTTGACACTGCTTCCAAATTGTTTAACTCGGACGGTTTCGCTAGACATATGTAGCAAGAAGCGTTCGATCTAGCTGCTGAAAGGTATGTGCATATCTTGGCATCGATCATCGTCATCATGAGTTTGTGACTAACTGTGTTGTTGTTGCACTCAGTTGATCGGAGATCATCTATTTCATCCTTAATTTTCTGTTCTTCTGCCTTGACGACTGCTTCGCTCTCTTTAATAAAAGTAAACTGCACCGGACGACAAAACAATGCTGAGCAAGGTTTCGGGTTTTCCCAAACAGTATTTTCTTGACATGTCAGTTTTAATGGCACCAGTGATGTCATAAAAATACTGGAGTCATCTTGAATAGAATCCATCTTTTGTTTTGCGGCCCAAAGGGTCATGGCCATCCGGATGGTCCGGGGATACCGCACGGTCTCCTGTGAGGCAGCGAGCCACCTTGCCGGATTGCCGCCATGGGATCTGGAGACAAAAGTCCTCGCGCACGTATGGGAGTGGCGCGAGGAGGCGAAACGCCGGGGCGTAACTCCGCTGCCGCGAGAAATCGCGGCACAGCGGACGGAGCTCCGGCGGGATCTCATGTCGACATGGAGCGTACAGTTGTCGCAACCCAGTGCTGGGCACGCCACGATTGCGGCGATAAGTCCCCTCTTTGAGGAGTGGCTAGAGAGGCGCCACGGCGTCCTCACCTTCCGCCTGACGCAGGTCCTCATCGGACACGGCAGCTTCGGGACGTTCCTGTGTCGGATAAGGCGGGAGGAACGCCCGGGTGTCACCACTGTGTGGATCAGCCGGAACACGGTGGAGCATACGGTGGAGGTCTGCCCGGCTTCGGCAGAGCACCGTGTCCTCGTGGAGGCGATCGGCGGCAGAGATCTCTCGCGTCCGGCCCTGATTCAGGCCATGGTACGGAGCGAGAGGGCATGGGCAGCCGTCGCCTCCTTCTGCGAAGTAGTAATGCTCGCGAAGGAGGAGGCGGGACGGTTGAGGGAAAGGCAAATTTCGCGCCCTGTCGCCCCTATCCGCCGCAGGAGACGCCCTGGGCGTCGGGAATCCCGGGCGGATTTCCGGCCACCGTAGGCGCGGGCTTGCGGACGGTGAGCAACGGGTGGATCACCGTCCGGTAAGGACCAGGCCCGGGTCGACGGCGCGTTGTATTCCACTCGCGCCTCAAAGAGATGTCGTCAGCACAAGTGTAGGGGTCCACTAGGGCCGATGCCTGCCGGGGTCGCGGGAAGGGTCACCGAGGCCACTGGCAACACAGGCTACAGGAAGGAATACGGACGGGTTTTGGTCAGTAAGAGTCTGACACACCCTCCCGCTCTGCCCAGAGCGGGAGAAGTTATTTGATGTTTTCCTACACAAAAATAAAAACCAGACGACAAAACAATGCTGTGCAAGGTTTTGGGTTTTCCCAAACTGTATTTTCTTGACATGTCCGTTTTAATGGCACCAGTGATGTCATAAAAATACTGGAATCATCTTGAATAGAATTAATTTTTTTGTTTATATTTACTCTGGCTAGATGGTCCATCAAAACCCCATTTAGAAATTAAAATACACATCACAACATTTAAACCAAAAAGAACTTTTTTGGTTTAAATGTTGTGGCAATGATTTAAATATTCTATTCACTGTTAAGTCTATATATTTTTCATCATGTATTCAACCACAGAAGCAATATTATCTAATCCAACTTCCTTCAATTTGATAACAGTAGCGTGAACAAGCTCACTGCAATCACTGTTTAAATGATCACTACTCCGTCTCTTCTTTTGCTTTGTCCCCAAGACTTCAAAAGGTTTTCTAGGGAAACTCCCTAGAAAACCTTTTCGCCATAGTACCAACTGATGATGTTGATGGCTCTGCTTCATCATACGCGATAGATGTCGAAGCTTCCTGAAAATTTTCTTTGATGCAGTTAGGCCAGTCGACATTATTCTCAAGCCAGTTTCCATATTCCTTTCAGAATACCTCCATTTTTCGGTAAGCAGAATTCCAACGCTTGTCTATTGATCACGTAAATTTCCGGCAAAATTCTTTAAACGTCATACGATCTTCTTCAGATAAACTACATCCCAATCGAGCTAACACAGTCGCAAATAAAAACTGATAATCGTTAATTTTGGCTGAGCCTTTTAAAATAACGAACAAATCCAGATTTGTTTCGATGCTTTCCATGTTTATGTTGATGTTATTACTGTCTCTACTTTCAATGCTTAAAGCGAAATGAATAGATTTTATTTTGAGTTCTCCTATTTCTTGCAACAATGTTAAATCACTGAGTGACCATTAAGGCGCTGACAAGACCCAATTGACCAAAATAGGCTTCTCTTAAGAAAAAAAATTGCCAAATCTGTATATTTTGTGGTAGCGGAAAAAATATATGTTAATCTTAAATATATTTCCCAGAACTTGGTTGTTACCAAAACACGTTATGAAAAAAAATCTCGATACAAACTAACGTTAAACTCACCTCTTACCTTGAGTTCTCATCCAAAATATCTGTATTAAATATGAACATACGTTAGGTACGTATTTAATTAATAACAAGAACGTCTTATTTGAATGCAGAACTTGGTTGTTTTTTATTTTCGAATACTCAACTCAATTTTGAGTAAATAGATAATTGCTTCATTATTGCAATAAATTACAAGCGTTGTGTCATCGCGATTCTCTTTCTTTTCTATGCAATCTGACAGCGACCGCGGTTTAGGTGTTGTCAGCGTCTTAAACTGATTTACTTGCACCCTCATTACCTTATTAATAGTTTTGCAACGATGTTAATTTAGTGTGATCATTCAACTAATTTACTTACTCCCGTCATTAGCTAAATAATAGAATGAATAAATAACATTACTACTTAAACTTAAAATGAATGAGTAACATTACTACTTAAACTTATCAAATAATGACGATAATTAGGATAAAGTGATCGAGTTCATCGATTAAGTAGTCCGTGTGTATGTTAAGCTTAAGCTAAGTTAAACATTTGATCAATTTTTTTTTAAATATTAAATATTAAACGATTAAAAAAAAGCGAGCTACTTGTAGCTCCGGAGAGTATGCAAAAAAAATAAAAATAATTGAAGGATTAATGATCTGCAAAATAATTAGGGCCAATCAATCCACACCGGAGATATAAGACTTTTTCATGTCAGCTCTATAGTAATTTTTAGAGAAAAAAATCTGTGCGTTCTTTGCAATACTATATTCCATTGCAATGATGTTAATTTAGTGTGATCATTGCACGGATTTACTCACTACCGTCATTAGCTAATTAATAGAATCATCATCTGCCTGCCTTTTCCCAACTATGTCGGGGCGGGGTCGGCTTCCAGTCTAACTGGATGCAGCTGAATACCAGTATTTTACATGTAGCGACTGCCTATCTGACCTCCACAACCCAGATACTGGGCAACACAATACCCCTTGGTAAGACTGGTTGTCAAACTTTCGGGCTTCTGACGACCCGTAACGACTGTCAAAGATCTACAAATGACAGCCGGGACCAACGGCTTAACGTGCTTTCCGAGGCACGAAGGGGTCTTGGTATGTAAAGATGGTGACCCATCCACGGACCAACCGCGGCAAGCGTAGCTTATTTTATTATTACTTAGCCACAAGCCCCTTAATTAATAGAATATATATGAATAACAATACTACTTAAACTCATCAAATAATGACGATAATTAGGATAAAGCGATCGTTACATAATTAGGTCATTGGAACTATTTTTTTTGATCATGTGGCGTGTTTATACAAAATAAAGATCGGGTTTATCGTTTAAGTAGTCTGTGTAGATGTTAGGCTTAAATTAAGTTACACATTTGATCAAAAACATTTTTTGAAAATATTAAATCTTAAGCGATTTTTTGCGATTTGTTCCCAGCTACTTGTCGTTTCGGGGAATATGTCAAAAAATTGTAAATAATTCAAGGATATCTGCAAAATAATTATGGGCCAATCAATCCACACCGGAGACATTTGGGAATGCAGTATTATATGTCTATGAAAGTCGATTTTCAGCCCACTGTGCGGTGGCAGGGTGGTAGTAATAGCCAAAAAAAAAGGCTGGCTAAGCAGGGCAACGAGCTTTCCTAAATAGAGAATAATGGATAAGTTATCGACCTGCTAGCCAGATTTTTAATAAAATGAAAAAGATGAGGGAGTTACATACCAGTTCGTCGTCAGATTAATTAATACTCGTATTTCAACAAAAATGGTTTATAATCAATGAATCTGGAAAATGAGGTTCCTAAAACGGGAATACAAAATACAGAAGAGCAAAAATTATAAAAAAATATTCAGTATTCGAAATGGAGTAGAAAAAATAATACGAACCGTAAAGAACATTTACATCTCGTACTCAAATTACTTAAAGGAAGACAAGAACAATATGTAAATAATACATTTCGGTTTAGATATCTAAAGTTATTCGTATCGCTCGAGGCAACGACTTCTTTGTCAATGACACGTCGACAAGAAGAAAAATTACGTAAGAGATCAAAACTGTCACAAACAAAAAAAAAAATCAAACTAATATTCAAAATACTGACTGGAATATGTCATTGATAATTTTCAAATAAGGCTGAATGCCAAAAAATATTGTAGAATGATAATTCTACAATACTTACCTCCTACAAATACCAGGTCACTCAGAACGTATTGCGAAAAAAGTTTTTATGTATGAGAGACTGGCCAGTTATAATCTATTTTGAAAATGTGATCATTTGTAAGTAAAAATAGGTACGTTCCAATTTCAACATTTCCCTCCACATTATACATGCCCATATCAACATCATCATCATCTTGCCCTTATGAGATCGACGCAATATGTCCTTTTCTTCCATACTTCTCTATTAGTCGTCATACCATCTTTCACACAGTCCATCAATCAATCGTTTCATTGGTCTTTCCCTATTCTTAAAGCCACATTCATACTCAAAACTTTCCTCACGATATTTTCCTCATTCCTCCGCATCACATGCCCATACCATGACAACCGATTTCCACACAACTTTTCAGTCATCGGTGCCATTTTCTAAACCGGTCATGTGAACAAAATGCTAAATATATTGGGCTTTGACTACGAAATGCTGAGTCAACATCCGTAATATCAACAAGATAACTGCCACGTCAATATTTTGTCACAACACAATCTTGTTCAATGATGCTTCATCTCCCGTTTTTCCATCATCTACCTGGAACCCTAACCACTTCCAATTCAAGTTTTCTCAAAGCGATTTATTTTTAATTTCGTGTTTAGAACGGGACTACTGCGTCACGTTCTTATCAGCTCACCTTTATTTAACAATTCAATAAGTTCAGAGGTCTTACATTGAAATGCAAAGACATACAAACCACTTGGCGTTCGAACCACTACAGTCGGCAGTATCTTCCCGGTACTTTCAAGGGAAAGACGAAACGCAACCCGGGATTTTAGGTTTTTATATATTCTCCAAAAATGTACCAAGACAATGAAGTTGGGGGGGGTAAGTTGGAGAAGAATAAGTTCGAGTCTTCTATTAGTGAATTGAAGAAGAAGACGTTTGTTTCTGTTGCTGATATTGAAAGTTATGGTGAGTTTGACTTTTTTTTTCAAAAGGATTTCGCGCCAAAATCTAGCTGATCTCTCAGAAGGTCCTTAGACAGTAATGATAAGATATCATGGACTGAAACTAAAGAGTATGGAAGAGTTGATTGAATTTTTCCATAGAATTTTCCAATACTATGAAATTGAACTTTTCTGTATACGCATTATGAATTCAACGTAGGCCAGAGTCCGCTTTTTAGTTTTTATTAACATATTCTCGATCGTGAATAGTAACGGTTTGGTACTAACGGGTTCGGTTGTGCCACGGGAATGAATAGGCTTAGAAATGTAAAAATATGGGAATGAAAGGCAAATTTGAAAGTGACGCCGATGACCGGGAATTTGTTTTCATTTCGTGAGCAAGTGATGCGGAGGAATGAAGTTTCGTTTGGCAGTTTTTGGACGGAAATATGGAATGTTTTTAAGACCTGAGAAACGATGGACAGATTCGATTGTGTGTAAAGCAGGGTACGGCACACTGAAACAAATCCGCCTAGTTGTTGTGTTAAATTTCATGTGGCATTGCATACATTAGGATGGCTAATTTAAGATGATGTAGCTGATGAGGAGATATATGCTGAGTTTACGGCTGATAAAGATTTGTGAAAGAAGAAACCAAGCCATAACAAATTGGGGTAAGCTCTGAAAGTGTGAGGATATCTTACGAATACCTACTTAAAGACGATCAGGTTTAAGGGTGATCCTGGTAACGGTGAGTCTCTGCTTACTCACTTTAGTAATCGTTAAATAATCCCTAATACGTGATAATAATAGGTACATCCTTCCTCAAACCTAATCGAAAATGAAAATGTTTTGTAAACGCTAACAATAAGGAGGGCAAAGGTCTGACACAAATTTAATTGTTAAAAAGAGTACACTTGCCTGTACAAATAATTAGGTATTTAAAGTTACAGCTATTTTGCACGTGAATGAGTTAATGTGAGTTTTGACGTAATAGGGTAATGCGTGCATGCGCGTGAGCACATTATGATCACCTACGATTCGCACGCATTCAATGACGAAGTTTGTTTCGCGTTCTTGAATAAACTCGAAAGTAGCAGGAGTCTTGAGGTTTCAATGTTCAATCAAACGTTTATTTACTAGGAATACATTGTTTTGGTAAAGGTGAGGTCTAATATCCCTCTTCCTCCTCTTCTTCCTCTCTGCTTAAACATCATCATTACTTATCATAGTTCTTACTCTTGTTTCATGTTTATTATTGTATATGTATATATATGTATGTAGATAAGTATATGCTTTATGTATTTATTGTATATGTGTATGGTGCGTACAGTATTGTCTCTCATTCTCCCTTTAATCCATCCCAAGGTTGTCTGTAAAAGATCGCTTTTAGCAATAAGACCGCCCATTGTGTCACCCCTTGTAAAATTTCAACATTTATGTCTGTAATTTTCATGGTGTACATAATAGAGAGTATTATATTTTATTCTATTCTATTCTGTATCATAATCGTTATAAGAGTAGTGCAGTTGCAGTTGCACGTTGCATAGTTGGTAAACAAACATAGCTAGTGAAATGCAACATAAGCAGTCGATGCTGAACGTTTGCAGGTTATTGCGATACTTACCCTTCTGAATGCTGAGTGCTTGAAATCCTCGTTACGGCTCATATTTAGAATCTGTAAATGTTTCTACTGTAGGTATGTTATTCTGGTCCTGGAAGTTATGAATCTGATAAATTATGACCAGGATCAATGACGTTGAAAGATCTAAAGCAAAAGCGTCGTCATCGACTGCTTCTATACTGTGTGTAGCTTAGGTACACAAGCCCTGATTATAATAATATCTACCTAATCCTTCGGTCATACATGCTTGTTGGTAGTATTGAGCCTTTTCTACATTATGTCATCTTTTTGTATGGCATTATGAAGCAGTAACCCAGGCATTAACGCGTCCATGAAGATGAGGTTCAACTCCGCCATCGGTGCTACTGTCACACCTGTTTTAGACCACTGACTCAAATGTTCACATTTCACATGATAATAATAAATTCTTAAAAATACTTGGGACATAATAATTGATCATGCTAATTAAATCACATAATACCTTAAGTTGACACTTCATGGTCGTTTAGATTCGGAAGTTTTTCGAGATTTTACTCTGGCGCCTTTAAGAGCGTTTACGCCGTACGGCACTTCATACTCGTACAAATTTTCAAGTCCTATTTTTGGAAACGACTTAACCGATTTTACTCCTATACCAATACATTCAGTTTCACCTCATTTCTGAAAATCCGTACCTTATGTGGATGTTATGGTCTCAATGTCTATGTCCAATACTCCATCTCTTCTTCAGCTTGCAGTGATCTCGTGCTATTTGGAGTTAGCGCAATATGTTTTTTTACCCTCTATTCTATGGAGAATCTTCTAACAGCTGACCGGGGAGAATTCCTCTGTAAGAATTCTCTCCTGATGGCTGTTACGTGATCATTCACTTCCTTTTCATTCATATCATTCTTCAAACAATTCATCCATCTTTTGTGAGTACTCCATCCATCAGTATGTACATTTTGAGTCACATGCCTTTTCATAGCGTCTCTATGTGTATATGATAGGCTCAATTTAACATTCTTTGCAACTAAACAAAGTTTATTTTCCCGTTCAGGCGAGAGCAGTGTCACACCAGAATACCAAGAGGCTTACCGTCGCTCTATCAATGATCCTGAAGGATTCTGGGGCGAGGTTGCCCAAGAGCTAGAGTGGACTAAACCTTGGGATCAAGTGCTGGACAACAGCAACCCGCCGTTCACGAAATGGTTAGTAGCAACAAACACATAAGATTTTCGTCGGATGGGGATGGTCCATCCATTTTCGACGAAATCGTTATCCTCCTGCCATCCGGGTTGGAAGGGCCAAAGATGCATGTCATGTCTTCAAGAACAGTTAACAGCCATAATATGGCTATTTCGTCAAAGACTTAGCTCTTAAATCGCCCAAATTAAATCGTTTCTTTTTTTAACTTTAATTTGATCAAAACGAAGAAGGTAACTTAACTATTTCGAAAATTTTATATGCTACTTGTACGTAGGTTAAGACACGTCACCGCTTTTTGCGAGGAGGTGATGCATGCAAAGGAGGCGGCGGAGATAGAGAGAGCATACCTCTCATTCCATCCGCACCAGAAGAGCAGTAAAGTCAAAAGGCGCTTAACGATCTCCGGCCACCATGAGGAGGAGCCTGTGGGTGACGAAATTAGGGCTGTTTCGTTGCTCGAGCAAAGAGGTGGCACTCAGTAATATGCGCGCCTTAATGGGAGGACGTGGTCGTCGTATCGGCCGTACTTGTTGATGGTATGGCGAGCTGATACCAGTCCCCGACTGGTATCAGCCCGCCGGCCGTGCAGCGAATGTACCTACAAGTATCTCCCGGTCCCACCGACTCATGGTGCTGGGAGGAACAGTGGGGTTTTAGTCGGTAGGAATCCGACATAACCCTCCGTTCTCCCCAGATGGAGGGTATCCATGAGGATATCCCCCCGGGAAAAAAATAAATAAGATTGAGACACGTGTAAGCAGTTAGTGTCAATAGGTTTTTTTCTAGAACATCATATTACGCATTTAGTTTTGATCGGTTGACAGTTTCATGGAATTTACATACCTTATGTAAAGTCAAATTGTGTAATGATATGAAAATCATTTGTTGGTAGTGGCTTAATATGACGTACACTTATTTAAAGAAAATTACTCATATTAAATGACGGCGCTAAAATCAGTGGATTTTACATATTGAATAACCTTAGTCAGTGATCATTGATTCATTAGAAATGGCTTTCTTCAGCCAAATGAAAGCTACCCAAACATTTATCAATGTTTAGATCTAAATGCGCTGGATTTTTCCTAGGCCTTAAAAAGGACCAGTTCTTCCACTCGAAGAGATACTAAGATATATTATAATAGTTATTAAAATTGATTTCATCGTTAAATTAGATTAAATAATAATAATAATAATTTAATAATAATAATTAAAACTATTAAATAATTAATAATAATTATTAATAATTTATTATTTTGTGACAGTGATGTTGACGATTAATAAATAATCGTCATCCTCCTGCCCGTGTCCCAATATAAACTCAAACTTAAAGCATTTATTTTAATTAAACCATTTACAGGCACTTTTGAATTGTCAAGGGGTCGGTCAGTTACAAATATGAAGCTAGATGCCCATTCTAAAGCGTAGTAGGTGCCTGCGGGCAAGAAACTCCATGGACACTCTTTTATTTAAATTATATTGTTACATAAAGATTAGTATAAATAATGTTGAATTTATAACTAAATGTGAGGACAATGTAAAAAAGAAACGCGTCCATAGTAGCAAAATAAACAATTTTAAAATAAAATAAATATAAATAAGCCGAGGCAGTATACCAGACCATCTATCAATTCTTTGTTCAATACTCCACAGTGGCCATTCCAAATATTTATAAAAGTAGAGCGAGACTAAACGAGTTAGATTGTCAAACCTATATTTTTTTAAACCGTTTAAAAAAATATAGGTTTGACACTCTTTTTCCTAGAGTAGTGTCAAAAATTATTCAAAGTTATTATAATAGTAGTTATTAGTGTTTTTGCTAAATCAAAGTTTTAAGCAATATAATTAAACATTCCGATAATATAGTAAAAACCACTTGGAAAATTATTAACAATGAAACTGGTAAGTCGGTTTAATAAGAAAAACACTTTGAGATTATGGTCAACAACAAATTAGTTAATAAAGCAGCTGACGTAGCTGAGGCATTTAATTAGTTTTTTTGCCAACATACCTATGACTGCGACTCGTTCCTTAAATTCGTCACCGTCTTAAGCTGAAAACCTTTTGCATAGTAGTGTGCCTCAATGTAGTCGCTTATTTAACTTAGAATATATAACGCCTCGTGATGTAGTTAATATTTTGAACACGTTTAAGTCTAAAAATACTGGTAATTACTGGGGCATCTCAATTAAACTTTTAAGTTATGAATTAAGCGTAATAGTCATCGTAGCCATGGGATCTGGAGGCAAAAGTCCTCGCGCACGTATGGGAGTGACGCAAGGAGGCGAAACGCCGGGGCATTACTCCGCTGCTGCGAGAAATCGCGGCACAGCGGACGGAGCTCCGGCAGGATCCCACGGCGACATGGAGAGTGCGATTGTCGCAACCCAGTACTGGGCACGCTACAATTGCTGAGATAAGTCTCCTCTTTGAGGAGTGGCCAGAGAGGCGGCACGGCGCCCTCACCTTCCGCCTGACGCAGGTCCTCACCGGACACGGCAGCACTGTGTGGATCGCCTGGAGGATTGGTGGAGCATAAGGTGAAAGTCTGCCCGGCTTGGGCAAAGCACCGCGTGTCCTCGTGGAGGCGATCGGCGGAAATCCCGGGCGGATTTCCGGCCACCGTAGGCGCGGGCTTGCGGACGGTGAGCAATGGGTAGCTCACCGTCCGGTAAGGACCAGGCCCGGGTCGACGGCGCAACGTGATCCACGCGCGCCTCAAAGAGATGTCAGCACAAATGTAGGGGTCCACTAGGGCCGATGCTTGCCGGGATCGCATGAAAGTTCGAAAGGGTTACTGAGGCCCCTGGCAACACAGGCAACGGAAGGAATACGGGTGGGTTTTAGTCAGTAAGACTCTGACACACCCTCCCGCTCCGCCCAGAGCGGGAGAAGTTATTTTGATAATTTCCTACCCAAAAAAAAGAAACCCTCTATCTAGCTGTTACTTTTAATCAATGTGTTGATTTAGGAAATTTTCCTGACTTCATGAAGAGTAGTAAAGTCATACCATTTTATAAATCAGATCATAAAATTGACGTTGGCAATTTCATGCCTATTTCTACCTTACTTGCATTTATCAAAATATTTGAAAAATTAATTCTTAAGCAGTTGCTAGACATTTTTATTTAAACAGCCTCTTTCATAATTAACAATATGGCTTTAAAAAGGTCGTTCGACTACAGATATTGATGTGTTGCACACATTTAACGCATGGGAAAACTCGCAAAATGCTGTTGGAGTTTTCTATGATCACTCCAAAGCCTTTGATTACGTGCACCATGACACGCCTTTGTGGAAACTACGTCATTATGGTGTCCAAAACGAAACTCTCAACGTAATAAATTCTTATTTACATAATAGGTTTCAATGTGTAGGTGTTAATGGTGTGAAATCTTTAGGGCTACCTGTAGCTCTAGCATGAGTTTACACAGCCAAAACTCGCTAGCGTCATAGAAATAATTAAAATTCGTACCATGAGCACTACATATTTCGATACGTAAGAAACCTAACGTAATTTATTCGAAACTAACGTTTCGAATAAATTACGTGTTGTAATTTGACAGAATTTATCGAAAAATACGCTTGCGATAGTAGTTACGTAGCTCACTGGCATTTTGAGGTGTGAAACATACGTTTACATTAAAAGAATATGCGTTTTTGAGTCTATTAAAGTCAAAATAATATCTGGAAGAGCTTATTATTTAGCATGAAATATGTTAGTGGCCAACTTTACAGATTCTATAAGCGTTTGAAGATTTGTGCGTATTATTGAATAATGTTACGGAATTGAAGTCAACACAAAGAGTTTCATTAGAACTTAAATAATATTTTTTATTTCTCTATAAACTATACAACATTGTGACCCACTGGTCCTCATTGTATTATATATTTTAATTTTGTAAACATATTTCACTTTAAATGTAAGTCAAAAACGCTGCAGACCACACTACGTCAGCAAAATTACAAATTAAATCGACTACAGTGACAAACTATAAGGAATATAAATTCAACAGACATTAAATACAATATGTAGCCAATACTAACCGCTAACATTTTTATTTAGTCAGATTATTTCGTGATATTGACTGTCATACGAGCATATGAGCCGTTCTCTCTTCTTGTTACTGAGACAGAAATAAAAAAAACATAAGGAGTGAAGTTAGCTGCACGACACGATCTATCGAGCTTACCTTAAAGTCGTATGACTCCGTAAAACTCATGGTGCAAGCATTATCGAAATCTATTTAATTCACGTTAATACGCCAGCGAGTAATTTTTCGATAACAACTCATGGTAGACGTACAGTTCAGCTAGGTGTCTAGGTGTACCTCAAGGCTCAATACTGGGTACATTCTTGTTCTTAGTGTCAATGCCGCACTATTATGTTGAAAGGGTATCTGTGACGTTGTACTATTTGCAGATGATACCTTTCTTATTATAAAATTAGACAGGAATAGTCAAGCTTTTGACGACGTAAACAATACAATGGTTACGGATTGGTTTACGAAAAATAACCTACACTGGACAGCAAATAAACCGAGCCACCCGCTACCTAGGCACTCTAATTCGATTTTCTCAAAAACTAAAAAAATCTACAATTATCAAAGTTGTACATACAGAAAGTGCGTTTCATGGTGATTAAAATGAAAGGAAACTCATTGGGTTTAATCAATATTTCAGTGTTTATTAAGGATTTTACAAAGAAGAGTCGTTTTCCAGTCGTGACAATCGTTAGTAATGATAAAGTGAAAAAAAAAATAAAAGCCAAAAACAAAGATAAAATCAAAAAAAGTTTTTGATCAATATTCCGTATTCCCTCCCCTTGCTCGGATAACTGCCAGCATCCTTGTGTTCATCGACCTTACGAGCCTGACGATAAAATCTTGAGGAATTGTATTCCACTCCTCTTCAATTGCGATTCGCAGCTCTGGAAGCCTTGTTGCAGCAGGTACCCGGGCTCGAACCCGACGTTTCAGCTCATCCCATAAGTGTTCTATCGGATTCAAGTCCGGGCTTCGAGCTGGCCAGTCCATCGTACGAATGCTGACGTCGCGTAGATACTGGGTCACCACATGAGCAACATGAGGCCGTGCATTATCATGCATCAATTGCATATTCTGCCCGATATATCCTGCGTAAGGTACCACATGGTCGGCGAGGATTTCAGTAATGTAGCGATGAGAAGTCAGTCCACGTGTACGGCCCGTCGGTTCGATGAAAACTAACGCAGTATGTGCTGTTAACGAGATGCCGCCCCAGACCATTACAGATAGTAGGGGTCCACTAGGGCCGATGCCTGCCGGGGTCGCGGGAAGGTACTTATGGGTCACCGAGGCCCCCGCAACACAGGCAACAGGAAGGAATACGGGTGGGTTTTAGTCAGTAAGAGTCTGACACACCCTCCCGCTCCGCCCAGAGCGGGAGAAGTTATTTGATGATTTCCCACCCTCAAAAAAAAAAAAAAAAGACCATTACAGATCCTCCTCCATAAGCAACAGTTTCCTCGATGCAACACTGAGAATAACGTTCTCCAGGGCGACGATATACTCTCTGACGTCGATCACTTCCATGGAGACTCACCCTGGTCTCATCAGTGAAGAGTACATTACTCCACTGCTCTAATGTCCAATCCCTATGCTCTCGAGCAAATTCAAGTCGTGGTCGACGGTGTGCTACCGTTAATGCTGGGCCTGTTGCAGCTCTTTTTGGGGTCAGGTTCCGTTCAGCAAGTCTCCTTCTGACGGTATCCGAACTTATGACCACTTGGCGTTCGTCACGCAGACTTTGTTGGACTTGAACTGCGTTGAGGTGGCGATTTCGCAGAACAGTAAGGTAGATATAACGATCATCTGCTGCTGATGTAGCCCTAGGTCTGCCCGTAACTGGACGGCGATCGAATGCTCCAGTCTCTAGGTATCGTCTGTAAACTCGTTGCACCGAAGATCTGCTGATTCGAAGCCTTCGAGCGACTTCACGTTGCGCAATGCCTGCTTGAAGTAATGCTACAGCTTGATCTGCTTCCTGAGGTGTTGTATCCATTATTAAACGAAAAAAGTAGCAAAAACACGCGCATCTGAGCAAACGATGGACAAAAACTAAAGAAATGATAAGAAATATCCGACTACCCTCATTGTAGAAAAAAAGAACGCTAATTTCAAACTCTGGTGAAAACAGAGCAAATCGTTAGCATTGTGTTTGTTGCTTGATTACAATGTGAGTTGACGGTACTTTCGAATTAATTTGTAGTCATTTTAATCACCATGAAACGCACTTGTTGTAGGTATAACTTTGATAGTTGTAAGTTTTATACTTTTTGAGAAAATCGAATCAGAGTTCCTAGGTAGCGGGGGGCTCGGTTTATTTGCTGACCAGTGTAGTTCTCAATGCCAAGAAAACGAAATATTTTAAGCTACCGAATGTTAGAAATCTAGGACTCAACATCGTCATAGACAAAGAGGTGCTTGAAACTATAGACTCGGCAGCTTTTCTGGGCATAATAGTAGATGCCACACTTCAGTGGGCTCACATACTCGTATATCGAGGTTAGGGGGGGGGGGGGGGGGGGGCTCAGTTCAGTCGTCTACGCCGTCAGGAAAGTAAGACAATAATACACTGATGTTGATATAGCTCGGTTAGCTAGTAATATTCAAAATATATTTGTCCTTCAAAAACGAGTTGTTCGAGCTCCAATTTACCAGCTAGGTGCTAGAGTTTCTTGGAGATATCGTTTAAAGCTATTGGTATTCTCACGGTGGCATTAGCATCACAATTAATATTCGCCAACATCTTATATATTAGGCAAAATATACACTTGTACACTAAAAACAGTGATATCCACAATGTTAATACTAGAAATAAGGGACAACTACGTGCTTCCTTTCAACGGCCTCATAAGGTGCATAAACCATATGCTGGGCTTGTACTTAGTATAACCTTTTATAACAAGCCACCCTCTTCTTTGCTAGATTTGCCTTTTAATGCGTTTAAATCTAAAGTAAAATCCAACCAACAAAGGTTGGATTTTACTTTAGCTTTAAACGCTAAGGCATACGATTCCTTCAACGACTACTTAAACGATAAGAATAATTGGTCGCTGTGATTCTTTCTCCAGAATTAGCTTACCTACTGACAGGTTATATGAGTTCATATAATTGTTCATTTACTTGACTGTATAAGTCAATTTATTTTAATTTATTATTGACATGTGTAATTTATTATTGACACATTACAATGTCTTTTATGAGTTGTATTGCAATATGTGGTTAGCTAGCGACCTCAACAATTGATCATATTATTCTTGCCTGAGCAACTGGCAGGAAGTTCTTCATGCTCCTTTAGCAGGGTCGGGTTGCCTCCTTCCCTCAGATATGGCGAGGCGTTTAGTGGCTGATCTTTGCGTTATGCTCATGAACGAATGCTGCTAGTGGTGACTTTTTATACCTAATTACCTAGGTACCTACTTTGAATAAATGACTTTTGTTTTTATTTTGACTCTTATAGCCATCCACATACATTCTTATTGTCATTGCTTACTATTTTTGCTCTATGCTAATACTTGAGAGTAGTGATGGTCCAGTGGTAACGACCGCGACTTACGAGTTGTAGGTCGTAGGTTCGAACCCAAGCAGGCGCTGTACTTTGTGTAATTTATTTCATCATCAATGCTCTTAAAACGGTGAAGGAACATCATGAGAAAACCGGCATGTCTTAGAACCGCAAATTCGAAGACATGTGACATCCACCAACCCTCACTGGTCCTGCAGTCTCGACATAGATAGCGATCGCTTTACGACCGAATTCGTACGCAAGTCCTAAATAGTCAAAAATGCTTGACAAGCATGATATAATCACAATCTTGTCAAGCAATTTTGATCGTCTAGGGACTAGGACTTTCTGTCGTCTCACTCCCTATCGCAGAGAGGAGGCCTGTGTCTCAGCAGTGGGAACATTATAGGCTGATTATGTTAATATTTACTACTAGAATATTTTTTTTTATGGAAACCATTGTTAATCGTTGTCTATTCCGCAGGTGGGTAGGTGGAGAGATGTCAGTATGTTACAACGCAGTGGACCGCCATGTTGCTAGTGGCAAGGGTGATCAGGTCGCGCTCGTGCACGACTCACCCTTGACCGACACCGTACGGAAGATAACATACTCGGAGATTAAATATCAGGTCAGTACCTATTTCTTTGCTTATATTTTTTTTTTCTCCTGGTCATAAGATCTGTATTACTTAACTTTATTTCTTATTCCTCATCAAATATTCTTAGCTATCCTTGTGGTAGGTACTTAAGATAAAGGGTGGACTTTGCAACCATGACGGTCAAAATCTACAATGTTTAGTCCATTTTCAGCAATAAATGAGATTTGTGTTTTTTTCTTCTGTTTATTCATTTACTTCTTTTAAGCCCGTTTCTTCTCTTGTTCAATACTCTATACTTTCTAGATTATGATGCTTCCTTGTATTTTTTTGCCACTTTGCAAATTTTATGTATCAAGTCACGAGTCAGTCTCTCTTCCATAGGGACCTCTTTATCAGCCGTCATCTCAGAATTCACTTCCTTCCTGGCCATATTTTCTGTCACACAATCTGTCTAGGTATCTTGTTTTTGATCTACCACTTTTCTTATTGCCACCCTCATTTGTGCTTACCATCTTTCATCTCACTTCAAACAATTCAATTCAATTCTATTCTCAATTCTTTATTGCGTAAGTACCATAATGTGTTTAGTTGGTAGGAAAATAATTATTTTAGTCACAATTATGGACCCTGTCGGGCACAGCATAGATCAAGTAGAAGAGATAAGGAAGAACACTGGCTGTTAATAAGCAACCCGTAATTGTATTTTCTTCCATCTCAGGTGTCCCGACTGGCCGGTAAACTAGCCTCACTGGGCGTGACCCGAGGCTCTCGGGTACTGATCTACATGCCTCTCATTCCTGAAGCCATAATCTCCATGCTGGCAACCAACAGGATAGGAGCCATCCACTCTGTTGTTTTTGGAGGTAAGATTATAACTCTACTTTGCTAGCTTTTGCCCGCATGGCGGTCGGAAATTATCGTTTAATTCCGTGATTCATCTTATTTTTTTTGTTACTGCGAGAAACAGATTTCTCGAAAGGACCAACATTTTGAATTGAAGGACCAATTTATTTTTTTGCTCAGGTTTCGCCGCCCGGGAGTTACGGACAAGGATCGAGCATGCGGAACCAACTGTCATCATAGCTGCAAGTTGCGGGGTGGAGCCTAACAAAATTGTCAGGTAATAGAATACTTCTGTTGTTTGTTATACAATGTTTTTTTCATTAGTACAGACACCAACGATATACTCACTTCTGGAATGTTACATTTTGAAAACTGTTTCTGTGCACCGTAATGTGTTTTTCTGAAAAAAAATATTATTATTACTTCATCTGGAATTTCTCAGTAGCAGCCCGGAGTCGGGATTTGTGCCCGGTTGATGGCAAAGGCAATGGGCTCGCCCCCTATTACATGGGACTTTAACATAACTGGTGGTATGTGTACATAGGTGCACCTCTACCTAAGCCTTCGGGAAATACAGGTGTGATGTTAGTTATTTTAGAATACCATAACCGTGCGGTGATCGTCCTCTAAGTTTTTGTAAGGCTTAACTAGGTATTTAATAGGGTTCCCTCTATCTGGCAGAATCTTGATGCTCCGAAATTTATTTGGCATAACACACTTGGCATAATTTTCTTTAAACGAATATTATTAAGGCATAAAAATTATTTAATATAATAATGTTTGGCCGAATGTTTATATGTCCGAATTTACAATGGCATACCTTTAAGATGGTAGAATTTTATTTGGCATTGTTGTGCGGCAATTATGCGGAATTTTAACTTTGCCAAAGGCCAAAGGCAAAGTTAAAATTCCGCATAATTTCAGTTAGCATAACTTTTATTTAAAGCGATGATTAGGTAACCCTTTTGGTCTGCCACGCGACCCCGGCAGGTGCCACGCGACCCCGGCAGGTGAAACTTGGTCTGGAGGACAATTATTTCTTACTTCTACTACCTAATTAGGTACCTACTGAACGTCATTACCTACTGAACGTTTTATATCGTTGACTTTATTTCTCTAGATACAAGGATATCCTCGACGAAGCGCTATGCCAATCAGATTTCCAGCCAAACAGCTGCATCATCTTCCAGCGCCGAAGAGTGCTGGAGTGTACCCTAGAACCCGGCAGGGATATCAACTGGGAGGAGGCTCTGGAAGCAGACCCCGTACCCTGTGTGCCCGTGGAGGCCAACGAACCCCTGTATATTTTGTATACTTCAGGTAAGATACATAAATACACTGAAAAATTAGTGAGTCATAGTCTGTCGAGCTGGTGTCTGCAACTCGTCCAACTTCTTCCAAGCGCGTATTTTGCGCACTGAAAAATTATATCCATGTATTGGGTAACTTCTTAGTTTATTTTTTAATAGCTTCTGTCTTCTACTTAGCGGGTTCTAAACATAAAATATATCATATGGCACTCGGCAATTTGAATTTGTACACATAGGTATATTGTTGGTACATAATGTAATAAAATAAAAATATTGTGTCACTATGTGTTCCCCTGCAAGGCGTACAAACATTTCTTACACAGTAGGTAATAAGTGTACAGGTAGTACTGCCTATAAAATAATAAAAATAATGCTAAGTAACAGGCTTAAAACTTTAGCAATAAACATAAACCATTAACAAAATAGTACAAATTAAGGTAACAAACTTTACTAAACTTATTAACTAAAATAAGTCTGAGAAGATGGTATGTCGTTTTTATTTTTCTTCTAAATATTCATTTATAGTGTGATTTGTTTATTAAGAATCTGATTATGCTTCCTGTATTAATAATAACCTATGGAGTGTTTTTTTTTAAGTGTTTAAGTCTTTTGAAGCTTTTATCGATTTAGGTAGTTTGTTAAATATTTTTGGAACCATTCCTAGGAAGCTTTTTGAGAATAGGGCGGTTTGATTTTAAATAAATAAAAAAAGGTTTGCAACTGACATTGTTTTGGATCATGCATACTGCACGAAGACACTTTTTTGGGCTTTAAAGGCCAATTCCCTATCCGTAGAATTACCCAAAATATTAAGGCTCCTACATAAAGGCGCGACTTGTCGCGCGACGCGACGCGACACAAAGGCACCGCTTGTAGCGCTACACGCGGTGTCTTTGTGTCGCGTCGCGTCGCGCGACAAGTCGCGCCTGTATGTAGAAGCCTTTACGCCGTACCGCAGTGTGGTGGAGATGTATGCGTGGTATGCGGTAAGAACGGTGCTACGATTAAATTGTGTAAATCATAGCAATATTGGTTCAGTTTTTTTTTACTATATGATCAATGTGTGTTTTTCATGTCATGTGCTGATCTTACCAAATCCCAGAAAATTTTGTGTTGTCTATTTTACCAATCTTATATTAATAGAGTGTGTTCGCTAGTTAAAATATATAATATGAGTTTTTCCAAAATTAATTTTTAAGTTGTTATCGGTTAGCCATTGAATGATTAAGCCTAAACTATTATTTATTTCATTTTCATAATAAATATTGTAGTACAGTCATTGGCAAATAGAGTCATGGGGTGTTATGTGGTTCTGAGAATATCGTTTATATAACATAGGAATAACAACGGACCAAGTACACTCCCCTGCGGTACGCCGTAATGTATAAATCTTTTTTCGATAAGTAGGTTTGTTCAGTTTTAGTTCTATGACATAGTTTTGCTATTTTAGTTTTTTAGTTATTTGTTTTCTGCTGACTAGGTACGACTTAATTAATTCTAGGACATTGCCCCTAATTCCAAGTTTACTTAATTTTATGAGAAGGATTCTGTGATCTACAAAATCAAACGCCTTCGTCATGTCCATGAATAACGCTGTAACTGGGACTTTTTTGTCTATATTTGTAATAATTACATTTATTAATTCCCATCCATAGTTGGGATGACTTTATCCCACCAACAAACTTACCACTGTAGTTGAAAAACATCTCGCCTCATATATTCCAACTGCAAATGTAAGTTTGTACGCACAATTCTCAGTGATTCACTATGTTACTCGTATTTTAAGACCATAGATTTCTTATAGTCTAAAAACTATATTTTCGGCATCAGACTCGTTGCCACACCTCGGAGCAATTAAGTAGTTTCTTTCTAAATATTCAATGTACAGTTTTGACTCCGTTACTTTTTAGGGTTCCATATTCAACAAGAAACCCCCCCCCTTATAGATAACCCTTTTGGCGTAGCGGTGAGGCACACTTTCCTGCTAATTTATTATATTGTGCTTTACACTTTTTTATTTGATTTTTATATATATGTCTATCTTTTTTATATTGTGTGCCTTTTAGTCTGTGCTCAATGGGAGATGATGCGAAAGATGCGGTTTTCATTATTATTTAAAGAATGTGTGCGTATAATGCCTACATTAAAATTACATATATTAAAGAAAATTCAATGATTTGCTAAGTCGTAAACAACGTGCGAAGCAGAGATGAGTCGCCAGTGCTGATAAAATACAAATGTACTAGCTGCGCCCCGCGGTTTCACCCGTATAAGTCTCGATCGCGTGGGAATATAGGGATAAACATATCCTATGTTCTCATTCAGGTCATGGTCCACCCATACCTATGCCAAATTTCATCCAAATCCGTTCAGCCGTTTTAGCGTGATGCCGTGACCAAGGGAAATGGGGATTCATTTTAATTTATTTAGATTATAAAATATCAACGACTCCTGTCTACGACACGTACGAATGACATTCATTGCGTTCAGTTGATTGTCACTTAATTGGGCTTCAAACCTTTGTTCTAGTCATTATAATTGATAATCACTTTAACCTAGTACTCCATTGTTAGTGAAGTGGGTCTTTGTACCATATTATGTGAGACACGTGGGGGTAACGTGGTTATTTTTGTAGCTAGAGTACAGCCCTATTCAAACTATATAGGTAGCGGCTCGGAGCATGAGGCGAGTCACTGCGCAGTAACAAATTCACGTGTCAGCGGGGGTGAGGGGTGCGGTAGTGGATTTTGGAAAAACAAAAGAGCGGAAATGGTACACTCATACCACATTAGAATGTGACTGTGTGTGTTTGAAGCCCAATTAAGTCACAATCAACTGAACGCAATGAATGTCAATCGTACGTGTCGTTGACAGAGGTCGTCTATATTTTATAAATGAAATATAAAATAAAAATAAATATACGGCTGAACGGATTTGGTTGAAATTTGGCATATGGGTAGACCATGACCTGAATGAGGACATAGAATATTTTTATCTCGATATTCCCACGCGATCAAGACTTATGCGGGTGAAACCGCGGGGCGCAGCTAGTAGATTTATATTTTATCAGCACTAACGACTTATCTCTGCTACGCACGATGCTTACGACTTAAAAAAAAAAAATGCCAACAAAAATTTGTTTGGGAGTTTGCCATTGTTCTTTACTCATTCACTTTCGAATAAACACATCTCTTTAAAAATATTGATACTGCCAAAGATTTATTTATAGAAATAGACACAACAATTCACATTCCGCAAGGCATTCTAAAGAAACTGTGATGCATGGATGACTTAGGAAAGCCTTAAAACCTATTTCAGACAGGTTGGCTTCCATTCTTAATATTTTAATGAAAAATATTTCTTTAGAAGAACCTATTTTTAAATTCTTGGACGTCTTGAATTTATAAATAATATATTCTTTAGTAAAGCTTATCTTGGCCAAATATTTTAGACATCACAATCTGTTTGGCTGTTTGAGAAGTAGTAGAAAGTAGTCTATGTCTGATACGATAAGGCAGATGTCTGCCTGCTGGTGGCTGTCTGCCAAAACGGGGCCGAGTGCCACAGGGTTGGGTCGATGCCTTCCGGGGTCGGGGGAAAGTCCAAAAGGGGTACCGTGGGCCCTGGCAACACAGGCAACGGAAGGAACACGGGTGGGTTTTAGACAGTAAGAGTCTAACACCCTTCCGCTCCGTCCAGAGCGGGAGAAGTTATTTGATAATTTCCCACCCAATAAAAAAAAGGTGTGCCATATGGGTAGGGTTTTATAGTAGGTGTTGTTTAAGCGCGGCTGAAGTCGCGGTCAGAAGCTATTATTGAAGTATTTCATAAAATGGCAAAGCCCTCTAAGATTTTAGGTTGATGTCTATTTTCATCTGTTATCAAGTAAGTAATGTAGGATAAAATATAGATTTCCACGCAGGAGTCTGCTCAGTACCGTAGCTTTCAAAGGTATTTCGTGATGAAGGAAAGAATTTGAAAACTGATGAAGATATAAAAGATTTAACTGTCCTTCATGAATCAGCCATCAACATCATCAAAATCGTTGTCTTATCATATTGTTATATTTTATCATATTATCCTCTGTATGACTCAGAGTCTATTTTAAACTTAATTAAATTGGGACTACATTTTTGTATTGGGTTTCCACCTGTAAAAACCAATATAAGTGGTAATAATTAATAAATACATATTTTTCCCAAACTATAGGCACAACAAGCGCCCCCAAAGGCGTCCAGCGTCCATGCGGGCACGCAGCTGTACTCTGCTGGTCCCTGCGCACAGTGTACGGGCTGAAGAAAGGGGTCTGGTGGGCAGCATCTGACTTAGGATGGGTGGTCGGCCACTCCTACATCTGCTACGGTCCCCTGCTGGCAGGCATCACGTCTGTGCTGTATGAGGGCAAGCCGGATAGGACTCCTGATCCTGGACAGTATTTTAGGTATTTTATTTTATTTTATTTCTTAAGAAAACTTACAGCTAGGATACAGATAGTTGACAGTTAGTGAAAGAAGGCCAATTAAAAGTTTTCAGTGACAATATGAGGGTAGCACAAGAAACAGTAGACAGGCAAGAGAAAGTAAGAATAAGGAAGCACACGGAGAGAATCAAGAAAAGAGTGAACAGATTTTAGTGATCTTCAAACAAGTTTTTACACAGTATTCTTTTTAGTTTAGGAACACTGGTGTTATGATATACTTTATACCTTATTGCAATAAAAAAAAACTGCTCATGATAACTAAGACTTACCTGCATAGCTACTAAAAACCAGTCTAAAAACAAGGTAGGAACTGCGTTTAGCTATTAATTATTTCACCGTCTGTAAATTTTCTGCATTTATATCTGTAAATTAAATGGTGTCATACATTATATAGAGTGTCCTATTTATCTATCTAAGCCTGGGGTTTGAAGGATCAGTAGGTACCTAAATCTCGGCCACCGAGAGAATAAAGACTATGTGCAATAAGATAGGTTTAATTATTAAATCATACTCGGCAGCTGAGAGAATGCGTTCCTGACTCCTGAGACCTGCCAGTTGGACACGATTAGGAACTAATAAAGTTTAAATTCGTAAAACACGTTTTCTTTTATAGTCAGCTGACATGTCTCAGGAACGCATAATCTCATCGGACGGAGTATGATTTAATATTTTAACCTATCCTATTGCACACTTAAAGTCGAATTATTAATTCACTCAAGTAATCAGACACTTGCTAGCTGTCACTTTGTGTAAGAAAATGGTCATATTTATTGTATTCTAGACTTTTACACTTATTATTATACATTTATTTTACACTTATATGAATTGATTAAACTAAACGATCACCATTACAATAAATATGAACACCACGTATGTGTCGTGTGAATTAATAATTCGACTTTGTGTCATACTATAGGTATCTTATTTAACATATTCGTTAATAATACTCGTACTTGTTGTATTGAATTGTATATATTTTCAACATTTAGTAGTCAATTTTGGACTCAATCTTCTTCCAAGTTGTACCTACTTACTAGAAACCTAGATATATACCAGAATTTTACTTTGTATTTTTCTATAGCTTTCTCTTCACTTTACTTTCAGAATCATAGAACAGCACCGTGTGAATGCTCTCTTCACAATCCCTACGGCATTCCGAGTGCTGAAGCGAGCTGATCCTAACGCCAAGTACGCCAGGAGATACTGCAGCAAATCGTTGAAGACTGTGTTTATTGCTGGTGAACACTGTGATCAGGATACCAGGGTGAGTTTTCTAATTCTCGTGTCGTTTCGTTTGATGTGAAGTTTTAAGTAGGTAGTGTATTATTGTCTGGAAGGGCAGCATGCTAGAACGAGACGTGGATTAAAGTGCAGATTAAATATTGAAGCGTAACGAAAAGTAATTGTTAAAATTATGACATTGATCTGATGATCATTGTGATAATTTTAACAATTACTTTAACACACTACATACATCTACTGAGTTTTTGTAAAGCTGACCGTATCCAGACAAAAATATTAGAGATTTAATTGGTCCTTTAATCTCGAAACAGTGAATCCAACTACCTTTTTGGTGAATATTTAAATGTATGACGACTTTGTTACCATTAAAAATTAACATAGAGAAGTTACTAAACTCTGTATAATTCTCCTTGAAGCGATCGACAATGGATATCGTTTGTAACGGAAAGGTAAATTAAGTAAATTAATGCATTAATTGTCATGTAAGAATGATATTGACCTACGACTTAAGCCCGACGCTTACCTGCGTGTGTTGTCCCTGCAACAAAATGGGGCAAACTTCAACCAGTAATAAGGTCCGCTATGGTGAAATTCAACTAGGAATAACGTCCGCTATGGCAAAATATCATCTCCCTGGAGATTCATCCAACTATTTCTTATTAGCTAAACTAAGAGTAGGTACCTAATACTATTTTGTTGATAAAGTCAAAGTTAGAGATATAATACCTAGATGGAAAAAGAGCGAAATCTAACTTTCCCATCGCCAGTGGTCTGCGACAGGATGACTGAACCAAGAGAGATTTTGGAAGTTTGAGTATTAATACCAAGTTTTTGTTCCTATTTGGTATCAGATAAAGTGGTATAAAAAAATCTTGAAAAAAAATTTTAGTGTCCCTTATATGTAAAAAGGGGATGATGTTTTTTTCTCGTTTATCCCACGGTGTGGGGTAGGTACCTGTCGTTGGAATAAGCCGTTCAAAAATATTGCAGGTATGTGAAAACCGTTTTTCAATTCAATTAATATTACGCAAACGGATTTGCGTAATATTAATCTTTAAAGTGCTAATTTTTGTACGAGTCAACTGTCCCCCCCCATTTTTTCTTTGCAGCAAAATCTAAAATATTTTTTTTCTATCAATGAAAGCGAATCATCATTTTATAGTAACTTAAGTGAGGTTTAGAAAAAAAAACCGACCACGCACTGTGAAGGGTACCGTAGTTGGGATGACTTTTTCCCAAAAACCTATTCTCCCAAACATCGATATATGCCACAATCAATTCTCCAACTGCAAATTTAAGTTGGTCGACTATTACTCGTTAACGTAAAGCCCACTTAGCTGTGATAATTTTCCTTTTATTGTCATTATATGTACTACTTAATTTTTTCACATCTCCATAAACAACCATTTAACAATCTAAATGGTTTTACAAAATTCGCACTTTAATGCTTAATATTACGCAAGCGGATCCTTGAATCGAAGAGTGGTGTTCACAGATCCGCAATCTTTTTGAACGGCCATCGATACCACACACCATGGGGTAGTCGAGAAAAAAAATTATCATCCACACATTACGTGCAAGGCAGGGGTAGGGGTAGGTAGGTACCCTAAAAAAATGGTTTTCAAGATTTTGTTTTAGCTCTTTGTCGGCGTGATTAATATGTATACCTATGCCAAATTACAGCTTTCTAGTACTAAGCGTCTCTGAGCTACAGCGGGGACAGACAGACAGACAGACGGACACGGCGAAACTATAGGGGTTCCTTGTTTACTACGGAACACTAAAAAGATTTGATGGATTTTTTTGGGGGTCTACGACCGCTGGTAGTGTTGTTACTTGAAGTATGAGTTGAAAAAAATCTGTTTTCTTTTGATTTATTGTGTTAAGATCGATATCTTAACACAATAAATAAAAAAAAACAGATTTTGTGACGGGTATGGATATACCCGTCTCGTCTGTGGAGTTCACACAAAAAGAAACTGATATTTCAAGTAACTCATATTTCAGTAACTACACATACTGGGGTACATGACCGCACAAAAAAAAACATTAAATTAATTTATTTTTGTGTTGTCATGTTTAGAACGATGTAGTAAGTAATAAATTTCTAGGGCTAGCAATAGACAAAAAACTTAGTTGGAACTTAGTTTTTTTGGGGCATATTAGCACTATAGAATTTAACTAAGACACTTTTCAAAAATGGGTGTAAGACCCTATTCAACTACTAAGTCAGTCGCTATTCCCGTATTTCCCCACTACGTGGCCCAGTGTGGATTGGTGAACGTCACTAATGTCTTTCAATTTTTTTTATTTTCCTCCGTCATTTTCCCTACGTTTCTCGTTTTACTCGTAATAGACTTCAAAAAAAGAAGGAGGTTCTCAGACCTCAGTTCGTCGAAATCTTTTTATTTATTTAAGATCCCCGATTATTCGAAGACGGCTGGACCGATTTGAAAAAATATTTTTTGTTTGACAGGGTATACTTCCCAGGTGGTCTCATATAAATTGTATTAAGTTTGTTTGGGTAGTTTTTGAGTTAGCTTCAATAAAACGTATTTTTTCCACTTAATCTATGTGGATGATGTTAAAATAACTTCCTGTCACATTTGCCTACGTAGCAGAGAAAACAGTTGTTTTTTCTTTCAAAAAGAACACCACAAAGTGAAAATTAACTTTAATTTCGGAAGTCGATGGCAAAAAACAAAAATCCAAAACCAACGACACAGACTTTCGAAATTAAAGTTATTTTTTCACTTCGTAGTGTTTTTTTTTTGAAGTAGTTTGTTTTTTTTTCTGTTCACTATTGTTTGACAAAAAACGAAAGACAAAAGAACATCTTAAAAATAATATTATAAAAACTAATAATTTGACAAACATCTTATTTCGCAAACATATTACTTTATGAGCAAACATTTGACAAAATATATATTTCACAAATACTTTGCAAATATTTCAAATGTTAAAATATAATTCTAAAAATATTGTTTTGACCAAGTGCTTCGTTTGTCAAATTTGCGATTTTACAAAATGACGGTAAATAAATTGTTAGGTAGGTACTTAAAAACTGGTCAAATTTTGAAAAAATAAAATTACATGGTTGCAATTTTCATCTGGGACAGATCACTTTTGTAGGTACTCATTTCATACAAACACTGATACCATTTAATTGAAAGTCAATTTAAAAAAATACACGCTAGTCTAACCAAGTAAAATAGGTAGAATTCTGAAAGTAATTTAAGTACCTAAGTAATAATAATTATTAAGCAATACATTTTGTCAAACGTTACTCGTATTTATGCTTTGCGCTGTTTTACCAATTAAACACGATTATAAAAAGATTAGTTTGTCTAATGATGTTTTGATGTAGGTAGGTACCTAATGAAATGTTGTCTTTCAATTATTTGTTAAATGACTTATTTACAGGAAGATTACTTTGTAAAATGATAACTTTATCAAGTATAAATTTACCTGACGGCATTTTTTAAATGTAAATTTATCATTAGTTTTTTGTCAAATGACAGGACACCATTTTTTCGTTAACATTTTTAGTGTTTACTCACGTAGTTGTACCAGTCGTCATAATTCCTTTATACTTTTTATTTATACAGCAATGGTCGGAGCGTATATTCAGCGTGCCGGTCCTGAACCACTGGTGGCAGACGGAGTCAGGGTCGCCCATCACAGCGCCATGCTTGGGATACGGTGTGAAGGCCATACCACCACATTCAGCTGGGTACCCGGTTCCAGGATATGATAGTGAGTATCTGAATTCTCTCTGAAGTTTTAAAAATAAACTCGGGAGAAGAGTTTATTTTTGAACAAGCTAGCTTGTTCCCAACTATGTTGGAGTCAGCTTCCAGTCTAACTAGATGCAGCTGAATATCAGTATTTTACATGGAGCGACTGCATATTTGACCTCCGCAACCCAGTCACTGGGTAACACACTACCCCTTGGTAAGACTGGTTAAGTTTTTAAAATAAACATAAGAAAATCTTCTTTTCTCCTTTTGTGTCACAACAAGCGATAGAAGCGAAGCATTATTTTAATATAAAAACCATTAAAAAGTTAACCTAAGACCTAATAATTAATTAGGCTTTAGAAAGATATGAATTTGATATAATAGTGAACTTCTGGTTTTTTGAAGTTTATTCCACGTTACAAGGTAATGGTGCCGATTCTCTTGTGCACCGAACTAAACTGAACTACTTATCACTAAAATTTCTTATTTTTGGCTATGAGAATTTTATAGATATCCTGCAAATAAATTTTCTCTAAATTTAAAAACTATTTTGACACAGCTAAAATCGAGTTTGACAATCGCGACTCCGCGTAGTACTTATTTGCCCTATCCCGAGAATGTTTTTTAGAGCCGGAGGGCAGCCTTAACATGTTTTATATGGAATTATTCACTTTTTGTATGAAAAACATGATTACCTACATGTTGGGTTTTAGGGGTTTGCTGATTTCTAAGGGGGACAAAATTTTCATTATTTTTGCGATAGGACACATCGTTTTCGAAATATATGCGAAAGATAAAAAAGGATATAGTACCATTTTTGCATTTGAAGTCAATGTCGGTGAGAATTTTACTTCATGATAACTAATTTTGTTTCACACCTTTTTAATCGCGATTAAAAATAGTCTTATTTAGTTTTATAATAAACATTTTAGGTGAAAAACGTCAAATTCAGAATAGAAAATTTGTCATTTTCACAAAATTTATATTTCAGTGCCATCTTAGTGCTGTCAAACTAAAATATAGTTCTAGTTGTGTCAGTTTAGTCAATTTCAGAATGGAAAATCGTCATTTGACAGGAATAAACTAAATTTCGTTGATTTTTAGCCTAGTTTAGAGGCATTTGTGACAAGAGAATCGGCACCAATGACTTCTCAACTAAACCAAATTGTAGCGAAAGTCTCTAGACTGAATGGATTCGAAGTTGCTATAACAGTCATACATTTAAGACTTGAGCCACAAAGATAGTTTTCAAAAAACACCGAACTCATCTAGTTTTTAAAACGTACTTATTTCATTTTTGACGCGTAAAGTGGTTTTCGAAACATTTACCTACAGAAAGAAATACCTAACATTTAATGGTTCATCATCATTATTATCAGGCTATAGCAGTGCACTGCTCGATATGCATAAAGTATTAAATAAATAAATATAGGTCTATCTAATAGCACAACATTAAACTCGATCCTCAGCTTTTTTAATGCAGCTACGCCGCACTGTCAAGATCGTTGCTCCACCTATAGTGTGGCCATTAGTGCTGTGCACTCCCTGAGGTATGCGCGGCGAGGTGGGAGGCGAAGAAAAAAGGATAGAAAGACTTTCGGACAGCGCACTGACAGAGCGCAGCAGCCGATTCTCCCGTCTCGCCGCGCATACCTCAGGGAGTGCACAGCACTAATGGCCACACTATACCCTGAGGCCGGGAACTTTACGTTTGTCGATTCGCTTACTAGTTAGCGGTTGAAGTTTGAATTAAAATACAGGGTGTAAGAGCATCGACGCGCAAACTGTTACTTGTTAATTCAGTAAATAATTCTAGACCCACCTGCGTTGAAAGTTATTAAAAAAAAAACGGACAAGTGCGAGTTGAACTCGCATGGTGAGGGTTCCGTACAATGAATATGTTATGTACCATGTATTGTCTTTTATTCCAAGAACAAACTTAACATTGTAGTTGAAAAACAAGTTCTCATACACTAACTAACTGCAAATGTAAGTTTATACGCACAATATTAAGTGATTTACCATGTTATTTTAACAACATAGACTTTATAAAGGTTTTCCTGTAAATTATAAGTAAAGAACAATTTTCTGAAATTTTTGGCTCAGTAGTTACGGCGATAACGGTAAATTTTCACCTCCTTTCTGAAATAACTTTAAAAACTATATACTTTAAAATTATTAAAAATATATATATTTGGGGCCCTCACAAGAAGCTCTTTCGTTTAATACAGTACAATTTACAAAACCTTCTTTTTTTAATTTTCTAATATTGGCCCTCATATTCAAAATTCATTTATTTACGTTACACGTTTACGAATAAGTTGAAATTTGGTACACATGGATTTCTGTGACCCAAACACGGACGTTTGGTTCACATAAATTCATGTGTACCAAATTTCAACTTAATCGGTCCAGTAGATTCGAGTAGAGCAAATCGGGTGTGACAGACGGACAGACAGATAGACACACAAGTGATCCCATAAGGGTTCCGTTTTTCCTTCTGAAGTACGGAACCCTAAAAATCTGCTGTTCCATACATTTTCACGTTGAGTGATTTTTGGTAGGGGAAAAACTTATGGGTTCGCGTCACCGACATGCCCGCGCTGAGATGATGTAGTAGGAGTAAGTGAAGTTAAATTGACCACGTGAAAAGGTTAATTTGTGTATACTGTGCACTGTTTAAAATTGTGTTTTAGATAATTATTAAAACAAACTTCTTTAGGCGCGGTGAGCGATAAGTTTTCACTTTTGTCGGCAGTCCACACGACTGCCTATATGTTTTTAAATACTCGACGCAAAATTTAGTATCGTGTGCTGAATGTATGGTAACAGCAAACTGTTACCATACATTTGATGTCCCTTACACCTTGTATATATGTTTTTTCGAGTTTCTGAATATTAACCGTTACAATGCTTTTCAGTTCGTGCCCTCAAAGAAGACGGCTCAGAATGTCAACCAGGTGAAGTTGGCAGGCTGGTGGCCAAACTACCTCTGCCTCCTGGCTTTGCTTCTACTCTGTGGCAAGCGGATAAGAGATTCAAGGAGACTTACTTCGAGACATATCCGGTAAGTTTTTATAAGCATCTAGTTCAAAAGTTACAAAAGTCAAAATTTACAAAAAAAAAAAATAGAATTGATTCTAGTCGCCCCTTCCAAAAGGTAGTTTCGTATGGAGAAGAATGGACAAGAAACTCCACCGTTACTCTTTTAAAACGTTTTACAATATTTTGTATAGGTACATTTAATTATGTAATTATGTATATGTGAAGACGATGCACGTAGAATGAAATTACCTACTATACCACAATAGGTACTTATAATTAAAAATTAAGCATTAACAGATAAATTAATTATGTGATAGGTAGATACATTTTGTTACAGTTCTCACATATTTACAAACATTGTAAAAGTAGGTATATAGTTCGTTTTTTAATCCCAGAGACTAATTTGACATTTCAAATGATTGTTGTTCGGTTTTTTTTCAATTTGGAGTTTGACATTTGGATGTGTCAACTTAGTCTCCGAGAAACAAATTAAGGTGTGTGAGTTAAGGTAATCACAGAAAGTAAAATCAACATTGATTTATTATTTTTACAATTTCATGTACATGAAGGGACCTACGCCCCTTTTTTTTTGGTGGAAAATTATCAAATAACTTCTCCCTCTCTGGGCGGAACGGGAGGGTGTGTCAGACTCTTACTGACTAAAAGCCATCCGTGTTCCTTCCGTTGCCTGTGTTGCCAGGGGCCTCGGTAACCCTTTCGAACTTTTCCGCGACCCCGGGACCTTTTTTTTTTTTTAGCGTGGGAAATCATCAAATAACTTCTCCCGCTCTGGGCGGAGCGGGAGGGTGTGTCAGACTCTTACTGACTAAAACCCACCCGTATTCCTTCCTGTTGCCTGTGTTACCAGGGGACTCGGTGACCCATAAGTTCCTTCCCGCGACCCCGGCAGGCATCGGCCCTAGTGAACCCCTACATTTGTGCTGACATCTCTTTGAGGCGCGCGTGGAATACGACGCGCCGTCGACCCGGGCCTGGTCCTTGCCGGACGGTGAGCTGCCCATTGCTCACCGTCCGCAAGCCCGCGCCTACGGTGGCCGGAAATCCGCCCGGGATTCCCGTCTCCTGCGGCGGCTAGGGGCGAGAGGGCGCGAAACTTGCCTTTCCCTCAACCGTCCCGCCTCCTCCTTCGCGAGCATTACTGCTTCGCAGAAGGAGGTGACGGCTGCCCATGCCCTCTCGCTCCGTACCATGGCCTGAACCAGGGCCGGACGCGAGAGGTCTCTGCCGCCGATCGCCTCCACGAGGACACGGCGGTGCTCTGCCCAAGCCGGGCAGACCTCCGCCGTATGCTCCATCGTGTCCTCCGGGCGATCCACACAGTGGTGACACCCGGACGTTTCCTCCCGCCTTATCCGACACAGGAATCTCCCGAAACTGCCGTGTCCGGTGAGGACCTGCGTCAGGCGGAAGGTGAGGACGCCGTGACGCCTCTCTAGCCACTCCTCAAAGAGGGGACTTATCGCCTCAATCGTGGCGTGCCCCAGGACCAATCCCTGTGGGACACCGCACGACATCTCTTGCCGGTTCCACACTCCTTGGTGACCGGGGTAGATGACGGCCCTGTCCTTCAAATAGGCCTCGACCACACGACAGAGGTAGGTCGGCATCCGGTGATACCGGAGTGCCTCCCTGATGCAACTCCAGGGCAGGGTATTGAAGGCATTGGCGATGTCTAGAGACACCGCCAAGACGACCCCACCCTTGGCAACAGCATTCCCCGTCGTCAGGGCTCGCACACGCATGATGGCGTCCACCGTAGAGCGCCCTCTGCGGAAACCAAACTGGCTCTCCGCCAAATTCGGCCCCACCCGCACCAGCTGGCTGACGAGGCGGTCTGCAATGACTTTTTCAAAGAGCTTGCCCACCTCGTCGAGCAGCACGATGGGCCGATAAGCGGATGGAGAGTCCGCAGGGCGCCCTGCCTTCTTTATGAGGACCAGTTTTCCCGTCTTCCAACGAAGCGGGAACTGGCCCCTCTCCATGCATGCGCTTAGGAGCCCACTAAGTCGAGGCCCGAGAGCCTCCATGGCTCCTGGCCATGGAGGCCTTCCCAGGTATGCCGTCGAGTCCTGGGGCGGTATTTTTGGCATTAAGCCTGCGTACCGCCGCTCTCATTTCTACCTCGGTTACCTCCGGGGCATCGTCATCGTCGGCGGTGTGGTCCGCATCGGGCACCGCAGTAGGCGGAGCCATAGGCGGGGAGGTGTGTTCCCCTCGCGAAGGGAACAGAGCGCTCACCACGTCCTCCACAAGCTGGGGCCGGAGACTCTGCGTCATCGGGGGAGCCCATGGGCGGAGTTTATCCCGCACCACCTTGTACGGGTGTCCCCACGGGTCCCTGTCCAGAGTCCCCAGCGACTCCTCACGGGCCAAACCCCTGGCCCGCAGGATCTCCGCTTGGAGGGCGGTCTTCGCCGCTCTGTACCCCTCGTACAGCTCCGCCTGAATGGCTTCCGTATCCGGAGGTTTGATACGGAGCCTGCGGTGCCTGGTGTACCGGCGTCGCGCAGCCACGCACGCAGTGCGCAAAGCCGTAAGCTACTGCGACCACCAGTACACCTGGCGCGAGGCACGTCCAGGCTGGACCCGGGGCATTGCCACGTCACATATGTCGGACATGGCCTCCCGGAACCACTCCTACTCCTTATTGATGTCGGCAGGCCTGTCCGGTGGTGCCACCCAGGCCTGCACGATCAAGGCTTCCAGGAGGAGCTCCCGGTCCAGCTGCTTCAGCGCCCACCGCGGACCACTCGGGGCCCGTCGGACCGGCGCGTCCGAGGTCTGGGCGGAGACGTCGAACCGAATATACCGGTGATCGGAATAGGTCTCCACCCCCTCCATGACCCGCCAGTCAACAACAACAACACGCGGCGACAAAGCGGGGCTGGCGAACGAGATGTCCACCACTGATTCACCCCGCATCCGTACACACGTGGGGACAGAACCCCGGTTTAGGACGACCAAGCCTGTCTCCAGAGCCCAGTCCTCCACCATCCTGCCCCGTGTGTCCGTTAACCGGGAACCCCAAGCCAAATTCTTGGCGTTGAAGTCCCCGAGGACTAACACGGAGAGGGAACCAAACCCGACGACGACGTCTCTCAACTCCGCAAGGGAGTTGTGGAACTCGGCAAGAGTACGGTTCGGAGAGAAGTAGACCCCTACCACGACAATCTCCCCGAACCGTGCTGCTACGCAGCCCCGTCCTCTCTTGACGGCCTCGAGGGATGGGGTACCGGCGGCGGCCGACGAAATTAGGGTCACTGAGCCGCTCAGCTCCTCCACCCAGTCATCCCTGGGTGGGACAAAGTACGGCTCAGCGACCACGGCGATGTTAATCGACCACTGCGCCATGCTCTGGAGCAACAGATCCTGAGCGGTGGCGCATTGGTTGATGTTCGCCTGGAGGAGACTTAATGGGGCCATTATTGGCACTCCATGTTAGCCCCCTCTTGAGCCTCCTTCCCAGCCCCCTGAGAGGGACCTGCCGCAGCGGCTAAGGTGGCGACGGCGACGACGGCGGTGGTGGAGGCGGCAGCGGCGGTGGCAGTGGTGGCGACTGCGGCGGTGACGGCAGTGGCGGAGGGCTTGCCTCTAGCCCTGGCTTTGGCGGGTGGGGCGCAGGCCTTGCCTCCCATCCGGTGCTCGGCCGGCTTGCCAGCCGCCGCACATACGGCACAGTGCGGCGTGGCGTTGCACGAGCCGGCCTTGTGCCCGGGTAGACCACAGCGTTGGCAAAGACCGCTGCGGTCCACCTCCGAGGTGCATTTCGCTTGCACGTGGTTGCCCACCTGGCAGCGGAAGCACCTCAGAGGTCTGGGTTCCAGCAGTTTAACCTGCGCGGACACCCAGCCCACCAATAACCTTTGGCCCTCTCTGCCAATTTTTTTGGCCGCCGACACGGGGCAGCTCACCGTAACTGTTTGGAGCCCCGCGGAGTCAGGATGGATGGTGCCCACCCTCACCTCGGCAGAGCACCCCCCAGTCCTAATCACCGCGGATCACCTTGTCCTCCGTCACGGAGTCGTCCAGGCCCATGATGCGCATGCTAGCGCACTTGGTGGGCCTGGACACTCGGACCTCGTCCGCATTCAAGGACGCCCTAAGCCTTTCCAGAGCGTCAGCGGCCGGGCCACTGGCCGCACCGGGGACCTCCACCATTCGGGCCCCAGTCGCCGTTATCTTCATCTTTAGGCCAGTGGCAGCGCCGAGCTCCTCGAGGCGCACCACCTCACCCACCTTCGCCATAACGGTCCTATAGGTCGCGCCCTTCTTTTCCGCATCCGGCTGTAGTGTGATCACTATAGCTGCGGAATTCGGCGCGCGGAGCCTAACCGCGGCGGTTCGCTCCTTGCACCCGCCTCTTTTTGGCCGCCCTTTTTGCCTTAGCCGCCTTCCTCTTCTCCCCGGCTACTTGCCATTCGGCATCGGCCGGAAGAGATTTAGGAGGTGGGGGCGGCCGTCTCGCTACCGGAGCCCTCGCCGCCAGGGCTGGGGCTCTCGCCGCCGGGGCCGGAGTCCTCGCCTCTGTGGCTGGAGCCATCGCGGCCCGCGTATTCGCCCCGCCCTTTGGCTGCCCCGACGACCCGGGTTTGGCCGTGGCAGCTGTGGCGGCAGAATACGATGGGGCTTTGCGCTGGCCCGAGGCCGGCTGGCTCACCGCCAACGGGGGGCGCAGGACTATGGCCTTTAGAGCGGAGAAACGACTCCGCAAGGAAGCCATCTCCTGCCGCACCAGGGTCAACACCCGGTCTTCAGCAAGCACGGGCCGCCCCTGCCCATGCTGCTGCCCCCGTGCGGCTCCACTTGGGAGTCGGCTCTTCTGAGCCCAGCCAGGTCCGCTCGGAGCTCCTCATTCTCCTTTTTGAGAAGCTCCATGGCGGCTTTCAAGCGGGCGACCTCCGCCCGCATCTCCGACATGCCGTCTGAAGGACGCCCTAGGTGAAGGGCCTCCGCTGCCGCCACAATCGAGGCCGTGGCCGCGGATATGGCCTGGTCCTTAGAGGACTTGAGCCTCTTCACGGCCACATCCTTGATCAGGGCTAGCACGACCTCTGCGAACCCCCCACACGCTCCGAATTGGAGCCGCCAGCGGCGTCCGGCCCACCTCGAGAAACCTCAGAGGGTGACCCCTCTTCGGCGAGCCTCTCGGGTCGCTGAGCAGACTGGGCCGGGCCGGGTAGCCCGGCCGGGCTGGTCAGCTCGGCAGGGCCAGCCCGGCCTGGCTTGCCTGCCTCCTTAGTGGGGGGCCCTCTGTTCACCACTTTACCACCTCGGGCTCCACCCTGCCGGCTGCAGTGGATCTTCTTCTCCCTCCGCCCGACTCCCTCGTCGGAGGAAGACCCCGAGTTGGGCCGCTTCGAGGTTCGCCTGAACACTCGACTCCTCTCCAACACCACCTTTTGCCGCGAGCTCCCAGAGGTCTCTCCGCCTGATGCAGCGTCGGACTCCGACCTCGCATCACTCTCCTCACCTTGTCTTCCAGTTGTTTTTAAGTTATTTTTTTTCATTCTGTTCCCACGAGTGTGGGGGATCTAAAAAGTACACCTAGGTTCACCCCTGTTCACCCCGGGACCTACGCCCCAGATTTGTTCATTTTGTGATATTATTCTGCGACGTATTATGCAAGGTCAGGGAACAATTTGCTATTATAATTTCTTCAACAATACCTACGTGTAGGTATAAGTATTATATCCAGAAGGTTGATTGATCGGCAGAAATTAATTTTCATTCGTGAACTTTGGATGATAGTTATAGTCCGCGCGCGACTGCTAGTCACCACGTGAGGTATGTGAGCGATGAGACGGGGGAGGTAAATAATGGCGAAGTTTACACAGTCTGCCAGTCTTGTCAATGAGGCCATCTCCCCCGTCTCATCGCTCACATACTTCCGGCGGCGACTAGCAGTCGCGCGCGGACTGCGGACTATGCCATTAGATATTACCTACTTAACATCTCACGTTAGTTTCTACAAAGTAAATGGTTCTATTACCTTTACAGGGCTACTATGATACTCAAGACGCTGGCTGGATAAGCTCCGAAGGCGCCGTTTGGGTGGTTGCCAGAGCTGATGATGTCATCAATGTAGCAGGCCATCGTCTTTCCACCGCAGCTCTCGAAGATGTGGTCCTGCGACATGCTAGGGTTGCTGATGCTGTAGTTGTTGGAGCCCCAGACCCTACTAAGGGGGATGTTCCACTCTGCCTGTATGTAATGAGGCCTCCCCAAGACGGTATGTGATTAATTATTAATCTGATACAAACCTTGCTTAAGAACTTTATAAACTAACAGTAAATTTTACTCTTTTTCATCGTTATTTTGGCCTATTGTTAAGGTTTAATTTATTCAAAGACAGGATCTCAAGTATTGTTTAAAAATTCAGATAAATTATGACCCCCTTTTATTTGAATCTAAACAACCGATTTTATTTACAGATGAAGAAATCGTAGCCGAGAGCACAGTGACTCAAGAGTTAATCGCGTTAGTTCGACATTTGATCGGTCCGATCGCAGCATTCAGGAAGGCAGTAGCTGTTCCTGCGTTACCTAGGACTAGGTCAGGAAAAGCACTCCGAGGAGCCATCGCCAAGTTGGCTAGGTCTCAACTAGTGAAATTACCATCTACGATAGAGGACCCCACCGTATTCGGCGAAATTAAGATCGCTTTGCAAAAATTCGGTTACGCGATTGATGCTCCTGATCCAGAATTGTAATTTGTCTAGAAAAATGTTAAATTAGTTCATACATTCATACAGCACGGCGAAAAGTTTTCATAAATACAGTTTTTTCTTTCTGGCAACATAAATCTTCTTGTACTGTGTTTTAGACATAGACATAATCTCAATGGTTTTAGATTAGAGGAAATAATTGAGAACTATTTTCTAAACTTTTGGCCAAGTTGTAATTTTTATTTACTATTTATTTTTATTACACTGTGATAGAAAGCTAAAACTTTAGCTTTTTATTTTTTTAAATGTAGTTATTGTAGTAATACGACCTACGTACCAAAAATTGTTACGAATAAATAAAGTTTATTGTTCATGTATTTTTTTAGGCAGAACATATTGTTATGGATGACTTTTAGGGGCATTTGTTTGTACTAATTTTATTAATTTCATTGTAAAAGATTTTCATTGAATTAAATGAGTTAACTTGTAAAAATATAAGATTATCATCCAGTCTAGGTGCACTATTGTAAATCTGTTAAGCCCCGCGCGACACCGATTCGGAGTCAAACAATACAAAATCAATTGTGTCTCATTATCTGTCCTTGATCAATTAACCTTATTTTAATGTTCTAGGCACATTTAAATTACATGTTTTATAAGTAGTAGCGCATGAATCCTGCTTGCTCTAAACTGCCCACAACCAGGTTAAATTGAGCGGTCGTGAAGTAAGCGTTATAATCTTGCTACAGTATAAATAAATACCAGGTTTATTTTATATAATTTAGATGTGTCAACGTTACTATTTTACTGTAATAAATTATTTTAGATACCTACATAATTAATTGTAAGATGATGAATGATTTTGAAGAACGATAAATGGACAGGGTACTTATATTAGTATTCATTGGTTTTCTGTTTTATTACCTAACCTTTTCCTCATGGCTATGCTGTACTTGCCCTAGAGATAACTTGGATGGGTGACTGTTCAGACATCAACACTGAAATGCTGTATGTTTTGGCTGTTACTTAAACAAATATTACTGATAGAGCGTCTCAACTATTTGAAGATCGCTGGATAATCCTTATTAGGAAGTTCTTTAACGCGGCTTGCGGTAGGAGTTGACTGGTAGAAATCATCACGTAAGGAAAAAGTGTTATGCTTGTCTTTCTATTATAAATAATAAATATAATATAACACCGTATAACTATGAATTTCATTAGTTTATAATCTATCGGTATTATTTCCGTTAGATTATAAAATGTTGAAAAATTGTGCAACAAACCATTTACAATTTAACTCATTATTTTTCGATAGTCTAGATCTATTTATGGGAAACCGACAAATTGTGAATTCTGGTATCAAACTTGCTTGCAAAGTAACGCACCTTGCGCAAATACTAAATAGCCTGCCCAGCTGCGAGCAACATGGAAGTAGCGCTCCCCGGCCACTAACGCGGCATCGCTCACTTCGGTCGCTCGGCTCGCTCGCGGTTGGTCACAGTTCTAACCTTACCTAACCCATGTAACCCAGTTCACAGTTTTTCGACAGTTTATATGCTAGTTATCATTAATAATACTGATAGATTATAAACTAACGGTTTTCACCTAGTAGTATAGTGCGTTTACTATAACTTGACGCACGACGTTGGTAGCACTAAATTTTGCAGTCTTATTTACAATATTAATAGAGTTCAAAACGGCGGCTGATAGAACAGAACTACCAGTTACATGGCTGCAAAATTCAATACTACTAATTAGAAATGGGTCTAAATTTAATAAGCTGCTAAATTAAGAGTGCTATATTTTTTGTGTCAACACTTGCTAAATCATTTCTGGGATGGTTGTTGAATTTAACAGTCACATCTCTGAACACAGAGAACAATACTACCATAATTAATAAAACAGGCTGTTGGCGGTGGCTCGGCAGGTACTCTGTGCGGCGCTAGCAACTGTTAATTTTGTGTTCAGTCTTCATCAACTGATATATTATCAGTTGATGATGACTGAACACTGGACTAGACTGGATCTCTGATATAAACTTTGAAGGAAATGAGAATTAATTATATATTATTAACAATGGTGCCGATTCCCTTGTTCACAAATAAAACTAAATTTAAGTTCAGTGCATCTTTTGTATTTCAGTAAGAAAAGGACAGAAGATAAATTTTATTTTAGTCCTGTCAAATTAATCAGTGCTTGACGTAATTTTAGTAGGCAAGTTTTAAATCACGTCTAAACTTGTACGGAGTAGTGACAGGCGCTGATTAATTTGACAGGACTAAACTAAAATTTATCTTCTGTCCTCTTCTTAATGAAATACAAAGAAAAAGATGCACTGAACTTAAACTTAGTTTAGTTTGTGAACAAGGGAATTGGTACCAATATGTGTTAAATTTTACGGTTGCTAAAAATAACTACTTATTTTAAGTGTTAATTATTATTAGCATTTAGCAGTGTTATTATTTTTTAACGATAAGGCTATCTCTACTAGGTACTAATCTCATCACGCGTCAAGATAAAGTGATCGCAAAAATGTTAATACAGAGCCATCTAGCACGAGTATTTAGAAGCTCTCATAAAGTTGTATGTGATTCGATATTAGGTATATCCGGTCAGTTTGTACTTATAAATGTGTACAAATAACTATATCTGTGATCTGATAAAAATAAAACAGAGTGCAATGCTGGATAATGTCTTCATTATTTATTCAAAATTGGTAACAAAAGCGTATACATACGCCAGTTTCAATAACTTATACAAATCCTATCGTATGTTTCCACCGTTTTACAAAGAAAAATAAATTCAAGCACTGGTGAACTTGTAATTTTCCTTTCAAAATCAAATTATTTATTTGCGGTAGGTATAAATAGATCTTCCCAATAAATATAAAGTTTTCTGTACAAATGAAAATAGATACACATCCATTTAATCTGATCAGATACAAGTTTATTGCCGGCAAAATAATATAGTAAAATAACTGCTTTAGTTTGAGAAATAGGAATATAAATTTTGCACACCTTATTACCTAATAAGGTGTGCAAATATTTATATTATTGTTAATCTAATATTAATAATTAATAAAATAACATTACAAAATTATTACACTCAAAACCCTTTGCGTGGTTTTCTTTTCATAATTTCATATCATTCAAAGTTGAAAGTTGCTGTGGCTGTTTTGATGACAGCTGCTGTCAACGTTAAATACGATTTACGATTACGAGTGACGCATCGCGGGGTATCGCCCTTCTTGGTTCGCAAAATAAATCGAAATAATTCCATCTGTCGGGTTTTATTGAATACCAAAATACTAATTACGGTTTCCCTAACGTACAGCAGGTATTATCCTTGTAGTTGGAATGTCCATATCGTGTCAGTAAAGGGTGAAACTGTGTGTTTACGTGTAATTGAAAAACCGGCATAAAAAAGGTAAGAAAGCGCTTTCTATTTCATACATTTTCTCTTATTAATAGCTAAAATAGACAGCGTTCAAGTAACTTTGAGTGTATTGTAAAAGTTATATTGAATATAGAGCTCTAAAAAGTATTTTCGGTAAGTGAAATAATGTACACAACATTGATTGTCATATTTATATGTACAAAAAAAAACCAGTTGTGCGTAAGGGTGTACCCTTACGTTACGTCAAGATAATAATAGATAATGCGATAACTTCAGTTTTTTAAAAGATAGCTAACTAGTATTCATGATATAATCGTTCTAATCAATATTTTCATTTCAAATTTAGTTTTAATTTCCTCATTATAACTCAATTCAATAAAAGTAATTGAATGTGCGTTAGGCGTTAGCTATGTGTCCAAACAAATCCCTTAATGATTCATTTCCATGTATTGAAAGTATGAAATCATATGAATGAGACAGATTGTTGTTTACCATCAGATTATAAACCATCTATTGAATCTTTTTTCTCTTGTTTAACCTCCTGAATTCTATGAATGAATGTTTTTATTACAGAAGTAATGGTCAGAGTTAGCTTAGGCCTATTTCTCAAACTAAAGCAGTTATTTTACTATATTATTTTGCCGGCAATAAACTTGTATCTGATCAGATTAAATTAACAAGGTATGGGAAATGTGTGTAGGCAGTGTTCAGCCCATGTTGCAGCAAACTAATGCACAATGTTTCCTCACAAGGCACTCTAACATTAAATTCCTTTACTTGGTTTCTTTTTCTTCTTATATTGAGTAGGCTTGGGATTACTAACCATTGTACAGTCAACTGTGTATCCATGGTAACAAATTGACAATGATACAACTCTTATTTCAGACCAATAAGAGAGGTTTTCCTGGTCAAGCGTTACTACTGACCTGTGGTTGATTGTAAATTATTATACAAAGTAGTGACTATATTGCAGATGTGGAAAGCATCAACTAATGTGGCTCCACCAGAGCTTGCTGAGGCGGACGACTGGGAGACTGACCCTGACTTTGTGAATGATATCACAGAGCATGAACAGAGATGGGGACCTGGAGGAAGGAATGTGGAGGCTATTGAGTAAGTACATGGATTTTGTTTTGGTTTTGAAAGCCTATTTGGGTCTATTGCGAAATATGATGTTAAGTGATTAGTGTGATTGGCTCTTCTTATTCAGTAAAACCAATCACAGCAGCTTCAGTGTATTATTGGAATGATCAAACATAATTATTACTAACTTAATATAAAGACATTGATTTATAGATATTGATTCAATATTGATTTAAAGCCCGCACACTAAGTGCTAGTCACTGCTTGAGGTATGTGAGCGATGAGACGGGGAGGGCACGATTGACAAGATTGGCAGATTGAGTTAACTTGCCCTTTGTCTATCTAGCAGGAGTAGGAGCAGTGGTGGCCCAGTGGTAACGGACGCGACTTACGAGTCGTAGGGTCGATCCCGGACAGGCGCTTTACTTTGTGTAAATATTACCACTGCTCTCAAAACGGTGAAGGAAAACATTGTGAGGACCGGCATGGCCTAGAATCAAAAATTCGAAGATGTGAGATCTACCAACCCGCACTGGGCCCGCGTGATTGGATTACGGCCCACTCCCTCTCGCAGAGAAGAGGCCTGTATCCCAGCAGTGGGAACATTATAGGCTGATTATGTGTAATATAAAGACAGACAGGTAGATTATTAAGACAAAGAATTTATGAATATAGTAGAAATAAAGTGTAGGAAGAAAGAACTGCACCAAAACATCATAAAAAATAAGAATTGCATATAACACCTTTAGTTTTCTTTACACAATAATTATTTCATAAAATGTATGTTACATAACACTGTTGGCTTGCAGGAAACCAAACCAGTTCTAGTATTACCAAATAATGTTTTCCTTAATTTATATATAGGTATTGGTAAACAGGGAAAATACAGAATGTAATAGTTTTAGATTTTTTTATTGGGTAAAAAATCATTTAGTAAAGTGATAAGATATTTTTTTTTTGTTTTTTTTTTCTCAAACATATAAAATAAAGGCTCAGACACGCTTGCCACTAACTATGGCGTGCAACTATTATGATTGGTAATAATTAACTTCAATATGTTATCATTAATTTAATGTAAATTCAACAAACAATAATAAATTATAAATGTCAACTGCAAAAATAAATAAAAAAAGAATAATAGTGCATAAAATCATCAAATCATCATCAACGATGCTTATCCTTTTAGTCAAGGCGATCCGATGCGTCTTCCAATTTATTGTAAGTCCTAGAAAATTCTCATCTATTGTAAGTCCTAGAAACTTGTTTGTATTAACTGTGTCAATTGTAATGTCATTGTATGTTATGTCAAGATTGGAACGAGTCAATGTGCGCTGGCTATATGCAATTAGTCTTATTTAAATTAAGTTTTAAATTATTATTGTCTAACCATTCTGTAGTTTCTTTTAATGTCAACTCAACTCAACTCAACTCAAAGCATTTATTTCAAATAAACCAATTACAGGCACTTTTTAATTGTCAAGGGTTCGGTCAGTCAGTCAGAAAGATGAAGCTAGTTGCCCATTCCAAAGCGTAGTAGGTACCTATGGAGAAGAACGGGCAAGAAACTCCAAGGACACTCTTTTAAATCAACGTATTATGGTTACAAAATATTGTTACATCATTCATTTTGAAATTATACATGTGAGAACGATGCAAAACGTAAAAGCGTCCGTAATAAAAAGATTACAACAAAAACAAAAGCAATTCAAAAATTAAAGTTAAAATAAGCCGTGGCAGCTAAGAGATGACCAGTCTCTACTGACGGCGCCCGTTCACGAACATGACGCGTGGATCAGCACCATTCAGCTCAACCATTTTGAAGGGAGCTAAATGATCCAACACGCGCCACCATCAGCGAGACATTAGAGTGAGCACGACATACTCCCAGCCACCAGGGCACATTCAAGTCAATGAAAGACGTATCCAGTAAATGGCAGCATCATAGTACATAGTACTCACATAACAATGTGCTGTGTAATTATTATTTATGTCCTCTTTATAAAAATCTCTTTGATTAAGGTATTGTTATTTTACTGTCATCTGCGAATAGTATCATAGTATGTTTGATTGCCATTAGAAAGTTATTAATGTAAAGTGTAAAAAGCGGTGGCCCTAGTATACTGCCTTTTGGAACTCGTAGATAACGTTACTCTCATCCGATTGGAAGATTTCTTCTCTTTTGGTGCTTACATTATTTCTGCTTATTTCCGTTATTTGTTTTCTGTCGTGAAGACACGACTTTAAGAGCTCAAGAACATATCCTCTTACCCCGTAAGCTTCAAGCTGTTTTAGTAAAGTACCTATTACGAGGGTGACACTGAAAGTTCTTAGAAAATCAAAAATTGAACAAACTAGCAAGTTATTAGTTTTATTATATTTTTTGAAATTGTGTCCATTTACATCAATACATCGCTGCATCCGATGGAACCACTGAGAAAAGCACTTTACCCACTCGTCCATAGGGGTCTCTTCGACGGCATTTTGAAGCGCAGGCACTGCTTCCTCGGCGTCCATAAAACGATTTCCTCAAAGTTTTTCTTTTATTTTCGGAAATAAATAAAAATCGCAAGCTGCGGGGTCGGGGGGGGGGGGGGGGGTCGAGGGCGGGTCCGAATCTGCTGATAAGTCACTCTTTTGTCTGTCTCTATTATACGCCGCACAACACTGAGGTTATCTTCAGTCGCCGCCGTAGAAGGCCGTCCCTCACGCAAATCATCGGTGAGATTAGTGCGACCACGTTTAAACTCAATAAACCAGTTGTAAACAGGGGCAAGAGATGGGGCTTCATCGTGAAAGGCCAATCGAGTCTATCATAACTTTCTTGTTGACTTAAATGACATCGAAAGTCATAAAAAAAACATTGTACGAAAATTTTCTCGCGTTAAATTCATGCTGACGTGACGACACAGACAATTTTCAATTTGCCGCCAAATCGTAAACAAATGACAAATGAATAAAATACATACACAACAATATTGGCAATGAAATCTATTTTCAAAATTTGAACTGTTTTTTTTATTATATCGTTTACAAGTGGCCTGTTCTAAAAAACTTTCAGTGTCGCCCTTGTATGTTGGACATAATCAAATGCCTGGGTCATGTCGCAAAATATCGCATACACTGGAGTATTTTTATACATATTTATCATTACAGTATGCAAAAAGTCATAAATAGTCATGTTAATTGTCTTGTTTTTCCTAAATCCTTTTTATGCGTTGCAAAAAATTATTCGCTTCCAAACATAAATTGAGTTCTTTATAAATATACTTTTCCATTATCTTTGAGAACAAAGGTATTAATTAAATCGGTCTGTCGTATTCTATTAACTCGCTATCTTGTTTTTTGAACAATGGCTTTATTACCGATTTTTTAATAAATACCTTCGCTTATACACAAATTTATAATGTAACTTACGTAACATAATCAGCCTATAATCCCACTGCTGGGACACAGGTCTCCTCTCTGTGATAGGGAGCGTCTTCATATATAATTCGTATAATCAATAATCTATCAAAAGTTCAAAGGCACTTTTGAACGTCAAACTTTACAAAAAAAAATATAATTGATTCTAGTCGCCCCTTCCAAAAGGTAGTTTCGTATGGAGAAGAATGGGCAAGAAATCCGCTATTATATGTGAAGACGATGCACATACAATAAAATTACTATATCACAAAAGAATTAAAAATGAAGCAATGACATATAAATTAATTATATGATAGATACATGGTGCTCACATATTTATTATAAACATTGTAAAAATACGTTTTCCAAAAAAAAAGTCCCTCGGATTCGTGACGCGTAACAGCCAACTGTTCAAGAACACAGTATGCTTAAAAACTGTGCCTATTTGAAATAAATAATTTGACTTTTAAAATAAAAAAATCAAAATCAAATCAAATCAAAATGATTGTTTCAATAACTTAAAACGTTTACCTTAGGACATTACGGAATTTCCATTTAAGTAAGAAATATACTTGTGTTAGGAAGTTCCGCTCTTCCACTAGTTACGACTTGCAGTATAAGCTATTGAATAGACATTCCATTTTAGTAGGTATTACAAAAAACGTGATTTATATCAAAAAAAGAAAAAAATATAATGAAATCAAAAACAAATCAATAACTAATTATAATAGATGCACTGTCGTGCGGAGGTGTGTATGAGTGCGTGCGCGTGTGTGCATGAGTGCGCATTTGTGTGTGTGTGTGTGTGTGTGTGTGTGTGTGTGTGTGTGTGTGTGTGCGTGTGTGTGTGCGCGAGTGAGTGTGAGTGTATGTGTGTTTAACGATAGTATATAGTATATATAAATACGATATGATGTATGTTATTACTTAATTAAATAAGTAAGTAAGGGAGAATAAAGGCCTACATACTGGCGCGACTTGTCGCGCGACACAAAGATACTGCATGTGGCACTATAAGCGGTGCCGTTGTGACGTGTCGCGTGTCGCGCTTGTTTGTAAGAGTCTTAACTCTCAAGGCTCCTACATACTGGTGCGACTTGTCGCGCGACAAGTCGCGCCAGTATGTAGAAGCCTTTAACCGGAATAAAAACTTTTTGACTTTAACTTTCTATAAATGCAAACACATGCGATTTTGTGGGTAATTAGTTAAATGACGCAACATTCAAAGACACCACACGTAGATATTTTTGCTATTTTTGGCAGCTGTCTCCATTAATAATTTGACCTCACTACTATGCGTGCCCCAACTCTTTTGGTTTCTTTAAGTGTTTTAACAATTAATAAAATTAATTACTAATTATATTAATTAAAAAAAATATGTAAAAAATAATATAATATATACTATTTAAATAAATAAATAAATCATCTAATTATTAAAAAGCAATAACAATACTATCTGACTAAAGTTTTTATTGCAGTGACCGACCATGACCTTTGGAGGCTTTCATTATAAAAATAACTCATTCATTATAAAAATAATTACAATACAATGGTGTGTTAGGCTCTGGGTTGTGGAGGTCAGATAGGCAGTCGCTCCATGTAAAATACTGGTATTCAGCTGTATCCGGTAAGACTGGAAGCCGACCCCAGCATAGTTGGGAAAAGGCTAGGCAGATGATGATGGCGTGAAGTATGGAGGTCAGAAGGAAACACGTCCGTTCAAGACAAGCGTTTATTACCAACTACTTACATAACAATGTTGCTTACTACTAATTACATTTATACACTTCACCGGGGGTGAAAGAAAAAAAAAAAACTATAATCGAAGACAAGCAAATCAAAGGTACCTTTTCTTAAAGACTTACTTACTAAACAATTTTGTCCTATCTTTATGTATTATATCTACCTTATCATTTTTAATTATCTTTACATTAATGCCTAAATCTTCCAACACTTCAAAAGGTCCATCAAAAACACAGTCTAATTTACGAGTACATTCATTCTTAACTAAAATAAGGTCATTTTTCTTATAAAATACAGGATTACATGATTTATCATAGGTATTTGTCTTTTCTTTTTTCCATACAAACTACCAAATTGTTTCTTGCATCTCTTTATATCTACCTTATCATTTTTAATTATCTTTACATTAATGCCTAAATCTTCCAACACTTCAAAAGGTTCATCAAAAACACAGTCTAATTTACGAGTACATTCATTCTTAACTAAAATAAGGTAATTTTTCTTATAAAATACAGGATTACATGATTTATCATATTTTTTTTTTCCATACAAACTACCAAATTGTTTCTTGCATCTCTTAAAGCTACTTGCAACTTATATTTTAAATCTAAACAATAATCATCAGTATTATAAAGTGGTTCTACATCCTGTTTTAAACTGTTTGACAAACGACATTGGCGCCGATTCCCTTGTTCACAAACTAAACTAAATTTAAGTTCAGTGCATCTTTTTCTTTCTATTTCATTAAGAAAAGGACAGAAGATAAATTTTAGTTTAGTCCTGTCAAATTAATCAGCGCTTGATGTAAATTGACGTAATTTTAGTAGGCAAGTTTTTAATCACGTCTAAACTTGTATGGAGTAGTGACAGGCGCTGATTAATTTGACAGGACTAAACTAAAATTTATCTTCTGTCCTTTTCTTAATGAAATAGAAAGAAAAAGATGCACTGAACTTAAATTTAGTTTAGTTTTTGAACAAGGGAATCGGCGCCATTGTCTTCCAAACACAAGTTCATATGGTGTGTATTTAGTTTGCGTGTTTACACTAGTATTAAAACTAAAACACCAGAATGGTAGCCAATCTGACCACGATAGGTACGCATTATTACAATAAGTTCTTAAAAATGCTCCTAAATGTTTATGGGCTATCTCTAGGGAACCGATTGATTGATGGTGGTATGCAGTGGATGTTAACTTTTCTACTTCTAATAGCCTACATACCTGTCCCATAACTTGAGAAATAAATTCTGTTCCCCTATCCGTAGCTATAGATTTCGGAATACCGAATCGTAAAATAAAATTACTCACGAAAGCTTTGACTACAGTAACCGTTTCCTTGTTGGGTATCGGATATGCCTAGGTATTTTGTCAACTCGCATTATAGGGTTAATATATCGATACCAGAAGTATCAATTAACGTAAGGGACAAAACACGGTTTTTCAGGAGAGCCAAAAAACTTTTTTTTTTTTTAAATCTGTCTATAACTTTTTGCTGTCTGCTCCAATTTTAATTGTGTCTAGAGCAAAGTTTCTTAGAATTTCGTATTCTTTTAAAACGAAAACGTAAACGAAAGATTTACGAATGCCCAGTGGTTTAGAATATAGCATGTCCCTTACATTAAAAAAATATGTTTAATAAGAGCAAACAGCAAAAAGTTATAGACAGATTAAAAAAAAAAAAAGTTTTTTGACTCTTCTGTTAAACCGTGTTTTGTCCCTTACGTTAATTGATACTTCTGGTATCGTATACACACAATTGCACGCAAGCGGCCGTCGCGAGCGGCTCAGTAACCCTAATTTCGTCGGCCGCCGCCGGTACCCCGTCCCTCGAGGCCGTCAAGAGAGGATGAGGCTGCGTAGCAGCACGGTTCGGGGAGATTGTCGTGGTAGGGGTCTACTTCTCTCCGAACCGAACTCTTGCCGAGTTCCACAACTCCCTTGCGGAGTTGAGAGACGTCGTCGTCGGGTTTGGTTCCCTCCCCGTGTTAGTCCTCGGGGACTTCAACGCCAAGAATTTGGCTTGGGGTTCCCGGTTAACGGACACACGGGGCAGGATGGTGGAGGACTGGGCTCTGGAGACAGACCTGGACGTCCTAAACCGGGGTTCTGTCCCCACGTGTGTGCGGATGCGGGGTGAATTAGTGGTGGACATCTCGTTCGCCAGCCCCGCTCTGTCGCCGCGTGTAGTTGACTGGCGCGTCATGGAGGGGGTGGAGACCTATTCCGAACACCGGTATATCCGGTTCGACGTCTCCGCCCAGACCTCGGACGCGCCGGTCCGACGGACCCCGAGTGGTTCGCGGTGGGCGCTGAAGCAGCTGGACCGGGAGCTCCTCCTGGAAGCCTCGATCGTGCAGGCCTGGGTGTCACCACCGGACAGGCCTGCCGACATCAACGACGAGGCGGAGTGGTTCCGGGAGGCCATGTCCGACATATGTGACGTGGCAATGCCCCGGGTTCAGCCTGGACGTGCCTCGCGCCAGGTGTACTGGTGGTCGCAGGAGCTGACGGCTCTGCGCACTGCGTGCGTGGCTGCGCGACGCCGGTACACCAGGCACCGCAGGCTCCGTATCAAACCTCCAGATACGGAAGCCATTCAGGCGGAGCTGTACGAAGGGTACACAGCGGCGAAGACCGCCCTCCAAGCGGAGATCCTGCGGGCCAGGGGGTTGGCCCGCTAGGAGTCGCTGGGGACTCTGGACAGTGACCCGTGGGGACGCCCGTACAAAGTGGTGCGGGATAAACTCCGCCCATGGGCTCCCCCGCTGACGCAGTCTCTGGCCCCAGCTTGTGGAGGACGTGGTGAGCGCTCTGTTCCCTTCGCGAGGGGAACACACCTCCCCGCCTATGGCTCCGCCTACTGCGGTGCCCGATGCGGACCACACCGCCAACGACGACGGCGACGACGATGCTCCGGAGGTGACCGAGGTAGAAATGAGAGCGGCGGTACGCAGGCTTAATGCCAAAAATACCGCCCCAGGACCCGATGGCTTACCTGGGAAGGCCTGGGTCCTGGCCTTGGAGGCTCTCGGACCTCGACTTAGGGGGCTCCTAAGCGCATGTTTGGAGAGGGGCCAGTTCCCGCTTCGTTGGAAGACGGGAAAACTGGTCCTCATAAAGAAGGCAGGGCGCCCTGCGGACTCTCCGTCCGCTTATCGGCCCATCGTGCTGCTCGACGAGGTGGGCAAGCTTGTTGAAAGAGTCATTGCAGACCGCCCCGTCGGCCAGCTGGTGCGGGTGGGGCCGGATTTAGCGGAGAGCCAGTTTGGTTTCCGCAGAGGGCGCTCTACAGTGGACGCCATCATGCGTGTGCGAGCCCTGACGACGGGGAATGCTGTTGCCCAGGGTGGGGTCGTCTTGGCGGTGTCTCTAGACATCGCCAATGCCTTCAATACCCTGCCCTGGAGTTGCATCAGGGAGGCACTCCGGTATCACCTACCTCTGTCGTGTGGTCGAGGCCTATTTGACGGACAGGGCCGTCATCTACCCCAGTCAACAGGGAGTGTGGAACCGGCAAGAGATGTCGTGCGGTGTCCCACAGGGATCGGTCCTGGGGCCGCATCTGTGAGACATCGGATACGACTGGGTGCTGCGCGCCGATCTCGGCGGCGGCCGAATTAGCGGCACGCGGGGTTGCGACAATCGTCGAAAGGATCCGGCAATTGGGACTCGAGGTGGCCCTGCACAAGTCCGAGGCCATGTGTTATCATGGTCCTCGGAACGCGCCAACTTTGGGGTTCCAAATAACGGTAGGAGGTGTTTCTATCGGCGTCGAGTCGACGATGAAGTACCTGGGACTCGTCCTCGACAGCCGGTGGAATTTCGTGGAGCATTTCCGACGTTTGGCTCCCAAACTGGAGCGGGCGGGCGCTGCATTGAAGCGGCTCCTGCCCAATCTAGGGGGTCCAAACGCCTCCTGCCGGAGGCTCTACGCGGGGGTCGTGCGGTCCATGGCCCTCTACGGGGCTCCTGTATGGGCGCGCTCTCTGGCGCTGCGGCCAGCCCGCCGGTTGAGCGCGGCCCAAAGGGTCATGGCCATCCGGATGGTCCGGGGATACCGCACGGTCTCCTGTGAGGCAGCGAGCCTCCTTGCCGGATTGCCGCCATGGGATCTGGAGGCAAAAGTCCTCGCGCACGTATGGGAGTGGCGCGAGGAGGCGAAACGCCGGGGCGTAAGTTTGCTGCCGCGAGAAATCGCGGCACAGCGGACGGAGCTCCGGCGGGATCTCATGGCGTCATGGAAAGTACGATTGTCGCAACCCAGTGCTGGGCACGCCACGATTGCGGCGATAAGTCCCCTCTTCGAGGAGTGGCTGGAGAGGCGCCACGGCGTCCTCACCTTCCGCCTGACGCAGGTCCTCACCGGACACGGCAGCTTCGGGAGGTTCCTGTGTCGGATAAGGCGGGAGGTAACGTCCGGGTGTCACCACTGTGTGGATCGCCCGGAAGACACGGTGGAGCATGCGGAGGAGGTCTGCCCGGCTTGGGCAGAGCACCGCCGTGTCCTCGTGGAGGCGATCGGCGGCAGAGACCTCTCGCGTCCGGCCCTGGTTCAGGCCATGGTACGGAGCGAGAGGGCATGGGCAGCCGTCACCTCCTTCTGCGAAGTAGTAATGCTCGCGAAGGAGGAGGCGGGACGGTTGAGGGAAAGGCAAGTTTCGCGCCCTCTCGCCCCTAGCCGCCGCAGGAGACGCCCAGGGCCCGGGTCGACGGCGCGTTGTATTCCACGCGCGCCTCAAAGAGATGTCGTCAGCACATATAGTAGGGGTCCACTAGGGCCGATGCCTGCCGGGGTCGCGGGAAGGTACTTACAGGTCACCGAGGCCCCCGCAACACAGGCAACAGGAAGGAATACGGGTGGGTTTTAGTCAGTAAGAGTCTGACACACCCTCCCGCTCCGCCCAGAGCGGGAGAAGTTATTTGATGATTTCCCACCCTCAAAAAAAACAAAAAGGTAAGGGGTGAAAGACTAAATAATAAAGACTTACTTTATTTTTCTAAGAATAAAAAATGTTAGTGTCCGTTAAATCATTTTTTTTTTGTCATAAATCGTTTTACGCAGTCCAAAAATTTGTACTGTAAGGGACATTTTTTCAACGATAGAGTAATTTTAATAATACCAATCAATAGAGCTGGAAATTCTGAATCCAATGATATATGTAACTCATTTTCGCCAAAATGTCCCTTACGTTAATTGATACTTCTGGTATCGATATAACAATTTCCTGACTCATCCCTGTCCAAAGGTCCAACCAAGTCGAGGAAAACTTTCTCAAAGGCAGCTAATGCTGTATAGTCATGGGTTGTCTCGTATATTAACGTTGTTACATTTTCTGACACATCTCACATTTACTTATAAACCTAAGAATATCCATATCTGAACCTGGCCAGTAATATTTTCTTTTAATGTTACTCGCCATTCTATTCATACCCGCATGACCACTGTTGGGTAATAAATGATAGTTATTCATAATAAATTATTTTTCCTTTTCATCATATATTCTTTCAATTCCTCTCAAAACACATATTCGGGGTCAAATTCCATCGTTACTGATTTTAATTCTACGCTAGGCAAAGTACACAATTTAAATATTTCAGAAAATAAACCACAAATCTTTTTGTATGTAGCATTAATTAACTCTATTTCCGATTCCTTTGTTAAATTACTTAAAGTAGAAAATAATGTCTTTCTTTTGTTTAACAATATCTCGGCAACTTACCTTTATATCTACTCTGGCTTTTTTTTATGAGATATTTCCGTACTTCTAATAAATCTTCATATAATTCAATTAAATCGCCAGTCATAATATATAGGTACAAAACATTATAATATCTGTAATCAAAATTAGCACCATAATATCATATTTCATTCATTACAATGTTATTTATTCTAACTCGAGGCACTTTCATTCAATGCGCAGATATAAAAATGCTGAGTCGGAATTCTACGTGCTGCGGTACTGCGATTCGCAATCTATTTATAGAACTTAAAAATTAAGATTATCAATAAACTTACGCGTAACTCGGCGTAATACACTTGAACGCACCCTTTTTTTTTATAACCGCACCTCACTTTTTTTTTTAACTCACTTTTCAACACTTATGTAGATACTCACGAATCTTCTCTCGAATTGAACTGACTGCTATCAAACATCTTCTTCACCATGAGCGTGGTCTCTCCTTCCAGATTTTTTTTTTTTTGGTGTGGGAAATCATCACATAACTTCTACCGCTCTGGGCGGAGCGCGAGGGTGTGTCAGACTCTTACTGACTAAAACCCACCCGTATTCCTTCCTGTTGTCTGTGTTGCCAGGGGCCTCGGTGACCCATTAGTACCTTCCCGCGACCCCGGCAGGCATCGGCCCTAGTGCACCCCTACATTTCTGCTAACGACATCTCTTTGAGGCGCGCGTGGAATACAACGCGCCGTCGACCCGGGCCTGGTCCTTACCGGACGGTGAGCTATCCATTGCTCATCGTCCACAAGCCCGCGCCTACGGTGGCCGGAAATCCGCCCGGGATTCCCGACGCCCAGGGCGTCACCTGCGGCGGCTAGGGGCGAGAGGGCGCGAAATCTGCCTTTCCCTCAACCGTCCCGCCTCCTCCTTCGCGAGCATGGCCTGAACCAGGGCAGGACGTGAGAGATCTCTGCCGCCGATCGCCTCCACGAGGACACGGCGGTGCTCTGCCCAAGCCGGGCAGACCTCCACCGTATGCTCCACTGTGTCCTCCGGGCGATCCACACAGTGGTGACACCCGGGGTTTCCTCCCGTCTTATCCGACACAGGAACCTCCCGAAGCTGCCGTGTTTGGTGAGGACTTGCGTCAAGCGGAAGGTGAGGACGCCGTGGCGCCTCTCTAGCCACTCCTCAAAGAGGGGACTTATCGCCGCAATCGTGGCGTGCCCAGCACTGGGTTGCAACAACCGTACTCTCCATGACGCCATGAGATCCCGCCGGAGCTCCGTCCGCTGTGCCGCGATTTCTCGCGGCAGCGGGCTTACGCCCCGGCGTTTCGCCTCCTCTCCTTCCAGATAAACGATGCCGCATTCTTCTCATAAATGCAGAATCCACTTGCTGGTATATCTACTTCTTATGCCCTTTTATCACTTTCTTGTAAATTAATGCAAGTACCACAATAACCATCAGCACGAGGAACGTAGTAATCAGAATTTTATTAAACTTAATATGGTACTCTTGTTCAGAATCACTCGCACTGTTAATGCCTCCCGAAGCGTTTTGGGCGATGACAACTTCCTTTTCTTCAATTTTGGAGTAACTTTTCCCCATTTTGCTTTCTTTTAACGTCTTGTATGACACAGCTACAGTCAATCACACTCGTGTCCATATTATTCACATCGTAAAACATTATAACTTTGTGCACCGAGGCACACAGGAATCCGCCTTGTTTGCACTTTGCGCCCACTATCCGATAGCTCGCAAGCTCAGTTCCCGGAACGCGTATGGCAGGGTCGCCATGAAGTATGGAGGTCAGAAGGAAACACGTCCGTTCAAGACAAGCGTTTATTACCAACTGCTTACATAACAATGTTGCTTACTACTAACTACATTTATACACTTCAGGTGTGTTAGGCTCTGTCTTTTGTATTTCACTCGGTATATCGGTATTTATAAGTTTTAATATTCGAGAACGGCGTCAAATTCAAGGTCTATTAGAAAAAATACATGGTGTGCAGCTTAGATACGAGAATCGAACCAGCAACAGTAATTCCCATTTTCACTAACACTAGGCGACACCTAAATTAAACCTAACCAATATTATAAATACGAAAGTGAGTTTGTTTGTTTGTTACGTTTTGACGCTAAAATGGCTGAACGGATTTGGATGAAGTTTGGCACATGGGTAGACCATGAACTGGGTAAGGACATCAACAGTACTTAATATATTTTCAACTTTCGGCACTGAGCCTAGCATTGAAAATTCAACAGTGCGCATTTATTTAGGTACTGTTGAATTTACATTAATGTCTCCTAGTATTAATGAAAACCGGTTTTAGTCCCTTCTAACACGTTTGAGCCCCACCGGACACTCAAGTATATGTATTAAGCTTACACATGTCCCTTTTCTCTTGCTGGTCTATCCAAAAGTTAGTCATCGGTAAACCGACACCTGCTATCCGGCAGCCTGAACATGTCAAGGAGCTAAGCTTAGGAAGCGTCCCCGCCGTCAGTGCCAATGCCCTGTAGTATCGCCCAGACAATGCTAATTATAATAAATTGATATTAAACCAGGGAAAGGGAAGCGTGTGGGCGATATTTTCTTTTATTCAGTGAATCACGTTACTGGAAAAAACAGAACGCATGTTTATGAATGTAATTTATTTTAACACTGCACAATATTGCGCCTGTATCTTCCATTTCAAAGAGACCCCAACAGTGGTCTGGGTCCCAACAGTGGGAACATTAAAGGATGATTATGCACAAGCCTATGATTAATTCTCCGAAGGTGTAGGCGTTATGTTAGAAGTCCTATGTAAACGTGGGCAAGCCTATTGTTCATACTCCACTGCGCTCGTCCTTGCAACCATTCTAAAATAGAACAACACGCCTGTAATTTCTTTTTCACATTGATTAATCGTCCTTTCAAATATACAGGTTTGACTTTTGAGACGGGGCAGTAAGGGCAGCTACCTTAAACATTGTAGCTTCAGGAAAACAGTCTTAGAAGACATTCCTTAAGTTTTTGAGACATTTAGATCTGCATTCACAGATTTTGAAAAAAATGTATAGTCAGCAAAAAAATGGGCAGTTTTCACAAAAACTTTTTTGGTGCCAATCGATCCTGTTTCTTACAGGTATTAAAAACTATTAGACCAACAGAGGTTTGAGTACTAGAAAAGTCAGAAATCTCAAAAACTTTTTCCATAAATGTATGGAAAAAGTTTTTGCGAAGAAACTACAAACTTACCTTTTTATGATGGACAGATTAGCCGAAAATAAACAAAAAAAATAAACTTCGAACAAATACGCGTTATACATTTATTTGCTTTAAGAACAAGATAGTTTGTTGTTTGTGATTTCCGAGAAGAAAATGACCTCAAATAATTTAGAACTTTCACATTTTTATGGGAAACGCGTTAAAAATGCCTGTTCGCTGCTGTCAGGAATCGCAAAAAACCTTTGTATGGGAAAAGTTTTTTTAAAAGCAACAATGTTAATATTGTTCTCAAACCAAATTAAATTATAATGCGTATTCATTCGAAATTTGAAGTTCATAATTTTTTGTTTATTTTTTTATTTTTTCCATCGTAAAAAAGTAAGTTGGAGTCTTATTTCCTACAAAATGTACGGGAATATTTTTTTTGCAATTTATGACTTTTGTAGTACTCAACCTCTGTTGGTCCAATATAGATTTTTGATCCCTGTAAGAAACAGGATCGATTGGAATCAAAAAAGTTTTTGTGAAAACTGCTCATTTTCTTGCTGACAGTACATTTTTTTTTAATCTGTGAACGCAGATCTATATGTCTCATAAGACCGTTTTCTTGTAGCTACAACAGTTAAGATAGCTTTTTTTTGGATGGGAAATCTTCAAATAACTTCTCCCGCTCTGGGCGGAGCGGGAACCCGGTGTGTCAGACTCTTACTGACTAAAACCCACCCGTATTCCTTCCTGTTGCCTGTGTTGCCAGGGGCCTCGGTGACCCTTTAGTACCTTCCCGCGACCCCGGCAGGCATCGGCCCTAGCGGACCCCTACATTTCTGCTGACGACATCTCTTTGAGGCGCGCGTGGAATACAACGCGCCGTCGACCCGGGCCTGGTCCTTACCGGACGGTGAGCTACCCATTGCTCACCGTCCGCAAGCCCGCGCCTACGGTGGCCGGAAATCCGCCCGGGATTCCCGACGCCCAGGGCGTCTCCTGCGGCGGCTAGGGGCGCGAAATTTGCCTTTCCCTCAACCGTCCCGCCTCCTCCTTCGCGAGCATTACTGCTTCGCAGAAGGAGGTGAGTTAATAGCTGCCCTTACTGCCCCGTCTCAAAATCCACCCTTTATATTTATCAGCACTAGAACAATCTTAAATACTGACGTTCTCTACAGAGCGTCTAGTAGTGCTTGTGGCTAGGTAATAACAGCCGCACGGGTCGATCAATCTGGTTAAGCTATGCTTGCCGCGGTTGGTCCGTTGATGGTTGACCATCTCCCCGTGCCTCGGAAAGCACGTTAAGCCGTTGGTCCGGGCTCTCATTCGTGGATCTTTGACAGTCGTTACGGGTCTTCAGAAACCCGAAAGTCTGACAACCAGTCTTACCAAGGGGTATCGTATTACCCAGTTACTGGGTTGTGGGGGTCAGATAGGCAGTCGCTATGTGTAAAATACTGGTATTCAGCTCACCCCAACATAGTTGGGAAAAGGCTAGGCAGATGATGATGAGAGCGTCTAGTGGTGCAGAGTAGAAGGTGATAGACCACGCGGGAGGTTACCGATGGTGGACTGATCAAATTAAATCCGCGGTTGGAGGCCCTGTTAATGAATGCGCCGACTTTCATCTTCGTGTAACAGAACCAGATCAAGGGAGGTCACACACACACACACATAATCAGCCTATCGTTCCCACTGCTGGGACACAGGCCTCCTCTCTGTGAGAGGGAGTGGGCCGTAAGTACCACGCGGGCCCAGTGCGGGTTGGGAGATGTCATATATCTCCGAATACTTGGTTCTAGGACATGCCGGTTTCCTCACGATGTTTTCCTTCACCGTTTTGAGAGCAGTGGTGATGAAATAATTTACACAAAGTAAAGGGCCTGTCCGGGTTCGAACCGACGCCTTACAACTCGTAAGCCGCGGCCGTTACCACTGGGCTACCACTGCTCTCACTACACCTGCGGTCTGTACGCCGCAGGTGTAGTCTCCTCGGGAACGCGACCGCTCCGTCAAGAGCGAAAGAAGAAGACAAAATATATTTATCCAAAGTTGGAGTCATTATTCATCACAATTAATCATTTACTCTTAAATGACTTTGATTCATTCCATTGTTAGAAATATTTATCTATAATTTAAAATGTATGTTTATTTTCAGTATGGCGAAGCTAAGAGAAGAAGTATTTGAGGCAGATTCACAGTCGAAGAAGAAGCAATATGAGGCTGGGCCTAAACCTTCATTTGGGTTCGTAATATACCAGAACAAAAAAAAAATGGGCAATTTCTATTCAATTATTCTAGTCAAATGAGCTAAACACATCGCTTTCTGAATTCCATATAATTGTACTCATCAGCAAATTATATTATAGGACTTTCTCTACATTTAAGTTTTACTATCTTAAATCAATCTTTAAAAAAACATATTATTATGTTATATTAAGTTTTAAATCAGACTTAAAAATGTCATTTATATATATTTTTTTAATGATATTTATTTCTGTAAATTGGTTCCTAACAACACGTTTGCACGTCAAATAATTATTCGTCGTATTGATTCATGAATCCACATAGATATTCAATAAGAATGTTAAACTATATTTCAACAGCTATGGAGGAAAGTTCGGTGTGCAACAGGACCGTATGGACAAGTCTGCCGTCGGGCACGACTATGTCGGCAAGACTGAGAAACACGTGTCGCAGAAAGATTATGCACAAGGTAACCTTAATTCTTCTTTAATCATAAGGATTATTCTGTTGAAAGTCAGCAACAAAAGTTTAACAATTTTGAACATGAACGCACTCAAAAGTTTAACAATTTTGAACATGAGCGAACTCACGCCTTCTTCCCATGGGGGTAGGCAGAAACTATAGAACACCACCTGCTACGCTCCTTACATTCTTGCAACCGGCGTGCGTGCATGACTAGGGGGGTAACCATCACCTCTTATAGCAGTATTATTTCAATATTACTTCAGCGTGAGAAAGAGATGGAGCTATAAGTCCTGTATAGCTTCATCACTTTCCCACTGTAAAGTAATATTATAATAATACTGCTATAAGAGGTGATGGTTACCCCCCTGATGTATGAACGTAAACGAAGCAAAACGAGTTTAACAATTTTACTTTTACATATTCTCTAAAATGATACATTACTTCATTGCCGTCATGAAATGCTGAAAAGCAGTTTGATACATTGATTTTCAGCATTTCATGCAATAGCTACGAGTAACTATTTAAGTTTTAAATCAGTTCAGATATTTCATGAATATTTTGCTTAGTTAAGATTAATAAAAACAAATCGGGTAGGCTGTTTCAGCGACGCAGCCTTAGTAGAGTACACGAAACGTATTGTGCTAGCACGCACAAGACGTTTCAAACTCAAACTTTAAAAAGCATTTATTTCAAATAAACCAAATACAGGCACGTTTGATTTGTCAAGGGGTCGGTCAGTCAGAAAGATGAAGCTAGTTGCCCATTCCAAAGCGTACTAGGTACCTATGGAGAAGAACGGGCAAGAAACTCCACGAACACTCTTTTAAATTAAAATATTGTTACAAAAATATTGGTTACATCATTCATGTTGAAATTATACATGTGAGAACAATGGAGAAAGACAAAAGAAAAGTGTCCGTAATAAAAAGATTAAATCAAAAACAATTGAAAAATTAAAATAAGCCGTGGCTAGAGAGTATAATAAGCACTAGTGCTTGTACTCTACAGTACAGGCCCTGATAAAGATATTTAAAGAAATACATATACACAAGAAACATTTTTTTACATGCTAGCTGCCCCCGCGGTTTCACTCGCATAACTCTCGATCCCGTGGGAATATAGGGGAAAAAAGTACCCTATGTCCTAATCCAGGGCATGGTCTACCCATGTGCCAAATTTCATCCAAATCCGTTCAGCCGATTTAGCGTGAAAGCGTAACAAACAAACAAATAAACAAACTAACTCACTTTCGCATTTATAATATTACACGGCTGCAGTTGCCGATTTCAAATCTTTGTTGAACCACAATCGGTCACATACATCACACGTGTGTCCAAACTCGTTCTTGATGAACACGGACTTGAACCGGGCTGTAGCCGAATTCCAGTGCCTACGGTAATCAGACGCACGCGTAATCTGCTCTAACTGTGGTCTTGTACTGTTACTGTCGGGTGTAGCCTGGCTCCATCTGGTGGAATTCGATGAGCTGGTCTCGTTCTCTGCTGCTATTGCAGCCACAGCAATATCAAATAGCGGTGCTTGAGACTGCCTTACGCCGGTTGAACCCGCCACACTCGTAAATGGCTGTGCAATGGTTCCTGCGCTTGGCTCAAACTAACGCGTTCCTTGTGGAGATGAGCACGTTCCGCCGAGGTCAAAGCGGGTCGTCGAGGGCCAGAATCTTTTTCTTTTGCTTCGCGAGCTCTTGCACGCCAGTTTTGTACGTTAAGTATCGCAGGCGGTGGCGCCACAGTAGAGAAATCGTCAAATTTCTAAACCACACCTTTTTAAACTTCTAATAGTCATAAGCAGTGATAGGAATAGGTAGTGCCTATTTGCCTAAACTTCGAAGAACAGAGACAAGAAACGAAGACTTCCTTAGGACTAACTTTTTTTCCGAGACATCTGTCCCGAAATTTCGAGACAACACATAAATACATTTAAAAAAAATGTTATTTGGAATAAGTAATTCGTCTATATTTACCTAAAGTTTGCGACTAGATATATCATAATAAATAACATACACAGTCGTTACAACCATAAAATTTTCTGAATTTTTTTTTGGAGAACATTTTGTAAATGACTTGTTGATCGTAATACACCATGAATCACAATGTTTGAATAAGAAGCCGTACACGTTTCGAAGTAAATATCTTCTTTCTAGCTCACTCTCGGCTACGTTTAATGAGATTTCTAAAGTTCAAGTGTAAAAAAGGCATTATATGTAACACATAATATGATTTAAAAGAGTGTCCATGGAGTTTCTTGCACGTTCTTCTCCATAGAGACCTACTCTTTGGAACGTGCAATTTAGCTTCACTTTTCTTGGACTGACCGACATTTGACTATTCAAAAGTGCCCGTAAATGGTCTATTTGAAATAAATGCTTTGATTTTGATTTTATCGGTATTTAAAATAAATAAATAATTCATTTATTTGCCAGAATGTAGGTATACAAAGTGGTATGATCTTAATATTAATGAGGTCCCTTTACATTCTACCGTTATACATGATGTGCAAATATTTAGTTACAAATGAAAATACAAATACTTACCTTTTTTTCTTTCATCTTAATGAAATATATTTCTAAAGTATATTTAAAAATGTGCATGATATTAAAATAATTGCATAATAATGGTATCACATTATCACATTTTACGGCAGCGCGTTTCGTTATCTATTCTTAGAAATTACAAAAGGTAACCGCCATGGTCGCATACCTGTGCGGCGCGGGGAGGGTCTACATACCCCCTCCCCCCCCTACTCCTTACCGCCCCGCGTGCGCGCAGTTTACCTTCACTTCAATCCTGTACTTCGGTTTGTTAAGTGCGCATCTTCCTGTATTGTTTTTGTGAATATTGTTTTTCACCCTCGCTCGTTTTTTGGTTCATTGGATCTTCTTAATACGACTACTTTGGCTTGAATTTATGGATTACGATTTGCTGCAATAACATTGTTCCTGTCTGTCTACATCAAATAATACGGTAAGTCAACATTTATTACTTTTTAATGTTTTGGCTAAAGTTATTTATTTTATTTCTTGTAGGGAAACAAACAGTAAGTTAGATATAAAGAAGAACATTAATGTATATATTATTTTATCTTAAACTAGCAATTTGACAGTCTAGATTGATATGCAATTGTATGAACTTGATATTTTTTAGTGGAGTTTTAAGATAATTATTGTGTATGAAACGTAGTTAAAGAAAAAAAACATACGCATTTAACTTTTGGTTCAAATATAAAAGTGAACTTCAATACTACCAAGCATAGTAATGTTATATCTTTGGTGTCATAAAGAATTGCTAAGGTGGACGAATTCTATCAAAATATATTATTTTTCTGGCCGGTTCTTTTAATATTTGAACCAAAAAGGAATATGTCTTTTGCGCATTGACTAAAATGCGAAAAAAAAATTTCAATAACAATGATGTTACGCGTGTTCATATTATCTAACCGTTTTTCTTTATTAGAGCGTAAAATGAAATAATAAAATCTTTAAATCGATACAATCGATGCACCTAGCTGGAATGCGCGCACCTCTCCCGCTTTCCTTTCCACCTCCCTGTATCTATAAAGGTTCGTTATTCCTTTTGAGGCATGGAAAACTTAAAATTTTATTTTATTTTAGGTACTTGCCATCGTACATCTTTTTGGAGACCAGTAAGATTGGAGATGGCGAACAAGCCTAAGAAAGCAACAGTACAAAGTTGGATTGGACTTCATCCTGAATTATATTACGACCCGGCCAGTAATTTGATTTACTGTTCTAAGTGCGAGAGCAGTATAACAGCTAAACTTAGTAGTGTCAAGAGGCACGTTAAAGGTCCGAAACACAAAGGGACAAGTAAAAAACCAAATGAAGAATTTTATTTGGACCTATTACAATTTCTCATATTATGTAATATACCTTGGATTCAAGTAAACAACCCCGCTTTCAAAAAATTCTTCCATAAATATATTTGCTGCAATTGTACAAATCGACAAAAGCTTCCTGAGCAATCATTGGTGAGAAAAGTTTATTTAGATAAGATTTTTAAAACTAAAATAGACTCGATTTATGAACAAATTGCAAATCAAAAGCTGTGGGTATCTTTAGACGAGACAACTGATTTTTTAGGCAGATACATGGTACATTTACTTGTAAAACCTTTAAATGCGATCACACAAAAACCATTTTTAGTTGCTTGCAAAGTACTAGAAATTGTAAATGGGAGCACAATTGCCCAATTTGTAATAGACTGCTTTGAAAATATGTGGTGCGATTTGTATGAATCCAAAGTAGGAGACGTTGCTGTATTATGCACTGATAGTGTAGCATATATGCTAAAAGCGGGACGTGTGCTGAAAAATTATTTGCCCAACATGATACACGTCACTTGCTTAGCACATGCACTGAATCTCGTGGCAGAAAAAATACGATACGAATACTCAGATGTGGATGAATTAATTTCAAACGTAAAAAAATATTTTTAAAATCACCTAATAGAGTGCGCTTGTTAAAAAACACCTTTCCCCACATGCCGCTTCCTCCAGAACCCGTTATTACAGATGGGGTACTTGGTTGGAGGCAGTGTCATATTATGCAAAATATTATGATCAAATTAAAACAATTGTAAATCTTTTAAGAAGTTCCGACGCGCTATCTATTAGGTGTGCCAAAAATGTTCTTCAAAAGGAAAACTTGAAATCGGACTTGGACTACATTGAGGAATATTTTAAAGATATACAAATTGAATTAAAGAAATTACAAAAATCGAATTTAACTCTAACGGAATCCTTTGAAATATTTGATCACGTGAAAACTGTGCTTAGCTGGTGTTCATCTGAGCTTATAAAAATAAACTCGTAAATGTCATGGACAGAAATCCCGGTTTAGATAAAATTAGAGACATATGTGAAGCAATAACAGCAGGAAAGGATGAGCGATCATACTATATGTACGCGCCTTTAACCTCAGTTGATGTTGAAAGGTCATTTTCAACTTATAAATGGATTCTTAACATAAAAAGAAATCGCCTGACAGTTGAAAATATAGAAAAAATTATAATTGTGTATTTTTAACTTAGATGACTCATCTGACAAAGAAAATTTCGGTTCTGATACTGAACTTGACGAATCGAATCACGATGATTAAATTAAAATCGTTCTTTATTTTTTATGGTATTTGTAACACAAATAAAGATTTTCAAATTCTTAGCAATTTTTGATGCATCAAGTTCTTTATCAAAACCGAACAGTTAGTAGTTCAGTATTAAAACTGATTGTCCTAAATGCTTCAAATATTAATTTGTAAACTTCAAAGGGTAATTTGTACTTTGATTTGAGTAAAAATTGCATCCCTCAACGTCAGTAAAATAAATATGACATAGATATTTAAAGATAGATAAACATAAATTTGTTTCTTAAATCTTTCCTTCTGTACATTTTGTTTCATGGTTTCCAATTACTTCATATTTTAAAATAATATAAATATACATATATTTGTTACAACAATATTCTATGTGTTTTATTTTTCCTTTAGAGCCCATTTATTATTTAATGAACCTAGAGCGATATCGACCGGCGATTTTTGAGCATTTTCTTTCGTTTTTTTTTTGCATAGAAATCTCCAAAAATCGCCAGACAATATCGGTGGTGTGAAAGGACCCTTACGTTTTTTTTTTTTTACTAGTTAATGCCCGCGGCTTTTCCCGCGTGTACTATTGTTTTTGTATCCCATGGGAACTATACTTTTTTTTTAATAGGAAGTAGCATATGTGCTATTCCACACCTTAATCTATATCACTACCAAAATCAGCATTTTCAGTGGCATTGAGTAATGGACATCTATACAAACTATCACATTTATAGACAAACTTTAGATAAATATAGACGAATTACTTATTCCAAATAACACATTTTTTTAAATGTATTTAAGTGTTGTCTCGAAATTTCGAGACAGATGTGCCGGAAATAATTTAGTCCTAAGGAAGTCTCCGTTTCTTGTCTCTGTTCTTCGAAGTTTAGGCTAATAGGCACTACCTATTCCTATCACTGGTCATAAGTATGAGTTTTATGTATAACACCTACTATAACGTCGTGAGCTCTGTCAAATGTGACCACTGCCGCTCGAATCGATCAATTTACTGCTGAGTATTCGTTAAATAAACAGCGCGCCATGGTAAATAAACACAGCGCGCAATGGTAAATATACACAGCGCGCGATGGTAAATAAACACAACGCACGATGGTAAACTTAGTTCCAAATGCTTCGTGCTGGGTGCGATAACAGCGCCATTTACGACAGCTACATATGCACTACCGAGTAAGGGCTTCTATCATTTGAATTATGGTAAAATAATACGGGTAGGTGGTTACTTCCAATGTAATACTAATAAGCGATCTTGGTATAACATATTTCGTTACATACGAGTAATATGGTGGCAAGTGACCGCCTATGACCGAAATGAAAGAAGTTTCACGTCAAAACTGAGTGTTGATCGTGTTTTGTTGCCGACCGTAAAAACGATAAAATATGAGTATTAATGAGGGTTTTCTTCCTAAAAGTGTCAAAGCGCCTAAATTTTATTTAGTCGTGACTGAATGATGAACGTCATCATGTATTTTAAATTGATTGACGAAATGGAAGACCTCTTCTCTAAGTGGCGGCAATTGGTGGTGTGAATTTTTATGAAAGCCCTCATTGTGTGGTATTACCATTTACTTAGTATGTTTTTTCTGCCAAGTTTATCTTTCATTTACATCGCCAAGTCTCTGATATGCTGATTGAGTTAGGATCACAAAATCTACTGTCAATTTCAAGTTTGCTGTTATGACTAGAGATCGGGTATTCACCTAAAGTTGAGATGTTGGCTAATATGGAATGCGCTTTTGTATCGCAAAATCCCGCGGCTCTGAGAATACAAATTTAGGTTTCTGATTATAGACTCGAATGTATATTAACTTACTTCCAAATGTTAGCTTATATGGAATGCACTTTTATATCGATCGTAAAAATCCCGCCCGCCATTCCCGAATCGACATTAAAATAAATTTTGTTTTTTCTGACTACATATGTATGTAATTGGATGCATATGTACCTACTTAATATTATGATGTAAAGTAGGTAGAAACATTAATTTTAAATAAACATGCAATCCAATAATCGCGGGTTTTTTTTTAATAAATATTTTTTTAGAAATCGCTTCCATACTATACACCGGACTAGTTATGCATTCCCGTTGTTCGTGGCCTCTGTTAAAAAAAAAAGATTTTTAAGAAGCCGCTTCCATACTTTCATAGCGAAAAATTAACTTTAGGTAAATATGCATCCGAACATCCGATCTCTGGTTATGACTGCGTGCCAACGAAGAACAGCTACTCGTTTTACGTATGCTTTTTTTTTGGGTGGGAAATTATAAAATAACTTCTCCCGCTCTGGGCGGAGCGGGAGGGTGTGTCACACTCATACTGACTAAAACCCACCCGTGTCCCTTCCGTTGCCTGTGTTGCCCTTTTGTACCTTCCCGCAACCCCGGAATGCTGGTCGGGCAACCCAGCTTCATTTTTGATCAATAAAAGTGCACTTTCGAAGGCGCCCAGTCGCACAGCCACACGACTGGTTTCTAATCATATGAAAACGCTTCCGAAGATTGTCGCCGACATTGGTGCCGATTCCCTTGTTCACAAACTAAATAAAATTTAAGTTTAGTGCATATTTTTCTTTCTATTTCATTAAGAAAAGGACAGAAGAAAAAAAATAGTTTAGTCCCAAATTAATCAGCGCCTGTCACTCAAATTAATCAGCGCCTGTCACTACTCCATACAAGTTTAAACGTGATTAAAAACTTGCCAACTAAAATTACGTCAATTTACGTCAAGCGCTGATTAATTTGACAATACTAAACTAAAATTTATCTTCTGTCCTTTTCTTAATGAAATAGAAAGAAAAAGATGCACTGAACTTAAATTTAGTTTAGTTTGTGAACAAGGGAAACGGCACCAATGTCGCCTGTAACCGTTTTCATAGAGTTACATTAAAACCAGTCGTGCCCGCTGCGGTCTGTCATTGCGATTGGGCGACGGTTGTCGCTGCGGCTTGCTGTACGTAAGGCGCAGGTGATTTATGGATGTGGAGGATTTTAGTGACTTTTAAATCTGTTATTACGCCTTCATATAATGCAAGTAAGTTAGGCAAAAAATGTATGTTAAACTAGAACGCATACACATCAATTCTTTAAGTGAATATTTAAGTATTGTAGTAAAATACTGTACGAAATAAATTCATGAAGTAATGTTTACCCACGGAATAGAAAAAAACAGTGGAAGTGCCACGCAGCTATCGCGCGTGTGTCACAATTATGCGGAGCTCCGCAACACCGGCTCAGTCGCGGTTAGCTACTTGATCTGATACGACGTCTCGAACGTAATGAAAAATATTACTAACATGCCTTATTGTGCAATTTTTACATGCAGAAATGATAGCAGGACAATAAATGTATCTTGCAGAGATGTATCGTATCACCGGTTTGTATAAAACTATTATATATTTCAATAAAATTGTTTTTATTGGCAAAACCATATTTATTACTATGTTGCGAACTAAAAACTACCTTATGTCCATTGTTCAAAGTCTAAATCAACTTGCTCGCTGTCTTAAATATCATCGTATACATTCTAGAAACTCCGACGCTACTTGATTAGGGATGGGACACATTCAAATAGTTAGGTATCGATAAAATAATAAAATATGTATTTTTAAACTAACTTTACTGAACTGAAATAAATAAAATTACGAGAAATTAGTATCAAATTATGCGTAAATGAAGTCCAAAGTCCAAAGTGGAATATAGTGAAACCTTATACCTTACCATGACATCTTATGTACTCGTAGTGTTCTTCTCGTTTAATTAAAAGAAATGGTTTGAGTTTGAGTAGGTACTTATATTCTGACAAATAAAGCAATCATTCATTCATTCGCAGCTGGACGTAGGCCTCAAAAATAAGTACCTAATACTAATAAAGCATGTAAATATTTTAGTTTTCCCAAAGATCCTTTTACCAAAGAGAAATAGATAGAAGCTACGGGAAGACAGAATCCAGTTCTGTCTTCCCGTAGCTTCTATCTATTTCGAAAATCGCCGTCAAAATCAAGTACAATCTGTTCAGAGCATTTTGATGAAAACAATTTACAAACTTCAAAAAAAAAAGGCTACAGATTTTCAAATGATAACGCAATTCCTATTCATAAAATTTGGTCCATTACATAAGATAAAGGATTTGAATATTACATTGTACAAACATCGACATTAAATTATCGATATCTTGTCCCATCCATAGCTGAGTAGAAAAATAGATAACAGGTGCATACAAATATGACATCTATTTCAATGACATTAGCGTGCTAAATAGAGTAAATTGGTTACAGCGCCCTCTAGCGTTGAATAGCTGAACTCGTTGTTGATTGCTCTAATTTGATTGTTAGATGGAAAAATGGTCTTCATTGATTTTGACATGTAAAATAGAAAACAACGTTCATGAGTTGTAATAGGACTTAATTTTGAACAATATTAAATAAACTTTTCGCCTGTTGCATTTATAATTCGTAGCCAATAATATCACCGTTTTCTGTGTATTGCAATGTACATTTTAATTTGCAACTGTGTGAGTTTGGCGACACTGGTTCCCGTACTAAGGAAGTCTAAGGGCACTTCCACTGTTTTTTCTATTCCGTGTGTCTACCCGACGCATAAAAAAACGATATTACTTTCAAACTATTTAAGATATTTTGATGTTTTTTTTTTGTATGAACAGACTATTTTATTATTTATAATTCTGTCTGTGATTTTTTCAAATGCTTATATTTGCGACGTACATTTGTATGGCCCAGGTTAACGGCGATTACTCGACACTTCATCGATTTCTTTATTCACCAACTACCATTTTCCCCAGGCTTCGGCGGCAAGTTCGGCGTGCAAGCGGACCGCATGGACGCGTCGGCCGTGGGGCACGACTATGTGGCCGAGGTGCACAAGCACGAGTCGCAGACCGACTACGCGCAGGGCTTCGGCGGCAAGTACGGCGTGCAGACTGATCGGGTGGATAAGGTGAGAATATAATAAAGGGTCATTTACAAGGAAAATATGTGTTTTACCTGTTTAAATTTTGTTTAAGAGCGTTCATCCCGCGCGAGCTGGCGACGTTGCATTTTTAGGGTTTTCGTGATTATTTTATTAAATTTAAATCAAAGTACTATTTTTTACAGTTATTTTGGTATTTTCTCATACAATTTTACATATTGTCAATTATATTCTATTAGCATTTTTATTTGTATTATGGTTAAATATTTTTATTTACTGTAGAGTAAATTTTGAAAATAATGATAAAATACAACAATCTAGTGCTTGGCTAAAAATAAGATTGTACTTTGATTTAAATTTAATAAAGTAATCACGAAAGCCCTATAGCAATGCGACGTTGCCAGCTCGCGCGGGATGAACGCTCTTAAAGGAAGGAATTACCAAGTCTGAATTAGGGCAATAGCGATTGTTTAGCGTGTGTTAGATTCCTGCACAGAAACCATTTGATATCCTATATTTAACAGAATATACTTATTCCGGATCTAAGACCGAGATCTACAAAGACTTTACTCAAGCTAAGTACATCAAGCGTTTCATAAGAATATAAACCGTATTCAATAAACAAATAATGTTCATATTCCTACAAGATGATATGATCAAACCTCTCATGCGAGTACAAACATCAATTTTAGGGAATAGGTTAATATTTTATGCGCGTCGAAAATAGTAGTTTTTTTTTAACAAAATTATCAATGGTAGCATTTCCAGCATCTTGAGAAAATCTCACAAAAAAAAAAATATCATGTTCACATTTACTTTCCCACTTACAGTACTTCGTCTATTACCTATCAAAAATTTGCCAACTACTTTTGAATTAAGTCAATTTTACTATTCGCAGAGCGCAGCCGGCTGGGAGCATAAAGAACAAGTGGTGAAGCATTCCTCACAGAAAGATTACTCCCACGGCTTCGGAGGCAAGTTCGGCGTACAAGCCAATAGTCAAGACGCCTCCGCTGTGGGTTGGGACCACAGGGAAGACGCGCAGCATCATCAGTCACAGAAAGGTATGTCCTATGTAAAGATTATATAAAGATTCCTCTCACGACTTCGGAAGTAAGTTAATAATAAAATCTGACAGGAAAGACCCCTCCTCTGTGGGCTGGGACCACAGGAAAGACGCGCAGCATCATCAGTCACAGAAATGTATGTCCTATGTCAAGATAATACAAAGATTACTCTCACGACTTCGGAAGTAAGTTAATAATAAAATCTGACAGGAAAGACCCCTCCTCTGTGGGCTGGGACCACAGGAAAGACGCGCAGCATCATCAGTCACAGAAATGTATGTCCTATGTCAAGATAATACAAAGATTACTCTCACGGCTTCGGAAGCAAGTTCATAATAAAATCCGACAGGACTGACACCTCCGCTGTGGGTTGGGACCACAGGAAAGACGCGCAGCATCACCAGTCACAGAAAGGTATGTCTTATGTAAAGAAAATACAAAGATTACTCTCACGGCTTCGGAAGCAAGTTCATAAGAAAATCCGACACGACAGACACCTCCGCTGTGAGCTGGGACCTCAGGAAAGACGCGCAGCATCATCAGTCACAGAAAGGTATTATCCTATGTAAAGATAATATAAAGATTTCTCTCACGGCTTTGGAAGCAAGCTCATAATAAAATTCGACAGGAGAGACACCTCCGCTGTGGGTTGGGACCACAGAGAAGACGCGCAGCATCATCAGTCACGAGAAGGTACTTGAGAAAAGTATTTATATCGTAAAACCCTATGTGTTAATTCAGGTTACAAACTATATTTGTGCCAAATTTCATCGAACTCCGGTCAGGTGTTTTTGCGTGATTGAGTAACAAACAAACAAACTGATTTTCGCATTTATAATATTAATTAGGATGATGAACCGGAACGAAACACTAAGTACAAACTTTCACATTTGTAATATTACTAGCTGCGCCCCGCGGTTTCACCCGCATACCTCTCGATCCCGTGAGAATATCGGGATATATCCTAATCCAAGTATACTATGTCCTAATCCAAGTCATGTTCTACCCATGTGCCAAATTTCATCTAAATCGGTTCAGCCGTTTTAGCGTGAAAGCGTAACAAACAAACTCAGTTTCGCAATTATAATATTAGTTAGGTTTAGTTAGGATAGAAGGATAAGTCCAGGTTTTCTCACGATGTTGTCCTTCATCGATGTCGAAAACTCCTGATCAAGAACTCTATTTAAGACGCTGACAACACCTAAACCGCGGTCACTGTTGGATTGCATAGAAAAGAAAGAGAAGCGCGATGACACAATGCTTGTAATTTATTGCAAAATATCAAGCAATTATCTATTTATTAATTATTATTTAATAATCTATTTACTCAAAATTGAGTTGAGTAATCGAAAATAAAAAACAACCAAGTTCTGCATTGAAATAAGACGTTCTTGATATTAATTAAATACGTAACGTATGTTTATATTTAATACTGATATTTTGGATTAGAACTCAACTTAAGAGGTTAGTTTAACGTTAGTCTGTATCGAGTTTTTTTCAAAACGTGTTTCGGTAACAACTAAGTTCTGGGAAATAGGTTCAAAATTAACATATATTTTTTCCACTGCCACAAACTATACAGATTTGGCAATTTTGTTTCTTAAGAGAAGCAATTAATTATTTTGGCCAATTGGGTCTTGTCAGCGCCTTAACATACTTATTTATTACAAATTGCCAAACTTCAGTGGGGCCCTCATATATCAAGCCTAGCGGGAAGGCTCCCTTCGACTGCTTACGCCGTCAGGAAAGTAAGACACTGACATTGATACAGCTCGGTTAGTCTATTTTAGTTATTTCCATAGCGTTATGTCCTACGATATTTTGCTGTGGGGCATAGCCGCTGACATTAAAAATATATTTGTTACCTCGATGGTCCTAGTTTTTTATGTGTGTGTGTGTGTGTGTTTTTTTGTTGTTGTTGGTATAGTGGTGTGCTAGCTGACATATGCCTAATAATTTAATGTTTTAAAATTATTTTTGCATACTATTGTATATATATATTTTTTCTAATTGAACAAACAGCTGTGCTGCTGGGGAGTTTGTTGATCCACTTCTTCTTCCCAGCTAAAGCACTAGGAAGTGGTGAAGGGTGGGCGTTTTGGGGGACTGTCTCATGTAATTTTGACGTTCGAAAAGTGCTGATTCTCAGCCTAATTTGAATAAATGACTTGATTTTGACAGACTACGCCATCGGTTTTGGCGGCAAGTACGGCGTGCAGACAGACAGACAGGACGCGTCTGCGCTGGGTTGGGACCATCAGGAGAAGACACAGGCTCACGCTAGTCAAGTGGACCATAAGAAGGTATGCCTATGATATGATTTAAAACTTTGTAAAACTAACGTTTTTACCTAGAATTGTTGAGGTTCAATGTATGATGGTGTGCGAGACGCATCTAAAAATAATGTTTACATAGCTTAAGGCGCTGACAAGAGACAAATGACCAAAGTTGGCTTGTCTTAAGAAAAATGTTTGCCAAATATGTATAGTTTGTGGTAGCGGAAAAAATACATGTTAATTTTGAACATATTTCTCAGAACTTGGTTGTTACCGCAACACGTTTTGAAAAAAAAAATCCTGATACTAATTAACGGTAAACTAACCTTTTACCTTGAGTTCCAATCAAAATACATATCTGTATTTCAACGTAGGTTACGTATTTAATTAATAAAAATAACGTCTTATTTGGATGCAGAAATTTGCTGTTTTTATTTTCGATTACTCAAATCAATTTTGAGTAAATAGATAATTGCTTCATATTTTGCAATAAATGACAAGCGTTGTGTCATTGCGCTTCTCTTTCTTTTCGATGCATTTTGACAGTGACCGCGCTTTAGTACATATAGTCCGCGCGCAAGTGTTAGTCACCGCTTGAAGTATGTGGGCGGTGAGACGGAGGAGGTAGACAAAAGGCAAGTTAACTCAGTTCTTGTCAAACGCGCCCTCCCCGTCTTACCGCTCACATACCTCAGGCCACTGCCTGAGGTATGTGAGCGGTGCTAATTTATAGCCCGCACGCAAGTGCTAGTCACTACTAGCACTTGCGTGCGGGCTATAAATTAGTATCGATAGTAATAACAGTGCTAATGGGGCCCTCAGACGCACATTATACTGTGTGAGTGAAAGGACAAGACAAGCTCCTTTGTTTAGCTGCCATTTTCAATTCGTTTCTTTTGTGGGCTATGATGTTTACCATATTTCAATAAGTATAATATAATACATGATCGAATAACCAACTCTATTTGCGCTACTAAAAATGCGCTTTTTGTTGCGCGTCAATTGTTGTCTAGTGAATTCACCAAAAATGGTAGGAAATTATCAAATAACTTCTCCCGCTCAGGGTGGAGCGGGAGGGTGTGTCAGACGCTTACTGACTAAAACCCACCCGTATTCCTCCCGTTGCCTGTGTTGCCAGGGGCCACGGTATCCCTTTCGTACCTTCCCGCGTCATCGGCAGGCATCCCCCCTGGCGCCCCCTACACGTGTGCGGACACGTAGCGCCGTGGCCCCGGGCCTGGTCCTCACCGGAGGCGAGCTACCCATTGCTCACCGACCGCAAGCCCGCGCCTATGGTGGCCGGAAATCCGCCTGGGATTCCCGACGCAACAAATCACACTTGTTTTTCTATTCCACCAAAGCCTGATATTGTTAATGACTCAATCCTTCTATTTCCCAGGGTTTCGGCGGCAAGTTCGGCGTGGAAACAGACAGGGTTGACAAGTCCGCTCATCGGTTCGACGAGGTGGGGAAAGTGGGCACCAACTACACCAAGCAGAAGCCGGACATAGGCGCCGCCAAGCCTTCCTCTATACGGGCCAAGTTTGAGAACATGGCCAAGGAGAAAGAACAGGTGGGCTTATGTTATTTTAGTAGTACAGTATTTTTATCTCACGAAGTGACGCGCGCTTTACTTATGGTTACCAAGTGTACAAACACGCTGTGAATGTGTGTGTAAGCGCAGGAGCTCTCGGTACCGTGCGAGACGATGGCGAAGTCGGAAGTGTGTGCGTGCGTGTGTTATGTGCTGACGTTACTCGTCTTCACGCACACATTCACAGCGTGTTTATACACTTGATCACCACAAGTAAAGCGCGCGTCGCTTCGTGAGATAAAAATACTATGTCAGAAAATATTATAAACGATTATTTCCTTGGAACCAAAATAAATTTGGTCGAAAAACTTATAGACTTGTAATCGTGATTTAGACGGTGCGATTTAATTGCCTGTGTACTATAAGTTGAAGCAACAATAAAAATTGCACCATACGTACAGTGTTTAGACGAGGTGAGTCATAATATGTTGCTTCAATTTTATTGTATGCAGAAGGCTTGCTCCATTTGAGCCGTAGTGAGAGGTGGAATGTGACGTTAGTCTTTTTCGTGGTTTAGCAGTACATACTGAAAATGAATGAGCTAGTAGTTTTAGAAAGCTTTTAATTACTTTTATTAGAAAAGCAACAATTACATCAAAATCTATCTATCAAATAACTTCTCCCGCTCTGGGCGGAGCAGGAGGGTGTGTCAGACTCTTTACTGAATAAAACCCACCCGTGTTCCTTCCGTTGCCTGTGTTGCCAGGGGCTTCGGTAACCCTTTCGAACTTTCCCGCGACCCCGGGTATTAAGACTATAATTTGTTTTACAGGAAGCGTTACAGTCGGTGCAAAAGATAAGGCAACAGAGAGAGGCTATTGACAAAGACTTATCACAAAAGGTATGCTTTTATTCATATTCAATTCATAAACATTCACAAAGATTTTTTTTTGTCTATTAGTTAGTTTTAATGATGGTCTGGCAGTTTGAGTACTTTATGCGGCCTCCCTAAGTTTTGAGTTGACCTGCATGATAACTGACAAATGCGTGCACTGACTGGACAGGTCCACTCAAGTCTGTGTGGTTCTTTCCTCAAAAGACCATTTCGGACACCAACCTACATCGTCCTCAAATGATCTGACCAAGATAATGTCCGGATATACACATTGATGAAATTTATTTATGCAATGACATGAATATTTACTCTGTGAAGTATTATTTTAATTATTGTAAATGTGAAGACTATGTGGGTCATTGTTTAATTTTGTTTTATTCTCAGTTAGTTTTTAACATGGTGTGACAGTTTGAGTATTTTTTGCGGTCTAGCCAAATGTCCTTTCTTTGTTCGTGAGCTCTTTAAGTTAAGAGTTGAGCTGCACAACTACTGACAAATGCGTGCACTGACTGGACAGGTCCACTCAATCTGTGTCGTTCTTTCATCAAAAGAACATTTCAGACACAAATCGACATGGTCTTCACATGATCTGACCAAGATTATGTCTGGACTTTAAAAGAGACTGTGACCTCTGAGTTTGTTTTGGCCTTTCTTCTCAGAGTAGTCAGATAGGAAACGCCGACCTCATCTAGTTTAAAAAAATATGTTTTGACGTGTAAAAGTGTTTGTAAAAACCTACTTACAGAAATAAAATCATTTATCATTAAGGATATATGCTAAGGTACATCTAAAAATTTATTTTATCGATTAAAAACCATACTAATATACTTGCAATCATTCTGATTTTTTGTCAGATTATTCTACAAGCAACATATTAGCATAACAGTGTTTTATTTTTTTTATACAATCTATAGCTTTTTTGTAAATCGACAATTGCTTCATATTTTGCAATAATCTACCAGCGTTGTGTCATCGCGCTTCTCTTTCTTTTCTATGCAGTCCGACAGTGGCCGCGCTTTAGGTGTTGTCGGCCTCTTAAAGAAACTCGGAAAGTTTGCAATATAAGCTGACGGTTCATAACATAAATAATTCATCCTTGTTTTTTTGAAACCTGTGGGTTATTGTGTAACACACGATCAGTAGCAATGAGTTTCATTTTGACAGTTCAACAAAATTCATTGTGTTATTTACCTTGTTGAGGAGACAAATTCTTCGAACATACATACTATAGAACTTTTCTTTTATTTTTTCTTTTCTTGAGGGGCTTGTGGCTAAGTAATATCAGCCGCACGGGGCAATCGATCAGGTTAAGCTACTCTTGCCGCGGTTGACCCGTAGATGGGTGACCATCTTCACATACCAAGACCCCTCCGTGCTTCGGAAAGCACGTTAAGCCGTTGGCCCCGGCTGTCATTTGTAGATCTTTGACAGTCGTTACGGGTCGTCAGAAGCTCGAAAGTCTGACAACCAGTTTTACCAATGGGTATTGTATTACCTAGTAACTGGGTTGTGGAGGTCAGATAGGCAGTCGATCCATGTAAAATGCTGGTATTCATCTGTATCCGGTTAGACTGGAACCCTAACGTAGTTGGGAAAAGGCAGGCAGATGATGATTATAGAACTTTACTTAGGTTGTGGTATAGGTTCTACAGTGTTATGATTAATAATAACGTTACTACAACTAAACACGGTTTAAAAACAATAATTAAGATTAATGTGATTATAAAATAAAGCGTGGTGACACGAGCAATGGTTAGCGACCGACTGTCTGTCGTCTTGTGTTACTGTATTCGAACTGCAGACGTGGAACGTCATAGGTACTTGAGTTCACAAGATTTTGTGCATGTGTGGGTAGCATACCACTATAATATGAAGCAATAGATTTGCAATATATTTCAAAATCATTAGTGTGTCACGCTAATTAATAAATGTATGGTCAATTCTATCCATTCTTATATTACATAATCAGCCTATAATGTTCCCACTGCTGGGACACAGGCCTCCTCTCTGTGAGAGGGAGTGAGCCGTAATCCACCACGCGGGCCCAGTGCGGGTTGGTAGATGTCACATGTCTTTGAATTTTTGGTTCTAGGACATGCCGGTTTCCTCTCGATGTTTTCCTTCACCGTTTTGAGAGCAGTGGTGATGAAATAATTTACATAAAGGAAAGCGCTTGTACGGGTTCGAACCTACAACCTACAACTTGTAAGTTGGGGCCGTTATCACTGGGCAACCACTACTCTCCACTCCATTTTTATATTAAATCAAATGTCATTTATTCAAACTAGGCTGAGGATCTGCACTTTTCGAACGTCAAAATTACATAGGACAGTCCCTCAAATCCCCAGATCTGTTGATCGAAATCATGATAATAAACGATATTTATATCTGTAAATACGTTCAAAAAGCACTTCGTTAAAGGATAAAGCAGATTGGTGCGCTTTGCAGAAATCCTCATTATCACTTTCGTATATTTTCTATGAACCAACGCACGCTGCAGACGGGCCGCACCGCAATTTTTTGTATGAAAATGCGTTGCGATGCGGCCCGTTGCGCCTATAAACGCCCTTCGCTTTAAAAAAAATGTCTTAAAACTAAGTGTGATAGGTTTTCTATCCTACTACTCTAAGAAAAACAAAAAAAAAATAAAATGAAACAATATTCTTCGCAAATTCTTCCGCAGGAGAAGGTCCGCGTAGACAAAGAGAAAGCAGACCAGCCTGAAGCAGACGTGGAGCCCGACGGCCCCGCCGCGCTGGCGCCGCGCCGCCTGGCCGGCCGCCAGCCCGTGCTGCCCGCGCCGCCCGCGGAGCCTGCCGGCTCGCCCGGCGCCGAGCCGCTCACGCCGCCTGTCATGCACAAGGTTCGTACAAACATTACCGTTCTTTGCAAAATTAATAATTAAATAACATCACGCCTGTATTCCCCGAGGGGTTAGGCAGAGATGCACCTATAGTACACCCACATTTCGCCAGTTATGTTTAAGTCCCATGTAATAGGGGGCGAGCATTACCATCAAACTGAAAAAAAACCCAGTAGCACTGCTTGACCCGGGAATCGAACCCAGGACCTCATCCTCAGCAGTAGCGCTTGCGGCCACTAGACCAACGAGGCAGTCATTTAATAATAATTATTATTTATTTAATTAGATGATCATAGATGAATTACACAAAATTGTTAGTTTAAAACTTAAAGACTATTTTAGTTTTTATAACTAAGACAGACTTAGTCCTTTGGGTAAGATTCCACACCAATGGGAAAAAAAGTAGAGAACCGGTAATGAATGGATGATGGTGTATATCTACCTAGGATAAGTCAACCAACCCGGTAGATAACTTTGAGACGAAAGTCGACAGAAGGATCCAGTTGGGTTGGCCAGCGTTTGGAAAACTTCGTCAAGTCTTCTTGTCGCCTATCCAATGTTTGAAGACTGACAATCGGCCTGGTCCACAAATTCCAAGTCGCTCAGCGCCCTAAGGAGCGGGCCACGCTCGGAGTTTCGTTAAAATATAAGATCAGAAATGAAATTATCCGGAAAAGAACCGGAGTTACCGACATAGCTTGCAGCGTAAGTAAGCTGAAGTGCAGTGGGCTGGCCATGTTTGTCGAGGGACTGATGGCCGGTGGAGCTGACGAGTCCTGGAGTGGAGAACGCGTGTGGGCAAGCGTAGTGTGGGAGCGTCCCAGCTAGATGGACCGACGACCTTAACAAGGTGGCGCAGAGGGAAACACTGGATGCGGAAGGCGGAGGACAGGGTGTTGTGGCCCAGCCTAGGAGAGGCCTATCTCCATTGAACTGCGATAGACAGAGTTGATTGGGCAAAAGAACAGCATAAAAAATCAATCTATCAATTAACTTACAATATATTCATTCTGATAAGTAAATTGTGATTTATGACTAAATTTAGATCTCGGGTAAATAGATTTAAGTTTTTTTTTTAATTTTTATAGCACATAAAAAACTTAAACCTATTTACCCTCTTATTGTTGTAGTATTGGTGGTAGTATTTTCAGTTATCACTTTTTTTACTCGAATAAAAAAAAACTATATATTACGAGGGCGGGTCAATAAGTCCGTGACTTTTTGAATTTCTGACCTCTTTACTGAAACAGCAACACTGCTCCTGTCAACAGGCATCTGTCAGTTGACTCCTGTCAAAATTTAAACTTGCTGCGTCAGTTAGTTTGTGTTTGACAGCTATTTTTATCAGACTACTCACTAATTTGAGGAGAAAATGGAAAAAAGTGAATTTCGTGTGCTTATTAAGCATTATTTCTTGCGAAAAAAAACCATTACCGAGACCAAGGCTAAGCTTGATAAATACTATGGGGACTCTGCACCATCGATTTCAATGGTAAAAAAGTGGTTTACTGAATTTCGTTGTGGCCGTACAAGCACTGAAGATGCCGAACGTCCTGGACGCCCAGTTGAGGTCTCTACACCCGAAACAATCGAAAAAATTCACGATATGGTGTTGGCCGACCGAAGATTGAAAGTGCGAGAGATTGTGGAAGCCGTAGGGATCTCGCATGGCTCAGTGGTTTCAATTTTGAATGATCACTTGGGCATGAGAAAGCTTTCCGCAAGATGGGTGCCGCGTTTGCTCACAGTCGACCACAAACGCAATCGTGTAACAACTTCACAGGAAGGTTTGGCGTTGTTTAATCGCAATATGGAGGAGTTTTTGCGCCGTTTTGTAACCGTGGACGAAACATGGATCCATCACAACACACCAGAGACCAAACAACAGTCAAAACAGTGGGTTTCTAAGGGTGAATCGGCGCCGAAGAAGGCCAAGGTGGGTTTGTCAGCCAATAAAGTTATGGCGACTGTTTTTTGGGATGCACGCGGGATAATCCACATTGACTACCTTCAAAAGGGAAGAACAATCAATGGGGAATATTATGCCAATTTATTGGACCGATTCAATGACGATTTGAAAAAAAAACCGACCTCATTTGGCCAAGAAAAAAGTTCTTTTCCACCAAGACAATGCAAGGGTGCACACATGTGCAGTTGCCATGGCAAAACTCCATGAATTGGGCTATGAATTGCTCCCTCATCCGCCCTATTCTCCAGATTTGGCTCCGAGCGACTACTTCTTGTTCCCAAACCTGAAGAAATGGCTTGGTGGAAAAAGATTTGACTCCAATGATGAAGTCATCTCGCAAACAAAGGCCTATTTTGAGGACCTCGACAAATCATTTTTTTTGGAAGGGATAAAAAAATTGGAGAAGCGTTGGACAAAGTGTATAGAGCTCAAGGGAGACTACGTTGAAAAATAAAATTATTTTTTTATCAAAAAATCTGTGTTTTATTCCAAAAGTCACGGACTTATTGACCCGCCCTCGTATTTATTGTTATTGCTTGGATATGCCTTCAATTTATTTATTTTAACATAATATAACCAAGGCCTGTTATATTAGGTAAATACACAAACAATACGCTCACCTCACAATACTCTAGACACACTGACAAGATCTTTCATTCATCGGCAAACACATCACAGTCAGACTTAGCGACAATTAAGTCATCTATTGACTTAATTCCACTATTAGTTATTTAAATGCTTATTTTTTTTAAGTCGCATAAGATGTGTAACATCTGACATTTCTCTCTCAATAAGCAACCGAGTAGTGACAGAAATTAACCAACATTTAAAAAGCTAAATACTGAAATATTTATTCGAATAAATATTATTACTAGTGGTCGTCCACTGGTCGAAATTCGACCCCCTCTACTTACAATCTATTGAGTACACTAATTCCATGCTATTATAAAGTACTTACTAATTCCATGGTATTAAAAAGTACTTACTTATTCCATGTTCAACCTGTCACTTGCTATTACACGGTTCCGTCCCTTTACACAAAATCCCTCCCACAGAAAGCGAGGGGAAAGATTGTTACACATTGAAAATTGACTTGTTCTCTCTAGATCAAATCAAATCAAAAGCCATTTATTCAAACTAGACTGAGAATCAGCACTTTTACGAACGTCAAAGTTATGTATGACAGTCCCCCAAAAATTCCCGCCCTTCACCACTTCCTAGTGCTTTAGCTGGGAAGAAGAAGTGGTGGAACAATAAACGTTGTATTTTAATCAATAAATATTTGAAGAGGAAAGTTTTGAGGAAAGTTTTGAGTATGAATGTGGATGACTGTAAGAGTAGAGGAAGACCAAAGAAAAGATGGATGGACTGTGTGAAAGATGATATGGCTAGCTAAAGGGGGTGACTACCTAGATGACGACTAATAGAGAAGTATGGAAGAAAGGGACGTGTCGCGCCGATCACAAATAATTGGGATGAGGGCAGCAGAATGATGAAGATGATGAAATATCCCTGTCCCATTCTATGTATATCAGTAGCACATAACAATAACATGGTTTAAAGAAATCGCACTAATTAGGAAACAACCTGGAGGAACAAGCCCTTGTGGCTATATAATCTCATACGCACGGGTCAATCGATCAGGTTAAGCTACGCTTACCGCGGTTGGTCAGTGGATATGTGACCATCTTTACATACCAAGACCCCTCCGTGCCTCGGAAAGCACGTTAAACCGTTGGTCCCGGCTGTCATTTGTACATCTTTGACAGTCGTTACGGGTCGTCAGAAGTCCGAAAGTCTGACAACCAGTCTCACCAAGGGGTATCGTGTTACTCAGTAAATGGGTTGTGGAGGTCAGATAGGCAGTCGCTTCATGTAAAATATTGGTATTCAGTATTATCCGGTTAGACTAGAAGCCGAACCCAACGTAGTTGGGAAAAGGCTAGGCAGGCAGGAAACATCCTGTATAAAAGAAAAACTCATTATTTCTAGGTAATGCCTGATGTACCGCCACCGGTTGAAGTAGTCAGATCTGCGCCCGCGCCGGCTGAAGTAGCGGAAGTGACGTCAGCGGTAGAAAAACTGCCCAATTTGCCGGATGTCACGCTAGTCGGAGAGCCCAAGGAGGATAAGGAAGAGGTTCCTAGTTATTTATTTATTTATTGGGTTAATACATATTTACAGATCTGAATCGGGTTGTGGGTTAAGAACATGATCTTATCAACAATGAATGTGACTTTATTGGTTCCTAAAGCATAATAATATAATTTGTATAATATCGCTTTCATAATTTTAAAATAAGATGTCGCAAGCTTCAAGTTGATAGCAACATCTGACGTGTTCAATTATTTCTTATGTATTTTTAAAAGTTCCTAAAATCGTGGACATCAATTACTACAAGTGTCTAAAATGGGACGCACGCATTGAAAAAACGTTGTGATCAATGCTCCTTCCTTCCATTTGTAAGGCAGTTTTTCGTATTATTTTTGAATGAACTCTTTATTTTCTGTTACCAGTTAACTCGCCAACCCACAATCGTGGTATCCCCTGTGGGGTGGGAGAGTGAAATGGCCGGGGAGGGTGAAATAGAGGGAGATGATGAAGATGGGTACACCGCCAGGGCACTCTACGATTACCAAGCGGCCGCCCCTGATGAGATATCCTTCGACCCTGATGATATCATCACCAATATCGTGATGGTAAGTTTAATAATATTTTATCTTTAAAAAACTGGCTTGCGTTGAGGTATGTTTAAGAAAATCAAACTTGACATAACTAAACGTAGTCCCCACGTTCTCACCACAACTACTAGCAGGCTTAGCACGAGAACCGTAGAGATGCGTTTTGTCGACAAAAGCGTAGACAAAAATGACGTTTCCGTGTAGACAGTTGACAGTTTTCCACTGTCATTAGCATGGTGATTGAATGACTTTTTTATGAAATCATGACATTGGGGAACAAATCTAACTTAGAGAAAATCAAAATCAAAAGTCATTTATTCAAACTAGGCTGAGAATCAGCACTTTTCGAACGTCAAAATAAATTACATAAGTCGGCCCCAAAACGCCCATCCTTCACCACTTCTTAGTGCTTTAGCTGGGAAGAAGAAGTGGCCAACAAACTCGCCAGCAGTACAGCTGTCTGTTCAGTTAAGAGAAAAATTGGATCTATACAACAGTATGCAAAACAATTTACACCACGTGCAACACAAAACATTAAATTATTAGCCATATGTCAGCTAGCACACCACGAAACCAACAAAAAAAAAAAAAGCGAAAACTATTCTCAAGCAGAGATAAAAACGTAAACAGAACATAATGCCCAAATAAAAGCCTCCAAGCATAAAGGGCGTGCCCGCTTACATATAGCTACAGCTGTAACAGTCACAAATGATGAACTAGGACCATCAAAGTAAAATAAATAAACAGTTAATTACTAATAACAAAACAAAACAATGGTCAGCGAGAGATGTATTAGTGGTTCTAATTCTGTAAATACATATCTGTTTTAATCGCGAATCATATTTTGATCAAGATATAACCCGACACTGACCCGCAAATTGCAATCAAAAAGGCAAATTTAAACTTCGCAGGCTACAGCTGCCTGCTGCGGATACACCTTAAAAGGGGAATAAGTACTGAGAGGCCACAAGGCCACAATTTATTTGTTTATTTGTTACGGTTTCACGCTAAAACGGCTGAACGGATTTGGTCGAATGAATGATATATATATATACAGGGTGACATTGAAAACATGCGACAAATCGAAATGGAAGATCGTACTCATCATTATGAACAACTTTTACTAAGGGACCAAAGCTACAATCCCAAAAAAAAAACTGCTGTCCCCTACATTTATGTTCGCAATACCTCATCAAAATGTAGGAAAAGCAGATTTTTTTTTTTGGGATTACAGCTTTGGTCCCTTAGTAAAAGTTGTTAATAATGATGTATACAATGTCCTATTTCAGTTTGTCGCAAGTTTTCAATTTCAACCTGTATATATATTTATTTGCAAGAATATAGGTAGCTGACATAAGTTCTTAGGATCTATGAGTTTCACTATAATACTTTTGGCATTCTAGCCAAATTTTACACATGGATTGACCAGGGTCCCTCAAATAAGATTAGGACATAGGATACTTTATATCCCGACATTCCCACGGGATCGAGACTTATGCGGGTGAAACCGCGGGGCGCAGCTAGTTTAATATGAACTGCTATTCTACAAGAACCATTCTCCCCTCAGATCGACGAAGGCTGGTGGCAAGGCCTCTGCAAGGGTGCTTACGGCCTCTTCCCAGCTAACTACGTTCAGCTGCAAGATAAGTGAAACATTCCCAACGTAGACCGCTAGATATAACACTAATATTAAAGAGTATGACTTGTCTGTACATTGGATTTCTTTAAAATATGCGAGTACATGTCACACTTGATGATGTTGATTTTTAATTGACCTTTGAATAAAAATTTCTTAAATAAATTTCGGTTGCAATGGAATTTGTGAGCAGTGGTGGCCCAGTGGTTATAACGTCCTCAACTTACGAGTTGTAAGTCGTTGGTTCGAACCCTGACAGGCGCTTTATTTTCTGTAAATTATTTCATCACCACTGCTCTCAAAACGGTGAAGGAAAACATCGTGAGGAAACCGGCATGTCCTAGAACCAAAAATTCAAAGACATGTGACATCCACCAACCCGCACTGGGCCCGCGTGGTGGATTACGGCCCACTGCCTCTCACAGAGAGGAGGCCTGTGTCCCAGCAGTGGGAACATTATAGGCTGATTATGTGTTATACTTTGTCATGTATGACATTGACTTTGTATTCCCAAAACTCGATAATTATCTGAGATTCTGAATTCAAATATATATGCCAAATTGTCTGTGACACATGTGTTGTTACTGCTTTTCTTTTGTGACTTGTATTTATGATTTCATGCATTGGGTATATTGAGGCATACACAAAATATACGCTCAGATATCTAGATATCTTTAAGCCATCCTATAAATATTTGTCTCGAAGCGGGAATCTAACTTGGAAATATAAACACGAAAGGCGTATGTTACGCTACAACGTTTTATTTGGATAACGCTATTGTATTTAAAAATCACGATTCTCTAGGCATTATATTCTTCATAAGAAATATTTTCGTTAACTTAAGCAAATATTAGTTGTATAAAATGAAGCTAGGTATTATTGTTATGAAAGATTTTAATTTTTATAAATGAGTAATTTTGATGATATAATATAATTATTATAATGTTGAAATGATAATATGGACAGTTTTAATCAATAAAACGACCTTTAATATTCTTAATAACGGGATACGTATGTATTATTCGCTAATATGACATTTGAAATCTGATTAATACTATATACATTTGACTTTGAGAAACAGAGGATCGTCTGAACTGATGTTATAGATAAAGGAATTATTCTAATATTTTATAACTGTCAATATAATCTACGCAAAAATCTTGTTAGCTTTGAAATTAAGCACAAATAAAAATGTCGCACATTGCGTTACTACGCAAAAAATATTATGTACGCCAGGCTGCTCAAGGCGGGCAAGATTTTTCACACAACATAGAAATAGAAAAGAGTGAGCATTTTTGTGAAGAAGAAGGAGTAAGTACTGATAAAAATAATCGAGGCCAAATAAAAACTGAGAAATAAAATCTTCTCTTGGATATTTGTGCAATACAAACCATTCTTTTAGGGCGAATGACACCAATGAAACTGAATGTGATCTGACCATCAATCAATCAATCAAAATATTTTAATTTCACATAAACCTACATGGGCACTCATGAAACGTCAGAAGCTAGGTGCTCGGTTCCAATTAGTTGTTTCCTATGGAGAAGAGTTGTCAAGAAACTCCACGGTTAGTTACTCTTTTAAAAATAATTGGTTTTTACAATGTTTTCAAATCACAGTGTTAATAGGCACCTATGGGAGGACAGTGTAGGCCTGTCAAGAAGTACCAGGTACTTAACAAAATATAAATGTTCTACAAATCTAGTCTATTAAGCCTACAACGTTCTCACATTCACAAAATACACAAGAATCTAGGTATGTAAAATATTAATAAAATAATAAAAATAAAAACCTATAAACCAAATGACATGTTTGCCATTACAACATCAAAGCTGCGTTCAAGAGCTCTCAACAATGATGACACTGCCAGCTGTCGAATAGAATAATAAAAAGAGGTACATTTAGCAACAACTGATTACTATACTAAATCCTAATTATATGATGATCATACACATTCATATTATTGAGATAAAAAGAAAAAAAATAGTTTTTTTTTTACAGTTTGTGGACGCGACTGGCTATTTTGTCATTTTTATTATATTTTCTTCATCACCACTGCTCTCAAAACTGTGAAGGAAAACATCGTGAGGAAACCGGAATGTCCTAGAACCAAAAATTCGAATACATGTGACATCTTCCAACTCGCACTGATAAATGATTTTTATTTCTGTAAGTAAGTAGGTTTGTACTTAACACTTTTACACGTCAATGAACTGGGCCCGTGTGGTAGATTACAGCCCACTCCCTCTCGATGAAAGGAGGCCTGTGTCCTAGAGTAGGAACATTAGGCTGATTATGCATTATCCGTTATATTTTCTATAAAAACGAAAAAGACGAGAAAAAAAAATAGATATCGAACGCGGTTTAGATGTCCTAATCGCGTTCAGATTTATTGGTGACATTCGCCCTTAGTCCTTACTAACGTCACAAGTGTGCTCACTCTAGTTAATATAAATTAAGTAATATAACTTTGATAACGTACTTATGACATGAGATAACGCGAGAAACCTCACTATATTGACATAAGGTGGATTTTATTATTTTGTAGCGATCGCCTAAAGCGTAGGTTTTCATTGGAGGTAGGAATAATAATGTAATAAAATTACTTTTCACTACGATGCATTTTGTGACTTATGACATTGACATAAGATTCAAATTGTAATGATATAGGTAGAATGTCACTAGTGAAACAATTCACAATGATGTATTGTGTGACTTATGACGTGGACATTAGGTCCCAATTAGGGTGTTATCATGGAAGGTACTTGGAGCGTGATTTACGAAGTGTATGCTCGGCAAACGGTTGCTTTGGGCACCAAAAAACTCTATCTAAACTTTCGGTGTCCGTAAAGATACTATCTAACAGGTTAATTCAAAAGTTAGTTTAGTTTTAGAGTTAATATTCAAAATTGAACAGAGCGTGTAGTTAATTTTCTGCCAGACAAGTTAACCGTTAATAAAGTTAAGCACTTCGTATATAACGCAAATATAACTTAAAGATATAAGAAGTAGATCGCACATTCGTTATTCAATAGAATAAGATATATATTGTCTTCCAAAACCTACCTCTAATTAAAATGCACAATATTTTGCACCTTTTTCATACAATAATAAATAAAACTTTGTAAAGAGATGATAATGCTTTTAAAATTGCGCTATTAAGGCGCATCGCAACGCAAAACTCTTCCTACATCACTCGTACATTTTTCAGCACCTGGCTTTACCCAAGCGACATTTTTATGAAATACGATTTTTATCATTAACGGTATTTACAACTACCTATATCGTTTATGAGTGAGTGAATGAATGAATGAATGAAATGCACCGAACCCAGCGTGGTTAAACCAGAGTCGATTCCTCGGATGAACCCAAGGATTCACACAAGTCCCTGGAGCCTCATGTTTGAAATGAAATGATTTTATTTATTTTCTGTAAGTAGGTTTGTACAAACACGTTTACACGTCAATCATATTTAGATAAAAAAATAGATGAGCTCGGCGTTTCCTATCTGACTAATCTGAGAAGAAAGGCCGAAACAAACTCAGAGGTCACAGTATCTTTTAAAGTCCAGACATAATCTTGGTCAGATCATGTGAAGACCATGTAGATTGGTGTCTCAAATGGTCTTTTGAGAAAAGAACTACACAGATTGAGTGGACCTGTCCAGTCAGTGCACGCATTTGTCAGTAATCGTGCAGCTCAACTCAGAACTTAAGGAGCTCAACGATTCGACGAACAATACCAAAGAAAGGACATTTGGGTAGGCCGCTTAAATTACTCAAACTGCCAGACTAAGATGAAAACTAATTGAGAGAAATAATAAAATAAAATTTCATGGGACTACAGAGACCGGGGGGCGCGGTAATGGTCAGGAAGACGTGCCCTTAGGATAGGAAGGATTATTAGAGCCTACCGGATATGCATTTTAGAGTAAGCAATGGAATAGTGGAGAGACGGGTGACTTTTTCTGTCACTGCTATGCTGTGTTACACGTTGCTGTTTCTATCTGAGGTCTCGCTACTATCCGTTTCTGATTTCTTGTAAATCTCGCTAGCAGCCTTCCTAATCTTATCTCAATCCTCAGTGTCCATCCAAAAGTTGATTTCCTTGTCGAAGTCATGTCCTATCCGATATTCCCAACTGTATCGTTTACGATAAAAATCGTATCTTCGTGAAAATGTCGCTTAAACCTACGTAGATAAATGCGAGACACAATGGCTTTCTGTAATTACGGCACACAATAGGTCACAGCCAGGTTAAAACGTCAGACGCTACCGACGGCGTGCGGTGACGTCACGGCAAACGTCGCGCCCGCGTGCGAGTGGGACGGACGTAGCGGTCGGCGGCGGGCGGCTACACGTTGTTGTTGTTGTACGTGTTGTTGTGAGTCGGTCAGGGCTCGTCTTGTTCTGAAATATGATGCGTTGCGGCCCGATGCGGCTGTAATATGCGCCTGTCTTTAGCCGACAGTGTCGGGGCGTATGATACGCCTAATTTTGCCTCCATACAATGTTTTATTTTTATGCCGTTTAATCACTTGCATTAAAAAAATATGTATTTAATTTAATAAAAATAAATTATTTGTAAGTTGACTTATATTTAGGTAGAGCTATGATTTTAACAAGTCGACTATTATTTTTAAGAAAAAACGTATTACAATAATTTAATTAAAATTAAATTTTTCACTGCGTCCAATTAAATTCGAAATTTAATTTCAATGTAATATTTGCCATCATATTTAATTGTTAATAAAAAAAAACATATATCCATTTTAATGTATCCAATGTTTAATTTGTCATCTAATATTCCATATCCTATTTTAGAAACTACTTTAGATAATAGTTTAGATAGTAATATTAAATAGTCTCAAAATTATAGATGATTAAATTATATTTTTTATTTCATGTATGAATTTGTATGAGTCTAACACCCTGTTTCTAAAAGACTACGAAAAAAAAAATGCTGAAGAATGCTACGAAACTCTTAAACTCAAGTCGAGTAATTTGTAAGCTGTCATAAATAATAATAATAATTGATTGTTCCAGAAACGGTGACAGTATTTTTTTTTACCAGTTAAAGAAAATAATGATCAATACAATAAAGTACTTTAGTGGAAAAGATCTCCTGTACTTTCTCTATGATAACCTGAAAAACTGTATAACAGTAGGCAGGGCTTCCAGCCATGGGTAGCTCGCCGTCCGGTAAGGACCAGGCCCGGGTCGACGGCGCAACGTGTTCCACGCGCGCCTCACAGAGATGTCAGCACAAGTGTAGGGGTTCACTAGGGCCGATGCCTGCCGGGGTCGGAAAGGGTCACCGAGGGGTTCTTTAGTAAAGCTTATCTTGGCCAAATCAAAGTTAAGATATGTTATAGACATCACAATCTGTTTGGCTGCTTGGGAAGTAGTAGAAAGTAGCCTATGTCTGATCCATTACGGGCCGTAACGTATTGCCGAGTGCCATAGGGTCATAGAGGTCGATGCCTTCCAGGGTCGCGGGAAAGTCCGAAAGGGATACCGTGGCCCCTGGCAACACAGGCAACGGAAGGAACACGGGTGGGTTTTAGTCAGTAAGAGTCTGACACACTCTCCCGCTCCGCCCAAAACGAGGGAAGTTATTTGACAATTTCCCAACCAAAAAAAAAGGAGGCGGGGCTTTCCGTTGTTATTTTAGTTAGCCAATCACAGCACACTTTATCAGCGATTTTTTTTTTTTAGTCTTTCTGAAACTGGATGTTAGTAGCATGAATAAAGACAGTTATTATGAATTGAGAATTAAATTATTGCCTTTATTAACAAGTGTTTTTAAGAAGTGCCAGCGACATTGACTAGGTAATGGTGCCGATTCCCTTGTTCACAAACTAAACTAAATTTAGGTTCAGTGCATCTTTTTCTTTCTATTTCATTAAGAAAAGGACAGAAGTTAAATTTTAGTTTAGTCCTGTCAAATTAATCAGCGCCTGTCACTACTCCATACAAGTATAGACATGATTAAAAACTTGCCTACTAAAATTACGTCAATTTACGTCAAGCGCTGATTAATTTGACAGGACTAAACTAAAATTTACCTTCTGTCCTTTTTTTAATGAAATAGAAAGAAAAAGATGCACTGAACTGAAATTTAGTTTAGTTTGTGAACAAGGGAATCGGCACCAATGCCCGTTTTCACTAACACTAAGTGACACCTAAATCTAATGTGTAAATAAACATTTCACCAATTACGTGAGACTCTATCGATCTAAGCGTTCCTCACTTGATAATATAAATTATCAAGTGAGTGAGGCACTATAAAGTGTTTCCGAAAACGGGTATTAAACTGATGAAAGAATAAATAAATGATTTGTGAAGTATTATTTTTATATTCCAAAAAGTATTCAATTAATTTGTGTTCATAGAAATCATACACCAACTAAAATAATGGAGTTGTCTGCGAATGATTTTAACATAATGTTGACAGTATCGTAATTTGGAACTGCACCACATGTACACAAATATAAAAAGTAATATAGTAAAAACATGGCGAATATTTTTGACAGAATGTCTAGTGTAATATATATATTTTTTTATTTACGGATTCGAAAAGTTAGGCAATCTTCAAAATGTTCTAGAATACAATTTTTTTCCATTTTTAAATGGTACTTGAATAACAACTTATACCTAATTAATTAATAAAAAAACCAATATAATATCTTGACTTAACTAAAACTATTAACAAACTAAAAGTATGTATGGCGTTGACAAATTCATCCGCATCGCTGTCGACTGGTAATGTACCCAAGAGGCTAAGCATTGCCATACAACGTGGCAATGCCGCCATTGCCACGTTGTATGGCAATGCTTAGCCTCTGGCCAAGGCAAAAGCCAGCGCTTAGGTCACGGGAAGTGTCCACCAGCCGTTTTGAGATTTCCTTAGAGACCATGAGAACTCGAACTCCACGGCCCAAGGGTTTCAACTACAAACGGCTCGAAAACATAATTACCGATAAGGTTAAGTATTATACTTACACCGGTTGAAGGTTTCCGCAGTATTCCGCAAAATATCAGCTGAATATCGATTGCTCAATCTTATAGTAATCTGGCTATTGAAAAACCAGCCAAAATAATTTTTTTGTGACATGTGGGGTGGAATCAAAATAGCATTAAGTAGTACGTATAGGTATCTAATGCCGAACTATGTTTTATATAAAACAAATTATTGTTTAAAGATGAATAAATAAATATTTTATAGCTATTTCCACGTTTTATTTATGGCTCAGTTCCTATTTATTATGTACGCGCAGTGTTAGGAAGAAAACCGGCTAAATACGTGTCGATTTTGTCCCAAAAACACAATGAATTTATCAATTGTAGTTGAAAAACATGTTCTCCCATAGGTACATCGATATACGCCACGGTGAATTCTCCGACTGCAAATGTAATTTTTTTTTACGTTATAGAACTACGGTAAATGAACAAATGCTTTTACAATAAACTTCCCATTGACATTCGAAACTTACCCATTAAACCTTTTGACCGCCACAATCATGTAGATATAGATGACAAACCAAAATGTGCCCAGCACGCCACGGTCACGGCTACATGACAGATCTGTTGACCGCCACAATGTGCCCAGCACGCCACAGTCACGGCTACATGACAGATTTTATGGAATAATTCGTAGCTTGGCGCCGAGGGCACGTTTTTGCTTTTTTGACGTGGCGGTCAAAGGGTTAAACGATTTAAAAGCTGTACTGTGTAAAAAAGGGTATTATAAAATTTCTGATTATTTAGAAGACAAAAAAGCTTGGGATTAAAACGTCAAATTTAAACTTGACGTTTTACGTCAAGTTTAAATTTGACGTTTTAATACGTACGCAAAATCATGAGTATTATTATTTTAGTATAAAATAATAATACTGACCCACATAATATGACCATTTTCAATCCAATTTAACATTGCGATTTTGGCTTGCTGACTTTACCCAGAGTTGTTTTTATAGTGAATATAGATGGCGCTAGCAGTCGTCCTAGTTACAGCAACAGCGTAGATGTCGCTACTAGTTACATTTTTTGTCATAATCTGCGGCACTCAGAGATGCCTAATTAGGCGTAATTATAATATATAGGTATACCTTTTTAAGGTCGTCGGTCCATCTAGCTGGGGGTCGTCCCACACTACGCTTGCCGATAAGCGTTCTTCACTCCAGGACTCGTCTGCTCCACCAGCCATCGGTCCTTCGACAAAAACATGGCCAGCCCACCGCCACTTCAGCTTGCTTACTCTGCAGGCTATGTCGGTAACACCGGTTCTCTTCCGGATAACTTCATTTCTGATTTTATCCTTTAAAGAAACTCCAAGCATAGCGCTCGCTCCATAGCGTGGTGAATGACCTTGAATTGACAGACTGGATACGGAAGGCGGAGGATAGGGTGTTGTGGCGCAGCCTGGGAGAGGCCTATGTCCAGCAGTGGACTGTTATAGGCTGAGTTGATTGATATATACATATATATATATATATATACATTTTTCAAAAATTAATACTTATAGTAACACCTAAAACAAAACATAGGGACATGGCCGTGTTAGATATACATTATTTCGTAAAAAAAATATTTGGACTCATTAACTAGTATCATTAACCAGGGATAAAACAGTAGGATATGTTAGTACGGAATGAACGCCAACGACTACATGACTGCGTTTCCTCTAATTTAACTTTAATTGACTACTAAAGTCCTTTATGTCTGATAGTTAATACAGTTTACCGTTATTAGTCAGAACTTCTCTCAGCAAAAACTCACCAGAAAACGTAATGCACCGAAAATAAAAATCATTATGAAAACAGTTTTTTAAACAGTGATGCAAAATCAGACGTAATATAACTGAATATGGTAGCCACCCTATTCTGATTCAGAACGCATAAAACCTAATTTCGGAGATAGATCTATTCGTGTAGTTGTTTGTTATGTACAAGACAAGGCCAATGAATACATACATGTGTACCTATGTTCCTTCTGTAAATGTAGTTGTTGATGATGTTCCTTCTGTAGTGGCAGCGTAATGGATTAAAAGCGAACTTTTGTAAATTGAATGATAATGAATTTATTTCAATTGTGTAACGTACGAACTAGGTAAGTACCTGCCTACGAACTACAAACAGGTCGCGCTTCTCCCAGAGAACCCGCGCGCTTTCTCGGGAATTCCCGCAGCTATTAGCGGAGTCTGGCGAATACGCGAGAAGTGGCGCGGTGGGAGGCGTGAGTGCGGCGTCAAGCGTATAGTCTTGCGCGAACACCTACAACAGCCTCGTGGCGCAGTCGTGAGAATTCGCGAGCAATCTCGCTATTTAGCGCGCCTTCTTGCGCAACGAGGTGAAATTGACGCTTCCGCTCTGTTCCTTTTCATTCATTCCGCCGTAATGTTAGCATTGAGCCTTAGTAAACAATCTTCCATAATTACAGCATCACACTGATTGACCCCAAACTCCCCAATTTTCACCTTATACAGAACCTTCAAAAAGTCTCAATTATAAGAAAATAAGCCTAAAATAACGAAAACTAAATCCTGACCATAAATTAGCATTAATTGCGTCCCTCTTGATAATAATAGGGTGTCAAGAGGTGGTCTTTGATTAAGACGATCTTTAACAATCATTTGTCTGCATTAGGGAGGCGAAATGTTTGCACTGGCGGCAAATATGGCCGGCCGAGGGTTTGTTTGCCCTTGTCCTGTAATTATTTGGCCCCATTGATTGTAAGGCTGGTATTAAGATTGATTTGAAAAAGAGTGTAGAGGGTAGTGGTATACTGAAAGATTTTTGCGTGGGAAGATGTTGTAAGTTATTTGCAGAAAAAATATATCAGTTTTTTTTTGGAAATACTCTTTTATGTAGTGAATAGTGTTCTTTCTGTAGGTTGTCAACGCCAAGCATTTTATGCACGAATGACCTGCTTGGTCTTAGCCAAGAACTTCAACGTCTAGGGTATAAATTCCTAATGACAAAGACATATAGTTTATGCTGCTAGTATAAGTAAAATGTCAGAACTGACCACCAGTCAAACCAAAGTGAAACAAATCAACAAAAGAATTTCATCCAAATTTTGGAAATGAACAAAATCACCAATGAACGTACTCACATTTCTTACATTTTTAATTCAAACAGTAATATGTGCATATGACAGGCGTGTTATCACTACTCTAAAGTACTCCAAATACACCATAACACCCTCCGTAGTTAACGGTAAACCTGCAGGAGAAGGGCAGTTCCCATTTCTAGTGTCTCTCAAGGAACCCACGCAAAAATTAGAGCCAGGAAAATTTGTATGGAAGAATCTTTGTGGTGGCAGCATTATAGCCAAGACAAAGGTGCTATCAGCAGCGCATTGCTTCGAAAGTGACGACTTCTATTACGCGAAGCACCCGGGAGTGCTACGAGTCGTGGCAGGCAACATGCAGACGAACCTGATACACACCGGGGACACAGAAACCACAGCTGACGCCCAATGGAGACAAATAAAACAAGCGATTCTGCACAGGGACTTCAGTTTCCCTTCATACGATATTGCTATAGCAGTGGTAAACCAGCCGTGGCTCTATAACAACAGAGTCAATTATGTGAGACTTGCGACAAAGGTGTCCGACTATCAGGGTCAATGTGTGTCCGCTGGGTACGGAAGAATTGGCCATGATTGGAATGCCAAAGTCTCGCTTGTCCTGCTTACGGCTAATATTGAAACCATTCCTAGGTGGAAGTGCTCCTTGTTTTGGGAAATGAATATGAATTCGTTTATTTGCACGTCGACTGCGATCACAGATGTTGCCAGGGGTGATTCTGGTGGTCCGCTGGTGTGCATGCGCACCGGGGACCCCGCCGAGGTTACAAAGGAGGGGATCTTGGTCGGTGTTGTGAGCGGGAAGAATTTTGATAAGACTACTTTATATACTCGTGTGTCTGAGTATAGAGATTGGATAGCAAAAGATGGCGGAGCTAGTAAATTACGTATAACTATGAATGTTTGTTTGTCTATTATACTGTTCGTTTTAATATATCTTTTGTTTTACTGTTTAGTTTCCTCGAGAACTGTGCAACATATTTTTGTGAAGGTAGATTATTTTTACTTGATTTGATATTTTTGTCCATAAACTGGGCACTTATTCTATTGAAGCTACGTAGTAGGTACTACGCCAGCTCAAGGTCAAAGTTTAACATACTTCTACGTACTAAACCAGGTTGAAGTTATCATGGTTGCAGACGACTATTTCTTGACTATTCAAAAACGTAAGCGTTCCGCGGTAATAAGTTGAGGCGAGAAAGGCTCACCACGTAATTCTCACCAAGACACCTTTATATCTCCGGAATCCCTTACTGACTATTTTCAAGATTTGGCGTTACGACAACTTTGTTCGGAATTCGGAATTGAAACCAAGTTGATAGTCCCAGCCGTTTGCTTGCAATGAGGTGAGGATTGTGTGCAGACGTTCACCCCACAATCCTCACTAACTTGTAGCTATAACTTCGGAATCATAATGCGACTATTTTTTTTTAGCTTGGTGACTATTTATGATTTCTATATAGATATCTATTTCTTTGACTTTTTTTTTGGCGAATTGAGAAGTTTTTAAAGGTGAGGATTGTGTGAAGGTCACAATTTAAAGAAACCATCGGTTAAACAGTCTCAGACCATCGTAGGTTCTCCTGACTCAATAGATCGATATATAATTTTATTTCGCAGTAAATATGCCACCGATAGGGGAGCACCCTTTTTTTTTTTTTTGTTTTTTTTTGGGTGGTTGGGAAATCGTCAAATAACTTCTCCCGCTCTGGGCGGAGCGGTAGGGTGTGTCAGACTCTTACTGACTAAAACCCACCCGTATTCCTTCCTGTTGCCTGTGTTGCGGGGGCCTCGGTGACCCATAAGTACCTTCCCGTGACTCCGGCAGGAGGGGAGCACCCCTAATGCTGGCTTATTTCAGTAAATCGAAATAAAATCGAATCCCGAAAAACATACATGTTCGGGTCACATTCGATTCGGCAGTACCTAATTGTTGAACAACAGAGAAACCGATAATCGACCCGGACAAATTATTACACATCCGAGGCTCAGAAGTTCAAAATCAAGGTGTGCCAAAAAGCGATGGAGCGCAGCATTTTAAAAACTAAATTCACCGACCAAATTCGCCATAACACGCTCCAAGGTAGCCGATGTTGCCGATGAGTCTGCGAGGCTGAAATGGGGGGTCACATTTATATGGGATGCATCAAGACAGATGGGCCAGGATCGTCACACTGGGGAATGCCTGAAGACGGGCGTCGTCAGCGAGGCAGTCCAATGTTTTTCTTTTTATATGTAAATTGATAATATAGGTACATACTTACCTACATATTTTAAATAATATCATTTTTATTTTGTACTTCAATTGTAGGTATAGATTATTGCTTATTTATATAATCACCTTACCAAGATATTAATATTTGCATGCCAAAATATGACGAAATGCGTCGCACAAGAATATGTATTTACTATCTTTCATATTACCGCATTTATAGCAATTATATGATTTTAGCTTTGCCCTAAAACCTGACGTGACGTGAAAAAGCTGGCGTGACGATTTGGACTCGTACCTGACCGATTGGCCTGAGAAGGCACAACATATAGACAATCGGAAAAGTATGGGGGAGTCTTGCCTAGTATAGGGAAAATATAGGTTTCCAAAAAAAAAATACGATTTTCATTCGGCTAGTGCCAGTCGGCAAACTGCATTCGTCATAATTATATCCTTGCTTCACCATTTTCAGGTCGGCACGGCACAATTATACTTTTTCCCAAATCTACACCTATACCTACTAATATCGATTTCTTTATTATGGACTAGCTTTTGCCCGCAATTTTGCCCGCGTGGATGTCGGAAAATGTCCCACCGGAACGTATTACTGGGATGAAAAGTACCCAGATATTTTATAAACTGGATGTTAATCCAGTTTATAAAATATCTGTGTATTACATACAGCCTAGATGAATTCTTAAACGATATTTTGCTTGTATAGAATTCTCAATTTAAATTTAAATTTTACACTGACTATGTGATTTTGAATTAAATTTCGACTTATGTTTTTTTTTGTTGTGTGTTTGTTGTATATTTTTTGTAGTTTAAATTTTGACATTGTAATTTCTATCTTTGATTTTTTTGTGTTGTTATGTTTATGGTTTTTATTGTTGTCTAGTGCGACTAATATTGTACGCCATAAATGGCAAAACATGTAGCTTATATCAATTATAAGACCTGTATACTGTACTTATGTTTTACAAAATAAATATATCTTGTATCTTGTGTGCCAAATTTCACCCAAATCCATTCCCCGTTTTTGCGCCAATCCGGAACACACATCTAGACAAACAGACAAACGGATAAAACTTTCTAAAAACTATAATTTCCGCATCAGACTCGTTTCCACAACAAAAGCAATGTCTTAAAAAAAAAATCAATGTACAGATTTGGCTTCCTTAATATTTTATTATATGTAAATACAGATGGACATTAGGAGGAAGATAATAATAGAGAGACTAAACTATTTCTTCTATAACGAAACTGTACATACCTAACTAGCAGCTTCTTTGACAAACCATAATTAAAAAAACCGGCCAAGTGCGTGTCGGACCACGCACAATGAAGGGTTCCGTAGTTGGGAAGAATTTATCCCAAGAACAAACTTAACATTGTAGTTGAAAAACATGTTCTCCCATACATTCCAACTGCAAAAATGTAACTGTTAGCTAAGTAATAACAGCCGCACGGGTCGATCGATCAGATTAAGCTACGCTTGCCGCGGTTGGTCCGTGGATGGGTCACCGTCTTTACATACCAAGAGCCCTTCGTGCCTCAGAAAGCACGTTAAGCCGTTGGTCCCGGCTGTAATTTGTAGATCTTTGACAGTCGTTACGGGTCGTCAGAAGCCCGAAAGTCTGACAATCAGTCTTACCAAGGGGCCAGTGTTGCTCAGTAACTGGGTTGTGGAGGTCAGATAGGCAGTCGCTCCATGTAAAATACTTTTAATTCGGACAACTAAAAGATCCATAAAATGTTAGTACCTACCTAACAGTTTTGCACTTAAAATACTATTGTTAGTAACTTAAACTAAAGACGAATTACTGAGAAGACCACCCAACAACTAAAAGTAAAAAAAAAAAAATATTATATAATAATAATAAATAATAAAATAATAATAATATATATTATTATATTAATAAATATTGCAAAAATTTGTGCGAAGACTTATGTCTTCGCACAAATTTTCTTATAATGGCGGAGGAAGCATCTGCCGCCACAGCCTTCAGAATGCAATTGTGACTGCCTCTTCTTCTTTCAATTGTGACTGCTCAGGAGTGAGGCCATTTTTATGCGGATAATGACATGAAAACCACCGGTATACCGGGTTACCGCGAACATTTCTGAGGCACTGCAAAAACGAGGCAGTCGCAACAGAATCCTATAAACATTGTATTGAACACGTAGGACATCCAACGACCTTTAGGAGTAGTTGACCCAAAGATTACCTGTGTAAAAACTCTGACATTAAGCTTTAAAAAGCGTATCTTTACTTGCTCAGTATATTGTTCAAATCTTCGTGCCAACATATATTATTACCCCTGACCGCTAGGACCCTACGCTCCCCCTCTTAATGTAACTATGATCCCTGAGGTAGTCGGTAAGTAAATGCCCAAGATATTTCAACTTTGTAACTCTGCGTATTAGCGTAGGTACCGTTTATGGCAACTTAGAGGACATCTTCCCGGCAATTTCCTGCCACCCCAAAGACCATATATTCACAACACTGTTTGTCTGGCTACGATACCAAAACTGTAATACACTGAGCAGTTCCTCCGGTATACCCCTGCTCCTCAATTTTCTACAAAGCACATCATAAAAAACGAAAGAAAGCAGGCGTACACCGGCGTCCTACGGTCAGTGTAGTATTTGACAGTATGCTTGACACATAGGACAGCACTTTCGGTAGATAGGACAATAGCCAAATTGTGCATCGTGAAACTTTACATATTTTGCCGAATAAGAGTCAAGCATCATACTGTCTAACACGTTAGCCGCACCAGTTGTAAAGGCTGCTTACCTGTGATAGTTTTCCCTTTAACTTCGTTATAGACATATACTCGTACTACTGCCATGAATATTTTCACCATCCAAAATCAACCATTTAGCTAGCGGGGGGCTAAAAAAAATTTGTTAGAGTCAAGTGGACTCTAACAGAATTTAGCACTTTAAAGCTTAATATTACGCAAAAGATCCCTGAATCGAAAAATAGTTTTCACGGACCCGCATTATTTTTGAAAGGCCGCCAGCTATTCGCCACAAAATGGAATAGATGAGAAAAAATATCATCGCCACTTTAAGTGCAAGGGAGGTACCCTACAAACATATTTTTTCAAGATTTTATATTACTACTTTGTCGGCGGGATTTATATGTACGAGTATACCCATGCCAAATTACTGCTTACAATTATACTAAGAGGCTCTGAGCTAAGCCGCGGCAAGACAGATGGACATGGCTAAACGCCGTCGACTTCGGAACCCTAAAAATGAATAGCTAAGTCTTGCATAATAATGAGAGCCGGCTATTATTCTATGTAAAGCAGATGGTTCCGCATTAGACTTGATCAAGTAATTTTTCATTGTGAAGTGTCGTCAGCTTGAAAAAATATTGTAAAATGGCAATTATAATTAATGCGCGGTTTTAGAATTAAAAGAAAACAGGGTGAGATCGTTTGTTACCCCGCGAAGTTGAAGTCAGAAGGCTTAAAAAAAATGTGGTGCTTTTGGAAATCATGACGGAAACTGGATAATGAAAATCCATGTAACTTTATATTATTTGCCTCGATGGTCTAGTTTTGCTGAATGTGGGGTTCGGCAGGCATATTATAAGTTGAGGGATTACATCGCTGATAAAAATGCTTGGCTCAATGCTGGTCCTGCTCCACAACCACAACTAATTGATTAACATTTGAAAATACTGTTGGAACTGCTGAACATTGTAAGAGTATCTTTGCATTGTATAAATTCAATTTCCTTTGTATTATATAATTGCATAGTACAGGTGTTTTTTTTTTTTTTTCTTTTGGATGGGAAATCATCAAATAACTTGTCCCGCTATGGGCGGAGCGGGAGGCTGTGTCAGACTCTTACTGACTAAAACCCACCCGAATTCCTTCCTGTTGCCTGTGTTGCCAGGGGCCTCGGTGACCCTTTAGTACTTTTCCGCGAATAGTACAGGTGTGAGTACTATATAAGAGCTACTATTTACCGGTTAATGTCTTTCATTGACTTGAATGTGCCCTGGCGGCTGAGAGTATGTCATGCTCTCTCAGATGTCTCGCTGATGGTGGCGCGTGTGTTGGATCATTCAAAATGGTTGAGCTGAATGGTGCTGATCCATGTGTCATGTTCGTGAAAGAGCGTAGTCAGTTGGGACTGGTCATCACGTCGCTCCCCAGAATGGGGAGAATGGCATAACGGGGACAGGACGAGATAACTTGTAAAGGAGTCAAGAAGCGACTGCGGTGATAGCACGTCTATCCAGACGGGCTATGTCCGCAGCCGTCTCCTTGAGATTCGGCCCATATGACTTGATGTCGGTGGGGCCATGGGAGGTGGTGGGTGTGGTCATCACTTAGCCGCCTCGGCTTATTTTAATTATTTTATTTCCGAATTGTTTTTTTTTAATTGTAAATAAACAACTGCTGCTGCTTTACTGTAGACGCGTTTGTTTTACATCGTCCTCACATTTACTTATAAATTCAACATTATTTACATACATACTTAAACTCACGCCTTCTTCCCATGGGGGTAGGCAGAAACTATAGAACGCCACCTGCTACGCTCCTTACATACTCCTTTTGCTTCGTTTACGTACATCTGGTCATACACGCACGCCGGTTGCGAGTACTACGCACCTGACCTTTTTGAAGAACATCATTAATGAGGTCACTATATTTCTTTCTGGGGCGTCCCGTCCCGGCATTTCCACACACATCTACCTTGTCCCTGACCTTTTGTTAGTCGCCTTTCATTCATCCTCCCAACATGACCAAACCATCTAAGCATACTCTTTTCAATTTTTGTCACTACATCTTCCTTTGAACAGCACCGTTGCCTTATCACATTATTTATACTAATCTTTATGTAACAATATAATTTAAAAAAGTGTCCATGGAGTTTCTTGCCCGTTCTTCTCTTTAGTACCTACTACGCTTTGGAATGGGCAACTAGATTCATATTTCTAACTGACCCACTCCTTGATGAGCCACAGCTAAGGTAGCTAATATACATAACATAAAATCACACCTGTAAACGCCGAGGGGTTAGGCAGAGATGCACCTATAGTACGCCCGCATTTCGCCAGTTAAGTTTAAGTCCCATGTAATAGGGGGTGAGCCTATTGCCATCAACCGGGCACAGATCCAGACTCCGGGCTGTTACTGAGAAATTCCTGATGAAAAAACCCAATAACATTTTGCCCGACCTAGGACTAGTAATAGAAGCTGAAAGCAAGCTAAATAGCAGAGCGCTGGCCATGTTTGTCGAAGGATCGATGGCCGGTGGAGCAGACAAGTCTTGGAGTTGAGAACGCGTATTAGCAAGCGTAGTGTGGGTCGCCCTCCAGCTAGATGGACCGACGACCTTAAAAAGGTGGCTGGTTCAGACTGGATGCGGAAGGCGGAGGGCAGGGTGTTGTAGCGCAGCCTGGGAGAGGTCTATTTCCAGCAGTGGACTGCGATAGGCTGAGTTGAAAGCACTAGAATATCGGGTAGGTATGGTCTGTTCCAAAAGTATGCGATAAAAAGTAAACAAATAGATCAGAAAACGCACCTATGGATACATTTATAGTGCCACTTACAAATTGAGTGCTTTGATTATTTTAAAACCCGAATTTCTAATTTTTAATCACCTTAACGACGTTTTAAATTTGCCAATTGAGGTCAATTTTATAACATGATATAATAAACAATGTTATTCAAAAAATAATTGTTAGAAAAAGTGGTGTTATACATAATATAAAGTTGAAACCTTCTAGAGAACTTTACAGATGAATGTGTTACTAATTCCCTTTAGGAGATTCGTAAGAATTTAATCAATAAAAAAATAATCACTTTCATCTGATACTATTGGTACATCCTATAGTTTTATATATATATATATATATATATATTATCCTATTCTGATACTGAAAACAACACTACACACGACACACAACTAATTTTACAGATCTGTGTCAGTCGTACGCAGATATGAATACACAGTACCTACAGGATGATGTGCCGATTGTAATAAATCAAGTCATACACTTATTACTTAATAAGGACCAGCGTTTCTCAAACTTTGTAACCAGCGACGATTACATAGGGGTTAGGTTTAACTTCCCATAATCATATTCCAATTGAATGATAAAAATCTACGAAAAAACCTGAATAGTCTTTTATACTTTTTCAGACGAATAAATAAGTGATCTGATCTGATGAAATTCCATATACATATTACAAAAACTGCTAAACTTAGAAGATTCGTTTCACCAGGGAAAATTAGGCTAAAGTATGATTAAATTACGTGTTGAAAAATCTCACAAATTTCACCGACCACACACATACACACAAACACACACACACAGAACTATTTACCTGCATTTAGGGTAAAAGAAAGGTGACCCTAACTACTGTTTTTACAAGCTTTTATTTATTTTTTTAGTTTATTAGTTAGTATGTCTGGGTCAAATCTTGCAAGCTGAATTAAAACTGCTTCCTCTTATCCTACGGAGTTAAAATTTTACATGTTGATTCTGTTTCAAAGACAATGCTTTTTTATAATGCATGACCTGATTTTACACCCAGGATTGGCTTCAAATGAAGGAACTCCTTAACGGTCAACGGTACAGATACGAAATTTAATGCATAATCAAACTATAATGTTCCCACTGCTGGGACACAGGCGTCCTCTCATCGAGAGGGAGTGGGCTGTAAACTACCACGCAGGCCCAGTGCGGGTTAGTAGATGTAACATGTCTTCGCATTTTTGATGCCGGTTTCCTCACAATGTTTTCCTACACAGGTTTGAGAGCAGCGGTGATGAAATTGTTTACACAAAGAAATGTGCCTGCTTGGGTTCGAACCCACGACATACAACTCGTAAGTCGGGGCCGGTATCACTGGGCCACCACTGCTCTCGAAATTCCGAAATTTACACAATTAAACGCTTAAATTGTGATATTCCATTCTAAAGTCCACCATAACCTGGCTGCCGCTCCTAGGATTGGCTCCAGATGAGAGTACTCCTCAGCGGTCGAAAGCACAGACACAAGATTTTTTAATACGTATTCAATTGTAATAGCCCGTTCTAAAGTCCACCATTATCTAGGTGCTGCATCTAGTGATGGCCCCATCCATCCTGACTCCGCGGGGCTGCAAACCGCTATGGTGAGCTGCCCCGTGTCGGCGGCCAAAAATATTGCCAGAGAGGGCCAAAGGTGGGCTGGGTGTCAGCACAGGTTAAACTGCTGGAACCCAGACCTCTGAGGTGCTTCCGCTGCCAGGTGGGCAACCACGTGCAAGCGAATTGCACCTCGGAGGTGGACCGCAGCGGTCTTTGCTACCGCTGCGGTCTGCCCGGGCACAAGGCCGGCTCGTGCAATGCCACGCCGCACTGTGCCGTATGTGCGGCGGCTGGCAAGCCGGCCGAGCACCGGATGGGGGGCAAGGCCTGCGCCCCACCCACCAAAGCCAGGGCCAGAGGCAAGCCCTCCGCCACCGCCGTCACCGCCGCAGCCGTCACCACTGCCACCGCCGCTACCGCCTCCAACACCGCCGTCGTCGCCGTCGCCACCGTGGCCGCTGCGGCAGGCCCCTCTCAGGGGGCTGGGAAGGAGGCCCAAGAGGGGGCTGACATGGAGTGCCATTAATGGCCCCATTACGCCTCCTCCAGGTGAACATCAACCACTGCGCCGCCGCTCAGGATCTGTTGCTCCAGAGCATGGCGCAGTGGTCGATCGCCTGGGTGGAGGACCTGAGCGGCTCAGTGACCCTAATTTCGTCGGCCGCCGCCGGTACTCCGTCCCTCGAGGCCGTCAAGAGAGGACGGGGCTGCGTAGCAGCACGGCTCGGGGAGATTGTCGTGGTAGGGGTCTACTTCTCTCCGAACCGAACTCTTGCCGAGTTCCACAACTCCCTTGCGGAGTTGAGAGACGTCGTCGTCGGGTTTGGTTCCCTCCCCGTGTTCGTCCTCGGGGACTTCAATGCCAAGAATTTGGCTTGGGGTTCCCGGTTAACGGACACACGGGGCAGGATGGTGGAGGACTGGGCTCTGGAGACAGGCCTGGTCGTCCTAAACCGGGGTTCTGTCCCCACGTGTGTGCGGATGCGGGGCGAATCAGTGGTGGACATCTCGTTCGCCAGCCCCGCTCTGTCGCCGCGTGCAGTTGACTGGCGTGTCATGGAGGGGGTGGAGACCTATTCCGATCACCGGTATATCCGGTTCGACGTCTCCGCCCAGACCTCGGACGCGCCGGTCCGACGGGCCCCGACTGGTCCGCGGTGGGCGCTGAAGCAGCTGGACCGGGAGCTCCTCCTGGAAGCCTCGATCGTGCAGGCCTGGGTGTCACCACCGGACAGGCCTGCCGACATCAACGACGAGGCGGAGTGGTTCCGGGAGGCCATGTCCGACATATATGACGTGGCAATGCCCCGGGTCCAGCCTGGACGTGCCTCGCGCCAGGTGTACTGGTGGTCGCAGGAGCTGACGGCTCTGCGCACTGCGTGCGTGGCTGCGCGACGCCGGTACACCAGGCACCGCAGGCTCCGTATCAAACCTCCGGATACGGAAGCCATTCAGGCGGAGCTGTACGAGGGGTACAGAGCGGCAAAGACCGGTTTGTTGGTTTCCGCAGAGGGCGCTCTACGGTGGACGCCATCATGCGTGTGCGAGCCCTGACGACGGGGAATGCTGTTGCCCAGGGTGGGGTCGTCTTGGCGGTGTCAATGCCTTCAATACCCTGCCCTGGAGTTGCATCAGGGAGGCACTCCGGTATCACCGGATGCCGACCTACCTCTGTCGTGTGGTCGAGGCCTATTTGACGGACAGGGCCGTCATCTACCCCGGTCACCAGGGAGTGTGGAACCGGCAAGAGATGTCGTGCGGTGTCCCACAGGGATCGGTCCTGGGGCCGCATCTGTAGGACATCGGATACGACTGGGTGCTGCGCGCTGACCTCCCTAGCGGCGTCAGCGTAGTGTGCTACGCTGACGACACGTTGGTCCTGGCGCAGGGGAGGTCGCACCAGGCGGCGGCCGAATTAGCGGCACGCGGGGTTGCGACCATCGTCGAAAGGATCCGGCAATTGGGACTCGAAGTGGCCCTGCACAAGTCCGAGGCCATGTGTTTTCATGGTCCTCGGAACGCGCCACCGTTGCGGTCCCAAATAACGGTAGGAGGGGTTTCTATCGGCGTCGAGTCGACGATGAAGTACCTGGGACTCGTCCTCGACAGCCGGTGGAACTTCGTGGAGCATTTCCGACGTTTGGCTCCCAAACTGGAGCGGGCGGGCGCTGCATTGAAGCGGCTCTTGCCCAATCTAGGGGGTCCAAACGCCTCCTGCCGGAGGCTCTACGCGGGGGTCGTGCGGTCCATGGCCCTCTACGGGGCTCCTGTATGGGCGCGCTCTCTGGCGCTGCGGCCAGCCCGCCGGTTGAGCGCGGCCCAAAGGGTCATGGCCATCCGGATGGTCCGGGGATACCGCACGGTCTCCTGTGAGGCAGCGAGCCTCCTTGCCGGATTGCCGCCATGGGATCTGGAGGCAGAAGTCCTCGCGCACGTATGGGAGTGTCGCGAGGAGGCGAAACGCCGGGGCGTAAGTCCGTTGCCGCGAGAAATCGCGGCACAACGGACGGAGCTCCGGCGGGATCTCATGGCGTCATGGAAAGTACGGTTGTCGCAACCCAGTGCTGGGCACGCCACGATTGCGGCGATAAGTCCCCTCTTTGAGGAGTGGCTGGAGAGACGCCACGGCGTCCTCACCTTCCGCCTGACGCAGGTCCTCACCGGACACGGCAGCTTCGGGAGGTTCCTGTGTCGGATAAGGCGGGAGGAAACGTCCGGGTGTCACCACTGTGTGGATCGCCCGGAGGACACGGTGGAGCATACGGTGGAGGACTGCCCGGCTTGGGCAGAGCACCGCCGTGTCCTCGTGGAGGCGATCGGCGGCAGAGACCTCTCGCGTCCGGCCCTGGTTCAGGCCATGGTACGGAGCGAGAGGGCATGGGCAGCCGTCACCTCCTTCTGCGAAGCAGTAATGCTCGCGAAGGAGGAGGCGGGACGGTTGAGGGAAAGGCACGTTTCGTGCCCTCTCGCCCCTAGCCGCCGCAGGAGACGCCCTGGGCGTCGGGAATCTCGGGCGGATTTCCAGCCACCGTAGGCGCGGGCTTGCGGACGGTGAGCAATGGGTAGCTCACCGTCCGGTAAGGACCAGGCCCGGGTCGACGGCGCGTCGTATTCCACGCGCGCCTCAAAGAGATGTCAGCACAAATGTAGGGGTCCACTAGGGCCGATGCCTGCCGGGGTCGCGGGAAGGTACTTATGGGTCACCGAGTCCCCTGGCAACACAGGCAACAGGAAGGAATACGGTTATCCAAATTATTATTATTATTTTTTTAATTCAGCGGCATTTGGAACAAAAAAAGTTAGGTTAGGTTAGGTAATATCTCTTCCGGCCCCCCCCTCTTCCGGCCCCCCTAAATGGGTCCAGGCACGCCGGACTTGGGGACGTCCGCCGCCCCCATCACACTGGACCCGAGGTGGCGTGGCGTAGTGTTCCACGCGCGCCCATTTCAGACGTCGCGGGGGGGGCTCAAACACCTCACCTCCCCCAGACTTGACTTGCCCGCAGAGGCGGTCCGGCACTAGCCGGGGATCGTGGAAGTCGCATTAGATCCCATGATCCCCGGTGCAAGTGTGGGAGGGGAACACCGGGGTGGTTTTTAGTCAGTAAGAGTCTGACAGACCCCTCCGCCTTCCCCAGGGCGGAGGACATCCATGATTATTTTCCAACCCGGAACAAAAAAAAAAATAAGGTTAGGTAATATGTATAAAAACAATACTTAGGTACGTGTTTATTATGAAATGAAAAAGTGGTGTTCGTTTTGTTATTTAAATGTTGATAGATGTTTTGACATTTGTGTGTTCTTGCCTATCCCATTATTTGTAGTTTTTAGTGAAATTATCGCAGTTAGTTGACCGCCAAAAAAATGACTTGGATAATCGCAAAGCATCGTTCTGATTCAAAAGAATACCAGTCTTTGGTGGTGCATTGTATTGTGCATTCGGAAAAGCTCTTTGTACTGCCCTGTGACATCAAAATGGCCGAATACAGCGTGAAAGTTCGGCTAACGAAAATATCATCATCTGAACTCTCTTCCAAACCTATGTTGCTATTGATCGCTATTAATAAGATTCTCTCTAAATACCTAGTTCCCAGTGATATGTCATTACAATCGGTGTCAAAATGTATTACATATATTTAATAGAATTAAGTAGTTTATAATATTACCTACTCGTATTAAGCTTTATCGAGTATGGTAGACTTACCTAGTGGATTAATGATAATTTTAATAAAAGCTAAGACTAGAATTGTACTCTTTTTTTTTTTGGGTGGGGAATCATCAAATAACTTCTCCCGCTCTGGGCGGAGCGGGAGGGTGTGTCAGACTCTTACAGACTAAAACCCACCCGTATTCCTTCCGTTGCCTGTGTTGCCAGGGGCCTCGGTAACCCTTCAGTACCTTGCCGCGACCCCGGCAGAATTGTACTTTAACTTTGGTTTAATTGTTGCTTTCCTAGGATTTTTTGTATACTTAAAACTTAGAAGATTCGATTCACGAGCAGGCTTGACACATTATTATTCTACTCTACTATAGAATAGGAATCGCTTGTCTACATTTCTCGGTAGAAAACTGTCTACACGGAAACGTAATTTTTGTCTACTCTCCCGTCGACAAAACGCTTCTCTACAGTTCTCGTGCTAGGGACTCCTAGACTAATGTACGATTAAATTGCGTGTTGAAAAATCCCACTTACTGTCATTTCACCGGCCGCACACACACACGCAAACAAAAAACTAGTTAACTACAAATAAGGTCAAAGAAAGGTGACCCTACCTTTAAGTACCTCACCTTACTTTAACCTTTATGTAAACCTTTAGATTTGCCTTAACTTTGAGAGTCCCGTATCACGAGTCATAAGCGGTTATAATGAAATCTTATGAGAGGATATTTTTCCCTCAGCCCCCATACATCGTTTGCATGCAGTAATTGTATGGGTATGTATGAAGTTGCGTTTACATTTATATTGAACCATGAATACTTTGGTAGAAGTACTCACCCGAGATAATCGAAGTGTGGGAGAGTTCTAAAGAAATGTAATATTTTATATATCCATGGGGATGAATTGGATGGGTTTTTGAGTGGTGTTTAAGTTTTTACAGTTTTAAAATCATATTGCATTTATTCTTAAGAATTAACCGGTTAAACAGAAAAAATCGATGGCTGCCATCGTCAAGGTGAGTAGGTTCCAATCGTAGCTAACCGAATGAAAATAAATGTAGTTTATAATTAAAAACAATTTGTCTTCACAAATAGACACTATACAAACCTTAGTTGCCTTAATGAGGAGTCCTGTAAAAGAAATATTTAAATAAATATTATAGCTACCTATTAACAAATACATAAGGTTGTGTTTAAAGAAAAATAACGAATTTCCTAGATCAATATTGTAACATCTTTTAAAAAAATATCTCCCTATTTTTTCGACAAGGATCCCTACCTCACAACGTACCAAATATCAATTTTTTCAGTTGCAAATAAATTCGACTACAGATCTCATAGATGTTCAAAGAATTCTTAATAAAGTTAAAAATCGCGATATTGGCACGATATTAGAAACGTATAAGGAATGATATAAATCTGTACCGCATTCGTATATGGAAAAATATATTTTCTAATAAACCAAATAACTTTGAAGAAATGCGTGCGTTATAATGTAATAATTTCCTAGTTATTGACGTATATTTGATCGGAACGGTGTTCCATCTTGGGATGGAGAATTCGATTATGGAAAAATATGTGTGATTAGTACTTTAGGTAATTTCGATTAGGTAGTAGGAACCCTGAATTCCTAAAAAGTAACATACCTATAACTTAGCTAGCTACTGGGTAATTTAGTCTCCTTATGAACACTGCTATTTCTGCCCCAAGCACTTTTGTTGTGTTCCAATTTGAAGTGTAATTAGATAGTGAAAAAACAGGTACATGAGACATTTCAGTGTTGTCTCTAAAGTTGACTAAACATAGGCAATTATGAGGTGCTTCAATAGTTATTTGTACTATACACAATTCTTTTGCAGTCAACTTAATTCATATTGTAAATTAAATTAAAATTAAATGTCATATTTTTCAAGTTCCATCCATGTCACTTTGTCTAGGCCCCCAGAGGGCCTAAACATATAAAAAAAGTTAAAATGTATGGGACTGATTTAAGCTACCGAAAAATGTACGTCAGTCCTGCATTCTAATTGCACTATTAATCACAATGTGAATGATTTTCAAGTATTTTGCAACTTTTTCGAACATATGAAGCAATGGATTGCATTGCTTCATATGTTCGAAAAATTTGTCTGCTCAACAACGTAAATAACGCAATGAATTTTGTTGAACTGTCAAAATGATATAACGCAATGAATTTTGTTGAAATGTCAAAATGATATAACGCAATGAATTTTGTTGAACTGTCAAAATGATATAACGCAATGAATTTTGTTGAACTGTCAAAATGATATAACGCAATGAATTTTGTTGAACTGTCAAAATGATATAACGCAATGAATTTTGTTGAACTGTCAAAATGAAATAACGCAATGAATTTTGTTGAACTGTCAAAATGATATAACGCAATGAATTTTGTTGAACTGTCAAAATGATATAACGCAATGAATTTTGTTGAACTGTCAAAATGATATAAAGCAATGAAATTTGTTGAACTGTCAAAATGATATAACGCAATGAATTTTGTTGAACTGTCAAAATGATATAACGCAATGAATTTTGTTGAACTGTCAAAATGATATAACGCAATGAATTTTGTTGAACTGTCAAAATGATATAACGCAATGAATTTTGTTGAACTGTCAAAATGATATAACGCAATGAATTTTGTTGACCTGCCAAAATGAAATAACGCAATGAATTTTGTTGAACTGTCAAAATGATATAACGCAATGATTTTTGTTGAAATGTCAAAATGAAATAACGCAATGAATGTTACTCATTATAATGTGTTACGCAATTACCCCGCTGTTCAAAGTCGTTGTAGAAATACGAAACGCTTTGAAAGCCTGCCACTAGCCCTCTGATGTTGTAGGTAGGTGTCTATTTGCCATTCTATAACATAAAAGATGTTCATCTTTTAGTAGAAAATGCTTCGAATTTACCAAAGAGCGACGAATTTCTTTTTGTTATGCGATAAAATAATATACGACAAACAGGCTGGAAAGTACATGGTTACTCCGTAACGACCCGGGGCACCCTAACTTTAAGGTTACGTACTCATGGTACCATCACGCTTATATTACCGAAGAGGTTGCCAGGGATGGACACCTACATAATATCACCAGTTGTAATTGTATTGCCATTAATGATGACTACAGATTGGATCGGGTCTTTGACGGCCGAGACGTATTTTCTTTAGTAGGTACCTACCTACTACTGGCTCTCATAGCGAAGAAGTATAAAAGAAACACCTTTCGTTCGCCATTAATCGAGTAAATCTGTAGTCAACTTAAGCAGACAATAATCAAGAGTCCAAGCAGCTAGTGAGAATTTTTAAAATAAAATTCTATAAAATGTTTCCCGGTCTGGATATCGAATGCAGAACACCACGCTCAGCAGTACTCTTACCTACGACCACTAGACCAATGAAATTTTCTTCAGTTGATTATAATTCATGTTCTACACGCATTACTCCGTGTAAACACACTGTAATCATGTTTCTCTTATCATAACATTATTGACACACTCCTCACTGGAGGGCAGTGAATTAAAAACAGAGATAAAATAATTCGCTCTAATGGAAAACTGACGTGTTTGTTTAAGGACACCTGCCTGATTATTGTGAAGCCGCGTTTCCGTTGAGTGGAGATATTTTTAGATAATTATATGGAAATGTTAATACCTACGCATTAGACAGGATTTTTTTTCGGAAAACCTAAGTACACGAAAATGTAGGAAACTTTAATGCAGTAAGTTTTTGGTAGTCCTGAATAGAGAATTAATCAGTTCATAAAAAGTTTCCTGCTGAAAATGAGTCTCGCAAAGACCTCTGTAATTCTGAACGACGTTTGTTTTTATCAGATTTCAGAAAGGCGCTTCTGCATATATCCTCTTGACGTTACCCCTAACTCACCTTTTATAGAACCCAGAAGAAGAAGGAGCAGCTTATCTGGGTATATAACATTTCACACATGGCTATGGAATAGCGTATCATTAACAATACCATCCTTTTATGCCTTCGCTTAAGCTCGTACTAAGTAATTACAGCCGCACGTGTCGATTGCAGCACGTTAAACCTCGGCTTTCATTCGTAGATCTTTGACAGTCGTTACGGGGAGTCAGAAGCCCATAAGTCTGACAACCAGTCTTACCAAGGGGTATCGTGTTTTGCGGGAAGGTACTAATGGGTCACCGAGGCCCCCGCAACACAGGCAACGGAAGGAATACAGTCAGTAAGAGTCTGACGCACCCTCCCGCTCCGCCCAGAGCGGGAGTAGTTATTTGATGATATCCAACCCAAAAAAAGGGGGTACCTAGTAACTGGGTTGCGGATGTCAGATAGGCAGTTGCCCCTTGTAAAATACTGATATTAGCTGCATCCGGTGGAAGCCGACTCCAACATATTTAGGAAAAGGCTAGGCAGATTAATCTCTTGGACACATGACACCACATTTGGGAAAAATATTCACAAAAGGACACTGCTGCCTATTCTCTTAAGTCACATATGACAAAAAATGGTAATACATAACATATATTACCACGAGTACATATTATCACCAACCAGCTATACACAGTCGCTAGTTGTTGCATTTATAAGCACAAGAACCCGTTCATTAAACTTATTTAAATGAATATTCATACCACTAGATATCCACTAGCGGCTAGGGGTGGTTTCGTCTAAATTTAAGTGAAATTAGAACTGAATTCAACAAAATTTGGACTGAATTTCATTAAGGGGACTACAGGACCTAAACGCAATTTCCATAAGTTTTATAATGCCTTAAAGTATATGATCCACTGCAGTAAACAAAATCAGAAAAATATATGATATTTTTAAGGTAGATAGTGTATTGAACACATAATATAACTAATTTGATACGATAGAAAAAAATCACGAAGATACCTCTAAAAATTTCTTTTAACGATTAAAAACCATACTAATATACATGCAATCATTCTGATTTTTTGTCAGATTATTCTAGATGCAATATATTAGCATAATAGTGTTTTATTTTTTTTATACAATCTATAGCTTTTTTGTAAATCGATAATTATTGCTTCATATTTTGCAATAAATTACCAGCGTTGTGTCATCGCGCTTCTCTTTCTTTTCTATGCAGTCCGACAGTGACCGCGCTTTAGGTGTTGTCGGCCTCTTAACATACCTTATTTCAGGACGCAGGTTGTCCTAATTTAAGGAAGGTCTGACGTGAGAGTATCTAAATAGCCTCTACACGTGGTGATTTACACAATGTAGGTACGTTCGGTGCACCCTGGACAGTAAGTCCCGTTACCATCTCGCTAAGTGACAAATACAGGGTCAAATTAAATTATCTAGCGGAACTCCGCAGACGTGATTGGTAGCGATATCTAAACATGATAAAACAAAAAATAAATTAAATTGATGGTTTTTTTTGAGGGATCATCTACTACTAGAGACTACACTAATGTGAGTTTAAAAATAACAGTTAAAAAAAAAAACAATTTTTTTTGTTTGTGTAAACTTCATAGACGTGATGTTTTTTGATATCTAAATACGAAAAAAACAGATTTTCTCAACTCAAACGTCAAGTAACAAAACTAGAGAATCCCGGGCAGAATTCCCGTAGGCGCGGGCTTGCGGACGGTGAGCAATGGATAGCTCACCGTCCGGTAAGGACCAGGCCCGGGTCGACGGCGCGTTGCATTCCACACGCGCCTCAAAGAGATGTCGTCAGCACAAGCATAGGGGTCAACTAGGGCCGATGCCTGCCGGGGTCGCGGGAAGGTACCAAAGGGTTACCGAGGCCCCTGGCAACACAGGCAACGGAAGGAATACGGGTGGGTTTTAGTCAGTAAGAGTCTGACACACCCTCCCGCTCCGCCCAGCGCGGGAAAAGTTATGTGATGATTTCCCACCCAAAAAAAAAAGTAACAAAACTAAAGGCGGTCGTTGAGCCCCAAAAATAACATCAAACCATATTATTTTATCGTTTTTAGATATCGGTACCCATCACGTCTACAGAGTTCCTCTAACTAATTTTATTTGACCCTGTATATTAAGCACGACATGAGGTATTCTCATATAATTCATGCCAAAGAGAGAACCGAGTTAAACCATACTTATACTGTACTTTTCTAAGTTTATCTTAGAGCTCATCAGCTGATGGTACACAAAAATATTGTGAGGAAACCTGCGGGGTAACACACATAAAATAGAAAGAAAGAAAATACGATTATTTGCGGGAAACATGACGCAAAGAAGGAACACGAATACAAACAAGAAACAATTTGGGGGAGAATATGCGTCACACCCACGCAAAACGGCCAGCGCTCAGCATAATGCTGCGACCTTATGCGAGACAGAGCCCCGCTTAATGACAATTGATCGCAATGGATTTCATTTTGACAGTTCACCACGTACATTGCGTTTTTTTACGTTGTCGAGCAGACAAATTTTAACCTATGAAGCAATGATTTAGCAATATCCATCAAAACTCTCGGATTGTGCAATTAGAGTGCTAGACTTTTATTACTCAGAAATCACCAACCTGCACTGAGCTAGCGTAGTGTTTAATGCTCTTTTGTCCTCTGAATGAGCAGGGTTTTCTTTCACTTATTTACTTATTTTTTTTAATGATAAATGTCATAGGAATAAGGAATAGGAATGAAATGTAATTATTCATATTGTAGTTAAAAAGTTTATGTATTTAGGTACTTACTTTTTCTTTAGATTATTTTATAACTGTTTTGAATGTTATTTTACTACCTAAAATTATAAATTATAAATGTTGGAACGCCGACGTCTCCTCTATCAGAGGTGGGCGCTAATAGCTGCAACACATTTTTTTTTAAACTATCGTAGCTGTTAACGAACACAAAAAAATGTAAACCTGTTTATAGTTCCAATAAATATATTATTATTACTTATATTATTATTAGTTCAGTGGCACAATTTACAGGCAGGTAAAGTGCCATAGAAAGGTGAAGCAAAATTTACTCTCTACAAAATATTACTATTGTGTTTCGTGGAGCTTGTGGTAAAGTACAAAGGAATGCTATTTAACAAGTGGGTAGTTTGTTTGTTTACCTTTAGTCTTCTTGTTTCATGAATAACGTATAATCTAACCGACATAGCCCAAAGAATTGCCAAACTTAAGTGGCTGTGGGCAGGGCACATTGCTCGCAGAACAGATGGCCGATGGGGCCGAAAGTTTCTGGAGTGGCGACCGCGTACCGGAAGACGTAGCGTTGGAAGGCCTCCTATAAGGTGGACCGAAGACCTTGTGAAGGCCCAGGAATCCGCTGGATGCGATAAGCACAGAACCGGTTGAAGTGCTGGTGCTTGGGGTGGCCTATGTCCACCAGTGGACGTCTATCGGCTGAAATAATGATGATGATGATGTATAATCTAAAATCTGCCTTGCGGTTGCTATACGTTGTATTAAGAAATATCTTGCAACGACGCCTTATACTAAAATATGCTCAACCTATGCTTTGAAGATAACTGTAAAATAACATTAGTCTTATACACAACCCTGAAATAGACGGACATGCTCATAAGATCAAACAAAAGTTTTAAGTTCGTGAATTAGTTGAAAACTTTAATTATTATGAACAGTTTAAATATTTATTAAAGTCACTACTGCTTGTACACGTAGACGGTAGCTGTTGCCACTTGATGCCACTAAGAAAACAAAGTTATATTTTGTGTATGAGACTGCAAACTTAGAACTATAAAGAAAAGTGTTCGTTTTATGCGGCTTTTTTTTTTTTTTTTTTTTTTTTATTTTTTTTTTTTTATTTGTGATGGGTTTGCTCTTGACTTTAGTCTATGCCAGAGGCGACAGAAACAAAGTCGACGATGGAGCGAGCTTACCCAGAAGAAGCCTGTTCACTCTCACTTTGAAGAGATTAGGGTTATATGCGTTCGGAAACACAGACGCAGGCAGAGAGTTCCATTCCTTTGCTGTGCGCATTATAAAAGAAGTTTGGAAACGCTTAGTGCGAGTTGGTGGGATAGCCACCAGGAAGGGATGGTAACCTGAAGTGCGCCTAGATGACCGATAATAGAAGGGGGCCGGTGGAATGAGGTCGTGGAGTTCCTGAGCACACTCTCCGAAGTACAATCTATAGAAGACCGACAAGCAGGCAACCTTGCGACGATGGGCCAAACTGTGAAGCTTGGCATCCACCAGATTTACGTCGCCAATGAGCCTCTTAGCTCTGCGTTCCACCGAGTCAAGCGCGGCAAGTTGGTATTTAGCCGAGCCATCCCAAAGGTGGCTACAATACTCCATGCAGGATCGGACCTGCGCTTTATAAAGGGTCAAAAGCTGTCCAGGCGTAAAGTATCGCTTCACCTTATTTAGGATGCCCAGTTTCTTGGCCGCAGTCTGGGCTTTGTACTCGATGGTGGCGCCGAAGTTGAGGTTAGATGTCAACTCCATGCCTAGGAGCTCGAGCCGATCAGTTACAGGAACCGATGTACCCCGAAAAGTAGGAGTCAGGTCGAAACGACTCCTTTTTGCGGTAAAAAGACACGCTTGTGTTTTGGTGGCGTTAAAAGTGACCAGATTATCATCACCCCACTGGGAGACAAGGCTTAACGTCAACTCTGTCCGCTCTACCAAGGCCTCTCCCAAGGAACGAACTGCGGCCCCGTTGGTTTTTGCGCTGGACAAGTATCTCTCTGAAACAGTACTGTCGTCCGCGTACCCAACAATACCAGTCTGTAGTAGGTCATTGATGTGCAGCAGGAAAAGAGTTGCAGAGAGAACAGACCCCTGAGGAACTCCGGCATCAATAGCCATAAGGTCAGAGGAGCAGCCGTCAACGACTACCCTGATCGACCGTTCACTAAGGAAGTCTGATATCCAGCTACAAAAATCAGCTGGGATGCCATAAGCAGGAAGCTTGCTGAGCAGACCAGCGTGCCAGACCCTGTCGAAAGCCTTCGAGATATCAAGCGATACAGCAAGTGCTTCGCCATGTTTCTCGATGGCTTCGCCCCAGCGGTGCGTGACATACACAAGAAGATCACCAGTTGACCGTCCCCGGCGAAAGCCATATTGACGGTCACTGAGGAGATCATTGTCTTCGAGGTAGGTCAGCAACTTACTGTTCAGTACCCTTTCCATAACTTTGCATAGAATGGAGGTAATGGCGATCGGACGGTAATGGGCAGGGTCAGCACGGTCGCCCTTTTTGGGCACTGGTTGTACATTAGCAAGCTTCCAGGATTTTGGTACCGTGCCTTTTTTAAGAGAGAGGCGGAACAAACGTGTCAACACAGGAGACAGTTCAGGCGCACACTGCCTCAACACTCTCGCCGGAATGCCGTCAGGCCCGCTGGCCTTATTCACGTCTAGACTGCACAATACTCTTCGGACCTCTCTAATGTGAACTGCGATCTCCGGCATCGTGGAGTCACAATGAGGTACTGTAGGTGGTTGCTTGGAGCCAGCGTGCAGACGTGAATTGCTTGCAAAGAGAGATGCAAATAAATTTGCTTTCTCTCTTGCGGAGTGGGCCAGCGACCCATCAGGTTTCAGCATTGGAGGTAAAGTGGGACGACAGAAATTCGCTTCGGCCGCCTTAGACAGGGACCAAAACTGTTTACTACCCGGAGGGTGCGATGCCAGCTTGGCCCCAATACGTCTGACATGGCCAAAACGTGCCTCACGTAAAACCCGCTTGCAGGACTTAGCGGCAGTGTTAAAGGCTCTCTTCTTCGCGCGAACCCTACGAGCTCCAACTTTACGGTCGCGGGCCTTGACCCAGGCTTGGTAGGCAGACTCTTTTCGGGCCTCAGCGTGGGCGCACTCTGCATTATACCAAGGCCGGGATTTATGGCCGAGTGGGATGTCGGAGAATGGAATAAAATACTCCATTCCCTGCCGAATAACGTCCGCAACCTCGTCTGCACAGCACGAGGGGTCACCCGAAGAGAAGCACACATACCGCCATGGATAAGACACAAAAAAGTGCCGCATCTCATCCCAGTCCGCTTACTCGTATCGCCACACTCGTCTCATGCCTCTAGGACTCTCATCTGGTGGAGAGCAGGTCGATACGGTTTTCACCAGACAGTGGTCGGACGTTCCCAGCGGGGCTGAGACCGACACTGAATTATTGTCCGGATCAGATGCCAGCAGAAGGTCCAAACAATTGGGTGTATGGCCGTCAACATCCGGTACCCGCGTTGCCACATTCACCATCTGGGTTAGATCTAACGTAATAGCAAACTTGCGCGCCTCTAACCCAGCATGGTCAGTTTTCTGGTACGGGAACAACCATTCTTTATGATGGGCATTGAAGTCCCCCAGAAAAACGAGCTTCGCTGTTGGGTACCGTTGCTGGGCGACGTCAGTCGTCTCCACGAGGAAATTAAAGAGCGCTGTTGTCTCCTCGTCACCGCTGTGCGATCGGTAAACGCCGATGTAGAGAAATTTCTCCACGCCAGAGTCCACAAGTAGCCATATGGCAGAAAAACCCGAGTGCTCAAAGCAACGGAGACGACGACAACAAATGTCATCGCGGACGTACACACAGACCCCAGCTTGCTTCTTGAACTTGTGTTCAAGAGAGTAACCCGGGTAGTTGAGGTACGCCACGTCCGACGGGGTTGTTATCTTCGTCTCCGTTAGGAAAAACAGGTGCGGCTTCTCGGTCTCAAGGTGGTGATGGACCGGATCGAGATTGGAGTGCAACCCCCTGATGTTAGTGAGGTGCACTTTTAGTGGGAGGAAGTGCAGCCGTTGTTTAACCTTATCTTTCTTTTTTGCTTTAGACATTTTGAGTGGAGTTGTTGGGGAGAGAAGTCGACTTGTCGAGGCGCTGCTCAGAGATCCATGTGGAACACTAGAATCAACTAAACCTATGGGGAACTCATTTGGAGACTGCGGGGACGCCCGAACCCCCCCGGATATGGCCACCGGGTCCTCCCGTCCAGTCGCCAGCTGGCACGGTGGAGCATACCGGGATTTTTCGCGAGTTGGCGGGGCAGCCTTTGGCACGTGGCTGGCGTGCTACTTGGGCCCCCTACTGACTGCGGTCGGCCAACGGCTGGCACCGTGCTTCGGATCCCGCTACCCTCCACAATGAGTTACCCGGCAAGCTAAGCCCAGAGACCAAGACCGGTTCTGGACAGCGCAACTGACAAATCTCCTACTCCCCCAAAGGCACTGGCACTCCCACACACCGACGGAACACAGCAAGCTGCTTGGCGCCGGACTCCGGTGGGAGGGTGGTAGCGAGCCAGGCGGCTCCTTGCGGACCGCAAGGACTGTTCGCAATAATCACCGGTTACGAATCTGCCAATGATTCAGATTGTGAGCTCAAAAGGTCGTATAGGAACTTGGTGGACTTTTCACTACCACAATTATAGTATTACGAAGCAGGGATATAAGATATTCGCTTCCGCATCCGCAATTGCGGAGCTCCCGCATTTATTTAGACCTCCGCATCTGCATCCGTACCCGCATTAATCAATGCGGAGCTCATGCGGATGCAGATGTTGTAGAAAATGGTGAATATAAGAAAAATCGTAATCAACAAAATGGAAACTAATCATCAATATAGCTCTAAATCGTCACATTATCACGAAGTAGTCTTATATCCACAAAACACATAATTTCGAGAGCTATATTGATTTTTAAATGATTATAATTTAGTAATTATTTTATTATAATTGCCCCGAATCCAATTACGATCAACATACGACGAAACAGCGCTGCAATTTTAAAAAAGTAAGAAATGTTGAATTTCGCCTCGCCGCTTTGACGGATCCCTTAAAAAAAACTTGAGATCCGCATCCGCATCTGCGGCTGTGAGCCACCAAAAATCAGCTACCGAAAAATAAAAAAAATCAAATTCAAATACTTTATTGCATATTGCGTTATTCATGTGTACATTTAGTTGTTACAATTTAAGTAAGTTCCAACATGAACTCCGGTTAGGGCACGGCAATATAATAATAATAATTTGAACATAATAATATTAAGAGTATGGACTACAATAAAATATGTATCTAGTACCTAATTATTTATCTAGCTATCATAACACATAACATTACATCACGCCTTTCTTCCTCCATCACGAAGGGTTGGGCAGAGGTGTTCCTGTAGTACACCCACATTTCGCCAGTTATGTTTTTAAATCCCATGTATTGCCATCAACCTATCTAGCTATTATATTTAATAAATATTTTGTTCTAGGTATTTTGCGACCGAGTAAAAGTATTTTTGCATTTTTTTTTCATCCGCGTATAATTCTGCATCCGCAAAATCCCTATTACGAAGAATAAAGAATTGTGTAAACGTTTATATTCCAGGGTACATCTATCAGTAATTCTTTCATAACTTTCCCTTTGACACATAAGTGTCAAGTGTGTGTGGGATAACCCCTTAACGGATACAATCTATTTATCAGGCAATTAAAACTTAAACATAACATTGAACATCAAACAAACCATTACAAAACCCATTAATTTGGTACAACGATACATTACCCAAGTATTGGTCGAAACTAACGAGCGGCAAGTTATAATATTAGTTAGCACCTTTTGATAGCACCCTGCTGCGTCGAGAGTGGTTCATAAATGTTTTGGTGTTATTACATCAATCTGCTAATCTGTTCAGGAAAATAACCTTTTAACTAATGGTTAATGGTTGATTCTTGTTTTGTACAGTCAGATAAAATTGTTAAGCAAATTGAAACAACAACTTTACGTGCCATTTCAAACAACTTTCAATGAACAACGATGGTTGTGATTCGCATTTACTTAGAATTTAAGTCGGACAATAAAATAAAGAGGCCTTGGCAGAGAGTACAACTTTGTGCCCTTTGGCGTCGAGACCCTCGGTCCATGGGGTCCCAGTGCGCATAAGTTATTTGCGGAAATCGCGAAACGTCTAGTTGATGTAACTGGTGACCGAAAAGCTGGCGGCTTTCTCGCGCAACGCATCAGCATTGCAATTCAGCGAGGAAATGCCGCCAGCATCCTCGGTACAATGCCCCGAGGGCCTTTTTTAGGTTTAACTTAGTTTTAATTTAATTTACCTAGTTAATGGTGATAATCATCTTGTAATTAGGTTATGTAAATAAATATTTAGTCGGAGAATTAATTTCCCTGACTTTACATCTGCACCACACGTGGCTTTGCAATTTGCGTTGGTAGGTATCCCAGACGCAACGCTAAAATAATCTATACAAATGAATAAAATGTCAATTTATCAGCATTTTACTGAATGCATATGAAAGTATATACGGTAGGTACTTATAACAAAAAAATCTATTTTTAATTTTTTTGTCTGTGTGTCTGTCTGTTTGTTCCGGATAATCTCCCATCATCATCTTTACACACCAAGACCCCTCCGTGCCTCGGAAAGCACGTTAAGCCGTTGGTCCCGGCTGTTATTCGTGGATCTTTGACAGTCGTTACGGGTAGTCAGAAGCCCAAAAGTCTGACAACCAGTCTTACCAAGGGGTATCGTGTTACCCAGTAGCTGGGTTGTGGAGGTCAGATAGGCAGTCGCTTCATGTAAAATACTGGTATTCAGCTACATCCGGATAGACTGGAAGCCGACTCTAACGTAGTTGCGAAAGGCTAGGCAGATGATGAAGAATCTCCGAAACGGCTGGACCGATTTTGACGGGACTTTAATTGGCAGATAGCTGATATTTTAAGGTAGCACCTAGGTAGTAACTTAAGCTACTTTTATTTTATAAAAAGCCACGCGGGTGAGGCCACGGGCAGAGCTGGTACATAATCATTCATTTTGTTTGTAATTTTACCACAGCAACCAGATTCTAACCACTGCTTAGCGGCAGTAATGTTGTATATAATATGCGGTAGTTCGATCAGTTCAGTCGTGGCAGTAGTTAAATCGGTCCTTTATAAAAAACTCGACTAGTGCTTATCTAGCCTATCTATTTTATTTGTGTTAATATTATGTTACTTCTACATTTATTTAGCACAGACTAAAAGGCACAAAATATAATATACAAAAGATAAAAAATATATATAAAAATGAAATGAAAAGTGTAAAGTACGATGAAATTACGATACGGTGAAATTAGCAGGAAAGTGTGTCTCACGGCTGCACCAAAAAGGCCCAGGGGGGTAACCATCACCTCTTATAGCAGTATTATTTCAATATTACTTCAGCGTGAGAAAGAGATGGAGCTATAAGTCCTGTCTATACAGGACAGTGGGAAAGTGATGGAGCTATCTCCATCACTTTCCCACTCTGAAGTAATATTATAATAATACTGCTATAAGAGGTGATGGTTACCCCCCAGTTCAGCAAAAACGCCAGACTACACACTAATAATCTGACGCTGGTTTTCAACTGGACCTGTAACTAACACGCTATGGCTCTGTTCCATATTATTATTTTGATTGTCTTCCACATATCTCGGGACCCTGGGATCCTGGACCTTTGGAACGCGTACGTGGGGCCGAAGCCAACTCGCAGAGGCCCGTTAAGACGCTTTTAATGAAATGAGGCACCAACCGACGATTATTCCGGTACGCACTATGCAATTGCACTCAAGAACAACCCCCGGTTGGTGTAGTACTATTGCAGGATAGGGAACAAATTTATTGGACTATAGATCAGTGTGGGTAAAGTGGACTGGTTACCTAAAACTATGGTAAGACTATGGCCTGACCAATGTTTTATACACACAATACACGGATAAAATGGCAGGGAGTAACTTGCAGAATCAATAGTGTGCCCCCGGAAACTGTCTCTAGCACTTAGTGACGCAGCAACAAGGGGCAACATATCCTGAGTTGCTTGAGGACCGGAGAGGTATTCCAAGGCTGTCAGAACAATCCCAGAGCCAGAAAGATGGTCAAGATCTCAACCAGCATATAACTGAAATACTTCCTTCCTCCGAGCACGTTTGACGAATCTCAACTCAAGCTGGCCAATAAAGGCAAGCCAGAGATGAGTAACAAGACTTCTCCTGGGAGATAGGGTCCTTGGGGTCACTACTGCCCAACACCTCTCCACATGCTGCCCTGCGGGTTTCTGTATCTCTCTTGATCTGGTTCCTTACCCTAGACATGTTCATAGTAAACAGCTCAGACATAGTAAACACCACATACCTACAGTTCGGAGCGCGCAAGCCCCACCACGACGTCAACGTAGAGATACGGCGGTGGGGTTATTATTACCTCCTAGCTGACTTAAGCAAGTCATAAAAACGAGAAACTAGTCTGCGTAAAGGGTCTTTTTTAAAGCAGTGAAGATAGGGCGACACTCATTAATATTTCAGGCTATGTTAAATTAATGAATCTCGGAGGTCTTAAGCTTTATTGTAAACAAAGTATAAGACAAAGTCGCTTTTCGTGTCTGTCTGTATGATCCCTTAGTTATTCTCATCTACACAATCTACAGTTTTCACTAATATTTTGAGAATTTCTTACGAAAGGTTTATGTGTATAATACATTAATATTAAACTTAGCTATATCAATAAAATCTTGACAGTTTGACATGTCGCAATATTAGTAGATTGCAACTATGCGAAGCAAGCACGGGCGAGGCACTAGTTGTTAATGAAAGCCTGCACTTTCCCTGCCGCATTTAATTAATCACAGGATATAAAAAAACAGTAGGTAATACACGTGCAAACGAAATTACGAACATGTCACACAGCGTTCTGTACAACCTTATATCAAGTTAGCTTAATTTAACTGCACGAAAACATAAGTATAAAGTGAATTGTAAATCCATTACTGGGTAAAAGAGTTTTGTTTAAGTAAGAATTCTTAGTTAAACAATAATCAACACATATTTTGCTATTGGCTAGGATTGAATAAAAAATTGCATGAACAATGCAAAGAAAAAAAGGAGACGGAACATTTAATTTTTTTGAACTCAATAGTAACGAGGAACCATTCAGATCTTAACTAACCATTCATTTCTAATTATACTACTTTTATTAATTGGTCAACTAAACAGACTTGCATTGAAAAATATTTTTCTGTCATCCATACTAATTCCTTCATATGATATGAGAAATCATATTATATATTTAATACAAATTATAATATATGAATTTAAATGCGAAAGTAACACTGTCTGTCTGTAACCTGTTCACGCCTAAGCCACACAACCGATCGTTATGAAATTTGACGGATAGGTACCGAACCTGGAACCTGGAGAAGGACATAGGTTACTTAAAAAATCGTTGAAAGAATGTGTCCTGTAATGTGGGTGCATTAACAGACGAATATCAATACAAAAACCCAGGGCAAATTTAAAGTAGAGTAAATGCTATGGAAATGCGTTCCTTGAGAAGCATGTGTGGTGTGACTATAAATGATAGGCTAAGAAATGATGTGATAAGGCAACGGTGCGGTTTAAAGGAAGACGTAGTGACAAAAATTGAAAAAGTATGCTTAGATGGTTTGGCCATGTTGAGAGGATGAATGAAAGGCGACTAACAAAAGGTATTTACAAGGCAAATGTGAGTGGAAATTCCGGGAGGGGACGCCCCAGAAGGACATATAGTGACCTCATTGGTGATGTTCTTCAAAAAGGTCAGGTGCGTAGTACTCGCAACCGGCGTGCGTGTACGACCAGATGTATGAACGTAAACGAAGCAAAAAGAGTATGTAAGGAGCGCAGCAGGTGGCGTTCTATAGTTTCTGCCTACCCCCATGGGATGAAGGCGTGAGTTTATGTATGTATGTAAACTCAAAGTCAAATAATTTATTTCAATTAAACCTAGTCATTAAAAAAAAAAAATTATGTACAATTATATAAAAAGGGAGGGCAAAATATCAAAGGGCGTCAAAAGATTCGTCCGCATCGCTGTCAACAGGAAAAGTACCCTAAAGGCTGGCAGCATTACCACGTTGTATGGCAATGCTGATTCTTTGGCCAAAAAATAGACCAGCCAGCCCTCTGGTCACGTGAGGAGTCGACCAAACACTTGGCGATGTCTCTAAAAACTAAGTGGGCACTCGGACCCCATGGCCCTAGTGTTTCAACCCCAAACGGCTCGAACATATAAGTCACAGTAACATATCAGTAACATTTTTTGAAATGTCATGGAGTTACTCAGTCACAAAGATTCTAACCCATTCCAAAGCGTAGTAGCTTCCTATGGAGAAGAACGGGTAAAAAACTTTGTAGGTAAGCTACACAATATATTATTTACGGGAACCAAACCCAGGTTACTTGTAACAGAAACAAATTGCCGACCATTGCCCACCATCACACGCAAGACTGTGTGAATGTGTGAATTCCTTTTACCAAAACACTAAATTTTTCAGCCTAACTACATTTCTATTTGTTAGATCAACAGTCGGGTAAAAAACTAGATGAATTGGTCTCCTATCCCGAGGTTCAAAAACTTTCCTTCAAGCCTTCAACATGCAATAGTCTTAATTTCAATTTAACCTATACCTGTTGGTAAGGAAATCAACATTTGTCTTCTTTTACACCACCCACGGTTAAACAAGAAGTGACCGTATACGGAAACATACAACTGTTCCAAGTTACATTAATCAGTGATTTTTTTAATGCTAAAGCTAAGCAAACTTTAAATATAGTCAGTCCTTTTTTCCTTGAAAAGGAAAATTAAATAAGACAAACCATGTTTTTCCCGAAACAATTCTATCAACATTATATATAATTAGTAGTTTCCTTCCTTAAAAAGGAAAATTAAATAAGACTAACCATTTTTTTCCCGAAATTTTCCTTCCGACGTGATTTCAAAGTGCAGAATTTTCAAAGATCAAACAAAAAATCCAACCAAATAATTTCAATGCGTGTCATAGTTAATATTATTATCAAGTGTAAACTAATGACACACCAATAATTAAACCTTAAAAGAAAATACTAAGTCATTTCTCAACACAACAAAACCCACATAAATTCTCCTAAATATTTGCCTACCTACGGTTTCCGTAAAAATAGAACACAAAAAAAATCTTTTATTTCCATAGTTTATACTAAAAATAACAATTAATCAACTAATGAGAAATAATATGAAATCGCACTTCATAATTTGAACCTTACAATATTGATCAAATAATTCAATGTTGAAAAAGATTATGTTGAAATAAATCACCTAAGTCATTTCCCACACCGAACAGGACAAAACCTACGTAAATTCCCTTAAATATTCACGTACCTGTGTTTCCCCTAAACATAGAATACAAATAATATCAATTATTTCCGTAGTTTACAGTAAAAATAACAATTAATTTCAATAAGAAGCAATATGTGTGTAAATGCAGTGGGCGGGGCGCGGGGAGGTGCTACGAGGCTACGACGGATATAAAGCCCGGACGCTGTGCTACGAACATCAGAAGCGTAGCAGCGTAGACCCGTAGACTCGTAGAACCGTCGTAGCAAATACACAGCAACAATGGCATTGGGGTAAGTGTCGCTGAAATTATTTTATTTTATTTTTCGGATTTTATGTATTTTCCAATTTTTTTGGGGAGTCAGTGGGAATATAAAAAAATGTTTTTTTTATCCGGGGGGCTATTTTTATGTTTCTTTTCAGATTTATAGGGGCGGCTTTTTCGGTTCATATAAGCGTTTTTTTTTTATTATGGTCTGTAAAAATAAAACATTTAAAATTCACGAAACACGCAAAATCCAATTTCAATCTAAAATAAAAAATTCAAATTTTCAATCCATTCCATTTAGGTACATACTCGTATTATCGTCGTTCGTTACTTAATTACGGAATTTAAATCTACAAAAATATTTGAAAAGTAACTTTCCATACGGAAATCTTACGTTGTAGTTTGTAAATCAACGGCTGTCTTACGTTGTATTTTTCTTTATTAATTTCACTTAAAAACCGTTGCAGTTCATTTCTGTTATTAAGAAAATACTACATATATCACAATACTATACATCGTCTTGATAACATTTGAAAATCGAATCACTATTATTTAGAGCTCACTGAAGTCAATCTCAAAACGAAGAGTATTTATTTTAGAAAATTTAACAAATAAAAAAAGGGAGGGAACCACATCGTCTCTTGACTTAAAACATTATCATCAGTTCGTTCATACCTATTTTCATTTCTGATAAAATAGCACGGTGTTTGTTTTCCAAATCATGTAAAATTAAGGAAATTATAAAGTGACTTGTGTCCAGGCTACTTAATATTTCTTTGGTTTGGGGGTACATTCACAAACACAAATCTTACACTTAAGCTTCAAAAACTCAGACTGCTAATAATCTAACACACTTAGTAGATACATTAGTTTTATTTAACATACATATTTATAAACTTACTTTCACCCGTTTAAACGTCTATTTTAACAAAAATAAAACTACTAAATCCAATCATTACTCGTGTATCAACCATTTTCACATTATTCCGATCCGCAATAAAAACTTCAAAAGAACAAAATCTTGTTCCACTTCCAGAGAGTTAGCGAAAACTCTTCAACAAGGATAATCTTTCATAAAAATTTGATTTGACAACTTACTTATCTTTTACGTAAACGGTATAAAACGGGCTGACTTAATCCGGTGTTTTTTGCGGTTTTTTTTTTAGAGAATAATAGTGATTCTGAATTAATGTTAGCTTCTTTTAGTTACATACATAAACTCGCCTTCTTCCCACGGGGGTAGGCAGAAACTACAGAACCACCTGCTACGCTCCTAACATAATCCTTTTGCTTCGTTTACGTTCGTTTCGTTTTGGGTACAAAATTAGTAAAACCAGTAGTAACGCTCCTTGTAGAAACTAAAAAAACCTCTATCGAATAGTATTATTCAATCAACTCAGGCTATCGCAGTCCATTGCTGGACATAGGCCTCTTGGGCTTAGTTTTATCACGATACCAAAATCAAAAGACATTTATTCAAACTAGACTGAGAATCAGCACTTTTCGAACTTCAAAATTACATAAGACAGTCCCTCAAAACGCCCACCCTTCACCACTTCCTAGTGCTTTACCAATTTCTGACCCCAAGCAACATGGCTGGACTTACGGCAAATTTGCAATGGTCAGATAACTTTCATCTGAAGATTAGATATGACAGTATGACATATTTAATATACAAAACCTGTCAAATACCGATATTTATTCCTCAGATAAAAGTAATTCTGACTATTGAAAATTCAGCTCTTAGAGGAAAAAAATAATTAAGAATGTCTTTGATAATATTAGAGGCATATGATTAACTTTGTTTTTAAGATCGGTGATTCTACAAAGGTCTGAATATTAGGCGATATAGTTATTTCTTTTCATGAGGTTCGTTAACAGTCGTGTCTGCCTTCATAAGCATAATCAGCCTATAATGATCCCACTGCACTGCTGGGACACTGGCCTCTTGTCTGTGAGAGGAAGTGGACCGCGATCCACCACGCAGGCCCAGTGCGGTTTGGAGGATTTTGCCTTCAGTTATAAAAAAAAAACTACAAGTTTTTCCATCCCATAAGAATTTACTTTATTTTTTAATTTATTAAAATAATGTGACAATCTTTCCTCATAAAGTTACTTAAGAGCTAGTAATTTCTATGTAAATCTAGTCGGTGAAGAAAAAAGGTTAATTGGTATAGTTTGCTGTCGACGCGCGTAAAATGAGCAAACTTCAGTAAGTAAGGGTCGCATTGCTTCTTAACTTAACATCTTTTGCAAGTAACCTTATGTTAGCCTGCTGACTGAACCGCGTCATTTTTATTTAAATTGTTCAGGATTCAGCTTAACAGTATCGTAATTTTTCGATATTGGTTCAAACGAGGCGCTATTCCTAACTTGAATAAGTATAAATAACTCTCAGACAATGAAACAGCTGTCGTCAATTTTGTACCTAAAGGCCATTTTCACGTCACTTTGATTTGACCTCCGGAAAAAAAAACAATGTAACAGGTTTTCTCTAAATAATAGAATTTCGACAATTTATTTCCAAATTGCAAAGAGCACAGTTTGAATATTTTTCCTTGTCTTGACATTGTTCTTATAGTTAAGATTTTGCATAATCAGCCTATAATGTTCCCACTGCTGGGACACAGGCCTCCTCTCTGTGAGAGGGAGTGGGCCGTAATCCATCTTGCAGGCCCAGTGCGGGTTGGTAGATGGCACATGACCTGCCGGTTTCCTCACGATGTTTACCTTCACCGTTTTGAAAGCATTGGTGATGAAATTATTCACACAAAGTAAAGCGCCTGCCTGGGTTCGAACCCACGACCTACACAAGTCGGCGTCGTTACCACTGGGCCATCACTGCTCAGTTAAGATTTTGACTAATCCAGCAATATTTATCTGACTTGGAAACTAATTTCCTGACTATGAACTAAGAACTAAGAATCGAATCTAGAACCTCGCGGCCGGCCAAAACACTGACAAAATTGATCAAATTACATTGTGTACTAGGTACTTAGGTATCATTAAAAACGCTAAGTTTTCTACTAACTTAACTGTAACTTTTGTAAGTCTCAAAGCATCACGATGTGACGTAGCTAGAACAAAAACTTAGTAACAATAACAAATATAAATGATTGAATCAACAACTGAACCATACACACGTCCACGAAAGTTCGCAATTTTTCTCTTCGCCCGCGGTACAAACACCTGTTGCCTTGTTGCCCGCCGTACGCCCAAGCAACTTTTACTTATTATTTCTTACTCCCAGGCGACGTCGGGAAATAGGGGATACGTACGGAAAAACGTTTCGATTAAAATGTTACTATAACGTTAGTAACGGGTTCTTATGTTTTATTTATGGGGAAATTAATTGGAAACGTGTGTGGTGTGTAGATTGACTGGAGTGTTGAGAATCCCAGTCCGATTCCCGGCCACCGTAGCCGCGGGCTTGCGGACAGTGGCAATGGGTAGCTCGCCATCCGATAAGGACCAGGCCCGGCTCGACGGCGCGTTGTGTTCCACTCGCGCCTAAAAGATATGTCAGCACTGTTGTAGGGGTCGACTAGGGCTGATGCCTGCCGGGTTCATGGGAAAGTACGAAAGGCAACAAAACACAGGCAACGGAAAGAATACGGGTGGGTTTTACTCAGTAAGAGTCTGACACACCCTCCCGCTCCGCCCAGAGCGGGAGAAGTTATTTGATAAAGTCCCACCAAAAAAAAAAGGTTGATTAAGTAACAACAGCCGCAGAAGTCGATCGATCAGGTTAAGTTACGCTTGCCGCAGTTGGTCCGTGTATCGGTGGCCATCTTTACATACCAAGAACCCTCCATGCCTCGGAAAGCACGTTGAGCTGTTGATCACGGCTGTTATTTGTAGATATTTGACAGTCGTTACGGGTAGTCAGAAGCCTGAAACTCTGACAACCAGTCTTACGAGTACCAAGGGGTATCGTTCCCAGTAACTGGGTTGTGGAGGTTAGATTGGCAGTCGCTCCATATAAAATACTGGTATTCAGCTGCATGCGGTTAGACACTGGAAGCCAAACCCAACATAGTTAGGAAAAAGCAGGCAGATGATGAGGGTGTAAATAATATAAACTGTATTTTTTGGCACTGATTAATATGTAATAAAGAATCCAGAGTTTGTAGTAAACTCATCAGTAGACCATACGAATAGATATAGGTAGAGGTATATCGACTAAGCAGAATAAAAGTTATTTGCCTAAAACTTATCCTAACGAATATTATAATTGTGAAAGTGTGTTTGTTACGCTTTCACGCTAAACCGGCTTAACGGGTGTGGATGAAATTTGACACATAGGTAGACCATGACCTCGAGGCTACTTTCATCCTAGATCGCAGACGAAGTCCCGGGCACACAGCTAGTAAAGAATAATTCAATAGACAAACTTAATGAAAAACCTAATTACAAAACTATTTAAAACTATAGTCATTTTAAATAGAGATTTAAGTCTGGCCACAATAATGACAATATTTAAAAGAAAAATATGAAACTTTACAAAACAAAAAAAACACAAAAAGAAAAACTTACTAAAAAAAGATATTACCTTTTAAAATTAGAACTTTTGAAACCTCTTTTCGGCTCAAACAAGGTGGAAATTGCGATTAGCGCGCGAAACTTTACCGTCTGATATACAAGGTGTAGAAATTTAAGCTGCTCTCCTTTGTGGGTAAAGTGGTCGTTACCGGTTACTTTAGGACACGCTGTATAATATTTTGAGATGTGCTGTAATATTTTGATATTATGTTGGTGTTCATTGGCAAAACGTGATTTTATAGGGAGATGATAGTTTTCTGTATCAACTTAGATAAAAAACGGATCTAGAACGCACGTACACAATATCTCATAAAGGCTGTAACAATCGTTTTACGTACACCATAATTTGCCGCACACTCCTAGGCTATGCAATACTCATTACAGAAAAAGTTAGTACGAAAACCCGTATCGAAAGTATTCAATATCTCCCTTGACACGCGAAAATCTAAGATTTGTCCCTCTCCAGTCTGTTATAGAAACTGATGATAGGTTTATTAAAATAGTTACACACATAACATAACATAACATTACGCCTTGTTTCCCCGAAGGGTTGGGCAGAGGTGTACCTGTAGTACACCCAAAAATTGTTAAGCGTTGAATACCTAATCGTACTCCTATTACATACAGAACTATAAGATAGAAAAAGTGCAATTATTAAAAATACTAGGTACTCATTAGAATAATGAGAGCTAGTTAGTAATCTTAGCAATCCTTGCTCTTTTGGCAACTGGATTTGAAAAAAAATGCCAGAAGTCCTATTGCCCTTTAAAAGAAAATGGACGAAATACGTACGTTTACAAAGTTGATAGGTAAACAAGTCCCATTATAGACAAGAAGACTCTCTGCATGCTTTTATCGTATGTCTTTTTTTACATCATCCTCACATATTGTTTTAAATTCAACAATAATGATGTAATGAATATTTTTGTAACAATATAATTTAAAAGGAGCAGTTGTGGCCCAGTGGTAACGGCCTCGTCTTACGAATTGTAGGTTGTGGGTTCGAACCCAAGCAGGCATTACTTTGTGTAAATAATTTCATCACCACTGTTCTCAAAAACGGTGAAGGAAAACATCGTGAGGAAACTGGAATGTGCTAGAACCAAAAATTTGAAGACGTGTGACATCTACCAACTCGCACTAGGCCCGCGTGGTAGATTACAGCCCAATCCCTCTCGAAGAGACGAGCCCTGTGTCCCAGCAGTATGAACATTATAGGCTGATTATGATGATAATTTATAAGAGTGTCCATGGAATTTCTTGCCAGTTCTTCTCCATAGGTACCTACTACGCTTTGGAATGGGCAACTAGCTTCATATTTCTCACTGACCGACTCCTTCACAGTTAAAAAGCGCCTGTGGTTTTATTGAAATAAATGCTTTGAGTTTGAAGGACGTATTATTGTTTGCTAACTCTAAAGCAAAGGCTAACCCATAGAAATGGTTTAATATAGTGCCTATTCAAAGTTAATCTCCTGGAACCCAGTAAGTACTTATGTACTAATGCTATCACCCGCTGCACTGCAATAAATGCAAGGAATATTGCCTATATAACTATCGACGTGTGCGAAGCAGCTATTTGTAGAAAACACTCCCTTTGATAGATTTAGTAAATTATTGTTACGAGGGAGTGTTAACTATTCCGATATCCAGATATAAGTCCAGAATTCCAGCAGCATTTCTAATTCTACTGTACTTAAGAATAGAAATCGCTTATCTAACGAAAATTCTACTGTCTACACGGAAACGTCACTTTTTTCTACTCTTCCGTCGACAAAACGCTTCTCTATGGTTTTTGTGCTAAGCCAGCAGATAGACTACTTAATTCAGAGTTGATGTTTTATCGATTACTGAAAAAACCTAATCGGAATTTATGACATTTGCACAACTAATGTGCAAAAACTATGATCCATGTCAAAAAATGTTGAAACATCTACGAAGAATAGACACAGCTCTTTCAAATTTCAAAGTGACATTTCGTATCCCCATTTTTGACATCACACTACAGTAGAAACCCTTCTACATAAAAAGGACCTAGACAAAGATTGTTAGAAATGAAAGACAAAATTACAGATTGTGTAAAAGGATTTCTACGAAACGAAATATCACTTTGTATAGAAAGAGCTGTGTCTATTCTTCGTAGAAAAAGAAAGCGTCATGCCTGCAGGTCTTCGCAAGTCTTCGAAACACAACAAAAACGTTTTAAAACTTTAACCCTAAACTGCAATACCCAAAGCATCACACAATAGTCAACGTCGCCAATTCTTTCCGTTTTGAAAACAATTTTAATTAATAACAAACCGCCCTTGCGTTGACATCGCATGTCATTTGCAAAAAACATGAAGCTAATGAGACAACAGTTACATCACATACTACAGACATGCAAGGATATCGGTAAATTTTACGTTTTAAAATGTTCGGGAACAGATTTATTGACATACATGTTTCGGCTAGTTCATTTTAACATACATAACATTACGCTTGTAATCCCCGAAGGGTTTGGCAGAGGTGTACCTTGGTGCACTCACATTTCGCCAGTTATGTTAAAGTCCCATGTAATAGGGGACAAGCCTATTGCCATCAACCGGGCACAAATCCAGACTCCGGGATGCTACATACATTTCACCATGCTTCTATACCTCGAAGGTGAAGACGGTAGTGTGTATAGTTGACCTATATTTCAAGTCCAATGAAATAGCCAAAATTTTTGCCACTAACAGGGAACAAAATCAGACTTAGCACCCGGAGTTTGATTTTGTTCCCGGTTTTTTCACTAAGAAATTCTCTGTAACAGCTTACAGAGAATTACCTAATGATAAAACCCAATAATACTTTGTCCTATCTGGGGGTCGAATCTAGGAACTCAGACTCAGATCAACAACGCAGTTTTTATGGATAGGTACTGATAATTGATTGACAGACAAACAAACCACTGATGTTGGTTACGACCAACTTCAGCGGTTTGTCTATCTGTCAATTAATCCGTTACTGAATTCTTAATAAGTAAGTAAGAAGAGATAAAAGAAGATTCAGAACGTAATATTTAAATCTCATCTGAGCATAGATTATCTTCGAATCTTGGCGGCCAGAAATAGCGTAGGGTAAAGCCAACAGAGATAAAGAAAGACATTTTGATATAATCTGAAGGGTCTTTGTTAAGAGGCTTTGTTGACGAGAGCTCCGGTACCGATCATGCAATAATAGACGTGAAGTTAAAGGTAGTAGATTCTTCTAAGTAAGTATCTAATGGTAATAGGGTTTGAATCTATGAAGGAGTAGCATTCTAGGTAAACTTGTCACATGAAGTCAAACTTCTGAGCTAAACTGGTACAAATAACTTTCGGCACGCGAATGACGTGGACAGGGGGCGCTGTTGAAAAACATTTGTGCAATTGTTGTTTTGTAAAATGTATGGAAAAACAAAATGACGGCCTTAGTTTTGATTTTGGGCTCGCGCCAAAAGAACTTTTTAGCTATTTAGAATAGGGAATATGCAAGTAATTCAAAACTTATCCATTATTAAAATATACATTGTGTAGGAGTCAAAAAACAAATTCCTATTCTTTTTATTACATTTTTCAATGTATTACTTATTTTACAATTCATTTAATTTATGTTGCATTTTTTTGGTGGAACAGAACGCAAACTCAAAACGCGTCGTCTTCGACAAAGCCGGAAGTGACGAAAGAAACTATATTAATTAAAATCTATTCTTAGCGAAGAGCTTACAATCTCCCTGTAAGTGCGATTTCTGCTTGAATAATCCACAAAAAATAATTTAATTTATATGATTTGGGGCTACAAACAGATGTAAACAAAGAAGATTCGTGGTAAATGACGTCACATCATGCCCGCGACAGAAACGGTCGTTTGAACTGTAGTAGAAAATTGTTGGAGTTTCATATTTTTTTTAAACAACAAGCTGTAGTTGAATTGAACTTTTAATACTTTTCTCGGGTTTATATTAATGTCTATTATTGAAATAATAAAAAAAAAACTACATGCATAGGAATATGCATGTAGTTTTTTTTTCACAATTTTTTATTTTATATTTTTCTCAGATTAAAACATGAATAAAGTAAGTAGTTGTAGTCATCGGTCCTCTAAGTTTCCCTTCCACCGAAGAAGCACGGCGTTTAGCATTACCGTAAGGAATCTAGTGGGTCACCGACATTTTTATTAGAGTGGAAAATAATTCTAACAAACTACTAGATAGGCAAATGCCCTTTCAAATAAATCAGTAAATACACACTTAAAGGCAAAAATATTTTTGCAAGTCCTACCTACTGAAGTGGATACTTCAAACTCGCCCGGGAATGTTCAACCGTTACGTGGAAGTAACTTAAAAACGTAATGTAAAATAATACCAGTAAAGGTAATTTAAACGTGTTTGGATTGTGACCACAATCAAGCCCGATATCCCAAAGGAAATACCTCTGTATTGAATCCAATATTGTTTCATGAAATGTATTTTTCTGTAAGGAAAATTAACTAACTTTTTAGGGCTCCGTATTAAGCATGGAATCCTTACAGTTTCGCCATGTCCGTCTGTCTGTCTGCCTGTCTGTACCTGCTGTAGCTCAGAGACGCATAGTTCTGGAAAGCTGTAATTTGGCATGGGTATACATATCAATCACGCCGACAAAGTGCTAAAATAAAATCTTGGAACAAAAATCACGTCTACCCCATGGTTTGGGGTATCGTTGGATAGACCGTTTAAAAATATTGCGGGTCTGTCAACACTACTTTTCGATTCAAGGATCCGCTTGTGTAATATTGAGCGTGAAAGTGCTAATTTTTGTTAGAGTCAAGTGTCCCCAGTTGACTCTTACAAAAATTAGCCCCTGCCAGCTAAATGGCTGTTTTTGGAAATGTGAAAAAATTCACGGCAGTAGTACTTAGAATGAAATTAAAAGGAAAACTATCACAGCTAAGTGGGATTTACAAGTAATAGTGGACCAACTTAAATTTGCAGTTGGAGAAATGATTGTGTCATATATCGATGTATGGGAGAACATGTTTTTCAACTATAATGTTAAGTTTGTTTTTGGTATAAATTCATAGCAACTTCCCAACTACGGAACCCTTCATTGTGCATGGTCCGATACGCACTTGGCCGGTTTTTTCATAATACGGATGTTTTATTAAAGTTTTCTATTCGTTGTAGTACCTAGTTTATAATGGAGGTTAAAGCTAATTAGAGAAGCCTTTTCCGTGCAATATAGGGGAAAAGATACCTTTATTAAAATAGTATTTACTGGCAACTACTAGACTCTGGCAAACAAATACATGACCAAGAAAACGCGGCCAATTAAAAAATCTTTATGTGGTCACACCTAACGGAGCCTTTAAAAACAAAAAATAAATTATAATAAATAAAAAAAATATCAAGTATCAAAACATTTAACTACCTCTAGTTAAATGTTTTGATACTTGATATTTTTTTTAATAGTTAGTAATATACATAAAGATTTTTTAAATTTGCCGCGTCACGCTTTCGTTTGCCAGACTCCAATGGGACTGCTTATTATCATGCTACACAATAACATGACCGACACATTAACACTAACAGAGAACTTACAATAGGCCCCATACATCCCATGATATTAGTTCCCCTTCTATCAATTAACAACTTTAGATATCAAAGAGTTTGCTATCCAATATCCATGCTACTCTCTATTACACAATATGAAAGATGCAATTAAATAAAGACTTGGCTAAAAGGTCCCAGCAACTAGGCCATTAAAATATTATAAAAAAAAAGAAAGATGCAACTTCGAAAAGCAAAATTAATGAACCAGAAACTCCATGGTTTTGTTTTTAACATTCAAGTCCGATCCCCTCATCCACTTGGAAACTACAAACCGGTTTGTGACCATTATTTATATTGTAAAAGTAATTAGCGGAGATGTAATTAACAAGGCTGTACGCGCTCGTGCCGTTGCATAATGCCGGTCAACATGGCCGTTCGTCAAGTGTCACTTTTTGGAAAGCGCGCGTTGACTCCTAATCAGATTTCCGAACGCAGTAATTAACCTAGTGAATTCTAGTTTCGGGTTAAATCGGGCAATCAAGCGGGTTAGCAGTGTACATTCAATTCACGTTGCGATTAAACTTACCCAGTGATGTCACGTGTCGTTCAATGACGTGGGAAATTACATTCTATATGATTTACGATTAAGTGGTATTAATATCTACTATTGTTTGTATCGAGAAAGGCAAGGCTTCAGGGAAAACCAACATACATGATCCTTTACATTTTTCTTTTTCATGTTTCATAGCAGTTTCCCTTTTTGGAATTTCTCAAAACATTGTTTTGCAAATAGGTATATATTTTTGTAGTAAAATCTAAACAAGAATAATCCTAGTTTTAGCTTCCAATTAAAAAACTAATTACGGTTTTCATCGCATAGCGTAACACCCGAAAAAAATGATAATTCAATTCTACAAAGGTTATCTAAAAAAAGGTTTTATGAATGTTAATTACCATGTTTCTAGTTGTTACTGGTCACTAATTGCGTGTGCCCAACTTATGGTCCTTGCCCATTTACATTTCAAAGGGCACACGTGTAAGAACGTGTTTCGTTTGTATATTACCATGATTTGAGATTCATAACACCTGCTTTTAATGTCATTTTTTCACAGAAAAATATGTAATTTTTTTGGGGTGATGTATTTATTTTCTAAAAAGAACACTTTGAAATGATAGCCTACAAAGTGACTTTGAATTTTGAGAGCTTCTTCCAACGTTAAGTCTACTCTGCGATGCATACAAGTAGGTTGTTTAATATAATGATGTCCAAAAAAATTTCCACCAATAAATCGAAAGAATCATTTGTAAAAATTGACTTATTTATTAACTAAGCAAGGCGCACCAACGTCATATTTACAAGAATAAGTAATAACAATAGATAATCATGAATCTTCAGTACTGTATAATACATCACTTAGATGAAACATTCCTGTGAAACGTGTTTCAAGCCGCAAAAATTACTTAAGAGTTAACATAATATGTCACGCCTGTATTTCTCGAAGGCAGAGGTGTACCTATAGTACACCCACATTTTGCCAATTACATTTAGGACCCATGTAATAGGGGCGAGCCTAAGTAATAACAGCCACACGGGTCGATCGATTAGGTTAAGCTACGCTTCCCATGGTTCGTGCGTGGATGGGTGACCATCTTTACATACCAAGACCCCTCCGTGCCTCGGAAAGCACGTTAAGCCGTTGGTCCCCGCTTTTATTTGTAGATCTTTGACAGTCGTTACGGGTAATCAGAAGCCCGAAAGTCTGACAACCAGTCTTACCAAGGCGTATCGTGTTACCCAGTAACACCAGTAGGTTGTAGAGGTCAGATAGGCAGTTGCTCCATGTAAAATACTAGTATCCAGTTAGACTGGAAGCTGACCCCAATATGGTTGGGAAACGGCTAGACAGAAGATGATGATGAATAGGGTGCGAGCCTTATGGACACCAACCGGGCACAAATCCAGACTCCAGGCTAATACTGTAAAATGCCAGATGGAAAATCCCAATAACACTTGGCCCGATCTGGACATCGACCCAGAACCTCATGCTGAGCAGTATCATATCCGACCACAAGACCGACAAGGTGGCAAATTAAGAATAAATGCAACCTCTAAGTCCAGTTAAACGACAAAGCAGATATTCCACTTGTCAAACCTTTGAGAAATTACTAACTATTTATTTAAACTGACCGCCCAACCCTCTTGACAGACTCTCCATTAGATTCAGAATGTCCCACGATGTCCTTGTGTCCAGTCCGCAAATGAGGTCAGTACCTATGCACATAGGTAGTCAACTACATCTGCTTTTCAATAGATATGTGGTGAAGTAGTGGTTTAATCTTTTTCATAGTCTGAGCAATTTTATAATCATCGTGTGCAGATAATTTGGGAAGCCTTTGACATCCCTTGTTTAGTGCGTCTTTTGCACCAATAGACAACACAATTCTAAAGATTTTGGTTTTTGCAAGGGATGTATAGCAATAAACTTTTTAATGGTACATTGCAAAGCATTAAACACTCAATAAGAATAACATTTGCGCGCATAGTGCAGTTGTAAATAAAACCCTTGAGTCGTATGTACTTCAACATAGTGTCACTCACGGTTAAATCGAGTGAATATCAACTCAATGCATACCATGCTTGCCTCGACGTTATGCCGTGTTCACGTCAAACTGACAGCTGTGCTCAAACGGAGACGAGGCAGCTGCATAGCTTGGGTTTATTCCTATTTAAAGGATGGGATACTTTGTTGGAGATATGTAACAGCATCGATTTTTGAAAATGAATAGGGCTTGGTTAGAGTATGAGACTGGCTTGAAACAAAATAGAAACAAAAAATTGGTTGTCTGTAAAGCCGGTTTACGGACGATAATTTTACGTGATAACGAGAGAAAGATGCGTCACAAGCCGAACGCTTAGGCCGATCGTGCCTCTCTATCGCTAGTTCCGCGCCCTCGCTTGCACGCTCAGCTCAGGCGGAACGTGACACTTTTTCGTACGTGCAGCCGGGCGGCGTTCATCGATTTTTATGACGTTATCACGTCAAAAGCATTCATTTGTTTATTGACTTGTAGACTCTACTAATAATAAAACTGAAGACTGTTTTTTTTTGTTTGAAAGCGCTAATCTCTGGAACAACCAAAAAACCGGAATTGAAAAATTCGTACATCTCTGTAAGTTAGATTTGTTCCATTGAGTTAAATTTTTGGTTCTAGGACATGTCGGTTTCCTCACGATGTTTTCCTTCACCGTATTGAGAGCAGTGGTGATGAAATTAAATACACAAAGTAAAGCACCTGTCCGGGTTCGAACCTACGCCGTACAACTCGTAAGTCGCAACCGTTACCACTGGGCCACCAGTAACCTGTAAATTGCAAAAAAATGTGTAAAAATTTGAGTTTCACGTTCACCTTAACCCATCGGCGTCTTACTGAGTCTATTCGATCGGACATAATGCTTGTGAAGCAAATGTCACAGATCAATCACCTTGGGAACCCTTCACCAACACCCACACGAAGACATAGTGTTGTCTGTCCGTAGTGTTGTATCTTGAAGAACGTAGTAGGTAATCTTTTTTCTATTGTAAGTAACCAGTTACTGGCCCTTACAGTTACGGGCCCTATCAGAATACCAGCGCTGTGGTATTTTTTTTTTATGTCGCAGCATTATGCTAAAATTTTGCGCCTGTTTGGCGTCGCAGAAGTCGTTTTTTTTGTGTTTTGTTTAATTGAACAAGTAGGTACCTACGAGTATGTAAATTTTGTTAGTTTTAAATGCTCCTGTTTTACTTTTTATATTTCTTGTGCGAGTCCTAAATACAATATCTATATATTTTTTTTTCTTTCTCGTTACGTATAGTACCTTAGAATGGCGCGCGGACTGTTGTTTTATATTTAGTCTATTTCACGGTAGGTAATAGGTAGGTAATACTGATTGGTGGCTGCAAATATACGTCTTAAAAAAATTGACTTATTTATTAACTAAGCAAGGCGCAACAACGTCATTTATATACAAGAATAAGTAGTAACAATAGATAATCATGAATCTTCAGAACTGTATAATACATCACTTAGATGAAACATTCCTGTAAAACGTGTTACAAGCCGCAAAACTTAACTTACACATTTCATCAGTTATGTTTAAGTCCCATACAATAGGCGGCAAGGTCGATACCCTCATACTGGGTTGTGAAGGTCAGATAGGCAGTCGCTCCATGTAAAATACTGGTATTCAGCTGTGTCCGATAAGACTGGAAGCTGACCCCAACATAGTTGCGAAAAGGCAGGCAGATGATGATAACAGTAGGCGGCAAGCTTATTGCCATCAACCGGGTACAAAACCAGAGTCCGGGCTGCTTTTGAGAAATCCCTTATGAAATAAATCAGCGCATGAAGTAAATTGACGTTAATTTTAGTAGGCACGTTTTTAATCACGTCTAAACTTGTATGGAGTAGTGACAGGCGCTGATTAATTTGACAGGACTAAACTAAAATGTATCTTCTGCCCTTTTCTTAATGAAATAGAAAGAAAAAGATGCACTGAACTTAAGTTTAGTTTTGTTTGTGAACAAGGGAATCGGCGCCATTGTCAGTTTGAAGTTGAAATGGTATGAAATCATAAAACCTCCAGCTCTACTATCACCCCTGACTTGGTTCATCTTTATACCACATTATGGTGGTGTGATCTCCACCAACCCGCACTGGGCTCGCGTAGTCGATTACGGCCACTCCCTCTCACAGAGAGGAGGCCTGTGTCCCAGCAGTGGCAATTTATAGGCTGATTATGTTTATGTGATGAAGGTGGAATGCGCAAGAGCAGAATAACGTGCTGACAGAAGGTACCAAAAACACCCTTCAAAGGCCAAAAGTCAATCTCAAAATGTCAACACCAAAAATCACGTACGCAATAACGTCGTAACGTATATCTTACGTCACACGTCGCCATCGGAAATTACAGTGGTTCAGACAAATGGCCACCTGTCTCACTTTATTTAGTTTATTTAGTCGAACTAATCTGTCGGACGACAATAGTCGATTTGTTACAATTATGCCGACGGGTGACTATTTAGTTTTCAATTTGCTGTGTCCCCAGATTATTGGGTTTTCCTATGGGTGGAGAGCGATTAGTATTGCTTTGTAGACGTGTGGGGTGTTAAAGGGCTTTACCTTGTGCTCTAGTGTAATTTATCTCACTTCTTTCTTTTAATATCTTTGAAAGAAACTATAAGTTTTGAATTTAGAATTTAAGCAACTTTCTTGTGTATCAATCAATCATTATTTACCAGTACTTAAATTACTTTTTGGTGATGACCAAAGATTTCAATCGTTAGAGTCACCCTTGTGATTCCTTTGACACAATGACGCAGTGTCTTGACGTGATAGTCATGGAAGCGCTATTTACCTAATACTCGTAATGTGTGAGCTCACTCTTCTCAGTATGGACATTTTTTTCGCGAGACTACGTACGGTGAGAACCAATCTAGCGACTCTAATCTTTGATAACGACTTTGGGGGCGGTAATTGGCTTGCCCATTCATACTCTCTGTTGCCAACCACAGTACAGTTGTGGGAAGAATTTATCATAATGTCCAAAATCGGTCTAATGAGGCTTTTGGTTGATTTATAAAACATGAGTTTAAATATAATATAATACTTATAATATAATAGGGTCTGCAATGGCTGACAGCCGAAATAATTTTTGACGTCTTAACATTAGGTAATGATCATTGCTACAATCGAAAAGTACTTTCTTTTGTATAAGTAATGCCAGCCACATTACATAACATGCCATGTCTTAATTCACCCTCAATTAGTGCCAGTTGAATTTAAAAAATTTTTTTTTAGACAAGTGTGGTTTTCTTTAAGTAGGTATTTCGGTTTTTTACAGCCGATGAAAATTATAATCTTAGTAGGTAACTTAAAGTATTTAATTTGTTTTTTGTTTTTGATACTTAAGTGGACTACACCTTGCAAACATCTCTAAGAGGAATTACCTGAGGGAGTCGAATTTATTTTTCACTCAGTTGAAAAGCGGCTTATAAAGCCCATATTGCATTTCTTTTTAAATGTTAAGGCGCTGACAAGACCCAATTGACCAAAATAGGCTTCTCTTAAGAAAGAAAATTGCCAAATCTGTATAGTTTGTGGTAGCGGAAAAAATATATGTTAAGTTTGAACATATTTTCCAGAACTTGGTTGTTACCAAAACACGTTTTGAAAAAAAAATCTCGATACAAACTAACGTTAAACTAACCTCTTACCTTGAGTTCTAATCCAAAATATCTGTATTAAATATCAACATACGTTACGTATTTAATTAATAACAAGTACGTCTTATCTGAATGCAGAACTTGGTTGTTTTTTATTTTCGATTACTCAATTCAATTCTGAGTAAATAGATAATTGCTTCATATTTTGCAATAAATTACAAGCGTTTTGTCGTCGCACTTCTCTTTCTTTTCTATGCAATCTGACAGTGACCGCGGTTAAGGTGTTGTCAGCGTCTTAATAAAAAAGTCACTGACGGGACTCATTTTAATTTAAAAGGTGATATCTTACACCATGTAATTACCTTCTTAACAACATATTTAAGGTCTGATGTCTCGAAGCTTAAAATCCTGACTAATTCAGTTTTATTGTAATGACACTTTTACCTTATTAAAAATCGTAAACTACGATGCAATTGCGACAATAAAGTCACAAATTAAGTCGTCGGAAAAATTTATAACCTAGGTTTACCTCTGACTTTAAAACTGTAAATCTAAAGATTATTTCTAACCAGACCGACAATAGTGTGTAAATGTTATCGTATCTACCTTCTTAATATAGTTTTTCCGCAATAAAAAAAAATGCACTATTATGCTCGTAATATGCACTGTTTATTTTTGCTACTGACTGTACCAATAATAATTTTTACCTTTTTAAAACACAATAAGTGTGTTGCAGAACTTTAAATCCCTTATAATCTACTTAAGGGGCCGTACAGGAAATCAACTGATTTTGATTGATTTTAAAAAAGAACCTAAATAAAATGATTTGTGATTTGAAAAGGGGATTTCTTTGTTTTGCATGTGGCTTTTTTTTTTTTTTGAGGGTGGGAAATCATCAAATAACTTCTCCCGCTCTGGGCGGAGCGGGAGGGTGTGTCAGACTCTTACTGACTAAAACCCACCCGTATTCCTTCTTGTTGCCTGTGTTGCGGGGGCCTCGGTGACCCATAAGTACCTTCCCGCGACCCCGGCAGGCATCGGCCCTAGTGGGCCCCTACTATGTGCTGACGACATCTCTTTGAGGCGCGCGTGGAATACAACGCGCCGTCGACCCGGGCCTGGTCCTTACCGGACGGTGAGCTACCCATTGCTCACCGTCCGCAAGCCCGCGCCTACGGTGGCCGGAAATCCGCCCGGGATTCCCGACGCCCTGGGCGTCTCCTGCGGCGGCTAGGGGCGAGAGGGCGCGAAACTTGCCTTTTCCTCAACCGTCCCGCCTCCTCCTTCGCGAGCATTACTGCTTCGCAGAAGGAGGTGACGGCTGCCCATGCTCTCTCGCTCCGTACCATGGCCTGAACCAGGGCCGGACGCGAGAGGTCTCTGCCGCCGATCGCCTCCACGAGGACACGGCGGTGCTCTGCCCAAGCCGGGCAGACCTCCACCGTATGCTCCACCGTGTCCTCCGGGCGATCCACACAGTGGTGACACCCGGACGTTTCCTCCCGCCTTATCCGACACAGGAACCTCCCGAAGCTGCCGTGTCCGGTGAGGACCTGCGTCACGCGGAAGGTGAGGACGCCGTGGCGCCTCTCCAGCCACTCCTCAAAGAGGGGACTTATCGCCGCAATCGTGGCGTGCCCAGCACTGGGTTGCAACAACCGTACTTTCCATGACGCCATGAGATCCCGCCAGAGCTCCGTCCGCTGTGCCACGATTTCTCGCGGCAGCGGACTTACGCCCCGGCGTTTCGCCTCCTCGCGCCACTCCCATACGTGCGCGAGGACTTTTGCCTCCAGATCCCATGGCGGCAATCCGGCAAGGAGGCTCGCTGCCTCACAGGAGACCGTGCGGTATCCTCGGACCATCCGGATGGCCATGACCCTTTGGGCCGCGCTCAACCGGCGGGTTTGCATGTGGCTGGAAGGGATTTTTTAATTAAGTAGATTTTCATGGAAAATATTCGCTAATATTCGCAACAAGTTTTCCTAAAAATTACGCGAAACTGACGTTTGATCATCTTTTCACAAGAAACTAGTTTTGATTTGAATATTGAAAAATATTATCAACATCATTATATGGTCTACTTGCAAGTGGTAGTTTTTTAACTTCGATACAAAATATAGCAGAAAAATAATGTTAAAAAACCGGCCAAGTGCGCGTCGGACCACGCACAATGAAGAGTTCTGTAGTTGGGAAATTGGGATGAGTTTATCCCAAAACAAATTTAACATTGTCGTTGAAAAAAATGTTCTCCCGTACCAATGTACGGGAGAACATTTTTTATATGACACAATCGATTCTCCAACTGCAAATTTATGTTGTTCGACTATTACTCGTTAACTTGTAATGCCCACTTTGCTGTGATCATTTTCATTTTAATTTCATATAGGTACTGCCGTGATTTTTTTCACATTTCCAAAAATAGCCATTTAGCTGGCAGGGCTAAAAAAATAAAAAAAAGACTAACAAAAATTTGCACTTTAATGCTTAATATTACGCAAGCGGCGCAAAGAGGATTTTTTTCGTGCACGGAGTCTATTTAAATTCATTAATTCACAGACAGACAAGGCTTAGCCTAAACCTCTGGTTCAAGAAGCATGCAATTTTGCGCAGGAGTTCAAGTGGGCACTTAAGGAAGGGTATTTGAAAATTCATCACTTAATAGGGGATGATAGTTTGTATGGTAATTCTTGTTTCTGCCGATGCGAAATCCCATCAAGCATACGGCATGTATTAAATAAATAAAAAGCCAATTTATTTCCTATTAGTTTACATTTTACGATTTAAAAAAAAAAGTTTTAAGTAAACAAAAATAATGTCCTTTTACACGGCTTGGATTAAAACAAGTTAAACATCATTCCTTTCTATAACAATGGCAGAGTTCGACCTTCAAACTACCAACTACACGACGACGTAGTTGACTCACATGCCTCAAACTTGGCGTCATATCTTGTCAAACATTTGCTTATGTGGACTAAGTTAATACTAAGTATGTAATCAAACGGAAACTTTACGTAGTTTCAATTAAAACATCTGCCTAAAATCTTTAGACAATTGCTTGGAAATTGTAAGAAATGAAAATAATAGAGCTTTCTAATTAATTTAGACAATTACATACATCTTTTAGAAAGAAGCCTAATAAAGACTGAAAAAATATAGGTACCTTTATTTTAAAATATTTTCCTTGCGATAATCAAATCGTTTGGACCAGCCTCAGTATCTAAAATGTTATGACTTCGATCCATCCACATACTTATAGAACCTGAAAATTATAAATCTTTAACACAAATGAAATCATCTAAAAGCCGCATACAATGACAATTAACCCAAATTTTAACCCAGGCATCCGAAACCCATTTAGGGACCGCATCCGATCGCTTGTTTTGACTATGTAGATCATAATTGATTACCCTAAAATTCTTGAGCTCTGACTTACTCTGACCTATACAACGTATGGGATAATTTGAACCGGAATCTAACGTCACAACACACATTATGAGACCGTGACTCAATAACCTGAGCAAGGTCTAAGAAAGTTTAGCTTCGCGAGATCAGAGAAAAAATTGCGAAAAAAAATGGTGGCCGAAATGATGTCTTGGCTAAACGAATGCATTATTTATAAATGTATGTGCTTAGATGAATAAGATGTCGAATTTGGATTCCACACATTCTGAAATTGTAAAAGGATGTATAAGAATGTTTCTTTGTGGAAAAATGCATATAAAATATTAATAGAATAAATGAAGGAATGGAAATATAAATACATTGATAAAATAGGATATAAAATAATTCTAACTTCTCGTCTCCCAACTTATTTAAAAATTTGCTGTGCCCGACAGGGTCCATAATTATTTCTATTTTTTTTTAAATTAATCACCTGTCATTGTACAATAAGGATTGTAACAAACGATTTGAGATAAAATAAAAAGAAACAGATTTTCTCAATTCATACTTCTAGTAAGAACACGGGGTTTGTAAACGTAAACGGGGCGACGAGCTCGTGGTCTCTAGTAAAGATGAGCGTGCCTCAAGGTTCAATTCTTGGCCCTTTCCTATTTCTAGTTTATATTAATGATCTTCCTTACATGATGGCTAAAAGATGACGTATTTTTAAAGTCAAATAATTATATTATTAATAGATACCTACCTAATTTTAACGGATTTACTGTGATGACTTATTAGAGAAATCTGAAATCGTGATAATTATACATAAATCGACTTTTGATATGCAATTAAAGACCTATAATGTCAATATTATGTTCAAAGTTTTTCATACACATACCTACCTACATAAACTCACGCCCGCTTCCCATGTAGGTAGGCAGAAACTACAGAACGCCACCTGCAACGATTCTTACATACACCTTTTGCTTTGTTTACGTTCATACATCAGCAGGCTTAGCATAACGCTTTCTATTTCTACGAAGAATAGACACAGCTTTTTCTATATAAAGTGATATTTCGTTTCTCCATTTTTGACATCGCACCGTAGAAATCCTTCTACATAAAAAACGACCTAGACAAAGATCGTTGGAAACGAAAGACAAAATGACAGATTGTACAAAAATTTCTCTATCTACCTTATTATTTATCAATGAACTGGTTTGTTATCTAATGGTAACGGCCGGAAGACAACCAGAAACGAGTCATCATAATAATAAAATATCTGACCCTATGTATCGATATCATAAAATAGTTGTTTATTTATATTGCACGCTTCAATAATATTTACTTTAAAGGCCGGATATGTATTTAGTTCAAACAGACTAATTGGAAATCAGATGAGCCATTTATGAAGATGTTCTGTTTTTAAAGCAAACACTTCCAAAGATGGGACTTAAGTTTGTTTAACATCAATATTTATTTCCTGTGATTCTAAGACGTATCTGTCTATTTGCAGATAATGGGTAATTAGTATTTCCTAATACGTTTTATAAAGAATTCGTTAGAAAACCCAATCAATTTCTGTCTTGATGTAAGGTTAAACATTAACGACTTCAGACGAAAATCTGGAGGCCAATTCCCATACTTAAAAACATTCAAAATCTAGTCGCAAAATGATCTCAGCGACAATCATTGTCTAAAACTTGTCAATAATGTATGAATATTTTATTTATATATATATTTTTGACAGATTGGGACTGAGATTAGAATGCAAACGTTCTTAAAAATACGGGTAGTGCCCCTCAGGAGTGTAGTGTCAAGCATAGAATGGATTCTCTCGCGTCCGGCCCTGGTTCAGGCCATGGTACGGAGCGAGAGGGCATGGGCAGCCGTCACCTCCTTCTGCGAAGCAGTAATGCTCGCGAAGGAGGAGGCGGGACGGTTGAGGGAAGGGCAAGTTTCGCGCCCTCTCGCCCTTAGCCGCCGCAGGAGACGCCCTGGGCGTCGGGAATCCCGGGCGGATTTCCGACCACCGTAGGCGCGGGCTTGCGGACGGTGAGCAATGGGTAGCTCGCCGTCCGGTCCGGCGCGTCGTATTCCACGCGCGCCTCAAAGAGATGTCGTCAGCACAATGTAGGAGTCCACTAGGGCCAATGCCTGCCGGGGTCGCGGGAAGGTACTAATGGGTCACCGAAGCCCCCGCAACACAGGCAACAGGAAGGAATACGGGTGGGTTTTAGTCAGTAAGAGTCTGACACACCCTCCCGCTCCGCCCAGAGCGGGAGAAGTTATTTGATGATTTCCCATCCAAAAAAAAAAAAAAAAGCATAGAATGGATCAACCCATGTCCTCCAAAGGTAACGGTGACATATACGAGTAGTTGTCAAAACTTACCTATATGTCAGCTATAGTCCACGCTCAAGTGCTAGTCGGAGGGAGTAGACCGGAGGGGGCATTGACAAGATTGGCAGACTGAGTAAGCTTCACCATTGTCTACCTCCTCCGTCTCACCACTCACATACCTCAGGCAGTGATTAGCACTGGCGCGTGGACTATAAGTGGGGTGATAATGAAAATTTCCCCTATGTTTTTTTCCATTGCAATACGTTTCCGATTAACCCTTACTCCTACCCCACCTATTAGGTACTGGAATTGTACGTAATTACCGTCCTTGTCCGTACAGTAATTCTCGTGTCATCTATCAATTAGGAATGGTCTCTGGTAGGTAGCTAACACCTAGTGGCATTAAAGGGTTATCTTACAACTGCAGTTAACCAGGACTGAGGTTTATTCCTAAATTTCTAAGCTTAGGATTCATTGTTTGTATAGCTTTAAAGCCTTTTAAATATTAAGTAATTTAAAATTACTTTTTGCAGAATATTTTCAGGATAGTTTCAAGGAAAATCTTTAAAATGGTAGTGGAATTCTAGATTGCTCAATTTGCTAAATACACCGGCATTTTACAGGTACATTTATTTTTAGTGCACCAACAGAATCAATGACCTTTTAAGTTTTTTCCTGCTATCGAAGTTCTTTAAATCGGAATTTATTTCAACCTACTCTACAAGTTGTCTCTTTTTAGTTAAAGAACCCATGAAACGAAACGTATTTTATGTTTTGGTCCCATCCGGTTGAGATAGTTTAAAAAATCGTAGGTAATTGAAAATGGTGACTGCATCAAACAGGTAGCTTGTTATAATGTACAGTCGTCCATAAAATACATAAACATAACATCACGCCACGTTTCCCTAAAGGGTTGGGCAGAGGTGTACCTATAGTAGTACACTCACATTTCGCCAGTTATGTTTAAGTCCCATGTAATAGGGGCGAGCCTATTGCCATCAACTTGGCACTAATCCAGACTCCGGGCTGCTACTGAGAAATTCCTGATGGAAAAACTCACTAACACTTTGCCCGACTCGGGAATCGAACCCAGGACCTCATGCTCAACAGTAGCGCTTGCGACTTCTAGACCAATGAGGCACATAATACTTTTCTCCACACAATCCAGCTTGACCATAATCTAGCTTAATAAAACACTCGTAATAGTCGTCTTTGGTCACAAAGTAATTCCCGCGTCATTTATCAATTAGCACCTGTAAGGGACCACAGCATTAAAGGGTTAAGTTGCACTGCAGTTAACGAACTCGCAGTTTTTGTATAATTCGTGTAGTTTATTTTAGTTTGTAATTTACATTGTTTTCTTGTTTTATTGTAGTGAACCTGAAACTGTTCGTGTAGGTAGTGTGTGCCAAAATGTGGGTTTTTGAAAGAAAAGCTTAGTTTTCTACTAATTAGATGATCGTGTTTAGTTCTCATTCTGTTTAGATTTCTAAATTACCATTTGTTTTGATGAAGATTTTAGACCTTAATCTGTTGAATAACATGTTTTTTTTTTTATTTATAGCCTTTTGGGCAGTTTTATTTATTTATTTAAACTTTATGCACAAGTACAAAAAAAAAAATACCGGGCTTAAAAAATGCCGGTAGAAAATGCCTGAGGCATTTTCTACCAGGCAACCTTAGAGTGATGCAGAGAAGACACATGGCAGGTGCAACTTAAGGGATAGATAAAACGAAAATACAATACAAAAATAGATACGTAGATACATACATATAAACAGAATAAACTTTGTCAGGAGAAATAACGATCAGTAGAGGAGAAAACAAATCCAGCAATATATCAGCGCTGGGATGTTTTTGCCAAGTTCTTACGTATATGTTCACGTGCCTTCAGTTTAAAAGACAACCGACTGGTCGCCATCCTGATGTTCAGAGGGAGCGCATTCCAAAAAAAGACAGCCTGGACAAAGAAAGAAGAGTGAATGAAACCAGGGCCTCAAGTCTGCTATTACAATAGTGTCAGAATGGTCTATTATTGATTTCATAATTGTTGATTTTGACAAGTTTGGTAATCTACTAATATAATGGCGTCATTAATGAGGATCGGAACAGACCATTCTGACACTATTGTAATAGCAGACTTGAGGCCCCGAGCGGTGAGAAGGACTTTTCCCACTGACAGCGATGTGGACGAAATTGTTGATGCCCAAAGAGGTCTTCCCTTTGGTTTTTCTTTACCTATATTACGTACATAATATATACATGGTCCAATTAAATTACCTAGCGAGACTCTACAGAAGTGATGGATTTCGATATCTAAACGTGAAGAAATTAGAAAAACAGTAAAGAAAAATTAAAACAAAAAGAAATTAAAATGTGTTTTTTTTTTGGGGTGACCATAGGCGGGTAGTGCACCAGAATTATCAGTTTTTTGTTTTTATCTGATTAACTGATTTTCTCAACTCATACTTCGTCGTCAGCACAAGAGTAGGGGTCCACTAGGGCTGCTGTCGGGGTCGTGGGAAAGTCCGAAAGGGATACCGAGGCCCTTGGCAACACAGGCAATGGAAGGAATACGGGTAGTTTTTAGTCATTAAGAATCTGACACACCCTCCCCTGCCCTCAGTTATTTGATAATTTCCCACCCAAAAAAAAAACGTAACAACACTACAAGCGGTCGCAAAAACAAAATCATCAAATATTTTTTATTTTTATTTTATCGTATTTAGATATTGATACCACGTGTGTGGAAGTTACCCTAGATAATTTATTTTGACCCTGTATATTTTAGTGTTAGATTACATATTGTATTTCAGATTTGTCAAGTGTACCTAAATATATACGCCAAATGATTTATAGTAGCCATTATTTCTTCAGGAATAGGGTATTTTACTATATACAAGAAAAAGTCTATAAATATATTATTGAGATAGTTTAGGCAAAAAGGAGTCGGAAAATGTTACTTTTAGTTCATAAAATAACAAAATAAATTTTGAAATTCAATTCAACGTTTTCAGTTTTTCTAATCTGTTAAAAAACACCATGAAATAGTAGCCACCATGTTATAACGTCATACCGCTACGTAAACTAAAACGTGTCAACTGTCAACTGATAGTTAGATAATAGATCAGCGCATTTGTTTACATAGCCAAGTGACGTCATGACCACAGAGCAACATGGCGTCCACTGCGTCCAGCGTTTTCGTCAAACTACGCGCGAAATTTGAAAATGTAAAATTTAAATGCATTTTTATGGCACTTATCGATTGAATAAAAATTTTGTGATTTTTTTGGGGCATATTAGCACTATAGGATTTAATTAAGACACTTTTCAAAAATAGTTGTAAGACCCTATTGTGCCCGGTTGATGGCAATAAGCTCGACCCCTATTACATAGGACTTAAACAGCTGGCGAAATGTAGGTGTACTACAGGTACACCTCTGCCCAACCCTTCGGGGAAACAAAGCGTGATGTTGTTATGTGTTTTTACAAAAGAACAGATTCTTCCTGTACCTATATTAGTAAGCTCTTAAGGGCTCATGCAGACTAGCGCTATATTCACAGGCATATTTCTGCCTGTCGCGCCCGCGATATCACCCCAGTCTGCACAAGCGTTAAAACTGTCAGGCTTTTTTGTTTTCATTTCTAATTTTGGTTTTACCCATGGCGTATTTTCCTCTTGGCATATAAGAGATGGGATATTCCAGAATAAGTTAACGGTAAATACTTACCTAAAGCCATGGAATTTAGTTAAAGCTTAGGGCAAATATTTTAGCTTTTAAGTAAGTAAGTACCTCAAAACATTTCAATATGGTGTTTAAGTTTCCGTACCCGAAGGGTTCCGAACGGAACCCTATTACTAAGCTTCGGCTGTCCGTCCGTCCGTCTGTCTGTCAGCGGGCTGTATCTTATGATCTGTAATAGGTAGACAGTTGAAATTTTCATACATTGTGTATTTGTATTGCTTTTTTAATAAAAAATAATAAAGTTAATAATTAAAATGGGTCCCATAAAAGAAACGTGTTTTTTTTTTCGGCGTTTTTTGCTCGATTTTAATACCGTACGGAACCCTTCGTATGCGAGTCCGACTCGCAATTGGCCGTTTTTTTTTAAATGACTTGTAGGGATTCGTATTAGAAAAGCTTAAAATGGTGGTAATAGAAATGGGCTCATCTCAATCCTAACGAATATTATACGCGAACGTGAGTTTCTTTGTTTGATACATTTTCACACTAAAACGACTGAACGGATTTGGATGAAATTTGGTACATGGGTAGACCATGACCTAGTTTAGAACATAGGATACTTTTTATCCTAGTAGTACGTTCCCGTGGAATAGTTTCCGACCTCCACGCGGGCGAAGCCGCTGGCAACAGCTGGTAGCTTAATAAACGGTATTCAAAGCTACAAAGTTTCGTTTACAAGTTTGATGTCTTTGAATTTACTATTGTCAATTAAATCATAATTGTTTACATCAAATTCAAAATAGCCACACGTCCCTCACTGCTTGTTTGTTTTGCAGTCCCTGGGAATAATTATATGAGAATGTTTTCTGAGAAATTGTCACACAGACGGACGCATATCAAAATATTATCGTTTTAAAGCTGACACGTGCTGCAGTAATCAAATAATTTACTATAACATCGCTTAATGATTCACAGAAAATCACATTTCATAGGAAATTTCGCCATATCATACCGATGCAAAATGAACCTTAAATGCTTCCTCATAAATATTTAGTTCAAATGGCCGGCAATCTTTCTTTTCTTTTTCAATGAATCAAATTGACACGACCTCAAATTAGAATTCAATTTTAGTTACCATAAAATACAGTTGAAATTTAAACGATGTACTAAAATAGAATCGTTTAACACCGAATGCGTTGCCAAGATAAACACTGCACAAATTGCATTCAACAATAACCGTATGACAAAGGAATAAAGACTATATTTGCATGCCATTATCCTGTCAAAATTTCGAGGGCATAATAGATAGCACACGAATAGTGTTGTGCGTTAGTAGAACAATTTGCGTGCGAATTCGCACGTACGCGTACGCAAGCAATAGTGATGCGCATATTTCCGAAATTGCGTGCGGATATCGATAAAAAATCGGTACTTACCTGCTAGTGTTGGGAACCCCGAGTACAAATTATACCTCAAAGCTGGTTTTCCCAAATGGGATGAGTATGCATGAAATCATACGATCCCTAATCATTTCTTTGGTGGCATTTTGCTCATTTTCAAACTTCATAACTCGTATATACGTCTAGCGAATTTGAAACATTTTATAAAGTTGCCTCACAATAAATTGTTTGTTCGCCATCCTTCTAATATTATAAATGTGTGATTGTTTGTATATTTCGATGTTAGTTACTCAGTTACGCAAAAATGGATGAACAGATTTGGTTGAAATTTGGCACACAGCTAGTTTAACACATTGGATACTTTTTATCGACATCCACGCGGGCGAAGCCCCTAGCAATAGCTAGTATTTCATAAGCGGTTCCAGTATCGAGCTTTGGCAGACAAATCCAATAGTGCAGTTGCTTTGACCCGGGAATCAAATTTTAAAGCTTTTGCAACTTGACCTCAGACTTTCAACCGATGCAGGTAGTTTCAATAAGTCTCTTGAGTATTTTCAGGAAGTCTCTCTTCCAAATATATCATAGAAAGATAAAAAAGCTCAGATGCGTGACCAGATGAACGTAAACGAAGCAAGATGAGTGGGTATGTAAGGATTGAAGCAGGTGGCGTTCTGTAGTTTCTGCCTAACCCCATGGGAAGAAAGCGTGAGTTTAAATATACATTATGTGTAAAAACAAAAGTGACACAGAAAATATTACCTTATTAGTCTCATTTCACGAAATAACTTATTATACCCAATTACCTACTTCCCGTTGTAAATTATAATAACAAGAAAATTATCTCCGAGGCGTAAATTAGAACATATTCAAATGAGATGCTCTCTACAAAGTACTTCCCTCTTATTGTATGACTTGTATGATAACATGTAATAAAATTATGCCATTAGTCCCGATAATAACGATACCATTTTCTTTCGAATATAACAATACTCTGTACAAGTCTATATCTTTATAATTAAACAGTAAATACAAAACGCTTCTATTTGTAGTGTATTGTTAAAACATTGAGGTGTATTGTTTTAAGTTGAACTATCAGTTGTAACTTATAACTTAATAAGGGTTAACTATTGAGGTTAAAGATGATAAAAAACTTTAAATAACTTGTAGCCATCAACAAGTTATTTAAAGCTTTTTATAGTGGCTACAAGTTATATTAAGTTCTGAGGTCATCGTGTAGCTTTAGCTACAGGATGACCAACAATTGCGTGCACTGATTGGACAGGTTCACTCAAATATGTGTGGTTCTTTCCTCAAAAGACCATATCAGGCACCAATCTACATGGTCTTCACATGATCTGACCATGATTATGTCTGGACTTTAAAAGAGACTGTGACGTCTGAGTTTGTTTCGTTCTTTCTTCTCAGAGTAGTCGGATAGGAAACAACGAGCTCATCTAGTTTTAAAATATAAATATTATAATGATTTTTTTCAGTTTCATTTTTTCAAGTGATGTTCCTGTACTGATTAATCGATATATTGGAGTAACCCTGTTAAGAATCTTCTAACATATCAAAGATCATGCCACTTATGACCATACATCATTGATGAAGCTACAAAGAATGGTAAAATCCGTTCAATTTTTCACACCATGATTGCATCTTTACATCAGAATGCAAAACAAAGTCTTTCATTCACGCCATCTTACTAATCCGAATTTCGCCATTTACCCAATTTCGCAACAGTTATATGAATGACGTCGGGCTCAAAAGTCATTGATCGTAAAGTCAACCTGAGTCAGGACCCAGTCAGGTCAAGGTTTTCGAGTCATTACCGTATCTTACGCAACAGATACAGTTATATCCGTCACTCAAGGACGGGATAATGAACTTGATTAATTAAAAAACATTGTCATTTGATAATTTTAATGACATGTGAAAGTAGACATGTACTCACTAGTCTACTATTTTTGTTATGGTTGTATGTGGATCAAATGGAAGGGATTGTTATAATGCTGCGCCCCGTGGTTTCACCCGCATGAGTCCCGATCCTGTGGGAATATCGGCATGAAAAAGTATCCTATGTCCTAATCCAGGTTATGGTCTACCCATGTGCCAAATTTCATCTAAATCCGTACATCCGTTTTAGCGTGAAATCTTAACAAACAAACAAACTACCTCGCATTCGTATTTATAATATTAGTTAGGATTAGGATTACCACCATGCTTAGGTACCTCAATATTGCAAAATCTCTAGGTATAAAAAACTCTTATATCCTTGGATTATGACGAACATATCGGTCGTCATAGTCCGAAAAGTCGATAGTTACCCCGTCAGTCTATGACGTCAACAAATTTCTGCCGATTAATTTGAAAACGGATGTAAAAAATCAACACCTCTCTTTCCTTCCTCAACATCGAAAAGAGAACAAAAACAAAACAAACCCATAATTCATCATTTCGCATCAAGTCAACCAAAAAATCTTTCGGAATTTCTATCGAGCGCAAAGTGAATCCCTAAACGGTGCGTCAGATACTCCGAGATAAAATAATGCGTACTCCCCCGCACAGCCTCCAGTGACCGACGCTCAGGCGCGCACGCAACATTAATGACTAGTCGTTCAACCGTCGATAAGTTTAAATATAGTACGCGCAGTTACGCACATCACTATTTTTATTTTAAAACTATTATTGGTACAGTCGAGTACGTGAAGTTTTGTGTAAAAAAATTAAATATAAGTTACTTTTAACGTACTTTTGTAGAGTTTGGTGAAAAATGTGAAACTGTGTTTCGTTTTTATGGATGACTATAAATTTATATAAAGGATTATTAATGAAGAATTTTTTGTGAGTATCTTATTTCTTTAATCTTTTAATAACTTTCTCTCGTTACCTTTACGCGGAAGTTTTTGGCGAAGAATTTTCCTTAAGGAGACAAATGAAATGTAAGAGTGGCTACTAAAACTGGTTTTCTATTTTGCACGCTCCGTTGACATTTTAAACAGGTAAAATTTGTGAGTTTAGGTATCTATGGGTAGTTAATCTTCTGAACTAATAATCCGATTCTCTCACTAATGGGAAGCTATCCACGAGTGCCATAGAATATGTTTTATGTTAAAAAGATAAACGTCACGCGAACAAAGTCGCGGGCAGAAGCTATAGTAACCAATAAAGGCACAAAAATGCAATATATCACACAACCAAGAAATGGGTACAGTTCGGTAAATCCGCAGATCACGACTTTTTTCGCATTTTTGTTGCTTTTACCCCATTCTCCTCCCATTCTATTTATTGTTTTCCACGATTCTTGAGTAATTTGAATAATTCGCGAAACCCCGACATTTGGCTGCTCGAAGCTTACGAACGAATTCTTGTGGCGACTGATTTGACGGAGCCCTACGTAAATATGTATGAGGTACAGACCACGTAAGTATAGATCAAATTATATTTGGAAATTGTGTGAAATTGTTAGTGAAAAATTATTTCCACGCTTCGTTAGTTGGTAGACACTAGACATGTTTTTAAATCAATGGATTTATTTTTGTCATATGTTTTTAGATACTGTATATTAAAATCTAAAATTGAAAGACGTGTATAGCAATTTCTAATGAGTATCTGAGCTTTTTGGGCTGATTCTACGGCAGTCCACAAATAAACACAATTTCAATAGTTAGTAGGTAGGTTACCCATTTAGCTCAGCCAAGCTCACACTCGTATTATTTTGTTAATTCGCTATAATTGCAATCGTTACAAGTATAATCAGAATCCCAAAAGTCAAAGACAACCAGCCTTATATACCTACGGGTATCGTGTTACCCAGTACCTACTTAAGTGGGTTGTGGAGGTCAGATAGGCAATCGCTCCATGTAAAATACTGGTATTCAGTTGGTATCCGATAAGACTGGAAGCCGACTCCAAGATCGGAAAAGGCTAGGTAGAAGCCATAATTGGTAAGACAATGAAGACCAACATCAATAATGTTTAAATCACGTATTCTGTACCTAATATCACTGAATGTATAATAAAGCTAATTACTATTTGAACTAAATCTGTGGAAGCGATACATGACATCACGGACATTATTTACCGTGTTATTAATTAATTGGAAGACTTCATAAATTCGTGAATAATATGCATTGAGACAGGCCGGTAGTGTGTGAATATTTTAAAACTAATTGACCTCATCGATGCTCCAGCTTGACATAGAGTTGCAAACGCGATTGTTCTGTACGTGAGGTCCGATTTCGGTCCTCAGGCCGTTATTGGGTTTTTCCATTAGACCACTAGACCATGGTAATTCACTGTACAGCGCAAAGGTGGGCAGTGGTCGCGGGTTCGAGTTGTGCTCTGGTCAGTTGTTTTAAAAACACTTACAAAAGTGCACGAAAAAGACGTAGAAGACAGACACAAGTAACAGCCGCACGGGTCTATCGATCAGGTTAAGCTACGCTTACCGCAGTTGGTCCGTGGATGGGTGACCATCTTTACATACCAAGACCCCTCCGTGCCTCGGAAAGCACGTTAAGCCGTTGGTCCCGGCTGTCATTTGTAGATCTTTGACAGTCGTTAGGGGTCGTCAGAAGCCCGAAAGTCTGACAACCAGTCTTACCAAGAGGCATCGTGTTACCCAATAACTGGGTTATGGAGGTCAGATAGGCAGTCGCTCCATGTAAAATACTGGTATTCAGCTGTATCAGGTAAGTCTGGAAGCCGACCCCAACATATTTGGGAAAAGGCTAGGCAGATGATGATGATGATGATCAGTTAATGAGGCTCTTAAATGTTAGAGGATCAAACGCCCACACTTTAAAAAAGGCTGACCATCGACCAATTAATTTACGTTGACCAGGCAGTGATCTAAGCTTTCAAAGATGCAATGAACATTACTATACCAGTAATTGGAATTGGAATGCATAGTTAATTAGTCGAGATATATGCGTTGAGACAAAACCAGTTTGTTTATATTAGAGGCAAGTTAAACGACCTAACTGAGTGACTGTAGCATTCAAATGGTAAGTCCTAATAAAAGATTAATTGATATTATTGTAATATTGGACGGCTTTTCTAAAATAAAAGTAAAGTCCAGCCGTTTCGGAGATTAGCCGGAACAAACAGACAGACAGAAAGTAAAAAAAAAAGTATTTTTGTTACAGGTAGCTGTTATTGTGACATTACAAACAGACACCTACATTTTATTTATTTGAATAGATGTATCGACTACTTAGCTGACCGAGAGAAGTTGTCCTCTCTAAACAATAGTTCATACAACATTTTCTATGATAAAATCTATGATAAAGACTATGACAAAATCAAAATATATGATAAAATCAAAATCAAAAGTCATTTATTGAAACTAGGCTGATATGATATGCTGATGAATCAGCACTTTTCTAACGTCAAAGTTACATAAGACAGTCCCCCAAAAACCCCCGCCCTTCACCACTTCCTAGTGCTTTAGCTGGGAAGAAGAAGTGGCATAACAAACTCCCATCTGTCTGTTTAGTTAGAAAAACTACTTGCCATATGTTATCTAGCACACGCCAATATTCCAACAAAACAATGAAAACTGTACTCAAGCAGAAATAAAAAATACAACATAAAACGTAAACAGAACTTAATACCTAAATAAAAGCCTCCAGGCATACCTAAAGGGCGTGCCCGCTTACATAAAGCTATAGCTGTAACTCGAAGTCACAAATGATAAACTAGCACCATCGAAGTAATTAACCCTTTTCACTTTCGATTGGATAAGAATGATAACAAAACTAATAAGGAAAGATATATTTACAATTCTACAATGGCGGTATTGATAACAATACTGTAGAAATGTGCCTGTTTTCTTGATAACACACTGAGACAATTCAAAAGAAGAAACAACACATCATTTGTGGAAACCATGTGATGTCTGGCTTCTTATCACTTGCTTTAGTACTATAATTGGCCTGTTTATAATTTACAAATAACAACAAGTTAAGTTATAATTATCAGCAGGTTTTAGTTTTGAGACATTTTAGCTTAGATTCTGGTATAACAACGCAAGAAAGTTGAACCTGTCGATCGATTCTGTAAAAATCTCACCGGGCGCAGATATATATTTTTATGATTTTAGTGCGTTTTAAATCTGTTATTACGCCTTCAAATAATGGAAGTAAGGTATGCAAAAAATGTTTGTTAAACTAGAACGCATGCACATCAATTCCATAAGTGAACATTTGTAGTAAAATACTTTTAAGAAATAAATTCAGGAAGTAATGTCTTGATGTAACTGGTGACCGAAAAGCTGGCGGCTTTCTCGCGCAACGCATCAGCATTGCAATTCAGCGAGGAAATGCCGCCAGCATCCTCAGTACAATGCCCCGAGGGCCTTTTTTAAGCTTAACTTAGTTTTAATTTAATTTAGTTAATGTTAATAATCATCTTGTAATTTGGTTATGTAAATAAATATAAAAAAAAAATGTCTACCCAAACCATAAAACGATATTACTTTCCAACTACTTAAGATATTTTAATGTTTTTTTTTTTTGCATGAACAGACTATTTTATTATCTATAATTATATATGTGATTTTTTTCAAATATTCATATATTCGTTACTAAAAATAAGTATTGACTTTGAAACCGAACGACATGCGGCAGCGCGGTGTGAGCGCGACGCGCATGTGTATGGCCAAGGAAGGTCAACGACGTTTACTCGGGCCTTAAAGTGAACTCTCAGGAGTGTCAATCCACAGCATCCAGGTGGAATGGCAGCTCACTTCACCTCAGATTTTACATAATAGACTTACTAGTTTTGCAGATGTTCAAAGCCAACGATGACCACCAACCATTACATAAGCCGCCTCCTTTTTTGTCAATAAAATCAAAAAGGCTTGACTGCCTCTCTGGTCTAGTGGTCGCAAGCGCTACTGCTGAGCATGAGGTCCTGGGTTCGATTCCCGGGTCGGGCAAAGTGTTATTGGGTTTTCCGTCTGGAATTTCTCAGTAGCAGCCCGGAGTCTATATTTGTGCCTGGTTGGTGGTAATAGGCTTGCCCCGTATTACATAGGACTTCAATATAACTGGCGAAATGTGGGTGTACTATGGGTATATTTCTGCCTAACCCTTCGGGGAATCCAGGCGTCATGTTATTTATGACTGTAGGTATGTACGATAAAGGCGAAATCCTCATCTCATCCATAGAAAGAACAATTTAATCATCAGGCTTGTTCTCATTGTTGTTCCAGGGCTTTCTCACGATGATTCTGAAAAAAATAATGACATCATTAAGACTATACCTTCAGCATTTCTCAAATAATAATAATATAAGATAAAAACTTAATATAACTGTATGTATGATCAAGTGTTCACACTTCAGACATAGATGGGTATACTGAATCATGGGAATACCCCTTTTGCAAAAACATCAGTTGAACAATCAAGCTTGCAGGTAGTGAGGACCGTACCTAAGTGTAAAAATTGCGCCAGCATTTGTTTCTAATCTGTCATCTGAGGAATTTGTGTAATATTTGAAAGGGACTTTACTTTTTATGGTTTTTCCTTGCAGTGACTCTTAAGTTTTAAATACTTTCTAGCTTTCATATTACGTGTTGCCGATATGATTATACCGACAATAATAATTATATTCTTCACTCGAATTGACACAAACTAAGTATAAAATCGAATTATTCATTCTCTGGTGATCGTTTAGTTTAAGGACTTGGAGGGGCTTGTGGCTAAGTAATAACAGCCGCACGGGTCGATCAATAAGGTTAAGCTACGCTTGCCGCGGTTGGTCCGTGGATGGGTGACCATCTTTACATACCAAGACCTCTCCGTGCCTCGGAGAGCACGTTAAGCCGTTGGTCCCGGCTGTCATTTGTAGATCTTTGACAGTCGTTACGGGTAGTCAGAAGCCCGAAAGTCTGACAACCAGTCTTAGCAAGGGGTATCGTGTTTCCCTGTAACTGGGTTGTGGAGGTCAGATAGGCAGTCGCTCCATGTAAAATACTGGTATTCAGCTGTATCCGGTATGACTGGAAGTCGACACCAACATCGAAAAAGGGTAGGTAGAGGCCATAATTGGTAACCCCAACATAGTTGGGAAAAGGCTAGGCAGACGATGATGATCATTTAGTTTAATCGATTTATATACGTGTAAAAGTCTAGAATACAATATATATGACCATTTTACTTCACAAAGTGACAGCTAGCACATGCCAGAATGCTCCAAACTGTCAGAATACTGAATTATTAGTTCGACTTTAGTATAAGTATGCCATGGTAAAATATTGGCCAGTCCACTGTCCAGCAAGCGGGAGGTAGCGAGACTGACTACGAAACAATATGAGTCTTCACGAATCTTCCCATCATCAACTAAGGACAGATGAAAACACACAGATGAAATACACGGTGTAAGGGAAATCGACGCGCAAAATCATTAAAATCAGCAGTTATAAAGTGTACAGTGGGTACCTACACTATCGGTGTGGTTCTTTCATCAAAAGACCATTTCAGACACCAATCTACATGGTCTTCATATGATCTAACCAAGATTATGTCTGGACCTTAAAAGAGACTGTGACCTCTGAGTTTGTTTCGGACTTTCTTCTCAGAGTACCTACTCAGATAGGAAACGCCGACCTCATCTAGTTTTAAAAATTATGATTGACGTGTAAAAGTGTTTGTACAAACCTACTTACAGAAATAAAATCATTAATCATTATCATTTATCAAAATGTATGGAACAGCAGATTATTCTGTTAATAACCGATGAAAAATTTCGTTCCTGGTGTATCTAGAATCATGTACCTACTGAATTCTGGAATTCATGGTAACTGTTTACGCGTCGATTACACTCTGTGCCTATATCTGTAAGCTATTCAATATTATTTACATAATCTTTAGCTAGTTAACCATCAAATAATGACCTAAGATTGTAAAGTCAACGAAGTTGTTTTGGTGGTCGCAGATCGCATCAAAGACATTTTGCTACCTAGGACCTAGGAACTTTGACAAAGCTAAAACTTTAATTCAGAATTCCTAAAATGTTATATGAAATGAAACCACTATTCAGTTAAGTACTAAAATAAGTAGCTACTGTAATTAGAAGACAATCCTGGGGGAATTCGTGTGTAAAGTCAGGGACATTATCTGTTAAGCAAAGTGACTAGCAACTTAAATTGTTCGTATATTCAAATCACAAATGTCATTCTTTGACTGTTGTACGAAATGGCTACTACACAGAAAATTGACGTAAGGTGTTAGTTAGCTTAAGAATTAATTTCCCTGACTGTATTGGCAGGCTTAATGATTGTCCCTAAAATTTGTAAAGTAGCCGGTTTGTAGAGAGTTTCATGTTCAGATGGGCCATAAAAACAGCTAACACGACATAACAAGAACTCATTATACTTCCTGAACTGACACTAACTTCAATCATTCAGTAACCCTGCCACATCTCGCCTACGCCTCTAAAGTTACAAAATGATCAAATGAAAAGCTCGCCTGTCTGCTTTAAAAGGAAAAAAGGCCACAATATTACACGTAGTTGTGATAAAAGAGAAGAAACATTATGCTAGTATCCGCAACATTATCCTGAGCAGCATCTTTCGTTTTCATAATTATTTTTCAACGTTCTGCAATAGCCAATCCAGTTGTCAAGGGAGTTGATAAAACCAGACCATAAACCCACATTTCGCCAGTTATGTTTAAGTCCCATGTAATATAGGGCGAGCCTATTCCCATCAACCGGACACAAATCCAAACTCCGGGCTGCTACTGAGGAATTCCTAATGGATAAACACAATAACACTTTGCCCGACCTGGGAATCGAACCGAGGACCTCATGCTCAGCAGTAGCGCTTGCGAAAACTAGACCAACGAGGCAGTCCACATTAAAATTACCTGCTTGTAATGTGGTTTGCAGACTCAAGCTACGGCTTCCTAGAAAAGCATTAATAATCAGCCTATAATGTTCCCACTGCTGGGACACAGGCCTCCTCTCTTCAAGAGGCTGTAATCTGCCACGCGAGCCCAGTGCGGATTGGTAGATGTCACACGTCTTCGATTGATTGGTTTTAGGACATGCCGGTTTCCTCACGACGTTTTCCTTCATCGTTTTGTGAGCAATGTTAATGAAATGACTTACACAAAGTAGGTAATGTGCCTGCCTTGGTTCGAACATTCGTAAGATGGAGCCGTTACCACTGGGCCAGCACTGCACAAGAAGAGCATTGGCTGCCACATAAGCTAATGAACGATAATTGGATAATTTTGCAGCAAAACTATCCAATTATCGTTCATTGTACTCAACCAGGCCTTGTACCCTGATGTGACAGTTGTCTATTTATAATACAGACACAAATCTATTTCTAAACAACGATATTTATTCACAAGTAATCAGACTCTTTGATCATTGGATTGGTGAGACTGAACATGTCTCCGTAGGTTGGCAACTCTCCAGCAATCGCGGGGTTCTCCAGGAATTCGCCCTGAAGCTTTCAACTATGTAGGGGTTAAACAGAGGTAGGTATAATTAGTGCTTATACACAGCTTGAAACGGTTGGAACTTCGTGTCTCAAATCCATAAAACATACAAAATAATCATGGTGGATATGGAACCCGTTGTTAAAAACAGAAAAAGTAAAAAAGAAAAATGTGATTTTCATTATATTTTTTTTTCGTAAAATTGATACAAATCTATGAAAACGAAAGTTGGTGTTTTTTTTTTATTGAAATGCTGAACGCAGAATACCAATTGCAAATTGTTTTAACCAGTAAAATCCATTATATGAAAAGCTGTCCATTCATATCACAAGCCAATGTACTTTTATTATAACTAAATATAAAGTCTCCAAAACCGAAACATTTTTTTTTTGTACATATGACAATAGTACTTAGATCTATTCACATTTTGGCAAAAAATATAAAACTTGTTCAACATTTCCCCATAAAATCTTACCGTAATCCATAATTCTTCAGATATGTCTGAAAAAACCGGTAAAACCGGAAAAAGTGCGTGTCGGACTGCGCACAATGAAGGGTTTCGTAGTTGAGATGAATTCGTCCTAAGAACAAACATAACATTGTAGTGAAAATATGATTATTTATATGTAAAAAGAAGTAAAAACATTTTATAAAATTAAAATGGAACCCTAAAAAAACAAGTTCCCAAGAAAAAGGGTAACTTGTAGCACATAATTGAAACACTAATTCAAATGGAAATTCTCCTCAAATTAAAGGTTCGCAACAGGTTGATCGGTATGTTAAAAAGAACTCGTTTGAGCCCGTCTCTGCCTGCGTTACTTTCTTAAGAAATGTTTCATTTAAAATACTGACGTGATTTGGGTTTAACTATGTGTGTGGCTCGTTTGATATGTAGGTATATTAATTGGATTTTTTTTAAAACTTTGGCTGAAAGTTTAATATTATTTAAAGTAAGTCTTTATGTCTCATGTCAAAGTCAAAGTCAAATCATTTCAAAAAGGCACATAAAAGGCACATTTGAACGTCAACATTTACAAAAAAAAAATAGAATTGATTCTAGTTGGTTCCAAAAGGTAGTTTCGTATGGAGAAGAATGGGCAAGAAACTCCACCGTTACTCTTTTAAAATGTTTTACAAAATTTTGTATAGGTACTTACATTATATAATTATATGTGAAGACGATGCACCTAGAATAAAATAAATTAATATACCACAATAGGTAAAAAAATAATAAAAATGAAACAATGACAGATAAATTGATTATGTGATATGTACATGATGCTCACATAATTTACAAACATTGTAAAAGTATACGTTTTGCTAAAAATAATGAATAAAGTAATAGGTCAGTGGTGAGTTAAATTAATCACAGAATTTAAATTCAACATTGATTTATTATTTATTATTTGCATAAGTTATTTGCGGAAATCGCGAAACGTCTAGTTGATGTAACTGGTGACCGAAAAGCTGGCGGCTTTCTCGCGCAACGCATCAGCATTGCAATTCAGCGAGGAAATGCCGCCAGCATCCTCGGTACAATGCCCTAGAGGGCCTTTTTTAAACTTAACTTAGTTTTAATTTAATTTAGTTAATGTTAATAATCATCTTGTAATTTGGTTATGTAAATAAAAATTTTTGTGTCAAATAATAAATTGTACAATTAAAATAGCAACCAGTTTGATTTTGTCTAGACTCTAGATTGGCCTATGGAGCTGGACCAGCATGTTTCGAAGCATTCATATCTTGGATATAATCCTCTCATTTGTAATATGCTTATTTACATGTGTCAAAGATAATGGTAATACTATATTTGACGCAGTTTCTATACAAATAAATAATAGTCGACTGATGTTGTTACGTTGAAAGCTCTTAGATCATCTTACCACGATAGTTTTCGTCGTATGCTATGCTTCATGTCCCTAACTTCACAATACTTTATACCGATGCCTTTTCTGCAAATCACAAGGTCCCATCTTCTCTTTCATGTTCTACAAAAAACGCATAATGTTATAACTGAACATGTCCCACATAATATTAATTAACCAACAACCACTTCACAAAGTTCCGTACAAAAGCTTTAAATCATAAAAATCTCTTTTTTATTGGATAACAGTCTCCCCAGTTATAAGCCGTGCACAAACACGAGTCAATCCCGGTAATCTCTGCTGACAGAGTACCAGCTCAAACTTTGTCACAAAACAAGCTATTTTTGTCTTAATATGGCTTTGTCGATCAACTTGAAGTGTCGGCGTAATCTGAAATGTTGTTGAAGTTGTTTGTTCGGTAAATCTGCTTATGTACCTAAGTATTGTTTTTAAACTTAAAACTTGTTCTTTTGTATCAGCTTCTGCACAAGTGCATGTTGTGGTAATAAGTTTAACTAGTCAGCAAGTTGGTATCGGGACAGTCTGACTAAGGTACGACAGACTCAAGTCACCATAACAGCGCGCTAATGCCAGCTGCTCACATCAAATATCAAAGGAAAGCCATAGATACCCCAATACAATGAAATGCGAAAAAACCCTTGTGGATGAAATAAAACCAATAAATGTTGTATTATGTGTTACGAGAGGCAAAACATTCCAATACGGGTGGGACCCGCTACAAATCCCAACTATTTTTGCTCAAATGCCAAAATATATTACAATTCTTAATCGTTTGTTGTTGAATTTGCTTTGTTTTCTCGTTTTTTTCATAGAAGTATTGGATATTTATTTATAGATACTTTATTGTACACCAGAAAATACATAATAAAAAAAAATACACTACGAAACATACAATGGGCGGCCTATTATATTGTTTGATCTTTGACCAAAGTAACATGAGAATTTAACGGATTTAAATGGTAATCTTTTAATTTGGAATGAGCTTTTCTGACTGGCAAAATGTTTAAACACAGCATTCATATTTAAATTTAATTAGCACGCTTGACAGACGAATTAATAAAAATATGATACTGTACTTATAGTCCTTTCAGTTATTTTAGCTCTGATTTTGCATCACTGTCAAAATCACAGTGATCTTTAATCTGTGGCAACAACCACACATTAAAGATCACTGCCACAGACAAGTCTGTCAAAATTACAGTGATATTTATGTCTTTTTTTATGATATGGCTGCTGTTGTGGCCGCCTCTCAAAATGATCCCCTCTTCCGACTAATTTCCCCTCCTTACTAACATATTCCTCTCCAGAACTGCTTGTGGAACTGATGACCTTCAACTGTCACAATAACATAAAATTATGAATATTCTGTCTGTGTGGGTTGGTATTCGGATATTTTATGTTTTAACAAAATTATAATATTTATTTCTTTAAATTTTTTGTTTGTTTCAGTCCCGTACTAATCCAATACGATCTACATTCTGTTCAGTTGTATCAATCTAAAAATTCTACTATATAAAAATAATAATTTAAAAAAACTTTTTTCTTTTCGTGCACACTTGTTTTTCCAACCCACTTTAAACATTGGCAGAATAGTCGACATCGGCTTTGCTTCTCATTTATAATAGACTGCCGGTGAAAAGAGTATACCTAGGTATCCACGCATGCGCATTTCATTACGTGCCATCGAATTCACGAATATATCTCAAAATTAGCACCTTTTAACTATCAAAACTATACCAACCAACATATTTAGTTACATAAAATGTGTTCCCCAGATTCGCTTGGCTCATAAAACCACAAATGAGTACCTATCATTAGTCGTACAGTATGTGAGCAATAAACTGCATACAAAATGAATGCGTTTATTAAGAGAACATGCAATGTTCAAGTGTTTTGGTAATAAGGTTCTGAATAAGACTGTTTATTTGTATTTTGTTTAAACAATGCATCAATAAAGCGTCGTGACGAGGTTTTGTACCTACTTACGGTTCAAAAGATGCAACTTTTATTTTTATTCGCTCACACTTGTCAGACTGACGTATGAAAGTTCTTCCAGTATCTGCGTCCATCGCACGCAATTTCATAACAGTCAAAATAATTTTCAAGTTCGTTCATTTTGAACCAGACTCCAAATCGATCTCAAGAGGAAGATCGTCTTTTAGTTTCAAACGATATTCGGCAGCACAAAACTCTAACATGTAACAACTGCGTTCCAATTCACAAATTTTAATATACCTACTTGTGGAGTTGCAAAGTCAGAGAAAATAATTGTTAAGCAAATTGACAATCAACTCCTTCCATACATATAGAGAGCAGTGGTAGCACAGTGGTAACGGCCGCGACTTACAAGTTGTAGGTCGTAGGTTCGAACCCAGACAGGCGCTTTACTTTGTGTAAATTATTTCATCACCACTGCTCTCAAAACGGTGAAGGAAAACATCGTGAGGAAACCGGCATGTCCTAGAACCAAAAATTCGAAGACATGTGACATCCACCAACACGCACTGGGCCCGCGTGGTGGATTACGGCCCACTCCACCTCACAGAGAGGAGGCCTGTGTCCTAGCAGTGGGAACATTATAGGCTGATTACCTATGTACTTGTGGAGTTGCAAAGTCAGAGAAAATAATTGTTAAGCAAATTGACAATCAACTCCTTCCATACGGAGTTGAGTCGGGAGTTGTGATTTGAATATACATACATTCAAATATGTTATTTACGGCAGATTCATTTTTTTTTCAATTCAGTTTATTTATTCAGTAACAATTTACATTGCGTTCGAATATAATCCAACATGAAACACTAATAGAATTAGATATACTCGTACAAATATATATGAAAACATGCAATTAAATTAAAATTAGAAAATTACTGAGGAATTATATAAATAAAATGTAAAATACCATGCAAACATTAATTATTAAACCATTGATTGACGTAGGTTATCAGTTTTCGTAACAATTAATTTCTCTGACTGCATTAGGCATATTGTTTTATTTATTATATGAATTGTTTGCTCTTTTCCTTTTTATTACAGACACTTTTAACGTGCACGTCTTTCTACTCGTACATTGTTCTCACATGTATAATTCCAACATGAATGATGTACAAACACTCTTTTAAAACAAAATATTGATTATTTTGTTTTAAAAGAGTGTTCGCTACGCTTTGCAATGGGCAACTAGCGTCATCTTTCTGACTGACCGACTGACGGACCGTTTAAAAGTGCCTGTAGCTGGTTTATTTGAAATACATAGTTTGAGTTTGTTCTATCCGACCAAAATTAACTGAAGACGAACGGCGCCGCAAGCTTACCCAGTTTAACTTGGCATCACACCAAACTGTTTTGGTTATTAGGTGTACCTGCACCAAATTCACAACTAAGTAGATTTTAGTGCAAGCTATCATACAAGTGAAAATGTGCTCTATTTAGACATGATTAATACCTGTGATTTAGACTTACTCCACATTCTTATGTATAAGTTAGCTAAAGCGAGAATACTCTGAAAGCTACCGCATTGCAATTTCAATATGTGAGCTAGATATATATTTATTTTATAAACGTTTCCCTACACTAAAGATGACATGTGCTAGCTATGATAAAATGGTTATATTTATTGTATTCCAAACTTTTACACTTATTGTTAAGTATACAATAATATTTTTAATATAACCATTTTGTTCCACACACGTGACAGCTTTTTTTTTTTTTTTTTTTGGGTGGGAAATCATCAAATAACTTCTCCCGCTCTGGGCGGAGCGGGAGGGTGTGTCAGACTCTTACTGACTAAAACCCACCCGTATTCCTTCTTGTTGCCTGTGTTGCGGGGGCCTCGGTGACCCATAAGTACCTTCCCGCGACCCCGGCAGGCATCGGCCCTAGTGGACCCCTACTATGTGCTGACGACATCTCTTTGAGGCGCGCGTGGAATACAACGCGCCGTCGACCCGGGCCTGGTCCTTACCGGACGGTGAGCTACCCATTGCTCACCGTCCGCAAGCCCGCGACACGTGACAGCTAGCATATTACTCCAGTAAATCCATAATTCGACTTAAGGTAGGAATTTCTCCTATAAAATGGAACCTTTAAAAATATTTAGCGGGAATCGACCCTTATTTTCGCGCCACTGTTTTCTTTTTTAGTTGTATTTTTACTATCCGTCATAATTTTTTTTATGAATTACAATTATACCTACTATTTTAAGGAAGTCCTTTTATCCAAAAACAAAATTTATATCTACTAATAACTTCACCCGTAACTTTTGACGTGATAAAGTCTTATAATCGATGAACGCCGGCTGCACGCACGAAAAAGTGCCACGTTCCGCCTGAGCCGAGCGTGCAAGCGAGAGCGCGGAACTACCGATAGAGAGGCACGATCGGCCTAAGCGTTCGGCTTGTGACGCATCTCTCTCTAGTTATCGCGTAAAATTATCGCCCGTAAACCGACTTTACAGACAACCAATTTTTTTTTTCTTCGAATATCAAACGTTTACCTCTCACGTTCGAACTACCCACAAAAACGGCCAAAAAAGCTTCCTTATTAATATATTTTTCCCTTTATCCTTCGGCCAACTAACACCGTGCCTTTGAACGGACGAAAATACGCAAGTCGTTAGCATGACAACTAGAAGGGCAAGACCCCATTTTATCCTATGCCGGGAACATTTTTTGAAATACGATATTCTTAAAGATGGAACATGTTTCCAAAGAGGTTAGAATTTCCTTTCTCGGATATATTTTTATTGGAATGTTTTAACCTTTATTTAGTTACATAGTTGTGCGATGGTAAAATTTTTACAAAGATTTTCATGATATTATCTACAATTCACAACTATAGGTACACCTCTGCCTCTGCCCTTCGGGAAATACAGAATACATTATCAAGCCTGTAATCCCCGAAGGGTTTGCCAGAGGTGCATCTAATAGTACCTACACCCAAATTACCACAAAACCTACTTGTATGAATGAATTAAAAAGCCAATTTGAACGAAATCTCTGTAAATCTAAATTCTTACGATATTTAAATCCGCAACTTGCCAGATATCCGCTTTACCACTAATCTAGGTATAGGTAAGCCGTCAAAGAATTTACGACAAGAATAAGTACTCATTGACCTAAAAAAAATATCTGATGACTTAAAACGAGATTATTATAACTGTAATGACGTTATTGAAGAATGGTGATTTAACTTATTCCTTTAACTGTAAATATTCGTCATCTATATACAGGTGTATGTATGAATACTCTGTCATAAATCATTAACTAATTTAAAATGGACAGCAGAATGGTAAAACAACACTAGCGAGATAAGTGTATAAAACAACATCAATCAATCTGGTGAATAGTTAAATATCTATCCCTATTACAGCTTAGGAGTAAAGCAAATACCCAATTGCTTTAATCAAACTAAACTATAATAGCCCAACGGTAAAACGGTTATTCCACCAGGGTCGCGTCGCGCCGTCGCATCGCGGCTGCCTGCGGGAGCCTTAAGTTTTCGGTCTGGAGAGCAAAAGGTCGACCTGGAATCTCTAAGAGTACGACGGGAGTTTTCGCTCGTAGCGTATGTAGTGAAACTACTACGTGGCGTGGCGCATAACCCGGGAGTGCTGCGACACCTACAGCTGTACGTGTCCGACCGGTACGTGTGGAGGCGGCAGCCAGGACCAACCTACTGGCGAGAACTCCTCTCACTAGAGCCATACGCGTGGTGAATGAGGTTCAGGGTTCGGGAGGGTTGATGTATTGTGGTGCAACTTGAGTGAATTCGCAAAAGTTACACTATATGTAATAAGTTATTTAGATTAAGATATTTTTTAACTAGGTATAAGGTGTAGATTTACAATTTAGTTAGTAAGGCCACTCTGTCGCATTGGATCATAGATCTGTAATGATAGTGTAGGTAAGATTGTTATAAATAAATAAATAAATAAATAATAATCTACCTACGAATCCACGGTCAATATGAAGCGGATAATATATAATAAACAGTCACCCACCACCAAAAATTTTTAGAGCTTATAAACAATAGGAATTATCAATATCCACTTCTAAGTTCTAACAAAACTCTTACAACATTTTTCACCCTTATTCTACGTGTATCACCCTTATTACACCTGTTACACTTTCAAATGGACTTCGCACCTCGAATACTCGGGCCCTGCTTATCGATGCAAACGATTTAACTCGATTCTCGAACTAAAGGGTGCCTCAGTCGAAACACGTTTGCAACTAAGTTACTAAACTAAGTTGCGATACTTCGGATAGTTACGAGTTTAGATACCACTTTTTAAGGTGTTGAATGTCGATAATGCACAGTGGCGGTACCTTCATATAAGCCCAAAAGCCCCGGCATGCCTTACTAAAATGCTCGATAGAGAATTTATTGTACCTAACCAGTAGTTTATGAGAAAATTGCGATGATACATACGTAGATACTCGTACGTAGGTACCTACATACTCAGTCGAAAACTGAACTTTCTTTTTTTGAAATCGGTTAAAATTTTATTGGGCTTGCGTTATTTTGAAACCCTAGGCACGCCACTGATAATGCACTATCTAATCTAAATATTGTATTCGTGTCTGCCTGTATGACCGCTTAGATCTTTAAAACTACTCAATGGATTTTGATGCAGTTTTTACCATCATTTAACCTTTTGACCGCCACAGTCATGTATAGATGGCAGACCAAAATGTGCCCAGCACGCCACTAGTCAGGACTATATGACAAATTTTAAGGAATAATTCGTAGCTTGGCGCCGAGGGCACGTATTTGCTTTTTTGACGTGGCGGTCAATAGGTTAAAGCATTTACTCCGAAAGGTTAGTGTGTATAACACAGATATCTCGATGATTTGACATGTCGGCATTGAACCTATGCGAAGCAGGAGGGGCAGGTCGCTATTTCCAAATAATCTGTTTTCATTAGTTTCAGTGCATTTGTATTTAATTGCATTAGATTCTTCTTTTGAAAAAGTTTGCCACGTTCTAATATTTCGTTTCTAGGACATGCAGGACAGATTTTGCAACAAATTTTACCTCGTTTGGTGAATGGGTTTGGTACAAAAAGATCTTGAAACATACTTAGTTCTTATAATTTGCACCCTCTTTTAACACATTACCTAAAAATTCGACTTTTTGAAGATTCGAAAAATTCGAATTAATAATCCGACTTTATGTACTTACCGTGAGTATATAGGTAGGTACCTATATACTTTAGTCACTTTTCTAATTAGGAAACAGAAGACGGTAGATAGGTATTAATATATATAGGTATTAATTCTCTGCCATTAGTAGGTAGGTAAAATCGCAAGTTTTAAAGACAACCGGTAACTCCCCATTGACACCGAACCCTTCAGTCCCCACTGACACCGAATAGGAGTCTTGGGCCACGCGGTTTGCAACTCTATTATAACGCTATAAGGTGCTCATCCGCGGAACGAGGTCGGGGCGGGAGGGATCTTGACTTCATGCGACAGAGGCGCGCAAGCGGGAGTCCTTTCTATTTTTCTAATCCATATTGGACAAAGTCCATCCTGAAATAGATCTGAATAGGTTTACACAAAACATTATTACAAATATTTACCAACAGCGCCCCCTCTCAATGTCATTTAAGGGCCAAGATCCATGTAACAGATAATGCATTGGATCTCGAAATACAGAACCCTGGATATTTTTAGTCTTTTGTGTTACATGGTTTGTAACTTATCCTCAAATGCAGCAATGTTTTCGCTTTTATCTTTGCAGTCGAGAATAACATTGGTCAAGCTGCAAGCTTTCTAAATTGAAAACATACTTGAAACAGTGTTGTAACGTAATTATAGATACCTACCTACATAATCTAGGATCATGTAAAGGTCATAGAGAAGCGAAATGCCACATTTACAATACAACTTTTCTTTTGAACCATCATATTCATTACCTATAGCCGAAAGACGTCCACTGTGGGACATAGGCCTCCCCCAAGGTCTGCCACTTTTCGAATCCAGCGATATCCTGCGGCCTTCACAGGGTTATCGGTCCACCTTGTGGGAGGCCTTCCAACGCTACGACTTTCTTTTGAATACGCTGTCCTATTCAAGTAGACAGTCTCCCTTATCATTCAAGCGTTTGCAGGCTCAAAGCTCACGTCTGCAATATCCAGAAGCGAATCAAATATCTGTAGGCCATACAAATATAAGTTTCGTATCATATCAATAAAAATAAAATCGAACCTCGAACACAGGGGATTATCGCTCAGCTATGCGTCAATAATAATAAGTTCCAAGGTATCTAATATTTATATATATCCAATACCTATGTACGAAGTAACTATTCTTATTAACCCTATGTCATATGCAACGTGCATGCTTCAGTAGCCACCGATTCAATAAGCCTTTGACGTTTACGTTTGAAATGGAAAAGACGCGCGATTAATAAGCTGCGATGAGCTTTTAAAATTGAGATGTCTGGAGTTTTTATAATTTAGTAGCTGTAATATTGCAGCAGACACGTTCGAGACTTACCTATAATAATATTTAAAGATGGGGAAGGTTCTCCTTTTGATACGAAAGGAATCAAACGTTGTGTACGATTCCTTACGCATGAGACACCTTATTTTATTGTCATGGGCATTGCGTGTTTTTGCTAAACTAAGGTAAATAAATATTTTTGGATTTATCATTGATGTTTTATAATATTTAACTCCAAATTAGCATTTCCTTGAATTTTGGATCACGGGACCTTTGCTCTTGTGGGCAGTTTAAAAGTGACCAGAGATTTCTTAAAGATGTTGGCAGTATATAGAAGCATCTTTGTTGTGATAATTACAACTTAATTATAGCAATTAGTCGTTAGAAGAACGATGATTATAGTTACTTTCATCCACGGCAATTATCTGAGCAATGGAGTAGTTGGGACCAATGAGATAACACATATGGACAGATGTAAACTTTTGTACATGGACGTAGGTACATCTATGCTTCACACATTGGCAGTGAAAGTGGCTCTTCATTTTCCTCCTTCCGCATTAAGCCTAAGTACTGCTGGGCATCAGATCTCCTGTCAGTTAAAAGGAAGTTGCGGTAATCCACCACGCGAGCCTAGTGCGGCTTTGTGAATGTCACATGTCTTCGAATCTTCAAGTTTTTATCTTGCCATGCCAGTTTTCTCACCTTTTAACTTTTAAATTAATTGAACTTTTCTCTTTGTCCTCAGCGGAAATGGTTACCACGTAGCGGTAGTGTGCGTCGTGCTGGCGTGCGCGGGCGCGGCGCTGTGTGCGCCCGCGCAGCTGTGCGCCGGCGCCGCAGACGACGACCCCAGGGCCGCGCGCTTCTGCCAGGCCCTCAACACCTTCCTCGAACTGTACGCTGAGGCCGCTGGGGAGCAGGTGCCCGAGTATCAAGGTATGGGGTTCTCATAATGATCATGATTTATTTATTCAACTTATGCAGTAGAAAGGTGTACTTAACAAATTAAACTTGGCAGTTAGCCCTGTTTTTTCAAAACTGTCTGGTTTTTACCCAAAGATGTTTGGTGAACGCTTTGAAAAAGAACAGCTACTTTCTGTCGGTCACCTGTTATGGCCACAGTTCACCACCCGTTAAGCGTACCGTGCTCGTCTTTCGTGCACGAAATTTACAAAAAAACGTTGTTACAGTTTCATATTCTTGTAATTACTCCGGTGATCATACCCAAAACAGGTTTTATATTAAACTTGTTACTGAAATGGTTCTCTCCCCCTCAGCCCTGGTCCGCGACTACCCACAACTCCTGGACACCGGCATGAAGAGGCAAGACGTGGTGCACTCGTTCCTGCGCTTCGGTCGCCGGCGCTGACGCGTCGCGCACCCGCAGCGACCACGCCGCGTCCACGCCCAACCACCGCAACCCACACGCAGCGACCAGGCTTAGATTGTTTGCTAATATAACATACATTTAGTTCTTTACGTTATTTCGTCCAAAATATTTAAAAGTTCCTTTATAATGTAAGGCCGTATCCAAATGCTAGGTATCCGAACTGCGAAATTAAAAAAAAAATAACTCACAATGTCGAGATGTCAACAACACCGGACGTCTAAACCTCTCTCTCCAAATTTAATAGTCTAGAATTAGAACTTATTATAATGAAATGTACTTATTGCTAAAAGTATTAATAGTATTTAAGATGTAATTAAACGATCTTGTTGTCAACATTTTTGTGGCATTTCATTTGATAAGTGTAAGAATATTTAAATAATGATTATGATGTTTTAAATAAATAAAGTACGTATTTATGACAAGCTTTTTGATATTTTTCTATAATTCCTTTATCCCAAACCACTACACTGTGTCACATTGTTAAATTGATAGTTCTAAAGTTGTATAACCAAGTAAAACGTAGATACCTACTTACTGACAAACTCCCATATTAGACCTGCGGCTTTACACATTTCAATTATTAGGCCAAACGCAATGTGTGTGTATGTGTAGTAATACATACACACACACATTGCATTTTGCTCATTAAATTCATCTTTACATTGTACTTAATGTGAATACTTTCATACTGGTAATAATTTTTCCCGATTAATGGTCGCATAAAATAAGTTCAAATTAGGTACTTTAGAAACTGAAATCATAAATTTTATGAGCCTTTCATTGAAATGTATTGATTTGGACATAACGTTAAACATTTTAGATGAATGTATTGCACGTTTTTGTAATCTTTACTAATATTATAAATGCGAAACTGAGTTTGTTTGTCAGGTACTCTTTCACGCTAAAACGGCTGAACGGATTTGGATGAAATTTGGCACATGGGTAGACCACCTGTATTAGGGCATAGGATAGGTACTTTTTATCCTGATATTCCCACGGGATCGACTTATGTGGGTGAAACCGTGGGGCGCAGCTAGTGCCTAATAAATAATTAAAATGGAAGCTTCAGTTTAAAAAATGCGAATAATGAACTTCAAAATGAGTTTATATTAACACTTTTTAAACACAATAACGAAATTTAAAAATAGAATCATATTATAACACTTTTTCTCTAACAAAATAATGTTACAAAACATTTTTTTTTACCAACACAGGGCAAATCCAAGAAGTTAATATGAGTATCACCAAGGAGTTTCCATCAATTAAGTAGTTTTTTCTAATGGAATACATATGCGGGGCGCGCCATTTTTATAGCATTTCAAATAAGTTTTGATTCGATACAAGCAATAAACTGGGTATTTCTTACTCTTTTAACTTTGATCTTTTATTTAGTAGGTTCGATCCTAATGTATGAGAATAGATAAAGTAGTGTACGAAACTGAACATAACTCGGTATTAAACCACTCGTGTGTGACTCGTGATACTCTGATATACAAAATATTAATGGGGATACTGTTAAAAATCATCGCCGTGTTTTAATAAGGGGTATTAAGGCTTATGCTGACTAGCGCGACATCGCGGACGCGACAGACAGCAATATGCCTGTCGCGCCTGCGATATAGCCCCAGTCTGCAAGGGCCTTTAAGCAACAATTTCATAAACTACTATTGTACGACACAAAACAACCGAAATAAAATCTTGCAAGTACACTGAAAAGTGGAAAATAACTTTAGTTTTGTACGTGGTGGCTTTGGTTGTTTTTTCAAAACTAGTTGTTTTCCTCCTTTTTTAATTCGGTTAAAATTGAGATTTTTACTAAATACTTCAAATACTCGTAACTGAAGTCTATTTCTGGGAGTAGTTTAACCGGGCATAAATTATCAGTTATTATTAGTTATTATATTTACAAGGAGACGGCAAGGGTGTGAATTTAATTCGCGGTTCAATAATGTATACAAGTCGAAAAGACATTGATTATAACGAGTTATTATATGATTATATTTTTCATACTTTATGATTTATTTTCTCGGCAATTACCAAGTAGTGCTGTTTGTGTATATGGATTTACTGAGTACTAATTACACGCGGAACCACAGTTCGATTTGAGTACTTGCCGTTTCCTTGTTAGAAAAGGGTTTTGTGGCGCAACCTGGGAGAGGCCTATGTCCAGCAGTGGACTACGATAGGCTGATTTGATTACTTGATATTTATTAAAAAAATCAGCTGGTATGTAGGGATATCCGGATATATAATCTTGGGAACTACTAATTTGACTAATGGAAAGATAAAGTATTGCCGAGTTTTATAGGATTGTACTTCATTTCACGCGGTAGAAGTCACGGGAAGGAACTCGTCACACATATACAGCTAACCTTGTATGGAATAAAAAATAAAAGACAGTAAGTAAATATTTGTCATTTATTTCGCCCTTACAACACACATTGTAAACATACATAGACAAAATACATAAAAAAACATCCAAATAACGGCTAGATACAGTATTTTACAATCGATACACAATGACTTAATTACGAAACAAACAAAATATGAACATTGTAAAAATTGTTTTAAGTACTCATAGAACAAAACATAGTTTTAATGATATTTGACTTTGTAGAATTTCACTTTGCTATGCTGCACGGCAAATTATGTGAAATGTAATTAGATTGATGAGTGGAAAAATCTACTTATGAGATAATTTTATAGAAAATCCTAAAAACATTAGGCCGTTTAGGAAATTAATAATACCTCGTTTGATATATGTAAGTAGATCCTTTTCCCAAAATTTTAAGAGACTACTTTAAAAGGTTCTGCAAGTACTTTTCACATGATTATTATTATAGGCATGCGACATAAATAGGAGAATTCGTATAAAATCGAGTAAAAATTACGAAAGGAGAAAAGTCGTTATTGGTGACCAAATACACCAGAAAACTTCCTATTTTAATTGTTACTAATGGCAACACTACTGACAGATGACATAAAATGTTGCCAGTTATTTATCTACAGGGTGACATTGAAAACATGCGACAAATCGAAATGGGAGATTGTGCTCATCATTATGAACAACTTTTACTAAGGGACCAAAGCTACAATCCCAAAAAAAAAAACTGCTGTCCCCTACATTTATGTTCGCAATACCTCATCAAAATGTAGGAAAAGCAGATTTTTTTTTTGGGATTACAGCTTTGGTCCCTTAGTAAAAGTTGTTAATAATGATGTATACAATGTCCCATTTCAGTTTGTCGCAAGTTTTCAATTTCAACCTGTATAAGATGTGGTAATGGAAGATTCAAGTTCTGATATTTTATTTAGTTATACTGAAAGGGAAATTTGTAATAACCAATATGTGATATGATAAAATTATTATTATGCTTAAACTGTTCTATATAAATTATGGTAGAATAAAGGCTTTTTTATGGTGGCCCAGTGGTAACGGCCGCGACTTACGAGTTGTAGGTCGTGAGTTCGAACCCAGGCAGGTTATAGAACAAAAAATTCGAAGACATGTGACATCTACCAACCCGCACTGGGCCCGCGTGGTGGATTATGGCCCACTCCCTCTCACAGAGAGGCGGCCTGTGTCCCAGCAGTGGGAACATCATAGGCTGATTATGTAGGATTTTTTATTTATTTTTATTTTATACTGAAAAGGAACCGAGTATTTCTGTAATGTTTGAGTATATTTTGTCATCAATACCTGTACAATTAAAATGACAAGAAAGTTTTACGTAGCACCATACAATTCCACTAACCGACGAGTGATATTTTTACAATAAACGAACAAAAACAACTTACAACAAATTGTATACCGCTTCACTTTGGTGTCTTAAAGGTAACTGCTCATTGCGGCATGAGAAATACTTTTTAAATACTGTTTAAATGTTGTTTAAATACCGCATGTTGTTTAACCTTTTGACCGCCACAGTCATGTATAGATGACAGAATAAAATGTGCCCAGCACGCCACGATCACGACTCCATGACAGATTTTAAGGAATAATTCGTAGCTTGGCGCCGGGGGCACGTTTTTGCTTTTTTGACGTGGCGGTCAATAGTTTAATACCGAGTTGCTTACGCACCGTATTAAAGAGAAATAGTCTGTGATAGTCTCCCTCTCACAAAGAGTAGGCCTGTGTCCTGTGATGGATTATGTGAGAGTTGATATGAAATAAAGCTTGTAAAAAGGATAGAGTGATGACTGATAGGCGAGTATGGAAGAAAAAAAAAAACGTGTTGCGGCAACCAAAAGTAACATGCGACAAGGCAGGAAGATGGCGGTTAATAGTAACACCACATGAATAGTAAACCGAGCAGAATGAAAGCTTCATACTGACGCCGTGCGTAGGTACACTACTACACGCACAGCGAGTGTGCGTGACCTGTCGCTCGGGTACAAACCGGTTCGAGCCGGCTCAGTAAGCGAACAAAGTTAAGGTGTGCCAGCGGCAGCGATACGACGCGGACGTTTTATTTTATATTGTTTTTAAAGATGCCAAACTGTTGTACTGTGTGTACAAATAATGGTAGGAAAAACAAGGAGACTTCTTTTTATATATATCCCTTTGGAAGTAGATATAGATAATTAATTACCTGACAAGATCCTTTGTTGTCGTCAGGTAATTATCTACATCTACTACACTACACATGTTTAATGCCTATTACAGAAGTATTTAGTTACGAGTAGGTAATGGTGCTGATTCCCTTGTTCACAAACTAAATTAAATTTAAGTTCGGTGCATCATTTTCTTTCTATTTCATTAAGAAAAGGACAGAAGATAAATTTTAGTTTAGTCCTGTCAAATTAATCAGCGCTTGACGTAAATTGACGTAATTTTAGTAGGCAAGTTTTTAATCACGTCTAAACTTGTATGGAGTAGTGACAGGCGCTGATTAATTTACTTAACTTACGTTCGTGAAATAGAAAAACAAGGGAGGAAACATTATAGTTTCGCCATGTCCGTCTGTCCGTCCGCCCGTAAGTCACAGTAATTTTATTAACCAACTTCAAAAAAGTATGCATCTATGTATCTGTAACTATTTTACAGTATTTATTAATTAAAATAAAGCATTTCATTTATTTTTTTTTTCATTTTTAACAATTAAATGTAGGTACCCCGATTTTATATTTTCAATAACCGAGTGTCAGCCCTATGAAAGTAGGTAAGTATTTTGAACTCTGTTAGGAAGCTTTCATTCTGCTCGGTTATTTATTCATGTGGTAACACCGCAGAGAGCAGATACCTTAAAAGAACAGTCCAAGCGAAATTTATTAAAAGAGAGTTCATTTGTGGCAAGTTTTTGGTAAAGAAATAATTATCATTTTATTGACTTTTAATATTAAAATTACGAAGTGTCTATGGCAAGATGTATGGATGGTTAATACAATTGTTAAGTACGTTTTTATGGGGCTTTAATATTCGACTTTTACGCTTATGTCAATATTTAAACAAATACAGTTTTAGACATTTTCTGGCCCACACGCGTGCTACTTTAAAATAGGATGTTAGTAAACATACACAAATTGAGAACACTTCAAATATAGTTAAAAACATTTCACTAGTCTCTTATTTGAATATAAACCTCTCGACTAAAAAGTCGGTTTCTTAAATATAAAAGTATACAATGAATACAATATTTTAAAATAATTTTGTACGATATACATATATCATTTAGATTTTTACATTTCCATCCACAATTTAATAATTTACAATTATCTATTATAAAATGTTATTAATGTACAGATTAAGAACAAGCAACAAACTGAAAATATCTTGCATGGTAGGTAAAATTAACGAAGGTACCTTATAATATTTTGTGACATAAATTGTCTTCGAAACCTCAAAGATTTATAGATACTAAGCTACAAGATTCTTTTGGCACGTGGCCAAATTCGAAACTGACGCATCTTGATTTGTCAATACGATTTCTGTGACAATTTCACAAATGTTCACCAACAACACCTCCCTGTCAATGTCATTTAGGCGGCAAAAGATTAGAATAACTCTAGTACTTGTTTAACATTAAAAAAAAAACATTTCCAGCAAAACTGTAGTACGCTACAAGTGTTAAGCTGACAAAATTAAACATATTGCTGTCAAATTGACAGCTAAAGTGGCACATGATATAACGTATCTAATTACATTTTATGTATTATGTCAATCAAGTAACGCTTCGAGTTGTCAAATTATCCCAGTCATACACGATGTTCATTTTAAATACAGTGCGTTCACTATAACTTGACGCGTGATGGTATTGGTAGCACTGAATTTTGTTCGTTTTAATAGAATTTAAAATGGCGACTGACGAACAGAGCTACCAACCACATAACTTCAAAATTCAGTGCTACCAATTGCGTCACGTGTCAAGTTATAGTGCACGTACAGTATTAATATTGAGAAGTTTGTTAGACAGTCTGACTTAATACTAACATGATGTTTAGGAAGTACAATCGGCAAACTTAATATCCAATGTACAGTGGCAGAAAGAAAAGGTTCAGCACTTTTCAAATACATTCAACATATCACCATTTCGAACTGTCGAAAGGCCGAAAAATTTACTGTGCTTAACGATTTCATTTTTTGACTGTACATAGTTAACATAATAAGCTATAATATTTAGATTAGTTTCACCAAAAAACAAAACTTATAATAAAAATCACATTCTTGGAACACAAATTAGGTTTAAATTCGCAAAATAACTACTTAGGCCTATATAGCCCTACTAACACAAAGATAAAGAATAATAAGTGTCCTAAACGTTTTTGTCATAGATATGTCATGCTTGGTTGAATTAAATTCAGTATGTTATATGAACTATGTCGCCGCCCACCGATAGAAGACATTGACCCTGTAAGAAAAAATATTATTTAATTATTTGCGATGATGTAGTAGTCTTAAGGCTTCTGGCTAAGTAATAACAGCCGCACGGATCAATCGATCAGGTTAAGCTATGCTTGCCGCGGTAGGTCCGTGGATGGGTGTCCATCTTTACATACCAAGACCCCTTCGTGCTTCGGAAAGCACGTTAAGGCGTTGGTCTCAGCTGTTATTTGTAAATTTTAAACAGTATTACAGGTCGTCACATGCCCGAAAGTCGGACAACCAGTCTTACCACGATACCTCTTGAGGTATCGTGTGATCCAGTAACTGGGTTGTGGAGGTCAGATAGGCAGTCGCTCCATGTAAAATACTGGTATTCAGCTGCATCCGGTGAGATTGGAAGCCGACCCATAGTTGGGAAACGTCAGTCCCCATTGACTCCGAATAGGAGTTTCACTCCTCCAACCGTCAATCCCCACTGACACCTATTCGGAGTCTTTGGGGCGCGCGGTTTGCAACTCTATTATAACGGATGAGCACATTATTGCATTATAATAGAGTTGCAAACCGCGTGGCCCAAGACTCCTATTCGGTGTCAGTGGGGACTGAAGGGTTCGGGAGTGCGACTCCTATTCGGAAGTCAATGGGGAGTTACCGGTTAAAGAGATATCGATGTTCTTCTGACCACATAACACCAGACATGTTGAAATGACTTTCTTTCATTCGGCCGCGAACATGTCAGTCTGGTTTAGCGTCCAACAAAGTGTTGAGCGCAGAGAGAGTACGAGGGCAAGGGCGTGTTTTAATTTTTGGCACAGCATCCTAACTGCGTGATTTTTAATTAAAATGGGTAGCAAAAATAATAGGTTGGCAGCAACAGTGAAGTAGCATTTTAAGTACAAGTTTTTGTTTTGGTCTCAGTCGCCAACAATAGAGGGGATTTGGATCGTTAGTGGTCACAGTTCTAACCTAACCTAACCCAAATGATTTGGATCGTTAGTGGTCACAGTTCTAACCTGACCTAACCCAAATGATTCAATAACAGTAGATGGTATCATACTAACCAGAAACCATTTGTTTTATATTATTAGTATTATACTATATGAGGTACACCAAAACAAAAACTTGTACTTAAAACGCTACTTCACTGTAGCTGACAATTGTTCCCCATTTTAATTAAAAATCACTGCCAATAGTTAGTCGCCCTTTAAGTTGTTAGTCGCCTGGAAAATAATTCGCCATAGGGAATATGCAAGTAGTTCAAAACTTATCCATTATTTAAATATACGTTGTGAAGGAGTCAAGAAACAAATTCTTATTCTTTTTACATTTCATTTCACATGCATTAATTATTTTACAATTCATTCATTTATGTTGCGTCTTCGACAATGACGGAAGTAACGAAAGAAACTATTTGAATAAAAATCTTTTCTTAGCAAAGTGCTTGAAATGTCACTAAGGTCAGTAAGTGCGATTTCTGCTTGAATAAAGCACAAAAAATAATTTAATTTATATGATTTGGGGCTAAAAGCAGATGTAAACAAAGAAGTTTCGTGGTAAATGTCGTTTGAACTGTAGTAGAAATTTGTTGCAGTTTCATAATTTTTTTGAGCAACAAGCAGTAGGTGTATTTATTTTTTAACACTTCTCTATTACTGTCTATAGTAGATTTAGTAAAAAAAAATAATTATGTGCATATTCCCTATTAACCTTTTGACCGCCACGTCAAAAAACAAAAAAACAAAAACGTGCCCTCGGTGCCAAGCTCCTTAATTATTCTTTAAAATCTGTCATGTCGTCGTGACCGTGGCGTGCTGGGCACATTTTGATCTGTCATCTATACATGACTGTGGCGGTCAAAAGGTCAATGTAATTGGGCGAAAGCCGTTTTATGTTAAAGTAAAATATATAAATAACAGAAGCACACACCTGATTCTTGTGCGCGTTATCCTGCAGCATGAGCTGCGTGATGTAGAAGGAAGTGAGCGCGTTCCCGCCCAGCGCTGCCGTGTAGGCACGCACTATTGCCATTACCTGCCGACAACGACATTATTTAAATTTTAGTCTTGTAATTATAGAAGAACAGTGGTGGCCCAGTGGTAAGTCGTAGGTTCGAACTCAGACAGGCACTTTACTTTGTGTAAAATTATCACCACGGCTCTCAAAAATGATCACGTTTCATCACGCTCTAAAATTATCGGATCCCGTAGTTGCACTGTTCATTGTAGTATAAAATACTAGCTGCGCCCCGCGGTTACACCCGCATGAGTCTCGATTCCGTTGGAATATCGGGATAAAAAATATACTTTGTCCTAATCCAGGTCATGGTCTACCCATGTGCCAAATTTCATCCAAATTCGTTCAGCCGTTTTAGCGTAAAAGCGTAACAAAATAAAAAAAATCGGTGTCTTTGGATTTGTATTTTAGTATTTTTGCCACCGAATTCCGACATTACAGTTATTTTTCACTTTGTAGTGTTTGTTTTTGGAAGTCAGTTGTTTTTTTTTTTTTGTAAAAAGTTTTTTATTTTTCGCCTTTTAGTGAGTCAGTTTGTAATTTATCTAAGTTACAATAATCTAATGTCAACTGCTCATCACCTTTTAAAAAATATTGCTTTGATGCAGGGACGTTAACTGTCGAGGAGTTCTCCTGGTAAAAACCAGGAGAACTGTCACTCACCATGAGTGAAGAGCATAAATGGCAACCATATTAAAGTACCTAATCGAATCACAACTTGTTAATTAAATACTTCTTTTTAAGTAGTTCCGGTGGTCATCTGTGGTCTTCATCATCAATTCCACTCCACCCAATGGTGCTTTCCGAGAGCAAATGCACAAGTTCCTATAAAAAAATACCTAAATCGCTATAGGTGTGCCTTTAAAATTTGAGGATTTCCCTCGATTTCCATGAGATCCCTTCATCAGACTTGGTGACAATGGGACCACCTTGGGAGCATACCCTTTCAAACAAAAAAATAATTTTTAAAATCGGTCCACAATAGACGGAGAAATCGGCGAACATACATAAAAAAATAATAATAATAATAAACATGTCGAATTGACAACCTCCTCCTTTTGTAAGTCGGTTAAAAACAAACTCACTTTCGCATTTATAATCTTAGTTAAGATGTTAAAGATGACTTACCTCGCAAGTAAACGTATGTAGGAAGCCGCTGAGTCCTCCCAGCTCCCTGACCGCCGTCGTCTCCCGCACGAACAGGAGGCGCAGCGCACACAGGCGACGCGACACTCGCCCGCCACTGATGTGGCTTAAGGTTGTTAGTGACACTGATGTTGGGGCCTGGGGAAATAATAGTACTATGAAAAATATACTTTGGCCATGTTGAGAGGATGAATGAAAGGCGACTAACAAAAGGTATTTACAACGCAGATGTGAGTGGAGGGGACGCCCCAGAAAGACATAATATGTCTTTATTCATGAGGTCACTATATTATAGTGACCTCATGAATGATGTTCTTCAAAAAGGTCAGGTGCGTAGTACTCGCAACCGGCGTGCGTGTCTGACCAGATGTATGAACGTAAACGAAGCAAAAGGAGGATGTAAGGAGCGTAGCATGTGGCGTTCTATAGTTTCCGCCTGCCCCCATGGGAAGAATGCGTGAGTTTATGTATGTATGTATGTATGTATGTATGTATGAAATATATAATAATAAAATAATTTATTTATTACTCTCAAAAGCGAAAAATAATATAATAAGTCTTATGTAACAGCAAGATAACCTTTTGTGAGAGCTGGAGTCTATACTGGGTTCGGGACCTGTATGGTAGATGTCCAGGCTCACATCCTCATAAATTACAAAAGTTCAATGTCAAAATGTTTACAAAAAGAAGCATGTTTCTCTAAACCGAGTGAGTTTTACTTGATGTACAGTCAGAGAAATGTATCGTTTAGCAGATTGACATACTTCGAACATTGCCGTGATTAAAACATTTCCCACGATGGATAGATGACAGTTTCGATTTGTAAAAAAAAATTGTTCTTTTTTCAGTTCCAACGTAAGTAATTAAGAATCTACATTTTCATTAGTTAACCCGAAATTGCTTAGCGTGATCTTTCCGTTTTATCGAAAATACTACAGCAATAATTTTTAAATAATTAAATGGTAAAGTTAAGAAAGTTGTTGGTATTGTGATGTTGGCAGAACACACGATTCCATAAAAATTTCTCGACATAAAAAAATTACAAAGTTACCTCCAAACCTAACAATAAACCGCTAGTATTAAAAAATACTTCAAATTAGATCATGAAACTTTGCATAATAACTGAACTAAATATAAAGCAAATACCTACTATGTTTTATATATTTTAAATTAACATTATTTTCACCGTAAAAAGAAAACCTACATTATCGGCGCCTTGGAACCTTCTCCCTGCCGCCCTGTCTCGAGCGAGATAAACAGTAAGCTGGCGCTGAGGTATTCTGCACTCTTAAGGAATGTCCTTTTAACCAAAGCCGAAACGACATACTTGTGTTATGACCAGTGATCGGAATAGGTAGAGCTAATATACCAAAGAACAGAGAAAAATAAAGTGAAGACTTCCTTACGACTAAAATTATTTCGGAATATTTGTTCTATAATATTTGTTTTTTAAATAATAACTTTTTTAATTATTGAGGTTGATTTATGTTTACGTTTAGTTCCAATAGTTGCACAAAATTAAATGGTGTGAAAACATATAAAATTGTTTTTTTTTTGTTATAATTATTATGTAATATATATATATATATATATATATATATATATTACATTAGCTTTCGCGCTTACTTACATCGTTCAAACGAAGAAAAGGAGATATTTTTTAAAAACAATCAAAATCGTGTATACTGTTTTTTTTTTAACAGAAACAGGAAATTAATTCGACAGTTGTTTTACTTTACAGAGGCATAAGGAACCTTCTTAGAAAAGGGAGGATCAGGAGTTTGCGTGACGTCAGTGTGATGCGTAGTTCGCATTTGGCGATGGAGATGTCGCCACAACTTTATTCATTTTAGGTGTACTTAAGTAATGTCCCGAAACCCGAAAACATTAGTTCCGAAAAAATATTTTGTCGTAAGTCGCCTCCACTTTGTCCTCGTTCTTTTTCGAACTTTAGGTATTTTATCTCAAATTTTTCCGATCACTGCTATCGACCTATCGCTCATCAACGAGTAGGTTACAATTTAAAGGCATTGAAACGAAACGTTGATTCGAATATGCGAGAAAATTTAAGTTGAGAGTCAATTTGTTTAACAATCCATATTCCTGTATCATTTGTACATGTATGACTAAGCAAATCATGCTGATAGCTAAACCCACCTGTCCATTAACAAAACTCTTTTCCTCCACGACCTCCGGCGGACTCTTAACCAGCTGCTCCTCATCCAAGGTAAAGATATCATCGTCAGCGTCCCCGGTGGCGCGGCCCTGGCTGGCCTGGCTGCACGGTGGCTGGCCGCTGTCGCCGCCGTTCGCCTCGGGGGTGTTCGGGTCTTGGAGGGGGATGGCGGATCCCGAGACTATGAGTTGGATTTCATCCTGTGGAGGTTTAGAGGTTTTATTTTTTTACAGTTTAAGAAAGCACTAAGGCTAAGGTATAGCAACCATAATACACCAGATTGCTAATTGCAAACCTTCACAAATAAATCCTACTAATATTATAAATGCAAACGTTTGTAAGGATGGATGGATTGATTGATGTTTGTTACTCTTTCACGCAAAAAGTACTGAACGGATTTGGATGAAATTTGGCACACAGATAGTTTATAACCAGGAATAACACATAGGATACTTTTATCCCGATATACCCACGGGGTCAAAACTTATGCGGGTGAAACCGCGGGGTGCATCTATATACAAATATATAATTTAAGGCAATTTCTTATCTAATTATGAGAAAGCTTTTAAACATTGAAACATTATGTTTTTGTATCTATAAAAGTACAATTTTTGTGGCGCTAAACCATTCGTGTCAGTCACAGCACTTGTTAATAGGTTCATCATTTTTGCGTTGTCGAAAATATAGTTTATTTCGCCATTGATTTACTTTTTGAAGATTTGTATTATCTTAAAATAAAATTACGATTTTATTTCAAGAAAAGTTGAAGACTAATTTGTGATTATTAAATTTATTGAAATGGTTTGCTTTTTTCTAAAATTGGTTTTATCAACATTATTTTCTGTTATACAGAGAGGAATTTAGAAATGGGACAGTAAGGACAGGTACAGTCAGCGTCAATAATATCGGGACGAACAGACTGTTCAAAATGATCTAAAGAATTATGAAAATTAAATATTAACTCAATGACACAAGAACTGTTTCAAATGAAGAAAGTACACGACAACTGTCATTCTGACAAGAATTTTATCAAATCGAGATAAAGTTTAATTTTCTTAGTTGTTCAGATCATTTTGAACAGTCGGTTCGTCCCGATATTTTTGACTCTGACTGTACCTTAACTGTTGTAGCTATAAGTCAACGGTTTTAGGAGACTGTCCATAACTTTTTGCGATATTTTGACCTGCATTACAAATACGGGATTTGCCTCCTTAGATTGAAATATGCAAAGGCACATCAATATTTGTCAGGTCTTCAACTAGCTAAAAAACAATATACAGTGTCAAAATAAATTAGCTAGCTCAACTTTGCAGAAGTGATGGGTGTCGATATCTAAACACGATAGAATAAAAATAAAAAGTTTTTTGGGATCAACGACACCTGTTAGTGTTGTTACTTAAGTATGAGTTGAGAAAATTTGTTTTCTTTTGTTTTATCGGGTTTAGGAATCGATACCAGTCACGTCTATGAAGTTTACAATGAAAAAAACAGTTTTTTTTTTAACTGATATTTCAAGTGACTACACTAATTGCGATCGATGACCCCACAAAAAATCATCTTTTTTTGTCACTTGTATTTATCGTTACGGGTCGTCAGAAGCTCGAAAGTCTGACAACCAGTCTTACCAAGGGGTATCGTGTTACCCAGTAACTGGCAGATGACGATGATGATTTGTAGATATCTATACCCATAACGGCTGCTGAGTTTCTCTTGCTACTTTAATTTCACCCTGTATAATTATTAAAAAGTATAATATTATTATGATCACGCAGCCTCACCTCCGGCAGCTCCAGCTGCAGGCGCGGCGCCACGAGCGCGCAGGGCTGCAGGCGCCGCAGCTTGTAGGCCACGCCGGCCAGCGCGCGCCGCACGTGGCGCTCCACGGCCGCGCCGCCCGCGCCGCCCGCGCCGCCCGCCAGCACCAGGCGCCCGCGCCACACCTGCCGCACGAAGCTTCTTAGTGTTGTGATGCCCATCAACATTGTGTCTACCCAGAACTTGCTTGGAGTACAGCGGCGTGCAGTGGTTCTCCACAGAGAGAAGGCCACGCATACAGACACCAAAAAAAAAACTACGGGGACACATCTACCTTTAGACACAACTTGAATCTTATCATTAAACGATAGTTGCGAAAACTTACTGCTTTTAACTTCTAACAAACACACATTATCGGCGCAAACTTCACAGCAGAACACCATTCTTAGGTAAATAAAAAATAATAAACACAACAAATAATATTTACACTACTTTACGTTTCAAAACGAATTACTCAATAAGATATAAAAAAGCAAAATATTCATCGGATATAAATTGCGTGTCACTGTCACATGAAACAAAATGGCTTCCCTAAGAAAAATATAATTTCTAATTTTTCGATAAACTAACACTACCAATTACAATTGTATCATTGTCATACCGTGTTTTTCCACAAAAGGGATTACCATATTTTGCCGGATAATACAGTCCAGGGTTGCCGAAACCTATTTTCCTAACTCCCCAAAAATCAAAGCAAAATTTCCCAAATATGAGGAGAAAAATAAAAATTATGAAGTTTCTAATTATTTTTATGGGGCTGGCTTTTACTATTTCTTACAATTAATAATTTTTTTGGAAGGTATATTTTCGACATTACCACCCAGTGTTTTTAATTGTCTCTAGTAGTCATTAAGGAAACTATCGTGTCTGTGTGTAGTCTGATTCTCAAATTCCCCGCAATTCGGGCAATTGTCCAAAAATTGGGAACCCTGTTCTTCAATACTTTTCATTAATTCAATCTTGACTTTACACACAGCCAATCATAGCACGGGATTGCCAGCTCCAGTTACTGTAGTTACGCCCATAATTTAACCATTTCAATAGTGTATGCCGTTCATACACACGAAAATATACACCAGTGTGCGTAAATTTATGAATGGGATTTAGACCGGCCGAGTGCCTGCCTAGTAAATAATATGTGCTCCGTCGAACGTGCGCTCCGTGAGTTACGTCACACGGCGGTTGCGATAAGTTGCTATAAGTGTTATAACAGGAGTTTAACTTCTTTTTTAATATTTTGTATTATTGTATTACATAGATAAAATAAATGCCTTTGGCGTTGTTGGTAAGGTAGGCTAGGCCTAATTGCCTCTACGGACGTTTCGCCCCTGTTGGAGTATATAGTATTGTCAGTACCATCAAAAGGCACCTGCCTGGGCACTTTCATAGACATCGAAGGAGCCTTCGATAAAACAAACTTTTCCAGCATCAGCAGCGCCCTCTCCAGACAAGGAGTAGAACAGGTACTAACGGACTGTATTACAAACATGTTAAGCAAACGAGTGGTTCATCCTTGAGGATGAGCGACAGCTGGCCATAATAGCCAAAGGCTGCCCCCAGGGAGGGGTGCTGTCCCCCTTCTATGGAATCTGGTGATAAACGACCTTATCACCAAACTCAACGCGAGCCACTATTACACAATAGGTTATGCAGACGACCTTGCAATCCTTGTTTCGGGGATAGTAACGGGAACAATCTGCAACCTCACTCAGCAGGCACTACGTATCGTAGAAAGATGGTGCAGGGAATTCGACCTATCGGTGAACCCCACCAAAACTGAACTAGTTATGTTTACCCATAAATGAGCATTAGGCCCTTTCCGCCTACTAATACTGTTCGATACAGAACTTCAGTTAGCCAATGAAGTACCTCGGGGTCATTCTAGACAGTAAGTTAAACTGGAGTAATCACTTAGACAACAAACTAAACAGGGCTTGCATCACCTTTTGGCAGTGCAAGAAAATGATAGGTAAGAAGTGGGGCCTATCCCCCAAAATTATACTATGGCTGTACACGGCGGTAATCCGCCCCATGATCACCTACGGGGCCGTGGTCTGGTGGCCCCGCACCAAGCTAGTCACAGCCTCCAAAAACTACAACGAATGCAAAGACTTGCCTGCATGGCGGTCACAGGCTGCATGAGGACAACTCCGACTGCAGCAGTCGAAGCCATGCTGGGACTGCCACCGCTCCACCTGTTCATACAGCAGGAAGCGACGATGGCGGCAGTACGCCTAAATTCACTGAATCTCTGGGGCAAGAGAGACACACTACACACCGCGCTGCTTGAGGGACTCAAAAAAGAGTTCCCCATTACGAAAGCAATAAATGACCAGGTACCCAAACAATTTATCTTTGATAAAAAATGCAAAATCCAACTTCACGAGGATCGCCGATGCGAGGGGTTGCGCCCCGCAGAGCTGCGCATCTTCACAGATGGATCCAAAACAGGTAGTGGCACAGGTGCTGGAATCTTCTCGGAGGACTTCAACATACGCATAGCCACACCATTGGGGGTCCATAACACAGTGTTCCAGGCCGAGTGCTTAGGTATTTCTCTGGCCGCCTCAGCCATCATGGCCAGGGAAGTTAAGGACCACTCGATACGCATACTCTCAGACAGCATAGCTGTCCTGCAAGCGCTAAGCAGTCACAATGTTGACTCTGGGCTAATATACGAGTGCCACCAGCGCCTCAACCAGATGGGTAGCCTCAACAACATAACCATTCAATGGATTAAAGGACACAGCAGTTCGCTAGGCAACGATGCAGCCGATGAACTTGCCAGAAGGGGTCGAGCATGGCACCAGTGGGACCTGAATCCATCGTGCCACTCCCTTTCGGGTACTTACGCACTCTGATAAGGAAACGCACCAGAGATAAACATCTCAAACTATGGTCGGACCAAGGTGAGTGCAGGCAGGCCAAGGAAGCACTCCCTACAATTGATGGTCGCCTCAGGAAACGGCACTACAGCTGCGCACTTTTACAGCAGCTATAACAGGCCACGGGTCATTTAACAAACACCCCTTTGTCATAGGAGTCACAGACAGTCCGCTGTGCAGGGCCTGCATGTAGGACGACGAGACAGCAGCACACGTGCTACTAAACTGCCCGGTGGTCGCCACATACAGGGCAAAGTACTTCGGTAACCCAGGTACCCTCCGTGAAATGGTCAGTAACACAAAGGCGTTGCTGGCCTTCCTTGGGGAGCTGGGGTGGATCAAATAATTGATTTACAACCCGTACGCGAAATACGCGCATTGACGTGAAGTTGCGGACACCAGCCTGTATTACCTATTATATTAAGAATAAACACTACAAAGTGAAAAATAACTTTAATTTCGGAAGTCGGTGGCAAAAAACTAAAATACAGATCCAAAGACACAAACTGATTTTTTTTTTCTATGTTTAGCAAACAGACCCATGTTTGCAGTTTATCTAAACTACAATAGCCTAAATTCAACTGCTCAGCATCTTTTTACAAAATATTTGCCAACATACCTATAACTACGACTCGCTCCTTAAATTCGTCCCCGTCTAAAGCTGAAAACCTTTTGCATAGTAGTGTGCCTAAATGTAGTCGCTTATTTAGTTTCGAACATGTAACACCTGGTGATGTTGTTAACGTTTTTAACACACTTGAGTCTAAAAACACTGGTGATTACTGGGGTATCTCCATTAAACTATTAAGCAATATAATAAACATTGTAGCCCCCTATCTAGCTGTTACTTTTAATAAATGTGTTGATTTAGGAACTTTTCCTGACCTCATGAAAAGTAGTAAAGTCATACCATTATTTAAATCAGGTAATAAAAAAGACGTTGGCAATTTCAGGCCTATTTCTATTTTACCTGCATTTAGCAAAATATTTGAAAAGTTAATACTCAAGCAGTTGCTAAGACATTTTAATTTAAACAGCCTCCTTCATAATGAACAATATGGCTTTACAAAAGGTCGTTCGACTACAGATGCAGGTGTTGCACTGCTGAAACACGTATTTAACGCATGGGAGAACTCGCAAAATGCTATTGGAGTTTTCTGTGATCTCTCCAAAGCTTTTGATTGCGTTCAACATGACACGCTCTTGCGTAAACTACATCATTACGGTGTCCAAAATGAAGCTCTTAAAGTAATAAGTTCATATTTACATAATAGGTTGCAATGTGTAGATGTTAATGGTGTGAAATGTTCCGAGCTTCTAGTACAGTTAGGTGTACCACAAGGCTCAATACTGGGTCCATTCTTATTCTTAGTATATATTAATGACTTACCATTCTATTTAAAGGGTATCTGTGACGTTGTACTGTTTGCAGATGATACCTCTCTTATTTTTAAAGTAGAAAGGAATAGACAAGATTTTGACGACGTAAACAGTGCACTCTCAATTGTGACGGATTGGTTTACGACTAATAACTTAGTTCTCAATGCTAAGAAAACAAAATGTATAAAGTTCGCTTTACCAAATGTTAGAAATCTAGGACCCAACATCGTCTTGGATAAAGAGGTTCTTGGAACTGTAGACTCGGCAGTTTTTCTGGGCATAACAGTAGATGTCAAACTTCAGTGGGGCCCTCATATATCAAGCCTAGCGGGAAGGCTCAGTTCGGCCGCTTACGCCGTCAGGAAAGTAAGACAATACACTGACGTTAATACAGCTCGGTTAGTATATTTTAGTTATTTTCATAGCGTTATGTCCTACGGTATTCTGCTGTGGGGCAAAGCCGCTGACATTCAAAATATATTTGTACTTCAAAAACGAGCTGTTCGAGCAATTTACCAGCTAGGTGCCAGAGTTTCTCTGAGAGATTTTTTTAAAGATATTGGTATTCTCACGGTGGCATCACAATTCATCTTCGCCAACATCTTATATATTAGGCAAAATATACACTTATACATTAAAAACAGTGATATTCACAATATTAACACCAGAAATAAGGACAAATTACGTGCTCCATTTCACCGGCTTCACAAGGTTCATAACTCGTTTGTTGGGCTTGGTATTACTTTTTATAACAAGTTACCCTCTTCTTTGCTAGATTTGCCTTTTAATGCGTTTAAAACTAAAGTAAAATCCAAACTTTGTTCAAGGGCATACTATTCTATCAACGACTACTTAAATGATAAGAATTGTTGGTCGCTGTGATTAACTCAAGACAATGTTTATGTTCTTTCTCCAGAATTAGCCTACCTAGTGACAGGTTATATGAGTTCATATAATTGTTTATTTTATTTGACTGTATAAGTCAATTTATTTTAAATTTTATTTTCGTTTATTATTGACATAATCTTCTCATTACAATGTTTTTTGTTGAGTTGTATTGCAATATGTGGTTAGCTAGCGACCTCGATAACTGATTATATTATTCTTACAACCGGCAGCAAGTTCGTCATGCTCCCTTAGTTGTCACTGCTTGCGGTAGCGTCGGGGGTCGGGTTACCTCCTTCCCTCTAATATGGCGAGGGGGGTAATGGCTGATTTTTGCGTTATGCTCGTGAACGGGTGCTGCTTGTGGTGACTGGTCGTCTTGCTGACCATTGTTTTGTTTTGTTATTAGTAATTAATTGTTTATTTATTTTACTTTGATGGTCCTAGTTCATCATTTGTGACTGTTACAGCTATAGCTATATGTAAGCGGGCACGCCTTTTATGCTTGGAGGCTTTTATTTGGGCATTAGGTTCTGTTTACGTTTTTATCTCTGCTTGAGAATTAATAGTTTTCGGTGTTTTCCTTTTCTTTTTTTTTTGTTGGTATAGTGGTGTGCTAGCTGACATATGGCTAATAATTTAATGTTTTATGTTGCACGTAATGTAAATTGTTTTGCATACTGTTGTATAGAATCCATTTTTTTTTCCCCTCTAACTGAACAGACAGCTGTGCTGCTGGGGAGTTTGTTGACCACTTCTTCTTCCCAGCTAAAGCACTAGGAAGTGGTGAAGGGTGGGCGTTTTGGGGGACTGTCTTATGTAATTTTGACGTTCGAAAAGTGCTGATTCTCAGCCTAGTTTGAATAAATGGCTTTTGATTTTGATTTTGATTGCTTTTCCCGATGCAGGGACGTTCATTGTTGAGGAGTTCTCCTGGTAAGAATCAGGAGAACTGCCACACACCATATGCATTGTGACGAGCATAAATCGCAACCTGTTAAATACTTTTTATTAAGTAGTTCCGGTGGCCATCTGTAGTCTTCATCATCAGTTCCACCTCACCAAATGGTGCTTTTCGAGAGCAAATGCACAAATGACTATAAAAAATACCCAAATCGCTGTAGATGTGCCGCGAAAATTTGAGGATTTCCATGGAATTCCTCATCAGATTCTGACTTGGTGACAATGAGAACACCTCAAGAGCATACCCTTGCAAACAAAAGATTTTCAAAATCGGTCCACGATTGACGGTTAACTTGTAAAGCCCACTTAGCTGTGATAGTTTTCCTTTTAATTTCATTATATGTACTACTGCCATGAATGTTTCCGCATCTACATAAACAACCATTTAGCTGGCAGGGGGGGGGGACACTTGACTCTAACAAAAATCAGCGTGCAAGGGAGGTACGCTAAAAAAATGTTTTTACTCGATTTTATTTTAGCACTTTGTCGGCGTGATTAATATGTATACCTATGCCAAATTACAGCTTTCTAGTACTAAGTGTCTCTGAGCTACAGTGGGGTCAGACCGACAGACAGACGGACATGGCGAAACTATAAGGGTTCCTTATTTACAACGGAACCCTAAAAACGATGTCGTATTATTTATAATTTCCAGCCACCAACACTTATCATTAATATGTATGTATCTAAGTTAAAACTGGGTACATACCTGCGCAAATGCCTGCGGCTGCGCTCCCAAGACAGGTTTGAGTCCGTGCGTGTACACTTGCATGTTTACATGACGTTTTGCGAGTGCACGTGCCGTCTCCACCTAGCCATAACACATGAAAACAATTACAATAATATTTTAATACTGGTTTAATTATACTGGTCTTCTAATTTCATGGCCTTCGAAAGGTACAAAAGCGTCGATTCTGTTTCCTATTTAAGCGATATTTCGAAAGTAAGGTAATTAAGAACATTTTACTGGTCTACAAATATCATAAAGTTGTTGTGATTGGTTGAACAAATATGAACGAGGATCAACTTTCATGGGACTGAGTCTTACTATGTATTTAGACTCGAAGTTTTAGAAATCGTTTATAAGTAACTTACATCCTCAGCCTCGTCCAGTTCGAGTACACACGCGTCTTTATCAGCGCACAAGTCTAACACGGGAGCTTCTTCACCATCCACCTCAGGGAGGACACCGTTTGTAGCGTGCTCTATACCACCTAATAACATAAAAAATAAAAAATCAAACTATTTTATTTCTAACATGGTTACTTATGAAAAGCCAAAGTCAAAGTCAAATTATTTATTTCAAATAGGCACATAAAAGGTACTTTTAAACGTCAACATTAACAAAAAACTAGAATTGATTCTAGTCACCCCTTCCAAAAGGTAGATGCACGATTCCTATTGGTCGTTTCCTATGAAGCTGAGCTGAAACTCTCATACTTTTTAAAAATAAAGCAATTCTCAATCTCTTACAATATTGTCATTTAAGTGTTAATACTTAAGACGCTGACAACACTTAAACCGCGGTCTCTGTCAGATTGCAAAAAAAAGAAAGATAAGCGCGATGACACAACGCTTGTAATTTATTGCAAAATATGAAGTAATTATCTATTTACTCAAAATTGAGTTGAGTAATCGAAAATAAATAACAACCAAGTTCTGCATTGAAATAAGACGTTCTTGTTATTAATTAAATACGTAACGTATGTTGATATTTAATGCAGATATTTTGGATTACAACTCAAGGTAAGAGGTTAGTTTAACATTAGTGTGTATCGAGATTTTTTTTCAAAACGTGTTTTGGTAACAACCAAGTTCTGGGAAATATGTTACAAATTAACAAATATTTTTTCCACTGCCACAAACTATACAGATTTGGCATTTTTTTTTTCTTAAGAGAAGCCTATTTTGGTCAATTGGGTCTTGTCAGCGCCTTAAGAGTCGGGTTAACGCCGTTGACCTTGGCCAAACAAATCCGCGTCGCGATCAGGCCGCGCTGCCGTTCGGTTTCAAAGGGAATATTTATCTTTAGTAACGAAAATATAAATATTTGAGAAAAACTCAGAGAAATTTATAGATAATAAAATAGTCATACAAAAAAATCGTGAAAATATCTTAAGAACTTGAAAGTAACATCATTTTTTATGCTTTAGGTAGGTAGACATTACTTCCTGAATTTAATTCATAAAGTATTTTACTACAATACTTAATTATTGACATATAGAGTTGATGTGTACGCGTTCTAGTTTAACATATATTTAGTGGCGAACCAAGAATTGTTTACACAGTTACAATTTTAAAATAATATTTTACTGAAATCTAAGCGGTGCTAAGCTATAAGAAAATGTGCCCCATAAACGTAATAATTGTGCCACAAGCACCATACTATAAAATAAATATCTATGTAGGAAAAAACAAGTTCAAAGTAACGTGAAATAATACGTTTAAAAATAACATCACATCACAAATCAAACAAAATAAAATTGGCCTTAAACGTAAAACAGAGACATCGGTAAATACATTAAAAATAAACAAAACGATGTTATGTGTGTGTAAGCTTCTGAAGTTATGAAGTTATATTTACCTATATCGAATCCGTTGGCCGCTCTGTTCGCTGTAAACGAGTCCCACAGCGCCTTTTGTATTTCCAATGCGTCTTTGTCGTTTTCTGAAGCCTGAAAAGGTGTATCTTTTGTTTAAGTTTCTTGGTAATATCGGCAAGCATATATTACGATGGTGATGTATCGTATCTTTATAAATATTCACATCTGGTAGAATAGAGGTCGAAGCAATAGTACGATATGATCACGGGTTCGAGTCCTGCTCGCGTCTGTTGTTTTGATTTTTTTATAATAAGTTAACACGTTGAGCGCCAAGCTTATAAAACCTTTAAAGTTTTTTGATATTTTGGACAACGACCGTGGAAGCCAGAGGTATTAGAATTCATAGTAAAATGTATTGAAATGTGTTTCCTGGCAGACACACTGGCCTACGAATAAAGCACTGCTCGTGTTTCCCAAAGGAAACACGCGGCCTCTAAAGGTGGTGCTTTGTGTTTCCAGAAAGATACACATGGCGCTCAACGTGTTAAAGTGTCCAGATTATGTTAATGCACTGAATTAAAAAAAAACAGTGTTATATTTTATAATTCATAATCAATCTGCCCAGCCTTTTCCCAACTATGTTGGGGTCGGCTTCCAGTCTTACCGGATACAGCTGAATACCAGTATTTTACATGGAGCGACTGCTTATCTGACCTCCACAACCCAGTTACTGGGCAACACGATACCCCTTGGTAAGACTGGTTCTTAGACGTTTGGGCTTCTGACTACTCGTAACGATCGTCAAGGATTTACAAATAAAAAAGAAACGACTGCTGGGATTAACGGCTTAACGTGCTTTCCGAGGCTCGGAGGGGTCTCGGTATGTATGTATAATGGATGGTCCCACATCCACGAACCGACCGCGGCAAGCGTAGCTTAACCTTCGATCAATACGCACGGCTGTTATTATTTAGTCATGAGCAAAAGTTCATAATGCCGGTTATATATTGGTGAAACGTAACATGAAATGTAACACAAATGAGCCTTCCAAATCTATGCAAAGCAACATGGCGTCATCAACACATCATAACAATGTTCACAGCTAGTCCCCACCTTGATCCTGGGCGGCGCGGGCGGCGGCAGCGCGCCCAGCCTGCACGCCGAGCCGCTGGCGAGCGCCATCACACATCGATATAACAATGTTCACAGCTAGTCCCCACCTTGATCCTGGGCGGCGCGGGCGGCGGCAGCGCGCCCAGCCTGCACGCCGAGCCGCTGGCGAGCGCCATCACACATCGATATAACAATGTTCACAGCTAGTCCCCACCTTGATCCTGGGCGGCGCGGGCGGCGGCAGCGCGCCCAGCCTGCACGCCGAGCCGCTGGCGAGCGCCATCACACATCGATATAACAATGTTCACAGCTAGTCCCCACCTTGATCCTGGGCGGCGCGGGCGGCGGCAGCGCGCCCAGCCTGCACGCCGAGCCGCTGGCGAGCGCCATCACACATCGATATAACAATGTTCACAGCTAGTCCCCACCTTGATCCTGGGCGGCGCGGGCGGCGGCAGCGCGCCCAGCCTGCACGCCGAGCCGCTGGCGAGCGCCATCACACATCGATATAACAATGTTCACAGCTAGTCCCCACCTTGATCCTGGGCGGCGCGGGCGGCGGCAGCGCGCCCAGCCTGCACGCCGAGCCGCTGGCGAGCGCCATCACACATCGATATAACAATGTTCACAGCTAGTCCCCACCTTGATCCTGGGCGGCGCGGGCGGCGGCAGCGCGCCCAGCCTGCACGCCGAGCCGCTGGCGAGCGCCATCACACATCGATATAACAATGTTCACAGCTAGTCCCCACCTTGATCCTGGGCGGCGCGGGCGGCGGCAGCGCGCCCAGCCTGCACGCCGAGCCGCTGGCGAGCGCCATCACACATCGATATAACAATGTTCACAGCTAGTCCCCACCTTGATCCTGGGCGGCGCGGGCGGCGGCAGCGCGCCCAGCCTGCACGCCGAGCCGCTGGCGAGCGCCATCACACATCGATATAACAATGTTCACAGCTAGTCCCCACCTTGATCCTGGGCGGCGCGGGCGGCGGCAGCGCGCCCAGCCTGCACGCCGAGCCGCTGGCGAGCGCCATCACACATCGATATAACAATGTTCACAGCTAGTCCCCACCTTGATCCTGGGCGGCGCGGGCGGCGGCAGCGCGCCCAGCCTGCACGCCGAGCCGCTGGCGAGCGCCATCACACATCGATATAACAATGTTCACAGCTAGTCCCCACCTTGATCCTGGGCGGCGCGGGCGGCGGCAGCGCGCCCAGCCTGCACGCCGAGCCGCTGGCGAGCGCCATCACACATCGATATAACAATGTTCACAGCTAGTCCCCACCTTGATCCTGGGCGGCGCGGGCGGCGGCAGCGCGCCCAGCCTGCACGCCGAGCCGCTGGCGAGCGCCATCACACATCGATATAACAATGTTCACAGCTAGTCCCCACCTTGATCCTGGGCGGCGCGGGCGGCGGCAGCGCGCCCAGCCTGCACGCCGAGCCGCTGGCGAGCGCCATCACACATCGATATAACAATGTTCACAGCTAGTCCCCACCTTGATCCTGGGCGGCGCGGGCGGCGGCAGCGCGCCCAGCCTGCACGCCGAGCCGCTGGCGAGCGCCATCACACATCGATATAACAATGTTCACAGCTAGTCCCCACCTTGATCCTGGGCGGCGCGGGCGGCGGCAGCGCGCCCAGCCTGCACGCCGAGCCGCTGGCGAGCGCCATCACACATCGATATAACAATGTTCACAGCTAGTCCCCACCTTGATCCTGGGCGGCGCGGGCGGCGGCAGCGCGCCCAGCCTGCACGCCGAGCCGCTGGCGAGCGCCATCACACATCGATATAACAATGTTCACAGCTAGTCCCCACCTTGATCCTGGGCGGCGCGGGCGGCGGCAGCGCGCCCAGCCTGCACGCCGAGCCGCTGGCGAGCGCCATCACACATCGATATAACAATGTTCACAGCTAGTCCCCACCTTGATCCTGGGCGGCGCGGGCGGCGGCAGCGCGCCCAGCCTGCACGCCGAGCCGCTGGCGAGCGCCATCACACATCGATATAACAATGTTCACAGCTAGTCCCCACCTTGATCCTGGGCGGCGCGGGCGGCGGCAGCGCGCCCAGCCTGCACGCCGAGCCGCTGGCGAGCGCCATCACACATCGATATAACAATGTTCACAGCTAGTCCCCACCTTGATCCTGGGCGGCGCGGGCGGCGGCAGCGCGCCCAGCCTGCACGCCGAGCCGCTGGCGAGCGCCATCACACATCGATATAACAATGTTCACAGCTAGTCCCCACCTTGATCCTGGGCGGCGCGGGCGGCGGCAGCGCGCCCAGCCTGCACGCCGAGCCGCTGGCGAGCGCCATCACACATCGATATAACAATGTTCACAGCTAGTCCCCACCTTGATCCTGGGCGGCGCGGGCGGCGGCAGCGCGCCCAGCCTGCACGCCGAGCCGCTGGCGAGCGCCATCACACATCGATATAACAATGTTCACAGCTAGTCCCCACCTTGATCCTGGGCGGCGCGGGCGGCGGCAGCGCGCCCAGCCTGCACGCCGAGCCGCTGGCGAGCGCCATCACACATCGATATAACAATGTTCACAGCTAGTCCCCACCTTGATCCTGGGCGGCGCGGGCGGCGGCAGCGCGCCCAGCCTGCACGCCGAGCCGCTGGCGAGCGCCATCACACATCGATATAACAATGTTCACAGCTAGTCCCCACCTTGATCCTGGGCGGCGCGGGCGGCGGCAGCGCGCCCAGCCTGCACGCCGAGCCGCTGGCGAGCGCCATCACACATCGATATAACAATGTTCACAGCTAGTCCCCACCTTGATCCTGGGCGGCGCGGGCGGCGGCAGCGCGCCCAGCCTGCACGCCGAGCCGCTGGCGAGCGCCATCACACATCGATATAACAATGTTCACAGCTAGTCCCCACCTTGATCCTGGGCGGCGCGGGCGGCGGCAGCGCGCCCAGCCTGCACGCCGAGCCGCTGGCGAGCGCCATCACACATCGATATAACAATGTTCACAGCTAGTCCCCACCTTGATCCTGGGCGGCGCGGGCGGCGGCAGCGCGCCCAGCCTGCACGCCGAGCCGCTGGCGAGCGCCATCACACATCGATATAACAATGTTCACAGCTAGTCCCCACCTTGATCCTGGGCGGCGCGGGCGGCGGCAGCGCGCCCAGCCTGCACGCCGAGCCGCTGGCGAGCGCCATCACACATCGATATAACAATGTTCACAGCTAGTCCCCACCTTGATCCTGGGCGGCGCGGGCGGCGGCAGCGCGCCCAGCCTGCACGCCGAGCCGCTGGCGAGCGCCATCACACATCGATATAACAATGTTCACAGCTAGTCCCCACCTTGATCCTGGGCGGCGCGGGCGGCGGCAGCGCGCCCAGCCTGCACGCCGAGCCGCTGGCGAGCGCCATCACACATCGATATAACAATGTTCACAGCTAGTCCCCACCTTGATCCTGGGCGGCGCGGGCGGCGGCAGCGCGCCCAGCCTGCACGCCGAGCCGCTGGCGAGCGCCATCACACATCGATATAACAATGTTCACAGCTAGTCCCCACCTTGATCCTGGGCGGCGCGGGCGGCGGCAGCGCGCCCAGCCTGCACGCCGAGCCGCTGGCGAGCGCCATCACACATCGATATAACAATGTTCACAGCTAGTCCCCACCTTGATCCTGGGCGGCGCGGGCGGCGGCAGCGCGCCCAGCCTGCACGCCGAGCCGCTGGCGAGCGCCATCACACATCGATATAACAATGTTCACAGCTAGTCCCCACCTTGATCCTGGGCGGCGCGGGCGGCGGCAGCGCGCCCAGCCTGCACGCCGAGCCGCTGGCGAGCGCCATCACACATCGATATAACAATGTTCACAGCTAGTCCCCACCTTGATCCTGGGCGGCGCGGGCGGCGGCAGCGCGCCCAGCCTGCACGCCGAGCCGCTGGCGAGCGCCATCACACATCGATATAACAATGTTCACAGCTAGTCCCCACCTTGATCCTGGGCGGCGCGGGCGGCGGCAGCGCGCCCAGCCTGCACGCCGAGCCGCTGGCGAGCGCCATCACACATCGATATAACAATGTTCACAGCTAGTCCCCACCTTGATCCTGGGCGGCGCGGGCGGCGGCAGCGCGCCCAGCCTGCACGCCGAGCCGCTGGCGAGCGCCATCACACATCGATATAACAATGTTCACAGCTAGTCCCCACCTTGATCCTGGGCGGCGCGGGCGGCGGCAGCGCGCCCAGCCTGCACGCCGAGCCGCTGGCGAGCGCCATCACACATCGATATAACAATGTTCACAGCTAGTCCCCACCTTGATCCTGGGCGGCGCGGGCGGCGGCAGCGCGCCCAGCCTGCACGCCGAGCCGCTGGCGAGCGCCATCACACATCGATATAACAATGTTCACAGCTAGTCCCCACCTTGATCCTGGGCGGCGCGGGCGGCGGCAGCGCGCCCAGCCTGCACGCCGAGCCGCTGGCGAGCGCCATCACACATCGATATAACAATGTTCACAGCTAGTCCCCACCTTGATCCTGGGCGGCGCGGGCGGCGGCAGCGCGCCCAGCCTGCACGCCGAGCCGCTGGCGAGCGCCATCACACATCGATATAACAATGTTCACAGCTAGTCCCCACCTTGATCCTGGGCGGCGCGGGCGGCGGCAGCGCGCCCAGCCTGCACGCCGAGCCGCTGGCGAGCGCCATCACACATCGATATAACAATGTTCACAGCTAGTCCCCACCTTGATCCTGGGCGGCGCGGGCGGCGGCAGCGCGCCCAGCCTGCACGCCGAGCCGCTGGCGAGCGCCATCACACATCGATATAACAATGTTCACAGCTAGTCCCCACCTTGATCCTGGGCGGCGCGGGCGGCGGCAGCGCGCCCAGCCTGCACGCCGAGCCGCTGGCGAGCGCCATCACACATCGATATAACAATGTTCACAGCTAGTCCCCACCTTGATCCTGGGCGGCGCGGGCGGCGGCAGCGCGCCCAGCCTGCACGCCGAGCCGCTGGCGAGCGCCATCACACATCGATATAACAATGTTCACAGCTAGTCCCCACCTTGATCCTGGGCGGCGCGGGCGGCGGCAGCGCGCCCAGCCTGCACGCCGAGCCGCTGGCGAGCGCCATCACACATCGATATAACAATGTTCACAGCTAGTCCCCACCTTGATCCTGGGCGGCGCGGGCGGCGGCAGCGCGCCCAGCCTGCACGCCGAGCCGCTGGCGAGCGCCATCACACATCGATATAACAATGTTCACAGCTAGTCCCCACCTTGATCCTGGGCGGCGCGGGCGGCGGCAGCGCGCCCAGCCTGCACGCCGAGCCGCTGGCGAGCGCCATCACACATCGATATAACAATGTTCACAGCTAGTCCCCACCTTGATCCTGGGCGGCGCGGGCGGCGGCAGCGCGCCCAGCCTGCACGCCGAGCCGCTGGCGAGCGCCATCACACATCGATATAACAATGTTCACAGCTAGTCCCCACCTTGATCCTGGGCGGCGCGGGCGGCGGCAGCGCGCCCAGCCTGCACGCCGAGCCGCTGGCGAGCGCCATCACACATCGATATAACAATGTTCACAGCTAGTCCCCACCTTGATCCTGGGCGGCGCGGGCGGCGGCAGCGCGCCCAGCCTGCACGCCGAGCCGCTGGCGAGCGCCATCACACATCGATATAACAATGTTCACAGCTAGTCCCCACCTTGATCCTGGGCGGCGCGGGCGGCGGCAGCGCGCCCAGCCTGCACGCCGAGCCGCTGGCGAGCGCCATCACACATCGATATAACAATGTTCACAGCTAGTCCCCACCTTGATCCTGGGCGGCGCGGGCGGCGGCAGCGCGCCCAGCCTGCACGCCGAGCCGCTGGCGAGCGCCATCACACATCGATATAACAATGTTCACAGCTAGTCCCCACCTTGATCCTGGGCGGCGCGGGCGGCGGCAGCGCGCCCAGCCTGCACGCCGAGCCGCTGGCGAGCGCCATCACACATCGATATAACAATGTTCACAGCTAGTCCCCACCTTGATCCTGGGCGGCGCGGGCGGCGGCAGCGCGCCCAGCCTGCACGCCGAGCCGCTGGCGAGCGCCATCACACATCGATATAACAATGTTCACAGCTAGTCCCCACCTTGATCCTGGGCGGCGCGGGCGGCGGCAGCGCGCCCAGCCTGCACGCCGAGCCGCTGGCGAGCGCCATCACACATCGATATAACAATGTTCACAGCTAGTCCCCACCTTGATCCTGGGCGGCGCGGGCGGCGGCAGCGCGCCCAGCCTGCACGCCGAGCCGCTGGCGAGCGCCATCACACATCGATATAACAATGTTCACAGCTAGTCCCCACCTTGATCCTGGGCGGCGCGGGCGGCGGCAGCGCGCCCAGCCTGCACGCCGAGCCGCTGGCGAGCGCCATCACACATCGATATAACAATGTTCACAGCTAGTCCCCACCTTGATCCTGGGCGGCGCGGGCGGCGGCAGCGCGCCCAGCCTGCACGCCGAGCCGCTGGCGAGCGCCATCACACATCGATATAACAATGTTCACAGCTAGTCCCCACCTTGATCCTGGGCGGCGCGGGCGGCGGCAGCGCGCCCAGCCTGCACGCCGAGCCGCTGGCGAGCGCCATCACACATCGATATAACAATGTTCACAGCTAGTCCCCACCTTGATCCTGGGCGGCGCGGGCGGCGGCAGCGCGCCCAGCCTGCACGCCGAGCCGCTGGCGAGCGCCATCACACATCGATATAACAATGTTCACAGCTAGTCCCCACCTTGATCCTGGGCGGCGCGGGCGGCGGCAGCGCGCCCAGCCTGCACGCCGAGCCGCTGGCGAGCGCCATCACACATCGATATAACAATGTTCACAGCTAGTCCCCACCTTGATCCTGGGCGGCGCGGGCGGCGGCAGCGCGCCCAGCCTGCACGCCGAGCCGCTGGCGAGCGCCATCACACATCGATATAACAATGTTCACAGCTAGTCCCCACCTTGATCCTGGGCGGCGCGGGCGGCGGCAGCGCGCCCAGCCTGCACGCCGAGCCGCTGGCGAGCGCCATCACACATCGATATAACAATGTTCACAGCTAGTCCCCACCTTGATCCTGGGCGGCGCGGGCGGCGGCAGCGCGCCCAGCCTGCACGCCGAGCCGCTGGCGAGCGCCATCACACATCGATATAACAATGTTCACAGCTAGTCCCCACCTTGATCCTGGGCGGCGCGGGCGGCGGCAGCGCGCCCAGCCTGCACGCCGAGCCGCTGGCGAGCGCCATCACACATCGATATAACAATGTTCACAGCTAGTCCCCACCTTGATCCTGGGCGGCGCGGGCGGCGGCAGCGCGCCCAGCCTGCACGCCGAGCCGCTGGCGAGCGCCATCACACATCGATATAACAATGTTCACAGCTAGTCCCCACCTTGATCCTGGGCGGCGCGGGCGGCGGCAGCGCGCCCAGCCTGCACGCCGAGCCGCTGGCGAGCGCCATCACACATCGATATAACAATGTTCACAGCTAGTCCCCACCTTGATCCTGGGCGGCGCGGGCGGCGGCAGCGCGCCCAGCCTGCACGCCGAGCCGCTGGCGAGCGCCATCACACATCGATATAACAATGTTCACAGCTAGTCCCCACCTTGATCCTGGGCGGCGCGGGCGGCGGCAGCGCGCCCAGCCTGCACGCCGAGCCGCTGGCGAGCGCCATCACACATCGATATAACAATGTTCACAGCTAGTCCCCACCTTGATCCTGGGCGGCGCGGGCGGCGGCAGCGCGCCCAGCCTGCACGCCGAGCCGCTGGCGAGCGCCATCACACATCGATATAACAATGTTCACAGCTAGTCCCCACCTTGATCCTGGGCGGCGCGGGCGGCGGCAGCGCGCCCAGCCTGCACGCCGAGCCGCTGGCGAGCGCCATCACACATCGATATAACAATGTTCACAGCTAGTCCCCACCTTGATCCTGGGCGGCGCGGGCGGCGGCAGCGCGCCCAGCCTGCACGCCGAGCCGCTGGCGAGCGCCATCACACATCGATATAACAATGTTCACAGCTAGTCCCCACCTTGATCCTGGGCGGCGCGGGCGGCGGCAGCGCGCCCAGCCTGCACGCCGAGCCGCTGGCGAGCGCCATCACACATCGATATAACAATGTTCACAGCTAGTCCCCACCTTGATCCTGGGCGGCGCGGGCGGCGGCAGCGCGCCCAGCCTGCACGCCGAGCCGCTGGCGAGCGCCATCACACATCGATATAACAATGTTCACAGCTAGTCCCCACCTTGATCCTGGGCGGCGCGGGCGGCGGCAGCGCGCCCAGCCTGCACGCCGAGCCGCTGGCGAGCGCCATCACACATCGATATAACAATGTTCACAGCTAGTCCCCACCTTGATCCTGGGCGGCGCGGGCGGCGGCAGCGCGCCCAGCCTGCACGCCGAGCCGCTGGCGAGCGCCATCACACATCGATATAACAATGTTCACAGCTAGTCCCCACCTTGATCCTGGGCGGCGCGGGCGGCGGCAGCGCGCCCAGCCTGCACGCCGAGCCGCTGGCGAGCGCCATCACACATCGATATAACAATGTTCACAGCTAGTCCCCACCTTGATCCTGGGCGGCGCGGGCGGCGGCAGCGCGCCCAGCCTGCACGCCGAGCCGCTGGCGAGCGCCATCACACATCGATATAACAATGTTCACAGCTAGTCCCCACCTTGATCCTGGGCGGCGCGGGCGGCGGCAGCGCGCCCAGCCTGCACGCCGAGCCGCTGGCGAGCGCCATCACACATCGATATAACAATGTTCACAGCTAGTCCCCACCTTGATCCTGGGCGGCGCGGGCGGCGGCAGCGCGCCCAGCCTGCACGCCGAGCCGCTGGCGAGCGCCATCACACATCGATATAACAATGTTCACAGCTAGTCCCCACCTTGATCCTGGGCGGCGCGGGCGGCGGCAGCGCGCCCAGCCTGCACGCCGAGCCGCTGGCGAGCGCCATCACACATCGATATAACAATGTTCACAGCTAGTCCCCACCTTGATCCTGGGCGGCGCGGGCGGCGGCAGCGCGCCCAGCCTGCACGCCGAGCCGCTGGCGAGCGCCATCACACATCGATATAACAATGTTCACAGCTAGTCCCCACCTTGATCCTGGGCGGCGCGGGCGGCGGCAGCGCGCCCAGCCTGCACGCCGAGCCGCTGGCGAGCGCCATCACACATCGATATAACAATGTTCACAGCTAGTCCCCACCTTGATCCTGGGCGGCGCGGGCGGCGGCAGCGCGCCCAGCCTGCACGCCGAGCCGCTGGCGAGCGCCATCACACATCGATATAACAATGTTCACAGCTAGTCCCCACCTTGATCCTGGGCGGCGCGGGCGGCGGCAGCGCGCCCAGCCTGCACGCCGAGCCGCTGGCGAGCGCCATCACACATCGATATAACAATGTTCACAGCTAGTCCCCACCTTGATCCTGGGCGGCGCGGGCGGCGGCAGCGCGCCCAGCCTGCACGCCGAGCCGCTGGCGAGCGCCATCACACATCGATATAACAATGTTCACAGCTAGTCCCCACCTTGATCCTGGGCGGCGCGGGCGGCGGCAGCGCGCCCAGCCTGCACGCCGAGCCGCTGGCGAGCGCCATCACACATCGATATAACAATGTTCACAGCTAGTCCCCACCTTGATCCTGGGCGGCGCGGGCGGCGGCAGCGCGCCCAGCCTGCACGCCGAGCCGCTGGCGAGCGCCATCACACATCGATATAACAATGTTCACAGCTAGTCCCCACCTTGATCCTGGGCGGCGCGGGCGGCGGCAGCGCGCCCAGCCTGCACGCCGAGCCGCTGGCGAGCGCCATCACACATCGATATAACAATGTTCACAGCTAGTCCCCACCTTGATCCTGGGCGGCGCGGGCGGCGGCAGCGCGCCCAGCCTGCACGCCGAGCCGCTGGCGAGCGCCATCACACATCGATATAACAATGTTCACAGCTAGTCCCCACCTTGATCCTGGGCGGCGCGGGCGGCGGCAGCGCGCCCAGCCTGCACGCCGAGCCGCTGGCGAGCGCCATCACACATCGATATAACAATGTTCACAGCTAGTCCCCACCTTGATCCTGGGCGGCGCGGGCGGCGGCAGCGCGCCCAGCCTGCACGCCGAGCCGCTGGCGAGCGCCATCACACATCGATATAACAATGTTCACAGCTAGTCCCCACCTTGATCCTGGGCGGCGCGGGCGGCGGCAGCGCGCCCAGCCTGCACGCCGAGCCGCTGGCGAGCGCCATCACACATCGATATAACAATGTTCACAGCTAGTCCCCACCTTGATCCTGGGCGGCGCGGGCGGCGGCAGCGCGCCCAGCCTGCACGCCGAGCCGCTGGCGAGCGCCATCACACATCGATATAACAATGTTCACAGCTAGTCCCCACCTTGATCCTGGGCGGCGCGGGCGGCGGCAGCGCGCCCAGCCTGCACGCCGAGCCGCTGGCGAGCGCCATCACACATCGATATAACAATGTTCACAGCTAGTCCCCACCTTGATCCTGGGCGGCGCGGGCGGCGGCAGCGCGCCCAGCCTGCACGCCGAGCCGCTGGCGAGCGCCATCACACATCGATATAACAATGTTCACAGCTAGTCCCCACCTTGATCCTGGGCGGCGCGGGCGGCGGCAGCGCGCCCAGCCTGCACGCCGAGCCGCTGGCGAGCGCCATCACACATCGATATAACAATGTTCACAGCTAGTCCCCACCTTGATCCTGGGCGGCGCGGGCGGCGGCAGCGCGCCCAGCCTGCACGCCGAGCCGCTGGCGAGCGCCATCACACATCGATATAACAATGTTCACAGCTAGTCCCCACCTTGATCCTGGGCGGCGCGGGCGGCGGCAGCGCGCCCAGCCTGCACGCCGAGCCGCTGGCGAGCGCCATCACACATCGATATAACAATGTTCACAGCTAGTCCCCACCTTGATCCTGGGCGGCGCGGGCGGCGGCAGCGCGCCCAGCCTGCACGCCGAGCCGCTGGCGAGCGCCATCACACATCGATATAACAATGTTCACAGCTAGTCCCCACCTTGATCCTGGGCGGCGCGGGCGGCGGCAGCGCGCCCAGCCTGCACGCCGAGCCGCTGGCGAGCGCCATCACACATCGATATAACAATGTTCACAGCTAGTCCCCACCTTGATCCTGGGCGGCGCGGGCGGCGGCAGCGCGCCCAGCCTGCACGCCGAGCCGCTGGCGAGCGCCATCACACATCGATATAACAATGTTCACAGCTAGTCCCCACCTTGATCCTGGGCGGCGCGGGCGGCGGCAGCGCGCCCAGCCTGCACGCCGAGCCGCTGGCGAGCGCCATCACACATCGCTCGCCGATCGATATCTGTGTCTGTAGAGAGAATAACGCGTTCGCGCCCTGTGGACGACAGTAATGTTTGTAAATAAAGGTTAAAGTCAACCGACTTCACTCTCGTGAATGCGCGTGCGCCATGTGTTATTCGAAAATAGATCAAGTCGTAGTGAAAAGATTAGGAAGGTGACATGGTTTGTGACAAAATGGCTGCAAGAGTTTGCGCCACGTCTCCCTAGTTTCGTCACATATCCTTTAAAAACACTCAAACGACACGGGCGAAAAAAAAAATTGAAATAATGGAACTGCGTAAGTTCTTAAGTGATTTTACTCTCTATTTTTATCTAATGATGCTTAGGCATTGTATTGAGGCTTGACTTACTTGCATCCTAAGCTTGGCCAGTAACAGTTTGTGCAGCTCGTACTCTAAGAACGGCAGCTGGTCGGAGATGTCTCGAGCGCCCGGCTCTGAGGTAGGCGGGGCTCTTCTTACACGTGCCGCTGTCATACAAATAACCAATTTTACTCCTGTTGCTTTTAAATTGTATTACATATTAAGAAAATTAAAAAAATATACATTTTATCAAAAAAAAAAGGTCAATCAGATCTGTTAAAATGTTTAAAACGACTAACTAAGCCATTATTTAGGTTTGACTGTAACCAGTAATTGTTTGTCCTTTTCCAAGTGACTGAGATACTAAACAACTAAACTAAATAAAATACAAGAATTTTTAAGTTAATGTAGGTGTGGTGTTCACTACGTGATAGGAAGTATTCGAGTAAGTAACTCAGCAGCAATTCACTGTTCAACAGCAGAGGCCATACGTCCGCATCGTGCGGGCGCCTCAAGCAAGTGCCCACTTTACAGTAGGAGTAGGCGATACAAATCGTATATAGATACAATACCTATGTATCGGCACAATATCTAGTAGCTATATATCGGGCAGCACTGTATCTATATATCATGTATACGCGTACCTAATGCGTTGATGTTGGTATGAGTCACTGAACAAAACAATATCGTATCGCACTATGATATTCGGTTCAAACTGATTTGGGTACTTGTAATACTGCGGTAATGCGTGCGAAAGCGATGTAGTGATGTAGGTATAAGTGAACGAGCGAAAGAGGAGAGTGTGATATGTTTAATACAAATTTTAAACACTATTTACAGGAGCGTAGAGTTTAATACCGAATACATTATTTGTTTTCTTATGATTCGCTTATTAGTAATGCAGTCAGTTCTAAGCCTGAGAAAAGTAAGAAGGAAAGTTCAATTAACTGAACTTATATAAATAATTGATAAAAATAAATATATATTGATAAATAGTTAGTAGCATCAATATTGTATAGTTACTTTTTTTTTCTGAATACAAATAAATATTGATAAAATATATCTGAAAAACCGAAACGACTGTACTAGTTTCATTTCAGACTTACAAATAAAATACAATGATGTACAGAAATCGAACAAAATCGAAACCTAAAAATACCACAATACCACTTTCGTTTCAAAGTTCCACACAGATTCAGTCAATATCTGTGTAGTCAATATAGGTATTGAAATATATAGATGCGATATCCGATATTCCAAACCGATACATAGATACGATTTGATACAGTGCAAAAGCGATATTACCAATGCCTACTCTGCAGGTGCGCGCCACAGCGCTAGTTTATTATGTCGCTACGCTACAGTAGGTACTGCTTGCTCAAAATTATTGTGCTGAATGGTGCGTCATGTTCGTGAACGGGCGCCGTCAGTAGGGACTGATCATCTCTTAGCTGCCTCAGCTTATTTTTAATTATTTTATTTTCAAATTGTTTTTCTTTTTTGTTTATTTTGCTGTAATATGGACGCATTTTTTGACAACGTTTAGTTACAATCAACATTATTTATGTAACAATATAAAAGAGTGTCCATGGAGTTTCTTGCCCGTTCTTCTCCATAGGAATATGTTCCTATGGAGAAGAACGGGCAAGAAACTCCACGTAGTATGCTACGCTTTGGAATGGGCAACTAGCTTCATATATCTAACTGACCGACTCCTTGACAATTCAAAAGTGTCTGTAAATTGTTTAATTGAAATAAAGGCTTATTTATTTATTTGTTGAATACTTTAAGCACATAAATGTACAGAGGCGGACTTAATGCCGTAGGTATTTTCTACCAGTCAACCTTTGGGCGATGCAGAGGCTTCCAGTTGAGTTTGGGTTGCTTATTTCAACATAAAATACTTCTACGTAATTTTATCAAAATTTATTTTTCAGTGATATTTTGTATTAGTTATGCAAGTGTGCCTACTGACAATTAGGAACAGGTACTCACCGACAGCAGTCAGCGTGACTGCTTTAGCATGCGATGTCAACTTGCTTGGCTTGGAACATGTCGCCAATAATACTGTGGGTACGCGAGCTCTCCTGTGAAATAGAGGACAGGCTATGAATATAATGTATAAATTAATATTAAACTTACGTATACTATTTAAATACAATATACAATCTTTTTTTTTTTCAGGTATTATGTACAAGTATCTGAAAGAAAAAAAAAACACAATTAAACATGTTCTCCCATACATCGATTTATGCCACGGTCAATTCTCCAACTGCAAATTTAAGTTGGTCGACTAAAGAACTAAGTGGGCTTTACAAGTTAACGGGTTAACTTGTAAAGCCCACTCAGCTGTGATAATAGCTTAGCTTATAATTTCATTATATGAACTACTGCCATGATTTTTTCCACATCTCTATAAACAACCATTTAGCTGGCAGGGGAGGGACACACTTGACTAACAAAAATTAACACTTTAGAATAGAATAGAATACTCTTTATTATGTACCCCATAAAAATTACAGATACAAATGTAGAAATTATTTAAAAAATAAATGTTTTTTCTTTTTTTTTTGCTTTAATGCTTATTATTACACAAACGGGTCCTTGGATCGAACAGTGGTGTTCACATACCCGCAATATTTTTGAACGGCCTATCCGACGATACCCACTCCATGGCATAGACGAGAAAAAAATATCAGTCCCATTTTACGTTCACTGTTTTTTTTTTTCAAGGCTTTATTTATCACTTTGTCGGCGTGATTAATATGGGCATTTTTACAAAAATGCATAGTTGTATGTTTAGTCCTGTCCCTCGAAAAGATTGTCGTTTTTCTTTTCTATTGTTACCCGTATTAACAAAAAAGCTTTAGTAGACACCTAGTTATTATTCCGGTAATAACTTAATTCCCCAAGTACTCGATTATTTAAATTAAATATTAATTAAGTGACAGGGAACATTTTGACTTGTCCCTGGACGATGCAGCTATATTGATCATAAAATATTTACGTTTTATCCTAAGAATTGACTACAGGTATACTATTTTATTTATTCAAGAGATTGTGGTAGACTATTTTAAAACATAATTCAAATATTATATCTTTAATTTATTAAATTATGGGAATTCAATTATAGAACCTAAATTGTGAGCACCCTGACACATCAAGTTTGTTACCGTATTTTTTCCATTAATTACTAAATTTTTGGTATATTTTATTTATCTAATAGCAAAACTAGAAGCTTTAAGTCATCCAACATTTTGTATCGTCAGTTTTGCCCATAACACTGTGTAAAGTGCACGTGCGCAGTAGCACTCATCGCTTGGTGGAGAACTTACTGTCAAGATAAGTCACCAAAATATTGTATAATTTAGTATGTAAACAACATGATTGTGGTAGTTTTTGAAAGCTTTAACATCTAGCTGAATAAATAAATAGTTAAAGACGATTCACTGCAATTGTACCTATTTACGTTTAATTAGCTCGTTCGTTTAAATCGCGCAAAGGTAAGGTAACGTTACGTCAGTTTTAAGCACAATCTCACATACAAAATTAAGTTGAAATTACATCTTACTTCTTTTAGACCTATAACTTTTTGTGAAAATGCCCATATACACACATTAATCACGCCGACATAGTGGCTTCGTCGCGTACGAAGAGAAACGGCTCAGCCAGATGCTTCGTTCAACGAAGCCGCCAGTTGCCCGCACACACGCGCCTTGCTTGTAGTAATGTGCCTATCATAGCGCGGGTCTATGATGGTTACCCTCTGTCCGTTTATTGTGCCACGACCTACAACTCGTAAGTCGGCTGCCACTGCTCTTATTAAAACGTAATAAAAGTCTAGCTCACTATAAAGGACCACCAATGGATCGTAGGCTATCCACCACTTACCTACATCCTCCACAAGAAGACAGTTCCGCTCTGTAAGGTCCTGCTCCGGGTGAGTAGGGCACGTGCGCCATGCTACACAGTTCGCTTTCTAAATCGTCTATGGCGTTCTTTGAACCGGTGGTCGCTGTAACAAATTTAATAAAACGTGTAATTTGGATAAACTTAAACTGCGGTTAAAAAAGTACCCTTAGAATCTAAATGTTGTCCCACAGAAACATATCTAACCATAACGAATACTCATCATCTGCCTAGCCTTTTCCGCACAGATTTTAATAACACTTAACTATTGGAATCTAAATGTTTTCCCACAGAAACTTATCTAACCATAACGAATACTCATCATCTGCCTAGCCTTTTCCGCACAGATTTTAATAACACTTATCTATTGGAATCTAAATGTTGTCCCACCGAAACTTATCTAACCATAACGAATACTCATCATCTGCCTAGCCTTTTCCGCACAGATTTTAATAACACTTATCTATTGGAATCTAAATGTTGTCCCACAGATACTTGTCTAACCATAACAAATACTCATCATCTGCCTAGCCTTTTCCGCACAGATTTTAATAACACTTATCTATTGGAATCTAAATGTTGTCCCACAGAAACTTATCTAACCATAACAAATACTCATCATCTGCCTAGCCTTTTCCGCACAGATTTTAATAAAACTTATCTATTGGAATCTAAATGTTGTCCCACAGAAACTTGTCTAACCATAACAAATACTCATCATCTGCCTAGCCTTTTCCGCACAGATTTTAATAACACTTATCTATTGGAATCTAAATGTTGTCCCACAGAAACTTATCTAACCATAACGAATACTCATCATCTGCCTAGCCTTTTCCGCACAGATTTTAATAACACTTATCTATTGGAATCTAAATGTTGTCCCACAGAAACTTATCTAACCATAACGAATACTCATCATCTGCCTAGCCTTTTCCGCACAGATTTTAATAACACTTATCTATTGGAATCTAAATGTTGTCCCACAGAAACTTATCTAACCATAACGAATACTCATCATCTGCCTAGCCTTTTCCGCACAGATTTTCATAACACTTATCTATTGGAATCTAAATGTTGTCCCACAGAAACTTGTCTAACCATAACAAATACTCATCATCTGCCTAGCCTTTTCCGCACAGATTTGAATAACACTTATCTATTGGAATCTAAATGTTGTCCCACAGAAACTTATCTAACCATAACGAATACTCATCATCTGCCTAGCCTTTTCCGCACAGATTTTAATAACACTTATCTATTGGAATCTAAATGTTGTCCCACAGAAACTTATCTTATCATAATGAATACTCATTATCTGTTTAGCCTTTTGGGGTCAGCTTCCAGTCTCACCGGATGCAGCCGAATACCAGTATTTTAAATAGAGCGACTGCCTATCTGACCTCCACAACCCAGTTACTGGATAATAAGATACCCCTTGGTAAGACTGGTTGTCAGACTTTCGAGCTTCTGACGACCCGTAACGACTGTCAAAGATCCACGAATGACAGCCGGGACCAACGGCTTAACGTGCTTTCCGAGGCACGGAGGGGTCTTGGTATGTAAAGATGGTTACCCATCCACGGACCCACCGCGGTAAGCGTAGCTTAACCTGATCAATCGACCCATGTGACTGTTAGTACTTAGCCACAAGCCCCTAATCCTAACTAATACAATAAATGCGAAAGAAAGAAAGAATATTTATTTGGAACACGCACAGGAAATACAACAATTAAAAAAAAGGACTTTAAATTAACAAAATCATGAAAACATAAAAAAAATAACATAATAGTGAAAACAAAATAGAAGACCTGTGCGAGGCCAAAAAGGCTCCTATCTCAGCATGATGCTGCAATATTTAATTTAAAAAAAAACAAATACCGCAGCGCTGGTATTCTGAAAGAGTTTCTGAGAGAGGGCAACAGGCAGTAATTCGATAAGTCTTTGTGGAATAAAATAAATATACAAGTAGGATCTACAAGGCTATTCTTGGGGACGATTTTTTTCCTATAATCTGATAAAAATATGATATTATCTGTTGATGGAAACGGAAGGTCGTCAGTTAAGGTGGATCCGCAGTTAGTTAGATTTGTTTCATAAGAACAATCTCTGAAAATTTCTTATGGAACAAATTTAACTTAGAGAGATGTATTAATTAATGATTTTAGTGATTATAATTCTGTAAATACATATTTGTTATGGTCGCAAATCATATTTTGATCAAGATACAGCCTGACACTGACTTGCATATTTCAAAAAAACGGAAGGAAAATTTGAATTTCGCAGGTTACCACTGCGGATCCACCTTAAACTGAATTTACATTACCACATTAATTGCATGCATGGTAAAATTAATTTCACGAAACTAGTTACAATAACAGTGCAACTTGTTTCGTAAAATAAATCATGGCCCCGTGAGCGTTAAAACTCTATTTTGCAATGTACAATAATATATTCCCCCATAAATAATAATAATAGTAAATAATATTATATTATCTTACAAACGTGGTTTCACGACACTAGTTTCACGACACTAGTTTCACGACACCAATTTCACGACACTAGTTTCACGACACCAGTTTCACGACACTAGTTTCACGACACTAGTTTCACGACACTAGTTTCACGACACTAGTTTCACGACACTAGTTTCACGACACCAATTTCACGACACTAGTTTCACGACACCAGTTTCACGACACTAGTTTCACGACACTAGTTTCACGACACTAGTTTCACGACACTAGTTTCACGTCGCATTTGACGTGAAATTAGTTGCGCAACAAACTTTTATCATAAAATCGCGCTTGCCATGAAAGTATTTTGATTTCATGAAATTAATACATGCATCATGAAATTAGAGGTTTACACGTGAAATTGTTAATGCCATGAAACTAATTTTATGTTTTTATTTTTTACTAATTCCGTAATGTAAGTTTGGCTTTAGTGCAGGACTATATTTTTTTTAATTACAGATTTACTCGCCAGACATATTCGTTTGATGGCGAGAAACGCTTGGTGGTTTTATACAAAATCAATAGTCTTATAAAAACTAACCTTAAAACAAGGATCAGTCGCACCGGCACGAATAGATTGCGGACGAGCCGCGGGAACCGGACACTGACAGATTCTAAGTACACACGGCCACTCTCCAAGCCACACATTCCCAGCACAAGCTAATCTCGCATTGTATAGGATTTCCGTACAACGAGAGGTCAGCCCATACCGGAAACGCATAGCTTAATAATGAGAGTGAAAATATTATATTTTCTCTGTACAATGAAGTATTATTTTTTACCTAAGCTAGGTTCCAGTTCGGCATTGAAATCGCAGTCTAAGTTGATAACAGCTGCTGTTCCTGATGCAGATAGGACGCAGACATCCTCGCTGAAACAAGAATTAATTTTCTTAATCAAAACATAAAACTTACATATTTATTATACAGGATCAAAATAAACTAGTAGCAAAACTCCGCAGAACGACAAAAATATGATGATGATCTTTTTTGGCCCTACGATCGACAGTCGGAGAACTTGATTTTTGAGTAGATACACTTCGCCGTGTTATAGCCATTTCATACAAATAATGAGAGTTGTGATTAAAATTTACGGACAATTTGCTTATCAATCAAGTTCTACATTTCTATCCCGAACGAAGAAGTTAAAACATTATATATTTGACCAAGACAATAATCCTTATTAGGTTATATATTGTTATTGTAACGTTCAAAAAATGTCTTCTACACAGTCCATTTTAATTGATTATTGGACAAAATGTCCATCCATAGAATATACAGACAACCTTTGGATGGATTAAAGGGAGGGAAGGGAAGGGAAGGGGAGAGACCAGACATGTCCTAGAACCAAAAAATTCGAAGACATGTGACATCTACCAACCCGCACTGGGCCGCGTGGTGGATTACGGCCTACTCCATCTCACAGAGAGGAGGCCTCTGTCCAGCTGTGGGAACATTATAGGCTGGTTGCGTATTCCAGTTAACTTTCGCAATAACTTGATAGTTATAAATGATTTTATTTGTGTAAGTAGTTTTGTACAAATACTTTTACACGTCAGTCATATTTTTAAAACTAGATGAGGTCTACGTTATAGAATGATTCTCATGGTTTGGCTTTATTTTAGCGCCACATTTTTGTACTATGACTCAGAATTTTAAAGCCCTGGTGATAAAAGAAAACAAAATTATCATTCCCACAAAATAGGCTTTACCAATTCACAAAAAAATTAAATAAACGAAAAACCGTTATCAACTGTACTGAATCCAGCATTACATTTATACAATCGACGAGAAATGCTTCCCTTTAAAACCTTTTTTGCCGATCAAGAATTTCTGAACGCAGCGCTCGCGCACTGAATTATGTATTGTGCACAAGAGTTGATGAGAGCGCGTTCGATATTTGAAATGTGGGTTCCGTTCCTTCTTCAATTTATACCCTTATCTTTGTTGATGGTCGGGTATTTGAAAGTGTGATGTGGTTTTATACTATTATTACCTTAGAGAGTTGAAGCCGTTGTGTCAACTTTATGACGTCTTTTAAAGGGCTGGTTATTCATTTCGAAATTATACTTTTGCTACGGAGGCTGACCGTCTTTGAGCGGTTGCTTCAAATTATTGTGGTCTGCGTAGAGTATTTTTTTTTTGCTAATTCATTCATTCATTCATTCATTCATTCATTCATCCATTCATTCATTCATTCATTCATTCATTCATTCAGGGTCCATAACGTATTGTTTGAATGTGTTCCCTCACCAGATAGCCGTGTTCTCGGTGTAGGCGACGACGGCGTTACAGCGCAGCGCCCGCGCGTGCGCGCGCAGCTCCGTGCGCAGCTCGGCCCACCACGCCGCGCGCGCCGCGCCCTCGCCGCCGTCCGCCAGCTTCACGGAGCGGGCGCACACCGTGCCGCCTGCGGGCGTGGGAAGTCATACATGTTTATTTTCCCATAGGCTAGCCGCCTATTACATGGGACTTAAACATAACTGGCGAAATGTGGGTATACTACAGGTACACCTATGCCCAACCCTTCGGTGAAACAAAGCGTTATGTTATGTTATTTTTTTTTGTTTTTTTCTGTATGGCATCTCGTAGTTGACCTTGAGAGGTCGTGACTACTTAACCGGACTATCCTGTGGCTGCCTTAAGCGAACTCAAAGCCTCCAGCTAGCCAGGACGAATTTCTTACATTACTAAGCGACTGCACTCTAAGGGGACCCTTTATGGGGTAGGTACGAACGTGGGGAGGACAGCAAGGTGGAATAGGCTGTATCAGAACTGCATAATTACTATTATCAGGAGAATTTAAAGCTACAGGCTCAGCTACGGCGCGGGCTGGCACTTCGTCCAGCAAGGCTCGGGGAAGTGATACATACTCATTTCAATAATATTTATACTTCTTGTGTAACCCTTGATTAAGACGCTGTTGTCAGATTGTCAGATTGCATAGAAAAGAAAGAGAAGCGCGATGACACAACGCTTGTAATTTATTGCTAAATATGAAACAATTCTCTATTTACTCAAAACTGAGTTGAGTAATCGAAAATAAAAAACAACCAAGTTCTGCATTCAAATAAGACGTTCTTGTTATTAATTAAATACGTAACATATGTTGATATTTAATGCAGATATTTTGGATTAGAACTCAAGGTAAGAGGTTAGTTTAACGTTAGTTTGTATCGAGATTTTCTTTTCAAAACGTGTTTCGGTAACAACCAAGTTCTGGGAAATATGTTCAAAATTAACATATATTTTTTCCAGTACCACAAGCTATACAGATTTTGCAAATTTGTTTCTTAAGAGGAGCCTATTTTGGTCAATTTGGTCTTGTCAGCGCCTTAAGATGATCCACCGATTTCTACTCCTACTCCTTCACTGTGCACGCGGTGCGGTTGTGGAATTCATTTCCGCCGGACATTAGGGACTGTCAAACTGTTGCAGTATTTAAAAGAAGAGTGAAAAATCTTTCCACTTCGTCATAATTGCGTATGTTTTTATATTCTAGTGATATTTATTTTAGAACTATGTATGTTAGTATTTCCCATATTATTTGTTTTGTAATTTGTGTCGATCTTATGTATTCTATTTTCTCTTATACTCTTCCACACGGTGTCTACATCTCTTTATCTAATTTCCTATCGCAGGTATGCTGAAAGAGATTTCTTTAGAAATAAGCATCACCTTTGTACGTATTTTTGGTATCGTTGAATAGGCCGTTTAAAAATTTTGCGGGTTTGTCAACACCATTTTTCGATTCAAGGATACATTTGCATAATATTAAGCATTAAAGTACTCATTTTTGTTGGAGTTTATTCTGTATGTGTCTCCCCCTGCCAGCTAAATGGTTGTTTATAAGATGTGAAAAAATCATAGCAGTAGTACATAATAAAGAAATTAAAAGGGAATCTATCACAGCTAAGTGGGCTTTACAATTTAATGAGTAATAGTCGACCAACTTAAATTTGCAGTTAAGTCATTTGAGCATTGAGTTTTTGTTCGTGATACTGTAGCTAACATATTCTTGATTGAAGTCCCTAATAGAATTGTGACAAAGAAACCAAGGAATGTAGCGATACCAATATTATAAAACATTTTAAAAGAGTAACTGGAGTTTCTTGCCCATTCTTCTCCATACAAAACTACCTTTTGGAAGGGGCAACTAGAATAGATTCTATTTTCTTGTAAATTTTGACGCCGGGAATGCGACGCAGTGGGACGGAGGAACAAGAAATTTCACGCAAATGTAGTCGGGAGCAGAAGCTAGTTTGTAATAACTAGGAAAGAGTACATACCAATATGAACAATAAATCCAGGCGCGTACTCCGTCATGGTGAGGAAGGGATACTCCAGCATGTCCAAATTGTTGCTGTTCATTGAAGGACGCAAGATGGCGCCACCACCGCTACCAACATTACCAGCTGACGTGTTCAATGAGCCACCTAGAAGTTATTGGGGTTTTAGGCTAGGTTACCTTGGCTAGAAGGGTAATGGTTAGTGAAAAAAGCAAACAGGCAATCACTTAAAAAAATATTACGATTAGATATACAGCATGGGACAGTTGATGTGTAAAAAATATTATAACTTAAAAAAATAGTCCGCGGAGTATGTGTCTCTCTATTTATATTATTTTTTATTTTTTTTATTAAAAATAATTATAATGTTGGTGTGTCCTATACTTCTCTGCGCATTTTTTTTTACTTAATTCTAATAAAATAATGTTGTTCTTTATTTTATTTTTTAGAACTTTAATTTCCATCCCGCTTTCTAGTACTAAGCGTCTCTGTGGGCGACTGATTCTGTCTAACTGGCGACTAATGTAAGTACGAGTATACCCGCAACTTAAATTATGTAGTGACATGGTGGAGCATACGGTGGAGGTCTGCCCGGCTTGGGCAGAGCACCGCCGCACAGTGGGCTGGGATTACAAGGTTGGGTCTTAAGAGATCAAATGTATTTTTTTGGTATCTAGGCATAAATATAAACGTTTTTATTCTTTGACTTTTTTTAATTTAACGAGTACTTTCGGAGATATAGCCATATCAAATTTGTATGAAGAGTCATGTTATTTTAGTTAAGCAATTTATTCCAATTAAATTAAAATTGAAAATAATGTATACTAAACGGCCTGAAAACCTCAATACCTACTTAGTTCTTTAAAAAAAAAACAATGTTCGACATTTTCCACCATCATAGGTAGGTATGACGTAATTTCCGGGAATCAAGGGATAAAAGTGCGCGAGCGCAACAACTAGTTATGACGTGTCGTAACGTGATTGGTGCAACGATAGGGTATATACGGAATGTTCGGTTGCATTCAAACGTACTTCAGTGTTCTATTACCCACCATAATAGACGCACTACCCCCACACATTCATTACTTACTTATTTGTTATTTTGTATTTGTGAAAATGTTTGAAAATTTAGTGACAAACCTTGATCTTTTCGTTATTTTAAAAAACAGTGGCAGTATTAAAAATGATGACAGTTTGTGTAGAGAGATAAGGTCTAAATTTTTAGTCGAATTAAGTGATGATCACGAAAAGACCTTAAAGTTGTTTTGTGCAAAATTTTGTTATAATTTAAATAGAAGATGGGAAAACGCTTATCGTAAAGAAAATATATTCAGAACTAAAAATAGTGAATGGTTACAAGAAAACATAATATGGCCAGACTTTATTAAGTGTTTAATAGGCAGTAATGAAGATCAACCAGCACCGAGTACATCAACTCAGTATGTATCACCATCAAAAGTTTCTGTCGGTGTCTCCACCGAACAAAGCCCAAGAAAACCTTTTTGTGAATTAGCGCCTAAACAGAAAAAAAGACGTGCAGAAAACTTTCATTTATCTTCGGACGAAATAAAATATGCATATTTTGAGCCGTTGAAAGCGGATGGGAATGAGGAGGTTGCTAAAATACTAGAACATTTACTAAAGAATCCCCAAGATGTAAAAAAAGTTAAAAAGTGCATATCTGTTAAAGAAACAAAACCTGTGTTTTCTCCGGATGAGGCTTTAGGGTTATTTTTATCACTTAAGCTGACCAAGTGGCAATACAATACTTTAAGAAAAAGTGTTAACGAAGAAGACTAATATATTTCCATCTTATTATCAAGTGCAACATGCGAAACAGAAATGCTATCCACCAAAAGATGCTATTACAGTGACAGAAACCTCAGCTAAAATAAAGTTACAAGCTCTATTGGATATAACGACAACAAGAATAATGACGTCACTCGTCATAGATAGTGGTTGTAAAGAATTTACACTAATCAGTAAGTGGGGATTTGACGGTGCTTCTAATCAAGCCAATTACAAACAAAAAATGCAAACAGACGATGAACAAGAAAGTCAACTTGACGATTCAAGCATATTTATGGGGAGTTTAGTGCCAATAAAATTAGTGTGCGGCGAACAAGTTATCTGGCAAAACGATTCACCAAATTCATCTTACTGGTGTCGTCCAATCTTTTTCGAATTTGTGAAAGAAAATAAAATAACGATATTGCGGGAAAAAAGTGCTATTGAGGAAGAGATTGTAAATTTAGTGAAAACAGAAGTTGGAGAAATAAAAATTTCACACTCTTTATTAATGACTATGATAGACGGAAAAGCAACATCAATTTTATGTGATACTTCATCTCAGAGATACGACATTTGTAAAGCCACTCCAACAGAGATGAATAATTTGCCCTTAATTGCATCAAAACCGACTGATCCAGATCTTTGTAAATACGGATTGTCATCATTGCATACCTGGATACGAATGATGGAATGCATTCTGCATATAGCCTACAGATTAACGATACAGACATGGACAGTAAAGGGAGACAACAAGTGCATCATGGAAAGAAGAAAGAAAGACATACAAGACGCTTTTAAAAATAGAATGGGACTTCTGATTGATGTTGTTAAACAAGGGCACGGCTCCACGAATGACGGAAATACTGCTAGAAGATTTTTTGCAAATCCAAACATGACTGCTGAGATAACTGGTGTTACTGAAGAATTAATAAGGCGATTTGCAATCATTTTAGAGGTAATTTTATCAGGTTACCACATTGACACAGCGAAATTTCACGAATATGCTCAAGTGACCATGCAACTGTATTTGGAATTATATAGCTGGTATTATATGCCTTCAAGTGTTCATAAAGTTCTTATGCATGGTGCAGCTATTATTGAAAGTTTTGGTCTAATACCAATTGGACAGCTATCTGAAGAAACTGCTGAAGCTAGAAATAAAGACTTTCGTAGGTACCGCCAACACCATTCCAGGAAATGCAGTAGAAAAACTACAGATGAAGACATTTTAAATAATTTATTGACCAGCTCTGATCCACTCATCTCAGCGAAACGTCACAAACTTTGCAGAAAACATAAAACTTTGTCAGTAGAGGCACAAAGTTTATTAGTAATTGAACAAGCGGAAACATTTGATGATGACGAATACGAAAATTTTGCATTCGTTAATGTGGATACCCTTGACAGTGATTAAATTAAAACAGTGCAGTGGCCAGCAGTGATTGTGAGTTTTACTTATTTATTTATTTATTTTATTAGTCCTTAGTGGATTAGGCCTAAAGGGGAGACCACTACATAAAAAAAAACGCGCCTAGTTCTTAACCTCTATGGTGGTGTGGAATAGAGAACAAAATTTGAAATTGCGACCGAATCGCAGAAAATCGCAACCCGAGAATAGGCGCTAAAATAGGAAAAATATACGTACTATGCATACGTAGAGTCAATTCTTTGAGAAAATTTGAGGATTTCGAGATTTTCACATTTTTTTCTTTTGCTTCATACAAAAATTACTTTGGATATTTATAATTCCGAAAATACTAAGTTATCTGAACGACCCTCATAGAAATAATTACTTATAATCGATAGATAAATCCAACACAATATTTAAAATTTCAGAAAAAGAAACTTTTTTTTTAAAATGCTAAGTCCTTTACCGGCCCGTTTCAGCCCACTGTGCGCCGTGTCCTCGTGGAGGCGATCGGCGGCAGAGATCACTCGCATCCGGCCCTGGTTCAGGCCATGGTACGGAGCGAGAGGGCATGGGCAGCCGTCAACTCCTTCTGCGAAGCAGTAATGCTCGCGAAGGAGGAGGCGGGACGGTTGAGGGAAAGGCATGTTTCGCGCCCTCTCGCCCCTAGCCGCCGCAGGAGACGCCCTGGGCGTCGGGAATCCCGGGCGGATTTCCGGCCACCGTAGGCGCGGGCTTGCGGACGGTGAGCAATGGGTAGCTCACCGTCCGGTAAGGACCAGGCCCGGGTCGACGGCGCGATGTATTCCACGCGCGTCTCAAAGAGATGTTGTCAGCACAAATGTAGGGGTCCACTAGGGCCCATGCCTGCCGGGGTCGCTGGAAGGTACTTATGGGTCACCGAGGCCCCCGCAACACAGGCAACGGAAGGAATACGGGTGGGTTTTAGTCAGTAAGAGTCTGACACACCCTCCCGCTCCGCTCAGAGCGGAAGAAGTTATTTGATGATTTCCCATTTAAAAAAAAAAAAAGGGGTTGATATCGACCAGTTTGGGAATCCCTGTGTTAAATGAAGCACACTAGTCGTTGATTTAGCGATCGCAAGTGCTACTGCTGAGTAAGAAGTCCTGGGTTCGATATCCAGGTCGGGCAGTGTTATTGGGTTTTTAATTAGGAATTTCTCAGTAGCAGCCCAGAGTCTGGATTTGTGCCCGGTTGATGTCAATTGGCTCCCTATAACATGGGACTTGAACATAACTGGCGAAATGATGGTGTACTATACCTTAGCCTAACCCTTCGGGGAATACAGGCGAGATGTTATATTTGTTAAGCACTAAGTATTACACAGCGTATGATAGCAATAATATGATAAAAGCATGGATAATGACACCTAATGACCGTGACTTTTGGAAATTCAATAAAAACTCCATACCCATCACTGGGCGAAGAAGGATAGCAGAAATAGAAAATAAAGAAGCTAGATTAGAATACAATTAAATAAATAAAAAACGTTATCAAAATAACAAACAGAACTGACCTTTAGGCGTCACACTAAGATCAGAATCCGAAGACCTCCGATGTATCCCGAGCGGTGCCGACGTCGCATTCAATGATGAGTTCTGTGCATGCGCCGTCGGTGCCGGCTCCCTTCCTCCGTACGATTCATGGCGCGCGTGTCTCGGCGATCCTCTATCCTTGTCACATTTATCTTCCCGCCTATCTCTCTCTCGCTCGCTCCTGTTAACACCGCACACGGCATGCGAGTTATCACACACACTATTGTTAGTTTCGTCTACGTCGTCTTGGGTCTCGGGAAGCGAAGGTATGGTCTCTAGTGCACCGTGTATAATTAATACAGGCTTAGTGACGTCACTAGATGATTCGTTAGATGTTTTGGACATTTTAGGCGTTTCGTTCTCTGTTATTGAGTGTACGCTATCTTGGCGTGTTAGTTTCTTGTTGTTTTGCTTTATTTCGGGTTTTGTTTTTGTTTCTTCTGTCGATTCTACTTCTGTTGTAGGTAGTAGAGTTTGAATTTTATCAATCACAGTGCTTATTATTCCAACTGGCTCATCAGATTTTTCTTTCTTACTATTATCCGTTTCAGCTTCCGCAGGTAATTCCGTAGTTTGTACTTTATCCAAAAGAACCGTTTCAAATGCTGTATGAACTAAACCAGAAGATTTCAGATTTTCATTTGAATGAGATTTATCGAATATTTCCTTTAGTTTTTCTACAGCTATTTCTTTTTCCTCGGCTAAAGTATGGACTTTGTCTAATAAGATATTCTTTACTACGCTTCTAACTAGTCCAGGAGATTTCAAGTCATCATTTAGATGTTCAGCTTCTTCTAATTCATCCTCAGAAAAGGTTTTTGGTTCAACAAAGGTGATTTCCTGTTGGCCAACTAAAGATTGGACTTTATCCATCAATATAGTTTCCATGGCTGTGTGAGTAAGACCAGCAACTTCTTCCTTTTCATGAGACTTTAGACGGTGGTCATCTTCAGTCGGAACAACAGGAACTGGCGTTCCTAGTGAAGAAGCTTGGACTTTATCCAGTAGTATAGTTTCAACTGCCGTATGTATTAGACCAGTAGGTTTAAGATCGTCTTTACTAGATGTCTTGTCATGTTTGACCGATTCTTTTTCAGTAAAATGATGTGGTTCCACATGAGGTACATCAGGTTGTCCAACTAAAGAAGTGATCTTATCCATTAGTATAGTTTCCATGGCTGAATGGGTCATACCCGTTGAACTGTCCGTTTTATGCAACTCGTGATATATTTCTTCATCAGTAGAAATTACAGGTTCAGGTACAGATCCGCCAAGAGCAGAAGCTTGTAATTTCTCCAAAAGCATAGTTTCAAAAGCTGTATGTATTAGCCCAGTAGGTTTAAGATCATCTTTAATAGATTTCATATCATGTTTCTCCGATTCATCTTCATCGAAATGATGTGGGTTTACATGAGGCACATCAGATTGTCCAACTAAAGAAGTGATCCTATCCATTAGCATAGTTTCCATGGCTGTGTGAGTCATACCAGTTGAACTTTCACTTTTATGCATCTCATAATATATTTCCTCATCAGTAGAAATTACTGGATCAGGTACAGATCCACCAAGAGCAGAAGCTTGTACTTTCTCCAAAAGCATAGTTTCAACCGCCGTTTGGAATAAACTATGAGGTTTATCATCTTTCTTATGATGATGATGATCATATTCTTCTGGTCTATCATAATAGTCAAACACTGAAGAAACTGGTTCTGGTGTTTCAGGCCCTAGAACCGATTGAACCTTTTCCATTAACATAGTTTCCATAGCTGTATGAACAAGCCCAGTCGACATTGCTTCTTTCTTCTTTTTGGTATCAAAGAATCTTTCAGTAGGTGAAGCATGGTCCGGAGACTTAGGACCAAGTAAAGATTGGATATAAGAAATAGACTTTCTAGCTATGTTCTTGTGTTGTGCATGAGATTCGGATAGCTCATTGCCTTCAAATCTAAATTCTGGTTGAGACGTTTCAGGAGTTGTAGACATAAGCACGGATTGTACTTGGTCCATCAACATGGTTTCCATTGCAGTCTGCATTAAGCTTGGAGGTTTACTTTTATGCTCGTGAATTTTCTCTTTTCTAATACCACTTACAACAACTGGTTTATTGCTCACAGGTGGAGATTGACTTTTCGGTTTGTGCAAAGGCATAACATTGATACTGCTTCCTACTGAGGCATTGTTGTTGTTGTTTCTATATTCCTCAACTAAACCCAATTTCTCGTTAACATCATCGAAAAACTGTTTGTTTTTAACAGAGTCGGGATCAGGAGAAGCAATAAGTAAAGATTGTACTTTATCTAGCAGAATAGTTTCCATAGCTGTATGGACCATTCCAGTAGACTTGATTGAATGTTTCTTCTCATGATGATGAGGTTCTTCCTTATGGTACGGAGATGAAATACCACTAAGAGAAGACCTAGAAACTGGCTCCGAGCCGATATACATGGAGACTTTCACGTGGTCAAAATCATCGCTTTTATGAAAGAACTTATTGGTGTCAATACTTTCCTTATCCAAACTCATCAGATCGTTAAAGGATAAAAATGTAGAACCTAGCACAGTTTCACTAGGAGCTTTCGAACGAACATCGGAAAACGACCCAGGTTGACTCAAAGGAGTTTTAGTTTCCTTTTTCTTCGGATGCAAAGAGTAATGAGAGATACTTTTGATCATATTACTTTTAGATAGTTTAGACAGTTGACGTCTAATACATCTAGAGGAGCGATGAACAAAACTACCTTTATCTACGGGTGAAGAGGGCTCACTAATGCTTTTAGCAGGCTTTTTGTTGGAAAATGGATTATGGAATTTAAGTTGGTGACTACTGGGTTTAGTTACACACGTGTCGTCTTTGACTGATGACATAGATGCTTCGTTTGATCGCACTGGCTTCTCTACAACTATCTTACTCTCCATTTCTCGCGGCACACATTCTAGTGATTTACATTTGTCTATGAGTACTTGAGTGTCGAAAACTTCTTGTTCCACCACAGCTTTCTTGTCAATCTCTTTTTTGATATCCATTTGTTTGATTTCTTTTAAATCTGGACTCTCGCTTTCAAGGATGTTTAACTTCTTATCCATACTAGCTAGGAATTGTGGATTAAGATCGTGACTTAATACCGATTGTACTACAGAGCTGGTAGTTTCAATGTCTGTTTTCAAATCAGAGCTTTCATCATCATCTTCCTCTTCGCTACTGGATTCTAACTCAGAACTGTCAGCTGACAGTGCAGACGAAATTGATCCAAAGTAACCAACATCCCCAGGCAATGTGAGAATATTTTCGCTTCTCTCCGGCATCGGCGTCGTTGGACAAGACTCGGATATCTTCCTTTCTCTTGGTGGCACATGTATTTCTTCGGTACTTATATTGTTTAAAGAAGTGAATCGAATTTCTGGCATCTTTTTAGCTTCTTCGCTATCAATATTAGCTTTGTCGTCGTCAGACATATTGACGGTAGGTTCGGATTCGCTTGTTCGTCGCATCGTTGAGCCAGGAGAGGCTTCAGAATCTTGTGTCTCTGCAATGCAAGCTAGGCTTGTTTGGACATGTATTATAGATCTAGCAAGAATGGACGCCATTCCCTCACCCTCATCTTCTTTATTCACAAATGGCTTACGGAATTTTGGTTTCCTCAAACCTTTGAATTTTTTCAACTCGTTTTTGATATCAACTAAGGATATTCGCGAAGTATCGGAAGCGGTAGATCTAAGAGATACAGAATCATCTTGCTTATCAATGGAAGATCTTTTACTACTAGAGCGCCTAGTAAATCTTTTAGTAAAAAAGTTGGTTTTAATCTTTTTTAGTTTCTCTATAGGTCCAGAAGAGTCGGAATCATCGCTGTCTTTGTTTAACAGTCTGTTTAGTTCTGTCTGGTCTTCAGATAGGTGTCTTAGACTTCTCCTGTGTGGATAGTCATCTTGGTATATGGAGACACTGCCGGCATAGCTTGTGATACTGGATTGTCTTGTCATATCCATACTTTTTTCATCATCCTCAAGCGCGTCTGTCTCATCCAGTAAAGATGACGCATTGGGGTTTAATATTAGAAGTAACTTTTGTAACTCTTCCTGGTGAGATTGGTAGTACGTAGACATTTCCGATATACTTTCGTTGTCTGTCGCCAAAATGTCCAAATATTTTTTTAATTGTCTGTTTTTAGGTTAGCGGACACGACAAACCATGCAAAAATATAACTATAAGTAATTTGTTTATAAAAACTTGGTTTTAAACTAAGTTACTGTTTTGTCAACATCTATTACGAACATTGAAAGCAAGTAAAACGTATTTACTGTTTCTTGATTTTATTATGACTTTGAAAACTATACAGATATTCTAACCATTATAAAAAAACTTAACAAATTGTTTGCGACTAGGGTAATTATGCCAATCGGGGCAGCATTTAATAGACCTTGATACAAATAGAAATTTAAGTTTGCCCTTTAATTTAAAAACTGGAGAAGTAATCTATACTTGGGATTGTGAACGTTATAGCATAGAAAATATAGTTGAATATCATTTGTACTCACTGTTGCGTGCAAGGCGGCATGTTTAAAGGTTGACTCGGCATAGGTAAAGGAGTAATGCTCACGGCAGTGCCTAAAATCGATACAAGAATACTGGTAAGTTATGCGAATTCAGTTGAGTAGGCAAAGAGACTATAAAACCACGACTACACAGTTTCTGTAAGTATTTTGGGACGATTTGTAAAACAAGTTCTTTTATAGATACCAAGATACTTCTAAGCCCAATTTCATAGACTTCGAATTTATAACAGACTAGTTGCGCCACGCGGTGTCACCCGCACAAGTCTCGATCCCGTGGGAATATCGGGGTAAAAAGTATCTTATGTCCTAATCCAGGTCATGGTCTACCCATGTGCCAAATTTCATCCAAATCCGTTCAGCCGTTTTAGCATGAAAGCGTAACAAACAAACTCGCTTTCGCATTTATAATATTTGGATTCGTTTCTAAAATGATTGATTAGTTTGTGAAATTTCTTGCTGCGACCCACCGCATCGCGTCGCATCGCCCGCACCATTATTTCGTTTTCGCTTAACTTTTTTTTTTCCCTTTTTTGTTTTCTTTTTGCGCGGCTCCTAAGGGTCGTAGCGTTATGTTAAACAGCCTTTCTCAAGAATTGGCCTATCAAATTCAAAAATAATTCACCTTATAGTTCTAGAGATAGTGCGTTCAAATAAAAAAACAAACTCTTTAGCTTTATCATTAGATACGTAGAAGTGTCAATGTCTTTCTTTATGACGTTAATAACACGATTATCGTTCCGTTGACTGTGTTAAACTGTACATACGATACTCAAAGAAAGTAATAAAAATATGGATATTGTACTAGATTGGGAAACGTAATCATAATCCTAATCATTTATTTGTCAGAATATGGTATATTATAATTTTGGTCTTAAGTTTAGTCGATGGTATCATCATATTCTCCTAAGTGTGGCGTGCAAATATTAGATAGATACATACAATTATTACAGGATAGAGATTATTAGGTTAGTATTAACATTCTTGATGGCATAATTATGAATTAAAATTACACACAATTTAATGAGGATGTCAAAGTATCATTTAATGTCAGAGTATCAAAGAGTTAGAACTGTAAAAGTCAAAGTAAAGAAAAAAAAAATACAATTCAATTAGAATGTCAAAGTATCATTCAAATAGTCGTTTAAATTATAATTTGTGTAATGTGTGTTTTTTAATGTCAAAGGCGATACAATAATCCTAACTAATATTATAAATGCGAAAGTGAGTTTGTTTGTTTGTTACGCTTTCACGCTAAAACGGCTGAACGGATTTAGATGAAATTTGGCACATGGGTACATGGGTGGACCATAACCTGGGTCAGGACATGGGGTTTATCCCAATAGCCTCGTAAGGCCCAACCCAAATTTAGGTCGATATATATTTTTATGATTAGATATATAATTTAAATGATTTTAAATAGTGTCTCGGGCCGGAGTGTCAAAATTTTTTTGTCATTAAATTAGGTCGTTGGGCCTTACGAGGATAGTACGTTTCCATTGGATACTTTCCGACCTCCACGCGGGCGAAGCCACTGGCAAGCTAGTTCTTAATAAATCTGTAAATCATATTTTACTAACAAAATTCATAGGCAAGCTAGTAACGGCAACTTTAACTACTAGCTCAGGTTATCACGGGCGATTTTTTATCGCTCACTGGATTTTCAACTCTCAGTGTTGAGCCGAGCATTAAAAATCCAACGGAGTGCATCCCAGCGCGTCGAAAAAATACACTTGTTGCCGCATTAAAAGATCACCCGTGAGTACTTATGTGGGTGTGGTGTGTATGGTGGGGTTCAGACACATACCTATAGCTCTAGCCACGACGCCTGCCTCCCCTTCCAAGTCGAAGTCTTGCTGGTACCCGACCACTGCGTTCGCTCCCAGTTCAGCTGCCTTCAGTCCCACTAGACGTTGGACCTGTGATCAGAAATCATCACCATCATCATCTGTTTAGCATTTTGCCAACTATGTTGGGTTCAACTTCCAATCTAACGCAGCAACCAGTATTTTACATGGAGCGACTACCGATCTGACGTGAACCCGGTTACTGGGTAAGACGGTACCCCTTGCTAAGACTGGTTTTCAGGCTTTCGGGCTTCTGGCTACCCGTAACGATCAGAAGTAAAGGTGTTATTAATTAAGCCTTATACAAGGTGTCGTTTTGCATCCTCGTCAAATTCAAGGAGTTAACTATGCTAATGATTATCGACACGAATCAATATTAAAATAAGTAGGTCTGCTTTTTCTAATTTTCGGAAATGGGCATGTGTGGGACACGCATGTTAAAATGCGGCCCGTGTGATGCCACACTGTAACTGCCCTTTTACACACACACTACCGCATACGCAACGGGGTGATTCTGTTCTGTGAAAGTGGTGTATTCTAAAATACTGTCAAACTTAAATAACTAAAAAAACAAGTATGTATTAATTATTGACCAGGTACAGTAATTTTATTTGATTATATACGTCTTTCATAGCAGCCTCCTTAAATTTGACGAGTATGCAAAACAACACCTCGTAGAGTCGCACTACGGCCGCTACGCGTGACTTCCATTTTTGGCCCTATTGTATTCTTGAAGGTGCAGTTTTTCTGGGATCAGTAGTGTACGTAGGTAGAACGGCTGTAAGCCGTTCTACCTACGTACACTCAACGTGAGAAGTGCCTGTGATGAAAAAAGTTATCATACTGATCAAATTAACATTTTGTGAAGCACGGTACTAGGCGAGCAGACTTATAAGGATATACTTAGATACTTTTGTCGCCCACACACACGCAATAAAGCACAGCAATACATCCTATTCGTAATCTAAGTTACTGCATGTGGTTTGCGTTCAGTCTTTGACAGACACTCATAATACCGTTATTTGATATTTTTAAACGGTACGGCATTTGATACAAATTTTCAAGTCCTTATTTTTCTAAATGTCTGAACCGATTTTAATGAAACTTCACACACATAAGCAGGATACATAGATCTAAAAAGTTAGTAGAAAACATTTTCGAAATGTCTTATTTAAATAAAAGATAATTTGAAATTTCTGTTTGTATGGAAAATTTAAAATCGCTCTAATTTAACTGTAACACTATTAGTCGAAAATGTTTTCTATTATTTTTTTAGACCTATATATCCTGCTTATGTGTGTGAAGTTTCATTAAAATCGGTTGAGTCATTTAAAAAATAAGGACTTGAAATTTTGTATGAAATGCCGTACGGCGTAAACGCTCATAAGTAATATTATTTTCAAATAATACTTTGCGTTTTGTCTGTACTGGACTGGCGGACGTAGAGCGACTAATCGTAAAATATGAAGGTCAACGGCCGTAATGCGATCGATCTCAAAAAATGCATCTTCTAAAAACAATAGGGCCACGAACGGATGTTACGCGTAGCGGCTGCAGTACGATTTCGTCGAATATAGACCGCGTTTACTAGACACCTCACGATGAATACTAATGGATTTGGCACTCTTAATATGAAGAAAGTTTTGGCACACAACTAGATATGATGTTAATGTCATCTCTTAAGTGCGAAAGAAATGAGATCGTTTTGTATAACGATCTCATTTCTTTGGCTGTAGCAGTATTTCACCTTTTTAGGGTTCCGTACCTCAAATGGAAAAAAACGGAACCCTTGTAGGATCACTCGTGTGACTGTCTGTCTCTCCGTCGGTCACAACCGATTTGCTCCGAATCTACTGGACCGATAGAGTTGAAATATGGTACACATATGAATATCTATGACCCCAACATGGACGTGTAACGTAAATAAATGAATTTTGAATATGTGGGTCTCTTAAAGGGGGTAAATTAAAAAATGTTAAATAGGTTTTGCAAACTGTATCGTGATTTATATTTAGATCGATACCGGATTTCATATTTTTTTTTATAATTTTATAATAAATTATTTAAAGTTTTTAATATACAGGGTGTCCAGTAAATAGCACGACATACTGCAGGGGGTGATAGCTTGGGTCACTACCTATCAATACAACACAATATATGTTCAGCAAAATCTTACGATTTACAGTTTTACAAAATTTTCCGAAATATCGAAAAATCTCTACCTTGAAACAGATTTTTAAGTATCTCGTAATGAAAAAATCCTTTTCTAGAACTTTTTTACATCAAATTATTCGTGAATAGGTTACTCTACTCATTATAAGTTTTTTTTTTTTTATCAGAAACAAGAAAGTTTTGAAGAAATAGTTTTTTTTGTTAAAATTTTCACAGAGCGATTTTCTTTTCGCATAAGTTTAACCTACAGTGGTGAAAAAAAATGTATGTGGCAGTTTTGTACAACAAACTTAAAAGATAGCCTGTTTAATGGTGATTTAGGAAAGATACAATACTAGTGCATTTTCATTAAAAAAATACAAAAAAATGCTATTTTAGTTCCAGAGAAGCTGATTTTGTTGAAAATGTAATTAACGTAATTTTGACAAAAACCACTATGAGAATAAGTAATAGCCGCTCATTTACGCGAATTATTATAAAACTAGTTGTGACACGTAAAATGCGACGTGCACGCGTAATGACTAAAGGTTTTTACCTGCTCGCCGACTGACCCGACCCGACCGGTTACTGTCTAACAAAAGAAGCGCATGTGCTATCCCGCTCTTTCTTGCATTGTGATTTTGTGTCTCACTCTCAACCTTGTTTGCGACACTTGTCAGTACGCTACCTTAAACCGTGCGCAACGCATCTCTGTGTTCACAAATTATTGTTTCGTACTGACGACTGTTTTGTGCCTTGGACCCCGGACTTTGTTTGCCTTACGATTTGGATTTTTTATTGTGATCACTACGACGACTTGGCGACCACCTGGACTTTTGTGTTTTATAACATGGCCAACCGCCACGTTTTTCCTGGTTATACGCAGCGAGAGTATGCTGAGATGCACCTTATTTACGGAGAAGCTGGCCAAAGTTCCCGAGCTGCTGCCACCCTCTACAGGGAAAGGTTTCCCGATAGGAGACATCCACACCATGAAATGTTTACCAGAGTGCATAACTCCTACATGGAAGGCAGACTCCCTGGTCAACGTGGCGGTGGACGGCCTCAAGTTGTTGACGAAGACATAGTGCTTCAGGAACGAGAACAAGACCCGACAACTTCGGTTAGGGCGATACAACGGCGCACAGGGATACCGAAGTCCACTGTTCATTCAGTACTTAAGAGGTATGGATACCATCCATTTCACGTACGACGCGTGCAAACTCTTTTAACTAGAGACTACTTGCCGAGAGTTCAATTCTGCCGCCGCATGCTTGAAATGCATCGGGAGGACCCAAACTTTTTTAGTTATGGAGTGATGAGTCAGCCTGCAGAAAGGACGGCTACTTGAATTTGCATAATTTACATAGTTGGCAATTAGAAAATCCGTATGTGTCAAGAGAAGACAGGTCCCAGTACCAATTCAAAATAAATTTATGGTGTGGGATTTTTAATGGCCAGATTGTGGGTCCCGTCGAGCTTCCACCTACATTAAATGCCAATAATTACTTGGAGTTTTTACGAGAAACCCTACCCACGCTCCTTGAAAATGTTCCGAGTGAGCTAAGAGAGGTGATGTGGCTTCAAAATGATGGGTGCCCTGCTCATTATGGCCGGGAAGTAAGAGCCTACTTAGATGAAGCTTATCCAGGAAGGTGGATTGGGCGACTGGGACCGATATTATGGCCACCTAGGACTCCGGACCTAAACCCCCTGGATTTTTTTTATTGGGGTGCCATGAAGAACAAAGTCTATGAAAAACCGATCCAAAATGACAACGAATTGAGAGCAAGGGTTAAACATTGCAGCAAGAAAAATATCGGAAATAAGCCTGAGAAGACTCAAAAGCTCATTTTTAAGAAGATACCGAGCGTGTATTAGGGCACAAGGGAAGCAATTTGAGCATTTGTTGTAATTTATTTAAATAAATGTTTATTAAAGTTAACTCCTCTGTTTTTTTTACCATCACCTTATCCTTCAAGATGTCATTTACAGACCGGCCGGCCGGTCGGCTGTAGATTAATTATTATGTAATTCGAACCGTAGTACGACCTTACAACGATTCGAATTCAAAGTCACATTACTACTTATTTAAAATAAAATGCTCTTATTAATTACAATAGCTTCTTTTTCGTATTTTTTAAAATGAAAATGTACTAGTATTGTATCTTTCCAAAATCACCATTAAACAAGCTATTTTTTAAGTTTGTTGTACAAAACTGCCACATACATTTTTTTTTCACCACTGTAGGTTAAACTTAAGTGATAAGAAAATAGTTCAGTGCAAATTTAAACAAAAAGTAGTATTTCTTGAAAACATTCTTGTCTTTGATAGAAAAAAGACTTATCAATGAGTAAAGTAACTATTCACGAATAATTTGATGTAAAAAAAAGTACTAGAACAGGATTTTTTCATTACGAGATGCTTAAAAATCTGTTTCAAGGTAGAGATTTTTCGGTATTTCGGAAAATTTTGTAAAACTGTAAATCCGTAAGATTTTGCTGACCATATATTGTGTTGTATTGATAGGTAGTGACCCTAGCTATCACCCCCTGCAGTATGTCGTGCTATTTACTGGACACCCTGTATAAAAATCTCGTGTCACGGTATTGGTGGTCGCACTCCTCCGAAACGGCCGCTTTCATGATTTTTTTATGAGAAATGTATGAGAATGGTGCCGATTCCCTTGTTCACAAACTAAATTAAATTTAAGTTCAGTGCATCTTTTTCTTTCTATTTCATTAAGAAAAGGACAGAAGACAAATTTTAATTTAGTCCTGTCAAATTAATCAGCGCTTGACGTAAATTGACGTAATTTTAGTAGGCAAGTTTTTAATCACGTCTAAACTTGTATGGAGTAGTGACAGGCGCTGATTAATTTGACAGGACTAAACTAAAATTTATCTTCTGTCCTTTTCTTAATGAAATGGAAAGAAAAAGATGCACTGAACTTAAATTTAGTTTAGTTTGTGAACAAGGGAATCGGCACCAATAAGTCGTAAAGTATATTTCATCCATCATGCACAGCAATACAACCTTATCTTACAAGACATACCTGGTTACTCAGCTTAATAAACGCGACCTGCCTCGCCTCATTGGAAGCTCGCGGTGTTCTGATCTTATCTATCCACTGGTACTCAGGATCATCGTTCACCACCAGCTCTTCAACAAAACCGTGGATGGAAGTCGCTCTGTACCCAGGAGGTATCATTGGACCTGGAGGTGGACGAATGATTTAAGTTTGGGCAATTTATTTCAATTAAACCATTTACAGGCAATTTTGAATTGTCAAGGAGTCTGTCAGTCAGAAAGATGAAGCTAGTTGCCCTTTCCAATGCGTAGTGGGTACCTATGGAGAAGAACGGGCAAGATCGTATTTCAAAACCGCAGACAGAAATCCCCTAGCGGTATCGCAGGTATCCTCCAACCTAACGCGGATAAGATACCGCGGCGTGATGCGAAGGCATTATGCGCCTAAATCCGCTAGCATACGATTGTGGGGAAGAGGCAATTTCCCCCATGGCAAACCGGGATGCCGCGCGATGCTCCTCGGCAAATCCTCCTCGATGCCGTCCGCCGGTGTGCGTTGGCCTTTATTGAACACTAGATGCACCCCGCGGTTTCACCCGCATAAGTTTTGACCCCGTAGGTATATCTGGATAAAAAGTATCCTATGTGTTATTCCTGGTTATAAACTATCTGTGTGCCAAATTTCATCCAAATCCGTTCAGTACTTTTTGCGTGAAAGAGTAACAAACATCCATCCATCCAACCATTCTTACAAACTTTCGCATTTATAATACGAGTAATAATTAGGATAGTATTTGACATTTGTGAGGTTTACATCAGCAACAGTGCCATTCAATGCTGACATTAGAAAGGGGATAAATTGTGTTATGAATTATTAAAGTGTTCAAGTGTGAGGTGTGGTATTCTTATCAATATTCAACTGGAACAGCGCCAAGAGCCTGATTTCGAAGAAATATGGTAAAACCTCAATTATTATTACTGGCAAGGACGGAGCAAAACAGTGATGATGACTATAACGTTTATTGAAATCAAAATACAGACAAGACTAAATAAATTGGTTTCAGAATGTCATTCATCTCTTGAGAAATTCTTCTAGTCTTGTGTAATCTAACTTATAAACATAATATGTATGTTCTAATTCGGATGTCAATTACGCGTGACTTGTAAAGGCATTCACGCCTCGCACTTCTCAATTGCCGAAAGGAGTCGGTCAGTCAGAAAGATGCAGCTAGTTGCCCATTCCAAAACGTAGTAGGTATCTATGGAGAATAACGTGCAAGAAACTCCACGGACACTCTTTTAAATCAAGTTGTTCTAAAATCAACACATTTTGATTGCGGACAACACCCGAATCTTCGTTTTCCGAATCCAGTCTATCCTAGACTCCTTTTTAAAGTCGTCAGTCCTTTTACCTCGAGGCATCTCACGTTACGCTTGTCGATTCGCGGTCTCCACTCAAGAACTCAATATATATAAAGGGTGTGTAAAAAAGCCCATCACAAAGTTGTCATTTCAGCATTCTGTAGGTCAAACTTAGTACCATCATCATCACCATCACCTTCCTCCCCTTGTCCCTTGTTACTTGTGGTCGGCGCAACACGTTTCCTTCCTCCACTCTCCCCTGTCAACCGTCACGCTATCATTCACTCCCTTCTCTCTTCATATCATTCCTGACACACTCCATCCATCTTTTCTTTGGCCTTCCTCTCCCTCTCCATCCATCAACATTTATATTCATCACTCTTTTAGTCACATGCACTTCCTCCGTCCTCATCACATGCCCTTATCAAGCCAAACGATTTCCTTTCAACTCTTCTGTCACTGGCGCCACTTTCAAACTTCCCCGTATATACTCGTTTCTTACTTTCATCAGTTTTCGTCACTCTACACATCTATCTCAACATTCTCATCTCCGTTGCATGCAATCTTTTTTCATCCGTCTACTTCACGGCCCAGCACTCCGATCCATACAGTACGACAGGCCTTATCATGGACTTTTAAATATTACCCTGTAATTTGAGGGGCATCCGTGGGTCGCAAATTGTTCCTGTGACATGTCGCCATTTCATCCATCCTGAGTTGATCCGGTGCGTTACGTCTCGGTCTTATATAAAACTTATTACCATTGTACAAAGATAATTATTGTGAATTTATTTTTGGAGTGAAAAATCGCCGATTACAGTAGCGCGCAACGTAACGCACGTATCTATGTCAAAGATATAAATATGTCTAGATAAACAGTCAAAGCTGTGAACTCGTCGAAAAAATTGCGTCCAACTGTTGGCCTCAAAATGCACGCCCTCTAGAATAACGCAATGACAGCACAATGACGTGGCGCGAGTGTAAGACGTAGCTGTCACACATACACCAGCATAACAAAGTTGGCCTGTTTGTTTTAGTTCTATTACAGCGCGACAGTCTATCTAGACATATAAATAATCAAAGGTTTCTGTATGTGTATGCAACGTTACAGAGGTCGTGGGGGTATTTAAACTTAAGTTATAACGTTTAAAACTTGTTTTCGTAAAAAAGTCAATCAAGTTGGAACTTTGACCTTCAATATCTCCGTAACCAGAAGGTTCCCAGGTATGATCCAGTACAAAAAAAAAATCACTGACGGAAAGAACTAGTGCCTTTCGGTTTCGTTAAGCGTCTTTTTACACCAGTTATATTTTCTCCACTCAATATAGACCTATAAGTACTTACAGTGAAAGAACTGTACCCCACAGCTGGAAGTCTTGTACTTGTTGAAGTCTGAGAACAGCTCCACTTTGACGATGACGTTCAGCTCGCCTCGGATGCCATGCATTGTGTCGAACACAGGGATCCAGCCTGACATTACCGCGCCTGGGGGGAAATCATAAGACAGATGTTTTACATTTTTTCATCGTGACATTTCGGATTAGGGAAATATGCTTTGCATTCCAGATTGGAAAAAGTTCAAGTAATTAAATATAAAAAAAACTTCAGTATCTTTGTCAAATTTATAACGTCACGAAATACAATCTGTGCAAACACAGGAACTGTATAATCAAAACAGAATCAATTAGGTGTGATCGACGAACCTTGAATTCTTGCTACTCATATGACCCACCAGAAAGCTGGAATTTCTGATTACAACAAGGCACGCTGAAGTGACTACAGCCGCACGTAGCCACGTGTACCGTGTAGGTAATGTAAAATAGTGTGGACTAGTGGACGGTACATGATCTGAACGTGAATCGATCACAGGGAGTTTCTTTTGCTGCTTCGAATTTGTCTCCCGCACGGAGCAGATATTTGTACGGTCTATAGACAGCTGTTGTTCCTGGTCTGGCTGTTTGAGTATGTGGGATTACGTTGTGGTTGTAAACCACAGAGCTCGGAGAGGCCTGGCGCGGCGATTCTGTGCCATGTTTTGTAACCACACCCAGGCCACGTCACAGTACAGGAAATTCTTATTGTTAGGGCACCTTTTTTCAATTCAAAAGAGGTTTGCATGAGATTTTTTTTTACATACCACCATGCGGCGCAGCCGTACTCTTAGCGTTATTAGCCTCCCTTGCCAACAGCGGTGCCAAGCTGATCACCACCTTTCCGATGGCATCGTTAGCGGAGTACGTGTCATGGTCCATCAGACGCAGCTGGAGAGGCTCATCTTGAAGCTCTGATTCGTCCACCTGGAGAAATGGGAGACATAAGAAACCATCGTGGCATGTACATTTTTCTTAGTGATGATGATGTAGGACTAGTCAATACTTATTCTGGGCATGTCTTCAAGTTTCCATATTTTAATCATCTGGGCATTAGAAGATTCTACACAACTGGACCTCGCTTTAGAAGTCTTCATGAGTGACGCTACAAAGGTATCTTAGCTAGCGTACCTTGGACTTCGCTACAAACTTTGCTGACTAAGCTTTCTGTCTACAAGATACAAGATATTTATTTTGTAAAACATGAGTGCAGAATTATACAGGTCTTAAAAAATAATAAGAGGTAGCTACATGTTTTGCCAATCATGGCGTACAAAATTAGTCGCATTAAGACAACTATTACAAATGATAATTATAAAATCGTTAATAATAAATTAAAACAATGACTCACAAAAAAAAAAAAAACATAGATTTAATTAAAATGTCAACAATTTAAATTCAATTTAAGTAAAATACAGATTAAAAAAATGACTAACACAGGAAAAAAAAACACAGCACGGCAGTCTAGCACAGTATAAGCTGTTTATAATGTACAATTCGAGCTGACACAAGTCTGCCTGTTGAGGACTCGACTCTAGGTAGGCATTACGCTGTTTCATAGTCCAGTTAAATAGTTTCAACTCTTGTACTATAAGGTACATTTTGCCAAACCTGGCGATAAACTCAATGTAAAACGTATCCCAAAAACAGCTGGTCGCAAGCTTTCTTAGCTAAAAAGATAACTAGATTTTAACTAAATCATCTATTAATGATCCACGTGTTCCTTGTTATGTTTAACTTTAAGGTGGATCCTCTTATTGAAAAGTTCTTATGGAATAAATCTAACTTAGGTTTAGCGCAGACGACAGACTTTTTGTACGAAGGAGTCTGCGACACACCCCAATGTAATTTACATTTGATTAGCTCACTCGCTTTCATTAATCACTCCTTCGCACTAAAAGTCTGTCGTCTGCGCTGCACCTTAGAGTGATGTATTCGCTCGCGGGCTTGCGGACGGTGAGCAATGGTTAGCTCACCGTCCGGTAAGGACCAGGCCCGGGTCGACGGCGCGTTGTATTCCACGCGCGCCTAAAAGAGATGTCGTCAGCACAAGTGTAGGGGTCCACTAGGATCGATGACTGCCGGGGTCGCGGGAAGGTACTAAAGGGTTATCGAGGCTCCTGGCAACACAGGCAACGGAAGGAATACGGGTGGGTTTTAGTAGTAAGAGTCTGACACACCCTCCCGCTCCGCCCAGAGCGGGAGAAGTTATTCGATGATTTCCAAACCAAAAAAAAAAAAGAGTGATGTATGATTTTAATGATTATAATTCTGTATACCTATAGATATTTGTTATGGTTGCGAATCATATTTTGATCAAGATACAACCTGACACTGACCTGCAAATTGCAGAAAACGTAATAAAATTTGAATTTCGCGAGCTACCAATGCGGATCCACCTAATTCGGTGTTTGTTTAAAGGGAACATAATAATAGTTCTTATTGGCAAACCATAACCACAATTCCCGTTTAGATAGACTTTGCATTAACAGATAAATGTTGTTTATTAGTGCAACCGGTCCGAACTGAGCGGAACGTGCGAGATTATTTTGGATTTATTGTTTTAAACACATCTCCAAGGTCATTTGGAAGTTAATGAGCTTTCTATATTTAATTCTATTAGGTTTTGTTTGGATTCTGCGCGGAATGTTGTGTTGACAACGAAGCGTGCCATACGGTCTATAAGTAAGAACAGTCGCATCCCACATCGCACTTTTGGAGAAATGGAATGAAATAATGTCAGGTCACGTAAGTACCTATAATCATATGCAGTTTTTTTACATTACTGCTGAAGTCGAAATGTTCCATCGGACGTACTTTGAGAGAAACCAAATCCAACTCAAGGATCACTAGGAAAACTTAAGTTCTTATAATGAGACATGTCTCATTCCATGTCAAATACATATGAGCAATAGCATCTTTCGTACACTGATCATCCCTGAAGATGTGGACCGGACCGCTTTTGTCCTCAACCGAATTTGATGCACAGAGCACTAAATAACGTCTGATGGAAAGCGTTGGATGAGGTGTACGATAGAATCGCGAACCCAGAAGACTTCTGTTCACTCTTACTTTGAACTGGTTGACGGGCTGTACAGAAACAGATCATATCTTCGTGGAGTTATCAGAATCTGTCAGAATGTGTTTTGTACCATTTAATTTGTTGCATAATATTTTCATTTTCACTACGAAACGACGCGAACAAAAACATTTTATAATCGCAGGTTCCGGAGAATATTATGCGCGCATCAGACAGTCACGTGTATCATGAGTGACCATCTCGAATCTACAGATGTTGAAAAACAAACGATGTTTAGTGGACCTGGGCTAAAAATACATGGTATTTTCGCGTAACTGTCGTAGAATGAGTGCAGATATTAGTCCAGCTGAGTGGAGTAAAGCATCAGCTTGTGCAGTATTAACAGCATAATCTGATTTGGCAAGAGGAGTTCCGATAAATTATACGTGCTGTCTCTATAACGGGGTTAAGCTGGCCAAATCGTGGTAAGGGTGTCGAATCGATTTCGTTTCGACCATACAGAGGACAGTGATGATGACTTAGATGGGTTGCTATTAAAATACAGCGTTAATTGTATTGTCAACTGCGCAGACTCTTCCTCAATAAAAGAAGATTAAACCATCATAGTCATTAATCATATTTTAAATAATCCCCAACATAAAACTGCGCAAAACACCGGGCATCTAATAAAACTCCATTTGGCGTCCATCCAAATCAATATTGAATCATTGGATACACACATTGTGGAAATGCACAAACAAATAGTTCGTAGACGAGCGCCAGACGTGGTCGCGAAATACTGGCAACCAATGGCACATGGCAAACGACGATGTGACGTCATTGTCAACGACGCCAAATATTCTGGCACCTTGCGACGTTTATGAAAATTGTGAGCGTGTCTTCTTTATCTATACAATAGCTTTTGGGCGCAAGGTCTGCTATTTCGATGATTTTTATGTCTTCTTCTTCTGTCGGTGTCGATATGAGGTCAATATTGGTCCTTATAGTTATTTCTTCTGACAGCAACCTTATCAACGAGAAGATCTCTGTCTCGCAAAAACTGAGGGAAAATACTTGTGAGACTATTCACAAGTATTTTCCCTCAGTGTAGTTATGGTGATTAGCTAGTCAGCAATTTTGGTAGAGGGCTGACTACCCCCCACGTCTGAAGCTGAACGTACGTTAAATAACGTTATATGCGCGAAAACGTTTTGTAAGCCATCTTTTTAAATAGTAGACTGGACAGGAATGGGTAATGCGACGCTAACTTCTGTTGTTCTATCGTTCTATACGGAATGCTTCTTTTAGAGCAGGAGTCAGGACTGTACGAATGCACTTAGGGTCTTAGTAAATGCGCCAGTTCCTATACATTTTTGGAGGCATGATTTTGGTGAGACTAAATATGACTGGGAAGAGGAGTTTGGAAGAGTATAGTTTTGCACTTAGACCAAACAGATTTCATGAATTAAGACGCTGACAACACCTAAACCGCGGTCACTGTGAGACTGCGTAGAAAAGAAAAAGAAGCGCGATGACACAACGCTTGCAATAAATTTATTGCAAAATATGAAGCAATTATCTATTTACTCAAAATTGAGTTGAGTAATCGAAAATAAAAAACAACCAAGTTCTGCATTCAAATAAGAAGTTCTTGTTATTAATTAAATACGTAACGTATGTTGATATTTCATCATCATCATTCATCATTTCAGCCGAAAGACGTCCACTGCTGGACATAGGCCTCCCCCAAGCACCGCCACTTCGACCGGTTTTGTGCTTCCCGCATCCAGCGGATTCCTGCGGCCTTCACAAGGTCATCGGTCCACCTTGTAGGAGGCCTTCCAACGCTACGTCTTCCGGTACGCGGTCGCCATTCCAGAACCTTTCGGCCCCATCGGCCATCTGTTCTGCGAGCAATGTGCCCTGCCCACTGCCACTTAAGTTTGGCAATTCTTCGGCCTGGGTTCGCCTGCGGATCTCTTCATTTCTGATTCGATTCCGTAGGGAAACTCCAAGCATAGCCCTCTCCATTGCCCTTTGAGTGACTTTTAGCTTTTTGATAAGGCCCATTGTAAGCGACCACGTTTCAGTGCCATAGGTCATCACTGGCAACACGCACTGGTCAGACTTTCGTCTTGAGACACTGTGGTATGTGGGACGAGAAGATATTGCGTAGCTGTTGATATTTAATACAGATATTTTGGTTTAGGTAAGAGGTTAGTTTAACGTTAGTTTGTAACGAGATTTTTTTTAAATCGTATTTTGGTAACAACCAAGTTCTTAGAAATATGTTCAAAATTAACATGTATTTTTTCCGCTACCACAAACTATACAGATTTGGCAATTTTCTTTCTTAAGACAAGCCTATTGTGGTCAATTGCCTCTTGTCAGCGCCCTAATGTTATAATTATTCCGCAAATGAATACAAGTGATAGGTAAAAACATTCGATCTCACAAGTAACAACGCCCACATAAAGAGATAAGCTCTTCTGTTCTTAGACAGTACCTAACCGTCACATGGGACTATTATTTCAGCTGTTTTTAGTAGATAGGTATGTTTTACATTTTTATTAGAGTGTTAGAGTTAGTATACTCTGGTGTTACTGTTCGAAGGTCGCAGTTGACACCTCTTTGGTCAATTAATTTGAACGTGTCTTTGTTTACCTGCTCGTTAGCTATGTTGTCGCTTTTCTTTTGTTATTGTTTACAGTTCAGCTGGCTTATTGCCGGCGTGTTCGAGTTCAGTATGAAATCGATTTTGAAGCTCATAAATGTATAAGCCCAGGCTTATAAATTTACGGGCTGAACAATACTATGACGTATTTACCGGAATCAGTAAAGCTGATTATTGAGTTACGAGTTCAGTGTTACGAAGCGATGTCGCTGAGGTCGCACATTATTAAAACACAAACTTAACATAACATGCCGCCTGTAATCCCCGAAGGGTAAGGCAGAGGTGTAACTATAGTACACCCAAATTTCACCAGTTTTATAGGATGCCAGCCTATACACGCACATTATTTATTTATTTATATATACTTTATTGTACACCACAAAAATACATGACAAAAAAAAATCAAACACTACAAAATATACAATGGGCGGCCTTATCGCTTTCTGCGATCTAAGGCCCATCAAGATTAGTTTGGCCAATCTGAAAGTCAGATAATGTGACCAACATGGCAACCTGAATTTCTCATTGGTGTAATGATCGCAAGCGCGATTGTTGAACAGGGGGTCCTGGGCTCGATCCCGGATCGGGCGGTTGAAGTGTATCCTTAGGGGAGTTACGTGAGGACACGGTGGAGCATACGGTGGAGGTCTGCCCGGCTTGGGCAGAGCACCGCAGTGTCCTCGTGGAGGCGATAGGCGGCAGAGATCTCTCGCGTCCGGCCCTGGTTCAGGCCATGGTACGGAGCGAGAGGGCATGGGCAGCCGTCACCTCCTTCTGCGAAGCAGTAATGCTCGCGAAGGAGGAGGCGGGACGGTTGAGGGAAAGGCAAGTTTCGCGCCCCGTCGCCCCTAGCCGCCGCAGGAGACGCCCTGGGCGTCGGGAATCCCGGGCGGATTTCCAGCCACCGTAAGCGGGCTTGCGGATGGTGAGCAATGGGTAGCTCACCGTCCGGTAAGGACCAGGCCCGGGTCGACGGCGCGTCGTATTCCACGCGCGCCTCAAAGAGATGTCGTCAGCACAATGTAGGGGTCCGCTAGGGCCGATGCCTGCCGGGGTCGCGTGAAGGTACTAATGGGTCACCGAGGCCCCCGCAACACAGGCAACAGAAGGAATACGGGTGGGTTTTAGTCCGTAAGAGTCTGACACACCCTCCCGCTCCACCCAGAGCGGGAGAAGTTATTTGATGACTTCCCATCCACAAAAAAAAAAAGGGGAGTTACGTAGTAAAAAAATACTTACTTGGGAAAAGTTTGTTTTAGTAATTAGAGCAAGGACGATTAGTTATGTGAATAAGTTATGTTCAGAAAAACATTATAACATGATGGAATATCTGCCACATACACTAGATTTCTAATGAGCATTTGAATTCATCTTCCAATGCAAGTTTATACAGTTGTTAACATCAAACTCATGAGTACTTACAATATGGCTTGCTGTTTTTAATTGATCAAATAAGTTTTATCTCCAAGTAGAAATCATTGAAGAGATTAACCTTTGGGCCACTTGTAAAACACAAAGTAGTCTTTATCACTACATTGTGAGCATTTATATTGTCAGATTGATAAAAACTATAGAAACAACATGTTTTATTATTCAATGCTAGAATATTCATAAGTAAATAGGTAATACTAAGGTACATAGGTACTTAAGTACTTCACATTCTGGAATAGTTTTGGTAAATGTTTTCTTTGAATGCAAAATAGATAATTATACTAGACTACCCATAATTTATTGTAGGTCTTTAACTTAATTACCTACTTTAATTAGCAATTCTCCCTGACACATGGTGGGCTGAAAAACAGCTTCTATAGACATAGGGAATTAGATTTTTAAGTCTTTTTCTTATGACTTTTTTTCACTGTTACTGTGCTCAAATATTCACACAAGGTTAATTTAGCATTATAAACATATGGCTTGTAATTTTATTACTAAAGTTTTGTATGAAGCTTGTATGAAAAATCCGCTTATCTTTGGAACCGTAACTTGAACCATAATATCTCTTCTTCATACTATCTTAGAGGTAATACTTATAATATATTTTTTACATGTCGTTTTAAAGCACCAAGTCAAAATACCAAGTATGATTTAAGTAGGTACCTAATTAGGCTGAATAAGTGATATTTAATCATTTTTATGTACATGGTATGCCAATAAATCATAAATAAATAGTACTAAAACCTGCTTTAGCAATCTTACGGCTTTACTTGTGGTTCCAAAGATAAACACATCCCACTATTTGTCAAAAAACAACATATTTATTTAGACTAATTTAGTTACTGTTTTAAATTAAGTTGTAATAAGAGATCCAATGTTTATTTCTTCCAATAACAAGTACCCACTGTTAAATAAAATGCATAGGAAGTACTGGGGGGGTCTGGATTTATGCTTTTGCGGTTGCACAATGACATGCTTTGCTTTGCTTTTCTTGGTAGTATAGATACAGGCCTATCCTGCCGCTTCCTTCAGAGGTGGTAGGGTGGCGGGGTCTTGAGGGAGAGCGCTACAGTCGTGTAGATCCTCAAGGCAAGTCTGGCGGATGCACCTTCCCGAGGTTGCCACCCCGTTTCTTGGTCTAGTTCCTTAAGAAATAGACGTAACAAAAACCAGCAGGCGTCATCACTTCCTCTCCCCAATTCCCCTAACCCCACTCTCTCCCGTCTTTCACTCTCCTGCCCCAAATCGAATAATACCTCCTTACCCCATCCTATCCACATCCTTGTTTCCACTCCTCCACCTGTCCAATTTCCACTCCGAACCGTGACCCCTTTGTGATTGGGTGGTTGCGGGTTCGACTGTCACTAAAACCAGCTGATGGCGAGTAGGAGAAATTAGTCACCTGCGCAGTTGAGCGCCGTGAGCGGGGATGAAGGAGTCCTGGGGGGTTGAGCCGAGCGGCTCTGGCTGTAATGTGCCCGTAAGGCAACACGCCCTCTTTGGTCCGAATTTCAAGCGAAACGGTGGCCCTACCCAATAGCCAGGGGTAGGGAAATGGTCATAGTGTCCCGTCAGAGGGCCACAGGCGAGGTGCGTGAGGTCCGCTGTGGTCGTCCTCGGACGGCTGAAGCGGTAGGTAAAGGTCATGCTGACGGTGTAAGTGAGGGTTGATCAGTTCGTTTGGGTATGGGCCTTTCGACCCCCTACGCCAACCCGATCGAGCACCCGATGTCGCACTGTAAGCCAGCCTTGCGCCCCTATATCTCTCTGGTAGTCCTAACGTTCGCGCTTTTTCATAGTGTGACGTTCCTAGGTGCGGGCTCCATGGAGGGTGGGAGCCAGAGAGATGAATCCAAAACCAATTTTAACACGGATTAAAATAGGCCAGTTAAAAAAACAAACACTGGAGTGGAGGCGAAAGCCAATGAGACTTCCATGGGAGGTGCTAGCACTTCTCTCGCCCCTGGTGGCCTTGCGGCTAACGCTGCGGGTATCAGCGCGGGCGTAGGTCTGGCTGTGGCGAGAACCACAGCTAAGACCAAAACAAAAAAGTCCCAAAACAAACAAAGGACGTCGGCGCTGATAGGGACCAGTACCGACCCTCCCCATACCAAGATGACGATCCCGGTGCTGGGTAACACCGGCACCAGGGGTCCAGCCAAACACCCTCCTCCTCCTGAGGCTCCTCTAGCCTCCTCCCACCAGACGGCCGTCACCGGTCAAACGGAGACGACCAGCTGCACAGAGGATGCGTTTTCGCATGCCTGGCAAGTGCAGAAACGCAAGGGCAAGGGTAAATGCACTCAACAAGCCCGCCGCCCTTGCACTGACCCTTCAGGTCCATCAACTGCTGCAGTTAAAGGCAAGCAGAGGGACGGAGTGACGAGGAAGGAGCGACGCCAAGCCCGCTGGAGGCCAGGTAAGGGCTCCCGCAATAAACAGGCCACAGCCGCTAGTATGGTCAAAACGACGAGCGGCCAACTAAGCTTCTCCGCTGGTAAGAGGACACAGGCAGAGGCCACAAGCCGACCAGCGCCAAGTCAACCGCCAACCAGTGTCCCGGCTGCTGGCAATAAAAACAAACAGCGACCCGATTGGAAGGATCAGGCCGCGGCCAAGCGAGCTCTCAACGAGACATTGACACCTCGGGGGGAGCATAAGCGGCCGCGTCTTGACCAATCCAAACGGGTCGACCAGCGAAGCTACGCCCAAGCTGCCAGCTCGACCCTAGACGTCGCGATCACCTGCGACCGCACGGGAATCCTCAGCAAGGACGTATCGGACCAGGTACTCGCTGCTATCCAGAAGCAGATCATTCTCGAGGCCTGCTCCTCTAACAAGACACTCCAGGACCGACCTTCAACGCCAAGCCGCTGTTCGCCGGAGGTGTCCTGAAACTGTGGTGCGGTAACGATCACACCTTAGCCTGGCTAAGGAAGACAGTCTCCGACCTGTCTCTCCCGATTAGCATCCCGCTAGTTGTCAAGAGCCAATCGGAGATCCTGAAGCGAGCACGATGTGGCGTCGTGATTCCAGACGAGCAGGGAGTCTTCGGAGAGCCGACCAATATTGGGCGCGCTCTCAGCTACCAAAACCCCTGGGTCGACATAAATAGGTGAGTACTTCTGCATGCCGACAAACAGGCCGCAGCATGGTTTCTGGTAGTTGGTGTCCCTGTGGACCAAATCCCGATCCTGATGGAGGCCGGACGCCGTCTCTCAATTGGACTAGGGACGGTGTACTTGAGGTTCCAGGGTCGGAACGGCAGGTTCACCGATGTCCCTAAGGAATGGGACCCTACTACTAGGACCATCTGCGAGGCGCCGACGCAGCTGCCCCAGACACCAGCAGGGGAGACAACTCCCCCGCCAAACAACCCGGAAGCATCCGCGGCTGAACCTGCTGCAGCAGGGTCGGCCGACTGTGCCGCCGCCTCCGAGGGCGCCGTCCCTCCACCGGGTGAGGACCTGGATGACATGCTCTTGTCACCGGCTTCGGGCCCGGGAGGGGACGGCTTCGACGAGGGCGACTTGTTTGCCGGGCTTAAACTTGGGGGGGACGAAGAGGGTTCGACCAGTGGATTAGGGCGGGCCGCATACAAGTACTCTCCAATCTTGGCGGTAAGCTCCTGGTAACCACAGATCACGACAACACGGAGATGACGATCGTTTTCGCCTCGGCCTACATGCCCGAGGCGGAGGCGCCGCCTCCGCACGACCTCGCCCGCCTCGTGAGCCATTGCGAGGGATGTGGGTTTGAGGTCGTGGTAGGGGCCGACGCCAACGCTCACCATCAACTGTGGGGTATGGACGCGCGAAACGAGAGGGGTAAGGCCTTGGTTGAATACTTGTTCTCGACTAACCTATCACTACTAAACACTGGCTCCGAACCAACATTCGTAACCAGGCGAAGCCGAACAATCATAGATCTCACTCTGGCAACAGAGGGCGCGGCGGAAATTACTGCTGGGTGGCAGGTCTCCAACGATGCCTCCTGCTCTGATCACAGGTGGATCCGCTTCGACATCCAGGTCTGTGTTTCTCCAACACCACCACGGCGCAATCCGCGAAACACGGATCGTGCCACCTAAACACGCAACCTTGAATTCAAGTTTGCGACAACAAGCGATCCGTCGATGTTTGCGGACACGACACAGATTGAGGTACAAGTGAGCTATCTTACCAAAACAATGATAGATAGCTACCTAACTGCCTGCCGAGAGACCACCCCGCGCAGCACACCGGGCAAACAATCATGGTAGGGCGCTGATCTAGAGCGCAAGCGCGGCAAGGTAAGGGCAGCTCTGAACAGAGCCATGAACACATGTGCGGATGAGGACTGGGATAATTACTACGCAGCCAAATCCAGTTACGAAAAATGCATTAGATTCAGGAGTACCGCGGGATGGCGCAAATTATGTGGTAGCATTGAATCTTGCAGGCAAGCTAACAGGGTAAGGAAGGTACTGGCGCAACAGAAATCTCCTGGACCCACTACCCTCCGCAAACCTGACAACACACTCACTTCCTCGCCAGAAAGAACGAGACGCGTCCTTATCGAGACTCACTTCCCTGGATGTGTCTTCACGCAGGTAATCGACTGGCAAGATGTAATTCAAACGCCATCAGACAACGGCATTACGCACGCAGAGTGATCACGTTGGAGAAACTCCAATGGGCCATCCGGAGCTTCCATCCTTTTAAGGCAGCTGGTCCCGATGGAGTGTTCCCCGCCTTACTACAATGGGGTAGAACCTCTGTCGCAATAAGACTGGTGCCATTAATGAGAGCGTGCCTGGCCTTTAGATACGTTCCCAAAGGATGGAGGGAAGTGAAAGTCATATTCATCCCTAAGCCAGGTAAGGGGGATTACACAAACGCCAAATCCCATCGACCAATCAGCCTGACCTCCTTTCTACTAAAGACTCTGGAAAGGCTGTGTGATAGGGAGTTCAGGGATGGCGCTCTAAAAACCATACCGCTACACGGTAACCAACATGCATACAGCTCGGGTAAGTCGACCGAATCCGCTCTTCATCTAGTGGTTGGCCAGATAGAGGAAGCGATTCATCAGAAAGGCACCTGCCTGGGCACCTTTATAGACATCGAAGGAGCCTTCGACCAAAACCAACTTTTCCAGCATCAGCCGCGCCCTCTCCAGACATGGAGTAGAGCAGGTACTAACGGACTGGATTACTAACACGTTAAGCAAACGAGTGTTTCGCCTTGAGGATGAGCGACAGCTGGCCATGATAGCCAGAGGCTGCCCCCAGGGAGGGGTGCTGTCCCCCCTTCTATGGAATCTGGTGATTAACGACCTTATCACCAAACTCAACGCGAACCACTATTACACAATAGGTTATGCAGACGACCTTGCAATCCTTGTTTCGGGGAAAGTAACGGGAACAATCTGCAACCTCACTCAGCAGGCACTACGTATCGTAGAAAGATGGTGCAGGGAATTCTACCTATTGGTGAACCCCACCAAAACTGAACTAGTTATGTTTACCCACAAACGAGCATTAGGCCCTTTCCGCCTACCAACACTGTTCGATACAGAACTTCAGTTAGCCGACGAAGTCAAGTACCTCGAGGGTTATTCTAGACAGTAAGTTAAACTGGAGTAGTCACTTAGACAACAAACTAAACAGGGCTTGCATCACCTTTTGGCAGTGCAAGAAATTGATAGGTAAGAAGTGAGGCCTATCCCCCAAAATTATACTATGGCTGTACACGGCGGTAATCCGCCCCATGATCACCTACGTGGCCGTGGTCTGGTGGCCCCGCACCAAGCTAGTCACAGCCTCCAATAAACTACAACGAATGCAAAGACTTGCCTGCATGGCGACCACGGGCTGCATGAGGACAACTCCGACTGCAGCAGTCGAAGCTATGCTGGGACTGCCGCCGCTCTACCTGTTTATACAGCAGGAAGCGACGATGGCGGCAGTACGCTTAAATTCACTGAATCTCTGGAGCAAGAGAGACACACTACACACCGCGCTGCTTGAGGGACTCAATAAAGAGTTCCCCATTACGAAAGCAATAAATGATCAGGTACCCAAACAATTCATCTTTGATATAAAATACAAAATCCAACTTCACGAGGATTGCCGATGCGAGGGGTTGCGCCCCGCAGAGCTGCGCATCTTCACAGATGGATCCAAAACAGGTAGTGGCACAGGTGCTGGAATCTTCTCGGAGGATTTCAACATACACATAGCCACACCATTGGGGGTCCATAATACAGTGTTCCAGGCCGAGTGCTTGGGTATTTCTCTGGCCGCCTCAGCCATCATGGCCAGGGAAGTTAAGGACCAATCGATACGCATACTCTCCGACAGCATGGCTGTCCTGCAAGCACTAAACAGTCGCACAGTTGACTCTGGGCTAATATACGAGTGCCACCAGCGCCTCAACCAGGTGGGTAGCCTCAACAACATAACCATTCAATGGATTAAAGGACACAGCGGTTCGCTAGGCAATGATGCAGCCAATGAACTTGCCAGAAGGGGGTCGAGCATGGCACCAGTGGGACCTGAACCCATCGTGCCGCTCCCCTTCGAGTACTTACGCACTCTGGTAAGGAAACGCACCAAAGATAAACATCTCAAGCTATGGTCGGACCAAGGTGAGTGCAGGCAGGCCAAGGAAGCACTTCCTACAATTGATGGTCGCCTCACAAAATGGGTTCTCCGACTAACTAAACTACAGCTGCGCACTGTTACAGCAGCTATAACAGGCCACGGGTCATTTAACAAACACCTGTTTGTCATAGGAGTCACAGACAGTCCGCTGTGCAGAGCCTGTATGGAGGACGACGAGACAGCAGCACATGTGCTACTAAACAGCCCAGTAGTCGCCACATACAGGGCAAAGTACTTCGGTAACCCAGGTACCCTCCGTGAGATGGTCAGTAACACCAAGGCGTTACTGGCCTTCCTTGAGGAGCTGGGGTGGATCGAATAATTGATTTCCCACCCGTACGCAAAATACGCGCATTGACGTGGAGTTGCGGACACCAGCCCATATTACCTATTACCCATTACCTATAGGAAGTACTGTTTGGTATTTTAATATTTTGAATAATAATCAAATAAGAATATATATTACCTATTACCATATTACCTATTACCCATTACCTATAGGAAGTACTGTTTGGTATTTTAATATTTTGAATAATAATCAAATAAGAATATATATTCGAAAAACATAAAATTAACTAGTCAAATCAATTCAAATAAATTAATCTTTATTGCAATCCATAATGTACACACACAGGTAGTAAATAATAATAAATAGAAACAATTATGGACTCTGTCAGGCACAGCAACATTTTAAATAAGTAGGAGAGAGTGCCATAATAATTGTCCTTATTACAAAATATTTAAATTATATCCTATCTATCTGTCAGTTATTGTTACACAAACATTTCAAGAATTATGAATAAAAACCACCTGTTTGTGTCAGTTTAACATTGTTTTATAAACATTGGCCACAATATGTTTGTTAATGAAAGGGAAAGATGAGGGACAATCATATCAACAAGCAGACTTCCCTCGTGTAATAACATGATGTGAAAAGAAACATTTAAATTAAGAAAGAATTTACCTCAAACCTATACCATTCAGTGTTGTTCCAGTGAGGGTTCAGCGACTTGCGACAGACATCAGTCTTGTGCGTGATACTTCCGAACTTTATCTCCACGAACGCGTCCGTAGTATCACTCGCCCGGTCCATTACCGGGAGGTTCCGCCCCGCTAATACCTTCACCTTTATCTTTCCAGGCATTTTCTCTTATTTACACCCACACTTAACACTTAAACAACAATTGAATAATCTAATACAACCACTACGACAACATTATACAGTCTATTAACACTTCTTTCACACCAGATTAGCACTTCCGAAACTCCCTAATCAGTCCGAAAACACAGCTGAATATCTTATCAGTACATTGATTTGAATAGATCACTGATATGTGATACGGTTATTTCAAGCCTGCAAACACTAGCAAAATTTTGTTTAATCCACATTATCACACGAAAAATAAGTTATTACAAATGAAAACATTATTTCGTTAAGATTTAACACACGAAATAGTCGCGCACCGTTTCACATTTAATTACGCGATTGTGTTATAAACACTGCACCTTGGAGCGCCCCTGCTGTATCTAAATGTTGTTCTAAAAGTGTTCTGTTGGTTTATTAATAGACAAAATGTGATATTTTATAAATAAATTCGGCGAGACGAACGACACGCGCAATCACAAGCTGTCAAACGAAATGTCAACAATGGGCGCGCGCGTTTGACGCCGGCGCCGTTTGGTTTCACGTTCCAATTAACAGTTAGACCACTGGTGTACATACCTATTTAACTAATAATAAAAAACATCTCTTATTAATCTATAAGATCTTTCAGAAATAAATAATAAATTATTATCTGGTACAAAAATTAATAAATGAGGATAACAAACTTGCTACTTGCTCACTTCAGATGTCGCTACTATCCAAAGCTGAAGAATTTGGCAGCTAGCTGTCACTATCCATACATTTTATGTAAATAAGCGACTTCTTTTACGCATAATTAATTAATATGCCCCGTTGCGCAGCTTTTGACTTCAAAAATACGGGGACCAATGTATTTGCCAAAGATGTTAAACGACGAAAACTGTGGAAGTAAGCTCTCGAAAAAAAATACGAAAACCCGATATTTCGTCGAGACTATGTGCTATCCTTTTGAAACCTGAAGTATTTTATGGGCAAAATTCGTCACGTCTTGCTCCCAAGAAAACTAAGTCTGTTTTCTTTACCTAAAGGCACTTGTGATGTGATATTATAGGTACCTTATTACAGAAGGTCCTCTACTCCGCCCTCTACTTACAATCTATATAGGACTTACTAATTATGAGTACACTAATTACATGCTGCCTATTATAAAGTAATTCCATGGTATTAAAAAGTACTCACTTATTCCATGCTCAAGCTGTCAATTCCTGTCTACAAACGTCCGTCCCTGTGCTTAGAATAACTCCCACAGAGAGCGAGAGGACACATTAAAAAGGACTTAAAGTTAAAAAAACCCAAAATAACCAACAAATTATAAAACATTCCTAATTTATTGACTTTTCCACTACAGCTGCTTTTTACCAGTGGTAGACGCTTCCCCTGTTTTTAGCTCGTCTTTTAATGGTACACTCCTTGTCACATACATACATATTTATCTAGTTTCGTTTGTGATCGAAACACACAAAAGTAAACATAAACAAAACAATGGCAGTTTGTAGACGGACAACTTTGTCATGCTGCCACCGAGCTTTCAGTTTTTAACCCCGTTGTGCTAGTAAAAATGTTGTAACACAAGACGTTTTGACGGTCGCGTTCATATGAAACGAGACGAACGGAAAACGTGCGTAGCGTAGCGTGTCAATTTGCTAAACAATTAATTTCCCTGACCGTACCTGCGCTGCGTACAATACAAAGGACACGCCTCTCTACTACTCTACATGGCCAGAAAAATAGTCAAGAAATAGTCGTCTCTAACTCTCTCTTTCTCTCCCCTAATCTCCATAAAAGACTATTTAGCTGGCAGAGGGGCATCCCTGAATCGAAAATTGTTATCCACAGACCCGCAATAATTTTGAACGGCCTATCAGATACCCCAGATCATGGGATAGACGAGAAAAACAATATCATCCCCACATTACGTGCAAGGGAGATATGTATACTTCTGCCAAATTACAGCTTTCTAGTACTAAGCGTCTCTAAGCTAAAGCGGGAACAAACAGGCAGACAGACGGACATGGCGAAACTGTAAGGGTTCATCTTTATTTTCTTATCTTGAATTGATCGACTATTTCTTGACTATTTTTTGACATCAAATTCAAAATAGAAAAACGTAAGCGTTCCGCGGTAATCAGGTGAGGATTGTAGGGAAAAAGGCTCACCACGTACCTAATCCTCGCCAAGACACCTTTATATCTCTGGAATCCCTTAATGACTATTTTCGAGATTTGGCATAGCTTTAAGACTATTTTTTGGAATTGAAACCAAGTCGATAGTCCAAGCGTCCAAGCCGTTTGTTTGTACTGAGGTGAGGATTGTGTGGAGACGTTCACCCCGCAATCCTCTCTAACTTATAGCTATAGCTTCGGAATCATCGTGTATTCCCGGTCGTCCCGCCGACTTCGTCCACCTAGTGGGACAAACGAGAATTTAAAAAAATAATACTCAAGTTGTTGTCTCTCAACTCAAGTCGTCCCACTCGGGATTTTAGAGGGACGAATGGGAATATGTTCTTAGATTAGTGCCATTCGTCCCCCTAAATAATATTGTGCAAATGTGAAATGTTAATCGTGTTGTTTTACAGTTTACTTTTCAAATTACTTGGTTGGATTTAATAATTATTTTGCAAAATAAATTGTTCTGTATAAATATTACATGGCTCGGGCGAGACGCACCGGCGATGCCGCTACTCAACGAAAGAGTGCCGATAACATTGTTACATTTGCGTGAACCCTATTGAACAATCAGTGCAAAATTATTTTGTGGGACCAATGGGACTAAAAACGAATTAATAAATTATTCCCGTTCGTCCCACCAACAAAATCAGTGGGACGATCGGGAAAAAAAATAACGAATTCCCGTTCGTCCCCCTAGGTGGACGAAGTCGTGGGGACGAACGGGAATACACGGGAATCATAATGCGACAATTTTTTTAACCTTGGTGACTATTTCTTGACTATTTTTTGGCGTTCTCAAAATTGATTTTTATGAACTTTTCAAATGTGAGGATTGTGTGGTGAAGGACACGTTGGAGTGGAGCAGAGCGTTGTAGTGGAAATAATATTTATTGAAAACTTTTAGCACACAAATGTGCAGAGGCGGTGGAGAGAAAGAGAGGAAGCCTACTTATCGCTACCAGTGTAGGACAGCGCCTGCAGGTACTAACATGCTGCTACGTCCTGCAGTACCGACGACGCAGCTGTACGTGTTCCGTTTGCACCACTCTACGAAGACATCGTAGAGTACATATGGGTGAAGACCAACTGGACCTTGAGGGCGGAGAAGTTGGAGGTGCGCCATAACACCAATTTCAAGTCGTTCGTAGTGCGTGTTCCGACTCACCATTTGGTGACCTTCCTCAAGGAAGAGTTTTGGCCGAAAGGTATGCTGTATCGGCGTTTCCGCGGTCGGCTACGTGACACCTCGCAGCGTAACACGACGCCGTCACTTCGTGTGCAGTAGTTTTTATGTAGATAATATGTATTAGTTTATAGTTAGGTATTGTTTTTATACTTATATATTTATTGTGTTTTTTCGGGCCTTAGTTGCCTGAAATAAAATATATTATTAATGCCATAGCCATTTTCTACCAGTCAACCTTTGGGGTTATTTATTTATTTATTAAAACTTTATGCACAAGTAAAAAAAATTATAACGTACGAAGGCGGACTTAATGCCTGAGGCATTTTCTACCAGTCGACCTTAGGGTGATGCAGAGAAGACACATGGCAGGTGCAACTTAAGGGTTAGATAACACGAAAATAACTATACAATACAAGAATACATACGTAGATACATACATATAAACAGAATAAACTTTGTCAGGAGAAATAACGATCGGTAGTGGGGAAATAACGATCGGTAGTGAAAAAATAACGATCAGTAGAGGAGAAAACGAATCCAGCAAAATATCAGCGCTGGGAGGTTTCTGCCAACTTCTTACGTATATGTTCACGTACCTTCAGTTTAAAAGGCAACCGACTGGTCGCTGTCCTGATGTTCCGAGGGAGCGCATTCCAAAGAAACAGCCTGGACAAAGAAAGAAGAGCGAATGAAACCAAAGCGATGAGAAGGACATCGAAGAAGACGATTGTTGGTGGAACGAAGATTTTTACTATGGGCAGAGCACAAGTATTGAATATGGGAAGTCAGTCAAGAAGGAGAAGTGGGTTTGTTGAGAATAGAGAACAACATAGACAGAGCCCTCACCTCTCTGCGCTGACGAATGGGTAACCATTTTAGAAGCACACGGTGTGCGGATACATGGTCATACTTACGAAGATTGAAAACGAATCGAATGCAATTATTGAGAAGTCGATCAAGTTTATTGTGGAGATCTGCATTCAGGTCATAGTAACACATCACCATAGTCAATTATGGGAAAGATTAAGGACTGTACAAGCATTGCCTTTAAAAAAAAAAAAAAATTTTTCAAGTATAAAGTAAAGTACAATTATGATTTAGATTAATTACAATCAGGGAAAATTTAATTCTAATTGTAATGTAGACCTGCCTGATCTAGGTTTATGAAAAACTTGTGTTTCAGGCCATCAATTTACATCAAACATTTAAAAAGAAGACAACAATAGATTTATTACTTAGCTAAATTAAAAAGAAGACATAATATTTTCAATGACTTAAAGAGTAACACTTTGGGTATATTATTTTTACAACTAGATTATGTAAGATATATTATGTATTAATAAATTAACAAAGAATATTAAAGTAGATAAAGTGGACACTATTATTGATTAGCTAAAGAAATAGGCTTACAATGGAGTAGGTAGATAGAGATATTATTTTAAAACTTCTAGTAGTTTTTCCGTGTCTGCGTAATTGAGTTTTGACAAATATTCCTGTACTAAAGTTACACCGATTATAACTTAAACTATAAATCTTTAGCACTCTGTTAAACTGGTTATACAAAAAATAAATAAAATCTATTGGCAAAAGCATGTTTAGTCTGAGAGTTAGCACAAACCAAATCTATTCTTCTCCTATCTGAAGGTACTGGGTTAAAATAGAGTTCAGTGTGTTGGAATAAAACTAAATTCAAAACAAATAATTGACGTACTGTTAGCACCTTACATGCCATATAAAGCAGGTGTGTAGGAAATCTAAATGGTCGAAAAGTAGCAACCTTTAAAACTGCTCTTTGGGCGCGTTCTAGGCGCAGTAAAATTGATTTAGCGGCACCACCTCAGGATGTTATGCAGTAGGTTATAATAGATTGACACAACGCCAAATAAACCTGTCTAATTAATTTAAAGTCAGCAATGTTACGTAAATTTTTAAAAATGTATATTGGTTTACGCACTCTGGTGCATAATAAATCGATGTGTTTGCGGAAATTCAGGTTCGTGTCAATCGTGACGCCTAGATATTTGATATGATCGATTTTAGCTAAAGTGGGACAAGTGCATGCAATGTCAGCAAGATGTAAATTACAATTGTTATGCGCATGAATGTTAAGACTATTAGTAAGCACTGGATTTGTGTTTCTCATTGCAAATAATAGGTACTTGGTTTTGTCTGTATTTAAAGTTAAGAGATTTTTATGAAGCCAATTAGACACAGCATTAAAACCATTCTGTGCTACCTCATATACCTCAGCCATTGATTTGCTGCGAACAGTAGAGCTGTGTCATCCGCATACGACATAATTACTCCATTTTGGAGTGTCAAATTGCAAAGGTCATTTATATAAATTAAAAACAAAGTAGGACCCAAAATACTGCCCTGTGGGATTCCATAACAGCTATTTTTAAGTTCAGAACTCATGCATTGACCTATTTTTACATACTGATGGCGGTCGGTAAGGTAATCAGATAATAGTTGCAATTGTATTCCCGTATTCCCAGCATTTCCAGCTTGTCTAAGAGCAAATTACAAGAAATTGTGTCAAAAGCCTTGGCAAGGTCTAAAAATATCCCTATAGTATGCATGCCGTTATCCAAGTTAGTGCTTTATAAAATTTGTCAGATGGTGAACAGCTTGGCTTGTTGATCTTTTAGGCCTAAAACCAAATTGATGCTCAGAGAGTAATTTACTACTTTCAAGATAGTTTACTAATCTACTGTTTATAATTTTTTCTAAAATCTTTGAGAGGCCAGTTAAAATTGAAATTGGCCTGTAGTTATAAAAACAATTTTTATCTCCTGCTTTAAACACAGGGGTGACAACGGCTTTTTTAAGCAAATTAGGAAATATGCCTTTTGTTAAACATAACTGATAAATGTGAGTCAAGGGAGGGGCAATGACGTATTTAAATCTTTTGAGTATGCTATTAGGTATGTCGTCACATCCTATGGCACAAATTTCCTTTAATCCATCTATTATACTTACAACCTCATTAACATCAGTATCTAATAAAACAAAAGAGTTTCGTGCTGCAAATGTCTTAGTATGGCTTTGAACGGAAAAACATCTATTGGATAATGTTTTGTTCTGCTAAGTTTTTTCCTACGTTAATAAAGAAGTTGTTAGCTTTATTTGCTGCTTCGGTAGGGCTTAGCTCAGAAGATAAAAGATCAAGCGCAGTTTCGGCATTTTTTACCGAAAAGTGAATTTATGAATTTCCATATAGGTAAGTTTACTGTTTTTACCCGCTTTCTTAAGCTGACTTCGATCATAATGGTTTTTCAGCATTTTCAACAGATTATTACAAAAATTCCTATATCGTTTGTAAGTAATTGACAGTAGTTCATTATTTTTTTGTGAAGTTTGTCTCTATGTCTGATACAGCGAACAAGTCCTGGCGTAATCCAAGGTTTAATATTACTATACTTTCTAGGTATCACTTTAGTAAATGTATTTTTCCTTATCGTAGATTGTAGCAAATCGACAAAATATTGTATAGAAACATTCGGATCATGTGAATTGTAAACGGGGTCAAAATTAATGCCGCGTAAGTCAGTTTCAAGACTCGTCATACTGAGTTTAGTAGAGCTGCGCATGCAGTTATTTCTAGGTGAGGATATTTGTAATGTTAGTAAAACAGCTTGATGATCGGTTAGTGACGAATTAGTAACCAATGTTTTGGATGGACTTTTCGATTTTATAAGGATATGGTCTATACAAGAGCCGCTCTGGTGGGTTGGGTGATAATGAGCTGGTAATAGTTCATGAAATGAGCAGATATTGAGGTAATTATGTGAATGAGTATCGATTTTTTCGGCAGCAATGTTTATGTTGATAATATCACCTATCAGTATGATATTTTTAAAAGAGGACAATTTTCCTAAGTTAATGGTGCCGATTCCCGTGTTCACAAACTAAACTAAATTTAAGTTCAGTGCATCTTTTTCTTTCTATTTCATTAAGAAAACGACAGAAGATAAAATATAGTTTAGTCCTGTCAAATTAATCAGCGCCTGTCACTACTCCATACAAGTTTAGACGTGATTAAAAACTTGCTTAATAAAATACGTCAATTTACGTCAAGTCCTGATTAATTATGGAGTAGTGACAGGCGCTGATTAATTTGACAGGACTAAACTATATTTTATCTTCTGTCCTTTTCTTAATGAAATAGAAAAAAAAAGATGCACTGAACTTAAATTTAGTTTAGTTAGTGAACAAGGGAATCGGGACCATTAAGCGAATCCAAAAACCCATCAATAGTTTGGGATGGAGACCTATAAATAGCTATAATTACTGTATCAGGAATAATTTTAATTACTAAGCAGTTGCAGTCTAGAAAATGGGGATCGTCTACTAATGTTCTTAAATTATTTTTAATATAAACCACTATGCCATCATTCTGGTTGAATGTTCTAACGCTTTTGTGAAGATTAAAGCCATCGAGAGATGGTTTACTGGCCGTTTGTTTGGATAACCAACATTCTGTTACAACGATAATGTCGCAGCCTATATCAAGATTTTCTAACAAAACTTGGAAACCGTTAAAATTTCGGGTTGTACTGCGTATATTTTGAGTAAGTAGAGTCAATGTTTTATCTCCAGTATATACTAAGTTTTTGCACTCCTCAACATTACAGATTTTAGCTTCAGACACGGAAAACCTATCCAGATCACAGATTAGCTGATTAGTCATAACAAAAAGTAAAAATATATAGAAGTTTACCTACTATCTATGTGCTTAATTAACTAGGTGGTCGGCGGCGATCCTAGGCGCCTTCATAGTCAACATAATTAATGTAATTGTCTACTGCATATATACGTGCTGGGCAATTTACATCACCAGTAGGATGATCATCTTTCCTCTTAAAACGTTTGCAGGTCGCACATTGAGGCAGATAACCTTTACTACTTTGATACTACGTGGATCGTAAAACACCCGTTTATGCGTGCTTCCTCGACCCGTCCAGGGCTTTCGACCTGGTCGCGTACGATGTTCTATGGAAAAAACTGGAGGACATTAATTTACCACATAAACTTGTAAGAGTTTTTAAATATTGGTATACGCACCAGATTAACAGCGTAAGATGGGCGGGAGCTATGTCAGAGCCATATAGGTTGGAGTGTGGCGTGAGGCAAGGCGGATTGACCTCCCCAACCCTTTTCAACCTCTACATGGACGCACTGATCGTTGCGCTCAGCAGTGCCCGTGTCGGCTGCCATGTTGATGTTTGCGTCAATAACCTTAGTTATGCTGACGACATGGTGCTGCTGAGCGCTGCTGGCTTGAGGAAGCTAATGCAAATCTGTGAGGAGTACGTGAGTGGGCATGGCCTTAAATATAATGTAACCAAAAGCCAGTGCATGGTCTTTGAGACGAGTAGTGCTAAATGCTCGCAAAGTATACCACCAGTTTTTCTTAATGGTGTTCCCCTAAACTGGGTGAAACAATTTAAATACTTAGGGCATGTGGTCACAGCTGGCCTCAGGGATCATGCTGACATCGAGCGGGAGCGGAGGGCCTTGTCAAAATAGCGAATATGTTGGCACGCAGGTTTGCACGCTGTTCTGATCAAGTCAAGATCACACTGTTTAAAGCATACTGCACTTCTTTGTACACGTGTAGCCTGTGGGCTAGCTATACACAGGCGAGTTACAGTGCCCTCCGCGTCCAGTACAACGCGTTCAGGGCGGTATTAGGGCTACCCCGCTTCTGCAGTGCCTCGGGCATGTTTGCTGAAGCGCGCACTGACTGTTTCCACACCACAATGCGCAAGCGGTGCGCGTCCTTGGTGCGCAGGGTGCGGGTCAGGTCCAATGCTGTCCTAGAGATGATTGCTGGACGTTTGTACTGCCCTTATATTGGGAAGTGTTGTAGTAGGCATATAGCCAGGTCGTGATATTTGATGTTTTATAAATTTGTTATTATTTTTACCCAAAATTTGCCCTAAACTTCTATTTTTATGTGTATTTTATATTATTAATTTCTCATTATTTTTTTTTTGTTATTTACTTTTGACATTGACCTGCTTATTTTAATTTGACATTGTATTTATAATTTGATGACATTCTATTTATTTTTATATTGTGACTTGTATTGTGTAATATGGGACCTGAAATAAATGGATTTTGATTTTTTTTTGTTTTTTGATTTTGATTTATTATTGCAGTCCTTGAAAGAATGACCTGTTTCGCCACAGAGGTTGCAGGTAGGGCTTGTTTCTCTGCAAAATTTGGCTGCGTGTCCGAACTGCTGGCAGTTAAAACACCTGGTCACAATAGTGAAATCTCTCACTGGACATGATGTCCAATTAATAAAAAATTCGGCCTTGGTCCATCATAATTTTCCTGATATTAGCAGGAACTTCCAATATATAATTACAAGTAGAACGATCTTTCTTTCCTGACTTATGGCTCAATTTTATACTTTCTAAAAAAGACTCACGGAATGTTCGGCAATTTATCTGTCAAGTTTTGGACGTAAATGCAATCAAATACCTCTTTTTCAGTTAGGGCTACGGGGACACCAATGACAGCAATCCTAGGACGACGTTTGTATGGTTCTTCAGCTGTAAGACCTGAGGCAACCAGCTTCTGTGAGCTTTTTAATTTATTGATATCGTCTTTATTATCCGTCCTAATGATGACACCTCCATTTCTAATTTTACGTGGACCACGAACATGGACCGTTAATTCCTCAGGTGAAATGATTTTTTGGACCAACGATTTGGTGTCGTCACTGGTTTTGGTTTTATCGCTGGGATATATAGCGACCGAACTGAGATTTTCGGGGCGAATAAATTTATCAGAGCCTGTCTTCACCATGTTAGCATAGGAAGAACCTTCTGGTTCGGTTTGGCTTAACTTCGTTTCCACGACTTCTTTGAACTGGCAAAGGGATTCTGCAACATTCTGCTGCACTTGAAGGCGCTGGATGGTTGTGTGCGCCTGGATGGACTTCTGCTTCAGGGATTGGTACAGCACGGCCATCTGAGACGTCCCATGGTTGACCTTTCGACAGAGATTGGTGACACGGAGTTTTTGGTCGGAATTCATTTTTCCGTCCGCCACAATTGAGCATATTTCGGTCAATATTGAGTCGATGGACCTGTGGCGGCATCTACAGCGCGCCACATACGAACTACGCATCACACTAACGTCACGCAAAAATCCTGCATCGCGCAAGCAGAGTTTACCGCGCAACTAGCATATATACAACATCCCGACATCAACCGTTGGCCAGTTGCCCACCAGACACGACACCCGTCTGGTCGGAGGATCCTCCCTTTTCTATGGAGGATGAGTGAACTTTACACCCTGTTCCTCATGCCTCTATAGACCCAAGCCATCTCTGAAGCTCCGCCGTAGAGACGACTTCAGTCGGTAATTCGTTCTCCGTGGCTGCTGGCGGCGAAGGTTCCGTTGTCTGGTTTTGATGGGCAGGCGATGGCGTCGGTGACTTCGTCGTACTATTTGACTGCGGCCGAAGGGGCTATCTCCTGGGTTAGACATACTACTAACACGGAAACGTTGATTATCTATAAGATATTTAGTTCATCTTTCACAACGAAAAAAGTTTTTAGTAACACTCTACACTTACACAATAAACTGACTCCGCAAATTATTGCAATAACATTATTCGTAATTACTTAAATCAATATCGTAATAATCAACACAAAAAAACACGTCTTCTTAGTCACGCGGCTACCAAGCGAATGATGATGGGAGAAGATTTCTCAATCGATAGAGCGACCGCAACGTTCCGGTGACTTTTTTACTAACAGTCGTCACCTGCTTTTGCCAGTCAAGACAAATGTCGACATGCAGACCAAGATCTTTAACATCGGAGCTAAACGGAATGACTGAGTTGTCAAAGATTACAGGTGGCAAAGATAAGCCATTCAGCTTCCTTATGCTGTCGGGGCTCCCTATTATAATAGCCTGACACTTGGTAGGGTTAACCGCCACTCCAAATGGATCAGACCAGTTTTTCATCACACCTAAATCCCGGTTTAGCTCGTCAATCGCATCAGAAATGTCATCAACACTTGCATGACAGTAAAGCTGCAAATCGTCGGCATAGAGATGATACGCAGCCCGAAGCTCGGTGGTAATGAGATTAATAAAAATGGAGAACAAAAGAGGAGATAATATACCGCCTTGAGGGACGCCAGCTGCAAGATCACACTAACTCGACGAAGAGTCTCCAGCATGAACAGACTGCTGACGCCCCCGAAGATAAGAGGAAAACCATTCCAATACCTCCACCTTGGTTATCCAATAGAATTTACTCTTAACATTATCCAATGGACAGATATACTACAGAGGAAGTCGCATTTATCTTTATGAAATCCAGCTATTGTATGGGTTTGCAGTAGAACAAGAACAAATCCTAACTAATATTATAAATGCGAAAGTGAGTTTGTTGGTTTATTTGTTTGTTACGGTTTCACGCTAAAACGGCTGAACGGATTTGGATGAAATTTGGCACATAGTTTGGCCATGACCTAGATTAGGACATATGATGCTTTTTATCTCGATATTCCGACGGAGTCGAGACCTATGCGGGTGAAACCGCGGGGCGCAGCTAGTAATATAATACAACAACAAATAATCATTGATCAATTCATTTTATTACACGATATTTGCAGTCTTATTTTCATAAACTATACACATCACTCGTTAACATTCATTCACAATATTTAGTATTATATTTTTAAACACAGAGGTTCACAGAACTAAATGGTATCTATAATGATTACTTTATACACATACAGTAAGATGGGCCGTTTAAATCATTACAGTCTATAGTTTTTTTTTTTTTGCTTTTAATTACACACATTTTTGTATGATAGTTGATAAGATTGCTTAAAAAATGTTGGTTATATTAGTGCAGGCAACACAAAACTAAAGATGATGACAACACATTACCCTAGCCTCGTAAGGCCCAACCCAAATTTAGGTCGATATATATTTTTATGATTAGATATATAATTTAAATGATTTTAAATAGTGTCTCGGGCCGGAGTGTCAAAATTTTTTTGTCATTAAATTAGGTCGTTGGGCCTTACGAGGCTATACATCAAGTTAATTCCGCAATTCCGCATTCGTAGTGATGTCAAATACGCCAGTAAATTTGCACCTTCCTTAGTTGAATGTAACGCAATCCCGCGGTTTTTAAACAGCCACATATTACTGTAAAATTATGACTTACAATATAGTGATAATAAATATGAGCTTAATTACTAGTTGAGCCTTGCTTAGGCTGACTTGGATGACATGATAGAAAAATACTATAGTTACAAGAAGATTTACAGCTTTGACGTCACAGACGCTCTATGTAAAAAAAAAAAAACGGAACACAAATAACATAGTTTCGCTTCAAAAACAAAAAATATACAAAAGCTATAATAAACTATTTATTTGTAACAAGTATGTTTATTTATAATGTATCAAGTAAATGTCTTTTATGAAATAGCGTATAATAATATTATAAAAAACTTCTGCGTGACCAGCAGTGCTTTTATTTATTGGGATTACTGTACCTGATATCTTGACTCTTATCTCAACTATATAAAGTTCACATTCAAATAAGGGCGTCATTTTAAAATGCTACGAATTCTTATAATAATGGCAAATAAAATATTACATAATCTAGCCTATCTCAGTCGCATTTCATACATATCTGGACACATCCCCAATTGAACCTCCCATCCAATGCATTCAAGCCGCGTTTAGATTCCCGTATCAAAAATATTCATAACAAAATAACTATCACCCCTAGAGGCTTGGCTGGGGTGTCCTTACATACAGCACTCTTATTTGACGAAATATTATTCAACCATCAAGCTAACCACACACCCCTACTATCTATAAGTCCAGCTTCTGAATGCAAAGCTGTTCAGAACCATTCGACAAGCTTCCGTGCCGAATCAAACATGAATACATACAGGGTTTAACCCATCACAGCGCCGTTATCTGTAGCACGCACAACATTGTACTTATGGGGGCATACAGCGGTACAGAAGTTGTATTTAAAGTTAATTTATAACATTTAAAACTTGTTTTCCTGAAAAAAGTAAAAAAAAAATTGGAACTTTGATTTTCAATATATCTGAAACGAAAACGTTTTTAAGTATGGTCCAGTACAAAAAAAAATATTACAATGACGGGGAGTACAAGTAACTGGGCTTTTAGACCCGTTATTCGGAAATAGGTGCGTTTATTTATTTAACAGTTTATGTACACATATATAAACAGACAAGAAGAAAGGAACAGAAAAATACGTACAAAGGTGGTTTACCTACATTTTTCTGGATGAATGTCACTGAGATGAGGTAGCGACTAGATTTTGAACGTTTTTAAATACGGATATTTGCCTCCAGGTAATTTTCAACACGGCAGCCTGTTGAATGACAGTGACTAGCTATGCCGATCAAGTTTGTGCTGTCAAATCTCAGATTTTCATAAAATAATCAGCCTATATGGTTCCTCTGCTGGGACTCAGGATCTCTTCTCTGTGAGGCTTAATGTCCAAGACAAAAAGCCTGAATCTCAGCACCCCAATTGAGTAAGACGTAACATACTTTGACCAGAATCCGAAGGATTTTGAAGGAAATTCCTAATCCATCGCTTTATAATCCTAATTGTGTTTTAAAAATTTGTTTACTCGACAGCGTAAATATCGCTATGAATGTTGCTGAATTGGCAACATGAAAGGAAATGTAAGTTTGTTACGCAAATACCCTGATTAATGGACAAGTGTTATACAATGAACCAACAATCAATTATATTATGATAATTGTTTGACAACAGATTATATTGCAGAAGTTTTCAGAAACCCGGAACACTGTTAAGCAAATGAGTCATCTTACTAATTTAATTCGTACTATGACGTCGATGTAGGATACAGTTTAGAAATACAAATGAACATAACATTAAATAAAGCAACTTGAATTGCATAAAACTACCAATGGCAATAGTTTCCAGTTAGAATGTAAATATTGCACAATTTATGTTTTATACATTTGTATTTTTGACACCTACAACTTATTGTTCCTCTGTCATTAAAGCTGATATCAGACGCTTCACTCGAGTGACTTAATTTTTGCTTCATTCCACATTCACACGATACTGAACAAATTACCTAGAAATGAATGTTTCACTTTTGATTCATATCTTTCTCTTCTTTTTTGATTCCGAATGAAAGGCAAAAAAAAGTGGGACGTCTGATATTAGCTTTACGAACACTCGCTCGCCAGCCTGCACATTAGCATTTGAGCTATAGCTGAAAATGTGTTACGCAATTTAGCTGTTAGTTAGGTCAAAACATTACCTTCTTTCTAGGGCAGTCGGGTAAAATCTAAACGATTAAATATTATAGTCATTGGTGCCGATTCCCTTGTTCACAAACTAAACTAAATTTAAGTTCAGTGCATCTTTTTCTTTCTATTTCATTAAGAAAAGGACAGAAGATACATTTTAGTTAAGTCCTGTCAAATTAATCAGCGCCTGTCACTACTCCATACAAGTTTAGACGTGATTAAAAACTTGCCTACTAAAATTACGTCAATTTTCGTCAAGTGCTGATTAATTTGACAGGACTAAACTAAAATGTATCGTCTGTCCTTTTCTTAATGAAATAGAAAGACAAAGATGCACTGAACTTAAATTTAGTTTAGTTTGTGAACAAGGGAATCGGCGCCATTGTCAATCCTGAGATTCTAATCTAATAAATAGACACTGAAATACTATTAATGTTGTAATAATAAATGCAAAGTTGTGCTATTTAAATGACAGAATACACATATTATAAAATGTATGCTTTCAATTAGAAACAATTTTGTGTAAATTTGAAATACATTACGGTTACAATATTGTTGGCACATCTATTAGATTACAATATCATGCTTACAAAAATTATGTGATTTGATGTCTTCGCAAATATATATATGCTTTACTGTGTGAGTGCATGAGTTACTTGATTTCTACAACTTAATTGCAGTAGTTTTCATTCTGCTATTTATTTTGGACACTTTTAAGCATTGGTCTTCTACTTTTACATCTGTTAAACCTCATAGATGGCTTCACTCTTGGACATACCATCCTATCGAACGCCCGTTTGTAGTTGGTTTATTCTTCAATTAGATGCTTTGGAATCGGTCAAGAATGAATGTTATAATATTGGATACACAGTCTCTGTGGTTAAAAAAAGATGTAGAAAACGTGACATCGACCTTATAAATATCAAGAAGTGGGAAGAGGAAAAAAAGTTAAAAAACTAAAATGAGATGGATATAACTAAAACATAAACAAAATGATATGGCTAGAAAGGGGCTGACTACCGAGATGACGACTAATCGAGAAGTATGGAAGAAAAATACATGTGCCGTCCACAAATAAATCAGGGTTTTCTGGCAGCACTGAGACGTCAAGTCAGGACCTGTCAAAAGTGTCAAAGCGTCTATATTTTCTTTGTTCTTGTCTATAAATGATGAACGAATGAATGAAACGAATGATGAACGTCATCATATATTATTCATTGTCGAAATGGAAGACCTCTTGTCAAAGTGGCGCCAACTGGTAGCGTGAATTTTCATTAAAACTCTCATTGGGATAAGGAGAATTATGACAAAATAGAGTTGGACAAGCCACATGCTCAGAGAGCAAGAAATAAAATGGACCAAAAATAAATCCATGGTGAACTTCCCGATACAATACCAAGAGGAAGAGAGGTAGACGTATTACACTGCCACTGGACCATAGATAACAATATTGCTACAACCAACCACACAGTAAACGAATTTAAGAATAATTGGAAATGGCGGTTATCCTTATGGACCGACATAAGACGTCTGGGTCATAGAATGGATAAATCCTTGTATTGTGTCTACATTTTCAGTAGCACCCTTCAAACAAGAACACCAAAAGCTTACATTTAATTACGAAGACTTTAAACTATTACTAATATCGGTGGGTAACTAGAATAAAATGTTAATTGAATTCATACATGCATATAAATATAGCCTAAAGTAAGGGGATAAAGCTGATTGCCGGGCAATTCCGGTTCCCGCGGTGTTTGCCCTTGTATCTTAAGCTTAAATTCCAATACATGGGGTTGATGCATTATATCTAACATTTTACCATACATAAGGCCATAACTAAAATTAACGATAAGCTTATAGCTTTAATACTACTTCAAATTTTTAGTTAAATTTTAAATACATTTAGATTGTGGATTTATAAGCAAAAATACGATTAATATATGTTATGTGACCCCTTATTTGTAGAACGCGTACTATTCGAGTTACGTTACTAAAACACTAAATACATAAGTAGCCATGTATGTTTATAGAGGAAGGTGGATGTTGGAACAGCTGGGTTTTATATTCAAAGCAAGTCAACTATTTAGGCACGCTTGCACATTGAGGTAGGTAGGAATGCTATAGAGATGGCATATTCTACTATAGGAAGACAAGTTATACAAATTTCTATCATATCGACACACGCATGACATAAAACATGTTGTTTCTTTTTAACTAATCAAGAGCTTTATATGAAAAGAGAGACATCTAAATGTTTGTCAAGGACTAAATTTGGCAACACTTTTAGGAGACGTCATAATCATGTCTATGCATGATCGGTCACCATGTTATGTGCCGAGTTTTGTAGTACTAAACTCGGCATTTAAGTAGATGTGCTGTCAAATGATTAATTGCTCTCCCTCTCTTGCACTCGCAGTTACAACCCTACGAAAGGCGGCCATATTAAGTGTAAGTAAAGCCATATTGTTGACGAGTATTATTACACCACAAATGCTTTAACATATTTTTAAGTGTAAACTGTCAAACTGACATTTTGAATTTTTGGTTTCGTCAGCCTCGAAAGATGGCGTTGTATATTTTTGGATTATTGCTGAATCGCGGTGTTAAGTTTTTCCGCGATTTCATAACACCCTTAGTATACTGTAAATAAATGTATCTCGTTTTGAGCTCGGGGTTTTCTTTAAACATATATACCTTGTAGGCTTCTCAGAACATTTAGGGAACAGTACACATTCCGTCCCTGTCATTTTCAAACGACTGACAGTAGATAAACAAAGTTTTAAATTCGTTTAGCACTAATACTAATTTGTGGTGCATGTGGGCCTTAGTATCTATGATTATGTCTAAAGATTATCATAGTGATGGCAATACAAACTATTTACATCAATAAATTCTGGTTTCAGTGTCAAATTTTTACTACTCACTTGCGGCTGACTGTCCGGTATGTACAAAACACCTGATTTCTTGCTCTAAATGGGACGACTCACAGAAACTTGGTTCTTTCTCTATAAACATTTATGGCCTACCATCCCATTTCCTTCACAAGAAAATGTTGACAGTCAAAATTCGATACTTGATATAAATTCTATCACAAATAAGGGGCGTGTACTTACAGAGTCTTGATTCAAAAAAGGATCTGACATCGATCTTCCTGGCTACCTGTTTATTTATCCTTGACTTTTTTAAGCATTTTTTCGATATCGTGGCTGCCTGTTGGGATGGGACGTTTGAGTTTATGCTTTGCTGATAACTTAGGTCTGTAACTTTTGACTGGGGTGTTATTGGGAACTGGGAACACATCTGGCCTCGAACGACCTCCCAGTCCGTCGTAGGAAATTTCCATTTCACGGGGAATGTTATCAACGGATGAGATCTCCATGCCGCTCTTTTTATGAAAGATACTGTGTTTTGTGCTGATAGCGTTTGATTTTTCTCCAATACGTTTCTTGGTTGCATTCTTGACAGCGTTTAGGTAAAGTTTCTCTGTTGGCTGGAAATATAGTAGAAGACTGATTTATTTGCAAATAAAAGTAAATTACGGAACTATACTATATTTGAAATCAGAATCTGAGATAATTATCAAGTTTTGGGACAATTATCTCAATGTCATACAAAACAAAGTTCAAATTCCATTGGAACCAAATGGTCTAAAGGACTTTTTTATAACATTTTAGCGACCCGCACCTGCTTTGGACGGTTTTTAACAATTGACGAAAGCATCGAGATTTTTGTTATTGCGAAGTTTATTAATATTATTTTATAAACGCCCTGGGTTCGATTCCCAGGGCGGGCAGTGTTATTGGGTTTTTCCATTAGGAATTTCTCAGTAGCAGCCCGGAGTCTGGATTTGTGCCCGGTTGATAGCAACAGGCACGCCCCCTATTACATGGGACTTAAACATAACTGGCGAAATGTGGGTGTACTATAGGTATACCTCTGTCCAACCCTTCGGGGAAACAAGGCGTGATGTTATGTTAAATTAATAGTATTAAACTTACTTTTGCTTTTTCAGGCAGTTTCAATGGCGCGCGTTGCAAGGCCGCTAGGGATAGCACATTGCCCTGTTTCAAGCTCAAGTATGGAGAGTCTGAGTTCTCTATGTTGTTCATCAATTCATTCTGAAAATTAAAAAAAATAATAAAGTTAAAGTTTTTTCCCAAAGAGCTAGGCAGAAACTACGGAACACCACATCCTTATATACTTCTTTTGCTTCGCCCACGTTCATACACGTCTCATAACTAACACGCTCTCATAACAGATAACACGCACCTGACTTTATGAAGGACATCTAAACAAATATAACATTTTTAAAATGTTTGTTGATATGTTTGCAAGAAGTAATCTCTGGAAGTACTGATCCGATTCCAAAAATCCTTTCACTGATTGAAACTTTCATTATTTCAGGGTGTCATAGGACATATTTTATTTTAAAACAAGAATTTTCTTGCGGACGATGTCGCGGGCAGAAGTTAGGTACCAATATGTCCATCCAGGGCGTCTCCTTCCCCTGATCCAGGCCATGATACGGAGCGAGAGGGCATGGGAAGCCGTCACCTCCTTTTGCGATGCAGAAGGAGGCAAAGTTCATGCCCTCACACCCCTAGCCGCCGCAGGAGACGCCCTGGGCGTTGGGAATTCCAGGCGGATTCCCGGCCACTGTAGGCGCGGGCTTGCGGACGGTGAGCAATGGGTAGCTCACCGTCCGGTAAGGACCAGGCCCGGGTCGACGGCGCGTTGTATTCCACGCGCGCCTCAAAGAGATGTCAGCACAAGTGTAGGGGTCCACTAGGGCTGATGCCTGCCGGGGTCGCGGGAAAGTCCGAAAGGGATACCGTGGCCCCTGGCAACACAGGCAACGGGAGGAACAAGGGTGGGTTTTAGTCAGTAAGAGTCTGACACACCCTCCCGCTCCGCCCAGAGCGGGAGAAGTTATGCGTTAAAGTGACATCCGTGTGGTAAATTCCTTTAGTTTATATGACCAAACCAACTAAGTACTAAGCCTAAAATCAAATCAAAAGCCATTTATTCAAACAAGGCTGAATTTCAGCACTTTTCGAACTTCATATTTACTTAAATTTATATCATTAATTCCTCAATCTATCATACCACAGCTATATCAGAGTATGAATATGGATAGTTCCAAGAGTATGCGAAGACCAAAGAAACGATGGATGAACTGCAGGCTTAGCACGAGCACCGTTTTGTCTACGGAAAAATAGAAAAAAAACCGGCTAAGTGCGAGTCGGTTCCGTACCATTATCTATAAAAACGGCAAAAAATCATGTCTGTTATATGGGAGCCCCGTAATATATTTATTGTATTGTTTTTTAGTATGTGTTGTTATAGCGGCAACAGAAATACATCATCTGCGAAAATTTCAACTGTCTAACTATCACGGTTCATGAGATACAGCCTGGTGACAGATGAACAGACAAACAGACAGACGGACAGCAGAGTCTTTGGGTACGGAACCCTAAAAATGACGTTCCGTGTAGAAAGTACGACAACAGCAAAGTAGAAAGAGTCCACTGCACTTTTTACGAAATTCACTCTTTTACATAATTCGACTTAGAATTCTTTGTTTTGTCATAGGATTTTTTTTCTGTTTGTTTCTCAATTTTTACTGTTATTATAACAATTTATATACTACAACAATTTTTCTCAGTGTCGAAGTACCGTATTTTGGAACAAAAAAATATTATAGTAATATTAGCCTTAACTATTTCCTTGGTAATGCCCTATTATCTAAATGATGTAAAATAAGATACAATAGCTTTGTTCTTCTATTAATTATCAAAGTTTTTCGTTCAAAACGCTCTCCTGTAAAATCATGATTTTGTAGATAACTGTACATATATAAATTGTGTCCGTCGAGTAAAAAAATGCAAATTGTCTTCACTGCCTTAGACAACTGTCAGTTGTCAGTGTGATTTTGATAGTTTGGGATAGAAAACTTTCTTCTGAAATAGTCTACATAAGAAAGTACCTAGACAAAGATCGTTAGAAACGAAAGACAAAATGACAGATTGCAGAAGGATTTCTACGGTGAGATGTCAAAAATGGAGTAACGAAATGTCACTTTGTATATAAAGAGCTGTCTATTCTTCGTAGAAATACAAAGCGTCATGCTAAGCCTACTGTGTGAAAGATGATATGGCTAGAAAGGAGGTGAATGCTGTGATGACGGATGATGGAGAAGAATGGATGAAAATGACGTGTTACGCCGACAGAATAGGGATAACAGCAAGAGGATACTGATGCTTCCATCTTCTGTTCTTAGTACATCCACGCTCAATGTTCTTGATACTTCGCGAGCCAGTCTTACCTGTTTCCAGTACAGCTTGACATTAGCCCTGATGTTATCAGAGAACTCTCTTTCATTTTCCCTTTCTTTTTTCTCCTCATTCTTCATTCTTATAATAGCTTTAATTTTTCTTTTCATTTCGTTGTATCTTTTCTGCTTTCTCTCCTCATCATCTTTTTCATTCGTTGCCTGATTCATCCTCGTGGCTTTAGAGCATAACACGTTGAGCCACGCCGCTTTTTTCTTTCGTTCCAAATCTTTAATATCACCATCTATGCAATCATTCGTCCCCCTATCATTTTCCGTCTGCGCCAATGAACAATGTATTATAATAATTAAACAATGCATTTATCTTAAATATCATGGTTAGCGTCAGATAAGATGATGTTGTTGAATCGTTGCTTATAACATGCGCTATTTACGAAGCTTTGGATGACTCAATAAGCGAATTGGTGCGAAGCGATAAGCAGTGTTTTTTGTCGTTTTTTTCGGCTTTTTTAAATCAGCTGCGGTTTCAAAGGAGGCTATATAGGTGACAACACTCTTTAAAGCAGCCATGTGGCTGCATGGCCAACTGAGTATTATCCTGCGGCCCGAATCAATTTTGAAACAGCCAGAAAATGCGGCCCGCGAGCGTGTTAAAAACCGTTTTTGAAAACGCGCGCGCTGCAATAAGTCCATAAAAGTATCACGACCGTTTTCGACGAAAAAGTACTACTACTTTTCTTCGTTAAGACGCTGACAATACCTAAACCACGGTCACTGTCAGATTGCATAGAAAAGAAAGAGAAGCGCGACGACAAAACGCTTGTAATTTATTGCAAAATATGAAGTAATTATTTATTTACTCAGAATTGAGTTGAGTAATCGAAAATAAAAAACAACCAAGTTCTGCATTAGAATAAGACGTACTTGTTATTAATTAAATACGTAATTTATGTTGATATTTAATACAGATATTTTGGATTAGAACTCAAGGTAAGAGGTTAGTTTAACGTTAGTTTGTATCGAGATTTTTTTTTCAAAACGTGTTTTAGTGACAACCAAGTTCTGGGAAATATGTTCAAAATTGACATATATTTTTTCCGCTACCACAAACTATACAGATTTGGCAATATTTTTTCTTAAGCGAAGCCTATTTTGGCCAATTGAGTCTTGTCAGCGCCTTAAGTTTTTCAGTAGTTTGTCTTCTTTAAGATTCGGTTTTGTAACCCACTTTGTCTACGGTCTTCATGCTTTTGGCCCACCACTGACTTTTGAGTGTGACACGGCTGCGTTAGAGCGTTGCTTATCAACAATTCTGATATCCAGTTGAGTGTTCTCACTTTCTGATGTGGAAGGCGAAGAACCGGGAGCCAAACTTGGATGGACCTATATCCAGCATTGAACTGCTATGTACTAGCTTGGTTGATGGATTGAGAACAGGCAGCTAGGTTATATGTCCTGACTGGCTATGTTCATATAATTGCATGAGATAAAATCTAGGGAGCAGTGGTGGCCTAGGGGTAACGACCGCGACTTACGAGTTGTAGGTCGTAGGTTCGAACCCAGACAGACGCTCTACTTTGTGTAAATTATTTTTTTTTTTCCCTTCACCGTTTTGAGAGCAGTGGTGCCAAAACATTCAAAGACATGTGTCATCTACCAACCCGCACTGGGCCCGCGTGGTAGATTACGGCTAGCTCCCTCTCACCGAGAGGAGGCCTGTGTCCCAGCAGTGGGAACATTATAGGCTGATTATGCATGCATGATTATGCAAAATCAATTATTGGCAATGAAACTTACGAAGCTAGAGTTGGGGTCTGTGATGACACGTGGGTCTTCGATCGCTGGCGGCGACGTCGGGTAGTCGTTGAGAATGCGATGCTCTTCGGCCCTGTGTTGGACCACTTGCCTATTTAGTTCGGCGAGGTCTGAATCCGTTTTTAGGATATCATATTTTGTCTGCGCTTGGTGGAGTTCGTCTTCTAGATTCCTGGAAGGGAGTAGGGTGTTATTTTTACAGTTTTAGAAGTTAAAATAGATTATAATCTATTGAAACGATAGTAAAATCTGATAAAAGTAGCTGGAGACAAGAAATCTAGCAGATAATTTCATATAAATTAAAATAGAGCCTTTCCGACACTAAGGCTGAGGTATTCAAAGCGTGCTTAAACTTGAAAGTTGAGCACAGAAAGCGTTTGATACGTTTGCAAATATTCCTGCGAATGGGATCAAGTGTTTCTTACGAATATGAATATTAACTTCAGAAGTTAATAGTAAACTTAGTTGTATAATAATTGTATACTTATATACATTTTAATATTTCGAACTAATAAAGTCTTAATGATTTTAAGATAAGAATAAGATTCATATTCGCATGAAAAGCTGGATTTATTAGGCTTAAATAAAGTGTAATAACGCTTTTTAGATCACAGTCTGAAATATCAAACTTGCAATAAAACTGGCTACTGAAGAATCTGCATAGGGCCTTGTCCATTAAATACTCACATAATTTTGCCCTGCAGATCACCGACCTTCTTCTTCTCTAGGGCAAGCTGTTGTTTTGCAGCGTGCAATCTGTCTCGAGACTCATTCTTCTTAGCCTCCGAGTCACATAGAGCTCTACAAACAAGATTTAATAATAAATACGTTATAGACTGGCATGAATTTCAATAAACTTTATTATTAACCCTTTGACCACCACGTCAAAAATGCAAAAAGGTGCCCTCGGCGCCAAGCTACGAATTATTCCTTAAAATCGTGGCGTGCTGGGCACATTTTGCTCTGTCATCTATACATCACTGTGGCGGTCAAAAGGTTAAGTGCAGTGTCATAATCGAAACGTTTTGATGGATGGAGAGGAAAGAGAGACTAAAGAATAAATGGATGGATTGTGTTTTATAGATAAAATACTCTTTATTACGTCAATCTGTCTAGCCTTTTCCGAACTATGTTGGTGTCAGCTTCCAGTCTAACCGGAAGCAGCTGAACCTCTGACCTCCACAACCCAGTTACTGGGTAACATGATACCCCTTGGGAAGACTGGTTGTCAGACTTTCGGGCACCTGACGACCCCTAATGACTGTTAAAGATCCACAAATGACAGCCGGGCCATGAAACGACAAACATGGGACAAGCGCAGGCAAAACAAGAGATTTCTGAACTAGTTTAATTAATATGACAGTGTTACCTTTTAAGAGCAGTGGCGAACGTAGCGATAGTTCGCACATCGGTGTAGCTATGAAGCATTTGCTCCACATCATCACTTGTGGCGTTCAGCACTTTTTGCAGACTGAAACACAAAGAATCTGTTAGTATGTTAGGATAAAAAATTGGCCTAGTGCGTACCTTCCCGCGACCCCAGCAGGAAGGGTTCCGCTTGGGACGAATTTATTCCAAAAACAAACTTAACATTGTATTTGAAAAACCTGTTCTCCCATACATCGATATATGCCACGGTCAATTCTCCAACTGCAAATTTAATTTGGTCGACTATAACTCGTTAACTTGTAAAGCCTACTTAGCCGTGACAGTTTTCCTTTTAATTTCATTATATGTATTGCTGCCATGAATTTTATCACATCTCCATAAACAACCATTTAGCTGGCAGGGGGGCATGTTAGAGTAGAGTGTCCCCCCACCGGACTTTAACAAAAATTAGCACTTCAATGCTTAATATAACGCAAGTGGAACCTTGAATCGAAAAGTGGTGTTCACAGACCTGCAATATTTTTGAACGGCCTATCCAACCATACCCACACCATGGGGTAGACGAGAAAAAAAATATCATCCCCACATTACGTGCTAGGGAGGTACGTTAAAAAAAGGATTTTATTTTAGCACTTTGTCAGCGTGATTAACCAGCGTGTGTATACCTATGCTAAATTACAGCTTTCTAGCACTAAGCGTATCTGAGCTACAGTGGGGTCAGACAGACAGACAGACGGACATGGCGAAACTATAAGGGTTTCTTGTTTACTACGAAACCATAAAAAAGGTTATGGAACTACTAAATAGGCTATAGGTAAGTTCATAAATAGGCTATAAATACTAATTAGGCTTAGGTTATTAAGCTTTCATCATTCCAGCCGAAAGACGTCCACTGCTGGACATAGGCCTCCCCCAATATTGGGGAGGTTTGCCATAATCGCCACGCTTAGCAGGCGGGTTGGCGATCGCAGTATGGTGTTAAAATGCATAGAGAACGCTGCTGCCCATTCTCTAGTAAGTCCCTTAGTCGCCTTTTACGACACCCATGGGAAGAAATGGGATGGTGCTATTCTTTACGTCCGACACCACACGGAACTATTATATTAAGCTTTTGTCTAAAATAAATATACAAGGTGAAACACACAACATTCGCATCAATTGGGGTATTTGAAAAGACATCGCAATTGGCGTGCCGTATGAACTTTAGTTAACAACACCAGTATCAATAAAAGCCCCTTTAAACTCTTTCGGAATCACAGGCTAAAATAAAATTACTTAATTATTTTTATGGATGGCATTAATATTTAAATCTAAAATGTGCATTAAAAGCAATAACAAAGTAGAGACTGCTTTCTCGAATCAGGGACAAGTCTCTAATTGTAGTTCTAATTGGTTGAATACAATCACGTCAACCGATCTAATAAGTCAGTAAAAAGATTTTATCAAAAAAGCTTTCAGAAAATAACACACCAATGAAATGAAATGATTTTTTTTATTCTGTAAATAGGATATCAGAATCACTTCTACACGTCATATTAAATAAAATATTTAAAAAATTGCTAGATGGAGTCGACATTTCCTATCTGACTACCCCTGTGAAAAAATGACGAAACAAACTCAGTCTCTTTTTTAGGTTCAGACATAATCTTGGTCAGATCATGTGAGGACCATGTAGAACCATGTCTGAAATGGTCTTTTGAGAAAAGAACCACACAAATTTGAGTGGACCTGTCCAGTCAGTGCAAAAAAAAATAACCGGAAATATGGTGTAACTTTTGTTTCTGGGATATCTTACAAAAAATAAAGTTCCACAGATAATAATGCAACAAGCATTATTATCTATTGAACTTTATTTTTTGTTTTCAGTTGTGTTTTTGCAGTCGGGTTTTTAGTTTTTTTTTAAATAATCTGCCTCGTTGGTCTAGTGGTCTCAAGCGCTACTGCTGAGCATGAGGTCCTGGGTTCGATTCCCGGGTTGGACAAAGTGTTATTGGGTTTTTCTATCTGGAATTTCTCAGTAGCAGCCCAGAGTCTGGATTTGTGCCCGGTTGATGGCAATAGGCTCGCGCCTTATTTATTACATGCGACTTAAATATAACTGGCGAAACTACTGGTACACCTCCAAGCCTTCCGGGAAACAAGGCGTGATGTTGATAAATAATAAATGATTTTTATTTCTGTAAAAAGGTTTTTACAAACACTTTTACACGTCAATCACATTTTTAAAATAAAGCTAGATGAGGTCGGCGTTTCCTATCTGACTACTCTGAGAAGAAAGGCCGAAACAAACTCAGAGGTCACAGTCTTTTTTAAAGTCCAGACATAATCTTGGTCAGATCATGTGAAGGTCATGTAGATTGGTGTCTGAAATGGTCTTTTTGAGGAAAGAACCACACAGATTTGAGTGGACCTGTCCAGTCAGTGCACACATTTGTCAGTAATCATGCACCTCAACTCAGAACTTAAGGAGCCCAACGATGCGACGAACAATACCAAAGAAAGAACATTTGGGTAGGCCGCATAAATTACTCAAACTGCCAGACCATGATTAATGCTAAATGAGAAAAAAAAAAACAATGACCCACATAGTCTTCACATTCACAATAATTGAAAACAATATGACACTTTACAAGTAAATATTCATGTCATTTTATATATGAAATTCATCAATGCCGATGTGTATAGAGAACCTTGTAGGTTGGCGATTGAAATGGTCTTTTGAGGAAAGAACCACAGAGATTTGAGTGGATCTGTCCAGTAAGTGCATGCATTTGTCAGTAATTGTGTAGCTCAACATTATAGTATGTAAATAATTTGCTTTATTTCAAGCTTTTTAGTTTATTAGGAATAGACTCATTGCTAGCTTGTATTTGATATCAATACTGTTGTAATTTATTTAAAAAAACCTATTTTTTTTTTGTATTTGCAGATGAAATATTTTTTTTATTTTATTTCTTTATTTGATTATATTTCTATAAGTAGGCTTGTACAAACACTTTTACATGCCACATATAAATATTATATAGTCACTCTCCTACAATCTAACAACACCTAATATGTTCAAATTGGAGGGATTTGAACATATGAGGTGTCTGGGGTAGATGAATAAAACACAGTCTAAATTAAAAACTACTTACCCATTCAAGGTCTGCAGATTCTTCTTCAGTGCCTCATTCTCATCCTTAACTCTTTGCATATCTTTGTTCTGAATGTTGAGGAACTCCAATTGTTCTCGAAGAGCTAAGACTTTAGAGTCAAAGCTGACCAGACGCTTCTCATATGATTTTAGAAGATCACTGTAAATATTTGGTTTGTTTTAAACAAATGTTGAGTTATACCTCTTTATCACCTACAATAAGGAAAGTTTCAGTATTTATGTCACAAAACATAGGAAATTAGATTTCAGAAGTGCAGTCTAACATTGACCTCCCAATTAAAACTCCCATTACTAGCAAAGACTAAACATGTAGTTTAATCTTTTTTTAAAATAGATTTGACTAGCATTTAATCAAAAATCAAAATATTTTAATTTCAGAAGCTAGATGTACGGTTCCAATTGGTCATTTCCTATGGAAAAGAGCCGGCAAAAAAACTCCACGGTAACTCTCTTTAAAAAATAATGAGCTTTTACAATGTTTTCAAATAACAGTGTTAATAGGTATCAGAGGACAGTGTAGGCCTGTCAAGAAGTACCAGGTACTTAACAAAAAATAAATGGTATACAAATCTAGCCTAATAAGCCTACAATTACACACAACATTAACACACACACACATCATCTAATGGCAACTCTTGTAGAATTAACAGTTATGTAGCTAATCTGAATGATTCTAGAGGCTTTTATGGCCTTGCCTGCTGATAAGGTTGTTGCTGAGAATCAAGCTCAATGAATGAAATCAAAATATTTTATTTCACATAAACCATGGGCATTTATGAAAAGTCAGAAGCTAGGCGCACGGTTCCAATTGGTCGTTTCCTATGTAGAAGCGCTAGCTAGAAAGAGCTAGCTAGAAACTCCACAGTTACTCTTTTAAAAATAATATGGAATAATGTAGTAACGCAATTGGAAAACTCATTTCCAGTAGCTTTTGGCTGATATGATTATGATGATTTAAGTATAATAGTGGACTGCTGCAGGCTTTGAAGATGATGATGCCAGCTAGAATAAATACATATCTGAACACAAAACACGTTTTGATGTTATAACAAAACTTACTCCTGCCTCTTCAGATCAGCGTTAGCAATAGCCAGTTTATCCTCTTTCTCCTTATACTTGACTCTCTGCTGGCGCAACTGCAACTGAGCATCGTCTAGCCTCGACTGCAACGTAGCAGCATCTTCACTGCTGTTCTCGTTGGAAACCGTCGGGTACAGACGAAACATGCACTTATCCGTCACTTTGTTCCTGCATTGTGGACACGTTTTTGATCTGAAAGAGCGCTTGGGTTTTAATAAATGAGATATGGAATGAGAACATGGTCAGTGTTGTACCTGAATGATAAGGCAGATGAGTTATGTCATCATTGAAATACTAGTGCTGTGACATTCTGGCTACTCATTAGTGATTTGAGTTTGTAAGTAGCGATGAAACGATACGGCTATCACGATCCCAATACGAATGACGTAATGTCATTATTAAATGTATTATCAACTAGATGCGCCCCGCGGTTTCACCCGCATAAGTTTTGACCCCGTGGGTATATCGGGATAAAAAGTATCCTATGTGTTATTTCTGGTTATAAACTATCTGTGTGCCAAATTTCATTAAAATCCGTTCAGTACGTTTTGCGTGAAAGAGATGTCCATCCATACTTACAAACTTTCGCATTTATAATATTAATAAAGTAGGGCAAATACGATAACGAATTACGATATGAATGCATTTCGATTTTTGTTTAACCTATTGACCGCCACGTCAAAAAAGCATGTTAAACACGTGCCCTCGGCGCCAAGCTACGAATTATTCCTTAAAATCTGTCATGTAGTCGTGACCGTGGCGTGCTGGGCACATCTTGGTCTGACATGACATGACTGTGGCGGTCAACAGGTTAATAGCATTTTATTGAATTTATTTGAAGCTTTGTTCGTATTACTTTGTAGGTATGTTAATATACCTATCAATATCAAGACTTACTAAACCAAAAAATAAATTACGCATTTTTAATTTCAGTTTATTTAATTTTATAATTTAGTTTGTACTTTTTTAATTGTTTTATTTACTTTAAGACGCTGACAACAGCTAAACCGCGGTCACTATCGGGCTGCATTCAAAAGAAAGAGAAGCGCAATGACACAACGCTTGTAATGTATTGCAAAATATGAAGCAATTATCTATTTACTCAAAATTGGTAGGTAATCGGAAAATAAAAAACAGCCAAGTTCCGCATTCCAATAAGACGTCTTTGTTATTAATTAAATACGTAACGCACGTTGATATTTAGGTAATACAGATATTTTGGATTAGAACTCGAAGGTAAGGTTAGTTTACCATTAATTTGTATCGAGATTTTTTTTTCTAAACGTTTTTGGTAACAACCAAGTTCTGAGAAATATGTTTAAAATTAACATATATTTTCCGCTAGCACAGACTATACAGATCTGATATTTTTTTTTCATAAGACAAACCTACTTTGGTCATTTGCCTCTTGTCAGCGCCTTAAGTAACAATCTTATCTACATCTAATATATAATAAATTAATTATAATCGTAGTTTATTATAGACAAATTCTTATTGAGAATACACAACATTTTAAAGTTTTTTCCCTTAAAACAAATTGTCTCATCAGCCCTGCTGTGGAGAATAGTATTTCAGGTATCACCGTTGCAAGTTTAAGGGATAACAATTTAAATACGGATAGTATTTAAATATTTAACCCTTTCAAATTTAGATACTGTGAAGCTTTATTGTGCCAATAGTCAGGGACGCTTGCGTCCATCTCTAAAATGTAGTCTTCAGATAGTTCAGAAATTGACGCGTTATGCGTTTCATTTCAGTCGAAACTGTTAAAAATATTAGTAAAGAATGAATCGTGAATGTTTACGATAGCGAATGATCGTAAAAATTTATGATAATCGCCAATATACGATGATCGTATCAGTATCGTAGCATCACTATTTGTTGACATTACTTTTGAGTAGCATTTTGGGCAAGAAAAGAAGGTAAATAATCTTCTTTCATTGGTGAACACCAAAGCTGGTCCTTGCCAGGGCCGGGTTGAAAGTGGCTCTGGCCCCGGGCCACCAAAACTGGGGTCTCTAAAATTTGTTTTTTTTTTATATAAAAAATAAATTCACATTCACAAGGAACCTCTTTTCGATGATGAATATTATAAAAAATAGACTTCGGACTGAAGTGACAAAAACTACATATCAAAGTTATTCCTACTGAGTATAAAAGTTTCGGATTTACTCCAAGAACTGGATTTCACCAAAATTATCAATAAGTTTTCGACAAAAAATACATGCAAAGTTCCATTTGTCTAACATTTCCTTATTTTTTTTCTTTTGTATATTTTTAGTATAAATGATTGAAAAATGTTTATTATTTTTTTCAACCATACCAAAAATGTTTTAAGGCTTCCGCTTCTTGGTTGCCCCAGGGCCTCCACACCTATAAATTCTGCCCTGGTCTCTGATGTTGCATTGTTGATTAACAGAATTATGATAATAACTATTAACAAAGAGATGCTACAACCTACGCTGTGACATGATAGTAACATACTCAGATGTCTATTTGCCAAACCAGTCACTAGACTTGGCAAGAAGACATCTGAGTATCTTCTTGTCTATCTAAAGTAGTACAGAACATGGTTAACATTAATACATTCGCATTAACATAAGTAACAGCCTATTGAATATGTTTTTACTGTCCTGATTCAGGTCAATGTAAGAATGATAGGCAAAGAATTGAGGAATAAATTATGGAGAACCACTTAGACTTCGCACTGGGTCCATGTCGTGGCTTATGGCCCACTCCCTCTCACAGAAAGAGAAGGTCTGTGCCCCAGCAGTGGGAACATTATAGGCTGATTATGCTTCAACTTCAAGCATGCATTCTTCTAGAAGTGGAAAGTAATATGCTGTGTTGTTTAATGCATAACATATTTTTAGTATTGCATACTATCATTTGCATTCACACCAGAACATATAATTACAATGTACCAAGGACAAAGGAATTAAATAGATTGAATTTAGAAGACATTGTAGTCAGATTATGATAATATTTCTTGATATTATGCTTGCTAATGCTTGTTTTAACAAAGCTAATTATGTGAACCACAAAGGTTAAGCAAAACCCATACATAAAGTAATAGACAAAAAGAAGGATTTTATAGAAGAAGTAGATAGAGAATAATCTTCGCCAGCGAACAGCCATAAGAAAAAAAGGTTCAAATGATTTTCTAAACAATAGAATTAGTAAATACCTTTCGATCCATTGTGCGAGGCAGTGGTGATGGAATATGTGGCCACATTTAATCACATATATGTTCTCAGCTTGATTTACAAGATCGCTGCATATAGTACACAGAATATTCATCTGAAATAGGTTTAATTTAATATTTTTTTCAGGTTATGTTTTGGTTCCACAATTTTTGGCGCAAAGCCGAGTAAATTCGATTTTATTAGAAGAGTTTAGGTGAAGTTTTGGATAATAAATATGAAAAAATATATTCTTACCTTGAATTTTACTAAACGTAGCGGATACTTCCGTTAATCCTTACAAATATGTCGGAGACATTCTACCTCTACCTACATTTTAAAACGACATCACTTATTTTATTGATACCATTACATGAACAATTATATTATTTTAAGAACATCAAACAAATATAAATAGGTATATTTTTAAAGATTTCAGTCTAAAACAATAATAATAGAAAACAAATACATTATAAGGAAATCCTGTAAAATGTCAGACGAATCTATTCAATCTGTGGTATAGATAGTGTTGTTAGAGACTATTTTTAAATCGATCGATTAACCTTACGACCTCTTTGGTCTAGTGGCAGAGAGTAGGTAGACAACATGGGGCGAAATAAATAAATAAACATCCAGTTATTAATATTTTTATAAGTTTGATTTTATTATTGAGGATCTAAATCTCGAAATGGTGGTGAAATAAAGGAGAGGCACTAAAATAGCTTTCAGCATAGCTATTCACAACCGTTCGACAGGCTTCGGAGTCAATAATTTCACATTCTCGGTTACCTGATTTGCCTAGACAGCAAATAACCGCCGGAAGGATTATGGTCGACTATTTCGCGTTTCTCGAGAACTAGTGAAAAATAATTTTAATTTCGGAAGTCGATGTCTTTGGATCTATATTTTAGTTTTTTGCCACCGACTTCTGAAATTAAAGTTATTTTTCACTTTGTAGTGTTTTTTTGGAAGTCAATTGTTTTTATTTGTAAAATTGTATTATTTTTCACTTTTTAGTGGGTCACTTTGTAATTATTATATAAGTTACCCCCAAATCAACCCTAACCCCCCAAACACCTAATGCCAACATTTCATCACCTTTTAGAAAATATTGCTATTCCATCCAGGGACATTAATTGTTGATTTCTCCTGGTTCCACTTCACCATATGCATTGTGCACGTTGCACATTGCAGGAACATAAATTGCTTAGCAACCATATTAAATCAGGTACCTAATCGAATCGCAACGCGTGAAAAACTTATTATTAAGTAGTTCCGGTGGGGATCTGTGGTCTTCATCATCAGTTCCACCTCACCAAATAGTGCTTTCCGAGAGCAAATTTACGTATAAAAAATATCCAAATCACTATGGGTGTGCCTATAAAATCTGAGGATTTCCCTCGATTACCATGAGATCCCCTCATTAGATTCTGACTTGGTGACATCTCGAGAGCATACCCTTTCAAAGAAAAAAATAATTGTCAAAATCGTTCCCCATTTGACAGGAGAAATCGGTGAACATACATACTAGGTAATTTTCTTCTTATATGTGCAATTATTATGACGGCTCCTTACAAATACATACAATCTTCTTTGTTCTTAACTTAAGGCGCTGACAAGACCCAATTGACCAAAATAGGCTTCTCTTAAGAAAAAAATTGCCAAATCTGTATAGTTTGTGGTAGCGGAAAAAATATATGTTAATTTTGAACATATTTCCCAGAACTTGGTTGCTACCAAAACACGTTTTGAAAAAAAATCTCGATACAAACTAACGTTAAACTAACCTCTTACCTTCAGTTCTAATCCAAAATATCTGTACTAAATATCAACATACGTTACGTATTTAATTAATAACAAGAACTTCTTATTTGAATGCAGAACTTCGTTGTTTTTTATTTTCGATTACTCAACTCAATTTTGAGTAAATAGATAATTACTTCATATTTTAAATAAATTACAAGCGTTGGGTCATTGCGCTTCTCTTTCTTTTCTATGCAATCTAACAGTGACCGCGGTTTAGGTGTTGTCAGCGTCTTAAGTTTCTGTGATGACAGTTAAATAGAGATTGAAAGTCCCCATCAAACTTTTGCTGAAGGGAAAATATATACACAAACCAAAACGTCATCTGTGTATATATTTTATTAATTTATGGTTTTGTTGTTTTTTTTCAAAAAGTACTGATTCAATTTAGATAAAATTTATGTGGGACCACTTCTGAAGTATGACCTACCAAACAAAAAAAGAATCATCAAAATCAATTCACGGAGTAATCGCGTAACAAACACCCGGTTATATGTATATTCGATGGTCTTGATTCTAGACCATCGAATATATACCCGGGTTGACCGTTGACGGGTAGGTACATAAGGCCTAGCTATATCGTGCAGATATATGAATTCTGGGGCTTTGAAGATGGACATTAATAAAAATAACACAGAATGAAGACATAAGTTTAATTACGTTTCATAATATATGTCTTTTAAGAAGAAGATATTGGGAAAAAACACGGAATGTTAAAGAATTTTCAGAGATTTAATTGAGTAGGTAAGTGCATATTCTACATACTTACCTAATAGCATTTCATTAACTCTAAAAATGTTTAGGCAATAATTAATATATATAATTATATTATATTTGATTATTATTATTTAATCAATTAACCAAAATATACTTATGGCCATAAAATTACTTGCTATTGCCAGCAAATCAGCTTAGCTTTGCTTCTACGAGTATATTTGTAGAAAAACTTAAATCTAAAAACCATTCTTCCAAGCTCCTACTCCTCAATTTCTTCCATCTTCATATACGCCTTCTTGAGCTCTTCCAGAAGAGTCATGGCCTGGCTCTTCTCTATAAGCAGTTCTCTCTTCTTCTGTTCTCCAGTGAATACGTCATCACTGTGCATGGTTAAAGTGTACGTGTCAACGGTTCCTTCAGGTCCTGGAGTTACTGATACGTCTGTCAGCTTGTGTACTGGAAGAGAAGAAGTTGGTAAGATGAGTGAACGACGCATGAAAGCTGAAACTCGTCGAGGATTTTTGGGATTATTCCGAACCTGACCCGAAATCCTAACCCGGTCGCGGGTTAGGTTAGGAACTTGAAAAAAAATATAATATTTGTTCCGAACGTAACCCTCTTCCTAGTATCGTTCCTATCATAACCCGATTTGCGATATGGTAGGTTTCCCTCTCCTCTTTCTCAGAATAAAAGGTACCAATGTGTCAAATCAGAGTTTAATATTCACAATACGTTATCCATGTATCACCCTAACAATTAACGAACAATAGTTATAATATCACAGAATCAACATGAATAATAAACAATATAATTTACTTGAACGTTAAAATTACTTTAACATTTCTAAGCCGTGCCCTACAGTAATCTTTCTTTTCTTAACTTGACCAACAACTTACAAAATCCATAAAACTCTGTTAATGGAATGTTAACTCCTTTTTTAATTTAAATATATATTTTTTTACAATGTTTAAGTCCGAATCACATTTCAGAGCATTTAAAACTGTCATTAAATTGCAGTTTCCTCCATTTTTTTGTTTAATTTTTTTCACGTTCCTAACCTAACCCGCGACCGGGTTAGGATTTCGGGTCAGGTTCGGAATAATCCGATTTTTGGGGTGGTCAGATTTTTATCTGCAAGTTAGAAAGACAAAACATCTATTGCACTATGTAAGGGGGGATAGTACCTACACATCTGAAATGACGAAGTCACTCCGTGTCATGTGCAGAGGACGTGTACCTTGGTGGTTTGAAAGTAGAGAGTCTGGCATAACCCTTCGCCTAGCCTGACTTCTAGAACCACGGAACAAAAAAACTTCATCAAAAAAAAAAAAAACAGCCGACTTCCAAAAATAACTTTAATGTCAGAAGTCGGTGGCAAAAAAACGAAATTGCAAAACCAAAGACAAGACTTATACATAATTTAGTATTCTTTTTAGGAAATCGATTGTTTCTTTTTTTTGGAAAGTTTATATTTTTCATTTCTTAGTTGTGGTTCCTACCCCACACAAATTCGAATACGGTTGTGCGTTCATTATAACTTGACGCGTGACGGGGTTGGTAGCACTTAATTTTGTTCGTTTTAACAGAGTTCAAAATGGCGACTGACGAACAGAACTACCAATCACATGACTGCAAAATTCATTGCTACCAATCGCGTCACGCGTCAAGTTACAGTGAATGCACAGTACTACCTGCTATGTAAATTACAGTGACAGGAAGTTCGTTTTTTAATCGCAGATAGTAATTTGACATTTAAAATCTTTGTTGTTTGTTTTTTTTTAATTTGGTGTTTGACATTTGGACCTACCAAATTACTATCTGGGATTAAAAAATTAAGTGGGAAAAATACGTATTATTGAAGCTAACTCAAAATCTACCCAAGACCGCGTAAGCTTCCTCTACCAAACGAAAAACATATATAGGTATACATACAGGCGACCATAAAACCTCCTCCTTTTTTGAAGTTAAGCTGTGTCAAATCCTTTTTTGTCGTCATCCTTCAGTTGCGTCTATTAACACGCTGACAACACCTAAATCGCGGTCACTGTCAGATTGCATAGAAAAGAAAGAGAAGCGCGATGACACAACGCTTGTAGCAAAATATGAAACAATTATCTATTTACTCAAAATTGAGTTGAGTAATCGAAAATAAAATAAACCAAGTTCTGCATTCAAATAAGACGTTCTTGTTATTAATTAAATACGTAACGTATATTGATATTTAATGCAGATATTTTGGATTAGAACTCAAGGTAAGAGGTTAGTTTAACATTAGTTTGTATCGAGAGTTTTTTTCAAAACGTGTTTTGGTAACAACCAAGTTCTGGGAAATATGTTCAAAATTCACATATATTTTTTCCGCTACCACAAACTATACAGCCAAAATCAGAACTAAAGCCGCCTGTCAATGTCATCCGAGCGCCGAAAGATCGTTGTAGCAGTGTATCTCTTTCTAAAGTCTCTTGGCATCATGTTGAAGCCGTACCTAGCATCTATCTCGTAAAATTTTTAAATCTAAGGTAACTGTAAGTACTACTTTTAGGCAAATGTTACGTTAAAACTCGGTGAAAGACTTTCTAATTTATATTTATAATTGATTGTTATTAATTGTAAATTTGACCATGTAAGACTTATGTAATTGACTTCACTTCAATTTCTGTTTGTTTTGTTGACAGTGGTGCCGATTCCCTTGTTCACAAACTAAACTAAATTTAAGTTCAGTGCATCTTTTACTTTCTATTTCATTAAGAATAGGACAGAAAATAAATTTTAGTTTAGTCCTGTCAAATTAATCAGCACCTGTCACTACTCCATACAAGTTAAGACGTGATTAAAAATATGCCTACTAAAATTACGTCAAACGCTGATTAATTTGACAGGACTAAAGTGAAATTTATCATCTGTCCTTTTCTTAATGAAATAGAAAGAAAAATATGCACTGAACTTAAATTTAGTTTAGTTTGTGAACAAGGTAATCGGGACCATTGTTTTCTTTGTATTAATAATTTAATTTATGTAATAATTTGCACGCCATAAGGTAAACTGTAGCCGATCTCATTAATTTATGTACACATTTATACCTGTACCTGCATTCATAGTAAAAAAATCTGATAATGATTCGAATATTTGGTCTGACCAGTGACCATCTTGTTAAAGATCTGTCTATAACCTAACTTACTCATAAATCCATTAGCCTGAACATGTGCCACATGCTCAGGCTTATAGTTGTCCACGGTATCAGCCAGCGCGTTGGCGTGAGTACGAGGCACGCCGAGCACGAGTAGATCGCGCATCAGTTGTGCGCCCGTGCACGCGCATGCACAGGACTGTTGCACCACCCAGCGGATTACTGCGGCTGCTCGTGCGCATTCATCCCGGGATGCTAAGAGAACATAGAATAGAATATAATAGAATACCTACTCTTTATTATGTACACCATAAAAATTACAGATATAAGTGTAGACATGGTACATAGGGTGACACAATCTTATCGCTAAAAGCGATCTTTTACAGACAACCTTTGGTTTGTTTAGGTGGGAAAGGAGAGACAATACTGCAGGGCCTCAATTCTGCTATTACAATAGTGTCAGAAAGGTCTATCATTGATTTTATAATTGTTGATTTTGACAAGTTTGGTAGTCTACTAACATAATGGCGTCATTAATCAGGATCGGAACAGACCATTCTGACACTATTGTAATAGCAGACTTGAGGCCCAGGTAGACTACCTGTACCATTTACATATTATAAATACATACTGACATAAAAAATATTAAAATTATCTTTAAATCTAATATATTTAATACCTAATACATATATGCTAATAAACCATCGATGTTATCTAGAAAGTCAAAAAATATTCAGAGATACTCGTTAAATATTGCAAACGAAGGTAAGCATGGGTCCCACCATATTTAACAAAATACCAGACGTATGTTCCAATCCAAATGTTTAAAAAGGAACTGACGGGCTTATTTAATTATTGATTTTTTTTATTTTAAATGACACTTATACACTTTAGATTTATTATTTGACATTGTGTATTTCCTTATTAGGGGGAAGTCCCCTAGTGGCGGACACTTAAGGTTTTTTAGAAATAAAATAAAAAATATTTTAAGGAATGTTTATTTATTTATGACTTACAATAGATAACTAAGTTAGAAATCAAATTAAACTAAAAAAAACACAACCTCTGCTTAAAAATAATTAACACCATTAATCAGACTTCGGTAACAAAAAATGTAATTTATAAAAGTGGCACCTAGTACCGGACGGATATTTGTGCCATACCAAAAGCACTGGACATCTCAGAATAGCTTGCATCGATCACATATGTAGCCATCTCCAGCCTCTGGGACGTCTGCACATGCTTCATGTGCAGACGTCATCGCCCACCCAAGACAGGATGAGCTCTGGATCCAGTCTTCCTCAGTGTCTTCTAAGCAAACCACGCAAATTGTTGTGTTTGTGTTAGATGTTTCAGTTAATGGTTCCACTTTATTTCCATATTTTTCTTTGGGCTCCACGTCTTTCGCTTCTTTTCCTTTGGGTTTAATTCCTTTGGTTTGCTTTCCTTTGCCTACAATTGCTGCTTTAAACTTAGATCCTAATTCCTTCTTTTTGTCTCTCATGTTCTTTTCATTTTCTTTTTCTTCTGCCACTTTTTTGTACGGCGTTTCTTCTTCTCCTCGATTTAGCGCCTTTATTTTGTCATATACAGTGCTTTTAGGAATATTGTATCGTATTGCAGCTTGTCTTACACTCAGTTCTTTGGAAAAAAAATATCGATAGCAGCTTGTAAGCTTTCCACCGTTTGTAAGCCCACGATCCTTTCTTTTTCTTCTCTTCCATTTCAATGCTATTCATTCTTCTATGTTCTAAAACAAAATTCAACAATTAGAATAAATAACGTTAATTCTCACGAGAAATATCAATATGTTTACTGTCCGGTGCTAAGGGATAACTTAGTGTCCGGTACTAAGGGACAGATGATTTCGTACATTAGGTGGTACCTACTATAATTAGTTAAAAAATCTAATAATATTCTATCAGTTTACGGGTAACAATTAAATACTACTTTTATTTTTGAATACCATTAAAATGTAAATGCAGAAATGTGCCAGAATTACTTACATCGATTTTTACGTGACGCCGTGATTTCCCGCCAAAAGCAGCAAACGCCCGCTCCCGCCGTGGCCTTGCGCGTCACTCGCGAGCCACGGCGCGTGATCCTGTTGCTGTGTGCCCCCCGCGCCCCTTTCACTTGTACTTTGAATCGAACCGGTTTATACTTGCTTGAATAGTACGAGTGTCCGGCGGTAGGTGCCGTCCGGCGCTACGGGACTTCCCCCTATTATTATGCTCGCTTTAAATTTATTATATGATTTTTAATTATTGCCAATTTAAATTTGATCGACTAGTTTTGAGATTTTAATAAAAAATTATTTTCAATGTTTGCATGCCTAATTTAGGGTAGATTGTACAAGGATCACAAATTTTGTGAACACTTTTATTTTATGTGCCTACTTTCTAAGCAAATAAACGATTATTATTATTATCTTGCCATTAGTCAAAATTCCGAGGAGTTTTTGCTTGAATAGATCAAAAATATCATGATTTCTCTTAGTAGCCTTACCCCAACTATGTTAGGATCGGCTTCTAGTCTAGCGGACGCAGCTCCATATTGTATTAGTATTAGAACTTAGAAAAATATGTTAGTAGCATAGAAATAAAAAAAGAGTATTCCAATCAAAATCAAAAATAAAATTAATATCATAATTAAAATCAAATTCAAAATTACAATAAAATACAAAATCAAAATTAAGATTGAAATCAGAATTAAAGTCAAAATTACATTAGAATTAAAACAAAATTAAATTAAATTACGATCCAAAGAAAGAAATTAAGATGGATTTAGCGCGTAAAATATCAACTTACATAAACTCGTGTCTTTCAGGATCTCCATGATGCCGTCATCCTAAGGATAAGAGAAACATTTAAAAATAATTGTGCATCAATAGAACGATTTTAGATTGGGACTACTTAATAAAAAACATTTTACAAAAAAAAAAAACGACCGACTTCCAAAAAAAAAAAAAAACACTACAAAGTGAAAAATAGCATTCGAAAGTCTTTGGATCTGCATTTTAGGTTTTTGTTGTTTTTTTTGTAAAAAGTTATTTATTTTTCACTTTTTAGTGGGTCCGTTTGTAATGTTTTTATTTATTTATTTATTTAACAGTTTAGGTACACATATATAAACAGACAAAAATAAAGGAACAGAAAAAACCAATGTACAAGTTACAATAGCCTAATCTCATAGATCATCACCTTTTTACAAAATAATGATTATCACGATGCAGAGACGTCAATTGTTGAGGAGTTCTCGTGATAAGAACCAGGAGAACTGGAGCTGATGGTGAAGTCACCATCAGCATCACTGCATACATTTATTAGTATTGCCACTTCACCAAATGGTGCTTTCCGAGAGAAAATGCACGAGTTATTATAAAAAATACCCAAATCGCTATAGAGCTGGGCTTTCGACAGAAGCTGCAATACTGCGACTCAAGCATACTATCCAGTACTACGTGACAAGGAAAACGCCTATTTTTGGCTGTTTTTTGGACTTGTCGAAGGCATTTGACCTTGTGGCTTATAATGTGCTATGGGATAAGCTCCGGGAAGAAACCAGCACTCCCAGGGACATGATCAACATACTGAGATATTGGTACGGCAACCAATCCAATAATGTTAAATGGGCGGGTTCATGTTCCACAGAGTACAGGTTGGAGTGTGGAGTGAGGCAGGGAGGCCTGACGTCACCACGGCTCTTCAACCTGTACGTTAATGTCGGCTGTTCATTAGATGGCAAGTGTATGAATAACATTAGTTAGGTACGCCGACGATATGGCACTGCTGAGCCAATCTGTTAAAGCCCTCAACACGCTCATAGGCATATGCGAGAGGTATGCAGTGTCACACGGCCTCAGGTACAACACTAGAAAAAGGGAACTACTTGTGTTTAAGGCGGGTAATAAAACACCCACGACCGTTCCACCGGTTACACTTGGAGGAATTCCGGTAAGTAGAGTCACCAAATTCAAATACCTGGGGCATTGGGTCACTGAGGACCTCTCGGATGACTTGGATATTGAGAGGGAACACAGGGCATTGGCAGTCAGGTGTAATATGCTGGCGCGCAGGTTTGCGAGGTGCACAAAAGATGTTAAAATTACTCTGTTTAAGGCGTACTGCCAGACAATGTACACCTGTAGCCTGTGGGTCCGTTATACGCAGAAGGCTTTCAATGCCCTGCGGGTCCTCTACAATAATGGGTTTAGGATGCTCATGGGGTTGCCGCGATACTGTAGTGCGTCGGGGATGTTTGCGGAGGCCAACACCGACTGCTGTAGGGCTATTGTGCGTAAGAGAGTGGCTTCCCTGATGTGGCGTGTGCGGGGCAGCCCCAATGGCCTTCTAAACACCATAACAGAAAAGGTGGAGTGTCCCATTGTGCGGCACTGGAATAAGGTGCATAGTTCTGGTGCTTTATTTAATGTTAGGTGAATTAATTAATAAGTAGTTGTAAGGTACTAACATAGTTTTTAAGCCTTACTAATAACTTTATATGGATTTTGTTCTGAATTAAATTATTATTATTATTATAGGCGTGCTTATAGAATTTTAGAATATCCCTCGATTTCCATGGGGTCATCAGATTCTGACTTGGTTACAGTGGGACCACCTCGAGAGCATACCTTTTCAAACAAAAAATAATTTTCAATTTCGGTCCACAATTGACTCCGTCAAAGATGGTAACATACCTACATAAAAAAAATGCATACAAACGAACATATAACCTACTCCCTTTTGGAAGTCGGTTAAAAACTAAAAAGTACTAAGTAAGTTAAAGAAAAAGGGTCTAAAGATCCCTTGTCTCGCCCTTTAGATTTCAGAAAAACCATAACATTCCTTTGAAACCGAATTGGTTTTCTTTTCTTAGATTCGGACCCATTGGGGCCTGATTCCCTTCATTTTAGAAGCTTCACTTCTCAGATCATAAACGAAACGTACAATACCACCCCCAAAATGTTTCTTAAATAATGCAAATACCACATAATACTGCTGAAAAGGTCACATAACACATTAAGTGCTACACAAGAGCACTCAATTATCTGGCTCGGTGTCAAAGACACAGTGGGCGAGACCATCAGTCGGTATAACGTGTGGTATAATAAAACAAAATTGTCAAAGGAACCAGTGCCTAATGTTATTTTTCGTAGGAAACATTAGATAAAGGGACGTTTTGTTAGAGGGGGTGGATCTAGCCGCTGTAATATTATAGGTATGAGTTGGTTACGTAGGAACTTATTTTTGAGCATTTTTTTACTAGTTGTTTGAGGAGACTGCCTTGGTGGAAGTGTTGGCAAAAATTTAGTTTGATTGACGATTAAAAACTAAAACTAATTTAAAACATTTTTTTATGGTTCTCGTCTAGCCCATGATGTCGTTCGATAGGCCTTTCAAATATATTACGGGTGTCTGAAAACCATTTTTCGATACAGTTATCCGTTTGTGAAATATTAAGCTTTAAATTCCTATTTTTGTTACAGTCAACCCAGCTAAATGGTTGTTTTTGGATAAGTGAAAAAAATCACGGCAGTAGTATATATAACGAAGTTAAAAGAAACACTATCACAGCTAAGTAGGCTTTACAAGTTATCGAGTAAAATCGACCAACTTACATTTGCAGTTGGAATGTATTCATCCCAACTACGGAACTTTCATTGGGCGTGGGCCGACACGCACTCGGACTGTTTTTTGGGTCTTTAACTCAGCTAAGTCCTAAACCTAGCTAGGACTTCCTAGCTACCTAAACCTACTAAGGTTTACAGATAAATGATCGCTGATGTATAAACCATTTTCATGATTAAGATAGCTACCTACCGTTTTCATCACAATTCACCTTCACTTATAAATAAATTAATGGTGCCGATTCCCTTGTTAACAAACTAAATTAAATTTAAGTTCAGTGCATATTTTTCTATCTATTTCATTATGAAAAGGACAGAAGATAAATTTTAGTTTACTTGACGAAATGTTAGTAGGCAAGTTTTTAATCACGTCTAAACTTGTATGGAGTAGTGACAGGCGCTGATTAATTTGACAGGACTGAACTTAAATTTATCTTCTGTCCTCTTCTTATTGAAAGAGAAAGAAAAAGATGCACTGAACTTAAATTTAGTTTACTTTGTGAACAAGGGAATCGGCACTATTGTTCATTTATTTAGTATGCGCCATGTATGTGACAAAAAAGTAAGTTTATCTTAAACTAGCTGACTCGACAGACGTTGATCAAAGTCTTTCAGTTTTCCCGACAACTTATATTTTCTTTCCGTAAGAACTTGATTCGGACTATTACGAACATTTTAATATAAAAAATTTCCAGATCAGTCCAGCCGTCCTGAAGTGATGCGCTTACCAACGAACAGCTTTTCATTTTTATTAAACAGCAGGCATATAAAACAAACCCAGTCCAATCCGAAAGGGGCACATAGGTACAGCAATAACATTACCAAAAGATGAGAAAAAGTCTTATTATTATTGAAAATAAATTGCTATTTGAAATTCACGTTTTTTGTACGAAAATTAAGCCAATTTCATAAAAAAATTGCAAATTGTCAACAGAGGTCACAGTTTATGACTTGTTATGACCCGCTACATCACGGCCGCCAGAGCCCCATGTATAGCATAATCAGCCTATAATGTTCCCACTGCTGGGACACAAGCCTCCTCTCTGTGAGAGGGAGTGGGCCGTAATCCACCACGCGGGCCCAGTGCAGTCAGATGTCTTTGAATTTTTAGTTCTAGGACATGTTGGTTTCCTCACGATGTTTTCCTTCACCGTTCTGAGAGCAATGGTGATTAAATTTTTTACACAAAGTGCCTGCCCGGGTTTGAACACCACTGCCCCAGGTAAATTCGCATTAAAAAAAAACGGCGGTGTATTCTTATTTTTTTTTTCTGAAAATTACCAGATAAAGACATTTAGCACGTTATCGAACAAAACCCTCAGTGATCGGACAGGGTATTCGTTACATGTTGTGTAAATGATGATATTTACTCGCAAGTAAATACACGCATATTATTCTGAGTGTCGCTTTTCTTCTATCTATTAGTGTTAATAAAGATAATTAGGACAAGTATCTCTGCAATTTGCCAAACACGTGGTCCTCTGATATAATTTGGAGTTTTATTATCTAAACGTAAAATAAATAATATTTTATATGCGCCTTTTTGCAACGAAGTTGGAGTGCTCTAGAAAAATGCTTCTATGGTTTTGTAAGATAGTTATCATCATCTGCCTAGCCTTTTCCCAAGTATATTGGGATCGGTGTAATCATAGATTAATTTAGTAGTTAGTCTATGGTTTAAGAAATAATGGGAATTGTCTGTGTCCTCCAATCCTGGAACTGAACCAATGTCGTAGCTTGGATAATTAAAATAAAACTGATTTACATAATAAAGAAGACGGCTTCCAGCCTACCGGGTGGAGCTAGAATACCTGTATTGTAACTGGAGCGATTGCCTATCTGACCGTCACAACTCAGTTACTGGGTAACACGATACCCCCTTTTTTCTTTTTATTGGGTGGGATATCATCAAATAACGTCTCCCGCTCAGGGCGGAGCGGAAGGGTGTGTCAGACTCTTACTGACTAAAGCCCACCCGTATTCCTTCCATTGCCTGTGTTGCCAGCGGTCTCGGTAACCCTTCTGTACCTTCCCGCGACCCCGGCAGGAACACGATACCCCTTGGTAAGACTGGTTGTATGAGTTACCAAGACAGCAGTCTGAGTTGATTTTGTAAGATAGTGCCTAAATATATGTATAAAATACTCCGCACAACCTCGTATTGCCAATGTGTTAATTTATAGTTGTCTCCACATGGCTTGTGGGTAATATAATTATTCGAAAAAAAAATTGTTTATTAGTTGTCTGCACAAAGAAAACGCACAGTACAACAAATAAAATAAAACGCACACATACAAAGTAGCCAAAAGCCTCGTAATCAAGCCATATAAGTTTGACAATCCTTTCCATTGCGTAATATTTACTCTGTGTTGCGACACTGGCACATGACAACAGACAAACAATCAAAACAAAAACAGAATGCCGATTGCAGAGTGGGGAAATAGCTACTTTTGTAACAATCAAACAACTACAAGACTACGAAGATACGAAGATGTCTGGGCAGCTGCTGATTTAATACCTAATAGTAAATACAGTAGATGGCTAAGTTGCCCGACCTAGGAATCAAAGCAGTCGTGTTTTTAGCCACTACTCCACTATAGCTTTTCTTTTTTTTGGGTGGGAAATTATCAAATAACTTCTCCCGCTCTGGGCGGAGCGGGAGGATGTGTCAGACTCTTACTGACTAAAACCCAACCGTGTTCCTTCCGTTGCCTGTGTCGCCAGGGGCCTCGGTAACCCTTTCGGACTTTCCCGCGACCCCGACTCCACTACAGCTAACCATAGATATCGATGCAAGTTTTTAACTTGCGGAAACTTACCTAAGACTGTTATACACTAGGTAACTTTACTTGTCTAAGTTTTAAAAGTCATAAATCAGTGTCGAAGTTATTTTCTTGAGAGTTGCTGAAATACTTATGTTTTCAACCATACCTTGCACGGTGCATTCATTAGCGGCTGTTCTCATTTAGACTCTCTTAGAAGTTAGTAGCTAGATAACTGACTGGCTGACTATTAATAGGTACTACCTACACAAAACCAACATAATATTAGAATGATTAAGTAGGTGGCGAAAGGCGACTAACAAAAAGTAATTACAAGGCAGATGTAAGTGGAAATGCCGGGAGGGGACGCCCCAGGAAGACATATAGTGACCTCATTAATTAAGTTCTTCCAAAAGGTCAGGTGCGTAGTACTCGCAACCGGCGTGCGTGTATGACCAGCAGGCTTAGCATGACACTCTCTATTTCTTCGAAGAATAGACACGGCTCTTTCCATACAAAGTGACATTTTGTTTCTCCTTTTTTGACATCCCACCGTAGAAATCCTTCTACATAAAAAAGGACCTAGACAAAGATAGTTAGAAACGAAAGACAAAATGACAGATTGTAGAAGGATTTCTACGGTGAGATGTCAAAAAATGGAGAAACGAAATGTCACTTTGTATGGAAAGAGCCGTGTCTATTCTTCGAAGAAATAGAGAGTGTCATGCTAAGCCTGCTGGTGTATGAACGTAAACGAAGCAAAAGGAGTATGTAAGGAGCGTAGCAGGTGGCATTCTGTAGTTTCTGCCTGCCCCCATGGGAAGAGGGCGTGAGTTTATGTATGTATTAAGTAGGTCACCATACCTATAAGGCCAGTAAATAATAATACATGACATCACGCCTTGTTTCCCCGTAGGGTTGGGCAGAGGTGTACCTATAGTACACACACATTTCGCGCCACTTATGTTTAAGTCCCATTTAATAGGGGCGAGCCTATTGCCATCAACCGGGCACAAATCCAGACTCCGGGCTGCTACTGAGAAATTCCACATAGAAAAACCCAATAAAATTTTGTCCGACCCGGGAATCGAACCCAGGACCTCATGTTAAGGGGCTGACAAGACCCAATTGACAAAAATAGGCTTCTCTTAAGAAAAAAAATTGCCAAATCTGTATAGTTTGTGGTAGCGGAAAAAATGTATGTTAATTTTATTATAATATAACATATTTCCCAGAACTTGGTTGTTACCAAAACACGTTTTGAAAACAAATTCTCGATACAAACTAACGTTAAACTAACCTCTTACTTTGAGTTCTAATCCAAAATATCTGCATCAAATATGAACATACGTTACGTATTTAATTAATAACAAGAACGTCTTATTTGAATACAGAACTTGGTTGTTTTTTATTTTCGATTACTCAACTCAATTTTGAGTAAATAGATAATTACTTCATATTTTGCAATAAATTACAAGCGTTGTGTCATCGCGCTTCTCTTTCTTTTCTATGCAATCTGACAGGGACCGCGGTTTAGGTGTTGTCAGCGTCTTAAGCAGTAGCGTTTGCAACCACTACACCAACGTGGCAGTCAGATATATATTGTTATAAACGCGCTCGCGAGGAGCTAATTGATAAGTAATAACAGCCGTGTTGTCGATCCATCAGGTTAAGCAACGCTTGCCGGGGTTGGTCCGTGTACGAGTGACCATCTTTACATACCGAGACTCCTCTGTGCCTCGGAAAGCAAGTTAAGCCGTTGGTCCCGGCTGTCATTCGTGGAACGTTGACAGTCATTAGGTCAGGTCGTCAGAAGTCCGGAAGTCTAACAGCCTGTCTTACCAAGAGGTATCGTATTACCCAGTTACAGGGTTGTGGAGGTCAGATAGGCAGTTGCTCTATGTAAAGGTGGGAAGCCGACCCCAACATAGTTGGGAAAAGGCTGGGTAGATTGATTGATGTATTATTATTTACTGGCTCTTATTACATGTGACTTAAGGCGCTGACAAGAGACAAATGACCAAAATAGGCTTGTCTTAAGCAAAAAAAATGTATTAAAATTATATAGTTTGTGGTAGCGGAAAAATATATGTTAATTTTGAACATATTTCTAAGGACTTGGTTGTTACCAAAACACGATTTAAAAAAAAAAATCTCTATACAACTAACGTTAAACTAACATCTTACCTTGAGTTTCAAACCAAAATATCTGTGTTAAATATCAACATACGTTACGTATTTAATTAGTAACAAGAACGTCTTATTTGAATGCAGAACTTGGTTGGTTTTTATTTTCGATTACTCAACTCAATTTTGAATAAATAGATCGTTGCTTCATATTTTGCAATAAATTACAAGCGTTGTGTCATCGCGCTTCTCTTCCTTTTTTATGCAGTCTGACAGTGACCGCGGTTTAGGTGTTGTCAGCGTCTTAAATATATCTAGCGAAATGTGGGTGTCCTATAGGTACCTCTGCTTATCCCTTCGGGGAATACAGGCGTAGTGTTTTGTATTTTTTAGTGAATTCTGGGCAAAAAGCAATAAAGTATAATTCATAATGGATTAAGACAGACAGGGTATATAAATTAGTCGATTTGCAATAAAAATAAAAGATATCTCACCTTATCGTTTCTAAAACGTGTTCATAGAAAAAATAACAAACGTCTTTTTTTTTGTGTGGGAAATTATCAAATAACTTCTCCCGCTCTGGGCGGAGCGAGAGGGTGTGTCAGACTCTTACTGCCTAAAACCGACCAGTATTCCTTCTGTTGCCTGTGTTGCAAGGAGCCTCGGTAACCCTTTCAAAGGTCTACGCTCAGTTTTAAAAAACACAATATTTTCTGAAATTCTAGCGTTACAAGCACATGCACTTAATTTAATTTAATTTGTACGGTACTTACTCATTGATAGGCATCTTTACTCACTCGGATTGGTACTCAAAATGATCTTGGATGAAATTCTGTTGAAATCAATTTAGAGGGGGTACTTAAAAAGTTAAACGCTACTTCAGTTTTCTAAATCTTTTTCAGGAGACGTAGGAATAAAAGAAAAATTTCAAGAATTGCAATTACGATTACGATTTTCTGACTGTCACTGGCGCCGATTCCCTTGTTCACAGACTAAACTAAATTTAAGTTCAGTGCATCTTTTTCTTTCTATTTCATTAAGAAAAGGAAAAAGACAAATTTTAGTTTAGTCCTGTCAAATTAATCGGCGCTTGACGTAAATTGACGTAATTTTAGTAGGCAAGTTTTTAATCACGTCTAAACTTCTAAAGAGTAGTGACAGGCGCTGATTAATTTGACAGGACTAAACTAAAATTTATCTTCTGTCCTTTTCTTAATGAAATAGAAAGAAAAAGATGCACTGAACTTAAATTTAGGGTAGTTTGTGAACAAGGGAATCGGCACCACTGCCTTTTTTATTAGCAAATAACTTCTTCCGCTCTGGGCTGAGCGGGAGAAGCTGTGTCAGACTCTTACTGACTTAAACCTACCTTTAAAAAAAAAAAAACATAAAAAAACCGATTATTGTTGCCTTAACTTGTCTTTAAAATTTTGCATGCTATGTTTTATCCTAGCTAAACATGCTTGTGCCTCAATTTGTATATTTAACATCCTTGTATACCATGTTTAACGCAAATAAATATTCTATTCTATTCATGTTCCTTCTGTTGCCTGTGTTGCCAGGGGCCTCGGTATTCCTTGCGGACTTTCCCGCGACCCCGGCAGGACTGTCATTGCCTTGGCATGTCTGTCAAACGTTTGATGTACCCATGTTAAATCCCACATACGTCCCAATAGACGGCGAACCTATTGTGACTAAGTACTTTAGACGACTAGGACCTAATTGCTTGTATGATCATCATCTGCCTAGCCTTTTCCCAACTATGTTGGGGTTGCCTTCAAGTAGACCGGATACAGTTGAATACTAGTATTTTAAATGGAGTGCCTATCTGACCAAAATATCTTTGTTAAATATCAACATACGTTACGTATTTAATTAATAACAAGAACGTCTTATTTGAATGCAGAACTTGGTTGGTTTTTATTTTCGATTACCTACTCAACTCAATTTTGAGTAAACAGATAATTGCTTCATATTTTGCAATAAATTACAAGCGTTGTGCCATCGCGCTTCTTTTTCTTTTCTATGCAATCTGACAGTGACCGCAGTTTAGGTGTAGTCAGCGTCTTAAGGCGCACTGTGATGTGTTCACAGATGTAGGGAAGAAAATCTCTTCAACATTTCTGGAGTATTGTGAGTGTCGAGTAGTTGTACCTATACTTTTGTTATTGTACTTTAATAATCTGTTTGTGTCTTTAACTAATGTTTAATGTTGAAATACGAGGGCGGCACTGAAAATTTCGGGAATCAAGGAAGTGACACAACATTACTATTTAAAAATGTATTTATTGCTTTTCGAAGTATTCTCCGCGAAATTTGACACATTTTTCCATACGATGGAACCAATCATTGAAGCAACCATTCCATTCGGAAGTTGGGGTCTCCAAAATGGCCGTTTTGTAGGCGTCCACAGCTTCTTCAGGTGATGAAAATCTCTGTCCACGCAATTTATTCTTTATTTTAGGGAAAGTATAGAAATCATTAGGGCTTAGGTCGGGGCTGTACGGCGGATGGTCTAATAATTCTGTTTTCTTGCTCTAAGAACTCTTTTGTTCTGTGCACGGTGTAAGAACTCGCATTGTCGTGATGGAGGATGATGCGGCGGTTGCAGTTCTCTTTACGGAGTTCAGAAACGACCTGTGGCAAACAAATGCTAGCATACCATTCTGCATCAACCGTTGTTTGTCCCTCAAGAGGAATAGTCGTAACATGGCCGGTTTTGGAGACAAAAGTGGCCACCATTTTTTTTGCAACACTCCGTGAACGAACAATTTTTGTTGGCTTTAACTCATTTTCGAACACCCAAACTCGTGACTGGTTTTTTGTTTCGGGTTCGTACGCGTATATCCAGGATTCGTCACCTGATACGATGTTGTATACAGCATTTGAGGATCCTGCGTGGAATCTTTCGAGAGTTCTGACGCACCAAGTAAAGCGAGCCGCTTTTTGCTCTTCGCAGAGCGAATGCGGTATCCATCGGGAAAACAACTTTTTTACACCTAACTGTTCATGCAAGATTATTTGTATTTGACTCATGCCAATGTCTAAAGTTGCCTGAATTTCGCGGTATGTCACATGTCGATCTTCCTCAATCAGCTTACGCACAGCATCAACGTTTTCTTGGGTGACTGCAGTTTTTGGACGACCTTGACGGGGATCATCACTGAGCTTGACACGTCCACGTTGAAATTCAGCAAACCAGCGATAAATTGTGGTTTTGGATGGGGCTTCATCACCAAATGCAGAAATCATCCGGCCAACACACTGTTTTTGTGTTAAACCACTTCGAAAGTAATAATAAATCATCGCTCTTGAATTTTCTCGAGTCAATTCCATTTTCTCAACGACTAAACAAGTTTGACAAAACCTTGTGACAAGACCGAGAATCTTTTTTTAAATAAATAAATGGTATTCGATTTTTAAAACCAAGGAGTTTTCAATTAAAAATATTTTAATATGACAGGAACAGTGGAAATATTCCATTCCCAATACTTTTAGTGCAGCCCTCGTAAAATAAATGTATTACCTACCTACCTACACATGATGTACAGTTAATCGATAATGCAGTATACTGAACTTCACATAATATGGACTCGGCAAAAGTTAGATACCAATAATAAAATGAAATGTTATGATAAAAGGATAGAATTGAGTTTATAAGACGTGCTGAAGAGGTGGAAAGACGTACTACGTGTGCAGGTGTAAGTACCTACGTCTTGATCTGTTTATATCGTGTGTCTCAAAATTCACGCAAGATTTGAATTAAATAAAAAACACAGTTTCTTTTTCTTTTATTATAATTTCTTTATTGAATCATAAAGTATGTAGGCTAGGGTTATGTATGGAATATCACATCAGGTAAATGGCCTCTACGGCCAAAAACAATGGCCACGGCTTAGCTGGCACATACGTACTTTATTGTTGAAAATTTTCATGATTGTTTTTGCATAAATGTGGCTGAATTTCGTTGATGCATCAGCGTTGAATCACCTCCTTTAATGCACGGGTGGTTGTGCGCTTGTTAGTATAGACCTTTGACTTTAAATAACTACATAAAAATACATCCAATAGTGTTAAATCACATGATCTAGGGGGCCAGTTCTGATCACCAAAACGAGAAAGTACAGAACCAGAAATGTCTCATGCAGGTTTAACGGCTTAGCCGTGTAGGCCATTTGCCTCATGTACTATTCTACACATAATCCTAGACTATGTACTTTATGATTCAATAAGAGAAAAATAAATTGTGTTTTCTATTAATTCAAATCATGCGTGAATTTTGGGACACCCTATAGGTAGACGTTGCTGGATTATTATATTTTGTCTATCTATTGATGGAGTTTATTTTTAAGAGGCATATATTTAACCGAATACTTAATCATTCCCTATTTGCGCACCTAAAAATATTATTGAACTATGTAATATAATTATTGCGCCTCTTTTTGTGAACCTCAAATAATTTCTTATTTTGGGGTTCTCCTAACCTGTTTAGTCGGGGTACTCTAGCTTAGCTACAGCGATTAACTGCGAGAAAAGGGCAGAAAGTTAAAAAGAGGGTCCATTATTAAAAAAGATCATCATCATCATTAGAAGCGCAAAATGTTTTTAGAGGCTCATTTATTTAAAAACGGTCCATAATTAGAAGGTCAATAAGTGCAGATAGGATCAGTATTTGGTTTAGAGAAATGTAACTTAGGTATATACCTGTCTTTCATCATATGTACTGTATGAAAAACGATATAAATCTTACCACAGAGTCACAGCTTGCACATCTCAGATTACTCCAGTATATTAATAATTCGAGTTTAGGGTTAGTTAGGACCCTAGGTAAGATAATCCAAGTTTTACCTACTTATATCGTTTTTAGTTTTTCCGTAGTTTTTTTTTTAATTTATTTATCATTCATACAAAAGAACACAGGATTACATATTAACCCATATATGCCCAGAACTATTTTAGGATTCCAATTTTGATAATTTTCAGATATGTTTATGTTGAAAAACCCTTTTATTAGTATTTACTAGTATTAGTATAAAAAAAAAAATAGGTATTTTAGAGGTGTTCGAAAACGAAACAACGGGCAAATATCCTACATTCGTTATAGGGAATTAAAACAAATATGTTATAATGAGTTTATTTATTATATATCCACAGCAAGTTATAGTAAAAACTAAGAATGAAACGCAGAGAAACATTTAGAATGTAAGTTCACTTCACATTTTTGACATAAAGTGACTGTTAGGCTTTTACAATAGGCACATCGCAGCCGACTAGGCGCCCTGCCGATCATGTGCTCGGCGTTATGTTTTCGTACTGATGTAGGTACATTCGTAGATACCCGTTTGCTAGGTCCCGGACGCTGCTTATCATTGCCATACTTTTGAAGTAAAGTTCGGGCAATGCTACGTCGAAATTCGAGCGTATCTATATCTTTACAGAAATTGCGAGCTAGCAGGGTAGCATTGTTGACCGCAACGTCTACCAACCAGAAAAGCAAGGGAATATACCACTTTTTGCCCCTCATTGCTATTCGATAGGTACCGATATTTGCATCCTACCGATCAACCCCTCCCATAAAACGATTGTATTGGTATACAATGTTGGGTTGTGGCACATGTTCTCTTTGTTTTTGCGCAGCTGAGTATCTCCTTGCAGTTCGTATAGGCTCCACGCCGTATTCACTGGATAACAGAGTTACTACACTGTTATCATTCCAGCGTACTGCACAAATGCCGCTGTTTAGATCGAGCCGACTATCATGGTAACCTCGCTGTTCCTTCTTGCACGACTTCTCATCTTTCAAAGGACACTTCTCAGTACGATTACCACGAACTGTACCCGTCACTAATATATTTTTTTTCTTTCATTGCTGTCATCAACGGTAATCCTGTGAAGAAGTTGTCGATGAAAACTGAGAATCTTGTTTCTTCGTAGATGTTCTGAATCTCAGTCATTAGTTTTTGCACAACATATTGTCCTAACCCAGTACTATATGATTCATAGCGGCCTTGATACGGGTCGGCGTATAAGCAATATCCTAAGCGCAAGGCCACAATCCACGTCTTGAAGCCAAATCTAATAGGCTTTCCCCTGATATGCTGCTTACAACCGTGTCTACCATAGTAAGGTATCATAGATTCGTCTATGCTGATCCTTCCTTTTCGATTACAGCATATTGCAGAAACTTCTTATTCAGTAAATCAAAAAGAGGGCGGACTTTAGCCATTTTGTCATTAGGGCAAAGGTTGGTGTTATCGGCCACATGGAAATATCGAAGAATTTCTTCGAATCGGTTTCTCCGCATGGATTTCGCCACCAAGATATTGTGTGTATCTTCGTTACTTTCCCAATACATCCGACGTCGCGGCAGTGGAGAATGCCCAGTCAATATCAAAATGCCAATGAAACAATAAATGTCACTATCAGAGAGGGTAAATCCTGGGTTTCCTTTTTGTACTGCATAAATAACAGAGTGACGGATAATGTGCATGATAACTTCATGGCTAAAAAACAATTCAAAGAAATCGACTGGTTCTGAAGCATCAGACAAGGTAATTACTGATCTTGGGAAGGGTGCGATCCACTCATCATGATGTTGGGGTAAGTCTCTCTTCACCCATTTCCGGGCTGCCTTAGGCGGTAGATGCGGTGGTGGAGGTAGAAGCGTTGAATCTATAGATCGCGATGGCCGGCTCCGCTGACGGGTTGATAAAGACTGTGACTGACTTGACGTGCTTGGGTGTGAAACTTCTTCTTCCGAGTCGCTGCCATCACTGATATTTGTTCCACTTAGTGTCAGTTCAGCAGGTGCCAAAAGTTGACGACGTGATAAATTTTCAAATGTAACATTTGTTTTGTCCCCCGAGCCAGAATCTGACACAATTCCATTACCTGGAGGGTCGATGTATATGTCAGCTGCAATCACTTCATCATCCGAAGCTAAATAATTGATTAAATCAACGATTTCATTTGTAGATAACTGTGTGTTGCGCCTAAAACCAAAAAAAAACATTATAGTACAAGTCTCACCTGTATATTTGCCCGACGTATCGTTTTCGAAACACGAAAGTTATACAGACAGTATAGGTATTTATAAATTATTATTTACTCATTCTAAATACACGAATAAGTTTATAATTTACCCAAATTTACTATAAACCTGTGTTAAGTACAAAAATTTACTCAATAAAACAGTTACTTACTTTTTTCTGGCAGACGACATGATTTTGGCGCGACGCAAAACACGACACAAATTGCAATGCTCACTATTTGAATCAAATGTCAACGCTGCTCAAAAATCTTTGTTGCAAGTAGAACCTACTTCGATAGTCCTGCGGTAGATGGCGTTTTTTTTTTATATTTTACTGCAATAACAAACGATTCAAGATGGTTTTATGAAAGCACTACCTCTGTTTCGTTTTCGAATCAATGGGCATGTATGGGTTAAGATAGCAACAAAAACCACTAAGGTTTAAACTTGTGCTATCATGAGTCCATCTCAATATCAATGAAGCATTTTATATGTGTACGCGATAATGTCGATACAATTAATAACATCTTTACATATTTGATAGTTACAAACATTTTATATGTACGCGTTATTGAAGATACAATTATTAACATCTTCAGGTGTTTAAATAGGTAGTTACAGTCATTCCTACATATTACATAAGGAACCCTTATAGTTCACTTACTTGTACCTTGCACCTTTACAAAGTAAACAAGGTACCCTTATATGTAGTTTCGCCATGTCCGTCTGTCTGTCTGTCTGTCCCCGCTGTAGCTCAGAGACGCTTAGTACTAGAAAGCTGAAATTTGGCATAGGTATACATATTAATCACGCCAAAAAAGTGCTAGAAAAAAAACCTTGAAAAATATTTTTTTTTAGCGTAAGTACCTCTCTTGCACGTAATGAGGGGATGATATTTTTTTCTTCGTTACCCCATGGTGTGGGGTATCGTTGAATAGGCCGTTCAAAAATATTGCAGGTCTGTGAACATCACTTTTCGATTCAAGGATCCACTTGCGTAATATTAAGCATTAAAGTGCTAATTTTTTTTAGAGTCAAGTGTCCCCCGCCAGCTAAATAGTTATTTAAGGAGATGTGAAAAAATTCATGGCAGTAGTACATATAATGAAATTAAAAGGAAAACCTAGCACGGCTAAGTAGGCTTTACAAGTTAACGAGTAATAGTCGACCAACCCTTCATTGTGCGTGGTCCGACACGCACTTGGCCGGTTTTTTCGTACTACAAAAACTTGGGGTCTTCGTGTTACATAGCCTAAAACAACGAAGTCTTTGTCATTGCTTTGAATTTCAATCGTTTTGTTACCCCACTTAGTATTTTCTTAACATAGCAGGTACCTAATCTCAAAGACAACTCGTGAAGTTTTTTTTTATTTGAATTATACTTAAGGCGCTGACAAGACCCAATTGACCAAAACAGGCTTCTCTTAAGAAAAAAAATTGCCAAATCTGTATAGTTTGTGGTAGCGGAAAAAATATATGTTAATTTTGAACATATTTCCCAGAACTTGATTGTTATAAAAATACGATACAAACTAACTTTAAACTGACCTCTTACCTTGAGTTCTAATCCAAAATATCTGTATTAAATATCAACATACGTTACGTATTTAATTAATAACAAGAACGTCTTATTTGAATGCAGAACATGGTTGTTTTTTATTTTCGATTACTCAACTCTATTTTGAGTAAATAGATTATTGCTTCATATTTTGCAATAAATTACAAGCGTTGTGTCATCGCGCTTCTCTTTCTTTTCTATGCAATCTGACAGTGACCGCGGTTTAGGTGTTGTCAGCGTCTTAAGAGGTAGAATGAGGTGTTTAGTGCACTGTCAATTCGTCAGTTACGTGTGAGTCCCATATAGGTAAGTAGCTAGCCAATATCCATCAATACGGCACTAATCCAGATTCCAAGCTCATCATCTGCCTATCTTTTTCCCAGCTAGTTTAAGGTCGGTTTCTTGTCTAGTCGGATGCATCTGAATCCAGATTCCAAGCTGTAACTAAGCCTGCCGAGGTCGCGTGGCCTGCCGGGGTCACGTGGCTGTCCAAAAGGGTTATCGAGGCCCCTGGCAACACAGGCAACGGAAGAAATACGGGTGGGTTTTAGTCAGTAAGAGTCTGACACACCCTCTCGCTCCGCCCAGAGCGGGAGAAGTTATTTGATGATTTCCCACCAAAAAAAAAAAAAGCTGTTACTAAGAAATGCCTAACGGCAAACATTATATCTCATTGTGTCCATAGCTATGTCTTTAACAAACCTCACGTCTACGAGAATGCCTTTTTATAAAATGTGAGATATTTTATCTCGATTGTGTAGGTATATTATTTTATAGTTTACTTAGCGTAATTAAGTTTTAGCTCATTAATTTTTAAAATTTGTATTTCGTAGCTAGACGAGAATAACTGCCGACAAATTGTTATGCAGTTTGGCAGCCAATATTATGTATGTAATGTATGTATCTAATGTATGTATCTAACTAATATTATAATTGCGAAAGTGAGTTTGTTTGTTTATTTGAATATTTCAGAACGGATTTGGATGAAATTTGGCACATGGGTAGACCACGATCTGGGTTAGGACAGATGACTTTTTATCCCGATATTCCCATGGGATCGAGACATATACGGTTTCACCGTGGAACGGAGTTAGTTGTTAATACAGATTTTGAATATTAAAAAAAAAACAATAGCACTTTGCTTGACCTGGAGTTCCAACCCAGAGTGGGGTTCTGGGTTGGAACTCCAGGTCAAGCAAAGTGCTATTGTTTTTTTTTTTTCTTAGTCTCAATAACTAAATCAACGAGGCGGTACACAATAGTTATTTGATACAGGGCTGCAAAGTTGGTTTTTCGCGCGAGACGCAGAATAACTTTGCTGCCGAGCGTTACACAACTTTTCACCTCACTACGGCGAGGAAAATCCTATTATACACTATTATTTAAGGTGTATTTCATACACCTTAAATAATATATTAAATTAGTGTTTATTATTTTATTTTATCAATCGATGGAAAGTGAATTGAACAAAGAGAATATTTTTTTTTAAAGTTATTTTTTCACGCAGTCGTCATCATGCCGGCCAGTGTGATTATTTAAAAAAAGAGGTTGGCGCACTGCCATGAAATAAGTATTAATGCCTTTTTAGCACTGCACTGGCGGTATAGAAAATTATTGAATAGAAAAGTTAGAATAAAAAAAAAATCGAATGATAAACAGAATCTTTCAGAGGTTGTGAGGTGAAAAAAACATTTCTGATGGGATTACTTACAGGCTGCTCCTCCATAACATGCTGCAGCAAGGTCCTGAACAGCGTGGCTGGTAGACTGGACAACGCATGCAGTGCTGCCAACGCCCACAGCGGGCAGTCGCCGTCAGAGCAGAACTTGAATTTCTATAAAAATACATAGCCGATTTAAATAAAGTCTAATCCAAACGTCAATAGATAAGGTACAATAGAGATACGTGAAAAGGAGCGACTCGAAATCGGTAACACCTATTTCCCTCTGAACTGTTGCATTCTTTTTAGGGTTCCTTGCTTCAAAAGGAAAAAACGGAGCCCCTATATGATCACATCTTTGTCCGTCCGTCCGTACGTCTGTCTGTCTGTCAAGACCCCTTTAAAAAGTAAAAAAAAGAAAGCTTTGAATTGAAACAAAATTCAACATACACGATTTGTATTTGTATTTCAGGGTTGATATTTGAAACGAGAATTCTTGGTTTAGGGTTCCGTATGTCAAAAGGAAATAAGGAATCCTTATAGTTTTACTTTGTTGTTCGTCTGTTCGTCTGTAAGGACCATTTTTCTCAGGAACGCGTGGAGGTATCAAGTTGAAATTAATACAAATACGTAGGTCTACAGCCCTTGGAGCTCGAAAAAATCAAGCTTCTAATTCAACGCAATAAAAAATACGGCCATTTATACAACATATTATGATACTCGCAAATAAATCAAAACCTGGGTAGGTACTTCTCGAGGTCGGTCTCACAGCACCACTAAAGGATAAAGTTCGAAAATCATTAATTTGTAGTTATATCAAACAATTTTTTTTTGCGTTTACTAACTTACATTTGCAGTTGGAGAATAATTGTTAAGTTTGTTTTTGGGATGTATTCGTCCCAACTACGGAACCCTTCTCCGTGGTTCGATACGCACTTGGCCGGTGTTTTTCAAGAGTGACATCAAAGTAATTTATGGGCACTTATTAAGTGGATAAAATATAGGTAAGTACCAATATAATAATAGGCTAATCATTTTTATCTTTTTTTCTTTTTCAGCAGGCTTAGAATGACGCTTTCTATTTCTACTCCAGTGTAGAATAGAACCTGCCGGGGTCGCGGAAAGGTACTAAAGGGTCACCGAGGACCGAGGCCCCCGCAACACAGGAAACGGAAGGAATACGGGTGGGTTTTAGTCAGTCAGAGTCTGACACACCCTCCCGCTCCGCCCAGAGCGATATTTGATGATTTCCCATCCAAAAAAAAAAAGTGTAGAATAGAAGTCGCTTGTCTAGCGATAATGTACTACTGTCTACACGGAAACGTCATTTTTTTCTACTCTTCCGTCGACAAAACGCTTCTCTACGGTTCTACGGCCTGCAGCAGGCTTAGCATGACGCTTTCTATTTCTTCGAAGAATAGATACAGCTCTTTCTATACAAAGTGATATTTCGTTTCTACATTTTTGACATCTCACCGTAGAAATCCTTCTACAATATGTCATTTTGTCTTTCGTTTCTAACGATCTTTGTCTAGGTCATTTTTATGTAGAAGGATTTCTACGGTGCGATGTCAAAAAAGGAGAAAGGAAATGTCACTTTGTATAGAAAGAGCTGTGTCTATTCTTCGAAGAAATAGAAAGCGTCATGCTAAGCCTGCTGGTGTGTTATGCATGAATGACAGAAAAAATCTCAACAATAAATTGCCATTTCGTAAACCATCATGGCCATAACAATTTTTTACAAATTTTCTCAATATATGTGCTAAAGATAATAACTATTAGGGCCCTTAGTTTTGGCGTATACAACCGGCATTGAAAACACAAATCAAAATCACTCACCATGCCTTCAAATCGCTCGTCCCTGTAACAAACACTTCAGTTATAACATTACCATAGGAATTACATCTACATGACATTCTCCATCATACAGAGTACTGTATATGGGACTATATGGGGTGTTAGTACGGACAATTTAGTTTAACTTGCTTCGAATGGGTGGCAAACGTATGTAGTACATTTGATGTTAGTTTTACTGTGTTGTTATGTTTTAAACGTGATTTAGATACGTCAGAGTCGATTTCGTGTTCACTAAATTGGAGTAAAAACGTCTAAATCTAAATCAAAAATCATTTTTTCAAATGAGGCTGAGAATCAACACTTTTCGAACGTCAAAATTACAAAAGACATCCCCAAAACGCCCGCCCATCACCACTACCTAGTGCTTTAGCTGGCAAGAAGTGGCGCAACAAACTCCCCAGCAGCACACCTGTCTGTTCATTTAGAACTAGGTACTTGATTCTATACAATCGTCGGTATACAAAATAATTAACATTACGAGACACAGAACATTACATTAAATTATTTGCCATATGTCAGCTAGCATACGCCAATATACCAACAAATACAATGAAAAATATACTCAAGCAAAAAAAAAAAATATATTAAAATTATTTGTGGCTCTTGGCTTCTAACAATACTTAGTTAAGAATTCATGTCTGGCATCATCTCTGCGTGGTATTGGCGTTACACACTAAGGGCGGATTCACACCGGGAAAGCAGCGGCCGGCAGCAGCGGCGAGCACTTTCAGTGTGAAATAATTTTAAACTTTATCCACATCATTAAAAGAACACTATCGCTTGAAAAGCTCGAAAAGGTCGTGCGGCCGCCCGCGGTGCCGCGAGCAGCCTCGCGGTCACCCGTGCCGCGTCGCTGCCGCTATCCGCTGCCGGCTTCTGCCGTTCCGGTGTGAATCGGCCCTAACAACGGCATCGCCTTTCATTTTGACAGCTCAAGAACATTCATTGCGTTTCTGAAGTTGTTGAGCAGACGAATTTTTCGTAACCAATGAGGCTTGGTTTAGGAATGTCCTTCAAAATACTTCGGATTGTGAATGAAAGTGTGTTATCTACGCTACGTTAAATCATTTAAAAAAATGGGCATATTTCCACACAGTTTCCCAACAAAAATCTAATATGATGCTTAGAGATTAGGCACAGAAGTCATAGTTATGTGTTTGTGATGATGTTGGGACTGCCGCGATGGTGCAGCGCTTCTGCTGTTTGCGCAAAACCGAACTGACGGCTTCCACGCCGTCATTCGTAAGAAAACCGCGTCGCTGTTGTCAAGGTTGCGGGCGAGTAGCACCAGCATCATAAAAACTATGGCGGAGAGTATCGACTCTCCGATTATTCAAAGTTTTGTGAGAAGGACAATCACTGGACATTAAACCGGGGATGTCCTCTTCACAATACTATTTACTCTTTCTTCTCTATTGTATCTCAGCTACTAACACTAGAAATAAGTTATTTTGTTTTGCTTACTAACACGATGGATCACTGTTGTCCGAAAAATAAAGAATATTATTATTAATATTATCTTTTTTGTCCTTACATAATTATCTCGGGACCATGGGGTCCCAGACCTTTGAAAGGCGTACGAGAGGCCGAAGTCAACTCGCAGAGGCCCCTTGGACAATTGTAATGAGATGAGGCACCGACCGACGATTATCCCTGTTTGCTCTATGAAGGTGCACCCAAGGACAGCCCCCGGTTGATGCAGGACTATTGCAGAACATGGGAACAAAACATATTTGGCTATGGGATTGGGAGGCTATAGTGGATCAGTTTCCTAAGACTATAGAAAGGCCCCTACCTGATCCATTCTTTATATAAAATACACCGATAAAATGGCAGCGGGTGACTTGCACACTCAATAATGGTTCCTGAAGTGCTTGAGGAGTGGAGAGGTATTCTACGGCTATCAGGACCATCCCGGAAGTACGGTCAAGATCCCTACCAGCATCTTGCTGGAATACTTCCTTCCTCCGAGCACGTTTTCTCTTGCGAATCTCCACTCAAGCCGGCCAATAAAGGCAAGAATGAGGTGGGAGCTCTGTTCCTTGTCAGTGTTCACGCCAGCCGGCCAATAAAGGCAAGCCAGAGATGAGGAACAAGACTTCTCCCAGGAGATAGGGTCCATGGGGTCGCTACTGTACAACAGCTCGCCACATGCTGCCCTGCGGGTTTCTGTATCTCTCTTGGTTAGGCTCCTTACCCTAGACCCGTTCCGGCAAAGTAAACTCTACTGGCACAGACACAGAGTTCGGAGCGCGCAAGCACCACCACGACGTCAACGTGGAGATATGGCGGTGGGGTTATTATTATTATTATTATTATTATTTATATTTGACCAAATTCCAAACGCAAAGCACGTTCTTATTTGTCGTTATGTATAAAACATATCGACGAATTGAGAATATGATTCTCTAAGTAGTTTAATTTCAGAGCTAAGAAAAACTGTTTTAGTATAGGTGCTTACACGGTGTAAGGGACATCGACGCGCAGACTGTTAGGTACAGTCCGATTCAAACTTTATGGCGGCTCGGAACGTGAGGCGAGTCGCTGCGCAGTAAACTAATTCATGTGTCAGCGGGGGCGAGGGGTAGGGTACTGCGCAGCGAGTAGCCGCCATTAAGTTTGACGCGTACTATACCTTGGATTCAGTAAATGATTCTAAAAGCGAATAAATGTTTCGTCGATTATTAAAATTTAAATTTAAATGGGCTGGTCACGTGGCGCGTCTCAAAGACCACAGATGGACCAAAACGGTTACAACATGGAAAGGCACACAGGGCAATCACTACAAAGGAAACCTTACGCGCGATGGAATGACACATAAAAAAAATAGCGGGAATAAATGGCATCTTATAGCTAAAGACCGGGAAAAATTTCAATCTTTGGAATAGGCCTTCACTTCGAGGGGGTTCCTATTTCCCAATATTGTAAAGGAAATTATTTTTGTTTACTTAAAACTTATTATTTTTTCGTTAAACTTACTTATTTTAAGTCGTAAACTGGGAAAAAAATCTGCTGTTTTATAAAACAAATAACAATACTTACACGGTCAAATTGTATGGCTAGGAGATTTTTTTTCACTATTATTTCTTATCGGTGTCATATCAATCATGTCCTGAATTCATGGTTACAGTTTGAGCGTCGATGTCCCGATGTCTAAAGACTTCTGCAGACTGGGACGATATCGCGGGCGCGACAGGCATTTTGCTGCCTGTCGCGCCCGCGATATCGCCCCAGTGTGCAGAAGCCTTTATGCTTTTGTTTCCTACGAAAGCGTTACAAATACAGAGCAGAGTTGGGAGCAGTGGTGGCCCAGTGGTAACGGCCGCAACTTACGAGTGGTAGGTCATAGGTTCGAACCCAGGCAGGTGCTTTACTTTGTGTAAGTTATTTCAACACCACTGCTCTCAATACGGTGAAGAAGAACATCGTGAGGAAACCGACATGTCCTATAAGCAAAAAATAAGAAGACTTATGACATATACCAACGCGCACTGGGCCCGCGTGGTGGATTACGGCCCGCTCCCTCTCACAGAGAGGAGGCTTGTTGTCCCAGCAGTGGGAACATTATAGGCTGATTATGTAAATACAGAGCGTCTTTTACACCTTAGTGTCAAATACTGGTGAAATTGTCAGATTTTCATGACGGCCATTACATGACCGAACCGCTCCTCTAGGAAACACACCCAGTATCTTAAAAAGTCAAATACTGTCTATCTCCACAAAACCACAACAAAACCTCAACTTGCTTCTTCCCACACAACTCAGACATTAGGAACTGGAAAAAAGCAACGAGAAAAACTATAGACAGCCCGGAAGCGCAGCAGAACAGTTTAATAGAAAGTTTCCAGCTATAATATTGGCATTAAGCCTTCATTTCAATGGCAGACAATGAGGGCATATTGACAGGCTGAACACGCTACGTTTATATTAAACTTGCTGTGTCGACCTACGCTACGAGCGGGTTTAGGCACTAGGTTCTATACCTATTTCTTTACGCTTAAAATAAGGCTGTTAATATTAGGTAGGTACTGAAACCAGATTTGTCGTGTGCTTCCGTTCATAAGCTTAGTTCTTCGAGAGTTTAAGATTGTTGGGGGCTGTCTTGTGTCTGTATTGTGATGTTAGAAAAGTGCTGATTCCTCCGCTTCGTTGGATTAATGAGTTGCAATTAAGTTAAGGGGCTTGTGGCTAAGTAATAACAGCCGCACGGGTCGATCAATCAGGTTAAGCTACGCTTGCCGCGGTTGTTCCGTGGATGGGTGACCATCTTTACATACCAAGACCCCTTCGTGCCTCGGAAAGCACGTTAAGCCGTTGGTCCCGGCTGTCATTTCTAGATCTTTGACAGTCGTTACGGGTCGTCAGAAGCCCGAAAGTCTGACAACCAGTCTTACCAAGGGGTATCGTGTTGCCCACTCCGCTACTGAATGTCGAAGTTTGAAATGTCGACGTACTCGTATGTTAGTTCTAAAGTACAGGATCTCGATGTACGCCAGTTCGAAAGTTCACTGGAGCGAAGTATGCAAGGCCGACGTATCGTTAGTTAGAAAGCATACGAGTGCGATGTACGCCAGTTCGAAATTACCCTGAATTAGAGTAATAGAGGGGATCCGGTGCTCGGCGGTCGCTGCCGCGACACGCTCGCTTCGCTCGCTCGCCTTCGCGCGTTAATGGTCGCTGTTATAAAAAAATATTTTAACGCTTAAAAACCATACATGCAATCATTCTGATTTTTTGTCAAATTATTCTACAAGCAACATATTAGCATAATAGTGTTTTATTTTTTTTGATACAATCTATAGATTTTTGTAAATCGGATAATTGCTTCATATCTTGCAATAAATTACCAGCGTTGTGTCATCGCGCTTCTCTTTCTTTTCTATACAGTCCGACAGTGACCGCGCTTTAGGTGTTGTCAGCCTCTTAAGAACTCCAAAGAAACTTTTCGTTGGACTTAATACAATTTTTAACCGACTTTAAAAAGAAGTACGTTATGTTTCGACACCTATGATTTTTCGAACTATGAAACTTGTAACAATATTCAAGTCAATGCACCGAGACAATTGAAGTGTCCTATTGTGCTGAAACTTATCTCTCTAAAAGTCAAAACCGACATAACTATAGCATATGTTTACATTTACAAAGTTAAGTGAGTTCTCATTCTCACACGATACATATCTACAGCATCTTCTGCAGCATTATTTACTCACGCCTAATTATATATGTGTAGAGCTCTTGTAACCCATTACTGATTACAATACGAAACTGTTATGTATTGTCAATATATGATGAAGCAATTGTTTCAGAAACTGAAGGATTCTGAATGAGGGAATGAATGGCTGAAAGAATATTTATTACTAGCGATCTGCCCTCGATGCCCTCTCCGATCGCTCGGGTGCAATTTACATGTGAAGACTGTCTATTTTGTTCACGAAACGTTGTGGAAAAGTTTTGAGCAGTGACCTAACAAGAAGTACTAGGCTTGCATGAATTCAAGCAGTATTAATAAGTAACATACTTATTTTTGTATATGCGGAAATACGTTAGTCACTCGTTTGATTAATCGGACGCCAACGCCACCAAGCGGCGCTCGACACAGTCTACAACATAACGCTCGACCCGAGTTAAGTGCAGTTTCTCGGAGGCGGTCAAGGAGTAAACACGTTTAGAAACTGTCGCGCGTTCCGTATAGTTGTGTCGTGTACCTACAGTGTGTGAATAGCTAGTGTGATTGTTTGATCGTAAATTATAATTTGATTTAAACTGCAAAAGGTTTTTTTATTGTGCAATAACCAAAACTTCCCATTGTACGCTCAATCCCGATAATGAGAGAGACCTAGTTTCTCCGTCATATACATTTACATATATAGGGGCTTTTGTGACTAAGTAATAACAGCCGCTCGGGTCGATCGATTATGTGAAGCTACGCTGGCCGTGTTGGTCCGTGGATGGGTGATCATCTTTACATACCAAGATTCCTCCGTATCTCGGAAAGCAAGCGTTAAGCCGTTGGTCCTGGCCACAGATTATATAAATACAGTATTTATTATATACTATTATTATATATTATTTTTCTTTACATATCTCGGGACCATGGGGTCCCGGATCTTTGGAAGGCATACGAGGGGCCGAGGCCAACTCGCAGAGGCCCCTTGGACAATTGTAATGGAATGAGGCACCAACCAACGATTATCCCTGTATGCTCTTTATATATTATATTATTATACTATAGTATTTTTATATACTGTATTTCACATATCTGTGGTCCTGGCCGTCAGTCGTGGGTCTTTGACAGTCGTTACGGGTCGTCAGAAGCCCGAAAATCTGACAACCAGTCTTACCAAGGGGTATCGTATTAACCAGTAACTGGGTTGTGGAGGTCAGTTGCTCCATGTAAAATACTGGTATTTAGCTGCATCCTGTTAGACTGGCATCCGACCTGAACATAGTTGGGAAAAGGCAGGCAGATGATGATTTACATAATACATATGTAGCCTATATCCATCTGGAATAATGTAGGTACCTTTCAAATGAAAGGATTGTCCAAATGGGAGCTGTGGTTCCGGAGATTACCTCCACATAAACACAAACTCACAAAATTCGCTCTCTCTCCTTATAAGGGTTGGCATGAAGACTACGAGTATTCAAACTTTGATGTTCAAAGATAGGGGTCCACTAGGGCCGATGCCTGCCGGGGTCGCGGGAAGGTACTTATGGGTCACCGAGGCCCCCGCAACACAGGCAACAGGAAAGAATACGGGTGGGTTTTAGTCAGTAAGAGTCTGACACACCCTCCCGCTCCGCCCAGAGCGGGAGAAGTTATTTGATGATTTCCCAACCTCAAAAAAAAAAAAAAGGGATGGACCACCAGACTTACTTAGTTTAAATTTATCAACAATGTTAGAAATTGAGAATAATCAACATAATGAAGCCGCATTTTATATGGAAAGCAGTGGTGGTCCAGTGGTAACGGCCGCGACTTACGAGTTGTAAGTCTTTGTTTTTGTTTTTTGGGTGGGAAATCATCAAAAAACTTCTTCCGCTCTGGGCGGAGAGGGAGAAGTTAGGTGTGTCAGACTCTTACTGACTAAAACCCACCCAGGCAACGGAAGGAATACCCTTCCATGTTGCGGAAGCCTCGGTGACCCATTAGTACCTTCCCGCGACTCCGGCAGGGAGTTGTAAGTCTAAGGTTCGAACCAAGACAGGCGCTTTACTTTGTGTAATTTATTTCATCACCACTGCTCTCAAAACGGTGAAGGAAAACATCGTGAGGAAACCGGCCTGTCCTAGAACCAAAAATTTGAAGACATGTGACATCTACCAACCCGCACTGGGCCCGCGTGGTGGATTACGGCCCACTGCCTCTCACAGAGAGGAGGCCTGTGTCCCAGTAGTGGGAACATTATAGGCTGATTATGTATGTCATGTATTTTATATCCCTAGTCCTGTCAATTAAAGTAGGTATATAATAAACTACCGGAAGTAATTAAAAATGAACTAAAATTGCATACATTAACAAATAAATTGAAACTATTTTTATTATATAAATGCTATTATAATGTTAATGAATATCTAAATGACAAATTTTAGATTAAGCACATATTTTATCAATGGATCTCAATAATATTGATAAAATATATTATAAGTTGTAATTATCTAATCTTAATAACTGTTTACATATGTCCTTATTTTAGTGTTTAATTAATTTGAAGGGCTTATTTTGGTGTTTGATGTTTTGAGGTATTTACAAGGCAGATATGAGTGGAAATGCCGGAAAGGGACGCCCCAGAAAGACATATAGTGACCTCATTAATGATGTTCTTCTAAAAGGTCAGGTGCGTAGTACTCGCAAGGCGTGCGTGTCTGACCAGATGTATGAACGTAAACGAAGCAAAAGGAGTATGTAAGGAGCGTAGCAGGTGGCGTTCTATAGTTTCTGCCTGTATTATCAATCAATATTGTATGCAAAGAATTTATTTATTTAATGACATATATACTGAATTATTCTTGTAAGTAAGTATATTGCTGCATGGGTAGAAGGCGTAAGTCTATGTATTTGTATGTGTAGAAACATTGAACAGCCATTTTGTAAACAGAAAATCTTACGTAGATCCTACGTAGATGTATATTATCAGAAACTATTCGAATGGATTAAATTATTGGGCCAGTCTCACATGACCTTAAAGGCTGCTTACCCCGCCAAACAGATAGTTTGAAGGATGAAGACGTAGAACATGAAAAATATGTGGGTTGCTCGTGGAAGGGAATTAATTAAAAAGAAATAAACTATAAGTAGTGTTAGGGACGAATCACACTTTCTATTTTTAAGTTTTACAAAGATTTGAGAATAAACTTATGTTTTTTTATAGAGAATTCATCAGTTTAGTTAGGGCAACCAAAAAAATACTTCTTGTCTGTTTATTTGGGTGTAGGTAACAATAACTACACCCAAATAAACAGACAAGAAGTAATATTTTTTGGTTGCAAATATATTTGGTTATATTACAAAATAACAAGACAATTTCGGCGTATTCACATATTCGTAAAAATCGGCCATCACATAATTCTGAGAAACGGCAAAAATACACATCGCACATAAAAATAACAAGATACGATACGATATGGCAGCTGTCTATAGGTATATGCAGAAACCTCCAAAAACATTGATTTCTACATACAATTACGAAACCATTGTGTTATTGCGAATAATAAAAATCATACAGATATTTATGTGTTATAATAAAAAAGCTTTATATTTCGTATTTCAAATCTATACATCTAAAAAAATAGTAACGAAGTCGAAACTGTCGATACATTGAATATTTTCGAAAAGATAATTACTACAAAGTGTGGGAACGGGTCTGATGCCGAAGACAGTTTTTAGAATTTTTGTCCGGTTTTCTGGATGTATCTTCCGGATTGGCGCAAAAACGGCTGAACGGATTTGGATGAAATTTGGCACACAGATAGTCTGTAACTTAGATTAACACATAGGTTACTTTTAAACCCGTTAGTACGTTCCCGTGGTATATTTTCCGCCATCGACGCGTAGCCGCGGGTAAAAGTGAGTTACTAGTGAGCTTTAAGGAAAAAGGAATTTCTGGTAATATGGCTCGAGCCAATAAAACCAGCTTGTAGATGACCTGTAGAGAAGTAACGTTTCCGATTTTTACAAACTTTTCCATCATCGACTGCATATCAGTTTTGTATTTAGAACAACTTTTCAACGTATTTTTGATGTGTAACAACGTATTTTTGGAAGTGACGGCTTGGGCATGGAATACGTAAGTACTTAGTAATAGCGTGGAATTAGTAAGTACTAGATAATCTAGTAAGAAGAGGGGGTCGAATTTCGACCAGTGGGCGACCACTAGTAATTAAATAATTATTCGAATAAATATTTCAGTATTTAGCTTTTTTTAAATTCTGAGGTTATTGTCTGTCGCTGCTCAGTTGCTTATTACCAAGGTGAGGTGTCAGATATTACACATCATATGCGACTACTGTGAGGTTCGCTCGTTATTTTTGAAAGACTGTGATGTCCCACTGCAGGTACATAATGAAATTATGTCTTGGAACAAAGTTCCAACTCTCTGCACACTAGAACGAAAAAAGCATAATATTTTGACCGTCACGACACTTTTGCTAATAGTAGATACGTGTGTTCACCAGCGTATTTTTTTTCATTTAGTTACTCTAGAACGTGGTTAGTTTACCTGTTGTGATTAGTTGTGCCTGTTCCGTAATACATAATATACGGCATAAAGAACTTCGTTCCAACCAGATGTCTCACGACACCTCTCGACTTGGCTATGCAGGCTGAATTTTTGAGATGTGGCAGTAAGGGTAGGTACCTCAACCCTTCGGCTGAGGTGGCAGGAACGGCGACACGCGCTCGAGCAGTACCGTGAGTGGCTGCAATAGCCGCAATATTCGCGTAAGCGCGTTGTCGAAGGCGTCCTACCGCACTTCGAAGCCTGGCCGAAAAGAGGGGAGCGCATCTCTTATAGGCTCACTCAGGTGCTGACCGGACACGGTTATTTTGGTGAGTACCTGAACAAGATTGGGCGAGAGGCAACGGCGAATTGCCACCATTGCGGAGGTGACTTAGATTCTGCACGGCACACGCTCGAGGAGTGCCGTGCGTGGGCTTCTGAAAGATGGGTCCTGGTCGCCAGGATCGGGCGAGATTTGTCTCTGCCAGCAGTAGTTGGGTCTATTCTGGCGGAGTCGGAGAACTGGAGGGAAATGGCCTATTTCTGTGAGACCATGATGGTCCAGAAGGAGGCTACCGAGCGAGATCGTGAGAGGGCTGATCCTGCTCATATGAGAAGGCATCGGAGAGGCAACCGCCTCAACGCCTAACATGCCGGAAACCCCGCTTGCAACTTTTAAAGCTGGCGTGAATTTGGGATCACGGGCGCTCAGAGTGGGGACTCTGTCCGCCCACTGAGTGACCTCAGGGAAGACGCCCCACAGTGGTCGCGTGCTGCCTTGCATATTTGCACAGTTGTTTCGGGGAGACCCCTTTACAGTCTCCCCAGAGATGTGCCCTAACTGGCGTTTCGGATCGGTCTTTTGAGAGGTAATGATGCCACCTTCCATGTGCAGATGGTTACCACCGGGGTGGTTTTAGTCAGGTAAAAATACCACACTTCCCGTTCTTATCCCCAAAGGCCGGGCCGTCTTTTGAAGGTTTTCCCTAAAAAACAAAAAAAGGTACCTTAACCCTTGTAGTTACAGTAAAACGGTCTTAGGAGACCGTCCTTATTCTTTTGAGAAATGTTGATCCCAAATTCACAGATTTTGAAAAAAATGTGCAGTCAGGAAGAAACTGGCCAATTTTCACAAAAACTTTTTTTGATGCCAATCGATCCTGTTTCTTATAGGATCAAAAAACTTTACCTGACCAACTGAGGTTTGAGTAGGTACTAGAAAATTCAGAAATCGCAAAAAACTATTCCCATACATTTCTTAGGAAATGAGACTCTGAAAAATCCGCCCTGTATATATTATATACAGGTTGAAATTGAAAACTTGCGACAAACTGAAATGGGACATTGTATACATCATTATTAACAACTTTTACTAAGAACTCCAAAGAAACTTTTCGTTGGACTTAATACAATTTTTAACCGACTTTAAAAAGAAGTACGTTATGTTTCGACACCTATGATTTTTCGAACTATGAAACTTGTAACAATATTCAAGTCAATGCACCGAGACAATTGAAGTGTCCTATTGTGCTGAAACTTATCTCTCTAAAAGTCAAAACCGACATAACTATAGCATATGTTTACATTTACAAAGTTAAGTGAGTTCTCATTCTCACACGATACATATCTACAGCATCTTCTGCAGCATTATTTACTCACGCCTAATTATATATGTGTAGAGCTCTTGTAACCCATTACTGATTACAATACGAAACTGTTATGTATTGTCAATATATGATGAAGCAATTGTTTCAGAAACTGAAGGATTCTGAATGAGGGAATGAATGGCTGAAAGAATATTTATTACTAGCGATCTGCCCTCGATGCCCTCTCCGATCGCTCGGGTGCAATTTACATGTGAAGACTGTCTATTTTGTTCACGAAACGTTGTGGAAAAGTTTTGAGCAGTGACCTAACAAGAAGTACTAGGCTTGCATGAATTCAAGCAGTATTAATAAGTAACATACTTATTTTTGTATATGCGGAAATACGTTAGTCACTCGTTTGATTAATCGGACGCCAACGCCACCAAGCGGCGCTCGACACAGTCTACAACATAACGCTCGACCCGAGTTAAGTGCAGTTTCTCGGAGGCGGTCAAGGAGTAAACACGTTTAGAAACTGTCGCGCGTTCCGTATAGTTGTGTCGTGTACCTACAGTGTGTGAATAGCTAGTGTGATTGTTTGATCGTAAATTATAATTTGATTTAAACTGCAAAAGGTTTTTTTATTGTGCAATAACCAAAACTTCCCATTGTACGCTCAATCCCGATAATGAGAGAGACCTAGTTTCTCCGTCATATACATTTACATATATAGGGGCTTTTGTGACTAAGTAATAACAGCCGCTCGGGTCGATCGATTATGTGAAGCTACGCTGGCCGTGTTGGTCCGTGGATGGGTGATCATCTTTACATACCAAGATTCCTCCGTATCTCGGAAAGCAAGCGTTAAGCCGTTGGTCCTGGCCACAGATTATATAAATACAGTATTTATTATATACTATTATTATATATTATTTTTCTTTACATATCTCGGGACCATGGGGTCCCGGATCTTTGGAAGGCATACGAGGGGCCGAGGCCAACTCGCAGAGGCCCCTTGGACAATTGTAATGGAATGAGGCACCAACCAACGATTATCCCTGTATGCTCTTTATATATTATATTATTATACTATAGTATTTTTATATACTGTATTTCACATATCTGTGGTCCTGGCCGTCAGTCGTGGGTCTTTGACAGTCGTTACGGGTCGTCAGAAGCCCGAAAATCTGACAACCAGTCTTACCAAGGGGTATCGTATTAACCAGTAACTGGGTTGTGGAGGTCAGTTGCTCCATGTAAAATACTGGTATTTAGCTGCATCCTGTTAGACTGGCATCCGACCTGAACATAGTTGGGAAAAGGCAGGCAGATGATGATTTACATAATACATATGTAGCCTATATCCATCTGGAATAATGTAGGTACCTTTCAAATGAAAGGATTGTCCAAATGGGAGCTGTGGTTCCGGAGATTACCTCCACATAAACACAAACTCACAAAATTCGCTCTCTCTCCTTATAAGGGTTGGCATGAAGACTACGAGTATTCAAACTTTGATGTTCAAAGATAGGGGTCCACTAGGGCCGATGCCTGCCGGGGTCGCGGGAAGGTACTTATGGGTCACCGAGGCCCCCGCAACACAGGCAACAGGAAAGAATACGGGTGGGTTTTAGTCAGTAAGAGTCTGACACACCCTCCCGCTCCGCCCAGAGCGGGAGAAGTTATTTGATGATTTCCCAACCTCAAAAAAAAAAAAAAGGGATGGACCACCAGACTTACTTAGTTTAAATTTATCAACAATGTTAGAAATTGAGAATAATCAACATAATGAAGCCGCATTTTATATGGAAAGCAGTGGTGGTCCAGTGGTAACGGCCGCGACTTACGAGTTGTAAGTCTTTGTTTTTGTTTTTTGGGTGGGAAATCATCAAAAAACTTCTTCCGCTCTGGGCGGAGAGGGAGAAGTTAGGTGTGTCAGACTCTTACTGACTAAAACCCACCCAGGCAACGGAAGGAATACCCTTCCATGTTGCGGAAGCCTCGGTGACCCATTAGTACCTTCCCGCGACTCCGGCAGGGAGTTGTAAGTCTAAGGTTCGAACCAAGACAGGCGCTTTACTTTGTGTAATTTATTTCATCACCACTGCTCTCAAAACGGTGAAGGAAAACATCGTGAGGAAACCGGCCTGTCCTAGAACCAAAAATTTGAAGACATGTGACATCTACCAACCCGCACTGGGCCCGCGTGGTGGATTACGGCCCACTGCCTCTCACAGAGAGGAGGCCTGTGTCCCAGTAGTGGGAACATTATAGGCTGATTATGTATGTCATGTATTTTATATCCCTAGTCCTGTCAATTAAAGTAGGTATATAATAAACTACCGGAAGTAATTAAAAATGAACTAAAATTGCATACATTAACAAATAAATTGAAACTATTTTTATTATATAAATGCTATTATAATGTTAATGAATATCTAAATGACAAATTTTAGATTAAGCACATATTTTATCAATGGATCTCAATAATATTGATAAAATATATTATAAGTTGTAATTATCTAATCTTAATAACTGTTTACATATGTCCTTATTTTAGTGTTTAATTAATTTGAAGGGCTTATTTTGGTGTTTGATGTTTTGAGGTATTTACAAGGCAGATATGAGTGGAAATGCCGGAAAGGGACGCCCCAGAAAGACATATAGTGACCTCATTAATGATGTTCTTCTAAAAGGTCAGGTGCGTAGTACTCGCAAGGCGTGCGTGTCTGACCAGATGTATGAACGTAAACGAAGCAAAAGGAGTATGTAAGGAGCGTAGCAGGTGGCGTTCTATTCCGTAATACATAATATACGGCATAAAGAACTTCGTTCCAACCAGATGTCTCACGACACCTCTCGACTTGGCTATGCAGGCTGAATTTTTGAGATGTGGCAGTAAGGGTAGGTACCTCAACCCTTCGGCTGAGGTGGCAGGAACGGCGACACGCGCTCGAGCAGTACCGTGAGTGGCTGCAATAGCCGCAATATTCGCGTAAGCGCGTTGTCGAAGGCGTCCTACCGCACTTCGAAGCCTGGCCGAAAAGAGGGGAGCGCATCTCTTATAGGCTCACTCAGGTGCTGACCGGACACGGTTATTTTGGTGAGTACCTGAACAAGATTGGGCGAGAGGCAACGGCGAATTGCCACCATTGCGGAGGTGACTTAGATTCTGCACGGCACACGCTCGAGGAGTGCCGTGCGTGGGCTTCTGAAAGATGGGTCCTGGTCGCCAGGATCGGGCGAGATTTGTCTCTGCCAGCAGTAGTTGGGTCTATTCTGGCGGAGTCGGAGAACTGGAGGGAAATGGCCTATTTCTGTGAGACCATGATGGTCCAGAAGGAGGCTACCGAGCGAGATCGTGAGAGGGCTGATCCTGCTCATATGAGAAGGCATCGGAGAGGCAACCGCCTCAACGCCTAACATGCCGGAAACCCCGCTTGCAACTTTTAAAGCTGGCGTGAATTTGGGATCACGGGCGCTCAGAGTGGGGACTCTGTCCGCCCACTGAGTGACCTCAGGGAAGACGCCCCACAGTGGTCGCGTGCTGCCTTGCATATTTGCACAGTTGTTTCGGGGAGACCCCTTTACAGTCTCCCCAGAGATGTGCCCTAACTGGCGTTTCGGATCGGTCTTTTGAGAGGTAATGATGCCACCTTCCATGTGCAGATGGTTACCACCGGGGTGGTTTTAGTCAGGTAAAAATACCACACTTCCCGTTCTTATCCCCAAAGGCCGGGCCGTCTTTTGAAGGTTTTCCCTAAAAAACAAAAAAAGGTACCTTAACCCTTGTAGTTACAGTAAAACGGTCTTAGGAGACCGTCCTTATTCTTTTGAGAAATGTTGATCCCAAATTCACAGATTTTGAAAAAAATGTGCAGTCAGGAAGAAACTGGCCAATTTTCACAAAAACTTTTTTTGATGCCAATCGATCCTGTTTCTTATAGGATCAAAAAACTTTACCTGACCAACTGAGGTTTGAGTAGGTACTAGAAAATTCAGAAATCGCAAAAAACTATTCCCATACATTTCTTAGGAAATGAGACTCTGAAAAATCCGCCCTGTATATATTATATACAGGTTGAAATTGAAAACTTGCGACAAACTGAAATGGGACATTGTATACATCATTATTAACAACTTTTACTAAGGGACCAAAGCTGTAAACCCAAAAAAAAAATCTGCTTTTCCTACATTTTGATGAGGTATTGCGAACATAAATGTAGGGGACAGCAGTTTTTTTTTTGGGATTGTAGCTTTGGTCCCTTAGTAAAAGTTGTTCATAATGATGAGTACAATCTCCCATTTCGATTTGTCGCATGTTTTCAATGTCACCCTGTATATTATTAAAGCACTCTACTTGGTGCTTATGGAAACCTACCGTTAAAGACCACAATTATTTAAGAAAAGAATATGTAATACGCGCATAAATAAGCTTAAACAAAGATTAAAACCAACTTTTTAATAATATCGCCCTTGTGATCCCCGAAGGGTTAGGCAGAGGCTGGTGTACCTACCACACATTTGGCCAGTTATGTTTAAGTCCCATGTAATAGGGGGCGAGCCTATTGCCGTCAACCGGGTATAAATGCAGACTCCGGGCTGCTACTGAGAAATTCCTGATGGAAAAACCCAATAACACTTTGCCCGACCTGGGAATTAACCCCAGGACCTCATGCTCAGCAGTAGCGCTTGCGACCACTAGACCTTTGAGGAGTAGAGTAGGCATGGAGTAGGTAGAGGGAAAAGAGCTTAAGGTGGATTCGCAGTGGTAGCCCGCAAAATTCAAATTGTCTTACGTTTTTTGTAAAAAAATCTGTAACTTTACACATTTGGATGGTCGCGAATCATATTTAGATCAAGATACAACCTGAAACTGACCTGCAATTCCAAAAAACGTAAGAAGATTTGAATTTCTCGGGTTACCACTGCTAAGAATGGGCGTCGGGAATGCCGGGTGGTTTTCCGGCCATCGTAGGCGCGGGCTTGCGGACGGTGAGCAATGGGTAGCTCACCGTCCGGTAAGGACCAGGCCCGGGTCGACGGCGCATTGTATTCCACGTGAGCCTCAAAGAGATGTTGTCAGCACAAGTGTAGGGTTCCACTAGGGCCGATGCCTGCCGGGGTCGCGGGAAGGTACTAAAGGGTTACCGAGGCCCCTGGCTACACAGGCAACGGAAGGAATACGGGTGGGTTTTAGTCAGTAAGAGTCTGACACACCCTCCCGCTCCACCCAGAGCGGGAGAAGTTATTTGAAGATTGCCCACCCAAAAAAAAAAATCACTGCTAAGAAAAACACCAACGTTTCTGTACGTAAAACTGTAGGTAGTCCTTAACAAGGGTCGAATTTGATGTCCCACGCTCCTAGTTAATACATTGCGTTTGTTTTCATTCAATCAACTCCCGTCTCAGGTGTTATCCGTTTTACTTTGGTATAAACGTTACCGAGATGGGTACTAATCAATGTTGTTCTACGACTGTTTCTTTATAAGTGTTTTTGGAATGGAGAATTCTTTTAGAGGTGGACATTGTGTGATACTACAAGAATACATAGCAACAGAGTTCTATAACTCTGTTCTACGAGTATGTATTCTTGTAGAAGTGTAGGAGTGATTTGTAACGCCGTCAGTAGAGACTGGTCATCTCTTAGCTGCCACGGCTTATATATTATGGTTACAAAATATTGTTTACATCATTCATTTTGAAATATGTAAATTATACATGTGAGAACGATGCAAAACGTAAAAGCTTCCGTAATAAAAAGATTAACAAAATAAAGGCAATTCAAAAATTTAATTTTTGAATTGCCTTTTTTTTGTTAAGCTTTTACGTTTTGCATCGTTCTCACGTGTATAATTTCAAAATGAATGATGTAAACAATATTTTGTAATCTTATACGTTCATTTAAAAGAGTGTCCGTGGAGTTTCTTGCCCGTTCTTCTCCATAGGAACCTACTACGCTTTGGAATAGGCAACTAGCTTCATCTTTTCTGACTGACCGACCGACCCCTTGACATTCCAAAAGTGCCTGTAATTGGTTTATTTGAAATGAATGCTTTGAGTTTGAGTTTAACTGACAATCTTCGTCACCCATCACCTCTTATAGCAGTCATCATCTGCCTAGCCTTTTCCCAACTATGCTAGGGTCGGCTTCCAGTCTTACCGAATACAGCTGAATACCAGTATTTTACATGGAGCGACTGCCTATCTGACCTCCACAACCCAGTTACTGGGCAACACGATACCCCTTGGTAAGACTGGTTGTCAAACTTTCGGGCTTCTGACGACCCGTAACGACTGTCAAAGATCTACAAATGACAGCCGGGACCAACGGCTTAACGTGCTTTCCGAAGCACGGAGGGGTCTTGGTATGTAAAGATGCTCACCCATCCACGGACCAACCGCGGCAAGCTTAGCTTAACCTGATAGATCGACCCGTGCGGCTGTTATTACTTAGCCACAAGCCTCTTATATCAGTATTATTATACGAGTAGTATTACTTCACATTGGGAAAGTGATGGAGCTGTACAGAACTTATAGCTCCATCTCTTCCTCACGCTGAAGTAATATTGAAATAATACTGCTATAAGAGGTGATGGTTGCCCCCTTGAAGGGAAAAGAAAGAAAAATTGATTTATTTGTCACAGAAACACGTGCACATAAAAAGCTTTGGTTAATCAAATAAATATCTAATAAAATAATACAGATTTATGCTTATGAACACAACTTAAAACGCTGACAACACCTAAACCGCGGTCACTGTCAGATTGCATAGAAAAGAAAGAGAAGCGCGATGACATAACGCTTGTAATTTATTGCAAAATATGAAGCAATTATTTATTTACTCAAAATTGAGTTGAGTAATCGAAAATAAACAACCAAGTTCAGCATTCAAGTAAGACGTTCTTGTTATTAATTAAATACGTAACGTATGTTGATATTTAATACAGATATTTTGGATTATAACTCAAGGTAAGAGGTTAGATTATCGTTAGTTTGTATCGAGATATTTTTTCAAAACGTGTTTTGGTAACGACCAAGTTCTGGGAAATATGTTCAAAATTAACATAAATATTTTTTCCGCTACCACAAACTATACAGATTTGGCAACTTTTTTTCTTAAGAGAAGCCTATTTTGTTCAATTGGGTCTTGTCAGCGCCTTAAGTAACTAAGTGACATTCTATCTGCGATAACGATAATGGGAAAGTAAAAAAAACATGTTCTTCGACTATCACCAATTTGTGCGGAGGTCGTCTAAAGACAGCGTTGCCAGATTGTTTATTGGGTAGCGGGATTTGAAACCTTTAGAGCAAAAGATGCGGGATTCTTTCGTCGAAAGCGGGACAAAATAAAATGTAAATAACCAGTAGTAATTCATTTATTACTACTTATCCTCATAATTGAGTTTCAAATTAAGTTTACAATAATAATAGATAGCCATAAAAATGTATTTTTATGAAGATACGTTACTTTACCGTAGTAGGTAATAACAATAATTGTCTGGTTTTCTCTGTAAGGCAGTTAAACCTTCAGAGAGATATAAATAAATAATACATTACTTATGAATTACTCTTTTTTTATCCCCGAAAAGCGGAACTGAGCCTGTCCCGCGCGGGTCATTTAAATTTGGGCCTAAAAATCGGGACCAACAAAAGGTCCCACCAAAATTGGGGCGTCTGTCAACCCTGTCTAATGTTCTGTTTACTAATTAATTGTTCAAGGACAGCTAATGAGACACAATTGATTTTATATTGTTTGACTCCGAATCGGTGTCGCGCGGGGCTTAACAGGTCATTGCCATCCCTTGTAGCCAGAAACAATATACCTGCTACATCTAGGAATAGAAGCGTGTGCAACGAAAGTGAGCATTGAAGAGGGATTTTTTTTTCATCTAATGGGTTAAATAGGGGTTTTTAATTATATACAATACAAGTTTGTATGGAAAATCGTCATTGCCGATGGATAACGGCCCTGACTTACCGAGTTGTAGGTCGTGGGTTCGAAGTAGTTCCAACTCAGCCAGGCGCTTTACTTTGTGTAAATAATTTCATCACCATTGCTCCCAAAACCGTGAAAGAAAACATCGTGAGGAAACCAAAAAAGTTCGATAGTCGTGACATCTTTTTTTTTTGGGTGGGAGATTATCAAATACCTTCTCCCGCTCTGGAACGGGAGGGTGTGTCAGACTCTTACTGACTAAAACACTCCCGTGTTCTTTCCGTTGCCTGTGTGTTGCCAGACGCCACGGTATCCCTTTCGGATTTTGCCGCGACCTAAGACGTGACATCTACCAACCCCCACTTAGCGATTGAACAGAGTAGGCCTGTGTCCCACCATTGGGAATATTATAGGCTAATTATGATAAATAAATCTGAATCTACAAATTCACTTGGTACAATAGCAATTTACAGGAGATATCCACAAAAGTTGAAATACAAAGCCTCAGTCAATAATTCGACATCTCGTAAAAGATGTTCCTCGCTCATAAAGATATCGTAAAACGTGAAACTTGACGCGAGCACCTACCTACTTACCTACGTATTTATTTTATTTTGAAATAAAAGTTATTGACACCTCTGTTATTTTTCTTTCTATTTTGATCAGAATAATATGGTCAGGCATGTCTTTTAGTGTTTTTATAAGACTTTAATATCGGTCGATAAATATTGGAATTTACGGTTCCCATGAATAAAAAGGATCGGAATCAGTGGTAGCCCGCAAAATTCGAATTTTCTTAAAAGAAAGAACATTTGTTTATTCTGCACAAACAAAATAACTCGCAAGCAATTTGCAGGTCAGTGTCAGGTTGTCACTTTGCCGGGTTGCCGCCATGGGATCTGGAGGCAAAAGTCTTCGCGCACGTATGTGAGTGGCGCGAGGAGGCGAAACGCCGGGCGTAACTCCGCTGCCGCGAGAAATCGCGGCACAGCGGACGGAGCTCCGGCGGGAACATGAGTGCGATTGTCACAACCCAGTGCTGGGCACGCCACAGTTGCGGCGATAAGTCCCCTCTTTGAGGAGTGGCTAGAGAAGCACCACAGCGTCCTCACCTTCCGCCTGTCTCAGGTCCTCACCGGACACGGCAGCTTCGGGAGGTTCCTGTGTTGGAGAAGGCGGGATGAAACGCCCAGGTGTCACCACTGTATGGATCGCCCGGAGGACACGGTGGAGCATATGGTGGAGGTCTGCCCGGCTTGGGCAGAGCACTTATTTAAAATATTTATTTACGTTGTCGAGCTGACATTTTTTCAGACATAATATGAAGCAATGGATTCGGAATTTCCTTCAAAATCTTTCAGATTATGATCTTTCTTTTTCGTGTGATTAGTGACTAACCTGATGTCAAAGTCAAAGTCAAATTATTTATTTCAAATAAGCACATAAAGGGGGTTTTGAACGTCAACATTTACAAAAAAATAGAATTGATTCTAGTTGTCCCTTCCAAAAGGTTGTTTCGTATGGAGAAGAATGGGCAAGAAACTCCACCGTTACTCCTGTCTTTATGCTGCCCATCGGCTTCTGACTTTGCTTCACATGCCGTCGAGAAATATCTCTCAGACATGTCGGTTTCCTCGCTATGTTTTTCAGATCGTGATTAAAAGCGTGTTCCGTACGTAATTGGGTGAGTTATTTTTGTTATACCCAAGAGACCACGTGCTTTTTGGTAGATAGTCTCAGCTCAACTTATACCTACTATATACATAACATTACGCCTTGTTTCCCGAAGGGTTGGGCAGAGGTGTACCTATAGTACACCCACATTTCGCCAGTTATATTTTTTAAGTCCCACGTAATAGGGGGCGAGCCTATTGCCATCAACCGGGCACAAAATCAGACTCCGAACTGCTACTGAGAAATTCCAGATAGAAAAACCCAATAACACTTTACCCGACCAGGGAATTGAACCCAGGACCTCATAACCAACAAGGCAGTCAACTAGGTACATCTGAATCTAAAAATCTAGAAGATTTGCCGCAGAATGAGCTACAAAACAAAGCCATCGGATGTGGTTACTATGCGAGTAATGTCGCCTGCACTCCCACAGCCAAGGTAAACATTACGTGTTTGTTTACAATGTTAGGCACAAGATGATGTTTCATTTGAAACCGCATGTTCAATGGGAGTCTGGAGAGTAAGTGGCGTTTTAGGGTTCCGCAGTAAACAAGGAACCCTTATAGTTTCACCATGTCCGTCTGTCTGTCTGTCTGACCCCACTGTAGCTCAGAGGCGCTTAGTACTAGAAAGCTGTAATTTGGCATAGGTACGAGTATACATATTAATCACGCTGACAAAGTGCTAAAATAAAATCTTGTTATTTCAACCTACAACTAAGTATTTAGAGGGGCTCGTGGCTATACATTAACAGCTGCATGGGTTGATCGAAGGTTAAGCTACACTTGCCACCTCCTTCTGCGAAGCAGTAATGCTCGCGAAGGAGGCGGGACAGTTGAGGGAAAGGCAAATTTCGCGCCCTCTCGCCCCTAGCCGCCGCAGGAGGCGCCCTGGGCGTCGGGAATCCCGGGCGGATTTCCGGCCACCGTAGGCGCGGGCTTGCGGACGGTGAGCAATGGGTAGCTCACCGTCCGGTAAGGACCAGGCCCGGGTCGACGGCGCGTTGTATTTCACGCGCGCCTCAATGAGATGTAGTCAGCACAAGTGTAGGGGTCCACTAGGGCCGATACCTGCCGGGTTCGCGGGAAGGTACTAAAGGGTCACCGAGGCCCCTGGCAACACGGGCAACAGGAAGGAATATGGGTGGGTTTTAGTCAGTAAGAGTCTGACACACACAAAAAAAGGGTATAGACTCTATCTTCCGAACTAGGCAAGGCTTGTATCTCAGAAGATAGCACTCAGCCAGATAGACGTGCGCCATAGCAGCAATAGTGCAACGATTAAGATGTCGGGCTGGTGAGAGAGATAACGTGAGTTCACGCCTTTCTTCTAATCCCCTCCGATCATGAGCGCTTAACTACACATTAAGTTTGTCTTAGATATTCGGAATACACGAGACAAGACATAATGTAGAATGGAAGACGGATTTTGTCTTATAATATTTATTTATTTATTTTTCCCAACTCAACTAGCACTACAGGTTGCCCCAAATCGGTAGCGTGGTCTTAAACAATTTTTTTTTGCATTACAGCTTATCACATGTAAAATAATTTTTGTGAACTCATTCAGAGAACAGGTAAATAAATCCACCCTTTCCGCGATTACGTTAAGTGTATGCAAGGCGCGCGTCAAAAGTGCTTTACCTAGCAGGTTGGTCCGGCCGCGGTCTCCGTCGCCGCGACACGGTATTATCCGTCACGTTCATACACATATCCTTTATAGCTCACCCGGGTTAGAGATCTTTTCACGCAATATGTTTTAGACAGACGCAGCTGTGTGGTAATTTGATAGTTCAAAATTTTGGAAGTTGAACTTAAAGAAGGCATATCTATAACTATTTAACTTATCGTCCCTATTTATAAATAAAGCTTGAAACATGCTGTTGCATCAGCGTAACACACTAATAATAGCAACGGGTTTAATTTTGACACTTCAACAACATTCATTGCGTTAGTTACATCGTTGAGCAAACAAAATTTTCGAACATATGAAGCAATGGATTAGCAATATACTTCAAAATCATTCAGATCGTGACTGATAGTGTGTTATGCAGTTGGGGTGCGGGTAGGGATTCTGACCAACTTTTCCTATGAAAAGCATCTGATTCGTGAAGGTGTGCAAGACACCTAAATTGTCTGTGTTAATTTAATACGTGTTTTTAATAAAGAGCCATCTAGTATAAGTTTTTAGAAGGCAGCCTTATGAGAGATTCTAAAAACTTATACTAGATGGCTCTGTATTAAAAAATCATCTGTGTGTGGGTAAAACAGTCTATGCATGCTAAAAGAAACTTCGAAAAAAGAAGTCAGTTTCAAGTGTCAAAAGTTTTTTTTTTACCACCGGTAGCAATCCTCCGCCGCGAAACCATAGCAGTGAAACCACGGTAGTTCAATTCAACTGGCTGCTACTCACATACGATTCAAGTAGCGGAACAAGACGCGAGCCAGTTGAATTGAACTACTGCAGTTTCGCTGCTATGGTTTCGCAGCAGGAGTTTGCTACCGGCGTTAATCATACGTGAGAAGGAACTTCGTTCCTAATGGGGGTCCCCCGAACACTAAGGAACGTGTTTTATGATAATTTATATATTTACACAGTTTATTTATTCATAAATATTTTTGACATAAAAAGGCATGAAGGTTCTTTGCTGAGATTTCAAAATATTCGCTCATCTCTAGCTAGTACATAGTTATCTGTGGTGCACTAGTGCGGGAATGCATAATAAAAAGTACGTGTGTTTAATCATTGTGCACCCTTAAATGGTGCAATAAGAGCAGCTTTTTGAGCAAATGTGTTGAAAATTAAGTTTTCCAATTATTGTGTATGAATTTTGCCACCCACGGCATCACCAAATGTTATATGTATCTAAGTACCTAATTAATTAATTATTGAAGCTCGTGTGTACGAGAAAGAAGATTAAGTTAACATCTAAGTAAAACATGAATTTTAATCATTTTGTTGTAAACACGGAAGATTATTGTTAGTAGGTGAAGAACAAGAGAATTAGGAAATTCAACCGCGGGTAGAAAGTTTATTTATACTTAGGTACACAGTAAACACTGTTATATTTTATTTTAGGTACGGTGTCTAAATATTTGTTTAATTTAATCCATAAGTACTAATATTATAAACAAAAGTAAATATATCTTTTAACTTTTCACGCATAAACCACTGAACAGATCGATATGACATTTGACAGGTATACCTACCTGTCAAATGTAGGCTACTTTTCATCAATGTTCTCCCAGACATTCTAACTGAAAATGTAAGTTGGTCGAAAAACAAAAATCACTACAATTTTTTTTTCTAGATTTTTTTTTATCACTTTGTCGGCGTGATTAATGTGTATACCTATGTTTTCTAGTACCAATAGTCTCTGAGCTAAGCCGCGGACAGACAGACAGACGGATATAGCGAAACTATAAGAATTCCTTGTTGTCAACGGAACCCTAATAATGATGAAATACACGCAGGCAAAGTAGGGGAACATCACCTATTTATGTCTATATGAAAAAATTGCCAATGAAGACCAAAGCTTGAGTTCGCGGATATCTTAAAAATAGATTTGAGTTTACATTAAACTACATCGGATTGAAATAAGATCTAAACCTTGACAGCTTTCATAACATAACATCACGATCGATTGACGTCATCAGGTCAACGCCGGCTGTCGCTGAAAACCGCATAGGGCCGCAGCATTATGCTGAGCGATGGCTGTTTTACGTGGACGTGACGCATATTTCCCCCGAACTTGTTGTTTCGTGTTTGTGTTCTTTCTTTGCGCTGTGTTTACCGCAAATAGTATTTTCTTTCTTTTCTACTTTACGCCAATCTGTATATCTAAGTTTTCCTACGAGGAATCCGTAGGAACAGACAGAGGTAGAGGACACAAACACTTTCACCAGTTATCTTGTAAGTCTCATGGAGCACGGGGCAAGACTGAAACATAAATGTTTACGGATGAAGAGGGAGGGAAGGCTAAAAAAAGATGGATGGAGTGTGTCAGGAATGATATGAAAGAGAAGGGATCGAATGATAGAGTGGCGGTTGACAGGGGAGAGTGGGAGAAGACAACATGTAGGGGCCAATGGTTGCAAGCACCATACACACTTAGTTGATGTTGGCTTAGTTGTGGAGTACACAGAAAGAACAACAAATTATGTTTAAAGTTATATTCAAATGTAGAAGTTACAAATTAAAGTGGTAGTGATTCTTTCTCTTGACAAGTGGTTAGTTCCACAATTGTTGTCTGATTACATCCACCTTTTTTTTTTTTTTGAGGGTGGGTAATCATCAAATAAGTTCTCCCGCTCTGGGCGGAGCGGGAGGGTGTGTCAGACTCTTACTGACTAAAACCCACCCGTATTCCTTCCTGTTGCCTGTGTTGCCAGGGGACTCGGAGACCCATAAGTACCTTCCCGCGACCCCGGCAGATTACATCCGCCTTGCGTGATTAGTTACAATTATAGCGTAATATTTGTGATGCACGACATCTAAATAGGTTGCTGCGTTCGCAAAGTAAATGTATGGTTGATTTTTTTTTTTGGGTGCGAAATTATCAAATAACTTCTCCGGCTCTGAGCCAGAGAGGGTGTGTCAGACTCTTACTGACTAAAACCCACCCGTGTTCCTTTCGTTTCCTGTGTTGCCAGGGGCCTCGGTATCCCTTCCGGACTTTCCCACGACCCCGGCAGAAATGTACGGTTGATGAGACCGTACACAACGTGTTGCGTCGACCTCACGTAACCTGGGACAGGGGCAGGAACATTACGTCCGCCGCCCCCCATCACACTGGACCCGAGGTGGCGGCGCGTAGTGTTCCACGCGCGCCCCTTTCAGACGTCGCGGTGGGGTTTAAACACCTCACCCCCCCCAGACTTGAGGTGGCCCGCAGAGGCGGGCCGGCACTAGCCGGGGATCGTGGAAGTCGCATTAGATCCCATGATCCCCGGTGCAAGTGTGGGACGGGAACACCGGGGTGGTTTTTAGTCAGTAAGAGTCTGACAGACCCCTCCGCCTACCCCAGGGCGGAGGACATCCATGAGGATTTTCCACCCCGGGAACAAAAAAAAAAAAAAAAGGGGCAGGAACATGATGATGGAGCACGGGGCGAAACTATTGCCAGTAACTAGACATACATAAGGAATAAGTTCCTACTGAGTAATTCCTACTGGAAAAAGTCAGTAACACTTTGCCCGACCCGGGGACTGAAACCAGGAACTCAGTTACAGCAGTCGCGCTGACGACCACCAGACCAACGAAACAGTACAAAAAAAAGAAAGCTTTGAATCGAAATAAAACTCAATATACACGATTTGTATTTCAGGGTTGATATTTGAAACAAGAATTCCTGTTTTAGGGTTCCGTATGCCAAAAGGAATGGAATTAATCCTTATAGGTTCACTTTGTTCTTCGTCTCTTCGTCTGTAAGGACCATTTTTCTCAGAAACGGGTTGAGGTAACAAGTTGAAATGAATATAAATAAAAACTAAGTGAACGCAATCAAGAGTTCCGGCTAATTACTTATGTCTTATACATATTGATTGTGCGGTGTTGGCCCAGTGTTAAAGGTCGCGACTTTACCGGTTGTAGGTCGTAGGTTCGAAACCGGACAGGCGCTTATCTTTGTGTAAATTATTTCATCACCACTGCTCTCAAAACGGTAAAGGAAAACATCGTGAGGAAACCGGCATGTCCTGTGACTAAAAATTCGAAGACATGTGATATCTACCAACCGCCAGCTACTGAGCCCGCGTGGTGGACTACAGCCCACTCCCTCTCACAGAGAGGAGGCCTGTGTCCCAGCAGTGGGAACATTATAGGCTGATATGTATGTTATGTATTTTATATGAAATATGGTTCATCTTCACCATCATCATCAGCAGCTCCTGTTCCACACACTGCTAAATAGGCCCTCCCTTTTGAGCCAAGCTTCCCTGGATTCATTTTAACAGTTCAACAACATTAATTGCGCTATTCATATTGTTGAGCAGATACATTTTTCAAACATATGAAGCAATGGAACGGTGATGAATGGAAATTATCAGTAGGTACTTAATAATCAATATACATTGATTATAATTATTAATTACCTACTGCTTATTTGATTTTTTACCATAGGTACACCTCTGCCTCAACCTTCGGGGATTCGCGTGATGGTATGTTTGTTTGATGATTATCTCGCTTTTCAAAACCTGTGGGAACATCCCGTTGACCCATGGAATCAAGAAAATGGGCAAGAAGCAAGTATAATGTTCCCACTGCTGCGACACAGGCTTCCTCTCTGTGAGAGGGAGTGGGCCGTTATCCACCACGCGGGCCCAGTGCGGGTTGGTAAATATCACGTCGTCGAATTTTTGGTTCTAGGACATGCCGGTTTCCTCACGATGTTTTTTGAGAGTAGTGGCGATGAAATAAATTACACAAAGTAAAGTGCCTGCGTGGGTTCGAACCTACGGGGCTGATACTACTGGGCCACCACCGCCCTCCATTGGTCCACGTCTGCCAAACCTTTGAAAGAATACAGACTTGAGGCTGAATGAAGGCTAGAATGTGTGTAGTACCTATATGGTTTTAGTAAGACACCTGTATTCTCCGAAAGGGCACTAGGCAGAGTTGAAACTGCGTTAAGACGCTGACAACACCTAAACCGCGGTCACTGTCAGATTGCATATAAAAGAAAGAGAAGCGCGATGACACAACGCTTGTAATTTATTGCAAAATATGAAGTAATTATCTATTTACTCAAAATTGAGTTGAGTAATCGAAAATAAAAACAACCAAGTTCTGCATTCAAATAAGACGTACTTGTTATTAATTAAATACTTAACGTATGTTGATATTTAATGCAGATATTTTGGATTAGAACTCAAGTTAAGAGGTTAGTTTAACGTTAGTTTGTATTGAGATTTTTTTTTCAAAACGTGTTTTGGTAACAACCAAGTTCTGGGAAATATATTCAAAATTAACATATATTTTTCCGCTACCACAAACTTTACAGATTTGGCAATTTTTTTCTTAAGAGAAGCCTATTTTGGTCAATTGGGTCTTGTCAGCGCCTTAATCTGACGTCTTATAGCCATTTCATACAACTCTCAAAGAATGACAGTTATGATTTGAATATACGGGCAATTTATGTTGGTATTCAATTTGCCTAGCAATTTATTTACCTGACTTTACATCCACATTTCGCCAGTTATGTTTAGGTCAATCCCTTGTGATAGGGAGCGAGCATATTGCCATCAACTGGGCACAAATATAGGGTCAATAAATCATGGGAATTAATATAAGTAAATTGGTCATATTGCGGAACCCGTTCGTTTCATCACATTGTTTTGTCACAATAAATAACTTAGCAGTATTTCTCCGTGTCTGTATGTCATTTCCCGGAAGCCTTTATGAAATTAAAATGAAAAAGATTGTATAAATATTTTGTACTGTAGGAATCCGTTTTATTTGTACGAGATTAAAAATTTTGCAAAAAAATACATACGAAAAAGTAACACAAACATGACAAAAAATTACGCCTGTATTCCCCGAAGGTTAGGCAGAGGTGTACCTATGGTAGACCCACATTTCGCCAGTTATGTTTTAAGTACCATGTAGCCATGCAGGCGAACCTATTGTCATCAACCGGGCACAAATCCTCCAGAAGGAAAATCCCAATAAAAGGAAAAAAAAAATAATTATGTTAAAACACAATTACACACAAAACTAGTGTGTATTCCTCGTTTGTCCCACTGCCGTCGTCCACTGGTGGGACGAACGGGAAATTAACAAATAATTTATTATATTTATTCCCGTTCGTCCCACTGACTTTCTTAGTGCGACGAACGGGAATAATTTAGTATTTTTTTTTATCAGTTGTATGAACGTAAACGAAGCAAAAGGAGTATACTCCCATGGGAACAAGGCGTGAGTATATGCTTGTGTGTGTGTATTTTTAAATCCCATTGATTCCACTAAATAATTTTAGTGTGGATTTTCAATGTTAAAAAAACCCTTATTTCTCCTATGATATGAAATGCGACAAATTGTTTGCTTATTTGTTACACTTTCAAGCTAAACCGAATGAAAATGACCTAAGTTAGGACATAGGATACTTTTATCTCGGTAGTACATTGCATACACACAAGACGGCATTCTGTTCACGAGACGTTGTTCAACAATCTCTGAGCAGTAACCTAGCAAAAAGTACTAGGCTTGCATGAAGCCACGATAGTATTTCAATCATTAATAATATCCTACTAATAGGGTCTGGATGACATTTGGCACACAGGTAGTTTATAATAACCTAGATTTAATAACAAAAGGTATGTTATTCTGCTCCTAAGTTTCGTGTATTCCCGATACACGAAAATTAAGTGCAAAATGAAATACCTATACGAAAACACGAATACCTATCCAAAACCAGGTGGATCAAAATGACATCACGTACACACATCAACAAACATCTCACACATCAACTACAAAGCATTTAAGAATAGATTTCAACCTAACAGCTAATGCAATACGAAAGTACCATCTTCCATTGAGAAAAACATACATACTCACGCCTTCTTCCCATGGACCTAGGCAGAAAGTATAGAACGCCTCCTGTTACGCTCCTTACATACTCTTTTTGCTTCGTTTACGTTCATACATCTAGTCATACACGCACGCCGGTTGCGAGTACTACGCACCTGACCTTTTTGAAGAACATCACCAATGAGGTCAGTATATGTCTTCCTGGGGCCAGCATTTACTGTACTTTCATGCTTCTTTTGCCACACCCAACAACGTTTAGAACTCAAATTGGTAACAAACGTCGACACAGAGAGCTTTCGATTTGTTACAAATAAAGTTTTCCGATACCAATAACAGCAGCATTTAATAACGGAAAGCAAAGGATAAAGAAGTGTTTATTAAATAAGAAAACCATTGCATTTCAAAAGTTCGAAACGAAAATAAAATCAGCTCAGAAATACAACTTAAAAAAAAAATGTATGAACGCAAACGAAGCAAAATGAGTATAGTAAGGATTGTAGCAGGTGGCGTTCTGTAGTTTGTGCCTACCCCATGGGCAGAAGAAGGCGTGAATTTATGTATAAAATTCAAAATGGCGGAAAATGTCACAGTGGAAAGGTTTAAACTTGTTAAAAATAAAGGTTTCCGATATCAATGGGGGTATAACTGGCCATAATTTTGTAAAACAAACCAATGAATATGAAGTTCCGGAGAAAACAAAGACGTTTCGTCCTACGATCGAGCAGAGTATGTCCTAATGCAATTCAACAGTTGGTCGCACTGCTCAAGTAGCGTCCGCACAAAAATCATTTGCAATTTTCCAAAGTTAACTTTTTTAGCTGCTTGAAGAAGTTTTATTCATTAATAATAAACTAAGTATTCGTTGTATGAATGGCAATGTTCATGTTATGAATGACGTGAATATGTATTATTTCTATGAAGTTTCTATTTTTTTAAAGTGATCAGTTAGTATTCATCCGTATTTTTTAATTTCCTGTTTGGAGTTTTGTTTCGTATTTGATGGTTCATTGCTCTATTTTTTTTTTATTTAAGTTCCGTAATATTTAGCGTAATACTTTTTATTTCAATATCTTTATATCATTGATATATTTACTTCCATACTTGAAAAAGTTACTTCCTAAAAACGTATGACAAATATTACATGAATTGTTTGTTCAACAATTTCAAATGCAATTCAAATTAGGATGAGAACCAGCTAGGTTGCATTAACCAAACCGAAACCGTCGGCAAATATTCAAATATTCGGAGTAGGTATTATTGTAATAACATGGACCTACTGCTGCCATAGTAAAATATGTTAAGTGATTCATAATTTGATCGTTTGTAAGATTGCACTTAAAATAATTCTCAAGTACCTACTCATAAATTAATGTATGATCGATTTAAACTAAACGATTTAACTAATTAAGTATATTGACCTGGCTCGCGAGGTTATCGACATGTGGGATGTGGATACCGCAGACATGGCCGTCACAACATGTAGCCAAGAGCCTCGACCAACACCCGAGGAAGCTCTCGTTAGGCAGCCTGATCAAGGGCTTAATTCAGAAAGCGGTACTTCTGGACACGGCGAGTATCGTTAAGAGGTTCCTCTCTCGGGAACCCTGACCACCGGTAACTTGGACCCTGTTTTCGATACCGGTGGGCTACTATTTAATAATGCAATTTATATATATTTAAATGAAATAAAAAAACTAAATGATAACAGCTAGCTGATTAGTGATATAAACGATTTAGAGACTTCATGGCCTAATGCCACCTTAAGCCTATTAAGGCTATCCGTTGGATACAATATGACAGCTGTCAGCAGTGAGTGCTTGGAATCACCGCATAAAACAACAATCTAATGCAGTGTCATCATCTGCCTAGGCTTTTCCCAACTATGTTGGGGTCGGCTTCCAGTCTTACCGGACACAGCTGAATACCAGTATTTTACATGGAGCGACTGCCTATCTGACCTCCACAACCCAGTTACTGGGTAACACGATACCCCTTGGTAAGACTGGTTGTCAGACTTTAGAGCTTCTGACGACCCGTAACGACTGTCAAAGATCTACAAATGACAGCCGGGACTAACGGCTTAACGTGCTTTCCGAGGCACGGAGGGGTCTTGGTATGTAAAGATGGTCACCCATCCACAGACTAACCGCGGCAAGCGTAGCTTAACCTGATCGATCGACCCGTGCGGCTGTTATTACTCAGCCACAAGCCCCTCCAACAATCTAATGCAGTGTGTCCTTTATTAATCAACGACAGAAAGGAGAAGGACTTCAATTTGTCTGTCTGTATTTTTTTTTTTTTAACTCCTGACGAAAAAAGCACCCCTCTTTTCGTTATAAGTTTGTAGTGTGTATCTGTGTGTCTATCTGTGGCATTATAGCTCCTGAACGGATGAACCGATTTTGTTTTTTTTGTTTGAATGCAGTCTTAATCGAGGGGGTTTAATTATGTATTCTATTTCCGTATCAGATACCTGCATGCTAATTATGTCAGCCCTTGTTAGCAATGACGCTTCTGAAATGTGATATTTGAAGAAGATGCTTCCAAACTCATTATAGGAATCGCTCAATAACACGATAACAAGGACAACAAACAAAAGCGTAAATATTGAGTAAAGGTGCCTACAGATTTACTCGATTTCTGACGATCGACGCGAGTTAACAAATAATATTGAGGAAATGTAAAGGTAAAAGACGACCGATAAATCAACGTCACCGTCTATCTCGATTTTAACCTTAATATTTATCGATCGTCAACAGGTGACTGTAACAATCGATAAAATCGGGTAAATCTGTAAGAAGCTGACAGATTTTATCGATTGTCAAAAGACACCACATCGAACGACAATAATGATGTCAAAAATCGAGCAAATCTGTAGTCACATTAAGACGTCAATCTTTATTAAGGTTAGAGATCGATAATTACGAGTATATAGTGCATAACATTGACGTTTATTTTAGTAACTTGGTCAATTGTGGGCTAGTGACCAGAAATAGAACATGCGTTATCTTATTTATTACTATTGAGTAGATCCTGGGGGTAACTATAAACTTAAGATAACGACATAGTGCAAAATACTAGTATTCCCATTAAGTGTTAAGGTCAATCACCAGCTACTTCACGGAAACCGAATTTAAATTGCGGGCTCTAGGGAAATGTCGAGAATATAATGCCTAAGTAAATTCAGTATTGTAATACACAATTTACTTAGGCAAAGACTTCCAAGTTTAAACCTGCGGTAACATTTTTTTTCTTTTCTTGCAGTAAAATAATTAGGTAACGAGATAAGAAGATCTGAATTTTGGGCGACAGTCTGTCTTGCGTTGCTTGTCACAAATATTTCTTATATTTTTCACAAATGAGATCACTATTCTTATTTTTTTTAGCTTCACGTAGCGTAAAAATACCCTTTTTTATTACATGAACACAAAGACGTAAAAACTTTTAATTTAATTGGCTCCGAAGAAAAAACATTAAACAATTTATTTTCTAGAATATTGTAAGTAGGTACTGGTATTTCGGATCAGCTTATTTTTTTTTTTATTTGATGGACACTCTTGCAAAAATAACATTATCTAGGTATACTATTTGTTTTCTCCTGCCCATTCTTCATCAATGAACATCAAAAATGTTTATCAAACCTTTTTTAAAAGAAAATCTCTGACCAACTTCTTTTGCTAATGCTACATTGTGCGCGTCAACTGCCAGAGCGTATAAAAGGCACGCACACAGAGCGCGGTCCATCACAACTACTCCAAGTGTCATCGGCTAAACAACTTTGTATGCCATTCATGTATCTGTGATTGTAACAGTGATTAGTTTTGCCTTTTATTTTACAATTTTGTTATGCTGTGATCGATTTGATAAGGTGAGTCTAAGAATTGATAAGTTTAAGTTATGGGTGAAATGGATGGGTGACCGCTTAGGTTGTATTTAAAAAAAAATAAGGATTTGTTTTGACATTAGTAGGTAGTGTTCTTATTATTTATTTTACGTACTAAAAGTGCTAGTGCATTTTTTAGTTTTCGTAATGAATAACCTTAACGTGTCACTGCATTTTTTAATTGCCTGCAGTGTGTTTCGAAGTAAATCCTTTCATACCGGTTGATCTGAAAATCTGTGAAAAAGATGTATGTTATTGAATCAAAACTTTATTGAAAAATCGAAATTAATGCAAACATTTTTATTAAATGCTGAGAACCGAAACTACGAGTAACGTAACGTGGTAAAATTGTATGTATCATATTTTTATCGAAAAGGTAAATAATTATTTCTGTAACATTCATACAGTAGCAAAAATATAAGTACTTTCAGTTACTTATAATTAAGTACAATTTTATTCACAAACATATTTGTCTCTTAACATTTTCACAAAACATGCGTGCCTACAAGGGTCCTATACATTGACTTTTATCCATCTTATTATTAGAGGAGTTTCTTAAAAACGTTTCCAAAATCAACCATATTGAGGATTTGTAGTCCTAATAAATCTAAAAATGTGTTAGAATAGCCTCTATCTCCTAGATATAGAACCCGGACCCAGGGCACCCCTAACTGTCAGCTCCATTGGCAGTGGAGCAGCCTTATATTCTTACCCAGCATTAGTTATTCACATCTACTTAATTAACGTCTTAAATTCGTCCTTTCAATCACTCACTCATAGACAACGCACGCTGCACAGCTTAAACTGCTAGGTAAATCTACTGCTTAAATCGTAACTGTTGGGTTTAGAATCATGAAAGTTGGCAAGAGATCCTTACATACAAAGAAGTATTTTTAAAATTTACGTCTCAAATGGGTTAAATATGGGATGAATGTTTATTTATTTAAACTTTTTACAAACAAAAAGGTACAAAGGCGGACTTAAAGCTTTGGGTATTCTCTACCAGTCAATCAAGGGTGGGGAAGAGATTTGATGGCAGGTGCTCTGTTTGAGAGGAACAATAAGAATTATTTATTAAAATTATATAATGAATTATAAATATAATAGGTACACAAGTACAGAAATAGGTTATAAATTTATAATACACATACATACATATTTACTATAACTTAAAACTAGATTATAAATATACATAAATATAAATTCAATGGAGAAAGATGTTGAGATGAGTTCTACTCTATTTATTTTGACAAAAAAAAAAAGTTGAATTTTTCTATGGAAGTTCGTCACTTTCCTTTATGGGAAATTCCATCAGACTCACGGGTTGTATTATTAAAAGCAGTTACCTAGTTCAACTTTAAACTAGTCAATAATAATTATCACAAGTCATTATTAGACGTGTTCTAAGATGTATAACTTATTTATTTATCAGTTTATGTACACACATATAAACAGACAAGAAGAAAGGAACAGAAAAATACGTACAAAGGTGCTGTTTGGTGCTGTTTTTATGAAAAAATCCCAAAATAATATAATAAGTCGTCAAAGTAACAAAATTCATACGACGAGACCTTATAATTTTGGCAGTTCTTTTTTGAAATACACCTACCTTCTGCCTAACCCTTTGGGGAAACAGACGTGATATTAATTTAAGTTATTTTTAAAATTCTGCTTTAAAGTGTGTTCTCTGTGTAATACGACGTATGTATTTTATTTTAAAGACACTTTCATGTAGATGATGATTTGATAATCAACTTGTGCCTACGTATAGGCACAAGTTGATTATCACAACGGCAACATTACGCCTGTATTTCCTAAAGAGTTAGGCAGAGGTGTGCCTATAGGGCACAAATCCAGACTCCGGGCGATGAGAAATTCCAGATGGAAAAACTCAATATAACACCTTGCCCGACCCGGGAATCGAACTAGGCATCTCATGCTCAGCAGTTACGCTTGCGACCCCTACACCAACGAGTCATTCAATTTACACTTTGATATTTTAAAGAGATAATATTTCTGAGTTTGTATGTGTTTTTCGAACTACAGCAGTGCTATTCTGTAATAATAAAACCGTGAAAACTTAAGTGAAGTGAGCTTAAAGTGAGCTGTCAATAGTGTCATCCCTGGCACAATGTGGAATTAGAGCTCACTTCACCTAAGGTTACACGGTGAGATTCGTGCGGAATAGACCGGCTGATCCGATTCGAAACATTTTTCACTAGTAATACTAATTTTTTTACAATGAGAAGCTACAGTATTGCTGAATAACATATGATATTTTTTATGGTAAAACAAGAACTTTCAAGTGGGCGAAGTCGCGGGTAGAAGCTAGTCCCTAATAAGAATAATTGTCGGCAGCCTATATGTCAGATTTGGGCTACTATCTATACAAATGTCGTGTGAGAAATTGGACATATAACACAAATTGTTCTTCGTTATCAGATTTTCTCATAATATCTAAGAAAACATTTTTAGTCCGACTAAATTTTGCAATATTTTTACATGCATGATCAGCCTATAATGTTCCCACTGCTGGGACACAGGCCTCCTCTCTGTGAGAAGGAGTGGGTCGTAATCCACCACGCGGGCCCAGTGCGGGTTGGTAGATGTCGTCTTCGAATTTTTGGTTCTAGGACATGCCGGTTTCCTCACGATGTTTTCCTTCACCGTTTTGAGAGCAGTAGTGATGAAATTATTTACACAAAGTAAAGCGCCTGCCTGGGTTCGAACCCATGACCAACAACTCGTAAGTCGGGCCATTACCATAAAACGCAATACTTTTACATGTCAATAACTAATCAAGAAATAATGTGAGAAACCCTTTACGACCTCATATAACTTTTCAACTCTGACCTTTCACAAGAAAGTACGGAAGTTGCTTTCAATGTTTTATAAGTAACATATTTCCCATTCACATAAGTGAATATGAGATGAAAATATAATCATTGTGATACAATTTTCGTATTTATTAATTTATCTGTGGTTGGCTTCCTTTTTTCCACCCACACATCATGGTAGCTTGTAACTATGTACCTAGTTATATACTTGCCTATATAACTATTTTATATAAGATCTTGAAAAAACTAAGGCTTCGGTCAATCTTGCGAAATGTAACGGAAATGAATTTGTTTCCTTCAAAAACATTAATTTGGCAGAAAATCTTTATCAATGATATAATTGGTGCCGATCCCATTGTTCACAAACTAAACTAAATTTAAGGTCAGTGCATCCTTTTGTTTCTTTTTCATTAAGAAGAGGACAGAAGATACATTTTAGTTTCGTCCTGTCAAATTAATCAGCGCCTGTCACTACTTCATACAAGTTTAGTCGTGACTAACGTCTAAACTAAACTAAAATTTATCTTCTGTCCTTTTTCCTATCCTTTTTCCTATATCCTACACTAAAACGTTTTTAAAAAACCGTTTTAGTGTAGGATAACTTATTATAACAGATTTTTAAACAAAACGAAATAAAATCATGTAATTAAAAACTAATCAATCTGCCTAGCCTTTTCCCCAACTATGTTAGGGTCAGCTTCTAGTTTAACCGGAAGCAGCTAAATACCAGTATTTTACATGGAGCGACTGCCTATCTGACCTCCACAACCCAGTTACAGGGTAACACGATACCCTTTGGTAAGACTTATTGTCAGACTTCTGGGCTTCCCGTAACGAACTTAGCCACATAGAGGCTAAGTAGGTACTAGTTCTGTAGTAATTTAGGTACCTCTTAATCTGTGTGAATGAAAAAGACCATCAATATCGGAGCCTGAACTTATCCAATCACTGTTTGGCTTCGATTCGACAAATTGAGTAACAATCAAAAATACAGTCAAACTCAGCTGAATTATTATCATTGATCAACTATACTTTTGGAACGTTCTAAACTTAAAACTTGTCTCAAAACTTGTTTTCCAGGAAAGCGGTTCTGTCATATTATAGTGGCCGTCATGAAAATCTGTAATTTTCTCCAGTGTTTGACATTAAGGCGCTGACAACGCAAATTACCAAAATAGGCTTGTCTTAAGAAAAAAAAATGTTTTGTGTAGCGAAGTTTGTGGTAGCGGAAAAAATATATGTTAATTTTGAACATATTTCCCAGAACTTGGTTGTTACCAAAACACGTTTTGAAAAAAAAAAACTCTATACAAAAAACTAACCTCTTACCTTGAGTTCTAATCCAAAATATCTGTATTAAATATAACATACGTTACGTATTTAATTAATAACAAGAATGTCTTATTTGAATGCAGAACTTGGTTGTTTTTTATTTTCGACTACTTAACTCAATTTTGAGTAAATAGATAATTGCTTCATATTTTGAAATAAATTACAAGCGTTGTGTCATTGTGCTTCTCTTTCTTTTCTATGCAATCTGACAGTGACCGCGGTTTAGGTGTTGTCAGCGTCTTAAGGTGTCAAAAAACGCTCCGTATTTGGACTGCCGTTATTGTGAGACCGTTTATCGGTTTTTTAGGAAACAAAGCTTAAGCAAACATGATGATCAATATTCATTCACAATCTCTATGAGAAGAGGACTGTACTCTGCAGCAGAATACATACAGGCTGATCATTGTGCAGCTGAATATTGTGATTTTCATCCCGGAAAACTAAGATAACTTCCTGTGGGAGGACGCTACAGCAAATTAAAATTAAAGAAAACACATTTTCTTTTATAGAACACTGACTAGGGAAAGAAATGGCAGAAAAGATGACTTATTTCTTAGTAATATAAATTACAATTTCTGAGTATTTAGTAAGACACTGACAGTCGGGCTGGTCCACAAATACAAGGTCGCTCAGCGCGCCATGGAGCCATGGCTATGCTCGGAGTTTCTTTGAAGGATAAGATCAGAAATGAAGTTATCCGGACGAGAACCGGAGTTACCGACATAGCCTGCAGAGTAAGCCCCTGCTAAATGGACTGGTATAGACTGGATGCGGAAGGCGGAGGACAGGGTGTTGTGGCGCAGCCTGGGAGAGGCCTATGTCCAGCAGTGGACTGTTATAGGCTGAGTTGATTGATTGATTGATTGATGTTGTATATCTAAGTAACTTGGCACTTTAAACGGATTCTTAATTACTACACACAAAAAAATCCTAGGAATGTAACAATGAAACTAAAGTTAGATTATTGTTTGTAGTCCTCCCTTCTATTAAAATTATCATTAAATCCACTAGGTAAGTCTACCTTACTCGATAACGCATCTGACGAGTAGGTTATGTTATTAATAAACTACTTAATTCAAGTAAGTTTAATTAATACAGTTTGACAGCGTTTATAGTGACATCACCGGGAACTATTTAGAGAGAATCTGATTAGTAGCGATCAATAGCAGAACAGATTTGGAAGACAGTTCAGCTGATGATATTTTCGTCATGAAAAGCGGAATTTCCGCCGAACTTTGAAGTTGTATGCTGCCATTTTGACGTCACAGGGCAAAACAAAGAGCTTTTCTGAATGCACAATACAACGCACCACCAAAGACTGGTATGCTTTAGAACCAGAACAATGGTTTGGGGTTATCCAACCAACTATTTCGGGGATAAAGGAACTGCGTGTATGGATGATTTCACTAAAAACTTCAAACAATGGGATAGGCAAGAACATAAAAACGTCAAAGCTCGAGTATATCGAAGAGAACCAATAGAACACCACTTTTTGAATTTAGAATTCGTAAAACACGTATTGTTTTTTGTACCTAACTTTTTATCTTTTAAATGCCACCGATTTTTAAAATAACAATATTGAATTTGGATATCAGAATAGTTAGCAATTTTGTGTGTTCTACCGTAGGCGGCAACCCACACTTTACTACTTCTTTAATATTTTTTGTCTTGTACTTTACGGCCTTTAGTTGTATAGGGAAGTAAGTACAGTCATCATAGCTCCATCATCATCATATCAGCCGAAAGACGTCCACTGCTTAACATAGCCCTCCCCCAAGCACCGCCCCTTCGACCGGTTCTGTGCTTCCCACATCCAGCAGGTTCCTGCGGCCTTCACAAGATCATCGGATCAACTTTCGAGGACAATCATAGCTCCAATGTAATCTAAATAAACTGGAGTTAATCGGGGTAAATAGCATTTTTCCTTTTCCAAAACGGGACGAAGAAGATTTTAACACATCAAAACGTGACATCAGCTCTTTCTGTCATGAGTCCCATTTGGGCGCCAGTAACTCTCTAAAGTTGATGATGACAGTAACAATATTAGCAGTAATAAGTAAAGTTCCGATACACAATATTAAAAGTCTTAAAAGAACGAAAATTAAACAACTTGAGCAAACGGTCTCGACATAAAGTTAAACACATCTTTAACGATCCACTGTTACTCAAGTGTAATAAGTATTTAATTAATATTCGTACTCCATTAACAGCAAAAAATTGTGATCTCTATACCAACACCACACAACATAACTTGTAAACCTATGTTTTAATAAAGTTTCGACTTTGACTCCAAACTTTTCATAGAGATAGGCTCGCCCCTGGCGCTAAAGACGGATCCTGGTAGCCAAGATCGGGCGAGATTTGGCACTGCCAGAAGTAGTTGGGTAACTGGAGGGAAATGGCCTCCTTCTGTGAGACCGTGATAGCTCAGAAGGAGGCTGCCGAGCGGGATTGTGAGAGGGCTGATCCCGTTCGTAGAAGTAGGAGTCAGGCAACCGCCTCGACGCTTAACACGCCGAAACCCCGCTTGCAACCTTTAAGGCGGCAATTTGAGATCACGGGTGCTTAGAGTGGGGACTCTGTCCGCCCACTGAGTGACCTCAGAAAATACGACGTATAGTGGTCACGTGCTGCTTTGCACACTTGCACAGTTAGGTTTCGGGGAGACCCCTTATACCCCAGAGTAGTGCCCTAACAGGCGTTACACAGAGGGGTTTCCGATCGTTCTTTTGAGAGGTAACGATGCCACTTTCCATGTGCAGATGATGACCACCGCGGTGGTTTTAGTGAGGTAAAAATCTCACACTCCCCGGGCTTATCCCCAAAGCCCGGGAGCAAAAAAAAGGCTCGCCCCGCAGTAATATGGGTGTGTTAAAACCTCTGCCTACAAAATCGTGGAGGAAAATTGGCGTGATGTTATGTGTTATGCTACCTAGTCTAGGGAGTTAATAATGAGGGATCTTAATCAAATCATAATGGTCTTTGTAATGAAGTGTTATGAATAAATGTTATGATGCAAAAGTTGACTGCGCGGATTATTGTCCACAAAACTCGGCTACGAAATTCCTACAGTCTTAGCATCTGTAAATATTAGTCAAAGCAATCATACAAAGACATTTCTATAGTCGGACGAGTATCATGTGAAATCTAGACATGTCAGATCTATTTCGTTTAAAGATGTGGACAGTAACCCAATCAAAATGGCCAGCAACAGGCCAGGATTGTCACAATTGGATATTACACCCATCTTTTAAAAGCGTCTCAATTAAATTCTATAGTGCTAATATGCCACCAAAAAGCACATTTTTTTTATTCAATTGATAAGTGCCATAAAATGCATTTAAATTTTACATTTTCAAATTTCGCGCGTAGTTTGACCAAAACACTGGACGCCATATTGCTCTGTGGTCATGACGTCAGTTGGCTAAACAAATACGAAGACATTTTGTATGATAATTGTATATAATTTAAAATGAGTTATTATTCTACTTATCGTTGGTGTGCTGTTAATTAAATTTTAAGTTATGTTGGTTACGAAAATAATAAAAGTACAAAGCCTATAAACGCCGATCAGTTGACAGTTGACACTTTTTAGCTTACACAGCCGTATGACGTAATAACATGGCGGCTATATCATGGTGTTATAAAACAGATTAGAAAAACAGAAAACTGAATTAAATTTAAAAAATTTGTTATTTTATGAACTACTAGAAAACTAACATTTTCCGACTGCTTTTTACCTAAACTATTTCAATAATATATTTATAGATTTATTCTTTAGAGAGTAAAATACATTATCGGAGGGATATCGTCAAAAAGTTAGTGATGTGCCCTACATGATGTGTCACGACGTTTTGCAATGAGCAAATGACTGAAGAGTAGATCATGTTATTTTAGTTCCTCTCACTTACTTTTTCAATTCATATGCAGTTTCTGAGTTTATCTTGGACATTATTAAGATCGGTGAAGGAAATCGTCGTGGGAGACTTGGACTTATAGTTAACACTTACATATAAGTCTGAAATCGCCAACCCGTCTTCAGCAAGAGTGGTGATTAAAGCTCGTGCCTTCTCTGTTTGAATAGAATAGAATAGAATAGAATTTTATTTTGCAAATATGGGTAAAATTCTATTCTATTATATTTTGAAAAGAGGTCTTTACCCGGTGGGACGAGGACAGGCTGGTATTATAAAAATATTTTTAGCATCATTTTAGGCTATTTTTAAGTACCTACTTAGAAGAAACAACGAAATTCCATTCTTGGCTATTTGGTCACAGCTGAGTATAAAATGATTAATTTTCTGGTCTGGTTGTATAAGTCACTACGATATAATTATACAGGATTTATAAGTCCACGAAAAAATGAGAAAAACGGTTAAAAATAACAATTTATTATTTTAAAAGTTAGTAGTATTTATTTCACTTCTCATGCTCTAAAAGTTCGTCTTTATGTTGTGCGTAGGCGAAATAAAATCGCTTTTTAAGCTCTAGTGCATAAAGTATTTTTTTTCTAAGACTTGGGTAATCAGGCTCAACGGCCACCACACGCACAATAAAACGTCGCAGATTAAAGTCGTTATTTTGTTTCATTTGCTTTAATTTATATCACTTCCGTGTTTTCTATCGTTAATTTAATAAATAATAAAAGAGTTGTAATTTATTACTTAAAAACGCAAAGAAACATTTTTATGACTTGGCAGTATGAAGTACCCAAGTTGAATGGCACATTTTGAAAATAAAAAATAAAAATTTTTTAAAAAGTTTCTTGGCGGGAATTAGCTCTTCTTAAATTTTGCATTTTTGAACAGTGAAATAATGTTATATAGTTTATGCCTGTTTCATTTTCTCGCAATCGAAGTGAAAAGTAGAGTGTATAACTCGCCATTTTACCCCTCGACCTATCTATCAATATAAACGTCTCGGGGTAAAATGGCTTCTTTTATGCACTCGTTGTACAATCTACTATTTTTCTATTAATGCAAACAAAAGGCAAATAATAATATTATAAAGCGGAAAGATTTGTGAGTAATAGAGGGTAATATTCGGAACTACTGATTTGATTTCGAAGTCTCTTTAACTAATGGGAGGCTAAAGAATTGCCGAGTGTCATAGGATATATTTTAAATTAAAACAAAAAACTCACGCAGGCGAAGTCACGGGCAGAAGCTAATAATTCGGTAATTCAAATCATCTACAATCAAACGTTACCCTAGCTTGTTACCACGGTAGTTCTGAAACATCTTATCCACTTCGACCGGTCGAGCGGTCTACCGTCTAATGCTTGGTCAGGTGAAACTATTGACTGTAACAACAGACAGCCAATGGTTCAATAACTTTTGTTATTGGGTTTTTGCATTAGGAATTTCTCAGGAACAGCCCGGAGTTTGTAGCTGGTGGTGTGATAAATCCGTGCCTCGTAAAGCACGTTTTAAGCCTTTGGTCCTGCGTCTGATCTCTCTCCGGTCGTGTCAGATTGCCGACATATCAGACTTATGTGAGTGATGGAAGAGAGAGCGCGCCTGTGTCTGCGCACACACTTGTTCACTACGGTGTCTCCAGCGTCCATGGCTAGTCTCCGCTGATATTGGCTGCCATGGCCGAAATACAGTCTGGAGGACTATTAATGTCTACTCTTTACTAGAGTTATTATAATAAGGTCCAACTAAACTTGTGGAAAATACTTTAAGACCCAATTGACAAAAAAAGGCTTCTCTTAAGAAAAAAAATTGCTACATCTGTATAGTTTGTGGTAGCGGAAAAAAATATATGTTAATTTTGAACATATTTCCCAGAACTTGGTTGTTACCAAAACACGTTTTGAAAAAAAATCTCGATACAAACTGACGTTAAACTAACCTCTTACCTTGAGTTCTAATCCAAAATACCTGCATTAAATAGCAACATACGTTACGTATTTAATTAATAACAAGAACTTCTTATTTGAATGCAGAACTTGGTTGTTTTTTATTTTCGATTACTCAACTCAATTCTGAGTAAATAGAGAATTGCTTCATATTTTGCAATAAATTACAAGCGTTGTGTCATCGCGCTTCTCTTTCTTTTCTATGCAATCTGACAGTGACCGCGGTTAAGGTGCTGTCAGCGTCTTCATGGGACATTTTAAAGATAGCATCGTTTCGGTATATCTCTTTTGTTGACTCTCCCTAGGTAGTCAAGTTCCTACGTCATTCTGAGTTCCCATAATTCCGGTAGGTGGGTATATTTTCTTTAAAGGCTCTTACAGACTGGGGCGATATCGCGGGCGACAGGCATATTGCTGCCTGTCGCGCCCGCGATATCTGCTCATTATGCAGGAGCCTTAAAGTTGCTCATTTCTTCTGATGAGCAATATGCGACTACAACTGCGGTACAGTCAGAGGATTTTTTTTTTAATAAAAATGTTTATTTCAATTATACGAGTATAAAGCTTTAACATACGTGATTTCGAGTTCACCTTTTAAGCAAGAAGATGCTTGTGTTAGGTGACTTCGCTCTTCCACTTAATAGTATACAGACTAAACATTTGAAAACACAACAATAAAAAAAAAATCCCGTGCATGAAAGTGTCAAAGATTGACAGTTATGATTTGAATACATGGACAATTTAAGTTCACAGTCAACTTGATAGATAATTAATACATTTCACTGATTTTGCATACAACCAGCACCTACTTATAGATATATAGAATACCTACTCTTTATTATATACACCATACAAATGACTTGTTTAAATAACTAGCTGCGCCCCGCGGTTTTACCTGCATAAGTCTCGATCCCCTGGGAATATCGGGATAAGAAGTATCCTATATTCCAATCCAGGTCATGGTCTATCCATGTGCCAAATTTCATCAAAATCCGTTCAGCCGTTTTAGTGTGAAAGCGTAACAAATGAACAAACAAACTTACTTTAGAATTTATAATATAAGTTCGGAAAGGATAAATTATCTCTTTTAAAATCTTCATTCATCATCATTCTCCTGCCCTCATCCATACTTCTCTATTAGTTGTCATCTCGGTAGTCACCTATTCTAGCCATATCATCTTTCACACAGTCCATCCATCGTTTTTTTGGTCTTCCCCTACTCTTATAGCCATCGACATTCATACTCAAGACTTTCCTCACGACATTTTCCTCATTCCTCCGCATCACATGCCCATACCATGACAACCGATTTCCGCACAACTTTTCAGTCACCGGTGCCACTTTCAGACTTCCTCTTATGTACTCATTTCTTATTCTATCCATTCGTGGCACACATCTCTTTTAAAATCTTATGGCAGGTAAATAATTTTACGAAAAAGTCTGTCTCAAAGACAATGGTGCCGATTCCCTTGTTCACAAACTAAACTAAATTTAAGTTCAGTGCATCTTTTTCTTTGTATTTCATTAAGAAGAGGACAGAAGATAAATTTTAGTTTAGTCATGTCAAATTCATCAGCGCGTTTCACTACTCCATACAAGTTTAGACGTGATTAAAAACTTGCCTACTAAAATAACGTCAATTTACGTCAAGCGCTGATTAATTTGACAGGAGTAAACTAAAATTTATCTTCTGTCCTCTTCTTAATGAAATACAAAGAAAAAGATGCACTGAACCTAAATTTAGTTTAGTTTGTGAACAAGGGAATCGGCACCAATGTTTAGTACAATGTTAAGATGCAAAGGCTATTTACTGTTTTTGTTTATTTTTTTTATTTAGAAACATAAGTACATTAATTAAGGGGCTTGTGGCTAAATAATAACAGCCGCACGGGTCAATCGTTCAGTTTAAGCTACGCTTGCCGCGGTTGGTCCGTAGATGGGTGACCATCTTTACATACCAAGTCCCCTCTGTGCCTCGGAAAGCACGCTGCCATTCGTGGATCTTTGACAGTCGTTACGGGTCGGCAGAAGCCCGAAAGTCTGACAACCAGTCTTATTAAAGGGTACTGTAGTGTGCGGGACGTGCTATACTAATAAATAATATTCCATTTTGATAACTGTTAATATATTAATCTTTTAAAATACAATACACATTCGTTTGTGAGTTCATTCAAGACTGTCACCCTGACAATTCATCATTTTTCATCTATCTTCCGATTTTAAATAATTATTTTTTTAAGTTGCCAGTGTCAACTAGTGGCTAGGATGATGCATTATCATAGAACCTCTACAGTACCTATCGTATTACCCAGTAACTGGGTTGTGGAGGTCAGATAGGCAGTCACTCCATGTAAAATACTGGTATTCAGCTGCATCCGGCTAGACTGGCAGCCGACCCGAACATAGTTGGGAAAAGGCTACATTAATCGTTCTCTTTACTTTACTCGCCAAACTTATTCGTTTGATGGCGAGAAGCGCTTGTTAATAATACAAAATTAATATTCGATAAAAACTAACCTTAAAACTACGTACTATTTCGCTCAAGGATCAGTCACAGATTCTAAGTACACACGGACACACACCAAGCCACACATTCCCAGCACAAGCTAATCTTGCATTGTATAGGATTTCCGTACAATGAGAGGTCAGCTCATACCGGAAACGCATAGCTCCATACGTAGCCGCGCGTATGTATCCGTCTGGAGGTGTCCGTGTACGGAGCCGCGTCAACAACCCGCCCGCGCGTGTAACATCCCAGTTTAAAGCAAAGGCCAGAAAAGAAGAAATACAGAACCCAGTTTCTTGCAATTCATTTTTTCAGGGCTTGCAATTCATGTAGTGAAAAAGGTACGGTTTCATTACTAAATTGTTACAGTTGTAATGGCAATCATGTCATTTGGTTTCAATAGGTTTTATTTTTATTGTTTTATTAATATTTTATATAGATTCTCTTATATTTTGTGAATGTGAGAACGTTGTAGGCTTAATAGACTTTAGATTTGTAGATCATTTTCTATTTTGTTAAGTACCTGATATTTCTCGACAACATGTGAAGCCAAGTCAGAGGCGGGGCATGAAAACTCTGACATCAGGTTAGTCAATAAACACACGAAAGAGAGAGTACCTGGTGATTGTTGACAGGCCTACACTGTCCAATTCATATTCATATATTTAAAAGAGTACCTATACGTGGAGCTTCTTGGCGCCTCTTCTCCATAGGAAACTACCAATTGGAACCGTGCACCTAGCTTCTGATGTTTCATAAGTGCCCATGTAGGTTTATGTGAAATGAAATATTTTGATTATGATTTTAACAATTGATGGCTTTAAAGCATTTATATGTATCTAAGGAGGACACACACACATATTCGGTTCGGCATAATTCGGCATAGCTGGACGTCAAAATCGAATACAATATCGATATACAGGATGGTCCACATAGTGACGTCATAAAAAAAGATTCGTCACGCCCAGGGGTATTCGAAAATACCCCGTGTTTGTTCTGCGATTCTTGATAGTTTTCGAGTTATGATTACTTTTTTCAATTTCTTGAAAATTTTATGGGAACCGCTTTAAAATAATTATATCTTTATTTTTACACGGCTTTTTTACATTCTTTTTTGCAATTTTTATTGTTATGGATAATTCCTTCAGACATAAAATAATCACCTTCCTATCATTAATTCATTCAAGATTCAACAACTTGGATCGAAAAGGAAGGATCCACAATCATTTCAAAAACCTAGGCAGAATGTAGGCTTGCACAATATCACAAAAAAGTTGGTACTTAATCAACAACTCCACTGAGGCGAAAATCCCTTTAAAAATCATTCGATTTATTTGTAAAGTGTTCGAAATCATGTAATTTGTTACTCTTGATGCTAAAGAGATTAGAAAATGCCTCTAATTTACCAAAAATGCTTCAAAATGGTAAAGTTATTACAATTAATAATTATCAAAACTAAGGATTTAATTTTAGTGAGGTAAAGATCACTACACAAGTTGTTTTGGGTAATAGTTAGGATCACTAAAAATACAAAATTGAGCAGAATCAATTTATTAAATTAAATTTTGAATATGACGCCCTCCAATTTCGATAGATAAAAGCGAAAGCGTCTTAAAAAGTTATCTTTTAATCTACGAAACCCGCTGTCACTTTCCCGGATGAGTGAATTTGCTTCACTCAATTTATCTCGCAGGTCTGCTTCTGACGTGGTTTCTTTAGCATATACTTTTTCTTTGTAGAAGACCCAGTTGTTTTTCAAAGAGTTTAAGTTTATTAAGATAGTTTGATGTATCAGACATAATTATTTTTACCAAAATAATAATGCACATTAATTATTGCACATACAGCCTTATTACGTACGATGTGCACGCCTCTAAGGGACTCGTTTACACAGAACAATGACAAATGTTGTCTCACTCCGTGTGTTCTTTTGTAAATAAGTTTTTAATCTCATTAGCATCAAGAGTAGCTGGGGAGTTTTTTTGCGCCACTTCTCCTTCCCAGCTAAAGCAGTAGGAAGTGGTGAAGGTCGGGCGTTTTTGGGGGAATGTCTTATGTAATTTTGACGTTCGAAAATTGCTGATTCTCAGCTTAGTTTGAATAAATGACTTTTGATTTTGAGTAACAAAAACAAGCAAAATCACATTATTTCGAATAATAAATAAATCGAATGAGTTTTAAAGGGATTTCCGCACCCACCTCTGTTATAGATCAATTCCAGCGAAATGGTCGATCCGCCTAAGTATTTGAGATGATTTAGGAACCAGATAGTGTTTTTTTTTAAATTTTATTTTATTTGAAGTAGTTATTTCTACTCTCTATCACTGGAACGTAAATTCCTCCTTTTCGATAAAAATTGTTGAATCTTGAATTAATGATAGGAATGATTATTTTATGTCTGAAGGAATTATCCAAAACAATGAAAATTGCAAAAAATAATGTGAAAAAGCCGTCTAAAAATAAAGACAGAATTATTTTAAAGCGGTTGCCATAACATGTTTAAGACTATGAAAAAAAAAATATAACTCGAAAACCATCAAGAAACGCGGAACATACATGAGGTATTTTCGCATACCCCTGGGTATGAGGAATCAATATTTTTTTTATGACTTTACTATTTGGACCACCTGTATGTTCGGAAAAAAGCCGCTTAACTCGGATTGCGCCAAGCCGACCCGAACGTGGTTAAGCGAGGGTAGCCGAACGAAGTTTACCGATCGGCACGAGCCGAATGAATGCCAAATATGTGCAGTAATTGCTTCGGGTTGGCTTTGTTCTTCAACAAATACTGACGAATCGAATGTGCCGACCCGAACATGTGAGTGGCACTCCTAATTAAACGAAAAACGACTGTTGAAAAGACAAATGTACCACTAATAATTCTTGTATGTACACGACATTCTTACTTACTATATTGTTGATGTACCTACCTAATTTAATTTTATGTTAAACTCGTGGCGTGGTAGGTACAATACGTAGTAGTCTGTTACACTCTCCAATTACTTAGGGTAGTGTCTTAGAAGTGTGTAGTTAAAAGGGAAAATAATTTTGTAGAACACTTTCTCACAAAGTAGAAGGTATTTGGCACAGCTGGCTTTTACGCTGGGTCGTGAGCTTGATGCCTACAGATATCGATACTAAACTGTTTACACATATGCCCCGCGTAGGCGTACCTAGACGTCGCGTAGTCGCATTTGATACGTAAGTTAGGATAGGTATAGTATCTTTACGTAGACCAAAACGTTTACGAAGCGTAGACGCTTAGAAACCGCGATGCAATGTATCGACGCGGTTTCTAAGCGTCTAGGCTTCGTAAACGTTTGACGAACGCCTAAGTTGGTCTATCTCCTGACGAGAAGGCACCCTAAAAACTGTATAGTTTGATAATAATTGTATAGTCTGTGGCAAAAGTATCTATGAAAATGTAAACAATGGATGCCAATTTGTATTGCCACCAACAAATGGAATGCTTTGATTTGATTATTTGAATCCTTAAACCACAAATTCAAATTTAAAATCACCAAGATGTTTTTTATTTTATATTGAGGTTATTTTTATAACCTCAATTTTCGTCGGTGATTGTTCAATTACAATTTAATAATGTTTTTCAAACAATACAATTATTAATGTTAGAACGGTGATTTTAGTGTCGTTCCCGAGAGTTGAAAGAGAGATACAACAAAAATAATTTGTAAAATAGGGATACAAATGCATATGAAGTTGACAATAGCATAATAATTTCATGTAAAGACTCATATCGGCCGTAAATATGTACAGAAATTTAAAAAATCGCAATCGAAGAAATCTTGCATCATATGGGATCACAATGAGCTAAAAAAAAATACGCCGAACAAATACAGTAAGTATCAGAAACTGTAAGAAAATCTGTCTCGTATAAATCTATTTTATCTTTTATTTCTTTCTATATCAGCCGTAAATCTGCTCAGAACTGAAAAATATCACAATTGATGAAAGCTAGCATCATTAGGAATGCAATGAACATTATTATTTGTAACTAATTCATTGTAAATATTGTTATTATTTCACGAAACTGCGGCGAGGGCTGGAACTGCGTCTCACACAAATTTTATCTGACATAAATTAATTGATTCAATAAGCAGATGGAGCACAAATATCTTTGCAATACAAAGTTCCGCAGAAAAACAAATGACCTACATATTAAACTAAATATTTTTAGAATTACTCCTGTCAGAGCAGGTGCCATAATTCGTTTTTAAAACATCTGCCATCGAGAACAAACAGTAATGTAAGTAGTGTAGTAAGAAAATGAGGAAATATTTCACGTAACAGAGATTTTTCCCGCGCTTTTAAACGTCACTTGTAAAGAAAAGTCATAGACAAAATGTTTTTTTCACGTAGGCATGTAATCAATTTACCCACGCACAATTTTGTTTTCTTTTTTTATATGACCTGTGACCATATCGGGATATAGATTTGAATCCTAATTCCATTTTGTCTTGAATTGCCGAAAAATATCAATTTAATTTTTGTTTATAATACCTAATATCTTTGCAACCTATAGTTAAATCTATAGTTTCAAATAAGTGTTACTTTACAAATTTTATTATTTTTATATCGTTCATACCGTTCTTTATTACCGCTGTAAATATGAAAATTGCTATCTTTAAACTTTTATAACCTGAAAGCAGAACACGTATTAGAAATGGAATTATCTATATATTTAAAATTAAATGAAATTCCTTTGCGGTGTGAGAATCAAACTTTTTGTCTGAAAATTGAATCCAAAAATGTTGAGGATGGCAGATATTGGTGGTTAGTATTCCTAGCTTCCGGAACTGTTACAAATTGAATCCAAGAGATAAAGTTAATAATGTATAAATTTAGTATAAAACTCTGCTGAACGTTCTGTAGTGTCGCATTTTATTGAGACAGTATATTATAATGTAGGTAGAGAAAATTATGAATAACTTTATGTTACCAAATCGGAATTGTTTTTTGCGAGTGCATGATTTTATGCAGAAGGAAGTTTATGAAAGTGAAAATAAGCAAGGTTACAGTACCACAGTTGTGTAACACCCTTCCAATCGCAACCCGCAGGATTTTGAATAAAATGGTAATCCACTGCTTCACGTGTTTAAAAAATTCGTCTGGTCGAGAAAGTAAATGACCCAATGTATGTTGTTGAATTGTCAAAATGAAAGGTTTCATTATGACAAGTTTGTTACGTAATAACCCCGATGGAATACCAGTAGCAGTTTACAAGAAAACCCTGAAAATTATTCTAATACGTATGATTAAGAAATATCATACTATAATAACAGACATCACACAATCACACGAAAAGCAAAAACATATTCAAACCAGAAACTTATCGTGGGTCGGCTGTATAAATAGTCACATAATATAATATCTTCATCTAATTAACACGGTACCGGCAAATCTTTTCATAAAACCTTAGAAATATGGCGCTTACTATTGACTTAGGACCTTCACAAACTTAATGGTGGTCAATAATCTAATTCTAACATTGTCATTCCTTAGGACAATACTGGGAAGATAGATAAAATAGGGGTGGACTTATTGAATTTAGTTTAAAATAGTCATAGTGCGTACTGTTGAGGTCTCCAGACCACAAAGCTTATTTTAGGCACAATTACGCGTGACGTAGCATATTCCACGACTTTTAACATCTTAAGTACCCATTTTGTTAGCACATGTTACTTAGTTCATACATTTTTGATAACTGTGTGAGCAAAACTTCCGTTTGTGGCCTAATAGCTTTGAAACTAAAATATATGAGGCCTAAGAAAACATGGAGTTAACAGCGCGAAAGTCGTCGGATACTAAACATTAAATTCCCGCTTTTAATATACTAAAAAATTTACTCAAGTTTAGAAAAAAAAATCTGTTGTAATTTTATTAAAGGAGTTTGCTCAACACATCTTGTTAAAAGCTTATCTTTTGCCATGTCAGTCATGTAGTACCTACATAATATTAATAAATAAATGAATCGATACATACAAATCCCCGACCTACATAAATATGATAATGTTTGAACCAAAAATATCAAAGGGGCAAGAATAGTAGATTGTTATACAAGGGTCGAAAGGAATCCATTCTCATAAGAGGTATTTAGACGCCCGAGCGCGGCGGGGGCTATAGTCTATAGGGCGGCTATAGTCCGAGTAAGAATTGGTGCCTTTCACCCGTGTAAAAAATAGTAGTTTGGTCAACATTTCCGAATCACTTGAACTCATTTTTAATCAAATATTAGTCTATAAAATCGACATTTTGAATTTCGGTACAGCTTACAGTTAGTATCCCCTCAAATTATATAGAATTTTTTAAATTTTAAATATGGAACACACCGCATCACCGCCTGAGGCTGTCCCGATTAATAGGTATTTTTTTTATCCACACAGGCTGTTGATACACTCACAAGACCGCAGCATTTTTTTTTAAATTTTACTTGATATTTTTCTTAATTATGTTAGTTTTATCGTAACTGACTAAAGTTGTCAAAAATATTGGCATTTGAGAAAGAGCCTAGAATGTAACTAGGAACGAAACTGAAAGAAACAATAAAATAATAGCTAATTACATAAAGTGGGTTAAAAAAAAAAATTTTTTTTGGCGCGTTAAATAATATGATGGAATATATTGCGAGTATTCTTTTCGCGCTTACTTTATAGTAGCATGCAATTTCTAATTATTATGAAACGTGTCAAAAATAGTTACATTCTCAGTCTTTTTTTTTTAATTCTAGTATTGTAACCGATTAATTACTGAATTTCACCAGCTTCATTCGAGTTTAATAGTAATTGAATATTGTGTAGTGATCTTTACTGAAACGAATGAGCTTAGCGCTCAAAGCCGTAAATAAAATTTTGAATTAGTGACACTGGTTTGTATAGAATGCCTTGTCTCTGACCAAGCAGCACGTGACTTAGCGTCCACGCGCGCACTGCGCAGTCTTTCGTCCGCCATCTTGTGAAGTTGACTGTGCGCTCGTTTATGTTTGATATTTTTTTCTCGACTCGCCTTTGCTTTTGGACTATTTCTGTTTACTATCACGTTGGCCTTGGCTCTTCTATTTTGGACACTGATTTAAAGACAGTGATTTGGACTCGATTTTGGTGTTTGTTGTTATATCGTACGAACTGTTTCAACACGTCGAAAAGAGGACGTACAATCAACAGCCCGTCACGCGAATTGGTTGTGAAGTTAACCGAATACTTCGCCCATATTGAATATTGCCTGTAACGCAAGTGCAAACAAAAAGGCTGATTTAGTGGCATGGCTACAAAGACAAGACGTTGAAGCTGATATGAAATTATTATTGAAAGCTGATCCCAGCATTGCTGGAATTGGTAAAAGAAAATAAACCTGCGAAACTAAAATATAAAATTGATGAATTGGCACTTCAGTATGGACACAACCGGGTGTCACCACTGTGTGGATCGCCCATAGGACAAGGTGGAGCATACGGTGGAGGTCTGCCCGGCTTGGGCAGAGCACCGCCGTGGCCTCGTGGAGGCGATCGGCGGCAGAGACCTCTCGCGTCCGGCCCTGGTTCAGGCCATGGTACGGAGCGAGAGGGCATGGGCAGCCGTCACCTCCTTCTGCGAAGCAGTAATGCTCGCGAAGGAGGAGGCGGGACGGTTGAGGGAAAGGCAAGTTTCGCGCCCTCTCGCCCCTAGCCGCCGCAGGAGACGCCCAGGGCGTCGGAAATCCCGGGCGGATTTCCGGCCACCGTAGGCGCGGGCTTGCGGACGGTGAGCAATGGGTAGCTCACCGTCCGGTAAGGACCAGGCCCGGGTCGACGGCGCGTCGTATTCCACGCGCGCCTCAAAGAGATGTCGTCAGCACAAAGTAGGGGTCCACTAGGGCCGATGCCTGCCGGGGTCGCGGGAAGGTACTTATGGGTCACCGAGGCCCCCGCAACACAGGCAACAGGAAGGAATACGGGTGGGTTTTAGTCAGTAAGAGTCTGACACACCCTCCCGCTCCGCCCAGAGCGGGAGAAGTTATTTGATGATTTCCCACCCTCAAAAAAAAAAAAAAAGTATGGACACAAAGTGATAAGAACGCCGCCGTACCATTGACAGTACAATGCTATTGAGTTGATCTGGGCTCGAGTCAAAGGAGCAGCTCGCCACAATACAAGCAGCCATTCTACACTAAGAAAATGATGACATTGCTGAAAGAAGCTTGTGCCTAAATTACTAAAGAAGACTGGGCAAAAATGGTAGAAAAAACTCGAAAAATAATAAAGGAGTATTTTGACAGAGACGTCTATATTGGTAATAAAATTGAAAATGATATTATTATATTTACAGGTGACTATAGCTCAACTGGCGATTTTGGCTCATCATCCGAAGAAAATGATTGAATGAAGATTCAATCACTTTCGCTTTTTCTTGATTTTTTCGTGATTGAGTGAATGTTGTTGTAACTAAAAATATTAAATTAAAGACAAATTGACCTTTCGTACCATTGTATCATTTCAAAATACCAACAATATTAAAGTATAAGTTAAATTAAATACCAACAATATTAAAGTTTAAGTTAAATTTTCTAATCAGTACTTTAATCCAATGTACTTTACAATACATAATCAAATCGATCAAATACTCATACAAACTTGAATCGATTTATCGATTTACCGAGTCGTATGGTTACTTCACTAGTTACGTCGCGATGACAAATGTCAAAACGGGCCTTTTATTTTTTGACAACTTTACCTAACCAAATTTGGTTCTATTTTTTTGTTCGTTCCTGCTCTAGAGAGGGAAGCAATTACGATGAGTATTTCCCGCCCAAAGGAGCAGCGTCTTCCACCCGCTACTGGGATCAAACAAACACTACTTTCGGAGTATGAGAAATGAAACATATATTCTGATGTAATCTATTACATACTTATTCAGGAAAAATTTTCATGAGAAATTATACCCGTTTTTTTTGTATTGAGTAGTCTCGCGTTCGTACTTCCAATGTTTTGGAATTACGGGTAGACGTTCGGTATTAATTAACTGTATGACTTCAAAAGCATTTTCGGTGAGAAAATTATCTGATATGGGAATATAAACAGATATTTTCACTTGGTAGCATTCATAATACATTCATTATTTTGAAACATTCAAATCAATTCAGTGGTCACAGTGGCAACCTTGTAGCGCTATACACATTTTCGCGTAGCACATTCGTAGCACTTGCGTAGCGACTCAACGGTGCGCACGTGCTACACAAAAATAGGTCAGACAATGTTTTCTGATAGACATGTCAATGGATGACGAAAAAGATTTGTCGAATAACAATAATAATCGTCATGCTACGTACGCGTAGCCGTAGCATTTGCGCGTAGTTGAGTGCTACGAGACTACGACGTCGTGGATTATATTTAAGATTCTGTGGGAGCTACGGGTTAATAGAAATATGTCGTTTTTTGTAAGTTGTGTAGGTAACGGTCAAATAATCGACTAGATTTATTCATGTTTTCGAGTGATACTGGTGGAGCATTAATCATCCTAAAAGCCATATCATGTTCGTCAGATTTTTTTTTCTTGACTTTTTTTTTAATGATCTGAAATGATAATTTACTCGACCTTAGAACAAAATCGATCATAGGCAATCCAGCAGGCTTAGCATGACGCTTTCTATTTCTACGAAGAATAGACACGGCTCTTTCTATACAAAGTGACATTTCCTTTCTCCATTTTTGACATCGCACCGTAGAAATCCTTCTACAATCTGTCATTATGTCCTTCGTTTCTAACAATCTTTGTCTAGGGTTTGTGAACACTATTTCTCAATATAAGGATCCGTTTGCGTAATATTAAGCTTTAAAGTGCTAATTTTGGTTAGAGTCAAGTGTCCCCGCCCCCCCTCCTGCCAGCTAAATGGCTGTTTATGGAGATGTAAATACATTCATGGCAGTAGTACATATTATAAAAATAAAAGGAAAACTATCACAGCTAAGTAGGCTTTATAAGTTAACGAGTAATAGTCGACCAACTTTAATTTTCATTTGGGGAATTGACCGTGACGTATATCGATGTATGGGATAACATGTTTTCCAACTACAATGATAAGTTTGTTTTTGGGATAAATTCATCCCAACTACAGAACCTTTCATTGTGCTGTGAACTATGTCTTTTCTTTATAGAAATAGAAAGCGTCATGTACATTACAAATACATTATTGTCGTAGGACCTTTGTTGGGTCAATACCTAACTACACGCTACGATAATCGTTGAGACAAGTACACCGAAATAAATAATATTATTTTATGATAACTGTTTATGAAGCATTGATAGATAATCAGTGGGTAGACTAATGGCATTAATAATATGTATACTTATCTTTGTTTTGTGACAGGGCAGAAAAATTCTAAATAAAAATACTTTTTGCGTAGGGGTTTTTTTTTGGGTGGGTAATCATCAAATAACTTCTCCCGCTCTGGGCGGAGCGGGAGATTCTGTCAGACTCTTACTGACTAAAACCCACCCGTATTCCTTCCGTTGCCTGTGTTGCCAGGGGCCTCGGTAACCCTTTTGGACTGCCACGCGACCCCGGCAGTGCGTAGGGGTGCTTTAGATATTTAGAAACTTCGCGAGTGTCAATAATTCAATGTGCATTATACAAATCTACCATGGTTTATACAGCATTAACTTCTGCCCTCGACTTGACCCCCGCGTGAAATTTCTTGTTCCCCGACCCACTGCGTCGCATTGCATCGCCAGCCCGCGCTAGTACTTCGTTTACGCTCAGCGTTCTTTTTGACTTTTATTCTTTTTGCTCGGCTCCTAAGGGTCGTAGCGTGATATTTAGTATAATAATTAATTTATATATTAATAAGCTTATTATCTTCCTCGAGAATTGGGCTACTAATGCAAAAATATTTTTTCAAATCCAGACTGGTAGTTCCAGAGATTAACTTCTACATACCAACTTACAAACAAACAAATTATACCTCTTTAGAATAAAATTCTTCATTGTGTACACCATAAAAATTACAGATATAAATGTAGAACTTTTACATAGGGTGACACAATGGGCGATCTTATCGCTAAAAGCGATCTTTTACATACAACCTTTGGATGGATAAGGGGAAAAGGAGAGACAATACTGCAGGTAGTATGTGGTGTACATACATACATACATAAAACATATTGTCATCCAACGTGGCAATGCTGCCAGCCTTTTGGGCACTTTTACCATTGACAGCGATGCGGACGAATTTTTTGATGCCCAATGAGCTCTTCCGCCTTTTTGTTATTTTTATTATATACTTGTACATCTTGTAGGTATTTTTTAAGATTAGTATATCTATTTAAATTTAATTAAATATGATTGTTTGGTAGTTCAATAAAACATTTGAAACATTAAAATTATCTATGTAATATATTCAATAATAATCATAAAACAAGTGTTAAGAACAATAAAACAAATTATTTAAAAACAAAAAACCCGACTGCAAAAACACATACCTAACTGAACAGACAAACAAAAGTTACACAATATTTTAGGTTATTAGTTTGTCCCCGCCTGCGATACAAATTTCTATAGCTTATAATGCTTGTTTTTCTCTTTTCAGTTAGGTATGTGTTTTTGCAGTTGGGTTTTTTGTTTTTAAATAATTTGTTTTATTTCAAGCTTTTTAGTTTTATTAATATATACAATTTACTCATTACTAGCTTTTATTTGATATCAATATTGTTGTAATTTATTAAAAAAAAAAACGTTTCCCACCCTTTTTTTTGTATTAGCAGTGCAACATATAAAAATTATATAGTCTATGTCACTTCCACAATGAAGTCGAATCTATCGACACCTCTTATGTTAAAATCCATCAAGCCGTTTAGGCTACAGAGCGTGCAAAAGAAATAGACATACAAACATACATACATACTCTCGAAAAACATTACCCTCTTGAGGCAGTTGGGTAAAAACAGGTGCAAAGAACAAAAAAAAATAAAAAATATGTTTAAGGAGCGATATAGTGTGTTTTACCTTAATTACCTCTATATAGCCTAATAGCTTCCCTTATCACAAATTTACTTTCCTAATTATTTTCCTAGCTTTATCAGAAATGTGTGATCATATTTAAGGGCGTAATACAGGCCATTGAATTGAAATATCAACTTTCCTGTCATTCAAAAAACCTACAATATCTACTCGACCCAAATGTATGGGACTGCTGACTACTTTTTCGCGATTACGAGTTTGGTTCAATGGAAAAAGTTGTTTTTGTTTTTGAGAAACGGCATCTCGCAAGTCAACCTAGGAGGTTGTCGGCCTCATTCCCTCCTCGGGCCTGAGGTGGCCCGCAATGGCGGGGATCGCGGAAGTCGCACCAGATTCCATGATCCCCGGTGCAAGTGTGGGAGGGGAACACCGGGGTGGTTTTTAGTTAGTAAGAGTCTGACATACCCCTCCGCCCGCCCCAGGGCGGAGGATATCCATGAGTTTCCAGCCCGGAACAAAAAAAAAGGAGGTTGTCAGCCGCTTAAACGGACTTTCCTGTGGGTGATAAATTAAGGCCTCCAGCCAGGGGATAAAACTTATATTATTGTCGCCAGCACAAGTGTAGGGTTCCACTAGGGCCGATACCTGTCGGGGTCGTGGGAAAGTCCGGAAGGGTTACCGAGGCCCCTGGCAACACAGGCAACGGAAGGAACACGGGTGGGTTCTAGTCAGTAAGAGTCTAACACCCCGCTCCGCCCAGAGCGGGAGAAGTTATTTGATAATTTCCCACCCAAAAAAAAGGCCAGGGTATAAAACTTATAAACTAATCGACTACACGCTAAGGGCACCCACCCCCTGTAGGATACGGACCTCGGCTTAGGTCGTCGCTGGGGCAGGGCAGCAAGTGACGGGATGGATCGGATTTAGATTATTTGGGGACGAATTTAAAGCTAGCGGCTCAGCGGCGCGGGCTGGCTCGAGCAAGGGTCGGGGCGGGCCAGAAAGTTATTCAGTTCGACACCCTTAGATATGTACGCATCTTTGTGATACATGCTGTTTATAGGTGTACATTTACTGATACGAATGAAAACTTACCCTTGCAACGTATAATAAAGATGTACCTGCACCCTCTTATAAACCTATTACCCGGCCCAGTCGGATTAATACGGTAAATGTTTCCGTGCCCGAGCCACCTGCGTCATATTTATACGACTGAGGCGAGACGAAAATCATACATTTTCACACCAAATTAATCACAAATTATTAAAATTAAAATATAATATCCTAACCTAATTAACCTATTGACCGCCACGTCAAGCAAAGACGTGCCCTTGGCGCCAAGCTACGAATTATTCCTAAATCTGTCATTTAGTCGTGACCGTGGCGTGCTGGGCACATTTTGCTCTGTCATCTATACATGACTGTGGCGGTCAAAAGGTTAAAACTATTGACAAACTAAAATATGGCGTCGAAAATTCCTCCGCATTGCTGTCGACTGGTAATGTACCCAAGAGACTGGCGGCATTGCCACCTTGTATGGCAATGCTGTCAAACGCGTAGTGAAGTTATGTCAAACATGAAGAATGTACGGTAAATCTAAAATTTATAAAATAACATCATAATATCACACCTGTATTCCCCGAAGAGTTAGGCAGAGGTGTACCTAGAGTACACCCAAATCTCGTATCGTATTGTAAATCTTGAAACGGTAAATCTAAATTTTATATTGGTTGGTTAATAAGTACTATACGTTTATTAATAATATGATAAGTATTTATGCAATATAGGCTCGGTAAAAAGAAAGAAAGAAAGAAAGAAAAATGTTTTATTTGGGAGACGCACAAGAAATACCAAAAGTTAAAAAAAACCGGTCAAGTGCGTGTCCGACCACGCTCAATGAAAGGTTCCGTAGTTGGGAAGTTGGTATGAATTTATGCGAAAAACAAACTTAACATTGTAGTTGAAAAAAATGTTCTCCCATACATTGATATATGCCACGGTCAATTCTACAACTGCAAATTTAAATTGGTCGACTATTACTCGTTAACTTGTAAAGCCCACTTAGCTGTGATAGTTTCCCTTTTAATTTCATCATACCTATGTACCTACTACAAAAGTGGTGTTAAAAACCCGCAATATTTTTGAACGGCCTATCCAACGATACCCCCACTCCATGAGATTACGTTTAAGGGAGGTACCAATTTTTTTTTTTTCTGGATTTTATATTAGCACTTTGTCGGCGTGATTAATATGTATACCTATGCCAAATTACAGCTTTCTAGTACTAAGCGTCTCTGAGCTACAGTGGGGTCAGACAGACAGACACACAGACGGACATGGCGAAACAATAAGGTTTCATTGTTTACAATGGAACCCTAAAAAGGAGCATTTGAAACTAACAAAATTTACATATTTGTTCGATTAAACAAAAAACAACAAAGAAAATAAATGAAAACGACGATATAGGATGCTGCATTAGAGATTCTACGAGTCATCACAACACACTAATTTAACACCTACCCGTTTTAAAGTCAAAGGTTCTCTAAGGCAAGTTTCAACCAGATATCTAGATTCGTGTCAGTCCAACTTTTGATCACGAAGAATATATCATCTATCTACTTTATTTGAAATATTTTCTTTATTTACAACCGATATCAACAATATTCTAGATTCAATTCAATAAGCTATGTAATTTACTTCGTGCTTTTGACAGAGTAAATAATTACATAGATACATACATAAACTCATGCCTTCTTCCTATGGGGGTAGGCAGAAACTTTAGAACGCCACCTGCTACGCTCCTTAGATACTCCTTTTGCTTCGTTTACGTTCATACATCTGGTCATACACGCATGCGAGTACCTTTTTGAAGAACATCACCAATGAGGTCACCATATGTCTTTCATCTTACATGCTTCATCCATTACTGTCACCATGTCTTACATCTGTTCTGCTGACGATGCAAGTAGAACTTGATCATCTGCGTAAAGAAGGCATTTGACAGGCAACTCATTCATTCTCCATCTATCATCATCGTATCTTGGGACTTCATTTTTCAACCCGTTCCATCCAATAGTGAGAGAGTTGAGACTATTTTTCTTTAATTCTTAAAGTCAGCACGGTGCCACTGCGCTCCACGTAAACGTTTGTAGATTATCTTCTGTAGGTCAGTAAGTGTTTTATCAACTATTGTTGTGATCTTTACAATAGCATTAGTGCTATTGTACAGATCACAACAGTGGGCTACTTGTGATCTCTACAAAAAAAAAAACTGTTTTGTGCATAAAAAAATTTTGGCTCAGTAGTTTCGGAGATAAGGGGGAATGGTCAATTTTCATACATTTTCTTAAATAATTTCAAGTGTTAATTTTATAATAAATATATTTGAGACCCTCACAACAAGCCCTTTAATTTGATATGTCATACGGTACAGTCTGCAAAACTTCTTTTTTTAATTTTCTATGTTTCCCCCAAAAGTGACCTCCATATTCTAAATTCATTTATTTACGTTACACGTCCGTGTTTGGGTCACAGAAATTCATATGTATACCATTTCAACTTAATCGGCTCAGTACATTCGGAGCAAATCACCTGTGACAGACGGACATACACAGACACACGAGTGATATAAGGGTTCCGTTTTTCCTTTTGAGGTACGGAACCCTAAAAACTACAGGGCTATCGCTTGATAAAACTTTAGAGCTTTGATACCAACATTGAAACTTGCCTATCAGTTGTAAATAAGTATGAGCATGAGGTCCTTGGTTCGATTCCTAGGTAAGGCAGTGTTATTGAGTTTTTTCCATTAGGAATTTCTCAGTAGCAGCCCGGAGTCTGGATTTGTGCCCGGTTGATGGCAATAGGCTCGCCCTCTATTACATGGGATTTCAAAATAACTGGCGAAATATTGGTGTAGTATAGATACACCTCTGCCCAACCCTTCGGAGAAATACGGATGTTTTGTCAGTTATGTAAATAAGGAAAATATATTGGGATATTGCAATGCAAAAGGTTGCTAAGTCTTATGACTTATGGACATATATCATATGTTATGGTCATGTGTTGGTACTTATGTACCAACATATTGCCAATAAGTATCTAAAGATAAAAGATAGACGGACTAGAAATTCTCGTGTCTCACTAATTCCAACCCTAGACTGAGATATTTCATAAACTGTCTTCAAAAAATTGGGGAGCAAGTCTGCACAGATATTACGCTGCTTCTGGTGAGGCGAAAGGCTTTGAATAATTAAACAAATAATGGAATAACATCATTATGAATTCCATTTCAGATTTATTTAAATAAAAGTTTTCAGTTTTTAATCCACTAGTGACTATGGTACTACAGTGTTTTGTTTTTGTTTCTAAAATTTCTGTAAGTAGAATCACTTTTGGGGTCTAACATTATTTTCTCCGCCATCTTAGCGATTCTCAGCCCATTAATATTTTAAACTGGAATATTTTATTCAAATTCAAAATTTTTATATCAGACCAACATAGATCCATTTAGAAATTTTAAATTGTACCTATGCCAAGGTCTCCAAAGAATTGATTTAGTTCTAATAAGAGAATGCTGTTAGCGTTTGCTAAAAAGGAGAATTTAAAATTGGGTTTAAAATTAAAGTGACCACACGAGATGAATTAAGTACACAATGTGGCACCGGTCGGTAAATTGACCTCCTTTAAGATTACTATAAATTCCCTTTAATCACCTACCTAAAACTAAAATATATAACACTAGCTTTTTGTTATTTATCTCACGGGGACCAAGCACGGGAACGTACTACCGGAGTAAAAAAGTATAATGTTCCCACTGCTGGGACACAGGCCTCCTCTCTGTGAGAGGGAGTGGGCCGTAATCCACTACGCGGGCCCAGCGCGGGTTGGTAGATGTCACACGTCTTCGAATTTTTTGGATCTAGGACATGCCAGTTTCCTCACGTTTTCCTTCACTGTTTTAAGAGCAGTGGTGATGAAATAATTTACACAAAGTAAAGCGCCTGTTTGGGTTCGAACCCAACCGGAATAAAAAGCATGTTAAGTCCTAACCCAGGTCAAGGTCTAGCTGTGTACTAATTTCATCGAAATCCCTTCAGCCTTTTAGGCGAAAAAAGGTAACTGACAGACAGGCTTACTTTCGCATTCAAATTATTAGTATGAATGTCCTATTTCCGAACTTTTCCTGCATGGTGGATATTGCATCATTATGTTCAGATCGATTCATCTTACTTTCTAATGCCACGCGCACTTAAATCCAAACTCGAAAAACCGAGGTCATCTAAATTGCTTCTAACATATACAGAAGTTTAGGAGTGCGGATATTTTAAGAGCTAATTAGGTGCATAAAAATGAAAACTTTCCCCAAGGAACAGGTCAAAATCTAAAAAATGAAATTCAACTTATCATACAAACATACCTCACGTGACCAGATTTGTCACGTGAGAGTTTGTATGAAAAGTCGATATTCAATATTAGGATTTTCTATGGTTCTTGAGTTTCTTGATCTTACTATGGTTTGAATTACCCGTGAATGTAGCGATACCTATTTGATTTACAAAATAAACAATTTATCTGTCTAGTAGTAGATACAATCTAGCATTTGTGCAACTCTACTATCTTCATAGGCACATTGAAGATGTTTGCACTGGTTCTGTTTGTCCGAGTAAAAGCATGCAAACAATTTTCACCTGAATATTCGTTGTTCTAACTTGGCTTGAAGACCACTCTACTTTAGAAAGATAACTTTTAATGTTAAGTTTCAGAGCGAACGGTTGGAGATGTGTTATCTCTAAATCCATAAACGTCACCCATCCAAAATATTGTTGAGCAATCATATTTCAAAGCCAGAAGGTCCTAATATTGTTGCGCAATTTAAATAATAAAATTGTTTCAGCAACTTTACTCTGTGTTAGATACTTTATTTCGAAACTAACAGAAAATTTTCTCCTTTCCAGAATCATGTTGCACCATTGGCTACTCATCACGTTCTCATGGCTTGGCACCGTGCGTCCTCAATACATCAACAGCGGGGGTCCCGGCAGCGAATACGTCCTCGACACACTCGACACCAACCTACAGTTCCCTCTACCCTACTACTTCAATGTACCCTCCACAAAGAACGACTATGAAACCACACAGAACAATCCCCGAACTTCCTTCGAAAACGTCCAAGCTGATCGCCAAAGAAGACGACGGACAGCTGAAGATCAAGAAACCCGCGAGAAGCGCTGGCTCCCCAACCAGCTAGATATGGAACAGAACATGTATCTACAAAACGACGAACTCGTCGGAAGTCCTTTCGGAAACAACTTCGAAGGAACAGTCGACGAAAACGCCACCAATTTCCTAGACCCCAAGGAGAAGAAATATTTCAGCCCATGGGGAGGAAAAAGAGACAAAAATAGCATCGAAAACATGTGGACATGGAAACGAGCCAGCAACATCCGAGAGCCGAGCATGCCGAAACGAGTTCGCTTCAGCCCCTGGGGTGGGAAGCGCAGCGGCCAGATGATCTACAAGCCAGGCACTAAAAACTCCAAAATAATTTTCTCCACAACGATACCTGAACTGACCAGGATCGTCTCGAATTACTCACCCGGAAATGGGAATGAACGATTTAACTTCGCAGGCTTTCAGTTTATCCCGACATTGGACAAGCGGCACCCCATCAAGATCTTGGCTTTGAGTACAAATACCAACGAGAGGACGTTGCGGGAGGCGTTACCGTTCAAGAGTTTTCTAGAATCTTTGCCAAAAATCTTCAAGCCTGGGCATCCGTACTTAGATGTCAACTTGAAGAAGGATGGAAAGAGGAAGGTGAAGTTCAGTGCGTGGGGAGGAAAGCGGTCGCCGCCTATCATCGGACCTATTTGGACACCCGCGCCCCAGAATCTCAAAGAATCAACATTAGACACAATACTCTTAATAAGGAACAGCCAAAATAAAGATGAACCAACGTTGAAGGCTTTGTAATCTGGATCTGATCTGACTCCCGAACTTTGAATTGTATTTGTTACGGTCTAATATAAAATAAGTTAAATGTTATGTTAGTGCCATATTTGTAACTGATGTTAGAAAAATGTGAAAAAAAATCTCTAAAGTTCGGGGGGTCCCGCGTCCTTGACGATTGGCTGGGATCGTCAGCGGCGCAGTACTGATGTCATTAATATTAAGGAGTTTGTTATTCTTATTTACTGTGCATCTTGTTAGTGAATATATAAAATATTAAGTTACATGCTTGAACTCATTTCTCCCAAACTCTATGGTGAACAAATAATAAAATAGTATGTGAATCAGAAAACATATTTATTTTTGTCCTTTTATTTAGAGGCACAAATATCAGGTAGAGAATACGGAGCCTTATACATTTCAATAAACATTGTCTTTTACAAAATTGGATTATTACTGGGTCATATGCTAAAGGAGACATAATTGCCTCATGGTGTTGCAACATTCAAATTCTGACTGAATTTGAATTTTACAAGTCTGGATAAAAAACAAATTATCGGGGCTTAAATGCATTATGATTCAATTCATACAATTAATCTACAGTGATTACAGATAATGCTGTTTTCAAGTATATAATATATCAGCAGAATACAATAATACATGAGTTTGAGCAGTATAATCATAATAAACAATTTTAGCTAACATGTATTATTTTTAACTCAACTTGAGGAACTAAAACATGGTTTATAAAGATCTTTTCAACCTCAGTAATACAGGAATTAATACTATTGAATCTACCATTCTAATTCGGTATCCATTAAATATTGCTTTAAACATTTTTGCAAACTGAGAACAGTTTAACGTCTATGATATATGTCGCCCTCAGGCCGGGGGTTTCGACGCCCAAGGGCGCAACTGGTATCATAGATGTTAAGGTAGTGTAATAATTATAAGGAACATAATAATACTTAAAATCTAAGCAGTCCTCAAGATGATGTGGACTCCAGAGTCAGTCTCCACAGGCCGGCTGAGCTGTCCCACCTTCAGTTTGAAAGCTTCGTCTTCAAACGGTGCCTGCATCTGTCCACGTCCAAACATACCCAAGTCTCCGCCACGCTTAGCTGATGAGCAGTCTGAGTACTTTGATGCTAATTCAGCAAATGTTGCATCATTTGCTACGATTTGCTTACGGTAGCCTTTCAGAAGTTCCATCGCATCCTCCTTACTACGGGTGATGTTTTCTTCCCTCCAAGACGACGGACGTCTACTTTCAGCATGCTTGACAAGAAGATGGCTGCAGCGGATCTCACCAGGGTCAGCAGGCGCCTCCGGCCTCTCCCACTGGGACTTCTTAGTATACATATTGAGGAAGTATGTCATACCAGTAGAACGGCTGGTTCTCATCTCCCATCCTTCAGGCAACGGGGTTTCATTCTCCTGACTTGACATTCTGGAATAATTTTCGCAAGGATTTTGGTCGGTGTACAGAGTAAACTTAAGACAATGTTTATTGTAAAAGTGCAACTCCAAGGGAATTATCATGATAGAAATTAACAAAATTAGGTCGATGTAACTGCATATAACAAAGAATAAAGTAAATTTTCATCATCAAAATAAGGAATAAGCCCAGTGTTCACCATAAAATTAGGAAAATATGCCAACTTTATATAAAATTCTTGCGATATAACCTATGAAATTTAATCTCTGATAATGGTTAATTGGAACATTGAAATTGTATTAAACTTACCTGGAATATCTGCCGCTGATATATGTTAGAGATTTACCTTGGATTTATTAACGAAATATGACTGAATAACAACTAACAGTTTCCGAAAGCGCTCGTTCTTTTGACACTTTGACAGGACGCCGATTTTGACATTAAAGTCTAGAGAACAGTTGACACGACACTGACAGCACTACAAAAAGTAGAGGTGAGGCTGAGAAGAACGTACGTCTTTGTATAACGTAACCACGACTGCTAAATTGTTGTGGTGGCTGGAAATAAAGCACATATAAAACCGGCCAAGAGCGAGTCAGACTCGCACACGAAGGGTTCCGTACTGTACGTTTCTTGTATGTTTAATTATTAACTTAATTTATTTTTTATAAAGCGACAACAGAAATACATAACCTGTGAAAATTTTAACGGTATACCTATTACGGTTCATGAGATAAATTCCGCTAACAGACAAACGCACGAACGGTCGGACGGACGGACAGCGGATAATGGGGTTTCGTGTGGCACCCTTCGGGTACGGAACCCGGATAAGAATAAATAATTCAGAAGCTTAAGCCATGGAGGAAGTTTTAGATTCGTTAATTTTTAAACAAAAAAATATTATTATTTGTTTAATTTTCTGGTTTCATTATTAATAATATTATTAGTTTCATATTCTTAAATATTATTAAATACCTACCCTGAGCACGTCCTTTTATAAGCTATTTTTCAAAATCCACAGTGTATAAATCAAATATCGATATGTCCATACTTTAACCTGTTTTTTTGTTTTTTTAGCATCATTCGTCATTTAAATATTATTTTTATTTGTATTCTAATAAACACAATCTCCACACGAGTGATCGTTTATCATAAAACCTCATAACTAAATAATCTATTGCCAAACATATTTCTTAATTTTCAACTTTTTGATATTCGGCTATTACTACATCCTGCTGGGGTCGCGGGAAGGTACTAATGGGTCACTGAGGCCCCCGCAACACAGGCAACAGGAAGGAATACGGGTGGGTTTAAGTCAGTAAGAGTCTGACACACCCACCCGCTCCACCCAGAGCGGGAGAAGTTATTTGATGATTTCCCATCAAAAAAAAAAAAAAGCTTATACTAAAACAGAAATATTAATCAGATTAGTATAATGCTTTAATTTTTTGTAATTATGAGAAAAATATTAATTTCATTTTTATAAGCAAATATGTTGTTACACGGTCCTGTAATCGTAAAACCGGTATTACAGTTACGGCAAAACAGGTTCCGTTAGGACTTCCTATGTCCCACCTCTATGGCATGTTTTTTCCGTGGCTGTTTTTTTCTGGCTTGATACCGAATCTTTTGAGCAACATCTTACAAGAATCAATAGATGACGCGAGAAACAATATTAGTAACAACAACTTTTGAGTATGTAAGCCAATAATATAAAATAATACGCGGATTTATAACTTTATATTGACCGACGATATCAGACAATATAAACGATAAAAAATAGCGTCCTATCGCTAGCGACACCTTTCGCTGGAGTTATAAATCAAATAGTAGCCATGTCTCGTGAAAGTTTTCCATTGTACTCGGATGAAAGTAAAGTAAAAAGCAAACACATCGATCCGTTTGCCTTACATTGTTATAACATTTATAATTACAGGTGGCGTTCGGCGTTCCTTTGTATGAATAGACAAAGGTAAGTAAGGCACAATGCTATGGCAAATAGAAAATTAAATCGGAATTAACTAAGTTTTGAATTCGAGTAAAAACGGTGGTATTGAATTGACTCCCTTAATCTCGAACCTTTTATGCTATTTGTAATCGTTAGAACTGTTTTTATTAATTTGCAGAATATGTTGTAGGGCTAAATAAATGTACGTATTTTCTTCTATAACTACAGTTGTAGTAATTTGCTTTTGAAGGTGTGGTTGGTTCAACTGTTGGTAATGAGACTAGGCTGAGGAATGGAGTAAGGGGCATGGGACATTGGGGACATATGGACAATTATCAACTGATTTGTGATCTTAGCATGACGAGCAGGTCTAGCGGACAATCTAGTATACAACATGTCCCAGAATTAATTCACACCACCAAACACCCCAATTAGAATATTATGATATCTAATCATAATACATACGCTGTTTTTTACTATTAGGTATAAAACATTGTTTATTTATTCAATTTGCTATACTGATTGTGGGAGATACAAATTTTCGCACGCACACAGTCGCATACATTCAAGGGTCTAGCGTAGTAGTTCCTTCGTCCATTTTGGTTTGTTTTGACTTGACGTAGTTTAAATTATTTTTGGAATTAAAAAAATATTTAAGTACATAATGGTGCCGATTCCCTTGTTCACAAACTAAACTAAATTTAAGTTCAGTGCATCTTTTTCTTTCTATTTTATTAAGAAAAGGACAGAAGATAAATTTTAGTTTAGTCCTGTCAAATTAATCAGCGCCTGTCACTACTCCGTACAAGTTTAGACGTGATTAAAAACTTGCCTACTAAAATTACGTCAATTTACGTCAAGCGCTGATTAATTTGACAGGACTGAACTAAAATTTATCTTCTGTCCTTCTCTTAATGAAATAGAAAGAAAAAGATGCACTGAACTTAAATTTAATTTAGTTTGTGAAAAAGGGAATCGGCGCCATTATATTAATAAAACCCGGCCAAGTGCGTGTCGGACCACACATAATGCATGGTTACGTAGTTGTGATGAATTTATCCTATGAACAAACTTAACATTGTACCTATTTGAAAAACATGTCCCCTCATACATACATACATACATACATACGTACGCCTTAGAGTGCTACGCTCCTTACATTCTCCTTTTGCGCTATTTACGTTCATACACATATAGGTCTTCCTGGGGCGTCCCCTCCCGGCGTTTCCACTCACATCTGCCTTGTAAATACCTTTTGTTAGTCGCCTTTCATTCATCCTCTCAACACGACCAAAACCAAATCATCTAGCATACTCTTTTAAATTTTTTACACTACATCTTTTTTTTAAACCGCACCGTTGCCTTATCACATAATTTTCAGCCTATCATTTATAGTCACAGCACACATGCTTCCCAATGAACGCATTTCCACAGCACTTGCTCTACTTTCATGCTTCTTTTGCCACATCCAACTTTCACTTCCATACATAAGCGTAGGCACCAGCACATCATGAACAGCCAGTCGTGCCTCTTTGGGCATCGAGCGGTTACCTGCCTCATACATTCCGACTGCAAATGTAAGTTTGTACGCACAATATTAAGAGATTTACCATGTTATTTTAAGACCATAAAAGTTCTTTAAAGAACTATTTTCTGTATTGTTTTTTCAAAACTATAGTAGTTTCGTAGATCGATAAGGGGGAATGGTCAATTTTCGTCTATTTTCTTAAATAATTTAAAAGTATTTATTTTAAAATTATAAAAAAAAAAAATGTATATATCTGAAGTCCTTACAACAAGGCCTTTCATTTGATATGTCACACGGTACAGTACCTATGCAATTTTTTTTAAATTTTCTGGTTTGCCCCCAAAAGTGACCTCCATATTCAAAATTCATGTATTTACGTTACACGTCCCTGTTTGGGTCACATACATTCATATGCTTACCAAATTAGATTCGGAGCAAATTGGCTGTGACAGACAGACAGACAAAGATGAAAACAGAGTGGATCGTTTTTTTTTTTTTGTTGACCATGGGGTCCCGGACCTTCGGTACGCATACGAAGGGCCGCAGCCAACTCGCAGAGGCCCGTTAGACTCTAAGTAAAGTATTATTATTATAATTTAGCTTGACACAGGTAGCTGGAAGAATCAATCTTTATTAAGTACTTAATTTTTTTTTCCGTGCTGGAGTCGAACCCTTGGCCATAGCATGGAAGCCACTATGCGTCTACATAAATTCACTTGAAATTGGTCTTCCCTTATAGTTTCCCCGCTGTAGTTCAGAGACGCTAAGCAATAGAAAGCTGAAATTTGGCATAGGTGTACAATTGTACATAGTAATCACACTTAGAGTCAAGTGTGTGTCCCCCCCCGCTTCCGCCCCCCCCCCCCCCGGAGATGTGAAAAAATTCTTGACAGCAGTACTATAATGAAATTAAAAGGAAAACTATCACAGCTAAAGACTTTAAAGTTAACGAGTAATAGTCGACCATCTGGAGAATTGACCGTGGCATATATCGTATGGGAGTACATGTTTTTCTACTACAATGCTAAGTTTGTTTTTGGGATAAATTCATCCCCCATCTACGAAACCCTTCATTGTTCGTGGTCCGACACGCACTGCCGTTTTTTTTATTACTTAGAGTCTGCATTTTTCAATATTTTGGCTCGGTATGGGCATGTGACGAGGAGGGAGGAAACGCATGTTAAAAAGAAGAAAAGAGTGATGAATATACATGTTGATGGATGACAAAGAAAATATGCTTGGATTATGTAAGGAATGATATACAAGAGAAGGGAGTGAATGATAGCGTGACGGTTGACAGGGGAGAATGGACGAAGGAAACGTGTTGCGCCGACCACAAGTAACAAGGGACAACGGGAGGAAGGTGATGGTGATGATGATTTTTCATTTTCTGTCAGGTTCCTTGGCACGTATAGGGAATTGCGTTCACCGGGTAATGGCGCTCATCTCAATAACTTGATAAAGACGCGAAACGGTGATATAAGGTGGCAGTCCTACCACACGCCGATTACCTAATTCGCTGGCACTGCCATTGGCAGCGAATTGTGTATTCGACGTTGTTTGTGTAATGTGATATTGTATATTTATTTATTACGTCTATATTATCTATACAAGGTGTCGTTTTGCATCCTCGTGAAATTCAAGGAGGTAACTATGCTAATGATTCTCGACCCGAATCAATAATAAAATAAGTAAGTCTCTTTTTTTTCTCAAATCGGCATGCGTGGGACACGCATGTTAAAACGCGGCCCGTGTGATACCGCACTGTAACTGCCCTTTTACACACACACTACTAGGCTGCATACGCTACGGGGTGATTCTGTTCTGTGAAAATGGGATATTATTAAATACTGTCAAACTTAAATAACTAAAAAAATGGTATCGTAATTTTGTTTGATCATATATGTCTTACATAGCGGCCTCCTGATGAGGATGCAAAACGACACCTTGTATAAATGTATTTATTGAAAGTTGTGTGTGGATTTAAATGGGGATTTTTATATCTGGAAATAAAAGATTTCATGTAATTTAATTTTTAATTTTCATAGTAACATGTTACGTGACATTATGCGTGGGGGGCCGGACGCATTAGCTGGCAGCAACAAGTAAACTCAGTCAGTGCGAGCTGACTGAGCTGACACGAGGCAATGAAGTGCGTTTGTTTGTTTGCGACCGCGCTGATTTAATTTTTGGCGGGGTGTTTTTGTCAGTCAGTCCAGAATTTTTGTTCTTATTTATTTATGTTGTTACTTTTATAGGTAGGTACTAAAACATTATTTTTAGCGATTACATAAACACTTTTTAACTATTGTAGCTGAATGTTTTTAAATTTCAACTTGAACACAAAACGATTGTTTGGGGTTATAATACCGCTCAAGTGTCACTCATTGGTGACATTAGCTTTTTTACAGGTATTCCCAGAAATCGTCACAGGACCACCGCCAAAGCGGCTTGAAAAAGACCTGCTGCACACTTATACTACGATTGAAAGGGGAATGTCCTAAAGACAAGTGGCAAAAACCTATGACCCCATTCACTACGTTAAGAGATCGACTTAAGATTGAGAACATGAGCAGCCGAAGACTAGTTCGTCAGCCGATTTTTATTCAACAGCAAGAAAATGAAATAGCTTTACATTAACCCTTCCACTGAGCGGCATTACCCATAGTTCGGAGCAACGGCGCTCAAACCTATTTTTTTAAATAAGTTTTCTTACCAATAATAAGTAAAACATAAATACGTTTTGTGTTAAAATGTTAATTACCTACTGAATAGTTATAGGTAGGTTTTTACTTTTATTATTTTTTTTTGTAGTATAAACCAAGACTTTTATTAAAAAAATACTGCACAAAGGCATGTGTTTAGGGTCCATGTATGTATGTAGGTATGTATGTATGATCTATGGGAGTTTCTTAGTGCCATCATATTTTTTAAATGCCTGATCAGATTTAGATGTATGGATGTATTACATCATCCCGAGTGACAAAGGTTATAAATACTTATTTTTGAAAAAAAAAAACAACATGGCGGTAGTATGGCTCAAATATGAAAAAATCTTTAAATATATACAACATGGGTATCAAATTGAAGGCCTTGATGTGCACATGCCTTAACTATAGAATTTTTTAGCGTTCATTTTACATAGGTACTCGTACATGCAAAACAATCATTTCATAGCCACGCCATCCATGCCTCGCCTTGCCGTGACAGTATAAAACCACTTTTAGTGTGTTTAAAATAAAAATTGTCACTAAAATGTATAAAATGAAAACAAATTAATTAAAAAAAAAAACACGATGCCCTGCCAAAAGACGAAGTAAAAAACACGGTGTAATTAAATTAAAAGATCATAATTATATGATGCCACTTTGAAAAACGTATAATTTCTAAAATAAGATTATGAAAAGACTAACAGACAAAATTCTATGAATAATAAGAATAGGTACTTACATGTAACTAAGATTGCAGTGTTTTTACTTTTTAGTTCGTTTTATGGCAGGGCAGTCTTGTTTTTAATTTATTTAACCCCCGACGGAAAAAAAGAGGCGTGTTATAAGTTTGACCATAGCGGTCAAACGTGTGTGTGTTTGTCTGTGGCACCGTTGCTCTTAAACGGGTGAACCGATTTGGATGCAGTTTTTTTTTGTTCGTTATCTAATCGATATTCCTCCTGCTTACTCTACCTGTAGCCTATACCTTCTTATCTATGCTTTATTTCTTTTCCATTCGAGGAACGACAACCAAATATGAAAAGGAATAAGTCAAGAGGATAAGCAGGGTACAAACTAGGTATGATGAGCAGTATCCCCTTTGTATAGGAAATAAATGCTTAAGCAAATTGTCATCCAACGTCAATAGTCCGTGGTATAGCCATTTCAAACTACTTTCAAAGAATGACAGTTGTGATAACAAACTGGCAATTTAAGTTTGAAGTAAGTTTACTGAAGGCGCTGACAAGACCCAATTGACCAAAATAGGCTTCTCCTAAGAAAAAAAAAATCCAAATCTGTATAGTTTGTGGTAGCGCAAAAAATATATGTCAATTTTGAACATATTTCCCAGAACTTGGTTGTTACCAAAACACGTTTTGAAAAAATAATCTCGATACAAACTACCATTAAACTGACCCCTTACCTTGAGTTCTAATCCAAAATATCTGTATTAAATATCAACATACGTTACGTATTTAATTAATAACAAGAACGCCTTATTTGAATGCAGAACTTGGTTGTTTTTTATTTTCGATTACTCAACTCATATTTGAGTAAATAGATAATTGCTTCATATTCTGCAATAAATTACAAGCGTTGTGTCATCGCGCTTCTCTTTCTTTTCTATGCAATCTGACAGTGACCGTGGTTTAGGTGTTGTCAGCGTCTTAACAATTAATTTCCCTGACTACTAAGAACAACAAGTGACTCTTGTCCAAATAAGTTGTCCAAAAGTGCGCAATAAGGCAATCCTCAACCGTTACCTTTAATTAGTTTTTTTTTAGGCAGATAACTTAGGTAAATGAATAAAAACCGATGTTGATCCTAAAACACTTAGTAATTATTTTGAGAACATACTTAGTAGTAAAAGTGCGCAGTGCTGCACACCCCTACGCTATGAGCAGTCTTTTATATTGCCACGAAACCTTCACAAGTTAAAAATATCCTCAATAATTTCGCCGAATTCAATTTACAAAGCTATTATTTTTATGATTCATAAAACAGTCTGTAGGCGTAATATCCAGTGAGGCACCACAGCCTTTTGTATGAAATGTTGCATACAATGACGGTTCGCCGGTCAATCAGGTTAGCTGGCAACATTAATTGGACATTCATTAGCAGAATTCAGTGTCTGTTTCATTTCATTCATCGGTGTCTAGTCAGATAGATTGAATGCTACATTACCTGTGCCATTTATGCAATTTTCTGAAAACTGGAAGTGTCCATTTCTTGTTTGTATTTCGAATTGAGTTTTTTTTTAAATAATAAAATAATAGTAGTTTAAGGAACTTTTGCATAAGGGGGTTCCGTAATTGGGATGAAGTTTTCCTAAGAACAAACATACTCGTAACACAGTAGTTGAAAAACATGTTCCCTCTACATTCCAACTGAAAATGTTAGTTTGTACGCATAATTTTGTGGGATTTATCATGTTATTTTAAAACCATAGATTATTTAAAGTTTTTCCTGTAATCTATAAATATAGAAAGATTCCCCTTAATTTTTTCAAAATTTTAGGCTCAGCAGATACGGATATGAGGAAGGGAGTCAATTTTCGTCAATTTTATTTAATAACTTTAAAAGTAGTCATAAAAAATTAAAATCCTCATATCAAGTCCTTTCAGTTGATGTCACACGGTAGGTATTGTTTTTTGATTTTCTTAGTTTTTCTCCCAATAGTGAACCTCATATTCAATATTTTTATATTTAAGTTACACGTTCGTGTTTGGGTCATAGAAATTGACATGTGTACCAAATTTAAACTTAATCGGTCTAGTAGATTAGGAGCAAATCGTCTGTGACAGACGGACAAACAGACACGAGTGATCCTGTATGAGTTCTGTTTTTCCTTTTGAGGTAGGGAACCTTAAAAATCAGGTGGCCTGTTAAGAACGATAGCTTAAAGTGCTTTTTTTTTTAGCGTGGGAAATCATCAAATAACTTCTCCCGCTCTGGGCGGAGCGGGAGGGTGTGTCAGACTCTTACTGACTAAAACCCACCCGTATTCCTTCCGTTGCCTGTGTTGCGGGGGCCTCGGTGACCCATAAGTACCTTCCCGCGACCCCAGCAGGCATCGGCCCTAGTGGATCCTACATTTGTGCTGACGACATCTCTTTGAGGCGCGTGTGGAATACAACGCGCCGTCGACCCGGGCCTGGTCCTTACCGGACGGTGAGCTACCCATTGCTCACCGTCCGCAAGCCCGCGCCTACGGTGGCCGGAAATCCGCCCGGGATTCCCGACGCCCAGGGCGTCTCCTGCGGTGGCTAGGGGCGAGAGGGCGCGAAATTTGCCTTTCCCTCAACCGTCCCGCCTCCTCCTTCGCGAGCATTACTGCTACGCAGAAGGAGATGACGGCTGCCCATGACCTCTCGCTCCGTACCATGGCCTGAACCAGAGCCGGACGCGAGCGATCTCTGCCGCCGATCGCCTCCACGAGGACACGGCGGTGCTCTGCCCAAGCCGGGCAGACCTCCACCGTATGCTCCACCGTATGCTCCACCGTGTCCTCCGAGCGATCCACACAGTGGTGACACCCGGGCGTTTCCTCCCGCCTTATCCGACACAGGAACCTCCCGAAGCTGCCGTGACCGGTGAGGACCTGCGTCAGGCGGAAGGTGAGGACGCCGTGGCGCCTCCCTAGCCACTCCTCAAAGAGAGGACTTATCGCCGCAATCGTGGCGTGCCCAAGCTTAAAGTGCTTAACCTACGAATAAGCTTAAACATATTTTCTATCACCTTTCCGTATTTTAGACTTGATCTTAAATTCATTCGATTTCATTTCTAAAAGTAGCTGTTCCGCGTAAGATCGCTTCTTTACGTTCATTTCTCACAGTTAATTTTCAGCGATTGCATTTCGCAATGGAATTGCTTATTCAAAAATCTTTAAATAATATTTTTACCATTACCACTCGAAAAAGGGCATTTGATTCATTGATATCAGTGAATAAAACTCTTTTAGTAACCTGAGATTATCGGAAAACTTGAGACTAGAGATGCCGCCGATGCATTCCACCACTTACTATGGATAAACGCGCGCGTGCTACTAACATAGTTTTAAGCTATTTATTAACATACTTTTCAAGTATATTAAAATATGTATGTTTTTAGGTTAAGGTATTTTTTCTATGGGCCTGTGACGCCTGAAATAAATGGTATTATTATTATTATATAAATCTTTTACAGTGCAAGCAGTACAGTTGTGGAATGCCTTGCACGTGTCTATAAGGCGTGCTCAATCTCTGTCCATTTTTAAAATTATGGTATAAACACAATATCTCTCTCCTTAAACATATATTTTATGTTCTTCGTTCTTTGCACCTGTTTTTATTCTTAACACTAGTTTTATGATTATTATTGAATATATTATATTGATAATTTTAATATGTTTTATATATGTATGTATTTATTGTATAAATGTAAATGGTACACCACAGACTACCTGCAGTATTGTCTCTCCTTTCCCCCCTAATCCATCCAAAGGTTGTATTTAAACCGTTGTCACCCCTTGTAAAATTTCAACATTTATATCTGTAACTTTTATAGTGTACATAATATAGAGTATTCTATTATATTCTATTCTGAGTGAATAAAAATATTTTGAATTTGGAGAAAGTGCGAATTAAGGCTCGTACAGACTGGCGCGATATTTCGTGGGCGACAGGCACCCACGATATCGCACCAGTCCGACGAGCCTTAATACGGATTATGTACAAAAAATAAATAAAATGTGCTGTACATGTACCTACTGTGTAGCTAAATGGAGCCATTCCAACAATTAAATTAAATTAAATAAAAATCCGCCAATTTTAGTTAGGTTCATTTCTATCTGTTATCGTGGTTGTTTTAAGTCATTGGAAAATGTATTTACATAATTATAATACAATGAGTTCTTCCAGTGACGAAAGTGAGACACTGACTCCGGAATCATTTCGTTCTAAAGCAGCAATTAGGTAGGTATAGTAAATAATTTGTTGCCGCCAAAATCTCGGGAGCTGTACCTAAAAAAAATATACAATTTGATTGATTGAAATTAGTTTTAGTAAGTCATGCTTTTGTTTTGTGTGTGGGAAATTATCAAATAACTTCTCCCGCTCTGGGCGGAGCGGGAGGGTGTGTCAGACTCTTACTGACTGAAACCCACTCGTGTTCCTTCCGTTGCCTGTGTTGCCAGGGGCCTCGGTTTCCCTTACGGACTTTCTCATACTTAAGACGGCTATCCGAGAGAAATAAGCCAAAGAAATCTAGAGTCCGAACCTCCCAAAAAATTGAACGTTTTTTAAATGATGCACCTAAATACTATACTACTACCTATTTATTTTCTCGCAGTCAATAGTAAAAACACAACTCGTGAAAAAAAAATCATCTCGGTCCTTGTATCCCTCGCTCCGCTCAGGTTTCTAATCTGGAATCCTTCGTTGTTCTCGGGATCCAACCTAGTCCCTCGAATTAAATACCCTTTTCTTTTCACTTGTTATATAATCTACTTTTTTGCGATTACAAACTTACATTTTTGCAGTTGGAGAATTGACAGTGACGGCTAGGCAGCGTTTGGAAAGCTAAGCACGCAATGTCTTTTCGTCTCACATGCCGTAGTATCTCAAGAAGAAAGTCTTTGACCCAGTGCATGTTGCCAGTGATGACCTTGGGCTTTGACCGCTGACAATAGGCCTCATTAGAAGGCTGAAAGTCACCCAAAGGACAATGGACATTGGAGTTTAACTACTTGAACGATTTAGTAACGAAGAGATCCGTGAGGGAAACAAAAAAACCGACACAGCCAGAAGAATTGCGAAACTTAAGTGGCAGTGCCCACTGCCACTTCAGTTTGGCACATTGCTCGCAGAACAGATGGCCGATGGGAGTGGATTGGTTCTGGAGTGGCGATCGCGTACCGGAAGACGTAGCGTTGGAAGGTCACTCATAAGATGGACCGATGACCTTGTGAAGGCCGCGGGAATCCCGAGAAGCACAGAATCAGTTTAAGTGGCGATGCTTGGGAGAGGCCAATGTCCAACAGTGGACGTCTTTCATCTGAAATGATGATGGTGATCATACAAAAATGACCTGAAAAAGAACCCACTGAAGTTTTTTTTCACTCATTCTTTAAAAATGAATTATTATGAAGTTATGATTTAATTAGTACCTTCTGAGAAAATAGCTTGCGACGAATCTAGACAGCAAGAAGAGAAAATTATGAATATACTCTAAACTAAAATATTAACCATATCTACGCGTAAAATGCAAAAAATTAACATATACTTAAATAAATACATAAAGCATATATAAACATAATTATAATATATTATGTAAATGTTCACAGGAGAGGAAAGGTAACGCTCTTTTACTCGATATTTGAATAGAGAAACAGTTTTTAAATGTCGAATGCTAGGCGGAAGTGAGTTTCACGATCTTACAGCATGGACAGAGAATTTAAGGAATAAGAATAAATAGATGGATGAGATTTAAGGAGGGATAAAAATAAATTAAAATACAGAGCAGTTGGCTTGTAAATAAAGCGGTGGCCTGGAAATTGATGCTTTTAGTCTAAAATATAGCACTTTGTGTCTTATTTGTAGGTCATTCCTGTTAGGAAATCTACAGGACATTACACCATAGTGCATATGCCTGTGTGATAGAGAAACCTCAAAGGATCCTGGTTAACAGGATTGTATTGGACCCTGTCGGTAGCCTTTGCACCCTCGACTGAGATCCTGTTAGATTTTATGCAATAAGTAACCGTTATGAGTTTTCTATTGGAATTTGGAATAAGAGCTTTCAATATTATTTATAGACAAAAAATAAAGTTAAAAAAAAATTAGTTGTCTGTAAAGTCGGTTTACGGACAATCATTTTACGTGATAACGAGAGAGAGATGCGTCACTAGCCAAACGCTTAGGCCGATCGTGCCTCTCTATCGCTAGTTCCACGCTCTCGCTTGCACGCTCGGCTCAGGCGGAACTTGACAATGAGTCATGCTTTTTTGTGCGTGCAGCCGGCGTTCATCGATTTATAAGACTTAAAACCTAATACGACAAAAACGCCAACTAAAATGGCACAAACAAGACATAGATATCGATATTTTTTTGGTTTGCATATTGCATAGCCGGCATTAAGTTAAGTAAGGCATAAATCGTACAGATTACGTATGACGAAGGCTCCTTTTAGCTTCACAGTAGTTGGGAAAAATCTTTTTTAAAATCAATATCGTACCTACCTATATTAATGAAATTGTTATTTTAAATCAGTTGTAGCACATCTTTTGATTGAACGTATTCTTCGATATCACCAAAGAGTATAATAACTATAGATATCACGGGCCTACTTGTCTTTGGTTCCTGGCCCTGACATCAAGCAATGGACAAGATTGTCAAACTTTTATGGCTTGAATACGAGGCTTTTGGCTACTTTGTATGTGTGTATTTTATGTATTTTTTTTTGTAATGTGTGCAGAATAGACAATTTTTTTTTCTTTATCTTTCTAATAAAGCAGACAGGCGTCAATTCTGCAATTCTATTAATTTTACAAGTTTCTTTCATACATTTCTGCTTTATTAAGCAACACTTGTCGAGAGAATGTGTAAATTAAGGCAATTTTTGACAAATATGTCGCATGGTGCAAGCAGTGGTGGCCCAGTGGTAATGGCCCTGACTTACGAGTTGTAGTTCTTTTTCGTGGGCTCGAACCCAGACAGGCGCTTTACTTTGTGTAAATAATTTCATCACTACTGCTCTCAAAACCGTGAAGGAAAACATCGTGAAGAAACTGGCATGTCATAGCACCAAAACTTCGAAGATATGTGACATCTACCAACCTTATGGGCCCGCGTGGTGGATTACAGCCTACTCCCTCGTGAAGAGAGGTTTATTACGATATTATACTGGTCAGGGAACATGGGCACTTGTCTCATCTGGTGCGCCCATTTCACTTAAGCTAATAACTTAGCTTCTAATTAATTAAAAGCCAGGAAAATAACAAAAGTATGGCGGCATCTACATCGCCACATACGAACTACGCAACACACTGACGTCACGCAAAATCCTGCATCGCGCAAGCAGAGTTTACCGCGCAACTAGCATATATACAACATCCCGACATCAACCGTTGGGCAGTTACCCACCAGACACGACACCCGTCTGGTCGGAGGATCCTCCCTGTTGTCCACGACTTCGTCTACGATCCAGGATGAATAGTAGCCTTTGTCCTTCTCCACGTTCCAGGCTATCTATCTGTCAAATTACATCAAAATCCGTGCAGCCGTTTTACCGTGAAAGCGTAACAAAGAAACTCACTTTCACATTTTTAGGGTTCCGTAGTAAACAAGGAACCCTTATAGTTTCGCCATGTCCATCTGTCTGTCTGTCCCCAGCGGAGCTCAGAGACTGTTAGTACTAGAAAGCTGTAATCTGGCATGGGTATACAAATTAATCACGCTAACAATGTGGTAAAATAAAATCTTGAAAAAAAAATCGGAATAAGGAGTTTTACATTTGAATCATATTTAGAATTGTAGAAATATACCCTACCAAGTCTTTTTTTTTTTTTGAGGGTGGGAAATCATCAAATAACTTCTCCCGCTCTGGGCGGAGCGGGAGGGTGTGTCAGACTCTTACTGACTAAAACCCACCCGTATTCCTTCCTGTTGCCTGTGTTGCGGGGGCCTCGGTGACCCACAAGTACCTTCCCGCGACCCCGGCAGGCATCGGCCCTAGTGGACCCCTACTTTGTGCTGACGACATCTCTTTGAGGCGCGCGTGGAATACGACGCGCCGTCGACCCGGGCCTGGTCCTTACCGGACGGTGAGCTACCCATTGCTCACCGTCCGCAAGCCCGCGCCTACGGTGGCCGGAAATCCGCCCGGGACCCTACCAAGTCTGCTTCGTTGGTCTAGTGTTCGCAAGCGATACTGCTGAGGTCCTGGGTTTGATTCCCGGGTCAGTCAAACTATTATTATGTCTCAGTAGCAGCACGGAGTCTGGATTTGTGTCCGATTGATGGCAACAGGCTCGCCCTCTATTACATGGGACTTAAACATAGCTGGCGAAATGTGGGTGTACTATTGATACACCTCTGTCTAACCATTTGGGGAATACAGGTGCGATGTTATGTTGTTTTATAACACATTTGTTCGTTAAGGGTCTCTTGTTTCACTAATTTCAATATCGTATTGTATCTCATTACGTACTTGTGCGTTATTGTAATGTAAAACGCACGAGTTTCTTTTTAATAAGGTAAAACGCACGGTTTATCAAGATGCTCCGTCTAAAACGAACGGTGCTTTTTTAAATCTTAGCAAAGAGTTTTTATGTCAGAAAAGTGGTCCACACTTTATGAATAAAATTAACTTTGGGAGATAAAATATAATAAAAAACATTTAATTCTTTAATATAATTTAATTAATTTTGACAATAAATTACAATCATTTATCTGTAACAAAAACACAAACATATTAATTTACTTTATTCGTAATACTGGCTGTTTTTTTGTGCCTTTGCATAAAAAAAGCGCTGATGTGCGCGCATCGCTAATTTGTGAACAAGTAAAAATTATGCCGCGCGCTTTTTCTTTTCGCTATATTGTTTTTTTATGAAAATGTCGTCAAGTAATCATGAATTTATTAATTCGACACCGCCAGAAGTCTCAGTGGCAGCGAAAAAGGCTACTCTAAACCTCTTGCCCGAAAAATCAACCGATAGATACTTACAAGCGTATCAAAATTTCATCTTATGGAAGACAAGCAAAGATGCAAATAAATTTTCAGAAAGTGTGTTTTTAGCCTATTTCATGGGAATTTCTCAAAAATATAAGTCAAGCTCATTGTGGTGCTACTATTAAATGTTAATAAATAATAATTAAATAATAATGCTAAAAAGCAATGTGAAAACAAAACATGGTATTGATATCAAGTCATACTCCAACTTGCTGGCATTTCTAAAAAGACGCTCAAGTGGCCATGTGAGTAAAAAGTCGAAAGTATTTTCGGCTGACAATGTCATGAAGTTCCTAAAAGAAGCTACGGATTGCCGATATTTGGCTACAAAGGTCAGTTGAAACTAGACAGGACTGGACTACATAGAAGCCGAGGGCTACATAGATGACTCGCTGAGAAATAAAGAAGAAATTAGCTCCTGCATTACAAGGAATATACATTTGGAGCCAAGTGTTGACTCTCGACCATCTACGAGCACACACGCGTACATTCCACCATCGTCGGCGCCGCCGCAGCCGCCTCCGCCGCCGCCACCGACTGCAGAACTCTGTGGTCTCGTTTCTCCTACTTTCACTCAAGAGAGTGAGAGAGACTGGTGAAATTGTAACTAATAATACTAACTTGATAACATTAAAAATGCCAACTGGCAACGCAATAATCAATTTTACAAATTGTTCAATTTTTTGTAACTGCTTTAACAATTGATTAAAGATTTATTCGTTTAAGAAAGTCCGAGTTTTATTTATTTCCTCGCAAATATGTTATAAAGCGTCGTATGACATACGTGCGCTTTGATAATTACAGCCTCTGCTTTCTTGTAGGCCTCGCCTACGGCTCGGGCTAGCAATATCGCCACGGCTGTAGTTTTCAACTTACCGCACATAATATCATAATGTACTAATACCTACTTAGTGACCTCTGTAAAGTTACTAGGTACGCATCTAAGGCACGTTATAGTTCTTGCATTATCCATTGTCCAGTTAACAAGTAAAGTCGTATCTCCCAGTAATTGCAGTGGCCGTTTACCTAGCCGAATTAATACTCGACTCGACTCAGCAAATAGTCCGGGAGTCTGTTTGAACTCGCCTGAGATTGCAACAGACTGGCTCCTGATCTAGAGAGGGTACACTTACGACCATTTTTAGTTCCCGAATGTCTATTGTTTGATTAACTTTTGGGAGTTGTCTTCTAGACTTTGATTAGAAAATACAATACATTTAGTAGGTAATAAGTAGTAAAATATTCGAGTTCCGTTGTAGGTGGAATATGCGTTGTAAGTTGTGGTGTTGGACGTAAACTTAGGCGCTTTTCTCGGAGTGTCCCAAAGTGACTGAAAAATGTGGTGCACTTAGCTTAGCAGTGAGACAATGTGGTGAACATTACTTAGCAGTGGGACAATGTGGTGAACATAGCTTAGCAGTGGCAGGGACGGATTTAAACTTGTGGCGGCCCTGGGGCAACCAAGAAGTGGAGGCCCCGAAAAATTTGTGAAACAGATAAAAAAAAACAATTCAAAGAAGGTACCTTACGAAGTTATGATTGTGGACTCTTTTTTTTTTTGAAGGACACAAACGAAGTATTTTAGTCAAATAAAAATCAATGAAAAATCAAATTGTGGAGGGTTCTTTGCGGAGGCCCGGGGCCAGTGCCCCAGTTGCCCTGCCCTAAATCCGGCCCTAAGCAGTGGTACCACGTTGTAAACTTATTCATATTCATATTCATTTATTTGCGTTCCACAAGGTAAAACAAGATGTTAACTAAAGGATTACAGCTAAGAGCCGTTGTAGACCATGTCAAAGCACAGAAAAAAATAGTTTTAGATACATAGCTATGGGGAACTTAGCTTAGCAGTGGGAAAATGAGGTGAACTTAGCTTAGCAGTGGGACAATGTGGTGAACTTAGCTTAGCAGTGGGACAATGTGGGGAACTTAGCTTAGCAGTGGGACAATGTGGTGAACTTAGCTTAGCAGTGGGACAATGTGGGGAACTTAGCTTAGCAGTGGGACAATGTGGTGAACTTAGCTTAGCAGTGGGACAATGTGGGGAACTTAGCTTAGCAGTGGGACAATGTGGTGAACTTAGCATAGCAGTGGGACAATGTGGGGAACTAAGCTTAGCAGTGGGATAATGTGGTGAACTTAGCTTAGCAGTGGAACAATGTGGTGAACTTAGCTTAGCAGTGAGACAATGTGGTGAACTTAGCTTAAAAGTGGGACAATGTGGTGAACTTAGCTTAGCAGTGGGACAATGTGGGGAACTTAGCTTAGCAGTGGGACAATGTGGGAAACTTAGCTTAGCAGTGGGACAATGCGTGCTTGCGATTTTCTGCTTTATAAAAATCTTAAATTCATTCATTAACTGACAGACAGCGTTCAGCCTAAGGGCCTGTTCACACGATGGGCTGCAGCGGCGACGCGGCGCCGGAACGATGTCCTACATACAACTATTCATGGTATGATACACGGTGCGTTCCGGCGTCGCACCGCACGTACTACTAATAGTTTTTTCTTTCTTTTCTTATTGTAGGCTAATGGTGGATAGTTCCTACATAGTGTAGTGTGGGTTTAGAAATGAAACGCGCTATAGGTGGCAAATAAAAAGCAATGTATTTTAAAAATTAAAAAAAAGATAACAAGAAACTGCTATAAAATGTGAGTTAGGAAGTGCGACCAATGGGTTGGGCGTAAAGTAACGACCTAGACGGAAGATTGCAATCCACCCACTCACACCAAATAGGTGCGTTGAGGACACCCAACTATAAAAAAAAAAAAATGAAAATGGAAAAATATTACAGGTATAAAAAGGGATTTTGACAGGGTTCACCATGCGCTAGCCGATCGGCTGACCGGCAGAGTCGGGTCACGTCTCCGTGACGCTGGCCACGATGAGACGCTCACGATGGGGCCGCGCGTAGAGGAGATTAACGCCAAGATGGAAAGCTGCGTAACGGCGAGTGACTCGACGCTGCACCGGCGCCTATAGGTATGATGTATGAAGTCGGCGCTACGAGGTGGCGAGTGCAGAAATGGTGTTCAGCCTGGGCGTGTTTTTGCGATACGCCCAAAACTGAACCCTGGGTGATTTATTTATTTATTTATTTTTTATTTTACAGTTTTAGGAAAACTTACAGCTAAACATTTTTACACGATTGAGAGTAACAAAATAAGGCCAATTAAAAGTTTTCACAGATAGAAGAGAGCTTACATACAAACAAAATATTTGAGAAGGTAGACAGTGTTTAAGTGAAAACAGTTACATAAGTGAAAAGGTGGCTCAAGCGTAAATTGTAACCAATTAGTTTACGTTATCAAAAAAGAAATTACAAAGGGTCTTTTTCAATTTCGAAATGCTAGTACTGAAAACATCGATGTCGACGCCGCATTATACGTATGACTCGCTCTGATTAAGTATGAATTTTCTCACAATTACGTGGGAATCAAGTCAAACTACTCATAAAGAGTTTGTCGGCAGTCAGGATGTAAAACAGAAAAAAATAATTAGGAAGCGACAGATAATAAAGACATACGGATACAAAATTTTGATGTTCAAAAATTACAAAAGGCGATAAAAGAAAAATATTTTTGGAAGCACAACCTGAACTCGTAGAAGAAAAAAAAATAAAAATGACACAAAAATCTTGTCAAAAAAATCCAGAATTTTTCATAGTAAAATTCGAATGTTTGACACATGTGTGCCAGAAGGGTTCCGCAAAAAAAGGTTGAATTATTTAGTGTAAAGAATGCAAGTCTAATACCAAAAAAATGATTGTAGAATTAATAATTCTACAATAGGTAGAAATGTCATATTGACGTGCAAAAGTGTTTGTACTTACGTACTAACAGAACTAAAATCATTTATCAGGTAAGTAATCAAATAGGTACACAGGACTATAAGTGTCTGTTGGCATTCTCCCCTTTATGAAACGTACCTACACTGGTCAGCAAATAAACCGGACCACCCGCTACCTTGGAACTGAAGCGATTTTCTCAAAAAGTATAAAACAACTATCGACGTTAAACCTACAGAAAGTGCGTTTCATGCTGATTAAAATGACTATACATTTATTCTAATGTACCGTCAACTCATATTGTAATCAAGTATTCTAAAGTGTCGTCAACTCATATTGTAATCAAGTATTCTAAAGTGCCGTCAACTCATATTGTAATCAAGGAACAAACATTATGCTAACGATTTGCTCTGTATTGACTAGAGTCCACGAGTAGCGTTCTTTTTTTCTACAATAAGGGTTCTCATTGTAGGAAAAAAGTCGGATATTTCTAATCATTTCTTTAGTTTTTGTCCATCGTTTGTTTTGTATTTTTATTACTATTTTCGGTCAATAATGTATACGACACCTCAGGAAGCAGCTCAAGCTGTAGCACTTCTTCAAGCGGGCGTTGCGCAATGTGAGGTAGCTCGAAGAAATCAAATGCTCCTTGAATTTGTATGTATATTATATTATTATATTTATACAATGTAGGTATATATTGTAGTAAATATATATGTATTTGTATTATAAGCTTGTAACCTATTTATGTACTTCTGTACCTATTCTATATACAATCTATTATGTTGTCTTTTAATATATTGCATTATTATTATTTCCTCTCAGAGTATCTGCCATCTTATCTCTTCACCACCCTTAGTTGACTGTGCCTAAGGCATTAAGGCAAAAAGTTTAAATAAATAAATCAGCAGATTTTCGGTGCAACGAGTTTACAGACAATACCTACCTCGACTGGAGCATTCGATCCGGTCGAGGTACGGACAGACCTGGAGCAGCAGATGATCGTTCTAACCAATTTACTGTTCTGTGAATTCGCCGCCTCAACGCAGTTTAAGTCCAAGAAAGTCTGCGTGACAAACACCAAGTGGTCATAAGTTCAGATACCGTCAGAAAGATACATGCTGAACGGGACCTGACTCCAAGGAGAGCTGCAGCAGGCCCAGCATTAACAGTAGCCCACCGTCGAGCACGACTTGAATTTGCTCGAGAGCATAGGGACTGGACGTTAGAGCAGTGGGGTAATGTACTCTTCACTGATGAGACCAGGGTGAGTCTATGTAGACTCACCTCCTCCATAAGAAACAGTTTCCTCGATGTAACAGTGAGAATAACGTTCTGGTTCATCGAGGACACTGGGTGGAGCGGGAGGGTGTGTCAGACTCTTACTGACTAAAGCCCACCCGTGTTTCTTCCGTTGCCTGTGTTGCCAGAGGCCACGGTAACCCTTTCGTACTTTCCCGCGACCCCGGCAGGTATCGGCCCTAGTAGACCCCTACACTTGTGCTGACATCTCTTTGAGGCGCGAAATCTGCCTTTCCCTCAACCGTCCCGCCTCCTATAATGTAATGGTCTGGGGCGGCATCGCGTTAACCGCACACACAGCGTTAGTTTTCATCGAACCGACGCGCGACGGGCCATACGGACGGGATTGACTTCTCATCGCTACATTACTGAAATTCTCGCAAACCGAGAATGTCAGTAATGAGAGAATTTCCCTATATATGTAGGACAGGATATTCAGTTGATGCATGATAATGCACGGCTTCATGTTGCTCATGTGGTGACCCAGTATATACGCGACGTCGGCATTCGTACGATGGACTGGCCAGCTCGAAGCCCGGGCTTGAATCCGATAAAACTCTTATGGGATGAGCTGAAACGTTCGAGCACCGGTACCTGCTCCAACAAGGCTTCCAGAGCGAATCGCAATTGAACAGGAGTGGAATGTAATTCCTCGAGATTTCATCGTCAGGCTCGTGAGGTCGATGAATACTAGGATGCTGGCAGTTAGCCGAGCAAACGGAGGGAATATTGATTACTGACCAAAATTCAAAAACAAAGAAAAAAAAAAGAAATTATTTTTCTGGCTTATTTTTTATTTTATAATATTTAACGATTAACACGAAAACCGACTCTTCTTTGTAAAATCCTTAAAAAATCTTAATAAATTGATGAATCCTCTGAATGAAAATTTTAATCATCATGAAACGCACTTTCTGTAGGTATAACATTGACAGTTGTAAGTTTTATACTTTTTGAGAAAATCAGAGTTCCAAGGTGGGTGGGTGGCTCGGTTTATTTGCTGACCAGTGTATGTTATTTATGATACAGTTGTCGGTAACCGTATAGTAACGGGTCATCACTCACCAGCTGCGGTCACCGATACACAGCACGCATAGATGATTGCCATGCTTTCAGATCGACGAGCGATAAACAAATTTACTATTGTTTTATTAATTGGTATGTGTTAGTTTTGTTATTGTGATTGTAGTACTCTTTATTGGTAATGTACCTATCTACAGTATTGTTAAGACACGTCCTACTAGAACCATAAAATATTGGGGTTTGATAGTGGAATTTAAGTGGATCATAAATTTGTAGTACGAGATTCCATCGAAAACGAAGGACTCCTAGTCTAAAAATTGCAATTTATCAATTTCAAACGGCTGGTTGCCAGTTCCCGTGACCCAAGAGCTGGTTTTAATCAGCCTGGCCAGAGGCTAAATAGGCGAAGTCTCTTACCAGTAGACAGCGATGGGGAGGAATTTTTCGACGTCATATTTTAGTTTGTTAGTAGTTTTAGTTATGTTAGGATATTATATTTGATTTATTTCCTTTATTACATTTTCATACATACAAATAATATTTTTATGTAAAAAAAATGAATTTTATTATTATCATTATTTTACTTACATATCTCGGAACCCCGGACCTTTGAAAGGACACTATAACCACCCAAACCTTATGGGTTTAGTTGATTGGTAACCTAAAACTATGGAAGGTATATGTCCCCTGCCTGATCAATGTGTTGTAATACACGGATAAAATGGCAGGGGGTGACTTGCACACTCAATAATGGCCCCCCAAAAACGGTCGCTAGCATATAGTGATGTAGCGACAAGGGGGCAACACTTCCTGAGGTGCTTGAGGAGTGTCGAGGTATTCCACGGCTATCAGAACAATCCCAAAGCCCGGAAGATGGTCAAGATCCCTACCAGCAGTTACTGAAATACTTCCTTTCTCCAAGCACGTTTGCACTTGCGAATCTCCATTCAAGCCAGCCAATGAAGGCAAGAATGAGGTGGGAGCTCTTTCTCCAGCCGGCCAATAAAGGCAAGCCAGAGATGAGGAACAAAACGTCTCTCACTACTGCCCAACAGCTCGCCATATGCTGCCCTGCGGGTTTCTGTATCTCTCTTGGTCTGGCTCCTTACCCTAGACATGTTCCGGCAAAGTAAACTCTGCCCGCAGAAACCTATAGTTCAAGCCCCACCATGAATTCAACGTAGAGATACGGCGGTGGGATAAATATTATTATTGTTTACCATTTTTCATTTTATTTTTAGTGTAAATAATAATTAGGTTACCTTTTAGTGAGTTGTGGCCCAGTGGTAACGGCCGTGACTTTACGAGTTGTAAGTCGTAGGTTCGAACCCGGACAGGCGCTTATCTTTGTGTAAACTATTTCATCACCACTGCTCTAAACACGATGAAGAAAAACATCGTGCGGAAACCGGCAAGTCCTAGAACCAAAAATTCGAAGACATGTGACATCTACCAACCCGCACTGGGCCCGCGTGATGGATTAGGGCCCGCATCCCCTCACAGAGAGGAGGCCTGTGTCCCAGCAGTGGGAACATTATAGGCTGATTATGTAACCTTTTAAATAAATCCGAACTTTCTTTCATAGTTTTCTAATAGTATCTGATGAAAGCGTAAATAAACTCTGGTCTGGTTAAATTGTTACGCAATCACTCATTAAGGCGCTGACAATCAAAGAAATTGCCAAATCTGTATAGTTTGTGGTAGCGGAATATATAAAATATATGTTAATTTTGAACATATTTCCCAGAATTTGGTTGTTACCAAAACATGTTTTGAAAAAAATCTAGATACAAACTAACGTTAAACTAACCTCTTACCTTAATTACTAATCCAAAATATCTGTATTAAATATCAACATACGTTGCGTATTTAATTAATAACAAGAACGTCTTATTTGAATGCAGAACTTGGTTGTTTTTTTTATTTTCGATTATTCAACTCAATTTTGAGTAAATTGATAATTGCTTCATATTTTTCAATAAATTACAAGCGTTGTGTCATCGCGCTTCTCTTTCTTTTCTATGCAATATGACAGTGACCGCGGCTTAGGTGTTGTCAGCGTCTTAAGGGAATTAGAAATAGTACCTAACGCATTTATCGGTATTTAGAAAGTCACAATTTTATATCGCACACCTGTATCTTTATTTAATAATGTTATTTAATCAATAACTATTGTCCAATTATCATTGTTAAATAGTAGTTGTTAAATCATCGACGAAAATAAACTGGTTTTATTTAAATTAACCTCAATTGTCAAGGTGTTTTAAAATTAGATTTTTTTTTTCCAATATTATTGGGATTTATATTATTATGTTCGAGCCGTTTGGGGTTGAAACACTAGGGCCATGGGGTCCGAGTGCCCACTTAGGTTTTAGAGACATCGCCAAGTGGTTGGTCGACTCCTCACGTGACCAGAGGGCCGGCCTATTTTTTTGCCAAAGAATCAGCGTTTCCATACAACGTGGCAATTTTTGGGCACTTTTCCTGTTGACAGCGATGCGGACGATTTTTTTTGCCCTGTGATAATTTCCCCTCCTTTTTTATATAATTGTACAAAGTTATTATTATTTTAAATTTGTTACTTTTTAAATGATGTATATATTTTCAAAATAAAATGTTTTTCTTACTTTGAAAAAATGGAAGCACTGAATTTGTAACAAACGAGGTTTCACAAGTACTTACGTTTTCTTCTAGATTTGTTTACATTTTCAGTAGATAATTTTGGAACAAACGATAGATTTGCAGCTCGTAAGTCTTTTTGAAAACGTAGGACTCACTTCTAGTACGTATTAAAACTGAATGTTTTTAAATTTCTTTGTCAATGTTGTTTAAATTCGCTTCTCACCATTTCTAAATGCCGCCGTGATAAAAAGAAGAAAAAAAAAATGTTCAAACAAAGATTAACAACGCTTCCAGTTGTAGATGCTAGCCGAAAACAAAATAGGTAATAAAAAAAATAAATAGGTGCACAAACTTCTACAAACATTGCACAAAATGAACATAGTGAAGGTCGTGCTTACAAAATCACGTGTTCCAAATAGGTAAAATAAAAATCTGCACAAACTTTGTCGCATGTTGTCGAGCGGAACATTTTTATCTAAAACTTTGGACAACAACAGCAACGCACCGCTATGTGACTGATTAATAGTTTGTGGCAAAATGGACACTAACATGAACAAACTATGCTCTCATAAACTTTATTATTTATGTTCGCTTCAGAGGAAACTTTTGCTATAGTTCAGAGTTTCGTTTTTTTTCATCTATCAGCTGATGATCATTAATTTTAAAATACAAAAGAAATAAGGAAGCGTTTAACTTATACATAGTATTCAATTAACGCAGCCTATTACAGTCCACTGCTGGACATAGGCCTCTCCCAGGCTGCGCCACAACACTCTGTCCTCTGCCTTCCGCATCCAGTCTGTCCCAGCCAACTTTTGAGGACGTCGGTCCATCTATCGGGCGTCCCACACTACGCTTGCTCTTCTCCACTCCAGGACTTGTCTGCTCCACGGCCATCGGTCCTCTGACTACCATGACCAGCCACTTCAGCTTGCGTACTCTGATATTTCGGTTTATTTTTCTAGATAATTTCATTTCTGAATTTATCCTTCAACGAAACTTCGAGCGTAGCCTGCTCCATAATGTTAGACTATTGAAAATAATGATATTGTAGTATTTTTTATTTACATTAATGTATATTTAAATACAGGTACTTAAAAAAAACAAATATATCTAATTAATTAATAAAAATAACTAAAACTATACACAAACTAAAATAGGGCGTCGAAAAATTCATCCACATCGCTGTCGACTGGTAATGTACCCAAGAGACTGGCGGCATTGTCACGTTGTATGGCAATGCTTAGCCTTTGGCCAAGGTAAAATCCAGCCCTTGGGTCACGGGAAGTGTCAACCAGCCGCCTGGAGATTTCCTTAAAAAGGCCATGAGCACTTGGACCCCACGGCCCGAGGGTTTCAACCCCAAACGGCTCGAAAATATAATTACCAACTAGGTTATTATACTTACGCCGCTTGAGGTTCTCTGCAGCCGCAGCAGCAGCGCTAGCATAGCACGCCGGCGCCGTGCCAGGAAGATGGGATGGCGCAAGAGTATCGACACACGTTGCATCCCACACTAAAGACCTACCCACCTTCCAGGGAAATAATGACATGCCGTCTGGTCTCTTGCCATCGTCGCGTGCCAGGCCATTGGGTTCTAATACAGCTGGAACGCCGACGGTGACGGATGATGTCATTAATGTTCGCGTGCCGCACTAAACGACCCGCACTTCGGCTGCAAGACAGGCCGTGGTGACCGACACTGTTGACAACTTCGCCACAGTGACAGCGATAATAATTAAACATATTGCTTCTTGCGTTGAACACTGATTGCACCATTCGAACAAATTATAAGATGATGAAATATGTAGTCATTCTCTGCCTAGCCTTTTCCCAACTATGATGGGGTCAGGATCCAGTCTAGCCGGATGCAGCTGAATAACAGTATTCTACATGGAGCGACTGCCTATATATTTATTTTTTTTTTTGCTCCCGGGGTGGAAAATCCTCATGGATGTCCTCCGCCCTGGGGTAGGCGGAGGGGTCTGTCAGACTCTTACTGACTAAAAACCACCCCGGTGTTCCCGTCCCACACTTGCACCGGGGATCATGGGATCTAATGCGACTTCCACGATCCCCGGCTAGTGCCGGCCCGCCTCTGCGGCCCACCTCAAGTCAGGGGGGGGGGGGGGGGGTGAGGTGTTTAAACCCCCCGCGACGTCTGAAAGGGGCGCGCGTGGAACACTACGCGCCGCCACCTCGGGTCCAATGTGATGGGGGGCGGTGGTCGTCCCCAAGTCCGCCGTCCCTGGACCCATTTAGGGGGGCCGGAAGAGGGCGTTGTCTGCCCTCTGCCGACGCCCGGTGCGCCTGCTGCGGGCCGGGTGAGCGGAAGAGATCTCCCGCTCCCGTTCCGCAGCCTCCTTCTGCGACACGACTGTTTCGCAGAAGGATACCACCGCGTCCCAGGACTCCTCGCTGCCGACCATCGCCTCGACCACGGCTGGCAGCGACAGGTCACTGCCCACTCCGGAGATGAGGGCACGGCGTGGCTCCTCCCAAGCGGCACACTCTGCCAGCGTATGCCGCGCCGTGTCCTCCCGACAGTCGATGCAGTGGTGACACCGGGCGTCCGGCTCCCTGTTTATGCGACACAGGTACTTCCCGAAGCAACCATGCCCCGAGAGCACCTGCGTCACCCGAAACGACAGGGAGCCGTGCCTCCTCCCGAGCCAGGGCTCCAGCACTGGCCGGACCGCCTCGATGGTGGCGGTGGTAGGGCGTGAAAGCCTGTCCCACCATTCCGCCACCAGGGCTGCGCGGAGCTGTGACCGACGCAACTCCGTATGTCGCTGCATCAGCCACTCGCCCCGCGCCCTCGCTTCCTCGCGCCACTGGTACAGTGACGCGAGTACTTTCGCCTCGAGGTCCCAGGGCGGGGATCCGGCCAGTACGCAAGCCGCCTCGAAGGAGATCGTGCGATATCCCCTGATGACTCTGACGGCCATCGCTCTCTGCGGCTTTCGCAGGACAGCGATGCTGCCGGCCGTCAGGTCAGCTGCCCAGATCGGGGCCCCATACAGGGCCATCGATCGCATGATCCCCACGTAGAGCCGCCTACAGGCCGTAATATGGAGTCATTTTCTGCCTAGCCTTGTCCCAACTATGATGGGGTCAGGATCCAGTCTAGCCGGATGCAGCTGAATAACAGTATTCTACTTGGAGCGACTGCCTGTATCTGACCTAGGTAACACGATAATCATTGGTAAGACTGGTTGTGAGATTTTCGGGCATCTGACTACAAACGTAGCGACTGTCAAAGACCTACGAATGACACCCGGTACCAACGGCTTAACGTGCTTTCCGAGGCACGAAGGGATGATGAATGGTCACCCATCTACGGACCGACCTCGGTAAGCGGAGCTTAACCTTCTATCGACCCGTGCACTGTTATTATTTAGCCACAACAAGTCCATGATGGATTAATATTTCATATTTTACAAAAGCATCAATTAATTACAGGTGAAGATAAAAGTATTGTACAATTATAAAATAATCACTGTAGGTCTTTACTAAGGTTGCAGTTTCGCACTAAACAGGTAAAGGTTACACTTTTTAAAGCTTACTACCAAACTTTTTACACGAGTAGCCTGTGGGTCAGCTTTACTCAAAGGTATATCAACGCCTTGCAGGTCCAGTACAATAATGGATTCAGGATGCTGCTAGGGCTGCCCCGCTTTTGTACCGCTTCGGGTATGTTTGTGGAGGCTCGGGTTGATGGCTTCTATGCTATAATGAACAAGCGGACCGCCTCCCTATTGAGCAGAGTGCGGGGTAACAGTCTCCTTAAAGTAATTGCTGAGAAGTATTGCTGACTCGGCAGTCATGAAGGCTTTCGATCGGATTCTGGTCGGATAGCATGGCACTTCTATCCTGAACTTGAGCTAGAGGTTTCATGACTACATATCATCCTTGTATCCCACCTTTTTGTATTGTCTGTACTAACATAGTTCGTAAGATAATTATAAATATATTAAAAAAATAATTTTTCTTTGTACTTTTATTACTTATTACTGACCCATTAATTAAAGTCCTTACTTTAAGGGGCCAATTATCAAAATACTTAAAATGTTTTTTACCAACCTATCCAACTACAAAACTGTCTTGCACACGTGTCCTTCAAACAATTGTATTTATATATTTATAGAAGCGACGGAAGGCAGGAGACTAATAATCATCCGTCCTGACAAGAGCGTCACTTTTGAGAACCCTGACAAGGCCGAATGTCCAGCCGACAGCCTAGAGGCCCAATGTTCTCTCAGCTCGCAACCAGTAGACCAAGCGGGCCTTGACAAGGTTGATGCTGAAGTTGAATGTAGAGCTTCCCTCCAACCTGTTGAACACCCTGATAATCCTCTCCCTTACATCACTCCAGACAAACTACACGAGATCATTAAAAGGCTCCACGGCCGGAAAGCCCTCGGTTCTGACGGTATCACCAATGAGATGTAAAAACTCCTTCCCGCTCCTCTTATAATTTTTATGACCGTCATCTTCAATGTCGCCATGAGCAACAACATCTTTCCGCAAGCATGGAAAGAGTCCACTGTTATCGGTATACCTTTTTTTTTTTTTTTGAGGGTGGGAATTCATCAAATAACTTCTCCCGCTCTGGGTGGAGCGGGAGGGTGTGTCAGACTCTTACTGACTAAAACCCACCCGTATTCCTTCCTGTTGCCTGTGTTGCGGGGGCCTCGGTGACCCATAAGTACCTTCCCGCGACCCCGGCAGGATCGGTATACCTAAGCCAGGTAAACTCAAGTCTGAGCCCACGAGTAACCACCCCATCAGTTTCCTCAATATCCTCGGAAAAATCTACCAGAGGCTTATTTATAAACGTCTCAAAGACTTTTTCGAGGACAAGAGCCTCATCCCCAACTAGCAGCGTGGTTTCCGAAGCCAACACTCGTGCATCCAACAAGTTCACCGCATTGCAGAGCACTTAAGCGCACTTTTCGTTATCTCATCGAGGGTTACCTCCTACCCTCACGCGTATGCGCAGGAGTCCCTCAGGGCTTCTGATAACTCCCCTCATCTTCACACTGTTCACCAGCGAAATTCCCAAAATTAAAAGGCTCAGTTGGCTTTATTCGCTGACCACACTGCCATTTACTATACTGGTCGCACTTTAATGCTTAATATTACGCAAACGGATACTTGAATCGAAAAGTGGTGTTCACAGACCCACAATATTTTTGAATCCAACGATACACCGCACCATGGATTAGACGAGAAAAAAATATCATCTCCACATTACGTGCAAGGAACGTACATTACCCCAAAGAAAATGTTTTTTCTAGATTGTATTTTAGCACTTTGTCGACGTAATTAATATGTATACCTATGCCAAACTTACAGCTTTCTAGTACTAAGCGTCTCTAGCTCGTCTCTGAGCTACAGCGGGGACAGACAGACAGACAGACAGACAGACGGACATGGCGAAACTATAAGGGTTCCTTGTTTACTACGGAACACTAAAAAGAGACTAATAAAATGTCAACCGTCCCTAATAACCACATATTATTACAACATTTTATGAGCTTTTATTTGACTTTTCTCAAAGGATATTAGTTTTTGGAGTTGACTTTGCAACTTGCGAGACGAGAAACAACTAACACTCCTGTTTTTCTTTCAGGACAAAAATAAAACGCGAACTTCTGGAAACGAAGAGATTAAAACATAAGTTCGTGAGTGATGTGGCTTTATGTAGGTGTGGGTTATGGTTAAAAAAGTTAAGTACATTTGGGTTAAAAAAAATACTATTAAGTACTGTCATGTAAGTTTTAGGCAACTTGCTTCAACTTTCTGACTAACTCCTGACCACACCAAACCAAAACCCAACCAATGAATTACCAAACAAAGAGAACTATTTAATTCCATTATTTATTAAATAATTGAATAAAATAGTTATCTTTGTTATGTACACCTTGCGAATTACAGACATACATTGTAAATGTAGAAAAATTACATAGGGTGACACAATGGACAGCCTTATTTTAAAACCTTTGGATGGATCTAAAGGAAGAAGGTAGCTTATAGTGTATTAGTTACGTATACTAAAGCATATATAGAATAAATGCTTTGAGTTTGAGTTTACTCTTCATTCTAGTAGTTCGTAAATGGTGCATCGAGTTTTTACAAAATAGGTAATTTTGTAAGTAAAGGTTAGGTTGTGTATGGTTTTTTTACAGTTTTTTATTCCTTTTATAAAGCATCCTAGTCGGTGATACTTTATTCACATTACAATCTAGTAATAAATAAGAAATTTAAATATAACTTCTATAGATGATGTAGTAACTTGACATCTAAAGAGCATTATTACGGGACGTATATTTTGCAGGCTCAGATCTGACTACGTGACATTTAAGGCTCGTGGTCTCTTCAGGTAGTCCGTATTAAGTACTTACCTACATTGATTGTTGGAAGACGCAGACCAGTATACTGTGTCAGATTAAGATAATCCAAGCATACAAGGAAGTCACTGTTTTCTCTTTAAAATATGCTAGAATAACATGTAACTGCCCAAGTATTGGGTGTCCCAACAAGAGCGCCGTATTTAAATTTGCCGCCATTTTGTTAATACGAGTTGTACGGTGATATTTTTTGACAGTTGTCACGTACAGACCACGCGATTTAAGAATATTGAGAAGTATTCAAACCAACAACGTTTAATTATTGTAAAAACACATTACAAAAATGGTGAAAGTTTTGCGAACGGTTCGCCAATTACGTCAAGTTTTCGTTCGCAATAATGCGCCACATGAATCGATTGAAACAGTTGATCATCTTAAAGAGGAAATACGGCGCGTTATTGGTGAAGTACAACCACATATATGTGAAAACGTTATTCAAAATTTTAAACAAAAGAATAACCCTGTGCCAGAGGTTTTGTGGTGGCCATTTGCCTGATGTTGTATTTCACGTTTAATCGGAACTATCTTTCTTTATGTTGAAATAAAAATGTTTGCTTAATTCAAAAATAAATGTGTTTTACTTTAAAATGAAATCCAGCCGGTCTTGTTGGGACATCCTATACAACACAGTATTTTAATATTAGTACATACTCAGCTAAGCTTTAATTAAAATTAGTAATACCGTTCTGATAGTGCGCAAAATGTAGAATCGGAAAGTTTTATTCGAAATAAAAACGTTAAATAGAATATAGTCATTTGTGGATGACGCCGACTGTACGTATAGTGATTGACAATGAAATTAGATGACACATAGTTTGTAACAAGAAATATGACGTGAGCTGTTTGTGATTTTCCCCCCAAAAAGCCTAATAAAAGGTCGGTCCTTTCATCACCTTATCAGGACATAGTCAAATCCAATATTTAATGTAAAAGCATTACGTGAAAAGCTATTCATGCAATTATCTAACGATAATGATAATTTTTCCAATAATTTGAAAGCATTTCAAAAGTGTCAACATGAAAAACCTATTAAAGTTTTTAAGTGTTTCCCCTTTAACGTGATTGGTCGGTGTGGTTTCGCGGAGGCGTACGGCGGCTGTGATTGGTTGGTTGTGTGCGTAAGTAGCGGAGTTTTCGCGCGCTTTCCATCAGTTGAGGGCTATTCCCGCGCGTTACAGCGTCGTGCTAAAGTTGCGTTCCGAAGTTATGAGTGTCTAGCGACAGTTGCTGTACGTGTTCCTTCTACTGCGATTCAAGGTAGGTGACGTAAACTTATTCTTTTTTTTAAATAATTAGGGATTTTTGGACATGTGTTTAAGTTTTTTTTTTTCGATTTTTCCGTCGGAATATTTGAACTTTTCGTGGATCGTCAATAAATATTTAAGAATTTAATACTTAGTAGAATAACTTGAACAGCAAGTCTTTATTGGTGAACCTATCTAGGTGAGTAATTAGATAACATTTATTTAATCACAAACTCACGTACGATTTACCTTCCTTTTTAAAAATAATGCGTTTTCTTTTTCGTTTTACTGGCCTATATTTTAGGATCGAGCAACGTTGACCGTCGTATTTATTTTTAGGAGGATCGTGATAATTCACCATTTATATATAATTAGATCCTTTGGTTTTATAATAATAGAAACGTGGTTTTAAATACAGATACTATAAATAACTCATTGATAAAAAAAAAACAATTACTTCTTGATCTATAAAATAAAATTGAAATGCTGAAAGAAAGAAAAAAAATAAATTTATTTGACCCAGGTTACACAATATTCATACAAAAACAAAAAAAAAACAGAAAATACTTAAAACAGTATTGTGTGCCTCACGGCTGCGCCAAATAGGCATAATCTGCATAAATGCCAAACAACTAGTGCCTGACGCTGGTTTTCAACTGGACCTTATTAGCTGTTCGTTTGTAAGCGCATCATTCCAGAACGGCTGGACCGATATGGCAAATTTTTGTTATAAAATGTTCATAATAGTCCAAGTCAGGTTCTCACGGAAAGAAAAAAATGAAAGTGGCCAGAATATAAGAACTTTTGGGAAAACTGAAAGTGCATTTTCTATAGGTATTTTGTATGAATTATTGAAATTTGGACAGGAAAACGCCATCGGGTCTGCTAGTACTTCTATGTAAATCTTATTAATATCGCAAAATTATTTAGAGATGCGTTGCATATTTTTCATTCCAACAATTTACGAATTCGTGTACAGTTTTTTTATGTTTTTTATGTTCGTAAATATAATTGATCACGTCTCTAATAATGATTAATTACGTGATATGTAAAATTCCTGTGACACTCGTTTGATTAATTTTTCTTAAAATTTATAACGGTGAAAGTAACAATGTTTTAAAAAATGTTTCGCATATTTAAAGAAAGCCGTTTATAAAAACAACTATAATGGCGGATTGATTTTTTAAAATTACGGCCTTAAAATCTATAGGCGTGGAACGATTTATTTTATTAATATTATATTAATCAAATAAAATGTCTTTTATACCCAAATTAAGAACAAGATATAAAGTAATATAAATTGCCAAATACTTTAAGAGATTTCTTCTAATATAGTCTTTAACAACGCAGTAACTTAAACAGCCAGCTTAAACCATTTTGTGTACAATTTGTGGAAAAAGACCATTACAACATTTTGTGGAAAAAGACCATTGCAACAATAATTATAGTCTCTTTAAACAACTATATTTACTTACTAGTTTTTACCCGCGAATTCGTCCGTTTTGGGTACAGGGAGAAATGAAAACAGTATCTGTTTTAATCTAGGTCATAAAAACTATTTAAAACTATCTGTGTGCCAAATTTCATCCAAATCCATTCCACCGTTTTTACGTGACTGAGAACAAATTTCCCAACATACAAATCTCTCACATTTATAATATTACTAGACTAAGTTCAGTTCCGTGTTTAAGACCAATTGACCTGTTAAAATATTCATTAAAAGCTACCGAAAGTTTAAATTTCCGTTTTACATAAACCCTTTAGAGGTAACAAGTAGATTTCAGGCGAGTTTTATGAAAAAGAGTGAATCGTTTGGTTGTCGAGCGAAAGGTAGAAGGTTCTCTTGGGGAGTTTGTTGCGCCACTTCTTCTTCCCAGCTAAAGCACTAGGAAGTGGTGAAGGGCTGGTGTTTTTGGGGGACTGTCTTATGTAATTTAAATGAAAACTGCTGATTCTCAGCCTAGTTCGAATAAATATTTTTTTTTTTCGTTTGTTTGTTTTTCGTTCAAATTCCAGAATAATAATTATGAAGATTTTTCTAATATACAGAAAACATATTTACTAACCATTTCGTTAAAAAAAGATAGTTAGTAAATTATCTATTAGTAGGTATCCAGCTGTTAATTTGAACAAATCAGAGAGCGAAGTCCTGTTGAAAAAACTGTTAAAGTGCTCATCAGTAAACGGTTAATTTCTTAAACCATTAATTATGTACCATCAGGACGATCACTAGTTTATCATTAAAAAGACCTTAATAATCTAGGAGTATATGAAAAACATTTAAGATATTTCCTTCAAAGTAAGTTAGTACCATTTTAAATAAAAAATGGACTTAAATAAAAACGCGACGAGAAATCTCAGAACGAAGTACCCACATAAAAGTAACTTAATATTTTAACGGAAGATGGTAGGAAATGATATTAAATCATGTTTTAATATGTTTTCCTTGGTTCATTGCGTTCGTCTCAGTTTCACTGAAGTTCGTACTTAAATCAGTTAAATTTACATATTGTATTTAAAATTCAATTTATTACAACACACTGATTGGTTCAGCGAGAAAATCGTAGAGCCCTCTACGAAGTTTGCTACGGTGCTACGTATGCTGCTACGCGGCTACGCTAATTTCGAAATTCGAACGATCAAGATACAGGTTGATAAAGTTTTGTAATTTGAAATTTCGTAATAATATAACATATAACATCACGCCTGTATTATCTGAAGGATTAGGCAGAGATGTACCTGTAGTACACCCACATTTCGCCAGTTATTTTTAAGTCCCATGTAATAAGGGGGTGAGCCTATCAACCGGGCACAAATCCAGACTCCGGGCTGCTACTGAGATATTCCAGATGGAAAATCCAATAACACATTTGCTCGACCCGGGAATTGAACCCAGGACCTCATGCTCAGCACTAACGCTTGCAGCCACTAGACCAACGAGGTAGTTCGAGGTAATTTCGTAATAATATATATGCTTAACAAACTTCCACGACAAACTTGGGGTTTCCGTAGCGTACTATCATCGAATTTAGTCGACAAAATAATAAGTGTCTCCACGCTTGTTAAGGCGCTGACAAGACCCTATTGACCAAAATAGGCTTCTCTTAAAAAAAAAAAAAATGGCAAATCTGTATAGTTTGTGGTAGCGGAAAAAATATATTTTAATTTTGTACATATTTCCCAGAACTTGGTTGTTACCAAAATCCGTTTTTAGAAAAAATCTCGATACAAACTAACGTTAAACTAACCTCTTACCTTGAGTTCTAACCCAAAATATCTGTATTAAATATCAACATCTGTTACGTATTTAATTAATAACAAGAACGACTTATTTGAATGCAGAACTTGGTTGTTTTTTATTTTCGATTACTCAACTCAATCTTGAGTAAATAGATAATTGCTTCATATTTTGCAATAAATTACAAGCGTTGTGTCATCGCGCTTCGCTTTCTTTTCTATGCTATCTGACAGTGACCGCGGTTTAGGTGTTGTCAGCGTCTTAAACTTGTTTCTGGTCTTTACAACTATGTATGTCATAAAAGTCATATCATCATCTGCCTAGCCTTTTCCCAAATATGTTGGGGTCAGCTTCCAGTCTCACCGGATGCAGCCATAAAAGTCATAAAAGAACAAAATCAGGTAATCTGTCAGGAGCAGTGGTGGCCCAGTGGTAATGGCCGTGACTTACGAGTCGTAGGTCGTAGGTTGGAACCCAGACAGGCGCTTTACTTTATGTAAATGATTTCATCAACACTGCTCACTAAACGGTGAAGGAAAACATCGTGAGGAATCCGACATGTCCTAGAAACAAAAATTTGAAGACATGTGACATCTACCCACCCGCACTGGGCTTGCGTGGTGGATTACGGCCCACTCCCTCTCAACGAGTGAAGGCCTGTGTCCCAGTAGTGGGAACATTATAGGCTGATTATGTTGTCAGGTTCCGCGTGATGGAAATGTTTAATACAGATTGTGCAGTACGGGGCACATTTGTGTGCTGGGTTGGTGAAGAATACAGCGTTTTCCTTGTACTAAAACTATAAAACAATGATAACTTAAACCTTATATACTATTATATACTGTTCTATCAGTTCGTGTTATCACTATACACTTTCAGTCTGTTCACTTGTCCCGCACACAGATGTAATAATAAATTGTGAGTTTTTTTACCTACTCATAGACAACTTCAAGATGAACGCTGAATAGAATAGAAGCACTATCTTTTTTCTAAAATAAGAAAGAAAGATAGGATAACCATTATTTGGACACAGTTCGTGAAACAGAAAATACAAATTACAAAATAAAAAAAGTGAAAATGATGTTTTAACAACAATGCTGGCTCCGCCAAAAAGGTTCGTTTCAGCATTAATGCCAGACAGATGCTGTCTGACGCTGGTTTTCTAATGAAACTTTAGGGACGAGTGACGGGGAGTACGAACAATTTCAACATACCTAACACATATTTTTTATACTTATAAATAAATAAACTAGTAATCAAATATAATTACAAAAACAAAAAAACACGGCTGCCTTGTCAAAAAGTTAATTGCGAAAATTTAACTAAAAATTAAAAATAAGCTAAACGATTTTGAACTGAATACCAATATTTTCAGCGAAGTCGGGGACCTGTAAAGAACTGTCCCAAGGAACCGTCCCCCGACTGCAATTCCTGTGTCAGATAAGGCGGGAGGAAACGCCCGGGTGTCACCACTGTGTGGATCGCCCGGAGGACACGGTGGAGCATACGGTGGAGGTCTGCCCGGCTTGGGCAGAGCACCGCCGTGTCTCCGTGGAGGCGATAGGCGGCAGAGATCTCTCGCGTCCGGCCCTGGTTCAGGCCATGGTACGGAGCGAGAGGGCATGGGCAGCCGTCACCTCCTTCTGCGAAGCAGTAATGCTCGCGAAGGAGGAGGCGGGACGGTTGAGGGAAAGGCAAATTTCGCGCCCTCTCGCCCCTAGCCGCCGCAGGAGACGCCCTGGGCGTCGGGAATCCCGGGCGGATTTCCGGCCACCGTAGGCGCGGGCTTACGGATGGTGAGCAATGGGTAGCTCACCGTCCGGTAAGGACCAGGCCCAGGTCGAAGGCGCCTTGTATTCCACGCGCGCCTTAAAGAGATGTCGTCAGCACAAAGGTAGGGGTCCACTAGGGCCGCTGCCTGCCGGGGTCGCGGCAAGGTACTAAAGGGTCACCGTGGCCCCTGGCAACACAGGCAACAGGAAGGAATACGGGTGGGTTTTAGTCAGTAAGAGTCTGACACACCCTCCCGCTCCGCCCAGAGCGGGAGAAGTTATTTGAAGATTTCCCATCCAAAAAAAAAGGCGTCTTTAATTTTTTTTATTATAATTTTTTTATACCTTTTAGTGATAGAACGATTGTTTTTATACGTTTTTCTATAAGATATTGAATAGTACCTACTGTTATATTTATTTAATTTCTTTTGTTATGTTATTAGTGAACGAATGCATACTGAATACTACTGTTATATATTTTTGTTATGTACTAAGCAAGCTCTAGACGATGATAGTATGTATAAATAGTAACATTAAAAAAAAAACGTTTTTTTTTCATGAATCATGGCTACCCCATTATATTGCTTAAATTTTCACCAGCCTATACTACCCGGGATAACGCAACGCTTCTAAAGAGACCACATTCATTGATATCGGTTAATCCGTTTAGAAGTTATGGTGGAATAAAGAAACTCACAAACATACATGAACCCTGAAAACAACACTCCTTTTTTTGGCCAGTCGTGTAAAAACGATAAAAACAAGAACTGTCTCAGGAGCACGGTGCATTCACAAAGCGAAAAAAAAAAATCGAATGCGGCCTTCGACAAGATAGAAGAAGAAGAAATAAAGAAAGAAATTTATCTCTATTTTTTCACTCTTTATAAAAAAAATCGTTACTTTCCATAATTCGTCCCATCCGATACCGTCTCGACTTTAGTCAAAAGGAAAATGGCCATCTATTTTTCTTTTGTTTTCTTATTAAAATCATCAAGTTGGTTTTGATCTTTCAATAATTATATTAGGGTTGGTTAGTGCTTTGTACTGGTTAAAAAAGAATTTATAAATGAAAGTAATTTAATCACGTCTGCCTAAAAGGCTATTTTTAATATAGATAAAAGTCACTTGGAAAATAATAAGTTGTTAAAGGCCAGGTGTCGCGGCAGACCGCGTAAAAGATAGTGGCACGAGTTGGACAAAGCCAACAAACAATGGTTCACATTCGCCCTGGCAGGATATAAGTTGGATGTCATGGGATATATTTCTACAGTGCACAGTGGGATGAATCTGGATGACAGTAACCGGTAAACAAATAACATCAACATAAAATACATAACACCACACCTTGTTTCCCCGAAGGGTTGGGCAGAGGTAACACTGTAACATTTCGCCAGTTATGTTTAGGTCCCATGTAATAGGGGGCGAGCCTATTGCCATCACCCACCGGGCACAAACAAATAATATCTATATTTAAATAAAATTGAAATGCTGTTTGTTGGTAAGCACTTCATCGCGTCAATCCAAATTAGGTTTTTATGGAAAGAAAAATTTGAAAAGTTGTCCACTAAATTCGGGAAAAACTGCTTAAAAGGTAATAAGGCATAAGCGACATTTTAGTCGAAAATGAGTTATGATTGCCATCCTACTTAAAAATAGAGATTAAGTGGGATGGCATTCATAACTCATTTTCGACCAAAATGTCGCTTATGCCTTATTACCTTTTAACCGTCGAAGTGCTTTTTTCAATATTTTTTTTGTATGAACTCAAGACCAAGACATTATGGCAGGACAATGTCTGTCGGGTCAGCTAGTTATTAATAAAATCACATCCAAACACCCGTATTCCTTTCATTGCCTGTGTTGCCAGGGGCCTCGGTAACCCTTTTGAACTTCCACGCGACCCCGGCAGGCATCGGCCCTTTTTTTTTATTTTTTTTTGGGTGGGAAATTATGAAATAACTTCTCTCGCTCTGGGAGGAGCGGGAGGGTGTGTCAGACTCTTACTGACTAAAACCCACCCGTATTCCTGCCGTTGTCTGTGTAGCCAGGGGCATCGGTAACCCTTTAGTTCCCGCGACCCCGGCAGGCATCGGCCCTAGTGGACCCCTACACTTGTGCTGACGACATCTCTTTGAGGTGCGCGTGGAACACAACGTGCCGTCGACTCGGGCCTGGTGGCTTACCTTACCGGACGGTGAGCTACCCATTGCTCACCGTCCACAAGCCCGCGCATTTAACACCTCTGCCTTTCCCTTCGGCAGACATGGTCCTATGTTACATTTAGTGTTAGATAACGTTTTCAAAAGATTTTCACACATCATTCTGCAAAGAAAACCAAAGAAGACCGAGAAACGATGGATGGATTGTGTGAAAGATGATATGGCTAGAAAGGGAGTGACTACCGAGATGACAACTAATAAAGCACTATGGAAGAAAAAGACAGGTTGAGTCGACCACAAATAAATTGGGATAAGGGCAGGTGAATGATTTTTCTTTAAAACATTTACGTAAAAGATATATAGCTCAAACTTTGACAATGTAAAAGAAATCTGAAGCAAACAGTCAGTGGTTCGTCTAATCCAGACAATTAATTTTTATCCCCAATCGCGCCAACGGTTACTGGAAATTACAAATTGGCTCAAATGTCACAAAAGGCACAAAGTATCACAATGTTTAAAGTAGCCGTCAGAAACTTGCCAGCGATTTGGAATCTTTTGTTCAATTCTCATTTCGTTAACCCTGCTTGAAGTACTGTTAGGGTTTCAAATGATATCTGTTTTATCAGGGTTTGCAAGTGAAGGGTTACATCACGAAAGTGGTTCAAAGGTTAAGTGCAGACATCGCATGAGATGTAAATGATTTTACAGATTTAAATGTGGGGTGGTTTTTCTTCATGCAACTATGATAGAGTTGGTAAATATAAATTGCTTTCTGGACTTTGTATCTAATTGGAAACATATTTTTTTAAGCAAAACTTCATTAGCAATTTGAGCATTGAGCAATTATTGGTTCGAAAATCTTATGGGTTTACGTCACCGACATGCTAATCTTAACAGTATATCTATAGCTATGATTATGACGAGTTGCTCTTAGCCAACAGTGAATGCATGTTTTAGTTTTAAATTTTCACTTCTTTCGGCAATCCCCATGGCTGTATTTATGTTTTTTTTAAGAGACTGACAACAGCTAAAGCGCGGTCACTGTCGGACTGCATAGAAAAGAAAGAGAAGCGCGATGACACAACGATGACACAGCGCGATGACACAATGCTGCAAAATATGAAGCAATTATCTATTTACAAAAAATATATCAATTGGATAAAAAAATTAAAACACTATTATACTAATATGTTGCTTGAAGAATAATCTGACAAAAAATCAGAATGATTTCATGTAAATTAGTGTGGTTTTTAATCGTTAAAAGAAATTTTTAGAGGTATCTTCGTGATTTTTTTCTAGTGTATCAAATTAGTTGTATTATGTTTTCAACATACTATCTACCTAGCATATATCCTGAAAATGTTTCAGATATTTTTTTTGATTTTGTTCACTGCTATGGATCATACACTTTTAGGCATTATAAAACTTACAACATTTGCGTTTAGGTCCTGTAGTCCCCTTAATGCTGTGTAATATTATTACTGGGAGTTTTACACGTAAAAACATATTGTGCTTAATATGTAGTCATGCATTTTATCTTCCATTTCAAATGGATCAAATGGATTTACCTTTTATTAGTTTCGAAAAGTTCATACTTTAGAGCAGTGGAGGCCCAGTGGTAACGACCGCGATTTAAGAGTTGTAGGACGTAGGTTCGAACCCTGGCATGCGCTTTACTTTTTGTAAATTATTTTAATACCACTGCTCTCAAAACGGTGAAGGAAACCGGCATGTCCTAGAACCAGAAATTCGAACACATGTGACATCTACCAACCCGCACTGGGCCCGCGTGGTGGACCACGGCCCACTGCCTCTCACAGAGAGGAGGCCTGTGTCCCAGCAGTGGGAACATTATAGGCTGATTATGCTATGCTGCTCATACTAAAGCCGTCTATATTTAAATGACGATAGTGTTTTGTTTCGAACAGCGGGGTAATTGTGTAACACACTAGCAATAGGGTCTTACACCTATTTTTGAAAAGTGTCTTAATTAAATTCTATAGTGCTAATATGCCCCAAAAAATCACAAAATTGTTGTTAAATCGATAAGTGCCACAAAAATGCATTTAAATTTTACATTTTGAAATTTCGACTTTTTTGAAAATGACGCCATGTTGCTCTGTAGTCATGACGTCACTTGGCTATGTAAACAAATGCGCTGATCTATTATCTAACTATCACTTGACAGTTGACACGTTTTAGTTTACACAGCCGTATGACGTAATAACATGGCGGCTACTATTTTATGGTGTTTTTTATCAGATTAGAAAAACTGAAAACGTTGAATTGAATTTTAAAATTTATTTTGTTGTTTTATGAACTAAAAGTAACATTTTCCGACTCCTTTTTGCCTAAACTATCTCAATAATATATTTATAGATTTTTTCTCGTATATAGTAAAATACCCTATTCGACGACATTCATTCCATTATTTACGTTGTCAGCAGGCACATTTTTAAAACATGAGTCAATGGGTTAGTAATTTCCTTCAAAATCCTTCGGATTGTGGAAGAAAGAGATTTACACAATAAGGATGCTGATCTACGTCATAAACCTGTTACGTACATTATTGTGCGTAAACAAGGTTACCTCCTGGTTTGCTCGCTCTATTATAGACCGTGTGCCTCTGTAGCAAATCGCACACAGATTGTAACGCTTGGTTAGCTTCCAAGCTAACCAAAATGCACTTGAGAATACCTAATTTAACGGCAGCATTATTGGAGCTTATTGAAGCATGTATAGCAAACAAATAGGTCAAAACCGACGCTGTCGCCATCTTTAATCATCACATTGTTGATTTAACTATTGATTGGGGAACCAGCGGGCAAAAACTAGTACAATATAAATATGAATGCTTAGAAAATATGAACCTATGAAGTGTGTGAGAGATGATATGGTTAAGGGGCTGACAAGACCCAATTGACAAAAATAGGCTTCTCTTAAGAAAAAAAATTGCCAAATCTGTATAGTTTTTGGTAGCGGAAAAAATATATGTTAATTTTAAACATATTTTCCAGAACTTGGTTGTTACCAAAACACGTTTTGAAAACAAAATCTCGATACAAACTAACGTTAAACTAACCTCTTACATTGAGTTCTAATCCAAAATATCTGTATCAAATATGAACATACGTTACGTATTTAATTAATAACAAGAACGTCTTATTTGAATACAGAACTTGGTTGTTTTTTATTTTCGATTACTCAACTCAATTTTGAGTAAATAGATAATTATTTCATATTTTGCAATAAATTACAAGCGTTGTGTCATCGCGCTTCTCTTTCTTGTCTATGCAATCTGACAGGGACCGCGGTTTAGGTGTTGTCAGCGTCTTAAGAAGGAAGTAAACACTGAGATGACGCCTGATAGAGATGTATGGGAGAAACGGATCTATTGTGTCAACCCCAATGAATGGATGATGATAATGGTAAATGCTTATCATAACAGAGCTGTCTGTGGAATAACAGAAACATTTTAGATGTGTAACATCTTTCCACTCAAAAAGTGTGAAAGTGTGTAATAGGAAGTGAAAGCTTCAGCTTGGAATACGTAAGTACTTTTTAATAGCATCGAATTAGTAAGTACTATATAGATTGAGCAGTGGTGGCCCAGTGGTAACGGCTGTGACTTACGATTTGTAGGTCGCAGGTTCGAGCCCAGACAGGCGCTTTAATTTTTGTAAATTATTTCATCACCACTATTCTCAAAACGGTGAAGGAAAACATCGTGATAAATGATAAATGATTTTTATTTATTTAAGTAGGTTTGTACATACACTTTTACACGTCAATCATGTTTTTAAAATAAAGCTAGATGAGGTCGGCGTTTCCTATCTGACTACTCTGAGAAGAAAGGCCGAAACAAAATTAGAGGTCACAGTCTCTTTTAAAGTCCAAACATAATCTTGGTCAGATCATGTGAAGGCCATGCAGATTGGTGTCTGAAATGGTCCTTTTGAGGAAAGAACCACACAGATTGCGTGGACCTGTCCACGTGAGGAAACCGGCATGTCTTAGAACCAAAAATTCGAAGACATGTGACATCTACCAACCCGCACTGGGCCCGCGTGGTGGATTACGGCCCACTCCCTCTCACAGAGAAGAGGCCTGTGTCCCAGCAGTGGGAACATTATAGGCTGATAATGTGTGATTATGTTATATAGATTGAAAGTAGAGGGTGTTTAAATTCGACCAGTGGGCGACCACTAGTAATGAATAATTATTCAAATAATTATTTCAGTATTTAGCTATGTTAAATTTTGATGTTAATTTCTGTCGCTGCTCAATTTCTTATTACCAAGATGAGATGTCATACGGGAACTTACAGGTGATAAATAAAAGATGTGCGCTTCGGTAATCTTCATGGTTCCGAATTAGCACGAAAGTCACGCCATAGAGTCACCCCACAGAGGCAAAGCTTCTAAGTATTGTACTGCCGCGGTTTGCAGTTTTTTTTTAAATTTATGTTTTGATATTGTAATACAGAGATGTTACCTACTTAATTCTAAACTCGCGAAACTTTTACATTTGATGGCGAGAGGCGCTCTTTTACATAAAAATGAACCACCTTATGTACATATTTACTACATATACAGGGCGTCGCACAACTTTGCCACATGGAGGGAAAGTACCTTAAATACAGTAGATAGAAAAAAACACTGAATGAAGACTTCATGATCTTCCTTTTATTTTAGATGCTATGTTATTTAGAACAAATAAATGTATATGATTGAGCCTTTCGATCGGCACAGTAAAATTAAGTACAGGTTTTTTTCACATTTAGCGGCTTCGATTCCCGGTTCAGACAGGCGATTATAAAAAAAATCTTTGAATGCAGTTGGTATTGTTTTTAAAATAAAAATGAAGTCTTCATTCAGTATTTTTTTTCTATCTACAGTATTTAAGGTACTTTTCCTTCATGTGGCAAAGTCGTGGGACGACCTGTATAATATATTATATTGTTATGGTTTAATCTTATACCATGTACTTCATTCATTGTATCTTCTGCTTGCAATACCTACTGTATAATGTTTTTCAATTTTGTCTTAAGTGATCCTTTACCAATTTTTATTTTTTCTCTTAATAAATCTATTTTGTTAAACACTAGATAAGATAAAGATATATTTATTTGTAAACATGTGTAACATTAAACATATAAATGCCATTGTGGATGTAAAAGTGAAAATCTTTGAGTTTCAACATGTTTTGCCACCATTGGCGTAAAAAATTAATTATGACCACTTGAAATAGGTACCAAATACTTAGATGTTTTCTTACCATAATAATTTGTTATCTGTGGTTGAACTACTGAGAGTGCTCCTATCACTGCGCGTTTGTATGAAGTTTTCTCTCTGTCGGGTTACCTACTCCGGTCGTAGACCGTCATCCGTATCTCAAGATTTTTGAAAAGTTTTTCTCGCCTCACAACGCTTTTTTTTTTGTTTTGGATGGGATATCATCAAATAACTTATCCCGCTCTGGATGGAGCGGGAGGGTGTGTCAGTCTCTTACTGACTAAAACCCACCCGTATTCCTTCCGTTGCCTGTGTTGCGGGGGCCTCGGTGACCCATTAGTACCTTCCTGCGATCTCGGCAGGCATCTCCCCTAGTGGACCCCTACATTGTGCTGACGACATCTGTTTGAGGCGCGCGTGGAATACGACGCGCCGTCGAGCCGGGCCTGGTCCTTACCGGACAGTGAGCTACTCATTGCTCACCGCCCGCAAGCCCGCGCCTACGGTGGCGGGAAATCCGCCCGGGATTCCGACGCCCAGGGCGTCTCCAGCGGCGGCTATGGGCGAGAGGGCGCGAAACTTGCCTTTCCCTTAACCATCCCACCTCCTCCTTCGCGAGCATTACTGCTTTGCAGAAGGAGGTGACGGCTGCCCATGCCCTCTCGCTCCGTACCACGGCTTGAACCAGGGCCGGACGCGAGAGATCTCTGCCGCCGATCGCCTCCACGAGGACACGGCGGTGCTCTGCCCATGCCGGGCAGACCTCCGTATGCTGCACCGTGTTCCCCGGGCGATCCACACAGTGGTGACACCCGGGCGTTTCCGCCTTATCCGACACAGGAACCTCCCGAAGCTGCCGTGTCCGGTGAGGACCTGCGTCTGGTGGAAGGTGAGGACGCCATGGCGCCTCTCTAGCCACTCCTCAAAGAGGGGACTTATCGCCGCAATCGTGACGTGCCCAGCACTGGGTTGCGACAACCGTACTCTCCATGTCGCCATGATCACATCTCCCGCCGGAGCTCCGTCCGCTGTGCCGCGATTTCTCGCGGCAGCGGAATTACGCCCCGGCGTTTCGCCACCCTCGATGTCCCACAGATGTGGCCCCAGGACCGATCCCTGTGGGACACCGCACGACATCTCTTGCCAGTTCCACACTCCCTGGTGACCGGGGTAGATGATGGCCCTGTCCGTTAGATAGGCCTCGACTACACGACAGAGGTAGGTCGGCATCCGGTGGTACTGGAGTGGCCTCACAACGCTTCAGCGTGTGATAATGCTCTACTCTCGATATGTCGCTCTGTCAACATTTTCCAACTTAAAATCGTTTCAATACTCTCAATTATACATGGAATTCATATTAGCTGGGATGTTTGATGATGATGTCAAAACTAGAGCCTTGACATTATAAGATTAATATATTTTTAGATAGATACACCTACCTTGATATAATTATACAAGGTGTCGTTTTGCATCCTCGTCAAATTTCAGGAGGATGCTATGAAATATATATATAATCAAATAAAATTACGATACCCGCTCAATAAGTTATACATACTTGTTTTTTTAGTTATTTAAGTTTGACAGTATTTTAGAATATACCACTTTCACATAACATAATCACCCCGTTGTGTATGCGGTAGAGTGTGTGTAAACGGGCAGTTACAGTGCGGTATCACACGGGCCGCATTTTATAATGCGTGTCCCACACATGCCGATTTACGAAATTTAGAAAAAAATAGATCTACTTATTGTATTATTGATTCGTGTCGAGAATCATTAGCATAGTTACCTCCTTGAATTTGACGAGGATGCAAAACGACACCTTGTATAATAAAAAATGTAATTAAAAAATTACGTGCAGACGTTGATGGCAAAGATACCTACTGTGCTGGATGAACAGTTTTTTTTCTGTATTAATAACAGTTGAACGGTAATAAAACAAGATGGTATTCACGGCCGCTCTCTATCAGATGTAATAAAATAAATAAAAACACAGTTAAAAACCTTTTAGTGGTGAATAAACTCGTTATAACAAATATTGTATTTACTTAATAATATTTTTTTCTCTTTCCAGTAGCTTGTACAATTTATGTAGGAAAGGACAATGTTATTTTTCATATTTTATAATAGAAAAAGGAGATTTTCTTTAAGAAGTTCATTGAAAGTGTTCTCGGAGAGTATAGAGGCATGAGGAACAGGGTGTAAAGTTCACTCATCCTCCATAGAAAAGGGTGTATCCTCTGACCAGATGGGTGTTGTATGTGGTGGGTACTGACCGACGGTTCATGTTGGGATGTTGTATAATATATGCTAGTTGCGCGGTAAACTCTGCTTGCGCGATGCAGGATTTTGCGAGATGTCAGTGTCTTGAGTAGTTCGCATGTGGCGATGTAGATGCCGCCACAATATAAATTTCACGAAAAGACTCCGTGTGTATGGAGTATTAGAATTATTTTCTTTTTCATACAATGACACAGTTTGACTGAAAGCATTTAGGTTTTCCTCAGTAGTAAATTTAAATTTTCCCTACTCTTAACACAGTTGTATATTTAAACGATAACTTTGCAAAATATTCATAAAATCTCCTGCGTTCATATTACAAAACAAGATCACAGAAAACCCAAAAAATAATCATAACAATCTTAATAATTTAATGTGATGGCCGCAAACTTCCCTTAAGAGGTCATTTAATGCGAAATCTTCTTAAAATGGCTGTTTTTGAAGCACGTAGCACCCTTTATCCTTTAAGTTAGGATAAGTAGCCACTTTGCCCCCCGCTTTGTGAAAGAAATCGTTGCGGAAAGATATCACTGGTTTGATTACAGTTAGGTACAGGAATTCTTAACTGTGAAGTGAGCAAAAAGGTACGTTGAAGGTACAGAAATAGTTAATTATTTAGGGAAAAATGTTAGTTTATTGTTTATTTATGAATATCTCTTTAGCAGATTAATTTTGGTTCCAGAAGCTAAAGAAGCCTATTGATCACGATCTACCATAGTGGTTATAATATTGTTTTAATTAGGGGTGTTTTCAGGGCTGTCAGGTTTTTCTGGACAGGCTAAAAATTCAGATATGTTACAGTTGTAATGGCAATCCTGTCGTTTGGTTTAAATAGGTTTTTATTTTTATAACTTTATTCATATTTTAGATCGATGTAGACCTTTTTCTATTTTGGTAAGTATCTGGTACTTGTTGACAGGCCTACACTGTACTCCCATACCTATTAACACTAATTTTAAAACGTAAAAGCCATTTTTTTTTAAAACAGTAGCAGTGGAGTTTCCAGCCGGCTCTATTCCATAGGAATATTTTGATTTTGTCTTTTTTTAATAACTTTCATAGTGGTATGAAAACTGATTTAACTTACTAAAAGATATATATGATTTGGTAATCTACAGAGTTGCTTTTCTGCAAGGTAATTCGAGCTACTATTTCAATTCAATAAAACTCAAAAACACACCGACGTACAACCCACAGACAGACAGTATAACAGTAAACGTTTCCTTAAACACTGTGACCTTTAAGTCACCGGGCCCAAAAATCCTCCATTCAAATTAGGTCTCTTTTCAATTCAATAAAACTCATAAAACCCACCACGTCCACCAACGTATAACCCACACACAGGCAGATTCCACTAAACTTTTCCTATAAAACCGGTCGCCGGTCCTCCGTACTAGCCACAATTCAGCTGTCGGATTAGTGAGCTGAGTGGCCATCGACGTGCGTTCGACGGACCATCTAGATGGGGCAAGATTACTGAGAACCGGACTGACTGATATGTCAGAGACATATTTCTAGTGATTAGTTGTAGATAGTGTCTGTATGTATGGCTTATTGTTATTGTATTTTTATTAGTTTATAGAATTAAGGTGCCAGAGCAATTTATGCAACTGGGTGTGCCAGGTTTTAGTATCTAATAAAAATCAGCCATAGAATTAACCCCATACAAAAATACTAACTGAAAACTGGCATGTCCTGGAACCAAAAATTCTAAGAGCCCATCTCTTAGAATTTTTGGTTCATTCCACTAATCCGCTCCGAGAATCCACTCCGAATCCCACACAGAGCATGAGAGTCCCAGTAGTGGTAACATTAGCTGATTATGTACAATAAGTTAAGGTTCCAAACCAACATAAGTGTACAAATATAAACATCCACCACCATTAGACCCACAACTTGAACCAGCAGTTATAATACCCAGGATTATTTGTAACATGGAAAATGGCCTAGAACTTATAATGTTTTAGTTACTTGAGCAATATTGCGTCATTTAAATTTTAGTAGATATTGCTCCTACATGAATGCCTAGAAGGTTCTTGAATAATAGCATGACCCTTTAAATTCTGTCCGGTGTAATTTCGGAGATATCTAGCGTAGGTACTGGGTGGCCATTCAACAATCCTTCTGTGATTTATTTTCTCAAAACAGTGGGTAGGCAGTCTTTCTTATCCTTTAAGGTTAATAATGTAGTCCGTGATGCTAGGAATCAGGGTAAAGATATGTTTAGTGAAAATTCTACACGTTCTTTACTTAATATTTAATTGTAAGGACATGATCATTGTGGATAGGGTTGCCACCTTTTTTTGAACAAATATAGTATATGCAAAAATATAGTACTTTTGGCAAATTCAGGAAAGCAAAAGTACGATATTTTAAAAAATCGAACTCCCATTCGCTCTTATGTTTTTGGATCCTTTTATATTTTTTTTAGCTTTTTCTTGGGTGGCGTGAAAGAACCATCATCACATTCCATGTTTTTTTTTTTAATTTTAACAGCAGAAAATAAACAAACACATAAAAATCGGGCGGCATTCATCGGCAGATTATTGTCAGTTTGACAGTTGACATTTTGTAGTAATAGTTGAATTCATCCTGTTGGAAAGGCGAAGGAACTGAGCCATACTGCCTCGTCTTAAGTTGACGTTTTGTTGCTGCGAATGCGTTTCGTTCTGAATATCCTCGTGCACCGCCGCGGGTACGTTCCAGACTTCCAGTCACAGTTAATATAAAGAAGCGCGACAGTTGAATTATGGGTAAAAATATAGTATTTTTCGTACTATATTCTTTTTCAATATTATATAGTACAACTGACTGAAATATAGTACGATACTATATTATAGTATGGGTGGCAACCCTAATTGTGGATCTTGTCGGGCACAGCAAAGTAGGAGAGAGGAGGGCTTTAGCTATGGCCCAAGCCCACTTCATCTCTCCTACTTTCAAATCATTCAATCAATCCAAAACAAGTCCAACGATATGTCAAACAAAACATCCAAGGATAAGTCGCCCCGATCACCATAGTGATCGACATATCCTTGGATGTTTTGGGTCATGTAACATCTTACGAGTTTTAGTTCATTTCACTTGTTTCAACAGATTTTAAATCATTACACGAAATGCAGTTATTTGTGTCCACCAACTCGTACTTTTTTTTTGGTTGCGGAGCGGGAGGGTGTTTCAGACTCTTGCTGACTAAAACCCACCCGTGTTCCTTCCGATGCCTGTGTTGCCAGGGGCCGCGGTAACCCTTTCGTACTTTCCCGCGACACCAACCCGCACTGGGCCCGCATGGTGGATTACAGCCCATTCCCTCTCACAGAGAGGAGGCCTGTGTCCCAGCAGTGGGAACATAATTATTATTAACAAACACAGATTTTTATTTATGCAGTTGAAAGGTGTAATGTGTGCAATTGTTAACATGATTTCAACACGCCATTGTATATTTACGCACGGTCTGAAGACCTTGCATTTATCTCAATCAAAACAAATGAGCATCACTAGTAGATACTGAAGTTACAACAACTGTGATGTCACTACTTTATATTTCAGCTAGTGTTGATATTTATTTTTCAAAGTCTTTAGTAGTGTTACAAAACAACTACTAATAATTAAGTCATCAGCAGTCATCTATTGTAAATATGTAAAATAGAGTAACTATTTGGTACAAAAAAAGACAATTAATTGACTCGTCACTCTTGAAGGCAAGCATTTACCTGATCCCACAAAACCTTACCGATTTTTTATATAATAAGTATATATGTTTTTTAAATTTATTATTGATATCTAATCACTTCTCGTTAGCACGCGCCAATGACTATTTTCTTAGTAACGTCAGAAAAAATATTGTTTAATGAATTGACTAGGTATCAAATTGAATTAAATTCACAACGATCGTTCTTCGACAGTTGTATGAAATAGTTATAACTAGGCAAATTGATGTGTGAGTTCATTTGATAAACAATGAATTTCGCTGACTAGACTTTGTATTTTTTTTTAAAGAATTTTGTTAGGAGAGAGAACGTCTTTCCAGAAAGTAATAACAAAAATCTTTAATCAACAAAGTGGTGTCTGTTGATTTAATGTTTCTTCCATAATCATTCAGAAAGGATAAAAAATACAGAACTTTAATATTTTTCAGAACACTAATTAATTAGCTCTTTCTTAATTAAAACGAAACTATCTTTAACATCGAGGTTTTTAACTTAAAAACGGCGGTTTTAAAATGCGAGTTGTACGTTCGCACTAAGGGGTCTGCACCACAAACTCAGTAACAGTTTCCCTAAGGCTCTTGGCTAAATAATAACAGCCACACGATCTTTAAGGGTAAGCAACGCTTGCCGAGGTCAGTACGGGGATGGGTCACCATGCATCCATTACCAAGACCCCTCCGTACCTCGCAAAGCACGTTAAGCAGTTGGTCCCGACTATCATCTTTGATATTCCTTTCGGGTAGTCAGAAGCTCGAAGGCGTATCGTGTTACCCAGTAACTGAGTTACGGGTTCCCATAGGCAGTCTGAGTGCAGTGGTGGCCCCGTGGTAACGACCGCGAATTTGGGGGAGGGTGTTTCAGACTTTTGCTGACTAAAACCCACCTGTGTTCCTTCCGTGTTGCCTGTGTTGCCAGGGGCCTCTGTAACTCTTTCGTACTTTCCCTCGACACCAACCCGCACTGGGCCCGCGTGGTGGATTACGACCCATTCTCTCTCACAGAGAGGAGGCCTGTCTCCCGGCAGTGGGAACATTATAGGCTGATAATAGGCAGTAGCTCCATGTAAAATACTGGTATTCAGCTGCATTCCGGTTAGACTGGAACCCGACTTGGGAAATGGCTGGTCAAATGATGATGAGAAGCCACAGTAACACGTGTTGTGTGAACAACTGGCTACCTATTACGATATAAATACTGCTCAGTGACAGACGGACGGACAGACAGACAGACAGATGGCTACGCTTTGTAAATAGGATCCCACGTTTCTTCTAGAAACTCTTAAATTTAAAGTAATGATGTTACGATATTTTTAACAGACTTACACTTAGAAACATTAATTATTTCCATGAGTTCGATTCCAGGGTCAGGCAACTGCCGGGGTCGCGGGAATGTACTTATGGGTCACCGAGGCCCCCGCAACACAGGCAACAGGAAGGAATACGGGTAGGTTTTAGTCAGTAAGAGTCTGACACACCCTCCCGCTCCGCCCAGAGCGGGAGAAGTTATTTGATGATTTCCCACCGTCAAAAAAAGGGTCAGGCAAAGTGTTATTGGGCTTTTCCATCTCGCGAGAAAATTGCGTGACACACTATCAGTAGCAATTGGTTTCATGTTGACAGTTCAACAACATTCATTGTGCTATTTACCTTGTTGAGCAAACAAATTTTTCGAACATATGAAGCAATGGATTAGCAAATTCTTCAGATTGTGATTGACGGTGTGTTACGTAGATAGGGAGCCGGATTCTGTATTTGTGCCCGACTGAAGGGAATAGGCTCTCCTCCTATTAAATGGGATTTAAACATAACTGGCGAAATATGGGTGTACTATACAAGGTGTCGTTTTGCATCCTCGTCAAATTCAAGGAGGTAACTATGCTAATGATTCTCGACACGAATCAATAATAAAATAAGTAGGTCTTTTTTTCTAATTTTCAGAATGTGTGGGACACGCATGTTAAAACGCAGCCCGTGTGATACCACACTGTAACTGCCCTTTTTCCCACACACTACCGCATACACAACGGGGTGATTATGTTCTGTGAAAGTGGTGTATTCTAAAATACTGTCAAACTTAAATAACTAAAAAAACAAGTATGTATTATTTACCGAGCAGGTATCGTAAATTTATTTGATTATATATGTCTTTCATAGCAGCCTTCTGAAATTTGACGAGGATGTAAAACGACACCTTGTATGTCACCCATATTTCGCCAGTTATGTTTAAATCCCATTTAATAGGAGGAGAGCCTACACACAACTGCCCACGCCTTCGAGGATTAAACGCGTGATGCTATGTGATATATTATTTGCAACACTTACGAATATCCTTGTTATGTATACCACTACAATATTGTGATACTTTCGTATACATTATAATATACACGAAAAGAATTTCGAATACTCATGCATAATGCATCTGGACCATTATGAGGTGGACACAAAAGCATAGAGGGGTTGTTGCAAATTATTCCCAGTACTTTATATTGCTGTGGCCTCTCCACAGCAATAAAAATGGAAACGTCTATATTTTTAGTGACGGGTTTTTTCGTATGACATGATCAAATAATGATAACAAAACTTTTTTCTAGAAATTATGTTTTGTTTTTGTGAATTTATAATTTTAGTTTTTGATATATAAGTATATATGGGAAGTCATGTTTTTCAGTTAGCTATCTACGTGTTCTCTGTATAACATGGTCAAATAATAATAAGAGAAAAACGATTGGTAAGAAAAGCCGTATTTACTAAAAAAACACGAAAATAGTTGCGTAAAATATTAGAAAATCATTTTGACATTGATATCTACAATCTTCTACAACAACTAACGAGTAATTTCTTATCTGTACAACTAGCAAAGCCTTACTACCAGATATAAATGAGTATCGTGTTACATGTTTTTTTTTTTAACAAAACAAGAAAAAAAATTAAATTCCATTTTCTAAGTTGGATATGTTACAAGGCCTAATGACCTGAAAGAAATAAGTAACGTTTAACTATTAGGGCTTTCTATTTCGAAACAAAATAAATACAAGATATATAGGTACCCTTCAAGATCCAATAGATTGGGTCTCTTCAAGATCCAATAGATTGGGTCTTCAATTTAAAACAATTTGTGATTTCCCAAAGACCACACAAAAGTTACGATAAAGTTTTCCACACCGCCACTCCTGACAGAATGTATTTAGTTATAATACTACCTGTATTCATCATCATCATTTCAGCCGAAAGACGTCCACTGCTGGACATAGGCCTTCCCCAAGCACCGCCACTTCGACCGGTTTTGTGCTTCCCGCATCCAGCGGATTCCTGCGGCCTTCACAAGGTCATCGGTCCAACTTGTAGGAGGCCTTCCAACGCTTCGTCTTCCGGCTTCCCGCATCCAGCGGATTCCTGCGGCCTTCACAAGGTCATTGGTCCAACTTGTAGGAGGCCTTCCAACGCTTCGTCTTCGGTCGCCACTTCAGAACCTTTCACCCCCATCGGCCATCTGTTCTGCGAGCAATGTGCCCTGCCCACTGCCACTTAAGTTTGGCAATTCTTCGGGCTATGTCGGTAACCTTGGTTCGCCTGCGGATCTCTTAATTTCTGATTCGATCGCGTAGGGAAACTCCAAGCATAGGCCTCTCCCTTGCCCTGAGATGAGTGAGTTGAGTGAGTTTTAGCTTTTTAATAAGGCCCATTGTAAGCGACCACGTTTCAGTGCCATAGGTCATAATTGGCAACACGCACTGGTCAAAGGCCTTCGTCTTGAGACACTGCGGTATGTGGGACGAGAAGATATTGCGTAGCTTCCCGAATGCTGCCCATCCGAGTCGGATTCGACGATTGAACTCTTTCTCGAAGTAGGACCTACCTCAGTTTGTCCTAGGTAAACATACTCGTCCACAACTACCTGTATTAGAACTAAATAATAAAATACGGTCATCCAACGCCTTTTTGTTATTCTAATAAATACAATCATTAGTAAAATGCCCTCGTCTTATTGATCAAAACCGACCTACAGCTGCACCGTTTATTTTTCAACAAATAGTTTGCCCTCGCTTGTTTTTCAATGGCCTTGAGACCATCAATAACTCCCTCTTTCAACACGACGGTGCCATTCAAGACAAAAAAGAAGTTCCAACAATACTTAGAAAATCAAACAAAACGAGACAACAATAAAAATAAATAAAAACCTTGTATAAACAAGGGAATTAACGATATAACCCCAAACTGCTGTCGTTATTCAAAATATTCATGAGATTTCCCTGTGAATGCCACATTCGGAGTTCGAACGCAAATTCTTGAAGCGGTCTGAGTGACCGCGGTCAAGTTGGAACCGGTTCGATCTGGCTTGCGGCGGATTAGGGCTACCAATAAACAGATTAATTAGTAATATATTTGTGTTCGTAATTTACAGTTTATCGGAGTGATAAGACAGTCTATTTTCGCCCTTATGACAAAGTTAATAAGAAAGGGCTAAAAATAGTCCACGCGTCAGTGTATTAATTTGTTTGACGGGGTTTAACTTAAATGTCAATTAACACGCTTCATAGATTCTATTCGAACCTTTGCTGATTGACATATTGTTTTGGGTAGGTACTGTTAGTTAACATGTCATCACAATATAACATTACGCCTGTAATCCCCAAAAGGTTAGGCAGAGGTGTACCTGTAGACCTGTAGTACATACATTTTGCCAGTGTTTAAGTCCCATGTAATTTGTGGCGAGTCTATTGTCATCAACCGGGTACAAATCGAGACTCCGCGCTGCTACTAAAAAAATCCTGATGTAAAAACGCAATAACACTGCCTAGCCTGAGAATAGAATCCAGAACCATTAGACCAACGAGGCAGGAGAAAATATTAAATTCCGTTATTTTTCCAGTTAATGAACTAATCATTTATTCAGTCTCCAGTATTATTAATATAATTTCCCCAATTAGTGTGGAACCTCAGTATTTTATAATAAAATATTCTCTTACATCCTGGTTCGCTATCGTGGTTGTATAAATAAAAGCCGGGCTTCGAATGTATAAATACATAAATATTTATAATATTATTTAACCAATCAAAAAAACAAGTTCATATGAATATAAAAGCGTGCGAATTTGCGTAAAATATATATGGAATTACAATGAAAATGTGGGTTGATTAAAATAAATGTACCTACTTGATAATTAAATTTTACAAATAATAATTATGTGCATGCATAATGCTCCTTTAAATAAGCACCAGTAGTCACTGTTTTTTTTTTTGGATGGGAAATCATCAAATAACTTCTCCCGCTCTGGGCAGAGCGGGAGGGTGTGTCAGACTCTTACTGACTAAAACCCACCCGTATTCCTTCCTGTTGCCTGTGTTGCGGGGGCCTCGGTGACCCATAAGTACCTTCCCGCGACCCCGGCAGGCATTGGCCCTAGTGGACCCCTACTTTGTGCTGACGACATCTCTTTGAGGCGCGCGTGGAATACGACGCGCCGTCGACCCGGGCCTGGTCCTTACCGGACGGTGAGCTACCCATTGCTCACCGTCCGCAAGCCCGCGCCTACGGTGGCCGGAAATCCGCCCGAGATTCCCGACGCCCAGGGCGTCTCCTGCGGCGGCTAGGGGCGAGAGGGCGCAAAATTTGACCAGTAGTCACTGTGCTTTGTCGTTGGATAAAACATCCCTTTTCATAAGGGATAAAGGTATTATGTCTAGATGATGGGCGGTATCCTTATATCACCTATATATCTGCTTAAGGCGCTTGTGGCTAAGTCATAACAGCCGCACGGGTCAATCGATCAGGTAAAGCTACGCTTGCCGGAGTTGGTCCGTAGATGAGTGACCATTTTTACATACCAAGACACCTCCGTGACTTGCAAAGCACGTTAAGCCGTTGGTCCCGGCTGTCATTCGTAAATCTATAGAGGCATGAGGAACAGGGTGTAAAGTTCACTCATCCTCCATAGAAAAGGGAGGATCCTCCGACCAGACGGGTGTCGTGTCTGGTGGGTACTGCCCGACGGTTTTGTCGGGATGTTGTATATATGCTAGTTGTGCGGTAAACTCTGCTTGCGCGATGCAGGATTTGTCGGCCTTGCATACTTTGCTCCAGTGAACTTTCGAACTGGCGTACATCGAGATCCCGTACTTTAGAACTAACATACGTCGACAATTCAAACTTCGACATTCAGTAGCGCAGTCAGGAAATGTATGTTAAACTAAAACGCATACAAATCAATTCTATATGTGAATATTTAAGTATTGTTGTAAAATACTTCATGAAATAAATTCAGGTAGTGTCCATCTAAAGCATAAAAAAAAAATATTACTCTAAAAAAACTTAAGATATTTTCTATAATTCTATCTGTGATTTTTTTTTCAAATATTCATATTTTTGTTACTAAAAATAAATATTCCCTATGAGACCGAACGGCGGCGGTGCGGCGTGAGCGCGACGTGCATTTGTATGGCCAAGGTCAACTGCGATTACACGACCCTTAAGGAAGCGCTAAGGTAATTGCAAAAACATAAGAAAATTTGAATGTCGCGGGCTACCGCTGTGGCATCCCCCATAAATAGTTTCAACCTAAGTTAAAATTTTGTGTAAATTGTTCTCAAAAGTCAAATAAAGTATATATGTATCTAACATAACATTACGCCTTGTTTCCCCGAAGGGTTGGGCAGAGGTGTACCTGTAAGACACCCACATTTCGCCAGTTATATTTTTAAGTCCATGTAATAGGGTAGGTTTTTTAATTTCCATGTAATAGGGGGCGAACCTATTGCCATCAACCGGGCACAAATCCAGACTCCGGGCTGCTACTGAGAAATTCCAGATAGAAAAACCCAATATCACTTTACCCGACCCGGGAATCGAACCCAGGACCTCATGCTCAGTAGTAGCGCTTGCGACCACTAGACCAACGAGGCAGTATATATGTATCTATGTATTACTATTTATTATTTTATGTTGCACCTGCCATGTTTTGTTTCTGAATTACCCTAAGGTTTACAGGTAGAAAATGCCTCTGGTATTAAGTCCGCCTTTGTATAGTATTTTTACAAAAATACAAAGAATCCTAACTAATATTATGAATACGAAATTGAGTTTGCTTGATAGTTACGCTTTCACGCAGGAACAGATCGTTATGAAATTTAGGCAGATAGGTAGCCTGGGACCAGAAGGACATAGGCTACTTTTAATCCTTAATCAGCTAGTAAATTAATAAAGCAATTACGATGTCGAGTATATATACAAAAAATAAACTATGCTAAATTGCTGTTCTATTTTAAATTGGATCTAATAATAAGATTTACATTGTGATCACGATCACGTTTAATTATGATTAAATACGCGCAGCAGAGGGTTAAAGTCAATGGCAATTAAATTGCCATCGACTTTAACCCTCTACTTTGTTTGTTGTAGAATTTTGTGTTGCTTAAGTTAGGCATTTCTAAATAGGCTTGGGTCAAGTTTAATTTAGTGGAGTACAGCGTCGTTGGTTCAGTGGTCGGAAGCATGGCTGCTGAGGTTCTGTGTTCGAAGACCAGGTAGGACAAAGTGATATTGGGTTTGCCATTACAAATTTTCATTCTTACCATAGTATTTGTGCCCGTTTAATGGATTGCTCTTGAGAAAAAACTGGCAAAATGTCGGTGTAGGTACCAACTACATACGACTTTGCCAGTTTTTAGAAGTGTGTAGACACATTTCCTTCGTATCTTGCCAAAAAATGTTGCGTAATGTTTAGTGGAGTTAAAAATTTGAACTGAAATGATGACTTGGTCGTTCCCGTACCAGTTCAAAGATATCGCTTTATTTAACCTATTGACCGCTTGGTTTTTTTTTTCAATTGCCGTGGCCCCCAGCGCCCAGCTCATATATCGGGTCGTGCAAAGAAATATTAGACAAAAAACGAAATAGCTTCCCAGTCGTATAAATACGACTGAGGCGGCACGGACACGAAAACAATTGTCGTTTTTATCCGACTGGGGCGGTCAATAGGTTAATAGTCATTGGGCTTACTGCTATAAGTACTTACTATGCACCGTAAATGGATTAGTGAGTTTAAAACTGTTATTAGCAAACGAGAAAACACTACTGTCCATCCTCTTAAAAGGATTATCATTAGGAACAACCCCCGTGACTGAAAAAGGGTGTTCCGTTCTTTGTTGTAATAACCAACTTTGCAATACAATCATCCTACATTAGAAATGTAATATTTCAATTCTACCTAAGTACATTTTGGACTAATTTCAGTTCCTGTGACTTTGTTCCTAGATGTCGCCACTGTCGTCTGTCCTGCTCATTCAACTGTCACTGTAATCAGCTTTACTTTTCAAACGAGTTTAAAATAAACTCGATTTGACTTCGACTTCCTACTGTGACTTTTGGCGCAACACTTACTTTTTACTATTTTGGTCCTCTTTGTAGCAGGGTGCAATGTTATTTTCATGATAAATGAGTTGAAAATTGAATCAGACTTTTTTTAAATGCATCATTCTTCTTTGTATTCTCGCTAGAAATAATTTATGCTGTTTTTGAGTAGGTATTTATCTTATATATTTTGCGTCGTTGTGATGGCAAGCGCTACTACTGAGCGCGAGGTCCTAGATTCAAGTCCATCAGGAATTTCTCAATAGCAGTCCGAATTCTGGATTCGAGCCCGGTTAATGGCAATAGGCTCGGCCCTAATACATGGGACACCTAACTGGCAAAATGTGGGTATACATATAAATTATTTAACATGTTCTCAAACCCAAAATAATTTTCCATCTTTCAGAAACCAATCCCCTAACCACTGCGTTTTACGACTCAATCAAAGTTAAACATTTTGAAGGGAAGCTGTTTAAGTTCGTAAGCTAATTGGTAGAGTAAGCGACAGAGGTTACCGCTTATAATCAGTTGGACCAACTGCCAGTCATAACATCATGCCAGTATTCTACGAAAGGGTAGGCAGTAGAGTATTGTACACCCACATTTAGCCAGTTATGTTTCAGTCCCAAATACTAGGCCACAAGCAAGTATTTTACCGAGCAAAAATCCAGACTCCAGAAGGATGCTACTGAGAAATTATTGTTGGGAAAACTCGATACTATAAGTATTATCGAGTTTTCCCAACAGGAATTTTTAATTCAACACGGAGATTGAACCCAGGATCCCATGCTCAGCTCTTACAACATAAAATTAAGTACTTAATTTTTTTTCATGGGCCCCCTTTATATATTTATTATTTATTTATGGGTATATACTTTATTCTACAGCAACAAATACATAACAAAAAATAAATCAAACACTACAAAATATACAATGGGCGGCTTTATCGCTTTCTGCGATCCCTTCCAGGCAACCATGGAATGGACAGTGATTTCCCCGGACACAAAGTGGGGCTGTCGTTGGTGCAAAAAATAAATACAATATACAAGAATTGATACACAGATATATACATATCCAAAATAAGATATACATAAATATATACATAAAGCAACGAAAATAACTGAAGACTATAGATAATTACAGTTACGAGAACAAGATCACAACGACGAGTAATGTTCCTTTACGAGTCTTTTAAACACGAGTAACGACTACGCACGTATTAATTGAACTGGCAATGACCCCCCCCCCCCTCCCCCATGATGAAACATTTCTCCGACATTCGTTTCACCGTTGAACGGTTCACCGACAGAACGATTCACTTTTAACTTTTTCACCGACAGAACGTTTCAACGGCGACGATTCGCCGACAGAACCTTTCATATAGCGAAGTATAATTTTTGGTTAGGTTAGGTTAGAACAGTGACCATTAACGGACCATTAACCAGATCCCCTCAATTACTCTCGTCGAATGTGCCGCATATGAAAGGTTCTGTCGGCGAATCGTTCGCCGTTGAAACGTTCTATCGGTGAAAAAATGAAAAGTGAATCGTTCTGTTGGTGAACCGTTCAACGGCGAAATGAAGTCGGAGAAATGTTTCAGAATCATTTGATTTGACCCTGAATAGGTAGATAGTTGATCTGATTTGAGGAGTGTGTGGAGTGTGTTAAAAAAAAAAAACGAGGTGTCTTACAGTTGTCACATATGATGTGTAACATCTGACATCTCACCTTGGTAATAAGCAACTGAACAGCGACAGAAATTAACCTCAAAATTGAATAAAGCCAAATACTGAAATATTTATTCGAATAATTATTCATTACTATTAAAATTCAGTTGATTGGGGGCCTGAAGGACCGCGGGGGAATAGGGTTAAGTTATGAGCTGAATGTAAATTGGTCTTAAATGGAATTCTATTTTTATTCTTGGGTTAAAAATATTGAGCACCGTGCAACAGACACAATTAACATCTATAAAAAAATGAGCAAGCCTTACAGTAGTCGCATATGATGTATAAAATCTGACATCTCACCTTGGTAAAAAGCAACTGAGCAGCGACAGAAATTAACCTCAAAATTTATAAAAAGCTAAATACTTAAATAATGATTCATTACTAGTGGTCGCCCCCTGGTCGAAATTCGATCCCCGCTACTTACAATCTATATCATTATCTTCATTTCAGCCGAAAGACGTCCACTGCTGGACATAGGCCTCCCTCAAGAACCACAAAGTCATCGGTCCACCTTGTAGGACGCCTTCCAGCGCTACGTCTTCCGGTACGCGGTCGCCACTCCAGAACCTTTCGGCCCCATCGGCCATCTGTTCTGCGAGCAATGTGCCCTGCCCACTGCCACTTAAGTTTGGCAATTCTTCGGGCTATGTTGGTAACCTTGGTTCGCCTGCGAATCGCCTAATTTCTGATTCGATCACAATCTATATAGTACTCAGTAATTCCATGCTATTAAAAAGTACTTACTTATTCCATGCTCAAGCTGTCACTTCTTGTTAGACTCTTCCACAGAAAGCGAGAGAAAAAGATTTTACACATCAAAAATGTTTATGTTATTCCACAGACAGCTCTGTTATGATAAGCATTTACCATTACCATTATCTATTCATTGGGGTTGACACAATATATCCTTTTCTCCCATACATCTACTATATCAGGCGTCATCTCAGTGTTTACTTCCTTCTCAGCCATATCATTTCTCACACAGTCCATAGGTTCATATTTTCTAAACATTATAAAGAAAGAAATATTGTTTATTCTGCACAAACAAAACGCACATTACAAAAAATTACGTAAAATACACACATATACAAAGTAGCTAAAAGCCTCGTAATTAACCCATATAAGTTTGACAATCCTGTCGATTACGTAATATTTACTCTGTGTTGCGACACTGGCAGATGACAACATACAATCAAAACAAAAACAAAAAGCCGATTGCAGAGTGGGGAAATATTCAGAGTTATATGTACATAATAAAGAGTATTCTATTCTAAGTACATATCATCATAGGATAAGACTGATGATCGAGCGATGCGACTTGCGACGCTACTTGCGGCAAGCGACGCGAGCGCGTCTTCTTAGAGGGTTTGGTTTCCGCACTTAGTCCTTCAGGTGGACCATTGTGGTGGTTATTCCAACCAGCCCACCTCCCTCCAGAAGTTGATTACATCTCCTGGTCTGTTTAGAACCTCTGTGTATGACTTAGGTGACCCGAGGGTTTCTGTTCTTAGGTGGTGACGCCCGTGCATTCAAAGAGCTCATACGCAACGGTTTCCTCCGCCTCCATGCAAGCCCCGCACAGAGGCCTGCCGTTATGCCTATTGTGTGGAAGTGTTTGTTTAGCGAACAGTGTCCCGTGATGGTCTCCGTCAACAGGCGCAGGCCGGTCCTGTCCAGGCGTAGTAAGCGCCTGGTTAACTTACTATTCAAGGATGGCACAGCTTCCTTGGACTGTCTGCACCCCGGTGCCGAGGAGTAACACTAGCATGGGTTTTGTTTTAACAGTTCAACAACATTAATTGCGTTATTTACATTGCTGAGCAGACGAATTTGTCGAAATTAAGAAGTAATGAATTAGCAGTATACTTCAAAACCATTCACAATAGTGTGACGCAATTAGGGTGAAGGTGATGGTTGAAGAACATCAATGGAAATGAGCGACCCAGAACAGATAGTTGTACATGTGGCGGCATCTACATCGCCACATGCGAACTACGCATCGCACTGACGTCTCGCAAAATCCTGCATCGCGCAAGCAGAGTTTTCGGCGCAACCAGCATATGTACAACATCCAAACATCAACCGTCCGGCAGTTGACCACCAGACACGACACCCGTCTGATCGGATGATCCTCTCTTTTCTATGGAGGATGAGTGAACTTTACACCCTGTTCCTCATGCCTCTATATACAAATCAATGGACCAGAGACAATTGGCACTTGCTTTCAAAGTGTTCGTTACTTCTACAAAGACTTTCAGCAGGATTGACATAAGCTTTTGGGTATTATGTTTGAATCCAATACATTTTTAGGGTTCCGTACCCGAAGGTTGACTAACAGAACCCTATTCCGCCCATCGCTCCGCATGCCGCGCTCTTTTTTTTTTGGTGGGAAATTACCAATTAACTTCTCCCGCTCTGGGCGGAGCGGGAGGGTGTGTTAGACTCATACTGGCTAAAATCCACCCTTGTTTCTTCCGTTGCCTGTGTTGCCGTTGACCCGCGCCTGGTCCTTATCGGTCAGACGGTGAGCTACCCATTGCTCACCGTCCGTAAGCCCGCGCCTACGGTGGCCGGAAATCCGTCTTGGCATGCTCTAAACATGCTTTCATTTGCTTTCTCCGCATTCGCTGTCGCAAGTCGCTTGTCGCTTGAGCGTATAGGTCGTGGCCACGGGGTTAGATCGATCGGTCATCAAACTCGTATTTAGCCTATTCTGGGTTCATTGATAGTCCGGTAGCATAATTATAATGCATCCTCAGGTAGCAACACGTACTCACCAACCCACAAAACTTGCAGTGATTACGTCACGTTGGTCCACGTAGAATGGAGTTCAGGAACTCCATTACAAGTGTGATATTGTTACTAGCAGTCTGTAGTTCACGATTACCTACATTGTATCAAAATCGTGTTCGTTTTAAAGTTTTTGAAGTTCACGATTTGGGAATTAAAGTGTGATGTAGTTTGTCTTTTTAAGGTTCTGTAGTCAACAAGAAATCCTTATAATTTCGCCATATCCGTCTGTCTATCTGTCTGTCCCCGGCTTAGCTCAGAGACTATTAGTACTAGGAAGCTGTAATTTGGCATGGGCTTACAAATTAATCACGCCAACAAAGTGCTGAAATAAAATCTTGATATTTAAAAAAAAAGTAAAGTGGAGATAATTTTTTCTCGTCTATCCCACGGTGTGGGCCGTTCACAAATATTGCAGGACTGGGGACACCATTTTTCAATTCAGGGATCCGTTTGCGTAATATTAAGATTTAAAGTGCAAATTTTTGTTAGAGTCAAGTGTCCCCGCCCCCTGCCAGCTAAATGGTTGTTTTTGGATATGTGAAAAAAATCAAGTCAGTAGTATATGTAACGAGATTAAAAGGAAAACTATCACAGCTAAGTAGGCTTTACAAGTTAACGAGTAATAGTCGACCAACTTGAATTCGCAGTTGGAGAATTGACCGTGACGTATAAAAATGTATGGGAGAACATGTTTTTTAACTAAAATGCTAAGTTTGTTTTTGGTATAAATTCATCCCAACTACGGAACCCTTCATTGTGCGTGGTCGGACAAACACAGAGCCAGTTTTTTGTTTAAAATTTGATTAAAAGTCTGGATTGTGTTCGTTCTGAATAAATTATACAAGCTATTTAAAGTCTGGATTGTGTTCGTTCTGAATAAATTTTACAAGCTATTTTTACAAGCTTTTTAAAGTCTGGATTGTGTTCGTTCTGAATAAATTTTACAAGCTATTTCGCAGTCATCCTGTGATTCTGACAAATTGAGATTATACTTGGATGTTAGGTAACACTGTCTATCTACCCATGCGTTAATAAGACTTTAATATTTGCCCAGAAAGCACACTATGGTGATGCGAAAACATGCTCGTTTATTCTTGAATAATCAAATTTTTAATTATCAATTAGTAATTTATTGAGATAATCAATGTCATAATTATTTTGAAAATATCTACATCATTTAAAAACTAAAAAACTAAAAATAATAATAATAATAATATGTACAATTATATAAAAAGGGAGGGCAAAATATCACAGGGCGTCAAAAAATTCGTCCGCATCGTTGTCAACAGGAAAAGTGCCCAAAAGGCTGGCAGCATTACCACGTTGTATGGCAATGCTGATTCTTTGGCCAAAAAATAGATCAGCCCTCAGGTCACGTGAGGAGTCGACCAACCGCTTTGCGATGTCTCTAAAAACTAAGTGGGCACTCGGACCCCATGGCCCTAGTGTTTCAACCCCAAACGGCTCGAACATATAAGTCTCAATAAGATTTGAGTACTTGCGCCGTTTGAGGTTTTCCGCACCTGCCGCAGCCGCCCCAGCACAGCCCGCCGTGCTAGGAAGATGGGATGGCGCAAGGTTGTCGACACACGTTGCATCCCACACCAAAGGCCTACCTACCTTCCTTTCAATTAGTTCAGTTATTTTTAATGTATTTTTAATTTTTTAATGCGAAATGGGTCTGCTCTTGAGCTCGATCTAAAATATCTCGATCTATAAAAGTAGCTTTTGCATCAGTTGCCATGATAAAAATAATTGTAACTCGCTACTATTAAATTGCAAGATGTTGATTTAATGAAACGCAATTTACTGTGTTCTACCAATTTATGTAAATTACCATGTAAATTATATTACAATTATATTTCATAAATTACGATAAAAAAAATTGCTAAGATTGATTAGTACGGTCAAATATTGATACAGTCCAAAAACACAAAACACAAATACAAAAAAAAAAATACAAAAAATATTTAGACTTTTATCTCTTTGTTAAAATACTTTCATTCATAACCACTGAAAGTTTATTTGATCACTTCTTCATAAAGCTACCATAAATTCACAAAATCAAAATGTAATAAACCATCCAAGTCTAAGTTCACGAAACGGTTGGGTCACAGGCATTGTCAAAGTTGCCCTAACAATCAGATAGCTACATAATTTATACGCTGCCCTACCGACACCGACATTGGTACTTATTGGTACTTTGTGGCACTTGGACATTCACCAATGAAATGCCGGAATAGATTTTCATTGGTGATTCGTAGGAGGTTATTTTTAAAAGGTAGGGAAATCAGATAAGATAAGACAAGTTTTAATTTGACATAAATTTGGTATAGAGTTGTTACAGTCTGGTTTTTATATAATATCTAATTTAATGTTTAATTAATTTATAATTTAATTTAATTATGAATTTATTTCAGACAGGTTTAGTCCATAGTTTAACATACATTAAAATTATAAAACTAGTTTAAAAACAGATACAAACCTAAAATAAAATTATGATTACTTAATCAAATTTAAATATTCAACAACTCATAATTCTTTATTAATTAAAATTATAAAAATATAAAAATACTAATGTCCACGTGTTTTATAAAGAATATTGTATCAATTGCATGCAAAATAATTTAAAAAACGAGTTATTAGTTTTTTTTCAAACTCTTGGTTATCTTATGACCAAAAAAGTACATATTCTTCACATTCATAATGAACATTGCACAGCCAGCACATAAACTGTCAAATTTTCTCATTCGATTATGAACTTAACCATAAACATTAGGTTTAAAATCATTTGGAGAAATTTGACAGTTAGTGGTAACTTGATGAGCTGGAGATAAATTAATTGTTAAGCAAATTGACTACCAACGTACTTGTGTGAAAATTCAAATCACAAGTGTCAGTCTTTTCATTGACAGTTGTTTGAATTCGCTATAAAAGTGCAAATTAACTTCGTTGTGTAAGTAATCAATTTGTTTTCTCTGACTGGCGCGTTATTACAAGGTCTAAAAAGCCTATGATGAGCTTATTTAGAAGACAAAAGAAAAATAAGTAATACTTACCTTTAACAGCGTTCTTTTAACCGATTAATAGAGCAGTTAGCGGCGAAAGTTAAAAGATAAAGTATCAAAGTGGTAGTTAATTTTAAACTTGGATTGTGTTTGTTTTTACAAGTTTTATTTAATTTAGCCTTTGATACAACTTTACTTTTTTTTAATAAGAGCATTTAAAGTAAAAGGAGAGAGAGGCAAAAAATATATTTTAAGAATTATTTAACGAAGCATATTTGGGACACGGCTCTTTGACATTCACTGGTATTAAGGAAGTACGATATTAACATCATCTTATTTTGTTCGGAAAAGGCTTGATTCTAGACAGATTTAACCTATAATGTAATTTCTTTAATAAAGCTGTAATAACAACACTCGTTAATTACCTATCATCCCTCAGCCTCGCTTGTTAAAAGACGGTGCAATCTAGTAGACAACCGTCACTTCCACCTAAAATCTTGTGGGAAAAAAAAAACAGTAACTGCTTTCCTCCAAAACCTACATTATGAAGGTACTGAAGAGTTACTTACCTCAATGGTGTAAGGTAGCAGCGCCTGATGTTGTTAATTCCTTCTTGGCGAAATCCAAACAACACACACACACTGCTAACTCCATACACGCACGACCAATCACACATCACACACACAAACACACCCCTCTATCTCTTCACACATACACGTACTCACACTTCTATGTACAAATACTAACATACCTATTAAATCCTTAACTCTCTAAGTTGAGTGAATCAATTACCGCATCAAAAAAAAAAAAACTTTTTTTGTTTGTTTTTGAGTCTTAAAATCTTGTTCATGCCATGATATTGTATAGTATTCATGGTCGGTGTACAAGTACATAACAATATAAATGTGAATGGCGAAGATCTTGGTATCCTGAAATACAGACCTCGAGCCTAGTATAGGCATCAGTCTCCCACAATATTAAATAACAAATATGTATTTATACAACTGTGATTACTTTGTTTTTTTTTGTCATATTGTGGCGAGAGAAAAACGATTTTTATTATTATTTTATTATTATCTGTCTAGCCTTTTTTCAACTATGTAGTGGTCGGCTTTCGATCTTACCTGATGCAGATGAATAACAGTATTTTACATGGAACAACTGCCTGTCTGACCTCCACAACCCAGTTACTGAGTAACACCCCTTGGTAAAACTGGTTGTCATCAGCCTTTTGGGCTTCTGACTACCCGTAACGACTGTCAAAGATGTAAGAATGACAGCAGGGGCTGCAGTCTCGACAAAGCGATCGCTTTACAACCGAATTCTGTCGCAAATTCCCAATTGCTTGACAAGCACGAAAAAATCACGTGCTTGTCAAGCAATTTTGACTGTCCAGGGAACCCATTAGGACTTTCCGTCAAGTACGTTCCGTCTTTTACCTGCCAGACTACCCACGTCCTGTCGGGGTCGCGGGAAGGTACTAATGGAGGCCCCTGGCAATACAGGCAACAGGAAGGAATACGGGTGGGTTTTAGTCAGTAAGAGTCTGACACACCCCCTCGCTCCGCCCAGAGCGGGAGAAGTTTATTTGATGATTTCCCATCCCATACAAAAAAAAAAAGACTACCTACGGGTTTTTTTCGTGCTTGAATTTTGACCATCTAGGGACCGCATTAGGACTTTGCGACCGAATTCGGTCTTAAAGCGATCGTTATCTATGTCGAGACTGCAGCCCCTGGCATCAACGGCTTATCGTGCTTCCCGGATACCCTCTCCGTGCCTCTTGGTATGTAGTGGATGGTCCCCCATCCACGTACCGACACGATACGATATCTCACTTCTAATTTTGTGGTTAATGTTGAAAAACCAAAGGGCAAAATAAACTTGCCGCTACATCAAATTAAACCTACATTTAATGTAATTTAAAACATAACGTTTTTTTCTTAATTACGCATGGTATTCATTACTTGTGTGTTTTGTATCAATTAAAATCGTTTTCTATATATAGTTAATAACATATCGGCTTTCATGTATAATTATTTTCCGTTTTTTTGTGCAGCTTACAGGTAGATACTTCTGTGAATTTCACTGTGAAAATGTCTAGGATAAAAACATAGTAACTTCAATCTTCAATAGGGTCTTACACCCATTTTTAAAAAGTGTCTTAATTAAATTCTATAGTGCTAATATGCCCCAAAAAAAAAAATCACAAAATTTTTATTCAATCGACAAGTGCATTTGATAAATGCATTTTAAAATTATACATTTTCAAATTTCGCGCGTAGTTTTACGAAAACGCTGGACGCACTGGACGCCATGTTGCTCTGTGGCCATGACGTCACTTGGCTAGTAAACAAATGCGCTGATCTATTATCTAACTATCAGTTGACAGTTGACACGTTTTAGTTTACTTAGCGGTATGACGTAATAACATGGCGGCTACTATTACATGGTGTTTTTTAACAGATTAGAAAAACTGAAAACGTTGAATTGAATTTTAAAATGTATTTTGTTATTTTATGAACTAAAAGTAACATTTTCCGACTCCTTTTTGCCTAAACTATCTCAATAATCTATTTATAGATTTTTTCTTGTATATAATAAAATACCCTATTATGAAATGAAATGATTTTATTTCTGTAAGTAGGTTTGTACAAACACTTTTACACGTCAATCATATTTAAAAACTGGACAAGAGACCACGCACAATGAAGGGTCCCGTAGTTGGAATTACTTGAGATGAATTTATTCCAAAAACAAACTATGTTCAGTTTGTTTTTGGTACTTGAAAAAAATGGCCTCCCATACATCGATATACGTCACGATCAATTTTCTAAATGCAAATTTAAGTTGGTCGTTTTGACTTTGATTACTCGTTAACTTGCAAAGCCTACTTAGCTGTGAGAGTTTTCCTTTTATTTTTTTTTATATATACTACTGCCATGAATTTTTTCACATCTCATGTCATGAGGCACTTGACTCTAACAAAAATTAGCACTTTAATGCTTAATATTACGCAAGCGGATCCTTGAATCGAAAGGGTTTACAAAATCGCAATATTTTTAAACGGCCTATCCAACGATACCCAACACCACGGAGTAGACAAGAAAAAAAATATCATCCCCACATTACGTGCTAGGGAGGTACTCTAAAAAAAATGTTTTTCAAAATTTTATTTTAGCACTTTATCGGCATGATTAATATGTATACCTATGCCAAATTACAGCTTTCTAGTACCTTCCCTGTTTCGGGTTCCTTGTTTACTACGGAACGCAAAAAAAGATGAGGTCGGCGTTTCCTATCTGACTACTCTGAGAAGAAAGGCCGAAACAAGCTCAGAGGTCACAGTCTCTTTTAAAGTCCAGACATAATTTTGTTAAGATCATGTGAAGACCATGTAGATTGGTGTCTGAAATGGTCTTTTGAGGAAAAAACACACAGATTGTTTAATATTTTTAATCATTATATAAGCACCCAAAAGTGCATATTTGTATCCAGCAGTAGAAAACTGGGTTGAAATGATGAAGCTTTACAAACCTTCACACAATCTGCCTCGGTGGTGTAGTGGTCGCAAGCGCTACTGCTGAGCAAGAGGTCCTGGGTCCGATTCCCCGGTCGGGCAAAGGGTTTTTCTGTCTGGAATTTCGCAGTAGCAGCCCGGAGTCTGGATTTGTGCCCGGTTGATGGCAATAGGATCGCCCTCTATTACATGATATAACTGGCGAAATGTGGGTGTACTATATAGAGTACACCTCATGTGGGTGTACTATAGAGTACACCTCTGCCCAACCCTTCGGGATAACAAGGCGTGATGTTATTTATAATCAGCCTAGAACGTTCCCGCTGCTGGGACACATGCCTCTTTGAAAGAGGGAGTGGGCTGTAATCCACCACGCGCGGGTACAGAGTGGGTTGGAGGACGTCATATGTCTTCGATTTTTTTGATTCTAGGACTAAGGTGGTGTGTGCGTGACTAGAAGTAACTTGACTCATTATTACCGGTGAATCTTCCACGACTGCAGGCTTAGAATGACGCTTTCTATTTCTTCCACGCCTGCAGGCTTAGAATGACGCTTTCTATTTCTTCCACGCCTGCAGGCTTAGAATGACGCTTTCTATTTCTTCCACGCCTGCAGGCTTAGAATGACGCTTTTTATTCCTTTCACGCCTGCAGGCTTAGAAGGACGCTTTCTATTTCTACTCTACTGTAGAATAGAAATCGCTTGTCTACATTTCTCGGTAGAAAACTGTCAACTGTCAACGCGGAAACGTCTTTTTTGTCTACTCATCCGTCGATAAAACGCTTCTCTACGGTTCTCGGGCTAAGCCTGCTGAATATCTCAACCGATCGTCTACCAGCAGGCTTAGCACGAGCACCGGTTTGTCTACGGAAGAATAGACGTGTAGAAAGTACGACGGCAGCAAGTAGAAAGAGTCAACTGCACTTTTTACGAAAATCACTCTTTTACATAATTCGACTCAGAATTCTTTGTTTTGTCATACGATTTTTTTCTGTTTGATTCTCAATTTTTACTGATATTAAGTCACGTATATAAAGACACCTATATCAAATTTTCTCTAAGTGTCGAAGTACCGTATTCTGGAACAAAAATATTTGATTAATATTGGCCTTAACCATTTCCTTGGTAATGCCCTATTAACTAAATGATGTAAAATAAGAGAAGATAGCTTTGTCTTCTATTAATTGTCACAGTTTTGCGTTCAAAACGCTCTCCTGTAAAATCAGGATTTTGTAGATAACCGTATATACCTTGTGGCCGACGAGTAGAAAAATGCAAATTGTGTTCACTACCTTAGACAACTGTCAGTTGTCAGTGTGATTTTGAAAGTTTGGGATAGAAAACTTTCTTCTGAAATAGTCTACATAAAAAAGGACCTAGACAAAGATTAGGCATTAGAAACGAAAGACAAAATGACAGATTGCAGAAGGATTTCTACGGATGATCACTTTGGATAGAAAGAGCTCTGTCTATTCTTCGTAGAAATAGAAAGCGTCATGCTAAGCCTGCAGCAAATGGTTAGTTTGTCAAACAGCGACGAAAATATCCTACCATTTACCATTATTTTTTTGCAACGACTACCTACGTGTGAAACTAATTCGAGTTGGTTGTCCAACTTGCTCTTTGTTCAACATTTAGTGGCAGTTCCACCATAGTACAATTAACAATGGGCTACATACGTACCCCAAGTTTATAGATACCTACAATTGTACACCATACTGTTAATTCCCAAGGAAGCGAATAATGTTGTACACCCACATTTCGCTGATTGTGAATGGGATCCCTTGTAATTGTAGGCAAGTCTGGACCATTTACTGTAGAGCATTCCTTCTCAAAAGTGAGGCCTAGACTGAGGAAAAAAACGGGAGAATACGTATTTGGTAATTAACAGGTCGGTAGCCTAGCTAGAGTATCGGGTAGACCATTACGACGCGACGTTCGATATTTTTATCTCACGAAGCGACGCGCGTATTACTTGGGTTTACCAAGACACATAGACAAGTAAACCTTGTCGTTATAAGACTACTGAAGTATAGCGCTACAAGGTTATTGTGTCGCGTGGCCAAAATTTGTACTAAAGCCGCCATCTTGTTTTTTGAATACATTTCAAGTGACATTTTCACAAAACGATTGCGCAAGTGAATAACAGCGCCCCCCCCTTTTTTTTGGGTGAGAAATTATCAAATGACTTCTCTCGCTCTGGGTGGAACTCCCAGGGCGTGTCAGACTCTTCATCATCATCATCATCATTTCAGCCGAAAGACGTCCACTGCTGGACATATACCTCCCCAAGCACCGCCGCATTCAGCGGATTCCTACGGCCTTCACAAGGTCATCGGTCCACCTTGTAGGAGGCCTTCCAACGCTACGTCTTCCGGTACGCGGTCGCCATTCCAGAACCTTTCGGCCCCATCGGCCATCTGTTCTGCGAGCAATGTGCCCTGCCCACTGCCACTTAAGTTTGGCAATTCTTCGGGCTATGTCGGAGATCTTGGTTCGGCTGCGGATCTCTTAATTTCTGATTCGATCACGTAGGGAAACTCCAAGCATAGCCCTCTCCATTGCCCTTTGAGTGACTTTTAGCTTTTGGCCCATAAGGCCCATTGTAAGCGACCACAGTTACACCATTACACCATTTACAGTTACACCATTTATCAGTCAGACTCTTACTGACTTATTAATTATTTTAATTCTGTAAGTATGTTTCTACAAACACTTTTAAACATCAATCATATTTTTTTAAACTAGATGAGGTCGGCGTTTCCTATCTGACTACTCTGAGAAGAAAGGCCGAAACAAACTCAGAGGTCACAGTCTCTTTTAAAGTCCAGACGTAATCTTGGTCAGATCATGTGAAGACCATGTCGATTGGTGTCTGAAATGGTCTTTTGATGAAAGAACTACACAGATTGAATGGACATGTCCAGAAACCCACCCGTGTTCCTTCCGTTGCCTGTGCGTTGCCAGAGCCCACTGTATCCCTTTCGGACTTTCCCGCGACACAGAGGCCAAAAATATCCATTTTGTCAAGGTATCAAATATCAAATATCCTTTGATCCGTTCAAAAAAATTCTCCTCAAATAAGTAGCCTATTGTCATGATATGTCATATAAATGTGTTTTATGGTAATATTCCTAAAGCAATTCTTAAATTAGAATATGTAGGCCTCATTATTAATATAATCGAAAGCGTAACATTTAAATCATTTATAAAAATGTCGATTGTCTAGAGATTCCTATTGTATATCAGGAGCCGTGGCCTTTGTGTCTGTTTTATAAAATGCTATGTTATAATTCGGATATGAAGTGTTTATTTTGACATCTAGACTTTTATTCTTATTCAATGCCGATATTTAACCCACGTAGTAAACCGACAATTGGGGCAATCTTCATGAAAAATGTCCTTTGTCAATGATAAATATATCATTGACAAAGGACATTTTTCATGAAGATTTTATAAGTTGCGTCAAGTTTTGCTGACATCAAGGGGCCTAAAAACGCCTACTGCATAACAGACATTAAAATTACGTAATGATTACTACAATATAATCGTAGCTTATTGTGTAACATTGACACAGACTGAGACCGAGATCTATAAACGTTACTTAGCTTACACTTTGACTTAGACATGTAAATTCACTTGTTGTTTGAGACTTGTGCAACATTGACAGGAATAACGCTTAGCCAAAGTACGTGCTAATTAGCGTTTATAGATCTCGGCCTAACTGCCTACTTGAAAGTGCTTCTGCTTTTAAAAAGAAGAGCATGGAGACTACACGATGCCCCAGATATATAGTTACAATTAAAATGTCAGATAATATAGGTGTAATTTCCCCACTATCCTTATCATCATATCAGAACAGAGCTTTTTAGGGATCCGTACCAGGAGGGTGCCAAACAGAACCCTATTACTAAGCCTCTGCTGTCTGTCCGTCCGTCTGTCTGTCAGCAGGCTGTATCTCATGAACCGTAATAGGTAGACTGTTGAATTACTCACAGATTGTGTACTTCTATTGCAGCTATAACAACAAATAATAAAAATAGGCTAAAGTTAAAAATTTAAACGACATACAAGAAACGTGTTTTTTACTAAAGTAGCTATTTGAAAAAAATATGCTGTGTTAAATATTGTATGGTGGTACGGAACCCTTCGTGTGCGAGTCCGACTCGCACTTGGGCGGATTTTTAGTTACTTTAAGAACTCCATTGGCATTTTATTGCAGAACTTTCTAGAAAATCTATAAGTACGTAACTAACTAGTACCAGGGTAGGGATAAGGGAAGCATGGCTCAGAAGGGACGAGGCCTGTACGTAGCAGTGTGTGAAAAAACGCTGTCAATAATGATGGTGATGAATAACAGAGAACATGTTTTCAACTACAATGTTAGGTTTAAACACAACACTTTGTTGGTTTTAAACGGAGTTTTATAAGCAATTTTAGCTGCTTTAATTAGAATAATTTGTAACAGGTTATAATTATTAGGACTTGACAAGTACTAGTCGAATCATAGGGTGATATTTCCATTACCGCTTCCGAGGAATTTGTATAAAATTTTCTAGTATTTTAAGACACCACTTTGGAACACTCGTTTATTTACCTAAACTAAAAAGCTTTTGGAAGCAGCCACACCTTTTAGAAAAAAAAAGATCATATTATTCGAAGTACTCTTACATCCATTTTAAATGTGGCATTGGACCGTGCGTGGTTGCCAGCCACACTACCCATTCGTTTTGGTGGGCTCTGCGTCCGCAAAATTTCTAGTGTAAGCCTACCGGCGTTCCTGTCCTCGGTCTACAGCACCGAAAAGTTAACCACAAGAATCTTAGCCCCTTCTTAGGTTGACTCTGAAGTGCCGTGTTTGACCGATGCGGTGAACGCCTGGAAAGTGGCTGAACCGTACGGTTCAGCCCGAGAACCCATCTTCCCAGAGACAGTGGGATGAGCCGTTTTGCAAGTTAGTAGGAACGTCCACCAATACTGCTGAGCGTGCCCGCCTGCTAGCTGTGGGTGAATGGGAGTGGGGCCTGAGGCTTCAGGCGCTACCGTCAACCAACATAGTTGCCATGCTGGGTGACACCACATTCCAGCTCGCTACATGTTTGCGTCTGGGCGCTCCTAGCGGGGCTCCACATCGCTGTCAATGCGGTGAAGGAGTCGACTGCCTTGGACATCATGGCCTATCCTGGAGTAAGAGCGCTGGTCGGATGGCATGGCACGCCAGCATTAACAACATCATCCGGCTTCCATCTGGCCTCTTTCCATCGAAGAGGCCAGACGGAATGACCATAATGCCGTGGAAGTTGGGTAGGCCTTTGGTGTGGGATGCAACCTGTGTCGACACTCTCGCGCCTTTCCATCTTCCTAGCACGGCGGGCTGTGCTGGGGCGGCTGATGCAGGTGCAGAAGACCTCAAACGGCACAAATCATCATCATTATCATCATCATTTCAGCCGAAAAACGTCCGGCGGCACAAATATAACAACCTTATTGGGAGTTATATGTTTGAGCCGTTTGGAGTTGAAACACTAGGGCCTTGGGGTCCGAGTGCTCATCAAGTATTTCGGGACATCGCCAAACGGTTGGTGGAGTCTTCACGTGACCAGAGAGCTGGCCTTTTTTTAGCTCAAAGAATCAATATTGCCATCCAACGTGGAAATGCTGCCAGGTTTTTGAGCACTTTTCCCATTGACAGCGATGCGGACGAATTTTTTGACGCCCAATGAGCTCTTCTGCCTTTTTGTTATTTTTATTATATACTTGTACATCTTGTAGGTATTTTTTTAAATTATTATATGAAATAAATAAATAGTTTTTCTATAAAAAAGAAACAAGCTTTTCCATTCAACTTTGCATTCTCGAGCTATTTTTACTTTGACCTTTTCTCTCGAGTGGCATTGCCACCTACGTCTCAAAGATTACCTATTAATATCCAACTTAAATAGGAAGCGTTGTCATTGATAATGATAAATTATTTTATTTCTGTAAGACTAATTTATTTACATAACCAAATTACAGGATGATTATTAACATTAACTAAATTGAATGAAAACTAAGTTAAGCCTAAAAAAGGCCCTCGGGGCATTGTACCGAGGATGCTGGCGGCATTTCCTCGCTGATTTGCAATGCTGATGCGTTGCGCGAGAAAGCCGACAGCTTTTCGGTCACCAGTTAAATCAACTAGACGTTTCTGTAAGTAGGTTTGTACAAACACTTTTACACGTCAATCATACTTTCTTACTAGACGAGGTCGGCGTTTCCTATCCGAAACAAACTCGAGGTTATAGAGGAAGCGTTGTCATTAGATGGTAATATCAAGGAAATTGTTCGCGCCTGTGAAACGAGCAGTCATACAGTTCAGTGCCGATTGTCAATTAGTAGTTTACCGTGTTTGAGTGTTTTGGTGGTCTGGTAGATGTAAATGTAAAAGACAGCTTCTCCGTTTGATCGATATGTTTTTTTTTTTATAGGGAAAGGTTCGCAGTCCGGCGTTTAGTGTATAAAGTATCTCCCAAGTCCAGTAGACGTTTTGTAAACCTTTTTCTAAGATAGAAATAAACATCTTTCTCCATGTCCCATGGCTTTTTTTGTAGCTTAGGAACTATCCTGCCGAGTGCATGTTTAGGATAATACATTCCCTCCGAGTCCAGTTTAATGCACTCCTTTGATATCCTTTAGCCGGACAGCCCATATATATGGGTTGTGGACTGTGACCCAGTTAACAAGATATTTGTTACCACAGATATTTTTTTGTCACTTATTGGTAGGCTTCTTCTGTTAATCTTTTCAACTAAGCTTGTGCTACTTGTGCATTCAAGTCAATAGTGCAACTACCTAATGATGAATGAAATCACAACCTCTTTATGAGCAACAATATGGCCGATAAATCATGGCCGGTCTGAACATAGGCTCCCTGAAAGTTCGCGCATGTTCTCTCGCTCACACTCGCCTCATGTCACCATTTGGTTCCTAAAAACTGTTATTGCGCAGCCTTCTGCGCAAAGTTCGGGCCGGCCATGACTCATCAGCCGTGTTTTACGTTTTTCTTTTTTAAAGTAAGTGATTTGAAAAAAAAAATAGTAGCGATGGACCGATTATGTGTTTTGCCGAACAGCCGATCAGCTATTACGAACTTTTAAAAATCCACTGGCTAGTTCCAGGCAATTCATTACACTGGATGGTTAGATTGCGTATTATGACGTTCCTAATTCTGACCGACTTCACGCTAGGTATTTTGTCTATGGCTTTTTTTTTTTTTGAGGGTGGGAAATCATCAAATAACTTCTCCCGCTCTGGGTGGAGCGGGAGGGTGTGTCAGACTCTTACTGACTAAAACCCACCCGTATTCCTTCCTGTTGCCTGTGTTGCGGGGGCCTCGGTGACCCATAAGTACCTTCCCGCGACCCCGGCAGGCATCGGCCCTAGTGGACCCCTACTTTGTCTATGGCTGGCTTGTAATTCTCTGCCGTTACGTTCAGAAACACAATTAAATATTTATCGGCAAATTACGATTTTATTTAAATCACGTATTTCATGATAAAAATAATAAATAAATCTTAGTATAGTAGGTTAATATATGATCGCAATGTATATTGTGCTGTATAATATAATTAATTCATATCATGTCATGTGTTTGTATATTGTAACACGAGATTATGTTTCCGAACGTACTCCACTCAGCCGTTCAGCGGGAAATTAATTAGATATTATTGTTTCACAAACTGTCTTGTTTTGTTTATTTAATACATACTTCCATTCGTAAGATTGGTCAGTGGGTCATCTTAGGTCCGGAGTATAAACAAAAATATGGTGTAAGTTTTATTGAGTGTCTTTAATTAATATTCAGTTTTTAACATGATTATTCATACAATTTTCAATTATAGTTTAGTGGATGAGAGTTCTCGCCCTCGTCGGCGAGTAACTTATGCTCAGCTGGAAACATTGTGGGAGTTTTAGATTCCCACAAAGAAGTGGCGATTTGGGTAAAGTAAATCTGCCCTAGCATGAGAGTACTCAAAGCGGATGTGGGAATCTATCACTGAGGCCCTCAATTCCTATATCACCAGTGGAGAGTTGGTAGGAGCCAGTAGCATAAAATGATAATGCTAACAATATCTAAAATGACAATAATGTTTAGTTGAAACTTTAAGTTCATAATTATGATATGTTAAGGTCTCATAGTAAAAACAAATACCTTATTCTACACTGATAAATCCGTGGATTTTGTAGGCCCTAACATGTGGGGTCTCAGCTCCTCACAAAGATTCCGTACCACGTCGATGTCGTTGTACGAATTGCGCATCATCCACATCGAACACATTAGATTGATCACGAAGTCGTTTTCTTTTATTCCTTGATTCCCTATTTTATATTCAAATTCGTCACACATGATATTTACTTTTTTTATATAATTAACACTCGAATAATTATTCCAAATAAATCCAAAACAATTCAGTAAAAGCTCCTCTGAAGCAGCGTAAATTAAAAGGATTGTGAGGTTACTTTTTGATAGTTCTACGAGGGCGGCACTGAAAATTTCGGGAATCAAGGAAGTGACACAACATTACTATTTAAAAATGTATTTATTGCTTTTCGAAGTATTGTCCGCGAAATTTGACACATTTTTCCATGCGATGGAACCAATCATTGAAGCAACCATTCCATTCGGAAGTTGGGGTCTCCAAAATGGCCGTTTTGTAGGCGCCCACAGCTTTTTCAGGTGATGAAAATCTCTGTCCACGCAATTTATTCTTTATTTTAGGGAAAGTGTAGAAATCATTAGGGCTTAGGTCGGGGCTGTACGGCGGATGGTCTAATAATTCTATGTTTTCTTGCTCTAAAAACTCTTTTGTTCTGTGCGCGGTGTGAGAACTCGCATTGTCGTGATGGAGGATGATGCTGCGCTTGCAGTTCTCTTTACGGAGTTCAGAAACGACCTGTGGCAAACAAATGCTAGCATACCATTCTGCATTAACCGTTTTTTGTCTCTCAAGAGGAATAGTCGTAACATGGCCGGTTTAGGAGACAAACGTGGCCACCATTTTTTTTGCAACACTCCGTGAACGAACAATTTTTGTTGGCTTTAACTCATTTTCGAACACCCAAACTCGTGACTGGTTTTTTGTTTCGGGTTCGTATGCGTGTAACCAGGATTCGTCACCTGATACGATGTTGTATACAGCATTTGAAGATCCTGCGTGGAATCTTTCGAGAGTTCTGACGCACCAAGTAACGCGAGCCGCTTTTTGCTCTTCACAGAACGAATGCGGTATCCATAGGGAAAACAACTTTTTTACACCTAATTGTTCATGCAAGATTATTTGTATTTGACTCATGCCAATGTCTAAAGTTGCTTGAATTTCGTGGTATGTCACATGTCGATCTTCCTCAATCAGCTTACGCACAGCATCAACGTTTTCTTGGGTGACTGCAGTTTTTGGACGACCTTGACGTGGATCATCACTGAGCTAGACACGTCCACGTTGAAATTCAGCAAACCAGCGATAAACTGTGGTTTTAGATGGGGCTTCATCACTAAATGCAGAAATCATCCGGTCAACACACTGTTTTTGTGTCAAACCACTTCGAAAGTCATAATAAATCATCGCTCTTGAATTTTCTCGAGTCAATTCCATTTTCTCATCGACTAAACAAGTTTGACAAAACCTTGTGACAAGACCAAGAATCTTTTTTAAATAAATAAATGGTATTCGATTATTAAAACAAAGAGTTTTCAATTAAAAAGATTTTAATATGACAGGAACAGTGGAAATATTCCATTCCCGATACTTTTAGTGCAGCCCTCGTAGTATGAAAAGAAATGGCAAACGAATGTTCATATTACAGTATTGCCAGGCAATGTTCGGGCAGAAGTCAGCCAGACTGTCACGTGACCGCTGACTGGCTTGTTTGATGAGTTCATAATTGCAAGGCAGTTCTGTTTACGCCGTAAACTGCCTGGAAATAGGAGTTCATAATAAGGCCCCAGCTATACTAACTAAACTATTAGATACATTATATTATTTGACTTTATATTTGTGTGTAGACTGGAACGTCAAATAAACGAGTTAAAGTAGGTACCTACATATTAGAATTATTTTTTAAATATCGCAGCATTATGTTGAGATAGGAGCTTTTTGGCTTCGCCCTGTATTTTTTTATTATGTTTTTAATGTAAATTTTGTTAGTTTTAAATGCTCCTTTTTACTGTTTGTATTTCCTGTGCATCTCCCAAATAAAATATTTTACTTTCTTTATTGTTATCTCCACTTTTTTTAGGTCAACGTCATCACTTGGCCTTCCCAATGTCCAGATCAACAGATTTTCATGGTAGCTGACTTTTGCACAAGGCTAGAGAGATATTAGCCCACAAATCTAGTGATCCATAAGGGATGTACCCTTTGGTATATCAGGCTAAAATTATATTCGATTTTATTTTCAGGCAGACAATGACCGACACCGCCCTTATACCTAGGTATACTTATTAATTAATACTAGCGGTCGCCGACTGCATATTAAATATGTATGAGATACTCTAGCGCCGCCATTGACCACGTATTATCTACATCTATGTATACAAATAAAATATTCATGCAAGCCTAGTAGTTTTTCATATTATTAGTGGGATAATACTAATGATCATCACAACGTTAATATTTTCCCATTGTTTGTCTTATCCGTTTTATTATATTCTTGTATTTATGTGTATTTATTTGGTCTTATATTTATGTATAATTAGGTATATACGTGGGACACTAAGAAAGTTTTGCGATAAAAAATGTTCTCTATGTAAATATTTTTTTATTAAATCTTTTCAAAGTACTCGCTGATCCATTTTTTAATGAGATACGATGATTTAAATTAGCTCGCAAACAATGTGGAGTGAAATTTTGAAATTGGAACGTACCTATTTTTACTTACAAATAATCATATTTTCAAAATAGATTATAACTGGCCAGTTATACATAAAACTTTTTTTTGCAATACTTACTGAGTGGCCTGGTATATTATATTTAAAGTTGTTAATAGGTAAGTATGTGTATGTATGTATATCCGTCTTATATTTAAATAAATATTGATATCACAATTTTCGTTATTGTACCTACCACTGTTTGTCTCTGCATCATCCAAAGGTTGACTGGTAGAAAATGCCTATGGCATTAACTCCACCTCTGTACATTTGTGTGCTTAAAGTATTAAATAAATAATTAAACAAATAAATGATGGAAATACTATCTTGAATTCATGCATGCCTAGTACTTTTTTTCAACCCGCACTGGGCCCGCGTGATGGATTACGGCCCACTCCCTCTCACAGAGAGGAGGCCTGTGTCCCAGCAGTGGGAACATTATAGGCTTATTATGTTGTATGTTATCTTGAGGTGCTGCCGTGGTATGACTCTGACATAACCCGACGTTCTCTCCAAACGGAAGGCATTCATGACAACCAAAACCTATGACGTACAAAAACAGGATAATCGTATTACCTAAATACCTTTTATTTTAAAGATAAACGCTCGAACGGTCTGGTTTGACGTATACTTCTAATTTTGTCCTGAGGTGAGGCTCATATGGGATATCAGCTGATAAGAGCGTCTAAAGCCAAGCGCACATTATAACCGCGGCGGGCCGCACCGCAACGCAGTAATTGTTTCAGACAGATTAAAATTTGGAATTTGAATTTTAACTGTTTCCACTCTAGTGCAATCAGGAGCAATCGCGCACATTTGAGTGGGCACGCAACGGGTTGCAAAAATCTTTCTAGATCACTTTCGTACATTTTGTATGAACCATCGTACACTACTATGGTTGACGAGTGCCATTGCGTTGCGCTGCGGCCCGGTGCGGCCAGCCCGAATGTGTGCGAGCTTTAAGTAGATAATAGGTATTACGTGATTACCGAGGTGAGGGAAAGGATTGGACCCCCCGCTGTCTTGGATGTAGGTGACAGGCTTTTTTTTTGGTTTAAATGTGATTGGTTTGTTAAGTGTGGGGATTGTGGCAAGATTATTTTGAAACTGACCTACTTAATAATAAGCAATGTTCATTGATCAACAGTGGAATTATGTATTATTTAGTTAATTGGACTTGGTAAAGCGATGATTACCGACACAATAACATATTTTTTTTTTGTTTATACATACTCAATAGGGATTTAGGCCATACGACACTATTGTGAAAAAATAAACATAATAGATAAAAAAAAATAAAAGCAATTTTTTTTTTGTTAATATCATAATAGAATTTCATCAATAGAATCGCACGTCAAAAACAATATATCCAGAAAATTGTTTTTAATTTAATGTTTATCGTTTTTGTTTTATTGTTAAATTGTTTCCAAACTTATAGCACTTAAAAGTGATTAATAGTTTTAACGCACTAAAGCAACATTTACAAATCCAGACACTTTAACTCTTCGTTGCCAACATTTTCACACACAACCCTAAAATGCCAATGAAAAGTAAGTAAAAAAATAATAATATCCGACAGGAAACATGGGGGCCGCCATGTCCCCGGGGACTGGGGACTAATAGATACCCCAAGCTCCCAACCTCTGCGATATAAACCGATTTGTGCACAAAATGGACCATTGGTCAGTGGATTATTTTGTAAGCTTTTAGGATTAACAGTGTGTGTTGGCAGTTTCTTATTTAGAAGGTGTGATAAAATTCAGTTGATTGGGGGCCTGAAGGACCGCGGGGGAATAAGGTTAGTTTTTGAGCTGAATGTACATTGGTCTTAAATGGGATTATATTTCCATTCTTGGGTTACAAACATTGAGCACAATGCAACAGACACAATTAAACATAAAAAACAGCTCGTTTTTTTTTAGATTTAATTGTGTCTGTTGCATTGTGCTCAATGTCTATTAGCCTTACAGAAGTCGCATATGATGTGTATTGTAACATCTGACATCTCACCTTGATAATAAGCAACTGAGCAGCGACAGAAATTAAACGCAGAATTTAAAAAAGCTACATAATTAAATATTTTTTTCTAATAAATAATCATTGCTAGTGGTCGCCCACTGGTCGAAATTCGATCCCCTATACTTCTATCCCCCCCACTTACAATCTATATAGTACTTGTGGCGGCCATCTACATCGCCACATGCGAACTACGCGTCATACTGACGTCACGCAAAATCCTGCATCGCGCAAGCAGAGTTTACCGCGCAACTAGCATATATACAACATCCCGACATCAACCGTCGGGCAGTTGCCCACCAGACAGTGCACTCGTCTGGTCGGAGGATCCTCCCTTTCCTATGGAGGATGAGTGGACTTTACCCCCTGTTCCTCATGCCTCTATATACTTACTAATTCCATGAGTACAGTCACCAGCACATCAAGTTACCACAAACTGTCAAATTTTCTCAATCGATTTTAAATTTAACCGTCAACACTTTAAGGTTTCAAATGATTTAGAGAAATTTGACAGTTTGTGATAACTTGATGTGCTGGCGACTGAGCACTAATTCCATGCTATTATAAAGTACTTACTAATTGCATGCTATTTTAAGGTACTTACTAATTCCATGCTACTAAAAAGTACTTACTTATTCCATGCTCATGTTGATACTTCCTGTCTACACACTTCCGTTCTAACCACAGAAAGCGAGAGAAAATATATTACACATCATAATTGCTTGTTTTTTGTAGCGATTACAAATAACCGATGTGTAACAATGTGTAGTGATGTGTAACAGATTAATATCTGGAACCTTCTAGAAAACATATCATCACGCCTTGTTTCCCCAAAGGGTTGGGCAGAGGTGTACCTGTAGTACACCAACATTTCGCCAGTTATGTTTAAGTCCCATGTAATAGCGGGCGAGCCTTTTGCCATCAACCGGGCACGAATCCAGACTCCAGGCTACTACTGAGAAATTCCAGATAGAAAAACCCAATAACACTTTGCCCGATCCGGGAATCGAACCCAGAACCTCATGCTCAGCAGTAGCGCTTACGACCCCTAGACCAACGAGGCAGTCTTCTTCTAGAAAACCTTCTATAATTATCTTGAAGATATCACTCTATTATTAATAACTAGTTGCGCCCCGCGGTTTCACCCGCATAAATTTTGACCCCGTGGGTATATCTGGATAAAAGTATTCTATGTGTTATTGCTGGTTATAAAATATCTGTGTGCCAAATTTCATCCAAATCCGTTCAGTACTTTTTGCGTGAAAGAGTAACAAACATCCATCCATCCTTACAAACTTTCGCATTTATAATATTTGTAGGAAGTAGGATGACTATGAAGCTTGAGTAGGTGAGCTGAAGTATGTGAAGAGGAATTTGCCCAGCTGTGGGACAATATTAGGCTGGTATTATATCATCATCTGCCTAGCCTTTTCCCAACTATGTTGGGGTCGGCTTCCAGTCTTCACGGATACAGCTGTATACCAGTATTTTACATGGAGCGACTGCCTATCTGACCTCCACAACCCAGGTACTGGGTAACACGATACCCCTTGGTAAGACTGGTTGTCAGACTTTCAAGCTTATGACGACCCGTAACGACTGTCAATGATCTACAAATGACAGCCGGGACCAACGGCTTAACGTGCTTTCCGAGGCACGGAAGGGTCTTGGTATGTAAAGATCGTCACCCATCCACGGACCAACCGCGGCAAGCGTAGCTTAACCTGATCGATCGACCCGTGCGGCTGTTATTACTTAGCCACAAGCCCCACCAAGCCAAGCCTTAGGCTGGTATTATATATTATAGATATCACCACTGCTATCAAAGCGGTGAAGGAAAACATCGTGAGGAAACCGGCATGGCTTCTACCAACCCGCATTAGGTCCACGTGGCCCACTCCTTCTCACAGAGAGGAGGCCTGTGTCCCAGCAGTGGGAACATTATAGGCTGATTACGTATGACTGCCTTATTGTTCGCAAGCGTTACTGCTGAGCATGAGCTCCTGGGCGCGATACCTAGGACCGGCAGTGTTATTGAGTTTTTCCTTCAGGAATTTCTCAGTAGCAAACCGCAGTCTGGATTTGTGCCCGGTTGATGGCAATAGGCTCGGCCCCTATTACATGGGATTTAAACGTAACTGGCGAAATGTCGGTGTACTACAGGTACACCTCTGCCCAACCCTTTGGGGAAACAAGGCGTGATGATATATTTTCTAGAAGGCTCCAGATATTAATCTGTTACACATCACTACACATTGTTACACATCGGTTATTTGTAATCGCTACAAAAAACAAGCAATAATGATGTGTAATATATTTTCTCTCGCTTTCTGTGGATAGAACGGAAGTGTGTAGACAGGAGGTAACAACATGAGCATGGAATAAGTACAGTACATGGGACTTAAACATCATAACTAGGAAAATGTGGGTGTACATAGAGACCTAGATCTCTGCCCAACCCTTCGGGGAAACAAGTCGTGATGTTATGTAAAATATTAATGTATATATATACCTTATTAACTACGTACAAAATGTATTTTAACACCTTTTGAGAAAGCTAGAACGTATCACACATATGTTGCTTCATTAATGGCATAAACTTGAGTTTTTATATCAAATGTGACCTAAATAATATGTATTGATACGGGCTTATTATGTGGCAAAACAGCCCACAAGTTTTCAATCTTATAAAGAGCTATTTTTGAAAGTAAAATAAGTCCTGATTTTGATAAAGATTCGGCAGTTGTCATTGCTAAATAATAATAATTTCGACAAATGCGTGGGTTTAACATCAATCCATGTTCTTTTGTTCGTGCACGCTAGTATATGGAACGATTATAGGCTTATATTACTGAAATTATTATAAATATCACACTTACACACGAAAGCTATCTTACTAATATTACAAACTAGCTTTGCCCGCGGCTCCGCCCTGTATTAATAAAATTAATAGCAATCGAAAATCAAAATCAAAATATTTTATTTAATAATAGAAGCTAGGTGCACGGTTCCAATTGGTCGTTTCCTATGGAGAAGAGCCGGCAAGAAACTCCACGGTTACTCTTTTAAAAAAAAATTGGCTTTTACAATGTTTTCAAATTACAGTGTTAATAGGTATGGGAGGACAGTGTAGGCCTGTCAAGAAGTACCAAGTAGGTGCTTAACAAAAAAATAAATGTTCTACAAATCTAGTCTATTAAGCCTACAACGTTCACAAAATATAAAAGAATCTATGTAAAATATTAATAAAAACCTATTTGAACCCAATGACATGTGTTAGTACAGGTTATTAACTATCTGTGTGCCAAATTTCACTCAAATCCGTTCAGCCGTTTTTGCGTGATTGAGTAACAAACATTCAAACATCGAAATGCAAACTTTCACATCCTTGCATATTATAGTGCATATTACAAATTAGAGGATTATATCCAAGATAATAATGCTTGGAAACATGCTGCTTCTCCTCCATAGGACGATCTACAGTCCAGCTAAAGCTAAAATCAAACTGTTTGCTAATTCAGTTATATAATTTATTATTTATATGACATTAATTTTACATTCTGTGATTAACTCACACACAAACTTATTTATATATTTTTTATTTTTATTGGAAAATTTTCTACTTTACAATTTTCAAATATTATAAAAGTAGAAATATTTCCAAATATGTGAGCACCATGTATCTACTACATAATTAATTTATCTGTCAATACCTTATTTTTATGGGCCCGTACCTCCAAAGGAAAAAACGGAACCCTTATAGGATCACCTCGTTGTCCGTCTGTCTGTCTGTCTGTCAAGACCCTTTTTCTCAGGAACGTGTGGAGGTATCAAGTTGAAATTAATATCAAACGCGTAGGTCTACGGCCCCTTGGAGCTCTAAAAAAAAATCTCCAAATGATTTCAAAACTTAAAATGTTGATTGTTAAGTTCAAAATCGAATAAGAAAAGTTGACAGTTTGTGGTAACGATGTGCTGGCGACTGTACATCGGCTTCAAAATTATATAATTATAATTATTGTACACAAAACATTGGTGCCGATTCCCTTGTTCACAAACTAAACGAAATTTAAGTGCAGTGCATCTTTTTCTTTCTATTTCATTGTGAAAAGGATAGAAGATAAACTTTAGTTTTTGTCCTGTCAAATTAATCAAGGCTTGACGTAATTTTAGTAGGCAAGTTTTTAATCACGTCTAAGAAGAGGACAGAATATAAATTTTAGTTTAGTCCTGTCAAATTAATCAGCGCCTGTCACTACTCCATACAAGTTTAATAAAAAAATACAAAGAAAAAGATGCACTGAACTTAAATTTAGTTTATCTTGTGAACAAGGGAATCGGTAGGTACCATTGTAAAACATTTTAAAAGAGTAAGTGTGTTCTTTTTTTGCCCATTCTTCCAACGTATACGTAACTAGTTACGTATGGATATGGAAGAACGGGCAAAAAAAGACCACACTTACTGGAGATTGATTCTAGAATCAATTCAATGTTTTTGTTTTGACATTTTGCAGTTGTGAGTGCCTTTTATGTGCCTATTTAAAATAAATTATTTGACTTTTCTTTACTTTTGAAGGCACTCGCGTGTCAAGATACCTTTGCACTTATTTTTCTGAGAACCAATAGGCCTAGCATGAACGCGCGAAGTAAAGGGAAATAAAAAAAATAAGACTATTCATTCATACGTATAATATGTGCTTCGCGCAAAAAAATAAACTAAAATCTGTCTAGCCTTTTCCCAACTATATCGGGATCGACTTATAGTCTAACCGACTGCAACTGAACACCAGTATTTTACATGAAGCGACTGCCTATCTGACCGCCACAACCCAGTAACTGGGTAAAACGACATCCCTTGGTAAGACAGGTTGTCAGACTTTCGGGCTTCTGACTACCCGTAACGACTGTCAAAGATCCACGAATGACAGCTGGGACCAACGCCTTAACGTGCTTTCCGAGGCACGAAGGAGTTTCGGTATGTAAAGATGGTCACCCATTCACGGACCAACCCCGGCAAGCGTAGCTTAACGTAATGGATCGACCCGCGCGGCTGTTATTACCTAGCCACGAGCTCCTAAACTAAAATGCTATAGGCGAGTTAAGTAGTTGTATTTTCGATTGAAAAATCTTTGGAATTTAAGTTAAATTAAACTCGCGCGTTCGTGCTACCTTCTGAACGAAACATTGCAAATTACATAATGTATTAATCATTCAACCATTTTACTTAAATGTCGGGCTTCATTACAGGGTTAATTACACAATTAAATGCTCAACTTAATGCCCCCAACAATAGTGTTGTAAACAGAATTGTTGCGCCGGTCTGGGGGACGAAAGTACCCCGTTTAATGAAAATTGTTGCATTTCATCTCTGTATTGTTTTCTGAAGAGCAGTGGTGGCCCAGTGGTAACGGCCGTGACTTACGAGTTGTAGGTCGTAGGTTCGAACCCAGACAGGCGCTTTACTTTGTGTAAATTATTTCATCACCACTGCTCTCAAAACGGTGAAGGAAAATATCGTGAGGAAACCGGCATGTCCTAGAACCAAAAATTCTAAGACGTGACATCTACCAATCCACGCTGGGCCCACGTGGTGGATTACGGCCCACTCCCTCTCACAGAGAGGAGGCCTGTTTCCCAGCAGTGGGAACATTAAAGGCTGATTATGTATTGTTTTCTGAACCGTTTGAAGAGTTCTAGGTATATCTTTATAAAGTTTTGGGCTTTCATAAGTAGCGTAATGTGCGAGAACATCTCTGCCTAACCCTTCGGGGAAACAAGGCGTGATGTTTATACTCTTCTGCCTCGTTGTTCTAGTGGTCGCAATCGCTACTGCTGGATATGAGGTGTTGAGCTCGATTCCCGGATCGGGAAAAGTGTTATTGGGTTTTTCCGTAAAGGCGCTGCCTCACCGGGAGCATTCGCCTGTAATGTAACATATACCTGCGACCTAGCCATGTTACTTATAGCTATTTAATTATATGAATTAAACAATCCTGCTGGTTGCAATAATCACTCTCCACGACGTACAAGTTGACGGTCTCCGCAGTCCACTTGTAAAGTCCTAGACTTTACAGCGGAATCTCGGAAACTCATTAGCAGCCCCGAGTCTGGATTTGTGCCCGGTTGATGGCAATAGGCTCGCGAAGGAGGAGGCGGGACGGTTGACGGAAAGGCAAATTTCGCGCCCTCTCGCCCCTAGCCGCCGCAGGAGACGCCCTGGGCATCGAGACTCCCGGGCGGATTTCCGGCCACCGTAGGCGCGGGCTTGCGGACGGTGAGCAATGGGTAGCTCACCGTCCGGTAACAACCAGGCCTGGGTCGACGGCGCGTTGTGTTCCACGCGCGCCTCAAAGAGATGTCGTCAGCACAAGTGTAGGGGTCCACAAGTTCGAAAGGGTTACTGAGGACCCTGGCAACACAGGCAACGGAAAGAACGCGGGTGGGTTTTAGTCAGTAAGAGTCTGACACTCTCTCCCGTTCCGCCCAGAGCGGGAGAAGTTATTTGATAATTTCCCACCCAAAAAAAAAGGCTCCCCCCTTTTACAAGGGACTTAAACATAACTGGCGAAATGTGGGTGTACACTGCTGCCTAACCCTTCGGGGATTACCGGCGTAATGAAATGCTGAGTTATAATCTTCTATGAACTTTTCATCAAAATGCTTCTACGTTGGTATTGTAATTTTGCAACCTTTAAACCTTTAATGATATGTTTCTTGAGGAGGCTTAAGATCCATTTCTGAAAAATAAGCAGGGTGTGGGTTTTACCATAACAATGTGACTTTCAAATATATTACTTAATGTGGGAAATGTGTATAAAAATCATTAAAGATTCACGTTTCAAATCATATTCAGCACATTATAATCATTTTCCTTTAATTTACATACTTAGCTGCCACAAATAAACTAATTTAGGAATTACAAAATAGTTAGGATTTATGCACACGTTGATAATTGTTACCCTTTTTCACAGACTGTAGGTGAATACTTGTATGCAGTTGTTGATTCGTTGAGAACTGCATGCGTGCAGTTCTCAACGAATCAACAACTGCATACAGCAGTCCCTGTCTGCGGACAGGGGCGATCAGCTCGTCACATGGCGGACGTGACGTCATGAAGCCTTTTCCAATTAAATAAAACGCTGTCGATAACATATAGGAATTTTTACACGTATCTATTAAGTCACTTTCTTGTTTGTCTATCTGTCTGTCGTTGCGGGTGGAATGTCGCAACTCAAATTTCGAGCACTTCCCGATTAGTTATATGGCTGAAACTTTCAGGGTAGCTCACTACTCTATGATGATGCATTCTAAATCCATTTATAACGTGGTCGCATAAAAACGGGTTTTTAGTTTTTGACGTGATAACGTCTTATAACTCAATGAACGTCGGCTGCACGCGTGAAAAAGTGTCACGTTCCGCCTGAGCCGAGCGTGCAAGCGAGAGCGCGGAACTAGCGATAGAGAGGCACGATCAGCCTAAGCGTTAGGCTTGTGGTGCATCAATCTCACGTTATCACGTAAAATTATCGTCCGTAAACCGACTTTACAGACAACCATTTTTTTTTTCTAATTTGGTGCTTATTTCTCTTTCTGTCAAAACTAACAGTTTTATGTGTGAAGTTTTAAATGCTTTGGAATTAAATGATTTTTTTTTATTTCTGTAAGTAGGTTTATACAAATACTTTTACACGTCAATCAAATTTACAAAAAAAAAAAAAACTAGATGAGGTCGGCGTTTCATATTTGTCTACTCTGAGAAGAAAGGCCGAAACAAACTGAGAGGTCACAGTCTCTTTTAAAGTCTAGACATAATCTTGGTCAGATCATGTGAAAACCATGTAGATTGGTGTCTGAAATGGTCTTTTCAGGAAAGAACCACACAGATTGAGTGGACCATCAGTGCGCGCATTTGTCAGTAATCGTGCAGTTCATCTCAGAACTTAAGGAGCTCAAAGATTCGACGAACAATACCAAAGAAAAGACATTTGGGTAGGCCACATAAATAATTAACTGAGAGAAAGTAAGAACAAAAAAATTGTTAAAAATAATTATCTTTAGATGCTAACTCGAGTTATCACAAAATATCTAATGAGGATTATGCTCATTATGACTGCAGAGAAGGTACCTACAACAAGACGTACTTTTTTAATATGATACCTAAAAAGTTGAATAACAGGTAGTAATATCCATAAATGAATCACATCTCATCATTTTTTTGAAAATAAATAAATTTATTATTAATTTATTATTATTATTACATCTGCCTGCCTTTTCCCAACTATGTTGAGGTCTGCCTCCCAGTGGCGGTACCTTCATATAAGCCCAAAAGCCCGGCATGCCTTACTAAAATACTCGATAGAGAATTTATTGTACCTAACCAGTAGTTTATGAGAAAATTGCGATGATACATACGTAGATACGTAGGTACCTACATACTCAGTCGAAAACTAAACTTTCTTTTTTTGAAATCGGTTAAAATTTTATTGGGCTTGCGTTATTTTGAAACCCTAGGCACGCAACTGCTGCCTCCAGTCTATCCGGATACAGCTGAATACTAGTATATTACATGGAGCGACTGCCTATCTGACCTCCACAACCCAGGGTAACACAATAAGTCTCTTCTTTCTTGGTAAGACTGGTTGTCAGACTTTTGGCCTTCTGACTACCCGTAACAACTGTCAAAGATCTATGAGTGATCACGGAGGGTTTCCATATGTACCTAATGGATAGCTGCCCATCTACGGGCCGACCTCGGCAAGCGCAGTTTAACCTGCGACCTATCGCTCGATCGTCATTATTAAGCCACGAGCCCATCCACAAATGAATCCACCAGTCGGTATGCATCTATGCGGAAATTGCAGAGTTATTTTCAAAACAAATAGCGTAGAGTCATCTCAATTATGTATCTCTTTTCCATGAATTTGTATGTATATATATATATGTATAATGTAGGTATATATTGTAGTAAATATGTATGTATTTGTATTTTATGCTTGTAACCTATTTATGTATTTCTGTACTTATTCTATTCATAATCTATTATGTTATCTTTAATATTTTTCGTTATTTTTATTTCCTCTCAGAGCACCTGCCATCTTATCTCTTCACCACCCTTGGTTGACTGGTAGAGAATGCCTAAGGCATTAAGTCCGCCTTTGTACTTAATTGTGTGCGAGAAGTTTAAATAAATAAATACCCAATAATCATTCGTGGATTAATTCAGTTATTTTTAGTAAGCTATCCTGACATGTGGCTTTAAATAAGCAATGCGGAATGATATAAAATGTTATACCATTCAGGTATAAAGCTCAATTCTCAACCTCGAATATTAGCTCAGGTAAAATGGTTTCAGTTCAGGGGTACAAAACATTGTGCCTTTTAGAGCTCAGTCAACACTCTACGTCTCAATGTTTGCGCCTCAGATTGTCCTATTGTAATGTTCCTGCAAATCAGGGGAACTCAACATTTTCCTAAGAATCTAAATCTTTATTTAGGACGCTAATTTAAACCTTGGTCCTGTACAAATATTATTATCTAAGAATTCTGTTAGTTCTTTATCCTGTGTAATTGAGAAATTTTCGGTGACGAAATTGATCTGTTTTTATGGTCGTGGGTGAAACTAGTTTTATAACCGACTTCAAAAAAGGAGGAGGTTCTAAGTTCGACGTTATATATTTTTTATGTATGTTCACCGATTTTCTTCGTCAATTGTTGGCCGATTTTGAAAATTCTTGAAAGAGGATACTTGCGCGGTGGTATTAACATATAACTAAACAGACAGGTGTGCTGCTGGGGAGTTTGTTGCGCCACTTCTTCTTCCCAGCTAAAGCACTAGGAAGTGGTGAAGGGCGGGCGTTTTTGGGGGACTGTCTTATGTAATTTAGACGTTCGAAAAGTGCTGATTCTCAGCCTAGTTTGAATAAATGAGTTTTGATTTTGATTTTATTAACTTTGCATGGGTATTTTTTGAGTTAGCTTCAATAATACGTTTATTTCCCAATTAGTCTATGTGGATGATGTTATAATAACTTCTTGTCACTGTTATTTACTTTACATAGCAGGTAGTGTTATTCAAATTTGTGTGGGTTACCCCACACCACAACTAAAAAGTGAATTCATTGAGAAAGGTCGAGATTTTTTTAAATTATATTCAGCGAATCTCATTCTACATTGTTTGACGTAGTAATCCAGTGATTATAAGCGTTGATTGGCGAGCAGATTTAATTAAAAAATAATGGCGAATGTCCTATTTTTAGTAGAAAACTTAATTTGATTTATGTGATGTTACTGATCCGTACCTACTTGAGAAAATAAACCCGACCTAAACTTACATCGTCAAGTGATCGTTATCGTCGATAGGTATTGATAGCTTGTTTTCATTGAGACAGCTGGCGGATACCTTTCCTTGTGTGCTTGAGAATGTCACTTATAATAAATGAAGCTTTCTTTTTATTAATATGACAAGTCCATACGTATTATTTATTTATTTAACAGCTTATGTACACACATAAAAACACTAGAAGAAAGGAACAGAAAAATACGTACAAAGGTGATACTTATTTCTACAGAAATCTCTTCCAGCATACCTGCGATAGAAAAGTAGATAAAGAGATGTAGACACCGTGTGTAGAGTAGAAGAGAAAACAAAATACATAAAAACACAAAATATTCACTAATTTAAATATAAACATACAATAAGAGAATATGTATGAGGTATGTATTTTCAGCGATATTTTTTGCTTCGTACTTGTCTTGTTTGGTATCGTATGGACCGTTCTTCATTTCTACATTCAATCTTTTAAAAATTTTGGGACCCATTTATTGCCATTACTAGATTTATGTTAGGTAGGTTTGCAACTCGCAAATACTAGAATTCATGGGGAGAGGTCTTTGCCCAGTAGTGGGATGATGCAGGCTAACAGTAGCGGTAACAGTAACGGGTAACTTTGTTCCGGGTGTGAATTATATCAATTCACACCCGGAACAAAGTTACCACCCGTTACCACGCCCCATATCAAAAAAGTAAGTACCTTAGAATAGTTTTTTTTTTGTATTTTATTTGCAATTTATATAATTTTTATATTTTAATATTTTGACATTTCATAACTTTTCATAATTTTATTTTGACATTTTGTAATATTTAAATTTAATTGATCGTAATTTCATTTTGGGTTTTTATCTGTTTTTTAAGTAGTCTAATTTAAATGTATTTTTGTAAAATATGGACTAGAATTATGTCTGAAATAAATAATTAAATTAAATTAAATTATATCACAAAAACCCCATTGCTACTGAGCAATGGGGTTTTTGTGATATAATGACCTAGTGCCTGCATTAGGTCGGGCCAACCATGCTATTTTAGATATATGGGTATCAAACCATATTGGTATCCATCAATCTGTACTTAATGTCTTAAGAACCTAGTGATTTGAGACTAAGGAAGTTTAGCCCTAAAAGGAATTAATGATCAGAACTGATTAACGGACGAATTATTGAGCTACCACCTAAGTTTAATGCTAAACTTTAGAATTTATTATCTCAGTGAATACGATTTAGTCACTCGAGTTTTTGCTTTTGAGGAAATACGTAATTGTCGTTATGTATTGAACTTCGAAACACTTTATTTTCACATCTACAGCGTCCAATCTTACTCGTACCATTGACTTTTTTTGGGTGGGAAATTATCAAATAACTTCTCCCGCTCTGGACGGAGCGGGAAAATCAAAATCAAAAGTCATTCAAACTAAGCTGAAAATCAGCACTTTTCGAACGTCAAAGTTACATAAGAGAGTCGCCCGCCCTTCACCACTTCCTAGTGCTTTAGCTGGGAAGAAGAAGTGGTGGAACAAACTCCCTAGCAGCACGTCTGTCTGTTTAGTTATTTAAACTTGATTCTATACAAATCGTATGCAAAGTAATTAAAATTACGAAACACAAAACATTAGATTAAATTACATACTTGCCATATGTTAGCTAGCACAAGCCAGTATACCAACAAACTGTACTCAAGCAGATAAAAATGACAACATAAAAAAAACGTAAATAGAACTAAATACCTAAATAAAAGCCTCCAGGCATAAAGGGCGTGCCCGCTTACATAAGGCTATAGCTGTAACTCGAAGTGATAAATGATAAACTAGCACCATCGAAGTAAAATAAGTAAACAATTACTAATAACAATTAAAACCATGATCAGCAAGAGGGAGGGTGTGTCAGACTCTTACTGACTAAAACCCACCCGTGTTCCTTCCGTTGTCTGTGTTGCCAGGGGCCTCGGTAACCCTTTCGAACTTTCCCGCGACCCCGGGAGGCATCAGCCCTAGTGGACCCCTACACTTGTACTGACGACATCTCTTTGAGGCGCGCGTGGAATACAACGCGCCGTCGACCTGGGCCTGTCCTTACCGGACCATTGACTTGGATATGGGAACTTTAAATCATTTATCTAATTACATTAAATAAATCAATAAAAACCCTTGTTTTGAGTACTACAAGAAAATAGCTAAGTTTCAAATTAATATAAAAAGATTTTTGTATATATCAAATAAATGAATGATGATAATTTCAAGCACGGTCCGAAAGATATAATTCAACATTAGTGTTGTCCCCTGCCAACTTATGTTACACATAATTTACATTCCAGCTTAAAAGGTTTGCTACCCCTGTCATTTAGACAAAACTTACTATTATTTTCATATTGTTACATTATTTTAAGGTTTTGTTCATGAAAGTTCAAGCGAAACCACTTCCTGTTTGCAACATTATGGCACGTCTGGATAACTTTGGGTTTACTTATCTGGCCGATAACTTAATGCAAGTTCCATTTTTCAATGCATTTTTAAATGCTGAAAAGGCTTTTATTTTGACCTATATTTGTGTGACTGAAAATGAAATGGACCTTTTTGGGGCAGCCGTGAGGCACACAGCCGTGAGGTGTTTTTTAAAAGCAAGTCACTTTTGTATTTTTATTTTGTATTTCGAGTTTTATGAACTATCGTGAATTATGGGCCTTTTATGATATGTCGGCGCATCAGCGGTGCGACATCAGCATGCTCGGATGCCGAAAACATACCACGTCACCTGCACCTACGCACATGTCGATAAAAAATATGCAGGGCTGCATGCATGCCGAGACGCGATAAGCCGAATCAGTACCGCGCCACTCCCGAGCTACCGAGCTAATCAGAAATATAGGCGCTCGGTACCTAAGCCGTCGGTACCGCGTATACCGAGCATGTTGATGACGCACCGCAGCTGCGCCAACAAATCAGAAAAGGCCCTACATATTATTCTTTATTTCTAAATCTGTTTCTGTCTTTATATTTGGAGATTCCAAATTGCATTACGAGTATAATGTACATATTTTCGTTAAGCATTATATTCACAAAGTTTCAACTTCACATTTTTTTTTTGCATGGGAAATCATCGAATAACTTCTGCCGCTCTGGGCGGAGCGGGAAGGTGTGTCAGACTCTTACTGACTAAAACCCACCCGTATTCCTTCCTGTTGCCTATGTTGCCAGGGGCCTCGGTGACCCTTTAGTACCTACCCGCGACCCCGGCAGGCATCGGCCCTAGTGGACCCCTACATATGTGCTGACGACATCTCTTTGAGGCGCGCGTGGAATACAACGCGCCGTCGACCCGGGCCTGGTCCTTACCGGACGGTGAGCTACCCATTGCTCACCGTCCGCAAGCCCACGCCTACGGTGGCCGGAAATCCGCCCGGGATTCCCGACGCCCAAGGCGTCTCCTGCGGTGGCTAGGGGCAAGAGGGCGCGAAATTTGCCTTTCCCTAAACCGTCCCGCCTCCTCCTTCGCGAGCATTACTGCTTCGCAGGAGGAGGTGACGGCTGCCCGTGACCTCTCGCTCCATACCATGGCTTGAACCAGGGCCGGACGCGAGAGATCTCTGCCGCCGATCGCCTCCACAAGGACACGGCGGTGCTCTGCCCAAGCCGGGCAGACCTCCACCGTATGCTCCACCATGTCCTCCGGGCGATCCACACAGCGGTGACACCCGGGCGTTTCCTCCCGCCTTATCTGACGCAGGAACCTCCCGAAGCTGCCGTGTCCGGTGAGGACCTGCGTCAGGCGGAAGGTGAGGACGCCGAGGCGCCTCTCTAGCCACTCCTCAAAGAGGGGACTTCGTGGCGTGCCCAGCACTGGGTTGCGACAACCGTACTCTCCATGTCGCCATGAAATGCCGCCGGAGCTCCGTCCGCTGTACCGCGATTTCTCGCGGCAGCTGAGTTACGCCCCGGCGTTCAACCAGCGAGCTCAACCAGCGAGCTGGCCGCAGCGCCAGAGAGCGCGCCCATACAGGAGCCCCGTAGAGGGCCATGGACCACACGACCCACGCGTAGAGCCTCCGGCAGGAGGCGTTTGGACCCCCTAGATTGAGGAGGAGCCGCTTCAATGCAGCGCCCACCCGCTCCAGTTTGAGAGCCAAACGTCTGAAATGCTCCACGAAGTTCCACCGGCTGTCGAGGACGAGTCCCAGGTACTTCATCGTCACTCGACGCCGATGGAAACCCCTCCTACCGTTATTTCGGTGGCCCGTTCCGAGGACAATGAAAACACATGGCCTCGGACTTGTGTTCAGCTTCACATGAAGTTCATACTACTTAGTATCGAGCTTATTCTACATTGTAGTGATGTAATTAGCTCACGTTTAGTTCGTAATTAGGTAATTGCTAATAGGGATGAACTTCTAAAGATACACAGGTAAGTACCGACTTAATTTCAATTTTAAAGGCGTAAGGTCTTCAATCAGAGCGTTGTGCCTGTTATGGCTAACGGAGCCGAAACGTGGACGCTGACGGTACGGCTGGTCTATGAATCAAGGTCGCTCAGCGAGCTATGGAACAGGCTATGCTTGGAGTCTCTCTGAGGGATCGAATCCGGAACGAGGTAATCCAGCAGAGAACCAAAGCTGTCGACATAGCTCACAGAATAAGCAAGCTGAAGTGGCAATGGGCCACCCATATTAGCATTTGAACCAATAACCGTTGGGGTAGTCGTGTTCTTGAGTGGAGACCGCGAATTGGCAAACGTAAGGCTGGACGCCCTCAGGCTAGGTGGAGCGACGATCTTCGCCGGCTAGCTGGTAGCAGCTGCATGAGAGTTACCGAGAATTGAGCTGAATGGCGTGCAATTGGAGAGGCATATGTCCAGCAGTGGACTGCTATGGGGTGATGATGATCGACTCAGTATCTAGGAAGTTAAAGCTACATTCGTATTGCTTAGCTGAAACTTCAAACTTGGCTTAGATAATTAAATAGTGGCTACACTTCAGTGAAATCGTTTAGTTAAGATGAAACTGCAACAAGACTTGATGAAGAGGCGATATAAAAAAGTCAAGAGGTGTCACGGGACACCCGCTTGTGACGAAGTTCCTTTCACCATAAATGATGTATTAAATGACAGGCACAATTAATTAAAAACGTTTTAGAGTAACTAAATGAAAAAAAAATGTCATGCCTGTGAAAATGTTACACTTTTTAGGGTTCCGTACCTCAAAAGGACATAACGGTACCCTTATAAGACCACTGTGCATATCATATGCAAATCGGCTGTGACAGATCACAGCCGATTTGCTCCGAATCTACTGGACCGGTTAAGTTGAAAATTGTTATACATGTGAATATCTGAAACCCAAACACGTAAATATATGAATTTTCAATATGAGGGTCACTTTTGGGGGACATATTAAATGAAAGGGGTTGTTGTGGGGGTCTTAAATATATGTTACATAATTTTAAAATAATTCGTTTTAAAGTTAGTTAAGAAAATAGATGAAAATTGACTCGTCCCTTATCCTAAACTACTGAGCCAAACATTTTGAAACGAGTACAGAAAATTTTTCTTTAATGAATTTATGAGAGGACATTTTTTTAACTTATATATTCAACTACAATGTTAAGTTTGTTCTTGCGATAAATTATCTTGGGATAAAAAAAACATGTTATTATACATATTCATTGTACGGAACCTTCAACACGCGAGGTCGACTTGCACTTGTCCGGTTTTTTTCGGTCTAAGTAGATATCATTCGCCAAGTGTGCATGTGTAAGAAACTTCGTTCCAAAAGTTATGCGTCAAAATATGAGACACATATTACAAGGCATGTTCAACAATATATAAAATACCTGGCTGGGAGAGCGTGAAAAAATTCACAAGTCTTCCAGCACCCAGGGCCAAAGGTAGTTGAAGAATACCATGTGGGTTTAGTCATTAAAAATGTGAGAGACCATACATCCAACAGCAAAAGAAAATCCAACAATTTTGCTATTTGTGAGTTTGCTTTTCCAACTGATATGCTCAAAATATAAGCATCATTATATAACAGTTCAAAACTATTCCTGTAGTACTAACAAAGAATAGGTAACCACCTATGTATTCAACGTCCAAATATTTTACACCAAAATGCCCAGTTTTTTGAAGCCTAGGAAGCTAAGCAAATCAAGCCACCTGTCAATACCTAACGTTAATCCGACACACTACTAGTTACGACTCGTACGTCGAAAGTAACGGTTCGGGGGATTCCTGAACATTTACTAGATAATAAACTCACTAATTCTCCATTACTCTCTTTAGACAGCAGCGCAGAACATAAGGATGGTACCGATTGAGTTTCCTAATTGAAGAATGATCAGCGGGGTAATAGGGTATTTTACTATAGGTATACGAGAAAAAATCTATAAATAGATTATTGAGATAGTTTAGGCAAAAAGGAGTCGGAAAATGTTACTTTTAGTTCATAAATAAAATAACATAATGAATTTTATAATTCAATTCAACGTTTTCAGTTTTTCTAATCTGTTAAAAAACACCATGAAATAGTAGCCGCCATGTTATACCGCTGTGTAAACTAAAACGTTTAACTGTCAACTGATAGTTAGATAATAGATCAGCGCATTTATTTACATAGCCAAGTGACGTCATGACCACAGTAACATGGCGTCCACTGCGTCCAGCGTTTTCGTCAAACTACGCGCGAAATTTGAAAATGTAAAATTTAAATGCATTTTGATTGGCACATTATCGATTGAATAAAAATTTTGTGATTTTTTGGGGCATATTAGCACTATAGAATTTAATAAAGACACTTTTCAAATTGGGTGTAAGACCCTATTGCGTAACACACTATCAGCAGCATTTTGACAGTTCAACAACATTCATTGCGATACTTACGTTGTTGAGCAGACAAATTTGTCGAACATATGAAGCATTAGATTAGCAATATACTTCAAAATCATTCAGATCGTGATTGTTAGTGTATTACCTATGAAATTAGGATGCCGGTGACGCTTAGATAACATGAAATAATCATATATTGAATTTGAATTTTATTGTTTATTTTTAATTTTAATCATAATGTTTTAATTTTAATTTTGATTCTAATAATATTTTTGATTTTGATTTAATTTTTATTCTAATTTCGATTATGATTTTGTTTTTTACTCAATGTTTTGTTCTTTGTTTCTAATTATTTTTTCTATCCTTACTACGAGTAAAAAACCTTGTTAAAACGTATATATTTTTTATGTAAGTGCTGTGTACGCCTGTAAGTGACTAATTCACCATAATTCAATGCTTATGTATCTTTTTTATTATGTTAATGTTTTTAGTGAATAGGTCGTTGGTGTACCTTTCAAATAATATAAAATAAAAATAAAATATATTATTTTCAAGATACGTATCTAGGTGTTCATTCAGCTCACCCGCAACCAATGCTTACAAAAACCTTAGTAAAACTAGAAGCCAACCTACGCGCGGGCGCTTTTTTAACGCGACGGTTTTTTTTACCGGGCAATTGATTCTGTACGTCTACCATGAGTTGTAATCAAAAAATGACTCGCTAGCGTTAAACTCTTTATCGTAATAACGTGGATTAAATAGATTTCGATAATGCTCGCACCATGAGTTTAAGCTAAGCTTGAGAGATCGTGTTGTCTAGCTAACTTCACCCCGTATGTTTTTTTTCTTTCTTTCTCAGTAATAAGAAGAGAGAACGGCTTATAAGCATGAGCTTATAAGCCGTTCTCTCTTCTGACAGTCAATGTCACGAAATAATCCGACGAAATATAAAAGTTGACGGTTAGTGGACTACTTTTTTTTTTTTTTCACCCGTAGGTATTCCTTCCATTGCCTGTGTTGCCAGGGGCCTCGGTAACCCTTTGGTACCTTCCCGCGACCCTGGCAGAACACTGCGGAGACTCTTAACACCGCGATTCAGCGGATAGTGCTAATTGTACAACGCCATCTATCGATACATCAGGAACTAAAATATCGTTTACAGTATTTAATCGCAAGATTGTACATACACACTAATTACAACGGTACAAGGAATTTTCTGCGCGTGGCCAAAATCTGAACTAACACCGCCCGGGCCATCTTGTTGTTTCAATAAAATTTCCACGACATTTTCACAAACCATGAACGCCCCCCTTTCAATATCATACAGCCATATGTATGCCTATGCATTCCACAACTTTCGTCGACAAATCCTTTACAGTCCAGTTCGCTCGTTTGTGGAATTGACTCGCATTTAAAAGACTCGTAAAGGAACATTACTTGTCGTTGTGATCTTGTTCTCGTAACTGTAATTATCTATGGTCTTCATTTATTTTCGTTGCTTATACATTAAATATGTATGTATTTGTGTATATATTATTTAGGATATGTGTATATATCAATTTTAGTATAGGTATTGTATTTATTTTTTTAGACCAACGACAGCCTTTACATTTTATGTCCTGGCAAATCACTGTCCATTCCATGGTTGTCTGGAAGAGATCGCAGAAAGCGATAAGGCCGCCCATTGTATATTTTGTAGTGTTTGATTTATTTTTTGTTATGTTATGTTTGTGGTGTACAATAAAGTATATATTAATAAATAATAAATAAAATAAATAAAAATATATTCAAAAATATAAGGTACAGCGTTAAATAACAGTTTTTCTTAAATCTATGTCAAGTTCACCCATGATTTGTGCCTGAACTAGGAAATCCTGTGTTTCAGGCGATTGGAGGTAACATTAATTGAATAAATAATCACATAGCATATTAATATTATTGGTACATAAATGTAAAATGGTCTCTAAAAATTATAGTATCTTAACCTAACTAATTAAAAAAAGAAATAACAATAATACAAACAATCATTTACTTTAGCACTAGTAATAACTTCTCTGTATCGTCATAGGACATAGTTTGAAGAGTTTCCTTAAGGATTTTCTTGCAGTTCCTATGATTTACGGAGTAGATGTTTCCTTTTTCATTTAGCCTGTTATAGAGTAGTGGACCGAGGTACATATAAAATTTGGCTGTGAAAGCATGTTTTGTACTTTTTTGAGGGCAAACTATATCTTTCCGTCTCTTTTTAGTAAATTCAGTGCTGTATGGAAGTGCTGCGTGTTGTTTTAGTACCGTGCTCATTATAAATAACTGTCGAACTGTTAGTACTTCACAAGATTAAATAAATAAATACAGACGCTAAAAGGTCTTTGTAGCACTCTAATATCAGTCAGTTTGTACAATATGCAAATAGTTATCGTTTCCTATCTGCTAAGGTAGATGACAAATTCACACCGAACATTTTTCTAAAAAGAAAAATACAAACATACGTTTTCCCTACATTGAAATTCTCATTTTAATCGAGCCGTTCTTGATTATATTTCGATGCAAATACATAAATCAGTATTAACAGAGGTTCGTCACGATTCAACTGTCAATCAGTTGTATTTTCAATCATTTTCACAATATCAATCATCCAGGATTTATACACAAAAGTGTAGGAAATGAATACCGTGGAGGCTTCTGATAAAAAATCGTATTTTTTTTTAATGTAAAGATGAAATTAATGGGAATGTGTGGGTGGTGTTCGGATCTAATTGGCGTGAATCAAGGTCGTTCAAATACGGCTGTTAGATAAAATATATGTTTATAATGAAGTATGAAATAGGGATACTTAAGGGATGGTTTTGAATTCATACGCGTTATTTCAGGGGTGACATTACTCAAGAATGGGAATAAATTTATTATGAAACCAACTTAACTTACAATAGCGAACACATTCAGTTTTATACATTCAAGGCAGATTTATTTAACAAAGGATACTTCCCACTTTATTTTTACCTAGACTTTGTCGGCATTGTGCGTTTCTGATCCCCACATGTCAACAAGAATATCAGCATACAGTCATCTTGACTTTGTAGTGGATATTCTATACAAATATAAATTGATAATAAAAATAACATCATTTAAAATAGAATACAATATTTTTATTTTAAAGGTCACCTCGTTATTTCGTAGTTTATATTAATGTTATTCCTACCTAAATGCATCATACGTGTCTTTTATTGGAACGAAGTTCCTTAACGCGGCTTGCGGTAGGAGTTTTATTTTTATTTTATTTTATTAGGACAACAAACAGCAGTATATGAAATATTACACATGATTGGAGTACTAAAATAATATACCCAAACGCTGCAACATTGCCTCGCATACCCAACTTTGCCTATTATATGAATTTACCAATATATTTTTAAATATTGGTTGTAGCAACTTCAAATTGTTGGTAGTTATTTAAATCATTACCTGGTAATACGAAAAACCCACCGCCATGTTTCTTTTCTTTGAAACCACATGACAGTGAGTTGTCAAACGAATTGAGTGATAGCCGAACACAACATTGCCTAAAAAGAACACAACATTGCCTAGCATTGTTTCTAGTGGTATAAGCAAAAAGTGGCTGTTTTGCAATTCTTATCCCTAAGTCCTACTAATAAGGGTTAACTTCCAGTGCAAGAATGATGTACTTAAGTCGTTTAGACGGTCAAAATTGAAGCAGGCAATTTTACAGTTTTACGGCCCAACTTTGCCTAGTGATTAAGACTGTTATATTTCGAAAACGAAACAGAATAATCATAGGTCTAAATACACTGCCAATGACCAATAATATAAGCTTTATCCCCAACATGACAAGGGTGAACATTTATTGTATTTTTTCGAAATATATCAATGTTACTAAAAAACTACGGCAAAGTTGCAGCATTTTACCGGTAATTAACAAATACACTACTCACGACGTTATCCACAGATTACCCTAAAAAATACTTAGCATAGGTACTGTTAATAATAACAATAAGGGCAAGCTAAAAGGTACTCATTACTAAGTTTAAATTATTACTAGTTTTGTTATTAAAATGAACATATTATACACAATACTAGGAACAAATTTAAAGGGGGGAAAAAAGGACAAACTTAAAGCTTAAATACATGAGGTGTAGAAATACTTGAATACATGAGGTGTAGGGATTTACTTTACACAGGGACAGAATTAACTAACATCAAAAATTATGGCTGTTCCTCAAAGGTAGGAGTTGACTGGTAGAAATCGTCACGTAAGGAAAAAGCGTATCGCCCCTCCATGTGACTTTTTCTCTGTCTCTGTTTCGTGTGTGGTTACTATTTATGAGAGCTTCTAAAAGCTTATACTAGATCTAGGCTCTATTCAAAACGCATCTGAGGATGGGTAAAACAGTCTATGCGAGTTAAAAGAAACTTCGAAATAAAAAGTCAGTTTCAAGCTCGCGAATTTCAACTGTCAAAATTTTTATACGTGAGAAGGCATTTCGTTCCTGACGGGGCCCCCCAATCGTAAACGTTTTTTATTTAATAATAGATTTACAAAAGCTTTTAGATTCCTCCATAGTAAACTCTCCGTTATAATACAGAATTACCCCAAGTGCTGTTTTTGTTTATATTGGTGGTATCATGAAATTGTTAAGGGTTTGCGTTAAATGTACAGACACGTAAGAATTTACAAATTTTCTCTACCCACGGTCAACAAAGGACTAATTGCCAGCCTATAATGTTCCCACTGCTGGGACACAGGCCTCCTCTCTGTGAGATGGAGTGGGCCATAATCCACCACGCGGGCCCAGTGCGGGTTGGTAGATGTCTTCGAATATTTGGTTCTAGGACATGCCGGTTTCCTCACGATGTTTTCCTTCACCGTTTTAAGAGCAGTGGCGATGAAATAATTTACACAAAGTAAAGCGCCTGTCTGGGTTCAAACCTATGACCTACAACTCGTAAATTGGGGCCGTTACCATTGGGCTACCACTGCTCTAATACTAATTTTATATGATTACTAGATGCGCCCCGCGGTTTGACCCGCATAAATCTCGATCTCGTGGTAATATCGGGATAAAAAGTATCGAAATGAAATGAAATGATTTTTATTTCTGTAAGTAGGTTTGTATAAACACTTTTACACGACAAACATATAAAAAAAAAAAACTGGATGAAGTCAGCGTTTGCTATCTGACTACTCCGAGAAGAAATGCTGAAATAAACTCAGAGGTCACAGTCTCTTTTTAAGTCCGGACATAATCTTGGTCAGATCATGAGAAGACCATGTAGGTTGGTGTCTGAAATGGTCTTTTGAGGAAAGAACCACACAGATTTGAGTGACCTATCCAGGCAGTGCACGCATTTGTCAGTAACCGAGCTCAGCTCAGCTCAACTCAGAACTTAAGGAGCTCAACTACTCGACCAACAAAACCAAAGAAACAACATTTGGGTAGGCCGCATAAAGTACCTACTCAAACTGCCAGATTATCATTAAAACTAACTGAGAAAAAGATTTTTTTTTAATACATGATCCACATAGTCCTCACATACATGTCAATTAAAATAAAAATGTCAATATTAACTCTAAGACAGTTTATCCTTTATCCCCAATCCAGGTCATGACCTGGATTGGGGATAAAGGATAAACTGTCTTAGAGTCTTGTGTCAAATTTTATCCAAATCAAAGACAGTATAATGTAGATTCGTTGATACTTTACAATTTAAAGCAAATTATACAATTCTTCTTTTTAGGGTTCCGTAGTAAACAAGGAACCCTTATGGTTTCGCCATGTCCGTCTGTCTGTCTGTCTGACCCCACTGTAGCTCAGAGACGCGTAGTACTAGAAAGCTGTAATTTGGCATAGGTATACATATAAATCACATTGACAAGAATATACACATTGACATTGATGAATTTTATTTATGCAATGACATGAATATTTACTCTGTGTAGTATTATATTGTTTTAATTATTGTAAATGTGAAGACAATGTTTTTTTTAATTGTTAAATTTTGTTACATTGTTTAATTTTGTTTTATTCTCAGTTAGTTTTTAACATGGTCTGGCAGTTTTGAGTATTTTTTTGCGGCCTAGCCAAATGTCCTTTCTTTGGTATTGTTCGTTGAATCGTTGAGCTCCTTTAGTTATGAGTTGAGCTGCACAACGACTGACAAATGCGTGCACTGACTGGACAGGTCCACTCAATCTGTGTGGTTCTTTCATCAAAAGACCATTTCAGACACCAATCGACATGGTCTTCACATGATCTGACCAAGATTATGTCTGGACTTTAAAAGAGACTGTGACCTCTGAGTTTGTTTCGGCCTTTCTTCTCAGAGTAGTCAGATAGGAAACGCCGGCCTCATCTAGTTTAAAAAATATGTTTTGACGTGTAAAAGTGTTTGTAAAAACCTACTTACAGAAATAAAATCATTTATCATTTATCAATCACGCCGACAAAGTGCTAAAATAAAATCTTAAAGAAAATTTTTAGCTTACCTTCTCTGCACGTAATGTGGGGATGACATTTTTTTTTTCTCGTCTACCCCATGATGTGGAGTATTATTGGATAGGCCATTCAAAAATATTGCAGGTCTGACAACACCACTTTTCGATACAATGATCCACTTGAGTAATATTAAGCATTAAAGTGATAATTTTTGTTAGAGTCAAGTGTCCCCCCCCCCTGCCAACTAAATGGTTGTTTATGGAGATGTGAAAAAAATCATGGCAGTAGTACATATATTATGAAATTAAAAGGAAAACTATCACGGCTAAGTAAGCTATACAAGTTAACGAGTTATAGTCGACCAACTTAAATTTGCAGTTGGAGAATTGACCGTGGCATATATCGATGTATGAGAGAACAGGTTTTTTTAACTACAATGCTAAGTTTGTTTTTGGAATAAATTCGTCCCAAGTAATCCCAACTACTGAACCTTTCATTGTGCTTGGTTCGACACGCACTTAGCCGGTTTTTCTTGTAGATTGTGACATTCATTCAGCCTTTAATAGTCTAACTGAATTATACCAGGTGACTTTGACATTTTAGATAACGTAATAATTTAAAAATTGAATTCAATATGTAATCGTAAACATTCTTTAATTGTTTGAGTTTGATACTAGGTGTCTAAGATCTTGTAATATTGTACAAAATTTATTAGCAACTACAAAACAAGGCTAAAATCACAAATATACAGTTATGTACAAGGGTAGTCTTTTTCCTTGAAAAAGAAGACGTTTTTGCCCTGAAATGTCACAGTTACAGGCTAATCATATCATCTCGTAGAGCAACCCTTCAAGTCGTTTCACAAACAAGTCTTACTATCTCGGTCACACTTGTTGCTTCTCAAACAAAAAAGAAAACTTGGTCAAACTCCAAACTGACCGGGACTCGCAAACTACGACTATCACATCACAGAAACTTGGACATCTACTCATTAACTATTACATATATAGACTAAAGTTTATTCAAAAGGTTAATATGTGCCTTAAAAGTTGAGGGCAAGAACTTAAGATTTATATTAGGTAATCAAGGTAGTTAGTGAGTTGTACTATAGTCGGAGTTGAGTTAAAGTTTAGGCTTTGGATGTACTCAGGTGAGTTAATGTTACTCTACTTTGGTAGTACCTAAGTTTGTTTGGTTGTACGAGTAGGTTACTAAGGGAAGACTTCGCTTACAAGTAATTGATCACCAACCACAGATTTTGGTAGCTAATGATTCTGAGTGAATATTAAATTGAAAATCTGAATTTACAAAATCAATCTGCCTAGCCTTTTCGTTGATTTCCTTGAAATCGATGTACAGCCTAATCGGATGCAGTTGAATACCAGTATTTTCCATGGAGCGACTGTTTATCTGACCTCCACAACCCCATACGATACCCCTTAAGGTTGGTTGTCAGACCTTTGGGCTTCTGACGACCTCAAATGACTGTCAAAGATCCACCAATGACAGCCATCACCAACGGCTTAGCCTGCTTTCTGAGGCACAGAGGAGTCTCGGTATTGTCTGTGGTCCCTGGCTCTGACATCAAGCAATGGACAAGATTATCAAACTTTTATGCTTAAATACGAGGCTTTTGGCTACTTTGTGTGTGTGTATTTTATTTAATCTTTTTGTAATGTGCGTTTTGTTTGTGCAGAATAAACATTTTTTCTTTCTATGTAAAGATGGTCACCCATCCACAGACTATACCCAGGAAGCGTAGCTTAACCTGATGGATTCGACCTGAGCAGCTGTTATTACTTAGCCAACACCTCCTCTACAACATCTGAATGTATATATTGAAACAAAAATACATAATTATAAAAAAAAAAAACCTTCAGACCGAATATTTGCCATGGCGACCAGTCTCAGTGGAGACCAGCCTTCGGTTCCGAGGCACGGGGGTATTTTCATCACACCGCCAACTTCCAAACTCCGGGCTATTTTACTAAGAAATTCCTAATGGAAAAACCCAATAACATTCCCAATCCGGGAATTGAGAACCCAGGACCCCACGTTCAGCAGTCGCGCTTGCGACCAAGAGACCAAAGGGGCAGTTTAAGTTTTGACATAGTTATTGACCGTAACTGGGACCGTAATGCGTGTTTGACCAGATGTGTGAACGCAAACGAAGCAAAAGGAGTATGTAAGGAGCACTCACCTTACATACTACTTTTGCTTCGTTTGCATAAATTATAGAACGCCACTTAACACTTAGTGGCGTTCTATAATTTTTGCCACGTGGGAAAAGGCACACAGTTGGGCTGGTCCACAAATTCAAGGTCGTTCAGCGCGCCATGGAGCGGGCTATACTCGGAGTTTCTTTGAAGGATAAGATCAGAAATGAAGTTATCCGGAAGAGAACCGGAGTTACCGACATAACCTGTAGAGTCAGCAAGCTGAAGTGGCAGTGGGCTGGCCATGTTTATCGAAGGACTAATGGGCGGTGGAGCAGACGAGTCCTGGAGTGGAGACCGCGTATCGGCAAGCGTAGTGTGTGACCTTAAAAAGGTAGCTGGGACAGACTGGATGCGGAAGGCGGAGGACAGGGTGTTGTGGCGCAGCCTGGGAAAGGCCTGTGTCCAGCAGTGGACTGTTATAGGCTGAGTTGGTTGGGAAAAGGGAGTGAGTTACAATCTACAAAAATGAGTATAAATTCGAGAACTGGGTTTTAATAAGAAATCCTTAACTCACTACGAAAATGAACCCTGTATTCTTAATACCAAATCAAACGACACTTAACCAAAATTTAACGCCTACCAATTTCAACTTCCCACCTTTTAACAACTTGTAACTACCATGACTCCCACCATTTTGAGATGGCGTCATAAATTCCCCGCAATTAAACAACTGGCAAGGTATACTAGCGGTATACCTCAGATAATTGAACGAAGCTGCCAGAGTTAGTATCGGAAGACATTTTATGCGACCACCGGTTTTCAGGGCTGGTCCGAAGAATTTTTGGAAAATTTATAAAGTATAATTTTTCAATTTATATTCTATTTTAGAAGTGAACATTTCTTTAGCCACGTTCAGCGTTTTTTGGTAGGGGCAACACTTATGGGTTTTCGTCACCGACATGACGCTGATGTGGCTGGTAGTCTGGCGACGCGCAGCGACCTCTGTACATGTATACGCATATATACACTAAAACATTGTATATACTGGACTGTAACATTAGCTGTTCAAAGTTTTTAGGTTTCACTGCTATCGGCAGTCCCCATGAATGTCTAATTTATAAAAAAAACAGGTTTCTAATTTATAATTACAATCTAGGCACTCCATGGTACGGAGCGAGAGGGCATGGGCAGCCGTCACCTCCTTCTGCGAAGCAGTAATGCTCGCGAAGGAGGAGGCGGGACGGTTGAGGGAAAGGCAAATTTCGCGCCCTCTTGCCCCTAGCCGCCGCAAGAGACGCCGCCCTGGGCATTGGGAATCCCGGTCGGATTTCCGGCCGCCGTAGGCGCGGGCTTGCAGACGGTGAGCAATGGGTAGCTCAGCGTCCGGTAAGGACCAGCGGCGCGTTGTATTCCACGCGTGCCTCAAAGAGATGTCAGCACAAGACAAGTGTAGGGCCGATGCCTGCCGGGGTCGCGGGAAGGTACTAAAGGGTTACCGAGGCCCTGGCAACACAGGCAACGGAAGGAATACGGGTGGGTTTTAGTCAGTAAGAGTCTGACACACCCTCCCGCTCCGCCCAGAGTGGGAGAAGTTATTTGATGATTTCCCAAAAAAAAAAAGGATATAACATTACTATGCAATTGTAAAGTAATTTAATTTTATACGTGATAATTATTTTTAAACTTAGAACAGTGTCGATTTGCACTTTACACAAGTCCGTTCCATTTTCATAGAGTTTGAAAACATGCATTAAATGGTTAAATGCATTATCACAAACCATCTTAACACGCCAAGCGATCTTATTGAATTCTGAGCAACACTTGGGTTCTGTAGGAGCAGTCCAAAACATAGGTATTTACTGTTTACAACTCATCATCATCTGCCTGCCTTTTCCCAACCATGTTGGGGTCGGCTTCCGGTCTTACCAGATACACCTGAATACCAGTATTTTACATGGAGCGACTGCCTATCTGACCTCCACAACCCAGTTAATGGGTAACACGATACCCCTCGGTAAGACTGGTTGTCAGACTTTCGAGCTTCTGACGACCCGTAACGACTGTCAAAGATCTACAAATGACAGCCGGGACCAAAAGCTTAACGTGCTTTCCGAGGCACGGAGGGGTCTTGGTATGTAAAGGTGGTCACCCATCCACGGACCAACCGCGGCAAGCGTAGCTTAACCTGATCGATCGACCCGTGCGGCTATTATTACTTAGCCACAAGCCCCTCCAAGCTCACAAACTGCTCTCAAGCTTACTGTTTACATTTATCAGCATGTAATGTCTCTTGGATTAAAATAAAACGTATTTTATTAAATACATTGACTGGACAAGTCTACTCAAATCTGTTGGTTCTCTCTTCGAAAGCGCATTTCAGACACTAATCGCCATGATCCCCACATGATCTGACCAAGATTACCTATGTCTGGACTTTAAAATAGACTTACCTCTGAGTTTGTTTTGGTGCTTCTTCTCAGAGTAGTCGAGTAGGAAATACCGATAACTAGTTTAAAAAAAAAAATACGTGTAAAAGTGTTTTTAACCCCCGACGCAAAGACGATGAGGTGTTATGAGTTTGACGTCTCTGTCTGTCTGTGTGTGTGTGTCAAACAGACGAGGCTTATACCTAGCAATAACTAATGTATGCTATTGTAGAAAGAACAGCCGCTGTTAACTTCCTATTTAGCAGCGGCTATTATACGACGCTTGACTCAAAATATTACCTAAATTTATATTAAACTGAAAGGGCCAGAAGAGCAACTGAAGAGCAGTGGTGGCCCAGTGGTAACGGCCGCGACTTACGAGTTGTAGGTTGTAGGTTCGAACCCAGACAGGCGCTTTACTTTGTGTAAATTATTTCATCACCACTGCTCTCAAAACGGTGAAGGAAAACATCGTGAGGAAACCGGCATGTCCTAGAACCAAAAATTCGAAGACATGTGACATCTACCAATCCGCACTGGGCCCGCGTGGTAGATTACGGCCCACTCCCTCTCACAGAGAGGAGGCCTGTGTCCCAGCAGTGGGGACATTATAGGCTGATTATGTGAAAGGGCCCAATACGTATTATTTTGTTACTTTTTCGATGTTTTTGTTAGTGTCGGGGGTTTTTTAAATTTAACTTTTTATAGATTAGACCTACTTGCAGAAATAAATAGTCGTTATTATTAAATAATTGGACTTCCTGTTTACTCGGAGGGTCGTCGACACCTATCAGCCCTGTATTAATGCCAATAAATATTTTGTCGAGTTGCGGTGAGAGTGAGGTGAAACGCAATAAACTGCCCTATACAGCGCCTGTAAACTGCTGTAAACCAGGGTCTCGTTACATCACGTGTTTTGTTTTATCGCTGTAAGGGTGAGGTGGCATAGAATCGAAAGTAGAGTTTAGAAGAATGTTAGAATCAACAAGAAGTATAAAACCTCTTTTTAGGTATTTATTTTTATTCTTCTTTATTTAAAAAAACATTACAGTTTCTTTTGTTTCTTCTTAATTTTTCGTCTATGTATGGACAAGGGAAAATAAATAAATGATAAATTTATCATTTATTCATTTTCCCTTGAAAAATAATTTATCAATGATTTTTATTTCTGTAAGTAGGTTTAAATCAACATATTTTTTAAATTAATAAAGCTACATGAGGTCGGCCTATCTGACTACTCTGAGATGAAAGGCCGAAACAAACTCAGAGGTCACAGTTTTTTTTAAAGTCCAGACATAATCTTGGTCAGATCCTGTGAAGGCCATGTAGATTGTTGTCTGAAATGGTCCTTTTGAGGAAAGAACCACACAGATCAACTGGACCTGTCCAGTCAGTGCATTTGTCAGTATTATTTATAATATGTTTTTTACTTTGATTGTCTAGATAGGCTAGAAAATGTTAAGATCGTGTCGCGCTGCAAAATAACTAAAACAAACAGCCAACTTTGTTATGCTGGTGTGCGTGACAGCTACGTCATACACTCGCGCCACGTCATTGTGTTATTCTAGTGTGCGTGCATTTTGCGGCCAACAGTTGGACGCAACTTTTTACGACGAGTTCACAGCTTTGACTGTCTATCTAGACATATGTATTTATACCTTTGGTTTTTATAATATTTTAATATTTATTTGCTTATATCTAACAAAGGAAATACAGAGTTGTTTAATTAATACCTTTCGCTTTTGGTCATGCACCTATGCAGATTTTTAGTTTGTGTATATTAGACTGCAGAAAACACTGGTTATTGAACACGGTTAACAAAAACTTGTCATCATTCTCCTGCCCTTATCTTAATTTATTTGTGGTCGGCGCAACATGTCGCTTTCTTTCATACTTCTTTATTAGTTGTCATCTCGGTAGTCACCCCCTTTCTAGCCATATCATCTTTCACACAGTCCATCCATCGTTTCTTTGGTCTTCCCCTACTCTTATAGCCATCTACATTCATACTCAAGACTTTCCTCACGACATTTTCCTCATTCCTCCGCATCACTTGGCCATACCATCCACTTTTATTGAAAATATATTTTTTCAGTTGGTTATGTACAAGTAGTATGTATAATTTATTTCAGAGTCAGTCAGTCAGTCAGAGATCTTAATATTAATAAACAGCTTTACATATGCTACCGTTGCCGGTGAAGAAATATAAAAATTGAAGTACAATTAATATGAAAAGAGGTAATTTCTAACAAGACAAGAAAGTATAACAAAATATTATAAATCCATCATGTAGGTAATGCAAATACAAATGATTCTGATAAAAAAAAAAAAATTGCAGTGGCCAACAAAAAAATGAAAGAATACACAATATAGGATTGGCTTTTAACAAAAAAATAATCCTTTTTCAGTCCCGTCTCTTCTATCCGCTGTCGGTAAAACATCGCCCGTAACTCGCGATGGTTCATTTTATTTGATTTCATAAGGGCGCAGGTTTAGAATTACGAGTACGTTGTTTTATATCGTTCGCGGTTCTATTGCTATTTCAGTATATCCTGAAACGAGTTTACTAAACTATTTATTTATTTATTAAAACTTTATGCACACGTAAAAAAAAAAGTACCGTACAAAGGCGGACTTAATGCCTGAGGCATTTTCTACCAGTCAACCTTAGGGTGATGCAGAGAAGACACATGGCAGGTGCAACTTAAGGGATAGATAACACGAAAATAACTTTACAATACAAAAATACATACGTAGATACATACATATAAACAGAATAAATTTTGTCAGGAGAAATAACGATCGGTAGTGAGGAAATATCGATCAGTAGAGGAGAAAACGAATACAGCAAAATATCAGCGCTGGGATGTTTCTGCCAACTTCTTACGTATATGTTCACGTGCCTTCAGTTTAAAAGACAACCGACTGGTCACCGTTCTGATGTTCAGAGGGAGCGCATTCCAAAGAAAGAGAGCCTGGACAAAGAAAGAAGAGCGAATGAAACCACAGCGGTGAGAAGGACATCGAAGAAGACGATTGTTGGTGGAACGAAGATTTTTACTATGGGCAGAGCACAAGTATTGAATATGGGAAGTCAGGTAAGAAGGAGAAGTGGGTTTGTTGAGAATAGAGAACAACATAGACAGAGCCCTCACCTCTCTGCGCTGACGAATGGGTAACCATTTTAGAAGCACACGGTGTGCGGATACATGGTCATACTTACGAAGATTGAAAACGAATCGAATGCAATTATTGAGAAGTCGTTCAAGTTTATTGAGGAGATCTGCATTCAGGTCATAGTAATACACATCATCATAGTCGATTATTTTTCCGATATAGTTTGTACGGAATCGTGTATTACTCGTTGGAGTCAACTCGTTGGAGTTACGCGCAGTGCAGCGCTGTTTGTATCTAATATTACAAATAATATGAATATTTTACATTTATTTTTGCATTATCTGTAATGTTGTTAAAGGGTTACTACTCTAGGTACTGAGGATTTAGTTCGACTTTGTGATATTTTTAATTATGATTTCATTATAAATATAATTATCAATCGCTAATTTGCCTTTTCGTTACCTGTAGCACTGTACGAGTTAATGTAGAAAAAAAGGTACATTCTGCGACTGAACGATTCGAACGAAATTTTGGGCCAAGCAAATGTAATACACTGTCGTGCCATCCGACATGATGAAGAAGAAGACGACCATTCAAGGTGGTCGGCATTATTTCATCATCCCAATAGAATCACCCCGTCATAATACAAATAAGTGTAGGGTTCCCCATACTTATTTAGAATCGGATTTGAACAATTTTAAAGTTGCCAATTTAGTTGAGATTTGTAGCCTTTTGTCAGTTTTCTAAACTAAGGTCAACGTTATACATATTTCAAAAGAAAACAGGCCATTGCTCGAATATTTCTAGCCATATAACCTCAGGGTAAGCTTTCAATTCTCCTTTTTCATTTCAAAAGAATTCAAATATAGTAGAATACTCGGACAATAGCATTCCAAATTATTAAATATACGAAATAAGACTGACATGTCACTCCCGTTGACATAGGTCCACCTTATTATTTAAATTTACAACGAAATATATTCAATTAGAACGTCGCTTCACTTTTCCAGACGCTTGCCTGCATACATTATGGATGATGATGCATTTTGGATGATGTTCTTTATTTAGACAAGTTTTTATACACTTTTCAATTGCAAAGTTATTAATTACAATAAAAATATATACATGGATAAATTTCTTATACTAAAGTAACTATAACATTAATTAAATAATCAAAAAAAAAAACAATAATATATATTCTAACTTAACTAAACCTATTAACAAACTAAGATATTGGCGTCAATGAATTCCTCAGCATCGAATTGATTAAGGATTTTATGATACGTTATTTTCATTTTGAGGTTAAAATCAAAACTTCGTAGACGCTCGTAGCATGATGCCTACATCTCGTAGCAATGCGCTACGCATTTGCTACGAAATAAGTATGCTCCGAAGATGTTGCCCTACTCATAATAATACACAGGATTTTGGAAAAAAACGTGCGTAATTATTAAACATGATTATTCAATTAGATAATTAAGTCCTTTAGGTAACTTTGTCGTTGGTCGTAGAGGAAAATTTGTTGTTGTTTGAGTGTTTTGAGTATGAATTTATAGATGGCTTGACCACAAACTGTTAAATTTTCTCATTTGATTTTGAACTTAACCATCAACACTTTAGGTTTAAAATCATTTGTAGTTTGACAGTGGTAACTTGATGTGCTGGGGACATACTGTGCCGACCCTAAATAAATTAGAATAGAATATAATACTCTTTGTTATGTACACCATAACAATTACAGATATAAATGTAGAAATTTTACATAGGGTGACACAATGGGCAGTATTATCGCTAAAAGCTTTAGAACCGCAATAATTAGGATTAGGGGAGGAGAATGATGAGGAGGTACGTTTGTCGTGTTGCCAATATTACTAGACTATTTAGTGTACCAACCGCAGTCCGCAAATAATTGTCACCAAAGCCAATAAAATGATAGTAACAACTTCGTCTCTTCCGTTTTAGCACAATTCCTTACAATAACATCTGTCGTATCTGTGCTCCTCTTCAAACATTTACTTAAGACTGCTCCCGAGACGTTCGCAAGTTTTCTCATGAGGAGATGTTCCGATTGAGCTTCGTGTTTGAGTTGCTTTTTATCTTTATGCTATCGTTTTAGATCTAGATTTAATTGTATCTACTAATACTTGTCCTAACTATTATTATGAACGCGAAAGTGAGTTTGTTTGTTTGTTACGCTTTCACGCTAAAACGGCTGAACGGATTTGGATGAAATTTGGCACATGGGTAGACTGTGACCTAGGATTTTTTTACCCCAGTATTAGGCAGTATAGCGTGTGTGGAAATATTTAAAACACTCTAATTAACGATTTTAAATCGAATTAACGATTTTAAATAAAGGTTAATTTAAAAAATACATATGGTTTATAGATTCCTCGTGCCAGAGCGGATTATTTAAGTGAATATTTGGTTACACGTATCAGATTCACAACTTGAGCGCGCGTGCTACAATTGAAAGTTTAAAACGTATGATGCCTAAATGATTATACAAGGTGTCATTTTGCATCCTCGTCAAATTTCAGTAGGCTGCTATGAAAGACATATATAATCAAATAAAATTACGATACCTGCTCAATAATTAATACATACTTGTTTTTTTAGTTATTTAAGTTTGACAGTATTTTAGAATACACCACTTTCACATAACATAATCACCCCGTTGCTTATGCGGTAGAATTTGTAACAAAAGGGCACTTACAGTGCGGTATCACACAGGCCGCGTTCTATCATGCGTGTCCCACACATGTCGTTTCCCGAAAATTAGAAAAAAAAAAGGATCTACTTATATAATTATTAATTCGTGTCGAGAATCATTAGCATAGTTACCTCCTTGAATTTACGAGGATGCAAAACGACACCTTGTATAACCAGCTTCCATGATACGCTTGAAAGGTGGGGTTATATGTCATCCTAAAAAAAACGCGGTGCTAAGCTCTAAACCTTGGTCGTGGTACTGACTTAATCAGGAACAGGCTAACTAACACTAACGAGCTTTAGAAATCTACAGATTTAAATTTAATTAACAATGAATAAAATTAATAATTAAAGAAATTATCTGGATCACAATCCCGAAGCGATGTAGCGTAGACTTCACCGGAACCCCACGGGTTACTGAAATTCCGGTTGTTAGTTCCGGGAATTACGTCTTCTGATCTCACAGCTTTTACAGACCTTAATCAATCTCAACCCAAATGTTACTTGGTTGAAGGAATAAAGAAAAACTGGAAAAAAAGCCTGGCTTGATGAACTTAATTCTACAGCAACACATAAGCGAATAAGTCATTGAGCCACAAGTCTGAAGATAAAATGAGAATGAAAAAGAAATAAGAAAAATTGCATACCAGTTCCTTGAGAGTTAAACGCCTGACTCGATAGAGCAGACTCCTGACTGCACTTCTAATTATATACCACATTGTTACTGTGACAACATTAAAATGGTAATGGCGCTCCGATTTAGAATGTCATATTTTTATTTAAATAAAAATATGACATTCTAAATCGGAGCGCAAAAGAGGAATGAGCCGAAAAAACAAATTGTTTGACGAGCAAAAGGAATTTTGAAAAAACATTCGAACATTCCAAAAGAAAAAACATAATGATAGAACCGAACTTGGGAATAAGGTTGAATATGTGATTAGAAAATTAAATTATAAAAACAAAAACTCGACTGCAAAAACACAACTCAGTTTATTAATATTATATACATGTCGGAAATACGTTAGTCACTCGTTTGACTAATCGGGACGCCAGCGCCACCAAGCGGCGCTCGACAGAGTCTACAACATAACGCTTGACCGGAGATAAGGGCAGTATTGTCAGAGGCGGGCAAAGAGTCAACACGTTTAGAAACTGTCGCGCGTTCCGTATAGTTGTGTCGTGTACCGCCAGTGTGATTATTTGATTGTAAATTATAATTTGATTTAAACTGCAAACGGTTTTTCTATTGTGCAATAACCAACACTTCCCATTGTACGCCCACAGTAGTTAAAATATGGCTGATGATTACGAGCGAGACCTACCTTCTCCGTCATACATATATATATATTTTAAAATTCCTAGCTTTAGTTCCTTTTTTTGTGTTTGCAGATATAATATATAAATATTATATAGCCTATTTCACTCCCACAATTAACACAAATTTAAGGACACCTCATACGTTAAAATCCATCAAGCCGTTTAGGCCACAGAGCGTGCCAAACATAATAGACATACATACATACTCTAGAAAAACATTACCCTCCTTCTGGGGGTTTTATTAAATTTTTCCATTAATAAATTACTCCATTAATAATTCACAAAGTTAATTTTCGTATTCAAGAACGTTCAAAATATAACCGCCATCTCATCTAAGCGACAATCAATGTCAAAAACTTGTCAAAACTGTTGCACCCTTGCGTAACTCAGTTTGAAACACAATCCGAGAGTTTTGAAGGATATTGCTAATCCATTGCTTCATAGGTTTGAAAAATTCGTCTGCTCAACGACGTAAATAATGCAATGGAAGTGACTGAACTGTCAAATGAAACAAATTGCGATCAATTGTCATTTTATGTGTTACGAAATTACCACACAGATTGGGAATGATTAGAATGTGACAGTACTTAAAAATACGAGAATTTCGCCCCTATGTTATATGCCAATTTAACCTATGTAAAACTAAGTATATAATACACCAAAAATATCCGGCAAAAAAAACTAAACAGCAACCAAAAATGACAGTTTTTAGGCTCAGTTTCGAAGCGTTTTCCAACGCAATCTCCCCTGGCTGCAATCTTCCGGCCGATTGAGTTACGTCCCCGGCCCACGGCTAGATTACCGCGTTAATAACTACAATTTTTACTCATTAGAGATGCTGAAACAATCGTTGAGGTTGCTTCTAGAGATGCTTGGGCAATTTTGTAGAAATTATTACTTAGATGAGTTAAAGTTGTGGATTTTTTACCCGACTGCCTCAGGAGGGTAATGTTTTTCGTGAGTATGTATGTATGTATGTATGTATGTATGTATGTATGTATGTATGTATGTATGTAGGTATGTCTATTTCTTTGGCACGCTCTGTAGCCTAAACGGCTTGATGGATTTTAACATATGAGGTGTCGTTAGATTCGTCTTAATTGTGGGAGTGACATAGGCTATATAATATTTATAAATTGCATCTGCAAATACAAATAAAAAGGAGACGAAGTTTTTTTTTAATTAACTGCAACAATATTGGTATCAAATAAAAGCTAGTAATGAGTAATTTTCAAATATATATATTAATAAAACTAAAAAGCTTGAAATAAAATAAATTATTTAAAAAACAAAAAACCCGACTGCAAAAACACATAACTGTAAAGGGAAATTACAATCTATATAATTTTGGTCTTGCAGGCGGGGACAGTCGAATAACCTGAAATATGGTGTAACTTTTGATTGCGATACCAAAATTATATAGATTATAATGCTTGTTTTTCCCTTTTCAGTTATGTGTTTTTGCAGTCGGGTTTTTTGTTTTTTAAATAATTTATTTTATTGCCGTTTGTGTTTATTAATAGCTTAGGAAAATAATATTACACTCTTGTTCTTTTCGAATCGATGATACAATATTCGTAGTATTACTTTAGCCCAGCAGGTGGCCACGTTGATCGCGGCTTCGGTAGCGTTCGTTACGTCTAGACAAAATCAAACTGGTTGCTATTTTTATTGTATAATGTATTATTTTTATGACATTGATTTTATATTCTGTGATTATGTTAACTCACACACTGACTTATTTCTTTATTTTTTTTAAGGAAAACGTATAGTTTTATAAAGTTTTGTTGTTTATTAATGTGAGCACCATGTCATTGCTTTATTTTTAATTATTTTTACCTATTGCGGTGTATGAAAACGGCCTCGACATACGAGTTTTAAGTTGTAGGTTCGAACCCGGACAGGCGCTTTACTTTATGTAAATTATTTCATCACCATGGCTCTCAAAACGGTGAAGGAAAACGTCGTGAGGAAACCGGCATGTCCTAGAACCAAAAATTCGAAGACATGTGACATCTACCAACCCGCACAGGGCCCGCGTGGTGGATTACGGCCCACTCCCTCTCACAGAGAATGGCCTGTGTCCCAGCAGTGGGAACATTATAGGCTGATTATGTATTGCGGTGTAGTAATTTTATTCTAGGTGCGTCGTCTTCATATATAATTATATAATTAATGTACCTATACAAAATATAGAAAAACATTTTAAACAGTGACGGTGGCACAGTGGTGGTGGTGGTGTTGGTGGGAATTTCTTGCCCATTCTTCTCCTAGAAGGAGTGACAATAATAAATTCTATTTTTTTGTACATTTTGCCGTTCAAAAGTGCCTTTTACGTACCTATGTATGTCTAAATAATTTGATATTGAGTTTGACGTCCTCAAATGTGTAGGATAACATATTCATTAGGCTCTAATTAAGGTATCATTAGGGTTGGTTGAAAATCCTCTTGTAATTGAATTGGGATATCTTTAAGGTAAAGTAAACACAAGAAAGTTCTCCTGTGACAAACCCTAAATGTTAGATACAGAGCCTAACATGTCAGTATGTCATACAAAAAAGAGCAGTGGTGGCCCAGTGATAACGGCCGCGACTTACGAGTTGTAGGTCGTAGGTTCGAACCCAGACAGGCGCTTGCTTTACTTTGTGTACATACATTATTTCATCACCACTGCTCTCAAAACGGCGAAGGAAAACGTCGTGAGGAAACTGGCATGTCCCAGAACCAAAAAATCGAAGACATGTGACAACTACCAACCCGCACTGGTTGGAAATCATCAAATAACTTCTCCCGCTCTGGGCGGAGCGGGAGGGTGTGTCAGACTCTTACTGACTAAAACCCACCCGTATTCCTTCCGTTGTCTGTGTTGCCAGGGGCCTCGGTGACCCTTTCGAACTTTCTCGCGACCCCGGCAGGCGTACCTACCCGGGAACATCATAGCCTGATTATGCATACAAAAAATGATGTGTTTTTTTACTTACGTAAATCGAACCTGCGACACACAGCTCAGCCGCCAAACGCTCAGTCTTTGCGCCATCCAAGCCGTCCATCCTGTTTTTCAAACCCGTGCTTGTACCCTGCAATATTTTTTGTCTTTACTCGAACTAAAACAAAAGCAAAGTATCATCATAATAAATATTCACATAAATCATTCAAATTAGCTGCTCACAAACTTCAGGCAGTTTCCGAACTAACCGCGCTTCAAACAGTTAAAGTAAACATGATTTAAAAAAAAGATGAAAAAGTTTTAACATTACCTGGATAATTTGGTTATTGTTTGTAAACCAGAGTTTCCGTCAATATTTGATTTGTAAAGTTTAACTTATAACTGTTATTAGCATATTGTGATATTATTACATTAAGATGCCGACAACACCTAAAGCGCGGTCACTGTCGGCCTGCCTATAAAAGAAAGAGAAGCGCGATGACACATCGCTAGTAATTTATTGCAAATTATGAAGCAATTATAGATTTACAAAAAAGCTATAGATTGTATAAAAAAAAACCATGATTATGCTAATATGTTGCTTGTAAAATAATCTGACAAAAAATCAGAATGATTGTATGTATATTAGTATGGTATTTTCGTGATTTTTTTCGATCGTATCAAATTAGTTAAATGATAAATGATAAATGATAAATGATTTTATTTCTGTAAGTAGGTTTTTACAAACACTTTTACACGTCAAAACATATTTTTTTAAACTAGATGAGGCCGGCGTTTCCTATCTGACTACTCTGAGAAGAAAGGCCGAAACAAACTCAGAGGTCACAGTCTCTTTTAAAGTCCAGACATAATCTTGGTCAGATCATGTGAAGACCATGTCGATTGGTGTCTGAAATGGTCTTTTGATGAAAGAACCACACAGATTGAGTGGACCTGTCCATGTTATATTATGTTTTCAATACTATTTACCTAGCATATATCATGAAGAATATCATATATTTTTCTGATTCTGTTTACTGCAGTGGATCATATACTTTAAGGCATTATAAAACTTATAAAAGTTGCGTTTAGGTCCTGTAGTCCCCTTAACAAGTGTGACATTTTCGCGTGTCTCTAAGGGTAAGCGCACACAAGCCACTGACCACAACCACCGGTGGCTGTCGCTTCTCACTGCGGTGTTGAGTACTGCTGTAGCGGACTGCCACCACCGGCCACACGTGTGCGACGAATCCATGTAAAACGTATGAAAAAGCATGTGTCATGCTTGTCGCTGGGCTACCGGTGGCTCCGGCCGGTGGCTCGTTTGCGTCCAGCCTATCACATTCCCGGGCGGATTTCCGGCCACCGTAGGGGCGGGCTTGCAGACGGTGAGCAATGGGCAGCTCACCGTCTGGTAAGGACAAGGCCCGGGTCGACGGCGCGTTGTATTCCACGCGCGCCTCAAAGAGATGTCGTCAGCGCAAATGTAGGGTTTCACTAGGGCCGATGCCTGCCGGGGTCGCGGGAAGGTACTGATGGGTCACCGAGGCCCCCGCAACACAGGCAACGGAAGGAATACGGGTGGGTTTTAGTTAGTAAGAGTCTGACACACCCTCCCGCTCCGCCCAGAGCGGGAGAAGTAATTTAATGATTTCCCACCCAAAAAAAAATAAAAGTCTAACACATGCAAAAATATTACATTGTAACAAAAGAATGGGGATAAACCAGCGGAGTAATTCCGTAACACACTCATAATCCCAGTGACATTCATTTTGACAATTCTTTGAATGACAGTTAATTAATGAATTCATTCAAATTCATTACGTTATTTACGCTGTCGAGCAGTCGAATTTGTCAACCATAATATGAAGCAATAGATTCCGCATTTCCTTTCCAAATCCTTCAAATCCTTCGGATTATGTTTAGCAATTGGGGATAAGATAACTGACTGGATAAACGTAGTAAAATTTTCCGTCACATACGTGCATTTTTTCGCATAGTCATGGATGTCATTTTCGCATTATTTTACTTAACTTGCTACGACGACGATGGAGCGCAATCACGCATGTAATATTTTTACTTCTTTTCCGCTGTGATTTCTTAATAACCTTACAAGTGAACTGTCGTGAAGTTCCAAGAAAAGTTCACCGGCTCTTCGTTCAAAGGTGTCGTAAAGTCAGCTTAGTTTGAGTAATTCTTTAAATTAACTTCATGTCATCATAATCGGCCTATAATGTTCCTACTGCCGGGACACAGGTTTCCTCTCTTCGAGATAGTGGGCTGCTATCTACCACGCCAGCCCAGTGCGGGTTGGTAGATGTCACATGTCTTCGAATTTTTGGTTCTAGGACATGCCGGTTTCCTCACGATGTTTTTCTTCACCGTTTAATTGAATTTGGCTTACCAACACATTGTAGGTTCTGTAGAGCTTTGGACCCTACAATAGCCCGGTATTCTAGCAGCTACTGATAAAAAGGCTCTGCTGATTATTTGATATATTCTCTTTTTTTGACGTGATGACGTCTTATAAATCGATGAACGCCGGCTGCACGCACGAAAAAGCATGACTCATTGTCACGTTCCGCCTGAGCCGAGCGTGCAAGCGAGAGCGCGGAACTAGCGATAGAGAGGCACGATCGGCCTAAGCGTTCGGCTTGTGACGCATCTCTTTCTCGTTATCACGTAATTATCGTCCGTAAACCGACTTTACAGACAACCAATTTATTTTGCCAGCGGCTTAGCCAACTCAAATTATTCCACAGGAACGTACTACATATATGTCAATGGGGATTCATCGGTTAAATACGAGTATATGCTAGTGTAATCTAGAATAAAACTTCGCTAAATCCAGAAAGGTAAATTTTTCAATAATCAACTTCTTTCCTCAGTATTTATTACTTAAGTAATTATCCGGTGCTAATTTGGAATAAAATAAGTGTAAAACCGATTGTATTAATAAACTACATTAGTTTGTTTTGGTCTAGGAGATATAAAACAATTTCGTACAATTTTTAGGCTTAACTTAGTTTTAGTTCAATTTAGTTAATGTTAAAAATCATCTTGTAATTTGGCTAATGTAAATAAATAAACGACTATTTCGAAAAAAAAAAAACAATTCGTGATTGAAAAAAACTGATGTAGCGGATAGTGATGCTGAGTTATGGATCTGGCGGTTTTTGTTCCGAAATCGAGCGAAATTACAGTACAAATGCCTCTACGGCCATAACGCACCACAACTACGCCATGACAGTTTTTCAAAATGCAATGTTCTGATTGGTCATTGCGGATGTGGCGGCGACTGATACTGAGTTGTACCGGATGTTGCGGAGTTTGGAACGAAGTTCAATTTTATAACTCAAATAACTCAGGATGTAGCGGTTAGGACGAGACAAGTTGGTTAGGTTTGTTAGAAATTAAAAACCAATTCCATAGAAGATATAATTGTATCTATACCAACATTGGCATCTGTGTATCAATTTTAGTATATTGTATTTATTTATTTTTACACCAACGACAGCCCCACTTTATGTCCAGGCAAATCACTGTCCATCCTATGGTTGCCTGGAAGAGATCGCAGAAAGCGATAAGGCTGCCCATTGTATATTTTGTAGTGTTTGATTTATTTTTTGTCATGTATTTTTGTGGTGTACAATTATATATAAATAAATAAATAAATAAATTGGCATGTCATTATTTTATGATTAAGCTACTTGTACTACATTTGTAGTCATATTTATCTGCGAATAAATCTTTGTTTTTGTCTTAGACAGCAAAACCTTATTTACTCGTATGTAAAAGTGCGTTTGATTCTAGACTACACCTATGTCCTGACCTTGGTCATAGTGACCTGTGTGCCAAAATTCATCGAAGTCCGTTCAGACGACGAGAGTTACTTTCGCATTCATAATAAATTATTAGTATGAATTTTGAACAAGACGTGTTAACTTTCTTTTGACTAAATAAATCAATTCTGTATCATATCAAACAATCGACTCGTTCTATTTCTAAATCGATTCTACATTCGCTTGAGTGGAGTGATCAAATCCAGCCAGAACAATTTTTCTGCCAGTCTGTATGATTTAAGGAACTTAGGACCTAAGGTTCCCTTTGGCAGACAACCTCTCAAAATCCTCTACAATACTGAAAAGCTGGCTGTGCTTTAAAAAATAGGATACAAAAGTCCCGCTGAGTTTGGTGTACAAGGTTATCTTATTAGAGGCTTTTATGAATCGACGGTGTGCAAAAAAAACAGAGCCTTACGTTCAATTTACCAGTTATTAAAAACTTTATTGGGGTTCCATATTAGACATGCGCGCCATAATTTTATTCAAAAAAGATTGTTAAATAAATGGGCTGCAGTGTCCGAAGTTAGTGTTATTCAATTTTTTTTTTAATAACAACATCACGCCTGTAATTCCCGAATCGTTAGGCAGAGGTACACATATTTCCCCACTTATTTTAAAGTCCCATGTAATAGGGGGGGCGAGCCTATTGCCATCAACAGGGGACAAATCCAGACTTCGGGCTGCTACTGAGAAATTCAAATGCTTTTTATTTTATTTACAAAAAAATGCCTCTCTGGGAATTTCTCCTGTATCGTCCACAGAACAACTATCTTTAGGCCATACAATTATTTGTTCCGTTCGGGAATGGAACTTGCGATCTGTTGTGTAGAAGTCGCTTGCTTAGCTACTGCGCTAACCGCAAAAGATGAAATGCTACTAATAGCTTTACTAAATCAAATAATGCGTTTTAATTAAGAAGTTACTGATGGATTTTGGATAAATATGAAGCAAATATCGTAGATAGAAAAATATTTTATGGGAGCTTTTTCTCAATACACTTAACACGTTAGATGGTTGGCGGCAGAAAGAGACAGAGAACACAATGACGTTTTGCATTCGACATAAACTTTTGACACATGGCATTGACAGATACTAATATTGACGTATCTTTATCAATATCTACACTATGTTTAACTGTACCAATCTTTTTTTTACATTTACTTGCTTTTTTTATCATGCACAAGTGTGCATGATAAAAAAAAACAAGTATCTGAATTTCCTCAACTCACCTTAGATATTGGCTTGCTTGCCATATATTAAAAATAGAATAGTTTCTTCTGATCTTTTTATTGTTTTGTTACCAATTTTATTTTTGTACATATACTTTATTATTTTTATCTGATACAAGTTTATTTTATTTCAGTATGCATACACATGTTGCAGTATAAAACTGATTTGCATCCGTCACCTCACACTTCAGGTCCAGTTGAAAACCAGCGTCAGGCACTAGTTGTCTGGCATTTTTGCTGAACTAGGCCTTTTTGGCTGAGCCGTGAGGCACACTTACCTGCAAATTTCTTACATCGTACTTTACACTTTTTATTAGATTTTTTTTTTTTGCTGTATATTATATTGTGCCCCACTTTTTTTTTTTCTATCAAAAGTTTCCTCCACAAAATACGTAACACCGTATGAACCACCAACAAACATTTCAAAACAATCCCATAATTTAATCATCATAATCTAATGTTAAAAAGTTGGCAACACTCGTATAACCAAATTACTCAGAAGTAGGTACTTTGTTTAATTACGATGACATTACTTTGTAAATATGTAATTCGTGCGATATGGTTAGAGCTTGTGGCTAAGTAACAACAGCCGCGCGGGGCGATCCATCAGGTTAAGCTACGCTTGCCGGGGTTGGTCCATAGATGGGTGACCATCTTTACATACCGAGACCACTCCGTGCCTCGGAAAGCAAGTTAAGTCGTTGGTCCTGGCTGTCATTCGTGGATCTTTGACTGACAACCAGTCTTACCAAGGGGTATCGAATTACCCAGTTAAAGGGTTGTGGAGGTCAGATAGGCAGGTACTCCGGCTCCGGTTATTCTGGAAGCCGACCCAACTTAGCTGTGAAAAGGCAAGGCAGATTGATTGGTTACGAGGCGGTGATCCTGGTTATGATCGTAGGATGGATAGAATAAAACGACAACAGCGTAGTAACTGTACCGAGTATTTTTAAGATTGTGAATTCGAAGGCTTGTACATGCCTTTTTTTTGGGTGAGAAATTATCGAATAACTTCTCTCGCTCTGGGCGGAGCGGGAGGGTGTGTCAGATTCTTACTGACTAAAACCCACCCGTATTCCTTCCGTTGCCTGTGTTGCCAGGGGCCTCGGTAACCCTTTTGGACTTTCATGCGACACCGGCAGGCATCGGCCTTAGTGGATCCCTACACTTGTGCTGACGACATCTGTTTAAGGCGCGCATGGTATACAACGCGCCGGCGACCCGGGCCTGGTCCTTATCGGACGGCGAGCTACCCATTGCTCACCGTCCGCAACCCCGCGCCTACGGTGGCCGTACATCCGCCCGCAATTCCCGACGCCCAGGGCGTCTCCTGCGGCGGCTAGGGCCGAGAGGGCGCGAAATTTGCCTTTCCCTTAACCGTCCCGCCTCCTCCTTCGCGCGCATTACTGCTTCGTAGAAGAAGGTGACGGCTGCCCATGCCCTCGCCTCCACGAGGACACGGCGGTGCTCTGCCCAAGCCGGGCAGATCTCCACCGTATGCTCCACAGTGTCCTCCAGGCGATTCACACAGTGGTGACACCCGGGCGTGTCCGGTGAGGACCTGCGTCAGTCGGAAGGTGATGACGCCGGGGCGCCATCACCTTCCGGACACGGAAAAAATGGATCTCTTCAGCGAAGAATATCAATATTCTCAGAAAAAATGTTTCAATCCAAGATAATATTTTCTTAACGTAAGTAAATGTAGGTACTCAGTCCAAGAAAACCTGTTTACTCAAATTAAGAATAATAAATTCTTGGTTTTTATTCTTGACTGCAAATATTATATTAAGCATATATTTTTGATTCAAGACTATAATAATCTTAATTGAAGAAAATATTAAAATCTAAGAGAGAAGTAATATTCTTAAAATTAAACTTAATAATTCTTCATTTAAGTATAATGTCTTCGAAGAAGACAATAAAACTAAGACAAAATTTTACTTCATTCAAGAATATATTGTTTTCCCCATATATGAATCAATATTTGTCTTGACCAAAAGGATATTGTCTTAATTTAAGACATCTTTTTTTCTGTGTAGCCACTCCTCAAAGAGGGGACTTATCGCCGCAATTGTGGCGTGCCCAAAGGCTTGTGCAGTCTGGGGCGAAATCGCGGGCGATGTCGCTCTAGCCTGCACGACCTTTAAAGAGTGTGTTGACAACAATAGTAGGATAGGTAGGTAGAATAATAGGTATCTATGACGATTGAAAAGGAACACTCGACATCTTGATCGCTCTTCGTTTCGATCAAGGGGCTAACTATGACTGAGCAATATCGCCAAGATGATATATGTTCTGTGTTCGTATGTATTTTTTTTTTTTTGAGTGTGGGATATCATCATATAACTTCTCCCGCTCTGGGCGGAGCGGGAGGGTGTGTCAGACTCTTACTGACTAAAACCCACCCGTATTCCTTCCTGTTGCCTGTGTTGCCAGGGGACTCGGTGACCCATAAGCACCTTCCCGCGACGTGTTCGTATGTATAAATCGGTATTGTTGTGTGTTTTTTACTAGAGTTATCATATATTTTTGTATGCACGTATTTTTGTGACAAATCTAATTTTCTTTCTTGCTTTTTTTTATAATGGTATGTACTCTACACTGTAGTTAGTGTCCTTATGTCTGTCTATAGCTAATGCCATCACCAATTCATTTTCCAATAGTAAATGGTTATTAAAAACCACCACCTTTTGACCATTTGTCTGTGTAGTTTAGTGGACGTTTAACGAATATTTTTGCCACTTTATTTTTTCTTTCCCAAAAATCCCGCCCATACAAAACCTACTCTTAATTCCGAACACATTACATAAAGGTCACGCTACATTATTAAATACAGAGAGATTTAGGGATGTCACTAATTGTATTAAACTCACACGGTCATTTAATAAAAGTTAAACCTTCATACAAATCTAAAAAGGGCGAAGACATCTTTCTCCGTTACTTCGGATGTTTATTTATTTGGGTTAAAAGGCAGAACGGCGAAAATGGCGGAAACATTAAAGGTCTCTTGATAGCCTTAGGCTGTTTTTAATTGAGGTTTTTGACACCCACGTGAAGGGTGATTCAGAATATGTTTTGGTGTAGGATTACGGTCTTATGTTCTTTTATTAGTCTTGGAAATAGGTTACAGCTATATCACGTGTCGTTTTGGGGAGTGGGTGGGGAAGACTCATTTTTTATTAGATTTGAATTACTGTGCAAATACTAATTTGTAATTAGTGGGAGACTTTTGGCGGTCGGAGCCAGAGAGGCCGGTCATTGGATACATGCCCATCCTTCTCCATATACCGGTACCTTCCTGGATCCGACTTCGCTTCGTCTGGCGACTGCTCTGTGGCTTGGGGTCACGGTATGGACTCCACACACATGTCCTTTTGGCACGGACGTGGACCGACTAGGTCACCACGGACTTTGTAGTCAAAAAAGTGCAGACCGCTTTTCAAGACATGCGACACTTAATGACATAATCCGCCGGTCTCTTGCCAGCATCAATGTATCTGCTCTTCTTGAGCCGACTGGCATTGTCAGAGATGATGGCAAAAAACCTGATGGTGTGTCTTTGGTTCCGTGGAGTTTGGGACGGATGCTTGTGTGGGACGCTACCTGTGTGGACATACTGGCATGGCCTGCCGGGGTCGCGGGAAGGTACCAAAGGGTCACTGAGGCCCCCGCAACGCAGGCAATGGAAGGAATACGGGTGGGTTATGGTCAGTAAGAGTCTGACACATCCTCCCGCTCCGCCCAGAGCGGGAAAAGTTATTTGATGATTTCCCATCCAAAAAAAAAAAAACACTGGCACCGTCCCACCTCCAACGGACTACTTCTACAGCGGGTGCAGCGGCAGAAAATGCCGAAAATCTGAAAGTTGTTAAATATGGAGGCCTTGACAGAGAGTAAAACTTTGTGCCGTTTGGCGTCGAGACCCTCGGTCTGTGGGGTCCCAGCGCGCATAAGTTATTTGCGGAAATCGCGAAACGTCTAGTTGACGTAACCGGTGATCGAAAAGCTGGCGGCTTTCTTGCGCAATGCATCAGCATTGCAATTCAGCGAAGAAATGCCGCCAGCATCCTCGGTACAATGCCCCGAGGGCCTTTTTTAGGCTAAACTTAGTTTTAATTTAATTTAGTTAATGTTAATACTCATCTTGTAATTTGGTTATTTGTAATCCATTGTACAATATTATTGTACCACTCAGTACAATAATGCGTACAGGATGTTGTTGGGTCTGCCGTGGCGGTACAGCGCGTCTGGGATGTTTGCTGAAGTGCACACTGATGGTTTCCAGGCCACCATGTGCAAAAAAGCAGCTTCTCTGTTGGCTCGTAGCAACAACGGCATTCTGAACGCAAAGCTGTAAGTTTTTACTGTCCCTTTCAGAATCAGTGGGTCATGTCTTGTGTAGGTGTGGCGAGTCATGGCAAATACAAATGTAAAGAATATGTACTGGGTTAAGGTTTGTATGGGTCTATGCCACCCGAAATTAAGTTTTATTATTATTCTTGTAAGACGAGAACAACTACCGACAAACTATAATGCAGTTATAAAATATCCAAAATTATACAACGGGTGGGGACCCGTTGCTTAAAATTCAGCGCACTTAAAGATACTTTAATTTAAACTGATATAGTGGCATAACACACTAGCTCTTTCGCCTTCGTGTATGTCGTAAAATATCCCATGGGAACGTACTACCGCAATTAGAAGTACCCTATGTGTTAATCCAGATTATAAACTATGTGTGTGCTAAATTTCATCCAAATCCTTCCTGCCGTTTTTGTGCCAATACGGAACATACATCCAGACAAACAGACAAACGGACAAAAATTCTTCGTGAATATTTTATTATATGTATAGATCAGAGATTCCCAAAATATTTCGGGTAAGACACCCCTTTTCCAAAATGAAGTGATACCTCAGACCCTCCTCTGCCAATTTGTTCCATCTTATACGAACTTGTGCACGCTTATCGACTTGTGTTTTTTAAAAGTAAAACAATGATACTTCCTACTAAAATATCAGTCATTCTTATAACAAGTTGGTACACGTAACAAAACTTATACAGTATCTTGAAAGTTTAAAATAAGAACTTGTGTTAATTTATAGTGGTCGATTTTTAGATCTCGTGGACCCCCAAAATCAGTTTTCGTTTATGTCGACCCATGGGAAACCGATTTTGACCCCAAGGGGTTGATATCGACCACTTTGGTTATCCCTGGTATCTACCTAGATTAAATAAGACTACATGTGTTGAGATTGAGAACAATCTCTTAAATCGTCACATTAACCCTTAATATGGCAAGATGAACATTATTCCCAGATCAATTCCTTGTTGTAAAGGTTAAAACAGAAACAGTTCAAATGTGTAACTGTTCCCACAAAATGTCTCTGTCATTTGTTTCTTTATGATTTGACCTACGGCATGGGCCAAGACTCGTTTTCGAAATGAACGAACGTATTATTTTTCTACATATTTTCCTGAAAAACTGAAAACACCTGGGGATGTACGGATTTACAATACTACAACACTATACGGCCATAATGTCAAATTGACTGCGTTTTTGTTTCAAACACCCACAGTTTTCTCATGCCCTATTAAGGGTTAACACGCGAATAAATCGAGGCCAATATCGAAGAAATATTAGTAGCAGTAACAATTTTATTATCGAAGCGCAATTCAAATTTTATTACAAACAGACTTATGAATATCAATGCATTTCTGCTACATTTGCCGCCAATGGCGGGCAGCGTCCAGTTTGTGGCGGTTATAACCGGTATTAGATCTGGATTTAACTGGATCTTTGCTGATATTTTCTCGCAAACGAGTTGTTAGTTCGTATATCTTAAAAGGAAACATCATCATCATCATCATCATGTCAGCCGAAAGACGTCCACTGCTGGACATAGGCCTCCCCCAAGCACCACCACTTCGACCGGTTTTGTGCTGTCCGCATCCAGCGGATTCCTGCGGCCTTCACAAGGTCATCGGTCCACCTTGTTGGAGGCCTTCTTAACGCTACGTCTTCCGGTACACGGTCGCCACTCCAGAACCTTTCGGCCCCATCGGCCATCCGTTCTACGATCAATGTGCCCTGCCCACTGCCACTTCAGTTTGGCAATTCTTTCGGCTATGTCGGTAGACATCTCTTTAAGGAATAATTAATTAATAATGAATTATTAAGTTTAATTGTATCTTCAATAACGCGTACATATAAAATGCTTCATTGTATTTTATGATATTGAGATAGACTCATGATAGCACAAGTTTAAACCTTAGTGGTTTTTGGTCGCTATCTAATTATGTAATCCTGTGTTTTTAGCCTACTGCCTCAGGAGGGTAATGTTTTTCGAGAGTATGTATGTATGTATATATGTATGTATGTATGTATGTCTATTTCTTTGGCACGCTCTGTAGCCTAAACGGCTTGATGGATTTTAACATATGAGGTGTCGTTAGATTCGTCTTAATTGTAGGAGTGACATAGGCTATATAATATTTAAAAACTGCATCTGCAAGTACAAAAAAGGAGGGAATGTTTTTTTTTTAATGAATTGTAACAATATTGGTATCAAATAAAAGCTAGTAATAATTAATTTTCAAATATATATAAATAACACTAAAAAGCTTGAAATAAAATAAATTATTTAAAAATCAAAAAACCTGACTGCTAAAACACATAACTGAAAAGGGAAAAACAAGCGTTATAATCTATATAATTTTGGTCTTGCAGGCGGGGACAGGCGAGGACAGTCGAATAACCTGAAATATGGTGTAACTTTTGATTGTCCCCGCCTGCGGTACCAAAATTCTATAAATTATAACGCTTGTTTTTCCCTTTTCAATTATGTGTTTTAGCAGTCGGGTTTTTTGTTTTTTAACATTTTTTTTTTTAATGATAAAAACATAAAAACACTAATATTGTAAATGCGAAAGTAAGTTTGTTGTTTGTGGAAGTGTGTGTGTTTGTTTGTGTGTTTGTTATGCTTTCGCGCTAAAACGGCTGAACGGATTTAGATGAAATTTGACACATAGGTAGATCATGACCTGGCTTATCTTATTCCGATATTCCTACGGGATCGAGACATATGCGGGTGAAACCGCAGGGCGCAGCTAGTTTCTTATAAGCCGTTTGCCGGATAGGATCTATCGGAAAACATGACGCACTCATATAAATAAGGAAATCTTGTGCAAAATATTAAGTTTCTAGACCGAACGGTTCTGGCTGTGCGTTTTTGTCAGTTAATTTAGGATTTTCTAAGTAGATGGTTTAGGACCCACTCAGCTTTTTATATTGTAGGCGTACGTAATTGGCAACCTTTGCATTTAAAGCATGCTCACTGACTTCTGATATTGCACGCCTCACAACGCTTCAGCGTGTGAGAGTGCTCTGCTATTGATCTCGTCGCCTTGTCAACATTTTCCAATATAAAATCGTTTTTATACTCTCAATTATAAATGGAATTCATATTAAATGATAAATGATTTTATTTCTGTAGGTTTATACAAACACTTTTATACGTCAATCATATTTTAAAACTAGGTGAGGTCGGTGTTTCCTATTTGACTACTCTGAGAAAAAAGGCCGAAACAAACGTTTCAAACTCAGAGGTCTCATACTCTTTTAAAGTCTAGACATAATCTTGGTCAGATCACATGAAGACCATGTAAACTGGAGTCTGAAGTGGTTTTTTGAGGAAATAACCACACAGATTGAGTGAACCTATCCAGTTAGTGCACGCATTTGTTAGTAATCGAGCAGCTCAACTCGGAACTTAAGGAGCTCAACAATTCGACGAACAATATTGAAGAAAGGACATTTGCTAGGCCGCATAAATTACTCAAACTGCCAGACCAAGATTAAAGCTAACTTAGAGAAAAATAAAAACAATAATCCACATGGTCCTCACATTCACAATAATTAAAATGTTAGCAGGGATGTTTTAAAAACTAGAAACATGACATTACTTATGTCTAATCAGCCTATAATGTTCCCAAAGCTGGGAGACAGGCCACCTCTCTGTGAGTGAAAGGAATTGAGCCGTAATCCACCACGCGGACCCAGTGCGGGATGCAAGATGTCACATGTTTTCGATTTTTTGTTTTAGGACATGCCCGTTTCCTCACGATGTTTTGAGAACAGTGGTGATGAAATATATTACACAAAGTAAAGTGCCTGTCTGGGTTCGAACCTACGACCTACAACTTGTAAGTCGCGGTCGTTTCCACTGGGCCACCACTGCTCACACATGTCTTGACATATGTAACAAAAAATGTAATTAAAAAATGAAGTGTAGTGCTTTCCGTGGAGGTGTGTCTGTTTGTCGTCACGATTCACGTCGTCACACACAGTGGATTCATCTAAATCTTCTTCTATAAGTTTTGTTTCATTCTTCGGATGCGCCTATTGATTTTCGTTATCAAACTCGAATAACCGTTCAATTTCTTAAACTTTTTTCGTAAAAACCGTCACCATGTTTCTGTCTGTGAGAGAAGATTAGCAAAAAAGTTTTGCTAATCTTGTAACTTACCTGTAAGTTCATTTAGTAAATCCAGGCACTGGTGTCAACTTTTCCACATTTTAATCTCACTCATGACCAATTTTATTTTACATAACAAATATAGTGTTTATTTCAATTAAAATAAGGGCGTTTCTCGCAGTGGCTCGTCGGAGCAGTGGTGGCTTAGTGGTAACGGGTAAACCCAGGCAGGCGCTTTACTTTGTGTAAATAATTTCATCACCACTGCTCTCAAAACGTTGAAGGAAAACATCGTAAGGAAGCCGGCATGTCCTAGAAACAAAAATTCGGAGATATGTCACATCTACCAATCCGCACTGGGTCCACGTGGTAGATTACAGCCCTCTCGAAAGAGGAGGCTTGTGTCCCAGCAGTGGGAACATTATAGGCTGATTATAAGGACGTTTCTTTATATGGAAGTTTAATTATCAGATCGACTTATTTTTTTGGTGTTTTAGAATAAACCCTTCTATCGTTGAGCATCTCACGGTGACCAACTCACTCAGACCAACCCTACTTTGCAATATCACGTAAATAACATAACATTAAGCTTGTAATCCCCGAAGAGTCAGGCAGAGGTGTACCTATAGTACCTACAAGGCCATGCCATGCCATCAACAGGGCACAAATCCAGACTCCGGGCTGCTACTGAGAAATTCTTGGTGGATAAACTCAACAACACTTTGCCTAACCAGGGAATCGAACCCAGGACCCCACGCTCAGTAGTAGCATATAAATATCCTGACTAAAATTATTTGGACCCCATCATCATCTTCCTTGCCTTTTCCCAACTAGATTGGGGTCTGAATACCAGTGTTTTACATGGAGCGACTGCCTATCTGACCTCTACAACCCAGTAAAATGAATTTCAACAATAATCGTTCAGACTCCTAAATCACATCGTTAACCTACCTGTTAGAACGTGACACTGAAAAATGGCGTCGCATACGAATTCAAAACTGTTGTACAGACGTGTTACCGCTGAAATATGAAAGAGTTTAGATACGATCTCGTTCAATTGAAATGTAACGGGTTGATGAATGTATTGACTACCTTTTGGGTATCAGAGTTTGAAGAAATATTACGTTTTATGTTGAGTAATCAAAAATTTAGGCAACTAAACTAAAATAAGTTACGAGGGTCATTCAATAAATACTTAGCCTACAAAAAGTAAACGAAAATTTTGGAAAAGTGGCAATTTATTTTTCAACAAAGTCTCCTTTTAGTTCAATACACTTAGCCCAGCGATGCTCCAACTTTTTTAACCCGTCCGAAAAATAGTTTTTGTCAAACTCTGCAAAATAGGCCTCCGTGGCGGCGATGACCTTCTCATTCGATCCATATCTATTCCCGGCGAGTGATTTTTTCAGATTAGGAAACAGAAAGAAGTCACAAGGGGCCAAATCTGGAGAATACGGTGGATGGGGCAACAATTGGTAGCGTAATTCGACCAATTTGGCCATTGCAACGGCAGACGTGTGAACCGGTGCGTTGTCGTGGTGAAACAGCACTTTTTTCTTCGCCAGATGGGGTCGTTTTTTCTTTAATTCGGCGTCGAATAAATCGGCATAGTAAAGCCCTGTAATTGTTATACCCTTCTCGAGGTAATCGATGTAGATCACACTTTGTCAATCCCAGAAAACGGTGGCCATAACTTTTCATGCCGATTTTACAGTTTCCGCCTTCTTTGGAGCACGTTCCCCGGTCTGGATCCATTGTTTTGATTGCTCCTTGGTCTCTGGTGTGTACCAGTGGATCCAGGTTTCATCGACGGTCACAAAACGACGCAAAAACTCCGCTGGATTCCGCTTAAACAGCGCCAAACACGTCTCCGATGTGGTCTCACGGTTGCGCTTGTTTTCTGGTGTGAGTAAACGCGGCACCCATCGCGCCGACAGCTTTCTCATGTCGAGTTCCTCGTGAAGAATATGATGCACTGTTCCTTCTGAAATGTCTACAGTCTCAGCTAGCTCCCGAACCTTCAATCGGCGATCTGCCAATACGAAATCATGGATTTTTTTAATGTTTTCCTCCGTAGCAGCTGTTTTCGGTGCACCTGGACGTGGTTCATCAAAAACCGACGTACGGCCACGTGCAAACTCGTTGAACCAATTCTTGACGGTGGCCATCGATGGAGAAGAGTCACCGTACACAGCATCCAAGCGCTCTTTGATTTCGATGCGCGTTTTCCCTTCCAAAAATAGGAATCGAATCACCGAACGATATTGCTCTTTTTCCATTTTTGTAAAACCGATCGACACGTTCGCTTCCATAAGTTGTCAAATTAAAACAGATGAAGGGATTGGAATGAAAATTCGAAAAAAGAATTAAAAAAGAATGTGCTACACTGTGGTAACACTCTTTTGAAACTACAGCGCCCTCTGGCGATGAGGCTAGGTACTTATTGAATGCACCTCGTAGCATGTTTGTTATGGTAAGGGGTGAATTTATTTGTCTGTACGCGGTAATCTCTGGAATGACTGATGCAATTTCAAAAATTCTTTCTCTGATAGAACCTACCTACTCTAATTACCGAGTGTCTTAAGATATTATGTGTTCTATGATATACTTAGTTGATTTCTACTTGGACAAAATTGGGGGCAGAAACTTGTATAAAAACCGGCCAAGTGCGAGTCGGACTCGCGCACGATGGGTTCCGTACCATTATCTATAAAAACGGAAAATCATGTCTGTTGTATGGGAGCCCCCTTAAATATTTATTTGATTCTGTTTTTTTAGAATTTGTTGTTATAGCGGCAACAGAAATACATCATCTGTGAAAATTTCAACTGTCTAACTATCACGGTTCATGAGATATAGCCTGGTGACAGACGGACAGACAGACAGACAGACGGACAGCGGAGTGTTAGTAATAAGGTACCGTTTTACCCTTTGGGTACGGAACACTAATAAGGCGCTAAAAAGTCAAATTGTTACTAATTCAAGCGTGATTGACGATATAAAACTAATACTTCAAACAATCTGCCCAGCCTTTTCCCAACTATGTTGGGGTCAGCTTCCTGTCTAACCGGATGCAGCTGAATACCAGTATTACATAGGGTGACCGATACTTAAACACAACAACTTCCACTGGGCCCGCGTGGTGGTTTACGGCCCGCTCCCTCTCACAGAGAGGAGGCCTGTGTCCCAACAGTGTGGGAACATTATAGGCTGATTGCGACTTAAACATATGTTTTTTACACTTTTTTTTATCTGTTGAGAATAAAAAAAAATTAAAAAAAGCTCATTGTTATAAACAACTTTTTCATCTGAAGGGTTTGTTGCCGCACCCTTCCCAGCTAAAGCATTAGGAAGTGGTGAAGGGCGGGCGTTTTTAAGGGACTGTCTTATGTAATTTTGACGTTTGAGAAGTGCTGATTCTCAGCCTAGTTTGAATAAATGACATTTGATTTGATTTATTACTATGAGATCAAACCTGAAATCGAGAAAAAAAAGATCAGTTGTTCCCTAGATTTTGACGAGTTAAGACGCTGACAACACCTAAACCGCGGTTACTGTCAGATTGCATAGAAAAGAAAGAGAAGCGCGACGACAAAACGCTTGTAATTTATTGCAAAATATGAAGTAATTATCTATTTACTCAGAATTGAGTTGAGTAATCGAAAATATAAAACAACCAAGTTCTGCATTAGAATAAGACGTACTTGTTATTAATTAAATACGTAATTTATGTTGATATTTAATACAGATATTTTGGATTAGAACTCAAGGTAAGAGGTTAGTTTAACGTTAGTTTGTATCGAGATTTTTTTTTTCAAAACGTGTTTTGGTGACAACCAAGTTCTGGGAAATATGTTCAAAATTAACATATATTTTTTCCGCTACCACAAACTATACAGATTTGGCAATTTTCTTTCTTAAGAGAAGCCTATTTTGGTCAATTGGGTCTTGTCAGCGCCTTAATGAGAACATAAATGTAAGAAACAGCTGATTTCTTGTTCACAATGATGAGTAAAGTCACGTGTTTAAGTATCGGTCACTAATTACCAGCCACCTTATATATGGAGCGTCTGCTTATCTGACCTCCACAACCCAGTTACTGGGTAACACAGAACACAAATACTTGTCAATGAGAAAAACAGACATCTTCACTGAGTGTCCATCCATCGACATAATAACCAATAATTGACCAATCACGTCGTCACAATAACAGAGCCTTTGTAGAGTAATTGGGAAAGGCCTCTGCTTATACTGCGCATTAATTACTAAGCTTACTCACCGTGTCTTGGCGATTCAAGTCTTGGTTCTTTTAACGAGAGTTTCTTTTTCAGGAAAAGTAATTATAAGTTCGTATTTATAAGACGCTGGACGCGATATTAAGTGCCTCATTGTATTTGGAACAACACGATATTAATACTCCAGGGCGGTCATCTCGCGGGAAGGTACTAAAGGGTTACCGAGACTGGAAACACAGGCAACGGAAGGAATACGGGTCGGTTTTAGTCAGTAAGAGTCTGACACACCCTCCCGCTCCGCCCAGAGCGGGAGAAGTTATTTGATGATTTTCCACCCAAAAAAAAAAGGGCGGTCATCAGGCCTCTGGCAACACAGGCAACGCAAGGAACACGAGTGGGTTTTAGTCAGTAAGAGTCTGACACACCCTCCCGCTCCGCCCAGAGCGGGAGAAGTTATTTGATAATTTCCCACGCAACAAAAAAAAGGGCGGTCATCTGTAAATCTCCACCTGAGCAGGTTCTCCTTACTTCGGCTAACCTGGGTATTATACCAAGTTTCACTGGACTTGATGTTCAACAATTTTCAGGTCAATTACAGGAAAATAGTTAAAAGCTATATTTTACTCATATTATTTTTCTATCATTCTTTTGATGATTTATCAAAGGCAGAATAGTTGGTGTCTATGATAAAATGTCATTATTATATCAAACCATAGATGTAAGAAAGAAAGATGTTTTTTTTTTATATTTCTAAGGCTCAAACACAAAAAGCTGTAAATCTAAGCAGGTATTAGGTATTTTTTTTATGTATTTGCCAGCTCACAACAGTCAACTACATATTATGAATGAAGATTATATGTTTTTACTTTATGTATAGATAATATTGAAACTAAAGCAGCCAGCACCCTAATTACCTACGTAACAAACTTTCAACCACAACCCGAGCGTTTTGAAGGAAATTCGTATTCCATTGCTTCATAGGATTGAAAGATTCGATAAATGATAAATGATTCTATTTCTAAGTAAGTAGGTTTGTACAAACAGTATTACACGTCAATCATATTTTTTTAAACTAGATAGGTCGGCGTTTCCTACCTGAATACTCTGAGAAGAAAGGCCGACTGGCCGAAGCAAACTCAGAGGTCACAGTCTCTTCACATCACTTTTAAAGTCCAGACATCTATCTACATGATCTTGGTCAGATCATGTAGATAGGTGTCTGCAATGGTCTTTTGATGAAAATGGTTTTAGATTGAGCGGACCGGTCCAATCAGTGCACGCATTTGTAAGTAGTTGTGCAGCTCAACTCAGAACTTATTATGCTACTTATTATGCTGACAACACCAAAAGCGCGGTCACTGTCGGACTGCATAGAAAAGAAAGAGAAGCGCGATGACACAACGCTGGTAATATAGTGCAAAATATGAAGCAATTATCTATTTACAAAAAATCTATAGATTGTATAAAAAAAATAAAACACTATTATGCTAATGTGTTGCTTGTAGAATAAACTGACAAAAAAAATCAGAATTATTATTAGTATCGTTAAAAGAGATTTTTAGAGGTATCTTCGTGATTTTTTTCTATCGTATCAAATTAGTTGTATTATGTTTTCAACACACTATCTACCTAGCATATATCCTTTTTTTTTTGGATGGGAAATCATCAAATAACTTCTCCCGCTCTGGGTGGAGTGGGAGGTGTGTCAGACTCTTACTGACTAAAACCCACCCGTATTCCTTCCGTTGCCTGTGTTGCGGGGGCCTCGGTGACCCATTAGTACCTTCCCGCGACTAGCATATATCCTTAAGAATATCATATAATTTTCTGATTTTGTTTACTGCAGTGGATCATATACTTTAAGGCATTATAAAACTTATAAAAATTGCGTTTAGGTCCTGTAGTTCCCTTAATATTCGTTAGCTCAATAACGAAAATAACAGCAATGAAGTGGCTGGACTGTCAAAATTAAAGGTAATGCTATCGATTGCCATTTTATATTGTGTTACGCAATAGGGTATTTTACTATATACGAGAAAAAATCTATAAATAGATTATTGAGATATTTTAGGCAAAAAGGAGTCGGAAAATGTTACTTTTAGTTCGTGAAATAACAAAATATATTTTATAATAAATTCAACGTTTTCAGTTTTTCTAATCTGTTAAAAAAACACCATGAAATAGTAGCCGCCATGTTATTACGTCATACCGCTGTGTAAACTAAAACGTGTCAACTGTCAACTGATAGTTAGATAATAGATCAGCGCATTTGTTTACATAGCCAAGTGACGTCATGACCACAGAGCAACATGGCGTCCTCTGCGTCCAGCGTTTTCGTCAGACTACGCGCGAAATTTGAAAATGTCAAATTTAATTGCATTTTTATGGCACTTATCGATTGAATAAAAAATTTGTGCGTTTTTTATTTGGGCATATTAGCACTATAGAATTTAATAAAGACACTTTTCAAAAATGGGTGTTAGACCCTATTAATCCGCAGGCGGTGAGGTGTTAGGCGATCTATTCAGTAAAAGTCTCACCGTGAAAGCTAAGGCGAAGTGAGCTTGAAGTGAGCTCTCTATAATTTCAATTCCTAGCATGGAATGATAGCTCACCTCACCAAAGTATTCCCGGTGAGATTTTATAGAATCGACATGGTGATCTAACAAGTGGTCGTGAGTTCTCTGAAGAGAATCCCTTTCTCTGCACTTTCTATACAAGCATATTTTTACATAGTTGGATTTTCCACTTTGTCAGTATGTTTTGTAATACTGAAAATCACGTTTGTTATTTTTTTACGTTTTTTAACATAGCATCAGATGACGCCTGTAATCCCCGAAGGGTTAGGCAGAGATTTACCTTATAGTACACCACAAATTTCGCAGGTTATGTTTAATTAGTGTTTAAGTGTTTTATTTTTGAACAAACAATAATAAATTTTAATTTTTGAATTGCTTTTTTTTTGTTAATATTTTTATTACGGACGCTTTTACGTTTTGCATCGTTCTCACATGTATAATTTCAAAATAAACAATATTTTATAACCACAATACGTTGATTTAAAAGAGTGTCCGTGGAGTTTCTTGCCCGTTCTTCTCCATAGGAAGCTACTACGCTTTGGAATGGGCAACTAGCTTCATCTTTCTGACTGAGCGACCGACCCCTTGACAATTCAAAAGTGCCTGTAATTGGTTTATTTTAAATAAATGCTTTGAGTTTGGGTTAAAAAGGTTACATTAAGTCTAAAAATAAACTAAAACTAAAATATTTTTATTACAGGTGCAAGCTATGATAGTTCGGCATTAGAATCTTAGCTAGCGACCCTCCCGATCTAGGTTAAATCAAACCTGTGTTTCAGGCTTTGGATACAAGTGCCCACAACTCTCAGTGTTACACTATACTAAAAGGAATCACTCAAATATGATAACACCCACTTCTAGTAGGTCCGTCCAACTCACAGTATCCACAATTTCATCAATTTCCATCAAAACGTGCAACGTAGAAATACAAATATACAAATAATACAGTCTGATATTATTCAATTTGGAATATTGGGATAACGTTAGTCAACAGTGAGTTTTCAAGACGAAATATTGAACATTCTGAAACATTTCTCCGACATTCGTTTCGCCGTTGAACGGTTCACCGACAGAACGATTCACTTTTCATTTGTTCACCGATATAACGTTTCAACGGCGAACGATTTGCCGACAGAAACTTTCATGTAGCGAAGTATAATGTTGAGTTAGGTTAGGTTAGAACAGTGACCAATAACGCGCGAAGGCGAGCGAGCGAAGCGAGCGTGTCGCGGCAGCGTCCGCCGAGCGCCAGATCCCCTCTATTACTCTCGTCGAAAGTGACGCATATGAAAGTTTCTATCGGCGAATCGTTCGCCGTTGAAACGTTCTATCGGTGAAAAAATTAAAGTGAATCGTTCTGTCGGTGAACCGTTTAACGGCGAAACAAATGTCGGAGAAATGTTTCAGAATCAATATTGAAAGGTGTCTTTTACAGGCGGCGATCAGTAATTTTACAGTATCTAGAAAGTTCTGTCATAAGATTAATTAAATACATACATTTACTGCGAATGTGAATGGAGAGCAATGGTTGCCCAGTGGTTACGGCTGCAACTTGCGAGTTGCAACTTGTAGGCCGTGGGTTCGAACCCAGGTAGGCGCTTTACTTGTGTAAATAATTTAATTACCACTGCTCTCAAAACGGTGAAGGAAAACATCGTGAGGAAACCGGCATGTCCTAGATACAAAAATTCGAAGCCGTTGTTTGTTCGAATTGTGACATCTACCAACCCGCACTGGGCCCACGTGGTGGATAGCAGCACACTCCCTCTCGAAGAGAGGAGGCCTTTGTCCTAGCAGTGGGATTATTATAGGCTGATTATGTACTGCGAATGTGAAATATAAATGTGGTTTATTCATTAAAGATTTTTACTGTAAATCATGGATAACATAAAATGCTAAGTAAGTACATTACATAATTGTTTTTATGTAATAATACTTATAGTACAGCATAAATGATCATAACCCATCAGCATATCCACATTCTTATCTTAAAAACCTAAGTGATAGAAATAATATTTGATAAACCATTTTTCTATACAGTAGCAAATTATTATACAATGTGTTTTTTTTATATCCCATAACTCTAGGAGTCTAGGGTATGAATGAGACCATGTTAAAGAATCAACTGGCATATGAATTATTTTTCATTTATCTTTTTTTTTTGTTTTCATTTTTCATACAAAATAATTTGACAAAGTCACGATTATTAATAATAATATATAAATAATAATAAATAATATCAATAAATAAATTTATTTTATTTTATTTATGAAATTTATTAATGTAAAACACTCTTACATGAAATATGACAACGTCGCATTTTCTTAGCTTTAAATATGAATGATTGCTTTGAATGAAAATTAATTGCTCGTATTTTTATCAATGAAACTTACCGACATTCGAAAGTCTAGTGTTAGTATTATGATATTTTCGAAACTATGCATTTTTGGACCACATACTCGTATTCTAGGACTTTTTGTATTATGTTTACTTATAGAATATAACCCCAGAGTTATGGGACATAAAAAACAACAAGTTGTATAACTAATTTTACCAGCAACTAAATAAAAAACGCTCGCTTTCTTCCAATGTGAACATTTCTTCGATAAACTATTACTCAAGTATTCAGCGCATATGTAGTAGTTGACTTGTTAGCGAGTTTGCAGTTGCTCAGTAACTCAGTTTCTCAATAACTCAGTTGCACCTGTGCGTTCACATTTAAAAACCGCTGAACTGACTAACAAGTACAAACAGGCACTTGATTGAACTGCACGGGGAACTTAGGCTAGTTCATACTTGACGATATCGGTTTGGATTACTTTTTTGTTTATCAAATGTTATGCTTAGATTTTGACGATAGTATATGGATTAAGTATAAGGTAGTGCCTATTATTCCGCCGCAGGAGACGCCCTGGGCGTCGGGAATCCCGGGCGGATTTCCAGCCACCGTAGGCGTGGGTAGCTCACCGTCCGGTGAGGACCAGGCCCGGGTCGACGGCGCTTTGTATTCTACGCGCGCCTCAAAGAGATGTCGTCAGCACATTGCAAGTGTAGGAGTCTACTAGGGCCGATGCCTGCCGGTGTCGCGGGAAGGTACAAAAGGGTTACCGAGGCCCCTGGCAACACAGGCAACGGAAGGAATACGGGTGGGTTTTAGTCAGTAAGAGTCTGACACACCCTCCCGCTCCTCTCTGTGCGGGAGAAGTTATTTGATGATATCCCACACAAAAAAGGGCCTATTATTAATGAACTGATGTTGAAATGGTATTTATATCTGTAAGGGCGGAATGTCCTAACACAAGCATCTATTTTACTTAAAAGGACATTCCTAAAAGAAAAATGTAGCCAATTTGTAAGTTATTTAAATAAACATTTATTATTTATTATTAATATTATTAAGGAGGTAGATCTTTTTAAGACATTTTTATACGTAATTTTTTTTGGTCAATATTTTAAAACTAGGTGACGTCGGCATTTTCAGGTGACTGATCTCTCAAAAGAAAATCAAGCAACTCTTTTAAAGTAAGCAATGGGGTACATTGCTTAGGTCGTAAAGTGGGATTGTTTAAAGAAATTAATTTAAATTAATAACGTTTTAAAAAAAAGCAACTCTTTCTTATATAATGTAGGTACTACTACTACTTGAAACTTGTAGCTGTTTCTTGCAAAGTTGCAATACATACTCCTACTTTGAAGCGCAAACAGTATGCCACAAAATAAAATAGTACAGACCCTTAATAGCTCGCGTTTCGCACTGCGTTCTGAGTTTTAAAAAGGAACGTGTTACCAACTAAAATGTAGTGAGACTGCCTCGTTGGTTTCCAGTCGGATTAAAAATGAAATGAAATGAATAGAATTGATTATTCTGTAAATAGGATATCAAAATCACTTTTACACGTCATATTAAAAAAAATAATTAAAAAATAAGCTAGATGGAGTCGACATTTCCTATCTGACTACCCCTGAGAAGAAATGGCGAAACAAACTCAAGGTTCAAAGTCTCTTTTAAAGTCCAGACATAATCTTGGTCTGATCATGTGACGACCATGTGGATCCATGCCTGAAACAGTCTTTTGAGGAAAGAACTACACAAATTTGAGTGGACCTGTCCAGTCAGTGCAAGCATTTGTCAGTAATCGTGTAGCTCAACTCAAAACTTAAGGAACTCAACGACTCGACGAACAATACTAAGGAAAGGACATTTGGGTAGGCCGCATAAAGTACTCAAAAGTGCCAGACTATCATTAAGACGAAGAGAAAAAAAAAACAACAAGAAATAAATAAAAATGACCCACATAGTGCTCACATTCACAATAATTAAAGTAATATAATACTTTTCAAGGTACATAAATATTCACATAATTTTGTTTATAGTAAACAAAATATATATTCACGTAATTTTGTTTATTATAAACAAAATTAGGTTATTTTTTTTTTTTTTTAGGGTGTGAAATCATCAAATAACTTCTCCCGCTCTGGGCGGAGCGGGAGGGTGTGTCAGACGCTTATTGACTAAAACCCACCCGTATTCCTTCCTGTTGCCTGTGTTGCGGGGGCCTCGGTGACCCATAAGTACCTTCCCGCGACCCCGGCAGGCATCGGCCTTAGTGGACCCCTACCTTTGTGCTGACGACATCTCTTTGAGGCGCGCGTGGAATACAACGCGCCGTCGACCCGGGCCTGGTCCTTACCGGACGGTGAGCTACCCATTGCTCACTGTCCGCAAGCCCGCACTTACGGTGGCCGGAAATCCGCCCGGGATTCCCGACGCCCAGGGCGTCTCCTGCGGCGGCTAGGGGCGAGAGGGCGCGAAACATGCCTTTCCAGCAACCGTCCCGCCTCCTCCTTCGCGAGCATTACTGCTTCGCAGAAGGAGGTGACGGCTGCCCATGCCTTTTCGCTCCGTACCATGGCCTGAACCAGGGCCGGACGCGAGAGGTCTTTGCCGCCGATCGCCTCCACGAGGACACGGTGGTGCTCTACCCAAGCCGGGCAGACCTCCACCGTATAAGCGAGCGAGCTTAACAGTAGTCGCAGATGATGTGTACCATCTGAAATCTCAGCTTGTTAATAAGCAACTGAGCAGCGACAGAAATTAACCTCAGAATTTAAAAAAGCTAGGTAATGAAATATTTATTCGAATAATTATTCATTACTAGTTGTCGCCCACTGGTCGAACTTCGACCCGCTCTACTTACAATCCAAATAGTACTTACTAATTCCACGAGTACACTAATTCCATGCTATTAAAAAGTACTTACTTTTTCCATGCCCAAGCTGTCAGTTCCTGTCTACACACTTCCGTTCCTTTTCACGAAATCACTTCCACAGAAGCGAGAGGAAAAATGTTTATACATCATTAAAAAATTACAGACTGCTCAGAAAACAACGATCGTGTCTTAATTAAATTCTATAGTGCTGATATGTCCCAAAAAAATGTTTTTTTTTTTATTCAAACGATAAGTGCCATAAACATGCATTTAAATTTTACATTTTCAAATTTCGCGCGTAGGTTGACGAAAACGCTGGACGCAGTGGACGCCATGTTGCTCTGTGGTCATGACGTCACTTGGCTATGTAAATAAATGCGCTGATCTATTATCTAACTATCAGTTGACAGTTGACATGTTTTAGTTTACACAGCGGTATGACGTAATAACATGGCGGCTACAATTTCATGGTGTTTTTTAACAGATTAGAAACACTGAAAAAAAATATTTTGTTATTTTATGAACTAAAAGTAACATTTTCCGACTCCTTTTTGCCTAAACTATCTCAATAATCTATTTATAGATTTTTTCTCGTATATAGTAAAATACCCTATTACACCGTTTGGAAATTACTATAGGCCAATTTCCATAGTTAAAAACGTTCAAAATCTAGTCGCAACCACATCTCAGCGACAATCAATCCGGGGTCGCGGGAAGGTACTTATGGGTCACCGAGGCCTCCGCAACACAGGCAACAGGAAGGAATACGGGTGGGTTTTAGTCAGTAAGAGTCTGACACACCCTCCCGCTCCACCCAGAGCGGGAGAAGTTATTTAATGATTTGCCACCCAAAAAAAAAAAAAGCGACAATCAATGTAGGGAAACTAGCAGCGCTCCGCGGTTCCACGCGCATAAGTCTCGCTCCCGTTGAAATATGGGGATAAAAAGTATCTTATGTCATAATACAGGTCATAGTCTACATGTGCCAGATTTTTGTTTCGAATTTATAATATTAGTTAGGATTAGAGACTCTCGTCGCCAATCCCGCAGTGTTTGAAGACTAAGGTCTTCAACCAGTGCGTCCTGCCCGTTATTACATACGGTGCCGAAACGTGGACACTGACAGTCGGGCTGGTCCACAAATTAAAGGTCGCTCAGCGTGCCATGGAGCGGGCTATGCTCGGAGTTTCTTTGAAGGATAAGATCAGAAATGAAGTTATCCGGAAGAGAACCGGAGTTACCAACATAGCCTGCAGAGTCAGCAAGCTGAAGTGGCAGTGGGCTGGCCATGTGTGTCGAAGGACCGATGGCCGGTGGAGCAGACGAGTCCTAGAGTGGAGACCGCATATCGGCAAGCGTTGAGTGGGACGCCCCCCAGCTGGATGGACCGACGACCTTAAAAAGGTGGCTGGGACAGACTGGATGCGGAAGGCAGAGGACAGAGTGTTGTGGTGCAGGTTGGGAGAGGCCTATGTCCAGCAGTGGACTGTTATAGGCTAGAGACTGAGATTAGAATTCAAACGTTCTTAAAAATACTGGAATCCCCCCCCCCCCCCCAGTATTTTGTTAAAAACAAGGAAGCTTTCGTCCATCGTCTTTTACTACACCCGAGTGTAAACTTAGCCTTTTCTTCGCAATGAAACACAGTAAAGTCATCTAAGCATTCTAAGCTACTAAACGGCTAATGCAGCTTGCACCTTTACTTATTCCAGCCGTTAACTTAACTACTATCTCCACTAAGTAAAGTGGACTGCATAAATTTAACTATGCTACAGTTAACTTTATTGTCTTGTTGACAGCGTTTTCCTGGTATTTTAACCGTCCCTTTTACTTTAACCACTGTTAACCGGGGCGGGTAGTTAAGTACGTCTTAGTGTTGGCAGTTTATTGATGAATTGTTGAGGAAATGGAACAAAAGGTTTTGTTTTATCGGTCAATCAATGACGTAGGTATACTTTTATTTATAATACCCAGGTGGTTGCAAAACGTTGATAATTTCAAGGTATGTTTGGTACAATTTAACGTTTACGAACTTTTAACGTTTATGAACGGTTTTTAACGTCTGTCAACAGAGCGATGTTGTTTCGCTGATAAAATAAATTGTTGATCAATATCACAAACATAATACAACTGGGGCCAACCATCACCTCTTATAGCAGTATTATTTCAATATTACTTCAGCGTGAGAAAGAGATGGAGCTATAAGTCCTTTACAGCTCCATCACTTTCCCACTGTGAAGTAATATTATAATAATACTGCTAGCTTTAAGAGGCCGACAACTCCTAAAGCGCGGTCACTGTCGGACTGCATAGAAAAGAAAGAGAAGCGCGATGACAAAACGCTGGTTATTTATTGCAAAATATGAAGCCATTATCGATTTACAAAAAAACTATAGATTATATAAAAAAAATAAAACACTATTATGCTAATATGTTGCTTGTAGAATAATCTGACAAAAAATCAGAATGATTGCATGTATATTAGTATGGTTTTTAATCGTTAAAATATTTTTTTCGAGGTATCTTCGTGATTTTTTTCTATCGTATAAAATTAATTATATTATGTTTTCAACACACTATCTACCTAGCATATATCCTGAAGAATATTATATATTTTTCTGATTTTGTTTACTGAACCGGATCATATACTTTTACGCATTATAAAAGTTACAAAATTTGCGTTTAGGTCCTGTAGTCTCCTTAAGGCTCGTGCAGGCTAACGCAATATCGCCGCGCCCGCGATATTGCCCCAGTCTGCACGCCTTTAAACATAACTGGGTTTACTATAGGTACACCTCTGCCTAACCCTTCCGGGATTACAAGCGTGATATTGTTATATTGATGAATCATTATTATATATACAGTCGCCAGCACATCAATTTACCACTAACTGTCAAATTTTCTCATTCGATTTTGAACTTTACCTGCAACATTTTAAGGTTTAAAATCATTTCGATAAATTTGACAGTTTGTGGTAACTTGTGCTGGCGACTGTACCACTTATTATTACAGTAGTAAACACTTACTTCATTGTACCAATCATCTCTGATCTCCTTATACATTTTATTATGAAGAATGCTTGTGAGCTAAAAGTATCAAAATTCAAACAGACCCCGCTATCCCCTTTGTGGTTATTTTCTTTTAAACCACTCAGAGAAATAGCAGCCCCGCGAAGCAGGGCTCCGTCAACTACGTCTTGTTATTATTGCTTGTTTCCCTCCCCTTCTATTAAGGCGATTTTTCTACGAAATAATTCAATATATTTTTACCTTTGACATTTAATAAAAAAAAAAACTACGCACCTCCGGCGGAGGAAAAGGTGGGGGTCAACGCTTCCCCCTGGATTTGCGGCGTGCGCCCGGCTGATGGCAATAGGCTCGGCCCCTATTTCATGGGACTTAAATATAACTAGCGAAATGTGGGTTTATTATAGGTCTCTGTCTAACCCTTCGGATAATAGAGGCGTAGTGCTACACAACGTTACACATCCTTTCCGTCAGAACTCTCTAACTTGAAAATAATACTACAACCTCAGATTAAAGTGAAGATAAGCTGTTAATCTTCCCAAATGCCATCACGATTGGGGTAAACCCGTCCATTATTATTAAGTCCTATCTTCCTATCAGATTGTTGACTCCACTTAACGTTGACAGAAAAGGTTGTGTATTGCCTGACTCGTTCGACTTTTTTGACCGAACTGTCGGTATAAGTGGGGTTGATAAGAAGCAATCCAGCCTGGCAATTATGTATGCATTAAAATTATCTAATGATGTTAACATAGATTATGTGTGCTTATCTGTCCATTAGGTGTTGTATGATGTCCTGTGAGTGAGGTATATGGGGTCAGTTGAGCTTCAAGGTCGGTTTCTACCAAAGTACTATGTACACACGGCTACACATCAAGCTATGCATTTCCAGTATAAGCTGATCTCGCATTGAAATCCTATAGGATTTCCACACAATGCGAGGTCAGCGTAAACTGGAAATGTATAGCTTGATGTGTAGCCGTGTGTACACGTGCATATATATCATCTGCCTAGCCTTTTCCCAACTGTTGGGGTCGGCTTCGAGTCTCACCGGATGCAGCTGAATACCAGTATTTTACATGGAGCGACTGCCTATCTGACCTCCATAACCCAGTTACTGGGTAACACGATAACCTTTGGTAAGGCTGGTTGTCAGACTTCCGGACTTCTGATAACGCGTAACGACTGTCAAAGATCTACAAATAACAGCCGGGACCAACGGCTTAACGTGTTTTCCGAGGCACGAGGGTTCTTGGTATGTAAAGATGGTCTTCCATCCACGGACCAACCGCGGCAAGCGTAGATTAACCTGATTGATCGACCCGTGCGGCTGCTGTTACTTTGCCACAAGCTCCCATACACGCATACATATAAACATACATTATTTTCACTTTTTTATTTTGTTATTTGTATTTTGTGTTCCACGAACTGTGTCCAAATTAACGTTTTTCTGTTTTTCTTTCAATACTTATTTTTCATGTTACTGCGTAAACTTCAGGTGTTTTATATTTACAGTATTGAATTTATTTTATTTCTTCACGTGAAAATATCTTGACCGATACATTCGTAGCCTCGTTACCGCATTAGGCTTGAAAGCACGTTACAGCTAGCACACATATCAAATCGGAAAAGGATCGTCACCGTATCAACTCGAACCATTCAGTATTCTTTGTATGAAACTTCCTACTGCAACGCACACTAATCGGAATCGTAACGTAATCGCCTCGCCTCGGGACAAGCTCAATCGGGTCAACTTGCAGTGCCCGCGCTTACGGCTCGTCGTCCCCGCGCTTACGTCTCTTCGTCCACCCTTTTTTTTTTGGGATTGTGGGAAATCATCAAATAACTTCTCCAGCTCTGGGCGGAGCGGGAGGGTGTGTCAGACTCTTACTGACTAAAACCCACCCGTATTCCTTCCTGTTGCCTGTGTTGCGGGGGCCTCGGTGACCCATAAGTACCTTCCCGCGACCCCGGCAGGCATCGGCCCTAGTGGACCCCTACCTATGTGCTGACGACATCTCTTTGAGGCGCGCGTGGAATACAACGCGCCGTCGACCCGGGCCTGGTCCTTACCAGACGGTGAGCTACCCATTGCTCATCGTCCGCAAGCCCGCGCCTGCGGTGGCCGGAAATCCGCCCGAGATTCCCGACGGGACTGGGCGTCTCCTGCGGCGGCTAGGGGCGAGAGGGCGCGAAACTTGACTTTTCCTCAACCGTCCCGCCTCCTCCTTCGCGAGCATTACTGCTTCGCAGAAGGAGGTGACGGCTGCCCATGCCCTCTCGCTCCGTACCATGGCCTGAACCAGGGCCGGACGCGAGAGATCTCTGCCACCGATCGCCTCCACGAGGACACGGCGGTGCTCTGCCCAAGCTGGGCAGACCTCCACCGTATGCTCCATCGTGTCCTCTGGGCGATCCACACAGTGGTGACACCCGGGCGTTTCCTCCCGCCTTATCCGACACAGGAACCTCCCGAAGCTGCCGTGTCCGGTGAGGTCCTGCGTCAGGTGGAAGGTGAGGACGCCGGGGCGCCCCTCTAGCCACTCCTCAAAGAGGGAACTTATCGCCGCAATTGTGGCGTGCCCAGCACTGGGTTGCGACAACCGTACTCTCCATGACGCCATGAGATCCCGCCGGAGCTCCGTCCGCTGTGCCGCGATTTCTCGTGGCAGCGGACTTAGGCCCCGGCGTTTCGCCTCCTCGCGCCACTCCCATACGTGCGCGAGGACTTTTGCCTCCAGATCCCATGGCGGCAATACGGCAAGGAGGCTCGCTGCCTCACAGGAGACCGTGCGGTATCCCCGGACCATCCGGATGGCCATGACCCTTTGGGCCGCGCTCAACTGGCGGGCTGGCCGCAGCGCCAGAGAGCGCGCCCATACAGGAGCCCCGTAGAGGGCCATGGACCGCACGACCCCCGCATAGAGCCTCCGTCAGGAGGCGTTTGGACCCCCTAGATTTGGCAGGAGCCGCTTCAAAGCAGCGCCCGCCCGCTCCAGTTTGGGAGCCAAACGTCGGAAATGCTCCACGAAGTTCCACCGGCTGTCGAGGACGAGTCCCAGGTACTTCATCGTCGACTCGACGCCGATGGAAACCCCTCCTACCGTTGTTTGGACCCAATTCGTCCACCCTTGCCCCTCTCTAGACCTAAATTCCCAACCAGCAGTCGGCGACCCGTAAGCGCAGTCTCGCCTAGCCGTAGCCGAGTCTACGTATCGGAGCTGCTTACCCGTTTTGGTTTCGTGCTTACGTTAGGTTGACGCCTGTTTGACGGCGAGGTGAAAGGCGATACGGTGACGATGCCTTTCCGTGTTGATATGTGTATGTTATGACCTTAAGGCGTTGGTCCACTCATTCGTAGATCTTTGACACTCGAATTGTTACGGGTAGTCAGAGCCTAAAGATCTAAAAATCTGTCCTACCAAGGGGTATCGTGTTACTCAAATACTGGGTTGCTCCATGTAATTTTGGTACTTATTTAGTTGCTTCCGGTTAGACTGGGGAAAAGGCTAACCAGATAATGATATGCCTCATTAGCTACAGGTGAATGATATTTTCAAAGTCAATACATCATAACCTAACTTTATAATAATCCTTACTAATATTAAAAACGCGAAAGTGAGTTTATTTATTTGTTACGCTTTCACGCTAAAATGCCTGAACGGATTAGAGGGAAATTTACCACATCGGCAGACCATGATCTGAATTAGGATATAAAATACTTTTTATCCCGATATTCCCACGGGATCGATAACTATGCGGGTGAAACTGCGGGGCGCAGCTAGTGATCCTTCCTACTTAATATTATAAATGCGAAAGTTTGTAAGGATGGATGGATGGATGGATGTTTGTTACTCTTTCACGCAAAAAGTACCAAACGGATTTAGATGAAATTTGGCATACAGATAGTTTATAACTAGGAATAACACATAGGATACCTTTGATCCCGATATACCCACGGAGTCAAAACTTATGCGGGTGAAATCGCGGGGCGCATCTAGTTATATTATAAATGCAAAAGTGAGTTTGTTTGTTACGCTTTCACGCTAAAACGGCTGAACGGATTTGGATGAAATTTGGCACATGGGTAGACCATAACCTGGGTTAGGACATAGAGTACTTTAATCCTGGTAGTATGTTCCTGTGGGACAATTTCTGACATCCACGCGGGCGAAGTCGCGGCCAAAATATAGTCTTAGATAATTCGGAAAATTTGACATTTAACGGCTTCGTGACGTATTATCATCCCGTAGGAAATACATGTCGTACCCGTGAACAAGTAATTTTAGTGTATCAAATGTATCGGTGAGCTAATCCGATATGATGGATAGAGTAATGTAGCGCTATCTAAAATCAACATGGCGGATTAGATGTACACTCGCTGACAAATGTGTTAAGTCGGTAACAGGAAACATTGATACAAAGTGCAGTGGAAATGTCGGCTGATGCGCCGGGGATTGAACTCCGGACGCAGTGTTGAAAAATTCAAAACTTTCTTCACCACAAAATACACGTATATTAATCATACAAATTAATCTTTTATCTTCCTTGACTTAATATTAAATTATAAAACAAGTGTGTTATTTTGTGCTATCTATGCAAACGCGTTTCAGACGACGTTTTCAACACACATACGAGGAAAAAAACAGGCTTGTATTGTTATTAACTTATGGAAAATGGCGTGCTGGTTTTGTCATTTCCGCGCGCGGCGTCAGCAATGCGCGCGCAGGTGTAAATGGAAGGACTGGAAAACCGCTAAACAGCCTGTATAAAAATATAATAAACACAAAATAATGTTTTGAATACGCAAATTTAGGTTAATATGTAGTGAAAAACATATAACTTGATAAAATGATGATAATTTTGATAATTATTTTATCATATATTATGTAACCTAAAATAGTTTATTTTTCAACACATTTGCTAAAAAAATCCATTTATGAAGCCTGTATACATTGTTCAAAAGTTAAAAATTACGCACCATATGCAATGTGCGGTAAAATACGTACTTTACCGAAGTACCTGTTTTACCGCATACTCCGTTATATAGCGCCGTGCGTATCTTTTACGGTTTTTTTTTTATTGCCATAAAAATACATAATAATTCCACCAAGGGAGTTTCACATTACGAGAATAAATAAGCTGAATGATCGAACCTCCTTGGTAGCGCTTTTGTTGAATACGTCTGTCTCACTTTAATACTAAGGAGAAAATGAGACAAAAGGTGTAGTTCTAATTTTCACCACGGACACGTGGCGCTATTTTCATATTAGAAACGTCAAAGATTGTTGCGACTTTCTGGCTGTTATTTATAAACAAAATAATAATATGAGTTCAAGCTAGGAATCGGATATTAATATGGAATCTAATCCACTTGATATCTTGAATAAGGCGCAAATTGCAGAAAATAATTATTGTTTTTTAAATAAGCAAATTAAAAGTTTTACTATTAATTTGCAAGTACTACCGTATCTGCATAATTCTTATCTGCTATTAAAAATAGTCTAATGAAAAAGTTTGTTTCATTGTGTGTTTCTGTTTTCTTTCGGAAATGTGCTGAAAAACGTTGTATGACACACATGCGGAAATTGGTATTTACAAACTCATGACTATCTGAAGCCCTCGACTTTGCCTCGGGCTTACATTAATCTACTCGTTTGTGAAAAACAACTTACCGCGCTAGTATCTTATATAACTATATTCACAAAAATATTCATTGTTTTTAGACATAATAACTCTTTGCAGAGATTGAAAATAAAAGTAAAGTAAAAAACACGAGTGTATAATAAGCTGAATTAGGAACCTAAATGCGTTGCCATAAGAGTCACTTTATAACACAAATGTTTACGTATTTTATCGCCCTAACTTAGGAAAAATCTGTTTTTAAAAGATTCTTAAAACTCTATTAAATAGACATGCCTGCAAATCCTGAAAGATTTAAATAATCTAGTTCAAATCGGAAATAGCATATCTTAGTGCACGACATTTATCAAAGTCACAAATGTCCCCATATACTTCATAATATATTCCAACCGTTTTGCACTGGGTAGCAGCGTTGTAAGTACTTTGCAGGATAAGTCATGTTAGTGAAATTTTTAATGTTGCCAAAAATACATCTACTTTGTAAAAACCTTAAATTCACTGACATACATCGCACAGCATAAACCGCTTGGTCTAGTAGCGTGTAATATTGCACAATACACATCTTCTGCTAAAGGGGTTAAAGGGGATGAAAGTTTGTATCGAAAATTGACATTTTTGCCGATAGGATATCCCACACACGGGGCGCAATCCTTGTTAATTCAAAATTAGCCTATAAGATTTAAATTATTCCATGACATTAAATGATTCAAATAAGCAACAGAAAAGGATGTATAAAAATGTCCATTCAACAGTAAAGCGATTTAATTCTACCTTAGCTGATAAACTTTTTGCGAACACTTTTGTCTCCGACTGTCACTTGTAATGACGTACTATGAAGTGGCGTGTATTCAAAAATAAAGCTTTATTCAAAGCTTAGTGTTTGTGTGAGTGGATACAGTTATCTGTCAAACAGTGCACCAAATATACACACAGATTTGTACGTTTTGGAGTCTTGGAGTACGAGATCATATTTAGTAAGATTTTGACGTTTTTATTAGTTTTAAGGCGCTGAGAAAAGGCAGATAACCTAAGTAGGCTTGTCTTTAAAAAATATTGCCAAATCTATCAATTTTGTAGTAGCGCAAAAAATATAAATGTTAACTTTGAACATATTTCTCAGAACATGGTTGATACCACAACACGTTTAGAAAAAAAAATCTCTCTTGAGTTCCAATTTCTATTAAATATCAACGTACGTTGGGTATTTGATTAATAACAAGAACGTCTAATTTGAATGCAAAACTTGGTTGTTTTTTTATTTTCGATTAATTGTAGTGTGGGGGACGTGCTACACTAAATAAATAATATTCCTTTTTTTAACTGTTTATATCTTGTTGCTGTTTGTATCTTTTATAATACAATACACATTGGCTTGTGCTTTTATACCAGGCTTGGCAAGAATAACATTATCGCTCACAAAATTACTAAAGAAAGGGGTGAAATTCCATTGGTATAATGAGCACCAAGATGCGTTTTAAGATCAAGATTGTATTAAGAGATTAATGTGTAGTGAGCCAATTTTATCATATTTTTCGGCGGATAAAAGTATTTTTTTTAGTCAATAGATAATTGCTTCATATTTTGCAATATATTACAAGCGTCGTGTCATCGCGATTCTCTGTATTTTGTATGCAGTCTGACAGTGACCGCGCTTAAGCTGTTGAAGTAGTTACAGAAAATGTGAAAAGAGTGTTTTAAAAGAAAAGGAAGAGTGAGAGTTAAACATTGTGGCCGATGACAAAGTATTCTGTGAAGAGTGTGAAATTGTTCAGCATTTTTTAGGGATACGTAGCCACATGGCAGAAACGCAATACTTATAATTTCGTTATCCGTCGATTCCGTTTGTCAGTCTGTCTGTCCATCCGGATGCCACACAGCCATTTTACTCGGAAACTATTTGCACTGTATCATTGAAAATTTGGAAGAAGCTGTATTCTTTGCATGGCTAAACAATGGTGTAGGTAAATAACGAAAATATATTATTTTAATAAATAATTAGGGGTAGCACTATACATGTAACCGAGGGATGAAAAAAAATCAGTCCACATCAGCATGTCGGGTATTTTTGGATGGCGTAATTAAAAATGTTATGATGTTTTTAAGTAACTGGCATTTAAATCAATAGTTTTTTTAGATACTTATCGGACATTTTTGGTTATAACCTCAGATATAACTTTATTTTTAATCGTATTTTTGAGAAATGCTATGAAATATACATTAACTTTTACAGTCGATACTGTGCATGCGTAAATATTCATCCTATCTACGGAACCCTTCACTGTGCGTGGTCCAACACACATTTGGCCGGTTATTTTTTTCATTATGCGTAGGTTTTTTTGGAATGATTCTATATTGGAAGCATATTTTTACCTTCCTGCAAAGTTCACTGCTCAATAAGATAAAGTCCCATTTACCAGCACGACAGAACTGTAGCCGTTTAGATTAGACGAAGCCTAATAACAGAAGTAGGTTTAATTGGTAGTTTTAGTCCCATGGTGATAACTGGTTGCTTTACCTTTACCATCATTTTGATGCTGCCTGTACACAAAAAGTCAGAAAAAAAATGAACGCTTCTTTATTAAACGCTTGTGAGTTCTCACCTTAAACCATGTAAGTTAATATAATTTAACTTCTCCCTCCATATGTCTTTCATGCAAAATAATATTGACTTAGCGTATCAAATTCTTTGCAAATTGCATTTTTCAAGCGAGCAATTTTAACGTATATTTTACTACACAAACATCGATTTTCGTATACCAATACAATTATGAATATTATGTATCATATAGCTCGTCTTAGGATCCACAGACACGTATTGTTTATCTTAGTCTGTACGTAGGTGTAGGTACAATTATTGTTAGTTTCAAAGCTTTAAAAAAAAGAAACATAGGTAATACAGCTGAACTTTTGTGATCGACTGTCTATTTAAAATTGTAATTTAGCTAATTCAAATGTAAGAAGGCGGGAGGAAACGCCCGGGTGTCACCACTGTGTGCATCTGCCGGAGGACACGGTGGAGCATACGGTGGAGGTCTGCCCGGCTTGGGCAGAGCACCGCCGTGTCCTCGTGGAGGCGATCGGTGGCAGAGATCTCTCGCGTCCGGCCCTGGTTCAGGCCCTGGTACGGAGCGAGAGGGCATGGGCAGGCGTCACATCCTACTGCGAAGCAGTAATGCTCGCGAAGGAGGAGGCGGGACGGTTGAGGGAAAGGCAAATTTTGCGCCCTCTTGCCCCTAGCCGCCGCAGGAGACGCCCTGGGCGTCGGGAATCCCGGGCGGGTTTCCGGCCACCGTAGGTGCGGGTTTGCGGGCGGTGAGCAATGGGTAGCTCACCGTCTGGTAAGGACCAGGACCGGGTCGATGGCGCGTTGTATTCCACGTGCGCCTCAAAAAGATGTCGTCAGCACAAGTGTAGGGGTCTACTAGGGCCGATGCCTGCCGGGGTCGCGGGAAGTTATTAAAGCGTTAACGAGGCCCCTGGCAACACAGGTAACGGAAGGAATACGGGTGGGTTTTAGTCAGTAAGAGTCTGAAACACCCTCCCGCTCCGCCCAAAGCGGGAGAAGTTATTTGATGATTTCCCAACCGAAAAAATATAAAAAAAGTAATATAAGCAGATCAATTAAAAGTACAACCTTTATTAATTAAATATACATTTTAATTATTTAAATAGAAAAGAAGCTATATAAAACATTTAAAATCATAAAAAAATAGTTGCCCACTGGTTATACCATGTTGATCCCAACTACCTGCGGTCAGGGTCCCAGAGAGAGGAACCTCTTAACAATACCACAATATCAAGGAACAGTAGCGCTTTCTGGATCAAACCCTAATTAATCCAGCTGCCTAACTAGTTGATCTTAATATTATATCTTCTCTTTCGATCGATTATTGGATATAATATGATTACGATACAATATAATATGATTCGATCTTATACATTGTCACATTACACATATACCTAAAAGTTCCCCAATGTCTTATTTTCCATTATTACATTATTGGTAATATGCTACACAATTCACGTACCTAATACATTTCTCAGCATATCAGTAACCAGTTCCTGTCAATAACTGTTTAACCACAACGATAAAAATGTGTCTAGGTATAAGATACACAGTAAGATTATTGTTAACAACCTTTTCAGGTTAACCAAGTATCTGCTTATGCTGTAATAATACTCATTTTATTGGAACTTTGGATGTTCTGTCCTGCTTTCATGAAGTTAAAAATGTTATGTTTTTGAATCGCAAGTTGATTCCAGGTATTGTAAAGGCAAGCGTGCTTTATCATTGACTGGCTAATGCCCCCGGCTCCACCCGCGTGGAGGTCAGAAATTATCCAACGGGAACGTAGTATCGGGATAAAAATCATATGTCTTAACTCAGCTCATGGCCTATCTGTGAGCCAAATTTAAGATGAGATGTTGCAAAATCATACATCAATGCGGTCTACAATGTTTTCATTTGTTGGAACTCAGGCCTCTTCTTTGTGAGATGGAGTGAGTACCCTATTCACCACAATTGGTTCTAGGACTTGACGAAACTAAAAAAAAAACATGGATTACTTAGGACAAGAGAAATAGGTGTTGAGAATAACTTACGCTGGTAGCACACCTCCGCCGCGAAACCATAGCAGCGAAACCGCAGTAGTTCAATTCAACTGGCTCGCGTCATGTTCGACTGCTCGAATCGGATACGAGTAGCGGGACATGACGCAAACCAGTCGCGCGCCTGTCGCGCGGTAACAATTGAAATACTGCGGTTTCACTGCTATGGTTTCGCAGCGGAGGTGCGCTACCGGTGTGAGACCCGCATTCACCATAAATCTCTAAATGCCTTTAGCGTTAAACATATTTAAAAGATAATTCTGTCTCTCATTTTAAAAAGCTTGACAGAACACCACTCTCTTCTCACAGAGAGGAGACCTATGTCCCAGCAGTGGGTACTTTATAGGCTGATTATGCTAAAGAGCTGTGCCATGCAACGTGATAATGCTGCCAGCCTTTTGAGCACTTAGGCTGTTCATATAAAAAAAATCATGAAAATATCTTAAGTAGTTTGAAAGTAATATCGTTTTTTATGCTTTGGATAGACTTCCTGAATTTATTTCATAAAGTATTTTACTATAATAGTTAAAGATTCACACGCATATTGAATTGGTGCCTTCTCTTTTAACATACATTTTTTGTATAACTTACTTGCATTATATGAAGGCGTAATAACAGATTTAAAAGTCACTAAAATCATATATCTGCGCATTGTCTCCATATGAAACGACCCATTGGAACCGTGCACCTGGCTTCTGACGTTTCATAAGTGCCCATGTAGGTTTATGTGAAATAAAAATATTTTGATTGATTGGAATTATTTGAGGCGCAAAAAATAAACAAATTTAGGTATTATATTAGAGTGTCTATCAATATTTTCAGGAGATTAAAATGGGAATTATTTGGGGTCCGATTAAATACATACCATTTTCTAACGTTGACTTGATAAACTACCGGAACAAGAAACTTCAATCACTATCCTGATAAATCAGAATGAAATAGTGAGGGACTTGCCTAAATTGGCAATATGGCCTTATTATCTGAAACTCATTTATTCCTCGTTGAAGCCTCGTTCACTTTACAGACATCTGAAGGACTGCCCACAGTGCGCTACAATGAAAGACTGACGACTACTTTTATAGGTGGGCTTTTCACATAAGATTTTGGAATTATGAATTTTTCGGAAGCTATTTTTGCTCGTATAATAATGGGGCATTTTTTCAACTAGCTTTGCAAAATGTTCTGTAGGCCTAGCACGAACGCGCGAAGTAAACGTCACGTGAGTTCAAACGACTTTTGAATTGCAAATACTTGTTTCGCACATAACATTATAATGGCAATCATGTCATTTGGTTTTTCTGTTTATTAATATTTATAGGTATTTTGTTAATATTTTACATAGATTATTTTGTGAATGTGAGAACTAGAATGTATATTTGTAGACCATTTATTTTTTGTTAAGTACCTGGTACTTGTTGACAGGCCTACACTGTCCTCCCATACCTAATAACGCTGTAATTTTAAACCATTGCAAAAGCCAATTATTTTTAAAAGAGTAACCGTGGAATTTCTTGCCGGCTCTTCTTCATAGGAATCGACTAATTGGAACCGTGCATTTAGCTTCTGACGTTTCATAAGTGCTCATGCAAATATATTATTTCACATAAATCTTTATGTGAAATAAAATATTTTGAATTGATTTGATTTGAAAAATATTTATTAAGTTTGGTTTGAAAACTTTATTCATATGTGTGGTGATATTTCTTGTTCTTGCTGCATAGATACTCAAAATGCTATACTTAGCTTAGTTGATTTTTTGACATAACATAATATAACGCCTTGTTTCTCCAAAGGGATGGGCAGAGGTGTACCTGCAGGCTTAGCATGACACTCTCTATTTCTTCAAAGAATAGACACGGCTCTTTCTATACAAAGTGACATTTCGTTTCTCTGTTTTTGACATCTCACCGTAGAAATCCTTCTACAATCTGTCATCTTGTCTTTCGTTTGTAACGACATTTGTCTAGGTCCTTTTTATGTAGAAGGATTTCTACGGTGGGATTTTAAAAAAAGGAGAAACGAAATGTCACTTTGTATGGAATGAGCCGTGTCTATTCTTCGAAGGAATAGAGAGTGTCATGCTAAGCCTGCTGTAGTACTCCCACATTTCGCCAGTTATGTTTTAAGTCCTATGTAATAGGGGGCAAGTCTATTGCCATCAACCGGGCACAAATCCAGACTCCGGGATGCTACTGATCAATTCCAAAAAGTAAAACCCAATAACACTTTGCCCGACCCGGGAATCGAACCCAGGACCTCATGCTCAGCAGTAGCGCTTGCTATCACTAGACCAACGAGGCAGTCAGTAAAAAAATCGCTTAGTATCTATCTTTATCAATACGAATACGGTACCTACCAGACTGTTTGTATGTTTATATGGTCGCCTGTTTCTCTACATAACTATACAACTTAAAGTATTAAGGTACCTTTCATTCTTTGAACAAAAACGTCACCAGCCCTTTTCAAGGGATAACGAACGGTATACGGGCATTATAAGAGCTACGAATTTAATACACGTTCAATAGTTTTAAGTAGGCTTAACCAAAGAGTTTTACTAATGTCACTTTCTATAGCAGAGCGTACCAGTTTATCTTGACTCCCGGTGAAGTAGAGAACTAAAGATTTTGCCGTTTAATTGGCATATTGGTCTAAGCAAGAAGCGCCTCTATCAAGGTTCAAGTTATACTGGCTACCTTGTATACAACGTATACAACTTATTAAAATAATTAAACCACAGATTACAATATACATTATACATTCAGAAAATATGTAAAATACGTAGCGTTGACGTTTTAATAAAAAATATGATGTGAAGTCACGTCTCTGTGTATAAATTTTATAAGTAATTGAATAGTACTTATCTATTTGAAATTAATCAATATTAACAATTAATTTGTGAGTGTTAAGGTTTAGAATCAAAGCAAGAAAAATATTGAAAAACATGATTTGACAAGTCGGTTGACCACGAGGGTAAGGCCTCACACACGAGGGTAAAGAATCACAAAAAGAGAGATGATCTATAGATCATCTCTCTTTTTGTGATTCTTTTATCAATTTCTGAGATGTCCACCTAGGCCCTAGTGGCCCTAGTGGACCCCTACACTTGTGCTGACGAGTACTGACGACATTTTTTTAAGGCGCGCATGGAACACAACGCGCCGTCGACCTGGGCCTGGTCAAGCTCATGCCTACGATGGCCGGAAATCCGCCTGGAATTCCCGACGCCCATGGCGTTTTCTGCGGCGGCTAGGGGCGTGAGGGCGCGAAATTTGCTTTTCCCTCAACCGTCCCGCCTCCTCTTTCGCGAGCATTACTGCTTCGCAGAAGGAGGTGATGGCTGCCCATGTCCTCCGTATGCCATCTCCGTAACCCCTGGAGGTACCTACCTCCAGGGGTTACGGAGATGTCGACTTCGTTTAAAGGTGCCAATCATACCGTAGTAAAATATTGTCAATTTATGCGCACATGCCAATCAGACAACACTTTATTATTTTCACGGGTCCCTGATTTACAAAGAACGATTTATATTTTCGTTCCAATTTTTTTTTTACACAGTACACAGTATTTGATAATATCTGACACGGTCGAAAGGCGTGAATGTGTAATTGGTATCTTTCGATGACAGCTTTGATGTCTGGTAACCGACAGGGTTGAATAAAAGGGTGTTGTGTTTGAGGTGTTTTCTTTTTCGTTGAAAGGTTTATATGACAAGTTAATTAAATGCAAATTGCTTTAGCAACGGTTTCCTAGAAGAGCGGTGGACGCTAAATAACGGCCGTCATGAAAATAATGTTAGCGGAGTTTGTCAAAAAACGCTCTCGAGGAAAACACCAACTTCCTTTCATAAATCACACACACACACACACACATATACACAATAACACACTCACACACACACTTAAAACTTAACTTAGAATTTAAGTGAACTTCATCACATACTTTTGCTAATTAATCTAAATTAATATGTAAATATTGATGTATTGGTGACCCATAACACAGATGTTTTATATGTTTTTCGGGCACCTACAGTCTCTCGCAAATGAAACCCTAAAAAAAATAAAACATGAGAATTGTTATTAAATTAAATGTGAGAATGGAATGTTTTCAGAAATGTCTAAAACAACATTTGTGATGAGAAATTAATAAATAAAAAATATTATTTTAAACACAGCACAGACTTTTATCTGTTCTGTGATTATAAATAACCTTTCAATGACGTCATTCGCCGGTTGTGGACACTATGTGGCGGTCACCTCTCGTCTAGAAAGCCGTAGCTTAGGTCTCAAATTATTGTACATCCTGAATAACAGCACTCTTATTACGTAACTCACTATCAATCACAAATGAATGATTTTGAAGGATTATTGCCAATCCATTGCTTCATATGTTCGAAAAAAAAATCTGCTCGATAGCATAATTAACGCAATGAATGTTGATCAAATCAAATTGAATCATTTATTGGTTTGCAAACATGGTTAATTAGTTCATAGATGTGTTATTATAATAATCCTCCACGTTCTACCGTCACATGGGCGTGCAAATTATATTATAAATGAATTTACACAAATTTAAACTTATAATAATTTTAAATAACAATTAGGAAAATAAAATAATACAAAATACAAATTAATACACAAACTGTTAAATAAATAAATAAATAAATAATATCAAATCGTTTGAAATACAGTATCTAATAATACAAAAATGTCAAATGTCAAAATGTCAAAAAAAAATGTCTAACGTAATAAAGCATCTCAATCAGTCAGTGATTCATAATTAAGGAAGTCGTCAATTGTTCAAAAAATTCAAATTTTTCAATTAATATTTCGTTTAGTGCCCTTTTAAATTTGAATACAGTCATAGTTTTTAGAGTTCCATAGTAAACAAAAACCCTTATAATTCGTCATGTCCGTCTGTCTGTCTATCTGTACCCACTGTCGCTCAGAGTCGCTTAGTACTAGAATTCTGTAATTTGGCATAGGTACACATATTAAACCTGCCGACAAAGTGCTAAAACAAAATACGCCCTTGTACGTAACGTGGGGATGATTTTTTTTTTATCGTCTAACAAGTTATAGTCGACCAACTTAAATTTGCAGTTGGAAAATTGACCGTGGCATATATCGATGTATGAGAACATGTTTCTAAAATGTTACTTTAATTTTGAGATAAATTCATCCCAACTTTCCAACTACAGAACCCTTAATTGTGAGACACGCAATTGGCCGATTTTTAGTTACAGATTTGTTGATGAACTGTCAAAATGAAAGTCATTGCAACTGTAACCCCGCAGGTCTAGATCTGAATAAACAACACAGCTTTTTCTTCTGTCCTAAAACCAAAACACATATTTTTCAAACCCAAATTCCTAGATTGATGTGTAAACATTTAAATCACGATACTTTTTATCCAAACTAGTTCTAAACAAATACATACAACAGACATTTCAAAACTGACCGCGTTCAAATCAATCAAACAAACTAGTTATTTCAAACGGAACGCTTTTCGTTACGACTGTACGTGCGGTGCGTTCACGTCACGTTCACAATCAGAGTGTACACTGATCTACAAAAGTTTTGAATTATTTGAGTCTAGTTTTATTTTGGACATAGATTTGAGTCATGATTTGACTTTTCATGTTCTGATAGTTTTGAACCGAGTTCTATTCAAATTGGTGCTTTTTCTGATAAATGATTTTAATTTAAGACGACTTTGTTTCGTAAAACCCATGCTTTCCCAGGTCGTTAGCGGTCTCTTTGGCCTTAAAATCAAACCCATTATATTTACATAGGCGTGTTTTGGGTAAAGGCATTTTGCTCTAATAATATAACAATAATACTGAGCTGAGAGCTCACCAATCGATCGATCTGAAGAGTGATATTTCATGTTTAACAATAGGTAAGCAAATAACGGGATGATTGACATAGTTACCTGTCAATTATAAAGTCAAAGTCAAATTATTTATTTCAAATAGGCACATAAACAGCACTTTTGAACGTCAAACTTTACAAAAAGCTAGTATTGTTTCTAGTCGCCCCTTCCAAAAGGTAGTTTCGTATGGAGAAGAATGGGCAAGAAACTCCACCGTTACTCTTTTAAAATGTTTAACAATATTTTGTATAGGTACATTCATTATAAAATTATATGTGAAGACGATGCACCTAGAATAAAATGACTATACCACAATAGGTAAAATAAAAAAGAATTAAAAATGATGCAGTGACAGATAAATTAATTATGTGCTATATACATGATGCTCACATATTTACAAACATTGTAAAAGTATACGTTTTCTTAATGTACGTTTCTCCTGAAACGGATGATTAATATATTCACATTAAAGTAGTGGTAGATATTTTCAAGAACTTTTTGCCCCACTAAAAATCTGTCAGTGTCAATATTCCACAAAAAATAATGATAATGATAACCCATAGACGTGACGGGGAGCAATGGGTAGCTCGCCGTCCAATAAGGACCAGGCCCGGGTCGACGACGCGACATGTTCTACGCGCGCCTCAAAGAGATGGCAGCACAAGTGTAGGGGTCCACTAGGCCCGATACCTGCCTGGGGCGCGGGAACGTCCGAAAGGGTTACCGAGGCCCCTGGCAACACATGTAACGGAAGGAACACGAGTGGTTTTTAGTCAGTAAGAGTCTGACACACCCTCCCGCTCCGCCAAGAGCGGGAGAAGTTATTTGATAAATTCCCGTCCAAAGAAAAAAGTAAAAAGTCCATAGACGTGGTTTATGTGCTGATCGCGTTCATTTTCAGTCGAGAAATTCGCCTTAAACAATACGTGACTAATGATAGTATTATTAGGTTAATTTAAATACAATCTTGAATGGTAATAGAAAACAGCCCCGACATATGATATTTATGTAACTTGTCTTATTTATGGGAATACATTTATCTATTCGATCGTGTTCAGAATAATTTACCGCCCAAATAATATCCCTGATTTTGGTGTGAGTCAAACACGAGGTAATTAATCTAACATTAATATTGCTAACTTTGAAACTATTGCGTTTAATGACACAAAGAAAGAACGAAAATGTATTTATTTAGCTCAGACTAAAAGACACACAATCAAAATTAAGTCATTTATTCAAACTAGGCTGTGAATTAGCACTTTTCAAACGTCAAAATTACATAAGAAAGTCCCCCGAAAACGCTCGCCCGTCTTCACTTCGTAGTGCTTTAGCTGGGAAGAAGAAGTGGCGCAACAAAGTCCCCAGCAGCACACCTGTCTGTTTTGATAAAAAAATTGATTCTATACAATCATATTTCTTATAAATATAATATACTGCACATACAAGAAGGTAGGTAGATAGGTAGTAAGTATTACAATAATTATGACAAAGGTTGCCTGGGTCTAGTGGTCGGACGCGATATTGCTGAGTATGAGGTCCGGTCCTGGGTTCGATTCCCGGGTCGGGAAAAGTGTTATTTTGTTTTACCAAGGGTCAAACGTCTTTTGTAAATAAAAAAGGCTATTTTGGGTACGACTTAAATCGAACGTTACCATTATATCTTTTGCTATAAATATCCTTTATTATTTTTTATTTACAAGTAATACTGCCGTGATTTCTTTTATATATCCAAAAACAAACATTTCGCTGGAAGGGGAGGGGGGGACGCACTTGACTAAAAAAATTGCACTTTAATGCTTAATATTACGCAAACGGATCCCTGAATCGAAAATGGTTTTCATAGACCCGCAATATTTTTTAACGGCTTATCCAACGATGGGATAGACGAGAAAACAAATATCATCCCCACTTTACGTGCAAGAGAGGTAACCTACAATTTTATTTTTCAAGATTTTCTTTGACCACTTTTTGGGCGTGATTAATGTATTAATATACAGACAGACAGATAGACAAACAAACAGACGGACATGGCGAAACTATTATCGCCAATTAATATCAAACATCGAATGTCAGTCTTAACTGACATGTCAAATCGATGTCAGAAAAATTCATGTTGAAATGAATGTTGTTGAAATGTCAAAATGCACTTGTAAGTGTGTTACATAACTATCCCACTGGTCAGTCCGTGCTGAAGCTAGTTGGTAGCTTCTGATGGCTTACGTTATACCAACAACACCTACGTACACAAGGATGAATACTGTAAACAGTGATTAATATTGTCAACTACCTCTGCACACACTGGGACTGCTTAGTTATGAATTAGTGGGAAATACCTACATGGTATATTGATTCCTCGTAACTCCATATTTATATCCCCAGAGAAACTAGACTAGAAAATCGATTTGTATTAATATGACTAAAGGACTGATGAAATCTACTCACATAATAGTTGCAAATATTAGGTTCTTTCGATATTACCTTTAAAGTAACCTTTAATTTATATATAAAGATATCCCTTTTGTCATTTTATCACAAATAACGTTACTTTTCATAATTAACCCCTGTAATCCCTGAAATCTTAAGCAGAGGTGTACCTGTACACCCACTTTCCAAGAGTTTTTTTTTCAAAAACAAATCTTATAAAAGCTTACCAAAATGCTACAAGTGTTACCTTGAACTGCCCCTGTGACAATATCTTTCTTCAGATACCTCTTGGTACAAGAAAAAATGATCTACATTTTAATCTGAAAATGGGATTGCAAAAAATATACATTTTGTATAATAATGTAACTTTTAATCTGTACTCACAGTTTATGCCAATCATGTGGGTTTACACATTTTATCAGTCATTAATATGCATATTGTTATTAAAACACACAGATCGGTCGTTGACCTATCCCCTTCACGTTGCCAGAAATAGATAAGTAGAAAAACACAGTCACCCTAGTACGGTACTGTCAGTTTTCATATAAGCATTGAAAAAGGCGTATTATCACGAAGTTTCGAGCAGAGTGGGATTGGGTACGTATGCAAGAGCGACGGCTCAATCTAGATCGTGCGAAGTGCCTACCTAATACCTAACTTTTATATACATTCATATCGTCAAGTTCTTATTTTGAATTCAAAAATAGTGGCTTATTGACAGACTTTATCCACGTGAAATGTAAAGGTTTTATAAATAAAATAAAAATAAAAACGATTTATTTCAGACTCACGAGAGTCCATAGAATTTTGTTAGTATTACAGCATGAAAAACTTAAAAATAGTGTTAGTAACAACTGATAAAATAATAAACAATAAAAACATACCTACTTAAAAGCAACTACCTATTTAATGATATGGGTTCTGACCCAGTGTTGGACGTAACACGAATTGCAAAATAAAATATGGTGAAAAAAAAGTTTTTTTAAAGTTCAACGAGACTTTTGACAGTTACCCACGTTTACCCCTGCTTTACATTTAATGTTGATTTGTAGCCTAACTATCCATAAACATAATCAAATAATAACAGCTGCGGATATTTGCGGGTTTCGGAGTAATTAATAAAAATGTGATAAGAGTCAGAAAACGGAAAACCGCTCGCTATCTATTGCGGTGTAAACAGACAAACTATCGGTGTAAACAAACAAACTATCGGTGTAAACAGCAACATTTCAATGTTGCTGTTTACATCAATAGTTTGCGGTAAGTTTTGTAATTTATCATTGATATTAGGGCATTTATCTTTTTTGCACTCATGTTGCGTGTGAAAATATTAATCAACAAAATGCACACTACCCTCATATTTCAAATAGTATATAAACAGTGGTTTCATTCCATTATAAATAACAAAATAGTGGTGAATTAACAGAAGTGTAATTACATTTGTTGACTTTTCAAAATGTCTACTTTCAAGTGTTCTAAGCGTGAAATAATACTTTCGTATATCGAAGGAGGAAAATCGTTGGAAGCATTATCAACAGTTTTGCAAGAAAAATATCATGTGTCTGAAGACAACTTATGTTTCGTCCTCAGTGATTTTCAAAGACATATTATTCCCGCTTTTAATAAACGCTGGAACGAAGCTTCACGGAACAAGGATACATTTTTAATGAAGAACAGTAATTGGTTGGAATCAGAATATTCAATAACTTTACCGGACTCTGAAGACGTTACAACCATCTCCACACCATCTACTTCTTCTGGGAAACGTGGAAGACCGTGCGTATCTTATCCAGACATGTCAGAATCCAGTAAAAGAAGAAAAAATACAATGTTACTTAATGGATATGGATTTGAACACGTCTATAATGCATATCTTCAAGGGTTACGTTCGATAGGAGAAGGAACAGAAGCTAAACTTGTGGAAACATTAAGGTTTGCTGACAGTGAAAATAAGACCTTATTTTCGAGTCTCATAGAAGACGCACGGCAGACCAAAATGTACACAATGATAGATGGTAAAGTAGCTCAGGTATTAACAGATACGCCTTCGGGTTCCACATGTACAATATGTGGAGCTACTCCACGCCAAATGAACGATTTGACAAAAGTGACAGCTAGGCCTGAAAATGAAGATTCTTATCAATACGGACTGTCTACTTTGCACGCCTGGATTCGTTGTATGGAAATGATTTTATTCCTATAATCTGTCTTTCCAAACATGGTCAGCCACAAGTGAAGAAAAGAAACGACTAAAGCAAGAGAAGAAAACCTTGGTACAAAGGCGTTTCCGTGAAGAGCTAAGATTGATCATCGACAAACCAAGACAAGTAAGTGGTAATTCTATTGACGGTAATACTGCCAGAAGATTTTTTCACAATGCAAGCTGCTCTGCTGAAATTACAGGAGTGGATATAAATTTGATTAAACGACTTTACATAATTCTGCAAGCTCTTTCATCGGGTGTAATGATAAATGCTGAAAAATTTGGCAGTTATGCTATGGAGACTGCTAGGATCTATGTGAGCAATTATGAATGGTATTACATGCCATCTTCAGTTCACAAAATTTTGATTCATGGAGAAAGTGTCATAAAGCATTTTGCAGTACTTCCTATTGGTCAACTTTCGGAAGATGCACAAGAATCTCGCAATAAGGATTATAAAAAATGTCGTCTTCATCATGCTAGAAAATGCTCAAGATCCGCTACAAAAGAAGATGTATTTCATACTCTTCTTTATACTTCAGATCCTTACATTACCAGCATTAGAAAATCGTATACTAAAAACGTGAAGGAACTTGATGAAGACACCTTAGATCTTTTGAAAGTGAACGAATTAATTTTAGATCCCGAAGTTCATCAAGTATAAATAACATAACATTTAGTAAACAGTACAATTAATTAATTAATCTGTGTTCGATTTTAATCTTTAAAAAAATGCTTTTTTATTTTATTTGATTTTTATTTTGATGTACTATATGATATTTGGTTTTTGTAAACATTAAAATAATAGTATTCATTGTTAAGAAATAAACATTGGAGATTTTTTATAATTTTGAATTTGTTTTATTTTTTCATTTATTATTTTAAATTTAATCATAATAAATTACATTCTATTTGAAGCCATATACACTATTCTATATTTGTGCAAAATTTTAGAACATAATATTCAGAAATAAAGAAGTTATTGATTTTTAATCAGAAACAGACCATTATTTTCCACAGTGCAGCGCGGCAGCCCCAACAACGCCCTGAACGCGTTATTGTACTGAACTCGTAGTGCGCTGAACGAACGTTGCGTATAACGAGCCCACAGGCTGCAAGTGTAAAACGACGTACAGTGCGCTCTAAAGAGAGTTATTTTAACATTCGCAGCACAACGCTTGAACATGTGAGCTATCATATTGCCTCTGATCGACAGCGCCCTACGCTCTCTATCCATGTCCTCGTCATCTCGTAGGTGTTCCGTGACCACGTGCCCAAGAGATTTAATGCGGGTGACCACCTTCATCGGTATTCCGTTTAGAGTAACGGGAGGGACCTGCTCCGGTGACTTGGTACCCGCCTTAAATATCATGAGCTCACTTTTTAAAACATTATATTTGAGGCCATGTCTAACCGCGTACCTTTCACATACGTTAACCAGTTTCCTAAGACCCCCGATCGTTGGGCTCAGCAGCACCATGTCGTCCGCGTAACTGAGATTATTCACACAAATGTTATCTATATGGCAGCCGACGTGCATGCTGCTGAGCTCAACGATCAGCGCATTAATATATAAATTAAACATAAGTGGGGATGACAATCCACCCTGTCTCACTCCATTTTATTAAAACATAATTTCCCTAACAAATAATTCTTTAAAATAACATTTTTTTCTATTACAGTTACAGTTTTAAATTTTAGTGTTATCTGTGGTGGAGGCTACTGTGGCGCTTACCCCCGCGGTGGAATGTTAGATTCTGGCTCTACGTAGCTCCATATCAAACACTTAAGAACGTTTCCCAATATTTATGTTAATTGTAAAACTTTTTACTGTGGGAACTTAAATTGAGAGTACTTACATAATTTCAATTCGCACATAGCACTTCTTTCATCAATATTCGCGTAATTATATCTCGTCTACTAGGCGTCCGAATGTCACTGCAAGATTCCGACAGAAGACATTCTGTGTGTCAGGTTTATTTACCTGACACCTATTTGCTGAAACCTTGAGACATGCACTAAATAATGAAAAACAAAAGGAAAAAAAAAGCAAACAACGACCAAAGTGCTATGTGTGCACGTTGGCAGTTCTTTAATTGAATTTATTTTTTGTATGCCATAATGTCAGTTTCTTTTTAATATATTTTTTGTTATTGTAAGTATTGGTTTATCATTTAATTGTATTTTGCTTAGTTTTTGAGTATAATTCTTTTTTTTGAGCAGCTCTAATTAATTATTTGTTATATCCATCTAAATATTACTAACAATATTGTTTGTTATTAAATGATGACTGCCAAATAAGAAAGAAAATATGTAAAAAATCTCTTGATCGATATAAAACTGAAAATCTATAATTTTTTTAAGCTAAACAATGCAATAAAGGCATCCACGATAATTTCTAAACAACAGAAGTGTTGTTACTCAGCAGAACGCGTCGCATTTTTAAAGCATGTTGAGCATGGATGTGGATGGCTATAAAATTAGGGGAAGACCAAAGAAACGATTAATGGACAGTGTGAAAGATGAAATGGCTAAAAAAGGGGGACTACTAAGATGACGACTAATAGCGAAGGATGGAAGAACAAGACATGTTGCGCCGATCCCAAATAAATTGGGAAAGAAACATTCCACGTACCCAGTCCATCCCTGCACAAATATGTCACTGCTAATTCTTGTACAAGTTGCAAAACACAATGCAATATATTCACCGCAGTCTCTAATGGAGGGGGGTCCCTATTACATGGGACTTAAAAGCATAACTGGCGAAATGTGGGTGTACGAGTACTACAGGTACACCTCTGTCCAACCCTTCGGGGAAACAAGGCGTGATGTGTCTAATGGAGGGGCAATGCTGTGGATAAACAAATTTGAAGTTACTGCACATGCACGGTTTTACAAGTGAAAATGGCGGATATACTCGGATAATTATAGAGGTGTAAAACTGTCCACGGTGGTTAAGTGGGGTTAGATTTGGATGTCAATTTAAAGGGATTCATTGATACCAAGTGAATGCGACATCGATTGATTGAGTGACAGATAAAACTATGCCTAAAGAAGAATTTGAAGATAAGTAGGTAATGTAAGTAAGACATGTTCCTAAGATAAATGATGTAGGGAGGTGCAATAAAGAAGGATTTTTTTGGAAAATTAACCCTAGAATATGGGAACGGATTGTTTACATTTATGGAAAAACACTGTCCAAGTGCGTGTCGGATAGCGCACAATGAAGAGTTCCGTAGTCGGGGTGAATTTATCCCAAGAACAAAGTTAACATTGTAGTTTAAAAACATGTTCTCCCATACATTAGGACTGCAAATGTAAGTTTGTACGCACAATATTACCATGTTGTTTTAAGACTATACATTTTCCTGTAATCTAGAAGTACAGAACTATTTTCTGTATTTTTTTTTAATTTCGGCGACGTAGTTTCGGAGATAAGAGGGTAATGGTCAATTTTCATCAATTTTCTTAAAAAACATTTTTTTTATTGAAAGTCCACACAGTAAGCTCTGTCATTTAATGTGTCACGCGGTACAGTTTGTAAAACTGTTTTTTTTCTAATTCGTCCCCCAAAAGTGACCTCCGACCGATATTCAAAAGTCATTTATTTACGTTACACGTCCGTATTTGGGTCACAGAAATTCATATGTACCTATACCAAATCTCAACTTAATCGGTCCAGTAGATTCAGAGCTAATCGAGAGACAGGCACACGAGTGATCCTATAAGGGTTCCTGCAGTGCTATTCTGTAATAATAACACAGTGAAAACTTAAGTGAAGTGAGCTTAAAGTGAGCTGTCAATAGTGTCATCCCTAGCATAAGGCGGAATTAGAGCTCACTTCACGTTCACTTCACCTAAGGTTTCACGGAGAGATTTGTACAGAATAGACCAGCTGTTTTAACTTTTGAGGTACAAAACGCTAAAAATATATCATATAATCATATTCGAAACTCACGTAAGTAGGCAAAGTCACAATCAATAAAATCAGTACATTTACTTATTTGTGACTTTCTTAGAAGACGAACCAAATAACTCACGTCATCATCTGCCTAGCCTTTTCCCAACTATGTTGGGGTCGGGTTCCAGTCGACCGGATAACCGGATACAGCTGAATACTAGTATTTTACATGGAGCGACTGCCTATCTGACCTCCACAATCCAGTTACTGGGCAACGCGATATCCCTTAGTAAGACTGGTTGTCAGACTTTCGGACTTTTGACGACCCGTAACGACTGTCAAAGATCTACAAATGACAGCCAGGACCAACGGCTTAACGTGCTTTCCGAGGCACGAAGGGGTCTTGATATGTAAAGATGGTCACCCATCCACGGACCAACCGCGGCAAGCGTAGCTTAACCTGATCGATCGACCCGTGCGGCTGTTATTACTTAGCCACAAGCCCCACCAAATAACTCACGTATTTCATATTTTATAAATAGCTTCCATTTCCTTAATAATTCAAACGTAAACATCACACATCTTCAAACCGTCCAGCATTGTCAACGGTTTACGCTGGGGCTCATTAGCCAGGCTTCTGTCTCACTCGCTCCTTTTAAATTTTCTATGTACATCTCACTCACACCACTTGAGTAGAACGCAGTTGTCGTTTGCAGTTCATGTTGTATAATTATCTTTTTTTTTTCGTTTGAACATCGTCAGTGTAAGGGTTGTGATATAACTCTTTTTATATTTAGACTTTACATGATTATTTCGAGGTCATTTCTACATCAATGGTTCTTAACGTGTATGTATGTATTTATTGTATATATGTAACTGGTACACCACAGACTACCGGTAGTATTGTCTCTCCTTTCCCCCCTAATCCATCGACTCCATCTAGCTTATTTTTTAATATTTTTTTTTTAATATGACGAGTAATAGTGATTCTAATATCCTATTTACAGAATAAACAATTTCATTTCATTTCATCCAATAGTTGTCTTTTAGCGATAAGACTCCCCATTGTGTCACCCTATATAAAATTTCTACATTTATATATGTTATTTTTATGGTGTACTTATTAAAGAGTATTATTTATTATTCTATTCTATTTTATTCTATAATCTATTATAAAGAACACGTGAATTAAGTGTCTTCCCCTTAACATAAAGTGAAAAAGAAATACGTTACTAGACGATTCCTTAATTTCATAGTTACTTTTTTTTTTTTTTAGTTATATTGTTTTATGGTTACTTGGTAGTTTAAGTTATATTTAAATTACTTATAAGGTAATAGACTAGATTGTAATGCGAATAAAGTACCAACAACTGTGAAACATTATAAACCAAAAAAAAATACACATAACATCACGCCAGTAATCCCCTAAAAGGGTTATGCAGAGATGTACCTATAGTACACTCACGTTTCCCCAGTTATGTTTAACACGTTCAGCGCCATGTGCATCTTTCTGGAAACACAAAGTACCACCTTTAGAGGCCGCGTGTTTCCTTTGGGAAACACGAGCAGTGCTTTATTCGTAGGCCAGTGTGTCCGCCAGGAAACACATTTCAATACATTTTACTATGAATTCTAATACCTCTGGCCTCCACGGTTGTTGTCCAAAATATCAAAAAACACGATTTTTAAGCTTGGCGCTCAACTTGTTAAGTCCCATGTAATAGGGGCCGAGCCTTGCCATCAACCGGGCACAAATCCAGACTCCGGGCTGATACTGAGAAATGTCTAGTGGAAAAACCCAATAACACATTACCCGACCTGGGAATCGAACCTCGGACCTCGTGCTCAGCAGTAGCGCTTGTGACCACTAGACCAACGAGACAATAAAAAAATAGGATAATCTATATTGGGTAGGTCATTTTCTTTTAGGGGTTGAATGTCGTTCGGATAATTGATAAAGAAATTAATGAGTACATAAGAGGACGTCTGAAAGTGGCACCGGTGACTGAAAAGTTGTGCGGAAATCGGTTGTCATGGTATGGGCATGTGATGCGGAGGAATGAGGAAAATGTCGTGAGGAAAGTTTTGAGTATGAATGTCGATGGCTATAAGAGTAGGGAAAGACCAAAGAAACGATGGATGGACTGTGTAAAAGATGATATGGCTAGAAAGGGGGTGACTACCGAGATGACAACTAATAGAGAAGTATGGAAGAAAGCGACATGTTGCGCCGACCACAAATAAATTGAGATAAGGGCAGGAGAATTATGATGAATTCGTAAAGAAATTAATTCAGAGAAAAGCCTTTATTTTCTTAATTTTTGGGCTAGGTCAACATTTATGTGTACATAAGATGTTGAGCCACATGCTTTTGCTAAAATATAACCCTATGTCTGACTTTCAGACCCAATTAACACACGCGTGACAGAATTTGTAACCACTGAAGCAAAGTTCAATTAGGAAAGAAAATAAACACAAATAACAATCACAAAAACATTTTATTCAATACAAACATGACCACGATGTCTCTTCATTTATATACAACAAAAACAATATTAAGAACATAAATATGTGTTTATATAATCATATAAATTGTATGAATGGCGACCACGACCTTTTGTAACCGACCTATGTCGTGATAAAGAACTTATTATCTTATTTACTGATACAATAACGTTTATTTTGGAATCTTGGTAGAATAGACTAGGCGTATTTTATTAATATTTTATTGGAAATACGTGGTTGGTGGTGGTTGGAGCAGTGGTGGCCCAGTGATTCGAACCCAGACAGGCGCTTTTTTTTGTGTAAATTATTTCATCACCACTGCTCTCAAAACGGTGAAGGAGAACATCGTGAGGAAACGGCATGTCCTAGAACCAAAAAATTGAAGACATGTGACATCTCCTAACCCACGCTGGGCCCGCGTGGTGGATTTCGGCCCACTCCTTACTGAGAGGAGGCCTGTGTCCCAGCAGTGGGAACATTACAGGCTGATTATGATGTGTGATGACGTAGTTGGTAGACTAAATGGCTACATTATAGTAACCTATATTTTCTTTGACGGGCCTATTGGTATGTAACGGAAGCCAAAAGCTCGGTCTCAAGTTCGATGCTTGCACAGAACTGACAGCTTTGTTTATCAGTCTAATAAAATAATAATTGTTGCAAGAGATGAAAACACATTTATTTAAACAACGTTCAATAAAGGAGCGATTGCGTAAAAAAACTTGTATGAATTCAATCAAACAAAATTTTCTTTAAAAAAAAGATTAATGACCTATCTCCTTATTACTATAATAAAACTTGTCATGCCTATTTTAGTTAAAATAGGTTTTGTCACTTTCTAACAAACACAAATGTCAAAGTGACAGATAAAGACAAACGAACGTTAGCAGCATTTTAACTAAAATATGTCGTTTATGAATAAGAGTGCTTATCGACATCTTAATCGTGAACAAAAAATCTGTCGTCCCATACAAAACTTCAATACCTACTCGACCAAATGTATGGGACGACTGATATTTTTTTCGCGATTACGACGTTGGTCCCCGGGAGAAAGTTGTTCAATTTAATGTTCTGTACCAAACCTTTAATTTTCGCCACACCATGTACAGACACATTGTATAATCATTATACCGGCTGATTTTTTTTACCGTTTCGAAAAACATAGGGTATAGTAGGTGAACGGAGTAGAAGCCTATGGCATAGTCAATTTTTTTCTTTTTTTTTTTCTTCAACCTGTAAAGAAATTGATTTATCAATAAATACTACCCATTTGAAGTAAACTTTTCATACTAAAACAATAAAAACAAAAAAAAAAAGAATAAATCGATGAAAAAATATCGAAATTCATATCATACGCACCCTACTGCTAAATGCGCAGAATTTATAAATGAATTCGTAGATCGGTTCTTTTGCAGCCGATAGGTACTCGCCGCACTTGCCGTCGGCTTCTTTGATATCAGGCGCACGAGCCGCTCGCTCGCACATCCCCACCCGCATCCCGTCCTTCAGTCTACGATTAGTCACGGCGCGGCGGCGGCGTGATGTCGCGCTGTTTGTTTCCGCGTATGCACCGATCGTCCGCCCGGTGATAGTTATCGTATGTAAACATGTACGAATATTCTAATGTAGAGCACGTACCTCGCAATGGTGCGATTTTATATCCTGTCTGGTGAAAACATAGCCAGTGCGAGGCGAATGTACGCAGAAGAAGATCATCTTCAGTCGCTGCGAAGGAACGGTATCCCTGCTCCTCAAATTCCCAGCACTTCCCTCATATTACGGACGTATCAGCGGTTACTAATCATTTAAATAACCCTCCTTTTTGCTGCGCCGTAGTCGGGTAACAAACGGGTCATCTCGACCCTGGACGGTTTAGTTAGTGATGGCACAGTGATGGATAATGGCACTCCCTTTTACAAATCCATTAATACATTGAATGATTTGATTAGTTGCATAATAAACACCAATGTACCTTACCTAATTTAAAATCGACTTCGCCTAATATTTCATAACCTCACTTTATGTCACTTTCTATGAAATAATAAGTTAGCAGCTAATGATAATCTAACGAATACCTATTGTAAGAAAGAGTGGTTAACTTAAAACCTTCGAAATACCTACAGATTAATGTATTACTAATCATTCCATTTAGTCAGTGATTGTGTAAGAATACTACCTAAACAGGTTTGTTTAAATTTTGCAAAACAGATCAGGCCAACTCACCATGGATAAATAATCATTGTCTCTGAAAGGTACCTACCTAAAGACTGCTGTAAACATTTCAGGTAACGGTAGCGGTTTTTAGGTAGGTACCTTTCAGAGACAAAGATTATTTATCCGTGGTGAGTTGGTCTGTTTTGCAAAATTTAAATAAACCTGTTTGGAAACGGCAACACTGCGTGCGTTTCGCTCACACGTTTACTTTCATTCATGCGCGATAGTAGCCTATGCCGCGCGCCGCGCCGTTTATTATCTCCTATTTTGGCTATTATTAGTTTTACGCACGGGCCGTAGGATGGATAGTTTTCATGATTTTTTTAGGAAATTCCGAACCTTGTCAATCTCAATGGTACTAAGCAATTATTCTCAGGTATGGCTTCTGTTCCTCTTACACAACACACCTTAATATTCTCAAGACGGTAATAAATGTCATCCGGTAGATCTACAATAGTACCTGTCAAGTTAATGTATTTTCCCCAATTAGGGTTTTCTGAAATTACGTTCACTAGGTGACAGGACTGAGACGTCAAGTCCGGGCACCTGTCAACTGTCAAAGCACCTATATTTTCTTTAGTCGTGACTGAATGATGAGCGAATGAATGAAACGAGTGATGAATGACATAATTAATACATTCTTGTTTTTTTAGTTTTTAAGTTTGACAGTATTTTAGAATACACCACTTTCACAGAACGGAATCACCCCGTTCCGTATGCGGTAGTGTGTGTGTAAAAAGGGCAGTTACAGTGCGGTATCACACGGGCCGCGTTTTAACATGCGTGTTCCACACATGCTTATTTCCGAAAAAAAAAACAAAAAAAGACTTACTTATTTTATTATTGATTCCTGTCGAGAATCATTAGCATAGTTACCTCCTTGAATTTGACGAGGATACATAACGACACCTTGTATTTGATTCAACAGAAATCAATATCAGTACTGCGGGGCAATTGCGTAATACAGTAGCAATGGATTTCATTTTGACAGTACACACACGTTCATTGCGTTTTTACGTTGCTGAGCAGACAATTTTTTTGAACATATGAAGCAATGGATTAGCAATAGGTATAATTCAAAATCATTCAAATTGTGATTGATAGTGTGTCACGAAATTAGGGTGCTGGCTGTACGCGACCCCGGCAGGCATCGGCCCTAGTGGACCCCCCAGGCCCCCCGGCCCTAGTGGATGCCTGCCGGGGTCGCGTGGCAGTTCAAAAGGGTTACCGAGGCCCCCCTGGCAACACAGGCAACGGAAGGAATACGGGTGGGTCAGGAAGAGTCTGACACACCCTCCCGTTCCGCCCAGAGCGGGAGAAGTTATTTGATAATTTCCCACCCAAAAAAAAACTGTGCTGGTTACTGAATGGAACTAAACTGTTTGTCTGTTTGTTTGATAACAAATAGTCGTAATACCCCACAATAGGCATTACGTCGACGATTATTAAATAAAAACTATTGTATACTACATCGTTTACAAATACTGCGTCTATTTTAGTTCCATTCATCATCCCTAATCGCGTAACACAATAAATAATTATAATATCAATTAGAAAAATAATTATAAGAGTGTAGAGCAAGTAAGTGAATTTGTATATTTGGGGGTCTGTTTACAAGGGATGGAAAGATTGATGAAGATGTGGAAAGGAGAGTAAATGCGGGAAATAAAGTGAATGGTGCTATACATGCGATAGTGACTAACCAGTCGAAGCCCAAAGAGGCTCGACTGGCTGTTCATAAAGGTGTGCTGGTGACTACACTTATGTATGAAAATGAATGTTGGGTGTGGCAAAAGAAGTATGAAAGTAGTGTAAATGTTGTGGAAATGCGTTCCTTGAGAAGCATGGGTGGTGTGACTATAAATGATGGGCTAAAAAATGATGTGATAAGGCAACGATGCGGTTTAAAGGAGGTCGTAGTGACAAAAAATGAAAAGAGTATGCTTAGATGGTTTGGTCATGTTGAGAGGATGAATGAAAGGCGACTAACAAAAGGTATTTACAAGGCAGATGTGAGTGGAAATGCCGGGAGGGCACGCCTCAGAAAGACATAGTGACCTCATTAATGATGTTCTTCAAAAAGGCTGAGTGCGTAGTACTCGCAACCGGCGTGCGTGTATGACCAGATGTATAAACGTAAACGAAGCAAAAGGTGAGGTGGCGTTCTATAGTTTCTGCCTACCCCCATGGGAAGAAGGCCATGGGATGGGCCCATGGGATGGGAAGTTTATGAGTGTATGTAGAAAATAATTGAAAACTTCCGGTTTAGTTACCAACACTTCACACCTAGTCCAGCCAGTCTCTTCTGTAAAAATCTCACCGAGAAAACGTGAGCTTGAAGTGGGCTGTCGATAGTGTCCCTAATCCATAGCATCAGGTGGAATGACAGCCCACTTCTCCTAAGTCCTCACGGTGAGATTGTAACAGAATACACTGACTCGTCGCATCTTCATCAAAATAGTCGTATTTTTTTCGTTTTTTATTGATTTAAAGCAAAACAACAAACTTACGCTGGTAGTGGTTAATATCACGATGTCGATAACATTTTAGTTCTACAACAGTCCAAGTACCTAAGGGCCGCTAACAATACATCGCCGGGGGACTGTTTGACAATAATAAGTTCATCTCAAAATAAATGTGCTGATGTACCTACAGGTAAACCAGAAAAAGTTTGCGCTTCGGTAATCTTCGTGTTTCCGAATTAGCAAGAACGTCGCGCCACAGAGTAACGCCCACAGAGGCACAGCCGCGCTTTTTAATAGTGCACCTATTTGGTTATTGCGCGTGGGGGCAATTATTTATTTATTTGAGGGGCTTGTGGCTAAGTAATAACAGCCGCACGGGTCAATCGATCAGGTTAAGCTACGCTTACCGCGGTTGGTCCGTAGATGGGTGGCCATCTTAACATACCAAGACCCCTCCGTGCCATGGCAAGCACGTTAAGCCGTTGGTCCCGGCTGTCATTCGTGGATCTTTGACAGTCGTTCTTCGGGCGCCTCCGATCGCTCGGCGGTCTTCGGCTGCTGTCGTGAGGCGGCGGCGCGTTATTGTACCTATTTGGATTACATTCAATATAAATTACAGTCCATTGCTTTTTAGTTTAGTCCTTAGTAAGGTTCCTAACAGTCGTTACGGGTCGTCAGAAGCCCGAAAGTCTGACAACCTGTGTTACCATGGGGTAACTGGGTTGTGGAGGTCAGATAGGCAGTCGCTCCATGTAAAATACTGGTATTCAGCTGCACCCGGGTAGACTTAAAGCCGACCCCAACGTAGTTAGAAAAAGGCTAGGCAGATGATGAACAGTCCTAGTACCTCCCTACATTTTTGATGTAATAAGGCCTTTGTTTGAAAGTGAAGTAACATGACTACCGTAGGCAAATACGTAGTGTTATGAATATTGTACTCAAAATTCACACAAGCCGCTGTGAATTTAAGTCCATCTCCCATGGGGGACGGCGTATGCCACCAAGCTAAGGTGTGACAACATTCCACCTAAACGAAGGTGGAATGTTTTTATATTAGTTATTGCCGCCGCGACAAAGTTACCTACCAACGCTTTATAATGGCGGCTTTGTATGACCAAGGTCATTTGAAGTAAATTATTACTTAACAGAACATCATAATTCTTTTCTCAAGGATGGAGGTTAAAAATACGGAATCAAACCTGTAATGCGATTTATAAACTAAAACGAACTAAATCATTTTTAATAATGTCTTAGTCTACTTACTGTGTGCTTGCATGGATGAGCTATTACTTAACAGAACGTCATATTCTTTTCTCAAGGATGGAGGAAAAAATACGGAATCACACCTGTAATGCGATTTCTTAACTAAAACGAAATAAATAATTTATAATAATGTTTTAGGCTACCTACTGTGTGCTTGCAAGGATGAGCCAAGTATTCCACTCATCTCACAATTACTTCCATTGTTCCAGATCATTCAACATGGGTGCCCCGCGAGCTTGTCTCATCTTCATCACCATCCAGCTGGTCTCCCTCGCGTATGCGCAAGAAGTGTCCAAGCGCGTCCCGCAAGGATTCCTCGGCATGCGCGGCAAGAAGTTCTTCGACGAAGAGGGCACCGAACAGTTCTATAAACGGAGACCACAGTTCTTCGTCGGAGTCAAAGGAAAGAAGAGCCTCCAAGAAATCCTCGAAGCCCCAGAGGAATACTACAAGCGAGCCCCAATGGGCTTCATGGGAATGAGAGGCAAGAAAGACTTCATGTTCCCAGACTCTCAAAGCATCGAACTATTCCCGAAACGCGACGGTTCTTTGATCGGACAAATAGACTACTCCTCAAAGGAAGAACTCAATGACCCTGACTTCCCTCTCCTCAATGAGCTACTTATGCATTATTTGGCTCAAGTGAACCGTCCGAGGGTGAACTTCATGCCGGAGTCTTTAGAGTCTTCGGAACCTGAACAGTCGAACGATATCGGCAAACGAGCGGCCAACTTCAACCAATTCTACGGAGTACGAGGAAAGAAATCGTTGAACAATAAGCGACCTTATGACCTGACCTTCCGCGGCAAATTCATCGGAGTGAGGGGCAAAAAGGATCTGAAAAACAGCGAAGCGCATGAAATTAAATTTTTGGTAGATCAGAATGGACCCCTGCCCAAGAGAAAGGCTCAGATGGGTTTCTTCGGCATGCGAGGCAAGAAGTGGACAGATGGTGAGTTTTTACGCGAATTTCTGGCGAGTTTGATATCCATATTAAATGAAAGGTCGACGTATTCATACATAATGATAGGGCTTCCGCGTTGATATAGACGAACGTTACAGCTGGTTCTAAAGAAATCGTTTTGGTTATGTTTTGTTCAGTAACTTTTGAAAGGAAAGAAAATTCATTCAGTTAAAATATTTTTAGATTATAACTAACGCTCATTAGAAAGCGATTTACCTTATTTTGAAACCAAACTTTTAAAATTAGCCACAAAAAGAAAGGTGAAAGATTATTTGTACAAAAATAATTTATGTAAAACATTTTAAACTGAAGTTATTGCTTTTCGAATGAGAAGTAAATAATAATAATATAAAAGTATCAGCCAATGGCTTAATTGCCAAGAGCCTCGACCAACACCTAAGGAGGCTCACGTTGGACAGCTGAATTAAGGGCTTGATTCAGAAAGCGGTACTTCTGGACACGGCTCGCATTGTTAGGAAGTTCTTCTCTCTGGAGCCCTGACTGCCGGTAGCTTGGACCCTGTTCCCGATACCGGCGGGCTATCATTTTATTATTTTTTTTAATATATTTTTTATATTCTAATATTTCAAAATATAATTTTAATGTGTATATAATGAAATAAAAGATAATAGTAATAAAATAATACATATATCATCATCGTCAGTCACCTTTTAGTTCTTGCCTTGCAAGGTTTCAATTTCGTACATTTTCCATGATTACGTAGCTATGCATCAGTACGTTACTATGAAAATGACATAATATAATATAACATCCCACCTGTATTCCCTAAATGGCCTAACCCTATAAAAAAAGGCGGATCTATAAAAAAAAAATGGAGAATCATGTTTGCTACGTGGCGTAGCAGTGACGTAGCACCGTAGCACGACGTAGCTGAACGTAGCAATGAATAAACTCTAGAAATTAGTGTGACACTATTTTCCGTGAATAAAATTCAGGATTAATCATTTATTACTCTTGTAACAGAACCCCATTCATTCTCATTATCATTCATTTTCAGATATTTTATCATTAATCATCGTGCGAAATCTTTCGAAGAGGTACAAAAGGTACCATAAAATTATGCATTTATCGTAATGGAAAAAATTGATTCTACTTGAATGTAGGTACAATTTTATATAAAAGACATGCCCTTTTTCTTGTTTATCGTTTTGTTTCCTCTTTTTAGGGTTCCGTAGTCAACAAGGAACCCTTATAGTTTCGCCATGTCCGTTTGTCTGTCTGTCCGCGGCTTAGCTCAAAGATTCTAAGTGCTAGAACGCTGTTATTTGGCTCGGGTATACATGTCTTACTAATTACGCCGACAAGAGGGTAAAATAAAATCATGAAAAATAATTTAGGTTACTTCCAACCACAATATTAAGTTTGTTCTTGGAACAATTCATGCCAACTACGGAACTCTTCATTGTGCGTGGTCCGACACGCAAAAGCGTTTGCAAATCTTGCCCAATTTAAGACGCTGAGAACACCTAAACCGCCATCACTGTCAGATTGCATAGAAAAAAAGAGAAGTGCGACGACACAACGCTTGTAATTTATTGCAAAATGTGAAGCAATTATCTATTTACTCAGAATTGAAAATCGAAACCAACCAAGTTCTGCATTCAAATAAGACGTTATTGTTATTAATTAAATACGTAACGTATGTTGATAGTTAATACAGATATTTTGAATTAGAACTCAAGGTAAGAGGTTAGTTTAACGTTAGTTTGTGTCGAGGTTTTTATTCAATACGTGTTTTGGTAACAACCAAGTTCTGGGAAATATGTTCAAAATTAACATATATTTTTTCGCCACCACAAACTATACAGATTTGGTAATTTTTTTTTCTTAAGAGAAGCCAATTTTGGTCAATTGGGTCTTGTCAGTGCCTTAACCTTGGGGACAAAACTTCCATAAATTAGCGATTACAAAAAATGCATCTCATTATTTGTATTATTAATAAAAAAATGCCTTCTCTACTTAAGTCACTCACAAAGTAACTACCTTGCTGTATTAGATACTTTTCACTTTCATTTGGCTTGCGTTTCGTCACACCTCATAATTCATACATAAACTTATAACATCAATGTACTTTCTTGTTTTTAATATTTACTATGTCAAATGATAACAAATGCATGTGAGACGTAAATACCTATTATTATGTTTATTCATACAAAATATTTTTGTTCCAGAGCCTAGCATCGAGATGGATACGCCAAACTAAGTGTCTTCTAAAATTGATTATTACAAAAAGTATTACATAATAATTATTAAAAAAAATGCTACCTATTTCTTGAGAAAGACTTACCTTTTCAACATATCCTATGAATTAAGAACTTTTGCCAATAAAAATAATGAGGCTTATTTTAGCGTTATTTTCACAGTTTAAGAGATTCTAGTCAGTAAATTATACTTATCATTTGTATTAATATTATACTGAAATGTTTATAAAATATTGTGTAAGCTTGAAACTTGTTAAAACATATTTCATCAGTAGATATTTATTTTATAAAGTGTTTACTTGTTTTATCTTAATTCAATATCGTCACAAGAAAAACTTAAAAATTACTGGAATGTGAAAGATAATGTATTTTTATTGATTTAGTTACTGTTTTATTGTTAGTATAATAAGTTTAGCGAAGTAGGATAACAGATTTCGAGCTTACCAAATGTTGTAACCGATCACATTTATCACTTCGGTATCTACCTATCGCTCTTCGCGCTTAATACGTGTAATTCAAGCAACACAATTTTATATTTGTGTTTTCTGTTCTTTAGTACATAATATCATGTTTTGGATACAACAAAAGTTTAGATAAAGCACTTTGTAAATTTTCTCGAAAGTTGTGTGTGCGGACTCTCTAAAAATTCTTGTTACATGGACACCCTCTTAATATTTATTCTGATAAGCGGCCTAATTTTTACTTATATTTTATCGACCAGTTGTACCTAAATCATTAATTTTTGTTACCTTACCGTTCTGGCTTTGTTTTTATTTTTGTTTCATTGCTTTAAAGTGACGAGAAAGAACTTTAAAGATTTTTTTAAGAATTCTCCGTGTTTTTAATCGCTTTCCTCTATAATATTGTTGAAGCATGTTTTAACGTTAGAAAATAATATTCATCCCATGTTAATAAAAAGTTGTTGCTCTTTATAAAATAAATAACTAATAATATCTTATATTTTTATCGATGTCAAATCTGAATATATTTCCTAATTGTTAAAAAATATAAGAGTTAAATGGATAGTAGATAGCTCACGATGAGTGTTTTCAATTATAAATAAATAATAAAGGTAGATTGTATTCGTGACTGTAATTAATATCACTATAATAATAAACTTTAGGTTTATAATATGTTAATTTATGTTACTTTTCATTATTACATATATATTTTCAATGTGTTACGAATCTAGAAATTAAATATATGGCTTCTTAATTGAATAAAAAAACCCAGATTTCTAAATCGATAATTTTTTCTAAAGGACTGATTTCAATGCTGTTGTTTTTACAAACTATGAAATAAATAAATAAGAACAATCATACTACAAAAAAAGAAGTGAAATGTAGATGTATTTTTTTTTTCAGAAAAATATAAAAGACATTACATTGAATTTAAAAACTCAATCGGCTATGAAATCAGCCCACAGTTTTATTATACTTAGCAAAATAATATCAAACTAAATATTTTAAAATGCCTATAGTAAATTGTTACAACAATTAGTTAGCTTTTAAATGTTAATTTAATAATTAATCCGAATATTTTTTGTATAAATTAGTTATATTGTTTACTGTCTTCACATTTTGTAAGGGCTGGCAAAATGTAAAACTGTATTATAACAATAGTGAAATTAATATACGCAGTTGTCAATTTTAATGTTGCTTCATTTTACACCTTACCCCTTTTCAATAAAGCGTACAAGAACATTTTTTTTTTGTAAAACAATTGAATATTTATTAAAAGTATTGTTTTTTTTGGAAAAAATATATTTTGGTTGAAATGTATACCGTGGGGTATCCAGACAGGCTTGTGGCATTGTAAGTAGTCCCGTTTCCTACCCACAGTAGCAACTGACAACGGCGTAAAATCTGATTGTAGTTATTAACACAAAAGGCGTGAAGTTGATGGTTCGATTTCCGGGATAACAACAAACAAAGAGAAATCAAAATCAAAATTCTTAATTCAGATTAAGCTGAGAATTAGCACTTTTGGCAAAATTACATAAGACATTCCCCAAAAACGCTCGCCCTTCACCACTTCCTAGTGCTCTAGCTGGGAAGAAGTGGCGCAACAAACTCCAGAGATATTATATACCTGGTATTTTTAACCCGAAGTTTTACTGGTAAAGCTTGTGGCATTAAGTCCACCATAAGTTAATATATTTCAATGATGATGTTACGTAAAAATACAGTCCTGTGTTTATTAAATAAGTGATTCATTTCTGTTGTATCTTCAACGTTCGCAAGGATTTTTAGGTAATTTTACATGAAATATAAGTCCTCTGAAAGCAAATTGACGGGTTTTAATAATTGATCACAAGAGCAAGCTTTCAGTGATGTGAGCACGCGATCGTAGCGCATTAAGTGCTACGATGCTACGCCGTAGCTCGGAGCTTAGTACGGTATTTTTAATGAAACAAAGAAATAATGTTACGAGAAATCGTCTTTTTTTATGTGTTTTGGTGCAAATAGCCATTGACATGATTTTAATTAAAAAAAACTACATTTATTCAGGTATTTCTTCAGTATCGTATGACTACTTTGACACAAAACCTATAAATACCAACCTACACAAACGGCCAACCCCTGGAGTCTATAGGTCTTTCAAATACGTTGATCGACCTCGCGACTCGTAGCGCAGCAACCAATCGCTCGGCCACTGAGCCACCCGTGTCAATTCGATTTTGCGTAACCTATAAATCAATTTTAGTCGTAGATCAATGTAAAATTGCCAGCACATTAAGTTACCACAAACTGTCAAATTTTCTCATTCGAACTTAACCATCAATATTTTAAGGTTTAAAATCATTTGGAGAAATTTGACAGTGCAACTGCACCTACCTATACATGAGTGACTCGTGTGGGTAATGATCAATAACGTATCTGCTGAGCGCAGATTCAAAGAATATTAAGGCGCTGACAAGACCCAATTGACCAAAATAGGCTTCTCTTAAGAAAGAAAATTGCCAAATCTGTATAGTTTGTGGAAGCGGAAAAAATATATGTTAATTTTGAACATATTTCCCAGAACTTGGTTGTCACCAAAACACGTTTTGAAAAAAAAATCTCGATACAAACTAACGTTAAACTAACCTCTTACTTTGAGTTCTAATCCAAAATATCTGTATAAAATATCAACATAAATTACGTATTTAATTAATAACAAGTACGTCTTATTCTAATGCAGAACTTGGTTGTTTTTTATTTTCGATTACTCAACTCAATTCTGAGTAAATAGATAATTACTTCATATTTTGCAATAAATTACAAGCGTTTTGTCGTCGTGCTTCTCTTTCTTTCCTATGCAATCCGATAGTGACCGCGGTTTAGGTGTTGTCAGCGTCTTAAGGGGACTACATAACAGGACCTAAACGCAACTTTTATAAGTTTTATAATCCCTTAAAGTACATATATGATCGACTGCAGTAAACAAAATCAGAAAAATATATGATATTCTTAAGGATATATGCTAGGTAGATAGTGTGTTGAAAACATAATAAAACTAATTTGATACGATAGAAAAAATCACGAAGACACCTCTAAAAATTTCTGTTAACGATTAAAAACCATACTAATATACATGCAATCATTCTGATTTTTAACCATTTTGTAATGGTTGTAGGAACTGGTCCCGCGGTACTAAGGAGCTACTCTTTATCGACATGGCCATTAGCCAACAGGTTTGTAGATCCCGCAAGGATCTGTCGACTTGCTGGATAGATTACAAGAAGGCCTACGACTCGGTACCACATACATGGCTCATGAGGGTGCTGGAGTTGTACAAGATAGATGCAACTCTACGCACCTTCCTTGAATCGTATATGGAGCAATGGAGGACGGTCCTTCGCTATCCAGGATGTCGACAGATCCAGGGAAATGATGAGCCTGTATGGATTAAAAGGGGAATATTTCAGGGCGACAGTTTGAGTCCACTTTGGTTCTGCTTAGCCCTTAACCCTCTAAGCGCATTGCTGGAGGATTCAGGTCTAGGCTATCGGTTGAGGAGAGGTGGTCAGGTCATATCTCACCTCCTCTACATGGATGACTTGAAAATCTTTGACCCCAACAAATTACAACTGATGGAGCTGCTGAAGGTAACTGAAAGTTTCAGTGGCGCCATCAGAATGGAATTTGGTGTGGACAAATGTGCAATCATGCATGTGAAGCGAGGAGAAATTATGGAATCCGAGGGAATTCAACTTTCGGATTCCATACACCTTAGATCCCTCTTCTCATCCGAAAGCTATAAGTATTTGTGTATGTCGGAAGCGTTAGGCATCAACGTTACTGACATGAAGCAATCGTTGAAGGAGCGCTTTTTTGGTCACCTGAAGAAGGTAGTAATTAGGCTTCTTTCAGGCGGAAACAAGGTGCGCGCCTTCAACGGTTGGGTCATGCCAGTTTTGATGTACTCTTTCGGCATACTCAAATGGACTCAAACCGAACTCGATGCCCTGGATAGGAGGGTCCGTACACTGTTGACCGCAAACCGGATGCATCACCCACGATCATCGGTGATGAGACTGTACATCCCGGGGAAGTGCGGAGGTCGAGGCTTTTTAAATGCAAAGACCCTCCACAACCGCGAGATATGCAGTCTCAGGGAATATTTTTTGAAAACCGAAGTGGGTATGCACCGTGATGTGGTCGCAGTGGACAAGGGGCTCACCCCACTTTCCATGGCTAAAGAGAACTGGCGCAAACCTGTAGTACTTACCACGGATGACCGCAAGGAGATATGGCAAAGCAAGGAGCTACACGGGCGCTTCCATCGGGCTCTTCATGAGCTCGATGTAGATTTCTTAGCGTTCGTATCCTGGCTATGTTTTGGGGACCTTTTCGGGGAAACTGAAGGTTTTGTCTGTACAATTATGGACGAAGTTATCTTGACGAATAACTACCGGAGACATATTATGAAGGACGGGACGGTTGACATGTGTCGGGCATGCCACCGTCCGGGTGAGTCTATCAGACATATTATCTCTGGTTGTTCTCGTTTGGCTAACGGCGAGTACTTGCACAGACATAACCAAGTGGCTAGGATTATTCACCAGCAACTTGCTTTGAAATATAAACTTGTGAACTCTGAGGTACCGTATTACAAGTATGTGCCCGAACCAGTTCTCGAAAATGACCATGTCACGTTGTACTGGGATCGGTCTATCATTACTGACTGAACTATTGTCGCCAATACGCCTGATATAGTGGTGATAGATCGATTAGGCGCCGCGCAATGATAGTCGATGTTACCATTCCAGATGACGAAAACCTCGTGAAAGCTGAGAAAGAGAAACAAATAAAATATCTCGACTTAGCACACGAGGTTGTTGACATGTGGAATGTGAACTCGGCTATGATTGTGCCGATTGTCGTAACGGCCAAAGGCCTGATGGCCGAAAGCCTCAACCAACATCTCTCGAGGCTCTCGTTAGGCGGCTGGATCAAGGGCCTGATTCAGAAGGCAGTACTCCTCGATACGGCTCGCATTGTGAGGAGGTTCCTATCTCTGGAGCCCTAACCACTGGTAGCTTGGACCCTGCTCCCGACATCGACGGACCACTATTTTTTATATTTTTAAATGTTTTTTATACCTTTTTAAGAAATATTTAAAAATATATTTTATATGTAAAAAAAAATTAATAAACGAAATAATAATAATAATTCATTTATTTCAGCCTCATCCCAAGATTACAACCTTATTTGTTAGTAGAATTGAGAGCTTACGAACTGGTGTTAGAAATATAATAGAATAAATTGTAAACACTAAAGCAGGTCCGTGGACTTCCCGATGATGGTGGCAAATCACTATACGAATGCGTGCAGCCGTATCCAGCGAGCCAGCATCGGAGAGTGCAACCGGTCCACCAGCGTACGCAGGATGGTGTTGGGACTGTCGCGCGTGCGGCGCTTGATGGATGCGCACCGCTTGCGCATGATGGCCGCAAAGCCGAATGTACCAGCCGCCGTGACCATTGCGGAGGCGCTGCAGTGGCGCGGCAGCCCCATCAGCACCCGGAACGCGTTATTGTACTGAACGCGCAGATCGCCGTATGTCCGCTGCGTATAGTTAACCCACAGGCTGCAGGTGTAAAAGGACTGACAGTACGCTTTAATTAGCGCAACTTTGACAGTCCCTGTACACCGTGAAAACCTGCGGGCCAACATATTGCATCGGACAGACAGCGCGAATAGCGAAAATAGTGTTTTATTTTTTTTTATAAAATTTATAGCTTTTTTGTAAATCGATAATTGCTTCATATTTTGCAATAAATTACCAGCGTTTGTCATCGCGCTTCTCTTTCTTTTCTATGCAGTCTGACAGTGACCGCGATTTAGGTGTTGTCGGCCTATTAACATCAATAGTCCATTCACAGTTATTTTACCTTTGACAGCAGCAACCTATTAGAACCTTGTTGAAACAAAAATAAAGATCGCTGTGATTTTGACAGACTTGTTAGAGGGAGCAAACCTACAGCAACCTTATTGACACTGGTTTTAACAGTGATGCAAAATTAGAAGTAATACAAGGTGTCGTTCTGCATCCTCGTCAAATTAAAGGAGGTAACTATGCTAATGACTCTCGACAGGAATCAATAATAAAATAAGTAGGTCTTTATTTTTCTTATTTTTTCTAATTTTTGGAAATAGGCATGTGTGGGACACGCATGTTAAAACGCGGCCCGTGTGATACCCACTGTAACTGCCCTTTTACACATACACTACCGCATACGGCAACGGGATCTGTTCTGTTAAAGTGGTGTATTCTGAAATACTGTCAAACTTATTTAACCAAAAAAACAAGTATGTATTAATTATTGAGCAGGTATCGTAATTTTATTTGATTATAGATATATGTCTTTCATAGCAGCCTCCTGAAATTTGACGAGGATGCAGAACGGCACCTTGTGTCAATGAAAGGACACTAACTCCCCCCGCCAATTTTGGTGTAAAAATTGGCAGTGCGCTTAGATAGCAAATAGCCATCCAAATGCCGTTCCGTGGATACAAAATGCATGTACTAATTACTATCGCGGGTATCCAAGTCGGACTACTTTCAAAACAAAATCTCGTGCTCCCGATGACCACATCTGTTTACCGCCCCTTTTTGCGTCGACCAATAAAACAAAAATACCATACTACCGTAATCAGCCTATAATGTTCCCACTGCTGGGACACAGGCCTCCTCTCTGTGAGAGGGAGTGGGCCGTAATCCACCACGCGGGCCCAGTACGGGGTGGTAGATGTCACATGTCTTCGATTTTTTAGTTCTAGGACATACCGGTTTCCTGACGATGTTTTCCTTCACCGTTTTGAGAGCAGTGGTGATGAAATAATTTACACAAAGTAAAGCGCCTGTCTGGGTTCGAACCTACCTACGTAAGTCGCGGCTGTTACCACCAGGCTACAACTGCTCACAGCTAAACAAAAATACATAGGAAGATTTTGTTTAAATACATTTCTTCAGGCTCTGTTACAATGATCACAGATGTCTGACCATCCGTTTTTGACCAATGGGAATAGAACAAAAAAGACACAAACACGAGAAAGGTTTTATTGGTTGACAAGCGTTACTATAGCGGCCGAGCGCTGCAAGCAAAAATAGTTCTTACGGTAATCCGATTTATGTACCCGTGATAGTACCTAGTATTTAAATAACCACCTGCTTGTCTGAAGTGCCTGACACGTATGTGTCGATCACGGCATGAGTTGAAGAAACTATACGATTCCAGAAATGTTTTCCTGTTTAAGCTGTTTAGGCATCTGTCCCATCGCCGGCGATTAACGAGAAGCGAATAGAGCTACTAAACACTAGTTGGCGAGCAACGAGCAGCGAGTGCGCGACGGCGACAAGCGATTACTTGCTGGTATGCGTATGTACCTAAAGTTCGTTTTTTAATTTGACATTTCAAATTATTGTTGTTTGGTTTTCCAATATGGAGTTTGACATTTGCAGCTGTCAAATTAGGCTCCGAGATTAAAAAACAGACTTTAGCGTGAGTCTCTCAGCGAGTGTTCCGCCTTTTAGCTGAACGTCACCGAGTCGTCGAGTTGGTACTCTCTTTGGTAGCTCTTGTCGCTGCAACAACTGTACGTACTGTACTCGCCGGCGGCGGCGGTGTGAACAGTCAGCGATAAACTAGGTATTAATATATAATAGTACATTACGATACGTCCATTATTGCACGGCGTAAAGTTAGCGCTCAAGCGTACCGAGGGTGCTAAACGCCGTGCATTTATAGACTTAGATACTTATGTCACGAGTATCGTATACTATTTTATAGCTCGTGTGACATAAACCCGCCATATTTTTAATTTATTGAAAAGATTTATTAAAAATAGTATATTATGGAATTGGCGGGAAGGACAAGCACGCGGTCAATACGTATACTATTCAAACCTGGGCTAGGGGGTTCGGGGAGCGGAGCCCTTGAAGGACATTGTTAATCAGTGAGTTTTAGGTGTTAAAAGTCACGTTTATATAACGCAATTACACAGAATTACCACAGGTACACGCTGCAAGTCAAATATAAAAAAAAATATTTTGAAAATTGACACGATGAAGGTTTATTAGAGGTCATCCATTAATGTGCACTTAAGAATCCCGGGGATATCAGGCCAAACACTCGAAAATATTTTGAAAAAGGTCACGGCCAAGGTTAATTAGAGGGCATCCATTAATCTGTACTCAAGAATTCCGGAGAGTGTTAACACAAGGGGGTTGAAAATTTCATTATTTTTGACCTAGGACGTCTAGTTTTTGAGATATTTACCTACTAAAAACGCCATAGTTCCAATTTTGGTCACGAAATGGCTACCATCTTTTTTTGTCAAGACACAATGTCGCCTAAATATATAATTATGTCTTCTATGAATTCAGACAAGTGATCTTAAGTTGCGTCCTAACTTGGAATCCCCTTTTGTGTTTTTAGCAAATATCTCAAAAGCTAGACGTTCTAGGTCAAAAATAATGGCCACATTGTCGCGCAGATTCTTGTCACGTTTTTGCAATAAAACTACACGTTCGATGTACGACGAACTATATTGCTCACATTGTTAAAAAACTTCGGTTAAAAGACACGAGGAAATAAATGATAGATTCATTTTCGCACCGTTTAAAAATGGGTGTACACACGGCTACACATCAAGCTATACATTTCCAGTTTACGCTGACCTCATGCATTGTACCTACAGAAATCCTATACAATGCGAGATCACCTTACACTGGAAATGCATAGCTTGATGTGTAGCCGTGTGTACGTTACTCCAGCAGGAAAGTGGCTCCTAGAGTGATATGAGTGAAACATACCTATATTTAGTGACTAATCTGCTGTAAATGTGCGCCCCATATATTTGTGCACTCGTCGTTTTGGAAAAAAACGGAAAAAACAATTCCCGCTGGAGTATCGTTGTTCCAGCAGGAAAATTCTAAACGAATGATCGGAGAGGGAAATTTTGTGCATGGGCACAGAGCTTATATTTGTGCAAAAGTGTGCGCCGAAAATATAATTTGTGCGTCTTCAGGTTTTCGAGATATTGCGATTCCTGCTGGAGTAACGTTTTGCAGAATCGTGTATCTCGAAAACCATTGTACGAGTATGTGCGCCTGTAGAATAAACATACACGAGTAGCTTTAGCATTTGTGCGTACTTGTGACAGAATTAGATTTAACTATTAACACTAATTATACGTTCCACTCATATCACTCTAGGAGCCACTTTCCTGGTGGAGTAACGTAGGGTAGAGACACCAAAGAGTACGCAGTGCTTTTCGTAGGTTTACTTTTTCTCGAAATGGCAACGCCACTGACCTTAACGATTCAATTGTAATAATTATTATGAATTTTATAGCTAAAAATAGATTTTTGAGGTGTTTTATCTTAATTTTCAACATTTCTAACCATGATTTGTAAGGGTTGTGATTAATTTGCATCCATAGACTGTTATTTTACTAGACATTTGTGTTCCTAACTTTGATTCTTAAGAGGTTATGCCGCCATAATACGTGCTTTCTAAAATAAAACGGTCCATGTCCAATAATGCGTATTAGCTAAGACTACTCACCTAAAGAGTACGCATGCGTACTCTTAGCTTGTATGAAGCTATACATAAACAGCACGCTTGAGCTTTTAGATTTTTTATTTTACAGGACGAACAAGATGGGGAAATATAAATGAAAATCTGACAGAAAATTAGTTTTTACAGAGGAAATCCTAAAAGAAATAAAAGAAAACATAGCAAGAGGTCTGTTGCGGAATCATTGAATATTCCGGAAGCAAAATGAAGAAAAAGACTAAAACCCGACACCATTCCCGAGTCCCTCGGTAAATTCAAGAGCGTATTGGCCCCGACTTAGAAAATAGCTTGGCAGACAATTGCCGGAAATTAGACGCATGTTTCTATGGACTCACAAAAATAGAATTCGGAAGAAATGCATACGATCTGGCGGAAAAAAAAATGTCTTGATCATAGATTTAATAAAGAAAAGAAAAAGGCTAGCAAGCAGTGGGTTGGAAGGTTTCGCAACAAAACACCAACTTAGTCTTCGTCAACCAGAAAAGAACAGTTTGGCACGTGCTGCTGGCTTTAACCGTGTTCAACTAGAAGAAGAAAAACAGAAAGCAGAACGAAATAAATATTAGAAAGCAGCAGATAAGAGATACGAAATAAACAGGACCACTAGAAATACGAGTGTTGAATACAAGTACAGGTAGAGAAATTGTAAGATGTCCCCTTTGTCTTGAAGTCTACGTTGAGCCGCCGCCAGAAGATTGGATCCAGTGTGGCCGATGTACTGCTTGGTGGCATGATGAATGCACAGACTACATGGGATTTGGGGTCTTCACTTGTGATAATTGTCAGGGTTGATGTCTTAACTTCGCTCTCTTGCGCACTCTTAGCTTGTATGAAGGGTTGTCAGTGCGTACTCTTTGCAACAGAGCACCCTAAGAGTGCGCACGGGTCGCATATCATGTTTGAGACTATTTAAAATTATTTGAACCTTAGATTATTTTTTTAAATTATATTCTTAAATGACCTAAGCTTAAAATTAATAACAAGTACAAAGTGTAAGTTTTAAGTTATTTTTTTTAATAAATTAAAGTTTATGAAATGCGCACTCTTTGGTGTCTCTTAGGACTACCTACTTAGGTCACGGAGAAGCGTGGCGTAAGTGTCGGTTTAGGTCGCAGTGTGCTATAAAAGTTTTAAATTAAGTTATACAATATAATTACTGTCGACGTATACAGTTTTAATTAACTAATAATCAAAAGTGACTATACAGAGCTAGTCTTTTCATACGTCTGTTCCAAAAGTATCTGATCCAAGTGTAAACAACAAACCCTGTTTTTAAATTCTTACAAGCGCGACACTGAAAGTTTTTAGAACTGGCCACTTGTAAACGATTTAATAAAAAAACAGTTCAAATTTTGAAAATGGAACTCTTTGCCAATATTATTGTGTAAATGTGTATGTATTTTAGTCATTTGTCATTTGTTTACGATTTGGCGGCAAATTGAAAATTGTCTGTGTCACGTCAGCATGAATTTAACGCGAGAAAATTTTCGTACAATGATTTTTTATGACTTTCGATGTCATTTAAGTCAACAAGAAAGTTATGATAGACTTCGATTGGCCTTTCACGATGAAGCCCTATCTCGTGCCACTGTTTACAGCCGGTTTAATGAGTTTAAACGTGGTCGCACTAATCTCTGTGCTGATGATAATGATCTGCGTGAGGGACGGCTTTCTACGGCGACGACTGAAGATAACATCAGTGTTGTGCGGCGTATGATAGAGACTGACAAAAAAGTGACTTATCAGCAGATTCGGACAAGCTTAGGCATCGGTATGAGTCAAGTGCACAAAATCCTCCATGAACATTTAGCGGTGGATACCTCATAATTTGACAGAGGCCCAAAAACCCCGACGTGTTGATTGGTGTCGTGAAATGGGTCAAGTATTTAACGGAGGTGACTCAAATGCTGTGTTCGACATACTTACGGGTGACGAAACCTGGATTTATTGTTATGATCCTGAAACTAAGAGACAGTCTGCTGTCTGGGTGTTTCCTTCCGAGGAGTTGCCAACTAAAGTGAAGGGAGGTCGAAGCGTGGGAAAAAAGATATTGGCCTCGTTCTTTGGAAGAACAGGTAATTACCTACGCAACAATCGTTTTAGAGGATCGAAGAACAGTTACCTACTACAGAATGGTACACTAACAATTGTTTACCACTTGCCTTGGAATAAGTTCGGGAGAAACGACCTCGCAGTGGGATCCTCCTTCACCACGACTACGCCTCGTCGCACACCACCAAGCAAACAATCGACTACTTGGCGACGTCAGACGTGGAATTACTGGGTCACCAGCCCTGTAGCCCCGACCTCGCACCTTTCGATTTTTATTTATTTCCGAAAATAAAAGAAAAACTTCGAGGAAAACGTTTTATGGACGCCGAGGAAGCAGTGGCTGCGTTTCAAAATGCCGTCGAAGAAACCCCTAAGGACGAGTGGGTAAAGTGCTTTTTACAGTGGTTCCATCGGATGCAGCGATGTTTTGATGTAAATGGTCACTATTTTAAAGATATAATAAAACTAATAACTTGCTATTTTAATCAGTTTTTGATTTTCTTAGAACTTTCAGTGTCACCCTCGTATCACTCTAGGAGCCACATTCCTGCTGGAGTTACGTAGGTACACTAAAAATAGACTACTTAGGTCACGGAGAAGCGTGGCGTAAGTGTGGGTTTAGGTCGCAGTGTGCTATACAAGTTTTAAATTTATACTATATAATTACTGGTGCCGATTCCCTTGTTCACAAACTAACAAATCAATCAGCGCTTGACGTAATTTTAGTAGGCAAGTTTTTAATTACGTCTAAACTTGTATGGAGTAGTGACAGGCGCTGATTAATTTGACAGGACTAAACTAAAATGTATCTTCTGTTCTTTTCATAATGAAATACAAAGAAAAAGATGCACTGAACTTAAATTTAGTTTAGTTTGTGAACAAAATCAAAAGTCATTTATTCAAACTAGGCTGAAAATCAGCACTTTTCGAACGTCAAAGTTACATAAGACAGTCCCCCAAAAATGCCCGCCCGTCACCACTTCCTAGTGCTTTAGCTGGGAAGAAGAAGTGGTGGAACAAACTCCCCAGCAGCACGTCTGTCTGTTCAAGACACAACACACGACACAACAAGAGGATTGGTACCACTGTCGACGTAAACAGTTTTAATGAACTATTCATCAATAGTGACTATAAAGAGCTAGTCCTTTAAGACGTCTTTCCCAAAACTATCTGATCAAAGTGTAAACAACAAACCCTGATTAATTTCTTACGTAATCACTTATGGGAACTAGTTACACATTCATCCGACTTAGGTTTCAACTTTAAGTAGGTATATCTCACCGCTCTATCCAATAATTAGGGCCGATTCACACCGGAACGGCAGCGGCCGGCAGCGACGTGCCTAGTTCCCTCTTGACCAGTTTAGTTTCTACATTCGGCAAGGAAACTCGTGTTTGGAGCGAAAATGATGGAAATGGTTATTATAGCATTTCTAAAGAAGAAGAAAGAAACAAACAAAGGATAATAAGAAAAGGGGGTCCATGATTTGTGGAAGAAACGACGACTGTTGGGAGAAATTCCGCGGCGTGCGAGCAGTACCGCTGATAAGACGCACGTGGCCGCGAAGCTGCTTGAGGCGGATTTCCGGCCACCGTAGGCGCGGGCTTGCGGACGGTGAGCAATGGGTAGCTTACCGTCCGGTGAGGACCAGGCCCGGGTCGACGGCGCAACGTGATCCACGCGCGCCTCAATGAGATGTCAACACAAGTGTAGGGGTCCACTAGGGCCGTTGCCTGCCGGGGGCGCGGGAAGGTACGAAAGGGATACCAAGGCCCCTGGCAACACAGGCAACGGAAGGAACACGGGTGGGTTTTATTCAGTAAGAGGGATACAGGTAAAGAGAAAGAAAAAAAAAAAACACAAAATTAACTTCTTTGTATTTATTTTTCGTATTAAAATTGTTTCATTTAATAAATCCATGATGTTTATAAACGTAATACAGTAGTTATATAACGCATCGAAGCCATGTCCACCTATGTATGATATCAATTACATTATTATTCTTCAACGACTAACCGTACTGATGAATGGACTGCGTTGCACGCACGCACACATACATAAACACGCACACACTTGCGCGGGAGCAATGTGACAGGCCGCCATACTTCATTACTAACGCTATAGTTACATACACAAGTATTTATGTTATAACCAAGTAACATATTATGTTATAACCAACAATTTAGTACATCTGAAAAGGGAAATAATTTAATAGCACGATTTTTCTTCAATAATTACATAACATTTTTAGACTAGCTTCTTTTGGTTTGATAGTCGCGTTCAATGGAGGGTGTATACGCAACTTGGGGCGCTCGTCAACTCATTCAAACTTATAAAATATCAGACTATGGAACATGACGATCGACGTGATATTGTGGGCGACCTGCCACACTGGTTATTGTAATAAAATATTACAAATTATACACCGAAATACTTGGGAACACATTTTGACAATCACTAAATTGTACTAAATAATTTGTCAATTTTATACAGGTGATTTCCTTGTAAAATTCCAATTTAATAAATACCACAATTGGCAAGAATTAATTGAAAACAATATCGATTGTCAAATTATTTAGCAGCAAGCTACAATGTCAAAATGTCAACCCAAGTATGCTTCAGGCCAGAATATTTGCACCACCCATTAAAATTTCATTAAATAGGTTCGAAATTTTACTAAGATCGTCTGAAAATATACCACTTATTTCAGAACAATTTAGTGTGATTACTGTCGCAACCTTTGCAAAGATGGTTCACTTATCCTGGCCTCCACGTCATACATATTTGTATAATAATTAAGGCCGTGATACATCTACATGATTTTCATATAATTTGAACGATTAAGATTGGATGGATAAGCAAAATAAAACAAATCGTACAAATGTTACCTACAAGCAAATATCGTATGATAAATTTGTTAAATGACATTCACAACAAATGTCAGTTGGATGTCATTTTGAAGGTAAGACAGATTGACAGTTGTTGTGAATGTTTGTCTATTGTGGGTCGAATACATTGGATAACCTTTCTCGCATACACAAATTACATACGTTGCAGTTTGATTTGTATAACGGAAGTCAATCTCTCTTTGCCCATCAAGTAACTAATCTTTACCTAACTTTGCTAATCACACAAAACAATGTACTCAACACACAACAGATATAAATTGGAAAAACTACTATTTATATTATTATTATGTGAAAGAAAATATTATGGAATAATATACAGGCAGGGGAAACATGTCCCCCCCAAGTCAACCAGTTTTAGTTACATTTTCATAAAAAAAACATTTTTAAACAGGCAAAAAAAAAAAAGTGAAACGCTAATAAGTTTAAAATCTTAACACAATAATAATAGTTACTTTTGTATGAAAACATAACCATAACTTTTGACTTAATAATTAATTTATACAATAGCTAGTAAACGGTTAGAATCTTAGTTCAGTTGGAAATTATATTAATGCAACCCATTGTAACCTCATTAATGAACCGAAACGATATCAAATAACAAGTTTTTTTTTAACATTCTATAAAAGAAGCTGAATAACATTGAATTCTATCTACTTATTATACAAAAATTTGTATATATAACGCGTTAAATAACTTAAATTACATTATTGTAACTTTATTAAGCATAACTTCATTTCAACCCCAAATATTACTTTTCATTTGATTGCTTTTCTAAGAACAACTTTAGAAAAAAAATTATATAACGTCGCTTTTAGGTATCAGCGTTTATATCCGTGTTCATATATAATCATGTGCGTTTAAATATCTTTTGAAGCGGGTGTGATCGTTTTCACAGATATTTCATTTCATTTAGATAGTCTATAGGTACTTATTGCCCTCTTGCCTCAAAGAAACTCGCTCAGTTTATTTACTTCTCATGCTAAATTCTACTATTTTCATTATATTTGAATACGGATATACACGTTCATATCACAAACAAACTCGTGTTTGTGAAGTTCATATTCCATGCAGGTGTAGTAGCATATACGGCATTTTGTGACATTAACCTATTGACTGTCACGACAAAAAAAGCAAAAACGTGCTCTCGGCGCCAAGCTACGAATTATTCCTTCAAATCTGTCATGTAGTCGTGACCGTGGCGTGCTGGGCACATTTTGGTCTGTCATCTATACATGACTGTGGCAGTCAAAAGGTTAAACAATGATGCCTGAGTAATTATTTAGTATTTCTATCTCTTCAAACGAACCTAGTATGGTTTGGCTTGGTTTTATTTACTTAAATTCCAAAGCAAAGCTTACTTCTTGGTGATTGGCTAACCAATAATAATTAATGGAGTGAAACCGTTGATCATTTGCTTGGAATCGGCAAGTTTAGCTAGAGCAATAATCATTCATAAAACTATTGAATTTTCTTGTTACATTAGTTAAATGCTAAATTTTATTTTAAGTGTCACGTATTCCAAAAAAAACGTTAAATGTTAAAAATTAAAAACTTATATTTCCATTCCATTTTCTAATCCACATAAACATATTAACGATCATGCGATCTATCATCGATGCCAGTTAATCTTAATTGTTTTTTTTTTTTCACAATTATCTCTATTCACACTAATAATCAAATTACGCGTATTAAAAATTATAATACTATTAAAAATTAATCTTATTTAAACGTATCACACAACACCAATCTTTACGAGACGGAATTTTTGTTATTGCAACATTTACTAAAGGATAAAAGAAAAAAAAAAAGGTTTATCCGTCATTGAATTTGGAATATGGCGCGAATAACTGACATTAGTTTGGCAACTAGCCAATAATATTATGCATATTCAGTATTACAAAATATAGCATTATAATAAAGCCCGTTCTGATAAACCGCTCTTGCCTTTGAGATCGATCTTAAGTATTTTAGTGAACTCAACTTCAAATTCAACTCTTGAGAAATCGATTTGACATATTGAAATTATTTTGACGTTTACATTTTGACAGCAACTTTTTTTTTGTTGTCAAGTGTAATTTTATGAGCGGTTTGCGGACCAAAGAGGTTTTATTCAATATAAAATCATTTCTAGCGGACTGGCATCTAATCACACATCGTCATTGTTGAATAAATAAATGTTCATATTTATATCTTAACGCTACATATTGGTTATTGAATCATTCAGGTTTTATATATTGTGATTGAAATCAATTACTTTACAAGATCATCAATAGAAACAGATTATGTAGATACTCTTTTCTTTGAGAATATTGGTAAAGAATTGATTACAATAAAAATGACATTATTATAGATTAATGATCCGTAGTCGGGCAACCTTTCAACTGACGAGCTTAAAGCCGAGATCCCAATGTAAACGAAGAAAATGATGAACTAGACAAACGCATGGAAAAATCAGTTTTATATTACCCACAAGATTTCATTTCACGTATTCCTCAATTTGCGAATAAATAATGAAACTTTCAGGAACTCGTTGATCGTACAAGAAGGAATGCTACACAAATCATTTGCTTCGCTTCCACTGGACTCCCATCACAACGGTATATAAAATAAGCTTACATTTTGACCAATTCAACAGTTAGTGAGTAAAACCATACTAATCACTTGCGATAATTTACAATAAATGCATTAATTATAATATATTATAATAATTTAGTGCTTTCCCGGTGTTCCGTCACTCTGTGAGATACATTATATTTTTAGTAAGTATCGGTAAAAATGGAACCAAGTATAGGTACACTTGCGTGCAAAAAAATCAATCCACCCCCTTTCTCTTCAATTTGAAAAAAGATTCAACGACTTCTCAATAACCTAATACTATATTGTGTACTCAAACTTTCCTGAATGTATGTGGGTTACTTTAGTAAAAACAAATCAAAACTGATTCATTCGTTTGTGAGAAAATCGCGAACTTAAAAACTTATGGGTCGAATAAAGAACGTCCCTTTTTAATTCGGTTAAAAATTCCAGTTAAATAATCAATAAACAAACAGTAATAAACCAAATTAAGCTTTTGCCAACTTCACTGACAAAAAAGTCACAGTTTTTCCAAACAAAAGTGAGTAATGAGAAAATCTGGAGAATCGAGTCGATCTCGTCAAGAATATTGCTTTTATCAAAGTATAGGGTGTGTTAATAAAATTTATCTTACCTACCTTCACGGAATATAAAATAATTAAAACATATATAAATTTGAGATATTTTCTCTCAAATAGAGAGCATGGTGTGGGCCAACTTTTCGCACGCAAGTGTAGTTTTGCTTAGGACCAACCTGAGAACGTTTCGTCAACGAATTATTACTTATATTGATTTAGTATACTTTATTCCTGCATTTTATTTCTGGTTGCTAACCTAGACTATCCCAACACTGGACAAAGGATTGTAAATTTACTCTACAGTAAAAACGTGACGGATATACTCTAGCATAAGATACAGGGACTGAACGCGTTCACTAAGACGACCAACTTAAGTTGGTCCTAAGCAACATTTTCCTAATAACGTAAAAGGAAAAATTTACTCCGGCTCCACACATTGGTCCCAACGCCGGTATTAACGTTGGTTGAACAAGCAGCCAACGTATGGACGAATCGCGAGCGTTGTAGATTCCTTTAATAAAGCCGACACGCGCCGGCCAACTGCCAACGCTCGCACAACGTTGGGACCAATGCAATTTTCTAGATCCATACGTTGGACGAACGTGTGGAGCGGCCTTAGATAACAAACATCACGTCTTGTTTCTCTAAAGGCTTGGGCAGAGCCATAGTAGGTACAATACACCCACATTTCACCAGTTATATTTTAGTCCCAGGGGGCGAGGAATCGACGCATTTTTAAATGGTCCAGTAAATATGATTATTTAAGTTTCTTTTTTACACAAGACAGCACTAGAGTGACAGACACAACATACCCTGTTTTCACGCATACATATTGGCTTAGTAAGAGATCGCCCTTTCAACTATAGATTGTTTTCCTACCTACATTTCTGCTACCCCCAGTGTGAAATAGGGTTACCCCAGTTGAAGATGTCCATAGACAATTTTGAGTTTTAGGTGGTAGATCGAAAATTAGTCGTTAAGATTTAATCGCTTCATATTAATATGATACCCGACTATGTCGAAATATTAATTTACTGGAGTAATCTCTGACATGTGTTAGCTGCCACTTTTGTGTAACAAAATGGTCATATTTATTGTAATGGTGATCGTTTATTTTAATTGATTTATGTAAGTGTAAAATAAATGTATAATAATAAGTGTAACAGTCTAGAATACAATAAATATGACAATTTTATTACACATAGTGACAGCGACCAACATGTCGGATGACTTTAGTTTCGGACTGATACAGACGTCGCGTCGCTGAACGTCTCTTTGTTATTCTCGTTTTAAAATATTTAACATTGGACTAAAATGACTTTGTCACTACTTTTATACTTTATACAGGGTTGTTTTTAATTGGCTAGCTACTCCGCAGACGGTATCAATATCTAAAGATGGAATTTAAAAAAAAAAATTTTTTTTTGGGATGTCTACGACCGCAGTTAGTATTGTTACTAGAAATATTAGTTGAGAAAAACCGTTTTCTTATGTTTTATTGTGCTTAGATATCCAACCAAAAGATAACCCAACATCACGTCTGTGAAGTTTGCACAAAAAAAACACAGATTTTTAAACTGATACTTCAAGTGCCTACGATAAATGCGGTCATGAACACAGAAAAAAAAAAGATAGTTTTAATTTGTTTTATCGTAATATTTAGATATACCCATTTCATCTGCGGAGTTTAGCTAGCTAATTTGAAATAGCCCTGTATAAAAACCCACATTTTTTTATAGACATTCTATTAAAAAGTCATGGGTTTTTATGTAAAATACAGTTCTAAATGCTAAGGCAGTTGGAAACCTATTTAAAGAAGTGCCTAAACTAAGTCTGGTCACTTTCGCTTAGTTCAATAATTTGTTACTATTACAAGTCTATCTAAAAACAATTACTAGCACCAACGATGAATAACAAAAACATTGTTTTAAACGTTTTGAGAGATTTTTTGAGATAATGTGTGAACTTATTTAATTAAAAAAGCACCGTGACACATATAATTTTTAAATTTATTTGTTGTCTTAAAAGGGACAAGCATAAGTGCCGCCCTCTATGTTTCGAGTCTTATCCGTGTATTTATTTTTTGACCGCCAAGTAGTTCGAGAAAGATGTTTTTGTACGACTTCTTGCTATAAATATTTCGCGTATCGTGAAGAGGACAATATTCAAGCATTTTTGTGAAGATTTTTACCTCCGGCGGTCAAACAAAATTCTTGTCAGTATACATAACCCTACTTAACTCCAAGTATTCAATAATAGCGTGCCTTAATCACAACCTCACGACCACCAGCCAATATATACGCAATGAAAACCGACTGCATTCAGTTACCAACCTTATCTACACACAATTAGATTGCATTTTGCAATGTCAAAGGGTGGTTGTGAGTGGCCCCGTGACCGTTGTGCGTTGTGAAGTCATCGTCTAGAAGTTTGGGCACGTCGGCCATCTTTGTTTGGTTCTCGTTGGACAAACGCTCGGTTTGTATAAAGTTGGCGGATATGTGGCCAACGTTGGCAGGTTGGGAGTTGCCGTTATTTGCTTCGATTGGCGTGTTGGTTATTGGTGCGTTGTCGTTTGTTTGTAGTTTGGGTGTCGTCGTCTGCTCTGCGGTTTTGTCCTCAGTCTGAAAAGGTATACCAAAACATACATTTACTCAAACATGCTTGTACATACATAATCAGTATATACTGTTCCCATTGCTGGGACACAGGCCTCCTCTCTGTGAGAGGGAGTGGGCCGTAATCCACCACGCGAAAACAGTGCGGGTTGGTAGATGTCACGACTTCGAATTTTTGGTTCTAGGACATGCCGGTTTCCTCACGTTTTCTTTCACCGCTTTGAGAGCAGTGGTGATGAAATAATTTACACGAAGTAAAGCGCTTGTCTGAGTTCGAACATACGACCTACAACTCCTAAGTCGCAGCCGTTACCACTGGGCCATTACTGCTCTCAACATGTCGCACAAATAATAACAATAGCGATACTGACAGCGAGTTGTTGGGACAGCCCCGGCAGGCCGGACACGTTGCCGTTGTCGCGCGCGGGCGCGGGGAGCTGCTCCAAGGGGTTTGTTTCTTGCGGCTGGAATGGTACGAAACATTTTGGTGAAATAAAACTGCATTAACAATCATCATTCTGTTGCCCTTATTTTGGCGATTTTGCACAAGTGTAGTGGTCCACTAGGGCCTATGCCGGGGTCGCGGGAACACAAGCGCACAAGCGACACGGGTGGGTTTTAGTCAGTAAGAGTCTGACATGCCCTCCCGCTCCGCCCAGAGCGGGAAAGTTATTTGATGATTGGCCACCCAAAAAAAAAGGCATCATACTTTTTAATACCTACATTATTTCTTAGATTTATACTGTATTTTAGCAAATTTTATTTTTGAATAAATTGTATTATTATTTTTTTTTTTTTACATATCTCGCGACCATGGGGTCCCGGACCTTTGGAAGGCGTACGAGGGGCCGAAGCCAACTCGCAGAGGCCCCTTGGACAATTGTAATGGAATGAGGCACCAACCGACGATTATCCCTGTTTGCTCTATGAAGGTGCACCAAAGGATAACCCCTGGTTGATGCAAGACTGTTGCAGAACATGGGAACAAAAAATATTAAGCTATGGGTTTGGCAGGCTATAGTGGATCGGTTTCCTAAGACTATAGAAAGGCTATGGCCCAACCTGACCAATGCTTTATATAAAATACACCGACAAAATGGCAGGGGTGACTTGCACACTCAATAATGGGCTCCCAAAAACGGCCGCTAGCAAATAGTGACGTAGTGACCAGGTGGCAACACTTCCTGAGGTGCTTGAGGAGTGGAGAGGTATTCCACGGCTATCAGGACAATCCCGGAAGTACGGTCAAGATCCCTACCAGCATCTTACTGGAATACTTCCTTCCTCCGATCACGTTTGCTCTTGCGAATCAACACTCAAGCCGGCCAATAAAGGCAAGAATGAGGTGGGAGCTCTGTTCCTCGTCAGTGTTCACTCCAGCCGGCCAATAAAGGCAAGCCAGAGATGAGCTACAAGACTTCTCCCATTATTATTATTATTATTAATTATTACAAGTTAAACTTTGTTACCTGAGCAAAGTCCAGTCCTAGTAAATCGGCAGTGGCACTTGCATTGCCGTTATCAAACACAACGGTCGCAGGCGCAGGGGCCTCGGCGGGCGCGGGCTCCCCGGCAGCTTCTGTAGCGGGCGGCGCGGGCTCCACGGGCCCCGCGGGCTCCACGGGCCCCGCGGGCTCCACGGGCCCCGCGAACTCCGCGGGCCCCGCGGGCTCCGCGGGCGCGGGTGCGGGCTCGGCGGCAGGCGTGGGAGCAGGCTCAGAAGCCGCAGGTTGTTTACTCTTGTCTTCTTCCGCCTGCTATTAATTTACAAAATACTTAAATTCAAGGCCTACTTTCAGAAGGATGCCGGCAACACTCTAAGTATGTCTACAATATTTTATAACATGGTCTGGCAGTTCGAGTATTTTTTGCGGCCTACCCAAATGTCCTTTCTTTGGTATTGTTCGTTGAATAGTTGAAACTGCTCAGCTATTGACATATGTGTGCACTGACTAGACAGATCCACTCAATCCGTGTGGTTCTTTCATCAAAAGACCATTTCAGACACCAATCTAAATGGTCCTCACATGATCAACTGACCAAGATTATGTCTGGGCTTTAAAAGAGACTGTGACCTTTGAGTTTTTTTTTTTCGGCTTTACTTCTCAGAGTAAACAGATAGGAAACGCCGACCTCATCTAGTTTAAAAAATATTATTGACGTGTAAAAGTGTTTGTTAAAACCTATTTACAGAAATAAAATTATTTATCAATAACAAGTAATTACTTCAAAGCCCTCTTTTACAAGGATTACCGGCAGTACTGTAAAAAATTCTCCAATTACAATTTAAAAATGGACAACACAGAGCGCAAATAGAATCTGCAACCACCATTTTTTTTAAAGGTAATGCGCTTAACGTACCTAGCCAGTAGAAACTGCACTCTAAGCGGACACATTACGAGATTTGATCAACAAAATCAACAAGCCTGTAAAGCCCAGCGCGACACCGATTCGGAGTCAAACAATAGAAAATCAATCGTGTCTCATTAGCTGTCCTTGACCAATTAAGATTCGCTCCTTACAAGCTTAATATTTTTAGTAAATTTATAAAGGTACGAGGAGAAAATAATAATAATTTATAAAGGTATGAGGAGGGTGTAAAGTTCACTCATCCTCCATAGAAAATGGAGGATCCTCCGACCAGACGAGTGCAGTGTCTGGTGGGCAACTGCCCGACGGTTGATGTCCGGATGTTGTATATATGCTAGTTGCGCGGTAAACTCTGTTTGCGCGATGCAGGATTTTGCGTGACGTCAGTGTGTTGCGCAGTTCACATGTGGCGATGTAGATGCCGCCACAAGTTTTTCAAAAGGAAACATTTGAAAGCCTCTCACCTTCCTGAGCCGAGTCCTCGCCATGATAGCCTCGACCCTCTGTTTCCTGGCGAGCCTCTCCTTCTCCTCCCTCTCGGCCTCTTCTCGGCGCAACTTCTCTGCTTCTTCCGCTGCCTTTCTTTTTTCTTCGTCTTCTTTGAGACGAGCTTGCTTTTCTACTTCTTCGCGGACTTTACGTTCTGCCTCGTCGCGTTCGAGTTGTTGTTGAACCTGGAAATAATACACGCGATATATTAATTTGTTGTGCATGAAAGCGAAAATATAAGCGATACGGTCAAGGCATCAAATTGAGAGGAGAGTGAGATAATCCCGAACCAGTTGGGTTTATGCTATACTAGATGCGCCCGCGGTTTCACCCGCATAAGTTTTGACCCCGTGAGTATATCGGGATAAAAAGTATCCTGTGTTATTCCTGGTTATAAAGTATCTGTGTGCCAAATTTCATGTAAATCCGTTCAGTACTTTTTGCGTGAAACAGTAACAAACATCCATCCATCCATCCATCCTTCCAAACTTTCGCATTTATAATATTAGTAGGATTCTAACTATATATTTATATACATATACAAGGTGTTGTTTTGGATCTGCAAAACATTTTAGGAGGTAATTATGTTAGTGATTCTCGACCCGAATCAACAATAAAATGGGCAGGTATTTTTTTTTTCATTTTATTCTTATTTACGGAAATCGGTAAGTGTGAACTCCCCTTTTTAAAACGCGGCCAGTCTGTACGTGTCCTTAAACTGCGCTTTCACACACATACAAACAAACGCAACCGACATTTCTTTCATAGATCTTAGATAGGGTTATTAAGAGAGTTATTCTGAAAATCAATAAAATTTAAAAATCTAAAATAAAAAGTATTATTGATTATTGACTTGGTATCGTATTGTTATACGATTATTTACGAGTTTCATAACAACCTCCTGAAATGTTTTGCAGGTTCAAAACTGCATCTTGTATAGTTAGAATATAATGAAGCCATGTTTAGTCAATAGAAATGGCTAGTTAATATTCTGGCGGTTATGTAAAAGAAAGCGACAAGCTGACTACGTTCAGTATTACCTCGATAGCTTTCCTAAGTTTCTCCTCGTTCATCTGCCTCTGTAGCTGCGCCAGCTCGCGCGCCTCCTCTTCTTCGCGACGTTGCCGCTCTTCTTCCTGGCGTTGTCGCTCAGCTTCTTCTTCGGCTTCGCGTTGCAGTCTGGAATAGGTGTGATCAGTCAATAATTAAAAACGTTTAATTAGTAATTATTCTTTCTAAATATTTCTAAAACACTAGCCTATTTCACAGTTTGGTTTTAGCACCATAACAAAAACCTCTCGATGATTATCTGCTGTGCTGCGAGCCGCTCAATTAAATTTTACAAAAATGTTAATTATTACAAACTACAATGATACCAACAAATAATAATTGTATAATGATGATGATAAAATAACATAACATAACATCACGCCTTGTTTCCCCAAAGGGTTGGGCAGAGGTTTGCACCTGTAGTACACCCACTTTTTGCCAGTTATGTTTAAGTACCATGTAATAGGGGGCGAGCCTATTGCCATCAGCCGGGCACAAATCCAGACTCCGGGCTGCTACTGAGAAATTCCAGATAGAAAAACCCAATAACTCTTTGTTCGACCCGGGAATCGAACCCAGGACCTCATGCTCAGCAGTAGTGCTTGCGACCACTAGACTAACGAGGCAGTGATAATAAAATAAAAAATTACATTAATACATACATTTATTTTGGAGAAATTTTGTGTAAGGAAACACTTTGATTGGTACTAGTCGGGACTGCTTATTGCTCGCTATAGAGCAACGAATGAAATAACTATTACAATGTCAATTAACATACGCAGAGACACTACCTGTGCAGTCATTTTATTTTTTTGTTGGGTGGGAAATTATCAAATAACTTCTCCCACTCTGGGCGGAGCGGGAGAGTGTGTCAAACACTTACCGTCTCATTACAAAACGAGTTCTAACTTTAGTCCGCAAACTTTTGACGCAGTTATTTTATTTTGAACTTTACTCCGACACTGTAAAGTTCTTAATACAAAATTGTCAACTTAGAACCAGATTTGACGTCAGTTTTATAATGAGATCTTTAACTTCGTCAGAATAAAGTTCGAAATCAAAAAAATGGCTCGATAGTTTAAACCTGGATCTAAAGACAAACCTTATTTTGTAATATGGCCGTTTCTGACTAAAACCCACCCGTGTTCCTTCCGTTGCCTGTGTTGCCAGGGGCCTCCGTATCCCTTTCAGACTTTCCCGCGACCCCGGCAGGCATCGGCCCTAGTGGACCCTACACTTGTGCTGACCTGTGCAGTACTAATACTATGAATTGAAAATTTTACAAAATATTCGTTACCGTTCTCTGTTGCTATTTTGAGTCACTACCAGTTCTCTGTGATGTTTTTCAATATTACATTAATTCTCTGACAGACAATGCACAACTTAAACCGCTGGGTTAAGTATGAATTATGCGAAAGAGTTTTTTTTTATGTATCCCCACTAAACGGATGAAAGTTTTTCATTTTCGGAGTTAGAAACATGGAAGTTGGGTCTTAGACTTCTTTGTTATAAGTAAATGGTAGTGTACCATATTTTTTTTTTTTTAATTCATTCCCTAAAAAGCTTCACATACGGTGCCGAAACGTGGACACTGACAGTCGGGCTGGTACACAAATTCAAGGTCGCTCAGCGCGCCATGGAGCGGGCTATGCTAAGAGATTTTTTGAAGAATAAGATCAGAAATGAAGTCATCCGGAAGAGGACCGGAGTTACCGACATAGCCTGCAGAGTAAGCAAGCTGACGTGGCAGTCGGCTGGCCATGTTTGTCGAAGGACCGATGGCTGGTGGAGCCAAAAAGAATTAAACCACTTGAGAGCTGATAGACCGATTTTGTCTAGGAAAATACAGCGGTTGTCATTGGTCGATGCAACAATGTCAGGACGAATATTCCAAACATAGTGATGCACAAGTCAGTTTTGCAACAATAATATCGATATCGATAAAATCGACGGCTATTAATTCTACATTTTACAATTCTCATAAATGAAATTCAAATAATTTATTGTGCAATTAGGATTTAAAAATCACTTTTAGACGTCATTATTAATTCGTCATTATTTAACAAGCTAGCTGGAGCCGACATTTCCTAACTGACTACTCTGATAAGGAATGTCAAAACAAACTCAGGGGTCACTGTCCTGGGCACGCCACGATTGCGACAATAAGTCCGCTCTTTGAGGAGTGGCTAGAGATGCGCCACGGCGTCCTCACCTTCCGTCTGACGCAGGTCCTCACCGGACACGGCAGCTTCGGGAGGTTCCTGTGTCGGATAAGGCGGGAGGAAATGCCCGGGTGTCACCACTGTGTGGATCGCCCGGAGGACACGGTGGAGCATACGGTGGAGGTCTGTCCGGCTTGAGCAGAGCACCGCCGTGTCCTCGTGGAGGCGAACGGCGGCAGAGATCTCTCGCGTCCGGCCCTGGTTCAGGCCATGGTACGGAGCGAGAGGGCATGGGCAGCCGTCACCTCCTGCGAAGCAGTAATGCTCGCGAAGGAGGAGGCGGGCCCTCTTGCCCAAGCCGATTCCCGGCCACCGTAGGTGCGGGCTTGCGGACGGTGAGCAATGGGTAGCTCACCGTCCGGTAAGGACCAGGCCCGGGTCGACGGCGCGTCGTATTCCACGCGCGCCTCAATGAGATGTCGTCAGCACAAATGTAGGGGTCCAATAGGGCCGATGCCTGCCGGGGTCGAGGGAAGGTACTAAAGGGTCACTGAGGCCCCTGGCAACACAGGGAACGGAAGGAATACGGGTGGGTTTTAGTCAGTAAGTCTGACACACCCTTTCGCTCCGCCCAGAGCGGGAGAAGTTATTTGATGATTTCCAATCCAACCCAAACAAAAAAGGGGTCACTATCCGTTTAAAGTACAGAAATTATCAGCTGTGAAATGCCATGAACAAATAACGCTATATTCTTTTGGAAACCAATTTTCCCTTTGAACTGCATTAATCACTTTTCTTTCAGTTCTGGAATATTTGAAAATCTAAAATTTAAACATTAAGTAATAATTATTTCATTTTGTACCATTAGGAAACGTCTATATTTATCGTCAATATTGACTTCGTTTTGAAGTTGTTACAACACTACAGCATTAGTACAGATAGAAAGGGACAGACATTTTGACAATACCCTAGTGAGAAAGGGACTTTTCAAAAAGACATCAACGTGGTGTACATTTTTGTAACATTTTACGTAAGCAACCAGTTTAGCTTGAGCCCTACAATTATTTATAATTAGAAATGTATTTTACTAACAGATGAAAAGTTATGCCAACTTTTTTATAGCTGGATGTTCTAGACGATTTCTCACACCATTTAATTGAACAGGAACTCAACTATTGTTTTTATTTATGCAGAAATGTTTTAAAAGGTATCAAAATAACAGTGTGTGCAGAGATCGAATAACTGGTCAAAACTAAAATGGCTACTCATATCGTCATCTAATATAAGTGCAATTTCATTTAAGTGTCGTGAGCCTGAGTCGCCGGCATGAGCAGTCAGGAGGCTATATAGTCATTGGGTGCAGTGGCGGTACCTTCATATAAGCCCAAAAGCCTTACTAAAATGGATGGATGAATTCACTTTTAATTTATTGTACCTAACCAGTAGTTTATGAGAAAATTGCGATGATACATACGTAGGTATCTACATACTCAGTCGAAAACTGAACTTTCTTTTTTTGAAATCGGTTAAAATTTTATTGGGCTTGCGTTATTTTGAAACCCTAGGCACGCCACTGATTGGGTGGAGCAGACGAGGCGAGACTGCGTGTCGGCAAGCGTAGTGTGAAAGTCTAACAACAAGGTGGCTGGGACGGACTGGATGCGGAAGGCGGAAGACAGGGTGTGGTGGCGCAGCCTAGGAGAGGTCTATGTCCAGCAGTGGACTGTTATAGGCTGAGTTGCTTAGGGGCACATGGTTTGTTAGTAATAACTTCGCTAAGTGGCAGTCTCCAATGCCCTATGCCGCGCCACATGTACGGTACCTCAGCCGCTCGCGCTCGGCCTGGCGCTCCAGCTCGTCGCGCGCGCGCCGGCGCCGCTCGGCCAGCGCGGCCTTGGCCTGCTCCTCCGTCGTGATCCGCCGCGCCGTCATTGACGCTGGAACCAACAGGTTTGTAAGCATTATACGTCAAAATAATACAACTAAATATTTGCCGCATGTTACAAGTTTTTAGTCGTCACTTTGATAAGAGCAATTAGATTTTTAGGGTTCCGTACCTCAAAAGAAAAAAAAACAGGATCCTTATATAGCGAGGTAGCCCCAACACAAGTATTATCAATTACTTACTGGGAATATCTCATTTATAATTCATGTAACTGATTTGGTACAAATAAACATTTTCATTTCATTTCATTATAGGATCACTTTTTTATTCGTCCGTCCGTCTGTCTGTCTGTCTGTCTGGCAAAACCCTTTTTTCAGGAATGCGTCGAGGTATCAAGTTCAAATTAATATCAAATACAGCCTCTTTGACTTCTAAAAAAAATCAACATTCTAAGTCACCGAAATAAATAAATAAATAAGTACCGGTCATTTATGATACTCGCAAATAAAACAAAACCTATAAAGTACTTCCCGTTGACCAAGAATCATGAAATTTGGCAAGAAGCAAGGTCTCACAGCTCACAGAAAAACAAATTTCTAGTTTTATCACATTTTTTTCCAGATTATAAACTTACATTTGCAGTTGGAGAATTGACTGTGATGCATATCGATGTATGAAAGATTTTTTTTCCAACTACAATGTTAACTTTTTCTTGGGATAAATTCATCCAAAGTAATCCTACGGAACCCTTCATTGTACGTGATCTGACACGCACTTGGCCGAGTTTTTGATGTGTAAGATCTTCCCTCTCGCTTTCTAACTCTGACGATATTAATACCGGATATTAATGCCTGTGTGGTCTATTAAGAACAATTTTAAAATAATCTGAATTTAATGTATGGATATTTAGTCGAACTGTGATAAGCGATGGCTCGAGCTCGATGGCTGGCGATGTCATGGCTAAGTAATAAAAGCAGCACAGGTCGATCCATCAAGTTAAGCTACGCTTGCCGGGATTGGTCCGTAGATGGGTGACCATCGTTAGATACCGAGACCCCTCCGTGCCTCGGAAAGCACATTAAGCCTTTGGTCCCGGCTGTCATTCGTGGATCTTTGACAGTCGTTACGGGTCGTCAAAGCCAAAAAAGTTTGACCACCAGTTAAGACTGGTAATACGATACCCCTTGGTAAGCCAAGGGGTATCGTATTACACAGCAACGGGGTTGTGGAGGTCAGATAGGCAGTCGCTCCATGTAAAATACTGGTATTCATCTGCATCCGACTAGATTGGAAGCCGAAACCAACACCAACATAGTTGGGAAAAGGCTGCAGACTGATTGATAAGCGATGGCTCGAATTATAAACTTTTTCTAGTTTTTCGTCATCATACTGTAAGTACATGCATTGAGAAACATAAATAAAAAAAAATACAAAAACCTGACTGCATAAACATGTGTTTATGCAGTCGGGTATTTGTTTTTTTTTTTTTTTTCCCATTTCAGTCATGTGACTGAAATGGGAAAAACAAGCATTATAATCTATAAAATGTTGGTATCGCAGGCGGGGGCAATCAAAAGTTACACCATATTTCAGGTGATTCGTTTGTCCCCGCCTGCAAGACCAAAATTTTATAGATTTATAATGCTTGTTTTTACCTTTTCAGTCATGTGTTTATGCAGTCGGGTTTTTGTTTTTTTTTTAATAATAATTTAATTTATTTCAAGCTTTTTAGTTTTATTGATATAGTATATAAATGAAAATTACTCATTACTAGCTTTTATTTGATACCTATATTGTAGCAATTTATTTTAAAAAAACCTTTTACCTCCTTTTCTGTATTTGCAGATACAATTTATAAATATTATATAGCCTATGTCACTCCCACAATTAAGATGAATCTAAGGACACCTCTTATGTTAAAATCCATCAAGCCGTTTAGGCTACAGAGCATGCCAAAGAAATAGACATACATACATACATACTCTCGAAAAACATTACCCTCCTGGGGCAGTCGGGTAAAAACAATAATAATTATAATAAGTATTCAACCACAGTAGGGTCGCTCACCTGTCATCTCATTATCATCAGTCTTTTCGACGGAGGGCTCCTTCCTGTCCTCCTTGTCTTCCCTCTTCTCCTTCAGTTCGGATCTCTCACTTCTTTGTTCGGATTTCTCACTTGCTCTCTCTTCGTGTTTCGCTACTTCTATTACTTGCTCGATTTTCGTTTCCTGCTTAACCTCTATTGTTTCTTTGATTTCGTTTACCTGGAATTGTAAAGAAAATACAGATTATAACACATATAGGCCTGCTTGTACCACAGATAACTAAACGAATTTAAAAGATCGTTCTATTTCTGTTAATCGTTCGAAGATGAGAGAGACAAAAAGATGTATGTTTTGTGGTTTATGGTGCACATATCTTAATAAATAAATATATAAATAATATATAGAATATAATAAAATACTCTTTATTATGTACACCATAAAAATTAGAGATATAAATGTTAAAATTTACATAGGGTGACACAATGGGCGGTCTTATCGCTAAAAGCGATCTTTTACAACCTTTGAATGGATTAAAGGGGGGAGGAGAGACAACACTGCAGGTAGTCAGTGGTGTACCAGTTACATATACAATACATACATAAAGCATATACTTATCTACATAAATAAATAATATTTTAACGTAGTTTACAGATGCAAAACTCACACGCACAAACACTGAAAAATCGTCATGCTGTCACGCTAAAGGAATTAAACTGGCCATTTCTTAGCGCAGAAAATCAAAGGATCTTTTTTCAGCATGTCAAGGTGTAACATTCTTTGAATAACAATGTAATCATTTTTTGACAAGCGTGCTAAGGCAATTGAGCGCTGAATCCACAAATAAACGAGTTACATAGTAAAGCTCACACAATCAGCGAAAAGCTTGAATAGTTAGAATATAATAAACACTATTTTACATGCCATTTTAAAATTATATATATTTTCTTTTGTATACCATGCTTTCCTATAATTTAGATACATGCGAGATCTATAATTATGTCAAAGATTGTGGGTTAATGTTGTGTATGTTATTCAGTTGAAGTGTCTCGTGTAAATAATACACATGAAAAAATATACGGTACTTTAACATTTTTTTTTTGTCTTTGTTTGTTCCGGCTAATCTCCGAAACGGCTGGATCGATTTTGACGGGACTTTCATTGACAGATAGCTGATGTTATAATGAGCAACTTAGGCTTAACTTACTTTTGTTTTAGAAAAAGCCACGCGGGCGAGTCTGCGAACAGCAGCTGGTAAAATATATTATTAGGATTGAGGCCATGACAGATAGCATTCAGTGTCATCATTTGACAACCACACTATAAAAGGACCGTTCTGCGAGTAGATCGGTCATTTTGTCGGTCGGCTTTCGAACGGCGAGGTTGTCAGGCGATCTTCACTATTTGCTATTTGTCGTTATTTTGAATTTGTACATGTGTTATAAAATTAACGGTTGTTTGCTAATGTGATTTTGATGTGTTTATTTCAAATTCATTAAATGTTAAGAAAATTATTGAAATCTGCGTGATTATTGTTTTTTTTTATTTAACTCTACTTCTGGTTCCTAAAAATATAAATAAATAAAATGTAGCAAGTTTGCTTGTCTAGTATGTTTTCCCCAGTCAACTCGTTTGTTAAACTAGAATTTCTAGTGGATTCAGCGCTTAAAGTAGGTGGTCCTTTAGCCCAAGTCATGCAGTATGAGTGTGTAATCTCGCTACCTTATCGATAAGGTGGTGTGCATCTCCGTTCTGTATCTGCAGCGCCTCCAGCTTGTGCGTCACCTCCGCGGGGTCCACTATGCTCTTGCTGTCCGGGACCACGGCCGGAACTGACACTGCCAGCACCGGCTGTCACATAAACGATGTTTTGTCGTGAAGACGATGGTTTTTATAGTAAAATCCTAGGAATAAAGCTAAATACCTACCTTGGATGGAGGAAAAATGATTGGTAAATGTGTGTCTATTCAAATATTTGCGTTTTATTTTACAATATATGTGCAAATTAAGGCCTGATTGCACTACCGTTCATCGCTAAATGCGTTTAACGATGAACGTATTTAATACATTGTTGTCTCCGTCATCTTCAAACGTTTAGCAGAAACTGAACGATGTTTTAGATACGTTTATGCGTCAATAAATTTATTGATTTGTGCAAGGGGGCCTAAATTGCCATTATTTAACTATAAATTATCTTTTGTACATGGTTGTCGGTACGTTTTTATTGCTACGCAGTTCTGTATACGGTGTGGCCGGGATTTCAAGACCTAATTTGGTTTTGCTAGTTATCAGCTCACGAAGGAAAAGAAAAATACTCTAGGTCGCTGTCGCCGGATACGGTGAAGAGGGCTATATACAGGGAGGATTTTTGAGACGGAGACAAACAACAAACTATCTTGTTCTTAAATCAAATAACTGTATAATGCGTATTCGTTCGAAGTTTGCATTTTTTGTTTATTTTCGGCCAGTCTTATCTATCGTAAAAAAGTAAGTTGGAGTATAATTCCCTACAAAATGTATGAGAATCGTTTATGCAATTTCTGACTTTTCTAGTACTCAAACCTCTGTTGGTCTAATAGAGTTTTTTGGTTCCTGTAAGAAACAGGATCAATTGGCACCAAAAAAAGTTTGTGAAACTGCCCATTTTCTTGCTGAATGTACATTTGTTTCAAAATCTATGAATGCAGATCTAAATGTCTCAAAAAGTTAAGAACGGTCTCCTTAGACCATTTTCCCGTAGCTACAACGGTTAAGGAAGCTGTCCTTACTGCCCCGTCTCAAAAAACCACCCTGTATATATGTCGCAGCCATCTGGTTAAATTAGCCAGCCAATTGGACGCCTAGGCCGATCAGGGCACCCTGATCAAATGGGTTAGGTTAGAACTATCCGTTAGAACCGAGGTGGCGGCGCGTACTGTTCCACGCGCTCTCCTATTGGACGTCGCGGTGGGAGTTTAACACCTCATTTCTCCCGTGAGCTTGAGGTGGCCCGCAATGGCGGGCCGGCACCAGCCGGGGATCGAAGCGGAAGTCGCACTAGATCCCATGATCCCCGGTGCAAGTGTGGGAGGGGGGAACACCGGGGTGGTTTTTAGTCAGTAAGAGTCTGACAGACCCCTCCGCCTGCCCCAGGGCGGAGGACATCCATGAGGATTTTTCACCACAAGTAAAAAAAGAAAAAAGGTTATAACTATCATCAACCGCGCGCGAGCTGAGCGAGCGCTACTTCTACCAGTCAGGCTGTTATCTAAACGGCTAATTAAGCTAGTTGGCTGCGACATATTGCTACACTGCCAAAGTCTGGTTACTGACAAGCTCTTTATTCTACCATATAACTTTTTAATGATAGTTCAATTAATTTGTGTAACATTCAAATTACAGCGTGGAACTACATCTAGCGTGATAAAATAGTTGGCAAGAAGTAATTTAATTGGATCATAATTATCATCCTTTTTGCCTTTATCCCAATTTATTTGGGGTCGGCGTAACATGTCTTTTTGATGTGAACCTCTTTGCTCTCGCTTTCTATGGGCACTCCCATTTTGTGAAAAGGAACGGAAATGTGTAACAGGAAGTGACAGCTTGAGCATGGAATAAGTAAGTACTTTTTAATAGCATGGAACTAGTGTACTCATGGAATTAGTTAGTACTACACAGATTGTAAGTAAATTCGACCCCTTCTGTTGAATTTCGACCAGTGGCAATCACTAGTAATGAATAATTATTCGAATAAACATTTAAGTATTTAGCTAGATATTTAAAATTTTGAGGTTCTTTTCTGTCGCTGCTCAGTTGCTTATTACCGAGGTGTGAAGTCAGATGTTTCACAATATATGCGATTACTGTAAGGCTTGCTCGTTTTTTATTCATACATACTATAGTGCTTCTAGATTAGTTGTCATCTCACACCTTGATGATAAGTGATTTGATATGGTGTGTTATTATTCGAATGAATATTTCAGTATTTAGATTTTTTCGACCCGTGGCCATCGCTAGTAATGAATAATTATTCGAATAAATATTTCAGTATTTAGCTTTTAAAATTTCTAGGTTACTTTCTGTCGCTGCTCAGTTGCTTATTACCGAGGTGAGACGTCAGATGTTACACATTATATGCGACTTCTGTAAGGCTTACTCGTTTTTTTTTTCATACATACTATAGTGCTCACATTCAGTGGCGGTACCTTCATATAAGCCCAAAAGCCTTACTATAATGCTCGATAGAGAATTTATTGTACCTAACTAGTAGTTTATGAGAAAATTGCGATGATACATACGTAGATACGTAGGTACTTACATACTCAGTCGAAAACTGAACTTTCTTTTTTTGAAATCGGTTAAAATTTTATTGGGCTTGCGTTATTTTGAAACCCTAGGCACGCCACTGCTCACATTAGTCGTCATCTCAGTAGGCACCCTCTGATGATAAGTGATTGGATCATTTGGATCTGGTGTGTTATTGTTACCTTAGTGACCTCCTTGTCGACACTGGACTCTTTGGAGACGGCGGGCGACGGCGACAGCGTGCGGCCCGGGGAAGCCGACAGTGACTTGCCACGTCCCGCCTGCACACACCACACATTAGTGCACGTTCAACTTTATGACATCGGTCTGATCAAGTGATTCTCACAAGCATACTTATTATAATGAAATTTGCGTTTCAAGGGATGGGTGAAGTATGATGAAGATATTTCACTGTCATATTAACCAATTACAAAAGCAGAGAAAGTTCTAGGGAATGTGTTCACAGTTTGTGTACTGAAAATGGACCTAATCTGTACTAATTATAAAGAGGTACAATTTGTAAGTTTGTATGTAGGGCGTCATCTTCGGAACGACTGGCCTGATTCCGAAAATTCTTTCACTAATGAGAAGCTACATTACCCTGAGTGAGAGTCACGGGTTATAATAAAAAAAATGTCTTTAGGAACCCAGCTGCTTTACAAGTGGGAAAAGCCGCGGGCGGAGTGCTAGTATAAAAGTAAATTGCTTGGTTTATGATATTTACCTTATCGTGATCTTTGGATGGCTTTGGCTTTCTGTGTACTGGCGGCTTGCCGTCACCCGGCGCGACCGGCGTTGCTGTGAACAATAAAATAAGTGTTAAAAAATCATACTAAAACTTGGGCTAACCGAAAGCGAAAAGCCGTGTCAATTTGTAACAACTCACGACGATACATCGTAGGGTCGTAAGACCATACGTCGCAGGGACTTATGGCTATGTCTTAAGGCGCTGACAAGAGGCAAATGTCCAAAATAGGCTTGTCTTAAGAAAAAAAAAATTGCCAAATCTGTATAGTTTGTGGTAGCGGAAAAAATATATGTTAATTTTGAACATATTTCTAAGAATTTGGTTGTTACTAAAACAAGATTTGAAAAAAAAAATCTAGATACAAATGATGTTAAACTAACCTCTTACCTTGAGTTTCAAACCAAAATATCTGTATTAAATACCAACATACGTTACGTATTTAATTAATAACAAGAACGTCTTATTTGAATGCAGAATTTGGTTGTTTTTTATTGTCGTTTACTCAATTCAATTTTGAGTAAAAATAATAGATAATAGCGTTATGTCATCGCGCTTTTCTTTCTTTTCTACGCAGTCTGACAGTGACCGCGGTTTAGGTGTTGTCAGCGTCTTAAGAACATGGGATTTATTTATAAACGTATGACATCTTTGTTCTTCTTTAATTTTTTCTGTTAATTTGTTATGTATATTTTAATTGACATGACTAGTACTTAGTTTCATGAACAGAATGGGTTGATAACGGCTATGCGATTGATCTAGTTAGACCCTGTGTTATGACCGTACGTCGTACGGCTTAATAGACTAGATATTTTGTAGACATTTTTCTTTTCACAGGCCTACACTGTCCTCCCATACCTATTAATTAACACTGTAATTTGAAAACATTGTAAAAGCCAATTATTTTTAAAAGAGTAACCGTGGAGTTTCTTGCCGGTTCTTCTCCATAGGAAACGATCCATTGGAACCGTGCACCTAGCTTCTGACGTTTCATAAGTGCTTTTTTTTTTTTTTTGAGTGTCGGAAATTATCAAATAACTTCTCCCGCTCTGGGCGGAGCGGGAGGGTGTGTCAGACTCTTACTGACTAAAACCCACCCGTATTCCTTTCTGTTGCCTGTGTTGCGGGGGCCTCGGTGACCCATAAGTACCTTCCCGCGACCCCGGCAGGTTCATAAGTGCTTGATTGATTGATTTGATTTACGGACGTATGACCAATATGAGCATACGTCGTGTACTCACGCGGCTTGGACTGCGTGTGCAGCGAGGCGGGGCGCGGGCGGCGCGGCGTGGTGTGCGCGCGGCGCGGCACGTCGCCGCCCGCCATCACGGTGCTGTCGCGGGACACGCTCGGGGTTGTCGCTGCGCTTTGAGCCAGTGTATCGCCGCCGCCTGACCAATACACTGGTTTGAATTCTAGTTCAACGCAGAATTCGGGTATACATACAGGGAGGAATTAATAAATCTTTGGAATTCGTCTAGAGGAACAAGAACTCATGTATGTTTTTTTTTTTTTTAATATGGCACATCACTGAAAGAGCGACAAAAAATTATATATATAAAATATCTTAAATTTGGATTTTTATCCATATTACAAGGTTAGTCCCATAGTAGTAAATGTCTGTTTTCATGAGTATTTTTACCTTCTGGAAGGATTTCAATAATTTCAAATATATCTTGTATACACATTTTCGATCACTCGTTTGCAGAAGACCACTCGTATAACAAAGATTTTCATAAAATAGATAATGGGATCTGTACAAATTTTATCGTTTTAATTGAACAAACATGCCGTTATATTATGTCGTTACCATGAAAAACTAAGAATAGATTATAATTTTATACAAAATCAGTTAAAGCAAATAATAGGAAATCGAACCACTATAAATTATTGTTAATTTCTTATATTAATGTTATATACAATAAGCACATTCAATTAAAACATCGACACATTTAGACAACATCGCTAAACAGCGACATACACATTAATCAAAAATTGAATCCTAAGCACAACAATTTTCGAACTCAAAAACAATAAACAACTTTTTGTCTTAGTAATCAAAGTCGAATTTCAACTACCTCTATGCATGTTAAGATCATTATTTCAATCCAAATTCAAATATCACAAAAACATCCAAACAAAAATTAACTTTATTACTAAACGAATAAAGTCGAAGTTCAATTAACTTAACGTCGTTATTCAAATCCAAATTCAAATATCACGACAAACCAAAAAACAAAGATAAGACTCAACTTTGTCACTTTAAAAATACAGTCGAGATTCAATTACCTCTTGGCGTGTTAACTCCCGTACCAGCAATGGACGCAGGTCGCGGCTTTCTCGGTGCAGATGTCGGCCTTCGTATGACGCCAGTAGCATTGGATAGTGCGCTTCCCGGCCGCGAACCCGGCGTCGTGTCACCCGACCGCGTCTCTGAATACATCGACGCTTATGTACAGGCTTAGGGCAGGGTGTGGGAGGGAAAACAGCAATGGATACTGTGTTATGCGATAGAATGCTGGTTGTGTTTCGTTAGTTACGGCGGGAGGTGTGTGGTTGGCTGGAATTCAGTGCCCTACAAAGATGATCAACTATATGTGTGGCTTGAGAAAAGTAACGAATGCAACCGTCCACACATCTCAAGCGATGGAAGCTTTTCTTTGAGTAAGCTTCTCTGTTGTGTAGTTCGCGTTGACTAATAAATGACGCCTAAAACAAGTGGCTTTGTTTTTAAATGTGACAGAACTGATGAGCTGTGATGTCCATCAGCTCTCATACTGATATGGTAACATTTATTGGCCATATGTGTATTTATGGAAATCGAAGTATAGCTGCATAATCAGCCTATAATGTTCCCACTGCTGGGACACAGGCCTCCTTTCGGTGAGAGGGAGTGGGCCGTAATCCACCACGCGGGCCCAGTGCGGGTTGGTAGATGTCACATACAATTCGTAAGTCGCGGCCATTACCACTGGGCCGCCACTGCTTTCCAAATCGAAGTACGGTCCTGAGTAAACTGGGCTCTATGTGAAATAGTTGCACAGATTGTACAGATCTTGACGCGAACTAAGTAAAAGGTGATGCATAAAACAAAGCGAAACACTCTTTACTTATTTATCATTTTAGAACGTAAAAAGAAACATTAAAATTGTGTAGTTTTGAAGATGTTTTCTTTTAGTTTCACGAATCTGTCCAGTTTAGCCAAATATCCATATTTTTTCTCCTTAAAATTCACATGAACTAAAGAACCCTTTTTGTCTTTTGTGTTAGGTATGACTTTTAACTTAAAATATAAGAAAATAGCTCAAAACTACATAATTGTAATGTGAATTATGTAGTTTTCAAGCTGATTTCTTGTCGTTTCACGAGTCTGTGAAGTTTAGCCAAATATCACTATTTATTCGCCTGCAAATACACATGAACGAAAATTTAGAATCTTTCTTATCTTTTGTGTTAGATATTACTTTTATGTACTATCACGGAGTGCGCATATGGGACCACTTTGAAAACGAACTCTCGTGCTCACGGTGAACACATCTGTTCACCGTCCCTTTTTGCTTCGACCAAGATAAAAAGATTTCTTTTGTTTAAATACATTTCTCAGGCTCTGTTACAACCGGGTCGACGGCGTTGTATTCCACGCGCGCCTCAAAGAGATATCTTCAGCGCAAATGTAGGGGTCCACTAGGGCCGATGCCTGCCGGAGTCGCGGGAAGGTACTAAAGGGTCACCGAGGCCCCTGGCAACACAGGCAACAGAAAGAAATACGGGTGGGTTTTAGTCAGTAAGAGTCTGACACACCCTCCCGCTCCGCCCAGAGCGGAAGAAGTTATTTGATGATTTCCCATTAAAAAAAAAGGCTCTGTTACAATGATCACGGATGTCTCACCACCTTTTACTCAGTTTTACCGGTTTTTTTTTTTCATTACAAAAACCAGGGGCTCAGTAAAAATCTGATGCGACGATGTTATTGGTTGACGAGCGTAGGTATGCGTTACTATAGCAGCCGAGCGCTGCAAGCAGAAATAGTCCTTACGGCGGTGGTCCGATTTGAACACCCGCGATAGTACCTCAGGTGTTTGTGTAAATGAAGTTCATGATTATACTGTTGTAATGACAAAATGTGAATGAAGAATGTATGACATGACATCAGAATACATTGTGCACTCCAATTGTATTTACATCAGTTGCTTAAAGCAACATCATTAACATTTTCAAACCAATTTCTTGAAAATTTTAGCAGATTATTTATACAAATCTTTTCAAAAACCATGCAAGGAAACTTTTACAATAATTTTGTGTACTAAATGCTTTAGTGCTGAATGAAAGGAGGTGAATCATTTACGTTTTAGTAAAAAAGCAAAGCTGTTACGTTATTCTTACCTTTTTAGAAGAAGCTGGCAACACCACCGTGGGGGAAACTAGACCAATATTGTGATAGCTCGTGTACACGATGGCCAATGTTGTTATAATGTTGACCGACTTTTTACATTAATAGGTAAGTCATTTTATAGACATTTTGTCGAGGACAGAGTAGCTAAGAAATGGAACACCTGGCAACGATAATGTGCACCTAGAATCAATTCAATTTTCTAGTAAGTTTTGACGTTCAAAAGTGCCTAATAAATTATTTCACTTTGAATATAATTGAGAAAAAAATGTTATGTCACTGCGTTTGTGCCTTGTTTGACTTCATTGTACACACGGCTACATATCAAGCTATGCATATCCAGTATAAGCTGACCTCTCTTTGTACGGAAATCCTATACAATGCGAGATCACCATAAACTGGATATGTATAACTTGATATGTAGCCGTGTGTACCAATGTTTGTCGAGGGGAACACCAATATCAACATGTCACCTCGACCTTTGAAAGTGAAGGATGTTATATTATATATACAAAGGAGCTAAATGTTTGTATTTTTGTAGTGACAACTTCTTAAGGCGCACTTTGGGCTCTTCCTGAACAGTGAACGAAACAACGGTCAAGTTCGGGTCGGTGACGCTGAATCGGTTATACTCGGCTCCAGTCAACCGGTAACGTTGAATCGCGTATACTCGGCGTTGAATCGGGTATACTCGGCTCTAGTCGGTCGGTATCGCTGAATCGCGTATACTCGGCGCTGAATCGGGTATACTCGGCTCCAGTCAGCCGGTAACGCTGAATCGCGTATACGCGGCGCTGAATCGGTTATACTCGGGTCCAGTAGGCCGGTAGCGCTCAATCGCGTATACTCGGCGCTGAATCGGATATACTCGACGCTCAAACAAGCATACTCGGCTCCAGTCGTAAGTTTTAACTTCTATTGTGTCGTCATAAGCACTCACCTTCTGTTTTTTCCTCATTTGTTAACTATTCTGTATCGTTCCAGCAAAGATTTTAAAATAAAATGTGGTTAACATAGGCCATTTTATACACGAGCTATTAGAGGTAGCGGTAAATACCTTTTAGCCCGTTGTTTTCATAGTAAACCAAGCCTACAGCTGTATGGAATAAAGACCAAAATGGAACAAAGAATTTTGATACCCAAACCAAGCGACCCAGTGCTTAACGATGAATTGATGATTTCGATTGAAATGTGATAAAATCGTAAAATTTTGAAACAAAAATATTTTATATAAATATATTATAATTAGCATTATATACAATTTCCAATACAATATTTCGTATTAGGCAATCCATCTTTTATTATGCTGTACAACGAATTAGATTTCACGAATACCTACTTGTCTGTTCATTTCAGTCAGTGCCCAGTGTCAGTTGCCTCATGCTAAAGTAAAGCGATGAGACTCGACGTGTATAAACCACTTTAATAACCTCTATTGCGCGCTAGCAAGTACTCTTTCGTTCGAAGAAATCAGTTGTTTAGAATAAACAACAGCAAGTTCGTCATGCTTCCTTAGATGTCACTGTCACTGCTTGCGGTAACGTCGGGGGTCGGGTTGCCTCCTTCCCTCAAATATGGCGAGGGGAGTGATGGCTGCTCTTTGCGTTAAGCTCGTGAACGGGCGCTGCTGGTCGTCTTGCTGACCATGGTTTTGTTATTGTTATTAGTAATTAATTGTACCTATATATATTTTTCTTCGATGGTCCTAGTTTATCATTTGTGACTTCGAGTTACAGCTATACCTATATGTAAGCGGGCACGCCCTTTATGCCTGGAGGCTTTTATTTAGGTATTAAGTTCAGTTTTATTTCTGTTTGAGTATAGTTTTAGATGTTTTTTTTTTGTTGGTATAGTAGCGTGTGCTAGCTGATATATGGCAAATCATTTAATATTTTGTGTTTCTTAATGTAAATTACTTTGCATAGTATTGTATAGAAACGAGTTTATCTAACTGAACAGACAGCTGTCGGCGGGGAGTTTGTTGCGCCACTTCTAAGCACTAGGAAGTGGTGAAGGGCGCGCGGTTTGGGGGAGTGTCTTATGTAGTTTTGACGTTCGAAAAGTGCTGCTCAGCCTAGTTTGAATAAATGACTTTTGATTTTGTAGATTTATAAACTAAAATGCTAGTTACAATTTACAAAAAGTAGGTACCTATTTAAAAGTTTCATTAGTGAAATTTTTACATTAATAAAAATAAGGCGTTAATGGCGTGTTTGCGACAAAACCCTGCAACGATGAAGCACCTTAAGCATTATCCCAAAAGCTCAACTAATTAAAAGCACGAATAAAACAAACTTTTTGAGTTTGTAAGACAAATCTTTGGAAGTTAAGCCAAGGCATGGCAACACTCATAATCTCACACGAAAGATTGCCAGATTGTCAAAAAACAATGAACTACAAAAATGTAGGACAGACACCTTCATAATACCGTTTCTGGCAGAAATACATACAATAAATTGTAGCACAAAAGTTTTTTTTACTGTAATTTTCTGTCAGGGAAGTTATCCTTCGTTAAACGAGTATTATTTACTGGTGCAAACATACAAACGCGCATACTAGCATAGACTACTGCTGCTTACACCACACCTCACTCAAAAGTTAAAGCTTATGTTACTACTCACTCACTCCCAGCATTTTAACATTTAGCTTAACACATCTCAAAAAGACTAGTGGTAGACTAAAACTATCCTTATTAACTCCAAACGAAAGCAAAGCACACACTAACTTTTGGCTCAATCGAACATATTATCGTCTTGCAACGAGATCATTAATTCAAAAGTCAAGGACTAATTAGACGTGTCCATTTAGTAACCCCGACATGACAATACTTCTAATAAGTTCATCACAGACACCTTCGTATGTTCACCTCTCACTCTTACATCTAACTCAATTTCACAGCACAGCGTAGCGCGCCCAAACCAGCGAAGCGTCACACCCCAAATACTCGCAGAGCGAAGCGTAGCCCCCAAATACCCCAATCGACTACTTCTCCTAAGGTTTTAGCTCCAAAGACGTCGAAAACCAAGCAGAGCAACCGACAAAACGAAAGCACTTCGTCATGGTCTTACGGGCCCAGTTGAGATGTTGCAAGGTCACTTCATTGAGTATCCTCTATCATTTACTTAGACGTAAACTAGTTCGTCACACTTTCTCGTCATTCGTATCCTGGCACTCTTACATAAAACTTTATAACACATTCATCAACATTCCACAGCGCAGCTCACCCAAACAAGCGAAGCGTCACACCCCAAATACTTTCAGAGCGAAGCGTAGAACCCCTAATTGACTTTAAAGTCCCCAAAGAACGTCGAAACCAAGCGAAGCAACCGCGACAAAACCAAAGCTTCTTCATGGTCTTACGGGCCCTGTTGAGATGATGCATGGACGGAGAGGCGGAGTGCAGCGGACGGGTCGCCGGCAGCCGGTCGAGGCGCGTCATGCTGTATGCCCTACCTGGCGCGCGCGGCGCGGGCACGGTGGGCACTAGGTCTGTGCGCCGCCGTGCGACAGATGACCACATCACGGGTTGGGGAGTGCGGTCGGGTTCGTCTAGAATTGCAGGTAAAAAGAAGAGTTAGATAACAGTGTAATAGGTTGAAAAATATAGCAGTGGTTGGGTTAAACATTGAAGTGGTATTGGCTAGAATGTCTTTCCATACGAGTTATAGGTACAGAGCATACTGAGCATAGTCCAAGAAACATTTATAAAAGGATTTTTAATTGTTATGATTTCGAAATCAAACTATCCTAGCCTTTTTTCAAAAAAACCTGGGACAATCAACATGCCATGTCCGTTTATAGTTTTTTGGGGATTTTGGTATCTTAAGCCAGGAATTTCCTGCTTCAAACCGATTCAAATCGATCAAATAAGTGCATGTTTCAGTAGTCTTATGCTGAGGCGAGAAAAATGACATCAAATAATTCAAGACTACGTTTATAACAAAGATTCATCTCCGAAAAAGACATACACAATGAATAACACTTAAAACATCGTTACTCAGTAATTCAAACGTCATTGTCAATATAACCATTCACGCTAAACTGAGTTACACATACGTGCAGATCAAAGTGTAACGTCTCACCGGACGGCTTACACAGCGAATTAGCGTAATCTTTTCTTAATCTTTCGCAAGGTCGCGACGTACCAGATCTCAATACAATAGAGAATTATGCAGAGTGAGTCAGTTGTGTTGAAGGTAATTAAAATATGGGGACAATTATTTCGGCCATTAGTGTAATGTACAATGGGATTGTAAGGCATATTAGTCTTAAATATTGTGCCGACGTTGCGTATTGTCTCCCATATTTTATCAGAAAAATAAATACATTTACTAACAATTTTCGCTTTAATGTCCAACCGACAATGTTTTACAAAGTTAAAACAAAAAAAAAAATTTTTTTTAAATCTAAGCTTAGTGTAATTTCCTATAAATCAAATAAATATGATTTTGAAAATGTATAAAGTTTTGATGAGGTGTTCTTGTATGTATTCCAATACATCACATTTGTTTTAGATCCTACTAATATTATAAATGCGAAAGTTTGTAAGAATGAATGCATGGATGGATGTTTGTTACTCTTTCACGCAAAAAGTACTAAACGGATTTAGACGAAATTTGGTACACATATAGTTTATAACCAGGAATACCACATAGAATACTTTTTATCCCGATATACCCACGGGGTCAAAACTTATGCGGGTGAAACCGCGGGGCGCATCTAGTTCAAACATAAATAGGACTTACAGAAACTCATAAACATCACAGCTCCTTCATAGCAGCATGAATAAGGAAAACGATTAAGTATAGAAGGTTCAAACCGCAATTCATTTGTGCTACGTTCATCTCTACTAAAATATAATATAGAGGATAAGTTTAAAACGAGTGCGGATATCTTAGGAGATAATCAGGTGCATACAACTGAACAACTTTCCCCGAGGAACATAGGTCGAAATCTTAAAATTCAAAATCCACTTTCATACAAAGCGACTGGTCACGTGACTTTGTTGTGTGTTTGTAGGTTATTTTTTTTGGGTGGGAATTTAACTAAGGCTTGTATTTAACGCGGCAACAAATTAATATGAATTTGGGATTCAAAAATAATTAAAGGCGGTAAGCATATATAGTAGGTTGGTAGCTACAGCTAAGGACAATTTTAAGTAAAAAGTAGCAGCTTAATAATCAGTTGTTAGCTTTGTTTTAATTTAAACTGGCATTGAGTTTTTGTTTTGGTAACTGAGAGTCACCAACAATAGCTGATCTGGCTGATGAACGTTAATGGTCACTGTTCTAACCAAGCCTAACCCAAATGATTCAATAATCCTTCGCTGCAGCTGCCAACCTACTATATTTGCTACCGCCTTTAATTATTTTTTAATCCCAAAATCATATTAATTTGTCGCCGCGTTAAATACATGCCTAATAATATTTAATCGCTGCCAAGTTATTTTTTTAATAGCAAATAATAATTTGTTAGTCGCCTGGAAAATAATTAGTTATTATCTAATAACTTCTCCCGCTCTGGGCGGAGCGGGAGGGTGTGTCAGACTCTTACTGACTAAAACCCACGCGTGTTCCTTCCGTTGCCTGTGTTGCCAGGGGCCTCGGTATCCTTTTCGGATTTTCCCGCGACCCCGGCAGGCATCAGCCCTAGTGGACCCCTACACTTGTGCTGACATCTCTTTGAGGCGCGTGTGGAACACAACGAGCCATCGACCCAGGCCTGGTTCTTACCGGACGGTGAGCTACCCATTGCTCACCGTCCGTAAGCCCGCGCCTACAGTGGATATGTGTAGGTATGAGAAGTTGAATTTTATTTTTTAGATTTCGACCTATGTTCCTTGGGGAAAGATGTTGAGTTTTATACACCGGATGACTTCCTAAAATACGCACTCCTTTTAAACTATTCATGTCTCATGCAGGTATTGAAACAGCGAAACTGTATAACCGGCATTTAACTTGAACTCTCGGCGGAGTGGTGGCGCTAGTGTGCGCGTCGTATTGTCTGAGGAGTAATGTCCAAAATCGCCTAAAGTAATTAAGGATCAGAGCTCAAGATAAATGGATAAGTTCTACTGCTTACCAAACTAAGACAGCGCAGTTTGGTAAGCTCATTCAGGTTAACTAAGAACTGTCGAGCAATTTAAGTACTCACATAGATGACCATTGCGGTAATAGGTATATCTTGTTGCAGTTGCATAAAGTTACATAAATTTTAATGCATTTGTGACTATATTATATTACCTTTGTTATCAGTGTCTGAGGAATCCAGATGTAACGCAGAAGCGCGTCTTGTGAGTGGCGCAGACGCGAACATCACATTTGTAGTTGATGCCGCCCTGAAAATATACACAAACGATATTAGACATTATTCGTAGGCAATGACGTATGTAGTAATGGTTAATTTGGCATAACAGATGCAACGAGCTGCTGTTAAAATTTATCTAATTAAAATATTATGTTGGTCTACTTTTTTTGAACGTGATAAAGATTGTTTCATAGGTTTTAATTGTAAAACCCACATTCTAAACAATTGATATTTGAACAGGCATTACTTAATTACGATTAAATTATTAAGGTTGATACGCAGAGCCTTTCTTTATGTTTGCGGTCCAAACCCGGCACGCAGAATAATTGACCGTTTTGCAAACTTGGGATACCATTTCTGTAGCAGTCTGACGTAATTATTTGAACCACATTGACTTCGGGAGTCAATGTGGTTCAAATAATTACGTCAGTTGTGTCTTAAGGTGGATCCGCAGCTGTAGCCCGCGAATTTCTTGATCAAATAAGATTCGCGACTATAACAAGATATGTATTTACAAAATTATAATAATTAGAATCATTAATACATCTCTTTACGTTAGATTTGTTCCGTTGAATGACTTATTCATGAAATCATGAAATTGGTGTACAAATCTAACTTAGAGAGATGTATTAATGGTTCTAATTTTGTAAATACATAAGACGAGAATCATATTTTGATCAAGATACAACCTGACACTGACATGCAAATTGGAAAAAAAAAAATTCGCGGGCTACAGCTGCGGATCCACCTTAAGACACAACTGACGTAATTATTTGAACCATCCCGAAGTCAATGTGGTTCAAATAATTACGTCAGACTGCTACAGAAATGGTATCCCAAGTATGCAAAACGATCAATTATTCTGCGTTCCGGGTTTCGTCTGCGAACATAAAGGCTCCCGCAGACAGGGGCGACGCGACACTAGTACCACAATATCTGTGAAAAGTTCTTGTAGTGTCGCACTGCGAGTTGCGTTGCCTGTCGCGCCCGCGATGTCGCGCCAGTCTGCACGAGCCTTCACACTGACTGCTATCAGTCTAGCCATGTTCAAGCGTTATGATATTGCTAATTATCATTCATACATGTAATTATAGGTAAGCTGTTAGATAGGCGTATCAACACTTGAAGGCAATTTACATTACGTTGATTTATTCTACTATATATACATACTCGTACATAGGTACACTATTAAGGGTCGAGTAATCGCCGTTGGCCTTGGCTATACAAATGCCCGTCGCGCTCACGCCGCGCCGTTCGGTTTAATAGGGAATATTTATTTTTAGTAATGAAAATATGTTTATTTGAAAAAATCACATAGAATTATAGAAATAGTCTATTCATACAAAAAAAAAAAAAATACATGAAAATATATTAAGTAGTTTGAAAGTAGGTACTATTGTTTTATATGCTTTGGGTACCTACACATTACTGCCTGAATTTATTTCATACTTTTTACTACAATACTTAAATATTCAAATACAGAACTAATGTGCGTTCTAGTTTAGCGTTTTTGCATAACTTGCATTATTTGAAGACGAAATAATAATAGATTTAAAAGTCACTAATATCATATATCTGCGCCTTAAACATTATGTACGTAAATTTATACAATTATGGTTACTTCCTAATACTTACGTTCTACATAAACGGCACGCAATGTATCTACAACACGTATTATCCTAATATAGATTCTCTATGAAGTTCTAATGAAGGAATAAGGCCCTTTTTACACGGCGCGGCGTATAAACCGCGCCTAGCTAGATTTTATACTGAATTGTGACGTATCGAGCCCCCACTCTCCAATTTGAATGCGTTTTATCTAAGTTTTTTTTATTAATACGACAAAGCAAAAAAGTACGTGTCTAATATTTTTTTATTATCTGACTGACGGACTAAATAGTTTTTTTTTTACCCAGGTGTCATTACCATTTGAATTTCGCGGGCTACAGCTGCGGATCCAATAGCGGATCCAAGTACGGTTTTAACAATATGTAAAGTCTGTTTTTTAATCTCGAAGACTAACTTGACAGGTGCAAATGTCAAACTCCATATTGAAAAACCAAACAACAATAATTTGGAATGTCAAATTAGTCTCTGGGGGATGGGGGTTAGTCTCTGGGATTAAAAAACGAACTTTAGATCTCTTATGAGGTAGCGTGATCAGGAGTAAAATTACCATCACAGGTTTAGGGACTTATGACTTTAGTACTCTACAAGGATGAACTGTTTCAGGCCTTTTATGAATGGACAGTGAACTAAAAATCTGAAAAAAAAAATTTGAAACTTGAATCTTGAAATCCGTACCTAAATCCACGAACAGTAGTTTATTACGCATGTACTTTTATTTCCGTAATCGATCAAGAAAGGTACAAGAAAACCTTCACCCATACATAGTCGGAGACTTGTTTTATCAAAACAATTATTATTGAGTAGAGAAGAATTATTAGTGACCCGACACGCTGGTCCTGCTCCACAAGGGCGCAAAAACTAATTGATCAGGTATTGAAAATAGTGTTGGAGCTGCTGAAGATTTTAAAAACTCTTTGCATTGTATAAATTCAATCTCTTAGTATTGTATAGCTGCACAGCACATTGTTATGTGAGTACTATGTACTATAAAGCTGCCATTTACTGGATACGTCTTTCATTGACTTGAATGTGCCCTGGTGGCTGGGATTATGTCGTGCTCACTCTAATGTCTCGCTGATGGTGGCGCGTGTGTTGGATCATTTAGCTCCCTTCAAAATGGTTGAGCTGAATGGTGCTGATCCACGCGTCATGTTCGTGAACGGGCGCCGTCAGTAGAGACTGGTCATCTCTTAGCTGCCACGGCTTATTTTAACTTTAATTTTTGAATTGCTTTTGTTTTTGTTGTAATCTTTTTATTACGGACGCTTTTACGTTTTGCATCGTTCTCACATGTATAATTTCAAAATTAATGATGTAAACAATATTTTGTAACCATAATACGTTGATTTAAAAGAGTGTCCTTGGAGTTTCTTGCCCGTTCTTCTCCATAGGTACCTACCTACTACGCTTTGGAATGGGCAACTAGCTTCATCTTTCTGACTGACTGACACAACCCTTGACAATTCAAAAGTGCCTGTAATTGGTTTATTTGAAATAAATGCTTTGAGTTTGAGTTTGAGTTTGACATACGTTGTCTTGTCTTTCATCATAAAAAAATCCCACAGAAAAACAGTTACTTACAGTTTTTTTTACGAATTTAAACATTTTCCTGGAAACATTTCAATTTGTTCTTTCTATTAAACTATTGCGAACAATTTCGGTCCAGCCGTTCTCAAGTGATGCGCTTACCAAAGAACAGAATTTCATTTTTCAGCATTTTATTATCGCTAAGCTCATTTACAACTTGTTTTCTTTTACGATAGACCTGTATTATTATGATCGGTCTATCGATAAATACCTACAGTTCTACATTGGTAATAGAGTGGAAGTCAAGACGTAATAAATACTTAATGTACCTACACCTAAGTATGCGATGACCTACATTTTCTTTGCGACGGTGTAGATTGCTGTAGTTCTGAATCGAGTATCAATTAATGAAGTCAATACATTAAAGATGGTTGCTGCGTGATGACCTAAAACTGACATTGTATGAATAGCTACTCAGTTTTTACATAAACAAGACTTATTTTGGTTGCTTAGAGAATTCGAAAGAAATAGAGAAGTGGTTCAAACAGTGGAGAATAAAAGCAAACCAAACTAAGTCCGCTCATGTAAATTTCACACTCAGAAAAGAAACCTGCCTGCCAGTATAATTATACAACGAAGATATCCCACAAGAAGAACACGCAAAATACTTGGCAAAAGCACATCTGGACCAATCGTAAACAACTCGACAGCAAACTCCACGGTATATATTGGCTTACAGCAGGCTTAGCATGACGCTTTATATTTCTTCAAGAATAGACACGGCTCTTTCTATACAAAGTGACATTTCGTTTCTCCATTTTTTGACATCGCACCGTAGTAAACCTTCTACAATCTGTCATCTTGTCTTTCGTTTCTAACGATCTTTGTCTAGGTCCTTTTTTATGTAGAAGGACGTCTACAGTGGGATGTCAAAAAAGAAGAAACGAAATGTCACTTTGTATAGAAAGGGCTTTGTCTATTCTTCGAAGAAATAGAAAGCGTCATGCTAAGCCTGCTGGTCACCACTCCCACCTAAGCAACGAGAGCAAAATGGTGGTTTACGAAGCCATCATTAAGCCATTCTGGACATATGGCACTCAACCATGGGGACGCAGCAAACAATAGCAACATATACTTAATGGAAGGATTTTAGAGTAAAGCTCTGAGAAACATGTTCAATATACCCCAAAGTTTAAGCAACAAATACATTTTCCTAGGCCTCAATATACGAACAGTGATGCAAGAAATAATTCAGCGTGAAGTAAGATATCAGAAAAGGCTTGCACAACTCACAAATGAGTTAGCACTAGCACCTCCTCCTCCACGAAGGACAACTACAGCACACGAGACTGAAGAGTTGTAACATCCCCAGTCTCCGACAGATTCGCATAGAGAGATGAGAGCCACGCCACACAAATGGAAGCTCTCTCATAATCAATACAAATAAATAAAATTGAAGTGTCTGTTTGTAAAGTCAAAATAACAGCTCTTTACTAAATGCATAATTATGAAAGTATATACGGTACATATTACAAAAAAAAAAACAATATTTATATTTTTTGTCTGTCTGTCTGTTTGTTCCGACTAATCTCCGAATTTGACAGGACTTTCACTGGCATATAACTGATGCTATAGGAGTAACTTAGTACTTTTATTTTAGATGAAGCCACGCGGGCGAAGCCGCGGACAGCAGCTAGTAATAAATAAAATAAAACCAAATAGACTCGAAGTTGGTCAACACAGAGGCTTATTGTTCTGGGACAGATTGCCATTTATTTATTTATTTTTAATTAAAACTAATTTACTTTAAAACTATCATGGAACAGTGAACTCCCTTGCATACTTTCTCTCACAAAACACCAGACATATACGCATAATTTTACTCCATTCATCAGCAAACACATCACATTCAGGGTTAGCAGTCAGAAGGGCATTTAGCATCTTTAGAGTACGACAGACTGGCCATGACGCAGTAAGGAGAAAAAAGAAAAAAAAATAGCCGATATTGGTAAAACATTACACAAACAAACATTAACCATCACCAAGACTGCCCGTGACGCAGTAAGGAGAAAAAAGAAAAAAAAATAGCCGATATTGGTAAAACATTACACAAACAAACATTAACCATCACCATAAAGGCTCCTACATACTGGCGCGACTTGTCGCGCGACGCGTCGCGACACAAAGGCACCGCTTGTAGCGCTACACGCGGTGTCTTTGTGTCGCGTCGCGTCGCGCGACAAGTCGCGCCAGTATGTAGGAGCCTTGAATCCAATCGGCCGTCACCAAGTTATCCTCACAGATAATAATTTGGAATATTTCATACACTCGTACCTAATTAGATAATGACGGTAGATCGTGTGAGAGGCTTTCAAAAGACCTTCGAAAACATCTTTCGGAAGTCCTCATCAAGTATTTTAACGGTCTACTCAACCCCGAAGAATCAGAATTTTGACGACACGGTTGGCGTAATAGCTGAGCGATCGACTGCTGCGCAGCGTGTCGCGGGTTCGATCCCCGCACGGAACAAATATTTGTATGATCTGCAAGTAATTGTTCCGGGTCTGGGTGTTTGTGTTTGTGAATTTCTATGTTTGTAAACGCACTCACGATACAGAAAGAAATTCCTAGTGTGGGGCAACGTTTTAAAAAAAGAAGAAGAAGAAGAATCCATAGAAACATTGGAAACCGTTTTTAATCAAGGACAAAAATTCAAAGACTATATTCTCGTGCCATCTCCAAACATAACGCTGACATGATCACCGACCGAGAAATTGCATAATTAACTCAAAAAATATCCCCATTGACAAATTAGCCGATATAAGGCCATTGTGTGGAAGACAATGGTGGTTTAATGACGTCATCAGGTCAGTAAACCACGCCGGAAGTCGCGGACGTGGCCTGGATGTAACCAGGATTTAGTTTTGCAAATGAAGAATTAATATAGGAAACTGATTCTGAATAGGTGTCTAGGTGATGTAATGGATAAGAAGGATTATATAATATTTCCGATTTGCTGTTTGGCAGATTGGGATAACAGTATCTATTATTAAAAAAAACTGGCCAAGTGCATGTCGGACCATGCACAATCAAGGGTTCCGTAATTGGGATTACTGCGACGAATTTATTTAAAAAACAAACTTAACATTGTAGTTGAAAAACATGTTCTCCCATACATCGATATACGTCACGATCAATTCTCCAACCACAAATAGTTGGTCGATTATTACACGTTAACTTGTAAAGCCTACTTAGCTGTGATAGATTTCCTTTTAATTTTATTATATGTACTACTGCCATGGATTTTTTCACAACTCCATAAACAACCATTTAGCTGGAACGGGGGCACTTGACTCTAACAAAAATTAGCACTTTAAAGCTTAATATTACGCAAACGGATCCTTGAATTGAAAAATGGTGTTCACAGACCAACTATTTTTGAACAGCCTATCCAACGATACCCCACATTATGGGATAGACGAGAAAAAAATATCCTTACGCATTACGCGGGGATGATCTTTTCCTAAAAGCATTTTTTTTCAAGATTTTATTCTAGCACTTTGTCCGCGTGATTTATATGTATACCTATGCCAAAGTACAGCTTTCTAGTACAAAGCGAAAGCGTCTGAGCCACAGCGCGCAACGGGGACAGACAGACATACAGACAGACGGACATGGCGATACTATAAAGGTTCCTTGTTTACTACGGTACCCTAAAAAGGTAATCTAAACACTTCTGTACTGGCCTTGGATACAATTCGGACATTATTTCCGAGTCGAATCGGATGTGCGTGGCATAACTCGAACAGATCAATGTCTCGAACATTGATCTAGAGCAGATAATTACCGAAAATAGATACAGGTGATGACAGAACTACAGATCATAATACATCTATCACTGGATACAGATTCAGATGCAAACATATTTGAACCTCTTTTAGGAGTAAGTTATTTGCAGGGAAGACTGGAAAACTATGGGGAAGACCTTTGCATAGAAGAGGGAAAATAAGGATTTGTTTAAAAAATATTGGTTGTCTGTAAAGTCGGTTTACGGACGATTTTACGTGATAACGAGAGAGAAATGCGTCACAAGCCGAACGTTTAGGCCAATCGTGCCTCTCTATCGCTAGTTCCGCACTCTCGCTTGCACGCTCGGCTCAGGCGGAACGTGACAATGAATCATGCTTTTTCGTGCGTGCATCGATTTATAAGACGTTATCACGTCAAAAAGTAAAAAGGACTGCCTCGTTGGTCTAGTGTTCACAAGCGCTACTGCTGAGCATGAGCTCCCGGGTTCGATTCCTCGGTCGGGCAGTGTTATTGGTTTTTCCATTTGGAATTTCTCAGCAGCAGCACGGAGTCTGGATTTGGGCCCGGTTGATGGCAATAGGCTCGTCTCCTGTGGGACTTAAACATAACTGGCGAAACCTATCACAGGGGACTGGTGACGGGCGGGCATTTTTGGGGGACTGTCTTATGTAACTTTGACGTTCGAAAAGTGCTGATTTTCAGCCTAGTTTGAATAAATGACTTTTGATTTGATTTTGATTTTGATTTAAACATAATTGGCGATATATGAGTGTACTACTCGTATAGTACACCTCTGCCTCTTCCTTCGGGGAATACATGCGTGAATGTTTTAGGTTGAAAAAAAAAAATTGTTAGTCACAGATGTGTGTAATTTCCCCTCAAAAATATCTGGACATGGTCGGTTTGATTAACAAACAAAATTAAAGGATAAACTACGAATGAACAGAACCAATCAGCAGTTATCATAAAGACTCGCTATAATTACGAAAGTTTAATCAGCCAAAAATGCAGATTGCATTTCTGGCTTCCAAACTTAATATTACGTTATGCCGTCCAGTAAGCTCCAATAGCATCACTTAGGCCTGTGTCCCACATTGGACAATATACGACTCTACGGTACTGCACCGCAAGAATGAATTAGTGCTACAGTAGTGTCAAACTGGTACACTGTGGTCGAGCAATATTGACCCACTTCCGTCCTTTGACTTACGACAAAACGGGAACGTTGGCCCATTAGGTACAGTGTAGGCCAACAAAATTGTACCACAGTTTTATTTATGTATTTGTAGTGGTTTTCCAATTACATATTACGTATTATGCAAGCGTTTCGGTTTGTTTATTTTGTTCGTGTTCTTTGTATTTGGAATCGTAAAATACGATTTTGCACGTTGACTAAATTGTATTTTTGAATGTACACTTTTGATGAGATTTTTAACCCGCAGTCAGAGCACCGCCGTGTCCTCGTGGAGGTGATCGGCGGCAGAGATCTCTCGCGTCCGGCCCTGGTTCAGGCCATGGTACGGAGCGAGAGGGCATGGGCAGCCATCACCTCCTTCTGCGAAGCAGTAATGCTCGCGCTCGCGAAGGAGCAAGCGGGAATCCCTAGGCGTCGGGAATCCCGGGCGGATTTCCGGTCATCGTAGGCGCGTGCTTGCGGACGGTGAGCAATGGGTAGCTCGCCGTCCGATAGGGACCTGGCCCAGGTCGATGGCACGTTGTGTTCCGCGCGCGCCTCATAGAGATGTCAAAACAAGTGTAGAGGTCCACTAGGGCCGATGCCTGCCGGGGTCACGTGCAAGTTCAAAAGGGTTACTGAGGCCCCTGGCAACACAGGCAACGGATGTAATACGGGTGGGTTTTAGTCAGAGCCTGACACACCCTCCCGCTCCGCCCAGAGTGGGACAAGTTATTTGATAATTTCCCAACCAAAAAAAAAAAAGCTGGATTAAAATATAACTGGTATTAATCTATAAAAAAAAAGTTTTTCTCTAATAGACTTGATTCAACCAGCTGACAGAACCAGCTTTGTCTCCAATATAGTTATACCTACTCTATTACTCACATTCATTTCAAGAACCTTTGATGGATTACTGTATGTATCACCAAGATTAATAATTCTCATTAACCAACTATCAAAGACAATAATATTCACATTATTAATTTTCTTTCCACATGCACTTAAATACTTTGATATAAAAGCTATTTTAGTATAATTCGCGTGTTGTTTAAGTTTGTATTTCGTGTCATAGAGTAATTAATACGCGTGTCACATGCAGAGGGGTCGTTTTTGTTAATCTAGTTAACGCCCTTGACAAGGCGTATTTGTTCGAAGGGCCATTATTATGGTTTTGTATTAAAGTGTTACTGAGAATTATGAAAATCTATTTTTCGTGTTGATTTACGGTTGCTTTGAAATGTTTAATAATTGTAAGCACAATTTGGAACACGGAATTCGTCAGAACGTCGCTGCTGTAAAATATTGAAGTTTTATAAATTGCTTAGCATGCTTGCATCTTTTCTCTCCGCATTGGTGGATGAGAGCCTTTACACCTAACTTCTATCAAATCGGAACTTCCAGATGAAGTAGTTAGCACAGCTAGCTTATTTTGAATGTAGTTGTATAGTAAGTTCGAAGTCAATAATTACGTGGAAGTTCACAGCATAAGGACCACTTAAGAGGCTGACAACAGCTAAAGCGCGATCACTGTCGGACTGCATAGAACATAAAGAGAAGTGCGATGACACAACGCTGGTAATTTATTGCAAAATATAAATCAATTATCTTTTACAAAAAATCTATTGATTGGATAAAACAATTAAATCTGCCAATATGTTTTGTGCGTGTCTCGTTGTATTCTGCTAATATGTTGCTTTTAGAATAATCTGACAAAATTCAGTAAAAAAAAATAATCAGCAAAAATCAATGGTTGCATGTATATTAGTATGCTTTTTAACCGATACAATATTTTTAGAGGTATCTTCTCTTTATTATGTTTTCAACATACTATCTACCTAGCATATATCCTGAAGAATATAATTTATTTTTCTGATTTTGTTTACTACAGTGGATCATATAATTTTAGGCATTATAAAACTTGCAAAATTTGCGTTTAGGTCCCGTAGTCCCCTTAAGGAGAACTTACTGAAATCAACTAAGTTAACAAGTGATTGCGTACACAACCTTTAACCAGTCACGTTTTATAATTAAAACCTTCTTCGAGAGTATAACAACTAATTTGTCAAATTAAAGCTTCCTCTTTCCTACTTTGCTGTGCCCGACTGGGTCCTCAATGATGCATATCTTTGTAAGCCTACCACCTAATTTCACATCGTGGAATGCCAAAAATATATTGAGTATTAAATCAATTCAATGGGTAAGTGAAAGGGGGATCCCCTTTTCATTTACCAGTCTTTGCAGTCAATTCCCATTAAAACCTCATCTTCTTTTATTACATGTATACTTAGGTTAAGATATTTATCTATGGGTCTTTGTAACCTAAAAATAAATGGTTTATTATTATTATTATTATTTTTTAGGCTTTCTCTTCAGAATAAATATAGACAAACACATGGCTGCTTACATTAACACGGCGTCCAGAATATTAATTAAAATCCGCTCCACTAAACACGGCATAGACATGTGACCTAAATAGTTCTCAGTCTAGAATCTGGTATGTCAGAGTTGAAAGCCAAAATAAACTCCAAATAAGCTTTATGGTTTACCAACACGGTATGTGACTATTACAAGAAATTTTTAAAGTATTTGTTACGGCTGGGTGTATTAATTTGGTCGGTAATGTAAAACTAGACTTTTTTTTTTGTGATGGCAAGTTTTTGGCACATGTTTGCTGTTATGAATTTGGTGTCTTTATTGTCGCATTAATGTCGTCTTAATTATTGAATGAATGTATTTATTGGCTTAAATACCTAGAACTTTGTAATTTATTTTACTTCATCATCAATTCATCATCATTGTCCTGTCATAGGCTTCTCTTTTCTTGTGCTAATCCCCGCGTTTCTATGCCAGCGTCATCATCCAGGTTCTGGTTCAATTATTTATCTTCATGATAGTTGTTTGAATGATTTATTGAGAGGTTATTTTATTGAATACAATTAACATCTCCAGGCCATATTATTAATATAAGTCATAATACCTCAGCGCCACCTCACCAGTCTTTATCTCGCTCGCTCACAACTGCTCGCGGTCACGCGAGTAAGCCAGACAGGGCGGCAGGGAGAAGGCTCCAAGGCGCCGATAATTTAGGTAATTTCTTTTTTTCATAAAAAAAAAACATAGTATCTGCTTTATATTTAGTTCAGTTAATGCAAAGTTTTATGATCTAATTTGATTTTTTAATACTTGCGCTTTATCGTTTGGTTTGGAGGTAACTTTGTATTTTTTTCCATCGAGAAGATATTATTATTATGGAATCGTGTTCTCGTCAAACAGTAGCTTGAGTGGCTTGTGGCTAAGTAATAACAGCCGCACGGGACGATCGATTAGGTTAAGCTACGCTTGCCGCGGTTGGTCCATGGATGGGTGACCATCTTTACATACCAAGACCCCTTCGTACCTCGGAAAGCACGTTAAGACGTTGGTCCCGGCTGTCATTTGTAGATCTTTGACAGTCGTTACGGGTCGTCAGAAGCCCGAAAGTCTGACAACCAGTCTTACCAAGGGGTATCGTTTTGACCAGTAACTGGGTTGTGGAGGTCAGATAGGCAGTCGCTCCATGTAAAATACTGGTATTCAGCTGCATCGGGACGGACTGGAAGCCGACCCCAACATTGTTGGGAAAAGGCTAGGCAGATGATGATGTTTTCGTCAAACAGTACTTAACATTAATCCTCAATATTACCATATATTTATTTAAAAATTAATGCTGCCAGTATTTTCGATATAACGGAGGACCATGCTAAGCAATTTGAGGTATTATGGACCCTCATAATATGAAAAGCGGATCTATTAGATATTGTAAAACTGACGGCTATGTTACTAATCTAGACAAAATCAAACTGGTTGCTATTTTAATTGTACAATTTATTATTTGATACAAATAATAAATCAATCAAGGTCGAATTTAAATTCTGTGATTACTTTAACTCACACACTGACCTATTACTTTATTTATTCTTTTTAGGAAAACGTATATTTTTACAATGTGTGAGCATCATGTACCTATCACATAATTAATTTATCTCTCATTGCTTCATTTTTAATTCTTTTTTTTTACATATTTTGATACAATAATTTTATTCTGGGTGCATCGTCTTCACATATAATTATAAAATGTACCTATACAAAATTTTGTAAAACATTTTAAAAGAGTAACGGTGGAGTTTCTTGCCCATTGTTCTCTATAGGAAACTACCTTTTGGAAGGGGCAACTAGAATCAATTCTATTTTTTTTGTCTCTTTTGACGTTCAAAAGTGCCTTTTATGTGCCTATTTGAAATACATAATTTGACTTTGACTGACTCATAGCCGTCATTTTATTTTCTCATAGAATAATTAGTGATCAAAGATATTATAATTACAGCACTGTTTATTATCTTAAGGAAACATCCCTATGATAATAAACAGTGCTGTAATTAGTTTTGATCACTAATTATTTTGCCAAGCGTAACGATTACCTCCATATGATCTATACCAAATAGACACACCCTGAATAAGGGAGATTTGGGTTCAGTAGTTTTGGCATGAATATCCATCAAATATCGGTTTTCTATTAATATAATCATAACATAACATAACGCCTTGTTTCTCCGAAGGTTTGGGCAGAGGTGTACCTATAGTACCTACACCCACATTTGAACTCATGTTTCATGTTATGTTTAAGGGGATTAGAGGAGTTAAACGCAAGTTTTATAATGCCTAAAATTATATGATCCACTGCAGTAAACAAAATCAGAAAAAAATATATGATATTCTTCAGGATATATGCTAGGTAGATAGTGTGTTGAAAATATAATATATCTAATTTGATACGATAGAAAACGAATCACGAAGATACCTCTATAAATTTCTTTTAACCATTAAAAGTCATACCAATAGCATTCATTCTGATTTTTTGTCAGATTATTCTACAAGCAACATATTAGCATAATAGTGTTTTAATTTTTTTATCCAATCAATATATTTTTTGTAAATCGATAATTGCTTCATATTTTGTTATAAACTACCAGCGTTGTGTGATCGCGCTTCTCTTTCTGTCTGTCCGACAGTGACCGCGCTTTAGCTGTTGTCAGCCTCTTATGTCCCATAAAATAGCAAGCGAGCCATTGATATACAAAAAACCTTTTAAGTATACAAATCGAGACTCCGAGCAAAAATTCCTGATTGAAAAACCCAATAACACATCCCGACCTGGGAATATAACTCAGGTTCCCCGCTCAGCAATAGCACTTGCGATCATTAGACCAACAAGGTAGTTCCATTAATATAGCAGTAGTTATATTAAAATAACTATGATTAAATAGATCAGACGACAAGTGATGAAGTGATATCATTATATATGTCAATAAAAATAAATTGTGACTTTATAATGAAACTAAAAACAGTTGCAATCTAATCACAAGAGATACGCATCGCGGAAAATTTATTATCGAATAGATTGGCAAAAAATAAACTTTAAACAATTTATAAAAACAATTACATCCGATCAAAAACTTACATAACCAGAGAAACTAAGTAGCAACGCACATAGAGCGATTTCATTTTTCTTGTGTTTAAATACAACGGTTTTCTAGCATCTCGATTCTTTAGGCGCGGGCCACACAGAAGAGACAAGACGCGGACTGGACGCAGACGCGGCGTCCCTTTCACTTATCTTTATTAATCGTCATACAAAATATAATTACGCGAACTTGCACAAAACATACAGAAAGGACAAGAGGAGATTTTCCAAGTCTGCGTCCCGTCCTCGTCACATGTATCTTCTGTGTGGCGCGCGCCACTGTGGATGTAAAGGACAACGACAGAACCTAACCTCTTCGCCTTTTTGTCCCCAAAGGAATCCAATAATTAGGACCGCAAGACAAGTTAACAGGTGCGTAAACCAGAATGCCTTATGGAATTTAAGTTTAAAAAACACATGGAAGTACTGAACAATATTGCCAGTTGCAAAAAAATTGTAACGACGTTTTTAATCTTGACATAAATGGTGTTTCATTTTGTTTGGCATACAGTGTAAAGTTGGAACAGATGTCCTAATTTCACGCCCGATATAGTTACTGATTAATAAGTCGCGGCTCGGATCCTATCTGATGGATGACGACTTGAAATTATTATAGTGATGGAACGGACGCCTTATGTAATTTATGCTCTTGTTTTACATTCTTCTTGAGTGCTTATAAGGGACAGAAACCTATGTCCGAAGGAATGTGGTATATTTTTTTATTAAAATCTTATTTTGTTACCTAAATGTGAAATGACATTCAGTCTACGTTAGTCAGTACATGAGCAATGAGTAGCTCGCCGTCCGATAAGGACCAGGCCCGGGTCGACGGTGCGTTGTATTCCACGCGCGCCTCAAAGAGATGTCGTCAGTACAAGTGTAGGGGTCCACTAGGGCTGATGCCTGCCTGGGTCGTGGGAAGGTACAAAAAGGTTACCGAGGCCCCTGGCAAAACAGGCAACTGAAGGAATACGGGTGGGTTTTAGTCAGTAAGAGTCTGCCACACCAACAGAAGTTATTTGATGATTTCCCACCCAAAACAAAAAGTCTACGTTAAAAGTTTGACAGTTATATTCGATCGTCTCCTACCCAGGCAATGACCTTATGTTATTAATAGGGGCCCCAAGACTTAGAAACATTCGGAACAGTATACCGAAGTTGTTTCAAGAAGATATCAAACCATTCTATGCTAGATGTTACTGGTACAGTCAACAAGAGACTTTAGTATGGAGTCAAGCAATAAACATCTTTGCACTTACGGAATATGCAGGTGCAGTCCATTTTATTGCGTGCGGTCTTAGCTGCCTCTGCCTGCATAGGTACAATTTTTTTTTTACTCTGGGAAATTTAATTTAAGTATAAGCAAATAGACTACAACTTTAAATTAGCCGTCACATTTTTGCATATTTTGATTTGTATGAAATGGCTATGGAAATTGACTCAAAATCAGGCTATAATGTTCCCACAGCTGGCTGACGCTGGCCTCATCTCTGAGAGGGGTTGGGCCGTAATCCACCACGCGGGCCCAGTGCGGGTTGTTGGATGTCGCGTTTATTCTTATTTATGGTCCTAGGACATGCCGGTTTCCTCACGATGTTATCCTTCACCGTTTTGATAGCAGTGGTGATGAAATAATTTTCCCAAAGTAGCCTACTTTTTTTTTTTTTTTGAGGGTGGGAAATCTTCAAATAACTTCTCCCGCTCTGGGCGGAGCGGGAGGGTGTGTCAGACTCTTACTGACTAAAACCCACCCGTATTCCTTCCTGTTGCCTGCGTTGCGGGGGCTTCGGTGATCCATAAGTACCCCTTCCCGCGACCCCGGCAAGAAAGTAGCCTACTTGGGTTCGAACCTACGACTTACACCTCGTACTGGTACCACTGCTCGGATATTGACGTAGGGTGTAATTTTGCGTAACGATTACTATTCCATGAATGTACATTGAAGCACACACCCTCACAAAAAATGATCAGGTAGATCATGAGATATTTAACCATTTATTTTAGTCACCAGGTCATTTTACGGTAATTTTATTGGCACACCTGCACCCTGTTTTTGTTATCAATTAACAAACTAGTTTATAATCATATACATAAAGATAACCACCACTGTTCCACTTATGAGTCATCAAGGCAAGCCTCCGAGCCAAAGAATTTGAAAAATTACTTTTGTCGTTTTTTTATTGGAATTCGAATGAGACAATTATGTTCTCTTAAAATACATGAGCAATTACGCCATCTTTGAACTAGTGATTCGAGCCGAAACTATTGATTAATTGGATGGAACAAAAACTTAAATTGTTCGTCAATATAGTTTTCACTTCAACAACACTGGGGATTGCCGATATTTTTCCGCGACTTTAGAGACGACGTTTCTTTGTCATTGTGCCAAAACTTCCTTAACCTTTCGACCGCCACAGTCATGTATAGATGACAAATCAAAATGTGCCCAGCACGCCACGGTCACGATTACATTTTAAGGCGCTGACAAGACCCAATTAACCAAAATAGGCTACTCTTTAAAAAAAAAAAATTGCCAAATCTGTATAGTTTGTGGTAGTGGAAAAAAATATATGTTAATTTTGAAATTTCCCAGAACTTGGTTGTTACCAAAACACGTTTTGAAAAAAATTTCTATACAAACTAACGTTAAACTAACCTCTTACGTTGACTTCTAATCCAAAATATGTATATTAAATATCAACATACGTTACGTATTTAATTAATAACAAGAACATCTTATTTGAATGCAGAACTTGGTTGTTTTTTATTTTCGATTACTCAACTCAATTTTGAGTAATTAGATAATTGCTTCATATTTTGCAATAAATTACAAGCGTTGTGTCATCGCGCTTCTCTTTCTTTTCTATGCAATCTAACAGTGACCGCGGTTTGGGTGTTGTCAGCGTCTTAAGGAATAATTCGTAGCTTGGCGCAGAGGGCACGGTTTTGCTAGTAAAAAAGAAGTATAACCGGATGCAGCCGAATACCCATATTTTACATGAAGCGACTGTCTATCTGACCATGATGATCCACAACATGAGTTTAGTCGATTTCTTACGAAAAAAAAAAAACAAAAGTACCGGAAAATAAATGATGAAAAACTCGTCAAAATCTCTTCAACAGTTCCAGAGATTAGCGTCTTTAAGTTAAGCATACAGACGAGTATTCTAATGAGTTCTGTACGACATTCTTAGAGAAACGTGGTTGGAATTTATTATTACGAAGATGATTTCATAAGTATAAGGATTTATTTCCAATTTATCTTCCTGATGAAGAACATTCTGGTAATCAAATATGTTTTCCTACGCAAATACATTGTAATGGAATTTTACCGAATGTTAAGTAGTCTGAAACTCAATAACCCCAAAAATGTTTTATTCAGATTCTGAAATCGTTTTATAATTTCATTATTTTAAACGTATTTAACGATGGAGCATATTTAAGGTACTTTTTGTATAGTTTATTTCGTATTAAACTTTATTTATATAGTTACATTATATATTATTCAAAACAGCTCTTATTATTTTATTCACTGCAAAACCACTAAGTATATAAAATTGTAAACATTCCTCAACTTTCTTGGAACATTTTCACAATAATTTTTTACTTTTCAGGCGTGCTTTTAGCTATAACAGAGCAATATATGCGTCACCCCTGAGGGTCGTCTGCTCTGCACCCAGACACCGCAGTTTAATGACATGCACCCTGAACGTGAACCTGAGGGTATTAATACCCTGTGTCTATGTAACGATTTTCACTGCATTTGGCAAAATGTTGCCCCATTGGAGAATTTGGTCAAGTCAGGTCAAGTTTTTGTGTGTTTGTTACGCTTTCACGCTAAAACGGCTGAACGGATTTCGATGAAATTAGGCACATGGGTAGACCATGACTTGGAGAAGGATATAGGCTACTTTTCAACCTGAATCGCAGACGAATTCGCGGACAACAGCTAGTACTTAAATAATTAAGAGTCCATGGAGATTCTAGCCCACACTTCGCCATAGGAACCTACTACGCTTTGGAAAGGGCAGCTAGCTTCACTTTTGTGACTGACCGACCCGACTCCTCGACAATTCAACAGTACCTGTTATTGGTTTAATTGAAATAAATGCTTTAAGTTTGTGTTTGATAATCACAAAGGTGCAAAGTTTCACTTGCAAAATCTAGTTGCAATTGAATCTCAGCGACAATCAATGTCAAAAACTATTCAAAAATGTGGGTATATTAGTGGTATTTTTGACAGATTGAGACAGAGTAGAACACGAACGCTCTTAAAAATACAGGAATCGTCCCTTTGGTGTAGCTTAGTAGCCATCAATGAACAAAAATCCTTGTAAATAAAACAAGTTACATAAAATATGCACCAAGACCACTCTCAACGCAATATTTACTTATTCAAGTTTTGTAAAATTATCATAAAAATGTAACTGAGTGAGAACCGGTCATTGGTTCGTTTTGTTATGTTTTGCGCACATTAATGTGTTAGTAAACCCGACCTTTTGTGCGTTTTGTTGTCAACTAAGACGTGTTTACAGGAATTTCTCGTGTGAACTTCGGGAATCCGAAGTCGGCTATTGTCGAAACCGAGTACGATCGCGCAGATGTTCAGAAGGCTAGAAACACCCCGAAAGCTACATGGGCTCTTATTAAACAGATATTAAACTTAAACCAAAACAGAACATCATCGTCAGATCTGCTAAAGTGCTGTGACTATCCCTCTCAATCAATTGACATGGTAAATGACTACTTTGTTAATGTAGGTAGACGACTATTGGCATCCAAAATTCAGCAATCTGTACCCCAAAACTATTCTACATCCAGTAAATTAGATTACGCTCGCTAATGGCACTTTACAGCGTTAATAGCTTCGAGCTTAATCATTTAATTCTTGGTCTAAAGGACAAATGCGGTGTTGGTATTGACGGTATACCCATCTCGTGTTGTGAAAGCAACTAGACTTTCCATCGTCCCGGTGCTTGTCCACCCTATTTATAAATCTGGTGACAGAAACAGTGTCACTAATTACAGACCCATATCGGTACTTACGACTCACTCATACGATCTTAGATAAGTTATTAACATTAGATTAACAAAATTCCTTACAAAATGTAACATTCTACTAGCTGACGCTGTATTGGAACTAACAGATACTATTATTAATAATATTGACAATAAAATAAAAAAACACTGGCTATCTTTTTAGATCTAACTAAAGCATTCGACACTGTCTCTGTCCAAATACTACTTTCGAAGCTACAAGATGTTGGTGTACGCGGCACTGCGCAGGATATCATCTGACAGGTCGTGGGCAGTATGTAAAAATTGATAATTGCTAAGCAGAAAGGATATGGTTACCTTTGGGGTACTACATGGGAGCGTGCTTGGGCCGAGTTAGATCTTTCTAATTTTTATGAATGAGCTGTGTCGCTTATCTCTCGCTAACTGCAAGATAGTAACTTACGCAGACGATACGGCTCTAATAATCAGGGCAGCGTGCTTGGGCCGAGCCTCTTCCTAATTTATATAAGTGAGCTGTGTCGCTTATCACTAACTGTAAAATAGTAACTTCATGTCTCAAGCAATAGGTACTCCGTAAGCATACCCAGCTGAATTATGAACCAGTTAGATCTAATAGACGTCGTTGATCGAGTTTGTAATGTTAAGCCTCGTACAACCGCAGCAGCACGTCGCCATTTTACCTACATGAGCTCATAAATATATAATAGAATAGATAAAAATATCTATTCTGTCACCAGAAATAAATGCAGGAACAACTCGACATTTTACTAAAATCACTTACGATGCAACAGAACAACTTGTACGTGGAAATTTAACGTAGCTGAAAACACACACGACACACGCCCTCACCCTCTCTTACTCAACATTAGGTACTTACACACACGCATTTTGCGTCGCAAAATGTATTATTATATTATGTTCTTTTAATATTTGTTAAAATACCTTTGTTGTGTATTATTCTTGGAACAACCTACCTTCTCACTAGAGTCGGGCGTTATTACTGCGCCACAGTTTTAACTATTGCATCTACCATCGTTTAACATTGTTTGTCTTTAAATGTATTGGTTTTTCGTTCCCAATAAACGATTATTATGATACAATTATTCATAATCTTCCTGCATGGCCCTGTGGTTTTTCTGCTTGATTTTCTAATTGGTTGTTTAATGGCTCGGCTATTTTATTTGTAAGATTGTTTATTACCTAGATATTTAGCACCAGTCCGGATTCTAGGCATTTTTGTTACAATTTTTCCGTTTAATATTGAATTATTATTATTATACGTGAGTAGATTGTGGCTTAATGCACCAACAGCATCCTGTCTATGGTAGCAAGCAGGCTAGATTGTGCGTTTGTGAACCACTGCTGCAGAGTATCGGCTGGGCCTGTCACCTTGCAGCAGTGATGTCACATATTATTTGTGTTAATGTTTTGCTAACATAGTTTGTAAGTATTTTGTTACTAACACGTTGAGGCTTATTACTTGAATTAAATGAATTATTATTATTGCTAATTCCGTAAGGTTCGTGCGTGGTTGGCATATAGTTTAATCCGGTTTCCAGAAATTTGCTGGCAAATCTTATAATTATGGCAACCACTTTTCACTCAAAGTATGAGATTTTACGACAAGCTTTATTATAGGTACTTCCTCGAACCAGGGGAAATCCTATCAACACATAAATATCAATGAAGAAATCAGCTTCACTTATAATAAACACCTCGCGTTTCTTATCAAAGCACCCTTGAAATATCGTTATCAATGTTGTCGCTTCTGATATTTTAATCTATTGACAGTTTTAATCTAATTACTGGTTACACTATCATTGATTCAAAGAAATTTTCTTTTATATATGGCTGTCGTCGTTTTGTCTACTGCTGGTCTTTTAATGGCGGTTATCTTGCAATTACAGCTGGATTCAAACTATGGCAGCTCGGACCAGGAGGCGTGTCGCTGTGCAGTAACAAATTCACGTGTCAGCGGGGGTGAGGGGTGCGGTACTGCGCAGCGAGTAGCGACACTTATGAACCTATTATTTGCCTATATTATTTAACAAAATTGTACCTTTTTGAGACAAATAAATGAACATACATGAACTTACGCCTTCTTCCCATGGGGGTAGGCAGAAACTATAGAACGCCACCTGCTACGCTCCTTACATACTCCTTTTGCTTCGTTTACGTTCATACATCTGGGTTATACACGCACGCCGGTTGCGAGAACTATGCACCTGACCTTTTTTCAAGAACATCATAACTGAGGTCTCTATATGTCTTTCTGGGGCGTCCCCTCCTGGCATTTCCACTCACATCTGCCTTGTAAATACCTTTTGTTAGTCGCCTTTCATTCATCCTCTCAATACGACCAAACCATCTAAGCATACTCTTTTCAATTTTTGTCACTACATCTTCCTTTAAACCGCATTTGCCTTATCACATCATTTAAAAAAACACAAACAAATAAATGAAGTATTGTTATTATAATGAGACAGCGACAGTAAATGGTCGTAAGAGTTATTAGGTATTGCATAGGTATCGATTACTACACATTTTTGATTGCTCTTGGTTCCGTAAATTTTGATACTAAGGAAAGACTCATAGGCCGCGTCCTATTTAAAAACGATCGTGGCGCAAATTACGCGATCGTCGCATTCATAGTTCCTTTTTTTCGGTGAACATGAATGCGTGGTCACGCCGACAGAGGGCGTTTTCCGGTACTCCGAACAAAAAGTGACATGTGAGCGCAACGATCGCTTTTAAATATGACGCGATAGGCTTTTTAATTGCTTCAAAAAACCCACATTGGTTCATCCTCTGTATTGATGTTTGAGTAGGAACGATAACTTGGTAGGTATTAATTAAATTAATTAAATGGAACCAAATACTAATACTCTTGCAGTTACATTACTTAGGGTAGGGTAATTCTGCGAAAGAATGAATTATTTTTTATTAAATAAGTACCTTAATTAAGACACCTTTTTATGGTCAAGATAAAATTACAATCTATGAGACAATATTAACAATATATCAAAAATCATGCTTGTATCATGCACACTACGATACTACAACTAATCTACAATTATAAAATTATCTAGCTTTTTTTACTAAACCAGCTAAAGCTATTTACAATTTGAATACTTTTTATAGCATTACATTAAGTGTAAAGTTTTGGAACAAATGATTAAAAAAAAATTAGTAAACAAAAAAACAACATTTCCAATTAGTAAAATTATAAAAACAACAAAAAAAGTTTGAAAAAAAAACCTGCTTACAGTGATTCAAAAAAGGTCATCTGATCTATGGGGTTGGTACTGGAGGTGGGGAAAATAAAAAAAACACAATTAGTGCACAAAACGAAAAGAAATAAAAAATAGGACATGTAGTTATTTACTGGGGTTCTGTCGTAGTTTGTGTAATACTAACACCGTAAGGGACCCAAAAAAAAGCAAAAGCAAGTAAATCTGTGAAGCTTTAATTAGGTACCTACATAAGTGTTGCTGATTAAAATAACCCAAAATAAATATAATTAGCTTCTTATAAAATAAATTAAGATCATACCTAGATCGCATATTTGTTTTCATTAAATTTATCCAAGTCAATTAGATCATTAATTACAAGTTCATAAAAACGGCTTCGCCCTTTGTTTTCTAAACAAAAAATATTGTCAAAGATCATTGTTTATGAAAACAATACCTACACGCAAATGGGTTTCGGTAAACCAATTAATTACTTTTTGATTGCAATTCAAATATTGCGGAATTAGTCTTTATTTAGCGAAGTCTGCTGACTCACAGGTTTTACTTTTGGTTTTTACAAACTAAAAATAAAAAGTTCTATAGGTAAATACTGTTTCATTTCCCAATGAACATTAACAACATTAAGTAGCGCAACCTGTAACATGTTCAGCAACGCGCTGCAACTATCAATTGCAACGCAACCCGTAACAGATACAGTAACAGTTAACATGAACTAACCTGCGCGCGGCCCAGAAGAATCCAGCCGAGTCTACCGGCTCAAGTAGTCGAGGTGTGGACGAACCGAAAGCGAACGCTGGCCGGGGAGCGGAGCGAGCGGCGCGCTGTCGCTCCAGCCGCTCCGTCCGATCGCGTTCTCGTTGCAGCAACGCCTCGCGGCGCGATATTGATGCTTCCCATATCGCACGCTTGCGTTCTTCAACCTGCAACAAGGGGAATATACCTAGGCTTTAAATTTTATTCACATGTTTTCAAAGTGGAAACATGCCCAATCCAAGCAAGGAGTCACGGGAAGTTTGCGAGACGAGTTGAACAAAACCAACAAACAATCGCTCACATTGGCCCTGGACCGAAAAAGCTGGGAGTCATCCCACTCTTAAGCAAAGCCTCCTCGGCTTTGCTTAAGAGTGGGATGATACAGGACAGGCTGACAGTGTAGTATTTTATCTCACAAAGCGACGCGCGCTTTACTTGTGGTCACCAAGTGTACAAACACGCTGTGAATGTTGCGTGAAGAGGAGCAGCGTCAGCACATAACACGCACACGCATACGCACAGACACTTCCGATTTTGCCGTTGTCTCGGACAGTATCGAGAGCTCCTGCGCTTACACACACATGCACAGCATTTTTGTACACTTGGTAACCACAAGTTAAGCGCGCGTCGCTTCGTGAGATAAAAATACTGTAACTAGTAACACTTTCATTTTATTTTTTGGGTTTTTCAAGCTGAATTGATTTAATATCCAACCAGAACCATTTAGTACCTACCGAAACATATCTTTTGGAAAACTACCAAACACAATCAAGGTGCCTAGAGTTAGATATTTACAAAAAGGAGTGGCCGATAAACACCCAATAAATTGCTTTTAATGTTCAGTTTAATCGATTTTACAACACGAAACGTTTCGATTACATTTATTTACGAGATAAACATTCGATTAGGAAATCGAAAATGGCTGTATCAGCTTTTTTGGGTGCAACTGTCTGGTTTCGCAGTAACGCGGAATATTCTGGAGTTTTGGGCGTCTAAGCCATACATATTGCAAAGATTAGCCACTTTAGGTTTGCGACCGCCCGCCGCTTGATAAATAAGTGTCTATTTACCAGGAACTATTTCAAGACCACGAGTAATCTCGCCAGATCCCATGATGTTCTTTACAAATGGCATTAATATTGCGTCCGTCTTATATATTGGTCTGTTCAGTAGCTACAAACTATGTTTTAGTTGCAAAACTTAAACTTAGGGGCTCGTGGCTTAAAAATAACAGCCGCACAGATTGAGCTATACGCTTTGATATACGCTTGCCGCGGTCGGTACCTGGATGGGTGACCATCCATTAGATAACGAGACCCTTCCGTGCCTCGGAAAGCATGTTAAGCCATTGGTCTCCGCTGTCATTCGTAGATCTTTGTCAGTCGTTTTGGTCGTCAGAAGGCCAATAGTCTGACAACCAGTCTTACCAAGGGGTATCGTGTTACTCGGTAACTGGGTTGTGGAGGTCAGAGTCGCCAAGTAAAATACTAGTATTCAGCTACATCCAGTCAGACTAGAAGCCGACCGCAACATAATTGAGAAAAGGCTAGGTAGATTAACCTTCTTAATCTGGATACTAATGATTGATAATAATGACGAAGACAGGGATCACTGCGAAAATCGTCGCTCCAATGTAGAGCAATTACGCTTTGAAGAACTATCTGATCGGTATTTTTATAACGTAATATTATGCTTATTATTCCAGGGTATAAAGGGTCTTTCCTCAACTATATTATAGAGTAGCAGAGGTAGACCAGTGGTAACGGACCCGACATACGAGTTGATCAATCATCACTGCTCTCAAAACGCTGAAGGAAAAGATTGTGAGGAAACCGGCATGTCCTACAACCAAAAAATCAAAGACATGTGACATCTACCAACCCGCACTGGGCCCGCGTGGTAGAATACAACCCACTTCCTCTCGAAGAGAGGCCTGTGTCCCAGCAGTGGGAACATTATAGACTAATTATAGGTATGTCTCAACTGTTTGTTTAATTTACTCTGCAATCATTCACAATATTATGTCGATGCCCGGTCTAACATTCCAGCCTATACAAAAGCAATGGACAATGCATCCAGTCTAGATCCCACCTCACACATTTCATCGAGACTCTCTGCTGCATGAATCATTCCTTACGACGCGCGTACGAATGTAGATTATGATTAAGCTCCACTGAGGTTGCAACCACGCGTCTCTTTCAATGAACGCTTGTCGAAAACAACGTGCTCTTTTCGTTTAAGTTCTTATTACCCTTACCCAACCCTTTTTTTTTCTTTGGGTGGGAAATCATCAAATAACTTCTCCCGCTCTGGGCGGAGCGGGAGTGTGTGTCAGACTCTTACCGACAAACCCCACCCGTATTCCTTCCTGTTGCCTGTGTTGCCAGGGGCCTCGGTGACCATTTAGTACCTTCCCGCGACCTCGCGAATGTAGGGGTCCACTAGGGCCGATGCCTGCCGAGTTCGCGGGAAAGTCCGAAAGGGATAGCGTGGTCTCTGGCAACACACAGGCAACGGAAGGAACACGAGTGTGTTTTAGTCAGTAAGAGTCTGACACGCCCTGCCGCTCCGCCCAGAGAGGAGACGTTATTAAAATTTCCCATCCAAAAAAAAGGCAGGCGCTTTACTTTGTGTAAATAATTTCAACACCACTGCTCTCAAAACGGTGAAGGAAAAAGCGTGAGGAAACCGGCATGTCCTAGAACCAAAAATTCGAAGACATGTGACATCTACCAACCCGCACTGGGCCCGCGTGGTGGATTACGGCCTGCTTCCTCTCACTGAGAGGCCCAACAGTGCCCGTGTCGCAGCAGTGGGAACATTATAGGCCGATCATGGGATCACGGGGTCCAAAATTTGGCATTCATACTCATAACAACGATATTTGCGCCAACAATTCTAAAATGTACGAGTTCTTTCAAATGAAGTAAAATTCAATGGCAACATTGTGAACAAATTGACTGTGAATTATTACGTGCAATATAGACTTCGTACTGCAACTATTGTCCTAGTCGTATACTTGTCATTACTATATTATTAGAATTGGAAAGACAATACACTTCTAGACTCTAATTAGTAAAAGAATATTCACATACAATTTGGCATGAAAACGGAAAATATTAAAACAAATCTATATGCTCCATAACCTTGCTCACTAATATGCACAAAGACATCAAGGTTGACCAAGGTCGAACAATATTGAAGATCAAGGTTCTATACATAATGTTTGAATCTTTGAAGTTTTTTATTCGCTAAAAGACGCGAGATCCCCACGATGAACAATCATATACTTTCTGGAGTCCACAGTTATTTCGTTTAGAATCTGGTTGTTAGAGCAAAATATTCCTTAAGCTATCAGTTCAAGGTTAGCATAAGCATAGCATAATTAGCCTATAATGTTCCCACTGCTGGGACACAGGCCTCCTCTGTGAGAGGGAGTTCAAGGCTATTATTGAGCATAAGATGCTCATTAGTATTCGCAAGTCATCGCCTCAATTGCTTTAATGTTTAATCAATCTCCATACATTAATTAAGGATGCTAAGAGCATTCTAAAGGGTACTTCAAAGACTGTTGGGACTAGGGTTGCCAGGTCTTAAAACCGAAAAGCCGGACAGACCAGCCAGTTTAGCCGGACATTTGGGTAAAAACGCCGGACACCATTATTTTTTTAATCTTACTAGGACTATACACGATTTTTTTTTAATAGTAATACTAGTTTTTTTTATCATTTACCATGAAATCTTCTTAAATTCTAATGAAACAACAATTAAATTGAATGAATCTGTCTTCTTTAAACCGGTTAGTCTTTTTTAATTCGGAAACCAACACAAGTAAAAAAAAAAAAAAAATTTTAAAAAGCCTAACAAAAGCCGGACAGGCCTTACACAGTCTAATTGGGCCGCACACGCAACCAAAAAGCCTGACTGCGTCTGGCTTTATCCGGAAGCCTGGCAATGATGTTTTTAATATAAATTCTTTATGAGATCAGAGCAGCGACATGCGTTTCTATTGTGAATCAACAAGATAGCAGGAAATACAGCACAACATTTGAAAGCAATCTTAAAACTACCAGTGTCTCTAAGTAGCGCCAAGTGCCAAGGCGTTAGATTTCCATTTAAGAGCACTTCATTCACAATTTCGTGAGAAAATGATCAGTCAATATATATAATTTCTATTTTCAGAAATGAAAATACGAGTAAAATATTCTATAAACAATCAATCAATACTAAACGCATGCCATTAGTTTTTCTCGCTTACGTAAATGATAACGTAGTTGTACTCTGATCTGCTTCAAAATAACTAGACTCACGCACTTCAATATTAACTAGACTGTCAACTTTGCAGACGTCAATTTTGCAGAAATTGCTTTAATTCAATTGCTCATCAAAGTATGCGATCACTTGCTTGAAATAGGGCACGTCATCTGGTAGGCGAAACCATATGCCAAGGTGCCACGTTTTATATAATATCTAGTCTGAGAAAGCGCTTGCAGCTGAAGAGCCATCTCCAATAAACTGTGATCTCATAAGTAGACACAGTTCTCGATTTTAACGCACAATATAAATTTCGTAATCAAAATCCCAACTGGTACGAATAAATCCTCAGTGAATCACTTAACAAAAACCGCCCGAGAGCCTGATAAGGAAATAGCGCGCGTAAGCCGATATCTCCGTTCAGCTTGACCGGACGCAATCGCTGATCCAGCACCGGCGGCTCAGCAAACAATATAAGATTATAAACACGCCATAGAATCATCAAGACAGACTGAACAAGTCGTCGGAATAAACTGATCAGACAGACATTAAAAATGATTCTGGAGACGATTCCAGGATCATAGAAGCAAGAAGTAATAACAAAGAAAAGTAAGGAGTCCTTCAGGGTCTAATCTTAGGTTGCACAGACACCGAAAGTCGAAAAGACACCACATCAATTATTTTTATCGAGAGATCCCGCATTATCAATGAATAAAATAATGTCGGCATAATTAACATAACTAAATTCAAAACGCTCTTCCGCCTACAGACGAGGCATTGTAAGATATTGCAGGTAATCTCCACGCATGACAGTCGACGGGCGTGGATAGATGACCTTAGCACGTTATTAACACACAGGTGAATGCCCCCACCTCTGCCGCATAATCCATTATTCCAAGATTAATGGCAGAGGATGAGTTGGCCTTGGCCCTATTCGTTACCAGGACCCGACAAAGGCTGTATCCGAGCGGCAATACAACAAGGTACGAAATACAAGTAATTTTTAAATGGATGTCTCCGAGATTCGGAACAACAGGAAGTATGCATCATTGCTTGTTCGGATCGCTTGGCACGCCACGAGCGACGCTTAAACAACATTATTAATGCAAAATATTCACGGCATCTTTTTATCACATGTTTTGAATATACTGAATACGGGTAACGAATGTTCGTGAGATATATGGAACAATGAGACGAAATATGTCGGAATATAACGACCGACATGCAAGGTATGGGATCGTAAATGCTTTATTAAATATTTTTGTCAGTGGAATTTTAGGTGGTCTATTTTTACACTTCCACATTTTTGCGCATATTAAGTATATGTCGTTTCAATAACATCACTAATGATTACATCGTTCAACAGCTTTCTTCCAAAACATCAAGGTAATTAGCATCTCCTAATTCAAGGTCATTATCAGACACATGGTAAACTTCACGTTATTTTAGCACATCGACCTAATTTGCCAACGATGTCAGTGTTATGTCTTCATCACTAAAATCTTCTAAACACGGCGTGTTTAGTGACATTTTTTGTCACTAAGCACGCCGTGTTTAGAAGATTTTTCTATTTACGTAGCACGCTACTACAATGTTTTTAATTCCCCTAAGGACTAAGTGTTCTACCCACAGTTGCCAAAGACAGTATCAGGTTCCATGTGATGGGTTGGGACTTGAGTTAGGGGTGCTTAACATTATCTGAGGAATTTGAGAATTTACAAACATCACAATTTTATTACTATCTTGAAAAGTTAGTTTTGGACCTAAATCTCACGACCAGTAGACCAACGGATAGATTATATCTTTTTTGGGCAAACTATTTTCGGCAAAGGATCGTTATAAAATATCGTGCCACGAAAGTATCAACCACTTACTATTAAGAAGAGAGGCAGGAAGTCCGACTTCCATTTGATGTTCATTGAAAAATGCGCCGTGATTCAGTTGGATTGCGCTTGTGCTTAAAAAAATCATTAAATCTTGTACGGTATATTTATAGATCAAACTGTTAGTGTTGATTTAATTCTGCTTTTTATGAGTTCCGAGAGGTTTTCCGTGGTAGATATTAATTGTTAGCTATAGAATTTTTATCTATTTTCGGACATTACACTCGCGGATTTTTAAACAAAACGAGATTTATCTTATTTGCTCAGAGTTGGTATGCGACGTTTAATGTTTGTTTAACGGGTGCCGTCACAACAAACAAACCTTTGGTATTTTTACGGGGATCTCGATGTTGATATTAATACCTCATAATAGTGGAAGTTAGTAGGTATATCTTCAGAAAACTGTTTTAATCCTTTTAGATTTTACGTGCACCTGTATATATTTTCGCAAGTGAGGCGGATAGTGTAATTGGTTTATTACCATCAGAATTGTCAATAATATTCGGAATTTAGATAGCGCCTGCCAAATCTCTTTTTTATCAGACCATTCCTTATCGTGGCATGTAATACCGTCACGTATGCAACGTAGGTGTGCGAAAATACACCTGTGTTATCCATATGGGGGGTTAGACGAATGAGAATGCTTGAACATAGGCCTCCAAATAGACGGTTCCAATTACCCCTCCATAGGGTCGCTGTCAGTTTTTTCTATCGCTAAATGTTATTAGTTTATTACTAAATTACTGCGGTAAACGATTCTGCTCAGCTGCAAGAGTAGTCTAGTAATTTATATAGGTAGGTACTACAAAACATTCACAAAACCCACGGCCAAAGTGCCACCCCATTTCACTGTCTCACACGCCCAGGAATGCAAGCACAAAATTAAAGCCCAAGCACAATAAACACAGACAGTTATGACGACAGCCAAACATTCTAAAAACGGAAGCAAGCGCGTAATATCAACAAAACGTCTGCACGATATACGTTTAGACTATGGCGTACATCGAATCGTAGTGCGATACGTGAATATGAATACCAGGCTACGCCCACAAGGGTTGAACGACTGCAATAAAGTGTTGGCTGGATGGAGTCAAGCACACTAGGTTTCAAGAAGGCGGCGTTTCCCAGCGCAGCGTCCTATGACGTCAGTCTTTTCCCATTAGTGTTGGCTACTCTTTTTATAACAACGTGGAATGTCTGGATAACTTTCTCCACAAGCAAACTTGGCGTTTGTTGATCTTTGTCTATTTCATTTCCTTTTTCATTAAGACTTCCTAGAATTCTCGCGTCATGAGCCCAAATTGGGGCACGTCAGTCCTTTTCATACAATCGCCAGTTAGGCCTTTTCATACAATATGAAATTTCTCCGCCAACTGTATTTGGGTTAGCGTCATAACTTATTTCTTGAGTTGACTTTATCTGTAAGGTGTCGTGCCAACTTGTGCCGTGAAACAACTGATAACTACCCAATATTTGGTTTTTTTAATTTTGGACGTTGAAGCAACGTCATACACTACTACTTTTTGGATTACTGTAATATGAAAGCAAATTTGTAGTGATAGTGTAACTTGGTTTTCTTCTATTATTTCAAGAGAAGCTTTTTCGTCCTTTTTGCGTAGGTTGTTCGTCTTTGCATGGTCATTATTGTTTGCCTACATTCATTAATCACGTCAGTTTTTATTGCAGTTGTTTTAATGTTTCCCATGTTTTGGTTGAGTCGGCTCTCCAATTTGGAAGAAAAAACCCACGCCCATGTTAAGGCTACCGATGAAAACCAACTCTAGAATGTTTTGTAAATTCCTCATCAGCTAAATCTACGTTAAACATGACTTACTTTATTAAATGTTTGACTAAATCTTACATGGTAAATTCATAAAAGAGTGCAAGCAAGATCTAATGAATTAAAACGACCTGAACATTCTACGTAAACCAAATAATTTTCGTTTGCGAATTTCTTCAAGCAACCTTGAGTCACTTTCTTTTATCTCGGTCTAAATTTCATCTTATCTGGTTTGCGTTGAACCAATACAATTAGATGTTCCTTACAAAGACGGCTGCATCATGGCTATGCATTCAAAATGGGTTTTAAAACATTTGCATTACAAAATCTTTGCTCACATTTTATAATTCTATTAGTACCTAGCAAATTAATGAACCGGATTTCTCTTGTGAAATGCATTTGAAGTTTTTATTAAATGCTTTTACTGTACTTTCCATGTTGATCAGCATTTCTATTTCTAATGGACTAGATAACTGTTTGTTCTTTTTTATTTTGCTTACCGGGGGTTTGAAGTCTTCCGTTTTCTGTTTAGTCCAGTGCATCTTTGTTACTTATTTTGCTTGATTTAAAGCTTTCTTTTTCAATTGGCCTGTAATCATTCACTGTGTCACTTAAGTAGCATTGAACATGCTACCTCACGCCATTGTCTTCTATCTAGCGTTCATTCACTTAGTCTGTTAGGTTTATTCACTTTATATTCCACCGTATAATTATTGAAGTATACACAAACACACTTGAAATATACCACAACACAGGGAATACACGTCAATTTCATAAGATAAAACCTCCGCTGTACCAATAAACACAGAGTCAATATCAGAACAGAACAATATAGCACTTCCTACTTCAAATTTACATCTATAGTCCCGGTAGCGAAACTTCTCTATATATATAAACCAACAATAGAAACATTGCTACAGCTTCTGCGGTATTTTATATCGTCATTGTATCGACGTAGTCAATCGGAAAGCCGGCTTAGCGGCTCAGACGCGCCACTTTAAAGCCACACTGCGACCACAGAGCAAAACTTGTCCACTAGCAGAACTGAATATTCAAGTGTACTTACTGTCGTATGATTTACCTGCAAAGAGATTGAACATAATCAAGTAAATGAAAAAAAAAAAGAGATTGAAGACAGTTTTGTATTGAGTTCAGCTATTTTCTGGGTTTGGGCAGGGGATACCAGAATAAGGTAGTGTTGTTTCTGGTAGGATTTGTAGATAACAAATAGGCAATTCCATTTCCTACCTACTCCTGAAGATTTATTACACTAGGGGGTACTATTACAATCTGTTTATTTCTATCACCTCGTTTATCTCTACTTGATACTACAGTTAGAAGGAGTTTCAATGAAGACTACAGAAAAGTGACCATTTTATTTTATCCTATCATAAAAATTGGAACACCTTCGGGATTATCCACAAACAATATCTCAATATACAGTGTCCCGTCTGTGTCTAACTATTCCGTTATTCGAGAAGTCCTGAAGGAAGTGGCCTCCCTATTTTTATCTACTCCTTGTCGCATGGTGTAGAGTTAATTTTAAATTATTTTTTATGCGTGCCGGGTGTATTTTCGTAGGGCTCCTACCTATGAATGTTTGACTTTAAGTAGTTCGAAGTAAATTGGATGTTGTATTTAGAGTTTAAGCGTTAAATGGAATTTAAAAGCGGCGTGTGGGGTCTTCAGATAATAATGGATTGGACGTGAGATAGAATTTACAATCATTTTATTGATATAATATATATCTTGTTATTAAGTCGAAATGTGAACATTGCTTGCAAGATCAGGAGGTCAAGTGATGATATTAAGACGGGGTCACTAATTTAGCAGTCAATGGTTGAAGGTAATACGAACAGCAGAATGATCGATGACTGAAAGGTTACGTAAAAAGTAGTGAAGGCATAATTTGATGTTTGTTTGATGGATCGATGTCGATGCAGTTACTTTGGGAGCCAGTTCACTGGGCAATATTGAAATCGATCACGGTCAAATTATTTACTGACTCTAGCGTAACTGTGATTAATTTAGAGAGCAGTAGGCTTATGACGCACTTATAATAAGACAGTATGCCACGGAATGGAGTTGTCCGACTCAGTATCGATTCGACAAAAGGTAATATAGGTACCATTGAGCAAATTTTCTTCTACAGTATCGACTGAAATTATAACGTCCAAGAGTGATCCGCGTAGAGGAACTTTGTTTAGAGCCTAGAGTTTTTTGAATAAGACCGCTCTAGCTGGACCATCACTGTCTTATAGTCTATGGTAGATTAATCTCACTGTTATCTATCGAGCTAGTTTCCTCGTTGATTTTCTATAGGTTGAGAAATTAATGTCAATCGTCCTTAATCGTAATAAAATGTAAGTGACAATTACGTTCCTGTTAAAACCAACTTACGGTGGTATTAACAAATTATATTACTCAATGTAATGGATGGGAAACAAACAAATGACGCTCTTAAAAAAGGTAAACATTGGTCGAGTATAAACTGAAAAGTAAGGTGTTTAGTATTTTAGATTGCATTTATTATATTGCAAGTCCGTTATCGGGGTCTTTAGTTTGTTTTTATAATGTTGTCATCATGGTGATATGAATATGATGTACAACTTATCACTACTTTATGATACATTTTGTCCTTTACAAAATATTTCCATAAATAAATGTAATTTATCTCCAGTTTATGATTAAATTTGTCCTTTACAAAATACTTCCAAAAATAAACCTAGCATTTCACTATAAGTCACGTCGGTTGCCATTTACCTTGAAACTCATCAATCAGTAATGTTTTCGGTCAATTATCGGAACAAAACTAACCTAATACATAAAATTCCACTAACAGAAACAGATCTCATCAACAAAACATCATACCATGCGCACACGCATAGTACTCGACTCGTAACTCGCACGAGGTGGCGCATGACCTCATTGACAATATAATGCTTATGTAACGCTGACCTGGTCACCTGATGTACTATTGTGTGCTCAGATAAACGTGTTCAGATCAATACGATATGGCCAATTTAGTGGGAAATCGTGATTTTGTGGGGTAAATGACGTTACGTTAATTCGTGTCACTGTAGAAAAACCTGACTGGACCAAAATCTGATTCGAACCTGGTAGGATCCAGGTAGCTGATAAGGTAGTTAAAAGGGTTGTTTTAGATATTACTGCAGCAGGCTTAGCACGAGAACCGTAGAGAAGCGAGGGAGTAGATAAAAATTAAGTTCCCGTGTAGACAGTTGACAGTTTTCTACGGAGAAACGTAGACAAGCGATTTCTATTCCACAGTAGAGTAGAAATAGTAAGCGTCATGCTAAGCCTGCATGCAGGGCAACATTATAATAAACCTATAAGATAAAACTAAAGACCTTGCATTTGTGACGAAAAAATATTCATCAACCAAGAGCCCGATTGATTCCATGGAACGCTTAACATTTGCAGACCTACTAGAGCTAGAAGAACAGTTAAAATTACAGTCATAATAACAAAGTTTCGGATGTCGCGTTTAGCGAATTCCTCCAAGCGTGGTGATTATAACGTTGTCCCCCAGGGATCATTAACTGCAACGATTAATGGGGAAGGCCCATCCATGTTCAGCAGTGCACATCTTGTCATTACAACTAACGCAAGTTTAGTTACTTCAGAAAAAACAAAACTTTGGTATATATGGTTATTTTTAGGTTTTTGTTGGAATGAACGCTTCTGCCTCACTTGTAGCACATACAAGTAGGCAAAACTAATTCCCTTTACTATGCGAAATTTGGCTACAAAACTAACAAGAAAAAAAAAAGTCGTACGCAAATGTACTAATCGTACGCATAATACTTCGGATGCACAGTTGGCAGTTGCAGATACATATCAGAATAACACGGTCGATAAACATGCGATACGACTGTTTGATAAGACAACACCATACACTAACCATAAGGTTTTCTAGCAATTAAATAGATATATGTGAAATTGTAACGAGTCAGCTTTGATGGATTGAGTTATGTTAGCGGAAAGCGGATAATCTCTTAAAGAACTTAATCTTATTAGTATTAACGCACCTTTTGACACTGGCTAAGTGAGTAAAGTCGGTAAGACGTATAAATCCTCCAAGGCGACAGGAATGAGGTTAAGATGGTTTAAAAAAGAAGAAGGAGAAATAACTGAAGATCTCGGTGTAGGTGATGTAACAAAACTGAAGGGAGCCAAAGAAAATTAATGGAAATTGGTAGGGATGCTAGAATTGCTTGCTAGGTTACAAACAATAATTTAACTGAAACACAGTATAAGCCATAGGACATTGATTTTCGGAAAGGTCATACAAAACTACACGGTTTTAAGGATTACGGCTGACATTTTCCCTGTACATATTACTGAATAGTTAAAAGCATGACTAGTCCCATTCGGAAGAGCGGACTTTGGCAGTAAGCCAGAAACATGTCCGGATGCAAAAGAAACTAAGGTGACTACTGCATATCATTTAAATTAGTATATAAACAAAAATCTTGATATTGAATAACTTAAGCTGGAATGCTTTAATAATAGACCTGACCTCACAGACAGGTATAAAAAAAGCAATCATTTAGACAGGTCAAATAAAAAGAACCTTCATAACCGTACCGGCACTCGTGCGGTCTGGTTGTGTTTTTTGTCGCGGATCGAATCGCTATCCCACTGCGCGCATTGTTGTTTACGTACTGCCACGCGCTATAGGTGTGCGCCGGACCACCCGGCTCGCGGTCCTACCGTGTGCCTTACGTGATCGCGCCATGGCTAATAACGTAAGTGCTTCACCGCGCTGTGATACGCCCGTATTCAAGAATGATGTACAGAGTCTGTTAAATGATTCGTCGGACATGGATGCAGATGAAGATAGTAAAAATAAGGAGCTGTTAAGAGCAGAAAAACGAGAAAGAGAGGACAGTACTGAAGACGAAGAGGGTTGGACAGAAGTTAAGGGGAGTAAAAAAAAGATATGTCTCGGTAGCAAAAACTCTGTAAAAGAAGAAAAGTATGAGGTCTATGTGTCATCCAAGGAACGCCTTCCGAAACAGTTTGCGATGGCACGTATTTTAAAAGAAAATAACATAACAAAAATTAGCCAAGTTAAATATTTAAGTCCTTTTAAAATACGTTTTCAATTTGAATGTGACTCGGCTGCGCAGAACCTTATAATGTGCGAGAAACTTTTAGAGAAAGGATGGAGGTTCCAGAAGGCTATGCAGCTTTCTGTCTGCTATGGCCTAATCAAGGATGTAGATCTAGAATTTACAGATGAGGAGATTCTTCAAAATATTTCATGTCCGGCCCCCGCCAAGCTTTTATCATTCAAGAGGCTGGACCGTCGCAATAGGGATGAAGGTGGTTGGTGCCCCAGTGAAACCCTTCGACTTTGTTTTGACGGTGATCATCTACCGTCATCAGTACGTGTATGTGATATAAACATAAAAGTTTTACCTTTCATACACCAGGTATCCCAATGTTCCCAATGTTGGAAGTTAGGCCATACGCGAAAAATGTGCCCCTCGAAAAACATAGTTTGCCCGAAGTGTGGTGGGCATCATGAAAATTGCGACACTTTATTGTTTACCTGTGTCAACTGCAGTGGTAACCACATTGCTCTAAGTAAGATTTGTCCAGTGTATAAGAAGGAGAGAAGGCTAAGGGAGATTATGGCTGAGTTTGGTTGCACATACAGGAAAGCCCTAGAATGTTATGTTCCTCCCGAAAATTCTGGTCCCCCCGAAATTGTCGTTCTCCCTCAAGCTCCGGTAGCCGCAGAAAATCGTGTCTCTTCTACACCTTTTGCAGGCAACCTCCAAGCCTCTTTTCATCATAATTTTGCCGAAATTATCCACACTAAGGCTACTGTACACAAAGTGCAGACTACTACTACGGTTAGTGATGACCCTCCAAAACCTAAAGTACAGTCTCCGAAAAATAAAAACAACCCACAAAAAGAAGATTGGATGTTTTGGAATTCAGATGCAGACGATAAAGACTTTCATCATTCACCTGATCATGGAGAGGGTAACGACGAATGTCCATCTTTCAATGAGTTGTGGTCCAGGATAAAGGAAGTTATTTACCTCAAAAAGACTAGCTTAATTTTTAAGATAAGGTGTGTCTACCAATTGTGCCTAGAATGGTTAACCTTAGTGTCAGCGAGTTTTGTTTCAGAATGGCCGTGGATAAAAGCATTATTTAACTTTTTCATTCCTTGTAATGGCTAACAAATCAGTTAAATTAAACATCTTACAGTGGAATGCCCAAAGTATTAGGCCTAAGTTAGCATCGTTTCATGAAATTTTATGTCAGGATAAAGTACATATTGCTGCCCTTAGTGAGACGTGGCTCGAACCAAAAAGTAATTTTAAAGTTAGTGGATATGATGTTTATCGCGCGGACCGGGATGACTCATACGGCGGTGTAGCTATCATCGTACACAAATCTATTAAAGTGCAACAGAGGCGCGTCCACGTGAACAATAACGGTATCGAGGTAGTGTGCGTTCAATTATTTAACTGTGATCCGTTCGTAAATATTGTTTCTGTCTATTGTCCAACTAGAATCGTTACCACTCAGCAGGATTGGGACAGCTTGTTATCATTATGGCCATCTAAAACTTTAATTCTAGGTGATTTTAATGCCCATCACGTCAGTTGGTCTTATAAAACTGACCACAGAGGCAGTCTTATTCACGACTCGCTTATGGACAGCAACTTTTTTTACTTGAACGACGGGGCACATACGCGAATTCGTTTAGTTGACAACAACTTGCAACAGACTTCTCCAGATGTATCGCTAGTTTCTACAGATATTGCGCTTAACTTTAATTGGACCATTTTAAATGAAAATCTTGGCAGTGACCATTTAATGATTAAAATCTCAACGTTGTGTACTTCATACCTGCCTTCAGTTATTAAAAGGAATTTTGGCAAAGCAGATTGGACTTCATATAAAAAATATCTGGAACAAAGACTTTGTCATTTGTGTTTACCGTTTGACCTTCAAAAAGCTTATGATTTATTTTTGGATATTTTGAATGACGCTGCTAATAAATTCATCCCGATGTTTAAATTTAACCAAAACCCTTCTTCCGATTTTACTCCAAAGCCGTACTGGACTTCAGAACTGTCACACGCTGTGGCTCATCGTAGGCTAGCATTAGCCAAATTTAGGCGTAATCCCACTCCCAAAAATCTTGATATTCTCAATAGTAGGATAAATACATCGCAGAAGTTAATCCGGCAGGCTAGGGCAGTGAACTGGCAAAATATTTGTTCTACAGTCGATCACACTACATCGTCTAGTGAAATGTGGCGCAAAATGAGATGGCTGAAAGGTTACCGTTCACCTAGACATTTTGTGGACGCCCAAAGTGCCATCAATCTTTTGAATTCTTTAACACCAGATTATGTTTCCCCATCAACCCCTACGGTTCACCATAGTAACCCTATTTTAGAGTGTGAGATCTCTATTCAGGAGCTTGATAAATGTATCAAATCTAAGGATACATCTCCTGGATGCGATGATATATCTTATTCTATGATTAAGAATTTACCTGATGTGGGTAAATCTATTTTACTAACGTTATATAATAACTTCTTTGATCTCAGTTTTGTTCCCTCTCAGTGGCGCGACATATGTATCGTACCTATTCCAAAACCTGGTCGTGATTCTAGTAACGTTTCTTCACTCCGACCTATTTCCTTGTTGTCGTGCATATGCAAAATTTTCCATTACGTTTTATTTCGAAGATTGGAATGGTTTTTGGAAAAACGTAACATATTTTCTGCGAACACAGTAGGTTTCCGAAGAGGTAGGTCGTGTTTAGATGGTTTAAGTTGCTTAATCTCCGCAATTCAAACTGGTTTTTCCGAGGGTTGTTCTACTATGGGTTGCTTTTTAGATATAAATAATGCGTATAATAATGTAAATAATACTGTTTTAATAAATGTTTTGGATAGTTTTAAAGTGGGGTCACGCATCTGTAGATATTTATGGAATTTTCTTCATAGAAGAGTACTCAAAATAAGATCTGGTAATGACTTTATTAGCAGATATTCGGGTAGTGGTTTGGCTCAGGGTGATCCGTTATCTCCACTATTATTTAATATAATTACGTCAGATATTTGTAAACGTTTGCAGAACAATATATGCATATCCCAATATGCGGATGATTTCGCTATATACGTGCAGTGTTCTTCTGTTGGTGAGGGCGAATGCAAGATTCAGGCTGCTCTTGATCTAATCAACAGCATGTTAACGCACGTAGGTTTAGACATTTCTCCCGCTAAAAGTAAAATTTGTTTGTTTAGTAGAGGTTTTCGTAGGCCGATTATAGATGTCCGTTTAAACGGTACTTTGTTAGAGTTAGTAGATCATGTTAAATATTTGGGATTGTGGCTAGATAGGGGTCTTCGATGGAAGAAACATATAAACGAGGTTCGTGAGCGAGTACTTAAACTGATTAATATTTTTAGGGTTTTGGTAGGACCCGGGTGGGGTGTTCATCCTAACCACTTAAGACGGTTATATATTTCAATTATTCGTAGTCGTATCGACTTTGGTAGCTTTTTACTGGACAATAGCGCCAACACACATTTAACCAAACTGGATAGATTACAAAACATCTGCCTGCGGTTGATAGGTGGGTTTATCAAAAGCACTCCGATTCACGTGATGGAATCTGAATTGATATTGCCTCCTCTTTTTATTCGCCGCCGATATTTAGCTGGTAAATTTTACTTAAAATCTAAGTGTTACGACTTTCCTTTAATAGGCATATTGGAAAAGCTTCATGATCTTTGTAGAAATAATCCTTATTGGAGAAATAAGAAAGAACCACTATTAGTTGTGTCTCACAATGCCCTAAAACAAAAACATATGTACTGCAGTAGTAAAATTGGCATGTTCTCCATGGATACTTGGGTCAGCAATATGGACTTATCACGTATTGTAAAGCCTAGTTTGGATTCGGTTGATAAACCTAAGCATTGTTATGATATACATAATTTAAAATCAATATGTTGTAAGTCTCTAAATGCACAATATTCTGGCTTTTACTGTGTTTATACGGACGGTTCTAAACATGAAAACTACTGTGGCGCAGCCTTTTTTGATTCGCAAGTTGGTACCTTTTTCAAATTCCGTATTTTATCAAAAATTTCAATAATGCATTTGGAGTTGATCGCTATCGCTGAAGCTTTGGCTTATATACAATCTTTGGATGGCGACAGGTTTGTCATTTTCACTGACTCAAAAAGTGCTCTTCTTCATCTCATGAGATGTACGAGCACTTCACCTTTCAGGGGGCTTCCACTGGCGTATAGTATCATAAGAACCATCACTGAATTTATTGCCAAACATAAAACAGTTGTGTTGCAATGGATTCCTTCTCACGTTGGACTGGATGGTAATGAGATGGTTGATCGTTTGGCAAATGAAGCTGCGTCTGATGGGGAATTGTATGCTTGTCCTCCGTGGCATACTGAACTATTACCCCTTGTTAGAGACAGATGTATTCGATCTTGGTCAGAATATTTTGATCAAAGATCTTTGACGAAGGGCATTTGGTACAAGACGATTCAACCATCTCTTCCACGTATGCTTTGGTTTAGCGAGGGCAGAATGAATAGGCAAGAAGTTGTGATGGCTTTGAGACTCCGATCCGGCCACGTTCCTCTTAATAGTTTTGGTTTTATGATGCGCAAAGTTGATTCACCTAATTGTGCTGTTTGTGGAGTTATAGAAGATGTGCATCACATCTTGACCGAATGTAGTCGTATTGGAGTCCAAAGACGTGAAGCTTTTGACAATAGTTTTAATGTAGGCTTCTATAATAGTGTTCTGGCCTCACCATTGTCAGATGAGGCCAGATCACTTTATCATATTATTACTATGGGTACAAGGTTGCGGGTAGGCTAGTTTGTTATACTTATTGTATTCAATAATCGGGGTGACATATTCTGTATAGAAAAAACCCTGTAAACAAATAAAGATTTAAAAAAAAAAAAAAAAAAAAAAAAAGAACCTTGGAATTCCACGAATAATTTACCTCAACATTCGACAGCAAAAACATGCACAATATTGGAAAATGTCCTCCAATCCTTCTATGTAGGACAATTTACACGATCGTTAAATAAACGATAAAATCATAATCTGTTATCTGTTAATAATCAATATTCTGTTGCTCATGTTAAAACAATCAACGGCGTGCGTGGGAATGCGTGACGTCATCTAAGCAAGGACGAGTTATGTAAGGATGACGTAGATGTAAGTAAAACCATTCAGCATTGCTGATGCGGAGCTCACGAATTTGAAGAGAATGTGCAATTGCAATATCAAAGGTATCTCTTCGTACACATAAACCCTTATTGAGCCAAAGATGAATAGAGAATTGTTCTGCCTTGCCAACTTCTATAATCCTATAGGATTTACGCCGACGGACCTACGCAACCGCAAGAGCAACGCAAACTATACATGACTTATACCCGGGTCTCCGTATGGTGCCTCATCAATTGCATCCTTCCTAGTGAATAAAGTCAGTAAGGATAAAAAACAGGAAATAGGGTCCTAAGACTTTGTGTTCTTGACACAGCTTGGTATCACGAAACAGGAAGATTACACCCTAATGACCGCAGCGAGAGTAATTCTGTCTGACCTGAATATTTCTTCACAGACTAAATATTTGTGCATGTAAAAATATCAGCTTTTACAAATCTAGAGAGAATTTTACGAATGCCTTTATAATGCTAGCTTATTAAAAAACGCGCAAAATGACTTCAAAGTAGCTCATAAATGAACATTCAATCCCTAGAGGTTGATAAAAGTCGCTAATCAAGCCGCACCGGCAGTTAGAAGTATGCTAATTGCAGTACGTAGTAAAGTTCTAAGGCACCACTCTCACTAAGCAGTCTGACGCGTTTGCTAATGCCACGGTTGCAACCTGTCTGTCTCATAATCTCATTCAATGCAAAGTACGTCATTCAGCGTACGTCAAGTTGTCGACTGACTTCTGAAGGCCATTTAAGGCTCGAAAATCTAACTCCATTTAGATAGCTTCTTCGAAAAGGAACGGCATGCGTACCTGAATAACTTTTTCTTGCTCATATCATTCCTGCCTTTAACAACTTAGAACGGAATCCGATAAATCTTGGTCTAATCAGGTCTAATCAATTCGACAGCCGACGCCCGACAGTTCCAGCCAATTGGACATGTCAGAAGCACGGCGGTTTATTGACCGCAGACTAAAAGCCCAGTCCGTTATCACCCTTATTGATTGCACAGACTACCCGCAATCGATATTGCAGAACTTCTGTTAATATGTGAAGAGAAGACTGTGTGAATGGCCATATTGGGAGTAGGCTTTAAGATTGATGATCTAGGAATATCATTTACTCTCGCTAGAGAAAGCTGCGGTGTTGTGGGAAAAACGGCTACTAATTAAGGTATTAAAAGGTCAATTATTTTGCTTAGCAGCTTCTGAGCACGTCACATTACTTGTAAGATAAGATGGATTTAATATTAGAAACTCCTACAAAGGATAGAATTGATTTATGTTCAAAAACAAGTAGTCATGGCTATTTTCGCCGGACAAACTCAGACTTTAACATTTTTTGTCAATTTCCATTTTTTTTTGTTTTTTTACGAACACGATTAAGAACCAATTACAATAATTAAAGGCAGAGACGCATACACATAGAAAAGAAAATATAAAATTCCGGTAAAAACATAAAACAATAAAAGTTAACAATACTTTTATGAATCTCTCTCTAACAGTTCTTCTGACATGCCAATAAAATCTTCGTCCATTCATCCGCAAACAGCTCGTTTATTGGATAAGAATTAAAAAAAAAAGAAATTAGATCATATAGTGCGGCCAGAGTACGAGGTACTGGGTACTTAGCACGCGTAAGTATTTTCCAACAATCAAAGCTGATTATAAACAACTTGAAATCTAGCAAGAGATCGATTCAAGTCTCAGAGCATTACTAGCATTTAAATAGCAATGCTCTCATTGAGTGTTTCCTAACTCTCATCTGACGTCACTACTATACTATAAAACGAAAATAGCCCATCAACTAGGGCTACGACAGATTGTTTTAATCCGAACTTTTGAACTATTGTGGTTGACCTGCTCTCAACAGAAGTCTAGCGGAAGAGGTTAACGTCGGTTTAATATTTAGTGCACACTGCATTGTGCTAAGAATAAGTCATTTTGCTGAGCCAAAGGATTGAGGGATTCCGGGAGGTTGAATCTACCTAATATTACAATAGCGGCCCGACGTTTTTAAAGTGTTGTCCAAATGTGGTTACTTCTTCTTCATCCGAGTCAATGGTTCCAATCAATCCGTGATAATTCGGTCTTAAGACCTTAAGCAGGTTTTGTTTATTCATGTATGAGCTCACTGGACAATGCTACATATTCAATGAAAGCTTGCCAAAGGCTGTATAAGGTCAAATAAAATCGATATAGAAAATGGACTCTGAGTGGAGCCAAAATACACATTCGGCTCTACAATATCTAATAAAAAATACATATCCAATATCTTTATGTTCAAAGAAAATATTCGATAAAAAGAGAAAATATTCGCCCCTATTGAAGATAGATGCCTAAGATTTGTTTTCGAATTATACCAGCCATATATATCTTTGGCATAAATTTTACATTTATGCCAGCTTAGGAATTATTTATGTTCGTCATACGAGGTCAAACGGTAATTGCTCTGTAGAAAATCAGTGGGTACATAACATACGTCATTCATGTACAGTAGACCGCACGTCAATGACCTTGAGCTGGGCTAGCGTAGTACGGAGTTTCAATAGAATAAGAGGCCACCTTATACTGGTTTTGTTACCACTGACGTGCGGCCTATTGTAAGTAGGTACTGTGAATGGTGGTTTGACACCAGTCCTGTTTCGAAAAGGTCCCTCTTTTTCAAAAAAGGTACGGGAGTTGCGACGTAGTATTACTCAACTACTGAAGCAGTTTGCAATCCATTTGTAATCCAGAGTAGCATTGATGGGAACTAGCCCATCAATGCTACTGGTTTCTGAATCTAGCCTATCCCATTATCAGCTACTTACATTGTTTTTGTCATCTATCTTAATCACTTTCATGTATTATTTATTTTCTTCACCCCTAGGTCTAGCACAATGAGTTTCAATTCTAGTAACTCTAAAAAGAAAAACTCCTATCCGAGATAAACGTACAGCTTAACCCTTGTCTACTAAATCTTGTTTATAGTCAGACAAGTAAAAGTAAGGAAAAAACGGTGGGCCTTCAAAGCCTTCCCAAGAAAATAAGTGAGGCAGAACAACACAAGGTCACTGAAAATACAAAAAGACCTCTAATAGAAGAAATATAAAAACCAGATGCGACTGTTGGCAGCTAAGTTAGGTACTAACAAAACTAAGCTGAAATGTATTGGCAGCGTTGTGAAAGTTCCCCTTTTGTTTGCAATGCTTTTTATGACCAAGTATTTTGCCAAAATGTTGTTCGGCGAAATGAGAAACGAAAGAGATTAGTTGCATTGGTTTGCATAGAGGCGAAAGTTTTGAAGATTGAAAACAAGCTACTGCGGTCATCAACAAGATAGCGGCAACTCTGAGTAGTGAAACGACATCTGGTTGTCAAGTAATAAGGATGAATTTTAGAATGTGGACCAATCAGTATACTAAGAAGAGCAGTATTTAAGAGGATTATTAAGGAAACGCGCCAGATATCCATTTGTTTGAAATTACTCAAGCTCCAGCTTACAAAGATACTTCCAGTCCTCAGGATTTGAGCGTGAAATCGAGACATTCGTAGTCATTCCAAGAATTTTGTCGACTGCGGTAAACCCTACATCAAATGCCTTTCAGAGAAATTGCGCCCTTGAACTGTTTTCTCGACCAAAACGCGAGAAACCCCAGATCTTTGGAGAGATTACTTACAGAAATCCGTTCACCGAGAAATTAACACGGCAATGTGTACATAAAACTAGAAACACGAACGCATACGTTTCATACGTAACCGTCTATTATGTGAACCTTGAACTCATAACGGACAAATGAACTATGTTTAATGAGAACAAGAATAGCGCATCCGAAAACCATAATGTAAATAACATAATATATTTAGCACACACCATGTTATTTTCCTTAAAACAGAGTAAAGTATATGTTTACCGTTAAGGTAATTTCGAACAGTTTTAGTACTAGCCTATCAAAGACTAGTACTTGACTGTACATAGTTTCAGTAATTGACTCTTGAGAATTTAGAGGTCAGCTAATTTGTAGCTACGGCGATTTGTCTGCGTATTGATTACCAACATTCGTTTTCTACATTGGACTCTGGCAATGACAAGTTTTTGGGCCATTTTGATGTGCATCATTGTTACTTTGGTATGGGGCTTTTTACCAGAATGCGCAACGCAAACGAGGGTAATGTTTATCAGCCTATGTATGTATGTATTGCTATATCTAATATAAACAATCACATACAATCGGAGGCATCTTATATTTAACAATTATTAAGACCTATTATTGCCTCCGACTACATGAAATTGTTTATGTAGATTTAGAAATAGGTCATCTTGTTTCCATCTTTTTGAAAGTTTACTTCTTACGCAGTCAGGATTTTTGTTTTTTTAAATTACTTTTTTGACTTCGTGTAGGACGATGACACGCGATGCGAGTCTTAAAATGAATCATTGTTTTCGAATTCTCCGTTTTCGTAGCAAAATGCATCTGTCAATGCTCTGCTACTGCTGAACACAGGCAAAGCAAGCAAGATTTAACTGACAACACTAAGATATTTCTTCCTTTCCGCACCGTTGCGTCTGATTTTAATCCCTCATCAGCATAACAGCAAATTACAAACTGTAACATTTATAACGACAACAACGTTTTTGTTTTCTAAGTTAATTTCTTATTTTCACCGTCGTATGTTACCGTAACCATTATTTTGCTCGCACAGTGAAAGTAGGAGCTCGGGTTCAATTACCGGCTTGTCCAAGACATGATTTGTAAAAATTGTAAAATACATGTTTTAGTGAAAATATTTCGCTTCAAGAGTTTCGCTTTACACTTCGGTTTAAGTGGCTAAGTGGTCTTGAAAGTTGATGTTATTGAGTTTTATCAAAACACTGCTGTCATCATTTCAGTATCGTTTCTTTGGATTGAGTGCCAGCAAAGAAAGATGTTGGACAAAGTAAGCGTAGAGCATGAGTCCAAGTTTTATCATTATCCTCTTGCCCTGATACTCATTTATTTGGGGTTAGCACAGATATATCTTCTTCCTCCAAACATCTGTCTATCAGCTGCCATCTCAGTGTTCATTCCCAATTCTAATCATGTCACCTTTCACACACATCATCCATCTTTTCTTTGATTTTCCTTCTTTATAATGCAACACTGTCCATGAAGTTTTCATAGAAGTTTTTCTACTAGTGTTGCGTCATGTCTGCGGGAGCCTTTAGTTTGATCCAAGTTTGTCTAGAAGAAAACGTTTTCCAAGATAACCCGAATGAGTTGTTTATTCGACCCTTACAAATGATGTTATTCAAAGGGCGTGCCTGTCGTCATTTATCAGAGAGATTTAGGCTCCTACAATGTCTTTTGTGTTTGTCCCTTAAACCATTAGAAATCCATTTACAAATTATGTCTTGTATTTAAAGGGTCGATCGAATCGAAGTTCGAAAGGGTTACCGAGGCCCCTGGCAACACAGGCAACGGAAGGAATACGGGTGGATTTTAGTCAGTAAGAGTCTGACACACCCTCCCGCTCCGCCCAGAGCGGGAGAAGTTATTTGATAATTTCCCAAACAGAAAAAAAAAACTCTGTCATTTGTAGATCTTTGAGTCGTTACAGATAGTCAGATGCCCGAAAGTGTGACAACCAGTCTTCACTAACTGGGTTCCCAGTAACTGGGTTATGGAGGTCAGACAGGCAGTCGCTCCATGTAAAATACTGGTATTCAGTTGCATCGGTATACACTGGAAGCCAACCCCAACATAGAAAAATGCTAAACAGTTTGATTTAAAGGACCCTATTCTGCATAATATTATTTTCCTTTTTTTCTAACACTAAGATAATTAGGCCCTTGAGCCACAGGCACAGTAATACGTCACAGATTAAAGTCGTTATTCTATTTCATTTGCTTTAATTTATATCACTTCCGTGTTTTCTATCGTTAATTTAATAAAACCAGATAAAATAGCCGCCATTTATTATTTAAAAACGCAAAGAAACGTTTTTATGACTTGGCAGTATAAAGTGCCCAAGGCGAATGACACATGTTGAAAATTAAAAAAAAAAACTTTTAAATAGTTGAGGGGCGGGAATTTGCTATTTTCTTCTTGAATTTTGCTACATTTTTGAATAGTGAAAAGTGATTGAACTAAAATAATGGAATATTCACGACGAAGAAATTACACTCTCGCCTAACACGCTAATGGAGCAGAATGCGAAAAACGTGGTTGAAGAAATATTACCACCGAAATCCAAGCAACTTTAGGTCAACGCGTACGACAATTTCATGCGTTGGAGATCAAACAAACAAGTAAATACTGTTATATACTTTATGCCTGTTTCATTTTCTTGCTATCGAAGTGAAAAGCAGAGTGTAAACTCGGGCATAAACGAGCCATTTGACCCCTCGACTTAACTATCCACGGATATAAACGTCTCGGGGTAAAATGGATTCTTTCATGCACTAGTTGTACAATCTACTATTATAGGACATGACTAGTTACCTACCAATAATATTACATGAATTACAGCACCTCGGTATATTTTCTTTAGAAAACTGAAGCAATATTATGTTTCCAATTTACTCTACAGTTATGTATTGCTTATTATAGTTCAATTTCGAATTAATAAGTTCTCAGTACTAAAAAAATTTTTTGCATGCAATGAGATTTTAAGCTTGAGCTTGATAATACTTTGAACGAGTATCAATGAGGACTATTTTGAAGATAGATATAATATAGCTTGCTGGTCATCATCATCAGATGATGATGATGATTTATATCAGGTAAGCTATTTACCACTCTACTTAGTAAGACAAAGTAAATGGGTAAAGTTTTGTCAACAATTTGATTACTGTTAAATGCAATCTGCTTATTAATTGTTAAGTGGAGATAGTTTTGTCAAAAGGAGTAATGTTGTATTGATGTGTGTTAGCGGAGATATTACAACTTTGAAGACTGTTGAGCCGAGAATAATAAACGTTACATAGCAATTGTTTTGGGCATTATTCCTGTCATTGTCGCACTGCTGTCAAAATTCATAGAGAACATAGCCGAAGAACGTGCTAAGTTCCGTTTATTAATCTCGGCCTTGGTGTATAAGACCCTATTTCTTACCTGTACCCGCCTCTCATCATCTTTAGCGCGTTGTTCTGCCTGTCTCCGGCGTCTATCTTCGTCTCTCTTCTCTCGCTGCGCTTGCGCCGCGGCGGCGTGTGCGCGTAGCTCGTCCAGACGTTTCCTCTGTTCTGCCTCGCGTCTCTCACGGGCTAGTCGTGCTCGGTCTAGGGCTTCTTGCGACGCTGTTGGAGACAAATAAGAGAAGTTAGATTTGAGTGTTTATTTTACAATATTTTCTGTACCTAAAGAAAAGCTTTCGGGATCAAGAGACAAACTTGGAATTTCAACACAAACAGTGAAGTCTTTCACGTCTTATGGTTGGTCTTCTCCTTCTTAGCACGGGCTATATACGAGAATACCTCATGCTCAGAGCCCTGATATGTTATATAAAATATATTTTCGTTATGTGAACTTAAAAGGTAGAACAAAGTATCTAACGTCAACTATAGGAGTACATAAGTTCGTATGATATTCAAGTACGTCTTAAACGACAAAACCAATAGAAAACCCAATACCGCGGAACTTTTGCTGAATGTAAGTAAAGGTTTTGTATTTTGTTACCATCAAATACCTATTTTATTTCTTCTTTCCTTAGTATTCGAACTCAGGCACGTTGACTTACTTAACTACCTTCAAAAAGATTTTGGACTCACAAAACTAAGTCTTACAAATTTGAGAGCTTGTTGTTTCTATAAATATTTTAACGAATCTCGTTAAAAACTTGGCCCTAAGCTCCTTAAAATCTTAGCCTTCTCAATCTGGCTGACAAACGCAACATAAGTTATTTATGAACAAAGTGAACTGAAATTAATTTTGCTGTGGCTTCCTATGACACAGAGTTGGGCGTTTGTTTTTAGAAGCTTTCAGACCTATTATGAAAACTCTTATGAACCTACGCAAGTAGATTTTATGATCGGTTATGAAATATTCAAGTATGATAATAAACCTTCACAGACTCGATCAATAAATATGGTGTCGTAAATATGGCACAGTTTAGGCAAGTTTATGTAAACTTGAAAGCCTTTTCATGCCAAGAAATGGCTTAGGTATCTACAAGATGCCATTTTCAAGCTACTAGATACGAAAACCAATCCTAATCCTAACACATTTACATTTTGCTGGCTTATGCTTTACTAGGACTTTTTTCAATTCTGTTGCAATATTCCATTAGCAACGGATTCATTTTATAGCTGAAACTTCATTCAAACGTGGTCAGATCCAGGTGATTGCATAATTTAAAACCTACGTATCGAAGACTTCGAAACTTTCGTTTTTATAATTCTTGTGGGATAAACAAAGAAGTCCATTAACACCACAGTCCGACTAATTTGCAGATACATTCTATCCGCCTAATCGTCCCTTTCTCCCAAGTATGAGTAAAGACTCAATTCGATGCAGTCCACTTCTAAAGATCTCGCTTATAGCCCGTAAAGTATGGTCTACGTGCTTATTCGTGCTGAGCATGTTAGAGAAAGTTTCTTCCATTTGATTATAGTTTATAACATATGAATATGAAGAGAGAGCAATTGTTTTCGGAAGGTAAGATTCAATTAAGTAACTGTGCTATGTCATTATCAAGATACCGATGAGAACGGAGTTTCAATGCTTGATCGCAATGACTTCTTGAACCAGTTATATCAAGTAGTTGATATAGATTCTACTAAGAAACATGACCCGTCAAAGATGCTACCTGATTAAAGTCACGTCACCTCAAGCGATCGAATGCTAATAAAATATAAGTGGTTAATTGACAGCTCGGGTTAAGGCAACGTTGTTGAAGTGTCGGGTGTTAAGTGGGTGATATCTCTTGAGCGCATCCATCACGAGCTTAAGATACAATCGGCTATATGGGCAACATGCTAACGCACGCAAGCTCGTCTAGACAATCGAACCGAGAAAGGCCGTTTAAGAGTTGTCGAGACGACATGCAATAATGGTACGATGTCATATTCATGTCAGTTGTCAATTTTAAACAGAAAATCTTGAAGCTAGAATAAGTAGCACGAAGAACTAGGGACTATGTAGGCATATTTTTTGTCAATTCTATAATTAATGGCGGACTATTGGAGAAGATTTCCGAATTGCAATGAATAAGAAACGAAAACCACGGGGCGATTCAAGAACATGAGACAAAATAAAAATCAGTCTCGGAAAAAGGCTGAGAACTCCTTAAGACCTTTGCCTAAAAGTGGACCTATTGACCTTAATGAATTTAAAGGACAAAGATGAGCGACAGCTGTGAGGACATTAGGCCTGTAATGATGATAGTCTTCGTGACAAACACCTAGCTGGACTGATAGCCCAGATCATTCAATTACCAGTTTCCTTAATTTAACTCTCATTTGCGTGGGACTTCAGCGTTAAGATAAATTCTATTCCTCTTTACGGATTGCGGAACAGTAGATCAACGAATTATTATATATGACGTTCATAAGTTACTGATCATTAACTTCTGTTATAGAGTTTCCTCTTATGGAATAATTTAGTGCAGTTTACATACGTTTTTATTCTATCGGTAATTTGAAAACGACTTGTTGCTCGAATTCAGACAGCCATTAGAAGTTTGTCAATGGCAGCCCAACATCTGGGGTTATGGACTTTTGTGGCTTTCAAACTTCAGAAGATCTTTCATCTACGTCCAGCGCGAGGCTGGTCTTTATTTTTTGTTTTTTTTTCTTTTTGAGTGGGAAATCATCAAATAACTTCTCCCGCTCTGGGCGGAGCGGGAGAAGTTATTTGAGGGTGTGTCAGACTCTTACTGACTAAAACCCACCCGTATTCCTTCTTGTTGCCTGTGTTGCCAGGGGCCTCGGTGACCCTTTAGTGCCTTCCTTCCTTAGTGCCGGCAGGCATCGGCCCAAGTGGACCCCTACATTTGGGCTGACGACATCTCTTTGAGGCGCGCGTGGAATACAACGTGCCGTCGACCCGGCCCTAGTCCTTACCAGACGGTGAGCTACCCATTGTTCACCGTCCGCAAGCCCGCGCCTACGGTGGCCGGAAATCTGCCCGGGATTCCCGACGCCCAGGGCGTCTCCTGCGGCGGCTAGGCTTTTATCTACGTCCATTGCGAGGCTGGTCTGTGTTTGCATTTAAGTATATGAAATGTAAAAAGAACATTAGCAGTGAGTGTTAATTATGGATGTCTTATTGGAATTATGAAATAATTTCTATTCAGAGTCATTGCGACAACTCTGAATTATAATTACTATAAATAACTTGCTAATTGATAATTGAAAATAGAAATGAAGGTTTCAAAGAACAGGACAAGATAGGTGGCGCCATTTGCATTAGTTATGATTCAGTGAGACCGACTACAGCAAGAATGTGCAAAAATAGACTACAAGAAGGCTCTATGAGGATAGAATGCGATTTATTAGCATTAATACAACTAGTAATACAGCTTTTCTATTATTAGGAGTTCCATTGACATTCTCCGAAGACGTTTTCGTCGAATTATTAGGTACATCAAGTTATGCCACTTAATTAAAAATACTCGGGCATTGAGATAAAGAAATTAATGAAATTGAGCAGGAAAGAAACGGCTCGCGTAAACGAAAGAATGCTGGTGCCGTCTATTGTAATGGGAAGAGACGGGATACGAATGGTGATATAAATAACAAAAAAAGGCAATGACAGCTAATAAAAGGTCAGAGGAAGTTCTCCTTGATGTTGAAAAACTAAATAGAAGAATTCTAGAAAGGTGGAACACGTACCTAGTTTATAAAGATTCACAGAACTCAAAGGAGCCAGGATTTGTTTTCTTTTAGTTAGGAAAATTGGTCGTACATCATCATTTCCTCAGCCAGAGACGTCTGTAGTTCTAGTTGAAAAGTTCAGAAAAGTAGGACTTGTCGAAAAAAGCTAAACGGCTCATTAAATTAAGCTTAACGTGATTCATTGCGAAGTTAACTTTAATTGAGATATCTGCAAACGACGACGACGGTAATTTTGGATTATTTGTTATTAGGGAGGGATAATTAGTGAAGACAATAAGCTAGCAAAAAAACCAGTAGCTAAAGAAACTAGACAAATCACCAAGATGAAATAAATCCAAACTTCGATAAAACAAGGTAAGCTACACATCTCGTACATACACATACAGGAAATTAAAAACAGGCCTCCTTACACACAGGTTTTCTTACAATGCTACTATGAATGGAAGTTTATTCACGTATGAACTGTAAGGCGACAGAGTTCCATTTCAAAAGGATTTCAGTCGTGCAAAGGCTCTTGATAAAGAAGCCACGCTGTGAAAGGACTGCTTAAGAAGGAAACTGGGCACTTGCCCTATATTGCTTAAATTACCAATTTAGTTTTCAAGACAATTGTTGTATTTCTAAGACGGGTAATACCCCAATTGTCTGCCCCAAATTCATGCCAGGTTATTGCACCCAATTATCGACTACACGAATTACATAATCAATTCGATGTCCCACTGACATATCAAACGTAACACATACCAAACCCTTAAACCGTTGACTTGACCCAATTAATTCAAAATGCGTACTAGTGCGTACAAGTCACGCAAACGAATGTAGAGTAATCAATAATATAGTGAATGAGTGTTTGAATCAATTGAATGCAGAATCAATATCTAAAGTTAGTAAATACTGCGACGTCATTCGAAAGGAATGCAGTGGTCTAGCACTTGCTAGCTCGGTATGTAGCCGCAATCGGACTCTGGTCAGATATTAGAACAGCTTCTGGTATTGGGAACTTGAAGCGGTTAGATAATATAACTACTACCGAAATAACTAACATCACAACGACTTAATGCTCGGTTATGAATTCTAGGAACGTGCTGCTTCGATGATCTGATTACTTATGTGTAGTAATCCCCGTTTCGATGTTTTTTCTATAGCACGAAGATTTTTGATTCATCGATTACTTCAAAGATTCAAATAAAATTCCAAAGAGCATCATAGCAAGTTATCAATAGTATTCCTAGTATTTAACTTATGTAACTTAATTAATCTAATGTAATCCCTACAAGAGGAAAACACTCCAAACCTTTCAAGAACGACTCTCACGCGAACATACTTTTAATATTGATTTCCAAAATATAATATTTGTCAAACATCACGAACAGCCCCATAACACTTCCGGTATGCGTGATGCCAGATCGTAATGCTAAAGGAACGGGTACTCCATACTAATATTATAAATTCGAAAGTAACTTGTCTGTCTGTATGTTATCTCTTCACGCCTAAACTCCTGAACGGATTTCGATAAAATTTGGCAAGGAGATGGATGGCATCCTGGGAAGAACATAGGCTACTTTTTGTCTCAAAAATAGTGATATAGGGGATGAAAGTTTGTATGGGAAACGGATATGCAAATTCAAATGTAGGGATACAAGAGGGGATGATTTTAAAATTCACATAGGATATCATATTTAAAATTGTGTACCTCTTTTTAAGAAATTTAAGGGATCAGAAATATAGCCGCCAATACAGTCATTCATAATCCGTATCTTGAGGTAACATGTATTTCATTAAAATCAGTCTACTCGATCAAAAGTTATTACAATTTAAGTCATAAAATAAATTGGCTAACGTGTATGTAGTGTGTACGACAAGAACTAGACCGACATAATTTTAACTTGCGATTGTTATATTAAAAAATAAATTATTGTAGCAAGTGCTTAATAGGCACTCTTTGCCTAGAATGAATCGTGTTCGTGACAACATAGTTCGTTTGTACTAAAGGTTTTCAGAAAAAGCACTTGCTGGTGTCACGTAAGCGGTGCTTCACGAGCAGATTCGAGACCTAAATAAAATATTGCGTGATCAAGCTGCAAAGTATTTGAAGAAGTAAAAGACATTCATGAAGAAGTAGATAAAACGATATATTTAAACTAAAAAATGTCGATATCCGACCAGACCGCGGTAATCTTCGTAGGATGTGTCCCGCCGAAGAAAAAAGCAACATAATATAAGTACAACTTTAAAACATATACCACGGTTATCGTAGGGAGCCTTAGGTTACAACACAATTTACTTCTATAAATCCATCCCATCCATAATATTCATATTAACATTATAAGAGAGCGCCTCAAAGAGATGTCAGCATAAGTGTGGGGGTACGCTAGGGCCGATGCCTGCCGGGGTCGCGAGAAAGTCCGAAAGGGACATGGGTGGCTTTTAGTCAGTAAGAGTCTGACACACCCTCCTGCTCTGCCCAGAGTGGGATAAGTTATTAGATAATTGCGCAACCAAAAAAAAAAAAACATTGCTAGTGATCACAGCAACCAGAAAATAAAGCAAATGTCAAAAATTATAATCATATTTTATTTTACAATACCTTGTGAGAAGTTCAATCGAAGTCATATGCGAAAGATTATCTTTTTGCGCCATAACGGCTGAACGGATTTGGATGAAAGGCATACAGATAGACCATGACCTGGGTTATGAATTTATGATATAGGATACATAGGATCCCTTTTTTTACCGGTATTACGTTGCCGTGGGATAATTTCCGACATCCACGCGGGCAAAACCTCGGACAAAAGCTAGTATTATATAAATACGAGAACACCAAGGTTTCTCTAGAGCACTCCATTCGATCCACTTTTACTGAATAACAATAATAGGTATAATGGCTAGTTTTTGTCCACAGGCGGCTGTGGTAATATCTAGACTCGCAATGCTCATAAAAAGTGTAAAGATATTGCTCATGACAACAAATTAGATTCTGAGTACCAATCTCCTTAGAAGACTTATCAACGAAATGGTCGAGTCCAAACCGACTGAGGTCAACGTATCGTATCAAACTACTTGAAACTTGAGTTATTGCTTGTTAATTGACAGATATAATTGGTCTCGAATTTCTAAACAAAATATGCGCAAACACCAAATTGGTTGTAGGCGTGACTGTTTCTAATTTAAAACAACGAGCGGTAGAACAGTTTCAATTAATTGAAATACGTAACATATTTGATTATAAACACTTAAAAAGTTACGTGATTAAATCTTAAATTCTCATCACTTGAACTTTAAACAATAACAAAATTCTCTCTAAATCCCAAAAAAGACATGACAGATGTTTTTCTAGATTACAAGATTAATATGGCGTTGTTGAGTGGGCGTATTTATGGAATCCGTGATGGACTTAGTCATAATGAGCTGATATCGGCTGACATCACATCTGATGCTGATAATAATGCTAGACTGTTAGCGAATAAAGTTCAGTGCGTGATTAGAAAGGTCGTAGGAGCCCTGATTCTGGCATGCCAATATGGATGGTGATCGTTGATAAATAGGCACATAAATGAACAGTTACCGTAAGTTTCCTAACTGTCAGTATCGTATTTGTGGCAGACAACAATAGATAATATTATAACCAAAGCGGACCCATTAATACTACTTTAGAAAGAGTTTCTACAAAGCTACAAGTTATTACAAAGAACATGTAAGCAGACATTGATCAAAGTATTCATCAACCAGCCATTTATAAGTTAGTAGCGATAATTCCTAAACCAGCCATTAATAATTTCAATAATATTATAGACGAAAGCATTTTGTTGGTTTCTAATTTCGCGCGTGGGTGTCAAACACACTACGTTAAGCTAAAAACACACTTAAAAACACAATACTCGGAATCGAACAATGTCTTTAACGCCGAAAATAGGACGACCTTTGGTATTTTGATGATAAAAATATTATATCTTTGGTATTTTGATGTTAAAAAATATTAAAATATTATATTATATCTAAACATTGGCGATATTTTGTCTTCAAAATTTCCGTCATTTTTGAGATTAATTAATTAAGTATGGAAGCGATTTAGCGTTCGGAAAGAGACTTATTAAATTAATTCAAAGAAACCTTAGTTCTAGAAATACTGATCCAGTTAAAACTTAATAAGTATCAAGTAGGTAAATACAAAGATGTTAGGAAACGCAATATTAAGAGGAAAATAAAACGTATTTCCACATTCATTAATGAAAAAACCAAGCGACGATTCCAAAGGGATGTTTCCCAAAACTTTTATGTAAGTTAATGAAAGAGCTTAGTGACAACAGTAAGACTAATATAATGGCAGGATTCAAGAAAACAGGAATATATCCGATTAATGAAGAAGAGGTTTTAAGCAGACTACCTGAAGTGCAAAACAATGAAAATAAATCTATAATAGAAAAATCCGTTCTAGATCTTCTAAAGGAGATGAGATATGGAACCATGAACATAACCGAACCAAAAAGGAAAAAGAAATTGGAAATAATACCTGGACGAAGCGTTGGTACTGAGAGTGAAGACTACATAGAAACAGAAGAAGAGGAAAGCCAACAGATAACAAAAAAGAGAAGACTACTGTCATCCAAAATAACACAAAACAACAAAGAAAATACTACAACGAATACTTACGATGGCAAAGAAAAGAATAAATATAAGGGAAAAGGTATAGGGAAAAAAACTAAAACACAAGATCAGAATATTGCTGAAAAGGAAAATATACAGAAAAACGATCAAGACACTGAAAAAATATTACTTAACACAATAAATGACTTTGATTTTATAGCAAACAATTCCATAGAAAGAATGCCTATTGTATTTGAAGACATGTTAGTATGTGGAAATGAAATTGTTATAAATAACATACAAACAAACGAGTTGCAGAATAATACCGGAATTGAAAGGATTGCTTTAAATGACATACAAATAAACGAGATGCAGAATGATACCGAAGAAGAAATGATTACTATAAATGACGTACAACTAAACGAGATGCAGTATAATACCGAAGAAGAAATGATTACTCTAAATGACATACAACTAAACGAGATGCAGAATGATACCGAAGAACAAATGATTGCTATAAATGACATACAACTAAACGAGATGCAGAATGATACCGGAGTAGAAATGACTTATAAACAAAATAATGCAACCGAAAAAAATAAAAGAAAACTGAAAATTATATCGAATGAAAAGGTATCAGATATTACTAAGATGAAAAAAGTTTCTTTGAATAAGTGCAAAAAAATAAGTAAAAATTCGCGTCTTAAAATTTTAAAAGATAAAATTGATAACATAAGTCGTCCTGGTCCAAGCGGTTTACAAACTCGGCGAACATCGTATTACAAAAGCGATAATGATATTCTGAAAGATTTAATGGACAGCGATGATGAATAATATAACTTTTTATCTAATAAATTATATCAATTTATCTGACTGATAACCGACTAACTTTTACGGACAGTTTTAGATAGTTGAGTTATTATAACTCAGTTACACTTTTTAACAATAGCACAGATATAGGCAGACGCTTAGCCACTACCTATCTAAAACTGTCCGTAAAAGTAAATCGGTTATCGCGAAGACCTATTCCTATCACTGGTTATTACCTAGTCTTAAATGTTGATTTTCAAAAAGTTTATTACTTTAAATGTTAACTACGTACCTACCTAATAATGAGACTGTTTCTTAGAATTATAACTTGTTTTTTGTGTAATTAATAAACGATGCAACTGATTGATCTCGTATCTGATAAGAATAAATGATTAAAAAAATCTCATTTTTTACTTAAATGTTTCATTTGGTTAGGTACCTAACGTTTAATACTTAAATACCTTCTTTACATAGGTACTTACGTTACCAACTTAGATAGGTGTCTTTGGAAACTTAAGCTTTGGAATTTGCCAACCCTAGCATTTTTTTCTATTCACCTCATATTTCGTGTCTATTGAACCCATGTGCAATAGAAACGACATATATTTTTGCATTTTGTGCTGTAATTAAAGCATAAATATCAATTTATATGACTGAAAACTGTTAAAAAAGCTAAGACATAGTGTAAGCATAATATAATGTTTTCTTGACTATTCAAAACATATAAAAATTAATTCAAAGTTCAAAACTGTGTCTATTCACCCCGTTTTACGGTATTACAGATACAATGATGCGAAGAAACTATGGACCTAAACTATCTCTATTTACGTTTCATTCACACTGTTGGCGGCTTAGATTTTGCAAAAAGCCTTCTTTATTTACAGGAACCGTAGAATTAATTTACCATCTCTAATCTTGCGTCGCATGCCCTGCCATCTGTGCACTTGAGGAACTTATGACTGCATCAGTGAGACAGTTCACGTAGCTGAATTTTGGACCAAACCTATTTGAACTTATTATCATCGGTATGCTAAGAACAAAATTAACTTAACTAACTCGGTTTTTACAGATTATTTTGAAATCACCAGACAAATCCTAGTAGCTTTGCTCTTTCTGAAACATTTGTACTTGTCAGAGAACGTCAAGGGTTCAATAATTCCGTTTAATTGGTCAAGGACAGCTAATGAGACACAATTTATTTTCTTTTGTTTGACTCCAAATCGGTGTCGCGCGGGGCTTAACAGGTTAAATTGACTGGTAAGGAAGTAACCATAACAAAACGATCTACAAATATTCCTTCCCAGCACGCTTCTGATATCAAATATCAGATCAATAGGTATAATGTTACCCTGTTTATCAAACACAATCTAAATAGAACTGATAAGCAAGATGAAAGGAATGTACTTGCGTAAGTGTACTAAGTATTTTTCGTTATAAAAAACAGAATATAAATGTAATGGCAAATATAGATTGGGTTATCTGATCTGAAGATTGGAGTGGCCAACGTGTGGGAAATCATGTAGGACAAACTTGTTTCGAAATAGTATAGTATAGTTTAGTATCGACGACTGGCTGTCTGGGCTGCTTGGAAAGAGGTTTCAGCGTTATGAAAAGAATTTTGGCTGATGTTATAGAGCTAAACGCTGATGGAAATAACGTATAAAGTCGCCGGGAAGGTCACTATTTTTTACGTTTTGAAGTTTTGAGGATTAAAACTCATCAAATCTTTGAAAGAAAGCCTTTTAAAACAAGAATTTTGACAGCAAGAAAGACGAGATTTGAAAGAGGCAGTTGTAGCTAAGCCTGACTCATCATTCTCCTGTCCTTATGCCAATTTATTAGGGGTCGTAGAAACATGTCTTTTTTTCATACTTCTTAATGTTATTAACAGTTGCCGGAAATAAATGAATTTTGAATATAGGGTTCACTTTCGAGGGAAAATTTTGAAAATAAAAAACAAAATAGTTTTGCAAACTGTATCGTGTGACATATAAAACGAAATGGCTTGTTATGAGAATTTCAAATATATATATATTTTTTTCTTTTAAATTAAGTAATTAGTCTTTTTTTTGTTTTGGGTGGGAAATCATCAAATAATTCTCCCGCTCTCGGCGGAGCGGGAGGGTATATCAGGCTTTTACTGACTAAAACCCACCCGTGTTCCTTCCGTTGCCTGTGTTGCCAGACCGAGGCCCGGTATCCCTTTTGGACTTTCCCGCGACCCCGGCAGGCATCGGCCCTAGTGGACCCCTATACTTGTGCTGACGACATCGCTTTGAGGCGCGCGTGGAACACAACGCGCCGGCGACCTGGGCCTGGTCCTTATCGGACGGCGAGCTAGCGGCGGATCGCTTCCACGAGGACACGGCGGTGCTCTGCCCAAGCCGGGCAGACCTCCACCGTATGCTCCACCGTGTAGTTTTTAAGTCTAAGTCTATCGTCTTAAAATAACATTGTGCGTATAAACTTGCATTTGCAGTTGTAATGTATGGGGGAACAAGGTTTTCAACTAGTGGTGTTGGTTCTTGGGTTAAAGTCATCCCCCAACTACGAAATACTTCATTATGCGTAGTCCGACAGGCACTTGGCTAGTTTTTTTGCTTTAACGGGGACGAACTTTAACTGTAACTAACTCTAACTCTTTAACTTTTTTTTTTGACGAAGTTTGGTTTCACTGTCTGTCTAGCCTTTACGAATAACTAATGCAGAAGGTTAGGGTTGCTAGCGTGTGGGTATTACAGAATGTATTATAATAAATTAAATCGATGAATGTTGTTGCACGTGGGACTGTCCCTGTATGTGATGTCATCAAAGTCAAACATACCTATTCAGCTAAGCATTTTATTTTCGGATTAATGTCATTAATGCCACGTTGGTGTAGTGGTCAAAAGGGTACCTACTGCTGAGTAAGTCCTGGGATCGATCCTCGGGTCGGGAAAAATGTTTTTGGATTTTCCATCTCGAATTTCTCAGTAGCAGCCTGGAGTCTGGATTAGTTAGCTCGGATGATGGCGATATGCTCAGCCCCTGTTACATGGGACTTAAACATAACTGGCGAAATGTGGGTGTACTAACATAGCTGAGCCTAACCGTTCGGGGATTACAGGCTTGATGTTATTTTATGTGTCATTAACGTCAAGAAATGTTTTCGTTCACTAGGTGATCACCACAGCTTCAACGCTTCTTTAGCAAATAGTAGCTTAGTTAAAACTCTCCGATATAACCGTGTCTAATTGTCCATGCTACATGTACATTATGTAATCCATGTCTAAACCAAAAGCAAAGAATAGAATACTCTTTATTATGTACACCATAAAAATAAAAAAAAAACAAAGCAAAAGCTTTAGAGTTGAGTTTAGAACATTTTTTTAGAAAGAGCAGTTATTTCAAACTACCGTTCTTCCTTTAGTTAAAAATAATAATCTACACAACAATCACGCAATCAAATGTAGCACGCCCTTTTGATACGAGATCCATCTATCTGCTGACCTCGACAAGTGTTGCTTAACCGTTACTAAACAACTCCTACACGCGGTTGCTGGAATGCAGCTGTAGCAAGCATTCTTTATTATTTAGGAATAAGCAGTACTTTAAGAGTTCAATGGAGGCCAGATGACGATTCAAGGATTTTGTAGGAGGCTGAGGACAGAGAAATCTAGGATCTTGGACACTCAGAGGAGAATAGAATATAATAGAATACTCTTTATTATGGACACCATCAAAATTACAAATACAAATGTTGAGATTTTACAAGAGGTGACACAATGGGCGGTCTTATCGCTAAAAGCGATCTTTTGTACACAACCTTTGGATGGATTAAAGGGGGAAGGAGAGACAATAATGCAGGTATTCAATGGTGTACCAGTTACATAAACAATAAATACATACATACATAAAGCAGACCTGTGTACTTTGAGTATGACTGTCTATGGAATTACTGCAGGCTTAGCATGACGCTTTCTATTTCTTCGAAGAATAGACACGGCTCTTTCTATACAAAGTGACATTTCGTTTCTTCTTTTTTGACATCCCACCGTAGAAATCCTTCTACATAAAAAAGGACCTAGACAAAGATCGTTAGAAACGAAAGACAAGATGACAGATTGTAGGATTTCTACGGTGCGATGTCAAAAATGGAGAAACGAAATGTCTCCTTGTGTAGAAAGAGCCGTGTCTGTTCTTCGAGGAAATACAAAGCAAAGCGTCATGCTAAGCCTGCTGGTGTCATAGACTTGAGACCTCTAGACAAAACTTTGTTGGTATGATCTTTACTGCCTGTGGGACATGGTGCGCACATAATTTTCAAATACAGTATAGCACTTTACTCATCACTTCGGGTTTTGTGAAGTCGACACTCGTTCACTTCACATCTACTCAGGGGTACAGAGTCCGAAATCAGAATTGATTTCTAACAGGCTTAGCATGACGCTTTACATTTCTTCTCTACTGTAGAATGAGGGGCTTGTGGCTAAGTAATAACAGCCGCACGGGTCGATCGATCAGGTTAAGCTACGCTTGCTGCGGTTGGTTCGTGGATGGGTGACCATCTTTACATACCAAGATACCCTCCGTGCCTCGGAAAGCACGTTAAGCCGTTGGTCCAGGATATTATTTGTAGATCTTTGATAGTCGTTACTGGTCGTCAGAAGCTCGAAAGTCCGACAACCAGTTTTACCAAGAGGTATCGTGTTACCCAGTAACAGGCAGTCGCTCCATGTAAAATACTGGTATTCAGCTGTACCCGGTAAGTCTGGAAGCCGACCCCAACATGGTTGGGAAAAGGCTAGGCAGATGAAGTAGAATAGAAATCGCTTGTCTACAATTCTCGGTAGAAAACTGTCAATTGTATGTAATACACGGAAACGTAATTTTTGTCTACTATTCCGTCGACGAAACACTTCTTTACGGTTCTCGTGCTAAGCCTGCAGAGGTCAAGGACGTACTAATGAGCGAACCCCTAGTGTTTAAACAAAATGGAAGTTGGCAATACCCCAGAAAGATCCAAATGACAATGTTATACATAATTGCTTACACAAAATGAAAACTTTTCGCCCACCAATGGCTGCGACCGTAGAAAGTGATATAATATTTCAAAAATATTCATTTAGAAGAATTACCCAATGGCAGTGGGCGATGACATCAATGTTTTATATGCATCCGTAGGAAGGTTGCATCCGATAGCGCCTACATCCTTAATACTCCGCAATTAAGACTTATTTTTGCTTGCCAAATTGTCATGGAAACTTAATCTTAGAAGTCTTGAAAACATTTTCACTATTCATATTTGGGGAAAAACGATTCAGTTATACGAAAACGTATTTTGTTCCGCTGACATTAAAACTCATATTGGTTTGGACCTTGGAGAGATTGGACTGCAGTGGCATTTAGTAGAATGTCTCTGTCCATGATTTTATTGAGCAGATGATTATATTTCAATGCACTGTTGTGCTGTTGATTGATGATATCAAACTTACTGCATTTGAATTAAGGTTCATGTTTAATCAAAACATAAGAACTTACTTCATTATTGGATTTAAATATAATGTCTTTGCTGATATGAGTATTACTCAATTCAAAAACAATTTCATATTGTTTTTGCTCTTCTTATTTTAGAGTCAATACTCAATACTCAATATCTTTATTGCTTTACCATAATGTGTACTTAGGAGGTAACTATATAATTGAGATCATTATGGACCCTGTAGGGCACAGCAAGAGGGTAGGAGAGAGGAAGCCGCGTTTTAGGAGATTTAACTTTCATATACTCAAAGTCAGGAGATCGCTAAAATATGATACTAACAATTCGCCTATCTACTATTTATTTATTATTTTATCTGAAAAAGTACTTAAATATTTTAAACTAATTTTATATACCTGTACATATGTATTATAATGCTGTTTATTTTTTGGTGTTTTTTCGATGGTCAATCGCGGCATTATTGGCGTTTTCCAAGTCCTCAGAAGTGCTGGTGTATGGACACTTTGGACATAACAACTTATGGTACTCACACTGGGTGCCGCTTCGGTTGGGTCAATAATCCACCATTTTGCAGGATTGCGCTTGCAGCGGTTAACTTGGGTCCGCAGTCGATGGATTGTTTTTGTTAATACTAATATTAGGAAGGGGTAAAATTTGTTCGTAAGTTTGTATGTAGGGGTTAATCTCTTAAAATCTGACTGGGAGGTCGTATAAAAAAAAATCTTTTTGCATTTGATAGCCCAATTCTTGGGGAATGCTATAGGTTACTTAACATCAACCTAGGAGCAAAAATAAAAAACGGCCAATTGCGTGTCGGACCAAGCACAATGAAGAGTTCCGTAGTTAGGATGAAGTTATCCGAAAAACAAACTTAACATTGTAGTTGAAAAACATGTTTTCTCATACATACGAGGGTCATTCAATAAATACTTAGCCTACAAAAAGTAAACGAAAATTTTGGAAAGTGGCAATTTATTTTTCAACAAAGTCTCCTTTTAGTTCGATACACTTAGCCCAGCGATGCTCCAACTTTTTTAACCCGTCCGAAAAATAGTTTTTGTCAAACTCTGCAAAATAGGCCTCCGTGGCGGCGATGACCTCCTCATTCGATCCATATCTATTCCCGGCGAGTGATTTTTTCAGATTAGGAAACAGAAAGAAGTCACAAGGGGCCAAATCTGGAGAATACGGTGGATGGGGCAACAATTCGTAGCGTAATTCGACCAATTTGGCCATGGCAACGGCAGACGTGTGAACCGGTGCGTTGTCGTGGTGAAACAGCACTTTTTTCTTCGCCAGATGGGGTCGTTTTTTCTTTAATTCGGTGTCGAATCGGCCCAATAAATCGGCATAGTAAAGCCCTGTAATTGTTTTACCCTTCTCGAGGTAATCGATGTAGATCACACCTTGTGAATCCCAGAAAACGGTGGCCATAACTTTTCCGGCCGATTTTACAGTTTTCGCCTTCTTTGGAGCACGTTCCCCGGTCTGGATCCATTGTTTTGATTGCTCCTTGGTCTCTGGTGTGTACCAGTGGATCCAGGTTTCATCGACGGTCACAAAACGACGCAAAAACTCCGCTGGATTCCGCTTAAACAGCGCCAAACACGTCTCCGATGTGGTCTCACGGTTGCGCTTGTTTTCTGGTGTGAGTAAACGCGGCACCCATCGCGCCGACAGCTTTCTCATGCCGAGTTCCTCGTGAAGAATATGATGCACTGTTCCTTCTGAAATGCCTACAGTCTCAGCTAGCTCCCGAACCTTCAATCGGCGATCTGCCAATACGAAATCATGGATTTTTTTAATGTTTTCCTCCGTAGCAGCTGTTTTCGGTGCACCTGGACGTGGTTCATCAAAAACCGACGTACGGCCACGTGCAAACTCGTTGAACCAATTCTTGACGGTGGCCATCGATGGAGAAGAGTCACCGTACACAGCATCCAAGCGCTCTTTGATTTCGATGCGCGTTTTCCCTTCCAAAAATAGGAATCGAATCACCGAACGATATTGCTCTTTTCCATTTTTGTAAAACCGATCGACACGTTCGCTTCCATAAGTTGTCAAATTAAAACAAATGAAGGGATTGGAATGAAAATTTGAAAAAAGAATTAAAAAAGAATGTGCTACACTGTGGTAAAACTCTTTTGAAACTACAGCGCCCTCTGGCGATGAGGCTAGGTACTTATTGAATGCACCTCGTACATCGATATACGTCACGGTCAATTCTCCAACTGCTAATTAAAGTTGGTCGACTATTACTCTTCAACTTGTAAAGCCTACTTAGCTGTGATAGTTTTCCTTTTAATTTCATTATATTTACTACTGCCATGATTTTTTTCACATCTCCATTATCAACCATTTAGCTGGTAGAGGGGGGAGACACTTGACTCTAACAAAAATTGCACTTTAAAGCCTAATATTACACAAACGGATCCCTGAAACGAAAAATGGTGTTTGCAGACTCGCAATATTTTGAACGGCCTATCCAACGACACCATGGGATAGACGAGAAAAAAATATATCATCCCCACATTACGTGTAAGGCAGGTAGGTACCATAAAAAAAATTCAAGTTTCTTTTCAGCGTGATTAATATGTAGGTATACCTATGCCAAATTACAGCTTTCTAGTACTCTATATTATACAGGGTGACATTGAAAACATGCGACAAATCGAAATGGGAGATTGTACTCATCATTATGAACAACTTTTACTAAGGGACCAAAGCTACAATCCCAAAAAAAAACTGCTGTCCCCTACATTTATGTTCGCAATACCTCATCAAAATGTAGGAAAAGCAGATTTTTTTTTTGGGATTTCAGCTTTGGTCCCTTAGTAAAAGTTGTTAATAATGATGTATACAATGTTCCATTTCAGTTTGTCGCAAGTTTTCAATTTCAACCTGTATACTAGTCCGCTATGCGCGCACTTTTAAGACATTCCATACTTAACAGATTATGCGTTAAAAAAACCAAGGGTGCGTTCAAGGACATGTTGTACCGACCCCAAATAAATTGTGATAACAGCAATAAAGTGATGATGAGTGCAAAATAACCTGTATGTTTTCAATAAATAAACCAATTCTTAACAAAATAAACTAGATTTCTGTATCAATGACATAACATACATTAAAGGCTTTTTCTAAAACAAAGAGTTACTCCTACAACATCAGTTACTCGTATACATATGCCAGTGAAAGTCCTGTCAAAATCGGTTCAGCCGTTTCGGAGATTAGTCGGAACAAACAGACAGACAAAAAAATTTTATATTGTTTTTTTGTAATAAGTACCGTATATACTTTCATATGCATTTAGTAAAGAGCTGTTATTTTGACATTACAAACAGTCACTTCAATTTTATTAATTTGTATAGAATAAAAAAAACTAAAATAAAAGCCTAAGTTATAGCCTAAGTTACTCCTTATTACATCAGCTAACTGCCAGTGAAAGTCCCGTCAAAATCGGTCCAGCCATTTCAGAGATTAGCCGGCACAAACAGACAGACAGACCAAAATAACAATTTTGGATGGATTGATGTATACATCCATATGCATTTAGGTAATTTCACTAAATACTTATTTGATTTTTCGAGTTATCTATCCCTTATGTTTTATGTTGCACCAGCCATGTTTTGTCTCTGCAACACCCTAAGGTTGACTGGTAGAAAATGCGTCAGGCATTAAGTCTGCCTTTGTATTTGTATTTTTAGAGTGTTTGGGTAACAGAAATTAAAATGTGTACCAAATTTCAATTTAATCGGTCCAGTAGATTCGGAGCAAATCGGCTGTGACAGACGGACAGACATACGAGTGATCCTATAAGGATTCCGTTTTTTCCTTTGAGGTCCCTACCTCAAAGGAAAAAACGGAACACGCAATGTAACGTAAATTAATGAATTTTGAATACAAGGGTCAATTTTTCCTGCCGGGGTCGCGGGAAGGTACTTATGGGTCACCGAGTGCCCTGGCAACACAGGCAACAGGAAGGAATACGGGTGGGTTTTAGTCAGTAAGAGTCTGACACACCCTCCCGCTCCGCCCAGAGCGGGAGAAGTTATTTGATGATTTCCCACCCTCAAAAAAAAAAGGGTCACTTTTGGAGGCAAATTCGAAAACCAATTCGCTTTGCAAACTGTACCGTGTTTATCATGTAACGTGCTGTGAGGATCTCAAATATATATTTTTTTATAGTTTTAAAATAAATAGTTATAAAACTATGTAAGAAAATAGATGAAAATTTACCATTCCATTATCTCCGAAACTACAGAGCCAAATTTATGAAAAAAAAAATTATAGAAATTTGTTTTTTTTTACCTGTACATTACAGGAAAACCTATAAGAAGTCTATGATTTTAAAATAACATGGTAAATCTCTCAATATTGGGTGTACAAACTTAATTTGCAGTTGGAATGTATGGGAGAACATGTTTTTCAACTACAATGTACATACAACAACATATTCATTGTATGGAACCCTCACCACGTGAGTATAAACTCGCACTTGTCCGGTTTTTTTTTACTTGTGCAAAAATTTTAATAATTAAATAAATAAACTATCAAGTTAATCATTTAAATTGGGTCAATAACTAACTAATGGTTAAGTTTAAATTAATTTAATCCAACATACAATATCTATTTAGCCGAAAAATAGATAGAGAACAAAACAGCCATCACTTAGATGGCTCAACCAGATAATATAGAAAGAACGAGTTTCCAACTTGTTTTATGTTAATATCTGTTGTTTCAGTAAATATTGCATTCTTGTACTTTGATACAAGGTGAAATAACCTTTAACACCCAGACATAAAGGTCATTGTCCTATCTAAATAAGGTGTGCTACCACACCAGTGTAATGTCTGGTGATTCATTAATTATGTATTTATGTTGTCAATAGTTTCTTTAGACATTGGTTTGTTTCTTAAGATGTTTCCCGAATGTAAAATGTAGGAAAATTGGTTATGCTATTTTCCACAGTGAATATTTTGGATTTTCTACAAAGTAATGTTAAAAGCAGGGATAATTTTTGAAAAAAAAACATATCTTCCCAAATAGCACAATGACAATAATAAAAAAAAACTCATTCTCAAAACAAAATCTGTCAGCAACAATTCTATATGCACCACAGTATTCTAATTTAGCAGCTATCTTCTTTTGTTAAACTGTTCCAAAAATTTTATAAATAAAAATAAATTATAAAAACTTAATACATACTTAAATAATTTTTCCATCATATACTGCGGTGATAACAAACCATAACAAAATTATTGCAAAATCACCTTGTTCGCCAGAAAGATTAATGACAGAAGTAAATATTATTCAAAGGCAACAAGTTTGCTATCTACGACAAAAATACCTATCTTTACTAGGTATTTGAATATACGCTAAGGAAAGGTATTTAAATGATTATAATTTCCCTTTAATTATTCACAGAGGAAAGACTAACTGCAACAGTGGGATTTTTGTCCGAATATTGAATCAATTGTAGGCCTTGGATACCATGAGGCGCTAAAAAAGAAACTACATGAAGACCACAACCGCTCTGAAATCAGTGCTACGAAGAAGAAGAAAGCCCTGGGAAAACAAATGGGTAATAGCCATTTTGTTTCTGCTGAATATGAGAGCAAGATATTCAGTATTCCATGAGTGGCTTTAAATTTTAAAAATCTTGATTTATGTTTCCATACCTGCGATTAGTGCTCAATAAATTAAGTTTCATATTATAAGTATGAATCAAATCAAATTTATGCAAAAACATATCAAATACCTAAAATTAATTCAAGCAACTTTGCACAGGTGTTCCAAAATAATGACAACATCCATAGGATCTTTTCAATAATTAACACTAAACGACTCTTCATGTGAACAGGAGGCTGGCCTGTCTTAGGTCAAAGAATCAGTCATCCAATGTGGCAATGCTGCCAGCCTTTTCATGAGGCACTATTCCATTGACAGTGATGCAGACAAATTTTTTGATGCCCAATGAGAATGAAATGCCCCCTTTTTTTCCTTGATATACTTGTACATAATATAAATATCTTAGTGTTTGAATATGTTAATAAATTATTATAATACCTAGTTAAGTAAATAATTGACAGTATTCATACTAATTTACATTCAGACTTAACAATATGGTGTGAATGCTTTGGATATTTATTCAGCATTTGAAATGATAAATCATTGAGTAAAATACTCATTTGAACATACTCATTTATGGCACTTACTCCTACACTATGTATTTTAATGAGATACATCTATGGAGGCGGGATAAGAATATTATATTATGTGGTTAACCTTGTAATATTGATTGTGCAAGCAATAAAAGGTCAAAAATTCTTTAAATACATGAGGCACGATGACACGAGGAAAAGAGTTGCAGGAAAAATCTGAATGATTAAATGAAATTCCCTGTTTTAGTTTCATGATTGCTAGAATCCAGATAATAAATTTACAAATTGATTTAACCGCTCAGGCCCGTGGCTCAATAACGTCATCTCTCAATCTCAAAAAAAACATTTTTATTCGATAACTACTTTCAAATCGCGCGCCGCGAGGGCTCCTATTCGGAGCCATTGGGGCTTTATCGGTTAAAAACATTGAATAATTTCGTCAAACGAATGATATTTTCATGTTCGTTTGTATCTAGGAAAAACCCATCAGGTCAGGTTTAGTGTCAAGGCTTTACGAATAAGTACTAACCACAAACAGTCTATGGAACAAATTATGGAATCTATGACTTAAATTGATTATTACTGGCTGCATAGACTTTTTTAGTCCCATACATCCTTATCCAGCATTCTATTTTGTATAATGATGCTCCCAATAGAAGACCCTGACAGTGGAGTAAGTCATGTAGACCATGTGAATGTCAATATATTATTTTGAATGACTGTCACATTTATTTCATCAACAAATACTAATAAATTACCCTGTTGATTATCATGCTAAATGGCAAGTTTTATTCCTCTCTTATCCAACAAGTATAACATTATCAGTATTTACGTACATAGTGCCGTAATACCTGCAAAAACTTATCTTTTATTAAAGATAAGTACCTAGATTAGGAACCATTTCTCTGGAACTTGTTATGATGAAAATGTTCAGTTCCAATGCAATTCAGGCTTATTACGTACAGATACAGCTGTGATAAGATAAACGGGTAGAAAGTTTGCCGCAATGTACGTGTAAAATATGTATTATACAGTAAAACGTCCGCGTTACTAATCATATAATATGACTCAAATTACACATCATACAAACAACGTATCATTGCATTTACGTCATACACGAAGAATTGCTCACGGACTAACCTCCTGAAAGTAAAATATAACGCCCAAATAACGGTAAAAATAAAGCTAACATAACAAAAACGAAGTTATGTACGGCACTGACATTACGGAGGCCTAACGTTTTTGGAGACATTCTCGGCCAACTATTACCGTCTGGCGAGCGTTTTTCTAATTATAGAACATACCACGACGTGAAAAAGACGTCCAAATATAGGTAAAAAACAAAACACACGATTATGAGGATAGTATCACACTTCGGACATTCTCGAAAGCGGTACACGAGCCCACTACGTGGGGCCACGACACGGTTTAGGGTTAGACAATTTTTCAATCACATTTTAACACTAGAACGCCACATTTCAACTGTAATTGCACATATACCTTTACTTTCAGCGGTTTCGGTAATATCTTTCACGTCATCAACCATCTTGCTGGATGACAGTCACTCACTACACACTTTTTAGGCGAACATATTTCGAAAACTCATACTTTGGTTCACTATTTTCAGCCAGCCAGCCAGCGAGCGATCTATACGACGACACTTCGTTCCGTTCACTGCCAACGACGACGTAAGACGTAAGCGATGGCGAACAACCTTCACACCGTTTGTTGAATTATATCGATGGCGTCATCAGCTCCAGTAGTTTACGATAAAACAGCAAATTAAATAATTATTATTTCTTTGGATTTAATTATAATATCAGCTGATTTATAATTTCGAGTTTCAATCCAGGCATAAAGATTTTTTTACGGAGCCAAAGAAGTGTTTAAAAAAAAAATCGGAAGATATTCTCGTAAGGTCACAGATAAAATTTTAAAACAACTTGATGAAGTCAATGAATATTTTACAAATACATAAAATCTTTCTGTAAATATATTAGTGTATTCTATTAGAATCGATTATAATTGATTATTTGTTCAATAGAAATAGTCGGTAAAATATATGGAAATATAAGTTCTTGAGCGCCATCTACACAAATACAATAGCAACTTGCTTCTGGTTTTCAGCGCCATCTGTTGGTATAAATTTGAACGTGTCTACGTTCAAACTTATACTCACGGATGGCGCAGCTGTCTACGACTTTGAACCACGTACAGAGACGAACTAAATATAAATTTTCACTAAAACAAAAGATGGCAGCATTGGGCAGCGTTAATTTCTTCATAGGTACGTCATGAAAATGCTCACGTAGGTTTTTCAGTATTTCCAGTTGGGACCTGTGGACAAAGTGTACCTTTAGCTCTATTATTTAGTGAATCGGTGTTGGAAGTGGATCCAGCCTCATGTCGTTGGTACCTAGTTAAGTGTGTGAATGACAAGAGACGAGTGAAGTCATTGTAAATACCTACCGATTTTCTGAACATGAAATTTTTAATTCCGCTAAAATAAAATTAATTTAGTAGACAATTTACTGTTACATGGAAACAGCCATCATTATAAACAAATAATTGGTGTAACAAGCGTAACGAAGCGTAGTTACTTAGGTACACATAATAACTGTTTGGAAACTGCACACTGCGAAGGTTTCTATTTGGCATAATTTAATGAAGAATAATTTCTAACCGCTCCTGTGGTGTAGTGGTAAGACCACCTGTCTCAGACCCAGAACTCCCGGATTCGATTGCTAGCAGGGAAAAAATGTTCTGCTCGTTTTGTTTGGTGATAGGGCTTGTTGTAAGTCCGCCTGGCTAGCTACCACCATCTTATTTAAGTCTATCGCCATAACAACAATATTAACAGCATTTTTGTGTTTCGGCAGTTAGAGGTAAGAGCCAGTTCCTCTAAGGTTGAGGATTCCTGGTGAAGCTTGCTTCCACCTTCGGCCTGATGATCACCTACCATCAGGTGAGATGAAGGCCAAGAGCTTACCTGTAAGGGTTAAAAAAAAACATTATGGGAGGTAGGTAGCTACAACCTAGCTACCCCCGAATTTTCAATTTATTCCCGAACGAGCTAACAGAGGTGTACGATTATGTGTAGTACCTAGGTAATTATAGGTAGGTACTAAGCCAATATTTCACCAGAAAAAAACGAAGGAGACTACCTAGGATCGCTCAAACTCATACTGACTTGAACCCTTTCAACTAGGTGAAACTCCCGTAACTTTGAGCGAATTTCACCAAACACGTAAACCGCGTTCAAGAGTCAGTATTCCACAACTATGATGACAGCTCTTGAACGCGGTTTAAATGTGCTGATCACGTTCATTTGCACTTAGTCAGCGAAACTTCTCCCGAAGTTATACCAACCGCCTCTACAAGGTCACGAGTTCACGACTGAAAGCCCCACGCTTTGGGGGGCCCCGCGCTCTTGCCATGGTACCTATACCACTGATAGGTCCAATGGAATATTATGTATGTATGGTCAAAAGAAAAGTGCCTACTGCTTTATTTTATCTCCTAAACTTAAGAATCTTAAAACGAACCAAATTCTACCACGGCCTTTAGCAAATTCTACTAAGGAGTTAATAGAATTTAATACAGGCCCCACGCAATCCAATGATCCAGCACTGCCTCCAATATGTCCTCATCGAATCAGCTGCCAGGCCCGTCGCTAGCCGCTTCTGCAACCGTGTGGAAATCGATTATGCGGCCCCCACCACACCCCTATTTTCTCTGACTAAGCTTGTACAAAACACTTGCAAGGTATGTTTTATACGGTCACAACAGGATCAGATCCTGAAACCTATCCTTATAGATACATCCCTGCTGAGCTTTAGCGTCACATAAGATATGCTTTCCTTCCACATTTACCTATCAAAAGAACCTAGGATTTAACAGCGAGCGGAGCGAGCTCCAAAATTTTTACATCCCGTCTCGATAGGTTAAGTTTACTTTTGTCCATTCATAGAAAATAAATAAACTTTGTTGAGATAAATGCAGGAAAGTGTAAATAGGAAAGAATCAGGAGAAAGTAGAATGCAAGAGCGAGCGAAGCGAGCTAGTTTTATTTTGCATTCCTGAGCTAAAAAATAAAATAATAAAAAAAGTGCAATTTTTGTGTCAGCGTTCTCCACACGTACTGCACTCTTGGTTCTAGAGGGCCTGGCAGTTGCCACAATGGGCGAAACCGGGCGTCAGTTGAGGCGGCACGGTAGAAGGAATAAACTAATGTCCGGAGAGCACCTGTAGCATAATCCGTAATTATATTTTGTCCTAATACAATAAAATTACAAATTATATATGCTAATGCAAAATAAAAACCCTATATACTGTAAATGGTTCTTTATTTTGACAATTTTTCTTTTATTCTGATTTAGCCGGAAGCTAAGGGCGCTCGCTGTCGAGCAGTTACTTTATCATTGACATTACCACCGCTGTTGCGTTTTTATTGCATTTATATGCGAAGACAATTATGACGGAGATTATGAAATTGTTTCATGTTTTTATAAATGACGCACACATTTCCTAATCGCCTAATTTGTTAAGGAGGTAATATATTGAATATACCTAATATTATATTTTAATATAGGTATAATATGTTTGGAAATCATCACACAATCATAATGAATATGCGACGTCATTGCAAAATAAAACGATTATTGGTGTACAATTAGAATACCCCGTATGTACAAAAGTTAATAAATTATTTATATAGTTTCGACATACCTACTTACTGAAAAACAAGCAGTGGAGGTTTCAGGTGCCTTTTTTTTGGGTGGGAAATTACCAAATAACTTCTCCCGTCCTGGGCGGAGCGGGAGGGTGTGTCAGACTCCTACTGACTAAAACCTACCCGTGTTCCTTCCGCTGTCTGTGTGTTGCCAGAGCCACGGTATTTCTTTCGGACTTTCCCGCGATCCCGGCAGGCATCGGCCCTAGCGGACCCCTATACTTGTGCTGACATCTCTTTGAGGCGCGCGTGGAGCACAACGCGCCATCGACCCGGGCCTGGTCCTTATCGGACGGTGAGCTACCCATTGCTCACCGTCCGCAAGACCGCGCTTACGGGGGCCGGGAATCCGCTTGGGATTCCCGACACCCAGGGCGTCTCCTGCGATGGCTAGGGGCGTGAGGGCGCGAATTCTGCCTCTCCCTCACCCGTTCCGCCTCCTCTTTCGCGAGCATTACTGCTTCGCAAAAGTGGAGGTGACGGCTTCCCATGCCCTGTCGCTCCGTACCATGGCCTGGACCGGGACCGGACGCGAGAGATCTCCGCCGCCATTCGCCTCCACGAGGACACAGTGGTACTCTGCCCAAGCCGGGCAGACCTCCACCGTAAGCTCCACCGTGTCCTCCGGGCGATCCACACAGTGGTGACACCCGGGCGTTTCCTCCCGCCTTATCTGACACAGGAACCTCCCGAAGGCTAGATGCTGCGAAGGCTTGGAGGCGAAGCTTTTAGCGACGGATGTGTCCTGAGCATAACATTGATAACCAACTTGTACCATATCCGACGAAAAAATGTCTTTGTCTTTGTCTTTGAAGCAGCCGTGTCCGGTGAGGACCTGAGTCAGGTGGAAGGTGAGGACGCCGCGCCGCGCCATGAGGCCTCTCTAGCCACTCCTCAAAGTCCCACTTATCGCCGTAATTGTGGCGTGACCAAGGTTTCAGGTGCGTGAAACCTGTCGGGTAGGTAGTTGTAGTATGACAATTAGAGCAGATTCCTCTAGGTAACTAGGTATGCCTTATTCACAATGTTCACTATTCAATGTTCAATATTATTCCAGTTCCCACTCAAAGCTATAACAGGTACATAGAACCTAGTTAGGTTTGCAACAATACCCTGTAAGTGTGGTTGTAACGTAAATATTAACAAGTAAATTCGTTATTGTAAGTTAACTTTAATAGTTAGAGCTATATAAGTGGACTTTTTTGTGGGTAATGACGAGTACTATAAACATGTATGTAACATTCGTTTATGTATTATCAATAGTTTTCAGACAGGCGCTTTACTTTGTGTAAATTATTTCATTACCACTGTTCTCAAAACGGTGAAGGAAAACATCGTGAGGAAACCGGCCATGTCCTAGAACCAAAAATTCGACGACATGAGACATCTACCAACCCGCAACGGGCCCGCGTGGTTGATTACGGCCCACTCCCTCTCACTGAGAGGAGGCCTGTGTCCCAGCAGTGGGCACATTAAATGGCTAATTATGCAATTGTTTTCGCAACGCACGCCAAATAATGACTTGTACAGTAATTTTTTTGAAAAAAAAAAAATATTGCTATGTTTCTCGCTGATAATGATAACATAGGTACTCGTAGCTTTCTATAAGTGAAACGTTTTTTTATTAAATCGGTTAAGAATTTTTCAGTTTATCCATTACAACCAAACATACAAACAAAAAATAAAATCTTTTCTCTTTGTTATATTAATTTAGATATTGAATTTTGATTGAATGTCAAATGACATACAAAGATAAATATGCTCCGTGACAGAATTATCTATTAGTATTATAATTTACTATGTTACATGAATTAATTTCAATGACTTGCCAGCAAGTATTAGTTCAATGTTAAAACCTACGCGACGATCGACTTCCAACCAAAAGTGCAGATTAATTCGCGAATGTCGAGAACTTTTGTGCAATTATTATAGTCAAGGAGCTGGTGTTGTTCTAATTAAATGTCATTGCATATTTTTTATATCACTTTGGTAAGAGTACTTAGATAATAGAATACTACTTATGTACCTACTTCCTGAAAGGCAGAAGTGTTTATAAGACCCACATTTCAAGTTATTCCAAAATTCTCATGTAACAAGGGCGAAAAAAACAGTCTTCAGTCCGCCACATAAAATTTCCCATAGGAAAAACTTTTACCCAACCCTGGGGTCAAAAACCAGCACCCTAATTGCGTAACACACTAACAATCACAATCTGAATGATTTTGAAGTGTATTGCTAATCCATTGCTTCATATGTTCGAGAAACTTGTCTGCTCAACAACGTAAATACCGCAATGAATATTGTTGAACTGTCAGAATGATAGTGTGTTTCGTGATTAGTGGGCTGGTTTTATATAATATATAAATCGCATTATAAATAAAATTAGTGTTGTGGTTGTAAACCCCTGCTCTGATTATAAAATTTCCCATAGGAAAATTATTTGTTTTTTTTTTAGTGTCACGTTAAGCCGTTGGTCCCGGCTGTCATTTGTAGATCTTTGACAGTCGTTACAGGAAATTAAATGAAATGAAATTGTTTATTCTGTAAATAGGATATGAGAATCACTTTTACACGTCATATTAAAAAATAAGCTAGATGGAGTCGACATTTCCTATCTGACTACCCCTGAGAAGAAATGGCGAAACAAACTCAAGGGTCAAAGTCTCTTTTAAAGTCCAGACATAATCTTGGTCAGATCATGTGAGGACCATGTAGATCTATGTCTGAAATGGTCTTTTGAGGAAAGAACCACACAAATTTGAGTGGACCTGTCCAGTCAGTGCAAGCATTTGTCAGTAATCGTGTAGCTCAACTCAAAACTTAAGGAGCTCAACGACTCGACGAACAATACCAAGGAAATGACAATTGGGTTGGCCGCATAAAGAACTCAAAATGCCAGACCATCATTAAAACTAAGAGAAAAAAAAAAACAACAAGAAATAAATAAAAATGACCCACATAGTGCTCACATTCACAATAATTAAAGTAATATAATACCTTTCAAGGTACATAAATATTCACTTAATTTTGCTTATAATATTCATCAATGTCAAGTCAGGTCGTCAGAAGCTCGAAAGTCTGACAACCAGTCTTACCAAGGGGTATCGTGTTACCCAGTAACTAGGTTGTGGAGATCAGATAGGCAGTCGCTCCATGTAAAATACTGGTATTCAGCTGTATCCGGTAAGACTGGACGCCGACCCCAACCTAGTTGGGAAAAGGCTAGGCAGATGATGATGATGGTGAATGCGGTCTAGTGTAACAACCACCCACTAACCCGCACTCGGCCCTCGTGGTAGATTACGGCCCACTGACTGCCAGAAAAGGAGGCCTGTGTCCCAGCAGTAGGCTGATTATGCTTATGCTCGTGTTGCAAAAATCAAAATGACAGTCGCTGTGTATAAAAAAATACTGTTATTATAGCCACATCTGCTGCCTACCAGACCTAAAGTCAACCCCAGAGAAAATGGGAAAAGTCTAACAAGTTGACAAGGTTACCAATGAGATCATAATTTCTATAAGTACCTACATCTATACAGATAAATAAAATTGGAGTGTCTGTTTGTAATATTAAAATAACCGCTTTTTACTAAATGCCTATGGATGTATACACGGTACATATACCAAAATATTTTTTTTACAATTTCTGTAGTCTGTCTCTTTGTTCCAGCTAATCTCTGAAACGGCTGGACCAATTTTGACGGGACTTTCACTGGCAGATAGCTGATGTAATACGGAATAACTTTTATTTTAGAAAAAACCACGCGGGCGAAGCCGCGGGCAGCAGCTAGTACTTAATATAAATTAAAGTTGCTTTTCGTGTCTATCTGTTATTTTAAACTAAGCAACGGATTTTAATGCGGTTTTCACCATCATTTAGAGAATTTATTTCGAAAGGTTTATTATGAAGGTGTGTAAAGAAAGAAAGAAAATACATTTGTTTATATACATATAATACAATATATTATATTTGTTTATTATTAATATTAAACTAACATAAATAAATCTCTATTTTCTAAGTCGTAAAACCGTGCGATCCGGGGGTGGATCACTCTTACTCTATTGTATAACATAACCCGGTAAAGTGTTGAACCATTGACTGGCTATAGTGTGCAATACGCAGTGTTGGTGTGTGAAGTGAAAGTCAAGCGATTGATAGTGATAACTAGATTTTTCTAAAGAGCAGTGGTGGCCCAGTAGAAATGGCAGCGACTTACGAGTTGTAGGTCGTAGGTTCGAACCCAGACAGGCGCTTTACTTTGTGTAAATTATTTCATCACCACTGCTCTCAAAACTGTGAAGAAAAACACGGCAAGTCCTAGAACAAAAAAATCGAATACATGTTACATCCATCTACCCGCACTGGGCCCACGTGGTGGATTTCGGCTCACAGATGGCTATGTCCCAGCAGTGAGGACATTTTTTTTTTGGGTTTGAATTTCTATCAAACTACCTTCTCCCACTCTGGGCGGAGCGCGAGTCTGACTCTTACTGACTAAAACCCACCCGTGTTCCTTCCGTTGCCTCTGTGTTGCCAGAGGCCACGGTATTCCTTGCGGACTTTCCCGCGACCCCGGCATGCATCGGCCCTAGCGGACCTCTAAAGTTATGCTGACATCTCTTTGAGGAGCAGTGGGAACATTGTAGGTTGATTATGGGTGACGCATGTGCAATAGGTGATTACCTCGATAGGTCAAGTTCATTTAATTGGTAAACATTTCTGTTCGCTGGCTTTGACATACTTCAGTCACGCAATTTATTAAAGTCATAATTTACAGTTATCTGGATAGTGAATGATGTCATGCTGAAAAGCGAAAGTTACAACTTTTACAATAAAAGATTCGGATGACTCGGACTCATCATCATCTATCTAGCCTTTTCCCAACTCTATGTTGGGATCAGCTGCCAGTCTAACCGGATGCAATTGAATACCAGTATTTTACATGGAGCGACTGCCTATCTGTTCTCCACAACCCAGTTACTGGGTAATTCGATACACCTTGGTGAGACTGGTTGTCACTGATTTTCAGGCTTCTGATTACCTACTCGTAACGACTGTCAAAGATCCACGAATGACAGCCGGGACCAACGGCTTATCGTGCTTTCCGAGGCACGGAGGTGTCTCGGGTGCAAGAAGCACCCATCCACGGTACGACTAAGGCAAGCGTAGCTTAACCTGGTCAATCGACCCGTGCGGCTGTTGATACTTAGACATGAGCTCCTCTACTAAAATTCTACAATATTAGTCATTTATTTTCACGACTTTCTATTGCATAATCAGCCTATAATGTTCCCACTGCTGGGACACGATCTTCTCGGTGAGACGGAGTGGTCCGTAATCTATAAATAAGAGAGCAGTGGTGATGAAATAATTTACACAAAGTAAGGCGCCTGTCTGGGTTCGAACCTACGACCTACAACTCGTAATTCGTAGCCATTAGGTACCACTGGGCCACCACTGCTCATTTGCTTTGGTGGTGTTCTATTGCTTCACAATAAATCAAATTTTAGCGGCCTAATGTGACCGGTTGACAAAGCTCAAAGAAAGTTGACTTGAGATTAATCAATTTAAATTTAAATTGTTTATTTATTTCAGACATAATTCTAGTCCATATTTTACAAAAATACATTTAAATTGGACTACTTTAAAAAACTGATAAAAACCTAAAATAAAAGCGTCACAGATAGCACATATATTTTTTTTAATTATTATTATTCATTACATTTCCTGCTACGAGAAAGTATAAACATTCTAATCAGAGATAGTCCGCTGCTACACTTATTTTTAAACGTCACAGCAAGCATCGTGCTGAGGTAGGAACTGTTTGGCCTCCTGCAGAACTTTGTTTTTATTTTAATTTTACTTATAGCTAAGTAAATATTATATTTCTGAGTGTGTTTAGTTTAATTTGTGATCTTCCTGTACAAGTCGTGGGACTTGTACAGGAAGATCACAAATTAAACTATTAATAAGTACCACTTTTTCTTTACTTTTTAGATAGTACGACTCTCTTAACTAAATAACATCACGCTGTTACCGACCAGTGACGGTGAGACATGAAACGTAAACAGTATAACCGCAAGGTTTTTACGTTGAATTTATTATTAAAATATCGAGAGTACCTTTAAGTAACAATTTGAAAATAACTAAGTATAGAAAGTGTGATAACGTTAACTATCTGCACATACGCTCTACGCCTACAAATTATAACCTGATCAAATAAGCACGTCATTCAATTAAAAGGCGTAGTAAATAATTGAGTTAATTCTCGATTCGGTCGGGTTATACGGGTCGTTTACTCCACCGGTTTGCACACCTGTTTCGCTGGCCGGCCATGCGCAGTTAGCGCTTGACTTTCGAACGTGATTTGACGCGCGCTTAAAAAGTAAAACTGTCAAAATTTGGCGGCATTTCCGTAAATCATATACGAAAATATATTTTATAAATTGTGCTTTAGTGACAGTGAAAAAAATGAGTGTGGAATAAATTGATTGATAGAATTACATTTGCGTTCAAGTAATGCAGTGAAATAGTGTTTTGGTGAAAGTGTATGGATTTGTATTTAAAAAAGTCACAATGAGGTCTTCGGTTTTAATCGGTGGATGCCTTCTATTATTGGCTGTGCTCATAGGTAAGTTCTAATAAAAAATAACGCTAATTTTTCATAATTACATAAACAAATCTCCATAAGATTAAAATAAAAAATAATCCTAGGTATAATTATGCGGTAATTGCAGAAGCGCAGTTTTGTTTTAATTTGGGTAATTTAACGTTACTGTACAACATTATGACTATGACCTACTTTTCAAAGGAATTTTACATAATTACGTACTAATGATTAACTTCCATAGTGCGTATTCACAAAAAAGGCGACAAGTAAATTACGAATCAGTGGCTAAATAACTGTGTCACAGGGAAGTACAGGCAAGCACAAATATTATAACAATAATATCAATAATTCAAGATTGATTTATACCTACATTGAAACAAACCAAGAACAAATTTGAATTTATGAGGCTGGTCTACTGATAAAATGTAAATTGCTATACATTTACCCTACAAAGTACCAAGCGTGAAGTTATAGGATATCATTACAATTAAATGTTCGGACAGCTTCGGGACTTTCTTTTTATTTTCTCTTTTCTGATTCAGTAAAAGTACTTTCAATTATTAGTACGTTTTATAAGGCCTTGAACTTCAACTCTTGCAGAGTTCTAAGAGGTGGGTACCTAGTAACGAGAATACCTATAAAATTTACACAATTTATACAGTTATGTTTAAGCCCTATGTAACAGGGGGCGAGCCTATTGCCACTAACCGGGCACAAATCCAGACTCCGGGCTGCTACTGAGAAATTTCTGGTGGAAAAATCCACTTTGCCCCCAACCCGGGAATCGAAACCAGGACCTCATACTCAGCAGTAGCACTTGCGACTACTAGATAATTTATGTTATAGCTACAAATAATAACACAATAATGCAATTCATAATTTCAAGTTCACCCGAATTGTTTTAGCGTGGCAATAGCGGTTATTGACCCACCAACATTTTCTAGCATATTATATTTCTTAAATTAAAAAAAGTCCGTTATCGTCCTAAATCAATATCTATCGCCATCTTCAACATGACATTCTAATAACGTATAATCAGAAATAGTTTACTCTTTGGATTCCTACGGAGAGATATTTGGGAAAGGGCAATGACCGCTATTGCCACGTTAAAACGATTCGGATATAGGTACTAACTTCTGAGTACTTTTCTATACAGGGTGAATTATTAGGCATTTTTGAAGATGTGAAACTTCAGGGTGAAACCCGAAACTATGATAGGTATCTAAATACAGCAAAGTTGACAAAGGCACCAAGATCTCGGTTTTAGTTTTCACCAAAATTTAAAACACATAAAGCTCTATCCGTGGTCTTATTTAAAAAAATCCTGTATAACTATGTAGACCAGGTGTATACCTAATATATAATATGTATACTCAGGTGAACTCTAAAAATTTACATTTCTAATTAAAATAACTGCTGTTAATTTCTGGTAATAAACTTCCTAGTAGGTACATCATTTTGGCTATTTATTATACACATTTTTTGTAAGTAGCTCATATTATAATTAAAATCGGCAAGTTTCTTTGAATCGGAAAGGTTCAAAGAAACTTGCCAATTGAACTTTGATATTTGACCAGCTTTTAAATGTTCTTTTTTATCACATCTGTTAAAAAGAGCTGGTTTACTCTTCATAAACAGGGACAAAAATAGGTCTTTAATCCCTAGGGACTACACGTGATTTGAATTTGGAATGTTGATATTGTTAGAAAAGTTCCAATAACCAAAAAGTTCAATCACGAGCATTGTATGAACATGTAACAGGCTGTATGATAAAGAAAACCGCGCACGAGCCAAATAAAAAAAAAGTTTGTGAATAAATAAAAAACGCAAGAAATGCATTCCGACTTCGTTCGTACCGAATTGTTTACTCAAATTCGGATTTTACTTTGTTTTATACAAAAATGAGTGTGTCTTTATTTTCTCATAGATGAGAAAATAAAGACACACTCATCTTTGCTAGAGATTTTAGACACACTCATTTGCTTCTAATTACGAACGAAGGCGGAATGCATTTCGCGCGTTTTTTTTTCGTAAACTATTTTTTTTCATTTGGCTCGTGCGTGGTTTACATTATCATACAGTCTGTTACTTGTATACATATAGGGTGATTAAAAGTAGAGTGTCCACCTCGGGAGCAACACCATTTTAAGCTCAAGTGACGTATTTAGAATCCTGCGCTGCGCTCTAGATTCAAAGAAACACTCACCTTCAAAATAGTATTTTGCTCCCTGGGCAAACAATATACTATTCGTATGTAATATGCATCATTATCGGCAGTCTTGTTCCACCCACTGCTGAGTATAGACTTTCTCCCTTTTGTGCCATGCTTCCCGCATGCATTGCATGCATTGCATGCTGGTCCGTTATAGTCTTATTTTATTATATTTATATATAAAGGTACACCACTTTATTTTTCTATTCCGTGGGTACACCAACAGCTTCTACAAAATATCAAATAATAATAGGTTATACAGTCAGCCATGGGCTTATACAGTTGCCAATGACTGTTGAACCAACATTCTCAAGTACGGTGATAACCTAAGGTAAAAAGGAAATGTAAAAAATTAAGTGGTAACAAACTATACAAGAAGCAGTCAATTAGTGTAATGAAATTATAATTAGTTAAATGTTAGCGTAGGTAATTATTCAATTTCTTAGGACTAATATTTTTTTTATTAATTTCGTAATCAATAATCGTTCCTTTGAAATATACCTCCCTAATCACTAATTACATTGTCTCCATACATACCTTGTATGTACGTTAATGCTCTGAATGCATTGAATGAGTCTTGAATCATTTTACATAATTAGGTTTCTATCTATCTAATATGAGGGCTACCGCAGACAGGCGCGACGCGACAGCGCGGCGTGCCTCTAGTAGAACAATGTCTATGAAAACTTCAAGGAAATTGTTCTACCAGAAACACGTCGCACCGTCGCGTCGCTCCTATCTGCGGAAGACTTGAATCATTAGGACAAAATGGCGTCAATAATACGAGTATTCTAGCATACCCCTAGTCAGAAACAGCAAAGCTGTTATAATAATATTAAAAGTATTATAAGAATTGTATTATTTTTATAAAATGTTGTAGATAAAATATGATAAGAACGCCGTATGGAGCAACTTAGTCTTGTTGACCTTAAATAAAGATTTCAAAAAATGTTCAAAGTAATCACTAAGAGAAGCCATTCTTTTTTTAAGAAGATAAACGTTATCCTAATCACGTGCATAAATAAATAATAATACTTAAACGACCAAAGAAACGATGGATGGACTGTGTGAAAGATGATATTATGGCTAGAAAGGGGGTGACTACCGAGATGACAGCTAATAGAGAAGTATGGAAGAAAGGGCCATGTTGCGCCGACCACAAATAAATTGGGATGAGGGCAGGAGAATGATGATAATGTACATAAATGTACACGGACGTATGTATGCATATATGTATTATTTGAAGTGCATTTGTGAAAAAGTATTTTTTTGCACGTAATGTTAATAAGTGGATATTAAGCGCTTAATAAATAAAAGAGAGCTAAAAATATAAAATTACAATACATACTTATTGAAGCTATGTATGTACCTACCTACGACCTCTATTTGCAGTATCTTCTAGTCGTACAAACGCAGGCTTACGAGCACCCCTACGTCGTCTTACTGGTCAATATAATAATCTCTTCCAAAATGTTGACATCTTCGCTTTTCCAGCTGATCAATTTAGAGGCCTTGTTCATGGAACTATTTTGGATATTGCTCCGTAATATTTTTGAGCCTTAGAATGTATCTTCATAATTCCTTGTTTTTCTTTTTTATTTGCATGCCTGTTTAATGTTTAGTTTTATCATTAACACATAATGTAATTTAATTGTACCAATCTAAATGTAAGCGCACATCGCATTAATTTTATAATTTGTCTTTATAATATGTGGAAAATATCGTGGGTTAAACATTTACTCACTTTGTAGCTCAAATTTTGTGTAATACTTTAATGTGTAACCGTTTATTTTCCCGAATAAATAAAATAAAATAAAAATTATTTATTTCAAACTAGCTTAACCGCCCGCGTAGAGCTTGTGAATTATCCCACGGGAATGAACTACCGGGTCAAAAAGTATCCTATCCGGGTTAAAAACTATCTGTGTGCCAAATTTCATCCAAATCTATTCAGCCATTTTTGTGTGATTGAGTAACAATCATCAAAACATCCAAACTTTCACATTTATACAGGGTCAAATTATATTAGCTGACGGAACTCTGCAGACACGATGCGTATTGATATCTAAACACAATAAAATAAAAAAGATGTTAATCTGATGATGTTTTTTTGTGTAGTCATCGACCGCAGTTAGTGTAGTGTTAGTGTACCTACTTAGAATAACTGTAAAAAAAAAAACAATTGTTTTGTGTGTGAACTTCACAGACGTTATGGGGATCGTTATTTAAAGACGATAAAACGTCAGACGTAAAGTAACCAATCAATCAATCAATCAAAATATTTTTATTTCACATAAACCTACATGGGCACTTATCAAACGTCAGAAGCTAGGTGCACGGTTCCAATTGGTCGTTTCCTATGGAGAAGAGCCGGCAAGAAACTCCACGGTTACTCTTTTAAAAATAATTGGCTTTTACAATGTTTTCAAATTACAGTGTTAAAACGTATGGGAGGACAATGTAGGCCTGTCGAGAAGTACTTAACAAAAAAAAAAGAAAGAAAAAGGTCTACAAAAGATCTAGTCTATTAAGACAACGTTCTCACATTCACAACGTACACAAGAATCCAACACAACAACACTACAAGCGTCGTTGACCCCCAACAAAACATCAATTCTTATTTATTTTGATTTTACGTGTATAGATATCAATACCTTTCACGTCTGCAGAGTTCCGCTAGCTAATTTATTTTGACCCTGTATAATTATTTTGTGGGGTCATCGACCGCAGTTAGTGTAGTCACTTTTTTTTTTGGATGGTAAATCATCAAATAACTTCTCCCGCTCTGGGCGGAGCGGGAGGGTGTGTGACTCTTACTGTCTAAAACCCACCCGTATTTCTTCCTGTTGCCTGTGTTGCCAGGGGCCTCGGTGACCCATTAGTACCTTCCCGGACCCCGGCAGGCATCGGCCCTAGTGGACCCCTACATTTGTGCTGACGACATCTCTTTGAGGCGCGCCGTCGACCCGGGCCTGGTCCTTACCGGACGGTGAGCTACCTAATACTCACCGTCCGCAAGCCCGCGCCTACGCTGGCCGGAAATCCGCCCGGGATTCCCGACGCCCAGGGCGTCTCCTGTGGCGGCTAGGGGCGAGAGGGCGCGAAATTTGCCTTTCCCTCAACCGTCCCGCCTCCTCCTTCGTGAGCATTACTGCTTCGCAGAAGGAGGTGACGGCCCATGCCCTCTCGCTCCGTACCATGGCCTGAACCAGGGCCGGACGCGAGAGATCTCTGCCGCCGATCGCCTCCACGAGGACACGGCGGTGCTCTGCCCAAGCCGGGCAGGCCTCCACCGTATGCTCCACCGAGGGGACTACAGGACCTAAACGCAAATTTTATAAGTTTTATAATGCCTCAAATTATATGATCCACTGGAGTAAACATAATCAGAAAAATATATGATATTTTTAAGGATATATGCTAGGTAGATAGTGTGTTGAAAACATAATATAACTAATTTGATACGATAGAAAAAATCACGAAGATACCTCTAAAAAATTCTTTAAACGATTAAAAACCATACTAATATACATGAATTCATTCTGATTTTTTGTCAGATTATTCTACAAGCAACAGATTAGCATAGAAGTGTTTTATTTTTTTATACAATCTATAGCTTTTTTGTAAATCGATAATTGCTTCATATTTTGCAATAAATTACCAGCGTTGTGTCATCTAGCTTCTCTTTCTTTTCTATGCAGTCCGACAGTGGCCGCGCTTTAGGTGTTGTCGGCCTCTTAAAATATCAGTTTAAAAAAAACAGTTTTTTGTATGTAAACTTCACAAACGTGATGGGTATCGATATTTAAACAAGATAAAATAAATTAAACTGATTATGTCAACTCATACGTCAAGTAACAACACTACAAGCGGACGCTGAATCCCAAACAAGAACATCAAATCATATTTATTACACGACTGTCCACAAAAAGGAGTATTCCGTTTTCAGGGTTCATGTATGTTTGTGAGTTTCTTTATTCCACCATAACTTCTAAACGGATTAACCGATATCAATGTATGTGGTATCATAGGCTGGTGAAAATTTAAACAATATAATGGGGGAGCCATGGTTCATGAAAAAAATCTTTTTATTTTTTTATTTTAAGACTTACACTATCATCGTCTAGAGCTTGCTTAGTACATAACAAATATATATAACACTAGTATTCAATATGCATTCGTTCACTAATAACATAACAAAAGAAATTAAATAAATATAACAGTCGGTCAGTATCCTATAGAATAACTTATAGAAAAAAAATATCGTTTTATCACTAAAAGGTATAAAATAAAAAAACAAATAATAAAACAAAAATAAAAAACACGCCTGCCTTTTCAAAAAGTTAATCAAAAAAATTTAACTAAGCTAGTTCTTTATAGGTCCCTCGACATCGCTGAAAAGATTGGTATTCAGTTCAAAATCATTTAGCTTGTTTTTAATTTTTTAGTTCAATTTTTGTAATTAACTTCTTGACAAGGCGGGTGTGTTTTTTTAATTTTTTTTTAATTTTACGTGTATACGTATATGTCAATACCTATAACGTCTGCAGAGTTTCGCTTTCAAATTTAATTTGACCCTGTATTTATATTATAACTAGATGCGCCCCGCGGTTTCACCCGCATAAATTTTGACCCCGTGGGTATATTGGGATAAAAAGTATCCTATGTGTTATTCCTGGTTATAAACTATCTGTGTGCCAAATTTCATCCAAATCCGTTTAGTACTTTTTGCGTGAAAGAGTAAAAAACATCCATCCATCCTTACAAACTTTCGCATTTATAATATTAGTAGGATTAGTAGAAGGATTCATGCTTAGTGTCAGTCACTTTTGAACCATCAAGGAGTCGATCAATTAGAAAGTTATAGCTGCAATTACATTAAAGAGACTGAACAAATTAAAATAAAACCGTTTGGTAGAGCAAGATTTCTAAAGGATGTAATGCCGAAATACCTACCAATCGCTAAAAGAAAGCATATCTAGATAGACAGTCAAAGCTGTGAACTCGTCGAAAAAACATGCGTCCAACTGTTGGCCGCAAAATGCACGCACACTAGAATAACACAATGACAGCACAATGACGTGGCGCGAGTGTAAGACTTAGCTGTCACACACACCAGCACAAGAAAGTTGGCCTGTTTGCTTTAGTTGTTTTGCAGTGCGACACTCTACTAGACATAAATAATCAAATGTGCATGATATTGATGTATATGGTCAAAGAAGTATTACTATTGGTCAAGTTGTTTTGGCATGAATTTACTGACTGATTTACTAAATTATAAAAAAGGTACTAAAGTATTTTTAAGTATTTTCTATGAACGTTAGGTACTTACCTAATAGACTTTATGTTTCCTATTTTGATAACAATTTTTTTTACCTTGTTTTTACAAGGTAAAATGGTGTAATGTGAAAAGGAATTACCGAAACTAACTCAAAGGTAAAGGCCTATTTTAAATTCCAAACAAAAAATCTGACGAAGTATATTATGTGAGACCAAACCAGGGAAACTTCAGACGTCAGAAAAGCGTAAATAATAACACAAATTCTCATAAACAGATCGATAGATCGATACATCTAACCCATACGAATAAAATAGGTCAATATCTCTAGTTTAATTTATTAGGTACGTAAGTATTGTCATTAGTCGGAAAAGAGAAATTGTCCAAAAAAGTGTGCGAGTCGTACTCGCACACGAAAGAAAAAAAACACGTTGCTTGGGTACGGAACCCTAAAAACTGTTTTTGGGCGCCTTTTTTCCAATATGGCGTTGCTAGCGGCAAAGATACGAGGTGGCAAAGTGAACATTATAAAAGAGCACGCTGAAATAAACATAATCACCAATATCCATAACTCCCGGAAAACTTTCCAGGTAACCCTTTTTAAGCACCAAATGACTGTACCATTAGCAAAACAACCATAATATTAACCAATAGAACAAGTATTCATATCGATATTTCCACCCGAATACCGATCCATCGATTGTAAATTGTTTTAAATGCATAACTAGCTGTGACACTTTCGCGCGGGAGAAAGTGGACGCATTCAAAGTTGTTCGTAATTAAGTACCTCGAGTTTTAGACTCGCTTCCTTGTGTAATTTGCATAAAAAATCGATAATGAAAGCAGTTTATTTTGATTTTAAGATCCTGCTTTAAGGCTCCTTCAAACAGGCGCGACACGCGACGCGACAGAAAGGCACCGCGTGTAGCACTACAAGTGGTGCCTTTGTGTCGCGTCGCGTGTCGCGCTTGTTTGTAAGAGTCTTTAATTTAAATAATGAATTGGCGATTAAAGCAATAATGTTTCTAAGGAGAAAATATTAATCTAAAATACATACATACTACTACAAGTTTATTGGCTATGGGTGTTGAAATTCGCTACTAAAAGATGCAACGGAAATTGATTAGCGTTTAAATAATCTTGATGGTCAAAATGATCTTTCGATATAAAAAATATATTATATAAACGAAAGGCATTCTACCTACTCCTGTCACTGACTGACCTGCTTGATTAATTATTTTAAGAAAAATATTTTTTCAAAATATTTTTTGCTGGTCCTTTCCAGCAAATATTGTTTATTACATACATACATACAAACTCACGCCTTCTTCCCATGGGGGTAGGCAGAAACTACAGAACACCACCTGTTACGCTCCTTACATACTCCTTTTGCTTCGTTTACGTTCATACACCTGGTCATACGCGCACGCCCGAAAAAAACAAAAAAAAAAATCTTACTTAAATCATCGATTTTATTCTTTTACAAAAAATGATTCGTCCGAATCGTCAAAATCGGACAAACCGCGAAAAATTACAAACAGCTTACAGCAATAATTTCCAAATAAAGATGCACCTAACACCTCATGCGTTATTCATAGCACAAAAAGTGTACAACGGCACTTACAAGCTTTTGGATCGCCAATGTTACGCAAAGGCAAAAACCCAAACATTCACGGCCCACGGCTGAGGAGTGGCCACTCAACTGGCCAGTAGTGGCTAGTAGTGGTAAGTCATGGTCAGGCAAATTGTAACATCAAATGCTCGCTCTAGGATGCAGTTTCACCAATAAATGAATACTTGAATAAATGATTAATATTATAAATGCAAAGTAACTGACTGAACAGACCGTTATGAAATTTTTAACATAGGTAACCTGAGACGTGGAAAAGTACATAAGCTACTTTTCATCCTGGATATTGTATTTAAAAGTGCTGAAATACTTAATCACACAGACTAAGTCGCAGACTCACAGGCAACAGCTAATAAAGTATTTGGGTAGCACTCCACTCGTTTTCGCTTACAACGGGCCTTATTTAAAGGCTAAAAGTCACTCAAAGGGCAATGGAGAGGGCTATGCTTGGAGTTTCCCTACGTGATCGAATCAGAAATGAAAAGATCCACAGGCAAACTAAGGCTACCGACATAGCCCTAAGAATTGTCAAACTTAAGGGGCAGTGGGCAGGGCCCCACTGCCCCTTAAGTTCGGGCCCCATCGGCCATCTGTTCTGCTAGCAAGAACAGATGGCTGATGGGTCGAAAGGTCCTGGAGTGGCGACCGCGTACCGGAAGACGTAGCGTTGGAAGGCCTCCTACAAGTTGGACCGATGACCTTGTGAAGGCCGCAGGAATCCGCTGTATGCGGGAAGCACAAAACCGGTCAAATTGGCGGTGTTTGGGGGAGGCCTATGTCCAGCAGTGGACGTCTTTCGGCTGAAATGATGATGATGACTCCGTTTTCGAGAAAACATGTTTGTGACAGACAGATGGACTCGGAAGTGATCTCATAACGGTTCGTTTTGTTTTATATGGTCAAATTATAATATTTTTTGAGACTGAGAATTATATTTGAATAACATACCCATTGTCCTATTGATAAAAATGATAATAGGTGCAATCATTGTCCAGATCTTTTGTTTTAGCTTATTTGATGTGGCTGTATAATTTTTTCAAAATATTTCTAACTAAATATATGATCCACAAACTTCAATGCATTATACGTTTCCCAGAATATAAAGAAATATAGATAGTTTCGTGGCTAAATAATAACCGCACTGGTCGTTTGAAGGTTAAGCTGCGCTTGCCGCGGTCGGTTCGTGGATAGGTGACCTTCCATTACATATCTAAACCCGTCCATGCCTCGGAAAGCACGCTAAGCCGTTGGTCCCGGCTGTCATTTGTAGATCTTTGGCAGTCGTTACGGGTAGTCAGAAGCCCAAACGTCTGACAACCAGTCTTACGAAGTGGTATCGTGTTACCCAGCAACTGGGTTGTGGAGGTCAGATAGGCAGTCGCTCCATGTGTAAGTAAAGTACTGGAAGCCGAACCTAACATATAGTTGGTAAAAAGCTAGGCTAAACATAATGTTTAGCCTGGTACAACATACATAGATACGTATTTAAATGATTTATATACGTATGTATGTTGTATCAGCTCTTTCACACCTTTTATGATCTGAGGGCCTAGATAGAGAGTCATTGTATCAACCATATCGATAATGAAAAATTTAAAAATGTTTTTTCGTGATTGCATTCCCAGACGCATTGCATTTGAAGACGAAATAAACTTACCTATCTATAGTTTATTTCATCTGTAAACGTGTGAATGCAATTACAAAAAAGAAACATTTGCCAATGGCAGAACCATGGTCAGTGCAACTGTTGCATTGGAATTCACGCTTCGGGCGACTGCTGATTGATATTTAATTGCAGACAGGCAGACAGATTCAGCAACTAAAATATGTGTGGGTGGAACGATAGCTCGTAAAGATTGAATAGAATATAATAGAATAGAACTCTCTGCCTGCGTCTGTGTTTCCGAACGCATATAACCCTAATCTCTTCAAAGTGAGAGTGAACAGGCTTCTTCTGGGTAAGCTCGCTCCATCGTCGACTTTGTTTCTGTCGCCTCTGACATAGACTAAGGTCAAGAGCAAACCCATCACAAATAATAAAAAAAAAAAATAGAATACTTATTATTATGTACACCATAAAAATAACAGCAGGCTTAGCATGACACTCTCTATTTCTTAGAAGAATATACACGGCTCTTTCCATACAAAGTGACATTTCGTTTCTCCTTTTTTGACATCCCACCGTAGAAATCCTTCTACATAAAAAAGGAGAATCACAAACTTTACCTGCGGAAGCTGCGACCACTTTATCTTGAAGATCATCCTTGAGCTGACAACAACAATGACTTAGAGAGAAAGGAGATTAAACGCCACCCTGAGGTACACCTGCAGAAGTATAACACAAAGAAGAGCAAGACTCTTCTATGCATATACATATATGATAATGTGAAGAACAGAAATATATTAATAAAATTATAAATGTAGGTCAAACTTAACAAGAAGTCGGAAAAGTCACCAATGCCGTAAAGGAATATGACAAATAAATAAAGAAAGCCCGCAATACAATGGCTTCATCGTTGATTCAAATTCAGAGATAAATCTGAAGCAAGTCAATTATACAAAATAACAACTCTTTGAAGCCACTGCACTCATAAACACACGTTGAAATAACATTAATAATATCCTCATAAAAACTTACCGTTACCTCCACAAAGCGACAGAATCCATTAATGATAAACGTGACCTGCTTTCGTCACTGAATCCAGAACAATCGATGCTGAGCCCTTCATAACGGTGTCCCTTGCACCTGATGGCTGACACAGTTACGGTCAGGTCCGATTCAATCTGGTATTCTGGGCCTAAGAGAATCGCTCCGTTACCTGTTATAAAAACTGTAGGTATTACTTTTTGGCCAGACAGGTCTTGCAGCCTTGCTGGCCTGGAATACCCCATTTTATGTCCAGAAAATCACTGTCCATTCCAAGGTTGCCTGGAAGAGATCGCAGTAAGCGATAAGGCTGCCCATTGTAAATTTTGTAGTGTATATTTTTTTTCTTTTTGTAATGTATAATCTGGTTTACAATAAAGTATATATAAATAAATACATAAATAGATTCAGCTCTTTCACACCTATGCATTTTTATTAACTGCGTATTATTTTCTCAAATGCAGGTTTGTTTTCTTACGAAAATTCGTTCCTATTTATGGGTATTTTTCATTCCACCCCCTCAAGTATAATTTCATCTTTCTGTTCCTTATATACCAACCAATGATTCTTTTTACTTTTATTCCTCTTTTTTCTGGCATTAAAACATTAGTATCGGTCGTATTCCCATCCGTAATCAGCCTATAACGTTCCCACTGCAGGGACACAGGCCTCCTCTCTGTGAGAGGGAATGGTTATGTACCGGTAATTTTTCAATTAGGTGGGCTCATTTTGAACAGTCTAGCTTGATATCAATGTCTAAAATAATATGATATACATAGACGCACCTGTAGTCAATCATCGGGCATACGCATGCGAACTCGTGCCGAGAACAATCGTAGGTCACCGGCTCACGGCCGAGCCCTCAAGCTAACGGAACGATGCGCCAGACATCTGACATAGTTACCACCAACCGGATTCTTATCGCGTCTGGCCATTGATCATCCAGTTTTAATTAATTCCATGGTAAAGTCGCTATCTAGCTGTTATTGTTCTACATGTTACGTTTATGTTTACAACTGGCTGGTGTTTTAGCAAGCAATTATTCTCATCATCAGAAGCGTGTAAATATAAGTCTATATGCATACATGGTTGGTTTAAAATTATTCAGGAGAAATTTGAGGAAGCATCCATCAGTTTCCCCCTCCTGATACTGCCAGACGTAAACTAGTTTGTCATACTTCTTCACATCACACAGCATTTTTGTGAGAAGACAGTATTATGTAACAAGCAGTATACTTTATAATAAAATTAACAAAAAACTCAATTTATTCAATTTAACCAAACATGATGCTAAGATCTCAGTGAAACGATGGTTATTACAACTACCTAAATACCGAATATCTTTTGTCTCCACAAACATATTAATTAAACACACACACACACACAGACACTTTGATTCACTACTTGCATTCTTTATTAAGACGCTGACAATACCTAAACCGCGGTCACTGTCAGATTGCATAGAAAACGCGCGATGACACAACGCTTGCAATAAATTTATTGCAAAATTTGAAGCAATTATCTATTTACTCAAAATTGAGTAGAGTAATTGAAAATAAAAAACAACCAAGTTCTGCATTCAAATAAGACGTTCTTGTTATTAATTAAATAAGTAACGTATGTTGATATTTAATACAGATATTTCGGATTAGAACTCAAGGTAAGAGGTTAATTTAACGTTAGTCTCGAGATTTTTTTCAAAACGTTTTGGTAACAACCAGGTTCTGGGAAATATGTTCAAACAAACATATTGTTTTTCCGCTACCACAAACTATACAGATTTGTCATTTTTTTTTTTAAGAGAAGCCTATTTAGGTCAATTGGGTCTTGTCTGCGCCTTAATAAATTAAAACAGTAGCATAATGTTTTTAGTTTAAAAAATAACGAAATTGTCATCTGAGTGCTATCTTCTGAGATACAGGCCTCGCCTAGTTCGTATGATAGAGTCAATACCCTAAGTAAACCTCTCTAGCACTACAAATGCCGCTGGATTATTATTGTATGACTAGCTGCGGCTCGTGGTTTCACCCGTATACGTCTGGACTCCTTGGGAATATCGGAATGAAAAGTAATCCATGTCCTAATTCAGGTCATGGCTACCCATGTGCCAAATTTCATCCAAATCCGTTCAGGCGTTTTAGCGTGATGCCGTGACCAAGGAAAATAGGGATTCAATTTTATTATATAGGTATATACCTACATCCTACATCTTCCTACATCTTAATGTATGACATTAGTATACTTACCTAGTATTAATTACTTTTAAGGCGCTGACAGGACCCAATTGACCAAAATAGGCTTCTCTTAAGAAAAAAAAATTGCCAAATCTGTATAGTTTGTGGTAGCGGAAAAAATATATGTTAATTTTGAACATATTTCCCAGAACTTGGTTGTCACCAAAACACGTTTTGAAAAAAAATCTCGATACAAACTAACGTTAAACTAACCTCTTACCTTGAGTTTTAATTCAAAATATCTGCATTAAATATGAACATACGTTACGTATTTAATTAATAACAAGAACGTCATAATTGAATGCAGAACTTAGTTGTTTTTTATTTTCGATTACGCAACTCAATTTTGAGTAAATAGATAAATGTTTCATATTTTGCAATAAATTACAAGCATTGTGTCATCGCGCTTCTCTTTCTTTTCTATGCATTCTGATAGTGACCGTGGTTTAGGTGATGTCAGCGTCTTAATATGTAATCCTTGTTGCTATGCTGGTGAGAAATAAACTATTTTATTTTATTATTTATTCCACGTTATTGTCAAAACCATGTCTTGGTTCTGGGTCAGCGAATGATAGATCACTTTTTGCCAATATTTCTGATGTGACTCTTTGAACATTCAATGTACTGGTCATACTTTACTTCATTGGTGGCTCATGATCAAATCAATGTTTGTGTTTATATGAACATGAATAATAACCTACTTTTATACATTTATAGTCTTGACATACGTGTACTTTTTGATCTCAGAACCTTTTAAAATCCTGTTTCAAAAAGCCATGTTCCCACCACTTCGGATAACGGTAATGCGCATTGCACATTGGAACCTTAATTCTGATTCTGACACACATAAAACCGGTGCAATTGTGGCCAATGCACGAGTAATGTCTCCCGTTCAATGCAAGGAGACTGGTCCGTTAGTCAGTATTGACGTTGAAAGGAATCTTACAATATGATTGACCAAGATCTTCTACTTAAGGCGCTGACAAGACCCAATTGACCAAAATAGGCTTATCTTAAGAAAAAAAATTGCCAAATCTGTATAGTTTGTGGTAGCGGAAAAAATACATGTTAATTTTGAACATATTTCCCAAAACTTGGTTGTTACCAAAACACGTTTTGAAAAAAAAATCTCGATACAAACTAACGTTAAACTAACCTCTTATCTTCAGTTCCATTCCAAAATATCTGTATTAAATACCAACATACGTCACGTATTTAATTAATAATAAGAACGTCTTATTTGAATGCAGAACTTGGTTGTTTTTTTATTTTCGATTACTCAACTCAATTTTGAGTAAATAGATAATTGCTTCATATTTTGCAATAAATTACAAGCGTTGTGTCATCGCGTTTCTCTTTCTTTTCTATGCAATCTGACAGTGACAGCGGTTTAGGTGTTGTCAGCGTCTTAATGAAAATCTTAAATCCTTAAATTTTTATTTAACTTAATCTTTAATTAACACAGTTAAAAATGCAATTAAAATAATTAAAGGCCGAGGACACATACTTCATCACATCATCTGCCTAGCCATTTCCCAACTATGTTGGGGTCGGCTTCCAGTCCAACCGGATGCAGCTGAATACCAGTATTTTACATGGAGCGACTGCCTATCTGACTTCCACAACTGGGTAACACGATACCCCTTGGTAAGATTGGTTGTCAGACTTTCGGGCTTCTGACGACCCTTAACAACTGTCAAATATCAACAAACGGCAACCTGGACCAGCGGCTTAAAGTGCTTTCCGAGGCACGGAGGGGTTGTGGTATGTAAAGATGGTCACCTATCCACGGACCAACCGCGGCAAACGTAGCTTAACCCAATCGATCGATCCGTAAGGCTGTTATTACTTGGCCACAAGCCCCAGCAGAAGAAACATATTAACATAAAATTAAAAAAATCTTGTAAAAACATAAAACAAAAAAATTAACAATACTTCATGAATCCCTCACACATTTCTTCTGACATGCCAATAAAATCTTCGTCCATTCATCCGCAAACAGATCGTTTGTTGGATTAGAATCCAAGAGATCATTAGGTGCAGCCAGAGTGCGAGGTACTGGGGAATTAGCACGCGCAACGGCGTGACATGGAGGCACAGCAAACAGCCTGGGTTTTTTTATACAGGAGCTGGAATCTAATTTACTACGTACCTACAAGTGCATTGAAAATTATTTTGTCTGCATGTGCGGTGCAAGGTTCTCCGTGAGATGGTCAGTAACACCAAGGCGTTGCTGGCCTTCCTTGAGGAGCTGGGGTGGATCGAATAATCGATTTCCCACCCGTACGCAAAATACGCGCATTGACGTGGAGTTGCGGACACCAGCCCGTTTTACCTATTACCTATTACCTACCTATGTGCGGTGCAATAATCGCGGCAATTACGTAGGACAAAGCCCCAGCCTTTGGTAGGATTCTTTAGCTACCGTGGCAAGCTCGTGAAAGGTGAGGTTTCATACACTGACGCACATCACATAGCCTAAACCGCTACGTCTAGTAGCATGAAATTATGAGAAGGGGTGCACTAGCGATATGAATTTTCAAAATACTTCCTTATTTTGAAAATTCATCGCACGGCTTGTAATGTTATATTCCAAATGAAATATATTTTAAAGTACCGGTCGTGGCAGTAAAGATATTAATAAAGGAAGTTTTCACAACCGTATAAGCCGTAATTATGATTAGACTCCATAAGTGTTGGTATTTTAATCGTTTTGTTTATATATGCAAAGCACAGGTACATTCACACGTCCGCTGTCGTCAACATTACAAATATTAATGATATTACCAATCAACCTTCAGTTTCCTTCTGCGTTTTTTGACATATTTTTCATATTTGGTGTTAAAAGACTTATATACTATGTATGTAGATTTTCCTAAGATTAGCTGGTTATGTGCAAAAATCACGATTTTAGCTCGTATTAGATATTACGAACACTTTTCTTAGTTTCCAATAATCCGGTCCTAGAAAAAAACATTTTTTCCAATTATCCTGTGACAAATACCACTACGAAATGATGAACCCTTATTAGGATTTAGGAAAGTGTAATAAGATTTAGGACGTTTGGGATCAAAATTTGATTGATTGAAATGATTCTGAATAGAAATTATTTCATAATTCCAATAAGACATCCATAATTAACACTCACTGCTAATGTTCTGTTTAGATTTCATATACTTAAATGCAAACACAGACCAGCCTCGCGCTGGACGTAGATAAAAGCCTAGCCGCCGCAGGAGACGCCCTGGGCGTCGGGAATCCCGGGCAGATTTCCGGCCACCGTCGGCGCGGGCTTGCGGACGGTGAGCAATGGGTAGCTCACCGTCTGGTAAGGACTAGGCCCGGGTCGACGGCACGTTGTATTCCACGCGCGTCTCAAAGAGATGTTGCCAGCCCAAATGTAGGGTCCACTAGGGCTGATGCCTGCCGGGGTGGCGGGAAAGTCCGAAAGGGTCACCGAGGCCCCTGCAAACACAGGTAACGGAAGGAAGACAGGTGGGTTTTAGTCAGTAAGAGTCTCACACACCCTCCCGCTCCGCCCAGAGCTGGAGAAGTTATTTAATAACTTCCCACGCAAAATATAAAACGTATCCAGCCTTTTTTTGACTCGCTCTAACCTAAATTTAATTACGATACCTACCTATATTCAGAGTAACTTTGAATATAGGTAGGTATCGGCTCCTACATAGGTACTGAGCCGACATCGCTGTCGCGACAGGCATATTTCTGCCTGTCGCACCCGCGATATTGGCTCTGTATGCAGGAGCCTTAAGGCTCGTACAGACTAGCACGATATCGCGCTAGTCTGTAGAAGTCTTTAATGTAATAAACCCTTTAAGTACGATGATATTCGTTCTTCTGCCTCGTTGGTTTAGTGGCCGCAAGCGCTACTGCTGAGCATGAGGTCCTGGGTTCGATTCCCAAGTCGGAAAAAGTGTTATTGGGTTTTTCCATCTGTAAGATCTCACTGGCAGCTTGGAGTTTGGATTTGTGCCTGGTTGATGGCAATAGGCTCGCCCGCTGTTACATGGGACCTAAACAAAATTGGCGAAATGTGGGTGTAGGTACTTTAGGGCACCTCTGTCTCACCCTTTGCGAATACTGGCGCAATGTTATGTTATGATAATCCGCTGAAAACACCTAAACCGCGGTCACTGTCAGTTTGCATAGAAAAGAAAGAGAAGCGCGATGACACAACGCTTGCAATTTACTGCAAAATATGAAGCAATTATCTATTTACTCAAAATTGAGTTGAGTAATCGAAAATAAAAAACAACCAAGTTCTGCATTCAAATAAGACGCTCCTGTTATTAATTAAATACGTAACGTATGTTGATATTTAATACAGATATTTTGGATTAGAACTCAAGGTAAGAGGTTAGTTTAACGTTAGTTTGTATCGAGATTTTTCTTTAAAAACGTATTTTGGTAACAACCAAGTTCTGGGAAATATGTTCAAAATTAACATATATTTTTTCTGCTACCACAAACTATACAGATTTGCCAATTTTTTTTCTTAAGAGAGGCCTATTTTGGTCAATTGGGTCTTGTCAGCGCCTTAAGACATTCGTCCTCGATGGCTAGTATTTATACATTCGTCTCCTTGGTCTTAAGATCTAGTCCAATAAAATTAAAAGTTTCATTTAGCATTCAAGGCTAAAACCACATCGTCATTATTTTAGTTTCTTGCGGTTAGTAGCTTAAGTTTTTCGTAATATGTGAACGTATTAGATAATTCAGACAAAAACCCATTATTTTTTATAGATGTTTTTTTGTTTATTTCTATTTTTCTATCACTGGTCATGGTTGAATGATGAAATTCTATAGATAATGTTTATTTGGCAAACGTTTCAAAATTCTAAGTGCGATGCGCGCAGTAATTGTTCTTGTAGGTTTTTGTGGCATAATCGCATTCAAACACAAATGTAAAAAAAAATATATTTATTCATATCTACGATTGACTGACAGATATCTACGATAATACTCGTAGTGAGTACGAGTAACTATGCTCAGAATACACGAGGCAACTGTCTTCAAACTGGGATACCACGCAAGTAATCTATTGGCTTACTATCCTGGCTTGGTACATGCAAAAAACCGGACAAGTGCGAGTCGGACTCGCCCACCGAGGGTTCCGTCCAAATTTGTAGGTATTAAATAAAGACTATATTTTTTATAATTTCATTACAAATTAATAGTTTTAAGATTTTTCCCTGTACTTGTAGTATAAGACAATATTACTTGCCGAATTTCATAGTTCTAGGTCATCGGAAAGTACCCTATAAATTTGGATTACCTTGGGAGTGTCGAAAAATACGTTTTTTTGCGGCATTCACGGCTGTATCTTTTTTTAAGCCAACTTAGAAGTTTGATTTGTTATTTGTGACATAGCTTCACTTCACTGTAGATCTGAGTATGTGGTTTTAATTTCAACTCGATACCTCCACGCGTTCCCGAGATAAAGAAAGTCTGTCTTGACAGACAGACAGGCGGACAACAAAGTGATTCTAAGTTATTATGAAAGTGGTTTGCAGATTGTTGAGGGAGAGCAAATGAGTGTTTAAGTGTTTTATAAGATATAAGTCATTTGATACATATAAGATAAGATAAGATAATATCATTGGTTACTATATAAGTGCAAGACGTGAAAATTAAGTGTCAAACCTTATTTGTAAAACTGTTTGTTCTGTTCCCGCAGACAAACCGTGAAAACGGTTTTGCGGGGCATAGTTATTATGTAAAGGTTTTTATAAACTTTGTTTATGATAAATAAATAAATAATGACATAAGGGTTTCGGTTTGTCCTTTTGAGGTACGGAACCCTAATAATGAGGATAGTTGTGGAAACACGAGAGCAGAGTGACTAGCTTGGTGGCTTACTAACAGTATTTTGCTATCCTAGCTTCAAAAAGTACTCTCGTGTATCCCGGGCGTTAGGCTTAGGGCTTCACTCTAAAAAATGTAAACAGTTTTGTTGACATCAAATTGAGTTTTTTTTTGACTACTGCCAAAAAAAAAAAGACTCAAGTTGATGTCAACAAAACATGAACATGTGAACATATGAACATACATAAAAACAAAAAAAAATTTGATGTAAATTACAAGATGATTATTAACATTAACTAAATTAAAGTAAAACTAAGTTAAGCCAAAAAAGGTCCTCGAGGCATTGTACCGAGGATGCTGGCGGCATTTCCTCGTTGAATTGCAATGCTGATGCGTTGCGCGAGAAAGCCGCCAGCTTTTCGGTCGACCAGTTACATCAACAAGACGTTTCGAGATAAATTGAGTTAGAACGACCTTGTCATTTCGAATGATCTTGATTATCAATCGTAACTAATAATATATTAATATGGGTGTCTTGCTTTGAGAGGTAGGCTCAAATAATTTGTAGAACTAGTTATGTAGATCAAATACAGATTGAACCGAGTGACCATTTACTCAAGACCAACGGATGTTATTTACCAATCAGCTTAGTTTATGATGCACATTTAATTTGATTAGGAAACGAAGCTAATCAGTTGTAAATTCGCATAATTAGGTAAATCCAAATAAACAGCACAATTAGCTAATCCTTCTTCAAATAATTTGATTTTAACTAGTAGTTCTGCGAACAGTAAACCTCGCGAGCACAAACTTTTGCAACAATTAATAGACCAGCCGATTCCGCTTGTAGAAATCTAAAACTGAACAATATACTGCATTTTGAGGAGCTATTCTGCTCATCACGCCGAAGATTCTCATCAGATCTTCACCAAATTTTTATGAGACCAACTTAAAGTTACTTCTTCTCAAATAAAAAAAGAACCATCGAAATCGGATCTCATAAGGCGGAGACCGGAGTCCGAAGGTGACGCCAAGGCGCTCTATTTCCGGGTGTCACCACTGTGTGGATCACCCGGAGGACATGGTGGAGCATACGGTTGAGGTCTTCCCGGCTTGGGCAGAGCACCACCGTGTCTACGTGGAGGCGATCGGCGGCGGAGATCTCCTGCGAAGCAGTAATGGTCGCGAAATAGGAGGCGGGACAGTTGAGGGAAAGGCAAATTTCGCGTCCTCTCGCCTCTAGCCGCCGCAGGAGACGCTCTGGGCGTCAGGAATCCCGGGTGGATTTCCAGCCACCGTAGGGGGGCTTGCGGACGGTGACCAATGGGTAGCTCGCCGACCGGTAAGGACCAGGCCTGGGTCGACGGCGCGTTGTGTTCCACGCGCGCCTCAAGGAGATGTCGTCAGCACAAGTGTAGGGGTCCACTAGGGCCGATGCCTGCCGGGGTCGCGGGAAGGTACTAAACGGTTACCGAGGCCCCTGGCAACACAGGCAACGGAAGGAATACGGGTGGGTTTTAGTCAGTAAGAGTCCGACACACCCTTCCGCTCCGCCCAGAGCGAGAGAAGTTGTTTGATGAATTCCCACCCAAAAAAAAAGCGTGCAGAGTAACAGAGAGATAGACAGAGTTACTTTCGCATTTATTTTTAATTGTTTTATCTTCGACTCTGTTTTACCGTTTTTCCTTGTCTAGTATGTCCATTAATTTTTTGTCCATTGTAGCATAACTTCCAGTTTTCTTATCATATTGTTCTCCATCTATGAATGTAAAGTCAGGGAAATTACTCGTAACTATATATCAAATTGTCTACCGAATTAAAATGTCCGTATTTTCGAATCACAATTACTGTCATTCTTTGACAGTTTTATGGCTATAACACGGAAAATAGACGTAAAGTGCGTTCACTATAACATGACGCGTGACGCTATTGATAGCACTGCATTTTTGCAGTCTTAGTTTCAATACTAATAGAGTTCAAAATGGCGACTGAAAGATCAGAAATACCAATCACATGTCTGCAAAAATTCAGTGCTACTAATCGCGTCACGAGTCAAGTTATAGTAAATGTGTCGCCGGTATTGGTACATACCTATTTGTCAAACTTAAGGCGCAGACAAGACCCAATTGACCAAAATAGGCTTGTCTTAAGAAAAAATATCGACAAATATGTATAGTTTGCGGTAGCGGAAAAAATAAATGTTAATTTTGAACATATTTCCCATAACTTGGTTGTTACCAAAACATGTTTTTAAAAAAAATCTCGATACAAACTTACTTTAAACTAACCTCTTACCATGAGTTCTAATTCAAAATATCTGCATTAAATATCAACGTATGTACGTTACGTATATAATTAATAACAAGAACGTCCTATTTAAATGCAGAACTTGGTTGTTTTTTATTTTCGATTACTCAACTCAATTTTGAGTAAATAGACAATTTCTTAATATTTTCCAATAAATTACAAGCGTTGGGTCATTGCGCATCTCTTTCTTTTCTATGCAATCTGACAGTGACCGCGGTGTAGGTGTTGTCAGCGTCTTAAACACACCTCTTTTTGATCGAACCCACCAAACAAATTAATCTCCAACTAAAGTTCAATCCATTTATTAATTAAAACTAATATAAAACCAGTAGTATACACCCAGGGTCGGTGTGCTAGCTCATTTCTCTATGTCCACTGACGCGTTACAATATCTAGTCGTAACGAAATGTTGCGTTACAGACTTGCGTGTAACATCTGTAATTAGTTTTTTGTGAGACTATACTTTATTGGGTGACTTGCATAGTGTCCGTAAATTTATTGTTTTTTTTTAGGTTTTGCTCACGACTTCGCCTGCTTACCATAGCATTTTCAGCTTATAATGTTCCCACTGCTGGGACACAGGCCTCCTGTGAGAAGGAGCGGGCCCAGTGCGGGTTGGTAGATGTCACATATCTTTGATTTTTTTGTTCTAGGACATGCCGGTTTGCTCACTATGTTCTCCTTCACCGTTTTGAGAGCAGTGGTGACGAAATAATTTACACAAAGTAAAGAGCCTGCCGTTTTTTTTTGGGTTGGATATTATCAAATAACTTCTCCCGCTTTGGGCGGAGCGGGAGTGTGTGCCTGATTCTTACTGACTAAAACCCACTCGTGTCCCTTCCGTTGCCTGTGTTGCCAGGGGCCTCGGTAACCCTTCTGTACCTTCTCGCGACCCCGGCAGGCATCGGCCCTAGTAGACCCACACACCCACACACCCACCCACACACCTACACTTGTGCTGACGACATCTCTTTGAGGCGCGCGTGGAACACAACGCGCCGTCGACCCGGGCCTGGTCCTTACCGGACGGTGAGCTATCCATTGCTCACCGTCCGCAAGCCCGCGCCTACGGTGGCGAGAAATCCGCCCGGGATTCCCGACGCCCAGGGCGTCTCCTGCGAAAGCGCCTGCCTGGTTTCGAACTTGGAACGACCTACAACTCGTAAGTCAGGGCCGATACCACGGGGCCACCACTGCTCTTCGCCTGCTTGGAAGTCGGAAATTATTCCACGGGAACTTTCCTGAAAGTTTCCGTGGAATAAGTACCTACCTACTACCGGAATAAAAATGTCCTAACCTATGTCAGGGTCTATCCGTGTGCGAAATTTCATCCAAATTCGTTCAGCCATTAAGGCATGAAAAGGTAACGGACAGAGTTAATTTCGTATTTAATACAATAGTATGGATTTTAGTAGCTAGCTGAAATTTTCTCAGGCTTACTAGACGAAGACTGCCTCGTTGGTCAAGTCGTCGCAAGCGCTACTGCTGAGCATGACGTCCTGGGTTCGATTCCCGGGTCTGGCAAAGTGTTATTGGGTTTTTCTATCTGGAATTTGTGCCCGGTTGATGTCAATAGGCTCGCAACCTATTACATGGGACTTAAAAACATAACTGGTGAATTGTGGGTGTGCTACAGGTACACCTCTGCCCAACCCTTCGGGGAACAAGGCGTGATGTTATGTTATGTTATGTTATGTTAGTTACTAGACGAAGACAGTTGAACACCTTGTGGTTTTAGTTGGTTCCTACCAACTAAAACCACAAGGTGTTCAACTGTTTGACGGGCTAATTCACCTGCCTAAGTGCGTAGCATAATTATAGAAGGTTACCACGCCAAAAAAAGTACCTACCGGTTATACGCCTGTAGGTATTAATGAACTACTCTCGAAGGTCATTCTTTGACTTAGTAGTAAAACAGAAAACCCCATTTAAAACGGAGTCAGGATGTGAAAAGTAAAAACATTTAAAAAAATTGATAGGCTCGTGATACTGACCTACGGTACACAACTATAGTTGTAGACCAACATTTAATTAAATCTTCTATATTATATTCTAATAAAAATTAAATGCTGTTCGTTGGGCAGTGGTGGCCCAGTGGTAACGGCCGCGACTTACGAGTTGTAGGTTCAAACCCAGACAGGCGCTTTACTTTGTGTAAATCATCACCACTGCTCTAAAAACGGTGAAGGAAAACATCGTGAGGAAACCGGCATGTCCTAGAACCAAAAATTCGAAAACATGTGACATCTATCAACCCGCACTGGGCCCGCGTGGTGGATTACGGCCCACTCCCTCTCACAGAGAGGAGGCCTGTGTCCCAGCAGTGGGAACATTATAGGCTGGTAATGTGCTGCCCGATTTGGCAAATTTTTATATTAAAATGTTTGTTATAGTGCGAACAAGGGTCGCATGGAAAGAAAAACTGGAAAGTTGCCGGGAAAATTGGAAAATTGGAAAAACTGAAAGTACATTTTCTATGGGAATCTTGTATAAATTATTGAAATTTGGACAGGATAATGTCTGTCAGGTCAGTTAGTAATTTTAATAAATAAAACAGATGATCGTAGTTACCTTGAAACTGAAGTTAACATTCTGAAGTCGATCCGTATCCATACATAAATGTATGTATGGCGCAATTTATACACATATTACGTACATTGGTGTTACTTGAAATGCAACTGTTATCTTCGAAACTTTGACGTCTCAGATTAAAATACATTAATATTTCGGAACTGTGGTTGAATAATACGCGGTTAGAATTAAAACACAGTTTAATCTGGTCATTCTTTAACTAAGGTGCTCTTCGTTATGTAATCTTTTATTAGATTTTTAACTTTTCAAAGAACAGTCTTGACTTCGCGGTAAGGCTACATATTAAAAAAAAGGCCAAGTGTGTGTCGGATAACGCAAAACGACAGGTTCCGTAGTTGGGATGAATTTATCTCAAAAACAAACTTACCATTGTAGTTGAAAAACATGTTCCCATACATCGATATACGTCACAGTCAATTCTCCAACTGCAAATGTAAGTTGGTCGACTAGTACTCGTTAACTTGTAAAGCCTTCTTAGCTGTGATAGTTTTCCCTTTAATTTCGTTATATGTACTTTCATTAAATTTTCATAATATCCAAAAACAACCATTTAGCTGGCAGGGGGGGCACTTGACTCTCCCCTCCCTCTCCCTTGCACGTAAAGTGGGGATGATGTTTTTCAGACTACAATTTTTTTTTTCAAGATTTTATTTTACGGCGTGATTGTACTTATATACGTATACCTTTGCCAAATTACAACTTTCTAACTAAGAGTCTCTGAGCTAAGCCGGGGACAGACAGACAGACGGACATGGCGAAACTATAAGGGTTCCTTGTTTACTACGGAACCCCCAAAATGTTAATTGTTTCCTAATTTTATTTTATTAAAAAAAAAATACTTTCTGTGACGTACAGGGTCCGTTTTTATAAGATCTTTAAACATTATGGAATGCAAATAATGTTAACAATTTGAATATATTAATTTTATTATGAATAATAAGGTCGTGCAATCCGTAGGTACAGGCTCCGTTGGCATCCGAAACTAATCGAGCAACCCCGAAACATGCACTTTATTAAAACTAAAACCTATTTATGAAGTCGTTTTACAAAAAAAAAAAAAACTCTAATACAGATTTGTTCATGATAATTTAAATCCATTTTGAACGACTCTACTTATTCCAAGAATAAAACTGTTAGTCCACCGCACAATGTCAACTTGAAGGCTCCTACATACTGGCGCGACTTGTCGCGCGACGCGTCGCGACACAAAGGCACCGCTTGTAGCGGTACACGCGGTGTCTTTGTGTCGCGTCGCGTCGCGTGACAATTCGCGTCAGTATGTAGGAGCCTTGAAACGAGATTATTCGAACCGAACGTGACGGGGGGGTTACCATCACCTCTTATAGCAGTATTATTATAATATTACTTCACAGTGGGAAAGTGATGGAGCTATACAGGACTTATAGCTCCATCTATTTCTCACGCTAAGTAATATTGAAATAATACTGCTATAAGAGGTGATGGTAACCCTCCGTGGTGGTGTACAGTGGACACGCGGCGATAGTAAATGTATTTATCGCTACTTCGGCGCCGGCATCTCGTTTCTCGTTGCGTGACGATAAGTACCAGACAAAACTACGAGTATAACAAAACCACACCTTTCTCTGTTCACTTCACATTCCTTGCTTATATAAATTTTAATAAGTGTACTTATATTAATCTAAGTTTTATGCTTACCAAAACTCCTACAAAGTGCATATACAGGTTGAAATTGAAAACTTGCGACAAACTGAAATGGGACATTGTATACATCATTATTAACAACTTTTACTAAGGGACCAAAGCTGTAATCCCAAAAAAAAAAATCTGCTTTTCCTACATTTTGATGAGGTATTGCAAACATAAATGTAGGGGACAGCAGTTTTTTTTTTGGGATTGTAGCTTTGGTCCCTTAGTAAAAGTTGTTCATAATGATGAGTACAAACTCCCATTTCGATTTGTCGCATGTTTTCAATGTCACCCTGTATTGTGAATGAACTGTAAGAGGAGTGCGCCTGTGTCTGTAACACAGTTTATACTAGCACAGACACAGACGTTCACTGTGTCTCAAAAATGAACTGTAAGAGGAGTGCGCCTGTGTCTGTATCACAGTTTATACTAGCACAGACACAGACGTTCACTGTGTCTCAAAAATGAACTGTAAGAGGAGTGCGCCTGTGTCTGTAACACAGTTTATACTAGCACAGACACAGACGTTCACTGTGTCTCAAAAATGAACTGTAAGAGGAGTGCGCCTGTGTCTGTAACACAGTTTATACTAGCACAGACACAGACGTTCACTGTGTCTCAAAAATGAACTGTAAGAGGAGTGCGCCTGTGTCTGTTACACAGTTTATACTAGCACAGACACAGACGTTCACTGTGTCTCAAAAATGAACTGTAAGAGGAGTGCGCCTGTGTCTGTTACACAGTTGATACTAGCACAGACACAGACGTTCACTGTGTCTCAAAAATGAACTGTAAGAGGAGTGCGCCTGTGTCTGTAACACAGTTTATACTAGCACAGACACAGACGTTCACTGTGTCTCAAAAATGAACTGTAAGAGGAGTGCGCCTGTGTCTGTAACACAGTTTATACTAGCACAGACACAGACGTTCACTGTGTCTCAAAAATGAACTGTAAGAGGAGTGCGCCTGTGTCTGTAACACAGTTTATACTAGCACAGACACAGACGTTCACTGTGTCTCAAAAATGAACTGTAAGAGGAGTGCGCCTGTGTCTGTTACACAGTTTATACTAGCACAGACACAGACGTTCACTGTGTCTCAAAAATGAACTGTAAGAGGAGTGCGCCTGTGTCTGTAACACAGTTTATACTAGCACAGACACAGACGTTCACTGTGTATCAAAAATGCATAGCGTTATACTTGATATTTTTTTTTTCTTAGTTGTTCGATTGAGATGGACTAATTGTATTTGGCTTTTTGAAATATTACTTATTATTATATTATACCTGTTATAAACATAGGTTTGGGTCATAGTCATAACGTCATTATTAAGAAACGGACTACTTAGTTATTTCTTTAAATCTTTCACGTTTTGGCATATTCATAATTTCGTCATTGTTGTTCAGTATTTCAGAAGCGATGTCTCTTGTCAGTTTCCTTGTCAAAAGTTTTATAAGGTACACTTTGATTTCGGAAATCATTTATTGATGTGTAAACTCTTTCCTCTCCCGTGGGAGTGATTTCGTGAAAAGGGACGGTAGTCTGTGTAGACAGGAAGTGACAGCATGGAATAAGTAAGTACTTTTTAATAGCATAGAATTAGTATACTCCTGGAATTAGTAAGTGCTATATAGAGTGAGCGACCACTACATAATCATAATCAGCCTATAGTGTTCCCACTGCTGGGACACAGGACTTCTCTCTGTGAGAGGGAGTGGGCCGTAATCCACCACGCGGGCCCAGTGCGGGTTGGTAGATGTCACATGTCTTTAATTTTTGGTTCTAGGACATGCCGGTTTCCTCACGATGTTTTCCTTCACAGTTTTGAGAGCAGTGGCGATGAAATAATTACACAAAGTAAAGCGCCTGTCAGGGTTCGTACCTACGACCTACAACTCGTAACTCACGGTCGTTACCACTGGGCCACCACTGCTCTCGAGCGACCACTATTAATGAATAAGTATTCGAATAAATATATCAGTATTAAGCTTTTTTTCATTCTGAGGTTTTTTCTATCGCTGCTCAGTTGCTTATTACCAAGGTGAGATGTCAGATGTTACACATCATATGCGACCACTGTAAGGCTCACTCGTTTGTTTAGTTTGCCAGGGATGCTCTTTAGGCCATGAATTTGTTTTAATTAATTACTTACTTTAATTACTTACATTGATTAATTATTTACTGAATTACTGTTCGTGAACGGGCGCCGTCAGTAGAGACTGGTCATCTCTTAGCTGCCACGGCTTATTTTAACTTTAATTTTTGAATTGCTTTTGTTTTTGTTGTAATCTTTTTATTACGGACGCTTTTACGTTTTGCATCGTTCTCACATGTATAATTTCAAAATGAATGATGTAAACAATATTTTGTAACCATAATACGTTGATTTAAAAGAGTGTCCTTGGAGTTTCTTGCCCGTTCTTCTCCATAGGTACCTACTACGCTTTGGAATGGGCAACTAGCTTCATCTTTCTGACTGACTGACACAACCCTTGACAATTCAAAAGTGCCTGTAATTGGTTTATTTGAAATAAATGCTTTGAGTTTGAGTTTGACTTACAGTTAGAACTTTTCTTTCTTTTTGAGATATTGATCTAAACACGTTTAATTTATATCATCATCATCATCATCATTTCAGCCGAAAGACGTCCACTGCTGGACAGAGGCCTCCCCCAAGCACCGCCATTTTAACCTAACCGTAATTTATATAAAATACAATAAAAAGATACTTAAAAAACTTTGATTCAAAAACAAATTACGACATCCATAAATCAATGCTTTTGTTACCGCTGATACAGCAAATGACGTTTATATCTAGAATTTGACAATACAATAAAACAATATCTACAATAAAAACGTTAAATGAATAAGAGATTATCTTCGGAGAGTGTGCGCTGGAGCCCCACGATCTGCTGCATCTCCCTTCCACTACCGGACTACCAGATGCAGGTACTACAGGGTACCATCCCCACTTGGTCGATATACCGACTCGTCGTACTCAGAGGGACCCAACCATCACCTCATATAGCAGTATTATTTCAATATTACTTCAGCGTGAGAAAGAGATGGAGCTATAAGTCCTGTATAGCTCCATCACTTTCCAACTGTGAAGTGATATTATATTAATACTGCTATAAGAGGTGATGGTTACCCCCCAGCGCTTCACCTCCACAATTTCTTATGCGCACGGCCAAATTGTGGCACTCTCTGCCAGCGTCTGTGTTGCCTTCCACGTAGGTATAACCAGCCAGCCATGAAAGCAAGAGTGTACAGGCATCTTCTGGGCACGCTCGTTCCACCATATACCTCATCCATCGCTTTCCATCAGGCGAGGTTGAGGTCAAGAGCTGGCCCATATTGTAATAAAAAATAAAAAAATACCAAAGTGGGCGTATTTGCGGCCAAAAACTTGTACTTTATAAGGAGCGAGGTCTCCCAGAACGAGACCGCAATCTGCGACTGCCACCAAATTAAGTACATAATTATTTAATTATGTCCTCATTCATGCATCTTTAAAAATCAACACGTTTTTTTTTTTTTTTTGAATTCTGACTAATATAAGTCCTACGTTACATAGGTCTTAATCTAAACATAGTGTTTTTGGCTACAAAGTTCTTGTCTGTCGTCTCGAAATGTTTTCATAGAGTCACTTGCTTCTGCCCGGGTGGAGGTCGGCAATTATCACACGGGAACTAGTTACCATGATATAAAGTATCCTATGTTCTAACCCAGGTCATGGTATACCCATGTGCCAAATTTCATCCAAATCCGTTCAGCCGTTTTAGCGTGAAAGCGTTACAAACAAATAAACTCTTGCATTTGCAACACTTTTGCATTTATATTTTTAGTTAACATTGTTTTATTAGTCTCACCAAGTAGCTTAATTATGTTCAAATATAGGTACTTTTAGCACTCGAAGTGCCAACGGTACCGCGCTAAATAAAACGCGCGTTTATAGAATAACTTTGATAATTATTCTTATATTTTGGTCTACAATATTTTACATTATTAATATTGACATCCCTGTCAGCTCTTCTAAACTGACTCTTAAATCTTTTTTCTGACTTCTAAGTTCGTAATAACGTTTATCTCATAATCTTGTCATTTCTCGAAACGGTTGCATGGTAGAACCAAACATCTCTACAGTACAAACTTAAAATATTATTCACTTTTATTTGATTGTAATCGGAGATGTAGTTTATCACTGTTGTGTACACTTCGCCCACGACTTCATCCGCGTGGATTTCGTACTTTACCCTATGAAGTTCAACACCGATTGTAATCGGAGATGTAGTTTATCACTGTTGGGTACACTTCGCCCACGACTTCATCCGCGTGGATTTCGTACTTTACCCTATGAAGTTCAACACCTTTCACCCATTAAATCAAATCAATCAAATAAAGATTATTATTATCAAGTTTTGAGTTAACCAAGCCACGTAGTAAAATCCTTCCCTGTAAAATTGACTACCCCTTTTCACCCCGTCAGGGGTAGATTTCTAAAAAAATCGTAATACACGTTATTATTTATTTTCGGAGTTCTGAGTTTTGAGTTAATCAAACCGCGCGTTTAAATTCTTCCATAGAAACTTAGACAGACAAGAATAAGATAAGTATTCGGGGCAAGTTTCAAGTGTAGGTATTAACTCAAGGAATAAGATTTTTCATACATACAAAATCCCCCCTTTTAACCCCCTTTAAGCTTTTATTTCCGGAAAACCCTTTCTTACTCAATATATTTATGGCTTCCACATGTGAACTAAGGTGGTTGGTTTTACAAAAATATGATCATTGTGGACCTGTCGGGCAAAGCAAAGGTAGGAGAGAGGAAGAGGGCGTTTTATTTGCCTAGTGATCCATGTGATAAAGGGAGCCCATGTGCAAAATTTCAAGTTCCTAGTCCCTGTAGTTTCGGCTCTGCGTTGATGAATCAGTCAGGACATATACTTGTACTATGTATAGATTCTATGCAAAATTAAAATAATTCTAATTTTCCACTTGACCATTATTTTAATTTTAAAACAATGTTGGGCTCAGAACAAGATTCTGAAAGGTACTTAGTTTAATCAGTTATCAAAACACATGTCAAATAAGATAAGACAAGTTGATTATTTTCGTTCAACTAATCACATCGGCTTAGATTTTAACAGTAGATTTACTGATTAGGTGCTTGATCAGGTTTTCAGGAATCGAGGGTAAGGGTTAATATTTCATTACTTTTTTGTTCTTGCAAGATTTTAAAAGTTCTTACTACTTTCTTCTGGAATTCGTAATTTTTTTTTTTGCACAATATGCACCAATATGCAAACCTGCCTAGCCTTATTCCAAATATGATAGAATCAGCTTCCAGTCTATCCAGATGTAGTTGAATACCCATATTTTACCTGGACTGCCTATCTGACTTCCACAACCCAATTACTGGCTAACTCGATACCCCTTGGTAGGACTAGTTGTCAGACTTGGGGTTTTGACTACCCGTACCGACTGTCAAAGATCTACGAACGAAAGCTGGGACCAACGGCTTAAAATGCTTTTTGAGGCACGGAAGGGTCTCGATATGTACCTAATGGAAGGTCACATCTACGAACTGACCACGGCAAGCGTAGCTTAACCTTCGATCGTCCCGTGTGGCAGTTATCAATTAGCCACGAGCCCTTCTGAACTCTAGATTACGAATTAATTAAATCATCTAGCACTATAGTTCAGCGCTTACGTCAATTCCATTGCCATGCTTTGTGCAATGGACCTTTCAAATATAATTGTCTCTGTGTAGATAACAGCTGACCCACTGCTATACTGTCTAAATGGCTCTAGGGGAGTGCTAACCATTGCATAAGCATGAAGGCAAGTTTATGGCGTTTGTGTGAAAGGGTCACAGAGTAACCAAAAGGTCGTACATCAAGTTGAATCTACTGCTCAAATGCAGATTGCGTTAACTGCTAGTGATTGTATAATTTTATTGTGCCACTTGTCCTTATATCTTGTGGATACGGCTTTCGATTACTTGGATTATGTATGTATGTTTACGTGTGTGTGTGTGTGTTTATGTTTATGTGTGTTGTTTGTTTTGTGCTTGTTTATTGATTGATGGTTTGAAGTTGACCCCTTGTGTGAAGCAAAGCGTCAATCAATCCTAAAGTGCCCGAAAGTTTTTGTTTAGTTTTCAAATATCCAAAACAACCATTTAGCTGGCAGAGGGCCCCCTACATTTGAGTCTAACAAAAATTGCACTTTAAAACTTAATACTACGCAAATGGATCCCTGAATCGAAAAGTAGTTTTGAAACGCCCAATATTTTTGAACGGCGTATCCAACGATACCCCACACCATGGGTTAGACGAGACAAAAAAAAATATGCCCACGTTACGTGCAAGGAAGGTTTTGTTTTTTTTTTTTAATTTTTTTTTCAAGATTTTACGTTACAATTTTGTTGGTGTGTTTAGTACGTGTACCTATATCAAGTTACAGCTTTCTAGTACTAAGAGTCTCTGAACTAAGCCACGGACAGACAGACAGACAAAAAACGACGAACATGGCGTAACTATAAGAAAAAAATCTTAAATAAGAAATTTGTTTTTAGTCTAAAATGGTAGAAAGATCTTTTTAGACTAAAGACAATTTTCTTCAACTACTCCAACAAGAAAACATGAGTTTGTAGACTTCGTAATAAACGACTTTGATCTTTGATCTTTGACTTTGATTGAATTTAATAACTAATTCCCATAAGTTGGGCCGTCAGTTTGTCTGCCACACGATAATATAGGTAGGTAGGTACTCGTATGTACTTAGAAAAACTATAATATCAATAAAATGTATCTATGACCGTAAACGAAGCAGATTCTTATAAGCAAAATTTCATGGTACCAAACAACTACTCTGAGGCCAAAACTAAACTAAAAGAATCGTTGCTGGGCCGAACTTATGAAGAAACAGAAAGTTTACTTTGCAGCACATGTTAATATACACTCGTTGATAGAATTCATTGTAAGTGTGAGTGAGGACTCACACTTACACCATACACTTACTCACCTTAACTGTTTTTGTATGATAATCTATGTTTTTTTTATTTTCTTTGTACTAGCATTATTGTAAGTTTTCTAAATTTTGTAATGAACTTATGAATACCAATATTGCGCTAGCAGAACCTATTAAATGTTAACTTTGTGTAGTGTTGGGGTCACCAAGATACAGGCTAAGCCTAGTTTGGGACCCGCTGTTTAATCCGCCTAAGTCTTCTATTAGTGATAATTTCATACCATGTTACTTGTATATTTAAGAACTTTGTGTTAACTAAATAAATAAATTTGATTTTGAATTTAAAAAGGAGTATGTACGGATCATAAGTAGGTGGCGTTCTGTAGTTCCTGCCTATCCCGATGGTAAATAGGCGTGAGTTTGTGTATGAAAAAAAAAAATGTCGATTATTAGAGACCGCCATTTAAATTTATAGTGGACATTGACGAACCGTTATGTCGAAACAAATCCATGTGGATTGCCACACAGTCTCGCAGATCGCAGACCACACGAGCGATTAAACGAACATTATTTGTTAAACGCGACCTTGTCTTCAAATATCGGATGTCTGTGGTAACAGAAAGCGATATTTCAAACGATATTAATACTAATTTAATTCTGATTTGATTCAGATCTTCACACGTCGGGAGCACGCCCATTGAATATGTACCGTTTAATTATTGTGAATGTGAAGACTATGTGGGTCATTGTTTTTTTTTCATTTAGTTTTTTATCATGGACTAGCAGTTTGAGTAAGAGCTCTTCTCTGCCGCCGACGCGCGTCGACGGCTGCAGTTACCTCTGCCGTTGGGAACATGCCGCTCGTGTGTAAGAGCTCTAATTTATGCGGCCTACCCAAAAATCCTTTCTTTGGTAGTGTTAGTCGAATCGTTGCTTTCCTTAAGTTCTCAGTTGAGCTGCACGATTACTGACAAATGCGTGCACTGACTGGACAGAGTGGACAGGTCAACTCTACATCTACATTGTCTTCACATGATCTGACCAAGATTATGTCTGGACTTTTAAAGGGACTCTGACCTCTGAGTTTGTTTCGGCCTTTCTTCTCAAAGTGGTCAGATAGGAAACGCCGAACTCATCTAGTTTTTAAAATAAGATTGACGATTATTTAATATAAAAGTGTTTGTACAAACCTACTGCGCATTAGCTGGTGTGTAGTACTCGCAACCGGCGTGCGTGTATGACCGGATGTATGAACGTAAACGAAGCAAAAGGAGTATGTAAGGAGCGTAGCAGGTGGCGTTCTATAGTTTCTGCCTACCCCCATGGGAAGATGGCCGGAGTTTATATATGTTAGAGAAAAAATAATCATTTAACGTATATTTTTTGAGATGGGAAAAGGCTAGGCAGATTGATTGATGTTTTGAGATGGGTAAATACTAAACGCAAGTCATTTTTAAGTCAACTTTAAGCTTCATTCTGCACCATTAGTTTACTATTATTATCTAATTGTAGCAATGTAAAAAAATATGTGTGAATGCCAAAAATATGCTTAAAGTATCTTATAAACTGTTTTAGACTTTCGAATTTGTAATCTAAGTAGGGTAGGTAGCTACTTAGATTATAAATTTGAAAGTCTATTGTTATTTAAGTGCAATCTGTCACTATCAGTATTAAACAAACAGTCATAATCTTTCTTAGTTTTAATTTAATTGTCTAAAAAACGAAAGGTATACTCAATCTATGTATAACTCGTAAGATAACACTGTCAACATCGCTGGAGGGCGAACAATTCCGTTCCTATGGTTAATTCTAGTGTTAACTTCTGTAGTAAATTATTTAACCGCTGGTTTCAGTTACACATAATTTGGTTTACGTAAGTACAATAGCTGCTAGTGTACTTTAGGGCTATAGAAATATCCGGTTAGGTGTAGTTTGTAAATTGTTATGTTCTTGTTTGTACGATTCGCATCTAAAGTAGATCTGTGGAAACTTGCCAATTATATTATTTTTGTAAGTGCTAAGTGCTAACTATGCTAAGTGTGTGTTTCGAAATACTGAAGTTCGATATTGATTTATATTTTTTAATTGTTCATCCTCACTAATATTATAAATGTGAAAGTGAGATTGTTTGTTTGTTTGTTACGCTTTCACGCTAAAACGCTAACGAAGTACTACAATCTTCTTCTAAGCGTGTCGATTGCAATCTAAATATGAACTAAATGGAGTCGACCAAGAATTCGGTTACGAGTTTGGCGCCATCAGTAGCGTCCATCAGTTCCCGTGTAACGTGTAGACGACAGGTTACGCAGGACACGATCGTTTGTGGAACAGCACCACATTTATACTCTATATATATATAACAGGGTGGAGTCATTCGCGGGAAGGTACTTATGGGTCACCGAGGCCCCCGCAACACAGGCAACAGGAAGGAATACGGGTGGGTTTTAGTCAGTAAGAGTCTGACACACCCTCCCGCTCCGCCCAGAGCGGGAAGTTATTTGATGATTTCCCACCCTCAAAAAAAAAAAAAAGGGTGGAGTCATCTAAGAATCTCCACCTGAACAGGTTTTCCTTACTTCGGCCAACCTTGGTCTGGAGACTTCCATGTTACTTAAATGTTAACCTGTTTAAGATGCTGACTGTACCTACATGGTTGGAGAGTTAGAGAAGTTTGTATCAGAATTACTTGGAAATTGTAAGAGTTAATTGAAGGAAATGGTTAGATTATGGCGCTCTGATGGAATTACATTGCATTTCATTTCCACATAAAATCGTAACATGTCTGTGTGTAGTTCGTTTTAGTAAAACACTCTCGCTTCATGCTTTAAAAGCCAGACTGACTAATTTTGTTAATTGTAGCTGTTCACAGTAGTGATGGTTATTAATGCTATTTCGCATAAATTTCATGAAAATGGGAATTCTTGAGTTTGAGCACGCTAATTGCTATTGATAATGCTATTTGCTAATATGGCAATAATTATTTATTTATATTTACTTTATTCTACTACTATTATTCTGCTATTAATGCTATTTGCTAATATGGCAATAATTATTTATTTATATTTACTTTATTCTACTACTATTATTCTAATCTGTTAGTTTCGAATGAAAATGAGTTTCGAATAAGAAAATGCCGTAACACGTAACACATAACATTTGCTTTTTATTTGAATAATCTGTGTAACACGGTTTTCGTAAGCTTCGTAAAATTAATTGATTATTTTTTATTTAAATATCAAACATAACGATTATGGCATTTATACGGTTGCTTGTTATTTGTTATTGTCTTCATAATTTGCATATTTTGATTGTGTGTTATCAATTATTTTTTCTTCAATAGACCATAGCCATTCCTAATTAAAGTTGTTAGCACTTTGTCCCTGTAGCATTACTGACTTTTTTCAATTGAATGCTAGCATTTCTTTTGTAGGTACGTTTCAACTTATACTCTGTCCCAAAAACATCTGATAAAAATGTAAACATACGGATCACAAAACGTACTTGTGGATACCCATTCCAAATTGAGTGCTTTGATTTAATTATTTGAATAGTTAAACCCGAAATCCTAATTTTAAAATACTTTGGAGATATTTTTCATTTGAAAACTGAGGTTAATTTTATAACCTCAATTTTCAATCACAATTTATTAATGTTATTCATACAACAATTATTTAAAAAAGTGGTGAGATATAAAGCTGAAAATACTTTGGTAGGTGTTTGCGTAAGAATTTAACCTTAAAGGCCTGTTCAGATATAAGCGATATCGCTGTCGCGGTCGGTAACGATACTGGTTCGCCTTCTGGTTAGTCACATTGGATTAGTAACGCTACCGAGCGTGACAGCGATATCGCTTATATCTGAATGCTACTTTACGTTGTCTTGATAAAGCGAACATTTGCGTTGTCACGACACGTCTAGACAAGCAATACGTCGCAATGCCCAAACTGCGAAGCATTTTAACAATGTGGCCAATAAAGTTGCCGTTGCAGATAGAACACGAAATTTTATCGCGACAACGCGATACGAATCTTTGCGCGTCAATGTAGCCGTAGCATATCAGGGTTTGTTTACCCTTTCATCTAATACTTTTGGGATAGACTATACCTTTCGTGTCATAATATTGCGAACGCTTGAACAAAGTAATATTTATTTTTAAACATCAATACTTATGAACAAAGAATATTGACAGCCACTATTAATTGCACACTCGCTTGTAATTACCTAATTACTCAGTACGTGGCTATAGGGCCAAGGTCATGTGTAATTTTTATTTAAACATACACAGTGTTTTTCGCAATACCTGACGATTATTTGACGATAGGTTTAAAATGTCTAGCTAGATGGTCTAGCTGTCGCAAGCGCTACTGCTGAGCATGAGGTCTTGGTCGGATTCCCAGGTCGGGCAAAGAGTTATTGGGTTTTTCTATCTGGAATTTCTCAGTAACAGCCCAGAGTCTGGCTTTGTGCCCGGTTGTTGGCAATAGGCTCGACTTATGTGGGACTTAAACATAACTGGCGAAATGTGGGTGTACTATACCCCTCTGCCCAACACTTCGGCAACTTGCGTGATTTTAAGTTATGTTATTTTTTAACGGTTTTGTCAAAGAAATGTTTAGTTCTTGTAAAGATTAGACGGTGTACCTACTAAGAACTAACTTACCTGCTGGATGTGGAACATTATGACATGAAATGTAACTTAAAAATCGGCCAAGTGGGTGTCGGACCACTCACAATAAGGGGTTCCGCAGTTGGGAAGTTGGTATGAATTTATCCCAAAAAAAAACTTAATATTGTTGTTGAAAAACTAGTTCTCATCGATATATGCCACAATCAACTCTCCAACTGCAAATTTAAGTTGGTCGTCTATTACTCGTTAACTTGTAAAGCCCACTTAGCTGTGATAGTTTTTCTTTTAATTTCTTTATATCTACTACTGCCATGATTTTTTTACATCTCCATAAACAATCATTTAGCTGCCCCCCCCCCCCCTGCCAGCTTGACTCAAACAAAAATTAGCACTTTACAGCTTAATATTACGCAAACGGATCCTTGAATCGAAAAATGGTGTTCACAGACCCACAATACTATTGAACGGCCTGTTTAAAGATACCCCACACCGTGAGATATATGAGAATAAGAAATATCATCCCCGCATTACGTGCAAGGAAGTACCCTAAAAAAATTGTTTCATGATTTTATTTTAACAGTTTGTCGGCGTGATTAATATGTATACCTATGCCAAATTACAGCTTTCTAGTACTAAGCGACTCTGAGCTACAGCGGGGACAGACAGACGGACATGGCGAAACTATAAGGGTTCCTTGTTTACAACGGCACCCTAAAATTGGCTAAATGGCGGTACTTTTGTAAAAACAAAATGAAATTAACGATAAGTAGAGTTTAAAATGTTGGCAGTGAGGTAAACCAGTATTCAATTAGGCTTTTTTGTAAAAAAAATATGCCCATAATAGTGACTTTTTACTTTTCATGTTGAGCCGAAACAAGACTATTAGTGGTTGATTTTCCTTTGCAAATATTTTAATAAAAATATTGGATCGTGAGAAAAATTTTAACAAACGAATTGACATTGGATTCTATTGGGTTGATAGTATTGATACGGGCAATTCTGATCAGCTCTCAGAATCGTTGGACATTAGGTACATACATAATAAGCCTATAATGTTCCCACTGCTGGGACACAGGCCTCCTCTCTGTGAGGGACCTCCTCTCTGGGAGTGGGCCGTAATCCACCACGCGGGCCCAGTGCGGGTTGGTAGATATCACATGTTTTCGAATTTTTTGGTTCTAGGACATGACGGTTTCCTCACAATGTTTTCGTTCACCGTTTTGAGAGCAGTTGTGATGAAATAATTTACACAAAGTAAAGCGCCTGTCTGGGTTTGAACCTACGACCTACAACTCGTAAGTCATGGCCGTTACCACTGGGCCACCACTGCTCTCGACATTACTTATTGGTTTTTAAATCTCACAAAATCCTACTAATATTATAAATGCAAAAGTTTGTAAGGATGGATGGTTGGATGTTTGTTACTCTTTCACGCAAAAAGTACTGAACGGATTTGGATGAAATTTGGCGCACAGATAGTTTATAACCAGGAATATCACATAGAATACTTTTTATCCCGATATACCCACGGGGTCAAAACTTATGCGGGTGAAACCGCGGGGCGCATCTAGTAACTGAATAATTATTCACTTCTAATTTCGCCCTGGTGATAATAGAGGGTTATAGGTAAAACACTAACAACTGCCTAAGGGGATAAAATCACTGTTCCCTACATTTTCACGAGTTACGAGAATGTAGGGAACAGCTGATCTTTGATTTGTAATATCTCATCTGTGGGAGTGATTTCGTGAAAAGGGACGGAAGTGTGTAACAGATAGTGACAGCTTGAGCATGGACTAAGTAAGTACTTTTTAATAGCATGTAATTAGTAAGTACTTTATAATAGCATGGGATTAGCGTACTCATGGAATTACTAACTCCTACTCGTATATAGACTGTAAGTAGAGGGGGTCGAATTGCGACCAGTAGGCGACCACTAGTAATGAATAATTATTCGAATAAATATTTCAGTATTTAGCTTTTGAGGTCAATTTCTCAGATGGTCAGATGTTACACATCATCTGCGACCACTGTAAGGCTCGCTCGTTTTTATTCGCGATTTCAGGTTTGATCCAATAGTAAAAGTTGTTTATAATTATGAGTACAATGACCCCATTTTTTTTTGGCCGGTAAGTGATCAAATAACTTCTCCCGCACCAGGCGGAGCGGGAGGATGTGTCAGACTCTTACTGACTAAAATCCACCCGTGTTCCTTCCGTTGCCTGTGTTGCCAGGGCTCTCGGTAACTCTTTCGTACCTTCCCGCGAGCCCGGCAGACAATGACCCCTTAAGACGCTGACAACACGTAAACCGCGGTCACTGTCAGACTGTATAAAAAAGAAAGAGAAGCGCGATGACACAACGCTTGTAATTGATTGCAAAATATGAAGCAATTATCTATTTACTCAAAATTGAGTTGAGTAATCGAAAATAAAAAAACAACCAAGTTCTGCATTCAAATAAGACGTTCTTGTTATTAATTAAATAAGTGACGTACGTTGATATTTAATACTGATATTTTGGATTGGAACTGAATATAAGAGGTTAGTTTAACGTTAGTTTGTATCTATTTTTTTTTCAAAACGTGTTTTGGTAACAACCAAGTTCTGGGAAATATGTTCCAAAATAACATATATTTTTTTTCTTAAGACAAGTCTATTTTGGTCATTTGCTTCTTGTCAGCGCCTTAGCGCCTTAAGAGATTGTTAGTGTAATAAATTACAACTTGTATAGAAATGTTTTAGATCAGAACGTTTCACTAGTCTTTTCATTTAACTCTCTCAGGCCTTGACTGTCCTCCCATACCTACTAACACTGTAAATTGAAAACATTGTAAAATTCAATTATTTTTAAAAGAGTAACCGTGGAGTTTCTTGCCGGCTCTTCTCCATAGGAAACGACCAATTGGAACCATGCACCTAGCTTCTGATGTTTCATAAGTGCCCATGTAGGTTTATGTGAAATAAAATATTTTGATTTGATTTGCTCTCCAACCAATAAAATACTTACCTTTAAAATATACCATTTGATGGTCAACAAGTTAAATAATTCGAGCCCAAATTACTGAGTGAAATATGTTTATAAATCTTGACCATAACCTTGTCCTAGTTAAAATTGACTACAAAAAACTTGATCGTAATTCTGTAAATTACATTTTTGATTGGACATTTACGTGATAATAGAGTGCAGTAATGAAAATAATAAAGTGTATTATTGAATTACTTTCAGAGTAGTGGTGGCCCAGTAGTAACGGCTGCGACTTACGAGTTGTAGCTCGTAGGTTCGAAGCCGGACAGGCGCTTTACTTTGTGTAAATTATTTAATCACCACTGCTCTCAAAACGGTAAAGGTAAACATCGTGAGGAAATCAGCATGTCCTAGAACCAAAAATTCGAAGACATGTGCCATCTACCAACCCGCACGGGGCCCGCGTGGTGAACTACGGCCCACTCCCTCTCACAGAGAGGAGGCCTGCCATGTCCCAGCAGTGGGAACATTGTAGGCTGATTATGTAACGTTTCAGATAATGTATTTTTATGTAGATAATTATGTTCTTTTTAGCGCTTATCAAACTGACACACTACGTCAAACAATCGTAGGCCGCCTTTTCATAAATCTGTCAAAGAGTGACACTTGTGATTTGAACAAACAACATTTCCCTGTTTTACTATGTAATTATTTCTAATAGTAAATCGATCCATGGATGGCTACATTAGAACGCCAAATGTTCGAGTAGGGATGTTCCCTATCCTAACGACGAGTGTTTCCACAATGCGAATTGCTTGCAGAACTAAAGTTTAGTTAACGACAATTATGCTTGATATTATATGAGTTTACTGTGATTATATTGTGTTATGTTTGTATCAGCTTATTTTTTATGTTACATTCGTACGTGTTAGGGTAGAAAATTACTTTTTACATAATTTATTTATTTTTATACGCTCTTGACCTGGTTATGATCCGCTTTAAAAGGTCAACTTTTGCTAAAGCGGTTGTCACATTAGTCATAATAATAATTTATTGTAATTAAGTGGAAGCTAACTTTTCAGACTTTATTTATGTGCAAACACTATAAATACTTCATTGTTTTATTGGATTTCTAGCTTTTCCCCACGGCATCTCCCGCCCGCGTGTATGTCGGAAATGATCCCATGGGAACATACTACCGGGACAACTTCTTATAGGTTTTCCTGTGATCTATAAGTAAAAAAACTATATTCTGTATATTTTTCAATATTTTTGTCTCAGTAGTTTCAGTTATGGGTCAATATTCATCTATTTTTTTAAACAATTTTAAAACTGTTTATCATAAACATTATAAAAAAGAAATATCTGCAATCCTTACAATAAGTTCTTTCATTTGATAAGTCACACGGTATAGTTCCCAAAACTTTTTTTTTCAAGTTTATAATTTGCACCATAAAAATATTCAAAATTCACTTTTGTTTTTTAATTCAATTTCATTTCATTTCATTTCATTTGTAACGTATTTACGTTATAAATGAAATATAATGAAATTGTTTATTCTGTAAATAGGATATCAGAATCACTTTTACACGTCATATATAAAAAAAAGAGCTAAATGAAGTCGACATTTCCTATCTGACTACCCCTGAGAAGAAATGGCGAAACAAACTCAAGGGTCAGTCTCTTTTAAAGTCCAGACATAATCTTGGTCAGATCATGTGCGGACCATGTGTCTGAAATGGTCTTTTGAGGAAAGAACCACACAAATTTGGGTGGACTGTCTAGTCAGTGCAAGCATTTGTCAGTAATCGTGTAGCTCAACTCAGAACTTAAGGAGCTCAACGACTCGACGAACAATACCAAGGAAAGGACATTTGGGTAGGCCGCATAAAGTACTCAAAATGCCAGACTTTCATTAAAACTAACTGAGAAACAAATGCATCCAGCGGATTCCTGCGGCCTTTGTAGGAGGCCTTCCACGCTACGTCTTTCGATACGTGGTCGCCACTCCAGAACCTTTCGGCCCCATCGGCCATCTGTTCTGCGAGCAATGTACCCACTGCCACTTAAGTATGGCGATTCTTCGGGCTATGTCGGTAACTTTGGTTCGCCTGCTGATCTATTCATTTCTGAAATGGTGATGTTAAATACTACATTTAAATCCATCGTATAGCTAAGAAGAACTAAGAAGCACGTTAAGCCGTTGGTCCTGGCTGTCATCTGTAGATCTTTGACAGTCGTTACGGGTCGTCAGAAGCTCGAAAGTCTGACAACCAGTCTTACCAAGGGGTATCGTTATTTCAAATAAGTAGTATGTTGCAGAATATCACTTGAATATCTATTGTGAAAGATATTCATATTATAGATATTGGAGGGGCTTGTGGCTAAGTAATAACAGCCGCACGGGTCAATCGATTAGGTTAAGCTGCGCTTGCCGCGGTTGATCCGTGGATAGGTGACCATCTTTACATACCAAGACCCCTCCGTGCCTTGGAAAGCACGTTAAGCCGTTGGTCCCGGCTGTCATTTGTAGATCTTTGACAGCCGTTACGGGTAGTCATAAGCTCGAAAGTCTGACAACAAGTCTTACCAAGGGGTATCGTGTTACCCAGTAACTGGGTTGTGGAGGTCAGATAGGCAGTCGCTCCATTTACAATACTGGTATTACAACATAGTTGGGAAAAGGCAAGGCAGATGATGATGTATAGCTAAGAATAACTAAGCGAGACCCACCACGAAAAGCGATATTATTTTATACTTTTAGTTGAAATTAAACTTCTAACGGCAGGATTCAGCTACTTTTCTTAGTTATCTCATAGAGAAATTACATCTCGTGTCACGTAATTGAATAACATAGGAACTAAATAGTTTTCCGGTCATTAGCTAAACCAGTAGACACATGCCAATGAAAGAGAAACATTGCAATTTAGAAAATTGTATAACGCACACAGCTACCTAACGAACTCATTATTTCTAATATAAGTAAATATGTTTAAATGAAGTAATTTTGATCTTCTGCTTCTTCTGAGCGTGTCGATGGCAAAATAACACATATCAAATTTATTTTTAGGGTTCCGTACCTCAAAAGGAAAAAAAACGGTAACCTTATAGGATCACTCGTGTCTTTCACGGCCAATTTGCTCCAAATCGAATGGACCGATTCATTTGAAATTTGGTACACATTTCTGTGATCCAAACACGGATGACTAACGAAAATAAATTAATTTTGAATATGAGGGTCACTTTGGGGCACATGAGAAAAAAAGTTTTGCAAACTGTACCGTGTTACATATCACATGAAAGGACTTGTTATGGGGATTTGTTAAATGTATATTATGTGTATAACTTATTTAAGATAACAGATGCAAATTGACCAAGCCCCTCCCTATCTCCAAAACTACTAAGCCAAAATTTTGAAAAAATACAGTTAATAGTTCTTTACTTATAGATTACACGAAAACCTCTAAAGTCTTAGGTGTTAAAATAACATAGTAAATAACGTATTTATTGCACGGAACCCTCACGCGAGTTCAATTCGCGTCGGTCGATCAGAGTAGTCGTTGACGGCTGCTCCTCTGACCTTATGGCTATTGATCAAAATCAAAATCTAAATCAAAATATTTTTATTTCACATAAACCTACATGGGCACTTATGAAACGTCAGAAGCTAGGTGCACGGTTCCAATTGGTCGTTTCCTATGGAGAAGAGCCGGCAAGAAACTCCACGGTTACTCTTTTAAAAATAATTGGCTTTTACAATGTTTTCAAATTACACAAATTAGGTATGGGAGAACATGATGCCGGAGTTCCTCAGGGTCTGTTCTCTCTGCAACTCTTTTCCTGCTGCACATCAATGACCTACTACAGACTGGTATTGTTGGGTATGCGGACGACAGTACTGTTTCAGAGAGATACTTGTCCAGCGCAAAAACCAACGGGGCCGCAGTTCGTTCCTTGAGAGAGGCCTTGGTAGAGCGGACAGAGTTGACGTTAAGCCTTGTCTCCCAGTGGGGTGATGATAATCTGGTCACTTTTAACGCCACCAAAACACAAGCGTGTCTTTTTAACGCAAAAAGGAGTCGTTTCGACCTGACTCCTACTTTTCGGGGTACATCGGTTCCTGTAACTGATCGGCTCGAGCTCCTAGGCACGGAGTTGACATCTAACCTCAACTTCGGCGCCACCATCGAGTACAAAGCCCAAACTGCGGCGAAGAAACTGGGCATCCTAAATAAGGTGAAGCAATACTTTACGCCTGGACAGCTTTTGACCCTTTATAAAGCGCAGGTCCGATCCTGCATGGAGTATTGTAGCCACCTATGGGATGGCTCGGCTAAATACCAACTTGCCGCGCTTGACTCGGTGGAACGCAGAGCTAAGAGGCTCATTGGCGACGTAAATCTGGTGGATGCCAAGCTTCACAGTTTGGCCCATCGTCGCAAGGTTGCCTGCTTGTCGGTCTTCTATAGATTGTACTTCGGAGAGTGTGCTCAGGAACTCCACGACCTCATTCCACCGGCCCCCTTCTATTATCGGTCATCTAGGCGCACTTCAGGTTACCATCCCTTCCTGGTGGCTATCCCACCAACTCGCACTAAGCGTTTCCAAACTTCTTTTATAATGCGCACAGCAAAGGAATGGAACTCTCTGCCTGCGTCTGTGTTTCCGAACGCATATAACCCTAATCTCTTCAAAGTGAGAGTGAACAGGCTTCTTCTGGGTAAGCTCGCTCCATCGTCGACTTTGTTTCTGTCGCCTCTGACATAGACTAAGGTCAAGAGCAAACCCATCACAAATAAAAAAAAAAAAAAAAATTCGCACTTGTCCGGTTTTTTCTAAAGATCAAAAATTTTCTTTTCTATTATTGAGGAAGTATTAGATTTTGCTTCTTCAGAAAAAAATGCTACATTTGTAACACTATAATTTTATTTTTAAAAGTACCTTATTCTTAATTGAATTAAGCTTTATACTTAAATAGGACAATAGACAAAGACCAAGATTAGCAATATTGTACAAGAGCTATGTTACAATTTTGATGTGTAATAACGTGTAATCTATCTATATATCTAAACTGAGGTTTTCCCATATAAAATGGTCAAGGATGTCCCCATGACTATTGATTTAAAAGCAGTGTTTTCCCCTCTAATTTGTATGTGACTGCATTTGGTTGTCTACTACAGCTGAGGTCACGGATAAATAATAATTAATTGATATTACCTTGTTAGCCATGTATCTGCCGGGGTCGCGGGAAAGTTCGAAAGGGATACCGTGGCCTCTGGCAACGCACAGACAACGGAAGGAACACTGGTGGGTTTTAGTCAGTAAGAGTCTGACACACCTTCCCGCTCCTCCCGAGCGGGAGAAGTTATGTGATAATTTCCCACGCAAAAAAAAACCTAAAATGCCATGTTTCTAGAAGTCACTAGTCCCTTCCATTGCTACTAACCGTGATCAAAAGATAAGATGAAAGTTTTATTAAAACGAGTAACACCTCAATCAATCCAAACTAATATTATAAGTAACTATCTCTGTCTCTGACCTTTCCACGCCTAACCCGCTGAACCAATCGCTATGAAATTTGACAGATAACTAAGCTAACCTAACCTGGGAGTTGGAGAAAGACATATGCTACTTTTTATCCGACTAGAGAAGAACGGTAATGTTTTTCGAGAGTATGTTTGTCTATTTCTTTGGCACGCTCTATAGCCTAAGCGGCTTGATGGATTTTAACGTATGAGGTGTCCTTAGATTTGTCTTAATTGTGGGAGTGACATGGCTATATAATATTTATATATTGCACCACGCACAATGAAGGGTTCAAGACCAAAATTCTGTAGATTATAATGCTTGTTTTTCCCTTTTCATGTGCAGTTATGTGTTTTTGCAGTCGGGTTTTTTTTTTAATAATTCGTCCTAGGAAATAAGTATTGATAAAAAAATTAATTTCACGAAGTCGCGGGCAACAGCTTGTTATTAAGGTATGTAGGTAAAAGTATCGATATAAATGCAATCCCACTACAGTCAACTGCTGGACGTAATCTTTGCACAATCAATAGTAAAGGTCATTACTCATTATAACAGCATCTCTCCGACACAGCAAATAACTTGTCAATCAAGTTAGGATTATAAATCAAATGCGTTAAAGTAAATTTTACTGTGACAATACAGGTCACGTCGCAATGACCGCGCGCTTCAAGCAAGCAGTTCGCTCCTCGGCGGAGAAACGCCTGCAAGCGGTAGGCGACTCGCGCCGTCCGCGCGGTGGTCCTTCTTTGCCCCCGTGCGATCCTAAAGTCTATTCTCTTTCTGCTCGTCTTTTTTTACCATGTTATGCACCCAATATCTCCTTTTTCTCTTCTTCGTCGAGTGCTATAGCTATGATTGCCAGTTCGCGTGAAGTAAACTAAGACATAACGTAGAAACGCGTGCTTCTCAAGCGAGATCACTCAATAATGTTTGCAATCCGGTCCGTAAGCTGATCACTAGCCGTTGCGCGTGGACGGTGAGCTACAAACTAGTAAACGACGCGTGAACAACAAGCTGTCACCTCACTGGTACGGTGGTGTGCTAGCAGCGAGCGGTCGTCTTGCTGACGGCGCGTTGGCGACAAGCGGGTGGGTTTTTCGGGGTGGTGCCGAGCCGTTACTGTGCTGGAGCGGTGAGGTTTTATTGAGTGATGACCTATCTTCTAGCAAACTTCCAACTCCGAATCTAAACCCTTAATATCCGTAATCTATGCAATTTTGTAAACTTACCTATTTCGTCAATAGTGCCATTGTCATACAAAGCTACCCATTTAACAACAATAAGTGAAAAACCATACATGTACCATTTCAGCATTTTCCAATGCTCCTAACTACTTACTACCATATTACCTCAGAACTACGAAACTTCGAATTTTCTTACAAAACTGCGACCTTCGACAGTTGACACATTATGGATTCTATTGATCATTAGTATTTGTCAATGCGTTGTGAAAGTTTGTTGTAACTTCACACTGCTTATAACATTTATAAACGTATTGATAAAATTGGTAGAAGAGCTGTGGAATTACGGCCATTTTGGAGATTCTTAGAGATAGAATGGAGATATTCTCTTTTTGTTATAAGATGAGATTGGTTATAATATTGTTTATGTATTTTTTTATGAAAATAACACAAAGTGACACATACATTTTATTACTTTCATTTAAGGAACATTTAATTGTCTATTAAAACAATTTATTTCATTAAGCTAGCATTCTTAGTTTCTGAGACTTTTCAGACTTTTGTGCTTCTAAAGACCCGTAACGACTATCAAAGATCTACAAAACTATAGCTGGGACCAACGGCTTTTTTGGGTGGTAAATTATCAAATAATTTCTCCCACTCTGGGCGGAGCGGGAGGGTACGTCAGACTCTTACTGACTAAAACCTACCCGTGTTCCTTCCATTGCCTGTGTTGCCAGGGGCCTCGGTAACCCTTTCGGACTTTCCGCGAGGGACCAATGGCTTGACGTGCTTTCCGAAGCCTGGAGGGTCTTGATATCTAATGGATGGTCACCTATCCACGAACCAACCGCGGCAAGCGTAGCTTAACCTTCGATTGACCCGTGCGGCTGTTATCATTTAACCACGAGACCTAAACATCCTAATCCTAACTAATATTAAAGTGAGTTTGTTTGTTTATTTGTTTGTTAAGCTTTCACGCTAAAACGGCTGAACGGATTTGGATGAAATTTGGCACATGGTTAGGTCATGACCGAGGATTTTTTTCTCGATATTCCCCTGAGATCAATACTTATCCGGGTGAAACCGCGGCGTGCAGTTAGTCAAATATAATTTTGTCTTTGTCTCCTTGAAATGGTTGACAGAAACAGAACGATGTTTTAAGTCCATTTATAACTCAACATATTTAGCGATCAGTGGTGCAAGTGGGCCTTGAAGTTTAGTTTTTGTTACAAATTGCACTTGTATTTTCGATCAAGATGCTTTAACAGCACTTGAACAATAAGTGGTGTTAAGTTACTGCGTCAGTAGAGTTACACAAATGAGTAAATTATTCATTAGTAAGTTAGGTTGCTGAATGAATTATTAATTGGCATGTGTGGTTGCGCTGACTTCTGACCTGCTTCCTAATTGATGCTTCCTCTCATTTGTCTGTTTACATCTTGTTAAAACACACCGGTTATTGTTAATCTTTCCTTCACACTACTTACAAGATGAAAAAACTTTTGTAACGTATTTCTTCATCACTAAATATTATAAAATTAGTCGCGCTGCATTTGTCTGTCTGAACGCGATAAACTCAATAACTACCGAACGGATTTGTATACGGTTTTTACCAGTGAGCGGAGTGAGTCATGAGGAAGGTTTAAATGTTTTTTTTTTCGGATAATTCATTAAGATTTTGTGTACATTGGCTGAAATGTGACGATGACTGTTGAAGATGTCGAAAAACATCATGCCGACTGGGATCTTTACTGGCGTGCGCCACGTACACCAATAGAGTTATAAGAAAACAATGTATTATGGATTTTTTTTTTAAAGATCTACTAAAATGTAGCAACGTTATATATCTGTCTGCATTTTTCATTTATCTCTGGACCCAATTCTGACGTCACAGAAGCTAGTATCTTACGTTATCAGCACTATACCTAAAAACTTCCTTTCATAACAAGAAAGAATTTCTTAGAACGTTCCTTAATATGTGTAGGTATTTCAATGATTATCATCTTCATCATTCTCCTGCCCTCACCCCAATTTATTTGGGGTCGCCGCAACATGCATTTTCTTCTATACTTCCCAATTAGTCGTTATCTCGATAGTAACCTTCTAGCCATACCATCTTTTACAAAGTCCATCCATCGTTTCTTTATCTATCTAAAGTGCACCTATTCAGAACGTACTGTCAAAATTTCTACACGTGCCAGCTCTGGACTGAGTATACAAAGAAGTCTTGGGATGGCATACGTGTTCAGTACAATAACATCCACAGACACCTAATGGGGTTGAAATGCTACTGTAGTGCCTCTGGAATGTTCGCGGAGGCGAGGCTGAACGCGTTCATTGCCATTCAGAGAAGCAGAATTGCATCATTCATGTCCAGGGTTGGTACGTGTAGAAACAGTATAGTTAAGGACCTAGCTGATAGGATGCATGCAACCAAGACCTACAAGCGGTGGTTGGAAATAGCCGCGTAAATGTAATTGTGATTGTTTGTATTTTGTTTATGTGCGAGAGAGTAGAGGAGTGAGTTTGTTTGTTTGTTTGTGTGTATGTATGCCTTTTTTTATTGTGTTCTTATTGTTTTTTTAATGTGTTTTTATATGGATCTGGTCTGCAATAAAGATTTTTATTATTATTATTATTTATTTATTAAGATGATTATGTGAAACTAGCTTTTGGATTGTGGAGGTCAGATAGGCAGTCGCTCCATGTAAAATACTGGTATTCAGCTGCGTCTGGTTAGACTAGAAGCCGAAACCAACATAGTTGGGAAGGCTAGGCAGATGATGATGATGTGAAACTAGTATTTGCCCGTGATATGGCACGCGTGTTGCAAAATATCCCACGGGAACGTACCGGTTATAAACCAGGTTATAAACGAACCTAAAGTTCGTTTTTAAATCCCAGAGACTAATTTGAAATTTCAAATTATTGCTGTTTGGTTTTTCAATATGGATTTTGACATTTGCCCCTGTCAAATTAGTCTCCGAGACTTTAGTGCCAAATTTTATGCAAAATCCATCCTGCCATTTTTGCGCGGAAAATACATCCAGCCAAACAGACAAAGAGCAGTGGTGGCCTAGTGGTAACGGCCGCCACTTACGAGTTGTGGATCGTAGGTTCTAACCCAGACAGGTGCTTTACTTTGTGTAAATTATTTCATCACCACTGCCCTCAAAACGGTGAAGGAAAACATCGTGAGGAAACCGGCATGTCCTAGAACCAAAAATTCGAGGACATGTGACATCTACCAACCCGCACTGGGCCCACGTTGTGGATTACGACCCACTCCCTCTCACAGAATGGAGGCCTGTGTCCCAGCAGTGGGAACATTATAGGCTAATTATGTAAACAGACAAACGGACAAAAAATCTAACTTACTAATATTATAATTATGTTTGGATATAGATATATAAATAAAATAACAGAGAAAACAAAATATTTAAATGAACTGAGTTTGGTCACATGGTTCTACCACAATGATAAGAAAAATAAATTAAAAGAATAAATGGACTGTCTCAGTACGGCCATACTTCGGACCAGTGGCCTACTTGTGCACTATTGTAATGTTTTAAATACAATGTGTTATTAGTGTAATGTTACTTTGTTTGTAACACTCATACATTTTGTTAATAATACTTGTATAGTGACGGTTCGTTAAGAACAACAAATTGTTGACAATATGCAACTCTGCATTATCATGCACCGAATTTCCATTGAAAGTTTGGAGCTCGAAGCTCCTGGCAGTTTCAATATTCTACGAATTGTTGGTATAGCTCAAATCAAAATGAAATCAATGAAGAATTGGCACTTTTTGAACGTCAAAATTACATAAGACAGTCCCCCAAAACACCCGCCCTTCACCCTTTAGCTGGGAAGAAGAAGTGGCGCAACCAATTCCCCAGTAGTACAGTTGTCTAATAAGTTAGAAGAATTTGATTCTATACAATGTAGCTTCACTTCGTAACCTCGTAGCCTATAAAACATTTGATACATAATTTCGTAGCACAATTTAGTAGGCGCGACCTATTTCAATCTCGTAGCTAATCTCGTAGCAACGTAGCGTCGTGGCAAACCTGTGCTATTTTTCCTCGTAGAAATTTAAACTGATGGCGCTTTTAAAATTAAAAAGAATTATCTTGTTACGTTTTTAACTTAGCCAAATATATTAGTTCTAGCAGCTGATAACACGATGCTTTTTAAGTGTTGAAAGTAAAGTATGCTTTCAAAAGACTGTCTTCGAATTTATGTTTAAAATGCTTTTAAGATTAACCTTTAAGTTTAAACTTTACAATTACGAGTAGCTACTGTTTTTAAGTGCTTTTTTTTGGGCGGGAAATCATCAAATTTCTTCTCCCGCTCTGGGAAGAGCGGCAGGGTGTGTCAGACTCTTACTGACTAAAACCCACCCGTGTCCCTTCCGTTGCCTGTGTTGCCAGAGGCCTCGTTAACCCTTTTGTACCTTTCCGCAACGTTTTAAAGTGCTTAATCAGAACTGACACTTAAAATGAGTGGTATAGGAGTTCTTTGACCTTTTCTTATCTTTTAAGACTGTGTCCCAAAATGTTTGAAATAACTTTAGAAGTAATCATTATGATGTACCTACTTGCCTACGATTAACAAAGTGTTGGGTAAGTTAAGCTGGCTTCAGTGTATCTATAGTGTATATCTGTGTATAAGGACTAAGGACTATAATTTAAGGTCCTTGAAGAGTCAAGAATAAGTTGGGACAACCATATAGTACAGTTGACCGGACGTCGGTGTCGCGTCGGCGTCGCGTCGTCGGTGGTAACAGTTTGACCTTGAGCTGCCCTAGCTTAGTGCAGATTTTTAATACATTAAATTACCTGCTTAATGCTTATACCGGTTTTGTTACCGCTGACGTGCGGTCTACTCTAAGTACACATGTGAATGTCACGAAATAAATAAAAATAAGATAATATGGATTAATGACATTACAATTTATATCCAACTAGCTTGTTTCCCGCGACTTCGTATGTGAACCAGAATGTAAGGTAGCCTATATCCTTCTCCAGCAGGCTTAGCATGACGCTTTCTATTTCTTCGAAGAATAGGCACGGCTCTTTCTATACGAAGTGACATTTAGTTTCTCCATTTTTTACATCTAACCGTAGAAATCCTTCTACAATCTGTCATTTTGTCTTTCGTTTCTAAAGATCTTTGTCTAGGTCCTTTTTTATGTAGAAGGATTTCTACGGTGCAATGTCAAAAAAGGAGAAACGAAATGACACTTTGTATAGAAAGAGCCGTGTCTATTCTTCGAAGATATAGAAAGCGTCATGCTAAGCCTGCAGGTCATCATGGTCGACCCATGTGCCAAATTTCATCTAAATCCGTTTAGCCGCTTTAGCTTGAAAGCGAAACAAACAAACTCACTTTCGCATATATAACTAGCTGCGCCCTGCGGTTTCACCTGCATAAGTCTTGATTCCGTGGGAATATTGGAATAAAAATATTCTATGTCCTAATCCAGGTCATGTTCTATCAATGTGCCAAATTTCATCCAAATCCGTTCAGCAGTTTTAATGTGAAATCGTAACAAACAACCTCTCTTTCGGATTTATAATATTATTTAGGATTTGTTAGAATTGTGAAATGAAAGATGATTGAAATTCATATTCATTCTAAAATAAGCCAAGATTTTCACAATACCAAAGCCGATAGCGGTGATTTATTTAATAGTCTTCTTAATAGGTTAATTTAGACGTTCTAGACCACAAATTAGTATCGAATAATAAAATTACGAGCTTCTTTTCGCAACGTATTTAATTTACAATCATAAACACAAGTTCACGCTCAGTGAAAAGTGAATGGAATTTTGTGAAGGATTCTGTATAATCGTTGGTTTTTGAGGGACGTGAGTGCTACCGTAGATCTCGAAGGTCGTTTTGTGTAGACTGTTAGATCGCCATCTCGCTCTCTCTCACTCTGCCTAGGCTTATCCTATTTAATTTGGGTTCAGTTCTCCTCGTCTTTCTCCGTCGAATCATCAAACTGTGTTCTTCCTTCAGGTCATTGTTGTCGACGAACACTTGCGGCTAATGGATAGAGATCCACCCTGGGGCGGAAGGAGAGGTCTATCAGACTTCTACAGACTAAAACCACCCCGTGTTCCCTCGCATACTTATACCGGGGGCTACAGGGGCTCTTAAGCGCTTTTCAACGCAGCCCCCGACTGGTGCCGGCCCGCCTCTGCGGGCTCCGTCTGGTCAAGCGGGGGAGTGAGGTGTTTGACTCCCCCCGCGACGTCTATGAGGGGCGCGCGTGGAACGTTATGGCGCGTTACATTAGGTCGGTTAGGCCGCTTTCGGCTGCAACCGTATTTAGTCAGCGACTAGTGTAAACAGGTATTCAGTCTCAGCCCGGTTAACCGACCCAGTTCAACCGAAAACAGTCGCCGTGTACTATGACTGACCTAATGTAAACAACCCATTACACGCCACACTCCACCACCTCAATATCACTCCCCTTGGTCATTCCAGGTGGTTAGGAAATTTAGGTACCGGAATTATTAGCTTGAATCATAAAAATATCTGAAAAAATATTTTACAGCTATTATAGCAGGGGGGACAGAGTATATGTGGGACAGAGCAGGCTAAGAAAAAAAAAATACTACGGGAATACGGGCTTCGATAGAGTATAGTATGGATTTAGATTGAATTCTGCAATCGATTGCTACAGAAAGGACTGAGCCCGCGAAATTCAAATTCACTTACGTTTATTGCAATTCCCAGGTCAGTATCAGGTTGTATCTTGATCAAAATATAATTCGCGACCATAACAAATATGTATTTATAGAGTTATAATCATTAGAATAATTAATACATCTCTCTAAGTTAGATGTGTTCCATAAGAAAAAATCTCTTATGGTGGAAAAGTTCATAAGGAACAAATCTATCTTAGAAATCACACTTCACGTGACCAGAAGGCTGGCTCGTTCTTTGGCCAAAGAATTAGCATTGCCATTCAACGTGGCAATACTGCCAGTCTTCTGGGCACGTTTCCGGATGACAGCTATGCGGACGAATACTGTGACGCCTAAGTGTCCTTTTGTTTTTTGTATTAATTTGTATATATAGTTAGTAATTTAATTTAGTGCCTTCTTAGAAACATGTATTAATGATTTAAATTAATTAAAATATTTAGTAATAACGAAAATCAATAAAGCGTTCTTCGTCTCTCCTCTTATTTAAAATGTTGCTGTGCCCGACAGTGTCCATAATTGTTTCCATTTATCATTATTATTTATCACCTATATGTGTACCTACATTATTAATTGCAATCAAGTTTAATTGAATTGAATTGAAATAAAATGTAACTGTTACATCGAAATCGACTGTTATCAATTACGATTACATAGAAAGTGCATCGTTTCCCTTTGGAAATGATGCACTTGAGATTTGACTAAGTAACTTTCCACTTGGCCCAATCCAACTGACAGGCTAAACAATCTAATTTTCATATTTACGGAATTCCAATTTCTATTGCACATCACTAACGCGTAAAGTCAACATTGGAAAGTCAATGTCAAACATATTCTCAAACACAGAATATTTTGCTTCTCGGCCATGTTTGTACAACCCATATGGGATTGTGAAAGTTTTTAAAATGGTAAGAATTTAAGATGTCATACAAGTGCAAATTGAATCAAGGTTGACGAAGTGCGAAAGTGCTATGATGATTTTTAGCACTTTTGTTGTTGACTTTACTAAACATTTAGTACCTGATTGAATGTTAGGTGTGATAAAATTACCCAATAGATAGCATTCTTAAAGGTTTTAAAAAGCATGTAAGTGCGAAATGATCGAAGGTTGACGACGTGCAATGATGGTTTAGACAGTTTTGTTAGAGACTGTACAAATTTGTTGCTGGTTTTACTTGCAAGTGCGATAAAATGACCAAACACCTACGTAAACACGTGGCGTAGTTTATAATTGACTAATTTAAAGAAAACACTATTTTCTTGCTAACACTTTAATCCGCATAACTGTACTATTTTACAATCAAACGACGACTGACTGCACTACATTTTACCAATTAAAATGACTTTTGCCCCCATCCAGAAATATCATAAAACGATAATATCATAACCATATTTCTAAGTGTTGCCAAGGTAAAATAATACGTTCAGTTGCCAAAATGAAAATACATTTAAAAGTTTGTTACAATATTAATAATTTGTACTTTGACAGTGTTGCCACAGTGGATATTATAATTCGGTTTAAAATAATACATTTTTTTAAATTAAATCAAAGAAATCCAGACACTTGGCCGACGGCGTGCTAACTCTGAAGCACGTTTACGTTTTCATTTCTGCTTGAGAATTTATAGTTTTCGGTGTTTTTCTTTTCTTTTTTTTTATTGGTATAGTGGTGTGCTAGCTGACATATGGCTAATAATTTAATGTTTTGTGTTGCACGTAATGTAAATTGTTTTGCATACTGTTGTATAGAATCCAATTTTTTTTTTCTCTAACTGAACAGACACCTGTGCCGCTGGGGAGTTTGTTGACCACTTCTTCTTCCCAGCTAAAGCACTTTAAAGTGGTGAAGGGCGGGCGTTTTGGGGGACTGTCTTATGTAATTTTGACGTTCAAAAAGTGCTGATTCTGAGCCTAGTTTCATTAAATGACTTTTGATTTTGATTTTGCACATAATAATCATCTTTACAAGTACCTAGGAACAATTACTTCAGGCATACTATTCGTGTATTAATTGTGTGCGTGTAATTGCTATACAGTCATCAAGACTTAATTAATTGTACTCATATAATATATTCATCACCCAATATTCACGTTACGGAACCTTAAAAAATAAACTAGGATTGTTTTTGTCAAGTTAATACCATCCTGTCATAAATGCAAAGTAATCCTAACTAATATCATAAATGCGAAAATGAGTTTGTTTGTTTGTTTGGTACGCTTTTACGCTAAAACGGCTTAATGGATTTGGTTGTAATTCGGCACATGGGCAGACCATGCCCTGGATTAGAACATGGAATATTTATTTAACCCGATAATTTCACGGAATCGAGACTTATGCAGCTGAAACCGGGCACAGCTAGTTATTTCATTATAATCAGCCTATAATGTTCCCACTGCTGGGACACAGGCCTCCTCTCTGTGAGAGAGAGTAGGTTGTAATCCACCAAGCGGGCCCAGTGCGGGTTGGTAGATGTCACAAATGTCTTCGAATTTTTGGTTCTAGGACATACCGGTTTCCTCACGATGTTTTCCTTCACCGTTTTGAGAGCAGTGGTAATGAAATTATTTACACAAAGTAAAGCGCCTGCCTGGGTTCGAACCCACGACCTAGAACTTGTAAGTCGGGGCCGTTACCACTGGGCCACCACTGCTCTATTTAGTTATTTCATTATTTATATAAAATAAAATTAAGCTAGAATTAGTGTTCGTCACTGGGGAAAGTATGACTCAACTACTTAATTATTAATAGCATACAAATTACAACTGAGTAAATTGTGAGTAAGTAAGCCATTAATAGACAAATTAGTTAACTGCTTTTCGTTGAATGACTGAATCACAGAAAAATTTTAATTTTAATATTTTTAGGGTTCCGTACCTCAAAAGGAAAATTAGTTCTGACCCACTTATTTCAAAAATACGTCACAAACTGTTGCCAAAACACAAAGCCCTCTCAGAAGAGGCAAAAGCTTTGTTGATTATTATCTTTTCGTTGAATGACTGAATCACAGAAAAAATTTAATTTTAATATTTTTAGGGTACCTCAAAAGGAAAAAAAAACGGAACCCTTATAGGATCACTTCGTTGTCCGTCTGTCAGTCTGTCGAGTATGTAGGTCTACGGTCCCTTAGAGCTCAAAAATCAAGCTTCTAAGTCAACGCATTAAAAAAATACGGTGATTTATGCGACATATTTTGGTACTCGCAAATAAATAAAAACCTATTCAGGGGCACTTCCCGTTGACCTACAATCAGGAAATTTGGCAAGAAGCAAGGTCTCACCGCACAAGTAAAGAAAAAGTCCGAAAATCGTTAATTTGTAGTTTTATCACATAAAATATTTTTTTTTACGATTACAAACTTACATTTGCGGTTGGAGAATTGAAGGTGACGTATATCAATGTATGGGAGAATTTCTTGTCTTGTAGTTGAAAAGAAATTCTTAAAAGTGAAGTTTGTTTTTGCAATAAATAAAATCCGCCCAAACTACGGAACCGTATTGTGCCTGGTCCGACACGCACCTGGCCGGTTTTTTTATCTAACGATGGTCATTCACAAAAAAGTACTATTAATGTTACACACAAACAAATCGTGCATTTTTCTTAGCCCAAATGTTCTTATAATTAATTATTAGTAGCTGACTCAACAGACGGTGCTCTGTCCAAAGAATAGTGAATATAAAAAAGGACGTTCAGTTTTTCCCGAATTTGAAACTTTTCCTGGAATCTATTCTAATTTTTATTTCCATAAAAGCCTAATTCAGACTATTAAGATCATTTTAATAGAAAAATAGCCATATCGGTCCAGCCGTTCTCAAGTGATGCGCTTACCAACGAACAGCATTTCATATTTAAATAGATTCATGTCACTAATTTTTCCGTTATTTTGTTACAGGTATGGGTCGGTTTAGAAAAACCACAACACTAAGGCTAAGGCTACAGTAGGCAGCGATTTGCGATGCCACTGAAAGAGCGAAACGAGATAAACATGGTATGGCTACATTATAAGCGAAAATCCGGCGTATATTCGGCGATGACGTGCCATGGCTACAGTACACATGCTACACACCGAATTAGTATGAGCGATTCATGCGGCTAATTTCGCTGATATGTTGATGTAGCCGATGCCGTGATTACAGTAATGTTGTTCCGATCGCCTAAAGAAATCAAAGATCGCTAGTAATATTTGGTGTACGGTGTAGCCATATACGTGAGCATTCATTTATTTGTTCTAATTGCTCATGTGTCGCAGATCGCGTCGTGGTCTAATGTAGCCTCAGCCTAAGAGTAAGTAGGTAGAACTAAAGCTAGTTTCTGTAAGTCTACCGGTGTATTCTCTCTTATTCTCACTGTGAAAACGAGTAAGCAAGCTGAACTAGCAGTGGGCTGGCCATGTTTGTCGAAGGACCGATGGCTGTTGGAGTAGACGAGTTCTGGAGTGGAGACCGCGTGTCGGCAAGCGTAGTGTGGTACGGCTCCTAGCAAGATGGACCGACGACCTTAAAAGGTGTCTTGGACAGACTGGATGCGGAAGGCGGACGACAGGGTGTTGTGGTGCAGCCTGGGAGAGGAGGAGTGTGTGTCAGACTCTTACTGACTAACACCCACCCGTATTCCTTCCGTTGCCCGTGTTGCCAGGGGCCTCGGTAATCCTTTTGGACTGTCACGCGACCCCGGCAGGCATCAGCCCTAGCGGACCCCTACACTTGTGCTGACGACATCTCTTTGAGGCGCGCGTGGAATACAACGTGCCGTCGACCCGGGCCTGGTCCTTACCGGACTGTGAGCTACCCATTGCTCACCGTCCGCAAGCCGGGAAATCCGCCAAGGAAATCCGCCCGGGATTCCCGACGCCCAGGTCGTCTCTTGCGGCGGCTAGGGTCGAGAAGGTGCAAAATTTGCCTTTCCCTCAATCGTCCCGTCTCCTCCTTCGCGAGCATTACTTCTTCGCAGAAGGAGGTGACGGCTGCCCATGCCCTCTCGCTCCGTACCATGGCCTGAACCAGGGCCGGATGCGAGAGATCTCTGCCGCCGATCGCTTCCACGAGGACATGGCGGTGCTCTGCCCAAGCCGGGCAGACCTCCACCGTATGCTCCACCGTGTCCTCCGGGCGATCCACACAGTGGTGACACCCGGGCGTATCCTCCCGCCTTATCCGACACAGGAACCTCCCGAAGCTGCCGTGTCCGGTGAGGACCTGCGAACTGCTAGGCTGAGTTGATTGTTTGATTGATTGATTGAGGGATTGACACTATACGAGTGTACAGCATATTTCAAGCTTCATTCTTGTAGAAAAGACCAGCTGATCAAGTCTCCTGATCAGTAAATCAGCTGTCAATTCTCATGTAAGGGATGGTCAAGGTCAAGCCAGTCCCTCAAACAACCTATCACAATAAGATTCCATAGGCTTTTAGAAACAATGGATAAGCCCATTTATGTTGGATTTTTTTAAGTTTTTTTTACTAGCTTTGAGTTGATTTATTTTTGGCTGAAATCAGGGTTATCTGACATGTTTATGTATTTTAGTAAAAGTAGTTTCAATAGCCTTCAATTGACGAAATTGTTTATATCTGGGTGTCCTGTATTATGCCGCTCATAAATCAGTTTTCGGAGTATCTACCTACTAAATTTTTTGCAACATTTTCCATTTACATAAAGGTTGATTATCTGAGGAGAAGACAGTTGGTTTAGATATGTTGCAGAATTTCGCATCGAGTGACTTGGCATATCTACTTAATTTAAGAAATTTAGGTCCGTATTACAGAAGGTTCCTCAAGTCTAGTTTGAGCGTCAATCAGTCGATCACTGTTTAAGTATAGAATCAGTACTCGAGCATCGGTCATATTCCAGAACGGTAATCAATCTCTATTCAGCTGAATCGAGACTCAAATCGAACCTCAAGCAGAGATGTGTATTGTCTATGTATCAGCCTGTTTTCGTTTACGATTTATTTTATTTACCAACTTTGTTTTAATCTTCACTGGATTAGAAATATTAAAATATACCTTAAGCGCCCAATTATTTAGGAAATCAGCGTTATTAGTTCGGTCCCGAATAGTACAATCCCTCATTTATTGATGTAAAGTATAGTAATTTTGTAAGCATAATATTATTGTAAAACTTAAAAGACTTGTATCTATGGCCATAAATAGGTACGCTATTTAAAAAAAATGGCAATATGTCAAACAATATAAGCAAATGAAAACATCGTAGATATTTATTTGATTAGTTTTGTTATTTGTTTTGCTGATTATTATTTATTCTTATAACTTTTTAAATGGCAGGACGAAAGAAAAATTTTTGTACTTGTGTAAACCTTTTGAAGTTTTCACAATTATATGGGTCCTGTGTATCTCTTAAATATCTAAGAGGAACGCTAAAGTTCAACCTTCTATTTGCATCATCATTGAATAAAGTATTGTAATGATCTACTTCTTCAAATATATCCATTTTGATATTAAAACTCGACAACTTACGCTTGAAACAAAAATTGCCATGACAATTCTATGCTCAAGCGCGGTCTCGACCACACTTGAGCGATTACAGATCAAATCACTGCTTGGGTTCGCTTTACAAACTGAGTAACGTTCTAAAATAAAGCGAAACTCAGCTGAACTATGATCAATGAATCTATGCTTGAGGAAAGTTCTAAAATTAAAACTTGCCTTAAAACTAGTTTTAAATAGAGATCAATGCTTGAGTTTCCTTCTGTAATACGGGCCTTAGTTTTATCATGTACCCATACCTCATTGGTCTAGAGGTCGCAAGCGCTACAATTCCCAGGTACGGCAAAGATTTATTGGGTTTTTCCATCAGGAATGTCTCAGTAGCAGCCCGGAGTCTGAATTTATGCCCGGTTGATGGCAACAAAGTCGCCCCTACTTCATAGGACTAAAAATAAAACTGGTAAAACGTAGGCCTACTATAGGTACATGTCTGCCTTACCCTTCGGGGATTGTAGGCTTCATGTTGTGTTATTTTTGATCATGTTCTTGGCTTCTTGTCATGTACATATTGGTCGGCTTATCTTAAAATATCAATCAATCATAATATCGTATCAATCACGAAACTAAGAACTATCAAAGCATGCCCCACCTATAAGAACCGTACCAGAAGTAAAACCTAAAGGTTTTTCTTTGCACAAAAACCAGTTATTACAGAGAAATGTCGTCAGTTGTCACATGGTGGCAACTAGAGCGGGCGAGTGAAATTGTCTGTGAAATTACCTCTTTATCGATATCGACGCGACATTTTTATCGATCATTGCCCGTGACTATTGTCAGGGTTATTGTTTTTTTTTATGAATTAATGTTTGCGTTTTTTGTGCGATACGTTTTGTAATATTGTGCATTGTCAGTAATGATTGCAGCATGAATACGTAAATTGTTTTACTTTTTGTGTAGAATCAAGACATAGGCATAGTTTGTGTGCCAAACGTGTATACTCGTACTATTAAAATCAAATATTCCTTATTATCGAAGCCGACTTCAACATAGTTGGGAAGAGGCAGATGATGATTCTACTCTCGTATCGATAAGAACTGTTAAGGTAAATATTCAAACCGTGGTAAAAATATGATCTACAAGCTGCGCCTCGCGGTCTTACACGCATAAGTATTGATCCCGTGGGAATATCAGGATAAAAAGTATACTTTGTCCTAATTCAGGTCATGGTCTACTCACGTGCCAAATTTCATCCAAATCCGTTCAGCCGTTTTAGCGTGAAACAAATAAACAAACAAACAAATTCACTTTCGCATTTATAATATTAGTTAATAGGATAGTTATGTGGTAGCAGGACGGATGGACCAGACTGTTAACTTCCTGCCGGGGTCGCGGGAAGGTACAAAAGGGTTACAGAGCGCCCTGGCAACACTGGCAACGGAAGGGACACGGGTCTGACACACCCTCCTGCTCCGCCCAGAGCGGGAGAAGTTATTTGATAATTTCCCACCCAAAAAAAAAGACTGTTAACTTATGCAACTTACATATTGATTTTAATCTTCTTATGAGTAGCAATATCTGTAACAACAATATATTTGAATGATCTTTGACTTATGGTTGTATTCAACAATTCAATGAAAAAATTAAAATTATCAAACTTCTTGGATCGCCAAAATTGAATGTTTCTAACACACACAATCAGGAAACTATCACATTTCTATTAATAAAGAAACATCGTTCCTCAACATAAATAACACATCACTTCAATGAATAATTCATCAAACTATTGTTATTAATGTGAGATTCTTTTCATTCCGTCTACTTTCGCCTATTTCACGAACAAAACGTTGAGAATGCTTGCATGTATGTATGTATTTGTGTCTGTGTGTCTGTTCCCACATGTCTGCTAACTGTATGAATGATACTTTAAAGACACCACTTCACAGCAGCCTCCAGCCAAGCTACGCACGTGTATTTACAATGGCGAACTGTATGATCGTCCGTGACCCTTGTCCATTCATGTTTTGACTGAAGATAGGAATATGCCATATTAGACTGTTGTACGGACCATAATAAAGTCGTATTGCCGGATCTGTAAAGTCTTCCTCAGACAGGCGCGACACGACGGCGCCACGCGAGTCTGGTGGAACAATTTCTATGAAACCTTCACGGAAATTTTTCTACCCGTGTAGCGCTGCCCATGGTGCACGAGTCTTTATTTATAGAAGCGGTATTTGCATAATTTGTTAGTTGTCACAGGTCAGTCACTATACAGCACCTCTCGTTTAGCTTCGCGTTGTATTAAAATGAAGGCGGGATCGTTCACTGCGGTCCACAGCCACTCTGCGCACGAATACGTGCGTGGCAAACCAATGATCCGCGCAGCTAACGTGGCAAACTTCTTCGTGCAAATCCTATGGTAGCAGTGGACGGTCGGCTTAACTGTCGTATCCCATTCGTAGTTAACTGATGATGTGGGTTGTCATGGGTCATTTGTCACTATTTAAGGCGCATATATCGATACCTTTAGGCTCAAAGGGCGTAACCGCCATTTTGGCCAAAATGGGCTTTTAATGCAGTCATACTTAGCTTTTCGTCCTCTTTCGATTGGTATATTTAAAATTTCGATATTCGCAAAAAAGTGGTGAATACAGCCACAATATTTGGATTGCTAAACGTTGATTTTCTTTAAATTTAGGCCGTAAACGATAAATATTTCATTTTTCATTTCCGCAAACGTCGTAACAGGTAAACAAAATTATAAACTTGGAAATATATCCTGTGATCTGACTCTTTTGGCGTTTACGCCTCTAGCTGTTTTAGAATTTTGTTCATACTTGTCTTATACAACCCGAGGATCTTATCAAGTTTGGTGGTTACGCCCCAAAATTTACTAAAATATTTACAATTTGGCTTATACGCCCTATTAAAATACTTTTGACGAAGCATTCATCCCAAGGTTTTGTAGAGGTCGGTGGTTACGCTTCCAGATGCTTTTTAACTATTAACAATTTGACTTATACGTCCGATTATTATATTTTTTTACGAAAGCGTCTTGTACTATAAACTTAAAGTTTTATGCTATTGTTCGGCCCTAAATCACCTACGTAATAAAGTAAAATATCGTTTATCTTACTGTCTTCCAAGGCAAAAGCGTGCGACGCGATTGTTCTGTGAGTTTTTACTTGCCACTCTGAACATCAGCCAAAAATACTTACAATTAAGAACGCTCAAGAAGACATGGCTAAAAAAGACATGAGAAAACCAAATGTCACAGCTAGATATACAGAAGCTGCTAAAAATTTTGTTACAAAATTTATAGAGCAATTGCCTGTACTTCCATTTCATTACAGTCGAAAAAGAAGCAATAGAATGTATTTGCCTCAAGAGTTTAAGAACACTGCGCATATTTATCGCATTTATTTAGAAAACTGTAAAAAAGATAGCCATGAAATGGTGAGTGAGGCTATATTTAGGCAGATATTTCAAGGGTATAATATTATAAGCGTGCATACGCCTAAAAAAGATAAGTGCGTTTTGTGCACAAAATACGAAAACAATAAGGAAAAGAATAATCCGCAAGACGCAGAGCTATTAAGACGCTGACTACACCTAAACCGCGGTCACTGTCAGATTGCATAGAAAAGAAAGAGAAGCGCGACGACAAAACGCTTGTAATTTATTGCAAAATATGAAGTAATTATCTATTTACACAGAATTGAGTTGAGTAATCGAAAATAAAAAACAACCAAATTCTGCATTAGAATAAGACGTACTTGTTATTATTTAAATACGTAATTTATGTTGATATTTAATACAGATATTTTGGATTAGAACTCAAGGTAAGAGGTTAGTTTAACGTTAGTTTGTATCGAGATTTTTTTTTCAAAACGTGTTTTGGTGACAACCAAGTTCTGGGAAATATGTTCAAAATTAACATATATTTTTTCCGCTACCACAAACTATACAGATTTGGCAATTTTCTTTCTTAAGAGAAGCCTATTTTGGTCAATTGGGTCTTGTCAGCGCCTTAAAAGCGCATCTTGAAGAAAAGAATGCCACTTATAGAAGATTTATATTTCACCAGAACCTTAAGCCACTTACGGATGATACCATTACTGCTTCTTTTGACTTACAAAAGGTTTTGAACACTCCCCATGGAGAAAGCATGTTGTTATACTATTCACGAAAATATTCTGTGTACAATTTTACTCTTTACGAGAAAAACACACAAGATGCTTTTTGCTTCACCTGGGGTGAGTGTGATGGCAAACGTGGTAGCAATGAGATTGCTAGCTGCCTAATCAAATATCTTGTTGAAGTAGATAGAAGAGGTGTGAAGATTCTTTTATTGTACTGCGACTCATGCAGTGGCCAAAACAAAAACAAAACAGTGTTGGCAGTCTTTAATCACTTTTTAAAGACTTCTATAAATCTAGAAGTCATACAGATCATCTTTTTACTCCCCGGTCACACCTATATGCCCGTAAATTCGGTCCATGCTGTCATCGAAAGAGAAGTGAAAAGAATAATTATTTTGGAGTCCATCACAATGGGCCACCTTTTTCGTAGCAGCCCGGAAAAGACCGAGACCCTGAGCCATGTCAACGTCATAGCATATTCAGATTTCTTAGATTTAGGAGATATGGCTAACCAAACACGCCTTGTACGTTAAAAAATATTTCCTTCAAAGCAATCGGAACAGCTACTTTCAAAAAGAATCCAAATACAGTTCAACTAAAATATTCCATGAAAGAGAGTGCGGCAGAAGAACAAATAAAATTATTTGAAAAGACACAAAAGAAAGTAATTAGCAAAGTTATGAGAAAAGGAAAAGGTAAAGGAGAGTACACGAAAACAAGGAATAGTAAAAATAAGACCATTGAAAATAGTACAGATGAAAATGTTGTAAGCGATATATCCGAACACGAAAACTACATTGTAAAGCCTTTGTATAACGCCAAACTACCGATATCAGTAGCGAAATATAAAGACCTCATGAGACTTTGTGACAATGGAACAATTCCCAAGACCTTTCATGAAGAGTATCGTCGGCTCCGTTCTACTGATGATGTACCCGATACATTACCTGAAACAGATGACGAAGACGAAGATACAGAGGAAGATCAAGTCTTGTTTAAATCCTTGTCGTTCGGGATGCTTATGCTTGCTCGTTACAGTCAACTCTTTTTTACGTTTTTTTTTTATCATAATTATTACATTGTTAATTTGGCAAATTTCTCGGTTGTGTAATTTTAAAAACCCAAGGTATAACTCTGTAATGTAAGGTATATTGTTTACTATTGTCTACCACAATATTTCTTAGTAATTTTGTACTTACATTAACAACATAAAAATATAATTAATTTGCTTTATTAGAAGCTGTGTTTTGTTTTGCTTTCAAGTATTATAAATATTAGAGAAGAGAAGAAACTTGTCTCATTGCATTCAAATTACTTTAAATGCATATTAGATTCCTACTTGCATAAGTGATAATAAGTGTAATACATTTTTATATTATTATTAATTAGATAGTAATTAAGACGACTATTATTATTGCACAATTATTGTTTTTACGATGACATATTCTATTACAATTATTGCTGTGATTAAACATTTTTGATACAATATTAATTAATTTATTTTTTAATGCTATTTTTGGACTGCTCTGTTATTATGAGTAGGTGTAGCACTAAAATATAAAGCAAAGAACCTGATCGGCAAAATTCAACTTATTTACCTGAGCTTATAATGAGAAATCATTGATAAGAAATGCCACCACCGTCACTTACACCACATATTGGACAAAAGGTTTGCAGCTTACATCATTTGTTAGATAGTAGAATACAAAGAGATTGTAACTTACATCATAAATGGTTAGTTAATGTCGTATGAGTTGCTATTACACCCTTAGCTGTTTGTACAGGAGCTTATTTTTTTGGCGTAACCGACAGCTTTATTTATTTTTTAGGGTGTATTCGAAGTCTATTTTTTTACTTGTTAGATTTACTTTAAATATTATTCTACGATGTTCTTTATCTCCAAATTCTAACAACTTTTGTCTTTTGCTTTTTTTTTATAGCTATAAGCACAAAAAAGTTATGTCGGAAAACTGTTTTGTTTTTCTGTTTAATGGCTCTCCTGAAAAGTCGTGTTTTGGTGGATACGCCCTTTGAGCCTAAAGGTATCGATATATGATTTTAGTGACTTTTAAATCTGTTATTATTTATTTATTTATTCATTTGCATAATGTACACTCATTTACAGGCTAAGCTAAAACATACGAGTACATGACCCTGTTAGGGCGCAGCAAGTATTACATTTAACTTATACCTAGGTTAAATATTTAGTAGTTAACATTACATTGCACACCTACTAGATAGTAATAAATATTACGCCTTCATATAAAACAAGTAAATTTTGCAACAAATATATGTATGTTAAACGATAACGCGTACACATCAATTCATTATGTGAATATTTAAGTATTGTAGTAAAATACTTTATGAAATAAATTCAGGAAGTAATGTCTACCCGAAGCAAAAAACACGATATTATTTTACACTACTTAAGATATTTTTTTTTTTGATGAACAGGCTATTTTAGTATATATAATTCTATCTGTGTTTTTTTTCAAATATTCATATATTCGTTATTAAAGATAAATATTCCCTAGGAAACAGACCGCGGCGTGGCGTGAGCGCGACGCGTATTTGTAGGGCTAAGGTCAACGGCGATTACCCGTCCCTTAATTCATGCTTGCTTGGTTCTCCGAATCATTATTGTTGGCGCTGTAAGGGGCGGCTGATTGACGTTTTGATTTAGAACGGAAGATGAGACGATCTTTAAAATTTTACTTTTGCTTCAAGTTGGTGTAGATTATTTGCAGGTTAAATTCTTCTTCTAGATTCTTTTTGATGGAACTTAAAAAAAAATATAATTTCTCACGACGTTAGTCGTGAGAATCCGCTAGATAAGAATAGGGCAGGACTGGTCTTTCTGGCAAACTCTGGGGGAGAGAAATGTGTCAAATTAAGTTTCTGTTTTTTTTATTTTAAACTATAAAGATAATGTTTTATTTTTATATTAAACCATTGACGCCGAGACAATTTTTCGACATACAATCATGCAAATTCAAATTTATTTATTTCATATAAATTAGTCCATACAGTCCGATTTAATCTAAAATAAAATCAATATAAAATCAATTCAAATTACCGGCTTAATAAAGGATCTCCCTATCGGATGATAGATATTTCCGATATTCTGTAGCAGATATGCCACAATCATCAGAATTCCGTTGCAGCTGCTACGCATTCTGCAGATCAGGGTTACAGTTTTCTTGCGGATGACAGCATGAAAGCCATCAGTGCGATACAGCACAAACATCCCCGATGCACTACAGAAGCGAGGCAGCCTTAACATCATCGTGAAGATGTTGTTATACTGGACGCTCAGGGCATTCAGCGATCTTTTCGTATGACTGACCCACAGATTTCCCGTATAAAAGCTTTGACAATACGCCTTAAACAGCGTTATCTTTACTTCTTCAAAGCAGCGGGAGAATCTGCAGGCCAGCATGTTCCCTGCGCTCCCTCTCAATATCCAGATCGTCTTCAAGACCATCGGTAGTTAAATGCAGAGAGATTCGTTTAAAGTCAAGCGCATTTTTTGCAACTAAAAAGTGCATATTATATAAACAAGTAACCCGTATATTATATAAATTAAAGGCGTGCTCTCGACGGTGCATGGCAGGCCATTCGAAGCCATAACGCTGCTTACCCATAAGGCAAGGTTTGCGAGATCAACAAAAGTGAAACGCTTGCAGTCACGACGAGTTTGACCCAACTAGGATTCGAGTTTAAAGGTCACGATAAGATGACACATGCCTGGGTAGTTAGGATTAAAATGGGGATGGGGATAATGAGATAACTAGGCTTGGCCCCTATAACATTAATTAACTGGAAAATAGGTACCTAAAAGACACCTCTGCACATCCCTTTAGAGTAACAGCTGCCATGTTATTTAGGCATGTTTAATGTCAAACTTTTTATGAAGTTATATTGCAATGATAAAAATCGACCAGTCGGCATCGGCATTTGCTTGCCATTTATTAAGCAAATGAATAGAAAAGATAAATACTGACACAGTGCTTTGCAATGATAAGGTGTTGTATAATGATAACATCGAACGTTTTATGACACAAATGTAATTCTCGGTGAAGATAAAATGCAAATAGCATTACAATAAATTTTTAATAACACATTTTGAGTAAAGATAGAAATGATAATTAAAGATTTTGATTCAGACAATATTGTGTAAAGTTTTCAAGATTATATTTATAGTGATTTGAAATGCATAATGTTCTTGACTTTTGATATATCGTGGGTATAAAGGTAAAACTCACTAAGTGACATTTTTACAAAAAAAATGTTAAACAAGTGGTAAACATTGACACTTTTTGTCTCAAAGATTATCAGATAATTCGTTAAAATGTCACTTAGTGAGTTTTACCTTTAAACCCACGATATGTTAGTTAAATTCGGATTAATAAAATATTTCATTCATGACATTACTTCGTGCTCAGACCAGATCCTGTTTGTATATTGTTTATTAGGCTATCATAATTAACGAATAAATATAATGAAAGTCCCTAAATTTACGCAAGATTTTAATTGAATAGAAAACACCGTTTTTTTCTTTTATTATAATTTACTTATTGAATCAATTAAAATAAAGAACATAGGCTAGGGTTATGTATGGAATAGTACAACAGACAAATGGCCTCCACTGGTAAGCTGTTAAACCTGAATGAGACGTTTCCTGGTTCTGTACTTTCTCGTTTTGGTGATCAGAATTGGCCCCTTAGAACATGTGATTTTGTTAAATCACATGATCTAAGGGGCCAATTCACTGGATGTCTTTTTATGGGGTTATTTAAAGTCAAAGGTCTATGCCACAAGCCTACAACCAGCCGCATTGAAGGAGGTGATTCAACGCTGCATCAACGAAATTCAGACACATGTATGCAAAAATGAACCTACGGGTTAATATCCGCGTTCTGCTATTTCCTTTTAGGAATTAAAACAACTTCTAGATTTCTCTATTAAACATATTATTATTATGTTCGATGGTTTAGTGAAGGCCTATTTAATTAAATCTGTTTTTAAAGCTCTTTCTGTTGTTATTTCGGTCAATCGATCATAACAGCTGACATCATTTTCGACAGTGGTACAGTGGCTTTCATAACCCGGGGTCAGTCTTTTCAAGGCAAGACTTTTAACGTACTTACATCTTCATCATCATCTGCCTAGCCTTTTTCTCCAACTATGTTGGGGTCAGCTTCCAGTCTTACCGAATACAGCTGAATACTAGTATTTTACATGGAGCGACTGCCTATCTGACCTCCACAACCCATTCACTGGGTAACACGATAACCCTTGGTAAGACTGGTTGTCAGACTTTCGAGCTTCTGACGATCCATAACGACTGTCAAAGATGTACAAATGACAGCCGGGACCAACGGCTTAACGTGCTTTCCGAGGCACGGAGGGGTCTTGGTATGTAAAAATGGTCACCCATCCACGGACGATCCGCGGCAAGCGTAGCTTAACCTGATCGATCGACCCGTGCGGCTGTTATTACTTAGCCACAAGCCCCCTTTTAACGTACCTACATACTTTTTGATTTTTACTTCGTAACATAATATTACATCACGCCTGTTATCCCCGAAAGGTTAGGCACATTACGTCAGTTATGTTTAAGTCCCATGTAAAAGGCGCCGACAACCGGGCACAAATCCAGACTCCGGGCTATTGCTGAAGAATTCCTGACACTTTGCCTGGGAATCGAACCCAGGTTCTTGAGCACAGCAGTAGCGCTTGCGACCATTACAGTAGACCAGTCTAGTAGTAGACTTGTTTTACTTCATGTAGGGACTAAAAAATTGTTGTCTCTTACAAAATTTCTAAATGCAAAGTGAGTTTGTTTGCTTGATTGTTACGCTTTCACTCTAAAGCGGCTGAACGGATTTGAATGAAATTTGGCACATGGGTAGACCATGACCTGCATTAGGACGTAGAATACTGTTTATTCCGATATTCCCACGGGATCGAGACTTATGCGGGTGAAACCGCGGGGCGCAGTAAGTAATATAAAAAACCGGCCAAGTGCGTGTCGGACCACGCACAATGAAGGTTTCCGTAAATGGGATTACGTGGGACGAATTTATTCCAAAAACAAACTTAACATTGTAGTTGAAAAACCTGTTCTCCCATACATCGATATATGCCACAGTCAATTCTCCAACTGCAAATTTAAGTTGGTTGATCTTAACTCGTTAACTCGTAAAGCCTACTTAGCCGTGATAGTGTTCCTTGTAATTCCTTTATATAGGTATTATGTACTACTGCCATGATTTTTTTCTCATCTCCATAAACAACCGTTTAGCTGGCAGGGGACATTTGACTGTAACAAAAATTAGCACTTTAATGCTTAATATTACGCAAGTGGACCCTTGAATCGAAAAGTGGTGTTCACAGACCTGCAATATTTTTAAACGGCCTATTCAACGATATCTCACACCATGGGATAGACGAGAAAAAAGTATCATCCCCACATTACGTGCAAGGGAAGTACGCAAATTTTTTTTTTTCAAGATTTTATTTTAGCACTTTGTCGGCGTGATTAATAAGTATATCTATGCCAAATTACAGTACTTTCTAGTACTAAGCGTCTCCAAGCTACAGTACAGACAGACAGACGGACATGGCGAAACTATTAGGGTTCCTTGCTTACTACGGAACCCTACAAAACCATTAATCGTTGCGTCGATTCGATTCGATTTCGTTTCTCCGGTTTAGCAGATATTTGGACACTAGATATTTAGACCAAACCATATTGAAATAAAATCTTCATTAGCATTCCAAAGATACATCATCTCTAGATTAGGTCTCCGCTTTCTGCTGTGCGTCCAAAACATGGAATTAACCTTTCATCTCAAGTAGGTGCGGTGACCATTCTGCATTGCTTATGTGATCAGCATCGTTGATACACCCACTAGTGTGAGTTATATTTGGGTTCAGTGTGGTAAAAGTAGATTTTTCTTAAAAGGCACGTCATTAGGTAGCCTTGGTTTGAATCTGTTGGACTTTGGCCGAATTTTTGGTTTCTTTATAATTATGTTTTGACAGAAAACTTACAATTTCTCGTCTTCTTTCTTTATCTCATTTTCACCATTGTCGTGTTGCTTTTCTAACTGGTAAGTTTTGTGCCAATTAGGAGTTCAGGTTTAGTATGTTTTTCTTTTCTTGTTTCAGTTGGTTCATTTACTTGACAGTTTTCAGTTTCGGTGAGTATTTATAGATCCACATAAGAGTTAATGTCCCTAGTAGTTATATCAACATTAGACAACGTTATTCCACTCTCTATTGAGCAAAACTCCACTCACATTTTTGTACCATATCTGCCATACCTCGGCGACGAGTATGTATGACTTTTTTCGCACTTGTAACACTTATAAGGAAATTACGACGTACCAACATTTCGCCATTGAACGTGTTCAAACTCCTGCGCACCCGTGAGAACTTAGTACTGGCCATGAATAAGATATGAGGAATTAGCATACAGAGGGTCGTGTGTAATGAGTCAAACTAATTGATATGTCACTAGTAACTACATACTTTTGTTTAACCTTTAGGCCTACGAGTAATCTACAGATACACCAAATTGTTGTCACTTATAAGCCTGCACGACCTGCAGGCTTAGCATGACGCTTTCTATTTCTTCGAATAATAGACACGGCTCTTTCCGTACAAAGTGACATTTTGTTTTTCCTTTTTGACATCCCACCGTAGCCATCATTCTCTGCCGGGGTCGCGGGAAGGTTCTAAAGGGTTACCGAGGCCCCTGGCAACACAGGCAACGGAAGGAATACGGGTGGGTTTTAGTCAGTAAGAGTCTGACACACCCTCCCGCACCGCCCAGAGCGGGAGAAGTTATTTGATGATTTCCCACCCCAAAAAAAAAGCCTGCTGTTCTATATCTACTCTACAAGAATATACAGGGTTAAATTGAATTACTTAGCGAAACTCCGCAGACGTGATGGGAGCGATATCTAAACATGATAAAACAAAAAAAAAACGGTAGATAAGTTTTTTTTGGGCTAAAATCTGAATAAAAAAAAACAGTTTTTTTTGTGTAAACTTCACAGACGCTTTGGTTATCGAGAGCTAAACATAATTAAATAAAAATAAACAGATTTTCCCAACTCATACGTCCAGTAACAATACAACGAGCGAACGAAGATCAAAAAAAAAATCATCAATAAAATCTTTTTCATTTTTAGGGTTCCGTAGAAAAAAGGAACCCTTGTAGTTTCGCCATGTCCCGTCTGTCTGTCTGTTCCCGCTGTAGCTCAGAGACACTTAGTACTAGAAAGCTGTAATTCGGCATAGGTATACATATAATCTAGCTAGAATAAAATCTTGAAAATATTTTTTTTTTCTCCCTTGCACGAAATTAATGATGATCTTTTTTTTTCTCGTCGATCCCATGATGTGGGGTATCGTTGGATAGGCTGTTCAAAAATATTGCGGGTCTGTAAACACCATTTTTCGATTCAAGGATCCATTTGCGTAATATTATGCTTAAAAGTGCTAATTATTGTTAGAGCCAAGTGTCATGGCAGTAGTGCATATAATGAAATTAAAAGGAAAACTATCACAGCTAAGTGGCTTTACAAGTTAACGAGTAATAGTCGACCAACTTAAATTTACGGTTGGAGAATTAACCGTGACGTATATCGATGTATGGGAGTACATGTTTTTCAACTACAATGTTTAGTTTGGTTTTGGAATAAATTCATCCCAAGCAATCCCAACCACGGAACCTTTCATTGTGCGTGGCCCGACACGCACTTGGCTGGTTTTTATTTTTCCGTGTTTAAACTAAAGTTTATCTGTGACTTAAATCTTTGAATTATAAATTACTAGGCTGGCACTCAGATTCACTTGGTTATTGCCAATGTACCGCGGCGTAAATTTATCGAAGTGCCTAGGGCAATATTGCACTTGACAAGCTTATAAGGCGCTGACAAGAGGCAAATGACCAAAATAGGTTTGTCTTAAGAAAAAAAATTGCCAAATCTGTATAGTTTGTGGTAGCTGAAAAAATATATGTTAATTTTGAACATATTTCTCAGAGCTTGGTTGTTACTAAAACACATTTTGAAAAAAAAGTCTCGATACAAACTAACGTTAAACTAACTTCTTACCTTGAGTTCCAAACCAAAATATCTGTATTAAATATCAACCTACGTGACGTACGAGTATTTAATTAATAACAAAAACGTCTTATTTGAATGCAGAACTTGGTTGTTCTTTATTTTCGATTCAGCTCAATTTTGAGTAAATAGATAATTGCTTCATATTTTGCAATAAATTACAAGCGTTGTGTCATCGCGCTTCTCTTTCTTTACTATACAGTCTGACAGTGACCGCGGTTTAGGTGTTGTCAGCATCTTAATGCGTGGGACTCACTTGTATAACTTTCTTCATAATAAAAAAAAGATATATCATTAAATATATTTGTATGGTCATGGTGACTTATTAAGGTGACCTTAACGTTATGGCAATAGGATGATGAAACTGAGCATCGTAAACTTATTAATTAAGGGATACAAATAGAGATAATTCATTAGTTATGAAATGTCGGGTGCTGGTGTTTATCTAAGTAAGATATTGATCAACTTACGTCCTTCGTTGCGAAAGTTGGTAGTCAACAATTTCATAATACTGTAGTTTAAAGATAACAATGGTGAATCATTCTCCATAGCCGAATATGCAGCATCGTTTAGGCTGAATGAGAAGGCTAATTTTCATTTGGGATTTCACCTTTGCTTGTTTCACTGCAGAGCAATAACGTCGTCGTCCTCACACAGAGAAAGAACGCGTGAAGTAATGTGAAATTGAAAGAACAAATAACAAAACTCCAATTTTACATGAAACAGTTAATAATGTAGAAAGCATCCTACTCTCGTTGATAGCCAAGCAGAAAAAAAAACAAAAACATCTGAATAACAACAAAAATATAACAAAAAGCAACCGGCCATAACTACAGGCTATTAAATTAAAAGATCAAGGTCACGATTGCTAAATAATAATATATCTTGTTGTTTATACCCCAAAGAGAAGAGGATTAATTTCGGATAGCAAGACTTTCACGAGCTAGTGCGGTGAAAGGTTTGCTCAAACTTTATAGGCCACTGGACTTGCCTACTAAAGCAAGATAGATTGCTGTGCTAGTGATAAATGTTGGTTTACCTGTTGGAGTCGTAAATATTCTTGGTAATCTAGGCAAAATTGTTTATGAGATGTGAAATTCTGGATTTGAGACTGAATCTGGCTGGAATCTTTTTGTTTCTCTAACTTTTTTTCTTACTTGCTGTTCCCCATTTTCAATTGCCTTTTCTGATCAGTATCTAAAATGTATCTAGAATGCCAGTGTTTCATCGCCTTGCTTGGACACCTTATTCATGTAGAATAGAATATTATAATGTAGAATAGATGATTTCCCAGAGGTGTACCTAAAGTGTACACCCACATTTCGCCAGTTATGTTTAAGTCCCATGTAATAGGGGGCGACCCTATTGCCATCAGCCGGGCACAAATCCAGACTCTGGGCTTCTACTGATAAACTCCAGATAGAAAAACCCACTAACAACACTTTGCCCGACCCGGGAATCGAACCCAGGACCTCATGCTCAGCAGTAGCCCTTGTGACCACTACACCAACGAGGCAGTATTATAATATTATGCCCTTTTTTATCACGTACACCATACGAATGTCAGATATAAATCTAGTTATTTTACATAGGGTGGCATAATGGGCGGTCTTATCGCTAAAAGTCTTTTAAAGGCAACCTTTGGATGGATTTAACCTATTGACCGCCACGTCATAAAAGCAAAAACGTGCTCTCGGCGCGCGGCGCCAAGCTACGAATTATTCCTTTAAATCTGTCATGTAGTCGTGACCGTGGCGTGCTGGGCACATTTCGGTCTGTCATCTGTAGATGACTGTGGCGGTCAAAAGGTTAAAGGGAGAAGGAGAGACAATACTGCACTTTATAACGCATATATATTTATCTAAAGAATCATGTAATGATCTTCGTTCTTTTGGCAGATGCATTATGTCCTGTAGATGCTCCCTTAGAGGAAGTTTCTTGTTATTTTCTATATATATTTCATGTTAGTGTTTAAGCTAAAAATGTTTCTATTTGCATAAATACGATCTCGAGATGAAATTATCAATATGTACGTGTATTGCCTTTTTAGGATTATTGAAAGTACTACCATATACTTTCCATATTGGGTGTGAATAAAAATGCATATATAGCACCAAACATTATGTGCTTACGTATTGTATGTAACGAAATACTTAAGTACGTCATATTTCATTAAAAATATTTAAGAGAGCTATTGCAGTTTGCGCAAAAGATTTGTGTGTAAGTCAATATGTGTTCTGTTGCGATATTCGTATAGGTCAGTGCACATACAGTGGAAATTACATAAATGTACCGTAATACTACGGTAATAAAATTAAAGGTTCCTGTCGAAAACTACCTATGACTTAATAAAGTATCAAGACCATTATAATATTATGGACTTTCGTTTCTTAAGTCTTGTCCTATCAAAAAATGTTAGGGTCTAACATGACTCTCACCAACGGCAAATCATCAGGCCCCATAAATAATATAAATGGTATGGCTAATTTTCAAGCAAACTTGAAAAGAAGATGAATGTCTATATTAGGATTTGAATACATAGTTAATAGCAAACACAATACCATTGCTCTGGGAAATGCTAACGAATCAACTTCTTATGCCAAATATAAAATTAATTCCAAGACTTTTTGCCTCATCATATTCGCTGAAAATGCGATTTAAAACACTATTATCTTTCATTGCGACAATTCTTTCTAATTCTTCATCGACAATCGCCATATTGTCACGCGAATCATTACTTGAAGCGGTATTTTCTACCGCATTGTCCATAATGATTAATTCTAGTTGTTCTTGTTCTTCTATAAAAATGTTATTATCATACATGACTGATGAATCATCCTTGTCATTGGTATTGTCTTTCGAATAAATGAATAGTTTTAAGGCAGTTAACACTTCTGGTTTAAGTATTATTACTTCTAAAGCCCTCTAAATGATATATGATTTTTATTTCTGTAAGTGGGTTTATACAAACTCTTTTACACGTCAATCATATAGATGAGGATGGGGATGAGAATCATATCTAGATGAGGTCGGCGTTTCGTATCTGACAACTCTGAGAAGAAAGGCCGAAACAAACTCAGAGATCACAGTCTTTTTTAAAGTCCAGACATAATCTTGGTCAGATCATGTGAAGGCCATGTAGATTGGTGTCTGAAATGGTCCTTTTGAGGAAATAACCATACAGATTGAGTGGAACTGTCCAGTCAGTGCACGCATTTGTCAGTAATCGTGCAGCTCTTCTCAGAACTTAAGGAGCTCAACAATGCGGCGAACAATACCAAAGAAAGAACATTTGGGTAGGCCGCATAAATTACTCAAACTGCCAGACCATGAATAATACTATACGAGATAACAAAAAAAGAACAACGATGACCCACATAGCCACCCCCACATCTCGCTTCTTAATTCGTAAAAACCCTCTAATAATGTATCAAAGTTTGTGTATTTTATATGATTCATCGAATTTCCGTTTCAAGATGAGTAAGGTTGGAAAGTTTGCAACTATAAGCTTACATCCGCTTGGTTTGTTGCCCAAGTCTGACTAACGAATGAGCCTCAGTTTTTAGTCATTTATAAATCTGCTGTCTAATCTTGTTGGCTTTTGCTATTGGTTGATCAAAATCATGTTATACATAATATCATGCCCATAACAGAAAAAAAAACTATATATTATAATCTCCTTTAAATCACTGCACTGTCAGACATCGTACAACTTAAACCGCTGCGACTAGAAGCTTGAAATTTTGCACGAGAATTCCGTAGGTACGAGTATATACCGAAAGTGAGCACTAAGGAAGGGTTTTTGTAAATTCATCCCATATAGGGACTAAATAGGGGATGATAGTTTCTATGGAAGTTGAGGAGGTCATGGCTAAGTATTAACAGCCGCACGGGTCCATCCACCAGGCAATGCTACGCTTGCAAGGGTTGGTCCGTGGATGGGTGACCATCATTACATACTGAAACTCCTCCGTGCCTCGGGTAGCACGTTGAGTCGACGCAGTAACTTGACATGACTTATTTATCAAGTATTGTTCAAGCATCTTGATCGCAAATTCAAGTGCAATTTGTAACAAAAAATAAATTTCAAGGCCCACTTGCAATACTGATCGCTAAATATGAGCTCTAAATGGATTTACATGAACATCGTCCTGTTTTTTGTAAACCGTTTGAAGGAGACAAAGACAGAATTATATTTGACTGCACCCTGCTGTATTTCAGTGATATTTATTTTAGAAGTACTCGTATCTATTTATGTAAGTATATTCTCTTATTGTATATTTAAATTAGTGAATAGTTTTTCTCTCCTACTCTTACACACGGTGTCTACATCTCTTCCAGAGATTTCTTTAGAAATAAGCATCACCTTTGTACGTATTTTTCTGTTCCTTTCTTCTTGTCTGTTTATATGTGTGTACACAAACTGTTAAATAAATAAATAAAATAAATAAGTCTTAATCCCGTGGGAATATCGGAATAAAAAACGTTATTACTTTCTTGCTTAAGATATTTTCTTGTTATTTTTTTTGTATAGATAGATAGATGAACATTTATTCAGTGCACACAAAAGACATAGCACAACTCACAATAGCACAATTCATGGATAACAAATTACAGGAATAGGTACATAATATAAAAACAAGGTGCCAATATACAAAAAAAAAGAAAAACATGCTTAAAGAAATAGAGTGACATTATGACATACTTCAATTAATTATCGAACAAGGTGCACAGACTATTTTATTATCTATAATTCTGTGTGTGATGTTTTCCAAATATTCGTATTTTCGGCCGGCGGCGCGGCGGCGCGGCGCGAGTGCGACGCGCATTTGTATAGCCAACGTCAACAGCGATTACCCGACACTTATGCTCTTGTCACACTGAGGCGAAGCCTGCACAGAACGCGAGCGCATCGCTTGTTACCCGACTGCCCCAGAAGGAGGGTAATGTTTTTCGAGAGTATGTATGTATGTATGTCTATTTCTTTGGCGCGCTCTGTAGTCTAAACGGCTTGATAGGTTTTAACACAAGAGGTGTCGTTCGATTCGTCTTCATTGTGGGTGTCGTTCGATTCTATGTCCTAATCCAGGTCATGGTCTACCCGTATGGCAAATTTCATGCAAATCCGTTCAGCCGTTTTAGCATGAAAGCGTAACAAACAAGCAAACAAATAAACAAACAAACTCTCTCTAATATTAGTTAGGATTAGGATGTTTAGCGCTCGTGGTTAATGATCAAACAGCTGCACGGGTCAATCGAAGGTTAAGCTACGCTTGCTGTGGTTGGTTTGTGGATGGGTGACCATCCATTACATATCGAGATATACCCTCCGTGCCTCAGAAATCACGCTAAGCCGTTGGTCCCGGCTGTTATTCTATATATATTTGACAATCGTTATGGGTCGTCAGAAGCCCTAAAGTCTGACAACCAGTCTTACCAAGGGGTATCGTATTACCCAGTTACTGGGTTGTGGAGGTCAGATAGGTAGTCGCTCCATGTAAAATACTGGTATTCAGCGGCATGCAGTTACACTGGAAGCCGACACCAACATAGTCGGGAAAAGGCTAGGCAGATTTATTGATTGAGTTTGTGAGAAAGTTCAACGTTTTGCCGATGTGAAGTCAGCCTTTACAAGGACTTTATATTACATCAATGACTATAAGTAAGACAATAGAAGTAGAAAGTGTACGTAAGTTTTGCATAAACACGTATAATGTTTTGTAACTGACCAGTCAAGGACTGGTTGGACTCGTATGAGGATTAAGATGGCGGTAACAGTACCGTAATTCACTTTATTTTTAGTTTTCTCATGTTATTTCATAGTTCGTGCTTAAACTAGTTTGTTACTTCTTGCATAAAAGATTTCATCATGTTATTGTTTTTGTAGCTACTGGAAATATAAGTTATAAGGTTATTTAAATGGAATTTAAAATTCCTGCCGATGGCTAAGAAACGAGTCTAGGAGCAACTAGCTTTTTACCCGACTGCCTCAGGAGAGTAATGTTTTTCAAGAGTATGTATGTATATATGTATGTATGTATGTATGTATGTATGTATGTCTATTTCTTTGGCAGGCTCTGTAGCCTAAACGGCTTGATGGATTTTAACATATGAGGTGTCTTTATAATTTGCATCTGCAAATACAAAAAAAAAGGAAGGGAAGTTGTTTTTTAAAATTTATTGCAACAATATTGGTATCAAATAAAAGCTAGTAATGAGTCATTTGTAAATATATATAAAACCAAAAAGCTTGAAATAAAATAAATTATTTAAAAAAACAAAAAACCCGACTGCAAAAACACATAACTGAAAAGAGAAAAACAAGCATTATAATCTATAGAATTTTGGTATCGCAGGCGGGGAGAAACCAATAACCTGAAATATGGTGTAAGTTTTGTTTGTCCCGCCTGCGATACCAAAATTCTATAGATTATAATGCTTGTTTTTCGCTAGCCCAGTGCGGTTTGGTAAATGTCACATGTCTTCGAATTTTTGGTTCTAGGATATGCCGGTTTCCTCACGATGTTTTCCTTCACTGTTTTGAGAGCAGTGGTGATGCAATTATTTACACAAAAGTAAAGCGCCTGCCTGGGTTCGAACCCACGACCTACAACTCGTAAGTTGGGGCCGTTACCACTGAGTCACCACTGCTCTATTATTATCATATTATTATTATTATCATATAGAATTACCCTTATTTGAGCAACCTAACACCTACTTTTAAACATGGCCCATCCTCTAAATCTACAATAAGAACTTCTTCGGCAATATTACCCAAATCACGATATTCAGACAATTGACAACACGGGCTGATAATCATATCTCCTATATCAATATATTCTGTAAGCGGATCAACTAAACACAAATGTTCTGTAGCCATTGCTGCTGTTGGAATATTGCTAACTTGTGCCTATGCGTCATGTTCTACTGTGAGGTATGGGTCTTTCCAGTAGATTGCTAGCACTGATAGGAATAACGTTACCAAACTCTTGGCACACGCCTAACCAGAATTGGAATCGTATTATTTTACAGGTCGGTCAAGATTTACGTTTTTAAGATGACGAATACTGATATGGCAAGACTGTAATTAATTGTACGTAGTCAACTGACTTTTGTGACTTTTGGGAGGGGCTAAGTAATAACAGTCTGTCAAGTCTGTCTGTTAAGTCAGTAACTGTGGCCTTAACTTCGACGAAAATGTATACTTTATCATCCCATCAATAAATTCCTGCGTTTTTACCGGCTCGTCACTACCAACCATTTTGAATGCGAGATGATGGAATATTGAGATACTGAAGCTTACTTTCTCCGTTCTCGGAGTAAGCCGAGCTTTTGTCTCAAGGGATAGTGCAGTCTTTTTGAAATGTTGAACCCACCATCTTTTGAACTCGGTCACATCCTCTCCGCTAACCAAGTGAACTGTGAATAAATCACTCGGTCTGCTCGAAGATACGATTAATTCCATAAGTTCCTGTACACTGTACAGCCTTTCCTTGCAACGATGGCTTCTTTTGATAATCCCAAATGCTCTGTCACACGGCAGAAAGGAATGGCCACGCATTGGAAAAATCTGTTGATTTTTTTCTGGAACGTCCACTAACAACTACGGCCATTCGTACTGCTGTATTGTTTTTGTTCTGCCCTGCGCAGTTATCAGAGAAGAGCATTAGTTTTACCACTTTTTTGTTGATGTACTCTTTGGTCATAGCATACTTCGTTTGCTTGCCCTTCGTGATATAGCAACAGGACATTTTTTCCCGTTTTCAAATTGTGGATACAGAAGATAGAGACGCTCAATTGCTCAATCACGTCAGTTGTTTAAACTATCGTTAAAAACTTTAATATTGACAGCAGATAGTTTCAGATTTTTTGTTGCAAGAAAACACCTCATCCAGGTGGGTTTTACACTCATTGAAATATTATTGCCTTTATAACTGTTGGATGCTTGTATAAACGAGGTGTGTTTTTACACACTCAAAAGGTGTGTTTTGCCATAGAGAAAATAAATCCGTCCCAGGATTTCGGAAAAAGTGGTCTCAGGTGGGTTTTTATAATCATGCATTCAGTTACCTTTTTCAAAATAGTTACGTTGATCTTTCTTCATCAATAAACTCAGTTTAACAGTCTACTACTACACACAGGTTTCTCTCAAGATGCACCATCTCGTTGACATTGCTTATTTCTTCCATAATTTGTTTTATTGTTACAAATAAATGTTTTTTTTTTTGCCAACTTTGTCTTTCGGACTCTCTTGCTACGACGCTAGCTATTCCAAGGAGCGTAACAATACCAGTTTCTCCGTCTTCAATCAAAACGAATGATTTATTACTTATTGTTGTTACTTTGTTAAACATCTTAGCGTGATGGCATGTTCATAAAAAAATCGCGTGCGTCTGTAATCTCTTTACATTTCTCCTTCCTTTACTTTCATTGCTCTCATAATTATACGTTCATCTAGTGTTACGTTCTACATTCTTTCACATATCATGAAAAACATTATGTATCCAATATATTTTTCTTACTAATTTTGACACTACACTACGTCTTTCATCTATGATGCAAAATGACTGGGAAAAAATTATAGGTACCTATCTTAACGTGTTCGGTCTGGTTTCATAGGCGTTTATAAAACAATAAAGACCCACAGTTACTGTGTGGACTCTCAAGTCAATTCTCAATTGAATCATGATCTGACCTCGGCAAGCAGCGCTTATTCTTAAAGTTGCAAGTCGATTAATCTACGTAGTTAATATATTTAGCCACAAAGGCCACAACCTCCTCAAAAATCATTTCATATAACATCCCTAATTCTCATATTATGGCCGTAATGAACATAATATGCGACTAATCGCACAAAATGTGCGGTTGTGTCGTCAAATTAGATGCGTGCGCGCAGTCATTATTTATCATTAGGCGCGCGCGCCGTGTTAGACGGTTATCGCGCCATTGTGTTGAATTTGTCTGGTGTAGGTTAGGTTATAGTTCATTTAAATGCTTGTATGTGATATGAGTTGGTCAATAATTAAAAAGATAAATTAACTAAAACAGAAGTTCGTGCCTAGATGTGTATTTGCCTACAAATAGAAAGGCCACCATTTATCCTTTTAATTATTGTTTTAACAGTAAATGTAGTAAATTATTTTAGTAAATTCTGTGCTCGTCGGTATTGTGGTCGCAAGCGCTACCTCCTGAGCATGAGACAAAGAAAGGGTTATTGGGTTTTTCTATCTGTAAGTTCTCAGTAGCAGCCCGGAGTCTAGATTTATGCCCGGTTGATGGCAATAGGCTCGGCCCCTATTACATATGACTTGCAATAGGGCTGCCCATGGGGGCAGACCAGATACCCCGAATCCGCTAGCTATAAATAGCGGAATCTGGGTATACTATAGGTACAGCTCACCGGACCCTTCGGGGAAGCAAGGCGTGATGTTATGTTATGGCCCTTTATAATCTTTAGTGTGGGAAGAAGTAGAAATTACAGTCCCAATGAAAATCCCAAGGCATTAAGAATCTTAAGAAAGAATCTTAAGATTCTTAATGCCTTGGGATTTTTCTCTTAGTTCCGAAAGTGTCCCCTGTATATTCTTAAGTATATTCGTAAGTTTACTATAACAATCGGAGTTACCGACATAGCCTGCAAAGTAAGCAAGCTGAAGAGGCAGTGAGCTGGCCATATTTGTCGAAGGACCGATGGCCGGTGGAGCAGACGACTCCTGGAGTGGAGACCGCGTATCGGCAAGCGTAGTGTGGGACGCCCCCCAGCTAGATGGACCGACGACCTTAAAAAGGTGGCTAGGACAAATTAGATGCGGAAGGCGGAGGACAGGGTGTTGTGGCGCAGCCTGGGAGAGGCCTATGTCCAGCAGTGGACTGTTATAGGCTAAGTTGATTGAACTATAACAAGATCAGCAGCATAATAAAAGTGACATCAAACAAAATCTGTGATAGCGAAATTTCAAATAAAAAGCGCTACTTAATATAATTAGCATTCATCCGCCATTTCTCCCATGAAATCCATTGTTTCTCGTACGGCGTGAATGTGCAAATTGTTTTCACCATTTTCACTATTAACAATAGTCAATATTTACCGTTAGAGAGCGTGTATTGTTTGACAAACGAAAGTATTCAGTAGTCTCTGAGGATATTGCCTGTAGATGTGCCTGTAGGAGAAACTGATGGTTGAATAGGTAGAGTGGGTAGTGGGCCGATGGCTTGTTTGGGTTCTGTAGTCACCAAGGAACCCTTACAGTTTCACCATGTTCGTCCGTCTGTCTGTCCCCGGCTTAGCTCAGATAATCTAAGTACTAAAAAGCTGTAATTTGGCATGAGTATACATATTAATCACACCAACATAGTAGTAAATCAAAATCTTGAAATTTTTTATTTTTATGGACTACATATGTCACGTAATGTGGGGGATGATACTTTTTTTCTCGTCTATCCCAGTGCGTGGGGTATCGTTGGATAGGCCGTTCAAAAATATTGGGGGTCTGTGAACACCATTTTTCGATTAAGGCATTCGTTTGCGTAATATTAAGCTTTAAAGTGCTAATTTTTGTTATAGTCAAGTATCCCCCCCCCCCCCTGTCAGCTAAATGGATGTTTTTGGATAAGTGAAAAAAATTACGACAGTAGTACATTTAACGAAATTAAAAGGAAAACTATCACGGCTACGTAGGCTTTACAAGTTAACGACTAATTGTCGACCAACTTAAATTTGCAGTTGGAGAATTGACCGTGACGTATATCGATATATGGGAGAACATGTTTTTCGACTACAATATTAAGTTTGTTTTTGGGATAAAGTCATCCCAACTACGAAACTCTCCATTGTGCGTAGTCCGACACGTGCTTGGCCGTTTTAGTTTTTGTTTAACTTAGACAAGAAATCAGTACTTACACTCGTGTTTTTTGCTGTCGCAATGGGTCTTTACCTACTGCTCTTGACCTGGGCCTGGGCCTATTTAATAAAACTGACAGGTCACAATCCGACAATTTTATAAGTATCTTTCATATAGACTTATGCGAGTGAAACCGCGGGGCTCAGCTAGCTGAGCCCCGCGGTTTCACTCGTATAAGTCTCGATCCCGTGGACATATCATAATCTTAGGTCATGGTCTACTCATGTGCCAAATAGTTTCTTATAATATTAATTAGGAAGTTAGGATATTGCCCTGGTCTGGACCCGAGGTGGCGGCGCGTCGTGTTCCACGTGCGCCCCTGTTGCACGTCGCGGGGGAAGTCTTACGTCCTTACACCTCGCGAGCCTAAGATGGCCTGCGAAGGCGGCCAGCTGGAGATCGCGGAAGTCGCACAAGACTCCTTGATCGCCAGTGCAAGTGTAGAAAGGGAACAACGGGGTGGTTTTTAGTCAGGAAGAGCCTGACAGACCCCTCCGGAGGACATCAACGAGCATTTTCCAACCCGGAACAAAAAAAAGGGGCTTGGTCTGAAAATAAGGTGTCGTCCTCAGGCTATGTAGTGCGAAGCTCTTCGCAGGGTGACTGGTAGCTGGAATATAGTGGCGGAGGCTGGAGCTAAATATGCTCTTGTCCCATGTAACTAGGTGTCGGCGCAACACTTTTTTTGTCTTTCATTCTCCCTTGTCTTCCGGTACTGTATCGTTCACTCCTTTTTCTTGCACAATATAAATCCCTTACATAATCCCTTCATATTTTCTTTAACCTTCAGGCCTTAGCCTGATGATTATGCTTAAGTTTTATTAAAATAAGACTTCTGCAAATCCAGTTGCAACGGAAGTTTGTTAAGCTTAGTTTCCATCCTTAGAACTAAACTCAATGAATTCTACAATAATTATATAATTTTTCATGTTTAAATAAGTTAAGAAAAGGCATTATAAATAATTACAATTTATATTATAATTAATAACTTATCTTGCCTTGTCTAGAAGTCTGAGATTTCTGTTGAGGCTAAGGTTTTCCGCATTGTTCTAAAAGTTTTATGTATAATGATTTATTTAACACAATATACGCTCAGAATCAATTTTCTCACGTAACTGTTTTTTTACCATTGGCAACTGGCAACCATAATAATAAATAATTAACACATTATTTTTTTTTTAAGGCGCTAACAAGAGTCAAATGACCAAAGTAGGCTTGTCTTAAGAAAAAAAATTGCCAGATTTGTATAGTTTGTGGTAGCGGACAAAATATATGTTAATTTAGAACATATTTCTTAGAACTTAGTTGTTACGAAAATATGTATTGAAAAAAAAATCTCGATACCAACTAACGGTAAACTACCTTGAGTTCCAATCCGAAATATCTGTATTAAATAGTACGTGACATGTTTAATTAATAACAAGAACGTCTTATTTGATTGCAGAACTTGATTGTTTTTTTATTTTCGATTACTCAACTTTTTTGCACACCGTATTGCATTAGCAAAAATTTGGGACGAAAATAATATTAGTTAAAGACTTATTAAAATGATTGAAGATCCTCTGTTATTGTGGTTAGGTTATTGCAACTATTATCGCAGTACAAGTCGTTATAATGATGAAATTGCAACACATAATCGGTTATATTTGCAATCTAATTTTGTATTAAGTAGTTTATTAGAGGCTTTAAATAAATTTGACTGCCTCGTTGGTCTAGTGGCCCTGGGTTCGATTCCCGGGTCGGGCAAAGTGTTATTGGGTTTTTCTATCTGGAATTTCTCAGTAGCAACCCGGAGTCCGGATTTGTGCCTGGTTACATGGGACTTAAACATAAGTGGCGAAATGTGGGTGTACTACAGGTACACCTCTGCCCAACCCTTCGGGGAAACAAGGCGTGATGTTTTGTGTGTTATGTTAAATAAATAAAGCAAATTCCTTCAAAACCTTGTTTTTTTTTTTTGGGTCGAAAATTATCAAGTAATTTCTCGCTCTGGGCGGAGTGGGAGGGTGTGTCAGACTCTTACTGACTAAAACCCACCTGTATTCCTTCCTGTCGCCTGTGTTGCCAGGGGCCTCGGTGACCCTTTAGTATCTTCCCGCGACCCCGGCAGGCAGCGGCCCTAGTGGACCCCTACACTTGTGCTGACGACATCTCTTTGAGGCGCGCGTGGAACACAACGTGCCGTCGACCCGGGTCTGGTCCTTACCGGACGGTGAGCTACCCATTGCTCACCGTCCGCAAGCCCGCGCCTATGGTGGCCGGAAATCCGCCCGGGATTCCCGACGCCCAGGGCGTCTCCTACGGCGGCTAGGGGCGAGAGGGAAATTTGCCTTTCCTTCAACCGTCCTGCCTCTTCCTTCGCGAGCATTACTGCTTCGCATAAGGAGGTGACGGCTGCCCATGCCCTCTCGCTCCGTTCCATGGCCTGAACCAGGGCCGGGCGCGAGAGATCTCTGCCGCCGATCGCCTCCACGAGGACACTGCGGTTGCTTCTAGGCCTACCAAATAAACCTGTTGATAGCTAGCGGCTGAATGATTTGAATGTCTAATTAGATAGCAGCGTCTCATTAGCAAGGAGATTGCCTGTTGTTCAACGTTTAGCAGTTACAGCACTATGTTATTCCAAGCATGCCCGTTTTGTCGCGGGAAGGTACTTATGGGTCACCGAGGCCCCCGCAACACAGGCAACAAGAAGGAATACGGGTGGGTTTTAGTCAGTAAGAGTCTGACACACCCTCCCGCTCCACCCAGAGCGGGAGAAGTTATTTGATGATTTCCCACCCAAAAAAAAAAAAAAAAAGCATGCCCGTTTTACTAACATTTAGTAACACGCACATTAATGCCTAAACAAAAGCGCATTTTTGGATTTTCAACTTTCGTTTCAGCGCCAAGAGTTGAAAATCCAACAGTGCAATAATATTTAGGCGTCAATTAGGTGTTTAGTAGTGTTAGTGGAAACGAATTATTTTAGTCAATTAAAGACTCGTGCAGACTGGCGTGATATCGTGGGCGCGACAGCTACTAGTGTCGTGTCACGCCTGTCTGCGGGAGCCTTTACTTGGGTTAAAGTTTTGTATACGTCATTGCTACTCTTGTATTCAAGAGGACATATGTACTCGTAATGTAGCAATTATTCATAATGTACCTACTATGGACCGGACAGTTCAAAAGGTACTCATCCCAAAGAATACGGCTGCTCTTGCGCATAGTTAATTAATATTTATTCAGTCTGCTCTCGACGACATGTTTGCATAAGCCACATAAGGGAGGTACTTAGGTGTACGATTGCAATAAACATAAGGTACTTATTCATGTGTCGATCACTGGTGAATGTTACATGGCATCTACGATCAATGCTATTATTGATCGAGCATGGCATTCAGTAAATCAACAAAGACGATTTTCGATTATAATGAGATATCTTTCTAACATTTTGATTGATTATTATCATTTGCCAATCACAAGGTTAGAACTCTAAAGTATTGTACCATCCATATTCATAAAATTTGTTGCATAATAACGAATGCTTCCGATACAAAGATGAATGTCTGTAAAGCAGAAACAGCCCGAATAATTTGATCACTCAAAAAATACACCATAAAATCGATCGATCAATGAATTGACTTTTGGCCTACATTCTAATCCGACAATAGCACAGTGACTGCGATCGTAATTTATCGTGAGTTCCAGTCTGTAACTTCATTGAACAATTTTACAGTCACTACATTCTTATTTTTTGCAATGGTTTTAGTGCAGTTAAGCTCGCAGTTACTATCTAGTGTTAAATAAAAGCGAGGTGTCTCTCACTGTAATCTCCGATTTGTTAAAGACTTCAAACTTGCTTATCTTATTGCTGCCTTATCCATATGAACCAGGTAGGTACGTGACTGCTGAAGAGGGATTTTCTGAATTTCAAACAAATGTCCTCTAAATTGTGTCGCGGAGAATTAAGAGCACCATTGGTATCAAATGTTTTTTAGCAGATATCTTCTAGATATTTCCTTCAATCTTTCGACTTGGACCTGGTATACTTATTGACACTTTCATACATTAGCATAAAGCATCCGTTTCTACGTATCCGCTTGGTTGGTCAAGTGACATATGTTCCATTGAGACTCATTTCTGTATCTGGGTCGATAGCATGTTTGTTTGAGTGATATTTATGAAAGTTCGTCGGTTTCACATTTCATTTCATCTGTAGTCAACATCTAAAGAAGCACTGACTTGCACTAACTGAGATGTCGGAAACAAAAATAAATAAATATGAGAGCAGAGTGGTGGTGGTGGAGTGGGTGGCCGCGACTTATTAGTTGTAGGGCGTAGGTTCGAACCCGGACAGGCGCTTTACTTTGTGTAAATTATTTCATCACCACTGCTCCTAAAACGGTGAAATAAAACATCGTGAGGAAACCGACATGTCCTAGAACCAAAATTTCGACGAAATATGACATCTACCAACCCGCACTGGGCCCGCGTGGTGGATTACGGCCCATTCCCTCTCAAAGAACGGCGGCTTGTGTCCCAGCAATGGGAACATGATCGTGTAAATATGACGGCACAGGAAGTGGTGCCGTCTAGATTTATTTTATTACGAAGTAAATCACCGAAAAGGTCGGAAGAGTAACACTGTCTGCTGACAATCATTCTAGCAGAACGTCGCATCGATGGTTGCGTGTCAGCTGTCTTCTGATGAGAGAGATCTCAAGGATAAGGCCGTTATAGGTAGGGGTCCACTAGGGCCGATGCCTGCCGGGGTCGCGGGAAGGTACTTATGGGTCACCGAGGCCCCCGCAACACAGGCAACAGGAAGGAATACGGGTGGGTTTTAGTCAGTAAGAGTCTGACACACCCTCCCGCTCCGGCCAGAGCGGGAGAAGTTAATTGATAATTTCCCACCCTCAAAAAAAAAAAAAAGGATAAGGCCGTTGTCGTACCACGTCCACGACGAACTGCTATATTCCGGCCACAGAACATTACTACTCCTAGAGGAGATTTCGGCACAATCCCGATAATGTTGTTGCTGCTGAACCACTTCTGATAAAATCTATCCTGCGCCGTTAAATACATTTTTATTTAGTACACAAAAACCAAATAGTACAATGTAGTGTCTTAAGATAAAGTTATACAACAGCGACACAGTTTAAAGTCGAACGTTTGGCTTCTAAACTAGACAAGAAACCTGTGTCTTAGAAGCCAATGTTTCCCAAAATTGCGGTGACATACAGCCACGTAACAATTATGCAAGTATTTTCATTTTCCAGATACAAATCATAATAAGCCAAGAAATTAATATATAATATGTCCATTCTTGTGCCAGAATTCTTAGAGACTTCTTTGGTTTATAATCAACTAGCTTTTGCTGCGGCTTTGCCCGCATGGATCCGCCGGAAAATGTCCCACGGGAACGTACTACCGGAATTAAAAGGAAACGAAGCGATCGCATACTTCATAGCTGAGGAAAGGTCATTGACTCCTAGCGCTGCGCCCGCCGCCTTTAACCATAATTATTTTGTTATACGTAATTTTGAATCTCTGATATCTTTCAAAGTAGGTATTCATTTAAATGATATGATGTAAAGGCATATTTTAATCTAAATTAAAATAATATTTTTATATATTTTTTTATATGGATTAATATAGTACTAGTTAAAATAGCTTCGGAAATATCAAAGATTTATTTTCAAATTCTGAAAGATAAGAATGGTTACTTTCGGTAACCATTTATATCTTTCAGAATTTGAAAAAATCGCGGACTTTTTTGTTGAACTTATTAAGATGGACAATCCTGTAAAACCTAAATTTTGTGTATCTCGTACGGTTTACGCGGCGCACAGCTCCCAGTCGGCATGATTTTTCCGACATCTTCAACATTAATCGTCATATTTCAGCCAACTTATACAAAACCTTAATTAATTATTGCCACTGAGTGACCGACTTTCTCATACAAACCTTCAATACCTTCTCGACCCAAATTTTTTGGACGACTGATTATTTTTTGCTATTACGACGTTGGTCCCATGGAGAAAGTTGAAAAAAATAGACAAATAAAAAAGACCAAAAAAAATATGACCATATATTTTTCTGATACATGCTGTTTAATTCTAGTGTAAATTACACCAATGAACCACGTTTCATCCTAGAGATGACCACATAAGGTGCAACGCCATAGCACCTTACGGTCTGTTGACTAATATTGTCTTTGATTGATCGATAGTGGCTATAATAAATGTCAGGCCGTTAGCCCACGCATATGGAAAAAGTTTTGTAATCATTTTCCACATATAATCTGCGCGATATGCAATCGATTTATCAAAGGACAGGAACTGCAATTAACAAAAAAGTATTGCAGCATTTAAAACATAACATGACGCTTGAATTTCCCGAAAGGGTAGACAAAAGTGTATATTAGACATATATTTCGTAAGTTATGATAAAGTTCCATGTAAATAAAAAAACGTTATTTATAAACACAATAACACTTTACCTGACCTGAAAACATCCACCCAAAGCTAAACCCGCGTCCTAACCAAAAGCGGTCGCGGGAATACGCGATCGTCGTGTTCAATGTCACCTTTTGTTCGGAAAACTGGAAGGCAGCCTCTGTCGGCGCGACCGCGCATTTCGGTTCACCGAACTAAAGGTGACATAAGAACGCGACGATCGCGTTTTCGCGCGACGATTGTTTTTGCTTATGACGTGGCCAAACGCACAACAACCGCGCTTGCGATTAGACAAACAACACAGTTTTAATTACGAAATGATAACATTCTATGTATTTAAGACGTTGACTTTACAAATGAGACCGTTAACAAAGATGACCTTCGATCAACTAAAACCTTAAAGTTACGGGGCTCATTAAGTATCTAATATGTAGTTTACATAAGCTTACCTAAGTATGGTAACATCTGTAAAACTCTGGCCAAACTGAAGCGGACGCAAGACGAAATTTTCTCGCGGTGATTGTGGCAACTAACTTGTATGGAGATGTTCCAACTAGCGCGGATACTTGCGTGAAAAGAGAAAAACAATCATTATAATCTATAAAATCTTGGTATCGCAGGGGGACAAACAAAATTTACCCCATATTTCAGGTTATTGGTTAGTCCCGCCTGCGATATCAAAATTCTATATGCTTGTTTTTCTCTTTTCAGTTAGGTGTATGTGTTTTTGCAGCCGGGTTTTATGTTTTTTAGATAATTTGTTTTATTTCAAGCTTTTTAGTTTTATTAATATAGGTATATCTAAGGAATTTATTTATTACTAGCTTTTATTTGATATCAATATTGTTGTAATTTATTAAAAAAAAGTTTCCCTCCCTTATTTTGTATTTACAGATGCAACATATAATAGCTTATGTCACTCCCACAATGAAGACGAATCGAACGACACCTCTTGTGTTAAAATCTATCAAGCCGTTTAGACTACAGAGCGTGCTAAAGAAATAGACATACATACATACATACTCTCGAAAAACATTACCCTCCTTCTGGGGCAGTCGGGTAACAAGCAATGCGCTCGCGTTCTGTGCAGGCTTCACCTCAGTGTGACCAGAGCATAAGTGTCGGGTAATCGCTGTTGACGTTGGCTATACAAATGCGCGTCGCACTCGCGCCGCGCCGCCGCCGGCCGTTCGGTTTCATTAAGGAATATTAATTTTTAGTAACGAAAATACGAATATTTGGAAAACATCACACACAGAATTATAGATAATAAAATAGTCTGTTCACCTTGTTCGATAATTAATTGAAGCATGTCATAATGTCACTCTATTTCTTTAAGCATGTTTTTCATTTTTTTTGTATATTGGCACCTTTTTTTATATATATTCCTGTAATTTGTTATCTATGAATTGTGCTATTGTGTGTTGTGCTATGTCTTTTGTGTGCACTGAATAAATGTTTTATCTATCTATCTATACAAAAAAATAACAAGAAAATATCTTATGCAAGAAAGTAATATCGTTTTTTATTCTTTTGGTAGACATAACTTCCTGAATTTATTACATAAAGTATTTTACTACAATACTTAAATATTCACATATAGAATTAATGTGTATGTGTACTAGTTTAACATGCATTTTTTGCATTATATGAAGGCGTAATAACAGATTTTAAGTTCACTAAAATCATATATCTGCGCCTTAAAGTAAGTAATCCGTGCCAAATCTCTTGAAAACAGCTAAAATCATTTTCGATTGAGTGAGCGGTAAACACATATTATGCTATTAGTATGCACAATATTAGTTAATGATAAAACTTTGACGTTCGGTAGATGGATTTAAGGCTGAACTAATGCAGTATGATAGGTTCCAGTGTCAATATTATCATGAATAAGCTTAGAGAATCTGTAAATAAAGGTGCGTTTTTGGTATGGCGTTGTCAGTTGGGACTGCTCACCTCTTAGCTGCCTCGGCTTATTTTTATATTGTTTTATTTTGAAATTGTTTTTTTGTTGTTTATTTTGCTACTATGGACGCGTTGGCAACTAGCTTCATATTTCTGACTGACCGACCCCTTGACAATTCAAAAGTGCCTCTACTCGTAAATACAGGCACTTTGGCACAGGCAGTCAAAAATTTTAATAAACCAAATGGTTTGTTAAAATTTTTGACTGCGGTTTCGATGAGATGAATGCATTATGTAGGTACCTATATAAATTAACAAGTCAATGATAAATTTTGTAATTTGAATAGAAAGTCAATACAAGTTGCCGAAAATTAAAACGAAATAGGCTTATTTGTACTGCTGTTTTTTTGTCATAAAAAATTACGAACAAAAAAGCAAAGCTAATGAAAAACCGGACAAGTGCGAGTTAAACTCGCGTGGTGAGGGTTCCGACAGTGAATATGTTATCTACTATGTTTTTCATCCCGAGATAATTTGTCCCAAGAACAAACTTAACATTGTAGTTGAAAATAATGGTCTCCCATACATTCCAACTGCATATGTAAGTTTGTACGCACAATATTGAGAGATTTACTATGTTATTTTAACACCATAGACTTCGTTTAGGTTTTTCTTTAATCTATAAGTAAAGAGCTATTGTTTATATTTTTTTCAAAATTTTAGGCTCAGTACTTTCGGAGATAAGAGGGAATGGTCAGTTTTCATATATTTTCTTAAATACCTTTAAAACTATTTATTTAAAAATTATTTTTTAAAAAAAATTAAGACCCTCACAGCACGCCCTTTAATTTAATATGTCGATGTCACGTGGTACAGTTTGCAAAACTTTTTCTTTTAATTTTCTAATTTGCCCCAAAAAAGTGACCCTCATATTCAAAATTCATTTATTTACGTTACACGTCCGTGTTTGGGTCACAGAAATTCATATTTGTACCAAATTTGAACTTAATCGGTCCAGTAGATTCGGAGCAAATCGCCTGTGACAGACGGACAGACAGACAGTCAGCCAGACAGACACACGAGTGATCCTATATGGGATCCGTTTTTTCTTTTTGAGGTACAAACCCTAAAAGTAAAAAATCTTTTCCAAAATCCAATGAATTTGACCAACACATGAGGTTATTACTGTTTTCATAGCTGTGTAAGTACTAGCCTTGAGCGAGTCGGTCAATGTCGTCATTGACATGGAGTTGTGAAAGCTAATGAGTTTTGGATGAGCCCTGCTAAACGTTGAGCAATTAACATGTCGGGCTATTAGAACAGTAAGTACCTGGTTTTTCCTAAGTGTAACTTTGGTCATTATGTGTTTGGAAACAGTGGGGCCCAGAATGTTTTTTGCCAAATTCTATACTATTTTAATAGAACTATTTATTTACATAACCAAATTACAAGATGATTATTAACTTTACCTAAATTAAATTAAAACTAAGTTAAGCCTAAAAAAGACCCTCGGGGCATTGTACCGAGGATGCGGGATTTCCTCACTGAATTGCAATACTGATGCGTTGCGCGACAAAGCCGCCAGCTTTTCGGTCACCAGTTACATCAACTAGACGTATCGCGATTTCCGCATATAACTTATGTGGGACCCAACAGACCGAGGGTCTCGACGCCAAAGGGCACCAAGTTGTTCTCTCTGCCAAGGCCTCCATATTTAATAACTTTCAGATTTTCAGCATTTTCTGCCGCTATACTAGATTCGTAGAATTATCTCAGCCCACTGAAGGCAATTCCTGATCACTTTCTTCAAAAGAAAGAAAGAAAAGAAAGAAAATGTATTGGGACTCGCACAGGAGATCACAAATTAATCCAAAAACACTCATGAAAACATAAAAAAAAACAAAGTAAAATGAAAATAAAAACAAAAAGTCCTGTACGAGGCCAAAAGGCCATCTCATCATAATGCTGTACTTAAAAAAAAATAAGCGTCGCAGCGCTGGGCCCGGTGTGATGTCACGGATAGATACAGAAATAAATAAAAAATAAAATAAAAAGAAATAATATATAAGAATGAAATATTTATTTAATAAAATTAGATTAGAATTATTATTATTTTATTATAGATATTAAAACTATTCAAAATAGCAATAAGAATTCAGGTTCATAATTAATATATTATCATCTTCCTGCCCATGTCCCATGTCCCTAGGGGTTGACGCAACACGTTTTAGATGCGACACAACACCAACATTGTACATTTAGTTCGCAATAAACGTTTTTGTCTTTGGCTTTGATGTGTCATCTTCCCTCTCGCTTTCTGTGGGTGATTCGTGAAAAGGGACGGAAGTGTGTAACAGGAAGTGACAGTTTGAGCATGGAATAAGTGAGTACTTTTTAATACCATGAAATTAGTGTACTCATAGAATTAGTAAGTACTATATAGATTTTAAGTAAAGGGGGTCGAATTCGTCCGATAGGTGACCACTAGTAATAAATAATTATTCGAATGAATATTTCAGTATTAATCTGTTTAAGGTTAATTTCTGTCGTTGCTCAATTATTACCAAGGTGAGATGTCCGATGTTACACAGGATGTGCGTCTACAGTAAGGCTAACTTGTTTTTTTATTCTTCTATTCGCCCCTGTCATCTGTCACGCTATCATACATTTAAACAAATTTTCATAATCATTAAATAATAAACTGTAATTAAGACATCAAACGTTCAAAGTTTGTTAACTCAGTAATCAAGATAGATATTAATATAGTTTACAGAAGCAATAATAAAATGGTTTTCTAAAATATCAACAAAAACGTAATAAATACCGCATCCACACTTAATTCTTCATTCGTCCACGTTCACTTTCGCCGAGACGCGACACGGGCGCATGCCACCGACGACGTACGTCCGAATTCTATTCGGCTAACGAATCTGCATACAAATCGAACTGTGCTTATAATATTTGGGTAGACGTCGCGTCGTGAGCTGGTGAAATTCGTTTGTTGGTGATTTATAGGGTTGTCGGACTGATTGGTTTCGTGAAAAAACTGTAATTTAAAGCTGACACGAAATTTATGCAGCCTGATATATCAGGCGGGCATTATTCGTCTTATCTTATCGTCATCTTGAATCAAATGGTTCTGAGTTTTTTTTAATGTAGGTTGCTGCAGATCGCCCACAGCGCACTTATAAATGATACATTAATTAAGGCGGTTGTACTTCCCCGGACGTGGCTTATTCTCAAGGAGTGCAACTTTTCGCTTTGTTTTTTAATGTGTTCGGTTTCTTGTCCGGTGGATATAATTACTCAATAACTCAAACTCAAAGCATTTATTTCAATAAAACCATCTTCCGACCGGTCGACCGGTCTACTGAGTCGGTTTGACAGAAATATGAAGCTAGTTTCCCATTCCAGGACACACAAGAACAGGCAAGAAACTCCATGGACACTCTTTTAAATTATATTGTTACAAAATACTAGTTGCATAATTATTGTTGAATATAAATTATATGTGAGAACGATGTAAAAAAAAATATTATTTTTATACTTAGATAGATTTATTGCATTCCACAATGTGAACACATTAATGTTGTGAATACCCTAATTGGAGTTGGTTGGTGCAGTCCACGGTGATTGGTTAGTTAATACGTTATGAGAAAGTGGACTCTTGACCGTGCGGTGTCTCGTTTTATCTGCAGATTTTGCCTTGGATGTATATTTGTTTAAGTAAGTAGATAAACAGCAAAAGGTTTTTACTATTATGTTAACTTTCCTGAGTGTTATTTGAGTTTGTGAATGTATTTGATTTAGTAACGCACATAAGTGTTAGCTCGACTAGCTTTCTGCTATTGCTGACATTGGCGATGTTGGTTAAGCACCTTTATCAAAATATTAAACTACATAACTTTTATTTAGGCATTAAGTTCTGTTTATGTTTTTATGTTGTAATTTTTATCTGCTTGAGTACAGTTTTCATTGTTTTGTTGGTATATTGGCGTGTGCTAGCTAACATATGGCAAGTAATTTAATTTAATGTGTGTTTCGTAGGTAATGTTAATTACTTTGCATACGATTTGTATAGAATCAAGTCTATATTATAACTAAACAAACAGGTGTGCTGCTGGGGAGTTTGTTGCGCCACTTCTTCTTCCCAGCTAAAGCACTAGGAAGTGGTGAAGGGCGGGCGTTTTTGGGGTACTGTCTTATGTAACTTTGACGTTCGAAAAGTGCTGATTCTCAGCCTAGTTTGAATAAATGGATTTTGATTTTGATTGCCCCTAATAATGTTAGAAAATACAGTTGAGATTTCCTAAATAGGTATAGACTACACGCTTTGCCATTATAAGAAACACTTGTTATGTTTTACCAACAGGGAAGGAAACTGTCAAATTAGTTCCGCGTAGATGGCACTAAGTGAGTGTTACTTTCATTCAATACTAATGGAGATTCTTGCTTAAAATTTCGCCCCGAGATGGCTTTAAGTATTTTGTCTTGTCGCCGATTGTTTCGATTTTAATTCAGGATGACCCGGACAAGCGAGAAAGACTCGGCGCTCTCTCGCGGCGAAATTTCCAATCAGAAAAGAACCAACGCACCGTAACACATACGAACCAAGCTTATACGAGTACCTATACGAACCAATATTATATATATAATGACAGAGATCATCTGGATCATAGAAATATCGGCTAACAATATCTCACCATTAAGAGAAAATAATATCACACCTACCTACATGACTATTATACTGCACTTAGCAAGTCCGTTAGGTGGATCTCAAGACCTGACGTTCACGTATTAAAACTGGCTCATCATAGGCCAATGGACTCGTTTCTTACAACAAAAAAACTATTAATAAGACATTGCGAGAACATTGGAGTCACTGGAGCAATGTGTTGGTGCAAAAAGAAACGCCAATACTCGTAGTCGGTTATTAACACCGGACTCGTAATATTATGTTTCCTTTTGAATTATTGTGTTTTCGTTGCTAATTCTGTTTTCTTTCTGTTTGTTACAGGTAAGTTCCAGTTTCTTTGCAGTTCCAGCCTCATTTTTGACCCTGTAGGATAAGTAATTGTTTTACAATAAGAGATTGTTCGTAGATACGGTAACAGTATTAATGTTTAATGCCATCGTTACATCCAACACCAATTCTTAATCATCTATGGCCATTCTTGAGGAAGGTATCCGTTTACTAAGAAAGGAATGGGGGAAGCCTTTGCACAGAAGTGGGGTGGTACAGGCTAGCAAAAATACCTTTTAAACTTATAGACAATAACACTTTGCCGGGTCGGGCAAAGAGTAGTTGGGTTTTTCTATCTGGGATTTCTCAGTAGCAGCCCGGAGTCTGGATTTGTGCCCGGTTGATGGCAATAGGCTCGCCCCCTATTACATGGGACTTAACATAATGGCGAAATGTGGGTGTACTTATAGGTACACCCACATTTCTGCTGCCCAATCCTTCGGGGAAACAAGGCGTCATGTTATTTGTATTTTGCAAATAAAACAGCACATGGTGATATACGGAATTGGTTGAAATATAATATCAATTCACCGTTTATGCACATTGCATAAACGGTGGAGGAGAACATCGTGAGGAAACCGGCATGTCCTAGAACCAAAAATTCGAAGACATGTGACATCTAACAACCCGCACTGGGCTCGCGTGGTGGTTACGGCCCACTCCTCTCACAGAGAGGAGGCTTGTGTCCCAGCAGTGGGAGCATTATAGGCTGATTGTGCATACTCGTAGTCTATAAACTGACAAAACCTCCAATACAATAATGCCCCATGTCGGTATTGTTACTACAATAGCCTTGATTCAGGCCACTTTGTTCTTGAAGCCAACATGTTTACTCAAACAGTTTTTGTACAAAATTGGTAAGCATCTTGACTAATACTTTTCTGCTTAGCGGAGCGTGATAAGTGTGAATATTTGACATTTCTACTTTGTGAAACATTTCTGTACATAAGTCTTAGCAACGCTTTGTGCGTTGCTAAGACTCGTGTACAGAAAATAATGTTGTAGGAAGATAGAGATAACAAAGACAGATGAAAGATGATAGAAAGAAAAATGAAAGAAAGACAGATGGATGGACTGTGTGAAAGATGATTATGGCTCGAAAGGGAGTAATTACTGCGATGACAACTAAAACCACACTCAATATAATAATAAATTGCGATCGTCAATTGTTTATTAATCGTGGTGATTATGACAATAACGTGTGTCACTGGGAACTTCTGCACTTTATGTAAAGCAATAAACGTTTGCAATCCTATGTGATTACACCATCATGATCTAAGTATCCTGTTAATTAACTTATGATATTACCCATAGCTAAGTTTGGTAAGTTCTGGGCTGACACAATTTAGATTGGATTGAGGCGCTTAGAATGTGAAAAATTTTGGAAAAATGCGAATAAAAATGTCTAACCGGATCTCGAAATAAAATTGGGAAATAATTAAATAATTTAATTAAAATGTTTGTGTTTTCAATAACTGTTGTAGTAATCAAAGGCATAATGTATGCAAGATTAACAGTCTAATTGATGCTACTAGATTTAAACAAAATTATGAATTTTAAACGCTGTTTTCCTCTCATAATTTATGCATTGGATAGCCTTGCGTTTGATTAATATGCCATCTCAATCAATCATTCAACTCAGCCTATAACAGTCCACTGCTGGATATAGGCCTCTCCCAGTCTGCGCCACAACACCCTGTCCTCCGCCTTCCGCATCCAGTCTGTCCCAGCCACCTTTTTAAGGTCGTCGGTCCATCTAGCTGGGGGGCGTCCCACACTACGCTTGCCGATACGCGATCTCCACTCCAGGACTTGTCTGCTCCACCAGCCATCGGTCCTTCGACAAATATGGCCAGCCAATTGCCACTTCAGCTTGCTTACTCTGCAGGCTATGTAGGTAACTCCGGTTCTCTTCAGGATAACTTCATTTCTGATCTTATCCTTCAAAGAAACTCCGAGCTTAGCCCGATAAAAATTTGGTTGGACTATAACTTCGCCACTTTTCACGGCATTATCAGTGACAGCGCAGAGGTCACTTTGACAGATTTTAAGAACCTTTTTTTGGAAAATTGAAATGATCCACTCGCCACTTAGTATTATCATTATTTCAGCCTGGAATCACTCTTGGGTACGACCCACTCCCTTTCACAGAGAGGAGGCCTGTGTTCTAGCAGTGGGAGCATTATATGTGGTAGGTTGATTATGTGTATAGGCTGGACTAAATAGGAATTCTAGCTTGTAAATTCAATCCCCAAAAATAAGGGTATATGCTGGTAAAGTGTATAATTACTACACAAGATATTCAGTAGTCTGGCTGTACTTTTAGTCCGAAGGTATCAAGTTGTGGTTTCAATTGTTTATTAACTCTTTATATACTTATTTATGTCATTGAGCGACGTATTGAATGTTTTGCGGCATTGAATAGGGGATAACCAGTAGCAGGCTGTCGACCACAAGAGTAATTAAATATAATTAAGACATTTATGTAATACGGTTAATAATAAATACGTTAGTGAACAAAATGAATAGGTATCTCCAATTTTTGACGTAATTCATTTAAAAAATAAGAGCATTCTTAATGGGGGTTTGGTTGTCGTTAAAATATTAGATTACATTTTGGACATTTAAAAACGGTTAAACTCTAGAGGGTTTATTTATAAACATTTCATAGTTAAGATACGTTTAAACATTAAATAGCCGGTAATTATTTCAAACTCAAAACTCAAACTCAAAGCATTTATATCAAATAAACCAATTACAGTCACTTTTGAATTGTCAAGGGTCGGTCAGTCAGAAAGATGAAGCTAGTTGCCCATTCCAAAGCGTAGTAGGTACCTATGGAGAAGAACAGGCAAGAAACTCCACGGAGACTGTTTTTTAAATCAACTAACAAGAATATTTATTTACATAACCAAATTACAAGATGATTATTAACATTAACTAAATTAAATTAAAACTAAGTTAAGCCTAAAAAAGACCCTCGAGGCATTGTACCGAGGATGCTGGCGGCATTTCCTCGCTGAATTGCAATGCTGATGCGTTGCGCGAGAAAGCCGCCAGCTTTTCGGTCACCGGTTACATCAACTAAACGTTTCGCGATTTCCGCAAATAACTTATGCGCACTGGGACCCCACGGACCGAGGGTCTCGACGCCAAAGGGCACAAAGTTGTACTCTCTGCCAAGGCCTCCATATTTAATAACTTTCAGATTTTCGGCATTTTCTGCCGCTACACCCGCTTTAGAAGTAGTCCGTTGGAGGTGGGACGGTGCCAGTGTGTCTACACAGGTAGCGTCCCACACAAGCATCCGTCTCAAACTCCACGGGACCAAAGACACACCATCAGGTCTTTTGCCATCATCTCTGACAATGCCAGTCGGCTCAAGAAGAGCAGGCACAATGATGCTGGCAAGAGACCGGCGGATTATGTCATTAAGTGTCGCATGTCTTGAAAAGCGGCCTGCACTTTTTTGACAAACAAAGTCCGTGGTGACCCAGATGGTCCACGTCCGTGCCACAAGGGCATGTGTGTGGAGTGCATACCAAGCCGCAGACCAGTCGCTAGACGAAGCGAGGTCGGATCCAGGAAGGTACCTGTATATGGAGAAGGATGAGCATGTAGCCAATGACCGGCCTCTCTGGCTCCGACCGCCAAAAGTCTTGCGCGATCCGGACCTGAACTGCGGCTCAGAATCGATTTGTATGTTAAATCGCAATAAGTATCGTCCCAGCTCCTTTGAGATTTTAGGTTGTCTGGAAATTCTTTACCCGGGCAAGCAATTTGAAAAGCATTCTTGGCATCCTCCAAGCCCGCAGTCGCATAGTTTGCCCTTAGGACATTACCTATGAGACGTGACGTGCTATGGGTGGACGACAAACTTGAATGACGAAAATCTACTTAATATGGCTACAAAATAATATTGTTTACATCATTAATTTTGAAATGCAAAACGTAAAAGCGTCCGTAATAAAAAAAAAACAATTAAACAATTTAATTAAATAAAAATAAGCCGTGGCAGCTAAGAGATGACCAGTCTCTACTGACGGCGCCCGTTTACGAACATGACGCATCGATTAGCACCATTCAGCTCAACCATTTTGAAGGGAGCTAAATGATCCAACACACGCGTCACCATCAGCGAGACATTAGAGTGAGCACGACATACTCCCAGCCGCCAGGGCACATTCAAGTCAACGAAAGACGTACTTTTTTTATGTATGGATCTCGTAGTTGACCTTGAGAGGTCGTCACTACTCAACCGGACTATCCTGTGACTGCCTTAAGCTGACTCAAAGCCTCAGGGGCGAAATTATTACATTACTAAGCGACTGTACGCTAAGGGCAACCCCTGTGGGGTACGGACCTCGGCTTAGGGCGTCGCTGGGGGGAGGACAGCAAGGTGGGACAGGCTGGATCAGAACTGCTTTATTATTAATCGGGGAATTGAAAGACGTATCCAGTAAATGGCAGCTTTATATTAAGTACATAGTACTTACATGATAATGTGCTGTGCAACAATACAAAATCAGTAGTTATAAGAAATTATGTTAAGTACTTTAAGAAGGAGGATAAAGAAGGTTATCAGCATCCCAATCTTGTGTTATTTATTGGTATAATCAGTAATCGCTCTTGAATAACCCTAAAATGAAGTTATAAACAAACGATCTCTATCATTTCGAAAGTCTATCGGCCTTGTTAAGTACGTCGACCAGTTAACGTGTTAAGGTGAAACCACATGTATGATTATACGAAATCGTAGAAGAATTATATTATTAGCGTCTTCACTGCATTTTAGAAAGAAATTGACTCTCATAATCTTGGAAGACGATCAGATCTATACATTTTTGAAGGGAAGATGTATTCGAGTTTACCTGTGCAGTCGGATAGAGTTAGGGAAATTAATTGTATAAAAAATTGACTACCGATTTAAATTATTCGAATATTCAAAACACAACTGTCATTCTTTGACAGTTGTCTGGCTATAACACGGCAAATTGTGCGTCAACTTGCCATGTTCAAGCTGTTTCATAACATAAGCAGCCTATAATGTTCCCACTGATGGGATACAGGCCTCCTCTCTTTGAGAGGGAGTGGGCCGTAATCCACCACGCGGGCCCAGTGCGGATTGGTAGATGATACATGTCTTCGATTTTTTGGTTCTAGGACATTTCGGTTGCCTCACGACCATTTTGAGAGCAGTAGTGATGGAATAATTTACACAAAGTAAAGTGCCTGTCTGGGTTCGAACCGACGTATAGCTCATAAGTCGCGGCCGTTACCACTGGGCCACCACTGCTCTCCAGCCTTTTATAAACAATTAGTTTCCCTTACCGTTCTTACATGAAATGGATCATTTGTTTTTGCATTATGTTTCCGTTAACAGCTGTACACCCAAGGTTATCATTTTTGCTAAAACCTACCAATAGATCGACTTTTCATATAATTGAAATAGCGTCCATTAAAAGATAATATTCGCAGTGATTTAATTTTGCCTATGACCATTTCGTATAGCCATTTAATTTAAGTAATTTATTACTTTTTGTTGCAAATCTGTTCTTAGAACGTTGTTTTTGTCGTTCCCCATATAATATGGCTTATATTCCCATTGTACCAGACTGCCTCGTTGGTGTAGTGGTTGGTGGTGGTTCCAGGTCGGGAATTTATGCCCGGTTGAAGGCATTAGGCTCGTCCTCTATTACACAGGACTTAAACGTTACTGGCGAAATGTGGATGTACTATAGGTACACCTCTGCCTAAAACCATACTTTAGCAAAGTACCAGTTTGGCTTGGCAAAATTTATATAGCTACAAATAACCAAGACTTAATTAAAACGTACTATACAGCTTTGTTAATATCAAACAAGCAAGTATTGCACTTGTTCCATTCTAGCAACAAACTTTGCAGGCTCCCTCCGAACCAAGTCGCTCGGTTGTAAATAGCAACAACTAGTTTATTTCCCAGTGGTAACAGCCGCGACTTACGAGTTATAGGTCATAGGTTCGAACCCAGACAGGCGCTTTACTTTGTGTAAATTATCGTCACCACTGCTCTCAAAACGGTGAAGCAAAACATTGTTAGGAAACCGGCATGGCCTTGAACCAAAAATTCGTAGACATTTGACATCTACCAACCCGCACTGGGCCCGCGTGGTGGATTACGGCCCACTCCGTCTCACAGAGAGGAGGCCTGTGTCCCAGCAGTGGGAACATTATAGGTTGCTTATGTGTACGTTTTTTCGTGTGATGTTATGTTATTGCTATGTTATTTTGTTTGTTTTGCAGGCGAGTATCAGCAATGATTTTTTTAATCACTTTTAGCAATACCCCTTTTTAGAAGGCCCATACTTAAATACATATTTAGAAGGTGAGTACATAGCTTCCATTTCTTATTTGCTTCTTACACAACACAATGTCTTTATCATAAGATTTTTTGTACAAATGGCCACACAATCTAAATGATTGCAAAACTTGCACAATGATCAGCAATTACAGATACATTAAAGTTCCCATAACTTTGGCACCATTAGCGTAAATTATATGAAGTTTTTAATAACACGTAAGGTCTGTGAGGTCATTAATACTAAGGTCATAGTTTTAGCAATGTCCGTCGATTGGTATCGCAAGTTGGTACAGTTGGCGAAAGAGACTTGTATGCAGGCAGCTAACTCACCCAACTGAAGTGAATTCCATAGGCGGTGGTTAAGCAGGTGTTCAAAACTATATAATTTTTTATTGTGTGAAAATCATCTCGGATTTTTTCCACCCCTGGGTAGACGTAAAGTGCCGCGCGCCACGGCGGTCAGTATTTGTAAGTTTAAAAAGAAAATAATATTTGAACTTAAGTCAGCAATGTAAATTAATGCTCCCAAATCCATGCCAACATGCCAATATATTTTGCTGACTGTCCATTACATGGCAGTTATGGCCCATGAGCGCTATCTGTGTCGAAATCTTAACATAACTTTTTTTTGCTAACAATTCTGCTGAAATGGATACTTAATTCTAATGTATGTAACATTAGAATTAAGATATAACTGGTGTCAGTATAAAAGAGTGGATTAATTATTTTGGACGGATTGGGATTCTTCTTGCAAGAGACAAGACAAAACAAATGGTAAGAAATAATAATACAAATAAGGCGCTGACAAGACCCAATTGACCAAAATAGGCTTCTCTTAAGAAAAAAATTGCCAAATCTATATAGTTTGTGGCAGCGAAAAAAATATATGTTAATTTTGAACATATTTCCCAGAACTTGGTTGTTACCAACCACGTTTTGAAAAAAAAATCTCGATACAAACTAACGTTAAACTAACCTCTTACCTTGAGTTCTAATCCAAAATATCTGTATTAAATATCAACATACGTTCCGTATTTAATTAATAACAAGAGCGTCTTATTTGAATGCAGAGCTTAGTTGTTTTTTATTTTCGATTACTCAACTCAATTTTGAGTAAATAAATAATTGTTTCATATTTTGCAATAAATTACAAGCGTTGTGCCATCGCGCTTCTCTTTCTTTTCTATGCAATCTGACAGTGACCGCGGTTTAGGTGTTGTCAGCGTCTTAATATTATTATCATAGTATTCACATTCATCATCTGCTTAGCCTTTTCCCAACTACGTTGAGGTCGGCTACCAGTCTAACCGGATGTAGCTGAATACTAGTATTTTACATGGAGCGACTGTCAAAGATCCACGAATGACAGCCGGGACCAACGGCTTAACGTGCTTTCCGAGGCATGGAGGGGTCACCCATCTACGGACCAACCGCGTCAAGCGTAGCTTAACCTGATCGATTGACCCGTGCGGCTGTTATTACTTAGCCACAAGCCCCTCCACAGTATTCACATTGTTCGCCTATAACTTTTTATCGTTGCATTGTCCATACTTGTACCAACTGCAATAATTTTGATGAACAAATATCAATGAACAATTGCGCTTGTGCAAAATGTCGATATTACATTGTCAGATTTTTTACTACAGCATTCTATTAAGACTTCCCGGATGTGCTTTTGTAATTCTCTATAAGATTAATATTAATGATAAGTGAAATACTATTGTGTGAAGTCAATCAAGATTAGGTACATGATTGATAGGAGTTTCTCTAAATTAAGATTTCCTAATCGAAAGCTTGATGTGAAACTGAAAGCTTGATTGGTGGTGTATCTGAGCTACGCTTTCAATACCCGGAGATGTTTGTTTTTGAACGTAATTACGATGTAGTAATAGAAGTAGTATGAAGGCGTTCCGGGTTTAGGTTCAACGTATTTAGCTCATGAAGTTACATAGTAGAACAATTTCTACGAAAAATTCATGGAAAAATTCGCCTGTCTACGGGAGCCTTGAGGTGTTCAACTACGAGTATATGAGCTAAATAAATTGAACCTGAACCCTTTGTTGATTTGTTTTTTTACACCACACACTTACTCACCGTAACCGTTTTTGTATGTATTATCTATGTTATTTATTTTCTTTCTACTCACATTAATTATTGTAAGTTTTCTAAATTTTGTAATGAACTTATGAAAAACAATTTTGGTCTAGCAGAACCCATTAAATTTTAACTTTGTGTGGTGTTTGGGTCACCAAGATAAAGGTTTTTTTTTTTTTTTGGTTGGAAAATTATCAAATAACTTCTCCCACTCTGGGCGGAGCGGTAGGGTGTGTCAGACTCTTACTGACTAAAACCCACCCGTGTCCCTTCCGTTGCCTGTGTTGCCAGGGGCCTCGGTAACCCTTTTGTACCTTCCCCCGACCCCGGCAGGCATTGGCCCTAGTGGACCCCACACTTGTGCTGACAACATCTCTTTGATGCGCGCGTGGAACACAACGCGCCGTTGACCCGGGCCTGGTCCTTACCGGATGGTGAGCTACCCATTGCTCAACGTCCGCAAGCCTGCGCCTATGGTGGCCGGAAATCCGCCAGGGATTCCCGACACACAGGGCGTCTCCTACGGCGGAAGATACAGGCTAAGCCTAGGTTGGGACCCACCGTTTAATCCGTCTAAGTCTTCTGTTAGTGATCATTTCATATCATGTTAATTGTTTATTTAAGAACTTTTTGTTACTTATATACTTAATTATATTAATTTGAATTTGAAATTTTGCGTACGGTGACCCAGTATTGGTCAAAAGTGTTTGACCAATACTACACACACAGTGGTAAAACCATAGTGAAACGACAATATACTTAGGTAGCCTTATGTGATTATATTAAAAACTCCAATATCATCATCATCTGCCTAGCCTTTTCCCAACCATGTTAGGGTCGGCTTCTAGTCTTACCAGATACAGCTGGATACCAGTATTTTACATGGAGCGACTGCCTATCTGACCTCCACAAGCCAGTTACTGGGTAACACGATACCCCTTGGTAAGACTGGTAAAAACTCCAATATAAAAGTGGCAATATAGCCAAACAAAGTTTTAAATGCCTCTCAATAGACGTGAAATATATATTGCTGAAATAGCTTCCTTGTCATCATGACATATTTTTAATAAAAGCTTTCTAACCCAAGTCTTTGAAACTAAGCAAAAGGTCGTAATGTCACATGCTTACGACTTACACAAAGTAACTAAGCCTGATCTGTAACCTCTAACCTGTGTATTATTTGAGTAACACTTAAGTTAGGAGTTAAACTTATAAGTCGCTGATTTATTAGTTGGTTAAGTAACAAGGGTCCTAGGTGATGAAACTATGACCTATGGGCTAAGTTTAATAAAAATACGTGTGAAGGTATTCATAGCCTTGTATGCACCTCTTGGGTGGATGGACTGCAACTTGCGTACCTGCCCATACAATTTACCCATTTAACTCGATGGCTATTCAACTGATTTGCAGCGTCAAATGCCGCATTTATGATTCTAAATACATCACAGCTAACCCTTTAGAGAATTTAGGCGTAATTTAAACACATCTGGTGAAATGTGGGTGTACTCCTGTTATGGCAATAGCCCCCCCCCCCGCCTTTTGCCATCAACCGATCACAAATCCAGACTCCGGATTGATACTGATAATTCCAGATTGAAAAATACCATTAACACTTTGCCCGACCCGGAAATCGAACCCCAGGATCTAATGCTCAGTAGGAGCGCTTGCGACCACGAGATCAACGCGAACGTGGCAAATACTCTAATGATCTAGATGATTATAATTAGTATGTCAATAATATGGCGATACTTCCTCCGGATCTAAATGTTAGTGCAGTGAGTTAAGATAAGGAAGACCATTACATACTTTGAGTTCAATGTTACTTTTCACCGTAAGGTGTCGCTAAATAAACGTTTGTTTTTATTACATTACTGAAATAAACATAAAACAGCTTTTGTACAACTCACAAGTTTTGTAACAATAATTACTAATCTTATTCAAAGTCTTGTAGAAAACGTCGTTAAACGGAGAGAGGCACTTGACAAATTTTACGATGTATTGTTTCTTATGAAGGCGTGAGTTTTTACGATGTAAAATCGTGCTTCCTCATACAAGAGACTTCGAGGAATACGATGACCATACTTTTGTAAGGTTACGGCTGGCTTTTGTTTGTAGGGCTTTGTAATCTTTCAAGAAAAGATAAGAGTTAGGAATAGTTTTTATCTTTTTTTGTAGGATTTATAAGTTACATAACATGTCAACATCATCATCATTTCAGCTGAAAGACGTCCACTGCTGGACATAGGCCTCCTCCAAGCACCACCACTTCCACCGGTGCTGTGCTTTTCGCATCCAGCGGATTCCTGCGGCTTTCAGTAGATTATCGTCCACCTTGTGGGAGGCCTTCCAACGTCTTCTGTTTCACGGTCGCCACTCCAAGACCTTTCTGCCCCATCGAGCATCTGTTCTGCAAGCAATATGCCCTGCCCACTGACACTTAAAATGTTACAATAAAATACCTCCCCATATTTCAACTGAATGAAACAAAATTTAAATCTTGTATAAAACGCACACTATGCAGCCAAGCATGTTATAAGTTGGGGGATTACATCGCTGATAAAAATGCTTGGCTCAACGCTAGTCCTGCTCCACAAGGGCGCAAAACTAATTGATTAGCATTTGAAAATAGTGTTGGAGCTGCTGAAGATTTCAAAAACTATCTTTGCATTGTATAAATTCAATCTATTAGTTTAATTGTACAGTTGCACAGCACATTGTTATGTGAGTAAGATGTACTATAAAACTGCCATTTACTGGATACGTCTTTCATTGACTTGAATGTGCCCTGGCGGCTGAGAGTATGTCGTGCTCACACTAATGCCTCGCTGACGGTGGCGCGTGTGTTGGATCATTTAGATCCCTTCAAAATGGTTGAGCTGAATGGTGCTAATCCATGCATCATGTTCGTGACCGGGCGTCGTCATCAGAGACTAGTCATCTCTTAACTGGCTTCTTAAATTTTTGAATTGTTTTTTTTTGTTAATCTCTTTTTTACGGACACTTTTACGTTTTGCATCGTTCTCACATGTATAACCGTTCTTCTCCATAGGTACCTATTACGCTTTGGAATGGGCAACTAGCTTCATCTTTCTGACTGACCGACCCCTTGACAATTCATTAGTGCCTGTAATTGATTTATTTGAAAGAAATGCTTTCAGTTTGAGTTTAAGTTTAGCATTTCTTCGGGCTATGTCGGTTACCTTGGTTTTCCTACGGATCTCTTCATTTCTGATTCGATCACGTAGGGAAACTCCAAGCATAGCCCTCTCCATTCCATTCCTCACCACATGACATTATACTCATAGATTTTTTATAAATGGCGCATTTTCCTTATCCATATTACGTATTGAACACAGCGTAAGTCTCACTATCGGTATGTCTTGTTGCAGTTGCTCATAAGACGTAGATATTATGATTCATATGATTTTGGTTACTTTCATTCATATAAAATGTTTTCAGAGTAGGTTTAAGTTAGTAAAAGTCTATCCAAGTGCAGTTGCCATACAGCTAGTCATTCAAGAAACTCAATCAAGTATCTATAAACGCAAGTGTAGCGACAAAACAAACATGACCTATCTTTACTGCGCTTACGCAACGTTCTTCATGCAGTGTCATTAGTCGCCATTACCGAGTGTTCACCCGGTGATCTAATGATCGTAATAGCAGATTAACTTATCTACACAGCTAAAGCTACACAGTCATGTACAACTGCCGTGCTCTGTACTGAATAAAATTAGGCCCTCTGTACACAATCGTTTTCCTTGCCGTGAAAAACTATGCTTTATTCGCCGTGTGTAGGCACGTCAGTGTCATATGGATCACTATGAAAGCTTGTTGACGGACACGTTTTTTCTACGTCACGGTCTATACGCCGTGTGTAGGCACGGTCGTCAGTATTGTATGGATCACTATGGAAGTGTGTTGACGGACACGTTTTTTCTACGTCACGGTTTATACGCCGTGTGTAGGCACGGTCGTCAGTGACGTATGGGTTACTATAGAAGTTAGTTGACAGACACGTTTTTTCTACGGCGCGGTTTATACGCCATGTGTAGGACGGTCGTCAGTGTCGTATGGGTTACTATTGACGCTTGTTGACGGGCACGTTTTTTCACGGCGCGGTTAATACGCCGTGTGTAGGCACGGTCGTCAGTGTTGAATGGATCACTATGGAAGCTTGTTGACACGCGTTTGTTCTACGTCGCGGCTTATACTCCGTGTGTAGGCACGGTCGTCAGTGACGGACACGTTTATCTACGAACCGTACCTTGTACAAAGGGCCCTTGTATTTTTTTAAGGTCGCATTAGCGTCCTTTTTGCTGGCAAAAGCCTACTTATTCCCAACCAGTTCATCTCCTATAAGCCAGCATCTACAGTAGTGCTAGCGACCAATCAGAAAAGTGACGAAACAATGAAGATCAGTGAGTCCCAAGAAAATCTGCCTTCTAATGAAAAAATCTAATACAGTACATCTACGAGTATACATGAATAAATAACATTGAAATGTCTGTTTGTAATGTCAAAATAACAGCTTACTACAGCTACAGTAAACTACAGCTTATTAAATGCCTATGAAAGTATATACGGTACTTATAAAAATACACAAATTAAAAAAAATTGCCTGTCTGTCTGTCTGTCTGTTAGTTCCGGCTAATCTCCTAAACGGCTGGATTGATTCTGACGTGACTTTCACTGGCAGATAGCTGATGTTATAAAGAGTAAATGAGGTTTTCTTTTAGAAAAAAACCACGTTGGTACAATCGCGTGCAGCAGCTATTCCAAACTATAAAATAAAATCTTGCCTCACGTCCGCATTACAATCACGAACGCTTACATTACAAAACGCCATAGTCGCAGCTAATCTTAAACCATTTAAACCGTAATAATTACTACTATTATGATGGTAATTCCGCCATGACTGGTGACATTTTTTACGATGGCTTTCCCAACGAAATGGAAAGTGACTCTGCGGTGTAAACCTTATATTTAACGGTCATCCAACATCCAGAGAAAGCTGGTGTGATGTCAGTGGATATATTCTGGGTAATCAACCTTACATACAGGGTGGCAGGAACATCGACGCGCAAACAACTGTTACCATGGAATCAGTACATGATTCTCAATCCCCCTAAATAAAAAAATTGAGATTTGCTGTTCGATACATTTCTCTAAAAATCTGCCATTTTTTACAAAAGTGCAATACCGGTCGTATTGCACTTTTGTAGAAAATGGCAGATTTTTTTGAATAACCCACGAAAAATTTCAGTTCAGGAGGTTCTAGAATAACGTACTGAATCCACGGTAACAGGTTATTCGTCGATATCCTTGTATAAATAGGTGGGTTATAAACGCGCGTTGTGATGTTATGAAGCGGAAACAGCCCTAAAGGCTCCCTTCAGAACTGACGGGTCTTTCACTGAAAATAATTGAAATGAAATTGTTTATTCTGTAAATAGGATATCAGAATCACATTTACACGTCTTATTAAAAAAAAATAAAATAAAAAATAAGCTAGATGGAGTCGACATTACCTATCTGACTACCCCTGAGAAGAAATGGCAAAACAAACTCAAGGGTCGCTTTTAAAGTCGAGACATAATCGTGGTCAGATCATGTGAGGACCATATAGATCCATGTCTAAAATGGTCTTTTGAGGAAAGAACCACACAAAGAGTTGACCTGTCCAGTCAGTGCAAGCATTTGTCAGTAATCGTGTAGCTCAACTCAAAACTTAAGGAGCTCAACGACTCGACGAACACTGGCTGATGTTATACGGTAAAATAAAAGTAGCCTATGGGCTCCCACAGACAAACGCGACGCGTTGATGCAACGCGATTTTGGTAGATCGATTCCATGAAGTTTTCTTACAAATTGTTCTATTAGAGAGCCTGTGGGAGCCTTTAGTCTAGTTTTATTTTAGCTAGTTTTTCTATAACTATATTATTCAGGCTTGGCAATTTTATACCGTAAATGAGATCTGCCCAGTGTGACCTGTCTCGACCTGGCTCTTTTTTTCTTTTTATACTTAAAAATTCTATCGCTTTTCATCGTGTTTTTCATTAAATTTTCGCATACTTTATTTATTTATATATACTTTATTGTAATTGTAAAAAATTGACGTCGAATCAGAATGTGGATTGAACAAAGTTGTATACATCCGAATTGGCCACCTTAATATGTTTGTTAAGTGCAATTTTGTTTTCTCTTGAAAGGTATGAATAATGTAATTTATGCCTCTAAAGAAATGGCAACTTATAGGTCAAGGGGTGGGCCACTAACCTGTCACTTCAACTAAAAGCAAATACCAATCATATGTTGCAACTTCATAAGACTATCAAAAGTGTTGAAAAAAATAACAAATAAAAATAAGAATTTGACACCGTTGCGCTGAGGTTAAAGGTCATATACGTGTTGTTTTACGTAAACGGTGAAATCTGACTCCCAAACTTGTAGGCGCAATGTGCTTTACAAATTAATCAGCATTGTAAGTGAATGGTGACATTTGAAAAGGTAGACAATACATTTGAAAGCTATTATTGCTTGAATAGAGCTGGGTGATGAAGAAAACCAGGTAAGAGAAGGCGTGGTAAGTTATTAAATGCACATAAAAAATAATCTGTTTAACAAATACAGTGATATATCAGGTTGGGGAAAAAGTCTTTTCGCATTATAGTATGTATGAACTTGTAATAAAATCTCTTTGGGTATACTATTTGTATCTGGCTGGTTTTGGTATCATTGAAAGTTTAAATTTTAAAGAACATAATTCCAAATTCAAATTAGTGAAATGTGTGATTTTCATTTGTTTTTTGTACCGTCAAAATGAGTGAATCTAATGAAGAAATTCGATACATTTTAAAATTTTACTACAAAAAAGGTAAAAATGCAACGCAAGCCGCGAAAAAAATTTGCGATTTTTATAGACCTAGTGCAGTGTCTGTGAGGGTAGCACAAATTTGGTTTAAGCGTTTTCAATCCGGAAATTTTGATGTCAAAGATGCAGGTCGCTCTGGTCGTTCTATTACGGATAAAATGGATGCCATTTTTGAAAAAGTGGAGTAAGATCGGCATATCAGTAGTTACAACATAGCGGAATAACTGAGAATTGACCACAAAACAGTTTTGGCGCATTTGAAAAAAACTGGGTACACAAAAAAGCTCGATATTTGGGTACCTCACGAGCTCACTGAAAGAAGCCTAATGAACCGTGTACTCATTTGTGATTCTTTATTATGACGTAATGAAACCGAACCATTTTTGAAGAAGCTGATAACTGGTGATGAAAAGTGGATCACGTACGACAAGAACGTGCGAAAAAGGTCGTGGTCAAAGGCCGGTCAGGCTTCACAGACTGTGGCGAAACCTGGGTTAACGCGCGACAAGGTGATGCTGTGTGTGTGGTGGGATTGGAAGGGTATTAATCATTATGAGCTGGTTTATTTGCTGTTGCTGTGCTGTCCAGGCAGGATCATCGATTCTGAACTCTACTGCGAACAACTGATGAGATTAAAGCAAGAAGTTGAGAGAAAACGGCCGGAATTAATCAACAGAAGGGGTGTGGGTTTTCATCATGATAACGCTAGACCTCACACATATTTAGCCACTCAGCAAAAATTAAGCGAGTTTGGCTGGGAGGTGTTAATGCATCCGCCGTATAGTCCTGACCTTGCACCTTCAGATTTCCACCTGTTTCGGTCTCTTCAGAATTCTTTAGGCAGAGAGGACTGCCAAAACCACATGTTGCGGTATTTTGATCAGAAGTCCCAAAATTTCTATAGTAATGGGATCATGTCCCTACCTACAAGATGGCAAAAAGTTATCGAACAAAATGGTACCTACATACTTTAGTTAAATGTAAATAAACTATATTAAAAAATGTTTTGAATTTTCTTAAAAAATGCGAAGAAACTTTTTCCCCAACCTATTAAGATGTAAATATTAGGAACAAACACAAATTTGTTTGTCCTACAACTAGCCTCAAAAAATAGGCAGGTCGTTTAGATGCCAATATATACGATTTTATAATAAACTTCCTAGCCACATTCAAGAACTAAGCCTTAATAAATTCAAATGTTTTATAAAGCGGAAACTGTGTCGGAAAGCCTTTTATACTGTTAAAGACTATATTGCAAAACGGCTTGGGATTGAGCTGCTCCAAAAAACTTACAGTGAATGTTTTTATTTTTTTGTTTTGCTATTAATATTTTCTTTTTCTATTACCATTTTACATGAACAATGACATGGATATTTACTTTGTAAAGTATTATATTATTTTAATTCTTGTGAGGACTATGTGGGTCCTTGTTTTTCATAGTTTTAATGAGGGTCTGGCAGTTTGAGTAGTTTATGCGGCTTACCCAAATGTTCTTTCTTTGGTAATGTTCGTCGGATCGTTGAGCTCCTTAAGTTTTGAGTTGAGCTGCACGATAAAGCACACACATGTTTGTGTGCACTGACTAGGCAGGTCCACTCAAATCTGTGTGGTTTTTTCCTTAGAAGACCATTTCAGACACCAATCTACATGGTCCTCAAATGATCTGAACAAGATTATGTCTGGACTTTAAAAGAGATTGTGACCTCTGAGTTTGTTTCGGCCTTTCTTCTCAGAGTGGTCAGATAGGAAACTGACCTCATCTAGTTTTTAAAATATGATTGACGTGTAAAAGTGTTTGTACAAACCTACTTACAGAAAAAAAATCATTTATGATTTATAATAGAAACGATACCCATAGATTTTATAATTATTATAAACGACCATCGTTTAAGATATAAAATCCTGAGAAGGTTCTTCAATTGAGGTCAAGAAATATCTTATTGAAAAACATTTTGTTGTATAGTTTATTGCAAAGTAATCGAAAGCGTACAACGAATCATTGTTTAAACCTCTACAATATCCTAACTAATATTATGAATGCGAAAGTGAGTTTGTTTGTTACGCTTTCACGCTAAAACGGCTGAATGGATTTGGATGAAATTTGGCACATGGGTGGACCATAACCTGGAAAAGAACATAGGCTGCTTTTCGAAGTCGCGGGCAATAGTTTTTTATCAAGAATTCGATTCATCCAATGGTAATCCACTGTTGGACAGTAAACCAACCATAACCAATTGTACCAAAGAAAACTCTCCCAATTTAATAACAGCCAATATTTTAGCCTCCATAATTTTCTGTTTTCACCGAATTAAACCCCGTTATTCGAAGACAAAACAGTGAAATTAAATCACCTATTGTCTTGCTCTATCATTTGTCACATTCAATTTACTTGCCATCAAAAACATGGCTATATCAATGAAATGCTGGTCGCAATCGTTACGCGAACGTCGCACAAATTGATGGCATTATACGCCGATTTGAACGCGATGATTCCAATTGTCATCATTATTGTGGTTAGTGTGGTTATACCATGGATTTTGTGAAACACTGATGCTTGGATTGCGACAGCTTCTGTTGAAGTTTTGTTGCAGTCTCTAAACTCTAATTTAGATTAGATTAGAAATTTGTATGACAAGGCACTAGAAAGAAATCATAGAAAGGCTATCTTATAAAAAGTAAGATACAGAAATCTGGCTTAAAGAACACCCAAAAAAGAAAGAAGCGCAATCAGAACTATTTATAGGTACTCTGATTTTTTATTTGCTAGACCAAAATGACAACTGCGATCGACCTTTTTTTTTAAATAACACTATAAATAATTAATATTACAGAGACAACACGACATCAGCGAAGGTCCTCCTGCAGAGAATGATTCAGTGGTTCTCGGTAAGAGTTACTCTGTAGCTAGATTATTTACTAGTACTTGTTTATTTTTATGTCGACACCAAATGTCATTTTAGTCTGGTCATTAAAAATCAGAGTATAAATAGTTCTGATTGTTTATTTTTTTATTGGGTTTTCTTTTTTATGCCAGGTTTCTGTATGTTATTTTTTAGAATATTACACATTTTTAATCAAATCTAATTGTAGGCTTTAGGTGTCTTCCGAGGCGCACGATTTAAATACTACTCGTGAGTGTTAAATTTTCTAGTTGTAGGCTCATTTAACTAAAGGTTTTTCCTAATCGATAAGTTTACATCTTGGTACTGCTCTTAAATATTATGAATTTTACCACATCCTTTTAACGTTACAAAACTTGGGTTGATTAATCAAAATTAGGTACTCTAGAGAGTTTTTTAATCGTAATCCTTCTTCCATACATACATACATACATAACATCACGCCTCCCCAAAGGGTTGGGCAGAGGTGTACCTGTAGTACACCGGCATTTCGCCAGTTATGTGTTAAGTCCCATGTAATAGGGGGCGAGCCTATTGCTCCGGGCTGCTGCTGAGAAATTTCAGATAGTACCCAATAATACTTTGCCCGACGCGTCGGGTTATTATTAATTGGCTCCACGTCGCGACGTGGGAATCGAACCCAGGACCTCATGCTCAGCAGTAGCGCCTGCGACCACTTGACCAACGAGGCAAACCTTCTTCCAAATTAATCCAAGTTCATACTTACAGTGGTGTAGCTCTACCCACACGCTCATATTTCACAGACGTCTGTTAATCCGTCTACGGTCCGTCGAACGCGTCGTTCACGGCTCTTTTCACCTTTCCCTCAATAAACCTAATTCCTGGTCTCTTCTGAACATTATGCTTGTCCAACTGGTTTCTACAATACAATGTAGCGGTGTGTTTCGAAATTCCATATTTTCCAATATTATCATTTTGTGGGTCTGTCATATTAGTTAGTATGAATATAAATCTTGGTTTGTATATTGTACTTTATGGCAATTGATTGAACGGTTTATGTGAAGCCGCCACAATATAATGCAATACAGCTAGTGGATTACAGCAAAAATATGTTACTGGTATCGTTCAGTTCTGCCAATCTCCAGTAATGTGAATTCGGCTTTAGACTCTCAGTTTTATGGCTATAGTTAAAATCTATGGATTTTAATTCATTTGCAATTCTTTGGCGGTATATATATCTTTAATCTCCTAAATGTTGATTGAATAGCAAACAAAATATTAGTCTCATAATGTCCGGAAATTCATGAGTGAAAGTCGGTCAAATAGGTATTCAAAATTTCAATAAGTTCATCAAAATAGTTTCTATCTATTTATTAGTAATTTTGCACAAAAAATTAAAATTATCATTTTAATCAACATTAGCCTGTTTCATTTTGCTGGTCAAACTTGTTATTGCCTACACTGTTTCATTGGTCAGTTGAACAATATAATGAACGCACATAACCTCTGAGGTAGAGTCAGTGAAAAAGTCTTCAATATCAATTAATGTTCAACTCTAACTTCGTTTACGTAGAGTTGAACAATGACTGCGGTAGAATCGAAGTCGAAATATATATATTTGGATAGGTATATTATTCAAATCTCGGATTTAGTGATAACAGTCAGTTTAATATTTAGTTACTATTCGCATGTTTCCAAATTAGTTTCATTTCGTTGTAAGTTTGTGCTGAGGCCGTGAGCTAATACTAAAATTGTAACAGATGATATTTATACCTGCTACATGTGACACTTATTGTCACTTTTGCAGAAGAGGCTTAAAATAAGCTCCCCAAAACATCCGCTCCCTTGCCTATATATTATTTGCTAACTGTACCAGTAAGTAAGCCGCCTTTCTCCAAGCATCCGGCAGACCACACATTGGCCCGACAGCTGATTGTTTTTGACATTGTTATGTATATAGCGTGACTATATATTACGTATGGCTATGGATCAATGGCTATCTTGGCGATAATTGGTTTACATTTGACTTCCTTGATGAGGAAGTGCGAATTGGTGATGGTTAATTGATTTGTTGAGGTTACCGTGGCTTAGTGGCCAATGGGCCGATGACCTGATGATACATCGGTTGGTCGTTCTTTCATATCGCGAGATCTCTCGACACTCTCCACATTTTTTTCATCTATAATAAATCTATCTACACATATTATAAATCTCGTGTCTGTCTGCGTGACTGCTTAGAATCATAGATGTTCCAAACTACCTAGATAATAGATTTTGATGTCGTTTTCACCATCATATTCTAGAGCATTTATTTTTATTCTGGAGTATTTATTTAGGAAGGTTTTTGTTTATATTTATGATATATTTAGGAAGGTTTAGCACAATCGGTGCACCGAATCGGTGACGCGCCGGGCTTCAGTCGTTAAGGACTGAAGCCCGGCGCGTCACCGGTTCGGTGTCAAACAATAGAAAATCAATTGTGTCTCATTAGCTGTCCTTGACCGATATTTATAATTTTATCTGTGACAATCGCCATTGCACCTATGCTAAGCAGGAGCGGGTTGCAAGTAATATAAAAATGTATGATACTCAGTTAGAAGTCAGGAAGGTCCATGTTATAAATCTTAGGATGTTGGTGTCGGTATCCAATAATTGAGTAGCGAAGGATAGATGGCAGTCGCTTAGTGGTCATAAAAGGTCTGTGTGCCACCGGATCTAGTTAATTTGCAGAAGATGAACGCAATATGATTGTAAACAGGCTGAGGTTATGATGAATAATTATAAATAATTATGATTTTATATTTATAATTACCCCTTATTTTCCTGTTTACCCTTGGCTGTTACGTTGAGGGTACTGTGCAAATAAATTTTAACGCTGTACCCCTTTTTTTTTTGGGTGGTAAATCATCAAATAACTTCTCCCGCTCTGGGCGGAGCGGGAAGGTGTGTCAGACTCTTACCGACTATAACCCACCCGTGTTCCTTTCGTTGCCTGTGTTGCCTGGGGCCTCGGTAACCCTTTCGAACTTTCCCGCGACCCCGGCAAACATCGGCCCTAGTGGACCCCTACGCTTGTGCTGACGACATCTCTTTGAGGCACGCGTACGGAAAACAACGCGCCGTCGACCCGGACCTGGTCCTTACCGGACGGTGAGCTACCTATTGCTCACCACCCGCAAGCCTGCGCCTACGGTGGCCGGAAATCCGCCCGGGATTCCCAACGCCCAGGGCGACTCCTACGACGGCTAGGGACGGAGAGGGCGCGAAATTAACCGCTTTACCCTTTGCCGTGAAACCCAACCAAATTAAAAACACTTCTTTAGATTTATGTGACCCTCAAGGGAACAGCCAAGGGTACACAGGAAAATAAGGGATAACTACATACCAATTTGAGCAGCGATTTCCCAACGGTAAGCGTGCATTTTATTGCGAAACAAATTCGACCCATTTGAACTATTGAACTAGGCAGGAATAAAATATGTACGTATAATATCGTCTTTCTCCGATACATTTGTCCGTCTGACCGGACGTAAAGCCGGACAGATGATTCATACATATTGACATTGTTACGTTCGCACTGTTGCGTGTTTTGTGTGAGTCAATGACCAGAAAATTGTTGTAGAAGTTGTTTCTGTATTCCTGGTCAATCTTATGTGTTGTCAAATCTTGTGTAGAAAGGTAGGTGGTCTGTTATTTTGGCCAACCAATCAAAACAGCTAACAAAAGTTTTCGCAAGAAATTGTGATCTAAGAGTTGATAGAGCTTACAGAAATCAGATGGAGACATGCTGAATGTTAATTGAGAATGCTGATTGAGTAAAGTTTAGAAAATTTAGTGAGTTGTGTTAATTTTATAACGTGCGTCTTATTTGTACAAAATAAACAATTTTTCGCAGTCCTCAACGGAAAGATTAACGCCCCGAAAAGGACGATGGCACTGATATGGTGGATGGATTAGCTACTCAATCAAAATCAAGTCATTTATTCAAACTAGGCTGAGAATCAGCACTTTTCGAACGTCAAAGTTACATAAGACAGTCCCCCAAAAACAAAAATGCCCGCCCTTCACCAATTCCTAGTGCTTTAGCTGGGAAGAAGAAGTGGCGCAACAAACACCCCAGCAGCACAGCTGTCTGTTTAGTTATATAAACTTGATTCTATACAAATCATATGCAAAGTAATTAACATTACGAAACACAAAACATTAAATTAAATTACTTGCCATATGTTAGCTAGCACACGCCAAAATACCAACAAAACAATGAAAACTGTACTCAAGCAGATAAAAATTACAACATAAAAACGTAAACAGAACTTAATACCTAACTAAAAGCCTCCAGGCATAAAGGGCTTATGCCCTTCGAAGGGAGAAATGATAAACTAGCACCATCGAAGTAAAATATATTAACAATTACTAATAACAATAATAAAACCATGGTCAGCAAGACGATCGGTCACCACAAGCAGCACCCGTTGTAGACGTCCACTAGGGTCGATGCCTGCCGGGGTCGCGGGAAGGTACTAAAGGGTTACCGAGGTCCCTGGAAACACAGGCAACGGAAGGAATACGGGTGGGTTTTAGTCAGTAAGAGTCTGACACACCCTCCCGCTCCGCCCAGAGCGGGAGAAGTTATTTGATGATTTCCGAACCAAAAAAAAAAAGAGCAGCACTCGTTCACGAGCATAACGCAAATACCAGCCATCTACTACTATCAGCCATCTACTACTATCTATAATGCTACCCTACTTTCTTTGACGATTACGTTTGATAGCCATATCAGTAGGCTACGAGCTTGTGGTAAGTTGATGAACAACTACTACATATTTTATATGTGTCCTGTGCCTTATAAAGTTTAGTCAAGTAGGTCATGTAGGTGTAACATAATGAAAGTGGCAACTTGCTTGCGTGTCCTTGTTATAAGGACCCTAAAAGCCTTTATAAGGAGAATGTTTATTGTTTCTGGCACTCACATGTGTAGAGTTTCAAATAAAGTTAACTAGGAACCGCTGCATATGGATGGACGTAAAAATTACGTTGGGTGTGCCACAGTGGCGGTACCTTCATATAAGCCCAAAAGCCCGGCCATGCCTTACTAAAATGCTCGATAGAGAATTTATTGTACCTAACCAGTAGTTTATGAGAAAATTGCGATAATACATACGTAGATACGTAGGTACCTACATACTCAGTCGAAAACTGAACTTTCTTTTTTTGAAATCGGTTAAAATTTTATTGGGCTTGCGTTATTTTGAAACCCTAGGCACGCCACTGGTGTGCCACTGCCCATGGATGGACGTAAGCAATATAAAGGGTGTGCCGTAAAAATTGGATAACCTTGAAATAGCATATAAAAGACTTTATAGCCGTTCTAAAAAAAAAATTTCTCCATTGGTACAACATGAGATATTTTTTTTTTTTTAGTAATGATTTTTTTTATATACTGTTCAATTCCTAGTCACATTATTTACTACCTCTTTGTCGGCATATATCAACGTACAATATTACAACAAAAAATAACCAATGGAATTCATTAATTTGTGATCGTGGTGTAGAAAAATGTAAAATAAGGTAAAAAAAAAGTTAGTTAAAAATCTTGGATACCTACAGTCAGCGTCAAAAATATTTGGACGAAGTCACTGTTCAAAATGATATCAACAACTAAGAAAATTAAACTTTATCTCGATTTGATATAATTCTTGTCAGAATGACAGTTGTCGTGTACTTTCTTCATTTTGAAACAGTTCTTGTGTCATTGAGTTTATATTTAATTTTCATAGTTGTTTAGATCATTTTGAACAGTCTGTTCGTCCCGATATTATTGTCGCTGACTGTACTACTTGGGATATTTTTAGAACGGCCATTAGGTCTATTATATGTAATTTCAAGATTATCGTGACAGCCTGTATAATAGAAGCTTGCACGTGTTCTGCACGGTGTGCAGGACGAAATGACAAAAATAATGAAACTATTATTAATAAACAATTCTCCCACTTTGTCCACCACAACTCCCTCATCAGTCCCTTTCAGTCCGGTTTCAGGCCCGGGCATAGTACCGTTTCAGCTCTCCTTAAAGTGACTGACGATATAAGGCGGGGAATGGAAGACACCAAAGTTACAGTCTTAGTGTTAATTGACTTCTCCAATGCTTTTAATGCCGTCAGTCACGAAGTCCTTTTATCCATCCTTTCTTATCATATGGTCTCTCCAGAGGTATTGGAATGGTTTTCCTCTTATCTTCGGGGGCGTCAGCAGTCTGTTCATGCTGGTGACTCTTCGTCGAGTTGGTGTGATCTTGCAGCTGGCGTCCCTCAAGGCGGTATATTATCTCCTCTTTTGTTCTCCATTTTTATTAATCTCATTACCACCGAGCTTCGGGCTGCGTATCATCTCTATGCCGACGATTTGCAACTTTACTGCCATGCAAGTGTTGATAACATTTCTGATGCGATTGAGGAGCTAAACCGGGATTTAGGTGTGGTCAAAAACTGGTCTGATCGATTTGGAGTGGCGGTTAACCCTACCAAGTGTCAGGCTATTTTAATAGGGAGCCCCCACAGCATAAGGAAGCTGAATGGCTTATCTTTGCCACCTGTAATCTTTGACAACTTAGTCATTCCGTTTAGCTCCGATGTTAAAGATCTTGGTCTGCATGTCGACATTTGTCTTGACTGGCAAAAGCAGGTGACGACTGTTAGTAAGAAAGTCACCGGAACGTTGCGGTCGCTCTATCGGTTGAGAAATCTTCTCCCATCACACATAAAGGCAATGCTTGTACAGTCCTTAATCTTTCCCATAATCGACTATGGTGATGTGTGTTACTATGACCTGAATGCTGATCTCCTCAATAAACTTGACCGACTTCTCAATAATTGCATTCGATTCGTTTTCAATCTTCGTAAGTATGACCATGTATCCGCACACCGTGTGCTTCTAAAATGGTTACCCATTCGTCAGCGCAGAGAGGTGAGGGCTCTGTCTATGTTGTTCTCTATTCTCAACAAACCCACTTCTCCTTCTTACCTGACTTCCCATATTCAATACTTGTGCTCTGCCCATAGTAAAAATCTTCGTTCCACCAACAATCGTCTTCTTCGATGTCCTTCTCACCGCTCTGGTTTCATTCGCTCTTCTTTCTTTGTCCAGGCTGTCTTTCTTTGGAATGCGCTTCCTCTGAACATCAGAACGGTGACCTGTCGGTTGTCTTTTAAACTGAAGGCACGTGAACATATACGTAAGAAGTTGGCAGAAACATCCCAGCGCTGATATTTTGCTGGATTCGTTTTCTCCTCTACTGATCGATATTTCCCCACTACCGATCGTTATTTCTCCTGACAAAGTTTATTCTGTTTATATGTATGTATCTACGTATGTATTCTTGTATTGTAAAGTTATTTTCGTGTTATCTATCCCTTAAGTTGCACCTGCCATGTGTCTTCTCTGCATCACCCTAAGGTTGACTGGTAGAAAATGCCTCAGGCATTAAGTCCGCCTTTGTACGGTATTATTTTTTTTATACTTGTGCATAAAGTTTTAATAAATAAATAAATAAATATTAATGTGAGTATTTCATTGAATTATAATTGGATGTACTTAAACGACAAGATTACTATCGCAGTCGGTGGCTGGTGCGCTCACCGCAGCATAATTATGCTTATCACACCGACACGTTGTAATTGAACTAAGAGTTACGATATGGCACTGAAAGTTATTAAAGATGTAATTTCTCTTACTTAAAAAGTAAAAAGATTTATTTAATCATAATTTTAGTCGCGGTTCGCTAAATTACGCCATTCTTCCCTGTTTTGAGCCAATCTTGTACAGATCGTCAGGTCAGGTCTTTCTCAACGAACCTGCATAATATGGGTTGACCATTCTAACATTTGGACCTTAACCCTACTCATCTTGGGTCTTGCTTATTACGCGTAGTGATTAAGAATATCTGATGGTTTTGGGCTAATGTGATGACTATTTTTTTCGTTATCCCATCTGGTAGTAAATATTAACCGATAATTTTCTATTTATCTATATTATATTTATTTATCTTTTATATATTAATACATAATATAAAAGGCCTCGTTGGTCTAGTGGTCGCCAGCGCTACTGCTGAGCCTGGTCCTGGGTTCGATTCCCGGGTCGGGCAAAGTGTTATTGTGTTTTTCTATCTGGAATTTCTCAGTAGCAGCCTGGAGTCTGGATTTGTGCCCGGTTGATGGCAATAGGCTGGCCGCTATTACACGAAATGTGTGTGTACTACAGGTACACCTCTGCCCAACCCTTCGGTGAAACAAGGCGTGATGTTATGTAATAGAAGAAACTGAGAAAGTTTGATATCCTATCCTTCTTTTAATATCCTAACTTTGCCCGAATACTTATCTAAATAAATAGTTTGAGGTCGTAATCATTCATGTTCGAAAACTACCTTCAGAAGGGGTGGTACTTGTAGAGGAAAATACGAAATCCACAAACACAAACAAGCAAACACGCAGACAAGCAAACACGCAAACAAGCAAACAAGCAACAAGCAAACACGCACACAAGCAAACAAGCAACAAGCAAACACGCAAACAAGCAAACAAGCAACAAGCAAACACGCAAACAAGCAAACAAGCAACAAGCAAACACGCAAACAAGCAGACAAGCACACTTTCGGATTATAATATTCCGAGATATTAGACACGATTAGGATTAAGATGCGCCCAGACGGTTTATAAACATACACTCAAAAATAGCCACCGAGTCACGAGTCATGATTATGACGAAACTGCTGCTCCGTTTTGCCATTAGTTACAGAATCCTAAAAACAAGTCCACAATTACTATTTTTATCTAGAAAAAATGTTAATTAATAGCTTTATTAGCATATATGTGTATATATATAGACTCAAAGATGAATGTTTTTCATTCAGTTCTCGGCGATTGCATTATTCATGCATAGATGTTAGGCAAGCGACCTTGCAGGATGTACTTCTAATCGAAAGTATTATAAACTCGTGTCAACACTGCAATAACTATGAATAACGTTGCAAAAATATAATATACTTATCATTTAGTTTAAATTATAATCTTCACGGTCGATAATCATAAAGAATTTTGAAATCCTCGTGCCACGTCCTAGATGAAAACGATCGTCAAGCGTACGCGAATGTCGCGGTTTTTTATATGAATATTAGGTGCCTCGCCGTATCACCCGTATAAGTCTCGATTCCGTGGGTATATTGGGATAAAAAATCAATCCAGCTCATGGTCTATCCATGTGCCAAGTTTCATCCAGATCCGTTCAGCCGTTTCAGCGTGAAAGCATGACAAACAAGCAAACAAGATAAACAAACAAACTTTCGCGAACAAGCAACAAGCAAACACGCACACAAACAAACAAACAAGCAACAAGCAAACACGCACACAAACAAACAAACAAGCAAACAAGCAACAAGCAAACACGCAAACAAACAAACAAGCAAACAAGCAACAAGCAAACACGCAAACAAACAAACAAACAAACAAGCAAACAAGCAACAAGCAAACACGTCAACAAGCAAACAAGCAACAAGCAAACTTGCAAACAAGCAAACACGCAAACAAACAAACAAACAAGCAAACAAGCAACAAGCAAACACGCAAACAAACAAGCAAACACACAAACAAACAAACAAACAAACAAACAAACAAACAAGCAAACAAATGAATAAACAAACAAACTTTCGCACTTATATTATTCGTTAGAAAGTTAGGATTAGGATAGGATTAAAATTTGGGGCCAGACTCGCGCGATCAATCAAGTCGCGTCTATGTACGTCAACTTAGGTAAATGAATGTGCAATTGCGTATTCTTGTGACAGTCGCTTTTGGTTAGGATGCAGGGTCCGACATCCAAGTAAAAAAATCAATGGGCAACTGTAATGACAGAAATTAAGAAAAGACAACCGTAAGTTAAACCAAAGCTTTGATAGATGTAGAAGTCAGTAACAGCAGATAAGAATATTTTAAACATATATTTTATCAAACACAATCGTGACTGGTTTTAAATATTTCATAAGTGTGACCGTTACATATTTATATCGAAAATATTTTAGATTATTTTATTATTTGTCTATTCTATGTGGATCATTCTGCATTCACCGGTTAGTTCCTCTATGCTCTTGTCCCGCTATGCCCGTCTCGTAAAATACATAGGTACTAAAAAGTTACGCTATGCACGAAATTCTTCGATTCAACGAAAAAAATGGAATATACAATTGTACAGTTAGAAAAAAAAAGTGTTTGAATTCAAGTTAACATTTTTATAGCGCTATTCGTATACGCATATGCGTCTGTAACTTAAAATTTGTTTTGTCTCTTTGACCTCCGTCCCGTTTTAATATTGAATGATGACTAAGAATAAATGATAACAAATTTACATACTAGGTTTTCTTAATTTACTTTTTACATGGTTAATTACACTGAAACAGTTTTCTTCATCACTGCTAGCGAATTTGATTTCGTACATACTTCGTTCATACTTTCGTTACTTACTTTATTTATTTATTATATTATATTAATATTTGCATGTTAATGTTTAAGGCAAACGTGATGATCTGCTTTTTATCTCTACTTTTAAGTATAAGTATAATTTTATTGAGGTAAAGATTTTGTAGTACATGAGGTACTTATGAAGTATGCATTAATATAACATGGTTTAGGTACATCGAATCGTTGTGTGAATTGCTGTTCTCCTCCGATCCCAAATAAATTGGGTCCAGGGCTGTAATATGTACTACGAACATAAAGCACCAATATACACCTAAGTATTTTGTAGCGGCATCTACAATGCCACGAGTGAACTATGCATCAAAAACCTGACGTCATACTTATCCTGTATCGCGCAAGCAGACTTTACCGCGCGACTGGCATATATACAACATCCCGACATGAATCGTCGGGCAGTAGCCTACCAGACACCCGTCTCGTCCTTCGTCGTGACATCACTCATCCTCTTCTTTATGCCTCTTCATTAATTAATGGCATGTATTTAACGCGGCGACAAACTAATCCGATTTAGAGTTTTAAAAATAATTAAAATGGGTAGCAAAAAAAGTAGCATTTTAAGTATAAATTAGCAGCTTAATAATCCATTGTTAGCTTTGTTTTAATTTAAACTAGCTTTAATTTAGTTTAAATTATACCCTCGGTTGTTGGTGACTCTCAGTTGAGAGTCACCAACAACCGAGGGTATCTGTCGCTCGGCGGCCGTTGCCGCGGCACGCTCGCTTCGCTCGTTCGCCTTCGCGCGTTAGTGGTCACTGTTCTAACCTAACCCAAATGATTTTATACTTAAAATGCTACTTCACTGTAGATCCCAACCTATTATTTTTGCTACCCGTTTTATTTTTTGGTAGTAGATAGTTATTTTCCAGGCGACTAACAACTTAAAGGGCGACTACTTTAAGTTGTTAGTCGCCTGGAAAATAGTTAGTCTTAATTAATTACTTTAAATTAAACCTATACTATAGCATAGCGCGCCATGGAGCGGGCTATGCTCGGAGTTTCTTTGAAGTATAAGATCAGAAATGAAGTCATCCGGAAGAGAACCGGAGTTACCGACATTGCCTGTAGAGTCAGCAAGCTGAAGTGGCAGTGGGCTGGCCATGTGTGTCGAAAGACCGATGGCCGATGGAGCAGACGAGTCCTGGAGTGGAGACCGCGTATCGGCAAGAGTAGTGTGGGACGCCCCCCAGCTAGATGGACCGACGACTTTAAAAAGGTGGCTGGGATAGACTGGATGCGGAAGGCGGAGGACAGGGTGTTGTGGCGCAGACTGGGAGAGGCGTATGTCCAGCAGTGGACTGTTATAGGCTGAGTTGATTGATTGATTTATTGAAACCTTACTTTAATGTTCTACAGTAAGAATAACAGCTAGAGATCAAGTTGGATTAGTAGTTTATATTCTATTATTATACCTATTAATATTCAGAAGTAACTAAACCATGTGAAATCATGAGCCGAGCCTATAAAGACCTTTAGAATTGATTTTAATAAGTTAGATAATGTAGATGAGATACAGTAGCTCCAGTCTGTTAGAAAAGTTAAATATTTCGATATTCTGGGCGTTTGTATCAATTGTCTACATTTACGTAAAGACGAATTTGTAGAATTACGATGGTACTCTTGAAAAGATATTTTAGAGTTTTCTAAAACGATTAGTTTAGTATTTAGTAGTTAGTCAGAGTGCGTATTTATATGATTCAAGGCGCATTTTAGTGATTCATAAATACAGGTTATGTTCAAGACGGGAGAAATACCTATTAAATTGTGAGATGGTTGATCGCTGCAGTATTTACCTACCATCCAGATACATAGGAAAACAGACGCCGGCTTATTTTAAGTACAGCATTTTTTTATTTAGTGCTCTTCGAGGGGTTAGGCAGAGGTGTACCTATAGTAGGTACACCCACATTTCGCCCGTACATATAAATCACACAGTAAAATACTCTTTCCAACAATGTCCTCCAAATTAAACAACTTCTTACTACATCCGTGTTCGATTCTCAGAACTCAATTCTCAGAAAACTCCATAACATAACTTTCTTAAATGTCGGGTAGCAAGTCATCAGCCCAGGTCAACGACCCTTCAAGGTATAGACCACGGAAGTGAAGGTCGAAGGGCAAGGAACCGAAAACAAATAAAATTGAACCAATTTTACTTAATAAAACCTGCTGTGTCAAGGAAAAATGAGTAGACGAAAAAAAAAAAATGAGGTGGTTATTTTTACCATAATCGTAATTTGAGTTATTAGCAATTGTTTCTCTGACATGAGAACAATAAGTACCGAGGTACTTGATCCAATCACGATTTTGCTTTAATTGTATCTTGAGTCGAGGTTATTATTAACATAAGGAATGATATTATTCTCAAGACTCCATAAAACATAAACTAGCCGCCGCAGGAGACGCCCTGGGCATCGGCCCTGGGAATCCCGGGCCCTGGAAATCCCATTTTCGGCCACAATGATCCCATTTTCGGTGACCAATGGGTAGCTCGCCGTCCGGTAAGGACCAGGCCCGGGTCGACGGCGCAACATGTTCCACGCGCGCCTCAAAGAGATGTAGTCAGCACAAGTGTAGAGGTCCACTAGGGCCGATGCCTGCCGGGGTCGTGGGAATGTCCGGAAGGAATACCGAGGCCCCTGGTAACACAGGCAACGGAAGAAACACGGGTGGGTTTTAGTCAGTAAGAGTCTGACACACCCTCCCGCTCCGCCCAGAGCGGGAGAAGTTATTTGATAATTTCCCACCCAAAAAAAAGGACTCCATAAAATCAAAATCAAAAGTCATTTATTCAAACTAGGCTGAAAATCAGCACTTTTCGAACGTCAAAGTCCCCCAAAACTGCCCGCCCTTCACCACTTCCTAGTGCTTTAGCTGGGAAGAAGAAGTGGTGGAACAAACTCCCCAGCAGCACATCTGTCTGTTTAGTTATATAAACTTGATTCTATACAAATCGTATGCAAAGTAATTAACATTACGAAACACAAAACATTGGATTAAATTACACACTTGCCATATGTTAGCTAGCACACGCCAGTATACCAACAAAACAATGAAAAACTCACATAAAAGGAGTACCTACACGAATGCATAATAGAAAACACAACTTCCAATTTTTTTTTTGCTTAGCTTCCCATTTGATTTAACTAACTCCATGGTCTTCTATATTCAACCCGAACCTTGATGTTTAAAATCTACCTAAATAACATCATCAAAAGACGCGACTGTGTTACTTCTCTAACTCACTTTCATAGTGACTCAACACAAACTACTATCTATACAACGATAGGATGAAGAGAAATCAAGGGCACCCAATATCCTGGACTTACGTATCGCCGGAAAAATGTTCCGTCTGTAATTACCACTTGTGCTAAATATTCAGCAATAGGATGCGCAAACGCATGTCGATGTGTTAATTATACATGAGGAGATGTAATCAGGGACGCATCCTCGCGTGTTTGGACTAAATTAGTGAATTGATTGGAGGAAAATGTTTTTAATTTTTAACTAAGCAATCTTGAGTGTACTTATTAAGATTTATTTTAATAAAAATATTGTTGATAGGTAATGCCCACATTGTAACAAAAACAATAATAAATTGTTTAAGTCTTCAACTTCTTAATATTTGTGTCTGATGTGGTCAAACGATACCATATTATAACAATAACTAAGACAAACTTCTCACGAAAAAAAAATATTGTAGTCAAATTCACTGTTGATTTATTCCATTTTCCTCCATACGAACAAGCACAATTAGTTCCGAACAAATACATTACATAATTAGGTATAACATGCGATTCTAGCATAAAATCGTGAGATAACTGCATTTATTGATTTAAATGCTGCATCGGACTTGCCTGCAGTGAATCAGTCAGAGAACCAGTCATTTCAGCGCCTAAGGGATGTTGACACTGTATCCAGTGACTAGTTACTATTCAGGAAATATCTAATCGAAGCATTGACACCAATGAATATTCATGAAATATCTAATCCAAGCATTGTGAATTAACTGGCAAATGGAAGATTTAGGTAGTGTACTGTGTAAAGACAACCTACCGACCTACCCATCTACCAACCTACCAACCAACCAACCTACCGACCTACCAACCTACCAACCAACTAACCTACTAATCTACCAACCTACCAACCAACCAAACTACCAAGCTTCCAATCTACCAACCTACCAACCTACCAACCAACCTACCTACCAACCTAACATTCTACCAACCTACCAACTTACCAACCAACCAAACCACCACCCTACCAACCTACCAATCTACCAACCTACCAACCTATCAACCAACCAACCTACCGACCTACCATTCTACCAACCTACTAAGCCACCAACCAACCAAAATACCAACCTACCAAACTACCAACCTACCAACCAACCAAACTACCAACCTACCAAATTACCAAACTACCAACCTACCAACCATCCAAACTACCAACCTACCACCCAACCAACCTACCAATCTACCAACCTACCAAACAACCTACCTACCAACCTACCAATCTACCAACCTACCAACCTAACAACCAATCAAACTACCAACCTACCAATCCACCAACCTACCAACCAACCAACCAACCAAACTACCAACCTACCAACATACTTATCTATCAACCTACCAACCAACCAAACTGCCAACCTACCTACCTACCAACCTACCAACCACCCAATTAACCAAACTACCAACCTACCAACATACTTATCTATCAACCTACCAACCAACCAAACTGCCAACCTACCTACCTACCAACCTACCAACCACCCAATTAACCAAACTACCAACCTACCAAACTACCAACCTACCAACTAACCAAACTACCAACCTACCAACCTACTAACCAACTAATCTACCAAACTACCAACCTACCATTCTACCAACCAACCAAACTACCAACCTACCAACCTACCAACCAACCAATCTGCCAACCTACCTACCTACCAACCTGCCGCCCAACTAACCAACCTACCAACCTACCAAACCACCAACCAACCAACCAACCTACCAATCTAACAACCTAACAGACAATCAACCTACCAACCTACCAACCTACCAATCTACCAACCTACCAACTTACCAACCTACCATCCAACCAAACTACCAACCTACCAACCTACCAACCTACAAACCTACTAACAAACCAAACTACCAACCTACCAATCTACCAACCTACCAACCTACCAACTTAGGTAACTTTTTTTTTTTTTGATGGGAAATCATCAAATAACTTCTCCCGCTCTGGGCGGAGCTGGAGGGTGTGTCAGACTTACTGACTAGAATCCACCCGTATTCCTTCCGTTGCCTGTGTTGCTGGGGCCTCGGTGACCTTCCCGCGACCCCGGCAGGCATCGGCCCTAGTGGACCCCTAAATTTGTGCTGACTACATCTTTTTGAGGCGCGCGTGGAATACAAACCGCCGGTAAGGACCAGGCCCGGGGCCTGGTCCTTACCGGACGGTGAGCTACCCATTGCTCACCGTCCGCAAGCCCGAACTTAGGTACCTACGACGTACATTTCCGATGCACGGCCCACACAAGCGGAAGGGAGAACGTTTTTTTTAAAATTTTGCGCTATTGCCAGTAGTTTAATTAGTCCACCATTCCTACTTGACCCATTGTAAAGAAAACTGTAGATATATGATAAAACTTCTTAAAAGAATGGAAATCCCAATGGAGTTTGAAACCTTGAAGCCTAAATATGTAATTAAAACGCGATATGCATTCCACGCCTAATTTATTACTTACATAGTGACCTATATTTTTGCTTGAGTGATTTAAAAAAAAAATATATAATTGCTTCATAGTGGCTGACCCTCCAAACTGTGAATGAATTATACTATTTCTAAACACGTTTTAAAACTACACACTCGATGAAGTTTCTTCAAGGATATGGGCAAAATATAACGTCTAAATGTATCCTAACCAACTATGGTTAGTGGAAAGCTGGCCTCCGACCGTTCATGTCCATGGTTGACAAAAGGAGGTGACCACTTTCACCCAATCCGTTTGTCTTGTTAAACTTTGGCTATTTCTTCCACCACTTTCCACTCACTTCATTTTAATCGCCATATTTCCTCCCCTGTTTTCTATAATTCTATAGTACGATAAGATCTGTTTTAAAATATCACCTCATGCCGACTGTTTTCTTTATTTTCAGAAATCGTGCAACCAACATGTGTGTTAGAATCAGATTTCGGCTTCAAGATAAACTGCGCGTTCAAGAAGTCAGGTCTGTTCAGGGTACGGAATTTAGGAGGGGTCAAGGCACACGCCAGTATAGGTAAGATCTATTATTTTTTTACGATCCTACGAACTACAAAACTTATGTATGCAGGCAGGCAGTTGACCACATGAGGACACAGTGTCTTTGTTGTCAACGTTGCTATGGGATAACTGCAGAGCATGATGATGAATGAGGCTTTCATAAATCATCAAGCGTGTATTCCCCAAAGGACGGGGCAGTGGAGTGTAGTGCGATATTATTTGTAATGCGGCTTTTATTGCAGCAGTTATTGAGATGTCGATTTTCTGTAGTTTTGGACTGATATGAAACGAATTGACAAAACAAAATAATATAAGAAATGATAATAATAAAAATTTGTGATAAAAAATAATTCTTAATAAAAAAAAACATAATTAATATAAATTAATGTTAATGATATTATAAAATAAAGGGGCCCGGCTCCACTTCGGACCTTAAAAATAAGATGATAGGCCTGTAACCATCAACACTTTTGTGCATGTGAGATTTCATTACCAATTTTTCAACATAAACATATCAGGAGCACTAAGATAGAATGCAATAAGCCAATAACTATTCAAATGAAGTAAACCGTTAGCAATCGACGCATGAGTGGAAATACTCGACACTTGACGAGTTGTATGAATGGAAAACACATTTACGAGTATATACAAATCAAACGTTTCTCCAATCAAAGAAATTATGACGAATGGTAGAACCAGTTAGATTTTCTTCAGTGGTACTTATTTTGCATCGTGAGTAATGATTCTAATGATACTTACATACTGACTTATTACTTGATTTTTTTTTAGCAAAATCATCTACTTTTAAAGTGTTTGTAAATATGTGAGCACCATGGTATTTATCACAGAATTAATCAAAATCAAAATCAAAAGTCATTTATTCAAACTAGGCTAGAAAATCAGCACTTTTCGAACGTCAAAGTTACATAAGACAGTCCCCCAAAAATGCCCGCCCTTCACCACTTCCTAGTGCTTTAGCTGGGAAGAAGAAGTGGTGGAACAAACTCCCCAGCAGCACGTCTGTCTGTTTAGTTATATAAACTTGATTCTATACAAATCGTATGCAAAGTAATTAACATTACGAAACACAAAACATTGGATTAAATTACACACTTGCTATATGTTAGCTAGCACACGCCAGTATACCAACAAAACAATGAACAAACTGTACCTACTCAAGCAGTTAAAAATTACAACAAAAAAACGTAAATAGTACTTAATACCTAAATAAAAGCCTCCAGGCTTAAAGGGCGTGCCCGCTTACATAAGGCTATTGCTGTAATTTACCTGTCATTGCTTTATTTGTATTTTTTTATCTGTTCCGGTACAGTAATTTTATTCTAAGTGCATCGTCTTCACACATAATTCAATAATGAATGTATATAAAATATTGTAAAATCTTTTAAAAGAGTAACAGTGGAGTTTCTTGCCCATTCTTCTCTACTAGAACTAGTATCTTTTTTTTTTGTAAGTTTGGCGTTCATTTTAATCATTTATTTTAATGATTAAATTTGACTTTTACTTTTGACTTGTCCTAGTCAAGTGTCTGTAGGTGGTGATGAATTCAATCAGAAACCAAAATGAAGAGTGTGTAGATGTAACATGTTTTTAACATTGTAGGTACCCATTATTAATCTGTTTTTACTTTGGTGTAATTAAAATAAACAATCATTTTACGTCACGTGTAATACGTATAATTTGTGTTATTATAAAAGAAAAGAAAAACACCGCAAAAAAGAAGACCAAACAGATTTTTGTTTTAAAAGGTGAAAATAGCAACCACAGTTTTTTCATGAGACAGAATATGCAATTGATATAGTTGTGCCGTATATGTTGTTAGAGCAGTGGTGGCCCAGTGGTAACGGCCGCGACTTAAGAGTTGTAGGTCTTAGGTTCGAACCTAGACAGGCGCTTTACTTTGTGTAAATTATTTCATCATCACTGGTCTCAAAACGGTGAAGGAACTCATCGCGAGGAAACCGGCATGTCCACCGGCATGTCCTCACACATGTGCCAGACGTTCGATCAAATTGCCACAAACAAAAAAAAAAAACAAACTACGTAATATTCAAAAGACTGGCTGGAATCTGTCATTGATGATTTTCAAATAAGGTTGAATGTGAGATCTTGGTATGAAGGATAAATACCAAAATTGATTGTGGAATGATAATTCTACATTACATAAAGTCTTAAAATGGTACCTACTGGAGTTCTGAAGACTCAGAAAACACAATTTTATTGTAAGATATCTATCTATAATTTCTTAGACACCTATGTCTACATATATTGCCAAATTCTCAGACACTGAAGGTGAAACAATGATTTAATAGTCAGTACTCATGGTCAACGCATCTCTGCTAAGTGAAAGTCAAGCGATTGATAGTGATAACTAGATTTTTCTAAAGAGCAGTGGTGGCCCAGTAGAAATGGCCGTGACTTACGAGTTGTAGGTCGTAGGTCCGAACTGAGGCAGGCACTTTTAGCATAGCATAATCAGCCTTGATTGTTCTGGGACACAGGCCTCCTCTCTTCGAGAGGGAGGCACTTTGTGTGAATTATTTCATCACCACTGCTCTCAAAACTAAAAATTCGACGACATGTGACATCCACCATCCCGCTCTGGGCCCACGTTGAGGATTACGGCGCCTTCCCTCTCACAGAGGAGGCCGGAGGCCTGTGCTAGGTTAGAAAACTGTGCCACCAGTCATCCTCGAAATTGAAGCGAGAATTACCGTAGTTCGCAGCCCGGAAGCATGGAAGTTACGAACTTGAATAGGAGGAAATTATTAGCAGTTAAACGATGACTATATGAAAAAATATAATTTCTTCATCTTTACGAACCATTTACGAGTAAAATGACCGTTAAAATTATGGATTTACAAGGAGCATGTAACCTAATTCAATACTTTAATAATTCCAGGTTTCAGTCTGGGCGACGAGCTGGGTTTCGAGCAGTCTCTTACAAACTTGGACCCCAGTCGGCGGCGTTCGGTCAGCGTTAAAAATGGACCTCCAGCCAACATCCTCAATGACCCATCCAGAACTAATGTTAAGCAGGAGGTGAGAAATTAAAAAATATCAGAATAAAATTAGGAATAAAAATAAAATATAATAAATACGAGTGACTATTGCCTTCAACTTAATTAAATGCCTAAAATTTAATCATAAATTCACAATAATTTTTGGTACAGTCAGCGTCAATAATATCGGGACGAACAGACTGTTCAAAATGATCTAAACAACTATGAAAATTAAATATTAACTCATTGACACAAGAACTGTTTCAAAACGAAGAAAGTACACGACAATTGTCATTCTGACAAGAATTTTATCAAATCGAGATAAAGTTTATTTTTCTTAGTTGTTGAGACATGTTGACGCTGAATGTACCAAGATTTTTCCAATATTGGACTCATTAGTAACTCTCACTATGAAGAGTATCCTGGGTATGACTCCACGCATTTACAATAAAATCCCAGATGCCATAAAAGAATTGAAATTAACACAAAAAAATTAACATTAAAAAAAATGTTCTTAATTGATAAATGTTATACGATTGACGAATACCTGAATTAATTTAGAGTTATAACTAATAGCATTGACATTAAATCATTTTGACATTTTAATTATTTTGATATAGATTTTTGACATTTTAATAATTTTAGTTAATTTTAATTTGTAATCATGAGCTATAGCTCATAGTACAAATATGGTGTGCAAATATATTTGCACACCATATTTGTACGCCTCCTGGCATAACATAGTGCTCTTTTCATCAATCATAAGATTTTTGTTCCTTACCTATGTTGACAAATAAATAAAATAAATAAATAAATATGTCCAGCAATCGATTTTCGCGGTCATTATAAGAGAGCAACACTCGAATTTTTGGTTCACAGGTAGTTGATCTTTAGGTGCCTGCGAAATTGCAGGCAGATGATATTGCATTTGTCAATTACACAGGCGGCAGTAACCACGATAAACTACCTTGATTTGTAAACAGAAAGTGACTAGCAATCCATCACTATAATAAAATAAAAAAATATTGACCCATTCACCTAAAAAACTGGCGAAGTGCGTGTCAGTTGGGAAGTTGGTTTGAATTTATCCCAAAAACATTGTAGTTGAAAAAATCATGTTCTCCCATCCATCGATATTTGCCACAATCAATTCTCCAACTGCAAATTTAAGTTTGGTCGACTATTACTCGTTAACTTGTAAAGCCCACTTAGTTGTGATAGTTTTCCGTTTAATTTAATTATATATCATCTACTGCCATGAATTTTTTTACATCTCCATAAACAACCAGGCAAATACACTTGACTCTAGCAAAAATTAGCACTTTAATGCTTAATATTACGCAAGCGGATCCTTGAATCGAAAAGTGGTGTTCTTAGACCCGCAATATTTTTAAACAGCCTATCCAACAATATCGCACACCATGGGGTAGGCGAGAAAAAAGTATCATCTCCACATTACGTGCAAGGGCGGTACCCTAAAAAAATTTTTTTTTCAAGATTTCATTTTAGTACTTTGTCGCCGTGATTAATATGTGTATCTATGCCAAATAACAGCTTTCTAGTACTAAGCGTCTCTGAGCTACAGCGGGGACAGACAGACAGACATACATCCATACATACGGACATGGCAAAACTATAAGGCTTCCTTCTTTAGTACGGAACCCTAAAAAGACAAGAGCCCATTCTTACCAATTACCTATGATTGCAACAACCGAACTTAGTAGCCAAGAGGAGCAATTTATAAGACAATTATGTTAAAAATAACTGTTATTACGGACTTGAGGTGTAATGCAACTTTATGTATGAAAGCCGACATCTGATTGGACCATGATGTCTAGCATTAGAGGAAATCTCACCATATTTGGTTCAAATGGCTTAAAAATGTGCAACAGTTGTTTTTATGTGGTGTCGTGTAACAGTAATTTTGGTTGGTTGGTCGTAATGGTTAATTTTGCCTTAGATTTGAATACACAGGTTTTCGTTTGTTCTTTATTTCTTTTTTTTATTAGCACCTTGACCATTTTTTATACGTTTTTATACTACGGCTCTTTCTGTCATTTTGTCAACCCAGAACCTACAGACAATATTTTAATTTTACAAATTTTATGTTTCCAGAAGCGTGGTAAACAGAACAGGATCATGCGTCCGATGCCTCCTGCTAACCGTCCCAACCAATCAGCCATGGATAAACTGACCAGCCTGCACCGAAGATTTTCCACCACCATGCAGCCCATCGTGGTCCAGGCCCCCGTAGAACAGTCCATCGCCAAGCCCGTCCACACCGTCACCATGGCCAAACCTATGCCCATGGGAATACCAGCCTTCAGACCCCTACCGCCGAAAGAAGAAACCCTCGCCGTAATACCTATAGCACCAACACGGAAGACCTACTCGCCACTGCAAGTCCCACAGTCCAAGGGACCAGGACTCGCATACCAAAGTGAGATATACCCATCACACAACCAAGTATCGAAAATGGTATCACAAATGACAGCACAGCAATTCTCCCCAATCAAATTCACACAAAGTCCCGTCATTGTAGAACATCCAAAATTTTATTCCATGACTACTGTTAATCCATTTGTACCTATGCCACCTTCTCAAGCTATCTCTCTAATACCTGCTCCAGTATTCAAAGAAATACACATGCCGCCTCTTTACTCACCTAACTCTATCATCCAAAAACATCCTCTTTATAACTTTGTAGACCCTGTTCCTCATCAAGTCCACGATATTGCGAACAACGTTGTATATAATACGAAGAAAGTCGACGATTACAATTCTATAACTGGTTATGGAGACGACACTGTGTTGAAGTTTAATAAAGAAGATATCAATTCGAAGATAGCAGAGATTGCTAAAGCTGGAAATATTTCTATGGAGGCTGTTGAAGCGGCGATCGCGTTGCGGCAACAGCAGTTGTTGAGTAAATATGCGAACATACCCGTGCCAGCGCCTACGACAACGTCGTCAACAACAACGACGACGACTGAACAACCGTTCGTGTTCAAACAGGAGCCTGAACCTGAAATATTAACTGCTGCGTTACCTCAGAAGCTGCCGAAGAGGTTCGTATGAATATTCATTTCACAGTCACAACATTTCTTGTGAAGCCACTGTCTTAATTTTGTTAATCCTTAACATTTGTTGCATCTAGTTTCACTGGAGGACCAAGAATATAAGGTATAAATAAACTATTGGATGTTGGCAACGTTGGCTTTGGCACCTAAAAAATAAATTGCGTATGAGACTTGCCTGGTGTGGAGAATATTACTTAGGTGCACAGCACATAAAATCGCATAAATATGGTGTGAGTGCAATACATTTATATATAGGTGCAGTTAACTATTTGCATTTTATGATCTGCGCTGCATTACAGATGGCACTGAATTTAGTGCTTATCCGTTTAGCATCCGGATGTGTTTACCGGAGGAAACCGGCATGTCCTAGAACTAAAAATTCGAATACATGTGACATCCAGCAACCCGCACTGGGCCCGTGTGGTGGGTGGATTGCCCACTGCCTCTCCCAGAAAGAGGCCTGTGTCCCAGCAGTGGGAACATTATAGGCTGACACTTGACTAACAAAAATAAGCACTTTAAAATTACGCAATTGGATCCTTGAATCGAAAAGTGGTGTTCACATACTTGCAATATTTTTGAACGGCCTATCCAACAATACTCCACACCATGGGGTAGATGAGAAAAAAAAAATATCATCCCCACATTACGTGCCAAGGAGATTTCAAGACTTTATTTTAGCACTTTGTGATTAATATGTATTACCCATGCCAAATTACAGCTTTCTAGTATTAAGCGTCTCTGAGCTACAGTGGGGTCAGACAGACAGACAGACGGACATGGCGAAACTATAAACTTGTTTACTACGGAACCCTAAAAAGATTCAAGGAAATACGTCTAACCGTTTGCCTTATCCGCCTTTACATGCGATGGAAGGCTGAATCCATCACCAACATCCTTCAAATTCTAACTTTTTCAATAATGGTTTTCAGAATCCCAATATCCGGCAAGGTAATGAACGCTCCCCGCGAGTACTACCCTGTCGGCTATGAGAAGAACTTCGACGACCACTTCCAGTCCAAGGTCGACCTTCCGGAGACCAGCTTCCACTGCGGTGACCAGAAGTACTTCCCTGGATTGTACGGCGACGAGAGTCTTGGGTGTATGGTTAGTGAATATTGGCGTTTTCCTACGACATTTTCCAGTCTTTTTGTTTACGAAATCTGATGAAATTGTGGGGCATGTCATTACAAAAACCTTGGTTTCTGTAAAGTGTTTTGCAAGTACCAATTATAAGTACATCTGTATTGTTTTAGCTTTGCTGCTCAAAGCCAAATAGCAAACTGACTGCAAAAAGAATTTGTTATACCTTTTGTCACAGCATAAGATGTGTAGATTTTTAGTTACAGGTTACTTACCTGTTCTACCAATTAATTCATGCTAGAACATAGTGAACTGCACATTCACTTAACAACGCAACATGTTAAGCGAATGTGCACTTCAGCAATAAAATTTGATTTGATTTGATCCATTATAGAATGTGGGCTATGCCCTTATGAGACGTAGTAAAATGGACTCTAAACAGCAACAGCCCTTTTTAACACTTCGTAAGATAAATAAAAATCTCATAACTCCATTTCAATTCCCAGGTGTTCCACGTCTGTGCTCTAACAGACGATGGCCTCGTCATGAAATCCTTCCTCTGTCCTGAGTCCACGCTCTTCGATCAGACCATCCTCAAGTGCAACTGGTGGTTCTATGTGGACTGCAAGAATACTAAGAAGCTGTATGATACCAACATACCGGTGTCCAAGAGCTACCAGTTGATGAAAGCACTTACTTTCTTCTCATCTTACAAGAAGGAGATGCAAGAGAATGGTAAGGAAATGTTTTTTAAGGTTTTTTTGGAATGGAAAATGCCATTATTACACTCGAGAGCAATGAATTAGGGTCGCAAGAGACTTCCAGGGACTTTCGGGTATCTACCTGAAAGTCTCGGAAACTAAGAATGCAGCTAGCATTTATATCACAAGCAACTTATTTCATTAAATTAGCTTTCTTAGTTAGTGTATAGCATGGAATAGAATAGAATACTCTTTATTATGTACACCATAAAAATTACAGATACAAATGTTGAAATTTTACAAGGGGTGACACAATGGGCGGTCTTATCGCTAAAAGCGATCTTTTACAGACAACCTTTGGATGGATTAAAGGGGGAGGAGAGACAATACTGCAGGTAGTCAGTGGTGTACCAGTTACATACACAATAAATACTTATAATGCATAAAGCATAATTATACTATACATAACATAATTAATCATACATACATACATACATACATACATATATATATATATATGCCATAAACATGAAACAAGATCAAGAACTATATAACTATAAGTAATGATGATGTTTAGGGAGAGAGAAAGTGTTTTTTTACCTGAATTTTAAAAGTGGACAAAGTTTGTGCACGCCTTATCGACACGGGTAAGGCATTCCATAACCGTACTGCTTGAACTGTAAAAGATTTGTCATAAAAGCTGGTGGAATGCATCGGCATCTCTAGTCTTAAGTTTTCCGATGACCTCAGGTATCTATTATGTGTGTCATGAAGGAACTTGAAACGTTCTTTAAGATAAGAGGGGGTTGTAGGATTGAACAGAATACTGTATAGCTGAAATAAGATATGAGCATTCCGGCGAAGACGTATGGGAAGCCACTTGAGTTTTTGGAGTATGGAGTAATTTTACTTATATTGAAAATTCTAGTTATTTTACCTAAATTCTACGATCGTTTCATCTGTACTTTTTGCATATTTGGGCTCTTGAAATGCTGATCCAATTATAAAAAAACAAACTTTTTACTAATAGAAAGTAACACTACATATGATCGAGTGACAAAAGATAGGTTTAATTATAAAAAAGACAGGCAGCATGAGTCACAGAGGAAACTTTTATCCCAGTAAAATTTAAAGCTTCAGTAGGAATTCCACATGAGTGAATCCTCGAGGCGCAGCTAGATTATACAAATGGGTGCTTTATGTAAGCATTAAGTATTTTGTGTTTCCAGGTCAAAAGCATACCCCTGAAGATGCGGACAATATTAAAGAAGCTATATCTATACTTCAAAATCAAAATCAGGATCCTCCTCGTCCAACTGTATCTGCAGTTGAACCTAACGCAGATACTGTTAGCTTCCCTAATACAGCTAGCGTATCTAATACAGCTAGTATATCTAATGATGCTAGTGTACAAAATACGGCTAGTTCATCAAATCATGTACAATTTATCACTCCCACCCCTATCATGATTGATGAAAGGAACCTTAAAACAACTACTGAATCCGCCCCTGTATACAGAGGTACAAGAAACTTGAACGCTACAAGAAGCTTCAAAAGAAATATAACTTCAACAGAAAATACTTCTGACTTCAAACTTATTACTGTTAACGCCGATATAAACATAGCCCAAGGAAACGTAACAGATAACGATTCAAGAGAAAAAAAACATAGAAGACGAATGGCTTTGAAGAGTACTAGCTCAGTAACTACAACCACAACACAGAAACCCACTGCACCTACAACACAAAAACCCGAAGTATCTACATCAAGCATAGAAATAATTAAACTAGATATGCAACCAATAGAAAACATTCAAAGGCAAGAGAAACTAACAGACCAAATTGAAGATCTAAATCCAAACGCATCGAATTCAGCACCAGTAAGACGGTTCTATAGATCAAGTGCAGAGAAATATGAAGATAAAGAGATGGCTATAGTAAATAATGAAAAAGTACAGATTGTGCGTCCCACGTCTCAATCAAGATTCGTGGGATATTACCCCATGCCGAGTGCAACTGTAGCCAAATTAGATGAAGCTGTTTTAGGTAAAATAAGGACGAAGAAACAGGCAATAGCTATAGTAACGCCTCAGAAACATAGTCCAAAAACGTAGTCCGAAATTAGTCAATTGTTAAGTGTCATAAGTAAGTTATTTATTTCGCCGATACGTGTGGACATGTATTTGCTCAATTTTTGTACTTTTATAGTCTAGTTGAATGGAGTCAAGTGATATTACGGTGTATGTTAGTTGTTTAGTAAATTTTCCTAATTTCTTTGTTTGTTTTATTTTGAGTTGTTTATTTACAGAGATATTGATATCTACTTCATTAAACTCCCGACTGACTGACAACGCACACCTTAAACCGGTGGGTGTAGATTTAGAAGCCCGGATTTTTTACAGAAATTATTTTAAATACAATATAGATGAGCACTAAACAAATTGAAAACAAACGAAATGCCGTAGTCAAGGAATCAATATTGTGCAGGAAATAAATTAATAATTATTTACAGAACACAGCAAAGCCTAAGAAGCGAACCTTGCTGGCAACCCTAAAAACCTTCTATCCAGCCCTCTGTGTCCCAAAACATGTAGTGACCTTTGCTCTGCCACCAAAAACGCCGTGGAAGTGGCGAAGTTTTGGGCCAAAAATATCAGAAATACTGTTGTGACAGCGATTTGCAAAAATAAGAACCTGAAAAACGCTAGTCATAATATTTTACTACAATTGAATACAAACAAAATAAATATTTCATTATGAATGTAATTTTGAAAAAAAAACAAATTAACAACACAACAGTAACAGAGTTTTACTGTTTAACAGCAGCATTTTAAAATTGGACCTATTTCTTCGCTTTTGCAAGGCACTTTAAGAATTTATCGCAAAGTATTGGCCCAAAAACTAAAAGGCTTGCTGCCACTACGGCGGTGGCACAACTAATACAAATCATTTTGTTCGATTAGACCGGAATCAAAGAGTAAGTCTGTTCTTCGAGCAATCAGAACTGCATGCCACAATCAGGGCATATAGGTGATTTTGGGCAGTAGCACTTACTACCAAAGTAGGTTCGCGTCCAGTACGGTAGGCAGATGATGAGGCTTGCAACTCCGACAAGGCTCAGCAATGATATGCAAATCATGCACCCGCAAAACGCAGTCTCTTTTCTGAAACAAGAAAAGGCGAAGAAGTAATGAAAAACATAAATCCATCAGAAACGGCATCAATAGAAGATTAGTTTAAAAATACGAACGATACTTGCTTCATACAGTTTTAAATGAAAACAGAATTTATTTTGGTTTTTAAACTTCACATTGCCAGGGTCATGTCGCGTTGCATTCGTTTTTGAATAATAATATAATGAACTACTGGTTTACATCCGCTGAGGTTGTGCTTAAATGGGTTAAATAGGGATGCATAAAGTTGAAGAGGCTAAAGCTGATGGTCAAACTTTTGAGAAACGACTAACTTACATTCCTTAGTTGACAAGAGTTCATAGTGTTTTTTTTTTGTTTTAATAGATTGTGCATAATCGTAGCTAAGCTCAGCTTTGTAAGCAAATGTTTTGGGTTCTAAAATAAACAAAAACGAACCATATACAGTGACAACAATTTATTACAATGCAAAATCATGGACATAGTTGTATGACTTAGGAAATTATCGTTTACTTTTAATGAAACATTTTAAAATCTTATCACAAAGTAGAGGTCCGCAGGCTATGCAGGTAGCTGCCACGAGGGCTGTTGCACAACTCATACAAATCATTATAAAAGTTTTTAAGAACGCACTTCAAGAACAAGCTATTCTATGCACAGTCTTAGTTTCAAGAGACAACTCAACAGTAGAAGATATGTTTATTATCCTCGATTATATCTTTACCGACTACTTTTGTTTTACACAAGTATCTGCTTCCCCAAATATAATGGGTGCAGATCCCCAAGAATCTCAGGAAAATAGCAGCACTGATCAAGGTCAGGAAATAAGGCAAAGCATTGGCTCTGAAACAAAAGAGATGTACATTTAAGGAGAGACAAAACACAGACAAAACGAATGACAAATAATTTTAATAAGCTTGACGAACTTAACGTAAGCGTTATGCGGGGCGAGGCTTCATTTTTAGAAAACACAAAAATAAGGGTTAAAAAATTTGCAACAGACAAGCAAGAACTTTTTGGAGCGAATAATAGAAAATATTAAATCTTATATAAAACATTTAAAGACAGAATAGGTGTTTAAAAAATATAATTCAAATTGTAATTTTACATTACATGATTGATAAAATAAACAGTCTCAAAATAATCCAGGGTATTTATAACAAGAAATGAGTTCTTCGGTCGCTATCCGGGTTTATTTTCCCGCTTCTTGGTCATACAACATAGCAGTCTTTCGCATAATAGAGGTCCAAGCACCAGTAGTCCCAGTAGACCGAGGACGGAACTGCAAGAGACACACCACACCATCCTTGTAGCTCTGCACTAATTCTAGGAATATGATTTCTAGTAAGGTATCTTCAAGTTATCGTGGCATACCACAGTTGGTGCAGGTTTGTGTTTGACTACAATGCGTGTATTTTCCTACAACCTTGAAACATACGAAACGCACCGCGCTGCTGAAGAGGGCACCAGCTGGACCAAAGACGAATCTGAAACAAAAATTGAAGTAATTTTGGAAAACGATAAGATTTTACAAAAAAAATAAAGTCATGCTTATCTTGGATCTTGGTACTTTTCTTCTGAAGTTCGAATTCACTTCACAGGATAAAATGCGAACTTGTCAGATGACATAACAGTTCTTATGTCACTAATGTCCAGTTTATACCATCCAGTTACTGGCATCTGACCACGATGCTTTTCGAATGGTTTTACGCATATTTCTTGGCAGTTTTAGCCACGTTTTAGACCACAACCGTGACTGGTCGCAGCGACCAGAGTGGACAGTGACCAGGCGGCCAAGTCTACTAATTTACAAACGTTAAAATGGTCTCTCCATTGTGAGTTTTTGACAGGTTTGCTGTACCAAAATCTGTCAAAAACTCACAATGGCGAAACCCTAGTAACTTTGTAAATTAGCAGACTTATGCCTCTGTGCTCGGAAAGGGTTATTGTGTTAACCATTGTAAAATAATCAGAGAAATTTCGTGTAGTACTTACATGCAAAGATCAGTCTGTTACTCTTTGACGAGGTACGAGAATTTTGCTATCATTTGTTTCAATCAGACGCCGAAAGATAATCCCGATACCAAGATTATCCTAGCAACATTCCACAATAATTTACCACGCATATTGTTTTCACTAATATTTTATTACATGCAAAATTTTGCTTGAATTACGGCATCAAAGGAAGTCACCATATTTTCTAAATTCAAAATTTCTTCATAAATCTCTGTCAATGTCAGAGATAGAGTAGAAAAGCTTAGAGAGGTTGTATAGCTGTTCTTATTTAAGTAAACCTCTGTGGTTGTTTACAGCTCTTTTTCATTTTTATGATCATTATCATATCGCTGTGCACACCTGTGCCAATTATAAAGTTTAGTTTGAGTATATGTAGCTCCCAGTGATGTGCCTTTGGTGTCACGGTCGCCCAGCCGTAAGCGTAGCGACGACCGGGTGGTCGTCGCTTACGGGTGTAAGCGAAGCGTCGCTCTGCCGTAGCCGCGCCGACACATAGGAACCGCTAAGCCGCTCTGGTAATGTGTACGTTTGCATGATGCATGGTTGACGCCAAGCCGATAAAGCGAGGTGATGCCGATCCGGTGCCCAGACCAACGAATATTTACATTTAAAGACAGGTCATGTACTGAAATGGCTACGTTTACGCGTCAGTCATCGGAAGTATTTGGGCACAGGCACTAAACTGTTTGGAGCACGAAGGTACACAGCTTCAGAGCCTTTGGCTTTGGAGACTTTTGAGCCGGAGACAGCGTGGGAAAAGGACGGTGATAGATAATAACGGATGATTACAATGATAACATGGATAATAACGAGATATCAAACTAGAATTATTATTATTACGCTTAGAACAGTCGCCGTGTATTAAGCTGATTTTGTGAAGGCCGCAGGAATCCGCTGGATGCGGGAAGCACAAAACCGGTTGAAGTGGCGGTGCTTGGGAGAGGCCTATGTCCAGCAGTGGACGTCTTTCGGCTTGAAATGATGATGATGATGAAGCTGATTTCATAGTCAATTTAGTTCATACGTTCTAGCCATGGTAGTTTTTATTTTTTTATTGTGAAATGGGCCGGCTCTTGACCTCGATCTGGCCTGGTGGAAAGCGATGGATGAGGTCTACGATGGAACGAGTAAGCACAGAAGATTCCCGTTCACTCTTGCTTTATAGGTTAGACAAAAACAAAATAAGAGCTGAAAATTTTCCCTTAAAACTCCCGAGTTCCCTTAACAAAATTTACAGCTCTTATTTTATTTTTGTCTGTCTTACTAAGAGAGGAAAAGATATAAATCGCCTAACGCTGTGGTGTTTTTTTCTTTAATTTAATTTATCGGGTATAAGGTATATAAGATACTATAGGATTGAGTTTAATCTAACCTCACTCTGGATTAGGAGCCCGCTTAACTAAAACGGTCTTCACGGGGGGACGAAGTTCAAAAGTTTATTATATAGTTTATCAAGACTTCAGAAAGAAGCACCGGGTAGAAGAAGAGTTCAGGAGTTTGTTTCATAACAGAGTAAAAATAAGTAGGTGTTGGCTTTTCTCGAGTGTGTGTTTAAGAGGAATTTGAGATAGAGGAGTTTGGATATGAACTTAGGCAGTCAGCCACAAAAACAAAAACAGATGATACAAATATTTAATACAACTTAAGTAAGCATACAATCTACAAATTCATTTCTCAGCTATGGTGAGATCGTTTGGGGCAGCATGGGCTCTTGCATGGCAGCGGTGGGCTCTGTTCGTCTTCCTTCTCTGTATCTTTATTAGTGGCCGGACATCTAGACCAGTAAGCGTCCAATACTATGGGACCACATACAACCAAACCAACCGCAATAACTGCTGTCATGCAAGTCATGCAAATTATCATAATTAATTACTTATTTCCGGAGACACTTAACGAACTTGTGCATTTCAAACTGTCGATAGCAGACTGGAACGCACGCAAGGATCGTAGCAGAGGCGATCAGGGCGTACAAAGAAAGGCAAATCATTTTATACAAGTCCTGACTTTTGCAGGACCTTGTTATTGATGTTTAAAAAATTGAACTGCGGCTCGCTCCGGTTGGTGGAAGAGTGGAGAAGTTGACCAAAGACGTAGCTTTGCCTGTGATACACGGTACTCCACGTTTTACTGAAAATAGAAATAAAACTAATTAGTTACATCAATATAATGCCAATGGTCCACACTAACACTGGACAAAAACAGCTGGAGGTCTTTGCCCAGCAGCAGGGTGATGCAGGCAAACCAGTTACTCTGTCAATTATTCTGTCAACTCTAAAATTCATAGAGCTAGGGAAGCGGATGCTGGATCAATAGACATGTAATGCGCTGATAGTAAAATCTTTTGAGCTAAGGTTTCATGCTTTTCGGCTTATAAAATGTCTGCCCCCAATACTTTGGTATCTCAAAGTAATTACTTTTGAGTCGAAATTTGTCATTCTTTGACAGCCAAATACAAAAAAATAAAGAGCGCCAGCCTTCAAAGATGACTCAAGCTTAGATGAAACTATATTATGATGCTGGGATCAGGCAAAGCAAAGATTTTTGGATTTCAATATCTAAAACATTTGAAATTGACAAGACCAAGATAGCAAAAAAAAAAAAAATCGTACTGACCACTGAAACACAATATCCCAAAAATCTGGTGCCAACGTTCGCTTAAAAACTAATTTGAAGGCAAATCAGGCCTCTGTGATGTGGCTATCCAAACTAATGGCTAAAACAAGGGCACACATAATTTCATCGTGGTTCTTTTAAAAAAGCCGATTTTCACACAAAATTTAAGCCATGACAATTTGTTGATTGACAGTACGCAACGGCGTCAATATTTGAATGTTCTATTCTATGATCACTGTTATGTTTTGCTGCCAGTAAAATATATAGAACCTTATCATCTGCCTAGCTTTTTCCCAACTAAGTGAAGCTTATAGAACCTCCTTTAAACAATCTGCTGTACACGGAGTGGGTAAGCAATTACTTACAGCACTATCTATCACCAACGCAGCTTCGTTGCCTCAAGGTCTACTGCAAACTTACCGTCTTTCTCGGAGTTCCTGATATAATCTACCGATTCAAATAAACAATTTGATGTGTGGTAAACCGATTTCAGCAAGGCCTTCGATAAAATTCCTCATTTCATACTAATTCACAAACTAGTAATGCACCTTTGATTATTTATGTCTAGGTAGAGCGTCGCGCTGAAAAAGAACTAAACAAATAGGCTAACTTTAAAAGAAAAAGATAAAGAAGAGAAGAAATATAAAGGAAAAGAAAGATAATAAAGAAAGAAAGAATAGCTGAATTAAATCCAATCGAACTTTGATATGCTGGTGTGCGTGACAGCTTCGTCTTACACTCGCGCCACGTCGTTGTGTTATTTTAGTGTGCGGGCATTTTGCAGTCAACTGTTGGACGCAATTTTTTTCGATGAGTTCACAGCTTTGTCTATCTGTCTGTCTAGACATATTTATATATTTGGGTATCACTGGTCCCTTGCTGGAATGGCTGAAATCATTATCTATCGAAGCGTGAATTTTATTTTGCTGTCAACGGTTTTTGATCTGCCAGAAATTATTGCATGACTTCCGGTACACTACAGGGCTCCTATATTATTTATCATATTCTTCTCTCTTATATTTTCCGTGTGTATTCTTCACGCTGATGGCCTAAAGATTCCTCGAAGAATCGAATCATCGAGCGATATCACGCTTGTTGAATGCTGTGAGACTAACAAAATGGAACCTATTTAAAAAAATTGCATTTTCAGGAAAGTCGCACTTATAGATTTAGTATATACTAGCGTTAGATGAGCAATATGTGGTGATTAGGGCGAGACCAAAATCAAATTAAACCAGTGTGCGTGTAATGTGCATGTGAAATAGTGCTGGTCTCACTAGCTGCCTCAACTTCGATATCGATATACTTCGATTGCAGTGTTTTCGTATATCCTGATTTGAAGCAGATGGGTAAAGTAGTAGAATACCTATCTTAATTTTTAAAGGAACAAAAATAAAACTACAAACAAAACGTGTTGGATTTTTATTTTCCTCCAAAGAGAACGAATTTATTGTAAATATGTCGTAAGCTTTCCTTATAAGAATTTTGTAATTTTGCTTCATACATGATTTGTTTTATTACTTATGGTTGGATAATTCTGGCAATCATATGTGATTGTCAAGCATGTGAATAAGTTTTTACAGGACACAAGACATTCGTTTACCATTTATTGACGTTTCCGTTTTTAATTATATTTACATTTTTCCCTTTATATCTTTTTGGAAAACTCGTTCAGATTGTTTATCTATCTCATAAACATCTTGAGTATGATAAATGAGGTCACGTACGTCTATCATGTGTATACAATATGTATATAAATCTTTTTTGGTTTCACCGTAAAAATGCTGTCACGGACGGCTCGCATATAATTCTTTTTGCAATTTTTTGCACTAATGCGCTAGTCGCGCGAAGCTATTAATAAAAAAAAGTCAACATCATGTTATCGATAGTGTCGACTTATTGTGTTAATCTCTAGGTCTACAAAAGTATTTGTTAATAATATAAATATAATTCCTATACATTCAGAGCAATTAATGAAATGCGATCATTTTCAGCATCCTTTTGTGTAAAAAAAAAGTAGCAGTTCTAAAACATACATAAACTAAACACGCATTTAGGCAGCTAAACATTCCAGTTGTGTTAACGTGTGAAATTAATATTTCTGTGGATTTTCTTTCTGAGATGAGTTACATCCAGACACTGCACACGTAATCATTATTAATCCCGTTTACAACACTTTAAAACCTGAGAGGTTTTGTGGAAATAAGCGCAATTAATAAAAAAATAAATATATTATAAACATTTTATACATTCAAAAATAAATTAAAACAATTTTTATTATCTAATTGCCATTACAATATCAATGAATATTTAAATAAGATATATTTTTCAACTAAGTTGAAAATAAAAAGCCCGCTTCCTCTCTCCTACTTTTGCAGTGCACAAGCAGATCCACAATGGTCATAATTTTGTAAAACTTACCACATAAATTCACGTATTGAGTAAGTATTGAGTATTAATTTCGTTTACGACGGACGTCGGCCGACACAGTCTGATAGCGTGTACGTAAATGGTCTCGTCTCGTCTGTATCTCGCTTTAACGTACGCTGAGACTATGCTGTTTTTCTTTTGAATTGCCAATCTAACGTTAGTAGTTTATACTAAATCTATGATCTCACCCTATACACTCGGAGTACTTCATAGGCAATAAAAAAATAAAAATAGTATTTGATAAGTAATAACTTTTGTTACCCCACATCGAGAATATTAATAATATTGAGAAAGCATCTAAAACGGGTTTGTGCTAAGAAACATTAGAGGCCTTAAACAAGTTGGTACTACAATGATGCTGTACAAGCCTTATACGAAGCGTCCTGGAGTAAAGCAGTGTTGTATGGAGACCACACTACGCCACACTTTTGAACAGAGAGCTCGAAATCGGTTTCTGTGGTACCTTGAATTTTCTAGAGGAAAATGTAAACAGCTGCTCTCCTATAATACTCGTCTCAAATATTTCAAAATGCACTCGTTATCAACTCGAAGGGAAGCTATTGATGTATTTTTTTTCCATAAGTTGCTTAGAGATAAAATTTACTGCCAATACCTACTCTCCTAAGGTTCGTGCCCCAGCCCGATATCCAAAATTGCGGTGGTAATCTTTGAGGAGTGGCAAGAGAGGCCCCACGGCTTATTCACCTCCGCCTGATGCAGGTCCTCACCGGACACGTTAGCTTCGGGAGGTTCCTGTGTCAGATAAGGCAGGAGGAAACGCCCGGGTGTCACCACAGTGTGGATCACCCAGAGGACATGGAACATACGGTGGAGGAATGCCCGGCTTGGGCAGAGCCGTGTGCTTGTGGAGGTGATCGGTGGCAGAGATCTCACGTGTCCAGCCCTGGTCCAAGCCATGGCACGGAGCGAGAGGGCATGGGCAGCCGTTACCTCGTTCTGCGAAGCAGTAATGTTCGCGAAGGAGTAGGCGGGATGGTTGAGGGAAAGGCAAATTTCGATTCCTCACGCCCCTAGCCACCGCAGGAGGCGCCCTGAGCGTCGGGAATCCCAGGCGGATTTCCAGCCAGAGTAGGCGAGAGCTTGCGGATGGTGAGGAATGGGTAGCTCGCTGTCCGATAATGACCAGGCCCGGGTCGATGGCGCATTGTGTTCCACGCGCGCCTCAAAGAGATGTCGTCAGCACAAGTGTAGGGGTCCACTAGGGCCGATGCCTGCCGGGGTCGCGGGAAAGTTCGAAAGGGATACCGGGGCCCCTGGCAACACAGGCAATGAAAAGAACACGGGTGGGTTTTAGTCAGTAAGTCTGACGCACCCTCCGCTTTGCCCAGAGCGGGAAAAGTTATTTTATAATTTCCCACCCATAAAAAAAGCCTGATATCCGCGAAATCCTATCACACCCTTGCGCTGAACGATTCTGGGCCCTAAATCACCGATTTCACGCCTGTGTATCTAAACAGTTGCAGTGATCTCTCTGATATACATACATCAAAACTCTCTCTCTCGTCTGGAGATCAAGGTATTTTTTAAATATATTTTATCGCCCTATTGAAATTAAATAAAAATTTATATTTAGATACGACGAGTACTTCGTCGTATCTAAATATAAATTTTACTCTCTGCTTTTGCATTAACAAAGACGCGATTTTTGCTCATGCTGGATTTTTCACCTTAGTTAATGATAAAAAGATAAAAATAAATGTTTTCAAAGGTTTTTATTGAGTAAAATTAACAATTAATAGTCAGTGTTTCCGCCGTTAACGGGTATAACACAATCACAGCGTTACTCAATATGAGTTCATCCAAACCACGTTGCGGAATGGCACGTCCGTTGTAACAGGCGAGAAAGCTTTTCTGGTATATGTACGGCATCCATATTTGGCAGACCATATCCCATGCGTGCTCAATGGAATTTAAGTCTGGCGATTGAGCAAGCCATGGCAGGGCGTTGATATTAGTTGCGGCAAGTGTGTTTGCAACGACTCTGTCAGTGTGTGGACGTGCATTATCAAGCAGAAATGAAGCACCAAATTGGGTCCGCAAAGGAATTACAACATCTGGGCAGTGAGATTGCCTCTGATTCAAATCAGTTCGGTTCTTTCGCCGATCCAAATACCCGCCGCTCATATCAAGATTCATATCGAGGAGTGCCTTTTAAATCAGGCCTTTGATCCAACCACCTAACGAGAGCTTCGAGGGATGTTGTTCGAGGCTTTCGGCCATCAGGCCATTGGCCGATACACCAATCGGCACAATGACAGCTGAGGTTACATTCTTTGCATTTAAGGCTCGACCTCCGCACTTCCGCGAGATGTACAGTCTCATCACTGATGATCGTGGTTGATGCTTCCGGTTTGCGGTCAGCTGTGTACGGACCCTCCATCCAGGGCGTGGAATTTGGTTTGAGTCTATTTGAGTATGCCGAAAGATTACATCAAAATTGGCATGACCCAACCGTTGATGGCGCGCATCTTGTTTCCGCCAGAAAGAAGACTTATGAATACCTTCTTCAGGCGATCAAAGCGGAACTCCTTCAACGATGTCTTCATGTCAGCTACGTGATGCCAAGAATAAATTAGAATAGAATAGAGTACTTTTTAATAAGTAAACCATAAAAATTATAGATATAAATGTTGAAATTTTACATTTACAAGGGGTGATACAATGACCCTTATTGCTAAAAGCCAAAATCTTTTACAGACAACCTTTGGATGGATTAAAGGGAGAAGGAGAGTCAATACTGCAGGTAGTCAGAGGTGTACCATTTACATATCCCTTGAACTGTTATAATTCTCCAAATCGATATCCTGTCACGATGCTACGATAGTCGGTAGAATTGACACGCGAGCGTTCACTAAAACTACGACAACTCAGAAAATACGCATCGTAGCTCTACAAACCCCTAGTCATTGAAGTTGTTATATGAAATAAGCTACCAGGTAATATAGGGTTTAGTGCAGTTTCACCTTGCAATATATTGCTAATTCGAAGTTGAAAGTAGCGTGAGCGACTTTTTCGTACAAATATCGTCATATTTATAAAACAAAAGCGATAAGTCCAAAAGATAATACGTAACTTTCTTAAAAACACACTTCTTTACAATACTCAAAGAAAGAACAGAGATCTCTATGCGTTTTTTTAAATGCTTATCAAAAAATAACCTTATTGCAAAAAAAAAAAAGGTATGCTTACACAATTATTCCGGGAACTCTGTAAGCCCCTTAGCTTCGGTTCTTATCTTATCACTATGCTTGATACGTCAACATAACACAAATAAATCTTTAGCTGATAAGAATGTTTAATTTACGATCAGTGAGTAACAATTGAAACACTAGAAAACACGTCAAAATACCCGTTATGAAAGACCGTCTCATACTTTTAATCACACAATTCACACATTGTTGTATTTATTTTAAATGTAACTTTGCATTCTACAATAAATACATTCACACATACATAAAGTATTTATTTATCTACGTACATATTTATACATATACAAAAATAAAGATGAAACACGAGCAAGAGCTATGATAAGTAATAATGCGCTTCCGACATACCCAAATACTTAAAGCTTTCGGATGAAGAGAGTGATCCAAGGTGTCTGGAATCTGAGAATTGAGTTCCCTCGGATTCCATAATCTCTCCTCGCTTTACATTAACGACATTACATTTGTCTACACCAAAGTTAGGTAATCCTGATGGCGCTGCTGAATTTTTTAGTTACCTTCGGTAGCGCCATCAGTCGCAATTTGTTGGGGACAAAGAGTTTCAAGTCGTCCATGTAGAGGAGGTGAGATATGACCTGACTTCCTCAACCGATAGCCTAGCCCTGAATCCTCCAGCAGTAAGCTTGAGGATTCAGGGCTAAGCAGAACCAAAGTGGACTCAAACTGTCGCCCTGAAATATTCCCCGTTTAATCCATACAGGCTCATCATTTCCCTAGATCTTTCGATATCCTGGATAGCGAAGGACCGTCCTCCAATGCCCCATACATGACATTAGGAAGGTGCGCAAACTTGCATCTGTCTTGTACAACTTCAGCACCATCATGAGCCATGTATGCGGCACGAAGTCGGGGGTCTTCTTATAGTCTATTCAGCATGTCGACAGATCCTTGCGGAATCGACGAACCTGTTGAGTTATGGGCTCGAAGTCTCTGCTTCAGGAAGTTCGATGCACTCTGTGACATGATATTCTCGAGGGCTGATTCCAGTCCCCGAGAAGCCCGCCTTACAAAGCGCATCACTTGTGGTCATGTGTTACCCTCGAAACTCAAACTCAAAGCATTCATTTCAATTAAACCATTTACAGGCACTTTTGAATTGTCAAGGAGTCGGTCAGTTAGAAATATGAAGCTAGTTGCCCATTCCAAAGCATAGTAGGTACCTATGGAGAAGAACGGGCAAGAAACTCCATGGACACTCTTTTAAATTATATTGATACATAAAGATTAGTACAAAAATAATGTTGAAATTATAACTAAATGTGAGGACGATGTAAAAGAAAAAACGCGTCCATAGTAGCAAAATAAACAAAAACAATTTCAAAATAAAATAATTACAATTAAGCCGAGGAAACTAAGAGGTGACCAGTCCCAACTGACGGTGCCCATTCACGAGCATGACGCATGGATCAGCACCATTCAGCTCAACCATTTTGAAGGCAGCTAAATGATCCAACACACGCGCCACCATCAGCGATACATCTGAGTGAGCATGACATACTCTCAGCCGCCAGGGCCCATTCAAGTCAATTACATATTAACCGGTAAATGGAAGCTCTATTATACATAGTACTCACACCTGTGCAATGCAATTATACAATACAAAGTAGATTGAATTTATACATTATATACGATGAAGAAGTATAGTTTGGCGATGAGTGGCCCTGGCCTCATCGAAATGACGCTCGATCCTGCACTGATGGTTTTAGCCGAGTAGCTCTATCACAGTTTGGAAACTTGACGTTAGCTAAAGGACATGCCACAACAGCCGCGCAATACAGGATCAAGTGTATATAGATGAGATCCTCGCTGCTTTTGAAGAGATTCTTAAGCTTTGAGTCCAAGGCACACACCAGCGCCCTAATTTTCTTGTGCGTTAGGTAGGCGTGGTAATTGGGGTGTAAGTTCGTTCGGAGTGAACCTATATTCGCGAAATGCATCCTGCTCTCATGCTCTCTGCATGTGCTCTCCTCAATCACACCAGCCTATCAAGTGCGACAGTGGTGCCGATTCCCTTATTCACAAACTAAACTAAATTTAAGTTCAGTTCATCTTTTTCTTTCTATTTCGTTAAGAAAAGGACAGACGATAAATTTTAGTTTAGTCCTGTCAAATTAATCAGAGCTTGACGTAAATTGACGTAATTTTAGTAGGCAAGTTTTTAATCACGTCTAAACTTGTATGGAGTAGTGACAGGCCGAGACGTTGACATTTGGCTCTAGTTCCTGAAACAGAGACAGCATACTAACCCGGTACGCAGTGAGGTTAGTTCCCCTCTCTGTAGATCCGTAATATGTGCATGTGACGTTTTTGTTCATAGACTGAGTCCATCTCAAGCGCTGGATACAACTACCGGCAGTGGTCTCCACCACATGCCGCATGGCCCCTAAATTCCAAGCTCCTCGGTGGCCGGCCTCTCCCCTGCCGCCGTGTAGGAGTAGGTGATATCGGCGGGGCAAAATACTTGTCGCTCGAGCTTGACTCAACTATCGCGGCCGGTGTTGTCACAGCGCTCACAGCGGGGCTGGAGTGAGGCGGTGGCGGTGCGGAGCTGAGTAAGAAAGAGTCTGGAGGTGGTGAGCGTGCTCGTCAACATATTATTTTCGTACGTCCTGTTTTATCTGGGGTGACATGACAGGTGTCGCCTCTGATTCCGCAGTTTTTGATGATATTGTGGCGGCATCTACAGCGCCACATACAAAACTACGCATCACACTGACGTCACGCAAAATCCTGCATCGCGCAAGCAGAGTTTACCGCGCAACTAGCATATAAACAACATCCCGACATCAACCGTCGGGCAGTTGCCCGCCAGACACGACACCCGTCTGGTCGGAGGATCCTCCCTTTTCTATGAAGGATGAGTGAACTTTACACCCTGTTCCTCATGCCTCTATACTGGTGACCCCGAGTATGAACGTCAGTGCAGCCTTCGTGCAACTACATCAGCGTGACGTCATCATCATCACTTCCTCAAGCTCTCGAGCGGCGAGTCACATAGCCAGCCAGCACCCACGGCTTCAACGGGTATCCTGACCACCAGCATGCAGCGACCGCGCATACCTGGTCATCACCCTAAGCCTCATCAGCAACCTTGGCACAGCACACAGCACTTTCGGCCGGTCAACAAGCAGAGCTCTTCAACGCTCTCCTGGTCGACGCCAGCAGTCAGCCCTCAACCCGGCGCTGTAACCCGGCGCTGTACCACATCCGACTCACGAGCATAACGCAGCGCCACCCCGACTCACTGGGGCATCACCGCAGACAGTTCCGACCCACCGCGAACTATGCGTCAACCGGTTCCGACCCACTGGAACCCCACCTGGCACTGGCAAGCATCGCAAGATACACGACTCAGCCCACTATCGACCTCCGGTCTCCGGAGGGGAGTGATGTGGCGGCATCTACAGCGCCACATACAAAACTACGCATCACACTGACGTCACGCAAAATCCTGCATCGCGCAAGCAGAGTTTACCGCGCAACTAGCATATATACAACATCCCGACATCAACCGTCGGGCAGTTGCCCGCCAGACACGACACCCGTCTGGTCGGAGGATCCTCCCTTTTCTATGAAGGATGAGTGAACTTTACACCCTGTTCCTCATGCCTCTATAATATTCTTGGTGATTATTTTAGTTCCAGGCTTGATGTACATATTATGATAAAATAAAATAAAAACTTCGTCTAAAATGAATACAACTGAAATCAGTTTATTTTAAATGTATTATGTAAAATATTTCGAATAAATTGCATGCAGTATTGAAAAGTCTCTTTGGATCTATCAATCATTGTACAGTGCAGCAACACTATCTGGCCCAATGGCTTTAAAAATAAGTAAAGCAGTCACTTTGAAAATTGGCAAGATCTGTAACGTGATTCCTTGCAGCGAAAGCTCTGCAGGTACAGGGTGAGACATCTGTCAAAATCAAAATCAAATCAAAATCAAAGTCATTTATTCAAACTAGGCTGAGAATCAGCACTTTTCGAACGTCAAAATTACATAAGACAGTCCCCCAAAACGCCCACCCTTCACCACTTCCTAGTGCTTTAGCTGGGAAGAAGAAGTGGTCAACAAACTCCCCAGCAGCACAGCTGTCTGTTCAGTTAGAGGAAAAAAAAATGGATTCTATACAACAGTATACAAAACAATTTACATTACGGGCAACATAAAACATTAAATTATTAGCCATATGTCAGCTAGCACACCACTATACCAACAAAACAAAAAAAAAAAAAGAAAAGGAAAACACCGAAAACTATTAATTCTCAAGCAGAGATAAAAACGTAAACAGAACTTAATGCCTAAATAAAAGCCTCCAAGCATAAAAAGCGTGCCCGCTTACATATAGCTATAGCTGCAACAGTCACAAATGATGAACTAGGACCATCAAAGTAAAATAAATGAACAATTAATTACTAATAACAAAACAATGGTCAGCAAGACGACCAGTGTGATGCAATGGCAAGGTTGAAAGACCTGTAGGATTTCCACAAGACTTACACCAAGGAGCATGCAGCAGATATACACAAGCCGAAGTTTTGTGGGCATCCAGCAAGCAAAAAAGCTTACTCTCTTGGATGTTATAAGCTACAAAGAATAATCACTCAAAAGAGTTTAGTACGAGCGTAACAACCGCAAAGCAAAGCAAAATATTTTAGGAATTTGGTACTGAAACATTGAGCTCAAAGCCAAAAAAAGTATTATCATCTATTAAGAAAAACTGCTAGGTAAAAAGTTTCTATCAAAGACTTTATGAAAGAAATTAAAATTTAGAATAATAAATGTCAAACCGCCATGCACCTTGATCGTGTTTTGTTTGTGTCACAAGCTTTGAAGAAAAATTCTTATCCGCCATTCTTTGAAAGGAAAAAAACTTATGCAAGTAATTAGGTTCGCGTTGGCAATTTAATATTGCCGAAATATACTCGTGGGACAATAAATAGTGTTTAAATGAGACTGTTTGTGTATTTGTTCCTGACTTGCGCGTCAGTGTGGGGGTTCCCGGAGGGTAGGTCGCCGGAGAAGGACCCGGGTTTGCCGCAGCTAGCTCAACAGCTGGCTTTACAGGGCAAGAAGGACAACAGAGTGAGAGAAACTCCGCGAGACTGCAAGGGGAAGTGCGCCTCGAGTATAGCTCAGAAGGCAGCTGCTGAAGCAAAAGCAGCTCAGGCAGCACAAAACGCTGCAGGAGCTCAGGCAGCTCATATGGTTAGTTTTTTTTTGTATCATTTAACAGATTTTGAGAATATCTGCTGTTCATAGAAGACACTGGTGGGAGACCTACAACACTGCTTACAAAGATTCCATTTACCTTGGCAGACAGCGTCGAATTTTTTTTTCTGAAATCTGGTAATCTTGAACATCGAACGTTTTGTGCTACCACCTGTCAATTTTCTTTCTCCCTTGCCCACCACCTGTCAATTTTTTTTCTCTCTAATTTATTTGAGGTTGGCGCATTGTCGTTTCTCTTTCATTCAAATTTTCTCTCTATTGTCAAACTCAGCTCAAAGCATTTATTTCGAATAAACCGTAATTACAGGCACTTTTGAATTGTCAAGGGGTCGGTCAGTCAGAAAGATGAAGCTACCAAGGCGTAGTAGGTACCTACCTATGGAGAAGAACGGGCAAGAATTCCATGGACAATATTTTTATGGTCAAAATATTGGTTACATCATTCATGTTGAAATTATACATGTGACAATCATGCAAAACGTTGTATCCGTAATAAAAAGCAAAAAAAAAAACCCTGGCAGCTAAGAGATGACCAGTCCCTACTGACGGCGCTCGTTCACGAACATGGCGCATGGACGCATAACACCTTTCAGCTCAACCGTTTTGAAGGGAGCTTAATGATCCAACACACGCGAGTGAGCATGAGGTACTCCCAGCCGCTAGGTCATATTCAAGTCAATGAAAGATGTCCCCGTAAATGGTAGCTTTATAGTAGCAGAAATTGCATTCATACAATGCAAATATAGTTTTTAAAATATTCAGCAGCTCCAATAGTATTTTGAAATGCTAATCAATTAGTTTTTGCGCCCTTTTGGAGCAGGACCAGCGTTAAGCCAAGCATTTTTGTCAGCGATGTAATCCTTCAACTTATACTATACTTGAACTGCATAGTGTGTTTTATACAAGATTTAAATTTCGTTTCATTCAGTTGGAAGTATGTAGGGAGGTATTTTGTTGTAACATTTTAGACAGTACCCCATGAAAGATGAGTCTATTTTAGCCAGCCTGAAACCTGGTTGACCTTGTGGCGGCATCTACATCGCCACATGCGAACTAAGCAGCACACTGACGTCACGCAAAATCCTGCATCGCGCAAGCAGAGTTTACCGCGCAGCTAGCATATATACAACATCCCGACATCAACCGTCGGGCAGTTGCCCACCAGACACGACACCCGTCTGGTCGGAGGATCCTCCCTTTTCTATGGAGGATGAGTGAACTTTACACCCTGTTCCACATGCCTCTATACTGGTGATGGTCGCATGTGGCGATGTAGATGCCGCCACAACCTAATTAGCCTTATTTCTATTGATATAACTGTCTTTCACCTCTTTTACTAAAAAGGTGTAGATTTTTCCTTACGTACATGATGTTTTCATAAATATATATTGACAAGGTACCATCATGTTAATATCTTTAAACAGGTCCCATAGAGTCGCGCCTGCAAAGGCCATAATGGCTCTGATGGCTCTTTTCTTCAGAATAAAAATAGACTCGATGTCCGAGTCTATATCGAGTATATGAGTGGGTATTTTACTAAATACCGTACGACATAATACTATGAAAGTAACTAAAATGGACTAGGCTCGCGGTATCTACATCTGTAAATTGACGGATTTTTCTCACAGCATAAATGTCGCTGAACTTAGCCGTTCTGCGAGGGAAGTTAAATGAGGGACCCCATTGAAGCCTCGAGTCGAGATCATAGGAATGCAGTTTTATCGACGAATTCTAGTTTCTCTTGTTGTATTTCTCTAGGTAAAAACTCAACTAGCGGAGAAAGCACTACAAGCAGCTAAGGCGGCTGAAGCTGCACTCGCTGGCAAGCAAGCTGTTGTGGAACAACTCCAACAAGAAGTGAAGGAAGCTGAGGCAGTTGTCGCTGAGAACACCGCAGCAGTTCATCAACAACAAGGGACAGTCAACGCTGCTGTGCAAGCGGCACAGCAAGCCTCAGCTCAGGTGAGCTACTACGATTTCTAATTCAATATTTTCTATCTTTGAGATTCCTTCAACTTGCATCGTTCCAAATTCCATTCAACTTGAAGAAAAAAAAAACATGAAATGTTAAGTCACATTCTTATCTCATAAATATTGGTCTCTGCTGTGTATCTTCAACAATTCCTACCCGACCAGACGAAGAGGAATTCAAAGTTTTACGAAGTATTCAATATTTAATGGCGAATTCAAAACGGTTACTACCATAATCTAATGATTGTTTTAAATTCCAACGATAATTGGTAGTAATTGTTGAAGTGCCTGATTAGCTGCTTGAATACTTAGTAAAACTTTGCTTTCTCTTTTCCTCAAGGTCTAAACGGGGGCCAGACGACTTCAAGAAATTCCTTGTCACCTTTCCCAAGAATATATCTACATAATTGAAGCAAATACAGACATCATGTTGCTATGCATGTCATTGTCCACATTCATCCTTACTGCAGCAGTATTATCTTGTGTCCCAGTCTGTTTTAGAGCATGTTCAGGCAAAATATTTAATTGTTTGTGCACTGGCGGTAGTGATGGTGGTGGTGGTGGTGGACCACCTCCTTAATTATTTATTTTGACGCCACCACCTCGTGGTGGTGGCGTCAAAATAAAAAAATGAAGTCATTAGAATGGTGGATAAATGTGGTTAATCAAAATTTTCTGGCAATATACAGACTACGTGTACCTATAATCAAATATCTGGAAATAAACACACTGATATAATTATATTGACTGTGATATTGTGGTTTTCTTTATTTTTAGTTTCATTTGTTCGTATTTTTGTCTCCTAATATTGCGAAAACTATATATAATTTCCTTGAAAGGTTGGTCTCATTATAATACTACTCTTGACACAGATACTTGCAATCTTGTACTTCACCATATAAGTTTCTTCAGAAATAGTATCTTAACAAAACTCTCTTGCTCTCACACTTCACAGCATAAACTTATGGTACAAGCGACTCAACTGGCTGCACAACTTGAAAAGTCAGCACACTGCGTTTTAGAGAAGACTAAATTCGGATTACAAGAGAAATGCCATAATCTATCAGAAGCAAGATCAAGACTAGCACACTTGCAACACAAGCTGCAGTGCGCTTGCGCTGAATGTGCGGCGACTAAGCAAGCTGCACATTGCGCGTGCGAGGCGGCGCGGGCGGCTTGCGGCAATGCCAGGAGGAAGAAACATGTCTTGAACCAGATTGCTGGAGCGTCGAAGGACAGCAAGAGAGGACGATGATCGAGCAAGTAAGGAACGTACGATTAAGTGATTGTAACATAAGCTAGGAGTCGGGAATTCTGATAATGTGGCGGAGTAAAGAGAAAACAAGAGCGTTTGGTTCATCTTTGTGACATCTACGAAAGTGACGACTTCATAGTGTTGGAAAAGTCATTTCTGAGCGACTACCAATTCAATATAAAAGTATTCTCTATATAAAACTCCATAACTTCTTTAACCTGCACCTGTTTTTTCTGCACTAATAAGGAATTTCCGACAACTATCAGAAATACCGAATCTTCATATCTGTCGCTGAAGCTGGGATGGAAACGGAGATTGATACTGATTTCATCAATGATATCTTAAGAAACTCGTCTAAATGTACTAGCCGTCTGTTATAGCAGTTTACCAACTGTGTTAGCGTCTCATCTATACCTTTGAGCTTTTATGAAAATAACTTGTTTGGAACATTTTTCTTTAGATGGCTATTTTAGCAGACGCAGCACTTACTGGAGCTTCTTCATTGTTATTCTTGATAGCTTTTTTTTCAAAAGACTTGTGGCCAAATTAAATTTTTCATGCCCAAAATAATAGTTTACTCATAAAATTGTATTATTAGACACCGGTTTGTTTTCATTGTCTATGTACTTAGGTAAGTTGTTTTAATTGTTATTTTTAATAATCCTGAATTAAAATTTTGCCAAATCTATTATAGAATACGAAATATTTTTTAAGATGCCTACAGACTTCTAAAAATGAATTACAACGACATCTCTTGCGTTTCATTTTTATAGGAATGTAAATACTCTTAGCCCCCCGGTTTTACTTTCGAGAATGTGTGAATTACGATGGATTTATGATAATTTTGATTAGTTGCTATATTATACCTTAGTTTTATAATAATGTGTGTTTAAGACGCTTGACTTTTGATATAAATGGTTTCGTATAAGCTTCTGTTAAATATAGTAGTATAAAGAAATTTTTGTTTTATTTTAGACAGCAATTCGTCAGAAGTGAAGCCGAGAGGTCGAATGATAACACTGAACACACAGAAAGACTTTTTGTTTCACAGAAATCGACTTTTCCGATAATCACTTTACGACTACTATTATATCTGGTACACTATTGTTTTAAGATTTTGTCAAAGCATGGACAGGGAAAGACATACTCCAATGACATGAATTTCATATATTTTTGACAGTAAAGATCACAGACGTCTGCAGACGACGCGGAGGTAAGGGCGGGAGCTAGACAAAACACTGGATATTCTCGTGTAATATGTTTTAGGTGTGTACATTATTTGTGTGTGTCAGGATCGTGGGTGTATTCCTCAGAAATGGTCGAAATATATATAAAAAAAATTGTACCGAATTGTACCACTTGTTAAATAATTAGTACCTCGTGGGATCGCAAGTTATTGCAATAGTTACATTCATAGTTTCATTCTGACGTCAGCTTGGCGGGTGTATTTTTGTGTAGCCAAGATTACCGAGAAGTTAATCGGTACCTGTCTTAATATACCTTAAGCTGAGGCTCATCGGAATACGACAAATGAAAAAAATCATCAACAATCATTCCTTTATACAGGTTGTTACAATGTTTGTTTGACACAAATTGTAGAGGAAAGCGGGGATACTTGGCATCAGGTGGACTGACAGCTCGCTTCACCCCCTTGTTCGCTTTAGGACAGATTCGCTTTATGACAGAGTCGCTTTATGACAGAGTCGCTTTATGACAGAGTCGCTTTATGACAGAGTCGCTTTATGACAGAGTCGCTTTATGACAGAGTCGCTTTATGACAGAGTCGCTTTATGACAGAGTCGCTTTATGACAGAGTCGCTTTATGACAGAGTCGCTTTATGACAGATTCGCTTTATGGCAGATTCGCTTTATGGCAGTTTTGCTTTACGGCAGAAGTTGTAGTCATGTTGAAATGGTCTCGCATGTATTTTCCTTGTATGTAGGTATGTTGTCAACCATAGAAAGGTTTTCCTGTCAGTCATGTTATTGGCTACTAATAAGTCATTGTATATTTATTATATGACATTGTCATTACTACTAGGTAGGTACTACGATACTACGTTGTCACGGTGAGTTTTCTACAGAATGAGCCTGCAGGACTTGTTTACTCCGCCGGTCAGCACGTCGTTTAGTTGCTAAAAACAAATATAAAGATAAAAAAAAAATAAGGATTATTCACAAAAAAAAAAATCGTATGTGTTTTTAGCAACTAAACGACATGCCGACCGAACGGTACATTCCAGAAATCCCCACCGACAATGCCCACCGGTGGGTATTATTTTTTTTTTCAGGAATCCCTACTAGTTATATAAATTCAGCCTAGTGGGGATTTTTTGAAAAATAAGTAACAATCCCCACCAGGTGTTCAGATCAAATGGGCTAGGTTAGAACTGTGACCAACCACGCGCGAGCCGAGCGAGCAAAGCGAGCGGTGCCGCGGCAGCGGCCGGCGAGCGCTACTTCTAACGGTTAGGCTGTTAGCTACTTAAGCTAGTTGGCTGCGACATTAATATTGTAGAAACTTACTGGATTTGTGGGTAAAAATTGATATTAAAAGAGGTGTAGATATATTCGCAAATGTATTTTCTTAAAAAAAAAGTATTATGACTCTAGAATCACGTCACATACTAAATCATTTATGGCAATCATTCATGTCAATTTACATTTACCATGATCGAATAAACTGATCGAAATGGCCATAATTTTGTTCGGAGCACAACTGAACTCTTTTATCAAATTAGTCGTGTCGCAATAAAGAAAGTCAGTTTACTTTCTGCAGGTTAAAGAACGAAGGGTGCGATTGTTAACACATGGGTATTATCTTAAGCAATCGCAGCTTTCCTTCTATAAAGTCGTCATCATCATCATACTGCTGGATATTTAACGGCCACGCACTAAGTATACCTATTAGTACAATAAGCTAATCCGTATAGTTGTTGAATCCAAATAGATTCAAAGAATTGTATTAAAAAATAGTTAATTTAGAGATGGCATTCTAGGATGTCATTAAATAAAAATTGCAAATATCTGTCATGTCAGTTTGTCACTACTGCACTTCTTGTAATTTGCATTTTTCATATTTATTTTGTAGTTATTTTATACTTTCATATTTATTTCATACTAGCTGCGCTCCGCGGTTTTACCTACGTAAGTCTCAATCCCGTGGGAATATTGGGATAAAAAGTATCGTTTGTATGGTTATGTATACGATTAAAAGTCCTTTCACATCTGCGACTTGACTTAACCGGAAAACTACAAGCGCCATAGCTAGCAATCCTTTTTTATTCACGTAGTTAAAGTGAGCTGTCATAGCACCTGTTACTTAGAATCCCTATAGTCAAGTATCCCCGGTTTCCTCTACTGCTATAAGAGCTCATGACCAATATTTTTGCCTCATCTTTTTCTCATCGTGCTCTTTGTGTCAAAGCCTGTATAAAGGTTACCGTAAAACGGGGTGAATAGACACAGTTTTGAACTTTGAATTAATTTTTATATGTTTTGAATAGTCAAGAAAACATTATATTATGCTTACACTATGTCTCTTAGCTTTTTTAACAGTTTTCAGTCATATAAATTGATATTTATGCTTTAATTACAGCACAAAATGCAAAAATATATGTCGTTTCTATTGCACCCGCACATGGGTTCAATAGACACGAAATATGAGGTGAATAGAAAAAAATGCTAGGGTTGGCAAATTCCAAAGCTTAAGTTTCCAAAGACACCTATCTAAGTTGGTAACGTAAGTACCTATGTAAAGAAGGTATTTAAGTATTAAACGTTAGGTACCTAACCAAATGAAACATTTAAGTAAAAAATGAGATTTTTTTAATCATTTATTCTTATCAGATACGAGATCAATCAGTTGCATCGTTTATTAATTACACAAAAAACAAGTTATAATTCTAAGAAACAGTCTCATTATTAGGTAGGTACGTAGTTAACATTTAAAGTAATAAACTTTTTGAAAATCAACATTTAAGACTAGGTAATAACCAGTGATAGGAATAGGTCTTCGCGATAACCGATTTACTTTTACGGACAGTTTTAGATAGGTAGTGGCTAAGCGTCTGCCTATATCTGTGCTATTGTTAAAAAGTGTAACTGAGTTATAATAACTCAACTATCTAAAACTGTCCGTAAAAGTTAGTCGGTTATCAGTCAGATAAATTGATATAATTTATTAGATAAAAAGTTATATTATTCATCATCGCTGTCCATTAAATCTTTCAGAATATCATTATCGCTTTTGTAATACGATGTTCGCCGAGTTTGTAAACCGCTTGGACCAGGACGACTTATGTTATCAATTTTATCTTTTAAAATTTTAAGACGCGAATTTTTACTTATTTTTTTGCACTTATTCAAAGAAACTTTTTTCATCTTAGTAATATCTGATACCTTTTCATTCGATATAATTTTCAGTTTTCTTTTATTTTTTTCGGTTGCATTATTTTGTTTATAAGTCATTTCTACTCCGGTATCATTCTGCATCTCGTTTAGTTGTATGTCATTTATAGCAATCATTTGTTCTTCGGTATCATTCTGCATCTCGTTTAGTTGTATGTCATTTAGAGTAATCATTTCTTCTTCGGTATTATACTGCATCTCGTTTAGTTGTACGTCATTTATAGTAATCATTTCTTCTTCGGTATCATTCTGCATCTCGTTTATTTGTATGTCATTTAAAGCAATCCTTTCAATTCCGGTATTATTCTGCAACTCGTTTGTTTGTATGTTATTTATAACAATTTCATTTCCACATACTAACATGTCTTCAAATACAATAGGCATTCTTTCTATGGAATTGTTTGCTATAAAATCAAAGTCATTTATTGTGTTAAGTAATATTTTTTCAGTGTCTTGATCGTTTTTCTGTATATTTTCCTTTTCAGCAATATTCTGATCTTGTGTTTTAGTTTTTTTCCCTATACCTTTTCCCTTATATTTATTCTTTTCTTTGCCATCGTAAGTATTCGTTGTAGTATTTTCTTTGTTGTTTTGTGTTATTTTGGATGACAGTAGTCTTCTCTTTTTTGTTATCTGTTGGCTTTCCTCTTCTTCTGTTTCTATGTAGTCTTCACTCTCAGTACCAACGCTTCGTCCAGGTATTATTTCCAATTTCTTTTTCCTTTTTGGTTCGGTTATGTTCATGGTTCCATATCTCATCTCCTTTAGAAGATCTAGAACGGATTTTTCTATTATAGATTTATTTTCATTGTTTTGCACTTCAGGTAGTCTGCTTAAAACCTCTTCTTCATTAATCGGATATATTCCTGTTTTCTTGAATCCTGCCATTATATTAGTCTTACTGTTGTCACTAAGCTCTTTCATTAACTTACATAAAAGTTTTGGGAAACATCCCTTTGGAATCGTCGCTTGGTTTTTTCCGTCGGTTTTTTTCCATTTTAATACTACGTTTCGCCATGCTATCTTCATAGGTCTGAAGAAAGCCACATCGAGAGGCTGCGTCAGATGTGTGCTATTCGCCGGTAAAAAAACGAACGATATATTTTGCTCGTGGCACAGTTTTATTGTCTCCATAGATAAATGCGATGATAGGTTATCGCCTATTAGGACTTTATCTCCAACTTTATCTTTGAAATGAGGTATAATGATCGTCTTAATCCAATCTTCAAATATAGTTGCATCAAACCAACCGGATTGCGTGCGATTATATCTTGCTCCTGGTGGTCCGTTTCGAGTCCATGTATCATACAAATTCAGAGCCTTGTACACCACATACGGTGGCAGTAAAACGCCGTCGGCTGTAGCGGCTATCATCAATGAAGTTGAAGACTTTGAACTATTCATTACCCTCTCTGGATACTTCGATCCTCGTTTAGTTATGATTTTTTTGCGTCCTGGGTCGTCGGTCAAATTCGTTTCATCGTAGTTTATTATATTGCTCGGATTTATGCCTGTCAATGACTCTCCTAACTCCTTGAAATACTCTTTGATCGTATTTGGTGAAACTTCTGCCCTTTTTTTCTTAATGTTTTGACTGTATCTTTGGGAAATTTGGTTTTTATGACGTTTTAGAAAACCCGCGACGAAATCGGGTCCCGGTAAATTATTTTTAAATTTTAGCACTGTCCGGCCTACTTGGTCAAGATAAGCCTTAACAATATACCTCAAATCCAATGCATCTAAAGGGCATCCCCATTCCGCACATATATTAATATACTTTATCATCCACTCTTCAGTTTCGTTTGTTAAAATAGTTTGCCCTCCTTGTTTTTTCATAGTTTTGACACTGTGTCTATAAAGTACAGATTTATCGATATCATATTTCTCAGCTATCTCCTTTAAAGAGAACTTGCCATTCGCATATGCGGCAACAGCTTCATTTATAATGTTTTCATCGTACTTTCTATACGTTTTCCCCCTAGGATCAGGTTTGTATATACGCGGCATAATGAATTGTAAGTACTTATAACAAAAAAAAAAATATGTAGGCGATGAATATATTTAATATCCCACCCACCCACCTAACCACCCACCGACCCACCTAATTAGTAACACTGTAGGTACGTAAAATTGGAATATAATCATGATTTTGAAGTTTGAAATTTAATAATACCTACTATCTCGAACATTGACCTAGGTACATAATAATATGACAGGGACCTAGACCTAAATCTTTAAACAATGCTTTTAGATCATCAATATCGTCTTCAAATCATAAAACTCCAAACAATTCTAAAATTTTCTAACAAAAACAAAATTATTTCAATAGGTAGCAGCCCTAACACACATCTTTCTAATCACCCCTTACTCGTTTCTATTGAACCCTTTCACATGTCTATTGAACCCATAATACGTATCTATTCACCCCATACTACGTATCTATTCGCCCCTTCCCCGTGTCTATTAACCCCAATCAAAAATAAAAATGACTTGGTTTACAATTTTACAAATATTTCCAAATTTACCATCACAATTGCACTTACCTTTTATTAATCTAGGTCACAAGAAACCAACGAATATATTATCAAGTTGTGATAGCACAAAACACTTTCTTTCACATTGAAAACAGTAAAATAAATAGGACCTCGTTCAACCTACGTTCAAGGAGCTAACTTCAAGATCTTTTTTTATTATGTTGGCCAAACCTTACTTCAATTCAGTGTTGCTATTTCAAAAAAAAAAATACTACAGTTTAAAAAAAAAATACATTTCAGAACTTTTTTCTTCCAAAATGTTTGGCTATTTTCTGTAGAAAAACATTTTTGGTTTTGTGTCTATTCACCCCTGCGTTTTTATTGACCCCGTTTTACGGTAGCGTCAGAATGGCTGGTTGCCTATGGCAAGTGGCTCTGAAAGTATATTCAAGAATTGTTATCCAATTGCTTATATTTGCTACATTTATTCAATAATTACTACATATGATACATTCAGAGAAATATTAATATTTTTTTGACCAGCCATTCTGACGTCAGGATGTATGGTGGCCTCCGTGTTCAGCATGAAGGACGCAGAATTTCTAAAAGTTTTTTGTATCAATAATACATAAACTCACGCTTTCTTCCCATTGGGGTAGGCAGAAACTATAGAACGCCTCCTGCTACGCTCCTTACATACTCCTTTTGCTTCGTTTACGTTCATACATCTGGTCATACACGCACGCCGGTTGCGAGTACTACGCACCTGACCTTTTTGAAGAACATCATTGAGGACTATATTATGTCTTTCTGGGGCGTCCCCTTCCGGCAATTCCACTCACATCATATATATCAATAATTGCTTACTAATTGCTACTTTCACGAAGTGCTTTGTACTTAAACTAAGTAAAAAAATATAGCTTTTATTAAAATTTGTGCCTAATAATTTGGAAAGGCAACAGATTGATTTACTACAGCGTCTTGCTTGTTCAAATCTTGCAGGCGTTCACTTTGACTTAATTTAATGATGTTTGGGTGAGTACAGTCTGATTTTTAATTCGACGGAATTCTGACGGCTGTAATTTTTTGATACTTCTGATATGCTAAACCTTTTCTGTCTTGTCCTTTTTATAAGTTACTAGAATATTTGGCTATAAAATAACAAAAAATATGAAAACTATTATATGACAATATAAATAGTATTTTTATGTGCATTCAATGCACATTAACTAAAATATTAATTTTAAATGGCTAAATGGAAAAAGAGTAAAGAACATATTTTTAAATTTAAATACATATTTATATAGGTATCATTATCACTAATATCATCATCGCTGTATTATATAAGAATCACACACATTGTCCATCAGATCACTAAGAGAGTATATTTTATCCTCTTCTTTAGTAATTTGGTTTATGCATTCTTGCCATTTTTCAGCTGTGACATTGTTTATGCCTTCTAATATTAATTGTTTCACTTCCGCCATCAAGTTTTATTATTTATAGTCACATGTCCCTTTATTTCAGCCCATGTAAACTCTATGGGGTTTAGCTCGCAGTGGTATGTATGGGGACAGTCGGAGCACCTTGTGCGGCAACCATGTCGTCTACAATACATTGTTGATATTTATGTTTTTCTCATTTTACGGTTTCCAACTTTGCCTTCAGCATTGTTTCACTAAAATCTAAATTATTTGACATTGGTGCCGATTCCCTTGTTCACAAACTAAACTAAATTTTAGTTCATTGCATCTTTTTCTTTCTATTTCATTAAGAAAAGGACAGAAGATAAATTTTAGTTTAGTCCTGTCAAATTAATCACCGCTTGATGTAAATTAACGTAATATTAGTAGGCAAGTTTTCACTTGTAAGTCTAAACTTGTATGGAGTAGTGACAGGCGCTACGGACCCTAAGCCAAATAACAGGCAATAAACGTGCCACGGGCACGCGCAGGGTCGCCTCAGGTACCGGGTGGCCTAGGTATCCTACCAAGTGTTGGCGTTTGGCAGCCAGTAAAGATTGTTAGGTCCGACAATCTAAGCTACTAGTTATACTGGCTTAATTAGTTATGTGTGATAAACAAATAATGTACCTAACTTGCGTGTGACAATAATAATAATATATTATAGTGTCCCAAAATCGTTCGGTTTGTGAAGGCCCATTCTAATTTTAGACATTGTCATAAACGAGCTTCAAGTGCTCAGGTAGCCCGTAGTATCCAGCACACTGCAAAAAAAGGGTCGTGAGGATAGAATAAAGGCGAAAGTCAACAGTCGGTGAATTCCGAATAAGACGTTATTATTAGGTTGCGACATGCGAAGTCTACGCAATGTTTTCGTCTTACTGAGGATTCCAACTTGGCGATATTTGGATTATCGTAGACTCCATGGAAGTATGAACGCACTCTTCATTACGTGCCGATTTCTACCAGTCGAACTCCTACCGCAAACCGCGTCAAAAAACTTCATTCCAAAAAAAACCTGAAACGGATAGTATCGTGACGTCAGACGAAGACATTGAAAACAGCAACGTATAACACAGCATAGCAGTGACAGAAAAGCGTCGAAAAAGCAGTTAAAACGCGCCAAAAGATTCATTCATTCATCATTCATTCAAGATCCGGTGAATCCTGAGCCAACCGGGCGGCAATGGTATTAAAAGAATGACAACATAAAGCAAGACATGACTTACTTCGACAAGGAAACCAACTTTTGGATGGACACGGCTGAAGATAGAGACAAGATCAGGAAGGCTGCTAGCGAGAGTTACGAGAAATCAGAAACGGATAGTAGCGAGACCTCAGATGAAGACATTGGAAACAGCGACGTGCAACACAGCATAGCAGTTACACAGAAAAGAGTCGAGAAAGCAACTGGACCTGAGCCATCCTGGCGGCGACGTTGTTAAAAGATGCCCGCCCATAGTTAAATTACCCGTCTCTTCACTATTCCATTGCTTGCTCAAGGATGCATATCCGGTAGGCTCTAATAATCCTTCCTATCCTAAGGGCACGTCTTCCTGACCATTACAGCGCCCCCCGGTCTACTCTTTGATATGCAATGGTCTCTGTAGTCCCATGAAACATAAGGCTCCAGGGACTAGTGCGAATCCTTGGGTTCATTCGAGCAATCGAGTCTGGTTTAACCACGCTGGAATCGGTGCATTTCATTCATTCATTCATTCATTCACGAATAGTCTCATTCTAGATATAGACCACACAATACGTATTCTGCTCCTGCTATCTTTAAGAAGACGCGTGAAAAAATAATACGAAAAGAAAATACTAGGTGCACCCATATCTTTCAACTGAGCGAGCGCATCGCCACGTACCGCTTCCGACGACGCAACGTACGACGCGTCGTTCAGTGGCGACGTTGCCGTACTGTGCACTAGCAGGTCACGTCAACGCACCGCGCCGCGACGTCACACCGTTCCACGTTGACGACGTCGTGACGTGGTGATGTGGACAAGCCCTTAGTTTATAAAACGAACCTACCCTCAATAACACAATATTCACTAGTAAGTATCAGCTGGGTCAGTTAAACGTTGGAAACTATTCTAACTTGTTTCATAAGTACATCAAAAGCAAAATATTGCAATAGTGAAATTTAGTACTTACGTCTGTGGTTTGTGATTTACGTTTGGTGATAATGAAAAGATGAAAAAAAAATACTGTGCCACTAGATGCGCAAAAAATGCGTTCTTGCAATACAAAAAGTATTTTTCCAGTAAGTTCGATTTACCATCATCTACCGATCCATTGTTCAGTGAAATAAGTGCCCTTTTTACCCGACTGCCTCAGGAGGGTAATGTTTTTCGAGAGTATGTATGTATGTATATATGTATGTATGCACGCTCTGTAGCCTAAACGGCTTGATGGATTTTAACATGTGAGGTGTCTTTAGATTCGTCTTAATTGTGGGAGTGACATAGGCTATATAATATTTATAAATTGCATCTGCAAATACAAAAAAAAGGAGCGGAAGTTTTTTTTTAATTAATTGCAACAATATTGGTATCAAATAAAAGCTAGTAATGAGTATTTTTTAAATATATATATTAATAAAACTAAAAAGCTTGAAATAAAATAAATTATTTAAAAAACAAAAAAACCTGACTGCAAAAAACATAACTGAAAAGGGAAAAACAAGCATTATAATCTATATAATTTTGGTCTTGCAGTTTTTGGTTTCGGGTTTTTGTTTTTAAATAATTTATTTTATTTATCTACTTTCGAAAATTATTGCCTTTTTTTTCTTCGAGATTTTTTTTCCATCGAGATTATTATCATTATTATCGTTCATTTCTCATAAATCTATTAGGTAAATAAGTAGCGGTAGTTTCATGTGCAATTTTTTTTGTATTGATGGCGCTATTTCAAGGGTTGTCTGGTAAAATAAGCTATATCATTCAGTATCATCCTATGGAATGAAGAAAAGGGCGGGGAAGTAGTTTTTCCCTTTTCAGTTATGTTTTTTTGCAGTCGGGTTTTTGTTTTTTAAATAATTTATTTTATATAAAATAAAATTACTACACAAGCACTGTTCCTTTCTGTAAAGAATTTTTTAACTGATTCTTTGGTAACTCTGAAGATCTTGAGGTTTATCTTAACCAAGATGGTGCCCCTGCCCCCTGGCACCATTCCCATGAAAAAGTAACGCACCGTTCTTGAGAAAAACAAATTATTGTAACCTAACCTCAAAACACTTAGAAGTTGCTTAAAAAGCCGTAGTATGAGCCCCGCTACGCGAGCCTCAAAGGTTAAAAAAAAAAATCGTTTTCGCTTCTTATCTGATTTGAGGTTAGAAACATTTTTTATTAATTTTTCGAAAAATATGCATTACCTTTTAATAAGATTGGTAGCGTTATAATCGGGGACCCCACCCCTACCAACTTTAGCCCCTTTTACCCCTCAACTCTTGCCAAACGATACTAGATCCAACCCGAAATATCTGATGATCTCAAACATGTCACCGCTATTACATACCGCAACACAATGGTTAATAAAATTATGAATTCCGGTGATCCTGAGCCTGCTTATCTGCCAACAGTTGGTGGCCTACGTCAAATAAAACACGAAGAAAACAAGAGTTCGTATTATGACCAAAATCAAATACTTTCATTATGGCTAATGACACTAATATCACCATAAAGAGAAGCTATTAAGCTTATTATTTAATCAGTCATGTTTTAAACATGTCAACAGTAGAGTATATTTTTTTTATATTCAATGTTTATTACAATTTAAAGAATGCGAAAGTTATGAAAAAAACTAAAGATATTTTGGCAGATATAATTTGCAGTTATTATTATTATTTATACAGTTTGCTTAAATTTTAAAAATAGATAAAAATAACCCTTCTAGATGTGCTACAGCTAAAAATCGATTAAAGTCACTGAATCAATTCAATTCAATTCAATTCAATTCAATCAATGAGACTTCGGAAATTATGAATAATGATAAATTACTTGATACTCCCGAAGTTGGCCAAAAATCGATATTTGTAGATGTATTAGAATCTGAACATCCTATTAAATTAGAAGAAAAAAATACAGAAAGGCATTTCTATAAATGGTTTAATAACAAAATTGACGCAGAAGAATTACTGGTGATGGATACTGAGGGTATCGGTGAGCATGAGCACTTGTACTATTTTCCCGCTATTATTGGAACTTTATCGCGTTTACTGATCGTTTCCGTTATGGTCTAACATAATGAAAAATATTTATGAATCCAACATCACCACACCATCTTCCTCAAACGCAGAGGCCTATTTGAAAAAACATTAAAAGACTTTTATTACAAGTGACAAGTGAGCACAAAATCTCATAGAATGCGGACAGACGAATTCATACCCAATAGAATTCCTAAAAGGAGAAATAAAAGTTGCCTCTAATAAATTGGCTCACCAAGGAAAGGTCGAAGTTAATATTTCTAAAGACACAATGAAAAAGGATTCCGAAACGAGGACGAGTGACGATCTTTACATACCAAGACCCCTCCGTGCCGCGGAAAGCACGTTAAGCCGTTGGTCCCGGCTATCATTTGTAGATCTTTGACAGTCGTTACGGGTCGTCAGAAGCTGGAAAGTCTGACAACCAGTCTTGCCAAGGGGTATCGTGTTACCCAGTAAGTGGAGGTCAGATAGGCCGTCGCCCCATGTAAAATACTGGTATTCAGCTGTATCCAGTAAGACTGGAAGCCGATCCCGACATAGTTGGGAAAAAGGCTAGGCAGATGATAAACAAAAACAAAAAAATTCTGTGCAATGTTCTCTTTCGTATAGTAGGACGAAAGAGAACATTGCACAGAATTAGAATGCCTGATCAATAATGTTCAGCGGAAAATATCTGGGGGGTAACCTTCACCTCTTATAGCAGTATTATTTCAATATTACTTCAGCGTGAGAAAGAGATGGAGCTATAAGCCCTGTGTAGCTCCATCACTTTCCCACTGTAAAGTAATATTATAATAATACTGCTATAAGAGGTGATGGTTACCCCCCTGTTGTACATATAGACGTTAATAAAACTGTTAACGAGTTACAAGAAGCCGTAAATAAAGAAGAAATGAAGAAATTAATGGTGAAAAAAAATTAAATAAAAAAATTGAAAATTAAAAATTGAATTAAAGCCGTAAATGAATGGTGAAGAAATTACACAATGCCGTCGGCATAACTGTCATAGTTAAATCTTTTACTTTAGCATTGCGAGACCTTATTGCATTTGAATTTTACCTATTCATCTGTTATTGCATAACACTGAATTTCGTTTAATTTATTAATAATATTAATAAATATTATACATATATTTTTAATAAATAATATAATTTATTCATCCATCACTTGGACCAAATTCGTCATTATAAAGCTCACAGCAGGCGAAAACAGTGGACTTGTTACGACGATCAATCTACAAAGATAACAAAGAGCAAAAATAAGCTGATCCCCCATTGTATTTTATATGCTAATAAATTTATAAAATATATTGGTTTTATGTACACCTAGAAATAATATTAAATAAAGATTTAATGATGTACTACGGTTTATTCCTACAAAAGCATAAATAAAAAGACAAGATATTAGGTTGTCTTTTAGTTTGTAATTTCAAATAACTAAATTCGATTCCGTGTGGGATGGGTGACCCATAGTTGAGAAAAAAGTGTAAACAAATTACAACTTTCAGAATTACGTCGAACCTTTTGAACGCCAATGTCGGCTATAGCCGACATGAGCAAGCGTGCCCTGTGCGCCAACGACGGCTATACTCGACAAAAAACAGGTCGCAGAAAAATACAAAATAAACCTATTAAATCATTACTTTTATGTATTTTATTGATACACCTTGAAAGCTGAATGTCTAAACATTATTTAGTTGCATACAGTAAACAAAAATGCATATTCCTCATTTAAATATTTGATGATAAAAAGTAAAATAATTTATGGTTAAAAAAGTAAGTCCCATGACGCCAATGTCGTGCAGAGCCGACTGCTAGTGATGTAGTATCATGTTGACGTATATTATATTCTTAAATTAATTTAGGTAACTTAAGGTATTGTAATATTTGTCATTACAGTTTTTATTGTTCTAACAAAATATAAACGATTGTAAGCACTGAGAAAAAAGTAGTTTTACTATATTAAAAACTGAAACATAGTTGCGTAAATACATTTTCGATATTCCCTTATCGCCAATCATGCGCATCCCTAGCAAGCTCTCGATAAGCAGTCCCCTCTGCGCCATTGTCGGCAGAAGTCGACTGACTCGTGACGTCGTAAGCGTATAAAGTGAATTTTAGTGCGGGAAATATGGAACAACAAGAAGTATTTACCACTGAACAATTATTACGTATCTTGGAAGGTACTGAAGACGATGAGTTTTCTGAAACTTTAGATGAAGATGATTTAGAGGTAAGTTAATTTTAATTTAAAGTTATGTTTTGCTTTACATGTAAGTATGTACATACTTAATTGGTTATTATATTCTAAAGAGTGCTCTCTTATTTCGCCTACTCGCTTACATTTTGTAAGGGTACCTATATAATCATATTCAACTGAGCTTGAGAAAAAATATGTGATTTTAATGTTGATCTGTGATATTTAAAATTATCTATATACAATTGTTGATTATTATAAGAATATTATTATTTTTCTGTGTCATTTTATCGTTACAAGACTGACTATTGAGTACCTATGATAATTAATATAACTGACATTTGTATGTTTTGAATTTTTATAGATTTTTACGAGATTTAGGACTAATTTAAAAAATGGTTTAGTAAATTTTATTTTCAGTATTTCATTTTAAGAGATATTTCTATTATTGCAACACTATTACACTATACCTAATTATGTACTATTGTTGATATTTTATAAGTATTTTTAGTGAGTTTTGTAGTTTTTGAACACTGATCAGTGAGCATTTATAATTGTTGATTGTTGATCCTTTAATGTTTAATTAGGTTAGATACGAGAAACTAAATAATGTATCTATTTTAAGAATATAAATATCGTTATACTTAAAAATCGTTACGTATATACTACGCAATTTCATACGAAAATTTTGATTTATTTTATACATATAATTAATCTGATTAGTGAGAATATTAGAAAGTTCCTGTTATAAAAATTGTTGCTATGTAATAATATCACGTGATAATATTATTCATAAGTGACATGTAAGTAATATGATCTCAAAGTAATTATTAATAATATAACTCAATAATTAAACTAAGTGATTGGTAAATAAATAGTTTTATTTGCATTCAATCCATTAACAACCCAAATTGTTGCAATAAGTGTAAATTTCAAGAATAATAAAAACAAACTACTGTGGCCTTTGAATTTAATTAGATACTAACATCGATAAACTGTATGACACTATGGTACAACTCTAATGTACATGCAACGATGTCTTATAAAAGACTCGTCGACGGCGCCAATGTCGGCTATTCCCGACAGTGAGGTACTATTGGCAAAACTTAAGCATGCTCACTTTAGAAAATATTTCTGCGGCAAGCGCAGCTAGTGACAAACCACACCCCTTCCTGGTTTCGTCCAATTAGAGACAATATGAATTTGTGTGAGTATAGGGCGTGTAACAAAAAATATAAATATGTGTGGTATGTTGGTTACTCACTGCACGAGCCGGTATTATTCGCGCGAGCCGAGGGCGAGCGAGCGCGATAAGGGAGTCGAGTGTGTGCGCGTTTCATACGACGGTTTTCAACTTGAGAGGAAAAAAAGAGACTGGTATTGTTATTAGTTTCGTACGCCGCTAGGTATTTCTCTCTAGATTTTGCAGGCAACAGGCTGTCACTAGCGTTTCGTGCCTAGATTAGTATTTCCGGGGGGTTAAATCTACGCGTTGCTCTTCGCTCTTCTTTCCTAATTGAAGTCAACATTTTTGATAATAATTAACCACACAATGAAAACGTTAACAAGTATTTCTGGAAAATACCGCGCTTGTTTTGTTTATCCCGCGCGCCGCAGGTGTAAATAAAGGCGCTGGAAAAACCGCTAAACAGCCTATATAAAAAATATAATAAACAAAATAATGTTTTGAATAAGCAAATTAAGGTTAATATGTAGTGAAAAATATATAATTTTATGAAATGATGATAATTTTGATGATTGATTTATCTGATGTAACGAATTTTTTTTTCTCAAAAATATTCATTGTTTATGGACAAAAACTGCGTATATTGAAAAAAGAAATGTAAAGTAAAAATACTTCTATATAATAAGCTGAATTTCTGAGTCACTTTACAAGCAAGTGTGTTGAAGAAATATTTCGTAATTTTTTGCGACCGTATTTTATGGCCGTTCTATAAAGCCGATCTATTGTTTAACCAGATGTTCTGACGTTCCCACTGAATAACAATGGTGCTTAGATAATGAACTTATTTTTATTGCAGTTGCAAAAGTTGCGACAGCAATAATAAAAAAAATCTGATAACATTGTATAAACTGCGCCAAGTAATGGTTCAAATACTACTGTAAGTAATTTTGCTATTTTAATCAAAACAGCAATAAAAGAAAGAGATAGCAAATGACAATTTCTAACAAAACTACGTAACTTGCTTCGTTTTAGGGTTCCGTAGTCAACAAGGAACTCTTATAGTTTCGCCATGACCGTCTGTCTGTCTGTCTGTAGCTCACAGACTCTTACTAAAAAGCTGTAATTTGGCAAAGTGGTAAACAAAAATGCTAAATAAAGTTTTTTTAGGGTACGCGTATAGCAATACCAATAATACATTTTCTAAACCAAACGGAAGATATTAGTACGAAATTACTTCTTGTCAACAATAACAATTCATAAAGCGCTCTCGCTGGCCGTGCCCATTAAAAAAATGTCTTACAAACAAGTGAGCATAGCACGCGCCTAGTGTGACTGTCACACACACTATACATAATTACATTAATACAAACACGGCTAAAATACGCTTCATGCATCCCATTGGCCAAAACGCTTGCATCGGGCGATCGAGTCGTGAGCCGTGCTATACGATTATCGCCTTAGAGGTGAGCATGCGGAAGATTGGCCGATAGTACATCAGTACTGAGAATAGTGCTGTACCTAGAGTTATTTTCATTTTAACTGTTGTGTGTCTTAATCATTGTTTTTATGTTATTAACAACTTCGGAACTACTTGAGTGGAACGTTGTAAAATATTTAATATTGGAATGTTCTTTTTAACATATTAATGATCGACCATTTATCTGGCAAGTATTGATAAAAAAAATAATAATAATGGGTATCGATATAATGTTGAAATCCCTATTTTTTTGTAGGTATTTAATTAAGATTTTCGGGCTTGGCGTACAGGGCATAGGAATACCGATATGGCGTGGCGGTGAAAAGGTTAAAAATCAGACTGAACTTACCAAACATCAACAAATTAAGTCGAAAAGAACGCCTGCAAGATTTGAACAAGCAAGCCGCTGTAATAAAACAATCTGTTGCCTTTCCAAATTATTAGGAACTAGTTCGTACAAATTTTAATAAAAGCTATATTTTTTTACTTAGTATAAGTACAAAGCTCAAACTTAAATTCGTGAAATTAGCAATTAGTAAGCAATTATTCATACAACAAACTTTTAGAAATTCTGCGTCCTTCATGCTGAACACGGAGGCCACCATCCATCCTGACGTCAGAATGTCTGGTCAAAAAATTTTCTCTGAATGTATCATATGTAGACAATTATTGAAGAAATGTAGCAAATATAATCAATTGGATAACAATTCTTGAATATACTTTCAGAGCTGCTTGCCTTAGCCAACCAGTCATTCTGCCGCTAACGTTTAAAGGAATGGTTGTTGATGAACTTTTCCATTCCGATTTTTTTCCGTTCGTATTCCGATGAAATTTCACTGACTTAAGGTATATTTACTTTGACTTTAGAGAGGTACCAATTAGGTACTAAATATCCATGTTTTATATCTAACTTCTCAGTAATCGCCAAGCTGACGTCAGAATTGCGGGTGTATGAAACTATTGCAATAACTTGCGATCCCACGAGGAACTAATTGTTATTTAACAGTGGTGCAATTTGGTACTAATTAGGAACTAATTTTTTAAGATATATTTCGACCAATTCTGAGGAATACACCCACGATCCTGACACACACCCTTATTTATGCACGGTGATGTCTGCGGATTATTGTTATGTACCTATTTATGTACAATTAATTAAACCTGACTTGTTTTCCGTACGGTTTTCGGGTGACCACTGACAATTAGCGTTATGCAGTGGGTCCCCCATAGCACAGCATCATGGTGAGTGGAAGCCTTGTTGTCACAGTCATGACGTGCCAGTAGCTGCCGATATATAGACCTATTTTGTTTTATTTTTCTGTTTTTTTATTCATTTATTAAAACTTACTGTAATAAAATACTGTACAACGGAGGACTTAATGAGGCAGAGGCATTTTCTACCAGTCAACCTTAGGGTGATGCGGAGAAGAAACATGGCAGGTGCAACATATGGGATGATATCACGAAAATAAGTATACAATACAAGAATAGATACGTAGATACTTATACCTATACATATAAACATAATATACTTTGTTAAGAGAAATAACGACCGGTTGTGGGGAAATAACGACCAGTAGAGGAGAAAACGAATCCAGCAAATCAGCGCTGGGACGTTTCTGCCAACTTCTTACGTATGTTTGTATTACTCGAGTTATTATCTAATATTAACTAATGTAATTGACCTTGGCCGTTTAATGTTAAATTTAAATAAATTAATTAATGTCAGTTGACGACATCATTTGTTTACTCATAGAAACTAAGGGCCGATTCACACCGGGCGGAACGGCTGAAGCTGGCAGCGGCCGGAAGCGGCTGGCAGCGACGCGACGCGGGCAGCACCACTGACAAGACGCGCATGGCCACAAGGCTACTCGCGGCGCCGCGACCAGCCTCGCATTACCGCGGTCGGCCGCACGACATTTTCGAGCTTTTCAAGCGATACTGTTCTTTTAATTAATGTGCTTTCCCAGTGTGTATTGGCCCTAAGGATGACGGCTGAATATGCGCTCAGCGGTCTTTGTACGTGAGAACAGTGGTAACGGCCGCGACTTACGAGTTGTAGGTCATAGGTTCGAACCCGGACAGGCGCTTTACTTTGTGTAAATTATTTCATCACCACTGCTCTCAAAACGGTGAAGGAAAACATCGTGAGGAAACCGGCATGTCCTAGAACCAAAAATTCGAAGACATGTGACATCTACCAACCCGCACTGGGCCCGCGTGGTGGATTACGGCCCACTCCCTCTCACAGAGAGGAGGCCAGTGTCCCAGCAGTAGGAACATTATAGGCTGATTATGTATATGTATAGTCTTTGTTCGGGCACGAATATTATTAGTAATGGCGTCTTTTGTCAGTTGTCTGTCTTACTTGCCTGTCTCTTGTCGCCGGCGCGGTGATTCCGTGATCTGTGGTTAACAGTGTTAAATAAAACGCTCTCTTTCATTTAAACTTATAATTTAATTAAATATAATTTATATCGTAACAGAAATTACCACATAAATAACTATTCTCCTAATCTTCTTTCTTATCTACAAAACTTATCGTAACTAGAAGACGGAACTTAGGTAATACGGTGGAATATAAGTTATGATCTAGCTGGTTGTACACAAAATACAAGAGACGATACGACTCTGGGCTACTAAGGCCGAGATCTGTAGGGCAAACTGACGACTTTACTCAAGCTAAGTATAGTAGCGCTTCATATGAAAATGGACCTTCAAGCGTTTCATACGAATATGAACTAACTTATATAGATAATGATAATTTAGCTTTATACAGACAAGGTTAATTTTCGTATGAAATGCTATTAAAAATAACATAACATCACGCTCGTAATCCCCGCAGGGTTAGACAGAGGTGTACCTATAATACAATCACGCTAGTTATCGTTTGGTCCCATGTAATAGGGGGCGACCCTATTGTCATCAACCGGGCATAAATCCAGACTCCGGGCTGCTACTGAGAAATTCCTGGTAGGAAAACCCAATAACACTTTGCCTGACCTGGGAATCGAACCTCAGACTTCGACCTCGACTGTAAAGGTATCCCAAGAAAATTATGCGGTTCGGTTATTATCGTCTATCTCCGGATATACGAACGCGTGATGATAAGATCTAATATCTAGAGCAACAATAATTTCCATTGTTATAAGTACTCCCTTGTTTTGTTCTATTACCATGTGGCGGCATCTACATTGCCACATGCGTACTACGCAACCGACTGACGTCACACAAAATCCTGCATCGCGCAAGCAGAGTTTACCGCACAACTAGCATATATATGTACAACATCCCGACATCAACCGTCGGGCAGTTGCCCACCAGACACGACACCCATCTGGTCGGAGGATCCTCCCTTTTCTATGGAGGATGAGTGAACTTTACAGCCTGTTCCTCCGTAACCATAATGACAAAATTATAGATTGACAACTCTATGCAATTTCAAGAAACTTTAATAAAAATTGAGTCACCGATGACTTCAGATAAATGAAAGGTGCACAAATCGCGGTTGTACAAAACTTAGAAGCTTTGCCTTTGTGGGGTTACCTTGTAGAGCGTCAGTCGTGCTAACTCAGAAACACGAAGTTTACCAAAACGAACATCTTTTCTGGTTTCCCTATACTTGATTCGAGTAAAGTCAAAGTTCGCTCTATAGATTTCAGCCTAAGAAGAATGGACCACCTTATTTGTGTTTTTTTTTAATTTAATAATACGTCAATGATTTCATTGTAGTCTTCTCATTCGGTTAAAATATCGTATTATATATTGAACAGTTCAAAAGTTTCATCGATTTTTTTTTTAATGTAAAATACCGCAGCAACTTCCTATCCAGTGGTTTCGAAGCCTCATCCGAAAACACAGATAGACGCGGCCGCGCGAATTTATAATTGTAAAGGACCTAGCGTACTACGCGGCTTTGACCACGACTTGTCGTACGACCGATCGCAGTCTCGGACAAAATTAGTCGGATGACCGGACGACCAAAATTTCTTCTTGGTCGAAGGTTTTACCTTTAATTTATTCAAATTAATGTATTCTTAAGGTTGATCCGCGATGGTAACCCGCAAAATAAAATAACCTTAAGTTTTTTGCAGTTTGCAGGTTATTATCAGGTTGTATCTTGATAAAAATTTGATTCGCGACCATAACAAATATGTATTTATAGAATTGTAATCATTAGAATCATTCATACATCTTTTTTAGTTAGATTTGTTTTTGTTCTAATCTCTTATGAGTATCCACTCCAGACGTGGATATATACGAGGGTGGATAGATTTACATATTAATGTTATTTAAAACGAGGAACTTTAATTTATTTTTGTGGTTTTTATAAATAAATTAATAATTTATGAAGTGTATGAGTATATTATTTTACTGTTGTATTGTTGATGATGTCTGTACTTGGGGCAAAAAGTCGGAAGAACAAACAGAAGTGAATTCCGACTATCTCATTTCCAAGACTGTTTTAGGGTGGATGAACGGAATAACCCGTTTTGTAGTAATAAAGATTTTATTATTTTATTATTATTCTGCGGCCAAGCGGCTAAGGGCACATTTTTCAATCGTCAGATTCTTCTCTTTCCAGAAAAGTTTTATTTGAAATATAACCGTTTGACCAATTTTTATTTTTTATGCAGCAGATAAGTTATTTGAAGATTGAAATTGAGACCCCTTGGGCTGTTTTTACATCGTCAGATATCTTTTAACCAAGGAATATTTTAAGTTCGATAGAATTTTAATGTAATTTTCGTTCTGTATTTAGTTTGTCAATTTTGTTTTGTCAGTATTGCGTATGATAAAAATGTCCAAATTTCAAATTATTCCTCGGATGAGGATATCTGACGTTGGAAATGATTTTTTGGTATACAGTTTAACCCCTACACTCGTTGACAACTATAAACGTCGGTGCACTAACCATTATCATCTAATTTATTAATTAATTATTTATTTAAGTGTACATTCGTAAAATCGGCCACCTGTCAAAATTTGCAAAACCCTACAAAACCCCTTCATGAAAATAAAATAATCGTCACTAACTTTTGCTGAAGGAGAGTGACCAAAAACATCCGAAATGTAAAGCCAAAGAACTTGATCGTTAAGATTTACTATCATTATAAAGTTGACCGTAAAATCAAATCGATTCCATCAATCATTGTAGTATTATAAAATGGCTATAACTCGAATGAATGACAAAGTGTCTCAATCTGCTCGACAATCAAGTTTCCTGACTTTACAGCCTTCCTGATCATCAAAACGCATTCCGTATCAAAACGCCCTTAAAGCAATTGTCCTAATAGCAAAACGACCTATACTTAAAACGATACTATAGCAAAATGTCCTATTAGCAAATCGTCTTATTTGTAAAGTACAGTAATGTTGAAAAACCACTCGGAATTTATCATTATGGATTAGTACGGCATATATTTGAAAGGTACCGTTAAAGCTAAAAATAAAGAAGAATATTCAAAATATTATTTCTTAAGAGTGCTAAAGCACTGGACACTTTTGAAATAATATTTAGGCTCTTAATTTTATTGCATGTCAATTTCAATAAATTATAATGTTGTAAGTATTGGTACCGAATTAGTGAATTGTAGTCACAAATCATTTTTAATCATTTGAAGTTCGATTCTGATCGTTTTTAATGGAACTACTGTTTTAGAAAAGTTGTCTTTCATTTTCAAAAATGTTATGTTTTAGCCAAATATTTAATTGATACAAACTTACTGACTTTTTAATGAACAGCTAAACAAAAACTATTTGTGCTTCTATAATGTTGTATGCTTTTTTTAATAACACAACATCACAACACACCTCTAATCCCAATAGGCTGACGTGTAATAGTATTTTTATTATATATAATAGTAAAAATTTTTGCAATACTAATCGAACAAAAATGGCAGGATACGACGTGCATTCTAAGAACCTATAAGTTTTTTTCTCTTTTTGAAAAGGAGTTGCATAATGAAATTTTGTACAACATTGTAACACTCGTTTGGATGATATTATGGTTATTATGACGCTGGTTGTTTTAATGTTGGCAATAAGCTAACTGTTTCAGAAACTTTTATAGACGCTTTATAGCATGGGTGTAGATAAACAATCTTATATTACTCGTATATGTTAGTTTACCACCATTTCTGTGATTTTGTTTTTAGGTCCATTTTGCTCATAGGACCGTTTGTTCCCACTTGTTCTGCTAAACAGGTTTATGGTAGCCCAATAATAGGACATATTGCTAAAGTGTCGTTTCGATTATAGGTCGTTTTGCTATTAGAACTATTTGCTTAAGGACGTTTTGATACGTAGAGTTCCTGACGACACGTCGATCTATTGGTCGTATTCTAGATCTTAAGACTCATGTTATGGTCATCCGAAAAGCAAACGATTGTTGACGGATCATTACGAGCTGGGGCCCAATAATCATTAATTTGCTTTATTAATCCGTCAACAATCGTATTTTTAATTTTCTCACGTAATAATATCACACGTTTTTTTCTCTTCCTACACATCGCAAATATGACCATCCTCCGTTTTCTATGCCTAAGTAAAAAAACAGAACGCGTCTCTTAATACTATTTGTCTACTATACTGAATGCATCGTTTAGGTTCTGTGGACTGAAAGCCATATTACTGTGCTTGTAATTCGAGTAAGGTGAGTTATTCGCTGATAGCGCGTTATCAGTATCTACGTAGCCTTGGAGGGCAGGGAATTTATCCTCGTCTTCATCATCCTCATACATCAGCGAATTTTGACGAAGTTTTGGCACATATCTGGCTGGAGGCTCCGCATATTGTCCACCCACGATTATCTCGTCATCAAATGCATTTTGTTTATTTGGCTTCCACGGCCTGTTCACAGTTTTAGAGTCCGTGAAATAGAACGGCCTCTTTCTTTTGTTGAAAAAATTGTTGTCCTGCAACTTCTGTTCGCCTGTTACAACTGAGTCCAAAGACTCTATGTGGAGAGGAGTTGGTGTCACGAAATTGGAATATGATGGCTCTTTCTTTGTGAAAGCGTAACTGGTATCAGAGCTGTCATACTTCTGGTTCCATTGATCTTCCTGATTCTTGTAGTCATGGATGTCGTCATGTGGTGACGAATCTTGGAAACTATGGGGTGTTGGGAAAATGTCTTTGATACTTGGTTTCAGAGGTGCACCGTAAGAGTCAACGGGTGGCTCGCCATAACTTTGTGTGTGGGTCTGGTGTTCAAACAAATGTGCCGGTGGCTCACCAAAGCCCGATTTATCAGGCGCAAAAAAGGAGTAATGAGGCAGTTTCACAATATGTCCAAAACCTGGTCTGCCGTTAGCTCTATACTTAGGAACACCGTATTTTGGTTTATTTTTTGATACTCGCTTTTTGGTTGAATAAGTGTTATGTTTAGGCTTGGGTGATCTATATTTCGGAGATGTAATTTTCGGCTTTCCTGTGCGGCGGCCATTCTTTCCAGGTTTTCTAGACCCTTTATGTGGCCTGTTTTTTGGCCTTGGTGGCCGTGGTCCATATTTTGACTGTAACGTATATGTATTTGGGGTTCCATATCTTGACATCGATATTCTCCTATATATAACTTTAGGTTTTTGGAATATTTTATCCATCTCGTTACCACTGAAGTCCATTATTAGAGTTGCTTCTCTTTTCCTTATTCTTCTGCCATCTTGTGGTTCTTCTACTTCTTTATTTTGTTCTTCTGCTCTGGCGCATGATGCTGTGACTGTTATCTGAAAATGAAATAACGTGGATTTAAGTATTGAACGAAGGTTTCCATATTACTTAATTCTAAGGGCCCGTTCACATTACGTACCACAACCGCAGCGACAAAATGCGGGCAAGCGGGGGTTATGTGTGTATAGTGTCGATGCAACTTTTTTGCAGTTGCGTTGTGGTTGGGTTGTCGCTAGAAGTTGCGATGTGGTTACATTGTGGCAAGTGTTTGTAGACAGACAGATTGTTGTGTTTGCGATGTAGCCGGCCGTTAGTGCGCGATCTCGCTGATAGTTGCGTTGTGGCCTTGATGTGGTCTGTATCGCTCACACGGTTGATTTTGGCGGTCAAAATGTGGTCCGTGTCAATAAAATAATATTGTCATACATATTAGAGCCCATCCACGAGTTGTCGTTGTGCGTTCACACATATTTGTCCATGCACACCAAAAATAAACAACAACTAATACTATTTTTAGGCTATAAACAATTGTTCCGTACGAATCAAATCTCAGAGCAAAAGCTGATCTGCCCGCAGCGACGCATCTATCTCTAAGTGCAATAATTATTTTTTTGCATCTTCTATTAAGACAGTCAGACATTTAAAACGTCTACTAAGCAGTCGTATATCAATGTTTTTATCTTAATGTTTGCTACATTATTGCAACCAGCCCCAGTATGGTGGTAGAATGCTAGTCTTCACGTGACGGTAATGATTTAAGAAAGTATGCGTTGCGCTCGTACATGTTGATCTCTCGTTACGGTGATAAGATCTTATCAAGTTTGACATTTGTTACTCTGCGTAATTTTGGGTAAGGATTAACTGATCAAGTTTGACATTAGTTACTCTGCGTAATTATGGGTAAGGATTAACTGATCAAGTTTGACATTAGTTACTCTGCGTAATTATCGGTAAGGATTAACTGATCAAGTTTGACATTAGTTACTCTGCGTAATTATGGGTAAGAATTAACTGATCAAGTTTGACATTAGTTACTCTGCGTAATTATGGGTAAGGTTAACTGATCAAGTTTGACATTAGTTACTCTGCGTAATTATGGGTAAGGATTAACTGATCAAGTTTGAAATTAGTTATGGGTATTTTTGAGGGGCTCCGTACACAAAGGGTGCCCACGGGAACTTACTGGCTTATCTTTTTGTCACTTCGGTCTATCTTTTTGTCAGACATCTTTAGAACCGAAAAGCTAGCGAGTTGAAATTCTGACTGCTTCCATGGCATATTTTAAAATAAATAGCCTACTCATCACTTCAATTCATCACTCTATTAACGTTGTAACTATGTGGAAAAGTCGTGGGATGCCCTGCATATTGTAATCTTTTTTTTATAAAGATTGTAATTTAAAATTTGTCATTTAAATATTCATTTTAATATTATTAATATTACAATATCATTTAGATTTCTCAGCTTAGAGCTTGGTAAGTTTAAGCTATTTTTATGGCGTAATGTATATTATATCTAGTCATATAGATATATATACTTTCTCTTGTCGTGTACGTTTCGGAAGGGGCAACTAGAACCAGTTCTATTTTTATGTAAATCTGTATTTTGACGTCCAGAGTCCAAGTTTGACTCTTTAATTTAGTATGGGAGCCGAGTAGAATCGTCTTACCCTTCGTCACTTGTAACCAATACTACCCACTATTGCACCTGGCAATATTTTCTAAGCCTTTCTCACAATTCAAAACTAAACCACGTATTACATAAAAATTACCATACAAACGATGTTCCATCCTATTGTCAGTCACATATTGTCAGTAGGCAGTTCTTTCTATGCTAATTTTAATCCCTAGGGTCAAGTACTACCGCATACAAATAGGTATACATGAAAGTATGAAGAACAGATGCGCCCGCGTCACTTTCTAGTGCGTGCTCAGATAATGTGCCGATAAATCTACTCCTGCGCCGTTTGCGAATAACGATAGAATGTGGGCAGACAGCTCTTTTTTTGCTATAAACGGTTTAACAGATGGGTGGAAAAGTAAAATGGTTTAACTGCTTGTCATCACGTGCGTATCATGAGAATTGACGCCTCCCACCTTGTGAGGTGTATACGACTGAAGACCTATAAATAAGATAAGACCTATTTATAAGTCTTCAGTCTTCTATACAAGGCAAATATCATTTTGTGTCTTCTTTTGTGTTTTGTGTCTTGTAACTGTATTTTAGACACAATTTAGACAGTTTAGAATCAGAGTGTGAGTTGGGTTACAAATTATTTGCAACTCTGTGCTCTATATCCTCGAATCCAATATCAAGTTCTGTAACCCAGTGAATCTATTCTGATATTATATAAATTATATTTATATATATTGTATAAATTATTAGTCAAATTTTTGTGATTGTATGCAAGAGATGATATTGCCCAGTGTCATAGAAAATATTTTTTGTAAAAACAAGAAATTTCACGCTGCTGAAGTCGCGAGCAGAGCCTGGAGTTTTCCCTCTTTTCCATACCTTAGGATGTTCTTATTAAGCCCAGAGTCTGATTTTTTTTATCTGCCAATCTATTCTGTAAAAATCTCAGCATAAAAACTTAGGTTAAAAGAGCTTGAAGTTAGCTGGTGCATCAGGAGGAATTACAGCTCATTTCAAGCTTATTTCACCTAAGTTTTGACTGTGAGGTTTTTATGGAATCGACCGGCTGATTTGCGGTCACAAGGTCGCCCTCTTTTTACCCGACTGCCTCAGGAGGGTAATGTTTTTCGAGAGTATGTATGTATGTATGTATGTATGTATGTATGTATGTATGTATGTCTATTTCTTAGGCACGCTTTGTAGCCTAAACGGCTTGGTGGATTATAACATAAGAGGTGTCGTTAGATTCGTCTTCATTGTAGAAGTGACATAGGCTATATAATTTTTATATATTGCATCTGCTAATATAAATAAAACGAGGGAAACATTTTTTAAATAAATTATAACAATATTGATATCAAATAAAAGCTAGTAATGAGTCAATTGTATATATTAATAAAACTAAAAAGTTTGAAAAAAAAACAAATTATTTAAAAAACAAAAAACCCGACCCGTAGCTTTTGTTTGTCTCCGCCTGTGATACAAACTATAGCTTATAATGCTTGTTTTTCTCTTTTCAGTTAGGATGTGTTTTTGCAGTCGGGTTTATTGTTTTTTTAAATAATTTGTTTTTTTACACGGGAGTTAAATAAAATTGTCAAAATAGGATGACATAATTGATTAAGGAACTGCGTGGATACATACATAATCAGGCCTATAATGTTCCCACTGCTGGGACACAGGCCTCCTCTCTGTGAGAGGGAGTGGGCCGTAATCCACCACGCGGGCCCAGTGCGGGTTGGTAGATGTCACATTATGTCTTCGAATTTTTGATTCTTTGACATGCCGTTTCCTCACGACGTTTTCCTTCACCGTTTTGAGAGCAGTAGTGATGAAATAATTTATACAAAGTAAAGCATCTAGGTTCCAACCTACGACCTACAACTCGTAAGTCTAGGCCGTTACCACTCGACCACCACTGCTCTGTGTGGATAACTACCAATAAAATATCATAGGGGGATACAGATCTGTCTGTAAAAGCTCGATTAAAATATTCATATTAAAGCAAGAGGCAATCTTCATAATGTCACTTTAAATAGGAAAACGCTCTCTGTCGGCGTGACCACGCGTTCAGGCTCACCGAAAAAAAAGTGACATAATTAGGAGCGCGACGGGCGCGTATTCGCGCGACGATCGCTTTTAAATGGGACGCGGCCTTTTAGCTACAACGGTTACATACATTTCATTTACGGCTCATAAATAAATAATGTTTAAAGTATTAATGTGGGTCGGAAATAATATTAAAATTAACTGTTGTCTACTTTCCAGACACAACAATGTAACGTGAGGTCAACTTAAACTGTCAGTTTTCATTTTTAGAATAATTAACATATGAAATCACGTCTGTTTTCGCCCGAAGAGATGTGGGTAGAGTGCATAAGCAGTCAGGGAAATTTCTCGCTTCGAATTGTCTCGTTAGTCTAGTGTTCGCAAGTGCTACCTGAGCATGAAGTCCTGGGTTAATTCCCAGGGGGGTAACCATCACCTCTTATAGCAGTATTATTATAATATTACTTCCAGTGGGAAAGTGATGGAGCTATACAGGACTTATAGCTTAATCTCTTTTTCACGCTGAAGTAATATTTAAGTAATACTGCTTAATAAGAGGTGATGGTTACCCCCCTGGTCGGACATAGTGTTATTAAATTTTCCATCAGGAATTTCTCAGTAGTAGTCCGATTTTGGCAATAGATTGGCCTCCTATGACATGGGACTTAGACTTATCTGTGTGGGTGTACTATAGGTACACTTCTGCTTTCAGGAATTACAGGCGTGATAATAATAATTAAAAAAAAATATTAAAATAAGCCGCTTTTTTTTATTGTTCTTTTTTAAGCTTTTTTTACGGACTCTTTTGATATTTTGCATCGTTCTCACATGTAAATGATAAATGATTTTATTTCTGTAAGTAGGTTGTACAAACACGTCAATCATATTTTAAAATTAGATGAGGTCGGAGTTTCCTATCTGACTACTCTGAGAAGAAAGGCCGAAACAAACTCAGAGGTCACAGTCTCTTTTAAAGTCCAGACATAACCTTGGTCAGATCATGTGAAGACCATGTAGATTGGTGTTTGCAATGGTCTTTTGATGAAAGAACCACACAGATTGAGTGGACCTGTCCAGTCAGTGCACGTATTTGTCAGTAGTTGTGCAGCTCAACTCAGAACATATACGAACATATAATTTCAACATGAATGATGTACTCGTAACTAATATTTTGTAACTACAGCTTGAGAGTGTTCTTGGAGTTACTTGCCCGTTCTTCTCCATAGGTACCTATTACGCTTAGAAATGGACAATTAGCTTCATCTTTCTGACTGACCGACCCCTTGACAATTAAAAAGTGTTTTATTTTTAATTAAAATAAATGCTTTGAGTTGGAGTTTCAAAAGTAATAGGTTTCGAGATTATTAAGTATTTTATAAAATCCTAATTTCTTATTTAAATAATGAAATCATTACTCTCAAACCCCAGTGATAAAATTAGTCTTCGCTAAAGAATTCCACACCAAAACCACGTGAAGAAAGTGTTTGAATGACCTTCAAAATAAAAATGAAAAAGAAACTGTACGATTCAAATAATTATGTTGTTTACGGTACAAACAAGTTTTTTATATAATTCATTCAAATCTTACTTTGCCGGATTTAAGCTGTGACGTATACGGAACATTGCAAGTCATAATAAATAGGAGTAAGAATCAAAAAGTAAATATTCAATTTTTTATTCTTATTTTGGAACCTAGGATGACGCCCTTTTTTTTGTTGGGAAATTATTAAATAACTTCTCCCGCTCTGGGCGGAGCGGGTGGGTGTGTCAGACTCTTACTGACTAAAACCCACCCGTGTTCCTCACTTTACCTGTGTTGCCAGGGGCCTCGGTAACTCTTTTGGACTTTCCTGCGACCCCAGCAGGCATAGGCCTTGTGCTCTTTGAGGCGCGCGTGGAACACTACGCACCATAGACCCGGGCCTTGTCCTTATCGGATGGATTTCACAATCCGAAGGATTTTGAAAGAAATTCCAAAGCCATGATTGAAAAATTCTTCTGCTCGACAATGTAAATAAAGCTCATTGCTTATGCATATTGTCGATTCGTCAAAATGAAACGAACTGTATACGTACACATTAGTGTGATACGCAATTACCCCGCTCGCTGGTGTACCTACCATACAACTTACTTCTCTATCTTCCTCTTTGGAGCATACTGGCGTAATGTTGTATTATGTAGGTGCATTATTTATTTATTTTACGAGTTTGATAACTATAAAACAATCGTAATTCATTAAATAATATATAAAAATGGCAATTATAAATGAAACATACCACAAAAAGAATACTTCCGCCATACTAGCAACGTTAAGGAAGTAAAATAGTATTTCATGAGAAAACGTAACAACACAGTAATATTCTTGATATTAAATTACCTATATCAAGAATTAATAAACGTAAAAATATTTAACAATGATTATTTATCCACTTCCGTAAAAAAACATTAACAAATAAAAATCAACAATGTGACAATTCATATCTTACGAATGACGCTTGACGATTTTATTTGTCTTGCAAATGCAAGAGCAGTGGTGGCCCAGTGGTAACGGCCCCGACTTACGAGTTGTAGGAACCCGGACAGGCGCTTTACTTTGTTTACTTTGTGTAAATCATTTCATCACCACTGCTCTCAAAACGGTGTAGGAAAACATCGAGAGGAAACCGGCATGTCCTAGAACCATAACTTCGAAGACATGTGACATCTACCAACCCGCACTGGGTCCGCGTGGTAGATTACAGGCCACTCCCTCTCGAAGAGAGGAGGCCTGTGTCCCAGCAGTGGGAACATTATAGGCTGATTATGTGTGATTGCCTTCGTCAATGTTCCATGCGAGATGATACTGAATAATAACCATGTAGTAAACACACAAATATTACCAACACATAACATAACATCACGGTTGTAGTCCCCGAAGGGGTAGGCAGAGGTGTACTTATAGCGCCAGTTATCTATACTAATACAGGGTCAACTTAAGAAATTCCACAGACATGATGGGTATCGATATTTATAAAACAAAATAAATTAATTTAATGAGTTTTTTGGGCCATCAACCTAGTGTGGTTACTTTTTTTTTTTTGGGTGCGAAATTATCAAATAACTTCTCCGGGAGGGTGTGACTCTTACTGACTAAAACCCACCCGTGTTCCTTCCGTTGCCTGTGTTGCCAGGGACCTCGGTGTGCCCGCGGCTACGGTGGCCGGAAATCCGCCCGGGATTCCCGACGCTAGTGTGGTTACTTGACAAATCAGTTTAAAAATACAGTTTTTTTTTTGTGTTAACATCACAGACATGACGGATCCTGCTGGGGTCGCGGGAAGGTACTTACCGAGGCCCCCGCAACACAGGCAACAGGAAGGAATACGGGTGGGTTTTAGTCAGTAAGAGTCTGACACACCCTCCCGCTCCGCCCAGAGCGGGAGAAGATACAGTCAAATCCGTTTATAACGACATCGCTTAAAACGACGTACCGGTTATTACGACGAAATTTTGAGGTCCCAGCATTTCTGTTGACTTAACATAGTTCTTGGTTATAACGACTATCGGCTATAACAACCATATTCCGATGGTCCCTTCGAAGTCGTTATAAACGGTTTTGACTGTATTTGATGATTTACCAACCTAAAAAAAATAAAAAAAAAATAGACATGACGGATATCGATAACTAATTACGAAACAATATAAAAATATAAAGAGATTTTCAGTACTCATACTTCCAGTAAGAACAATACCAGAGCGCGGTCGTCTACTCCAAAGAAAACAAAATTTCAAATATTTTATATTTTTTCTTGTTTAGACATTCATACCCATCACGTCTGCGGAGTTTTGTTAGCTAATTCAAATTGACTCTGTATAATAGAGCTGAAGAGTTTGTTTGAACGCGCCAATCTCTGAATTGAAAAATTTGATAGTCCAATTCTTGAGAAAGGTAGGCTATATTTGAACATCACGCGACGACCCTTAGGAGCCGAGCAAAAAGAACAAAAGTCGGTATGTTTTATAACCAACACAAGTGTACACACAAATGGATTCATCATCGTCATCATCTGCCTAGCCTTTTTCCCAACTATGTTGGGGTCTGCTTCCAGTCTTACCGGATACAGCGGAATACCAGTATTTTACATGGAGCGACTGCCTATCTGACCTCCACAACCCAGTGACTGGGTAACACGATACCCCTTGGTAAGACTGGTTGTCAGACTTTCGAGCTTCTGACGACCCGTAACGACTGTCAAAGATCTACAAATGATAGCCGGGACCAACGGCTTAACGTGCTTTCCGAGGCACGGAGGGGTCTTGGTATGTAAAGATGGTCACCCATCCACGGACCAACCACGGCAAGCGTAGCTTAACCTGATTGATCGACCCGTGCGGCTGTGATTACTTAGCCACAAGCCCGCCTGGATTATGCTGGTAGATAAAATTCATTTGTATGTCAAATATATACGTACATATATCTACTTGGTTTGTCTTGTTTGACCTTTGTCCGTCTGGAACTGTACATTTTTGCGAGGTGTGATAGACAGACGGACGGATAATTTCTACGACACTTAAAACTTTTTAATTGATACTTAAAGTTATGACCATTTCAGACACGGATCGACATGGTTCTCACATGATCTGTCCATGATTATGTTTGGACTTTAAAAGAGACTGACCCTTGAGTTTGTTTCGCCATTTCTTCTCAGGGGTATTCAGATAAGAAATGTCGACTACATTTAGCTTTTTTTTATATAATGTGTAAAAGTGATTACGACATACTATTTAAAGCATACTCGTACACAATTTACTTTCATTTCAGATGTTCTATCCGGACATTCTATTTACATAAAGTTCTAAAATGAGAATTGACTTAATGTTTGCTGATGTCCATGAATTGTTTCGAACGTATTGTGCGTTCTTCCTATCGACGAGATAAGTTTCCGTTCACGTCAAGACGGAAATAAGCGTTCTCTCAAGTTCATTGACATTGTATAAAACCGCAAGTTATTTACAAGATTGAGAGAATATTAAATCGCAGATTAATTCCATCTATCTGCTATCTGTTTTTTACGTAAACAAGTCTTTTCTCGTGATGGCACGCACGGTGGGAGCGTTGCTCAGTGAAAACATTAGCCAGTCAGCGAAGTAGAAGCAGACAGCTCGAGACTTCTGCTGCTGACAAATAATCTAAACTAATATTAAAGAGGTATGCAGTAAGAAAAAAAACCAAATGCGTGTCAGACCACGCACAATGAAGGATACCGTAGTTGGGAAGTTGGTATGAATTTATCCCAAAAACAAACATAACATTGTAGTTGAAAAAAAAACATGTTATAGTTGCCACAGTCAATTCCCAACTGCTAGTTTAAGTTGGTCGACTATTACTCGTTGACTTGTAAAGCCCACTTAGCTGTGATAGTCTTCCTTTTAATTTCATTATATGTACTAGTGCCATGAATTATTTCACATCTCCATAAACAATCATTTAGCTGGAGGGGGAGGACACTTGACTCTAACAAAAATGAGCACTTTAATGTTTAATATTACGCAAGCAGATTCTTGAATCGTGAAAAAGTGGTGTTCACAGACTCGCAACGGCCTATCCAACGATACCCCACGCCATGGGGTAGACGAGAAAAAAAAATAACATCCCCACATTACGTGCAAGGACGGTACTCTAAAAAAAATTTTCTCTCTTGATTTTATTTTAGCACTTTGTCGGCGTGATTTATACGTGATTTATACGCAGGTGTATACCCAAGTAGCACAACTGGGTGGTAAAATAGCTCTATATCATATTTATTTGTAAACTTAGGTGAATTATACAACCATGATCAGGTTCTATAAAGGTGGAGATAACCCTTATGCAAACATTATAGAACCCAGGGGAGAAAACATGCAACCTAATTTTGGTTCCAAATTAAATCCATAGGAGTTCTCACGATCACTTTTAAGGTGGCAATTAGAACTATGGGTGTAAGGTGCGCAGTGAACGAGATTGAACGATAAGACGTAATACTTTGCTTATTTCTGCAGTATTATGATGTCTTACGGCGTTCTGCTGTAGGGATTAGCAGCTGACGTAGATTCAATTTTCATTTTGCTAAAGAGGCAATCGGCGCGTTCTATAGAATGGGTCCTCGTGTGTCCCTTAGAAACAAATTCAAAGAAATTGATTTAGTTACTAATTCTGCCTTCTCTTTATATCTTAGAGTGTATTTTGTGTGTTCACAAAAACTTTGGACTTTTCAAAATAAGAAACGATTTCTATAATATAAATACACGTAGTAAGTATACATGAAATGGTGATACCCAAATTTAGATGAACAAAAACAAGCAAATCATTTTTTATCAACAGTATTCGCTTTTATAACAAGTTGCCAATGTTGGTTACAGAACTTAGTGATGGAAAGTTCAAAACTCACATCAGATGTGTCATTACCAAAGAAATATGTTAGACTACGTTGAAGACAAGGAAGTTTGGCAATAATTCCTTCTGCATTTGTGGTATCTCATAAAAGGCATAATTATGTAAATGTCTGTTAACTGCTCTGAAATTACGATGTTTATTTTGTTTTCTTTTTTTTATACAGACTTCCTTGACATAATATTTTCATTATTTGACATAAAATACCTACAATTTTGATAACAAACTATTTATTAATGGCTTTTGTGGACAGGATACTAATTAAGACTTGTTACAGTTGTAATGGCAAATCATGGCATTTGGTTTCAATAGGTTTTTATTTTTAATATTTTATTATTATTTTACATAGATTCTTTTATATTTTGTGAATGTGAGAACGTTGTATGCTTAATAGACTGCAGATTTGTAGACCATTTATTTTTGTTAAATACATGGTACTTCTTGACAGACCTACACTGTCCTTCCACACCTATTAACACTGTAATTTGAAAACATTGTAAAAGCTAATTATTTTTAAAAGAGTAACCGTGGAGTTTCTTGCCGGCTCTTCTCCATAGAAAACGACCAATTGGAACCGTGCACCTAGCTTCTGACGTTTTATAAGTGCCCATGTAGGTTTATGTGAAATAAAATGTTGTGATTTTGATTTTATGTAAAAGACCTGGAAGTACTGATCCTATCTGGACACTGTGAAACAGGCCCTTGGCGTTTTACCTATCTGGTAGGTGGTAATATAATAATATATCTAAAAACACATTTTGATATTCATGAGCGGAAAAGCAAACGGAAGGTGACTGAGCAGCAGTAAAACTGCGGTGGTCTTGGTTGATTGATTAATCGTTAATTTGTTACAGCAAAAGAAAATGGTCAAGTGTTTCTTCATTCATTCTCAATTAATGACGGAAAAACTTGATATTTTCTTGTTATGAACGTAAAGAGAGACTTAACGGGTTGTTCAAGTTAAAAGGCGTTGCTACTTGTCTCCTTTTACTTGCACGTAACTGCTGCATTCCTGACTAACTTGACATTAGTACCTTGTTGATACTTGTAAGTTTTTCCGACAAAGATTATCTTAACATGAACAATAAAAAGGCTTTTGGCACGCGGTCGTTATAGGCCAGAGGAAAAGCCACCTGCCTTTTCAATTTCGATGACTCGGGTTCATCAGGGGTTGGGGGGAGTTGGGATCATCAATTCGTTTGCTCTGTACTGCAGTGTGTTAACAATAGGCTGGTATGATTTGGCGTTGAAAGGCCTCCTACAAGGTGGACCGATGAACTTGTGTATGCCGCAGAAATCCGCTGGATCTGGGAGGCACAAAACTGGTCGGTGCATGGGGGACGCCTATGTCCAGCGGTGGACGTCTTTCGGTTGAAATGATGATTATTTGTTCAAGCGTGATCGGCAGTGTGAGGTGTGGCAGCAGATGGATGAAATAAAGGCAAATGAAGAAGATCCTGCATAGCAGGAGAAGGTTTTTATTTATAGACTAGGTCTCCACTCACAGGTCACAGGTCCGGCACTCGGTAGCGATACCGATTCGGTACGCGATATCGCCGTTGCGCTCGGTAGGCGATATCGCGCAGCAAATGGATCACTCCCCTCTCCCCGTGACTGTTAGCATGGACGAGTTCTTTTGTGATTGTGGCGAACTCATAGTTACTGTGTACTCATGTTTACATGTTCATGTTCATGTGGGCGGCACAAATCTGGCTAACCAGGACGGACCAGTATCGCTACCGAGCGCGACAACGATATCGCTTATATCTGAATAGGCCTTATGGTAAAAGCCAAATCAGTCAGCTGGTTGATAGACCGGTTGACTGCCCCGTGAGCGCCGGACGTACGTTTGTATTTAGGAATCCTCAGTTGTTGTCTGTCTTAAAGTTATTTTTCTTGCAAGGTGAAAGTAGCTTAATTTCACTAAAGAGAATTATAGTAAAAACGGTATTTCTTAACGAATACGAGGGCGGCACTGAAAATTTCGGGAATCAAGGAAGTGACACAACATTACTATTTAAAAATGTATTTATTGCTTTTCGAAGTATTCTCCGCGAAATTTGACACATTTTTCCATACGATGGAACCAATCATTGCAGCAACCATTCCATTTGGAAGTTGGGGTCTCCAAAATGGCCGTTTTGTAGGCGTCCACAACTTCTTCAGGTGATAAAAATCTCTGTCCACGCAATTTATTCTTTATTTTAGGGAAAGTATAGAAATCATTAGGGCTTAGGTCGGGGCTGTACGGCGGATGGTCTAATAATTCTATGTTTTCTTGCTCTAAAAACTCTTTTGTTCTGTGCGCGGCACAGTGGAACGAATGTATGGGAGCGGTTGGACGTAGACATGTCCGAAAAATAAGAGTAAAATTATGCCAAACTAATGATGCCATCTTATTCGATTACTTAATGCCTTCATAAATTGTGGTGATGAATTTCTTCATAACTCCCATATTTCGGGAGTAATTTGAGAAAATGTGAAATTTTACTATGAAAATGAGTGTATCGAGCTCTCTCCCTCCTGATTCCGGGCTTGTTTCAAGTAGCGGTCTCTAATATCGTAATGCTATTACTAAGAGCTATATTTAATACTAAGACACATAGTGCGCCAAATGTGCACTTTCTGGGATAAAAGGAAATGAAAATTTAAAAAAAAAAACGTTTTTTCCCCATTTGTATTTACTTTAAACCGCAGACAGACTTATTAAGAGGTCTATAAATATATTATATATATACAGAAATATATATTAACAAAAATATTCACAAGAACTGATGAGAGTATGACTTTTAAGTAAGTTGATAATAAATTACCTAGTTTCATTAAAAGTACAATAAATAATTAAGATGTAAGCTCTAATTTACTAAGTTACACATTTTAAAACAATAACATCATTTAATTATCTTCGTCATCATCATCATCATCAATTAATTCAAATTCAGAATCGATATCCGCTAAATCATTTATGTTAACAAATTCGATATCACTTTTCTCAGAATCCGTAAGCTCATAAAATTCCTTAAAAGAAGATTTTTTTACAAACTTATTTCCTTTTGGACGGATACTTGTAACAAGTGGATCAGAAGACAGTAAAAGATTGTGCATAATATCTTCATTGCATGAGATACTGCTATGCTTTCGAGAATGCCCCTCTCTATATTTTCTAAAATCTTTATTTCTAGCCTCAGATGCCTCTTCGGATAGAAAACCAATGGGCACAATTGACATGTTCTGAACTATGTCTGGCCCATGCATTAAAATTTTATGAAGTGAAGAAGGCATATAATACCATGGGTATAACTCCACGTAAAGCTTAGCAGTATCAAAGCAGAACTCTCGGAATTTAGTTACGTTGATCTTCTCTCCTGATGAAATACACTGCAAGATCACACAGATTTTTCTTAAAAGCATAGCATCTATTCCGGTCAGTTCAGCAGATTTAGTGTAGTTTTCAAAAAATCTCCTTGCCGAGTTGCCATTGTTGGTGGATCCACTGCCTTGTTTCACAACATCGAGAAGTAAGCCCGTTTCTCTTCTTACAGCCTCTTGAACTCTTTTCTTCCTGTCATCAACTTGCCTTTTTGCTATATCACCCCTTACTTGCCATGATTTTATGTCTAATTTGTAGGAAATGTGTAATAAGCATTCCATTGAGCGAATCCAAGCGTGAAGGGTGCTTAAGCTATATTTATACATGTCCTCGTTTGCGTGTTTATCTTTGATTAACTCTAAATTATTCATTTCTTTAGGACAAGCCTTGCATATGTCACACACTGAAGCTGCTGTATTGGATATAATGGAATGAATTTTACCATCAATCATTGTCAACAGCAGTTGGTGTTTGACACTAATTCCATCAGTGATGGTGGATGGAGTTAAGGCTTCAATCTCTGCTTCGATTTCAGCCATCTCTCTCTGCACATTTTCTTTGGTTTCCTTTATAAACTTAAACAATATTGGCCGGCAAAATGAAGTGGAAGATGGTCGCTCGTTTTCCCAAATTGTTACACCTTTTGAGACGAGCCGCAGTGGTACAAGACTAATCATAAAATTACTAGCAAGATCGATTTGCTCATCTTCACTCGTCCTTTGATGATAAATGCTTTGGCTAGATGATCCGTCAAAACCCCATTTGCTGGTCAATACGAGCTGTTGATTGGGATCAACAGGGGTTTCTAACGACCTAATAAGTCTTCTTGAGGTTAAATCCATCAAGGCTTGTAATTTGATTTTTGCAGAGCTCTCTGTAACTGTGAGATCTTCTTTGGCCGGATAGCACTTAATTTTTTCTTTAACCAACATGTAGTAACTCGGGTATTGAAGAGCTCCTTCTTGAGTGTTGAAATCCCGAAGAGTGTTATAGCGCCATTTCGATAAGTTCATCGATACATAAAGAGCCAATGCCTTCAAAGGGGATATTTCCCGTACCTGAATTGATTTACCTTCAATGAAGGCTTTGATTTTTGAGGCCTCTTCTGGATTCTCCGTCAAGTATTTCATAACATAAGCTGTATCGCTTTGTCCTGCCTTTTGAAGCGCCCTTTCGGCCGAAAACATAATTTCAGCGCTGCTACTGCTGCATGAAAGACTATCTTCAGTGCGTCTTCTTTTTTGCCGGTTACTAAGGTCCTCAAAAGATTTACGAGGACTAGGATGTGTACAAGTTGAAGCATCAGATTTAGCAGGAGAAATTATGGGCTCGATGACGTCACTTATATTTTCTGTAGAAGGTTCCATATTTTCATTCTGTAATTCCGGCCATTGAATTGCAGCCTGTAGCCAAATCTCATGTTTCTTCCGAAACTTATCTGTGCTTCTTCCAGACTGTGTCCATTTTGCATAAATGCGGTAGCAAAATCGACGACACCAGTCTTTTAAACTTGTTTCAGCACTTTCACATAACTGAACACAACTGTTATCTTTTAAAACACTGAACAAATAGTTAAAGTCGCGTAAATCTTTATGTGCGCGTGCGCATAAAGCAACGTGAATATCAAGATTTGTATTAAAATTTGGAAAATACATTGCGAGATTAGCTTGGATACAACGAGGTGTAAATCAACACTGATTTTAAAGTTACTAATAGTGACCTATTTATATAAAATCCAGGTATCCCAGGTATCCTTTGTTAAATATTGCAAGGTAATTAGTTATTGTGATAATTAGTAAATGATGCATGCTAAATTAGTGTATTAAGAGCCATTTAGTAATTAAATAATAGCAATGTTCTTATCAGTAATCATTAGTGCATCAGTTTTATATGTAAACCTTAAGTCCCTAATTATATATCCTAATTAGCTTATATCTTCTCTAATTGGCTGCTCAGAAATGTTATTGTAATAAGGTAAACCTTTAGAAAAACGGTTTTAATCAACAAAATAAACAAAAAATAAAAAAATTGTGTTATAAAATAAACATCACTCTTTATCCCAGAAAGTGCACATTTGGCGCACTATGTGTCTTAGTATTAAATATAGCTCTTAGTATTAGCATTATGATATTAGAGACCGCTACTTGAAACAAGCCCGGAATCAGGAGGGAGAGAGCTCGATACACTCATTTTCATAGTAAAATTTCACATTTTCTCAAATTACTCCCGAAATATGGGAGTTATGAAGAAATTCATCACCACAAGTTATGAAGGCATTAAGTAATCGAATAAGATGGCATCATTAGTTTGGCATAATTTTACTCTTTTTTTTCGGACATGTCTACGTCCAACCGCTCCCATACATTCGTTCCACTGTGCGCGGTGTGAGAACTCGCATTGTCGTGATGGAGGATGATGCCGGCGGTTGCAGTTCTCTTTACGGAGTTCAGAAACGACCTGTGGCAAACAAATGCTAGCATACCATTCTGCATTAACCGTTCTTTGTCCCTCAAGAGGAGTAGTCGTAACATGGCCGGTTTTGGAGACAAACGTGGCCGCCATTTTTTTTGCAACACTCCGTGAACGAACAATTTTTGTTGGCTTTAACTCATTTTCGAACACCCAAACTCGTGACTGGTTTTTTGTTTCGGGTTCGTACGCGTATATCCAGGATTCGTTACCTGATACGATGTCGTATACAGCATTTGAGGATCCTGCGTTGAATCTTTCGAGAGTTCTGACGCACCAAGTAACGCGAGCCGCTTTTTGCTCTTCACAGAGCGAATGCGGTATCCATCGGGAAAACAACTTTTTTACACCTAATTGTTCATGCAAGATTATTTGTATTTGACTCATGCCAATGTCTAAAGTTACCTGAATTTCGCGGTATGTCACATGTCGATCTTCCTCAATCAGCTTACGCACAGCATCAACGTTTTCTTGGGTGACTGCAGTTTTTGGACGACCTTGACGGGGATCATCACTGAGCTTGACACGTCCACGTTGAAATTCAGCAAACCAGCGATAAATTGTGGTTTTGGATGGGACTTCATCACCAAATGCAGAAATCACGGTCAACACATTATTTTTGTGTTAAACCACTTCGAAAGTCATAATAAATCATCGCTCTTGAATTTTCTCGAGTCAATTCCATTTTCTCAACGACTAAACAAGTTTGACAAAACCTTGTGACAAGACCGAGAATCTTTTTTTAAATAAATAAATGGTATTCGATTTTTAAAACCAAGGAGTTTTCAATTAAAAAGATTTTAATATGACAGGAACAGTGGAAATATTCCATTCCCGATACTTTTAGTGCAGCCCTCGTATATCCCTGTATTTTATCTAATAAAATAGTAACAAAGAATTTTAATTAATTAATAAATACTAAGTTGCTTCACGTTAAATATTTCGATGACTGGATTAAAAATGTCGCATTAAGTTGTCAGTTGCTTGTCATCGCGTTAATTGTTAATGTTGATAATGCTCGGAGAGAAACTAGTCATTTGTAGATGGCTCAAGTCACATAGCTACCAAGCTTAAATGGAACTGGGCCGGCTACATCAGTCGAATGAGGAGCTATGTGAGTGGGTCCCAAACAGCAGCAAACGCCAACGCGGCAGGCCCAGTAGGAGATGGCAGGAGGAACTGGACTCTTTTCTTAAAGGTTGGCCACATATTACAGCAATAGAAAAAAAACGTTACTAAAACCGTACGCTAAAAGATTTACGTGAAATAGAAGTAATACCTTAAACTTAGGGAGAATTTCACAAATTAAATTGAACGCGATCATCGCATCTATCCCCCAGAGCCATCCAAGTCGCTCCCAGTGTCATCGCTCTTGAGCGCGTTCTTGAGACAGCTCTTGAACGCAGTTAAGATGTGCTCGCCGCGTTCAGTTTCATTGGTGAATTTCGCCTTAAGATTATTTAAATTTAGAAAAAAAAATGCATTAATATTCGTCGCCAGAATAGGCCACTGGTAAATATTAAGTGTTTTATACAAAACAACATTTATATTTATATCTAGATCTAATCCATCGAGCGATTTCTGTATAATGAACTTTATTCTAACAACGTTAAAGTGCTAAATACAAATCTTTTCAAACACGAGTCAAAGTTGTCAATTTTGTATAAAGAACTTTATATGTAAGTAGAAATAAGGTTTAAAATACAAAAACTGGCTGAAAGGTTTAAGCTTGGACCAAAGGTAGAACTCTTTTTGTAATAGACGGTATAAGTCTCTCTGAGTCTTTGTTCCTATTGTCGTACATAACATAATATCATTAAAATGATTCTACATAACAGTTTTGTTCTCTAGATTCATGTGCATTGACATAGTTATACAGACCATTACCTAAAATGTCATAATGTTATCGTAAAAATATATCGTTACTAAAAATATCAACACAAATACCGGAAGACATCTATTGTTAAAATAATGAGTGACTTCCGACTGACGATTATTATTAGAAAAGCAATGTTATTTACGTAAGCTGTATAATATTTTGGATTTTTCAATTTATACTGGCGACCAAAGGTTGCGGTCAAAGGAGGAGGTTCTCTGTTCGCTGGAAAATCTTTTTTTTTTAAGGGGACTACATGACCTAAACGCAAATGTTATAATGCCTTAAAGTATATGATCCACTGCAGTAAACAAAAACAGGAATATACGAGTATATGATATTCTTAAGGATATATGCTAGGTAGATGGTGTGTTGAAAACATAATATAACTAATTTGATACGATAGAAAAAAAATCACGAAGATACCTCTAAAAATATCTTTTAACGATTAAAAACCATACTAATATACATGCAATCATTCTGATTTTTTGTCAGATTATTCTAAAAGCAACATATTATTAGCATAATAGTGATTTATTTTTTTTATACAATCTATAGCTTTTTGTAAATCGATAATTGCTTCATATTTTGCAATAAATTACCAGCGTTTGTCAATACGCTTCTCTTTCTTTTCTATGCAGTCCGACAGTGACCACGCTTTAGGTGTTGTCGGCCTCTTAAGTGAAAACTTTAGGCACGTGGGCACATTTGGGATGGGAAAAAGCACTGAATTCGCGTGACCGTCACACTCAGATACATATATATATACAGATGTTTACAAGTTTGTGAAGCTAAGAAGTTTTCAATTCCGACGTGCAGTCCTACAACTGACAGGTTTTTATGTCTCTTCCCCAATTACTCAAAGACGGCTTGACCGATTTCGATGAACATTTTTTTTTTAAAAGGTTATACTTTCTAGGTGACCCCATTGTGTTCGAGTCAGGATGATGGAATCCTGGAGAAATCGTGGGAACTCTTCTAATAGTATAGGCACCCTTAAAGCGATTTGGGTATTTTAATAGTAACTCGTGGATTTGCTCTCAGAAAGCACCATTTGGTGAAGTGGAATTGAATATGAAGACTACAGATGGCCACCAGAACTACTCAATTATAAATATTTGACAGGCTGCGATTCAATTACTTTAAAATGGTTGATCAGCAGTTTATGCTCTTCACAATGCATATAGTGAAGAATCAGAAGAACTCCTCAACAATGAACATCAGGGACGTTCATTGGTCGGGAAAAGCAATATTCTGTAAAAAAATGATGAGCAATTGACATTAGGCTATTGTAACTTAGATAAATTACAAACCGACCCACTAAATACGTAGGTTTCCCCCCTAGGCCTATGTGGGCGATGTTAAATAACTTCCTGTCTTTGCTATTTACATAGTAGGTAGTGGTATTCGAATTTGTGTGGGATAGGTAAAATAACTAAAAAGTGAAATATCAAAACTTTTACAAATAAAAAAAACAACGGACTTCCTTTAAAAAAATCACTAGATAGTGATAAATTATTTTAATTTCGGAAGTCGGACTTCCGGAATTAAAGTTATTTTTCACTTTGTAGTGGTTTTCTTTTAGAAGTCGATTGTTTTTTTTTTTTGTGAAAAAGTTTTTTTCTGAAGTATTTTTTCTAAATGATGTTGAAAATCGCATCATAATCTGTTTCGTGGTTAAGAAGTACAACGCGATCACACAGACAGACACGAAAAGCGACTATATTTTTTTGGTATTTATTTATTAAAACTTTATGCACCAGTAAAAAAAAAAGTACCGTACAAAGACGGACTTAATGCCTGAGGCGTTTTCTAACGTTTTCAAATTCAAATTCAAATTATTTATTGTGGTACGTACACAGGTAAAAATATGGTGTTATAGTTTATAAACTGAAGTACATCTATGACCCGCCTTTAGGCATACAATAATTTAAGACTTTTCCAACATTATAATAGTACTTAGTCAATAATTTAGTATTAATTCATATATTAGTAATAATAATAATAATAATAATAAGCTGGCAACACCAACGTCAACACGTCACAAAATACGTTCTCTAATATATTTTCAATAATAATTTTTTTCGACACAGTTTTTTTTTTGTTATTGTAAAACAGTTTATCAAGACTAAATTCAAGTCAATCACCATATTTAATAAAGTGCAAAATGAACCACAATATTCGAGACTTCCATCAAAAACTGCTGAACCGGAGGTGACATCTGTCATGTCACCTTCGATAGAACAAATACATATAAGAACGATTATGAAATGTTGACGAGATCAGCTGCACGTGCACGCCCACCACCTCCGGACTCTTCGCTCAGCTCCGCCTCGCCGCCGCCGGTACCCAGCCCCACCGTGAGTGCTGTGACGACACCGGCCGCGGTAGTTGCGTTGAGCTCGAGCGACGAGTATTTTTCCCCGCCGACGTCGCCAACACCTGTACGTCGGCAGGGGAGAGGCCGGCCACCGAAGAGCTTGGGACTTAGGGGCCAACTAGCCCCGAGCCGGGTCCCCGCTGCCGGTGGTTGTGTGCAGCGCATGAGATGGACTCAGTCTATGAACGAGAACGTCATGCGCGCATATTACGGGTCTACAGAGGGGGGAACTAACCTCACTGCGTACCGTGTTAGGATGCTGTCTCTGTTCCAGGAACTAGAGCCAACCGTCAACGTCTCGGCCCAACGACTATCGGATCAAGTGCGGGTCATCCAACGCAATCACAGGTTGGATGATGCCGCACTTGATAGGCTGCGCTCAGAGGTACTGAGCAACCATATCGTCTCAACTCCGGCACAAACCGCGACACATGCGCCAATCATTGATGCTATCCCGCCGCGGTCCAATCACGATGTTGAAGAGGAGGATGATAGGGTTGCCACAGTAAGTAGCCAGTGCAACGTCCGATTGAGGAGCGCACTGGAAGATGCGTTTCGCGAGTATAGGTCCACTCCGACCGAACTTAGACCCCGACTACCACGCCTACCCATGCACAAGAAAAATAGGGCGCTGGTATGTGCCTTGGACTCGCTGCTTAAGGATTTCTTCGAGAGCAGCGAGGATCTCGTTGATACACACTCGATCCTGTATTGCGCGGCTGTTGCGGCATGTCGTTTAGCAAACGTGAAGTTCCCAAACTGTGACGAAGCTACTCGACCAAAACCAGCCGTACCAGCCTGGCAATACAGGATCGAGCGTCGTATTGTATTGCCAGGGTACTCATCAGCAAACTATACTGCTTCAGGGAGGGAAATACACGACCACGTGTGATGCGCTTTGTAAGGCGGGCATTCTCGGGGACTGGAATCAGCCCTCAAGAATACATGTCCCGTGTCACAGAGCGCATCGACTTCCTGAAGCAGAAAGTTTGTGCATGGGCGAGCCGTATTCGGCGGTATAAGCGGCGAGTTGATCGATACACGCAAAATCGCATGTTCCAGAGCGATGAGAGGTGGGTATATACAGGGTGTCCAAGAACCTGGCGTCCAACTGGATTCCCACGATGCCCCAAGTTCTAACAGTACTCAGAAAAATATTTTAAAAAATCCACCCCATGTACTTACAGAATTATACTGATTTCAAAAAAAAAAGGGGAAATGAGCACCCTGTGACATACTTTTGAATGCTGTGACTGCTAATGCTGATAATTTCGATATTTCTTGGAGGTTTTGTAATCTAGGGTATTGCTGTGTCTAAATAGAATGTAAAAATAAAGTACTTATTGTACCATTTTAAAATAAAATATTATTTTAACTAAAGGTGATATGGAAAACTATTGAATTTCGCAACTTTGACCGACTGTAGTGTAAAAAAAATGTACCAAAATAGTATGGCAAGTGACGTCAAATTTTGACGCGTTTATTCCTCTTTTTAAAAAGGTATAATACTTACACATTAATTTGAAAAAAAAAATTTTTGATAATATTTTTACTCAACAACCCAATTTTTACGATGTCTTACAGAATTCTTAGAAAGAAAAATTTACGACGAATTGAATCTAACCTCTAAAGAATTACTATTGTATGCTCATAAAAATAACAACAGGCCTCTCAAAAAACAGGTTAGACCGTAAGGGACGGTATGTGCATGCATCTCACCATAGTGATTCGTTATTACAACAGGAGGGAGCAAGACAGAAACTATCTTTGCGATTTGCTGGTTCTTCTTTATGGTACCCCATTATTCAGGTAAGAGTGAGGGAGAAAAAGGTTAGAGGTGCGAGTGAGATAGATAGTGACGCTATCTGGGATCGTGCTATTTAGGATAACAGTACGGTCAGTACGCGTCACTGCCTCCTGCCGTTACTACGCACCTCTCTCTTATTGTTACCATTGATCACGTACTACGATTTAAAGCTTTGTTTATTGGACTCGATTACTCTTTGTGCTCTGGACTTTGAAACGAACTCTTTACGTCGACCTTTGCCTGTGTTTGGACAGTTTGTGTTTTGTGTGTGCTACCATGGCGACCTACACTCCGCAAGAATACGCAAATATGCACTACATTTATGGAGAATGTAGAGGTAATGGACGAGCTGCAGCGAGACTTTACAGAGAAAGGTATCCGAGGGCTACGCGATATCCCGACCATCGAGTTTTCATTAATGTGCACAGATCACTATGTGACGGGCGGTTCCCCAATCAAGTAGCTGGTGAAGGACGACCCGTAAATGACTTCATACGCGATGAAGTTTTAGAGGCGGTGTCGGCAAATCCAAGCATCTCTGTGCGAGGAATAGAAGCTGATACGGGGATACCGAAGAGCACAGCACACAGTATTCTCCAAAAAGAAGAATATCATCCGTACCACGTACAGCGAGTGCAAAGTCTTTTACCTCGAGACTATCCGAGCCGAGTCGCGTTTTGTGAAACAATCCTGCAAAAACATCGAGAAGACGAAAACTTTATCGACAAAATTTTGTGGTCAGATGAATCAACATTTAAGAAGGATGGCTACATGAACCTACACAACTTGCACGAGTGGCATGTGGAAAATCCGCACTTGATGCGAGAAGATAGATCCCAGTACCGGTTCAAAGTGAACATGTGGACCGGTATTCTCTGTGGGAATATTATTGGTCCATTTGAGATGCCCGAGAATTTGACTGGCGAATCATATTTAAATTTTCTTCAAAATGATTTGCCAAACTTACTAGAAGAGACCCCACCAGATATGTGGTTCCAACACGACGGCTGTCCAGCACATTTTCGCGTATCCGTTAGAGAGTTTTTGGACGAGCAATACCCGAACAGGTGGATTGGGCGATCAGGAACAATCCCGTGGCCAGCCCGCTCACCTGACTTAAATCCGCTGGATTTTTTTTTCTGGGGAACTATGAAGGAGCTCGTTTATGCGAAGCCCATTAATGACATCGCTGACCTTCGTGAGAAGATAACACAAGCAGTGCAGGTGATACGTCAAAAAAGTTACTCGCGAAACATAAAGCGGTCCTTTTTAAGGAGAGTGAGAGCTTGTATTGCCGCGGGTGGTCAACATTTTGAACATTTATTGTAATAAAATATCTTTAAACTAACATTCTTTGCTTTTATTCTACTGGGAACCCATCTACCTGTGTGTATTTCCTTCTTGCTCACTCTTGGAACCGAAGTAAATAATAGTAGTAACATAACAGTTTCTAAGATAAGAAAGGGTCCGACAGTTACCGTTAGTAGGTAGGCACTTCGTAAAAATTGGGTTGTTGAGTAAAAATATTATCAAAATTTTTTTTTTCAAATTAATGTGTAAGTATTATACCTTTTTAAAAAGAGGAATAAACGCGTCAAAATTTGACGTCACTTGCCATACTATTTTGGTACATTTTTTTTACACTACAGTCGGTCAAAGTTGCGAAATTCAATAGTTTTCCATATCACCTTTAGTTAAAATAATATTTTATTTTAAAATGGTACAATAAGTACATTATTTTTACATTCTATTTAGACACAGCAATACCCTAGATTACAAAACCTCCAAGAAATATCGAAATTATCAGCATTAGCAGTCACAGCATTCAAAAGTATGTCACAGGGTGCTCATTTCCCCTTTTTTTTTGAAATCAGTATAATTCTGTAAGTACATGGGGTGGATTTTTTAAAATATTTTTCTGAGTACTGTTAGAACTTGGGGCATCGTGGGAATCCAGTTGGACGCCAGGTTCTTGGACACCCTGTAGAGCTTGGGAGCGACCTGAACAAAACGAGACAGACATGTGCCGCCCAGATGATGCCACCACGACTGCGTTCTGGCGCAGCATCTGGTCGGAACCTGTCTGCCATGCTGAGGCTGACTGGATGCGGGATGTCGAGCGAGTGTGTGAAACTATACCAGAAATGGAAGTAGTCGTTATCACGCCATCAGATATAGCTAGAGCGGTCCGTCCGTTACCGAATTGGAAATCACCGGGACCGGACGGACTGCACAACTTTTGGCTGAAATGGCTAACTAGTTCACACACTTGCCTGGCATCTCAGTTCCAGTCATCCTTAGAGTCTGGGTCGCTACCACAGTTTCTGACAACAGGCATTACCCACCTGCTCCATAAGTCAGGTAGTCCTGCGGAACCCAAGAATTATAGACCGATCACGTGTTTGTCCACGGTCTATAAACTTCTTACATCCATATTGAGAGCGAAAATTAACACACACATTGACAGTAATTCCATTATGTCTGCCTCTCAAAATGGTTGTAGGAACGGGTCCCGTGGCACTAAGGAGCTACTTCTCATCGACATGGCCATTAGCCAACAGGTTCGTCGATCCCGCAAGGATCTGTCGACTTGCTGGATAGATTATAAGAAGGCCTACGACTCGGTGCCACATACATGGCTCATGAAGGTGCTGGAGTTGTACAAAATAGATACGACTCTACGCACCTTCCTTGAATCATGTATGGGGCAATGGAGGACAGTCCTTCGCTATCCGGGGTGTCGACGGATCCAGGGGAATGATGAGCCTGTATGGATTAAACGGGGAATATTTCAGGGCGACAGTTTGAGTCCACTTTGGTTCTGCTTAGCCCTGAATCCTCTAAGCACACTGCTGGAGGATTCAGGGCTAGGCTATCGGTTGAGGAGAGGTGGTCAGGTCATATCTCACCTTCTCTACATGGATGACTTAAAAATATTTGCCCCCAACAAATTGCGACTGATGGAGCTACTGAAGGTAACTGAAACTTTCAGTGGCGCCATCAGTTTGGTGTGGACAAATGTGCGGTCATGCATGTGAAGCGAGGGGAGATAATGGAATCCGAGGGAATTCAACTTTCGGATTCCATACACCTTAGATCCCTCTCCTCACCCGAAAGCTATAAGTATTTGGGTATGTCGGAAGCGTTAGGCATCAACGTTACTGACATGAAGCAATTGTTGAAGGAGCGCTTTTTTGGCCGCCTGAAGAAGGTATTGATTAGTCTTCTTTCAGGCGGAAACAAGGTGCGCGCCTTCAACGGTTGGGTCATGCCGGTTTTGATGTACTCTTTCGGCATACTCAAATGGACTCAGACCGAACTCGACGCCCTGGATAGGAGGGTCCGTACACTGTTGACCGCAAACCGGATGCATCACCCACGATCATCGGTGATGAGACTGTACATCCCGCGGAAGTGCGGGGGTCGAGGCTTTTTAAATGCAAAGACCCTTCACAACCGCAAGATATGCAGTCTCAGGGAATATTTTTTGAAAGCCGAAGTGGGTATGCACCGTGATGTGGTCGCAGTGGACAAGGGGCTCACCCCACTTTCCATGGCTAAAGAGAACTGGTGCAAACCTGTAGTACTTACCACGGATGACCGCAAGGAGATATGGCAAAACAAGGAGCTACACGGGCGCTTCTATCGGGCTCTTCATGAGCCCGATGTAGATTTCTTAGCGTCCGTAGCCTGGCTACGTTTTGGGGACCTTTTCGGGGAAACTGAAGGTTTTGTCTGTGCAATTATGGACGAAGTTATCTTGACGAATAACTACCGGAGACATATTATGAAGGACGGGACGGTTGACGTGTGTCGGGCATGCCACCGTCCGGGTGAGTCTATCAGACATATTATCTCTGGTTGTTCTCGTCTGGCTAACGGCGAGTACTTACACAGACATAACCAAGTGGCTAGGATTATTCACCAGCAACTTGCTTTGAAATATAAACTTGTGAACTCTGAGGTACCGTATTACAAGTATGTGCCCGACCCAGTTCTCGAAAATGACCATGTCACGTTGTACTGGGATCGGTCTATTATTACTGACAGGACTATTGTCGCCAATAAGCCTGATATAGTGGTGATAGATCGATTAGCGCGCCGCGCAATGATAGTCGATGTTACCATTCCACATGACGATAACCTCGTGAAAGCTGAGAAAGAGAAACAAATAAAATATCTCGACTTAGCACACGAGGTTGTTGACATGTGGAATGTGAACTCAGCTGTCATTGTGCCGATTGTCGTTACGGCCAATGGCCTGATGGCCGAAAGCCTCAACCATCATCTCTCGAGGCTCTCGTTAGGCGGCTGGATCAAGGGCCTGATTCAGAAGGCAGTACTCCTCGATACGGCTCGCATTGTGAGGAGGTTCCTGTCTCTGGAGCCCTAACCACCGGTAACTTGGACCCTGCTCCCGATACCGGCGGACCACTATTTTATATATTTTTAAATGTTTTTTTATGTTTTTTTCTAAGAAATATTTAAAAATGTATTTTATAAGGCAAAAACTTAATAAACGAAATAATAATAATAATCATAAATTAAAAAAAACAATGTCAATAATTTTATAGTAGTCATACATATGTTAATATTTAAAACAATAGGCAATAATTTAATAATACTTAATACAGAGATTACTAACAGCTACACAACTAAAAGAAAAAAAAGAAAAAAATAATAAACGTTTATAGGAGCGAGATGTTTATATGTTTGTATAGATTTTGACAACTCTTATGATATCACATTATTTATTACCAGAGAGAGAGTCCATACCATAATAAAATAAATTATTTAAAAAACAAAAACAAGCATCTATATCTATAGAATTTTGGTATCGCAGACGGGGACAATAAAAAATTACACCATATTTCAGGTTATTCGAGTGTAAGACCAAAATATATAGATTATAATGCTTGTTTTTCTCTTTTCAGTTATGTGTTTTTGCAGTCGGGTTTTTGTTTTTTAAATAATTTATTTTATTTCAAGCGTTTTAGTTTTATTAATATATATATTTGAAAATTACTCATTACTAGCTTTTATTTGATACCTATATTGTTGCAATTAATAAAAAAAAAACTTCCCCTCCTTTTTTTTGCAGATGTAATTTATAGATATTATATAGCCTATGTCACTCCCACAATTAAGACGAACTTAAAGACACCTCATACGTTAAAATCCATCTAGCCGTTTAGGCTACAGAGCGTGCTAAAGAAATAGACATACATACTTACAGACATACATACTCTCGAAAAACATTACCATCCTGAGGCAGTCGGGTAAAAACCATAAAAAGCTGAGAATTCACGCAAGTAGCGGGACTTGGGACATCGGATACGACTGGGTGCTGCGCGCCGACCTCCCTAGCGACGTCAGCGTAGTGTGCTACGCTGACGACACGTTGGTCCTGGCGCAGGGGAGGTCGCACCAGGCGGCGGCCGAATTAGCGGCACGCGGGGTTGCGACAATCGTCGAAAGGATCCGGCAATTGGGACTCGAGGTGGCCCTGCACAAGTCCGAGGCCATGTGTTTTCATGGTCCTCGGAACGCGCCACCGTTGGGGTCCCAAATAACGGTAGGAGGGGTTTCTATCGGCGTCGAGTCGACGATGAAGTACCTGGGACTCGTCCTCGACAGCCGGTGGAACTTCGTGGAGCATTTCCGACGTTTGGCTCCCAAACTGGAGCGGGCGGGCGCTGCATTGAAGCGGCTCCTGCCCAATCTAGGAGGTCCAAACGCCTCCTGCCGGAGGCTCTACGCGGGGGTCGTGCGGTCCATGGCCCTCTACGGGGCTCCTGTATGGGCGCGCTCTCTGGCGCTGCGGCCAGCCCGCCGGTTGAGCGCGGCCCAAAGGGTCATGGCCATCCGGATGGTCCGGGGATACCGCACGGTCTCCTGTGAGGCAGCGAGCCTCCTTGCCGGATTGCCGCCATGGGATCTGGAGGCAAAAGCCCTCGTGCACGTATGGGAGTGGCGCGAGGAGGTGAAACGCCGGGGCGTTAGTCCGCTGCCGCGAGAAATCGCGGCTCAGCGGATGGAGCTCCGGCGGGATCTCATGGTTTCTTGGAAAGTACGGTTGTCGCAACTCAGTGCTGGGCACGCCACAATTGCGGCGATAAGTCCCCTCTTTGAGGAGTGGCTGGAGAGGCGCCACGGCGTCCTCACCTTCCGCCTGACGCAGGTCCTCACCGGACACGGCAGCTTCGGGAGGTTCCTGTGTCGGATAAGGCGGGAGGAAACGTCCGGGTGTCACCACTGTGTGGATCGCCCGGAGGACACGGTGGAGCATACGGTGGAGGTCTGCCCGGCTTGGGCAGAGCACCGCCGTGTCCTCGTGGAGGCGATCGGCGGCAGAGACCTCTCGCGTCCGGCCCTGGTTCAGGCCATGGTACGGAGCGAGAGGGCATGGGCAGCCGTCACCTCCTTCTGCGAAGCAGTAATGCTCGCGAAGGAGGAGGCGGGACGGTTGAGGGAAAGGCACGTGTCGCGCCCTCTCGCCCCTAGCCGCCGCAGGAGACGCCCAGGGCGTCGGGAATCCCGGGCGGATTTCCGGCCACCGTAGGCGCGGGCTTGCGGACGGTGAGCAATGGGTAGCTCACCGTCCGGTAAGGACCAGGCCCGGGTCGACGGCGCGTCGTATTCCACGCGCGCCTCAAAGAGATGTCGTCAGCACAAAGTAGGGGTCCACTAGGGCCGATGCCTGCCGGGGTCGCGGGAAGGTACTTATGGGTCACCGAGGCCCCCGCAACACAGGCAACAAGAAGGAATACGGGTGGGTTTTAGTCAGTAAGAGTCTGACACACCCTTCCGCTCCGCCCAGAGCGGGAGAAGTTATTTGATGATTTCCCACCCAAAAAAAAAAAAAAAAAGTAGCGGGACTGGATAAACATTTTCAATTTTCATTCAATCTTCTGGATATAAAAATATTACAATTGGGTTCAACAGTATTTATTTAATTCTGCCATAATTAAAATAAAAAGTGTTTAGAATAAGCGTCCTGCTTCGCCATTACTTACTATAGTAATATTACTTATGGATGTTTCAGAAACTAACAATAATTACAAAATTATTTATATCCTAAAATATCTTTCAAAAGTTATTTAACAATACTTTTAAAATCAAACAATTCAACATGCATGCGAACGAAAATCGAAAGTAAACGAGATGTGCCGAACGAATCGCGTTTACATAGCTCATACATGAGTTGTATCACGAACTGACGCAGTTTGTTAATTAAAAGATTTTAATAACTCTTGTTATGTATTACCACACCAGGTGAATTTAAAGTAAAAGTAGATAGTTATCCCTTATCACTTTGAAAGACATTTTTCCAGTCTATCACTGTTCACACGATGAGCACTTATATACTAGTAAGGCATTATGCCTGTTGGGGTCGCGGGAAAGTACGAAAGGGTTGCCGGCACAGGCAACGGAAGGAACACGGGTGGGTTTTAGTCAGTAAGAGTCTGACACAACTTGCCGTTCTGCCCAGAGCCCGGTGTTTGATAATTTCGCAACCAAAAAAAAAAAGACAATGGCGCCGATTCCCTTGTTCACAAACTGAACTAAATTTAAGTTCAGTGCATCTTTTTCTTTCTATTTCATTAAGAAGAGGACAGAAGATAAATTTTAGTTTAGTCCTGTCAAATTAATCAGCGCCTGTCATTACTCTGTACAAGTTTAGACGTGATTAAAAACTTGCCTACTAAAATTACGTCAATTTACGTCAAGCGCTGATTAATTTGACAGGACTAAACTAAAATGTATCTTCTGTCCTTTTCTTAATGAAATAGAAAGAAAAAGATGCACTGAACTTAATTTTAGTTTAGTTTGTGAACAAGGGAATCGGCGCCATTATGAACTTCATAGCGCCCTCGTCATCACATGAATAAGAGCTCGTTAAAGTTCTGTTTCTGTTTGAAACTTATCACGGTAGTGCTAGCCCAAATCTAGTATCTACGTGAGTTAAACAAGAACCAAACGTTGACAATGTATCATTGACTGACGAATCAGCAGTCACAGAATGTTTATTGATATCCTAGATACAAATAGCGTGTAGAGGATAGGTATTCTCTTGACGTATCCCTTCAACGACCTTGTGTATCTCCTTTCTTTGGAGTACTTCGAATCGTTGAGCTCCTTAAGTTGAGTTGAGCTGCTCGATTACTGACAAATGCGTACACTGACTGGATAGGTCCACTAAATCTGTGTGGTTATTTCCTCAAAAGACCATTTTAGACACCAATCTACATGGTCTGACCAAGATCACTGGACTTTAAAGAGACTGACCTCTGAGTTTGTTTCGGCTTTTCTTCTCAGAGTAGTCAGGAAACGCCGACCTCATCTAGTTTAAAAAGTATGATTTACGTGTAAAAGTGTTTGGTCAAACCTACTTACAGAAATAAAAGCAGTTATCATTTATCATCCACGGTGACTATGGCCTTTTCCTCCGTGCAAGGTAACCACGACATGGTCAATGGTTGGTGCTCCAATTAGCCAGCCTAATTAACCGAAGGCTAACTATGTGTTACCAGATCAAACAGCGTGAAAATCGTGAAATGCGATCGGTTTCACTAATCGAAAGTGGAAGTAAGGGAGGATAACCGTACATTTATTAATTGTAGCCTCGCGTAGTCACTGCCTGCTGCTGAGATCCACAACTCGTAAGATCTACAACTCGTAAGTCACGGCCGTTACCTGGGGGTAACGGCCGTGACTTACGAGTTGTAGATCGAACCTAGGCAGGCGCTTTTATTTGTGTAAATTGTTTCATCACCACTGCTCTCAAAACGGTGAAGCAAAACATTTTGATGAAACCGGCATGTCCTAGAACCAAAAATTCGAAGACATGTGACATCCACCAACCCGCACTGGGCCCACGTGGTGTCTTACGTCCCACTCCCTTTCACAGAGAAGACTGTGTTCCAGCACTGGGAACATTATAGGCTGATTATGTAGTCCCTGCCTCCATAGGGCCTTGTAAAATGGACCCTTCTCCGCTAGTCCTGGGACTTAGGATATATTTAAGTGAGGTAACGTCAATAGGAGTCCACTGCCAATAGAAACGAAACGATAAGTCTCAGTGACGCAATCCATACGAATAGGTTTTACTGTCGAACAGCATCCGAACTCAAAGTAGCTCTGTCTGTCTGCTATCTTTTCACGCCTAAACCACTGACGCGATCATTACAAAATTATACAAATAGGTAGTATGGGACCTGGAGAAAGACATAGGGTACTTTTAAACCTGGATTTTCATTAAAACACTAGCAAGCCAGCGACTTATAATATTATAGATGGTGAAATAAAAAATACACGCAGGTGAAGTCTCGGGCAACACCTAATGATTTCATAAATAAAGTACAACATCCGTTTCTTAATTAATTTGATCATACAAGATCATGTGTCGTGTTTACAGCCATAATCCAGGCATCTGTGTGAGATGAGAAACCATGAACGACATTTTTGTAATGTGCCCATTCGGATTCAAAAAATGTAAGATCCAAGCAAGCTTAAGCTATAATTAATAAGATATACTCATAACCTACTTCACATAAAGATAATACCTAATGTTCCACATGCTAATCGGATTGAATTATATAATTAACGCCATGGAAGTAATGACAATGAAAACAATATAGTAAGCGCTTAGCGAAAGTGTCTGCGGTGGTGCTATGCTGATAGAAAAGTGTTTCGAAATCATGGTGGTGATTTGATTTGACATCATTATGTGCCATTTTCTTTGTTGTATGTAAGTAGGTACGTTGTATATAATCTACCTGGTTGGCATAAATTCTTAAGCACTTAAGTTTCTGTGGCTAACAGTGTTAGGCAATATAACAAAAATTGTAGAGCACATATATATTTTGATGTGTAACATCTTAGCTCTCGCATTCTGTGGGAGTACATACATAATCAGCCTATAATGTTCCCACTGCTGGGACACGGGCCTCCTCTCTGTGAGAGGGAGTGGGCCATAATCCACCACGCGGGCCCAGTGCGGGTTGGTAGATGTCACATGTCTTCGAATTTTTGGTTCTAGGACATACCGGTTTCCTCACAATGTTTTCCTTCACCGTTTTGAGAGCAGTGGTGATGAAATAATTTACACAAAGTAAAGCGCGTGTCTGGGTTCGTACCTACGACCTACAACTTGTAAGTCGCAGCCGTTACCACTGGGCCACCACTGCTTTGTGGGACGGAACTGGGTAACAGGAAGTGACAGCTTGAGCATGGGATAAGTAACTACTTTTTAATAGCATGGAATTATTTAGTACTTCATAATAGCCAGGAATTAATAGGTACTATATAGATTGTGAGTAGAGGGGTAAATTTTCGATCAGTGGGCAATCACTAGTAATGAATAATTATTCGAATAAATATTTGAGTATTCAGCTTTTTAAATGTTGAGGTTAATTTCTGTCTCTGCTCAGTTGCTTATTACCAAGGTGAGATGTCAGATGTTACAAATCATATGCGACTACTTTAAGGTTCGCTCGTTTATTTTTCAGTTGAATCTTGTACCTCCGTTCTTTATAAATCAAATTCTGAGTGCCTTTTAAAACACGTTGGTATCTTGGCACTTTGATATTCGTTATGAGTATTCAGAAGACTGAAAGTAATAATTGATAAAACTATAAAATATCAGGAAGCCCCAGTAACTGAGTTGGGTTGGGGGATATGACAGTTGCTTCCAGTTAAATATCAAACTCTCCTGCTAAAAACTACCAGGCAATGTCTATAGCATTAAATTCTACCGGATTCTTCTTTAACTGTGTTATTGGATTGCTAACATAATCAATATTTCAGGAGCACATTACTGTCACTTTGATCAATGATAACTAGCAAGCTACCGACTGTGGTGATGATTCCCCAGCAGTATTTATTACATTGTTATGTAATAAATACTGCTGGGGACACACATCACGCTTATATTCCCTGAAGAGTTAAGCAGAGGTACACCAATTAGTACATCCACATTTCACCAATTATGCTTAAGTCCCATGTAACAGGGGACGAGCCTATTGCCATCATCTGGGCACAAATCCATACTCCAGGGTGCTACTGAGAAATTACTGATAGAAAAACCCAATAACACATTACCCAAACTGGGAATTGCGATTACTAGATCTACGAGGCAGTCAGTATTTATGAATTATAATATCACTATTACCATCTCAGCCTGTACAAATGCACCACCGTGCACCGGGCAGAGCACCGCCGTGTCCTCGTGGAGGCGATCGGTGGCAGAGAACTCTCGCGTCCAGCCCTGGTTCAGGCCATGGTACGGAGCGAGAGGGCATGGGCAGCCGTCACCTCCTTCTGCGAAGCAGTAATGCTCGCGAAGGAGGAGGCGGGACGGTTGTGGGAAAGACAAATTTCACGCCCTCTTGCCCCTAGCCGCCGCAAGAGACGCCCTGGGCGTCGGGAATCCCGGGCGGATTTATGGCCACCGTAGGCGCGGGCTTGCGGACGGTGAGCAATGGATAGGTCACCGTCCGGTAAGGACCAGGCCCGGGTCGGCGCGTCGTATTCCACGCGCGCCTCAAAGAGATGTCGTCAGCACAAGTGTAGGGGTCCACTAGGGCCGCTGCCTGCCGGGGTCGCGGGAAGGTACAAAAGGGTTACCGAGGCCCCCGGCAACACAGGCAACGGAAGGAATACGGGTGGGTTTTAGTCAGTAAAAGTCTGACACACCCTCCCGCTCCGCCCAGAGCGGGAGAAGTTATGTGATGATTTCCCACCCAAAAAAAAAGGCTGTACAAATGTGATCATCATTATCTATACTAATATCCATTATCTAGACATAATCTGGCTGATCCGGTTCTCGTGACAACACCAAGACCATGAAAATGGATCAGTCTACTAATAACTTTCTCTTAGTTCAAGAAGTATCAAGTTCCAAAGGTGAAAATTAATACAAGTGACTGCCGTATCCGATGACTTAGCCTAGATTCTTACTATGTAGCCGAGATAGTTTTTTTTATGATAATATTATCATGTGGCTAATGACCAGATGAGTATAACAGCTGGGAGACCTAAAGATAATCAGTAGGGAGTATGATATGGTGTGGTGTGGTGGGTGGTATGGTCGTAGCTGGAATTTTTAGAAAAGATTATATAATCATGGGAATAGAAAAAATACTAAGAAAACATGATGAGTTCGGAAAATTATGATGAGAATGAAGGGAATAAACAACGTGATATTGGCAGTGGAGATAAAAAGTAGCAGGTTACCTACAGATAAACAATTTAGGATGAGCAAAACATTAATTATTATTCTGATGATAAAAAACAAAAAACCCGACTGCAAAAACACATAACTGAAAAGAGAAAAACAAGCTTTACAATCTATAGAATTTTGGTATCGCAGGCGGGGACAAACAAAAGTTACACCATATTTCGGGTTATTGGTTTGTTAATTATTATTATAAATTAATTATATTATATAATTTGTTTTATTTCAATCTTTTTAGTTTTTTATATATTTATACATATGGAATTGACTCATTACTAGCTTTTATTTGATATCAATATTGTTGTGATATATTAAAAAAAAAATATCCCTCCCTTTTTTGTATTTGCAGACGCAATATATAAACATTATATAGTCTATGTCACTCGCATAACGAAGACGAAGATGAAACTAACGACACATCTTATGTTAAAATCCATCAAGCCGTTTAGGCTACAGAGCGTGCCAAAGAAATAGACATACATGCTCTCGAAAAACATTACACTCCTTCTGGGGCAGTCGGGTAAAAAGGTCATGAGCCTGATAATAACACTGGTATAAATACACGACCTAGAAGCAATTAGAACATACCAGCATATTTCTTTGAACTCAATATTGAGTTCGTTTGTCTTTCTGCAATAAAAACAGAGCTCTGTCACTACTAAAGTCCATTTGCAATACGTATTGACTTCGATAGTGTGTAGCTAACTATTACAGTGTTTTCGTCTTTCTCCACTAGGTCAAGTCTCTAAGGTATGAGTTGCCTTAGAAATAATATTATCACTTTAACAAGCAATTTAAAATCTGGCTTCGTCAGCTTACAATAAAAAGAGAAAACTGCGTTATGAATGTTTTTCTTCACAGTGATAGCAATGGTGTTGAAAATGACGGTGTCTCTAATGACCGCAAGACTGAGTAAATAATAACAAATTGTTGACTGATGATGGATGGGCATTCTTACACCACATTACCATTTAAAAGGTGAAAATATTGTGAAAAAGGTTTGCCTTCCCATTAGCATAAATGTTACCTTATGAATATGACCCTACATTAGGGTCAATCTTTAAAATACCTCTGTATGAATTAAATCCATGACATAACAAGTAATATGTTGAAAATAATGATATTAGCATCGTTCGGGACGTTTTACTATTCATATAGCACATAATTAAACTAACTGCATTGTTGGTTTGGTTGTCGCTGGCGGCTGTTGAACGTGAGCTCCTGGGTTCAATTACCAGGTCGGAGAAAGCGTTATTGGGTTTTTCTTGTATTTGGGTGTACTATATCACAATGGGCCTTATTAAAAGGCTGAAAGTCACTCAAAGGGCAATGGAGAGAGCCATGCTTGGAGTTTCCCTACGTGATCGAATCAGAAATGAAGTGATCCGCAGGCGAACCAAGGTTACCGCCATAACCTGAAGAATTGCCAAACTTAAGTGGCAGTGGGCAGGGCACATTACTCGCAGAACTGATGGCTGATGGGGCCGAAAGGTTCTGGAGTGGGGACCGCGTATCGGAAGATGTAGCGTTAGAAGGCCTCCTACAAGGTGGACCGATGACCTTGTGAAGGCCACAGGAATCAACTGGATGCGGGAAGCACAAAACCGGTCGAAGTGCTTGGGGGAGGCCTATGTCCAGTAGTGGACGTCTTTCGGCTGAAATGATGTTGATGTACTATATCCCTGATGCCTCTGTCCAACTCTTCAGGGTACACAAGCGTGGTTTTGTACAATTAAAGTAGTGGTAGTAGAAAACATAGGTACAATAAACAGTTTTAATAGTTTGCTCCGCGTATACTTTCGTTGGTAAGCTCAATAAGTAACAATCCAACAGCTTTAATTACTGTATAATTCTTGACTTCATAAAAATTGTAGACCTTGTAATACAGCATTCCAATAGACTTATGTTTGTCTAATAAGCTATTTTATGGTAGGTATATCTTCATTTCTAAAACAATTATCTCACAATAAAAAAGCAAATCTTTTTACAAATTAAAACTTTCAAAAGTCTCGAAACCGGTTTCAAACGTGTTAACTGTGTAGAATTCTAATAGTGACACGGTTTTTATGAATTTATGACTATTTCGGACTACATTATTTCGGTCGGTCTCAGAAAATATTTACACACGTTATGATAAATGATAATAACTGTAAGTAGGTTTGCACAAACATTTTTACACGTAAATCATATTTTAAAAGCTGGATGAGTTCGGCGATTCCTATTTGACTAATCTGAGAAGAAAAGCCGAAACAAACTCAGAGATCACAGTCTGTTAAAGTCCAGAAATAATCTTGGTCAGATCATGTGAAGACCATGTTTATTGGTGTCTCAAATGGTCGTTTGAGGAAAGAACCATACAGATTGAATAGACCTGTCCAGTCAGTGCATGCATTTGTCAGTAATCGTGCAGCTCAACTCAGAACTTAAGGAGCTCAACGATTCGTCGAACAATACCAAAGAAAGGACATTTGGGTAGGCCGCATAAGGTACTCAAACTGCAAGCACCTTAATTAAAGTGTATAGCTGCACAGCACATTGTTATGTGAGTACTATGTACTATAAAGCTGCCATTTACTGGATACGGCTTTCATTGATTTGAATGTGCCCTGGTGGCTGGGAGTATGTCGTGCTCACTCTAATGTCTCGCTGATGGTGGCGCGTGTGTTGGATCATTTAGCTCCCTTCAAAATGGTTAAGCTGAATGGTGCTAATCCACGCGTCATGTTCGTGAACGGGCGCCGTCAGTAGAGTCTGGTCATCTCTTAACCACCACGGCTTATTTTAATTTTTGAATTGCTTTTTTTTTTGTTTTGTTAATCTTTTTATTACGGACGCTTTTACGTTTTGCATCGTTCTCACATGTATAATTTCAAAATGAATGATGTAAACAATATCTTGTAACCATAATACGTTGATTTAAAAGAGTGTCCGTGGAGTTTCTTGCCCGTTTTTCTCCATAGGTACCTACTACGCTTTGGAATGGGCAACTAGCTTCATCTTTCTGACTGACTGACCGAACCCTTGACAATTCAAAAGTGCCTGTAATAGGTTTATTTGAAATAAAGTCGTAGGGTTAGTTTGAGTTTGATTAAAACTAATCGAGAGAAGAAAAATAAAATAACTCACATAGTCGACACATTTACAATAATTAAAATAATGTGAACAATGACAATGACATGAATACTACTTTTGTAAATAATAATTTACAAAGTTAATATTTCTGTCATTATATATTTAAAATATAGATTTTTGTTTTGTTAAAAACAAAAATCTAGATTCACTGTGTAAAATTGGAGCAGCTCATTTTCAGGCGTTGTTGTCCTCAATATAGTCTACCAGTATAAAAGGTTTTCTAGCATAGTTTCCACTTGGGTGTATCGGGATAAAAAGTATCCTATGTCCTATTCCAGGTCATGGTCTACCGATGTGCCAAATTTCATCCAAATCAGTTCAGCCGTTTTAGCGTGAAAGCGTAACAAACAAACTCACTTTCGCATTTATAATATTAGCTAGGATATCTTCAACATTATGTGTCATTAAAACCCATACAAAATCAACTGTAGCTCCCAATATACCACCAGATTTCGCCATTTCAAACAAAGCCGATTTACTGATACGAATCGATATCAGAATTGAATTATACCGATTATTGATGCACATAATACCTATCGTACAAACGCATTGCGCTAACACGACAAATACAACGACCACTTAGGATTGACACCTTTAAGAGACGCTACTTGCCAAGGCAAAAGCAATCTTTTGCACATTTCTTTAAAGTGTATTTCTCTTTACTTATCTGGTTTGGTAAACAAATATTATGGCGTAGTGTGTTTTGTTCAGACATTATATGAATGTGGTGTGGTGGTGGTTAAACGGTTAAATCGAAGCAGTTTTTCATGTTATTCTTACTGTATGTTTTTATTACAAAGATCAAGACTTTCATTCCTAACCCAAAGTGTGTGATTCATTCAGAATTTCATAATTTTCTTACCGAGTTCGCTTACCAAAAAGGATGATCCATGCATCATGTTTGTGAACAGGCGCCGTCATTTTTTAGCTGCCACGGCTTATTTTAATTTTTCAATTGTTTTTATCTTTTTATTACGGACACTTTTAACGTTCACGTCTTTCTACATTATTCTCACATGTATAATTTTAACATGAATGATGTAACCAATATTTTTGTAACAATATTTTAATTTAAAAGAGTGTCCGTGGAATTTCTTGACCGTTCTTCTCCATAGAAACCTACTACGCTTTGGAATGGGCAACTAGCTTCATCTTTCTGACTGACCGACCTTTTGACAATTCAAAAGTGCCTGTATTTGGTTTATTTGAAATAAATGCTTTGAGTTTGAGTTTGATGAGTAAGAAGAAACACACTATACATTGACTAAAGTTACTCATTTCATCGTGTTTCAACGTACACTGGTTGCTCGGTGTCATCGCGTTTGATGTTTTCTATCACAATCCAAGAAGCATCTTCACTTTTTACAACGATTCTTCAGCTGAAAATCGCGTAATTTACGAGTCTTTCAAATTAATTGATGTATTTATTGAATACCGTCTCGGTGACGTCGGTCTAAAGAATTGTTTATTAAATTATTCGTTATCATTTGCTTCGCCCGCGTGGCTGTCGGAAAAAATCCCACGGGAACGTACTACCGGGATTAAAAGTACCTGTGTTAATCCAGGTTATAAACTATCTGTGTGCCAAATTTCATCCAAATCCGTTTAGCCGTTTTTGCGCCAATCCAGAACATACATCCAGACAAACGGACAAAAATTCTAAAAACTATATTTTCGACATCAGACTCATTCCCACACCTCGTAGCAATTACTTTTTTTTTTAATATTCAATGCCCGTAGTGTTTCAATCTAGTTTTGACTTCGTTACTATTTAATTAGGTACATGTTTAGATATATATTTTTTTATTTATCAATAATGTATGTATTGTAATTGTAAGGAATCAATAAAAGCTTTTCTAAATAATGATTGGGAAACAATTCAGCGGGGTTTCATTTTGACACTGACTGATCAAGTTTTGCGTCGACTGATATTAATTATTATTATGCCTTGCAATTAACAGTTCGTGTTATGTACGTAGCTTCTATAATCTGACTAGAATATTTAACGTTAATAAGGCATTTACTTGTAGATCTAACGGCGTATACAGTTACATTTCTGATCTAACTAAAGGAAGCTTTTTTACTTAGAGCTACGCATAAATATCATCAAACCTGAGGTATCCATAATTTTTATGTTAAAAAACGCATACAAAATTAGACCTCTTAAAAATAAATAATAACACAAAAATAAATAAAGTTGGTACACTCACCGTCAAAACTATATAACACAAAACTTCAGCTAACTGCATTTTCACAACACTGATACTTTTCGCTGCGACAGTACTAACACGAACGCTGCATGCGTCTGAGTCGAAAGCCCGCCAAAGAATGGCAGAACGACGTCGGATTACTGTCGAGTATCCAACTGTGACGAATTCCATAGAGATGATGAAACCGCATTTGTTATTTTTTACCTCTTTTGTTCTGGATTAGAGTGACCTCATGTTTGTTTAGGGACAATAGTATGCTTTGTAGGGGGTTAAATACTTCCTCTTAATTAAATTAACCCAGAATAGTTCATAGGTTAATTGAACTAAGAGGGAGTACTCGTATTATTGGTGCAGCAGTCCAACGGTAATTATTTACTTAGTATTTATTTTTCCTGTTCACAGAAAATAACACTAGCGTCCAGCAATCAAATCAGTATTGCTAACCATCCTTCAGGGCTCGTTAAAGATGATAAATAAAGTCGATGTGAGAGTTGCGCGTGCGTTCATTTCACGAGGAATGCTATAGAGTTGTTGAATCACCCGCACACATTGTAATTTATTTCGTATCAAATATTTATTTTATACACACAAACAGAGCAGTGGTGGCCCAGTGGTAAAGGCTGCGACTTACGTGTTGTAGGTCGTAGGTTCGAACCTAGACAGACGCTTTGCTTTGTGTAAATTATTTCATCACCACTGCTCTCAAACCGGTTAAGGGAAACGTCGTGAGGAAACCGGCATGTCCTAGAACCAAAAATTTGAAGTCATGTAACATCTATCAACCCGCACTGGGCCCGCGTGGTGGATTACGGCCAATTCCCTCTCACCGAGAGGAGGCTCACCTATGATATATTACAAAAGCAGCAGATCCAAGTGTAAACGCTTTAAGGCGCAGATATATGATTTTAGTGACTTTTAAAGCTCTCTCTCTCAGGGTTATAGTTTAAGCGTATGTTAAACTATAACGCGTACATATAAATTATATAATTATGTGAACATTTAAGTATTGTAAGTAAAACACTTTATCTACACAAATGCTATAAATCCTCTAAAAAAGTTTCTGAAACAGTTAGCTTATTGCCAACATTAAAACAACTAGTGTCATAGTAACCGTAATATCTTCCAAACGAGTGTTATAATGTTGTACAAAATTTCATTAGACAACTCCTTTTTAAAAAAAGAACATTGCATGCACGCGCGGTTTACATCCACAGCGACGTACTTAAAAAAACCTATACGTTGTTCGAATTCACGTCGTATCCCGCCATTTTTGTTTCGATATGAGTATTACAAAAAAATATTACTTTGTTGTTTACAAAAATGAGTGATAACACACCACCTGATATTTCTAATGCAGCAAAGGACATTTCTAACCTGTTATTATCAGAAACTTTCCATAAATTCACATAGTTCTTACAATACTGTACAACACCCTATGGTTTCAGAAACATTAAAAGAGGATTCATATCATGTGTGTAGATAAAGTCTTGTATGCAACTGTACATAAATAGGTGTTAAAACACTCATGTAATACTAATAACACCCAAACTTATTTTCGTGTTAATGCCCCTTATTATACAACAGTTGCATAAATAATTATTATGAAATAAATTCAAAAAGTAATGTCTACCCGAAGCATAAAAAACGATATTACTTTCAAACTACTAAAATATTTTATGTTTTTTTTTTGTATGAACAGAATATTTTATTACATATTCTGTTTTTTTTTTCAAATATTCATATTTTCGTCTCTAAAAATAAATATTCCCTATGAAACCGAAAGGCCGCGCGGCGTGAGTGCGACACGCATTTGTATGGCCAAGGTCAACGGCGATTACCCGACCCTTAAGTAACATATTCATCTTTATTTTTATTATCGTAGCAAAATGGTCTAAATTATCATGCTATTTAATATGCGGTCGGTCTTTAGGTAAAGGGAAAATTGTCATTGCCATACGATAATAATCAGTAAAGGCAATGTGTATATTGACGGCCACAAAGTATAAACGGTTATCTACAAAATCTTGATTTTACAAGAAAGCGTTTTGAAGGCAAAACGATGATAATAAATAGAAGAACAAAGTTATCGTCTTCTATTTTACAACATTTAGTTAATAGGGCATTACCATGGAAATGGTTAAAGCCTTTTACTGAAAGTTACATACTTTACAAAACACGGTAGATTTGTCTTTATTTACTTCGTACAAAAAAGTTAACCAAATAAATTAGTCAATTTCCATATATCCGTTTCTACACGGGACTTTCTAATTTCTTAAGCTTATTGAGAAAATATTTATTTACATAACCAAATAACAAGATGATTATTAACATTAACTTAATTAAATTAAAACTAAATTAAACCTTTTGGGTTTAACTTAGTTTTAATTTAATTCGAGGCATTGCACCGAGGATGCTGGCGGCATTTCCTCGCTGAATTGCAATGCTGATGCGTTGCGCGAGAAAGCCGCCAGCTTTTCAGTCACCAGACTAGACGTTTCACGATTTCGGCAAATAACTTATGCGCACTGGGACCCCACGGACCGAGGTTCTCGACGCCAAACGGCACAAAGTAGTACTCCCTGCCAAGGCCTCCATATTTTTTTTTCAGTTACAAGCTTATTTTATGTTAATGATTAAAACAGTTATTACTATCTATTATTTTGTATTTTACATTGTTGATTGCTATAATAAATGAAGGTATGTCATATTTTTCCTTATTTAACTATTATTTGTAACGCCGACGTAACTTATTATTTTTGTTGCTTTTAGTGCAACGCAAATAAAAAAAAACGGCTACTTAAGTGACTGATATTAGTAATGGCAATGTGTGTACATTTGACAGTTAGACAACATTACTTGCGTTATTTACTTTGTTGTGCAGATAAATATTTCAAACATATAAAGCAACGCATTATCAATACACTTCAAAGTATATTGCTGATCAATGTACTTCAAAATCAAATAATTAGGGTGCAGGTGAACGCGCCGATTGTCCGACGTAAACACGGAGTGTTGGTATAAGTCCGTAACCATTTCGTCACTTTGTGAAAAATAGGTGTCTTTATATAAGTACGTTGACTTAATATTAGTAAAAATTGAGAATTAAACAGAAAAAATATCCATTAATAAAACAAAGAATTCTGGGTTGAATTATGAACAAAAGTGAATTTCTTGAAAAGTGCAGTTGCCTCTTTGTACTTTGCTGCCGTCGATTTATTAGCATGCAGACAGACACTGTTCTCTTAAAAATTTTTGGTTCGTTTCTTACGTGTTGAAGAGCTGGTTTGCGGTCACAATCTCGCCCCGTTTTACATGAGAGAGTTAACTAAAATTGTCAAAATAGGATGACAGAATTGATTAAGGAACTGTGTGGATACATACTTCAGCCTATAATGTTCCCACTGCTGGAACACAGGCCTCCTCTCCGTGGCAGGGAGTGGGCCGTAATCCACCACGCAGGAACAGTGCCCGGTGGATGTCACATGTCTTCGAATTTTTGGTTCTAGGACATGCCGGTTTCCTCACGATGTTTTTTTAATAAAACACCAGTTTAATTTACACAAAGTAAAACACCAGTCAGGGTTCGAACCTATGATCTACAACTCGTAAGTCGCGGGCGTTGCGGTTGTCGCTGGGACAACACTGCTCTGTTTGTATGTATAAAATAAATATTTGATACGAAATAAATTACAATGTGTGCGGGTGATTCAACAACTCTATAACATTCCTCGTGAAATGAACGCACGCGCAACTCTCACATCGACTTTGTTTATTTATCATCTTTATAAACAATGTCTTTGAATGCAACGGTTCAAATTGAATTAATTTTGTTTTTCAATATTTGTCGGTTGACATTGTTGTGGTTCCTAGGTAGTGACTTGTTATGATAGTGATGCATTGTTCCAGAGGTTTTTAATAAATTTATAGAGAAAAAAAAAACTGCTCATAAAGAAACATTAAATCCCATATTCATAAAACGAACGACTATTGTTATTCTTTCTCTGTACATGTTGTAAGATTTTTGAAATCACTTCCGCCTAGCATTCGAGATTTAAAATCTATTTCTTTATTCCAATATCGAGTAAAAGATTACATTTCCTATTAACTGTGAGAATTTGCCAAAGAAAAAAAAAAAAAAAAAAACTGTGAGAATTTATATATTACTATCTGCGCCCCACGGTTTCCCCCGCGTAAGTCTCGATCCCGTGGAAATATCGGGATGAAATATACTTTACGACCTATATATATATATATTATAAATATTAATTTGTTTAGACTAAAAATGACGACATTGTTTTAGTAACAATCTTACTTAGCCTATGTTACCTATTCTCATACCTACCAAAAATACATAAAAAATTTCATGAAAATCGGTCGAGCCGTTTCGGAGGAGTGCGAACACCGCAAACACTGTGACACGAGATTTTTATATAATAGATGTATATATTTAATTATATGTTTAAATATTTTAGCATTATGTATACTAAAATGTATTTTTTTTAAATTATTGTGTCGTCACAAAATCATAGTCTTTTGTTCTTATGTTTACACACAATTGTCTACATTTATTTTTCATGTCTCCTTTCGTCTGCTGGAAGAAATTTCTTAAGATATAAGCAGTACCTTTGCACTCAAAATTATAATTAAGTCGTATGTCTGTGTGTACACACGGCTACACATCAAGTTAAACTTTTCCAGTTTATGCTGATCTCGCATTGAATTATTATATTTTTTGACATTAATGTAAAAATGTTACTACCGTTATTAGGCTGTTTTTTAATTCTTCTAATGGTTTGACATTTAAATTTATTCGATATCATAGAATTTTTGTTTAATTTTGGAATTGAATGTTATTTGCATGCCATGCCGCCTATGAGACGGTAGAATATGGAGGACTACTTTTTTAAGAAAATATCACACAGGTTTAAAAAAGACTTACGTGTCACAGTACCTAAGTCGTAATATTTTGTTATTCTTGTATGATTATAATTTTTTTCTTAATGTGCATATTCATCATTAGTATTGGCTACTCTTTTACTTAACTCGACTTGTTTCCTTTATATTATTTGGTTAACATCTTCGTGTTATTATTTGGTTTATTTAGATTTTTTACCTTATCAAATTATGTACCTAGATTATAAGTGAATGATGTGGTCTCCTATAATTGGAAGCGCACTCTTGTATTTGTCCCTATTCTATGTATACTTGCATGTAATTGTGTAGTTTCTGTTGGAGATCCAATAAATAAATAAATAAATCTATGTACCAATTACCCATGATTGCAAAAATATAAGTAACCGTGTGTACATAAGTAAGAAAATAAATATGACATGTTTAGGCCTTTGTTGCTCTGAAACAACACAGGCTAATTATAATAATTATTTGTATTGACTTATTAATGGCTTCCAAAGGTTTTCTATAGATTTTAGTTCGGTGTTGTTATCTAACATAACATCTCGCCCATTTCCCAGAAGGGTTAGGCAGAGATGTACCTATAGTAGGGTACACCCACATTTCGCCATTAAATTTAAGTCCCATGTAATAGGGGGCGAGCCTATTGCAATCAAGCGAACACAAATCCAGACTCCAGGCTGCTACTGGGAAGTTCCTATTATAAAAACCCAATAACACTTTGTCCGACTTGGGAATCGAACCAAGGACCCCATGCTCAGTAGTAGCGCTTTTTTTTGTTTTTTTTTGGATGGGAAGTTATCAAATAACTTCTCCCGCTCTAGGCGGAGCGGGAGGGTGTGTCAGACTCTTACTGACTAAAACCCACCCGTGTTCCTTCCGTTGCCTTTGTTGGCAGGGGCCTCGGTAACCCTTTCGTACTTTCCCGCGACCCCGGCAGGCATCGGTCCTAGTCGACCCCGGCAAATAGTACCTATAGAGTACACCCACATTTCGCTATTAAGATTAAGTCCCATTTAATAGAAGGTGAGCCTATTGCAACCAAACGAGCACAAATCCAGACGCCCAGAGTCTGGATTTGTGCTACTGAGAAATTCCTATTAGAAAAACCCAATAACACTTTGTCCGTCTTGGGAATCGAATCCAGGACCTCATGCACAGCAGTAGTGCTTGCGACCACTAAACCAACGAGGCAGCCTGGTGTTGTACCCATGACAGGATAAAAAATGATTTCCGGGCTTTAGGAAATTGTTTATTTTTGTTTTTTATAAAAGTATATTTTGATCTTTATTACAAAAATTACGACGGACGGACTTTGATGGGGAATGAATTTACATTTCGTCCTTTAATACCATTTAAATACAACCTACATTGTGATTGAGCAGTGTCTAAATTGATGAACCCTAACGACACTTCAAGATTAAAATAATAATAATATAATTTATTGCGGAACACACAAAAATACACATATTCCATAAAGTATTAGTAACCACGATTTAAATAGCTATGTTAGTAAAACATTAAAACTAACCCAACAATAACTAATAGCTACGTGGCTCAACACAATCATGTTGGCACGTACCTCCGCACCCAGTGCCTAATATAGGGGCTGTCCACCTTGTTATATAATGTTCGTAGGATGCTGTTGGAGCTTCTGCGCAACCTACCCATAATTGACGCTGCCCTCTTTCTCATTATGGCATGGAAATCATCGACATGGGCTTCCGCGAACATCGCGGAAGCCCATGTCGATTCCGAGCTTGAGCGCTGCTCAAGCGCGGAATCCCCATCAACATCCTAAAACCATTATTATACTGAACGCGTAGAACGTTGTAGGCCCCCCGGGTATACTTCACCCACAAGCTGCACGTGTAGAACAAGCTACAGGTTTTGTCAAACCTGATTCAGCAACCGTTCTCGTAAGACCGATTCGCCATTGGACTGTTCGTCGACAGGATGATTAATTTATTTTCGTATCCCCAGCAGGGTCTTTCACATATGGATATTTCGCCGAAAGAACCTTTCATATGCGTCATTTTCAACGACAGCCTTTGGTTGCAAATATGTAGCAGCATAATAATCAGTTGTTAGCTTTGTTTTTAATAGACAGTTGTTAGCTTTGTTTTAATAGACAGTTGTTAACTTTGTTTTCATTTAAACTGGCATCAAGTTTTTGTTTTGGTAACTGAGAGTCACCAACAATAGAGGGGACCTGGCGTTAATGATCACTGTTCTAACCTAAACTAACCCAACAACTTTTTAACCGAACCGAATCGGTGCAAATCTGCATCGTCAGATCCTCCGTGATCACATGTCCCAGGGTACTAAGCCTGAGCAACACGCTGCAATGGTGTTCCACTTATAGTCACAGGAGGAACGTTATCTAACACATGTTCGCTATTGAAAACCACCATTTGCGATTTCTTGACGTTGTAAGCCCCTGCGTCGCTGCATAGGATTCACATATAACAAGTAATATCCGGAGTTCACTGATTGATGGGCTCAGCAGCATCATATCATCCGCCTAACTCAGACTGATAACCATAATATCATCTATTGAACAACCGACACTTCTTTTACTGAGCTCATAAATCAGGTAATTCATGTAGGGTGAGATGTCCAACAGTGAACCAGTGGTACACATTGAGCCACCCTTCCTACTTTGTAAACGCGACGTTGTCAAACAGTGCCGTGGACACGAAAGTACTCAGATTTTACCGCGCCGCCCGCTCCTCAGTCGCGAGCGAGCTAGCGCCAAAGACGCCCGCGTGGCGGACCGCATAATAATTTTCGGCGACAAAAAAATAAAATACGTAAGTACTATCTTTTCTTATTACTTCTGATACGTATAGTTTTTCTGTATGACATTTATTATACTTATTATAGTGTTTATTGGGTATCGTATAAAACTAAAGTTACTACGGTAACTCTTTTCGTTGGTTTTTAACATAACCTTAAATGTTAAATGGCGGGTGTAGTACACAGTGAACCACGAACGTAATTTGAACAGTGAACCGGTTCACTGTGTACCACCTTTATATTGCTACTTTATGTGGGTAAATTTTGAATTTTATACAAAATTTATATAGAGTTGAAACATTAAATTGTATTATAATGTTATTGTTTCAGCATGGGGCGAATTAAAATAGCGCAAAGAAAAATTGGAGGTCACACAAAAGAAGCAATGTTGCAGGCAATCATGCTCGTAAAAAATGGTAAATCGATTCGTAAAGCAGCAAAAGAATGCGGATTACCCTACCCAACTGTAAGGAGATATGTAGAAAAATTTAAAAGCGATGAAACTACGAAATTAGTACCGAATTATGAGGTAAATGCTATTTTTACACCTAACCAGGAAAAAGAATTAAAAGAATACATCATAGATTGTTCGCTAAAATTTTATGGGCTTACTGCTAAAGATACTCGAAGATTAGCTTACCAAATGGCATTTATTAACAATATAAAAGTTCCTTCTTCATGGGAAGAGAAACATATTGCTGGAAAGGAGTGGTTAAGGTCATTCAAAAAAAAACACACGGATTTAAGTCTCAAGAAACCTGAACCGTGCAGCTTGGCACGAGCCTCGGCATTCAACAAATATAACGTGCAAACATTTTTTAAAAACTTAAGAGAAGCTATGCAGCGGTCTCCTAACTTCGGTAACGGAACACGTGTCTATAATTTAGATGAAACCTCAACCACGACAGTACAACGCCCGCAAAAAGTCCTAGCTCTTAAGGGAAGCAACGTATCCAAAGTTACGAGTGGAGAAAGAGGTGTTTTAGTGACAACTTGCTGCATTGTTTCCGCCACCGGTCATGCTTTGCCCCCAGCAATGGTCTTTCCAAGAAAGAAGTTTCAATCTCATATGCTCCATGGCGCTCCTCCTGGGACTCTTGGCTTGGCTGCTTCATCTGGATGGATGAATGCAGACATCTTCGTAGATGTTATGAAACACTTCATACAACATACTTCCGCCTCAAAAGAAAATCCAGCTCTTTTGATTCTTGACAACCACGAAAGTCATTTGTCATTGGAAGCACTGACCATTGCTAAAACTGCTGGTGTTACAGTGTTGACACTGCCTCCTCATACCACCGCAAGATTACAACCATTAGATGTGGGATTAAATGGTCCATTTAAAACTTTTTATAACTCTGCCGTCGATTCGTGGCTACTCCGGAACCCCGGGCAGACTCTCACTATCTATCATGTAGCTCAATGCGCAGGCGAGGCCTATTTAAAAGCCATGACTCCAATAAATATCACCAATGCATTTAGAAAATGTGGAATTTATCCATTCGACGAGTCAGTTTTTACAGAAGAGGATTTTCTACCAAGCACTGTGACAGATAGACCCATTCCAGGAAAAGATGAGACAGATACAAATTATGAAATAAATGAAAACCGTTCACCTCCTAAGACCCCCATTCCTTCAATTTTACAAGATTTACCATCACAACAAATCTGTAATGATCTGGCATCTAAATATAATGAAAATGAACAGCAAGCTTCCACTTCGAAAGCAATGGAAAGTTTTGTTTCTCCAAAAATGTTTAGGCTGCCATTGAAAGCCGGTCCAAGGAAAACTACAAGAAGAAGCAGACCCTTAGGCCGGAGTATGATAGCTACCGACACTCCTGAGAAAGACATAATAGCATCACGAAAAAATAAAGCTGAAGTGAAAGCCAAGAAAGTAAAGAGTAATTTATTTAAAGAAAAGAAGACAAAGAAAAAAGAAGCTCCAATTATTGATGAAGATTCTAATTCCGAAGGCACTTTCTATGCTAGTGGTTCTTCATCTGGTGGAGAGAATTTCGTCAGTGACAGTGAAGACGATGAAGTTATTTTATCTGAAGACTTTCCACCACTGCGTAGAAAACCCAAAGCGGATAATTTTGTAATTATTTTGATTGAATCAGAGAAAAAAAAGATAAAATGCTATTATGTTGCGAAGATTCTTGATGATTCTCCTGAAGCTGAATATGACTACTCCGTTTCGTATTTAAAATTAAAAAGCAAATTTTATTATACATTTTGTGAGCCTTTAGAGCCAGATATTGCAATGGTTACAAAAAATGATATAAAATATATATTACCGAACCCCAAGGTAGACGGCAGCAGTCGCCGAACAGCAACGTTCAAATTTCCAGTCAACCTATCTCTTTTGAACTTCCCTTTTTGATTTTTGGATGTTTTTTCTTTTGAAATTTTCTTTTTTGTATTTTATATAAAAGTTTTTCCTTCGTAAGAATAACAATTGTAACTATTAAGACTGATTAGTACTAAGTTGACTGAGCAATAATTGATCTCTGTGAGCCTAAGATATTTGTTAAATTCTTTATAACAATAAATATTTTGAACACATTGTTAAAAACATTTAGATTTAATAAAGTTGATTACTTGATAACATAATACAAGACGTTTTATTGCTTAACCTTTAGTTTTGTAGCATAAATAGTCATAATTTACTGTAAAATAAATAGGATGGTTCACTGTTAACCTAGTCCCCGGTTCAGAGTGTCCCACGAGGTGGACTCAGTGAGCCATTTCCCATCTTTTAAAAAAACTAAAATATATTCTATCCTGTTAAGTTTCGGTCTAAAATTAATATGAAAAATTAAAGCCAGATACATGAGAAGTCCTGTGGTAAAAAAAAATCTCCATTATGTTTAGAAATAGTAGAGCTTTGAATGTGCAACTTTTTCATGGTTCACTGTTGAACACCTCACCCTACAGGTTAAACAGAGCAGGCGAGGTCAGTCCACCCTGCCTTACTCCATCGTAATCCATCGTAATCCATCCATCGGAATACAGGCGTAATCGCCTGTATTCCCCGATGGGTTAGGCACAGGGCGAAATTGAATAAATAATAACTAATGACATTTTCTCAATTAGACTACTTGCCATCTATGTAACAAATGTAGAACTAAAAACTTTCTGTAGTGTTTCATTACGTCAGTAGTTCGGTAAGATGGTACTAGGTGGCGCTAATAGGTATGAAATACAATTTTCAATAGCGCTATATACATTGGCTTCAGAGGAAGCCAATGCGGCGGATTTAAAGTTATGATCAGTGGCGTAGCGTGTATTTGTGCAACCCGGGGAAATCGTTAATTTGCCGCCCCTCCTCCTCCATTTTCGCAACTAAGGATTATTGCAATGTAAGGTTAGGTTAGGACATCAAACCTGAAGTTTGAATCAATAAATAAACGTCAATAAACCCAATGGGCCGGAATTATTAAAATTGTCTTCATACGGTAAGCCAACATCCTTTCTTTCGTAGCCAAAAATGTGTCTTCTTATTCGTCTTGGAGGTGCGATTTCAGTTTCCGTTAATAGTTTCATAATTTAAATTATATAGGTATTTTACAAGCACAGTTAACTTCACATGATATGGAATACTAATGTATACCTAGTATACCTACCTTTTTTACGTCAAATCTATTTTGAACAACTTCCATTTATCCCAGTGTCTTGAAATTCTTCGTGTAGAAAATCCCTTAAAATCAATGTTTTTAATCTATGACATTTTGTAATAATTACTCTGTGGTTCTATGAAAAATAAAAAAAAGGAAGATGTCTTCGACGAATGATCAAAGAGTGTGTTTCTTTTAATCTCCAAAATTCCTCAAGATCAAGAACCTGCATTATTATTTAACGATTAGGAACAAGTTATTAAACTTCGTAAATAAGTAAATTCACCGCAAACTGTCAAATTATGTCATCTATTTTGAAATTAATCATCAAAGTTTAAGGTGTAAAATCATTTGGAGAAATTTGACAGTTGGTGGTAACACGATGTGCTGGCGACGGTACCTATGTAGTCCTCTGGTTACAATACAGTTAGGACGACCTGACGCCACCGCCGCCCCCAATATTAGCGCCGCCCGGGGCCATGGCCTCTCTGCCCTCCCCCCGCGCTACGCCACTGGTTATGATTGTTTTTTTATCTACTTTCGAAAATTATTGCATTTTTTTTCTTCGACATTTTTTTGCTATCGAGATTATTATCATTATTATCGTTCATTTCTCATAAATATATTAGGTAAATAAGTAGCGGTAGTTTCATGTGCAATTTTTTTTTGTATTGATGGCGCTATTTCAAGGGTTGTCTGGTAAAATAAGCTATATCATTCAGTGTCATCCTATGGAATGAAGGAAAGGGCGGGGAAGTAGTATGTAAGTATTATAACTATAAATAAAAAATCTAATCAGTGGCATGAAAAATTTATTTGATTTTCTTTTAATTACATTATGTATTAAGATATGCTAAAATAAATACAGAAATTGTTCGGATAACTTTATCTTATTTATAATTATGTTCATTTAAATAATTATTAATAATTATAATTAATTCAATAATACACGGTTAAGCTTCTAAACCTAGTTATTTATTTACAATTTAATTAATAAATTAGAGTAAAATTATGGTGATTTTTAGGCAAAATGTTGGCTGAACACGTTTCATTTAAATATTGCCGTCTGTTTTGACAGTTTTTTGTCCGAATTGGACATTAAACATCAGTTTTTTTTATTCAAAGCTATGCAAAATATATATTCTAAATGAAGTTTTAAATTTTGTTAGGTTATATATAGGTTACCTTTACCATTTATGTAGAACTCTTACTATCTAAATGGCTACAAAAATGTCCAGTAACCCATGTTTGGGTTCAAAAAAGTTTATGTATTATTTCCGTGTTTAATTTATTAATGAGCAAATAAGTGACATAACGTTTATGACAGTTCTTCATGAAACTTGTCATATATTTTGTCTCTTTAAATATGACTCAACTAATTTTGATTGTAATTGGCTTATCAGATTAACAATATTCAATTGGCGGTACGTCAAAATAAGTCAGAATAAATTCGATTCAAAATAATTATACTTCTGTTACAAATCATTATTAATTATAATTTTAAATTGACTACATTTAAAGACAAAAAATGTGGTCCGAAACTTTGATATGTAATCGTTATTTGCCCTCAAAATGTGAATTTACAATATAGTTTTTATATCTTAATAAATATTGGAAATGAAAGTCACACAATGGAAGATTAAATCGATAAGATTCGATACAATACAAAACCTATAGTCGAACGACCCGTATCGACAAACCTATTTTTATAATACAATAAGAAGACGAAATATTTTTGATATTGGTTCTGTTGTGAAGAACACTGAATTTTAGCCAGAAAATTACAAAAATAGGTAATTCAATTAGAAAATACAACTCTCCAGTGTTTTACATACCTACACACTAAAATCTTTATAGAGACTTGAACAACAGTATTACTTCGCGAGGACCTCAAAGTTTGATACTCAGTGTTTTTAATGTTAAAAATTAAGATTTACTTAAAGTCTTGAACGGTATTTTCTAGTGACTTCAGAGAATCAGATCATTTCTAAATATAGATCAACGGTAACGCGTAACAAAAGTTTTATCTACTCAAAAGTTTCATTTTACGTTAGTCCATAGTTCCATTTTAATCCTAAAATCCAGTGTTTATTTTTTTCACAACATAACATCAAAATTTAAGCTATCTTAAATTCTAAGTCGACGGCGGAAGAGTCATTTGAACACAAGGTCACCGATGCCGTACCAACGTCGGTCACTGTAGCACAATGAAATATTTAATAAATACTGACTGAAATTCTGAAGGTTTTAGAAATAACTGTGCTTACTCTGTACAAGTAGTAACATCAAGGAACAAATAGAACTAGAACATAGTGCGGCTTTAACCAAGAACAAGAAGCATTTTCATAAGTAGTTCTGTCAAATAGTGATAGTGACAGAACACATAGAATTTACAATGCGATAAGTGGCTGAAAAACGTATTCAACGATTTCATAAATAAATAATTTATCAACGTTTTACTTGAGAAAACTTATCTTCCAGTGAACCTAGAAGTGAACAAAATCGAAGTTATTGTTTAAGCCCCGCGCGACACCGATTCGGTGTAAAACAATAGAAAATTAATTGTGTCTCATTAGCTGTCCTTCACCGATTACAATACTTGAGAATTTTCATAGCGGATGCTACTAATGGATGCAGGTTAGAGAGAAGACTATTGGCTCCGGGTTTTTGGTTTGCGTTAAATAAATCTTTCTTTGTTAGACTCCACATTAGTGACCTGAAACACAGGCCCTTAAAGCCTAGCTTAGGCACCAGTCTCCTACTGTACACTAAACCATATCATGTACCGTAAGTGTAACAATGTCTGCAATGTTTATTATGGTGAGACAATAAATACTTATTATTATTATTTTTGTTCTTTTAATTTATTTTAACTCAGGTTTCTAGAACCTGGTATTTTAAGTTTTGAGTGGATAGATTAGGTGTTTTGTAGGTTCTGCGTTTAAATTATTGTCTAAATCTAATTGTAGGAATTTCCATACTATGCGACATATGTTTAGTATAGCTGCTTTCTGTAGTGTAAGATATGTATGTTTGGAAAGATTGATTGCATTTAAACTGATAAATAGTTGTATTATTATATCCCATTTACCAATCGATAATACTCCCAGTAAAGAGCTAATTTCTAAAACCGCCAAAATTTCAGCGTGTACAGTACAAAAACAATAGTATAGTGAAAGGCACGACAAGTGTATTTACAATGCTACGTAGCGTTGGTTCGGCGGTGCTAGCAGTCGACCCTGTGCATGAAGACATAGTGCTCAAGCAAGAACAAAGGGCTGATGATGGAGACGTTGGAGACGTTTCAGCTAGAAATTATTTCGATGAAGTTTTTAAAGAAAAGTAGGGAAGTGGGGATTGGAGATGATAATGGTTATGAAGGAAATGAACTCTTGAGATGGCGGGATGTAGGAAGTAAAGGATCTTTCACTGCGTTGACCCCATAATTGGGGTAGAGGAGATTGATGAGGTAATGGAGATGAAATTGTGTCCAACATATAACAAAAATGTGTGCAGCAGCCACATAAGGTAATATACTTGCAATAAAGTTGTAGTTGTTAGACTTTTCTTATAATATTTCACTTTGTCAGATGCTCATAAAACTATTTTTGAAACGAAATATTATATATGTATAATCTAACTTGTAAAATTTAGTTAAGTAGAAATAGCAGAAGATGGACACATTTTCGCTTAAAATTTGTGATAAATAAAATTATAACAATCAATTTGGCTGTTATTCAGTTTCATACAATAGAGCTTAGTATGTGGGCTCATAAAATATTGGGTCGACTGCACCATTGAGTGATATGTGATCATAATATTGCGTGCTTAATATAATGATATGTATTATAAACATAAACATTTCGCTTCGATTTGAAACTGAGCGAAATTGAAATATAAAATAATATGTACCTTGTTTATACGAGGCTTGCCGCGTAACTTAAAGTACTGTGAAGTGCCTGCAATAATAGTAACACAAGTTATAATAATAAACATGTAAGTTTTAGTGTGATTTCGGATTTGGCATCAGTTGATAAGAATTCCTATGATGAAAATGAAATCAAAGGATGCAGTAAATGGTGAAACATTAATTTCAATTGCAAGAATTAAAGCAGAAGACATTTAGGAAAAGTAACTGTAGCGATGAAATTGAGAAATGTCACACACTCAAATAATTATGACACTTTTCAAGGTCAATCAAAATATAGTAAGGACTGTTATTAGTTTTCATATAAACAAGGCATTGAATTCAAAACAATCGTCAGAATAATCAAATACAAAATACTTTTTTAATATGTATATATAATTTGCGTCGCTCAAGCCTATTAAAGAAGAAGAGAGAAACCTTCATTCAAAGCTATCTTTTTAATATAAAAATAAAAAATATATTTACAAAGTAATCGCTTAACCTATCGTGTGTAACATTGGGTCGCGTGATTCGTACCATTTATACTACAAAACGACTATATTTAAATATATTTGGATATAATTCTCGAATTATAAATATACATCAAGACGTATCTACAAGATGATTCTGGAAGGACCCTGTTTAAGTCTAATAGAAGACCTAAAGACCGATTCGGTCTCACCACTGAGCGAGGTATAAGCAAATTAAGTCTTGGTAACAAAGGTTGCAATATTTTTCTAAGTATTTACGATCATCTACGTAAGAATTTTGACAAAACATCAATTTGGATTGAACATCCAGTCTAAAAATGTATCATTTTCAATTATTAAGTTAGGGAAGTCAAAACAATATAAAGTTAAATTCACTGAGTAGCTTCAGCGGTATGATAGTGTGATGGATGGTAACGCCAAACCTGTGGAGGGGAGTACTCGACCGGAACCTCTTGAGCTGCCCCTCCAGCGCCCCACATGAGCACCGTCTGTCGTGGCATCTCGGTGGCTTGCGGCTGCTGCATCCGCTCCTGCTCCGAGTTGCTCGACCCCGCAGGACTTGGTCCCGGCACCACGGAAGGCGACCTCCTCTCCTGCCCAGTAACTGGACTCATATACCTCCCAGTACTGTCCACATACGTATACTCTCTTGAAGGTGGTCGGTGATACGTTGGCGTCACTTCGTACCCAGGTGGAGGCGCTGGTTCAAGGAAGCCATTCGGCGCATAAGGAGTGTAATGATAAGATAGAGGTTTATATTGATGGAAGAGATTATCTGCTGTTAAGAATCTGTCGTCTAGAGGTGGCGGGGCGTAGTGTAAGGTTGGTGCTGGAGGGTACTCTCCGTAAGGAGCTGTGTAGGCGCCATTTAAATTCGTGTACGCTGCCGCTACTGCGTCCGCTGCTAAGTAATCCACGGGAGGTGGCGCAGGAGTGGTGGGGACTCTTCTCTTGTTCCTGCAAGTTGATAGAAAGTCCCGCAGTTGTGTTTTGTATCTTCTGGCCGTTCTTGGAGGGGTTGTGACGTTAGTCTCGCAGCCAGAGAGCTGTTCCGACTCAGAAAAGTAGAGGCTTGTTAGACCGGTGTCGAGATAGCTCACTTTGAAGTCCATCGTTCTTTTTCCAAGTAGATCTCTGCCTTCTTCTTCCCTGAAATTGATAAAAACAACGTTGAATTTACGTTATTTTGATGAAAATTACGACACCAATACTTCTGCTCAGTGAGAAAAAGTATTGTATGTTAAAAAAATATAGATAGACGAGTAATGACAAATTTTTGCTGGACACTTTGGCAAAAGTGTCCAACGAAAATTTGTCATCTTATATGAAGATAATAAACTTACATGAGCGGCCGATGCGTGCTGATAACAAAATCAGGTTTAGAGTTTTTGTAGACTAGTCTGGAAGAGGTCTGCAGCCACTGCCACTGACCATCTTTTGTTTGGAAGCGGTATGCGATCATTCCGGAAGCACCTGTTTTCAATACTGAAACAAAAATATTTTAATTAGGATGTAAAACTGATATACATTATCTATTGCATCATTGCAACATGCATTGCTTACGTTAACGTAAGTTGTTATTGTTTACTAGGTTTTCAAAAGAAACGAGGATTTCCTATCTTGATACAAGGTCATTAAGGACCATTATTTTGCAATACTTGTGAAAAGTAATGTAGCATTGAAATATTTCAGCAAGGCAAGACCGACCTTTGACTTTGTTTAGCGATATTTCAAAGTATTACTTAGGTATCTAGAAATAAGATACTTACATTCTTGATGTGCACTGGCGACATAGGCTAGATCGTCGTAATGTACAAGATCATAGCCACCCATATTCGCCAACTCAGCATCTGTGTAACCTAGCAGCATTTTACCCCTGTAAAAAGGAAAACGTTGATCAATATATATTGTTCAAAAACTTTGAGCATTAAACTGCACTCTAGGGTCAGGTCACATCGTACATTTACATCGGTTACACAAGGGGAGGAGGTCAAAAGAATGGCGATATTCAAAAGATATATAACATTTAGAAACGATGGTTCGAAGTACGCCACTTCGTTATTCAAAAGAGAATTTTGACCAATATATCATTTAAAACGATGGTTTGAAGTACGCCACTTCGTTATTCAAAAGAGAATTTTGCCCAAGATAACATTTAGAAACGATGGTTCGAAGTACGCCACTTCATTATTCAAAAGAGAATTTTGCCCAAGATAACATTTAGAAACGATGGTTTGAAGTACGCCACTTCGTTATTCAAAAGAGAATTTTGCCCAAGATAACATTATTAGAAACGATGGTTCGAAGTACGCCACTTCGTTATTCAAAAGAGAATTTTGCCCAATATAACATTTAGAAACGATGGTTCGAAGTACGCCACTTCATTATTCAAAAGAGAATTTTGCCCAACATAACATTTAGAAACGATGGGTAAGTACTTTCTTTGATATTAAATTACTAAGACAAAAAAAGCGTCCTATTTTGTAAATTTTAACATTATAATTTAGAAAACCAGAATAAATTAAATTAATGAAAACGAAACCAATAGTCTCTTAAAATCCAGCACTGTTTTCTGATATTTTTTTGTAGTTAAACCTCTCGAACTTATGACATGTTTGTAATGTAATGATCAATCCTTTAATATTATGCTATAACATGGAAGAATATTTGAACTCACGATTTCCTTAACCTTAGTTATAAAGCCATTATCTAAAAATCTATTTTTTGTTATAACCTTGCGGCATTCCCATTAATTAAGCCAACCATTGTTCAAGCACTATTCCAGTGTCAATTACCAATTTATTATGGTTTATAAAATACTTCTGATCACTGATGATCTTTTATTGTTACTGTTTTTGCTAAAACGATAGTTTCACAAGACCTCGTGGTAGCTTTTAGTTTTAACTATTAATTATATCAAACGAGGTATTGTGTATTTTAAATTAATTTAAAACCTTAATGCCTGAGTATTTGCGTTTTAATTATACATTAATGCTGTCACACTTAACGTGAAATTACTACAGACTTCGTAGGAATTTCTTTCTCTTTATGGTTTTGTGTATCTTAAAAATGTTGACATTACTATTTTTAGCAACTAAAGAAAGGGTTTTTGGTAAAAGGAAAAAGTGTGTGTTTTGATCAGTTTAGGCAAGTTAACTGAGGTATAGCTATTCCTGTCACTGCCTGTCTGGTTTCTGTAGTGTTTGGCCTCCATCCCCTAGTCATCACAGTCTTCTTAACCACCGGCAACGTATCGTACGGTGGTGGTAGACGTGTGAGAACAAAAAAAAGATCTCTGCATATTTTGCGTACGTTAGCTAAAGTTAAACTAATTATCGGACGCTACTAACAGTCATAACTGATAGTAGTGAGTCATGCTATGATGCTGGTCAGTTACATTATCCTCGAAATTTGGTCAGTTAAATCTAACCCGAGTGTCGACACGACTGTCAATTACTAAGATTGCATGTAATTATTTGGTTATAGTTTTATTTTTTCTTTATTGACAGCTAAGTTTTGCTTACCGTTGATCCATAGAGACTAGAGAAAGGTCGAGCTTGTGTTTGCTCTTGAACATGACTTCCTTCTGAGGGATTTCTAGAAGGCTGGGAGGTCCGAAGGGCGCACAAATTGCGAATAATGCTAGAGGTGGCTCTTCTGTTTTCTTGTTCTGCCCATGGAGGACCTTGATGCGGCCTCGGATATCAAGCCTCTGTGTATGTAAAAAGTAAGTAATTAGCATAATAGAATTGATTCAGTCTATTAACATTGCTGATTAATTTAGCACTGTTTTCATAAAAGTATAAAGTTAGTACAAAGACAAATAATTAAGTCACGCGATGGATTTTCTATTTCATTTTATTGATACCTTATCTTGTACAAAAACTTATGAAAGTCACAACAATGTCGTTTGTTTTATATGTATAGCCGAAAATAAACTGTAATATCTATTAACAACATAATTATTTAGTGAGAACGAAAAACTAGTTCATTTAACTGTTGTTTATATGATTAAAATTAACTTTCTTAAAGCACTAGGTATTTCCGTGGTGTTCCTCGCCAGCGAAATAAAGAAAATATGTAGAAAGTTACAGTTATAATCGACATCAAAATATAGAAAAAAAGGGTTTCAAACTAACCACGTTTTAAAAAGAATACGACACTCACCAAGAACCCAGAAGTATTGTCGAGCAAACATCTAAATCTGACAGTGAAGCTACGTTCTAACAGATGCGCTCTTTCCGGCCTTAGGACGTCCTGCAGCGTCAGGTTGCTGACTTCTGGAGGCAGGAAGGAGTTCCACAGGATCTGACGCTGCAACTCCTCGCGGTCTTCGGAATGGACAAGCTCGTAAACTGACTGGTGGACTATGTCCGACTGGAAAATAAATTAGAATTTTACTGTTAGCGTTAAAGTCAAGTTCAGTCTTTTCTTTTTCTAATAATTGCAGCTTCATCGCAACTTGATGGTTATTAGAAAGAACAACTTACAAAAGGTGTTTTACAAGGCAGATGTGAGTAGAGACGCGGACCACGCCCCAGAAAGACATATAGTGACCTCATTCGTGATGTTCTTCATAAAGGTCTGGTGCGTAGTACTCGCAATCGGCGTGCGTGTATGACCAGATGTATGAACGTAAACGAAGCAAAAGGAGTATGTAATGGGTGTACCAGGTGGCGTTCTATAGTTTCTGCCTATCCCAAATGGAAAGAACGCGTGAGTATGTATGTATTTTATACCCATATTACTAATAAACAAGAAACACATTTGGGCATTTATTTAATTAATTACCAGTAAAGCCCCATTGAAACGATGCAAACTTCTTGTCCGTGGCATTCAATAAAACTGAAACAACAAATGATTGCATTTTCTAAACACTGTTTAGACGGTGCAAATTTTATTGTTCCATCAATTTTTGGTATGCCACTGGCAATTAAATCACACCGTGTGTAAATTAGCTTATACGATCACTATAAAAATCTGTTAGTACGAGCTGAAAATCCATAACAATAATCTTTTGTAGTCTAAAAACATTGAACAATTAACTAATGTACCCCTAATAAGATTCAATAAACCAAAATATAACAAGATAATTAGGTAACAAATACACGCACAACAATAGCAAAAAGAGCAAGTCACAATGAAACCGTAAATCAATAAACCACATCGAGCGAGCCCTAGAAATCGATTCGAAGCTCAATCATTAAAGAATCATCTGTAACGAAGATGGACGTGTTAATTCCCGACCATTGACAAGCTAATGACTACCTTAACCACCTAAAAATACGTTCTAAAATTATATGAATGCTTTTCTGATTCATTTTACCACACGTCATACAACAAAAGACCGTATAAATAGTGTAGATAATGCAACAGCATATGATGCTAGTACAAAACTAATTGATAATCAATGGGGTTACCCAAGGCACGAACTTCGGCCCCCTCTAAACATATAAATGAATTTGTAAAATATGTATAGGGCTGGTATGAGTAACAACATATTGCGTTGGCATTAAACATCAAAAGATGATTTGTTGGGTAATTGCTTTTTGTTCTCATTGGGTTGGGGGGTTGCTATGGGACGGAATCATGTTTTGTTGATAGACCTTTGTTTTGGCAATTTTTCGTCGTGGTTTTGTATTGATTGATGATATCATTTTTATGTAAGTTTTGAAAAATATAGCTGTAATTTGTCTCTTGTTTTTAAAAGGGGAGATATAATGTTTTGATTAATTTTGACTTAACTTTAGGGTCCCATTTTTATCTTGATGAAGCATTTTGATTGAATCATGATGATTGTTTAAGAAAATATAAAAAATACTTTTAGGAACTATTCGGTAGATCATGGTCATGACTCATACACGTGTTATATCTAATAATCTCTAACTAAATCACAAAATTACAAAACCTCTCATTTTGTCTCTGCTTATACTCATAATATAAATTATAATAGCAATATTTTTGACCCCTGAAAGTTCCAAACATTCACAAAGTTCAAACAAATGACAGTCTCACCCACAAAAAAAAAAATACTCAATTCAAGACAAAAAACGTAAAGTTCAAACAGCAAAAATTAAAACATGGAATAAAACTGATCTTGGTGGCAGTCGGGGCCATTTACGATGAAGCTCAGACCATTAGCGATCGATACTGCCCGGCACCCACCTGGCGCGGATTGAAGTTAATGTTGCTATTCAGAACACCCCTCCGAATAAAGATGCATTTGGATTTTGAGTTTGTATTTCGAATCGTTTAATGTGAAAGTGTATTTTGGAATTATTGGGTTTGCAGCTTTGGGATGAATGTGTGTCTGGGACTACAAAATTGGTATTGGCCGATCCTAATGAAGCAATACGCTATAGGTTAAAAAAAGTGGTTTTCTTTCATTAGGAGCTTCTTCTGGTTTCAAGACCTATAGTGCAGCAACTGGGCATACAAAGATTTTAGATTTATCCTTGTTGTCGCATGACATATTATAGCTGATATTTGTATCTACGCATTTTCTTGGCAGCAAACACAAATTCGCATTACTCTGCGTATATATTCTTATGCTTTCGCCTTTCAATTTTTCTCAGGTCACAATCAATATGAATTTCTTTATTACTTCCCACAAAAATAGTTCTCACATAATTTTTTACAACCTCAACCTTATCCACTGCCGAATTTTCACCTAAAATTGTATGCTAATAATCGGATTTAATGTCCACAGTTATATTTACACTGGAAATCTTTACTGCGTATAATTGCCCTCATTTAAGCACGGCTTACTTTGCCACGTGCCACCCTGCCAGGAAGTGGCAAGTACCCGGACCGATTTAATGATTTATAAATCGATTTGTTTTAATCGCGACCCACCCTACGCACTTTGATGGGCATGGATTAGGTCGGTAGATGTGGAATTAGGTAGAAAACTGAGAATTTGTTTGAACATGTGATTTGGGCACAACAAACAACATCAGAAGCAATTTAGTAAAAGTATTCAAAATCAAAATATTTTATTTCACATAAACCTACATGGGCATTTATGAAACGTCAGAAGCTAGGTGCACGGTTCCAATTGGTCGTTTCTTATGGAGAACACCCGGCACGAATATCCACGGTTACTCTTTTAAAATAATTGGCTTTTACAATGTTTTCAAATTACAGAGTTAATTAATAAGCATGGGAGGACAGTGTAGGCCTCTCAAGAAGTACCAGGTACTTAACAAAAAATAAATAATCTACAAATCTAGTCTATTAAGCCTACAACGTTCTCGCATTCACAAAATATAAAAGAATCTATAAACATTAATAAAATTAAAAACTATAATATTTAAACCAAATGCTATGATTGCCATTACAAGGTTGATTAGGAGGTTTCCTCGTATAGAATTCGCTGGAAGCTCTTAAGAGCGTTTACCCAAATGTTCTTTCTTTGGTATTATTCGTCGAATCGTTGAGCTCCTTAAGTTCTGAGCTGCACGAGCACTGCTGCACTGAGAGCTGCACTGAGCTGCTGCTGACAAATGCGTGCACTGACTGGACAGGTCCACTCAATCTGTGTGGTTCTTTCCTCAAAAGGACCATTTCAGACACCAATCTACATGGCTTTCACATGATCTAATCTTCACAAGATTATGTCTGGACTTTAAAAGAGACTGTGACCTCTGAGTTTGTTTCGGCCTTTCTTCTCGGAGTAGTCAGATAGGAAACGCCGACCTCATCTAGCTTTATTTTAAAAATATGATTAACGTGTAAAAGTGTTTGTACAAACCTACTTACAGAAAATAAATCATTTATCATTTACGCCGTACGGCATTTCATACAAATTTTTAAGTCCTTATTTCTAGAAATGACTGAACCGATTTTCATGATAAACATTTTCGAAATGTCTTAATTTAAAAAAGATAATTGGAAATGACTGTTTCTATGGAAAATTAAAAATCGCTCTAATTTAACTGTAACACTATTTTTCGAAAATGTTTTCTACTAACTTTTTAGACCTATGTATGCGAAGCTTATGTGTGCGAAGTTTACTTAAAATCGGTTCATTCATTTCGAAAAATCAGGACTTGAAAATTTGTATGAAATGCCGTACGGCATAAACGCTCTTAAGACGCTGACAACACCTAAACCGCGGTCACTGTCAGATTGCATAGAAAAGAAAGAGAAGCGCGACGACAAAACGCTTGTAATTTATTGCAAAATATGAAGTAATTATCTATTTACTCAGAATTGAGTTGAGTAATCGAAAATAAAAAACAACCAAGTTCTGCATTAGAATAAGACGTACTTGTTATTAATTAAATACGTAATTTATGTTGATATTTAATACAGATATTTTGGATTAGAACTCAAGGTAAGAGGTTAGTTTAACGTTAGTTTGTATCGAGATTTTTTTTTCAAAACGTGTTTTGGTGATAACCAAGTTCTGGGAAATATGTTCAAAATTAACATATATTTTTTCCGCTACCACAAACTATACAGTTATGGCAATTTTCTTTCTTAAGAGAAGCCTATTTTGGTCAATTGGGTCTTGTCAGCGCCTTAAGTTAAAATACTATCTTTAATTCGAATGACTGTTTGAGCCAATCGCTACTTGAGTCCACTATAGGTCCATAAGTAATTAGGCATAACATTCACAATACAATCCCTCCTAGTCACCCAATCCACTCTGCCCAATAATCTTTGTTCCACTAAAGTAACTCAGGTAACCGAATTACTCGCTCGCTTTGAGCATAAACAAAACAAAGAGGAAAATGGGGGGGTTGGACGTAAAATTTATACGCATACGATCACTGCCAACTGAAAGTTTTATAGCGGGGGTCGAAAGGGGGTCGAAAAGCGGGGTTTTTACATTCTAATAGCAATATTTCATCGGGACTTTATTAGCTGTAATGCGGAGGGCATTTGTTAACGAGCAATTTTAATATGCGACGCAGTTTTTTTGTTTTTAAAGATTTTTTTTGGATTCCTTAGGTATGTAATTTTTTTTTTTTGTGGTTTGGTAGTTATTGGGATATGAAAATGATTTATTTTTGTGTGTGGATGTAGGATGAGTTATTGTTTTAGGAAAACTTAGAATGGGGAAGAAGGTATTATATTAAGGAGATACACAGCTTTTGGAAAGTTTTGACAGACATTTTATTAATGTGGGGGGTTGTAGGTACTTACTACCCGTTGCGTTACCTACTTAATATACATGGTAAAGATAATAAAACTATTATCTACGTTACTACAATATTATCTTGAAGGGGTCCGTCCCCACATACACACATAGGTATACGAATATCTTAAACATTGCTTCGTAGTTCATCATCATCTGTCAAAATTTTATACGTTCAAAAATAAATTTAAACAATTTCCATTATCTAATTGCCATTACAATATCATCATCATCTGCTTAGCCTTTTCCCAACATAGTTGGGGTTGGCTTCCAGGCTAACCGAATGCAGCCGAATACCAGTATTTTACATGGAGCGACTGCCTATCTGACCTCCACAGCCCAGTTACTGGATAACACGATACCCCTTGGTAAGACTGGTTGTCAGACTTTCGGGCTTCTGACGACCCCTAACGACTGTCAAAGATCTACAAACAACAGCAGCCGGGACTAACGGGTTAAGGTGCTTTCCGGGGCACGGAGGGGTCTTGGTATGTAAAGATGGTCAGCCATCTACGGACCAACCACGGCTGTTATTATTTAGTCACAAGCCCCTCGAAAGATTGTTTTGTAGTTATTTGACTTTAAATATGAGTATGCTCGTGTAGAGATAAAGACTTCTCCTTCTTCTTCAATCTATATTCTTCTCTAAGATATAGATATTTCCTGTTTTGTTTTTATAGGTCTTTAAAAGCTCCAAAATAAATAAGAGTATACCTACGAGCTCGCCCCCTATTACATGGGACTTAAGACGCTGACAACACCTAAACCGCGGTCACTGTCAGATTGCATAGAAAAGAAAGAGAAGCGCGATGACAAAACGCTTGTAATTTATTGCAAAATATGCAGCAATTATCTATTTACTCAAAATTGAGTTGAGTAATCGGAAATATAAAACAACTAAGTTCTGCATTCAAAAAAGACGTTCTTGTTATCAATTAAATACGTAACGTATGTTAATATTTAATACAGATATTTTGGATTAGAATTCAAGGTAAGAGGTTAGTTTAACGTCAGTTTGTATCGATTTTTTTTTTCAAAACGTGTTTTGGTAACAACCAAGTTCTGGGAAATATGTTGCAAAATAACATATATTTTTTCCGCTACCACAAACAATACAGATTTGGCAAATTTTTTTCTTAAGTCAATCCTATTTTGGTCCATTGGGTCTTGTCAGCGCCCTGGCAAAATGTAGGTGTACTATGGGTGCACCTCTGCATAACCCCTCGGAGAATATAATACAGGCGTGATGTACCTATCCCAATTTTTAGGGTTCCATACCTCAAAAAAACAAAACCCTTATACGATCATCCGTGTGTATGTATGTCCGTCTTTCGCAGCCAATTTGCTCCGAATCTACTGGACCGATTAAGTTGAAATTTACACATGAATTTCTAGCATGTCACGTAAATAAATAAATTTTTAATATCACTTTTGTGGGCAAAGTAGAAAATTAAAAAAAAAAAGTTGCGAACTGTACTGTGTGCCTTAGCAAATGAAAGGGCTTATTGTGATAGTCTCATATATATTTTTTTAATAATTTTATGATAAGTAGTTTTAAAGCAATTTTTTAAGAGCCTAAAATTTTGAAAAAATTACGGAAAATAGTTTATACTTAAAGATTACAGGAAAACCTATAAGAAGTCTATGGTGTTAAAATAACATGTTAAACCTCACAATATTATGCGTACAAACTTACATCTGCAGTTGGAATGTATGGGAGAACATGTTTTTCAACCATATTAAGTTTGTTCTTGGGATAAATTATCTTGAGATAAAAACATGGTAGATAACATTTATTGTACGGAACCCGCACCACGCGAGTTCAACTCCCTTTGTTTTTTTTTATTACCACTTAATTTTTTTTAAGTTGTATTACTTACATACCTACGTGCAATAGGTACTTACATAGCAACACTTTTTAACTGTGTTCTCAAGGGGAGGCACCTAAATAACTCACACCGAATTTAAAAAGTACTAAAACGTGGAAATATGTAAATACCCCAGAGATTACAAAACCATTCGTTGAAACTTCGATAAAAAGTGCCACTGATAACACTACGGTGGCACTAACGGCACTAAGCTTACTTATCGCGAGTTAATTAATATTTTTATAGTACACTTTTATTTATATGAATAATTAAATTTTGGTCCAAGCCTTATCTTATTCTGGCTAAGTGATTAATAAGGTTAATGCGGCCTTTCATAAGGAAAATAGGGTAATTTTTATATGAAAATAATGTAATTAATTAAAGTGAAGTTGTGGGTAAAAATGTCGTGTTATTGAACTAGGAGAATTTTGTTTTTCGCGTGTTGTGTTAACGCTATTAAATACTTAAAATTATAGAACGTCAAACAATTACCAATCGTTTTTTAGTGTTAATTAAGGATTTATTTTCTAAAATTAACTGTTGTACAAAACAAATCACGACCCTGATGAGACCCCAACGAGCGACATAAGGTCGAGCCCTGATGGAGATGGCGGGATGAGCTAGGCTCTTCAATAAAGATTGGTTCTTAGCCGCCTTACATCGAGAGAAGTGGACGGAGAGTAGGTAGAGAGGCTTTTGAGACAGTGAGACAATACGAGCCCGTATTGTAATGCTTAATAATAATGAACTGTTATATTCAATCTTCATTTCTTCAAATAACAGGCAGCCACTGCACCTGCCGGGGTCGTGGGAAAGTCCCAAAGGGATACTGAGGCCTGGTAACACAGACACAGGAAAGAACACGGGTATGTTTTAGTCAGTAAGAGTTTGACACACCCTCCCACTCCGCCCAGAGCGGAGAAGTTATTTGATAATTTCCGACCCAAAAAAAATAAAAGGCAGCCATTGCAGTGTATAGTTATACGAGTAGATACTAACTCATAATTTTCTTGCCCTTATCTCAATTTATTTGGGGTCAGCGCAGCATTATTATATTCTTTTTCCGTACTATCAACTTCTTGTTAATCATCTTTTTGTCGTTATCTCAGTAATCACCCTATTTCTAGCCATATCTTTCACACAGTCCATCCATCGTTTCTTTGGTCTTCCCCTATTTCTATAGCCATCCAAATTCATTTACAAAACTTTTCTCAGGACATTTTCCTCATTTTCAACTCAGTACTTTGTAGGTACTAGTATGTACTTACAATATTATCTTACGAACAAGTTCTTCATTAAAAAATACATCTTCCTAATTAAGGTATTTAAAGTGATTGGCCTTCTAAGTGAAATATTAAGTTAGCTACGCCATTGCATGCTTGGATTTCGTAAAAAATAAGTTGAACATACCTGGTGGAAGCCTAAGTAACTCTCGATGCTGTGTGTGGCGAAGAAGACCTCTCCCTCACACGTCAGTATCATCAGGAAACCGTTGAGTGCCTGGAATAGAATATATCGTAATCAGAAAAATTTAAAATTATGTGACAAAAAGGAAAGTATCGCAAGTTTAATAATTATACTTAGAAATACATTAACGAATGCGAACTGTGTCAATCTCTAAGTCAATTGATCTAGACATTGCAAAAGAAAACGTTGCAATGGAATAATAAAATTACTTCTGCACCCACCCCAATTAAACTGGAATGAGGATTATGATGATGCAAAATGCAACTTTGGCTACACAGTTTTAACACTAAGTATCTAAAACTTTGGATAATTTAGGAGGCCTAAGTATTGCTTACAATCTTGGATAGATTTCCCGTCAAGCATTGACACAAATTCTGTGTACCAAATAAAGCGATATATTCTGCCCAGCGCTACAGCGCTGCACGACTTTGCATATAAAAATAGCATAGGAATGCCAAATTATTCAATAATTTATACAAAACCCATACACAGGAACCATACCAATCCCATCAAACTGAATAAAATAAACCGAACTTTCCCGAAGCCGATACACGATTTCAAACAAAAACAAGGAGTTAAACTTTTTCGGACGAAAACCGGGCCTGACATGGGGGACCGAAATTATTCTGTCGTTCACAATAAAGACTTTTGCCAAGTTTTTCGTCGGGTTTGGTAGCTATTTCCTTGGCCAGACACAAGGCTGAGTTACGAGCCAAGTTGGACGGAGAAATGTGGGGGCGCGTTTCCATTCGCTTTTCTTGGATTGATAGAGGACGTGTTTTGTTTTTCGGTTACTAGGGGGATTGGACTGATTGGACGTCAAAGCAATAATGCAGAAGGATTTAAAGGACATCTTTAACCAACAGGTGGGCATCATTTTATAGGGTTGAGTGATGGCTGGAATATAACATAATAATTTTATACTTAAGTGATATTTTTATTAAAGATCTGATGTTGTTAGTTATTGGTATTACAAAGTAGATTTTCAACATCCTAAAATGAAAATCAAAATTACTGAAAAAATATTCCTCAGACTTTTCCCAACGAATATAACTCAAAACAAGAGAAAAGAAAAAAAAATGAAAGAGAACATTGGGCATTAAAAAATGCGTTCGCACCGCTGTCAGTAGGAAAAGTGCCCAAAAGGCCGGTACCATTTTCTGTATGTTTCTGTTGTATTCTTTAACCTAAAAATAAACCAGCTCTCTGGTCATGTGAAGAGTCGATCAACCGCTTGGCGATGTCTCGAAATACTCGATGAGCTCTCGGACACCACAGCTCGATTGTTTTCCCCTAACTGCTCAAACATATTTTTCTTTATGTATTTGTACATAATATTTGTATTTTAGTGAGATAGTCAACGGAAAGTCAATAAGGAATGGTAAACATGGACTTGACGATTTTCCGTATTGTCATAAAAAATCATATCGCATGACAATGGAAACTCACAAAGCTAACTTGAGACCGTAAAATAAGCACATAGTACCGATTATTTATAGCATCGATACTTCCTATTGATTTATTTTGTTACAGGCTAACTATTCATAATTTATAACTGACATGTCGTCTCTATTGAGTCTTGTTACTGCAAGGACTGCAGAATTTAAAAAAAAGTTCTTAAGTCTCTACTTTTGTGTAGGATGAAATAATAGGATTTATGAATGGGACTTTTGAGTGCAAAAGAGTAAAGTCGAATTATTAATTCACTGGATTAGTCATAGTCATTTATTCAATAACAAGAAACTTGTATCTGAATTTACAAAATAAATTAAATTAAAATAAACATTTACCATGCAATAAGACAAAAAAACAGATTAATTTGACATATGCTAGCTGTCACTTTGTGTATTCAAATGGTCATATTTATTGTATTCTAGACTTTTACGCTTATTATTATCCATTTATTTTACCATTATATAAATCGATTACACTAAACGATCACCATTACAATAAATATCAGCATTTTAATACACAAAGTGACAGCTAGCAAATGTCAGATTACTCCTTTGCATTAATAATTCGACTTTAGGTACTTCTGATTTTTAAGAGAAAATTTATTTCTTACACTATAACATATGTACTGACTGTAACAGTTTAATCCTAGATTACAAAACTATTGTAACCATTACGAACGCAAAATAACGATTCCTAGAAAAAACAAAGTTGGCATCGTTCCCGCGTCCCCCGCTTCACAGTACCTTCCTAATTAGTTCACCCAGTGTACCACACGCTGTCATTGTGGTCGGGTGTCATCAGTGTATTGAATTATAGCAAGCAAAATGTGCCTTGTGCCCGTCTAAGTCAAGAAAACTAACAATAAACTTGCATAAAATGAAAAAGAGCCTTAAGTAGGTCGCACAGCAGCAGAGATCTCTCGCGTCCGGCCCTGGTTCAGGCTGGTACGGAGCGAAAGGGCATGGGCAGCCGTCACCTCCTTCTGCGAAGCAGTAATGCTCGCGAAGGAGGAGGCGGGATGGTTGAGGGCAAGGCAAATTTCGCGCCCTCTCGCCCCTAGCCGCCGCAGGAGACGCCCTGGGCGTCGGGAATCCCGGGCGGATTTCCGGCCACCGCAGGCGCGGGCTTGCTGACGGTAAGCAATGGGTAGCTCACCGTCCGGTAAGGACAAGGCCCGGGTCGACGGCGCGTTGTATTCCACGCGCGCCTCAAAGAGATGTCGTCAGCACAAGTGTAAGGGTTCACTAGGGCCGATGCCTGCCGGGGTCGCGGGAAAGCACTAAAGGGTTACCGAGGTCCCTGGCAACACAGGCAACTGAAGGAATACGGGTGGGTTATAGTCAGTAAGAGTCTGACACACCCTCCCGCTCCGCCCAGAGCGGGAGAAGTTATTTGGTGATTTCCCACCCAAAAAAAAAAGTAGTTCGCACAACATGAATATTATACCTATGTGTTCGAATTGTGTAGAGTAAAAAAAATTGGTTGTCATAGTATGGGTATGTGATACAGAGGAATGAGGGAAATGTCACCAGAAAAGTTTTGAGTATGCATGTGGATGGCTATACGAGTACGGGAAGACCAAAGAAACGATGGATGGACTGTGTAAAAGATGATACGGCTAGAAAGGGGGTGACTACCGAGATGATAACACATAGATAAGTATGGAAGAAAAAGACAAGTGGCGCCGACCACAAATAAATTAGGATAAGGGCAGGAGAATGATAATGTGATCTCTTAAACCCAAATAATGTAACTGTAACTGCTAAAATAATTAAAGTTTGTTACTTCAATTTATTCTGTGTTATTTCTATGTCATATTTTTTATGAAGGTTTCACCTGCAGGATAGTTTACTAATCTAATAAAACACCTCAAAAAAGTTTGTGCGTCTAATGATGCACACTTTTTTTAAAATCAGCCTCTTTTTAACTTTGTGGCCTTTTCTCACAGTTGGTCGCAGTAACTAAGCTAGGGAACCTTCTGAGCCGTCGTGCGGGAAGTTCAACACCTTACTCGTCCCGCTCAACCAGACGGAGCCCGTAGAGGTGGGCGCAACGCAACGCAGCCCCTGACTGGTGGCCACCAGTCGGGGTCTGCGTTGAAGAGTGCTTAAGTGCCCTTGTAGATCCCGGTGCAAGTGTGCGAGGGAAACACAGGGTAGTTTTAGTCAGTAGAAGTCTGGCAGACCCCTCTATCCACTCCAGTGTGGAGGACATTATATTTCCATCTCGTTACAAAAAAAAAAAGGTTGGATCTGTGACCAACCGCACTACATGTGCAAGTTGGTTGCAGTTACTAGGTTAAATAGTATTTTTGGAACCCCAAAATAGGAATTAGGTATTAATAAGTTCACAGAAAGATGCGCAGTCATTATATTAGATTAATTATTTATTGCTAAATCCCGCGGTTTCACCCGGATAAGTCTTAATCCCGTGGGAATATCGAGATAATGGATAGGTATGTGGCGGCCATCTTCATGGCGGACAGCTTTCCTAGGCACGGAGGGGTCTTGGTATGTAAAGCTGGTCACTCATCTACGGACCAATCGGGGCAAGCGTAGCTTAACCTGATCGATTGACCCGTGCGGCTATAATTATAATCATTACATTATATCATGTGATCAATAATATTATTAATATTTTTAGGAAAGCAAAATGGGATATATTTGAGGTTCAATTAAATACATGCCAAGCAAAATCATAATAATTATTATGTTTTGCAATACATAAATAAGTCAACAAAGAATGCCACACAGTAACAAATTTTCTTCCTTATAGAATATTGCATAGCATAAATCGAAAAAGTTAATAAAAATTGAAAAACTTATACTTTGTTCAAGTTACTGTTATTTTGTAACCTTGAGGTCGAAGGTTACGAGTTAATACCATAATAATATGATAATGGAAAATAGTTTAGAGTTAGTGGCAGCCCTTTTTTTTTTTTTTTTGAGGGTGGGAAATCGTCAAATAACTTCTCCCGCTCTGGGCGGAGCGGGAGGGTGTGTCAGACTCTTACTGACTAAAACCCACCCGTATTCCTTCCTGTTGCCTGTGTTGCCAGGGGACTCGGTGACCCATAAGTACCTTCCCGCGACCCCGGCAGGCATCGGCCCTAGTGGACCCTTACATTTGTGCTGACATCTCTTTGAGGCGCGCGTGGAATACGACGCGCCGTCGACCCGGGCCTGGTCCTTGCCGGACGGTGAGCTACCCATTGCTCACCATCCGCAAGCCCGCGCCTACGGTGGCCGGAAATCCGCCTATGGAGCGAAAGGGCATGGGCAGCCGTCACCTCCTTCTGCGAAGCAGTAATGCTCGCGAAGGAGGAGGCGGGATGGTTGAGGGAAAGGCAAATTTCGCGCCCTCTCGCCCCTAGCCGCCGCAGGAGACGCCCTGGGCGTCGGGAATCCCGGGCGGATTTCCGGCCACCGCAGGCGCGGGCTTGCTGACGGTAAGCAATAGGTAGCTCACCGTCCGGTAAGGAGCAGGCCCGGGTCGACGGCACGTTGTATTCCACGCGCGCCTCAAAGTGATGTCGTCAGCACAAATGTAGGGGTCCACTAGGGCCGATGCCTGTCGGGGTCGCGGGAAGGTACTAAAGGGTCACCGAGGCCCCTGGCAACACAGGCAACAGGAAGGAATACGGGTGGGTTTTAGTCAGTAAGAGTCTGACACACCCTCTCGCTCCGCCCAGAGCCGGAGAAGTTATTTGATAATTTCCCAACCAAAAAAAAAAAAAAAAAAAGGTACGGCAAGACGAAGATAAACTTACTTGTAAGAACATCTCTCCGTCCGGCATAGCGTGGTCGTATGGCGAGTGTTCTCTCCTGTGTCCGTGGATGTCTTCTTTTTCTTTGTGCATGACCACTGGAACAATACAGAGAAATAGTTTTAAACACTTGATAAACATACAATACATTATCCCTGTATTCTCAAAAAGGTAGGCAGGGTAAGTAATCCCCACATTTCGCCAATTAGGGTCAAGTCACATGTAACAGGAGAAGGTAAATTAATTTAAATATAATTTAAACCCATACCATACAGACATATACTCTTAAAAACCATATACATCAACGCAATAACACAGATAGAATATTAAAATACAAAAATACAATACCTAAAAATATATATTAAAAGTCTTTTGCCTCTCTTGCAAGATGGACGACACGGTACACAGCTTTTACAATTTCATTCCTACTCAAGGTTACCTTTGTGTAGAATGACACTCTGAGCTTACTTAGCACCGCGGAAAAGCTGGCCACGTTGCTCTCGGCGAACATGTCGGTCGCACTACACCGCCAGGGCAAATTCATCATAGCCCGGTAAGCATTATTATACTGTACACGAAGAATGTTATACGCACTCGTCGTGTACCGGTACCAAAGTTGGCTGGTGTATAACGACTGACAGTAGGCTCTGAACAGCGTCACCTTAAGACGCTGACAACACCTAAACCGCGGTCACTGTCAGATTGCATAGAACAGAAAGAGAAGCGCGATGACACAACGCTTGTAATTTATTGCAAAATATGAAGCAATTATTTATTTACTCAAAATTGAGATGATTAATCGAAAATAAAAAACAACCAAATTCTGCATTTAAATAAGACGTTCTTGTTATTAATTAAATACGTAAAGTATGTATGTTGATATTTAATGCAGATATTTTGGATTTGAACTCAAGGTAAGAGTTTAGTTTAACGTTAGTTTGTATCGAGATTTTTTTTCAAAACGTATTTTGGTAATAACCAAGTTCTGTGAAATACGTTCAAAATTAACTTATATTTTTTCCGCTACCACAAACTTTACAGATTCGACAATTTTTTTTCTTAAAAGAAGCTTATGTTGGTCTTGTCTATATTGGGTCTTGTCAGCGCCTTGAGTTGATTCGAGTAGTGATAAAAACGTCTAGCTAGCATATTGCTTCTACAAACGATACTGCGTCTCTGTCGTTCCAAATCATTAACACAAACACCTCCAAATACAGACACCTCCAGAGAAATTCTTTCAGGCAGAACGCAATAACATTTTAGCTGACCTCGGGATCGAGACCAGGACTCCATGCTCAGGAGTCATTATTGCAAACAATAGCTATACCAATGAGGTAATTAAAACTTGATAATTATTATAAAATAAGTTTAATAATAGAAGTAGTTCTAATTCTTCTGAACTCCTTATAAAAGGCAAGACAAGACAGCCTAGTTAAAACTAGGCTGATTCGACTCAAACTCAAACTCAAAGCATTTATTTCAAATAAACCAGTCAGTCAGAAAGATGAAGCTAGTTGCCCATTCCAAAGCGTAGTAGGTTCCTATGGAGAAGAACGGGCAAGAAACTCCACGGACACACTTTTAAATTAAAATATTGTAACAAAAATACACTGGGTACATCATTCATGTTGAAATTATACATGTGAGAGCAATGTAGAAAGACGTGTACGTTAAAAGTTACAAACAAAAAACAACTGAAAAATAAAAAAATATTACTGTGTTACCGATTTTATAAATGATAAATTGTAATATTTGCTTCAGTTCATCTCATATATTATGTAAAAGAATTTAGATTTAGCTGATCCATGATCTCATTTTGAATTTAAGTACCTAGTTCTTATATTATCTGTAAGTGAACCATACATTTGTATGCCAAGGCCCAACAGGCAGAATGTACTGGGAATATATCTGAAACTAACACCATTATTGTAACACCTGCATTCTATACAAATAAAGAAAATATTATTATTATTAAAAAGAACCGTGACTTCTTTATATTCACCGCACTTTATTTCTCTCTTATCAGTCTAGATATTTACAATAATCATAATTAACATTTTATATAATTACAATTTAAACGTTTTCTTTATCTCTGCCACCTTTAAGTGTTAATTGCCGCCACATTCTTAATATCAAGTGTTGTACTTTGTAAATATCACAACTTATTTTGTTCAGTAATTAAAAATAATAATAATATGTTTTTAATTACTGGTTAGGGGACATTAGTTGGGACGCTGTGTGGCACCTGCGAACGAGAAACGATAGTATCTTGGATGTAAAATTAAAGTGTAACAGAACATAGAATTTATTAAAGAAGAAATAGATCGTTTAGATGCAAACATTTAGGTACTTTTCCGTAAAGAATCTTTTCACCAACAAATGCTTGCAATGTAAGACTGCAGTTTGAGCCACCCTTCACACTTTTTCAACAAAACCTGACATATTGAGAACGATACACTTAAAAGTAAATACATCTTACCAAAATTCAATAATGTGTACGAGATGAGAGTTGCAGGATATTTAGTACCTTTTATAGGGTTCCGTACCTCAAAAGGAAAAAACGGAACACTTATAGGATCACTTTGTTGTCCGTCTGTCTGTCAAGACCTTTTTTCTCGGGAACGCGTGGAGGTAATGAGTTCAAATTAAAACCATATTATTATAATCAGGTCTACAGTTCCTTGAATCTGTGAATAAATCAAACTTCTCAGTTCACGTAAAAAAAGTTACGTCCGTTTATGCCGCAAAAAACGTATATTTCGATTCTCAAGGAAATCAAAATGTCTAAGGTACTTTCCGTTGACCTATGAAATTTGGCAAGTAATATCGTCTTATACTGTACAGGGAAAAGTCTGAAAACTATTAATTTGTTATTAAATCATAAAAAATATAGTCTTTATTACTAAATAAACCCACCGACCACCCACCCGGATGAATACCTACAAATTTGTACGGAACCCTCGGTGGGCGAGTCTGACTCGTAATTGTCCAGTTTTTTCTTAACAAACTTCCAGAAGACTTGCAAACGTTATACAAAACAAGTTCGGAAAAGTTAAATAAGTACAAATCAAAGCGTTTCCTTACACAAGAATTCTCTGTATGTATGTAATAATGTACCTTTAAATTATAATCATCATTATAAAATTATTATATTTATCATTGTAGTAATTAACATTTTTGTAAAATTTAATTAAGAGGCTCGCCAGCGCACAGATAAACCCTGAGAGGTTTCCGTTGTCTGGCTAAAACCAAACTGTAAATTAGGCTAAGTGTTTTAGAAATAAAATAAGATGCATGATGCATTCATTCATTCATTCGAACTACCGAAGTCAGAATATCAATAACCAATAATACATCAGCTTAAAGTGTCCCCTAGCAGATCACCCCATTATTATAAATGTACCTAGTAGTCCATTTGCAAGAGCGGGACAAAATCGGAGCAAATATAATGTGCTTATCAATTATTTATAATATCTATACCTTCATAGCTACTTGCGCGAGTAAACGAGGGGGCGTGGCCTGCGCGACAAATCAGAGAGATTGTACCTACATACAAGGGATGCTGGGCGAGGGATGTTTTATGTTTTACGTATTTTTGTTATAGGAATATAATCTTTGTTACTGTACCCAATATTTTTTTATAACTCTGTGGTGCTGCCAGTGACATCATCATGAATGTTTTGTTGTGATTTCTTGTGACTTGTTCAAAAATATCATTGGCTGTGTTTCTGGTTATTTGTTTTGCATTTCTGAGTGACTTTGCCTTTCTTGGACAATGGATCTTCGTATTAAACTTTACGTGGGCTACAATAACAATACCTATAACTCACATTTTGGACCATTCTGATTTTGCCTGGTTTCCAGCGGAGATCTGACTTTCTATAAACTGGGGCATAGCAAATGAATAATTTGGGATAGAGTCGTTGGATTTGAAGAAATCCAATCTGTTGGAAGACAGTGCATTATGTGGGTTAACTACACGCAGAGGGTGCTGATGGGGTTGCCGCGCTACTGCAGTGCTTTGGGCATATTTGCAGAGGCGGAAATAGATGGATTTCATGCACTCATTCGTAAGCGCTGCGCATCCATCATGTGCCAGCCCCAACAGCATTCTGAAGGCTATAGTGGACAGGTGGGACAGCCTGATGCTGGGCCATTGGATACGCCTACACCCCATCTTCATCAACATTAGTTTATAAGTTGTTTGTATACTAACCGAAATGGACTAATGGAAAATAATTCTTTATTTTTATTTTTTATTACTCCGCGATCGACAGGTTTCAATTTATTTTCGAAGTCATCAGATTTGAGGACGGTCTTATGTCCCTTTACCAAGTTTTACGAAGGACAAAAATATGCAGGGCTATGAAACACTATTATAGCTTCTTATTACATTTTATTTTATTGGTGTTCAGTGTGTTTATTTCTGAGCCAAGTTTGTATGGGACCGCTATCCATCTCCTTTGTGTGATTTCAACAGTAACAAGAAAGTATGTATCGTATTCATTCGATAATACTGACTCAAATGTCAAATTCCGTCATAGTAAAAATAGGATATAGGTTGAAAAAGTAGCTGTTTCATTGTTTATGTTGTAAATTTGGTATTATATTATTGTAATTACATTTGTAAATCGATATTTAAGACGCTGACAACACCTAAACCGCGGTCACTGTCAGATTGCATACAAAAGAAAGAGAAGCACAATGACACAACGCTTGTAATTTATTGCAAAATATGAAGCAATTATCTATTTACTCAAAATTGAGTTGAGTAATCGAAAATAAAAAACAACCAAGTTCTGCATTCAAATAAGACGTTCTTGTTATTAATTAAATATGTAACGTATGATGATATTTAATACAGATATTTTGGATTAGAACTCAAGGTAAGAGGTTAGTTTAACGTTAGTTTGTATCAAGATTTTTATTTAAAACGTGTTTTGGTAACAACCAAGTTCTAGAAAATATGTTCAAAATTAACATATATTTTTTCTGCTACCACAAACTATACAGATTTGGCAATTTTTTTTCTTAAGAGAAGCCAATTTTGGTCAATTGCGTCTTGTCAGCGCCTTAAGTGGGATTAATATCATGAAATAATTGATTTGTTGTCTAATACTATATTACTCGGTAGCCTATGAAGTGAATATGAAGTGAAGTAGTGGCCCAGTAGAAACGGCCGTGACTTACGAGTTGCAGGTTGTAGGCAGGCACTTTACTTTGTGTAAATTATTGCATCACCACTGCTCTCAAAACGGTGAAGGAAAATATCGTAAGGAAACCTGCTTGTCCTAGAATAAAAAATTCCAAGACCTGTGACATCTATCAACCCGCACTGGGCCCGCGTGGTGGATTACGGCCCACTCCCTCTCACAGAGAGGAGACTGTGTCCCAGCAGTGGGAACATTATAGGCTAATTATGATATGCTATGCTATGCTATGAAATAACAACAGGTCGGCAAAATACGTAAGTATACACGTAGCTTATTCTTTTTTTACTGGTAATGTATTACTCGTAGTAACTTGTGCTGACACAATGCTGGTAATTTATTGCTAAATATCAAACAATTATCTACTTACATAACCAAATTACAAGATGATTATTAACATTAACTAAATTAAATTAAAACTAAGTTAAGCTTAAAAAGGCCCTCGGGGCATTGTACCGAGCATGCTGGCGGCGTTTCCTCGCTGAATTGCAATGCTGATGCGTTGCGCGAGAAAGCCGCCAGCTTTTCGGTCACCAGTTACATCAACTAGACGTTTCGCGATTTCCGCAAATAACTTATGCGCACTGGGACCCTACGGACCGAGGGTCTCGACGCCAAAGGGCACAAAGTTGTACTCTCTGCCAAGGCCTCCTTATTTAATAACTTTCAGATTTTCGGCATTTTCTGCCGCTGCACCCGCTTTAGAAGTAGTCCGTTGGAGGTGGGACGGTGCTAGTGTGTCTACACAGGTAGCGCCCCACACAAGCATCCGTCCCAAACTCCACGGGACCAAAGACACCATCAGGTCTCTTGCCATCATCTCTAACAATGCCAGTCGGCTCAAGAAGAGCAGGCACATTGATGCTGGCAAGGGACCGGCGGATTATGTCATTAAGTGTCGCATGCCTTAAAAAGTGGCCTGCACTTTTTGTGTAGGCCACTTTTTTTTCACTTGTGCTTAGGTAAGTACTCTTTCATTCAAGATGGATATTTTCATTTTACTAACAGAAATCACCTGTTAACGAGGGATCAAATTTTGCAAGTAAGTACAAGACCTATAAACTTAAATATTTACATTTAGTACCTACTTCAATAAATGGCATCCTCAATTAAAATAGGTAGGTACAGTCAACGACAAAAGTCGATAAACACTGCTACGTTTACGCATCATCTGAATTGATCCAAAATTATTCGATACATTAAAGCATTTCATGCTTATAATAACTAAGGTGTGGTGCCGGACGTAAAGAATAGCACCATCCCATTTCTTCCCATGGGTGTCGCAAAAGACGACTAAGGGACTTACTAGAGAATGGGCAGTAGCGTTCTCTATGCATTTTAACACCATACGCCCCCCCCCCCCCCCTATTGGGGGAGGCCTATGTCCAGCAGTGGACGTCTTTCGGCTGGAATGATGATGATGATGATGGAGTAAGGAGTTAATATTCTATTCATTTTTTATTTTACTTCTGTTTCGATTTAATTAAATATTTAGTTCAATAAATAAGATTTAAAAACCGAATTCTTAATAAATTAAGACCAAAATAAACTAAAATTACAAAAATTAACTAATTAGTTAATTTTTGGAATTTTGAAAAGTTGTTACTGGCGACAGTTAAAATACTTTTTCAGTTTTGCAGCCTCTTCGAGACTGCAAAACTGAAAAAGTATTTTAACTGTCGCCAGTAACAACTTTTATTTAAAAATAACCAAAAGTTTTTATATAATGGTGCCCATGATACAGGCTGTGCCTAGTTTGGGACCAGCGCTATCTCAATATTGTAATTTTAATGTTGATTTATGAAAATTTAATTATTAATCGACTTTTGTCGCTAATTGTACGAAGCAATTTAAATATTGAAGGCTGTAGAACACTTATTTTAAAAGGTACTCTACAACATTCTTACTCGTTCTATTGGGACTATAAAATTGAGTTTTAAAATATTATTAGTTGCAGTGAAATAATATTATTGGATCCAAAACTACGTGATAAGAACCATAAAGGTTACAAGGAATACTAAAAATAATAGGTACTGGTGCATTTTTTGAGAAAGAACTAACAATATGCACAGTTTCTCAAACTTTTTCTTGGGCCTGGCATATTTTTTGGAAAGCGGAATAGTCAAGAAATCTCTCCAATTAGGCAACTCTATTTCACCAAGAGTTACATAACTTTAGTAAGTATTAATTTTATTTCAGAATGGTTAACTAGCAGCACTCAGTTTTGTTGATAACTTTACCTGTTTTGTTCAGTTTCCATTATGTTTTACGATTTTTTTTAAAACTATGTTTTAATGAAAATCAATGGTGTCATATAACAGTTGTGGCAAATAAATATGACGGTTTGACAGTACAATTAACCATATCATGAACGTTGTTTTAATTAAAAATGTATTTTTAGTTTTGATCATTATCATAATCAGCCTATAATGTTCCCACTGCTGGGACACAGGCCTCCTCTCTCCGAGAGGGAGTGGGCTGTAATCTACCATGCAGGCCCAGTGCGGGTGTCACATGTCTGCGAATTTTTGGCTCTAGGACATGGCGGTTTCCACACGATGTTTTCCTTTACCGTTTTGAGAGCAGTGGTAATGAAATTATTTACACAAGCGTCTGCCTGTTTTCGGACCCACGACCTACAATTCGTAAGTCGGGGCCGTTGCCACTGGGCCTCAACTGCTCGATTTTAATTTAACGATGGACCTAAACCATTCCATTTTCTTTTTTCTTCTTCTACATTAAACCTAGGCGGGGTCGCAACGCCAACAATACTTTGAGTAACATACTTTAACAGTTCATTGCGAAAGGTCAACCTGTTCTAATTACAGTTAACATTTGATCGAATCGTTAATGATATGGTTTCAATGATAGTTAGTGGGAAGTTCTTGGTAAATATCGGTTGTGACGGTGTAATCGTATGGTAGTCTATATTATTAGCTGTACTTATGTCTAAGGCCATGATGTTTCCAGGAGAGAGTTGATTCTTAGAAATATCATTACTCGATAGGGATACGGCACCCTAATTACGTAAGACACTATGAATAACAATCTAAATGATTTTGAAATATATTGCTAATCTATTGCTTCATATAATTTCAGCCGAAAGACGTCCACTGGCCATAGGCCTCTCCCAAGCATCACCACTACGACCGGTTCTGTGCTTCCCGCGGATTCCCGCGGCCATCACAAAGTCATTGGTCCCCCTTGTAGGAGGCCTTCCAATGCTACGTCTTCCGGTACGTGGTCGCCGCTCCAGAACCTTTAGGTCGCATCGGCCATCTGTTCTGCGAGCAATGTGCCCTGCCCACTGCCACTTAATTTTGGCAATTCTGCGGGCTATGTTCTTCATTTCTGATTCGATCACGCAGGGAAACTCCAAGCATAGCCCTCTCCATTGCCCTATGGGCGACTTTAAGTCTTCTAATAAGGCCCATTGTGAGTGATCACGTTTCAGTGCCATAGGTCATCACTGGCAACACGCACTTGTCACAGACTTTCATCTTGAGACATATGTTCGATAAATTTGTCTACTCAGCAACGTATTAACGCAATTAATGTCGTTGAACTATCAAAATGAAACCCATTGCTACTGATAGTAAATGATGGGTTCCGTAGTTGGGAAGTTGAGCTGAATTTCTCCCAAAAACATGTTCTCCCATAAATCGATATATCGGTACATTCTCCTACTGCAAATTTAAGATTTAAGTTGGTCGATTATTATTCGTTAACATGTAAAGCTGTGATAGTTTTCCTTTTAATTTCATTATATGTACTATTGCCGTGATTTTTTTCACATCTCCATAAACAACCATTTAGCTGCCAGACACTGGACTCAAAAATTAGCACTTTAATACTTAATATTAAGCAAGCGGATCCTTGAATCGGAAAGTGAGCAAGCGGATCCTTGAATCGGAAAGTGAGCAAGCGGATCCTTGAATCGGAAAGTGGTGTTCACAGACCCACAATATTTTTGAACGGCCTATAAAACGATACCCCACACTATGGGGTAGACGAGAAAAAAAAATATCATCCCCAAATTACGTGCAAGGAAAGTCCCTTAATTTTTTTTTTTGATATTATTTTTGCACTTTGTCGGAGTAATTAATATGTATACCTATGCCATATTACAGCTTTCTAGTACTAAGCGTCTCTGAGCTACAGCGGGGACAGACAGACAGACAGACATGGTGAAACTGTAAGGGTTCCTTGTTTACTTTAATTATTGTGAATGTGAGCACTATGTGGGTCATTTTTATTTATTTCTTGTTGTTTTTTTTTTCTCTTAGTTTTAATGATAGTCTGGCATTTTTCAGTACTTTATGCGGCCTACCCAAATGTCCTTTCCTTAGTATTGTTCGTCGAGTCGTTGAGCTCCTTAAGTTTTGAGTTGAGCTACACGGTTACTGACAAATGCTTGCACTGACTCGACAGGTCCGCTCAAATTTGTGTGGTTCTTTCCTCCAACGACCTTTTCAGACATGGATCCACATGGTCATCACATGATCTGACCAAGATTAAGTCTGGACTTTAAAAGAGACTTTGACCCTTGAGTTTGTTTCGCCATTTCTTCTCAGGGGTAGTCAGATAGGAAATGTCGACTCCATCTAGCTTATTTTTTAATTTTTTTTTTTTAATATGACGTGTAAAAGTGACTCTGATACCCTATTTACAGAATAAACAATTTCATTTCATTTCATTATATTTGGGAATACAAAACAGTCTTCAATTTTTATTATTTTGTCGCTTATTCATTCGTCATAGGCGATTACTTAGACTGAACCATTAACGCTATAAATACTAGTTAAGAAATTGTGTTTATGGATGGATGATTTGATGACGTAGTTATATAGGGTCAAATTAAATTAGCTAACAAAACTCCGCAGATATGATGGGTATCTATATCTAAACATGATCAATTCTATTATTGAACTAGAATCTATTTTTTTTTTTGGAAATTTTTACGTTCAAAAGTGCCTTTTATGTGCCTATTTGAAATAAATCACTTTTTTTTTTTTTTTTTTTTTTTTGGGAAATCATCAAATAACTTCTCCCGCTCTGGGCGGAGCGGGAGGGTGTGTCAGACTCTTACTGACTAAAACCCACCCGTATTCCTTTTTGTTGCCTGTGTTGCGGGGGCCTCGGTGACCCATAAGTACCTTCCCGCGACCCCGGCAGGCATCGGCCCTAGTGGACCCCTACTATGTGCTGACGACATCTCTTTGAGGCGCGCGTGGAATACAACGCGCCGTCGACCCGGGCCTGGTCCTTACCGGACGGTGAGCTACCCATTGCTCACCGTCCGCAAGCCCGCGCCTACGGTGGCCGGAAATCCGCCCGGGATTCCCGACGCCCTGGGCGTCTCCTGCGGCGGCTATGGGCGAGAGGGCGCGACACGTGCCTTTCCCTCAACCGTCCCGCCTCCTCCTTCGCGAGCATTACTGCTTCGCAGAAGGAGGTGACGGCTGCCCATGCCCTCTCGCTCCGTACCATGGCCTGAACCAGGGCCGGACGCGAGAGGTCTCTGCCGCCGATCGCCTCCACGAGGACACGGCGGTGCTCTGCCCAAGCCGGGCAGACCTCCACCGTATGCTCCACCGTGTCCTCCGGGCGATCCACACAGTGGTGACACCCGGGAAATAAATCACTTGACTTTGACTTTGAGTTTGATAAAATAAGTAAGTATAGTTTTGCGTGGATGTGACGCATATTTTCCCCCACCTGTTATTTTGTGTTTGTGTTCTTTTTTGCGTCATGTTTACCGCGAATAAACGTATTTTCTTTCTTTCTGTTTTATAAAACAAAAAATAAATTAATTCGATACTGTTTTTTTTTTGGTATTATGAACAGCCAGTAGTATGACTTAAAATATTAGTTTAAAAATCAGTTTTTTTTATTTTGTGTCGATAGCTCAACACGATATAACAGATTTTATCAACTCATACTTCAAGTAACAACAATACCATATGTAGGGGTCCACAAGGTACTAATGGGTCACCGAGGCCCCCGCAACACAGGCAACAGGAAGGAATACGGGTGGGTTTTAGTCAGTAAGAGTCTGACACACCCTCCCGCTCCGCCCAGAGCGGGAGAAGTTATTTGATGATTTCCCATCCACAAAAAAAAAGTAACAACAATACCAGCGGTCACTGACCCAAAAAAAAAAAAAACATCAATTCTTTTATTTTTTATTTTGTCGTGTATATAAACCGTTACCTATCACGTCTGCGAAGTTTCTTCAGCTAATTTAATTTGACCCTGTATAGACATGGAAAAAAGGCGTACGTTCATGTATGTATGGCAAAAAGAAGTACTAATTTTCTCAGTGATAACAATCGTGAATTACTTAGAGAGCTTTTAAATTAATCTTTTTCGAGAATGATAAACCTGTTGCTTGCATTACAAAACATTGTTGAACAGTACTACTCGTATAGGTAATAACCACTACAAAACCCATACTACACCTAATATAAAATAAATAATAATTCTCACGACAATGGCGTTGTCACCGACAAACGGTACGGTACACTTTACGACCAGCCTGGCCAATTACTGCCTGGGAGACACCATGTGGAAGCCAGTGATGTGATACTATCGATAGATTTATGTCGATAGATCATAGTTTATCGACGCGACGTCCGTTTCGATTGGCTGGGAGTTATTATAGATCGTGTTTGGGTTTCTATTTACAAGTATTTACAATATTTAATCTTGTTATATAAAAATCACGTGTCACTATGGTTGTACACGCTAATCTCAGACACCACTCAACTTTGAATGTATATGGTCGCTTCCAGCTTCAAAGATAGGATAGTTTTGGATTCGATATGGTGCCGGTGTTGTCGAGATTTGCGCGGACAAAGTTGCGGGCAAAGTGCTTTTATGTGTTGTATACACACCCTACCGGAATTAACGCACACCGCCAAACACCCCGATTAGAATATTATGTTATAATTATATTACATACAATGAATTTTTATATTATGTATAAAACATTGTTTATTTATAAAATTACTTATACTGATTGTAGGAGAAAATTGTGGTCACATTACAAATGTACACATGCATACAGTCACACACGTATAAGGGTCTAGCGTAGTAGGTACTTCATCAATTTTGGTTTGTTTTGACTGTACAGAGGAAGTGTGACTACTTACAATTTGTGTAGTTTTAATGATTATTGACTAGATCTGTCCCGCCGCGTGGTGATTTTTCCTTTTTTTTCTAAAAAATAATTAGCGAAATCGGTCCAGCCGTTCACGAGTGATGCCGTGACCAAGGGTAATAGAGATTTATATATATATATATTTTCTTTTTTTTTATATGTAGAAAGATATAAAAAAAATCCTGTATTAAAAATGACAGAAATCGATTCAGTAAACGAATCTGAACAAATTAGTTTCATAATGTGCATTTATTCAATTTACATTGTATAGATATTGCGGTAAAATAAATAATGTAATAATGTTGTTACTATACTGCACCTTTGTCATTTTTCCCCACCCGTGGGTATTAAAGGCAACTTTTCAGTTAAGTCATGTTGATTAGCAGCACTGTGAGGAGCTCGTGGCTGAGTAATAACAGCCGCACGGATCGATCCATCAGGTTAAGCTACGCTTGCCGAGGTTGGTCCATGGATGGGTGACCTCCTATACATACCGAGACTCCTCTGTGCCTCAGAAATCACGTTCAGTTCACGGACAGTCGTTAGTGGTCGTCAGAAGCTCAAAAGTAAGGGGTATTGTATTACCCAGTTACTGGGTTGTGGAGGTCAGACAGGCAGTCGCTTCATGTAAAATACTGGTATTCAGTTGAATCCGGTAAGACTGCAAGCCTACCCTAACATAGTTAGTAAAAGGCTAGGCAGATTGATTGATTAGCAGCTATGTCCTGCTGTCTTCTAATAGCAAAACTATGCATCTGATAAGCGAAGTGATACGTAAAGTATTTTTCTTTGTGTTTCCATTGTTACAGTCACTGGATAATAAAATTTGTTATTTTGTCTATAAAACTACAAGGTCAGCATTTATAGGCAGTTTATTTACCCGGTTATAAGGGTTGTATACCTATAATAGCTAGATACTGATCCATAAAAAGATAGCTGGCCTATTTTTTTTTAATTGAAACAATACCAACAATAACGTTCACCGATATAATAACTGGTGACTTGACCACTACAGACAAACAATAATAAAAGCTTTAACAAAACTCATAGTAATTTAATAAACTTATTAATAGTAATATAATATAAAAGCATTAAGACGCTGACAACACCTAAACCGCGGTCACTGTCATATTGCATAGAAAAGAAAGAGAAGCGCGATGATACAACGCTTGTAATTTATTGCAAAATATTATGCAATTCTCTATTTACTCAAAATTGAGTAGAGTATTCGAAAATAAAAAACAACCAAGTTCTGCATTCAAATAAGACGTTCTTGTTATTAATTAAAAACGTAACGTATGTTGATATTTAATGCAGATAATTTGGATTAGAACTCAAGGTAAGAGGTTAGTTTAAAGTTAGTTTGTATCGAGATTTTTTTCAAAAAGTGTTTTGGTAGCAACCAAGTTCTGGGAAATATGTTCAAAATTGACATATATTTTTTCCGCTAACACAAACTATACAGATTTGTCAATTTTGTTTCTTAGAAGCCTATTTTGGTCAATTGGGTCTTGTCAGCTCCCTAAGGCCGCCATTGCAATGTTATTCAATAAATTATATATGAACAAACGGCTCATTTAAATAAATATAACAGCATTTCAATACCTCACATTATTATTTAAACACCGCAACGTACTCTTTTTATAAAAACAATCGCAATTATTTCACACAACAGCCTTCATTACTTTTCTTTGCACAACATTTTAACTTTTTAATAAAAAAAAGGCAAAGTTATTGTTTTGCGGCTCACAGATCAAGATAGCACTGGCCGGCAATCGAATGGATTTACCGATTTATCGATAATGTCCGTGGGTACGTCACTAATCGAATGCGCGGTGGTTTATCACCCTCTATAATCGTCATTACACTATCGGCGGATTCTTTTTTTTGTTTTTGTTGTAAATTGAAAACGAAAATTGATGACAGTAGCTGTTGCTTTTGCGAAACTCGTTAATTTTGTATTTTAGCACTTTATAGATAGGACGGATAATAAATAATAGTTAACTATTTCTATTTATTTGAGGTGTGTTGTAGGGTGTTTATTAATTTTAATAATTACAGTTCGGCCATTGACAGAATGCGTTCTTGACATCCTGTCAGTTTCGTACTAACGAATCTCCCTCTTATTTATAAACGTTGTTTAAAGCTAAGAGACGTTTCAAACTTTAAACGCCGAAAATATATGGTTAAACAGATGCTAATCATTAATTAACTGTAAGCAACTTAATAAATAAGGAGGTACCCAAGTGTTTTGCGAATTTGATCCTTAACTAGAAATTGTCGAACTGACGAGTGTCAGGTAAGATAAGATAAGATAATATTTATTTGCTAAAACATGTGTCATAAATACAAGAAAAGACATGCTTGCAAGATGGTAACAACATTATTGGGTACAGACATGTTTGCCACATGATGTTACGTGCAAATATCAAGAAATATTATTAATAAGAACATTCTCTTAAAATAACGCAACGCATTCTTTAGTCGGCCGAAGTGTAATACTGTATACTGAAAGCTTTGGTTATATTAGCAATGCTAGCTGAAGACAGACTCCATTAATTAAAAATGTTCAAAATCTACATAGTTGCAATTACTAAACGGCATTCGATGACTTTTTTTTTATTGTGGGGTAATATACATATTTTTAACAGATTCGGCCGTTTTTAAAAATACTGGAATTGCCCCTCTGATTTATGCATCTAAATAAATCAATTGCGGAATTGTGTAAACAATTATTCGGTTATGCTACGGCTACATTGTCGCGATAAAGCGAACTACACTTCGCGCGCTCCCCGTTTTACAGCGAGACGTCGAGCGGTGTGCGAGAGAGATCGCGTGAAGTGAAATTTGCTTTATCGCGACAATGTGGCCGCAGCATAAATATATCGGATTACCGACTTAGTGTTCGTCATAAATATATTTCCAACAATAACTTTAATACGTTTTAAATCATACCTCTAAGTCTGCTTACCCCGGAATAAAAGTAACGACAATCTATTTCACTGCCATATTAGACTGACTATTAGAAAAACGAATAATGTACGGAAACGCAATTATAAAAAAATATGTTGCGTGCGCACAATTTGTCATAAGTTTTCATTAGTCGCATTATTTTGCATTGATTTACGGTTTAAGGCCATCAATGTTTAGTTAATTACTAGCTGTTTTTAATTGGATTAATCTAAGTTTCTAAGACATCACAAATCACACAATAAATGCGTTTCTATTCTATTTTTATTTATGGCAATCATGCCGATGTCGACAATTCTTCCACTGTCAGATGTGGTATGGAGAAACTTTAGCGTGGTTTAGCACTAAACACTATTTAAAACGTCATTCTGTCTCTGTCATCTCCAAACGATTGACAGAACGAGAATTATATTTTTAAGTCGATAAGTGCTAAACGCATTTGGTGATTTGGGGTGCAAACGGGCCTTAAGCCCCATTTACACGGTGCAAGTTTCTGGAAAGATCCACAACAATAATCGCACGCCATAAAGCTCTTTCAATGATTGCCATTCAAGCATTGCATGCAAGTGTTTACACACGCGTGATTTCCGTAATATTGCATAAAAAAATTGAATTTAAGTTTTGCCATTCCATAAAATTGCATTGATTGCAATTGCATCGACTTACACCAGTTCATTTTATTGTTCGGCGATTATTGCATACAAGTTTACCTCATCTTAACACAGAGTTGCATGTCTTTGCAATTGAATCAAGTATTGCCCGTATTTGCGCTGCCAAATATTTCTTAAAGATTTTATTGAACGTCTTCTCAAGATTTAACTTGTTTTATTCGTTCGCGCTTGTAGAATTGAATCCGATTTTATTGCACGTGCAATTTCACTGTACGTGCTATTTAAACCTATACCAGTTTAGAATGGCAGCTAACTTGCCTGGATCGTGCAACAATTGTACGTGTTATTTAGACGGTGCCAATCAATTGTTGCTTCAATTTTATGGTATGCCACAGGCAATAAACTTGCATAAATAATAGTTAACTATTTCTATTTATTTGAGGTGTGTTGTAGGGTGTTTATTAATTTTAATAATTACAGTTCGGCCATTGACAGAATGCGTTCTTGACATCCTGTCAGTTTCGTACTAACGAATCTCCCTCTTATTTATAAACGTTGTTTAAAGCTAAGAGACGTTTCAAACTTTAAACGCCGAAAATATATGGTTAAACAGATGCTAATCATTAATTAACTGTAAGCAACTTAATAAATAAGGAGGTACCCAAGTGTTTTGCGAATTTGATCCTTAACTAGAAATTGTCGAACTGACGAGTGTCAGGTAAGATAAGATAAGATAATATTTATTTGCTAAAACATGTGTCATAAATACAAGAAAAGACATGCTTGCAAGATGGTAACAACATTATTGGGTACAGACATGTTTGCCACATGATGTTACGTGCAAATATCAAGAAATATTATTAATAAGAACATTCTCTTAAAATAACGCAACGCATTCTTTAGTCGGCCGAAGTGTAATACTGTATACTGAAAGCTTTGGTTATATTAGCAATGCTAGCTGAAGACAGACTCCATTAATTAAAAATGTTCAAAATCTACATAGTTGCAATTACTAAACGGCATTCGATGACTTTTTTTTATTGTGGGGTAATATACATATTTTTAACAGATTCGGCCGTTTTTAAAAATACTGGAATTGCCCCTCTGATTTATGCATCTAAATAAATCAATTGCGGAATTGTGTAAACAATTATTCGGTTATGCTACGGCTACATTGTCGCGATAAAGCGAACTACACTTCGCGCGCTCCCCGTTTTACAGCGAGACGTCGAGCGGTGTGCGAGAGAGATCGCGTGAAGTGAAATTTGCTTTATCGCGACAATGTGGCCGCAGCATAAATATATCGGATTACCGACTTAGTGTTCGTCATAAATATATTTCCAACAATAACTTTAATACGTTTTAAATCATACCTCTAAGTCTGCTTACCCCGGAATAAAAGTAACGACAATCTATTTCACTGCCATATTAGACTGACTATTAGAAAAACGAATAATGTACGGAAACGCAATTATAAAAAAATATGTTGCGTGCGCACAATTTGTCATAAGTTTTCATTAGTCGCATTATTTTGCATTGATTTACGGTTTAAGGCCATCAATGTTTAGTTAATTACTAGCTGTTTTTAATTGGATTAATCTAAGTTTCTAAGACATCACAAATCACACAATAAATGCGTTTCTATTCTATTTTTATTTATGGCAATCATGCCGATGTCGACAATTCTTCCACTGTCAGATGTGGTATGGAGAAACTTTAGCGTGGTTTAGCACTAAACACTATTTAAAACGTCATTCTGTCTCTGTCATCTCCAAACGATTGACAGAACGAGAATTATATTTTTAAGTCGATAAGTGCTAAACGCATTTGGTGATTTGGGGTGCAAACGGGCCTTAAGCCCCATTTACACGGTGCAAGTTTCTGGAAAGATCCACAACAATAATCGCACGCCATAAAGCTCTTTCAATGATTGCCATTCAAGCATTGCATGCAAGTGTTTACACACGCGTGATTTCCGTAATATTGCATAAAAAAATTGAATTTAAGTTTTGCCATTCCATAAAATTGCATTGATTGCAATTGCATCGACTTACACCAGTTCATTTTATTGTTCGGCGATTATTGCATACAAGTTTACCTCATCTTAACACAGAGTTGCATGTCTTTGCAATTGAATCAAGTATTGCCCGTATTTGCGCTGCCAAATATTTCTTAAAGATTTTATTGAACGTCTTCTCAAGATTTAACTTGTTTTATTCGTTCGCGCTTGTAGAATTGAATCCGATTTTATTGCACGTGCAATTTCACTGTACGTGCTATTTAAACCTATACCAGTTTAGAATGGCAGCTAACTTGCCTGGATCGTGCAACAATTGTACGTGTTATTTAGACGGTGCTAATCAATTGTTGCTTCAATTTTATGGTATGCCACAGGCAATAAACTTGCACCGTGTAAATGGAGCTTAATGCAAGTAATTATACATAACATAACATAAGATAACATCACGCTTTGTTTCCCCGAAGGGTTGGGCAGAGGTGTACCTGTAGTGTGGTGTGTGTAGTGTAGTAATTATACATTGTAAACGCCAAAGCCAAAATCCCTATAGTTGTCGGGTTTTAGTATGGCACTAGCGATCATTGACCCCCTATATTTTCTAGCATTTTTTTATTTCCAATACTGAAAAAAGTCCGGTAACGTCCAAAATGTTCCAGTAACGACAAACCATACATAGTTTATTGTTTGGGTTTCTACGAAGAGATATTAGGGAAAGGGCAATGACCGCTATTGCCATGCTAAAATGCGACAACTATAGTTGCAAGAAGGGTTGGAGTAAGTAAACGCTTGAACATTTAATTTCCTCTTTTTCTTTATAAAACAAATGTACGAAGAAATACCTATTGTCCAACCGTTAAATACATACAATGTGTAAAACAAATTTACATTTTTGTTTTTTAGAAAAAGATTTTTTTTTTTTCTAAAAAACAAAAATGTAAAATAAAAATTTCTACTTTAGTAAAACTGTATTTTTTACAGTTTTTAATATTCTCTTTTTAAACTTTTGACACGACCTCATGAATTTAAACTAAAATATTTATTTTAAAAAACATTACAAACAAACTTATTTAACTTCTTAATTAAGTCTTCAAGCAAATGCTATGCATACAAGTATTTTTACCATAAGTATGAATATTCATTCGAACGCAAAGGTGCAGGGTAAATGTGTTCACAGCTGATTACCATAAGGGAGATAGCGTTATGTTATTGTAATTGCGTATGCCGTCTTTATTATTGCGATTTTAGGCATGTACTTGTTGTATTATGGTAAGTTCTAATAATAATAATAAATAATAATTTATTTTGGACCAAACATTTGTACATATTTTATAAACCTGCCAAACTGCGAGACAGTTTGCCGGCAGGATTAGCGCTCTCTTAAAACATTTGGTTTAAACAATTTAATTAAACATCTAAGAAGGTAGATACCGATAGTTAGAAGAATATTTTAGTTCAATGTCCCTCAATCGATTAATCATTGTCATATATTGTAACCATTTGATTTAGCAGTTCAGCCTTTAACTTACTCCCCAGTGTTCGCCTGCTAATTACACCATTATCTCTTCTTAACCAGTCGATACTATTGTACAGTGTAGGGGTCAAATACTTATTATGTACGAGGAGTATTTAGAAATATGACGTGTCAGCTGCTTGGGGTACGCATGTTTCTGAAGTAGCTATGCCATCGAGCAAGAGTGTGCCTGTACTTTGAAGTGAAAGAATATATTTTATTATTCTCTCATGCACGAATCTCGATTGTGATTTTTTCTATAACAATTTGTAGTTCTGAATTTTTTAATGCTATGCTGATTAGGGGGAATTTCATCAATGATTATTATTCAGCATATCGACGTTTAAGAGCAGCTGTCAATATGATACAATAATGATGGAACTTGTCAGTTCTTGTCAGGTCTTGAACGCTGTTTAGATGTGCGGACCGCGTTTAGGTTTATTGGTGAAATTCGCCCTACAAGATCTCAACTCGTTGTTCCCAGAAGAATAGTATGGCACTTCTTCCTTCTACAAACTATCCTACATTATTATGTGCTCACGTTCATGTGTTACACTATATATATATTTTTTTGTTACTAGCTTACGCTGTCCCTCTCCGGGGCAAAGGCCTCCCACCACTTCTTCCATCTATCGCGAGCCCGCACGTCCTTCTTCCAGTTTTGACGATACCTATCCATTTCGTCCCGCCATCTCCTACGTGGTCTGCCACCACCCCGCCTCACTTACTCGGGGCACCGGTTCTGTGCTATTTGGGCCCATAGTTTGTCAGCAGCGGCAGACGTGCCCTGCCAAGCACCACTTAAGTTATTTTCGTGTAAGTGAAGGTAACTGAAGTGGCAATGGGCCGGCCATATTAGCCGTAGAACCACTGACCGTTGGGGTAGACGTGTTCTTGAGTGGAGGCCGCACATCCACTGATGGATGGATGAGATTTTCCGAGAATCAAGCTGAATGGCGTGCAATTGCAGAGGCCTATGACCAGCAGTGGCGTGTGTAAGCTGATTATGAACGTTTAAGTAGTGGGATTATGTAGGTTTTCTTTTACTTCATATTAATCAGAATAAAAATTGCCTGTCAAGTGACCAAATTAATATTTGAGTCACTTCCCATTGCCAATAAGCAAAATAGTCTGCCATTTTGTTTAAAAATTTGTAAACCCATTAAACTTTCAGATACAAAATTCAGTTCACTTTAAACGAAACATAGAATATTTTGTCAAAGTAAAACGTATGTTAATTTTGAACTAACAATGGTTGGGTTACAGTGACCATAACAAGCGGTTCGTGTTAAACCACTATAAAGTTAAGTTAAAGTTAACCGGATCAAGAGCGGTTTGCGTTAAATAATAGCCTTGTACGTGATTTTAGAACTTAGGTTTACAATATTTTTGTGTGGCTAAAGCAAAATTTTTGATTTAGTGTTTTAAATACATAGAAAAATAAAGGTTTTTATTATGAAGCAAAGTTATAAAAACGACGAAGTAAAATTAATGATTTAAAAGACCACCATACAGACCAAGGTTTAACTAATTGTAAGTGTAAAAAGTGACATTTTTGTAAAAGTTGTGAGATAGTCCGCGCGCGACTGCTAGTCACCGCCTCAGGTATGTGAGCGATGAGACGGGAGAGGTAGACAATGGTGAAGCTAACTCAGTCTGAGGGTCATGGCTATCCGGCTGGTCCGGGGATACCGCACGGTCTCCTGTGAGGCAGCGAGCCCCCTTGCCGGATTGCCGCCATGGGATCTGGAGGCAAAAGTCCTCGCGCACGTATGGGAGTGGCGCGAGGAGGCGAAACGCCGGGGTGTAACTCCACTGCCGCGAGAAATCGCGGCACAGCGGACGGAGCTCCGGCGGGATCTCATGGCAGCATGGAGAGTACGGTTGTCGCAGACCAGTGCTGGGCACGCCACGATTGCAGCGATAAGTCCCCTCTTTGAGGAGTGGCTAGAGAGGCGCCACGGCGTCCTCACCTTCCGCTTGATACAGGTACTCACCGGACACGGCAGCTTCGGGAGGTTCCTGTGTCGGATAAGACGGGAGGAAACGCCCGGGTGTCACCACTGTGTAGATCACCCGGAGGATACGGTGGAGCATACGGTGGAGGTTTGCCCGGCTTGGACAGAGCACCGCCGTGTCCTCGTGGAGGCGATCGGCGGCAGAGATCTTTCGCTTCCGGCCCTGGTTCAGGCCATGGTACGAAGCGAGAGGGCATGGGCAGCCGTCACCTCCTTCTGCGAAGCAGCAATTCTCACGAAGGAGGAGGCGGAACGGTTGAGGGAAAGGCAAATTTCGCGCCCTCTCACCCCTAGCCGCCGCAGGAGACGCCCTGGGCGTCGGGAATCTCGGGTGGATTTCCGGCCACCGTAGCCGCGGGCTTGCGGACGGTGAGCAATGGGTAGCTCACCGTTCGGTAATGACCAGGCCCGGGTCAACGGCGCGTTGTGTTACATGCGCGCCTCTATGAGATGTCGTCAGCACAAGTGTAGGGGTCCTCGGGCCTATGCCTGCCGGGGTCGCGGGAAGGTACGAAAGGGTTACCGCGGCCTCTGGCAACACAGGCAGCGGAAGGGAGATGGGTGGGTTTTAGTCAGAAGTCAGAGTCTGACACACCCTCCCAATCCGCCCAAAGCTGGAGAAATTATTTGATAACTTCCCGCCCACAAAAAAAGGGATGTGAGATGAGACGGGAGAGGTAGATAATGGTGAAGCTAACTCAGTCTGCCAATCTTGTCAATGGTGCCTCCCCCCGTCTCATCGCTCACATACCTCAGGCGGTGACTAGCAGTCGCGTGCATACTATAACACATCATTTACAAAGTTCTGATGAAGATGGTGATCTTTTTCTCCAACCCTAAAAAAACTTCGCTTAATGAAAATTGATGGCATCAAAATCAAAAGTCATTTATTCAAACTAGGCTGAGAATCAGCACTTTTCGAACTTTATAAACTTTATTAACATAAGACAGTCCCCCGAAAACGCCCGATCTTCACCATCCATCTATTTCCACCATCTATTTTGCTCCTAAGTCATAATATAACCATATTAGTTACACCAGACCGGGTCACGTCTTACTCTGTCCAAGTGTACCGATACTCAATGCGAATGCGGTGCTCCTGACCAAACGTCCCATATATTGGAGTGTCCAAAGTGTCCATATACCTTCACTATTGGGCCTAACTCATTAAGACGCTGACAACACCTAAACTGCTGTCACTGTCAGACTGCATAGAAAAGAAAGAGAAGCGCGATGACACAACGCTTGTAATTTCTTGCAAAATATGAAGCAATTATTTACGTATTTACTCAAAATTGAGGTGAGTAATCGAAAATAAAAAACAACCAAGTTCTGCATTTAAATAAAACGTTCTTGTTATTAATTAAATTGTAATATAAAATATAAAAGTAAGTATAATAAAAAATAAAAGTATGTTGATATTTAATACAGATATTTTGGATTGGGACTGAAGGTTTCTGTCGCCTCTGACATAGACTAAGGTCAAGAGCAAGCCCATCACAAATAATAAAAAAAAAAAAGGTGAGAGGTTAGTTTAACATTAGTTTATATAGAGTTTTTTTTCCAAAACGTGTTTTGGTAACAACCAAGTTATCCATTCAACTGTTATAATTCTCCAAATCGATTATGAGAAATATGTTCAAAATTAACATATATTTTTTCCGCTACCACGAACTATACAGATTTGGCAATTTTTTTCTTAAGAAAAGCCTATTTTGGTCAATTGGGTCTTGTCAGCGCCTTAAACAGAATACATTTATTTTCCATCGACTTGAAAAGAAGAAGAAAGGGACGCTTTTTGATAAACATGTGAACCATTCCACTACCACAGAAAAGCTGTTAACGATGCCTAAATATGATTAAATTTTAAGTATTTGTTTTTTTTAATTTTTATTTTATCGGTGTCTATTTTTTATGTTTAAGGCCAATTTGGTTTTGTTTGATTTGCGATGTTGTTTTTAAACTCTTATTTTGATATTACTTTGAACTTGTTTCTTTTGTTTTTTCCTACTTAGTTATTAATTTTATAGTATAGTGCTTGTGGCACAATTATTACGTTTATGGGGCATGCGGTGCTAACCTATAAGAAATTGTTACATTAAGCTTAGATTTAAAATATTATTTAACAATTGTAACTTTGTAAACAATTGTTGGTTGGCCATTAAAGAAAAAATAAAATAAAAATACGCATTCGAACAACACACCTAACATTCACTCTAAAAACAAAAAACACAACACATCATAATTCACGGAAAACAATTAAAAACGTATAATTTAGGCCGCACATCTGTTGCAACCGTTTCACAATATGGCACGTGGTCGAACCCCACACAGGGGTAGCGCACCGTGACCTCTTAATGACTGGACATGTGGAGAATACCGTATGGGTGAGATATGTTGGGAGGTAAAAAATACTGGTCCTTGTGATTAGCGTGGCGGTATTGTTTTGATCATGTTTAGAAGAGATAGAAAGCTTGATCCCTTGGTACGCAGGGCAAAAGACCAGAAGACACAAAAAAAAAATGTGATACCAACTATATAGTGCATTTTAGTATTTATTTTATCTACACAAATGCTATAAATCCTCTATAAAAGTTTCTGAAACAGTTAGCTTATTGCCAACATTAAAACAACCAGTTTCATAGTAACCATAATATCATCCAAACGAGTGTTATAATGTTGTACAAAATTTATTTATGCAACTCCTTTTCAAAAAAAGAACATTGTCATGCACGCGCGTCTCACTACCACAGCGCCGTAATAAAAAAAAAACGTATAGGTTATTCGAATTCATGTCGTAACCCCGCCATTTTTGTTTCGATATGAGTATTGCAAAAATTTATTACTTTGTTGTTTACAAAAATGAGTGATTGAAGCTTTGTTAATACACCAGCAGATATTTTTAATGCAGCAAAGTTCGTATAGTTTGTTTGTATTATATTAGATACTCAGCAATTGAACTTTCCATGAACTTACATAGTTCTTACAATTAACACTGTACAACACTCTACTAGTATGGTTTCAGAACCTTTTATAGAGGATTCATATCATGTGTGTAGATAAAGTCTTGTATGCAACTGTACATAATTAGGTATTAAAACAGTTGCATAAATAACTATTATGACAAAGAAATAAATAACTGACTTAAAAGTTGTGTGGAAATAGGTAGTCATGGTATGGACATGTGATGCGAAGGAATGAGGCGATTTTCGCCAGTAAAGTTTTTAGTATGAATGTGGATGGGCTATGCGAGTAGGGGATGAATAAAGAAACGATGGATGGACTGTGTAGAAGATGATATGGCTAGAAATGGGGTGACTAACGAGACAAATGACAACTAATATATTTAGAAGTATGGAAAAAAGAGACATGTTGCACGGATCCCAAATATATGTACGTAAATTGAGTTAAGGGCTGGAGAATGATGATGGCGATGAATGAAATAAAACCTGATATTATATATCTACGATTGGAACGGCAGGTTAGGTGGAAAACTACATTGAGTCCATTGAAAATATTGATTGGATTGGGACAAGCGTTTTCTAATACATTTTAAACAATTCAGCCACTAGTTATAGTTTATTTTCTGTTTAAACACTTTGTTTTGAGAATTCTGGTTAACCTGCATTTGGCAACTGTGTTAGTCCAAGTCTGTGGCAACTGTGTAACTTATACCAACTTATGATACATTGTCAGAATCTGTTGATAAACTGTTTTTAAATAAATACATAATTCAGCTCATCGATCTATCTACCTTTTTGAAGTGAAAATTTCTAAAGGTGCGTTGAGTGATTTTTGGTAGGGGAAAACCTTAAGGGGTTGCGTCACCGACATGCTAACCGCGACATGCTAATGTGACGTGTTGACTACATGTATACGCATATATGTATATATCATGATCATCTGCCTAGCCTTTATCCCAACTATGTTGAGTTTGGCTACCAGTGTAACCTAATGCAGCTGAATACCAGTATTTTACATGGAGCGACTGCCTATCTGACCTCCACAACCCAGTTACTGGGTAATACGATGCCCCTTGGTAAGACTGGTTGTCAGACTTTCGGGCTTCTGACGACTCGTAACGACTATCAAAGATCCACGAATGTCAGCCGGGACCAACAGCTTAACGTGCTTTTCGAGGCACGGAAGGGTCTTGGTAAGTAAAGATGGTCACCCATCCACGGACCAACTACGGCAAGCGTAGCTTAACCTGTGCGGCTGTTATTACTTAGCCACAAGCATCTCCGCTACTCATATATATAATTATATGTATATTATTCCAAAGTTTTAAGTTTGCACTTTTGTCGGCAGGCCATGTCTGCCATGACCATAACTGCCAATTTTTTGTATGGACACTACAATTAATTTCAATTAAATAATTCCCTGATAAAAAAAGTCCTCAGTTTAAAATTGGAGTGTCCATAACAACAACTAGTGTCTGGACTAGTTCGGACATCGTGTACAACCATCAAAACAAACAGGAACATGCAAATAAACGGAGAATCGTTTGGAAATCTTAACACTTCAATGCCGGACGCCGTCACGCGCCCGCTCGCGTGTCACGCTTCTTATTATAATAATGTCACGCCAATATTAAAGGATACTTCAGCCGAGTGTATTTGCTTATTGAGTTTGGCTCGCTTTACATCTGGCGAGGTCTGGATAGCTTTATATTATAGTGGGTAATAAATATTGCTTCTCTCTTTAATAACTACTTTCACTAAGAAATTTGGAAATTAGTCTGATTTTTTAATAATGGTAGGCACTACAGTAATTTTCCATCAATAAAGATGATTTTCACGTCTTTGGTCCCAACATAAATTACCAATATGATATCTTTTAGACGCAGGTATGTTAAATCAACATAAAAAGTCAAACGAACAAGCCGGCTTTTAAATTACACGGCTATTACAAATACAATAGAAAGTAGTCCAAAAAAAAGGTTTCCTAAAGCTTTTAAAACTATAAACATAAAGTGTGATATCAATACCGAATTAACATAGTAACATAAATCGCCAAACGTGACGTAGTTACGACTAATTCTTAAAGTAAACATATTGATAAAATTTCTTGCCGACTAACAATAAATCACGACAAACCAAGATGTCTCAATATACTACAAAGTAATTTCACTGCTAGCAGAAAAGAGACGGAGATTCCAACCCTTCGAAAATCAGTACGAAAGAGAGAGACAACGGACAATACCACATTTCGTATTAATTAAGGAGCAAATGGTTTTAAATCATTTGCCGTCGACGCTCCCTGTGGGAATCCAGAAGAGTTATAAGACCCTTTATTCTAAATTTAAAATTACAATTTTGTAAATGTTTCGAATATTTTAAATCTTGTGTACTCGTTATTGGTCTCTTGGGTGGAGAAAAAAAAAGGTGGCCTAAATATCGATACTTTATGGTTAAAGGTTAATGGTCTTTTAGGGGAAGCAACGGGATCTTCAATGTATTGTTGAACTGCATTTAGATTTCAATATGTGAGAGAGAGTGTAGGAACTTCTGTCTATACCAATATTCACTTTCCGATTTATACATTCACTTATAAGTCAATAAATGTTGTATAAACGATGTACGCAGTACCCAAATTATCCACCTACACAGGCCATCACAATTTACTACTAACAAAATCCATTACAACATTATCAAACAAATAATGATACCGCAATAAAATCATAATAATCATTCCATTACACACAAAATCAATATTCATAAGTGTATAACACCAATTAAAACCGTTGGCACATTATCTATGCGGCCAACTGTCCCGCAACAGTTGTGTGAAACGAAACGTCACGGGCACGGTAATCGGGAGATTGGCTCATTTGATATGTGAGTGTCACGCTGAGTAGACGTGTGGCGTTGAATGGGTTAATGTTAGGGAAGGAAATGTGATATTGAAATTGGCAGTGCGTTTTTTCGTTTTCATTCATTGTGTAGGGTTTATTTTTGGAAGATAATCATTTGATTTCTGGCTTGGATGTCGTAGAAGATAAGGTTAGATATTACGACAAAAGGATAGACAGTAGAACGGTTATAATATAAAAACAAAAACAGTCCCAAAAAAATATGCGTACCTAAACACTCAACTTTGGAGAACAAAGCACAATCTCAAACTCAAAACATTTATTTCAATCAAACAATTTACAATATTATTGTATCTGCCTAATTTCAATTTAACCTACTACTCACTTCATTCTGACTTGGCAATTAACAGACAGACCTCATAGTATCAAGAGCACAACACCAAAATCCGTCTTCGACACTTATGTCCGTCCCATCGATCACAAGCTAATTAATTAAACTACCCGTTACGGGAGTGACGTGAACCAATTTCGCTCTGGTTTAAATTTAAAAGTGTTAAGATTGCTACGTCCATTTAATTGATACAGCCGGCCAAGAATCCCGGTCCGTTCGGTCGTTAGCTTATCAATATACTGATTTCACACTCGTGTGTCGCAAGTTTACATGGAGACGTTTATTTGTCAATGGTTTTGTTGAAAATTGTGGTGGGTTTTGAAGGTTGTTGGTTATTTCTGAGGTTTTGTACTGTATGAGCAGCAGTGTCCTTATGTTTGGTTATAACACACTTTTTCATCAATCTTTTAGCCAGGCAATGACAAAATCTCTGTTAAAATGAGTCATGGCCCACTGAGATATCAATGTTTTATATGCCAATAACAATATCCTTATGATTAAGACAAAATCCCTTACAAAGAGAGGTCGCTTTTGATTAAATTGTCTCATAGTTAATCCTTCTTTAAAACTCGAAATACCAATATTACTTACTTTTAATTAAAAATAATAAACAATAAAAATATCTTTATAATCGCAGGCATGTGATCCACTCGCGTGCACAGGAGCCTACCGGTCACGATGCTCGAAGGACCAAAAAAAGGACCGTATTATCACATCTCGGTATGTCCACGGCTTTGTGCGTCCACATTTATAAAACGCGTTTGTATTATTGCTTATTTAATATGCTTTTGATTCGTTTAAGTGTGGGATTACGGTGTTTTAATGGGAAAGGGTGGGTAGGATTTGTAGTAGTGTGTTTTTGGAGTTTATAAGCCTTGTTATGGGATGTTAAATGTAATGGGTTTGGTGCTGTTTGATTTGATTTCCTTATCATATAATTTTGAGTTGAATCACGATATTTAGGAATGTTTTTAATTTTCACAAGTACTTTATCATCGACAGCCAATCGCATTATTTATTTACTTTACTCTTTGGATTACATCGCCTGCGCTCGCGTCTCTTCGTTTGTCATAGACAATAGACAATTTTATAGTCTGTAGCATGGACAAGCCTTGATGTAGCGTCGGGTGTGGGTCAGTCGTAACATCTAATGAGTTATCGTAAGAAATACGGTTTTCATTTACTTAATTATTTTTTTTTTTTCTAATTTATTGTTGATTTTATTTATTATTGTTTTTTACCGCATCCTCTATTGGGATTTATTTTGTGTCCGTAAGTGTGTCCGTGGCATTACAGCGGGCCCTATCAGAATACCAGCGCTGCGGTATTTGTTTTTTTTTTTTTAATAAATATCGCAGCATCATGCTATAGGAGCCTTTTGGCCTCGCACAGGTCTTCTATTTTGTTTTGTTTTCACTATTATATATTTTTTTTATGTTTTCATGCTTTTGTTAGTTGTATGTCCTTTTTTTTTACTGTACTGTGCGTGTCCCAAATAAATATTTTTCTTTCTAATCACTTTATCACAGAAATCTATAAGAGTAAATCGACGCCTTTTGGTACCGTAGCCAAAATAGTGATACCCACATTAAATTATTTACATAAGGACCATTTTTTTTAATTATTATGAGCCCACTTTATCGAAAAGTTCGTCTAAGAAAGAACGTGACTATTTTATATTCCAAAAAAAGATACATTTAAAAAGATAAAAAAGTTAAAAGACCTCAAATCAATCAATCTGCTTAGCTTTTTCCCAACTATGTTCGGGTCGGCTTCCAGTCTAACTGGATATAGCTGCTGAATACCAGTAATTTATATGGAGCGACTGCCTATCTGACCTCCACAACCCGTTAAGTACTAGGTAACACAATACTCATAGGTAAGACTGGTTGTGACTTTCGGGCATCTAACTACTCGTAACGACTGTCAAAGATCTGCGAATGAAAAATCAAAAATCCTTTCCGAGGCACGGAGGGCTCTCGATATGTAACGGATGGTCACCCATCCACAAACCGACCGCGGCAAGCGTAGCTTAACCTTCCATCAACCCGTGCGGTTGTTATTATTCAACCGCAAGCCCCTCGAGTACTACATGAAAATAGTGGTCCTTAATGAAATGGACATAACTCATCGGCGTTTGTCATCCAACATGCAGTGGCGGATTAAGAATGATATATCTTTTTTAAAGGTCGCATTAACGCATATAAAGTGTACATAAATTACTTATTTTAAGTATAAAATGATGGACTAGAAAAATAAGTATAATATATCATTTTGAATGAATTTATTATATAATGCGCATCAATTTATTAGAAATTATAATTAGTTCTCCATAATTAGTTGTTCGCAGTTGGTATTTCTGTTTTTTAATTACTGCTCAAAAATATGAAGGTTCTATAAACCTCAAGATTTTATTAATGGAGGAATTATTATAAATGTTTTTATTAAACTTATGGCTTTGAAAATAGAGAATTTAGGAGGTGGTTGGTGGTCACCACTACCATCCACCTCCTAAATTCGGGGTCTGATTCTGATAATTTTATAAAAAATATATATTTTAGCAATTTTTGATGTTTTTAGAAAATTAAAAAAATTATAAATTAAAATTATAAAAACTATAATTAAAATTATTATTAATTAATGAGGGTATCACTTTTGTTGCTATGGTACCAAAAGGTAGTGATTTACTATTATTAATTCACTTTGAAAGTTGAGATGAACTATAATAAAAAACCTCCCACCATCGGCAGCCGCCGGTACTCCGTCCCTCGAGGTCGTCAAGAGAGGACGGGGCTGCGTAGCAGTACGGTTCGGGAAGATTGTCGTAGTAGGTTATATACTTCTCTCCGAACCGAACTCTTGCCAAGTTCCACAACTCACTTGCGGAGTTGAGAGTCATCGTCGTAGGGTTCGGTTCCCTCCCCGTGTTCGTCCTCGGGGACTTCAATGCCAAGAATTTGGCTTGGGGTCCCCGGTTAACGGACACACTGGGCAGGATGGTGGAGGACTGGGCTCTGGAGACAGGCCTGGTCGTCCTAAACTGGGGTTCTGTCCCCACATGTGTGCAGATGCGGGGTGAATCAGTGGTGGACATCTCGTTCGCTAGCCCCGCTCTGTCGCAGCGGGTAGTTAACTGGCGCGTCATGGAGAGGGTGGACACCTATTCTGATCACCGGTACCTACATCTGGTTTGACGTCTCCGCCCAGACCTCGAACGCGCCAGTCCGACGGGCCCCGAGTGGTCCGCGGTGGGCGCTGAAGCAGCTGGACCGGGAGCTCCTCCTGGAGGCCTCGATCGTGCTAGCCTGGGTGTCACCACCGGACAGGCCTACTGTCCAACGACGAGGCGGAGTGGTTCCGGGAGAGAGAGTTCTGGTGGTCGCAGGAGCTGACAGCTCTGCACACTGTGTGCGTTGCTGCGCGACGCCGGTACACCAGGCACTGTAGGCTCCGTATTCGACCTCCGGATACGGAAGCTATTCAGGCGGAGCTGTACGAGGGGTACGGAGCGGCGGCGAAGACCGCCCTCCAAGCCGAGATCCTGCGGGCCAGGGGTTTGGCCCGCCAGGAGTCACTGGGAACTCTGAACAGGGACCCAAGCCTTTTATCGACCTGTGCGGCTGTTATCATTTAGCCACAAGCATTTGTTGCCAAAGAGCCGAAGTTAAACAATAGTGTAGCAAATAAATGAAAACAAAAAGTGAAATATATTTTCCTTTGAACCAATAATTTGTACAAAGGGTACTTATTAAAGAAAAAACTCTTATAGTTTATGGATTAAATATGAACCACAATAAAATTAATGTTTACAGAATTACTGTATAAATGATGCAATATCAAAGAAAAACTCAATTAAGTATACTAAAGAATAAAAACAACAAAATATGCAATCTCTTTCATAAACAATCTATTGCTATCTCGTTCTATCGTTTAGAAAAGGACAAGGATAGAAGAGACTTATGGTTCATTTATGGATGACAGGTTTTTGTCCAAAGAGGTTAGTTTATACAATAAGCTTGAATAGTCTTTCCGCCCATAATGATATGAAAATGTTATTAGCTACAAATTGCATTAATATATTCTTCATGCTTCTAAACCTGTTTTATTGATGACACTATTTATACATTGACTGCCCCGTTGGTATCGTGGTCGCAAGCTGCGACTGCTAAGCGTGGGGTCCTGGGTTCGATTCCCGGGTCGTGCAAATGCTCGTTGTTTGGAAGTTGGCGTGTGATACCTCTATGCCTCGGAAAGCACGATAAGCCGTTGGCCCTGCTCCTGATCTCTCTCCGGTCGTGTCGGATTGCCGTCCCATCGAACTATGAGAGTGAGAGAAGAGAGAGTAAACCTGTGTCTGCGCACGCGCTTGTCAACTATAATTATTAAACACGACAACACGACATCCAAGCCAACAAAAAACAAATTCGGAAGAAAGTAGCAATAGTCGGCTACAAACGGCAAATCTGGAGAAAGAACAGAACCCAGGTTCTGAGGAATCAATAAAAACTTTTAGTATGTACAGTATTTATAAAAAAATCCGAGAAGTATGTTTATCTGACGGTAATTGGCTCGTTAAATTTAAACAACTAGCAATGTTTTTAATAGAAATATGTGGACAGTGGTTTTTTAAGGTTCTGAGTGGAGAAGATCTTTGGCAACATTTTGTATCTATGTTTAATAATGGCTAATGAATCTAATAATATGGTTTCACTCAATATAATACAGTGGAATGCACGAAGCTTGCGACCTAAACGTAATGAATTAGAACTCTTATTGCAACAAGATAAAATACACATTGCGTTAATATCCGAAACATGGTTACAACCGGAATCGCATATAAATATAAGTGGCTATAATATCTTTAGAAATGACAGGATTGACGGATACGGAGGAATAGCTATAATTGCACATAAGTCGATTAAAGTCCAACCAAATTTTGTTAACATTAATAACTCGGGAATACAGATACTGGTGCCGATTCTCTTGTACAGCGAACGAAACTAAACTATCACTAAAATTTCTTATTTTTGGTTTAGAGAACCATAAAAGCTATTCTGCAAACAAGAATCACTAACTTAAAAACAATTTTGACGCAACTATATTTGAGTTTGACAATCGCTAAGTTGAGTAAACCATAGACTAAGATTTGTCAGAAATATAAATAAGGAATGAACGAAATGATCGAAAGTGCAAAAAAACCTGAGCAAAATCAAATATTTATCTTTAATTTTTTATCAATAATTTATTCAAATGAAATACAAGGAGCATAGTTATGGTATAAAACTATATTGTTGTATACATTTTAATAAATGAAAATGCCTAACCTGTTTTTAATTTTATTATCTGTGACCTATGTGGTACTGCTAGGGTTGGGCACCGAAAACGATTCAGAACGTCGGCAATATTTTTTCGGTTTTCAATAAGAAAAAAACCTTTAGTTTTTATTAAAATCGACAAACCATGGACATTTAAAAATTGATTCAGGTATTATGATTATGTTGATATTTATTTTAGCATAAGCATAACTATTTTACTAATAAAAATGAATCTCGATAAAAGAAAATCCGATTTTTCGTTCAGTAAATTTAAAATCTCCGGTATTCTCGTCACCGAAGGAAAGCCCTATCAAGGACATCTTGAATTTGTCTGTTTGTCAACATTGATACGTCAATTGGTTGATCTTCAGCAAAGAAAGATTTTAAATAGTTAACTATATAATATAATTATTATGCTCTTGCTTTATATTAAAGAAAGTCTTCATCTTCTCTCGTTTGCCTTTAATCTGCATCCGGTTATACTGAAAGCCGACGCCAACATTGTTGGGAAAAGGCTAGGTAGATTGATTGATAGGAAGTCTTGAATATGCAGTCTTCGATCTCCAGAAAACGAGCCAATAAGAGACAGCAGGAGCTGCTCGTGGAACGGCTCCATAATAATCGGCAAATGGCCAGAGGTAAGAAATATAACTGAACTTTTTATTTTATTGATAAATCTATAGCAATGACTTTCTTACCTAAACAACAAGTTCGCGGACGACCTGAGAGCATCAATCTTAATTATTATTCCTGAGGTTTTTAAACCTATTAATTAAATTGTCTTCTTTTACTTCGCAGTTCTAGTAATAGCATCATATAATATATATATATTTTTTTTTTAGAAAATCAAGCAGATGCGGAAGTTTTGGAATTTTAGGCCAACGTCAGTAGCGAGCTGAACCAACTGGGCTGCAGCAGGACTGTAGAGCAGTGGCAACATGTAAGTTGTTTATGTCGTAAAAAATGTTAAATTGGATTGGTTAACTACATGCACAGTATTCATGTGTGTTCTAAACTAATTTAATTTCAACAGATTTGGAATGTGTGGGTGGCAAAAGTGAAGACAAAGGCAAGAAAAGTACGAGATTCCATCAGGGCCACAGGTGGAGGACCGGCAGGGGCAGATCTCAATGGTATTGAGAAAAAAATTCTTGATATCATTGGGACTGCTTCTGTCGATGGTTTTGCTACTTTGGAAATGGTAATTTGTTATAGTATTCATCATCATCATCATCTGCCGAGCCTTTTCCCAACTGTGTTGGGGTCGGCTTCCAGTCTTACTGGATGTAGCTGAATACCAGTATTTTACATGGAGCGACTGCCTATCTGATCTCCACAACCCAGTTACTGGGCAACACAATACCCCTTGGTAAGGCTGGTTGTCAGACTTTCGGGCTTCTGACGACCTGAAACGACTGTCAAAGATCTACAAATGACAGCCGGGACCAATGGCTTAACGTGCTTTCTGAGGCACGAAGGGGTCTTGGTAAGTAAAGATGGTCACCCATCCACGGACCAACCGCGGCAAGCGTAGCTTAACCTGATCGATCGACCCGTGCGGCTGTTATTACTTAGCCACAAGCCCCTTATTATTAATTTATATATAGTATTCATAGTATTTTTATGGCAGAAGGCAGTTTTTATAAATATATCTTCAGAAATTTATTATTAACCATTCAAGCATTGATTAAAGAGACAATTAACTATCTAATGTTATTGGAGTGCTAGCACTCGCGTGAAGCTCAATTAATAGTTGTTTTTATTTCAGGGAATACCTGTCTCGCCCCCACTGCCCATGTCTGCCCCACAGCAAAATATGTCGCCCTCTCTACAGCCCTTACTTGAAGAGCAGCCTGTGGACACCGATGGCAGGATTTCTGCAGTACCACTGTGGCAGTCAAGCGGGCGAATTACCCGTCGTCGAAGACTGCCGAGGACTCCCCGTCCGCCAGTGCACCACAATTTGGTACAAGCACTGAATGAGAATAGCCGGTTACTCCGTGAGAGCATTGTCCAGGCTGCAGAAATTTTAGCTGCTGCCATTCGCTCTTCCAGTATTCCATACGTAGTGGCACATGCCCAAGATGAAGATAATGGGAATGAAAGTTGATGGGTTTCTTCTCCATTACTTCGTCTTGGAGCTTACAACTCTAACAAAACCTGCTATTCTCATTAAGTGCTTGTTCCAAAGCCTCTTCTTAGCTCTCCACTGACATTAGCACTAACCAATTTTTTCCTGTAGTTTTAAATAATTTTCCTGATTGTTAATTATTTTCTAGATTGGTATATTTTGTTGATTGTTAATTATTTTGTTTAGGGTTAAGGATAGGTTTAATAGTAATAATATTAAAATTTTAAAAGTAAAGAAATAAAATGTTTAATTTAATTAAAATGATTCACAAGCGATTGTCGAATTTCCCTTGCTTCGGCTAGGAAATCGGTGCTAATATCCTCCACATTCTGTTCGCTGTCCTCGGTGACATCAATTACATCATCATCATCTTCTTCATCTGCAAAAATACACTACATTTAGATTTCATTTTTATTGATAATAATATAAGCAAACTAGGTACACTTACCATCCCATGTTTCCAAAAACATATTATACAAAATGCAACATGCCAGAATAATTTTAGCTGCCTTTTCTGGCTGGTAATGCAGACAGCGATGCCTGTGTAGGCACCTAAATTTGTTCTTTAGGCGCCCATTGCACATTTCCACCACATTTCTTGCCCTTATGTGGCACTCATTGTATGAAGCCTCTGCTTCAGTTGTTGGCACCATAATGGGAGTCATGAGCCATGGCTGTAGTGGGTATCCCTTATCTCCTATAATAAATAAAACTTTATAATGTACATGCCTTAGCTAATAGCCTACCTAGTCTAGTAGGTATAAAGGTTTACTAGTGACCTACCCAGAAGCCACTGAGATCTTTCGCCACGCAAAAACTCATTTCTCAGGACTCTATTAATATTAGATGCCCTCCAAATAGCAGCATCATGGGTGGAGCCCGGAAAATTTGGATTTAGGCCAATAATTTTACCTCTTGCACTGCATACCTGAAAGTTAAAACAAATAATTAAGATTTCAAGATAATTGTGTTAAAAAAATGTAGTTTATACTCACAATCTGGCAGTTGATGCTATAATAGCCCTTTCTATTATAAAACAGGTTGCCAGGTGCAGTAGGGTGATTGAGCGGAGGTTTTGCTATTGCAACATGGGTCCCATCAATTGCACCTAATGTGTTGGGCATATTATATAGGTCTTGAAATCTGAAACAAGCAAGTGTGCTGTTTAAAATGTTACAATAAAATCCCTCCCCACATACTTCAACTGAATGAAACAAAATTTAAATCTTGTATAAAACGCACACCATGCAGCCAAGCATATTATAAGTTGGGGGATTACATAGCTAATAAAAATGCTTGGCTCAACGCCGGTCCTGCTCCACAAGGGCGCAAAAACTAATTGATTAGCATTTCAAAATAGTGTTGGAGCTGCTGAAGATTTCAAATACTATCTTTGCATTGTATAAATTCAATCTCTTTGTATTGTATAGTTGCACAGCACATTATTATGTGAGTAATATGTACCTACTATAAAGCTGTCATTTACTGGGTACGTCTTTCATTTAATTGAATGTGCCCTGCCAAGCCCTGGATGGCTGAGAGTATGTTGTGCTGACTGTAATGTCTCGCTGATGGTGGCACGTATGTTGGATTATTTAACTCCCTTCAAAATGGTTGAGCTGAATGGTGCTAATCCATTCGTCATGTTTGTGAATGTGCGCCGTCAGTAAAGACTGGTCATCTCTTAGCTGCCACGGCTTATTTTAATTTTTGAATTGTTTTTTTGTTACCTTTATATTACGGGCGCTTTTATGTTTTGTATCGTTCTCACATGTATTATTTCAAAATGAATGATGTAAACAATATTTTGTAACAATAACATGTTGTTTTAAGAGAGTGTCCGTGGAGTTTCTTGCCCATTCTTGTCCATAGGTACCTACTACGCTTTGGAATGGGCAACTAGCTTCATCTTTCTGACTGACCGACTCCTTGACAATTCAAAAATGCCTGTAATTGTTTTATTTAAAATAAATGCTTTGACTTTGAGTTTTTTACATGAATGAGTGGTGCAGTTCTGTTTTGGTAGCTGTAAAAAGGGGTAATTTAATTGTCTTAAACTTATTTATTATTTTCTTTTCAGTTTTCTGAAGTTCGACAAAGAAGCCAGGGTTTTAAAAAGCCATTCAGAAACCTTTTAAAACTAAGAAATATTAAACTGAACTTACTCTGTCTTGGCTGCTTCCTTTTCTTCACGGGTTATGGGAAATCTCAAGTATTGGGGGGATAAAGTTGCCACAATTTCCTCTGTTGTTATAGCTAGGCACCTGCTCACTGATGGCTGGCTGAGCCCAAGTATGTTGTCTTGCCCAACAGCTGTTTGATAACTGCCTTGGGCAAACAGATTCAGTGCAGCTAGAATCTGAATATGAATATGAGTTCTATTATCATGTTAGGTACTAATTAATGCCAAGGTATAATCTATCATCATACATATAAAAGTGAGATACCACTCACTCTGACTGAATAACCACAAAATGTCAGGAACTATAATTAAACTTATAATTTACTACACACCCTACATATAGGGTGTAAGAATCTGTTATGAAAGTATAGGTACAATAAAGTTACGTAGGAAAGGACACAAAACTGTTCTAACCTTTATGTGTTTGGGGAGAAATCCTTCATCCAACCTAGGATTCCTTAATGTATCCACCAAATACAGAGCTCCCGATCGAGAGAGTCTAAAAATTTTTTTAAATTTTTCTTCAGACATTTGGAAAGGGTTGGAATGGTCGCGCAATCTTTCCAGTTGAACTCTTTCTTGATAGTTTCTAAAAAATAGTCATTTCACAGAATCTGGGAAGTGGATTTATCCACTTCTTTTCCAAATCATAATAATGTACTTAGTACAAGATATTCAGTACAAAAATCCCTTTTAGGTTTTCACGAATGCATTTCGTATTGTATTTTAATAGGTAGCAATAGTTTTATTATTTACCTTTCAGCCGAACCGACAACTGCTGCAATTACATAGGCTTCCATAATGATAAAAGATTATCTTTAAACTCTCTTAGGCATCTAAACTTTCAAGAACTAGACGTGAAATGTGCTTTGTAAATTTTAGTTTACAACAACTAATTTTATTCCACACCTTTTTAGTCGCGATTAAAAATCGTTTGATTTAGTTTGACAATCAAAATTTTAGGTGAAAAACGTCAAATTCAGAATAGCAAAATTGCCATTTTTACTAAATTGAATAACTAAAATGACATTAGTTCTGTCAAACTATATTATAGTTAATTTGTGTCACTTTAGTGAATTTCAGAATGGGAAACGCCGTTTGACAGGAATAAACTAAATTTTGGTGATTTTTACTCTAGTTTAGAGAATTTTGTGACAACAGAATCGGCACCACTGTCAATTAAACTTTTGAACTGTAACCAAATTAAAAATATCGTACTAATATACTGTCCGTCATCGGTACGTACAAGCACATCCGATTGGGAACAAGTATTTTCATTAGTTTCCAGCAAATGTATTGTGGCAGGAGATTTTAACGGCCATCACGCTACTTGGTCGTGTAAGACTGACGCGAGAGGTATACAAATCTATGACTCCGCGTTAGATAATGGTTTCATTTCTCTTAATGACGGTAGCGCAACAAGAATTAGTTCTGTTGATAACATTATTCAACGAAGTTCTCCCGATGTGACATTTGTTTCTACCGACTTGTCGCATTTATTAAATTGGAATGTTATGAATGAGTGTTTAGGTAGCGATCACTTGTTTGTTAAGATCTCGTACAAATACAGTAGTAAAGCACACTCTGTTTATAATACCAAAAAACGGAATTTTAAGCTAGCAAAATGGTCAGAATATACTAAGTGTTTAGAAAATTATTTGCTCCAACCTGTTGAAACTGTCACTGTACAATCCATGTATGACCACTTTATTAAGCAGGTGGAGAAAGCCGCAGATCAGTTCATACCTCTGATAAAGGTATGCGATAAACCTAATAACGGATTTCGACCTAAGCCATATTGGACCCCAAAGCTTTCGCATTTTGTTGCACAACGAAGACTGGCCTTAAAAAAATTTAGAAGCAACCCTACACCAGACAATCTAACCGTCCTTGAACGAATAACAGAAACTGCGAAAACGGCCATACAGCGGTCTAGAACAAATGATTGGCAAACATATTGTAGTAGCATAGATGAACAAACATCTAGCTCCGATATGTGGAAACGTATGGGCTGGGTTAAGGGAATTCGTTCCTCACGATCATATGCTTCCAATTAACAAAAAATCGAACTACTTTGCAATTTAGCTCCTGATTATACGTGCCGACAGCCCTATAACAGTTTTAAATCAAATAATACAGAATTAGATAACAGCTTCACTATACAAGAGATGACTCATTGCTTTAAGCGGAAAGACTCAGCACCTGGCAACGATGGTATAACATACTCACTAATCTTTCATCTTTCACCAGTCAGTAAGCATTACTTATTAAAATTATATAATACTATCTTTTATACGGGGGATATTCCAAACCAATGGCGCGACATACTGGTGACGCCCATTCCTAAAAATTGCCCTAACAATAGTCTTAAACTACGGCCAATTTCATTAATATCTTGTGTGTGCAAAATTTTCCACTCAATGTTGACGAAACGACTTGAATGGTACATAGAAAAAAATAAATTGATTTCTACGTTCACGTCCGGATTTAGAAGAGGGCAGTCATGTCAGGATTGTATGGTTAAATTAGTATGCCAGATTTATGTAGGATTTTCGCATAAGATTCCAACTATAGCTTGTTTTTTAGATATTTCTAACGCTTATAATAATGTATTAGTAGACGTACTGATTAATACTCTAGATGAAATAGGAGTTGGACAAAAAATATGTCAATATCTATGGAGCTTTCTAAGCGAAAGACATCTTATGATGAAAGATGAGACTGATCAGCATAATTATTTTATTAGGTATACTGATAGAGGTTTGGCACAAGGAGACCCAATTTCTCCCCTTCTTTTTAATGTGGTCACAATGACATTTTTCCATAAGATTAAAAATGTGCGTATGTGTCAATACGCAGATGACTTTGTTTTGTATTGTTCTTCTAGAAATCTTAATCGAAGTGAACATGAATTTCAGGTAGCATTGAATACATTTTGCAATATTTTGGATGGTATGGGTTTAGAATTATCAGCAACTAAGTCTAAAGTATGTATTTTCACTAGGGGGTTCAGAAAATTAGAAATAGATTTAAACGTAAATGGACATAGCTTGCAGTTAATAGATAATTACAAGTATTTGGGAGTGTGGTTAGACAGTTCATTGCGTTGGAGTAAACACATCAATATGATAGCCGAAAAAGTACAGAGGAATCTAAGTTTACTCAAAGTCTTGGCTGGCACTGCATGGGGTCTGCACCCTAATTATTTGAGACATATTTACATAGCCTTGATTAGAAGTCGTATAGACTACAGCAGCTTTTTATATGATGTGAGTGCAAAGTGTCACCTAGACAAACTAAATAAAATTCAAAACCAGGCTTTGAGAATAATAGGAGGTTTTATCAAGACTACACCTATCCACGTTATGGAAAGTGAGCTCTGTGTACCTCCGCTGTATCTACGGAGGAAATATTTAGGTTATAAGTTCTGTTTAAAATCTAAATCTATGGAAAATAATGTTACCAATAACTTGTTAGAGGAGCTTCACACTCTTCGACAGAATAGTTTTTGGAGAAATAAAAAGATTCCTCTACTGATTTCTTTATATGATGAAGTGAAGGAAGATCATGTAGCATCATCACATCCCTTGTTGATGTTTACTCTGAGGACATGGATGACCAACATTAATATTCATGAAGTAATTATATGGGACTTAGATGTAGTGAAACTATCTAAACAAAGCTATAATAGTGATTTATTAAAAGTTGATGTTATTAGAGAGTTGCATTTGAAGTACAATGAATGGCTTAGTGTATTTACAGATGGGTCAAAGAGTGTAGAAGGTCGTGGAGCAGCCTTTTATGTGCCTAGTGAACCAATAAGTTGTCAAATTAATTGCTTTAAAATAGATAAAAATGCGTCCATTATGACGTTGGAGCTTATTGCGATCTCTGAAGCACTTACGTTTTGTAGCAGTAGTCAACATAACAATATTGTTATTTGCACAGACAGCAAAAGTTCCTTACAACATTTAGCTCGATGCGCCTCTGGCCACAGAGGTGTATCGCTAGCTTATGTTATTCTATCTAAGATAGATGAACTAATGCATAAAGGTGTAACATTGAGATTGCAATGGGTTCCATCGCATATTGGAATACAGGGCAATGAAAGGGCTGACATGCTGGCAAAATTTGCAGCTAAAAACGGAAAAAGAACTAACATAATTTTGGATTATTCAGAAGTTTTACCTAAATTTAAAAATAAGTGTTATGATGATTGGAAGGAATATTTTGACAAGCGCTCTTTAGATAAAGGGATCTGGTATAAAACCATCCAGAGTCAGCCTTTTCGTGTGCCCTGGTTTGTAAATAGTAATTTAAGCCGAAAACTAGTTGTTACGGCTCATAGACTCAGATCTGGACACATTCCATGCAATAAGTTTGCGTTCATGATGAGAAAAACAAACTCGCCTAACTGTGTGGAGTGTGGAGTTGTTGAAGACTTACATCACTTATTGATGGACTGTGTTCGGCACGAGTCTGGGAGACATGATTTGTTTAGGGTTTTGAGTTTGAACAGACTTGAAATAGGCACATACCATAAAATCCTGGCTCAACCGAATGGCGATGATGCGGCCAGTCTGTTCAGGTTCATGGCCCAGATATGACCAACGTGTACTTAGGGTACGATGGGACTGACATACGCATTGCGATTATAAATGTCCCTAAACAAATAAAGAAAAAAAAAAAAAAAAAAAAAAACTATAATTATCTGAGAACTGTCTGTCTGTCTGAGAATTATCCACTAATTATCGGGAGACTGAGTGGTGACCCGCACTGAGACTGAGTGAGGGTCCGCTGAGATTGGTGATTTCGCCACGGCCGAAATTCGGTCTGGAGGACTATTTTTTTATACATTGATGGGTTTTCATTATAATAGGGTCTTACACCCATTTTTGAAAAGTGTAGGTATTAATTAAATTCTATAGTGCTAATATGCCCCAAAAAAAAATCACAAAAATTTTATTCAATCGATAAGTGACATATAAAAATGCATTAAAATTTTACATTTTCAAATTCCGCGCGTAGTTTGACAAAAACGCTCGACGCAGTGGACGCCATGTTGCTCTGTGGTCATGACGTCACTTGGCTATGTAAACAAATGCGATGATCTATTATTTAACTATCAGTTGACAGTTGACACGTTTTAGTTTACACAGCGGTATGACGTAATAACATGGCGGCTACTATTACATGGTGTTTTTTAACAGATTAGAAAAACTGAAAACGTTGAATTGAATTTTAAAATTTATTTTGTTATTTTATGAACTAAAAGTAAGATTATCCGACTCCTTTTTGCCTAAACTGTCTCTATAATCTATTTATAGATTTTTTCTCGTATAAAGTAAAATACCCTATTGATGGACCTTTATAGCATAAATCGGACAAAGAAGTAAAAACATAAACATCACACCTTGTTTTTCGGAAGGGTTGGGCAGAGGTGTACCTGTACATTTCGCCAGTTATGTTTAAGTCCCATGTGATAGGGGGCGAGCCTATTACCATCAACCGGGCACAAATCCAGGCTCCGGGCTGCTACTGAGAAATTCCAGATAGAAAAACCCAATAACACTTTGCCCGACCCGGGAATTGAACCCAGGAGCTCATGCTCAGCAGTAGCACTTGCAACCACTAGACCAAAGAGGCAGTCTCACTAAAGAAGTAAAACTCCTTTTTTAATTGGCCTATCAGGATATGAAATCGACTCCTAGGACCTCTTAACGGTAATATGGCTAAAATCATTCTTGTAGAAAGGTTTTGGTATTATTATTGATAACATTTTCACGCTCTAGTATGAGGGAATCAGTAACATATCATTATTGTCTTGTTCTATCCCAATTTCTTCTCTATCTTCCATACTTCTCAATAAAACGTCTTCACGGTAGTCATCTCCTTTCTAGCCATTCTAGTTTGAAGCTTTATCCTTATGTTAAACACATGCAAAAAGTTGTTATATTTGTAATCATATAAATATGTGTAATCATTGTTATATTTTATAATAACTCTACTTTTATAAACAACTACCAAAGAACTATGTATTTGTAACATTTGATTTCAAGCAGCCCACGCTTTTTTACAATCTTATTCATTATTTTGTTAATATATTTTTAAAATCATTATTAATTTAATTCATAATTTAAACTTATTATATATTTTTTTAATTATAATGAACCCGTGCACTATAAATCGCTATAGAACAAACTCTTCATAATTCAAAAATCTTTTCTACTTTTTAGTTCGGATTGCTATTTAAACGTGTTTTGTTAGTATTTTTTCGTTAAACTACATGCATTTTATTCTTGTACTAGCTGCGCCCCGCGGTTTCACCCACATAAATCTCGATCTCGTGGGAGTATCGGGATAAAAAGATACCTATGTCTTAATCCAGGTCATGGTCTACCCATGTGCCAAATTTCATCCAAATCCATTCAACTTTTTTAGCGTGAAAGCGTAACAAACAAATAAACTCACTTTCGCATTTACAATAGTTATAAATTATAATTATATAGGAGGCTTGTTTGACCAATTAAATATAACTAAATCTTTATCTTTCGCAATTTTTATGGTGTACATAATAAAGAGTATTCTATTCTGTTCTATTCTATCTCTAAAGCAGGTCGCAAGTTCACACCAACAATTTCATTTCCCATCATGGTCTTTTTTTTTGGGTGGGAAATCATCAAATAACTTCTCCCGCTCTGGGCGGAGCGGGAGGGTGTGTCAGACTCTTACTGACTAAAACCCACCCGTATTCCTTCCGTTGCCTGTGTTGCCAGGGGCCTCGGTAACCCTTTGGTACCTTCCCGCGACTCCGGCAGGCATCGGCCCTAGTGGACCCCTACGCTTGTGCTGACGACATCTCTTTGAGGCGCGCGTGGAATACAACGCGCCGTCAACCTGGGCCTGGTCCTTACCGGACGGTGAGCTACCCATTGCTCACCGTCCGCAAGCAGGGTGGGAAATCAACAAATAACTTCTCCCGCTCTGGGCGGAGCGGGAGGGTTTGTCAGACTCTTACTGACTAAAACCCACCCGTATTCCTTCCTGTTGCCTGTGTTGCGGGGGCCTCGGTGACCCATAAGTACCTTCCCGCGACCCCGGCAGGCATCGGCCCTAGTGGACCCCTACTATATGTGCTGACGACATCTCTTTGAGGCGCGCGTGGAATACAACGCGCCGCCGCCGTCGACCCGGGCCTGGTCCTTACCGGACGGTGAGCTACCCATTGCTCACCGTCCGCAAGCCCGCGCCTACGGTGGCCGGAAACCTGCCTTTCCCTCAACCGTCCCGCCTCCTCCATCACCCCATCATGGTCTACCAGTTACATAATAAGCTGCACTGGTACAAACGAGATCCTTTAAACCAATATCTCAAACAGCAATGGACACAATCCCCAGTCTACGTGCCTCAGCCAACTCAATAACAAATGACTGTACTTTATCCCTCGACCAACACTGAATAACTATTTAATAGTTTAATTTACACTCTATATTCATCGAAGGATATTTATAATCCGTCATCAAGTTATAATTACATCACGACTGATCTATAAGATGATGAGAATTCAATCGAGATGGAAATAATATTTTATTTTAGCCGTTAAAATGAAATTTAAAATGGACTGTAAGAAATGGGTATCGATGGGATGATCTTTAGTTGACACACGGATTAATAAGTAGAAGAGCTGAAATTTAACTTTTGAAAAAGTTTGTGCTGAAAAAGGCGGGTATACTTCTGTTCTAATATTATAAATAGGTAAAATAAAATTTGTGGGTTTGTGTGTAGGAGGTAATCTTCAGAACTGCTGATCCGATTCAGAAAATTGTTTCACTAATGGGAAGCTACAATATTGCTGGGTGTCAAGGGCTATATTTTATATTAAGGCGCTGACAAGACCCAATTGACCAAAATAGGCTTCTCTTAAGAAAAAAAAAATCCCAAATCTGTATAGTTTATGGTAGCGGAAAAAATATATGTTAATTTTGAACATATTTCCCAGAACTTGGTTGTTACCAAAACACGTTTTAAAAAAAAAATCTCGATTCAAACTAACGTTACACTAACCCCTTACCTTGAGTTCTAATCCAAAATATCTGCATTAAATATCAACATACGTTACGTATTTAATTAATAACAAGAACGTCTTATTTGAATGCAGAACTTGGTTGTTTTTTATTTTCGATTACTCAACTCAATTTAGAGTAAATAGAAAATTGCTTCATATTTTGCAATAAATTACAAGTGTTGTGTCATCGCGCTTCTCTTTCTTTTCTATGCAATCTGACAGTGACCGCGGTTTAGGTGTTGTCAGCGTCTTAAAACAAGAAAATTTACGCCGCCGAAGTCACGGGCAGAAGCTAGTGTCTTATAAAATCAATCCTGTGACTATCAATCTTACCTTCACAGTAAATTCTTATTGAAATTATTGACGTACAGATTAGAAAATCATTTATATATAGTGTTTTGGCCTTTAATTCTATCGTATTGGTCGTTTTACAAGTTATGTATATGAGATAGGCATTGAGGGTTAAATTTTAGGAATGAAAATCTGGTCCTTGCTACCGTGAGACAATTCATCAAATAATACGAAACCCTAAAAATATCAAGAGAAGAAATGTTTTTGCGTAAAAGTTTATTAAAACATTACGTAAAGTCACTTATCCCTAAAGATTTATTAGAAAACCAGCGTCAGAGAGCATCTGTCTGGCATTAATGCTGAAATGAACCTTTTTGGTGCAGCCGTGAGGCACACACTATTGTTAAAACCTTATTTTCACTTTTTTATTTTGTTATTTGTGTTTTGTGTTCCACGAACTATGTCCAAATAATAATAATAATAATAAATTCTTTATAAATTATTATAAATTAATTAATTGTTAATTATTTTTATTGGCATAAACAATTATACACAAAAGCAGAGAGGCCCTGACTCCAGCGCTAGATATAGTACTTGTGTTACAGGAGAAAAAAACGTTATTCTTTCTTTCTTTCTTTCAAAACTGTTAACACAACAATTTAAGTGTAATTCTCGCAAAAACACCAAAGTCTAGCAACTTACCCGTCTGTATAGGACTACAACAACTGGCAAAATGGGAATAAGTTTTGGCGTGGTCCTCACATAAATCAGAAAGACCGGTGTAGCTCAATTAAAAGCTTACTATCTGATGTGGTCAGTGCTCGGTGTCATTTATTTCGCCACAGATATGTGTTATACAGGATGAAAAAGGTACACAAGAGCATATCGAGAGTAAGCAGCTATAGAGTCTAAAAGATTTATGATTTGAAAACGTTAAAATAAGAAATAATATAATAAAGGACGCATAATTTGTGATATTTAAATTGTTAAAAACATCTTCTAGCATTGATTAAGTCTCAAAGAAATCTATTATTGATATAATACTAACAACTTATTCTTGGTCTTTTAGAGCAAATGTAAACGTTGTTTTTTGGAAAAAGCTCAGGTGTCACTTTCAATAACAAATACTACATTGTTATCGAAAGTGACACCTGAGCTTTAGACACATATTCAATAATATCATCAATCTCCTGCCTTTATCCCAATTTATTTGGGGTCAGCGCAACCTGTCTTTTTCGTCCCTACTTCTATATTAGTTGTCATCGCGGTAGTCACTCCTTTACTAACCATATCATCTTTCACACAGTCCATCCATTGTTTCTTCCATATTCAATGACTAGGCCCGCGGTTTCACCCGCGCAAAGTCTCAATTCCGTAGGAATATCGCGATAAAAAGTATACTATGTCCTAATCCAGGTCATGGTTCACCCATACGCCAAATTTCGTCCATATCCGTATAACCGTTTTAGCGTAAAAGCGTAACAAACAAACAAACTCACTTTCGCATTTATAATATTATTAATATATACACATATTATATATATATATTTTATAGTAAGGAAAGAATAAGGATATATTCATTAAAATCCATAAACAATAATGTATTATTAATTTCGGAGTAGATGCAGAATCAACCCTTTTTTTTTTTTTTTTTTTAGGTTGGGAAATCATCAAATAACTTGTCCCGCTCTGGGCGGAGCGGGAGGGTGTGTCAGACTCTTACTGACTAAAACCCACCCGTATTCCTTCCTGTTGCCCGTGTTGCGGGGGCCTCGGTGACCCATAAGTACCTTCCCGCGACCCCGGCAGGCATCGGCCCTAGTGGACCCCTACTTTGTGCTGACGACATCTCTTTGAGGCGCGCGTGGAATACGACGCGCCGTCGACCCGGGCCTGGTCCTTACCGGACGGTGAGCTACCCATTGCTCACCGTCCGCAAGCCCGCGCCTACGGTGGCCGGAAATCCGCCCGGAGAATCAACCCTGAGATAGGTATACTTTTGTTGTCACCCTTTTTTTTTCTTGGATGGGAAATCATCAAATAACTTCTCCCGCTTTGGGCGGAGCGGGAGGGTGTGTCAGACTCTTACTGACTACTGACTAAAACCCAGTATACCTTCCGTTGCCTGTGTTGCGGGGGCCTCGGTGACCCATTAGTACCTTCCCGCGACCCCGGCAGGCATCGGCCCTACTGGACCCCTACATTTGTGCTGACGACATCTCTTTGAGGCGCGCGTGGAATACAACGCGCCGTCGACCCGGGCCTGGTCCTTACCGGATTTGTTGTCACCCTGTATATTGGAGCGATCAATACCTACTCTGAAATAGTCTGTTAAATCGGTTTTCAATATATTATTGTCACCATATTGAAAAACGATTTAACAGACTATTTCAGGGTAGGTATTGATCGCTCAAAGGATTTCGCGATACTGTATATGGTAGCTACGAGTATGTTTAACCGTTTTCAACAGTCCATTCTTTGTGGCGATTATGATGGTTTTAATGTTAAGGCGCTGACAAGACGCAAATGATTGAAAAAGGTTTGTCTTAAGAAAAAAAATTGTCAAATCTGTATAGTTTGTGGTAGCGGAAAAAATATATGTTAATTTTGAACATATTTCCCAGAACTTGATTGTTACCAAAACACGTTTTGAAAAATAAAATCTCGATACAAACAAACGTTAAACTAACCTCTTACCTTGAGTTATAATCTAAATATCTGTATATAATTAAGAACATCTTATTTGAATGCAGAACTTGGTTGTTTTTTATTTTCACTACTCAACTCAATTTTGAGTTAATAGATAATTGCTTCATATTTTGCAATTAATTACAAGTGTTGTATGACAATGCTTACCCTCGGGCCATGGCAAAAGCCAGCCTTTGGGCCACAGGAATCAGAATTGAAGAGAACATGACTTGACTTCAACTTATTGGGGCTCATAATGGACAACTTACAGAATGAAAGGAACATCCATAGGAACGGATAAGGAATAGGTTTTATACCCATTGTACGCTAGATATTCGTATGCCGCTTTTAGCGGCGGATGTGTCTTGAGCATAACATTGATAACCAACTTGTACCTACCATATCCGACGAATAAATGTCTTTGTCTTTGTCTCTGAACGGAAGCACCGTCTGTCCTCCCTTTTAAGATCCGTCATAGTTAGGTATGACAAAATCAGTATTTGGTAGGCCCCATGATTCGCGCAGATATTATGACCAATACATTTACCTACATCAATAATTAGAATGACGGATCTGCCACTGCAGTATTGAAATCACAATATGCATCTATACTTCACATTATTTCTCGGATCTCCCCCACCAGGAAAATCATGTGTCAGACTCTTACTGACTAAAACCCACCCGTATTCCTTCCGTTGCCTGTGTTGCCAGGGGCCTCGGTAACCCTTTGGTACCTTCCCGCGACTCCGGCAGGCATCGGCCCTAGTGGACCCCTACGCTTGTGCTGACGACATCTCTTTGAGGCGCGCGTGGAATACAACGCGCCGTCAACCTGGGCCTGGTCCTTACCGGACGGTGAGCTACCCATTGCTCACCGTCCGCAAGCAGGGTGGGAAATCAACAAATAACTTCTCCCGCTCTGGGCGGAGCGGGAGGGTTTGTCAGACTCTTACTGACTAAAACCCACCCGTATTCCTTCCTGTTGCCTGTGTTGCGGGGGCCTCGGTGACCCATAAGTACCTTCCCGCGACCCCGGCAGGCATCGGCCCTAGTGGACCCCTACTATATGTGCTGACGACATCTCTTTGAGGCGCGCGTGGAATACAACGCGCCGCCGCCGTCGACCCGGGCCTGGTCCTTACCGGACGGTGAGCTACCCATTGCTCACCGTCCGCAAGCCCGCGCCTACGGTGGCCGGAAACCTGCCTTTCCCTCAACCGTCCCGCCTCCTCCATCACCCCATCATGGTCTACCAGTTACATAATAAGCTGCACTGGTACAAACGAGATCCTTTAAACCAATATCTCAAACAGCAATGGACACAATCCCCAGTCTACGTGCCTCAGCCAACTCAATAACAAATGACTGTACTTTATCCCTCGACCAACACTGAATAACTATTTAATAGTTTAATTTACACTCTATATTCATCGAAGGATATTTATAATCCGTCATCAAGTTATAATTACATCACGACTGATCTATAAGATGATGAGAATTCAATCGAGATGGAAATAATATTTTATTTTAGCCGTTAAAATGAAATTTAAAATGGACTGTAAGAAATGGGTATCGATGGGATGATCTTTAGTTGACACACGGATTAATAAGTAGAAGAGCTGAAATTTAACTTTTGAAAAAGTTTGTGCTGAAAAAGGCGGGTATACTTCTGTTCTAATATTATAAATAGGTAAAATAAAATTTGTGGGTTTGTGTGTAGGAGGTAATCTTCAGAACTGCTGATCCGATTCAGAAAATTGTTTCACTAATGGGAAGCTACAGTATTGCTGGGTGTCAAGGGCTATATTTTATATTAAGGCGCTGACAAGACCCAATTGACCAAAATAGGCTTCTCTTAAGAAAAAAAAAATCCCAAATCTGTATAGTTTATGGTGGCGGAAAAAATATATGTTAATTTTGAACATATTTCCCAGAACTTGGTTGTTACCAAAACACGTTTTAAAAAAAAATCTCGATTCAAACTAACGTTACACTAACCCCTTACCTTGAGTTCTAATCCAAAATATCTGCATTAAATATCAACATACGTTACGTATTTAATTAATAACAAGAACGTCTTATTTGAATGCAGAACTTGGTTGTTTTTTATTTTCGATTACTCAACTCAATTTAGAGTAAATAGAAAATTGCTTCATATTTTGCAATAAATTACAAGTGTTGTGTCATCGCGCTTCTCTTTCTTTTCTATGCAATCTGACAGTGACCGCGGTTTAGGTGTTGTCAGCGTCTTAAAACAAGAAAATTTACGCCGCCGAAGTCACGGGCAGAAGCTAGTGTCTTATAAAATCAATCCTGTGACTATCAATCTTACCTTCACAGTAAATTCTTATTGAAATTATTGACGTACAGATTAGAAAATCATTTATATATAGTGTTTTGGCCTTTAATTCTATCGTATTGGTCGTTTTACAAGTTATGTATATGAGATAGGCATTGAGGGTTAAATTTTAGGAATGAAAATCTGGTCCTTGCTACCGTGAGACAATTCATCAAATAATACGAAACCCTAAAAATATCAAGAGAAGAAATGTTTTTGCGTAAAAGTTTATTAAAACATTACGTAAAGTCACTTATCCCTAAAGATTTATTAGAAAACCAGCGTCAGAGAGCATCTGTCTGGCATTAATGCTGAAATGAACCTTTTTGGTGCAGCCGTGAGGCACACACTATTGTTAAAACCTTATTTTCACTTTTTTATTTTGTTATTTGTGTTTTGTGTTCCACGAACTATGTCCAAATAATAATAATAATAATAAATTCTTTATAAATTATTATAAATTAATTAATTGTTAATTATTTTTATTGGCATAAACAATTATACACAAAAGCAGAGAGGCCCTGACTCCAGCGCTAGATATAGTACTTGTGTTACAGGAGAAAAAAACGTTATTCTTTCTTTCTTTCTTTCAAAACTGTTAACACAACAATTTAAGTGTAATTCTCGCAAAAACACCAAAGTCTAGCAACTTACCCGTCTGTATAGGACTACAACAACTGGCAAAATGGGAATAAGTTTTGGCGTGGTCCTCACATAAATCAGAAAGACCGGTGTAGCTCAATTAAAAGCTTACTATCTGATGTGGTCAGTGCTCGGTGTCATTTATTTCGCCACAGATATGTGTTATACAGGATGAAAAAGGTACACAAGAGCATATCGAGAGTAAGCAGCTATAGAGTCTAAAAGATTTATGATTTGAAAACGTTAAAATAAGAAATAATATAATAAAGGACGCATAATTTGTGATATTTAAATTGTTAAAAACATCTTCTAGCATTGATTAAGTCTCAAAGAAATCTATTATTGATATAATACTAACAACTTATTCTTGGTCTTTTAGAGCAAATGTAAACGTTGTTTTTTGGAAAAAGCTCAGGTGTCACTTTCAATAACAAATACTACATTGTTATCGAAAGTGACACCTGAGCTTTAGACACATATTCAATAATATCATCAATCTCCTGCCTTTATCCCAATTTATTTGGGGTCAGCGCAACCTGTCTTTTTCGTCCCTACTTCTATATTAGTTGTCATCGCGGTAGTCACTCCTTTACTAACCATATCATCTTTCACACAGTCCATCCATTGTTTCTTCCATATTCAATGACTAGGCCCGCGGTTTCACCCGCGCAAAGTCTCAATTCCGTAGGAATATCGCGATAAAAAGTATACTATGTCCTAATCCAGGTCATGGTTCACCCATACGCCAAATTTCGTCCATATCCGTATAACCGTTTTAGCGTAAAAGCGTAACAAACAAACAAACTCACTTTCGCATTTATAATATTATTAATATATACACATATTATATATATATATTTTATAGTAAGGAAAGAATAAGGATATATTCATTAAAATCCATAAACAATAATGTATTATTAATTTCGGAGTAGATGCAGAATCAACCCTTTTTTTTTTTTTTTTTTTAGGTTGGGAAATCATCAAATAACTTGTCCCGCTCTGGGCGGAGCGGGAGGGTGTGTCAGACTCTTACTGACTAAAACCCACCCGTATTCCTTCCTGTTGCCCGTGTTGCGGGGGCCTCGGTGACCCATAAGTACCTTCCCGCGACCCCGGCAGGCATCGGCCCTAGTGGACCCCTACTTTGTGCTGACGACATCTCTTTGAGGCGCGCGTGGAATACGACGCGCCGTCGACCCGGGCCTGGTCCTTACCGGACGGTGAGCTACCCATTGCTCACCGTCCGCAAGCCCGCGCCTACGGTGGCCGGAAATCCGCCCGGAGAATCAACCCTGAGATAGGTATACTTTTGTTGTCACCCTTTTTTTTTCTTGGATGGGAAATCATCAAATAACTTCTCCCGCTTTGGGCGGAGCGGGAGGGTGTGTCAGACTCTTACTGACTACTGACTAAAACCCAGTATACCTTCCGTTGCCTGTGTTGCGGGGGCCTCGGTGACCCATTAGTACCTTCCCGCGACCCCGGCAGGCATCGGCCCTACTGGACCCCTACATTTGTGCTGACGACATCTCTTTGAGGCGCGCGTGGAATACAACGCGCCGTCGACCCGGGCCTGGTCCTTACCGGATTTGTTGTCACCCTGTATATTGGAGCGATCAATACCTACTCTGAAATAGTCTGTTAAATCGGTTTTCAATATATTATTGTCACCATATTGAAAAACGATTTAACAGACTATTTCAGGGTAGGTATTGATCGCTCAAAGGATTTCGCGATACTGTATATGGTAGCTACGAGTATGTTTAACCGTTTTCAACAGTCCATTCTTTGTGGCGATTATGATGGTTTTAATGTTAAGGCGCTGACAAGACGCAAATGATTGAAAAAGGTTTGTCTTAAGAAAAAAAATTGTCAAATCTGTATAGTTTGTGGTAGCGGAAAAAATATATGTTAATTTTGAACATATTTCCCAGAACTTGATTGTTACCAAAACACGTTTTGAAAAATAAAATCTCGATACAAACAAACGTTAAACTAACCTCTTACCTTGAGTTATAATCTAAATATCTGTATATAATTAAGAACATCTTATTTGAATGCAGAACTTGGTTGTTTTTTATTTTCACTACTCAACTCAATTTTGAGTTAATAGATAATTGCTTCATATTTTGCAATTAATTACAAGTGTTGTATGACAATGCTTACCCTCGGGCCATGGCAAAAGCCAGCCTTTGGGCCACAGGAATCAGAATTGAAGAGAACATGACTTGACTTCAACTTATTGGGGCTCATAATGGACAACTTACAGAATGAAAGGAACATCCATAGGAACGGATAAGGAATAGGTTTTATACCCATTGTACGCTAGATATTCGTATGCCGCTTTTAGCGGCGGATGTGTCTTGAGCATAACATTGATAACCAACTTGTACCTACCATATCCGACGAATAAATGTCTTTGTCTTTGTCTCTGAACGGAAGCACCGTCTGTCCTCCCTTTTAAGATCCGTCATAGTTAGGTATGACAAAATCAGTATTTGGTAGGCCCCATGATTCGCGCAGATATTATGACCAATACATTTACCTACATCAATAATTAGAATGACGGATCTGCCACTGCAGTATTGAAATCACAATATGCATCTATACTTCACATTATTTCTCGGATCTCCCCCACCAGGAAAATCATGTGTCAGACTCTTACTGACTAAAACCCACCCGTATTCCTTCCGTTGCCTGTGTTGCCAGGGGCCTCGGTAACCCTTTGGTACCTTCCCGCGACTCCGGCAGGCATCGGCCCTAGTGGACCCCTACGCTTGTGCTGACGACATCTCTTTGAGGCGCGCGTGGAATACAACGCGCCGTCAACCTGGGCCTGGTCCTTACCGGACGGTGAGCTACCCATTGCTCACCGTCCGCAAGCAGGGTGGGAAATCAACAAATAACTTCTCCCGCTCTGGGCGGAGCGGGAGGGTTTGTCAGACTCTTACTGACTAAAACCCACCCGTATTCCTTCCTGTTGCCTGTGTTGCGGGGGCCTCGGTGACCCATAAGTACCTTCCCGCGACCCCGGCAGGCATCGGCCCTAGTGGACCCCTACTATATGTGCTGACGACATCTCTTTGAGGCGCGCGTGGAATACAACGCGCCGCCGCCGTCGACCCGGGCCTGGTCCTTACCGGACGGTGAGCTACCCATTGCTCACCGTCCGCAAGCCCGCGCCTACGGTGGCCGGAAACCTGCCTTTCCCTCAACCGTCCCGCCTCCTCCATCACCCCATCATGGTCTACCAGTTACATAATAAGCTGCACTGGTACAAACGAGATCCTTTAAACCAATATCTCAAACAGCAATGGACACAATCCCCAGTCTACGTGCCTCAGCCAACTCAATAACAAATGACTGTACTTTATCCCTCGACCAACACTGAATAACTATTTAATAGTTTAATTTACACTCTATATTCATCGAAGGATATTTATAATCCGTCATCAAGTTATAATTACATCACGACTGATCTATAAGATGATGAGAATTCAATCGAGATGGAAATAATATTTTATTTTAGCCGTTAAAATGAAATTTAAAATGGACTGTAAGAAATGGGTATCGATGGGATGATCTTTAGTTGACACACGGATTAATAAGTAGAAGAGCTGAAATTTAACTTTTGAAAAAGTTTGTGCTGAAAAAGGCGGGTATACTTCTGTTCTAATATTATAAATAGGTAAAATAAAATTTGTGGGTTTGTGTGTAGGAGGTAATCTTCAGAACTGCTGATCCGATTCAGAAAATTGTTTCACTAATGGGAAGCTACAGTATTGCTGGGTGTCAAGGGCTATATTTTATATTAAGGCGCTGACAAGACCCAATTGACCAAAATAGGCTTCTCTTAAGAAAAAAAAAATCCCAAATCTGTATAGTTTATGGTGGCGGAAAAAATATATGTTAATTTTGAACATATTTCCCAGAACTTGGTTGTTACCAAAACACGTTTTAAAAAAAAATCTCGATTCAAACTAACGTTACACTAACCCCTTACCTTGAGTTCTAATCCAAAATATCTGCATTAAATATCAACATACGTTACGTATTTAATTAATAACAAGAACGTCTTATTTGAATGCAGAACTTGGTTGTTTTTTATTTTCGATTACTCAACTCAATTTAGAGTAAATAGAAAATTGCTTCATATTTTGCAATAAATTACAAGTGTTGTGTCATCGCGCTTCTCTTTCTTTTCTATGCAATCTGACAGTGACCGCGGTTTAGGTGTTGTCAGCGTCTTAAAACAAGAAAATTTACGCCGCCGAAGTCACGGGCAGAAGCTAGTGTCTTATAAAATCAATCCTGTGACTATCAATCTTACCTTCACAGTAAATTCTTATTGAAATTATTGACGTACAGATTAGAAAATCATTTATATATAGTGTTTTGGCCTTTAATTCTATCGTATTGGTCGTTTTACAAGTTATGTATATGAGATAGGCATTGAGGGTTAAATTTTAGGAATGAAAATCTGGTCCTTGCTACCGTGAGACAATTCATCAAATAATACGAAACCCTAAAAATATCAAGAGAAGAAATGTTTTTGCGTAAAAGTTTATTAAAACATTACGTAAAGTCACTTATCCCTAAAGATTTATTAGAAAACCAGCGTCAGAGAGCATCTGTCTGGCATTAATGCTGAAATGAACCTTTTTGGTGCAGCCGTGAGGCACACACTATTGTTAAAACCTTATTTTCACTTTTTTATTTTGTTATTTGTGTTTTGTGTTCCACGAACTATGTCCAAATAATAATAATAATAATAAATTCTTTATAAATTATTATAAATTAATTAATTGTTAATTATTTTTATTGGCATAAACAATTATACACAAAAGCAGAGAGGCCCTGACTCCAGCGCTAGATATAGTACTTGTGTTACAGGAGAAAAAAACGTTATTCTTTCTTTCTTTCTTTCAAAACTGTTAACACAACAATTTAAGTGTAATTCTCGCAAAAACACCAAAGTCTAGCAACTTACCCGTCTGTATAGGACTACAACAACTGGCAAAATGGGAATAAGTTTTGGCGTGGTCCTCACATAAATCAGAAAGACCGGTGTAGCTCAATTAAAAGCTTACTATCTGATGTGGTCAGTGCTCGGTGTCATTTATTTCGCCACAGATATGTGTTATACAGGATGAAAAAGGTACACAAGAGCATATCGAGAGTAAGCAGCTATAGAGTCTAAAAGATTTATGATTTGAAAACGTTAAAATAAGAAATAATATAATAAAGGACGCATAATTTGTGATATTTAAATTGTTAAAAACATCTTCTAGCATTGATTAAGTCTCAAAGAAATCTATTATTGATATAATACTAACAACTTATTCTTGGTCTTTTAGAGCAAATGTAAACGTTGTTTTTTGGAAAAAGCTCAGGTGTCACTTTCAATAACAAATACTACATTGTTATCGAAAGTGACACCTGAGCTTTAGACACATATTCAATAATATCATCAATCTCCTGCCTTTATCCCAATTTATTTGGGGTCAGCGCAACCTGTCTTTTTCGTCCCTACTTCTATATTAGTTGTCATCGCGGTAGTCACTCCTTTACTAACCATATCATCTTTCACACAGTCCATCCATTGTTTCTTCCATATTCAATGACTAGGCCCGCGGTTTCACCCGCGCAAAGTCTCAATTCCGTAGGAATATCGCGATAAAAAGTATACTATGTCCTAATCCAGGTCATGGTTCACCCATACGCCAAATTTCGTCCATATCCGTATAACCGTTTTAGCGTAAAAGCGTAACAAACAAACAAACTCACTTTCGCATTTATAATATTATTAATATATACACATATTATATATATATATTTTATAGTAAGGAAAGAATAAGGATATATTCATTAAAATCCATAAACAATAATGTATTATTAATTTCGGAGTAGATGCAGAATCAACCCTTTTTTTTTTTTTTTTTTGAGGGTGGGAAATCATCAAATAACTTGTCCCGCTCTGGGCGGAGCGGGAGGGTGTGTCAGACTCTTACTGACTAAAACCCACCCGTATTCCTTCCTGTTGCCCGTGTTGCGGGGGCCTCGGTGACCCATAAGTACCTTCCCGCGACCCCGGCAGGCATCGGCCCTAGTGGACCCCTACTTTGTGCTGACGACATCTCTTTGAGGCGCGCGTGGAATACGACGCGCCGTCGACCCGGGCCTGGTCCTTACCGGACGGTGAGCTACCCATTGCTCACCGTCCGCAAGCCCGCGCCTACGGTGGCCGGAAATCCGCCCGGAGAATCAACCCTGAGATAGGTATACTTTTGTTGTCACCCTTTTTTTTTCTTGGATGGGAAATCATCAAATAACTTCTCCCGCTTTGGGCGGAGCGGGAGGGTGTGTCAGACTCTTACTGACTACTGACTAAAACCCAGTATACCTTCCGTTGCCTGTGTTGCGGGGGCCTCGGTGACCCATTAGTACCTTCCCGCGACCCCGGCAGGCATCGGCCCTACTGGACCCCTACATTTGTGCTGACGACATCTCTTTGAGGCGCGCGTGGAATACAACGCGCCGTCGACCCGGGCCTGGTCCTTACCGGATTTGTTGTCACCCTGTATATTGGAGCGATCAATACCTACTCTGAAATAGTCTGTTAAATCGGTTTTCAATATATTATTGTCACCATATTGAAAAACGATTTAACAGACTATTTCAGGGTAGGTATTGATCGCTCAAAGGATTTCGCGATACTGTATATGGTAGCTACGAGTATGTTTAACCGTTTTCAACAGTCCATTCTTTGTGGCGATTATGATGGTTTTAATGTTAAGGCGCTGACAAGACGCAAATGATTGAAAAAGGTTTGTCTTAAGAAAAAAAATTGTCAAATCTGTATAGTTTGTGGTAGCGGAAAAAATATATGTTAATTTTGAACATATTTCCCAGAACTTGATTGTTACCAAAACACGTTTTGAAAAATAAAATCTCGATACAAACAAACGTTAAACTAACCTCTTACCTTGAGTTATAATCTAAATATCTGTATATAATTAAGAACATCTTATTTGAATGCAGAACTTGGTTGTTTTTTATTTTCACTACTCAACTCAATTTTGAGTTAATAGATAATTGCTTCATATTTTGCAATTAATTACAAGTGTTGTATGACAATGCTTACCCTCGGGCCATGGCAAAAGCCAGCCTTTGGGCCACAGGAATCAGAATTGAAGAGAACATGACTTGACTTCAACTTATTGGGGCTCATAATGGACAACTTACAGAATGAAAGGAACATCCATAGGAACGGATAAGGAATAGGTTTTATACCCATTGTACGCTAGATATTCGTATGCCGCTTTTAGCGGCGGATGTGTCTTGAGCATAACATTGATAACCAACTTGTACCTACCATATCCGACGAATAAATGTCTTTGTCTTTGTCTCTGAACGGAAGCACCGTCTGTCCTCCCTTTTAAGATCCGTCATAGTTAGGTATGACAAAATCAGTATTTGGTAGGCCCCATGATTCGCGCAGATATTATGACCAATACATTTACCTACATCAATAATTAGAATGACGGATCTGCCACTGCAGTATTGAAATCACAATATGCATCTATACTTCACATTATTTCTCGGATCTCCCCCACCAGGAAAATCATGAGGAAAATGGTCGAAAGTGAAGGCGGCCAGATAAAAGAGCTGTTTTTACGTACCTCGCTCTAAATACTAGATCATAAAACACCAGTTATGTCCACCGGAGAGTAACGATCGCTTAACCGATTTTTTATCGATATGGTCGCGATTATAATCGACTTTCGGCTATTAACATCGATATTTTGATTGTCTTGATATTGTGGAGAATGTGAAAGATTTGGTCTGATTTATGATTTTGATTGGAGTTAGATTACGTGCAGTTTTTTAGTGAAATGAGGTGTGTGAAATCGGTGAAGTTTAACAATACGATTAAGAATGATTGGTATACTTTTTGGAGTAAATACTTCTTTAGGCGCAGTTTGCGCTCTTTCTGAACTGTGAACGGAACTGAACCGTGACGCTGGTGTCGGTGACGCTGAATCGGTTATACTCGGCTTCAATTGCTGGGTGACGCTGAATCGGGTATACTCGGCTTCAATCGGTCGGTGACGCTGAATCGGGTATACTCGGCTTCAATCGCTGGGTGACGCTGAATCGGGTATACTCGGCTTCAATCAGTCGGTGACGCTGAATCGGGTATACTCGGCTTCAATCGGTCTGTGACGCTGAATCGGGTATACTCGGCTTCAATCGGTCTGTGACGCTGAATCAGGTATACTCGGCTTTAATCGGTCGGTGACGCTGAATCGGGATACTCGGCTTCAATCGGTCTGTGACGCTGAATCGGGTATACTCGGCTTCAATCAGTCTGTGACGCTGAATCGGGTATACTCGGCTTCAATCGGTCTGTGACGCTGAATCGGGTATACTCGGCTTCAATCAGTCTGTGACGCTGAATCGGGTATACTCGGCTTCAAACGGTCTGTGACGCTGAATCGGGTATACTCGGCTTCAATCGGTCTGTGACGCTGAATCGGGTATAATCGGCTTCAATCAGTCTGTGACGCTGAATCGAGTATACTCGGCTTCAAACGGTCTGTGACGCTGAATCGGGTATACTCGGCTTCAATCGGTCCGTGACGCTGAATCGGGTATACTCGGCTTCAATCAGTCTGTGACGCTGAATCGAGTATACTCGGCTTCAAACGGTCTGTGACGCTGAATCGGATATACTCGGCTTCAATCAGTCTGTGACGCTGAATCGGGTATACTCGGCTTCAATCAGTCTGTGACGCTGAATCGAGTATACTCGGCTTCAAACGGTCTGTGACGCTGAATCGGATATACTCGGCTTCAATCAGTCTGTGACGCTGAATCGAGTATACTCGGCTTGAAACGGTCTGTGACGCTGAATCGGATATACTCGGCTTCAATCGGTCGCAGAATCGCGTATACTCGGTTGCAGTTCTAAGTTTTCACTTCTATATTCGTCTTGCTGACCATGGTTTTATTATTTTTATTAGTAATTGTTTATTTATTTTACTTTGATGGTGCTAGTTTGTCATTTCTCACTTCGAGTTACAGCAATAGCCTTATGTAAGCGGGCACGCCCTTTATGCTTGGAGGCTTTTATTTAGCTATTAAGTTCTGTTTACGTTTTTATGTTATAATTTTTATCTGCTTGAGTACCATTTTCATTGTTTGTTGGTATATTGGCGTGTGCTTGCTAACATATGGCAAGTAATTTAATGCTATAAGTGTTTCGTAATGTTAATTACTTTGCAAACGATTTGTATAGAATCAAGTCTATATAACTAAACAGACAGGTGTACTGCTGGGGAGTTTGTTGCGCCACTTCTTCTTCCCAGCACTAGGAAGCACTAGGAAGTAGTGAAGGGTGGGCGTTTTTGGAGGTCTGTCTTATGTAACTTTGACGTTCGAAAAGTGCTGATTCTCAGCCTAGTTTGAATAAATAACTTTTGATTTTGATTTTATCGTGTGGTTATAAGCATACAGCCTCTGTTTTGTATAGAATTTGAACAGACGACAATTTTATTAACCACTTAGGGCTCCCACACAAAACTGCGAATTCGCATCGCATTGCAAAAATCTGCGAGCTCGTTGTCATTTTATTATGAAAAACTGACATCGAGCTCGCAGATTTTTGCGATGCGATGCGAATTCGCAGTTTTGTGTGGGAGCCCTTACACTAGCGGGATAATTACGTAAGTGATCAGTAGCAATTGGTTTCAATTTGACAGTTCAACAACATTCATTGCCTTATTTCCGTTGTTGAGCAAACAAATTCTTCAAACATATGAAGCAATGGATTAGCCATATACTCATGTCATAAAGTAGTATATTTTATTACAAGATAATATACTACTTGATGACAATCACAATTTAACTAGGTACCTAGCCAGGAAATTATCAAGAATGAGGACAGATAGAGTAAGTAGACTTTTTAACCTGTCATGAATAAAAAAAAAATGTTGTTTGTATGTCAAATCAAGCATGCTTTGGATACACAAAATCTATGCATTAGTCTTTGACCAGCTGGTCTATTCTGTAAGAATCTCACCGTGAAAACTCAGGTGAAGTGAGCTCTCATTGTATTGATGCTAGGAATACCTGTGTATTTGACGCTCACTTCACCTAAGTTTACACGGTGATATATTTACGGAATACCACCGCTGATATCTTTCTGTAAACTACAAAAAAACGGTATCCATAATTATAACTTGTACACTACTTCTAAAGTCTGTTTTTTGATCTCGGAGACTAAATTGAGACATGCAAATGTCAAAGTCCAAATAGAAAAACGAACAACAATCATTTGAAATGTCAAATTAGTCCCTGGGATTAAAAAAACGAACCATAGTACTTCAACTTCTCCGCGAAAACTTAGGTGAAGTGATCTTGAAGTTAGCTGTGATGCTAGGGATTGAAACTATCGACAGCTGACTTCAAGCTCACTTAAGGCGCAGACATTAAGCTTGTTGCTGTAATAACAGATTTAAAAGTCACTAAAATCATATGATTTTAGTGACTTTTAAATCTGTTATTACGCCTTCATATAATGCAAATAAGTTATGCAAAAAAATAATATTAAACTAGAACGCATACACATCAATTCTATAAGTGATTATTATTGTAGTAAAATACTTTATGAAATAAATTCAGGAAATAATATCTACCCTAAGCACAAAAAACGATATTACTTTCTAACTACTTAGGATTTTTTTTTTATGAACAGACTATTTTGTTCTATAATTCTATCTGTATTTTTTTTCAAATATTTGTTTTTCGTTATTAAAAAAACTAATATTCTTTATGAAACCGAACGGCACCGTGGCGTGAGCGCGACGCCCCACCATTAATGTAAGTTTTTACGATGAGATTTTTACAGACTTAAACTTAAACGTCTTTTTTAAGCCTGGAGCAGTTTATTCAACAAAGCAGATCATACACTCATTACGCATTCCCCCAGATCAGTTGGCAACAAAAATAATTTCTCAATGATATGGCAACACTGGCCATTACGCCGGTTACGGTATTTTGTGAGAATCGAGCGCCCGTGCGCTGATCAATTATGATCGATATCGTTTTAATCGATTGTAATCGGTAATGACGCGAGACACCGCAGCTGTAAATTTAATTTATATGCCGCGACTTGCTGAAGAAAAAAATTACTCTTTTTTGGGTTAGACTTTTGTGTTTTGTTAAATTAATTATTGTAATTGGTTTGTTAAAACTTGGCAGGTTATATTTTTATGCACTACTTAAAATTAATATGTTATGAAACATGAAAGCGCAGGTTACGAAAACGCAGATGGTATAATTGGATGGAAACATTATATCCGGCTGTCTTCAAAGCATTGTCTATTAAATGTTTATGTCATGCAGGCGAGCCACAATATTAAAAAAACAATTTCATAATTTCGTTAAAAGCTCTTGGCATGATTTTAATTGCAAACCAGTAGATAATAATTTCTAGTAATCCTCCCATTTTGTCTTGAATCAAGTATATTATTTAATGGCGATCTATTTTGGTAACGGCTATCCTCTTTTACCAGAAGAGGTCATTGTATTAGTGGTTCCAGCAGCTTGAATATATCATCAGGATAGTGCCGAAATATAGCAGTTCGTTGTGGAACTTCATCTGTCATCAGAAGACAGCCCCCACGCAACCATCGATGCGTTGCTCTGCTAGTCATCAGCCAGTTTCACTCTTATCCGAGATTTCGGTGATTCCAGTAACTTCATAACTAAACTAGACGGCGCCACTTTTTGTGCCATCATATTTATTAAAGGTCGGGTAATCGCGAATATTTGAGTATTATTGTAAAATACTTTAAAAAGTTTGATTTTTTGCATAACTTACTTACATTATATGAATGCGTAATAACAGATTTATAAGTCACTAAAATCATATATCTGCGCCTTAACAACCCAAGTTTATAAATATCGACAGCTTTGTGCTTCCATTCTTAAACACCGTCGATAAAAAATGCCCATTCTTGTAACACAAATTAAGTGGCAAAGTAATGCCTTCGCAACTACCATAATAAAACCATTTAATATGTAAATAATGTTTACATTTTCCAATCGCTTTGGTCCTGAATATAATTACATACAATAATTATATTCAAATAATTATAATACACTATCTATCATGTAAGCCTTTATCGATACTCATAGGCATCGATTTTAAAATTCATCTATACTAATTAGGTATCGATATTATCGCAGCGAGTTCGAATAAAAAGCCCAACACTATTTACGCGAGACATGTCAAACATAATGCAGAATTTTAAGAAGGTCGATTATAAAAAAAAATTGTCGTGTCTTATGAATATGTTTACAGGAATATAGGAGAATAGGGGAGATATGGTATATTTGGAATTGATTAATATTTAACAGGATACAAAGGAGAAATTATAATGGAAAAGATTGTGTGATTCCTGCATTCTGGTAGCACACATGAATAAGTATTTGGAGCTCTGCTTTTAAATAGTACTTCTATGTTAGTATAAAAACTTAGCCCATTTTTAGGGTTCCGTAGTAAACAAGGAACCCTTATAGTTTCGCCATGTCCGTCTGCCTGTCTGTCTGTCTGTCCCCACTGTAGCTCAGAGACGCTTAGTACTGGAAAGATGTAATTTAGCATACATATTAATCACGCCGACAAAGTTCTAAAATAAAATCTCGTAAAACAATTTTTAGGGTTGCACGTAATGTGGGGATGATATTTTTTTTTCTCGTCTATCCCATAGTGTGGGGTATCGTTGGATAGGCCGATTCAAAGATATTGTGGGTTTGTGAACACCACTTTTCGATGCAAGGATCCGCTTGCGTAATATTAAGCATTAAAGCGCTAATTTTTGTTAGAGTCAAGTGTCCCCACCCCCCCCCCCCCCCTGACAGCTAAATGGTTGTTTACTGAGATGTGAAAACATTCACGGTAGTAGTGCATATAATGAAATTAAAAGAAAATCCATCACAGCTATGAAGGCTTTAAATGTTAATGAGTAATAGTCAATTTGCAGTTGGAGAATTGACCGTGGCATATATCAAGGTATGGGAGAACATGTTTTTCATCTAAAATATTAAGTTTGTTTTTGGGATAAATTCTTCCCAACTACGGATCCCTTCATTGTGTGTGGTCCGACACGAACTTGGCCGGTTTTTTTATACTAACATAGAATTTAAATTAATTGAAATAAAGTAAGTTGTATACTAAAATAAGGATTTCAATTAATTATATTTTAAAAAACTCTTGTTTTTCTTTCAACTTTTATTATACCTAAAAGATTTAATAAGTCCACTTGAAATATAAACGATTTCCATACAAACATGTCGTAAAGGTAATATGTATTAACAACGCTATAATGAATAGCACATTTAAAATATTATAAAAAATAATGTCTGAATAAAAATTACGATCACAATTTCATAGATACTTTTTTTTTTTTTTTTTTGAGGGTGGGAAATCATCAAATAACTTCTCCCGCTCTGGGCGGAGCGGGAGGGTGTGTCAGACTCTTACTGACTAAAACCCACCCGTATTCCTTCCTGTTGCCTGTGTTGCGGGGGCCTCGGTGACCCATAAGTACCTTCCCGCGACCCCGGCAGGCATCGGCCCTAGTGGACCCCTACTTTGTGCTGATGACATCTCTTTGAGGCGCGCGTGGAATACGACGCGCCGTCGACCCGGGCCTGGTCCTTACCGGACGGTGAGCTACCCATTGCTCACCGTCCGCAAGCCCGCGCCTACGGTGGCCGGAAATCCGCCCGGGATTCCCGACGCCCTGGGCGTCTCCTGCGGCGGCTAGGGGCGAGAGGGCGCGAAACTTGCCTTTCCCTCAACCGTCCCGCCTCCTCCTTAGCGAGCATTACTGCTTCGCAGAAGGAGGTGACGGCTGCCCATGCCCTCTCGCTCCGTACCATGGCCTGAACCAGGGCCGGACGCGAGAGGTCTCTGCCGCCGATCGCCTCCACGAGGACACGGCGGTGCTCTGCCCAAGCCGGGCAGACCTCCACCGTATGCTCCACCGTGTCCTCCGGGCGATCCACACAGTGGTGACACCCGGACGTTTCCTCCCGCCTTATCCGACACAGGAACCTCCCGAAGCTGCCGTGTCCGGTGAGGACCTGCGTCAGGCGGAAGGTGAGGACGCCGTGGCGCCTCTCCAGCCACTCCTCATAGAGGGGACTTATCGCCGAAATCGTGGCGTGCCCAGCACTGGGTTGCGACAACCGTACTTTCCATGACGCCATGAGATCCCGCCGGAGCTCCGTCCGCTGAGCCGCGATTTCTCGCGGCAACGGACTTACGCCCCGGCGTTTCGCCTCCTCGCGCCACTCCCATACGTGCGCGAGGACTTTTGCCTCCAGATCCCATGGCGGCAATCCGGCAAGGAGGCTCGCTGCCTCACATGAGACCGTGCGGTATCCTCGGACCATCCGGATGGCCATGACCCTTTGGGCCGCGCTCAACCGGCGGGCTGGCCGCAGCGCCAGAGAGCGCGCCCATACAGGAGCCCCGTAGAGGGCCATGGACCGCACGACCCCCGCGTAGAGCCTCCGGCAGGAGGCGTTTGGACCCCCTAGATTGGGCAGGAGCCGCTTCAATGCAGCGCCCGCCCGCTCAAGTTTGGGAGCCAAACGTCGGAAATGCTCCACGAAGTTCCACCGGCTGTCGAGGACGAGTCCCAGGTACTTCATCGTCGACTCGACGCCGATAGAAACCCCTCCTGCCGTTATTTGGGACCCCAACGGTGGCGCGTTCCGAGGACCATGAAAACACATGGCCTCGGACTTGTGCAGGGCCACCTCGAGTCCCAATTGCCGGATCCTTTCGACGATTGTCGCAACCCCGCGTGCCGCTAATTCGGCCGCCGCCTGGTGCGACCTCCCCTGCGCCAGGACCAACGTGTCGTCAGCGTAGCACACTACGCTGACGCCGCTAGGGAGGTCGGCGCGCAGCACCCAGTCGTATCCGATGTCCCACAGATGCGGCCCCAGGACCGATCCCTGTGGGACACCGCACGACATCTCTTGCCGGTTCCACACTCCCTGGTGACCGGGGTAGATGACGGCCCTGTCCGTCAAATAGGCCTCGACCACACGACAGAGGTAGGTCGGCATCCGGTGATACCGGAGTGCCTCCCTGATGCAACTCCAGGGCAGGGTATTGAAGGCATTGGCGATGTCTAGAGACACCGCCAAGACGACCCCACCCTGGGCAACAGCATTCCCCGTCGTCAGGGCTCGCACACGCATGATGGCGTCCACCGTAGAGCGCCCTCTGCGGAAACCAAACTGGCTCTCCGCCAAATCCGGCCCCACCCGCACCAGCTGGCCGACGAGGCGGTCTGCAATGACTCTTTCAAAGAGCTTGCCCACCTCGTCGAGCAGCACGATGGGCCGATAAGCGGACGGAGAGTCCGCAGGGCGCCCTGCCTTCTTTATGAGGTTTACCAGTTTCCCCGTCTTCCAGCGGAGCGGGAACTGGCCCCTCTCCATGCATGCGCTTAGGAGCCCCCTAAGTCGAGGCCCGAGAGCCTCCAAGGCCAGGACCCAGGCCTTCCCAGGTAAGCCGTCGGGTCCTGGGGCGGTATTTTTGGCATTAAGCCTGCGTACCGCCGCTCTCATTTCTCCCTCGGTCACCTCCGGAGCATCGTCGTCGTCGTCGGCGGTGTGGTCCGCATCAGGCACCGCAGTAGGCGGAGCCATAGGTGGGGAGGAGTGTTCCCCTCGCGAAGGGAACAGAGCGCTCACCACGTCCTCCACAAACTGGGGCCGGAGACTCTGCGTTAGCGGGGGAGCCCATGGGCGGAGTTTATCCCGCACCACCTTGTACGGGCGTCCCCACGGGTCCCTGTCCAGAGTCCCCAGCGACTCCTCGCGGGCCAAACCCCTGGCCCGCAGGATCTCCGCTTGGAGGGCGGTCTTCGCCGCTCTGTACCCTTCGTACAGCTCCGCCTGAATGGCTTCCGTATCCGGAGGTTTGATACGGAGCCTGCGGTGCCTGGTGTACCGGCGTCGCGCAGCCACGCACGCAGTGCGCAGAGCCGTCAGCTCCTGCGACCACCAGTACACCTGGCGCGAAGCACGTCCAGGCTGGACCCGGGGCATTGCCACGTCACATATGTCGGACATGGCCTCCCGGAACCACTCCGCCTCGTCGTTGATGTCGGCAGGCCTGTCCGGTGGTGACACCCAGGCCTGCACGATCGAGGCTTCCAGGAGGAGCTCCCGGTCCAGCTGCTTCAGCGCCCACCGCGGACCACTCGGGGCCCGTCGGACCGGCGCGTCCGAGGTCTGGGCGGAGACGTCGAACCGGATATACCGGTGATCGGAATAGGTCTCCACCCCCTCCATGACACGCCAGTCAACTACACGCGGTGACAGAGCGGGGCTGGCGAACGAGATGTCCACCACTGATTCACCCCGCATCCGCACACACGTGGGGACAGAACCCCGGTTTAGGACGACCAGGCCTGTCTCCAGAGCCCAGTCCTCCACCATCCTGCCCCGTGTGTCCGTTAACCGGGAACCCCAAGCCAAATTCTTGGCATTGAAGTCCCCGAGGACGAACACGGGGAGGGAACCAAACCCGACGACGACGTCTCTCAACTCCGCAAGGGAGTTGTGGAACTCGGCAAGAGTTCGGTTCGGAGAGAAGTAGACCCCTACCACGACAATCTCCCCGAACCGTGCTGCTACGCAGCCCCGTCCTCTCTTGACGGCCTCGAGGGACGGGGTACCGGCGGCGGCCGACGAAATTAGGGTCACTGAGCCGCTCAGGTCCTCCACCCAGTCATCCCTGGGCGGGACAAAGTACGGCTCAGCGACCACGGCGATGTTAATCGACCACTGCGCCATGCTCTGGAGCAACAGATCCTGAGCGGCGGCGCAGTGGTTGATGTTCGCCTGGAGGAGGCGTAATGGGGCCATTAATGGCACTCCATGTCAGCCCCCTCTTGGGCCTCCTTCCCAGCCCCCTGAGAGGGGCCTGCCGCAGCGGCCACGGTGGCGACGGCGACGACGGCGGTGTTGGAGGCGGCAGCGGCAGTGGCAGTGGTGGCGGCTGCGGCGGTGACGGCGGTGGCGGAGGGCTTGCCTCTGGCCTTGGCTTTGGCGGGTGGGGCGCAGGCCTTGCCCCCCATCCGGTGCTCGGCTGGCTTGCCAGCCGCCGCACATACGGCACAGTGCGGCGTGGCATTACACGAGCCAGCCTTGTGCCCGGGCAGACCACAGCGGTAGCAAAGACCGCTGCGGTCCACCTCCGAGGTGCAATTCGCTTGCACGTGGTTGCCCACCTGGCAGCGGAAGCACCTCAGAGGTCTGGGTTCCAGCAGTTTCACCTGCGCGGAAACCCAGCCCACCAATAGCCGTTGGCCCTCCCCGGTAATTTTTCTGGCCGCCGACACGGGGCAGCTCACCATAACGGTTTGCAGCCCCGTGGAGTCAGGACGGATGGTGCCTGCCTTCACCTGCTCAGCAGAGCACCCCCCGGTCCTAACCACTGCGGCGACCACCTTCTCTTCCGTCGCGGAGTCATCCAGGCCCGTGATGCGCATGCTAGCGCATTTGGTGGGCCTGGACACTCGGACCTCATCCGCATTTAGTGACGCCCTAATCCTTTCGGCCAGGGCGTCAGCGGCTGGGCCACTGGCCTTACCGGGGACCTCCACCATTCGGGCCCCAGTCGCCGTCACCTTCATTCTGAGGCCCTTTGCTGCGCCGAGCTCCTCCAGGCGCACCACCTCACCCACCTTCGCCATCACCGTCCTATAGGACACGCCCTTCTTTTCCGCATCCGGCTGTAGTGTGATCACTACAGCTGCGGAATTCGGGGCGCGGAGCCTAGCCGCGGCGGTTCGCTCCTTGCGCCGCTGCCGCCTCTCCCTCTTTTTTGCCGCCCTTTTCGCCTTAGCCGCCTTCCTCTTCTCTCCGGCTACTTGCCATTCGGCATCAGCCGGAAGAGATTTAGGAGGCGGGGGCGGCCGTCTCGCTACCGGAGCCCTTGCCGCCAGGGCTGGGGCCCTCGCCACCGGGGCCGGAGTCCTCGCCTCTGTGGCTGGATCCTTCGCGGCCCGCGTATTCGCCCCGCCCTTTGGCTGCCCCGGCGACCCCAGTTTGGCCGTGGCACCTACGGCGGCTGAATATAAGGCGGGCTTCGACTTGCCGGAGGTCGGCTGGCTCGCCGCCAACGGGGGGCGCAGGACGATGGCCTCCAGGGCGGAGAAACGACTCCGCAAGGAAGCCATTTCCTGCCGCACCAGGGTCAGAACCCGGTCCTCTACAGGCACGGGCTGACCCTGTCCCTGCTGCTGCCCCCCTTGTGGCTCCATCCGGGGGGCGGCTCCTCGGAGCCCAGCCAGGTCTGCTCGGAGCTTCTCATTCTCCTTTCGGAGAAGCTCCATGGCGGCTGTCAATCGGGCGACCTCCGCCCGCATCTCTGACATACCGTCCGGAGGAGGCCCGACGTGAAGGGCCTCCGCTGCCGCCACAATAGAAGCCGTGGCCGCAGCTATGGCCTGATCCTTAGAGGACCTGAGCCTCTTAATGGATACCGCCTTAATTGCCGCGGCCACTACCTCCGCAAACCTGTCCGCAGGCTCCGAATTAGAGCCACCAGCGGCTTCCAGCCCACCCTCGGGCTCCTCCATGGCGAGCCTCTCGGCTCGCTGGGCTGGCTGGGCTGGGTTGGTCAGCTCAACCGGGCCGGCTCGGCTCTGCTTACTATCCTCCTTAGTGGGGGGCCCTCTGTCCACCCCTTTACCACCTCGGCCTCCACCCCTTCGGCTGGTGTGAATTTTCTTCCTCCATTCGACTCCTTCGTCGGAGGAAGAACCTGGGTTGGGCCGCTTCGAGGTTCGCCTGAACCCTCGATTCTTCTGCATGACTTCCTTTCGCGTTGAGCTCCCGGAGCTCTGTATGCCTGATGCAGCGTCGGACTCCGACCCCGCATCGCTCTCCTCCCCTTGTCTTCCAGTTTTTGTTGAGTATATTTTCTTTTCCATTTCTGTTCCCACGAGTGTGGGGGATCTAAAACGTCCACCTAGGTTCACCCCCTGTCCCTAGGTAAGTGTAAATTTGTAACTCAACCAGGGGGTCCACTGGTACCCTGGCTGGGGGTGCGCTAACGACTGATGCGCCACCTACAACTACGAAGTTGCAGATGACACTACTCCTCAGCCATTCATATCCTTGCCGCGCACCAAAACGTGATATTAGAGGAATTGTTTATAGAGGTTATCTTCCTCGCGATCCGGGCGACCAAGCCAAGATCCTCGTCCCGTTCCAAGTCACAAAACATGACTGTGATCTCTTTACGGATTACGATTTTGACGGTTGCAGTCAGGAGAATCAGTTCTCCCGCTGCTAGCTCGCTGGCAGGGTGAGTGCACAACGAGCGCCGCCCTTGCTTCTCCCCTATGTCCTCTGTTTGGATCAGAGAGACATGAGGAAAAACGTCGGCCCATATTGGCCCCTCCTTCGCGGACCTTCCCATCCGCCTCGCCACTCTGCGCCCACTCGACCTACCCTCTGTAAGCAGAGGGGGGAGTGGACGACCGACGATCGAGCATGAAGCTCCCCGCCACGCAGAAATTCGCCACGGTCAATACCCTCTCCGAAACATGGAGAGACTATTGGCCGTGCCCAGGGTGCACCGGCCCGACGACTGCTCTTTCCCCCGAACGTATTCGAAGGGAACCAGCAGCAATCAGGCACACGAGGAGGTTTTCTGCACGCACCTTTTTAGATACTTAAGAATATTAATCGTGCAATCCTCAATTTATGCCTCATTTCACTCAAAAAGTTTAACAGTCAATTTTATTTCTTAACTCCCACAAATATAAAGCCCAAGATTGCATGAAATAGTTCAGCAAAGAAGGCGATATTGTGTAAAGAGCCTAAAGGTACAGTCGGGCACATAAATAACTGTGCGCAAGATATGAAGATGTCGAGTGGTTTAATGAAACGTCAAAGTACCTGGCTCATTGATTGCTCGCGAGAAAGCATAAATCGTGTGCGCTCACGGGTACTCGCGACGCTTAAATCATTTTGCGCCTGATTGTACGTGTTTGTTTATGTTTCTGATGGGCAGTATGTGCACGTGGTTTCTTACTCATTATCGATAAATTGCGAAATGATATTGGACCGCGCGAAGATGGGGATTGAGTCATTTTCTGGACCAATTTCATGGAGATATGATAAGATAAAGATTTATTTGTCAGCACAATATATAAGTACATTTTTAAAGGTATCAAGAACAAAAAAAAATTGTTTTAATTGGCTTATTGGTCGATTCGCACGAATTCACTAGCCCGAAACGGGCTAATCGACACTTTAAAATAATAAAAGAAAAGCGGTAGGTGATTCGCAAAAAGTTAATTTATTTGTGGGCGAATCGACAACTCCAGAAATATGTATTACGCAATTGGCATGCAAAATATTTTCTTTTATATTTACTTATAAACATTTGCGAAATAAAATATAAACTTGTATAAAAATAATTGGTAAATGTAGTTTCTAGTGTACTTTTTTCATGACTTTATTGCATAAGATTCAAAACGTGCCAATTGCCTAATACGTATTTCTGGAGTTGTCGATGCGCCCAAAAATAAATTAACTTTTTGCGAATCACCTACCGCTTTTCTTTTATTATTTAAAAGTGTCGATTAGCCCGTTTCGGGCTAGTGAATTCGTGCGAATCGACCAATAAGCCAATTAAAACTATATTGTTTTGTTCTTGTTATCTAATAATATCTAAATTAACTAATATTATCTAAATCTGTCGATTCGTCCGTTTCGGCCGAGTAAAGTCGTGCGAATTGACCAATAAGCCTTTTAATTATACTGTGGGAGACTGGTGTCTAATGCTAGCCGTAAGGCTTGTATTTCAGAACACTAGGTCTCCCATTCGGTACCTATGTAACTAATATTCTCTATACGTCTCATCAAAAATAATGACTAAATAACTGTTGGAATCTCCATAGAGGTAGGTATGGTCCATACAAAGTTAAAACGGAATCCTTATAGTGACACTTCGGTGACTTTCTGTGTATTTTAAATTGGTAGCACGCAACAAAAGTCAACGTTTCCTATTAGTCGTAAAAAATGCATCTACAGATATACATACATATTTACCTTCTCAATTTAAAATACAATAACGAATAATACATATGACATACCACACCTGGTCTTTATCCTTTATGTCACTTTCTCTGTCCTTTAAGCCTACTGTGTAAATTGTCGTTAAAAAATTAAAACGTATTTATTTTCCAGAAAGCATTTTAATCGTTTTTTAGGGTTCCGTACCTCAAATGGATATAACTGAACCCTTATTCCTATAAGGGTGCACTCGTGTGTCCGTCTGTCATAGCCGATTTGCTCCGAATCTACTGGAACGATTTAGATGAAATTTGGTACCTACATATGAATTTCTGTGACCCAAACTTGGACGTGTAACGTAAGTAAATGAATTTTGAATATGAGGGTCACTTTTGGGGGGCAAATTAGAAAATTAAAAATAAAGTTTTGCAAACTGTACGGTGGGACATGTCAAAAGAAAGAGCTTGTTGTGAGGGTCTCTTATTTTTTTTTAATATAAATTAAAAGTTTTAAAGTTATTTAACAAAATAACTGAAAATTGACCATTCCACCCCTTATCTCCGAAACTACTTAGCTTAATTTTTTTTTTAAATGTTCAGAAAATCATTCGTTACTTATATGTAGATTACAGAAAAACCTATTTGCTTATCAAATAATTTCTCCCACTCTAGGCAGAGTGGGAGGGTGTGTCATACTCTTACTGACTAAAACCCACCCGTGTTCCTTCCGTTGCCTGTGTTGCCAGGGGCCTCGGTAACCCTTTCGTACTTTCCCGCGACCCCGGCAGGCATCGGCCCTAGTGGAGGGTCCACTTGTGCTGACATCTCCCTAAGGCACGAGTGGAACACAACGCGCAATAAGAAGTCTATGGTGTTAAAATAACTTGGTAAATCTCTTAATTTTGTGCGTACAAACTTACATTTGCAGTTGGAATGTATGGGAGAACATGTTTTTCAAATACAATGATAAGTTTGTTTTAGGGATAAAAAATATGGTAGCTAACATATTCATTGTACGGAACCCCCACCACGCGAGTTTAACTCGCAATTGTCCGGTTTTTTTGTTGTCACTACTTTTTGCTGTTGACTGTATTACATGTGCTTTTGCCGTGGGAATAGTATTTGTTAGTGACTTTATTAACACCTTTGTAATTAATACTTTAATTACACATTAGAAAGTAATTCGATTTTTTTTTTTGATGTAGTACTTCCCTTTTTCTTCTCTATTTTTTTTGGGGTTTTTATCTAAACAGATATGTTGAATTGTTTCGATTTTATGTATTCTATTTTCTCTTCTACTCTACTAACGGTGTCTACATCTCTTTATCTACTTTTCTATTGCAGGTATGCTGGAAGAGATTTCTTAAGAAATAAGCATCACCTTTGTACGTATTTTTCTGTTCTGTTCTTCTTTTCTGTTTTTTATATGTGAGTACATAAATGGATAAATTAATAAATAAATATGTCAACCCCATCGTGCCTTCTGCCTGCCGGGGTCGCTGGAAGGTACAAAATGGTTACGGAGGCCCCCGGCAACACAGGCAATGGAAGGGACACGGATGGGTTTTAGTCAGTAAGAGTCTGACACACCGTCCTGCTCCGCCCAGAGCGGGAGAAGTTATTTGACAATTCCCCACACAAAAAAAAATCGTGCCTTTTACCATTGTAACATTAACCCTTTAATTAACACATAAACTATACTAAACAGTTAAACAATATATGAAACACTTTGTGGTAAAGATATAAATCACCGATGAAGGACTGTTATTAAAAACATAACTTTTTGGCACCTTCTGAAGTCGGTTGGGATTAATCCCACGTTAAGCCTATTTAAGTCTAATTCCTTCATAAGTGACTCCCACTCGCGCCTGTTGCGGACACAATCCATTAGCAAATGCTGCACGTCCTTAATCTGATTACGTTCTCTGCAATTCGGTGAATCAATGGTTTTTTTTTCATAAGAAATGCAAACTTTGCTGATGGATAGTGTCCAGAGCGAAGTCTTAAAATTATTTTAACATAATTCCTACTAAGTTGATCGACATCGAACCAATGTATGTAGTGCTTCGAATCAACAATCTTATCAAAAGAGATCGAAGAGTCAGAAAATGTTGGTTCTTCTATACAGGGTGACATTGAAAACATGCGACAAATCGAAATGGGAGATTGTACTCATCATTATGAACAACTTTTATTAATTGAAAACTTGCGACAAACTGAAATGGGATATTGTATACATCATTATTAACAACTTTTACTAAGGGACCAAAGCTACAATCCCAAAAAAAAACTGCTGTCCCCTACATTTATGTTCGCAATACCTCATCAAAATGTAGGAAAAGCAGATTTTTTTTTTTGGGATTACAGCTTTGGTCCCTTAGTAAAAGTTGTTAATAATGATGTATACAATGTCCCATTTCAGTTTGTCGCAAGTTTTCAATTTCAACCTGTACTTATTGATGCATCAACTTAGCAATAACCACCAAAACGCTACATTGATATGAATCGAATTCGATTTGTTGGAACCTGCCTCCACGAATTTATAATTTACTAGCTGCGCCCCGTGATTTCACCCGCATAAGTCTCGATCCCATAAAAATATTGGAATAAAAAGTTGGTTGTCCTATGTCCTAATCCAGGGCATGTTCTACCCATGTGCCAAATTTCATCCAAATCCGTTTAGCCGTTTTAGCATGAAAGTAAAATTAGTAAAATTTATATGTATTTAAATTTATTTGTACATACAAATAAATTTAAATACATATAAATTTATTTGTACATACAAATAAATTTAAATACATATAAATTTTACTTAAGGTTTAAAATCATTTGGAGAAATTTTACTTTAAAATACATATTTTAAAGTAAAATTTCTCCAAATGATTTTAAACCTTAAAAACGGAAATTTCTCATTAGTTTTTGAACTTAACCATCAAGGTTAAGTTCAAAAACTAATAAGAAATTTTGACAGTTTGTGGTAACCTATGTGCTGGCGACTGCAATAAAAATCTGATTCCAAAAACCTGTGTCTTTCTACCAAAATAAATAAAGCTGAATAAATTCTCTCAAAAAACTAACATCCAAAACTCCAGCTGTACAGCAACAACAGTCTAAAGACTATCAACACTGTCTCAAACGACTCGCATCATCAGAAGCCCGGTGTTTGCAAATCCTTATTGCTAATTACAATCGCTTATAATTACTCCGTCCCTTTCTTTTAATTTTGTACTCGCACCTGTAAGCATAATTGTGTCTTTCACCAGTTTTTTCGCTTATAAGTATAAGTTTTCAAGTTGATATGGTAACTCATGTTGACAGCTGTCACTTTTGAAGGAAGGGTTTTTTGGTCTTTAAGTCCGCAGTGCCGTATAATTGTTTTTGATTAACGCCTATTGTGTTATAATATTTCAGCTGGCAAAGATTTCGAATATTATTAAAGGTAACAACAACATAATTATAAAAAAAGTTAATTCCAAAGATTTTTTAAATGTTATTTTGCTAAATAAAAACAGCCGCACGGGTCAATCGATGAGGTTAAGCTACGCTTGCCGCGGTTGGTCCGTAGATGGGTGACCTCCGTGCCTTGGAAAGTACCTACGTTAAACTGTTGGTCCCGGCTGTCATTCGTGGATCTTTGACAGTCGTTACTGGTAGTCAGAAGCTCGAAAGTCTGACAACCAGTCATACCAAGGGGTATCGTGTTACCCAGTAACTGGGTTGTGGAGGTCAGATAGGCAGTCGCTCCATGTAAAATACTGGTATGCAGCTGCATCCGGTTACACTGGTAGCTGACCCCAACGTAGTTGGGAAAAGGCTAGGATGATGATGATGATTTTGCTATGCACGATGCAACGTTTCTAAATAAATGCCCACCATAATATATGCCATCGATGCAAGAATAAACTATAGAGGCATGAGGAACAGGGTGTAAAGTTCACTCATCCTCCATAGAAAAGGGAGGATCCTCCGTCCAGACGGGTGTCGTGTCTGGTGGGCAACTGCCCGACGGTTGATGTCGGGATGTTGTATATATGCTAGTTGCGCGGTAAACTCTGCTTGCGCGATGCAGGATTTTTGCGTGACGTCAGTGTGATGCGTAGTTCGTATGTGGCGCTGTAGATGCCGCCACAAAACGATTAATCTATAGGTTTTGCAGGCTTTAAACTACGAGTATAAGCTTCTAAAGTTGATGAAGCAATATATTATAATATAGTGGTGACATTATTGTCAGCTATTATTAACGCTTATGTAGAAGAAAAAATAACGTTCAAAGATTAATCAAACACAAAGTTGCTATTTGTTACCTTTAAAAGGTTTGACAACTCCACAAATACTCATAATGAAAATTTTATAGCATTGTCCTACACAAAAAAGATAATTAAAAATACAAATTCTATTTTAAACAATTTCTTAATTTCCTACTTCGCGTTCAAACTACAAATTAATGATCGAATTCAACAGCTAGACGTGTCCCTTATTCGATTATTTAAATTCAAAAGTGATCATTATCGAATAATTATTGTTCTTTAACATCGTTTATTCGATTCTTTTAAAGCATTATCGCTTACGCCTAGTGGGTTTTCGTAGTGTTGTCGTGTCATATTTGCATACAATATCGATTATCGATTGTCGACACCACCCTTTATGATGGGTATTTGTTTTGTATTTATATCACGAACATATAGCGTCTTGTTATGGGGTCTTAGTTATGGTAGCCAGAAACGATATGTCATCCTTATATGAAGAAATATGCGAAGTTAATTTACATTTCAAGTTTGTAATTAAAAACTATTGTAAGTATTTGCATTTATTAGATATATTGTCTGACTCCTACTTTTATGGCTGACAAGTAAACATAACTTTTGTTTTAAAAGAATTATGAAAGAAACGTGCTTCTATTTATTGACTTTCGAAATGAATAGTTTGTTATCCGACCATTTTTATTGTATTTCATTTCAGAACATAACTAGCTGGTTTTGTTTTAAGTGTTGCCACGTTTTATAAACAACGTTGGTTTATGCTTTCAAGTTATCCTCGGGCAAAACATGACTACCAACACAGAGATAATTCGTGAACTCTATACAAGGTGTTCATAATAAAACATTCATGCCATTCGGAGAGAAAATACGTTCTGAAGTCCGAAGTTATCTATTGTAATGTAGAAAGAAAAGAAAAACGTTTGCAATCATACCGATTTCACTTTTCATCAATCAGTCTGGTCGTAACAGCGCTCATTATAACAGTATTTATCAATACTACGTATTTTAAATGCGAACGTTCGTATGTGAAAATTGCTTTTGCTGCGAAAAAAATCTTTCGGATAAAAATTTGTAATTGATACGGTTAGTTAATTATCGATACAATTAAAGTGCTTTATGCAATGCCCGTCACTATTTAGCTGTAATAACTGTAATTCGAAGCGTAACGCTGTACCGATCAATTATTATTATACGTTTGTACCTAATTACATACTTGTAAAAGCGTTTTTTCTACTCCCCCTTTGAATTTTCTTTTACATAAATAAGATCACACCTGTATTCCTCGAAGGGTTAAGACCTTTGCCCTATCCGAGGATCGAGCCCAGGACCTCATGCTCAGCTGTAGCGCTTGCGACCACTGGACCAACAAAGCAGTCAAGTTTATTTTATCTATTTTGAAAAGTACTTCTGGTAATATGGAATACTCTTTTTCTTTGACGATTCATCATCTTCTGCCTAGCCTTTTCCCAACTACGTTGGGGTCGGCTTCCAGTCTACGCATCTATGCAGAAGAATACCAGTATTTTACACGGAACGACTGCCTATCTGACCTCCAGAACCCAGTTACTGGGTAATACGATACCCCTTGGTAAGACTGGTTGTCAGACTTTCGGGCTTCTGACGACCCGTAACGACTGTCAAAGATCCACGAATGACAACCGGGACCAACGGCTTAACGTGCTTTCCGAGGCACGGAGGGATCTTGGTATGTAAAGATGGTCACCCATCCACGGACCAACCGCGGCTAGCGTAGCTTAACCTGATCGATTGACTCGTGCAGCTGTTATTACTTAACCACCAGCCCCTCACGAATATCGAAGCACGATTATCGAAGAAATATTTGTCGATATTTTGTTCAGAGAGCAGTGGTAGCCCAGTGGTAATGGCAGCGACTTACGAGCTGTAGGTCGTAGGTTCGAACCCAGACAGGCGCTTTATTTTGTGTAAATTATTTCATCACAACTGCTCTCAAAACGGTGAAGAAAAACATCGTGAGGAAACCGGCATGTCCTAGAACCAAAAATTCGAAGACATGTGACATCTACCAACCCGCACTGGGCCCGCGTGGTGGATTACGGCCCACTCCCTCTCACAGAGAGAAGGCCTGTGTCCCAGCAGTGGGAACATTATAGGCTGATTATGTTATCTGTTCTAAGTGATAGATGTTATTGTCGTGATAATAAGACAATGTCCTATCTAGGTTTAATTATCAGTTTTATGAGGCTCCAATATAAAATTGTATTTTGTTTTGTTTTACACTTAAGACGCTGACAACACCTAAACCGCGGTCTCTGTAAGACTGCATAGAAAAGAAAGAGAAGCGCGATGTCAAAACGCTTGTAATTTATTGCAAAATATGAAGCAATTATCTATTTACTCAAAATTGAGTTGAGTAATCGAAAATAAAAAACAACCAAGTTCTGCATTTAAATACGACGTTCTTGTTATTAATTAAATAGGTAACATATGTTGATATTTAATACAGATATTTCGGATTAGAACTCAAGGTAAGAGGTTAATTTAACGTTAGTCTCGAGATTTTTTTCAAAACGTTTTGGTAACAACCAAGTTCTGGGAAATATGTTCAAAATTAACATATATTTTTTCCACTACCACAAACTATACAGATTTGGCAATTTTTTTTCTTAAGAGAAGCCGATTTTGGTCAGTTAGGTCTTGTCAGCGCCTTAAGGTCTACATTCGCCTGGCCTAATCTTTGAAAAGAAAAATACAGATTACTTGAACACGTTTATCAATAAAAAAACCTTTTGCAATTTGCTCGAAAAAGGTCGTTTATTAAGTGGGTTGTCATGACACCAGTTAATAACAAAATTGCAATCAAATATAAAATAATTGGCCTACATGACTTTAAATTACACCAGGCTAGCAGGTGCAGGTAGAGTAGGATTGTGACAGAGTGGCGTCCAAGGACTGGAAGACGTGGTGTCGGACGTCTGGCGGCGAGGTGAGAGGTCATGTTTGCCATCGCGGGCAAAACCTGGATGAGGCTGGCACAGGGACGTAAGGATTGGCGCAAGAATAGAGAGGCCTATGCTCGGCAAGGGGTGAAGTGGGGCTGTGGATGACGACGGTGAAGAAAAAAGCGAGGTAAAAGAACGGATGTGATCGAGGCTCAAAGATTGCTTCTTCTTGCTTAAGTTAGTGTTATAAGAGGCTATATGAGTATTACCCTAAATAAACTAAATTAATTTTCATGTTTAATAATTTTATTATATCAAAGCAAGAAATAAAAAAAGAACAACGTAGTATAACTGAAAACAGTTCGTGAAACACAAAATACGAATAAAAAATAAAAAGTGAAAATAGGTATTGTTTTAAAAACAATAGTGTGTACCTCACAGCTGCGCCAAAAAAGGTCATTTCAGCATTTATGCTAGACAGAAGTTGTCTGACGCTGGTTTTCTAATGAACCTTTAGGACAAGTGAAGGATAAGTACAAACAGTTTCAACATACCTAATATGTATGTTTTATATTTATAAGTAAATAAACTATTAATCAAATATAATTAAGCGCACAAAAATAAAGTCAGTCAGTCATCAAGTCCAAATATATTCAAATGTAATAATTACGTAATTTGACCAACGTTTTTAGCCTGCGACTGCCTCGTTGATCTAGTTGGTCGCAAGCGCTACTGCTGAGCATGAGGTCCTGGGTTCGATTCCCGGGTCAGGCAAAATGTTATTGGGATTTTCTATCTGGAATTTCTCAGTAGCAGCCCGGATTCCGGATTTGTGCCCGGTTGATGGCAATAGGCTCGCCCCCTATTACATGGGACGTACATATAACTGGCGAAATGTGGGTGTACTACAGGTACACCTCTGCCCAACTCTTCGGGGAAATAAGGCGTGATGTTATTGATCGATTAAGGTGTTTTGACCGTAAAAATCTTCGGGGAGCACAATGTGGATCAGAATCGTCCACAAATGATTTCATTCATGAATACGAACAAAATGAGGTATCCTATACGAAATTCTCATCCGGATATTATCACGGAACAATCTCAAAACATTAGTCAAGATCGACATTCAACCCGCTCGCTTGTTCAACAATTAAAAATATTACACATACCCATAATTCTTTCAACACCGTATCACACCCAAAAATACTCAATTAAAACAACGGGAGCCGCGAGATAAAATTAAGACTTAATTAAATCTCAATAAAAGAAAAACGGGTTGAAACAGAACAGAGGTCGGAACAAAAAGCGATGCAAAACAAAAAGACGGGCGTATAAACATTTTGTCACTAATACAACGACTTCGTGAGTCGTGCTGTCCCTTTGTTTTGCTCGGTGTGAAACACGGGATTGTGCCGGTTATCGGTGTTCGCCTTAATGATCCATTAAGGTCTGAGAAGGCTTTACTTATAAAATACGGGGGCAGATTTGATGCAGAAGCGTGAAAGTGTGAATGGTTTGCATGTTAGATGTGTCTTTTTATTGACGTGTTCTGGTTTGTATTATTTCTGAAATACTTAAGGTATAAGGGATCTTTAAAGAGTTCATAAAACATCATAAACTTTAGTCTACTAAAATATCTTGAGTGTCTATATCTAAAAGTTTGGGACCTCGTTTTATTTAACGATTTTTAGAGTGTGTGTCGTGGGACCTACTCGAGCATCGTGGCAAAATTGAGGAGCCTTCTAATATCACTCATCAGATACTGTTCGATATCAAAAATAATACGAATCTTAATTTGACTAACTCGATACATAAGAACAATAACATTTTCTTGTTCTTTGTGAAAGAGCCAGTGCCTACAAGATTTGTTTTCATTGATGAAATAGCTTCAGTCTTAGCCCGAAAGAGTTGATTCAAACAATAGAATCTAAAAAAATTCCTTAAGTCCAACCACCTAAAACATTTTCATGTAAAATGTTGCCAAGGCCAAGACGCAACCGAAATGGCTCGCACTGTCAAAAAGTTATCAAATCACATTTATAACAAGCAGTCCCTATATCAACTTTCAGACCTCTATCGTCAAAATTTGCGGAAGTCTCATACAAACTTCCATCCCCTAGTTTAAGGGATTGGGGGTAAAAGTTCCAAGTTTTAGATTTTTTTTAATTGTTTGTGTACTTATACTAGCTTACATATCAAATTTCAGCTTTCTAGGACTTCAATAAGAGCTAGAAGATAATTGCATAAATAGAAACTTTATACGTTTAATAAGTCTACTATTGACATCATATTCCGAGAATTTTTTCTATCTTGTATACGTGTAATCTAAACCCAAGTAATGAGAGTTCAAAAAAACGACGAAGCTCTTCGAGAAAAGGTAGGTAGTGCCCTTGCGCTTCGCTTGGCTCGTCTTGGCGGGGGCACTGCCGTTCCCCCAGATATCGACTACGTATTTTATTATATCTGAGTATAATATGCAGACAAATACTGACTCATTTATTGACGTGGGCTTTATTTATTTATATGACTAGATAGAGTGTCGCGCTGCAAAATAACTAAAACAAACAGGCCAACTTTGTTATGCTGGTGTGTGTGTGTGCCAGCTACGTCTTACACTCGCGCCACGTCATTGTGCTGTCATTATATTATTCTAGTGTGCGTGCATTTTGCGGCCAACAGTTGGACGCAATTTTTTCTACAAGTTCACAGCTTTGACTGTCTTTGGACGCGGATATCGAACTCAGTACCTAGGATAGGCATTTATCCTCCTTGCCACTATTCGATCATAATAAAACCTTAGTTGTCATCGATCTTCTATTAATTCTATTAATTATGACATTCTATGTTACATGTCCCATGGGACATTAGATGCTACTTCTATTTGCCTGAAAATGGTACCTAGGGAATTAGGCAACAGGGGGTGGATGGCAATATCATTTTTTTTGTCTACTGGGAAATTTTCTTTTATTTCGCTGATCGACTGTATGTTAAGATACGGAAATACTTTTGTCAGTTAAAGTGAAATAAATTGGACATTCATTTAAATGGCTACGTTCAAAGACACATTCCGTGAGAAATAAAATGTTACGCCATTATTTTGATCTAAGAAAACACTAGCCCGCAGTTCCCGTTTTCCATCAGCACACACCACTACGTCAACTTCATACAACATTAACTCGCGGTTAGTTTTATTTCGACACAGTGCACAGTGGTGTGGCTGTGTTTAATTCCAGTTATCGGCTACAATGTCCACGCGGCTACCTGTTAAATATGGGATTCGGTTCAACTTCGAGTGCGCGCAGAGTACGAAATGGTTTAGAGAGGAATTAAACCATTAAAAAAAATAACAGTTGGAAGTTAGAACAATGGCGCCGATTCCCTTGTTCACAAACTGAACTAAATTAAGGTTCAGTGCATCTTTTTCTTTCTATTTCATTACGAAGAGGACAGAAGATAAATTTTAGTTTAGTCCTGTCAAATTAATCAGTGCTTGTCACTACTCCATAGAAGTTTAGACGTGATTAAAAACTTGCCTACTAAAATTACGTCAATTTACGTCAAGCGCTGATTAATTTGACAGGACTACACTAAAATTGATCTTCTGTCCTTTTCTTAATGAAATAAAAAGAAAAGGATGCACTGAACTTAAATTTAGTTTAGTTTGTGAACAAGGGAATCGGCGCCAATGTGGAACAAATTTAGGTTAATATAGTTTAATGCGGTTATTTTTCAAAACAAACCAACACAACTCTTTTGTTCATATTGCTTCTTATTTTTTGCATCAGGGTGGAAAATCCTCATGGACGTCCTCCTGGGGTGGACGGAGGGGTCTCTCAGACTCTTACTGACTAAAAACCACCCCGGTGTTCCCCTCCCACACTTGCACTGAGGATCATGGGTTCTTATACGAATCCGCTATCCCCGACTGGTTATGCGGGCCACCTCAGGCCCGCAGGGGGAGTAAGGTGTAAGATTCCCCCCGTGACGTCGAATAGGGGCGGGCGTGGATCACTACGTGCCACCACCTCGGGTACTGCTGTGTGGGGGGCGACGGATCTCCCCGAGTCCGTCACTCCTGGACCCATTTAGGGGGGCTGGAAGAGGGCGTTGTCCACCCTCCGCCGACGCCCGGTGCGCCTGCTGCGGTCAGGGTGAGTGGAAGAGATCCCCCGCTCCCTTTCCGCAGCCTCCTTCTGCGACATGACTGTTTCGTAGAAGGATACCACCGCGTCCCAGGACGCCTCGCTGCTGACCATCGATTCGACAACGGCTGGCAGCGACAAGTCACTGCCTACTCCTGAGATAAGGGCACGGCGCGGCCCCTCCCAAGTGGCACACCATGCAAGTGTATGCAGCGCCCTGTCTTCCAGGCTTCTTTTTATCTCTACCTCAACCTCTCTCCACAGAAGTTAAAATCTCAATCTTAAAACGATATTTTTTTAATGAAACTCCTCTGCCCATCTCCTCACTCTACAACAGAATGTCTTACTCATCGGGTGCCGAAGTCATAAATTCGGCCGGCAGCTCATTTGAATGCGACCGATTGTGATCGACGGCTGCGCCGGCGCACCAATTTATAGCTCATGCCCCATACGTACGGACGGTAAATATTGAGAGAAATACATTGAGTGTTTATTTTGATAATTATTTAAATTGTTTGAGTTATTAGGAGTAATGTTATATCTTTGGACTAATTAGGAAAAGATTTGGTTTTAAGTAGTGTCGCGTCTTACCGGTTTAAAGCTCACAACATAATCAGCCTATAATGTTCCCACGGCTGGGACACAGGCCTCTTCTCTGGGAGAATCCACCACGCGGGCCCAGTGCGGGTTGGTAGATGTCACATGTCTTTGAATTTTTGATTCTAGGATATACGCTATAGGCTCACATCTCAATAAAATTATTGTTACTCAAATTGAGAAATTTAATGATAATAATTACTGGGGTCTTGGAAATCAGTAAGATATAAGAAAGTGCAGATTTAAAAAAAATGCGAATGCAGTTTTAATAGTCGGGAAAAAGCAAAATAATTAAAAATTATACGATCTACTTCTAATATGGGTTGCATGAGTAGCTGTAATTAAAATGACCAGCACCCGAATTGCGTAACACAGTTTCAATCACAACCAGCGAGTTTTAAAGGATATATATAATCCATTGCTTCATATGTTTAATAAATTCGTATGTTCAACAACGTAAATAACGGAATAAACGTAGTTAACATGTGAAAATGACATTTTATGTGTGTTTCGAAATTACCCCGCAGTTGTTTTAATGTAACAAAGAGGTTTAAAACAAAGAGGTTTAAATTAATTAATTATCACATAATTAAACTGATAATGCTTCATTTTTTATTATTTTTACCTAATGTAGTATAGTAATTTTATTATAGATGCATCGTATTCACATATAATTATATAATTAGGTACCTATACAAAATATTGTAAAACATTTTTAAAAGAGTAACGGTGGAGTTTCTCGCCCAATTTTCTCCATATGAAACTATCTTTCGGAAGGGGCAACTAGAATTAATTCTATTTTTTGTAAATTTTAACGTTCAAAAGTGTCCTTTATGTGCCTATTTGAAATAAATAATTAGAATTTGACTTTGAGGGTATTACTCATTTTTATAATATAGCATTGTACCTGGCCGGTAGTGTTTTTTGTATGTCTTCGGAAAAATGAAATCCGAGCGATTAGCAACAACCCAACACAACCCAACACTTTTCCAGTCCTTTAACCAATTACCCAGAAACCGCTTTCTACAAAGAACTTCAGCCACGCGAGCGCACATCAATCATTTCCATCTAATTACTGAAATCGATCTCATTGCAGCAGACATTTCTTTGTTTTTTCAACGACTTTCATTTTCCAGCCGCTGCAGCGCTGTTGTCCATTACTTTGCGTACAATAATTACGAGTATGTTAGAAAGCATAAAACTGCGCTGTAAGAGAAAACACTACGTTTTGCAGACGCTACAACAATTATGTAATTAACTTGCAATTGTTATTTTTTTTGTAAAATTATTGTTTGTTAGTGAGGTGGATTGGATTTAAAGAAAGAAAGAAAGAAAAGAAGAAAGAAACCAAGAAAGAAAGAAAAAAAAAACGTTTGTTTGCGGTAAACATGATGCAAAGAAGGAACACAAATACAAAAAAGAAACAATTTGGGGGAGAATATGCGTCACATCCACGCAAAACGGCCAACGCATCAGCATAATGCTGCGACCCTATGCGAGACAGAGCCCCAGCGCTGGTTTTCAGCGATAGCCGGCGTTGACGTGATGACGTCGACCGGTGCAGCACACAGTGAGATTGTATTTGCGAAGTTACTCGTACGATGTTCGCAGCATTGAACTAAGAAATGTAACTGAAGGAGATGTACAGAGATGAGTTGATAGAGATGAGTTGATAGAGATGAGTTGATAGAGATGTTAAAATCGAATAATAAAAAATTTGATGAGACACTGACAAAAAAATCCCGGCGAATAATGACAGAGCTCAATACTTACGGAATTAGGAATGTCGCAGCAGCGTCATTCCGTCCGCTTATAACAAAAAATTGGGGTTCCTTATTCATTTATCCAGCAAGGATAAAGGGAAAGGGAAAGACCCACCCGTGTTCCTTCCGTTGCCTGTGTGTTTCCAGAGGCCACGGTATCCCTTTCGGACTTCCCCGAGACCCCGGCAGGCATCCGGCGTGTTAATTACTTTGCATACGATTTGTATAGAATCAAGTTTATCTAACTAAACAGACAGCTGTGCTGCTGGGGAATTTGTTGCGCTACTTCTTCTTCCCAGCTAAAGCAATAGGAAAAGGTGAAGGGCGGGCGTTTTTGGGGGACTGTCTTATGTAATTTTTACGTTCGAAAAGTTGAGCTGATTCTTAGCCTAGTTTGAATAAATTACTTTTGATTTTGATTTCATCGGCCCTAGCGGTTCAATGACTAAGTGACCTGGCATAATGATTATGAAAATAATAAATTACTATCGAAACTAGAAGTCGATTTGAAATGTCCAGTTATAACGAAGGCTAAACCTGAATTTTGTATCGACACTTCTAGTATTTACTCAGTTCCTGCCTATCTTATAACGGAAAAAGAGCGTAAAGATACCACATCTATGTGTGGTAGTGGGTTACCTGGCGATACCGGGTTAACGTGGTCAGCCTGCGTGAAATTGTTACTATTAGTAGCTGCCTTGACACAGCAGGCATTGAATAATTGCGGTGTAGTACAAAGTATAGCATGAATACTGTACTTTGTATTTCGGTACGATGGGACGTAACTCTGGTAAGTACTTATTCAGCCATATGATTATCGTTAACCAAACTTTATTATACAGGGTGACATTGAAAACATGCGACGAATCGAAATGGGAGATTGTACTCATCATTATGAACAACTTTTACTAAGGGACCAAAGCTACAATCCCAAAAAAAAACTGCTGTCCCCTACATTTATGTTCGCAATACCTCATCAAAATGTAGGAAAAGCAGATTTTTTTTTTGGGATTACAGCTTTGGTCCCTTAGTAAAAGTTGTTAATAATGATGTATACAATGTCCCATTTCAGTTTGTCGCAAGTTTTCAATTTCAACCTGTATAAATGCTATTATAATGTTATTATATTGTGTAAGATCATTCACGGAAAAACAGATGCTCCTGAACTGCTCATTATTTTTGTACTAATCTTTATGTATCAATTTAATTTAAAAGAGTGTCCATGGAGTTTCTTGCCCGTTCTTCTCCATAGGTACCTACTAAGCTTTGGAATGGGCAACTAGCTTCATATTTCTAACGGACCGACTCCTTGACAATTCAAAAGTGCCTGTAAATGGTTTAATTGAAATAAATGCTTTGAGTTTGAGTTTGAGTTTTGCATGACGAACTGTCCCATCTTTTTGCTCCGTTAAACTATAGCCGTAGCAGGGGTCATAGGTTGTTTGCTGTGCCTCGGAGTCAAACAGTCGGTTGAGCCCAGTCTCCTGTCCCTCGCACTCTCTCTGCGCTCAACGCTCTCTTGGACGCTAAGCCCCATTGTGATTGTGTTCGCGGATGAATGGAAGAAAATCTTGTCAACATGTCTGGAGAATTGTGAGATCTTTAATAATGTGTTTTTTTTATTTAAGGGGTTGACAACACCCAATTGACAAAAATAGGCTTCTCTTAAGAAAAAAAAATTGCCAAATCTGTATAGTTTGTGGTAGCGGAAAAAATATATGTTAATTTTGAACATATTTCCCAGAACTTGGTTGTTAACAAAACACGTTTTGAAAACAAAATCTCGATACAAACTAACGTTAAACTAACCTCTTACATTGAGTTCTAATCCAAAATATCTGTATCAAATATGAACATACGTTACGTATTTAATTAATAACAAGAACGTCTTATTTGAATACAGAACTTGGTTGTTTTTTATTTTCGATTACTCAACTCAATTTTGAGTTAATAGATAATTACTTCATATTTTGCAATAAATTACAAGCGTTGCGTCATCGCGCTTCTCTTTCTTTTCTATGCAATCAGACAGGGACCGCGGTTTAGGTGTTGTCAGCGTCTTAACTAATGTAGTTGGCCTTGTCCGTTTTATGTTAAATTTAAATAAATCGATGTATGAATATCTAAATGACAAATTTTAAATTACATGTGTCAATAGATCTCAATAATATTGATAAATGCGTAATTATAAAATATTAATAACGATTTACCTATGTTCTTGTTTTAGTGTTTCATTAATTTGAATACCTAGTTTTTTATTTTTATATTAGTAGTAGTTTTAGTTTTGTTTTCTTGTATTTATTTATTTCTTTTTAATTAAATTTTATCCTGTTACTGTGTCCTGACAGGGTCCATATTTTGTACCTAGCTTTAAGCCTTCTGTAACATCTTTTTTGCAACATCGAATGCAATAAAAGAATATGAAATCCTAACTAATGTTATAAATGTGAAGGTGAGTTTGTTTGTTTGTTACGCTTTCACGCTAAAACGGCTGAATGGATTTGGATGAAATGTGGCACATGGGTATACCATGATCTGGAGAAGGACATAAGTTACTTTTCATTCTGCATCGCAGACGAAGTCGCGGGCAAAAACTAGTATGAAATAAGGTTAATTTCTTGTTTTTGGTTTCCATGCCTCTGTGAAATTACTTGGGATGTATTAAAATACCCTCCTCTGACGTCACATCCTGCGGAGTAATTGAGTAACATACTATCAGTAGCAAGGGGTTAAATTTTGACAGTTCAACAGCATTCACTTAAAAAAAAAAAAAAAAAATTCGACTGATTCGTTGTGTTACTTACGTTGTTGAGCAGACAAATTTTTCGAACATATGAAGCAATGGATGAGCAATATACTTCAAAATCATTCAGATTGTGATCGATAGTGATTTACGCAATTAGAGTGCTGGTCAGTTAGTCTGGTTAAAGGGTCGAAGGTCTGATAACTGACTTTTGAAATGTTGCAGGAATGGGTTGCAAAGGTCAGGTGACAGTACTGACAGTCCCTGCCGGGGTCGCAGGAAGGTACAAAAGGGTTACCGAGGCCCCGCAACACAGGCAACGGTAGGGACACGGGTGGGTTTTAGTCAGTAAGAGTCCGACACACCCTCCCGCTCCGCCCAGAGCGGGAGAAGTTATTTGATAATTTCCCACCCAAAAAAAAAGTACTGGCAGTCGTTCGTAACGTGTAAAATGTCGATATGGTAGGACTTAAAGCCGACCACCTCATTCTAAAAAGGTTTGGATGATGATATGTATACAACTGAGTGAATTGTAAGTCAATGGTTTTATTATTACAAGTGTTAGTTTCAAATGAGGGTCAAATTACTGAGCTGATCACAGAGCAAAGTCGCGAACCGAATCAATAATTCAACAGCTAACAACACGTTGTAGGTACAAGATTTTTGTTCTAGTAGAAGTTGTTAAAAGGTTTTTAACTGAGTGAAACATAACATAACATAACATCACGCCTTGTTTCCCCGAAGGGTTGGGCAGAGGTGTACCTGTAGTACACCCACAATTCTCCAGTTATGTTTTTAAGTCCCATGTAATAGGGGGCGAGCCTATTGCCAGCAATTAGGCACAAATCCAGACTCCGGGCTGCTACTGAGAAATTCCAGATAGAAAAACCCAATAACACTTTGCCCGACCCGGGAATCGAACCCAGGACCTCATGCTCAGCAGTAGCGCTTGCGACCACTAGATCAACGAAACAGTCACTGAGTGAGAAGACTGCAATATTCAGGTTCAATTGGTCAAGGACAGCTAATGAGACACATTTGGTCAAGGACAGCTAATGAGACACAATTGGTCAAGGACAGGTAATGAGACACTATTGATCAAGGACAGCTAATGAGACACAACTAATTTTCTGTTAAATAAATATTATTCTGTGTACGATTTCTTAAATGATATTTTTTGTTAATATCTTTATTAAGGCTCTTACAGACTGGGGCGATATCGCGGCCGCGACAGGCATATTGCTGCCTGTCGCACCTGCGACAGGCAGCAATATGCAATATGAAATATGAGCAATATGATTCGCGCTAGTCTGCACAAGCCTTTGTCCTCTACTTTGTTTTACATTTGCATGCTATATTAAGGCAGAATGTACATGGATCCTATTAATGTATAAGTAATATTTGACAACTTATTTTCTATGTAGTCTAAGCAAATAAAGACCTATATTTTATTCTATTCTATTGTTTGACTCCGAATCGGTGTAGCGCGGGGTTTAACAGGTTAAGCCAAATTAATTGATATTTCAAATAGTTCTCAGTGGAGGATAAGCCTCCATTTAACACACTAATAGAGGGTGAAAACCCTCCATTTCTAGAAAATACACCTTGAAGCTATCATAGAGCGATAACAGTTACAATTGAACCAGTTTTTTCAACAGTTAACCCTATCTACCCTACAAAGGAGCCGCCACGAAGTCAAACACATACAAAAAGCCTTTTTTCCCTCGTCCTGACCGCATTTAACCTCGAGTTAATTATTTAAAGCTAAGAGCACATTTATCACACATCGGCGAGCGCTGGTAGTGCGTTATTTATTACTATATACATGTTATATGTGCTTGTACTGTGACGTCGCTCGTAAATATATGAGAGTTATTGGTGACGAATTTAAATACTGCTACTTTTGCTTCTGTTTATGTTTGAGAGATCAGATAAAGATTGAGGCTGATAACTTTTTTTCAATTAATTGTTTGGACATGGTAGTTCTTGAGAACTGTTACTGCAGAAAAGGCATGGTGGGTAAGTCGTGGATCGCCCGGAGTTCACGGTGGAGCATACGGTGGAGGTCTGCCCGGCTTGGGCAGAGCACCGCCATGTCCGGCCCTGGTTCAGGCCATGGTATGGAGCACGAGGGCATGCGCAGCCGCCACCTCCTTCTGCGAAACAGTCATGTTCGCGAATGAGGAGGCGGGACGGTTGAGGGACAGGCAAATTTCACGCTCTCTCACCCCTAGCTGCCGCAAGAAACGCCCTCGGCGTCGTGAATCCCAGGCAGATTTCCGGCCACCGTAGGCGCGGGCTTGCGGACGGTGAGCAATGGGTAGCTCGCCGTCCAATAAGGACCAGGCCCGGGTTGACGACGCATTGTATTCCACGCGCGCCTCAAAGAGATGTTGTGAGCACAAGTGTAGGGGTCCACCACTAGGGCCGATGCCTGCCGGGGTCGCGGGAAAGTCCAAAAGGGTTACAGTAAGAGTCTGACACACCCTCCTGCTCCGCCCAGAGCGGGAGAAGTTGTATGATAATATCAAAAAAAAAAAAACTGTGAGTAAGTCATGTCTCGAAAGACCAATACTATAATATTTTCTAAAAGATCCAATTTTTCGAAGTCAGTTTTGTTATTGGATCTTCAAATATTAAATTCAATTCAGCAATTAGCAGACTTATCCTCTTGGGAGTATTTACCTCTGCTAACATTTTTAAAACTCATTCCAGTTGTGTATTCAACAATTTAGGCTAAATCTGACTTCCTCAACCATTAATCAAAAAGAAAAAAGCCTAATTACCTATCATTATAATATTCTAGCTTTAATAGTAACTTTTACGAAGAAATAGTAATTAAATTACGTACTCGAAACAGGGTTGAACATTTCAGAAAAATATTTTTCCATTTTCAGGACTGCGCCATAAGACATCTAATTTATTATCAACAAACATGGTGTCAGTTACGATTAGCATACAGTCATTAGGCGCAGTATGTTATAAATTACATAAAATATGTTATAAATGTAATAAAACCGCGGCCAGCGCCCTCTAGGGAGTGTTTTTTATGTGCCAGTTTGTTTTGTAGGTTATCATTTATATGTTAGATTAAAGTTTTTTATTGCGAAGTTTTGGGGTGCTACGGGTATGAAAAATATTCATATAGTTAGGTAGTTAACTCGTTTAGAATAATACCGATCGAGTGGACTTATTTCTTGTTATTTAATATACAAGGTGTCGTTTTGCATCCTCGTCAAATTCAAGTAGGTAACTATGCTAATGATTCTCGACACGAATCAATAATAAATTAGGTAGGTCATTTTTTTTTGTTTTTCTCATTTCCGGAAATCGGCATGTATGGGATACGCATGTTAAAACGCAGCCCGTGTGATACCACCCTGTAACTGCCCTTTTACACACACACTACCGCATACGCAACGGAAATTCTGTTCTGTGAAAGTGGTGTATTCTAAAATACTGTCAAACTTAAATAACTAAAAACAAAAGTATGTATTAATTATTGAGCGGGTATCGTGATTTTATTTGATTATAAAATCACGATACCTGCTCAATACGATCTTTCATAGCAGCCTCTTGAAATTTGATGAGGATGCAAAACGACACCTTGTATAAACTTTATTGTATACCACAAAAATATATAACCAAAAAATAAATCAAACACTACAAAATACAGAATGGGTGGCCTTGTCGCTTTCTGCGATCTCTTCCAGGCAACCATAGAATGAACAGTGATCTGCCTGGACATAGAAGCCTTCCTATGGTATATATGCAAGCTGCATTTTCTCAAAAATTTGGGATCTCTCTTTATGGATCTACAATCATCATCTGCCCAGCCTTTTACCAAATATGTTGGAGTCGGCTTCCAGTCAAACTAGCAGGCTTAGCATGAGGCTTTGTATTTCTTCGAAGAATAGACGCGGCTATTTCTATACAAAGTGACATTTCGTTTCTCCTTTTTTGACATCCCACCGTAGACATCCTTCGACATAAAAAAAGGACCTAGACAAAGATCGTTACAAACGAAAGATAAAATGACAGATTGTAGAAGGATTTCTACGATGTCAAAAATGTGTCAGACTCTTACTGACTAAAACCCACCCGTATTCCTTCCTGTTGCCTGTGTTGCGGGGGCCTCGGTGACCCATAAGTACCTTCCCGCGACCCCGGCAGGCATCGGCCCTAGTGGACCCCATCATACCCTGTCTTCACCATAAGGGTGAAACGGAAACAATGAATTGCAACGCATAAGTTACCTCCCGACGTATCTAGAACATTTTGACCTGGTGTTGCAACGTCAGGGCAAAATAATACTCACCTATTTTGAACGTAGGGCGCAGTGCAGTGAGCATGAGGACATTGCAACACGTTTGTTTTGTTGATTGTACCACTACAGACCATGTTGCATTACTTAACCGCTTCGGTCTATATATTTACCTTTACGCCTAATCTACATACATACATAACAAGACCTTGTTTCTCCTCAGGGTTGGCAGAGGTGTAGGTACCTGTAGTACACCCACATTTCGCCAGTTATGTTTAAGTCCCATGTAATAGGGGGCGAGCCTATTGCCATCAACCGGGCACAAATCCAAACTCCGGGCTGCTACTGAGAAATTTCAGATAGAAAAACATAATAACACTTTGCCCGACCCGGGAATCGAACCCAGGACTTCATGCTCAGCAGTAGTGCTTGCGATCACTAGACTTTTTAGGCAGTCTCCGAATTGTAGAATTGCGAATTGTAGTCTTAATCTACAATTCGCATTCACACTTAGACACCCAACAATAAATCCAAGGATACAAAAATAAATGCCATAATTATGCAAACGACGTTCATAAGTTAGCGAACGATGTACAATGAGCACCGACAAAATATTCACATTCCGACCGAATTTACATATTTACGTACAAAATCGACTGATTCGAATCAATGATGTTTTAATAACCCTGTATTTAGTTTTCTACGTTTCCGGGAGTTTTCTGTTCAAGATTAATTAGTGACAGTTGCGTGGATAAGAGTTGGTTCCTACCAACAGTGTGAGTTCGATTCCTGGATTGCAGTAACTAATAACGTACTTACATGAAATCACGTTGATTAACAACGAATTAAGCATTTTATTGCTGTATTGAATGCACTTATTGAAACTACGTTTTCGGGACTAATTAGTTACCAGTGGATTAAAAAAAAAACTGCTAAGTGCGTGTCGGACCACGCACAATGAAGGTTCCCGTAGTTCACATGAATTTATCCCAAGAAGAAACTTAACATTGTAACTGAAAAGCATGTTCTTCGCAAGCATGCCATATAATCCAACTGCAAATGTAAGTTTGTACGCACAATATTGAGAGATTTATCAAGTTATTTTAACACCACAGACTTCTTAAAGGTTTTCCTGTAATTTATAAGTAAAGAACTATTTTCTGTATCTTTTTCAAAATTTTAGGGTCAGTTTCGGAGATAAACGGGGGGAAGGTCAATTTACATCTATTTTCTTAAACAACTTTAAAACTATTGATTTTTAAATTATAAAAAAAAATATTTGAGACCCTCGCAACAAGCCCTTTCATTTCATATGTCACACGGTACAGTATGCAAAAGATTTTTATTTCATTTTCTAATTTTAACCCAAAGTGACCTTAATATTAAAAATTCATTTATTTACAATACACGTCCGTGTTTGGGTCACAGAAATTCATATGTGTACCAACTTTTAAACTTAATCGATCCAGTAGATTTAGTGCAAATCAGCTGCGACAGACGGACATACAGACAAACAGACAGACACACGAGTGATCCTATAAGGGTTCTGTTTTTCTCTTTTGATGTACGGATGAACCCCAAAAATTATACACACGTAAATGTACATAGTACGAGTAGGCATGCAATTAATTTGCATTACGTAGCTCTAGAAACCAATAGTGATATATACATATATTTTTATTATGCATGTTACATTATTTTTAATTTAATTATTTCTATTGCTTTTGATTCGCTTTTTAATCTTTGGATACCATAAATAACATGTAAAATAAAATTAGGGGAAGACACTAGCTCCTGTAATACAGTGTACACTAGCGCAGGAGCTAGGGAATTCGTAAAAAAGTTTCCTTAATTTATGTCAATAAAGATTATTCATCATCATCATTCTCCTGCCCTTCTCCCAATTTATTTGTGGTCGGCGCAACATGTCCCTTTCTTCCATACTTCTCTATTAGTTGTTATCTCGGTAGTCACCCCCTTTCTAGCCATATCATCTTTCACACAGTCCATCCATCGTTACTTTGGTCTTCCCCTACTCTTATAGCCATTGACATTCATACTTAAGACTTTACTCACGACATTTTCCTCATTCCTCCGCATCACATGCCCATACCTTGCCAACCGATTTCCGCACAACTTTTCAGTCACCGGTACCACTTTCAAACTTCCTCTTATGTACTCATTTCTTATTATATCTATTCGTGTCCACACATCCCTCTTAGCATTCTCATCTCAACTGCATACAAAATTGCCTTTCATTCATCCCTTTTGTAGCCCAACATTCTGATCCATACAAGACAGCAGGTCTTATCGTCGTTTTATATATCTTCTCCTTAAGTTTAAGGGGAATGCGGGAGTCACAGATTGTTCCCGTGACTTGCTGCCATTTCATCAATCCAGTGATTACTAATATTATATATAAATAAAGATTATTATTATTAATTACGTTGAAGAATAAGGATGCTTGCACACACGTAGGTTGGCAGGTTCTACGTTTTCTAAGATTTATGAGTGAGAAAAAGAACTACCTACCTAACTAAAGCTTTAGGCACGATCAATTATAAAAAAAATTAAGGCAAACAAAAAGTAAGTTTCGTTTATTCGCAAATGATCTCATAAATTAACGTTACAACTTATCTATCCATAAATTAAGTATTTACGTTGGTTTGTATACCGAACACAAACTGGTCTCGTTCCAAAATATTTACGAAAATATTGTTCACAATTTGGTTATAATAAAATTTACCACGGCGCGCTGAAATGTTCGGGGTTTATATAGAGCTGTTGACACCGCATCAGATTTTGTTAGAACTTTTCTTCATCGTATTTTTTTTTCGATTTATTTTATAAAAAAAATCCTCGCGACGCGACAGCGCGATACCACTCTAGTAGAACAATTTCTATGAAAACCTCATGGCAATTGTTCTACAAGAACTGGACAGGTCCACTCAATCTGTGTGGTTCTTTCCTCAAAAGCACCATTTCAGACACCAATCTACATGGCCTTCACATGATCTGACCAAGATTATGTCTGGACTTTAAAGGAGACTGTGACCTCTGAGTTTGTTTCGGCCTTTCTTCTCAGAGTAGTCAGATAGGAAACGCCGACCTCATCTAGCTTTATTTTAAAAATATGATTGACGTGTAAAAGTGTTTGTACAAATTTACAGAATAAAATCATTTGTCATTTATCATTTATCAAGAATCACGTCGCACTGTCGCGTCGCGCTTGTTAGCGGGAGCCTTGAAGTTTCATACCTATGTTATATTTTTGGTATAAACACTTTCCAACTACGATGTCATTATTTCGGGCAAAGTTTTAATTTATGAATTTGTATGGTTTTAACTTTAAGAATAAAGAAAAACCAAGGAAACAATGGATGAAGCGCGTGAAAGATGATGTGAATAGGGAAAAGGTCAGAAGGATGATGAGTTACAAGCTTCTACATCTTATTTAATATGTATGTACTTACATACATATGAGAATTACCAATCATTTGGTCAAATGTATTTGCTAAAAGTTTTCTAACTACGCAACATCAATGTATAACTAATTTGTTATGAAAAGGTTAAGGCGCTGACAAGACCCAATTGATCAAAATAGGCTTTGCTTAAGAAAAAAAATTGCCAAATCTGTATAGTTTGTGGTAGCGGAAAAAATATATGTTAATTTTGAACATATTTCCCAGAACCTGGTTGTTACCAAAACACGTTTTGAAAACAAAATCTCGATACAAACTAACGTTAAACTAACCTCTTACTTTGAGTTCTAATCCAAAATATCTGTATCAAATATCAACATACGTTACGTATTTCATTAATAACAAGAACGTCTTATTTGAATGCAGAACTTGGTTGTTTTTTGTTTTCGATTACTCAACTCAATTTTGAGTAAATAGATAATTACTTCATATTTTTCAATAAATTACAAGCGTTGTGTCGTCGCGCTTCTCTTTCTTTTCTATGGAATTTGATAGTGACCGCGGTTTAGGTGTTGTCAGCGTCTTAATATGTAAATTGACTGTCATAAAACAGAGCGTTGGTCTATTAATTTTTAATTATTTCATTGTAATCGTTCCAGCGGTCAATTCCCATTGATGATTCCCGTAAATAATAATTACCAAGATTGTTTATTCAACGAGAAGTGTAATTAAAAATTGATAGTAAAAAGGTAAAAACGGTTCTCAAGTGAAAATTAAGTAATAATGATGGGTGGCAAAATGATGAGGTATTTAATAAAATACGATAAAGAGATTATTACTGGTACAAAAAGCGCGGTGTTCCTATGAGGTATGCTTTACGATAAGGTACTTATTGATTTATTTTCCAAGAATAAAACAATAGTCATTATACTTAACAGAAAGTACGACGGATATGTTTTTTCTTTGCGTTCATCAAATAATGCATAAGAAAGAGTAAGGATTGAAGTGTTTTGCACTTAACAACATCTGATTCGCATAGTAACAAACCATTTTCGATGAAGCCATTAAAAACCATAATCACATACCGAAAAAAAGCAAAATGCTAATTTTATTTAAAAATCACCGGGTATTATCAACTCTAAATATATATTTTCACTTTCACAGGCCAACTCGGGTCACTGCCGAAATTCTGTCACGCAATTCCGCCATTAAGGGTTGTTTCCACCCCTCGTCGCCCCCCTTACCCTTCGAGCAGTCGGCAAATTTTACAAACTACCCGCCGTAATTTCGTAGCTATATAAGGGCGCCCCCGTAAGGGGCTGCTTTTTATGCGACCCCCATTGGTCGGGGATTCTATAAGGATTTTTTTATGGTATGCAGTTTTACTGTCGTGATTTTTATTGATAGCTTTTTGGGGATGTCTCTACGTAGATAAGACATTCGATTTTGTATTTATATCCAAACAAGTTAAAACAAGTTATCGAGGACATTCGTAAGAAGCTGGCAGTATCATTACAACGTAAGTGTTTTCCCATTGTTTGTCTTATTTCTTTTAGTATATTCGTGTATTTATTTGTGCTGTGTATATTTATTCCACAATTTTTCGTTATTGCACCTACCACTGTTTGTCTTTACATCACCCAAAGAAAAAGCTTATGGCATTAAGTCCGCCTCTGTATATTTGTGTGCTTAAAGTATTAAATAAATAAGTAGAGAAAACTACGTTAAAATACAGCATTATTTGGTTTTCTTTTCGATATTATTTTGACACACACTAAACTCTATGCTAAGATAAATAAGTTTTAAGATAAATGTACACCGAACCCACTTCAAGCCATGTTTATAGAGAGAATATGCATTGTAGAGAGATTTCAATGATTATAATAATGGCTGCGGTTAAAGGTGACTGAACCAAAATGTGCAAGATCATCGTAGGTCAGACAGCTTCACTCGCAAAGTAGTAAAATGAACTCAAGTTTAGTTAATTTTTGGACTTCATTTTAACTTCAGACGTATTTTAAGCCCTTTAATTAAAACTAAAGGTCATCGAATTAATTAAATGTCTAAAACTAACTCTTCAAACACTTCTGTTCGATATTTTAGCTTTGAACTCAGGTCGATAGTCGACAAAGGAGGCATGACAAAAATAATCAGATTTAATTAGTTCATTCACACTCAACTCCATCTGTAGACCAACTCACCATATGAAACCATAAAGATTCTTGCTTATGCTTCAATTTGAGGCCGAAGCAACACTGCGAGGAGCTTCGCTTGGTGATCACTATAGTAAAACCAGGTTTAGCTTCGAAACATAGTACCTCTGGCTGTGAGGTGCTCACACAATGTTTGTAAATATGGGAATATCATGTAGTATCTATCACATAATAAATTTATCTGTCATGGCTTCAATTTTAATTCTTTTTTTACCTATTCATGATCTGCCTAGCCTTTTCCCAACTATGTTGGGGTCGGCCTCCAGTCTTACCGGATACAGCTGAATACCAGTATTTTACATGGAGCGACTGCCTATCTGACCTCCACAACCCAGTTACTGGGTAACACGATACCCCTCGGTAAGACTGGTTGTCAGACTTTCGAGCTTCTGACGACCCGTAACGACTGTCAAAGATCTACAAATGACAGCCGGGACCAACGGCTTAACGTGCTTTCCGAGGCACGGAGGGGTCTTGGTATGTAAAGATGGTCACCCATGCACGGACCAACTGCGGCAAGCGTAGCTTAATCTGATCGATCGACCCGTGCGGCTGTTATTACTTAGGCACAAGCCCCTCTCTTTTTTTACCTATTGTGGTATAGTAATTTTATTCTAGGTGCATAGTCTTCACATATAATTATATAATTAATGTACTTAAATAAAATATTGTAAAACATTTTAAAAGAGAACATTCTTCTCCATACGAAACTACCTTTAAATTCTATTTTTTCTAAATTTTGTTCAAAAGTGCCTTTTATGTGCCTATTTGAACTTTGACTTACATTCGCATTGCCATTTGTCATTAGTGGTGATAAGACATTTTTTTTATACTACATTATAAAGGCTCCTACATACTGGCGCGACTTGTCGCGCGACGCGTCGCGACACAAAGACACCGCGTGTAGCGCTACAAGCGGTGCCTTTGTGTCGCGACGCGTCGCGCGACAAGTCGCGCCAGTATGTAGGAGCCTTTAATCTCTTGACTAACAAACAGTATTTTTTTTTAAAAAAAACGTTGCGCCACACTAGTAATTTCTTCCTGTATCGTGGGTGCATTTACAAACACAGAAACTCACAAACACAAACACCCAGACCCGGAACAATTACTTGCAGATCATACAAATACCTGTTCCGTGCGGGGATCGAACCCGCGACACGCTGCGCAGCAGTCGATCCCTCAGCCATTACGCCAACCGTGTCGTCAATTTACAAGGCAGATGTAAGTGGAATCGCCGAGAGAGGACGCCCCAGGAAGACATATAGTATCATCATTGGTGATGATCTTCGGAAAGGTCAGGTGCGAAGTACTCGCAACCGGCGTGCGTGTATGACCAGGTGTGTGAACGTAAGCGAAGCAAAAGGAGTATGTAAGGAGCGTAGCAGAAGGCGTTCTATAGTTTCTGCCTACCCTCATGGGAAGAAGGCATGTATGTATGTATGTATATATGTAATAAGTCTTCATCACCATCATCACAACTATTACATGGTAATTTACATAAATGGCAAGATGTGGGTGCACAATATTATAGGTAAACTTCTGCCAAACCCGTTGGGTAAAATAGGCGTTGTCTTGTGAATCAACTACAGCCCGACTTCACCCACTGCTGAGCACAGGCATCTATTTGCTTGTACCATTCCCATGTTCATGTGCCTTAGTAGTTCTTAGTTCACCAAAAATGTAAACATTCATGATTTTTTTCATAAAACCAATTCATGTAACTAATTTTCATTCTATTTCCTCAGTAAAAATAGCAACCTATTATAAAACTTCCAATCCAACATCGAAGGTTTTCCATCAGTCTTAAATGTACATTATAGCCGGGCTATAGGTGAATATAGCCGGTCTATAGGTACTTACAACACAGGCTATAGGTACTTATAGCCGCCCTTCAAGGTAACAATTTCCTTTGGCGCGGTGAGCGAGCATCGATGCATAGATTGTGTACAATGTTGCCTTATTTATATTTTATAAGTGCGAAGAGCAGGGCGGGCGGACCCGTCGCCGCCCTACTGCGTACAGGGTGTTGCTTTTTGTTTAACACACTTATAAAAAAAACTGCTACTGCTGGGTTCGATTCCCGGGCAGTGTTATACGTGTTTTTCGGAATATAGGCGTCATGTGTTATGTAAAAAAAAACTTACTTGGTATTTTTAATATTCGCCTTTATTATTTATGCATTTGAATTACACTAAGGTCCAATTGCTCCAAAAATCACTGAACGCATTTAACGATAAACGTAAAACATCGTCCTGTCTCTATCATTATCAAATGGTTTTCAGAAATAGAACGATGTTTTAAACACCTTTCAGAAGAGCTCAAACGGTGCAAACATAACAACCTTATTGGGAGCTATATGTTTGAGCCGTTTGGGGTTGAAAGACTAGGGCCTAGGGGTCCGAGTGCTCATCGAGTATTTCGGGACATCGCCAAACGGCGGGTAGGCTTCACGTGACCAGAGGGCTGGCCTTTTTTTAGGCCCAAAGAATCAGCATTGCCATCCAACGTGGCAATGCTGCCAGCCTTTTGGGCACTTTTCCCATTGACAGCGATGCGGACGAATTTTTTGATGCCCAATGAGCTCTTGTTATTTTATTATATTATTATCTAGTAGGTATTTTTTAAGATTATTATATAAAATAAAAAAAATGGCTAATTATGTGACAAAAATATATTTAAACACCTTTAGCGATAAACGTATTAAGTGTTTTGTGGTGTAAGCGCCTATGAATAGATTAATTTATTAATAAATTTTGATAAGAAGGTTAAGTGTTAATTTCTATTATATTAGATTCAGGTCAAGATAAGGTATGTTGCGAGTTATGTTTAAGGACTATAATATACTTGTACCCCTATTATAATCAGCCTATAATATTCCCACTGCTGGGACACAGGCCTCCTCTCATCGAGAGAGACTGGGCTGCTGTGGGACCAGTGCGGGTTGGTAAATGTCACATGTCTTCGAATCGATGTGAGCAGTGGTGGCCCAGTGGTAACGGCCCCGACTTACGAGTTGTATGTCGTGAATTCGAACCCAAGCAGGCACATTTCTTTGTGTATAAAAATTCATCACCGCTGCTCTCAAAACGGCAAAGGAAAATATCGTGAGGAAACCGGCATGTCCTAGAACCAAAAATTCGAAGTCCCCTATTATAAATGGGTATAATAGGGGTACAAGTATATTATAATAATTTACCGGACATAAAGCTAGACTCGGGAATACCTGCCTACCCTAAGGTTCCAAATTACCATAATAACTTAGGTACTTAACCTGTTAAGCCCCGCGCGACACCGATTCGGAGTCAAACAATAGAAAATCAATTGTGTCTCATTAGCTGTCCTTGACCAATTAAAGAGACAAAAACATACAATTAAAACAAAGTTACTTAATTATTTTCTTCTTAAATTAAACTGTCTAATTAGTAGTTAGTATGTCTAATTTAAATCAAATAAACAGTTTTAACCTGATAATGTCTTATAAATCGATGAACGCCGGCTGCACGCACGAAAAAGCATGACTCATTGTCACGTTCCACCTGAGCCGAGCGTGCAAGCGAGAGCGCAGAACTAGCGATAGAGAGGCAAGATCGGCCTAAGCGTTCGGCTTGTGACGCATCTCTCTCTCGTTATCACGTAAAATTATCGTCCGTAAACCGACTTTACAGACAACAACGATAAATGTTTTCCTTATTTCTTTCTTTTCTACAATTGTTTCAGCAACAACCTGTATCCAGCGTAGTGTTCACAATCCCCGACCGTACACTTGTGTGCGTGCTCGCCATAGCAACGTTTTACGAGTTATTCCAACTCGTTAACTATTTACTGGGTTTCATACGAAGTGCCTTTTAATTTCATTATTATGTACAAGTTAAGTATAAGAGCCTTTTTTAGGATCTTTTCTCGTTTTAAGGTAATATTAATAATTTTATTTGGTGTTTAAAGCTCTTTGAATTGTTTTGAGGGTGGGTATATAATATGTAATTACTTAATCAGCCTATAATGTTCCCACTGCTGGGACACAGGCCTCCTCTGTGTGAGAGGGAGTGGTCCGTAATCCACCACGCGGGCCCAGTGCGGGTTGGTAGATGTCACATGTCTTTGAATTTTTAGTTCTAGGACATGCCGGTTTCCTCAAGATGTTTTCCTTCACTGTTTTGAGAGCATATATCAGAAATATATAATTATTAATAAGTAATTATCGAGGTCCTTGTAAAAAATTGTTTAAGAAATTATTACAACAGTGCCTGGCATTTTGCTGCCAAACAGTAATGATTTTCAGGTTTAGGCTTCCACTGGAAGTCTTCAACCTTTCAGTGATTGTAATTTCACGGTAAAACTTTAAACTGAAGTTGTATGCAATGTCGAACCAACTCTGCGTTAACTCCTAACTGCGAAACGTCCAATGTATCTTTACCCAGAACCATACGAGGTCCTGAAAATATTGCGATAGGTTTTCTATGTTTTTTGGGTTCCCTACCTCCAAATGAAAAAACGGAACCTTTATAGGATCACTCGTGTCTGTATGTCTGTCTGTCCGTCACAGCCATTTTGCTCTGAATCTACTGGGCCGATTAAGTTGAAATTTGGTACGCATATGAATTTCTGTGACCCAAACACGGACGTGTATCGTAAATTAATGAATATTGAATATCATTTTTGGGGAACAAATTAAAAAAAAAAAAAAAATTGCAATCTCTACCGTGTGACATTTGAAACGAAAAAACTTGTTCTAAGGATTTCAGATACATTTTTTTTATAAATTTTAAATGAATACTTTTAAAACTATTTAAGAAATTATCATGAACATTATCCCCTCTTATCTTCGAAACTACAGAAAATAGCTCTTTACTTATAGATTACAGGAAAACCTATAAGAAGTCTAGAGTTCTTAAAATAACATGGTAAATCTCTCAGTATTGTGCGTAAAAAAATACATTTGCAGTTGGAATGTATGACATGTTTTTCATCTGCAATGTTAAGTTTGTTGAGTGAGGATAAATTCATCCCAACTACAGAACCCTTCATTGTGTAAGATCCGACACGCACTTGGCCGGTTTTTTAGGGTTCTGTAAGTCACAATGATGTTGTCTTTGTCCATTAAGACCCATTTTCTTAGAAACAGCTTGACGCGTTAAGTTTTTTTACCTTAAAACGCTGAGCAATTTCAGGAGATTTCAGTTACAGATTACAAGAAGTAAATGTACTCATAACTACTATAAAGCATTAAACTCGCTTACTTTGTGAAAAGTTTGAGTGCTTACTAGGTACTATTGTTATTAGAGCTTACTTTAAGATTAAAATCTAAAGATTAACGCTGAAATAACTTTGATATATTTAAACGAATTTTGTTATATTTTTAACAAAAGAAATATTGCCTACTTTGGAGACGGATCTTTTAACGATATTTTATTTAGTGATTTTTGCGATTAAGGCAGGAAAAATGTCATTAAATTTGTCAGAACGAATGATTTCTATAAGTAGTGAAAGAAAAATATACGAACGAACCTTACAGTAGTCGCATATGATGTTATTAACATCTGATAGTTCACCTTGGTAATAAGCAACTGTGCAGTGACAGAAGTTAACCTCAAAATTTAAAAAAGCTAAATACTGAAATAATTATTCATTACTAGTAGTCGCCCACTGGTTGCGATTCGACCCTCTCTACTTACAATCTTCTTTTTTTCTACAAGAAGCTATCTACAATTTCTATACGTACCTAAATGTTTGATAAAAACAAAAAGGAATCTTTTTTCCAATAAAAAAACGTTGATCACAAAAAATGCACCATCAACATCGTATTAAGGTGGAAGCACATTTTCCTATTACTTTTACTCAGCGCATGATTGATTAGCTCCCTTATCAGAGATCATTGTTTTTCATAAAACACTCTACTCCATAGGAAAAAAGGCTAATTTGTCACATGGAGCGCAAGCTTATCGTACCGTAATTGATTTCGAAAATATAAAAATCTTGATAAGAAATTAATTTGTGGTGGAAGTTAATAAATATTGTGACACTGATTTCTTTAAGACGGCTTGGGTAATTATGGTGGAGTATGTGGTGCTTTTACCTTTACAATTTGAATATAACTTAATGAGCTTTCATTTTAAATAAAAAACAGGCCGCCACCTCTCCAAACCTTCACATTGCAAAAGGGTTAGCGCTTGCATATAACAACTAAATGCAGAAGCCAAATTATTTATTTCAAATACGCACAAAAAAGGCACTTTTGAACGTCAAAATTCTAGTAGTCAAAAAAATTGAATTGATTCTAGTCGCCTCTTCCAAAAGGTATGGAGAAGAATGGGCAAAAAATCTACAGTTACTCTTTTAAAATAAAAATAAAAAGCTTTTATTGTTTCTCTTAAAATTGTTATACAACTCAGAATTGAGGCAGCCCCGGTAAGTTATAATTATACTTGTGATGGGGTTACCTCGCAACTTCCCCTGCGTTACCTACTAGCTACAAGGTTAATAATTAAAAATAATAATTAAAAAAAAAAATAACAGTAATAAAAGAACAAAAATAAAAAGTTTAGGTACATAGTAGGATGTTACAAAAATTGTTGAAGATGGTAGGTGTAGTGTTTATGTGTGTGTATATGTGGTATGTGGGTGTGAGTGGATGTGTGTGTGTTAATGATTGGATAAGTGGTACAATGTTTTACAAATTTTGTAAAAAAAAATAGGTCAAAAAAATATTAACATTGAAGCAATGACAGATAAATTAACTATGTGATAGATACACGATGCTCACATATTGATAAAAAAAAAATATGTCGGGGTCGGCTTCCAGACTAACCGGACGCAGCGGAATACCAGTATATTACATGGAGCGATCTGAACTCCACAACCCATTTACTAGGTAACACGATACCCGTTGGTAAGCCTGATTGTCAGACTTTCAAGCCTTCTGACGACCCGTAACAACTGTCAAAGATCTACAAATGACAGCGGAGACGGTTTAAAGTGGTTTCCGAGGCACGAAAGGGTCTTGGTATGTAAAGATAGTCACCCATCCACGGACCAACCCGGCAAGCGTAGCTTAACCTGATCGATCGACCCATACGGCTGTTATTACTCAGCCACAAGTCCAACTAAATGCAAATATTGTAATCAGGTTTTTGGTGGCTTAGTCTGAGATGACATCTGTAGAAGCTTTTTCTTTGCGTGTCGATTTGACTCAAATACCTGATCAGAATGTACCTTCCAGAATTTAAGCCAACCCAATGATAGAGCTGTCCAGGGCCTGCAGTCTCAACATAGATAGCGATCGCTATACGACTGAATTCGGTCGCAAAGTCCTAATGGTGTCCCTAGACAGTCAAAATCGTATCAAGTTTTTTTATTCCCATTAGGATTTCGAGACCGAATTCGGTCGTAAAGCGATTGCTAACTATGTCAAGACTGCAGCCCCTGGTGGCTACATTCTGTAAAAGTTAATATTAATCATACTTTGAATTTGTATGACATCGTAAATCGTAAAAAAACAGTCTCCACGAGTGTAAACTAAGTTCAAAAATTTAATTTGAAATGTACTGGAAATGTAAAGCCCAAACAAAATAGAATAAAATAGAATACTCTTTATTATATACACGATAAAAATTACAGATACAAATGTTGAAATTTTACATAGGGTGACACAATGGGCGGCCTTATCGCTAGAAGCGATCTTTTACAGACAAACTTTGGATGGATTAAAGGGGGAAAAAAGAGCCAATACTGCAGGTAATCAGTGGTGTACCAGTTACATGATCTACACAAATATATATTATACATTTATATATATAACATAAACATGAAACAAGATCAAGAACTATAAGTAATGGTGTTTAAGGAGAGAGGAAGTGTTTTTTTACCTGAATTTTGAAAGTGGACAAAGATTGAGCACGCCTTATCGCCACGGGCAAGGCATTCAGTAACCGTAGTGCTTGCACTGTAAATGACTTGTCATAAAAACTGGTGGAATCCATCGGCTATCGATATGAATTTTCATTTCAGAATGTCTGTCATGAAACATGAAACAATACAACACTAGCATAACCCTTAAAAAACTCCAAGGTAAAACAAAATACCCAAAAATTAAAAATACAAAGAAAATTCTTTCATTACCTAGGTTGTTATAGTCAGTCCCATCAGTTTACTTTTCATGACGTCACAAAGTTTGCATAGAATGACATCATGGCCGTCTGGGGTGGTTGTCTTTGCTTGCTCAGACATAATTGGCTGAATAAACAATGTTGGTTCAACTGAAGGCTGATGTTTGAAAAATAGTTAGTTAACTTTGTTAGGGTAAAAGTAAAGATTGTGATCTAACGTTACTTTTTATAATGAATTTTTCTTTAGCATTTAAATACACATATTAAAACAAAATGCGCTAGAACTGTGCAAACCGGTTCTTTATCTGAATAAACTACATGACTTGTATTTATTATACCATTACTGGGGAGTTTGATGCGCCACTTCTTCTTCCTAGCTAAAGCACTACGATGTGGTGAAGGGCGGGCGTTTTTGGGGGACTGTCTTATGTAATTTTGACGTTCGAAAAGTGCTGATTCTCAGCCTGCTTTAAATAAATGACTTTTGTTTTTGATTTTATTCTGTTGCACCCTGGCTAAAACCTATGATATATATAGTATTTTGTCAGTATGAATGGACAGTTTACGATTGACATAAATTCCAACCTAAGTATCTACCGCCATCATCATGATTAAGAGTTAAGGTAAAATCATGGTCTGATGGCATCAGGTCTTGATTTAACTCCTCTATCTATGAGATTCCATTGTCCCTAGTATTTTCCAAACTGACAAATGAAAACTCAAAAGAAAAAAACGCGGAAAAGTGTGAGTCGAAATCGCGCGGTGAGGGTTCCGTACAATGAACACGCTATCTACCATGTTTTTTTTATCCAAAGAACAAACTTAACATTGTATTTTAAAAACGTGTTCTACCATTCATTCCAACTGCAAAAAAATAAGTTTGTATGCGCAATATTGAGAACCATGTTTTTTAACACCATAGACTTTTATTTCAAAATTTTAGGCTCAGTAGTTTTGGAGATATAAGATGTGAATGGTTAATTTTCATCTATTATCTTAAATATCTTTAAAAATGTTTAATTTAAAAAAATAAAAAGTAAATATTTGAGACCCTCACAACAAGCCGTTTCATTTGATATGTCACACGGTACAGTTTGCAATTTTTATTTTTTTATTTTTCTGATTTGCCCCCAAAAGTGACCCTCATATTCAAAATTTATTTTTTATACGTTACACATTCGTCTTTGGTTCATATAAATTCATATGTGTACCAAATTTCAACTTAATCGGTCCAGTAGATTCGGAGCAAATCGGCTGTGGCAGAAGGACAGACAGACACACGAGTGATCCCATAAGGGTTCTGTTTTTTCCTTTTGAGGTACGGAACCCTAACAAAGTAAAGAACAACAATATTGTGACTAAACAAAACCAAAAGGTTTTTAGCTTGCTTTTATCAGATAAATTATATACGTCGTTAGGACGAAGCAACCTTCAACTCGGTGCACGCCAAATTAGATTTTAATTCGTTTCTTATAAAGGTTTATTTGCTTAGGCTTTATTTTAATGTGGTGACGGAAAATGTTGACTAAGAAAAAGTAAGCCTGCAAGGAAAGAAAATTAAATGGATTCAAGCGGAAAAAAACCAGCCAAGTGCGTGTCGGACTTCGCACAACGAAGCATTCCGTAGTTGGGATAACTTGGGATGAATTTATTCCAAAAATAAATGCACAATGTAGTTGAAAAACATGTTCTCCCATACATCGATATACGTCACGATCAATTCTCCAACTGCAAATTTAAGTTGGTCGATTATTACTCGTTAACCTGTAACGCTTTTAGCTGTGATAGTTTTCCTTTTAATTTCATTATATGCAGTACTGTCATGAATCATCCCTACATTAAGTGCAGGGGAGGTACCCTTAAAAAAAATTGTTTCATCATTTTATTTTAGCACTTTGTCGACATGATTAATATGTATACCTATGCCAAATTACAGCTTTCTAGTACTCTTTGAGCTACAGCGGGGACAGACAGACAGACAGACATGGCGAAACTATAAGGGTTCCTTCTTTACTACGGAACCCTAAAAAGCGGCTGCTTAAGAGTTCTGATTTGAATAATATAATTATGTATAACAAGAATGTGTTTTTAAAGCACTAGTTTTGTAATTTAAATTCACCGAAGGTGTGAATGTTGTGCTAGAAAGTTGCCTCGATTTTTCCAAGATTTCTTTAATTGCTCCGAGTGTAACCAAGAAAGATACCTGTAACTTGTATGTTTAAAAAAAGGGTGATTTAATAAATCTTTTTTAAATACCTACTAACAAAAATTTATAATTAACTTTTTTGGCAATACAAAAGTGGTTTACTTCTAAATGGTGGTAATGAAAAATAAATGCTTTGAGTTTGAGTTAAGCTTTTTAGGAAAGTGGATTTTATTCGTGGCAAAGATAAGTGCGGAAAAAAAATATCAGAACCTCAGCATTCCTAATTCTGGGTATTCTGCAGGCTTAATTTCTTCCAAAACACAAATAACATGAACTTTATTCTAAAATCCATTAATAAAAGCTTGATGCCATTAGCTTGCCAGAAATTCGAACCGAACTAAATTCCCTAATCTCAGACAAAACTTTACGTTCCTAGCTCTCGATAAATCCGTGCCTGGATTTTTGCCCAGCCCAGTAATTCCTTTGAACGAGCCACACTTTTGCCTCAACTAATGAACTTGGCTAGAAAATGTTACTTACAGTGTTCTTGGAAATGGCTCACGAATTTAATTATAGAAAAAATACGGCAAAAACCTTGTTATAATTTATTATTCTTGTAAGTTTTTTTTGATGTTGTCAAAATTGAGTTTGGAGAATAAAAAGTTTTAGTGAAGTAGAAGTTTGAAATACAACTCTTGCTATGGGGTTTTGATGGAAATTGACAAAGGTGTTAATGAACGGAAAAAGAATAATAATTTGACCGTTGGAACTCGTAATAGTAGCCAAAGAACTGAATGTCATAATAATAGATTAGCACAATAGTTAACGTAGTATTTTTACACGACTGCCCAATAAGGGAGTGTTATGTTTTCAGGGTTCGTGTATGTGAGTTTCTTTATTCCACCAACACTTCTAAACGGCTTAACCGATATCAATGTATGTGGTCTCGTTAGAAGCGTTGCATTACCCCGGGTAACATAGTTTGGTGAAAATTTAAACAATATAATGTGGGAGCCATGGTTCATGAAAAAAAAACGATATTTTTCATAAACATTTTACTACGTATACTATCATCGTCTAGAGCTTGCTTAGTACATAACAAAAATATGTAACAGTAGTATTCAGTATGCATTCGTTCACTAATAACATAAAAAAAATAAATTAAATAAATATAACGGTAGGTACCTACTATTAAAAATCCCATAGAAGAACTTTTAACAAAAAATCTTTTTTACCACTAAGAGGTATAAAATAAAATATAAATAATTTAAAAAAAATAAAAAAAACTCGCCTGCCAATACCAAAAAATATTTTATCTAGCAAAGTGATGAAGCAGGTTGACGTTAAAATACATTAACATTATTAAAAAACCTTTGATTATAAAAAAAAGCTACTCTTTTAAATCAGCACACAAAACTACCAACCTGTCATAAACGAATAAATTTTTTCCCTAAGCGAAAAATCCAGCGACTTTTATACTTAATAGCGGCTTTTATGGGAGCTATAGAAGCGATTTCTCATCAATAAACTAACGTCACGGTGTTAAATTAGCATCGGATCGATATTCTCTTCCGGGCCGTGTACGGCCGTAGCAGGCACGATGCGGCCCGATGTTTACTTTGAATAAATATATTGTAGGTTATGTATTGTGGTGAGTTTTGATTGTGGGTGTAACGTTGTCTATGTGTATAAATACTATGTATCTATTTGGCAACGCTAAGATCAACGAAATTTCTGTGTGTGTGTGTGATTTCGTGAATAGGGACGGAAGTGACAAATTAAGCATGGAATTAGTAAGTACTATATAGATTGTAAGTTGTGGGGCTCGTGGCTAAGTAATAACAGCCGCACGGGTCGATCGGTCAGGTAAAGCTACGCTTGCCGCAGTTGGTCTGTGGATGGGTGACCATCTTTACATACCAAGACCCCTCCGTGCCTCAGAAAGCACGTTAAGCCGTTGGTCCCAGCTGTCATTTGTAGATCTTTGACAGTCGTTACGGATCGTCAGAAGCTCGAAACCACAACCAACACACAACCAGTCTTACCAAGGCATATCGTGTTGCCCAGTAGCTGGATTGTGGAGGTCAGATAGGCAGTCGCTCCATGTAAAATACGGGTATTCAGTTGTATCCGGTAAGACTCGAAGCCGACCCCAACATAGTGGGGAAAAGGCTAGGCAGATGATGATAAAGATTGTAAGTTGGGGGAGTCGAATTTGAAGTGGACGACCACTAGTAATGAATAATTATTCGAAATATTTCAGTATTTTGGCTTTTTTAAATTTTGAGGTTAATTTCTGTCGCTGCTCAGTTGCTTATTATCAAGGTGAGACGTCAGATGTTACACATCATATACGACCACTGTAAGGCTCGCTCGGTTTTTTTTTCAGTGGAATCGTGTGCCTCTGTTCTTTGTAAATCAAATTCTCAGTGCCTTTAAAACACGTTGGTATCTTGGTACTTAGATATTCGTTATGAGTATTCAGAAGAACAAAGAAAAAAATAGATCATGAAACTTATAGATATATATAGAGCGGATACTATGTTTTTATTTCCTTTTTCTACCAATTTGTTCACCGTAAAAGAAATTACCTAAACTATCGGCACCTTGGAGCCTTCTCCGTGCCGCCAGTGTCGCTTGCTCGTGCGACCGCGAGCAGTAGTGTACGAGCGAGATAAAGAATGAGGTGGCGCTGAGGTATTATGGACTCTGAACGGTTATAGATTGTTACTATTTTTATCTACAAAACAACTGAATCAAAAGAAAACCCTTTTAAATAACTCAAATTCACATTTACCTTTCGTATTCCGAGAGAAAGCAAGATGGATGTCCTGATATAAAGTTACATGAAAAATTAACGTTTCAAAAACATTAATCAAGCGTTATGATGGGTACTAAGAATACATCGATAATTTACATGCTACCGGTACTGAGCTGAAGTTTTTTTTTTTGTCCTATAGCCAAAGTACCCCGCGGTGTAGGCCGAAATCGTTTCGAATCGGAATAACCGCTGTAATCGATGCTTCAACAATCGATTTAATTAGAATTATCGGTACTTTTTTGAGTACAGTTACGGTCAATGGTATTGTGAAGTTTTTTTTCTTATGTTTTCCAACGAATTTGCTTTTGCGGGATTATCTTAAAATTTTGATCTAACATCAAATACTCTGCAGAAAAAAAAATCTAGGTGTGGCTGTGTCGTGGACACGCCCGTGTGTGTTACGTGAATACGTGTACGGATAATGTTTTCTTTGTAACGATTTCTTTGATGCTTTAGCTGACGAGAGGAGTAATTAACTTTTGGATGTAGATGATAGATATGTAGCTGCAACCCCAAACTGTATCCCCAATTATGTTATCATCAGTATTCTGAATTACCTCCCACTATGAAACCAAATTTAAAGTCGTATTCTCGTCAAAAATCACAGTGTTGATTCCCTTAAACATTAAATGCATTGAGTCAATGTTTTTCTTCCACCAAAATATAAATACTTGGTACCTATTTACTTATTATGTAATGTATGCATACTTGTATAATTTTAGGAAATGGAACCAAACTGTCTTGGCACCTTCTAAACCTACAGTCATAACGTGTCAAGCTTAAATACACCTAATATAATAATATGAAACATGTGAACTGTGTGAAGGCATTTCCACGAAAATTATGTAAACCATTTCCTAGCGATTCTTACAGCTTGCATGTGTAGTGTTTATTTAGCAAATAATTATATTTATTATTTTATAAGTTGAATATGGTGCGCTGTTGATGATAATGTAGTTTTTCTTTTAATTATACGTACGGTATGGTGTATTTCTTTTAATTTACAATAAATAAATAAATGAATGAATGTTTACTAGGTCATGATGGCCAAGTGGTGAAGGCCTCGCCTCTTATGCATGAGGTTGTGGCTTCAAATCTGGGCAAGTAATAATGTAACTTTTTAATTCATAAGTACTGTCTGAGTTTACTGACATCGGTGAAGAAAAACATCGTGTGGAAATCTTATTTTTTTTTTGGATGAGAAATTATTAAATAACCGCGGAGCGGGAGGGTGTGTCAGACTCTTACTGACTAAAACCCACCCGTGTTCCTTCCGTTGCTTGTGTTGCCAGGGGCCTCGGTAACCCTTTTAGACATTCCCGCGACCCCGGCAGATCGTGTGGAAACCTGGACTTTTAGTGAAGATATAAGTCTGAAATACTTGAATACCTTCTCTATTATTATTTACTAGGTTATACTACGCAGAAAAGGACTGTAGCTTGGAACAATTTTGACAGCTTCGAGTTTCCCATTGCAAAAGCATACTCCCATATATTTTTATCACCTATTTTTTTTAACGCAACCAGCTCATTTCTGGATATTTTAAAGAGAATATACTAACGTCTAATGACTTTACTTCGTCGTTAGAGCTTAAGATGCTGACAACACCTAAACCGCGGTCACTGTCTGATTGCATAGAAAAGAAAGAAAAGCGCGATGACACAACGCTTGTAATTAATTGCAAAATATGAAGCAATTATCTATTTACTCAGAATTGAGTTGAGTAATCGAAAATAAAAAACAACCAAGTTCTGCATTCAAATCAGATGTTCTTTTTTTTAATTAAATGTGTAACGTATGTTGATATTTAATACATATATTTTGGATTAGAACTCAAGGTAAGAGGTTAGTTTAACGTTAGTTTGTATCGAGATTTTTTTGTTCAAAACGTGTTTTGGTAACAACCAAGTTCTAGAAAATATGTTCAAAATTAACATATATTTTTTCCGCTACCACATACTATACAGATTTGGCAATTTTCTTTCTTAAGAGAAGCCAATTTTGGTCAATTGGGTCTTGTCAGCGCCTTAACAAATGTAACTAAATTCTGTGTCTGTCAATTTCAAGTGATTGACAGTAATACAATGATATTTTACCTTATTTAGCACTCAAGACAATTTTATGATTCCTCGTGCGATTAATTAGTAAATAGTTTTTTTTGTGGATTTTATGTATTTTGTTTTCTCTTCTACTCTTACACACGGTGTCTACATATCTTTGTCTACTGTCCTATCGCAGGTATGCTGGAAGAGATTTCTTTAGAAATAAGCATCACCTTTGTACGTATTTTTCTGTTCCTTTCCTCTTGTCTATTTATATGTGTGTACATAAACTGTCAAATAAATAAATAAAATAATTCACAAGCAATATCAATAAAATTATACACATTATTTCTACTGTCGCTCTAAAATAAAAAAAAACATAACTTTTAACCCATAAAACCTCTGCCACCGCCAGTACAACCTCGAAACATACTATACGCGTCGTCGATCCCTTAAACATACGACAGTTTACAATAAAACAGACCCACCAACCCCCTACTGATTTTTATATCTCATCGGTACTGAATAAAATTATATGCAGTATTCATAATTTACTCGCTGATATATGCATATGTTGGTAGCGGGAAGGCTTTTTGTTAAGATTTACGAGTCCAATTAACAAGTGGTATTGTATTGGTTTTTATCTTTGATTTTAAAGTGGGTTGGTGTGTTTGGCCTGTAGTGTAGAGCGATAGAACATTGAGGTCTGCTGAAATGTGGCAGATTTGAATTCATGATGAAAAAGATATCATTGTGTGAGAGAAATATGGGGCTATACAGGACGAATAGCACTATCCCTTTTTCACAACATAATGATGGTTGGATCCTTCAAAATTGTTCTAGAGACTTTGATACCTGAGAGACTTTGTTCCACGACGATACTCGGGTATAAATGACGTAAAAGTAAATTTGAATTGAGAATAGTACGAAATCTGTCAGTTTTCAATTAAGATTCAAAACAACATTATACAAGCATACGTTTTATTTTATTTATTATTTTATTTTAGTATAGGTACTCCAACGACTTATTCATTAATACCATATTACATAAAATAACTTATACATATATCTGTTAGTATGGTGAATTTGTTACTTAAAAAAGTACACAGCTTAGAGTGTGTATACGTAAGTGCACGTGTTTAAAGAACACCCTGTAGACAAAAAAAAACACAGACAAGCTACAAAAGAAAACAATACTAAGCAAATATTCTGTAATATTTTACTTAGTTCTTATAATAAACAAATTGACTGATAATGATCATCGATGTGACTTTTCAAAAAATCGAGTGTAAAGAAATCTGATTTGAAAACTTTTCCAAGCTCATGTAATTTTTTTACTTGCTCATATTCCCACGAAATTTTATGAAAGAGAAGCACCAATTAAATAGATAACTTTAATGTATAGAATATGCAAAACCAACTCTAAAAATACAGAAACAAGATATTAAATTCAAACTTAACCTCCTATTAAAATTACGGCAGAAGTCGACCTGTACTAGATTACTCGAAAGTACATCTAAACAACATCGATTACATCAAAATCGAATGCGGTATCGATTCCAGAGAATCGAGAACACGGTGAGACGGCACATATATTAATACGTTGTAGTCTGCAATAAAATTGGCTGACAGCGTTAAATAAGTGCCGGGAAAGGCATTTATAAGTAATCGATACATCGGTATGCAACCGATTCTAAGATTCGATTTATTAAATTTTGCGTCAGGTGTTGGGTTTAAAATGAGAATAGATTCGTTGTTTGTGGATTTATAAAGGCGAAGGCTTTTGTTTTTCATTGTTCTGGCGCCATTGTTACTAGACTAGTGAAGTTATTAAAAAAAACGATCCTTACAGTAGTCGCTTATGATGTTTAAAATCTGACATCTCACCTTGGTAATAAGCAACAGAGCAGCGACAGACATTGGTGCCGATTCCCTTGTTCACAAACTAAACTAAATTTAAGTTCAGTGCATCTTTTTCTTTCTATTTCATTAAGAAAAGGACAGAAGATAAATTTTAGTTTAGTCCTGTCAAATTAATCAGCGTTTGACGTAAATTGACGTAATTTTAGTAGGCAAGTTTTTAATCACGTCTAAACTTGTATGGAGTAGTGACAGGCGCTGATTAATTTGACAGGACTAAACTAAAATTTATCTTCCGTCCTTTTCTTAGTGAAATAGAAAGAAAAGATGCACTTATTTTAAATTTAGTTTAGTTTGTGAACAAGGGAATCGGCGCCATTAACTTCTAAATTTAAAACAACCTGAATACTGAAATATTTTATTCGAATATTAAATTTAATATTCATTACCAGTCCCCCACTGGTCGAAATTCGACCCCCTCTACTTACAATCTATAAGTACTACTATAGTATCTGTGAGGTAGTAGTTTTTAGTACTTACTAATTCCATGAGTACACTAATTCCATGTTATTATAAAGTAGGAACTTACTAATTCCATGCTATTAAAAAATACTTACTTATTCCATGCTCAAGCTGTCACTTCCTGTTACACACTTCCGTCCCTTTTCACGAAATCACTCCCTCAGAAAGTAAGAGGCTTTTTATTTTTTTGTTGGGAAATCATCAAATAACTTTTCCCGCCCTGGGCGGAGCGGGAGGGTGTGTCAGACTCTTACTGACTAAAACCCACCCGTATTCCTTCCGTTGCCTGTGTTGCCAGGGGCCTGCCTATGTTGCTAGGGGCCTGCCTGTGTTGCCAGGGGCCTAAAGTAAGAGGCTTCATGTTACACATCAAAAATCCTTGTATGTGCATAGTAACTTTGACGCAACTGTTTAATCAGTACAACTGACTTATCAGTACAACTGACTAATCAACGAAACTGTCGAGATAAATATACCGATGAGTGAGGGAAACTGATCCGGGCTACACAGACTAAAAACATGGCTGTCAAAGTTTTGAAACCGAACGTTTTTTAATTTACCAAAAAAAATTAAACAAATCTTATGAAACCGTCTTCTCTCTTGCTGACATTCAGTTTGATATCAAGACCGCTTTTATGTGGTAGCAAGAGTAGGTACTTATATTTTACTCCGGTGAGGATTTACTTTCAGGATACCCCATGTCAAAAATAGCAGGTCTCCCGAAGTTTACTCCAAAAACCACAACGGGAGAGCTCTTCGGGCCTTCATCTCACCTGATTGTAAGTGATGATCAGGTGGAAACGAGCTTGATCTGGAATCCTCAACCACAGAGGAACTGGCTATCTTAGCTGCTAACAATATTGTTATGGCGACAGACTTAGATAAGGTGGTGGTAGCTAGCCACGTGGACTTAGAACAAGCCCTACCACCAACCAAACCCGGGACCTCTGGGTCTGAGAAGGGTGGTCTTACCACTAGAACACAGAGGCGGTTAAAATATAATAAGCCCCTATATGATTTTTTACGAAATCTTTGTATTCCACGACACGATTCACGATTTGTCTTGGTGTGGACCAAGCTTTACATAACAAAAGGTAACGAAAGGCAATAAAACTTCGCACAATTTTCTGAAATTTGAACTACTTATTACGAAACCAATCTCTATAACTAATTATATAAGCCAACCCTAATTTGGACTACTATAAGTGTGCATATGTTTTGGGAAACGACGGACAATTCCCACTAATCTTTGGACACATTTTACTTGATTAAGATGATTAATTAAATAACTATCATAAAATTATTTATTTATTGATTTTGATACTAATTATACCTATTATAATTATTTATTTATTTATTGATTTGATGACTAATTATAATATAATTATTTATTATTATTTACTTTGTGCCCTTTGGCGTCGAGACTTTCGATCCGTGGGGTCCCAGTGCGCATAAGTTATTTGCGGAATGTCTAGTTGATGTAACTAAATACAAATATTTTTTATTTGTTGAACATAGGTAGGTTAGGTACAGATGTTGTAATTGTTAAAGAACGCTATGTCTAGCCGTCATCGGCGTACAAATATTATTTTGGTACAAACATGCTGATTATAATAAATTATCAAACAATTATCACACAATGATCACACATTATTAAATAATTCTAATACAAATTGTCGTTCGAATAAAAACATTCCAATAAAATATAATAATAATAAATTCTAGTATAAAATGTCAAATCAATAAATAATAAAATATAATAAAAAAAAAAAACAAAAAAACAAATAGGTAGTTATAATGTGTCAGTTAGGTATTCGTTCACCGTATAATATGTTTTCTCGTATAGCTGGTGACCGAAACGCTGGCGGCTTTCTCGCGCAACGCATCAGCATTGCAATTCAGCGAGGAAATGCCGCCAGCATCCTCAGTACAAAGCCCCGAGGGCCTTCTTTAGGTTTAACTTAGTTTTAATTTAATTTAGTTAATGTTAATAGGTAATCATCTTATAATTTGGTTATGTAAATAAACGATTATCAATTATTTATTAATTAATAATTATTATATAAATATTTATTGATTTGATCTAATAAATACATACTTAGTATGTATTTATTTTTAGTTCATCATAATATTCGAACTATTCTTTTGCAACGGCCGATGACCAAAATCGTACACAATAATGTAGTTAAACGTTTTTTTGTGAATAAAATCTGTGTTTTGTAATCATGCAAAACTGTAATTTTAAACAATTATTTACTAGGTAAATAAGTATCCTTTACTAGGTACCTAAGTATCCTTTTTTCCTACATAAAAACTGCAACAAAAATAACCTCCATGCTGTGACACACGTTGATCATTTCCTGCTCAAAAAACAAACTAATTCACCAACTAACCTTGGAAGTAACTCTTGGTCCGAAGGTAGCTGACAGACAGCCGCAGGATGGACAGCCTGTCCAGCTTGCTGAGGATGTTCTGTTCGAAGGGCAGTAGGGACGCCAGGGTGTCCAGCTCAGCGTTGAGCCGCTCCCTGTGCCGCTTGCTCGGGTTGCTTTTGGTGACGCCGTCTTTTGATGGGGGTTTGATGCTGAAAAGGAAATAGCAAAAATTAGTTTGTGCACATAATATTATGTCAGGAAGGTTGAATGTTAGTCTTATTTATCGAATGATTAGTTCAGTATAATGTACGTTATATTAAAATACCATAACCCCTAGACCAACTAGGGGTTATGGTATTTTACACACATTACCGCCATTTCCAATAAAATAATGTTTTTATTTTTCGATATATTCATACTGAAAGCTGTAGTTAGTTTTTCATTTATTATTTCTTTATAATAAGCTCACCACCAGCAGAGTCACCTACACTTCAAATTAAAAAAAAACAGCATATATTGTCCTTTCAGTAACCATACAAATACCATGTAAATACCATGGTGTAAATACCAATACCAGGTGTGCAAATACCATGTTAAGGATATACATGAATAAACAAAATATAGCTTTTTGCAAAAAATATGCTATTTCGTAGGCTTTAAACAAGGCAAAAATGTTATGACCATATTTATTTATATTTTTTTTAGTTTTACTGTAATTTTTCCGAAATACCCGGCTATACGGCGAAACTGTAATCAGCGGTACCTCGGTGAAGAGTAGAGTTGACCTACTTAACTATAACCTACCAGCAGCGACAAGCTGGGGTTGCTAACCCATGTAAGTAATTGAAAATAAAAAGTTACCTATGTCCAGTTAATGTGATAGGCTTGTCCATATCATAATGTTCTACGTAATACTACAAGTATCATTTTATTACAGTTGGTACTAGCTTTTATTCCTTTGGGTATTTGAGGCCGAAGGTAACGTATAGGTTCATGAGTAAAGTTTTAAGCTTCGTTTGACTGCCTCATTGGTGTGATGCTCGCAAGCACTACTGCTGACGCAGAGTCTCCGGCCCCAGCTTGTGGAGGACGTGGTGAGCGCTCTGTTCCCTTCCCGAGGGGAACACACCTCCCCGCCTATGGCTCCACCTACTGCGGTGCCCGATGCGGACCACACCGCCAGCGACGACGACGACGACGATGCTCCGGAGGTGACCGAGGTAGAAATGAGAGCGGCGGTACGCAGGCTTAATGCCAAAAATACCGCCCCAGGACCCGACGGCTTACCTGGGAAGGCCTGGGTCCTGGCCTTGGAGGCTCTCGGGCCTCGACTTAGGGGGCTCCTAAGCGCATGCATGGAGAGGGGCCAGTTCCCGCTTCGCTGGAAGACGGGGAAACTGGTCCTCATAAAGAAGGCAGGGCGCCCTGCGGACTCTCCGTCCGCTTATCGGCCCATCGTGCTGCTCGACGAGATGGGCAAGCTCTTTGAAAGAGTCATTGCAGACCGCCTCGTCGGCCAGCTGGTGCAGGTGGGGCCGGATTTGGCGGAGAGCCAGTTTGGTTTCCGCAGAGGGTGCTCTACGGTGGACGCCATCATGCGTGTGCGAGCCCTGACGACGGGGAATGCTGTTGCCCAGGGTGGGGTCGTCTTGGCGGTGTCTCTAGACATCGCCAATGCCTTCAATACCCTGCCCTGGAGTTGCATCAGGGAGGCACTCTGGTATCACCGGATGCCGACCTACCTCTGTCGTGTGGTCGAGGCCTATTTGACGGACAGGGCCGTCATCTACCCCGGTCACCAGGGAGTGTGGAACCGGCAAGAGATGTCGTGCGGTGTCCCACAGGGATCGGTCCTGGGGCCGCATCTGTGGGACATCGGATACGACTGGGTGCTGCGCGCCGACCTCCCTAGCGGCGTCAGCGTAGTGTGCTACGCTGACGACACGTTGGTCCTGGCGCAGGGGAGGTCGCACCAGGCGGCGGCCGAATTAGCGGCACGCGGGGTTGCGACAATCGTTGAAAGGATCCGGCAATTGGGACTCGAGGTGGCCCTGCACAAGTCCGAGGCCATGTGTTTTCATGGTCCTCGGAACGCGCCACCGCTGGGGTCCCAAATAACGGTAGGAGGGGTTTCTATCGGCGTCGAGTCGACGATGAAGTACCTGGGACTCGTCCTCGACAGCTGGTGGAACTTCGTGGAGCATTTCCGACGTTTGGCTCCCAAACTGGAGCGGGCGGGCGCTGCATTGAAGCGGCTCCTGCCCAATCTAGGGGGTCCAAACGCCTCCTGCCGGAGGCTCTACGCGGGGGTCGTGCGGTCCATGGCCTTCTACGGGGCTCCTGTATGGGCGCGCTCTCTGGCGCTGCGGCCAGCCCGCCGGTTGAGCGCGGCCCAAAGGGTCATGGCCATCCGGATGGTCCGAGGATACCGCACGGTCTCCTGTGAGGCAGCGAGCCTCCTTGCCGGATTGCCGCCATGGGATCTGGAGGCAAAAGTCCTCGCGCACGTATGGGAGTGGCGCGAGGAGGCGAAACGCCGGGGCATAAGTCCGCTGCCGCGAGAAATCGCGGCACAGCGGACGGAGCTCCGGCGGGATCTCATGGCGTCATGGAAAGTACGGTTGTCGCAACCCAGTGCTGGGCACGCCACGATTGCGGCGATAAGTCCCCTCTTTGAGGAGTGGCTGGAGAGGCGCCACGGCGTCCTCACCTTCCGCCTGACGCAGGTCCTCACCTGACACGGCAGCTTCGGGAGGTTCCTGTGTCAATAAGGCGGGAGGAAACGTCCGGGTGTCACCACTGTGTGGATCGCCCGGAGGACACGGTGGAGCATACAGTGGAGGTCTGCCCGGCTTGGGCAGAGCACCGCCGTGTCCTCGTGGAGGCGATCGGCGGCAGAGACCTCTCGCGTCCGGCCCTGGTTCAAGCCATGGTATGGAGCGAGAGGGCATGGGCAGCCGTCACCTCCTTCTGCGAAGCAGTAATGCTCGCGAAGGAGGAGGCGGGACGGTTGAGGGAAAGGCACGTTTCGCGCCCTCTCGCCTCTAGCCGCCACAGGAGACGCCCTGGGCGTCGGGAATCTCGGGCGGGTTTCCAGCCACCGTAGGCGCGGGCTTGCGGACGGTGAGCAATGGGTAGCTCACCGTCCGGTAAGGACCAGGCCCGGGTCAACGGCGCGTCGTATTCCACGCACGCCTCAAAGAGATGTCGTCAGCACAAAAGTAGGGGTCCACTAGGGCCGATGCCTGCCGGGGTCGCGGGAAGGTGCAAATAAAGATATGAATATGAATATGAATATGAATATGAATAAGGTACTTATGGGTCACCGAGGCCCCCGCAACACAGGCAACAGGAAGGAATACGGCTGGGTTTTAGTCAGTAAGAGTCTGACACACCCTCCCGCTCCGCCCAGAGCGGGAGAAGTTATTTGATGATTTCCCACCCTCAAAAAAAAAAAAGCACTACTGCTGAGCATGAGGTTCTCGAATCAATTCCCATGTTGGGTAAAGTGTTTTTCTATCTGGAATTTCTCAGTAGAAGCCCGGAGTCTGGATTTGTGCCCGGTTGGTGGCAATAGGCTCGCCCCCTGTTACATGGGACTTAAACTTAACTGGCTAAATGTGGGTGTACTATAAGTAGGTACATCTCTGGCCCGCCCTTCAGGGAATAAAGACGTGATGTAAAATATATTTCGGTTAAAACAATTCTTCTTGTTGGAACAATGAGTGGAAATAGTTGATACGCTTTCTCTGGAAGTGCATAAATAAAATAATGATTTGCTTCTTCAAAAAGGTCAGGTGCGTAGTACTCGCACCGGCACATATGACCTGCAGGCGAAGCATGACACTCTCTATTTCTTCGAAGAATAGACACGGCTCTTTCCATACAAAGTGACATTTCGTTTCTCCTTTTTTGACATGTATGAACGTAAACTATGCAAAATGAGTATGTAAGGAGCGTAGCAGGTGGCGCGCTATAGTTTCTGCCTCTCATGCCTTCTTTTCATGGGGTCCATGGGACGAAGGCTTGAGTTTATGTATATTATATGTATGATTTGCTTATGTGGGAATAAAACGCGTACTTAGCCACTGTGCCTTTTATTATTGATCTATGATTTAAGTAAATTACTTCTTATTGATTAGAGCCCACTCCCTCTCGGTGAGAGGTGGCCTGTGTCTCAGCAGTGGGAACATTATAGGCTGATTATGCACGTTATGCACTTCTTATTGGACGGTATGTAGTTATTTATCTACTTGTAAAAAATCTTTCTTTTAGCTCTTTGGATATATTTAATTTTCACATTGAACTGTGTATTTCTTTGAAAGCAACGTCTATATTATTTAGAAACAAACTAGCTAAATAAATATAGCAAACAAACCCCTAGTTTTTAAAAGCCTTTACATAATTATGTTGTTGACTAATTTGTTTGGCTCGTGTTATTTCTGCCATCCCTTGAACAGCTTACATTTGATTTAATAGCATTCATCATCTGCCTGCCTTTTCCAAACTACGTTGGGGTCGGCGTCCAGCCTAACCGGAAGCAACTGAATACCAGTATTTTTCATGGAGCGACTGCCTATCTGACCTCCACAACCCATTTACTGGGTAACACGATACCCCTTGATAAGACTGATTGTCAGACTTTCGGGCTTCTGACGACCCGTAACAACTGTCAAAGATCTACAAATGATGCAATGATGTATAAAGGTGAACGGCAGATTTCGTACAGCTTACTTTTTTTGTTGTTTTGTTATAGAATTTGTACCACATATTAAGGCAACTAAGCCATTTATTTTCATGTAAGTGTACTATTTTTAGAAGTTCGGATTAATTAATAATATTTAAAAAAAGATTTTAATAACTACACGTAATTTAGTCGTAAACTAAACGCAGTTATGTTGGTATTTAAGCTATGCTCGCCATGAGGGTATTACTCGACCTGCCCCCTTCTTAGATGAAGTAATTTACGAATTAATTAATTGTAAATAAAATAAATGTAGGTACTTAAAAAAACCCCATCAGGACTTCATCATTATCAAACTGTTGCAGTCAGCTGCTGGACATAGGTATCTCCTAATGCATGCTGAGTAGGTACGATCCTCATCTCAATTTACCTACTTGATAGTAAGTAATACACTACAAAAATAGCGACAAGCGATCAAGAACATATACTATGTTACCGAAACAATTTTTATGTGCCTATAAGTAACAATCTACATTGATACACTAGTACTTAACCTTAAAAAAATAAAACTGGTTACAACTTTTAAGTCCCAAGTTCTAAAAATCCAAGAATTTAAAAAGGGCTTGTCTATCGTATTAACTCCCAATTAAAACAAAAAATATCCCAAAACACGAAATTTTATTAGCTGTACGAAAGTCCCATACAAGCCTGCCGTTCGCCTTTGATTTTCAAGCATTATTAACTAAAAAAATCTATATCATTTAGTTGCGTAAATAAGGTACAGCAGGAAATATAATTGCATAGATCTCTTGCTTTGAATACTGAATTATTATGTTAAGAAATTAACTAATTCAAATCATCATTGGCTCGTGGCTGAATAATAACAGCCACACGAGTCGATCGAAGGATAATTTACGCTTGTCGCGGTCGGTTCGTAGATGGGTGACCTTTCATTACGTATCGAGACCCCTCCGTGCCTCGAAAAACACTTCAAGGCATTGATTCCGGTCGTTATTCGTAGATCTTTGACAGTTGTTCGGGTAGTCAGAAGCTTAAAAGTTTGACAGCCAAGGGGTATCGTGTTACCCAGTAACAGGGTTGTTGATTTCAGATCGGCAGTCGATACTTGTAAAATACCAGTGCAACTAAGTAGACTGGAAGCCGACCCCAACCACGCATTTGGGAAAAGGCTAGGAAGATCGATTGATTAGGCTGTTAGAAAAAATACACGGTTATTGAAAAAAATATAAGCCCAAAATCTAAGCTCAAAACAGTCCCATAAAACGCACAGCCACCCTACATTCGCTCATAAAACCATTTTATTTCGGATCATTCATTTCTAAGAGGCTATTTAAAATGACACATCACATTACCCAACGGTGTAACGGTAGCATTTGGCCTGGCTGGCTAACGAGGCTCGGGTCACGCAAACCAACTTGTTAGCATAACTTATGCCGACGGATAGAGGGTGAGCTTAGTGCATTATTGTGCTTAGTTTTTTAACAAAATTGCGCTTAGTTTTTTAGTTTAGTTTAGCTTTAGTGGCGGCTTTTTGATGTTACGCGAGTTTTGTGATGTTGTGTGGTTTTTGTGGAACAAAGGAATGGTGGAAAAAGTTTGTTGTGTAATTATAATAGTTGTGCTAGACCAATTTATTTTAATAAGGTTTAAAAAAAATCGCACGTTGTTCAATTAATCTATTGTAGGCAAGGATGCAAAGTATTCTCTGAATTTTTTGAGGGAGGCCTGCAAAGATGACAGCTACGAAGTTTAGCATCATCTAAATATAAGAGAGCAGTGGTGGCCCAGTGGTAACGGCCGCGACTTACGAGTTGTAGGTCGTTGGTTCGAACCCAGACAGGTACTTTAAATCAACTGAGCCTATAACAGTCCACTGCTGGACATAGGCCTGTCCCAGGCTGCGCCACAACACCCTGTCGTCCGCCTTACGCATCCAATCTGTCCCAGCCACCTTTTTAAGGTAGTCGGTCCATCTAGCTGGGGGGTGTTTTACGTTGTGTAAATTATTTCAACACCACTGCTCTCAAAACTGTGAAGGAAAACATCGTGAGGAAACCGGCATGTCCTAGAACCAAAAAATCGAAGATATGTGACGTCTACCAATCCGCACTGGGCCCGCGTGGTGGATTACGGCCCACTCCCTCTCAAAGAGAGGAGGCCTGTGTCCCAGCAGTGGGAACATTATAGGCTATGTTATGCTATATAAATGTAAGTTTCAATTACAGAGCACAGCGCGTAGGTACCAAGAAAATTCGTGGCGTCGAAAGTGCGTAGAGCGTACAATTTATGTCATGGATCGCCTTCAAAGCCGTCAGTGTCTATACGTCATCACATTTTAGTGCGAGTTGTGACGAGTGGTGGTGGTGTCGGTGGTGTGGTGGGGGTGTGGTTTATTTAAGGAAAGTTTTGACAATGCTGCCCAGCCGTAGTGACCGCGCGCCGACTGTCTCCATGCTCGGTGATGTTAATAATTTATAAAGTTGAGTTGTAGCTTAAGGCGCTGACAATAGTCAAATGACCAAAATAGGCTTGTCTTAAAAAAAAAAATCCAAATCTATATAGTTTGTTGCAACGGAAAAAATATAGGGTAACCTAGCTGGTCTATGAGTACGCAGCCGATAAGAGTAGGTACGCAACACAAGAAGCCGTGAAGTTGTTTACGATACGCGGCTAACTTCAATTGTATTTTGATCTCGACGACGATAAGAAGTGCCGGGCGAAAAAAAAATCAAATCCAGCGGAAAACACAGAAATTACGTAAGTCTGAAGATTTTTACTCAAAACCTTAATCATTTTTCTCATTTTGCAAGTATTGTTGTGACAAAAAAGCAATTATTTAGTAAAAGCAAGGTAAACAGTGAAGTATTCAAAGACGTTACCTAAAGCATGCAGCGAACAAAATTCCGGTCAACGCCAAAATATGGCAGTAAACTCCGCTCAAATAAGATAAAGCTAGAATGTGTATGAGTACGCACTTGTGCATCTTCTAAGAGTACGCGCGTACTCTTACACGCAATTTTTTTGGTGTTCATTTTGTTATCATATTATTAATTTGTTTATTTTATTCACAGGATGTCTAGACGTCAGAGAAAAAGTACAAGAAGTCTTTGTACTCCGGAACAGTGGCTGTGTAATAAGAAATGCGTCGAGGCAGGCGAATCAAAGAGGGCAATTGCTAAATCATTAGGAATGCATGAAGCCACTTTGCGGAGAGACTGAAGAGATCATCTCCAGCTTTAAGCTTGGGCAGGTGACTCTGCCTAAAAAATCCAAAAACCATTTAAAGTGCCAAAGACAACGCCCAAAAAAAAAGGTTTGCAGATGCCCAGCTTGTACTGAAATGTACGTTGACCCCCCCGCAGAAGACTGGATAGGATGCTCAAAATGCTCCGAATGGTGGCACGAAGCTTGCACAACATATGAAGGCCGTGGACATTTTATTTGCAACCTCTGCAAATGATAAAATAATAAGTACTACCTGCGTACTCTTATCGACATAGATGCGTACACTTTCACAATAGTCCATGTAAGAGTACGCAATTCCCACTTCTGATTATTTTTGTAATAGAAAGAGTTAAATCGTAATTTTGTTATTTTTTCTGTTTTTATGATAGATGATTAAATTGTAGACGCAATAAATGGCTTGTTGATTTTCTTTATTTCATTTTGTTTTTTTTAGAAGTCTTCAAACCTTAAGTACGTACTCCTAGACCAGGTTACTTGTTATTTTGAACATATTTCTGAGAACTTGGTTGTTACCAAAACACGTTTTGAAAAAATAATCTCGATACAAACTGACGTTAAACTAAGCTCTTACCATGAGTTTCAATCCAAAATATCTGTATTAAGTACCAACATACGTTACGTATTTAATTAAATAACGAGAACGTCTTATTTGAATTGAACAGAAGCAGAACTTAGTTGTTTTTTATTTTCGATAATTCAACTCAATATTGAGTAAATAGATAATTGCTCCATATTTTGGAAAAAATTACAAGCGTTGTGTCATCGCGCTTCTCTTTCTTTTCTATGCAGTCTGATAGTGACCGCGGTTTAGGTGTTGTCAGCGTCTTAAATTAAACAAGCGTAACAGTTGTAGAATACTAGAATTAATGTTATTTTTAAATAAATATTCAAAGATGTAAGGTAGCCCAGTTTACCCAGGAATAGTTAATGTGAACTTTCGATGCGATGTAGAGGCAATAAATTTGTGATTAATATTTATCACTTACTCTTTATGTATTAATCAAAGAGTTTTATAGGAAACAGAATCGAGTGGCCATTAATGTTTATTTCACGAACTAAATAAAACTCGACAGTTTGTAAGCATTATTTTTCTATCTACAAAATGAAAAATCGAATTGATTGTAACATAACATCACACCTTGTTTCCTCGAAGGAATAGGCAGAGATGTACCTGTAGTACACCCACATTTCGCCAGTTATGTTTAAGTCCCATGTAATAGGGGGCGAGCCCATTGCTATCGAACAGGCGTAAATCTAAACTTCGGGCAGCTACTGAGAAATTCCTAATAGAACAACCCAATAACACTGTCCGACCTGGGAAACGAACCCAGGACCGCATGCTCAGCAGTAGCACTTGCGTCCACTAGGCCAACAAGGCAGTCAGTCTATTGATTATACTTAGACATGTTTTATACTAAAACACGTTATATAAGGCAGGTTAGTTACCAAAAGTGAAATTTGTTGATTGTTTTTTTGTGTAAAAAAACGATCTCGAAACGGTGAAGGAAAACATCGTGGGGAAACCGGCATATTCTAGAACCAAGAATTCGAAGACATGAGACATCTACCAACCCGCTCTGGGCCCGCGTGGTGGATAACGGACCACTCCCTCTCAGAGAGAGGCCTGTGTCCCAGCACTGGGAACGTCATAGAATAAATAAAAATATATACAAACATTCTTTTTTATATTTTTAAAATTAATGATAAGTACGCGCGTGACGAACGCTCTTAATACTTAATATGAGTATTAGGTACCTTAAATTAAAGTATTTGCTATGGCTTGCGGCTATATGTACAGACAATAACACAGTGATGAAAATTATTGAGGCTAAGTTGGCTAGGAAGCAAATATCTGTGAGAATCTATCGTCTCATAAGAAACTACACCAGTAAATAGTGCCCTCTAATAAATTATATAATATTTGTTTTAAATTAGAAGATCATCAGGTTAAATTATTAATTATGGTGTAATTTATTTAAATTACCGCATTTTTTATGCGTTATTTATTTTCTTTTGTTGTTCTGTTTGTTTTTCTATAATTTGTTTATGAGGCTCGCTCGTATTAGGTTAACTTAAATTAGTAGAATAAGGAAAACTGCGGAGCTGACTTTAATATTTTTTTTTCGTCGATATCATTGTTTTGTTATGATTCGATTAGAAATATAAATGATATATCAATGAGTTTTCTGATCTTAAAGATAATCTGTACATTTCAAATCTTAAAAAACCCATTTGGGTGAAAGACTAAGTATTTCATCCAAACAGTTTCATACTTAGCAAATAGTAATTTGCTAAGCATGAAACTATCACAAGTGTAGGGGTCCACTAGGGCCGATGCCCGCCGGGGTCGCGGGAAGGTACTAAAGGGTTACCGAGGCCCCTGGCAACACAGGTAACAGGAAGGAATACGGGTGGGTTTTAGTCAGTAAGAGCGGGAGAAGTTATTTGATGATTACCCACACAAAAAAAAAAAGTATGAAACTATAAGAAGATTTTTGCTGTTAATTTCTTGGTTGGCATTGGACATTGACTGACGAATAATTGCTGAATCCATGGTTACAGTTTGCGTAACCATGGATTCAGCAATTTTTCGTCATTTATTAAAAAAAAATGCTGTTCCATAAGTTTTGACCGCGTAGGTATGACAAAGCACCTTTTTTATAACCGATGAATAATTTCAACGCAGGGGATGAGAATCATGTACTGAATACATGGTAACGGGTTGCGCCTGTATATTTATTATATTATGAAGATTATGATTTATTTTGCTATTGCTAATATTGCATTGCCGAAGTCTTATGTCTTTCACCAGCCAGCTTGTCGATCAACCACTCGAACAAATCTGTACCTACCTTCCTAATATAAATAAAATTAACTTATTTCAATGCGAAATACCAAGTGTAAATGTTCACAGATTTTCTTGTAGATTAGCAATATTGAACACTCATTGTGGTATTCTCATGTCCAATCATTAATTGGAATAACTAGTCAGCCTATTTTACAGCTTCCTTAACACATTCTGATAGCTGTATAAAAAAAAAAATGCAGCTCGATCTGTTCCATACATTTCGCTGTCCAGCATAAATTATAAATAGTACATTCGTCATCGCCGCCCGTCGTTTTTGTTGATTTATTCAAACGTTAGTATCAAACGGCGCACGCGCAGCCCTTTGATATCACTACCATACAATTTGTATTCATACACCACTGACTTGCTACCCAAAATTAAATTTTACATTAAGGTGGTAAGGTCGGTTTTTGATTAAAGTTTTTTAAAGTGCAAGTCCCATATAAATCAAGACCGATTATTTCTATAAATCGTAACTCGATTAAGTTATAATCGATTGGCGATTGTGATAGGTATCGTTATTATCGATGGATATTTATTTTTGTATCGTTTCCTTTTTGTAACGTTTCGGTTATTTTGTGTTGACAAATTATTATAACGAGGTGCATGTGAAGAGGAATGGGGAATATGTTCGGAAGTCAATTAAACGTTTAAGAAAATGATGATATTTTAAGATCTATCTCTTCTCATTACATAAACGTGGGTCAACCTATGTATTATTGTAGACAGTAAAAGTTAATTGCATACAAAAGTGTCATTTAATTGTTCTTCTTAAGGAGCAGATATTTGATTTTAGTGGCTTTTAAATCTATTATTACGCCTTGATATAATGCAATTAAGTGTATGTTAAACTAGAACGCATACACATAAATTCTGTATGTGAATATTTAAGTATTGTAGTCAAATACTTTAAGATATAAATTCAGTAAGTAATGTCTACCCAAAGCATAAAAAACGATATTACTTTCAAACTACTTAAGATATTATATTTTTATGATCTATAATTCAATCCGCAATTTTTTTCAAATATTCATATTTTCGTCACAAAGAATAAATATTTCCTATGAAAACAAACGGTGACGTGGTGCGGCGTGAGCGTGACTCAAATTTGTATGGTCAAGGTGATTACCCGACTCTTAAGTAGTACCTACAGGTGTAGTATTAACGCCAAGACATTTCGTTTTATATCTACTCGATAATCAAATCACAAGATGATTATTAACATTAACTAAATTAAATTAAAACTAAGTTAAACCTAAAAAAGGCCCTCGAGGCATTTTACCGAGGATCTTGGCGGCATTTCCTCGCTGAATTGCAATTCACTCGATAATGTGAATAAACAAAATAGGATCATGCCTTCACCAACATTACTTATACTCAACCTACTTAAAGCGTTACCTAATCTATGTTAAAAATTCACACATAACATAAATAACACCACGCTTTGTTTCCCCGAAGGGTTGGGCAGAGGTGTAGGTACCTGTAGTACCCCCACATTTCGCCAGTTATGTTTTCTAAGTCCCGTGTAATAGGGAGGCGAACCTATTGCCACCATCCGGGCACAAATCCAGACTCAATCCTTTGTATATGTAGGTACTGATTTAATCTCACACTGTCGATGTCGTTGTGAACACTAAATGGCTGGTTGACCCCTTCAGCCTTAGAACAATACGACCCATCACTAAACTGTGATTTTTTTGACACAACAGTTATATCCAAATTGATGGACCATGGGAACCACACAATTATAGGAAACACTTATTAGACATATCGTGACGAATATGTAATTGAGAAACTTTTATATCAAAAACTAAAACAGGCATGAGGTGATTAACAATTTCGTTGCAAAATCATGGGCGTAGCATAGACAATGGATTTACGTATTCAATTAAAAGTAAAAAGTATTAAATGAAAAAAAAAAATGTAAATATATTTTGTCTATTCTGTCTACTTTATACGGTTTGTGATTTTCGTTTAATTATAAATTAGCGTCAATTTGCTTGAAATTTCGTAATTTGCGTAAACAAGGAGTTGAATTTTCTCACATTTATTTTGTTATTCTTTTCATGATTTCGTCAAGGAGTCGTTTTCGGAGGTTTATGGACTCAACGGTTACGGGTTCAACATCGGACATAGACACATCACCCATATCAATATCCATTTTGGTAGGTATTTCTTTTTATGAGAATTTATGTGGTTTAATCGAAGGCTTATTTAAAAAAAAATAGATGGTGGAAAACTGGGTACAGCCCCACTTTATGTCCAGGTAAATCACTGTCCATTCCATGTTTGCCTGGGAGAGATCGCAGAAAGCGATAAGGCTGCCCATTGTATATTCTGTAGTGTTTAATTTATTTTTTATGTTTTTTTGTGGTGTACAATAAAGTATATATAAATATAAATAAATAAATATATACATGGGTCTGAAATCTTCAAAACGCAGTGAGCAAATGGGGAAAATATCTGTTCTAGAATGGAACAATTAACAGCTGTTTTACTGCCTAAAAGGCAGATATTTAGAGTAGTAGTAGTCATTTATTCGGGTCGAATAAAAACATTTTTTTTACAAAAACTTAAACTACCACAATTCCCAAGATTTCTTAACAAGTGAAATAACTAAACTGCATATAAATAGCTCACTATTAAACGATCGTTAGCTCAAACCTGGGGAATTACACTTAAACATGTGAAATCGTTTCTTATACTTTTGTTTATAACAATTTAATGATTTGGAGTTGGATAGAAGTAATTTTGTTTTGGGTGTCTGTCTGCTGACTTCTCATGTGTGAAAAGGGTGTAATGGCTGTTGATTGTTCCAGAATATTCCCCATTTTGAGGCTTCCGTACCTCAAAAGGAAAAAGCGGGACCCTTATTTATAAAGAAGGATTTAAAACATAATTTTATAGTTATATAAAATATATGAAAGTTGACTTTTGAAAAAATAATTCTAACTACTAATAATACAAAATAGTATAGATTACAGGAAAACCTACCTAAAAAGTGTATTTTCTTAAAATAACATGGTAAATCATTGAGTGATTTATATATTGTATTGTGCGTAAAAACTTACATTCGCAGTTGGAATGTACAGGGGAATATGTTTTTCAACAACACTGTTCAGTTTTTCTTCGTCACATTTACGAAACCCTTTTTTTTTATACGCATTTGGCCGGTTTTGGAAGGAAAATGGTGATAGGAATAGTTCATTGACTTCTAATAAGTAAATAGTGGGTTGAATATGGACAAAGAAAAGATGACCAATGTATTGAAATCCATGTTAAACCCCCGGGGGTTGAACATGGAAACATTTAGGGGTTCAACATGGTCGGGGGTAAAGATTGTGGTGGTTGAACGTGGACTAAACCAATAAAAAGCATAGGAAGTAAAACCGAGTCTTGGCAGTCAGTTGTATAGGTGAATTGTTTAAGTTCGCATTCATTTTGGTGACGTAGAATCTATGTCACCAAATTAATATGTAATTTGGTAGCATATATTATATTCATATTGTTAGGGAAGTACCAAACTCGTGTTCGGACAAATTCCGAGACAGAAATTGAATTGCAGAATGAATAATTAAATGGCGATGGCCTTGCATAGCGAAGATATTTAAGTATCTGAAAGTACCACTTTTCAGATGCATTTTTTAGGTAGTTTCAGCCATCTATTCACGGTAGTATCCCGTTTACCAAAAGTCACAATACCCGTGATACCCAGTACCTGGGTTGTGGAGGTTAGATACGTGGTCGCTCCATGTAAAACACTGGCATTCAACTGCATCTAGATAGACTGGAAGCCAACTCCGACATAGTTGGGAAAGGCTTGGCAGACCAAAAGTCACGTAACACATAACATCACGCTTTGTTCCCCCGAAGGGTTGGGCAGAGGTATACCCATAGTACACCCACATTTCGCCAGTTTTATTTAAGTCCCATGTAATAGGGGGCGAGCCTATGCCATCAATCGTGCACAAATCCAGACTCCGGGCTGCTATTGAAAATTCCTAAAACTAATAACACTTTGCCTGACCTGGGACGTTTTGCCGTACCCAGGACCTCATGCTCAGCAGTAGCACTTGCGACAACTAAACCAACCAAGAGTCACAATACCATAATTCCCAAAAAATACCCATAAACGCATAAGTTTCTGACCCTACAACAAAGATACACAACCTCTAAAAATAACATTCGTTCTCGTGACCTGCGAGTATCGTTTTCGTTTGATGCGTGACACTCGCTCGCATGTCAGCACGTAACGTAACAACTCATTCACCTAGATGTCCCTACTGCTACCGTTTTCTTGGCCGTACACTTGCGTAATTGTTCTGACGTCATTTGACACTGTGTGGCGTCATAATGTCGTTGTCTTTGAGGAGTTTGTGAAGACGGTGCCTACTATTGCATTAAGCCAGGTCATATTGCGCAGAATTTTGGGTGTTTCATGGTATGGATTTTTAGTGATAGTGGTTTCCAATTTATTTTACTTGTGGTAACCGTCATAGTTTAATGAAAATGATATATCATAGTAATTTGCACGAGATAGGCGATTCCTAAAGCTGTTGCAAGTTGCATAACCAAGACATTAGGAAACTCTCAACTTTTCTAGTGTAAGGCGAATACCAGTTATGCCAACTGAATTCAGACAGGCTGGAATGCTTTTTGTTTAACTTTAATCATGGCCTGAATTACCGTAATTAGTATGTTTGCAGATCGTGAAGATCGCGAGGAAGACTTGGATGAGGTTCGCATGGACCAGGGAAGCATGGCGCAAAAGGGAGGGCTTATTCTCAGCAGTGTGTGGAACAAGACAGCCAACAATAAAGTAATTTAAATTAAACTATTATCTTAAAAAATAAGTTTTTCCTTTAGTGAATTTGACACCACCTTTTGTCAAGTATGTGAAACTAGGACACGGTGGAGCATACGGTGGAGGTCTGCCCGGCTTGGGCAGAGCACCGCCGTGTCCTCGTGGAGGCGATCGGCAACGGAGATCCATGGCCATGGTACGGAGCGAGAGGGCATGGGCAGCCATTACTTCCTTCTGCGAAGCAGTGATGCTCGCGAAGAAGGAGGTGGGACGGTTGAGGGAAAGGCAAATTTCGCGCCCTCATGCCCCTAGCCGCCGCAGGAGACGCCCTAGGCGTCGGGAATCCCAAGCGGATTTCCAGCCACCGTAGGCGCGGGCTTGTGGACGGTGAGCAATGGGTAGCTCGCCGTCCGATAAGAACCAGGCCCGGGTCGAAGGCACGTTGTGCTCCACGTGCGCCTCAAAGAGATGTCGTCCACTAAGGCCGATGCCTGCCGGGGTCGCGGGAAAGTCCGAAAGGGATACCGAGGCCCCTGGCAACACAGGCAATGGAAGGTACATGGGTGGGTAAGAGTCTGACACACCCTCCCGCTCCGCCCAGAGCGGGAGAAGTTATTTGATAATTTCCCACACAAAAAAAAAAGTATGCGGAACTAAACTCAAACTCAAAGCATTTATTTCAAATAAATCACATACAGGCACTTTTGAATTGTCAAGGGGTCGCACACTGGTCCCGAATGATAAAAAAGTGGACATTAAGAAATTTTTGACAGAAGGTCAACGGATTCGGCTGATTTTTTTTTTGTAGACAGCTGATGCAATTACAAATCACTTTTATAGATTGAGTTTTTGCCAAATAAGCCGTATTTTCAGAGAAAAAAAATATTCAAATATTTTTTGTATGAAAGAAATCCTATTCAAACGTATTCAAAATAAAACTTAGCGCAGCTTGTAGAGGTGCTAATTGCTCACCACTTTGTCATAGACACTCTTCTGCGATTTTGTGCTCCTTTTGAGTTACAGGCACTTTAAATATTTTTTGTATGAAAAAATCCTAATTTTCTCTTTATCTTCCAAGATTCAAACGTATTCAAAATAAAACTTAGCGCAGCTTGTAGAAGAGCTAATTGCTCACCACTTTGTCATAGACACTCTTCTGCGATTTTGTGCTCCTTTTGAGTTACATGCACTTTAAATATTTTTTGTATGAAAAAATCCTAATTTTGTCTTTATCTTCCAAGATTCAAACGTATTCAAAATAAAACTTAGCGCAGCTTGTAGAAGAGCTAATTGCTCACCACTTTGTCATAGACACTCTTCTGCGATTTTGTGCTCCTTTTGAGTTACATGCACTTTAAATATTTTTTGTATGAAAAAATCCTAATTTTGTCTTTATCTTCCAAGATTCAAACGTATTCAAAATAAAACTTAGCGCAGCTTGTAGAAGAGCTAATTGCTCACCACTTTGTCATAGACACTCTTCTGCGATTTTGTGCTCCTTTTGAGTTACATGCACTTTAAATATTTTTTGTATGAAAAAATCCTAATTTTGTCTTTATCTTCCAAGATTCAAACGTATTCAAAATAAAACTTAAAGCAGCTTGTAGAGATGCTAATTGCTCACTACTTTGTCATAGACACTCTTCTGCGATTTTGTGCTCCTTTTGAGTTACAGGCACTTTAAATATTTTTTGTATAAAAAAATTCTAATTTTGTCTTTATCTTCCAAGATTCAAACGTATTCAAAATAAAACTTAGCGCAGCTTGTAGAGTAACTCTTACAAATATATGAAATTATCAGTATCAAATAAACAAACAAGGAAATCTCAAAACGTGTTCAGACATGTTTATGTACAGGTAAGTTATTGTGTGACTCGTATGTAAATTTTTTTTTGTATAGAGTCATTGCTTAATTACCCTATAAGTGACGATTTCGGCTCTATTTGGTCATCTAGTCGAACGCGTCGAAAACGCTGAATGATGAATAGGTATATAAATTGCAATTAAAAATTCCCTTTGTAGTTTTGCGGTATTTATGTAGGAGCACATCTTAGTATGTTTTATTTTCTCGTGACTCATCCAAATTGCAAGAATATTTGGCTCATTATCTAACTACCCCATTAAGTAATGAGGTAGTTAGGTAATGAGCCATTATCTAACTACCCCATTAAGTAACGGGATAGTTGGGTAATGAGTCATATATCAATAGTATAAGGGCAAGCGGAACCCGTTTTTGTTCATTACGCGTCTTGTGCTCGTAAAAACAACACAATTTTTTATCAACTATCACCACATTGTAACTTTTATTTATTTGCCTGTAACATTTTTGTATCAAAATGACTACATTTGTGACTAATTTAGACATTTTTTCTTTTTTGAGTAATAGTGGGTGCCTTAAAAATAGTGATTTACTGTGTCAAACCATTATAAATCGTATTTCAAGTGAAATTCCAAACGAAGAGCTCAGTATTATCAAAAAGTTTTGCCAAAATTATACGTCAAACCTAGCTAGAAGATGGGACAATTCAGGTAGAAACGAAAGATTTGGTGTTAAAAACAAGGAGTGGTTGGAGTCTAAAATTTTGTGGCCAACTTTAACTTCTGTGAATTTTCCTATGTTGTTTGATCCAGAATATACCATAGAGGACATTTCAGTAGACGTAGAAGAGCATAATTTATCGTACGAAGAGGAAGCGGGTGCATCTACATCAGAAGCTACCACAAATACTCCCAGAACTAGAAATAAACGACCATTTGAAGATTTAAAAAATAAGCAGAAGAAAAGACGTTCTTTGTCTCTTTTGGAGCATTCCGAAGAAGAGCTGTTCTATGCTCTTATTGCTAAACTTAATGAAAACGGGCGCACTGTTTGTTCTAAAGTTATTAAGTGCCTCTCAAATAAGCCAGAAAAGGTGCAAGAAGTAAGTGACTTTTTATATAAAGCTTCTGATAAATCGATTTCCGAGGAAGACACCTTAGCTCTTGCCACAGCATTGAGTTTATCAAAATGGCAATATCTAACTTTGAGGTCCATTTTAAGTACAAATGGCACAGCGGCTTTTCCATCTTACCAGAAGTTACTGTTGAAGAAGAAAGAATGCTATCCAGCAAAAGAAGATATTGTGATATCGGAGTCAGGAGTTAAAATTAAGTTACAGGCAGTTCTAGATTTAACTGCCGAGAAGATTTTGAAAGTGACTGGTTCAAATATTAATGGTGGTGTTTTGAAGCTAGTTAGTAAATGGGGCTGTGACGGAGCTTCTTCACAAAGTTGTTACAAACAAAAACCAACTGGTGACATATTTTCAGAATCTTCTGTATTTATGGTTAGTTTTGTGCCACTTCGCCTTATGAGTGACAACGATGTGATAGTATGGGAAAATCCGCGCCCTTCTTCAACAAACTATTGCAGACCAATTATGTTCGAATTCAAACAAGAAACAAAAGAATATATTCAGCAAGTAGAAGCAACATTACAAGAAGAAATTCAGAACCTTCTACCAACAAAGTTATTTGATGGCGAATTTGAAGTATTTCATGAATTGCATATGACGATGATCGACGGCAAAGTATGCACGGCACTTTCACAGACACAGTCTGCAGCCAATTGCAACATTTGCTTAACAAATCCGAAAGATATGAACAACTTGAACCTCGTTTTTAACAAACCAGAAAACCATGATATGTACAAATATGGTTTATCTTCACTTCACATGTGGTTGCGATGCATGGAATGTATTTTGCACATATCTTACAACTTAGATTTTAAAAAATGGGCGGCTCGGGGTGAGGACAAACTGCTCCGAAAATCAAGAAAAGAGTTAACGCAGCATGAGTTTTTTGTTGTAACTGGCTTAATGATTGATATCGTCAAACAAGGCTTTGGGACAACAAACGATGGCAATACAGCTCGACGGTTTTTCAATGATTACGAAAGGTCAGCTGAGATAACAGGAGTTAATGCTAATTTGATTAAGAGATTTGCTGTAATTTTGCAGGCAATATCTTCTGGGAGAAATGTAGATATTGAAAAATTTAGAATTTATTGCAGAGAAACAGCAGAACTTTATGTCAGCGAGTACTCGTGGTATTACATGCCTTCGAGTGTACATAAACTTTTAGTGCATGGTGCAGATATTTGCCAGCATTTTTCTTTTATTCCAATTGGTATGATGTCCGAAGAAGCCTCAGAAGCAAGAAACAAAGATTTTCGTTCAATCAGAGAAAAGCATACTAGAAAGATAGGCAGAATGCAAACAAATGAAGATATTTTACACCAGTTACTTATCAGCTCCGATCCGTACATTACGAACATAAGACCGAAGTTCACCAAAATTCAAAAGCAGCAGAGGTTTGAAGAAGCCGAAAATCTTCTAAAGGATGACGTTTCACCCAATGAACTCGATTTAGAAGTTGCTGATGAGGAAGAAGTATACGTCGACATTGAGAATAATCCCCCACAAGATCCGCTAGCATAATTCACATTGTAACATACGCACGTTCATGTTAGTTTATTTAAGTTTGTAAGTTTGTAATCTAGTTTATTTAAGTTATTAAGTTTATAGGTACTGAGAAAAAATGCGCTTAAAATTAATTTATGTTCTAGTTTATTTAAATTTGTAAAATAATAGTTTACTTTAGTTATTAAGTTTACAGGTACTGAAAAAAAATGCGCTTTGTTTTATTTTTTGTGTTTGTTTTATTTATTTATTTATTCATATTATGTTGACGACAGCCCTAGCAAAGTATTACATTTGTAAACAAAGACTACCCACTGTTGGGGTAGTCAAATAAAAAGTTGTATTTTACATTTCATATGACTTATTAGGACAAAGTAGGGTAGAACAATATTGTTTATTTTTATTATACCCTGATATTTTATTGTGACAATGACTTGACATTGAATCTTGATCGCACGAACATTGCTCTGTGAATTAACCTGTGAAAATAATTGTAAAAGCGTGTGTTTTGTTGTGGAACTATAATTAAAAGACTGTTAATAGTGCAAGTGCCGTTTATTATTGAAGAAAGTGACCAAAACAGATAAGCACGCCAAGATCCCTGCCCTAAATCAAATACATATTAAGTGATAAAGTATAAAATAAATAAATAAACAAAACATGCATGTAAAGATAAATTAAGCGTTAGGGTTACAGGTAGTTCAAATTTTTTAAGTACGCCTTAATACAATACCTATATTATTATATAGGTTTGTATTTTGACGGTCCTAAGCCCGTTAAAGTACGAAGGAAAAGTTTTAATTGCAATTTATACCTTTTTATCATTCAGCGTTTCCGACGCATTCACTAGCGTTAGATGACCAAATATAGCCCAAATTGTAAGTAATCGGCTAATTAAGCAATGACTCATTACCAAAAAATGCTTATAATCTGAATATGAGTCACACAATAAATTACCTGTACCTGAACATGTCTGTACACGTTTTGAGATATCCAAGTTGTTTATTTGATATATTTAAAATAAGACTTTTTTTAATAGAAAGACATTTATAAGAGTTACTTATTAATGAAGAAAATGTTATTACATCTTAGTCTATCTTTAACAAGATTATTTCTAATCCGCCTGAATTAATTTTTTAACTCTGAAAATACGGCTTATTTAACAAAAAATACATCTTTAAAAGTTACTTGTAATTGTATCAGCTGTCTACAAAAAACTAGTAAAGCTCATCCGACAACGAAAAATTTAAAGTGCCTGTAACTGAAAAGGAGCACAAAATCGCAATTGAGTGTCTATGGCAAAGTGATGAACAATTAACCCCTCTACAAGCTGCGCTAAGTTTTATTTTGAATACGTTTGAATCTTGGAAGATAAAGACAAAATTAGGATTTTTTCATACAAAAAATATTTAAAGTGCATGTAACTCAAAAGGAGCACAAAATCGCAGTTGAGTGTCTATGACAAAGTAGTGAGAAATTAGCCCCTCTACAAGCTGCGCTAAGTTTTATTTTGAATACGTTTGAATCTTGGAAGATAAAGACAAAATTTGGATTTCTTTCATACAAAAAATATTTGAATATTTTTTTTCTCTGAAAATACGGCTTTTTTGGCAAAAACTCAATGTACAAAAGTGATTTGTAATTGCATCAGCTGTCTACAAAAAAAAAATAAGCTGAATCGGTTGACCTTTTGTCAAAAATTTCTTAATGTCCCCTTTTTTATCATTTGGGACCAGTGTGGGTCGGTCAGTCGGAAAGATGAAGCCAGTTGCTCATTCCAAAGCATAGTAGGTTCCTTTGGAGAAGAACGGGCAAGAAACTCTACGGACACTCTTTTAAATTAAAATATTGTTACAAAAATTATGGTTACATCATTCATAGGTATTGAAATTATACATGTGAGAACAAAGTAGAAAGACGTGCACGTTAAAAGTGTCTGTAATAAAAACATAAAAACAATTGAAAAATTAAAATAAGCCGTGGCAGCTAAGAAATGACCAGTCCATACTGACGGCGCCCGTTCACGAACATGACGCATGGATCAGCACCATTCAGCTCAAACATTTTGAAGGGAACTTAATGATCTAACACACACGTCATTTGAGTAAGCATGACATACTCTCAGCCGCCAGGTTACATTCAAGTCAATTAAAGACGTACCCAGTAAATGGTAGCTTTATAGTAGGTACCAAGTGCTCACACATGTGCCATGCAATTATACAATTATACTAAAAAGACGCTATCACTACACAAATAAAACTTTCAAAGTTTTACATAAATAGACTCAACTATATTAGGAACTATCATTGTAAAATTGTTATAGGAATTTAAAGAATCGAATACAATACAGTTGAACAGGTGAAAACTAAATAAAATATAAAATATTCCTCTCTCGCTGGCGCATTTTTTATATACGAGTATGACTCTATCCTACGGAACCGTTGTACAGCGGCTTGGTGTCGTCCGTATCAAGTGGTGCCACGTGACCTAAAGTGACATAATATGTCACTTTAGGCCACGTTCACGATCACGATACAAAATTTCACTAAAACGTCCTATTTGAGATAGGATATTTTTTTAAATCAAATACGTGAATTTTAGTTTGACTAAAAGTCCTAAATGAGTTCCGCTTTTTAGTAATATTTTTTTTTGAGTTAATATGAGATACGTTGACTTTCAAAATGGTTATATTTTGAGATCCAAATAACATAGAGAAACGATGGTTAATTCACGAATTGAAAACTGTACGAGGGCTGCACTAAAAGTATCGGGAATGGAATATTTCCACTGTTCCTGTCATATTAAAATCTTTTTAATTGAAAACTCCTTGGTTTTAAAAATCGAATACTATTTATTTATTTAAAAAAATATTCTCGGTCTTGTCACAAGGTTTTGTCAAACTTGTTTAGTCGTTGAGAAAATGGAATTGACTCGAGAAAATTCAAGACCGATGATTTAGTTTCAAAAACAGTGTGTTAACCGGATGATTTCTGCATTTGGTGATGAAGCCCCATCCAAAACCACAATTTATCGCTGGTTTGCTGAATTTCAACGTGGACGTGTCAAGCTCAGTGATGATCCCCGTCAAGGTCGTCCAAAAACTGCAGTCACCCAAGAAAACGTTGATTCTGTGCGTAAGCTGATTGAGGAAGATCGACATGTGACATACCGCAAAATTCAGGCAACTTTAGACATTGGCATGAGTCAAATACAAATAATCTTGCATGAACAATTAGGTGTAAAAAAGTAGTTTTCCCGATGGATACCGCATGCGCTCTGTGAAGAGCAAAATGCGGCTCGCGTTACTTGGTGCGTCAGAACTCTCGAAAGATTCCACGCAGGATCATCAAATGCTGTATACAACATCGTATCAGGTGACGAATCCTGGATATACGCGTACGAACCCGAAACAAAAAACCAGTCACGAGTTTGGGTGTTCGAAAATGAGTTAATGCCAACAAAAATTGTTCGTTTACGGAGAGTTGCAAAAAAAATGGTGGCCACGTTTGTCTCCAAAACCGGCCATGTTACGACTATTCCTCTTGAGGGACAAAGAACGGGTAATGCAGAATGGTATGCTAGCATTTGTTTGCCACAGGTCGTTTCTGAACTCCGTAAAGAGAACTGCAACCGCCGCATCATCCTCCATCACGACAATGCGAGTTCTCACACCGCGCACAGAACAAAAGAGTTTTTAGAGCAAGAAAACATAGAATTATTAGACCATCTGCCGTACAGCCCCGACCTAAGCCCTAATGATTTCTATACTTTCCCTAAAATAAAGAATAAATTGCGTGGACAGAGACTTTCATCACCTGAAGAAGCTGTGGACGCCTACAAAACGGCCATTTTGGAGACCCCAACTTCCGAATGGAATGGTTGCTTCAATGATTGGTTCCATCGTATGGAAAAATGTGTCAAATTTCGCGGAGAATACTTCGAAAAGCAATAAATACATTTTTAAATAGTAATGTTGTGTCACTTCCTTGATTCCCGAAATTTTCAGTGCCGCCCTCGTAGTTGTCCTAACTCAAGTCAGCTCAAAAATGAGATAGGACCTTTAGTCATGCGAGCGACGATATGTGTGATCGCTATTGGTGCCGATTCCCTTGTTCACAAACTAAACTAAATTTAAGTTCAGTGCATCTTTTTCTTTCTATTTCAATAAGAAAAGGACAGAAGATACATTTTAGTTTAGTCCTGTCAAATTAATCAGCGGTTGACGTAAATTGACGTAATTTTAGTAGGCAAGTTTTTAATCGCGTCTAAACTTGTATAGAGTAGTGACAGGCGCTGATTAATCTGACAGGACGAAACTAAAATGTATTTTCTGTCCTTTTCTTATTGAAATAGAAAGAAAAAGATGCACTGAACTTAAATTTAGTTAGTTTGTGAACAAGGGAATCGGCGCCATTGTATGATTTTTTAGTTTCCGATTATGACGTTTTGGCTTAATTAGTTTAGAGAAAGAAAGAAAGAAGAAAAGAGAATACATTTATTTAGCACAGACTAACAGGCATACAATAAAAATAAAGTAGATAAAAAAAACCAAACAAAAATAATGTATAAAAATCAAAAATTTGCAGATTTTTTGTTGTTGGAACTCGAAGCTAAAAATAGGCGTCTTTGTTGATTTAATGTTATGGTGAATTACCTGTAGTGTAACTATATTTTTTGGCAATAGTAGAGACTATTGTCTGTGTCATTTTTCAATAGCGGTAGAGTTGCTGATGCGAACCTCCAAAGGGTAGTCGGTAGGAATAGTGTTATATGGTGCTTTCGCCACTGGTATCACCATCACCTGCCTAACCTTAACACGATACCCTTGGTAAGACTGGTTGTCAGACTTTCGCCACTGGTATGCAATGGATATACCTACACTTGTCTAAAAAAAAAGTTGGATATGCGGCTAGCAGACACAGACATTGAATAAGGACAACAATGATTATATTTATGACCTTTGCATTCCCCATAATCATGTAGGTAAGTACTTATTCACATTAATCTAATTTTAATAGCACACAATTTAATTTTATACTTTCAAATTCGGACACCCATAATCTTGTTTGGTATGAGTCAACCGGACACAAAAATTCTCTTTTGTCTTTCCAAAATAATATATTCAATATTAAGTAGGTATTTTAATATTGGTCTGTATGTTAGTTAAGTATTGAGGGGCTTGTGGCTAAGTAATAACAGCCGCACGGGTCGATCGATCAGGTTAAGCTACGCTTGCCGCGATGGTCCATGGATGGGTGACCATCTTTACATACCAAGACCCATCCGTGCCTCGGAAAGCACGTTAAGCCGTTGGTCCCGGATGTCATTTGTAGATCTTTGACAGTCGTTACGGATCGTCAGAAGCCCGAAAGTCTGACAACCAGTCTTACCATAGGGGTATCGTGTTGCCCAGTAACTGGGTTGTGGAGGTTAGATAGGTAGTCGCTCCATGTAAAATACTGGTATTCAGCTGTATCCGGTAAGTCTGGAAGCCGACCCCAACATAGTTGGAAAAGGCTAGGCAGATGATGATGATGATATTAGTTATAAGTATTTTTTGGGTGAATGAGATGAGGTTCACATAATTTACCCCAATATTCCGTTTTTTATTAATCCAAACTGGCTTAGGTGAAATACACAGGCCTATCCTTTGGGACTTATAGGCCTGACTTTTTCGAAGGTAAAAAAGTCGCTTTTGTCTTGAAAGCTTTAACATCATCCCATAATTAACAGACATACAAAACAAACCTTATTTGATATATTATTATGTGATTTGTAACCGTTGACAAGCAGCTGAAAACAAAACCTACGTTTATCATTCATTTAATTTTGACAGCTGTCATATTTTTGTAAAAACGAACCTAGCCAAGCGCAACCGCGCTAAAGCATAGTTTAGGTCAAAAATAACAATAAAAAATAATAGATTGTTACGTCACATCCATGTTTACAAATGTGGAGTGTTGTGGACTATAATTATAAATATATTAGAAAGGTCGTTGGACGGGTTAAGGCCGAATGTGGCTTTGTTTTAAGAACGACCACTTTTTTTTGTTCGCGAGTGTAAGTTTAGAGTTCGAGGTAGCTGTTGTATTGTTAAGATTATTGTACTGTTTTAAGGCGAAGAGATATGATTTTAGTAACTTCTGTCTAACCTGTTATTACGCATTCATATAATGCAAGTAAGTTATGCAAAAAATGTATGTTAAACTAGAACGCATATACATCAATTCCATATCTGAATGTTTTAGTATTGTAGTAAAATACTTTACGAAATAAATTCAGGCAATAATGGTGCCGATTCCCTTGTTCACAAACTAAACTAAATTTAAGTTCAGTGCATCTTTTTCTTTCTATTTCATTAAGAAAAGGACAGAAGATAAATTTTAGTTTAGTCCTGTCAAATTAATCAGCGCCTGTCACTACTCCATACAAGTTTAGACGTGATTAAAAACTTGCCTACTAAAATCACGTCAATTTACGTCAAGCGCTGATTAATTTGACAGGACTAAACTAAAATTTATCTTCTGTCCTTTTCTTAATGTAATAGAAAGAAAAAGATGCACTGAACTTAAATTTAGATTAGTTTGTGAACAAGGGAATCGGCGCCATTGTCTACCCAAAGCATAAAAAACGATATGACTTTCAAATTACTTAAGATCTTTTCATGATATTTTTGTATACATAATCAGCCTATAATGTCCCCACTGCTAGGACACAGGCCTCCTCCTTATGAGAGGGAGTGGGCCATAATCCACCACGCGGGCCCAATGCGGGTTGGTAGATGTCACATGTCTTCGATTTATTGGTTCTAGGACATGTCGGTTTCCTCACGATGTGTTCCTTCACCGTTTTCAGAGCAATTGTGACGATATTATTTACACAAAGTAAAGCGCCTGTCTGGGTTCGAACCTACGACCTACAACTCGTAAGTCGCAGTCGTTACCACTGGGCCACCACTGCTCTCATTTTTTGTATGAACAGACAGTATTTTATTGTCTATAATAATCTGTGATTTTTTTCAAATATTCACATTTCCGTTTCTAAAAGTAAATATTCCCTATGAAACTGAACGACCGCGCGGTGCAAGCGCGACGCACGTTTGTATAGCCAAGGTCAACGGCGATTACTCGACCCTTAATATCTTGATAGAACCTTGGGATCAAGTTGTTGACGTAGTTGGATACTTGGCTAATTAGTAAGTGTGATCTATACATAATTATTATAAATAAAAGTCAGTTTTCAGTGTCTTTCTTTGTGACCGAGTTGTACTTCTAAACTAGGTACTCAACGGATTTTAATTTGATATTCACTATCATTTAGAGAATTTATTCCAAAAAGGTTTATGTGTATAATACATTAATATAAACTTATATACTTACATGAGGGGCTTGTGGCTAAGTAATAACTGCTGCTAGAATCGATCGATCAGGTTAAACTACGCTTGCTGCGGTCGGTCCGTGGATAAGTAACCATCTTTACATACCAAGACCCTCCCGTGCCTCGGAAAGCACGTTAAACCATTGGTCCCGGATGTCATTCTTAGATTTTTGACAGTCGTTACGAGTCATCGGAAGGCCGAAAGTTTGACAGCCAGTCTTATCAAGAGGTATCGTATTACCCAGTAACTGGGTTGTGGAGGTCAGATAGGCAGTCGTTCCATGTAAAATACTGGTATTCAGCTCCGGTTAGACTGGAAGCAGACCACCACATAGTTGGGAAAAGGCTGGGCAGATGATGATTAACTTACATAATAATAATGGAATCTCGATGATTTGTCGTACACGTATATTTCGCTCCCCACCGACCCTTGCTCCACGAAGTGCCAGCCCGCGCCGTAGCTGAGCCCGTAGCTTTAAATCCCCTGATAATAATAAATATCCAGTTCTGATCCAGCCTGTTCCACCTTGCTGTCTCCCCCCCAGCGAAGCCCTAAGCCAAGGTTCGTACCCCACAGGGGGTGTCCTTAGCGTGCAGTCGCTTAGTAATATAAGAAATTCGCCCCTCGCTGGAGGCTTTGAGTTCGCTTAAGGCAGCCTCAGGATAGTCCGGTTAAGTAGTCACGACCTCTTAAGGTACGTATATCGTCCTAGTAGACCGCATTAAGGCTCGTACAGACTGGCGCAATATCAGGAGCGTGACAGGCAGCGCGACTTTTTACCCGACTGCCCCAGGAAGGTAATGTTTCTATGAAGTTTTCATAGTAAAAGTTTCTACTAGTTTTGTGTCGCGCCTGTCTGCGAGAGGCTTTAGTGAGAAAGGTTGTGCAATTAAGGATCATAAAATATAATCACTTTGTTTATCAGTGAAGTAAAATCGATTATCTCTTCTGTTCTTATCAAAATTGATTATTACTGGAAGATAATAGGTACTGGTTCAATTACTAAATAATAAATCATACCCTGACTTATCAATAGGTAGCTAGTTATTCATTAAAATAATTATTATCATAAACACAATAAGAAATAATTGACACAATTATCATCTATAAAATACATCAATAAAAAATCTTACTTACTACCTCAAGTGCTTATTTTTCTTCACAATGGTGCCGATTCCCTTGTTCACAAACTAAATTAAATTTAAGTTCAGTGCATCTTTTTCTTTCTATTTCATTAAGAAAAGGACAGAAGATACATTTTAGTTTAGTCCTGTCAAATTAATCAGCGTCTGTCACTACTCCATACAAGTTTAGACGTGATTAAAAACTTGCCTACTAAAATTACGTCATTTTACGTCAAGCGCTGATTAATTTGACAGGACTAAACTAACATTTATCTTCTATCCTTTTCTTAATGAAATAGAAAGAGAAAGATGCACTGAACTTAAATTTAGTTTAGTTTGTGAACAAGGGAATCGGCGCCATTCACTCATATGAAAACGTAAAAAAATATTTTTTCGCACAGCAAACGGACATATTTATAATTGAATAATCGACAAGAGATTTAGGACGTACGTAACACTAATATTCATCTTTGGACAGGAACAAACGAAATTCAGCTTTAATTTAAAGCATAAGAATCTTAAATAGCTGAATTGAAATCTGCGTATACGACTTTTTGTACTGCCAAAAAGTTTGCTGGTGAAGAGTCGTAAATGCGTGTGGATCTGCATTTGAATTTCAGTCTTTAACTGAAGATGATAGGGTCAGGTTTTGTTTGGCAGTAGGTTGTATGTTAAAGTCGGATGAGCATGTATGCCAAGTAAAATTAAGTATGCCAATAACATAGTTCGCGCATGATTGCGTACAGCCTTCGTCGGAATGAGCGTTTTCCTACGATTTTTCTCGTAATACCTGAGGTGTGTTTTTCTATTTCTGTCAAGGCCAGAATGGGAAGTTTAGCTGTTAGCCAGACAAGGTTATACAAGTTATTGGCATTCAGGAATGTGTACAGGATTTCGTTTATTACTTCACTATTTCCACGTGCAAATGTGACATACTCGTATTTCTGCTTTAATATATTTATTTAAATAACCAAATTACAAGATGATTATTAACATTAACTTAATTAAATTAAAACTAAGTTAAGCCTAAAAAAGGCCCTCGGGGCATTGTACCGAGGATGCTGGCGGCATTTCCTCGCTGTATTGCAATGCTGACGCGTTGCGCGAGAAAGCCGCCAGCTTTTCGGTCACCAGTTACTTCAACTAGACTTTTCGCGATTTCTGCATTTTTTTTTATATTTCTGCTTTTATGTCTCTGACTGGAATAAGTAATATCCTACCATCGAAAAATTGAGGCCCTAAATACACAAAACTGTGCTGGAACAATTGATTTCCAAAAAAAAAATCAAGTCATTTATTCAAACTAGGCTGAGGATCAGCACTTTTCGAACGTCAAAATTACATAAGACAGCCCCCAAAACGCCCACCCTTCGCCACTTCCTGGTGCTTTAGCTGGGACGAAGAAGTGGCGGAACAAACTCCCCAGCAGCACAGCTGTCTGTTCAGTTAGAGAAAAAAAATTGATTTTATACAATAGTATACAAAAAAAATTACACCAATTTACAATACATTAAATTATTTAGCCATATGTCAGCTAGCACACCACTATACCAACAAAAAAAAAAGAAAAGAAAAAGACCGAAAACTATACTCAAGCAGAGATAAAAAACGTAAACAGAACTTAAAACCTAAATAAAAGCCTCCAAGTATAAAGGGCGAGCCCGCTTACATATATCTACAGCTGTAACAGTCACAAATGATAAACTAGGACCATCAAAGTAAAATAAATAAACAGTTAATTATTAATAACAAAACAAAACAATGGTCAGCAAGACGACCAGTCACCACAAGCAGCACCCGTTCACGAGCATAACGCAAAAATCTGTCATTACCCTCCCCTCTACCCCTCGCCATATTTGAGGGAAGGAGGCAACCCGACCCCCGACGCTACCGCAAGCAGTGACATCTAAGGGAACATGACGAACTTGCTGCCGTTTGTAAGAATAATATAATCAGTTATCGAGGTCGCTAGCTAACCACATCTTGCAATACAACTCAACAAAATAACATTGTAATGAGAAGATTATGTCAATAAATAAACGCAAATAATAAACGCAATTAAAATTAAAAATAAATTGACGTATACAGTCAAATAAAATAAACAATTATATGAACTCCTATAACCTGTCACTAGGTAAGCTAATTTTGGAGAAAGAACATAAACATTGTCTTGAGTTAATCACAGCGACCAACAATTCTTATCGTTTAAGTAGTCGTTGATAGAAATCAACCAAAGTGCGAATAATTATTGTATACAGTGTGCAATTTTAAACACCATCAATCTCTTAAGGGGTCATTGTACTCTTCATTATGTACAACTTTTACTATGGGACTAAACCAGGAATCGCGAAAAAAAAATACGATTCCCTACATTTTGACGAGTTAAGCGAACATGTAGGGAACAGCTGATTTTTTTTCGCGACTTCAGGTTTGGTCCCATAGTAAAAGTTATTCATAATGATCAGTACAATGACCCCTTACGAGGTTGATGGTGTTTAAAATTACAGCCTGTAATGTCGAAGAAACCGTTCAGGACACTAGGGACAGGATAGATGCATTTTTTGCTAGAAAACAAGTTCTACTGAAAAGAGAAAAATTATACTATCAGTCGACCGTCCACTGCCACGTTGGGTTTGCACGGAAAGTTTTGGCATTCTAGCTGCGCCGTTTATTTGTTTGCCAGTCATGCCGTGCGTAGCGTGACCAGCAGTCACGCTACGTCACAGGTCGCCGTATTGGTAGATTCGCAAGAATTTACTCCCCCGAAACGGGCGAATTGAAACTTTTAAATAATATGATATTTTTGAGGCGATTCGCACGAAGTTATTTTATTGGTGGGTGATTCGACAACTCCAGCAATACGAATTATGCAATTGGCACACAAAATATTTTCTTTTTTTTTTATACCTACTCATAAACATTTGCTAAATCTAACATACGTATAAAAATCCACTCCTCCGAAACGGCTCGACCGATTTTTATGAAATATTTTATGTATATTTGGTAGGTATGAGAATAGGTCGTAAAATATATTTCATCCTGATATTCCCACGGGATCGAGACTTACGGGGATGAAACCTTGGGGCACAGCTAGTAAAATATAAACTTGTACAAATATAATTGTTAAGACGCTGACAACACCTAAACCGCGGTCACTGTCAGATTGCATAGAAAAGAAAGAGAAGCGCGAAGACACAACACTTGTAATTTATTGCAAAATATGAAGCAATTATCTATTTACTCAAAATTGAGTTGAGTAATCGAAAATAAAAAACAACCAAGTTCAGCATTCAAATAAGACGTTCTTGTTATTTTTTTTTTTTTTTTTTTTTTTTTTTTTTTTTTTTTTTTTTTTTTTTTTTTTTTTTTTTTTTTTTTTTTTTTTTTTTTTTTATTTTATTTTATTTATTTTTATCTTGTTATTAATTAAATACGTAACGTATGTTGATATTTAATAAGAAATTTACAAAAAAAAAATTACGGATATTTTGGATTAGAACTAAGAGGTTAGTTTAACGTTAGTTTGTATTGAGGTTTTTTCTTGAAAACATGTTTTGGTAACAAACAAGTTCTGGGAAATATGTTCAAAATTAATATATATTTTTTCCGCTACCACAAACTATACAGATTTGGCAACTTTTTTTCTTAAGAGAAGCCTATTTTTGTCAATTGGGTCTTATCAGCTCCTTAAATATAGTTTCTAGTGTACTTTTTCCATAACTTTATTGCATAAAATTCAAAATGTGCCCATTGCTTAATACGTATTTCCAGAGTTGTCGATTCACCCACATTCACATCGTGCGAATCGCCTCAGAAAAAATCATACCTATTACATATTTAAACGTGTCGATTCACCCGTTTCGGGCGAGTAAATTCGTGCGAATCGACCAATTAGCCCACAGGTTGCAGTGGACGATCACGCCGTACATTGTCATACAAAGAAAGAAAGAAAATTTGTTTTATTATGACAGAAACACGTGTACATAAAATGATATGTGAAAAGTATACACACACATGTCTAACTACCCCAACCCCTAAGGTTGGGGTAGTTTTGGGTTGCAGTGGAGTGACGTCTTTTTACCATTAATAATGCATCCGCAGCCGCATGGGCCAATCCATCAAGTTAAACTACGCTTGCCGCGGTTGGTCCTTGGATGAGTGACCATCTTTACATACCGAGACTCCACCGCGCCTTGGAAAGCACGTTAAGCCGTTGGTCCTGGCTGTCATTCGTGGATCTTTGACAGTCGTTACGGGTCGTCAGAAGCCCGAAAGTCTGACAACCAGTCTTACCAAGGGGTATCGTATTATCTAGTAACTGGGTTGTGGAGGTCGCTCCATGTAAAATACTGGTATTCAGCTGCATGTGGTGAGACTGGAAACCGACCCGACCCATAGCTGGGAAAAGGCTGGGCAGATTGATTACCCTTTTTTTTTGTTTTGAGGGTGTGAAATCATCAAATAACTTCTCCCGCTCTGGGCGGAGCGGGAGGGTGTGTCAGACTCTTACTGACTAAAACCCACCCGTATTCCTTCCTGTTGCCTGTGTTGCGGGGGCCTTGGTGACCCATAAGTACCTTTCCGCGACCCCGGCAGAGATTGATTATCCTCAGTAAATATTTGAAATGCGACAAAAACCCAAAAAGACACGACAAATAAACAAACTATTTTTATTTTTTATAAAAATTATATCACCATCGCAAATGCACATACGTCCCCCATAATAAGCTGATATAACAGACCACTATGATTGCTGCAAATCATCGCAATTTGCCGGACAATTGAAGTGGTCTACCATTCCAGGCTAACTACGTAAACAGATTTGTTATAACTGACATTTGACGCTAATAGATAACTGATGTTTACATTGACTTTGATGGGAAATTGTTAAGTGGTTAGCGGGAATTTTTATATCGAAGTTGAATTCAGGGCAACCACTACCGTGTTTTTTTCAGATACCTACCTACTCTTAAGCGTGCCTAGGGCAGTCAGTTCTGCTACCATCCCTGCTTACTGGCAAATCTTTTTTTAGAAAGAAAGAAAGAAAGAAGAAAGAAAAAATATTTATTGGGACTCGCACAGGAGATCTCACATTAAACTAAAAAACACTCATAGAAACATAAAAAAACAAACCAAATTAAAATAAAAAACAAAACGTCCTGTACGAGCCAAAAAGGCTCCTATCTCAGCATAAATCTGCAGTACTTAAGAAAAAATCTTGAAATAAAATAAATTATTTAAAAAACAAAAAACCCGACTGCAAGAACACATAACTTAAAAGAGAAAAGCAAGCATTATAAATAATCTATTGAATTTTGGTATTGCAGGCGGGACAAACAAAAGTTACACCATATTTCAGGTTATTAGTTTCTCCCCGCCTGCTTATTATATTGTATCTTATCTTTTCAGTCTTATTTCATCCTTTGTTTTCAGTTTTCATCCTTATCTTTTCAGTTGTTTTTTTGAAGTCGGGTTTTTTGTTTTTTAAATACCGTAAAACGGGGTGACATTGATTAATTTTTAATTTTAAATGGACGCTACGCTTGCAATTTCAACGATAAAACTGTAAAAACAAAATTGTAATGTAGACTCATTAAGAAAATTAATTATTGCAACAAAAAAATACAAATTTCTGAATATTAAAAAAGAAAAAAAAAAAACCTGGTTATCAAATTTATATTGAAAATGGGGCTACTTTGTTACCCACTCTTTTATTTATTCCATCGCAAAGACACCCCGATATACGTTAAAAATAAAAATAAATTTTTTTTTTGAAGTTTTCGTTATTGTAATAATGCGATTTGAACATTTTTGGGGTTACTTTGATTTAAGGGGCGAATTTGATAGTGGATACTACAAAAATAACAAACAAGATAAACCATATAAGTAGTTTTTATTAATTTATAAGAAAATAAAGTAACATTTTTGCTTAATTTTAATAAGTCTTATCATTTACTTTCGAGATCCGTCTTTCGAGATTATCACTTAAAACTATTACAAGTCTTGTAATTGTATTAACCGACTATGATAAAAATCTAAAAAATCAACAAGAAAAGTGTTATCAAAAAGTTAGATCTATTATAAAAAAAAAAACTACAATTCTTTGACTAATGTGCCATTTGCAGAACCACAAATCATTGCTGTAGTAGAACTTTTCGAAAAGTTCATCACTTTTTCAGGATATTTTACTCCTCTTCTATACACACATTTTTTTTTTTCCCCGGATCGTCGGCCATATTAGATTCATCATAGTTGAATATATGAGAGGGTGGTGGTACATTTTCTACCTCAGAGTGAAGGTTGTCGAAATATCTATTTAGTGATTCCCGTCCCACAGTCGCTCTAGATCTTTTAATATTAATTGATAGTCTTTGCCCATAGGCGTTCTTATGGCGTTTCAGAACGCTAATGGCCCATTCAACACCTGGTAGGTTATTTGTAAACCGTTCTACTGTTCTCCCCTGTTTATCCAAATAAGCCTTTGCAAACATCCTAAGGTCTAACAAACTAAGAGGAAAACCCCAATCACCACATGTAGCCGCAGGACGCAATATAGCAATTTCTTCATTGTGCATGAAAACTGGTTGGGCAACAGGCGTCCTTCCGTGTAATCCTTTATATTTATTATAAAGTGTCCCGAACGGAATTTTATAATGAAGTGAAGCAGCATTAATGGATAATTCGCTGTTTGTGATTTTTTCTAATGCTTCTTCCATTGCCTCCTCTGTGTAATTTTTGTAATTGCGGGTACCCGCGGTCTTTTTGTAGGTGCGAACCATGAGGCAACTAAAACAAAAGCAACAAATGGGGTTAAATTGATAATTTGTAAATTACTCCTGTAAGTCTGGGTACTACAAGCATTGGGGTGAAACTGATAACTATCAAAGTCGCCCCGTATATCTTGTCAAAGTAGCCCCGATGAACTTAAAGTATTCATGCAAAATAAAATGGCGACCGTAACCAAAAATGCAAACATGCTCTAAATCTCAAAGAAACGTGTAATTAAAACAGTGAAAAACTACAAATCAAACAATAATACTTACGCCTGTGCCACTGAAGTTATTCAGACAATTTTTTGCAACCTTTTTGACACTAAACTTTAACTAATTATTTGATGTGGTTCCGACAACAACAACTCGTCAACGCTCCGGCAAAATATGGCCGATCTGTCAGTCTGGCCAACAGTACAAACAAAATTTTGGCTGCGATCAGTTTCACGCAATAAATCCAAAAAAACATACCAAATGTAGCTATCATCAAAGTTACCCCAGCTCTCGAAGTAACCCCGTTTTACGGTAATTTGTTTTATTTCAAGCTTTTTGGTTTTATTAATATATATATGTATATATGGAATTAACTCATTACTAGGTTTGATTTGATATCAATATTGTTATAATTTATTTAAAAAAAAACCTTCCCTCTCTTTTTGTATTTGCAGATGCAATATATAAATATTATATAGCCTATGTCAGTCTCACAAAGAAGACGAATCTAAAGACACCTCTTATGTTAAAATCCATTAAGCCGTTTAGGCTACAGAGCGTGCCAAAGAATTAGACATACATACATACTCTCGAAAAACATTACCCTCCTTCTGGGGCAGTCGGGTATTAAGTGTCGCAGCGCTGGTATTCTGACAGGGCCCACTGTGATGTCACGGATAGATACAGATATAAATAAAGAATTAACACGACCTGACATGGGAACTATAGCTCAAAACTATCATAAGGGGTGAAGGGTACGTTCGAAGACGGACAACTACAGGCTTATTACGTAACACACACAAAATGACAATTGAACGCAATCGGTTTCATTTTGACAGTTCACCCACGTCACTTGCGTTATTTACGCTGCTGAGCAGACGAATTTTTCAAACCTATGAAGCAATGCATTAACAATATCCTTCAAAACTCTCAGATTGTAATTCGAACTGTAATAGGAAATATTAGGCACTTGAGTCCTGGGGGCAACCATCACCTCTTATAGCAGAATTATTTCAATATTACTTCAGCTTGAGAAAGAGATGGAGCTATAAGTCCTGTACAGCTCCATCACTTTCCCACGCTGAAGTAATATTATAATAATACTGCTATAAGAGGTGATGGTTGAGGTCAATAGGATAATACTCAAGTTATTGTTATCATCTGGCTAGACTGGAAACCGACTTAACCCTTGTTAGAAAATAGCTAGACGGATAATGACTATAAGGCACTGAGTTAGTCTATAATCAAGGCTAAGGGTTAATAAAACGAACGGTAAAGGGTCTCAAAACGGTGAAGGAAAATATCGTGAGGAAACCGGTACGTCCTTAAATCAAAAATTTGAAGACATCTCAGAGAGGAGGTCTGTGTCAGAACAGTGGGAACATTACAGGCTGATGCAAGGATAAATAATTGACACTTCTATTATGTGACCATCGAAGAAATTCATGGGTATTAGGATTATCAGTACAATCACTTCTCTTTTCAATGTACTAAAATAACCAACAAAATTAAAATCTAATATAATCGAATCATCCCCAATTTAACAAGTGCACTTACAATTTATCTAACCCTGCAAATAGTCGCACAATACGGCACACGTCCCCCACAGGGGGTCTATTGTGCCATTCCCGTCAGGTAGAGATGTCAGGACCCCAGAACATTAACTCCTGTCAAAATACAAAGCGCGGTCTCTTTGTCCCCAAACATGATACGAGGGTTGGATGAAAGAAACCGATCGCATTACAGGGTTGGGCGTGAAAATCGGATTATTGCTGGCTATTTATGTACCTATAATGGGATAGTGGTTATTGTATTTGAAGGATTATTTTGCAATTACATTTTGAAAAAAAAAAGAGTTTTTTGGGGCGTTTCCCCGACCATTTGTGACCATGATTGTGTTTGGAAAATGAACTCAATATACCTACATAAAAAAATAAAAACAGGCCACCAACGAATTTCTTAAGGAATGCAATCGTTTTTTTTTTTCCTAGAAACCTTTAGAATGGAAAATTAGGTAAAAAGTTTGTAAGTACTTAATGTTTTTTTTTGTTGGTATAGTCGCATGTGCTAGCCGACATATGGCAAAAAATGTAATTTAATGTTTTGTGTTGCGTAATGTAAATTATTTTGGATACTATTGTATAGAATCAAGTTTTTCTAACTGAACAGACAGCTGTCGCTAGGGAGTTTGTTGCGCCACTTCTTTTTCCCAGCTAAAGCACTAGGAAGTAGTGAAGGGTGGGCGTTTTTGGTGGACTGTCTTATGTAATTTCGACGTTCGAAAATTGCTGAATCTTAGCCTAGTTAGAATAAATGTTTTTTGATTTTGATTTCATTTGAATGTTAGAATAAAAAACCCCAGAGTAAATTACGTGAGACTTAAAATAACAATAGTCCAAACAGTATCAAAATCAGTCAGTCATTTTTCAGTTCATGTCACAGTCAACCGTTTACATAAAGACAGACAGTCTCTTATTACAAACGTGTAAGTATCTACTAATAATCTTATCCTCGGAACATAATCTGCCTCATCGATGGGTTTATAATATCGCTAACATTTCATTACATGTAAAATAATAACATCTCAGAAGTTATTGAGCTAGTAAAACCCAGTTTAACTTACCGTTTCATCCCACACGGTGAGTAGAACTTTATGATTTTATGAACGATAAAAGTAGTAACGAGAATACAGTGATCCGTTATTTTTAATAACCAAGTTATTATACCCGTTATATTTCATATTAATTGGACAGATGATTTATGTGTGGAATTGTTGGGAGCTTTTCCGGAAGAGTGGTCATCTGGTAATCTCTGATCGGTGGATCTGTTATTCGTAGATCTTTGGTAGTCGTTACGAGTAGTCAGAAGCCCAAAAGTCTGTCAACCAGTCTTATCATGGGGTCTTACCAACTAACTGGGTTGTGTAGGTCAGATAGGCAGTCGCTCCATGTCATGTACTGTGAATATCAGTATTTTGCTTCATGGGGTTAGATTGGAAGCTGACCCGAAATAGTTGGGAAAACATATCAAATAAATACCTTAAAAAGAACACCAAATCTAAAATTTTGATTTAGATAATAAAGAAAGCTTTTTGTTACCCAAACGACTTACATTCAAAACGAGTTTGAAAAAGTGGTGTAGATTCTCAAGCTGTGCACTCGAGGGGCTAACAGTGCCTATTAAAACTATATTAAGTGCGCTCCAGGCTTACGATCCTTAATGGCGCGTCATCAAACATTGTCCAAATCACGACCATCTCACAAATATATCTATTACTAGTGTTTTTATGAAGGTTTCTTGTCCAAATTAGAGTGAATTAAGATGGTGATGTCAGAAGTGTACTGGAACTTGGTATTTGAAAATCCACTATGGAGTACTTCACCGGACTGATGTCAAAATTTTGGTCTTATTTACTGTTACTGTGTGGCTGTTTTTTTATTGCTACTGTGTGGCTGTATATTTATTGTTGCTGTGTGGCTGTTTATTTATTGTTGCTGTGTGGCTGTTTATTTATTATTACTGTGTGGCTGTTTATTTATTGTTGCTGTGTGGCTGTTTATTTATTGTTGCTGTGTGGCTGTTTATTTATTGTTACTGTGTGGCTGTTTATTTATTGTTGCTGTGTGGCTGTATATTTATTGTTACTGTGTGGCTGTTTATTTATTGTTGTTGTGTGGCTGTTTTTTACTGTTACTGTGTGGCTATTTATTTATTGTTGTTGTGTGGCTGTTTATTTATTGTTATTGCGTGGCTGTTTATTTATTGTTACTGTGTGGCTGTTTATTTATTGTTACTGTGTGGTTGTTTATTTATTGTTGCTGTGTGCTACTGCGATTCGGGTGCTTAGGAATAAAATTTTGATTAAAGCATAATAAGCCTATAATGTTTCCACTGCTGGGACACAGGCCTCCTCTCTTCGAGAGGGAGTGGGCTGTAATCTACCACGTGGGACTAGTGCAGGTTGGTAGAAGTCACATGTCTTCGAATTTTTGGTTCTAGGACATGCCGCTGGTTTCCTCACGATGCTTTCCTTCATCGATTTGAGACAGTGATGATGAAATTATTAACACAAAGTAAAGTGCCTGTCTGGGTTTCAACCCATGGATAACAACTCGTAAGTCGGGGCAGTTACCACTGGGCAATCACAGTTCCCATTTATTTATTTATTTTTTATTGTAAGTCGTAATTGTTAGCAGTTTGATTCTGATTTAAGTTCAAACAGCTGTTAAAGTTCTTTCTTTTTTAGTCAGAATCTTGCAACAAGTAAAATGTAGGAAGCACAGGCATCTTGTATTTAAGACTCGGTTTGAATACCATCTTCAAGATGTTCCTTGGGTTTCCATGCGTTTGATATCAAGATTGATAATCTCACATTCTTGTTCTTATCAGTCAGTACAATGCTGCCACCGAAATTCCTAACAACAATCCATATGAATCGCGCAACGAATCACCCATCTTGGTGACTTTAATCACCACCCCAGTACAAACAAAATTAAAACCCCAATTGAAAGTAAACTCAAACCCATTAACCACAGCTATCATTTAACAGGTAAGCCAAATAACCCCCGCTGCTTCATTGTGATCGCACAATACGGTCTGTGTGACCACACGAGCGGAACTAATACCCTTTAAGTACCGGCGTTTGGAGGGTTAGACGGGTAATCGTACGATTTTGGTTTTCGCTAATGGATATGGAATTGGTAGCGTAGTGAGGAGATGGTGAGTTGGGTAGGTATGTTGTGTTTATAGGATATCGACTTCTGGTGGATCCTCGGGTACTCTCGTCCAGCTGCTAACAGCTCTCTGCAAAGGTTGTGTTGTTATGTTCGTTTCTTCTGCTTAAGAGGCTGACAACAGCTAAAGCGCGGTCACTGTCGGACTGCATAGAGAAGAAAGAGAATTGCAAAATATGAAGCAATGATCTATTTACAATTGATTGGGTAAAAAAATGTAAACATTGTTATGCTAATATGTTTCTTGTAGTGTATTATAATCTGACAAAAATCGTAATAATTGCATGTTTATTATTATAGTTTTTAATCGTTAAATATGTTTTTCAGAGGTATACTCGTGATTTTTTTCTATCGTATCAAATTAGTTGTATTATGTTTTCAATGCACTATCTACCTAGCATATATCCTGAAGAAAATCATATATTTTTCTGATTTTGTTTACTGCAGTGGATCATATACATACGTTTAGGCATTATAAAACTTATAACATTTGCGTTTAGCTCCTGTAGTCCCCTTAAACAATATGCTCAAGTATGGTGCTGCTGATGAACTTTCTTACCAAAATGGCCATGTTCAACGAATGTCAAAATAAATATTGGAAACACTGGGAGCTAGAGTGAACCCCGAGTCACGTTCAACTTCAAAAACAGATTATGCACGTACCTACTCTTTTTATACATTGACTGTCTCGTTGTTCTTGGTCGCAAGCGCTACTACCGAGCACGAGGTCCTGGTTTCGATTCTCAGGTCAGGTAAACTGTCCGGTAAGGACCAGGCCCGGGTCGATGGCGCGTCGTATTCCACGCGCGCCTCAAAGAGATGTCGTCAGCACATATAGTAGGGGTCCACTAGGGCCGATGCCTGCTGGGGTCGCGGGAAGGCACTTATGGGTCACCGAGGCCCCCGCAACACAGGCAACAGGAAGGAATACGGGTGGGTTTTAGTCAGTAAGAGTCTGACACACCCTCCCGATCCGAAAAAAAAAACGGTCAGGTAAACTGTTATTGGGCTTATCCATGAATTTCTCAGTAGTAGCCCGGAGTCTGGATTTGTGCCCGGATGATGGGAATAGGCTCGCCCTCTGTTATATGGGACTTAACTGGCAAAACGTGGGTGTACATCTCTGCCCAACCCTTCGGGGAAATAAGGCGTGATATTATGTTTTTATACAAAGATGCATGAGACCACTTTGAAAACAAGGATTCGGTGAAAAGTTATGAAGTTTTCGCGTTTAAAATAGCATGGAGTAGCATCAATCAAATTCAAACCATTTATTTCAAATAAACCAAATACAGGCACTTTTGAATTGTCAAGGGGTCGGCCAGTCAGAAAGATGAAGCTAGTTGCCCATTCCAAAGCGTAGTAGGTTCAGGCAATATAAATGCAATATGACTAAATGGTTATAATAATTCAATAATTGATTAATTGACCAAAAGAAAAAAGTAAATTCAACGGTATTTATCTCTAGACCGCAAATAATACGCCATTACTCACGAATTTTATACGAAAAGGTGCCTTAAACAGGTTTTCACTAGATTAATACGATAAACGTACTCATTAAAGGACGCATTACTACTTGATATATTAGATTTGAGAACGAACAAAGCGAGAAATAAATAATTCAAAAAGAAAAAACATTAAAAAAGTCGCAAAAAAGAAAAACTACTTTGTAGAAACTTTTTTCTTAATTACTGCTATTTTTTTGTATACAACATGACTAGAGAGGTGTGGTCATATTTAAGGGTGTTCAGACCATCGAAATTAACTACTTTCTCCATGGCACTGACATTGTAATCGCGAGAAAAATATCAGCCATCCCATACGAGTAAATTTTTTTTTTATTAAAGTTTTGTAAGGGACTGTTGATAACATTTTTGCATCCTTAAATTTGAGCACACCTTTCTGATACATCATGTATATTCATTTGCTTATAAATACATACATTTGGGTCGAGCAAACATTTCTTTTTTTTTTGATGAATAATAAAAATAATCATTTTATTTCGAGTTTCACAGATTCATTAACAATATTTTTTTATACAAACTCAGTCACATAAATAATCAAATACAAATACATTATTGTTAAAGTTTTGTATGGGACAGTTCATAATATTTTTGCATCCTTAAATTTGAGCACACCTTTCTGATACATTATGTATATCATTTGCCTATAAATAATTCAAAAAGGGAAAATAATGCAAAAAAAATGTGTATTTGACAATTGCTACGATAAAAAGGATGTTCTTTTTTTATCGTAGCAACCAATAATTTATACAAATACTTTATTCGTAGTGAAGTGGCAAAAACTGAGTTCTAATTAATATTATCTATTTATGAGGACAAGTCCTAAATAGGTAATAGGAGTAAACAAGTTCGTAACAATAAAACCCTGTTGGACTATTATTGAGTATCGGACACAGAAAGGTGTTATGAACAAATACATTATTAATGGGGGCACAAATGCATAATAATTATTAATATTGTCATACGCTTGTTAACATGAATATTATTATAGAGTTGACTTGGAATAAGGGACATTTTTTGTGAGGAAAGCTTTGAGAATGTATGGATGTGGAGGCTGTAACAGTAGGGGAAGACCTGAAAGAAAGAAAGAAAGAAAAGAAAAGGACTGTGTAATAGATGCTATGGCTAGAAAAAGGGAAAATACTGAGATGACGGCTGACAGAGGTGTTGGAAATTCTGATAAGTTCGAAAGTATGAGTACGATTCGAGGTGACTTAGAAGTTTATAGACTTGTTGCCTTAGGACCATATTGTGGGTTCGAATGCCCCTTTGACTTTTCAACGTCATCAAGTAAGTTACAAGGCTACGGACGATGAGCAATGGGTAACTCGCCGTCTGATAAGGATGCGCGCTTCAAAAAAGTTTTTGTCAGCACAAGTGTAGGGGTCCACCAGGGTCGATACCTGCCGGGATCGCGAGAATGTCCGAAAGGGATACCGAGGCCCCTGGCAACACAGGCAACGGAAGGAACACGGGTGGGTTTTAGTCAATAAGAGTTTGAAACACCCTTCCGCTCCGCCTGAGTCGGGAGAAGTTATTTGAGAATATCCCACCCAAAAAAAAAAGTGACAAGGCTGCAAGTTACTTTTGACGCGCGTTCAGAATTAAAACTATAACGTCTCCATCTTGTTTGGTCGATACAATTTCTGTGACAATATTTCACAAATATTTACCAACAACGCCCCCTTTCTTTTGGGTGGGAAAATATCAAATAACTTCTTCCGCTCTGGGCGGAGCGGCAGGGTATGTCAGACTCTTACTGACTAAAACCCACCCGTGTTCCTTCCGTTGCCTATGTTGCCAGGGGTCTCGGTATCCCTTTCGGACTTTCCCGCGACCCCGGCAGAACAACGCCCCCCTGTCAATGTCATTCAGGTACCAAAAGATACTTGTAGCACAAGCTAAACTTTACTATACGAGTATATTGGCGCCGATTCTCTTGTTAACAAACTAAACTAAATTTAAGATCAGTGCATCTTTTTCTTTCTATTTCATTAAGAAGAGGACAGCAGATAAATTTTAGTTTAGTCCTGTCAAATTAATCAGCGCCTGTCACTACTCCATACAAGTTTAGACGTGATTAAAAACTTGCCTACTAAAATTACGTCAATTTACGTCAAGCGCTGATTAATTTGACAGGACTAAACTAAAATTGATCATCTGTCCTTTTCTTAATGAAATAGAAAGAAAAAGATGCACTGAACTTAAATTTAGTTTAGTTTGCGAACAAGGGAATCGGCACCATTGTATAAGCTAATGTTATGTTGAACAAATATTTCTGCACTGCTGTACCTGTAAGTGCCCTTTCTTTTTTCATTTTGGTACAATTAACATTTGTTTTATCTCCAGACCGTATAATGTAGTGTCTATTACATCTTTGTTTAACATTGGCCATTTAGACTCATTTGACATGACTACTAGTGCTGTCACTCTTATCTTTCGATGCACTAGTGTTGTTCTATTTATCTTTTTATATACTTTAGTGTTGTTGAACTTGAAACTTAACTTATCTTTATAATTTAGTATTGTTATACTTATCTTTTAAGATACATTAGTGCCGTATAATTATCGAAAAAAAAGAGGTGGAGGCCCGTTTGCATAATTTTAATGACTCGCTGAATGGATGCAATCGAAAATGTTGACTACAATTTAAATGTCTGTTTTTTGATCATTGAGTGCATTTTGTTGTCTTGTTCTCTCTCAAAATGGAGAGAGAAAATTTACCTAAAATACCGTATTGGAGATATAATTATTTATGCAGCTTGGGAATAGTCTGGTTTTCACTGTGTGATAATTATTTGAATTGTAAACTTTTTAAGATCTTTGTAATATATAGGTAACATAAGAAACTTTACCGTCATCGGTAGTTTTTTTGGCATAGTTGCAAAAAAAAGTTGAAATATTGGAAGAATTAATTGCAATTTATCTACAAAAGAATGCCTAACCTTTTCCGGAACAAACAAAAAAGTAACAACCACGAGAAACCCTACATCAATACTAACATTTAAAATCCTATAGCTTAATTAATCCTCAATTTCGCGCGAAGACGAAATACCAAAAACAAAAGAAAAACAACATGGCGGCCACAAAACGAAGACATACCGTAACGCTTGATTTGCGATACAGGCAAAAAAAAGCTCGAGACAGACCGGCTCGAGCCAGGCCGGGGCAAAACAGTAGTCGGACAGAGCAACTCGATATGTAGATTTATTGGAGAGATTGCACATTACACGCCCGCGGTAAAATTGGATTTTAAAATTAAACGTTTGGGTTTAGTCGAGTATGGTAAATGAAAGGTGTTAACTGTTTCGATAATGTTTTTGAAGTGAAAATTTCTTTAGTCACGTTGGGCATTTTTGGAATGGGGAAAAAGCACTGAACTCGCGTGACTGTCACGTTCAGATACATATTTATAATATACAGATATTTACAAAAAAAAAAAAAAATTACTTTTAATTTAGTTAAATCACTATTATTACTTATCTTTCTGAAACTTAATAAATATAGAGGCCTTGGCAGAGAGTACAACTTTGTGCCCTTTAGCGTCGAGACCCTCGGTCTATGGGGTCCCAGAGCGCATAAGTTATTTGAGGAAATCGCGAAACGTCTAGTTGATGTAACTGGTGAACGAAAAGCTGTCGGCTTTCTCGCGTAACGCATCAGCATTGCAATTCAGCGAGGAAATGCCGCCAGCATCCTCGGTACAATGCTTCGAGGGCCTTTTTTTAGGTGTAACTCAGTTTTAATTTAATTTAGTTAATGTTAGAATATTTAATTTAGTTAATGTAGTTAATGTAATTTGGTTATGTAAATAAACGGCATACGATATTTACAAATTTGTGAAGCTAGGAAATTTTCGCTACTGACGTGCAAGTCCTACGACTAACAGTTTTTTTTTAATAATTTTCATGAATAAATTTGCCATTTCACAAAATAAAACTGTACTGTGTGTAACAAGTAACAAATTGTTGGCATATATTTGTATTTCTATCTGACACAGGGCACTTTTTTATGTTCAATATACAGGACATTGTGCTTAATTATTTATCACAGTTTTCGACTCCGTTTTACCTTGGCGCAGTTTTTAATAAGGTATACCAATGACTGAGATCCACGTAGATCATGAGGCCATGAAAAAGCGAAATCTTAAGGCGCTGACATGAGACAAATGACCAAAATAGACTTATCTTAAGAAAAAAAACTGCCTAATCTGTAGTTTGTGGTAGCGGAAAAATTATATGTTAATTTTGAACATATTTCCCAAAATATGGTTGTTACCAAACACGTTTTGAAAAAAAATCTCGATACAAACTAACATTGAACCTAACCTAACGTAACCTCTTATCTTGAGTTCGAATCCAAAATATCTGTATTAAATATCAAGATACGTTACGTATTTAATTAATAACAACAATGTCGTATTTGAATGCAGAACTTGGTTGTTTTTTATTTTCGATTACTCAATTCAATTTTGAGTAAATAGGTAAGGTAGGCTTCATATTTTGCAATAAATAACAAGCGTTGTGTCATCTCTTTCTTTTCTATGCAGTCTGACAGTGATCGTGGTTTAGGTGTTGTCAGCGTCTTAAAGAAATAGACATTTCTTTAAGACACAGTACTGAGCAGGAATGAATAGAGCTACCTTGTTTTGAAGGGGAAGCCAATGCATTCTTAAAATGTATTTATTAACCACAAGTTACTCGAAATTCCGCCACCGTAACCGCAGCGATACGCCATGTATTCTGAACGGTCCCTAACAATAAAATTGTTGGCATTCTAAGAATAAATTTTGCTTGAGTGAACATTTCGCTCTAAATCATAATAAAATGCTGCACTTTTTCGATAGAATCGATACTGAAATAATATAATGTTAATGGTATATTTTATTTCGCTTCATTAAGTTGAACGTATAAGGCTCAGCACAAACGTGCCACCGGCCACAGCCACCTCTTGCTGCGGTGTTGAGTACTGCTGTAGCGGGTGGCTGCCAGCAGCCACACGTGTGCGACGAATCCATACAAAACGTATGAAAAATCATGTGATCGGCTTGTCTCTGGGCTACCGGTGACTGTGGTCGGTGGCTCGTTTGCGCCGACCCTAAGAGTTTCGTGGTTTCTCTTTGAGTGATAAGTAGAACTGCAGGGTTGATATTATGTCACATAATAAATTAATATTATTTAGTGTTACCCAGTAACTGGGTTGTGGATGACCTCTACAGGCAGTCGCTCCATGTAAAATAATCGTATAGCTACATCCGGTTAGACTGGAAGCCGACCCCAACATAGTTGGGAAAAGGCTGGGCAGATTGATTGATTTGATAAAAAATTAAACATTGGTACAGATAGATAATCCTAACTAATATTATAAATGCGAAAGTAAGTTTGTTTTTTTGTTACAGTTTCACGCTAAAACGGCGGAACAGATTTGGATGAAATTTGGCACATGGGTAGACCATGACCTGTGTTAGGACATAGAATACTTTTTATGCAGGTGGTATGTTCCCGTGAGATAATTTCCGACATGAACGTGGGTGAAGCCACTGGCAAAAGTCTGTAGTATAATTATAATCTTTGATCAATAATTTATTATAAAAAAATATGTCTTAGTTACCACTGACTTACGACGACGAAGGAAATCATCGTATGCATGTGTTGTTATGAATTCAACAATCATTGTAATTAATGCTAGATTCTTCTATGTCTACGGAAGTCAGTAAGCCCTCCGACTCATTGAGGAGTAAAGGTTTTTAATTATGAGCGTATAAAATGTTTGTCTCTGTGTATCATAACTTTTAATTCAATTCATTTATCAGTATTTCCTATTTGGTATTTGTACCTATATAGCATTCCATGCATACAAAATTGTGTGTTATTCGACCTAACACTGCGAGTGCGTTCGTGGAAATGCGGTCACTATAATGGCTTAGCTCGGATCGATTACACCCCAGAAAAGAAAATTTTCACAGAGCAGATTAGACCGCTTAACTTAAATACTTATCTTCTAGAATTCATTTGGGATTTCTGAGAAATGTAGCTTTAGTTTTGATTTATAAACATTAATTTGTAAAAGATTTTTCGAAATCTATCCAATTTTTTGGAAGTTTTCTCCCAAATGCCATTCGACAGAATACAACATCTACAGCGCAGACTCGTAAAGTTTCGGGGCGTTTCGTTACCATAGCAACGGTGTCATCTGAATTAACCCTGTGCCCGCGGAGGTGTGGTCTCTAACACGATTATCTCACTAATCCTATTTGAACACACAATTATTTGTAAAAGGCGTCACATTTTACACCTTTCCCTATGTTTTTTATGTATATTTTCTAGTACTGTTTGACCTATGACGTGACAACCACGCCCTGTTCGCAATGGAAGATCAGCAAATCGTGGTCATATAGAAGGGCATGTAAAAATCAGTGTATGGTAAAATCGCCGTTAATATTTTGGGATAAGAGCCAATGTTACGTGTAGATTGATCATTAGGTACTAAATATAGATACAGATATAGGCAGATAAGTCGTAAGTATCACCAGTGCAGCTTAAAGATGGCTGAAACAACTTTTACTGGTATTCCAATCGTTACAAACTGCAATGTGTTGTAAATAATCTTCTGACCTTTTCAATCTAGAGACAAACTAGATTTTTAACATATATTTATCTGGATAATCTTACACTGCATCAATTTGTTTTGCTAAATTTCCCTGTAGTGACACGGTGGGCTGATTGGTCGAAGGAAACACTGAAATACCTACTGCGAATTCTTCCCATTTACTTTGCAAAAATTACGAAAAAAAACATGTCTGAATGTCAAAATGGACTGCGAAAACTTAAAAACACAGTTCTGACCTTTTTGACGTTTCTCGTTCTAAAATATTTAATCTAACCATTTATATTATGACCATAGACACAATACAAATAAACCCTTTAGTCCACATAATACTAAGCCAGCGAACTATAAAGCCAGTAAATCTGAGGTAAGCCAATAAAAGGGTTTTATTAAATGAAAACCTATTGGATTTGCCGGCGGCGCGTCGGCGATGCATTTTGTGACGATTAGGTGAATCGGATACAAAAGTGGAATTCTTACCACGTGGAAAAACGCACGTTTTCTTGTCGCGATTGGAAGGAAAATCAACTTAAACTAATCGATTAGTTGAAAAAAAGACCTAAAGTTAGTTACTTAGCAATTCTCTACCTACTATACAACTGTTTATTGCCGAGTGGCATTTAAAATCTCAGAAAAACTAAGAATTTATAAAATATAATAATTATGATCAGGAATACTTGCATGCAATGCAAGAGTAAAATATGGCTTCACTATTATTTGACCCGTTAATGAAAAAGGCGTCATCTATAGGAAAAACAGTGAAAGACATAATCCATGTTCAAAAGCGTGACTAATTGCGATTTTGAAGGGAATTGCTGATCCATTGATTCATATGTTTTAAAAATTCGTCTGATCAACAACGTTAATATCGCAATGAATGTTGTTGAACTGTCAAAATGTAAGTCGATGCCATTGTAAGTGTCTTACGCAATCACCCCACAGGACTCGACAATCGATTCTCTTATTTAGCAAACAAAAACAAACTCACTTTATTTAATTGATAATTGAAATCACAAAAACAACACCCTTGCCACATTAATCAAACTTTGCACAATGCCCTAAAAAAGGCTTATTATTACCAAATTAGCACACATTGCATTACAATCCACCATTCTGCTAGTCAGCATGACTCGGCGTTTCTGTCACACGCTATGCGTCGCCCCTTACTCTCTCCCTGCAAAGTTGTAGCGGCTTATTCGATTAGTATACGACGCTGATTGAATTAAGGTGAATGTACCGGATTAGTTCCTTATGTGTGATTTATTTATTTTAATTGTGAGTATATTTGTAGGGAATTTTAATTTTGTGTGGTTTTGTAAAGGGGCCGCGGTGATAGGGTTAAGTTTTGATGTACGTAATTGTTGTGTGAAAGATTATTTTTTGATATATACTTTATTGTACACCTATAAAACAGAAAAAAAAAACACTACAAAATATACAATTTTTGTGTGAACATTGTAGATTAAAAGCTTAATCGTTTGATTAATTTTAAGTTTAAGGCGCTGACAAGAGGAAAATGACCAAAGTAGCTAGTCTTATTTTTTTTTTTTGACGAATCTGTATAGTTTGTGGTACCGAAAAAATTATATATTAATTTTGAACATATTTCTCAAAACTTGGTTGTTACCAAAACACGTTTTGAAAAAAAAATCTCGACACATATTAACGGTAAACGGTTCCAGTCCAAAATACCTGTATTAAATATCAACGTAGGGTATGTAATTAATTAATAACAAGAACGTCTTATTTGAATGCAGAACTAGGTTGTTTTTTATTTTCGATTACTCAACTCAATTTTGAGTAAATAGATAATTGCTTCATATTTTGCAATAAATTACAAGCGTTGTGTCATCGCGCTTCTCTTTCTTATCTATGCAGTCTGACAGTGAGCGCACTTTAGCTTTGTTAGCGTCTTAACCAAAAGCTAGTCAGTAATAGAGTCTGTAGGATTGTCCTCACGCCTACGTCAGCCTATGTATCAAGCTAGCGTTTTGTTTTAAGCTTCTATCAAATAAATGGATATTATTCAGCTTACCCAGTCTTTTGATAATATTCAGCTGAAAATAAGTGTAATGTTTGCAGGCTCGAGCTGTCTTCTTTTACAACAAGAAAAAGCAATTAGCGGACGATTAGATTACTCTTGATTATTGTTTTTTTATAATTAATGATTGTTAATGTATGAAGGCGCCTTGACACCCCACAACAATCCCATAAATCAGAACGTTAAATTTAATTTTAAATCCACCGTTTTTCTATCCAAAGAAGTTGTTTATCACAAGCCCATAGCCACAACTCTAGCATAAAACCAAGTTTATCACTTTGCACATACACACACACACAAAGCATTACTCATCTGCACTCACACACACAATCACAGACAGACAGACGGAGAGAACACGGTTGCAAAAAGCAATTATTTTAATGAGTGTTAGCCGAAGCATGGTGGGTGTATTTTTTCATGGCATCGCATCAACAATCTCTTGGATTGTTTAACATTTATAATTTACATAATTCATAATCATCCTACTGATGGAGTGTGGTTATATAGTAAGCGATTAAGTTAGAAGATTCGCACGTACTACAGGCAATTTTTTTGGTTTGGAAACTATCAAATAACTTGTCCCGCTCTGGGCGGAGCGGGAGGGTGTGTCAGACTCTTACTGACTAAAACCCACCCGTGTTCCTTCCTTGCCTGTGTTGCTAAGTGCCTCGGTATCCCTTCCGAACTTTCCCACGACCCCGGCAGGCATCGGCCCTAGTGGACCCCTACATTTGTGCTGACGATATCTCTTGTGAGGCGCGCGTGGAACACAACGCGCTGTCGACCCGGGCCAGCGGACGGCGGGCTACCCATTGCTCACCGTCCGCAAGCCCGCGTCTACGGTGGCTGGAAATCCGCCTGGCAATATTGCATAGATATGTGATTTTAGTGAATTTTAAATCTATTATTACGCCTTCATAAAATGCATTAAGTTATGCAAAAAATGTGTGTTAAACTAGAACGCATACACATTAATTCTAACATTGAATATTTAATTATTGTAATAAAATAATGTATGAAATAAATTCAGGAAGTAATATCTACCCATAGCATAAAAAACGATATTACTTCCAAATTACTTAAGATATTTTCATTATGTTTTTTGTATGAACAGATTATTTTATTATCTAGAATTCTATGTGTTTTTTTTTTCAAATATTCATATTTTCGTTACTAAACATAAATATTTCCTATGGAAGCGAACGGCGGCGTGAGTGCGACGCGCATTTGTGTGACTAAGGTCAATGGCGAATACCGCACCCTTTGATGTTGATTGCTGCTATTCCATACCTAGTAGTTTGAAATTAGAGGTTAGGTATCTTAAAGGACGCGACAGCTTAGCCATCTTCTTCTTTATGTGTCGATGGTACTTTTTTCGTTGTTTTTATATTGAGACCAGTAGGTTAGGTTAGTAGCACCAGTAGACCCGAGGTGGCGGCCCGTAGTGTTCCACGCGCGCCGAGGGGAGTTTTACACCTCATTCCCCCCGCGAGCTTGAGGTAGCCCGCAATGGCGGGCTGGCACCAGCCGGGGATCGCCGAAGTCGCACTAGATCCCATGATCCCCGGTGCAAGTGTGGGAGGGGAACACCGGGGTGGTTTTTAGTCAGTAAGAGTCTGACGGACCCCTCCGCCTGCCCCAGGGCGAAGGACATCCATGAGGATGAAAAAAAAAGTAGCACCAGTAAGCCACGTTGATTGCGGCATCAGTGGCATTCTTTAGGTAATTTGAGGTGCAGATGAACGGGCACCCAGGCAAGTGAGGCATTGTCTTGACATAAAATGTCAAGACGAATTTCTATAGTCTTTTAAAAAGTGCAGTCGATAAAAGAGGCAGTCCTTTTGCGAAAATGTATATATATGCCATTGAATGTGTTAACATTATGCCTTCAAGCAACCGACACTTCAGCTTCCGTGTCCATGGCATCACAGCGGGCCCTATCAGAATACTAGCGCTGCGGTATTTATTTTTTAAATATAGCAGCATTATGCTGAGCCTTTTTGGCGTCGCACAAGTCGTGTTTATTTATTTTCTTTGTTTTTTGTTTAATCGAACAAATATGTGAATTTTGTTCGTTTAAAATGCTCCTTTTTTAGTTTTGTATTTCTTGTGCTTATCCCAAATAAAATATATTTCTTTCTTTCTTTCTTTAAGCAACAAATAAACGGTTTGCCCAACATCTACCAAAGAAATTCATAAAAATGCAGCCAACCAACCTGCCTTTACTTTTTCTTGCTTTTAAAGTTTAAAACGTCCTCTAGAAAATGAAATTCAAAAGTCATGTATTCAAACTAGGCTGAGAATCAACACTTGTCGAACGTCAAAATTACATAGGACAGTCCCCCTAAACGCCCGCCCTTCACCACTGCCTAGTGCTTTAGTTGGGAAGAAGTGGCGCAACAAACTCCCCAGCAGTACAAACTTTGAAACCGGTCCCATTTTCTCATACATTCACTTTCAGGATTCATGAAATTATGTCATCTCATAACCCGGCCCGCTACCCGCTACCCGCTCAGCTACTCTCCTCGCCAACAAAGCAACCACACCCCAGTACCTAATCATTTTAATTGCTGACACAGTTGCATCGTCTTGATGCACAGTAAACTGAATAATACCTTTGTTGTTAGTTTTCAGAAAAAAAGTTAGACGACCTAGAATCTGAACAATGCCATTAGGCATTTATTAATTATTATTTATCAATCAATGACATTGTGTTAAAGTATTGAGAGTCTGTGAAAATGTAGTTTTTGTCACATTGTGGGTTTTTGTAAGAAGTCTTTAGTGTAGTATTGGGGTTGTTGTGAAGGCTGGTGGGGCCATGACCCCCCCGCGCGGGTTGTGGGCCCAAGGCTAGGACAAGATTATATGTGTTTTCTTTCTATTGAAGTCGGAAGCGTGGATAGATAGGTGTGTCGTAAGTTATCCTTTTAATTTCTGATTTCATTATATTGTGATTGTTGCAGGGAACCAAATAATTTTCTGGTGGTTGTGCTTTATTAGTTGATTTCATTACGTTTAGCGGATGTCCATTTGCTTTTTTGTAATGAGTTCAAGTACCTAATCATATTAGGTGTTTTAAATACAAAAAAATATTTTTAAAATGATCATTACCTAATTAAGATCACCAAAAAAAGTGTCTTTGGAAGAATACGACTGTTTTCATGCCCATCACCGAAGTTCTTTTTCCTCTTTTACTGAAGTTAAAATTTTTACTTAAGACGCTGACAACACCTTAACCGCGGTCACTGTCAGATTGCATAGAAAAGAAAGAGAAGCGCGATTACACAGCACTTGTAATTTATTGCAAAATATGAAGCAATTATCTATTTACTCAAAATTGAGTTGAGTAATTGAAAATAAAAAACAACCAAGTTCTGCATTCAAATAAGACGTTCTTGTTATTAATTAAATACGTAACGTATGTTGATATTTAATACAGATATTTTGGATTAGAACTCAAGGTAAGAGGTGAGTTTAACGTTAGTTTGTATCGAGACTTTTTTTCAAAACGTGTTTTGGTAACAACCAAGTTCTGGGAAATATGTTCTTAACATATATTTTTTCCGTTACCACAAACTATACAGATTTGGCAATTTTTTTTCTTAAGAGAATTCTATTTTGATCAATTGCGTCTTGTCAGCGCCTTAACTAAAACTATAAGGGCATCTTTTTGAAGTCTAAAAGAAGTTCCAGTCTATTTTCTAATCATAGCTTACAATAGATACATTAAGAAGTCACTAAAACTACTCAAAACCGCATACAACTGCATAACATGACGTCATTCGAAAAAGTTTCCAACTCATAAAAACTTTGCTCCATTCTACCAGTGGCATGTGTCATCAGAACAAATGACATCAACGTCTTGTGTCACGCTGTCCCATCACTAGACACTACAATAACCCTCAAACGGCACGTGTTTTTTATCGCCAATAAAAAGTAACAAAAAACCGCGTAACAAAAGTGAAAAGTCGAGAGTGACAGCTAAGTGTTTGTGCAAAATGAGCTTCGACATTGTACACAAAGTGTATGCCAACAATAAAGAAATAACAACTGGCGTTAGTTAAGGCAAGCACTCATTTGGGTGGTATGAGTTATGAGCGGAAGCGAGAGCGGCAACTGACTGGCATTTGTGTGCCTTAACCAGGGTAAAATAAATTGATTTTAGTTCTTTCCTTTCTTTATTTATATGTAAGGCTTAGAGTGAGCACGACCAGAGCAGTTGTTTATCTTGTGAAAAGTCAACAGTAACAGCTAAGTGTTTTTGCAAAATGAGCTTCGACATTGTACACAAAGTGTATGCCAACAATAAAGTAATAATAACTAGCGTTAGTTAAGGCAGCACTCATTTGAGTGGTGTGAGTTATGAGCGGAAGCGAGAGCGGCAACATAGTGGCATTTGTGTGCCTTAACCAGTGTAAAATAAATTGATTTTAGTTCTTTCCTTTCTTTATTTCTATGTAAGGCTTAGAGTGAGCACAACTAGGGCACGCATGTATCTTTTTTTTTGCCACAAAATCAAAATCAAAATCAAAAGTCATTTATTCAAACTAGGCTGAGAATCAGCACTTTTCGAACGTCAAAGTTACATAAGAGAGTCCCCCAAAAACGCCCGCCCTTTACCACTTCCTATTGCTTTAGCTGGGAAGAAGAAGTGGCGCAACAAACTCCCCAGCAGCACACCTCTCTCTCTGTTTAGTTATATAAACTTGATTCTATACAAATCGTATGCAAAGTACCACCGTCCCGCCACAAGCAGTGCCACTTTTAGTACTTTTTGATGGCTTTTGTTGGCAGCACCATCGGTGTAGGATTAATTTAATAGTCACAGACGGATTATATATTTTTGTGTAAAACTATCTGGCATCCCACAACAGCAGCTGTTTCATGCTTTATTGAAAGTAATATTCGAGAATCCTTCATATACTTGTACATAATAATATTTTGGTAATAGATTGTATATTGTATTTAATATTTGTGACAAAAGAATTATTTTATTTCATTCCCTAAAACTAACTATAATCTTTTGTGTACTGTATTCAACATACCTTATCAATAACCATAAAACTTTAAAATAAAATATAAACGTCAAGAGAAAAAATAATTAATCCGATCTAGCCTGTCCCTTGCTGTCCTCCCCCAGCGACGCCCGAAGCCAAGGTCCGTACCCCACAAGGGGCACCCTTAGCGTGTAGTCGCTTAGTTTATAAGTTTATGCCCTGGCTGGAGGTTTTCGTTTATTGGAGCACCCATAGAAAACTCCGGTTAATCAGACGACAACATTCTAGGTTGACCTGCGAAACTATCATGACACTACTTATCTTGAACAAAACATATGCCATTCATCGTTTATCGCTGTCACAACAACACAATCATTCTCCCTCATAATTATCGCTTCATTTCATGACTCAAGCCCAACATTATCGCCCGTAAAATCTCGATACGACTAATCGCATAAAGCATCGCGAATTCGCATACAAATTTGAATAATTAATAAACTAATTAATGGTAAAAAAGCGTTGTTTGTAATCATAGTGTGGGATTGGAATATTTACTGGCCGGCTTTTTAGGGTTAGAGACATGAGAGGTTCAACTTAAATGAATTTTGGTAAAATGGGTTATGCATGACGGATTCCTGCCTTACAGCGTTAGCAGACGGCATACGAATGTCCGATTTTTCATATGAGCTAAATCAAACAACAGAGATCAAATGTATCACCGCAAACGTTCTACAAAAGGTAGGTCATATAATAAAAAATCGGACCGATTGCTTACTAAGAATGTACTGATATGGCAATAGTGCAACGCACACGTCCTACAAAAAGTCGCTCGTATAAATGTATAGAATTTGAATCGGTCCGATAATCGGCTCTACAAAAAGTGTGAGGTGTGCAAGCACCCTAAGGTCTGCCAATGGTCTTTCGAGTCGGTATGTGTTATAAGAGAATACTTAGCTTATTCCATTGACGTGGTAAAAAGGTTCCTCAGTTAGTAATGTAAGTGTAGCGGGACTTACTGTCCAAGGCAGAAATGCCGGACGTTAACTAGGTACCTATCGCTCGTGGAAAGACATCTTTACACGGCGTTATGTACAGCTAATAATTTGGTTAAATTATAACGATTACAATGCTTATATCTCTGTCATAGGCACACAGTATTCGTAGTTTTAATAATGAAGCGTTCAAAGGAACTGAACCTCCAGGATTTCTCAAAAATTTGGGAAAAATGGATGTCAGACTGCAGTCGTTTTGCGGAAAACTAAATGTGTAAAAACGGTACATCCAAAATTCAAAGATAGAAAAAGTTATGGTCTTATATTTATGTATAATTAGGTATATATATTTAAAGTTTTTAATAGGTATATGTATGTATATCCTTATATTTAAATAAATATTTATTCCACAGTTTTCGCTATTGCACCTACCACTGTTTGTCTCTGCATCACCCAAAGGTTGACTGGTAGAAAATGCCTACGGCATTAAGTCCGCCTCAGTACATTTGTGTGCTTAAAGTATTAAATAAATAAATAAAAACAAACATGGCGACGTTGGATTTTTTGTTTAAAGGTTATAATATACGGTCAGAAAGGAGATGAATACTGTGATGACGGTTGATAAAGATGTAAAGATACCTCAAATACAATGTTGCTGATCAGCTCCTCTCTACACGATGTAACCAGGTTTTCCAGACCAATTTAATCCCTCTTGGATTGAATTGGTCTGGAAAACCTGGTTACACCCGAAAAGAGCGAAAATTAGTCTGGGTCGCTGTCACCGGATACAGTGAACTATAACTATATAACTACAACAATATTATGTAGGTTTAGTTCACCTAGAATTATTTAAACACTCAAGTTCTTTTATTGTATCTCATGATCGTCCTGCGCTTATCCCAAATTGTTTGAGGTATATACAGGGTGGCATCCCCATCGACGTGCAAACTGTAGCCATGAATTCTACACATTATTCTAGACATAGCGTCGAAATTTTTCGTTGATATCAAAAAGCTGTTTCATAGAAAAATTGACCACACACAAACGGTCAAAATGTATGGAACAACTAATTTATTTTTAATAACCGACGAGAAATTTCAGCCCAGGGGTTTCAGAATCATGAACTGAATCCATGGTAACAGGTTGCGCGTCGATTTCCCTGCCACACTGTATATACCTCAAATAATTTGGAACAAGGGTAGGACGATCATGAGATACAAAAAAGAACTTGAGTGTTTAAATAATTCTAGGTGAACTAAACCTGTATAATATAGTTCTAGTTATATAGTTATAGTTCTAGTTCTAGTTATATAGGGATAAGGGCAAGACGATCATGAGATAAAAAAGGACTTAGGATTAGTGTTTTAAATAATTCTAGGTGAACTAAACCGATGATGCACCTCAACTATTAGAATCTGGTTTGTTAACTCAATCCCTTTTCGTAGTGCAATTTAAAACGTGAATGAACTTTGCTGTCCGGAATTAAACAGTCTTTTAAATGGTAATCAGTTAAGGAAACCATCTATCAGCTGCTTATCTTTGATTTGTAAGGAACCCGCCCTAAATAAACGAATTTATTTGATAAAGAAATGCTATGGAGCTTTTCGATTGCTATTTTGTGAATTTGTTTTATTATTTTTGGAGATGGATTAGAGATTATGGTGTTAGATTTAGCAACTTGTACCAGCTATAAGTTGGTCAAAGTATTTGTAAATTAATTAATTCACTGGAGTATCATAACCTAGACATACTTTAGGCTTTTTGCGATGACCACCATTTTTTCCTATAGACTTCAGATAACGCACAAAACATAGTTTTGCAAGGAAAAAGGGAAGGCCTTCGCTGGAGAAACCCAACAGTGGGTAAAAATGCAGACCAAAACTATCTCTTGACACGCGAATTAGACCAAATACAATTTTAAATTAAAATTCATTGTTTATAAGTTTTATTTCTCAGTGTAGGCAAGCTATTAATTATATATTTATTCTAACATGTACGGAATCCCCAGTCTTAAACACGATCGCTTTTTCTAAACTCCGATGGAAAGTCACATTCCTGCCAACGTAAGAGAAATGTAATGATTTCATTATAATTATTGGGTGCTACCGTTTAGTTAATGAGACTGACGTTACGACGTATTGTCATGATAGATATTGTTTTAATTGATTGCTTTTTAATTTCTTTTATTGGCAAGGAAATTCGTTTTGCGTGTTGACTTTTTTATGGGGTTTTTCTGTGGCTGGAGTAGAGACATGGTTGAATTATTACAGTGTAATATTTACAAGGAATTTTAACATTGCGTCGCTAGGTAACTTATTGTTTTGGCTGCATTAAATAGAATACAACGTAAAAAAAAAACACAAAAAAAATTAAATGGAAATTGGCAAAAATTAAAAAAAGAACATACCGACGAGAATTTAACCTCCTTTTTTTAAGTCAGTTAAAATTAGAGAGAGCAGTGGTGGCCCAGTGGTAACGGCCGTGACTTACGAGATGTAAGTCGTAGGTTCGAACCCAAGCAAGCGCGCTTTACTTTGTCTAAATTATTTTATCACCATTGCTCTCAAAAACGGTGAAGGAAAACATCGTGAGGAAACCGGCTCGTCCTAAAACCAAAAATTCAAAGACATGTGACATCTACCAACCCGCACTGGGCCCGCGTGGTGGATTACGGCCCACTCCCTCACAGAGAGGAGGCCTGTGTCCCAGCAGTGAGAACATTATAGGCTGATTATGTATGTATGTATGTAAAATTAGAATATAGTTTAGGTATTGTTGTTGTACATACATAAACTCACGCCTTCTTCCCATGGCGTTAGACAGAAACTATAGAACGCCACCTGCTACGCTCCTTACATACTCCTTTTGCTTCGTTTACGTTCATACATCTGGTCATACACGCACGCCGGTTGCGAGAACTACGCTCCTGACCATTTTGAAGAACATCACCAATGAGGTCACTGTATGTCTTCCTGGGGCGTCCCCTCCCGGCGTTTCCACTCACATCTGCCTTGTAAATATACCATTTGTTAGTCGCCTTTCATTTATCCTGTCAACATGACCAAACCATCTAAACATACTCTTTTCAATTATTGTCACTACATCTTCAACAATTATATATAATATATAATTGTTTTTGTTGTTGTTATTGTTGTTGTAGTTAACAAAATTAAAGTTGGTCAACATTTTAAAAAGTATATTTAAAACGTACCTCAAGGGCGTGGTGGCTGTACAGTAGGTAATCAAAAATAAATAAAAATAATAATCTGAAAAGGATAGGATAAATAGAAAATTAAACTGTTTATAATAAGAACTATTAAAAAAAAAAACCAGCCAAGTCCATGTCGGACCACTCACAATTAAAGGTTCTGTAGTTGTAATGAATGTATCCCAAGAAAAAACTTAATATTGTAGTTGAAAAACATGTTCTCTCCCTACATTCCAACTGCAAATGTAAGTTTGTGCGCACAATATTGAGGATTTACCGAGTTATTTTAAGACCATAGACTTCTTATAGGTTTTATTGTAATCTATAAGTATATAACTAATTCTCTGTATTATTTTCAAAATTTTAGGTTCAGCAGTTTCGGAGGTTAGGGGGAATGGTCAACTTTCATCTATTTTCTTCAATAACTTTCTATTTATTTTAAAACTGTAGAAACATAGATTTGAGACCCTTTCGTTTAATGTGTCACACGGTACAGTTTGTAATGGTTTTTATTTTTTTAATTTGTTCCTCAAAACTGACCCCCATTTTCAAAATTCATTTATTTACGTTACATGTCCGCATTTGAGTCACAGAAATTGATATCTGTACCAAATTTCAACTTAATCGGTCCATTAGATTCCGAGTAAATCGTCTGTGACAGACGGTCAGACAGACACACGAGTGATCCTATAAGGGTTCCATTTTTCATTCGGACGTACGGAACCCTAAAAAGAAGACGCATACGATGCTGTTTCTCAATATTGGGCTTGTGGCTAAGTAATAACAGCCGTACGGGTCGATCGATTAGGTTACGCTACGCTTGCCACGGTCGGTCCGTGGATGGGTGACCATGTTTACATACCAAGACCCCTCCGTGCCTCGGAAAGCCGTTAGTCCCGGCTGTAATTCGTGGATGTTTGACAGTCGTAACGGGTCGTCAGAAGCCCGTAAGTCTGACAATCAGTCTTACCAAGGGGTATCGTATTATCCAGTAACTGACTTGTGGAGTAACGATCGTGCCTTGTCACTTCTTGAAAAATACTGGTATTTAGCTGTATCTGGTAAGACTGGAAACTGACCCCAAATAGTTGGGACAGGCTAGAAAAATGAGCTGTTTCTCAATATTGTACATCTGAATACTTACGCGTAAGTATTTAAAATCTTAAAGAGTCAGTTTGTTATAAATTGTGGCTTAATCAATAAACCTCAAAACTTTCCATGGTTTGAAGAGCAAAGAAATCTAGGGTGGCCCGTTACCCAGATAGCCACTTAGGCACCCTAGTTAGCCCTAATCGTAAGTTTTAAGCTATTAAGTACCTTCTTGCAATAGAATAAGGCACACATTAATAATGCAACTACTTATTCATATATTCCCATAAAAATAACTCTGAAAACCACCCAATGACTCCACTCCAGCAAAACTCACTAACCCCCCAATTGTAAGCGTTGTAACCCACAAAAAATCGAATGCGCAGTCCTGAAAAAAACTCAATAAATAGAGCGTAGTAAGAGCGAGATGGAAGATGCCACCCTAGACCGACCACGCCCTCTTTCTTACTGTAAGAGGGTAGTCTCGGGGTACATGCTTATTGCTATGTTTTGTAGGGTGAACGCACGAGGGGATTGTAATTGGCTTGCACGTGGTCGACGTTTTCGGGTACGAAAATTGGGGTGGGCTTGTAAAAAATATCGTTGGTACAGGGCTGATTTTTTGGGGGTGCGTTTTGGTGAAAGTTTTGTATTTTGTTGACTGTTCGGGTCGATTGCTGGATTAGGAATGAAGCTTATACTCGACTGAGGCAGTGTTTTTTCTACAGGTAGTGAATCCACCTGCATGTAAAAAATGTAAGTACAGAATGAAGAAAATCTTTTAAATTAGCAATTTTTGTTTTAAATAGTACTGTAAAATAAATTTTATTTGTGAGTAAATTTAAACGAAGAATAAATTAATCTCACAAGAAGACAGTCTTTTTACTGGTGAAGTGAGTCTTCAATCAACTTAGTTTCAGTCCACTGCTGGACATAGGCCTCTCTCAGGCTGCTCACAACATCTTGTCCTCCGCCTTCCGCATCCAGTCTGTCCCAGCCACCTTTTTAAGATCGTCGGTCTATCTACCTGGGGGGTCCCACGCTACGCTTACCGACACGCGGTCTCCACTCCAGGACTCGTCTGCTCCACTGGCCATCGGTCCTTCGACAAACATGGCTAGCCCACGTGACGCCCTAAGTGAGCGTCCTACTTAATTATATAATTATATTATAATATTATAAATGCAAAAGTTTGTAAGTATGGATGGATGGATGTTTGTTACTCTTTTACGCAAAAAGTACTGAACGGATTTGGATGAAATTTGGCACACAGATATTTTATAACCAGGAATAACACATAGGATACTTTTTATACCGACTTACCTACGGGGTCAAAACTTATGCGGGTGAAACCGCGGGGCGTATCTAGTTAGTTATATTTATCCAACAACGGTCAGTAAGACAAGAATGGCCGTAACCTCTTTCTCACAACTCACAAGGAAAAACACCTAATCGAACGCAATAATAATTTCAATACAACTAATTACAATCCAACCCTTCAAACGCCGTGCACTTTCGAAAATTTTATTTCCAACATACGTCAACCCTCATCGTGCGACGTGTGGCCTTTAAGACCCCAACATAATGAAAGTTTCACCGATACGCTGAATAATTACCAGACACGCAATGGTGTCCGTTCAAAATGTGATTCAGACCGCGATTATAATATTAGGTGAGTCAGACTTAGATTAGTTCGATTTTGTGTCAAATTAGAATAGTTTATTGTTATTGAAATGTAATGAATTGTTTAGTGTTACAGAGTTTTTGGTTACAAATTGTATTTATGGTAATTGTATTGTTGAGTCTCGAGACAGTTTGTGTTCTGTATTTGATTTGTTTCGATTTGAATTGTGTAATTTTCTTGAACAGGTTTTACAAAAGTAGCAGTAAATAGTTTTTTATGCTATGGCACACTAAGCGGCAATAAAATAGAATAAAAAACATTTATTCCTTACCTACAATATATTTATTAAAATTAATTATTTAAAATCTCTTACTAATATTATAAATGTGCAAGTTTGTTTGTTTAGATGTTTGTTACTTAGTCACGTAAAAACGGCTGAACGGATTTGGATGAAATTTGGCACACAGATAGTTTATAATCTAACTTAACACGTACGATAATATTTTAGTACCGGTAGTACATTCCCGTGGGATATTTTCCGACATCCACGCGCGCGAAACCGCGTGCAAAAGCTAGTCAAAAATACATTATGATTACTTGAGTAAATTTGTAGAATAAACACGTGGCTTAATAAAAACTAAACAAATATTAATAAAACCAAACACAGGCATTATTTAACATTGGTAAAACCATAATAATAGTGATAATTCGTGGGTAACAGAATGTCTCTTGTTAAATAATGACAATATAATTAAATGATCGTCAATTTTTTACGTATACATAAATTTCTAAATGGTTAGGCACAGGTGTACTCTTTTGAACTCACAATTTTTTAATAAGGGGGCCCATTGATTAAATAGGGTTCCAGTTTATTTTAAATATTAAATCATGCGTGACTGTTGACGGGTTAGGCATTCACGTAATGAAGTGAAGCGAAAACATTAATTAAAATAAACATAATTAAGCCCGTAAATGTCTTCTTTGGCTTGTGCTCGACAAAGTTGTGACTCGTTATACAGAATATGTAAGGAGGAGGGGGTCGTAGGTATTGACAAAACCCGTGCTTCTCCACATTATAAAACGGCCAATCCATTTTTAGACAGGAATCTCCATCTTGAGCATTTGGCGTATCAAAACTTATTAACATAAAAACCAACCAAGTGCGTGTCGGAGCACACACAATGTAGGATCCCGTAGCTGGGATGAATTTATCTCAAAAACAAACAACATTGTAGTTGAAAAACATGTTCTCCCATAAATCAATACCTACACGTTACGGTCAATTCTCCAACGCAAATGTAAGTTGGTCGATTATTACGCATTAAGGCGCTGACAAGACCCAATTGACCAAAATAGGCTTCTCTTAATAAAAAAAAAAGCAATATCTGTATAGTTTGTGGTAGCGGAAAAAATATATGTTAATTTTGAACATATTTTCCAGAACTTGGTTGTCACCAAAACACGTTTTGAAAAAAAATCTCGATACAAACTAACGTTAAACTAACCTCTTACCTTGAGTTCTAATCAAAAATATCTGCATTAAATATCAACATACGTTACGTATTTAATTAATAACAAGAACGTCTTATTTGAATGCAGAACTTGGTTGTTTTTTATTTTCGATTACTCAACTAAATTTTGAGTAAATAGAGAATTGCTTCATATTTGGCAATAAATTACAAGCGTTGTGTCATCGCGCTTCTCTTTCTTTTCTATGCAATCTGAGAGTGACCGCGGTTTAGGTGTTGTCAGCGTCTTAACTTGCAAAGCCTACTTAGCCGTGATAGTTTTCCTTTTATTTTTGTTATATTATATATACTCGTACTAATGCCATATTTTTTTTCACATATTCAAAAACAACCATCAGGGACACTCGAACATTACAAAAATGAGCACTTTAAATCTTAATTTTACGCAAACGGATCCCTGAATCGACAAATGGGTTAGGATAGACGGTAAAAAAAGTCATCCCCATTTTACGTGTATGGGAGGTTCAGCGGGGACAGACAGACAGATGTGTCTACAAACAGTCAGACGTACATGGCAAAACTATAAGAGTTGTTTGTGTTTACAGAACCATAAAATAACACAGATATAATATTATAGACAATAAAATAGTTTATTCACAAAAAAAATCATGAAAATATCTGTAGTTTGCAATTGATGTCGTTTTTATGATGTGGGTAGACATTACTTCCTGAATTTATTTCATAAAGTATTTTACTACAGTAGTTAAATATTCACATATAGAATTGATGTGTACCTGTTCTAGTTTAATATATATTTTGCATAACTTAACTTGCATTATTTGAAGGCGTAATAATAACAGATTAAAAAGTCACTAAAATCATATATCTGCGCCTTAAACTTTGGTACGAAAGTTTGACTGCTTTAACTTACTGTATTATTATTTATTTCTCACCCTAGTTGTAGTATCACTAGCAAAGATACAGACCAAACAAAAGCATCAAAACTCAAAGGTAAACACCCTAATGATTATCCCGGGAACCGAACCCCCTAACAGCTGACCGCAACGTACCGTATCTTCCGTGATAGGAACACATTTAGCAGACGTGAAAACTATTTTGTATAGCACGGATAGATAGATGTTTGTACTGGGAAGGTGGAATGAGTAAGAAAAGAAAGAGATAGTAGATGAATATCTTTGGGTTGTTTCTTAGTAAAGTCTGAAAATATAGTAAATATATACTCAAACTCAACACTCAAACTCAAAGCTCAAACTCAAAACTCAAACTCAAAACTCAAACCCAAATCTCAAATTCAAACTCAAAACTCAAACTCAAAGCATTTATTTTAAATAAACCAAATACAGGCACTTTTGAACTGTCAAGGGGAAGTTCAGTCAGAAAGTTGAAGCTAGTTGCCCATTCCAAAGCCTAGTAGCTTCCTATGGAGAAAAGGGCAAGAAACTCCACGGACACTCTTTTAAATTAAAATATTGTTACTAAAAGGAGAACGGGCAAGAAACAGAAACTCCACGGACACTCTTTTAAATTAAGATATTGTTACTAAAAGAAGAACGGGCATGAAACTCCACGGACACTCTTTTAAATTAAGATATTGTTACTAAAAGAAGAACGGGCATGAAACTCCACGGACACTCTTTTAAATTAAGATATTGTTACTAAAATAAGAACGTGCAAGAAACTCCACGGACACTCATTTAAATTAAAATATTGTTATACAAGGTGGAGACTACAATACGAAATTAAATTAAACTGCATAAGTATATCTAATGATGTTCCCACTCAGCATATAAAAAATTCAACCAAATATATCCAATAGTTTAATCATTATAGTTAGTCAAAAAATCGAGGGCTTGTGGCTAAGTAATAATAGCCACACGGGACGATCGATCAGGTAAAGCTACGCTTGCCGCGGTTGGTCAGTGGATGGGTGACCATCTTTACATACCAAGACCCCTCCGTGCCTCGGAAACATTAAGCCGTTGGTCCCGGATTTCGTTCATCGATCTTGACAGTCGTTACGGGTCGTCAGAACACCGAAAGTCCGATAACCAGTCTTACCAAGGGGTATCGTATTTCCCGGTAACTGGTTTGTGGAGATCATCTAGGCAGTCACTCCATTTAAAATACCGGTATTCAGCTACATCCAGTTAGACTGGAAGCCGACCTAGTCGATGAGCCAGTCAAAAGTTGGGGAACCCATAGTCGGCCCATCACAACTATCTGGTTAATTTCAAAAATCACTGTTTTAATTCGATTTTCAGATTTATTTTTTAGTTCCAAAATACTTCTTATTCTTATGCATGAGTCGTGCCTAGTTCTAAAATACTTCTTATTCTTATGCATGAGTATTGCCTAGTTCCAAAATACTTCTTATTCATATGCATGACTCTTGCCTAGTTCTAAAATACTTCTTATTCATATGCATGACTCGTGCCTAGTTCCAAAATACTTCTTATTGGAACTAGGCAAAACTCATGCATAAGCATGAGTTTTGCCTAGTTCCAAAATACTTCTTAGTCTTATGCATGAGTCTTGCCTAGTTCAAAAATACTTCTTATTCTTATGCATGAGTCTTGCCTAGTTCCAAAATACTTCTTAGTCTCAAGCATGAGTCTTGCCTAGTTCCAAAATACTTCTTTTTCTTATGCATGAGTTTTGCCTAGTTCCAAAATACTTCTTATTCTTATGCATGAGTCTTGCCTAGTACCAAAATACTTGTTATTCTTATGCATGAGTATTGCCTAGTTCCAAAATACTTCTTATTCTTATGCATGAGTCTTGCTTAGTTCCAAAATACTTCTTATTCTTATAGTCTTGCCAGTTTTTCATTTACTGTCGTGTTATCGTTTCCACGTTGTATAATATCCTCATTATCATCTGCCTTGCGTTTTCCCAACTTTGTTGAGGTCGGTTTCAAGTCTAAGCGGATGCAGCTGATTTTACATGGAGCGACTGTCTATCTGACCTCCAAAACCCAGTTACTGGGTAATACGATACCCCTTGGTAAGACTGGCTGTTAGACTTGTACTTGACATTGTACCATAGCCTACATACATAGAGAGAACAGCATTGGGAGAGCAGTGGTGGATCAGTGGTAACGGCCCTGACTTACGAGTTTGTAGGTCATGGGTTCGTACCCAGGCGTGCGCTTTACTTTGTGTAAATAATTTCATCACCACTGCTCTCAAAACCGGTGAAGGAAAACATCGTAAGGAAACCGGCGTGTCCTAGTAGAACCAATAATTCGAAGACATGTGACATCTACCAACCCGCACTGGGCCCGCGTGGTAGATTACAGCCCACTCCATCTCACAGAGAGAAGGCCTGTGTCCCAGCAGTGGGAACATTATAGGCTGATTATGCTACTTATATTAATTAAGAAACGAGACGAAACTCAAGTCAAGAACTCAGTTCAAGAAAATGTAAACTACATACACACTATAATAGAACATCGAATTTCACCCGATTTCCTAATTGTCAACACGTTTATTGACCAAGATAATATGGGAAAGTAAGGAATCGTACCTAAGATTTATGTTAACCACAGAAGGATGAGGTTGGATTTAATTTTTAACTTAACTGCCCAGTTCTAGTTCCTGATTTTTTTAAGTTTATCAATATCAATAATATAAAAATATCAATTTGTTATCTTTTCGAATCTAATACAAAGTTGGATGGTTTACATAATTATAGCTCGCATGATAAATGACGGCAGATTATTCTTTTAGATTTACTGATCAGAGGCTTGATCAGGTCTTAAAAAACCATGACACTTAAAGATACTTAAAACAATTATTTTATAATTCCCAAGACACCTTCCAACTGATTTAAAAACGTACTCAAGAAACCTATGACTAATTAAAAAGATTAATACTTCCAGAGCTCGGTATTCATTTGGAGTTGGCAGTGAGCTCATTAAGTTCCTTATTTATTATTATCAGACAACTTATTTCACTGGAGGTGCACCCTCGTTGCCAAGTGCAATAAACTCTATTATATGCCAGACTATTCAATAGTAAGCTATAGTCAGAAGCCGTGACGTGTTTGCACTTTTAATGCACCTTGTGTTTTTGTGTGGATTTAATTTTGCTTTTCAATGGCACTGATAATGGCGTTTTGAAATACATATTGAAAAAGAGTGTGATATTCGTATGATACTGGTAAGGACAAAGTAAGTGACACTTTATCTGAAGCTAAAAGTGTCATCATTATGACCCAGTTATTTATTTATTTATTTATCGCAAACACAACTATGGAGTTTGATATGCCAAAAATGGTTCTCCCAATTAACGTAAGTGCCGAAATGCAAAAGGTGTAAATGTCAAATAAGCTATATTTTAACGCAGACGGACTGATGAAATCATGCTTCTTGTGTTTATTGAAAAAACTTTTATTTAGCTGATCAAAACTACCAATAAAATCTGCCAATGTAACGAATCAAAATCAATTACTTGTCTAGTTTAAAGATTCCAGGTTGAATTTCCTGTAAATTTCCACCATATAGATTCTCAAGAAAAATTCGCCTTTCCAATAACAGAAATTCACTAATCCAAGATTCAGATGAAAACAAAGAAAATATATTTCAGAATCCATCTGCTACTTATAAATTGTTAGCAGTCCCACATTCTAAGTCCGTCTGACGTGAAGATGAAAGTTTATTAACAATTTCTTTTATCCATTTACCTCGCATGGCTGACCGTAACCGCGCACAGATAAGCCAAGCACTGTTTATATCCATTTTAAAACAACGTAGACACATTAACGATTTCCTTTGCTTTTTGATCTGGGGTAAATAAAAAATGGAGAATTCTTGTATATGAGAAAAAAATGGCTGATAGTATTTGTGTCGTTTATGAGTTCTTGTTCCCAGCGATGAAGCAATGTTTGGTCCATTTTGTACACTAAACCGGAAGGACTGAAATTGGCTTTGCAAAAGCCAAGCCAGTAAGTCTGTAATATTTATTCACAAAAGTGAATAAATCATTCAGATTTATTGACTGTAGATGATCGAAAAAGAGTAGTATTGTTGTAACACATTACTAGTATTCATAAGCTAATCATAATATGCTTGCGCTAAATGGGTACACTTACGTCAATGGTGCAACGGGTAGAGTTCGAATTCGCGACAACGCAACTCCATCGGTCGATTTCAACGACACTGAGCGAACATTTTAACTTTGTTTTACCAAACCAGTCATTCTACAAACTGCACAGGATAATTTCAAGTACAGAACCACCATTCAAAAGGTGAAACCACCTCAAAAATCATCAACCCATCATCGACCTTACCCAATGCGCGAACTGTCACGCAAACGTACCATTCTTGGCCAAGCAGCCATGATTAAAAATCAGCACGCTATCCATTGACATAGCGTTATCACAACGGTTGTACGTCGGTTGCGTGCTCCGACCACGTGTTACGTCACACGCGAAGAAAGCACGCGAGTTGTGCACGCATTGTGAGAGCTTGGACGAGCCCAAGCTTGCTGAGATTGCTGGTTTGTTTACGTTTGTGGATTCTAGGTTAAGTGGCGTTCCCGCGATCTCGGCTGTGAAGGACTGGCTACTGTGTCACGTATCAAACGAGAAGTGGCTTTGTGGAAAGTCATCTGTAACCCTGGTACGGACATTATGGATCAACATAACGTGTTTCTCGTCGACTGTAAGGTCACAATAAGTGGTGTTCCCGAAATCGGTGCAAATTCAATAGCCTTAAGAATTGGGAGATTTTTTCAGGGGTCAACGCGTTGCATGCCTCTTTTCTGGGATGAAAAGTTGATAGTATGGCTCATTTAGACTCGGTCGTCAGGTTGACTTCATCACCCAGTGTAAACGACTACAGTTCGCAGACAAAGTCAAATTGGCAGGCATAGAAGGCTTCAAAAGTGGCAGTTGACTTGATGGCGGTCAAGCTTCATAGATAGACAGATCTAATTAAAATCAACACCTAGCTTCTATTGGAAAAGCAATGATTCCACCTCTGATTAAACTGGAAGTCCACATACTTCAGGAAGAGTTTAAAAAAAATGAGAAGCACGAAGGGACTACCTTCGTGGGCTTTATCCGTATCAACGTAACTTCCATTTGAATGGTTCAGGAGCATCTGAAGAACCAAGAAGTCGGATATCTTGAGAAGATATTGGACAAAAAAGAGGTTGAATGGACTATGCCTTCGTGAACAGAGTTCGTGCTATCAGCAATTTTGAGCAGTGCCAATGTTAAAAAGTAAAGGAAGCACGCGAAACATGCACGCATTGTAGGAACATGAAGGTACTTATATTGATACACTGATTTAGTTTGTTCTAAGTTACCTGTACCCTAATTACGAAACACTTTAAATCAATGACATCCTCGTTGGTTTAATGGTCGTAAGCGCTACTGCTGAGCATGAGGTCCTGGGTTCGATTTCCAGGTCGGGCAATGTGGTACTGGGTTTTTCTGTCAGCAGTTCTCAGTAGTAGCCTGGAGTCTAGTCCGGTTGATGACAATAGGCTCGCCCCCTATTACATGGGACTTTAACATAACTTGCGGTATGTGAGTGTACCATAGGTATACTTCTGCCTAACCCTTTGGGATCACAGCGGGCCTTATTGGAATACCAGCGCTGCGACACTTATTTTTAAATATCGCAGCATTATGCTGAGATAGGAGCCTTTTGGCCTCGTACGGGACTTTTTGTTTTTATTTTCTTTTTATTTTGTTTTTTTAGTGTAATTTGTGATCTCCTGTGCAAGTCCCAATAAATACGTTTTTTTTTCTAATTTCAAATGAAATCAGAAAAAAATTGAAGGAAATTGCTTTATGTGTTTGAAAAATTCGTCCGCTCAACAAAGTTTAAAGCGCAATGAATGTTGTCAACTCTCAAAATAAAAGGCATTCCGTTTTACGCAATTACCCCTCTAGTGTTCTTACATCAGTATTTGCACAGGTTACTACTATGTTTAGTGAAACCGTGGTTATTCGGAAACTTCTAGAAGGCACAATTTTATTCACAGTTAAAACGAACGTTGCACACTGGTAATGTAGTTAAAAAAAAAAGAATTATGTTGGTGATGCTGTCGAATCTGTATACAAGGTGTAGTTTTGCATCCTCGTCAAATTTCAGGAGGCTGCACATGCTATGAAAGACATATATAATCAAATAAAATAACGATACCTGCTCAATAATTAATCCATACTTTTTTTTAGTTAAGTTTGACAATATTTTAGAATACACCACTTTCACAGAACAGAATCTCCCCGTTGCATATGCGGTAGTGTATGTGTAAAAGGGCAGTTACAGTGCGGTATCACACGGGCCGCGTTTTAACATGCGTGTCTCACACATACCGATTTCCATAAAAAAATAAAAAAAATACCTACTTATTTTATTATTGATTCGTGCCGAGAATCATTAGCATAGTTACCTCCTTGAATTTGATGAGGATGTAAAACGACACCTTGTATATCTATATATCTTATGGAGTCTCATGGGGACTGAAAGGGAAGACAATAAAAGGTACACAGTAAGTACTGAAAAAGCCCATCATTTTGTGACATGAAGAGTCAAGATTCAGTGTCACTACAGAAATATTGAACATCGGCTTCAAATTGTCCCACCGTTGGGCAATACCGTACAAATATGGCCAAAAGAATTGCCCAACTTAAGTGGCAGTGGGCAGGGGTTTGACATTGCATGCAGAACAGATGGCCGATGGGGCCGAAAAATTCTGGCAACCGCGTACTGGAAGACGTCAGAAGGAAGGCATCCCACAAGGTAGACCGATGAATTGATGAAGACCGCAGGAATCCATTGTATGCGAGAAGCACAAAACCGGTGATGGTACAAATTTGGAACAAGCATTTATACGCTATAACATATTTTTAGTCGAATACTTTTGCTCTATACCTAGAGCGACGATCAACTTACAAGCTTTATCATTGACTCTTCTCCAAACTAATTGGGGTTGGCTTCCAATGCAGCTGAATACCAGTATTTTACATGCAGTGACTGCCTATCTGACCTCCACAACCCAGTTACTGGGCAACACGATTCCTCTTGGTAAGACTGGTTGTCTCAGTGGGTTTTAACTACCTGTCAAGGATCTACTAATAACAGTCGGAACCAACGGCTTAACATGTTTTCCGAGGCACGGAGGGATCTTATGATATGTGATCAATGGTCACCCATCCACCGACCGCGGCAAGCGTAGCTTAACCTTCGATCGATCCAAGAACAACAACAACATAATCAGCCTATAAAGTTCCCACTGCTGAGACACAGGTAAACTCTCTGCGAGAGGGAGTTGGCTGTAATCCACCACGCGGGCCCATTGCGGATTGGTAGACGTCAAATGTCTTCGAATTTTTGTTTCTAGGATATGCCGGTTTCCTCACGATGTTTTCCTTCACCTTTCTGAGAGCAGTGGTGATGAAATAATTTACACAAAGTCAAGCGCCTGTCTGGGTTCAAACCTGCGACCTACAACTCGTAAGACGCGGCGGCTTACTACTAGACCACCACTGCTTATCGATCCGTGCGGCTGTTATTATTCAGCCAGGAGCCAATACAAAGAAATGCAAAAATAAATTAAAACGTTTGAAGTATCAAAACTTATCGGTCGTATCAAGACAGTTTGCAAGCAAATGCGTCTAAATCCCGATCAATCAGGCATTAACCTCTGAAAATCGACTAAACTCTATAATAATACCAAATGCTCGATGTCTTAGACGGCAGCTAATACCAGTACCAGGTTCGACTCTCCGGCCGATTTGCATACCTCATTGTTGGTTGCGGACCATAATTTTTGATACGAAAAAAATGTACGGAACCTTGTAATAAACGGTTCGTAGTGGGTATTAAAGATTTCTTATGCTTTCTAATTCGGTTATCGATTTTAGGGTTCCCTTGATTTTTTTTTTGTATGATAAAGTTATTACTTTGGTTGGTCAAATAAATCATCGTTTCTTTTGAGGCAATTACTTTGTAATGGAATCACTATCAAAATTCAAATGGTGCTGAGTCCCTCATACATATATTTTTTAAGTTATTTTATCCACCGCGAAAGGAAAACACAAGGATCAAAAATACCTAAGTAACAATATATATTGTTAAATTTATATTTTTAGAATTACTGAGCTGGAATCTAAAACAGCCTAAGTCTAATTGATGAAGTAACAAACGTAGATTAAAGATTAAAAGTCGGCTTGTTGCCATAAGTTAGGTTATTTTTTATAGTCACCTAATGTTTCATCATTAACATTACTCTTTAATAATAATAATTTATTTATTTTGGACAACATAGGATCCACTGTGTTAGTAAATTTCTTATAATTAATGTTAGTATATTATCTAATTATAAATTTAAAGTAATATTTAAAAGTTTGCTATTATTTGAGTTCGTTTCATGTGGACGACGCATAGGCGAAAGGAGAACTTCACTCGTCCATCACCCCCACAAAACGCCTCAGAATAGGAGAGTAGATGTGCTCCGCCACTGTCCTCAGAATACTGTTGTCACTGTCCCGCAATCTTGTTACTAAGGACGAGATTTATTTTCGAATGACTGCATAAAAGTCGTCAGTTCGATTCACCGCAAACATCTCAGATGCGCTACAAAAATGGGGCAATCCCAACAGCATTCATTTTAATAATTCCTCCATAATCCTTTCATTGTGAAAAAAAAACAGCAAAGAATAGGTGTCCATTAAAAGTACCTCGTATTTATTGTAGTCACAAAATATCACAATTAATGAGTACATATGTATTAAGTGTTGTTTTTTCTTTGTTCATGTTCATTTCAGTTATAACGAAGACATCTTTATTGTTAAGCATTTTGAGAAAGTGGTTTAAGTAAAAAAATATTTTTTTTTTCGGTTATTTGCAATAAAAATGCAATAATTATTATATCACAAATATTATTTAATGAACTTTTTGTTTAGTTTATGACAAAAAAGTGTGAATCCGATATTAAGTATTGCGATATGAAAGATAACGATCACCAGATCGTTATCTTTCATAATCATGAATCAAGAGACTTAAAGTATGAACCTTATTATAACTTTATCGTTGGTGCGAAAAAAAAAATCTTTGTTCCAAAGTAACTGTGCCTGCTTTATTTTACGTTACCTTTTCTTCGAGTCCCGAGTTAAGAAAATGTTCCACGTCACATAAACCAAGTAATTAATATAGTAGGTAATTATAAGAGCTGAGTCTTTCGATATAACCGTTTAAAAGATGACCGGTAATCCTTTCTGCTATATCATATCTCAGCCTCAAACCACGCATCCTTTTACTTATATTAACCCATCTACCTCAGGCTCCAAATAAACTAAAAATAAAACCAAAAGAAAAATCAAATTGCGATAATTTTATTACTAAACAAACGCAAATAGCCAGAAGCGTTAATTAATTATCAATATTTATGATATTCCCATTAATTTATAGACAAAAAATTTAAATTAATAAGAGTATTCTGCACTTGTACTGTTTTGCCTTGCGGCCCTGTCCGGCTAAACACACTTCGTTGATATATGTCTCAATTACTTCATTGGTATGCGCTGGCGCAGTGGGGGACTGTATTCAATATTGCGTTGCATTATTTCGCTTGTTTGTCCTTATGATATGGGCAGAATTTTAGCCTCATTACTCTCATTATTATAGCATTTTTTGAAGACGGTTTTGCCTTCCATTCAAATTAAATAGCAAAATTAACATTTCATATTACTGTGTCTTAAAAATATGCTGAGTAAATTATCACCTTTCCTTAACCCTGTAACTATGGACTGCATTTATTCACCAGCCAGTACCTGTGTTTAGCAGACTCTCTGTTTAAAAAACAACTTAAACAGAACCCGAATCTCAAAAAAGACTCCTCAAGTCGATACAGCAGTGTCTACCAAATATGATAACATGTTTAATTGACCAAGAATCGAATTTTGGACATCGAAACTCAACGTACAAGTAAACTGACACTAAAACAGTAGCTTATTTACACTTCTTGAATAACACCTCACATTATTAAATACCCAACTTTACCGAAACAGCAATAAAGTTCAAATTCTTTTGAAAATTCTCTTCAAATTGTGACAGTTGAAATTGAATTTTATCCACCTAGTTTTAAGTTAGCTTTTGGAGGGGCGCGAAAATTCTGGAGGTGTAAAGGTATAAAGTTACAAAACCAAAGAGTTTTCCATGCCATTAATCAGTAAACATCTGTACGTCAATTCGTATCAGGGCATTTAACGAGACGAAAGGACGTGATTTCGTGATCGAAGAGTCGTATTCACGCGATTGCTTCTGATGCAGAAATTGGAGCGGTAGGTTATAGGGTCATTGACCGCGTGCTTCTGAGAATATGGTGCCCTATAATACTAATATATGGATAGAAATGATACCGAGTCGTCGTTTCATTAGACGGGCGGGACTCATGTCGTAGCGTTAAAGACGCTTTTATAGAGGCTGGGCCGAAATACGAGTACACTAGACAGGTTTTAATTGATCTATGAACAATTCTATTTTTAGAACAGACAATATGGGATTCCCAATAAACTATAAAAGGGTAAAATCACACACATACTAACATTGGTTCTTCTTTTTTTTTTTCGTGGGGTTAGTGACTAACCTGGGTGACCAGTTTATATGCTGCCATGGGCCTCTGACTTGGCTTCACATGCCGTCGAGAAATATTGAGATATATTTCTGCCAAACTATTTCTATAGATATTTCTGAGGAAACATTAAGGCATGATTGGTTTCTTCACGATGTTTTCCTTCACCGTTTTGAGAGCAGTGGTGATGAAATAATTTACACAAAGTAAAGTGCCTGTCTGGGTTAGAACCTACGACATACAACTCGTAAGCTGCGGTCGTTACCACTGGGCTACCACAGCTCACTATGACATACCTCAAATCAATGATTGAATACACAAGGTGCGGTGTGCGACTCAAGGTTGCATCAAATGGAAGTCCAGCTCGGCATGTGTCAGGCAAATATACCTGAAGCTGAAATTCTGCTGGATCCCTTTAATGACACACAGACGCTCTAATAGCTCCAACCCCTATTACCTAAATCCTTTATAAAATACAGAAGAAACCAAAAAACAGCTGCTCATTTAAAAGCCATTTTAACGAGAACCCTCGCGGCCGGACAATCGGGGCCGAACAGCGAAGCACGTAGAGCTGCTTTATCGCTAAATTCCTTCATCGTACGTCAAACTATTTGCCGCTGGTTGGCTACGGTAGGACAGGGGATGGAGAGGAGTTGTATTGTATTGTTGAAATTGATTGGTGAGGGTTTTTCTTGTATAGTTGCGTGATTTAATAAAACACGAACTTGTTTTATAGCTGTGGCTAATTTTTGGTTTTAATTATTTCAATGTTTATTTTTTGTAACTTTATGTCATATAATCTTGACATTTTGTTGGTTTCTCCAGCGTCTTTAAACACAAGAAGAAGAATAGAAAGAAAACAAAAATATTCTGCACATTAAACTTTGCAAAGTGAACATACAATTCACTAAATAGCTAATAGCCTCATATTCGACAGAAGGATAGATTGTAGGATGGAGATCATAACAAAAACATCTGGGCATTTATGCGTCTGCAACAAATTTATAGATATGAAACTTAATGATGTTTTTTTGGTAGAAAAGTGATAAATAATGATAGACAGTAAGAAACTTTATATTCCAGAACAGTCATAACTTTTACTCTGTTCATAGAGCAAAGTAAGGCATTACAGGAATCAAGCACAACATTGAGCACACTTTTGTAATATTTATCCTCTCCACCCCGCTCTCTGTTCTAAAACCAAAAGATAAGACGACGTCCAAAGATAGCACAGTACAATACTTATCCAATTAAATTAGCCGACTGCGGCAAGAGGTGTAATGAGTTAGACCTTATTTATAATGGCCGTTCGCTTGGTATTTTAGTTGACATTTAAACGGCTACTTAAAGTTTTATTGATTTCGCACTTAAATGAAATAAAGTTATTTTTTGAGCTATTTTGTTCTGTTGTTGGTAATTTTATTGTGGGACTTGGTAAATAGTAGCTGCTACCATAGCAAGAAGTCTGTTATACCGTTGTTTTTTTTCAGTAGTGGATTTAGTATAGGACTTAAAAAAAGAAGTCGCAAGTGCTACTGCCGAGCTTGAGTTCTACCACTCTAATTGAGCAACACACTGGTGCCGATAGTAGTGCCGATTCCCTTGTTCACAAACTAAACTAAATTTAAGTTCAGTGCATCTTTTTCTTTCTATTTCATTAAGAAAAGGACAGAAGATAAATTTTAGTTTAGTCCTGTCAAATTAATCAGCGCCTGCCACTACTCCATACAAGTTTAGACGTGATTAAAAACTTGCCTACTAAAATTACGTCAATTTACGTCAAGCGCTGATTAATTTGACAGGACTAAACTAAAATTTATCTTCTGTCCTTTTCTTAATGAAATAGAAAGAAAAAGATGCACTAAACTTAAATTTGGTTTAGTTTGTGAACAAGGGAATCGGCACCACTATCAAACAGAATCTGAATGATTTTGAAGTATATTGCTAATCCAATGCTTCATCTGTTCGAAAAATTTGTCTGCTCAACAACGTAAATACCGAAATGAATGTTGTTGAACTGTCAAAATTACACTTACTACTCGCATTTAAAAGACTCGTAAAGGAACATTACTTGTCGCTGTGAGCTTGTTCTCGTAACTGTAATTATCTATAGTCTTAATTTATTTTCGTTGCTTATACATATAATATGTATGTATTTATGTATATATTATTTATATATATATATATATATATTTATATATATATATATATTGATACACAGATATATATATATATATATATATATATATATATATATCTGTGTATCAATTTTAGTATATTGTATTTATTTATTTTTTACACCATATATATATAAATAAATAAATGAAATCCATTTCTACTGATTGCTGATGGTGAGCAATTACCTCGCTGGGTCCGATTCCTAGGTCAGGCAGAGTGTAATTGGGTTTGAGCTTTAGAAATTTTTCAGTACCAGCCCGGAGTCTGGATTTGTGCCCAGTTGATGGCAAGATTCGCCCCCGGCGCCCCCTGGCGAAATGTGTATGTACCAAAGTTCACCTCTGTCTAACCTTGCGGGGAATACAAGCCCTTTTTTTTTGGGTGGGAAATCGTCAAATAACTTCTCCCTCTCTGGACAGAGCGCTGGGAGCTCTATCATATTCATACTGACTAAAACCCACCCGTATTCCTTCCGTTGCCTGTGTTGCCAGGGGCCTTGGTAACCCTTTTGGCCTGCCACGCGACCCCGGAATCGGCCCTAGTGGACCCCTACACTTGTGCTGACGACATCTCTTTGAGGTGCGCGTGGAATACAACGCGCCGTCGACCCGGGCCTGGTCCTTACCGGACGGTGAGCTACCCATTGCTCACCGTCCGCAAGCCCGCGCCTACGGTGGCCGGAAATCCGCCCGGGATTCCCGACGCCCAGGGCGTCTCATGCGGCGAGGCTTGATGTTATATTATGAGTTAAGAGAATCCTACGTTAAACCGAGTGTCCTAGATCCGTAGCAGAGTAGGTACGATATAGGTCGATATTTTTGACAAACCAGTATTTTATTTATGTATGCCCAAGTAAAAAACCAGCCTATAATGTTCCCACTGCTGGGACACAGGCCTCCTCTCTTTGAGAGGGAGTGGGCCGTAATCCACCACGCGGGCCCAGAGTGGGTTGGTAGATGTCACATGTCTTCGAATTTTTGGTTCTAGGACATGCCGGTTTCCTCACGATGTTTTCCTTCACCGTTTTGAGAGCAGTGGTGATGGCATAATTTACACAAAAGTAAAGCGCCAGTCAGGGTTCGAACCTACGACCTACAACTCGTAAGTCGCGGCCGTTACCAGTGGGCCACCACTGCTCCTATACATACACTGATATATACATACATACATACATATAAACAGAATAAAATTTGTCAGGAGAAATAACGATCAGTAGAAGGGAAATAACGATTAGAAGAGAAGAAAACGAATCCAGCAAATCAGCGCTGGGATGTTTCTGCCAACTTCTTACGGATATGTTCACGTGCCTTTTGTATTTTATCCAGAAAAAGCAAACAACGATATAGTATTTCGATTTGATAACCGATGACAAAGTACAGTCAACGACCTAAAACACTAATAATTAACCAACTATCACAAAGCAGTTGTAATGAGTTTGATTAAAGTTTATTCGTTTTCTGGGAAGCGGTACAATGACTGATTCAAAGTAACGCCACAAATAAAACAAAGTTCAGAAGGTCAATAGTGAACATGAACAAACAATCACATCTCCATCTGGTGTACATAATAAAGAGTATTCTATTTTATTCTCCAATGCTGCCAATTGTTACGCTCGTGAGACGTAATGTACTTTTAGTGCTAATGTTGTATCCCAAATCAGCAAGAACCCTGCGTTTCCGCTATTATATTAACAATTGTTTGTTCCTTGGGAAGCATTTGCGGTGTGGCTGAAAAATGATGTGATAAGGCAACGATGCGGTTTAAAAGAAGATGTAGTGACAAAATTTAAAAAGAGTATACTTAGATGGTTTGGTCATGTTGAGAGGATGAATGAAAGGCAACTAACAAAAACTATTTACAAGCAGATGTGAGTGGAAATTCCGGTAAAAGACGCCCCAGGAAGACATGTAGTGATCTTCTTCAAAAAGGTCAGGTGCGTAGTATTCGCAACCGGCGTGCATGTATGACCAGACGTATGAACGTAAACGAAGCAAAAGGAGTATGTAAGAGGCGTAGCTTGCGGCGTTCTATAGTTTCTGCCTACACCCATGGGAAGAAGGCGTGAGTTTTATGTTACGTATGTATTTTTTGTTTAAAAGAAAAATAACTCAAGCAGATGCTTGAAAGAAAACAAAAATAATCACAAAAACAGTAATTTAGCAGCTAGAGAGCATACAGCTGCTACAGTCCTGCATGAGTAAGACTTGGTTGTCAAATGAAGAGGAAATATAGGCAAAGAACTAGGCATGACGCAAGTCGTAGTAATTCGAAATGTTGACATTACGAAAGCTTCATGATGTGTCATTGTCATGTGCGTTGTTTTGTAACGACTTGAACTTCTGTTCTATGAATTGGTTGGTTATGTTGACTTCTGTGTAAAGTCAGTAATCTTGATTGTTAGATTTGATTCGGGAACCGTCAATTATATTGTTAAAGATATTACGTAGCTGAAATTTATGATACACTATGAGAGACTAAATCAGAAGTTTATAACTTTCCGGTCCATAATGCTGAGTGGAAAAAGGGGAGAGAGGCCTTTGCTCTGCCAGTGGGAAAATACAGCGAGCAATAAGACATTGTCAACGATTGCGAACGATGTCCTGCTTTTTTACAGACTTCAAAAAAAAAATACAGACGACATTTTTTTTTTGTATGTTTATGTGGTGTTATCGTCAATTGTGGACCGATTTTGGAAATTCTTCATTTGGTAGCTTGGGCGGTGGTTCCATATAAATTTTATTAACTTTGCTTGGGTAGCTTTTGAGTTAGCTTCGATAATACGTATTTTTCCCACTTAGTCTATGTGGATGATGTTATAATAGCTTCATGTCACTGTTATTTACATAACGGTAGGGGTATTCCAATTTGTGTGGGGTAGATACCACAACTAAAAGGTGAAAAATAAAAAGATTTTATTACAAAAAAAAAAAAGTAAGTGACTTCCGAAACAAACACTACAAAGTGAAAAATTACTTTAAATTTTTGGAAGCCAGTCGCAATAAACGAAAATACAAAACAAAAGACACCTTTGTAGTGTTCTTTTTGTAATAAATTTTTGATTTGAAAACTTCTTTATGCGCGTTCCGCGATTTATGGTGGGGGAACATCTTATGAGTTCGCATCACCGACATGCCCGCGCTGACATACATACTGTAGCATCAGTAAGTGAAGTTAAACTGACCACGTGAAAAGTTTAATTTTTGTATACTCTGCATTGTTTAAATTGTGTTTTAGATAATCATACGCCTCCCTAAGGGTTTTCCACAAGCAACCTACAGAGAGTAGGTACTCACCTACTATAAAATTATAGCATAATCTTGATGGAAATATCCACCAAATCTTTAGTATTGGAGTTGCCTAATCGAACATTAATTTATGTTACATAGCTTGTAAGTGAGTTTACAATCATTTGGTTAGCTTTTGGGCAGCTATTAACACCCCAGCTGTTAAACATAGACATGTCTATTGGCTCGATAAAATCTAGACTGAATTCTAGTCTTAAAACTAGTCAGATAATAATTTAATCTCAACAATTCATGTCTGTCGCTTTACGTTGGGCGTTAGTCGTGAATAGTTGAAAATTTTGAGATTTCAAGAGACCAATTAAATTACGTTGTTTGTTCATTTGTCGCCATTATTTATGTTAAAAGCCTGCCGATCTGCAGGCTTAGCATGACGCTTTCTATTTCTTCGAAGAATAGACTACATAATACTCTTTATATACAAAGTGATATTTCGTTTCTCCATGTTTGACATCGCACCGTAGAAATCCTTCCGCAACCGGTCACTTTGGTTATTTCGGAAGAAAGTTTCTATACCAAACTGTCAAAATCACACTGACAACTGACATTTGTCTAAGGTAGTGAACACAATTTGCATTTTTCTATTCGACGGCCACAAGGTTACATATGTACATATAACGTATACCGTTAACTACAAAATCATGATTTTTACAGGAGAGCGTTTTGAACGCAAAACTAACAACACCCTAAAGGCGTTATTGACAGCCCACTTCGCTTATGTTTTCACGGTGAGTTTTTTACAGAATGGATCGGCAGCTGTTCAGTTAAAATCTCACCGTGAAAACTTAGGTGAAGTGAGCTTGGTGCTGTCAATAGTGTCAATCCCTAGCATTGGGTGGAATGACAGCTCTTTTCACCTACACTTCCAGAGATTTTAACATAATAGGTCAGCGGGAATACTTTTTTAATTTTTTTTTTATTTGGGAAGACAAGCAATTGTACAGTGAGGATTCCATAATTATAAAATTAAATTAAATCTAAGGATGGTACAGTAAAATCCACTGCAATTCCACGGACAAAAAAAAAACAATTAACGTACAGTGAAGATACAATATTATTAATTAATTATATTAAATCAAATTGAAATTAAAAAATATACATAAAACATAAATACAAAGAATTAAACTAGAAATTAATTACGAATACACAATCTATGTAGTAACTCAAAAGCATGCTTCTTTGGAGCAGATGCTGCCTAGTTGCATCCAATTAGCGTGTGTATACGGAAAAGTATGATCATTCTAAGCACACCTTTTTTTTTTTGGGTGGTAAATCATCACATAACTTCTCCCGCTCTGGGCGGAGCGGGAGGGTGTGTCAGACTCTTACTGACTAAAACCCACCACTATTCCTTCCTGTTGCCTGTGTTGCCTTTAGTAGCTTCCCGCGACCCAGGCAGGCATCGGCCCTAGTGGACCCCTACATTTGTGCTGACGACATCTCTTTGAGGCGCACGTGGAATACAACGCGCGGTCGACCCGGGTCTGTTCCTTACCGGACGGTGAGCTACCCATTGCTCACCGTCCGCAAGCCCGCGCCTACGGTGGCCGGAAATCCGCCCGGGATTCCCGACGCCCAGGGCGTCTTCTGCGGCGGCTAGGGGGAGAGGGCGCGAAATTTGCCTTTCCCTCAACCATCCCGCCTCTTCCTTTGTGAGCATTACTGCTTCGCAGATGGAAGTGACGGCTGCCCATGCCCTCTCGCTCCGTACCATGGCCTGAACCAGGGCCGGACGCGAGAGATCTCTGCCACCGATCGCCTCCACGAGGACACGGTGGAGCTCTGCCCAAGTTGGGCAGACCTCCACCGTGTCCTCCGGGCGATCCACACAGTGGTGACACCCGGGCGTTTCCTCCCGCCTTATCCGACACAGGAACCTCCCGAAGCTGCCGTGTCCGGTATTCTAAACACACTGAGAGCATGCTATAAATAAGCATGCTAGTTACTAGCAAACTAGCATGCTAGTTACTAGCAAACTAGCATGCTAGTTACTAGCAAACTAGCATAGCTTTTTAATGGTATTTGTAACCCTTAGCTTACCCAATGGTATTTGTGAGAGCAGTGGTGGCCCAGTGGTAACGGCTGCGACTTACGAGTTGTACGTCGTAGATTCGAATCTGGACAGGCGCTTTAATTTGTGTAAATGATTTCATCACCACTGCTCTCAAAAACGGTGAAGGCAAACATCGTGAGGAAACCGGCACGTCCTAGAACCAAAAATTCGAAGACATGTGACATCTACCAACCCGCACTGAGCCCGCAGGGTGGATTACGGCCCACTCCCTCTCGCAGAGAGGAGGCCTGTGTCCAGTGTCCTGTGTGTGCAGTGGGAACATTATAGGCTGAATTTGTATGTAACCCTTAAAGGGTGAAAGATGACCAAATCGCCGAGTCATTTTACTGAGTTATATTCGGTCAGTGTTATTCTTTCGAGAAAACTTTGTGTTCTAGGTTTTCTATATTTCTCAAATAAGATGACTTTGGGAGGTCACTAAAAGAGAAAGTTAAGAAATATGGCAAAACGCTTATTTCTACGCCTGTTGAAAATAAGTACCAATTTTCCACTCAGTACTAAAACAAAGAAAAAACTTTACAACCCTTTCACAACTGCCAAAATGCACATGCACACATACACCCCAACAATAATCATCGACACACATTCAAATAAATTGTTTACGTATTTCTGTATGTTCGAATTATGAATGTGTGAACTTTACGCGCTCATTTGCATGTGTGAGTCTGTAGGGTGTACTTGTGTGGGCTGTGTGTGTGAATGAGTGGGTGTAAGTGTGTGCGCGGACAATGATAGTAATTACATAATGATAAGTCATTTAAACGTTGCCCCGCGGTGCGGGTGTAGTGGACTTAATATTGACGTACGGTCAGCAGAGAAGCTGGTCTAAATAGATTATGATTTATGTGAGAAAATTTTGGTGGTAATAAATCATTGGATGTCTAGTGTCTATCCAATTATCTGATAGAAGGTATTTGAAAAATATACAATATCCTACTATTCTTTATTTTTCAAATACCAGCTGTTCTGAAGGTGAAGAAGTGAAAATGTTAAATTATTGTTTGATTGGTAATTAAAAGAAAAATATAAATAGCATACGTTGAATTGTGAATAATGTCCTGACATTTTGATTTTGAAGAAAAAAAAGTGATGAGGTCTTTTTGTTTTGAATAGCCATCATAAGTTTACACGTTTCAAAAACGCATTTTCATCCCTATTCCTCGTTTATGTCTTTTCTATAGAACATAAGTAGATTTTTCATTTCCCAAGCAAGCGCTCTTAGATAATTATAATTTTTTTTATAATCAACTTATCCATTCCAAGTCACGCTCAAATTAAAAACAAAAGACAATAATATAGACTCACATTCAAGCGCACTTATCTATAATCTCAAAATAGCTGATTACATTTATACCAATGCTGAACATACCAAATAACATAATAGACATTTAAATTATTCTTTCCGAAAAATAATAATACTGTTTCGGTTAATAATTATTAATAATTGTCGTAATTACGCTAGTGATTTTGCTGCTGACCGTACAACAGTTTTCGTGGAACAAATTCCAAAGCATTTGTTTGATGCTCCATAATAAGGCTCAATTATGAAAAAAACTTACGTTTGTGCTATATATTCTATAGTTTTTGTTTATATTATGTTCCTGTAGATTTTTGTAAGAGACCTTTTGGTTTCAGTCAGCCTTCTAACTTATAAAAGATGGATAGAAGCACATACTTAATCTTTTTAACAGTAATAATTTTCAAAATCGAAATAGATTTTGAAAATTATTACTGTGTAAAATGATTGCCTTTATAAATCGGAAACTACAATTTTACTCCTTATACGAATAAAAAAAAACTCTGTAGAATTGCTATTCTAAATTCGAATTTCAAAATCGCCGCCATTTTGCAAACCCTATACTGTGAACTTAAATTTTAAAACAAAAGAAATTCGATTAAACTCAAAACAATCTTGCACAACACCATAAGCAGCTGACAATAATCTGTACCTGCGTACCACTGTAAATTCATGGACATTTATATGCGTAAATTGCATTAAAAAAACAACAATTTACACATATCTGCGTAATTCCGCTACTCGTTTATTTTCCGAATAAATTGCTGACAATTATATTATTATTAGACCACACACAGTTACATATTTAAAAAATAATTTTTAATCCAGGCGATTACGGGCAGATGTTACATGCCTGTTTTTAAATGTTAAGTAAAGCTGCTTTGAAGTCATTCTACCAATTTTAGTAGCTGTACTCGTATACGTATGTATGAATTAAAATATCATTTAGGGTCGAATTACAAGAATCATCATCTGCCTAGCTTTTTTCCCAACTATGTTGGGGTCGGCTACCAGTCTTACCGGATATAGCTGAATACCAGTATTTTACATGGAGCGACTGCCTATCTGACCTCCACAACCCAGTTACTGGGTAACACGATACCCCTTGGTAAGACTGGTTGTCAGACTTTCGGGCTTCAGACGACCCGTAACGACTGTCAAAGATCTACAAATGACAGCCGGGACCAACGGCTTAACGTGCTTTCCGAGGCACGGAGGGGTCTTGGTATGTAAAGAAGGTCACCCATCCACTGAACAACCGCGGCAAGCGTAGCTTAACCTGACGATCGACCCGTGCGGCTGCTATTATTTAACTTATTTATGAGTTTGGTTACTTTTGGTTATCACATTAAGGGTGTTATTAATGTCATCACCATTCTCCTTATTTGTGGTCGACGCAACATGTCCCTTTCTTCCATACTTCTCTATTAGTGGTCATCTCGGTAGTCACCCCCTTTCTAGCCATATCATCTTTGACACAGTCCATCCATCGTCTATTTGTGATATCCAATACTTACCAAACTCATTAGACATTGGTTTAATAAGAGATTTTGCTTCTTTGTCCTTTGATTTCTTCTAGAAATTGAGGAATAATATCACGACTTAGGGGGCGGTCACACGTACCACAACCACACCAGATCGCAGCGACGAAGTGTGGGCAAACAGTGGTTACGTGTGAATAGTGTCGCTGTAACTTTTTGCAGTTGCGTTGTCGCTAGTGTTTTCGATATATAAATATGTCTAGACAGACAGTCAAAGCTTCTACTTGTCGAAAAAAATTCGTCCAACTGTTGGCCGCAAAATGCACGCACATTAGAATAACACAATGACTGCACAATGACGTGGCGCGAGTGTAAGACGTAGTTGTCACATACACCAGCATAACAAAGTTGGCCTGTTTGTTTTAGTCCTTTTGCAGAGCGACACTCTATTCAGACATATAAATAATCACAGGTGGTTACACTGTAGCTAGTGTTTGCAGACAGACTGATCGTTGTGTTTGCGATGTTGCCGGCCGCTAGAGCGCGATCTCGCTGGTGGTTGCAACGTGGTCTTCATGTGGTCGGTATCGCCCACACGGTGATTTTGACGGGCAAATGAGGTTGAATTAACTATTCATTTTCATACAAATTAGCGTCCGTCGACGTGTTGCAGTTGTGGTGTGGTTGTGGTACGTGTGGTTGTGCCCTTATTTATTAATGATGACCGACGATTACAGATAATAGTGCTACTACTCATACGCAGGAATATTAAAGAGGCGGAGAGATTCGTTTAAAGACACGAAGAGACCTAGTAGAAGACGGCTAGCTAAAGCTACAATTTCCTAGAAGAGAGATGGCCGCCGCATAGTGTCCGCAATTTACCAGCGAATGACGTCACTGAAACGTTATTTATCAAAGTATGTTGGTGTATTTTCCTAAAGAGCGTTTTTTTGACACCGTAATGTTAAAACCCGATGCCATCATTTTCATGACTGTCATCAATGGAGCTGTTATGTGGCAGCTACCACTCTTCTAATATATGAATAAATAATATATCTGCGCCTTAAGCTAGGGTTTCCTACCCTAGCTTAAGGCGCAGATATATCATTTTAGTGATTTTTAAATCTGTTATTACGCCTTCACATAATGCAAGTTAGTTATGCATAAAAATTATGTTGAACCAGAACGCGTACACATCAATTCCATATGTGAATATTTAAGTATCGTAGTAAAATACTTTAGGAAACAAATTGAGAGAGTATTGTCTACCCAAATCATAAAAAAAAAGACTACTTAAGATATTTTTTTTTTTTTGTATGAACAGACTATTTTCTTATCTATTATCTCTTATAAAATCTGTGATCTTTTCAAATAAGTTCGTTACTAAAAATAAATATTCCCTTTGAAACCGCACGGCAGCGTGGCGTGAGTGCGACGCGACAAAGTCAACGGCGGCGTTTACCCGACCCTTAAGAAACTTTCATAGTTGCTTTATACAGATATACAGACTGTTTCAGCAAGTTTTCAAATGAGTAATGAAGAATGGTAAAATGACAAATCGATTCTCCTATACCCCGCTGAGCTGTAAGACAAGCAGTGGCGTGCCTAGGGTTTCAAAATAACGCAAGCCCAATAAAATTTTAACCGATTTCAAAAAAAGAAAGTTCAGTTTTCGACTGAGTATGTAGGTACCTACGTATCTACGTATATATCATCGCATTTTTCTCATAAACTACTGGTTAGGTACAATAAATTCTCTATCGAGCATTTTAGTAAGGCATGCCGCCGGGCTGCTGGGCTTATATGAAGGTACCGCCACTGAAGACAAGGGTTAATTTAGAATATAACACAAAATAAAATTTACCAGGTCCGGATTATGAAGTCTGATTACCTAATCTTGGGATTTTACCACATAGATAATTATGTCGATAGAACACTGAAGAATAATAAAAGTAAAAACGAAATATAATGCATGTGTTGGGTAAAGAGGAGCCATCGGCACAATTATTTTTACTGCTTTTGCACCCTTCTTGTTATCCAGAGCGGTGATTAAAAGTTATTTCTTAAGATTAATCATGATAAGAGCCTCTGTGCAGTCATATAAATGAATAGGCTCTAATGTTATAATGTGCTTTAACACGTAATACGTAACTTTTTACAGAAGCGGTACAGGTATACCTATGTAGGTAACTAATATTGATCATAAACAATAATACCTCAATCTATTGAAATTGCGCGTTTTTTACCTCTCCGTACCGTGGAATGGTCAGGCCTCATTAAATTTCATAGCGTTTAAGGCCACTATACCAAGACCTCTCAACGGAAAGATATATAGAAGGATGGAAAGTCTTGAAATAATGGTAAAATCTAGCTATTTTTATACTACTGTTATACATTGTGGTAATTATGTCTTGTTATGGGATAAAAGCTAATTGATATGGGCAGATATTGTATGGGTGGAAGCTAAAATTGAATGGTTTGAAAACATAAGTTGACTTGATGAAGTTATTTCATTAGTTGTTGAAGAAAAAATGAATGTAGCTGATTATAGACGGCAGTCGTGGTGGTTGGAGGCTGAATTATACTGCTTCAAAACTAAAGGTCTTGCTGCATCTGCTTACCAATATTACTTATTGTTAATGTTTATTCAATAAGTTGGTTACATTTGACAATTATAATCGTCAATTGCTTTATGTTTACATGAGGCTGGTGTTAGTTATGCTATGCGAGAAGAAGCACGGACGCAAACAAATTTGAAACATGCCAATGAAAAGAGCCATGGAGTGGGCTAGTCACAACAGCTGGCACACATGACCTCAGACATCGTTTAGGTCAATAGCCTTTTAGAGACCTCTATGACTAGGATAGTAAAGTAGATTTTGATACAGTTCTAACCATATATACCTTAAAAATAACAGGCCCTGTATTTTGTCAATAAGTATTCAATAAAGCGTCGTTTATATTTAGTATCTGTACCAAGAATATCTCAAGTCTTCGAAATATAGAAATATTATAAATGTTAGACACGGAAGTGAAACCGCTAGACCAGCAGCATACAGTAATTTTCTAGTAAACTTTTCTACACTTATATTAACTTCAAGTAGCTCTGTGTTTGTAACTTGGAGCCTTGTAACAGTATTTATTCTATCTATATCTTCACACTCCATTAGGTCTACGGAATGATCAGAATTCCTTGTATTGGCGCTTGCTTGCACGCATAAATTACATTTGGCAAGAAGCGGTGTTAGATTTCAATATTTTGCTGTATTTAGTCTCTCAGGGGCTCGTGCTTAAGTAATAACAGCCGCACGGGTCGATCTATCAGGTTAAGCTACGCTTTTCGCTGTCTGTCCATGGATGGGTGACCATCTTTACATACTTTACCCCTCCTTGGATCGAAACGTACGTTGGTCCCGGCTATCATTCTTGGATCATTAACAGTCGTTACGGGTCGTCAGAAACCCGAAAGTCTGATAACTAGTCTTACCAAGGGTTATCGTGTTACCCAGTATTGGAGGTCAGATAGGCAGTCGTTTCATGTAAAATACTGGTATTGAGCCGCATCCGGTTAGACTGATGATGACTTGTCTGCAGGCAAGACTTGGGGAGTTTGTTGCCTGAACAGTGAAAGGCCTAAGACGGCGGCGCGTTGTGTTCCACTCGCTCCTCTCTCTGGAGGAATTGCGGCCGTATGCGGCTACTGAGGGTGACGGGGTCCGCATGTATTCATGCGGACCAACAACTAGCCGGGGGAGCGTGACGAAATGCGCAAGCACTCCAGCGCCCCGGCTAAAGGTAGTAGAAGAACACCGTATGGTTTTAGTCAGTAAGAGTGCGACAGATCCCTCCACCCACCAAAGGATGGAGGACATCCATGAGGATTTCCACACGATAAAAAAAAGGAAGATGATGACTGTCTATCCAAATCGGTAATGCTATCTCTTTCTATGTCTGTTCGGTAGGTCAGGCACACTTTTGCTAAAAGTTTTGTTAAAGGTGAGCTAGAGCTGACCGACGGGATAACGTCATTCACATCACATCCTTTCGGGTGACCTAACAAAATGCGGGTACATTAGAAGGTTTTATACCGGTAGCCATTTTCACAATGGATACTGCGGGGAGACACTAAGACCCGTATTATAGAACCTCACCTAAGACTCAAGTATTACTTAAAAAAAAAAATTGCAGCCATTTGATTGGTTGAAATTAGTTTGAAGTAATGCTTGAGTCTTGGGTGAAGTTCTGTTACACGGGCTTTAGAAATCATCTTAAGACGAGAGGCAGCATGTTTCACTTACGAGACAACCCACAAATCGATATATGCTTTCTAAGACGTTTTCAGCAGAGTTTCAATAGGCCTTTTTTTGGTGGGAAATTATCAAATATCTTCTCCCGCTCTGGGCGGAGTGGGAGGATGTGTCAGACTCTTACTGACTAAAACCCACCCGTGTCCCTTCCGTTGCCTGTATTGCCAGGGGCCTCGGTAACCCTTTTGTACCTTCCCTCGATCCCGGCAGGTATCGGCCCTAGTGGACCCCTACACTTGTGCTGACGACATCACTTTGAGGCGCGCGTGGGACACAATGCGCCGTCGACTCGGGCCTGGTCCTTACCGGACGGTGAGCTACCCATTGCTCACCGTCCGCAAGCTCGCGCCTACGGTGGCTGGAAATGCGCCCGGGATTCCCGACGCCCAGGGCGTCTCTTACCGTGACTAAGGGCGCCGCACTTGTACTAAAAATCTAGACTTAAAGAATAGACCGAAAGCTATATAAACTAACAAGCTTCCAAAATCCGACTGTTTATGTTATCACTCAAAATCTTTGAACCCGTCAAAAATTTCATCATTGATAGCCAGCTTCCCAAGAGTGGTCCGCCAAAAACAACTAAATAACCGGAAATAACCAGTTTAGTAGCGACCGGGAGTCGACTAAACGACTAAAAAAACTATAACCATTACGTGAACCATCGCATCTACGTGGGAGACGCAATTATTTTCCAATTTTAATCAAAAATATCATTTTCTCAGCCTTTCACTTCCACTTAAGTATTTAAATGTCAATCTTTCGCTCTTACTGAGGCTTCGCCTTAAGTTGTCAGGAAAATACAAAGGAATTTGAGCTTTATGATAGGAAAATAAGATTGAAAATGGAAAAGTGCATCGGCTATGATCTAAAACAATTTGGTTTCGAATGATTAATGTGAGTAACACTAGGTATTGTGTTGAATTTTTTATTGAAGGTTTTCTGCTATGGGATAACCAACTTTATACTGAAGAAATTAAGATACAAATTGGATTGTGAGGCACTATTGGCTTGAGCTAGAAAGTATAAGAATGAAATTGATAAAATAACATTAGATTGCAATAATGACGATACATTATAAGATGCAGTGTTAATAAAAAGTCCACGTATTTGTTTCAAGTAAATCTCGTTTTTTGGTAGTTGAAATCTACTAAATAATCAGTCAGTGTCAAAATAATTGATTATGAATGGAATCGTCTAGCATTGCGCTAAATAAGTTCAAAGTTTTAATTTGTATTTCTTTTCGGCTAGTCTGTCCATCATAAAAAAGTAGGTAAGGAGTAGGGGTTTCTGTCCAACTAAAAGTATGGAAAATGTTTTTTTTGCGATTTATGACTTTTCTAGTACTCCAACCTGAGTTAGCCCATAGAGGTTTTTGATCCTTATATTAATTATAGAAACATATTGCAATAAAAACAAAATTGTGAAAACTGCCCATTTTCTTACTGACAGTAATTTTTTTTTCAAAATCTGTGAATGCGTATCAAAATATCTCAAAAAGTTCAGAACAGTCTCTTAAGACCGATTTCCTGTAGCTAGAACGGTTCGGCCCTTACAGCCCCGTATCCTGTATACAATAAATTGTATATACTTGACTGTATGTATGACTGTATGATTTGTATACAAGGTGTCGTTTTGCATCCTCGTCAAATTCAAAGAGGTAACTATGCTAATGATTCTCGACAGGAATCAATAATAAAATAAGTAGGTCCTTTTTTTTCCATTTTTTTTAAATCGGCATGTGTGGGACACGCATGTTAAAACGCGGCCCGTGTGATACCGCACTGTAACTGCCCTTTTACACACACACTACCGCATACACAACGGGGTGATTCTGTTCTGTGAAAGTGGTGTATTCTAAAATACTGTCAGACTTAAATGACTACAAAACCGAGTATGTATCAATTATTGAGCGGGTATCGTAATTTTATTTGATTATTTAAGTATTTCATAGCAGCCTCCTAAAGTTTAACGAGGATGAAAAACGACACTTTGTATACTTGTTGCTCTAAATTAGAATTTTTGAGAGAAAAGAAATAATAATGTTTGTATTTACATTATGCCAAAGTTTTAAGTTTTCATTTCTCTGTCGGTAGCGGGAGTCCCCATGACCGTCAATTTCTTTTGAATGTTGCTCCTGTTATATGGGACTTAAATGAAATGTGATGAATGAAATGTGGATATAGGTAGATACACCTCTGTCTAACCCTTCGGGGAATACAGGTGTAATGTTATTCTATGTAAATACTTCATCAAGCTTTCAAAAAACAGGCTCATCTTTCATCATTTCATTCATCTTTTTCCTTTTGACTGCCTCGTTGGTCTAGTGGTCGCAAGAGCTACTGCTGAGCATGAGGTACCCTGGGTTCAATTCCCGGGTCGGACAAAGTATTATAGGGTTTTTCTATCAGGAATTTCTCAGTAGCAGCCTGGATTCTGGATTTATGCCCGGTTGATGGCAATAGGCTCGCCCCCTATTACATGGGGCTTAAACATAACAGGCGAAATGTGGATGTACTACAGGAACACTCTGCCCAACCCTTCGGGGAAACAAGGTGTGATGTTATGTGTGTATGTTTTTACGACAACTAAAAATACAGCCATAAAATACACTACCGAGTTATTTGCAAAACATTAATCAGAATGTTACGGAATACAAACAAACAAACATTCTTTTTACACAAAACTCAATAAACATAACAAAACTCGCTCATGAATATTCGTATTTGACTAGACAATGCTCATCAGACATTGCAGATACTTGCATACGTCAAAGAAACGAATGTGGGCATATAACCCATTAGTATCCGTACATGGATGGATATTAGCATAATACATGGATCTGTATGTTGCGTGAATTACTAAGAAAGTATAATTTAAGTTTATTCTAGATTGGTTATAGAGATGTCAGTAAAAGAAATAATGATAAATCTATAATTCTAGGGCTTAATGTTGGTGGCAGATAATAAGAAAATTGTATAAAAATATTGTTTTCTAGAAAAATTGGTTGTATATTATTTGCGGCTTCGACGTCCTGAAACCCTTTGGTATAATAAAATAGTTTTCAATTATTGTTGTTAAATATGATCTCTATAATACCAGTATCAAAACAGTAGATTCATAGCATCTTTTATTACATATAGGTACTCGTATAAGGTCATCCCGTCGGCTTTGATTTTTTTATTTAAATAATTATACAAGTTACAAAAAAAAATCATTATCAATTAAAAATACTGCACACTGATTGATTATATTCATCAACAATCCTTCATTTTTCTAAACCCAAAAACTACCACTTGAATCTTAGAACATAACTCAAGAATTGATCTACTCATAATTTGATTTGAAGGATTAGAATACCTATTCGGTCACTTCTGAATAGAGATTACCTAATTGACTTTTGAGTTGAACCTATCTCGAACATTAATGATTACAACCAAAGCCCAGTGTGCGCCGATCCTAACGGCGCCGGCGACCGTAACGAATCTAGTCCATATCAACGGTGAAAATGGCAGAAAATTAATTCATTTATAGAACTGTTATAGACGTTACGGTGTGCGCCTTGTGAGTTGGCCTTTATATGGGGACGGATACAGGGAATGGTGCGGTATTATGTTCTATTTGTTCTTTTATAACACCACCGCCTTAACACGTTCCCGGACACTTTTCTTGATTTTGTAACCCTATCTTGACACAAGATTTTTGTATGAAAGGCTTTAGCCGTACTGTCACCGGTAAAAAAGGCAAAGTATTGAAATAAGACAGCACCGGCCATAGCCTTCGCCAATGCCTTGTACAATGGCCGCTGCTATGAACGCTGCGTAAGTGTGAGTGCGCACACAAATGTTCCATGTAGTAGTACTCGTACGTTGGAAGCGGTAAAAAGACCTGTTATGTGACACCTAGCAATTCGAATAATTTCATTTGGGGGCACTTGATGATGAACTATATGGTAGCAGTATGGAAATTCGTCTGCTAAAGCAGTTGTGCTTCTAGAGTACAAAAAAATATCGAAGGGTATAACCGGCGCGTCATTCTGCGCAGGTTCCTAATGAATGTCATAACCGGCGTGTCCGTCAACGTGTTAACCTAATTTAACCGCCTTCGTGGTCTAGTGGTAAGTCCACCTGTCTCAGACCCAGAGTTCCCGGGTTCGATTCCCAGCGGGGGCAAAACTTTTTGCTCCGTTTAGTTTCTGGTAGGGCTTGTTCTAAGTCCGCCTGGCTATCCATCCACCATCCACCATCTTATCTAAGTCTGTCGCTATAACAACAACTTTAACCGCATTGTTGTGTTTCGGCAGTTAGAGATAAAATAGCCAGTTCCTCTGTAGTTGAGGATTCCGGGTGAAGCTTGCTTCCATCTTCTTCCTGATCATCATCAATCATCAGGTTAGACGAAGCACAAGAGCTGCCCCGTGGTGGTTTAAAAAAAACTTATAGAATATGTCCATCTCCTGTCCTGTCCTGTCCTCTGTGCTCCAAAAATGCAGCCATTGTGACCGCCACTTTAACTGGTTCTATGTTTCCCGCATCCAGCGGATTCCAGCCATATTCACAGGGTCATCGGTCCACCTTGTGAGAGGCCTTCCAATGCTACTTCTTCCGGTACGCGGTCGCCACTGCAAAACCTTTCAGCCCCATCGGCCATCTGTTCTGCAAGCAATGTGCTCTACCCACTGCCTCTTAAGTTTGGCAATTCTTCAGGTTAGGTGTGTTGGTTACCTTGGTTCTCCTGCGGATCTCTTCATTTCTTCATTCGATCACATAGGGAAATTTCAAGCATAGTCCATTGCCCTCTGGGTGACTTTACAAGACTGTAGACACGACGAAGAAGACCGTACAAAATAGTATAAGAACATAATCTTGGCCTTTTTCTCCTCCGTCACATAACTGAAGTTTCTCTTGGACTATTTCTACTTGCTCATGTTGTCGAAATCGATTATGTGATCCTTTCAAGTCATTGCCAAACTCTTTACCATATAAATGATTGTTGTACTAGCTAGTGCGTAGCTTTTCTAAAATATAAGGAGTGACGTAGGCTACGTATAATATCAGTTATCTGCCAGTGAAAGTCCCGTCAAAATCGGTCCAGCCGTTTCGGAGATTAAGGATCAAACAGACAGACAGACAAAAAAAAGTTTGTTATAAGTACTGTATATACTTTCATGTGCATTTAGTAAAAAGTTGTTATTTTGACATTTCAAACAGACACTTCAATTTTGATGACCTTTATTTTGTGATGACCTTGTGAAGGCCGCAGGACCCGCTGGATGCGGGAAGCACAAAATCGTTCGAAGCTTGGAGGCCTATGTCCAGTAGTGGACGTCTTTTGGCTGAATGATGATGACTTCAATTTTATTTATTTGTAGGTAATGATTTTTGCAAATTACAGATTGAACTCATTTTTTCTTTCAAATTCGTATCTAATTACAAATATACGAGTAGTTTGTCTGCAATACTGAATGACAATCATCCACATACTTGACTATAGACTTAAGTTTCAAAACGTGTCTCGGGTATTTAATCACACATACCTACCTCGGCTTTACCTGTTTGATTAAAACCTGCAGCTTACAATGTATTTTTATTGCCGGTAGTTAACGACGCGACCCAATTTCGGCAAAACATTGATCACAATTGGGTCGCGGGGCCACACAAACCCGAGGTCGGGCGATATAAGAAAACGACAGGCTATCTATGGAAGTTTAGCAATCAATGATTGGCAACGTCGAACGCAAATGAAATTGTGAAATAGTCAGTATCCAATCCAATTTTGTGTATGGCTATAAGAGTAGGGGAAAACCAAAGAAACGATGGATGGACTGTGTGAAAGATGATATGGCCGGTTGACTACCGAGATGACAACTAATAGAAGAACTGCCGACAGAAATAAAAAGTCTAGTATATACAAGTGGGTTTCAGAATAAGCTTAAACGGTTCTTGTTAAATAAGTGTCTATATTCTATTGATGAATTATAAATTAATACAAAATTCGAAATAACATAATATTATTGATCTGAAATGAAAATTTTATTCAATTTTGTGAATTGACATATGACATTTATTTTTATTTTTATGATTATTCTGATTTTAATGTAATTTCATTAATTGTTATTATTTAAAAATAGATTGCATGCATGATGATTCCTATGTATTTAGTTATAGACATTCAGATACGATTTAAAAATTGTTATTGAATAAATGAATTGAATTGAATTGAATTGAAGTATGGAAGATAAATGTCACGCCGACCCAGTCAGTGTCCAATCCGGTATGGACAAAATAAAACCAATCTCAGCTGCTAAGCATTATTGGAGCTGATAAGTAAAACTAATTGACTTGTAGAAAATGCCTCAGGCAATAAGTACGCTTTTCGATGGTTTTTTTTTTACTTGTGCATAAAGTTTAAATAAATAAAGTAAGGGTGTATTTTATTTATTTAAACTTTAATCAATTGTGAGATCAGCACAAGTGTAGGAGTCCGCTAGGGCCAATGCCTGCCGGGGTCGCGGTAAATTCCGAAAGGGATACCGTGACCTCTGGCAATCCACAGGCAACGGAAGGAACACGGGTGGGTTTTAGTCAGAAAGAGTCTAACACGCCCTCCCGTTCCGCCCAGAGCGGGAGAAGTTATTTGATAATTTCCCACCAAAAAAAAAGCCATCACACTTTCAAACCATATCAAATTATTTATTTCTTTGCAAACATGGATAAGTTTGTACGTAAGTATTGTCATAAAATTAGTTCTCCATGTTTTGCCGTCACATGGGCATGCAAATCAATGAATATAATTTTAAATAACATTAGAAATATATATATATATATAATCCCATTTTACAATTTTTACTAATTAATGTCAAATCGTTTCATCACAATAAACAGAAAATGTCATATTATAACATCAAATGTCACTGGCTACAATATTAAGTATGTCAATGGATATAATACGAGTATAAGCATGTTAGCAATTTATTTTGTCTAAAGTCAATAATAACCAATTATATTCTAATTTTAATTATATTTTCAAAAGAGCATGCTCTTAGCTCTCAAGAATAATAAACTGAAAACAAGATGAGTACTTTCTGTGCCTCTTCGGCTATCTGCTCCTCTAGAAACAGCACGTGGACTCACATCATGGTTTTTTACTTTTACACTAAACAATCAACCTTATGCCGGATACGAGCGCTGCGGTTTTTTTAAATATCGCAGCATCACGCTGAGATAGGAGCCTTTTTGGTCTCGCACAGGTCTTCTTTTTTTTGTGTTCACTATTTTGTTAGTTTGAATGTTCTTTTTTATTGTTCTCATGATTTAGTTAGTTTTAATGTTCTTTTTTTATTGTTTTACTCCCTGTACGTGTCCCAAATTTTTTTTTTCTTTTTTTTTCTTTTCAATTACCTACAATAAAATGCCATAATCAACATTTCACTTATCAACACTGTCAAGTATAAGGTCTCTTACAAACTATTGATTTTATCCAGCGTTTTCTTTGGCAACGGTTTTAGACAAAAACACATACATACATAAACTCACGGATTCTTCCCATGAGGGTAGACAAAAACTATATAACGCCACCTGTTTCTTACATACTTCTTTTGCTTCGTTTACGTCCTTACATCTAGTCATACACGCACGCTGGTTGCAAGTAGACTATAAAACGTGTCTCAGAAATCAACGTCAACGGGGTCGCGGGAAGTTTCAAAAGGGTTACCGAGGCCCCTGGCAACACAGGCAACGGAAGGAATACGAGTGGGTTTTAGTCACTAAGAGTCTGACACACCCCCCCGCTCCGCCCAGAGTGGGAGAAGTTATTTGATGACTTACCACCTAAAGGAAAAATCCGAAAACGGGCAATAGGCCAAGTCGTGACAGTTAATATAAAAATATAAAAAATATCTATGGTCATGTACTTTTCGAATTGTAAGTAATAATAATAATTCTGGGACTCTTCCCTCACTCTGATAGTCCGATAGGACTACCAAAAACAAGACCGGAGATAATTCAGGCGCAGGATGTTCTTTCCGAGGCACGGGGGTATCACACCGCCAACATCCAATATGTTACTAAGAAATTCCTAACAGAAAACCCTGTGATACTTTGCCAGACTCGGGAATCAAACCCAGGACCCCACGCTCGACGTTGAGCAATGGGTAGCTCACCGTCCGGTAAGGACCAGGCCCGAGTTGACGGCGCGTTGTATTCCACGCGCGCCTCAAAGAGATGTCGTCAGCACAAGTGTAGGGGTCAACTAGGGCCTATGCCTGCCGGGGTCGCGGGAAGGTACAAAAGGGTTACCGAGGCCCCTGGCAACACAAGCAACGGAAGGAATACGGGTAAGTTTTTTTTTTGATCTTGTTTTTTGAAAAAATCAAAACCAAATTTTTTTTTTAGTCAGTAAGAGCCTGATACACCCTTCAGCTCGGCCCAGAGTGGGAGAAGTTATTTGATGATTTCCCACCCAAAAAAAAGACTGACGGGGCAGTAAATAATAGCTAGAGACTAGATACACAGTATTCTAATACTGTGTATCTAGTCTCTAGCTATTATTTACTGCCCCGTCAGTCTCTTGGTCGCAAGCGCTTCTGCTGAGCGTGGGGTCCTGGGTTTGAGGTTTGGGTTTGGCAAAGTATTATTGGGTTTTCCGTTAGAAGTTTTTTTGGATATAGATATCCAAAGAAAGCCTCATTACTATGTTCTACAAACACGAGCTGAATAAAATTGATAGCTCTATAAGTGCAAGCCATTGAATACGTGTCAGGTATATAACATCGGCGCATACGCACAAAAACGCGTTTTATATTGCCGTGCGATCGGGCTACAATGGCTGTTAATAATCTTTATTAGTCGTTATAGAATCTATCTGAAACGACGTTTAGAATAACGTGGGTAGGGTTCGGTGGGATTTGAGTTAAGCCTTAGTTGGTTGTGGAAATAAAGTTTTCTCTTTTACTGTTCAAACAAATCAGCCTACAGCAGCCCTGAGAAGATTGTCGCTCCATCTAATTATTTTTTTGGTATGGATTGGAAAATCCTCATGGATGTTCTTTGCCCTGGGGTGGGAGGAGGGTCTGTCAGACTCTTACTGATTGAAAACCACCCCAGTATTCCCCACCCACACTTGCACCAGGGATCATGGGATCTAGTGCGACTTCCTTGATCCCCGACTGGTGCGGGCCACCTCAGGCCCGCGGGGGGAATGAGGTGTAAGACTCCCCCGCGACGTCCAATAAGGAGGCGCGTAGAACACTATGCGCCGCCGCCTCGCCTCCTGCAACGTGGGGGGCGATGGATGTCCCCGAGTCCGTCGCCCCTGGACCCATTTAGGGGATACCACCGCGTCCCAGGACTCCTCGCAGATGACCATGGAGTCGACCACGATTGGCAGCGACAGGTCAATGCCTACTCCTGAGATGAAGGCCACCTAGCCTAAGGGCGTCACACCTTATGTTTGCCGATTCGCGGTCTCCACTCAAGAACACGTCTACCCCAACGATCATCAGTTCTACGGTTAAAATGGCTGACCTACAAATACGTAGTGTCAACTGAATTTTCTTTCCATTTCTTCGTTTGATACTAAATATGCTAAAACAATATAGCTGTACCTATTTATTTTTTATCTGACAAATTTATTTTATTTAAGTATGCATAGGTATACACGTTGCAGTATAAAACTGATTTACATCCGTGACCTCACACTTCAGGTCCGGTTGAAAACCAGCGCAGGCACTTATAGTTGTCTGGCATTTTTACTGAACTGGGTTTTTTTGGCGCAACCGTGAGGCACACATATACATCACACTTTACGCTTTTATTTGTTTTTTTTATCCGCTGTATATTATATTGTGTGCCTTTTAGTCCGTGCTCAATAAATGTATTTTCATTCTTTCTTTCTTTCTTTCTTTATTTCTTTCTTTCTTTCTTTCTTGCACTCCTTTCTTTCTTTCTTTCTTTTACTCACCTATTATTGTGAAATAACCATTCATATGGTGGATTTTATACTATCATATACGAGTACATACCTGGGATCATGGATCTATGCCATGCTATTGTTATTTGTCATGCGTAAAACACAATATAATAAAGACATTCATGAATCACTAGCCGCTGCCCCCGGCTTCGCCTGCATGGCTTTTTCTAAAATAAGCCTTAAGCAGCCTAAATTCAAGTTTCGCGCCCTCTCGCCCCTAGCCGCCGCAGGAGACGCCCAGGGCGTCGGGAATCCCGGGCGGATTTCCGGCCACCGTAGGCGCGGGCTTGCGGACGGTGAGCAATGGGTAGCTCACCGTCCGGTAAGGACCAGGCCCGGGTCGACGGCGCGTCGTATTCCATTTTTTGGTATAAGTACAACGATACTTATACCAGAAAACTTTTTTATAAGTACCGTTGAATTTATTTTATTTCAAGCTTTTTAGTTTTATTAATATATATATATATGTATGAAAATTAGTAGGTTTTATTTGTTACCAATATTGTGGCAATGTATTTAAAAAGAAACATTCCCCTCCTTATTTTCATGTATTTGCAGGTGCAATATATAAATATTATATAGCCTATGACACTCCCACAATTAAGACGAATCTAAGGACACCTCAAATATTAAAATCCATCAAGCCGTTTAGGCTACAGAGCGTGCCAAAGAAATAGACATACATACTCTCGAAAAACATTACCCTACTTCTGGGGCAGACGGGTAAAAAAAACAAATACTGAAGCGCTTTTTTTTTTTTGGTGGGACATCATCAAATTACTTCTCCCGCTCTGGGCGAAGCGGGAGGGGGTGTCAGACTCTTACTGACTAAAACCCACCAGTATTCCTTCAGTTGCCTGTGTTGCCATGGGCCTCGGTAATCCTTTGGTACCTTCCCGCGACTCCGGCAGGCGTCGGCCCTAGTGGACCCCTACGCTTGTGCTGACAACATCTCTTTGAGGCACGCGTGGAATACAACGCGCCGTAGACCCGGGCCTGGTCCTTACCGGACGGTGAGCTACCCGTTGCTCACCGTCCGCAAGCCCGCGCCTACGGTGGTATTCTGTTAGGGCCTACATACATCCTGATCCTATATATGTGATAGGGTAATAATATCCCCCTATGACTTGTGACTTTCGTACTCTAGATTTTTGGTACATTGCTACCACCAACGCGCCGATGACGCCAATGCAATTTTCTAGATCCATACGTTGAACGAGCGGCATTGGGACCAACATCTGGGCCAACGTGTGTAGCCGGCCTTAAAGTCATCAATTTAAAAATTTATAGAAATTTTGGCAGCCAAACAGGCATGTCCACTAGTTTCAACCAACTATTTCACATAAATATTGTTCTCAAGCTTGGATTTCCAAGGAAAGCGGTTCCGTCATAATATAACGACCGTCGTGAAGATTTATCATTTTCATCAGTATAATAGAGTATTTTATTATATACGAGAAAAAATCTATAAATATATTATTGAAATAGTTTAGGCAAAAAGGAGTCGGAAAATTTTAGTTTTAGTTCATAAAATAACAAAATAAATTTTAAAATTCAATTCAACGTTAGCAGTTTTTCTAATCTGTTAAAAAACACCATGAAATAGTAGCCGCCATGTTATTACGTCATACGGCTATGTTAACAAAAACGTGTCAATTATCATACAAAGATCAGCGCATTTGTTTTCATAGCCCAGTGACGTCATGACCACAGAGCAACATGGCGTCCACTGCGTCCCGCGTTTTCGTCAACCTACGCGCGAAATTTGAAAATGTAAAATTTAAAATTCATTTTTATGGCACTTATCGATTGAATAAAAATTTTGTGATTTTTTTTTGGGCATATTAGCACTATAGAATATAATTAAGACACTTTTCAAAAATGGGTGTAAGACCCTATTATGATAAATGATTTATATTTCTGTAAGTAGGTATGTACAAACACTTTCAAAACAAGTTGAGGTTGGCGTTTCCTATCTGACTACTCTGAGAAGAAGGGCCGAAACAAACTCAGAGGTCACAGTCTCTATTAATTTGTAAAATGTCGCGTAATACACCCGTCCAGACATAAACTTGGTCAGATCATGTGGAGGCCATGTAGATTGGTGTTTGAAATGGTCTTTTGAGGAAACAACCACACAGATTGAGTGGACCTGCACGCATTTGTCAGTAATCGTGTAGCTCAACTCAGAACTTAAGGAGCTCAACGATGCGACGAACAATACCAAAGAAAGTTCATGTGGGTAGGCCGCATAAATTACTCAAACTGCCAGACCATGATTATAACTAACTGAGAAAAAAATAACAATGACCCACATATTCTTCAAATTCACAATTATTGAAATAATATAATACTTTACAAGTAAATATTCCTGTCATTGTATAAATAAAATCACACTTAGGTGTCTAAAGGTGGCCTATGTCCAGACGTCTTTTGGCTGAAATGATGAAGGCGTAAAAAAATAGTTCTTTAATTGGACAGTCGTTATTGTGTGACTACACTGCTTTCTTAGGAAATCAAAGAACAAACGGAACCCGTCTTTTCGCAATACGGTTCAATTTACCACATATTTTTTTCGTATCACGCTTCTATTACCATACATCCATAGTTTTCCATTGTCTTCAGTAATAAATGTCTAAGTAAAATTGCGCGTGAAGCCATGAATAGTTAATAGGCGTTCGAGACCGTTACACGGGCGTTAAAAAATCGCTGCGATTTTACGCGGGTCGTGTGCGAAATTTGGTCGTTCATGGTAACTATATGGCTGTTAGAGTCGTATTTACTACAGTGAATTTTGTTGCTATGCTCAGATTGAATGGTAGCTGGGTTTACTGTATTTTTTTTAACGTTCATTGCTAAAGATACTCAATACAACTTTTTTTTTTTTAATTGCTTTCCACAATGTGAATTTAGGTGGTAGGTTTTCGCAAGCTTGCGGACGGTGAGCAATGGGTAGCTCACCATCCGATAAGCATCAGGTTCGGGTCGACGGCGTTGTGTGCCAAGTGCGCCTTAAAGAAATGTCAGCACAAGTGTAGGTAGGGGTCCGCTAGGGCCGATGCCTGCCGGGGTCGCGGGAAAGTCCGAAAGGGATATCGTGGCCTCTGGCAACACACAGGCAACGGAAGGAGTACAGGTGGGTTTTAGTCCAGTAAGAGTCTGACACGCCACCACACTCCGCGTAGAGCGGGAGTAGTTATTTGATAATGTCCCACTCAAAAAAAAAGATGGTAGGTTTTACAAAGACATGATCATTTTGGACACTCGGACACAGCAAAGTAGGAGTTTCTTTTGCTGTGCCTGAGAGTATCCACAAGGAATGAGGGCTTAAATTGACTAATTAGTTGGTATACTAAATAATCTTGAATTTAATTCATTATTTTAAAAGACATGTAACCCATCCAATTCCCAAATTTGAAAACTGCCACAAGCAACACATGTCATCATATAACCTATCCCACAGTTGCAGGGTTTTACGATTCATTCCATTACATAGGAAATATTTGACAGTACTCGTATTTCTAGAAACACACAAAACAGCAGATCGACTTCTTTTTTAATTCTTAATTTGTTTTTAAATGTCATCTACCATTATGTGCGATAATGTTTAAAATTAACCTTTTAGGACAATATTTTTCCAAACGTGGATTGCAAAGAAAATTCTGATAGCCTAGAATATTTTTTCTAGCTTGTCAGTCATGTCACTAACAAATTGCAATTTTTTATTGTGGCGGCATCTACATCGCCACATGCGAACTACGCATCACACCGACGTCACGCAAAATCCTGCATCGCACAAGCAGAGTTTACCGCGCAACTAGCATATATACGAGTACATCATCTCGACATCAACTGTCGGGCAGTTGCCCACCAGACATGACACCCGTCTGGTCGGAGGATCCTCCCTTTTCTATGGAGGATGAACTTTACACCCTGTTCCTTATGCCTCTATACAATCAAACCCATAAATTAACCCCATAACACTTTATCACAACACATTTAAAGATAAACGTTTACCATAAAAACCTACAATATGATGTTCAAAGGCAATAATGAGCCAAGAAAAGCCGATACTTTGTCACATACAATTTTGATTAGACTATGACGAATGCCAGTCATCCATTGCTGGCAATTTTCATGCCATGACACTGGATCACTTAATACTGAACTAACGTTTAGCACCGCGACGATTATTGTTGTTAGTGTGAAGGTGAGTTTAAGGCTGCGACTTGGGGTTAGGCGCAGGCGGAAAAATTATAAGAAAGAAAAGGGGAAAAAAATGAGGCAGTCATACAACAGCACATTCGAATGTATTAGTGTTTATATGCGCATACATGCACACAGTCCGCTGCGCTTCGCCAGTCTGTCGCAACACGTCACATTAGCGTGTCGCGAGCATGTCGGTGACGCGAACACATAAGTTTCCTCCTACCAAAAGTCGCTCAACGCGGCTGAAGAAGTATTCACTTAATAATTGTAATGCGTCGCAGACCAGTACCTAGACATCAAGATAAGGTTGCCCATTGTATGTTTTATTTACCATTGTATTTCCCTGTATAATTACAGTTATTTTGGTGTATTTTAACTTGCGTTGTTGAATATAACATTATAATTTGATATAGTAAGAAAAACTTTATTTACATAATCAAAGTAAGTTAAACCTAAAAAAAGGCCCTCGAGGCATTGTACCGAGGATGCTGGCGGCATTTCCTCGCTGAATTGCAATGCTGATGCGTTGCGCGAGAAAGCCGCCAGCTTTTCGTTCACCAGTTACATCAACTAGACGTGTCGCGATTTCCGCAAATAACTTATGCGCACTGGGTCCCCACGGATCGAGGGTCTCGACGCCAAAGGGCACAAAGCTGTACTCTCTGCCAAGGCCTCTATATTTAATAAATTTGATTAATTTGATATTAAGTAACTAGAAATTTCTGGTCTCTACAAAAACGTGTGTTGTAGATATGCTGTAAAATATTTACAGCATATTAATATGAACGAATTTCCTTATTGTTATATAAGCTCATAATTTATTTAGAGATTGGGGAGAAAAAACTTCTATATATACTTTTCTCAGAACTAAGTAATTATGCAAAAAACATAGTAGTTACATGCGAAATCAAGGGCAGATGAAACATGAAACATTTTTTGTCCGCCGATCACTGCCCGCTATCTTGTCATCATCATGACCTCACCCTATCTCTCAAAAAACGTCTAAACTTCACGCCACGCGTAGTAAGTATAATCGCATGTGGGACTCACCAGTTTTTATTGTAATTACGACAGGTGACAACCATGAGAGCTGATACCATTCCGCCATTGTTGCATGATGTTTCCTTTAGATACAGCCGCGGGTGGAATGTACGGGGATGTGATTGGAGCAGGCGCGCCGCAGTTTGTGACGACTCTAGGATCACTTGCTGGTGATTCTGATTATATGGTAGTTAGGTTTAATGGGGTCGGCATCCAGCTGAATACTGTTGTGCTGTTTCTGAACTAAGAGGTAATAGTGATTATCTGTTAGTAGAGAAACATCAGCATCCAAAATCCATGTGTGACCCGACATAATAGCATTATCAGCAGCCAAATGGTAACATCTTCTCAAGATGGAAGGACCCATAAAAAGGCGAAAGTATTGAAATAATTTTAAAGGAATCAATGACGTCGTATCTTACATTGTGATTGCTATGAAATGCGGCGAGACCATGCAAGATAATTTCAACGCTATTTAGAATAAAACGTAGCGGGAACGAACACATTGAAATCCCGTATGTTTAATTAAAGTATTTTTATTGGATCCGCGCGCTATGAGTGCCATAATTAACGCGGATGAGCAGCTTTTTCTGATACCTAGGAAATAACAGTTTACACACTTATGTACTTTGCGATATATGTGGGGAAATATATGAACTGGATCATGAGGATTTACAGGTAAGAACGGGATTCTTCAAGGTAAAAAAAGGATTAACATGGATTTACAAAATGGTGTGAGAATTTGTAGGTATAAGAAGTTACGTGAAACATGCTTGTACTGTTATTTGAACTGGCATATTAATAGATAATTTGGAAATCATTGATACGAGGTATACGGAACAGGGAGTAAAGTTCACTCATCCTCTCTAGAAATGAAAGGATCCTCCGACCAGACGGTTGATGTGTCTGGTGGGCTAACGGTCGATTTCGGGAATTTGTATAATATGCCAGTCACGCGGTAAACTCTGCTTGCACGATGCAAGATTTGTGTGACGTCAGGTCTTTGATACGTAGTTCGCATATGGCGTTGTAGATGTCGCTACTTGTAGGTATATGATTTTGAAAATAATTCTATAGCAGCGGCTCTTTCTGGGTCTAGATAAAATATTATAAGTCGACCCGAATATAATGCAAGACTACGCTGAAAAAGTGAAATAAATAGAATTGTTTTGTTGCTCGATTCAAGATCGATAAGATCCCGAAAATAAGCGACCCAGCCACAAAAGTTATAACGATCGTTTCACAGCCTCATAATGTGCAAAAAATTATGTATCTATAACACACTTATCTTCATTAACAATGATCTAAAAATAATTTAACAATAACACATGTCGACACCCTATTTGACAAGTCTATTAAATTGATACAGGCCACAGAGTAGAAATAACAAGTGTTAAAACGGTTAAACTGCACTTCATACTCCATTGTTCATCTGTTTTTTGTACCCTATGGCTTAGCAAGTTATGAAAATTTGCGAATAATATCGTGTGTCCAATTAGCTACTTATTGAGTACTAATTTGCTACGAGTACATCTGTTTGTAATCAAGTTATCCTTTTAGGGACAAAAATGTGAGATATTCGTAACGGAGAAACTAACTCATTTAAGTGCCGTAATTGTCACGACTCATCACAACTGGTATTTCTAGAGGATAGAGGCGTATTATCTTATTCAAAGTTAGTTGCTTCATTAGCGAAGTGTTTTTAAGGTCTAACGAAGTTAGGAATGATCTATGAATTTCTGTATCCTTAGAATACACCCTTTCTAAACTAAGATTATAAAGTGTTTTTTTTTTGTTTGTCTGTGGGAGCCGGGAGGCAATCTCTGGAAGTAGTTAATGTAAAAAAATCTGATCTCTAATCGGATTTACAGATTTTACATTAATAGAAAGCTACATTGTTGCCTACGTAGGAAATGTATCTCCCATCCCGGGCGGATTTCCGTCCACCGTAGGCGCGGGCTTGCGGACGGTGAGCAATGGGTAGCTCGCCGTCCAGTAAGGACCAAGCCCGGGTCGACGGCGCGTTGTATTCCACGCGCGCCTCAAAGAGTTGTCGTCAGCACAAGTGTAAGGGTCCACTACGGCCGATGCCTGCCGGGGTCGCGGGAAGGTGCTAAAGGGTTACCGAGGCCCCTGGCAACACAGGCAACGGAAGGAATACGGGTGGGTTTTAGTCAGTAAGAGTCTGACCTCCCGCTCCACCCAGAGCAGTTATTTGACAATTTCCCACCCAAAAAAAAAAAAATGCGGACGAAGTCGCGATAGAAGCTAGTTTTGTATACAGAGGCTATTTACCTAATTAATGAACATTTTGTAACATTATTGCTGCTCCTTGTGCACGGACAGTGCACCGGGGTTTGCCTTAACCGGGGACAAATAAATTCATTTTATTTTATTCTTTCTTTCAAACTATGGCAGGTCCTGTAAGCCTCCTTAACATCATTAAACAGATAAAATAAAAACAAAAATTCCAGTCATTTTGAATTAACATACTTAACTTACTATTTTAGGCTCAAGCAACTGTAACTGGTGTGAAATTCAATATCTTATCATAACTGGTTTGCGTCGGTCACCTTTGATCTAATTAGGACAATCGACATGGCAGTCACGTGCGCACACGCTTATAGCAAAAACGATGCCTCGTTTAGGTGGGCGAGTTTGGAAGATAGTCTTTTGAAGTACATATGTGTCTTATAGTAGTAGTATGTAGTTACGTGTCTTTGCAATAAACGGGTAGTTATGAATGCATGAATTTGGAAGAAGGACTATCCAATTAATGTATCATAATATAAAAAAAAACGTTAAAAGGATGGAGTAATTCATAAATTACGCCATCGCATCATCCGTTTATTGACTCGTAAGTCAAATGAAATAATAATAAATAAATAAGTAATATAATATATTATATAGATAATTTTGACATGTTTTAAGTATGTATTTATTTATTGTATATATGTAAATGGCAAACGACAGTCTACCTGAAGTATTTTCTCTCCTTTCCCCGCTAATTCATCTAAAAGTTGTCTTTAAAAGATCGCTTTTAGCGATAAGACCGCCCATTGTGTCACCCTATGTAAAATTTCTACATTTATGTCTGTATTTTTATGGTGTACATAATAAAGTACAAATAATTCTATTCTATTATGATTCACCAATAATAACAATCATAATTGTAAAGATTTTGAAAATAAATACTTGTTCCTCTTTGACAATTAATGAAAGTTACTTGGTAAACAATATTTTTTCATGGTTCAGAGTTTATTGTCCACTTTGTATCCTACAAAGATTTCAAGCTTAATTTATTTGGGTGTAATATGCAAATAGTGCATTAGGTACTTACGAATAAAAAATAAGTTTATAGAGGTATGAGGAATAGGGCGTAAAGTTCACCGATCCTCTATAGAAAAAGGGAGGATCCTCTGGCCAGACGGGTGTTGTGTCTGGTGGATAACTGACCGACGGTTGATGTCGGTCGTCGATGTTGTATAAACGCCAGTCGCGCGGTAAACTCTGCTTGCGCGATGCAGGATTTGTGTGACGTCTGTTCTATGATGCGTAGTTCGCATGTGGCATTATAGATGCCGCCACAAGTTAAATGAGAGAGCAAGAAATCAATTTTGATGAATAATTTTACCGTAATTAGTAGTTATACTTATTTTACCCCATTCCCAATGCAAGTCTCACCCCTACTTGCTACTTGTCCGCCACTGTCACGTCCAAACGCTCCACCAAAGCGCATCTGCCTCAAATTAAACAGCCTTGTTAGCGGACATTTAAAAATCTTTAATACTGGCGCGATACGTTAAAAATGTAAACGGGCCATGTTTAATTACCTGTGGTCTGATAATCGCCAGTATGATTATGCGGTTGCATGTTTATATTTTTATGTTTTTGACGTTGAGCAGAGTTTTCAGTATCATAACAGGTTCAAAATTCATAATATCAATCAATACCTCGGAGTTCTGAAAACCAACCAAATAGAACCGAGATCATATTCTATTATTCCATGCACGAATTACTCAAGCAGCATTATGAGCCCGCTTTGAGCACTTTAATTTGTTCAAAGTAAAATTGTAGGCCTACCTCGACATTCCTACCGACAGGCCTACACTGTCCTCCCATACCTATTAACACTGTGATTTGAAAACATTGTAAAAACCAATTATTTTTATAAGAGTAACCGTGGAGTTTCTTGCCGGTTCTTCTCCATAGGAAACGACCCATTGGAACCGTGCACCTAGCTTCTGACGTTTCATAAGTGCCCATGTAGGTTTATGTGAAATAAAATATTTTGATTTATATTTTGACTCATTGAAGACCAGCGCAGTAGGATTTTAATTCTATTATATTTTGATATACCACTATTATGTACCCATAACATCACACCTGTAATTCCCAGAGTTAGGCAGAGGTGCTCCTATAGTACACCCATATTTCGCCAGTTATGTCTCATGTAATAAGGGACAAGCACAGTCTTAACTAAACTGACATAATCACTAAAGCTGCTACCTGCAGAACTTTAACAAAGAGCTGTTCACTTGCACTAGAGAAATAATACTTTACTTGCATTGCATACATATTATGCATATACCCACATTTGCCTCTATAATAAAATGCTTTATTATTAAATACTCAAAATCAACATGCTTTGAAGGAACAAATTTTAATACCCTTCCACGATCATCATCAATCCATTGATGATCAATTAATTAGACTTAGATTTAGACTATGGTGCCGATTCCCTTGGTCACAAACTAAGCTAAATTTAAGTTCAGTGCATCTTTTTCTTTCTATTTAATTAAGAAAAGGACAGAAGATAAATTTTAGTTTAGTCCTGTCAAATTAATCGGCATTTGACGTAAATTGACGTAATTTTAGTAGGCAAGTTTTTAATCACGTCTAAACTTGTATGGAGTAGTGACAGGTGCTGATTAATTTGACAGGACTAAACTAAAATTTATCTTCTGTCCTCATCTTAATGACTTGCTGACTGGCTGGCGGGTGGCTTGTCCCCATGACGTTATCTTTTAAGACTAACTCCTTTGGAGTTTATCTAGTTAACTTCTTTAGCAATCTTTGGAGTTTAGCTAGTTAACTTCATTAGCAATCTTTGCTAATGAAGCCAGCTGAAGTGCTGGTAAAATTGCACAAAAAATATTTAACCTTTCTCCGTTCATGCCTCAAATGAAAAGGTTGCAACTTAAAGTATTTTTTAACCGATTAGGCCACCCACTGCCTCCTATTAAAATACTCATAAGAGGGAAACCATTTTGAATTCTTCTGTTACCGTCTAGTAAAGGAAATGATCATGAATGCACAATGCACATAATATGTAGACACAAACATTATCAGTATCGGTCTAGCAGTTTTATATGTTTCTTTAATCAAATATGCATATTAGATAAATCATATTTTTTTATTGAAAAATTGTTTTTGTTTATTTCTTATTTATTTATTTGTCCACAACGGAAGCTCATGGCCTTCATCTCACCTGATGGATAAGTGATGATAGCCGTCGGTCAAGCGTCGGTTCAATATCAAAATCCTATCGCGGTGGTCTTCAATGAGTCAAAATGAAAATCAAAACTATTTTATTTCACATAAACCTACACGCACTTATGAAACATCAGAAGCTAGGTGCACGGTTCCAATTGGTCGTTTCCTATGGAGAAGAATCGGCAAGAAACTCCACGGTTACTCTTTTCAAAATAATTGGCTTTTACAATGTTTTCAAATCACAGTGTTAATAGGTATGGGAGGACAGTGTAGGCCTGTCGGTAGGAGCCTACCTGTGTGTAGGAGTGTCGAGGTAGGCCTACAATTTTACTTTGAACAAATTAGAGTGCTCAAAGCGGGCTCAAAATGCTGCTTGAATATTTCGTGCATGGTTCACCCTAAGGTTGACTGGTAGAAAATGCCTCAGGCATTAAGTCCGCCTTTGTACGGTATTTTTTTTTTTATACTTGTGCATAAAGTTTTAATAAATAAATAAATAAATAAATAAATAAATAAATAAATAAATAAATAAATAAATAAATAAATAAATAAATAAATACATAAATAAATAAATAAATAAATAAATAAATAATTAAATAATAGAATATGATCTCGGTTCTATTTGGTTGTTTTTCAGAACTCCGAGGTATTGATTAATATGGAAGACTGGGGGCATTCGTATAGAGGTGAAATTCTTGGAACATCAGCGAAAGCATTTACCAAAGGTGTTTTCATCAATCAAGAACGAAAGTTAAAGGTTCGAAGGCGATGAGATACCATCCTAGTTCTAACCGTAAATATGTCATCTAGCGATCCGCTGACATTACGGCTGAAGATGGAAGCGAGGTTCACATGGAATCCACAATCATAGAGGAACTCTAATTGCCGAAACACAACAAATCCTGTTCACATTGTTGTTATGGACAGAGACATATAAGATTGTGGTAGCTAGCCAGGCGGAGTTAGAACTAGCCTTACCCCCAACAAAATCAAGCAGAAAACTGCCCCCGCTGGGAATCAAGCCCGAGACCTCTGGGTCTGAGACAGATAGTCTTACCACTAGACCACAGAAGCGGTTATGCAGTAGTAAAAAAATCTAAAACGGTTTTTTTCCTAAAATCTGCAATAATCTACTGTAGAACTCTAGGAGTAGGTTCAAGGTAAGAATAGATGTACATATTTAACAAACTTCATCATTTCAGCCGAAAGACGTCTACTGCTAGACATAGGCCTCCCTCAAGCCTCACTTCGACGGTTTCTGTGCTTCTCGCATCCAGCGGATTCCTACGGCCTTCACAAGGTCATCGCTCCATGTGTAGAAGGCCTTCCAGCGCTACGTCTTCCGGTACGTGGTCGTCACTTCAGAACCTTTTGAACATCGGCCATCAGCAATGAGCCTTGCCAACAAACTTATGGAATATGGACCTATGACATGTAATTTATTATATATTATGATGGAGATTTTGTGTTGATCAAAAAATCCATGGGAGTGGGCAATCAGCCCGCTAGTACCGAGATGACTTGCTAATATTTTAGTGCGGCATTAGAAAAATAAGATAATATTGTGATAGTACAGACTTATCTAATTCCTCTGAAAAAAGTGTTTCTCTCACAAAGCTCTACCATCAGTTTTATATTATTTTTACCTGAAAGTTACTATAATCTTGCAGTTATGGACATATAACAAAAAAACATGTTACCTAACTCCCAATCAATTAAAGACCAACCACACATCACCGTTAACACGTTATCGATAAATAAAACAATCGATAAAGGCACGCGACACGTTGCCGCGTCCGGTCCGCGAAATTATAGGCGCATTTCGCCCGAAGCGATCTTGCCTCGGTATCGAACGATAATCAAGGGTTAGCGCTCATTTAAACGCGATCTTTTATGAGAATCACGATTCTTTGCGATTGTTTTTGTTACGGGTGGGCAGGCCGCTATTGTCTGAGTGTAAACGCTCCCTCATACGCCGTGATTGAACGATTGAGTAACAAGGAATAATTGGTCTATGATAACCCTGCCTTCTATTTCTTGAACCCAAACGAAATTTAAAAAAAAATTGCGCGTGCGCACCGTACAGTGATAGGAGTAAAACTTCTTAAAAAATGAAGAATACCAGAGATTTAGTGTGTGAGACAGAAGGAGGGAGTTATATCCTTCTTCTCTCTCATGTAACGAAATGTTTCTAAACGTGACGCGTCCTTGAAAGTTCACCCTCAATTCACGTGCAACTATAGAATTGCCTCTTAAAAAGTTACACTTCAATAACATCCACGAATGGGAATATTTTAATGTACGTCAACATCCAAGACCAAAACCTGAGATATTTGAAACAAAAAATGGACAGACCCCCATTTTAAAACAATTGAAAACATGGATAAGGAAAAGGACCGCCTAGTTTGGGGGCCACCGTCCAAACTGCTCTTGTATGTACAATTTGATTAAATTAACAAAATATGTGGCTTTGCCGTTTCGTAACTACAAGAACTATTGTATAACAGGAAAGTAATGAACAGTGAATAAATGTATCACTTTACGCCCATGTGAATGTAGCTAAATGGCCAAGCCACATATTTTTACTAAGGTGTAGTGTTTGTGAAGTTATGGCGTGTAGAGTTAGAAGCTTGGGTCTAAATGAGATTTGATAACTTTTTGACAGTGCGAGACATGTGGTCTCGTCTTGGAAACATTTTACATGAAAATGTAAGTAGTTAGTAAGTTTAAGATTAGTTGATGTCGTAGAAAAATGATTGGCCAGTCAGAAAGATGATAGGTAGTTAAGGCTGGTTACCGAGCGACCAGCCAGGGTGTGCTGAACGTACCTACATTTATGCATCAGCACTCGTGGAGGCGTATTTTAATAGAGTTCATTACTATACGATGGGTTTTTGTTTAAATGTCACAGGACTTGCGCTTTTATACCAGCCCATAAAAGTCCATTATTAAGTTTTCACACATTTCTTCTTCTTGTAGAATTATAAAATACAGTATTAGTTGTCAGTAAAACCTCATAAAATGTCATTTTTTTAAATACCTACGTATTTCTAACATTAAATTACATCCCTCATCATCATTCATCGTTATTATCACAATTTTCTTTTCTTCCATTATCTATAATTATATTGCCTCAGTAATATCTCGAGTGAGGAGAAGCAGCAACAGCATTCTGGAGGTGTATGCAGAGAGGCTGGATGGGCCTACAATGGGGAGGCTTACCAAGCTACATTTTGGCAACAAAGCTTGTTAAACCTTGTTAAACAATTTTTGGAAACCAGGTCATATTACTCAGTAAAGGAGTTTTTAGATGATAAATCGATTGCAAAACAAAATTATTCTCTCTCTTATACACCAAACATTATGAAATATATATAATTCAAATAGTAATATGAAAATATGAATACATAAAAAATAACGTAATTTAATAATAATGAAAATACTTCTAAGAATTACCTACATTAATAAATAAAACAAAAATAACTATATATATATATATATATATATATATATTTGAATGTATAATTATACACCCAATTAAACACATCTAATAATTTATAAACGGTGAAGGAAACGTCATAAGGAAACCGGCATGTCCTAGAACCAAAAATTCGAAGACATGTGGCATCTAACAACCCGCACTGGGCCCGCCTGGTGGATGATACAATATAGGCTGATTATGTAATAATTTATAATAATATTGAATTGCTTGAATTACTACTAAGCCTTCTCCCTCTCTCCTAATTTTGCTGTGCCCGACACCACATTGATCTTTTAATTTTTTATACAATCTATGTAATACATTATGGCATGCAATAAAGAATTCAGTATTGATTATTGAGTCCAGAATTATAGTTATTAAAATCATCAATACAATACTTTATGACCATATTAAATGATAATTTCATGAAATCATGACATTTGAGGCTAAATTTAATTATGATTCTAATGATTAGAATTACATACATAAATACGTATTTGTTCCGATCAAACAACCTGACACTATCCTGCAAATTGCAAAAAAACGTGAGAAAATTTGAATTTCGCGGGCTTAACGCATCCCCATAACAAACTGACAGTCGGCCATCTGCGCAAGCAGGTGGTTCCATACGCTGCGCGCGCGCAATTTTGTATATTTCGCTGTTTTTTTACAATTTCGACGGTTTTATTTGAATATACGATTGTAAGGTATGTTTAGGTAGATTGTTTAATGTATGGGGTAGCTTATAATGTATGGGGTAAAGATCTATGTGTCCTGTGCAAGAGGGATGAAAGGCGAATGAGTTTTGAAATTAATTTTAGATGCAAATAAATTGGTTTTTATTCGTTTATAAATTTACTTGCGTTTATTTTTCCCATTTGTCATCTAACAGATTAGGTTATGCGATGGGTGATTATTGAATTTATAGGCTGTTTTTAATGGCTTGGATAATTTGTAAATTGAAATGAAATGCGTAGCTAGCGACCTGACAAATCGACTTTAGTCGTAAACAACTTCGATAATATTATTGTCAAAGGTTTGATAATATAATTTATTGATAATAATACGCGTTACACCCAGGACGCTTTCTATTTCTACTATAATGTAGAATAGAAATCGCTTGTCTACATTTCTCTGTGGACAACTGTCAACTTTACACGGAAACGTCATTTTTGTCTACTCTTCCGTCGACAAAACACTTCTCTACGGTTCTCGTGCGAAGCCTGCAGCACTGGGTTAATGCATAATATGACGGAGAAGGTACGTCTCTCTCGTTATCATCAGCCATATTTTAACTACTGTGGGCGTGCAATGGGAAGTGTTGGTTATTGCACAATAGAAAAACCGTTTGCAGTTTAAATCAAATTATAATTTACTATCAAATAATCACCTAAATATCCTACCACAATTATCTAAATATCCTACCTGATATTATAAATGCGAAAGTGCACGGAAAAAAAGGATCTCTTCAGCGAAGAATATCAATATTCTCAGAAAAATTGTTTCAATCCAAGTAATTTTTTTCTTAACGTAAGTAATTGTACTCAGTCCAAGAAAACCTGTTTACTCAAAATATGAATAATAAATACTTGGTTTTTATTCTTGACTTAAGCAAATATTTTTGATTAAAGACTATAATAATCTTAATTGAAGAAAATATTCTAAGAGAGAAATAATATTCTTAAAACTAAACTTAATATTTTTTCATTTAAGTATAATGTCTTCGAAGAAGACACTAAAACAAAGACAAAATTTTACTTCATTCAAGAATATATTGTTTTCCCCATATTATATGAATCAATATTTGTCTTGACCAAAGGATTATTGTCTTAATGTCTAAGACATCCTTTTTTTTCGTGTGCGTTTGGTTGTTTGTTTGTTCCGCTTTCCCGCTAAAACGGCTGAATGGATTTGGATGAAATTCGGCATATGGGTAGACCATTACCTGGATTAGGACATATGATACTTTTTCTCCCGTGGCATAACTTCCGACATCCATGCGTGTGAAACCGCGGGCAAAAGCTAGTTTTAAATAAGTTGCTTTTTTTTCTCAAGATCACGTTTTATTAAAAAAAAATACAAATATTATGCCTCCACCTGTACTGCTGATCCTGTTAAAATAAACAGCGTAACGTTGAATTGTGAACAGTTTTTAGTTGAATCAGCTGTCAATGTAACTGCGACTTTTTGTCCTCCTTCCCTACTAATATTATAAATGCCAAAGTTTGTTTGTTTATTTGTTTGTTTGTTTGTTACGCTTTCACGCTAAAACGGCTGAACGTATTTGGATGAAATTTTGCGCATGGGTTTACCATGACTTGAATTAGGACATATAATACTTTTTATTCCGATATTCTCACGGGATGGAGACTTACGCGGGTAAAACCGCAGAGCGCAGCTAGTAACTCATAATTATGAAACGAAACTAAGTAAAAACTCATAAAGCGTACACTAGAAATGTAATGTATTATTCAAAAGATACCAATGTGGGTGTCTTCGTAAAAAGATGCTGGAATTTCCTGGAAATTTTAATATATTTTTCTTTTGTTGTTTGGTAAAAGAAAAATCTTTTTATGGGCAATCGGTGGTTATCAGCTTACTGATAAATAGTTGTTTACTAGTTGAAATAAAAACAAAATGACCGGCATTTACAATACCATTTAAATCCTTTTGCATTGCATTATTGATAGTGACTGCCTCTTTGGTGTATTGGTCGCAAGCGCTACTGCTGAGCGTGAGGTCCTTGGTTCGATTCCCAAGTCTAGCAAAGTGTTATTGGATTTTTCCTTTTGGAATTTCTCAGTAGCAGCCCGGAGTCTGGATTTAGGCCCAGTTGGTGGCAGAGGCTGGCCCCTTATGACATGGCACATAAAAACATAACTGGCGAAATGTGGGTGTACTACAGGCACATCTCTGCCTGACCCTTTGAGGAAGTCAGGCGTGATGTTGTTATGTTACTTACAGTGCTACTTATAGTGGTCACGAATGTGGCGATACTTAGGGTAGGCCTATGCCCGGCTGGGTCCAGGGACGGCGGCCCCCCTATCAGACCCGAGGTGGTGACGGGTAATGTTCCACGCCCGCCCCTGTTAGACGTCGCGGGGGGAGTCGAACACCTTACTCCCCCCGCTTGACCGAACAATGCTCGCAGAGGCCAGCACCAGTCAGGGACTGCGTTGCAGAGTGCTAAAGTGCCCCCGTAGCCTCCGGTGCAAGCGTGCGAGGGAACACGGGGTGGTTTTAGTCAGTCGAAGTCTTACAGACCCCTCCGTCCGCCCCAGGACGGAGGACATCCACGAGGATTTCCAACCCGTCATCAAAAAAAAATGGGCCTATGCCTGGCTGTGAAGATCTTTTATTCGAATATAATTTTAATATACAATTAATAATATCTTGTTAGAGAGAGAGAAGTGGTGGCCCAGTGGTAACGGCCGCGATTTACGAGTTGTAGGTTGTAGGTTCGAACCCAGACAGGAGCTTTACTTTGTGTAAAATATTTCCCCACCGCTTCACTCAAAACGCTGAAGGAAAATATAGTGAGAAAACTGGCATGTCCTAGAACCAAAAATTCGAAGACATGTGATCTCTACCAACCCGCACTGGGTCTGCGTGGAGGATTACGGCCCACTCTCTCTCACAGAGAGGAGCCCTGTGTCCCAGCAGTGGGAACGTTTATAAGCTGATTATGTAACATCTTATTAAACTATCATGACATAGCTCAACGATGTCACATTGTACACTAAACAATTTTGCTGACTGTACCTCCAGTAAGTATTTAGTACTTTTTTTTAAATTGAGTGGTTTTAATTTGTAAGATGTTGTTATAATTAAACTTGACTTTTTATTTATCAAATTAATGTTATTAAGTCGTCACTTTTAGTAAAAGGAACACATTATGGAGCGGTCACCGTCAACAGGCGTCTGATTTAAAGAGTGACTGTGGAAATTACCAGTTTATCTAAGTTGGTAAGTTCTCAATATCAGACTTTAATTGTGTTTCTGCAAGACAAAGGCCGCTTTCATAAAAAGAAGGACAAGTATTGATGGCCATGTTTATTCATTCCTGCTGCTAGCCAAACTTAATAACAAATTAGCACTTAATAACAAGTTTACTGTACAATAATTAACGAATAACTTTCCTTGTTGGCAGCAGACTGTATTATTTCAACGTTAAAATCCATTGTAAAGTTTCGTCCTGATTCACCCCTGCAACCCTTTCACCCCGTTTTACGGTACAACTCTCTAAGTTAGAATTAGCTTCACGTGTCATAATAATACGGCCTCTTCTCATTCAGAGAAGGCACGAGCATTAATCACCATGCTTGCTCAAAACGGGTTGGCCATTTCAGACTTCTTAACCCAAAACCTCATGCATGACAGGCGAGGTCTGAACCACTGGGCCATATCGACTTAAGGGTCAGGGAATCACCGTTGACCTTGGCCATACAAATTCGCGTCACGCTCACACCGCACCGCCGTTTATATTTATTTTTAGTACCAAGAATGTGTATATTTGAAAAAAATCACAGAAGGAATTATAGATAGTAAAATAGTCTGTTGATACAAAACAAAAAAATATGAAAATTCCTTATGTATTTGAAAGTAATATCGTTTTTTTATGCTTTGGGTAGACCTTACTTCCTGAATTTATTTCATAAAGTATTTTAATACAGTACTTAAATATACACATATAGAATTGATGCGTTATAGGTTAACATAAATTTTTATTCATAATTTAACGCCTGTTTACGGTGACCGCTCTATAATGTGTTCCTTTTACTCAGAGTGACGGAATAATAACATTAATTTGATAATTAAAAGTCAACTTTAATTATAACAACATTGTACAAATTTAATTAAATTAAAAAAATTACTATTATTCAATTAAAAAAAAAAGTACTATTACATAGGTATTGTACAGTAATGGTACAGTCAGCAAAATTGTTTAGTGTACAATGTGTCATCATTGAGCTATGTCATAATATTATTATTCTAAGCTTATTAACTACTAGCTTCTGATCCTTTTACCCAACGTGACGGAATAATAACATATTAATTTGATAATTAAAGCGTCAACTTTAGTTATAACAAAATTGTACAAATATAAATTGCTCAATTAAAAAAAAAAAAACTACTATTAATTAGGTCCTGTAGGTACATTCAGCAAAATTGTTTAGTGTACAATGTGTCATCATTGAGCTATGTCATAATATTATTATTCTAAGCTTATTAACTACTAGCTTCTGATCCTTTTACCCAACGTGACGGAATAATAACATATTAATTTGATAATTAAAGCGTCAACTTTAGTTATAACAACATTGTACAAATATAAATTGCTCAATTAAAAAAAAAAAAACTACTATTAATTAGGTCCTGTAGGTACATTCAGCAAAATTGTTTAGTGTACAATGTGATATCGTTGAGCTATGTCATAATATTATTATTTTAAGCTTATTAACTACCAGCTTCTGTACTTGATATTGTCTGTGTGGAATTAAAAATATCCCATGTTTTAGTCTAGAGGCTTTTGGCAAAGTAATAATAGCCGCACGGGTCGATCGATCGGGTTAAGCTACGCTTGCTGTGGAGGGTCCGTGGATGGGTGATTATCTTTACATACCAAGACTCCTCCATGCCTCGGAAAGCACGTTAAGCCGTTGGTCCCAGCTGTCATTTGTAGATCTTTGACAGTTGTTACGGGTCGTCAGAAGCCCGCAAGTCTTACCTCCAGTCTTACCAAGTGGTATCGTGTTACCTAGTAACTGGGTTGTGGAGGTCAGATAGGCAGTTGGTAGCAACTGCCTATCTGACCATGCCTATCTGTACATGTAGATGTAAAATACTGGTATTCAGCTGCGACTAGAAGCCGACCCCAACATAGTTGGGAAAAGGCTAGGCAGAGGATGATGTTTTAATAAAGGTTTTATTCTGTGTGCCAAATTTCATATAAATCTGTTTAGCCGTTTTTGCGTGATTCTGTAACCAAAACCAACCAAAGGTATTTAGACAAACACTGGCAAAGATTTGCGGACTCAGATATACTTAGGCAAAATATGGATTGCGAAGATTATTCGTTTCTCATTATCTGCACAAACTAAACAACAATAGCTCGTCGTATTGTGGCGAAAATATAAACCAGTGAGCAAGTTAGTAACGGGGCGTCAGCTTGCGTTTCCTAGGAAAGCGGTTCCGTTATGTTAGAACGGCCGTCATGAAAATGTATAATTTTAACCAGTATTTAACATTATGGTGTCAAAAAACATTCAGTGTTTGGACAGCCGTTACTGTGTGGTTGTTCACCGCATTCTTAAGAAACCAAAGCTTTACTGCCTAGAATGTGCCGAACGCTTTTACGTCACAAAATGTAAAAAAAAAAAATTGCACCATAAATATTTTGGTCATTGGCAAAAGCCAATTACCAAAAATAGTGCAATTTAATTCTATCAATCAAACATTATTAATTACATGCAGAATAATATGACGACCAAAAGTTAATATGCGGTAATATAACCTATCCCATCAGTTTGAACAGAGTTATACCTTTAGATAATAAAAAAATATAAATAAAACAATATTATTACTTATTTATCACCTAAAATCAGGTTTGTACAGCTTAGAGCTTATTTTTTACATAAAAATTCAAGTTTAAATATATAATTTCGGACCGCATTTGTAGAAAAATATTTTATAAATTAATTTAAATAATAGGTTTTTCCAATACCAACCAAGGTTTTAACGATAGCCGCGGTATAAACCAAACGCGCTACTTCCCATAGTGATTTGATATTTCGTCGGTGATATTCTGAAACCGCGGAACTAACAGTGTTTAAAACCGCGTAAGGTAGGTGCAGTGAATTTTACAGGAACGAAAAAAACGTAATATTTACTAAACCACTTGACATTCTATTGTTTAAACTTTTAAATTGTCAAATTCCTCTTAATATTGTATTTGGCATTAGTTATGTAAAATATGTATTAATGAATTAGAAAATCAGAAATTTCGACTTTGCTACTTTTATAAATACGCGGTTTTAAACACTGTTAGTTCCGCGGTTTCAGAATATCACCGACGATTTGTCCTTTGTATTGCCACTCGTAGAGGCAACACCCAAGTTAGCATGCACACTATCCCCTTTCGTTGCCTGTACTTGAATAAATTACATACATGGATCCATGGTTTTCAAACACAATAGTTGTCTAATAAAGTATAGTTTGAGTGAAGATAATTACGTAATCATTACGTCACGACTACGTCACGAATAGTGTTTCAAAAACGGTGGGTAGTGTGAAGTTTTCTGCCTCTTTGAACAAGAATAAATGTATGAAAATGGACAGTAATATTAAGTTATCGTTCGGTTGATGAGCTTTTTATTAATGGTGTTTCAAGACTACGTTATACTTTAAAGTCTTATAGCACAACAATATCGCGTTCTGTAGATTTTATATGAATATTTTGGAGAGTTTGTTGCGCCAGTTCTTCCCAGCTAGTCCCCAGCTAGCCCAGTGGTGAAGGACTATTTGGTCTTGGGGGACTATTTTATGTAATTTTGACGTTCTAAAAGTGCTGATTCTCAGCCTAGTTTGAACAAATAACTTTTGATTTTGGATATTTTCACGCTTGTATACTGAGAAAAAAAAAAGCTAGGTTTCAGGATAAGTCGTGGCGTATCGCGTCAGCAAGCCGGCGCCCACGGCATGCGTGTGTCAGGGGTTTTATGATTTTCGACCGTTTTCAACTTTTCAGTATACGAGTATGTAATAGTTATGTAGACCAATATAATTTTTTATCTATTTCTCAATTAGTAGCTATAAGGAAACCTACTAAAGTCTGTCTAATCTACATAAGAATATATTAATATTTAGTCTTGTTAATAAAGGTCTGTTCCTAAAATAGAGTGCAGGTACTGTGAGATCAAAAAAAAATTGAATTTCCCGTTTAAAAAAAATTCGTTCTCTTTCTTATAAAATCCCACAAAATATGAACCAATGTGGTTCACATTTTGTGGGATTTGAAGGGGCCTCTAAGGTCATTATCACCCAGTAACCTTAAGTCTTCAAGGCGTGTCATGTGTATTTAAAACGCCCTGAAACTGAAGGCGGGGAGAGATGACGTCATTGACGTCATTTTGAAACCCCCTTTATGTACTCAACTAAGTTAGTGTGAAATTCTGTTTTCTTGTTCATGACTATTAAAAGAGTGTCCATGGAGTTTATTGTCCGTTCTTCTCCATAGGTACCTACTACGCTTTGAAATGAGCAACTAGCTTCATCTTTCTGACTTACCGAGCCCTTGACAATTCAAAAGTGCCTGTAATTGGTTTGAGTTTGAGTTATACCTAATGTGCTTGAATATTTTCATTGTTCAATGAAATTATTGTAATTTAGTAGCTGTCGTAAGAGCAGTGGTAGCCCTGTGTTAATGGCCGCGACTTACGAGTTGTAAGGCGTAGATTCGAACCCAGACAGGCACTTTACTTTGTGTAAATTATTTTATCACCACTGCTCTCAAAACGATGAAGGAAAACATCGTGAGGAAACCGGCATGTCCTAGAACTAAAAATTCAAAGACATGTGACTTCTACCAACTCGCACTGGGCCCGCGTGGTGGATTACGGCGCATTCCCTCTCACAGAGAAGAGGCCTGTGTCCCAGCAGTGGGAACATTATAGGCAGGTTATGCTTAGAGTTTTAATTTGAGTTTGAATTCATGAAAACGGTGTTGGCTGGGCTAAAAACTGAACTCCTAACAATCTTTCTTCGTGTGGTTAGTAACTAACCTGATGTCAGAGTTTTTCTTCATATTCCTAGTAAATTTGGCATGGAAATTTTGTGACAATAATAAGGATTCTACTTAAAATTTAAGCAATTTAAACAAAATAATTAAATTCCAAAGTCAAAAAAAAAGTACTACCTAATACGTGCATAAATCCGAAAAGTCAGAGATGCGTGCCTTGGGTTCGAACTCCAGACCTATAACTTCTGCTGGGGTCGTGGGAAAGTCTGAAAGGGTTACCGAGGCCCCTGGCAACACAGGCAACGGAAGGAACACGGGTGGGTTTTAGTCAGTAAGAGTCTGACACACCCTCGCGTCCCGCCCAAAGCGGGAGAAATTATTTGATAATTTCCCATACAAAAAGACCTATAACTTGGCTGTCCGACGGTCACACCACACACGCTGCTGTAACTACTACAAATATGATAAATAATGTTATTTCTGTAAGTAGGTTTGTACATACTAGATGAGGTAGGTGTTTCCTATCTGACTATTCTGAGAAGAAAGGCCAAAACAAACTCACAGGTCACAGTCTCTTTTAAAGTCCAGATATAAATTTGGTGTTTGAAATGGTCTTTTAAGGAAAGAACCACACAGATTGAGTGAACCTATCCAGTCAGTGCACAAATATGTCAGTAATCGTGCAGCTCAACTCTACTTAAGGAGCTCAACGATTCGACGAACAATACCAAAGAAAGAACATTTGGGCAGGCCGCATAAATTACTCAAACTGCCAGACCAAGATTAAAACTAACTGAGATAGATAAATAAAATAAAACAACGACCCACTAGCCTATGATATTTTGTGATAAGTAAATATATACATTTATTATATCAGTTTTTTACAGCTATTACTTACCTACTGTCGCTTCAAGGGTGTCGAAAAACGTGGTTAAAGGATTATTACAACGTAAATGAAGAAAGAACGCTTTAGCAGGAATATCGTTCAAAATATTCAGCCTTATTTTTTCCTTTACAGAATATTCTTTCAATGAACGTTTTATAGTTCATACATATCTAATGATGAAATAGTTCATATATAGTGATAGTATCCAACGAAGATTAGACCAGTGGTGGCCCAGTGGTAACGGCCCCGGCTTACGGACGTGGGTTCAAACCCAGACAGGCGCGTTGCTTTGTAAATAATTTCATCAAAACTGTAAAGGAAAACATCGTGAGGAAACCGGTATGTCCTAGAACCAAAACTTCGAAGACATGTGACATCTACCAACCCGCACTGGGCTCGCGCGGTGGATTAAAGCCCTCACGAAGAGAGTAGGCTTGGCTTGTGTCTCAGCAGTGGGAAAATTATAGGCTGAGTATGCTATCCAATGAAATAAATTTCAGAAAAGGCACTATACCTACGCGCAATCACCAGCATAAATATATCACTATGGGCTGATCGGCAATAATATCTGATTTCTATATTCATTAGTAATATCTGTTCTCAAGAAGACAGCAAACATTTCTTTGATCATCTGTGGAAGGCATATACCTACAAGTAGCGGCACAAATAACATGTGTTATCGAAGAAACACCAAAACCATGTGATGAGTCAAGGGACGCCAAAATATACTAAGCTCTGATTTATTATTTATTAGACCAAAATGACAGCTGCGGTCGACCTTTTTTTTTAAAAATAACACGATAAATAATTAATATTACAGAGACAACACGACAACAGTGAAGGTTCTGCAGAGAAAGATTCAGTGGTCCTTCTCACTCGGTAACTACTCGTAGATTATTTACTAGGTTATTTCTATGTCGACACCAAATGTCATTTTATTCTAGCAAATAAAAAGTCAGACCATAGACTGTACCGTAGGCACTTGCAAAATATATCCAAACCTTACTTTACCTTACACATTTCTTTCGTAAAACAACGATTTTCCCTCCATTATCGTACACGACGAAATTCACGAAATTGAACACATTCGAAATCCGTTATCTATCGCCTCGGTCATACCGAATAGAATCGATTCAACTGTATCGATACACGGTTATTATTCACCTCATAAATTAATAATCGAATCAACCTAATAGGCCAGCACTGATTTTTGAACGGATCATTCGTAACGCTCTTGGTTTTATAGATGTCGAAATCTACTAGATGTGATTTAATTAAATTTTATTGGCAGAAAACTTTTGGAAAAAGAATAATGTTAAATTGTTGAGGTTATTGAGCTAAAATAACGGTGTTTTAGAATTGTAACGGGTGGTGCAATAAGTTCACTGATACTGTACAAGTTGCATCATGCTTTAGCAATGATTATGGAGTAGTTGAAGTACTTTGGTCGATATTTAAAATTAGATCGGTGAGGTTACACAAAACAAGAATTGCATCATCCGTGCTAAAAGTACAACATATTACATAACACATAACATTACACTTATAATCCCCGAAGGGTTAAGCAGAAGTGTACCTATAGTACATTCAAATTTCGCCAATTCTGTTTAAGACGCTGACAACACCTAAACCGCGGTCACTGTCAGATTGCATAGAAAAAAAAAGACAAGCGTCATGACACAACGCATGTAATTTATTGTAAAATATGAAGGAATTATCTATTTACTCAAAATTGAGTTGCGTAATCGAAAATAAAAAACAACCAATTTCTGCAATCAAATAAGACGTTCTTGTTATTAATTAAATACGTAACGTATGTTGATATTTAACACAGATATTTTAGATTAGAACTCAAGGTAAGAGATTAGTTTAACGTTAGTTTGTATCTCAGATTTTTTTTCAAAACGCTTTTTGGTAACAACCAAGTTCTGTGAAATATGTTCAAAATTAACATATATTTTTTCCGCTACCACAAACTTTACAGATTTGGCAATTTTTTTTCTTAAGAGAAGCCTATTTTGGTCAATTGGGTCTTGTCAACGCCTTAAGTCCCATGTAATAGAGGGCGAGCGACCATCTTTACACACCGAGACTCCTCTGTGCCTCAGAAAGTACGTTAAGCCGTTGGTCCAGGCTGTCATTCGTGGGTCTCTGACAGTCATTACGGGTCGTCAGAAGCCTGAAAATCACCAACCAGTCTTACCAATGGGTATCGTATTACCCAGTTACTGAGTTGTGGAGGTCAGATAGGCAGTCGCTCCATGTAAAATACTGGTACTCAGCTGCATGCGTTTAGATTGGAAGCCAACCCCGACGTAGTTGGCAAAACGCTAGGCAGATGATGATGAATATAGGGGGCGAGCCTATTGCCACCAACCGGGTACAACTTTAGACTCCGGGCTTCAACTGAGAAAAAGCACTTTATTATTTTGACATAAAATTGATTTATAATTGAGCGCACCTATCATATAATATGAATACAATGTGTCAAGTTGGTCAATTAAGTCAGGTAGGGATTTGGGAACTTTAATTTTCAAATTATGATTACAGTTACATAGTTTAATTACTTGGCCTAGCTACCTACTTTAAAACAACTAAAATGAAATCCGTCATATATATATTTATTTGTAAAAATTGGACTTTTACAATTTCTGTTCTTACTTTGAACGGTAAGACATCATTTTCGTATGTGCCAGTCCGTTGCAATAATAAGAAAACAGGTAACGCGAATCTACAATAGCACTGTGTAATAAAAAATAAACAAAAATATTAACAAAAAGTAAAGATTTTATTTAATTTGATTAAGATTAATAGACGTTTTTAATCAGGTGATTCCAAGTTTACGATTATCACGACTTCCAATAACACCTAAGTGAAGTTATAAGTGGGTAAAGGTATGGTTAATTATAATTTGTTAATTGACTATAATCTTAAAAATTTGAAAACGTCGTAAATGAAACAAGAAATATGAAAATAGCCGCTGCGAAAATAAAATCTATTCTTTAGGTACGAAAAAAATATCTTTAAGGCACAGTTTAAAAAAGAAACTACATATAATAAAGTTACTGAAAGAATAATGATTATTTATATAATAAATTTATTGTGCCCTGTCATATTCTAGACACTTTTAGCAATTCAAATTCTATGGCAAGTTGAGCATAGCCGTCAGATTTTAACAGAACCATCGAATTCAAATTTAAAACTTATTTCAAGGGCAACAAAATACAAAATCGTTAAAAATCCAAGGGGCATAGGCAAAACGCGTTGAGAATTTTGATGTTTCCAAAATTTATAATTGTTTTAAATCGATTTGTTACGATTATTGAAAAAAAATGTTATATATTACACATCCGGCACTTTAGTTAGACAAGTGTTAACGTTTGGACTAAGTAATTGTGTTTTATTGATTGATATTGTCATAATTCACACCTTTTTTGGTTCAATTTTTTTACTCACTTTTTTAATTACTATGTTTAAATATAGAAACTTCTCTTGAGAATTGTTTTAGGACATAATAGTAACATTATTTTCTGTACGAATGTAAATAATCCCCATATAACAATTCCTTAAAAAAAAATAAACTAGGTACCTAGTTTAGTACCTATTAATGATATTTTATATATGATATAAAAGTTGCAATATAAAAGACTGAAACAATATTTTCAGAAAATAATTAATAAAATACTTAGGTATGTATGTAAGAAGAAAAATGGCGATTTAAATTTAAGTATTGATCACTAACTACTGTATAACTGAAATATGATTAAAATCCAAGATATGTGTCTTGTCACTTAAAATAGTAACCACCGCGATATTGCCTACAACTCAATTAGTTTGAATTTAATTATTCAAATCCAATTATAAATTCTAAATATCTTTATTCAAGAACTAGAAGCCTACTTTATGACAGCTACAATTTACACGACGTTTGAAATTAATATGACAAAATTATTTACTACAATGAAATTGATAGCTTAAAAGAAAACCTTAATGAGACACCAATTTATAGTCTCACATTAGAATCTAATAAAATTGAATTTAATTAGTCTTCTGTAGAAGCTTTTTAGCATAAACATCAAACTTTCTGCATAAAATACGCAACGCATTTCTTCCTCTTCTTGCACCTCCAAAAACCACAAACTCATCTAGATAATAATAAAAAAACAATCTTGACTGTCACAATAGACTTTGTTTTTTACCGGTTACCTATTCCCCCATCGTATCTATCTACTTGTCATTATATTTTATATGTACTTATAATGTAGATACTATGTCTGTATATTTCCGGCCACACGACAATAGCATTAATATTAGTTTCTGATAAAAAGCCGTCGCCGACGCCCCGTCCAAATTCACGAAAACAAAACACAAAAATTCAAATGTCTAAACAACTACCTACAACTACATAGTATGTTGAGACTTACCTTTTTCCATTCCTCCTTCTCCTTTTCGTGGCATAAACAGTACCAAGTTGGCTGGAGTGCGGCTGCGGCGGTGGTCTGAGCAGGCCAGCGTCCACGCATCCATCCAGCGCGTAGCTAGCCTGCCCACTCCAGCCCCCGCACAGCTGCAGCTTCGACTCAGTGGCTATCTTGACGGATTGCAGCTCCACCCCAGATACGTGCACCCCCAGGTTAATGTGATCGGTGGAGTAACGACATATGGTCAATGATGCATATGGTTTTGGTGGCGGAGAGCACTCTTTCACTGAATTGGTTGGTGATCTTGGTGAACTGCGTAGTGCAGCTCACAGGGTTGATGTGGAAGATTGTAAGTCAATAGTGGTGAAGATAAAGTTAACGCAACAGCATTTGGGTGCGGTTTTGTTCGTAAGAAATCTCTTGATGATTCTCTTTTGATTTCACAATTAGTATGCACACCAAGGTCGGATTCAGTCGACGATAAACAAGCTCGTAATCATACAATTTGAGATGTTTTCTATTCTAGTGATATGTAAATTGTTTATAATTGTGCTAAATTCGGTAATTCTGCATCGATTAAAATTTGTGTTCTTCTTTTAATATGTTTACTCCAATTTTAACTGTCGGCACTTAAAATCTTGATTGTATTGGAAACTCGTAAACAAAGACCTCGAATTAGATGTTCCTTGCAACATTAACAGTTTGATAGCAATTAATTCATCCGCTTGTAAAGGTCGAACGTAAATTATAATTGTTCCTTTGTCTGTAACTATTATTCAATGTTTGAGATCTTCAATATCTCTTTGATCTTCTTTGTGTGTGACCTCCAATTTATCTAGAATTTCAAAATTTTCATCACCAATATTCCGATCTTCTTTGATAGTTAATTGATCTAAATTTATTAACGAGCCTATTATTTACACTTAAAACGGATCTTAAATTCAATCTAGACTGAGATTTTATTTACACTCGTTTTACACTAAGATATCTTTGTTTAAATATTGCACAAATAAAGCCTAAAACGGCTGTCAAGATTTTTTAAAAGGAAAAGTAAAAAGAAATTCCAAAACTACGACCGAATTAGCTCTTGAAGAGAATAAGGAATTTTGGAAGAATTGATTGAGCTTCAACAGAATGGAATCTTATTGGAAGATTTTTTGGCTCAAACAAAAAAAATTCGCCGATCAACTGAACATAGCACTCCACAAAATAGCTGTATTGTTACTGTTTTATGTAAGTCGGCCAATTTCAACCGCCAGAGGTCACTTTTCAGCCGATCGATTCCACAACACTAAACACAAAACATTAGTTTCCACACTATTCATAACATCAGTTGTTTATATCATATTTTTAGCCCATAACACAGTTTGGGCTTGTTGCTTTCTTGTCTCACATTAAAATTCACCACATTGTCACTGCACGGGTATATTCACCGGTTTTTTTTATTTTTCTTATACAGAGCACGTGTTTAAAGGTTATTCTATATTGTGTGAGTACGCGTGGCGCAGCCGGCAAGCGCCCGATTACGTTTGGAGCCTCACAATCTAAGACCCTTAACGGAGGTGGGAGGAGCTAAAACTAACCACGCCCACCACTTCTCGCGAACCAATCAAAACGCCCCGGCATCATCAAAGCGCACACGGGGACGTACTGAGCGTACATTTTTATTTTTCTTAACAATTGCGCTCGAGTTTTTCTTTTGCACCTTTTTTTTGTATAGTTTTGTTTTAAATTGTATAGGTTTTGTTTGCAATGTCAGTTGCAATGTCGACGTTCAGGAGAAAGGATAACTGGCATTTCTTAAGTGCATTAGTTTTTAAGTTTCGTGGAAAATTATATTTTAGTAGACTGGTATTAGTACTGTACGAATTATTATGGACGTTGGAATCTTCAAAGATAATCTTTGAAAATTGATAAGTGCTTTAATTAACACAGTTTTTTAAAGTATTTGTCCTTCGTTATAAGAATACTATGGGTAGGTAGGTGTGTATTGTTTCATATTTTTACTAAAAACACTAAAAACTACACAAACATTCAGTGTTTAAACATTATTTTATTGTCTGACACAAAACGTCATTAAAGACAAACAATAATAATTGTGCCAAAAAATAAGCTCATTCCATAAAAAAAACACTTCGTCTAAATGCGTTCCCTGCGGCCAGCGGTGACGTCACAAAATGGCCGCCGGCTGAGGGCGAGTTTTCGCATTTTCCCCTCGACCGTACACACAGGCGGACGACCCTATGTTTAAATTAACATTTTTTTACTAATTTGAACTCGAGCTAGATTATAGTAACTGATATTTGATGTTATATGGTTAAAGCGCAATGATACCTTTTAGGTATATTTTTATTTATGTCTGAAAAATAAATGAATGAGAGAAGAATGTCAGTATCAACTGTTTTTTAAGACCTGGTTTGTAAGGAAACTTGGACCATAATGAGTGTTAGATATGGTTTAGTTTATATTAGGCACTTAATTATGTGCAAAATTAAACAATGTTGGTCGTTTATTTAGAAACACCTAATTATTTATGTGGGACGCAATCGTATAGTATTTTTATAGGTTATGTTTAAATAGAATTAAAAATAAACGTGATTTTATATTTTTTTAAATCTTTAAACTCAGTATTAGCAAAAGGGAAACTTGATGTGACGCTAGGTATTTCACCTAGATAATGAATAATCGATTTATTGTTAATTCTACTTCAGATTTTTTGTAATAAATAGGGATCTATGATGGAATTTAATTATGAAAAAAAAAAACTGTATTTCATGTTTTGATTTTTTTTCTTAGAAAAAAAGATTTAAGCAAAGAGTTTAATTCACTATGGGTAGGTCACTCCATTAGGTATATTATCATCACTATCCAATTGAATTAGGTACCTATTAAATTTTTGTTTTAAAGAATTATCATTTCCAAAAATCAAACCGAAATTGTTATTTCTATCATAAATCACATTTAATTACAGGACTGTAAACGGTAAAGTTAACATTATGACACAATAAACAATAAACTTACTGGCTGAATGGTAAAAATCTTTTGCCAACTTTATTTTACAGAGCATTGTAAAAAAAAACAAAGATTTAAATCATTAGATTCGCCCTATCGCGTCAAAATAAAGTCGCGTTTCTATTTCGATTTGACAGATGACGTAATGACTTGAAACTCGCTCACTCTTCTCAGTATGGACACTTTTTCGCGTGACTAAGTACGGTGTGTGCAAATCTAGCGATTTAAACCTTTGCTAAAAAAGTACAAATTATGTGTTTTTTATGTGGATGCTAGGTTAGTTATGGGTATTTTTTCAGATAATTATGGCAAATTGTTATTAGCTGGTTACGTTGAAGTATGACCTTTAGAAATGTGGTAGGTATTGAGTTTCGTACGTGCTTAAAATAACTAAATAATGTTCCCGATGGTTTATGTAGAATTGCAGCAAAAAAATTGAATTAGGTATAAGAAAGAAGAAATAAAAAATATTTTATTTTCACACAAACACATAAATTACCTTACCTTCATAAACTCACGCCTTCTGCCCATGGGGGTAGGCAGAAAGTGCAGGAACTACAGAACGAGTTGCTAAGATCCTTGCATAAATAGGTACTCCATCCTCACAGAAATACGTGCTTATAAGAATATCAGCTCCTGCCCCCGACTTCGTCCACGTGAACTTTCTTGCTCCCCCGACCCACTGCGTCGCATTGCATCGCGCGCCCGTGAATTTACTTCGTTTTCACACAGTGTTCTTTCTGACTTTTTTCTTTTTGCTCGGCTGCTAAGGAGATGTTAAATAACCTTCCTCAAGACGTTGGCTATCAAATACAATGCAAAAAAAATAATTAAAATTAAAGTACTTAATTTTTTTTTGTCTGCCAAGTAGGTGCTAGGTCGTTGTACTTTATAATTATTTACTATAGGGTAACCTATAGTGAATAAAACAATTTCATCGTAACACTGCAAATAGAAAATAATTGACAATATATCAATTTTTATGAGTAAATATCAAAATAACTGTAAAAAAATTGCATACTTTAGTTATATATATAATATAATACCATCGAACTAGTAATTAGCTGAAAAAAATAGTTATTACTTTTATTTAAATTTAATAAAATAATCACGAAAAACCTCTAGTAAAGCGACGTTGCCAGCTCGCGCGGGCTGAACCAGATTTTCCAACTGTGCCAAAAAAAAAAAACCAAAACAATATTGATTGATCAGTACATCTGTTCAATAATTTACGGAGGATATAAAGAAGTGTGATAGTATAAACATATTTAAAACAAAACTTAATAAACATGTACAGTGCTTCTATTTCCTTAATGTCTGTCGGCAATCATCACATTTCCGAATACAAACGAATGCTAATTTCCATGACCATCAATTGTTTTCTATAAGTTGCCCTTTGCAACTGATAGAAAACTCAGAATTACTTAGTTCTGAATTCAAATTATTATACAGGACAAATCTAATAAGTATTAGGTTTATCGTGTATTAATAAGTATTTAGTTCTGAATTCAAATTATTATGCACGATAAATCTAATCATTATTAGATTTATCGTGTATAATCATTTGAAGTAATTCTGAGTTAGATTTATCGTGTATTAAGAATTACTTAGTTCTAAATTGAAATATTATGCACGACAAATCTAATAATTATTAGATTATAAGTACTTCTGAGTTTTCTATCAGTTGAAAAGGGCGTCTGACAGAAAACCTGACGACTGACGAAACGCGAAGTTTGTCGAGAGACATTAATAGAATAGAAACACTGTATTTATGTACCCTGTAACGTTACCAACACCTGACAAACAATTATGTCAATTATATTTACTTAGATGTAAGCTTTTTTATCTAATTTTAAGTGAACTGTAATCTTAGTTCTTAGAAAATAAATTATTTAAGCCTAAATAACAATATGCTGGCCTCCTTCTAAATTGGACTAGCTACATTAAAATAGTTGGAAAAACGAGGATGTTATAGAAATTCGGGCCCTATCAGAATACCAGCGCTGCGGTATTTATTTTTTAAATATCGCAGCATTAGGCTGAGATAGGAGCCTTTTTGGCATCGTGCAAGTCGTTTTTATTGATTTTCTTTGTTGTTTTTTTGTTTATTCGAAGTTTAGATTTAAATGCTCCTTTTTTACTTTTGTATTTCTTGTGCGTGTCCCAAATAAAATATTTTTATTTCTTTCTTTCTTTCAAATGTTCCCAGCCTTTCAGGGCAAAAAAGAAAAAAATTATAAAAATAAAAAAAAACCCACTGCGTAAAAGTGAACTTTAAAAAAGATGGAAACAAGATAACCTATTTATATATCCATATAAACAATCTCATGCAGTCGGAGGCAATAAGTGTTTATTGTTAAATTTAATAAGATGCTGATTATACGATTATAAAAGAACTTTAGCATAATAAGCCTAGAATGTCCCCACTGCTGGGACACAGGCCTCCTCTCTGTGCGAGGGAGTGGGCCGTAATCCACCACGCGTGCTACTGCGGGTTGGTAGATGTCACATGTCTTCGATTTTTTTTGGTTCTAGGACATGCCGGTTTCCTCACGATATTTTCCTTCACCGTTTCGAGAGCAATGGTGATGAAATAATTTACACAAAGTAAAGTGCCTATCAGGGTTCGAACCTACAACCTGCAACTCGTAAGTCACGGTCGTTGCCACTGGGCCACCACTGCTTTAAGAACTTTATCACAGCTTTATTATAAGTTTTGAAACTTTAAGTGAAAATGGTTGCTAACCAACTTTAAACCGTTATAAATCCTAAATGGTCATTCAAAATGAAAAATGATAAGAGGAACCTAAAAATGATTTTCAAATACCTATTCAATGAGATCTTACTTGACATAGTTCGTCGACTTTTTTTCATTTATTTTTTTCTTTTTCGCAATAAGGCGTCTGGTTGTCGCCATACTGAATTTTGATTACTGTTGCCTTTAATGACACTCACAAGATTATGACAAGTCAATGGACGTTACAATAATCATGAGTGCCATAAGGAACAAACATACATACATACATAGACTGATAACACATTACCCTCCTTTGCGTTGCGCAGCCTAGTAAAAAGGGCGTAAATGCTTTGATACCAAAGCTGTTTTTAGGGTTCCGTACCCAAAGGGTAAAACAGGACCCTATTACTAAGACTCCGCTGTCCACCTGTGTCTGTCTGTCCGTCTGTCACCAGGCTGTATCTCATGAACCGTGATAGACAGTTGAAATTTTCACAGATGACATATTTCTGTTGCCGCTATAACAAAATATACTAAAAAACTGAATAAAATAAATATTTAAGGGGGCGCCCATACAACAGACATGATTTTTATTGATAATGGTATGGAACCCCTCGTGCGCGAGTCCGACTCCTCGCACTTGGCCGGTTTTATCATTATATTTTTTTTTCCTCATACAAACGTCAGTTAATATGAGGCGTGTACTTACAATAACTTTATAATTATGATCGTTAAGAACAACACGTTATTGCCACCCTGATACCGTTCCTCCCTCCCTCCCCCCTTGCTTGTCAACTCGTACATGTGAAGGAACCAAGGTGCAAACCCGCCTGGGTTTGCACCTTGGTAATTATTATTATGAACTTCTTAAGTGCTTATAGAAAAATGACGAGAAAATGACGAGACAATATGCTACAACGACAATATACTTTTAGAGTTATCAACTTATTCAAACTCAAAGCATTTATTTAAATTAAAAAAATAATGATTTTTAAACTTTAAATTCACTAAAATTTTACACTAAAATTTTTAAACTTACGTTACCAGTGGAGCAGTGGTAGCCCAGTGGTAACGGCCGCGACTTACGAGTTGTAGGTCGTAGATTCGAACCCGGACAGGCGCTTTACTTTGTGTAATATTTTATCACCACTGCTCCAAACCCGCACTGGGCCCGCGTGGTGGATTACGGCCCACTCCTTCTCACAGAGAGGAGACCTGTGTCCCAGCAGTGGGAACATTATAGGCTGATTATGTGTTATTATGTAGACCATTTACAGGCACTTTTGAATTGTCAAGTCAGTCAGTTAGAAATATGAAGCTAGTTGCCCATTCCAAAGCGTAGTAGGTACCTAAGGAAAAGAACGGGCAATAAACTCCATGGACACTCTTTTAAATTATATTGTGTGAAAATATTAGTTACATCATTAAGGCAAATTCTTAAAACATCACTTCAAAATTCGATCGTATTGATGTTTCATGAATCAGCGATTATTTACTTAAATCTAGTTCTGAATTCGTTTGGCCGTACCAAACGAATTCAGAACTAGATTTAAGTAAATAATCGCTGATTCATGAAGTCATTCTTGGCAAAGACTTATGTTTAGTTATGAATTATGATAGACTTAAAAAATAAGTATCAACCTTATTTTTAAAGTAAGTAAGTGAGAGAATTGACATTGATCCTTCTGATGTGTGGTAAGCTCTACCTGCAAATTCTGTTACACTTTAGACTGACCAAAACAAGTTGAAGGGACACTGTGTAGTTTTAGCCATTGCTTTATCTAGTACCGAAGAGTTTGACAGACCCTTCTACCTATTCCAGGTTTGCTGAGACGCAAAACGCTAAAAAACAAAGCATGGAACGGCTCACAGAACAAAACCAAAATATTTTATTTCACATAAACCTACATGGGCACTTAAGAAACTTCAGAAACTAGGTGCACGGTTCCAATTGATCGTTTCCTATGGAGAAGAGCCGGCAATAAACTCCACGGTTACTCTTTTAAAAATAATTGGCTTAGAAAATATTTCCAAATTACAGTGTTAATTTGTAGGTCTGTCAATAAGAAACTGTAGTGACCCCGTAATCCAGGACCAGAGAAAAATATCTAGGGATACATCTATCAAAATATGCTAGGGATATAGAGGAATCATCATCATCTGCCTAGCCTTTTCCCAACTATATAGGGATACAGATGAATATGAGACCATATTCCTCTATATCCCTAGCGTAGGTAACTAATTGTGGAAAATGTCGTAGGTTATACATTTATACGTACTTAATTATTGTGTATTTTTATCTTAGTATACGTTTTTAACGTATAACTGTTTGTTTTCGCGAATAAGTAAAATAAAATAAAGTAACTGCCTCGGTGGTCAAGTGGTCGAAAGCGCCACTGCTGAGCTTGAGATTCTTAGTTCGATACCTGGGTCGGGCAAAGTGATTTGGGTTTTTCCATTTGGAATTTCTCAGTAGCAGCCCGGAGTCTTTCTGCCTAGTTTATGGCAATTGGATCGTCCCCTATTACGTGGGACTTAAACGTACTGCGGAAACTTAGGTAGTGCTGAGAGACAGTCCCAACAGCTTCCTGAGAACTGTAGCAGAGAGTTTCAGCTCTTCAATGGTAAATCAGTTTGTGCGGAGGTTTGGTGGTACTGATACTACATAATAAGTTGTTTTGATATTATTTTACTAACACTATGGATTATTTTTTTCCGAAATAAAAATCATTTATTTATTTTATAGTTGCACTTCTGCTTAACCCTTCGGGGAATAAAGGTGTGATGTTCATCATCTGCCTTCCTTTTCCCAACTACGTTGGGGTCAGCTACCAGTCTAACCGAATGCAGCTGAATACCAGTATTTTACATGGAGCGACTGCCTATCTGACCTCCACAACCCAGTTACTGTGTAATACGATACGCCTTCCCTACGTGATCCAATCAGAAATGAAGAGATCCGCAGGCGAACCAAGGTCACCGACATAGCCCGAAAAATTGCCAAACTTAAGTGGCAGTGGGCAGGGCACATTGCTCGCAGAACAGATGGCCGAGGGGGCCGAAAGGTTCTGGAATGGCGACCGCGTACCGGAAGACGTAGCGTTGGAAGGCCTCCTACAAGGTGGACCGATGACCTTATGAAGACCGCAGGAATCCGCTGGATGCGGGAAGCACAAAACCGGTCGAAGTGGCGGTGCCTGGGTGAGGCCTATGTCCAGCAGTGGACGTCTTTCGGCTGAAATGATGATGATGATGACGATACGCCTTGGTGAGACTGGTTGTCTGACTTTCGGGCTTCTGAAGACCCAACTCTGGAATACCGGCGTAATGTCATGTTATGTAATATCATCCCCAGCATGTCTTCGGTCTATGATACGCAACTAGCCATCACATACGCCTATCAAGTAAATAAGCCATAGAAAAGAGCCACAAATCGTTAAATATGAGCCAGTATGATTTACATCTTTGCCCCGCGCCCCTCTGACACTGTTGACGGTAAATCACGGCAGAACTGCCGAAACTCACGCATTACGAATATCTGTGTCTGTTGTGGTCTAAGTTACGAGAGAATGGCTGGAAATTAAAATATATTTTTTTAATTAAATACATTAAGGACTGCAATACTTATGGTGAGTTCTATTTGATTTATACAATTCTCTACCGGGGTCACGTGGAAGTTTAAAATAACCCTTTTAACATATGAGGTGTCCTTAGATTAGTCTTAATTGTGGGACTATGTCACATAGGCTATATAATATTTATATGTTGCGTCTGCAAATACAAAACAAAAGGAGGGTAAAGTTTTTTAAAATATATTGCCACAATATTGGTAACAAATAAAAGGTAGTAATTTTCAAATATATATAAATATTAATAAAACTAAAAAGCTTGAAATAAAATAAATTCAAGGGGTCGCGGGAAGGTACTAAATGGTCACCGAGGCCCCTGGCAACGCAGGCAACGGATGGAATACGGGTGGGTTTTAGTCAGTAAAAGTCTGACACACCCTCGCGCTCCGCCCAGAGCGGGAGCAGTTATTTGGTAATTTCCCACCCAAAAAAAAAGACACACGATTCTGGTCTACATTTTACTTTATGGGGTTGATATAATGCTGGACCAGCACGCGTAGCAAGATCACCGTAGAAATGGATGAAACGAAAGAGAAAATTGCAGATTTTAGATAGATTTCTACGATGCGATGGCAAATATGAAGGGAAAATGTCACGATGGATGGAAAGAGATGTCCATTTTTCGTTGAGTAGAGATAAAAGTGGTAATGACCTCAAAAAATCGGTACCGACTTTTAGAGGTCTTATTATAATAATAGATTTAGTACGTGGCTTCACCCAAATAGAAATTGGAAATGATCCCACGGGAACGTAAATTTCATCCAAATCCGTTGAGCCGTTGATGCGTGATTGAATATCAAACACACAAATATCCAAAAATACAAACTTTCACATTTAGGATAGTAGGATCTATAAAAATTGCACCATCTAAATCACAAGGAATCTATGCCATAATTTTGTCGTTATTTCTAGATGTAAAGAGTCTATTTAACATCTGACTTAAAAACACTAAAGAAACGTTAAAATGGATAATCATAAAATATTTGTAGATGAATGACGATGAAAAATGGAAAATAATAAAAAGTTAAAAGTAACCAGTGACTATAATTGCACCATTTCATGCTTTCCTAATCCCAACATTTATTTTATTTCTTACATTTTGCTAATGCTCGATCGGCCATTATTGATCATTTGAATCGATGTTATTAAATCGGAAACGAGTAATAACTCTTGACAGTAATTACCCCGTAAATTACCGATGTTTACTAATTACAATATACATGTTGAATGTTTTGCCTGTCCAATTGCAATAAGGCATTAAATTATACAATACAATTACATTTTGGCATCAAACCGTATTGCATTTGTGCTAAGTGCACAAGTTTTTAACGTTACCAATAGTCATGTTGTGAATTATTGTAAAAAAAAAAACAAGTGCACGTGCAAATGTTGCTTTTACCAATAATACTGGCATTTTGCAATTGCATTAGGCATTTGCATTGAAATACAGATTTAAAAGTGATAAATGTCAATGTGGTATTTATCAACCCCAACATAATTATTGTGAAAATGCTACGCAGATCATCTGCCCAGCAGTCGGCTTCCAGTCATACCGTATACAGCTGAATACCAGTATTTTACATTGAGCGACTGCCTATCTGATCCCCACAACCCAGTTACTGGGTAACACGATACCCCTTGGTAAGACTAGTTGTCAGACTTTAGAGCTTCTGACGACCCGTAACGACTGTCAAAGATCTACAAATGACAATCGGGACCAACGCCTTAACGTGCTTTCCGAGGCACGGAGGGGTCTTGGTATGTAAAGATGGTCACCCATCCACGGACCAACCGCGGCAAGCGTAGCTAACCTGGTCGATCGACCCGTGCGGCTGTTATTACTTAACCACAAGCCCCTCAAAAAAAATGCTACGCAGATGAATTTTTATAATACTGTTACTGCATCAGCCAAAACATTGATATCACATAGGCTAGCTCTCGCACTGTAACTACTGGCCCAGACCAACGCAATGTTATATTTATTTCCATTCATTATTTTATATGTATACTCAAATATTAATGTTTCGCTCTAGGCGGAGCGGGAGGGTGTGTCAGACTCTTATTGACTAAAACCCACCCGTGTTCCATCCGTTGCCTGTGTTGCCAGGGGCCTCAGTGACCCTTTTGTGCCTTCCCGCGACCCCGGCAGGTATCAGCCCTAGTGGACCCCTACACTTGTGCTGACGACACCTCTTTGAGGCGCGCGTGGATCACAACGCGCCGTCGACCCGGACCTGGTCCTTACCGGACAGTGAGCTACCCATTGCTCACCGTCCGCAAGCCCGCGCCTACGGTGGCCGGATATCTGCCCGGGATTCCCGACGCGTTTTTTCTGTCTTTCTAAGTTGTGTTTCATTGAAATTATTTTATTATAATAATGTTGATTATTCTTTTTTGTAATAATTACTAATTATGTGAAAGAGTGTACACCTTTAAGGTAGATTTTTTGACGATATAACCTATCAAAAATCACATTAATAAAAAAATTCTAATGTGGCGGTTTAGGTCGGCTGTTGGCGTGGCGACGCATAACAACATATATTGAATTATCTAATATCGTCGCTTAAGTTCTAACACCGCGGAAGTAATTTTTTTGACAAAATACGTATTGTATGTCATTCGATAGAGAATCGCAAGGCGCATCGTTTGACGAATTTTAAAATTGGATGTGTCTACATGAATTAAACATATTTTAATTTCTATATTGAATAAACCTAAATATGAACAGTTGTTTGAGGCTAAATAAAACGGATTTATTGCTCTCCTGAAAAGTTGCGTATTTTGACTTCCGCGGTGTTAGAACTTAAGCGACGATATGTATTTTTAAAATAAAGTCATTTTTTTTCGTTAAGTATAATTCATTTCGTTATTTACGTTGCTGAACAGACCAATTTTTCAAAAATATGAAGCAATGGATTAACAATTTCCTTCAAAACCTTTCGGGTTGTTATTGAAAGTGCGTAACGCATATTTTTTTTAAATTATAATTTCTTTATTTCAAGAAAATTGCAACATTGTTACATTTACAACATATAGAAGTAGTGTCTTAAACATAGGTCTTCTGGCTCCCAAACTAGGTTTATTCCTGTAACTTGGGAGTCAGTTTTCCTCCATTATAAAAGTAATAACGTATGTCATTGGTTATTAACAAAAAAAAATTGTGAAAATGAAAAAAAAGGATATTTTTTTTAGATTGTCGTCATGAAACGGTGTGATGTGTGTGGATGTGTGTGTTTGTTGGTGGAGTATCAAGTATATGTATTAAGATGAGATGTTTATGTTTGACTATTGAGTAGGACAGAATAGAAGGTTTTCTATTTCGTCGTAGTTTTTTCCATCAACGTCGCTTTCACTGCGATTATACGTACATTTGTGTAAACTGGGTTTTTGTATCGCGAGCAGTTTATTGATCCCGTTTAGGGTACCTACCTATATATTGATAATGATACTGGTGTTGTATATTGTCACGACAGGAAGTGACTAATAATTTTAGGTTGCTAAAACGCTACCAGTTACAACTTGGACCACAGCCCAATAGTAAAATTTTAGGTTACAAGTAGGTCATAAAAAGCGCGTATAATTTTTTTATTATTTGAATGTCGTATAAAAATAATATCTTCTGGTTAGCATGATGTCACCTCTGTGTAATGTTACTTTTGACTTTGTTTTAGTTTGTTCAACTGTCTCGCCTTTAACCCTCGAAATACCCTTTTATTCTGGGATTTTATGACAATAGAAAAGATTTTCACATAAATTAAAGGTAAGGTGAGTCAGGGTACGTTGGGTTAATCTTCTAACAGTTATTGCGGTTTTCAAAGTCAAAGTCAAATAATTTATTTCAAATAGTCACATATAGGGCACTTTTGAACGACAAAACTTACAAAAAAATAGAGTTGATTCTAGTCGCCCCTTCCAAAAGTTCGTATGGAGAAGAATGGGCACGAAACTCCACCGTTACTCTTTTAAAATGTTTTACAATATTTTGTATAGGTACATTAATTATATAATTTTATGTGAAGACGATGCATCTAGAATAAAAAAAAAACTATACCACAATAGGTAAAAGGAATTAAAAATGAAGCAATGACAGATAAATTAATTATGTGATAGATACACGTTGCTCACATATTTACAAACATTGTAAAAGTATACGTTTTCCTAAAAAAAAAACCACTTGTACTTGTTTTTTTTTTTTAGGAAAACGTATACTTTTAGAATGTTTGTAAATATGTGAGCAACGTGTATCTATCACAGAATGTAAAATCAATGTCATAGAAATAATAAATTATAGGTACAAATACAATGGCAACCAGTTTGATTTTGTCTAGACTCTTGATTGTTCTATGAAGCTGGACCAGCATGTTTCCAAGCATTCTTATCTTGGATATAATCCTCTAATTTGTAATATTTTGTTTACAAAGTGTACTTTTAATATATGTTTTAAAATTAGTTTCATTTCATTGCAATATATCACAAGGTATTTTGTTGTAACATTTAACACAGTACCCCATAAAAGATGTATGTACTTTAGGTAATCTGAAAAGTGGTTGATCTATTTTATTTTTATTTCTAGTACCTACTAAAATTATCTCTATCACTTATTTTATTAAAAATATGTAGATTTTTTCTTGTATACATAATATCATAAATGAATTGGCAAGGTACGTTCATAATATTAATATTTTTAAATTGTTCCAAGAGATTCGCGGCGACGTAGATTATAAATTTTGCACAATAAAGATGGATTCAATGTCAGCAGCCCGACCCCACAGTAAAATGCCATACGAGGATATTAAAATCAAAGTAACTAGTTAAGTAGTAGTGTTGTCAATGCAAATGATTTCAAAGGCTTTCGTACAATTCCTAGCCCATTCAGTAAGTAATCATAGAACACTTCATTGATCGCGAGTACCTTGAGTTAAGGAAAGTATGGATTATCGTTTAGGTATTTACATAACCAAATTACAAGATGGTTATTAACTTTAACTAAATTAAATTAAAACTAAGTCAAACCTAAAAAAGGCTCTCGAGGCATTGTAGCCTAGGATGCTGGCGGCGCGGCGCTGAATTGCAATGCTGATGCGTTGCGCGAGAAAGCCGTCAGCTGTTCGGTCACCAGTTACATCAACTGGGTGTTTCGCGATTTCCGCAAATAACTTATGCGCACTTACGTTTTACTCTCTGCCAAGACCTCTATTGTTAAGGAAAATAGTTCCATATTCTTGTTTCTAAATAGTAAGGTATGAAAAAAATATAATAAACCTTAAGTAACGAGTCTCTCCACTTATGGGTCTCAAAAAAAAAAACACCAAAGAAAAATTTCTCAAAATGCCAGCACAACAAACATAATTTAAAGTCTGTAAATGATTATCAAGGCATAATTCCTCCTGAAAACAAAAGTCGACCTGTTTCCAGTTATTCTTTCTTTCTTTCCTATACCTACTGCGTTGAACCGGTGATACACTTTTAGGCTACAGTCTTGTCGCGGGAAGGTACTAAAGGGTTACCGAGGCCCCTGGCAACACAGGCAATGGAAGGAATACGGGTGGATTTTAGTCAGCAAGAGTCTGACAGACTCTCCCGCTCCGCCCAGAGCGGGAGAAGTTCTTTAATGATTTCCCACACAAAAAAAAGGCTCCAGTCGTACAGTAAGTTTTTGCTAAATTATGCTTTTTCGTGACGCGCAGTGCCATCTTTCGGTAAAACTGGGCACTCCATGCAGGAGTGGGTCGCTACTGCGGGGTGCCCTTGAGTACAGAACTTTCATAAGCCTGAGGGTGAAGGTAAAATCAATACAAGGTTTATGAAGTTTTGGAACGGGAGTGTATGAATTTAATACCTTTGTATATTATACAAGAACATTAAATTCATAGTCCAACTGAATGAAACGACATTTAAATCTAGTATAAAACGCACACTATGCAGCCAAGCATATTATAAGTTGGGGGATTACATCGCTGATAAAAATGCTTGACTCAACGCTGGTCCTGCTCCACAAGGGCACATAAACTAATTGATTAGCATTCGAAAATATTTGTTGGAGCTGCTGAAGATCGTAAAAACTATCTTAGCATCGTATAAATTCAATCTCTTAGTATTGTATAATAGCATAGCACGTGTGTGAGCACTATGAGTGCTCACACACGTGCTATGCTAGAGCACCTACTATAAAGCTACCATTTACTGGGTACGTCTTTCATTGACTTGAATGTGCCCGGGCTGAGAGTATGTCATGCTGACTCAAGTGTCTCGCTGATGGTGGCGCGTGTGTTGGATCATTAAGTTCCCTTCAAAATGGTTGAGCTGAATGGTGCTGATCCATGCGTCATGGTCGTGAACGGGCGCCGTCAGTAGGGACTGGTCATTTCTTAGCTGCCACGGCTTATTTTAACTTTTCAATTGTTTTTGTTTTTATCGTGTTATTATGAACGATTTTAACGGGCACGTCTGGTTTCCCATGTATGTATAATTTCAACATGAATGATGTAACCAATATTTTTTGTACCAATGTTTTAATTTAAAAAGAGTGCCCGTGGAGTTTCTTGCCCGTTCTTCTCCATAGAAACCTACTACGCTTTGGAATGGGCAAGTAGCTTTTTGACTGACCGTCCCTGTGACAATTCAAAAGTATTATGTATTTGGTTTATTTGAAACAAATGCTTTGAGTTTGAGTTATACCTAATGTATTCAAACATATTAGGTATAACTCAAACTCAAAGCATTTCATTGTTCAAGGAAATTATTATATTTTTGTAGCTACGGAGAAGGAAAACGCCGTGAGGAAACCGGCATATCCTAGAAACAAAAAATCGAAGTAATGTGACATCTGCCAACCCGCACTGGGCCCGCGTGGTAGAGTACAGCCCACTCGCTCTCCAAGAGAGGAGGCCTGTATCCCAGCTCTGGGAACATTATAGGCTGATTATGCTAATGTAGTTACGAGTGAGCATGCATGGCAGACTGTGACTGGGATCGCCCGGAGGACACGGTGGAGCATACGGTGGAGGTCTGCCCGGCTTGGGCAGAGCACCGCCGTGTCCTCGTGGAGGCGATCGGCGGCAGAGACCTCTCGCGTCCGGCCCTGGTTCAGGCCATGGTACGGAGCGAGAGGGCATGGGCAGCCGTCACCTCCTTCTGCGAAGCAGTAATGCTCGCGAAGGAGGAGGCGGGACGGTTGACGGAAAGGCACGTTTCGCGCCCTCTCGTCCCTAGCCACCGCAGGAGACGCCCTGGGCGTCGGGAATCTCGGGCGGATTTCCAGCCATCGTAGGCTCGGGCTTGAGGACGGTGAGCAATGGGTAGCTCACCGTCCGGTAAGGACTAGGCCCGGGTCGACGGCGCGTCGTATTCCACGCGCGCCTCAAAGAGATGTCAGCACAAAAGTAGGGGTCCACTAGGGCCGATGCCTGCCGGGGTCTCGGGAAGGTACAAAAGGGTTACCGAGGCCCCCGCAACACAGGCAACAGGAAGGAATACGGCTGGGTTTTAGTCAGTAAGAGTCTGACACACCCTCCCGCTCCGCCCAGAGCGGGAGAAGTTATTTGATGATTTCCCACCCAAAAAAAAAAAAGACTGTGACTGGGAGAGCGAAAGAAATATACCTAGGAAGTATAAGTTATTAAAGAAGTTGGTCTTAAATGATAAATTAATGATGAATGATTCTGTAAGTAGGTTTGTACAAGCAGTCAATCTGCCTATCCTTTTCCGTCCTATGTTGGAGTCGGCTTCGAGTCTAACCGGTTGCACCTAAATACCAGTATTTTACATGGCATAACTGCCTATCTGATCTCCACAACCCAGTTACTAAGTAACACGATGCCCTTTGGTAAGACTGGTTGTCAAACTTTTGGACTTCTGAGTACTTGGAACGACTGTCATAGATCTACGGATGGCAGCCGGGACCAACGGCTTAACGTTACCGAGGCACGGAGGGCTCTCGATATGTAACGTATGGTCACCTATCCATGAACCAACCGAGACAAGCGTAGCTTAACTCTGCTCCACGCTGCTTTGCTCTGTTTGTCCGTTACATTAAAAAAAAATGCGTTTTTGTTTTGTTACCGGCTTTAGCAAGGACTCCATATTGTTTCGTACTTAAGGCGCACATATATGATTTTAGTGACTTATAAATCTGTTATTACGCCTTCATATAATGCAAATAAGCTATGCAAAAAATGTATATTAAACTAAAACGCATACACATCAATTCTACAATGTGTTGTTTTGCATCCCCGTCAAATATCAGGAGGCTGCTATGAAAGACATATATAATCAATAATTAATACATACCTGTGTTTTTAGTTATTTAAGTTTGACAGTATTTTCCCAGTATCTCCCCGTTGCCTATGCGGTAGTGTGTGTGTAAAAGGGCAATTACAGCGCGGTATCACACGGGCCGCGTTTTAACATGCGTGTCCTACACATGCTGAATTCCAAAAACAAAAGAAATAAAAAAAAATACCTACTTATTTTATTATTGATTCATGTCGAAAATCATTAGCACAGTTACCTCCTTGAATTAGACGAGGATGCAAAATGACACCTTTTATATGTGAATATTTAAGTATTGTAGTAAAATACTTTACGAAATAAATATTCAGGAAGTAACGTCTACGCAAAGCATAAAAAACGACATTACTAATATGTAATGGATGGTCACCCATCCACAAACCGACCGTGGCAAGCGTAGCTTATCCTTCGATCGACCCATGCGGCTGTTATCATTTAACTACGAAATAAAAAATATTAACCCCGCCACGGAATTTAAACCGAATCAAGACCACAACCGAATTTTAACTTTAGCGAGGGGTTAAAATGGCGTCACGTTTCTGAAATAACTAACTATTCAGACAGGTGTGCTGCTGGGGAGTTTGTTGCGCCACTTCTTCTTCCCAGTTAAAGCACTAGGAAGTGGTGAAGGACGGGCGTTTTTGGGGGACTGTCTTATGTAATTTTGACGTTCGTAAAGTACTGATTCTCAGCCTAGTTTGATTAAATGACTTTTGATTTTGATTTTGAAATATTCACTACCTTTTCCTAAAGAATTTCAGACAAACACAACACTAATGCTTACAAAGTGGGTTCGGCCTCATCTCGGCACACCGTACCCGAATTCTACCATCGCGTGACGAATGCGGTCTATCTTCAATTTACTTATTTAAACTGATTAGTTTCACGGAACCAAATCCGGCCGGTGGCTGTGTTGGAACAGGGAGAGGTGTGGAGACGGTTTATTTTATTATCTTATTTAGTTTTTGTTGTTGTTGTTTTTGCAGTTATGTGTTGTGGTTGGTGACCAATGAACTTTATTGTAAGAACTAAACATGTTCAAAGGAATAACTTTTGTAAAATAGGTACCCGAGTAACCTAAGCCTAGTTTGGCAATGTCACAACGTTTTCTGTGGAATTGTAGGATAAAAATCTTTATATTTAAGATGTGTTTCATGCTATACCTGGGTAAAAAATTACAATTAGCACTTGGTTGACTAATAACCATCTAAGTGTATTATAAAACTTCTCTCGCATTTTGTTATTTTGCTTAAATTGATAAATTCTCCCAAACCAAAACACAAACTTTTCTTTGTGTGTGGGAAATTATCAAATAACTTCTCCCACTCTGGGCGGAGCGGGAGTGTGTGTCAGACTCTTACTGACTAAAACCCACCCGTATTCCTTTCATTGCCTGTGTTGCCAGGGGCCTCGGTAACCCTTTTGAACTTCCACGCGACCCCGGCAGGCATTGGCCCTTTTTTTATTTTTTTATTTTTTTTAGGGTGGGAAATCATCAAATAACTTCTCCCGCTCTGGGCGTAGCGGGAGGGTGTGTCAGACTCTTACTGACTAAAACCCACCCGTATTCCTTCCTGTTGCCTGTGTTGCGGGGGCCTCGGTAACCCATAAGTACCTTCCCGCGACCCCGGCAGGCATCGTCCCTAGTGGACGACCTTTGTGCTGATGACATCTCTTTGAGGCGCGCGTGGAATACAACGCGCCGTCGACTCGGGCCTGGTCCTTACCGGACGGTGAGCTACCCATTGCTCACCGTCCGCAAGCCTGCGCCTGCGGTGGCCGGAAATCCGCCCGGGATTCCCGACGCCCAGGGCGCCTCCTGCGGCGGCTAGGGGCGAGAGGGCGCGAAATTTGCCTTTCGCTCAACCGTCCCGCCTCCTCCTTCACGAGCATTACTGCTTCGCAGAAGGAGGTGACGGCTGCCCATGCCCTCTCGCTCCGTACCATGGCCTGAACCAGGGCCGGACGCGAGAGATCTCTGGCGCCGATCGCCTCCACGAGGGCACGGCGGTGCTCTGCCCAAGCCGGGCAGACCTCCACCATAAGCTCCACCGTGTCCTCCGGGCGATCCACACAGTGGTGACACCCAGGCGTTTCCTCCCGCCTTATCTGACACAGGAACCTCCCGAAGCTGCTGTGTCCGGTAAGAACCTGCGTCAGGCGGAAGGTGAGGACGCCGTGGCGCCTCTCTAGCCACTCCTCAAAGAGGAGACTTATCGCCGCAATTGTGGCGTGCCCGGCACTGGGTTGCGACAACCGTACTCTCCATGACGCCATGAGATCCCACCGGAGCTCCGTCCGCTGTGCCGCGATTTCTCGCAGCAGCGGGCTTACGCCCCGGCGTTTCGCCTCCTCGCGCCACTCCCATACGTGCGCGAGTACTTTTGCCTCCAGATCCCACGGCGGCAATCGGGCAAGGAGGCTCGCTGCCTCACAGGAAAAGGCATCGGCCCTAGTGGGCGACCCCTACACTTATGCTGACATCTCTTTGAGGCGCGTGTGGAAAACAACGCGCCGTCGATCCGGGCCTGGTCCTTTTCGGATGGCGAGCTACCCATTGCTCACCGTCCACAGGCCCGCGCCTACGGTGGCCGGAAATCTGACCGAGATTCGCGACGAAACACAAACTTGTAATGAAACAAAAAAAGGACAACGTCCAAAATATTTTAGTCGCATGTCGTCTCCACACCTTTCAAGACTAATCTCGGACGTTACAATATTTTGGTCTCATTACGGTGTCAATATAAGATTAGGGATAAGCCCAATTTTTGTAAGAACCTCCGGGGCCGATAAGTGAGTTTTTTACATCGGTCCACGATTGTGCCGCGAGACACAACACAATTAGCTTTTCGGTAAATAATACGGTCAAGTGTGTGTGGTGTGAATGGTGGAAGTTCTGTAAAATAAACTTGAACCTCAAGCTTTTTTGGGTCCCGTATTTTTTTACATAGTACTTGTTTTTTTTTTATCAAAATAAATCACTACACTACACTTTTTACAAAATATGTTAAGAACTAACTTCTAATGTTTTTATTTCTTTAACTTTTTTCTAATTCTTTTTATTTATTTTTGTTAGATTCAGTCCAAGATGAAAATTATAAAATGAAAAATGTGGAAATACCAAAAAAAAAATAATACGCAAATGGCATATTGGCAAAAGATGAAATTAGTCGAAAAACCGCTAGACCGTCAGTAATGTGAATATGATAAAGTTAACTAAGTAGTTATAAGTTATTTATGCAAAAAACAAAATTGCCTTTTTTGCAGCATTTCATATCCAAATTATACCTACTAATCTCATGATTTGATTCGACAAAAAATCTAACAAGTGAGACCAATGCGGTTCTGCTAGACGCTCATTATTTGAAATCGAGAACTCTAAAAAAAACAAACGTTCCGATGCTCGAAATTCCAAAATTTCTTTTATTTTCAAATTACAATACCTTAAATAATAATATGCAACGGTTTGATTGACAGTTTTCGGATCGCGTCGGCGTCGAACCAACGGCGAAGGAAAGAAACCGAACAAATTCGGCAACAATTTAAAATTCGAATCGAATTAGTTGAACGATTATTGACGGAATTTTCACGTTCCATATGTTCGTTGAATTTGAATTTGCGGTCTCAAATTAATAGCCTCGGGAATTTTGAATAACGTAATTCGAATTTATTATATTTAATTTGAAAATACTTTTCTTGATTCTAGCTGCTTATTATTTTTGTCTGTGGCTAGAAAATATATGCCTTTATATTGAAACACTACCTACTAAATATGCCCATTATCAAAATATTATTTTCTGTTGACACAAAAATCTTACCATTAAGGTAGGTACGTACTTATCTCCGAAGCTGTAATTTATTTATTTTTTTTATTGAATAATATATTTATTTACAGAATCAAATTACAAGATGATTATTAACATTAACTAAATTAAATTAAAACTAAGTTAAGCTTAAAAAAGGCCCTCGGGGCATTGTACCGAGGATGCTGGCGGCATTTCCTCGCTGAATTGCAATGCTGATGCGTTGTGCGAGAAAGCCGCCAGCTTTTCGGTCACCAGTTACATCAACTAGACGTTTAGATGTAATTATGCATCATCATACTCTGCCTAGCCTTTTTCCAACTATATTGATGCAGCTGGATATCAGTATTTTACATGGAGTAACAAATTTATACAAATAAACAAAATCTAAGTGAATGTTTGTACTTAATATCAAAATAACAGCTTTTTACTATAGAGATTTTTTTTGTAAAAGTTTTGTTGTCTTGGAAATAAATAAATTATTATTATTATATTTAATTCATATGAAAGTATATACGGGACTTCTAACAACAAAACAATTAATTTTTATTTTTGTCTGTCTGGAAACGGCTGGACCGATTATGACAGCACTTTCTCTGGCAGATAGCCGATGTTATAAGGACTAGTTGTTATTAGGCTACTTTTATTTTAGAAAACTTTTTGTATTTTTTTTTGTCTAGTGGTCGCAAGTGCTACTGCTGAGAATGAGGTCCTGGGTTCGATTCCCGGGTTGGGCTAAGTGTTATTGGGTTTTTCCATCTGGAATTTCTCGGATTTTTTGCCCGTTCGATGGCAATAGGTTCGCCCCCAATTACATGGGACTCAAACATAGCGAGCGAAATGTGGGTGTACTACAGGTACACCTCTGCCCAACCCGTCGGGGAGTGCAAACGTAATGTTATGTTATTTTAGAAAAATCACGCGGGCGAAACCGCGGGCAGCAGCTAGTAAATAAATAACGACGGTTAAGTATCAATATATAATAACTAAAACACATCAGTTAAATTTATACAATAACTTCTATTTACATTTATATCGCTTTATATTAAATTTTTATTTTTTATATAATACAATTAAAAATTTATTGTGTATATTTAATGTTCCGATTAGTACCTAATATATTAATTTGCACACCTCATTAGGTTATAATACAATGTACCTTTTAATACCTGTAACACCTTCTTAACATGTATTATGCAAATAAATTATTTGATTTGATTTGATTTGATTTGATCGCTAAGCCGAAATGTTTGATTGAAATCACTATCACCATCACTAGCGTTCCCTTCTATTTTACTATAAAAGTAACTTTTTTCAAATGTTGAAAAACTATAGAAATTAATTATTTTTTTTGCCTCCTGTATAATCATGTGTTTGTAGTTATTATATATTGATACTTAGCCGTCGCTATATAATTATATATAAATGATACGAAAGTGAAAAAAAAAAACTGTGCAGGTACAGTCTAATTAGTTACTGATAATTGATTTATAATAAATATTTAAAATGTCCTTACTAATATAAAAATAATGTATAAAGTAGTAGAAAACTTAACTTTATATTGAATTCGTTGTCATTTGCTCTTGTGTTACATTAGAATCAGTTATTTTATAAAAACATATTTTTTATTTCTTCCGTTAACATGGTTTCTTTTATAAACCTTAACGCCATTTAACAAGAAGGGTTTGGCATTAATCTGAACTGTCATTGTTAACTGTACCTTCTAATATAGTATAGGAGTAGGCGAGAATGTTATTGTAGTAGGTAATATTCTTTAAGATATTAGATAGATAGATAGATAGATCATTTATTTGTTCAAAACATAAGTATACACACATTACATGCAAGATGTTACGTAAAATTATAGCACGGTCATGTTTTGCCGTAGCGGCGTACAAATATAAATAGGTAGGTTATTTCTGTTATTAGGGTTGTCCATTATTCATAGCAATTCTAATATCAAATTAAAACTTAATCAATCAATGAAATTATAATAAACATGTTACAGAATAGTGTCATCAACTCGTCATTGAAATGAATAAAATAAAATTAGCCAGTCAAAAGTCAAAGTAATTATGAATAAAAATCTACATAATTATTAAGTTTACATTTTTCACACGAGTCAGATTAATTTACTAGAATATTATACATAAAAAAAAAACTAAATTAATACTTTGTCTGTTAAAAACTCAGAAATATTATAATACGCTTTTTGAATTAGAAAGTTCTTTAATTCTTTCTTAAATAAGTTAACATTCAATTCTTTAATGTGTGGCGGAATGTGATTGAATATATTTGGCGCCATGCAAAACACACTTTTATGCATTAGTGCTGTATTGGACTTTCTTCCACATAATCTACTATAATCGCGTCGACTTCGGGTATTAGTATCTGATAGCTTCTTGAAAAAATTTGGGTTTGTTTTAACGAAGACCGCAACCTCATAAATGTATAATGATGGGAGTGTTAATATTTTATTTTTGATGAATATGGCTTACACGTATCGGCACATATTAGTCCAAACATCGCTCTGAGACACCTTTTCTGTAACTTAAAGATTAGTTCTCTATTACACGAGTTGCCCCAAAAAATAACCCCGTATCTTAAGACTGAGCCAACGATGCCATGATATGCAGTGAGTAAAGCGTCGGTACCTAAGATCGAAGACAGTTTATAAAGAGCATAAGCAGATTTGCTTATTCGTTTGCTTAATTCCTCTGTGTGTACTTTCCAATCCAGCCTTTGATCTATATTTAAACCTAAAAATTTGGTAGTACCTACGTTTTCAATAATTTTATTACCGTGTTCTATTAACATATTAGATGCCTCTGGTCGTTGACTGAACAACATTAATTTTGTTTTGTCAATATTTATACTAAGATTATTATTATCTAGCCATGTGATAATTATTGATTCGATAGTTTTGTTAATTTAATTTTGTAATTGTAGCTCGTTAATGTTATTAGTAGTTACGGTGCTGTCGTCGGAAAATAGTGACATATGATGAACGGTAACCTTTGGTAAATCATTGATGTATATTAAAAATAACGGGGGACCTAGCACGCTCCCTTGTGGTACGCCATACTTAATTAATCGTTTATTTGATCTAAATATGAATTCGGATTTAGTCTTTGGATCCATCATCGAAATTTTCACGTATTGATTCCTATTTATTAAATATGATTCCATCAATTTTAATATGGTTCCTCGAATTCCATAATATAATTCCATATTGTAGCAATAGTCTTTAAGATATTGTAGTAATAGTCTTTAAGATATTGTAGTAATAGTCTTTAAGATATTGTAGCAATAGTCTTTAAGATATTGTAGTAATAGTCTTTAAGATATTGTAGTAATAGTCTTTAAGATATTGTAGTAATAGTCTTTAAGATATTGTAGTAATAGTCTTTAAGATATTGTAGTAATAGTCTTTAAGATATTGTAGTAATAGTCTTTAAGATATTGTAGTAATAGTCTTTAAGATATTGTAGTAATAGTCTTTAAGATATTGTAGTAATAGTCTTTAAGATATTGTAGTAATAGTCTTTAAGATATTGTAGTAATAGTCTTTAAGATATTGTAGTAATAGTCTTTAAGATATTGTAGTAATAGTCTTTAAGATATTGTAGTAAAAGGCTTGTAGATATTGTAGTTATATTCTTTAAGTAAGGTGTTAGGTTTAATGGCCTATAAAAATACATGTTCAAGTTAATATATTTTTTCAAATCTAGACAATATTCAATTCAAATTATTTTATTTCTATATATTTATAAACACCACCGGATTTACAAAGCGACATTTTTTTTTCATTACAAAAAAATGTTTTTAAAATAGCACAAGTGTTTGTTTGGGTGATATTAAATTATCTTTTTTAGTCTTTCCTGGTAAAAAATAACTTAATTGAAATTGTTCGAGCAACTTCCCAAATGAAATATTGCAAATACTACATAAACATTTTAGAAATATCAAGTTAATTACAGACGACAAATTTGACATTTTTTCCATTCCAATTTGCTTCGGAGGGTCAGGGCCCTAAGCCCTAAACAATTCACAGGAAACGTTGTGCTCGTAGCTACAATTATTATTACTACAAAATTATACCATAAAAACTACCAACTAGCTGTTTATAATTTCATAGAAATAATTAATTATTAATATTTCGCTCATACTATGTTGTGTTGAATACATATTACCTTATTAAAGTTATAATACACGACCCAGGTGTAGTTAAGCAGTTTTATTAAAGTGTATAATTCAAAATTACTTCATTTTTAAGTCAAAATTATAAAATATGATAGTCGCTCCTGGACTATTAAATTGTTTTAATAATACTTATTTATGTTATATTAACGTTGTGTTTTATTTGAAAATATGGTGAAAGCAATGTTTTTAGTTGGTAACCATATTTTTCATATTACTTATTTTTAACGTGAATACGTAACAAACTCAAAGATAAACTTGAAACGAGACAAGATCGAGAACATATGAGAGAGTTATCATGAGAGACTTGACTAACCACGCTATGAATAAACTAAAACAAAAAATAATGCATGAAATCATGGACGGAAAAACTGTAACCAAACGTATTAAAAACTACAGGATGACACTATTTTACTTTTGATTTTGATTTTGATTCTGTACTTGTGTACAGGCGCCAAACCTGTTACATGCAGCAATGCAGTACAAGGCCAAATCCAAGATGCTCGGTTGACCTATTTACACCTGGAATGACAACCTAAAGCAAGACATGACTTACTTCGACAAAGAAATCAACTTTTGGATAGGCACGGCTGAAATGAAATGAAATTGTTTATTCTTTAAATAGGATATCAGAATCACTTTTACACGTCATATATAAAAATAATTAAAAAATAAGCTAGATGGAGTCGACATTTCCTATCTGACTACCCCTGAGAAGAAATGGCGAAACAAACTAAAGGTTCAAAGTCTCTTTTAAAGTCTGGACATATACTTGGTCAGATCATGTGAGGACCACATGGATTATGGATCTACATAGATCCATGTCTGAAATGGTCTTTTGAGGAAAGAACCACACAAATTTGAGTGGACCTGTTCAGTCAGTGCAAGCATTTGTCAGTAATCGTGTAGCTCAACTCAGAACTTAAGAAGCTCAACGACTCGAAGAATGAAGGCTGAAGATCGAGATAAGTTTAGGAAGGCTGCTAGCGAGATCTACAAGAAATCAGAAACGGATAGTAGCGAGACCTCAGACGAAGACATTGGAAACAGCAACGTGTAACACACGCGTGCACATCATATCAGTGATACAGAAAAGAGTCGAGAAAGCAACAAACAAGTTGTTAAAAGATCCCATACATAAATCACCCGTCTCTCCACTATTCCATTGCTTACTCTAGGATGCATATCCGGTATGGCTCTAATAATCGAAGGTTTTTCATGCCCTTAGGATAGGAAGCTATCCAAAGGGCACGTCTTCCTGACCATTACCACGCCCCCCGGTCTATTTTTTAATATGCAATGGTCTCTGTAGTCCCATGAAACATGAGGCTCCAGGGACGAGAGTGAATCCTTGGGTTCATTTGAGCAATCGAGTCTGGTTTAACCACGCTAGTAGGGTCGGTGCATTTCTTTCGGTCATATTTATTTTTAACGTGAATACGTCTTTAAATTTGCTTCCATAGTGGGAGCTAATTCAGAAAACTGATGATAACAAAATCGGGGATACAGTTTGGTGTTGCAGCTAAATATTTATCATCTACATCCATAATTTAATTACACTACTCGATAGCTAAAGGATCAAAGAAGTCGTTACAAAGAAAATATTACCCGTTACGTTCACGTATTCACGTAAAACACACGGCCGTGTCCACGATACAGCCACACTTAGATTTTTTGTTAAAAAACTAAGTTCTTATTTTTTGTTTTGTCGCTTATGTTTAATTTACTTCTAGCCAGCGGCTTCTATTAAGTCCAGTGAGTCTTAAATGTAAGTTCACTTATACAACAAATCACTAAATGCGTTTAGCGGGTACACACTTTAAAAACATCAAATTCAAATTCTTTATTGCGAACTAAGTGTACAGAATTTTGAAGATGTTAACAATAGGTAGGTTCTTAGAACCTAGTTGCCTGTTAAGGCATTGCAATTTAAATGGTAATAAATATAAGAACAAAAAATAAAAATGTACATGCTCAATATTATCGTTATACAGTTTACATTATATTATATTAATTATCATTATTCATACATTTTATATTCTTATAATTTATATGTCATTAAATATAATGACATATAAACAATACAAAAACACAATACACAATAATTATTTATCATTAAGGAATTCTTTAACTGAGTAATATGCCTTTTTAATCAGGAAGTCCTTAAGTTTCCGTTTAAAAATACCAATTGAATGTAGGTTCGTAAGTCGATGGGTAACTTATTATATATTTTTTATGCCCATACAAAAAATACTATTACTATATACTGCAGTGTAGGAAGCTTTATTGCGTAATGTGTTTTTGAGTCTACTGCTTGTTAATGTGTCATAGCTACTGATGTTTGATTTAACTAAAATTGAGCCCGCGTAGATGTATAGAACGAGGTTTACGAATTGAGGTTCACATGAATCTGTTTGGTGTATCCCACATATTGATCTAATACACTTTTTTGTGTTTGTCTTGAACGCAATTTCTTTTTGACATCAGTCTATTCACTATCATCTTCAAACGAGTGACAGAAACAGAAAGATGTTTAGAATATGATGCAGTGCAAGTGGGTTTAAGGCGCAGATATATGATTTTAGTGACTTTAAAATCTGTTATTACACCTTCATATAATGCAAGTAAATTATGCAAAAAATGTATGTTAAAGAAAAAAGCATACACATCAATTCTATATGTCAATATTTAAGTATTGTAGTAAAATACTTTATGAAATAAATTCTGGAAGTAATGTCTACCAGGAAGTAAGTCTAAAAAACGATATTACTTTCAAACTACTTAGGATACTTTCATGATTTTGTTTATATGAACAGACTATTTTATTATCTATAATTCTATATGTTTTTTTTTAATATTCAATTTTTCGTTACTAAAAAATAAATATTCCCTATGAAACCGAACGGCGGCGCGGCGTGAGCGCGACGCATATTTGTATGACCAAGGTCAACAGCGATTACCCGACCCTTAAATCTCATGTGCTGTAAGGATTGGCTGGCCAAAATAAAACCTACCAAGGTTTTATTTTGGCTAGCCAATCCTTACAGCACATGACTTTTCTTAGTTAGGATTTCTCAACAGATTTCCTTCCTACTATTTTTTAATGAAGTGGATTTGTCCAATGACATACTAGTCTATTGACTAGTATTTGACATGCTATTGCATGTGATGATAATTGTATATGTTTTAAAACAAATAAATAAATTAATAAATAAATAAATTAATAAATAAATAGTAGACCTACTAATGTCAATGGACACACCCACTCCTCGGATGGACTCTCTTCTACGAGAAGCTTTAAGTTTTTTATTGTTCACTTTTTAGTTGCGGTACCTACCCCACACAAATTCGTAAACAATTACTTGCTATGTAAACAACTGTTGTTTACATAGCAAGGAATTTATAATAATACCATCAACATACACAAATAATTGGGAAAAGGATTAAATAATGATTATTGACGCTGACTCAAAAACCACTCATCAGAATTTGACCAACTTTAAAGGGGACTGGAATATACCCTTTCAAACAGAAAAAACAAAGAATTTTTAAAATCGATCCACAATTGATAAAAATATCGATGAACATACATAAAACAAAATACGTACAGACGAACATAGAACCTCCTCCTTATTTAAGTCAGTTAAAACGGTAGGTAGATTGACACTAAAGAAGTATCAAGTAGACAACTGAAAGTGCTTATTATGTATAATCATTAAAATCATTAATACATCTCTCTAAGTTTTTTGTTTCCATGAGAACTTACTTTCCCGTATGAGATTTGTTCTAATGAAACAAATCTAACTAGGAGGCATGTATTAGTGATTCTAGTAAAATTACAAGTTAACTTTGACTATCTTATCGTCTTTAATTCAATTTTATTAAATATCTTAATTTGATCATTAGTATATATCACTCTTATAATAATTGGTCTTACTTACGTCCAAGTACATAACATTTATTTGTTTGTTAATCAAACTGTCTTGCAACGTAAAATCTGGCTATATAGGTACAAACAATACATGTACAGTACATACTTAAAACATGGTGGCGCGCTTTTCATTTTGGTGGCGTGAATACGTCACCAAAGACACCAAATTTGAGCCACCAAAATTGGAACTAGGCATAAAATTATCTTTAAATAAAGAGGTTTTTAAGTTACAATTAAATTAATAATATCACAGATTTATTCGTAACCCAAAATCAGTACCTATAACGTGTGGCTTATTAAAGCTTTAAAATCAACAGCAAATCGATCCACCAAAAATTTAACAATTCTGGTCCCCCGTGCCACCTAAGATGATACTTGCGTTTTTGGCGGGAAATCACACACCTGTTACGCACGGCTTTTTTTTTTTGGATGGGAAATCTTCAAATAACTTCACGGGAGGCTGTGTCAGACTCTTACTGACTAAAACCCACCCGTATTCCTTCCTGTTGCCTGTGTTGCCAGGGGCCTCGGTGACCCATTAGTACCTTCCCGCGACGTTACGCACGGCTGAGAGATGCTAAATAAAAATAATAAAACGCGATTGATTGCACACGCATGCAACTTCACGTTATAGTAAGTTGAACAAGTGCCACCAAAATTTTGATTTTTGCTTTGACAAACTTTGATCGAGTATCCTGTGCCTTTAAATGAGATTTTCTAATATAGTTTAATTGTTTTTATACACTAATGAAATTGTTTATTTTTATTGAACTTAAACTGTTACTTTGGTGAATGCAATTATATCAATAAATGGAGCTGGGACGAGCCACACAACTTGAATTTTAAAGCGATTTTTTTCCCCAGATATTTTTAAAACTTATAAAAAAAAAATATGTGGCCCTAATTGAACCAAGTTACGTAGTTGACTATAAAAAAAATAAGAAACATCCTATCACTTAACACCTCGATTCTCAACGTGGACACGTAAAATTTGCCGCGGGGATATTCACCCATTTATCATACTGGACATACTCGTAAATATCAGACACGACAAGACTATAGTTTTTGCTCTATACTTACTTTAAAAAAAGAGCAGTGGTGGCCCAGTGGAAACGATCGCGACGATACGAGTTGTATGTAGCCAGGCACTTTACTTTGAGCAAATTATTTCATCACCACTGCTCTCAAAATGGTGCAAGAAAACATCGTGAGGAAACCCACATGTCCAAGAACCAAAAAAGACATGTGACATCTATCAACCTGCACTGGGCCCGCGTGGTGGATTATGGCCGTCTCCCTCTTAGCTTGTGTCCCAGCAGTGGGAACATTATAGGCTGATTATGGACTTACTTCAAAATGGGGAGCGTAAAAAACTGTCGTTTCCACAAAATTCTTGTTTTGCTGAAATAATGCTTGATTTAGTGTTTGATGAACTATTGAGTCTTTGAATTACAGCTCTCTATTCTTAATAAATCAATGTCGTTGGATTTTTTTTTAAGTTATATTTTTTGTCTTGTTATCTTTTTGCTAACAATTGTTACATAGATAATTCAAGGCTTTGTAGACACAGTAAAGTCAAAGCAGTTATTTTTTACAAGGGATAGTCGCAAATTTTCTAAACTTGCTCAAAATGATTTCACCATGTATTTCTTGTCTTTCTTACATCAGGAGGATAAGTATCAGCGTTCAGCTCTTTTAATGACCAAAATAGTGGCATAATGTTTGTACTATAAGCGCCCCTGGTGAACCCTTCGGGGAATACGGGCACCATGTTATGTTATCGTAATGTTGGTAGTTCAAACTCAACTCAAACTAAAAGCATTTATTTAAACCAAATCAATTACAGGCACTTTGGAACTGTCAAGGAGCTGATCAGTCAGAAAGATGAAGCTAGTTGCCTATTCCAACACTGAAAAAACATCGATAAACCCAATCGATTTTTCGGTAATATTTACCGCTTTGGTCAGTAAAAATAGAGCCTATTGCCCAAAGAAGTAAAACTAACTGAAAAAAAACAGTTGAGTTATAACAGTAGATTTTACTGTGCATCTCTTAAGCTCTGAAAACGGCAATACTTAAAAGAAACTGTTTGTTTCAGTAAACTTTAACGTTCATCCAATTGAAATAACTGTTTAGCTCTTTACTGTTTTTGCCCATTTCAGTGCACTGTCAGTAATCAATTATTTTAACATAAAAATAAGCTTCCTGAACCGTTTTTTTTTACTGTACAACAAGAGTAAAAAGTGTCGTTTCATTTTTTTCAGAGAAAGTGTAGTACATTTCTATGGCGAAAAAGGGCAAGGAACTCCGTGGACACTCTTTTAAATCAAAATTTAATTATAAAATTCTGTACCCCATAAAAAATACAGATATTTTTTTTTTAATTTTATAAGGTGTAACACAATGGGCGGTGTTATCGCTAAAAGCGATCTTTTACATACAACCTTTGGATGGATTTAAGGCACCCAAGGGAAGTTGTAAACGGAATAGGTGTATCAAAAGATCCTGATGGGGGTTTACGGACGACTTGGACCTCAAAGTGTATATGTGGCGTCTCTCCGCAGATAATGGCCCACCTCACCCCATCACCTGTGCTCTTCAGGATCTTATGACTGCGTCAGCGAACGGAGTTCATGTGGCTGAATTTTGGGCTAAGCATTATACATGTATTTGAATTTTCACAACAGTTTTCGTATTTGCCATAGATACGCTAAGAACACCTATGGCTGATCTGATAGAACACCTAAAACCCTTCCATTATTAAAACACCATTATTTATCATTGATAAGCATCCCGTTAGTCGATTAACATACTAATGCTCGCAATTATATAAAATTAATTATCGACACATCAGAAGTATTAGGTCGCAATAAACTATCATTAGCAGGATTAAAGATATAAAGGCTAACACCTGCCAGGACAGCAAGTCTTGTGTACGCTTTAATTATTTTTAAACTGAAGTTAGAGGGATGAGTGTTAGAGTAATGGTCTCGCCATTTTGTTTGAATTTCGGTAGATGTAAACCTGTAGTAGTCTTCCCGAAAAAAGGTCAAACTACCATATTTTTGTTACTGTTAAGAATGTTATGCACAATGATGAAGTTTTTAGTTATAAGTAATACCATTACAACATTACTTGGACTTGAGACTATTATTTACTGTTTTATTATGATAAATCTGCCCGCCAAGACAAAAATCATGCTTATGCAGAGTTTGATCTTCCCTATCATTGACTATGTTGACGTGTGCTACTTTGACTTGAATGCGGTTTTGCTGGGTAAGCTCGACAGACTTCTCAGAAATGGTATGCGGTTCATATTCAACCTAGAAAAATATGATCATGTGTCGAGCTACAGGTCTGAGCTCAAATGGATGTCCATTCGCCAAAGAAGAAGTTTGCGTGCTTTGACCACGCTTTTCTCCCTTCACACACTAAGAATCTGCGTTCTTAGTGTGTGAATTCCAATAATCTTCTCCTAATCTATCATTCTCATACTTCTGACTTTGTTAATTCAAATTCATATTTCATATTCAGTAAATTCTTTTTTGGAATGCTCTTGACTGCCAGCCTAAACAGAAGCATTCAAATATTAGAATCAAAAACCTCTGCAACAAAATTACTTAAACATATTATATTGCCATTGCAGATGCGAAGTTTGGGAGCAACAAAATTTGAAATACGAGTACCTACTGTCGTGCCAGCGACACAAAAAAGTCGAAGACCATCGCAGGATAATGAAGAAGCTTACGCTTAAGTTCTATTTATTTCTGGATCTATCTTGTTGCATCTCAAGTTAGATGCGATCCAAAAAGCCACAAGAACAACTTATGCAAATAAATCTTTGACTTTGATGCTGTAAGCAAGAATAAGAATCATCAAAATCAGTCCATGCATTTGTTCTCTAGAGCGCCACAAAGGAACAAACATACATACATAAACATAATATATATGCTGATAAACACATTACCCTCCTTTGCATTGCGCATTCGGGTAAATATAATAATAAATTAAAGTAAATTCATTTATTTCAGGTAAATAACACCCATTACCATAAATTAATAGAAATTATCAGATAAAACAAAATAAAATAAAATTACTTAAATCAAATCAAATTATGAGGAAAAAAAAATAAATCAAATTAAATTATATAACAAGACTAGCCAGTCTGTTAGATTGTTAGTTGAGCGGGCTACCCTGAATGCGACTGATGTCATACTAAATCATTCCTAAAGACTATTTTAGTAACCAAAATGAAGATGATAAAACACCCAATCAATTCATAAGAAAATCGACCGTAAAATTGTAAATAAAAAATACTTACTAATATGTCATTTGCCAACATAAATTAGTTTTAATTTATGTTCTCCTGCGCGTGCCCGCTATAAATCAGTAATACCACATGTAAATGTCATATTGGCTTGGAATATGGAATTATTAATTGCGTGTGTTTCTCCGCGAGCAGGTACCGTGTTACGGGTTTTGAGTGAAATTGGGATGTTTCTCAAATCCCCAGATAATGATTTCCCGCATCAAAGAATTGCAAATAACATTTTATTTGTCATGGAGATTACATTACATAGGCTCTCCTTCTATTACATGTGACTTAAACGTATCTGGCGAAATGTGCCTAATCTGTCGGGGAAAACAGGTGTAATGTTATTTTATGTGTTATATTAGACAAACTTATTATTTTTACACTTTACTTCATAGTCTGTTGTCACTGTGACATTGACAGTTACTGACAGGCAGTGTCGCTACCAACCTTTGTGTTTAATTTTTGCATCTCTAGAGAAAAAAAAATCAAAAATGTCCACATCGACATCTGTTAGACCTGTCTGGAAGCGTATATTACGATATGAAGTTAAGGTCAATTTAGAGACTATAACAGTTGTACTAGGTACACATACATACACATACATAAACTCACGCCATCTTCCCATGGGGGCAGGCAGAAACTATAGAACGCCACCTGCTACGCTCCTTACATACTCCTTTTGCTTCGTTTACGTTCATACGTCTGGTCATACACGCACGCCGGTTGCGAGTACTACGCACCTGACCTTTTTGAAGAACATCATTAATGAGGTCACTATTATATCTTTTTGGGGCGTCCCCTCCCGGCATTTCCACTCACATCTGTCTTGTAAATACCTTTTGTTAGTCGCCATCCTCTCAACATGACCAAACCATCTAAGCATACTCTTTTCATTTAATTTTTGTCACTACATTTGTGTTTGTTTTTTGTTGTACTAAGTAAATTATTATTTATTCCCAACACGGCGCATACTCCACAGTTGGGTCCTGTCAAAGAACAGCTGATGAACAAGACCTTTTTATTTAACACTTATCATAATAAAAAGACATAAGGTATCCGTCCGTGAACTTTAGGAGCCGAACAAAAATATGTTATTAAAATTTTATGTAAAACTATCGAATTGTCATTCGTGAAAGTATTATTTTATTTTGTTTATTGTGCAAAGGTGTTTTTTGGATTCGGGAGGATTAAAGGGGTTGTTTATCTTATTGTAGTGTAATAAAATTGGTCTTTATGTGGTTTAATAATGTCTTAGTTATCATTGTTTGTAAAATATTGGTGAAAATAGCCATTATAATGTAGACTTTTTTATACGCCTCTGTGGTCTAGTGGTAAGACCACCTGTCTTAGACGCAGAGGTTTTGATACCCAGCGGGGGCAAAAGTTTCTGCTCGGATTGGTTGGTGGTAGGGCTTGTTCTATGTCCGCCTGATTAGCCGCCACCATTTTATCTAAGTCTGTCGCCATAACAACAATGTAAACAGCATTATTGTGTTTCGGCGTTTACAGATAAGATAGTCAGTTCCTCTGTGATTGAGGATTCCGGGTGAAGCTCGCTTCCACCTTCGGCCTGATCATCACTTACCATCAGGTGAGATGAAGGCCAGTAGCTTCAACGTTGTGGATAAAAATAATCAGCAGCAGGTTATACATATTATTGGTCAGACTATAGATAGATAGATAGACAAACTGTCAAATTTCTCCAAATGATTTTATTAAACCTTAAAATGTTGAAGGTTAAGTTCAAAATCGTATGAGAAAATTTGACAGCTTGTGGTAACTCGATGTGCGACTGTACGCCATAAAAATTACAGACTTAAATGTAGAAGTTAGTTCTAAATTGAGTCTTTTAAACTTTTGACTTATATACTTTTAATACTTCTGAGTCTAGATTTGTGCCCGGTTGATAGCAATAGGCTTGCCCCCTATTACATGGGACTTAAACGTAACTGGCGTAATGTGGGTGTAGGTACTTACTATAGGTAGTAGGTACACCTCTGCCTAACCCCTTGGCGATTACAACCGAGATGTTATGTGTTATGTTACTTTTAATATTAAGTTTTGTGATCCATAATAATGGTGCCGATTCCCTTGTTTACAAACAAAACTAAATTTAAGTTCAGTGCATCTTATTCTTTCTATTTCATTAAGAAAAGGACAGAAGATAAAGTTTAGTTTAGTCCTGTCAAATTAATCAGCGCCTGTCACTGCTCCATACAAGTATAGACGTGATTAAAAACTTGCCTACTAAAATTACGTCAATTTACGTCAAGCGCTGATTAATTTGACAGGACTAAACTAAAATTTATCTTCTGTCCTTTTCTTAACGAAATAGAAAGAAAAGATGCACTGAACTTAAATTTAGTTTAGTTTGTGAACAAGGGAATCGGCACCATTATCTCGTATATAACTTGAAGGAAATAATTTAGAAAATATAAAAATAACACAAAGTGTTGCATTCCCCCGTAACATTACTCATCCTAGTTGACTAACTTTCAAGAAAGTAAATGTTCACTTGATAATTAAACGCTTTACTGCTTTTAAACGTCCAACATCGGGTAAGTATCAGAGCGCAGAGCATAGGTGTACTTCTTCATTCACAACTAACACTTTACCCGTGGGTTCATCTGCTTTTTATGATGTTTTTTTAAGTGTTTTATCTATACCAAGCCAGGATGATGTGCTCACTGTTGGAACTCAGGCCTCCTCTCTGTGAAAAGGAGTCTTGAAGGAATGAGCTGTAGTCTGCGAAGCGGGCCCAGTGCGGGTCGGTGGATGTCAATATAAATTATTTTGTTGTCAGTTCCCTTACGATGTTTTCCTTTACCGTGTTTTCTCGTGATTGTCTGGTTCTTCGCACCACTTACCTAAATCTTAAATGGGAATTAATCTGTTACCTGGGCCAACATCGCATAGTCTGCACGTATAATTAATATACACAAAATATTGTAAATCATTTTAAAAATATTAACTATTATTACTGGAATTTCTTGCCAATTCAATAGGGGCAACTAGAATCAATTCTATTTGTTTTTTTTTGTAAATTTTGACGTTCACAAGTGCTATTTATGTACCTATTTGAAATAAAAGATTTGACTTTGATTTTGACACCAGCCCACCACTGTTCCATGAATGGCTAACTTCATCAATATAGGTACAGTGGTTTTGCTGCAAAAACAAAAGTAACATACAGAAACATTTTCGAATTTTAATATATATTTATATGAATAATAATAAGTATGAATGCCAGGAAAAAAACATATTGATAAATCGACACTGCAATTGTAGAATTGATCGTATTTAATGTAATTTTAGTGAAGTAATTGCTAACTGGTAGTTTGAAGTGGAATGGCAGTCATTTGTCTTGGATATTGGATGGGTTGGGAATTTCGTTCTAGGTTGCTTGTGACCTTTGTGACTGAGGTCAATGACATTTTTGTGAAGTACGATTAATGAAGAATACGTATTTTTTGGGATCAAATAAGTTTGGTTTGTTTTTGGGAATACGAAATATTTAAGTGATTGTCTAAAAACTTTTAATGATGTAGACTTTTTTTAAATTGATAATCCTCTAAAAACTTTTTGCGATACAAATAATGCATAATTTAAAAAAATAACTGAGTCGCTTTTCTCACAGTTGGTCGCAGTAAATAAGCTAGGGTAACCTGGCCAAACGGGTTAGGTTAGATTGGAACTGTGACAAACTAAGCTAGGGCACCCCGACCAAATGGTTTAAGTTAGATTGGAACTGTGACCAACTAAGCTAGGGCACCCCGACCAAATGGTTTAGGTTAGATTGGAACTGTGAACAACTAAGCCAGGACACCCCGACCAAATGGTTTAGGTTTTTTTTTTTTTTTTTTATATTGTTGGCAGAAGTGGAAAATCCCCACGGACACCTGAACGGATTCACGGTCTAATGAGCCGTGAGTCAGTACAGGTAGTGTCGGACTCGAACCGACTAAAAACCACTCCTGCTCTGCTGGTGTCCCCCTGACATAGTCAGAGACCTTTAGAGACGAAATTTGTTTAGTTAACTGAAAAATTTTTACTTTATGTTTATCCAAATTTTTTGAAAAGCTACAATTTTTACCAATTTTGAATAATGTTACGAAATAAGACGGTTGTTTTCTATGCTTCACGCGTTATATTCTCGTTTAATATAAGGGAAGCATAGATTACCCTACTTTATTTCTTTTTATTACTTTTTCAATTATTTCAGTGCAAAATCTTAATAAAATGTCCCTAGATTTGCTATTTTTCAACAGAACAGCAATATTACTAATACTAAATTCGGTCTCCAGCTTTTGTTGGGTTCCGAATCTCTCCCCTTCGTGTACAGGACACTGGAAAAGGATGTGCGGGACTGACTCCAGCACACCTGGTTCGCAGATACACGATGGGTTCTCCTTACACTTGAAGCGGTGCAAGTATTCGGAGAACCCACCGTGGCCCGTCAAAAACTGGGTCACCACCCCGGTCGGCTTTATTTTCTTAATAATCTGGAAGGCGTCGATAGCGTCTGGGAGGAAGATCTTGGTGACTGAGGCTGTTGATCCTTCTTTATACCTCCGGTTCCACTCGTCAAGCGACCCCATACGGATCTGCCGCTTGACGAATGATACCGGGCAGCGGTCGTAGTCCGGTCTCTTCTTGCTGCACAGTGCCGCCTCCTTAGCGAGGTGGTCTGCGCGTTCGTTTCCTTCCAGTCCAGCGTGTGCCTTTATCCAGAACAAGGACACATCTTTGCTCTGGGATAGAGCCACGTTGAGGTTCGCTCGGGCCTCCACTGCCAGAGCATGGAGAGAACCCTGGTTTGTGACTGTTTGCAGTGCAGACATCGAGTCACTATAGATACCGAAGGTTCCCTCCCTGCGTCGCAGGATTTGGCGCGTCGCTTCGCATATGGCCAGGAGTTCTGCCTGGTAGACAGTACAGCACGTCGGCAAGCTAAGCTTGAGGGACTTTATCTCAGCTTCCCTGTCCCAGAGGGACAGTGCCGCTCCGACCTTGCCCTCGAGCTTGCTGCCGTCGGTAAATACCCGTATATCTTGGCTGTTGTGGGACTCCACATGAGACTGATCTACCAAGCTCACGAACTCCATGGCCACATGTTTCGCTGGATGCGGAAGCTCTGCAAATGCCACCACCCGCTCCACCTCGCGGCCCGCAAGCGATGGCTGAGGTAGCCCCAGCTTTGCCTCGTACAGTGCGGCTGCCTCCTGTATTCGGAGGTCAAGCGGGAGAATCCCAGCCAACACGAGCGCGGCGTTGAGTGACACAATATGGTAGGACTTGCAGAGCTTCTGAGCGAACCCCCGCTGGACTGAATTCAGGAGTTTTTGAACTCCGAACTTCCTCGCTGCCGGTGCCCAGGCACTGGCTGCGTACAATATGACCGGCTCGACCGCTGCGGTATAAATGCAGCGTACGACCTCAGAGTTTAGACCCCAGCTCACCTTTGCTGCCCGAGACAACTGTTTGTAAAAATTTAGTGCCTTTTTGCATACGTTGGCAGCGTGTGTGTTGAAGGTGAGCCGGTGGTCTATGGTCAGCCCCAGTATTTTTATTTCTTTAGACATGCCAATGTCGACCCCGCCCATGCTCAGGAGTGGGACATCGTGCTTCAGCTTCTTTGTAATGAGCATCGCACATGTCTTATGTGGAGCAAACTTCAGCTTATTGCTTATGCCCCACCTCCGAACATACTCGAGGGCGGCATTGGCTTGTCTTTGGACTTCAAGTGCTGTATCCCCGTCGAAAATAAGCACCACGTCATCGGCAAACGCCTGGCAGTGGTTGCCTTGCTCTTCGAGCGCTTTCAACAGAGGATCCAGCACCAGATTCCACAGGATCGGACCTCCAATTGAACCTTGTACACACCCCTTAGTCGTCTGCTTCTGGCACTCGGCCCCTGCATACCTGACCCGGACACTTCTATCACTGAGGTAGCTGTCTAGCACTCTTCTAATATTCACCGGGCACTTTTCCTCAGCCAGTCTGGTTTTGATGATTGGCCACCATGCGCTGTCGAAGGCTCCCTCTATATCCAATGAGACAACAGTGATCAGCTTTTTCTGACTTAGCTTTCTATTGATATGTTGAATCAAGGTATAGAGGAGTCCTCGGTGCTCTTCTGAGGCATGAAACCAAACTGGCGAGTACTGAACCGCGGAATCAGATGCCATTTTAGACGAGCTACCATCATTTTTTCAAGGATTTTGCCCAGGACAGGTAGAAGGCCGATCGGCCTGTACGACTTCGGGGTTGTGTAGGTATCTTTACCTGGTTTTCGGAGTATCACTACTGTGGCCACTTTCCAGGCCGCAGGGAAGTGACCCTGCTCGAGACACTTGTTCGCGAGTGCAAGGAACACCCCTGGGTCCCGGAGAATGGCTTGCGCGCAGATGTCGGCTGTGAGACCATCCGCCCCGGGTGCCTTCTTCGGATTGAAGCTTTCCACCGCGGATCTCAGCTCAAGAAGCGTAAACGGTGGGTCATGGTGTTCATCATGCGACCACACGTTTACGCGACTGGCCGCTTCTCGGATCCGACGGTGGTCATCACTATCCGCCTCTTCCAGGTCTTCGGGGTAGAAAGTCTCGGCCAGCAGTCGAGCCGAATCTTGCGGGTTGAGTGATACTCCGTCTTTCACAAGGGGCAGATCTTCTTGCCTTTTGGAGGTCCGACCGATGATCCTGTAGATCCCCTCCCAGACGCCCTCTCTGTCTTGTTTCTGACAGAACGCCTTCCATCCTTCTGTCTGAGCTCTCCTAGCGTGGGACTCATAGTTTTCTTTGGCTTGCAGGTACTCATCGACGACTTTCTGTCTCCGGACTGATGCAGCACATCGTATGCGGCGCCGTTTGGTGTTGACGTTGGACATCAGTTTGGCGAGCTCGGTTGACCACCATGGTATCGTAGGTTTATTGCAATTTTTTATTTTTAGTATATTTTCATTACTGGTTTTCACTATGACATCTATATATTTATTTATTATTATTTCCAAATCTGTTGTATTATTAATTTTTTCTATTTCTAATTTGTTTATTTTACCTTCTGCTTTTAATTGGGCCAATTTCTCACGAAATTGGCTCCAATTTGCTTTACGTGTGTTAAAAATTCTAGTGCTTCTATTAATGTTGGTTCCTTTTGATTTTTCAAGATAAATTCTAAATACGATACCATTGTGGTCCGAGCTCGTGATGCCTTCGTCAACTTTCCAGTCCTCCACCAGTGCCAGCATGTCCGTGGAACATGCTGTTATATCGACAAAACTGGTGAAGGACTTGCCACCTCTGATGGTGTCAAAAGTCGGGATACTGCCGACATTGAGCACCTGCAAGTCAATCTCCTCTAGGGTTCCCGAGAGTTCTTCACCCCTACTGTCAACGACAGAGCTGCCCCACCACGTGCTTTTGGCGTTAGCGTCGCCGCCCACGATGATCCCAAACTGTGCCATCTCCTCGCGAATCCGCTTGAGGTGCTCCAGGTATGGCTCGATGGGCTGGTCCGGTTCAAAATAGAAGGAGACTACTGCGATTTCCCAGGCGCGGGTTCGGATCCTCACCACCGCGATGTTATTGGTGGTGAGTTTCGGACACTGTGTGACGTCTAGGTCATGGTCGAAGACGACAACTGCCGCCTTCACAGTTCCACTTCCTTGTTCCGCGCACTGGTAGACTCTCGCTCCCCGGTAGTCTCGCATCCTTTTGATACCACCCACATACGGCTCCTGGAGCAGTGCGAAAGCAACCCTACGCTCGCTAGCCACGATCAGGAGCTCTTGGGTTGCTAAATTCTTCCTCTGCAGATTCGCTTGGATCACTTTGTAGTTTGCGCGGGCATTAGGGGCAGCTCCTGGTGCAACCGGGACCACCTTAGCAATAAGCCACCGACAGGCGCGCCAATGCGTCCCACTTGACGCGGATCGGGCACGCACTGTCGAAGGCGTTATGGTCCGATTTGCCCAGTTTTGCTAAGACGCAATTACGGCACTTCGGCAACTCTGCCGCCGACAGCAGGGGGCAGTCCACACGCAAGTGGGGGTCACCGCAGTGGATGCAAAGGTCGGCGGGCTCCGTGCACAGTTTGCGGCTATGCCCGTACCGCAGACAGCGAGTGCACTGCACCAGTGGCGACTGGTCCAGTACACGCACCCTCTGCAAGTCTACGTGCACTCGGCCCGCCGTCGTCAGCCTCTGCCATATCGCTGGGGACACCTGCAGCACGATGTGGCAAGTGTGTGGGTTTCTCGTCTTGCGACGGTATCTTGCCGAGATCCTGACATCGTCCGCAGGTATATCCCCAACCAGATGGTGGTTTTGTCGCTTTAGTGCTGCGATGATCTCCACGTCCGTGTGACAAGAGAGCACGTCTTTCATGATGACGAGGGGGTCTTTATTTTTGACCTCTTCCACTACGAGGTCCCCTGCTCTCTTAATGCGTTCAGCCACCCTCGTCATCTCCTCCCGGGTTTTAAATCCCACTACAACCTTCTGGTCCCTGGCCTTTCGCAGTCGTTCCACCTGCGTGCCTTCGTTTTTAGCGTCGACTGCGGTCCTCAGCTTTTCGACGACCTCTTCACCGGTGTCTTGGTCATTCGTAGATGAAACGACCACCGAGTGAAGAGGCCGCTGAATTGGCTGTCGCGAGCTGGCGACTTCGGCGAATGTTGGCCCTTGGCCAGGGACGTATGCCGGGGTAGGAGCGTGCTTAAGTTGCTCCGACAGAGCCCGTGTGTGCTCTTGGCATTCCTCCAGCGCCTTATTATGTTGCTGAAGGTTTTCCATTAGTTGTTTCACGAGCTCTGTCGGAACAGCTGCGCTCGGCGTCAGGTCTGTTAGACGGTCGACTTGGTCCAGCTCGGTACGGGGTGCTCTGTCGGCCTCTGCCTCTTTCACCAGCTGGTAGAGTCTCTCCACCGCTTTGGTGATCTCGTCTTTGATCTCTTTTTTTGAGGTTACGAGAACTCACCAGCTGGATCTTTGCCTTGGAGAGGCAGGCTTTTGCTTCTGAGATCCTATTTAGGTACCGAGCTGGCTGCGAGCTGGGCGGCGAGCTGTCCGTGGCCTGTTTTGAGTCTTTCGAGGCCGCTGCCTTGGATTTGAGTTTGGGGGGAGTTGTCATCGGGGCCTTTTTGGAGGGGGATGGCGTCTTGAGAGGCTGGACTGCTTTACGCTTTTCAGCCTCCCACTCCCCAATACTACGCCTCACCTATGGGCCCGCCTGCTCAGTGATTGAACTCCCCGAGTCCAAGCTCTCCTCCACGACCCTGGTCGTCTTGACGGTCGGTGTCCTGATCCCGAACATGTCGGACGGTACGAGAGAATCAAGAATTTTAAATTAGTATATGGTCAGGGAACACAGCAGGTCCTGATCCCTGTAAAGGGGGGATCGAGAAACCTTATAATATAAATAATCAATAAATTAATAAAATAAAAGAATTTAGAGATAAAATTAGTTTTTTATTCAAAAATAATTGTATATTATTTGTCAAAACGTATATAATAGTTAAAACATAAATAGTCCAAATTCCAATAAAATACCGATCCCTGTAGAAGGGGGATCAGCAAGGAAAGATAAAATTATTATTATAAGATATAACGAGCCCTATAAATAGGACTTAGTCGAGTCAAATGTTATTTGTCAAGGAATAAAAACAGGATGACGACAGTAAGCCCTTGAAACCACTGATTTAAATATTCCTATAGAAAAAGTTTACATAAAGAAAGATTTTGTTTTATTTTATTTTATAAAAAGTTAAAAGTTTACCTGGCCAGTGTGGTCGGGGTGGGTGGGAGGGCAATTTTTTGAAGTTCTATATTCGCTAGGCGCACGTGCGAGGTGTCAAAAGACGCGTCTCCGCGCGGGCCAGCGACGTACGGAGCGAATAAATTTTGAGCGGAACAAAAATTTTGACTTTTGGTCAAAAAACGTGTTTTCTGACTGAAAAATATGTAAAAAAACTGAAATTACGGCTACCGAACAGGACTCAAGTACGCGGAACGCTCACCAGAATACGGGTAAGGCAGGTAAGTGACTATTGAAACTAAGAAAAACCAAATTTGCAATAAAAATTTAGAGATAAAAAATTTTGTATGTAATATATATAGTGTTGGTGAAGCAATGTATGAACGAAAAAATTTTTTCGCGTCTATGTCAATTTTTATTAGTCAGAACGTAGGACGGAGCCTAAAAAAGATCAAAATTGCTGAAAACAGCTTCAAAATGCGTCACCTGGATGCAAAGTTATAACGATTTGCTGCAACGACTGTCTCACTAAGGTGGATTTCGAAGGTTTGTGAATTTAAGTGATATGAAATTGTTTGAAGTTCTATATTCGCTAGGCGCACGTGCGAGGTGTCAAAAGACGCGTCTCCGCGCGGGCCAGCGACGTACGGAGCGAATGAATTTTGAGCGGAACAAAAATTTTGACTTTTGGTCAAAAAACGTGTTTTCTGACTGAAAAATATGTAAAAAACTGAAATTACGGCTACCGAACAGGACTCAACAACGCGGAACGCGCACCAGAATACGGGTAAGGCAGGTAAGTGACTATTGAAACTAAGAAAAACCAAATTTGCAATAAAAATTTAGAGATAAAAAAAAAAAAAAAATTTGTATGTAATATATATAGTGTTGGTGAAGCAATGTATGACCGAAAAAATTTTTTCGCGTCTATGTCAATTTTTATTAGTCAGAACGTAGGACGGAGCCTAAAAAAAAATGGTTTAGGTTAGATTGGAACTGGAACCAAATGGTTTAAGTTAGATTGGAACTGTGAACAACTAAGCTAGGGCACCCCGACCAAATGGTTTAGGTTAGATTGGAACTGTGAACAACTAAGCTAGGGCACCCCGACCAAATGGTTTAGGTTAGATTGGAACTGGAACCAAATGGTTTAAGTTAGATTGGAATTGTGAACAACTAAGCCAGGACACCCCGACCAAATGGTTTAGTTTAGATTGGAATTGTGAACAACTAATCTAGGGCACCCCGACCAAATGGTTTAGGTTAGATTGGAACTGTGAACAACTAAGCCTGGACACCCCGACCAAAAGGTTTAGGTTAGATTGGAACTGGAACCAAATGGTTTAAATTAGATTGGAATTATGACCAACTAAGCTAGGGCACCCCGACCAAATGGTTTAGGTTACGCGCACAGATTGCTCTAAACCGGCGGCGCGTACGTCGTTGCCGACGCACTATATGGGAGCAAAAAATATTTTCCATCTTAAAAATGGTTCGGACAAAAGTAGTGTTACTGAAACCGGTTTGTTTGTTTTATAATCTGGGATTATAGGGCTATCCGATATAATAGTAAAAATGACAGTTTTAGGTATATAAAATTACACCCAAACTTTGAACTTCGATAGTTAAGCCACAGTAAAAAAAATGTTTAAAAAAATATCTAAAAAAATGGCGAAGTTGTTTGTATCCTAAAGTCTATGCTAGACAGAAACAGCACTACTAGCTTCTGACGTCAAAGCACAGGAGAGCCATAGCAACTTCGCGCCATTCGGTACAATGATTCTTTTGTGTTTGAAGGATAGTAGAATAATTTCAAAAGCGCATAACTTATCCATTTTTCCACTGATTTTTTTCACAAATTGTCTCTTTTAGTAACATACTTAAAATAATTATTAACTCATGTATTTCTTTGATAGTAATCAAATACCCTGATGAGTAGAAGTGATGCAAAGTATACAAAGAATATCGAGTTAACCAAAAATGACCGAAAGCTCAAAGAAAACAAGATCGTTTCGAGAGCCAAAACGCAAATTGGTTAAATGGCGAGTTTAAAGTACCATTGAGTATTTACTAATAGTAATTCTTTGTTTAATTTAATTTTTGTATGAAAATTTGAGTTTTATGTTCTTTTTACTAAATACATATAGTTTTTAAAGTACCAGTGTTTTATTTATCCAGTAGCATAAGTATTCAGGAATACGTATACAAAATTTCAAATGAAAATATCAAGAAACAAAAAAAGTTATCGATTTTTTAGATGGAACACACCGTTTGGTCCCATAGTGCGACGTACCGGAATGTTGCCATTTTAAATATTACATATTTACATAAACTTAATTCTTTAGGTATTTTGTATTTGTTTTATTTTTTATTTCTTATTTATAATCTCATTGTATGCTGCACAGGTTGACGTCATCACGTCAACGCCGGCTGTCGCTGAAAACCAGCGCTGGGGCTCTGTCTCGCATAGGGTTGCAGCATTATGTTGAGCGATGGCCGTTTTGCGAGGCTATAGTTTTTTGTATTTGTGTTCCTATTTTGCGTCATGTTTTTCGCAAATAAACGTATTTTCTTTCTTTCTTAGGTTTGGTTAGAACTGTGAACAAACGCCCTACATCCAAGTTGGTCGCAGTTATTTGACTATTTAGTATTTCTAGGACACCAACATTTAATAGAATAGAATAGAATTACGTTTATTGTCTCCAGTGGTACATACACAAAAACAACTATAATACTGGAAGCAAAAGGTTTAAGCGTCAGCATTATGCTTAGGTCGCCTAGCGGGTTGCTAAGTGCTGGTTTTCACCTCAAACCTCTGACTCCTGTTTACAATAAAAAAAGAGGAACATTTAGCAACAACGGATTATTATACTAAATGATAATAATTAATTAATAATAATAGGAATTATTTTAGGTTCACAAAAAAGGGTAATTCGTTACATAAATGTTCAATAACATTTTTAGGAGCGGGAAGTTCGATTAAAAACGTGCATTAGGGAATTAAGCAAACTTAAAAGTTTACACAAAAATTTATATGGATTTGTGAGGTTAGCATAATGTATTGTATCTATTTTAATAATGTATTAATTGTGGAATTTTGCTACACAAAGCCACATCTCATCTCATCACATCAAATATAATCACTTATAGAAACCCAAAGTGTGTGATTTGTGATTCGCCCTCCATTGTCTCCGGCCCTCTCTCCTACACCTTTAGGAGGTCTCTAATGCCGGAGACGTTATAGTCGCGTGGTGTGGGACGCCACAGCCAAGCACTCCTGCGTGCCATGGGAGGTCGAGACACTCCTCCCGTGGAGCATGAGGTGCTGTAAGGCGCCTCCGTCCTGTCTGCCATATCGACGGGACCTAGACAACGCCGCCCTCTTCCCTGTCCACTCCTGAACGGAGAGTCCTTCTGATATTAGGTCATTCTAACAACGTGGCGTTTGACACTGACGCAACTCTCCTGCTAATGTGAAACAAGTCACACCAATACACCATCAAACCACCATAAAACAATAAACCTCTTGCTTACAAAAGGACGTTTTACTCCCTGGGACAGAGATGCCGACTGCGGCTGCCTGAACCGCTACGACGTGGGAATACCAACCTTGTCTTCGTGCTCCGCCTCATCTGCTAGTCCTGTTTTACTACTGCCTGCCGATCCTGTATTCTGCCGGCCAAGCGTCCCGAGCTACGACACTCGAACTGGAGGCCTGGAACTCAACTCTTGCTCATACTAACCTTTTTCTAATCATTCTTACCAATTTTATTTTTTAAATATGTATCTGATTATGACTGGCCTTCCAGCCATCAAGAAGAAATATTCACTGAAAAGTTTGGAGGCTTATATCTATTAGACGTAGGTGTTATTTTGCGCTTGATATTTTTTAAGTATATTTAAACCTGTATGACGTTTATTAAGTACAACAATAAAACATTCTAAGATGGCTATAATCATCTAGGTAATTTAGATACTTACTTAGACAAATGGCTTATTTTTTAAATATTCGTTAAAACTATGTCTCAATTTATCTTCAGTCTTTAAGCCTTGTTTAGTCAAAGTAATTATCTTTTAACAAGATGATGAGGTACTTATAACAGTTGGTGTCGCTTTTCCACTCATATCTCTTTAATACTTTTAATTTAAGAGCCTATTCTGCCTACCCCACAAAATTATTTCCACAAGCACTCGACAATTAATTCCCATAACTACTGTTCCACGTTTACTCATAAAACTGTGTGTCGTGTAGTATTTTTATTTTGCATTAAAAATTCGTCCCGCGTCGCCGCGTCGCAAGCACCTGCGCGGACGCAACAATCAATATCTTAATTATATCCATTTTTATACCTTTAACTCTTAATATTGCAAAAAAATGTGTGACTTTTGAGTTATCATATCACTCTTTTGGAAGTAGGTACGACAAGCATGATTGCAGAACTGACGGTCGTGTTTAGTTTTTGAAGTGACGATTTTTGGTAGGGGAAAATCTTTAAAGAGTTTATTTATTTATTTATTTATTTAAACTTCTCGCACACAATTTAGTACAAAGGCGGACTTAATGCCTTAGGCATTGTCTACCAGTCAACCAATGTTGGTGAAGAGATAAGATGGCAGGTGCTCTGAGAGGAAATAAAAATAACGAAAAATTTTAAGATAACATAATAGATTATAAATAGAATAAGTACAGAAATACATAAATAGGTTACAAGCATAAAATACAAAATACATAAATATTTACTACAATATATACCTACATTACACATATAAAGAGTTAAGAGTTCGCGTCACCAACATGCTAATGTTAAAAGTATATCTGTAGCTTCGAGTATGACGTGTTGCGCTTGACTAACAGTGAAAGCATATACCTACCTATATTTTAATTAATAATAAAATTATAATTTACTTATGTAACATCTCGCTTTGTTTCCCCAAATGGTTGGGCAGAGGTGTACCTGTAGTACACCCACATTTCGCCAGATATGTTTATGTCCTATGAATAGGGGACGAGCCTATTTCAAAGGGGCCCAAATCCAGACTCCGGCTTCTACTGAGAAATTCCAGATAGAAAAACCCAACAACACTTTGCCCGACTCGGGAATCGAACCCAGGACCTCATGCTCAGCAGTAGCGCTTGCGAACACTAGACCAACAAGGCTGGCAGGAAATTATAATTTATAAATCAATATTAAAATTGGTGATACTACAGTTAATTAGGGGGCTTGTGGCTAAGTAATAACAGCCACACGGGTCAATCGATCAGGTTAAGCTACGCTTGCCGCGGTTGGTCCATAGATGGGTGACCATCTTTACAAACCAAGACCCCTCCCTGCCTCGGAAAGCACGTTAAGCCGTTGGTCCCGGCTGTCATTCGTGGATCTTTGGCAGTCGTTACGAGTCGTCAGTAGCCCGAAAGTCTGACAACCAGCACGGAAAAAAAGGATATCATAATTAAGACAATATCCTTTTGGTCAAGACAAATATTGATTCATATATGGGGAAAACAATATATTCTGAAGTCAAATTTTGTCTTAGTTTTAAGGCTCCTACAAACAAGCGCGACACGCGACGCGACACAAAGGCACCGCTTGTAGTGCTACACGCGGTGTCTTTGTGTTGTTTGAAGGAGCCTTTATTGTCTTCTTCGAAGACATTATACTTGAATGAAGAATTATTAAGTTTAATTTTAAGAATATTATTTCTCTCTTACAATATTTTCTTCAATAAAGATTATTATATAGTCTTGAATCAAAAATATTTGCTTAAGTCAATAATAAAAAACCAAGTACGAGGGTCATTCAATAAATACTTAGCCTACAAAAAGTAAACGAAAATTTTGGAAAAGTGGCAATTTATTTTTCAACAAATTCTCCTTTTAGTTCGATACACTTAGCCCAGCGATGCTCCAACTTTTTTAACCCGTCCGAAAAATAGTTTTTGTCAAACTCTGCAAAATAGGCCTCCGTGGCGGCGATGACCTCCTCATTCGATCCAAATCTATTCCCGGCGAGTGATTTTTTCAGATTAGGAAACAGAAAGAAGTCACAAGGGGCCAAATCTGGAGAATACGGTGGATGGGGCAACAATTCGTAGCGTAATTCGACCAATTTGGCCATCGCAACGGCAGACGTGTGAACCGGTGCGTTGTCGTGGTGAAACAGCACTTTTTCTTCGCCAGATGGGGTCGTTTTTTCTTTAATTCGGCGTCGAATCGGCCCAATAAATCGGCATAGTAAAGCCCTGTAATTGTTTTACCCTTCTCGAGGTAATCGATGTAGATCACACCTTGTGAATCCCAGAAAACGGTGGCCATAAGTTTTCCGGCCGATTTTACAGTTTTCGCCTTCTTTGGAGCACGTTCCCCGGTTTGGATCCATTGTTTTGATTGCTCCTTGGTCTCTGGTGTGTACCAGTGGATCCAGGTTTCATCGACGGTCACAAAACGACGCAAAAACTCCGCTGGATTCCGCTTAAACAGCGCCAAACACGTCTCCAATGTGGTCTCACGGTTGCGCTTGTTTTCTGGTGTGAGTAAACGCGGCACCCATTGCGCCGCTTTCTCATGCCGAGTTCCTCGTGAAGAATATGATGCACTGTTCCTTCTGAAATGCCTACGGTCTCAGCTAGCTCCCGAACCTTCAATCGGCGATCTGCCAATACGAAATCATGGATTTTTTTAATGTTTTCCTCCGTAGCAGCTGTTTTTGGTGCACCTGGACGTGGTTCATCAAAAACCGACGTACGGCCACGTGCGAACTCGTTGAACCAATTCTTGACGGTGGCCATCGATGAAAAAGAGTCACCGTACACAGCATCCAAGCGCTCTTTGATTTCGATGCGCGTTTTCCCTTCCAAAAATAGGAATCGAATCACCGAACGATATTGCTCTTTTTCCATTTTTGTAAAACCGATCGACACGTTCGCTTCCATAAGTTGTCAAATTAAAACAAATGAAGGGATTGGAATGAAAATTTGAAAAAAGAATTAAAAACGAATGTGCTACACTGTGGTAAAACTCTTTTGAAACTACAGCGCCCTCTGGCGATGAGGCTAGGTACTTATTGAATGCACCTCGTATTTATTATTTTTAATTTGAGTAAACAGGTTTTCTTGGACTGAGTACATTTACTTACGTTAAGAAAATATTTACTTGGATTGAAACAATTTTTCTGAGAATATTGATATTCTTCCCTGAAGAGATCCTTTTTTTCCGTGAAGGGGTATCGTATTACCCAGTAACTGGATTGTGGAGGTCAGATAGGCAGTCGCTCCAAGTAAAATAAAGTTATCCAGCTGCATCCGGTTAGACTGGAAGCTGACCCCAACGTAGTTGGGAAAAGGCTCGGCAGATGATGATGATGATGACTACAGTTAATTTGGAAATATAAAAAAAACACTGCTATTTCATAGTTTTAATAGTTTTCACTTCTGATGGCAATCCATGACTGCCTACGTTTTTGAAGAGAAAACTTCTTTAGGCGCAGTCAGCGATTTTGGTAGGGGAAAAACTTATGGGTGCCCGTCACTGACATGCTAACCGCAACATAATCATCATCATTTCAGTCGAAAGACGTCCACTGCTGGACATAGGCCTCCCTAAGCACCGCCACTTCGACCGGTTTTGTGCTTCCCGCATCCAGCAGATTCCTGCGGCCTTCACAAGGTCATCGTTCCACCTTGTAGGATGCCTTACAACGCTACGTCTTCCGGTACGTCCCGTACGTTCGTATGTACGTACGGTACGTTCCAGTGCGGCCTGTGTACATGTATGTATATCATCATCATAATCAGCCTATAATGTTCCCACTTAGGGCTCCTCTCGGTGAGAGGGAGTGGGCTGTAATCTACCACGCGGGCCCAGTGTGGGTTGGTAGATGTCACATGTCTTCGAATGTTTGCCATGCACATGTCTTCGAGGGATATGCCGGTTTCCTTCCGATGTTTTCCTCCACCGTTTTGACAGCAGTGGTGATGAAATTATTTACACAAAACCCTGGCGGTTCCAACCCACTAATTACAGCTTATAAGTCGGAGCCGTTACCACTGGGCCACCACTGTATGTATATATATATATATTATATTATATTATTATTATATTATATTTATGAGGTCCTGGGTTCGATTCCCAGGTCGGGCAAAGTATTATTGAGTTTTTCCATTAGGAATTTCTCAGTAGCAGCCCGGAGTCTGTATTTGTGCCCGGTTGATGGCAATAGGCTAAGATAAGATATTTATTTCGCAAATATGGGTACAAAACACGGTGAAATAATAAAATATAATTAAAATTTAATTATTAAGTGCTTCAATAGTTATTTGTATGTATACACAATTCTTTTGCAGTTAACTTATCGCCCCCTATTAGATGGAACTTAAACATAACTGGTGGAATGTGGGTGTACTATAGGTACACCTCTGCCGAACCCTCGGGGATTACAGGCGTGATGTTATGTTTATGTTATGTTATGTTTATGTTATGTTATGTTATGTTTATGTTATGTTTATGTTATGTTATGTTATGTTATGTTATGTTATGTTATGTTTATATATATATTATTCCAACGTTTTAAGTTTGCATTTTTGTCGGCAGTCCCCACTGCCAATTTTTTTTTAGTTTTTATTAGTGCTCACCAACCTTGGGTGCGCGGTAACTACGGGCATCACATCCATTTTTGAGGTGGCAATTGTGTATCTTGGCAATGAATAAGCCAAACAAGTGAAATTCTCTGATGAGCAGTAACGTTTCACCACGCAGAAGCAGCCTTGACAAAGGACAGTTTCGCATTGGATTTGTTAACTTGTATAGATGTCACTAAAGTAGTCACTAAAGCACCTTGCTTGTTATAAAAGTACATCACACGAGAGTTAAAAAGCTTATTAGAGACACAGGCATTTTCCAAAGTGATCATCAACCCCTTTTTTTTGGGAAATTATCAAATAACTTCTCCCGCTCTGGGCGGAGCTCGGGTGTGTCAGACTTTTACTGACTAAAACCAACCCGTATTCCTTCCGTTGTCTGTGTTGCCAGGGGCCTCGGTAACCCTTTCGAACTTCCACGCGACTCCGGCAGGCATCGGCACTAGTGGACCCCTACACTTGTGCTGACGACCCCTGACAGGGAACTGTGAATATATTATATTAATACATTTGCATACAGAAAGAATATATCCACTTAAATAATACGTAATACGTAATAGCTCGGTCAAGGAATTATAGGTATATCCAAAACAGGAAAATATATATCTTGGAACACTTTGTCTTGTAAAAATAAACATATATTAATGGCAATACAATCAATTTCATCTAACTAAAGTTATTATTCTCAATAGAGATAAATTATCATACTATGAAATTACGCACTTGGCATATTAGCCTAATAATGTATGCCTCGTTAGGGGGTAAACCAGAGGACACGGTGGAGCATACGGTGGAGGTCTGCCCGGCTTGGGCAGAGCACCGCCGTGTCCTCGTGGAGGCGATCGGCGGCAGAGACCTCTCGCGTCCGGCCCTGGTTCAGGCCATGGTACGGAGCGAGAGGGCATGGGCAGCCGTCACCTCCTTCTGCGAAGCAGTAATGCTCGCAAAGGAGGAGGCGGGACGGTTGAGGGAAAGGCAAGTTTCGCGCCCTCTCGCCCCTAGCCGCCGCAGGAGACGCCCTGGGCGTCGGGAATCCCGGGCGGATTTCCGGCCACCGTAGGCGCGGGCTTGCGGACGGTGAGCAATGGGTAGCTCACCGTCCGGTAAGGACCAGGCCCGGGTCGACGGCGCGTCGTATTCCACGCGCGTCTCAAAGAAATGTCGTCAGCACAAAAGTAGGGGTCCACTAGGGCCGATGCCTGCCGGGGTCGCGGGAAGGTACTTATGGGTCACCGAGGCCCCCGCAACACAGGCAACAGGAAGGAATACGGGTGGGTTTTAGTCAGTAAGAGTCTGACACACCCTCCCGCTCCGCCCAGAGCGGGAGAAGTTATTTGATGATTTCCCACCCAAAAAAAAAAAAAAAAAAGCTAGTCAGTTTCCAGCCAGTCTGTTCTGTAATAATATCAGCGTGAAAACTAAAAGTGTACGCACGGCCGAACAAAACATGGTGAACACAAATATCGAACACGGTACGTTTGGTTTGTACGTGGACGTAAAATTAACAAAGCGAACTTGAACACCACTTTGACTAGTGTTAGCACTCAACCGCCCGCTCTCTTTATTAGCCATGGATTCGAAGTTGGAAGTGGTACTCGTACACTGTTGGATAGATAGCTGAGAACTGATGCCCCAGCACCGCCGCGCGCTTTCCCCTCGAGTTCGATACGAACAATTTTGCCACTCTCCCCCGAACTTTTTTGACGAACAGTGTTTGACGTTCGTTGGTGGTACGCTCATGCAAACAAAGTGTTCGATGTTCGTATTCACCATGTTCTTGTTCATTCGTGCGTACACGCCTTTGGGTGAAGTAATTATGACCGAAATGGGCACCTTCCTGTCGTGGGCACCGAAAACGCTACTACACGAAATTTGTACTCGATTTTGGAATTTGAATTTTTTAACTAACTTATCAACATTATTGACCGTTGTTATTAACTAGCTAAAGACGGTAATCACAACAGTTTATAATGTCCATTATTATTTACCTCAACAGCAGATGACAGTCTTAATCACTTAATCAAAAAATATTGTGATAACTGTCACAATATTTTTTTGCCCTGCAACATCATCAACCTGCCATTGTCCAACGTTACTTCTCCATTGTTACTTACTCTCAGCCTTCAGTCTATCATTTACTTCTTATTCTTTCATATCATCCCTCTTATAATCCATCCATCTTTTCTTTGGTCTTCCATTCCCTTTCCATCCATCAAAATTTATATTCATCGCTCTTTTAGTTTCCTCATCATTCTGAGTGAATTCTTCATTCTGCTGTTACCAAAGATTACGACTTACAAGCTTAATGATTATGCCATGTTCCCTTTGACCTTTTAAGGAACCATGATCAATAATAATCGTCATTTACGGGCTGCTATAATATAAAAAATTAAAAACGACTTTCTTTAATAGCTATAGCACAATAAAACCTACTCGTACATCAATCGAAAACCTACAATGAAATATTCAAAACCTTTAAAATGTCTCTTAATTTTTTATTGCTGGCAATAAAATTATCAATGTTGCTATCTTTAAGTATATTTATTGAAAAGTGATAAACGCATCATAAAATTTAAGTTGCTGATGATAATTTGAAGTGAGTCTTGGGCTAAAAATATACCACCTAACATCTTTTTTCATAGGGTATTTTAAAGGTAAAAGTGTACTTACTGTCTCACTAGTGACGCCGCCTTGGAGTGTAAATGTGGTGTTGTTCCACAAACGTTGGGACACTTAGGATCATGTCCTGCGTGTCCTGGCAGCTGCAAGTTACAGGAGCTGGTGGACGTTAGAGATGGTGCCAAACACGAAGCCGAATTCTGGCCAGAATCCATTTAAATTACCATCGACACGCTAAGAAGAAGGAGACTGGTGATACTTTCCAGTGGTCGCAAGCGTGACTGCTCCAGCGACGGGTCTAGGGTTAGATCGCCACCGATTGAGTTCATGCATTCAAAAAAGCTCAGTAGAGAGCCTGGGTGACCGCGTAACAAAAGACGTAGCGTTAGAAGGCCTCTCACAAGGTAGACCGATGATCTACTGAAGGCCAAAGGAATCCGCTGGATGCGAGAAGCATAGAACCGGTCGAAGTGACGATGCGTGATCCCGCCTATGTTCAGTAGTGGAAGTCTGAAATGATGAGCCCGGAATGGCTAATGACTGGTGCAGGCGAATGGAGGCGAATGACCATAGGCTCATATTTCATGGGACTAACATAGCAAAGTGTGGTATTTGACACCTCTGCCAAACCCTTCGAGGAATACTGGCATTCTGCTAGTGTTACAGTTTGAGGAAGTTATAAGCGAGCATCAAAAAATAATGTTATAAGATCATCAGACGCCTATTATTAGCTACTAGCGGGTATCATCCGCGTAAGTCCCGATCCCAAACCTTCTTCCTATGGGGGTAGGCAGAAACTAAAGAACGCCACCTGCTACGGTCCTTACATACATATCTTTTTCCTATGTTGTATTTAATGCCTATTGGCGACTATTCGTTTTATAAAATTGCAAATAAATTCTAGCATTTCATTTTAAACCAACATGTTATTTAAATTTGACCACCTAATGCATTTTTTAAGCACATCCATATAAGTTATATACCAGTTAACTTAGCTAATGCCTTCATTATCATTTCCACCTAGATTATTTATATTTACTATTAGAAGTACGCAAAATATTTATGATAATAGATACATAAATGGTTTTAAGGTCATGTAACATTTTAATAGTAAGATAAGGATGAATTAAGGGAATTAATATATATATTGCTTATTTATTTCAGCTTAATGCTAGTTTTATGGTGTTAAGTTTATTTAAATGAAGTTGTTTTATTTCACAGAAAGACACTATATGAGTGTAAATGTAATTTATAAGTAAGTCATATTGTAAATATGACTTATTTTTCAGACTAAGATTACTTCGTAGAACAAATAAAAAACAAGTAAATTAAAAAAAAAAATCTAAAAACACAACTGCGTAAAAACTGAATTAAAAAATCCAGCCAAGTGCGTGTCGAACCACGCACAATGAAGGGTTGCGTAGTTGGGAAGTCGGGAAGAATTTATTCCAAAAACAAAACTAACATTGTAGTTGAAAAACATGTTCTCCCATACATCGATATATGCCACAATCAATTCTCCAACTGCAAATTTAAGTTGGTCGTTTATTACTCCTTAACTTGTGAAGCCCACTTAGCTGTGATAGTTTTCCTTTTGATTTCATTATATCGCTCCCCCCACCGAATAATATGGTAATCGCTAAATCTAAATTTTACAGGAAAAATAAAAAACTGTTTTATGCGTATATTTCAGCACGGGTAGATCGTATGATAGACATTTATACGTCAAAACAAAGCAATTTTTTTACAATATATTTTATATTATGATTGTTTTTTTTATAATAGTTTAACAAAATGAAGTTATTGACAAAAATAATGTTACTGAAAATAAAGGGCAAAAATATAGTATGCAACGCATCATCACTATATTATTCGCGTGTAAACACAACGATATCGTAGTCAATCTTAATGCATTATAGTATTATTTGTTGAAATACGGTGTCAAAAAACCTAACGGCAATATGATATTACGATATTGTTCGGGTGAAATCCAAGCGATAGTATATAATATTCAAAATATTAACTATAAACACACGTGAACGACGTTACGATTTTTGCATAAATAACTAACAAGTTTTGTAAAAAGACATTACCAAGTCCTGTAAATAAAAATAAGACATGAATATATTTGTTTTATTGTTTACGTGGAAAAAAATATGCATTTCTTACGCGAATATGATGGTAATCGTCGCTTACCGAAAAAGTTAATGATTGCATAATCTGTAATAACTTGTTATGGTATTATTCAAGCAAAAAGTATCTATAGATTTTAAGGGAATAATCTTGTTGTGGTCATTACGATACCATTGAATTTATTGCACTTTTATAAATATACATAGAAAAAATACAAAAAAAATCACAAAAGGGTAATTAATGCTCTAAACACCGAATATGCAATAAAACGAAAAGTGTCGTAGTACCACATTACCATATTATTCGGTGGGGGGAGCGATATGTACTACTGCCATGAACTTTTCACATCTCCTTAAACAACTATTTAGCTGGCACTTGACAAGAAGGTGGCTGGATCAGACTGGATGCGGAATTCGGAGGACAGGGTGTGGCGCAGTCTGGGAGAGGCCATGTCCAGCAGTGGACTGCGATAGGCTAAGTTGATTGATTGTTGAGTGAACAAGGTGTTGGAGTGCTAACTACCCAGAGTGCTCTAGTAGCATTTAAATATCGTCACACGTGGAGTATCACAAATCCTTATACCAACTATCATCATCTGCCTAGCCTTTCCCCAACTACGTTTGGGTCGGCTTTCAGTCCAGATGCAGCTGGATACCAGTATTTTACATGGAGCCTATCTAACCTCCACAACCTAGTTACTGGGTAATACCGGTTGTCAGGATTTCAGGCTTCTGACTATCCGTAGAGACTGTCAAAAATCTATGAAATGACAGCATGGTTTAGCGTGCTTTCCGAGACACGGAGGGGTCTTGTTATGCAGAATGTGGGGATGGTCACCTATCCACGAACCAACCTCGGCAAGCGTAGCTTAACCTTCGATCTCCGACCTCAACCCGTGCGGCTGTTATTACTTTGCAACGAGCCCCTCCCAAACACCGCGAGCTAATAAAATATCTACAAAGTAATGTCTAATAACTACGATTCACCCATTTTTTTACTATTTTATGGTCTTTTTACAATGAATACGCGAAGTAAACGATAAAGTGGTATTAACTTATGTTAATGTTGTAATTACTGTTCGTTAATTATCATGTTGGCTTTAAATGGCCGTTGTACAAGACAAATAGATACTGCGAGGTCTAAAGAACTTAATATTGTGGGAAATTAGCAATTGCTACAGGCTAGCCCTTTATTATCAAGAAACGATTTCAGTTGAGTCGTGGCTCGATTCTTATATATTTTTAGTATAGAATTTGAACACTAGAGTAGCAACGACATTCTGCTGATACGATCAAATCATTGACCTTAACAGTGGTCCTAGGGAGGTCATCATCATTATCAGCAGCCGAAAGACCGAAAGGCCGAAAGAGACTGCTGGACATAGGCCGGGGAGGCCAAGTACCGCGACTTCGACCGGTTCTGTGCATCCCGCATCCAGTGGATTCGCAAGGTCATCGGTCCACCGTTAAGATGCTGACAACACCTAAACCACGGTCACTGTCAGATTGCATAGAAAAGAAAGAGAAGCGCGATGACAAAATGCTTGTAATTCATTGCAAAATATGAAGTAATTATCTATTTACTCAAAATCGAGTTGAGTAATCGAAAATAAAAAACAACCAAGTTCTGCATTCAAATCAGACGTACTTGTTATTAATTAAATACGTAACGTACGTTGATATTTAATACAGATATTTTGGATTAGAACTCAAGGTAAGAGGTTAGTTTAACGAGAGATTTTTTTTTCAAAACGTGTTTTGGTAACAACCAAGTTCTGGGAAATATGTTCAAAATTAACATATATTTTTTCCGCTACCACAAACTATACAGATTTGGCATTTTTTTTTCTTATGAGAAGCCTATTTTGGTCAATATGGTCTTGTCAGCGCCTTAATGGATAGAGGGAGTGAGGGAGATTAATAAAAATAATGAAATAATTTCATCTGATCCTCTAAAACCTTATTGACCCTCTAGTGATATACACTTTTTTAAATTAATGTAACTCTAAAAAACATTTTGAATTAACTTTTTTAATAAATCTCTCTCTTTTTATATATGGCCGTTTCTCAAAGTTGGGCGTAGTAACTAAACTAGGATACCCTAATCAAATGGGTTAGGTTAAGTTAGAACTGTCACAAATAGCGCGCGAGCCGAGCAAGCGAAGCGAGCGGTGCTGAGGCAGCAACCGGTGAGCACTACATCCAAGTTGGTCGCAGTTACTTGACTATTTTCCATATATTTTTAGGATCCCAGAATAAGAATTATTATAGGTCCACAAAAAGAGGCGCATTCATTATTGTGTTCAATAATATTTTAAGGAAGATGAAATGGGAATTATTTGTAGTTCGATTAAAAACACGCCATGAAAAATGTATGGATTATGCGAGGGATGATATTATATGAATGAAAAGGGACGGATCTTCAATATAATGATTTACTTGGGGTCGGTCCTATTATTATGACTATGATTAGGACAGGCAGAAGAAGAAATTGCCAAAGGAAAACAGTGTTCATGTTACAAAATATACAAAGGCTCTAATCATATATTTTTTTTTATACATTGAAGACTGATTTAAGGAATACATATTAAATAAATACGGCTTGTACTAGAAAGGTGTGGTCATACTTAAGGCATAGATATATGATTTTAGCGACTTACAAATCTGTTATCACGCCTTCATATAATGTAAGAAAGTTATGCAAAAATACGTGTTAAACTAGAACGCATACACATCAATTCTATAAGTGAATATTTAATACTTTATGAAATAAATTCTGGAAGTAATGTCTACACAAAGCATAAAAAACGATATTACTTTCAAACTGCTTAAGATATTTTCATGTTTTTTTTTTTATGAACAGACTATTTTATTATCTGTAATTCTAACTGTGTTTTTTTTCATACATTGCTACTTTCGTTACTATAAAAAAAAAATTCCCTATGAAACCGAACGGCCGCGCGGCGTGATCGCGACAAACATTTGTATGACCAATGCTAACGGCGGCGATTACCTGACCCAACTCTCTCCATGGTACCAACATCGTATTCGCGAAAAAATAATCATCCGTCCCATACATTTGGCTTTGTATGGGACAGCGCCAGTTGATAATTACGATGTTGGGTTCCGTTGAGAAAGTTGTTCAATTTGATGGTCTGTACCCCCTTAAATATGACAATACCTTTCTGATATAGGCTGTATATTTGTATTGTATTCATTAGGTTTAAAGATTGTATGTTAGTTTTAATCTTGGTCTGGCAGTTTGAGTCATTTAAGCGGACTACCCAAATATCCTTTCTTCGGTATTGTTCGTCGAATCGTTGAGCTCCTTAAATTCTGAGTCGAGCTGCACAATTACTTACAAATGCGTGCACTGACTGGATAGGTCCACTCAATCTGTGTGGTTCTTTTCTCAAAAGACCATTTCCGACACCAATCTACATGGTCTTCATATGATCCGATCAAGATTATGTCTGGACTTTAAAAGAGACCTCTGAGTTTGTTTCGGCCTTTCTTCTCAGAGTAGTCAGATAGGAAACGCCAAGCTCATCTATGTAGTTTTTTTTTTTAATATGATTGACGTGTAAAAGTGTTTGTACAAACCTACTTACAGAAATAAAATCATTTCATTTCATTTATGTAGACGGCATTTACGTCAATACCCACCTCATAAATATCACGACTACATTGCTTGACAAAAGCTATCGTTTTCCGTAGACTAAAACACACACAATTTATTCCTAAATTCTCTGTGAAAAAAAAAATAACCCGCTTGATTTATATCGAACATAAATATGTAATAAATAACAATTTTCGAAGGCAACACATTGCTATTTATCTAGAAAAGAAAACATAACATAAGACGGTATGTAACTATATATTACAACTTATGTGACATTTAAAAACGATCATACCACAGTATATATCAGATATTGATCTCAAAATACGAATACAACACATAAATTGTAATTGAAATAGCATTACAGGCAATAATAAAAATATGATGGAATTATACAATGCGCTACGGGTTAAATATAAAGAGAAAGTTTATATTTGGCTTACGTTAGCCCGTCAAAATATATTATATCTAACTAACAGATAGGTGTGCTGCTGGGGAGTTTGTTGCCCCACTTCTTCTTCTAAGCTAAAAGCACTAGGAGCAGTGATGAAGGGCGGGCGTTTTTGGGGGATTGTCTTATGTAATTTTGACGTTCGAAAAGTGCTGATTCTCAACCTAGTTTGAATAAATGACATATGATTTTGATTTTGATTTGATTATCATTTAGCACTCCAATTGCGTACTCGTAACACATTTTCAATCACGATCTAAAAGATTTTTAAGGAAATTTCTAATCCATTGCTTTAGATGTTTGTGGGGCTTATGGCCAAATAGCCGTGTCCACACCAGATGATCCAACGCGCTCCGATCGCGGGCGACAGAAGCGCACTCCATAGGAGCGTTTGATTTGGACTTGCCTCGCGCGATCCAAACTGCGACAGGAGCGCGCGCTCCTTGCCGCGAGCGATCCGTCAGTTGTCAGTTTTTGGGGCACAGGCGCTTCAGTCTCTCGGCGCGCTCGGTGTAGACGTTTGTGTGTAGAGCGCGCGATCACACATTATGGAAAATTTCAAAATTCGTCGTCTAATATCCCTTTACAAGGAACATAGATGCGTAAATATTTAAGAAGAATGTAGGTTGTTGCTGCCACAGCAATTCGACGTCGTTGCTGCACGTGTGACTCCATAGCGACCGAAAGTTCAACTGTGCTGTTCTTAGGCGGATCAGTGTGGATCGGTTGGAGCGTGTCGGTGCGACGCGGCGGGATCGCAAGAAAAGTTAAGTTCGTCCAGACGACACGATCCATGATCCATGCCTCATGCTCCCGGATCGCGGATCGCAGGAATTGGCGATCCTTTTTGGGTAGACTGGTGTGCATCCGGCTATTGACCGCAGCCGCACAGGTCGATAAAGGGTTAAGCTACGCTTACCGCGGTCGGTTTGTTGATGGGTAGCCATCCATTACATATCCGTGCCTCGGAAAGCACGTTAAGTCGTTGGTCCCGGCTGTCATTCGTAGATCTTTTACAGTCGGTACGGGTAGTCAGAAGCCCAAAAGTCAGACAACCAGTCTTACCAAGGGGTATTGTGTAACCCAGTTATTGGGTTGTGGAGGTCAGATAGGCAGTTGCTCCATATAAAGTACTGGTATTCAGTGGAGTGGAAGCTGACCCCAACATTGAGTGAAGGCTAGGCAGATGATGATGAGTGAGAAAATTACCAGTTTCTACCTATTACCGTTCAAAAGATACATACGGACGGATGGACGGAGCGACTCGCTCCATGTCATCATCATCATCATCATCATTTCAGCCGAAAGACGTGCACTGCTGGACATATGCCTTCCCCAAGCACCGCCACTTCGACCGGTTTTGTGCTTCCCGCATCCAGCGGATTCCTGCGGTCTTCACAAGGTCATCGGTCCACCTTGTAGGAGGCCTTCCAACGCTACGTCTTCCGGTACGCGGTTGCCACTCCAGAACCTTTCGGCCCCATCGGCCATCTGTTCTGCGAGCAACGTGCCCTGCCCACTGCCACTTAAGTTTGGCAATTCTTCGGGCTATGTCGGTAACCTTGGTTCGCCTGCGGATCTCTTCATTTCTGATTCGCTCCATGTAAAATACTGGTATTCAGCTGCATCCAGTTAGACTAGACCCTATGTAAAATTTCTACATTTATAGCTGTAATTTTTATGGTGTACATAATAAAGAGTATTCTATCTATCTATCTATCTATCTATCTAGAAACTAACCCCAACATAATTGGGAAGGGCTAGGCAATTTTTTTTTGCTACATGTGTTTGAAAACTCTAAGTGGGTCAAATCAGCAGTTAAAACCTATTTATTTGACTATATTCTCTCCATTGCTATTTTCATTTGTAAAAGCCTTGTTCACCAGAACACGTACGTTTAAACTGATAAAGTCGTTGAGAAGATGAATGAAATGAAGTCAATTTCAAGGGTTCCGTAGTAAACAAGGAACCCTTATAGTTTCGCCATGTCCGTCTGTCTGTCTGTCCCCGCTGTAGCTCAAAGACGCTTAGTACTAGAAAGCTGTTATTTGGCATAGTTATACATATTAATCACGCTGACAAAGTGCTAAAATAAAACCTACCCTTGCACGTAATGTGGGGATGAAATTTTTTTTTTCTCGTCTACCCCATGGTGTGGGATACCGTTGGATAGGCCGTTCAAAAATATTGCAGGTTTGTGAACACCATTTTTCGATTCAAGGATCCACTTGGGTAATATTAAGGATTAAAGTGCTAATTTATATTACAGTGAAGTGTACATGTAATGAAATTAAAAGTAAAACTATCACCGTTAAGTGGGCTTTACAAGTTAACGAGTTATAGTCGACCAACTTAAATTTGCAGTTGGAGAATTGACCGTGACGTATGTATGTATGGGAGAACATGTTTTTCAACTACAATGTTTGTACAATGTTTGTTTTTGTGATAGATATATACCAAGTACGGATTCTTCATTGCGCGTGGTCCGACACGCACTTGGCCGGTTTTTTAATTATATAAAACCTTTTATGAAGTGACGGCTACTCAGCTATCCAATATGGTGTAATATTATTGTTGCTTTAAATTCAATTACAAACATAATACGGGGTATCAATTACAAACGGCCCCGGTTCACGAGTTATATTGTAACCGCCACGCCTGCTAAGGCCTGGGGCTTAAAACAAAGGTGTACTATTGAAGTCCTACAGTTTGCCTTAGCCAGTAGTTTAGTACAAAGTGCAATCAATTAATATTTATGACGAGGTATGTGTGTTTTCGCGTGAATAAAAAGTTGTACAGAACTACAAATGGCATCAAACGCAACTTCATAATTTTCTAAAGGTTAATTTTTCCGATTTATTATTATTTTTTCTATATCTATCACTTGATCACTAAAAATCTAGAATTTCTATCTGCTTCAAGACCTTTATAGGCGAACGGCAGGCTTGTATGGGACTTTCGTACAGCTAATAAAATTTCGTGTTTTGGGATATTTTTTGTTTTAATTGGTAGATAATACGATAGACAAGCCTTTTTAAAGTCTTGGATTTTTAGAACTTGGGACGTAAAAGTTATAACCAGTTTTATTTTTTAAGGTTAAGTACTAATGTACCAATGTAGATTGTTACTTATAGGCACATAAACATTGTTTCGGTAATAAAGTATATGTTCTAGATTGCTTGTCGCTATTTTTGTAGTGTTTTACTTACTATCAAGTAGGTAAATTGAGATGAGGATCGCACCTACTCAGCGGAGTGCATTAGGAGATACTCGTACCTATGTCCAGCAGCTGACTGCAACAGTTTGATAATGATGAAGTTCTGATGGGGTTTTGAGTGTAGGTAAATAAAACAATACAGTTAATAGTTTTTTTAAGTACATATTAGTAGTATTACAAGTATTTATTTTATTTATAATTAATTAATTCGTAAATTACTTCATCTAAGAAGGGGGCAGGTCGGGTAATACCCACATGGCGAGCATTTCTTAAATAACAACATGCGTTTAGTTTACGACTAAATTACGTGTAGTTATTAAAATCTTTTTTAAATATTATTAATTAATCCGAACTTCTAAAAATAGTACACTTACATGAAAATAAATGGATTGGTTGCCTTAATATGTGGTACAAATTCTATAACAAAACAACAAAAAAGTAAGCTGTACGAAATCTGCCGTTCACCTTTAATTTTGGTTCGACCAATGTTTCTTTATAACAAAATTCTCATTGTCTAAGATGATTGACAAAACAATTTTTCGCCCGGTTATTATCATTTCGTGAATCTTTTGTTTTTGAATATTCTTGTGACTTTTGAAGCGTTGCTCAGTCAAGATAGGACACCTCTATCTGTTATGATTTTGACGGTCTACAAGGAACCTCAGAACAAGCTTTTAATTCAAGATGTCCATTAAGTAACCATTTCTCAAATTATTATTTTCCGTTTATCAATTCAGTCAATTACGAAAATTGGCATAACGTATTCTAAACATATTAATTCAACCGCCATGACAGTTATAGTCTATGGTGATGACTCTGACCTTTAACTGGTCTAACCTTTCCTTCTCCACATAAATTCTTCCTCACTTTGAAGAATCGTGACTGATATGATGCTGATCGTCATCTACAGTTAATTATGAACGGTAATTTGCAGTTTGTGTGTGTACAAAGGTACTTAATTGTTCATTGTAAGTACAAATTTGACAGATATAGAAGTTCGATTTAACAGTATTGGTAATTTCTCCTTAAATAAAAGATGGCTTTATATTCTGTACTTTTTCGTTTCTCACATAGATACAGAACGTTCAAACGATCCTGGTAATTAGTCACTGTGACTTGGTGATTTCTGTAAAGATAAGTTTTTTTTAGTGTTTAAGACTAACTAAGAAAGCGTCCTACATGTAAGATATTGTGAAGGGCTGGATTTGAACTTTAAAAAGTTCTTTTAATTTAACAGATAGCTGTGTTGCTTCCAGTTTTTTGCGCCCCACTTCTTGTTCCCAGTTAAAGCACTAGGAATTGTCTTGACGTTCGTAAACTATTGTTTCTCAGCTTAATTTGAATAATGACTTTTGGTGTTGACTTTTATCTTTTAAAACCTGGATTCAAACTCTTCCCCCACGTAAAATAAGGGCTAATCCTATTATGGTATATTACTTCCTTCATAGTTTTTTTTTTTGGCCTACCAGCAATTGTTTACACTGTAAATAGTTGAAGTTAATACCTACCATAATCTAAGTTAAGTGGAACAATTTCTTACAGGTTAGCACCGCATGCCCCATAAACATATAAGGTGTGCCACAAGCACTAAACTATAAAAATAATATATATTAACTAAGTGAATACCCACAGTTTGTAATGTATCTATTTTAGCTAAGTTAACATCAGATTTTTAGGGTTCCGTAGTAAACAAGGAACCCTTTTACTTTCGCCATGTCTGTCTGTCTGTCTATCTATCTGTCTTCGCTGTAGCTCAGAGACGCTTAGTAATAGAAAGCTGTAATTTGGCATAGGTAGATATTTTAACCACGCCGTAAAAGTGGTATAATAACTTTTTTAAGGGTACCGCCCTTGCACGTAATATGGGGATGAGATTTCTTTTCCTCGTCTATCCCATGGTGTGTATCGTTCGATAGGCCATTCAAAAATATTGCGGGTCTATTAACACCATTTTTCGATTCAATGATCCCTTTGCGTAATATTAAGCTAATATTAATTATATATAAGTACTTTAGTGATATTTATTTTAGAAGTATGTGTTTATGTAAGTATATTCTCTTATTGTATGTTTAAATTACTGAATAGTTTTTCTTTCTTGTTGTTTTTATGTATTTTATCTTCTCTTCTACTCTTACACACGGTGTCTACATATCTTTGTCTACTGTCCTATCGCAGGTATGCTGGTAGAGATTTCCTTAGAAATAAGCATCATCCTTGTACGTATTTTTCTGTTCCTTTCTTCTTGTTTGTTTATGTGTGTATATAAACTGTTAAATAAATAAATAAGCTTTAAAGTGCTAATTTTTGTTAGAGATGTGAAAAAAATCATGGCAGTAGTACATATAATGAAATTAAAAGGAAAACTATCACAGCTAAGTAGGCTTTACAAGTTAACGTGTAACAGTCGACAGCTGGAGAATTGACCGTGACGTATCGATGAATGGGAGAACATGTTTTTCAAATACAATGCTAAGTTTTTTTTTTGGATACATTCACCCCAACTATTCCCAACCACGGAACCATTCATTGTGTGTGGTCCGACACGCACTTGGCCATTTTTTTATTATAGAAACTAAAGATGTGTGACGCTTCGCACATTGACGTACTTCCTTTAGGCTGCTTTTCCACCGGAGATATGCTATGCAGCTATCCTACGAGGATATGTTAGTTAAGCTACAAAACTGTAACTGGTGACCGAATAGCTGGCGGCTTTCTCGCGCAACGCATGAGCATTGCAATTCAGCGAGGAAATGCCACCAGCATCCTCGGTACAATGCCCAGAGGGCCTTTTTTAGGCTTAACTTAGTTTTAATTTAATTTCATCATCATCATCATTCCAGCCGAAAGACGTCCACTGCTGGACATAGGCCTCCCCCAATATTGGGGGGGTTTGCCATAATCGCCACGCTTGGTAGGCGGGTTGGCGATCGCAGTATGGTGTTAAAATGCATAGAGAACGCTGCTGCTTATTCTCTAGTAAGTCCCTTAGTCGCCTTTTACGACACCCATGGGATGAAATGGGATGGTGCTGTTCTTTACGTCCGACACCACACGGAATATTGATTGATATACACGGAATATCTAATAATTAATTTAATTTAGTTAATGTTAATAATCATCTCGTAATTTGGTTATGTAAATAAATAAATTGAATAAAAGCTACAAAACTATGTGACTATTTCCATTAATGCTAAGCTATGTAGCGGAGCGAGTAAGATGTACTATGAAGATGCGCCGCTGCTAGGTAGCTGTGCGAGGAAGATGCGCAGCTCGAGCTAGGCGATACGCAGGAGACGCCCTGGACGTCGGGAATCCCAGGCGGATTTCCGTCCACCGTAGGCGCGGGCTCGCAGACCATGAGCAATCGGTAGCTCGCCGTCCGTTAAGGACCAGGCCCGGGTCGACAGCGCGTTGTGTTCCACGCGCTTCTCAAAGAGATGTCAGCACCAGTGTAGGGGTCCACTAGAGCCGATGCCTGCCAGAGTCGCGGGAAAGTACGAAAGGGTTACCGAGGCCCCTGGCAACACAGGCAACGGAAATAACACGGGTGGGTTTTAGTCAGTAAGAGTCTGACACACCCTCCCGCTCCACCCAGAGCGGGAGCAGTGTTTAGATAAATTCCCACAAAAAAAAAAACGAATTGCGTCGACAGTAGGAAAGGCCCGGGAAGCGGCTGCGGCGCGGTGAGGAGAGAGTCGCTCAGTATCAAACGCATAATTGAACCCGTTTTCACCAGTGCTATGCTACGTGGAAGCAATGAATATTAGTGGACATCAAAACGCATCCGAGAGCAGTGGTGGCCCAGTGGTAATGTCCGTAACTTACGACTTGTAGGTCGTAGGTTCGAACCTAAACAGGCGCTTTACTTTATGTCAATTATTTCATTACCAGTGCACTCAAAACGGTGAAGGAAAACATCGTGAGAAAACCGGCATGTCCTAGAACCAAAAATTCGAAGACATGTGACATCTTCCAACCCGCACTGGGCCCGCGCGGTGCATTACGGCCCACTCCCTCTCACAGAGAGGAGGCCTGTGTCCCAGCAGTGGGAACATTATAGGCTGATTATGTAAACGCATCTATAGCAACGTACGAATAGCATAGCACATCTCTGGTGGAAAAGCAGCCTTATTGTCATCAACTAAAGTTGTACCCGTCAAGAAAAATAACTAAGTATAACATTAAAAATAAGTAACAAGTGCAAGTCCTCATAAAATCACCTGGCGTTAATATTGGCATACAGATGTCCTTTATTAATTAAATAAGAGATAATCCTAGTGTCATGGCGCGTTTGATAAAATAATCCTATTCGGAATTACGATTAAAATAACGAATTATAAGACGACGTTGTTGGCGACTGATGTAATTAAGACTGTTTGTTTGTTTCTTTAAAATAAAATAAACTTGTTAAGGTGTTTCAAAATGGCATCTCTTATTATTATGAAGTATCTACATAAGTAGATCATCCTGTGCAGTGTACTCATGTTGGTGATAGAGGATATCTTTTGGGCTAGGGATGGCGATCTGAGATCGATTAATCGAAGAATCGATTTCTTGAAAAATATCGATTTTTGAATCGATATCCTGGACAGAATCAATCCAGTGAATCGATATTTCACCCTAGAAAATCGAGATTCGATTTTTCTGTTTTGATAAGAACCTGAACCGTATATTATTTACAATTATATAGTTGAATGTGCTGTTCACTTAATTACTCAAAAATTCGCTAGAACATAATTTTGTGTAAAAAGTAAATGTGTATAATTGAGCCTTTTGATCGGTAAAGTAAAATGACATGTTAAAAAAAATACATAAATAATAAATGAATAGAGAGAACTACATATAAAATATTAATAGAATAATTGAATGAATGGAAATATAAATATATAGGTAATAGGATAAAAAATAAATCTAACTTAATAACACTTCTCCTCCTCTCTACTTATTCAAAAATTTGCTATGCCCAACAGGGTCAATAATTGTTTCCGTTTTTTTTTTTCTTTTTTACCACCTTTATTTGTACATTATGGATTTGAATAAACGATTTTGATTAGATTTGATTTACAGGTTTTTTTCTTTTCACATTTAGCGGCTTCGATTCATTCCCGGTTCAGACAGGCGATTATTAAAAAATACTTAAAAATACAGTATTTAAAGTACTTTCCCGTCATGTGGCAAAGTCGTGGGACGCCCTGTATATACATATATGATAAAACTAGAGATAGCGCCCTCCGCCATGCGATTCTGATGTCTGTTCAACATAGTACCTACTATGTTTTTTAAACTGGGTATTTTATTCGAAAACGCTTTCAAAAAATAGTTTGACAATGAAAAACGAACGAACTGTTAAAAACGAACGGAATGAATACAGCTCTTCATTTCATTCTCTAATCGGTCACAATCGCAAAACGAACGTCAGGTTCATAATTGGTACTATGCGTGTGACCTTTTTGAATTCACAGATCTAAATGAACACTCTATGATTATTGCTTTATGGACTATTATCGTATAAATAGTAAACAGTAACAAAGTAACTATTTTTGATTTGACGTTACGCTAAAATAAATCTTATTTACATTAGTACACTATTCAAATTTGGTTGTAGAAGTTTTAAAAAAAACGAACAAATCGAGAAAAACTGGTATTTTTGGCTTCGTTCAGGTCTCTGTAGGACAACTAGGTCAAACGTTCATTTTTTGTTTTAAAATTTAAATTAGTTGACGTCAGGTAACGCATCACGGCGGAAAGCTTGATGAAAAACGGTTCATATTCATACTCATATCTTTGATTGCATTCCATAATGTTTTAAAGGTGTTACAAAGGCTTAGAGCTAAGGTACAATAACGGACCCTGTCGGAACCAGCAAAAAAATAAAATTAAAATAATTCTTTTAAGAAAAATAAAATTAGGAAAGAAATTACCAATCAATAATTTTTAACATTTTAAATACACTATAAACATAATTAAGTAAATATAAAAAAAATATTTTGTTGAGGTTGTGGTACATCTTAATTATTTGGTTGGTTTGGTTGGGTTTTTTTAAACTGTTTCTTGTTTCAGAAAATGGTTCCGTTTCGTATCACGAAAAACTTGGAACGACCCAGCACTAATTCAACAACTCCTGGCACCCCTAGCGGCGCGAAGACAAAGCGCGGGAGTAGTCTGCCCACCGGCATAGCTACACGTAGGCATGGCGATGGTAAGTTCTGCCGTGCGCTATATGGCGGTGGCGGTTCAAATTTTCTTGCGAGCCCCGCACCTGCATAAATCTTTAATCTCGAAACAAAAGTTTCTTATATCCCAACCAAGGTCATGGTCTACCCATGTGCCAAATTTCATTCAAATCCGTTCAGCTGTTTTACCGTAAAAGCGTAAAAAACAAACAAACTCTCTTTCGCATTTATAATACTTATTAGTAAGAATTTCGAGTAAAAATACGAGTAAAAATATTGAATTCTAAAGCAAACCCACAGTAAAAAATTACAAAGTAACATAATTTAATAACTCCATAAATGGTCTAATACACTTAAGACTATGCGACGCCAAGTAACCATTAAGGGGCTGACAAGACCCAATTGACAAAAATAGGCTTCTCTTAAGAAAAAAAATTGCCAAATCTGTATAGTTTGCGGTAGCGGAAAAAATATATGTTAATTTTGAACATATTTCCCAGAACTTGGTTGTTACCAAAACACGTTTTGAAAACAAAATCTCGATACAAACTAACGTTAAACTAACCTCTTACTTTGAGTTCTAATCCAAAGTATCTGTATCAAATATCAACATACGTTTCGTATTTAATTAATAACAAGAACGTCTTATTTTAATGCAGAACTTGGTTGTTTTTTATTGTCGATTACTCAACTCAGTTTTAAGTAAATAGATAATTACTTCATATTTTGCAATAAATTACAAGCGTTGTGTCATCGCGCTTCTCTTTCTTTTCTATGGAATTTGACAGTGACCGCGGTTTAGGTGTTGTCAGCGTCTTAACACGAGAATTTGCATGTTTATCCGTTTGTAGTCAATATTTTAATGCAAATCATAGGTTTTATTAACTTTCATGGTTATAATTATGACTTTAATATGAATGAATAAATTGTAATATGTGTGAATTCATGAGGTGACGGCTGTCCATGCCCTCTCGCTCCGTACCATGGCCTGAACCAGGGCCGGACGCGAGAGGTCTCTGCCGCCGATCGCCTCCACGAGGACACGGCGGTGCTCTGCCCAGGCTGGGCAGACCTCCACCGTATGCTCCACCGTATGCTCCACCGTGTCCTCCGGGCGATCCACACAGTGGTGACACCCGGACGTTTCCTCCCGCCGACACAGGAACCTCCCGAAGCTGCCGTGTCCGGTGAGGACCTGCGTCAGGCGGAAGGTGAGGACGCCGTGGCGCCTCTCCAGCCACTCCTCAAAGAGGGGGCTCTACGAACTATGAACTTCGTGCTTGCCCTTATTTGCCCTCAAACTCGTGCATGAGAGGCTAGGCCTTAACCATGGGCCATTACGACATATAACATTTAAAAAAACTTAATCTTACTGCTAATAAAGTTAATAACAGATAATGGCGCCGATTCCCTTGTTCACAAACTAAACTAAATTTAAGTTCAGTGCATCTTTTTCTTTCTATTTCATTAAGAAAAGGACAGAAGATAAATATAAGTTCAGTCCTGTCAAATTCATCAGCGCTTGACGTAAATTGACGTAATTTTAGTGGGCAAGTTTTTAATCGTGTCTTAACTTGTATAGAGTAGTGACAGGCGCTGATTAATTTGACAGGACTAAACTAAAATTTATATTCTGTCCTTTTCTTCATGAAATAGAAAGAAAAAGATGCACTGAACTTAAATTTAGTTTAGTTTGTGAACAAAGGAATCGGCACCAATGTATTACATAAAACTATACCAAGACACCGCAACCGGGCCTCAAGTCTGCTATTACAATAGTGTCAGAATGGTCTGTTCCGATCCTCATTAATGACGCCATTATATTAGTAGATTACCAAACTTGTCAAATACAAAACAATTATAAAATCAATGATAGACCATTCTGACACTATCATAATAGCAGACTTGAGGCCCTGGCCTGTTGATCTAGTGGTAGTAAACACCATTAGTAATAATAATAATAATAATCATTTATTTCAGATTCATCATAAGATTGCATCCATATTTGTTAGTAAAATTCCGAGCTTACAAAACTAATGTTAGTAATAATATAACAAAAACAAACACGGGATCGGTCCGGGTGGACTTCCCGATGATGGTGCCAAATCACTAAATGACTGCGTGCAACCGTATCCAGCGAGCCAGCATCGGAGAATCTCACCGGTCCGCTAGCGCGCGCAGGATGGTGTTGGGGCTGTCGCGCGTGCGGCACATGATAGATGCGCACCGCTTGCGCATGATGGCCGCAAAACCGTCCGTGTCAGCCGCCGCACACTGGTCCCGAATGATAAAAAAGTGGACATTAAGAAATTTTTGACAGAAGGTCAACGGATTCGGCTGATTTTTTTTTTGTAGACAGCTGATGCAATTACAAATCACTTTTATAGATTGAGTTTTTGCCAAATAAGCCGTATTTTCAGAGAAAAAAAATATTCAAATATTTTTTGTATGAAAGAAATCCTAATTTTGTCTTTATCTTCCAAGATTCAAACGTATTCAAAATAAAACTTAGCGCAGCTTGTAGAGGTGCTAATTGCTCACCACTTTGTCATAGACACTCTTCTGCGATTTTGTGCTCCTTTTGAGTTACAGGCACTTTAAATATTTTTTGTATGAAAAAATCCTAATTTTCTCTTTATCTTCCAAGATTCAAACGTATTCAAAATAAAACTTAGCGCAGCTTGTAGAAGAGCTAATTGCTCACCACTTTGTCATAGACACTCTTCTGCGATTTTGTGCTCCTTTTGAGTTACATGCACTTTAAATATTTTTTGTATGAAAAAATCCTAATTTTGTCTTTATCTTCCAAGATTCAAACGTATTCAAAATAAAACTTAAAGCAGCTTGTAGAGATGCTAATTGCTCACTACTTTGTCATAGACACTCTTCTGCGATTTTGTGCTCCTTTTGAGTTACAGGCACTTTAAATATTTTTTGTATAAAAAAATTCTAATTTTGTCTTTATCTTCCAAGATTCAAACGTATTCAAAATAAAACTTAGCGCAGCTTGTAGAGTAACTCTTACAAATATATGAAATTATCAGTATCAAATAAACAAACAAGGAAATCTCAAAACGTGTTCAGACATGTTTATGTACAGGTAAGTTATTGTGTGACTCGTATGTAAAATTTTTTTTGTATAGAGTCATTGCTTAATTACCCTATAAGTGACGATTTCGGCTCTATTTGGTCATCTAGTCGAACGCGTCGAAAACGCTGAATGATGAATAGGTATATAAATTGCAATTAAAAATTCCCTTTGTAGTTTTGCGGTATTTATGTAGGAGCACATCTTAGTATGTTTTATTTTCTCGTGACTCATCCAAATTGCAAGAATATTTGGCTCATTATCTAACTACCCCATTAAGTAATGAGGTAGTTAGGTAATGAGCCATTATCTAACTACCCCATTAAGTAACGGGATAGTTGGGTAATGAGTCATATATCAATAGTATAAGGGCAAGCGGAACCCGTTTTTGTTCATTACGCGTCTTGTGCTCGTAAAAACAACACAATTTTTTATCAACTATCACCACATTGTAACTTTTATTTATTTGCCTGTAACATTTTTGTATCAAAATGACTACATTTGTGACTAATTTAGACATTTTTTCTTTTTTGAGTAATAGTGGGTGCCTTAAAAATAGTGATTTACTGTGTCAAACCATTATAAATCGTATTTCAAGTGAAATTCCAAACGAAGAGCTCAGTATTATCAAAAAGTTTTGCCAAAATTATACGTCAAACCTAGCTAGAAGATGGGACAATTCAGGTAGAAACGAAAGATTTGGTGTTAAAAACAAGGAGTGGTTGGAGTCTAAAATTTTGTGGCCAACTTTAACTTCTGTGAATTTTCCTATGTTGTTTGATCCAGAATATACCATAGAGGACATTTCAGTAGACGTAGAAGAGCATAATTTATCGTACGAAGAGGAAGCGGGTGCATCTACATCAGAAAAAAAAACTAGTAAAGCTCATCCGACAACGAAAAATTTAAAGTGCCTGTAACTGAAAAGGAGCACAAAATCGCAATTGAGTGTCTATGGCAAAGTGATGAACAATTAACCCCTCTACAAGCTGCGCTAAGTTTTATTTTGAATACGTTTGAATCTTGGAAGATAAAGACAAAATTAGGATTTTTTCATACAAAAAATATTTAAAGTGCATGTAACTCAAAAGGAGCACAAAATCGCAGTTGAGTGTCTATGACAAAGTAGTGAGAAATTAGCCCCTCTACAACCTGCGCTAAGTTTTATTTTGAATACGTTTGAATCTTGGAAGATAAAGACAAAATTAGGATTTCTTTCATACAAAAAATATTTGAATATTTTTTTTCTCTGAAAATACGGCTTTTTTGGCAAAAACTCAATGTACAAAAGTGATTTGTAATTGCATCAGCTGTCTACAAAAAAAAAATAAGCTGAATCGGTTGACCTTTTGTCAAAAATTTCTTAATGTCCCCTTTTTTATCATTTGGGACCAGTGTGCGCCGCGAACATCGCGGAGGCGCTGCAGTAGCGCGGCAGCCCCACCAGCACCCGGAACGCATTATTGTATTGGACGCGCAGATCGCCATATGCCCGCTGTGTATAGTCAACCCACAGGCTGCAGGTGTAAAAGGACTGACAGTACGCTTTAAAAAGCGCAACTTTGACAGTCCCCGTACACCGTGAAAACCTGCGGGCCAACATGTTGCATCGGACAGACAGCGCTCTGCGCTCCCTTTCGATATCCACACTATCCTTAAGGTCCTCGGTGACCCAGTGACCCAAATACTTAAACCTCACGACTTTACTTAGAACTGTACCACTTAGAGTGAAATTCGGAACGAATGAGTATCGCCTGTTGTCCGGCCTGAAAATCATTACTTCACTCTTTTTCGCGTTGTATTTGAGCCTATGAGCCACCGCGTAGGACTCACATATGTTGAGGAGCTTTTGTAAGTCACCAATCGACGGGCTCAGCAGCACCATATCATCTGCGTAGCTGATATTATTCACGCACACTCCATCTATATGACATCCTGTCCCGGTGCTGCTGAGCTCATCGATCAGTCGGTTGACGTACAGGCGTAGGAGAGGTCAGCCCCCCCTGCCTCACCCCGCATTCCAGCCCATACTCCCCCGATAGAGAGCCTGCCCATCTTACAAAATTCTTTTGATTCTTATACCAATGCATGAATAATAGCACAATCTCCCCAGGTAGACAAGTTTCATCCCTCAATTTACCCCATAGAATATCATACGATACAAGATCGAACGCTTTCGATATATCTAGGTAGCATGCATAGACTGGGGTCTTTCTACTCGTGTAATACCGTACAGTCAGCTTGAGGCACAGGATAGCACTCTCGGTGGAAAGCCCGGGTCTGAAACCGAACTGCGCGTCGTTTAGCGAGACGTGTTTATCCAGGTGCTGTCCAAGCAGACTGTCCAGCACTTTGGCGACCACTGTGGCTAGAGAGATTGGTCTATAGTTGTTTTTTAGTCTACTACAGACTGGTATTGTTGGGTACGCGGACGACAGTACTGTTTCAGAGAGATACTTGTCCAGCGCAAAAACCAACGGGGCCGCAGTTCGTTCCTTGAGAAAGGCCTTGGTAGAGCGGACAGAGTTGACGTTAAGCCTTGTCTCCCAGTGGGGTGATGATAATCTGGTCACTTTTAACGCCACCAAAACACAGGCGTGTCTTTTTACCACAAAAAGGAGTCGTTTCGACCTGACTCCTACTTTTCGGGGTACATCGGTTCCTGTAACTGATCGGCTCGAGCTCCTAGGCACGGAGTTGACATCTAACCTCAACTTCGGCGCCACCATCGAGTACAAAGCCCAAACTGCGGCCAAGAAACTGGGCATCCTAAATAAGGTGAAGCGATACTTTACGCCTGGACAGCTTTTGACCCTTTATAAAGCGCAGGTCCGATCCTGCATGGAGTATTGTAGCCACCTTTGGGATGGCTCGGCTAAATACCAACTTGCGGCGCTTGACTCGGTGGAACGCAGAGCTAAGAGGCTCATTGGCGACGTAAATCTGGTGGATGCCAAGCTTCACAGTTTGGCCCATCGTCGCAACGTTGCCTGCTTGTCGGTCTTCTATAGATTGTACTTCGGAGAGTGTGCCCAAGAACTCCACGACCTCATTCCACCGGCCCCCTTCTATTATCGGTCATCTAGGCGCACTTCGAGTTACCATCCCTTCCTGGTGGCTATCCCACCAGCTCGCACTAAGCGTTTCCAAACTTCTTTTATAATGCGCACAGCAAAGGAATGGAACTCTCTGCCTGCGTCTGTGTTTCCGAACGCATACAACCCTAATCTCTTCAAAGTGAGAGTGAACAGGCTTCTTCTGGGTAAGCTCGCTCCATCGTCGACTTTGTTTCTGTCACCTCTGACATAGACTAAGGTCAAGAGCAAACCCATCACAAATAAAAAAAAAAAAAAAAAACATCTGACGTATCACCAGTTTTATTTTTGATAATTGGTACAACTATAGTACGCATTAGATTATCGGGCAAATGGGAGTGGCCCAGACACAGGGTAAAAAACATAGCAAGCACTCTGGGTAGATGAACACCTGCGTGCTGCAGGTGCTCGATGCTAAGGCTGTCGTGACCCGGGGATTTACCCCTCACCATGCCCTTGATCACTGCACGCACTTCCTTCGTAGTGAAATTAACACTACGCTCACCACCATCCTCAGCAACGGGCACCTGCCGCGCGGGCCCCAGAGGCGAGTCCACCCTGAAAAGGTGGGAGAACATAGTGGCGATCTCACCAGGCTCGTGCACTCCCGCCACGCTGACGGGGAGACCCGGCTTGTGATTCATTTTATTGGTATTTTTCCAGAACTGACCGAATTTCTTTTTTGAGTGAAGTTCAGCAATAATATCCAGTTTTATTTGTTGTTGATTATTCTGACACCATTTTAATTTTGATTTAAAAGCGCGCCTAGTTTCACGCATATCATTATAAAGACGGCCAGCCCTGAGCCTACCCCCATACAATCAAGCCTGAAAACACAGCCGAGCCCTCTCATGAGCGCCGCGGACGTGCCTATTCCACCCGGTAATGTATTTACCTCTACGCTTTTCGATAACATTATAACTACATATAGCGGCCTCCGACAGTGTACAAATAATCTCGTTATACATGTTATCTAATAGAATTTTATGATCTTTGTTACAACACATATTATCTGAACAGCTTCTTAATTCTGAAGGAAAATCAATTTCACGAAGTCTTGAGTGACATGCATTTTTAAACTTCGATATTTGAGTCGAGTCACGTTCACCCCAGACTATTCTATTTATAGAAATAGTAGATATTGCAATCTTAGGCTTAAGTAAATTAAAATTACATTGTATAGATACAGGGTAATGATCAGACCAATACGTATTATATAACACAGCGGCCGCGGACACGCAGTGCCGCGCGGCACTTGTCACAAGACAGTGGTCGAGCCAGCGCTGACAGCCGTGCGCGTCACTGACAAACGTATGACTGCCCGGCGGCATGAGTTCTAAGTCTACACACGACCATGATTGTTCCGCACAAAAAGTTAACAATTCAGTTGCAAATGACTCACCGGGGTGCGCATTGTAGTCCCCTAACATAAACACTGACTCCACATTGTGACTGTCAACTATAGCTGTCATTTCACTGAGACACTCTGTGAATTCCACTAAGTTTTCATTGGATTCGACAGGCATATACACAGAAAATATCAAGATGGAACGATCACTCAACTCGATTATCGCGGCGAGACGCACACTATTGCACTTCACTACGGTTACCGTCGGAAATGCAACCTTTCTCCACAGTAGGGCAACTCCGCCGTAGGGCCTACCGCGTAAGACCCCAGCCGCGGTATCCACTGCAGAGGTCCCCGTGCAGGCGAAGTCGACATCTATCTCGGCCAGGAACCCAAGGTCGTGCGGCATAAGCCACGTCTCCTGCAGCGCCACAATATCACCCGAGCGACAAAGCCGCCGCACACATTCCACTGATCTCTTCACATTCTTACAGTTAAAGCTTATCAAGTTGATATTATTCATAAATTAGATCTGCCAATATTCTCGCTAGTCACACGGACGTTTACCTTATCACGTCTGATAATTTTTATAAATCTACGATAGGCTACCCCCTTTGGCCAGAAGTCATCACTCAGAAAATTTGTTAACAAATGTTTGGGTACGAATATTTTGTATGACTCGTAATCCTTAGCTAGCTTCATGTCCATTTTTTCAATTTTAACATCAGTGTTAGTCTTCTTCGTTATGTAGGTACGGATGTCAAACACGGACACATTTTTCGCCACATTATAAATGTACACGGGAACCTTAGTTTCCGCAGCCATAAAATTACTTCCAGGCTCAGGTTCCACTTTTCCTCGCTTCCCAACGAAACGATCTCTCGATCTTTTGTTTTGGACACGAACCCACTTTTCATTCGGGGTCTGTGTCTTCCATTCCCCTTCTCGAACAATCTCTGCCAACGTTTTAGAAGCAATAGGATTAGATAGCAGCGACAACGGGGCCGGGGACAGAGGACCGCGGCCGCCAGTCGCCGCGGGGGACGGCGCCGGCGTCGAGGCCCCGCCGGCCGCTCCGTGCACTAGCGATGGCGGGGGAACGGGCACGGGCTGTGTGTGAGAAGCCGCGAGCGACTCAATCAGCTGACCCGCGACGTGAGTCATCGTAACCGCTTCACATAGTTCGACGGTCGGGTCGCATTGCTTACTTTGCGGCGAAGCTTCACTACTACCCTCCGATATTTTATTATTCTTACTAACGGATTTTAATGTAGATTTTAACGTACGATGTTGTTGGTAATATTCACTACTACCATCATTGCATTCTAGCGGCAATCCCATGGGACCACTATCGCACTCATAGCTTGCGAGTCTTGCGACATATGCACCTCTTTTGGTGTTTACATTGTGCCATACTGATGAAAGATACTGCACCTCACTTTTCCACTGATCCACCTGCTTAACTGTAGCATAGTCTTCTTTCATCATGTCGAGATCTTGCCGTAGCTTAACAATGTCTTTCAAAAGCCTCGTCACGTCGACATGATCGAACAGTACCGGGGGTAACTTCTCAAGGTCGCGGGCCACGAAGACTGGGATATCCTCGGGGTCGGTATCGCAAATAAGACAGATTATATCGTCTATATCTCGACCAGTCTTCCCCGCCTTCCTCCTCGTTATCTTCCGTTTTGTTGTCGGCAAGGATTCAAACAACAACTTCTTGGCCGTTACAATTTCACTTTCAGAGAAAGCACTCGCACAGATTCTGCTTATACTTTCATCGTCCATCACAGATATTTTATTATGGACGAAGGCCAGAACTTCGTTAATCACGACATTGCAATTTTCACATTTAACCACGGAGGACATTTTTAATTTCCCCGAATACCACACCGTCACGCACAATATTCAACCGTCCGCATGCGCGCGCGCGGCGTGACTCAAAAAAACCATTGCCAAGCATGAGGTTCTGGGTTCGATTCCCAGGTCTGGCAAAGTGTTATTGGGTTTTTCCATCAGGAATTTCTCAGTAGCTGCCCGGAGCCTAGATTTGTGCCCGGTTGATGGCAATAGGCTCGCCCCCTATTACATAGGACTTAAACATAGCTGGCGAAATGTGGGTGTACTATAGGTACACTACTGCCTAACCCTTCGGGGAATACAGGCGTGATGTTATGTTTTTAAACCTTAAAATGTTGATGGTTAAGTTCAAAATCGAATGAGGAAATTTGACAGTTTGTGGTAGCTTAATGTGCTGGCAACTGTACTATAGCGGGTGCGTACATCGAACTACCGTAAGGACTGTTCCAGGGGACAACTCCGCGGGAAGGTACTAAAGGGTCACCGAGGCCCCTGGCAACACAGGCAACGGAAGGAATACGGGTGGGTTTTAGTCAGTAAGAGTCTGACACACCCTCCCGCTCCGCCCAGAGCGGGAGAAGTTATTTGAAGATTTCCCACCCAAAAAAAAAAAAGGGGACAACTCTCTTAGTCCGTCAACGAAGATACGAGCTCGTCCGAAAGTAGTTGATCCGTCAAAACAAGTGACAAAAACAATTTTACGAAAGACGAAAGGCACAAACACATTGCAAGTAGGGACAACTATCAACTCGTGTTGTCATTCATTCTTATTTCGGGCTCCGATGTAATCTTATGTCCGTAGGTGATACGGAGCAGGAAACACCCGTAATTTCGGCCGAAACTGCAGATTTAGTGTTTAGGGAGTAGGGCCCTGCTTACAGCGCTCGGTTGCATCCAAAGGTTGTCTTTAAAAGATCGCTTTTAGCGATAAGACCGCCCATTGTGTCACCCTTTGTAAAATTTCTACATTTATAGCTGTAATTTTTATGGTGTACATAATAAAGAGTATTCTATCTATATATCTATCTATAGGTAGTTTGATTGGTCGACGCAAAAAGGGGCGGTAAGCAGATGTGGTCATCGTGAGCACGGGATTTTGTTTTACGTGAAAGTACATGTATTGTCATTTTAAAGCATCTTTAAACTAACTCGTAGGATGATTTAAATTATCTGTTATTGTTAGCCTGTAACATCCCACTGCTGGGCAAAGCCCTCTCCCCATGAATTCCAGTGTTTGCAATTCAGAGCTAATGTAAACCTGGTCGTTTGTTTTGTCCAGCTCGTTCCACCATCTTTTACGGCATCTGCCGCGATGCTTTCTAGCTGTCTCAGGGTTCCACGTAGTGACTAATTTGGCCCACAGCAGGCTTAACATAACGCTTTCTATTTCTACGAAGAATAGACACAGCTCTTTCTATACAAAGTGACATTTCGTTTCTCCATTTTTGACATCGCACCGTAGAAATTCTTCTGCAATCTGTCATTTTGTCTTTCGTTTCTAAAGATCTTTGTCTAGGTCCTTTTTACCCAACTGCCTCAGGAGGGTAATGTTTTTCGAGAGTATGTATGTATGTATGTCTGTCTGTCTATTTCTTTTTCTTTGGCACGCTCTGTAGCCTAAACGGCTTGATGGATTTTAACGTATGAGATGTCGTTAGATTCGTCTTAATTGTGGGAGTGACATAGGCTATATAATATTTATAAATTGCATCTGCAAATACAAAAGAAAGGAGGAGAAGTTTTTTTTTTAATTAATTGCAACAGTATTGGTATCAAATAAAAGCTAGTAATGAGTAATTTTCAAATATATATATATTAATAAAACTAAAAAGCTTGAAATAAAATAAATTATTTAAAAAACAAAAAACCCGACTGCAAAAACACATAACTGAAAAGGGAAAAACAAGCATTATAATCTATATAATTTTGGTCTTGCAGGCGGGGACAGTCGAATAACCTGAAATATGGGGTAACTTTTGATTTTGATTGTTAACTTTTGATTGTTCTACCCGACGGCCACAAGGTACTTATATACGGTTATCCAAAAAATCATGATTTTACTGGAGAACGTTTTGAACGCAAAACTGTGATAATTGATAGAAGAACCTATCTATCTTCTCTTATTTTACATCATTTAGTTAATAGGGCATTACCAAGGAAATGGTTAAAGCCAATATTACAATAATATGTATGTTTTGTTCCAAAATACGGTACTTCGACACTTTAAGAAAAATTGTTGTTGCTGACGACGGGTACTGCTGTTGCCCAGGGTGGGGTCGTCTTGGCGGTGTCTCTAGACATCGCCAATGCCTTTAATACCCTGCCCTGGATTTGCATCAGGGAGGCACTTCGGTACCACCGGATGCCGCCCTACCTCTATCGTGTGGTCGAGGCCTATCTGACGGACAGGGCCGTCATCTACCCCGGTCACCAGGGAGTGTGGAACCGGCAAGAGATGTCGTGCGGTGTCCCACAGGGGTCGGTCCTGGGGCCGCATCCGTGGGACATCGGATACGACTGGGTGCTGCGCGCCGACCTCCCTAGCGGTGTCAACGTAGTGTGCTACGCTGACGACACGTTGGTCCTGGCGCAGGGGAGGTCGCACCAGGCGGCGGCCGAATTAGCGGCACGCGGGGTTGTGAAAATCGTAGAAAGGATCCGGCAATTGGGACTCGAGGTGGCCCTGCACAAGTCTGAGGCCATGTGTTTTCATGGTCCTCGGAACGCGCCACCGTTGGGGTCCCAAATAACGGTAGGAGGGGTTTCTATTGGCGTCGAGTTGACGATGAAGTACCTTGGACTCGTCCTTGACAGCCGGTGGAACTTCGTGGAGCATTTCCGATGTTTGGCTCCCAAACTGGAGCGGGCAGGCGCTGCATTGAAGCGGCTCCTGCCCAATCTAGGGGGTCCAAACGCCTCCTGCCGGAGGCTCTATGCGGGGGTCGTGCGGTACATGGCCCTCTACGGGGCTCCTGTATGGGCGCGCTCTCTGGCGCTGCGGCCGGCCCGCCGGTTGAGCGCGGCCCAAAGGTTCATGGCCATCCGGATTGTCCGGGGATACCGCACGGTTTCCTGTGAGGCAGCGAGCCTCCTTGCCGGATTGCCGCCATGGAGGCAAAAGTCCTCGCGCACGTATGGGAGTGGCGGGAGGAGGCGAAACGCCGGGGCGTAAGTCCGCTGCCGCAAGAAATCGCAGCACAGCGGCCGGAGCTCCGGCGGGATCTCATGGCGTCATGGACAGTACGGTTGTCGCAACCCAGTGCTGGGCACGCCACAATTCTGTGTCGGATAAGGCGGGAGGAAACGCCCGGGTGTCACCACTGTGTGGATCGCCCGGAGGACACGGTGGAGCATACGGTGGAGGTCTACCCAGCTTGGGCAGAGCACCGCCGTGTCCTCGTGGAGGCGATCGGTGGTAGAGACCTCTCGCGTCCGGCCCTGGTTCAGGCCATGGTACGGAGCGAGAGGGCATGGGCAGCCGTCACCTCCTTCTGCGAAGCAGTAATGCTCGCGAAGGAGGAGGCGGGACGGTTGAGGGAAAGGCATGTTTCACGCCCGCTCGCCCCTAGCCGCCGCAGGAGACGCCCCGGGCATCGGGAATCCCGGGCGGATTTCCGGCCACCGTAGGCGCGGGCTTGCGTATGGTGAGCAATGGGTAGCTCACCGTCCGGTAAGGACCAGGCCCAGTCGACGGCGCGTTGTATTCCACGCACGCCTCAAAGAGATGTCGTCAGCACACAGGTAGGGGTCCACTAGGGTCGATGCCTGCCGGGGTCGCGGAAAGGTACTTATGGGTCACCGAGGCCCCCGCAACACAGGCAACAGGAAGGAATACGGGTGGGTTTTAGTCAGTAAGAGTCTGACACACCCTCCCGCTCCGCCCAGAGCGGGAGAAGTTATTTGATGATTTCCCACCCAAAAAAAAAATAGGGTGGTCTTGCGAATATGGTCTGTTAATTTGACGCTTGGAATACTGCGCTCCATCGCACGTAAAATGTATGTGTCGAAAGAGATAATATGAAGAAGTTTCCATTACTAACAATTTAATTAATTTCACAAAGGTATTAGCAACAATTTGCGAGATTAAATATAGTACGAATAGTTTATGTTATGCTACCACAAATGCTAATAATTTCTCATAGGTATTGTAATTGTCCTAGGACAAAGAAAAATACAAACTGCCAGCTCATTATAAATTCTAACAATATATATCTAATACCTAGAACATTGATAGATGGCGCCACGTGAACATTACATACATTTCTTAAAGAATACCGGACGTTTTCCATAATAACACCATTAATAGATGTGCGTACCCTGCCAAGACAAAAGGACAATGATAAGTTAGGGTACTTCCACACTACATTGACTGGAGACCTAATATATTTGCAGCTTGAAAGACCATTCAAATAGATAGTCTTTTCTTTCCTGAAAAGAAAAAATATTTTGTTTAAGACACACACATGAAATATAACAATAAAAAGAACATTAAAACTAACAAAAACATTAAAACTAAAAAGAGCATTAAAACTAACAAAATAGTGAAAACAAACAAGAAATTACTGTGAATTGGAAAGGCATTAATACAGTACGGTTAAAAACTGCAGAAGAAAAACTTATTATAAATGATGATAGTTAGGTAAATGCTTGCACAAAAATTGCTTGTATTCAGAATCCAGACCATATAGGATTTCGGGAGGTTCCTGTGTCGGATAAGACGGGAGGAAACGCCCGCGTGTCACCACTGTGTGGATCACCCAGAGGTCACGGTGGAGCATACGGTACAGGTCTGCCCGGCTTGGGCAGAGCACCACCGGGTCCTCGTGGAGGCGATCGGCGGCAGAGATCTCTCGCGTCCGGCCCTGGTCCGGGCAATGGTACGGAGTGAAAGGGCATGGGCAGCAGTCACCTACTTCTAAGAAGCAGTAATGCTCGAGAAGGAGGAGGCGGGACGGTTGACAGAAAAGCGAATTTCGCGTCCTCTCGCCCCTAACCGCCGCAGGAGACGCCCTGGGCATCGGGAATCCAGGGCGGATTTCCGGCCACCGTAGGCGCGGGCTTGCGGACGGTGAGCAATGGGTAGCTCGCCGTCTGGTAACACATGCAACGGAAGGAATACGGGTGGGTTTTAGTCAATAATAGTCTGACACACCCTCCCGCTCCGCTCAGAGCGGGAGAAGTTATTTGATAATTTCCCACACAAAAAAAAAAGACCATAGGTATAGGATAGGTGTATCAACACCCTTAGAAATTTAATATTCACCACAATAGGTTATCATTTAAAAACGTCGTAAGTCGCAATGCTAGCATTCTTAAGATAAATGTTGTATGCGTAGCGGTTTTTTTAAATACACATGAGTTAAATGTAGTTTTTATCGAGCGTGGATATCTTATTGAATTCGACGATGGTGTATTATAAATAATTTAAAATGAAGTGTTGTTCAATTTTTTCTATGTGGCACAGTGAGTGATATGCGATTGTAAAAGGATACTCTACTACTCAAACTGAAACTCAAAGCTTTTATTTTAATTGAACCATTTATAGGCACTATTGAACAATCAAAAAGTAGGTCAGTTAGTCAGAAAGTTGAACTAGTTGCCCATTCCAAAACGCAAATCTCTAGAGAAGAACCGGCAAGAAACTTGAAGGACGCTCTTAAGATTCTGGGTACATTATTCATGTTGGTTCTCTAAGTGAGATAAAAGAAAAAAAAAACATTTTAAAACAATTCAAATGTAGATTAATGACAAGCCCTGGCATTTAAGAGATGACTAGTCTCAACTGTCGGCGCCCGTTCACAAACGTGACGCATGGATTAGCACCATCCAGCTCAATCATTTTGAAGGGAACCGAATGATCACATACAAGAGACAACCAGGCAATAAATGGATTCAGGAAGCTCACTAAATAGATTCAGACGGTTCTTTACGATTACAAATAATAATAAAAGAGCACAAAGTAATAACTTAATCTAAACTTAGTTGAGTCGACAACGTGAAAATAGGAGCGGGATTTTCCGGGAATTAGCCATAATTTTGATATTCTATCCTTCTTTCTTTCTTCTTCTTTTATTCTTCGTTAAAACAGACACAAAAAGTATTTCTCGTGCTCGATACATATCAACACAAAAATCACAGAAACGTCACATCATATAATTTTTTTACGCGACAACACTTTATTCTACAGTAAAATATTTTTTCCAGTCAGCACAACCCTTAAGCCGAAGATAAGACAAAACAAAACAAAAAAAAACGCACACCGGCAGAGGCAGAATGCAGCAGTTTGTATTGAAGTGTCAAAGTGACAAGTGTCTGTCGCACGCGCAGATGCGCGGCCAATCGCCACGCGTTCGGAATTTAAAAATTGGTCGTTCCGCGCGCTTTTCGAATTTCGTATTTTAACGTGTTTTGTTTTTGTAAGTGCATAAACATGGTTTTGAGATGTTTGTTAAAGAATTCGATAGTTGATTATGTGTTATAGCAGTTATATGATAAAATGTATTGCAATGATTACCATTAATGTTAATTTTTACTTGTTTTGTGAGGAGAACAATATGTTGAATGGACATTACGTTTTTCTTATTAAAGTTCACACTCATATGAATCAACTTTATGTGAATAACTTTGAGATAGTATAAAATTAATACAAGTATTAACTTTTTACGAATGATTGAATTATCAATGGCCTTTATCAGTCAAGCGCTCGAGCATACTTTGAATAGAGTGTGGGTAGTAAAGTACCTGATTTACAAGGCAAAGTAGTTATTAATAACTAGTTATTCAACAGCTAGCTGTTGCCCGCAACTTCGTCTGCAATCCACGATAAAAAGTAGCGTAATTCCTTCTCTAGGTCATGGTCTACCCATGTGCCACATTTCATACAAATCCGTTCAGTCGTTTTAGCGTGAAAGCCTAACAAACTCGCTTTCACATTTATATATTTTTATTGATCATTTCTTCTCTCTTAGTTTGAAAATAATATCATCAATTGGTCGGTCAAGTCTCCTTGGCAATGCTGACGGCTTAACTTCGTTCGGGGACAGTTTTAATTACTTCCGAATAACCGTTGAATTTGACCTTTGAAAGTGTTTGGGTTATCTAACACACTTATTTTCGGCAATATTCAAGTACTGTATTCATAGCTTAAAATTAAAACAACCAATGGTTTTAGCAGTCATCATCACCGGCATCCTCCTTCCCTTTTGCCAATTTATTTGGGATCGGCGCAGGCGCAGCGTGTCTGTTTCTTACATAGTCACCCAACATCTTAGTAACTGCTCGGAGTTTGGAAGTTGACGGTTTGGTAACCCTTCCCTCGGAAAGCACGTTAAGCCAATGCGACTGATCTCTCTCTGGTCATATTGGATTGCCGTCCCATCGCATTATGAGAGTGAGGGAAGAGAGACTGAACCCTGTGTCTACGTATATACGCAGACACAGGTCCACTCTCTCTTCCCTAAATAATATCTCCCGCGCCGAATCCTAGTCTTCGCTGAGGTTGGCCGCCATGACCAAAATTTATCCTAGAGGACTGTTAGCCCTTTGTAGTCGTATTATCTTTCACACAAACTAAACGCCTGCTGAAACATTATTATTTAAAATTAAAAACCCAACGAAACAGTGACATACATAATAAAATAAATATAAGGAAATGTATACTAACATTACTGCTTGAGCGACAAAGTAATGAGTTTGAAAAATATGTTTTCTAGTAAATGCAGAATAAATATAGGTTAGATTTAATTGTGGTACTCTTAGACTATGGTCGTACAGTCGGCAGCAAAAGTTTGTGAAACCAGGTTAATATAATAATATACCTAATAGAAAAGATAAAGTCAAATCTTTTATTCATTTCAATAACACCATTAAAAGGCACTCTTGAATATAATTTAAAGAAAAATAATACAAAATTGTAGTGTCCTAGGGTGAGTGTGAATGTGAAAGTTTGTGTGTTTGGATGTTTGTTACTCAATCACGCAAAAACGGCTGAACGGATTTAGGTGAAATTTGAGTTTATGACATGGATAGGCCCGGTAGTTCGTTCCCATGGGATAATTCTGCCGCGCTGACGAAGAATACAATAACTCGATTTTGGACGATTTAAAGTTATAATTATATATATTCGGAATTCGCTAAATTCCAAATAATTATATAACTCAAAATCGTCCAAAATCGAGTTATTGTATTCTTCGTTAGCGCGGCAGATTTACCAACCTCCACGCGGGCGAAGTCGTGGGCAAAATCTAATTGAATATAATTTCCTCTTCTAAAATGTAGTTTCGTATGGGGAAGAATGAGCAAGAAACTCTATAGTTATTCTTTCAAAAACTCGAAGTAAGTACAGTCACCAGCATATCGTGTTACTACAAACTGTCAATTTTTCTCTTTCTATTTTGAACTTAACCATCAACATTTTAAGTTTAAAATAAATTCGAGAAATTTGACAGTTCGTGGTATCTTGAACTGTTGAACAAGCTCAATTTTTAAAACATTTGAGACTTTTAGTAGCCTCCACGAGTAGGTAATAATGAATGGTCACCTGGCACATCCAGGACAGTTATAACACACTACTATCCTGATTTTTGGTGATATAAGCTATCCTCTTTTATTTAAAAAAAAAAAAAAAGAGAAAGAAAGAAAGTACGTCTAACTGCAGTAAACATAACGCAAAGAAAGAACACAAACACGATAACACAAGTTGTGACGAGCTGCTGTCCGCGGCTTCGCCCGCGTGGTTTTTTCTATAATAAAAATAGCGTTAGTTATTCATTATAACCTCAGCTATCTGCCAGTGAAAGTCCCGTCAAAATCGGTCCAGCTGTTTCGGAGATTAGCTATATTAGGAAAAACAGACAAAAAAAAGTTTTTTTGTTATGTACCGTATATACTTTCATATGCATTTAGTAAAAAGCTGTTATTTTGATATTACAAACAAACACTTCAATTTTATTTATTTGTATGTATTGAAAAGTATCATATTTATATAAATATTACGTTAATATTTGTATAAGACTTCTAAACGATGACTTCTCCTATGTACTTACAGCAAGCTTAGCACGAGAACCGTACACAAGCATTTTGTCGAGGGAAGAGTAGACAAAAATGACGTTTCCGTGTAGACAGTTGACAGTTTTTTACCGAGAAATGTAGACAAGCGATTTCTATTGTTCAGTAGATTAGAAATAGAAAGCGTCATGCTATGCCTGCTGCAGGCTTAGCACGAGCACCGTTTTTTCGACGGAAGAATAGACAATAATGACGTTCCGTGAAGACAGTACGACGGCAGCAAAGCAGAAAAACTCGACTGCACTTTTTACGAAATCCACTCTTTTACATAATTCGACTCAGAATTTTATTGTTTGTGTCAAAGAATTTTTTTTCTGTTTGAGTCTCAATTTTTACTGATATTAAGTCACGTACCTATATAAAGACAACTACAACAACTTTTCTCAAAGTGTCGCAGTACCGTTCTTTGGAACAAAATAATATTATAGTAAAATAGGCCTTAACCATTTCCTTGGTAATGCCATATTAACTAAATGATATAAAATAGGAGAAGATAGCTTTGTTCTTCTATTAATTATGACAGTTTTCCGTTCAAAAGGCTCTCCTGTAAAATCATGATTTCGTAGATAACCGTAGGTATATACTTTGTGGCCGTCGAGTAGAAATATGCAAATTTTCTTTTCTACCGTAGAAAACTGTCAGTATGATATTGACAGTTTGGTATAGAAAACTCTTCTGAAATAGTCTTTATAAAAAAGGACTTAGACAAAGACCGTTAGAAACGAAAGACATAATGATAGATTGAAGTAGGATTTCTACGGTTCGATGTCAAATGAGAAACGAAATTTCACTCTGTATAGAAAGAGCTGTGTCTATTCTTCCTAGAAATAGAAAGCGTCATGCTAAGCCTGCAGGAGTAAGTAATAAAGTCGCTAGAAGATATCTTCATCATTCATACAACTAGGTAGGTATCAATTCAAACAATTGGAATGACACACAGACAGCCTAGTTTCCACAATAACTATTGCGGGGAAATAAGAATAACGATCATCGTCTAATTAAGTCCCATGTTGTACTCTAACACCATATCTGTCAGCCCATTTGCAGCAGGTGTTAATTCAGAACTCTGTTATTCTCTTCCTAACCACGTAATTTTAACCTCTTTTTATTAACCGAAGTATATGTTACTGTCAACATGTAATTGGTTTATTAAACCTTGATCAAGTCAGGACAAATTATAATAAAAAATTGATCGGTCGATAATAGTCAGGTATGTGCGCAAACGCATGATTACTTACAATTGCGGCTGGCAATTGTCTTGTGCGTTGTATGATAATAACATAATTGTCTTTGCTTATCTGTTAGTGAAGGATAACTGACAGGTGCCTGTTATTTTATTTGAAACACTCATATCCTTGTTAAAAGCTTGACAGTCATATTGCTTGTTAAAATCTTGATATAGGTACACAAAAAAAAAAAAATTAAATTATCACAAATTACCAGATGTGATTGGTTGAAAGAAAAAATAACTAATCAAATTAATGACATAATTTGCCGGTCTCTTGCCAGCATCAATGTGCCTGCTCTTCTTGAGCCGACTGGCATTGTCAGAGATGATGGCAAAAGACCTGATGGTGTGTCTTTGGTCCCGTGGAGTTTGGGACGGATGCTTGTGTGGGACGCTACCTGTGTAGACACACTGGCACCGTCCCACCTCCAACGGACTACTTCTAAAGCGGGTGCAGCGGCAGAAAATGCCGAAAATCTGAAAGTTATTAAATATGGAGGCCTTGGCAGAGAGTACAACTATGTACCCTTTGGCGTCGAGACCCTCGGTCCGTGGGGTCCCAGTGCGCATAAGTTATTTGCGGAAATCGCGAAACGTCTAGTTGATATAACTGGTGACCGAAAAGCTGGCGGCTTTCTCGCGCAACGCATCAGCATTGCAATTCAGCGAGGAAATGCCGCCAGCATCCTCGGTACAATGCCCCGAGGGCCTTTTTTAAGCTTAACTTAGTTTTAATTTAATTTAGTTAATGTTAATAATCATCTTGTAATTTGGTTATGTAAATAAATATAAACGCATCAAATTAATATATTAAAAAAAATAAAAAATAAATCGTTTATTTTCAGGCGTCGAAGGCCCATAGCATGTTAGTATAACCAAACAAAACACTTAAAAACTATGTTAGTAGTAACACTTAGGCACACCTGAGTACAAAAAAAAACACAGATTCAGCTACACAGAGGAAGATTTATTAAGACCCATGTCTGATATGTAGCTTGATGATAAACCTATCCATTGTAGGCCCCTCTAACCTGTCAGCAAAAACCTTTAGAATGATATTGCTGCTTCCCCTCAATAACATTCTGAAGGTTTTTGCTGACAGGTTAGAGGGGCCTACAATGGATAGGTAATCGTGCGACATAAGATTTTACAGTGAATTTAAATTCGATTTCTTGATTTATATGTTCTCGTGTGATTCTGTTTAGTCAACAGGTTGGCGAAGAACAGCTTTGGACAGGATTATATGGAGGGACACAGAGGAGGCTTATATAGGGTTAACAACCTGAAAATATAATATTATTATTATTCAATGTTAAGAACTAGTGTCAAGAACTTGTTTATGTACGAAGAAGGGTCAGAAAAAATAAAGGCTTCTTGATTTCGTTACGGAGTAAATAAAATATAGGTTTCGTGCTTAATAACTTTAATATAACTTAGATAATATACAATATTGATGCTACTAACTATTTACACTAGAAAGATAATAAATTAAATTACTATAGTTCGTTTTTTAATCCCAGAGACTAATTTGACATTTCAAATGATTGTTGTTCATTTTTTTCAATTTGGAGTTTGCCATTTGCATGTGACAATTTAGTCTCCGAGATTAACAAAACAGACTTTAACTAAATATACAAATCAATACAAAAAACAAAAGGACACTTAGGCGTCAAAGTATTCGTCCGCATAGCTGTCATCCGGAAACTGAAACTGAAGAGAAGACTGGCAGCATTGCTACGTTGAATAGCAATGCTAATTCTTTGGCCAAATTCTTTGACGACACGGTTGGCGTAATGGCTGAGCGATCGACTGCTGCGCAGCGTGTCGCGGGTTTGATCCCCGAACGGAACAAATATTTGTATGATCTGCAAGTAATTTTTCCGGGTCTGGGTGTTTGTGTTTGTGAGTTTCTATGTTTGTAAACGCACCCACGATACAGGAAGAAATTCCTAGTGTGGGGCAAAAAAAGAACGAGCCAGCCCTGCTTTGGTTTGGTTTCTGTATATAAGAGTAGGTACTATTTTTGGCTCGATTTTAAGATTTTATTCAGAGGAGGATCCTCCAATATTAACTCGTAAAAAACGTCTATTTAACTCACCTAATCAATTGGCATTTATAATGTCTTTATCAACTACAAACATCCCGATTGCCATATTAATGATGAATGTAAGGTCCACTAGATACTTAATCATTTATTTATGAAAACTGTTCGCCAAAGCAGCGATAAACAATGAAAAATGTATTTTCTCAGAAGCCAAAAGTGTTACAAATGTAAACTTAATTCGACGTTTAAAAGACACAGGCTTCAATCAATCAACCTGCCTAAAACTTCAATGAAATGATTGATAGAAAACTTATGCGTCCACCTTAATTAAAATTGAATATTCCATAAATAAATGCATTTATTTATGGCTTAATTATTCAATGTATGCTGCCAAAGTGATGTCAGATATTTTCGATCACAACGAGGAATGCAGATATTTATAACCCATTTCCGTTAATATATTGCATTGACAAAGTTTTGAAGCCAATGCAGCCTTCTATATTTTGGCGTAGCTTGTCTCGTCAGATAATTTTGTTGTTCCTTCGATGTTACATATTTTTGCTGCCACTTGTATACGACTTCCACAAATGATCCTATATTTGCCTTTACATAACAACATCATAACATCACCCTTCGGGGAAGAAGGGTTGGGCAGCGGTGTACCTGTAGTACACCCACATTTCGCCAGTTATGTATGTTTAAGTCCCATGTAATAGGGGCCGAGCCTATTGCCATCAACCGGGCACAAATCCAGACACCGGGCTGCTACTGAGAAATTCCAGATAGAAAAAGCCAATAACACTTTGCCCGACCCGAGAATCGAATTCTCATGCTCAGCAGTAGCGCTTGCAACTAGATGAACGAGGCAGTCGAGATATTATTTGATGAATCATAAAATCAGATATTATTGCCGAGCTATCCATGGTAACGTCATATTTTCGCTCGTGACTGTACTTAGCCAACAATAATTATGCAAACCCCGTCACATGGCAGCTCGTGGAAATATGTTAGTTAAAAGCAGGCAATTAAAGCTTATGAAACATGGCCATGTTATGTGGATGAAAGCAGATTATAATAATAAAAGTTTGTTTAATTTTTTGTAAATATTTCGGTAAAGATTTTGTTTAAGAGGACTACAGGACCTAAACGCAAATTTTCTAAGTTTTATAATGCGTAAAAGTATATGATTCACTGCAGTAAATAAAATCAGAAAAATATATGATATTCTTGAGGATATATGCTAGGTAGATAGTGTGTTGAAAACATAATATAACTAATTTGATACGATACAAAAAAATCACAAAGATACCTCGAAAAAATCTTTTAACGATTAAAAACCACACTAATATAAATACATGAAATTATTCTAATTTTAAGTCAGATTATTCTACAAGCAACATACATATTAGTATAATAGTGTTTTATTTTTTTTCTCCAATCAATTTTATGTAAATAATTATTTCAGATTTTGCAATAACTTACCAGCGTTGTGTCATCGTGCTTCTCTTTCTTTTCTAAGCCGTCCGATAGTGACCGCGCTTTAGCTGTTGTCAGCCTCTTAAGCACCTGTCTCACCGCCAAGAAGGAAGCGACTAGCTATCAAAGATTTCCTCGTTCAAGAAATGTACAAAAAACTGTAGGTCCTGTGTAAGTAAAAGAGATACATGTATTAATAGTTGATAGGGGGGCTTGTGGCTAAGTAATAACATCCGCACGGGTCGATCGATCAGGTTAAGCTACGCTTGCCGCGGTTGGTCCGTGGATGGGTGACCATCTTTACATACCAAGACCCCTCCTTGCCTCGGAAAGCACGTTAAGCCGTTGGTCCCGGCTGTCATTTGTAGATCTTTGACAGTCGTTACGGGTCGTCAGAAGCTCGAAAGTCTGACAACCAGTCTTACCAAGGGGTATCGTGTTACCCAGTAACTGGGTTGTGGAGGTCAGATAGGCAGTCGCTCCATTTGAAATACTGGTATTCAGCTGTATCCGGTAAGACTGGAAGCCGACCCCAACATAGTTGGGAAAAGGCTAGGCAGATGATGATGTCAACTCTTAATACATCATCATCTGTCCTTACCAAAAACGCATATTATAAGATTTAACGTTACTACGTTGAAGACAAGGAAGTTTGGCAATAATTCCTTCTGCACATGTGGCTTCCCTGGTACCTCATAACCGGCATAACTATGTAAATGTCTATTAACTGCTCCCAAATTACGATGTTCATTATTATTTTTTTTATAAAAATTTTCTTTTTGACATATTATTTTCACTGTTTGACATTATATACCTAAAATTTTGATTTCAGACTTGTAATGGCAAACTTCGATGGTTTAAATGGGTTTTTATTTTTGTTATTTTATTAATATTTTACACAGATTTGTGTGTACCTACTCTATTAAGCCTACTACCTACCTATTAACACTGTAATTTGAAAACATTGTAAAAGCCAATTATTTTTAAAAGAGTAACCGTGGAGTTTCTTGCCGGCTCTTCTCCATAGGAAACGACCCATTGGAACCGTGCACCTAGCTTCTGACGTTTCATAAGTGCCCATGTAGGTTTATGTGAAATAAAAATATTTTGATTGATTGATCTGCCTAGCCTTTTCCCAACTATGTTGGGGTCGGCGCAGCACTAACGAGTTTTAGACTGATATGATAAACTAACATAATCCTGACTGGTATAAGAAACATTTGGACTATTCTCATTGTTATTAGTTATCTTTGATTATGAAGTAACAAACTTTGACTTTTAAGACATTTTTTTTATTATTTTTATTATTTTTGGCTATAATATTAAATCTATATTGTTGATAAGTAATGTTTAAAATATAGAGGCCTTTGCAGAGAGTACTTTGTGCCCTTTGGCATTGAGACCCTCGGTCCGTGAGGTCCCAGTGCGCATAAGTTATTTGCGGAAATCGCGAAACGTCTGGTTGATGTGACTGGTGACCGAAAAGCTGGCGGCTTTCTCGCGCAACGCATCAGCAACTAACCGGATGCAATTTAGCGAGGAAATACCGCCAGCATCCTACGAGTATTATAGGTACAATGCCTCGAGGGCCTTTTTTAGGTTTAACTTAGTTTTAATTTAATTTAGTTAAAATGTTAATAATCATCTTGTAATTTGGTTACGTAAATAAAAAGTACATACTAGTATGCATCTATAATAATGTTAAATAATGCATATTTTGTGCGCCATTAAGACAAAACATGACAGATCAATTGAACTTTTTATGTAACATCTGGCATTTATGTGTATACTCATGTTTTTAGCTAAATAAATATCTTGTATCGCTGACTGTTCACACCGCTGGCGAGTACCTACTCGTTTGTCGCAGCGACAAGAGCTATCAAAGAGAGTACTCGCTCACCGACGCTTGCTTGGCGGGCAGAACACTCGCTGAGAGACTCATCAGGCTTGGTACATTCTTCTCTTTATCGCCTGCGGTGGGACATACGCCTTCAAAAACAGCAATAGGGATGATGCCTGGGTAAAAAAAAATCTATTTAGTCCGCCAGTCAGATAATTGAAAAAATATAGACACGTATTTTGTGCTTTGTCATATTAATAAAAAAATACATAGATAAAACGCATTACAGTGGGGGCTCGCTACGTCAGAATTCAGTATAAAATCTAGCAAGGCGTGACATCATGAAAAATGTTAACTCAATATATTGCCGTAATCTTCGATTACGTACAAAAAGAAAAAATACGTTTCCAAAATTGTTTAATAATCTTCCCGTCGGAAAAAAATTAAGTCATCATCTCTATTGTGGATAACAGGTTGAATTGGTCAAGGACAGCTAATGAGACACAATTGATTTTCTATTGTTTGACTCCGAATCGGTGTCGCGCGAGGCTTAACAGGTTAATAATTATGGCTCTTCGGAGCTATAGGGGCTTGCAGCTCAATAATAACGCACGGGTCGATCGTCAAGGTTAACCACCGCTTGCCAAGGACGGTTCGTGGATAAGTGACCAATCATTACGTCATGCCGAGACCGCTTCGTGCCTCACTGTTGGTCCCGGCTATCATTCGTACATCTTTGACGTTATTGGTCGTTAGTAGCCTGAAAGTCTGACCAAGGGATAACGTGTTGACCAGTAACTAGGGTTTTGCAGGTTAGATAGGCAGTCGCTCCATGTACAATACTGGTATTTTGCTGCATCAGGTTACACAGGTTTTACACCTCATTCCCCCCCGCGGGCCTGACGTGGCTCGCAATGGCGGGCCCGGCACCAGCCGGGGATCGCGGAAGTCGCACTCGATCCCATGATCCCCAGTGCAAGTGTGGGAGAGGAACACCGGGGTGGTTTTAAGTCAGTAAGAGTCTGACAGACCCCTCCGCTTGCCCCAGGGTGAGGGAGACATGAAGATTTTACACCCCGGAACAAAAAAAAAAGGTTAAGCTGTAAGCCGAACCCAAAAATAGTTGGGGAAAGGCTATTTTTTTGGGTGGGAAATCATCAAACATCTTCTCCCGCTCTGGGCGGAGCGGGAGGGTGTGTCAGACTCTTACTGACTAAAACCCACTCGTACTCCTTCCGTTGCCTGTGTTGCCAGGGGCCTCGGTAACCCTTTAGTACCTTCCCGCGACCCCGGCAGGCATCGGCCCTAGTGGACCCCTACACTTGTGCTAACGACGTCTCTTTGAGGCGCGTGGAATACAACGCGCCGTCAACCCGTGCCTGGTCCTTACTTGGCGGTGGTGCTCACCGTCCGCAAGCCCGTGCCTACGGTAGCCGGAAATCTGGCCGGTGGGAAAAGGCTGGGCAGATGATAAAGAGCAATCAAATCGACACCTAAATATTAATCACATCTCTACCGAACGTTAATCGGTTTAGCAAAAACATCAGTTTCATCATTGGTTTAAACTGGCAATTAGACTAGACTTCAGTGCCTACTTCTTCGGTAAATGACATAATAACTAAGCGGTTTTACATACAAATTGCAGTTATATCTTTTGCATAACGAGACAGTTATGTAAAGACTGTAATTGAGGAGTGACTTTTCAAAATGGCTTATTTCTGTATGGTCATTTTTTTCAGGACCAAGAAAAATACGAAAACTTTTCATATATGAATATTTTTAGTAACAAACTTCTATGTACATAATCTAGGTACGTTAATAGATCGTTTCACAGTGTATATATTTTTTTTAATACTCTAAATTATGAGTTATTATCATATGATTTAAGGAAATAAGCCATTTAGTCACAAACTCCAAGAAATAAGATGTTTTGTTTCAGGACTCCTAAGAAATAAGCCATTTTGTTTTGGCACTCCTAGAAATAAGCCATTTTGAAAAGGATGGGCTAGCAAAAAAAAATTGTTTTCTAAAAACTTTTATTAAAATCTGAAAATCACACACGGACTTCTCCTACATCCTCTTCATTGCAGACACAATCATATTCATGTTCCTCAGCTGGTTCCTCCGTCACATGTAACAAAATAGTTTTGTACCATTGAAGTTCAGGCAAGGCAGTCCATTCTTCCCCAAATTGTTTTTCAAGTAAATTTATTACATCTTTTTTCTTTTTTTCTGAAACTGGCTGCGGAATAGATTCTGCAACATCAATAGTTAGTGGAATACGTTTACCCCGTTTCAATAATGTCTGCCAAGGATCATTTCCATCAAATCTATAATATTGGGAAGCTTTTATTTCACAACCGATAGTCATCTGTCTTTTAACAGTTTTTTTTATCCAGACTCTTTTTATTTTTTGTAATCCCTCCACATTTTTAAAATTTTCCTTTAAATCCTTTATTTCAAGCAGTTGCCAATCATTTCCTAATAACCTTACATTGCCATGGTTTTTGAAGATATCATGGTAACCATCTTTGGTGGTGATCACTGGTATTTTTCTTAATTCCTTTTCCAGTCGTCCGAAAACGCGATCGGCGGGCAAAAAACTGTGACCCCGCACTGGAAAAAATATATGTATTTCCTTCACTTGAGCAGGTGATTTGGAGTAAAGCCATTGCATTAGTGAATGTATGATATGATTATTTTTATTTTGGCCTCCACAGCCATCACAAAATAAACGTATAGTATCAACATTATTGTCAATGTTCATGGAGGATAGATAATCATATACGTAGACATGAAAGTATTGAGAAGTTGACAGCAAGGTGACACATGACGTTTAATATTTTTTTAATTGGCCGTAGTCAAATAAAAAGTGTTGCCAATGTATAAAAATATATTTGCGGATCCACTTCCAGATATTAAAGCTATCTTTCAACCCTCCAAAATAACCTGTGATACCAGATTAGAAATAAGCCATTTTGATACGTATTAACAAAATTTCCATACAAAATGTTCTAGAAATGAGCTATTTTGAAAAAACTCCTATCACAATTTAGTAGGGCCGAGAATTAACGTGAATTAAGCTATTTTGTTGCGGAAAGCATTTTCTATGGCCATTTTTCTTCGAGATTAAAGTACTTTAGAACCGGACACTTCACGTCATATAATGTGAGTGTACATAAAGTCCCGATTGGCATTAAAAAAATAAGTAAAATTGGGAACCCGAAATAAGCCGTTTTGAAAAGTCACTCCTCAATTATACGCTGTTTTCTGCGTGTATGTCATAAAAATACCGTTGCCATAATAATGATTTACCGCCGCGAGAAGTAGAATAACTTATAAGATGATCTAGTAAGTCATTCCATAGGAAAACTTGTACTTTTATATCCTAATGTATAGGCTAATGTGATAACAGCCGCACGGGTCGTTCGATCAGGTTAAGCTACGCTTGCCGCGGTTGGTCCGTGGATGGGTGACCATCTTTACATACCAAGACCCCTCCGTGCCTCGGAAAGCACGTTAAGCCGTTGGTCCCGGCTGTCATTTGTAGAGCTTTGACAGTCGTTACGGGTCGTCAGAAGCTCGAAAGTCTGGCAACCAGTCTTACCATGAGATATCCTGTTACCCAGTAACTGAGTTGTGGAGGTCAGATAGGCAGTCGCTCCATGTAAAATACTATTATTCAGCTGTGTCCGGTAAGACTGGAAGCCGACCCCAACCATTCCCATAGTTGGGAAAAGGCTAGGCTGATGATGATATGATGATAGGCTAATGTTGTATCAGTCTACCGTATATAAGCAATGAATTAAACGACGTTTTGTGTTTGCCAAGAAGAGACCTGTTCACCCCTTGATCTTCAGACGCCCTGGTTAAAGGTAGATTGTTGATTGATTGTTGAAATACCTAAATAATAATAAAAATAGAGCTATATAAATTGGTATATAAATAGGTTTATAAATTGTCTTGTATTTAATTTTTATTCCCCTGGTGGGATTTATATGTGTCCGTAGATGTGTCCGTGGTATCGCAGCGGGCCCTATCAGAATACCAGCGCTGTGGTATTTATTTTTTAAGTAATGCAGCATTATGCTGAGATAGGAGCCTTTTTCGCGTCGCACAAGTCGTTTTTATTGATTTATTTTTGTTGTGTTTTGTTTATTCGAAGTTAAGTTTTAAATGCTCCTTTTTTTACTTTTTGTATTTCTTGTGCATGTATCAAATAAAATAATTTTATTAAAATTATTTTCCCTTTACTTGCGGAATTACTCCTTCAAAGAACGGCAGATTTTTTGACGTGCGTTCGACAATGGCAGATTTTTTTCATTTCCTTTCCAGCAATATTGAGCGGAAATAGGCTAATCAGCTAGTTTTTACTGAAACTTTTTACCAATAGCCTTTTGAAGACTAGGGTTATTAGGAGACAGTTTTGTCACATCCGAATCGTTTATTGATAGCTTCACATTCTTCTTCTTAGCGTATCGATGACAAATAAGAAAGTTGTAAAAATTCAAATATTATATTTAGCTCAAAAAAGCCACACAAACTCCATTCGCTGACGCAGTCATAAGATCCTCAAGTGCACAGGTGACATCCCACGCAAGATAGAAGGTGGGACATTGTCTGCGGAGACGCCGCATAAGATACTACACTCTACGTCCGAGTCGTCCGCATAAATACCCATTTATGGAGAATCTCTTTGCTACGGCCGAATTGGGTTCGATTCTAAAGTGGCAGACTTTGAAATCCCTAAATAGACTAGGTACTAATTAGGGATTTCCAAGTCGGCTGCCATCGCATTGAAGTATGTGAAAGTAGTAAGAACCGCCTATCAAGGTCGGTTTCTCAACTAATCGTCCCACAAAAACACAAAAAATTTCACAAATCCTTTATTACTCATCATCATCTGCCTAGCCTTTTCCCAAGTATGGGTCAGCTACCAGTCTAACCGGATGCAGATGAATACCAGTATTTTACATGGAGCGACAGCCTATCTGACTTTCTCAACCCAATTACAGGTCTCCCAAAGTGATAATGCGCATAGAAATCTTCGTCACTGTTCGGCAACGGTCGTATTCCCCGAGCGTCGGAAGACGATATGTGTATAGAGTGGTTAAGTGCATTTTCTTCATGCATAATTTAGTAGAATTATTATTTTTAATAATTAAGTTTCCGGGAATACGACAATTAGCGAAGATCTGCATACGCATTATTAATTTGGGAATACTGTACTGGGTTTTGTAGTGTTTGATTTAATTTTTGTTATGTATTTTTGGTGTACAATAAAGTATATACCTATAAATAAATAAAAAATACGATACCCCTTAGTCGGACTGGCTGTCAGACTTTCGGGATTCGGACGACCCATAACGACTGTCAAAGATCTGTGAATAACAGCCAGTACCAACGGCTGAACGTGCTGTCCGAGGCACGGAGTGGTCTCGGTATGTAAAGATGGTCACCTATCCATGGACCAACCGCGGCAAGCGTAGCTTAACCTGATCGACCGACATGTGCGGCTGTTTTTACTTAGCCACGAGCCCCTCATTATTATGAGGGGCTCGTGGCCTCAACTTCACAAATCATTCATTACTATTGTCGCCTTATTATAAGGTGGGTGGCAACTATAATTGTAACAAGCGATGCCTGTCCAACACACGAGCATTAACGGCACAGGTGTAAGCTCAGACCTTTATTTTAATACGTTAAAACTTATTAGTTGAAACGTTATCGTAGTTTACTGACTGATGGCGCTACCGTCAAAGCGACGACTTGAGAAATAATGCCGCCTAACTTAGTAGGGGTTGCAAAAAAATTGTGAAGTAATTTATGTATTTTTATTTATTTTATTATTTTTATACAGTAAAATAGATATGACATATAAGTATTGAGTGCAAAGGTACTGCTTATTTCCTTAAGAAATTTCTTCCAGCAGACCTGCGATAGGAGAAATGAAAAAGAAATGTAGACAATAGTATGAGAAGAAGAAGAGAAGAATGTGATTTTGTGACGTCTTAAACTAAAATATAAAATATAATAAAAAATATATATAATGCCAAAAAATAACTATTATGTATACTAAATAATAACATATTACTAAAATATAATAAACTTAAATAAATACATAAATTCTCACAGTTGAGAGGAAAGATAATGCTCTTTTACTAGATATTTGAATTGAGAAATAGATTTTAAATCTCGAATGCTAGGCAGAAGTGAGTTCCACAATCTTACAGACAGAGAAGGAATAAGAATAATAACTTGTTATCCAGTTTTGTGGGATGAACAAGAAAAGTACTTATAAATAGCCGTACCTTTTTATAAATCTGTTAATTTTTGTCTGCTAATGTTAAATACATCTTCGGAAAATAAAACAATGAACTACTTAGATTTTGTTCCAATTTATGTATTATTGTAAAATATTTTTAACTAGCTTCTGCTCGCGACTTCGTTCACGTGAAAATACACAATACCGTAAAACGGGGTGAATAGAAATGCAGGGTTGATTCAGGACGAAACTTTAAAATGGATTTTGACGTTGAAATAATACAGTTTGCTGCCAACAAGGAAAGTTAGTCGTTAATTATTATACAATAAACACATTAGAGCCCTTTTTGGAAACAAATTATATTATTTCAACGTTAAAATCCATTTTAAAGTTTCGTCCCGCTTCACCCCTGCATTTCTATTCACCCCGTTTTACTAATAAAATAACAAAATAATTTTATAAAACTCCCTCGGCCTACGACCCACCGCATCTCATTGCATCGCCCGCCCGCGCCGTTCTTTCTTTGCAAAAATAATCCGAATGGTGTTCCAGAGATAAGCGCGTTAAAACAAACACATTCAGCTTTATTATATTAAGTATAGGTTACAGTTTTTACGATAACAAAACTGAAAACTTATCTTTAACTTGTAACAAAGAATTTTTGTTAAGAATCCGCAGTGCTACCAGCACATGAATTTATTTATTCATGTGGTGGTAGCCCGCGAAATTCAAATTTTTTTAAGTTTTTTTTTTTTAATTTGCAGGTCAGTGTCAGGATGTGTCTTGATCAAAATATGATTCGCGACCTTATCAAATATTTACAGAATAATAATCTTTATAATTTTTCCTTAACAACAAATCTCAGGAAAAGTTCAGAAAAAACATAAGAAAATTTGAATTTCGCGGGCTACCACTTATCTACTATCCACCTTAAACCTAACATTTGTGAGGTGCAGAAAACATAATTATCATAGAAATGTAATAATTGTATATTATATCACATAATATGGGAGCAGTGGTGGCCCAGTGGTAACGGCCGCGACTTACGAGTTGTAGGTCGTGGGTTCGAACCCAGACAGCTTTGCTTTGTGTAAATAATTTCATCACCACTGCTATCAAAACGGTGAAGCGAACATCGTGAGGAAACCGGCATGTCCTAGAACCAAAAATTCGAAGACATGTGACATCTACCAACCCGCACTGGGCCCGCGTGGTGGATTCCGGCCCACTTCCTCTCGAAGAGAGGATGCCTGTGTCCCAGCAGTGGGAACAATAGAGGCTGATTATATATATCACATAATTCCATTATTGCACATTGACACGCATACAAAGCTTAATTCATCTAACCTAAGTTTTTACTATTACTCATTTTATTTGTTAAGTGTGAGAAAAAATAAGGCGGGAGGAAACGTCCGGGTGTCACCACTGTGTGGATCGCCTGGAGGACACGGTGGAGCATACGGTGGAGGTCTGCCCGGCTTGGGCAGAGCACCGCCGTGTCCTCGTGGAGGCGATCGGCGGCAGAGACCTCTCGCGTTCGGCCCTGGTTCAGGCCATGGTACGGAGCGAGAGGGCATGGGCAGCCGTCACCTCCTTCTGCGAAGCAGTAATGCTCGCGAAGGAGGAGGCGGGACGGTTGAGGGAAAGGCAAGTTTCGCGCCCTCTCGCCCCTAGCCGCCGCAGGAGACGCCCGGGGCGTCGGGAATCCCGGGCGGATTTCCGGCCACCGTAGGCGCGGGCTTGCGGACGGTGAGCAATGGGTAGCTCACCGTCCGGTAAGGACCAGGCCCGGGTCGACGGCGCGTCGTATTCCACGCGCGCCTCAAAGAGATGTCGTCAGCACAGAGTAGGGGTCCACTAGGGCCGATGCCTGCCGGGGTCGCGGGAAGGTACTTATGGGTCACCGAGGCCCCCGCAACACAGGCAACAGGAAGGAATACGGGTGGGTTTTAGTCAGTAAGAGTCTGACACACCCTCCCGCTCCGCCCAGAGCGGGAGAAGTTATTTGATGATTTCCCACCCCAAAAAAAAAAAAAAAAAAAAAAAGTGTGAGAAAAAAATAAATGTAAACCGAAACAAAATTATATTATTTTATTTTTATTATTTTTGTTATAATGGCCATAGTAGTACACACTCGAGGGGCTTGTGGCCAAGTTATAACAGCCGCACGGGTCGATCAATCAGCTAAAGCTACGCTTGCCGCGGTTGGACCATGGGTGGGTGATCATCTTTACATACCATGACCCCTTCGAGCCTTGGAAAGCATATTAAGCCGTTGATCCCGGCTGTCATTTGCAGATCTTTGACAGTTGTTACGGGTCGTCAGAAGCCCGAAAGTCTGACAACCAGTCTTACCAAGGGGTATTGTGTTAGCCAGCATTGGGTAAAGGCTAGGCAGATAATGATGAGTGAGAAAATTACAAGTGTCTACCTATTACCGTTCAAAAGATACAGATATATGATAGATGGACGCATGGATGGACCACAGAGCCTTAGTACTAGGGTCCCGTTGGCACCCTTTGGGTACGGAATCCTAAAATTAATCGCACATTATAAAACCATTAGAGACAAACCACATTATTTTTTAATAAAAATGATTATATCATTTCGACAATTTAAATTACAAGAAATAAGTAGGATCCTAACACTAGGAGCCTTCTAAGCAAGAGACCTTTTAATGATTTTAACATAATAAACATACGTATAAAAATATATGTTTTTTTAAATATAAATGAACTTATCGTTTATCTTTATGTCCACTTGCGACACAAAAAACAAAAAAAATAATACGAATAAATGGTTTGTTTTTATTGTTTTGCAGTCGCTACGCGATAAGAGGTGAGTTCCAAACCGGACCGATTTCCTGCCGGCCTGCAGAACCGTTCATACAATAAACTTGCATCATTTACATTTAAAATTTCACCTTTAAAATGAATTTTATTGATACTAGCTTCTACCCGCGACTTCGTTCGCGTGGAAGTCGTAAGATTCACAATATACTAAAATATGAGCCACATTTTTATAAAACTCCCTTGGCCCCCGACCAGCCGCGTCGCGTCGCATCGCCAGCGTGCGCTTTCACTTCATATTCGCTTAGCGTTCTTCCTGACTGTATTTCTTTTTCCTCGTAGCGTAGTTCCGGAGATTAGCGCGTTTAAACAAAAAAAATAAATAAAAAACCAAACAAACTATTCAGCTTTGTTATATTAGTATACATATCTCGTATTTGAAGACATATATATTTATATCTATTTACATACTCACGACGTCTATCTAATTGTGGTAGGCAGAGAGAATAGAAATGGGCGTATTTCTTAATTTATTTTTTTACGTTTTTACTTTGAGAATTTATTACCTTTAAATATTGACTATGATAAAATTCTGGAAAATTAGTTTGAATCCATCGTTATTAGAGGTTATTAAAACTAGGGATATTTTTTACTATTATTAAGCAATTTTTTTACTAATTAATATCTTTTGTAAAATCGTGTTAAAAACCTATTTTTCATGATAAACATGAGATTACATCGAAAACACGACTTATATTGCTATAAATAAGAGTAACAAAAAAAAAACTGTGCAAATTGGTTCATTTCTGGTACAAAAACGGCTGTATAGAAAATGTAATCGAATTTATTATTTATTTATTATAAAAGTAAAGTTAAAATTGTAATTAAGGATAATAATATAGTAATTAAGATAAGAAGTGCTACGCTCTACTTACACTTTTCTGTGCCACAGTACTTTTCTAAGTGTTTTCATGCAAACTTGTTTATGTTTCGATTTCTGCGGCTTAAGTTTAAGTTCTTCATAAGTGCTAAATACATTTTGTTTAAACCTACTTATTAGTCATTTTAATGGTGTATTACTTGTTCTATTTTTTGTAAAATCGATTATTTTGCTTAATGCGCTGACAAGAGGCAAATGACCACAGTTCTACATTTTAGTTTTAAGAAAAAAATTGCTAAATTGCAAATTTTCATATTTCTCAGAACTTAGTAGTTACCGAAACACGTTTTGATAAAACAATCTCGATACAAATTAACGGTAAACAAACCTTTTACCTTGAGTTTCAATCCAAAATCCAGAACTTGGTGGTTTTTTTTTATTTTCTATTACTCAACTCAATAGATACCTAGATAGTTAGTTAGAATACTCTTTATTATGTACACCATAAAAATTACAGCTACAAATGTAGAAATTTTACATAGGGTGACACAATGGGCGGTCTTATCGCTAAAAGCGATCTTTTAAAGACAACCTTTGGATGGATTAGGAGGAAAGGAGAGACAAACTCACTACATTCAACTAACAAAAAAAAAAAAAGTAAGTAGATATTTCCTTCATATTTTGCAATAAATTACAAGCGTTGTGTCATCGCGCTTCTTTTCTACGCAGTCTGACAGTGACCGCGCTTTAACTGTTGTCAGCGTCTAGGTTATCTTTAGTTCACACGTCGTCATCACCATCATCACTGGCAGCCTTGTTCCACATAATGCTGAGTATAGCCTCCTCTCCTTTGTGCCATACTTCCCTGGTCTGTGGGAGTCTCATCCAGGTCTTACCCCCGATCTTCTGTAAGTCACTTACCCACCTGGCTATTGGTCTGCCAAAGCTGCTTCCACCGTTTCTCAACAACCAATCTATCACCTGAGCTCTTCTTATTTAGCTACCAAGCTACCTTAAAACAAAAGTATTGACAGTTACAAAAATCCGTAGGTGGGTACGGTAGTTTTTCTGTAGTGAATTTAACGAAAAGTCTATTAATAACACTAAAACCTGCGTACTCATTATTCTCCTGCCCGTATCCCAATTTATTTGTGGTCGCCGCGATGTATTTCACACTTCTCTAGTCATCGTCTCTCTTCTCTAGTCGTCATATCGGTAGTCACCCCCTTTCTAGCCATAACATCTTTCACACAATCCATCCATCTTTTCTCTGGTCTTCCCCTACACTAACACCTGCGTAAGTTATTATGTAATTGGAAAAAATAAATAAGGAAAATTGCCATAAATATTGCCGGAACCACCACATTTTACCGTTCACCAAAGCGATAAAAATTTAAACTCCAATTCGTTACTTTCATTCGAACAACAAGGAGCTACAATTCAACAAATACAAAACAAAATAATAAAAAAGAACTTGATGGATACTCGTATAAAACCGACATTATAGAAAAGTCAACACGATCGCAATCACTCGAATAAAAACTGTCACACAACGAATATCTATAATAATTAACGTAAAGGTAAGTCTGTCTGTTACATTTTCACACAACTTTGAAGCGAGACGAACCTCGAAAGTCTGACATCCAGTCTTACCAAGGTAAACTACAAGGTACTAACGTTGCCAGCTCGCGCGGGATGTACGCTCGTTTAAGAGCGTACATCTCGCGCGAGCTGGCAACGTCGCACTTAGAAGGTTTTCGTGATTTTTTTATTAAATTTAAATAATAAGTTATTTGCGGAAATCACGAAACGTCTAGTTGATGTAACTGGTGACCGAAAAGCTGGCGGCTTTTTCGCACAACGCATCGGCACTGCAAGCGTTGCGAGGAAATGCTGCCAGCATCTTCGGTACAATGCCCCGAGGGCCTTTTTTACGCTTAACTTAGTTTTAATTTAATTTAGTTAATGTAAATATTCATCTTGTAATTTGGTTATGTAAATAAAATGTATCCTCTCTGTCATAATAAAAAAAGAAATCAAAGTAATTGGCTAAAAAATAATACTTTTGATAACCTCTAGAAATGCAACGTTGCCAGTTCGCGTGGGATAAACGCTCAATAAGGAACAATATTGTGAGAAACAAATCATTCAGTCAACTAGTTGAGTCTAAAAGGACTAAACCGATTGCTTAGAATCAGCTTTTTAGCCGTGATGATCTAAATACCAACCAGGCCACCAAGGGGTATCGTGTTACCCAGTAACTTACAATATAACCCATTGGTTCGATAGACAGTCGCTCCATGTAAAATACTGGTATTCTCTAGATGCATCCGGTTAGCCTGGAAACCGATCTCAAAATGGTTGGGGAAAAGCTAGCCAGATAGATGATGAGCTTGAACACTGGGAAAGAAAATGGACACACGTTTTAATGAAAAAGGTCGACTACTTAACGATAGTTTGGACACTGAGGAAGGACACAAGCCTACTAAGAAAAAACCTAAAGAGTTTCTGTATCAGAATTTCTCGGGAGCGAAGTCGCGGTCAAAAACTAGTCTGGCATAAACCGATCAGAATTAAAAGAATACAATATTAAATACGTCTTAGTTCTTACATTTAATAACGGTTGGTGATGATACGCATCTTAATCGGTGACGCATGCTTCCAAGTACGCACGCGTACGAGCACATGCGCACGCGATTCGAACGGTTTTTTTTTCCGTATATTTTGAACTGCGCTGTGTGGAACTAAAGGGTCAAAGTCATTTTGCTATTCCTGTTTGACGAATGACGTCTTAATAAGGAGCAAGATCTCATCATGTGTCGGAATGTAACGTCAGCAGAAATTCTCCACAAAGTGTTATTAATTCTTGTAGAATCCATTGAGCCTTTTTGACAACCATTTCAGCGACGTAATTGCGTAACCCTCTTACAATGACAATGTTCTTCATTCATTGTTGAGCAGACGATTTTATTAAACATATGAAGCAATGGGTTGGGAGTTTCCTTCAAAATCTTTCGGATTGTAGTTCAGGGTGCACGCACACGTCACACTTTTTGTAGAGCCGATTGTCGGGCCGATTCAAGTTCTATACCTTTTTATGAGTGACTTTTTAAGACGTGTTTCTGCATTATTTCTATCAGTACGTTCCATTTTTCTACTACAAATATTACATAATCAGCCTATAATGTTCCCACTGCTGGGACACAGGCCTCCTCTCTGCGAGAGGGAGTGGGCTGTAATCCACCACGCGGGCCCAGCGCGGGTTGGTAGATGTCACATGTCTTCGAATTTTTGGTTCTAGGACATGCCGGTTTCCTCACGATGTTTTCCTAAACCGTTTTTAAGAGCAGTAGTGATGAAATCATTTACACAAAGTAAAGCGCCTGTCCGGATTCGAACCTACGACGTACAACTCGTAAGTCGCGGCCGTTACCACTGGGCCACCACTGCTCTACAAATATTGATCACCGATTATTATCGGACGTGGGCGGGCAGCAGCCTTAAAGTGTGTAAACTATGTAGATGAGGTCGGCGTTTCCTATCTCACTAATCTTAGAAGAAAGGTCGAAACAAACTCAGAGGTCACAGTCTCTTTTAAAGTCCCGCCATAATCTTGATCAGATCATTTGAATACCATGTAGATTGGGGCCTGAAATGGTCTATTGAGGAAAGAACCACAAATATTAGGTGGATCGGTCCAGTCAGTGCACGCATTTGTCAGTAATCGTGCAGTTCTACTCAGAATTTAAGGAGCTCAACGATTCGACGAACAATACCAAAGAAAGGACATTTGGGTAGGCCGCTTAAATTACTCAAACTGCAAGACCATGATTACCTAAAATTAACTGAAAAAACAAAAAAGAAACAATGACCCACATCTTCACATTCCCATTAATTAAAACAATTGTAATACTTTACAAAGTTAATGATAATTCATGTAATTACCTTTGGTGGAGGGCCCAGGCTGACTCGAGGTGGCGTGGGAAAAGAGTTCCTGGATGGATTTGGGGGATGCCTTTGCTCAGCATTGGGAGAGTACAAATTAAAACAAAAACCGGCCAAGTGCTTGTCGAACCACGCTCAATGAAGGGTTATGTAGTTGGGAAGTTGGGATGAATTTATCCCCAAAACAAACTTAACATTGTAGTTGAAAAACATGTTCTCCCATACATCGATATGTGCCACGGTCAATTCTCCAACTGCAAATTAAGTTGGTCGACTATTACTTGTTAACACTTAACTGTGATAGTTTTTTTTAAATTTCATTATATATAGTACTGCCATGATTTTTTTACATCTCCATAAACAACCATATGCTGCCATAGCTGGCAGGGGGGGGAGGGAATTGAATCTTGAAAAAATTTGCACTTTAATGCATAATATTACGCAAGCGGGTCTTTGAATCGAAAAGTGGTGTTCACAGACCCGCAATATTATTGAACGGCCTATCCAACGATACCATGGGGTAGACGAGAAAAAAAAATATCATCCCCACATTACGTGCAAGTGAGGTACCTACCCTAAAAACAATTTATTTCAAGATTATATTATAGCACTTTGTCGGCGTGAATAATATGTATACCTACGCCAAATTACAGCTTTCTAGTACAAAGCGTCTGTGAGCTACAGCGGAGAAAGACAGACAGACAGACAGACAGACATGGCGAAACTATAAGGGTCCCTTGTTTGCTATGGAACCCTACCTCAAGTGGGCATTATAATTGGGCACGCCACAATTGCGGCGATAAGTCCCCTCTTTGAGGAGTGGCTAGAGAGGCGCCACGGCGTCCTCACCTTCCGCCTGACGCAGGTCCTCACCGGACACGGCAGCTTCGGGAGGTTCCTGTGTCGGATAAGGCGGGAGGAAACGCCCGGGTGTCACCACTGTGCGGATCGCCCGGAGGACACGGTGGAGCATACGGTGGAGGTCTGCCCGGCTTGGGCAGAGCACCGCCGTGTCCTCGTGGAGGCGATCGGCGGCAGAGATCTCTCGCGTCCGGCCCTGGTTCAGGCCATGGTACGGAGCGAGAGGGCATGGGCAGCCGTCACCTCCTTCTGCGAAGCAGTAATGCTCGCGAAGGAGGAGGCGGGATGGTTGAGGGAAAGACATGTTTCGCGCCCTCTCGTCCCTAGCCACCGCAGGAGACGCCCTGGGCGTCGGGAATCCCGGGCGGATTTCCGGCCACCGTAGGCGCGGGCTTGCGGACGGTGAACAATGGGTAGCTCACCGTCCGGTAAGGACCAGGCCCGGGTCGACGGCGCGTTGTATTCCACGCGCGCCTCAAAGAGATGTCGTCAGCACATAGGTAGGGGTCCACTAGGGCCGATGCCTGCCGGGGTCGCGGGAAGGTACTTATGGGTCACCGAGGCCCCCGCAACACAGGCAACAGGAAGGAATACGGGTGGGTTTTAGTCAGTAAGAGTCTGACACACCCTCCCGCTCCGCCCAGAGCGGGAGAATTTATCTGATGATTTCCGATCCTCAAAAAAAAAAAATAAAAAAGTGGGCATTATAAGCAAGGAAGATTTTACGAGTTAGCTTATTGTGTGGTCACCATGTTGGACAAGATGTTACTATATCTGTATCCTCTCCCATGGAATGAGTTAAATAACCAACTAGTAACTAGTATATCCTTTCCGTGTTGCTAATGAGTCAATAAACAGTCATTTTAAACAGACAAACGTAGGCTTTAACAAGAAAAACGATACTTACATGTTTACTGTCTGAAGACTCTATCAATGATCTTGAATATTCACCGACCCCCCTCTGGTATAGAATTTTAATACAATTCTGGAAAGATAAAATGTTTTAGGGATCCCATAAATTGCTGAACTGTATTTATACTTAGTTTTCAAATTGCAATGTATCGATTTAACTACTTATCCTCATTCATCCTCACTCATCATTTGGTGGTATCGTTAAGCTACTTTTATGAAAATATTAGCAATAGCTTGGTAGTTTTAACTGACGGCCCAAACTGTGCCGGATGAATGCACTCGTGAAGGCTTTACAGGAGATCCAAATATCATAGAGATTAAAACTGTGTGGGATACCTAGCAAAGGCAGCAATGGCGTAGCTAGTCCCAGGAACCTTTTTACCCCACTGCGGCAAAAAACGGTATTGTTTTCTGTTTTTACATAATGTATAAAATAGCATCCTAATTAAGCCCCATTGTGACCTTTCTAAGATAATGCAAGAGCGAGCAAAGCGATCTAGAAAATTGGAGCCTCGTGACTCGGATAAGTCAAGTTCTCATTCAAGACCGAACGCGAGCTCGAAAATTGGAGCATTCTGGACTGGGATAGGTAAAATTGTCATTGAAATTTTTTTAAAAGAATGTGAAATCGAGCGAAGCGAGCTATATAGTTGCAGTATCCTGACTCAGATAGGATAAGCTGTTGTCAAAAAGTGGAGCATCCTAACTCGGATTGGTTAGATTATCTGTGTGATTTGACTAAACGAATGAAAGAGTATCACGAGCAGACAAAATATTATCATTAATTTTAATTATATCATTAATTAATTATAAAATTAGTAAAAGCTTAAATTATAATTAATTTGTAAAAAAAAATATTATCATTAATTTTATTTTTTTAGCTAGGGATTAATTAGTTACGGGCCACTTATCAGTAAGAATTTGACGTAGTTGATAGTATTTTACAAGTTTTTGTTTACACACGTTGGGGGCTCTGTAGCTTGGAGGTCCCGTATCTACGAATGATACGACTGCTATGACGGTAGCTACGCTTCTGATGAAGTGATTTTTATATAACGCTGTCTTCGTTAAAAATAAGAAAAATCGCTTTGTTTTCTAACCAAAGCTACTCAAAAAGGATTGAAAAAACCTGATTGCCTTAGCTTCGGAGCAAATTGCGTGTTACACACACTTGACCATTTTTTTCTGTTACCTTCATTGGTATTATATTTCAGCCATAGATAGTGGCAGTAATTAATGGTTTAACTCTTAATGCCTACAGTATTTATAATTCTATAGCAGTTAAATGTAAAACTACAATAGTCTTGATGAAAACGACCTTTTTAGCAATAGGTATTTTATGCTTTTAACCAAATTTAGATCACCCATAAATCCATTTTGGTCTGCACATTTAGTTAGTAGGCTATATATTAATAATGCATCACAAATTCCGAGCATACCTAATAAATAAAAGACGGTAGTCATAAATAAATTTAAACCAATTAACAAAAGTCAGAATAAAACGTAGACTTTTTGTCTTTCAATTTTAACACTTCAGAAAGCCATTTAAATTGATAAAAGTGCAATTCAATTATCATTGAACTTTTAAATAAAAATGTCTTTTGTCTTGTGTTATCTACATTCGTATGTTGGTTTTTATCAGTTTTTTCTGTTTTGTTATCGGTTTTAAGTCACTTTGGCACCTTCGAGCTAAAAAGATGTTGCGGTTAACATTTGCCTTTTTTTTCTATTAAAGCTAGTAATTAGTAGCTAGTTTGAGAATGGAAGGGACTTATCTTCATGACTTTCTGTAGAGAAATCAACTCGTAGATACCTTTTAAATAAAAGGCTTATCGTGAACTAGCACCTATAAAATGAAATTCCTTTCTTTTGAACCTCGCAATTAGCGCCGACTGATACATTAATGTTACTGATCATTTATAATATCCGTAACACATACTGCATAATATAAAAGCAAAATGTAGGGTTAAGCAATTCAAAGTCAAAGTCAAAGTCAAATTTCACTTTTGAACGTCACAATTTACAAGAAAATAGAATTGATTCTAGATGCTTCTTCCAAAATGTAGTTTTGTATTTAAAAAGAAAACAGTAAGTAGGTATAGCTGAGATGAAGTGTTACAAGAAAGAAAAAACTTACGACGCTGACAACGCCTAAACCGCAGTCACTGTCAGATTGCATAGAAAAGAAAGAGAAACGCGATGACACAACACTTGTAATTTATTGCAAAATTTGAAGCAATTATCTATTTACTCTAAATTGAGTTGAGTAATCGAAAATAAAAAAAAACAACTAAGTTCTGCATTAAAATAAGACGTTCTTGTTATTAATTAAATACATAACGTAAGTTGATATTTAATACAGATATTTTGGATTAGAACTCAAGGTAAGAGGTTAGTTTAATGTTAGTTTGTATCGAGATTTTTTTACAAAACGTGTTTTGGTAACAACCAAGTTTTGGAAAATATGTTCAAAATTAACATATATTTTTTCCGCTACCACAAACTACACAGATTTGGCAATTTTTTTTTCTTAAGAGAAGCCTATTTTGGTCAATTGGGTCTTGTCAGCGCCTTAAGAATCAGTCACAAACATGATGGTGTGTAGATAATATTTGTTTGTAATTATAAGAGCATGTGATGAAGAGAAATAAAGAGCATGCCATGAAAAAGAGCAAAAATACTAGAATGGAGAGACGAGAAAAGACAGACCAAAGAAAAGATGAATCGATCGAGTGAAAGATGAAATGTTTAGAAAGAAAGTAAATCCTAAAATAACGGCTGATATACAAGGTCAAATTAAATTAGTGAAAGAAACTCCACAGATGTGATGAGTATCCTACATGATTAAATAAAAATAAACTGTTTTTTCAACTCATTCTTGAAGAAACTACCTACGCTAGATACAGTCGTTGAACCTAAAACAAATAAATATTTTTTTTTTTGTTAAGCCGCACGGGTCAATCGATCAGGTTAAGCTACGCTTGTCACGGTTGGTCCGTAGATGGGTGACCATCCTTACATACCAAGACCCCTCCGTGCCTCGGAAAGCACGTTAAGCCGTTGGCCCCGGCTATCTTTCATCGATCTTGACAGTCGTTAAGGGTCGTCAGAAGCCCGAAAGTCTGACCAAGGGGTATCGTATTACCCAGTAACTGGGTTGTGGAGGTCAGATAGGCAGTTGCTCCATTTAAAATACTGGTATTCAGCTACATCCGTTTAGACTGGAAGGCGACCCTAACGTAGTTGGGAAAAGGTTAAGCAGATGACTTATAACTAGAGATCGGATATTCGGTTGCATATTCACCTAAAGTTGAGATGTTGGCTAATATGGAATGCGCTTTTGTATCGCAAAATCCCGCGGCTCTGGGAATACAAATTTAGGTTTCTTATTATAGAATCGAATGTATATTAACTTACTTTCAAATGTTAGCTTATATGGAATGCACTTTTGTATCGATCGTAAAAATCCCGCCCGCCATTCCCGAATCGACAAATTTTGTTTTTTTCTGACTACATATGTAATTGGATGCATATGTACCTACCTAATATTCTGATGTAAAGTAGGTAGAAACATTAATTTTAAATAAACATGCAATCCAATAATCCCGGGTTTTTTTTTTTATAGAAGTCGCTTCCCTACTATACACCGGACTAGTTATGCATTCCCGTTGTTCGTGGCCTCTTAAAAAAAAAAGATTTTTAAGAAGCCGCTTTCATACTTTCATAGCAAAAAATTAACTTTAGGTAAATATGCATCCGAATATCCGATCTCTGCTCATCACGCCTGCGGTGTTCTAATTTAATTTAACCCTGTAGATAGGTGGAAAAAATTACCTGCTTTCTCCTACCACACCACTACACTTGTTGGATAAGGCCTTACAGGAAAGGGTATAAATTCTTCAAAGTGAAGACGTTAATCTCCAAATGACATCAAATAACCCCCATTTACCGAAAAACCGTTATGTTCAAAACCGCCTCTTCCGTGTTTCGAAATTTAAAAATCGCAAATCGTTCGTATAATTTGTTCGCATTGTCAGCTTGCGTACGCGATCAGATAAAACATTGTTTTAAAACGTCGCACATGGTTTTAGTAATGAGATATTACGATTTATCAAGATTAATAAAGTGCCCTTTAATTGTTCGTGTGTTGATTTTGAAATTATATTGCCGCGAAGACATTGGGCGGTTAAGATATTTTTTGTCTGTAAAAGTTAAAAATTAAAGTTGATAAATGCTTGTCAACTTGTTTATTGTTTTGATGAGATGTCTTTAAATTTGTTTCCATAGTGAGAGGAAATTCAGAAAACTGATGATAACAAAATAATTCGATACAGTTTGGTGTTACAGCTACATATTTATAATCTATATTATATTTGTATATAACACCATTCTGTGCATTCAGCCCTTCACGCAACATAATAATTAAAACTAATATGTATTGTTCTTGATCATTTATAAATGTACTTGTATATTGTGGTGAGAAATAAATCATTATCTTAGGTATCTTAGCTTATTATTGTGATAATTACATGAATAATGGTATGATTTAAAGGAAGATGTAGTGACAAAAATTGAAAAGAGTAGAGAGAGAGGGAGCTTAGATGGTTTGATCATGTTGAGAGGATGAATGAAAGGCGACTAACAAAAGGTATTTACAAGGCAGATGTGAGTGGAAATGCCGGGAGGGGACGCTCCCAGAAAGACATACAGACCTCATTGGTGATGTTCTTCAAAAAGGTCAGGTGCGTCGTACTCGCAACCGGCGTGCGTGTATGACCAGATGTATGAACGTAAAGGAAGCAAAACGAGTATGTAAGGAGCGTAGCAGCTGGCGTTCTGGCTTGCTGGGTTACTGCCATGGGAAGAAGGCGTGAGTTTATTTAGGTATGTATGTATGTATCTTATTATTGTCTTATCTATATCCAAAATTTAATTACACCACTAGATAGCTAAAGGATCAAAGAAATCGTTACAAAGAAAATATTACCCGTTACGTACACGTATTCACGTAAAAACACGACCGTGTCCACGACACAGCCACACCCCGATTTTTTCATTGCATTTGATGCGGCGTTGCCAAGAAGCAAATGATCAAAGTAGGCTCTAAAAATAGCCAAATCTGTGTAGTTTCTGGTAGCGAAAAAATATTTGTTAATGTTGAACATATTTCTCAGAACTTCGTTGTTACCAAAACGCGTTTTGAAAAAAAAACTTGATACAAATTAACGGTAAACTAAACTTTTACCTTGAGTTCCAATCCAAAATATCTGTGTTAAATATCAACGTACGTTACGTATTTCATTAATAACAAAAACGTCTTATTTGAATGGAGAACTTGGTTTGTTTTTATTTTCCATTACTCTACTCAATTTTGAGTAAATAGATAATTGCTTCATATTTTGCAATAAATTACTAGCGTTGTATCATCGCGCTTCTCTTTCTTTTCTATGCATCAGCAGGCTTAGCATGACACTCTCTATTTCTTCGAAGAATAGACATGGCTCTTTCCATACAAAGTGACATTTCGTTTCTCCTTATTTGACAACCCACCGTAGAAATCCTTAATAAAAATATTGACATTCCCATCACTGTATATCTATGAACTAGCATTAGACATTAGAAATAATATAAGAAAATATGAAACTTTAAAGAGTATTAGGCTTGCCAGTACACTTTGTGCAATACGCCATAGAACAGCTATGTTTGACAAGAGTGCATTTTGTATGGGACCTAGAATATATAATAAATTACCTAATAATATAAAAGAAGCAAAGAATTTTACATCATTTAAAAATAAATTAAAGACATACCTGATCAATAAAGCCTATTACACAGTTACTGATTATTTAAATGATAAATGTAATTAAATTTTTAAGTTAAGTAATAATAATAATAAAATTATATAATTAATACATTTCATAAATAATTTAATATTAATATTTGTAAATTATTGAATGTAATAAATATTTTTATTATAGTAGATATTTGCACACCTGTTTAGGTAGGATATGGTTTTAAGAACTTGTTTATAATATATGTATCACCTCATGTACCTACCCATATTCAAGCAAATAAATGATTTGATTTGATTTGATTTGATTTGTCATGCTAAGCCTGCTGACAGTGACCGCGTGACCGGAATTAGCTGTTGTCAGTGTCTTAATCGTTTGCATTTAAAATGACTACAGTGTTTTGGCTAATACAAAAGATACATTTGGAAGGGGCAGCTAAAAAAGCCATGTCTCCAATGGGATTTCGCATTTTCATAACTGACGAATTTCCGTTCAAACTTTATTAATCGTTAATCGGGTATTTAACCCGGTAACCCGTTTAACGGGTAAATACGGGATTAAAGTTCAAAGGAATGACTTTTTAAAAATCCTTCTTAGTGCTCAGTGTATTGTGTAAGGAATTCTTGTGCAAATTTTCAAGCTTCTAGAAACTTCTAGAAGCTTGAAAATTTGCACAAGAATTCCTTTATTTCGAATTAACAGCGGTTTGGACCGTGCTCTGAATGTCAGTGAATGAATTTAAGATATTATTAAGTAGATGGATGTTGACGTTCTAAAGTTCGTTTTAATGTCCTAATTGAATCAGATGATTTGACTTTGACTTTGAAAAGTTTAATAGATCAGCACTTGCATCCTAATTGCGTAATACACTATGAATCACAATCTGAATGATTTGAAAGAAATTACTAATCCATTGCTTCATAAATGTTCGAAAAATTTGTTTGCTCAAAAACGTAAATAATGCAATGAATGTTGTTGAACTGTCAAAATGAATGCCATTGCTACTGTAAGTGACGCAATTACTTCGCAGGATCCCATGAAATATATTATTATTTTCCTATACACGAGTAGTATTATTATTATCATTATCATACCAGAATCATAAAATTATTGTCAGATACGTGGTAGGTAAGTACTGTAGAGTTTATATGATAATGCATCATCCTAGCCGCTGGTTGACACTGGCAACTTAATATAAATACATATTTAAAATCGGAATATAGATTAAAAAGGAAGAATTGTGAAGTCTTGTATAAACATACAAACGAGTGTGTATTGTATTAAGATAAATATATAAATAGTTAAAAAAGGAAGATTATTTATTTAGTGTAGCACGTCCCCCACACTACAGTACCTACCATGTATAATATAATAATTTAAAAAAAAAAAACTATAAATATCTGTAGCAAATAACGGAATCTACTGCATAGCAATTATTATTATGGCGATCGCTTGTAGAGTAATAAAATAAGGATAAATAAAATATAAAAATAACTATTAAGATTAGATAACTGTTATTTAAATACCGCCTGCCTCGTTGGTCTACTGGTCGCAAGAGCTACAGCATGCTGATGAGGTCCTGAGATCGATTCCCAGATCGGGCAAAGTGTTATTGGGTTTTTCCGTCAGAGATTTCTCTGTAGCAGCCTGGAGTCTGGATTTGAGCACGGTTGATTGCAATAGGCTCGCCCCCTATTACATGGGACTTAAACTTCACTGACGAAGTATGGGTGTACTATAGGTACCTATACTGCCTATCCCTTCTGGGATTATAGGCGTTATGTTACGTTATTTTAATACCTTCGGTGCGGCCTATCTGATTTTCCAAAATAATGTGTGAATACTCGTAATTAAGTGCCATTTGATTTAGAAAATATTTCCTTTTAATCAGCTACACTCAAAAACATTAAATAGAGGGGCTTGTGGCTAAGTAATAACAGCCACACGGGTCGATCGATAAGGTTAAGCTACTCTTGCCGCGGTTGGCCCGTGGATGGGTGACCATCTTTACATACCAAGACCTCTCCGTGCCTCGGAAAGCACATTAAGCCATTGGTCCCCACTGTCATTTGTAGATCTTTGACAGTCGTTACGGGTAGTCAGAAGCCCGAAAGTCTGACAACCAGTCTTACCTAGGGGTATCGTGTTACCCAGTTACTGGGTTGTGGAGGTCAGATGGGCAGTCGCTCCATGTAAAATACTGGTATTCAGCTGCATCCAACCCCAACATAGTTGGGAAAAAGCTAGGCAGATGATGACTCAAAAACATTAAATATATGAAAGTGGTACTCGTATTTTTTACATTGTGACTCTACAAGAGTGTATTTTAAACTTCTTACCTCATTAAATTCTCATTTATTAACAACAAGATATATTAAATAAATACACAACATACAAATCATAAACAAAAACATTACACCTGGTACAGAACCCACTAATCTTCTCCTGCGGTACCCAAAACCGTCCACACCAATTACACGATTCCTTTGTATCACCCGCTTCGAACATCAAAGGGGCCGCACTGAACGATTCTTCATACTCATTTACTAAAATTAAAGCACTATAACCCGACCAACACATCTTGCGCTCTGACAGTTCACACAAATTGAAATGGTCGATCAAAACTGGTTGATTGCTTCTGGAGCATGGGTCTTGTTTCCTGGTGGGTCTACCACAGTGTTTTAAGATGTCAAATAGTCAAAGAATCACCGACTTATTATCTTATTAACAGTGTGTACATTTTTTTATGAGCATTTAAATTGACCGTGTAATTTGTAGGTGTGTGCGTGTGTGTTCCTTAATTATAATTTTTCCATGTAGTTGGAATCGAATTGTGGAAAGCCCTAGGAATGTGGATCATGGATATTATTAAGATGGGGAATCTATTTTTCGAATTTGGAGCCATTTCTGAGCTCAGTTGATAGGTATTTGAAAAGGAATAATATGATTCAAGCCAGACAACACAAGTTATTTTCAAAGCTCGAGCCCAATCCTTGGTTTGGGTTCAGACCCAATCTTTCGGGGAAACAAGGCATGATGTAATGTTATGTTAAAATATTTAATTTTCCGCTTGCCGCAGTCGGACCATAGATGGGTGACCATCTTTATATACCGAGACCCTTCCATACCTCGGGAAGCATGTTAAACCGTTGGTTCCGGCTATCATACGAGGTTCTTTCGGACAGTTGTTAAGGGTAATCAGAAGCCCGAAAGTCTCACAACCAGTCTTACCAAAGGGTATCGTTCGTGGAGATCGCTCCATGTAAAAAACTGGTATTATGGATAGTTGGGAAAAGGCTAGGCAGATGATACATTGTCTCACAGTGGACATAGGTACCAACCTAGTCCCATTGCCTGAACTGAACCAAGAAACTGATTTTAAATACTCACTTATCTACTAAAAGTTAATGTATACAATGCTGGAATCTCAAATATTCATTGCAACATTAAGAACGTGGCTATTTACAGTATTTATAAGCAAGTAGAGAACACGTTTCTCTTCTGACACTAAATATTACGAGATGAATTGCTTTGACTTGCGAGAGTTCTCCAGTTTTAAAGCCATTCTGCATTTTGAACAATCAATCCACCTAGCCTTTTCCTTACCATGGTGAATCGGATGCAGCTGAATACCAGTATTTTACGTGGAGCGACTGCCTATCTGATCTCCACAACCCAGTTACAGAGTAACACAATACCCCTTGGTGAGACTAGTTGTCAGACCTTCGGGCTTCTAACGACCTGTAACAACTGTCGTCAAAATTGTCTTATCTATCAGCTTCAAATTGGTCAAAAGACCATCATCATCATCATCATTTCAGCCGAAACACGTCCACTGCTGGACATAGGCCTCCCCCAAGCACCGCCACTTCGACCGGTTTTGTGCTTCCCGCATCCAGCGGATTCCTGCGGCCTTCACAAGGTCGTCGGTCATCACAAAAGACCTTGCTGATCCTTATATTAACTGCCCATTAGAACCCGTATTAATCAAAAGTCGTTTATTCAAACTTGGCTCAGAATCAGCATTTTTTGAACGTCAAATTTATACAGTGTCAAGTTGAATTAGCTAGTTAAACTCCGCAGAAGTAATGGGAATTGATATCTAAACATGATCAAACAAAACAGAAATGAATTTGATGAGTTTTTTTTAGGGATCACCAACCGCAGGCAATGTAGAATAGAATACAATTTATTATGTACTACATCATAAAAATTACAGATATAAGTGTAGAAATTCTACATAGTTTGACAAAATTGTCTTTAAAAAGATCGCTTTGAGCGATAAGACTGCTCGTCTTATCGCTCAAAGCGATCTTTTAAAGACAACCTTTGGATGAATTAGGGGGAAAATTACATACATACATACATAAAATATATTAAAATTATCTATATAATATATTCAATAATAATCATTAAACAAGTGTTAAGAACAAAAACAGATGCAAAGAACAAGGAAATTAAAAAATATGTTTAAGGAGAAAGATAGTGTTTTTTCCCATACTTTTAAAATGGACAGAGATTGAGCACGGCTTATCGACACGGGCAAGGCATTCCACAACCGTACCTACTGCTTGAACTGTAAAAGATTTATCATACATCTCTAGTCTCAGCCATGTACATAGTTACTTTAAACATCAGTTTTCTTTGTGTAAACTCAAACTCAAAGCATTTATTTCAATTAAACCAATTACAGACACTTTTAAATTGTCAAAGAGTTGGTCAGTTAGTCGGAAAGTTCAAGCTAGTTGCTCATTCCAAAACGTCGATCTCTACAGAGAAGAACGGGCAAGAAACTCCAAGGATACTCTTATAAATCAAGATATTACAATCCCTGGGTACAATATTCTTGGTGCTTCTTTCTTGTGAGAACAATGTAAAAATAAATAAATTAAAAACAATTTAGAATATAAGATTAAAATATTAAAAAAAACGACAAAGATTGTAACCTCACAGATGTGATTGATACCATCAATATCTAAACTCGATAAAAAACACGAACACGAAAATCCTATTTTTTAGACTAGGATTTTCAGAACTCATACTTCAAGTAACAACAACACTAGTGGTCATTGACCCTTTAAATGCCCCATTGAACTAAAAACTAGCAAACTTATTTTGACCATGTATAATACAGTTCACACTATTTCACAGGAGAGCGGTGGTGGCCCAGTGGTAACGGCTCCATCTTACGAGTTGTAAGTCATGTGTTCGAACCCAAGTTGGCACATTTTTTTGTGTAAACAATTTCATCAATTTCATCACTGCTCTCAAAACGGTGAAGGAAAACATCGTGAGGAAACCGGCATGTCCTAGAACCAAAAATTCGAAGACATGTGACATCTACCAACACGCACTGGGCCGGCGTGGTGGATTACGGCCCACTCGATGCTTATAGGTTGATTTTATGTTAAAATATAGTCCCCCAAAACGTCCACTCTTCACCATTTCCTAGTGCTTTAGCTGGGACGAAGAAGTGGCGGAAGCGCAACAAAGACCCCAGCAGCACAGCTGTCTGTTTAAACTCTCCTATCAACAATTAAGTAATTTGCATAAAGATTCTCCAAGTCCCGTTGTATTCCCCAGTCCATTGCGCAGACGCAAGATGTTTGCGATAACGTTCCACAATTAGTGTATGCAAACACTTAATTATATTCCTAGTATTGCATATGGTACTGCCACTTTTTGTGTAGAGAAAATCTTGCGCACGTGCGCTGTTGTAGGGGTCTGTAAGTGTATGTTGAAACTCTTTTGCTGACAACAGAGGTATGTCGTTGGTGAGTGACGTAACGAAAATAATAGGGTTTTTTGTGCATAGCGAGATCTTACACTTTGCGACAGACGTATCACCTTAGAATTAGTTCCGTAGCTGTATATTTTTTTTTGGTTATCTGTGCTGAAAACAACCTGCAGGCTTAGCATGACGCATTCTATTTCTACGAAGAATAGACACAGCTCTTTCTATACAGAGTGACATTTCGTTTCTTCATTTTTTGACATCGCACCGTAGAAATCCTTCTACAATCTGTCATTATGTCTTTCGTTTCTAACGATCTTTGTCTAGGTCCGTTTTACGTAGAAAGATTTCTACGGTGCGATGTCAAAAAATTAAGAAACGTAATATCACTTTGTATAGAAAGAGCTGTGTCTATTCTTCGTAGAAATAGAAAGCGTCAAGCTAAGCCTGCTGGTAAATTATGATTTTGAGCCGATTGTTCCAGGAAAACATATTTTACACATGCCAATAAATAATTGTTATTCTCATTTATAGCATTTGGGTCCGCCTTGTGAATCGCCATTAAAAATAAACTACATATAAACAATTATGTTGACAACAACTTCAAAGAAATAGACAATGACTATACATGGTCAAATTAAATTTACGACACGACAAAATAGAAAGAAAAAAGATTGATTATTTTATTTGGAGTCAACGACCTCTGTTGGTGTTACTTGAAAATCTTTTTGTTTTTTTTTATCGTGTTTGCATATCAATCACGTCTGTGAAGTTTACGCAAAGAAAACTGATATTTCCACTAATTAAAAAAAAAATAGAAGAGGATAGTTTTTTTTTGTTAGCCTTGTTTTGTGTCTCAATACTGGGCCCCTTTTTCCTTCTTAAACTGTCTTGTGCGCTCTCGTTCCAAAAAATAGAGCGTAACAGGGTCTCAACTGCCGGGATCGCGGGAAAGTTCGAAAGGGTTACCGAGGTCCTTGGCAACACAGGCAACGGAAGGAACATGGGTGGGTTTTAGTCAGTAAGTGTCTGACACACCCTCCTGCTCCGCCCATAGCGGGAGAAGTTATTTGATAATCTACAAAACGAAAAAAAAATATAGTGTCTCAAAACAAATAAAAAACAGTCTAGGGAACGAGAACGTCGCGGGAAGGTACTTATGGGTCACCGAGGCCCCTGGCAACACAGGCAACAGGAAGGAATACGGGTGGGTTTTAGTCAGTAAGAGTCTGACACACCCTCCCGCTCCGCCCAGAGAGGGAGAAGTTATTTGAAGATTTCCGAACCAAAAAAAAAAAAAAAAAGGAATGAGAACACTTCAAGTGTGCTCAATAAAGTCATACAGAACCCTCCAAATAAAAACGTTCAACTGAAACCAAATAACCATGAAAGTAGTGAGCATGCAGACGCCCGCGCCGTTGATCAAGCATGCGATTCAATCGTTTGGATATTTTTCACTGCGCTGCGTTATAAACTAGCCCACACTCATTACTCGCAATAAAGTTTAACTAGTTATTGTTTTCTAATTGTAATTGAAAATACAAACGAAGGCATTATTATGTACGGTCGTGGACTGAAATGCTTATCGGATTTTGAAGTCGATTGCTTACTTAGACCATATTTGTTTTCACTGCTGAGACCAAAGATATAAATATTTCTAGATGTCTATCTAGAAATATTTATATCTCTACTAATTTTATTGACTGTCTAGCCAATCCTGTGAACTCGTCGAATAAAAAAATGTACGCACACTAGTGTAAGACGTAGCTGTCATGCACACCAGCCTAGCAAAGTTGGCTTGTTTGTTTTAGTTGTCTTGCAGTGCGACACTCTATCAAGACTTAATAAATAATCTAAAGCTGGGGACATAGCTCGCCTTTTTAATAAATTTCGTAATCCGCCACACTGGCCTAGTGTGAATAGACGAGGGTTTTTCAAGGTTGTTCCCATTCTACAGCAGCAGGCTTAGTACGAGCATCGTTTTGTTTACGGAAGAAAAGACACAAATGACGTTCCGTGTAGAAAGTACGACGACAGCCAAGTAGAAAGAGTCAATTGCACTTTTTATTAAATTCACTCTTTTACATAATTCGACTCTTCTGAAGAAGAATGAATTCTTTTTTTTGTCATACGATTTTTTTTCTGTTTGATTCTTAATTTTTCCTGATATTAAGTCACGTATATCAAGACAACTACATCATTTTTTCTCAAAGTATGGAAGTACCGTATTTTAGAACAAAAAAATACTATAGTAATATTGGCCTTCACCATTTCCTTGGTAATGCCCTATTAAGACGCTGACAACACCTAAACCGCGGTCACTGTCAGATTGCATAGAAAAGAAAGAGAAGCGCGACGACAAAACGCTTGTAATTTATTGCAAAATATGAAGTAATTATCTATTTACTCAGAATTAAGTTGAGTAATCGAAAATAAAAAACAACCAAGTTCTGCATTAGAATAAGACGTACTTGTTATTAATTAAATACGTAATTTATGTTGATATTTAATACAGATATTTTGGATTAGAACTCAAGGTAAGAGGTTAGTTTAACGTTAGTTTGTATCGAGATTTTTTTTTCAAAACGTGTTTTGGGGACAACCAAGTTCTGGGAAATATGTTCAAAATTAACATATATTTTTTCCGCTACCGCAAACTATACAGATTTGGCAATTTTCTTTCATAAGAGAAGCCTATTTTGGTCAATTGGGTCTTGTCAGCGCCTTAACGAAATGATGTAAAATAGGAGAAGATAGCCTTGTTCTTCTATTAATTATCTCAGTTTTGCGTTCAATTCGCTCTCCTGTAAAATCATGATTTTGTAGATAACCCTTTATACCTTGTGGCCGTCGAGTAGAAAAACGCAAATTGTCTTCACTACTTTAGACAACTGTCAGTTGTCAGTGTGATTTTGACAGTTTGGGATAGAAACTTTCTTCTGAAATAGCCTACATAAAAGGACCTAGACAACGTTCGTTAGAAACGAAAGACAAAATGACAGATTGCGGAAGGATTTCTGCGGTGCGGTGTCAAAGATGGAGAAACGAAATGTCACTTTGTATAGAAAGAGCTATGTCTATTCTTCGAAGAAATAGAAAGCGTCATGCTAAGCCTGCTGCAGTGATGAATTGAATAGAACAAATCAAGTGCGAGCTTTCTCAGTTTGAAACCACGATTCTAAGTCGAGGCCATAACCACTATGAATATCTCTAATAAGATTATACCACGCTTACATTCCCGAAGGTGGGTAGGTAGAGAGATATAGAAATACAACTCTCTATAAACAGTTTTGTTTTTGTTCTTTGTACTTGTTTTTGTTCTTGACACTTGTTTCATGATTATTATGAAATATTATATATATAGATAAGTTTAATATGTTTTATGTATGTATTTGTTGTATATATGTAAGTAGTGCACCGCAGGCTACTGGCAGGTATAGTCTCTCCTTGTTGCGGCACTTCTTCTTCCCAGCTAAAACTAGAAAGTGGTGAAGGGTGGGCGTTTTGGGGGACTGTCTAATGTAATTTTGACGTTCGAAAAGTACTGATTCTCAGCCTAGTTTCAATAAATGACTTCTGATTTTAATTTGATTTTTCCCCCCTAATCCATCCAAAGCTTGTCTTTAAAAGATCGCTTTAGATACGACCACCCATTGTGTCACCCTATGTAAAATTTCTACATTTATAGCTGTAATTTTTATGGTGTACATAATAAAGAGTATTCTATTCATTCTATTCTAATACACCCGCATTTATCCAGCAATGTTTAATAGGGGCCAGCCTATTGCCGTCAACCTGGCACCTGCTACTGTGAAATCTCTCGTAGAAAACACCAATAACAAACTCAAAACTCAAACTCAAAGCATTTATTTCAAATAAACCAAATACAAACACTTTTGAACTGTCAAGGGGTCGGTCAGTCAGAAAGCTTGTTGCCCATTCCAAAGCGTAGTAGGTTCCTATGGAGAACGAGCAAGAAACTCCACGGAAAATCCACTCAACATTTTCTTTTTGAACCTTTTTTTGTTTTATGGGTGGGAAATTATCAAATAACTTCTCTCGCTCTGGGCGGAGCAGGAGGGCGTGTTAGACTCTTTTTGACTAAAACCCACCCGTGTTCCTTCTGTTGTCTGTGATGCCAGGGCCTTCGGGATCCCTTTGGGACTGTCCCTCGACCCCGGCAGGCATCGGCCCAAGTGGAATCCTACACTTATGCTGACGACATCTCTTTGAGGCGCGCGAGGAACACAACGCGCCGTCGAAACTGCACGAACACTCCACTCAACATTTTGCTTGACCTGGGGATTGTGATTAGGACTCCATTGAGGCAGTCGCGTTTTCGACCTAGTGGTCGAAAGCGCGACTGCCTTTGACTGCCTGTTGGTCTAGTGACCAACGAGGCAATAATAATATATGAAAGGAAGGTATAAATTCTTCCGTCACAAGTTAAAAGGCTACGATCGATTTCCAGTCGATCAACGTCAGCTGTTAGAAATGCACCATCTAGCTACTTTATATGTCTACCGGTGACATTGATCGAAAGGCTTGCACGAGGTCGTTTGAATTAAACTTTTGTTTTTGTTTAAGATAGAAAACTTCAATTACCTATGTACCTAGTTAATCCATGTAAAATTCTGGTATTCGGATTTTTTTTTTTTAAATCGGTCAAAAATAGATCGATGGCCAGCCAGTACAGGCGTCAGTCCACAACAGATGAAAATATCGATGACCAGACACAAAAAAAAAAAATACATACAGGCGAACATGTAACCACCTCCTTTTTTGAAGTCGGTTAAAAAAAAAGTCAAATCAAACATTGATTTCGTATGGAACTTTAATTTTAACATTTATTTCATTTGGTCAATAATAATAATTTTGGTCAATCCTCCGGTTTCTGAAAACCGTTGCAATTAAATTGGTTCTAAACCAAAATCGAAACTCGACAGTCTAACCATAATTTTAAATATTTTTTTTATTTTTATAAAGAAGAGTAAGTGTTTTTTAAGTATAGGTAGTTGGATCCAGTTGTCTATAAAAATAAATAATAAAAACAAATAAACAGTTTTCATATAGACCGAGAGCTAGGCACAAAATCGTAAAAATAATAATTATCATCGTAATTTATTGACATGGCTACCGCAAGACTGCCCTTTTCATACCGCTCATGTTTTTTTTATAAATACTTGGTATAAATGATGATTTATATACCATAGCGTGTTGTTTATGTTGCTCTACGGTCATGTGCCTAAAGGGCGTCAATGTTATTTTGTTATTGTTAGGGATCTTGTTGTGGGTATAAACCTGTTATGAAAGAAATAATGTAACCGTCATTTATGTTTTTATTACCAACTGGCTTCTGCCCGCGACTTCGTCTGCGTGGGCTTCAGAATAGGGATGATGCCTGGGTACAAAAAAAAATTATATTTAGTCCGTCAGTCAGATAATAAAAAAATATTAGACACGTATTTTTTGCTTTGTTATATTATAAAAAAAATACTTAGATAAAACGCATTAAAGTTGGGGCTCGCTACGTCACAATTCAGTACCTATAAAATCTAGCAAGGGTTGACGTGCCGTAATCTTTTGATTACGTAAAAAAAGAAAAAAATACGTGTCCAATATTTTTAAACAATCTACCCGACACAAAAAAAATAAGTTATCATCCCTATTGTGTCCAGAGAGAAATTTGGTATTTCTTTTTTCGACATTTTCTACAATCACCGTCATATTTCAGCCAATTTACACAAAACCTTTAATGAATTATACACTTAAATCTTCCTCATTAATCACTCCGTCCATAAGCGAAAACCGTACGAAAATCCGGTCAGTTTTTGAGTTTATCGCGTTCAGACAGACAGACGCGGCAGGCGGACTTTGTTTTATAATAGATACTTATACAGGTTGTTTCAAATAGTGACGTCATAAAAACTATAGATTCCTCATGCCCAGGGGTATCCGAAAATACCCCATGTATGTTCCGCGGTTCTTAGTTTTCGAGTTATAATAATTATAACTCGAAAACTTCATTCCAATATTATTTTCAAAATATAATTATCATTTAAAAAAATGTATGGGAGAAAACATATAACTGTCTATATCCTGTATGTATAATACAATTTATATAATATAATAATATGTAGGTATGTAGTGATGACAACATTTTTGGTTGTGATTTTTCACCCTGTAGGTATTGTGGGCAAATGTCTACTCCATATAAGTTGATATATTTACACTTGTTCTTATAATTCTGCTAACAGCCAAAAACAAAACAGATTCCAATCTATTCCGTTCTAAAATTTCGGACATTCCTGAATTAAGCCAGTAAATAAAAACCTAAACGATCTGTCTGTAAGTAGGTAAAGTCTGTAGGTAATAAAGAAAACAAGAAACATCCTTATTGAGCGTGTAACCAGTGAAATTGCATATGAAATGGGGTACATTTTAAAAATCACGACAGGTACAATAAAAAAATAAATTATTAGAAAAAAAGACTCAACTGCTTTAAATAGAATTTTCTCATTACTAGCCATTAGTTGTAATTTATTTAAAAAAAAAACCATCTCCCTTTTTTTGTATTTGCAGATGCAATATAGGTAAATGAAATAAAATTATGAAATGATTTTTTTTTCTGTGGGCAAGTAGGTTTGTACAAACACTTTTACACGTCAATCATATTTAGAAAAAAAACTAGATGAGGTCGGCGTTTCCTATCTGACTACTCTGAGAAGAAAGGCCGAAACAAACTCAGAGGTCACAGTCTCTTTTAAAGTCCAGACATAATCTTGGTCAGATCATGTGAAAACCATGTAGGTAGATTGGTGTCTGAAATGGTCTTTTGAAGAAAGAACCACACAGATTGAGTGGACCTATCCAGTCAGTGCACGCATTTGTCAGTAATCGTGCAGCTCAACTCAGAACTTAAGGAGCTCAACGATTTGACGAACAATACCAAAGAAAGGACATTTGGGTAGGCCGCTTAAATGACTCAAACTGCCAGAGCAAGATTAAAAGTAACTGAGAGAAAAAATAAAAACAATAACTCACATACGAGTAGTATATATAGTATATATAATTAGTCTATGTCACTCCCACTATTAAGACGAATCTAACGACACCTCTTGTGTTAAAATCCAAGCCGTTTAGGCTACAGAGCGTGCCAAAGAAATAGACATATGTACATACATACATACTCTCGAAAAACATTAGAAGCCAGAAGCCAGAAGGAGGCAGTCGGGTAAATAAAAATATTTTGGAACGCAGTTCCTGTTCGCTCGTTTTACTCTGCACGCTTGGCAAAAGAAAGCTTGACCGAAAAAGGTGTAAAATCTTGATCGTCACCTGTCACGACACTTTTTTTACGACACCACTCGACAGTTTTTTTTGTAAATTACGTATGAAACAATCTGACAAGCTTTTGTGATGGAGTGTGTTGAGTGTTTTAGAAAATCTAGGCTTGTTTTCTGAATGAACAAAATAAGGATCTAAAAACTATAGATGTAGATACCAGTCTACATCTCCCTGAACCCTCTTCATTATTCTCCTCTCGTGTCGCGGCACGAGTTAAAAAAATAATAATAAATTCATTTATTTGCAAACATACTTAAGTGCCATTCTTACATAAACGCTCTGCCTCCCGAACTAGGTAGTTAACCTGTATCTTAGTATACAGTGTGACAACCAAAATAGCTTATTTTTACCCGACTGCCTCAGGAGGTTAATGTTTTTCGAGAGTATGTATGTTTCAAGAAACGGATAATAAATAAATGTAATAAATAAAAATATTTTATGAATTATTGTCAGGCATCAAGGCCCATAGAGTGTTAGTATTATATTTTACTTAAAAACTAAATTATTAACATGCAGGAACACTACAAAGAAAAAGAATTACAATCACAGGAAGGTTTAACAAGCTAGGTATATATAATAAGTCATCTGGATTGGTAGCACATAAGTAGGTAATTAAGTCGTCACTCCTGTGGAAGCTCTTTAAATATTATCTTTTCATTGATCACAACAATGACGGTTATTTCAGAATATTAGTCAATCAAACGTAACATAACCATTAGCGACCATGCATTTGCGAACATCCATTTGTGACCATACATTTGCCTAACAGATGCTCATTTAACATTAATTAATAAAATGCTTTTAGTTCTTCATAATTACGAACTCGTCCCATCCATCTTTCGTGTTGTTATTAATAATATACAAGTTCGCAACGGAAGGACACATCACTGTTACAAACTATGTAAAAAATATATGAAAAAACAAGTTTTATCTAAAATCTAGATATGTGGATAATTACTAACACCCGTCCACGAGGTAACGTTCTCTGAATATTAAAAAAATATATACACAGCGGCCGCCATTACCAGTATAACGATTATACACCGTTTGGCGAAAAAAGTTTGTGTTAAAAATTATACCTGGATATTTCCATAACAAAACGGCGTAAGCGCCAATGACAATTCAAACGGAATTAGTCTTAGTTCGTGTGACTTAGAATTGAATTTGTAATGCGCGGTTTAAGCATTAGAATGCCCTTAAAATTTATTACAGCGGACGCGTAGAAAAACATTAAGCCATCTGTAATTTGTATAGTACGAGAGACAGGGAGCTCCGATTATTCGACTATAGAATTTTATACGCTAGAGCGAGATAGCTAGATTGCTGTTAATACTTTTCTAACAATGTTTCTGGTAGCCAATCCGGGAGCAGTTATGGGCGGGTCGGCTCCTGTATTCAAATAGATTGATGAAAATTGGTTCCTTATGTTGGGTTCAGCAGGATTAAAGTGATAAAAAACGGGCAATTTTTGGAACTGTATTTCGAAGATTTCTTCGAATTCGAATTTAGTATGGTTGTTGAAATTAAAAATTGGCTAAATGGTAGACAAGGTTAGACGATGGATGTGTTCCCAGAGAATTCTGTTAAGTATTTATTTAACCTATTTGGATGTCAGTATTAATCCGAATTTTATAGATGCCAGTGATGCTTTTTACTTTTTAGAATATAATAGAATATAATATATTTATTTAATTAACCATTATGTACACACTTAAACAGACAGACAAGAAAAAAAGAACAATAAATACGTACCTACAAAGGTGATGCTTATTTCTAAAGAAATCTCTTCCAGCATCAGGTATGCTGGAAGAGATTTCTTCAATTTCTTCAATAGGAAAGTAGATAAAAAGATGTAGATACGTGTATAAGAGTAAAAGAGAAAATATCCTACTAATGTTATAAAATGCGAAAGTTTGTAAGGATGGATGGATGGATGTTTGTTACTCTTTCACGCAAAAAGTACTGAACGGATTTGGATGAAATTTGGCACACAGATAGTTTATAATCAAGAATAACAAATAGGATACTTTTTATCCCGATATATCCACGGGGTCAAAACTTATGCGGGTGAAACCGCGGGGCGCATCTAGTAATACATAAAATTGAAACAATTCACAAAACAAATAATATAGGAATACATACATACCTAGTTCTTCTTTTTTCTTATATGCTAAGAATGTAGGTATTACAAATCAGATGTTACAAATAATGCTAGAGTCCTTGATATCATAAAAATCACATTAATCAAGATTTTAAAATAGGTGAAGTGACTCTTATTTTAAGATGTCTCAAATTAATTAAGCTGTCCTTAAATTGGTACCTAATTAATCAGAGTTAGACGTCTGTTCATCGTTCCTTAAAATCATTCAAGTGACTTTGTATACCTAGAGGTAACTCAGCAGTGGAAGTGGACAGGCCAATAATGAGTACAATAATTGATTATCTTATAAGCAGCCTATAAAGTTCCCACTGCTGGGACAAAGGCCTCATATCTGTGAGAGGGAGTGGGCCACAATCTACCACGTAGGCCCAGTGCGGGTTGGTGGATGTCACTTATCTTCGATTTTTTGGTTCTAAGACGTGCCGGTTCCCTCTTGATGTTTTCGTTCACTGTTTTGAGAGCAGTTGTGATGAAAGTAACGTGTTCATAGATATAAGAGAGAACTCTTATATCTATGAACGTGCTTGCCTGGGTTGGAACACACGACCTACAACTCACAAGTTGGGACCGAAACCGCTGAGCCACCACTGCTGCAGACACAATAATTGATTATGTTATATTAAAACTTATTTACAGTAGGTCCCATAATTATGTGCTAATTACTATTTTTATTGCGGTGTAAACCGTAGCTTTAGGCACTTAAAGGTTTAACTGAAACCTTCCGTAGAAAAGCTTTGTTTCTTTTACAGGTTAGAGAAAAAATAAGATTGAGTAGTACCAGTATTTTTGTTTTTAACAGACTTGCAGTAAAACAAACAGTTTAAGAGGCCGACAACACCTAAAGCGCGGTCAATGTCGGGCTGCATAGAAAAGAAAGAGAAGCGCGATGACACAACGCTGGTAATTTATTGCAAAATATGAAGCAATTATCGATTAACAAAAGAGCTATAGATTGTATAAACAAAAATAAAACACTAATATGCTAATATATTGCTTGTAGAATAATCCGACAAAAAATCAGAATGATTGCGTGTATATTAGTATGGTTTTTAATCGTTAAAAGAATTTTTTAGAGCTATCTTCGAGATTTTTCATTCTATCGTATCAAATTAGTTATATTATGTTTTCAACACACTATCTACCTAGCATATATCCTGAAGAATATCATAGATTTTTCTGATTTTGTTTACTGCAGTGGATCATACACTTTAAGGCATTATAAAACTTATAAAATTTGCGTTTAGGTCCTGTAGTCCCCTTAACTGATAAACATGAATTACGAAAAAAAAATATTGATTATTCCTTTATAAAAAGAAATACAATAAGAATATATATCGCTTTTCCACGCAAGCACGTGATTGAGTCCAATTCTGACAGATCACAGACTGTAACAAAAACCAAGAAACATATTTTTTGTTAATTTTCGTAATTCATGTTTCGCATAAAACGGCTGGGTGAATTTTGATGAGACTTTCATTCATATATATTATCTCACAACGGAATCGAAAACATTGCTCTGCACGCAAGCCCAAAAGAAATTTGTAACGCTTAAAGAGAAATGTTTTAATAAACATACTTGGAAATATTCTGTCTGTATAAGCACAGTAGGTATAGATTGTCAAAAAAGGTGTTTAATTGCCATTTGAGTAAATTTGACCCTTCAGCCATTTTAGCGTGAAAGCGTAAAAACAAACAAATAAACTCACTTTCGCATTTATAATATTACATAGTTAGAATTCGCACATTATTAAACCGAAAATTAGTACTCATACATAATAAAACAATTGCCATTCAACGTGGCAATGCTGCCAGTCTTCTGGGCACGTTTCCGGATGATAGTGATGCGGACGAATACCTTGACGCCTACTGACGTCCTTTTGTTTTTGTATTAATCCTTCCTACTAATTAATACCTATTATAAATGCGAAAGTTTGTAAGAATGTATGGATGGATGTTTGTTACTTTTTCACGCAAAAAGTACTGAACGGATTTAGATGAAATTTGGCAAAAAGATAGTTTATAACCAGGAATAACACATAGGATACTTTACTTTACTTTACTTATGCGGGTGAAACCGCGGGGCGCATCTAGTTTGTATATATAGTTAGTAATTTAATTTACCTAGTGTCTACCTAGTGTAAATAGTTAGTAGCATCAATATTGTATATTTGTCTTTTAAATGTATGAAAATAAACTACCAATCCATGATAAAACAATATATTAAACCAAATAACTCAAAATAACAATGAAAAATATAAGTAGTTAGGTACTAAATTCCAAAGCTTTTTATAACATTAGAATAGGTACTCTTTCCAAAAACTTGCCACGTTTTGTTCGTAAATACGTATGTAGTCTGGTTAAACCCTAGCTGTTAAACCTTAATATCCATATAAACCTTATTATTCCTTTGGACCGTACTTCGACCATGGCAGCCAGTCTCAGCGGAGACCAGCCTTCGGTGCGGGAGATACCCATTATAGTTCACAAGTGTGTGCGCAGACACAGGTGCCCTCTCTCTTCCCTCACTTTCATAGTCCGACGGCCCGCAATCATGACCGGAGAGAGATCTGGCGCAGGGCCAACAGTTTAACGTGATTTCCGAGGCACGCGGGTATCGCACCGCCAACTTCCAAACTCCGAGCTGTAACTAAGAAATTCCTAATGGAATACAGAAACCCTTGCTCAGCAGTCGCGCTTGCGGCCGCAAGACCAACGGGGCATTTTATGTACATACCTACACCATATTAAGAGCACTAAGTATTTAGGTGGTAACCTTTTTTTTTGGGTGGGAAATCATCAAATAACTTCTCCCGCTCTGGGCGGAGCGGGAGGGTATCAGACTCTTACTGACTAAAATCCAACCGCATTCCTTCCGTTGCCTGTGTTGCCAGGGGCCTGGGTAACCCTTTTGTACCTTCCCGCGACCCCGGCAGTAGGTGGTAACCTGAGATACCTAAAAGCTACAATTCCAGGAATATTTATGAATTTGAATCAGGCACGGAATGTCCAGCAGTGGTGGCCCAGTGGTAACGGCCATGACTTTCGTGTTGTAGGACGTAGGTTCCAACCCAGACAGGCGCTTGACTTTGTGGTAATTATTTCATCACCTGCATCTAAAACGGTGAACGAAAACCTCGTGAGGAAACCGGCATTTCCTAGAAACAAAAAATCGAAGACATGTGAAATCTACCAACCCGCACTGGGTCCGCGTGGTGGATTACGGCCCACTCCCTCTCACTGAGAGAAGGCCTTTGTCCCAGTAGTGGGAATATTATAGGCTGATTATGTATGATTACGCACGGAATGTCCGTTGCTGATGCCCTAAATGACTTTCCTAACCAGAGTAGAATTGGTTTTCAATCATAGCAGAAGTCGAAGAATGACTGGCTCAACGCTATCGCTAATCCGACTATAAAAGACTTGTGTGTGTCAGTAGTATAAGTACGAGTAACGGGCTTAAGTTTGTCTTACTAAGGTTCCTATAAGGGTGAATTCGATGGATTTCCATCGGCGTCGAGTCGACGATGAAGTACCTGGGACTCGTCCTCGACAGCCGGTGGAACTTCGTGGAGCATTTCCGACGTTTGGCTCCCAAACAGGGGGTCTAAAGGCCTCCTGCCGAAGGTCTCCCAAAAAAAAAAACGTAACAAACTATCATCTTTTTAGGGTTTCGTACCCAAAGGGTAAAACGGGACCCTATTACTAAGACTCCGCTATTTGTCTGTCTGTTTGTCTGTCCGTCTGTCACCAAGCTGTATCTCACGAACCGTGATAGTTAGACAGTTGAAATTTTCACAGATGATGTATTTCTGTTGCCGCTATAACAACAAATGCTAGATCTGAGCAACGAATGCTAGTCCGCGAATCCGACTCGCACATGGCCTGTTTTTTTTATAGTATCTACAATTTTTTTTTTATTTTGAAAATATTTACATTATTTAATAACTAACAAATTTAAAATAATAACAATTATATGTGCAAGTATATAAAATGAGAGTAAATTATCACAGGGCATCAAAAAATTCGTCCGCATCGCTGTCAACAGGAAAAGTGCCCAAAAGGCTGGCAGCATTGCCACGTGGTATGGCAATGCTGATTCTTTGCCCACAAAATAGGCCAGCCCTCTGGTCACGTGAGGAGTCGATCAACTATCAATAACAATCTGAATGATGTTGAAGGATATTGGTAATCCATTGCTTCGTAAGTATGTTAGAAAAGTTTGTCTGTTCAACAAGGTTTAATTACGTTACGCAATGAATGTTGTTGAACTGTCAAAATTAAACCCACTGCTACTGTAAGTGTGTTACACAATTAACCCGCTGTTATAATCCTGCGTATAAGTACTTATAAACCTTTTTTTTTTGGGTGGGAAATTATCAAATTACTTCTCCCGCTCTGGGCGGAGCGGGACGGTGTGTCATACTCTTATTTACTAAATCCTACCCTTGTTCCTTCCGTTACCTGTGTCACCAGGGGCCTCGGTATCCCTTTCAGTCTTTCCCGCGACCAAATACTTATAATCCTGCGAATAAATAAATCTAAAATTTTTGTCAGTTTTTTTACACACAAAAGCTGTCGACGACAAATGTTTATTTGCAGGATAAGATTCAATTCACCCTAAATCATCAAATGTCAAAATATCAGGAACAATTTCATTGACGTATCACTTGTTTTACTTTTAAAATACTTACGAGTAGTATTACAAAATTAAATATCACAAGTGATACCTACATCAACGAAATTATTACTGATATTTTTCCGACCTCCATTGTAATAACATCAGTTTTGCAACAAATTACAGCTATTAGGTGGCAACAATAACTAAAATGAGGTAACTTTGAATAAATCTAGCGGCCATGATGAAAATACCTATCAGGTTTTGTGAAATACACAGTTTTTGCATCGCATATTATGATACGTATCTATATATTGTATGGCTCTCCGACTATCTACGTTGTAGGCAAAGTTTTAATGAACGACATTCAGCAACCTAACTAGGTACGTCACACACTTCAATCAAAATCCAAAGGTTTTGAAGGGAATTCCAAATCCATTGCTTCATAGGTTTAGAAAATTCGTCTGCTCAGCAATGTAAATAACACAATAAACGTGGCTGAACTAACGAAAGGAAAGAAATTGCGATCAATTGACATGTTATGTATGTTACGCAGTTACTCTGTTTTTTTATTGGGTGGGACATTATCAAATAACTTCTCTTGCTCTGGGCGGAGCGGGAGGGTGTGTCAGACTCTTACTGACTAAAACTCACCTGTGTTCCTTCCGTTGCCTGTGTTGCCAGAGGCTTCGGTAACCCTTTCGAACTTTCCCGCGACCCCGGCAAGCATCGGCCCTAGTGGACCCCTACAATTGTACTGATGACATCTCTTTGAGGTGCGCGGGGATCACAACGCGCCGTCGACCTTACCGGACGGCGAGCTACCCATTGCTTACCGTCCGCAAGCCCGCGCCTACGGTGGCCGGAAATCTGGCCGGGATTCCCGACGCCAAGGGCGTATCCTGTGGCGGCTAGGAGCGAGAGGGCGCGAAATTTGCCTTTCCTTCAACCGTCCCGCGTCCTCCTTCGCGAGCATTACTGCTTCGCAGAAGGAGGTGACGGCTGCCCATGCCCGCTCGCTCCGTACCATGGCCTGAACTAGGGCCGGACGCGAGAGATCTCTGCCGCACTCCGATGAACTATTGTTCAATTCTCATTCATGATAACCTACGACGTGCTGACAGCTATTGTCCGAAATGTTTTAATAGGAACAGAAAGGCATTTCAAACTTTGACAAATGGTAGTTGAGTAAAATGATCTTTCTGTAGTCCTGAAGATCTAAAAACACCCCGCCAAGTGCGAGTCAGACCACGCACAATGAAGGGTTTTGTAGTTGGGGTGAATTCATCCCAAAAACAAACTTAATATTGTAGTTGGAAAACATGTTTTTCGATATATTGATTAACGTCAAACTCAAACTCAAACTCAAAGCATTTATTTCAATTAAACCATTTACAGGCACTTTTGAATTGTCAAGGAGTCGGTCAGTTAGAAATATGAAGCTAGTTGCCCATTCCAAAGCGTAGTAGGTACCTATGGAGAAGAACGGGCATGAAACTCCATGGACACTCTTTTAAATTAAATTGATACATAAAGATTAGTACAAAAATAATGTTGAAATTTTAACTAAATGTGAGGACGATGTAAAACAAAAAAACGCGCCCATAGTAAAAAGAGAAACAAAAACAATTTCTAAATAAAATAATTACAAATAAGCCGAGGACGTACGTCACGATCAATTATCAAATTGTAATTAATGTATGACTGTAATGGCAAAAAAAAAATGTGTGGTAAATGATAAATGATAAATGATTTTACTTCTGTAAGTAAAATCATAAACACGTAAACACTTTTACACGTCAAAACATTTTTTTTAAACTAGATGAGGCCGGCGTTTCCTATCTGACTACTCTGAGAAGAAAGGCCGAAACCAACTCAGAGGTCACAGTCTCTTTTAAAGTCCAGACATAATCTTGGTCAGATCATGTGAAGACCATGTCGATTGGTGTCTGAAATGTTTGATGAAAGAACCACACAGATTGAGTGAACCTGTCCAGTCAGTGCACGCATTTTATAAATATACAAATTAACAATTTTCGGACGTTTTCCTTTACTTCGCTCATTTGGAGCGACAGTGACACAACTGCAAAAAAATGCGAAACTGACCTAAGTACATTAAAATTATCTGCTTTATTAGGCAGATAATTTTGTTGTAATTAGGTCAGTTTCGCATTTTTTTGCAGTTGTGTCACTGTCGCTCCAAATGAGCGACTTGTATTGTGATACCTTGCTTCTTCCCAAATTTCATGATTCTAGGTCAACGGGAAGTACACTATAGGTTTAAATTTATTTGCGAGTGTTAAAATATGTCGCATAAATGGCCGTATTTTTTTATTGCGTTGACTTAGAAGCTTGAATTTTTTAGGGCTCCAAGTGACCTACGTATTTGATATTACTTTCAACTTGCTACCTCCACGGCTGCCTGAGAAAAAGGGACATACTAACAGACAGACAGACAGACAACGAAGTGCTCCTTTAAGGGTTCAGCTTTTTTTTTTTTGGTATGAAACCCTAAAAATAATGTCAGTCATGAAACGTTATTTTAATAAAGATTTGGTGTAACAATTCACTGGACTAACAAACAGTTTAGTATACATTTTACTTTATACAGGTTGTTTGGAAGCTGAGTGCAAAGCCATAGTTGGCACCATACAGAGCATTTTGAGCCATACATGTCTTAGACGAAGTACGTTTTTTTACCGGCTATTTTTTAGTCTTGCCAACAATGCCCCACTTAAAGCTCGTATGTATTTTAATTTTTTTTCTGATTTGCATCTAATCTATTAAATAAAGTTCCGAGCATCTGTTTCATTGAAAAAAATAATACTAGACACTTAGATTTTAAAAGTCGTAGAAAACTTTTAAAATTTGAAAAATAAAATAGCCTCAATCGTTACAACCTTTTTAAAAATATGCTCAAAATACTCCAAATGTTGTCGACTATCACCCCCTTAAGGAAGCTAGTTGCAAACTAGCTTCCAAAGAGCCTTTATATACAAGGTGTCGTTTTGTATTCCCTTCAAATTTAAGGAGGTAACAATGTGAGGTAAGGAGGTAACTATATACTGATGATTCTCTACACGAATCAATAATAAAATAAGTAGGTCTTTTTTCTTTCTAATTTTCGGAAATCATGTGCACACGCATGTTAAAACGCGGCCCGTGTGATACCACTCTGTAACTGCCCTTTTACACACCCACTACCGCATACGCAACGGGGTGATTCTGTTCTGTGAAAGTGCTGTATTCTAAAATACTGTCAAACTTAAATAACTAAAAAACAAGTATGTATTAATTATTGAGCCGGTATCGTAATTTCATTTGATTATATATGTCTTTCATAACAGCCTCCTGAAATTTGACGAGGATGGAAAACGACACATGTATAAAACAATCAAAATTATACACAATAAGAAAGTAGCCCATGAGGTTGCCGAAAAAAGTAGAAGAATCAAGGAATGGATGGAACACTAAATGCACCTTGGAAATCCAGTCATAACAGACAATCCCAAAACTACACATTAACCGTAACACATAAATAAATAACAATTTAATATCCATCATAGTTGTGTAGCGATATTATTGTACACACGTACATACACACACATTTGTATGTACAATACAACACTATGAAGCACCATACAAAGCCGATCGTAGTTTAGATTGTCGGTAATTGTTCCGACCTGGTTAAAAAAATATTACCTACCTACACCTACCCATCAGTTTACATAGGATACACATATTTACCTACTATTTTTTAATTATATAATATTTACTCTAGCTTCTGCCCGTGAATTCGCCCGCGTGAAATTTCTTGTTTCCCTGACCCGTCGCATCACATCGCCCGCTCTAATACCTACTTGATACGTGTTCCTTCTGACTTTTTTTTTAGTTTTGCTCGGCCGCTAGGGGTCGTAGCGTGTGTAATTATCTAAAAACTTCATTGAAGTTGCAATCTACGATTCGGAGAGAATGTGAATGTGATAATGATTGAATGTGACGTTCTTCATTCATTTAGTGTCAATATCAGCTTTCAACCGCTATTTTCACTGCTTAAGGAGTGGAAATAGCGGTTGTAAGAAATTGCAAACGCTATTATGCAACTCTACTGGATCTATTGAACAGGGTCTATAAGGCGCTCTTTTAGAGCTAAAGCAGTTGCAGAAGGGTTACATAACGTGCTATGCAGCTGGCTCTTGTAGCTTCTAACTGTAGTTATATAGCTCATAAGCAACCTTTTGTGCTGGTTGGGTATAGAATAGAATAGAATAGAATAGAATTTTTATTTCGCAAATATGGGTAATACATACAGGTCTTAAGATTAAGTACATAATTATAGCTCAGCCACATTTTACCAATCGGCATGCAAAATTAGATTAGATTATTTATATCATTCTTATCACAATTAAGTATATCAATTTATAATTTTTGAATTATTATTTAAATCATCAAATTAATTAAAAAAAAAAAATATGTGTAACAAAAGAAAATATATAAATTATTATCATTAGAATCTTTGACTTGTCATTACAATTAACAATATTAATATTACAATTCGAATGTTAGGAACCAAAATTAGAATGTCAAATATCAAAATGTAAAAAAAAAAAAAAAAACCACAAATGTCAAAGAATAAAAATGTCAAACATCAAATATTAAAAAAAAAAATAACATAAATTTATATTAATTATAGTACCACAATCTTTAACTCCCATTAGGAAAAACTTTTATCATCAAAAAAATCTTTAATTGAATAGTAACATTTTTCTAATAACAATTTGGTTAACTGTTTTTTGAATACTGAGATTGGTAATACTTTTAGATTTATTGGTAATTTATTATATATGAGAGGACCCATGGAAAAAATATTTTTTTTAAGTAAGGACGTTTTGTAACCGCCTGTATAAAGTTGACTTTTATATTGAGACCTCATTGGTCCTTTGCGTATTCTCTTATCAATCATTGATGTAAACAAATTACTGTTCATCTTAACAAATAAGGCAACTTCAAGAATGTACAAAGAAGGTAGTGTTAGAATCTTCAGTGATTTAAAAATTGGTTTACAGATTTCTATGGGTTTAAGCCCTGTCATTGATTGAAGACAACGTTTTTGGGCCCTAAATATTTTATCTCTCTCACTACAGTTTCCCCAGAATATAACACCGAACCTTAGTAATGAAGCAACCAAACCATGATATGCTGTCACTAGCGTGTTCATATTTAACTTTTTTGAGAGATTGTACAGAATATATGCGGTTTTGCTTAATTTTTGGCACACAATTTCAGCATGGCCTTTCCAGGTCAATTTATCATCAATATGTACTCCCAAAAATTTTGTAACTGAAGTGGTATCTACTATTTCGTCTCTATATTTTGTTACAATATAGTTTGGCCTCAGTCGTTGGAAGAAATGCATTACTTTGGTTTTTTGTAGATTTAACACAAGATTATTTTTATTAAGCCAATCTATTATTTTTTCAAGTGTATCATTTATCTCTCTTTCGTATTGAGTATTATTTTTACATTCAATTATAGCTGTGCTGTCGTCAGCAAATAAAGTCATAGGATGATGTATTTGACAAGGTAGGTCGTTAATATAAAGTAAAAACAACAATGGCCCAAGTACACTGCCCTGCGGGACTCCGAATTTAGTAATTCTAGCATTGGATAGATATTTCAATTCGCGTTTAGTTTTGGAACATATTCTCGAAATTTCTGTAAATTGTTTTCGATCCGTGAGATAGGACTTTACTAAATTTAGGACATTGCCCCTTATCCCATAGTGATGAAGTTTATTTAAGAGGATGTAATCTATAACCTTCTTCAGAAATTGGGCTATCAAATGCAACATTTTTTTCAAATCTGTCTAGGTGTTCCAGAGATTTGCGCGTTCAAACAAAAAAAATATTTCTTCAGCTTTATTATATTTAGAACATTGACAGTGGGGCTGGTCCACAAATTCAAAGTCGCTCAGCGCGCCATGAAGCGGGCTATGCTCGGAGTTTCTTTGAAGGATAAGATCAGAAATGAAGTTATCCGGAAGAGAACCGGAGTTACCGACATTGCATGCAGAGTCAGCAACCTGAAGTGGCAGTGGGTTGGCCATGTGTGTTGAAGGTCCGATGGCCAGTGGAGCAGACGAGTCCTGGAGTGGAAACCGCGTATCGGTAAGCGTAGTGTGGGACGCCCCTCAGCTAGATGGACGGACAACCTTAAAAAGGTGGCTGGGACAGACTGGATGCGGAAGGTGGAGGACAGGGTGTTGTGGCGCAGCCTGGGAGAGGCCTATGTAAAGCAGTAGACTGTTATAGGCAGAGTTGATTTATTGATTGATTATATTTAGATGATGAACTGTAGCCCGAAATAAAAATTTTCTTTTTGCAATTTGGTCAGTATCAGGTTGATCAAAATATGATTCGCGACTACAACAGATATGTATTTACAAAATTATAAACATTAGAATCATTAATACATCACTCCAAGTTAGATTTGTTCCATTGAATGATTTTTTCATGAAATCATAGCATTGGGGACAAATCTAACTTCCCTTTCTTATGAGAGATGTACTAAATGTTACCACTTACCACTGGCCCAGTAACGGCCGCAACTTACGAGTTGTAGGTCATTGGTTCGAACCCTAACAGGAGCTATACTTTGTGTAAATAATTTCATCAACACTGCACTCAAAACTGTGAATGAAAACACAGTAAGAAAAAAATGTCCAAGAACCAAAAATTCGAAGACATGTGACATCTACCAACCCGCACTGGGCCCGCGTGGTGGATTACGGCCCACTCCGTCGCACGGAGAGGAGGCCTGTGCCCCAGCAGTGGGAACATTATAGGCTGATTATGTAACCTTCGATCGACTCGTACCGTGCGGCTGTAATTATTTAATCACCTATTAAGTTAAACCCTTAATTCTAAGATTCAAAGAAACCGCTCCTTCTGAATATTAAACACAATAAATTTTCAATTGTTTATAATTGGTAACATTCTAAAGTTGCTGTTTGTGGAACTGGTCCCTAGAATCTAAAGGTCAGAAGAACCTTCACTGTCATCTCAATGCCGGAAGACCGTTTTGAGAAGCTTGTAGAGGCTTATTATAATAATTATTGTATTTGGGTATATTATTTGGGTACATTATAATGTTTGGGTAATTTGATTTGCTTACCTACCGGTAAGACACAAAAAACGACTACCTGTTTAATCGGTGCTTTGTTTCTAATCGTATTTGAAATCGGTTCTAATAATTATGGAATTGAGGTTTGGGATTTCTTGTTGTTTTTGCATCGAACTGAACTTTTTTTTATTTAGGTACAGGGTTAAACGCAACCGACATGGCTATAGGTGACACCGTTATATTTGAAGGTTCCTAAGTTTGAAATTGAAAGTAAAAAATCCATCACGTACCTATAGACTTTGAGTTACATCAGAATTAAGGTTTTTCAAATAAGGTATAAAAATGCTCTATTGGCTAATAAGACGTAGTTTAAAAATAACAATGGTTTATTTTATGTAAGATGTTTATTTTCAAGGTAATGATATGTAAGTACATGTAACTGTTAGAATTGTTTTGAAGATTTCTTTTTTGCGAATGCGGATTTTTTTCTTGTATTCTGTATCTAAAAAACTTCAGATATGGTAATTGTGTCGCTTTAGTTAATGTTCTGAGTAGTTTGGCTAGTCAGCATGGTGGTACCAAGATATAGCAGGGCTGACTGATCCTGATCATGTACTTCCTTCGGACGTTCCTTCATTTAAATACAACCATTTGTACAGGCAATTTCATACTTTTTCTCAACTGATATTAATCACAAAACGTTTTTCAAGTTATCCATCATTTTCAAACCGACGTCACCAGCAAGAATCTAACAATATACAACAAGAAGTAACTGAACCAACTTAGGAAAGATTTTATAATTGATTTACAACAGCGGGCGTGTATGTAAATGCTAATTCTGAATAGACGAACACCTTCTAACAATAGAGTGTGGGTTATGATAGCAAAAACTTGCGCCTGCAATTACGAGGTCTGGTTTAAAAGTAACTTACCGCTATGTGGGGTTCCGTGGGGAAATCGGAGAGACGGGGATCGCATTTGTAAGAGAGATCGCATTGATCACAGAGAGGAGCCTTAAGACCTGGTAAAGCACGCGCGCCTCAAAGAGATGTCGTCAGCAGAAGTGTAGGGGTCCACTAGGGCTGATGTCTGCCGGGGTCGAGGGAAAGTTCGAAAGGGTAAACGAGACTCCTGGCAACACAGGCAAGGGAAGGAACACGGGTGGGTTTTAGTAAAAGTCTGACACATCCTCCCGCTCCGCCCAGAGTGGGAGAAGTTATTTGATAATTTCCCACCAAAAAAAAACACCCGGTAAAGAGAATATTTTAGACTGATTAAGTTGTCTTCTATAAGTAAGTACAGTGAGTGAAATTAATTAATAAACCAATTGACACCCTACATCAATTTTTCGAGGTATAGCCACATCATAAATTGTGAAATAATGACACTTGTGTTATGAATACACGGACCACTTACGTAAGTTGATACACGGAAAAAACGGATCTCTTCAGCGAAGAATATCAATATTCTCAGAAAAATTATTTCAATCCAAGTAAATATTTTCTTAACGTAAGTAAATGTACTCAGTCCAAGATAACCTATTTACTCAAATTAGGAATAATAAATACCTACTTGGTTTTTATTCTTGACTTAAGCAAATATTTTTGATTCAAGACTATAATAATCTTAATTGAAGAAAATATTCTAAGAGAGAAATAATATTCTTAAAATTAAACTTAATAATTCTTCATTCAAGTATAATGTCTTCGAAGAAAACAATAACACTAAGACAAAATTTTACTTCATTCAAGAATATATTGTTTTCCCCATATATAAATCAATATTTGTCTTGACCAAAAGGATATTGTCTTAATTTAAGACATCCTTTTTTTCCGTGTAGTAAATTTGACTTAAGTATACTTCATATCACGGAACAATCACACTGCAATAACCAGTAACTATCCAGAGACTTACAAGTAATTTTGATTTACCGAAAATTTAGTGCCGAAATACAACATCGTTGGATCGACTGAAGAATTTATTTTTCACTTTTGATTCAATTTGTGTTCACACGTTTCTTTTCGAGGAATGAAAGGCAAAAATTAACTTAAAGGGAAGAGTCTGATATCGGCCTTACTATGCGTGTAGGTTGTATTTAACGGTTTATAATATATTTATTATAATTTATTTATTTTTCAAACTATCATTACAGATATATACCTAATGCGATACTGCGGTCTTAAAATAAACTTATTTACAATTTTGAACTATGAAAAACCGTAAAAAAAGTTAAAAAATAACAATAAAAAAATTCAGCTAAAAATAAAAACTACTCCCCTATATATAAAAAAGATAATATTTTAAATATAAAACAGCATAAAGCCTACTCTAATCTACACTATAACATAAAATAAACAACAATAATAATAATAATATAATTATGTCAATCATATGTTGAATGCGCATCTTTACAACATGCCCTTGATGTGCAAATTAACAAAAACATCTGCCCTTATTACTTAGGTATCTACTTATTATTATTTTGGCTTATTTTAATAAGCCTATTATCTTGTGGTATCATGCAATTGTCACTTGTGGACATTGCGGAAGAGATAAACTTACTTTTTTTTTGTGTTTAAGTAGTTTACCAGCAGGCTTAGCATGACGCTTTCTATTTTTACGAAGAATAGACACCGCTCTTTTTATACAAAGTGACTTTTCGTTTCTCCATTTTTGACATCGCACCGTAGAAATCCTTCTATATAAAAAAGGACCTAGGGAAAGATCGTTAGAAACGAAAGACAAAATCACAGATTTTAGAAGGATTTCTACGGTGCGATCTCAAAAATAGAGAAACGAAATGTCACTTTGTATAGAAAGAGCTGCGTCTATTCTTCGTAGAAATAGAAAGCGTCATGCTAAGCCTGCTGAACCACCGTTATTTTTGGGGATTTGAGACTTTTCTTACTTGGCGATTTGAGGCTTTTCTTACTTGGCGATTTGAGGCTTTTCTAACTCCTACCATTTACGTGCCCTTATTGCCTCGTCTTAAAAAATCGCCCTCTATTAAGTCACACTGAAGTAAGCATTTTAATTAGGTTCAAAATACTCCAAAAACGATTGCAGAGTTGTGTAATCCAAACACAAAACAATATTTTCTAAGTATATTTTTATGAATAGGTAGTTTATCTGAACCGTTGTTTTTAGCGATTTGAGGCTTTTCTAAGGCACCACCTCCACGGGCGATAAAATCGCGATAATAGTCTCGTCGTGTCATCAAATTCGATAGAAACTAAATGAATCAATCTCCACACTGTGATATCATCGCGGCGATAATTTGAAGGCACAGCGTGACTATCGCTGCGATGCTTTCGTCCGTGGAGATGGCGCCTTACTCTTACCACTTACGTGTTCTTATTGCCCCGTCTCATAAATTCGTCTTTTATTAATTCATACTGAAGTAGGCATTTAAATTAGGTTCAAAATGCTCCAAAAACTATTGCAGACAATATATTGTTTAATCCATCCAAAGTAAAACAATATTTTCTAAGTATATTAATATTATATATTATGATAGCAGATATATGATTTTAGTGACTTTTAAATCTGTTATTACGTCTTCATATATTGCAAGTGAGTTATGCATTAAATATATATTAAACTAGAACGCATAGGTACATATCAATTCTTTAGGTGAATATTTAAGTATTATAGCAAAATACTTTATGAAATAAATTCAGGAAGTAAAGTCTACCCAAAGCTTAAAAAGCGATATTAATTTCCAACTACTTAATATATTTTCATGATTATTTTTCTATGGGCAGACTATTTTATTATCTATAATTCTATCTGTGTTCTGTTCAATTAATGATAATTATGATTGTCTTCAACAAGAGCTATTGCAAGTAAAGCTAGGCCTACTGACATCATTTTTCACCTGTCCTACTCTTCTGAATGAATTACTTATTAATGATAAAGAAATGTAATTGTTTGCAATCAACTCAGCCTTTCACAGTCCACTGCTGAATATAGGCCTCCCCCAGGCTGCGCCACAACACCCTGTGTAAGACAGCCACATCCTTAAGGTCGTCGGTCCATCTAGCTGCCCCCAGGTACAGTCCCACACTACGCTTGCATAATTACGCGGTCTCCATTCCAGGAATCGTCTGCTCCATCGGCCATCGGTCCTTCGACAAAGATGGACAGCCCACTGGCACTTCAGTTATATAGAAAGGATATCAGATATAAAAGACGGGCCAAGTGCGTGTTAGACCATCCACCATGAAGACCTCCGTAGTTGGGATCAATTTATCCCAAGAACAAACTTTACATTGTTGTTGAAAAACATTTTCTCCCATACACTCCAACTGAAAATGTAAGTTTGTACTCACAATGTTGAGCGATTTACCATGTTATTTTAAGACCATAGACTTCTTATAGGTATTCCTGTAATCTTTAAGTACTATTCTCATTTCATTTATAATAATAATATAATATGATAATAATAATAATAATTCTTTATTGACTATTAATATTTGACTTGACTATAATATTTCTTTATTTATATATGTAAGTATATTATATTTTTACTAGTTAGGCTCAGCTGTTTTGGGGATAGGGGGGGGGGGGGTCGGGTGGTCATTTTTTATCTATTTTCTATAATAACTTTGAAATTAATTATTTTAAAAAAAGAAATAAAAAATACATTTTTTATCCTCTTATCAAGTTATTTCATTTGATATGTTACTTACACGGTACAGTTTGTAATCCCCCACCCCCCCACAAAAATGAACCCTATACCTACTCAAAATTCATTTATTCACGTAACACGTTCGTGTTTGTGTTATAGGAATTCGGAGCAAATCGGCTGTGACAGACAAACAGACAGACAAATAAAAAACAAGCTAGATGGAGTCGACGTTTCCATTCTGACTACAACTGCGAAGAAATGGCGAAACAAACTCAAGGGTCAGTCTCTTATAAAGTACAGACATAATCTTGGTCAGATAAATAATATTAATACGAGTGATTATAAATAAATAATAATACGTACATATGTAACTAGAGACGATTACATTCTCTTTGTAAGCTCTAAGATTTGACTAGATGGAATGAATAAATAAGTAAACAAATATTTTGAAAAATAAGCTTTTTATGAACTAAAAGTACCTACTATGTAAACAAAACTTACGAAATCAAGAACTTTAATATTTTCTTAAAACTTGAGACGTGAACGTTCTTCTTATACTTAAAGATAAAGCCTCAAGCTTTACAAACAATTCTTCAATCAATCAATTTTAAATTTTCAGCATTTCTTCCCAGAAACCCTTTAATTTTATACCCATATCATGGGAGTAAAAACTGCTGCAATCAATGTTACAAAATGGGTGTAAGACTGTAGGTATGATACTTAATCAAATAATGTTCTATGTTGCACAAATAAACTCGATTTCAAAGATAATGTATGTACCTAATTAAACATTTTGGCACCTATTTTATGTAAGCAATTATCCCCGTAACATAAATGATACGAAAATAAATATATATATTTCAGTGAAGTTTTATAGACAAATCAATCATTTAAAATTTTTGTTTGTTCTACTTTAGGGAAAAAAGCTGGTCATTGGATTCTTTCAACCAAATGTTCCGCAATATACGCCATGAACCCGGTTTTCAGATTAAAATTTAAATTAAGAATAGTTACAGTAGTTATAAAGAAATGTTGCGGGCATGTCAATAAAAATCTTTGACAAAAATACTCGATAAATATAAATTAATTACAGCGTCATCTATACTTAAACTATCAAACAAAACTGCCAACAATGCGAATTTGACATGAAGTAGTTGCAAAGAAATCCGCTAGGCGACACTTCATACAGTTCACAAATATTTCACTAGATGCCACTGTTCAACTATACAATAGTTCAGCACTTCATCAATAGGTGGCGTTAATCTAAATCATTAGAAAACTGACACGGCCAGAGTGGTTAGATTTCATTCTTTGAAAGCAGACACAGCCATAGAGTGGTTCGATTTCATTCTTTGAAAGCATTTAATAAAATTAAAAGCAATATCAGCCGCTGGGATCGCTTTTGGGCTGAGACATGAGTCTATTTGCTTCTCAGTATATGCTCTTGCTGAAATAAAAAGCCAAATTTTAACTTCTTTTGGGGTTATTTTTAACAATTCTCACTTTCGTTACACAAAGGACACTTGTGCGAAATTGCATACTTCTAGACACAGCGGTTTCGGCTGTGTGATGTCTGTCAGTGAACGAACGAATAAATGAATTTAAGATTTGTAGTAGGTACTTACATAAATAGATCAATAAAATATGTCATTATTAGCTGCGCCACGCGGTTTTACCCACAGAAGTCTCGATCCCGTGGGAATATCAAAATTAAACGTATCCTTTGTCCTAATCCAGGTTTTTTCATTTCATCTACATCCGTTCAGCCGTTTTAGCGTGAAAGCGTAACAAACAAACTCACTTTCATATTTATAATATTGGCTAGGATTCTTACCACTCAAAGGCACCCTTTCCAAAGCGACATCGATCTTATAAACTCCTTGTTTTGTCATTATCCCAGATTTCATTAACACGCAGAGAGCCCAATCCTTTACAAGTGATATTTGATCCTGAAATAATTTTTATTTATTTGTAAAACTTATACAACTATCATCACAGGCTTACCTAATACATTAGTGTAGTTATGGTTATAACAGCTTACAACAAAGATTAAACTTTGTTTTTATTGGGTGGGACATTATCAAATAACTTCTCCCGCTCTGGGCGGAGCGGGAGGGTGTGTCAGACTCTTACTGACTAAAACCCACCCGTGTTCCTTTCGTTGCCTGTGTTTCCAGGGGCCTCGGTAACCCTTTCGAACTTTCCCGCGACCCCGGCAGGCATCGGCCCTAGTGGACCCCTATACTTGTGCTGACGACATCTCTTTGAGACGCGCGTGGAACACAACGCGCCGTCGACCCGGACCTGGTCCTTACCGGACGGTGAGCTACCCGTTGCTCACGCGCAATACGATGGCTGGAAATCCACCCGGGATTCCCGACGCCCAGGGCGTCTCCTGCGGCGGCTAGGGGCGAGAGGGCGCGAAATTTGCCTTTCCCACAACCGTCCCGCCTCCACCTTCGCGAGCATTACTGCTTCGCAGAAGGAGGTGACGGCTGCCTATGCTCTCTCACTCCGTACCATGGCCTGGACCAGGGCCAGACGCGAGAGATCTCTGCCGCCGATCGCCTCCATGAGGACACGGCGGTGCTCTATCCAAGCCGGGCAGACCTCCACCTTATGCTCCACCGTGTCCTCCGGGCGATCCACACAGTGGTTACACCCGGGCGTTTCCTCCCGCCTTATCCAACACAACAAAGATTAGACTTACAATTGTATTATTATGAACAACCAAGAGAAGTTTTACAAAATGCGGCCCGTGTGAATTCACACAGAGTACTATTGAAGCAGTCAACCTGTTGTGACTTGCGACACCATATTGAGTGTACCCAGGGCGCGTGGCAGCGGCGCGGGCTGCAGCAGGTTGGTGCGAGCGGGCGGCACCCACAGCAGCGGCGGCCGCCTCCGTCGCCCCACGTGCCCACCAGATACACACAACCCAACCGTGCGTAGAACGCCTGGGTTGTGTATTTTACCACGCTTAATCTTAAACAAGTAAGTGGCGAGAGCTACTTCCCTTTTTACTTCCAGGTTACTATAGCCTACGAGTACCATGCCCAGCACAAATAGAGTAGGATACAACAGTGGATACCCTGGATACACGCTATACTGCTTTAAATACAGGAATCTCACAAATTGGTTCTGGATACGTTCTAGCATTAGATTGTACTTTGCTTTATGTGGCGACCAGACGACAGCATTGCATTCCAAATGACTTTTTACAAGCGATTCGTTCAACGATCTCGGCGGAAATTTAAATCAGTTGTAAAGCGCACGCCTAAGTCCTTACCCTCTGAGACACGTTACAGTCAGATTCCATCTATGCGATATTGATAATGACTTGGGTCGCGCGCACGGGTAAATGATCACATTGAACATTTGGCCACATTGAAATACAACCTATTGCTACGACTCCACTGAATGCTTTACAAAAACATAAGTAACTTCTTCCAGGTATCCCAGGTATACTTAACAACTATTTGTCCTTGGTAAACATGATCGTTAAAACATTTCGAGTCTCGGCACCCTTTTTTGTTTGGGTGCGAAATTATCAAATAACTTCTCCCGCTCTGGGCGGAGCGGGAGGGTGTGTCAGACACTTACTGACTAAAACCCACCCGTTGCGTTGCGTTGCCGTTGCGTTGCCTGTGTTGCCAGGGGCCTTGGTTATCGTTTCGGACTTTGCCGCGACCCCGGCAGGCATCGGCCCTAGTGGACATTTGTGCTAACATCTCTTTGAAGCACGCGTGGAACACAACGCGCCGTTGACCCGGGCCTGGTCCTTATCGTACGGTGAGCTACCCATTGCTCACCGTCCGTAAGCCCGCACTTACGGTGGCCGGAAATCCGCCTGGGATTTCCGACTGCCAGGGCGTCTCCTGCGGCGGCTAGGGGCGAGAGGGCGCAAAATTTTCGTTTTTCTCAACCGTCCCGCCTCCTCCTTCGCGAGCATTACTGCTAAGGAGGTGATGGCTGCCCATGCCCTCTCTCTCCGTACCATGGCCTGGACCAGGGCCGGACGCAAGAGATATCTGCCACCGATCGCCTCCACGAGGACACGGTGGTGCTTTGCCCAAGCCGGGCAGACCTCCACCGTATACTCCACCGTGTCCTCCGGGCGATCCACACAGTGGTGACACCCGGGCGTTTTCTCCCGCCTTATTCGACACAGGAACCTCGCGAAGGTGCCGTGTCCGGTGAGGACCTGCGTCAGGCAGGTCTATAGAGGCGCCACGGTGAGGACGCCGTGGCGCCTCTATAGCCACTCCTCAAAGAGACCTAACCGCGTAACACACTTTCAATCAAAACCCGAAAGATTTTCAAGGAAATTGCTAATCAATTGCTTCATAACTTTAAAAAATCGAAATATTTTATTTCACGTAAACCTTCCATATACCGGAAAAAAACTCCACGGTTACACTTTTAAAAATAAATATTGGCTTTTCCAATATTTTCAAATTATAGTGTTAATTGGTATGGGAAGACAGTGTAGGCCTGTCAACAAGATCCAGGTACTTAACAAAATAGAAATGGTCTACTAATCTACCGTATATTAAGCCTAAAATGTATGTTTGAAAAATCTATCTGCTCAGCAAGGTCAATGAATATTGTTGAACTGTCAAATTATAAGGCATTGCTATTGTAAGTGTTTTACGCAATTACCTCGCCGATCTTCAAAGAAGTGGGTGTCACAAGGGCGTTTGACATAAAGTCAGGATTAGGTCCCATGTAGTTACTAGGGTGAGATCCTAATGCCCTCAACCGGGCCAAAATCCAACGCTTCAAGCTTCAGTCGGAATTGCAACCACTAGACCAGAAAGTCAGTCAAATAATAATTAGGATTTGCTGTCCGTTTGTTTCGTAAAACTAGCTAGGTATGTATAATCTAGGTGTACCCTGGGTATCCACCAGTTTCGGTGGTTAATCTGAACGATAACCTCCGCGTTAACTCTTGTTTCTTCTACGCATTCCATCTGATATCTCGTAACTAAAGTTACTGGGTCAGTAGTTTCCTGAAAAAAAAATATGACGTGTAAAAGTGTTATTTTTAATCCAGATACCACGACGGAGTTTTTAAAAAGCCCAATTCGCCTATCCCTATTAACATTGTAGGATGTGGAAATCAGCACCATTACAAGAGAGTGTGTCGTTTGAATTGCTAATTTTTTTTTAAATATCTAAACTAGGTTTATTAAACATCAATAGAATTTTAATACATGTTTATGAGTCTACTACAAGAAGGGATTTTTTAAGAGTGATTAATGAAATAAAAAGAAAATGGCAAAAATACACATACGACAATGTTAATAAGGATAGGCGAATTGTTTTATAGAGACACAGTTTCATTAAATCTGCCTGCATTTTTCATATTTATAAAATTAATAGTTAGCAAAGATACTTAAACTTTCTATAGATACCAATTTTGAAAATTAAAGTTAAATATCGTTTAACGTAAAAAAACCGATCAGTTTATTAAAACACTTAAAAAAAACGTCATATTAAAAAAAAACCGGCCAAGTGCATGTTGGACCATGAACTATGAAAGGTTCCGTAGTTAGGATGAATTTATCCCAAAAACAAACTTAACATTGTAGTTGAAAAACACGTTCTCCCATACATCGATATACGTCACGGTCAATTATCCAACAGCAAATTTAAGTGGGTCGACTATTATTACTCATTAATCTGTCAAGACTACATAGCTATGATAGATAGTTTTCCTTTTAATTTCATTATTATGTACTAGGTACGGCGATGAATTTTTTCACATCTCCATAAACAACCATTTAGCTAGCAGTAGGGGGGACACGGACACTTGACTCTAACAAAAATTATAACTAAACTAAACATTAATAATACGCAAACGAGTCCCTGAATCGAAAAATGGTGTTTACAGACCCGCATATTTTTGAACGACCTATCCAACGATACCCCACACCATTGGATAGACGAGAAAAAAAAAGAAACCCACATAACGTGCAAAAAAAAATTGGCCACTTTGTCGGCGTGATTAATATGTATACCTATGCCAAATTACAGCTTTCTAATACTAAGCGTCTTTGAGCTAAAGCGGGGACAGACAGACAGGGCGAAACTATACCAACCCTAAAACAAACACAAATTAATTACCTGCAACTGTTCATTGAAACTAGTAGCCAGACTAGCGAATAAAATTGCAATCCAGATCATCTTAACAAACATTACAACATTACTAATTGCACGACTAGAAATAATACTAATGAAAGATGACTGTCCACCAAGCCCTTTTTATGGCGTACTCTGAATGAAAACAATTTGACTAGGATCACAATATTATCAGGGATAGCGTCTATGCTAAGACCTTGTTTAGACGAAGAATCTTTAGCGTTTTGGGGGAGTGTCTTATGTAATCTTGACGTTCAAAAAGTGCTGAATACCAGCCTAATTTAAATAAATAACTTTTGATTTTGAATTTGATGCACCCGCGCTTCCCATATTCGAGATAAATGCAGTATTGAGTTTTGTTCTTTGAACTTTCGGGGTTATAAGGATCTCCTACATACTCGTAATTATGTAGAAAACGGTATAGGCAAAAACCCGCAATTACAGCGGCGGTAAGTCCCATCATGAAGGACTAGCGTGAGAGATATGGTACCCTTACTTTCTGACTGACACAGATGCTCTCCGCACATGGGTGTTTTGTGAAGAACCTCTGCCGTAAACAGGAAGACGAAGGTGGCAAAAAGGGAGTGGGAGCCTACGACCTCTCTCTTTTCCGTAGCAGCACGCACCGGGCTGGCCGTAGGACATGGCTTGCGGACAAGAAAATTGGATAGTCTCAAACAAAGCCATTTTTTTTCTTGTGTGGGAATTTGTCAAATAAACCCGCTCTGGACGGAGCGGAAGGTTGTGTCAGACTCTTACTGACTTAAACCCACCCGTGTTCCTTCCGTTGCCTGTGTTGCCAAGGGCCTTGGTATCCTTTTCGGACGTTCCCGCGACCCCGACAGGCATCGGCCCTAGTGGACCCCTACACTTGTGCTGATGACATCTTTTTGAAGCGCGCGTGGAACACAACGCGCTGTCGACCCAGGCCTGGTCCGTATCGTATGGCGAGCTACCCATTGCTCACCATCCGCAAGCCCGCGCCTACGGTGGCCGGAAATCCGCCTGGGATTCCCGACGCCCAGGGCGTCCCCTGCGGTGGCTAGGGGCGTGAGGGCGCGAACTTTGCCTTTCCCTCAACCGTCCTGCCTCCTCCTTAGCGAGCATTACTGCTTCGCAAAAGGAGGTGACGGCTGCCTATGCCCTCTCGCTCCGTACCAAAAAAACACAGGCATTAGATAGTGACGCGCCATGTTCCACTGTAGAATGACGGCCATACAGGGTAGCCAAAGAACACTGTGTGGTTTTAATCATCAAGAGTCTGAGTCCTGACCCAGGATATAGGAGGAATGAAAAAAAAAAAACAATAAACGCTACGATGAAAATATCATCACACACAGAACAGAATGACGGAGGATTAGCAACATAAGTGCATCATAAAGTATTAGGAAAACCTTAAGATAATCACGGTTAAAAAATACATCATTAATTTAATCTGCCCAAAAACCGTCCCATGTGTGCAAAATCTTACATAGAGCTTAACCTTGAAATCGATAGATAAATATTATTTTATTAACAAAACACCGATTCATTAAATACCATCTGTATGTAATGATCGGATGATCGGTGTTATGTAAACTATTTGATGAGACGGATGCGTTGCATCCTGTTATCTTTTGATTGCTCACTGATGTATCTCGCGCAGTAAAATGTAGAACCGCATCCACTCGACGGCAACGCCTGTACCTAGCTACTTAGCCTACTTATCGCAACCAGTGTGGGACAGTGCCTGAAGGTACATGCTGCTACGTCCTGCAGTACCGACGACGCAGCTGTACGTGTCCCGTTTGCACCACTATACGAAGACTGAGGACATCGTAGAGTACATACGAGTGAAGACCAACTGGACCTTGAGGGTGGAGAAGTTGGAGACGCGCCATAACACCAATTTGAAGTCGTTCGTGGTGCGTGTTCTGACTCATCATTTGGTGACCTTCCTCAAGGAAGAGTTTTGACCGAAAGATGTGCTATATCGGCGTTTCCGCGGTCGGCTACGCGAGTCGCGACACCTCGCAGCGTAACACGACGCCGTCACTTCGTGTGCAGTAGTTTTTAAGTTTGTTGTAAGTAGAAAATATGTATTAGTTTATAGTTATTGTTTTTATACTTATTGGTTGATTTTTTGGGCCTTAGTTGCCTGAAATAAAGGATATTATTATATTATTATTATAAACAAAATTTTTAAAATCAGCCCACTAACAAAAAAAAAAACTGAGATTAAATTACCAGTGTGTGAAGCCATGACAGCGCACAGACAGAAAACTTAGTTAATTTACAATATTCGTGATAGGTAATTAGTTATGTAGGCAAACAAACTCTCAGATATTACCCAAAGTCCAACCACCAAGCACAATCACTCACAAGCAAACACACATACACCCTCACATAATACAACACACTCACACATACACACAAAACATAACAAACAAACATAAACACACGCACACAAACCACTCAAGAGCAAAGATGCACTAAATTCATGATATTTATAATGTATAAATAGCTATTGTTCCAAAAACGGTTGAAGACTCTGTAACACAGGTTTCGCCTAGCTCAGGAGTCAGGGCTTTAAATTAAAACACCTTATTTAACGTCAATAAAACATTTTTATCGACGTGATAACGTCTTATAAATCGATGAACGCCGGCTGCACACACGAAAAACTTCTACGTTCCGCCTGAGCCGAGCGTGCAAGCGAGAGCGCGGAACTAGCGATAGAGAGGCACGATCGGCCTAAGCGTTCGGCTTGTGACGCATCTCTCTCTTGTTATCACGTAAAAGTATCGTCCGTAAACCGACTTTACAGACAACATTATTTTTTTATTTTTGGGTAAGTACCTTACCTACTGCATCTAGAGTAGTATAGTTACAAAATATTATTATGTGTTGAATAGTAGGATACCGCAGTAGTAAACTGTGTGACGAACACAGTTTTCTGTCTCCCGGCTTTGAAAAAGCCTACTACGTCACATAATTTTGTCGTCAAAGGATCCTCCATCTTTTGACGATAAAATTATGTCAAGACTGTTGCATCGAAGTTCATTAGGACTTCGGACATACTGTTCTAATTAAAGTGATATTCCTTAGCGATAGTCTTTCCCTTTTTGTCCCCATTGCCATTTTTGTTTATCAATTATTATTAATATTGGGATACATTGGGTTTACTCCTATTTTGTTCAAACCTTGCCGAAGCTTTTTGAGGGACAATTTGTATAATTTACTTGCAATTAGACCGCCCAGTATACAATTAGTTATTATGGTCTTGGTGAGCAATTTAGAAGTTACCATAAAATAAATGTATTTGGTTTGGTGGCCATCCAGGTTCGATTGAAAACTTCTTATAATGAACTCAGAATTCAGAAGTATCTCGGTTTTGGTTAAGTTTTTACAAGGGCATATTAACGTCCATGATATTTAGAGATGGTACTGCGGAGCCATAGAGAACCACTTCACCTTTTCCCACCATTCTTGGTGACTGACAGTTGACATTAGTGATAGCAGCTACCCGTATGTATGTATGTATGTATGTATGTATGTAAGACAGTTTTTTTATGGTGGTAACTTATTAATGAAATAGATACACCACAGGTAGGCTCTGATCACAAAAACCATTCGCAGAATGGTTGACTGGTTAGTTCATAGCTGCTTATACAGTTTGCCCAGCTAAGGGATGATGATGTGATATACTGAATAAAATTCAACAAATTCAAATGTTCTTTTTTTATTGATGATTTAATAAATTCGTAAAGGCAGTTTTTTTACATAAGTCAACTTCTTACTTCAAATAAATTGATCCCTGTATTCCGAATTATTCCTAAGCAGTGCATTTTTACAGAATGACTTTTTGACACAATTATTTTTTTATTGCGAGGGTAGGAAGAAACAGACGAGGGTAAAAAGATACATCTATCCGCGTTGAAATACAATTTTGGCTGTTGCGAGTTGAGCGCAGCAGAGTGCAGACGTTATTGAGCATTATAATTCCACATTCAAATGTAATGAAAAGTCTGTTTAAAAATTATGATTGTAGCAGAAAATTCTTAGGAAGAATCCAAATGCTGATGGTGTTCTGCAATTACAAAAAAATCGCATGTTTGGGATCTTTCTCATGGTAGCACTTTACGTAGTTCCAGGCAGTCTGGTGGGGCGTGTTACCCTTGTTGGCAAGGCAGGCCTCGATCAGTTTCTCCACTGTGGGTTTGTCAGCTGGAAAGAAGAAAGAAATGTAAGAAAAGCCACCAAATACGATCGAGATCGTCGATATGAATCGAGTCGACACGATAGGTATACTGAAATACATAATATTGTGGGAAGCTAACAATAAAATACAACATAACATACACCGCGTAGTTGCTGAAGCCATAAACTGTGGAGATTTTAACTGATTTCTGATTGCTCGTGGGTAAATAATAACAGCCCTACGGGTTGATCGACGATTAAGCTACGCTTGCCGGATAGGTGATCATCCATTATGCATATATACATCGAAATCCCTCCATGCCTTGAAAAAGCACGTTAATATATTGGTCCCGGCTGTCATTTGCAGCAGATTGATCCCTTTGACTGTTAATCGTCTTGGAGATCACGAGGCATTTGTTAACCAGTGAATGCTTGGGTATTATTAAATCTGTTTTTTTTTTGTAAATAGGATTTTAAAATATCCAGATTATATCTACATGAAATCTAAGTTTCAATACGCTTGGGTGGATATTTCGCAGGCATTCTATGATTCGTCATTATACGTAGGTACGGCGCCGTTCTACAAACGCTCATTGTTATGTTATGAAATATGCCGAGGGCAAATTGGTAACTCGTTCAATTGTTATAATTTCGAAATTGACTGTTATTGATTGTTATTGTGGGTTCGGTGGGAAACGTGACCAACCACGCCCGAGCCAAATTGGTCGCAGTAACTGAGGTAGGGCACCTCAACAAAATGGGTTAGGTTAAGTTGGAACTGTGACTGATCGCGCGCAAGCCGAGCGAGCGAAGCGAGCGGTGCCACGGTAGCTCCCGGCGACCGCCTAATAGAACTATATACTTCAATTTGCCGCGGTATTTTTTAAAACGGCGTTTGAATTGTCCATGAAATGTAGTGGCATATTATAAAGTGACAAGGCAATTTACATTTTGTACCTTCGGTATATTTCAAATCTACGAGCATTTTTAAACGAACGACGCCGTTTTTAAAAAGCGGAATCATATAAATTGTCTGCAACAGGTATATCTTGCACCTGTGTAGAGAGTATATCAAAATTATTATTCTTGTATTGCCGTACTCTAATATATCCTGTTGCCCAAAATATAAGGTGCATGAGTTTGGATGTTCTTACCTGCGTTAAGAACCTTAGCCAAAGCGACGTCCTTCTTGAACTTGCCGTCCTTAGTCATCAGCTCCGACTTCATCATCATGCAGAGGGCATACTTCTTCAGGGCCTCATTGTCAGTCTGAAATTATGTTGCTATTTATTGCAATACTTTATACATACGAGTATCTGGAGTGTAGTACTCTTAAGCAAATGTTGTTATGGTAAAAATATAAGCAAGTTTTCTCGTTCTTTTTAAAGGGTGAAAAAGACCCATCACAAAACCGACTTATAAAATAACATTGTAGGTGCAGAAATTATTTCTGGTGAACGATTTTTATTTTGTGCGTTTACGGTAAAACATAGCTCTTATGGGTATATGCAACGGTACAGGAGTTAGGGGTATTCAAAGTTAAGTTATAACATTTTATTAAATTTGTTTTTGTACAAAAAAAACGTCAAAGAAGTTGCAACTTTGACCGCCAATATCTCCGTAACCAAAAGGTTTCCAGGTAAAAAAAATCATAATGACGTGAAAAACAAGTGACTCTCGACTTCATTAAACGTATTCTTACACCCTTTTTGTTTGTTTTTGGGTGAAAACAAAATGTATGTATGTATGTGTATAAAATTGCGAAACGCAGATTTGCATTAATTTATACTCGTACTAGTAATTGGTTAAAAATAACTGTACCTACATGGTTCTTTCCTAATAACTTTATTTTTTGGCTGCCACAGATTGCTGTAGGTACTCTATTACACATTTAGGCAAGAGTATGTGTTAATTCTTACCTTGTAGTCACCACCCTTTAGCTTGTTGACTAGTTGCTCTTCAACCTTGGTCTCAGTCAGGCATTCAGTGCGATGTTTCTTTAGCTTTTCCTTCTGTTCGTCTGTGAGAGCCTGAACAAAAAAAGGATACCTAAATTAGTGCAATATATTTGAATTCATACCGATTTGAAAGATTCCGCCTATATGCTCTTTGAAGTGCCGTCTGTAGGGTCAGTTTAACTAAAAGCTGCAATGGCTCTTTCTTAAAAAGCCCTCCCACGCATGGCCGTACATTGTTAGACTCACGTAATATCTTACTAATAATTATAATGTTTGGACTTTTAAAGAGACTTCTGAGTTTGTTTCTTTTCAGGGATCAGTCAGCTAGAAAATGCCGGTGCCATCTAGTTTTAAAATATTCACAAAGAAATTGATGTGTCGAAGTGTTTTAAAAAGATCTACAGAAATAAACATTGTTTAATTTTATTCCATGCCACTTCATTTCTAATAAAACTTTTAAACCTAACTTAAAAAGTGAAAGTATCATTTTGTAATGCCAATATTTCATTGCTGGGTTTGAATCTACGCATGATACGCAGCGTAGTGAGGCATCAGACAAATGCTCAGCCAGTCAGTGAATTGAATCGTTAGAAATAAGCCAAGTTTTCCATAACTGAACCAAACAACCGACTTCCTAATGACGAAGTCGGTTGTTTGGCAATTAACCTAATTATAACCCAGGGAATCTGCATTTTCAAAATCTACAGTGAAAATAGTTATTGTCACTTTTCCAACTTCAATAAAAAACATGAATTGGAAAAAACTAGCCCACTTCAAATATTAATTGAATTTATTTCCAATTATTACAAAAAGCAAATCCTACTGTAGTAGAAAAAAATCGCAGTCAATAAAAAAATTAGGTCAAAATTTTTCCACTTACCTGTGCAAACAGAATGCAGGCAGCGAATACTAGTAAAGTCTTCATCTTGATAATACTTGTCGGTAGTACTTGCAGCTTAATTTCTTGTATACGCAGGAATTGTGTGGCAGGTCCCGAGGGCATCAAGCTTATATACCAGCCAGCAGCCAGATTCAGCGTATTGATGATAATCGCCGGTGGATTCGGTATATGGGTCGTCAACATTTTAAGGATTTACAATTCAAAACAGAGAGGAAAGTTTTGAGTTTGAATTTGGACAAAACTCGAGAAAAAATAGGCTTAGGAGGAGTGGATGGTGTAAAAGATGATAATTATGGTATGGAAAGGGCTGAAGAAAGTATAGGTAGGTGTAGGTAGAGATGCAAGGAAGAAAAATAAGCTGTGTCGACACTTAGCCAAATAAATTGTGAGTTTAATAGCAGGAGGAAGCTGATGATGATAATGAAAAGGAACAACATAACTATAAGAAAGAAAGAAAATACATTGATTTGCAATAAACGTGACAAATTAAGGAAAAAATAAGGCACACAAACAAAAAGAACAAGCGATGCGTGTGATGAAGGTATATATGATATAAGAAGAGATAGATGGATGTCGTCTGCATTTTAGTAAGATGATAGATTTATGTCATCTGCATTTTAGTATTTGTTTATAATTTATCTTTATAATGTATATACAAGGTGTCGTTTTGTATCCTCGTCAAATTGAATAAGCTAACTATGCTAATGATTCTCGACACGAATCAATAATAAAATAAGCAGGTTTTTTTATAATTTTCGGATATCGGCATGTGTTGGACACGCATGCTAAAACGCCGTCCGTGTGATACCGCACTGTAACTGCCCTTTTACACACACACTACCGCATACGCAACGGGGTGATTGTGTTCTGTGAAAGTGGTGTATTCTAAAATTTTGTCAAAGTTAGTTAACTAAAAAAACAAGTATGTATTAATTATTGAGCAGGTATCGTAATTTTATTTGATTATATATGTCTTTCATAACAGCCTCCTGAAATTTGACGAGGATGCAAAACGACAACCTGTATATTGCCATTAGATTTATGATGCTACTGCAGTAGATGATTAACATTCTAGTAACGGGATATCGGATCTTCGGATTCCTTCATGACATAAGTTTTATACTCTAGTCAGAACAGCAGTTTGTTAGACGTCATCATTTGTGACTGTTACAGCTATAGCTATATGTAAGCGGGCACGCCTTTTATGCTTGGAGGCTTTTATTTGGGCATTAGGTTCTGTTTACGTTTTTATCTCTGCTTGAGAATTAATAGTTTTCGGTGTTTTGCTTTTCTTTTTTTTTTGTTGGTATAGTGGTGTGCTAGCTGACATATGGCTAATAATTTAATGTTTTATGTTGCACGTAATGTAAATTGTTTTGCATACTGTTGTATAGAATCCATTTTTTTCCCTCTAACTGAACAGACAGCTGTGCTGCTGGGGAGTTTGTTGACCACTTCTTCTTCCCAGCTAAAGCACTAGGAAGTGGTGAAGGGTGGGCGTTTTGGGGGACTGTCTTACGTAATTTTGACGTTCGAAAAGTGCTGATTCTCAGCCTAGTTTGAAATAATGACTTTTGATTGATTGATTGATTGATTAATAGTCTATTTTCTTTGAAGAAAATTCTTTTTTTAAGATCGGATTGAGAAGAATGAAAGAAAGAAATACACTGAATCAGAAAGAGGCGAAAAATTAATTAGTAACTGTACCGTTTTTAGGAACTATTGCCTAAGGATATGATGTTATCATTTCACTTAAAACATCCATATGAAAAGTTCTCCACACCTGGCAAAGCGTGGGTAGGTCTGGAAAGATCTGTGCGTGCCTCGTGTATACAAGTATGTAACTATAACGTCGCGGTCACAGAGGACACCATCTTTGTTTTACTATTTTTTCTTTAGGCATTTTGAGCTGATTAAATCTTAATGGTGCCTGTAATGTTTAGTATTGAAGTTGGAATTTAATGGACCTTTCAATTTTAATCTTTAGTTTCTTTGGCAGTTGAAGATTAATTTTATATTTATATATTCATATCTATATATATTTATATCTTCTTAATTAAAGTATTTCTCTCTACATAATTTTTTTGCAGTTGTTACATACTTTTTATTTTTCCAATGCCATTTTTCAGGTTTATTTAACTTTTCAATGTAATTTTTCTATAAAGGCTATGCCTAAAAATCTATGTAAACGTTTCGAATTTGTATGAATAATTTATTTTTCTTTAAAACTATAGTATTTCTGGTGACATAATTCCGAGATCGATACCATTAGGTTCGCAGAAGCGAAGAATATTCATATAATCAATACTCATTCATTTGATCGTCCTATTTTATTTGATTTGTATACTCCCAATGTAGCTTGTACTGGTTTATGACTGATGTTAGCTGTGGGGAGTATTCTAATAGTTGGCAAAAGTTTTGGACATAAGGAAGGGGGCGATTTAAGTGTATGTGCCTGTGGCATACGATAAAATTGTAGGGCAACTAACTAGAAAAACGTACAATATTGTTGCACGATAGGGGCAAGTTAGTTGCCGTTCAAAACTGGTATAGGTAACTAAAATCGCATTCAACTCTACAAGTACGAAACTTGTAGAGTTGAATGCGATTTTATTTCACGTGCAATTTTATTGTACCTTCTGTTTACACCCACGAATGAAATAAGTAAAAAAAAGTTGAGAAGGCGTTCAATAAAATTTTAATTAAATTTTTGGCAGCGCAAATAGGGACAATACTTGAATCAATTGTACAAGGACGTGCAACTCTGTATTGGGACGAGACAAAACTTGCATGCAATATTCGCCTTGCAATAAAATTGCCTTTATGTAAGCCACATACAATTTTATTGAACGGCAAAACTTGCATTCAATTATTGTAAGCCATTTTATAGAAATCGCACGCGTGTAAACATTTACATGCAATTCTTGAATGAAAATAAAATTGAACGTGTTATATGGCATGCGATTATTGCTCTTGAACGGCCCCGAAATTTGCACCGTGTAAATGGAGCTTAATAGATATGTAAACACTGTCTCACACGCACCAGTAGGCAGATAGCTGTTACTAATGTCAACTGACAGTCACCACTAATGGCGGAAACGTGAAGGTGACGTGTACCCGGACTAGGCTTTGAGTGAGATGATGAGCCTGTGACTCCTGTGAGTAAATCGTGATAGCAGACATGCTACAAAATAACTGAAACAAATTAGGTAAGAAATAAACATTTTTTTAAAAGACGCAGTATGTCCACCGGCTATGGCCCTAACTGATAAATTGCGAGTGAACAATCAAAGTAACGACATCATGCAATAACCGCCGGAGAGCTGTTGATTTATTGTTGTACGTTGACCCTTATGCCCTCGGATGCTCAATAAATTTTGATGTACATGATGCAATCATTAAAAAGGAAATACAATACACACACAATATACAGGCAATTATTGGTGATAGTAGATTATTCTTATTGGCAGACAAAAGGAGACACTGCTACGCACATGTAGGTACAAAATAAATTTATAATGTTCCCATTGCTAGGATTCAAGTCTCCTCTCTGTAAGACGGAGTAAGGCATTGTCAAGGTACGTCTAATCTTTCCGATTTTTTGGTTCTAAAACATGTTTGTGTTTCTTCTTGTTTCTTTTCTTTCTTGTCTTACTTCAAAGTTTTTAGAGTAGGCTATGACTGCCTATATCATTGATTAATATATTCATAGCTTATGACACCCGTGTGGGAGGATATAACCTAATTATTTGTCGGCCCCCCCGAGTGCCCCTATTACATGGGAAACATAACTGGCGAAGTGTGGGTGTACTTACTATAGGTACACCTCTGCCTAATCTTTCGGGGATTACAGGCGTGATATTATCATATGTGTCTTTCAGGAAAATCGTAAAGACGGTTTGTTTTAGATACAAGTCCGAGAGCATGAGATATTTTCATCTTTATCTTTAGGAAGTAAACAAAATATTGACCACCATTAAGCTAGTTAGCTAGTTACCTACAATAGGGTATTTTACTATATACGAAAAAAATCTATAAATATATTATTGAGATGGTTTAGGCAAAAAGGAATCGGAAAATGTTAGTTTTAGTTCACAGCATAACAAAATAAATTTTAAAATTCAATTCAACATTTTCATTTTTTCTATAAAATATAATCTGTTAAAAACACCATGAAATAGTAGCCGCCATGTTATTACGTCATACGGCTATGTTAACAAAAACTTGTCAATTATCATACAAAGATCAGCGCATTTGTTTTCATAGCCCAGTGACGTCATGACCACAGAGCAACATGGCGTAAACTGCGTCCAGCGTTTTCGTCAACCTACGCGCGAAATTTTAAAATGTAAAATTTTAAATGCATTTTTATGGCACTTATCGATTGAATAAAAATTTTGTGATTTTTTTTTTGGGGCATATTAGCACTATAGAATTTAATTAAGACACTTTTAAAAAAGGAATTTAAGACCCTATTTTGATTTCAGACTTGTTCTAATGGCAAACATGTCATTTGGTTTAAATAGGTTTTTATTTTCATTATTTTAATATTATTTTACATGGATCCTTGTGTACGTTGTGAATGTGAGAACGTTGAAGCCATAATAGACTAGATCTTTTGTAGACCTTTTCCTTTTCTTTTTTTTTTTGATATGTATTTCTCGACAGGCCTACACTGTCCTCCCATACCTATTAACACTGTAATTTGAGAACATTGTAAAAGCCAATTCTTTTTAAAAGAGTAACCGTGGAGTTTCTTGTCGGCTCTTCTCCATAGGAAACGACCAAATGGAACCGTGCACGTAGCTTCTGACGTTTCATAAGTGCCCATGTAGGTTTATGTGAAATAAAAATATTTTGATTTTGATTTTGAGTTGAACCAATAACAAAAAACCTATTTACGAAAAAAAAAAAGAAAAACAACCGACTTCCAAAAAAACACTTGAAGGTGTAAAATAACTTAAATTTCGGAAGTCGGTGTCTTTGGATCTGTATTTTAGTTTTTTGCCACCGACTTCCGAATTTAAAGTTATTTTTCACTTTGTAGTGTTTTTTTGGAAGTCAGTTGATTTTTGTAAAAGTTTTTTATTATTCACTTTTTAGTGGGTCAGTTTGTAATTTATTTAAGTTACAATAGCCTCATGTCAACTGCTCATCACCTTTTACAATAATATTGCTTTACCTGATGCAGGGACGTTAATTGTTGAGGAGTTCTCCTGGTGAGAACCAGGAGAACTGCCACTCACTACTTGCACTGTGACGAGCATAAATCTCTTAGCAACCATATTAAAGTACCTAATCGAATCGCAACTCGATAAATACTTTTTATTAAGTAGTTCCGGTGACTATCAGTGGTCTTAATCATCAGTTCCACTTCACCAACTGGTGCTTTTTGAGAGCAAATGCACGAGGTACTATAAAAAATACCCAAATCGCTATAGGTGTGCCTATAAAATTTGCGGATTTCCCTCGATTACCGTGGGATCCCCTCATCAGATTCTGACTTGGTGACAATGAAACCACTTCGGGAGCATATCTTTTAAAAAAAAGGAATTTTCAAAATCGGTCCATATTTGACGGAGAAATCAAGTCGGGGGGCTTGTGGCTAAGTAATAACAGCCGCACGGGTCGATCGACCAGGTTAAGCTACGCTTGCCGCGGTTGGTCCGTGGATGGGTGGTCATATTTACATACCAAGACCCCTCCGTGCCTCGGAAAGCACGTCAAGCCGTTGGTCCCGGCTGTCATTTGTAGATCTTTGATAGTCGTTACGGGTCGTCAGAAGCTCGAAAGTCTGACAACCAGTTTTACCAAGGGGTATCGTGTTACCCAGTAACTGGGTTGTGGAGGTCAGATAAGCAGTCGCTCCATGTAAAATACTGGTATTCAGTAAGACTGGAAGCCGACCCCAACATGGTTGGGAAAAGGCTAGGCAGATGATGATTTGACGGAGAAATTAGTGAACATACATTAAAAAAAAACATACAGAGGAACATAATATAACATCTTCCTCTTTGGAAGTCGGTTAAAAATGAATAGCAGGGGAAACTGGTTCAAAAATTGGTTTATTCCGGTTTTAACGCAAAGGCCGATTTACTGGTTTAAGAAGACTTGAACTAGTATTTTATTATCTCTATATTAAGTAGGGAGTTTTAATAGACAATGGCGCCGATTCCCTTGTTCACAAACTAAACTAAATTTAAGTTCAGTGCATCTTTTTCTTTCTATTTCATTAAGAAAAGGACAGAAGATAAATTTTAGTTTAGTCCTGTCAAATTAATCAGCTCCTGTCACTACTCTATACAAGTTTAGACGTGATTAAAAACTTGCCTACTAAAATTACGTCAATTTACGTCAAGCGCTGATTAATTTGACAGGACTAAACTAAAATGTATCTTCTGTCCTTTTCTTAATGAAATAGAAAGAAAAAGATGCACTGAACTTAAATTTACTTTAGTTTGTGAACAAGGGAATCGGCGCCATTGTCTAGATAAGCTGCTAGCTGTTTCAAGCCTGAGTTTTATTTTAATGGAGGTTATCTTGATAAAATTTTGCTGTCTAGCTGTTATTGTGTAGCTTTTAAATCTTCAGTTTAAGGCCACGTCCTATTTAAAAGCGACGGTCGCGCTATTGCGCGATCTTCGCGCTCATGCCACTTTTTGTTCGGTGAACCTGAACGCGTGGTCGCGCCGACAGAGAGCATTTTCCGTGACGCGGGTTATCTGTGTCGCAGTTATTTCTCTACAGTCTTGATTGTGTGGGGTAGTTTAGTTGAGTGTAAATGTAATGCGAAAATTTAATTTAATTAAAGACAAAAGGAGTTGTTTTCAAGTAGTACAAAATGTAATTTACCCTTGAAAATGTGATTCACATTATTCACATATATAATAATATTGCAATGTTATTGGAACTTATTATGTTTGGAGACATCGCCAAGCGGTTGGTCGACTCTTCACGTGACTAGAGGGGCGGCCTATTTTTAGGGTTCCGTAGCCATGTCCGTCTGTCTGTCTGTCTGTCACTCTGTCCCCACTGTAGCTCAAAGAGGCTTAGTACTAAAAAGCTGTAATTTGGCATAGGGTGTACAAATTACTCGTAGTGCCGCTGACGTGGGGATGATATGTTTTTTCTCGTTTACCCCATTGTGTGGGGTATCGTTAGAAAGGTCGTTTAAAAATATTGCGTGTCTGTGAACACCACTTTTCGATCCAAGGATCCACTTGTGTAATGTTAAGCATTAAAGTGCTAATTTTTGTTAAAGTCAAGGGTCCACCATTTAGCTGGCAGGGCCCCTGAAGCTCGCAAAGGAGGAGGCAGGCGGTTCAGGGAAAGGCAAATTTCGCCTAGCCGCCGCAGGAGACGCCCTGGGCGTCGGGAACCCCGGGCGGATTTCCGGCCACCGTAGGCGCGGGCTTGCGGGCGGTGAGTAATGGGTAGGTCACCGTCCGGTAAGGACCAGGCCCGGGTCGACGGCGCGTTGTATTCCACGCGCGCCTCAAAGAGATGTCGTCAGCACAAGTGTAGGGGTCCACTAGGGCCGATGCCTGCCGGGGTCGCGGGAAGGTACTAAAGGCCCCCCTTGGCCCCTGGCAACACAGGCAACGGAAGGAATACGGGAGGGTTTTAGTCAGTAAGAGTCTGACGCACCCTCCCGCTCAGAGCGGGAGAAGTTATTTGATGATTTTCCACCCAAATAAAAAAAAGGGACGCCCTCTGCCAGCTGAATGGTTTATGGAGATGTGAAAACATTCAATGCAGTAGTACATAATTATAATTAAATTAAATGGAAAGTTAACGAGTTATAATTGACCATGTTAGATTTGTAGTTGGAGAATTTACCGTGGCATATATCGATGTAAGAGAGAACAAGTTTTTCAACTACAATGTTAAGGTTTTTTTTTGGGATAAATTCATCCCAACTTCCCAACTACGTAACCCTTCATTGTGCGTGGTCCGACACGCACTTGGCCGGTTTTTTTGCCAAAGAATCAGTATTGTCATACAACGTGGCAATGCTGCCAGCCTTTTAGGCACTTTTCCTGTTGAAAGCGATGCGGACAAATTCTTGGTTGCCGTATGATTGTTTCCCTCCCTTTTTACCCGACTGCCTCAGGAGGGTAATGTTTTTCAAGAGTATGTATGTATGTATGTATGTATGTATGTATGTATGTATGTATGTATGTATGTATGTATGTATGTATGTATGTCTATTTCTTTGGCATGCTCTGTAGCCTAAACGGCTTGATGGATTTTAACAATTATGATGTGTCTTTAGATTCGTCTTAATTGTGGGAGTGAAATAGGCTATATAATATTTATAATTTGCATCTGCAAATACAAAAAAAAGGAGGGGAAGTTGTTTTTTAAAATTAATTGCAACAATATTGGTATCAAATAAAAGCTAGTAATGAGTCATTTGTAAATATATATAAAACCAAAAAGCTTGAAATAAAATAAATTATTTAAAAAATACAAAAAACCCGACTGCAAAAACACATAACTGAAAAGAGAAAAATAAGCATTATAATCTATAGAATTTTGGTATCGCAGGCGGGGAGAAACCAATAACCTGAAATATGGTGCAAGTTTTGTTTGCCCCCGCCTGCGATACCAAAATTCTATAGATTATAATGCTTGTTTTTCTCTTTTCAGTTGTGTTTTTGCAGTCGGGTTTTTTTGTTTTTTTTAATAATTTATTTCATATACTTGTACATATTATTCTTTTAAGATTGTTAGCTTTTAAATTATGTAAATATTATACAAATAATTATTTTTATTTCTGTCCTATAATCCTAAAAATAAAAGTAATGGTGGTATACCATGCTCATCTTTTCATTCTCGACGGCTATGAGAAAAGCAGCGAGTTCGTGTATCAGCTGTAGTAGTGTAGGCAGCTGCCCTTATTCCTGATCAAAGACTTGGGTCTTTGATCAGGAATAAGGGTAGCTGCCTTGACAAAATCCGTCGTCGTACTGGTATGGCCAAAAGTGCAATGACCAGTCTAGGGAAAATTTGGAAGAACCGTGGGATTCGTCGGAATACTATAATAAGACTGTGCTCCAGTTGTTTCCATCTTTTTATATGGCGCGGAAACGTGGTGCATTAAAAGTAACGAAAGAGGTAAGATCGATGCTCCTTTGCTACTAGGCTACTTTGTACCATGGCGGTCCATGGTATTTGAAGTAGCCTCCGCCAACACCACATCTAACATCACATGGCCGGTTCATGAGAATTTATGAATCCATACTAGAGGAACTCAACATCACTAAGCGGCTATCTTCAATATGCCAGGAGCGTGCCCTCAGCCTTTTCGGACATACGAGTATTATTATGAGTTCACCAGAGCATGGTCTAGAAAGACTTATGATACTGGCCCAGGTAGAGAGAAAATGCGCTCAAGGCAAAGCACCGGCAAGATGGTCAGCATTTACCAAGCGGTCCACACTTCAGAAGACCGCATAACATTGGAGACGCGTCTTATGTGGTCCGATCCTCAGCATGGAGTCACGACGAAGAAGAAAAAGACTACTAAAAATATTATAAACTTGCAGACAAAGACAAACCGAAAACGAAGAGATGAATAATGTCCAAACAAGACATTAATACGCCAATATTTCTGCCAACTGCAATATTTTGGCGAAAGTCGATGAAAACGTTGCAAACCATGTAAATATCGCCGTAGAAAATTTTGGCAGGACTATTCGCATGCGCGGGCTTAAGCAGGCTTAACCTAAAACATAAAGTTTTGGACACCGCGGCAAAACAGCTTGTTCGACCGGCCTGCGGAAAAATGTAAACAAATGAATATCAAAAACAGCGAAACGGATTTTGAAAACATTGGAAATTGGAAAAATATAATTGCATGTTTTGATTGACGAATAGGAAGTTTCTGAAATGGATTCAAAAGTGTGCATTGCAGTACAAGTGAGCGGTAAGTGTTTCATTTTTATTTTAAATGAAGTTAGGTTTAAATACTTTTAGTAAGTGCACCTAGCTATTGATGCACTCTTTAATATATAGTGTAGGATGACTTTGAAGTTTGCATATAGTAAATAAATACACAACATACATTAAAACAAAAATTGTAAATACCTAACCGTGGAAGTACCTTACAATAATTAATTGCTGATTTTAAAATACTTACGCCCTTGGGGATAAGTATATAATTTTCTAACCATTATAATGATTCATTTAAATATTTGCATTTATTATTTTTCAATTTACTCATTTGAAAATATCAACATAATACTCAGTAGAGAGTAATATTATTATCTCATCTTAATTGTGAACTTACAGAAAAAAATAAAATCATCATAATTTCATTTCATTTCATCGTTTCATTTCATCAGATCATTTTATATCGTTGATTCTTTGTTGATTTTTTTGCAAACGTATAGAAAAACTGGATAAATTAATTATACCAAGTGAACATATTGTGAACGGCCCATTCAAAATTCGTGTATATATATTAGTTATTATTGAACAAATCAACGTTGCTTTCTCGTGCATAATAATGACGTCGCAAAATTATTTTTGATGGAAATTATAATAACGCAAATTATTACTTGGCCTATTATACTTTCCAACCCTGAAAATGATTTAAGCATTAGGCTTTAAAGCGTTCAATAATGTTCCTGAATTTTATAATCATTCATAGTTCAAAAAACTCTAAGGAAACTTTAATAAAGCCATGATCAACGTAGCTTGTATGCAGTAAACAGACAACCAACGTCAGGCTGGTACAGAAACTCCGCATTGCGCAGGACAGTCCCGAACGAACTTCACACCAGTGAAAAATAACACACATCAACGCGAAAATCGTACATTTTAAACAATAAGAAATAAATTCTCAACATCTGTGATAAAACAATAATACACCGTTTTATAGAACTCACTTTTTACTTTGGAAAGTTAGTATTTTTTTTAGTGGAAAACGTATTTCCATTAATTGTTTTGATATTGGAATACGAAGGCGTGTGTGCTGGTAAGTTCGATTTTCGTATGTTTTTCTAGTGTCAATTTAATTCATTTCAGTAATTTCGTTATTATAATTGTACTAAAAATGAAAAACACCAAACTTAATTGAAATTCGTGGTTAAAATTAAATGAACATCGTAGTATTTTTCATGGTGTAATCCATTAAACCAACTGGTATCTCAGTATGTTCTAGAAACGTCAGTCATTTAATTTAGAAATTGTACAATTTTCATAATAAGTGAATTATATAGCCCTACGTGTAAAATTATATACACACAGTATTTAAACCTGTTGATTGAGACTTCTGATACCGAAGACTTAAGAAAGCTACTCTATTTAATGATAATAACAATTAAACATTTCTGTATCATAATTTATAAAAAAAAAAATAGGTACTAAACGATTTCCTATATCTAAACCATGACGCATGCTTTGTTTACATGTCCCTTTTACGAACAAAACTATCTCTCCAACCAATACATAACATCCGTTCTAAAATTAGACCGTAATCAACATCATTACTCTCATTAAAATGTCGCATGACTTTATCCTCATTCATTAAGCATTGCGTGTACATATTTCATATTTGTACCTACCTTCCGGACTTTGACATGTTTATAAAAAAAGTCCCTACCACCGAAGTTGTCCGCACTGCAGCGTCAGATCGATCGCGGCACCACGCATGCGCAAATAAGCTACATTTACGTCAGTGGTCATAGAACGCGGGTGGGAAGTCGACGACATGCCGAAACCGACACCCATCGAAGATCTCGTAGTCCCTCCACAGGACACAAAAATATGTGGAACAATCTGCATCTGTCAGATGACAGCAGTTCTCAGTGCGGTATCCTTGGTGTACCTTACAGTAGCGATCTACATGCCGTATACTAGAGCCAACGCGTCTGGAATCGACCCGACCCCGATTATGTGCACGACTACACGAGCCATCAACAAAGACAACTGTGACTGGGGATCCTGTGGTGAGTGGTGCCTCAGCAAAACCTCCGGCGCCTGCATTCAGATCTACGTCAACGTCAGGAAGAATGGAACATCTTTACTATTGTCCGAGTGTGGAAGTGCTGCCAACAAAACCTGCTTCGGTATTGACCAAGAAAACGCCAAGAAGTACCACTGCATCAGAGATGAATGTAGGAACTTGACTGGAACATTCAACTGCACTGAAGGAAAATGTATCAACATAACAGACGCTTTTGAGTGTGCCTTCAGAGAAACGGATCCACCATTAAAATGTTCCGGTAGAAGAGGGAAAATAACGTGTATAGACGTACATGGGCTATTCTCTTGTACCAGAGGCACTTGTCAAAAAATAAAAACGCCTTATAATTGTGATCGTAGATGCGTCGATATTCCTACCCGTAACAAAAACGTGATAGTTCTAAGTGGAGACAGAGTGTTTTTAGCAAGATGTGCGAAATTAGTACAAGAAGAAAACAGTACAATAGTTTGGACTGATTCTGGAGAAGAAGTTCTAATGTTGTCCTGTCATGCAGTTCACAATGGAACGCAAGGAGTTGTTGCTGTTGACTGTATTAATGCTGCCTTACTGCCACGGACAGATATAGCTGACCTGACGAATTTCACATACCTACAATATTTATACCAATCTAGAGCAGTTCCGAATCGTTACATCGCTCCCTCTGAAGTGGAACTGACTTTAGCAAATGACAGCCGCTTGATGATAAATCTAGAAGGATGTGTGAATACTTTGGCTGACGAATGCAAAGAGTTCTTAAAAGATTACGGCCGTGATGGTGCTGACCACAACGCTAAAGCAAGATTCCCTTGCTTCTATATGGAAAATAGCCCTGACACGGTTGTGGCCCGATTCGATCTAGAAAATACGTACCGTCAGTTCTTAGTCGCCTTGGTGTTGCCTACAGTGCTGGTTGTTATCTCTTGTGTAACTTTGATATTCTGTCAACGGACCATTGAAGTTGGTGATGATGCAAAGATGAGATTTAAAGGGTGCGCTGCTGGACAGGCTGATATGCAGTTGCATCCAAACGATCCTGTTTCTCCACTCTGAGATCAGTCACGTGAGATAGCCCACTTTTGTTATATCATTCATATTCATTATTTTACTTTTTATTTTGTCATTTTAATATTTACCTATATTTTAACTACTAATACTATTAAATCATGATCACTCTTTTAATAGAAATTCGTCCTTAATCAACATAATTACCTTTAGGGAAAAACGCAAAGACGTCAGTTTAGTTATTCATACATAGGTACATGATTGTTATAATTCTTACAGTAGATCGTAGGTTCTTACATAAGGCAACCTAAACTGCTAACACTTTAGTAAAAACATGAAAGGGCCGCATATTTCAGTAGCACTAAGGCCACTTACTCGTTTTAGCTTAATCAATAGTACAAACGGTGAAATACGTACTGCCCTTGACATAGTTTCGTCAGTCAGGGGGTGTTTTTGTACTGAATATTTTAAGGCACTGATTTAATGCGATAATTTGAAAGATTTGCGTCAAACAGTTCCAGTTAAGCATCTACGAATTAGTGATAGGTCTGCTTTTGATAGCCTTTTTTGCAGTTGGAGGCTAGTTTTTATTCGCCAGTTGTGAGGTGTTGACGTATTGATTCATGTTTGGTTCTTGTCAATCAAAAGTTGCTAATTATTGTAACTAAAACTACATTGCTCTTAATTAAGGAAATACTTAATAGACCTAGGTCTATCTAGTGATCTGATTTTTTCGCTGCTGACGCGAAATTAATTAGATACTACCTTCCTTCCAATAGTAGAATGTGGAGTTGTCTGTGGGGATTACAAAATGATTATCATTCCAAAGACTTATTTATCGCTTTAGTTCACAATGAACAATTATTTTCTTAGCTGTTTTTTTAATGATACTTTATATTTCTGTTTCAGGCGTTCCCCTCCTTTGTGAGGGTCCGGCTAGTTCATTAAGAGACGATTAACCTGCTTGCAATGCTTTCTACTGGCTGACACTCCCTCCAGATGTCTACTATGAGCAGATCTAGGGCCAGCCTATCACCAGCAGCCTCAGAAAGGTCGACGTTACCTATGGGAGCGTCCGCCGAACCAGGCAGCCCAGACTACAAGTCATTGGAACAACCGACGAGGGAGCAGCTTCTAACGCACTTTTTTGAAAGATTCAAGTTCTACACATCACTTTGTCTCGGAACATCAGCCATACTCGCAGTCTTTGCGTTCCTCTTCTTGATACCGTTCGTTGTTGAGCCTGCTATACAGACAATACTAGCAGAGTTCGTGCCAGAAGCCGGTATCTGCTCCGTCTCTGAACATGTGCATGCGGAAACTTTGACAAATTGCACCTGGGCGTCGTGCAGGGAAGGTTGTACAACCGCTCACACAAAATGTCATAAGATACGTGTAAATTTAGCTAGAAGACCGTTTGTAGAGAATGCACCAGTGCCGACTGAATGGGATGAGACTGATTTGAAGTTTTTGATCAACCCTGAAGGTTGTGGGTATCCTCCGCGAGTGAATTGTTCGGTATTTGCGATTGACTACGCGGGACCGAGAGCTCCGAAGATATTTCCTTGCTACTACAGTTTGACGAGATCAGACTTGGTGGTGGCGAGGTACTCTTGGGACACGACGGTGCGAGGGTTGATCCTGGCTCTGGTGCTGCCGACGACGGTGTTCGTGTTCAGTCTGAGCGTGCTCGCGTACTGGCACTGTCGTTGCTGCGACAGGGCGTGTAACAGACGGGTGCACGCTGAATCGTTCGCGAGTAAAGAAGAGTAAGTGCTTTTATCACTTTTTTCCATTCGTTTATGTTTTGGTAGTATTTTTGTATTGTCAGAAGTCAACATCAATTTATTTTTTCCTTTCTAGTCTTTATTAACTGTTTAGTTAAAGTGATTTTTACAATATTCTCTTTTGTGATCTCTGACAGTAAATGTAGATTTTTCTTTATCGAGTCATTTTAACATATAGTGTAAATTACTGGACTTTCAGGTCCTATCTCAAGTATGGTGTTGGAACATCGTAGTTTTAATGGATTATAGTTTTAACAAGTACGTTTCCTATTAGAGTTTTGCACTGTGCTGTGTGGACTTTTAGTAATATCGTAGCTAAAATTCCTAACTTATCACTGTAGGTATTTACATTTTTTGCTCTCGTAAATACCTAGTACACGAATTCTTTTGATTAGGTATAAAACTTGTCGCTTCATCCACGATAAAATTCACTGTAAAATAGATAACTTTATTTTGCAAAATTAGCACATCCAAAGTATTTACGTAACATTGTAGAAAATCTTAGTTAAAACTTATATCGGCCCATGTTTTCCCAAAACTTTAATCCCTACCGAATTCTTTGATTCACGAAATTCAAAAACTTGTAATAAGTAATACATTTTTTAATTTTGAATTTCAATGAGCACATGCCTCGAAAACAAAAACAGACACAAAATATTCTTAAATACTGTCAAAAAAGGAACACTTCTGTATAATTTTAAAACATTTTAATGTTTTTATTTTTTTTATTTTCCAGTAGCAAACTGTTATGCGAGCTGGATGATGACCCGAGTGATGATGTGTTCTGACGCCGAGCTTCAGCCGCCCGCCGCCGCGCCTCCCCCCGAAACCCTGAAGGCTACGTACAGCTGTAAACCGGCGTGGTTGGTGCGTGGTCACTGCGTGGTGACTACGTGGTTACTGCGACATCTTCCCGGAGCCTTTTAAGATCTATATAACTTAACTACCGGATTTTTTCAATACAATGTACGAATCGGTTGAAAAGTTGGCCTCAAATTGTAAGGTTGTGACATTTAAGTAACGCCATTGAAATTCATACTGTAGCCATAGACTTGTAAAATTCTATCAAAAATAAGATTGCCTAATGTATTTTCAATAAGTAAGTCCTTACCTATTAAAAATCAACTCTATTGATATTATTTTTCACTTTTCAACCGATAGTCTTTCCAGTACAATCTTGTATAATATCATTCTCATAGAGCATTTGCGAAAAAGGAAACTGCAATTACCTTACTAAAGGCTGCCAATAATATTGGGGAGGTGTAAAAATCAGAACAGTATTAATACATTACGACTTTAATGGCGGGCAACAAGGCTTACGCTTTAAAACATTTATGAAAATTTAAGAAATAATACTATAATAACATAACAACGTCTCTTTATTCTAAAACTGAGCTATGCCGGATAGTATTAAGTCCTTTTTTATATTTTTTGCTTCCGGAAACGCGTGAATATTATTTAATTTTTTACTTATAATAATAATAAACATAGATAGAAAAAATAATATCATTCAAATATCATGTTCAAAATTGTGTACCTTAAAAAATAGTGGATCATAAATATTTTCGTCCGCATTTTTGAAAATATAAAAAAATTAATAAAAACAAAAACGACAATACCATGAATTAATTTTGAAATATTAAAGTAGAACACACTTACACAACTTTCCTCACATGCCTAATGTAGCAAATACAATTTTTGTAAATAGTGTAAGTCATAATTTATAACAAATTAATTATTAATAATTTCAAATTTCGATTACTATAGTTTTATCCCCTTGTTCATAATACTTAGCATGCCTATTTTAGTTCAAATAGGTTTTGTCACTTTCTAACAAACACAAATGTCAAAGTGACAGATAAGGACAAAAGAACGTTAGCAGCTAAAATAAGTTTGATGGACGTTTATGAATAAGAGCTTTATTTTTTAGCAATTGACTTAGTTATTTTATATTTAATTCATTTCATTAGTACAGTTTATTGTAAAGATATTAAAAGTAGCTTTATAAGTGTCGTAATTACTTTGACAGATGTCCAGGTAGCATTAAGTTTTAATAGGTATCTTAAACTTAAATGGATGTAGCACAACTGTTATTAGAAATTAACTTTCTATTTATACTTATTATGATTATAAAATGTAAAAATCTCAGTAATATTTAAAAGTTATCGACAATATTGATTTAATTAGAAATTTAATTCTATCAAACCGATTTCCAATGTCATAACAGTCTTTCCAATTATTTCATGATTTTTAAACAAGGTCTAAATAACCTTGTAAACTCATTAAAATTATTTAAACTTTTAGCTTCTATCAGCCAGAATTATTATTAAGTTCAAAAAATTAATAAAAATATTGTTGTACATAATCTGCCACGTTTTGTGATATTACATTTAACATATTGTTCTAAGCTTTAAATTTGAATCAAGCTCTACTTGTGTGTTGTAAATGTGTTATAAATTATTCATAAATGTTTATTTATTAAATAATAATAATTATTCAAAAATAAAGTAAAGTAATTTATCATTTATTATCGGTGTCTTCTGTTTATCAATATATTTAAATAATTGCATATAATAAAATATTATATTCAAACTGTATTTGTAAAATATATGCAGAATGTTATTCGCTGTGAATTGTAAATAATTATAATTATGAATGTTTTGTTTGAGTCTAACTATTAGATTTTAGGTAATAATACGCAAGTGATGCATCAAACTGCAACCAACACAAAGTGTAATGACAAATAAAGCTTGTTTTGTAAATTGGTTTTATTTTATAAATAATGATATTTATTGCTTATGAACTAAATATCAAGGGGAGACTTTTGCCTAGCAGTGGGATGTTTCATAGTAGGCTGGTATGAATATGAACAAAAAACCGGCCAAGTGCGTGTCGATCCACGAACAATGAAAGGTTGTTGTTGGGATGAATTTATCCAAGAACAAACTTAACTTTATAGTTGAAAAATGTTCTGTCATACATTGAAATACCTACGTCTCGGTCAATTCTCCAACTGCAAATGTAAGTTTGTAATCGCATTTATTTTTAATTGCGATTAAACTACAAATTAATGTTACTTGTGCTGTAAGACCTTTACTTCTTGCCATTGCCATGATTCTAGGTCGGACGGACAACGAAATGATCTTATAAGGGTTCCGATTTTTCCTTTTGAGGTACGTAACCCTAAAAACAACACGTAACAAGTACCTATAATAATAATAATAATTTATTTGTTAAGACTAAAAATGAAGTCCATTGTGTTAGTAACAATCTTACTTTACGCCTATGTTAGTACTTAATAACTAAAACAGATCTTGTCCGATCGGCTAACGCCCACACAACCTGCGAAGTAACGAGGCAGATATTTTGCGCCATACTGCGTCAAAGCTGTCAGTGTGCGCCTCGGCAAACATCGCCGACGCACTGCAGAAACGTGGCAGTCGCAACAGCACCCTGAACGCATTGTTATATTGGATATGCAGAGCATTGCAAGCCCTTTGGTTATATCTGAAGCACAGGGCCCCCGAGTACAGTGTTGTGCAATACGCCTTAAAAAGGGCTATGTTAACTGCTACTGTACATCGAGAGAACCTGCGGGCCAGCATGTTCACCCGGACTGACAACGCTCATACAATGTTGAAACAAAGTAGAAATAGAAAATCAAATGGAAACTGCTTGTCACAATGGTAGGTATTGACTACACACTTTGTGCAAATTAAGAGGGAATATACTATTACTAATTGCACCCCGCAGTTGCACCCGCATATGTCTCGATCCCGTAAGAATATTGGGATAAAGTGCATATTAGAAAATCAAAACTTTCTCGAGCAAATTTCAAAAGAACAATAAACGAAATAACAAAATTTAAATAAGTAAATGTTTTATTTAGAAAAAATTTAGAATCCCAATGTTTGTGACATCCAATGAACGACTGATCAAAAGTTGCTAGATGTAATTTTAAAATATCAAATCATTACTAATCAAATTACATAATCACAAATGACGACTGAATAAATTTGCTAGATGTAAATATAAGTACCTACCAAATCATAACTAATCAAATTTTATAATCACAGGGTCTCTCTTGTTTCATCAAAAAGAAATTGCCAAATTATCACTTCCCAAACAATTTTCCGCATAATTTCATTTGCGAAATTATTACTTAGTCATGATTCATTTTATTATACATTTTACGCAAAATAAAATTTCTACCTCGTCTAACTAGTTTGGTTCTCGATAGCTTGCTAAAAATAATCTCTTTTTTATGGAAAAAAGAGATTATTTTTAGCAAGCTATCTATTTCTATTTTTTCTAAATAATCTATTCACAATTTTAACCTAACCTAACCAAACCATTATTTAAAATAATTAACCTACTCTAATTAGTTCCATATGTAACCATAAATTTGATTTGTTTCAGACAAATTCAAGCACATCTCATTCACACAACACATTCTCTAACGTTTATTGTCTAAAGATTGTTTGCTGTAATAAATCATTTGATTAATGACCAAATGCCTAAATGACATTATCCTTGATAATATTCTGCCAAGTAAAAATTTGACCAAATGAAAATGTGCGGACTAAAATCATTCCAAACATTGCATTGGTATAAAAAAAGGTTGCTTAAATTTGTTTGTTTGTTGTAATTCTTTTGATAATTGATAATTTATCCAGTATTCCATTTTGACCTTTAAACGATTTGGTCAATAGTGATCAAATGACCATCGTTATTTTAAACTTTGTTGATTTGTACGTGGTTCTTTTGAAATTTGCTCAGGAAAGTTTTGATTTTATAATATGCAACATCTTACTCAGGTCATGGTTTACCTATGTGTAAAATTTCATCCAAATCCGTTCAGCCATTATAGCGTGAAAACGAAACAAACAAACTCAGTTTCGCATTTATAATATTACTAGGTGCACCCCGCGGTTTCACCGGCATAAATCTCGATCCCGGGAGAATATCAGTATAATTCTACGGCCTTATCCAGGTTATGGTCTACCCATGTGCCAAATTTCATCCAAATCTGTTCAGCCGTTTTAGCGTGAAAGCGTAACAAACAAACAAACTCACTTTCACATCGATCCCGGAGAAATATCAGGATAAATAGTATTCTACGTCCTAATTCAGGTCATGGTCTACTCATGTGCCAAAATTCATTTAAATCCGTTCAGCCGTTTTTGCATGAAAGCGTTACAAACAAACTTTCGCGTTTATAATATTAGTTAGGTTTATTATAATTATAATAAATAGTTAGGGTATATAAGTCAGAATTGATTGCAACGCTTACATATAATCAGCCTATAATGTTCCCACTGCTGGGACACAGGCCTCGTCTCTGTGAGAGGGAGTGGGCCGTAATCCACCACGCGAACCCAGTGCAGGTTGGTAGATGTCACATGTCTTCGAATTTTTTGTTCTATGACATACCGGTTTCCTCACGATGTTTTCCTTCATCGTTTTGAGAGCAGTGGTAATAAAATAATTTACACAAAGTAAAGCGCCTGCCTGGGTTCGAACCTCGAGTGGTAAAGTCGCGGACGTTGGTGCACATATCACAAATAATTTTGCAGAAATCTGTTTTTCGGACAGCAGTAGGTACCTATTAAGTTGAATGTGCAATCTCATAGAATTCTTTTTCGACGGTCGCTGGCAAATCCTAGAAAAAAGCACCACAATGTGTCCCAAACATCAGCGTATGGTGTAGTTTTGGGTCTGGAAACAAATAAGGCGGGATAAAGGTTTTGTCCTGGATCACAAGGAGTAGTTAAAGCAGAGAAGGGAGAACTTAGGGCCTGCGCCCACTGGCGGCACGGTACGGCAAGGGATTTTTATGCTAGGAATAAGAGTATTATAACTTAGCTCTCTGTAGCAGACCAGAGGAGACTAGACAATCGCTTTCGCGCGAAAGCGTTTCGTATTTCTACAATCTTTCACCAAGATTGACATAAGGTTTACGGTAGATTATGTCAGTCCCATACATTTTTGACCTTTGGGTCATCGTTATCGTTGATAGAATGTCATTTTGTCTAACACCTCAGAGAAGAAAGGTGAATTTGAAACATACCACAATATTAGGGGAGAGGTGTGTCAATTGTAACAGTGGGGCAATTGTAACATATGTTGTTTCACGACACCTATTGACGAGTAGCAGTAGCTCATGGTGGCAATCGAAGCTTTATTTAGTGCTGTTTTACCGACCGAACTTACAGCTAAAACAGTTTTCGCATGTGCTCTCAATACATGACAGCTTGAAATACAGCAAGTTGAGTAAAATTATTGTTCAGCACAGTTTCTGTTATTAAAGTTAAATTAACAGTTTTACAATATTGCAGTGGTGATTTTCGGATAAGTTAACATCTAATCTATACGTGCAGGTATGTGGGTTGATCAAATTTACCACAGATTTTTGTTAAATAAGTCTTCTTTGCAAAATGGCGGCAGTGGTGCAAAAGTAACAAAACAAGGAGAGGCAATTGTAACATGTTACATTTGACACCCTGTATATTTCACATTAGTTAATTATTTAATAGTACCATTTTATTTCCAGAATTCATACAAAATGGTTTATAAACGACCTCGAAAGACATTGCGTGGCACCGTGCCACCAGAAAAATATACTGAAGCTTGTGAATTTGTAATTAAGCAAGGGAAGAGCGTCAGAAGTGTAGCTACCAGCTTTGGCATGTCTCATGTAATTTTATCCAGGTATGTCGCTAAATACAAGCAGGATAATACAGGTAAAACTGGATATGCCCCACATAATAAAGTATTTTCTACAGAACGGGAACTAGAATTATCGCAATATTGCAAGACAGTGAGTCAGCTTTACTTTGGTTTGACTACCAAAGATTTACGTAAATTGGCTTACTCTTACGCCAAAGCTAATAGTTTAAAATATCCCCAAAAGTGGAAAGACACAGAACTCTCTAGCCTTGATTGGTACAAGGCCTTTATGAAAAGACACTCAACTTTATCGTCAGCTCAACCAACACCATGTCTCTCTAACCATACATAGCCACGTAGGACTTCACTAGTAGATTTGGTCCCGCGTTCAAAAGCACCACGTCGAGTCAACTCTATGACTGGGAGATCTAAAGGGAAAAGTGCAATATACACTGATACGCCAGAAAAGGAAGCGTTAGAGGCAAAGCAAAGAAAGATGAATGAAAAAAAGATGCCAAAATTAAGGAATTTAGAATCTAAGCCGACAGGGAAGAAATTGACTAGAAAAATGCTGTAAGAACTGAAAATAATGAGACAGAAAGTCAAAGTCAAAGTCAAATTATTTATTTCAAATAGGCACATAAAAAGCACTTTTGAACGTCAAAATTAACAAAAAAAAAATTGAATTAATTCTAGTTGCCCCTTCCAAAAGGTAGATTCGTATAGAGAAGAATGGGCAAGAAACTCCACCGTTACTCTTTTAAAATGTTTTACAAAATTTTGTATATGTACATTTTAAAATTATATGTGAAGACGATGCACCTAGAATAAAATTACTATACCAAAATAGGTAAAAAAAAACAATGAAAAATAAAGCAATGACAGATAAATGAATTATGTGATATGTACATGATGCTCCCATATTTACAAACATTGTAAAAGTATACGTTTTCCAAAAATAATAAATAAAGTCAGTATGTGAGTTAAAGTAATCACAGAATTGAAATTTAACATTGATTTATTATTTATTAAATTGTACAATTAAAATAGCAACCAGTTTGATTTTGTCTAGACTCTAGATCAGGGATTCCCAAAGTGGTAGATATCGACCCCTTGGGGTCGAAATCGGTTTCCCAGGGGTCGACATAAACGATCACAATTTTTAGGGGTCGACGAGGTCTAGAAATCGACCCCTATTAATTAACACAAGTCCTTAATTGAAAATTGGCCGGAAATCCGCCCGGGATTCCCGACGCCCTGGACGTCTCCTGCGGCGGCTAGGGGCGAGAGGGCGCGAAACTTGCCTTTCCCTCAACCGTCCCGCCTCCTCCTTCGCGAGCATTACTGCTTCGCAGAAGGAGGTGACGGCTGCCCATGCCCTCTCGCTCCGTACCATGGCCTGAACCAGGGCCGGACGCGAGAGGCTATGGGGGTCTGAGGTATGTTTTAGTTCATTTTGGAAAAGGGGTCTCTTGCCCAAAATAGTTTGGGAATCCCTGCTCTAGATTGTCATATGGAGCTGGACTGTTTCCAAGCATTCTTATCTTGGATATAATCCTCTAATTTGTAATATGCTTATTTACAAAGTGTACTTTTAACATGAGTTTTAAATTTTCTTTCATTTAATTGCAGAGGAAGATATAAATGAAGACACATATGATGCAGACGAAGACGATAGTTATTGTTTAGTCTGTTTTGAACGTTATAAAACGAGTAAAGGAGATTGGTTGCAATGCTGAGACTGCCATAAATGGGCACACTCCAGCTGTGCAAACAATGATCCATATTTTGTGTGTTTAAACTATTTGTCGGAATGACTGTTTTTCATTTTATAAGTATTTTAAGTTTTTTACTGCTGAGAAGATTTTGTTGGGTTTATGGTTTTATAATTGACGATTTCTGTATGTTACAATTGACTCTCATTGCTGTTACATTTGACTCTCTCGGTGCAGCGATTGTAACACTATTCGTTGATCTCATTAAGTGCCATTTCTTAGAATTTTATCGTATTTTTTGTTATTTTCTGTATTTGGTTTTATAATTAGACAATTCAACTATATTGTCACCAACAATGATTGCGCTGTGATTTTTAATTAAAATTATTGAAGGATTGATTTTTTTTTTTTGTTACTATTGACACACCTCTCACCTTAAATTATCTACGTTTGAAAGGAAAATGACTCAAATTGAGTTTGGTCTAAGGCACTCAAGATACATACTCAAGTTCTCTTCTTCTGTCTAACACTTCTTAAATACAGAGGCAATTAACGAATAAAAGCTTAAGCAATAGAAATCAATCTCCCTAAATAAATACTTTCAAGCCTTTACGTACTCAACCGCGCTAATTATTTATTTTTTTAGATATACATCAAACAATTTACTACGTTACCAGCCTAGGCACAACTAGGCATAATAAAATGCTTGCCACGGATCAATAAAAAGTAATAATTTAGCACCTTAGAGGTTGCGATAGGGTGATGAGCGGAAGCGGAGCGGCAGGCGCACAGATTCCCATGATCCCCGGTGCAAGTGTATGAAGAGAACACCGGGGTGGTTTTTAGTCAGTAAGAGTCTGACAGACCCTTCCGGCCGCCCCAGAGTGGAGGACGTCCATGAGGTTTTTCCACCCCGAAGCAAAAAAAAAACATAACAAAAAACAAAAAAAACGAACAATTTATATATTGACCGGCCTATCCAACAATACCCCACACCATACGATCCTGCCGGGGTCGCGGGAAGGTACTAATGGGTCACTGAAGCCCCCGCAACACAGGCAACAGGAAGGAATACGGATGGGTTTTAGTCAGTAAGAGTCTGACACACCCTCCCGCTCCGCCCAGAGCGGGAGAAGTTATTTGATGATTTCCCACCCTAAAAAAAAAAGAAACACCATGCGATAGACGAGAACGGAGGTATCTTAAAAACAGTTAAGGCTTTAATTTGCCGCTTTGTCGGCGTGATTAATATGTACTCGTATACCTATGCCAAATTACAGCTTTCTAGTACTAAGCGTCTCTGAGCTACAGTGGGGACAGACAGACAGACGGACATGGCGAAACTAGTATAGGGGTTCCTTGTTTACTACGGAACCCTACAAAAGGGCTAAAAAAGGGTAATGAGCAGAGCGAGTTACTTTTGTCAACCTGCTATACCATGAGAGAGAAAGCAACAACCTAGCAGAATATGGCTTGTGGGTAAGGCTACCTTCTTGAAAATTATTACTACGTTTCATAGATCATTCTGTTTATTTATTTTAGTCGACACCATTCATGCGACAATAGTTTAAAATCATCAATAGAACTCTCTTAGTTTACATAATCAGCCTCTATTGTTCCCACTGCTGGGACACAGGCCTCCTCTCTGTGAGAGGGAGTGGGCCGTAATCCACCACGCGGGCCCAGTGCGGGTTGGTAAATGTCACATGTCTTTGAGTTTTTAGTTCTCGGACATGCCAGTGTCCTCACGATGTTTTCCTTCACCGTATTGAGAGCAGTGCTGATGAAATAATTTACACAAAGTAATGTGCCTGCCTGGGTTCTAACCTACGACCTACAACTCGTAAGTCGCCGACGTTACCACTGGGCCACCACTGCTTCTCTTATTAATTGTCCCTAATGAATGGAAATTTCATGAAATCATCACATTTGAGGCATACTAATTCTATCTTAAATAGTGGTATTGATTATTATATTTTAATACTATCTCAGCGAACCCCTCTTAAGAGATTATTCAGGCGCTGACCTAATTGACCAAAAAAGGGTTCTCTTAAGAAAAAAAAAATTGCCAGGTCTGTATAGTTTGTGGTAGCGGAAAAAATATATGTTAATTTTGAACATATTTCCCAGAACTTGGTTGTTACCAAAACACGTTTTGAAAAATAATCTCGATACAAATTAACGTTTAACTAAACTCTTACCTTGAGTTCTAATCCAAAATATCTGTATTAAATATCAACATATGTTACGTATTTTTTTAATAACAAGAACGTCTTATTTGAATGCAGAACTTGGTTGTTTTTATTTTCGATTACTCAACTCAATATTGAGTAAATAGATAATTGGTTCATATTTTGCAATAAATTACAAGTGTTGTGTCATCGCGCTTCTCTTTTTCTTTTCTATGCAATCTGACAGTGATCGCGGTTTAGGTGTTGTCAGCGTCTTAAGAGGTTGAGAATGGTGAAATTCCACCGCTTTAAGAAAATTATGCTCCCTGTTTATCGCTCCGCTGACCTACTAAACCCCCAGCTCTAAACAGAATTGCTAGTATTTTAAAAGGGTTTTTTTTTTTTTTTGGGTGGGAAATCATCAAATAACTTCTCCCGCTCTGGGCGGAGCGGGAGGGTGTGTCAGACTCTTACTGAATAAAACCCACCCGTATTCCTTCTTGTTGCCTGTGTTGCGGGGGCCTCGGTGACCCATAAGTACCTTCCCGCGACCCCGGCAGGCATCGGCCCTAGTGGACCCCTACTATGTGCTGACGACATCTCTTTGAGGCGCGCGTGGAATACAACGCGCCGTCGACCCGGGCTTGGTCCTTACCGGACGGTGAGCTACCCATTGCTCACCGTCCGCAAGCCCGCGCCTACGGTGGCCGGAAATCCGCCCGGGATTCCCGACGCCCTGGGCGTCTCCTGCGGCGGCTAGGGGCGAGAGGGCGCGCAACTTGCCTTTCCCTCAACCGTCCCGCCTCCTCCTTCGCGAGCATTACTGCTTCGCAGAAGGAGGTGACGGCTGCCCATACCCTCTCGCTCCGTACCATGGCCTGAACAAGGGCCGGACGCGAGAGGTCTCTGCCGCCGATCGCCTCCAAGAGGACACGGCGGTGCTCTCAGCAGCGGTCTCTCAGGTGTTGTCAGCGTCTTAAGAGGTTGAGAATGGTGAAATTCCACCGCTTTAAGAAAATTATGCTCCCTGTTTATCGCTCCGCTGACCTACTAAACCCCCAGCTCTAAACAGAATTGCTAGTATTTTAAAAGGGTTGAACGACCGCCTATGGCACGGTACCTTGCGTTTGACTGCATTGCCGTGGGTCTACGGCACACCATCACATTATGAGGAAATATTCAGTACATAGGTACCTACCCCATACTTGTATCAGGTAGTCGTACGTGACATTATAAACTATAATGGTCTATTTCCAGCATTATTTATGGCGACAGCTTTGAATAAAGGAAGCTTGAAAGAGATTGGTATCTTCGGAAGCATTAATTGTGATATTTCCTTTTACATAAAGAATATGCTGTATTACACGGTCAACTATTACTACAGCAAAAGTCATTCGTAGCTTTTATCAGTCGTTACGGGTAGTCAGAAGCTCTAAAATCCAACATCCAGTTTTACCAATGGGTATCGTGTTACCCAGTTATTGGATTGTGGAGGTCAGATAGGCAGTCACTCCATGTAAAATTTTGTTATTCACGTGTCAGTTAGACTGGAAGACAAGCCCAACATAGTTGGAAAAAGATTAGGTAGATGATGGGTTACATGGTCAATTTTAACTTCTTCGCCACCGCAGTTACAGACACAATAAAATTCTATGATTCACGCCCTGGCAGTCAATGACATCAGGGGGGTCGCGAGAAGGTGGGGTCGCGGGAAGGTACTCGGGGTCGCGGGAAGGTACTCGGGGTCGCGGGAAGGTACTCGGGGTCGCGGGAAGATACTCGGGGTCGCGGGAAGGTACTCGGGGTCGCGGGAAGGTACTCAGGGTCGCGGGAAGGTACTAATGGGTCACCGAGGCCCCCGCAACACAGGCAACGGAAGGAATACGGGTGGGTTTTAGTCAGTAAGAGTCTGACACACCCTCCCGCTCCACTCAGAGCGGGAGAAGTTATTTGATGATTTCCCATCCAAAAAAAAAACAGGGGGTAAATAATGAGCTGACGACTGATATGGTTGTGTAGCAGAAGACCTGATGCAGCGACTAAAATTAGATTATTTTCTACACATGCAAATGTATCACGGGTCTCGAGTCAGTAGCTTAATAAGATGGACGATGAATTTATTTTGTGAAAGATGATATCGCTAACAAAAAGGGGCGAATATTGAGATGATGGCTGTAGAAGAAAACCTGAAGTACCGACCACAAATAAATTGGAATAAAAGAGAAAGAAGGAAAAAAACAATTCGGAACACGCACAGGAAATAAAACAATAAAAAAGTACATTAAAACTAACAAAACTATGAAAACAATAAAAAAGAACAATAAAACTTACGAAATAGTGAAAACCAAAAATGGGTTAATTCAATAATGGGTTTTCTACTCATTTGAGGGGTTTTGCAGATGACGAGATCAAAAATTAAGTTAACATATCATTAAACAGCCGAAACTGAATCATTATTTCTGAGATTAGGAGAAGGTAGGTAAAGTTACATAAAAAAATTAAACTGATAGCATGTATTTCATTTCAACCATTTAATTTTTTACAGAAAAACGGTCTAGTTACTCAAAAAGTTCGTTTCAAAGTTCAACATTAAAGATTGTAACTAATATTTTTGTAACAATACAGGGTGGCCCAAAAGTCGTGGATCAAACGCAACTACGGGTTAGATGGGGTCATCAGCTGCAAAAAGTTGTTCTACGGGAGGTCCTTAAGGTCAACCCCTGCAGAGTTATAATTTATTTTGTGTTTTTATGAGAAAATTGACATTTTTTAACTAATTCTTATTAAAATTTGCAGAGTTATAATTTATTTTGTGTTTTTATGAGAAAATTGACATTTTTTAACTAATTCTTATTAAAATTCGAATAAATCTTGTATCTTTTTTTATAATTTTCACTAGATTGGTACTGATGAGTTCTTGCGTTAGACATGCTATTTATGGTTGTTTATTGGGTGTGTTGAAGATAATAATAAGGTAACGTTTTTTTTTTCGCAAATCATAACTTTTTATTTGAAAAAAAAATACTTTACTGAAAAGTGACCCTGTATTACAAGTTTTGGCGCATTTAATAGGGATTCTGAAAAAGTATTACACATGGCTATGCGTGGCTTTGATATCTTTCAAGGACGATTATTCGTAGCAAGGCCAAAGTTAACCCAACCATAAAACTCGGTTAGGCTTATTTAAAAATAAACTGGAACTAATACAATTAATGACAAAGACTCTCTGCCTCTCTTTTACACTAACCATTTAATTTAATTTAACCGTTTTCCGGACTACAGGGTCTTTATGCGCGTACATAAGGATTTCGTACATGGAGGGAGGCTTACCCGGTCAGCATGCTCCGGTCAGCAGGTAGACCGGTGGTGCAATTTGAAAATGAAGATGAAGTGCTGAGAGAATTAAGATTGGATCATATATAAGTCAACGCCAAATATCCCGTAATCTCGGGATTCCAAGATCGACGGTGCAACGTGTCATTAACAGAAACAAATATCACGCCTACCACGTGCAAAGGGTGCAAGCTTTGCTGCCCGGTGACTATGAACCTAGAGTGCGGTTTTGCAGAGAGATGCTAAGATACCACAGAGAGGATCCGCAGTTCTTCAACAAGGTTTTATGGACGGATGAGACAACTTTTAGATGAATGGGAGTATTCAATATCCACAATCTACATTTTTACTCCAAAGTGAACCCCCATATCATAACCAATTATCGATTCCAGCATCTGTTTGGTATTAACACGTGGGCTGGTATAATTGGCCAGCAGTTGGTGCTGCATGAAATGCCAGCAAGGCTGAATGGTGCTCAGTTTTTAATTTTTTTGCAAAATAATTTAAACCATATTCTTAACGTAGCTGAAGTTCCAGAAGAAAGAATAGCAGAAATGTGGCTGCAACATGATGGCGCCCCGCCTCACTACGCTCGAGCAGTGAGAGATCATTTGAACGAGCGCTTCCCTAATCGGTGGATTGGTCGAGGCGGACATATTGCGTGGCCACCCCGGTCGCCCGATTTAAATCCATTAGATTTTTTTCTTTGGGGCTATTTTAAAGAAATAGTTTACCAAGGAGAGAACAATAGCGAACAAGAACTATGACAGAAGCTCGAATTTGCTAGGGTACAAGTTACTAACAACAGAGGTGCATTCCGTAGGTTACGTAGGAATTTTATTAGACGGTGCAGATTATGTATTATGGTCAGAGGCAGGAATTTTGAGCATTTATTGTAAAATGTTTTGCTTAATAAAACAATTATTTCACAATCGTTGTTTTGTTTTTTCGTCCTAGAAATATATTAGAGCTACCAATGGCCATGTGTAATAACTTTTCAAAATCCCTATTAAATGCGCCAAAACTTGATAAATACAGGGTCACTTTTCGGTAGAGTATTTTTTTCACAGTGGGGTCCAAAGTAAATAAAAAGTTATGATTTGAGAAAAAAAAATGGTAAAACTTAATATTATCTTCAACACACCCAATAAACAACCATAAATAGCATGCCTAACGCAAGGACTTATCAGTACCAATCTAGTGAAAATTATAAAAAAGATACAGGATGTAGATTTTTTCGAATTTTAATAAGAATTAGTTAAAAAAAGTCAATTTTCTCATAAAAACACAAAATAAATTATAACTCTGCAGGGGTTGACCTTAAGGACCTCCTGTAGAACAACTTTTTGCAGCTGATGACCCCATCTAACCCCTAGTTTCGTTTGATTCACGACTTTTGGGCCACCCTGTATAATTTAAAAGAGTGTCCTTGGAGTTTCTTTCCCGTTCATCTCCATAGGTACCTACTACGCTTTGGAATGGGTAACTAGCTAGATATTTCGGTTTATTCCCTGAGTACCCCGATCCCCGAGGCCCCCGACCCGGAGGACCCCGAATACGATAAATATTACTGACTGACCGACTCCTTGACAATTTAAAAGTGCCTGTAAATGGTTTAATTGAAATAACTGCTTTGAGTTTTCTGTACATTCCTTTGGAGCAGAACAGGCAAGAAAATATTACAATATTCCGTTATGACTGTTTCACAAATTAAAAGTATATCTATAGGTGTTTTTATTTAAGCATAATATAAAATAAAACAAAGTCACTTTTTTGTGTCTGTCTGTGTCTCTGTGTAATCACTTAGTTCCTCTCAACTGCACAATGGCTTTTGAAGCGGATTATTGTATCATCAGAATGGATTCCGTAAGATTTATGTGTATAATACATACATAATATACATATCATCACGCCTTGTTTCCTCGAAGTGTTGGGCAGAGGTGTGCCTGTATTAAACCAACATTTCACCAGTTATGTTTAAGTCCCATGTAATAGGGGGCGGGCCTATTGCCATCAACCGGTCACAAATCCAGACTCCGGGCTGCTACTGAGAAATTCCAGATAGATAAACCCAATAACACTTTGACCGACCCGGGACTCGAACCCAGGACCTCACGCTCAGCAGTAGCGCTTGCGACCACTAGAACATCGAGGATGTGTGTAATATATTCATATATAACTTAGATTTAGCACAACAATCTCGATGTTTTGACATGTCGCCTTCCACATCAGTACTTTGCATCCGTACAAAGCAAAGGCGGGTAGTTAGGATAGCAATATAATTATGATATTAGGCTTTTGGTTCTTATGTACTCATCATCTGAGGGGCTTGTGGCTAAGTAATAACAGCCGCACGGGTCGATCGATCAGGTTAAGCTACGCTTGCCGCGGTTGATCCGTGGATGGGTGACCATCTTTAGATACCATGACCCCTCCGTGCCTCGGAAAGCACGTTAAGCCATTGGTCCCGGCTGTCATTTGTAGATCTTTGACAGTCGTTACGGGTCGTCAGAAGCTCGAAAGTCTGACAACCAGTCTTACCAAGGGGTATCGTGTTACCCAGTAACTGGGTTGTGGAGTTCAGGTAGGCAGTCGTTCCATGTAAAATACTGGTATTCAGCTGTATCCGGTAAGACTGGATACCGACCCTAACGTAGTTGGAAAATGGCTCGGCAGATGATGTTATGTACTAAAACATTAAAAAATCGAAGTCGAAAAAGGTTTCCGAAAAGTATTAAAACTAAATAAAATTCATGGGTTTCACGAAACAGGCAAGTTGATAGCTGATAAATATTTGATTACACTGCGATGCGGCCTTGGCAATTGAAGTGGAAAGAATTTAGCGCCTAAATGGTTTAAGCAGTTTGTTTTTATTTGAAACATTTGAAGTTTTCTTCACAAAGAGTTAGGCTCGAGAAAGTATTACCACATATCACCACTGTTCTCAAAAAGGTGAAGGAAAACATCTTGAGGAAACCGGCATGTCTTAGATCTAAACTTTCGAAGACATGTGAAATCTATCAATCCGCAGTGGGACCAGTCCCTCTTCACAGAAAAGAGGTTTGTGTCCTAGCAGTAGGAACATTTATGAGCTGATTACGCTTATGCTAAGTGGATTGGTAGTTCTTTGTTGGAAATCAAGTCGTGAAATGACCATTCCACCTACATCGTATCCAAAAACTCGGAAAAGAAAAATGTTTGTAATATTTTTCGAAAAATATCCTATGGAAAACGATCTGCTGGTGCAGCCAAAGAGTGAAGTTTTCCTGTAATGTAAAGTTAATCACTTAGCTAGTAGTGCCGGGATTCTCAAGGGAGTTAATGCACTTCGTTCAGTGTGGTACTTGAAAATCTTTGTTCTTTTTCTTCTTAGCGTGTCGATGGTAGTCTAAATGGACTCGATTTATTAATCGAGTCCATTTCTGTTACCATTACTTTAATTTAAAAAAAAAATTATTGAGTTTTTGTCTTTCTTGTAGGTTTTTGGTTTTTGCAAAATAAAAATGTAATTTTTGCCATTTTTTTTAATTATAATTATTGTGAAAAAAATAGACGAGAAACCTCGACCCCTGTGATACAGCTGTCCTAGTTTAGCGGTCAAGACCTCATTGATGTAACGTGTACCGAAGTTTGGAAATAAAATTACTATTACTTTTACTAGGCCCAGAATTCAGCTACGTGTTTGGCGCCATCACTAGCGTCCATTAGTTCAGGACTTATGACAGGACACGCAGGACATGATACTAAGTGTCCCATCGTTTATGGAACAGCACCACATTTACACTCCAAGACGAAGTGTAAATTAATCCATGATTTGTCTATGTATCCACTCCAAACTCCACCGGAACAGGTTTCCTTTGCTTCGGCCAACCTGGGTCCAGAGTCTGTTTAAAAAGACGTCCAGGTTAGCCAAGGAAACTTATGGCCAGGTGGGAGATCTTCAGCAGGTGGAACGAATGATTTGGGTGAGGAAGCATTGTCTTGCCACAGCTTCAGTCTTTCTTTTGATCGCTCGCCAGTGAGTGGGGGCGACTCACTTTAAAAAACCTTTAAAAATCTTGGTTTAAAAACGGATTGTGTTTATTTAACCCCGGTGATTGTAAACAAAGAATCATGTTACCTATGTTTAGATTTTGAGTAGCAGTGTTATCCTACTTCAAAGACATGTCAGGACAACTGTAGGGGTCCGCTAGGGCTGATGCCTGCCGGGGTTGCGGGAAAGTCCGAAAGGGATACAGTGGCCTCTGGCAAGACACAGGCAATGGAAGGAACACGGGTGGGTTTTAGTCAGTAAGAGTCTGACACGCCCTCCCGCTCCACCCAGAGCGGGAGAAGTTATTTAATAATTTCCCAACCAAAAAAAAATCCTACGGACAAACATTTACATAACTACTGTCATTCATCACGAAACCGCAGTATATACATAGGTACGTATCTCAGCTGATACAAAAAAAATATTCCTTGCCTTGCACAGTAGAACAAAAAAAGTCTCGCGAATGAGGCAAACTTTAGACAACTTCACTAATGAGACAGAAAATACCTCCTTTTTACATCAAACATGAGTAAGTCCTAAGTAGGTTTTGTTAAACGTTTTTCAGTTTTCAGTTATACATAAAACTGAAAATTGAAAAACGCTCATTCAGAAATGGGTCAGAGCTATAATTACAGCTTTCAGCAGTCACGGCAATGCAATTACTGGAAACAGAGCTTTCAGGCTGACCTTTTTCAGAACTCGCTGTTAACGATAAAGTGTTAAGTTTAAATTGTATGATTTGTTCGTAACCGCTTCATTAAGGGGTGCATCCCTGCGCTCGTGGTATTTTTTTGTTATTATTATTTTATTAATAATTTAACTAGTCAGCAAGGTGCTTACGGGGCTCAACACATCGGGTTTGCTTAACCTACGAATACAACAAAGAGAGAAAATACGGTTATTTGCGGTAAACCTGACGCAAAGAAGGAACACAAATACAAAAAAAGAAACAATTTGGGGGAGAATATGCGTCACATCTACGCAAAATGGGCAACGCTCAGCATAATGCTGCGACCTTATGCGAGACAAAGCCAAATATTGCTAACGATGCTTCTTGCCGTCAATCTACATATATCTACATATTTCCATGTTACATGTGTCCACTTTTCACCACTCTAGCTGTTGACAATGCACGCTTTAATATCGGTAAAGATAACTACAGACACTTATATAATTAACAGACACATATATTAGACACATATATAAGTAAATTATATATTAAGTTTAACAAGGACTCTGAATGCCATCTGTCGGCAATGCGTGAAACGTTATTTGAAATGTTGCAAGGTGCGAGTGGGTCGGCCTCAAGTAAGTTTTTGTTGTTGGCAATCTTGAATTCTCTCTGTCAACAAGCACTACGTCGCTTACATTTTTAATTGTAATAAAATCGACAAGAAGCTGTTTTCGAAGCCTTGCAAACACCTGTATCTTACAAATTGATTCTGAAACCAAGACTGTATTTTTATTTCGCCTCCATCTGTTATAATAGCTTTAAGATTTCTTACAGATTTGACTTTTTTTTTATGTCTTACGCACCGTAGAAAAGGCCTGTGTCACAGCTGTGGGAACTTGCTGATTATCAGCAAGTTCCCACAGCTGGTACACAGGCTTTTGAGAGGGAGTGGGCCGCAATCCACCACGCAGGCCCAGTGCGGGTTGGTAGAGGTTACATGTCTTTAAATTTTTGGTTCTAGGACATGCCGGTTTCCTGACTTTGCACGCAAAAATATTATTTCTTTTGGTCATATCGATTTATTTTTTGAACAATACTAAATCATTATTTACTGTGATGGACCAGTTTTTAAGGCCTTATCTCTCATGTAGTGGGTTAAATCCGGGCAAGTAACACTGCGACCTTTTCAAGTTATTCAATTAAATTAAGTTAAATATTTGTTTATTTATGGCAACTAGGCCCAATTGTTAGTAACATTGTTCTTAAAAACTATTGTTAGTAAACAAACACAGAAACAAAAATCTAAATAAAAAATTGTAAGGTTAGCTGTGGGGTCTTCTAACTAGCTCCTCCACAGCGTGCGACAACCAAGGTGCGTCGTACTTTTCCATTAGGATGCTAGAACTAGACCGCGCTCTTGTCAAGGTGGAATTCATATTTTTGCGCATTATGGCGTAAAAATCATCGGTATGCGCAAATGCGAACATAACGGACGCACTACAATAGCGCGGCAGTCCCAACCGCATCTTGAAGCAGTTATTATGTTGAATACGCATAAAAGTAATGATAATATGTATTTTCTTTGGTTACCTTGGATATTGAAGGAACATGGATTTATAAATATTAATATAATCCTGAAATTGCCGATCCGCCTCGAGCAAGGGTGATGTTCAATACTCGTGCCTTCTCTCTATCAGAAGAGACCCTGCACAGGGACAATAATATATATTACTAGAATAAGGTAGGTAAAATGTACAGAATAAAAAAAAATGCCTATTAAAAACCAAAACAAACTTACAACCTACTCAAGATTTTTACTGTTCAAGATTTTGCATTTCTGCAAAAAAAGCGAGCTATTTGCAACAGCTGCATTTCTAAGCATCTAGAGCGAAATTAAGGTATCCTTTACGAGCGATATAAAATGTCTTATGATGTCTGGGTTTATGAGCTATTCCGGTAGAGGCTTATTTAGAGACGTCATATATTGGCCTTCTAGACTCGTTGTAATAATCATAAAAGGGGTATTTTGTTCGTTAGTGGTATAGGATTATTTTTACATATATGATTATGTATGTATAATCCTATTGCTGATTAGCCTATAATGTTCCCACTGCTGGGACACAGGCCTCCTCTCTGTGAGAGAGAGTGGGCCGTAATCCACCACGCGGGCCCAGTGTGGGTTGGTTGGTGTCACATGTCTTCGAATCTTTGGTTCTAGGACATGCCGGTTTTCTCGCGATGTTTTCCTTCACCGTTTTGAGAGCAGTGGTGATGAAATAATTTCCACTAAGTAAAGCACCTGTCTGGGTTTGAACCTATGACCTACAACTCGTAACTGGGCCACCACTGCTCTCAGGATGTTTTTTTTTTAAATTTGGTTAGGCACACTAGCAGCTACTGAGCTGATGTATGTGTATCAAATCGCTTGGAGATCGCTTGAATTTGTCCAGTCGATTCTTATAGCAGTTCAGTGAGGGATCCGTCACAACATTTTCCGGATGATGCGATTAAAGAGAATCGAGCTTGGCATATGAAATGAAATACCAAGGCCGCAAAAAAAAAATTGGATTTCAGGATTAAGCATTTGCTGGCTTTTAATTACATCACAGAACAGAATAAATAATGTCCAGCTAGCGTTTATTGTCTGCTGGGGTCGCGGAAAGGTACCAAAGGGTTACCGAGGCCCCTGGCAACACAGGCAACGGAAGGAATACGGGTGGGTTTTAGTCAGTGGGTTTTAACTTCTCCCGCTCTGGGCGGAGCGGGAGGGTGTGTCAGACTCTTACTGACTAAAACCCACCCGTATTCCTTCCTGGTGCCTGTGTTGTCAGGGGCCTCGGTGACCCATTAGTACCTTCCCTCGACCCCGGCAGGCATTGGCCCTAGTGGACTCCTACATTTGTGCTGACGACATCTCTTTGAGGCGCGCGTGGAGTACAACGCGCCGTCGATCCGGGCCTGGTCCTTACTGGACGGTGAGCTACCCATTGCTCACCATCGGCAAGCCCGCGCCTACGGTGTCCGGAAATCCGCCCGGGATTCCCGACGCCCAGGGCGTCTCCTGCGGCGGCTAGGGGCGAGAGGGCCCGTAATTTGCCTTTCCCTCAACCGTCTCGCCTCCTCCTTCGCGAGCATTACTGCTTCGCAGAAGGAGGTGACGGCTGCCCATGCCCTCTCACTCCGTACCATGGCCTGAACCAGAGCCGGACGCGAGAGATCTCTGCCGCCGATAGCCTCTACGAGGACACGGCGGTGCTCTGTCCAAGCCGGGCCGACCTCCACCGTATGCTCCACCGTACTCGTATCATCTGCGACGATAAGGTCGCGTGGGATCGCCGGAGCCCCGCAGCGCCGGAGCTGTGACAGAAACCATGCTTGCTGCATGTTGCATGCTCGCTTGCATGCTGCATGCTTGCTTGCATGCTGCATGCTCACTTGCATGCTGCAGGCTTGCTTGCATGCAGCATGCAATGCTTACTTGCATCCATGGCGAATGCTTGTTTGCAAGCTGCATGCTTGCTGCATGCATGGTGTATGCTTGTTTAAAATATATCCCCTGACCGTTTAACGGACGTTTTGATTTAATGACTGTCGATATGAAATGTATACCAAAAGACGATTCTGACTGCGAACTTTCTGCGATATGATGGTTTTACTTTTTAATTATAATGGATATAAAATGTATGCCTAAAGATGATTCTGACTTACATATATTCTGTTTGATAAATGAGCGTCTGCCAAATGATTTTCTGCGAAATGGTGTTTACGCTGTCCGCTGTTTAGCAAAATAATATTATGACAAAAAAAGTTCTGCCAAAAAGGGTAGACCCGATTTGTAGACCATTTATCTTTGGTTAAATACCTAGTACTTCTTGACAAGCCTACACTATCCTCCCATACCTATTAACACTGTGATTTGAAAACATTGTAAAAGCCATTTATTTTTAAAAGAGTAACCGTGGAGTTTCTTGCCGGCTCTTCTCCATAGGAAACGACCATTTGGAACCGTGAACCTAGCTTCTGACGTCTCATAAGTGCCCATGTAGGTTTATATGAAATACTTTTTTATTTGAACAGATTGTGATTATAAGCTATGTTAGTGTTATCAGTACTTAATTTCATTTCATTACTATAGCGTGTAATTATTTCATTACTGCTTTCAAAACGGTGAAGGAAAACATCGTGAGGAAGCCGGCATGTCCTAGAACCAAAAAAATCGAAGACATGTGACCTCTTTTTTTTTTTTTTGTGTGGGAAATCATCAAATAACTTCTCCCGCTCTGGACGGAGCGGGAGGGTGTGTCAGACTACCGACCTACGGTGGCCGAAACTCCGCCCGGGATTCCCGACGCCCAGGGCGTCTCCTGCGGCGGCTAGGGGTGAGAGGGCGCGAAACATGCCTTTCCCTCAACCGTCCCGCCTCCTCCTTCGCGGGCATTACTGCTTCGCAGAAGGAGGTGACGGCTGCCCATGCCCTCTCGCTCCGTACCATGGCCCGAACCAGGGCTGGACGCGAGAGATCTCTGCCGCCGATCGCCTCCAGGAGGACACGGCGGTGCTCTGCCCAAGCCGGGCAGAGCACCGCAGACCTCCACCATATGCTCCACCGTGTCCTCCGGGCAATCCACACAGTGGTGACACCCGGGCGTTTCCTCCCGCCTTAACCGACACAGGAACCTCCCGAAGCTGCCGTGTCCGGTTAGGACCTGCGTCAGGCGGAAGGTGAGGACGCCGTGGCGCCTCTCTAGCCACTCCTCAAAGAGGGGATTTATCGCCGCAATTGTGGCGTGCCCAGCACTGGGTTGCGACAACCGTAACATGTGACCTCTACCAATTCGCACTCGGCCCGCGTGGTAGGTTACGGCCTCTCACAGAGAGGAGGCCTGTGTCCCAGCAGTGGGAACATTATAGGCTGATTATGATATGATGACTTTAGCGTGATCCTATAACTACCTTTACCCAGTGCCTTTGGAAGGTGCAGTCCACTCTGCCAACAATCATTTTCAGGATGCCGTTACGAGTGTTACGCAAGCGTTGTAGCAAGAAAGCCTTTTTAACACATATTGGCGTGAAAGCCATCCGTGCGAGCTGCAGCAAACATTGCAACTGCAACAGCATCCTGAAAGCAATATTAAAAGCACGACGTTGTAGGCTCGGCTCGTATATGACACCCACAGGACCCTCGAGTAGAAGGACTGACAGAACACCTTATGTCGCTGACAACACCTAAACCGTGGTCTCTGTCAGATTGCATAGAAAAGAAAGAGAAGCGCGATGACACAACGCTTGTAATTTATTGCAAAATATGAAGCAATTATCTATTTACTCAAAATTGACTTCAGTAACCAAAAATAAAAAAACAAGCAAGTTTTTGCATTTAAATATGACGTTCTTGTTATTAATTAAATACGTAACGTATACGAGTATTTAATACATGTATTCTAGATTAGAACTCAAGGTAAGAGGTTAGTTTAACGTTAGTTTGTATCGAGATTTTTTTTCAAAACGTGTTTTGGTAACAACCAAGTTCTGCGAAATATGTTCGAAATTAACATATATTTTTTCCGCTAACACAAATATATATATACAGATTTGGCAATTTTTTTTCTTAAGAGAAGCCTATTTTGGTCAATTGGGTCTTGTCAGCGCCTTAATGCGCAGATATATATCAATTTAGTGACTTTCAAATCTGTTATTATGCCTTCATATAAAGCAAGTAAGTTATGCAAAAAAATTATGTTAAACAAGAACGCATACTCATCAATTCTTTATCTGAATATTTAAGTATTGTAGTAAAATACTTTATTAAATAAATTCAGGATGTCTACCCAAGCATAAAATACGATATTACTTTTAAACTAACGACTTAAGATATTTTGATGATTTTTTTTGTATGAACAGACTATTTTATTTTATATAATTATATCTGTGATTTTTTCCAAATATTTATATTTTCCTTACAAATAAATATTCCCTATGAAAACAAACGGCGGCAGCGCGGCGTGTACGCAACCTGAATTTGTATGGTTAACGGCGATTACCCGACCCTTTTGTTAAATTTTATTTATTTAGAGGCTTTTACTTTACAAAGGTACGTCAGCCTCATCATACCCCTATCTAAGTAATTATTAAACGTAATTATAATATTATTAATACAAATATATTATTCCGTAAGCGAGGGAGATAGTGATGCAGTAACCATTTCAAAAATCAGTTTCGTTTCTCCCGAATTAGGTGTAGATAGTAATTCGGGAGAAGCGAAACTGATTTCCGATTTAAATAAGCCGAGCCTTAAATAAGCTCATTTCGACGTCTGTCGTGCAGCGAGTGAACCTACGGACGAGCATATTGCATATAATATGTCGCTATCATTAAAAAAGTGATCTTTCTCTCCAACCTCTGGATTGACAAAACTTGTTTGGAATACATCACAAATAAGTTTGTCCTTTACGTCAAAGCAAATTGCATTGGCAATTCCCCTTTGGGGTATTGCATCGTAAAGACGGCTGTAACTACAGGCGTTTACCATCCGTGTTACATAAAATCCATAGGTTTACAATATGTCTGTCTGTGTTTCCTTTTCACATGTAAACCACTGAACCGATCGTCATGAAATTTGACACACAGGTAGCCTGGGACTTGGAGAAGGATAAGGGCTACTTTTCATCCTAGACATCTTTATTAAAAAAATACAAAATACACGCAGATGAAGTTAGGGGCACTAAAATACGCTCCTCATAGTATAATTGTATACATTTTGATCCAGAAAGAATATCTAGGCAAACAATCAAGTATCTCTGAAGGTAAACTCGTGCCTCACAAAAGCGTGCCTGGTCGTAATCTCTCATAAGAACGCATGCCCCACTCCTTAAGGACACGACCTGGCACAAAGCCAAGTAATGCCAGGATAAAAAAGAGCTTTCTAGTATTTTTAATGGGTCAGATTAAATTCTTGGACAGTCTTTATTGCAGTTATTTTGTTGCAATTCTAAAAATAACCCTACTGGAAATTGTGGTGGAATTTGAACTAACATTATAAAACTATGAAACATGGTTAAAAACATAATAGGCTTATGTGAACAACAAAATAGTAATATGTCCTAATATTTTTCGTAATATGGACAAGGCTTATCATAATTAATAATAATCTTAATAATTTTCTTTTGAAAAAGTTTTATTTCGATTTTTCGTAACTACCAACCTACCCCACACAGAAGTCATTAACCCGTAAAACGTAAAAGCGTCATTCACGGCACCCAAAACTCTATCAAGAAGATAAAGTAACCGAACGTTTCCAGCGCTGTTCCCCAAACACCCTAGATCTGTATTTATAACGTCTATATTTGTGTGCTATTCAGAAACGTTTCCCCTAAAAATTGTATAGGAATAACCTTAAAGAGTGCAAGGAAAAGTAATCTTAATAACATTCAGCATTGGGACCTCAGAATTGTAAAACAAGACTGTCTGTCGCCGTACACTGTTGGAACACATGATACCGCTGTATCGACCCGACAAAGCGACGCGCGCACTCAAAAACCTACGACAGAGCGCCAAAATATTTCAAAAATTGAATAAAAAACAAAATCTAAACAGTCAATAAATAAAAAATAAATAAATTGAAAATTTTATTCAATACAAATTTGCGCATTCAAATTGAGAAACAAAATGAGACAACGAATTAAAATTTTTGAAAATGTTTGTGGATTTCTTTGGATTTTTAGTTATACTTAAGGGTAGGTTTTATGGAGGTTTTTTATGGGATTTTTATGTGTTACGTAGAGTTTTGAGGTGGCTACGAGGCCGACAGGGACGGCCTGCGCCCAGTAGTATTCGAGTCGCGGGAACGCGTCGACGTCTGTCGAAAACCAGACGTCAAAGAAAAAATAATTTTCCAAAATATACGTTTTTCAACCCAGAACATAATGATATAGTGTCGAAAGACCGCAGTGTTTTAAAAAATATTGTTTTCTTCAGCGTGTTTTGTTTCAAATGGTAACAGTGAGATACGAGCTTTAATGAGGCTGGTTAAATTAATATCTAGACCTTTATTTATAGTCTACACGATACATTCAATTACCGTTTACAATCCATTAAGTCATTCAGTCGATATTCCAATAAATAACATGTTGTTTCATAACAAAAACGCCTGAAAAATACCGTCAAGTCATGACTGCATTATGTCAATCTGCGTAAGGTATTTGTTGGCGTATTTTCTTATTTTAATTCTGTATTAAATTTACTAAAATCGGTTTCAATTAAAATGAAAATGTTTTCACATAATTATGTAACTTGAAATGTTTGTTTCGTTCGAGTTATAATTGAAAAATCATAACAAAATTATTCGAATACTCTTTGATTGCATGTTAGTTATACATTTTCGTGTTTCTGTTCGAATGTGTTCCGTTGTTTTAGTGGCGTGTGACGTCAAAGCCTTATAGTTTGAGGTTAGGTTATGTAATAGTGCTTTTAACGTTCAAAAAAGGTCTAAGTTTTTCAGGGATCATTTTATTCTAGTTACTTCATCTAGAACTATTGACAGGCCAGTGTGAGTTGGTTTCGAAGCGTTCGATTAGGGTAAACCTACGCCTGTGTGAAATGAAGGGGTATGCGTTTAAATATCACGTTTGATTAGCTTTATACGCACGCTTTCTATTGTTGGCAAAGCAGTTATATTATTAAGTTCTATTAAAAGGTTTTAAATTCGTTTGGGTGGTATATAGCTGGGTTAATATCAAGTAAATTCGTAGGTAACTGAAGGAGAAAATTGATGATTACACGGTATTATGTAAACTAAAGTAGATTAAACGAAAGCTTATATGGCTCCTGAAACGTGCTAACAAAAACTTTAAAGCAGGGTTTAGGCTAATGCCATATCAATGTGTAAAGAAAAATGTCCTGGTTTGATACTGCTGGTGTTTCTATCTATATAATTATTATAGGTATTTACATAATATCAGCCTGTAGGTAATGTCATCCCGCGGCAGGGTAAGGACCTCTTTCCATACAAAAAGGGTACAAGCATTGATCACATTGGCTCGCTTTTTATTGGCTATTTCAAAATATTATTTTCTAAAATGAACCTTAAATATATACATAGTCGAACAAGCCATTTGGTATACAGGCGAAAATATTAAACTTTTCACAACACATAAACTCACCCTCTTCCCAAGGGGGGCAGAAACTACAGAATGCCACACCACACTTCCACACACACACATCACACTGCCAATATTATGTTTTATTGTGTGTGTGATAACTTGAGGGGCTTGTGGCTGAGTAATAACAGCCGCACGGGTCGATCGATCAGGTTAAGCTACGCTTGCCGCGGTTGGTGCGATGATGGGTGACCATCTTTAGATACCAAGACCCCTCCATGCCCGGAAAGCACGATAAGCCGTTGGTCCCGGCTGTCATTTGTAGATCTTTAACAGTCGTTACGGGTCGTCAGAAGGTAGAAAGTCTGACAACCAGTCTTACCAAAGGGTATCGTGTTACCCAGCAACTGGGTTGTGGAGGTGAGATAGGCAGTCGCTCGCTGTAAAATACTGGTAGTCAGTTGTATCCGGTAAGACTGGATGCTGACCCCAACATAGTTGGGAAAAGGCTAGGCAGATGATGTGTGTGATAACTTTTTAAGCTTTATAGCATGCTTCCCAGAGTTATGTAAAAGAATTGACTATTCAGCACACTCAATATATTGTTTAAGTGTTGCCTGTATACCAAATGGCAAATTATCAATTCTTTTATAATTTTGCGCTCATTATGGTCAATGCTGTAGAGCAGTGTAGAGAGCAGTGATGACCTAGTGGTAACGGCCTCGACTTACGAGTTGTATGTCGTGGGTTCGACCCCAAGCAGGCACTTTACTTTGTGTAACTTATTTCATCACCAGTGCTCTTAAAACGATGAACGAAAACATCGTGAGGAAACCGGCATGTCCTAGAATCAAAAATTACAGCTAAACACCTCACCAAACAATGACCTTGAGAGCATGCAATGCCTCTTCATGCATTTCAGTGCCCTAGAAGCGATAATTTCGCTTGTTCACGTATCCGGAAAGGTGAAATTTGTGCCTCATCGCTCATGATAATTTTGTTCTTCTAGAGCAGGGATTCCCAAACTATTTTGGGCAAGAGACCCCTTTTCCAAAATGAACCGATACCTCAGACCCCAACGCCATTTTTTTTCATCTTGTACGAACTTGTGCACGCTTATCGACTTGTTGAGTTTTTAAAAGTACAACAATGATACTTCCAACTAAAATATTAATCATTCTTATATCAAGTTGGTATAAGTAATTAATACAGTATCTTGAAAGTTTCAAATAAGAACTTGTGTTAATTAATAGGGGTCGATTTTTAGACCTCGTCGACACCTAAAATCAGTTTTCGTTTATGTCGACCCCTGGGAAACCAATTTCGACCCCGAGGGGTCGACATCGACCACTATGGGAATCCCTGTTCTAGAGTATAGCGTATCATGATTTTAAAATTAGAGCATCTTCCAAATGGGTGATAACTTATGCGCCGCCTGTTATAAGGATCTAAAGTATACACTTCACTATTAGGTATTAGCAGCATCTAATTAAGGACCTAAAAAAAACTTACTGCAATTGTTCTTTCTCTGCCACCAAGCAGCATTGCTGTGTTAGGCACCTATGGGTCTCAGTAAAATTATAGGCACATTCATAAGGTCCTTGGTTCTTCCACGCATCAAGAAATTCCTTGGCATTTAAGGTGACATACGAGTAGGTTAAAGTTACCACTTTCCATAAGGAGGGACGTTGTGTGAGCCAAGTTCTAAATTAGGTACAATTTTATTAGAACTACCTCGGACTTACATCGGCTTCTATCGTTGAGGTAAACAAAGCTACTTCACCTTTTGAGAAATATCTGAAATAATAATTTGCTTTATTTCAAGCTTTTTAGTTTCATATATATATATATATGGAATTGACTCATTACTAGCTTTTATTGGAAAACAATATGGTTGTGATTTATTAAAAAAACTTATCCCTCCCCTTTTTTTTGTATTTGCAGACGCATATAAAAAATATATAGCCTATGTCACTTCCACAATGAAGACGAATCTAATGACACATCTTATATTAAAATCCATCAAGCCGTTTAGGCTACAGAGCGTGCCAAAGAAATAGACATACATACATACATACATACATACATACTCTCGAAAATCATTACCCTCCTTCTGGGGGCAGTCGGGTAAAAATCCGGAGTTATGTAATTAGGCAGTATACAAACAGATTACGTGTGACTGCGGATTTTTCATTTGTCTGTCTGTGGTGTCTTGTTTATATATTTATAGTCAGCGTTTTTGTCGTATTTGGGTTTTAGTTCTTAACTTTTACTGACGTAAAAACATTTTTAGGCACGATGGGCAATTTTGGGATGAATCCAATGACTTTATGGCTGTAAGATCTTTCGTTGAAAACTGTGTATTTTCTTGCAAATAAACATTTTGAATTTGAATTTTATGGGGGAAAAGCATCAAACTGACCGTCAAGCTCAGATACGTATATAAGATTTACAAGTTTGTGAAGCTACGAAATTTTCAGTTCTGACGCGCAGTCCTACGCCTGACTTTTTTTGTGATTTCAATTATTTTGGGGTTAGGGATCATTGAGGGTATTAATCTACTCAATTCTTTGATTTGGGAGAATTCAACTGTACAATTTGGGGTTTATGTATAAATAATCATAGATGCTAAAAAGTACTCCTTAAGACCTTCCATTACCTGCCGGGGTCGCGTGGCAGTCTGAATACCGAGGCCCAAGCAATACAGGCAATGGAAGGAATACGGGTGGGTTTTAGTCAGTAAGAGTCTGACACATCCTCTCGCTCCACCCAGAGCGGAAGAAGTTATTTGATAATTTCCCACCCAAAAAAAAAACCTTTCATTAGATACCAAACAATATATTAACTTTTTTTTTGTAACACTTTTCATCCGCTTTAAGCCTATTTTTTTTGCATATTTTTGTAACATCATTTATTGTATAACCCGCAGAACAATATGACGCTTCCAACGAAACCTCGTTTGTCAAAACATGATGATTAGTTTAAGAGTTATGAAGGAACAGATGAACAAACATACATACATAGCCTGATAAAATCATAACCCTCCTTTGGCTTTGCCGTAGTCGGGTAATTACATTTTCACCCGTCGTTGTAATTGTAACAATAGATCGACTTTCCCACGGAAGTAGCAAGTGTGAATCTATTTTTAGTCGAATGTCACTTGTACGATAGTATGTTCATTGTAGGAATATTCGCATAAATGTCACCTTAAATTAAATCATGTCATACTGGTAATTAAAAAGTACATATCTATTTAGGTGCATTCTTTGTTTTCGTAGACATACGGAAAGAAAAAAAGAAAGAAATAATAGATTTATTTGTAACAGAAACACGTGAATATAAAAAAGCTATGGTAATTCTAATAAATAATAACACAAAACAGATGTATGCTTATGAACACAGAACATTAGTCGGCAGCTGCACGCCGTTGCCGAGACTGTAACAAGAAGACTTCCTACTCAGCATAATGCTGCGCTATGCGGGACTCACAAAAATCGAAAAATCAAAATAAAAATATTTTTATTTCATATAAAGCTACATGGGCACTTATGAAACGTCAGAAGCTAGGTGCACGGTTCCAAGTGGTCGTTTCCTATGGAGAAGAGCCGGCAAGAAGCTCCACGGTTACTCTTTTAAAAATACTTGGCTTTTACAATGTTTTCAAATTACAGTGTTAATAGATATGGGAGGACAGTGTAGGCCTGTCGAGAAGTACCAGGCCCTAAACAAAAAAAAAAGAGAAAGGTCTACAAAATATCTAGTCTAGTAAGCCTACAGCAGAGCATGCATATGCATATATCAAACTCTAAGCTTTTATTTATTTTACACACAAAAAGGTAGAAAGCCGGACTTAATGCCTTAGGCATTCTCTACCAGTCAATCAAGGGTGGTGAAGAGATAAGATGGCAGGTGCTCTGTCTGATAGGAACAATAAGAATTATCATCATTTATCTCAATTAAACCATTTACAGGCACTTTTGAACTGTCAAGTTGTCGATCAGACAGCAATACATGAAGCTAGTTGCCCATTCCAAAGCGAAGTAGGTTCCTATGTTGAAGATTGGCCAAGGAACTCCATGGACACTCTTTTAAATCAAAATATGAATGTTCCTTCCTACATGAAGATTCTCGCTTATGATCTTAAAAGGATGCTTGCACGATTTGGATATCAGCCGTGAAATTATAAGCCAGTCATCAAAGTTGTTAATGGAGGAGTTAAACACTTTTTCTCTTCTTAAACATCATCATTACTTATCATAGTTCTTGCTCTTGTTTCATGCTTATTATTGTATTTATGTATATATATTTATGTTGATAAGTATATGCTCTATGAATTTATTGTATATGTAAATGGTACACCACTGACTACCTGCAGTATTTTCTCTCTTTCTCCTTTTAATCTATCCAAAGGTTGTCTGTAAAAGATCGCTTTTAGCGATAAGACCGCCCATTGTGGCACCCTTGTAAAATTTCGACATTTATATCTGTAATTTGCTTGGCTTGAGGGGCTTGTGGCTAAGTAATAACAGCCGCACGGGTCGATCGATGCGGTTAAGCTACACTTGCCGCGATTGGTCCGTGGATGGGTGATCATCTATAAATACCAAGACCCCTCCGTGCCTCGGAAAGCACATTAAGCCGTTGGTCCCGGCTGTCATTTGTAGATCTTTGACAGTCGTTACGGGTCGTCAGAAGCTCGAAAGTCTGACAACCAGTCTTACCAAGGGGTATCGTGTTACCCAGTAACTGGGTTGTTGAGGTCAGATAGGCAGTCGCTCCATGTAAAATACTGGTATTCAGCTGTATCCAGTAAGACTGGAAGCTGACCCCAACATGGGAAAATGCTTGGCAGATGATGATGATGATTTGTATCTGTATTTTTTATGGTGTACATAATAATAAAGAGTAATAATAAAGAGTATTCTATTTTATTCTATTCTAACTGCCCAGCACCCTTCTTGCGTATCACATTTTCAATTACACTCCAAAGGATTTTGAAGGACAGCAATTTCCTTCATTTCTTCATGATTAGAAAACCGTCTGCTCATCAACGCGATGACAATTTTTGAACTGTCAAAATGAAGACTATTGCCATTATAAGTGTGTTACACAATTGCCATTGACAAATATTGAAAAACCTGTGCAGGGCTTAAAGTTCTCTTATAATCCCTGTTCTATAGACTACTAGCTGTTGCCCACGATTTCGTCTGCAATCCAGAGTAAGAAGTAGTCTATGTCCTTTTACAGGTCATGGGCTACCCATTTGCCAAATTTCATCCAAATCCGTTCAGCCGTTTTAGCGTGAAAGCGTAACAAACAAGCTCACTTTCGCATTTAAATTATTAGTTAGGATATTAAACATAATCAGAATATTCTTCGTGTCAAATAAAACATCTATATTTTTAAGCTGAAAATCATTACCTATTGAAGCTGAAGAGTAACAAAAGACAACTCCCAAAGCACCGAGTCACTACTTTCTAGTGTTCAAACTGGGAAGAATTGGCTTAAGGCGCAGATATATGATTTTAGTGAATTTTCAAATCTCTTATTACGCCTCCGTATAATGCAAGTAAGTTATGCAAAAAAATAATGTTAAACTAGAACGCGTACACATCAATTATATATGTGAACATTTAAGTATTATAGTAAAATACTTTATGATATAAATTCAGGAAGTATTGTCTACCCAAACATAAAAAAACGATATTATTTTCAAACTACTTAAGATATATTCATGATATTTTTTTGTATTATCAGACTATTTTACTATCTAAAATTATGCTTGTGATTTTTTTTAATTTATTCATATTTTTGTTACTAAAAAATATATTTCCTATGAAACCGACCGGCCGCGCGCGTGACCGTGACGCACATTTGTGTGGCTAAGATCTACGGCGTTTACCCGACCCTTAACAAACTCATCGACTATGCTTGGAATCGTATTTTTTGCTTGACTGTTGGAGGGATACTAGTTTCTGTCGAAAATAATGTAGGGAGGTGAAAAAAGAATATGCGCAATTGAATGAACTTTATAATATATGTGCTTATACTTATGCATAATTTTAATTGAATTGAATAACTTTATATATTTAACAATTAACTTTGTCTTTAACATAGCATAAACAATGAAAAATGACCGATCTTTTGTTTTTAAAACAACAATTAACCGAAAATAAATTTACAAATTAAAAGTTGAAAATTAAAGCGTTACTTTGACGTATTATAGGATTATTAGAGTGGTAATATCATCATCTGCCCAGCCTTTTGCCAACTATGTTGGGGTTGGCTTCCAGTCTAATTGGATCCAGCTGAATACCAGTATTTTACATGGAGCAACTTCCTATCTGACCTCCACAACTCAGTAACTGGGTAACACGATACCATTTTGGTAAGACTGGTTATCAGACTTTCGGGCTTCTTCTGACTACCCGTAACGACTGTCAAAGATCTACGGCTGAACGTGATTTTCCGAGGCCCAGAGGAGTCTTGGTATGTAAAGATGGCCTCACATCCACGAAATAATCGCGGCAAACTGGTCGATCGACCCGAGCGGCTTGTATTACTTAGCTAAAACCAGTAAAAATAAATATTTATAATATTTTAAACAAACACTTTTTTTTTATTTATTCTAATTCTACTATTTTTACCATTCATTCTTTTCGTAAATTCGTTCAATATCCCGACACTAGTATGGTAACATTATTTTGCTTCAAACTGTCAAGTTACTGAATACGATTAAAGGTCGATTATATTTTTCCCTTCTCTATGGTGTTTTCCATTCTTCCTAAATGTATTATTTAATATCAGATTATCAGAAAATTTCCATTCCCATTAAATCATAATACGTTAATAGGAACCGTATGATGATAGATATGAAGTCGATATTGATTTACTGGAAGTTACATTGTGGTAGAGAAGTTAAGATGGAACTACATACATACCAACTTATCTTTGACTTATTGGTTTATTTGCTATTGCCCACGACTTAGTCTGCGATCCAGGATGAAAAGTAGCTTATGTCCTTCTCCAGGTCATGGTCTACCCATGTGCGAAATTTCATCCAAATCTGTTCAGCCATTTTAGCGTGAAAGCGAAACAAACAAACATGAGTTAGGATTACTTAAGAAGTAGTATTTTTGATTTTGCGATTTTTTTTCCCCCTTAAACCCCATTACTGCCTTGTGTCTTGTGGTCGCAATCGCTACTGCTAACCATGGTTCGATTCCCGGGTCGCCCAAAGTGTTATTGGGTTTTTCCATCTGGAATTTCGCAGTACTAGCCCGGAGTCTAGATTTGAGCCCAGTTGATGGCAATTATAAGTGCACGTACACCTCTAATGATGAATTAGTTCATATATTGTGCTAGTATCCATCAAAGAATAGAGCAGTGGTGGCCCAGTGGTAACGGCCACGACTTACAAAGTCAAAGTCATTTTTTTTATTTCAAATAGGCACATAAAAGGCACTTTTGAACGTCAAAATTTACAACAAAAATAGAATTGATTCTAGTTGCCCCTTCCAAAATGTAGTTTCGTATGGAGAAGAATGGGCAAGAAACTGCACCGTTACTCTTTTAAAATGTTTTACAAAATGTTGAATAGGTACGTTATATAATATATGCGAAGACGATGCACCTAGAATAAAATTACAATACCAAAATAGGTAAAGAAGAATAAAAAACGAAGCAATGACAGATAAATTAATTATGTGATAGGTACATGATGCTCACATATTTACAAACATTGTAAAAGTATACGTTTTCCTAAAAATAATAAATAAATTAATAGGTCAGTTAATTATCACAGAATGTAAATTCAGCATTGATTTATTTATTTATTTATTTATTTATTTATTTATTTATTTATATATACTTTATTGTACACCACAAAAAATACATGACAAAAAATAAATCAAACACTACAAAATATACAATGGGCGGCCTTATCGCTTTCTGCGATCTCTTCCAGGCAACCATAGGATGGACAGTGATTTGCCTGGACATAAAGTGGGGCTGTCGTTGGTGTAAAAAATAAATAAATACAATATACTAAAATTGATACACAGATATATATATATATATAACCTAAATAATATATACATAAATACATACATATTAAATGTATAAGCAACGAAAATAAATGAAGACTATAGATAATTACAGTTACGAGAACAAGCTCACAGCGACAAGTAATGTTCCTTTACGAGTCTTTTAAATGCGAGTAACGATTGCGCGCGTTTTATTTGAACTGGCAAAGCATTCCACAAACGAGTGGCCTGGACAATAAAGGATTTGTCGACGAACGTTGTGGAATGCATAGGCATTTTAAGCTTCAAGTTATCTGATGACCTTAAAAATTTCGTGTGGGAGTCGCCAAGAAACTGGAAACGTTCCTTGAGATAGAGAGGGGTGGAAGGGGAAAAGAGGACATTATACAAAAGGGAAAGAATATGAGCATTCCGGTGAAGGCGAATTGGTAGCCACTTGAGCTTCACACGAAATTCGGAAACATGGTATAATAAATTGTACAATTAAAATAGCAACCAGTTTGATTAGGTCTAGAAACGACACGAGTTATATAGGTCGTAGGTTCGAACCAGGCGCTTTACTTTGTGTAAATTATTTCAAATAACTAAAACTACACACAAACTGTTAAATAAATAAATTAATATGTAATACCTTCTAACATAACTATAAAAACATCAACAATGGTCAGAAAAAAAGAAAAATATCGTAGAAAATCTGATGATCAAAGCACTTTCGGTCTCTATATGAGAAAATTACAGGCTTATTAATGTGAAAGTGTCAGTATTATGTTTTTTGCAATTTGGTCAGTATCAGGTTGTATGATGATCTAATTATGATTCACGGCCGTATCAAATATTTATTTGTAGAATTACATAACATCACGACTTGTTTCCCTGAAGAGTTGGGCAGAGGTGTACCTGTAGTACACCCACATTTCAGGCAGCAATAAGCCTGTCGTGCCCGCGATGTCGCCCCAGTCTTAAATCCCATGTAATAGGGGGCGAGCCTATTGCCATCAACCGGGCACAAATATATACTCCGGGCTGCTACTGAGAAATTCCTGAGAGAAAACCCAATAACACTGCCCGACCCGGTAATCGAACCCAGAACCTCATGCTCAGCAGTAGTGCTTACAACCATTAGACCAACTAGGCAGTCAAAATCATAATCAAGAATATAAAATAAAGAGGATTTTTATGATTAATTTAATTATAAATGAATTATTATCATAAAAATCATCAATACAACTCTTTAGGTTCCTATTGACTATTTTATGAAATCATGACATTTGAGGCCAATTCTTTAAAAAGTTAAATCATAATAGTAATATAATGATAATATAATATTGAAAAAATAAATAATAGAAACAATTATAGACCCTGTCGGGCACAGCAAATGTTTAAATAGGTAAGTGGAGAGAGGAGGAAAGCTTTATTAATTTTCCTTGTTATTAAGTGAGAATTATTTTATATCCTAGTACCCGTGTATTCATATTTCCATTTATTAACTTATTCTATTAATATTTTAAATGCAGGCCTATCTAATTATTTATTTAATTGTATTTAATATTGCGTATTTCTTTACTCGCATTCAAAATTGTTCATTATTATAAGTTTAGTATAATTATTAAGTATTTTGTTATGTAAAGGATCTGTATTGCTGATTTTAATAATTATAATTATGTAAATCCATATTAGTTACGGTCGCGAATTATAATTATTTTAATCAACATACCACCTGACACTGGCCTGTAAATTGCAAAAAACGTAAGAAAATTATTCTAGATTCCATATCATAACACAGAAGACCGCCATTCTCATCAACATTAAAAAACATAGGTAAATTGTATCGGGACTATTTATAAAAAAAAACGGCCCAGTGCGAGTCGGACTCGTGCACGAAGGGTTCCGGATACCATTATCTATAAAAACGGCAAAAAAAACATGTCTGTTGTGTGATTATTCTGTTTTTTTTTTGGTATTTGTTGTTATAGCGGTAACAGAAATACATTATCTGTGAAAATTTCAACTGTTTAACTAAACTATCACGGTTCATGAGATACAGCTTGGTGACAGACGGACAGCGGAGTCTTAGTAATAGGGTCCCGTTTTACCTTTTGATTACGGAACCCTAAAAATTCGTCTTATCTGTATACCTAAATTATAAGTTAAAAAATAACATAGCATAACGCCTGTATTTCTTGTAGGGTAAGGCAGAGGTGTACCTATACAGGGTGACATTGAAAACATGCGACAAATCGAAATGGGAGATTGTACTCATCATTATGAACAACTTTTACTAAGGGACCAAAGCTAAAATCCCAAAAAAAAAAACTGCTGTCCCCTACATTTATGTTCGCAATACCTCATCAAAATGTAGGAAAAGCAGATTTTTTTTTTGGGATTACAGCTTTGGTCCCTTAGTAAAAGTTGTTAATAATGATGTATACAATGTCCCATTTCAGTTTGTCGCAAGTTTTCAATTTCAACCTGTATAGTACACTCATATTTCGCCATTTATGTTTAGGTCCCATGTAATATGGGACGAGCCTATTGCTATTAACCGGGTACAAATTCAGACCTCGGACTGCTACTGAGAAATTCCAGATGAAAAACTCAATAACACTTTGCCTAACCCGGTAATGGAATCCAGGACCTTGTGCTCAACGATAGCGCTTGCGTCCACTAGACCAACGAAGCAGTTTTTAGTTATCTTGGGAACGCTTCAAGGTATCTATTTGAAATTAAAACCATGTACTCAAGTCTACAGTTCCTTGAAGCTGTTAAAAAAAATAAATTTCTAAGTTAACGTAAAAAAAAGATACGGCCGTTTATGCCGCAAAAAACGTATATTTTTCGATACTCTCAAGGGAATCAAAATTTATAGCGTACTTTCCGTTGACCTAGAACTATGAAATTTGCCAAGTAATATCATCATATACTACAAGTACAGAAAAATATCGAAAAAGAGTCGTATAGAATCAAAAGCAGCAATCTGACATTTCACAAATTTGTGGTAATTAAGAAAAATAATGTCACTCTTTAATCAAATTCACAAGTTAATCACACGTGTAGTATATTATTAAATTTAAGGTTCTTATTTCAATTAAATATCACATTCAGTAGAATAAATTAAAATTAAATTAAGAATATTTTTATGAATTTTACAGATTAGTAAATTGTCAGATTGCTGCTTTTGATTCTATACTACTCAAATATAGTCTTTATGTACGGAACCCTCAGTGGGCGAGACCGACTCCTACTTGTCCGATTTTTGTTATAAAAATGTGGCTGTTATTTTAGTATATTGTGCTGTCTTATGACTTCCACGCGAACAAATTGACGGGTAGAAGGTAATAAACAAATAACTGATTTCTATTTGAAAACAACAGACTGTTCTAAACAATACCACCACGTCTGCCTACCCCGCGACGAAGCGGATACAAAATAAACAATAGCAGACCACGGTTCCGTTCGCTTCAATGACAATATGATGTCTATGTTTCTGCTTCACAAATGGTGTCCCCGTTCCGTTTCCTCGCTTTTCTTAAGGCTTTTTTTATCTTCAGCAGCTTTTTTGCCATCGGTCGCTGAAGAGTGGTTCTTTTGCTTTGGGTATGTAAAGTTTCATGCAGGCCAGACTCCTAAGTAGTTTTAAAAACAATACGTTTTGGATTTTCAAATAATCCTTTCCAGTGCACCTCTATGCATTTTAAGGGGACTACAGGACCTAAACGCAACTTTTATAAGTTTTATATTGCCTTAAAGTATATGACCCACTGCATTAAACAAAATCAGAAAAGTATATGATATTCTTAAGGATATATGCTAGGTAGATAGTGTTGAATAGATTGATAGTTAATGTTGCTAATGTTAATTTTACTCCCGCTCCGCCCTAATCCGCTAAATCCGCTAACGCCTCAAATAATTTGATAATTTCCCACCCAAAAAAAAAATGCCTCACTGATTGACTGATTACATAAAATGATACCGCAACATTAATAAAATTATTGTAGTATCTAATAGATTACGTCGATACGAGAATAACAGTAATTTTCCCACACCGGATTGTATCACATGGGTAGAGTTTCAGAAAGTTTGTTTTACATTTTCTTTGAACGAAATCCTCCTACAAAGAATAACCTCCTTTTGAAGTTTAAGTCAAACTTAGCTCACAAACTAACCTTGTGCAAGTAGTAAATGACAGAAATCCAAGAATTATGTTTATAATGTGCTTGTGAGCTTTATGAGAGAAGCCTTACAATCTTAACTTGTCCGGCTTAACTTGTCAGAGTAAGCGTAGGTATGACGTACTTAAGTTAACTATGACTTAGCTGTAATATTCTTAAGGTAACCTTCGTAATATACTTAGAGATTACCTAACTTAAAGTTTTTTTTTTAATTCAGATGTCTAGCTTTTGTTTGGAAAACTTATTTAATTTAGTGACAATCAAAGTCAAAGTCAAATCAAAACAAAGGCATTGAAGTCAAAAGTTATAGAAAAATAAGTCGAAGTTATTTATGAAATATGAGGTTAAGATAGAAAATTAAAAGTATTTGTTTGTTATTAAAATTTCACTGGAATGGCGTAAACTGCGATGTGCGCTCATTGGCTTGATTCAATAATAGTTTTTAATTTAATAGTCACTGATTATAGAAATAGCTAATAATATTTAATATAATTATCAACAATTATTGTATTGTTTTGTTTTGTGGCCTCGGATTAAATGACTTCTATAATTAAGTGTTTTGTTTTGACACATTCATTTGCTATTTTAATAACAATAATATACGATTCGGTAATTTTATTTTGTCACAAACAGTTCTGCATTTAAATAACAATAAACATTGTAGCTTTCATTTCGATTTTGATGTTTCCGTTAGCATTGCTTAATTTTCGGAATAAGGGGTTATCAGCCTCTGCCGCGAAAACTTTGTACTGCAATCTGAACCTTATTTCGTACAGCTTACCATTTGCATTACTTACTTTTGTAACAGACTTTTATGCCGTCAAATAACAATAAAAAACCTCTTCATAGTCATTATCAATCTGATATGTTTTACACTATTAATTCATTTACCTAATTATTTTCCTTGGTTGGTTAAAATATTAAATCAGTGGTAAAACCAGGAAGACCAAAATAGATCAATCGAAAAGTGAAGCTACGATCAAAACACTAAAACTTCCACCAAAATCGATATGTGGGCAGATAGTTTATTTTTCGAGTGTTTTCCGGTCGCGCCTAAGTGCCATCAATCAACCTATCAAATTCTGCTATTCGGCATAAGTCGGGGGAGGCTTACGCCGAACAGCAGGATCTTACTTGGTATATCTTGGTTGTGGAGGTCAAATTGGCAGTCCCTCCATGTAAAATGTTGATATCTTAGTATATCTACGTATTTTTTTGCCGAAACTATAATTATACAAACAACATTTAAAGAATATTTATTTGGAAATAATAGTAATGTTATTAAATAATAGGTAGGTATAACTTAAACGTCATTACAAAATTAAATAATAAATATTTCATATTCTATACAATGCCTATATATTTCCGAAAAATAATTAAGTTATTATTTATAAAATATAAATTATTATTCAATCATATTGAACACGAAATATACCGTGAAACCGTAATTTTTATTCTCGTACCCATTTTGACACGGAATCTTGACACGCACTGACATGATAATATAAAATTCATAATCTAATGGCCCACAGCGATAACTTCAGGGTATCTCCATGAATAATAAAGCCAAATGCCTGGATTGAATTTTAAAATATTTTAAATCTGAAGATCAGTGGTAAAAAAGTTATAATACCTTTTGTCGGCGAGCATAAAATACGTGCTCTTTTATGGTAACTGTCTTTTCAAGGTCAAATTTGTTTCAAAGACGTCAATCATAGTTCAGTCCATTTGTCATTTTGTTGACACACACTTAGACAACGTATAAAGGCCGCGTCCTATTTAAAAGCGATCGTCACGCGCGAATACGCGATCATCGCGTTCATATGTCAGTTTTGTTCGGAAAACCGGAAAGCGTCCTCTATCGGCGCGACCACGCGTTCAGGTTCAAAATGTGACATATGGGGGTTAGATTATAAAACAGTTTGCTGGTTTCCAAAGCTGATAAATAATCAAATTTAAAACAATGTTTTAATTTTATTTATGAACTAGCACTTCGCCCCTCATTTTGTCCGCGTGGACTTCGTATCTTCGCCTACAAAGTTTAACACTCTCTCCATTATGTTTAAAAGATATTTTCCGAAAACTAATAATTGCGATCTTTTTATTTATTATATTATGACAAAATGTATTATTTATTACAAACTATTATTCAATTATTTCTAGTTTATTAAAAAAAATGTGTAGGTAGGTAATTATTAGACTAAGCATAGGGCTGTTCGCTCACACCGCGGCATTTTTTCTTACTTTTAGCCTATTGCTACCCGTCGCAACTTCTTAGCAAATGGTCGGAGGACTTTACATGTACATAATCAACCTTGATTAAGAAACTATTTAGTTAAATAAGGATTAATATTATGATACGAATGTCATCATATTTCGATTCTACTCGTGTTTGATTGACTAATTTGATCAAAAAATGGTTATTTTGACTTAACTATAACGGTTAGACATATAATCTGTCGAACTTTTTTGTTGGTAATAATTAATACTATAAACATGTAATACATTATTTGATGTTTCGTCAATAGTTTTTGCAGCCCACGCCAAATAATGACTTTTATAGGCGAAATTTTTGGTACCTTGGAATCTCTATTTTTTTGAAAATAAAATATTACTCGCTGATAATGTAGCTTTCTATAGGTGAAATCATTTTTAAAATCAGTTGAGTAGTATTTGAGTTTATCCATTAAAAACAAACAAACAAAAAATAAAATCTTTTATAATATTAATATAGATATAGATTACAATTTAGGATAACTCTATTTTTTAGTGTTGCCTAAATCCAAATTATTTATTTATTTAAACTTATTGCACACAATAAGATACAAAGAAGGACTTAATGCCTTAGGCGTTCTCTACCAGTCAGCCAAGGGTGGTGAAGAGATAAGAATAGGTCCAATTCGTTGTCATCATTGGCGTATAAAGTAAACGTGATCGCTATTTGCACTAAAGATTACATGTAAATTAGCGAATACCTCCTGATGCTTCTATAATTGTCCTATATTACGCCCATGGAAAGTGGTTTTTACCGTTAATGCTATTCATAAATTGATTAAACCAACAACCATAATCATATATTTTGAAAGTTTGTCACTCAAAGCCGATTAATCTGAGGCAAATAGCTAACTTGACGTGTCGAAAAATCTTTGTGCCTTGACTAAATATTGTTAATGCTAATTCTAGCCCAAATCGATACGTAGATACCGGATTGCTGGCCAGACAGTCTGGCGTCCCGGTTTAAGTGTGTGTGTGGTGCCAGTTGCCGCGCCTCATTTGTTTAACGTTCCCAATGTTTTTTTCCTGAGCCGCATTTTTATTCACTTGTCCTATAAAGCTGAAGTGTCTCGAAAACTATGCTTTATTTAAACTTTTAATAGATTCCTATAATCCTCAACTTTCACGCTTGGGTAATCATAATCATTTTAAACCTATAATCTCATATCTGCAATGTCTTTTACAATAAAATTTCTTTCAAAAATGTTAATATTAGGCCTTTTTAAAAAATAGCAGATAAATGAAAGTTCTATTTTAGAATTTTGGTCCATGCCAAGTTTAAAAACGAGCAAAATACGTCCTCGAAATCCAGAATTTCATCGTAATTGGTCTGCCTGTCCTTTGTAAAACTACATTTTGTGCTTCATTCTCAGCTGTCAGTCAGACCATAGTCTAAGCTGCGCTGTTATTGTCGTGTGTCAGTCTAGACCGCACCGTTGCCTTTCGCTGTTCGGAATGTTCAACCGAATATGTCAATTGCCAATAACGTTATTTGGTTTGTCTACATTCTAGGAATAGTTTAGTGGATGTTTTCGTTGCTTCAGTTTACATAATTTGTAGGATAGGAACCGTAAGTAGATTGACGAAACGGGATGTTTATGTTAGATGAGTTTCATATATGCTTTTTGTCAGATTATAGAGGTAATGCAAAATCATTCACAAAATTGCGTTCTGAAAGATAACGCAGTAATTTGGCAGTTGTAATTAAAGTTTATTTTAAGTTTTATACACATTTCTTTTTACTTTTTTTATACGAATTTTAATTTCTTATAAACTTACGGTTATTTTGGTATAAATATTACGTAATCATTTTAATGTTGTTAGAAAAAATGACAATTAATTCTGAGCGTTTTTAGGAGTTTTATGGTTTTTGACGGGTGTTCATTTATAGATATTCCATACATATTTCAAAATTCTGAGGCCACTATGAACGAAACCACTATGGTCTACATGGGTACCGTGGGTGGCAATCTTTACATATAAGACCCCTCCGTGCCTCGGAAAGTACGTTAAGCCGCTGGTCCCGGTTGTCACCCGTGGATCTTTGACAGTTGTTACGGGTCGTCAGAAGCCCGAAAGACTGACAACCAGTCTTATCAAGGGGTAACCACCCAGTAACTGGGTTGAGGAGGTCAGATAGCCAGTCCCTTCATATAAAATGTTAAATATATGTTAATTTGTGTATTTGTGTGACTCTTTAATGTATTTAATATTGTAAAATTTAATTTCATTTTCTGAACTCAAATTTTAATCTATTTTATTCTTTTAATTATAATTAATGTAATGTGTCCTAATATTTTTGTTTTTTTTTTATACAGTTTTAATTTATAATTGCTTTTATATTCCAATTTAATTGATGTTTTTAATTTTTTTTTTTATTTATACTGTATTTTTATTTAACTACTTGACATTTTAAATTCAATGTAAACTTTGTAAATTTTAATTTCGTTATTGTCTTAAATTTCCATTTTAGTTTTTATTATTGATTATACAAGTGCTGTGCACACCTATAAGTGACGAATCACCGCAAAGCTATTGAAATAGAATATATTTAATGTAATGATTTAGTGAATAAGTCGTTTCTGTGTCAATAAATAAATAAAATACTGGTATTCAGCTAAATCTGGTTAGACTGGTAGCCGACCCCAAAGTAGTTGGGAAAAGGCTAGGCAGATGATGATGATATGAACGAAACCACTATTTAAGAGATATTATTACATATATTTCATTTCGTTTGCTTATCTACACTAGTTCAATCCATGAGCTCGAAAAAGTGCCATCGTGTATTTTATGAAAAATTTGCTTCGGAATTTTGGTATAATATAAATTGTTAACAAAAAATGGGAAAAGAGAGACCCTATAAACTATACTAATAAGTATTCTCCATCACCTAATTAGTTAAAGTTGTCAAAGTCTTTCGTTTCTCGGAATAATAGCGCCAAAATTGGCCATTTAACGCAAAAATCACGGTCGAAATGTAATAGCCCCCTTAACATAGACATTTACAAAACAGTGCGGTTTTTAGGTGTAGATTCTAATCCCATAAAATTGCACTAAATTGTTAGTTGTTTAAGAATACCGTTCTTGAAAAACCAAGCCTCATCCAAGCTTTCTCAGTCATACCAACAGATATGTAAATAAATACTAACAATCCGAAAAAAAACGTTCAAAGACTGAAATGGGATGTAAAATGATATGACAGAAGCGAGCTGAGACAGCGCTATGGTCGCCCGTAGCGCCCCCACACCATGACAGACGAAGAAATTGTACCCCCAACCTTCGCTGAGAAACTTCTATTTTACACAACAGCCACTTTCGTACTACTTGGGACGTTCAGCCTATTTGCGTTTCTCTTCCTCGTACCATTCGTCATAGAACCAGCCTTTACGACAATATTCATGCAATTCGATCCAGTCGCAGCATTATGCGTCACGACAGGGGTAAAGCATCTCGTTGGCGCCAGCAACTGCTCCTGGGCCTCTTGCAGGGAAGGCTGCACCAAAGACCTGTTTGAGTGCACTCAAATTCGCGTCAACTACAAATTGGGCATATACCCCAATGTAACTCCTACTGACATGGACAATTTAATCAGAGCCGAGAGGGCGTTACGAAAAGACTACGAATATGAAAATTACGAAGTAGCGGGTGATAAAGCATATCCAGAAATGATGGACGAGGATCTACCTGATCCTGTACCAACTGGATTGCAAGGAAACGACTCTGAATGGTACTTTACTGGTGCTCGACTGTTTCCAAACGTGAAAGGCTGTGGGTATCCGCCTATCCTCAACTGCACGGTCTTCTACGCGAAGCACAAACCTATTGGAAACAATTATACTTGCTACTACAGCCGTGTCGACCCTGGGTTGGTGATCACTGAGCTGGACATGTGGCAGAATACTTTAAACCTGGTATATGCCATGGCAATACCGATACCATCGTTCATAATTTCGGTGATATATTTGACGTTTGCGTATTTTAAGATATATAATACTGAGGAAGAGTCTGAACAAGCGCCGTTGAAGAGTGATGCTGAGGCGATGGCTACAGGTGATGATGAGAAGCCAATGACCCCTGGGTCTGATACGTTCAGGGAGGATCTGGCGTGTTTCGGACATCAGCTGAAGATGCAACTTGCTAATGAGAAGCCTAAAGAAGGCTTCGAATCTAATAGTCCGCCGATTTCTAATTCTGCTTCTTTGTCTGGGTAAGTGTAAAATTTATTTAATTGGTAGTTTCATGTTGAACTTATTTTTCATTTTCTTTAACGTTTTTTTTTTGTTCTTATCAACTATATAATTTCATCTCAGGTATATGGTGTGAAAAAGCGTGCAAGTTTCAGATACATTCTAAGTTGATACACACTATTTTAATTTTAATAATAATTCGATGTGTTAGGAAAAACAGATACAGACCTACAATTAATTGTTAACCTTTCTAGGTTAAAAATTAGGTTTAGGTTAGGTCAAACACTCATAAAAAAATCCAAAAAGTACACTCAATAGAAAAACTTAAATTTGATAAAATCCTTAGTAAAACCGTGTTCTTCAGATTCTCATAAAATTCTCTGCATCCGACAGGACCAAGTCTTCGTTCGTGAACGCCTAACGTGACTAACAACAAAATAACACAGAGGTACGTCTGTGGTGGCTTGTGCTTTATTAACTTATGCTTAAGGCACAAAATTGTATGACTCGCTCGCGCACTTGTTATATTGCACATAATTATAAATGTTACCGGAAGGCGTAGCATTGGAAGGCCTCCCACAAGGCGGACCGATGACCTTGTGAAGGATGGATGCGGGAAGCATAGAACCGGTCGAAGTGGCGGTGATTGGGGGAGGCCTATGTCCAGCTGTATACGTCTTTCGGCTGATGATGATGAGGCTAAATATAATTATTCAAAACAAAAAATATCATACATTACAGCTTAATGCTTATCACTAATACATATTTACAATGAAAACAATCATTATTTTTGAATAACTATTCGAATTTCCTCTTAATATTTTAATTATTCCAACTTTTATATAAATTATATTAACCGTTGAGCTTAACAATAAAAAAGGTATGATTTAATTTCTAAACATATTGAAGAAATTATGCACAGATACTTTAATATTATTTAAATTTTAGTCAAATTATTTTAACAATTTCTTTTTTCAGTTTTTGTTTTCGTATATATAAAGAGTTATGGGAACATAAAACAGTTTGTAAAATAATTAGCTCCATTAGATAGTCCCTCCTTCTTTCATCCATTATGCAAAAATCAATACCTACCGTACTGGTAAGAATAAGTGGAAACTTTTGCCGAAACCTAACTTATGTCATTCTTATCAAACGCATCAGGCGGTAAAAGCGGAAAATATTGAACATTGATGGAAGTAAACTGTCAAAGTAAGTCATCTACCCTAAAAGCTTGAGTACTCGTATAGGACATACAATTTTTAATCTCACAGGTGCTTGTGTCCTTTAGAGTATCTTCAAACTTTTAGGTACTGCGAACGCCCTCAAAAGTATTAATAATGAATGCATTTCGCCAAAAATGTGTGCCTTTATGTATTGTTTTACCTTTGGGCTTTGAATTCACAATAATATAACCAAATTCAGCAGCTTTGCTTTAAAAACATGTATTTATAAATGTATTTTCTACCATCCTAGCAATTTATTTTTCCTAAAACTAAACTTAAAATAATATTTCAGGACTTCAAAAGTATAACTTTTTTAAATATTTTAATTAATTTAAAGTTACTTTTATTTTCTTTTCAGATGACAGGATTCCTGAAGAGGCGGCATCGGATACAGAGTTCATCACGAGATGAGCTGAGCAATATGAACAAACTCTTTATGATCTATATTGTGCTCGATATGTGATTTTAACACGCTTGAGTATTGCTGTTCCTCTCATTCTATTCTGTAAGAGTGCAAGAGTGAGAAGGTAGGATAGACACAGTATGAAAGCACGACTTTGAAAAGGTCGAAAACGGGCGAAAGATTTTTTTTATAACGCGTTGTGAAATAAAAAAATAATACTGAATATTTTGGCGATGATGTCTTCTGTTTTGGTTAGTTTAATTATTTTTAATAAGTGTTGTGTAAAAATTAAAACGACTCAATTTTTCAAACCATTATTATAATCAATTAAATCCCATCAACCTTTAAATGACAATAATTCTTTCAAAATAATTAATTTGTCCAAATTTTTATGAGCGCCAATTCATGTAACGTTTTGTTATTTATTAAACTACCTTCCACGGAGAATTATTGCTCAATACAGAAGGGTTTTAACAGAACAAAAGATATCACCGCGACAAAAGATTTATATTAGTAATAAAAGAATTTTATCTCCTAATAGTAATTACAAATAAGGTTTTAATGCTCGTACGCTAATGTGTCAAAATGCACGCGTGCTGTTAAAATATAATATATTGAAAATATAAAAAGTATTGTATATTATAAAAAGTATCTATAAAAGCAAGCTGTTCAAAAATAGTGAAATAATTTTATTAAATTGTTGATTTTGAGAAACATTAGTTACGACAAAAATCGGTCGAGAAATTGAAATTATTTAGAAGAAAAAAAAATGTTTAAATACATCGACTAAAAGTTATAAATAGTGTTATCCCACCAGTACAATTCATTGATATCATTTTAGTTGTAAGCTAAATTAGTTTATTTGAGAGTAATAATGCACATTATACTTTAATTTGGTTAGCTAAATTACCCAAAGCTTGACTGAAGGTTTGTTATCTGGTTAGAAAAAATCTCGAATGAATTTAGGTCAAACTTGTATGTATAATACGATCATAATGTACGTACGTTGAGATTATTGAATTCCTTGCCACGCGCTACGCGATATCGATTCTCCGTCCCGTGCCTCGACTATTCAAAAATTCATTAACACTGTCCATACCGATCCGAACCGACATTGTACCATTATACTCACCAAAATAGAATACATTAAACAATTATATCTAAATTAGTGACATTATGTCACTGAAATGTTTCATTTTTGACCAAAATTTTCAACCAGCCCGAGCGTTGCATTTATTTATCCGAAAATTTCGAATGATGACCCATGGTTGTAAGTGATGCATAAGTTTCTTTCGTAATTATATTATATACTATAAAACAAAAAGGCTTGTGAATATTGCGTAAATTCTAGAGTAATAAATACACCAGTCGAGTTCAATTGTTTAATTCTGAACCCTGAAACGTTTTTATGGATTTTTCTTTCCTGTTACAAAAGCTTGTAAGCTTCTTTTGGAAATTTTACCCATTGTTTGAGATGTCTGAGTGATTTCAGGGCTATTGCCAGAATTCACTTTGTTTAGAGGAATTGACCGTGCTTTCATCACAAATGCACGACCATTTCCTCCGGCAATTATGTGAAAACTACCAATATGTTTTTCTAACAAAACGTTTTATTTATACACTTAATTATATTTGAACAATTCACGTAGACTGGATGAATATTTTAGATATCGCTAAAATCTACGCACATTGTCTAGTGTATTAAATTCGATGAATTATATCAATAAGTGTGTGTATAATTTTGAAATCCGATAGTTAGATACGCCTTTATAGTTTTACTATGTGTTGTATGGTGGTTTTATCCCAAGTACCTAATTGTAAAAATAAAATATTACTTTGTAAGGTAATTATTGTATTATTTTAAAAATAATTATTAGTAAATTATAACGAAATTAAAATACCAGATTATTCTAATAAACCAAATGTATTTACTTCAATAGTCTTAATTATTTTCAAAATCTGATCATTTTTTTTTGTCTATTTGAAATCGCAACTGTTTATACAACTAAAGGTGCAAAGGCGATCTGTATTACAATAATTATTATATTTAATCAAGCCAATGTACCTACTTATTTGTTACGTATTCATGACATAATAATTTTAAGAATAAAATGTTTTAGGCAAAATAATAATTTTGAAATGTTCACTAAATACAAAATATTTATACATCAAATAAAAATTAGTGTTAGTTAGCGCAAAAGCAATTGGTAAATAATATCACAAAATGTAAACTGAAGTCAAATTAATTTTTAGCCATATTTTTTGCGTTTCTGTGAACGTCTGAATTTCGGTTGTGTATAGTTTTTTAGTGATTTTAGTGTTAATAATACGTATTTTTAATAATTCCAATGATATTGTTGTATTGCAATTGTATGTAAAATGCTTTAATGTGATGGCAAAGTTAATTAAGGCACCTTCGGATAGGTTCTCACGTCGATGCCCTTTCTTCCAGTTAATTGTTGTAAAGATGAGGTTATATTTCTATTTTTTGAATTTATGAATACGTATTTTAAATATTATGAATTTATGACTGAATGTTGTTTACAAATCATAAAATATTATGAGATAAAATATCTACTGTTGTAACATGGATTTTTATTTTGAAGTTCGAATAATGTTATTGATAATAATTATTATTCGAATAATTTATTGTATTGTACAGCATGACGTAGAAATATGACCTCGCCTTATTACCTATATTTCTCATATAAAACACGTCTTTAACACTTTTTTAACACCCTTACACTATTATGATTACTTTCGAATATTTTCCCGTGTAATTTACACCTGTATATGATAAAATCGATCGATATTAATTTTATAAAGAATATAATATTGTTAAAAAAATCGCTTGATGTTTTGTGTATTTTGTTAAACTGTTTAATGGGAGCGATCGCTATTTCAATGCTTTTTGGCTTGAAACAAAACACTTATATGTATATAAGAATGATATATTAATAATAAACATTATCATCAATCTATCGACTCATGAAAGTGGTCAACAGACTAGATAAAAGTCCACCTAGAGGTATTTTGTAAAATCGATGAGATTGGTTTCAAAAATTTAGATATTTGTAAAAGAATTAGGTATTAAGAGCATAACTATTAGTAGTTACGCGGTTTGAGTCGGTTATACACATTTATCCCATTTTGTTACCCGGAGAGTTGTGAAAGCTGCAGAAAGTTATGTAAATACCTATGCGTAAAAAACTTAGACAACTTGGTACACAATTTTTGTTGAACTGACCAAATTAATGAAATTGACTGATACCAAATAATTATGTAGGTAACTTTAGGAACGGAAAGTGATGGTAACAATTTCTCTCAGTAAAATATTTACTTTTATAAAAACCGGAAAATCATTATTCAAATGCAGTATTATTCCAAAGGTTGATTGTTTCTGGCCTTTTTCCAGAAAACCTTGGATTTTGTCCAATTCTGAAGTTTTTAGGTTTTAATAGGTTACATAATAAATTCTAAAGTTGTACCAGATGGTAGCAATTACTTTAGTTACGCCGTGATTTAGTTCTCGAATACTTACTAAGTTTTATTTACGTAAACTGAATGTTTAACTTAGTTGTCACCTACTTAGTAGCTGCAAAATGGTGTTTACATAATCTGCCTGCAGTAATAAATAAAAACAAAGGTACTGCTACCAGGCACAAAAATAACAAACTACAATTAACAGGTTTTTCGAAAACCTAATCAAGACATTATTGCAGTTCTTGAGTCAATTCCGCTGTTTTATTCGGATTAACGTAATTCTAATAAAATGACATGAATTATTTATTTGAATAAAATAATATTATTCGAAAAAATGTTGCTGCTATGTGTGTAACCGGCTCAATATTTTGAAGTGTGGCGCAAAATTTACTTGCTATTAAAAAAAAACTAACAAAAGCCAAAATGTTTGAATTATTAATATTCATCGTAAAGAGCGTTTTCATTCATTTGGAACTGTTGCCTTATAACCGTTTTGTACATAAAGAAATAAATAAAAAATCGTTAGTAGGAAATAAAGTACACTCATTGGCTTCAACTGTTTGTTTTATTTATTCAATCCTTTGATATTCAACCCAATTGACCTTTTCGTGTAGCCTGCGTAAATTAAAAATAAATTATTAATCAACTCATTTTATTTTATTTGAGTCTTGTTTTGGTCTTGTTGTAAGTCTTGTAAGTACCTAAATAATACACAACACAACAAAGGTACACGTCTGCCACAGAGTAGGTACGTTTTATACATAGGGCCTAAAGGCTCCTACATACTGAGACGATATCGCGAATATCGCTGCCTGTCGCGGGGGCGACAGGCAGCAATATGCCTGTCGCGCCCGCGATATCGCCTCAGTATGAAGGAGCCTTTACCCATTGGGAATTCAGGTATGATGTTGTGTAATTATTAATATTATTCATTTTATTTCAGATAAAAAAGAATCCATAAAATTAGAAAAAGATAAAAATACAGTGAAAAAAAAATACAGAGACATAAATAATTATTACAGGTACTTATTGTGTTAGTAAAATCTTATGCACTATGTTAGTCAACACCCATCACAATATGCATCCATTTGTTCTGGATAGGGCTAATCCGCACGAGATACCACCATCTGCAGGATACTGTTAAATTGGTACTGCCTCACACGCACTGCAACAAGGAGGCTACTTTCTTCTGGATAACCGCATGAAAGCCGTCCGTTCGCGCCTCCGCAAACATTCTGGACGCACTACAATAGCGAGGCAGCCGCATCAGCATTCTGAAGACGTTGTTGTACTGAACACGCAGAGCACTAGCAGCCCGGCGAGTATAAGCTACCCACAGACTGCTCGAGTATAACGATTGGCAGTACGCCTTGAAAAAAGTAATTTTTACTGCCCTCGTGCGACCATATTCCCCCTGACTGCCAAAGCTCTGCGCTCCCTCTCTATGTCTGCGTCATCCTGCAACATGTCAATCACAACGTGGCCCAGATACTAGAAGCTCACTCGCATCCACTCTTGAAAACGAGCACTTCCGTCTTCTTCGAGTTATACTTCAGTCCATGTTCCGCCGCGTACGACTCACATTGACACACGCTTACGGCAGCAGCTTAATACTGCCCCATTCAAACTTTATGGCGGCTTGAAATATGAGGCGAGTCGCTGCGAGTAACGACTTCATGTGACAGCGGGGGTGAGGGGTGGGGCACTGCACAGTGAGTAGCGCACTTCAGGGGGCCCAAAAAGGCCGCTTTGGCAGAATCATAATAGGATAATATTATGAATCATATTAAAAATCGTAAAATGGTCACAAACTGACAATTCATATTATGATCTGCGTACAAATCATATCACGCAATTCACCTGTTTGACAGTTTTGTATGGAGATTCGTAAAATGGTCCACAAATTATGAATTGCTCTATTGAAGTTTAATGTCAAATAGCAGAATCATAAGAAGTTAGTCAAAAGCAACATCTTTTAATTCATATTTAGGATTTGGTGAAAAAATATTGTAAAAATGGCAAGTTTAGCCCTCTAAGAAAATTTCCTTGAGCACGCGCGGGTTATGGAGAGCTCTTCGTAAAATGGACTTAGCCTTCGAAATGCCGGACTTTGAGTTTGTTGGCTTATATAGGCTCGACAAAAATGTGTGCCGCGACCTCATCCACGAGCTGGAGCCGTACATATGTCCCTACCCGCCGCGATGGCATAAGTAATACTTCCACGGCAAGTAAAGGATTGTAATAAAAGTAGTCTGTTTTAATTAAGTAGTTCCAGATAGACACTATCATCTATTGTAGAGGTTTACCCTGTACCCCTTTGATGAAATAAAAACTTTGATGATACACCTAAATGACAACTTACTACCAATGCTTACTACAATCTTTTATTCACCTGGATCAACCAGAAGTTTATAGGAGCTAGTGCACCAAGATGCACTAAGTTAGTTTATCTAACTGTGTAAGATCTCTTAATAGTAACCATTTCTGGAGGAAATATATTCATTTTCCGCAAACTCAATCAGAATGGAATACCATCAAAACTGGATAAGTAAGAATAAATTAATTAAATCACTACAATACCTACATTAGGAATACTTGAATAACTTAGTGTGGATATGCAACTCCTCCGGTGTTTACTATAGAAGGAACCTATCATGCAGGACTAAAAGTGGCTGCACATATGAGGCTGTCAGCGCAAAATCGGCTTAACCCTCCATTTTTCGTAATCTGACTTATCTACTAAAAATTATATAAAACATGCTAAATGTTAATGCAAACCCGGCCTATCTCTTGTTTAACCTATGGTCAACAGATGGCATTGCCAAAGTTCTTTTTGCAATTTATTATTTTTCTCTGATAATAAAGGCTCCTACATACTGGCGCGACTTGTCACTTGACGCGTCGCGACACAAAGGCACCGCTTGTAGCGCTACACGCGGTGTCTTTGTGTCGCGTCGCGTCGCGCGACAAGTCGCGCCAGTATGTAGGAGCGTTAATGCAAAAGTAGCCTAAACCGCTTAGGCCACTTTTGTATATTGTTAACACACATTTTGGCGGCTTAGGCTGACAGCTGCTACCAATGAAACGGCTCATTTTTCTTGATGCAGCTAAAACTTTGTTGATAAGTTTCCGCAAACTTATTCTTTATTGTTTAATTGTTCATTTTCCGTGGATTTAACTACTTATTGAAAACTATTCACAATGGCAGATGTAGAAGTTGTAGAAACTAACATGCGATGTAAGTACAGCAAATTAAGGATTATCGTGTTTTTTTTTTGTGTTAAATGTTTTACTTAAAAATATAATGCTACGTTTCAGCGCTTTTCGGTCCTGGTTATGAAGATTCAGGGTCTGAATATTGTCCGTCGGAACAGCATTCTTCATCAGATTCGGAACACATTTTACAAGAGGGATTGGATGTGGCTGGAAGTTCAGAAATACAAGAAGACGGAACTGTAAGGAAACCAAAGAAGAGATTAAGAAACAGTGAGAGTTGGGCCCGGAATTTAAAGAAATTAAGACGTGCTAAAGGAGAGGAATATGTCAATTACGAGGGGATAACTGTACCAGCTAAGACACCAAAGGCAGGATTGTGCCCATGTCCAAATAATTTCTATGACCAAAGACCTGTTTTTTTCAAGTCAGTTACTAGAAAGAAACATAACTAACAGGAAAATTTCGGTAGATAAGGGAAAAGTGGAATGGCTAAAAATGCAGTGGCTATTGTTTTATGAAATACATCCATTAAGTTTTTTTTTCAAGTACTCTAATAACCATGATGTACTCTTTCAAGAGGTTGATATAAAAAATAACGCAATTCAATTATGATTGAAAACCTAAATACTTTATATCCTGAGGGTTATGTCATCATTAATAATAAAAAGAAAGATTTACTGGAGTTGTTAAATTTTATACTACCTACATCACAGTTTTTACAAGGAGTTGCAGCAGAAAATAATATGATTTTCAACAATGACCTAATTGATGACTAGTTTAGGTTATATTTACTTTGTTAAAATAATAATTTCCAATTGTCTGTTGACAAATGAAAAAGTTAATTTTCAGTAAATATTTGTTTTATTAATGGCCTAACCTTGCCTATTACCAGTGGAAATATTATAATACTCTAAATGCAAAAGTGGCCTAAGCCACAAAAATAATCCAAAAATGTGAATGAATTCCAAAATAAACTACTTCATCCCACATAATGTATCACAGAAATTGAATAAAATATGCGCACGAACTAAAATCACAAAAAAGAAAGAAAATCTAATCTAATTTAAAATTCATGAATGTACAGACCCCATTATTTTCATACTGTCTATCTTGAGATAGACAGTATGAAAATAATGGGGTTTAAAGCTTGAGCTTAAGCCACTTTTGCGCTGACGGCCTCATATATATTGTTAGCCTATTAAAAACCCTATCCTCATGAGAGGGTTTTTAATCGATACCTATATCACTCTATAAATGCTCAGATTGTGAGTAGGTACCCTTCGCATACAGTTACCAACTGTTTTTGAAATATGGGTGTACTAAAGATATACCTCTGCCTCACCCTTCGGGGATACACAGGTGTGATATTATATGTCATGTTATCTTACTATAAGTGTATTTCAATAATTGTATTAGGTAGTAGGTACCTATAAAAGAGGACATACATTTTACCTATTACTAAAATAAAACAATATTGATAGGAACAATATTTAACAATTGTCATCTTATATTATTTAATCAAACAAAAAGAAACATAATAATTAACCAATCTTTTTCTTTTTATCCTACAGGTTTGTGATTCTGGTTAGAATATTGCTTCCACTGAGGGGCAAACCAAACCCTTTGTTTGGAATCACCATCCACTTGGAACAACTCCACCAGGCTGAAAACGAAAAGTCAATTCATCAGTCAATAACTAACATATTTTTTTTAAATATATCTAATGAAATTGAAAACACCGTTGTTTTATTTGAGTGATGTAACAATATAATATGTTTCAGGTGACTCAAGTTGTCCACCTTTTTTGACTTTTTTTAAGTTTTTGTGTTATTTCAATGTTAAAATATAGTTTGTTTTCCTATTTGAGGGTTCTTTATATATTACATGAATGTAGAATAGAATACTTGATTTCTTTACTACATATACAAAAAATCATACTTTACCTCTATGGAACACCAATATGGGATAAAATATCATTCGACTGCATCAGCAACCCTCCCAAGGTTCTGCGCTATTGCTTTGATCTCGGTATGAGGCTCAACAAGTCAACACCGACAGAGCTCCCATTTTCAGTGTAGAAAGTGGAGCAGAATGTTCCATCGTGTCTTAGGCACTCCAATTGCACGCCTTTCCATTCCTAAAAAATATAAAATACTTTTAATACTTATCACAGCGATAAAATTGAAAATTGATCTAAGATAAACAAGTATGCACTTACTTTGTAATAAAAACGATCCACCTTTGAGTCTGACGAAATATTGAAGTTTAAAATTACGCACGTCTAGTTGAAGTTGACATAACTCAAGGGATAAACTAAAATATTTGTACGCGTTGCCAGCCTATAAAGTTTTTATTGTTTCTAATTTCCCTTTTCACGGCTTATATGCGGTCTTTTCAACATTAATAAGTATTTTATAATGAAATAAAATATAAACCTTACAAATAAATATTAAAAAACTAATTTGATTATTAAAAACTGTAATGAATATAACCGGTAAAATAACGGTCTTATTTTTTTTCATGCGGCAATATTTACACCAAATATGATTCTGATATGAATTGAGTATGATTCAGCTAAGATGTGTCACCATTTTACGAAAATTAGAGGAATTGCTAATGATCTGCTGGGAATTCAGGACATGAATCGCTTTTAGAGGAATTGCTTAATGTGGCCGTTTTAGGCCCCCTGAGCCGCCATAAAGTTTGACGCATACCTACTATACTATACCTACTTGAAAAAGTTAGGTAATCAGTTTTAGTGGGACCCTAGGCAATTCGTGATAAAAGGTTTTTAATAATAATTATTAAACCTTTTACGCGACTGTTTTCAATAAAAACAAAGTGTTACACACTGTTTTTGTGATTTAGTAGCAACCGAGGTAATTCGTGAAAAAATTGTTTTGGATATCACTAATTTATGCTGTCCATTTTAAAACCACTAAAATAGTTTAAAACAGTTTTATTTTGCATAATTTACATTAAATACATTATTTCCACTACACATGGGTAAATAAATTGTTATAAAGCTTTATTAAAATATGATTCCGTTTACGACTGACCAAGTTTAAAAAATAAAAATACCTTTAGCAAAACTAATCCTGTCATTACGGATCTTTAGTTACCAAACCAGCTGGCCCTTGGCCTACAACCGGCGCCAATCTAGCCACGGCCACCGCTTTCAGGGGTCTGAAAAAAGAAAAGGAACATTTATGACAACGCCATCTATGCTGTTCACAAAAAACAAATATTTCCTAAAAGTTTACATCGGGTTTCAACTTCATTTGCCTAGATGGTGTTGTTTGCAAAATTGTGTAAGCAGTACGTCGATGTCTTGCTAGATGGCGTTAAATTGAAAAATTAATCTTTTACTGCCCCAGGAACAGGAACACATACAATAATAAATGGTTCAGGTTGATTATAATAACTATTGTGTCTACTTTGTGGACAGTGAAAGTGTTAAATCTCCTTACTTGAAACCAAGTTCCTCTTTCGGTACTCCCAATCTTGCTAGTTTAGCTTCATAGGTAGCCAGTAGATCATCATGGGCTTTACGCAAACGAGCTGCTTCGTAGCGTAGATCATCTATTTGTGTATCTTTCAGCTTTAGAAGTTCCTGTAACAGTCAAATCGGTATTATAGGCGGTGTTTGAATAACGTATGGAAGCGACTATGGTAAAATTAGCGTAAAATAGGAAACAAAACAGTTCGAGCCCGGTTGTATTATTGAAGTAAGCCCATTCTTGTTACAAGAAATACATTTTGAGGACCAGATTTTTTATCAATAATAGAGCGAGGAAATTGACAAATTACAAAATAAGCTTATAATGCCCAGCTATGTATGAAGTTCAGTGCCAGATTTAGGCTAGGTTCTGGCTAACTATGAATATACGCGCGCTTTACTTTGTGACCACAATAAAGCGCGCGTCTTTAGTGAGATCAAAATACTATGCCATAAAATTTATAAAATATGAATCTTACGTGAATCTCCCTCGGCCCCACATCACGACCTTCCATGTTCTTCAGCTTAGCTTCAAGCAGCGCGGTCTTCAGGGATGCTTTCTGCTGTACCTCTAAAACAGCTCTTGAAAACCTGGCTTTAAGCTCGTCTCTCTCTCTTTGGATTCTGTCGAAACGAACTTGAAGAACCTCGTACTCCCATTTCAGGACATCGAATTGTTTTTCTAGCGAAGTTAGTTGTTTTGATTTGGCCTGAAATTATCAATCACTTCATTTTATTCTTTTGTGTATAGTTCTTTAGCATTGGTAAGGTCTTGTTACCGGCTAATACACAAGATATACTCCTAAAACATAACACAATATCTGTAATAGCCTGTAATTCCCGAAGAGTTAGGTAAAGGTATGCCTATAGCACACCCACATTTCACCAGTTATGTTTATGTTCTATGTAATATGGGGCAAGCCTGTTGCCATCAACTGGGCACAAATCCAGACTTCGGGCTGCTACTGATAAATTCTTGACCTGGTAACATTTTTCCCGACCTGCAAATCGAAGCCAGGACCTCATGCCCAGCTGTAGCACTTGCGACCACGAGAACGAGGTTATTCTAAACCTTCCTAAATCTAATAAAACTACACTCTTTTTTAAACAAATATCGTTCATTTGCGAGAAGCTTGGCATAACTCAAAAAGAGTAGTTTTTGGGTATGAAGAATTAAAAGTTTTAAAGCAGCAGTAAGAATGCGACGAAGTATAATGTCACACCTCTCTAGCTCCCTCATTTTTAGTGCTCATCTCATATACACCAACTGCAGAGGCAACTGCAGCCAACTCAAAAATGCTGTGAATTTTTTTGTTATGTCATCCTTCTTGCCAATGAGCGATATGGTACTCACAGCTAATGCAGCTTTATCTCTGTCATAATTGGACATCTGTCTCTTAAGTTCTTTATTATCAATAATAGCTGCTTCCAGTGGTTCCCTAATACTTTTGGTTTCAGCTACTGCATCTCTTGCTATCTTCTCTGCTCTCTCTTTTATCTTTTGCATCTCCTCCATTTGTTGTTTTAGACTACTTATTAGACCTGAAAGTTTAAGTAGCAGTATAAGTAACAGAAAAGGTAAGAATTCATGGATTGACACTGGAAAGTTTAATCATAATAATTATTATTATACTTACCCTGATCATATGTTTGACATACAACAAGGAAGTCTTAAAACGAACCGACAATGCCTGGAGGAGCTACTGGTCCATGAAAGAACTGGTGAAGGAAACCTCCCTTTGTCACTGAAGCGAAAAATTGTGGACATGTGCATTTTTCCCATTTTAACCTATGAATCCCAGACTTGCCAACGTTCGATGGAGCGCAGTATTTTAGGCGTCAAATTAACAGACCATATTTGCAACGCCAGCCACACTGCGCTCCAAAATACAGATAGCTGACGTTGCTTAAAAAGCCACAAAGTTGAAGTGGGACCGGGCTGGCCATGTCTGTCGCATACCCAATGAGCTGTGGGCCAAAATAGTCACTACGTGGAACCCTGAGACAACTAGAAGGCGTCGCAGCAGACCCCATAGAAGTTGGCGGGACGAGCTGGACAAAACAAACGACCAGAGTGCACGCAAACACTGGAAATCATGGGGAGAGGCCTTTGCCCAGCAGTGGGATGATATATTAACAGTAATTATACTTACCCAAATTATTCAAAGTAATGTCATTGTAATAATTCTTCAAATCCGCAAACGCTCGCTCATGATGATGAATTAATTCTGACAACTGCTTATTTTTCCTTTCTTCAACCTCTGCTATTTCTGTTCTATGTTTAACTGTCAACTCCACTTTGGTCTCGTTTAGTTTTTTATCAGCCTTATCTTCTATCTGACGAGCCCTTTCTTCAAATTCTTCTCGAACTTTTGAAACTTCTTCTGCGTGAACTAATTTAGCTCTTCTTAACTCATCTTGCGCTGCTAGCATTTTCTCTCTTATCTCTTGCCTTAGCATTCTTTTGTCGTTAAGCAATTCAAGTTCCTGTTCAGCGTGCTCTTCTTTAGCTGCTTTTAAGGCTACCAAGTTTTCTGCTCTCAAAGCGGCCGCTGCAGCTGCCTGCTCATATTTTAAATGCTTTATCTTCTGCTTTTCAGTCTCTAAAAGTGCTTCATTTTCTTCTTGTGTTTCTTCTGTAGCTCTTTCTCTGTTTCTCAATTCTGCTTTTGCTTCTTCCAGCTGTTGTCTTGTGATCTCCCAGAAAGTTCTTATTTTATCTCTTTCGAGTTGGAAGTAGTTACGTTCTTCTCTCTCTTTGTCCAGTTCCTCTTTAACCTTGAGAGTGAACTGCTCGAGCTTTTCTCGAGACATTTCTGATGTATCAACTCCATCGATGATGATTGCTGTAAATAAACCAACATTTTATTTTAGTGTTTAGGATTTCTATACTGTACGAATGTCTTAACACTAGAACCGGCACGCACTGGAAGTTAGGTAGTTGTGATACATTATCACTGCATCATCTATATACAAATAAATAAAACTGAAGTGTCTATTTGTAATGCTAAAATATCAGCCTTTTACTAAATGCATAATTTTAAAAATATACTTTATAATATTAAGCGGTATTTTTTTTTAATATTGTGTTGTCTGTTTATTCCGGCTAAGCTCCGAAATGGATCTTAAGAAGCTGACAACAGCTACACCGCGGTCACTGTCAGACTGCATAGAAAAGAAAGAGAAGCGCGAGTAATCGAAAATAAAAAACAAGTAAGTTCTGCATTCAAATAAAACGTTTTTGTTATTAATTAAATACGTAAAGTACGTTGATATTTTATACAGATATTTTGGATTGGAACTCGAGGTAAGAGGCTAGTTTACTGTTTTGTATCGTTTTTTTTTTTCCAAAACGTTTAACAAGCAAGTTCTGAGAAATATGATGCAAATTAACATAATTTTTTCCGCTATCTACTACAAACTATACAGATTTAGCTTAATTTTTTCGTAAGACAAGCCTACTTTGGTCATTTGCCTCTTGTCAGCGCCTTAACGGTACTTTCACTGGCAGATAGCTGATGTTATAAGGGTTAACTTAGGCCACTTTTATTTTAGAAAAGGCCACGCGTAGCAGCTAGTATGAAATAGTAATAAAAAAGTAATATAATCTGAAATTGCAAACAATAATTATTGTTACTTACCTGGAGCCTTTTTGGGCTTTCCTTCCTTTGCTTTAGGCGGCTGAAAAGAAAACAACACTGTTTAAAATCCGTAAATAATTCCACAGTAACCTCAAGCAGATAAAAACATATAAACATGCTTACACCATAGGTATAGAAAAGTAAGATATGAAACAAGCAATGTAAGTTAATACTGATTTATAACGAAAAATATTCGGAGTAATACATACCATTTTCTATGTTTTTGAAACGGGCAGCTGAAAATAAAATATGTTAACAAAAAGATATATAAGTTTGATGTTTACGTTGTCAAGTTCAGTTCAACAAATCCGTTGTCATGGTGACTGTCAATGAACGTATTTTGGTATTTTCCTTATACATTATTATCCCATGGAATTAGTATGTACTCATTATCCACATGAAAAGTATGAACATGATAAGTCTTTAGATCATGTGTTCAATCTTGATCAGCGATATAATATTAATATATAAGTAAACCTAATAACCGGGACTTTTATTTATTTATTTATTTATTTATTTATTTATTTATTTATTTATTTATTTATTTATTTATTTATTTATTTATTTATTTATTTATTTATTTATTTATTTATTTATTTATTTATTTATTTATTTATTTATTTATTTATTTATTTATTTATTTATTTATTTATTTATTTATTTATTGACACATCAACGACTTATTCACTAAATCATTACATTAAATATATTCTATTTCAATAGCTTTGCGGTGAATTCGTCACTTATAGGTGTGCACAGCACTTGTATAATCAATAAAAATAAAATGGAAATGGAAATATAACATGGAAATTTAAGATAATAACAAAATTAAAATTTACAAAGTTTACATTGAATTTAAAATGTCAAGTAGTTAACTGGGGACTTAGTACTGGCGTAGACCAGCCATTGGCTAGCCTTTCCATTAATGCCTTTCCGAAATTCCTATCATTGTTAATACTGTTTTAAAATATACTAGTAAATAAGGTATCTACGAGTATTATATTGAGCATAATCAGCCTAAATTGTTCTCACTGCTGGGACACAGGCCTCCTCTCTTCGAGAGGATGGCTGTAATCTACCACGCGGCCCCAGTGCGGGTCGGTAGAAGACACGTCTTCGATTTTTTGGTTCTGGGACATGTCGGTTTCCTCGCGATGTTTTCCTTCACCGTTTTGAGATTAGTGGTGATGAAATTATTTACACGAAGTAGAATGCCTGTCTGGGTTCTAACACACGACCTACTCGTAAGCCAGGGCCGTTACCATTGGGCCACCACTGCTCTTTATAATATTAGGAAAATTATTGAGGAAAATCCTTAAATAATTAAACATTCATTCAAAGATTATGAGTTTTTTATTTTCCTAGACGTATCTACCCTCAATAACAATATAGTAGTCATAGAAATAACACTGCTTTTTAATACGTCGTATAGTGCGTTCACTATAATTTGACGCATGACACGATTGGTAGCACTCAATTTTGGGATCATTCCGAACCTGACCCGAAATCCATACCCGGTTGTGGATTAGGTTAGGTACTTTACAAAAATGATAATATTTGAGTAAAAATCATAGTTGCAAAGTTCATTACCGCGATGTACGTTACTGCGAAAGTTTATTTTCGCGACGTCCGTTGTTGCGAAAGTTCTTTACTGCGATGTACGTTACTGCGAAAGTTTACCATTGCAGCGAACGTTGTCGCGAAAGTTATTATTGCAGTTTCGATAACACGCTATTGCGATGTAGGTCATGTATAGGGTTGCCAACCGTACAATAATATATAGTATTGTACTATATTTCGGAACTCCGTACTACTCGTATATACTGTTGAAAAAATATATAGTACGCGAAAATACTATATTTCCGTACAATAGATGAATGTTTATATTTTGCAACGCTAAAACAAATAAAAATAAATATCTTGCAATTTTTGAACGCGCCTTCCATTCGACGGTCGTAATTTGTGTGTAACGGAACGCGAATCTGTCATAATTCAATCCTAATTGATACGTCAATGTCAAACTTGACAGCATCGAGCCAACATTTACTTTTGCTTCCCGAAGGAAACTCTCACCAGGACGACTATATCTTTACTTCGTTCTTTTGTTTTGTTTTGGGATGTTTGATTTTATTAAGTTATGGGTTTCGTCCTGAATTAAATTATCTAATAAGAATGGAAAGTACCGATACTGAAACTGAAAGTGTCACACTTACACCCACTAAGAAGAGAAAAGTAACAAAAAGACTTCAAAAATATAAACCCGAATGGGAAAAATAATATGACTGGATTATGAAAATTTTGTGTTATTTATTGATAAATGCTTAGCATATTTTAATAAGTGGTTTGATTTTGATAAAAGTAATTGGTTATTCAAAATTCAAGGATTAAATTTGAAACAAGAGATTTCATTTGACGACTGTGAGACAATATTAGAAATTCTTAATTTACAGGCCAAATGCTATGTTCATATGTGAACATAATATCATTTATTTACATAACCAAATTACAAGATGATTATTAACATTAACTAAATTAAATTAAAACTAAGTTAGGCTTAAAAAAGGCCTTCGGGGCATTGTACCGAGGATGCTGGCGGCATTTCCTCGCTGAATTGCAATGCTGATGCGTTGCGCGAGAAAGCCGCCAGCTTTTCGGTCACCAGTTACATCAACTAGACGTTTCGCGATTTCCGCAAATAACTTATGCGCACTGGGACCCCACGGACCGAGGGTCTCGACGCCAAAGGGCACAAAGTTGTACTCTCTGCCAAGGCCTCCATATTTAATAACTTTCAGATTTTCGGCATTTTCTGCCGCTGCACCCGCTTTAGAAGTAGTCCGTTGGAGGTGGGACGGTGCCAGTGTGTCTACACAGGTAGCGTCCCACACAAGCATCCGTCCCAAACTCCACGGGACCAAAGACACACCATCAGGTCTTTTGCCATCATCTCTGACAATGCCAGTCGGCTCAAGAAGAGCAGGCACATTGATGCTGGCAAGAGACCGGCGGATTATGTCATTAAATGTTGCATGTCTTGAAAAGCGGCCTGCACTTTTTTGACAACAAAGTCCGTGGTGACCCAGTCGGTCCACGTCCGTGCCACAAGGGCATGTGTGTGGAGTGCATACCGTGACCCCAAGCCGCAGACCAGTCGCCAGACGAAGCGAGGTCGGATCCAGGAAGGTACCGGTATATGGAGAAGGATGGGCATGTAGCCAATGACCGGCCTCTCTGGTTCCGACCGCCAAAAGTCTTGCGCGATCCGGACCTGAACTGCGGCTCAGAATCGATTTGTATGTTAAATCGCAATAAATATCGTCCCAGCTCCTCTGAGATTTTAGGTTGTCTGGAAATTCTTTACCCGGGCAAGCAATTTGAAAAGCATTCTTGGCATCCTCCAAGCCCGCAGTCTCATAGTTTGTGGGCAAAGCCCTTAGGACATTACCTATGAGACGTGACGTGCTATGGGTGGACGACAAAAAGGCTGGGGAAGCAACACTCGAAATTTTGCGGATTCCTAAACCGCCAAACCGAATAGGGAGGGATGCTTGTAACCAAGATGGTTCATTGAGCTGAATATTTAAAATCGTTTCTAAACTAGTTTTGACTAAATCGTCTATTGGTGAAAGCAAATTTGGATGTTTCCAAAAAGGGCTACAGCGAAGCACATAAGTAAATTTAGGGACAAAAAGGCAAAACTTTAGAATTATAAGAGCATAATGAGGACTGATTTCGAGTAAACAATTTGCGTGACTTTGGAATTTAGAAATAGTGTTAGTAATGTAATCAGGAAAAGATTCTTCAAAGATGGGAGAACCCAGGAGGCAAAGTGACTTTCTGTCTACTATTTTGATATTCGGTGCCAGAAAATTTAATTTGGATTTTAAATTATCCAAACCGTAAGAAGTTTTTTGAATGAAGAGTTCACATTTGCTAAAATTTAATTCTAAACCAATATTTTCGAAATTTGTTTTAATATCTGATAAGTCAGATAGCACAGTGTCCACATCGCCTCCCAGGGTTCCGTCATCCAAATACCAAACGTTAAATTTTGATTTTAAATTTTGAATAATCGGATTTATAGCCAAGCTAAAAATTGCTGGCCCGAGGGGATCGCCCTGCTGACAGCCGACCTCCGAAGAAAGTTCATGGGAACGGTAAATTAATTTTGAAGGTTCTGCGTAGCAGGTAAGCAGGTATTGATAGAGTTCCGGAATTTTGTTCTTAACTTCTGTCAGCATGGCATCCCTGTTTACTGAATTGAAAGCATTAGCAGCAGGCCAAATTGAATATTGATATGAATGATCTAAAATCAAAAATCAAAATCAAAAGTCATTTATTCAAACTAGGCTGAAAATCAGCACTTTTCGAACGTCAAAGTTACATAAGACAGTCCCCCAAAAATGCCCGCCCGTCACCACTTCCTAGTGCTTTAGCTGGGAAGAAGAAGTGGTGGAACAAACTCCCCAGCAGCACGTCTGTCTGTTTAGTTATATAAACTTGATTTCATACAAATCGTATGCAAAGTAATTAACATTACGAAACACAAAACATTGGATTAAATTACACACTTGCCATACGTTAGCTAGCACGCGCCAGTATACCAACAAAACAATGAACAAACTGTACTCAAGCAGATAAAAATTTCAACATAAAAAAAACGTAAATAGAACTTAATACCTAAATAAAAGCCTCCAGGCATAAAGGGCGTGCCCGCTTACATAAGGCAATTGCTGTAGCTCGAAGTGAGAAATGATAAACTAGCCCCATCGAAGTAAAATAAGTAAACAATTACTAATAACAATTAAAACCATGATCAGCAAGACGACCAGTCACCACAAGCAGCACCCGTTCACGAGCATAACGCAAAGATCAGCCATCACCCCCTTCGCCATATTGGAGGGAAGGAGGCAACCCGATCCCCGACGCTACCGCAGGCAGTGACATCTAAGGGAGCATGACGAGCTTGCTGCCGGTTGCTCAGGCAAGAATAGTATAATCAATAGTCGAGGACGCTAGCTAACCACTTATTGCAATACAACTCATAAAACACACATTGTAATGAGTAGATTATGTAACTAATAAATTAAATTTTAACTAATTAAATTACATTGACTTATACAGTCAAAATAAAAAAATAATCAATTATATGAACTCATATAACCTGTCAGTAGGAAAGCTAATTCTGGAGAAAGAACATAAACATTGTCTTGAGTTAATCACAGCGACCAACTATTCTTATCGTTTAAGTAGTCATTGATACAATAGTATGCCTTTGAACAAAGGGTGGATTTTACTTTAGTTTTAAACGCATTAAAAGGCAAATCTAGCAAAGAAGAGGGCAGCATGTTATAAAAAGTTATACCAAGCCCAACAAATGAGTTATGTACCTTATGAAGCCGGTGAAATGGAGCTCGTAATTTGTCCTTATTTCTGGTGTTAATATTGTGAATATCACTATTTTTAGTGTATAAGTGTATATTTTGCCTAATATATAAGATGTTGGCGAAGATGAATTGTGATGCCACCGTGAGAATACCAACATCTTTAAAAAAATCTGTCAGAGAAACTCTGGCACCAAGCTGGTAAATAGCTCGAACAGGTCGTTTTTGAAGAACGAATATATTTTGAATGTCAGCGGCTTTGCCCCACAGCAGAATACCGTAGGACATAACGCTATGAAAATAACTAAAATAAACTAATCGAGCTGTATCAACGTCAGTGTATTGTCTTACTTTTCTGACGGCGTAGGCGGCCGAACTGAGCCTGCCCGCTAGGCTTGATATATGAGGGCCCCACTGAAGATGGCCCCACTGATCTTTATTCAGAAATAAATATAGTGAATGAAATATTTCTGAAAGTCAAGGATACAAACGATTTTGGTAACAAAAATGCATCCCAAAAATGGCAACATATTTTCAAACATACAGATAATAAATTACCAAATTTAATCAAAATAATTTCATTTCTGCTGTCTATTCCCGCCACTTCGGCATTTACAGAAAGAATATTTTCTGTTATGAATGCCAAGTGGCGGGAAGAAAGAAACAGAGCATAAAATAAATAATATCCTTAATAAAAAATGAGCTGTTTATTTATATTAACTTAAATATTGAGTGTAATAAGGCGTATGCCACTTTTATCGAGGATAAAAAATTGTTAAAAAATTCACGAAGTGCAAAAAAATATAAGTTTTATACAAAAATAAATGAATAAAAATATAAAAGACTATTTTTTACCCTAAAGTACTATATTTTTTTAAGCATACTATATTTTTTATAACATTTTCGAAAAACTACTATATATATACAAAAAAATGTTGGCAACCCTAGTCATGTTGGTTGCTGATACTGGTGATAGTGGAAATATTATATTGTTGGTTGACTAAATTAACAAAAATTGTAAGCAAATTACATTATTATTTGACCAAAAGATAATAATAATAAAATCAAGAAAAACAAAAGTACCTATGTAAGTATTTCGCTCACTAGGTACTTAAATAAGAGCAATATTTCGCATTTATGTGATTGCTATCAATTTTGTAGTGTTCGTAGGTACAGTAGTACAATTTTAGTTTTGTTCCGTACGTTACCCTCTTCCTAATCTGACCTGATGCCTAACATAACCCGAATTGCGATATAAATAGGTTTTCCCCTCTCTTCTTTCTTAGAATAAAAAGTACCTATGTGTCAAATCACAGTTGAATATTTACTATACGTAATCAAAATATCACACTACCAATTAACGAAAAAAATAATTAGTACCTATAGTAAAAATTAATGACATTTCTAATAAGTGTCATACTTTGAACTTACTTTTTAAACATGTGTCAAATTAGAGTTTAATATGTACAATAATTATAATATTATAGAATCAACATCATTAATAAACAGTATAATCATTTACTTCTCCTAATTAATGATTTACAAAGTCTTAGTTTCAATACAAACAGAGTTCAAAATGGCGACTGACAAAACAAACTAATAGTCACATGACTGCAAAATTCAGTGCTAAATCTTTCTATCAAATTATCAATATCAGTTTCTTGGGATAGCGTTATCTCTCCGCTTACATGGGTGAATACTTAAGCAGTGATAAAGAGAACCCATCTTTTAAGTCAAATGCTTTTCCAATTTGGCTTTGACTTCCTTCAATAAATGTTCTGATTTGTATGCCAGAATCAAATCATCGACATAAATGTTGGCAAACATTTTTTCGCCTTCTTTTTAAACATGTTTAAACAAGAATCCGCTGTAGCATTTCTAAAACCAATTTTCAATAATTTTCTGTGTAATTTTAAATACCATTGCCAACCATTTATAATTATTACCATACCCAATTAAATAAAGCTATATACGGATTTAAACAAGCAGAAATTGTTTAAATCCGTATATAGCTTTCTTTAGTTGACATATTTCATTCATTTTATATTTATTCATATCTATTAGCATTTCTTCCTTTATCATCAACTCTTTGTCTTTTCCGTGTGATATAATCATTTTAAAATATTTATCAAGATTGTTGGCTTCTTTATATAAATTTGTTTGTATATTATCACCGTTTAAGAATGCAGTACTTACATTCAGCTGACTTAGTTTCATATTATTTTGTATCGCATTATGCAATCAATAATGTAATTGTACTCATTTTTGTAACTGGTGCAAATGTTTCAGTATAGTCAGTTCTTTCTTTCTGGTTGAACGCACGACTAGTCACGCCTTTCGTCTGTTTATTTCTCCAAGTGTATTGTATTTATATTAATAGTCCCCATAGTGCTATCTACAACAGGAGTAATACCAAAACAGCTTCATCAGTCCCTTAATTCCTTTAACCTGCCATCTAACACCTAGCACCTGCTGCAGAAGGCAGTGATTCTTAACACATGCAGGCTAGTTAGAAAATTTCTTCAGTGTGAGCCAGACAACTTGCACCAATACTCTCACTCAAATATAGGTTCGTCTACCCTGCATTCTACTTATAATATTACTCCCACATTTAACCCCACTGCTGGACACTTGGCTTAGGCCCGTGCCATCAGTTCTACCGGCTAGACCGAGGAAAACAAATAGAAACAAAAATAATAATAATATTTATTTATTACATCATAGGTTATTTGTAGTACGTACATATTAGAGTTTAGTAATTGCATTAATTGTATATTTACATAATCAAATTACAAGATGGTTATTAACATTAACTACATCAAATTAAAACTAAGTTAAAACTAAAAAAGGCCCTCGAAGCATTGTACCGAGGATGCTGGCGGCATTTCCTCGCTGAATTGCAATACTGATGCGTTGCGCTAGAAAGCCGCCGCCAGCTTTTTGGTCACCAGTTACATCAAGTAGACGTTTCGCGATTTCTGCAAATAACTTATGCGTATTGGGACCCCATGGACCGACGGTCTCGACGCCAAAGGGCACAAAGTTCTCTGCCAAGGCTTCGATATTTAATAACTTTCAGATTTTCGGCATTTTCTGCCGCTTCACCTGCTTTAGAAGTAGTCCGTTGGAGGTGGGACGGTGCCAGTGTGTCTAAACAGGTAGCGTCCCACACAAGCATCCGTCCTTAACTCTACGGAATCAAAGACTCACCATCAGGTCTTTTGCCATCATCTCTGACAATGCCAGTCGGCTTAAGAAGAGCAGGCACATTGATGCTGGCAAGAGACCGGCGGATTATGTCATTAAGTGTCGCATGTCTTGAAAAGCGGCCTGCACTTTTTTAACAACAAAGCCCGTGGTGACCCAGTCGGTCCACGTCCGTGCCACAAAGGCATGTGTGTGGAGTGCATACCGTGATCCCAAGCCGCAGACCAGTCGCCAGACGAAGTGAGGTCGGATCCAGGAAGGTACCGGTATAAGGAGAAGGATGGGCATGTAGCCAATGACCGGCCTCTCTGGCTCCGACCGCCAAAAGTCTTGCGCGATCCGGACCTGAACTGCAGCTCAGAATCGATTTGTATGTTAAATCGCAATAAATATCGTCCCAGCTCCTTTAAGATTTTGGGTTGTCTGGAAATTTTTTACCCGGCTAAGCAATTTGAAAAGCATTCTTGGCATCCTCAAAGCCCGCAGTCTCATAGTTCGTGGGCAAAGCCCTTAGGATATTACCTATGAGATATGGAGGACGACAAAAAGGCTGAGGAAGCAACACTAGACATTTTGCGGATTCCTAAGCCGCCAAACCGAATAGCCAATGAACCATCTTGGTTACAAGCAACCAAATAGGGAATTTGGTTGCTTGTAACCAAGATGGTTCATTGAGCTGAATATTTAAAATTATTTCTAAACTAGTTTTGACTAAATCGTCTATTGGTAAAAGCAAAGAATGTTTCCAAAAAGGACTACAGCGAAGCACATGAGTAAATTTAGGGACAAAAAGGGAAAACTTTACAATTACAAGAGCATAATGAGGACTGATTTCGAGTAAACAATTTGCGTGGCTTTGGAATTTAGAAATAGTGTTAGTAATATAATCAGGAAAAGATTCTTCAAAGATGGGAGAACGAGTAAAGTAGTACATGTCACCATAGTCGATGATACGGAAGATCAAAGTCTGCACAAGCAGAGTTATCGTCTTAGCGGGCAAAAAGTTTCTCAGAAGATACAGAGTACCGTTAACCCTTTGAGTAACACTAGAGACCGGCGGTTCCAGCTAAGTGTCGAGTCGAGATGCAAACCGAGATCTTTCACAGTGGGTATGATGGTACCATTGAAAATAAGAGGAGGAAGAGAGCTAAGCGTCACCTTACCCATCATGCGCGAGCTCCCAATTACAATGGCCTGACACTTTGACGGATTTACTGACACCTCAAAACTATCAGACCACTTTTTGATAGCACCTAAGACTCGGTTTCCATCTGCTATAACGTCCGATAAACCTTCAACCCGCTCAGCTATATACAACTGAAGTTCATCAGCATAAAGATGATTCGAATACCGAAGACAGTGAGTTATAAAATTAATGAAGATGGAGAATAACGATGTAAAAAGAATACCGCCTTGTGGAACACCAGCATCCAGATCACGCCAACTCGACGAGCACTCATCAACGCGAACCGACTGCTGACGTCCCTGATGATAAGAAGAGAACCATTCTAGAGCCTCGGACGAAACCATAAGATACGAGAGGATAGAAAGGAGAATATCGTGGCTGACGGCGTTAAAGGCATTAGAGAAATCAATTAATACCAAAACGGTAACCTTGGTATCCTCCATCGCTTCTCTAATGTCACCTGTCACTTTGAGGAGAGCGGAGGCTGTACTGTGCCCTGGCCTGAATCCAGACTGAAAAGAGCTAACAAGGTTGTTCCCAAGGTTGAACAAACCCCATAAACTGCTTGTGTACGCAGGCCTCAAGTGCTTTAGACAGGAATGGGAGAATGGAAATGGGTCGAAAGTGACTGTGCAGGGAGGGATTTGAAATTGTAGGGAGTGGGCGGACATAGGCCATACGCCACAGGAATGGGAATTGGCCGGAATCAAGAGAAAAGTTGATGATATGGGTAACCGGAGGGAGAAGGATATCAAGGATCTAAACGACCATACTACGACTGATCAAAGCCCACAGCCTTGGATTTCATGGACAGGACGATCTTTTTAATTTCGCCCAAGGTTCTACAGGACCTGTGCTGCAATAAATACCCTCAAGTGTATCCCAGACATCTTTGCCAGTTTGACAGGTCTTCACGTGTTTCAGTTCGCTTGGTGAGATTATCAGAAATAATTCTGCTGGTGCCAAAACAACTTTTTCTAAATGTTTACATATTTTCGTCACATTCACTAACAGTTTATTTTACTGTTTGTGAGACGTAACTCCATCCCCTTTTTAATAGAAGGGTTTTTATTTTCCTAGACGTCTCTACGTGAATAACAGTCATTGAAACAACACTTCTTTTTAATACGTCATAGACACATTATTTATAACAGTATCTAAAAAAATCAATAAAATTATTAATAAGACGGACCGGAAAATGCTGGGAACACCAGGCTCAAAGTTAGTAAACGAAAGAGTCTCCTCTTAAAAATCTATACTTTTTCAAAACCTTCAATCAGACACAAAAAAACAAATCCAGATGTCGATCCGTCAATCAAAACCTTGAGATAATTTGAGAAATTTAATGTGTTACAAAAAATAATGTGATTCAATACGGAAAAATAACTCACAAACCTCGGCTAACATGTTGGTCGAAGCAGTCAGTGCTGTGATCTACGGGGCAGTGTTCTTGAGCCTGATTGTGATAGACTACGTGCTTGGTCATGGGTTCGTGGATATGTTCCAAAAGGTCTTCTGCAAGGTCGCCTGCTTTGTGAAGAAGACCGTGAGGGAAGAAGCGCAGCAAGTGGTGACTATACCGGAGAATCCCATCAGTCTGCCCGTTCTGTTCATGGAGATTTTAGTGCTGAGTTTGACTATCGCTGTGGGTATCTTTAGCTAATCTATCATCTACTGAAAAAAAAGTATGAATAAAAGTCAACAAACCCCAAAAAAACAGTCTCAACTTCTGATCAGTTTCGCCAGATCGAAAACATTTTTTGTGTAATCTGATTATCTGTTCTTAAATTTGTTGCATTACCTTTGATCTCACGACCACAGACAGCTTTCTATCCTATTAATTACTTTTTAGCGTTTCATACGTCCGAATGAAAAATCGGAATCCTTATAGGATCTCTCGTGTGTCTGTCTGGCTGGCCATCTGTACAGTCAATTTTCTCCGAATCTAATGGACCGGTTAAGTTGAAATTTGGTACATATTATGAATTTTGTGACCCAAGCACGGACTTGTTACGTAAATAAATGAATTTTGAATATGGAACACTTTAGGGAGATTAATAAAAACCGTTAAAAAAAAAAGATTTGCACACTGCACTGTGTGACATTCAAATGAAAGGGGCTTACTGTGAAGGTCTCAAGTATATTGATTTTATTATTTTAAAATATAATTTAATAGTTAAAAATATTTAAGAAAATATATGAAAATTCACGTTATCTCCGAAACTACTGAGCCTAAAATCTTGAAAAAAAAACAGAAAATAGTTATATACTTTTAACGGAAAGCCTATAAGAAGTCTATAATCTTAAAATAACATGGTAGATCTCCCAATATTCATTTGCAAAACTACTGAGCCTGAAATTAAAAAAAAAAAAATAAACAAAAAATAGTTATATTCTTACAGATTAATGGAAAGCCTATAAGAAGTCTATGGTCTTAAAATAACATGGTAAATCTCCCAATATTGTGCGTACAACTTACATTTGCAGTTGGAATGTTTGTGAGAAAATGTTTTTCAATTACAATGTTGGTTTGATAACGGCCACGAATTGTAGGTCGTAGGTTCGAATCTTAACAGGCGCTTTACGATGAAGGAATCAAACATTTAAAGACATATGACAACAACCCGCACTGGGCCCGCGTGATGGATTACGGTCTATTCCCTTTCACAGAGAGGAGGTCTGTGTCCCAGCAGTGGGAATATTATAGGCTTATTATGATGTGTATGTTAAGTTTGTTCTTGGGACATTCATCCCAACTACGGTACTGGTCACTGTGCGTGGTTCAATATGCACTTGGTCGGTTTTTGTTTAGGGAATTCTACTAATTGAGATGCATACGCCTAATCAGCTATATTCATGAGTTAGGTGATTTTCTAACCATACAAAAAGTTATTATAGTCAATAGCAAAAGATCATCTTTCAGTTCCTGAACAAATACAAGAAGTTACGAAGCAAGGACCGTATTGATGACCTTCTTCATGAGAGCAAGGAGGCACTGAGACAGACCAACGAGTTTCTTGAAAAGTGGAGACTAAGACGGGTTAGACAATATTTCGTTTACACATAACGAGAACAGTGATGAGACAGTGCCAAGACAGTGTTTGGTAATTATACGCACCCAGCGGTCGGTCAAGTGCACTAGCTGTCTCGTTCGTGTACTCGTTTTGTGTAATGGAGGTTTAAGGCGCTGGCAAGACCCAAATGACCAAAATAGGCTTCTCTTAAGAAAGAAAATTGCCAAATCTGTATAATTTGTGGTAGCGGAAAAAATATATGTTAATTTTGAACATATTTCCCAGAACTTGGTTGTCACCAAAACACGTTTTGAAAAAAATCTCGATACAAACTAACGTTAAACTAACCTCTTACCTTGGGTTCTAATCCAAAATATCTGTATTAAATATTAACATACATTACGTATTTAATTAATAACAAGTACGTCTTATTCTAATGCAGAACTTGGTTGTTTTTTATTTAGGATTACTCAACTCAATTCTGAGTAAATAGATAATTACTTCATATTTTGCAATAAATTACAAGCGTTTTGTCGTCGCGCTTCTCTTTCTTTTCTATGCAATCTGACAGTGACCGCAGTTTAGGTGTTGTCAGCGTCTTAAACATGCATATTAATTGTATAAATTATTTTTATTATTTTAATTATTGAAAATATCTATTTTAATAGATATTTTTTTTAGGGTTCCGTAGCGTGTCGGATAAGACGGGAGGAAACGCCCGGGTGTCACCACTGTGTGGATCGCCCGGAGGACACGGTGGAGCATACGGTGGAGGTCTGCTCGGCTTGGGCAGAGCATCGCCGTGTCCTCGAGGACCCGATCGGCGGCAGAGATCTCTCGCGTCCGGCCCTGGTTCAGGCCATGGTACTGAGCGAGAGAGCATGGGCAGCCGTCACCTCCTTCTGCGAAGCAGTAATGCTCGCGAAGAAGGAGGCGGGATGGTTGAGGGAAAGGCAAATTTTGCAACCTCTCGCCCCTAGCCGCCGCTGGAGACGCCCTGGGCGTCGGGAATCCTGGGTGGAATTCCGGCCACCGTAGGCGCGGGCTTGCAGACGGTGAGCAATGGGTAGCTCACCGTCCGGTAAGGACCAGGCCCGGGTCAACGGTGCATTGTATTCCACGCGCGCCTCAAAGAGATGTCGTCAGCACAAATGTAGGGGTCCACTAGGGCCGATGCCTGCCGGGGTCGCGGGAAGGTATGGGTCACCGAGGCCTCCGCAACACAGACAACAGGAAGAAATACGGGTGGGTTTTAGTCAGTAAGAGTCTGACACACCCTCCCGCTCCGTCCAGAGCGGGAGAAGTTATTTGATAATTTCCCACCCAAAAAAAAAAAGGGTTCCGTAGTCAACAAGGAACTGTTATAGTTTCACCATGTCCATCTGTCTGTCTATTCGCGGCTTAGGCTCAGAGACTCTTAGTACTAGAAAGCTGTCATTTGGCTTGGTTATACATAATTCTAATCACGCCGACCAAGTAGATTACATATATATACTCAAGCCTTCTTCCCATGGGGGTAGGCAGAAACATTAGAAAACCACCTGCTACGCTTCTTACATACTCCTTTTGCTTCGTTTACGCTCATATGACCTTTCTGAAGAACATCACCAATTAGGTCACTATAATTATGGTCACGATATGTCCTCCTAAGGCGTCCCCTCCCGGCTCTTCCACTGACCTCTGCTTTGTAAATACCTTTTGTTAGTCGCCTTTCATTGATCCTCTCAACATGACCAAACCATCAAAGCATATTCTTTTCAATTTTTGTAACTACATTTTCTTTTAAACTGCATCATGGCCTTATCACGTCATTTTTCAGCATAAAGTAAATACCACCAATATCAGCAGTAATAAAATAAAACCTTGAAAAAAAAAAATGTAGGGTAGGATCTCCCTTGCACGTAAAGTGGGAAAGATTTTTTTTCTCGTCTATCCCATGGTGTGGTATAACGTTAGATAGGCCGTTCGAATATTGTGGGTCTGTGACAACCATTTTTCAATCCAGGGATTCGTTCGCGCAATATTAAGCTTTAAAGTGCTAAGTTTTGTTAGAGTCAAGTGTCCTCCGCTCCCCTGCCAGCTAAATGGTTATTTTTGGATATGTGAAAAACATCACGGGAGTAGTATGTATAACAAAGTTAAAAGAAAAACAGATAAGTACACGGAAAAAAAGTATCTCTTCAGCGAAGAATATCAATATTCTCAGAAAAATTGTTTCAATCCAAGTAAATATTTTCTTAACGTAAGTAACTGTACTCAGTCCAAGAAAACCTGTCTACTCAAATTAATCAAATCCAAGTATTTATTAATTAATTAATTAATACTTGGTTTTTATTCTTAACTTAAGCAAATATTTTTGATTCAATAGTATAATAATCTTAATTGAAGAAAATATCTAGTTTTTATCTACTTTTAGAAATAATATTCTTAAAATTAAACTTAATAATTCTTCATTTAAGTATAATGTTTTCGAAGAAGACAATAAAACTAGGACAACATTTTACTTACTTCAAGAATATATTGTTTTCCCCATATATGAATCAATATTTGTCTTAACAAAAAGGATATTGTCTTAATTTAAGACATCCTTTTTTTCCGTGTAGGCTTTACAAGTTAATGAGTAATAGCCGGGCAACTTACATTTGCAGTTAGAGAATTGACCGTGACGTAAATTGATGTATCGGAGAACATGTTTTTCAACTACAATGTTAAGTTTGTTTTTGGGATAAATTCATTCCAACTATGAAACCCTTCATTGTGTCCGGTCTGACACGCACTTTACCGGTTTTGTATACTATGTTGGACGGAATTTTAACTTTCATATTTAATTTCAATTTGGCAGGTGCCCACTGAGTATTCCTATTTGGACGAAGAGCCGCAGGAGATCCAACCTCTGAAGATCGAAGTGCCCATGTTACACATGGCCATAATTGACGGAAGTGAATCTAATTAATAACTAATTAATTTGGGTAGGTCAGCTAAGTTAAAAAAGAGATTTTTATTAATGTAGGACATTTACAGCAGATGCTTATAAATAGACTACACTATGTTCCAGAAAGGCTATGTATTAAAGAACCACCGGCAAGTATCATTAAAATATTGCTGAAAACATTTTTCTATGTTAATAGTTTCGTGGAAGAAGAGACCGTGGGATCGCAAAAGATGGAAGCAGTGAAGGGAGGCCTTTGATCTTTGCTTAAAAATCTGAACAGAATTATAACATTTTGAGGAGACAATTCACGCATTCTTTTAATGTCTTATTGGAGTAAGAGAATAGTCACCTCAAAATGTTTACTTCCACAACCGTCTAATGTGAGTGAGAATAACTAGATTGTTTTGGAAGTAAAAGACAAAGTATCTACATTACCAGATACCTCACTAGTCAGGAAGGCAAGACTGCTGCTATCAAAGCTGACAGCAATAAATCATTTGAAAATGATTTTCTATCTTTCAGACCTTAGGAACTACAAGAAGTCTACCAGAAAGAGGAGATGCTGGTGACGCAGTCAACATCACAGACTCAACTCTGCTGTCAGTTACATCTCTCCTCGATGATGACCAGGAATCCATATCAGAATTACCAGCCACCGAAGAGAAAATGGTTGAAGAGAGACATATTGAGTTCAGAAATCGAACACTATGGGATGTTATGGAAGAGGACGCAAATACTTTAGAAGATTAAAAATTAAAAAAAAATGTGTAAAGGTAAATGTGTAAAGGTAAATGTGTAAAGGTAAATGTGTAAATGGTTAACTTAAATCCTTGTTGTTTGTTCAAGTGTCTTGTTCGATATCATATAAAAAATAAGAAAATAAAAATTATAAAATCAATGTTCGTTTTTCGAATCTTTGAGGCCACGGAGATGAGTTTTTGAGAATTTAATGGAAGTTAGAATTTAGAAAATGAGATGGCTCGCAGAATTTAAAAAGTAAGACCCGCTGGCACCACAAATTACGTTTAGCGTTCGTATCTAAAACATAATTTGGCCATCTTCAAATGATTAACAGAAGTGGAAGGATGTTATAAATTCGTTTTGCGCTAAATTTATTTAGTGATTTGTGATGCTAGTGGGCCTAAGTATCTTACCGGAAACTTACCCAATGGCTTAGATTTCGGTATAGATAATTCAACGGTTCCTTACCCGTGGTCGAGAAATCCAATGCTGCCAAATTAAAATGGTAGTCCCTCGCTGTAGTTCCTGGAAGGTACCGTCCCTCCGAAAAATACAATGCTGCTGAATTAAAATTGTACCAAAGTCAAGTTATAATACAGTCAAAGGCATTCATTTAAGAGATATTTTTTTTTATACGGGTGTATGGGCGAATAGTTTATTTATTCTTATCTTATCGAATGTTTTATTATATTTAACAGCCGCATTATATTAATCGTATTTTTATTGATTGCTTTGTTAATCTTTGAGTGAAATCTTCCGCAACAATGCGCATCCAAATTGTACCAATGTCAAGTTATAATAGTCAGTCAGGACTGTATCATAACTTGACTTTGGTACAATTTTAATTCGGCAGCATTGTATTTTTCGGAGACACGGTACCTTCCAGGCACTACAGGAGGGACTAGCGTTTTAATTCGGCAATATTGTATTTCTCAATGGGACCACACGGGTAAAAAAAAATACCTGTGGTGCCTTCCAGGGACTTCGGGAGGAACCACGGGTAAGGAACCGATTCAACTAATAGTTACTAAGATTAAAAAAATTTGGAAAGCTAATATTAAATTCTCAAGTCTTACTAGAATAAATTAGAAACAGATAATTACTTACCGAAGTACTTAGAATATTGTCTCCCTAGCTCATTTGCCCTTTAATCCCTACAAAGGTCTTTTTCATATCACACACTTATAGTGTCAAATACTCATAATACTGTTCAAAGAGCCTAAAAGCTGACAGATATTAATTCCAAACCTCAATACTAACTTACTTTTGCATTAAAAAATGATACAGCGTCATAATTTTGAACCTTAAGTCGTAGGTCCCAAGGTTGATGTAGAAGGACGGTAAGGTTATAGAAGCTGATGAGTAAGTTGGTCCAGGGGTGGCTATCCGCATTTGCTTTGATGTCATATTATCAGCAGGGTGTCTGGAATGATGGGATGTAATTAAAATTTGCAAATAGGACGGTAGTTCTGTCGTAATCCTAAAAGTTATAGTACTTCTAATCCGTGAGTGTCTGCCTGCTACATAATTATTAAATTAATAAGGTATGTATTAAATTAAACCTCAAATAGTTCCCAATTTGCACTCCAAAAAATTTTAACTGAACACTCTTATATGTATAATGAATGCGCTTCTTTTTGAGATCTTCAAGTAATTAATAATTTGGTGTCCTAAAACTACTAAATACTAAGTACTTGCGAACAACTTGTATGTAGCGCTTGTATGTAGCCTTAATAATATTGTTTTCCTATTGAAATATTTCAAAAAAATATTATTGCTAGACTAAGCAAACAATAGGTCGCTTATTCAAATATTTATTTTTCGAAAGAAGAAGTTCATCAATATAATTTGATATCGATTGAGTCAGTTCTTAATCCTAATGTTGCAATGAGACAAAAAAACTCTATATAAAAAATACTAATATGGCAAAATAACTTTAATTATTTTTAATAGATAGATAGATAGAATACTCTTTATTATGTACACCATAAAAATTACAGCTATAAATGTAGAAATTTTACATAGGGTGGGCCGGTCTTATCGCTAAAAGCGATAATAAACAACATATCCACACTTTTAATCAATCCCAAGCAAATACAGAAACAATAAATAAAAAGAAATCCCCCTTCTTTCCCGCTCTTATAGGGATTATATCAAATAGGTGTCTTCTTTGAGGGATCAAGGGATTTTCGCGGGAATCATTGCGTTTGTTGCTGGTAGTAGGGATTACTTATGCAACAGTAATAATAAGTTGCTTGCTATGCTTACTTATATAATTTGCCATCGTAATGTGCACAAAGTTAATGGTTTTATTAATCAGCAGGACTCGTTGTTTCGTAGATCTTTGTGAATTGTTTGACGATGGTTCAATTTTGATGGTTGCTTCGTAGATTGCTGTGGATTGATCGATAGTGGTGTTGCTTCAATTTTGACTGTTGCGTCTCTATTTGTATTGGAACTATCTAACTCTTCATGTAGAATTTATAACTTTTGAAACAATACTTTGCATTGCTTACATGCAATTATTTTCATAATGAAATGTAACAAAATCTGTGTCTATTCTGTGTTTATCAAATTTTTGCCAAACGAAAAATAAAATAATATAATAAAACCAGCGTGATATTGTCCCAGTGGACTGAAGCAGTGCTGACCTAGTGGTAACAGCCTTGACTTACCGAGTTGTAGGTCATAGGTTCGAACCAAGACAGGCGCTTTACTTTGTGTAAATTATTTTATCACCACTGCTCTCAAAACGATGAAAGAAAACATTGTGAGGAAACCGGCATGTCCTAGAACCAAAAATTTGAAGACATGTGACATCTACCAACCCGCACTGGGCCCGCGCGTGGTGGATTACAGCCCACTCCCTCTCATAGAGAGGAAGCCTGTGTCCCAGCAGTGGGAACATTAAAGGCTGATTATGATTACTGTCCCACTGCAGAGCCTCTTTTCATGTAGAGAAGGTGCAGGGATTGATCACCGCGCTTGTTCAAGACGGGTTTGCGATTTCAGACTTATATTAACTATAAGCCCAAGTTTTCTCACGATGTTTTCCTTCACCGAAAGTCAGTAATGTCCATGATAAACTCGGAATGTACATAAGAATTGAAAAAGTTACTTATTAGTACTTGCCCGGATTTTAACCCTCTTATAAGAGAGGCAAGGTCTTAACCACTGGGCCATCACGACATTTGAAACCATCTAACTCTTAAGACGCTGACAACACCTAAACCGCGGTCACTGTCAGTCTGCATAGAAAAGAAAGAGACACGCAATGACACAACGCTTGTAATTTATTGCAAAATCATCATCATCATCTGCCTAGCCTTTTCCCAACTATGTAGGGGTCGGCTTCCAGTCTTACCGGATACAGCTGAATACCAGTAATTTACATGGAGCGACTGCCTATCCGACCTCCACAACCCAGTTACTGGGTAACACGATACCCTTTGGTAAGACTGGTTGTCAGACTTTCGAGCTTCTGACGACCCGTAACGACTGTCAAAGATCTACAAATGACAGCCGGGACCAACGGCTTAACGTGCTTTCCGAGGCAGGGAGAGGTCTTGATATGTAAAGATGGTCACCCATCCACGGACCAACCGCGGCAAGCGTAGCTTAACCTGATCGATCAACCCGTGCGGCTGTTATTACTTAGCCACAAGCCCCTCTAATTTATTGCAAAATATGAACCAATTATCTATTTACTCAAAATTGAGTTGAGTAATCGAAAATAGAAAACAACCAAGTTCTGCATTCAAATAAGACGTTCTTGTTATTAATTAAATACAGCCCGTACGTTGATATGAGTATTTAATACAGATATTTTTGATTGGAACTCAAGGTAAAAGGTTATTTCACCGTTAATTTGTATCAATATTTTTTTTTTCAAAACTTGTTTCGGTAACAACCAAGTTCTGAGAAATATGTTCAAAATTAACATATATTTTTTCCACTACCACAAACTACAGATTTGGCAAAACAAAATTTATGACAAGCCTACTTTGGTCATTTGCCTCTTGTCAGCGCCTTAATTTGGAAAGCATGACTTTTGAAACAATACAAAAAATAAAAGAACCAACCTCAATATTTTTTTTTTCATAATGAATGAATGAGTGAATGAATGAATGAAATGCACCGATCCTAGCGTGGGTAAACCAGACTCGACTACTCGAGTGAACTCAAGGATTCGCGCTAGTCTCTGGAGCCTTATGTTTCATGGGACTACAGAGACCATTGCATGTCTAAGTTCCGTATTACAGAACGTCACTCAATTCTCAAGCATTACTTAAAACTAGTTTTAACCAATCAAATGGCTTGAATCTAGTTTTAAGTAGTGCTTGAGTATTGAGTGACGTTCTATAATACGGGCCTAAGAGTAGACCGGGGGGCGCGGTAATGGTAGGGAAGACAAGCCCTTAGGATATGGAACGATTATTAGAACCGTACCGGATATGCATCCTAGAATAGGGAATGATATAGTGGAGAGACGGGTGGTTTATCTATGGGAGGGTCATCGCCGGCATGCGCCAGTGCGGCCAGTGCGGCTACACAGCATGTTAATAAACACGTCTTATCTCGTTGCTTGATTGCGGCCATTTACAATTTCACGTAATGCAGTCGGACAGGTGAGCTTTCTTGTCAAATTGACAAGTGTTGTGAAACGCTCGATCACATTGACATATAAATATATGGACTGGAAATACCTACAAAAAAAAGGTGGATACCTACAACTCGATATTGGCGCATAAAATGGCTGCCGTTGCTAGGGTTGTGTCAATAAAGGAACATGGGTGTTACTATAACTAGTATCGATACTAGTCTTACTAGATATCACGTTTGGATCATAATTATAGTCCGTTGTAACAGAAAAATATGAGTAGGTTATCTTACGTTCTGTTACCTGATAATAAAATTTATGTCGTGTTGTTTTCTGCACAGAAATAAAGAACGCTTTTTAATTGCATCACGTTTACGTATTTAAGTGAACAGCAGGAAGAGATAGATCCGTTGGAAGGCCATAGCCCAGTAGCTTCTGTTAGGTATGCGGAGCCTAATGAAAAACAAGAAAATCTAGTGATTATCTTGTTTTTCAATAGGCTTCGCGGCTTTCATTATCTTCTCCCTTGTGGGAGAAGATAATGTTTATATTATGTGTTAATGAGTAGTGGATTAAAAATTAAATAAGAATTATTTTATACCTTTGTTTATTGGTGTGGTAATGATTATTGTATAACGTTTGATTAGAAAAGTAGGCTTACACTAGTACATTATGATACAAGTGTGTAATGATCAATACAAGGTAATGATCAATGCAAGGAAATGTGAAATATGCACCGTGTCCACAATTCGATGGGGTAACTGCAATAAAAGCATTACAGTAGATGTACCAGAAATATCAGATTTTTAATGTTGCTTGTTTCACACAAAACATATGACTCTTGATATCGTATTTTGGCGGGCACCTGAAAAAATTTGGTACCTACAAATATTATGATAATCACATTTATTTATTTTAGCCCAAAGGGCTGGGCTGTTATTAATCAATCATTTTAATACACACTTACCGAAAATACTGTGGGAACAGAGTTATTATGTAATCTCATTGCACCAAGTGTTCTATTGAAACAGCTTTCTTCAAAGTGAAGTGAACACAGGTAGGTACCATTCTTTATTTCAGGGATTAATATTTTCTTCACCAATACCTCTTGCCACTTTTCTTTAACTCTTTATTTTTAGGAAAGCTATGAAAAAAAAGTATTTTTATCAATAATTCATTTTGGTTAGAGCTGCGGAACTAAACAAATAACAAAATGCTGACGTCTTGTTTTAGGATCATTTATAACTCTGTGGGACGGTCTCTCAGACCGTAAACCACGGACCGGACCTAACAAGGTCACTCAGACCGATTAAGATACGCAGAATAATTTCTGTTAACATCGCAGATTATAACCGATATCGTTTCAGCGGAGGAACTAGTTTCGGGAAGTATTACGGCACGGCGTCGCCTCGCATCGGTACAACACTATTCCACTATGACATATTATTGTAAACAAACGAATGAAATAATAAATATTAAAAAAGGCCTGGTATAGGGAAATGAACCCAAATATCAATACTTTAGGAATAAATTCATGATCCCGTAACATTTTTTTCATGGAATGTGTATTATTGTATTATATATTGTATATATATCATATATATTGTAAAACAACACACAGGCATGTTGAATTGCTGTTTTCCAACATTCACATACAGTTTTAAAGGTAAACTCCTCGTAATTTTCTCGCAAATCTCAATAATACAAAAAGTAAACAACCATTTGACAGCAAAGCTACCACGAAACTTGGCGCATAAAATGGCTGATATGCCACCTACCTACAATAGTCACTACGTCACGACAAAATGTTACCATAATGAGCAATAACTTAAATATTGTTGTCTCTTTTATCAAATACGATTATTTTATTAAAAAGAATGAGACAAAACGATATTTCACATTCTGTATCGTATTTCACTCATATTTGTATAAGCAAATGTATCTATAGAATATCGCGGCGCCTCCATGTTTTTCCTATCTCAATGCTCGATCATGTTCCTTACAAGACAGGTACAGTGGTCAGCACATCAAGTTACCACAAAGTGTCAAATTTTCTCATCCGATTTTGAACTTAACTGACAACATTTTAAGGTTTAAAATTATTTTGAGTAATTTGACAGTTATGTGCTGGCGACTATGTGGAGCTGTCTCATTGTCTCTTTATTTCATTTGACATGACACTACGGTTCCGTGGTTTGAATTCCAAGTATTCCAACAAAGTGTTATTAGGTTTGTTTAAAAAATGAAACATACGTAATATATTTTTTACGCAAGTCATTACTGCGACCATGAACTCAGATTCTTTCTTATAGTTAGAAACTTGATTAGTACTTAAACCTCGTATATTTGAATAACTAAATAATAAACAAATTTCAGATCTTTATGGCTCCTACATACTGGCGCGACTTGTCGCGCGACTAGTCGTGCCAGTATGTAAGAGCCTTTAATCAAATAGGCGTATCGCAGGGGCGAGATTTTCTGAGACGTTATTTATTTAGGGGCATCTTTTAACAAAAAATTGGTTGTCTGTAAAGTCGGTTTACGTACGATAATTTTACGTGATAACGAGAGAGAGATGCGTCACGTCGATTAGGCCGATCGTCCCTCTCTATCGCTAGTCCATGCTCTCGCTTGTACGCTCGGCTCAGGTGGAACGTGACACTTTTTCGTGCGTGCGAACGCCGCCGCGCCGGCTGCGTTCATCGATTTATAAGACGTTATCACGTCAAAAAAAAATGAATCTCAAAATATCTTTTTTTTTCATAGTTAAAGAAAAGTAATAAGTTGTATCTCTGTGTACCAAATTTTTGCCAGACGAAATCTAGCCTTTATTCACCGAAAGCTTTAACCAATTTCTATACGGACAATATTCTAAGGGCTCTAAGGGCTCACACAAAACTGCGAATTCGCATCGCATTGCAAAAATCTGCGAGCTCGATGTCATTTTATTATGTTATTTTATTCGATGCGGCGTCGTATCGCATCGCATCGCAGTTTTGTGTGGGAGCCCTAAACAAAACGACAATAAATCGTCTGTACTTAATACAAAATCATCGAAGTATACTTAAACCGTAATTTGGTGAAAACCAAACAATGGTCACGTGGCTGATGCTCGATGGTTTTCAACCCTTGTTCTGTGATATAATTATGGTGTAATGATGGTAAACTATGATGGATTGGGACACGCCTTACGGTTTTGTGGGATTTTTTAGGGTTAGATGGTGTTATGGGAAAAGATTTCTAGGAAGAGCCTAGAATATAATTGACACCATCTTCACATTCCAATTCTAATAAAGATATCCCTCGATGTTAACATTTTTATTTCGATGTCAAAGCTGATAATAATTTGTTAGATAAAAGTGCTTAAGGCGCTGACAAGACCCAATTGACCAAAATTGGCTTCTCTTAAGAAAAAAAATCTGTATAGTTTGTGGTAGCAAAAAAAATATATGTTAATTTTGAACATATTTCCCAGAACTTGGTTGTTACCAAAACACGTTTTGAAAGAAAAATCTCGATACAAACTAACGTTAAACTAACCTCTTACTTTGAGTTCTAATCCAAAATATCTATATTAAATATCAACATACGTTACGTATTTAATTAATAATAAGAGCGTCTTATTTGAATGCAGAACTTGGTTGTTTTTTATTTTCGATTACTCAACACGATTTTGAGTAAATAGATAATTGCTTCATATTTTGCAATAAATTACAAGCGTTGTGTCATCGCGCTTCTCTTTCTTTTCTATGCAATCTGACAGAGACCGCGGTTTAGGTGTTGTCAGCGTCTTAACTACCTATTTGTTAGTTCTTAAGTCTAAACACCCGGTTTCTCGAACGAAATGTATCTATGTAACATAACATCGGTCGGTCAGTCAGAACGATGAAGCAGCCTATTCCAAAGCGTCGTAGGTACCTATGAAGAAGAACGGGCAAGAAACTCCATGGACTCTCTTTTTAATCAAAATATAGTTACAAAATATTGGTTACATCATTAATGTTGAAGTTATTCAATTATTAATTATTCAAAAGGTTTATTGCACTAATGGTACTTTTGCCAGCATGCATTGTACATTATTTTTTATGATCGTCACAAGTCTTTAGCCACTGTGGCCGATTTAAGTAGGTAATTCGTTATAATATTTCTCATAGCTCACTCACTTATTTTTTTATGTATACTAAATAAACTTCACCGCCAGAAAACACAATTCAAGACTCCTTTTTTTTGTTCCTCTGTGGAAAATCCTCATGGATGTCTTCCGCTCTGGGACGGGCGGGGGGTCTGTCAGACTTTTACTGACTAATAACCACGCCGGTGTTCCCTTCCTACACTTGCACCGCGGATCATGGGATCTAGTACGACTTCCGCGATTCCCGGATGGCCGGCTCGACACTAAAACTCCCCCTCGACGTCGCGACGTGAAGCTGGACCTGAACCAACCTGGTGGGGACGTCATTAAAAGATGATGCATCCATACCTATGGGTGCCCCATGGATATTGATGGAATAGTGGAAAGACGGGTGATATTTACCTAAAATCACCCGTCTCTCCACTATTCCATTGCTTACTCTAGGATGCATATCCGGTACGGCTAATAATCCTTTCATATCTTAAGGGCACGTCTTTCCCACCATTAACGCGCCCCCCGGTAAATGATAATGATAAATGATGAATGATTTTATTTCTGTAAGTAGGTTTTTACAAACACGTTTACACGTTAAACATATTTTTTAAAACTAGATGAGGTCGGCGTTACCTATCTGACTACTCTGAGAAGAAAGGCCGAAACGAACTCAGAGGTCACAGTCTCTTTTAAAGTCCAGACATAATCTTGGTCGGATCATGTGAAGACTATGTCGATTGGTGTCTGAAATGGTATTTTGATGAATGAACCACACAGATTGAGTGGACCTGTCCAGTCAGTGCACGCATTTGTCAGTAGTTGTGCAGCTCAACTCAGAACTAAAGGAGCTCAACGATTCAACGAACAATACCAAAGAAAGGACATTAGGCTAGGCCGCAAAAATACTCAAACTGCCAGACCATGTTAAAAACTAACTGAGAATAAAACAAAATTAAACAATGACCCACATAGTCTTCACATTTCCCATGAAACACGAGGCTCCATGGGTTATTAGGAATCTTTGGTTTAATTCGAGTAATCCAATTTGGTCAAACCATCGGTGCATTTCATTCATTCGCTCATTACCTCCAAATTCATTTTCAATCCACGGTACACCACTATCATGTTTCCAGTCCAGGAAGTAGCATTCCGTTCACAACACAGACAGAATTGACAGCTCCATCATTAATCATATTGTTCTACTTTGGCTTCTACTTGCCGTGTGAAGTTCTGATACCTTTGTGCTTGTTTGTAGTTTATCATGTTTGTTTGTATTTTGAGCTTTGCATTGGTTGTGATTTTTGTAAGCTGTGGTTACATTATTTTCTTGGATTTCTGTCGCTGCAGCTGGATTGTTCTAAGCTAATAAATAGTTACGATAGAGTTGTATCGTAACTTTTTATTAGCTGATGCAGTAGCTTTTAATTATAAAGGGTTCAATTAAATTAGCGAAACTCTGCAGACATGATAGGTATCTATATTTAAAAGTAATAAAACAATAAATTAATTAATTTGATGAGTTTTTTTGGGGTTATCAACCGCAGGTAGTGTAGTCACTTGAAACATTAGTTTTTTTTTTTTTTCGTGAACTCCACAATCGTGCTGGTATTTGATATCTCAACAAGACGAACCAAAAAAAAAATCTTCATCGTGTTTAGATATCGATACCAATCACGTCTGCGAAGTTGCGCTAGCTGATTTAATGTGACCCTGCATAGCATAGTAAAGTTGACTATTCAAAATGTTGCTTTACATTTTGCAGAGAGCACATACAGAGTAATATTACGTATAATATTTATTTATTTATTAACTATGGATGACTTACAGCTAAAATAAACAGAATGAAAAAATGTATGTGAGACTGACAGCCAATTAAAAATCTTCACTTCCAAAAACAGATTGGAAAGAATCAGTGTGAACACCATACAATGCTACAATGCATACAAGCTACCAAAAAAAATATATAGAAAAACAAAAAAGTTTAGTTAATTATCATCATCCTCCTTTCTAAAGTCGAATTATCAATTCACTGGAGTAATCTGACATGTGACAGCTGTCAATTTGTGTAATAAAATGGTAATATTTATTGTAAATGGTGATCATTTAGTTTAATCAATTTAAATAGGTGTAAGTATAATTAATGTTTATTAATAAGAATAAAAGTCTAGAATACCTTGTGGCTAAGTAATAACAGCCGCTCGGGTCGATCGACCAGGTTAAGCTACGCTTGCCGCGGTTGGTTCGTGGATGGGTGACCATCTTTACATACCAAGAACCCTCCGTGCCTCGGAAAGCACTTTAAGCCGTTGGTCCCGGCTGTCATTTGTAGATCTTTGACAGTCGTTACGGGTCGTCAGAAGCTCGAAAGTCTGACAACCAGTCTTACCAAGAGGTATCGTGTTACCCAGTAACTGGGTTGTGAAGGTCAGAGAGGCAGTCGCTCCATGTAAAATACTGGTATTCAGCTATATCCCGTAAGACTGGAAGCCGACCCCAACATAGTTGGGAAAAGGCTAGGCAGATGATGATGATGAAAAGTCTAGAATACAATTCAGTTATCAGATTACTTCAGTAAATTAATTATTCGACTTTATACGCCTATTTTTGGGGTCAGCGATGGTTGCCTTCTTATAAGTTGAATATAATATGATATAAAATAATTGACAGTCCTGGTTCGGTCGAATAAAATAATAAGAAAAATTAAACAGAAACCTTACCATCTTTTTACACCTCTCAATCCAAAAGGAAATTAATTAGCTAAAGCCCAAGAAACTAAAACCAAAACGCAAGGCGACGGTGATCAGAATCCATTTATCACTTCAAGTCTTTTTGTCCCTCTCTATTCAATACTTTTTGCGCGGAAGATTAAATTTCGCGTCTCACCCGAGGTCCAAAACCATTAATACTTCTCCACCACTTTACTAAGACCTTCCCTGCTTCCCTTTCCCAACTAAAACCAAATGCTTTAACGGTATTTGGTGGAGATTCAGAGGTCACGTTATAATGGTCTGTCCTTCGCCCCATCTTGTCATTGAATTTTTTATTCTATTTGTTTTACCACGTCTGGTTGCTGTAACACTTTGATTATGATTTTTGCGGGTACCTAAATTACTGAAGGGTAGAATTGATATTTGATGACATGCGACTTTTTTAGTTGTTTATTCCAATTTGGCGGATTGAAACAAAGTTGTGGGTCGTTTTGGAGCGTTGAATTAGTAACGGTGTAAAGGGCTTTCAGTGTTCCCTGAATTAGATTTTTCTTGTTGATTTTTACCCAGATCTTGGTATTGTATTATTTGTGTTGCATAACTACTAGAAGCCTATCTTGGTTTGAAACGGTTTAGACACAAAATAGTTGGATTTCCTGTCTCCTTTCTGTAAGCGCTGTCAATATCAAATCAAACCCACAAAGAAGGACCGCGTTATTATTGCGGCCAAACATTCATTATTTATTCATTCATTATTAACAATTCAGTGGCCAGTGATAATAGTAACTTAAACTTAAAATTGCCCATTATTAACACCTACACAACGAAGCCACGCGGCCAACAAACAATGGCCAACAAAATAACTAGAATCATTGCTCTGTAACCACCTAAACATTTTAGAACTACCGCACATATTTGTACTAGCTCCCATACAATCAAATTGCTTAAAACTTTACAAAGAACAAATGCATTTACGAAAACCCTTAACACAACAGCTTAAAACCTATTCTCAAATAACAAAACTGTTTTTCGAAATTCAAATCGAATTTCTAATTCGAATGGTTCAAATAATGACCGGTAATTCAACTGGCATACCGAGACCTGTCATTAGAAACATTTTCTTATTAATGAAGGATCTAAGAAGATTGGTTTATAATCCAAGATGGCGTCGGTTTAGGTCGCCACGTGCAAGTCACGTGACCAGTAAGAAAAGCAAACGCGTTGGTTCGGAATAACAGCGTAAATGCCATCATTAGCGATTTGATTATATTTTTTGTGTGCATTGTTTGAAATGATAGGATTTGTAATAGATAGGGGTATGACTAGACCGTGGGCTATGCGGTTCTTTATTTACTAAACACCCTCTATTTACCAAAGAGTGATAACAATATGTAAGAGGCACGATTGAAATACCTACATTAAAAAAAAAAAAAACATTATAAATTCTATGGTTTTCAACTTTGCCTAAAATTTGAAAATGAATTTGGGACTTTCTTGCGAGAAGAGCCTTTTCTATGTAGTGGGAAAATAATATTCTGGTATTTCTTTATTTTATTTACTGTAAGTACATATTCATTACATTTTTAAATGTTTTTTTATAAAAAACATAAAATGATATAAAAAAAAGGTGTGTCGGGGGACGAACGAGTCAAGAACGGAGTTCTTTTTCACGTAAAACAAAAATTAATAACTAACCACTTGTTCAGTATTGACGTAATACAACCGACCGCGCACAACACGCCTATACATATTAACATTGTCGGATGTGAAGATCAGCAACATTACAAGAGAGCGTGTCAAAGTTAGGTGAGCGCAGTGGGTTACCTCTGGGTAACGGCCGCGACTTACGAGTTGTAGGGCGTAGGTTCGAACCCGTACAGGCGCTTTACTTGGTGTAAATTATTTCATCATCAATGCTCTGAAAACGGTGAAGGAAAATATCGTGAGGAAACCGGCATGTCCTAGAACCAAAAATTCGAAGATATGTGACATCTACCAACCCGCACTAGGCCCGCGTGGTGGATTACGGCCCACTCTCTCTCACAGAGAGGGGACCTGTATCCCATGCAGTGGGAACATATAGGCTGATACTGATGTGTCAAATTTTAAATGGCTATTTTTTCATAAAGAAGAACCAGGTTGACAAAAATCAACAGAATTTTAATACATGTTTATGAGTCTACTAAAAGAAGAAACTTTTTAAGAGTGATTAATTAAATAAAAACAAAACGGAAGAAATGCTTATACGACAATGTTAATAGGGATAGGCGAAATTCTCGTCTGCTTGAATATCGATGCACGCACGCACCCACAGAAACGTATAATTATAATCAGTCGCTGGAGTCGCAAGGACATATCGGCTTGCGACTCATGCGCCTGGCTTTTTTCTTAAGGCGCTGACAAGACCCAATTGACCAAAATAGGCTTCGCTTAAGAAAAAAAATTGCCAAATCTGTATAGTTTGTGGTAGCGGAAAAAATATATGTTAATTTTGAACATATTTCCCAGAACCTGGTTGTTACCAAAACACGTTTTGAAAACAAAATCTCGATACAAACTAACGTTAAACTAACCTCTTACTTTGAGTTCTAATCCAAAATATCTGTATCAAATATCAACATACATTACGTATTTAATTAATTACTAGAACGTCGTATTTGAATGCAGAACTTGGTTGTTTTTTATTTTCGATTACTCAACTCCATTTTGAGTAAATAGATAATTACTTCATATTTTGCAATAAATTACAAGCGTTGTGTCATCGCACTTCTCTTTCTTTTCTATGGAATTTGACAGTGACCGCGGTTTAGGTGTTGTCAGCGTCTTAAATAATGATTTCTACAAGTCAACTCCTACCGCAAACTGCGTTAGTGTAAATATATAAATAGTAGCATATCGGCATCAGGAACAGAGTATATACCTTTTATGGAAAACAGGTGTGTTTTAGAACTTTGTAGAACATTAACAATCGGTAGTTTTGAAAAACTGCGCACCTAAAGTAAATTTGCTAATATCCCTACCTACATTTAATTACCACCTACTGAGACCAACCCCTGTAACACCGAAACACTTATATCTCAACACCATATTCCCACAACCAATGACTAAGTAGAAAATTATTAAATATTTTTGACACGTGTCTAAAAATTAGCCCTTTTTATCATTTTCAAAATAATGGTCGTGAACCGCACCTTTGTAGGTCGCCATTGTGATTTCATCCGTACGGAATGCAGGAGTTGAATGGATATTAATTTTAATATAGTAATCGGCATGTAATGGGATTAATCGTGGATCTTTTTAGCTGTCTATGGGTGATTTATTAATTTACGAGTAGGTGCCCCATGTACTGTAGGTATTTAGTTTTTTATAAAAATCTTTTATTCCCCACAGGGGTTGTTACAGTAGTAGCATATGATGTGTAACATCTGACATCTCACCTTGGTACGAGCAACTGAGCAGCGATAGAACATACCCTCAACATTTAAAAAACTAAATACTGAAATATTTATTCGAATAGTATTCATTGTTAATGGTCGTCCATTGGTCGAAATTCGACCCTCTACTTGCAATCAATATAGTACTTACTAATTCCATGAGTAGAGAGCAGTGGTGGCCCAGTGGTAACGGCCGCGACTTACGAATTGTAGATCGTAGGTTCGAATCCAGGCACTCGCTTTACTTTGTGTAAATTATTCCATCACCACTGCTCTCAAAACGGTGAAGGAAAACATCGTGTGGAAACCGGCATGTCCTAGAACTAAAATTTCGAAGACATGTGACATCTACCAACCCGCCGGCACTGGGCCCGCGTGGTGGATTACATCTCACTCCCTCCCTCACCGAGAGGTAAGCACCCTACAGCAGTGGGAACATTATAGGTTGATTATAACTAGTGGTCGCCCACTGGTCGACATTCGACCCTCTACTTACAATCTATATAGTACTTACTAAATCCATGAGTACGCAAATTCCATGCTATTATAAAGTACTTACTAAATCCATGCTATTAAAGAGTACTTACTTATTCCATGCTCAAGCTGTCACTTCCTGTTGCACTCTTCCTTCTCTTTCCACGAACCCTTTCACTCCCAAAGAAAGTCTCGTTTTCTGAGTGTGTTCGTGGAAAGTTGTTACACACCAAAAAAATCTCAAAGCATTAATTTTAATTCGGAAACCAATTACAGGGACTTTTGAATTGTCAAAGACTCGGTCAGTTAGAAAATTGAAGCTAGTTGCCCAAAACATAGATCTTTATGGACAGGAACTGGCAAGAAACTCCAAGGATACTATTAAATCAATCATCATCTGCCTAGCCTCTTCCCAACTATGTTGTGGTCGGCTTCCAGTCTTACCGGAAACATCTGAATACCAGTATTTTACATGGAGCGACTGCCTATCTGACCTCCACAACCAAGTTACTGGGTAACACGATACCCCTTGGTAAGACTGGTTGTCAGACTTTCGAGCTTCTGACGACCCGTAACGACTGTCAAAGATCTACAAATGACAGCCGGAACCACGGACCAACCGCGGCAAGCGTAGCTTAACCTGATCGATCGACCCGTGTGGCTGTTATTACTTAGCCACAAGCCCCTCTTAAATCACCCCTCACTCTTAAATCAATATATTATAAATAATCCTTGCAGTTAATAGATGATTTAGTCTCAACTGATGGCGCCCGTTCGCAAACATGACGTGTGGATCAATCAAAAATCAATAAAAAAAAAAACAAAATATTTTATTTCACATAAACCTACATGGGCACTTATGAAACGTCAGAAGCTAGGTGCGCGGTTCCAATTGGTCGTTTCCTATGGAGAAGAGCCGGCAAGAAACTCTTTTAAAAATAATTGACTTTTACAATGTTTTCAAATTACAGTGTTAATAGGTGTGGGAGGACAGTGTAGGCCTGTCAAGAAGTACCAGGTACTTAACAAAAAATAAATGGTCTATAAATCTAGTCTATTAGCCTACAAGGTTCTCACATTCACAAAATTCACAAGAATCAATATTAATAAAAATAAAACCTATTTAAGGGAACTACAGGACCTAAACGCAACTTTTATAAGTTTTATAATGCCTTAAAGTATATGATCCGCTGCAGTAAACAAAATCAGAAAAATATATGGTATTCTTAAGGATATATGCTAGGTAAATAGTGTGTTGGAAACATAATATAACTAATTTGATACGATAGAAAAAAATCACGAAGATACCTCTAAAATTTTCTTTTAACGATTAAAAACTATACTAATATTTATGCAATCATTCTGATTTTTTTTTAGATTATTCTACAAGCAACATATTAGCATAATAGTGTTTTTTTTATACAATCTATAGCTTTTTGTAAATCGATAATTGCTTCATATTTTGCAATAAATTACCAGCGTTGTGTCATCGCGCTTCTCTTTCTTTTCTATGCAGTCCGACAGTGACCGCGCTTTAGGCGTTGTCGGCCTCTTAAACCAAATGACATGTTTGCATGTCATCACCACCATCCAGCTCAACCATTTTGTAGGGAACCGAATGATCCAACACACACGCCACACCAGCGAGACATTTATTTAGAAGTAGTATTAAATCATTCATTTGCTAGAAGAGGTAGATAATATTCAACTGTGTATATTTTTACCATTTTGATTATTCCACAAAAGCTTTGTAAACTAGCAACCTCGATGAAAGGTAAAGTTATTTATCTTTCCAAAAATTAAAAACTTTGCAAGTGTATTCCAGAATCTCGTCATGACTAAACGATTCGAGCTCACTTCACCGTAGTTTCCACGGTGAGATTTTTACAGAATTACAAATGACTAATTACAGATATTGTTCCCAGTCAAATATAAAACGTAATAGGTAGATACGAGTATATGAACAGCAACTGCACCCCAAGCGAGACATTTGCATTGATATTGAATGTCCGGCCACCGCCACTGCTGTCGACAATCAAGGGATGATTTTACAACACAAAGAGTAAGAATTAGCAGATAAGTTTAATGAAATTGTAGGGCCAATAGATTATTTTGATGGTATTCAACACTGAGAATTGTTGTTTGATGATTTTTCACTAGTATTGTTAAAAAAGTCAGATTATTTATAAAGTGAAATTTTAGAAACTTAGCCAAATAACCCGATGCCTGCCGGGGTCGCGGGAAACTACTAATGGGTCACCGAGGCCCGTGGCAACACAGGCAACAAGAAGGAATACGGGTGGGTTTTAATCAATAAGAGTCTGACACACCCTCCCGCTCCGCCCAGAGCGGGAGAAGTTATTTGATGATTTCCCATCCAAAAAAAAAAAAAAGACAAATAACCTGACCCAAACCATTTTAAAAGAGTAACGGTGGAGTTTCTTGCTCATTCTTCTCCATACGAAACTACCTTGTGGAAGGGGCGAGTAGAATCATTTTTATTTTTTTGTAAATTTTGACGTTCAAAAGTGCCTTTTATGTGCCTAAAATAAATAATTTGACTTTGACGTTGACTTTGACTATAACTTTGATTGTTAACAAATTCTGATTCAGATTTTTGTTTCTATTCGTTTTATACCACTACTGCTTAGTCTCTATACGTGCGTCCAATGGAGAAGTTTTAAATTATTAATTACACCCGAACAGCTATCGCCATCAACAGTCTGACCTATATCCCCGTAGAGTACAAAATCAAAGTAAAAAAGTCATTTATTCAAATTAATCTGAGAATCAGCACTTTTCGAACGTCGAATTTACATAAGGCAGTCCCCCAAAAACCCGCGCCTTTCACCACTTCCTAGTGCTTTAGCTGGGAAGAAGAAGTGGCGCAACAAACTCCCCAGCAGCACAACTGCCACAGTTGGAACGGTAAGAAAGGCATTTGCCATAACATTTTCATCCCAAGCTTTTACACTTTCAATTCAAAACTTACCAGACTACAGTCATCAGCTACTCTATGCCACAACAGGAATATTATTAAGGCTTCCCATTTGTAGCGCAGCGTGTTTAAGTGATATTAGACGTGAATGTCTGCGTGTCATGATTGATTCCACACAAACGTCACGCTGGTGACTAGCGAGCTAGTATTACATGGTGTTTTAGGGTTTGATTATGTTAGATAGACATGAACGTGATTAGATTTGGAACACGTCAATGGCTTAGTGAAGGGTGGTGAAAGGTTAGATTAGTGGTAGATTTATACATATTTTTATGCATTCAGTCTATAATGTTCCCACTGCTGGGACACAGGCCTCCTCTCTTTAGGCCTGATTTAATGCTTGTGGGTCGATTATTCTTATTGTTTTTTTCGTCATTTCCGCCGAAAAACGCCCACTGATGCACATAAGCTTCCCCCAAGCAACGCCACTTCGACCATCAGTTCTGTGCTTCTCGCATCCAGCGGATTCCTGCGGCCTTCACAAGAAAGCACTACTAATAAAACGTTATAATAGTAACAAGAGGTTTCCTAAAACTTCAGTAAACATTACATCAATGTGGTCTCGACCCCTGACTAGGATCTCTTGTATGACTTTTTTTTTTTGGATGGGAAATCATCGAATAACGTCTCTCGCTCTGGGCGGAGCGGGACGGTATAGTTATAATAGCTTACAACAAAGATTAGACTTTTTTTTTGGGTGGGAAAGTTTCTCCCGCTCTGGGCGGACCGGGAGGGTGCGTCAGACTCTTACTGACTAAAACCCACCCGTGTTCCTTCCGTTGACTGTGTTGCCAGGGGCCTCGGTAACCCTTTCAAACTTTCCCGCGACCCCGGCAGGCATCGGCCCTAGTGGACCCTATACTTGTGCTGACGACATCTCTTTGAGATGCGTGTGGAACACAACGCGCCGTCGCGCGTCGACGCAGACCAGGTCCTTACCGGACGTTGAGCTACCCATTGCTCAACATCTGCAAGCCCACGCCTACGGTGGCCGGAAATCCGCCCGTGATTCCCGAAGCCCAGGGCGTCTCCTGCGGTGGCTGGGGGCGAGAGGGCGCGAAATTTGCCTTTCCCTCAACCATCCCGCGTCTACCTTCGCGAGCATTACTGCTTCGCAGAAAGAGGTGACGGCTGCCTATGCCCTCTCGCTCCATGAGATCTCTGCCGCCGATTGCCTCCACAAGGACACGGCGGTGCTCTGCCAAAGCCGGGCAGACCTCCACCGTATGCTCCACCGTGTCCTCCGAGCGATCCACACAGTGGTGACACCCGGGCGTTTCCTCCCGCCTTATCCGACACAGGAACCTCCCGAAGCTGCCGTGTCCGGTGAGGACCTGCGTCAGGCGGAAGGTGAGGACGCCGTGGCGCCTCTCTAGCCACTCCTCAAAGACCCCACTTATCGCCGCAATCGTGGCGTGCCCAGCACTGGATTGCGACAACCGTACTCTCCATGTCGTCATGAGATCCCGTCGGAGCTCCGTCCGCTGTGCCGCGATTTCTTGCGGCAGCGGAGTTGCGTCTCGGCGTTTCGCCACTCCCATGCGTGCGCGAGGACTTTTGCCTCCAGACCCCATGGCGGTAATCCGACAAGGAGGCTCGCTGCCTCACAGGAGACCATATCTTGTATGACTGGGATCGAGTTTTCTCCGGTTGTATTACGAAGCTTGTGAAAGCGTACACTAAATTCTTACTATTAGGGCTACAATATTACAAAAAAAAAATGACTGACAGATGGGTTGTTGAGTCTAACATTCGGTAGTTTTCACAGACCCGCAATATTTTTGAATTTTTGAACGGCCTATCCAAAGATATCAAGATTTCTTTTTCAAGATTTTATATGTATAAGTAGTACCCATGCCAAATTACAGCTTTCTAGTACTGCGAGTACTAAGGATCCCTTGCTTTTACGGAACCCTAATGATAACGCCTCGTTGCTCCATAGATCGCAACCGCTCATGAGGTCTTGATTTCGATTCCGGGGGTCATGCAAAGTTTTATTGAGTTATTTCATTAGGAATTTCTCAGTAACAGCTCAGAACATTTCACGTGTTCGGTTGATGACAATAGGCCCGCCCCCTATTACATGGAACTTAAACATAACTGGCGAAATGTGGGTGAACTATAGGTACAAAATCAAAATCAAAGGTCATTTATTCAAACTAGACTGAGAATCAGCACTTTTCGAACGTCAAAATTACGTAAGATAGTCCACCAAAACGCCCACACAACACTTCTTATTCCTTTAGCTGGGAAGAAGTGGCGCAACAAACTCCTCAGCAGCCACACCAGCAGGCTGAGCATGACGCTTTCTATTTCTTCGAAGACACGGCTCTTTCTATACAAAGTGACATTTCGTTTCTCCATTTTTGAAATCTCAACGTAGAAATCCTTTTACCATCTGTCATTTTGTCTTCCGTTTCTAACGATCTTTGTCTAGGTCCTTTTTTATGGAGAAGGATTTCTACGGTGCGATGTCAAAAATAGAGAAACGAAATGTCACTTTGTATAGAAAAAGCCGTGTCTATTCTTCGAAGAAATATAAAGCGTCATGCTAAGCCTGTAGAGCAGAGTACAACTCTTCGGAAAATATAGGCGTGATGTTATATCATGATAACTTTAATAGGATAGTATACAGTTATGTATGCTGCATTTCAACATACTTGAATTTATTTGAACGCACAATTATGGTCTGGAAATATAGGCAACACAGGTGAATAGGAAGGTTTCAAGACACAATCATCATCTGCCTAGCCTTTTCCCAACTATGTTTGGGGTTGGCTTCCAGTCTTACCGGATGCAGCTGAATATACCAGTATTTTACGTGGAGCGACTGACTATCTGACCTCCACAACCCATTTACTGGTTAACACTGGTTGTCAGAATTTCTGGCTTCTGACGACCCGTAACAACTGTCAAAGATCTACAAATGACAGCCGGGACTAACGGCTTAACGTGCTTTCCGAGGCACGGAGGGGTCTTGGTATGTAAAGATGGTCACCCATCCACGGACCAACCGCGGCAAGCGTAGCTTAACCTGATCGATCGACTCGTGCGGCTGTTATTACTTGGCTTTAAGCTACAATGTACTGAAATATGGAGCCTGTAAAATAACAGATTGAATGCTAAAGTAAGCGCCAAGGAACTGTTTATTCAGTACAAAGCTCATTTGAAAACCATATAAACATTTACATAGCAAAACACAATAACCCAAAGAAACAAAAAAATGAGACATTCGTTCTGCATATAATGCTACGTAATGAAGTAATACGACGCGCCGATGTTGGACACAACCCCTTTATTTTGATGGACGCGTATTCTGGAATTGCGAACATTTTTATATTTTGCTTAATAAGGATTAATTCATTGTGGGTTTTTTTTTTGGCAATTTTCAGCTTTAGAGAAAGTGTCTGCAGTCTGAATCACAGGTAACTTTAGTTGACCATCTTTAGCATAGAATAATCTATAATGTTCCCTCTGCTGGGACACAGGCCTCCTTTCGGTGAGAGAGAGTGGGCCATAATCCACCACGTAGGCCAGTGCGGCTTGGTAGATGTCACATGTGTTCGAATTATTGGTTCTAGGACATGCCGGTTTCCTCACGATGTTTTCCTTCACCGTTTTGAGAGCAGGGGTTACGAAAATTACCATCAGTACCAAAAGTACCATCTTTGATAATTAATTATTGTGATAAATCTGTGAAAACAATACCCCAGTCGTCTCCTTCGAAATACATAACATAGTATTACAATTTGTAAATTACAAAAATATAATGCAATGGAAAAACATAATGATTTTCCCGCCCTCATCCCAATTTATTTGGGGTTGCAACATGCCTTTCTCTTCCACTTCTCTATTAGTTGTCAGTAGTCTGACGATGAATAGAGAAGGTCTATTCGTCGTTAGTCACTCCTTTTCGAGCCATATCATCATTCACACAGTCCATCCATCGTTTGCAGTAGAAAAAACAAACTGATGTGTAAATTACCAATTCAAGAACATGCTCTGGTATTTTTATTCGATCAAACATCAGCATAGAAATGGAAAACATTAAAAAAAATACTTTTAGAATAAGCCCGTATCACCCAGTCAAAAAAGCAATATGTAACAAATTTGTTTTTCAATTTCGTACCAATTTTGCATACGGGACCCCGCCGTATCGAGCAAATAAAATGCGGTATTGTGGTTTTTACGATGCGTAAATATTTTTTCTTCGTTTTTTTCTACTTTTATTGGTCGAGGTGGGAATGAAAAGCGGATTTTGTGCAATAACTGTATGTTATTGTCGCCAAAATTCTGTAATAGCTTGTCTGGGTGATATTTTTTCCTTTGTGTGGGTGCTTTGGTAAACTTGATACCCTTGATGAGCTTTCGCGCGACGCGTGATTAATTTGTGATTGGGAGTGTGAGTATTACACGTTGATATTTCTGATGTTGGTATGCACTGTGTCTCATATTACGGAATACCTGTAGGTATGTGCACTTCGTATTGTGAAATGAAAATGTTAATTTTTATGCGATTGTGTTGGGTGACTTAAATTGAACTTTCTTTCAGCCAAATCTCATCGACACACGTATTGAACCACTTTGTGTATATCCACTGGCATGTCAAGTCCACCAATGTGGCTGAATTTATTTTCCGCTTTCATGTGAAAGCCGAAAAACGGCCGCGTAGAGTTTTGAAAAAATCGACTAAACAGTAACTCTACGAAAGTTGCCTTAAAATTATACTAGATGGTGCTGTATTAAATTCCGCGTCAATTGGTAAAAAGACTTTGTATCCAGGCCCACATATTTTTTTGAGGAAAAAAAGTTGAACGTCAAGATTCTATTTGTCACTATGAAGTGTTTGCACTGGCATCCCCTGTCTTTAAAATGTGACTAAAAGTTTATTTATAACCCAATGTTTATTTGTTGCCCGCGTTGGTCCCGGCTGTCATTCGTGGATCTTTGACAGTCGTTACAGGTCGTCAGAAGCCCCAAAGTCTGACAACTAGGGGGTATCGTATGAGCCAGTAACTGCGTTGTGGAGGACAGAATGGTAGTCGCTCTATGTAAAATACTGGTATTCAGCTGCATCCAGTTAGACTTGAAGCTGACCCCAACTTAGTTGGGAAAAGGCTAGGCAGATTATGATGATAACTTCTCTACATATTAGACGTCATCTTGGTAGTCACCCCCTTTCTAGCCATATCATCTTTCATCGTTTCAAACACACATGAAATTCATGAGTAGGTATTACATGACAAGACAGCTCTACGCATCCACAAAACGCATATTTAACTCCTAAACGATCCCGTTTGACACGTATTGACTGCCATAACACATCTGCGCCATAATTGTGTTTCGATTAGCGCCATGTCAGACGGTATGCGCTTATTGGTTATAGGAAGCGCCATTACATTTTAGGGAAGCCATTATTTATGTAATATGTGGAATGATTAGACTGTTTGTTGATGTTCGATGTTGATTAGGAAGATGTAGTACCAAATGTATGTGGTTGATAATTAGTGGGATGTTTACAGTACGTATGGTATGTTGTGATGTCATTACAGGAAGTTTAGTAAAATTTTTCAGACTACCTCGGTTGGTCTAGTGGTCGCAAGCGCTACTGCTGAGCATGAGGTCCTGGGTTCGATCCCCGGGTCGATCAAAGTGTTATTTATTTATTTATTTATTTAAACTTCTCGCACACAATTAAGTAAAAAGGCGGACTTAATGCCTCAGGCATTCTCTACGAGTCAACCAAGGGTGGTGAAGAGATAAGATGGCAGGTGCTCTGAGAGGAAATAAAAATAACGAAAAATATTAAAGATAACATAATAGATTATAAATAGAATAAGTACAGAAATACATAAATAAGTTGAAAGCATAAAATACAAATACATACATATTTATTACAATATATACCTACATTATACACATATATATACATACAAATTCAAGGAAAAGAGATACATAATAGAGATGACTCTACGCTATTTGTTTTGAAAATAGCTCTGCAATTTCTGCTTAAATGCATACCGACTGGTGGCCATCCTGATATCAAGAGGAAGCGCATTCCAAAGAAGAATGGACTGAATATGAAAGGAAGAATGAACAAAGTCAGAAGTATGAGAAGGACAGAGTAGAAGAAGATTGTTGGAAGAACGCAGACTTTTAGCGTGCGAAGAACATAGATATTGGAAGTGAGACATAAGATAAGAAGGAGGGGTGGGAGAGTTGAGAAGCGAGAAAAGAGTGGTCAAAGCGCGCAAGCTTCTTCTTTGGCGAATGGACATTCATTTGAGCTCAGACCTGAAGCTCAAAACATGGGTTATTGGGTTTTCTATCTGGAATTTCACAGCAGGAGTCTGGATTTGGGCCCAGTTGGTGGCAATAGGCTCGCCCCCTATTACACGGGACTTAAACATAACTGGCGAAATGTGGGTGTACTACAGGTACACCTCTGCCCAACCGTTCGGGGAAGCAAGGCGTGATGTTATGTATGTATAAATTGTTTAATAAAGGCAAATATGTCATTTGGTTTTCTTTTATATTTTGTGAATATGAAAACATTGTAGGCTTAATAGACTGCAGATTTATAGACCACTTATTTTTTTTAAGTACGTGGTACTTCTCGACAGGCCTACTCTGTCCGCTCATACCTATTAACACTGTAATTTGAAAACATTGTAAAAGCCAATTATTGCCGGCTCTTCTCGATAGGAAACGACAAATTGGAACCGTGCACCTAGCTTCTGACGTTTTATAAGTGCCCATGTAGGTTTATGTGAAATAAAATATTTTGATTTTGATTCTGAAAGGCAGACAGGCGCGACGTGACTCTAGTAGAACAATTTCTATGAAAACTGAATTTAATTGGAAATTGTTCTGCTAAAATCGCGTCGCAACTGTCTGCAAGAGTCGTAAGAAGATGATAAAAATTATGTTATTTCCTGTAGATGGGCTGGTAGCAGATGCATCAGAGGATCCTAGGATCAAATTAGACGGCGTGTGATTAGAGAGATTCAACAGTGGACTGCTATATAGCTGGTGATGATAATGATGACCAGAAACTTTTGTCTAGCATAAAAGTGTCTCTTTAATCCTGACGAACAAATTTATTATTGACTAGCTTTTGCCCGCAGCTAGTCCACGTGGAGATCGTAAATTATCTCACAGAAACGTACTTCTGAGATTAAAATTATCCTATGTCCTAATTCAGTTCCATGGTTTACCCGAGTGTCAAATTTCACCCACCAGCCGTTTTATCGTGCAAGCGTAACAAACTCACTTACGCATTTATAATATTACTAGCTGCGCCCCGCGGTTTCACCCGAAGTCTCGATCCCTTGGGAATATTGGGATAGAAAGTGACAATGTCCTAATCCAGATTATGGTCTACCCATATGCCAAATTTCATTTAAATCCGTTTAGCTGTTTTAGCGGGAAAGCGTGACAAATAAACATACAAACTCACTTTCACATTTATAATATTATATAGTTCATCATCATCATCATTCATCATTCCAGCCGAAGGACGTCCACTGCAGTGGCGGTACCTTCATACTCGTATAAGCCCAAAAGCCGCCGGCATGCCTTACTAAAATGCTCGATAGAGAATTTATTGTACCTAACCAGTAGTTTATGAGAAAATTGCGATGATACATACGTAGATACGTAGGTACCTACATACTCAGTCGAAAACTGAACTTTTTTTTTTTGAAATCGGTTATAATTTTATTGGGCTTGCGTTATTTTGAAACCCTAGGCACGCCACTGGTCCACTGCTGGACATAGGCCTCCTCCAATAGGGGGTTGCCATAATCGCCACGCTTGGCAGGCGGGTTGGCGATCGCAGAATGGTGTTAAAATGCATAGAGAACGCTGCTGCCTATTCTCTAGTAAGTCCCTTAGTCGCCTTTTACGACACCCACGGGAAGAAATGGGATGGTGCTGTTCTTTACGTCCGGCACCACACGGAAACGGAATTATATAGTTATTATTAGGATAAGGATTAAGTAAAGATGACATATCAGTCTCTTTTTTATTGTAGAATTTCCTTAATTTCTTGACACGAACATTTTTGTATGCTTTTTCGGCATTCGTCCTCCATAATGATTTCGATAGACCCGTATTTTTGGAAAAAATATTCCTACACATTATACAAGGCATATTTCTATCAGAGAATGTCAAAGTTAATCCCAACAGGCAGAACCAACTGATCAATCACACGCCGCAGCGTCGATACCATTCAAATAAATTTAAACTACCAACACGAAACATCCATTACAATATAAATTGCAAATCAAAAACTTTTCATTGTTAAAAATGTGTGAAAATAACGACCCCAAAGGATTTAATTATTTCGACGACCCTAGTATTAAAATTATCGGTGATCGACGATCGTTCTTGTCTATATGCAAATCTCGATTCAGAAAATTTGAATTTCAAATAAAACATATATTTGTTTATTTTTCCGATACGCCACCTAATAGTGCGTATTCAAAAAATGTTATTTGTGGGGTATGCCACTTTGCATGTCGGCGAATTTGGGGTTCAATACGATTTTTGACGGATGCCAATCATTGTCAGTTTTGTTGGTGATAAAATTGATTGTTGTATTGAAATTAATAATAGAATGATTTGGATAGTGTATGGTAATTTTGTGTTTTTATAAAGCTTATTAGCAGGAAGTCGATCAATCAAACAAAATCACGTCGTGACTCGTCACGCTGCTTGCTAGTAGGTAAAGGATAAAACTAATAAGCCCATTTTATTCCATGCGACATCAAGTCTACCATGTGTGGATGGTACTCCTTTTTAGGGTTCCTCACCTCAAAAGGAAAAAACGGAACCCTTCCTTATACGATCACTCGTGTCTGTCTGTAACAGCCGATTTGCTCCGAATCTAGTGGACCGATCAAGTTAAAATTTGGTACACATATGAATTTCTGTGACCCAAACACGAAACATATAACGTGTGGGGTTCCCTTTTCGGGAGAAAATTTGAAAATAAAAATATAACTTTGGCAAACTGTACCATATAACACGTCAAATGAAAGGACTTTTTTTTGTTTTTGGTTGGTAAATTATCAAATAACTTCTCCCGCTCTGGGCGGAGCGGGAGGGTGTGTCAGACTCTTACTGTCTAAAATGCACCCGTGTTCCTTCCGTTCCCTGTTTTGTCAGGGGCCACGGTATCCCTTTCGGACTTTCCCACGACCCCGGCAGGCATCGGCCCTACTGGACACTTGTGCTTACGACGTCTCTTTGAGGCGCGCGTGGAACACAACTGGGTCTGGTCCTTATCGGACGGCGAGCTACCCATTGCTCACCGTCCGCAAGCCCGCGCCTACGGTGCACATAGGAGTATTTGACATAAAAAACCGGACAAAATTATTTTATATTTTATTTTACTATTTTATGAAATAAAAGTCAATAATTCATCATAATTAGGCATTTATTTAAAAAGAAAAACAATTAAAAAAAAAGTTACTAATCTAAGAGAGATTTACTCTTAAAACAGGATTTGTTTTCAAGAGGATAATCATGAGGGGACCGAATCAATCAGAATCACTGTCTCCGAGTTCACAGGTGATTTGATCCTCACCATCTTCGTCGTCGGAACTGTCACAATTCAGTGTTTTCGTGAGAAGCATACTAATAGCTTCCTGGGAAAAGGACTTGCTTTTCTTCTTCCGTTTTATTCTGTTGCAGCTGATAAAGGGATCAGATGTCAGCAACAACCTATTTAAAATATCTGTGTTGCAGTCCACTCTTGAAAATTTTCTTGCAAAGTCTACGCGATATTTACGGAAATGTTTGTTCCGGGCTTCAGCAGCCTCCTCTGATAGCTGTCCGATAGGTACAATGTGACTTGATATAACTTGTGCGCCATGCATCAGAATCTTGTGAACTGTAGGTGACATGGGATGCCAACCATACAGTTCCACGTACAGTTTGGCAGTTGTGTGAGCAAAGTCATCGAATTTCGCAGGATCAATATCATATCCGCTTGATATCACTTCAAGAATGATTTGGAACCTTTTTATTAAATCTATATTTATTCCAGTAATCCGAGATGAGCATTCAGGATTGTCAAAAAATCTTCTTGACGTATTTCCGTCGTTACTATTGCCGTAACCGACTTTGGGTATGTCAACAAGAAGGCCCATCTCTTCTTTGAAGCTTTTTTGTATCTTCTGTTTTGTTTCCTTCAAAACATTTTTGTCTTCTGCCGTTCGGGCTTGCCACTTCTGTAAGGGCGCTTTATACGCCAGGTGCAACAATAGCTCGAAGAAACGAATTCTCGCGTGCAGAATGGAGAGTCCGAATTTCAGAGACTCACAAACATTACTTCTTTCAAGCTTGTTGAAGTCCTTAGATGTCTGTCCACATATATAGCATCTCATCGTTGAAGCCGTATCAGTCGCGGCATTGCACACCTTTCCATCGACCATTGTGAGCAAAAGGGTGTGATTTATTTTAACGGAATCTTCCATAACAGTTGTTTCTTTGAGATTCCTTGCTTGTTCTTCAATATAGATGATTTCTTCCTTTGTGATATCCTTTGTTTCGTGAATGAACCGAGCCCGGATAGGACGACAGAATCTCACTGAAGAAGGCACTGGATTTTGCCATACAATTTTTCTTGTCTCTCCATTAATAGAAACAATCATTCTCACAGGTACAAGAGAACTTAAAAATATATTGGCATCATCGTCGCCAGTGTTGGCAAATGTCTGCTTAAACTGTGTCTGACTAGATCCATCACAGCCCCATTTTGATATTAAGGTAAGATGTTGCTTCTCAAACTCTGATAATGTATCAATCATTTCTTTTAAATACTGAAGTAGTCGCAAAGCCGTATGGTCCAGCAAAGCTTGAAGTTCCACTTCAAAGCTAGTTTCAGTAACTTTTATGCTAATTTCGGCGGGATAACACTCCTTTTTCACTTTTTGTAAAAGCGAATAGCAAGGATAAATTTCTTTTCGGCCACCTTGTATTAATTCCCACTGCCCTCTTGTAAAATTACCTTCTACAAATAACGCTAATGCTTCTTGTGGTGTGTATTTTCTCGCGATTGGTACTTTTTTAGCTGACGATATTACTTTTCCGAACTTTTTAGCTCTGGTAGGCGTTGAAGTTATTTCTTTCATAATCTTAGACGCATCAACATTTCCCGAAGTACCTTGACTCACGCTTGCAGCGTACGTCAATTCCTCAACAGGTACCCGGTCCCGTAAATCTTTTGTTCTTCGACGCTTGCTTCGATCACACAATTCTCCGAATTCTTTTGTTGGTCGGCCTGCTTTGTGGGTCCAAGTAGGTAGTTCCAGTGATACATTAAGCCATTCCATATTGTTTTCTACGAATCTCTTATCAGTATTACGGGCTGCCGACCATCTTTCTTTGAAACTGGTCTTGAAATATTTCAAAGAACGGGTAAGAACACTTGTTTCTGCGGGTGGACATGAAGTTAGTTGCGCAAGTCTTTCTTCTAACAACGAAAATTTTTCTTCAATCTTCTTCCCTTTGAACTCTTTTATAATAGTATAAAGCTCCATTCTGGTGATTTTTTTCACTCTTTCCGAAGGATCTATGACAAAAGAAAGCAAAAAAATTAGTTTTGTCAATATAATTATAATCTTCCCCATATAGTTTGAACTACTATAAAAAAATATGGGGTACGTTGGGGGGACTTTTTATTCGTGTTTCTACTTCCTTAGAGTCTAGATTTTATGCCCACATAAAAATTTTGAGGCGACAAGGCACGACACATAAACAAAAACACTAATGTATTTCAAATTTCTTTAAAAAACAAGTCAAAAAAGTGCTGCTGTTTATTGATGGCTATACAAATAGAAAATTTAGAAGAAACGTAATAAAATATACTTCAGTATATAGTACTAACCTTCTATATCCATATCCGAATAGTTAATCTCCTGTTGTTTACTACACGAAGCCATTTTAGCACAGAAAACTGATAAATACAAACGAGAGCGCCGAGAACAAAGACACGCGTACAGTACGATGACTGAGTTCCGACTGAGACGTTGTGGCACATGCGCGGGAGTTGAGGGTTGGGGGTCTGCCTTTTGATAAACCGGTTATCGTAGGTAAAGAAACATGTATTTTGGGTGCGGTTGGATTAACATCAGTATTTTCAATTTTGTCCGGTTTTTTAAGTGAAATACTCCTACGTGCGGTGGCTGGAAATCCGCCCGGGATTCCCGACGCCCTGGGCGTCTCCTGCGGCGGCTAGGGGCGAGAGGGCGCGAAACTTGCCTTTCCCTCAACCGTCCCGCTTCCTCCTTCGCGAGCATTACTGCTTCGCAGAAGGAAGTGACAGCTGCTCTCGCTCCGTACCATGGCCTGGACCAGGGCCGAACGCGAGAGATTTCCGCCGCCGAAAATGAAAGGACTTGTTATGAGGATTTCATTAAAAAAATATATTTTTTATGAATTTAAATTAATTCTTTTTAAAGTTATTAAAGAAAATAGATGAAAATTTACCATTCCCACCTTACGAGTATCTCCGAAACGGCGGATCCAAAAATTTTGAAAAAGATACAGAGAATAGTTCTATACTTATCAATCAACTCAGCCTATAACAGTCTACTGCTGGATGTAGGTCTCTCCCAGGCTGCGCCACAACACCCTGTCCTCCGCCTTCCGCATCCAGTCTGTCCCAGCCAGCTTTTAAGGTCGTCGGTCCATCTAGTTGGGGGGCGTCCCGCACTACACTTGCCGATACGCGGTCTCCACTCCAGGACTCATCTGCTCCACCAGCCATTGGTCCACATAGCCTGCCTACTGCCACTTCAGCTTGCTGTCTCTGCAGGCTATGTCGGTAACTCCGGTTCTCTTCCGGATAACTTCATTTCTGATCAAATCTTCATTTCCTTTAAAGAAACTTCGAGCACAGCATTTTTATCAATAATTTCTGCCGGTATATATCCTAAAAATCTCACCGCGAAAACTTTTGTGGAGTGTGACTGAAGTGAACTGCTAAGTGTCAACCCCTAGCATTAGATGAAATAACAGCTAACTTCACTTAAGTTTTCACGTTGAGATTTTTACAGATTAGACCGGTTGCTAAACATTTGCATCTACAATTTTTATTCTCACATTCAGAATAACCTTTTCTAAAGTAGGTATGTCACAGAATCGATAAATACGTGATAATCTCTGTGAACAGCCAATAAATAATAACCACTTAAAGCCCTTACTATCACATAAAACATTAATAGTTTCTAAATATGCGCACGCACATCTATTTTCTATGAAGATCCATCCCTTACCTCAAAATGGCGACTGTGCATCAAGTCTACAAATTGATTATAATCGACACGTTTTCGGTAGTTACCTGCTGTTTTCCCACGATTAGTATTTAAATATTAATATTTATTGAAGACCTGTTTCTGGAGGAGCTCGTGGCTAATGATAACAGCCGCACAGGTCGATCGTAGGTTAAGCTACGCTTGCTGCGGTCGGTCCATGGATGGGTGATTACCCATTACATATCGAAACCTCGCCGTACCGTTAAATCGTTGGTCCCGGCTGTCATTCGTCGATTTTCGATATTCGTTCTGGCTTACCAAGTCAACCAGTGTTACCCACAGTAACTGGGTTGTGGAGGTCAGATAGGCAGTCGCTTCATGTAAAATACTGGTATTCAGCTGCTTCCGATTAAACTGGAAGCTGACCTAAACATAGATGGGAAAAAGCTAGGCAGATTGATTTTAATGCGAGAATTTGTTTTAAGCACTGCTTCCATACTTACGTCCATTTGAATCTTGAATTTTATTTTGAAGTTCCTTGCTATACTCGTTTGACTTTAGCGTGGCAATAGCGGTAATTGACCCAGCTACATTTTCTAGCATATTTTATTTTAAAAACTGAAATAAAGCCTTTTAACGTTCTGAATCAATATTTATCGTGATCTTCAACATGTTCCAATAACGAAAAATCATGCATAGTTTATTGTTTGGGTTCCATCCGAGGGATGTTAGGAAAAGGGCAATGACCTCTATTTCCAAGTTAGAGCGATTCGGGTTAATAGTATTCTGCTGCAAGCGCTGCAGCTAACGAACGAAATCTCTGATATGCTGATATTTAAGTACCTACCTAGATAATTAATTCCATAATCGGTCAAGGACAGCTTTAATTGATTTTCCATTGTTTGGCACGGGCCGGCCCGCTTCATAAGTTAATGCTCCTCAGGGGCCCATAAAACTATATTTGCGTTATATAAATTCAATTTCTTAGTATTGTATAATTGCATGGCACATGTGTGAGCACTTGGTACCTACTATAGCCTTATAGTACCATTTACTGGGTACGTCTTTAATTGACTTGAATGTGCCCTGGCTGAGAGCATGTCATGCTTACTCAAACGTCTCGCTGGTGATGGCGTGTGTGTTGGATCATTAAGTTCCTTTCAAAATGGTTGAGCTGAATCGTGCTGATCCATACGTCATGTTCGTGAACGGGTATCGTCAGCAGGGACTGGTCATTTCTTAGCTGCCACGGCTTATCTTAATTTTTCAATTGTTTTTGATTTTATTTTTTTAATACGGACACTTTTTAACGTGCCCGTATTTATACATTTTTCTCACATGTATAATTTCAACATGAATGATAACCAATATTTTTGTAACAATATTTAAAGAGCAGTGGTGGCCCAGTGGTAACGGCCTCGACTTACGAATTGTAGGTCGTGGGTTCGAACCAAGACAGGCGCTTTACTTTGTGTAAATAATTTCATCACCACTGCTCTCAAAACGGTGAAGGAAAACATCGTGAGGAAACCGGGATGTCCTAGAACCAAAAATTCGAAGACATGTGACATCTACCAACCCGCACAGGGCCCGCGTGGTAGATTACAGCCGACTCCCTCGAAGAGAGGAGGCCTGTATCCCAGCAGTGGGAACATTATAGGCTGATTACGTATTTTAATTTAAAAGATTGTCCGTGGAGTTTCTTGCCCATTCTTCTCCATAGGAACCTACTACGCCTTGGAATGGGCAACTAGCTTCATCAGACTGACCGACCCCTTGACAATTCAAAAATGCCTGTATTCTGTTTATTTGAAATAAATGCTTCGAGTTTGAAGTTTGAGTTTAATAAAAGTAGCCTGTTTAGATCCTATAAATAGTACCTATGTATCAGAAATGTGTGGTCAAATTTAAGGCGCTGACAAGACCCAATTGACCAAAATAGGCTTCGCTTAAGAAAAAAATTTGCCAAATCTATATAGTTTGTGGTAGCGGATAAAATATATGTTACTCAGGTGGGCAGTGTACCAAACCCTTAAGACGCTGACAACACCTAAACCGCGGTCACTGTCAAATTCCATAGAAAAGAAAGAGAAGCGCGATGACACAACGCTTGTAATTTATTGCAAAATATGAAGTAATTATCTATTTACTCAAAATTGAGTTGAGTAATCGAAAATAAAAAAAAAACCAAGTTCTGCATTCAAATAAGACGTTCTTGTTATTAATTAAATACGTAACGTATGTTGATATTTGATACAGATATTTTGGATCAGAACTCAAAGTAAGAGGTTAGTTTAACGTTCGTTTGTATCGAGATTTTGTTTTCAAAACGTGTTTTGGTAACAACCAAGTTCTGGGAAATATGTTCAAAACTGACATATATTTTTTCCACTACCACAAACTATACAGATTTGCCAATTTTTTTCTTAAGCGATGCCTATTTTGGTCAATTGGGTCTTGTCAGCGCCTTAACATCTTGATACAAGCTGCATTTCCTTTTCCCGTCAAAAAACATTTTAATTTAACAAATACGCACGCACATCCCGGCTTCACGTGTCTTCGGCATGGTTTAGACAAGACAAGCCGCAGAGACCAGAGACCTCATATACTAAACTGTATAAGGCCTTATTGACACCAACGTGAGTTCTACTTAGCACTCATCACTAATATTAATTAGTGATATGTGCTAAGTAGAACTCACAACTACAATCAATATTTAATTTCGCAGATTTGAATTATGCGGAGAACAATGTACTTCTACTTGGAACTAATCATTTATGTGTAAATAAGTACTTAGAACGCGATTGACGTCTTCCCACGTGTCGTCGGCGTTATGTTGCCCGACCACACCGCGGGAATTATACCTACACCGCGGCCGCGGCGCTGTGGCTGCTTGTCCTTAGTAGTAAACCTGGTATAATATATAAACTATAATGTATATATGTATTTGATTTTGTTGATTTATGCATGAGAAATAAATGTGATTTACGTTTTAAGACGCTAACAACACCTAAACCGCGGTCACTGTCCAATTCCATAGAAAAGAAATAGAAGCGCGACGACACAACGCTTGTAATTTATTGCAAAATATGAAGTAATTATCTATTTACTCAAAATTGAGTTGAGTAATCGAAAATAAAAAACAACCAAGTTTTGCATTCAAATAAGACGTTCTTGTTATTAATTAAATACGTAACGTATGTTGATATTTGATACAGATATTTTGGATTAGAACTCAAAGTAAGAGGTTAGTTTAACGTTACTTTGTATCGAGATTTTGTTTTAAAAACGTGTTTTGGTAACAACGAGGTTCTGGAAAATATGTTCAAAATTAACATGTTTTTTCCGCTACCACAAACTATACAGATTTGGCAATTTTTTTTCTTAAGCAAAGCCTATTTTGATCAATTGGATCTTGTCAGCGCCTTAAGGTGAATTTGATATTGATTATCAAAATCTTGTAATACTGATAATATTGTTGACTAATAATATTTTTGATATTATTGTCGTCTAAAACAATTTGCACTGGTTGTAATAAGGTACACACGACTACACATCAAGCTATACATTTCCAGTATAAGCTGATCGCATTGTATAGGATTTCTGTACAATGCGAGGTAAGTGTAAACTGGAAATGTATAGCTTGATGTGTAGCCGTGTGTACAATATTTTGATCAATAGTTTTAATGGCATAGGCATAAATGCATGTTAAGTAAATTTGATTAAGAAAATACACAATTTCATTTAAATTAAATGTAATTTTATTTTACTATAAGTTTGCAACTTCATTTCTTTATTCAAAAAACAGATTAAATAGCAGTATTTTTACAATATTACTGCACTTTAGTGAGTAACAATCGTGGAAAAAAATCTAAAATGCAGTAATAACAGGATTTACTGCATATAAATGAGTTTTTAAAAAGATTTTGTAAAAAAACTGAGTGTGACTGTGTGTAGTAAGTAATAGGGGCTAAACAATAAAAATGCCCATAATTATAGTTTTTATAAAAAAAAACTGACGTAACAATTTTTAGTATTTTAGTTTTGTACATATCCTTTCACCATGCATTCAAGGTTTTACCTAAAAGTCTCTTTAAGATATATTTTTATGAATTCAAAACTTTACGCGCGTTTTTCTCGAATTCGTGTTTTTGCTGTTACTGCACTTTAGGTTCGGAAGGGCAGTCAGACCATCAAACTGAACAATTTTCTCTGTGGAACCAACCTTATAATCACAAAAATAATATCTACTAGACTGCCTCGTTGGTTTAGTGGTGGCAAGCGTTACTGCTGAGCATGAGATCTTGGGTTCAATTCCCGGGTCGGGCAAAAGTGTTATGGATTTTTCCATCTGGAATTTCTCAGTAGCCGCCCGGAGTCTGGATTTGTGCCCGGTTGATGGCAATAGGCTCGCCACCTATTAAATGGGACTTAAGCATAACTGGCGAAATGTGGGCGAGAGGGCATGGGCAGCCGTGACCTCATTCTGCGAAGCAGTAATGCTCGCGAAGGAGGAGGCGGGACAGTTGAGGGAAAGGCAAATTTCGCGCCCTCTCGCCCCTAGCTGCCGCAGGAGACGTCCTGGGCGTCGGGAATCCCTGGCGGATTTCCGGCCACCGTAGGCGCGGGCTTGCGGATGGTGAGCAATGGGTAGCTCACCGTCCGGTAAGGACCAGGCCCGGATCAACGGCGCGTTGTATTCCACGCGCGCCTCAAAGAGATGTCGTCAGCACAAGTGTAGGGGTCCACTAGGGCCGATTCCTGCCGGGGTCGCGGGAAGGTACTAAAGAGCTACCGAGGCCCCTGCCAACAAAGACAACGGAAGAAATACGGGTGGGTTTTAGTCAGAAAGAGTCTAACACACCCTCCCGCTCCGCCCAGAGCGGGAGAAGTTATTTGATGAATTCCCACCCAAAAAAAAACTGACCCTGATTTTCAAAAAATAAAATAAAATTGCTTTAAATATTTAAAACTAAAACTTCTCGATTATAAATAAGGATTACTGTAAACAAAAGTCAAAAAAATAATTAGGTGATTAATTTCTACAAACGTCCTCAATTTCCCCCATACCACAAATTCATGTCGTTGTTCAGGAGACACTATAAATTGCTCTAATAGTTCTGAACATCAATTAGTGGGACATTTTCAAAATTAGCTGCTCCTACAATGTTGTCTTTATTTTGAGAAGACTTCCTATTATTAGGAAATAACTAACATGCAGCAGTGGTGGCCCAGTGGTAACGGCCGCGATACGAGTTGTTTGTCATAGGTTCGAACCCAGACAGGCGCTTTAGTTTATGTAAATTATTTTATCACCACTGCTCTCAAAACGGTGAAGGAAAACATCGTGAGGAAACCGGCATGTCCTAGAACCAAAAATTCGAAGACTTGTGGCATCTACCAACCAACACTGGGCCCGCGTGGTGGATTACGGCCCACTCCTTCTCACAGAGAGGAGGCCTGTGTCCCAGCAGTGGGAACATTATAGGCTGATTATATAACTAACTTGGGCTTCAGTGTTATTTGAATAAAGTGATATATGTTTTATAAGTTCCAATTCTTACAAGCGGAATACGGCACCCGTTCCACCGCCGACGAGGAAGCGACCAGCTCAAGAAACGTACAAAAATATAGTAGTTTCCGATAAGTAAAAGAGATACATAATAATATATTAATAGTTGATCGCTGACTGTTCACATCGTCCATCGTCGTGGTAGGACTCGTTTGTCGCAACGATAAGAGCTATCAAAGAGAGTTCTCGCTCAGCAATTCTCGTTTGTCGGGCAGAATACACGCTGAGATACTCCCTCTTGGTACAAATGCATACTAGAGAATCGCTCGCCGCCGTCGCGCACTCGCTTCTCGTTGCTCGGCAACTTTTTAGTCGCTAGCAGTAGAGCTAGCGACTAAAAAGTAGTCGCTTATCGTTAATCGCCGGCGGTGAGCCGAACTGAGCCTAAACGAGAAAGATTTTTTCAGCATTAATAGTTCTAATCTGTGTTTCCAAATTATTTTATGTAAACTTATTTTTCATCAGCTACTTTTATAATTTGAAAATAAAAGTTAGATTTAAGTATATCAGTACAAAAAAAATCTTGTGATCGAGAAAAGCTTAAATCCAACATTTTCTTCCATAATCCTTTTGTAGATGTTAGTTCAAGATGACTAGTAATACTTAGCTACATGAGATTCATCACCTATTTAACGTTTTCGGGATGATAAAAGGTAAGGGGTACCTAAGATCGCGGGAAAGTCCGAAAGGGATACGGTGGCTTCTGGAAACACACGGGCAACGGAAGGAACGCGGGTGGGTTTTAGTCAGTAAGAGTTTGACACGCCCTCCCCTTGCCTAAGATAGGTAAGTACATATTTGCTGATATTGGCGTCGATCAGCAACTTACAACTTCTTAATATTTTTGTTTCAACGGTACATCTATACTGCTTATAATATTTATGCTCAGTAGGTACTGTTCAGTAGGCTACTTCACGTAATTAAAGAAGTTCAGTTGCAGTACAGTTGCAGTTAACTTTCGATCAAAACAAAGCTTTTCGTATTCACTACCGCTGTCAGACACGCTCGCGTAAAGAAGAAAAAAATACAAGAATACAAAATATATTACAAGAATATCGTTTATCACTCAAACTTAAACTTAACTGCAACTTCATCGGCGCGTCATGAAATTACGTGAATTAGCCGTCTGATCGGGGTCGCGGGCCTGCCGGGGTCGCGGGCCCTGCCGGGGTCACGGGAAGGTACTTATGGGTCACCGAGGCCCCCGCAACACAGGCAACAGGAAGGAATACGGGTGGGTTTTAGTCAGTAAGAGTCTGACACACCCTCCCGCTCCGCCCAGAGCGGGAGAAGTTATTTGATGATTTCACAACCAAAAAAAAAAAAACAGAACTTGTAACTTTGGCATAGCGTCTTATAGCTTCATACTGCGATTACCATCCGAATTTTCTTTTTCAATAAAAAGGATGCACCCCTAGTTACAATAACAAAATTTTCAGACTGCACATCTCCACAATTTCCTAGAAGAACTCTCATCTCACACCGTTATACCCACATTAGCAAGCAACATACGAGGTACCCACTTTAAAAATCTAACTTTTATCGGAACCATAAAGCTTCCAAAGTTACATCTAAGTGAAATACATCAAGTTTAACTGACCGCATTAAGTTAACCGCAACTCTACCGGATAATGTTTTTCTAAGTTAAAGTACATAAACTTAGATGGATGGTGCTCAGACACACATGAGTTTTATAACTTAGAACTTTAGATAATGTTACTTATTTTTCAAAATGGCGGTGAGTAGCTTCATGGGCTGTTGAAAGTTTTAAATAGCTTTATTTTGTAACAACCAATTTAAATTTTATAACCCACTTAAACCTATTTGGATCTTCAAATTATAATTAGTAGTAAAAATAAACTCAGAAATATTTATAAAAAGTATATTTTCAAATAAAGAAATATCAAAACATAGAATATAATAATTGGCAGTTGATCTGAAAATAATTACATAATGAACTTAATTAAAGTCAATTGGTATGACTGTTATACAAAAAACATGCTAAATAAAAATGTCTAAAAACTAAAATCTAATTCACTAAAATCTTAAATTAGCTAAAATATACAGGCCATTTTTATACACAGTGTAGATCACACGATTTTCACTAAAAATAAACTACGAAAATAAAATTGTTTTTACTGAACAATTTTTTTTGTTAAATTTTTGTTTAAAAATAATAATAAGAAAGACTTGGTAGTGAGATAATTCTTATATACTATGAGTAATTACAATTATATTGCTTAAGATTTTATAATTATCATATCATTACAGTTATAATTATAATGTGATTACGGCAGTAAGCATGTTTTTTTTAATGAAGTTTCTGTGTGGAAGTTGCAAGAATATTGACTACAACAGTTTCTTTAAAAAATAGTAGTTTTACTACTTTTTTATCTCAAATTACATAATAACTTTAATTTTAGGATACCACAGTTTGCCCTTTGTGCTATTTAATAAAAATAATTTATAGGTAATTTTTGCATCTTCCATACAAAATCAATTTGTTGTCGTGTCAAGCATTATTACTATGGAAATTTTGAAATTTTTGCGACTACAGATTATATTCTTATAAAAAGAGCATTAAGCATACCAATTTTAATTTATGTACAGAACTCTTAAATGCGTTTTTTCTGTAATATTTTCATATCTTTTGCTGACAAACATAATACATAATTATGTAAATAAACTATTTTCTGATATCTGTAAATACTTACCTCCTATATTTAAAACATATATAACTTCGCATTGTGGACATTACATAATCAGTTTATAATGTTCCTACTGCTGGGACACAAGCCTCCTCTCTGTGAGATCCTAGTGGGCCGTAATCCAGCACGCGGGCCCAGTGCGGGTTGGTAGATGTCACATGTCTTAAAAATTTGCAATGCCATACAAAACATGCCGATTTCCTCACGATCTTTTCCTTCACCGCATTGCAATAATAGCAGGTAATAAACAGTTTACTATATGTTTGTCAGCAAAAAAAAAATGAAAATGTGATCAGCAGATAAGAGTTTCCAAGAGATCATTAGGAAAACTTCTTTTTTTACTTTAATCGTTTCCTTAAATAAATACATATCACATTTGAACACATTCTTCCGTATATTTTGTAACCTTAAAATAAAATTACTGTAATAAAAAATCATGGTGTCATTAAAAATAATTTAAGAGTTGTTCCCAAAAAGTATTTGTTCCCATTTTTTGTAAAACATAACCAAAAAAAAAAAATGCAAAACTGGAGAAAATAAAAAAAAAAATGAAATATTTTCTGGAAACTAAACTGTGCTTTTTAAATTCAAAGCCTCGTGTGTTACTTAACAGTATGAGTTATTAGCTAGCAGAACTAATGGAGTATTTTTATTTACAAAATAATCTACTTGATAAAAGCTAAAAAATATCCATTTATATGCTCGTGTCATTTTCTGTTTAGTTGTGATAAAAATACCACTGGTGTAACCCGTTACCCTCAAATTGATCGGTATTACTCAATAATTTAATGTGGACTAATTTAATTGAACTCGTTTACTAATTTAATTGAGTTAGTGTCCATTTTTTCTAAAATCCATGTGTTCAAATACTTATCATAAAATAATTTTCCTAGCTTATCCAAGCCAAATCATGAATCATCCACCAATTTCGTAACATTTCTTAATACAAATTGATTCCAAACAATCTTTGTTAATAATTCAAAAAATATTGTTTTGATTTAAACAAATTGCTTCACGATCAGACATGACAGAGCTTATCAATCAACCTTAACTAACTTATATACAATTAATGGTAATAATTATCAAAATATACCATCTCATAAAATCTCCATTGAAATAACTTGGCACTCACCATACAATGGTCTAACCCTAAAATATTTAAAAAATAAACATTTTTATTACACAAAAAATAAAAAATGAGATCAATCGATAATAATTTTTAGGCTGCTCTCTTTGGAACAATTTATGGGAAAACGGACTTTATCATGTTTTAAATAAAATCTATTTTTCTATAACATCGCTGGTCCATTCTTCTGAATTCCTTAAATAAGTATGTATAGTATTTATAACTATAGTTATGAAATATTTATGGATATATCAACATCGAAAGCGGAATGTAAATTGACACTTCATTATAAGAATTATTTTTATAAAATACGGTTATTTTATAGTTTTCTTTTTCCTTCATGAGTAGTTTTCAAACGACAACATTTCAGCTCAACAGCAGAACGTTTAATAAACTGGCGTATTTTTTTAATAAATTTGTGCAAATTTTTGTTAACCAGTAAATATTAATTATGTTCTACGTAACCAGAAAATAACGTGTTGACATGATAATTTTTTGTTGACAATGATTCTAAAATATTTTTTTTTATATTTTCGTGCTGTTTTTTTAAAAACCATTTTTTTATTTTATAAAAATATTTTCTCCTAATTATAAGTAATAAAATCAAATTCACCCTTTTTTATAAAAATTAAAATCCTTTCACTACCGATTCCTTTTTATAAATTGTATTAGCAGCGAGTATATATTTTGCATGGACCAAACATTTTAATTTATAAAAATCACTACGTAATATTATAAAATATACAATATGTGTGTGTTCGACAGACGATACACAAACACACAACTTTATATTAAAGCTGTGTATGATTACGTCTAATAATTATACAAAAATTGGATTATTTTAATAATCCTCAATAAATGTACAAATTGCAAAAAGCGTAGCGCAGCGAATAACATTTCAATTTATTCATCGTACGCTTATGAAAATTGTAGAAATGTCTTATAAAAATATGTGCCATTTAAATGTAATTGTAGTGTCATGTCATGCAAGTTTTATTTTGAGCTAAATTTTAATATTAATTAAGCAATACACTCTAAATTATATAGAAAATATTTTCAGTTTTCCGTTAATTTTCTTAAAACATGTTATACTTTGTTTGGAAAATATAAGTTTTTAAATACAAATAAAACGTAAAAAAAACAATATTCAACATTTTGACAACGCTACTCTACAAGTTTTAAATACAGAACCGTATGACATAGAACAAAACCCATTAAAACGTCACATATTTCAATAAACCATTGCTTACAATAAAAACCCATCACAGCACCATCGGCATAAATAGTTCACCGTTTATTTGAGAACAGTTTCCATCCCAGCATGAACAGGACTGCAGTACAGATGGATCCAGAAAGCTTGTCAGGAATTATTGAAGAGAATATCGACCCTTCTGGCTCTTTCTCAGCGACTGATGGCGCGTCCGTCTGAAAAGAGAGAATTTTGGATGTTTATTTTCATGAACTCAAAAGATTATTTTGGGTGGAATTGTTTCTGGGCTATGCGAAGACATCTTGATACGAATGCGAATTGTTCAAGAGATACTGGCTAATTATGTAATGAATGGTCACCCATCCGCTTACCGACCTCAGCCAGGGTTGCTTAACCTTAAAGATCAACTCGTGCGGCTGTTATTATTAGGCCAGGAGCCACTCTAATAGGGATAAACATTTTAGGACCACAGGCTTCTGATGGGATTACAAGAATTTAGTTAACTTTAATTTTGTAATACTTCGATTACCAATCCGCCTGTCAAGTCACAGTTTCCTTGAATTTTTGTAGAAGCACACTTTGGTGAGAGTAGCAATACTCGTATAAGACGTGTCCATATGACTAACATTGAGCATTTATTATCTTATATCGGTCTATCAGAAATAGAATAGAACCAAAAATTCGAAGACATGTGACATCCACCAATCCGCACTGGGTCCGCGTGGTGGATTACGGCCCACTCCCTCTCACAGAGAGGCATGTGTCCCAGCACTGGGAACATTATAGGCTGATTATGTACTGGTCTACCAGAAATATACAAATTGTTACCGATGTCTCCAAATTAAGAAATAAAACGACACAGAGAGAAACTATAATATGTTTATTTTCTCAATCTTTTCGTATTAATACTTCTCAAATAGTAAAAATATTATTCGCATGGAATAAAACAATCGAAAATATAGTTCCATGTATCACTCTAAAATAAATTACACCAAAAGCAATACAAACAATGCCCCTAATAACAAACTTAGCGTGTTCATAAAGATCGCAAAAACTGAAAGCTATAAGAAGTTCTCAGTAAAACTAAAGTGGGAGCACTTTTTATAGATATTAATAAAACAATACTGCAATAAAGTTTAGTACGTAAGACATTTATATTATACGACACGACTCCGATACGTCGGTTTATGCTAGACAAGTTCGCCTGCGACTATGTGCTTGTTGGAATTAGCTATACAAACTTCAACATGGCGTAATTTCACCCCTTTTGGGGCTGTGCTTATAAGATGTATATAAAGCATGTAGATATGGCCTAACAATTAGGGGCTGATTTGTTTTAACGTGTGTCCATTTTCTTTCTCACTGTTCAATCTCATCAGCTGCCTAGCCTTTTTCTAAGTTGGGGTCGGCGTCCAGTCTGACAGAATGTAACTGAAGTATCAACTGCAGTACCTATCTTACATGGAGCGACTGCCTATCAGACCGCAACCCGGTCCAGTCCACAACCCAGTTACTGGGTAATACGATACCCACGACTTTACGACACGACTGCAGTATTAGAATTATTTTATACCATTTATTAGAGTAGGAATTTATCAATTTATTTACAAACGAATTAGATGTATCCTATAATTAGGAAGTTTGATTATATTATTGGTGGTAAAGCATTAGATTTGTTTATAGTTTATTAATGGCAGATTACAGGAATTCTGGTGAATTGGTCTAATATAATAACTGTACTCTATATTAGTCTATAAAATAAATGTTTATGTTATAAATGTTTATGTTTATTAAGGCGCTGACAAGACCCAATTGACCAAAATAGTCTTCGCTTAAGAAAAAAAATTGCCAAATCTGTATAGTTGGTGGTAGCGGAAAAAATATATGTTAATTTTGAACATATTTCCCAGAACTTGGTTGTTACCAAAACACGTTTTGAAAACAAAATCTCGATACAAACTAACGTTAAACTAACCACTTACTTTGAGTTCTAATCCAAAATATCTGTATCAAATATCAACATACTTTACATATTTAATTAATAACATGAACGTCTTATTTGAATGCAGAACTTGGTTGTTTTTTATTTTCGATTACTCAACTCAATTTTGAGTAAATAGATAATTACTTCATATTTTGTCTGTAAAAGATCGCTTTTAGCGATAAGACCGCCCATTGTGTCACCCCTTGTAAAATTTCAACGTTTGTATCTGTAATTTTTATGGTGTACATAATAAAGAGTATTCTATCTATCTATCTATTTTGCAATAAATTACAAGCTTTATGTCATCGCGCTTCTCTTTCTTTTCTATGAAATTTGAAAGTGACCGCGGTTTAGGTGTTGTCAGCGTCTTAACATCACTTTTCCGATTTGGATGAACGGAATTTGAAGTGTTTTACGTTAGACATATTGCAGGCACTATTTATAAAATAGAACGAGTGTTTTCATAAAATATAATAATAAAAGGTATTAAAAATTTGCGTATAAAAATTAAGTCCTTATTTAGTAGTATATATTGTGCCCAGTTGAGCAGTATTTTGGGCGACTTTTATTAAGATCATGGACTACTATACTGTTACTGAACCACGTTGAACCTGAATGAAACACAAGAAAAGACAGCCCTATGCGCAGCAGCGTGTGAAGTCAGATTATGGATAAAGATGATGATTTTTCTCCCAGTATTTTAGAAGAACATCATAATTCTATCCTTCACATACAGCGTGAATCTCCATAGGACTAACATCGTAATCGCGAAAAAAATATCAGCTGTCTCGTACAAAACTTTAATACCTACACGATCTAAATGTATGGGACAGTTGATAATTTTTGGTCTCATGTATAATGTTGTTCAGTTTGATGGTCTGTCCCTTAAATATGACCCCACTTTTGTGATACAGGCTGTACCCATCTAATAAATCGCGTATTATAAATGACTCTAAGGTAATTCAAGTGAGTGATACACTCGGGTCTTTTATTGTTAGGATAATTTGAATGGCATTTTTATTAGAGGGTAGAAGCGATGCACGTTATGGCAGTATTAAATCGTGTGCCGATCTATTTGGCGATATTGCACGAAGACTTTTGTCTATTCGCATTGCCATTTTATTGATTAGAATATGGTGTCACATTCTGCATCTGATTTTTATTGTTTGTTGATTTTATGCCTGTAAATAATGCTATATTTTTGTGTAAAGTTTAATGTATAGTCAAACTAAACCCTAAGCCTTCAATATGAGGTTACTGTAGAATAATGTTGATTCCGTATTTAAGTTCATTATAATAGGGTATTTTACTATATAAGAGAAAAAATCTATAAATATATTATTGATTTTGTTTAGGCAAAAAGTTCAGTTTTTCTAATCTGTTAAAAAACACCATAAAATAGTAGCCGCCATGTTATTACGTCATACGGCTATGTAAACTAAAACGTGTCAACTGTCAAATGATCGGCGTAGGTTTTGTACTTTATTATTTTCGTAAACAACGTAATTTTTATTGAAATAATACCATGGAAGACTGTTTCGTAAAGGGAGACACCACAAATTTACCAAGAATAAACTCTTTTATGGTCGGTAAATTCTCATATTTATATCAGTTGGCACTTGAATCCACAATTTGTCCGGTGTTTTTACACTAGTATTCTTGCATTCAGGAACAGCACACCAACGATAAGTAGAATAATAACTCATTTTAAATTATCAATTATCATACAAAAGATCAGCGTATTCGTTTACATAGCCAAGTGACGTCATGACCACAGAGCAACGTGGTGTCCACAGCGTCCAGTGTTTTCGTCAAACTACGCGCGAAATTTGAAAATGTAAAAGTTAAATGCATTTTTATGGCACTTATCGATTGAATAAGAATTTTGTGATTTTTTTTTTGGGACATATTAGCACTATAGAATTTAATTAAGACACTATTAAAAAATGGGTGTAAGACCCTATTATACTGACTCACAGGACTACCCAACTTTTAACCTTCTCACGCTATTCGTGGTGACTGACAGATGACATTAGTGACAGCAGCTACCTCACTACAGTCCGGCCGTTGAGAGCATGCGTTCCTGACACCTGTCAGTTGGACAATTTCTAGTTGAAATAAGGATCAAATTCGCTAAATACATATTCGTTAATATAAAACTGACATAATTATGTCAAGAACGCATTATTTCAATGGAGGGACTGTACTTGTGTGAATGAGACAGTGTTTACATATTTATTAAATAACAGATACAATATTCTATAATTTATTTACTGGAATTATAATAGAAAATAAGCATGTATTTTTTTTCACTATATCAATATTAATAGACAGAATTAAACCCAAAAACGTATTAAATGTTATTTTTAACCATTACTTGTTGCTCAAAAAATTATGAAACTCCAACAATTCTGTACCACAGTTCAAACGACCGTTTCTGTCGCGGGCATGATGTGACGTCATTTACTACGAATCTTCTTTGTTTGCATCTGTTTGTAGCCCCAAATCATATAAATTATTTTTATGCTTTATTCAAGCAAAAATCGCACTTTGGTAAGAATAGCTTTTATTAACCTACTACTTAGTTTCCGGCATTGTCGAAGACGACGCGTTTTGAGTTTGCGTTCCGTTCCACCAATAAAACGCAACATAAATGCATTAATTGTAAAACAAGTAATGCATTAAAAAATGTAAAAGAATAGGAATTTCTTTCTTGACTCCTACACAATGTATATTTAAATAATGGATAAGTTTTGAATTACTTGCATATTCCCTATTATGACATTAAAAGGTCTCTAAACGAAATCCTCAAACAAAGGTTGTATACTTTATTTCTCCCTAATTTAAGGAGATTACCAACCACAGGTAAAAGACACCCTATCACATACAAAATTAGAAAAAATAAAATCCTCTTACAATACATCTTATACGAAACGTTAGCGAAAATCTGTATAATTTTATTATACCTAATTTTGCTTTACCAAATTGAATACGGGACCAACAAATTGCTTTCATTATTACGAGACTGCAAGAAAGAGAAGCAAATATAATTTGTTAAAAGAAAGAATGTGACGGGTATACAGCCACCTGATAATCTTGCGACAAAGCATCAATCGCAGGGAATCATTTGAATTTGCATACATTTTAAGAAGTAAATAAAAAAATAAATTGGGATAGCGGGAAATGGTGGCTTGCACCCTTGTTATTTGATATGCAATCAACTTTGATACTTATCTTTTAAAAAACAAGGCTCAATATCAAATGCATAAATAACAATACTACAATCAGATCGAATAAAAAATCCTCTAAGGAAATTGTAACTTATTTAATAGATCTTAGATTGAAATTCCGATAGCAGATTTTAGATTTGTTGTTCAAAGGTAAAAAAGCGGCCAGATGCGATTCAGACTCGCACACGAAGGGTTCCGTACCACCGTAAAATATTTAACATGTACCTACATATGTGTATTTTTAAATTATTTTCATTATTAAAATTGAGCAAAAAACTTAAAAAATGTACGTAAAAACAAAATCAAAAAACATTTAATTTTGTACCTTGTTTATTTTTATTATTTGTTGTTATAGCGACCAAGTGGTACACGCTCTGTGATTTCAGGTGCTATTACGGTTCAAAAATACAGCCCTGTGACAGACCAGAGCCTCAGTAATAGGCTCCTGTTGCCACCCTTTGGATACGGAACCCCAAAAAGGTATTATTTGTGAAACTATTTCGTTTGTTTGTTAAACAAATATTATTGTAGGATACGTGGACGGGTTTTTAATGGTATTGGTAATATTGAGTAAACATTTGTCAATATCTTTTTCTTTGATGTTTTCATCATCAAAGCTGTTGCTACTTATTTGTGGTCTTCCATTATTTTGTCTTTGTTTAAAGTGTTTTTATTTTTATTATTTTTAATAAAGATATCATAATTAATTAGCAAATAACGTTTTCTCTCTTTTTCTCTTTCATTTTCTCTTTGTCTCTTTTGTTTTTTTTTTTGGAAAACTTCTTTAGGCAAGTTGGGCAGTTTTGGAATGGGGAAAAAGTATTGAACTTTGTGACCGTCACGCTCAGATATACAGATGTCCAGATGTTTACAAGTTTGTGATGCTAAGGATTTGTCACTTAAGTAAAAAAAAACTGTCAGTCGAGTATTTTTTTTCTTTCTCTTTCTTCCTGTCTTTATTTTTTGACATGATAACGTCTTATAAATCGATGAACGCCAGCTGCACGCACGAAAAAGTGTCACGTTCCGCCTGAGCCAGGCGTGCAAGAGCGCGGAACTAGCGATAGAGAGGCACGATCGGCCTAAGCGTTCGGCTTGTGATGCATCTCTCTATCGTTATCACGTCAAATTATCGTCCGTAAACCGACTTTACAGACAACCAATTTTTTTAATTTTTTTCTCTTTCTGTAGTCTCTGCCTACCCTCTGCCTACCCTCATGAGAAGAAGGCGTGAGTTTATGTGTGTATAGATGATGATGATGATGATCTAGAGTGAAATATAGCTAAATGTAAATGTTTTTTTGTACAATCTATGATGTCTTTAAAACATGCAAAACCCAATCTGTTTCCTAATAAAGTGAAACTCAATATAATCTATCTAAACACAAATAACAGTCGTATTACAACCTTAGACTCGCAAAGCGTAATAATAAAGTACAAAAAATCCTTTGAAGATGAACAATACAATGGTTCAACATCTCACGACAAATCGGTTCAAAGGGATTTCGAGCATATAATTTTCACTCGATACCGATCCTGCCACTTGAAAAAACCTTTCTTTTATCAAGGCAAATTCAACTTTATTTCTAAAGTACAAAGTCGAAATTCAAAACCGAAAGTCCAGTCAGGATATCGATACAGCTACTGGAATTACGCTTCCCTAAAACAAGCGAATTTCAACTTTAGATCTAAAATCACAAAATTGAATTCAGAATGTTCTCTTTTCAGTAATCCATCAGGTTATTTACAATGTCGCATAAGAAAAGATTCTGTGAAAGGAGTTCCGAAATGAATTTTATTTAATTTTTCTTTATTTTTTTGTTTATCGAAAGGATGCTCATTGATGTTTGCAAATTGGAAAAGGTAGGTATGTCTGTTTGATTTGAGTTATTATTAATATTGATGAATAGATTTGAAACACATAAGTCTTTTCTACAGCATGTATGTATAAGAAAGCTGTGATCATATTTAAAGGTGTGGTAGAGACCATCAAACTGTCACTATGGGACCAACATTATAATCGCAAAAATTATCAACTGTCCCATACAAAACTTCAATACTTTTTGACCCAAATGTATGAAACGGCTGATTATTTTTTACTATACATGCTGTATAGTCAAGTCAGGCAATACACAACATAATAATTCTTAAGCCGAAGACACAAAAGTCAAAGTCGAAGTCAAAGTCAAATCATTTATTTTAAATAGGCACATACTCGTTTATGGCACTTTTAAGGCAATCAAAATCAAAAATTATTTATTCAAACTAGTCTGAGTATCGGCACTTTTCGAGGCTTATTGGCCGATTCGCACGAATTTACTCGCCCGAAACGGACGTATCGACATTTTTAAATAATAATATTTTTTCCTGGAGGCGACGGTGTTGAAAGTCCCATAGATAAATAATCACCCGTTTCTTCAGTATTCTATTGCCTACTCTAGGATGCATATCCGGTACGACTCTAATAATCCTTCCTATCCTAAGGGCACGTCTTCCTGACCATTACCGCGCCCCCCGGTCTACTCTTTGATATGCAATGGTCTCTGTTAGTACCATGAAACATGAGGCTCCAGGGACTAGTGTGAATCCTTGGGTTCATTCGAGCAATCGAGTCTGGTTTAACCACGCTGGGGTCGGTGCATTTCATTCATTAATTCAAGTTAATTTATTTGTCGGCTAATCAACACTCATAAGCATTTTCTGAATAAAATATAAACCTGTATAAAAATAATGGTAAATGTAGTTTCTTGTGTACTTTTTTCTTAACTTTATTGCATAAAATTTCAAATGTGCCTTAATACGTATTTCTGGAGTTTTTGATTCGCCCACAAGTAAATTAACTTCGTGCGAATCGCCTACAGAAAAAAAAAAAAAAAAATGTTTTCGAACGTCAATACTTAGGTATGTCTCGCTTGTCCATATTTTTTCTTTATTCATTTATAGAGTAACACAATAAAGTGACAATGTAGGAAAACTGATCTGATATAACTTTTCAAATAAAGCTTTCATATCGATAAACGCGATCATAGTAAGAAGTAGTATTATATTGTTTTACAGTCCGGCTGGTTAAAGTTATGACTTTTAAAGTTGGTCGTTTTCCACGTTGAATATTTAACGGTATTCTGCTTATTAAAATTGCAATAATAAAATCCTTAACAAAGCGTGAAATTGACATTGTAATGAATACGTATCTATAGCATGAAAAATATCTATTGATTCTTTCATTCAGTTAGTTTGTTTGTGAAAAAGAATGATAGTCATTGAAAATAACTATTATTATATACAAGAATAATAAAAACTTTGTGAAACCTTCGACACCACACATGAAAAGGTAAAAGACGGTAATACGATACGATAATCGGAAAGACGATGAATAGTGTATAAGTAAATTAATTTTAACTTTGCTTGCAAAGTAGAAAGTCATAGATAAATCATTTATTTCAAATAGGCACATAAAAGGCACTTTTGGACGAAAAATAGGAGTGATTATAGTCGCCCCTTCCAAAAGGTAGTTTCGTATGGAGAAGAATGGACAAGAAACTCCACCGTTACTCTTTTAAAATGTTTTACAATATTTTGTATATATTTATTATATAATTATTTGTGAAGATGAAGCATCTAGAATACAATTACTACATCACAATAATAAGTAAAAATAATTAAATATGAAACAATGACAGATAAATGAATAATTATGTGATAAATACATGGTGCTCACATATTTACAAACATTGTAAAAGTAGACGATTTTCGTAAAAAGAGAATTATTCTATTGTTCCTCCGTATGTAATCAATCACCCAGGTAGGTAAGTAATTTTTAATGTATTTTATCTCTTTTTTTTGGGTGCGAAATTATCCAATAACTTCTCCCGCTCTGGGCGGAGCGGGAGGGTGTGTCAGACTCTTACTGACCAAAACCCACCCGAGTTCCTTCCGTTGCGTGTGTTGCCAGGGGCCTCGGTAACGCTTTCATGCTTTCCCGCGACCTCGCCAGCCATCTGCCCTAGTGGACCCCTACACTTGTGCTGACATCTCTTTGAGGCGCGCGTGGAACAGAACGCGTCGTCGAACCGGGCCTGGTCCTTATTGGACGGCGAGCTACCTATTGCTCACCGTCCGCAAGCCCGCGCCTACGGTGGCCGGAAATCCGCCTGGGATTCCCAACGCCCAGGGCGTCTCCTGCGGCGGCTAAGGGCGAGAAGGCACGAAATTTGCCTTTTTCTCAACCGTCCTACCTCCTCATATATTTTATCTTAAAATCACCTCTTAAACAAGGTTGCACAAAAGCACGTCATACATAAAGCAACAATGTGGCTTCAATCGCACACTGCGTTCGAATCGCTACTAAATCGTAATGCCGATCTTCTACTACCTCATTTTACCAACGTCATTGAAAATTTTATTGCACTGCTGTAGAGATTTAATACGATTGATAGATTTAGCTGATACTGACGCAATTTTAGAAGTGTTTTAACCATTTTCTCTACTTACGTGAAACGTGGTGCTATCCATGCGTCATGTTCGTGAACACGCCTTCAGTTGGAACTGGTCACCTCTTAGCTGCCTCGGCTTATTTTTAATTATTTTATTTTGAAATTATTTTTTATTTTTGTTTATATTGCTACTATGGACGTGTTTTTTTTTACATCGTCCACACATTTAGTTATAAATTCAACACTATTTATACTAATCTTTATGTAACAATATAATTTAAAAGAGTGTCCATGTAGTTTCTTGCCTATCCTTCTTCATTAGGTACCTACTACACTTTGGAATGGGCAACTAGCTTCATATATCTAACTGACCGACTCCTTGACAATAGGGTCTTACACCCATTTTTTAAAAGTGTCTTAATTACATTCTATAGTGCTAATATGCCCCAAAAAAATCACAAAATTTTTATTCAGTCGAGTCGATAAGTGCCATAAAAATTCATTTAAATTTTACATTTTCAAATTTCGTGTGTTGTTTGACGAAAACGCTGGACGCTGTGGACGCCATGTTGCTCTGTGGTCACGTCACTTGGCTATGTAAACAAATGCGCTGATCTATTATCTAACTATCAGTTGACAGTTGACACGTTTTAGTTTACATAGCGGTATGACGTAATAACATGGCAGCTACTATTTCATGGTGTTTTTTAACAGACTAGAAAAACTGAAAACGTTGAATTGAATTTTAAAATTGATTTTGTTATTTTATGAACTAAAAGTAACATTTTCCGTCTCCTTTTGCCTAAACTATCTCAATAATCTCTTCATAGATTTTTTCTCGTATAAAGTAAAATACCCTATTCAAAAGTGCCTGTAAATGATTTAATTGAAATAAATGTTTGAGTTTGAGTTTCGTCACCGCACCGCATCGGTGACTGAAAACTTGCGGTTTTCATGGTACGGGCACGTGAAGTCGAGTAAGTTTTCGAACATTTTCGAAATGTCTATTTTAAAAAAAGATAATTGGAAATTTCTGTTTGTATGGAAAATTTTAAATCGATGTAATTTAACTGTAACACTATTTTTCGAAAATGATTTCTAATTACATTTTAGACCTATGTATCTTCTTTCTGCGAAGCAGTCATGCTCGCGAAGGAGGAGACGGGACGGTTGAGGGAAAGGCAAGTTTCTCGCCCCTAGCCGCCGCAGCAGACGCCCTGGGCGTCGGGAATCCCGGGCGGATTTCCGGCCACCGTAGGCGCGAGCTTGCGGACGGTGAGCAATGGGTAGCTCACCGTCCACAAGCTCCAGGCCCGGGTCGACGGCGTGTTGTATTCCACGCGCGCCTCAAAGAGATGTCGTCAGCACATATGTAGGGGTCCACTAGGGCTGATGCCTGCCGGTGTCGCGGGAAGGTACTAAAAGGTCAACGAGGCCCCCGCAACATAGGCAACAGGAAGGAATACGGGTGGGTTTTAGTCAGTAAGAGTCTGACATACCCTTCCACTCCGCTCGCGCTTAAAATCGGTTCAGTCATTTCGAAAAATAAGAACTTGTAAATTTGTATGAAATGCCGTACGGTGTAAACGCACACGCAATTTTGGTAAATCCCAGAAAAATGGAAACGCTTTTACATGGAGAAGATTTTGGATTAGCTAGCATTTACAATTTTCAAACCTGAATTAAAAATTTCTCCCTTAATTATACCACATATCCACAGATTTTTATCACTTGGTCTTGTAAAGCCTTCTAAAGGACAGGCGAGGTGGTCAATTCCAGGACAGACAAAAAATACATGTCCAGCACAAACATTTTTTAAGAGTTTTTAACATTTTACCATTACACTTTATAACATCTTTATCAATGCAAAGCCCTCCTAAATGTCACATATATTTCTCCATTTCGCTAATAACTAACGTAAAAGATCGTCCAAAAAATGCCATTTGCAATCAAGTAAGAGCGTCGTTAAAAACCGCGTGCGCAACATGTAATAATCTCAAACGTATACGTCAGTTGACATTTACGACGACAGATATAAATTAGAGTCGAACATAAAAATACATATCGAACCGTATCGAAGCGTGGCGCGTCACTATTAAAAGTGATGTGTGATGCGCTTGAGGTTCTGTATACAGATTTTTTTGGTTACAATATGGTTTAATTTTCCGGTTTTTTAATCAGTTTGAACGAATATTTTCGTTTGTGAGCATCACTAGTTATACAGCGAAGCGACACATTATTTATCAAAATTAGTGTCATTAATATTTTAATGAGATAATTTAAATAACAAAAAAAAAACCTAAAATAGAGGAAGCTGGGTCTTCTCTCTTCTTTTTATCTACAAAATTATATTTTTTTACGTGACTTTTGTGTTTTTATTGCAGAGCCACAAAACTCCTCAAAAGTACAATCGCGCACATAAATGCGATACAATAAAAAAATGCATCATTATTTTTGTCAGTTATGTTTTTTTACGCCCATTATTTACGGTCAGTCGTAAGCCTCCCAGCTAATCGCTGCATCGTCATATCGAATCTAACAGTTAAAGCAATCTAAAGTAACACGCAGGTTGTGTGCTTTGATAAATCATTGTTGACTGTCTCGTTGGTCTATAGGTCGCGCTACTGCTGAGCACGAGGTCCTGGGTTCGATTCCTGGGTCGAGCAAAGTATTTTTGGGTTTTTCCATCTAGAATTTCTCAGCAGCAGCCCGGAGTCTGGATTTTTGCTTTTCCGGTTGATAGTTATAGGCTGGCCCCCTATTACATGGGGCTTAAATATTACTGGTAAAATGTGGGTGTAGTATAGGTATGACTCTGCCTAACCCTTCGGGGAATACAAGTGTGATGTAATGTTATGTCTGAGTATATTGTATTATGTCTCGATGTAGGGTTGTGTGTTTTTTGTAGATAAATGAATTGTGTTTCCTCTAGCAGCATAACCTCAGCAATGTTCTACTAGTCCACTGATTGTAGGAAATGAGGGAATAGATCCTACTTTTTGGTGCTCTATTTATATTCAACGTAGGTATCCTACCTCGGGTACTGATTATCAAGTAAGAATATTTTTAAATTAGCACAAAAAAATTAAGATAAAATTCCTGAGGCTATAAATCTGCCTATGTAAAGAATAGTGTGTCTAAAAGCTATAATTTATTAAATATAATATATTATAATTTATTAAATTTATTAAATATTAATAAGGAGTTAAAATCGTTTTCTAGTTTCACTAAACTAATAATTGCAGTCAATGCGGATGGATGCCATACGAACGTGTAACTACACAATGTATGGAAATATAATAATATGAAGACGCTTGGAGCAGTGGTGGCCCAGTGAGCAGTGGTGGCCCAGTGGTACGGCCGCGACTTACGAGTTTGTAGGTCGTAGGTTCGAACCCAGGCAGGCGCTTTACTTTGTGTAAATTATTTCATCACCACTGCTCTCAAACCGGTGAAGGAAAACATCGTGAGGAAACCGGCATGTCCTAGAACCAAAAATTCGAAGACATGTGACATCTACCAACCCGCACTGGGCCCGCGTGGTGGATTACGGCCCACTCCCTCTCACAGAGAGGAGGCTTGTGTCCCAGCAGTGGGAACATTATAGGCTGATTTGTTGTTGTTGTTTGAAGACGCTTTTAAATTTATGTCCACGATGACGTTATAACGTGCACGTATTTCCATATATTTTATGGACGTGGACGTTCACGATAATACGAGTATAGCCACGTTAGAAATTATAAAGAGCACAATAACCTGCAAATGCAAAACACACAATCGAATGGTCAAAACAGACCCACAGCCACCCCAAAACGTAAAACACAAGTACCCATAAAACTTAAATCTCATCCACTATAAACTATCAGGGAGTCTCGTAAACTGTTTATAGATTGGAATATATTATCTGTTATGCTTTTATTCATGTCACTTGCATCGATGCTATAGTAAACTTAATGTCACCAAAAAAAAATGTTGATACTTTTTAATGTTTTGTGGAAAAGTGTACGAGCTATTGACAATGCTGCTTGGCTGTAAAGAAGAGACAAAGGGAAATAACATAATTTCTACAAAGTAAAATAAATTCGTATATTTAAATGACGTTCCCAGTCTGCATACGAAAATTTAATCAAATATATATAACAGTTTAGTCACTATAGCTAGTCAAGGATTGGCAAAACCCATAGACGGTCCATCTATACTATTTAGTTTGTTAGAAAAACACTTTTTAATTTAGATGTTAGGATTTATTTGTTAGTTCCAAAATATTTTTATTCATTAGTCTTGCCAGTGTTTTCATTGATTGTCGTATTGTTGTCTTCACAATGTATAGTCTCAAATTCAAAAAGACAATCGCAAACTCATAAATGTAGTTCATTCTGATAATAGTACCTACTTGACAGCCTTTTTGAGTATAGTCCGCGCGTAAGTGCTAGTCACCTCCTGGATATATGAGCGGTGAAACGGGGGAGGTAGACAAAGGCCAAGTCAACTCAGTCTTGTCAATCGCGCACTCCCCCGTCTCACCGCTCACATAACTCAGGTGGTGATTAGGACTTATGCGTGGACTATAAGGTACGTGGTACAGTCATAGCCAAAATACGTTCATCACCAGGGCTATTTTTGTCTGTTTTTTGCATGACAAAATCTGCTTTACCGATTCAGTGTCTTATTTATACCGCGTCACGATATCAATACTGCAGAATGACCCCTTCAGGGTATATGTGTTCCTGCCGGGGTCGCGGGAAGGTACTAAAGGGTCACCGAGGCCCCTGGAAACACAGGCAACAGGAAGGAATACGGGTGGGTTTTAGTCAGTAAGAGTCTGACACACCCTCCCGCTCCGCCCAGAGCGGGAGAAGTTATTTGATGATAGCCCATCCAAAAAAAAAGGGCATATGTGTTCTGTGAGAATGACATTCAGACATCTTCTTTACATGTCAGATCAGTGTCAAACCCACGGACAAGTATGTAAAATCACTATTAAAATGTGATATTGACAGACTCACACACACTTAATAAATAAATTAAAAATATAAATAAAACGGCCAGGCTATCAAAAAGGTTTTACGTTGGTGTCAACTAGACATTGGTCCAGTGGGCATGCTATTTTGTTCTTTGATAACAAGTAATTAAATATAATTGTATGTATTTCTATTAAGTGTCCTTTTTTTTTTTTTTTGTTTTTTTTTTTTGAGGTTGGGAAATCATCGAATAACTTCTCCCGCTCCGGGCGGAGCGGGAGGGTGTGTCAGACTCTTACTGACTAAAACCCACCCGTATTTCTTCCTGTTGCCTGTGTTGCGGGGGCCTCGGTGACCCATAAGTACCTTCCCGCGATCCCGGCAGGATTATGTGTCCTGGCGTGATAACAGAAATAAGTTGAAAACTGACGAAGGTAAGTACAAAAGACTTGACTGTACATGTGATTCCTTCAATTTAAACTTCATTTGAAACAGTTCAAAAGTCAGTCATAAAGATATTTCCAGGTGACATAAGCCCACATGGCAGGACAATACTGTCATAAACTGACATTAACAATAATATCATTGTATTAAATAAAAAATGAACTCAGTCATAAAACAGAATCCTTCATCTGTAACTGTAATAAAAACGAAAGATTAGCATTAAACACCAAATAATACTTTATCACTAATTTCAGACGTACATTAAATTATTTACACCCTGTATGACATAAAAAAGACGTCCCGATTTGCGCACGCGTCGCCTATAAACGTCATAAATAACTGTTAAACCACAAAACAGTTTAATTACAGAAGATCCATACAAATGAAAATGCTGTTATTACATTATGACCTTAGTAAACGCTCTACACACACACGTAGAAACATGTACCTATCTATATTTATTTCTGTAAATATATCTAAATAATGTAAAGCTATTCTTATACAGGGTTTTAGATTGGTTCTTAGAAACTATTATGAAGAGGGAATCAAGAAATTCTCGGGTAGTCTGCGCTAACCCATTATCATTCAGCCTTTAGTTATGGTAAATAATAAGAACTCGCTTGGTAGCGATACTGGTTAGTCACTTTGGACTAGTGTCGCTACCGAGCAATATCTGAATAGGCCTTAAGTTGTACTCGTATAAATAAGATTTCCAAGGCGAGGCAGTTCGTAATCAGAATTCAACTTTTGAAAAAGGAAGCGAAAACTACTGTTCTTTTACTAAGATATGACTTTATAGCGCTAATAGGTTATTTTCAAAATTGGAACGAACGCCGCCATCTTGTTTTTTTAATACATTTCATGTGACATTTCACAAATGTGACATTGCACAAATATTTACAACAGCGCCCCCCTGTCAACGTCATTAGAGCGCCAAAAGACAAGATCCTTGTAGCAGCGTATGTGTGTGATATTTGACATGTACTGGCCTGGAACTTCTATTATCATCATCATCATTCTCCTGCCCTTATCCAGATTTATTTGTGGTCGGCGCAACGTGTCTTTTTCTTCCATACTTCTCTATTGTCGCGGCAAGGTACGAAAGGGTTACCGAGGCCCCTGGAAACACAGGGAACGGAAGGAACACGGGTGGGTTTTACTCAGTAAGAGTCTGACACACCCTCCCGCTCCGCCCAAAGTTATTTGATAATTTCCAATCCAAAAAAAAAAAAAACTTCTCTATTAGTTGTCATTTCGGTAGTCACTCCCTTTCTAGCCATACCATCTTTCACACAGTCCATCCATCGTTTCTTTGATCTTTCTCTGCTCGTATAAATGTCGCCAGGAATGTATTGAGTATGAATATGAATGGCTGCATGCATACTCAATACATTCCTGGCGGCATTTCCCCCATATCCTCCGCATCACATGCCCAAACAACCTCATCATAATTAGCGAATAATGTTCCCACTGCTGGGACATAGGCGTCCTCTTTTTGAGATGGAGTGGGCCTTTACCCAACTACGCGGGCCCAGTGTGAGTTGGTGGGTATCATATGTATTATGTCTTCGAATTTTTGTTTTAGGACATGCTGGTTTCCTCACAATGTTTCCCTTCACCGTTTTGAGAGCAGTGGTGATGAAATAATTTACACAAAGTTTCTGCTTCGGTTTGAACCCACGAGTCCCATGACATACAACTCGTAAGTCGCGTTATTACAGGGCCACCACTGCTCACCGCTGGTCTGGAACTTCTATACCCCCTTATTAAGTACCACCAATGACTTTATGACGTCATCCTCCTAATTCTTTTTTTAAATCGTTAAAGCGTGTTTATTGACAGTTAAAATTGTGTAATGAGTTCGAATTCAAAAGAGGTATTAACATTTCTTATTTGACGTTAACTTTTATTGTTTGACAGTGATGTTTTCAATTGGTTACGGTGATAAAATTAAGTGTTTATGTAATGAGAATTGTAAAAATGGCTTAATACTAAAGAATGCGTGGTATTTTATGTTTAAATTTATTTATTTATTTATTTATGATTTGAACGGTATGAGACACCGCGTGGTTCTGGATTAGTGATAGGCCTACTCTATTGGTCCAACAAGATTTGTTGTCGATTATATTGTGAGACAACTAAATAATTGAACTTGATAAATATATTATCTAATATTAGAAGTGTGTATGTAATAGTGTTGTGTTTATAACAAAAAATATAATGAGGGTTTTAATTAGGTTACCGATAATAAATTGTTTGTATTTTATGGTTGGTGTTTGTTAAGGCTTTTGTTTGATTTTTTTTATTGAATTATTAAAAAAAATGAATAGGTACCCTGTATTATATATTTTTTACTAAGAACCATCTTTAACTCGGTACAGACAAACATAAAATTGTTCAAAATTATTTCCCATTTAATGTCTTTGTAGAAAAAGCTTCAATCATTGAAATAATAGGTTTTTTTCCTGTGATGACTCCATAATCTTAAAGACTGTTTTCTTTTTTCTGTGTTTGATTGTTCTACATAACAACATAATTTTTATCATAATATAATTTTTTAAAGCTCATCACTTTCCTAATAAAAAATATACCATTAAAATACTTTTTTACAACCGCCCTTTTTAAAATTCGAATTCTAAAACAAAATGGCGGGTGGAACAATAACACGAATTATATGATTACCCTACCGATAAGGGGGAGGTTCGGTATTTCTTAAGAGTTTAATTTTTATAACAAATCTTTTATACCCTGGTTTATGATAACAGTAAAGTTTCTATGGCGAATGTTAAAGGTACAATAAAATAGGTTACATTCGTAAGGAAATAATAATAAATAAAGTGCTTAAGCAGGATCAGTAAGAATATAGGGCGGGATTTAATTTGTTGCGATCGTTATTTTTGTAAATGGATACGTTTTAATGTTGGAAAAGGGATATTTCAGCACTGTTTGTGTAATTGAAGTGTTTGAAAAGAAAAAAAAAAACTAATAATAATTCTGGTTAGGTACGTTACACATTCTTAAATTTTCAAAAGTATCTATACCTGTTTATAGTAGGTACAATAGATACACAAGTATTTAAAAAAAAAATACCTCATTAAAACGTCAATCGGAATTCAGGGGTTTAAGCTAGCGATAGTAAATATTAATTACGTAATAAATAAAAATAATAATAAGTAAATAAAACAAAAATGAATAATTTAAAAATAAAGGGTTTTTACAATGTTAATAAATAAATGTATATAATTTATAAAACAACAATTTAACTCTTAAATTCAATTATGTATTAATAAAACAGTATATATAACCTACGAACTATTTAACTAATAATACAATTTATCAGTTAACACATTAAACAGCCAGTGTTTCTTCCTCCTCTCTCCTACTTGATATATGCTGTGCCTGGCAGGGTCCATAACTGTGACTAATATAATTATTTTTCTACCAATTATACCATTATGGTACGCAATAAAGAATTGAGATTGATCAAGCTTTTAAATAAAGTAAACTTTGTTAGATTCGTCCTCAATATTTTACAAAAGACTTATTGGGATCCCAACATAAAACCCAGCGTTTATTTTTCAAGATAACAATGGACGACAACAACTTGCAAAATCAAAATCAAAATCAAGTCATTTATTCAAACTAGGCTGAAAATCAGCACTTTTCGAACGTCAAAGTTACATAAGACAGTCCCCCAAAAATGCCCGCCCGTCACCACTTCCTAGTGCTTTAGCTGGGAAGAAGAAGTGGTGGAACAAACTCCCCAGCAGCACGTCTGTCTGTTTAGTTATATAAACTTGATTCTATATAAATCGTATGCAAAGTAATTAACATTACGAAACACAAAACATTGGATTAAATTACACACTTGCCATACGTTAGCTAGCACGCGCCAGTACCTATACCAACAAAACAATGAACAAAACAGTTTGTTCATTGTTTTGTTAATTTTTATCTGCTTGAGTACAGACTCAAGCAGATAAAAATTACAACATAAAAAAACGTAAATAGAACTTAATACCTAAATAAAAGCCTCCAGGCATAAAGGGCGTGAGCCTCCAGGCATAAAGGGCGTGCAGACTAAGGATATCTTGCCCAGCCAGTCTATTCTCAAAAATCTCACCGTGAAATCTTCGGTGAAATGAGCTGTCATTCCACCAGTTGATCTATCCTCTAAAAATCTCACCGTGAAAACTTAGGTGAAGTGAGCTGTCATTCCCCAATTGATTTATCCTCTAAAAATCTTACCGTGAAAACTTAAGTAAAGTGAGCTGTCAGTCCACCAGTTGATCTATCCTCTAAAAATCTCACCGTGAAAACTTAAGTGAAGTGAACTGTCAATAGTGTTAATTCCTAGCATCAGCAGGAATAACAGCACAAATTAGCATACATCTGTTTTGTTTTAAAACGTATAAGAATTACCATAGCGTTATATGTGTACGTATTTCTGTGACAAATATATCGATGTTTCTTTCTTTCTTTCACATTTCAAGCTCACTTCATTTAAGTTTTTTATGGTAAGATTTTGTACAGAATAGACCGGATTTTTTATTCCTTCACAAACTAAATCACACACACGATTTTATTTATTTCCATGAAACGATTTTTATATACTCAGATATATTTTATACTACACACGTGCCTTCGTCGTCTAAATCCATCGTTTTATTTTAACTACTGATATGAAATTCGCATTTTCCATCTCCTGTTATAAAAAGAGTGAGTCTTAAAATTAATATCGTTTTTATTACGCAGATTACAATAATGTTCCAATGGGGTTGGATTCGTTTTTATTTTGTTGTGCAAGGTGTTTGGATTTGTATTGGTAAAACTTTAAGCACTTACGTAAATTTTAAAGTTGTGTAAATTGTATGAAGTAGGTGTATTAGGTATTAAAGTAGCCACCCGTCTTGAGCAAGCGTGGTAAGCAATCCTCGTGCCTTCTCTATACGAGAAGAGGTATTTGCCCTGCAATGGGATAATAAAAGGCTGGTATTATTTTAGATGTAAATCTCGAAAAATCTATCGTGTTTTTGCAAATATTGATCACGATCGCTCCGTATTCAGCTGCATTCTGTTAGACTAGAAGCCAACCCCAACATAGTTGGAAAAGGCTAGGCAGATGATGATTTGATCGCGATCATTTCCTCAAAAGTCGCACATTAGCGTCTAATAAATAAACTAAATTAATCGTTTTGAGTGTGACTGTACCTAGAGTGATGTTAACCATTAAATAGAAAAAAAAAGATTTTCTTTACTATGATTAACATTATAACTCTTCGTCTAGAGTATTATATAGCGATATGATACCATGACAAATGTACTTAGACGGACTAATGACATACCTAGTAAAGAAATCTAAGAAAAAAGCAGCGGCTTTGTTCATGAAAAACATCTTAAGGCGCTGACAAGACCCAATTGACCAAAATAGGCTTTTCTTAAGAAAAAAAATTGCCAAATCAGTATTGTTTGTGGTAGCGGAAAAAATATATGTTAATTTTGAACATATTTCCCAGAACTTGGTTGTTACCAAAACACGTTATGAAAAAAAAATCTCGATACAAACTAACGCTAAACTAACCTCTTACCTTGAGTTCTAATCCAAAATATCTGCATTAAATATCAACATACGTTACGTATTTAATTAATAACAAGAACGTCTTATTTGAATGCACAACTTGGTTGTTTTTTTATTTTCGATTACTCAACTCAATTTTGAGTAAATAGATAATTGCTTCATATTTTGCAATAAATTACAAGCGTTGTGTTATCGCGCTTCTCTTTCTTTTCTATGCAATCTGACAGTGACCGCGGTTTAGGTGTTGTCAGCGTCTTAAACAACACTATCTTCTGACCACACTTTATAAATATAAGCCAGAAACCGTACCACTTATCAGTTGTATGGTTTCTGGCTTAATTTTCTTCTTAGCCCTAAAGAAAAGACGGCTTAATGCGTGTCGGACCACGCACAATGAAGGGTTCCGTAGTTGGGATGAATTTATCCCAAGAACAAACTTAACATTGCAGTTGAAAAACATGTTCTCACATAAATTCCAATTACAAATGTAATTTTGTACGCACAATATTGGGAGATTTACCATGTTATTTTAAGACCATAGACTTCTTATAGGTTGTTCTGTAATCTATAAGTATAGAAACATTTTCAGTATTTTTTCAAAATTTTTAGCTCAGCTAGGGAATGGTCAGTTTTCACCAATTTTATTAATTAACTTTAAAACTATTTATTTTAAAATTATTAAAAATATACTTTAGACCCTCACAGTTTGCAAATCTTTTTTTTTTCTTTTTTTTTCTCCCAAAAGGAGGAGGATTTAAAATTCATTTACGTGACACGTGAACCTGGTGTGGTCTATCAAACAACTAAATCGGTCTATTATATTCGGAGCAAATTGGCTGTGACAGACGGACAGACAGACAGACAGGTCATGAGTGATCCTATAAGGGTTCCGGTTTTTCATTCGGATAAACGGAACCCTAAAAAGACCGATAATTTTAATATCTTTCTATCTGCACTGAAGAATTTAAAACCCCGCTCCTATATTTCCCTCCAACATCAACGAAACAGTATAATGCCAAGTAAAACGTGTTGATATGACAAATGGTGCCGTATGCAATTTATTGTTCATAATAACTCGACGCCTAACGCATTTGTTATCAAAATATTTTACACAGTCGGCGCCTTAAACATTTTTATTGGGGAGGTGTGGCGTATGGGTTTCTTGAGGGTGATACGTAATGTTAAGGCAGTTGGAATGTGTGTTATTAAAACAGGTGTTTTAGGGATGCATATAATAATAATATGTTAGATTGTGTATTTTAAAAATCATATTGGAAGTTTTTGACATGTTAATTTTTTCACGGAAGAAAGGCAGTTGTCTCATCGCTGGCGAGGAAGCGACTAACTATCGGCTATTTTCTCGCTCAAGAAACGTACAATAGATATATATTCCGTGTAAACAAAAGAGATGCATATATTAATAGTTGATCGCAGACCGTTCACACCGCTAGCGAGTACTCGCTCCACACGCTCCAGAGCTATCAAAGATAATATTTGCTTAGCGATACTTGCTCAGCGATGCTCAATTGGCTCAGAACTCACGCCGAGAGACCAACCAGCGGTCAAGCGAGTGGTGCGAGTAATCGCCCGTCGCACGCGTACACTCGCTGATAACCCAGCGATAAAACTATCGGAATTACCTACAAACTCGCTGCTCGCTGACCCCAACACATTTTCAGCTGCTAGCTCCACTCACTACTCGTTAATCGCCGGCGGTGGGACAACTACAATAAGGTCCCTGTTTCATCGCCGGCGATTAATGAGTACGTAGCGAGTAGAGCTTTTTTTTTTGTGTGTGCGAAATTATCAAATAACTTCTCCCGCTCTGGGCAAAGCGGGAGTGTCAGACTCTTACTGACTAAAACCCACCCGTGTTCCTTCCATTGCCTGTGTTGCCAGGGGCCTCGGTGTCCCTTTTGGACTTTCCCGCGACGTAGAGCTTGCATGTAAAAACGAGTTGGTGAGCAAAGACCAGCGAGTGCGCTATGGTGACGAGCAATTACTCGCTGGTATGCGTATCTACCAACCGCGACTCTCTCAGCGAATGATTTGCCCGCCAAGCGAGCGTCGCTGAGCGAGTACTCTCTTTGATAGCTCTTGTCGCTGCGACAAACGAGTACTCGCTAGCGGCCAGTCAGCGATCGACTATTGATATTTATCTCTTTTACTTACACGGTACCTATAAGCTTTTGTACGTCTCTTGAGCGAGAAAAACGTTGATAACTAATTGCTTGTGATACTCGTATATTACAAATAATTTAAAGAAAATTAAAACTCATATTAAAAGTACACTTTGTAAACAAGTATGTATTTTACAAATTAGAGGATTACTTGGAAACATGCTGGTCCAGCTCCATAGGACAATCTAGAGTCTAGACAAAATCAAACAGGTTGCTCTTTTAATTTGTTATTTATTATTTTTATGACATTGATTTTACACTAACTGTGATTACCTTAACTCACACACTCACTTATAAACTTATTTATTTTAGGAAAACTTATACTTTTAAAATGTTTGTAAATATGTGAGCACCATTAATGTATCTGTAATTGTTTCATTTTTATATCTTTTTACCTATTTTGGTATAGTAATTTTATTCTAGATGCCCATTGTCTTCACATATAATTATATTATTAATGTATACAAAATATTGTTAAACATTTTAAAAGACTAACGATGAAGTTTCTTGTCTATTCTTCTCCATACGAAACTACCTCTTGAAAGGTGTATTTTTTTTTGTAAACCTTGACGTTCATATGTGCCTTTTCAGTGCTTATTTGAAATAAATAGTTTTATTAATTAGAGGATTATTAAATATGGAGGCCTTGGCAGAGAGTACAACTTTGTACCCTTTGGCGTCGAGACCCTCGGTCCGTGGAGTACCAGTGCGCATAAGTTATTTGCGGAAATCGCGAAACTTCTAGTTGATGTAACTGGTGACCGAAAAGCTGGCGGCTTTCTCGCACAACGCATCAGCATTGCAATTCAGCGAGGAAATGCCGCCAGCATCCTCGGTACAAAGCCCCGAGGGCCTTTTTTAGGCTTAACTTAGTTTTAATTTAAATTAGTTAATGTTAATAATCATCTTGTAATTTGGTTATGTAAATAAATAGTTTGACTTTGACTTTGACCTGGCTTCCTCGTCGGGGGTAAGACAGGTGCCTGACAGATCGAAAACTTTTTCTGTGTGAAAATTTTGAAAGGTCTTGTTGCTCAATATTAATTACCACCTACATACATAAACTCACGCCTTCTTCCCATGGGGATAGGCAGAAACTACAGAATGCCACCTGCTACGACATTATATTGGGTCAAGTTAAATTAGCTAGCAAAACTCTGCAGATGTTATATGTATCGATATCTACATAAATACGATAAAATTTAAATTAAAAAGTTTTCATGTCTTTTTTTGGGGGGTCAACGACCATACCAAATTTTTTTTTATCATATTTGGATGTCGATACCCATCACGTCTGCAGAATTTCCTTAGTTAATTTAATTTGAAACCCCATGGTCTAACTCAGGAGAGTCTTCAGTCCTTACTCAAAATTGGGTCTCGGAAAAACTTTTAGTGTAGTTGTGCAAACAAGCCAGGACTTCTTGTAAGTGGGACGAATGCTTGTCTTAACCTGTTAAGCCCCGCGGGACACCGATTCGGAGTCAAACAATAGGAAATCAATTGTGTCTAATTAGCTGTCCTTGACCAAAACTAAAACTTAAGATAACACGGAAGCAATACATAATCAATCTGCCTAGTCTTTTTCCAACTATGTTCGGGTCAACTTCCAGTCAAACCGAAAGCAGCTGAATACCAATATTATACCTATATGGAGCGACTGCCTATCTGACCTCCACAGAACAGTTACTCGGCAACACTATACCGCTTGGTAAGAAGACTGGTTGTCGGAAGTTTGGGCTTCTGGCTACCCGTAACGACTGTCAAAGATCTACGAATGACAGCCGGGACTAACGGCTCAACGTGCTTTGGAAAATCGATGGATCCACGAACCGACCGCGGTAAGCGTAGATTAGTCTTCGATAAAACCGTGCGGTTGTTATCATTTATTCAAGAGCCCCAAGAAGCAATACACAATACCCCTCATAAAATAGTCTCCATTCAAAGGTAAGAATGAATTGAACAGCCATATTTTCCTTATAATAATTAAACTGTATTATGAAATACATATGATTTCCACCCTCTTTACTTATCTGATGGAAAACGTAATAAAAACATGGTGTACCGGGGGAAATCTCAATAGCTGTCTTTTTATCTTTTTATTCTTTCTCGACTCCGAATTATGATGTCTCACCCTGTGGAGTTTTTGCGATTTTTGTTGTCGTTTTTAAGACTTTTTTTGCGTTCTTTAAGCTGAAATTAAGGCGATGCGGTTTTGTTTTATGCTTTTAGTTTTGATTTTCTGATTTGTGTGGTGACTGATGAAGAGTGAAAGAGGGCTGTGTAGTCAAGGCGTTGTTGAAATCGGGTTTCAGCTATTATTTTTCGTATGTAAATAAAAAAATCTGGTATATTTTTACGAGATTCCGTTGCTATCATGTTTCTGAGACCCTTTATCTAACGATGCCCAATGTTCTTTCCATCTTTTATAATATCAATGACTTCTTCATAAAAAAATTAAACATCTTTATTTCCAAATCATACATTAACTCATTCAACTTCTGTCTTCCTACTTATGTGCCTTTCTACCAAACAAGCATCTTCCCCTTAACCATCCCTTACTCACGCGATTTCATTACGATATCTGAAAGAACTGCATGATTTATATCTGTTGGATTATTTCCTTTTGTATTCGTTCCTGTCGCATCCAATATCTTATTATGAGCTCTGATCGTATCTACATTTTTGTTTACCTACCTGTCTTAGGCTTATTTGAAATGTAATATTTCATTTCATTGAGAAATTTATATTGATGTGATCTGTCTTCCCCTTTTTCCATACCATGATATTTTCGGAACATCGTGTTTAATTTTTGATTGCACAGAATTATCAACGTATTTTTTTCGACTACCAAAAATAAAAATAAATTGATGCTAATATAAATTTCTTCTATTGATTATAAAAATATTTACAAAATATTATCTTCCATGCCGTGCTTATATTGTATTGGAAAACAAAACCTATTCCTGACTCCCACACTTTTGTGTCATCATCAGTTATATTATAATAAAACAAAAAAAAAAAAATGTGTTGCCTCATTTAATTCCAATAAACCCATGACACTTGATAATAATTGAAAACAATACGCCAAACAAAAGAAAACTGTCTCACTCAAACCCCTTTATGCTCATTCCCATGAAATAAAACAGGTGTAAAAGGGTTACCTTTTGTCCACTTTATGGTATTTTGATGTTATTAATGAATAGAAATAATGGGTCGATGATTTTGCGTGTCAAATTGGGACTAAGCCGTGAATTTATGATCAAAGTAAGAATTAATAAAGGTGTCGAAATGGGGGATGTAATGTTACTTAGTTTCAGTTTTCAAAGTGATTGAGTGAATCACCTCAAAATTAATATTCTTCATAGAGACAGAAATAACAGACAATCTAGTACGATTCAATAAAACTTATATCAATACACATCAACAAAATCTAGGGATACGTTAATCCTAAATTATTTACGAATTTATAGTTTAAAATCTTTTTCGTTTCCTTAAAAAGTTTATATACAGATTGAAACATATTTTATTCTATTTTCAAAATTTAAAAATGTAAAAAAAAAACACAAAGCTACAACAAAATACGGCGGCAAAATTGTTAGTAATTCGTTACATTAAGGAAAATTAAAATTGTTTTATTAATATTAATTAATGAAAAGGGATTAGATTGTTTTTTTTTTAATTTAACGTGCCGTGTGAGCTTTAAGAGTCATGTCAAATCGTCATTTGAGTCGAGATGAAATGTTACGAGCCGTGGGCATGTTAGAAAATGGTGACAATGCGTCGTTGCTGAGGCCCAATACACAAGCCAAAACATGATTTCAAGGTTGTGGTCACGTTATCGCAGTACTGGGGATGTGGCTGAACGGCACACGGGTAGATATCGTGTTATTACGCAGAGACAGGATCGATTTCTCCAAATGACCGCCAGAAGACAACCCAATATCACACCGATGCAACTAGTACAAAGGCTCCAGGAGGACCACCAGCTGCTGGTAAGCGACCAAACTGTGCGAAGAAGGTTGCATGAAGTTGGCCTTCATGCTCGAAGACCGCTACGTGTTCCAGCGTTGCGACGTGGCAATCGCGGTCGGCGGCTTTCATGAGAATTTACCATGGAGTGACGAACAATGGTTTTTGGTGTTGTTCACAGATGAGTCCCAGTTTGGGTTTCATTCGGATTCACGAAGAACACGCGTTTGGAGAACTCTAGCCGTCTACGGCACCCTCAGGAGGTCCACTCGTACCAAGGCGGGACAATCATGGTGTCGGCAGGAATTCGTCTTGGCGGACGAACCCAGCTCGTTTGGATCCAAGGCAACATGACTGCACAAAAATACCACGAGGAGGTAGTAGAATCTGTTATTGTCCCACAAATAATACGAATGGGCCAGGAATTTCTACTCATGCGCGATAATGCTCCTTCCCATACGGCGCGGCTGGTGTCGGCCGATCTCCGAGACCACGATATTCAAGTTTTGGATTGGCTTGCACAGTCGCCCGACTTAAATACATCGAGCATGCCTGGAACATGTTACAACGAAAAGCTTTGAGAGATTTCCCGCCAAATTTGACGACGGAACAACAACTTTACGAATACTTGCAAAGAACATGGGACCTCATACCGCAGCAAGACATTGGTGCCGATTCCCTTGTTCAGAAACTAAACTAAATTTAAGTTCAGTGCATCTTTTTCTTTCTATTTCATTAAGGAGAGGACAGAAGATAAATTTTAGTTTAGTCCTGTCAAATTAGTCAGCGCCTGTCACTACTCCATACAAGTTTAGACGTGATTAAAAACTTGCTTACTAAAATTACGTCAATTTACGTCAAGCGCTGATTAATTTGACAGGACTAAACTGTAAGATGTTTTAAATTTTAATTAAAATTAATAGTTTTATAAGAAGAAATGAAGTTTTTATTTTCATATTTTTTCTACGACTATTAAAAAATTAACATTTTTATTTAAAACAAAAATAATCACGAAATATTTTTTATTTTTTATTAAAGACCTTAAAATAACCTATCATTCTTCCATTTACTATATCAGAATATTCCTCATAGATTTATAGATATTTGATGAAATATATAATATCCCTAGATTCTGGTGATGTGTGTACGAGTATATAATTATCTAGAATTTGTTTTTGCAAATAAAAATTGTTGTAGTATTTAGAATAAGATACAAGAGCATCAAAGTTAACCTAAGTAAAGACAAAGTTACAGAAATTTTTAAAGATTTCTAATTTCTAATTAGATTTATTTTGATTTTCTAACTACCAAAATAATAGGTACCTATCTAATTCTGTTTTCAAACATGACATTAGTTGACGCCACGGATATCTATGGTTGACGCCAAGAAGCTGTCTCCCCAATTAATTCAGGCTAAGCGAATATTAAGCGCGTTGAGTTCACCTCTCGAAAAAATCCGAGCGGTGACACCACTCATTTTTTTCATAAATAAAGAAAAAAAGATTAACGTTAAAAAGTCGAAAAAATCCGCCATCCACTTCGAGTTAATGATACGGCACGCTGAGTGGAGAGAAACAAAGGTTTGGGAGCAGCTCACACCGAAGTGTGACTGAATAGAAGATGGATCTGATTTTATTTGCACTCCTATTGCACGCGAAGCACGACCACCGTAGAAACGGAAGAAACCAAAGAAAAAATTACAGATTGTAAATACTCGTAGATTTCTACGGCGCGATGTCCAAAGGGAAGAAAAAATGTCACTTTGTCCATTCTGCGTAGACTAGAGATAGATGTGGTTATGTTGCATGTGCTGGGCTTTTTAACAACTGTACAAAGGAATAGAAATAAATAAATTTTAAGGATTTAAGGAGAAAACATTATTCAAGCATTTCAATTATTATAAGGAATCATGGTAAATTGACATTCTATTTGACACATTATCAATAATTCGTTGTGTAGCAGCAGCTCCAACTTACTGTACTCTATTCTGATACTATTTTGACATTCATTAAAATTTCTGGAATATCTGAACGTTCACGATCTAAATCTTATCCGTCTCATCTTGTCCGTCCCCAGTTCGGTGTGACACAATGCCTTTGAGACTTAAGGTTCAGCGCTTGAGACCTCGCTAGACATGTCTCGATTTTTTTCTCCTCTATTTTCGATCCGTTTCCCGAAGGTTTTCGAAAGCGTCTGGCGTTCCACTTCAGGGTATGACTTCAAGGCTCGCCTTGGACTGGTGAAGGCTTTGTGTTGCCTTTTTGCCTTGTCTCAGCATGAATATTTATGGGTGTGAAGATCTTTTGGTTGTTTGGCATCTATTACGGTATTAAGTTTGGTTGTATCTTTTTGGAAGTCTGTTTAATTTTCCGCAACTTTTTTCTTTTTGAATTTTTTTGGTGGATTCATCTCTGGTTCCTTAATTTCATCAATTAACTTGATTGGCGTTGGACGATGTATTTTTATATTGAATATTATTTTATTTGGAGTTTACCTACATCGCTGAGATTCAGTTTTTTTTATTTCATTTGTTTCACAACATCGTGAGTGTTTGGCTAAATATAACTTAAGCAAAGACAAATACGACGACCAATCACCTTAGGCGGAATTCCTCGCGATGGCAGCCTTGGACTTTGAGGCTAGGGTTACAATTATTATTCATTGCTTATTAGCCCTCTCCTCAAATCTTATCTCCTAATTACAAATTCAGTCCAATCCAAAAATTAATTTCAACGTCTCTCTTGACTCATCCAAGTTTCGCATCTACCCTCAAAATAAGTATTAAAAAGAAAATGTCATCCCATTGTAAGAACCACTTATACACAGAGCAATCATCCGAGACGCCGACGAAACATAGGTAAAAGATATAAAAGAAAGATATGGGGCTAAAAGAAAAAGGAAAGAAATGGGGACTTTTGAAGGAAGTAATGAAGATCGCAAAAGACGCCACGAGTCGTTACTGTGTGACGAATTTCAATGATTTTAATGTGTTTGTAGTGGTGCAAGGTTTTTTGATGGTAAACAGATAGGTTGTACAAAGTGGCAATTGAAGACAAGAGGATGAGGATATCTTCATTCTTACAAAATATTTGGATCTGGAAGTAAGAAGACTGTATAGTCCAATAACTATTAAATATAGCTTTGAACAAGATTGTGCAAAAAAACCAGATAACTTTGGAACGTTTTACAATAAAATCATGGCCAAATCCTCACAATAATTCATATTGTGTGCTTTACTGTATTCTATGTTTTACAACTGCCGCATGGCTATTGGGTTTTCAACTCTCAGCTAACCGCCGAAAGTTGACAATCGTTTACCTTACATCGTTAAGGTACCACTGTAGATACCTGTACCACCTTTGCCTTTCAAAAATTACAATTATATCAGGTATATTTTCTTCCCAAATCTTAAAAAAGACATTTCCCGATTACTTTCCTTCTTCAAACACAAAGACGACGATACAACCACGATCCATCCTACCACGATTGTCGTTGAAATCCGATCCCCAAAACGGAGTAATTTACTTATGAATATTAATACAGATGATGCGAAAATAAAAAGGAACTCTCAGGGACTGAACACCGTTCACAAAAAGAGAGAAGGACCCTTCACTGATACCCAAAAAACGAAAACACATTAGACGGATGACGGGACACAAAAGGTTATAGAAATTGTTCAAGTAATTTTATGCGTGTTTTAATATTTGTAAGTGGAAAAGGCATGAAACTTGGAGACGTTTTTTCTTGGAGTTTTGTTTACTTAGGTTGTGTAAGAGATTTTCTTGTGGAGTTGATCAACTGTGAAAACCTTGCTATGTAAGTATTATAGTATTTTTTTTCTGAGACAATATAGTGAAATTCATAGGAGATACAAGAAAATTGTTTTAGGAACCATAAGCTCTTTTTTCATGAAAACTATTTCGACATAATTAGTTTTTTGGCCAAGTGCGAGTTGTCAGTAAAAATGAGAAAAAAATATCAAATTTTTATAATGCGTATCGACTGTTTTAATCAGAGATAGATGTATTCTTGAAATACCGGGTTGTTGTAATTCATTTACGGCAGTCTTTTCTGTGGAAATTCTAACTTATGGTTTTTCTAATGATATCGATATCTGCTCTACTGCTAAATATATAACTTAACTAGGAATGTCCCTTGTAGAAAAAAGTATGCGGTCGGGGTACCCCCATCAGAAAAGAAATTCCTTCTCTCGTATGATTAAAAAAAACACTGACACTTGAAACGTGAGACCTGGACTGTTTTTTTAGTAATTTTTAACTCGCATATACTGTTTTACCCACCCACAAACGCATTTTTGATACAGAGCCATCTAGTATAAGTTTTAAAAAGCTTTCATATTTACCACATACAAGTGACGCACACACAGTGAGAGAAAAAGTCGCATGGAGAGGGCATAGGTAAAGCTTTTTCCTTACGTGAAGATTTCAACTAGTCAACTCCTACCGCAAGCCGCATTAAATGACTTCGTTCCAAAAGAACATACTACAGGGTGACATTGAAAACATGCGACAAATCGAAATGGGAGATTGTACTCATCATTATGAACAACTTTTACTAAGGGACCAAAGCTACAATCCCAAAAAAAAAACTGCTGTCCCCTACATTTATGTTCGCAATACCTCATCAAAATGTAGGAAAAGCAGATTTTTTTTTTGGGATTACAGCTTTGGTCCCTTAGTAAAAGTTGTTAATAATGATGTATACAATGTCCCATTTCAGTTTGTCGCAAGTTTTCAATTTCAACCTGTATATTGTCAAATCGGGTAAGGAAGCTTAATTATGATAATAATCTCGTTCAAAGATCCCTTCCAAGAATTTCAGGTGTAAATCAGTACAATTAAAGTCAGATGTACCTACGTACAATAGACGTATGTGTTCATAAGTCCCCCGCTGTGATTCAGTTGGACGAGAATAGCGTAGCGTGATACAATAATATTTGAGTTTATTTTGTTCTGTCAGTACGTAGTGAAGTGGCCTAAATTATAGTGTGTCGTGTATGTATGTATGTAGGTACTTGGTTCGTAATAATAAATTTTAGTTCGCTGACTTACTGGATTGGATTGACTTGGAGAGGTTCAAATTCATAAGATTACGGATTTATGCAGACACTTACAGTAACGTACAGTACCTTTATCTTTATCCTACGTATAGTTGCAGTCCGGGGATTTTAATTTTTCATTTAATTATGTATTGTAGGTAGGTTAGTACCGAGACGTAATGCACCTGATCAACTCAGGTTGCATGAAATGGCGACAGGTCACAGGAACAACATGCGACCCACGAATGCCCCTCAAGTTAAAGGGGAAAAGTCAGTGATAAGGCCTGTCTTACTGTATGGATCGGAATGCTGGATGTGAAGAAGACGGATGAAAAAAGATTGCATGCAGCGGAGATGAGAATGTTGTGATGGATGTGTCAAAGTGACGAAAATGGATAAAGTAAGAAATGAGTATACATATATCTTTGAAAGTGACGCCAGTGACAGAAAAGTTAAAAGAACATCGTTTGGCTTGGTATTGGCATGTGATGACGAAGGAGGAAACATATGTGACTAAAAGAGTGATGAATATAAATGTTAATGGATGGAGAGAGAGAGAAAGGTCAAAGAAAAGATCGATGGATTGTGTGAGGAATTATATGAAAGAGAAGGAAGTGAATGATAGTGTGACGGTTGATAGGGTAATGGAAGTATAAAACGTGTTGCGCCGACCCCAAGTAAAATGGGATAAGGTCAGGAGATGATGACGAGTAATTAAGTAAGTATGACAGAGAGAGAATAAAATTTATTATACTACCTGCCATATAGCGGGCGGGATCTATCAAATTGAGTCAAAAAATTGTTCTTTCGTACCAAAGTTAGTAAAGAATAGTTATTGAGTCATCATTAAACAAGTAAACGCTGACACTGAAATCACAAAGAAAATTTGCAGTATTCCTGTTGATAATTCTTTGTTGATGTTGAAAATTTATTTTTGGAGCAGTGTTGGTCCAGTGGTAATGGCTGCGACTTACGACTTCGTGTAAGTTACTTTATCAACACTGCTCTCAAAACGGTGAAAGATAACATTGTGATGAACTTCGAAGACATGTGACTTCCACCAACTCGCACTGGGCCTGTGTGGTGGTTTATGGCCCACTCCTTCTCACAGAAAGAGTAGTCCTGTGTCCGAACAGTAGGAACATTATAGGCTGATTGTGTTGAAAAATATATCTCAAAAGTGTATCTTTAAAGTGTCAAGCGATTTTGCACCATGCCTGGTGCAACTTTTAACTGTCACCTGGACTTGCCCTGCAGATGATTATGGAACGGGCCTAGTGGCCACTACTCTTCAACCTAACAACACACCATATCAAAGGTTGGTTCACAGTTTAAGCACCCACTAAACCCGCACCGGGTTTTGTTGTTACAGTTGGCTGAATCCAACTTGTGCCCGTTTATTGCCGCCAACATAAGTATGGCTATATTTGTGACCAACAAGGTCATATGTTTTATGCGAGTATGGGGCTTGTACCTAAATAATAACAGCCGCATGGATCCATCGGTCAGGTTAAGCTAAGCCTGCCGCGGTTGATCCGTAGTTGGGTGACCATCTCCACATTCCAAGACCCGTTCAGCCTCAGAAAGCACGTTAAGCCGTCGCGTTGATCCCGGTTGTCATTCATCGGTCTTTGACAGTCGTTATGGGTCGTCGGAAGCCCGAAAGTCTAGCAACCAATCTTACCAAGGGGTCGTGTTACCCAGTAACTGGGTTGTAGGGGTCAGATAGCCAGTCTGATTAAACTGGAAGCCGACCCCAACAGAGTTGGAAAAGGCTACACAGATGACGATGGTTGGAATAGTTGGGCAGATGACAGTTTCAGTGGGGCAATTTACGTAATTTTAAGAACGATCGCATACTAAACCCCTTTTCGATCTGTTAAAAATACCTCTATTTTCCCCACATTTTTGACATTTATTGTCGCTGATATCAGATTGCGACTAGATTTTGAACGTTTTTAATACGGAAATTGGCTTTCTGGGTCATTTGGGATTTTTGAAGACATAATTGGGAGTAGATTTTTTTTAAGGAAACACCGTGTCTCTGCACGACTACATTTCACCAGGAATTGCATCTCTTGCAATATTTTTGTTTTCTTTTGACATTACGTTTGTACCTACTGTTTGCAACTTAGAAAGATGCCTCACTATTTTATTTCTACTCAATCCCCCATCGAAATGACTGACAATAAAACCAGATTTATTCATCACTCAATTGTAAAGAGTATCGTTAATTTTATTGGTAACATTACTTTTGACTCATCCTCTTTTCACGCTGGGCTAATAAAACCCATCGCTCGTCGGCCGACCGGGCAATAATGTGAACGCTAAATACTGTAATAATGTTCATTTTTATGTGTGACGTAAAGTGTGAAGAGTCAGAAAGAAAGAATAGACTTACATAGGTATCTTTATACAGGGTCAAAATAAATTAGCTAGAGAAACTCACAAACGTCATGGGTAACGATATTTAAACATGATAAAACAAAAAAAAAACAAAAAATTTGATGAGTTTTTTTTTTGGGTAATCAACCACCGGTAGTGTAGTCACTTGAAATATCACTAAAAAATCAGTTATTTTTGTGTAAACTACACAGAAGTGATGGGCATCGTTAAGCCGCGTTTCCACTAGGCAACAATTGACGCGCAACATGTTGCACAACAAGTTGCCCAACATGTTGAAAGTCAGCGCGGAACTTTTGTTGAACAACGTTGTCTGTCTACGCATCTACTACTTTACGTCAGTCGTCGACAACATCTCGTTCGTTACACCACACTACGGACATTGTTGCGCGTCACGTCTCCACTCGACAACAATTGATGCTCAACTAACGAACGATCAGTGTTGCCAGTGCCCTGTCGTCAAAAGTTACCCAAGAGTGTTCGAAAAGTAACGTTTTCACAAAAAAAAGTAACGCTTTTTAAAATTTTTGTATTTTAGTACTATTTAAATTTGAATTGTATTTAGAACTTTTAACACACTTCAATCACTATTTTAGTATATTTTAATGTTTTTTTTTTTTAATCGACGGGTGTAATCCTGGAAAAGAAGGAAAATACTAAAGTAAAAACAGTACATTATTGTGGCAGGAATGTACACAAACTTGCATTCATACAACTTGCTCTTTCTGTTTGCTCATTCTAGCAGTGCGATAGAGAGAGAGAGAGAGAGACATTGGTGCCGATTCCATTGTTCACAAACTAAACTAAATTTAAATTCAGTGTATCTTTTTCATTTTATTTCATTAAGAAGAGGACAGAATATAAATTTTAGTTTAGTCCTGTCAAATTCATCAGCGCCTGTCACTACTCCATACAAGTTTAGACGTGATTAAAAACTTGCCTACAAAAATTACGTCAATTTACGTAAAGCTGTTGCAACATTACGCACGCACGCACGGCACGACACTTGCTTGCGTTCCGTTTCAACTAGTTTTTTTATTCAACTGTAAGCAATTAAAATTGCTCTGAAAAGTAACGTAAAAGTAACGTTTTCAGCCGTGTAACGTAAATGTAACGTAAGGGGTTCAAAAAGTAACGCAAAACATTACAAAAGTTACGTTCTGGCAACACTGCGAACGATGCTCTTTAAACAGTTGCGCGCCAGCTGGCAACGCCGCGCGCTGTTGTGCAGCGTTGCCGTACATGTTGAGCGTCACGTGTCGCGCGCCAAATGTTGCCTAGTGGAAACGCGGCTTTATCTAAACACGATGAAACATTAAAAAAAACTCATACTCAACTCATACATACGTCAAGTAACATTACTAACAGTGGTCGTTGACCTCCCAAAAAAAAAACTTTTAATTTTTTCGTATTTAAATATCGATACCCATTGCGTCTGCGGAGTTTAGCTAGCTAAATTAATTTGACCCTGTGTATGTAAGCCGAACGTCAGTGGTAGCAAAACCGGTATAAGCTGGCCTCTTCTTCTATTGAAACTCCACACTTCGATAGGCTAGGTCAAGGTCAAAGTGTTGCCACCGACGTACTTAATACTAGCCATACACGTTACGATATACTTGCGCAAGTTTAGACTTGCACAAGTCTACGTGACACTGAATGGCTTGGATACTTGTGCTAATTCATCTCACACACGTTAATGTGCAAGTCAAATTTTGCGAAATAGTTTTCCTGCATAAGTTTTCCTTTTCATGGACCGAACTTAACCTTATAGTATGGGCAAAAAAGCTGTATATCGTAGTGAATTCACAACCTACACTTAGTTTTAAGAATGTAGGACTGGAATGGATTTATAAGCAAACTGTCACATTATTATAAAAGCGTAGAGCTAATACCGAAACCTAACTGATTGGTTAAGATATACTTGTGCAAGTTTAGACTTGCACAAGTCTGCGTGACAGCGAATGGCTCAGATACTTGTGCTAAATCATCCCACACACGTTAATATACACTTGTGCAAGTCCAATTACGCAAGTATGTTTTAATGTGTGTGGCCTGCATATCTTTTCCTTTTCATGCAACGTACTTATCCTTGTAGTGTGGAAAAATACAAGTTGTATGTTGTTGTTGTTTTTGTAGTGAATTCACAAACTACACTTAGTTTTAAGAATTTATGACTGGAATGGATTTTTATGATCACTGTGACATTATTTTAAAAGTGTAGAACTAATTTTACGAAACCTAGCTGTTTTGTAACCTATGTCGTCATGGATTTTTCATGACAACCTAGACTATCTTCACCAGTAAAACCACTTGGATAATGGCCATATTTTATCCAAGAACCCCAGTATACATTAAACTATCCACTTGTCCAATTTGCCATCAAAATAAGCAACAAGAAGGAAGAATTATTATGAAATAAATCTTCACACAATTTCTGTCAAGCTGTGACCCAAATGTGTCTAATAAACTAAGTTTATCGAAACGCAGCTTGTAAACCAAGTGTGAGCTATTTATACGAAGTACGATTGCACAATGTTTAGAACGATTAACATCGGTGTATAGTTTTGAGTTGGTTTTGTTTTTAATGTTGGGATTAAAAACAAAACCAACCTCTTTGCTTTATCAGGCTCATGGCTAAATGATACACGCACACGCACAGATCCATCAAAAGTTAAGCTACGCTTGCCGCGGTCGGTTCGTGAATGGGTGTCAGACTTTTGGGCTGTCAAAGATCTACGAATGACAGCCGGGACCATAGGTTTAAGGTGGTTACCGAGACACGAAGAGGTCTAAAGTACCCTAGAAACATATTTTTTTTCCAGATTTTATTTAATCTCTTCATCGGCTTGATTAATATGTATATGTATGCCAAATTACAGCTTTCTAGTACTAAGAGTCTCCGAGCCAAGCCGGGGACATACAGACAGATGGCCATGGCAAAACTATAATGGTTCCTTGTTTACAACAGAACCCTAAAAATGAAGACACAGTGTCATAATAATTGTCCCTTGTTGGAAAAGCAGAGAAGTATCATACGTAAAGTTTGGCGACTTGCCAAGAAAATGTCCATTGAAAGTATAAAATATGATCTGCCTATATTTGTTTTAGATTTTCTGTTACGAAATCTGCAAGTATTGGAACCTCTTTAGTTTATTATTTATGAAGTTCTAGTGTAAATAGTCGTAAATAATGAAGAGATTCGAATATACGAAGAAACTTAAAACGTAAACGTAAACGTAATTCGTTGTTAGACTAGCTGACGTTTGTGATGTTCGGTCCAGAACGATAATATTCTAGAAGTATGTAAAGCTTCGGTTTTAAAATACAAAAATAAATATCGTAGGTTTGTAAAAATAAGTACTTGCTTTCGAAAATGTAATTTAAGCAGAAGAAAGTACCTAAGTACTGCTCACCTTGTAATAATATAACAGCGTGAAGATATCCATGTCTTTAAAAATGCACCATAGCCGATCCTGGATAACGTGTTAATTAGAAAACTTAGCTTACTTCAAACTTGCTAACAAGAAAATCTTACTAGCGCCTGACAGTTTTTAATAGCAAACTGCTGCGCGCATGAAACTTTTATTTTTTAATCAGGCGTCACGTACAAGATTATATAGGTTCTAAAATAACTGTAACAGAGAATATGTAGTTAGGGACAGGACTTGTTTGTTTTCTTTATTTACTTTCACAAGATTGTAGGCGAAATGCACGTATTTAATTCCGTTTGGTATTCTTTCAAAAAACATATAAACTTCTATGGTAAAAGAAATTCCATGGTTTCGGCAAGTCTTAAGTTTCATTTGAAGCTCTAACGTTAGATTTAGTTAATGCCTTTTAAACAAATCTTCTAAACAACTTTAGTTACCTATACGTGTATTGCAAAACACTTATTCACGAGAAATGATAAAAGTTACAGTCAGTCTGAGTCATGCCAGCTTGGCAAAAAGGTCTACCTACATCGAAAAAATCCAGAACATTCTATCTATACGCGATGTAGACTGAAATATACATAAAAACATTACGACATAATATACCGCTATGTATCATAATATTTTCACACTACATTGACTACAAAAGTACATACCTATAAATAAATACTACAGTACTTTATGAATCATAATGTAAACAAAGAGTTATTGGACACGTTTTTACAAAAACATTTATTTTATATAAACAATTTGTTTTGTTTTTATGTTATTGCGCAATTATTAATAATTGGCAATTGATTTTATTGTTATCCGTTTTTAATTAGGACAGTTTGGGTATTTAATTACCTTGTTATTTGAATTAATTGCAACGTAGGTCATTTACGTACCTACATTCATGGCTATAGACCTTTGTATGCACTGAAAATTACATCATTAATCGGCTGCTCTGCATATGTACATTTTTGCATAATGGTTTGTTCAGTATGGTTTGTTGCATGGCACCTCAAATTTATAATAAGATACCTGACTGTATAAAAGCACAGCCAATAAGAATTTTCAAAAAGAAGCTCTTTGCTCTACTTGTGGAAAAGTGTTATTGTTCCATCAATGATTTCCTGAATGATCCGTCAATAAAAAATAATAGAGTACTATAAAATTTAACTTGTGTAGCGATAGCTTAATTTATATCTTCTATACCTAGTTTAGCTTAAGTAAATTATCGGATGTTTAATTTTAATGTCTAGATTAAGTAAATTAAGCTTAAAATTTGCATGCCTAATAGGCAGAATGTACAAGGCCCTGTAAATAATATTCTAACACCAAATTGTAAATACCTGCATTCAAAGCAAATAAATTTATTTCATTTCATTTCATTTCAGTAATATTTATCGGGTTAATCTTATTGCCATCATATCCTGCTGAGTGGTCTTATTCCTGTTTGGTATTATATACATTATAATTATCTAGGTACTACCAGCGCTTCCAGTTATAATTTGACAAACGTAGCAATTTTTTTTTACACTGAATGACCTCCATTAGTCGTACCATTAGTAATTATCACTAATGGTATGACTAATGGAGGTCATTCAGTGTATCAAAGTAATCTATAGGTATATATAAAAATGAATTCCTATTTCTCTTGGTCATGTCATCACGCGCATCGACGGCTTATTGTCAGGAGAAGGTTATTATGTAAGAAAAAAAATACCTCCAGACTGGCGAAGCCGCGGCCAAAAGCTAGTATCAAAAAAAGACTCCGAATCACTCCAGAATAGTTTCATTTGCTTCTTCTTATTTCACTAAGAAAGAAACTGATAAAAATTTCACTCACCTCATCAGTATCTCTTTCACTATCTGAATCGCTGATGCCATCATTTCGCGTCACTCCATCAGCCACGTCCGTCCCTCCCTTGTCCCTCCAATGTTTCTCACTGGTCACCGAGAACGTAAACGTCCTTTCTCTCCTAGGACTTAACAGAACTCCAGCAGGAGTCCTGGGACTCCCGTAGCCGAAGATGTCCAGGTTTCGAGTTGAGAACAGGTCGTTGGTCCTGTCGGATCTTGGGGCGAAGACATCGTCTTCTAGGTCGGAATCCAGGGTTAGAGTGAGTGGAGGTGATGATGCTGATCGTCGACACTGCTGGATTTGTGGGGGAGCTGTCTGCGGGATGTCTGATTCGGAGTAGGGGCGTTCTGTGGACAAGAAGACAACGTTACAGAAGAAATAAATGCTGTGATAGAAGGGAATGCACCAGTTTTGGGAGTTTCAAGGCAGAAGTAGTAATTTTCATGTGCAAGACAAAACAGACAAAAACATAGACAATTTACTAAATAAGATGTCGACAATAGAGCTAGGTCTGGCTAAGTTCCCGTTGAACCGAAAACCTCTCTTATAGTACGTTTGCTAGACCAAATCCAGTAACTTTTTGCACTACCAGTAATACTTTCGTCAATCGATTCATCCTACTTTAGTAAAATTTATTTTTTCGCTTATTCTTTGACACAGATAACAAAAAGCTAATTAAATACAGCCTATCTCCGCAAACCAGACTATTAAAGTAAAAAGAACATTAAAAGCAATATCTCTTGTTATAAATCAGAATTTTTAATAGCAATCTCGCCTACGTTGCGCCTGCGCATAATGTTCACGTGGGCTGTGACACTGGCTCAGTTTTGGGCGTTTTATTTTTAGCGAGGTCTGCGACTTTGAGGTCCGTTGTTTCTTTTAGTTTCTCTACTTTTTTGTTTAAAGCTTCTCAGTCTACCAATGATGCTCCGGGTTGTTTGTCTTGTGACATTTTTTCTTAACGTCCTGTCATAAAAGACAGGACGTTCCGACGACCATCATCTATATCTTATATGTCAGCAGTCTCTTTGGGCAATGAAGACTTCGTTCTATCATGAGAGTACCTCTGAGGTCTGATAGGTTTGATGATGATTTTCGATGTAGAAATAGAATACCGATTGATTCAAAGGAACTCCTAGACTCTTTCTGCTTTGTTCATTGTTATGAGGTATATACTCTACCAGGTCCTAGAGTAAAGAGCTCTCAATTAACAATTCTGTTTGTAGCAATATTTCTTTACCTTATTCCACCTCCAAGTAAATCGTAAACCAACACCACAGTCCCAAGGGAAGACAATGACAACTCAAAATTTACAACTTCTTAAATGTTGGGAAGATTGGGAAGCTGTTATTTTCTTCAAAAACAATTGTGGTCATTCTGTAACACAACGTCTCTTTGTTCTTACGTGTGGTCAAAACAATAGGGTTTTGACCACAGAAATGTGCAGTAGCTAATGATTTTGTTGCCCAATAACGTTTTATGTGTGGTGGGTACATGAATGTGGAGTTGGGAATGGTAGAAAAATATAATGTATCAATGGGTTTTGTGAAGTTTGGTCTTGGTAACTTAGGATGAAATACAGAAGAAATAAGAATATGAACAGTAATATTTATGGCAATAACGTTATTTGTGTTATTAGTAAAAACTTTTACTAGACAAAAATATAAATTGTTCCAAAGTTCTTCGCTCTGAAAAGTAACCAGCTCCAGCTCATTTGTATTGTAGCAATCTGCTACAATACAAATCATTTTAGGAATTCCCTACATTTATCATATCTGACAGATATTATGGGCTTTTGTAGTAAGGCACTAACCTACAGTTGACCCATCTACCATATGATTCCATCAACCCTGTGCAATACAGTTCCAAAATATATCATTGTTAAATTAACATTTCAAACGTGATTCCTATATTCAAGAACAAAATAATTTGTCGAAAATAAAAGAAGTTCTTAATCGCTGTACCGAAGTCGATTAAGTTGATTAAAATGGATCATCATAAATATTGGAAACAAAATGCTTCGGGCCATATTCTGATGTGCTTGACTCGAGATTAATACATATTCCGAATACTTTTGTATCTGTTTTTATTTCTGGAAGTTTTTGTCGTGTTCAAATAGGATGTTTGGCAGATTCATTTATTTTTGTCTCGTGCTGTCTGTCTGACTGATACCTTCATCACAAGTTCTGTTGGTGGACTGTGGTAGGCAAAGTATCAAATGTCGCTGAAGATCATTTTTTGCATTTTTTTTTTTGGAACATTTTCTACTGTAGCATATCTTTACGTATTTTATTAACAATAATAACGATGGTCTAGAATCACTGTTTGTAATCTATAAGTCCTCATATGGAGTCACTGAAAACCCGGGGCAAAAATTGGGTGAAGTGGAAAAAAAATACACTATGAACTTCAAATCACAATAAGGTTATCTATTTAGATAATAGACAATATTAAACCAAATGATCAGCTATGTTACGAGTAGTGATTTGTTTTCATTTTTTCTTGGCAATTGAGTTGGTGCTGACTAATAAGGTAAAAAATATGACATTGCTCTCGGTAACCACACCTGATCAGAAGAACATAATAATATAATAATAGCTGCACTTAATCAACATTGCAAAAACCTAGACACAATCATTCAAACCAGTCGCAACACAATTCATCACATCAGGTAGCATTCAGACTATTATTTGACCTTATTTTTAAACAAAACAAAGACGCCATGACAGAACAAAGAAAAGCAATTTGTTATCAACAATATCGATGGAGCGAGTACCAGGCGAACAGGAGCGACGAAGAAGTAATAATAAGAAACACAAATTAATAAAATCTTGGGTCCGTCCGCAAGCGAAACCCGTTTCCATGACACACGTGCAGCGAGCGACCGGTGGGGGACAGAGATAGAAATATAGCTGTCTTGTTCTAGTGCAACAGTAAGAATTGTGTGGACCTTGCAACTTGGAAATATCGTTACTTTACTTCTACGATTCGAAGTTTTACTTGGATCAAGGAAAACTTTGACAACGACGCGCAGACATCCTATAGTTGTAATTTTCTCATGTAAAGCAACTTCTTAACCAACTTCCTTCTTCTTTAACTATTGCTGGTGTTAACTTATAGTACGTAATTCTGTGATTTTAATAATTTGTCACATAATCCATCATCAAATATTTGAACAAGTGATAATGCTTGGAAAAAGTAATCGTGTATTAGCTGTATCATCCTCATCACCTACAGGCTTCAATATCCTTCGGCTGAGCTGGGTTTGGTCTCTCATCAAATAAATCATTTAATTTTATGTCTGACTTCTGCCACTCACATCCAGGTTTGCCCTGAAAGCTTCACTTTGACTACTGTAACACCAGTTGCTTCTAAAGAAAACGGTTAAAAATCCATACTACGCCAACACAGTGCACTGATGGTCGAGTCTGTTCATTTTTTTTGTCTTATCCACGCTAGATGCGTAACACAGGTGTCCCTGGCTTACGCCTATTTACAATATCACAGCTATCTGTATTATTACCACCTCCAGGTAGTACCAAACCTGATCATATGCTAGGAATGGGTTCGGAAGGCACAGGTAACGACACATGTAATGGCCCAGTATTCGTATTTTACATGATACAGATGCTGATCGAAGGACCAAGATTGACCAAGATGACATGCAAAAGGTGAGGAGACGAGTTCTGAAGGCTGAATACGAAAGTGATGACGATAATTATGGAGTGTCTTCTTCTAATGTATTAATTTTCCTATAAGAGACAGCAAATGACTTATAAATGAACTACTGCTTCCACAATGATTTTATCTTTTTTTATGCGTACTTCTGCAAACATTTCACAATCCAAATTATTAATAAAGATTTAGAAAAAATCACACAGGAATTAAGACGCCAGCACGGGTCTGAAACATTGCTTAGCAGATAAACTCGAATAATCAAAAATTCAAAGCTAATAAAAATAAACTCAAAGCTAATCCATCAAAATAATCTGCAACAAACTTAAACCAGCCACCCATCAATTTACAAACCGCGTTGGCAATTGCTTAACCTCTTCTTCTAACACCCACATTTAATATTTCACTTAAAGACAATAATTATTTGTCTACAAACAAGTAATACTCGTTTTTAAAACGACTTAAGCTGTGGTTTCACTGCGACGACTTTGACGACCGATAGTGTATCGATACTTGATTTATGTCTGTCGTAAAACTGACCGTTTTATTAGCTTTGGTGTTTGATGCTACTTCTATGTTTACTTTTGAACAAAGTATTATAGTCGTTTTAAATGTTTTTATTTTGCCGCAACTTAGTGTGAAATTTGGTGTGGTGAAGGATCGATGAGAATTTTCAGTGAGGAAGTCCGGCATCGATTTGACTAATGATTTAAATTGAAACTGGCCAGGGAATTTTCCTTGACTCAAACAGATGTGATGACATTAGTTAAATAGCTTGTTTATAATGACACATAACCGGTGAAATGCCAGAGTTCCGCCGAAGCCTTTAGGGAAAACAGGGTGATATAATTTTGTCAATGAAAACAAAAACTAACTAAACTACGAAAAACCACTCAATAACTGACTCAAAAGTCATGTTAGTGGATAAATACAGGCACAAATTAGAAAATATAAGTAAAAGTTTATAATGTGAGCACTAATTGATCTTAGAATCCCGAATAAATAAAAATTGGTCGCAGCCTGCTGTCGTTGTCAAGTCTTAAAAGAAATCCCTGCGACTTTTTCAATCGCAACCTGTCCCATAATTAACTATTTAGTCGTCTTAATGAAATTCCCCTCGCTCGGCGACCGAAGACTTGCTCAAACTCGACATTAAGCGTTTCCAATGAACGCTGCTAGCTGTCATTAGTAAGAATTACATACGAATTAGCGAATTTATGTACCGCAAAAGTGAACGAGTGATGAAATTAGAACCATTTGGATGTACGCGCTGAGGTTAGTCTTTTTATCGTAACGGAGACTGTGTTTTTACTACATAATTCAAAGGTTGCTTCTGCATTACCACGATGTAATCAAAACACAGTCGATTTTGGTAATTTGTTACTTATATCACTCTATCAGTTCATGCTTGTTACTTACCTTGTTCAGACTGCTGAAAAAACGAGGTCTTCAGTAACCGTTGTAATGTCCTCACTTGCTTCGGTGACTTTTTGTTCAATTATTTTGTATTCAAGATGATCAGTTCTGCTCACACCCCAAAAAATTAAATACTATTCAATTTAAGACTGGTACTTGACACACAACATCCAACAATTACTCACTTTAACGATCTTCAAACATTTCCCACAAAATCATGTTTCAATTCCACACATCACTGACCAATGACCAAAACATTCGTGATTCTAAACCCATTTTGTCTCAGTCCCACAATGTTTTGTCCCAAAACCGTCTGTCCCACAATGATTATCTGTCCCGAAGCCGTTTGTCTCACAATAGTTTAAAGGATTATATCAAAAGGACATAGTGACTCGACACAAATGACGATCGCCAGTTCAGTGATTAATCGTTTCTTGATTTCAAATTTGGAATCACGTTTCGGACTTAGGGTTCAATACGTGATTGAAACGTTATTTTTTTGAGTGTTGAGAAAAAGGGAACAGATAATTAAAGAGTTTGATAAAAACGTATGTTCATGATAGAGATGTTTTGAGGAACTCAAAGTGCTCGGCCGAATTCGTCTTGATCAAAACGAATAAGCTGGGGTTGTACGACCAAGGACTTATGAAGTTATGATACAAGTAAGATCGTTTCAAAAGATTGTTTCGACGAAATCGATTATCGATAAAATTAAATCTTATTAATAAAATAACTTACAGAGACAGAGAGCGAAAGTAAAGTATGCAGTCATGCAGGCTATTAAATATATCATCGGAACCACTTAATTTTTATTACTATAACCTAAAACGAATCAGCTTTACTTCCTTAAGACGCTGACAACACCTAAACCGCGGTCACTGTCAGATTGCATAGAAAAGAAAGAGAAGCGCGATAACACAACGCTTGTAATTTATTGCAAAATATGAAGCAATTATCTATTTACTCAAAATTGAGTTGAGTAATCGAAAATAAAAAACAACCAATTTCTGCATTCAATTACGACGTTCTTGTTATTAATTAAATACGTAACGTATGTTGATATTTAATGCAGATATTTTGGATTAGAACTCAAGGTAAGAGGTTAGTTTAGCGTTAGTTTGTATCGAGATTTTTTTTTCATAACGTGTTTTGGTAACAACCAAGTTCTGGGAAATATGTTCAAAATTAACATATATTTTTTCCGCTACCACAAACAATACTGATTTGGCAATTTTTGTTTCTTAAGAGAAGCCTATTTTAGTCAATTGGGTCTTGTCAGCGCCTTAAATCACAATTTACCGTTTTACGGTTTCGTAGTCAACAAGAAACGCCTATAGTTTCGCCATGTCTTTCTGTCTCCGGCTTAGCTCAGAGACTCTTAGTACTAGAAAGCTATAATTTGGCATGGGTATATGTATTAATCACGCCGACAATTTGGTAAAATAAAACCTTAAAAAAATAGGTAAGTATTTGATTTTTTTTTTCTCGTCTATCCCATGGTGTGGAATATCATTGGATAGGCCGTTTAAAAATATTACGGGTCTATGATAACCATTTGCAGAGATCCGTTTGCGTAATATTAAGTTTTAATGTTGTCATTTTAGTTAAGGGGACTACAGGACCTAAACGCAAATTTTGTAAGTTTTATAATGCCTAAAAGTATAAGATCCACTGCAGTAAACAAAATCAGAAAAATATATGATATTCAGGATATATGCCAGGTAGATAGTGTGTTGAAAACATAATACAACTAATTTGATACGATAGAAAAAAATCACGAAGATACCTCTAAAAATTTCTTTTAACGATTAAAAAACATACTAATATACATGCAATCATTCTGATATTTTGTCAGATTATTCTACAAGCAACATATTAGCATAATAGTGTTTTATTTTTTTTATACAATCTATAGCTTTTTTGTAAATCGATAGTGTTGTGTCATCGCGCTTCTCTTTCTTTTCTATGCAGTCCGACAGTGACCGCGCTTTAGGTGTTGTCGGCCTCTTAGGAGTCGTGTGGCATCTAAGTGTGAATCGTTTTTGGATATGTGAAAAAAATCATGGCAGTAGTATATATAACAAAATTAAAAGGAAAACTATCACAGCTAAGTACGCTTTACAAGTTAACGAGCAATAGTCGACCAACTAACATTTGAAGAATTGACCTTCACGTATATCGATGTAGGGAAAACACTTTTTTCAATTACAATGTTAAGTTTTTTTTAGGATAAATTTATCCCCTTCATTTTGCGTGGTCCTACAGACACTTGGCCGGTTTTTCTTAAGTTCACACATAAAATAGCAGTACACTAGTTAACACATAGATGCTGTAGGTACTTCACTTAATTCCAACTCACATCCTTACTCTTAAAACGGTCCTAAAGGACGCAGAACTCCCTAAAGGCAAAAGCAATCATCCATATAGTGTTTACCGGACCGCAAACATTAGTTGGTAAGACTGTACAACAGCTTGCACCGATTCGAATCACTGTGATTATAGGAACAGGTTCTTCTACAGTTATATCGGAGCTTAGGATTAAGTACTTAACAATAATTATTACGTACTAGCTGCTGCCCGCGGCTTCGCTCGCGTGGCTTTTTCTAAAATAAAAGTTACTCCTACAACATCAGTTATATGCCAGTGAAAGTCGGAGATAAGTCGGAACAAACAGACAGACAGACATACAAAAAATTTAAATATTGTTTTTTTTTATTAATAAGTACCGTATATACTTTCATATGAAATAATAATATTTAGTGAAGAGCTGTTATTTTGACATTACAGACACTTCAATTTTATTTATTTGTATAGGTAATATATTAATAAAATATAATATATTAATATACTAAGTTACTCCTTATTACATCAGCTATCTGCCAGTGAAAGTCCCGTCAAAATCGTTCTAGCCGTTCAGGGATTAGCTGGAACAAACATACAGACAGACGGACAAAAATTTTAAAAAATGTTATTATGGTATATATATATAAACACTTTTACTAAATGCATATGGATAAACACTTTTTACTAAATGCATATGGATGTGTGTATATATATACACACATCCATATGCGTTTAGTAAAAAGTGTTTATTTTAATATTACAAACAGACACTTCAATTTTATTTATTTGTATGTATAGATAATGAATAATTTCTAGTAGGGAAGCTACTGCGAGTAACTTGAGAAATGATTTCTGATATTTTTGATGTAAAAAATAATCTGTGTTTTAGTCGATGCTACGATAACAGGATCCTATTGGTAATTGATAGGATCTTACTGAAATAAAAATACCTAAATACCTTCTTCGCTTTCTCACAGACGCGCGACGAGATGGTGCGACGCGATTCTGGTAGAACAATTTCCAAGTTTTTATAGAAAACGGTGCCGATTCCCTTGTTCACAAACTAAACTAAATTTAAGTTCAGTGCATCTTTTTCTTTTTAGTTCATTAAGAAAAGGACAGATAATAAATTTTAGTTTAGTCCTGTCAAATTAATCAGCGCTTGACGTAAATTGACGTAATTTTAGTAGGCAAGTTTTTAATCACGTCTAAACTTGTATGGAGGCGCTGATTAATTTGACAGGACCAAACTAAAATTTATCTTCTGTCCTCTTCTTAATGAAATACAAAGAAAAATATGCACTGAACTTAAATTTAGTTTAGTTTGTGAACAAGGGAATCGGCACCATTGTTCCACTAGAGTCACGTCTCGCCTGTCTGTGGGAGCCTTTAAACAGTTCATAGACATTAAATGCATGATTGTTACCTAGGTACCTAATAAATCATTCCTGAATATTGTTAGTGCTATTAAAAATCTGGAGTAAATACAGATTGATGTCCACTACCTGATCTAATTTTATGTCCTTTTGCAATAAAGATTTTTTTTTATATTTGAGGACATTTTTTGTGTAATAAAAAGGCACAAAGGAGTTTAAGATAGATTTGAAAATAAAAGATTAAAATGCCACTTATAGATTACATAATCAGCCTATCATGTTCTCACTGCTGGGACACAGGCCTTCTCTCAGTGAGAGGGAGTGGGCCGTAATCCACCACGCGGGCCCAGTGCGGGTTGGTAGATTTCACATGTCTTCGAATTATTGGTTCTAGGACATGCCGGTTTCCTCACGGTGTTTTCCTTCACCGTTTTAAGACCAGTGGTGATGAAATAATTTACACAAAGTAAAGCGCCTGTCCGGGTTCGAATCTACGACCTACAACTCGTAAGTCGCGGCCGTTACCACTGGGCCACCACTGCTCTTTAAATATTGCAAATTAAAATATTGTTACAAAAATATTGGTTACATCATTCATGTTGAAATTATACATGTGCGTGTACAATGCTCTTTATAGATTGTGTAGCCAAAACTATCTGATACTTTTGACATCAACATACAACAACATAGTAATATAAACAAACAGTAAAGGCTTCTACATACTGGCGCGACTTGTCGCGCGACGCGACGCGACACAAAGACACCGCGCATAGCGCTACAAGCGGTGCCTTTGTGTCGCGACGCGTCGCGCGACAAGTCGCGCCAGTATGTAAGAGCCTTAAAACCTTATTGCCTTCAAGGGCTTCAAGATAGTGATAACACTGCCGTTATCCTAATAAAACAATTTTATACTCACTACTGTTAACTCCCCGTGGCTACCACTAACTGTACCCACTTCAAACAGAAGCGGCCTTGTAAACCTCCAAAGATAGATTACTCTGAATTACACCTATCCTTATGATATACCAGAACATGGTTAAGATCATTTCCTCTCAATTAAACATAATTAAATAATTGATTTACAGCAACACAAATAATTTTCTAAATGACTCCAAATAAGAAATAAAGCTGTAGTATAAACGGTTAGACAATTACCTATTATTACATTTAATTGTTGAACTGATTGCTGTGATACACGAAATGATACAGAACGCACTATTAGACCCTACATAACATCATTTTGACCATAACATTCAACATTAATTTTCTACATAATGACTTTCAAAGATGTAATTTCTACCATCGAATGTGTTTCGATGTTACTCTTTTTATTTGTGTCTATCAATTTTGGGAAAGCTGTCAAGATTTCGGAATCAATTATTATAATAGGAATAATTCTGTTGTTTAACGTTTTGAACTGTAATTAGAATTTTGATTTAGGTTTGACAATTAATTTATCAGCTACGAACGTAAACGTAATTCAGATTTTTAACATAATATTTCATGAACCAACAGGATAATGTTTATAAAACAAATATATCTATTAAAATATTTTTATTTTCAACTGATTCTCAAATTGATAACCGATTTTTTTTTTATTAAAAACCTACTAGAAGTTATATATCTCATAGAAATCACTTAAAAACTCTCTAACAATATGAAAAATTGGCAACCCTCTAAAAAAAAGCAACAACATTCTGATTTTTAAAAAACCCTTTGCTAAACAGAGAGAAAAAAAAACATTACATGAACTGTATAACAAAATGATGCGCATTTGTGAACGCACTCGCGTCCAGACGACGCATTGTATGCAGATGCAAGGCAAACCTCAAACTTATTAATTATCATGGGTGAGCACAGCAGTGAATAGTAATTAGTTTTCTACGATCTGTCAAGGCAGACGAGCGATTGCTTCGTGACGATTTATTTCAATGCAATTGTAAGTTATTGGGTCTAGTTTATTAATTAGGTCAGTAATGTTTTGAATGCGCTTTGACTCTAGAACCATTTTTGCTTCGTGATATTTTATGTATCGAAGGACCAAACTGATGCAAGTGACCGGAGCCAGTGATGTTAATTTGTATGCATGCTATCTCCAATCGATCGACCTCAAATCACAATTGATTTTGAATCAAATTAAGAAGATTTTATTTGTTAGTTAGATTTCCGTTAGTTTTGAAAGCACTTGAAGAACAATTTAAATTGACAAGTAAATTTACTTGCACAAGTACCAGCCATGTCTGTGAATAAAGCGTCCGTGACAGTTCACAAGTGTCTACTACTCGTACTTAGCACCATCAGGACTAACAGGCAAACGCTTTTCGCCCACACGTTTCCTAGTGTCATTACGTGTCTATACAGGCATCTCAAAAGGGGCTCGTGGCTGAGTAATAACAGCCGCACGGGTTGATCTTTGGTCCGTGAATGGGTGACCATCTTTACATACTGAGACACCTCCGTGCCTCGGAAAGCACGTTAAGCCGTCGGCCCCGGCTGTCATTCGTGGATCTTTGATAGTCGTTACGGATCGTCAGAAACCCGAAAGTCTAACAACCAGTCTTGAGAGGCTGACAACAGCTAAAGCGCGGTCACTGTCGGACTGCATAGAACAGAAAGAGAAGCGCAATGACACAACGCTGGTCATTTATTGCAAAATATGAAGCAATTATCTATTTACAGAAAATCCTTTGATTGAATAAAAAAAATAAAATCTGACAAAACATCAGAATGATTGCATGTATATTAATTAGTATGGTTTTTAATCGTTAAAATATTTTTTGAGGTATCTTCGTGATTTTTTCTATCGTATCAAATTCGTTGTAGGTATTATGTTTTCAACACACTATCTACCTAGAATATATCCTGAAGAATCCTACTAATATTATAAATGCGAAAGTTTGTAAGGATGGGTGTATGGATGGATGGATGTTTGTTACGCTTTCACGCAAAAAGTACTAAACAGATTTGGATGAAATTTGACACACAGATAGTTTATAACCAGGAATTACACATAGGATACTTTTTATCCCGATATACCCACGGGGTCAAAACTTATGCGGGTGAAACCGCAGGGCGGTTATTATATATTTTTATGTTTTTTTTTACTGCAGTGGATCATATACTTTTTGGCATTATAAAACTTGCGTTTAGAACCTATAGGTTCTAAACATCCATTGACTATAGTCAATGGGGTTCATATTACCCAGTAACTGGGTTGTGGGGGTCAGATATGCAGTCGCTCCATATAAAATACTAGTATTCAGCTGTATCCGGTTTAACTAGAAGTATAGTTGGGAAAAGACTAGGCAGATGATGACAGGCCTCTCAGAAACCGTAAAACTAAACTTATTACTCAGTAATTATTCCCTCCATTTTCGCATTACACATGCACTTACTCACTTCAACAATCCCTTTCTTACTTCCAAACAATCAGAAGATTAATGATTTCAAATTTAAAGCCAGTTCACGGCTGCCGATAAAAAATCGCTGGTCTGTGTTCACGTTTTACTTAAAGGAGTAAAAACGTCTGGCTACCGTACTACGCTTGCCTTTCATATGGTAATTCGTTCAGCTATTGTTGGTCTGATGTATGCCAAAGATGAAACTTAAAGCATTGTTTGACTTGTACTTATTGTTGGTACTTTTTCTCTGGTTTTTGTGGAGTTGTGAAGGTGTGGCTAGAATTATTTTTCTGTTTCGGCCCAATTTTGTGATGGTTCTAAGATATTCAATTGGTGGTTTATTTCTTCTTCTAACTGTCCCAAGATAAATGTATTTTTTAACTATAGAAAGTCGGTCACCTTTTTGCAGTAAGATTTAAGTGAATGTCTTGTCGGTTCCTATGACGTAGAAAAGGTGCAAAAATCGAATAATTATTGACTTATTTATTTTTAACAAGATGTTCATCATCATCATCATTCCAGCCGAAAGACGTCCACTGCTGGACATAGGCCTCCCCCAATAGGGAGGGTTTGCCATAATCGCCACGCTTGGCTGGGTTGGCGATCGCAGTATGGTGTTAAAATGCATAGAGAACGCTGCTGCCCATTCTCTAGTAGTCTAGTCCCTTAGTCCCCTTTTACGACACCTACGGGAAGAAATGGGATAGTGCTATTCTTTACGTCCGGCACGACACGGAACCACACAAAACAAAAGCAAACGAACAAGATGTTCGTTTGCTTTAAGGCTCCTACATACTGGCGCGACTTGTCGCGCGATGCGTCGCGACACAAAGGCACCGCTTGTAGCGCTACACGCGGTGTCTTTGTGTCGCGTCGCGTCGCGCACCAGTATGTAGGAGCCTTTAAATTCCAAGGTTAGAATATTTTGTTTGGTTCCGGACCATATGTTGGCTTTCATATGCAATATTTGGTGAAGGGGTTAATAATCGTCTGCCACCTGACATCAAAGACTGTGGGAATTATCAGCATATGATTCTGTTTAGTTACCCTTTCTTTCTTTCTTTGAGATTAATTTGAAGTTATTCGCTGAGAATATGCAAACAAACCATTATAATACAATAATACGTTTATAATTGAGATGTAAATTATTTATTTTTTTTTCTTTATTGGCCAAGCAACAATTTTTTACACTGTAAATAGTTGAAGTAATATCTACCATAATCTAAGATAAGTGAAACAATTAATTCTTACAGGTTAGCACGGCATGCCCCATATAAATAGTAGGTATGCCACAAGCACTAAACTATAAAATTAATGTAAGTACGAGTATAATAACTTAGATTAGCAACTTTAATTGGTCAAGGACAGCTAATGAGATACAATTGATTTTCTATTGTTTGAAACCGTAGCGCGGGGCTTTTTTTTTTTTGGGTGCGAAATCATCAAATAACTTCTCCCGCTCTGGGCGGAGCGGGAGGGTGTGTCAGACTCTTACTGACAAAAACCCACCCGTGTTCCTTCCGTTGCCTGTGTTGTTGGCTTGACAGGTTAAAATTAAAATTACGTTATGGAATATAAAACCAAAATAAACAAAAGCAAATGAAATATTGCTATTTCAAAATACACAAATAAGTACTGCAGGTTAAGTACGGACAATAAAATACAAGATCTATTGTTGGTCCTTTCATCCGTTTCGCGACGTGATAGACTGAAATTCGGTTAATTAAACCTTAAACTTTGAATAAAAATCTCTCTGCCTAGCCCTTTCCCAACTATGTTGGGGTCGGTTTCCAGTAGATCCGGATGCAGATACCAAAACCCAGTTACTGGGTAACAAGATACCTCTTGGTAAGACAGATTGTCAGACTTTTGGGCTTCTGAGTACCCGTAACGACCATCAAAGATCTACGAATGACAGCCGGGACAAACGGCTAAATGTGCTTTCCAAAGCCTTAAACCTGCCAAACCCTTAAACGACGAACATACCCCTATAGTGCCCTACATACAGCTAACCGCAAGTTCCCAAAAATTGGCCCGTATGAATAATCTCAATTCAGGTAGCTGCGGTTACAGTCAATACAATCTTTTAATACAAATTACCTTTCGTACAAACTTATCCCGAATGTCAATCACGCCCGTATTCCAGAAGATTATCGATTGCCTTCACTTTTGAATACTGTTTTTGGTCCTGACTCCAGACCTTATAGTTCCTATATTATATTTTGTACCCGTATCCGAAATTTTATACAGGGAGCTGCGGTTTTAAAATTTCGTTGAGCACTAAATCTTTCGATACTTTTTGGCACGTCTTCATCGTTTTTGTGGTTTGTAAAGTAAAAAATTACCGAATGTATTCTTTCATCAATTTGGCTTTTGTTCAGCTTATTGGCACTGCCCGGTTGATCCTTACTCCAGGAGTAATCGATTTTTGTATCCGCTATATCATCACCGCATCCAGCAAAGTGAGGTTATCAAACTGTTATTTTGATCTTTAAAACCTGGAGCTTTTTATTAACCTGCAATTATTGGTCCTTGGTGACCTAGTTTGAATCCAGACAGGCGCTTTACTTTGTGTAAAATATTTCATCACCACTGCTCTCAATACAGTGAAGGAAAACATCGTGAGGAAACCGGCATGTCCTAGTACCAAAAATTCGAAGACATGTGACATCTAACCACCTCGCACTGGGCCCACGTGGTGAATTACGACCCACTCCCTCTCACAGAGAGGAGGCCTGTGTCCCAGCACCACTGCTGGGACACAGGCCTCCTCCGTCCTCCTGTGTCCACACACAGGCCACTACTATAGGCCATTACTATAGTCTGCGACTAAATACCTAAGAGCCAATTATGAGCTAAATTCTTATGCAGATGATCATATTGATCATGCGGTATTATTTTAACTGTACCCATCTCATGATGATGAGTTTTATCTGAGTAATTGAATCTCTAATTCCCTGATTTCAGTGTAAAAATCTTTTGCGGCGTATCGTTGCGGTTTCGTTTTACGCGTGTTATAAACTCTAAAAGGGAGAGTCTATGGCGTGATTTGTGATGACGGTGATCGCGTAGGCGTTGCGCTGGCTACCGTGCTGAGTCGTAGTGTTGTGACTGCGTACTATCGATAGACAGGGCAAAGGTGACGATGACATCAGATAGTGGGACAATTTACAATTATGCAGATGTTGTTGCAATTGCTTGTAATGTTATACAAAGCCTTTAGTTGATATTAAGGCGAGTGCGTATAAATGTCGTGGTTTAAAATATGAGAGGTAGGTATATCGAATTGTGATGTTTTTGTATTTATATCCCTTTTTCCGCCTGCCTAAGCGTTCTTGTTCAAATGAACTTCCATACTAAATCTTTACCTGCGCTTTTAAATTCCTGTAGAAAATATATTTTTTCACAAGCTTCAAGGAATACAAAACCTTTAAAGTGGATTTCCTACTCGTAGTTGACAACGGGCTTAAAGTTCAGAAACCTGATCCTTCCACTTTCAAATGAACACCTGTTTCGTTATTAATCATTAAACATCTTCATTATCGATATCCTAGCTTTATGGATGGACATTGTATCGTTCGGGTTATGGACAATTACATGTATTTTCGTGGTTCAGCCTGTAGCTTGTTAATAGTAACTTAATTATCTTATGAAACCAGCGGGCTTATCAACGGATGACTATCGTTGATGACAAAAGATGATTTATAGTAGCATATTTTGCTAAATAAATAAGTAACGTGTACTATTATAAAAAGTAGTTTTGTTTTCAAAGTAAAACGTCAGACCTCTTATTTTACCGAGGCCCCTGGCAACACAGGCAACTGAAGGAATGCGGGTGGGTTTTAGTCAGTAAGAGTCTGACACACCCTCCCGCTCCGCCCAGAGCGGGAGAAGTTATTTGATGATTTCCCACCGAAAAAAAAGACCTCTTATTTATCTTGAGAGATCACATTATTATGTATTAAAATTAACTAGGTACCATATTTCACATCACAAACTTCAGTGAAACTTGCTTTTAGAAGAGAGATGTTGGTAGTTATGTTTCTTTAAATTCATTAATACTGCTTTGCAACTCCAATCGAACAGAATAACAAATTATGATAAGCCATGTCGATAGATCAAGTCAATTAATAAACATAAAGTCATAAAGCTCAATTAATTATACCTAATAAATAATTCAAACACACTGAATAAAACAAGAAACTAGATCGTGCTGAACTCAATAATTAAATGATAAGACATCATAATTTGCTAACGAAAAAGAGAAAAAAAGAAACATTCAACACATCAGACAGACGTCATCGTTTCCAAGCAAGAAAGAAATAAAAACAAAAAGCATCGATATCGGCACAGCACATCTCTAAAGGCCAGTGACCCAAAAAAGGTACAGAGTGAAAAAAAAGATTATATTTTATTTTCAAGATACAAGTACTATCAAGGCATAAATTAAAGGTTTTATTATTTTCTCTTTTTCTCGCACCACGTGTATCGATGTAAGCACGGAGGCTTGGTGACTTGTATGGTCAGCAGAAAAAACTTGTTTTTATTTTTTATTTTTGTAGGACATGTTAAGGTTTTCACTGTTTTTAGGTATATGTAAAGTGTTTTGTAAACTTTTTTACTGAAAGTGGATTGCAATTGGGTTAAAAACAGTTTAAGATAATATTCTTTTAGCTGTCTCAAATCAGTTGACAAACTTCGAAATTTCAGTAGTTTATTTTTTATTTTTTGTGCATTCAATTCAATTAAGTTTAAGATTTATTTGTGTTATTTACACCTTATCTTGTTAACCAGATCGTCGGCTCACAACAATCAGTGCGCTTTACATCAAAACCCAAACAAAATCAGTTCCAAAACTACCCACTACAAACACCGCAATAATTACGTACATTTCAACCAACAAACAAACTGCTGTCCCTACACAACAATATCACGATTATTACCGTTGAGTTACGTATAAACTGGCCCACTACTGGACTTACGCACCGCGCATGTGCGCGTACGGATACATGCGCATGTCTCCGAACGCGCACACACCGCGGCGCAAGTGTGCGTGACAAGAAACTTGTTGTTCGCTGCGCAACAGCGTACGTTGTTTTTAATTTTCTATTAGATTTATTTGATGTCAGAGATTTTATGGGTTCATGTTTATATTGGTAGGTTTTGGTAGTAACTGATAGGGATTTAAATTCATTAATGATTTTGTTTTATTTTAAGGGTGCTGGTAGTATATTCAATTACACGATAGTATGGTAATCATAATAATTTTTCATTTTTTATCATCTGTAACGAATTTTATGAAAAAAATAACATGCCGTCTCAATGTTTGTGATGAAAATAATCTTCTGTACGTTATGACAACTCGCCCGAAGACTATTGAATCTCAGAGCAAGTCACTGAAAAACTTAACTTACCTTTTTTGATTTACAGATAGCAAAATGTGTCTCAAATTGCTAACAGAATTTTCTACAAGTCTCATCAATAACTCGTCATCTACATAAAACTAACCCAAAGTTATAAACATCTATTACAGATCACTAAAACAATAACCACAGCACACTATGAAAAAATAAAAAACAGTATCTAAATATACAACTGCACACAATTTTACTGTGACATGTACCGTTAGCAAAAACAAAACACACGACACAAACTTAAAAAAACTGTCATATAATTTCCTGTTATTGTATTTTGTGCTTTATTTCCTCAAAATAAGTGTCTTATCTCAGTTTTTAGTAGTAAAAAATAATGGTTTTTAAAGTAGGTATAATCTTAAAACGAGAGTGTGGCAATACAAAAATAATTTAATGACAGCGATATCGTCTCTAGATCGTTGTGATTATGTTATGTTGGTCGCTGTTGCATGAGTTCTAACTCGCATATGATTGTTTTCAAGTGGGACATTAGTGTTTTGAATTATATGTTCATTTTTAGTAGGTACCTAGTAGTCTTTTATTTTTCCGTATTGTACACTGATGCTTTGGAGAAGTAGTGATCACTGGTTAGATACAGCCGACCGACCTATTCTGTGAAAATTTTGGGTGAAGTGAGCTTGAAGTGAGGTGTCATTAGTGTCAATTCCTAGCGTCAGGTGGAATGACAGCTCACTCTACCAAATTTTTCACGGTTTTATTTTTATACAATAGACCTGCAGTTTTTCTCTGTAAACTTTTAAGGTAAGCAACTCAATATTTGGTTTTCTAGGTCAAATAGCAGCTGCATCGTAAAAAATCAGTGGCTAGCCATAACATAATAGGTGAAGTAGGTACCTAATTGAGCTTACGATTGCTGACAAACGCACGCACAATCATTTGAATGCTTGAAATTATCATTACCAGCGCTGCGGTGTTTATTTTTTAAATATCGCTGCATTATGAAAAATATTTTTCTTTATTTCTTTTCTTTATAATAATAAATTTGGGATTTCTAAAGTCATATTATTTTTTATCCATACAAATAAATAAAGTTGAAGTGTTTATAATGTCAAAATAACAGCTTTTTACTAAATGCATATTAAAAGTATATACGGTACTTATAAAAATATTTTTTTTTTATTTTTGTTCTGTGTCTGTTTGTTGCAGCTACAGTCTGAAACGGCTATACAGATTTTGACGGAATTTTCACTGGCAGATAAATGATCATGATATTATAAGGAATAACACAGGCTACTTTTATTTTAGAAAAAGTCACGCAGGAGAAGCAACGGGCAGCAGCTAGTGAAAAATAAATGTCATAATTCAGCAAAACAAAATAGATCCACAAATAAGAAGAAAATAAAACAAGTACCTCAAAAAAGGCCTAGGCAAAATCAAAGTAAGTAGATAACTATCTATTTTAATATCATTATCACTCGATATGAAGTCAGTAAGCCTATTATTACCAAACCCGTATTTAATCACAAATGTTCATAAAATAATGTAACTACAGAAATAAAAGTCCAGTAAACTAATCTTGATTAATAAGATTTTACGCCAAAGTATCATTAGGGTGACGTAATTCTATTCTATCCCCAAAAATAATAATAGTCGATAATACTGTGTTGATTAGTTTACAGTGTATAAGCCTTGTATCGTGGGCTTACTGATAATTTTATTAACGAGAAGTAAAATAAATTGCAGGCACGTACGTTTAATATGAGGATAAAATCATCGATTTTTTTAAACTTCATGACTTACTTTTGGTTGTTTCAGATAATAACCTTTGTAGTGTGGTCAGTTAAAGCCAGTAAAAAAGTTTTTAAATAAAAAAAAACAATTTCAAACAGCAATAAAAAATCTCCTGTCCTATAAATGTAAATCAGGAGAGGCAAAACAGTAAAAAACTGCACCCTAAAACCACTCAGAAACAGCATCCACAAAAAGATGACAAAAAATGCGTAGACGCATCATAATACTCGTAACCTACGAAAACCAAAAATAACAACTAACCTAATAACTTTAATTGGTAAGTTAGTCTAAAATATAGCTAAAAGCAACGAAATAAGCCAAAAAGGTTGTACAAAAGCAACAAAATGAAATAAAAAAAAGATCCGTCACGAGCATAGGCGAGGGAGAGCAAAAAGAAAAAAAAACACAACATAAGTTCAACGTTTATTTTGGTTGCGTCCTTTTCGCACGCTTACAGTTAAGATAGCTCCGTCTCTTTCTATCGGGCCGAGCGTTGGACACCTGTGCTTTAGTTTCCCCTGAGTACCAACGACCTCTGAGGCACGGCGAGACGAAACGTCATATGTAGAAGGGCCGTAGTACAGAATATTGCGTCTTAACTTTTTTACTGACGGTACATTATAAATGCATGTTGTCATAATTACAGATGCGTCGTATTTCGAAGTAAAGCAATCATTGTCGTATACCGATTTGATTCGTAGCAAGATGGAGTATTTTTTTTTAGTTTAATACGTTATACTAATGTATCGTCATAATAATGAAAGTGGCACACCTGTTTACTAATCCTATTGTTGGAAGCTCAAAGGAAGTAAATTACGGAGTTTTTGGTGCAAAAGTGTATTTTTTTTTATGATTTTTGTAAAGCAGAAATAGGGCGTGATGGGTTTTTGCGTTCTATGAAAAAAAAGGTGGGTTTTGTATGTCGGATGTTGTTTGTGTAGTGAAGGGTGAACTTTTGTCAAAAATAAGGGCAAATATATTTTTTTGTTTGCTTGCTGTAAGTCCTATTTTAAAGCTCCATTATTTGTACCGATATAATGACTTCTGACATACAGATTTACGTTCACCTCTACACCAAGATGTCTTAGACCGCTGCTTAGTTAGGAAATTCGATTTAAAACCACAAATCCTGTGATGAATCATAAGGCTGACCGGCAAAAATGGAAGAGAAAACGGGATCAGGGCATGCAGATAAAGAAGAAGACACGAATCTTCATTCAAACGAGCAGTGGTGGCCCAATGGTAACGGCCACGACTTACCGAGTTGTACGTCGTAGGTTCGAACCCAGACAGGCGCTTTACTTTGTGTAAAGTATTTCACCACCATTGCTCTCAAAACGGTGAAGGAAAACATCGTGAGGAAACCGGCATGTCCTAGAAACAAAAATTCGAAGACATGTGACATCTACCAACCCGCACTGGGCCCGCGTGGTGGATTACAGCCCACTCCCTCTCACAGAGAGGAGGTCTTGTGTCCCAGCAGTGGGAACATTGTAGGCTGATTTCGTATTAAAATGACCCTGATGAACTACAACTCAAGCTGAACTTTAAAGTTTCTATATATCTCAAGTTAGTTAGATGAATAAAAGAAGATAATTATCTACTTAGGTATCTGAACTGTCCATACTACCAAGGAACTCAAATTCAAGCTAGGTAGAGGTCACCACAGCCATAGCCAGTATCTATGTTTATACGATTTTCTGCGCATGCACACGACCAGTTGTTCAGTTGATACGGCAAGTTCTGGTTTTACGCGAGACGAATGGCGTTTGACCTCCATAGCCCATACCCTTGGCCAACCAGGTTTAGCCGTTTAGTATTTTATACAGGTTACTATACCTTGCTTTTAAAGCTATACGCTTTAACTCCTGTCATTATTATTGGCATAAACACTTTAATTCGGAAAAATGGGTGTAAGAGCCTATTGTATGTATGAAGTAGTTGACTTCATACATACAATAGGGTCTTACACCCATTTTTAAAAAGTGTCTTAATTAAATTATATAGTGCTAATATGCCCCAAAAAAATTACAAAATTTTTATTCAATCGATAAGTGCCATAAAAATGCATTTCAAATTTTACATTTTCATATTTCGCGCGTAGGTTGACGAAAACGCTGGACGCAGTGGACGCCATGTTGCTCTGTGGTCATGACGTCACTGGGCTATAAAAACAAATGTGTTGATCTCAATTATCATACAAAATGATAATTGACATGTTTTTGTTTACTAGCCGTATGACGTAATAACATGGCGGCTACTATTTCATGGTGTTTTTTAACAGATAAGAAAAACTGAAAACGTTGAATTGAATTTTAAAATTTATTTTGTTATTTTATGAACTAAAACTAACATTTTCCGACTCCTTTTTGCCTAAACTACTTCAATAATATATTTATAGATTTTTTCTCGTATATGTATAGTAAAATACCATATTGTCACTCCACAACACACACTTTCTCACAACACACCACCACACACGTTTCATGATTGTAATTTAAAAGGGTTTCGTAGTTGGTATTATTTTATAAAAAAAAAAACAAAACAAACTTAACAATGTGGTTGAAAAACATGTTCTCCCATACATCAATATATGCCAAGATCAATTCTCCAACTGCAAGTTTAAGTTGGTCGGCTATAACTCGTTAACTTGTAAAGCCCACTTAGGTGAGATAGTTTTCCTTTTAATTTCATTATGTGTACTACTGCCATGATTTTTTTCACATCTCCATAAACAAACATTTAGCTGGCAGGGGGCACTTGACTGTAACAAAAATTAGCGCTTTAATGCTTAACCTCAAAAAGAACTTTTTCCAAGTTTTTATTTTAGCACTTTGTCGGATTAATATGTATACCTCTGCCAAATTACAACCTTCTAGTACTAAGCCTCTCTGAGCTACAGCGGGGACAGACAGACAGACGGACATGGCGAAACTATAAGGGTTCCTTGTTTACTACGGAACCGCGAAAAAAATAGAGATATCAGAGAAGCACTGAGATCCATAATGGTCTTCCAATAATTATAGCATAATTATTGTGACACACAATTGCTGGTCCTTTCTGGCTTCCTGTAGGTATCTATCTATGCACATACCCAGGGGCTGCAGTCTCGACATAAATTTCGGTCGCAAAGTCCTAATGGGGACCCTAGACGGTCAAAATTCAGTCGCCGCAGGAGACGCCATGGGCGTCGGGAATCCCGGGCGGTTTTCCGGCCACCGTAGGCGCGGGCTTGCGGACGGTGAGCAATGGGTAGCTCACCGTCCGGTAAGGACCAGGCCCGAGTCGACGGCGCGTTGTGTTTTACGCGCGCCTCAGAGATGTTAGCACAAGTGTAGGGGTCCACTAGGGCCGATGCCTGCCGGGGTCGCGGGAAAGTTCGAAAGGGTTACCGAGGCCCCTGGCAACACAGGCAACGGAAGGAACACGGGCGGGTTTTAGTCAGTAAGAGTCTGATACACCCTTCCGCTCCGCCCAGAGCGGAAGAAGTTATTTGATAATCCCCCACAGAAAAAAAAAGACGGTCAAAATTGCTTAACAAGATTGTGATTTTTTCATGCAAAATTTCTTGACAATTTTTGACTGTCTAGGTGGGTACCTAAACAGTCATTAGGACTTTGCGATCAAATTCGGTCGTAAAGCGATCGCTATCTATGTTAAGAATCAGGCCCCTTTGATTCATAGGTTTGAAAAAATCGTCTGGTAAATAAAGTAATGGACGTTGTTGAGCTGTCAAAATGGAGGCCATTGCGATCAATTGTCATTATATGTGTGTTACACAATTACCTCGCAGCTCCGTTACAGAAAAATTCTTTAAGTACTAGGAATTCGTCATCCCTAAGACTCAAACCTTAGTGCTTAGTGAGCCCAAGCATCAGACCACAGGATTCCTAACATCGAAATATGAGTTGATTATCTAGAAATTCTAACAGGCACGATTACGTGTTCTAATCAAACAAGTCATTGTTTATTGTTGCACAGCCGAGATTAGAACCAGCGAGCTGTCACTATAGCATGACGGATTTAGACACGGCGCCTGTCGGGATTGGCATGAGTCTTTAAGGTATTGCTACAGTTGGTTTAAAATTAATCTGGACCCACATAAGTTAACTTTTTAGAGAAAAATATCTTCAGTCAAAAACTGAAATTAAAAGCCAATCATTTACCTAAATGACGTTTTAAATGTAACTGGAAAATGGAGCTACACGACAGGAGTTAATTTACAACTGACTTTAGAATGTACAGAAACATATAAAAATGAATTAAACAAGTGTAGAAATATGTGGTGTTAACTTAAACAGAATAATTATGCTGCATCTTAACTTAAACTTAAATAAACGAAGTCCTAATAAAGTACCTTGATTACTTTTTGTGACGTTACACTGATATACCTATTGATTTTATCACCTATTCTTAGTCTAAAACTCCAAGCTAAAACTAATTTCTTTGCGTCCAACATTTTATTTTTGCAGAACATAAAATCTTGTATTTTTAAACAATAATTTTGTCATCGGGACGTTTATGGCTTGCCGCGACAGTGATGAGTCATCAATTTATTTAATGACAGTGTCAGAACCTGTCACTACGGGTGATAAATTTGAAACAGTCTAGTTATACATTTGTAAGCTAAAAACATAATTAGAGTACATTCTTACATTTTATGTCTGTATTTTGTTTGCTTGGTTTATGATTTAATTTTGTTGCTCATACGAGTATTGTGTTTTCGACAGATAAGGGCTTGTTTACACTGAATAGGGAATATGCATGTCTTTTTTTTGTTACTGTATAATTATATTAATAGACAGAAATATAAACCCAAGAAAAGTATTAAAAGTTAAACTCAACTACTGCTTGTTGCTCAAAAAAATGTGGGGTGGTTTGGTGGGCGGGTTGTGGAGAGCAGATGACCTCCACAACCCATTTACTGGGAAACACAATACCCCTTAGTGAGACTGGTTGCCAGACTTTCGGGCTTCTGACGACCCGTAACAACTGTCAAAGATCTACAAATGACAGCAGCAGCTTAATAATCAATTGTTAGCTTTGTTTTAATTTAAACTAGCTCGAGTTTTTGTTTTGGTAACTGAGAGTCACCAACAACCGAGGAGATCTGACGCTCGGCGGCCACTGCCGAGGCACGATCGCTTCGCTCGCTCGCCTTCGTGCGTTAGTGGTCACTGTTCTAACCTAACCGAACGGAAATGATTTTATACTTAAAATGGTACTTCACCGTAGCAGCCAACCTATAATTTTTGCTATCCATTTAAATTTTTAGTAGCAAATAGTTAATCGCCTTTTAAGTTGTTAGTCGCCTGGGAAATAATTAGCCGTTAATTTATACTTTTTGCTAATATTTCACGCCTGTGAAAATGAAAAACATCAAAAATGCAACAGGATAATGTATTGAATAAAGATCAATACATTTTACTTTGCTTCTTTCAAGAGTTTATTGGGTCAAGTTTTGAACTCATGACCTCTTAAAAGTCAAGGGTCAACGGCTTAGCTGCGTATGCTTATTGATTTTAACATTACCATATTGAAAGCTGTTCTGCAATTCTGACACGGAAATAGTAAATTTTGCAAGAGAACATGGGTTCAAGAATGGGTGAAGTCAACGATGGATGAATTATGTGAAAGATGATAATCATGACTAGAAAGTTACTGAGCCTACTGTAAAAGCGGAAAAAAGGAAACTAATGTATGTAGGAAGACATGCTGCGAGGATCCCCCTAAATAAATTACGATATGATGATGGTAAGAACTTTATCTATGCTGAATACTCATTTGTACATTATTTTTAAGCGACTGCGTGACAGCAAAAACAGGGTTATTCAATTACGAGTCTTAAGACCAGATTTTTAAGAGTAGTTTGAACCTAGACTTCGACCTGAAATATTTGACTTCATTACTTGTTGAAAATTAACATTCGCATTAAGGGGACTACAAGACCTAAACGCAAATTTTATAAGTTTTAAAGTATATGATCCCTTGCAGTAAACAAAATCAGAAAAATATATGTTATTCTTAAGGATATATGCTAGGTAGATAGTGGTGCCGATTCCCTTGTTCACAAACTAAACTAAATTTAAGTTCAGTGCATCTTTTTCCTTCTATTTCATTAAGAAGAGGACAGAAGATAAATTTTCATTTAGTCCTGTCAAATTAATCAGCGCCTGTCACTACTCCATACAAGTTTAGACGTAATTAAAAACTTGCCTACTAAAATTACGTCAATTTACGTCAAGCGCTGATTAATTTGACAGGACTAAAATAAAACTTATATTCTGTCCTTTTCTTAATGAAATATAAAGAAAAAGATGCACTGAACTTAAATTTAGTTTAGTTTGTGAACAAGGGAATCGGCACCATCATCTAAGTAAGACTATGTGGGTCATTGTTGCTTTTTTATTTTTTCTCATTTAGTATTAATCATGGTCTGGTAGTTTGAGTAATTTATGCGGCCTACCCATATGTTCTTTCTTTGGTATTGTTCGTCACATCGTTGAGCTCCTTAAGTTCTGAGTTGAGCTGCACTATTTGTGAACAAGGGAATCGGCACCATGCTTACATTGGTGCCGATTCTTTAGGATATGTGCGAGGTAGAAAGAGTGTTGAAAACATAATATAACTAATTTGATAAGATAGAAAATAATCACGAAGATCCTCTAAAAAAATCTTTTAATGATTAAAAACCATACTAATATACATGCAATCATTCTGCTTTTTTGTCTACAAGCAACATATTAGCATAACAGTATTTTATTTTTTATACAATCTATAGCTTTTTTGTAAATCGATAATTGCTTCATATTTTGCAATAAATTACCAGCGTTGTGTCACCGCGCTTCTCTTCTTTTCTATGCAGTCCGAAAGTGACCGCGCTTTTGGTGTTATCGGCCTCTTAACGTCATTCCGGATTCAAAGATCTCCAATCCTTTGATGTTACAGGCGCGGCCATGCGAAAAGCCTAATAAATCCACTCTTATACACTCAAACACTTATTGACAGGACTGTACTAAAAGTAGGTCGTAAACGGTCACTGTTTTACACAAACAAACATACAGATCATTAATCTGAAATAGCCAGTAAGGCAATGGGTTTGCATAGAAAATCATCTTGTTCCACATGTCTTTGAAAAACCTAGGCTTGAAAAGTCTGCTATTGAGATTTTCAAAATCTTATGTAATGTATTATCATTAAGTTTGTTAACGGTGAAGTAATCAGCCGGTCGATTCGACAGTAAAAATCTCACCGTGAAAACTCACTATGATATCACTATGGTGAGGACACCTGGACATTAATAAGTCTGAATTCACCTCATACCTTCTCTGAATGAGAAGATCGGGGCCTCTATTCTGCAGAGCGAGAATTACAGGGTGCTATTATTTTATTCTCTGAATAAACCTTTACGTAAGTGACCTTTTATTCAGGAATACTCTCTAAGTCTTTAAGACGCTGACAACAGCTAAACCGCGGTCACTGTCAGATTGCATAGAAAAGAAAGAGAAGCGCGATGACACAACGCTTGTAATATATTGCAAAATATGAAGAAATTATCAATTTACTCAAAATTGAGTTGAGTAATCGAAAATAAAAAACAACCAAGTTCAGCATTCAAATAAGACGTTCTTGTTATTCATTAAATATGTAACGTGTGTTGATATTTAATACAGATATTTTGGATTAGAACTCAAGGTAAGAAGTTAGTTTAACGTTAGTTTGTATCGAGATTTTTTTTCAGAACGTGTTTTGGTAACAACCAAGTTCTGGGAAATATGTTCAAAATTAACATATATTTTTTTCGCTACCACAAACTATACAGATTTGTATTTTTTTTTTCTTAAGAGTAGGCAATTTTGGTCAATTGGGTATTGTCAGGGCCTTAAGTTTCAAACTCAAAACGTAAAATTCAACACCCCCACAAACATACATACACCGACGTCATAACAAAACGTAAGCTAATTATGTCCTGCTGAGTGATACGGCTTGCTAATACCACGGTTTTGACACGAGTTGACACGAGTTCCCGTGATTTATGTTCGCGTTGAAAGTGTGCTCGTAAGAACGATTTTATATGCAAAATATTTATGGGTACGAAATTAGATTGATATTTGTGAGTGATTATGTGGGGTTTATTGTAAGTTATTGGTAGGTAGATACTCCAGTTTATCGTTAAATTTACTGAATAATATTCTTACGTACTCTATGGTACAGTCGACGGCAACTCAATGGTAACACTTTGACTTTGAACTGGCCGAACATAGTACGAAGTTTTTAATAGAATTCAAGGCCAGCTGATACTGGTTTTGTGACTATTGACGTGCTGTCAAATGTACCTATTGAAAAACTGCCGAGGCTCCATGTTATCAGTCCAAAGACTCTGTTTTTCTCATGGCAAGGTTAGTTCGGTATTTAAAATCAAAATTTATTTATTCAAATCAGACTGAGAATCAGCACTTTTCGAACGTCAAATTACATACGACAGTCCCCCAAAACGCCCACTTCCTAGTGCTTTAGCTGGGAAAAAGTAGCGCAACAAACTCCCCAAGAATAGGTAGGTAGGTACTTTATTACTCCTGGTAGTTTGTAATTAATCCTATAACGAATAGGTACCAACTCTTCGCCAATTTTACGATTCCCACAAGTAGATTAAAGGTAGGCACTCGTTCCTAGGAACCAAGTACCAAGAACGTAGTTCTATTACTGTTAGCCTGTATTATCCCACTGCTGGGCAAAGGCCTCTCCCCATAAATTCCAGTGTTTGCGATCCAGAGATTTGGGGACCACTGGTCGTTTATTTTGTCCAGATCGTCCCGCCATATTCTACGGGGTCTGCCGTGACGCCTTCTAGCTATCTCAGTGTTTCACGTAGTTACTATTTTGGTCCACATTTCATTGCGCATGCGACAGACGTGGCCAGCCCAGTCCCACTTCAACTTTGCGGCTTTTCGAGCAACGTCAGCAATCTGTGTTTTGGAGCGCAGTTTTTAACTTGCACGATTTTATTTTTATTGACCATCAGGAGCTCTTAAGCGAACGTTACGGGTTTTTGAATACCACAATACTAATTTTAAATCACCAACATTAACTTAAAACAGCCTTATAAAATATTACCCAACATTAAGCTGCTCCATAACTGAACGCTCCCGAATAATAAACTTCAAGTTTTTATACCAAAAAAAAGGCCTATCACCCGACACTTATGGGAATAATGTCCTAACAAAAACCATGACCCCAGAGGCTCCCGAATACAAAATTAGTTTTTTTTTCTCGAATAAAATTTGAATAAATTTCTTGATACTATGATTATTACATTGTGATTAATGATTGGCTACCAATATTCATATCGTTGGCATACCAAGTGTTAAATCTAATTGATTATTTTCTAAAGCGATTTTTTTTACTAATTTGAATTCGAATGGCGTGAATATGGGAACTTTTTAGAAGTATTAAGTTTCAATTCTGAATTATGAATATGTTAGGAATATCATCTGAACAAGTTGTCTTGTGGAAGATTTTCTGTCAAAGCATTGAGTACTTGAAATTGCGTTTTAAATATAGGGTTGAATTGGTACAAACGAATAATTTATTTTAATTTAGTGACACAAGTGGCTTTCCCATGGTCGATTACTACCTGTGACATCAAACCTTTTGTCGACAATTTGGAAGTGGAAGATATAAATTAAGTATCATCAAATATTTTTTTTAACATTTCGAGTGTTAGGTAAATGTTCGGGATTAATTTATTATATAAATAGAAACATTTTTTTTTTACTTTAAAATATTTACCCTGCATTTCGTACCAGGATATTGTATTTAATAATTTCGAATAAAATAAAGTTCCTTAGCTTCTTTCTGTCCATACCTTTATTTTATTCCAAATTCAATAAACAAAAACAATTCACCCGATCACACCCAATTTTCAAATCAACATACATATTATTTAAAATAATAAAAGGTAGCCTTCGATCCAAATCATAGATTAAAAATAAGGATCGAAAAAGATGACTGTGGCATTATTTATACTGTATTAAAAAAGGTAAGTGTATCATTATTTATATTGTATTAAAAAGTTGTATGGCTACCGGGCAGAGTTGATTGACCCGCCGGTCACTCGGCGCGGCGCAAGCGCATCTCTCTAAGTTTTTTGTACCACGACACATGAGACCTATTGTATGATAGTTTTTGATGGGATATTATTTTATGGTGGGAGATATAAATGGTCTTTCGATACGGATGAGATTTGATTTTAATTTTGTTTTGTTTTTTATTTATCTGAATAAGCCAAGATTAAATTGGCGATGAGGTAGTAACCAGAAATAGCTGAAGGATTTATTAATTAGATTTTGGTTATATAAATCTATAATCATGTTATAAAGGGGTCAAATTTGTGAGTTTGTATATTTGTAGGGTGTAATCTTCGGAACTACTGATCCGATTCCGAAAAATCTTTCACTGATGGGAAGCTACAGTATTGCCGAGTATCATATTTTATGTTAAAATAAGAAATTTCACACACATAAAGTCGCGGCGAGAAGCTAGTTTTTGATAAAGGGGAGTGATACGCATAAACCTTCGCCTGTGGAAAAGGCTCTTTATAAAAACTGACTTCAAAACTAAACGAAGACAAAAACTTTGTCATTCTATACAACAATGTACACGTCCACAAAAAATACTTATTTACTTCACTTTAGGACCTGACTAAATGATTAAAAATGGATTTAAAATAAAATAAAATAATGTAATTTTCCTACAGACCACGTGTACCGTTTTATTATTTTTTGTATAAAAGCAAACCGTAAACTTGGCGCCTGATAAATTGTCCGACGTAAGTGCGACGCATTGTAGGTCGAGTGGCCCAAGGTACACGCTGAGCGATTTAGTTTCGTTAAGAGGCCGACAACGGCAGCCGTCACGAGGCTTCTGCGAAGCAGTAATGCTCGCGAAGGAGGAGGCGGGACGGTTGAGGGAAAGGCACGTTTCGCGCCCTCTCGCCCCTAGCCGCCGCAGGAGACGCCCTGGGCGTCGGGAATCTCGGGCGGATTTCCAGCCACCGTAGGCGCGGGCTTGCGGACGGTGAGCAATGGGTAGCCCACCGTCCGGTAAGAATCAGGCCCGGGTCGACGGCGCACAGTGGAACGAATGTATGGGAGCGGTTGGACGTAGACATGTCCGAAAAAAAAGAGTAAAATTATGCCAAACTAATGATGCCATCTTATTCGATTACTTAATGCCTTCATAACTTGTGGTGATGAATTTCTTCATAACTCCCATATTTCGGGAGTAATTTGAGAAAATGTGAAATTTTACTATGAAAATGAGTGTATCGAGCTCTCTCCCTCCTGATTCCGGGCTTGTTTCAAGTAGCGGTCTCTAATATCATAATGCTAATACTAAGAGCTATATTTAATACTAAGACACATAGTGCGCCAAATGTGCACTTTCTGGGATAAAGAGTGATGTTTATTTTATAACACAATTTTTTTATTTTTTGTTTATTTTGTTGATTAAAACCGTTTTTCTAAAGGTTTACCTTATTACAATAACATTTCTGAGCAGCCAATTAGAGAAGATATAAGCTAATTAGGATATATAATTAGGGACTTAAGGTTTACATATAAAACTGATGCACTAATGATTACTGATAAGAACATTGCTATTATTTAATTACTAAATGGCTCTTAATACACTAATTTAGCATGCATCATTTACTAATTATCACAATAACTAATTACCTTGCAATATTTAACAAAGGATACCTGGGATACCTGGATTTTATATAAATAGGTCACTATTAGTAACTTTAAAATCAGTGTTGATTTACACCTCGTTGTATCCAAGCTAATCTCGCAATGTATTTTCCAAATTTTAATACAAATCTTGATATTCACGTTGCTTTATGCGCACGCGCACATAAAGATTAACGCGACTTTAACTATTTGTTCAGTGTTTTAAAAGATAACAGTTGTGTTCAGTTATGTGAAAGTGCTGAAACAAGTTTAAAAGACTGGTGTCGTCGATTTTGCTACCGCATTTATGCAAAATGGACACAGTCTGGAAGAAGCACAGATAAGTTTCGGAAGAAACATGAGATTTGGCTACAGGCTGCAATTCAATGGCCGGAATTACAGAATGAAAATATGGAACCTTCTACAGAAAATATAAGTGACGTCATCGAGCCCATAATTTCTCCTGCTAAATCTGATGCTTCAACTTGTACACATCCTAGTCCTCGTAAATCTTTTGAGGACCTTAGTAACCGGCAAAAAAGAAGACGCACTGAAGATAGTCTTTCATGCAGCAGTAGCAGCGCTGAAATTATGTTTTCGGCCGAAAGGGCGCTTCAAAAGGCAGGACAAAGCGATACAGCTTATGTTATGAAATACTTGACGGAGAATCCAGAAGAGGCCTCAAAAATCAAAGCCTTCATTGAAGGTAAATCAATTCAGGTACGGGAAATATCCCCTTTGAAGGCATTGGCTCTTTATGTATCGATGAACTTATCGAAATGGCGCTATAACACTCTTCGGGATTTCAACACTCAAGAAGGAGCTCTTCAATACCCGAGTTACTACATGTTGGTTAAAGAAAAAATTAAGTGCTATCCGGCCAAAGAAGATCTCACAGTTACAGAGAGCTCTGCAAAAATCAAATTACAAGCCTTGATGGATTTAACCTCAAGAAGACTTATTAGGTCGTTAGAAACCCCTGTTGATCCCAATCAACAGTTCGTATTGACCAGCAAATGGGGTTTTGACGGATCATCTAGCCAAAGCATTTATCATCAAAGGACGAGTGAAGATGAGCAAATCGATCTTGCTAGTAATTTTATGATTAGTCTTGTACCACTGCGGCTCGTCTCAAAAGGTGTAACAATTTGGGAAAACGAGCGACCATCTTCCACTTCATTTTGCCGGCCAATATTGTTTAAGTTTATAAAGGAAACCAAAGAAAATGTGCAGAGAGAGATGGCTGAAATCGAAGCAGAGATTGAAGCCTTAACTCCATCCACCATCACTGATGGAATTAGTGTCAAACACCAACTGCTGTTGACAATGATTGATGGTAAAATTCATTCCATTATATCCAATACAGCAGCTTCAGTGTGTGACATATGCAAGGCTTGTCCTAAAGAAATGAATAATTTAGAGTTAATCAAAGATAAACACGCAAACGAGGACATGTATAAATATAGCTTAAGCACCCTTCACGCTTGGATTCGCTCAATGGAATGCTTATTACACATTTCCTACAAATTAGACATAAAATCATGGCAAGTAAGGGGTGATATAGCAAAAAGGCAAGTTGATGACAGGAAGAAAAGAGTTCAAGAGGCTGTAAGAAGAGAAACGGGCTTACTTCTCGACGTTGTGAAACAAGGCAGTGGATCCACCAACAATGGCAACTCGGCAAGGAGATTTTTTGAAAACTACACTAAATCTGCTGAACTGACCGGAATAGATGCTATGCTTTTAAGAAAAATCTGTGTGATCTTGCAGTGTATTTCATCAGGAGAGAAGATCAACGTAACTAAATTCCGAGAGTTCTGCTTTGATACTGCTAAGCTTTACGTGGAGTTATACCCATGGTATTATATGCCTTCTTCACTTCATAAAATTTTAATGCATGGGCCAGACATAGTTCAGAACATGTCAATTGTGCCCATTGGTTTTCTATCCGAAGAGGCATCTGAGGCTAGAAATAAAGATTTTAGAAAATATAGAGAGGGGCATTCTCGAAAGCATAGCAGTATCTCATGCAATGAAGATATTATGCACAATCTTTTACTGTCTTCTGATCCACTTGTTACAAGTATCCGTCCAAAAGGAAATAAGTTTGTAAAAAAATCTTCTTTTAAGGAATTTTATGAGCTTACGGATTCTGAGAAAAGTGATATCGAATTTGTTAACATAAATGATTTAGCGGACATCGATTCTGAATTTGAATTAATTGATGATGATGATGATGACGAAGATAATTAAATGATGTTATTGTTTTAAAATGTGTAACTTAGTAAATTAGAGCTTACATCTTAATTATTTATTGTACTTTTAATGAAACTAGGTAATTTATTATCAACTTACTTAAAAGTCATACTCTCATCAGTTCTTGTGAATATTTTTGTTAATATATATTTCTGTATATATATAATATATTTATAGACCTCTTAATAAGTCTGTCTGCGGTTTAAAGTAAATACAAATGGGGAAAAAACGTTTTTTTTTTTAAATTTTCATTTCCTTTTATCCCAGAAAGTGCACATTTGGCGCACTATGTGTCTTAGTATTAAATATAGCTCTTAGTAATAGCATTACGATATTAGAGACCGCTACTTGAAACAAGCCCGGAATCAGGAGGGAGAGAGCTCGATACACTCATTTTCATAGTAAAATTTCACATTTTCTCAAATTACTCCCGAAATATGGGAGTTATGAAGAAATTCATCACCACAATTTATGAAGGCATTAAGTAATCGAATAAGATGGCATCATTAGTTTGTCATAATTTTACTCTTATTTTTCGGACATGTCTACGTCCAACCGCTCCCATACATTCGTTCCACTGTGCGGCGCGTCGTATTCCACGCGCGCCTCAAAGAGATGTCGTCAGCACAAAAGTAGGGGTCCACTAGGGCCGATGTCTGACACACCCTCCCGCTCCGCCCAGAGCGGGAGAAGTTATTTGATGATTTCCCAACCTCAAAAAAAAAAAAAGGTAACCCGCGAAATTCAAACCTTCTTACGTTTTTTTGCAATTTGCAGGTCAGTGTCAAGTTCTATCTTGATCAAAATATGATTCGCGATCATAACAAATATGTATTTACAGAATTATAATTATTAAAATCATTAACACATCTCTCTAAGTTAGATTCAGAGATCATATTTTGAATAAGATACAACCTGACGCTGCCCTGCAAATTGCAAAAAAACTTAAGAAAAATTGAATTTCGCGTGCTACCACTGACAAGTATGCCAGAGACAGAGAATAGGCCTTTTTATCATCTGAAAAGCTTTTTCTCAACCTTATAGGGGTCGGCTTCAACACCTATTGGCTTTAAATTTTGCTAATACTAAATTGTGTTAATATATTGGGGGTATAAAGGTAAAACTCACTAAGCGACATTTTTACGAACTATCTGATAATCTTTGAGACAAAAGTGTCTAAGTTGTGGATGTTTACCACTTGTTTAACAAATTTTTCGTAAAAATGTCACTTAGTGAGTTTTACCTTTATACCCACGATATATTAACACAATTATTCTTATTTGCAGCAGTTGTTAGGAACCCAATGTGCAGCAGTGCTGACATCAAACCCTTTCTGAATCCTGGCTGTACCTATGGATATCGACTGAATTTTCAATGTATGTAATTTATGGACATTTCTCAGCTCAATACTCAATACTCAATACTCAATATCTTTATTGCTTTACCATAATGTGTACTTAGGTGGTAACTATATAATTGAGATCATTATGGACCCTGTAGGGCACAGCAAGAGGGTAGGAGAGAGGAAGCCGCGGTCTTTGATTTCTTACCCTCATCGTTGTCAAAACAAGCCAGTTTAGGAAAACGTCCAAAAGTATATATCAAAGGATGGAAGAGGAATATCAATGTTTAAACCAAGAATAATCTCTAGATCGAGTAAGAACGTACTTATGTTCAATTTGGCTTCTTTTTTGTACCACACAAAACTGGTTAGCGAAAAAACCGGTAGCAATACAATTTGCAATCAATTCGCATGAGATATTAGTAATTTTATCCAGCAATGGACGTCCGTTAACATCGCCTGAATTATGGCTGTAAAAATCATAATGGTTAATTTTCTCAAACTGGGTGAGTGTTGTTATTTAACCTATATACATTGGCATTGATGAATTTTATATATAAACGACATGAATATTTACTTGTATTATATTGTTTTCAATTACTGTGAACGTGAAGACTATGTGGCTCATTGTCTGGCAGTTTGAGTAATATATGCCTACCTAAATGTTCTTTTTTTGGTATTGTTCGTCGCATCGTTGAGCTCTTTAAGTTCTGAGTTGAGCTGCACGATTACTGACAAATGCGTGCATTGACTGGAGAGGTCCACTCAATCTGTGTGGTTCTTTCTTCAAAAGGACCATTTCAGACACCAATCTACATGGCCTTCACATGATTTGACCAAGATTATGTCTGGACTTTAAAAGAGACTTTCGGCCTTTCTCGCAGGGTAGTCAGATAGGAAACGCCGACTTCATCCAGCTTTATTTTAAAAATATGATTGACGTGTAAAACCTATTTACAGAAATAAAAATCATTTATCATCATTTATCATTTATAACCTTAATCATGTTTAAAAAGGTCTTGAGTAAATTATGTTTGAGGATTTTTACTTTGTCAAAGTAACAAAAAGAACGAATTAATATAACATAACATCACGCTTGTATTCCCCGAAGGGTTGGGCAGAGGTGTACCTATATAATAGTACACCCATATTTCGCCAGTTACGTTGAAGAAGCCGATAACATCTAAAGCGCGGTCACTGTCGAACTGCATAGAAATGAAAGAGAAGCGCGATGACACAACGCTGGTAATTCATTGCAAAATATGAAGCAATTATCGAGTTACAAAAAAGCTATGAATTGTATAAAAAAAATAAAACACTATTATGCTAATATGTTGCTTGTAGAATAATCTGACAAAAAATCAGAATGATTGCATGTACTCGTATATTAGTATGGTTTTTAATCGTTAAAAGAAATTTTTAGAGGTATCTTCGTCGCGGGCTTGCGGACGGTGAGCAATGGGTAGCTCACCGTCCGGTAAGGACCAGGCCCGGGTCGACGGCGCGTCGTATTCCACGCGCGCCTCAAAGAGATGTCGTCAGCACAAAGTAGGGGTCCACTAGGGCCGATGCCTGCCGGGGTCGCGGGAAGGTACTTATGGGTCACCGAGGCCCCCGCAACACAGGCAACAGGAAGGAATACGGGTGGGTTTTAGTCAGTAAGAGTCTGACACACCCTCCCGCTCCGCCCAGAGCGGGAGAAGTTATTGGATGATTTACCACCCTCAAAAAAAAAAAAAAGAGGTATCTTCGTGATTTTTTTCTATCGTATCAAATTAGTTATATTATGTTTTCAACACACTATCTACCTAGCATATATCCTTAAGAATATCATATATTTTTCTGATTTTGTTTACTGCAGTGGATCATACACTTTAAGGCATTATAAAACTTATAAAAGTTGCGTTTAGGTCCTGTAGTCCCCTTAAGTCCCATGTAATAGAAGGCGAGCCTATTGCCATCAACCGGGCACAAATCTAGACTCCGGGCTACTTCCTTCCGATGGAAAAATCCAAATAACACTTTTGCCCGACCCGGGAATAGAACCCAGGACCTCATGCTCATCAGTAGCGCTTGCGATCACTAGACCAATGAGGCAGTCGAACGAACGAAGTCAAAGAACGAAGTAATCAGGTATTATTCAAAATGAACTAATGAAAATGTTTATGGAATTTCAGGAACACTATGTTAAATTATATTGATCCAGAAGATAGAGCAAAGCGTTTTTTTTTTTTACTGTGGGAAATTATCAAATAACATCTCCCGCTCTGGGCGGAGCGGGAGGGTGTGTCAGACTCTTACTGACTAAAACCCACCCGTGTTCCTTCCATTGCCTGTGTTGCCAGGGGCCTCGGTATCCCTTTCGGATTTTCCCGCGACCCCGCACAGTGGAACGAATGTATGGGAGCGGTTGGACGTAGACATGTCCGAAAAATAAGAGTAAAATTATGCCAAACTAATGATGCCATCTTATTCGATTACTTAATGCCTTCATAAATTGTGGTGATGAATTTCTTCATAACTCCCATATTTCGGGAGTAATTTGAGAAAATGTGAAATTTTACTATGAAAATGAGTGTATCGAGCTCTCTCCCTCCTGATTCCGGGCTTGTTTCAAGTAGCGGTCTCTAATATCGTAATGCTATTACTAAGAGCTATATTTAATACTAAGACACATAGTGCGCCAAATGTGCACTTTCTGGGATAAAAGGAAATGAAAATTTAAAAAAAAAAACGTTTTTTCCCCATTTGTATTTACTTTAAACCGCAGACAGACTTATTAAGAGGTCTATAAATATATTATATATATACAGAAATATATATTAACAAAAATATTCACAAGAACTGATGAGAGTATGACTTTTAAGTAAGTTGATAATAAATTACCTAGTTTCATTAAAAGTACAATAAATAATTAAGATGTAAGCTCTAATTTACTAAGTTACACATTTTAAAACAATAACATCATTTAATTATCTTCGTCATCATCATCATCATCAATTAATTCAAATTCAGAATCGATGTCCGCTAAATCATTTATGTTAACAAATTCGATATCACTTTTCTCAGAATCCGTAAGCTCATAAAATTCCTTAAAAGAAGATTTTTTTACAAACTTATTTCCTTTTGGGCGGATACTTGTAACAAGTGGATCAGAAGACAGTAAAAGATTGTGCATAATATCTTCATTGCATGAGATACTGCTATGCTTTCGAGAATGCCCCTCTCTATATTTTCTAAAATCTTTATTTCTAGCCTCAGATGCCTCTTCGGATAGAAAACCAATGGGCACAATTGACATGTTCTGAACTATGTCTGGCCCATGCATTAAAATTTTATGAAGTGAAGAAGGCATATAATACCATGGGTATAACTCCACGTAAAGCTTAGCAGTATCAAAGCAGAACTCTCGGAATTTAGTTACGTTGATCTTCTCTCCTGATGAAATACACTGCAAGATCACACAGATTTTTCTTAAAAGCATAGCATCTATTCCGGTCAGTTCAGCAGATTTAGTGTAGTTTTCAAAAAATCTCCTTGCCGAGTTGCCATTGTTGGTGGATCCACTGCCTTGTTTCACAACATCGAGAAGTAAGCCCGTTTCTCTTCTTACAGCCTCTTGAACTCTTTTCTTCCTGTCATCAACTTGCCTTTTTGCTATATCACCCCTTACTTGCCATGATTTTATGTCTAATTTGTAGGAAATGTGTAATAAGCATTCCATTGAGCGAATCCAAGCGTGAAGGGTGCTTAAGCTATATTTATACATGTCCTCGTTTGCGTGTTTATCTTTGATTAACTCTAAATTATTCATTTCTTTAGGACAAGCCTTGCATATGTCACACACTGAAGCTGCTGTATTGGATATAATGGAATGAATTTTACCATCAATCATTGTCAACAGCAGTTGGTGTTTGACACTAATTCCATCAGTGATGGTGGATGGAGTTAAGGCTTCAATCTCTGCTTCGATTTCAGCCATCTCTCTCTGCACATTTTCTTTGGTTTCCTTTATAAACTTAAACAATATTGGCCGGCAAAATGAAGTGGAAGATGGTCGCTCGTTTTCCCAAATTGTTACACCTTTTGAGACGAGCCGCAGTGGTACAAGACTAATCATAAAATTACTAGCAAGATCGATTTGCTCATCTTCACTCGTCCTTTGATGATAAATGCTTTGGCTAGATGATCCGTCAAAACCCCATTTGCTGGTCAATACGAGCTATTGATTGGGATCAACAGGGGTTTCTAACGACCTAATAAGTCTTCTTGAGGTTAAATCCATCAAGGCTTGTAATTTGATTTTTGCAGAGCTCTCTGTAACTGTGAGATCTTCTTTGGCCGGATAGCACTTAATTTTTTCTTTAACCAACATGTAGTAACTCGGGTATTGAAGAGCTCCTTCTTGAGTGTTGAAATCCCGAAGAGTGTTATAGCGCCATTTCGATAAGTTCATCGATACATAAAGAGCCAATGCCTTCAAAGGGGATATTTCCCGTACCTGAATTGATTTACCTTCAATGAAGGCTTTGATTTTTGAGGCCTCTTCTGGATTCTCCGTCAAGTATTTCATAACATAAGCTGTATCGCTTTGTCCTGCCTTTTGAAGCGCCCTTTCGGCCGAAAACATAATTTCAGCGCTGCTACTGCTGCATGAAAGACTATCTTCAGTGCGTCTTCTTTTTTGCCGGTTACTAAGGTCCTCAAAAGATTTACGAGGACTAGGATGTGTACAAGTTGAAGCATCAGATTTAGCAGGAGAAATTATGGGCTCGATGACGTCACTTATATTTTCTGTAGAAGGTTCCATATTTTCATTCTGTAATTCCGGCCATTGAATTGCAGCCTGTAGCCAAATCTCATGTTTCTTCCGAAACTTATCTGTGCTTCTTCCAGACTGTGTCCATTTTGCATAAATGCGGTAGCAAAATCGACGACACCAGTCTTTTAAACTTGTTTCAGCACTTTCACATAACTGAACACAACTGTTATCTTTTAAAACACTGAACAAATAGTTAAAGTCGCGTAAATCTTTATGTGCGCGTGCGCATAAAGCAACGTGAATATCAAGATTTGTATTAAAATTTGGAAAATACATTGCGAGATTAGCTTGGATACAACGAGGTGTAAATCAACACTGATTTTAAAGTTACTAATAGTGACCTATTTATATAAAATCCAGGTATCCCAGGTATCCTTTGTTAAATATTGCAAGGTAATTAGTTATTGTGATAATTAGTAAATGATGCATGCTAAATTAGTGTATTAAGAGCCATTTAGTAATTAAATAATAGCAATGTTCTTATCAGTAATCATTAGTGCATCAGTTTTATATGTAAACCTTAAGTCCCTAATTATATATCCTAATTAGCTTATATCTTCTCTAATTGGCTGCTCAGAAATGTTATTGTAATAAGGTAAACCTTTAGAAAAACGGTTTTAATCAACAAAATAAACAAAAAATAAAAAAAATGTGTTATAAAATAAACATCACTCTTTATCCCAGAAAGTGCACATTTGGCGCACTATGTGTCTTAGTATTAAATATAGCTCTTAGTATTAGCATTATGATATTAGAGACCGCTACTTGAAACAAGCCCGGAATCAGGAGGGAGAGAGCTCGATACACTCATTTTCATAGTAAAATTTCACATTTTCTCAAATTACTCCCGAAATATGGGAGTTATGAAGAAATTCATCACCACAAGTTATGAAGGCATTAAGTAATCGAATAAGATGGCATCATTAGTTTGGCATAATTTTACTCTTTTTTTTCGGACATGTCTACGTCCAACCGCTCCCATACATTCGTTCCACTGTGCCCCGCCAGGCATCGGTCCTAGTGGACCCCTACACTTGTGCTGACATCTCTTTGAGGCGCGATTTAGAAAATCTTGCGTATAAATTATTTCATCACCACAGCTCTCAAAACGGTGTAGGTAAATATCGTGAGGAAACTGCCATGCTCTAGAACCTAAAATTCGAAGACATGTAACATCTATCAACCAGCACTGGGCCCGCGTGGTGGATTATGGTCCACTCCCTCTCACAGAGAGGAGGCTTGTGTCCCAGCAGTGGGAACATATTATTATAGGCTGATTTGGCTTATTATTCTACATTTCACACGACCTCAATATAACATACAGGCATAAAGCAATTAACCCTAACCTATATAACTTCACCACGTCCACATACTCTGAAAATAGCAGTACCAATTATAAATTTTATGACAATACGCTCAGACACTACGCAGACCGTACCGAGCAGACCCGAGCATAGCCGAACATTGCCGAGGGTGGTACAAAAAGTGAAGAGGTACAGATGGTCATGACCTGCGTTAACGTGTTACGAACTTCCATTTCTCATAATACTTGGTTTGTTTACCCTGTTTCACTGAAAGGTTGGGACGGAATTTATGTAAATACTTTTACTACAGATCATCTAGAATATTTCGTTTAGAAATATTAAACAAAGACTAGGTAAATATGTTTGTGGACTTTAAGAAGACATCATATTTTGTTTGACTAATAGGGAAAATGCGATTAATTCAAAACTTATCTATCATTTAAATATACATTGTGTAGGAGTCAAGAAACAAATTCTTATTCTTTTTATATTTTTTAATGTATTAATTATTTTACAATTAATTCATTTATGTTGCGTTTTTTTGATGGAACGGAACATAAACAAAAACATCACAACATCTAGAATATTCCGTTTAGAAATCAACTAAGACTAGGTTTGGGGACTTCAAGAAGACATAATATTTTGTTGGACTAATTGTGTATTCTTAAATATAACATTTATGAAATAACCTGTCCATTAACAAATAAATCATCGAAAGACACACATTACTCATTTTTCACGTGTGCATTCAGATTGGCGATGACAGCCTAATTATTCTAATGAGGTTGCTGAATGATGCTACTGACAGGCTGTTAGCATAATTTAATGAGTGGTGACGTTGGCCAAAATGTTGATTTTGATTTCACCGGCCTATTTTTATCCCACTGCTGGGCAAAAACCTCTTTTAATACAGAGAAGGCACGAGCATTGGTCACGATGCTTGCTTAAGACGGATTGGCGATTTTAGGTATATATTCCTCTATTGCTAACTGGTAATCACTATTAGTGTCCTTGCAGGTCGCTGCAAATAAATAAATATAATAAATATTGGTACAACTGAAATTCTACAATAGTAGAACGCGCGAGCACTCGCGTGAAACTTTTGTTTTAGTTTAAGTCCACCAGAAAACAATGCCACATCTGCAAGTGGATTTGTCTTCAACATCAGGTTATTCAATGTCCTGACTATAGCAAAAATGATGAAGACCGAGTGGAGGATATAAGTGAGTAGAAAAAGAAGACCTAGAAGGTTTGATGCCAAAATATAATAGATTTTTCCCAAAATTATCAATAAGTCTGATACTAAGTTCCTCTTAAATGTTAACAGTTATGTTTTGTCTGCTTTAGTTTTTCAATAAAGTTTATTTTGATATGATATTGAAGTATTTTTAAATCTTTTTAGTATCATTGTAAAATATTTACACAAAATACTATTACATAAAATGTAGAGCGCGCGAGGACTGGCGTCCGAGAATTGAAAAGTTACATATGTTCTTGCCTGGATTTGACCGCACAACATCGTGCATCAGAGGAACAATCAGTATTTTCATACAAACCATATCATACAATTTAATTTCAGGACTTATCTACAACCACAGAATAGTACAGACATCGAACATAAACAACAAAACGCAGTACCAAAGAACTGCCCGCTGTATTTATGAAACTAGAAATAACTTTTGTATCGTAAACAGAAATATTTTTGTTTACTACAAACGTTTCGCTTCGTTGAAAGTTGACGCGTAAATTAGACGGCGCCTTTATTTTTAAGTTTGATGCAAATTGAGTTGTTGTTCTGAAAGTTGGGGAAGGTGTTGATTTAGTAGCTGTAAATGTTTTCGAAATTGTTGAAAGGCTTATGTTTATGAACTCTGATGAAGGAAATGTTTAAAATATTGATCAATTTAATAAGGAGATTTTATATAAAATAAGGCGATGTGATCATTTATGTTATGGAAGGTCGTGCGCAAAATCTGCGACGATTAACTTTGCATAAAACCAGAAACGATTAAGATAATGGGCTGACTAATATTTTGATTTAATCTGTACTTAGTTGAGACTTCCATATTACATTTAATACACGTAAGTAAACACCGTTAAGGTTTCGAACAAAGCAATCAACTCAATAACGAAGATACATCCAAAGTTAATTTTAAACAAATTGCTCACAACATTGTCATAAAAACCAGTATAAGAACACCCATCCCTTTAAACACTAACTTCGAAGCTAAAGACCAAATCGAACTGGTCATATTACTTGGTAACACCAATATAAGAAGACCCGTTACTCCGAATTCAATGGTTGAAGATGGAAGGTCAAGTTACACTGGCGGTATTAAAGTATTTTATTCACGTTTTGACACAATCGGTCATTCGCCTTACGACCATGTACGTGGTTGGACGTGCGTATGCATGCATATGAGACATATAAAATGAGAAAGCCAATATTTTGCTTTGTTTAACAAAAGGCACTATAGTTAAAATAGTAGTTTATTACGTTTTATATTGTTGCAATGTAACTGTTTAGTCTGTGTAAACAGAGTTTCTATTAGCATATCGATTTTAATGTTCCCCACTTTGCATATTATTGTGTCTGGTCTTCGGATATTCATTGACTGTTATTTACGAGAGTTCAAAGAATAATTTTACTCCATTTTCCTTTTTATCGTAATGATTAGAGAAAGCTCCATGTCCCATTAACACGATGATACTAAAATAATCTAGTAATAGTAGTAGCAAGTTCTATTAAGTATATCTTAGTTCAATCACTGTTCCTAATACTACCAATTTCACAGTCTAGCTTAAGGCGTCCCCAGCCATTTAACTACAAGACATGATAACAGTTACTTGTGAACGTGACTTAATAACAAATTATTAAAACTAACCAATCGTTTGGCTTTAAATACGTGCCATCTTCATGTCGTCTGCATGTCATCTTAACGACTGGACATGTATCTCTAAACTTATATAATTTAAACTGACTAGATCTAGATCTAGACTAGATTGGTGGGCTTGTTAGAATCTATAATCCCATCGGCAAAGCCTGTATTTAAATGCTAAGTTGGCTTGGTCCTTTAGCCCCTTGATTCAAAACTTCTCATTATCAGAATCAGAATCAAAATTTGCTATTCATGAATGCAGGTATAAGATGTTGTACTTAAATTAATGAGATCGGCTACAGTCTACCTTACGGCGTGCAAATTATTACATAAATTAAAACATTAATACAAACAAAACAATGTCAACATAATTATCGAACCAAATTGATTATATTATCAATAGTATAATAAAATGACATAATATGACGAACTAATGACGTTACGACAGTACAGACCCAGGAAAAAATACTAATAAAATTGAAGACAGCGAAAAAGTGCATAAATATGTAAACACACCCATACAAACTACTGATGAGCATAATCAAAATTAATGCGACAACCCAAATTTTACAGCCTCCATAATTTTATAAAAATTAAGAGAAGTTAACTTTTAAAAGGTCTTTTAATACGACCCAATAAAAACTCAGATAGAATAATAAACATTTTCCTATGATCGTTTTGGTTCGAGTTAAGGATCGTTGCTGTGTTGGGCAAAAAACTGATAAGTTTTATTGGGACAATCAAAATGTAATTTTAAAAGTATAATTTAGGATAGAATATTGCTAAAAATAAACAGTAAACAAACGTAAAGGTCGCAAATATAGAACCTGTTTAAGGAACAAGTTTTGGTTTAATTCATGAGAGGGAAGCGACGTGGATAGTTGGACCTAATAACATTAGATAATTGAGAACGTAATCTTATTATGTTTTCAAATACGGGTGAAAGGGCTGAAAGTCACTCTCACTCAAAGTGAGAGTCGAACATGTTACATACTTGGAAAAATTTATTTAGTAATAGTAAATATATATATTATGTATGTGTATTATAATTTAAAAACCTATTTACCATTGCTCTCTCTCAAGCCGTTAGCACTGCTCTCAAGCAGTGGTGGCCCGAGAGCAGTGGTGGCCTAGTGTTAATGGCCGCGACTTACGAGTTGTAGGTAGTATTTTCGAACCCAGACAGGCGCTTTACTTTGTGTAAATAATTTCATCAGCGTTGCTCTCAAAACGGTGAAGAAAAACATCGTGAGGAAACCGGCATGTCCTAGAACCAAAATTTCGAAGACATGTGACAACTACCAACCCGCACTGGGCCCACGTGTTGAATTACGGCCCACTCCCTCTTACTGAGAGGAGGCCTGTGTCCCAGCAGTGGGAATATTATAGGCTAATTTATGCTATGAACCTATGTACGTAAATCTTAAAAAAAAATAGCATTATTATCTCATCATCTCAATTAGTGCACCTGCCGTCTTATCTCTTCACCACCCTTGGTTGACTGGTAGAGAATGCCTAAGGCATTAAGTTCGCCTTTGTATCTTATTGTGTGCGTGAAGTTTACATAAATAAATAAAATTAATAATACTTAGGCAATTAACAGTTTAGATTAGACTGATAGGCAGTGGACCCAATGGTACACCGAAAACAACTAGGTAAACAATAGTAAGTAAAGATAAAAAAATATTATGTTACTATTATATTGTAGGCGTGGATCGCCCGCTAAACATACTCGCAGCAGCAGGTCACCGGTATGTTGTCCTGTTTATCGCTTTCTGCACATCGCTTACACCACAAAACCTGACCAGACTGGCAAAGATCCCGTTAATTTAACAGTCCCTACACAAATAACACATTACGATTCGGCCTGGGTCGCCGAATTCGATGGTCGATAATCCATAAATGGTACTCCAAGACAGTTAGGTTAGTGTCAAAATAACACCTTAAACATTAATGCAGAAACTGAATGTAAAAGTTTCTAATGAAGGATAAGACTAAAATTATTGTAGGTTAATGAACTTGGGTGGACAGGTTGAGGACCAAGGACAAAAGGACCAAACTTATTACATTGAAGATATTAGTGGAATAAGGACCAGGTGGGTTGCATCCACCTGTATACAGATAATATCGGACTCTGAAAACCAGATTAATCTAAGGGTGAAGGAGATTAGATGGTAGACGGTGTGCGTAAAACAAGCACTTCTAAATGATAGAGGAACCGGTCAGGCGCGTGCTGATGAGCCCAGGACCAGTTTGCTTACTTCAATATAATATAATACGACTGAATGCTAAGATGAAGAGGAGGATAACTTATTGACTGTATATACAAATCTGAAAATAAAACATTGCAAAAGCTAAATAAATTGAAGCAAATAAACTTGATTAAACGAAGACGCCGTACTGACGACAAAATTTTAATCTATTGGATTTGTCACATCAATGTGCCAGCAGACGATAGCAACAAAATTGATAACGTACTATAAAAATAATATGCACACGCATATAGAAATGTATACAAAATGTTGACATTCAACTCGAGCAGACTTGTAGACCTTGATTACTATAGCCCTACGCAAGACTGCAAGTGCAGAAAAACTATAACACTCCCAACCTTTATAGAAAATGCAACCTTATATCCTTGACGACAGGCGTCATAATTGCTAAACCAAACACCGGTGTTTAAAACAAAACAGATGGTAGATCCAAGCGTACATGTGTGACTTGAGTGTATCAAGGCATGTTTTTACTGAAAATGGAAACTGGAAAAACGTTTGTCGATACAACTGCCCTTGGCATTACTTGAGCCGAGTTTATTGAAACGTATATAGATAAATATGATAATATTCTTATAAGCACAGTCAAACAGTATCACAATAATACTTTATGCGTATGTATCCCATGAGAATATCTGCATTAGTCATGGTTGTGCAATAGATCTGAGGAAACACGATATTGACAAAAATGACACGTTACCTGTACAAATTCAGGGTAGTTACCTTGCACTTACATTTTTCACCCACATGTTTAATTGAATAATACTGACTCTTTGGGAGCCAAATAAATCAACTTATTCGTGACTATGTTCAACTCCATTTTTTGAAAATCTTTTACACTTTTGGTGATGACTTAAATAAAGCTAGTTTAAAACAATCGCATTGAGGCTTTCAAAGTATTGTTACTAGTTCTCAGTCGAGTCCTTCTTTCACTATAACAGTTAATGCAGTTCACAATCGTTTTCAAGAATATTGGCTTAAAATGCATTAAGCGACCATGAAATGAAAATCTTTTCTCATTTTTTTTTTTACAGAAACTAAAAAACTTATAACACCCACTTCACGCTATTACTCACGAACACGTGTGAGCAGACAGCTTGGCGTCTGAACTCTTTGTTTGCCATAAACTCACGTTCAGTTTATGAATAACAGCTTGTTCACCTCAAGGCTGAACGCGACCTTTACAAATAATATTGAAAACATGTGTTTTCTGATTGAATAGAGTAATTTTGTTTAAATAATTGCAATGAACTAAATAACAGATTCTTGTTAAAGGCTCCTACATACTGGCGAAACTTGTCGCGCGACGCGACGCGACACAAAGACACCGCGTGTAGCGCTACAAGCGGTGCCTTTGTGTCGAGACGCGTCGCGCGACAAGTCGCGCCAGTATGTAGGAGCCTTAATATTGACTCCTGATAGCCACTGCCATCGAAGGGAAATTTAATTGATCGGTAGGATTAGGTGCGCGATGCAATTAACGAATAATTTTTTGTAGATGCTGATAGGTGATAACTTTCAGACATTATAATGTATAAAACTTGGAAAATGACATAGAATCCAGCTTTCAAAATAATCGAGTGGACAGAAAGCACATTATAGGTAGTAATAATTAGCAAGATAATTAAAGCAAAAGTTTACAGCCTACCCATGCAACCTTTTCTGTTAAATTAATCACTACCCATTTGCGTCCATACTTCAACAAGATTCAAAACGACCTCAACAGGGTGTTCATAAATCTCCATTTCAGAAACCAAGCCACCATTAGTGGTGAATTCCATTACGACAGATCACGACCACCAGCTGCGTGCGCGCATGTGTCACTGTACCACAGAAATAACTGGACTAATCTTGCTAGACTTTACGGCGTCGACGACCAAAATGGTCAACGGGAGTACCAAAGCTGGACATGGAATTCTCCACTCAACAGCTGTAAAAATAGAGACTGAAATACTGTGAACTATAGATGGTGAAGAGTGTAATGTAAAATGAGGTTTAAGGACTGAGGATTATGGTGGAGAATCCAATGGATTGGAAGTAAGTGTAGCCTGTATTGTCATTGATGCTGTTAAAGTTGCAGCAAAAAGAACAATGAGTACAGTTCTGTTTGAATTTGTATGGTTATAACGTTTTGCGAAGTAAATTGAAGAAAATGTTGGACGTTTGTAAGCCAATACTAAATTGTATTTGCAGCCTTCAATGTTGTTGGCCACATTTACTTAGAATTCGAAGAAAACTAAGACTAAACTATTTCCGAACATGAAAACGTTGTGAGCTAACTAATAGAATGATTTTCATAATTATATACATAAATAATTGTAAGTAAAAGGTCCGTATGGAATTGAATATGTCTAGATATACATAACGTTTATGATAAACGTTATGTAATATAACTTTAATCATATCAATATCTTAATCATATCATTTCACTCGAGTAATTCCTTCAATTCCTTTATTTATAAGGGCGGCAGGGTGGGAGCACAATCTGTTCCAAAATAGAAGCCTTATCTTTCCGTATCCGTCTATATTACGGTCATCAGGGTAAGCATTATATTAATGCCATCACAATGCACTGATATTTTGTTTTGTCGTATTTTAAACAAAGCTCTTATCAGCCATTACCAAAGCAATTAATCGATTTGTTTCAATTGCTTTAAAAATAGGTGTAAACTTTGATTGAGTGAAGGCCAACCTTTGATAAAGATTAGTCGTTATAACAATCTAGCTCTATTGATAAAATATTCTCAAGGACAGGCTTTTAATCATCAATTCCTTTCTTCTAAATGGAACTTCAATTTGCATATCCGATTAATTGCCTCAGTATTACCCAGAGCTTTATAAGGATAAACAAGATTTACTTAGAACGCAACTGTCTACTGTCGCAATTTCTGCATCCACGACGTGCATTTGTACGATTTTGATAGCAATTAGGTATGTTTTCAAAATTTATCGCTGCCATTGTCATTGTATTTTGTTTATTACCTATTAAGATAACAATCGTAATTGTTTTATAGACTAGTCCGTATTTAATTGTTATTTAATTGAATCTATTGTTATTTAATATTGCTATTTTGTCAAGTAGTTGTCAGTTTTTTAATGGATCTGAAAAATTATTGACTATGTGTATCACGGATGTCTATGATGTGTTTTATTTATCTTTATGATCCACATTTAAGTAGAGTAATAGTCTACAGTGCATTGTTCGTATTTATCGATTTGGAGCACTTCGCCCTTCCTTCTATATCCGTGTGAGTTCTAATGAACACAACCAACCAGGTGGTTGGCTGGTTGGTTGTGTACCAACCAGTAACTTAAGATTTGATAATTCAAATCTTAAGTTACTGATTGTTGGTTATCGTTATTGTTGTTTAATCGCATTGGCATTACCACCAGCATCCTCGGTACAATGCCTCGAAGGCCTTTTTTAGGTTTAACTTAATTTTAATTTAATTTAGTTAATGTTAATAATCATCTTGTAATTTGGTTATGTAAATAAAACTATATAGTTACTGGTTTAACGCGATACTGTGCTGGTCTTGATTTTACTCCTCGCGCCAAGATCAAATACTTCCTGCCGGGGTCGCGGGAAGGTACTTATGGGTCACCGAGGCCCCCGCAACACAGGCAACAGGAAGGAATACGGGTGGGTTTTAGTCAGTAAGAGTCTGACACACCCTCCCGCTCCGCCCAGAGCGGGAGAAGTTATTTGATGATTTCCCACTCTCAAAAAAAAAAAAAAGATCAAATACTTTTACAAAATGAAGTTTTTGCTGCGTAAATTATATCAATTTAACACTGGAACTTCTTCGATTCCCATTTGCAGTCGACACTCGATACCAAATTCTATTACAATATTTGAAAACAAATGTATAATCTAAAATTATCCCCAAAAATTCCAAATAGATACTATTTAAAAGCATGTGTCACGTCAAAATCTTGACAAATTCGTGGCATTCCTGAATGAACACTGTAGCTTTTAGAGTGATCCCGAATTTCTACCAGAAATACTTTAGGGGACTTTTGTCATTTAACCTGAAATTAAAGTGTCTAAAATCAATGTCTCTGTCACCCTGTCAGACGGCAGAACGTAAGTCATGTTCTGGATTTTTTCGTAAAATTTCGGGATATTTCCCTCTTTTTTCGGTTTCATCTTTAGTACCTTGTCTGCAGTTCTTTAAATAGTTGTTGAAAGGTGATGACTATTGACAGGCTAATTGAGTTCTAATTTTATACTTAAAAGTGTGGTTTTATGTTGTGTGTAATTGGAGATTGTTTTTTATTTGGCAGTTTGTTGTGTGTGGTTTAGAGGTCGAATAGTTTATTGTTTAAGCAAAATCTATAAGGAGACAGCTATGTTTCATTTCTTTTATTTTGCGAAAATAAATGCATTGACATTTATTAGCATCTTCATTTTTATCAACATCTCATTCAATATACTCGTACTCATTTTACTTTAAACTTACTGTCATAACATGCGTATATATAACAGGCATAATTATTCAATAAAAAATATCACAACAAACGTCACCTAATTATAACATTCAAACTTATTATTAATTTTGAATAACACCGTCTCAATTATACAAAAATAATTGCAATAATTTGTCAAACTAACTTTAAATACAGTTTCTGTCACAAAGATGTTATTATTAACCCTCAAAATAGTACAAAAGAATTTATTAATCTCGAGAAATCTTCACAATTTAAAATGAATATTAATTGGGTGGGGACCCCTAAAGACGTTAGGGGAGAGAAGGGTGAAGGAACCAATGCTTAGCTACGAGTAGAAGGTAATTAATAATGGCATTATTATAGGTTTACTTACACTTGCAATTGTTTCCTCAAATAACGAAGATTAGAACAGCCGGTGAATTCTGTAAAAATCTCACCGTGTAAGTGAAGTGAGCTTAGAGTGAGTAACAGTGTCGATCCAGCATCAGTTGATCTAGAGATTTTTGCAAAATAGATCGGCAGTTCCTATGTCAATAATTTCACACAGGATAAGATTTGGGTAAAAATATTGTAGCACGTGTTTACCTCATCTATTCACACTTTAATCAAAAGTGTACCTACTGTGCATCCAAAGAAGCAATAATTTAAAAAAATCATTGTTAACAATATTGAAATCAATTTAAAATCGTACTGATTTTAATTACCTCCTAATAAGACAAAAATCCGACAAACCAATAATAAGCACCAACCAACAATTGGCTCTGCCACCCTATTTTGAGTAAAATATAAAGTCAAAGGACAAAACACTACTTAAGTCTGACACCCGACATTTAGATTAATGTTTCTCTTTTTGCCCCGCTTTTTTTTTTTCTTCTAACTTTTTTTTAGTTCTGACAAAAGACTCCTTGGTGTTGCCAGACAGTTAATAAATATCTGTGTAATTATACTCTGTAGTATTTTGTTGAAAGCTCATTTGAGGGATTTCCGTCGATTTATTGGTGTATTTTTATTACATTGAAGATTGATTGCTTTTAAATTCTTGTCTTTGGGGGACGATAATTAGGATATGTAAAAACAGGAGTTTAGGGAGATAGTAGAGATGGTTTAATTAAGTCTCAATGAACTTAGGGGATTTGACGGAAGATAGATTCAAGTTTATTCTTGTTTACATTAATTTGCGAAAATTAGTAAAATAAATAGGTTCACCGAGATTTAAGACAAAAAAGACTAAATTTTAATAAAGAATGATAAATTATTCAGACTTCTTCAAATAAAAGAAAAGCCACTAAATATTCTACTTAAGCCAGCGGGGTAATTGCGTAACATACTTACAGTAGCAATGGCTTTCATTTTGACAGTTCAACAACATTCAATGCATTCTAGTACGTTGATGAGCAGATTGGTTGTCGACTTGTCGTCCGCGATCTATTCGTACCGGTATGATTGATCCTTAAGCGAAATATTACGTACGAGTAGTTGGTAGTTTTAAGGTTAGTTTTTATAAGAATATTACATTTGAATAGAACCAAGCGCTTCTCGCCATCAAACGAATAGGTTTGGCGAGTAAATCTGTAAAGAAAAAAAAAATTAAAAATAATACCTAAGAATAAAAAAAATATATAAAAAATATGTCAAATTTTTCGAATATATGAAGCAGTGGATTAATGTCCTTCAAAATCATTCGGATGATGATTGAAAATGTGTGACGCAATTAGTCTTTGCGGAATTATTTTTGTATAACATATTATTACATGAACCATGGAATATTAGATATAACCCCATCTTGAACTAAAATACCTACGTAATTATGAACTTCTAAAAGCTATTCAAAACCCACCTCTCCTAATAAACCCATAACACTTGATAGCAACATTACAAGCATTAAGTCTAGTTATTAACGAAATGAATGAGCTCTTAAAAGAAGTTTCAAGTTAGCTTATATTCCCAGGCTTTGGTTGATAGTCTGAAGCAGCGATTCCACAAAGTAAACTCCATATAGATGACAATTTACCATCTTCGGTCATAACATAAAATGTAACGGTTGAACTTGAGTTGAGTGCAGATAGGAACTCAATGGGAAAGGATTTGAAGAAGGGTATTTTTATAGGTATTTTTTGGGGTAAAAGTGATCTTGAGGTATTTTAGTAAAGTTGGGGAGGCGGTGATACTTTTAACTTGTTGAGTAATATCTTATTAAGGAAATAAGCTTTGTGTTAAGGAGACTTTTAATTGAAGATATTTAAACAAATATTTTGAGCTTCAAGCATTTTGATATTCAAATTTCATCCCATAATAATGCAAAAGAATAGCAATTATTGTAGAATATATATTATATCTACATCAACAATTTCATTTTCGTAAATATATGTAATTCCCGCATTTATTTCGTCACATTTTATACTTTCTATTTCACCATATTACCAGTTACATAGATTACAGATTAAAAAGCTAACGATTCACTTAACATAGCATCACACCCGTAATCCTCATAAGGATCAGGCAGTGCCCATAGTTCATCCACATTTCGCCAGCCAACATTTCCTCCACTCATATTATTTTATTTATCTTTAGACTCTCCTCGTAGTACTAAGCATTATCTAAATTGAGCAGTAACTTGGACACAACAGCTTACTTTGTTTCATCCAAACTGTTTTGTGCAATGAGGTTGAACGCAGTGTTTATTAATATCTTCATAGCATCTTGAGAAGGTCGTATGTTTTAGCGTATATTCCATAACGAGAGAAACGGTGTGAGGTTATGTGATACTTTAGGAGATTGGATTATGGTTTAAGTTTATTTTAAAATAATATTTTAATAATAAACGATTTGTAAATCACGTTCCTATTTCTTTTCTAATACAACTTGATTGTTTGACTTTGTATTAAATAACTTACAATATTTACAATACACTGACTCCTTCAACTAACATAGCCTATCCAAACAAAACAATAATCGTTACTCACAATTCGATCCCAATCAAAATGAAAACACACACTTCAAAATTTTCGGCTACCAAAACATTCCCACAGTATAAAAATAAATTAAAGTTATAACAAGTATAAAACACTATTAATGCTCTAGGGGCTGTTCGTAAGGCGTAAGAGCATACAAGACGACCACTTATCAAACGTCGAGTGGCTAGAAAAGTTCCCATAATGCCAAAAATAGATGAATGCCTGTATGAATTAATGTATTTATTGACCAATATGGCGATGCCCAAAGTGAGACTTATAAATATGTAACTACGAAAGTGTACGCCAGCTGAATTTGTATGTGACAAGATTATTTAATTGGTAAACTTTTAGCGAAGACCTCCCATTGTACCAATATGTATAAGTAAACCTTCAAAGTTTGTAATTGTTAAAAATATATATACGCAAGATAGCCTTTATCAGAAGTGGTCATCGTGTTAGTGGTTCAGCAGCTTCAATATCATCAGGATTGTACCGGAATATAACAGTTCGTCGTGGACGTGGTACGATAGCGGCTCCCCTAATATCCTCTCTGCCATTAGAAGACAGCCCATACATCGATGCGACGCTCTGCTAGAGTGACGACCACCAGCCAGTGTCACTCTTATCTGACCTTTTTGGGAATTCTAGTGAATTCATAACAAAACGAGGCAGCGCCACTTTCTGCGCCATTATATAGATATACAAATATTCACAGGCTGATTTAGGCTACGGTGACCATTTCTGCTTTTGAAGGCTACGGGTTACGAGCGTGTGCTCTTATGTGGCTAATGTAGTTGTTATCTATTTGCTGTGAAATATCCTCTATCGGTCCATCTACAAGTTCCTTGTCATCGTCATCATCTTGCTAGAGTGTCTTAAATGTCCGTTTGCCTGCACCTTTGATGATTAAATCAACGCCTCTGACGCTGCAATACATGTGGCCAGCTACAGGGCCCAAACAAATGTATCGTCGAAATGTAAAGAAGTAGAAGATCATCATTATTATTACTTGCCAGTTTCCCTGCAAAAGTTCTTCTATTGATGTTTAAAATAAACAAATTCTCATCCTCATCTCGCCTAGAAACTGCATTGGTTAGCCTAGCTTTAGCCTAAGGAAGCTAGAGGACACTGTTGAGCCTGTCGAGCTAAGTAATCTCTTAGATATTACTTATGATATGACTCTCCTGATTGAACAAATTGACAGTTGTTGTCTCGAGAAACTCTACATGGTTTTATATACCTATACAATTAATAATCGTGCATAAACCTCAAAGTTGACAGCAAAACAAATTGCTGATTAATACTATATTTAGTTGACGCCATGCGCCGTGTTGAAAGTGTCAGTTCACTTCAAGCTCATTACTGAATACGTGACTTGTTTCTTTAGTTATTATATTAGTAAATATCTGGATCTTTATAAGGACAGTCGAGATTGCAACATTAATTTTGAAACTAAGTTCTTAATCTACTAGATGTCTTTCACACCGCTCCTTATTGATTTGGTGGGCTGTTTTTATTTGTCTAAGACCGTAAGTCATGAAACTGGCAGATTTTTATCTGTCAAAGGTCTGCCAGTTCCACCACTTACTTTCCACTGCTATACCAATTTTTAGGTTACTATTACTATTAGCCTACATCATAATTACTCGAATAATAAATAGTCCTCCAGACCGAATTTCAGCCATGAAATCCCCAATCACCAATCTCAGCGTAGACCAGACTTCGGCGCGGGAGATATTATGGTGCATAAGTGTGTGTTCAGACACAGGTGCACCTTCTCTTACCTCAGTCTCATAGTCCGATGGGACGGCAATCCAACACGACCGGATTGCCGTCCCATCAAACTTTTCTAAACTGTCTTTTTTATAAGTGGTTGTACTACTGTCACTACTCTTACTAAACCTTTTCTCCGACTTAGATATTTATTTGGAAAAAAAAAGTTGTCAGATTTTGATATTCTGTTACTTTGATTGATATAGGTAATACAAGAAGAGAGCAGTGGTAGCCCAGTGGTAACGGCCAGGACTTACGGGTCGTAGGTTCGAACCCGGACAGGCGCTTTACTTTGTGTAAATTATTTCATCACCACTGCTCTCAAAACGGTGAAGGAAAACATCGTGAGGAAACTGGTATGTTCTAGAACCAAAAATTCAAAGACCTGTGACATCTACCAACCCGCACTGGGTCCGCGTGGTGGATTACGGCCCACTCCCTCTCACAGAGAGGAGGCCTGTGTCCCAGCAGTGGGAACATTATAGGCTGATTATGTTAATATTTATATACAAGATCTAATTAAATGAGGCAGCGAAACTCAGCAGACGAGATGTGTATCAATATCTAAACACGATAAAATTAAAATTAAAAATATTTGATGACTTTTTTTGGGGGTCAACGACTGCACCCCCAAAAAAAGTCATCAAATATTTTTAATTTTAATTTTATCGTGTTTAGATATTGATACACATCTCGTCTGCGGAGTTTCGCTGCCTCATATAATTAGATCTTGTATATAAAAATAAAATTAAAAATATTTGATGACTTTTTTTGGGGGTCAACGACTGCAGTTATGATTGTTACATGAAGTATGAGTTGATAAAATCTGCTTTCTTTCTATCACATCTGTGAAATTTACACAAAAAAAAAAACTGATATTTCTACAAACTACGGTCCATGGCCCCACATTTTTTTTTTGTATTATTATGTTTAAATATCGATACCCATTCCCTTACTAATTTAATTTGACCCTATATAGTCAACATTTATTGTTACTGTCTTATCCCTAATTTTTTTTTTCTTCTCTTCCATAAATCTCTATCAGACGTCATCTCAGTTGTATCCAAACGTAATAGGTCCAACGTTTTAAAACAACAAAGAACTCAAATGAGCTGCCAATCGTTATTTTAAAAGTGTATTAAAAATAAATTTCCCGTGGCTCAGCTAAGCTGGTGGCAAAGATACCTCATTATAACGGCTCAGGGGCTTAGAGGAAATCCCTCGCATACATCTAAAAAATCACCGTGTAAAACATTATAATGAGTTTTATAATCCCGTTACGGTATTCGGCGATTTATTCCTTATTTGTTTTATGATTATATTTTAGAAGATACGGATTAGAGAGATTGGTATAACATTACACATGATTAATTAAATGGTTGAGCCGTTGGTCCCGGCTGTCATTTGTAGATCTTTGATAGTCGTTACGGGCAGTCAGAAGCCCGAAAGTCTGGCAGCCAGTCTTGCCAAGGTGTATTGTATTATAAAGTAACTGGGTTGTGGAGGTCAGATAGGTAGTCGCTCCATGTAAAATACTGGTATTCAGCTGCATCCGTTTAGAGAAGCCGACCCCAACACAGTTGGGAAAAGGTTAGGCAAAGGATGATGATTAATTATATGCTTATCTATTATAAGAGGGTCGGTAAGAGTACCTCTTAATGGTGGATTTCAAAGAATATTGGGAGAATTGAAAACGGTCACAAGTGCATCAAAGACTTGATTTTTTTATATGTAATATCTTTCCTCTCTATCTGCCCTCTGTGGGAGTGAATCCGTCAAAAGGGACGGAAGTCAGTAGACAGGAAGTGACAGCTTGAGCATGGAATTAGTAAGTACTACATAGATTGTAAGTAGAGGGGGTCGAATTTCAACCAGTGGGCGACCACTATAATAATAATAATATATAATATAAGCCTTTATTCAAACACAACGGTTTTACAATAATTTGTAACTTAGTCTAACGACTCTCGCGGGTCGGTGATACTGACACCCTGTCTGTTTGACCAACTTTGGCAAAGGCCTCCCCCGTTTCTTTCCACTCTGATCTATTTTGCCTCATCTATCTTGATCTCCTAGTCCATGTTTCGTCTTTCCACCTTCGCGACCACTATTTATGATTAATTAATTATTATTGGAAATAAATATTTTATTATTTAGCTTTTAAAATTCTGAGGTTAATTTCTGTCGCTGCTCAGTTGCTTATCACCAAGGTGAGAGGTCAGATGTTACACATCATATGCAACTACTGTAAAGGTCACTCATTTTTTAAAGCATAGACGATTTATTTAAAGCTTGTATCACACAATTAATTTGGATATGATATTTTGACGTTTCAATATTAATATAACTATCTTTTAGTAAAATTAATTTGAATTTTAACCTGCACACACAAAATTATTTTATTTCTTGAGTGTATACCTACTTATTTTGACCATTTTGTATACAAAAACAATATACAAACAGCTACGACTCCAAACTACCAGGAAATCATAACAACATCGGAAACAAAAACTCAATTACAACTAAACCTGTCATTTTGTAACTGATGACACAGCTGTCTCTTTCACTCGTACTGAAATTAGAGTCGTAGAAAGGGACGAAACGCGTTAGAGGCACTAGGGTAATCATTTTCCCCCACTCATCATGGTAATTGGTGAGTCCGTATGTTTTTACTATATGTTTATCGATGACTTTTCTATTTTAGTAGTTTGCTTGAAGACAGGTTTTAGTGGTGGTCCAAAGTCTGTTGAGCTTACACTAAAATGTATTTTAACGTTTCTAATATTGATGTTTAATTATAATAGCATGCAGTATTTATATTTATTTAATTCAAACAGCAAGAAATAAAAGGTTTTTTACCCGACTGCCTCAGGAGGGTAATGTTTTTCGAGAGTACGTATGTATGTATGTATGTATGTATGTATATGTCTATTTCTTTGGCAAGCTCTGTAGCCTGAACGGCTTGATGGATTTTAACATATGAGGTGTCCTTAGATTCGTCTTAATTTTGGGTGTGACATAGGCCATATAATATTTATAAATTGCATCTGCAAATACAAAAAAAAAGGAGGGGAAGGGTGTTCTTTTTTAAATTAATTTTAACAATATTGGTATCAAATAAAAGCTAGTAATGAGTACTTCTCAAATATATATGTTAATAAAACTAAAAAGCTTGAAAAAAATAAATTATTTAAAAAACAAAAAACCCGACTGCAAAACACAACTGAAAAGGGAAAAACAAGCATTATAGCTTGTTTTTCTCTTTTCAGTTGTGTTTTTGTAAAAAAAAAATAAAAAAAAGTAAAAAAAAATAAAATAAAATAATAAATAAAATAAATTATTTAAAAATAGAAAACCCGACTGCAAAAACACAACTGAAAAGGGAAAAACAAGCATTATAGCTTGATTTTCCCTTTTCAGTTGTGTTTTTGCAGTCTGCTTGTTTTTCCCTTTTCAGTTGTGTTTTTGCAGTCGGGTTTTTTGTTTTTCAAATAATTTATTTTATTTAATTTTTTTTTACAGAAATTCGGGTTGGCATCGATATTAAAATTAATAAAATAAAAAAATAAAACACAACTGAAAAGGGAAAAACAAGCTATAATGCTTGTTTTTCCCTTTTCAGTTGTGTTTTTACAGTCGGGTTTTTTGTTTTTTAAATAATTTATTTTATTTTATTTTCTTTTTACTTTTTTTTTATGGAGGCCTGTTTCCCAGCAGTGGGAACATTATAGGCTGATTATGTAACAGTTCTTTATCTTCTACGGTTCTTTTTGCTAGATTTTAATCAGTATTTCCTTCTAATGAAACATGGATGATAACAGCTTTTCAAATGACTACCTAAACTTTGGTAGTTAATCGATCAATTAAAAGAAAAAAAGAAAGAAAATGAAAGAAAAATAGATTTATTTGTCACAGAAATACGTGCACATAAAAGCTATGGTAATTCTAATAAAACAAAACAGATTTATGCTTATGAACACAGAGCATATATCTACATATAGTCGGCAACTGCACGCCGTGACTATGACAAGTAGGCTTCCACTCAGCATGATGCTGTGCTATGGACCCACAGCAAAGCGCTGATTTTCAGTGGTCACCCAAAAACGACGTACGAAAACCAAGTCAGGTTATGAGATTTTAACATATTAGACAAAACAGGTAATAAAGTAAAACAGAATAAACAGTAGGTACTTAGAAAATAATCCTACTAATATTATAAATACGAAAGTTTGTAAGAATGGATGAATGGATGTTTGTTACTCTTTCACGCAAAAAGTACTGAACGGATTTGGATGAAATTTGACACACAGATAGTTTATAACCAGGAATAACACATAGCATATTTTTATCCAGATATACCCACGGGGGCAAAACTTATGCGGGTGAAACCGCGGGGCGCATCTAGTACACCTATAATATACAACCATTATTGGTAATTGGTATTTGGTTGGTATTATCGTGATCATCGTCTTCAATTATATCTCTTACTTTCATAATATGCTCTAAATAATAACATTTACTATGCTGCATTTGTTTATCGTAAAATATCGATATCATCCACAACACTATTCCGCAGCCTCGCTGGCTAGTGATTCGTCATTTGCATTGGACACGCCAGTCGTACGCCGAGCACCGTAGAATTGTACTGGGAATTAAGATTAACTGACTGTGAAGGTGAAAAGGAGAATTATGAGTTGATTTTTGCATGTTTGTACGTGTTGGTTTAGTTTTTGGTTATCTAGGATTCATTGGGTGTGAATATTTTTATGAGCCCAGAAAAGGTTGAGATTATTAAAAAAGGCAGATTAACAATATTAAGGAAAAATGTAAAAATAAGGTGGAGCCTGAAATAGAGCTAAATAAGTATATTGTTTTAACTAAGAGGAAATTACCGCTAATTCAATACTGTAACATTACATTACATTTAGATTACATAAGTCGACACTGCAAGGTTAGCGCTAATGGACAAAACAATTTTACTAAGATTGGCAATCAACAAACTTAATTACTCGTTAAATGAAAATGATACAGTATTTATTTGAAATAGATTCAAATCATAGTTTATTTGAAATTGTTTGTCATTAGCAATAACAATAAATTTTAGCGTAAAAGCCGCTGGTGCAAGGTTAGCTCAACTGCCCGAAGCCAAAACAACTTTTGCTGAACTAAAATTTAAGTGTCCCACGATTTTCTAGTTAGGTGATTGTCACTAGAATATAAATATCACGTGAATCCTGGGCAGTTTCTAAAAACGAAAGACGATCCCCGTTCTTTTGCTTATAGTTTAATTATATTATCAACTTTTATGATTTTCTACCATGACTTAAAAAAATCAAAAATTCATTCACTGACTAACAACGCACTGTCTAAAACTAAACTACTGCGTCTAGAAAAATTAAATTTTGCGCAAGAGTGCAAATACATAACAAAAATGAGTATTAAGAAAGGATTTTTGAAAATGCTCCCTTAAAGGTGTTAAATATGGGAGGAAAGCTTGTATGAAGCTTTCTAAATGTTGGATGATGGGAAATTTCTACGGGCGCAGAACATTATGTGCGGTGTTATTGAGGAATTTTCTTTTCAACCGTGGATGCTCATGGCCAGATTTGAACTTTATGTTTAAGATTAAGAAAAGACAACATTTAAATAAGATACCTCAACGAACAAACTAGCAATATCAATAAATATTACAAAGCTTATATAAAAGCCGCCGGGTGCAAGGTTAGCGCGGCGCGACGCCGACATTATCTAACGATTAGCGAATCAGCTAACATTGTGGTACTCAAACTTTACTTATGAGATTATATTATTTAATAAGTAGATTTATTAGGGACTTTTGGCGAAATAATAACAGCCGCACGGGTCAATCGATCAGGTTAAGCTACGCTTGCCGCGGTTGTTCCGTGGATGGGTGACCATCTTTACATACCAAGAACCTTCTGTGCCTCGGAAAGCAGGTTAAGCCGTTGGTCCCGGCTGTCATTCGTGGATCAATTCGTGGTTTTCTGAGAAAATAAGAGTTTTCTCCTCTAAATGTTTTGCATGGCATACATCAAGACTCGTTTGTTCATGTATTTCTAAGATATAAACAATAGGAGTACCTAAAAAAAAGGGTCTACTAATGATAAGCATAAAATATATTGTCATAATATACATTGGCATAACAAAATTCAGCATAATGATCATTACGCATATATGTTTGGCATAAATATTTTGCCATAATGCTTGTTGCCATAAATGCTACTAGCATAATAATAATGAAGCATAATTTTATAAAGCATAATATTATAAACGCATAATGATATAAACACATAATGTTCTTTGGAATAAAACTAATAAACCCTAATAAATAACTCCAAACGGTAAGTTGTAGACACTATTTCACCTTATTGATTATTTTTGCTCCAACTCGCAGCTTCAATGGGCAAAAATCTAGTATCGTTTGGCAGGAGAAGGGGGGTGGGAGGGTGGGGGTGGTGCCCCCTGCCCCCTGGTACCACTCTCATGAATGGTAACGCACCGTTCTGGAGAAAAACAAATTATTGTAACCTAACCTTGTTAAATTACAAAGTACCTAAAGATACATTTTAAATTATTGGCCACATTCACCCAATTATGATTTTTTATATTTATGGCTCATGATTATTAGACGAATAAATATTATGCCTTTAAAATTTATGCAACTCCAACTTAAGCCAAAACATATTAGACTACATGATAGATATGCTAACCTTTGCATTATGCCAAAGTATTATTACGCAGCAGTATTATTACGCTAAAAAAAAAATATTTTTTTAGCGTAATAATACTTATGCCAAACTACATTATGCCTTAAATTAGCACTTTTTATATTTATGGCTCATGATTCAGCTAATTTAATTGTATATTAATTGCGCTTATCACAATGTTAAAAGAAACGCAAGAATTTTTTATTTTTTTTATTTTTTCTTAATGCTTACTCTACGTCAAGGGTAAACTTTTACCATGTTTTTAACGCATCTCAATTACCCTGAACGCATCTCAACTACCCATTTTTTACGTCGTTCTATTTTACACACTGACTATACTTGACTTTTTTCAAATCTATTTTTGAGTATTATACATTATTTTACATTTTATTTAATCAGTAAGTACTTTTTTATTCGTTTGTGTATAATAAAGATTAATTAAAAACCACAAAATAATTCAATAAATTAAACATGCAGTATGTATTTGTGTTCGCACGAGTGAAACAGATTTTTTTTTTTGTTGACAGTTCTGCGATTGGCATCGGCGCAGTCCTTCGTTGTTGCGCTTGCGTCACGTTGTGTACTGTGCCATTTTGTGTGTGTTACTACTTTTTACGACCCTATTTACCGCACCTGGACCTCGATATCTTCCTCATCTGACGACCTGTGCTTATCATTTAGATGAAAATGATGATAATTAATAAACCATTTCACTTTAACATAGTTTTTTAATTGTTTTTCCCATTTTGTTCATCAGGTAGGTACCTATGTAAGTAAGTATGAACCGCGGCCAATGAAATGTGTTGGGTAGATAAGTGATAACTTTTGACAATACAAGAACTAAGTTAGACTTTCTTTAAGTATATAAACTATCTCAACTATCGTTTTTTACTACAAATGTAGTTAACTGTTAAGTAGGTATTTATGCGTTGGTTTTAAGGAATTCAAAAAGTAAAAAAGACGTTTTACCATAGCTAGATAAGTGTTCTTATTTTAACTTCGAGCTTTAATAATTAGTTCTAGCACATTTATGTCTGTATTATCTATTTGGTAACGGCAAATCCTAACCTAAAAAGAGTAAAAAATAACATTAATATATTTTGGTCTTCGTAGCGTTTAAATAAAAAAAATGACTATAAGAAATTATTGTCTAAACTTATAGGTAGTATTTCTACTATACCTCATAACTATACATTAACTTTCATTATCAGGTTTTTAAATGTATGGAAAGTGGGCATTGTTCTTTATGCACACATACACATGGTTTATGAGTACATGATAGTTATGCTAACCTTTGCATTATGCCAAAGTATTATTATGCAGCAGTATTATTACGCAAATAAAAGTTATGCGAAAACATTATGCCAAACTACATTATGCCTTAAAATTGTATGCCAATAAGGGTATTAGCAAAAAAATGTACTATGCTGCGAGCTATCAACTTTTTTCATAGGAATTACATTTATTTTCCATTGAGCTTTTCTCTTAAATCCAGCCCAGCATCTTAAGGTTCGCATCCACTACAACTAACTCCCATAAACAAACATAAACTTTTAGAACCGCTGTCACAAACAAACCATAAACAGATCCAGTATCTATCTACACAGCAATCTATCGTAACACGAGAAACGTTCATTTTTCATTGTGTGTGTGTGTGTGCGTTTTTACTTATATGTCATTGTGTGTGTGTGTGTGGTCGTCGCATGCGCAGCGCTGTGTGCAAATTGTTTTATGCATAAGTTTTGTGTTAGACTATCTTGTTTGGTTTTGTGTTTTTGTGCTATTTGATTTATTGGTGTAGGTGTGTCGTTTGTGATTTATGAGGTGGGAGGGGTATGAAAGGTGGTTTTTTAAGAAGTAGGTAGCGAAGAACCATTCTTTTTTTTTTCAAAGCGAAAGTTCAGTTGATTTGTATTTTGATATACATACATATATATATTTATAATATGGCCTGCACAAGGTATTAATTCGACATCAAAATCGAAGGTAGTTAATCAGAAATATAGTCTAGTATGTATAGCTATACAGTTATGCATTTTAAAAGGCTTAGAAAGAACAACCATGATCGAACTAAATTCAACCGTGCCAATTTGTGAACGTTGAACTAATGGATAGCGTCGTCCACCTAATTACAAACTTTCCCTTTAAAATTTTAATTAGCATTAAGTACAGATAATGTCCATGCTATAAAATCACTATTAATTACCATTTTGTACCAAACATTTTACACGCTTCAGGAAAAAAATATTACACATAAAACACAACCCACATGAACTCTATAAATCAATTTAAAGCTATTAAAACCTGTGACAAACAAACATACAGTTTTACTCCAATCTATTTTCTTTAAATTTTTACGCTCATCTTGTTTAAGCTTAGTGTACACTAACCACACCAGATGCGCAAGTTCCAAAAATTTTTATGACAGTGTAACACGTGCCTGTATTATTTTGTTTATAAATAAATATCGCTCGCGTCGCTGTAGTGTAAACATACCCTTAGTTAGGGTGTTTTTTGGGTACCGTGTGTTCTTGAATATTTTTTTTTAATAATGAAAAACTATTGTTCTCTAGTCAATAACTTCTTATTATTATAAAAAGTAAATATTCAAAATATTGACTATTTTATTACAGCATCCCAATTGCGTAATTTCAATCACAAACCGAAGAATTTCGAAGGGAATGCCTAAACCATTGCTTCATACGTTCGACTAATTCGTCTTCTCAACATCGTAAATACCGCAATGAATGTCGTTGAACAGTCACAATGAAAGGCGTGGTCAATGAGAGTGTGTAACGTAATTACCTCGCTGGTTTCCAATAATTTTGCTTATGGTTCTGTAGTAGATAGATCAATGTTACCTACCTATATTGAATTCCTTTGACTGCTATGAGTATCAATAGATTTACGTCACAGAATAATCCTCATAATCGCTACGGCTGAGCATGAGGTCCTGGGTTCGATTCCCGGGTCGGGCAAAGTGTTATTGGGTTTTTCTATCTGGAATTTCTCAGTAGCGGCCCAGAGTCTGAATTTGTGCTCGGTTGATGGCAATAGGCTTGCCCCCTATTACAAAAAAAACATAACTGGTGAAATGTGGGTGTACTACAGGTACACCTCTGCCCAACCCTTCGGGTAAACAAGGCGAGATGTTATGTGTTGTGTTTATGTATATCATTTTTAATTTTTGTTAGCTTATATTTCTCATTCCTGGGCAAAGGCCTCCCTTTAAATTGATTAGATATCATACAAACTTGATAAATATTGTAAAAAGCATTACCCTCCTTTTTGGCATCGGTGTTACATGGCAATCATTATTTCAAACTGTCCGGAACCACCATATTCCTACCAAGTCATTTTCTAAACGCGGTGTGGGGCGTACTTTGATGTTCAACTGTTTATATGTTTCTACAAAAAAAAAAAATGACGAGGTAGGGCACGGGAACACACATGAAAGGCTCTCAGTAGCCTAGGGATAAATATTTAAGCGTAGACATGAAGGGTGAAACAGCTGGTGAAGGTGGCTGGTCCAAAATGGTTGGAAGTTTTGATGTTGCGGGGCCTCAAGTCTGCTATTACAATAGTGTCAGAATGGTCTATAATTGATTTTATAATTGTTGATTATGACAAGTTTGGTAATCTACTAATATAATGGCGTCATTATTGAGGATCGGAACAGACCATTCTGACACTATTGTAATAGCAGACTTGAGGCCCAGAAGGCATGTTTTAGGCAAACTAAAAACGAGTTCGCGAGCAACGAGCATTGAGTTCGCAACGGCGACGAGCGATAACTCGCTGGTATGCGTATGTATGTACCAATCATGAGTCTCTAAGCGACTGTTTTGCCAAGCGAGCGTCGCTGAGCGAGTACGCGAGTAGTCTGCGATAGCTCTTGTCGCTGCAACAAACAAACGTGTACTAGCCGGCGCGGGCGGAGTGAACGGGTGCTGCTTGTGGTGACTGGTTGTCTTGCTGACCATGGTTTTGTTATTGTTATTAGTAATCAACTGTTAATTTATTTTACATCTATGGTCCTAGTTTATCATTTGTGACTGAGTTACAGCTATAGCTCTATGTAAGCAGGCATGTCCTTTATGCCTGGAGACTTTTATTTCTGTTTACGTATTTATTTCTGCTTGAGTATAGTTTTCGATGTATTTTTTTTTTGGTACGATGGTGACATATGGCTAATAATTTAATGTTTTGTGTTGTGTGTAGTGTCAATTATTTTGCATACTATAATTGTATAGAATCCTAAATCTAATTGAACAGACAGCAGTGCTTCTGGGAGTTTGTTGCGCCACTTCTAAGTAATTAGGCGTCGTCATAAGTGAAATTGTGGAAAAAAAACAACTCTCAATATTGAGACATGTTATTTTTAGATAAAATGAGTTATAAAGAAAAAGAAGTTTTTTTTTTAATATAATTGCTGTCGATAAAATTATGCATAGGTTCCCTCATTTCGATATGTGCACATTATAAAGACTCACACAGTATAATATAGAAGCCTCGATGTTTTGTCAAGTCTTACAAACCTTGCGAAGCAGGGGGGGTTCACTAGTTCACTATTAAAGTTATAACCTGTGTGTGGGTCCTGGACCTGTAAGAGTCGGGTAAACGCCGTTGACCTTGGCCCCAGAAATGCGCGTCGCGCTCACGCCACGCTGCCGTTCGGTTTCATAGGGAATATTTATTTTAGGAACGAAAATATGCTAGATGCGCCCCGCGGTTTCACCCGCATAAGTTTTGACCCCGTGGGTATATCGGGATAAAAAGCTGTGTGTTTTACGTAAATTCAGGTTAATGTTTATCCAATGCATACAAAAAATCGGCCAAGTGCGTGTCGGACCACGCACAATGGGTTCTGTAGTTGGGATTACTTGGGACGAATTTATTCCAAAAATAAACTTAACATTGTAATTGAAAAACCTGTTTTCCCATACATCGATATATTATATCGATGTATGGGGTTTTCAATACGGTCAATTCTCCAACTGCAAATTTAAGTTGGTCGACTATAACTCGTTAACCTGTAAAGCCTACTTGGCCGTGATAGTTTTTCCTTTTAATTTCATTATATGTCCTTCTACTGCCATGATTTTTTTCACATCTCCATAAACAACCTTTTAGCTGGCACGGGTTGGGGGATACATGGCTCTAACAAAAATTTGCAATATAATGCTTAATATTACGCAAGTGTATCCTTGAATCGAAAAGTGGTGTTCGCAGACCTGCAATATCTTTGAACGGCCTATACAACGATACCCCACACCATGGGGTAGACGAGAAAAAAAATATCACCCCCATATTACGCGCAAGGGAGGTACGCTAAAAAATTTTTTTTCAAGATTTTATTTTAGCACTTTGTCGGCGTGATTAATATGTATACCTATGCCATATTACAGCTTTCTAGTATTAAGCGTCTGTGAGCTACAGTGGGGTCAGACAGACAGACGGACATCGTAAAACTATAAGGATTCCTTGTTTTCTACGGAACCCTAAAAGCGATATAACTTTCAAACTATTTAAGATATTTCATGATTTTTTTGTATAAATCGGTAATTATAACTGTGATAGTGTGTATAGTGTATTTATATCCTACTAATATTATAAATGCGAAAGTTTGTAAGGATGGATGGATGGATGGATGGATGTTTGTTGCTCTTTCGCGCAAAAAGTACTGAACGGATTTGTATGAAATTTGGCACACAGATAGTTTATAACCAGAAATAACACATAGGATACTTTTTATCCCGATATAACCAAGGGGTCAAAACATATGCGGGTGAAACCGCGGGGCGCATCTAGTTATAAATAATGTGGTCACTCGTTGAAGCTCGATTAAACTTACCAATGACCGCATTAAAGCCTATTCAAATACAAGCGATATCGCTGTCGCGATTAGTAGCGATACCGAATCGGTATGCGATATAGCTGTCGTGCTCGGTAGCGCGCTCGGTGGTCCGCCTTCTGGTTAGTCAGTTTTGTGACGCCCATTAATAAACACGAGTACACAGTAACGATGAGTTCGTCATAATCTCAAACGAACTCGTCCAGGCAAACACTCGCGGGGAGAGATGCCTTTCCTGCACGATATCGCCTACCGACCGCGACGGCGATATCGCGTACCGAATCGGTATCGCTACCGAGCGTGACAGCGATATCGATTATATCTGAATAGGCCAAACAAGGTAACAAAATTTTAATTAAAAACTCCTTAAATGGATTTGGTCAGTATCGGAGTTGACAACCACAATTTACAGCAAAATTTACTACTTTTTACAACTAATGAACTTGTTCGAAAACAGATTAAAAACATTGGCCATGCTGGTCCATGGTGTAAAGGAGCAAAGCAGTGAATGTTGCAAGAGTCAAGTGGCAGGGATTAGCAATTTAACGGTAAGCGTAGGCGATGTACTAACTTGTCCTTAATTATTGTGCAATACGAAAATCTGATAGTTTGTTTTGGTTGAAGAATGATGGCGAGTTCTGTCCTTCAAGTTATTGCGGGGTTTGGCAATGTTTCAAAACAATGGAAGTAATAAGATACCATTTTGCATCCAAAGTAAATAATCTTTATACAAATCCATCCTTAGACTGCTGATGGCTCTGATATTAGTGATAGTAGAGATGTTAGTGATGATAGTGGATCCCTACACTTGTGATGTCGTCAGCACAAGTGTAGGGTCCACTAGGGCCAATGCCTGCCGGGGTTGCGGGAAAGTCCAAAAGGGTTACTGAGCCCCTGACCATACAGGCAACGGTAGGAACACGGGTGGGTTTTAGTCAGTAAGAGTCTGACACACCCTCCCGCTCCACCCAGAGCGGGAGAAGGTATTCGATAATTTCTCAGCCAAAAAAAAAACGACTATCGATGGATACTTTAATTAATGAATTATATTAGATGGTAGTCGAAAAACAAACAAGACAGAGAAGTTTATTTTGAACCTGACTTGGGGTTGTTTTTAATTAACCTAGCTGTCACTAAAGAGCAGAATCTTGAGAATATTCTTCATAACGTCATCATTTTTAAACAGCAATTCAAGAATTATGAAAATGAAACTTATGGAACTGCTCCTAAATGTCAAATTTGAGTGACCTACGGTCTGACCAGACTTGCCAAGTTTGGCAACCCATTGGAATCAATTTAAACATTAACTTATCCTCATCCTTCATAAAACTTAAAAACTACAACCGATTACTATTAAACTCAACTTTGTTCAAACAAATCCCAATTTAGCAGCTAGCTACACAGTTGTGAAAGTGTTGGCATATCACGATAACGTATGAAGAGCCTCAGCAGGGTTCGTCACGACACCTATGACATTTGATCGAGCGTGTCGGGACCTGGATTGGAGATTACAATGCCTGAATTGTGTGAATCTTCATACCCTTTTGGGTAAAGAAGAATTTTAAAAGGGTCAATAATAAAGCAACTATTTAAAGCCTGAATAAAATTATGTCATTTATTAAATCAGCACTTTTGAACGTCGAAATTACATGAGACGATATTCCAAAACGTGCTTTAGCTGAGAAGAAGAATTGGCGCAACTGGTCTTTTCTCGTGCTGGCAGAAACTATACATATTATGACCTCATCGTCATGATCATTATCTACAGCCCGATTTCAACTACTGCAAGACATAAGCCTCTATTTTCTTGCGCTAATCCCCATGCTCCTGTGTCTCATTCTGGTTCGTGCTAGCAGGAACTATACATATTATGACCTCATTGTCATGATCATTATCGATAGCCCAATTTCAATCACTGTAAGGCATAGGCCTCTATTTTCTTGCGCCAACCCCCACGCTCCTGTGCCAGCCTCATTCTGGTTCTACCTGCGCTGGCAAAAATGACGCTGTGACCTCATATAATAATACGAGTACTAGCGCTATAAGTCCAGGTTTCCCCACCGAGGTAAAAATATTAGCCACTCTGCAAGGTGGTAGCAGAACTGCTTAGGGTGCCCCGGACGTTCATATAAAAGTATTATGAATGAATGAATGAAATGCACCGATTCCAGCGTGGTTAAACCAGACTCGATTGCTCCAATGAACCCAAGGATTCGCACTAGTCCCTGGAGCCTCATGTTTCATGGGACTACAGAGACCATTGCATATCAAAGAGTAGACCGGGGGGCGCGGTAATGGTCAGGAAGACGTGCCCTTAGGGTAGGAAGGATTATTAGAGCCTACCGGATATGCATCCTTGAGCAAGCAATGGAATAGTGGAGAGACGGGTAATTTATCTATGGGAGGAATATATCTTTATGTAAAAGTATTATCACTATTTATCACCTATGGAGTCTATTATTAATGCAGTGCCTACATAATAGGTACTTAACCACTACGCAGTAAGCAAATTGGATATCACCGCTACTTTGTTTGTGGAGGTCAGATGGCAGTTTACTTTGGGTAAGCACCAATTTAAAGCCTTTTTTGGAAGCTGAAAGCATCACAGGCTGAAACTACAGTCATGACGAAACATAAAGTATAGTTAGTTAAGATAGCAGCAGGCTTAGCATGACGTTTTCTATTTTTTCGAAGAATAGACACGGCTCTTTCAATACAAAGTGACATTTCGTTTCTCCATTTTTGACATCTCACCGTAGAAATCCTTCTACAATCTGTCATTTTATCTTTCGTTTCTAACGATCTTTGTCTAGATCCTTTTTTATGTGGAAGGATTTCTACGGTGCGATGTCGAAAAAGGCGAAACGAAATATCACTTTGTATAGAAAAAGCCGTGTCTATTCTTCGAAGAAATAGAAAGCGTCATGCTGAGCCTGCTGGGTTTAAACCAAAATCTTCCTATACGACATAACTCAGTGTTGTTACCCCGAAGGAGGCCGAGGTGTACACCAACATTTAGCCAGTTAAGTTTATTCCCATTTAGGGCGTAAGCAACCGCGCACAAATCCAGACTCCGAGTTGATACTGAGACAGAAATTCCAGAAAGAAAAATCCAAAAACACTAGCATCTTGCTAAAACAGGGATAGATCAATTCAAATAGAATGCAAGAGATGAGAATGAAAGTAACACAGTGATACATTAATATTAAGCTCATTCTTAATGTTATGAGTACTGGAATGAGGATGTTAATGTTAATTATCTTGTTCTTATCCCAATTAATTTAAGGTCAGCGCAACATGTCTCTTTCTTCCATATTTCTCTATCACTTGTCATATCGGTGGTCACCCCCTTTCTCACACACATGTCATTATCTTTCATCTATCATACAGTCCATCTCTCTACTCTCGTAGCCCATCCACATTCATGCTGATGTGTTACAAGAATAAGATTCCTGGTCTTTTAATAAACACTAGCCAAACACCTATAAGCAAAATATCATAAACAAACCAGCCCAGCTATTTAACGCACAGAGCCTCATACCCTTGAACTAACAAACCAACCCAACTATCAATCAGACCGGCCAGTCGCCGACCAGTCTACACTTCTACCTAGAATTCTAATATTTTCCTAAAGCCAACAAAAACATAATCTGATCGAAGAGCTATTAGACACAGGTGTGCAGTATTATCTGTTAGTATACGTGTCAAGGGCTTGCAAAGGACATACTGGAAATTAGTTTTGTTAGTAATTTGCGTTTGTGATTGTTGGAAGCTGTAGGGTCATGGTAAATGGATGATGGTGGGGTTGGATGTTGATTTTGTACTGGAATAAATGAGGTGACGGCAGCACTATTGACCATGAACACGCATTTAATATATTTATTTGAATACTATAAACACAACATAATCCAAGAATTATTAAAATGTTCAAATCAATACCATTAGCTTTAGTTTTCTTTGCATTGTTATTATTAGAACCAGTTTTGGCTAAATTATCTTATTGTATAGTCACCAAGGTTTTAGTTTATTCATCATTTTATTCTTCAGTAATTACTAGCTTATCGTTATCATCATCACCTTCTTCTAGTTGAGCTCTAATTAAATTAATATAGCATTCTCTTTTATTTACTAACTCTGGTTGGTTTTATTTGACTCTGGTCTGGTTGGGTCTGTTTTTAAAAACTTTATAATCCGATGAGACTGTAATTGAAAATTTGTGGCTTTTTCTAAATTATTCTATTTGAAAATGAATCTCTACAATAACATTTTCAAATCCAAGTTGTTTATACTTCTCTTACACAGTAAGTATTTTCAGATCACATTAAAACGTTATCTCAAGTTTATAATTACGTCTCGTACAGTCAAACCGACGCCTCTTGGTGTCAGGTTGCAACTCAAAGAGGCCGTCTGTTGTACCAGCAACAAGCTTGTGGTATAAGTCAAAAGAAGTTGTTGTTAAAAATGTTGGCAGCCGCCCAATGTAAAACACTGGTATTTAGTTGCTTCAAGTTAGACTGGAAGCTGACCTCAACCAGTGGCGGTACCTTCATATAAGCCCAAAACCCGGTCTTACCAAAATACTCGATAGAGAATTTATTGTACCTAACCAGTAGTTTATGAGAAAATTGCGATGATACATACGTAGATACGTAGGTACCTACATACTCAGTCGAAAACTGAACTTTCTTTTTTTGAAACCGGTTAAAATTGTATTGGGCTTGCGTTATTTTGAAACCCTATGCACGCCACTGACCTCAACACACGGGAAAAGGTTAGGTATATGATGACAATCAATGATATGAATTGATAATTATCAAGTTGCTCCGTTTGTCATTAAAGATTTACAAGCAAAAATGGATATTATATTTGAATTGTAGATTACCAATTTCACAATAGCCGTTCAGCATTTTTTATTTTTTTTAATTCAGCTCGTGGTAAAGATTGTGATTTTTATAGGCATGCATTTTCAAAGGTGATTCGTAAATGAAAAGGGGACTAGCATCAAAATTTCTAAAAGGCCTTATATGGGGAGCGAAGTAAACATTGTCATAAGCGGAACTTCCTACCTACCTCTTATTTGGGGTCTGTGACATCAGATTAATAATAAATGCACTGTCTACTCTCTATAAGCTTCTGTCCCACGCCATACACTCACTAAACCACGGGCTGCGAACGTTTAATTCGTCTGTAATTAACTGTAAGAAATGGCAGGTTCTAAGACTTTAGTGTTTTACAAGATTTCTATCTACAGTAACACGATCTGATAACTGAATAAATATTGCAGCTAAATATTTTGTAAAAATACTACTCAGAGTAAAAAAAGTAAGAAGAACACAGATTCAGATAGATGACACCGGGCTGAGGTCCACAAATCTAGACCTCAGCCCGGTGCCTTCCGGTAAGGACCAGGCCCGGGTCGACGGCGCGTTGTATTCCACGCGCGCCTCAAAGAGATGTCGTCAGCACAAATGTAGGGGTCTACTAGGGACGATGCCTACCGGGGTCGCGGGATGGTACTAAAGGGTCACCGAGGCCCCTGTAAACACAGACAACAGGAAGGAATACGGGTGGGTTTTAGTCAGTAAGAGTCTGACATACCCTCCCGCTCCGCCCAGAGCGGGAGAAGTTATTTGATGAATTCCCACCCAAAAAAAAAAAAGCCCGGTGTCTGGACTTGAGCCCAGTTAATGGCAATTGACATGTGTATTGCTATTTTTTGGGTTGACCAAAGATCCACCGTGGATAAATTTTGTAAAATATGATAATATTGTGGCTAGAAAATACGGAAGATCTGTTTCGTGGACCGGAAAAAATTGTGATGTGAAGTGAAGGAAAAAAACATAATAAGTAATTTGGGGTAAACAGACCAAAGTAAAACATTTTCTCAGCACTACGGGATTAAGTAACACTTTCCAATTAGACCTATTAACTTTTTCCTTCCTTTCCAAATGATTCACAAAATATTGTCAATTGTCAATCACTTTTAAACAAAAAAAAAAACTACAGCAGCTTAAGAAAAGCTTTAAGTTTCCTCAAGTTTCGTAGTAAAAAGATAAGTTAAAGACTATAGTATAAAGTTTAGTGTAACTTAGTAGGTACACGTTTGCTATCGTCGATCGTTTGTGGCTCGTGACTGGCTCTGCAACTATACGGTAGCTCTTGTCCTATTGAGTGGTAGGGCTGACCGTATAAGTTTTTAGATAATTATTGTACTTACTGTGGGGGGCTTGTGGCTAAGTAATAAGAGCCGCACGAGTCGATCGATCAGGTTAAGCTACGCTTGCCGCGGTTGGTCCGTGGATGGGTGACCATCTTTACGTACCAAGACCCCTCCGTGCCTCGGAAAGCACGTTAAGCCGTTGGTCCCGGCTGTCATTTGTAGATCTTTGACAGTCGTTACGGGTCGTCAGAAGCTCGAAAGTCTGACAACCAGTCTTACCAAGGGGTATCGTGTTACCCAGTAACTGGGTTGTGGTAGGGAATATATCATGTAATACTTGTTTTACTAAATCAATAAAAGACAGTTATATAAACCCAAGAAAAGTTAAATTCAGCATAATTTTCTACTACGGTTCAAACTTCCGTTTTTGTCGCGGTCATATGTGACGTCATTTACCACGATACTGCTTTGGTTACCACTGTTTTTTAGTCCCAAATCATGCAAATAACATGTTTGTGGTTTATTCAAGCAGAAGTCGCACTTACTTACCTTAGTGAGATTTCAAGCACTGTGCAAAGAATAGATTTTTATTCACATAATATTTTACGTCACTTCCGGCATTGTTGACGACGCGTTTTGAGTTTGCGCTCCGTTCCACCAAAAATCGGAACATAAAATAATGAATTGTAAAATAAATAATGCATTAGAAAATAAAAATAGAATGGGAATTTGTTTCTTGACTCCTATATAATGTATGATTAAATGTGACAATCCGCGGCTAAAGGTACCTTGTGGTCGATATGGAGTTATGCATACGCTAGTAATCTGCGATTAATACGCTGTAGATATCAAAAAAGATCAACCTCCTACGATGTTTTGTTACGGAGATATATATTTTTTTTAAATTATATTCGAAATTGTGCAATTTCGAGAAACAGACATTTTAAGTTCAGTCACCTCGAACAAAGCAATAAAAAAAAATCTATATTTCTTGCAAAATTTACAAAACATTCAATATCTTCGAAACTATAAACGTCCATAAGGTACCTTTAGCCGCGGATTGTCACAAATAATGAATAAGTTTTCAATTACGTGCTACGTCCAATGCTTTTAATTTTGAAAATTCGATAACATTCATTGCGTTATCTGAGCAGACGGATTTTAAAAACATACGAAGTAATGGATTAGGAATTACTTTCAAAATCCTATGGATGGTGAAAAAAAAAAGTGTGTTACGTAATTGGGGTTCAGATCCAGTAGTCTTGAACATGACACGCATTGTGAGGAGGTTCCTCGCTTAAGGCGCTGACAAGACTCAATTGACAAAAATAGGCTTCTCTTAAGAAAAAAATTGCCAAATCTGTATAGTTTCTGGTAGCGGAAAAAATATATGTTAATTTTGAACATATTTCCCAGAACTAGGTTGTTACCGAAACACGTTTTGAAAAAAAAATCTCGATACAAACTAACGTTAAACTAACCTCTTACTTTGAGTTCTAATCCAAAATATCTGTATCAAATATGAACATACGTTACGTATTTAATTAATAACAAGACCGGCTTATTTGAATGCAGAACTTGGTTGTTTTTTATATTCGTATACTCAACTCAATTTTGAGTAAATAGATAATTACTTCATATTTTGCAATAAATTACAAGCGTTGTGTGAACGCGCTTCTCTTTCTTTTCTATGCAATCTGACAGGGACCGCGGTTTAGGTGTTGTCAGCGTCTTAAGATAAAGATCTTAAGCGAGGAACCTCCTCACAATGCGTGAAAGTGGTTATTAAAGAATAACCACTGCACTTTGTGTTTCGTCTACTTAGTTTTCTAATTATTTTTGTTGTAATTTTAAGTATGCATGAACTACTAAAGTAGGTATCTTAACTTTTAGATTAATTATAATATTTTCCCCATCGTAGCATAACATAATACTCGGTCAAAAATATCGTAAAGGTGCCTCGAAAAAAATGACTTTAGTAAATCATTATTCTGGTCAATTAACATTGTCCAAATCCCAAATTGTCTCTAATCATCACTGTGTCTATCGTGTCATATCAGCTGCACATTACAGGAACTCTGTTGTTTCTGTTCTGTGCAGGAACTGATTGATGCGTCCATCAATCAGTTCCTGCGCAGTTCAGTGCTGTGTCAGTTTGGAGGCATCGCTAGCGTAGCGATGCCGCCAAACACGTAGCCTAGGCCGAGTCCACAAACATTTTCATCAGATTGTGACACGCTAAGAACAAGAATTAATAATGTGTTTAATCACTGAGAATTGCTGAAATGCTTTCATAAGTTTGCTTTAAAAAACTTTATAACTTTTTAAAACAGTTGAGTTAAGTTAAGATATTTTTATGAACTCTGCCAGCCCTAAAACCTGCCCCAAGCCCCGACACTTTTTGCCTCCGATATCTAATGACAAAGGCATCGTTATCTAATCACGGGTTGTCTGTTTTTTACTATAACTACTCATAGACTAGACGTACTCTATGCTGCAGTGATCAATCTTTGGCTATTTTAAAATGGTCTATGGTTATGTTGCGTGCAATTGACTTAAGACGCTGACAACACCTAAACCGCGGTCACTGTCAGATTGCATAGAAAAGAAAGAGAAGCGCGATGACGCAACGCTTGTAATTTATGGCAAAACACGAAGCATTTATCTATTTACTCAAAGTTGAGTTGAGTAATCGAAAATAAAAAACAACCAAGTTCTGCATTCAAATAAGACGTTCTTGTTATTAATTAAATACGTAACGTATGTTGATATTTAATGCAGATATTTTGGATTAGAACTCAAGGTAAGAGGTTAGTTTAACGTTAGTTTGTATCGAGATTTTTTTTCAAAACGTATTTTGGTAACAACAAGTTCTGGGAAATATGTTCAAAATTAACATATTTTTTTTCCGCTACCACAAACTATACAGATTTGGCAATTTGTTTTCTTAAGAGAAGCCTATTTTGGTCAGGGGGTAGTTTAAGAGTTTAAGAGATCAACGGGATGTGCATGGTATTCGGAGCACCCGATCGATCTTACAGATCATAAATGTATCTATAAATAATATAAAATAAAGTCGCTATTCGTGTCTGTCTGTACTATCGCTTAGTTCTTTCTGGGGGGGGGTTACCCCATAATACATACAAATACTGCTTTAAGAGGTGATGGTTACCCCCCAGAACTACACTATGGATTTTGATGTGGCTTTCAACATAATGTAGAAAATTGATTCCGAAAGGTTTATGTGTATAATACATTCGTATTGACTTGACGGTCGACGGTCTTATGGCTAAGTAATAACGGCCGCACGTGTCGATCGATCAGGTTAAGCTACGCTAGCCGCGGTTGGTCCGTGAATGGGTGACCATCTTTACATACCAAGGCCTTTGGTCTTGACTGTTATTTGTAGATCTTTGACAGTTGTTACGGGTCCACAGAAGACCGAAAGTCTGACGACCGGTCTTACCAAGGGGTATCGTGTTACCCAGTAACTGGGTTGTGGAGGCAGGGCCATCTTTGCCATTGGTCACTCTGGGCAGGTGCCCAGGGCCCCGCGATCCATAGGCCCCCAGCCAGCCTAATTCCTGCAAGCGTCGTAGCTAGAGGCTGTTAAAAGAAAAGCTTAGTAAATCTCAGACGGGGTGCTAAACTTTTCGAGCTCGCTTCGCTCGCTCGTACATCCCACGTTTTCTTAGTTCCCTAAATTTTTTGCATTAGTCAACAAAGAAACTACTATTTCTGTATGAACGGTCAATAGAAGTCATAACCTATCCGAGGCGGGGTGCAATAAATTTCGAGCTCAAATGCATCCAGCTTTCTCCATATGGAGAGCTAAAGTGCCCAAGGCCTCCAATAAATTAAAGACGGCCCTGCAGATAGGTAGTCGCTTCATGTAAAATACCGATATTCAGTTGCATTCGGTTAGCCTGGAAGCAGACCCCAACATAGTTAAAAAAGGACTAGGCAGATGATGTCATTCGTATTAAGGGTCAAGTAGTCGCCTTGGCCTTGGCCATACAAATGTGCATAGCGCTCACACCGCGCGGCCGTTCGGTTTCATAGGGAATATTATTTTTAGTAACGAAAATATTAATATTTGAAAAATATCACAGAGAGCATTGCAGATAATAAAATAGTCTGTTCATACAAAATGATGAACATATCTTAAGAGGCCTACAACACCTAAAGCGCGGTCACTGTCAGACTGCATAGAAAAGAAAGAGAAGCGCGATGACACCACGCCACGCTGGTAATTTATTGCAAAATATGAAGCAGTTATCGATTTACAAAAAGCTATAGATTGTATAAAAAAAATAAAACACTATTATGCTAATATGTTGCTTGTAGAATAATCTGACAAAAAATCAGAATGATTGCATGTATATTAGTATGCTTTTTAATCGTTAAAAGATTTTTTTAGAGGTATCTTCTTGATTTTTTTTTATCGTATCAAATCAGTTTTTCAACACACTATATACTTAGCATATATCCTTAAGAATGTCATATATTTAACTGATTTTGTTTACTGCAGTGGATCATATACTTTGAGGCATTATAAAACTTATAAAAGTTGAGTTTAGGTCCTGTAGTCCCCTTAAGTAGTTTGAAAGTAATATCGTTTTTTATGCTTTGGGTAGACACTACTTCCTGAATTTGTTTCAGAAAGTATTTTACTTTAATACTTAAATATTCACCTAAATAATTGATGTGTATGCGTTCTAGTTTAACATACATTTTTCGCATAACTTACTTTCATTATATGACGGCGTAATAACAGATTTAAAAGTCAATAAAATCATATATCTGCGCCTTAACTTAAATATAATAAAGAAATCTCGATGTTTAGGCAAATCGTAAAAACCGTTTGAAGTAGGAGCGAGTCACTAGTGCCTATGTCATAAGATAAAGCACAGATTATTAAGCAATTTAATTTTAGTATTAACATAAAATTATTAGTTACTGAACCTTTTGTAGCACGACTCGACAATAGATAATAATTTGATGTGTAGGTACAGTTAGCAGAAATGTGAGTATCAAAGGTTTCAACGAAGTAATGACTCAAGTTAAGTTTTTGTTTTTTAACAATTTCTTGGAGATATACCGCGATGTTGATAGTGTCATATTTCGCTGATGTTGAAGTGTTGGGTCGCTGACTTCGGGTCTTGTTATTTCTTTTTTCTTTGCTAAGCAAAATAAAACAAAGGCCTATTTACAGGCAACAATTATCATAATATTTTAGCTTGGACAGCATATGCTATTTTTACTTTATATGTTTAAACATTATCGAAGCTTATGGATATTTAAAAAATAAATCTGATACTTGTTTCTGATTGTCAGCCGAGTCTTGCGCATTTAATGGAAAATTGCATTTAAGGGAAGAAAAACAGTAAAAATCTTAAAAAGTTTTATTGTACAATCCAAAGCTCCTTATAAAATCCATCATGATACTTCTAAGTTGTCCGTACATAAAAATGCACACACAGACAATTATTTATCAATTTGACGTAATGATAGCTGCACTTACGTACGCATACTCCTCCGTAATGACTTCAATTAGTATTACTACCAACTGATCGTTACAGTACAAAATCATTTCTGACACGTAAATTGTATAGACTATAATAGCATTGTTATTGTACCATATAGTATATACTAATTCCATGCATTGTTGTAACATTTGAAAGATTAATTCGATTGGCTGCTGGGTAATTTTTTTATTGACTGTACGAGTACGTGATGTTCGAATTTTGAAAGTGTAATTTTCTGTGATTTGTTTTGTATTGTGTTTTAATTTCATCGAATGGATGGGTACATCACGTTTCTCTCATTGAGGAGGGAGAATCTTTATTAGAAGGCGGAGGTGGCTTGGGGATATCACAGTATTTACTTTATTAATTTTATAACAATGATGGGTTTAACCTTTCTGGAGTTGATGATTGTAAGATTGGATATTAATAAGGTTTTTTTATGAATAGGTTGGATTATAAGGACCAGACTTTTTGACTTTTTAAAAACCCCGTTCTTTCACACCAAGAAAGCTCATGGAGGTGGCGTAGAGAAGTGAGTCATTCAGTAAGGAAGATGGCAAAGTAAGTCAGTTTCTAAGCGTTCTTCCTTATGTCCCAACAACATTTGAGTAAAAAACAGGAAATCATTTGCCGACTGAATGTAAAGAAATTACGCAGCATACCTCATAACTAGAGATCGGATATTGAGATGCATATTCACCTAAAATTGAGATGTTGGCTATAATTGAAAGCGGTTTTGTATCGAAAAAGTCTCGCGGTTCCGGGATCGACAAATTTAGGTTTCTGGTTACTGTACAATCGGATGTATATTTACTTACTTTCAAATGTTGGCTTATATGGAATGCACTTTTGTATCAATCGTAAAATCCCGCGATTCCAGAGTTTTGTGTTTTTTTCTGACTATACAATCAGATGCTTAGCTACCTATCTAATATTGTAAAGTAGGTAGGTAGATACCAAACTGCAACAGCAAACAACGTCAAGATAAGATAACGAACTACATATATTTAGAATATTTTTTTCTAAATAGTTCTGCAATCCTCTTGGATTGTGAATTGCATAACAAAAACACAAAAAAACCCGGGTTTCTTATCCCGGGTTTTTTTAAATAAGTATTTTTTTTTTAGTTGTTTCAATACTATACTAGACTAGTTATGTATTCCCGGTGTTCCTGGCATCCCGGATTTTTTTTACAGAAAAAAAAATATTTTTAGAATTCGCTCCCATAACTTCATAGGTAGCCAAAAATTCTCTTCAGGTAAATGTGCATCCAATATCTACTCATAACACTTCACTCAAATTCCTAGACTTTCCGCGCACCCCAATTCCCACACCAGAAATAGGCCACACATAATCATTACATACATTTCTATCAATATTATTCACCTCAGAACCAAAAACAAGGCACACCGTCACGACACATAACGGTTCTATTACTATGCTGTCCTAGTATCATAGACACGGCCTAGGTAAGCTGTTTGAATAGCTGATTGTGTCACGAAGACAGCTGGATACGGTTAGAATGCAAGTTGTTTGATGGGCTGATGGTTTGTTTTGATTTTTTGCGTGAAGGATTTGGTTGGAGTATACCTAGACATCGGTACTCACCACGTCCACGGAGTTTCGTTATTTATTTTAATTTGACCCTTTATACCATTGTATTAAGGGTTTGGTACAGACTATCAAATTTAACAAATTTCTCCTGTGGACCAACATCTTAATCGTGAACAAAAAATCTGTCGTCCCATACAAAACTTCAATACCTACTCGACCACGACGACGACTGATATTTTTTTCACGAATACGACGTTGGTCCTCGGGAGAAAGTTGTTCAATTTAATGGTTTGTACCAAAGGCTTAATTTTCGCCACATTGTATACAGACACACTGTATAGATAGCTTTTTAAATTTGTTCGATATTAAGATAGCTGTTTGCTGACGCAGCCATGAGGTCCTCACGTGTGCAGATGACAGATGCGGTGCAAGATGCGAGGTGAGCCATAGGGAGGGCGATCTGAGATCGATTAATAAAAACCTGAACCGTAAATTATTTATAATTAGTTGAATGTGTTGTTCACTTAATTACTCAAAAACTTGCTAGATGACTGTGTACTTAGTTTCCTTCGTCGCTCGTTAAAAGGTAAAAGAAATAAATAAAAAAATACTTTTGTGTTACAAACGTATTTTTTAACATTAATAACAAAGAAAATACAAACTCGAAAAGCAAATCGAAATAAGATCCATTTCTGGAAAATCAAGATTTAAAAAATCGATTTTCCAATCGATTTCGATTCGCATCAATTTAAAAATCGATATTTTTCGTAAAGAATCGGCATCCCTAGTGAGCCATGGGTTGTGATAGGCCCATAAGAGGTTACGATGCGTTTAGAATTTTGGAATCAGTGAGCTAAGAGTGAAGAGTTTAGCATTAGCGTTTGAATGTGATCTTTGGGGAACTCGCGGTCAACAGCTAGTAAAACATATATATCAAAATCGTAAATAAAATAACCATAATATTAATACTAACAAAGCATATAAAGACGTCATTACCTAAGCCATCTATCTTACGATGATCGCAGAAAAATTATTCACATCTCGTACTTGACCTAAATGCATTCATGCGCGTGCGCATGCACTAGGAAATCGTTCGGTTTGCATGTTTCCCTGTACGGTTTTTTAATGGTATGTTATTAATATTTTACTTAAAATTAGTGATTTATTGAAAGTTTTTAGAAAATAATCATCTCATCAGAAGAGTGAATAACTTGGTACTCTGGGACTAGGCTAGGACATTTATTAAGGAAATATATTATTATTTATTTTTCATTAAAAGAGGACAAACAGGAAAACGTGACCGATCGAAATTGTTTTAATGTGGACCCATAATTTCCATTTCTTTAGCATCAGTAAAAAATAAACGTAACTTGTAATTATTTATGACATTTTAGATGCTACGTTACTGCACACAATATTGATGTGGTAAGGAATATAAGGACATATTAGGATAATTTGGCACAGAAAAACATCAAGCAGATTAATTCCGGTAGATAAGCTGCAGCATCCACAGCACCTGATTACCATTCGCAATATAACCATCCTTAGTTCATGTCTAGCGTGGTAAGCAGTGCTTCCTACAAGGTTCCCATACGACAAACACATGCCCAGAATGTATTATTACGGTTTTCCCATAGTATTTTCTATCACCGTTTGAACCTGATATAAATTCAAATTCAAATTGCAAAGGCGTGTGCCGTTTCGAAGCATGCTTGGACTCTACTGACAGGAATTGAGATTCTGTTTGATAGTAAATTGAACGCATTACAAAGCACAGGCTGTTTAAATCATCACCCATTTAGTTTTCAATGCTGCGATCATGGTTTATAGTATCTTTATTAAAGGGACTATAGGATTAAATGCAAATTTTGTAAGTTTTATAATGCCTAAAAGTATATAATCCACTGCAGTAAACAAAATCACTACAAAATCAGAAAAATATATGATATTATACAGGATATATGCTAGCTAGATAGTGTGTTGAAAACATAATACATGATATAATTTGATACGATAGAAAAATATGAAGATACCTACTACTAAATGAAAAATGATAAATGATTTTATTTCTGTAAGTAGGTTTTTACAAACACTTTTACACGTCAATCATATTTTTTTAAACTAGATAAAGTCGGCGTTTCCTATGTGACTACTCTGAGAAGAAAGGACGAAACAAACTCAGAGGTCACAGTCTCTTTTAAAGTCCAGACATAATCTTGGTCAGATCATGTGAAGACCATTGGTGTCTGAAATGGTCTTTTGATGAAAGAACCACACAGATTGAGTGGACCTGTACAGTCAGTGCGCACATTCGTCAGTAGTTGTGCAGCTCAACTCAGATCTTAAGGAGATCAACGATTCAACATACAATACCAAAGAAAGGACATTTGGCTAGGCCGCAAAAAATACTCAAACTGCCAGACCATGTTAAAAACTAAGTGAGAATAAAACAAAATTAAACAATGACCCACATAGTCTTCACATACCTATACAATAATTAAAATAATAATACTTCACAGAGTAAAGATTCATGTCATTGCATAAATAAAATTTATCAATGTCAATGTGTATATCCAGACATAATCTTGGTCAGATCATTTGAGGACCATGTAGGTTGGTGTCCGATATGGTCTTTTGAGGAAAGAACCACACAGATTTAAGTGGACCTGTCCAGTCAGTGCACGCATTTGTCAGTTATCATGCAGCTCAACTGAAAACTTAAGGAGCTCAAAGATTTGACGAACGATACCAAAGAAAATACATTTGGATAGGCCGCATAAAGCACTCAAACTGCCAGACCATTAAAACTAACTAAAAGACAAAAAAAAACAATGACCCACATAGTCCTCACATTCCTAATAATTAAAATAAAATAATACTTTACAAAGTAAATATTCATGTCATTGTTTATATAAAATGTTATATAGAATAAGAAAATATAAATAGCTAGCAAAATAAAAAGAGTAAAAAACAACATTCACTGTAAATTTATTGGAGCAGCTCAATCCCAAGCCTTTTGTCCTCAATATAATCTTTAACAGTATAAAAGGCTTTCAGGCATAGTTTCTATTTTATAAAACATTTGAATTTATTAAGGCTTAGTTCTTAGGAAGTTTATTATAAAAACGTATACATTGGCATCTAAACGAACTGCCTATTTTTTTGAGCCTGGTTGTAGGAACAACAAATTTGTGTTTGTTACTAGTACAGCAGTAATTCTATCAGCTTTTGCATTTGGCCCTCATAATTAAATAGTCTTCATTAAAGGTGATAATTCAATGCTGCTGTGTCCCTCCTCCTATCCTGCCCTCTGTGCCCCAAAAAATGCACCTCTGCGCTGGCACCTACAATGCCGTGGAGGTGGTGGAGTTTTGGGTCAACAGAATTGAATACACTGTCGTGCCAAAGACACGACGAAGAAGAAAAAATGGGACTGGTAAGCTGACTGGCGAAATATTTTTAACAGAGCACGAGCTATTCTCCAGTCTTTAGTTCCAATTCAAGAGAAGAAAACTGTCCTCTTTTTTCGACGAGTCATCATTGACCGTTCGTCTTTTGTATAATATTACATAGCTGTGCCCCGCAGTTTCACCCGTATAAGTCTTGGTCCTGTAGAACTAAAGAGATAAAAAGTATTCTATATCCTAATCCAGGTCATGGTCTATCCATGTGCCAAATTTCATCCAAATTCATTCAGCCGTTTCAGCATGAAAGCTTAACAAACAAACATACAAAAATATCAAATCTTTTCTCATAAATACCATAGTTTAGAAATTAGAAAAAAATAAATGCTGGCCGTTGGTTAGCGCTTTACTTGGGAACTGCTGGATAGATTTGGCTAATTTTGGTTTTAAAATGTTCTTTTCAATTTGATTTTTACGGAAAGAAGCAAGTGATTTTGTATAGGAATTGAAATTTGTACAAGGAAACTTTTGTCAGGTCAGCTAGTACTAAGATAAAAGCTAATGCTTTTCTAACCCATCCCTGATGGCCATAAACCCTTTAAACCAAAACACAGCGACGTGTTGCCATATTTTTACGATAGAAGGCCAGTTCAGACTTGTTTACGAACATGTCGCGCCTACGTAAGCGTGGGGAGACCGGTCGCAGGTTGCCAACTTGCTCATTAAGCTGTTAGCACACTGACGCGGACGTTAACCGTTGCGATTTCGCTGCGAATCACAATAGTTTTAAAGTGCAACTTCTTAGGCGGTGATTGGACGAGAAATGAGCGTAAAATTCAAGGACGCGTCACGTTGAGGCACATTTCGTTACATGAGAGAGAAGATAGTTATAACTCTCTCTGTCTCTCACACGAAATCTCTCGCAGTTACACGTGCATTTTTTTTTCAACTTGTTCTTTCGTGTGTGTTTTTTCTTTGCGTTATGTTTACCCCAAATAAACGTATTTTCTTTTCTTTTTTTCATACTTTTTGCTCTGTTATCGCAATGTTTACGTCAGTGTGCAAATAGCGTTATACCCTTTGCTCTGGAAGGTAATGAAGTTTTGATTTTACGGTGTTTTTGGCTGGCGAAGTTTGCAAATTTACACTTAGTTCTGGTTTTACCTAATGTCGATGAGCAACTCTGCTGCGTCTCTTGTAAGTAAATTGTTATGGACGTGTTTCCACATTGTAATCCTAACTAAATTAAATGCGGAAGTCAGTTTTTTTGTTTGTTTGTTAGTTACGCTTTCACGCTAAAACGACTGAACAGATTTAGATAAAATTTACCACATGGGTAGACCATGAACTGGTTTAGGACAAAAGATACTTTTCATCCCGATATTCCCTCGGAATCGAGACTTACAGGGGTGAAACCGCAGAGCACAGCTTGTATGAAGATACATATTTTATGAAATTATCAATTCTGAGATCTGAGCACGATATATAAAACAGCTTTTGTCAAGCTATAAGGATTCATGATGATAAGCCTCACCGTCAATGATTTTAATTAGGTTTTGTGAAATTATTTGCCTTGACAGATGGCAGCTTTTATAATCTCTACAACGCTAGAGTGCTCAAGAAATTGACATATGTGAACTTTATTACTCTCTACTAACACCGTATTATTTAAGGCTAGGGAAGTCTCTATAAAAGCTTTAATCTTCTTATTTATAACGGAAACATTGAATTGCTAAAATTACCGACAAATTCGAACGACCTGATTTAAATTTAAATGTCACCAAGCGTGAGGCACACGTACAGTATTCAGCACAAGTTTACGACAAAATTATAACAATTTGTGTTTATAATCTATGCAAAATTGTCACTTTCCTACGCATGATCCCGTTGGTGGGTGTTGTGAAATAACACCTGCATTGCCGGTGACACACCGGTCTACCGGATGAAGGACAAAATACGAAAGACTAAGTAATTTCTACCAGCAGGCTTAGCATAACGCTTTCTATTTCTTCGAAGAATAGACACGGGTCTTTCTATACTAAGTGACATTATTTTCGCTTCTCCTTTTTTGACAATGCATCATAGAAATCCTTGTACAATCTGTAATTTTATCTTTCGTTTCTAACGAACTTTGTCTAGGTCCTTTTTTATGTAGAAGGATTTCTATGATGCGATGTCAAAAAAGGAGAAAAGAAATGTCACTTTGTATAGAAAGACCCGTGTCTATTCTTCGAAGATATAGAAAGCGTCATGCTAAGCCTACAGAATTTTCTCAGCCGGGCATGAAGACCGGAGTCTGGTTTCATGTCCGGTCGATGGCTATAGGCTCGCCTCCTTTTACATGGGACTTAGACTTGACCAGCATCACCATCTCCGTTAACTAAATGATTTATTTTCTGTAAGTAGGTTTGTGCAAACACTTTTACACGTCAATCATATTTTTAAAATAAAGCTAGATGAGGTCAGCGTTTCCTATCTGACTACTCTGAGAAGAAAGGCCGAAACAAACTCAGTCTCCTTTAAAGTCCAGACATAATCTTGGTCAGATCATGTGAAGGCCATGTAGATTGGTGTCTGAAATGGTCCTTTTGAGGAAAGAACCACACAGATTGAGTAGACCTGTCCAGTCAGTGCACGCATTTGTCAGTAATCGTGCAGCTCAACTCAGCCTCAACTTAAGGAGCTCAACGATTCGACGAACAATACCAAAGAAAGAACATTTGGGTAGGCCGCATAAATTACTCAAACTGTACCATGATTTATATACTAAATGAGAAAAAAAAAACAATGACCCACATAGAACTAGACTTCCAACAGTGCAGTGACACTCGACAGTTCAGTTTAGTTCAGTTCAGTTCAGTTTCACTTATGACCAGGCACTGAAACGTATACATTATTGGCGCTATATGGGCGTACTATAGGCACAACTCTGTCCAACCCTTCGGAAAGGCGTGATGTGATGTATCTTCTTGCAAACCTCTGACCCTTCAATTATCAGTTACGCATAATTTAAGTCACGAAGCATCAGTGTGCTCACAAATGAGGAGAGATGGTACGTTCTATTTTTAGTCGAACTGCGCACCATATTAAAATGTCTGTCTATTTCTTCGTTGAACCAATTTGAACTCAGTTGTTCAAATTGGTCAAGCGTGAGTACTCTAAGTAGGTCAACCTTGATAGATGACCGGTCTGGTACAACTTTAATTAGTGCTTTAACACCACCATTAGACCTTTGGATGGATAGCTTGAATACCTTAAGGAATAATTTATGAAGGAATATTACAAATTCAGGTTTTACGTAGTAGGTTGTGAATTATCAAGTTTTAATTGGTCTATAATTTTAATTTTCAATTTTGACTTGTTTGGATATTGGGGATATATTTAAAAGACAATGGGTAATTTCAAATGTTACTAGGATAGTACATCATATTTGCTGGTTTATGGGTAGTTGTGGGTAGTATTTTAATAAAGTATAATTAAGCCAAAAATACAATTAATTATTGTTCTACTTATTTACATATAGGCTAAGTTTGTACGAATTAGTTACACCAAACCATGAAACGTGTTTTAAACCTTGTTTTTAAACGTTGCTTAAATTTAAGTAATGATGAATTTTGTTTGGGATCTGGTACAGTCGCGCGAAAAACATTTCCGCGAAAGACGTGCGTGAACCCACTTGCGTGTAAAGACATTTCCGTGAATGGACTTTTGCGCGAATGGGTTTTTGCGCCAATAGATACAAGGTGTCGTTTTGCATCCTCGTCAAATTCAAAGAGGTAACTAATGATTCTCGACACTAATCAATAACAAAATAAGTAGTTTATTTTTTTCTATTTTTCGGAAATCGGCTTATGTGGGACACGCATGTTAAAACGTGGCCCGTGTGATACCGCACTGTAACTGCCCTTTTACACACATACACACACTACCGCATACGCAACGGGGTGATGCTGTTCTGTGAAAGTGATGTATTCTAAAATCCTGTCAAACTTAAATACCAAAAAAAAAACAAGTTTGTATTAATTATTGAGCAGGTATCGTAATTTTATTTGATTATATGTGTCTTTCATAGCAGCCTCCTGAATTTTGACGAGGATGCAAAACGACACCTTGTATATGCGCGAAAGACACTTGCGCGAAAGACACTTGCGCGAAAGACACTTGCGCGAAACGAAAGTTGCGCGAAAAAATGCGGAAATGAGATTGCTCCATAACATCACGCCTGTATTATCTCAAAGGGATGAGCAGGGGTGTATGGTGTGAATAGTACACCCACAATTCGCCAGTTATTTTTAAGTTATCAATTAATTGAATTTGGGTAAGATTTAATTAACCTTATGAAGTGTGTGACCTGTAGCAAACCTCGTGGTTGAATCAATCGTCGAATCAGCCGAAAGTCCTCAGACTAAGTGAGTTTATCTCTGTAATAAGTATTAGGGTAACCCGTCATTGATCATCTTTAAAGTGTGGGATGTGACTACACCAACCCAATCCCATGTGTATCGAAGATTTTGTCTTGCTTCTGTTTATTGTACCAATTATATGTTACAAAAAGAAGTGAAGTTGCTGATTCATACAGTATACACACTTCACGCAAAAATATACTCACACAACACATACATACATAACATAATCAGCCTTTAATGTTCCCACTGCTGGGACACAGGCCTCCTCTCTGTGAGAGGGAGTGGGCCGTAATCCACCACGCGGGCCCTGTGCGGGTTGGTAGATGTCACATGTCTTCGAATTTTTGGTTCTAGGACATGCCGGTTTCCTCACGATGTTTTCCTACACCGTTTTGAGAGAGTGGTGATGAAATAATTTACACAAAGTCAAGCGCCTGTCTGGGTTCAAACCTACGGCCTACAACTCGTAAGTCGCGACCTTTACCACTGGGCCACTGCTCTCTCTCACACAACACACACTCCTAAATGCAGATAACTGAGTGATCTAGCTTGGAGGGCAGCGATTAACCTAACAATTCATTACACGTTGTAATTAATAATGCATACTTACTATGTAAGTCCGTCATGTAGGTACTACAAAACTTTTATGTACGTGTACCTAAATACATTATTACAATAAACTAAATATATTATAATTATAATTGAGACCGCCTCTTTGGTCCAGTGGTCGCAGGCGCTACTGCTGAGCATGAGGTCCTGGGTTCGATTCCCGGGTCGGGCAAAGTGTTATCGGGTTTTTCTATTAGGAATTTCCCAGTAACAGCCCGGAGTCTGGATTTGTGCCCGGTTGATGGCAATAGGCTCGCCCCCCATCACATGGGACTTAAACATAACTGGCGAAATGTGGGTGTACTACAGGCACACCTCTACCCAACCCTTCGGGGAAACAAAGCGTGATGTTATGTATGTTATGTATAATTAAGAATATCCGTAAATATCCGAACTGTTCCCATCACTATACTATTATCAATGAATATCATAATTAATAAAGAAAATCGCACTTTACACAAGACCCGATAAGCTGTTTTGCACGATTAATAGACCAAAACATTTTATAACATAATTCCTATTACATTATTTTCTAAGAAAACCACGCTAATCAGAAGTACCCGGTGGTCCAGAAACTGTCTCGACGCAGTACAAACGCAATAAATACGCGCGTATTATATTACAACTTGTATTTCGACGCGCGTGCGCACATCAAATCTACCATCGGTTTTAATGCATCCTCTCAACGAGTAGGGATGGGATTTGTCAAAGTCGATGTTGCGATCAGAAACTCAACACACGTTTGTACCTTGTCGACTAGGCTTGCATCAGCATTTTTTGTTTATTTAACATGTTTCTTTTGAAATTGAAATTAAGTTAGGAGGATATTACTATTTTGACTAAGTAGATTAGAGTAGCAGGTTAAACTGATAAATGTAGAAAGGCATATTCCTCAGCCATGCCATTCAAGGGAGATGCGCTAAGGTAGTAAATTATAATTTCATTCATTTCTTTTCATTTAATTGTATTATTATTGTATTTAATTGCATATTACATAAACAATATCCAGCAACATTGCTTATGTAATTCTAATGTGTATGTGTAATTTTGAAATTTAATTTTATTCGTTGTGGATTATTTTAATGTAATTTATAAAACATTATATAAAAATAAAATCATGACAAACACTTTCATGGTTTAATTTTTGACTATGTCTCAAATAAATGAGTTTTTATTATTATTGTGTCGTTTATTATACTTTTTGCCTTATAAACAACATTTTTAAATATTTCTTAGAAAAAATATTAAAAAAAAAAACATTTAAAATACATATATAAAATAGTAGTCCGCCGGTATCGGGAGCAGGGTCCAAGTTACCGGTGGTTAGGGCTCCAGAGACAGGAACCTCCTCACGATGGGAGCCGTATCGAGGAGTACTGCCTTCTGAATCAGGCCCTTAATCCAGCCGCCTAACAAGAGCCTCGAAAGATGATGGTTGAGGCTTTATTATTATTATTATAATCGTTAGACTTATCAATTTACTAACAGTATATTTTAATAGTATATTAATAGAATGATAGAATGATAAAAAAATACTCTTCAAACTATTGCTATTTAAGTGAGAAGTCAAATCAATAGAACCTGAAATTTTGACATTTGAATAATGATATCTTTGACTTATGAATAGATTTGCACGCCATGTTATGGCAGGATATGCTGAAACAAAAATGACTGTAACACCCTATGTACCACATTCTAGCAAATAAATATTTTAATTCGATTTGAATGATATATATCATTTTAATATTTATTTATAGTATATTTGTCATCTCTAGAGATTATTTTTTTGGGGCAGCAACGGTATATATTTTGGCTTTATCCAATATTATAATACTACACAATAATTTAAGTATATTCTATCCTTCTTTATCATTTCCTTTGCACTTGATATAAAATTAAATAAAACTATCGACAGCACAATTTTACAATCAGGCACATCACTAGACGTTACCAGTTTGTCCTATCGAGCAAACGGTGTTGCGGTGTACCTATGTTAAATATAATATTATGCGGTTAAGGCACGGTGAACGTAACCCGACCACGCAATGATAATCTATAATCTAATATTGAAATAACATCGATGTTTTTTCTATTGAACTCTGCTATTGAATCGAAAAAACATCGATGTTAATATACGAAAATAGTAATTTTACAGTAGCATTGTTATATTGAGTTTTGTAATGCCGTGTTTGAATGGTGTTAGAAAATAATGTGGTTTGACAAAGTATTGTTTTTGTTTAAGGTATCCTAACAAAAATATTATAAATGCGAAAGTGAGTTTGTTTGTTTCGCTTTCACGCTAAAACGGCTGGATGGATTTGGATAAAATTTGGCACACGGGTAGACCATGACCTGATTTAGAACAAAGAATACTTTTTATCACGGTAATCCATCCCCGTGGGATAATTTACGACATGCACGCGGGCAAAGTCGCGGGAAATGCCAGTAATATTATAAATATGAAAGTTTGTATGTTTGTTCCTTATTTAACGCATAAACGGATGAACTGTTTGTTTATGAAATATAAGATAAGTATCTTTTTCATCCTGAATCGCAGAGGAAGTCACGGACAACAGCTAGTAAAAATATAACTTTTTATCACGGTAGTTCGTCCCGTGGAATAATTTACGACATGCACGAGGGTGAAGCCGCTTGCATAACCTAGTATATAATAAGTGGAATTATGGCTAAGGTTATTGGTAGGTTATGAGATCCAGGGTTCGATTCCCGGGTCGGACAAAGTGTTACTGGGTTTTTCTATCTGGAATTTCTCAGTAGCAGCCCGGAGTTTGGATTTGTGCCCGCTTAATAGCAATAGGCTCGCCCCCTATTACATGGGACTGAAACATAACTGGCCTACAGGTACACCTCTGCCCAACCCTTCGGGGAAACAAGGCGTGATGTTATGTGTGTTATTGGTAGAGAAATAAAAGTCGTAAAGTCTTAAAAGTCGCTGTACCACGTGAATATGTAAGCGTTTAGTTTTGTTTAGCATAAGCATAGGATAATCAGCCTATAATGTTCCCACTGCTGGGATACAGGCCTCTTCTCGGTGAGAGGGAGTGGGCCGTAATCCACCACGCGGGCCCAGTGCGGGTTGGTGAATGCCTGATGTCTTCGAATTTTCGGTTCTTGTACGTGTCGCTTTCCTTGATTTGTTTATTTAAATGAACAAGTAATTTGTTTTCTTCTTATTTGGTACTAACTAGGGGGAAGAGTGGGAAACTTGGATTGTAAAATTTAAACACAAGCACAGTGTAGCGAGAAGACTTGCCGAAGTTTTCCAAACGCTGTCTTACCCTTTCGGATCCTCCTGCAGGCTTCTTTCTCAAAGTTGTGTCTACCGTTGTCGTCGCCAATCCCGCAGTGTTTGAAGACTAATGTCTTCAACCAGTGCGTCCTACCCGTTATGACATACGGTGCCGTAACGTGGACATTGACAGTCGGGCTGGTCCATAAATTCAAGGTCACTCAGCGCGCCACGGAGCGGGCTATGCTCGGAGTTTCTTTGAAGGATAAGATTAGAAATGAAGTTATCCGGAAGAGAACCAGTTACCGACATAGCCTGCAGAGTCAGCAAGCTGAAGTGGCAGTGGGCTGGCCATGTGTGTCGAAGGACCGTTGGCCGGTGGAGCAGACGAGTCCTGGAGTGGGGACCGCGTATCGGCAAGCGTAGTGTGGGACGCCTCCCAGCTAGATTGACCGACGACCTTAAAATGGTGGCTGGGACAGACTGGATGCGGAAGGCGGAGGACAGGGTATTGTGGCGCAGCCTGGGAGAGGCCTATGTCCAGCAGTGGGCTGTTATAGGCTGAGTTGATTGATTAATTGACTGACAGTGTAGCGATTTCGATATTTGAGTTCCTTCTCAATTCAGAAGAAGGATTGGCAAACCTTGTAGCTTTGTTACCCGGTAGTGAGATAATTTTATGAGACCATTTGCTTTTTCTTTGTCATGGAATACCCTTATATCTCAATTGCACCAGCTGTATTTCAGTAGGTATCAATGAGTAGGTATAATTTTTATCAGCACACATTATACTCCAATAAAATTTCTGTGTTATTATCGCGTGCCACTGTTTGGTTTCCTCTGATAACTGCAGTGTCATTTTACATTTTGTTTATATTTAATTTTTAGTTAAGGCTCAGAGGTTCTTTTTTTTCTAAATATCTATTTGTTTTTATGTTGATTTTTTTTTGTGTATGCCAGGTTTTAGTATCGTAGCGGTGGTGGTGTTTAAATTCTGATTTTGATTCCCAGATGGTGAGCAATGGGTAGCTCACCGTCCGGTAAGGACCAGGCCTGGGTCGACGGCGCGTTGTATTCCACGCGCGCCTCAAAGAGATGTCATCAGCACAAAGGTAGGTGTCCACTAGGGCCGATGCCTGCCGGGGTCGCGGGAAAGTTCGAAAGGGTTACTGAGGCCCCTGGCAACACAGTCAACGGAAGGAACACGGGTGGGTTTTAGTCAGTAAGAGTCTGACGCACCCTCCCGGTCCGCCCAGAGCGGGAAAAACTTTCCCACCCAAAAAAAAAGTCTAATTTTTGTTGTAAGCTATTATAACTATACCACCCTCCCGCTCCGCCCAGAGCGGGAGACGTTATTCGATGATTTCCCATCCAAAAAAAAAAAAGTCATACAAGAGATCCTAGTCAGGGGTCGAGACCACATTGATGTAATGTTTACTTGCTTGTTTAGAACACAGGCAACAGGAAGGAATACGGGTGGGTTTTAGTCAGTAAGAGTCTGACACAACCTCCCGCTCTCTCGCGCTCTCGCGCTCTCTCGCGCTCTCGCGCTCTCGCGCTCTCTCGCGCTCTCGCGCTCTCTCGCGCCCAGAGCGGGAGAAGTTATTTGATGATTTCCCACCCTCAAAAAAAAAAAAAAAAAGATATGGCAATAAATAAGACTTACAAATTATTTAAAAGTCATCTAAAACTTTTCTTTTCTCATGCCTTATATACATTCCTTGGGAAACAGCAAAAACTATAGTTTATTTGATGTAATTATATCATTATACACTAGCAAATCTCAAACAGAAAACTACTGACATGAAAACAATGAATCTCAAAAAACAACATAATAAAAATAACTCTTAGATTTGAATATCACAATAATACAATATTACTAACTTAAACTAACTTGTGACAATTAGCCCATTACATGTCACATTCCCGGGTCAATAAGGCATCCATATTTATAAATATCCCTTTATAAGTTACAATAATGTTAATCAATACTTAGTTATTTACTCAAACAATGCATTTCTACTATAATTGTAGCAATTATCAATTAATTGTTATTACAAGTCTGAGTCATTGTTTCTGTAGACGTGTCTGTCTGTCGATACGTTTGAAGTCTTTTACACATTGATTTTATGGTAATTTGAGCAAGTTTTGAGGCATTATTTTGTTTATTTTGTAGGCTACAGAAAAATATTCCTTCTAGAAATAAACTTCAAAATGCTTAGGTAAGTACCAGAAAAACCTACGTCATTGAAGAATACATAGTGCCATTAAACTTGCTGTCACCCGCGCAAGTCTTGATGAAATATACTTTACGACTTATTCTCATATCTACCAAATATACATAAAAAAAATCATAAAAATCAGACGAGCCGTTTCGGAGGAAAGCGACCACAAAGAGCGTGACACGAGATTTTTAAATATTATAAGATTAGAGCAAAGACAATAATCTAATTCATGATGACACAATTCGAATAATTACATGTCCAACTGTTCCAATTAACTACCTACTTACAAAATGAATGGCGCAATAAAGTAGATAATGAACAAAAATGCAATTTAATCACACACTTCTTGTCACCTAAATCCACCTAACCACCTGAACTTATACAAAACATTATACAATACATACATAACAGCATACCTACAATCATACAATAAAGAATATTGATTTTAAATCTGTCATTGCTTCATTTTTCATTCTGTTTACATAATTTGGTATAGTAATTTTATTTCAGGTACTTCGTCTTCACATAATAATTATATTATAATTAATATATAAACAATATTGTAATTAAAACCTTTTAAAATAGTAATGGTGGAGTTTCTTGCCCTTCTTTTCCATACGAAACTACTTTTTGGAAGGGGTAACTAGAATCAATTCTATTTTTAACCGATTTCCAAAAGGAGGAGGTCATCCCGGCAGTGGGAACATTATAGGCTGATTATGCTTGTTTTCCAGCGGGCACAAACTATCGGTTATTTGGGTAGTTTTCTTTAAACAAGCTTATTTGGAGAATTCGTGTCTTGTCATCGCCTTAACTTTAATAACGCAATACGCCCTTATCGCTCCGACTTACTCGTGCGTAGTACTCGGTTGTAAAATTATCTTTTACACCACTGTATATGCATACTGTGACACGTAGACCTATCTACGTGTCACTATTGTGTTTATATACGGTTATAATGTTATGTGATATTATGTGTTTATTTTATTTACTAGAGAACATAAAGTGTGTTTTGAATTTGGTTGATTTTGTTGCCACTTTTATTGCAATGTTTAGTTAAGGCGCTGACAAGACCCAATTGACCAAAACTGGCTTCTCTTAAGAAAAAAAATTGCCAATTCTGTACAGTTCGTAGCAGCGGAAAAAATATATGTTAATTTTGTACATATTTCCCAGAACTTGGTCGTCACCGAAACACGTTTTGAAAAAAAATCTCGATACGAGCTAACGTTAAACTAACCTCTTACCTTGAATTTTAATCCAAAATATCTGTATTAAATATCAACATACGTTACGTATTTAATTAATAACAAGGACGTCTTTTTTTAATGCAGAACTTGGTTGTTTTTTATTTTCGATTACTCAACTCAATTTTGAGTAAATAGATAATTGCTTCATATTTTGCAATAAATTACAAGCGTTGTGTCATCGCGCTTCTCTTTCTTTTCTATGCAATCTGACAGTGACCGCGGTTTAGGTGTTGTCAGCGTCTTAACTACCTATTTGTTAGTGCTTAAGTCTAAACACCCGGATTCTCGAACGAAATTTATCTATGTAATATAACATAACATCGCCACGCCCCAAAAGGTTAGATAAAAGTGTAAACAGTGTGTCTGTATACGGTGTAGCGAAAATTAAGGGCGTGGTACAGACCATCAAACTGAACAAATTTCTCCCGGGGACCAACATCTAATCGTGAACAAAAAATCTGTCGTCCCATAATAACTTCAATACCTACTCGACCAAATGTATGGGACGACTGATATGTTTTTCGCGATTACGACGTTGGTCCCCGAAAGAAATTTGTTCAGTTTGATGGTCTGTACCACGCCCTTAATTTTCGCTACACCGTATACAGACACACTGTATAAGTACGCTAAACTTTTGTCAGTTACGTCGAAGGCGAGCCTATTGCCATCAACCGGGCACAAGCTCAGATTCCGGGCAACTACTGAGAAATTTGGAAATCCCTGTAAACACTTTGCCCGACCTGCAAATCGAACCCAGGACCAGCTCTGCTGTAGCGCTTGCGACCACTAGACAACGAGGCAGTCAGTCTTAAAAAAGTATTATTTTCTAATCCAAAGCTCCTTAGAAAATCCATAATCATGATATTAAGCCTTTTTTTTTGTACGCGACTCATGTATGTGATCTGATTGGCTGTTAATAATTCCGTCAACCAATCACAACAGTTTGTGGACGTTTGACTATTTGTTAGCTAATTATTGAGTTAATTTCTATAAAAGTATATCTAGGTAAGTACGATACTTATGAAAAAAAAAATATTAAAAAAAAATCCGTCTGCCTGTCCGCTAGGGTCCGCTAGGGCCTGCCAGGAGTCGCGGGAAAGTCCGCAAGAGATACCGTGGCATCTAGCAACGCACAGACAACGAAAGGAACACGGGTGTGTCAGTAAGAGTCTGACACGCCGTCCCGCGAGAAGTTATTTTATCAATTCCCACCAAAAAAAAAGGGGTTATGTTTTACAAAGAAATGTTGTTGTGGACCCTGTCGGCCACAGCAAAGCAGGAGATAGAGAAATAGTTGTATATAGCTTGTATCAGAAAGGTGTAACAAAACCATCAAACTAAACAACTTTTTCCGGACCAACATCGTAATCTAGAAAATAATCAACCATCCCATACATTAGGGTCAAGTAGGAATTGAAGTTGTGTTCAGGACCGCTCTCAAAAACGGTGAAGGAAAACATTTGAGGAAACCGGCATGTCCTAGAACCAAAAAATCGAAGATATGTGACATCTACCCGTACTGGGCTCGCGTGGTGGATTACGGCCCACTCCCTCTCACAGAGAGGAGGTCTGTGTCCCAGCAGTAGAAACATTATAGGCCGATTATGTACGGGACAGTGTCATCTCATGTATAAAGTTGTTCAGTTTGATGGTCTGTATATTTGACCATACCTTTTTGATACCTAATTGATATTTAATACTCAACCACATGTGATGTTATTTGCTGATGATACTTCTTTAATTATTAAGGTAGATAGACGTGCTACTAATGTTGACGACGTAAATAACGCCCTATTGCAGGTTCAGAATTGGTTCACTGCCAATAATTTAGTATTAAATGGGAAAAAACTAAGTGCATTAGATTTTCTTTACCAAATGTCAAAAGTAAAGTAAATTATGAGATAGTATTGAATCAAGAGAAACTAGAATTCGTCGATAAAACTGTTTTCCTGGGGATCACGCTCGACTCAAGGCTACAATGGGGTCCTCATTTACCATCTCTTGCAGGACGGCTAAGTTCAGCGGCATATGCTGTCAGAAAAAACCGTCAATTTACTGATGTAGATACCGCGAGGCCAGTCTATTTTAGTTGCTTTCATAGTATTATGTCTTACGGTATTTTACTTTGGGGACGTTCTGCAGACATCGAGTCAATTTTTATTCTGCAGAAAAGAGCTATCAGAGTCATTTATAATCTCCGCAGGCGCGATTCTCTAAGGGACCGGTTTAAGGACATTAACATCATGACGGTTCCTTGTCAATATATCTACGAAAACATCATGTAGGTACGTAAGAAAAAAAATACATCTTTTTAGTAAAAGAGGTGAAAGACATAATTACAGTACTAGAAATGGAGACCTATTATCTCAGCCAGGTTTCAGACTGGCTAAAGTAGACTCATCTTTCATGGGGTATTGTTTAAAATGTTACAATAAAATTCCACCCCACATACTTCAACTGAATGAGATGAAATTTAAATCTTGTATAAAACGCACACTATGCAGGCAGGCATATTATAAGTTGGGTGATTACATCGCTGATAAAAATGCTTAGCTCAATGCTGGTTCTGCTCCACAACCACAACCAATTAAATAATTAATATTTGAAAATACTGTTGGAGCAGCTGAACATTGTAAGACTATCTTTGCATTGTATAAATTCTATCTACTTTGTATTGTATAGTTGCATTGCACAGATGTGAGTACTATGTATAATAGAGCTACCATTTAACGGTTAATATGTAATTGATTTGAATGGGCCCTGGCGGCTAAGAGTATGTCATGCTCACTCAGATGTCTCGCTGATGGTGGCGCATGTGTTGGATCATTTAGCTCCCTTCAAAATGGTTGAGCTGAATGGTGCTGATCCATGCGTCATGCTCGTGAACGGGTGCCGTCAGTTGGGACTGACACCTCTTAGCTTCCTCGGCTTATTTGTAATTATTTTATTTAGAAATTGTTTTTCTTTATTTTGATAAAATGGACGCGTTTTTTATTTTACATCGTCCTCACATTTAGTAATAATTTCAACATTATTTTTGTACTGATCTTTATGTATAAATATAATTTAAAAGAGTGTCCATGGAGTTTCTTGCCCGTTCTTCTCCATAGATACCTACTACGCTTTGGAAAGGGCAGCTAGCTTCATATTTCTAACTGACCGACTCCTTGACAATTCAAAAGTGCCTGTAAATGGTTTAATTGAAATAAATGGTTTGAGTTTGAGTTTATTTTCCGGAAATCAATGCCATTGAAAAAATATTTTTATAAGCCTACACTAATATTATAATTATTTAAACTAAAATACCAGGAAAACATCAATTAAAATACAACCTATAAAATATAGTTAGGTAAATAAAAAAATGTAAACGTAACAAATATTTACGGCGTAAATGTTTGTAAACCACATTACCACAATAAGATAGGTATTTTAATGATAAATTATATGGAATTAATACCTAATTGGAGTTTATTGAATTGATCTGCGCGTTACAATTTATTTTATTTTATTATTTTCCTCAAATGCTGCATTTTGTTTATAAATAATAATTATTACGTATCTGATATTATTCTTAATGAAAATGCATGTGTTTCTTATCTTAATAATGTTATTATTATAATTTGTATAATTGTTACGCTTTGATATTATTAATAATAATGATTTATGTGATGTTTCTGTAAGGTCAAGTTGTTCATTGTTTGAATGTCAATACTCTTTGTGTATCTACTGTTAAATAGATAATTATGATATTATGAGACATTTACGTAATTGTTGTAATGTTAAAATGACACATTATTTAGCTGCGAAACGTCGTAAATTCTATACATAGTAGTTTTAAAATATGATTAAAATAAATAATTGGGTTGGGTGGGTAGTGGGACATTTATATGGTTTATTAAATTTTATTGTTTGTTTCGGAGATGGGGAAAGGTGGAATTAAGTAGGTCTTGTATTGTCTTTAGTTATATTTTTATCAGATACATTCTTAGCTATTTTAAAATAAACATCGCATTAAGCAAACTATGGACTTTTTTAAATAGGTATGATTAATTGTCGCTACAATCAAAGTCAAGTCAAATTATTAATTTCATATAGGCACATAAAAGGTACTTTTGAACATCAAAATTTACAAAAAAATAGAATTGATTCTAGTCGCCCCTTCCAAAATGTAGTTTCGTATGGAGAAGAATGGGCAAGAAACTCCACCGTTACTCTATTAAAATGTTTTACAAAATTTTGAATAGGTACATTATGTGAAGACGATGCACCTAGAATAAAATTACTAAGTATACCAAAATAGGTAAATAAAAATTAAAAATGAAGCAGTGACAGATACATTAATTATGTGAAAGATACTTGATGCTCACATATTATTTACAAACAATTTACATTTTCCTAATTAAAAGTCGATTTAGATTAGGACACATTTTACTCCCCTTCATCAAAAATAAAAGAAACTTCACAATAATATTAATAACTTAACACTTCAAGATGTGAGTCAGTGAAACTGATATGAACACGATTTCAAGTGTATTGATAATCCACTTAAATATTTTGCAATATGAAATATTTTATCTAAGTCAACAACTGGTGCACTTACCTTAGCAATCATAGTGTGGGAATCAGAATTGTTTACTGAAGATAATTATTTTTATTACCTATTGGTACATCGTTTGCAACCTATTATTGAAAATGAAGGGGGACTGAAGAATTTTATAGTTTTGCAATGGCTTAAATAATCTCTACCTATTTAAACTACGAAGCTCCCGGTGATGATGTATGCACTGACTGGTATCGTTGCGGATTCCTAAGCTATTAGCATCACCCTCCCTGATTCCAATGGTATCGAAGTAGTACCTACTAGGCTACAAATGTTGAAGCAAGTGGTGGAACTGAATTATCTTAAATTAGCTGCGCCCCGCGGTTTCAACCGCATAAGTGTGGATCCCGTGGAAATATCGAGATATACTACAGATTGAAATTGAAAACATGAGACAAACTGAAATGGGAGATTGTACTCATCATTATGAACAACTTTTACTAAGGGACCACAGCTGCATTCGCGAAAATAAAATCAGCTGTTTCCTACATTTTGTCGAATTATGCGGACATAAATGTAGGGAACAGCTGATTTTTTTTCCGCGATTTCAGTTGTGGTCCCTTAGTAAAAGTTGTTCATAATGATGAGTACAATCGCCCATTTAGATTTGTCGCATGTTTTCAATTTCACCCTGTATATCCGAACCGCAAATCTGTTTAGCCGTTTTGGCGTGAAAGCGTAACAAACAAACAAACTCAGTTTTTAATTTTAGTTAGGAATATCTTAAACTAGCTGCGCCCCGCGGTTTCAGCCGTAAAAATCTCGATCCGGGAGAATATTGGTATAAAAAGTTTTATATCCTAACCCAGGTCATGGCCTACCCATATGTTAAATTTCATCCAAATCTGTTCAGCCGTTTTAGCGTGAAAGCGTAACAAACAAACTCATTTTCACATTTATAATATTAGTTAGGATTGAGATTATCTTAAATTAACCCAAAAGCTTCTGTTATCTATGTAGAAATTACTTTATTTACATAATCAAATTACAAGATAGTTATTAACATTAACTAAATTAAATTAAAACTAAGTTAAACCTAAAAAATGCCCTCGAGGCGTTGTACCGAGGATGCTGGCGGCATTTTCTCGCTGAATTGCAATAGTGATGCGATGCGCGAGGAAGCGGCCAGCTTTTCGGTCACTATTTACAGACGTTTCGGAATTATAATGTAGAAATTATTCTCATGTCTGTATTTTGATGAAACCTTTGTCAAAAGATCTCAATCTAAGAACAAGTTCTTGGTTTACTTTTGATGTCCAAAGATTCACAACTAATTGATTATTTATTATTATGACGGCTTTATAATATACTATTTTTTTCCGCGGGAGTAGTAAAAACTATCCCACAGGAACGTACTATCGAGTACGTTCCCGTGGGATATTTTTCCCTATAACAGTGGCGGTACCTTCATATAAGCCCTATGCCTTACTAAAATGGATGGATGAATTCACTTTTAATTTATTGTACCTAACCAGTAGTTTATGAGAAAATTGCGATGATACATACGTAGGTACCTACATACTCAGTCGAAAACTGAACTTTCTTTTTTTGAAATCGGTTAAAATTTTATTGGGCTTGCGTTATTTTGAAACCCTAGGCACGCCACTGCCCTATAACTACCCTATCTGTTAATCTAGCTTATAAACTATCTGTGTGCTAAATTTCATCCAAATCCGTTCAGCCGTTTTTGCCCCAATCCGGAACATACATCTAGCTTGCACCTAGCTTTTGACGTTTCATAAGTGCCCATGTAGGTATAAGTGAAATAAAATATTTTGATTTTTATTATTTTTATTTCGTCTTTAATATTTCTCAGGACCCTCGGGTCCCGGACCTTTGGAAGGCGTACGAGGGGCCGAAACCAACTCACAGAGGCCCCTTAGACAACTTTAAGTGTTGAGGCACCTACTGACGATTATCCCTGTATGCACTATGCAAATGCACTCAAGGACAACCCCCGGTTGGTGATGGACTATTGCAGAACATGGAATCAAAACATATTGCGCTATGGGTTTTTTGGCTATAGTGGATTGGTAACCTAAATCTATGGAAGGACTGTGTCCCCTGCCTGATCAATGTTACGTACCTAATACACGGATAAAATGGTAGAGGGTGATTTGCACACTCAATAATGGGCCCCCGAAAACGGTCGCTAGCACATAGTGACGTAATGATAAGAGCATTTCCTGAGGTGATTGAGGAGTGAAGAAGTATTCCACAGCTATCAGGACAATCCCGGAAGTACGGTCAAGATCCCTACCGGCATCTTACTGGAACACTTCCTTCCTCTGAGCACATTTGCTTATTTTATTTTTATTACTATTTTTACTTATTATTATTATCTTACTTGCACGCCTTTCGCAAACCCTAACTAACTTTATAACTTCTTAAGCTTATTCCTCTAAATAAAATCTTGCTCCTCCAATAAATCCTTGTAAGAACAACGCTTACAATAGTGTTTTTACTTTTGTAACCTATAAACCTGTGCCGGGGTAAGTCGAGATCGAACATAATTCGCTAAGCAATAGCTAGCTTGAGGGTTAGCTACTGTCTGACGTAGGGATGCAAGTGATGAGCAGAAGCGATTTTATAGCAAGCGGGGTAATCTTAAGACGTACCGACGTGTACGGTGGAGGTCTGCCCAGCAGAGCACCGCCGCGTCCTCGTGCAGGCGATCGGTGGCGGAGATCTCTCGCGTCCAGCCCTAGTTCAGGCCATGGTACGGAGCGAGAGGGCATGGGCAGCCGCCACCTCCTTCTGCGAAGCAGTAATGCTCGCGTAGGAAGAGGCGGGACGGTTGAGGGAAAGGCAAATTTCTCGCCCTCTCGCTCCGCCCAGAGCGGGAGAAGTTATTTGATGATTTACCACCCAAAAAAAAAGACATACGTAAAGTGTTACATTGGCTTTGCACAAAATAAATAATGGATTTTCTTACTGCAGTGGAATAACCAAATAAATAGTGGCATTTTGATCACTATTATCTTTGATACGAGTATGGAGTTCTTAATATGTTACCTGTTTAATATGATCCATCAGAAATTTTATGGCATATATTGAAAGAGGTAATAATTTCATAGTTAGTTTCAATCAGTAGTGGAAAGCGAAAGGCTTGAGTTAATTGATTATTAAATAAGAATTCTTTTTTTTTCTTCGGCCTCTAATAAAATAAATACGGACTTTTTTTTTGTCCCGCACCTTCTAATACAATAAACACGGATATGATAATAATGTGAGCATTATATGTGGTTCGATCCCCGCACGGAACAAATATTTGTATGATCTGCAAGTAATTGTTCCGGGTCTGGGTGTTTGTGTTTGTGAGTTTCTATATATGTAAACGCACCCACGATACAGGAAGAAATTCCTAGTGTGGGGCAAAGTTTAAAAAAAAAAAAACTTTTAGATCAAAATCAAAACGTCTCTGTAATTTTAGGATTAAACTATGGAACTTGAAAAAAAAAATTGTGCCAATGTGTAGCATAATCAAGCTATAATCAGCCACTGCTGCAGGGTATCGGCTGGGCCTGTCATCTTGCAGCAGTGATGTCACATATTATTTGTGTTAATGTTTTACTAACATAGTTTGTAAGTATTTTGTTACTAACACGTTGAGTCTTGTTACTTGAATTAAATGAATTTTTATTTTATTATAATGTTCCCATTGAGAGGAGGCCTGTGTTCCAGTAGTGGCCCTCATGGTCCAATCCACCAAGCGGGCCCATGTCGGTCAGGTCTTCGAATTTTTGGTTCTAGCACATGCCGCTTTCCTCACGGTGTTTTTCTTCACCGCTTTAAGGGCAGTGCTGATTAAATAAATTACACAAAGTAAAGCGCCTGTCTGAGTTCGGACCTATGACGTGCCTACAATCTGCAATTCGTAAGTCGCGGCCGTTACGCTATGCCTAGCGTGCCAGTGTATGATGCTACTAATGGATAACACAATACTAAGTACTTTTAACATAATCTTTATTTGTCAAAAGAATAACGACGTTTAAATAAATTTTACACTTGTATTTATTTTATAAGAATCTAAAATATCGATACTGGAAATATGAAATAACGTAAGGGACAAAACTAAGGTTTCCAGGAGAGCAAAAATAAGATATTTTTTTACAAAACTGACTATTGTTTTTTAGCTATATGTTTTATGTAAAAAGTGTCGATGACAAAGTTTCTTAGATTTCGTCATTGTTTTAAGCTAAAATAGCAAAAAAACAGTCTATAGTTTTAAAGGTAGCATGTCCCTTACGTTAAATAAGATGTATACAGTTATGACATTATCAATTACAATATTATTTATGTATTCATAATCTGACATTTTATTATTTTTTTTTTCTCTGGAGCTGACATAGGTATAGGTAACTTTGACATCAATTAATTAATTTGTTCCATGAAAATCTTAATGCGTGAGCTCATATTTGTTGTTGCTGTCTTTTTATAATATATATTTTGTAATAATAACACTGTGCAGTACAAAATTAAATATTTGCACACCATATACAATGGTAGAATGTAAAGGGACCATTATAGTTTTTAAGATCGTACATGATTGTAAACCTACATTCCGGCAAATAAATGGATTTGATTTGATTTGATGTAAATGAACAGCATTGATGTAAGGGACATTGTAAGAAATAAACATTAAGAGTTTTTCAAAGTAAAGGTCTCTGGTGTAATCTATATTAGATACCCAATTAGTTACTCAGTACATAATAATAAATTCAGGTTGTCACGAAACCGACTCACCCTGAGCCTACTAGTTATAAACTGTATTAGGTGGGTCAGCTTTACTCGTTCTTTGTTTATAATAATAAGAAGCAATAGTAAATAATCAGAGATTTGATCTAATAAAAATAAACGAAATCGACAGTGTATGACAGACAGGCTATGAGTACTTCATGAATGAAAATGTTTTTTTTTTGTTTGTAAATGTTGACTATGTTTTATTTTCTAAAATCTTTATCTTTATATAAAATTTATACATAATTAATAAAAAAAAATCATTAAGATATGATTTTTTAACAAAAACAGGCAGGATAAACCAATATCCTGAAATATGGTGTAACTTTTGTTTGTGGGGGCCTGCGATACCAAAATTCTATCATTATAATGCTTGTTTTTCTCTTTTCAGTTAGGTATGTGTTTTGCAGTTGGGTTTTTTGTTTTTAAATAATTTGTTTTATTTCAAGCTTTTTAGTTTTATTAATATATAAGGAATTGACTCATTACTATCTTTTATTTGATATCAATATTGTTGTAATTTATTTAAAAAAAAAACGTTTCGCTCCCTTTTTTGTATTTGCAGATGCAATATATAAAAATTATATAGCCGATGTCACTTCCACAATGAAGACGAATCTAACGACATCTATTATGTTAAAATCCATCAAGCCGTTTAGGCTACAGAGCGTGCCAAAGAAATAGACATACATACATATAATTGCCGGCATTTATCTTGAGCTCTGATCCTTAATTACTTTAAGCGATTTTGGACCTTACTCCTGAGACAATACGATGCGCACACAAACCCCCACCACTCCGCCGAGAGCTAAAGTTAAATGCCGGCAACTATACCTACATACATACATACATACTCTCGAAAAAAATAACCCTCCTTTTGGGGCAGACGGGTAAAAAAAAATCATTAAGATATGATTTTTTAACAAAGACTATTCACAATAGTGGTTTCTGAACTTCCTAAGTTTATAACTTGAGTCTCTTTTAAACTATAGTATTACCTACAACATTATAGTGCCGTGTACACGTATGAACTTTCGCAGTGGGCAATGGCAGAAGCGGTTCTGAAACCGGTTCCAATACTGCAATGTACTGCGACTTGACTTGAACAGAGTTGTCGAGACACCATGGGATTAACTAGGATCATAATAATAAGCCGCTCCTTCGGCAGGTGATCAATGTGATGATGGCATTTCTGTAAGAGAAACGGAATTTTGGGATCTATTTTATCAAGATCATTCGCCAAAAAGTGCATTGATTGTTGGTGGGTGTTTGTGTTTCCTAGAGCCACTGCTATTACTGACATATCTACCTGATATATTTTTGGATCCTCTATTTCGATAACTACAACTTGCATTGTAAAGTAATCAGCCTACCCTGTTATCGGCATTAGCAATATTTCCAATACTAGAGTATTTTCTTGTAATCACATTTACGAATTTCTTGTATCTTGACAAATAAACTTTTTCTAAGCTGAACAACGTAAAGTCATACCAACAAAGTACTTTTTTACTCACAGTTGCTTTTCATATGCTCCACAGTTTCTTTGTTCTAAGGCTAGATTTAACTGTGAGGCGTCTTTATTACTTCTTGTACTAAGATAGTATCGTACTGCCTACAATCACTTACTATAACTATATTGTGTCCATACTGTTTCCTGGTTCAAATAAAACACGTTTCTTACATTGTTCTCTTGCTTTTATGTTTTTGTTTGGTTCTTCTAGTGCTGTAGAAGTGGTTACCTTTATATTGTTTTGTAGAGGAATGGCTTCTTGATGGTTAAGTTAACTATCGACTTCTTTAATGGTTTAAGTTGTACAAGCGTCAGCTGTGTATCGTTGGTTTATTTTAACTGCTTTGTTAAGAAATGATTAACTGAATAGTTTTAGCTATTGTCGACTCGGGATCATAAATCTCTAAGCGTCTTACCCAGTATCTTCGTGTCATTCAATTTTACATCCTTGTCTTAACTCGTCAGTATTATGTGTCTATTTAGGATTTAGATAGTGTCCTTTTAAGAACCCTTGTTTCAAAGTTCTAAGTCTATTCAAAGTTCTAAGGAAATTCTTTTGTATAATCAAGAATCAATGATTTTTAGCCTACCTACCTACTGCTGAGAAGAATTTATCCAGTGCAGATCCCTATCTTCCAAAACATTGTTCATTAAAACCGCTTTCATCAGAGTACCAACATTATTCTAATCTCCTATGCATAAATAATGGAACAGTCGTTAAATATCAGTTCTGAAGCGATTGCAATGACATAAGGCTGTTTTACATCTACAACATTATTTTGATATCCAACTTCATCAATTTTGAACCTTGTATCTTCAATGTAAGGTTCTTTTTCAGTTTTTGGGTGTTGGTCTGTATGTTTGTCAGTATAGTCTTTGGTTTGCGTAATACTTGATGTACTGTTTTGTATTATGTCTGCTAAGTGTTGGTGTACCTAATTGACAATTTGTTCTACTGATCTCTTATTGGTTTTAATTTTCTTTGTTTGTTTGTGGTTTTAATCATTGTTTTGTTTGTTGTTTTTTTTATTTTAATCATTATACATTACAAGGCAAATCATACGTTGGAAATTATGTTCGGTAAAGCGTATCTTTGTATTGTTCAATTCCACTTATTTTTTCTTTGATATAATGATTTTGAACGAATAAGAAAGAAAGAAAAGAAACTCAAAAAGATAAACCAGCACAACAATTCACAACCGTCCGATTCGTTATCGGATAAGATTGTTGTCACGTTAATCGAAATTAGAAAAACAAAAAACTAATACTTTTTAAATAATCATTAAATGTAGGTATATTCTAATAGTAGCACTAAGTTATGAAATACCTAATAATAATAATTAATTTACTGCTTAAACATTTTCTATGAATCGAACGGTTGTAAATAGCTGTGCAATACACAATCTGACACATACCCCCTTGTTATATAAACGTTGCTTAACCTGTTAAGCCCCGCGCGACACCGGTTCGGAGTCAAACAATAAAAAATCAATTGTGTCTCATTAGCTGTCCTTGACCAATTAAAGTTGGTTTAAACGTTTTAGCGCGATAGACATTACCGCGAAAGACACTTGCGCGAACCCAAATGTGCGAAAAGATATTTCCGCGAAAGGACTATTGCACGAATGGACTTTTGCGCGAAAGGACTATTGCACGAATGGACTTTTGCGCGAAAGGACACTCTCGCGAAAATACGTTTACGGAAGTTTTGCGCGAGTGGACTTTTGCGCGAATAGACATTTTCGAGAAAGACAATTGCGCGAATCCACTAGCACGAAAGGACAGTGGCGCGAAAAAGTTGCGGAAATGAGATTCCTTCATAACATCACACCTGTATTTTGAAAGGGTTGTGCAGGGGTGTATACTGTGAATAGTACACACACAATTCGCTAGTTATATTCAAGTTAAGTTACAGTCAGACTGGAAGCAAATAGTCCAATTAAGCGTCAATAGTTATTTTCGAAGTTTTGTTATTGTAGGTACCTTTTTTGTTTTTATTTTATTTTTATTTATTTTCGAAATGGGTATCATTTTCATGGATACCTCCTAGTCAGTAACTCTTCATTTTTGTCCGGTTCTATCACAACCCTTAACCCGGAAGAAAATCTTACCCAAACCAATTAAATTTTTCACCACTAATAATTCAATTAACGGTGCTATTAATTTACGCAATCTAACAACAGTTAACCCCATGACGTAGCGAACCGTTAGTTAACTGATGGTTTAATAAATCAAAAGTTAAACGCTGGCTACCTTGTATGATATGCGGCCACTTAGCGGGGTTATGTTGACACCGTGGTGATGCGGTGAATTCTACGGCTGAAGTAAAGGAGACAGTAGGATCTTGTCTGTGGTGCTTGATATAAAGTAGCAGCATTATTGTTACGTGTAAAATCCCTGATGTATATTTACATACATTAGTAGTACACATCTAATAACTGTCTCAAAATTTACGCAAGATTTGAATTAAATAGAAAATACCGTTTTTATTTCTTTTATTATAATTTCTTTGTTGAATCACAGGCAAGTACATATGCTAGGGTTATACATGAAATAGCACATCAAGTAAATGGCTTCCACGACTAAGCTGTGAAACCTGCAAGAGACATTGCCTGGTTCTGTACTCTCTTGTTTTGGTGATCAGAACTGGCATAGGGGGCCAGCCACCGTAGGCGCGGGCTTGCGGACTGTGATGTGAGCAATGGGTAGCTCACCGTCCGGTAAGGACCAGGCCCGGGTCGACGGCGCGATGTATTCCACGCGCGCCTCAAAGAGATGTCGTCAGCACCAGTATAGGGGTCTACTAGGGCTGATGCCTGCCGGGGTCGCGGGAAGGTACTAAAGGGTCACCGAGGCCCCTGGCAACACAGGTGACAGGAAGGAATACGGGTGGGTTTTAGTCAGTAAGAGTCTGACCCACCCTCCCGCTCCGCCCAGAGCAGGAGGTTGATTTGATTTAATAGTTTTTATCCCCATATTCTTATGGAGTCAAGACCTATGCGGGTGAAACCGCGGAGCGCTAGTATTTTTATGAAAGCAAAATGGAATTTACTTGAGGTTGCCCTTGACCAATACCAGACATCACACATCGCACATCAGGCAAATGGCCATAGATCAGAACTGGCCCCCCTTTTTTTTTGGATGGGAAATCATCAAATAACTTCTCCCGCTCTGGGCGGAACGGGAGGGTGTGTCAGACTCTTACTGACTAAAACCCACCCGTATTCCTTCCGCTGCCTGTGTTACCAAGTGCCTCGGTAACCCCTTTGAACCTTCCAGTGACCCCGGCAGTCGGGGTACCCTAGCTTAGGTACTGCGTCCCACTGTGACAAAAGGCCAGAAAGTTAAAAAGAGGCTTATTTATTTAAAAAGTGTACATCATTAGAAGATCAACAATTTCTATTTTAGAGGATTAGTTAAATATATTCTCAAAAAAAAAAAGTTGAGTATGGCAAAAGAAGCATGAAAGTAGAGTAAATTCTGTGGAAATGCGTTCCTTGCAAAGCATGTGTAGTGTGGCTATAAACGATAGGCTGAAAAATGATATGATAAGGCAACTGTGCGGTTTAAAAGAAGATGTAGTGACAAATATTTAAAAGAGTATGTTTAGATGGTTTGGTCATGTTGAGAGGATGAATTAAAGGTGACTAACAAAAGGTATTTACAAGGCAGTTGTGGACGCCCCAAGAAGAAATATAGTTACGACAATGGTGATATTCTTCAAAAAGGTCAGGTGCGTAGTACTCGCAACCGGTGTGCGTAAATGACCAGAGGTATGAACGTAAACGAAGCAAAAGGAGTATGTAAGGAGCTTGCAGATGGCGTTTTATAGTTTCTGCCTACCCCTATAGAAAGAAGGTGTGAGTTTATCTATGTGTTCCCCAAACATATTCAGGGTGCTTTCATTTAAGGCACGTTTACTGATACGCTACGGTGCAACACGCACCCCCAAGCTCAATGCTCTGCTCGCTACCGAGTTTATGAGCTCAGTTTAGAGCAGTTAACTGGACTCGACTTTGTGTTAAGCAATTCTAGACGATTTAGCTGACCTAAACACCGACAAGTACTTTACTATGATTTATTTAAGTATAGTCCTGGTATGTACTAGTTGTTATTTATATGTATATTATGTGTAAGTAGCGGTTTAAGAGATGCAAGATGAGTGGAAGTTTGTGTAATTTTCGTTGAATTACACGCTTTTGAAGATGTTAGAGATACCTTAGAAGTTTACTGTCTTAAGTGCACTAGAATATACTCTGTATGTTACTTCACATACATAATCAGCCTATAATGTTCCCAATGCTGGGACACAGGCCTCCTCTTTTTGAGAGGGAGTGGGCCGTAATCTACCACGCGGGCCCAGTGCGGGTTAGTAGATGTCACGTCTTCGAATTTTTGGTTCTAGGACATGCCGGTTTCCTCACGATGATTTCCTTCATCGTTTTGAGAGCAATGGTGATGAAATTATTTACACAAAGTAAAGCGCCTGACTGGGTTCGAACCCACGACCGTAAGTCGCAGCTGTTACCACTGGGCCACCACTGCTCCTCCTGATTTCTTATTTGATAGACTAAAATTACATTTGGTGTCGACATAAAAATACCTAATAAATAATCTAGTTACTGAGTGTCTCTCACCAACGACCACTGAATCATTTTCGGCAGGACGACCTTCTCTGTTGTGTTGTCTCTGTGATATTAATTATTTATCGTGTTATTTTGTAAAATCTATCTATAGTCTTCATTTATTTTCGTTGCTTATATAGTTAGTATGTATCTATTATATAGCATATATCTCTGTATGTATTATATTATATTGTACTTACATACTTTTTATTTGCACCAAAGACAACACCATTTTATGTCCAGAAAATTGTCCATTCCAAGGTGGCCTGGAAGAGATCGCAGTAAGCGATAGGGCCATTGTATATATTGTATTGTATATTTTTTATTTTTGTAATGTACTCGTATAATCTGATGTACAATAAAGTTTATAAAGGTCGATTGCAGCTGTCATTTTGGCCTAGCAAATAAAAATCTGAGTTTAGTCTGAGTACAGTTTAACATTATATAACATCCCTCCTGTTATCCTCGAGGAGTTAGGCAGAGGTGAACCTTTAGTACACCCACATTTCGCCAGTTTGACATTTATTATGATATAATATTCTGATCTTCCTCTTTGTTCTAGTGGTGGCAAGCGCTACTGCTGAGCATGAGGTCCTGGGTTCGATTCCCGGGTCGGTAAAAGTGTTATTGGGTTTTTCTATCTGGAATTTCTCAGTAGCAGCCCGGAGTCTGGATTTGTGCCCGGTTGATGGCAATACGGTCGCCCCCCATTACATGGGACTTAAACATAACAGGCGAAATATGGGTGTACTACAGGTACACCTCTGTCCAATCCTTCGGGGAAACAAGGCGTGATGATAACATCACGCCTTGATGATCACAATATACATAATTAAGTATATTGTGATCATAAGCTAACCGGAAAGTGAGAACACAAAATGTTGCAAGCTTTATATTATCTGAGTATTTTGGTAATTTTCATTTAACTATGGTGCTGTCAGGTTCTTTGGCCAAAGAATGATTAGCATTGTACTTCACCGTGGCTATGCAACCAGTCGTCTGGGCACGTTTGCGGATGACAGCCATGATACGAGTAGATACCCCAACGCGTAAGTGTCCTTTTGTTTTTGTACTTATTTGTATACTTACTAAGTCATTTAATTTAATACTTAGTGTAAATAGTAAGTTGTGTTAGATATTGTATAAAAAAGTAAACAGATATTTCTGATTAAAAGAGGAATGTACAAAATTCTGCACACAAAGATATAAACAACCACACAAAGAAACGTACCTAAGTAAGATTTGCACTTAATTTTCTTTAAGCCAAAGTAATCCATAAGTCAAGTTGAATCCACCATCATTTATAAATTAGTTGAGTGCAACAAAAACTGCATTAAAGTTAAGAAAAAGCTCAGTTAGTAATTAACTGAAGATCGTTATAGACGTCATCGCACCGTGCTTGTTGCGTAGTTGACGAGAGATGGGATATACAGGTGGAAAAGTGGGGGAAATTGTTGGCGTATATTGGCTTAGTAAAAAATATTGAACGTAGTTTTCGTTATCTTTAATTTGATTATGTTTACACTTTTACAGCCAGGTAAAAGAGACCGATGACCTTGTGAAGGCCGCAGGAATCCGCTGGATGCGGGAAGCGCAAAACCGGTCGAAGTGCTTGGTGGAGCCCTGTGTCCAGTAGTGGACGTCTTTCGGCTGATATGATGATGATGATGAGGATGAAAAGAGACTCAACCAGATCACTAAATCGTGGTGGATCGTGGTGACCACGATTTAGTGACCTGGTTCAGTCAATTCCTCTCTTAATAGCTCAACACACATTTTAAGTACCAGTACATACATTTTTGCAGTATCAAATCTTTCTAACACGGCCAGACATTCAATCTGTAGGTCAACAGGAAGGTCAATTTTGGTTACAAATTCGTAACAGTCAAAACTTGCTTTTTATGTTTTTATTTTTTATTTCTGCTTGAGTAGAGTTTTCATTGTTTTGTTGGTATATTGGCGTGTGCTAGCTAACATATGGCAAATAATTTAATTTCATGGTTGTTTGTTTCGTAATGTTAATTACTTTGCATACGATTTGTATAAAACCAAGTTTTGCTAACTAAACAGACAGCTGTGCTACTGGGGAGTTTGTTGCGCCACTTCTTCTTCCCAGCTAAAGCACTAGGAAGTGGTGAAGGGCGGGCGTTTTTGGGGGACTGTCTTATGTAATTTTGACGTCCAAAAAGTTCTGATTCTCACCCTAGTTTGAATAAACGACTACGCAAATCAAAATCAAAATTTTGATTTAGATTTTATACTCAACCTATAACTGTTTGCAGCTAAACATAAGCTCTTCTAGTCTGCAACAGTAGTTTTTTTTACATTCTTTCCGTCCATTTCAAACCAAACACACAATAATCGAAATCACCCATTACTTTATTGAGTCTATCCCTTAATACGAAACACAAAAACAACCAACAAATAAGCTTATCATCCTTTTCAACCGTAAACCACATCACCGGTCCATTAAGTGGATATAAAAATTATTTCGTTATTCCACAATCAAACGCAGTTATTGCTGTGTGTCACGATGTCGCTGCGCATGCGACGCGTGTGGCTATCCATACTCATTTCATAGTATTATTTTGTTGTTGTGGTTTCCAACTGGAGACACGGTATGGAGTTTTATTTGAAATGGGGTTAAAGGTTGCGTAAAAAGTTGGTTGGGTTTTCGGCACTGAATATTTTCATTTGTTTTTTTGTCCTGATAAATTAGTAGGTAAGTTGTTGTCAACTGTTAAATGACTGATCTGAAGAACTGCAGAAAACATGGCTGACATCTTTCATTCACGAAACTATGATATTTTTAGTCCTGTAAGCTTTTAGCGCAAACTAGATAGAAAATGATGATGTTATTGGATTTACCTAATTCGTATTCTGTACTAATATAGAAATCCAAGCTTCACAATTATCCATGGATATCGAAGAAACGACTCATTCTTTTAAAACCACTCTTGCCTCCGTATTACTCACAATAATTTCAAGCTTTGGCCACACAATAAATTCTCTATATAAACAATAAAAACCACCACTAAAAATAGAAACAAAATCACAGTGTCTGTCCGTGTCAATTAACAAAACATTGAGTATGGCCACGTGCTACATTTTATGGTAGTAATCAATTAATGTTTTAACAAACCCATGAAGGAGTGATTTACAAGAGCGTGCCCCATAAGTGCCATGATGTCATGTTAGATAAAGCTTGAGCAATAAAAAGATGTTAAGTGAAATTGTTAGTTGGTTCTTATGGTATTTTACGGCACGTGTTTAATGTTAAGAGCAGGTACTTGGAAAAGAAAAACAAAAGACAGTAGAAACCGACTGATTCGAAATTGAAATCCTAAAGGCATATACGCATGAACAAACAAAACATGGTGGATGCGAACATCGAACACGTTTGGTTCGTACGTGTGGACGTAAATTAGAAAAGCGAACAAGAACACAGTTCGATTTGTATTCGCACTGAATCACCCTGCTCTCTTTAGGAGCCGCTGGATTCGCCGTTGGAAATAGTCGACAGTGAAGTAGACAAAAATGATTTGCTATTCGTAGTGATTCACGAAATATTGGTTCCAAAGGAGGAACCTGGGTGGTGTGAATCAGTTTTGTACAAAATACATTATTTTAAGACTTAAAAGTCACGAGAAATTAGTTGACGAACAATGTTGCATCAAATTTCTCCGAACACTGTCGACGCATAAAAACGGAATTGGACCGCCACGAACATTTTTGACGAACATAGTGTTTGATGTTCGTTAATGGTACTTGTTCGATGTTCGAGTTCACCATGTTATTCGTCCGTATACGTCTTAACACTAATTAGCAATGGTGGTAATATAGGAGCACACATAAGCATGGAAGTCGTGATTGATTCCATACTGCCAGTTCATCCTTTATTACCAGTCCAAGCTTAGATTCTGCATTCATATGCCACACTTGAAGATAAGTCAGCAACATTAAGTGCCAACTTAAAGACAATGAGCGACACATCTACCTTTTATTTCAGATTAGCTCCTATCAAACCACTTTCATCCCACTAAAAGCTCATCCCAACGCATAGATATGAAATATTGCTAATTACCAATGAAATATTACTGCCATACAGCAGTAACCACAAAAAGACGTGTCATATTTTAAATAGGGACGCTAAAAGCACCATAAGTAGCTGGCCATCAACGTCATAATATCATGTCGATAATGTGTCACTACAGCATAATGCACAGTCGTGACTATTTGTAAATGTTGTGTCCATTACTCGTAGATAATGAGCCCAGAGAGAGATAAGCATTTTGACAAAGCAATAGATGGCATTAATATTGCACCACTATGAATACGTGTGACAAAGTACGTAGATGGTTAACGTAAAATATGCAAGGCACGTCGGAAAATAAAGAAGGGCAATTTGTATTAGTCAGGATGTGAATATTTATAGGTAGGCCATTACTTTGTGGCTAATAAATGTATGTAGTTAATCACATTAGGTTAATTATTCGTTTAAAATTATAGATTCCATAAAATACTTGATCCTATATAAAAATCAATCTTCCTAATCTCTCTCGTTGTTAGAAACAACTTAGCATATATTAATCTATGCTAAACTTTCACTTAGAGCTAAAACAGATTATGCTATTACATATGAAAGAGACAAGCTAGAATAAAATAAAGTCTAAATAAAACTAACTCATAAATCAAATGCAACAAAAACACAAAGCTAATCAGAATCCCGGTTGGTCACAATTCATATTTCCTTGAAAGCGCTTAGTAACATTATAACAAAGTACCACTATCGGAGCGTATGCCATCAACTTTAAACGACGTCGTAGTCCCATTACGTCGTACAATTTTTAATAAAAACACACAACACAGACGTTACACATGATGAATTCGATATACTTTTGCTAAATGAAGCGCAACGCCCATAAGCCTTTGGTACTAGACAATTTCTTACTACCATTCCTTCTTATTTTGTTGGTGCACCACTAACTTATATTTGCTGTCCCACAAACTTAGTTGCTTCGGATTCTGTTCCTTATTTTCACTCAACTAAGATTTTACTTTCAAATTTTGGTTAGATTCGAAGGAAAATGTAACATTGTCAAGTACAACATCAGATATTGTCTATCGGAGTTTGCTTATGGTGTTACTTGCTATGATTTATGGTTTCGTTCCGGTTGCATGTAAGTTTTGTTGTGCTAAACTTTGTTTGTGCCGATAGAGGAAATTACCATCAGATCAAAAACAAATGCAGTTGCATTTCAAAGGATTGATGATTTAAGTCCGTTGCACTTAGAAAGAGCTCGATATTTGCGCATTATATTTATAACAATTACTAGCCAGAAATAAACCAGATAATATCATGGTAATTTAAATATAACACTACGAGCATAAAGTGCGCATTATTCTAAATTTATTTGACCTAATTTTGTAGTTGTTTTTGACACACAATCACATTAACGCTAATCTTATTTTTTTGTAAAACTTTCTACCTTATCGTGTATTATCTCATTATCTAATAAGGGTTGTGTCACGTTACTGACTTCATCTGGAAAGTTAATCTGACGCTTAATAAACTTTGTATGATTGATCGGTCCTGTAAATACTGAGATATGTTTACCGTTACCATCAGCATCTTCTTTTTTGTTCATATCCTTATTTGTATCGAAATAAGGATCAGTTTGGAGGTCAACCGTTGTGAGGATATCTAGAGCACTATCGTCTTAAAATTAAAGTTCAATTTCTCAATGTTTCTTTTCGTTATCCGTAAATGTAATTTGGTCACTGGTTACGGTCAGTGTCACAGTTTTTTTTACGGTTGAGTTTGGTTGTAACAAAAGTGTTTGAACTTTATGGTTGAATTGACCCAAAGATTCAATATCGGGTGATAGAAAGTTAAATGTGTATCTTGATGTTGAAGGAATCGTGTGAACCTAATAACAATAATGTCATATTAAACTAATGAATATGAGACTTACCATGTCCTTGATAGCTAGGAACAATTATTGTTAATAATAAAATGCGTTTACCTGAAACAATGAAATATAAAGAACATGAAAGAATTGCAATGAAGACAAACATGAACACAATTTAAACATTTATCTAAACTGAAGTAGCAGTATTAAAGTTTTCCTTAATTCCTTCACGCCAATTCCGTCAAAATTTCTGGAAGTCTTCTCTCCTGGAAGCTCGATTATCACGAAGATACTTTGCCAAGAAAGGATAGGCAATCTAAAAGAATTCCGAGAAAAATATCAAAACAATGAACTCGTTTTCCTCATGTTAGAGGCATTTGAAGGAAGTCGTCGTTTGTGGTTTTTATTAGTAACTTGATGTATCATGTTTGTTAATGAGGTTTACAATAGTAAGTGGTAGTGGTCAATATGTAGGTATACTATGAGTACCTATTGGTGTTTTTAGTCAATGTTGTTTATGGTTTTGGACAGTTATAAAAAACTACAGCCTGCTTGATTGAAGAAGATGATGAAGAAGATTAGCAAAATACAATCCTCCCCAAATAACATGGTCATTTTGTAATAAAACCTTCCCTAAATATTGTCTCTGCTCATCCTAAACTAAACACATAGAGCCACACAACAAAAGGTAGGCAGTACTGCCCGAATTTATAGCATCGTAAAAAAAAACAAGTTCTTGATTGGCCTCAAAACCTTCCTTAATGACGGGTTTACGTATTATAACTGTGTTTACAGTAATTTCTCAACAGGGATCTTGTCACGACTCTGTTAATACCCTAAAATGATGGGAACTGCGAGTTCGTTTGGTCGCGTTAATCTCGGAAATTATTGCACCGATTTGTATGTGTTTTGGTTAGTCGGGCATTTGGCTGCGTTTATGTTACGAAGGTTTGATTTTTTTTTGTGGGATTTTATTATGGTTAATTTTAATCCATTTTGTTAGTCTAGTGGTTATGTTTTAACATTGTATTAGAAGAAATTAGGTAATAAAAACCAAAGCTTAATAAGAGCCTGGAAAAAATCTTCACAAGTATGAAATATTTTTATTTACAAAATGTTTGGTCATCAGATGTAAATTTACAAAAAAAAAATATCTAAAATAAATTAATGTTTACCTCGCCTTCAAAGGTCTGATTCTTTTTCAAATTATGTACGTATTATCATTATGGATTTCACAACAGCTGCTTATAGAATTCTGTCATTGTCAACTGCTGTCTACTAATAAAATTATAATATCACTTAAAATAATACCAAGAAGTCATAACACTGAAATAATAGTCTCAACAGTTCAAGCTCAAAACATGTCACAAGAATGCTTTTAATAGTTATACACATAAAACGTAACATCCAAGTAATGTTAATTGTTTATAAATAATAATAAAAACAAAACATTTCATTGCATTAATGTGCAATGAGCTGTGTTATTCCCACGATTGTGTTTATTATTATTAAAACTGTGTGTAATGTTATTAGGCTTGCAATGAAGCTATAAGAAAAATTAAGTATTGTTTTGGAATAGGCATTTATTCTCTTATGCTGTTAAGAGTTTTTAACACGTGCACTAATTTCATGTTATTTTTTTTCCTCAGAGTTATTACAGAGTTTTTTACTAGGGTTTGTTTATGTCATTGATAACACCATATTTATTTTTGTATTTTTATGAGAATAGCTTTTATCTTTGGTGGAAAAGTATGCCAGTCAGTTTGACAGCAGTACTGATCACCTTAAAAACTCGCTTATAGTGAAGAACTTCTCATATTTCTGAATAAACAGCTAATCAAAACAGAAAGGTAAATCCCCTCCCCACTCTACTGACTTCTCCTACTCCTTCGCTGTGCACGCGATTCGGTTGTGGAATTCAATTCCGCCTGACATTAGGGACTGCCAAACTGTTGCTCTTTTTAAAAGTACAGTGAATGAACACTATTTTTCCACTTTGGCATATTATGTATCTATTATTTTATACTATTAATTATATATAAGTATTTTAGGGATATATATTTTAGAAGTATATATGTACTAGCGGCGCCCCGCGGTGTTACCCGCGTAAGTTTTGATCCCGTGAGTATATCGGGATAAAAAGTATTCTATGTCCTAATCCAGGTCATGGTCTACCTATGTGTCAAATTTCATCCAAATCCGTTCAGCCGTTTTGGCGTGTAAGATTAACAAACATACATACACACAAATTTTTGCGGTTTATAATATTAGTAGGATGTAAGTATATTCTCTTATTGCTTATTTAAATTAGTGAATAGTTTTTATGTATTTTATTTTCTCTTCTACTCTTACACACGGTGTCTACATCTCTTTGTCTACTGTCCTATCGCAGGTATGCTGGAAGAGATTTCTTTCATCACCACCAGCAGAGCATCACCTTTGTACGTATGTCTGTTCCTTTCTTCTTGTCTGTTTATATGTGTGTACATAAACTGTTAAATAAATAAATAAAGGTAAAAAAAGAAACAAAAAGATTATCAACCAATAAATTAAATAAGTTTATTCCTACTCATAGAAGTATAATGGGTCTCTCCCAAAACAGTGATACAAAGAAAAATCTTTCCATTATTATAATTGTTACATATGGCTATCCAATACTTCTTCAAAAAATTTTTTTAACAACATCGACCCAAAAAAGGCTTGAGGCGCTGACAAGACCAAATTGACCAAAACAGGCTTCTCTTAAGAAACAAATTTGCAAAATCTGTGTAGCTTGTGGTAGTGGAAAAAATATATGTTATTTTTGAACATATTACCCAGAACTTGGTTGTTACCGAAACACGTTTTGAAAAGAAAATCTCGATACAAACTAACGTTAAACTAACCTCTTACCTTGAGTTCTAATCCAAAATATCTGCATTAAATATCAACATACGTTACGTATTTAATTAATAATAAGAACGTCTTATTTGAATGCAGAACTTGGTTGTTTTTTATTTTCGATTACTCAACTCAATTTTGAGTAAATAGATAATTACTTCATATTTTGCAATAAATTACAAGCGTTGTGTCGTCGCGCTTCTATTTCTTTTCTATGGAATTTGACAGTGACCGCGGTTTAGGTGTTGTTAGCGTCTTAAAACGTAAATCACATTTATTTCTCATGCATAAATCAACAAAATCAAATTCATATATACATTATAGTTTATATGTTATACCAGGTTTACTACCTATCGCAGGTATGCTGGAAGAGATTTCTTTCATCACCACCAGCAGAGCATCACCTTTGTACGTATGTCTGTTCCTTTCTTCTTGTCTGTTTATATGTGTGTACATAAACTGTTAAATAAATAAATAAAGGTAAAAAAAGAAACAAAAAGATTATCAACCAATAAATTAAATAAGTTTATTCCTACTCATAGAAGTATAATGGGTCTCTCCCAAAACAGTGATACAAAGAAAAATCTTTCCATTATTATAATTGTTACATATGGCTATCCAATACTTCTTCAAAAAATTTTTTTAACAACATCGACCCAAAAAAGGCTTGAGGCGCTGACAAGACCAAATTGACCAAAACAGGCTTCTCTTAAGAAACAAATTTGCAAAATCTGTGTAGCTTGTGGTAGTGGAAAAAATATATGTTATTTTTGAACATATTACCCAGAACTTGGTTGTTACCGAAACACGTTTTGAAAAGAAAATCTCGATACAAACTAACGTTAAACTAACCTCTTACCTTGAGTTCTAATCCAAAATATCTGCATTAAATATCAACATACGTTACGTATTTAATTAATAACAAGAACGTCTTATTTGAATGCAGAACTTGGTTGTTTTTTATTTTCGATTACTCAACTCAGTTTTGAGTAAATAGAGAATTGCTTCATATTTTGCAATAAATTACAAGCGTTGTGTCATCGCGCTTCTCTTTCTTTTCTATGCAATCTGACAATGACCGCGGTTTAGGTGTTGTCAGCGTCTTAATAGACTAGATATTTTGTAGACCTTTTTTTTTTTTTTTGTTAAGTACCTGGTACGTCTCGACAGGCCTGTCCTCCCATACCTATTAACACTGTAATTTGAAACACATTGTAAAAGCCAATTATTTTTAAAAGAGTAACCGTGGAGTTTCTTGCCGGCTCTTCTCCATAGGAAACGACCCATTGGAACCGTGCACCTAGCTTCTGACGTTTCATAAGTGCCCATGTAGGTTTATGTGAAATAAAAATATTTTGATTTTGATTTTGAAAGATGACAGTCAGATACAAAACTTGACACCAAACGGAAATCAATTTCAACCCGTCAGTGCTTAACACAATTATGTCAAGAAACAATGGGTCTAAGAGGTCCTTTGTCTCACTACATATAATTACTACCACGTGGTTGGTTAATTACTTGAGAGATATTGTATCATAGCAAACAGAGGCAATTATGGCTTTGGGAATGTTTATGTTATTAAGGGGACTTAACAGGAGCTAGACGCAAGTTTTATAAGTTTTATAATACCTAAAAGTATATGATTCACTGCAATAAACAAATTCAAAAAATATATGATATTCTTCAAGATATTTGCTAGGTAGATAATGGTGCCGATTCCCTTGTTCACAAACTAAACTAAATTTAAGTTCAGTGCATCTTTTTCTTTCTATTTCATTAAGAAAAGGACAGAAGATAAATTTTAGTTTAGTCCTGTCAAATTAATCAGCGCTTGACGTAAATTGACGCAATTTTAGTAGGCAAGTTTTTAATCACGTCTAAACTTGTATGGAGTAGTGACAGGCGCTGATTAATTTGACAGGACTAAACTAAAATTTATCTTCTGTCCTTTTCTTAATGAAATACGTACTCAATGTATGTTGTCAATGTACGTTGATATTTAATACAGATATTTTGGTTTGAAACTCAAGGTAAGAGGTTAGTTTAACGTTAGTTTGTATCGAGATTTTTTATTCAAATCGTGTTTTGGTATCAACCAAGTTCTGCGAAATATGTTCAAAATTAATATATATTTTTTCCGCTACCACAGACTATACAGATTTGGCAATTGTTTTTCTTATGACAAGCCTATTTTGGTCAATTGCCTCTTTGTCAGCGCCTTAATATTACTTAATATACTTAATAAACTGATCCTTGAATCAAAAATGGTATTCACAGACCCACAATATTTTGGACGGCCTATCTAACGATATCCCACATCATGGGATAGACGAGAAATAAAATATCATCCCCACATTACGTGCAAGGTAATGTGGTGCAATACCACAAAAAAAAAATATTTTTACGATTTTATTTTATCACTTTGTCGGCGTGATTAATATGTAGTTATACCTATGCCAAATTAGGTACAGCTTTCTAATACTAAGCATCTCTGAGCTACAGCGGGGACAGACAGACAGACAGGTATGACGGACATAGCGAAACTATAAGGGTTCCTTGTTTAGCAAGGAACCCTAAAAACGTCGTATGTGCGTTGTTATTCTAGAGCCAAAGTTGAAATTACCTTCCAGCCCGAAATCAAGCAATGCTGCTTGGCGGTAGGAAAAGGCAGTTAAATGTAATAAATGTTATTTATTTTTATAAGTAGGTTTATACAAGCACATACATGTCAATAATAATAATAATAGACCCAGTTCTCGAAAATGGCAATATCAAGTTGTATTGGGATCGATCTATCATCACTGACAGGACTATTGTTGCTAATAAGCCAGACATAGTGGTGATAGATCGATTAACGCGCAGCACAATGATTATTGATATAGCGGTCCCGTATGACGAGAACCTCGTAAAAGCTGAAAAAGATAAGCAGATTAAGTATCTTGACCTAGCTCACGAGGTTGTCGACATGTGGGATGTGGATACAGCAATCATTGTGCCGATAGTCGTGACGGCCAATGGCATAATAGCCAAGAGCCTCGACCAACACCTGAAGAGGCTCTCGCTAGGCAGCTGGATCAACGGCTTAATCCAGAGAGCGGTACTTCTGGACACGGCGCGTATCGTCAGGAGGTTCTTCTCTCAGGAGCCCTGACCACCGGTAGCTTGGACCCTGTTCCGATACCGGTGGGCTGCTATTTTTTATATTTTTAAATGTTTTTTTTTATATTTTTATAAAAATATTTAAAAATGTAAATAATATGTTTTTAAATGGAATAAAGGAAATAATTATATAATTTATTTCAGAACAAAATCCATATAAAGTTATTAGTTAGGCTTAAAATCTATGTTAGTACCTTACAACTACTTATTAATTAATTCACCTAACATTAAATAAAGCACCAGAACTATGCACCTTATTCCAGTGCCGCACAATAGGACACTCCACCTTTTCTGTTATGGCGTTTAGAAGGCCATTGGGGCTGCCCCGCACACGCCACATCAGGGAAGCCACTCTCTTACGCACAATAGCCCTACAGTAGTCGGTGTTGGCCTCCGCAAACATCCCCGACGTACGACGTACTACAGTTGAGGGTGGGAAATCATCAAATAACTTCTCCCGCTCTGGGCGGAGCGGGAGGGTGTGTCAGACTCTTACTGACTAAAACCCACCCGTATTCCTTCCTGTTGCCTGTGTTGCCAGGGGACTCGGTGACCCATAGGTACCTTCCCGCGACCCCGGCAGGCATCGGCCCTAGTGGACCCCTACTTTTGTGCTGTAGATCTTTACAAAGAGCTCTGCTACAAATTTTTGTTCTTCTTACCAAAGAAGTAAAAGGTGGTACCACTTCTTAAAGTGTACACCTATATCCCCTTTGATGAGGCTAATGGTCCATGGAGATGATAAAATAGGTACAGTTTTATGTCAAGTTCAATGGGGTAACCATCACCTCTTATAGCAGTATTATTATAATATTACTTCACAGTGGGAATGTGATGGAGCTATACAGGACTTATAGCTCCATCTCTTTCTCACGCTGAAGTAATATTGAAATAATACTGCTATAAGAGGTGATGGTTACCCCCTGTACTCAGTTTAAACTCAGTATCATTAAATATAAAGCCAAAGAGTCACCTTATCTATGTGTAAGTCATTGAGTTCGTCACAATAATTTGCACCTGTTGTTTTAAACTGATATGGCAGGTTTAATTCAATCAAAGCTTTTATGACCAGATTGTCATTTGACCTTTGTATCTCATAGTAACACTCGATAACAACAGTTTAATTGACCGAGCGAGCGAGCGTCTCTGCTTCAAATTTGGCAAAATTTTCTTTCCTCTGTCAGTTTGTTGGTACCTACTCCTCGACAGGTCGTATTTTACAACCGATCTGAACGAAACTTGGTATACAGGTTTAGCGACTTTATAGATTTTTTTGTGTTCGGGGATTTTTGATTGGAGGGTTACTTACTCCAAAAAAAGGGGCAAAAAGGGAGCTACTGGATATCTCCGCCTTATGAGATCCGATTTCGATGGTTCTTTTTTATTTGAAAGTTAGTAACTTTAAGTTGGTCTCATAGAAATTTGGTGAAGATCTGATGAGGATCTTCGGCGTGATGAGCAGCTCCTCAAAATGCAGTAAAGTGCTCAGTTTTAGATTTCAACCAGTCGAATCGGCTGGTATTAGTTGTTATAAAAATAATACATTTATTTGTCAGAATATTGTTGTTATAAAGATGTTATACGTAATATGATGTCCATAATATTCTGCTGTTTCCAGCGTACAAATACCTATTTCAAGGAATTAAAATGAGAGTATTAGAACATTATGTCAAAATTAAACCATACAATGTCAAGGATAAGGAAAACGTTAAATACTATCAAATACAATGTCAAGGTTAGGGAGAGGCGCCACGGCGTCCTCACCTTCCGCCTGACGCAGGTCCTCACCGGACACGGCAGCTTCGGGAGGTTCCTGTGTCGGATAAGGCGGGAGGAAACGTCCGGGTGTCACCACTGTGTGGATCGCCCGGAGGACACGGTGGAGCATACGGTGGAGGTCTGCCCGGCTTGGGCAGAGCACCGCCGTGTCCTCGTGGAGGCGATCGGCGGCAGAGACCTCTCGCGTCCGGCCCTGGTTCAGGCCATGGTACGGAGCGAGAGGGCATGGGCAGCCGTCACCTCCTTCTGCGAAGCAGTAATGCTCGCGAAGGAGGAGGCGGGACGGTTGAGGGAAAGGCACGTTTCGCGCCCTCTCGCCCCTAGCCGCCGCAGGAGACGCCTTGGGCGTCGGGAGTCTCGGGCGGATTTCCAGCCACCGTAGGCGCGGGCTTGCGGACGGTGAGCAATGGGTAGCTCACCGTCCGGTAACGACCAGGCCCGGGTCGACGGCGCGTCGTATTCCACGCGCGCCTCAAAGAGATGTCGTCAGCACAAAGTAGGGGTCCACTAGGGCCGATGCCTGCCGGGGTCGCGGGAAGGTACTTATGGGTCACCGAGGCCCCCGCAACACAGGCAACAGGAAGGAATACGGGTGGGTTTTAGTCAGTAAGAATCTGACACACCCTCCCGCTCCACCCAGAGCGGGAGAAGTTATTTGATGAATTCCCAACCTCAAAAAAAAAAAAAAAAAGGGTTATTAATTATAATGTCAAGAATTACTAAATACTATGTAAAAAAATAATCAATACAATGGCGCCGATTCCCTTGTTCACAAACTAAACTAAATTTAAGTTCAGTGCATCTTTTTCTTTCTATTTTATTAAGAAGAGGACAGAAGATAAATTTTAGTTTAGTCCTGTCAAATTAATCAGCGCCTATCAGTACTCCATACAAGTTTAGACGTGATTAAAAACTTGCCTACTAAATCTACGTCAAGCGCTGATTAATTTGACAGGACTAAACTAAAATTGATCTTCTGTCCTTTTTTTAATGAAATAGAAAGAAAAGGATGCACTGAACTTAAATTTAGTTTAGTTTGTGAACAAGGGAATCGGCACCATTGTCATAGAAATACAATTCCATTAAATTATTAGGAGCACAAAGATGAGTCGTCGTCTAATTTAAATTTTGAATCAAAATTTTCATTTAAAAACTCATTTGTTGAGTAGTAACACTTATGCAATAGGGAGTTAAATAATTTCTTTTTAAAAGTCATGAAGTTAAGATTTTTAAAAACATTAGGTAATTTATTATATATGCGAATTGCCATATATATGCTTAATTCTTTGTTGAGCTACACATAATCTGTGGATATTTCTACTTTTTCTTATTACTACTTCATTATGTACTTGAAATAAAGATTTGTTTTTATGTACAAAGATACAGAGTTTGAATATATATAAAAATGGGAGTGATAATATTTCAAATATTGCAAAAAAGTGTAAACAAACTTTTGCGAACAGTAGACTCATAGACTGTTCGCAGAACTACTAGTAATTTAGATTAATACCTATTTGATATTGCAGTCAGTCAAACATATCCCTAAGATATGATTTACCAAAAAAAAAAAGGTGGGACATGTCGTGGGATACTCGATTGGAACGAAGTTCCTTTTGATGTATATTATGTATTACGAGTAATACAGAGCCATATAGTATGGTCTCCAGTTTCAATCTCTGTATTAAAAAATAAAAACAAAATATATTGACACGTGAAACTAACTTACTGACGATTTATGCCAGTTTACTCCTACAGCAAACCGCGTTAAAGAACTTCGTTCCAAAAAAACACAAACACTAAATCTGAAACTGACCGAAAAACGCCAAAAAATATTTTAGACGTGGATAATAATTAATCTGTGTCGTAAAATTCGATATGGATGTTTTTGAAGCGCCCAAAAACATAATCAAAATGCTATAAAATGGGCTTTAGGCTCGTAACACCAAGGTAGCAACGGTTTTGAGGTCAAAAAGGTTAAACCAGCCTTACTTGACCCCCTTGTGTTGTAAAGTGTTATTGTGTTGTACAACTTAAATAAGTCTAAGTTAACTGGGCAAGCATAAGTGATGTTGGGTAGCCAAATTATGTATTTTATGATTAAAACAATATCAGTTTTCGTAATAAAATTTCTTTAAATGTCAGAGAAATTTATTGTGAAAGGGATTATGTGCAGTTACGAGAAATGACGGGAGGAGATTATCAGTTCGTATAATTTTAAGTAAAATAAGCCATTATAGAAATTGTAGATGAGAAGCTTAACTAAGTTATTCATATTGTACCTACTTAATAGACAGTATACAGAGTTCTTTAGTTTTTAATTTATTAGTTATTAATCAATCACTTTTGTATAAAGGCTCCTACATACTGGCGCGACTTGTCGCGCGACGCGACGCGACACAAAGACACCGCGTGTAGCGCTACAAGCGGTGCCTTTGTGTCGCGACGCGTCGCGCGACAAGTCGCGCCAGTATGTAGGAGCCTTTAAGGTTTAAGTTACAGTGTTTTTTTTTTACGATTGGATATGGATGGATAGGTAATCGGTTGTGATGGTTTAGGCATGTAAGGAATGACCTTAAAAAGGTAGCTGGGATAAACTGGATGCGAAAGGCGGAGAATAGGGTGTTGTGGCGTAGCCCGGGAGAGGCCTATGTCCAGCAGTGGACTGTTATAGGCTGAGTTGATTGATTAATTGATGCGAAGGAATAAGGAAAATGTCATGAGGAAGAGAGAGAATTTTGAGTATGGGTGTGGATGGGTTGAAGAGTGGGAAAGACCAAAGAAAAGATGGATGGACTGTGTGAAAGATGAACAGGCTAGAAAGGGGGTCACTACTAAGATGACGACTAATACGGAAGTGTGGTCCACTCAATCTGTGTGGTTCTTTCCTGAAAAGACCATTTCAGACACCAATTTATAGTACCTACATGGTCTTCACATGATCTGACCAAGATTGTGTCCGGACTTTAAAAGAGATTGTGACATCTGAGTTTGTTTCGGCCTTTCTTCTCAGAGTAGTCAGATAGGAAATGCTGACCTCATCTAGTTTTTAAGGTTTCGTAGTAAACAAGGAACCCTTATAGTTTCGCCATATCTGTCTGTCTGTCTGTCCCCGCTGTAGCTCAGAGACGCTTAGTAGTAGAAAGCTGTAATTTGGCAAAGGTATACATATTAATCAAGGCAACAAAGTGGCAAAATAAAATTTGAAAAAAAAATTTTTAGGTGTCCTCTCTTCCACGTAATGTGGGGATGATATTTTTTTTCTCGTCTACCCCACGGTGTTGGGTATCGTTGGATAGGCCATTCAAAAATATTGGGATTTGTGAACACCACTTTTCGATTCAAGGATCCACTTGCGTAATATTAAGCATTAAAGTGCTAATTTTTGTTAGAGTCAAGTGTCATGCCCCTGCCAGCTAAATGGCTGATTATGAAGACGTGAAAAAATTCGTGGCAGTAGTACATAATAATAACATCAAAAGAGAAACCATCACAGCTAAGTAGGCTTTACCAGTAAACGAGTAATAGTCGACCAACTTAAATTTGCAATTGGAGAATTGACCGTGGCATATATCGATGTATGGGAGAACATGTTTTTCAATTACAGTGTTAAGTTTGTTTTTGGGATAAATTCATCCCAACTTCCCAATTAGTAATCATCACTACGGAACCCTACATTGTGCGAGGTCTGACATGCACTTGGCCGGTTTTTAAAATATGATTGACAAGTAAAAGTATTTGTAAAAATCTACTTACAGAAATACAATCATTTATCATATAAGGAAGAAGAAATGCCGCGCCGGCCTCAAATAAATTTTATAAATTGGTTATGGGCAAGAGAATCATAATGCTAACTAAAAATAATAATATAGGTAAATGTCAATACAGCAACAATACTGTGTTCAATGCACTGTTATAATTGCAACAAGTTCAGACAAGTTGTTGGACAATTGTTAAACAGACCAATAAGCAACTTATTTTGCGCAGTTGACTCACCACTCACCAGTTAACAAAACGCAAGCGGTCAACATAATATTTTTTTCTACTAGGAATCGTTCTTATTCATAAAGGTTCGTGCAGGCGCGATATCGCGGGCGCGACTAGGGTTACCATATCTCAGGATTTGTCCTGAGATTTCAGGATTTTAGGACTCTTCTCAGGATTGCGGCTGGATTTTGAAAATCTCATAAAATCTCAGGATTTTTAGATTTTTTAATAAAATACAGCTAATATTTTAAAGATCTATTTAATAAAAAGTTAAACAAACTCAAAATAATCTGCCTTTGGTAATAATTGCACAATTAAAATCAATACTTATTTATCCAAGTTGTTACTTAATCAGTTTTATCATACTTACTATGTGAATATACCTTTTTAAGTAAGGTTTTTTTAATTATTGATTTATAAAATGCCCCACATTTTAAACTCTTCAAACTATATTGAATTAAAAGTATAGCTCGAACTGAAGACACCGTTAGTCGGTTTCTTTCATTCGACCATTTTTTTTTTTGGATGGGAAATCTTCAAATAACTTCTCCCGCTCTGGGCGGAGCGAGAGGGTGGGTCAGACTCTTACTGACTAAAACCCATCCGTATTCCTTCCATTGCCTGTGTTGCGGGGGCCTCGGTGACCCATAAGTACCTTCCCGCGACCCCGGCAGGCATCGGCCCTAGTGGACCCCTACCTTTGTGCTGACGACATCTCTTTGAGGCGCGCGTGGAATACAACGCGCCGTCGACCCGGGCCTGATCCTTACCGGACGGTGAGCTACCCATTGCTCACGTCCGCAAGCCCACGCCTACGGTGGCCGTAAATCCGCCCGGGATTCCCGACGCCCGGGGCGTCTCCTGCGGCGGCTAGGGGCGAGAGGGCGCGAAATTTGCCTTTCCCTCAACCGTCCCGCCTCCTCCTTCGCGAGTTCATTCGACCATTGAGCCCCAATGATAGAAAAACCTCTTTGTTCGTTTGCGTTCTGGGCTGTAATTGCAGATATATATTGACTAATACGCATTAGCTCTGGTAATCGTGAAATACCTATTGTCTTAAAAATGGTTGCCCGCAACGCACTCTTTTCCATTCAGATAATGAATTGATAAAGCAACCTGATCAAAGTCGATTATTTCGCCCTTTTTCAGCATCAACCAATTAAAGACTTTGCTTGCGTTCGCTCGTGCGGGGGTTCCCCCTCCCTCTCCGCATTGTGCGATGTGCAACACGTGAGCGAGATTCGCAGTGTATAAAAATCATAATATTACGACTTTTTAATTTTTTTAAATATATGCGAGAAATTCTGTAACTAATAAATCTCAGGATTTTTCTATGGAAATCAGGCCTTTTCTCCGGACTTTTGATTTTTTTATCTGGTAACCCTAGGCGCGACACTTGCTATTAATTTTTCATAGAAATATTGTGCTACTAGTGTCGCTTTCTCCATACGAAACTACCTTTTGGAAGGGGCGACTAGAATCAATTCTATTTTTTTGTAAATGTTGACGTTCAAAAGTGCCTTTTATATAAAGTTTCGTCCCGATTCACCCCTGCATTTCAATTCACCCCGTTTTACGGTATTTCAACATAAGATAACATCACTTGTTTTCGCCGAAGAGTTAGGCAGAGGTGTACCTATGTACATAGTACGACAACATTTCGCCAGTTATGCGTAAGTCTCATGTAATGGGGGCGACCGAACTGCCACCAACCGGGCACAAATCCAGACTCTAGGCTGCTGCTGAGAAATTCCTCATGAAAAAACTCAACAAACCTACCCCCCTCCCCCCTACCTACTCCTTCAAGGCTCCTACATACTGGCGCGACTTGTCGCGCGACGCGTCGCGACCCAAAGGCAGGCAGGCTACACGCGGTGTCTTTGTGTCGCCTTCACTGTGTGCGCGGTGCGGTTGTGGAATTCACTTCCACATTAGGGACTGCCAAACTGTTGCAGTATTTAAAAGAAGAGTGAAAGAACACAATCTTTCCATTTCGTCATAGTTGCGTATGTATTTATTATTTTTTATAGTCTACTGATATTTATTTTAGAAGTATGTACGTATGTTAGTATATTCCCATATTATTTGTTTTATAAATTGTTTCGATTTTGTGTATTCTATTTTCTTTTCTACTCTTACACACGTGTCTACATCTCTTTATTAATTTCCTATCGCAGGTATGCTGGAAGAGATTTCTTTAGAATTAAGCATCACCTTTGTACTTATTTTTCTGTTATTTTCTTCTTTTCTGTTTATATACAAGGTATCGTTTTGCATCCTCGTCAAATTTCAGTAGGCTGCTATGAAAGACATATATAATCAAATAAAATTACGATACCTGCTCAATAATTAATACATACTTGTTTTTTTCGTTATTTAAGTTTGACAGTATTTTAGAATACAGCACTTACACAGAACAGAATCACCCCATTGCATATGTGGTAGTGTATGTGTAAAAGGGCTGTGTTTTAACATGCGTGTCCCACACATGCCAATTTCCGAAAATTAGTAAATAAACCTACTTATTTTATTATTGATTCGTGTCGAGAATCATTAGCATGAATTTGACGAGGATGCAAAACGATACCTTGTATATGTGTACATAAATAGTTAAATAAATAAATAAATATACACTTGCCATTGAATCCCCCTTATACTCAGCAGTCACTTGAGACCACTAGGCCATCGAAGCAGTCCATATCTTATTCATGGCTAGGCCTATGGTATCTACGGCTAGATCCAGGCCGAGCTGGTTGCTAACGCTAGATATACCGTATCTCCTCTGACAAATGATGAGGGCAACTCGCTTAGTCCTCCAGCAATTCTGTTTACTTACAAATAAAAAATAACGAAAGCCATTAAAAATGCAAACTCAAACTCAAAGCATTTATTTCAATTAAACCATTTACAGGCACTTTTGAATTGTCAAGGAGTCGGTCAGTTAGAAATATGAAGCTTGTTGCCCATTCCAAAGCGTAGTAGATACCTATGGAGAAGAACGAGCAAGAAACTCCATGGATGCTCTTTTAAATTATATTGTTACATAAAGATTAGTATAAATAATGTTGAATTTGAAACTAAATGTGAGGACGATGTAAAAAAAAGGGGTCCATAGTAGCAAAAAAAAAAACAAAAAAAAAAACAGTTAAAAATATGCAAAAAACCTTACTAATTAAACAAATTCACACTGCATAATATTTTTACCTATTCAAAATAAAATTGACCACAAATTACAGAGAAATATCAAAAACAACCTGTTGTTTTGTATTATTTTAATGTCTATGAATCTTATTACACAATCCATAAACTTTGTATAAAGGGTTCACAAGGGTTCACAAGGGTTCACAAGGGACAAGATTTTTTTTTATTAATTTCATTGAGAATGGTTACGTATGTTCCCAGATAATTATGTGGAATCATCCTTACGACGGGGAGGCCTATGTCCAGCAGTGGACGTCTCTCGGCTGAAATTATGATGATGCGACGAAGAAGAACGAGTCAAGGTCACCTTTTAAGTGCCACAGGCATTTTTAAAGCTATAAAACGACTATTTAAAACAAAATTCAAACATTCAACCCTATACTGCTACTGGAATAAACTTCCCAAAAAAAAAACATCCATATCACATAAAACTCTTTAAAATTCAGAGTCCATTGCAATAAATTATCATTCGTTCCATGGCTCCTCCATAAAATATAATAAAAAAAAACATCAAAATATACCAAATCGGGGCTAGGAGCGAACCCAGACAAAGCTCTACTGAACTTGTCTGAACTTGTCCTTAAAAAAAAAGAACCCGGGCACCTGTTTTGGACACCACCTGTGGAATATATTAAGTCTCTTTAGAGAGACTTCGAAAAAAAAGATTGTAGTACAGTTTTGTACGGGACACGGTTTTTATTGTTTTTTTTTTTTGTTAAAGTATTGATTTACTCTCGTTTAGTCGTATTGTTATTGCCCATCTTTGTGTTAAAATATATTTTGAAAGTTTTTTGTTTCGATCCTGTGACGGGAGAGTACTTAATGAGTTGGAAGTCAAACAAGGAGTGTGTACGAAAATGGCTAAACAATATCAAGTCTAAATATATCTGTACAAGTGTGCTTTTATTTTTGGAATCCCACTTAGAATTTTTTGTATTCCAATTTGACGGTATTGGGAATCACAACTGGAAAGGGTTAAAGAATTTAAAAGGATGGAGCAATTAAAGGCCCAAAATCTTATTCCTTTTAAGTAATTAATTTAAATACAAATAAAAGTTTTGAGTTCTTTTGAAGGGTTTGTGACTAAATTATATCAGCCTCACGGTTCGATCAAAGGTTAAGCTATACTTGCCGCGGTCAGTTCGTGGATGGGTGACTATCTTTTACATTTATCGCGACCCCTCCGTGCCTCAGAAAACACGTTAAGCCGGCTGTCATTCGTAGATCTTTGACAGTCGTTGCGGGTGAAGAAGCCCAAAAGCCAGTCTTACCAAGGGGTATCGTGTTACCCAGTAACTGGGTTGTGGAGGTCAGATAGGCTGTCGCTACATGTATAATACTGATATTCAGCTGCATTCGGTAACACTAAAAGCCGACCCAATCGTATTTGGGAAAAGGCTAGGCAGATTGATTGACATTTACAAATAAAAGAAGTTGAATTGAGAAGTAAAGCCATTATTGTACCAGTTATTTAGTTTAACAAATTAGTTCATTTATTTTCTCTCACAATGTTTATTTAGTTTAACAAAGACTTACTCGTACACATATCAAAATCTAAACAAAACAAAATTAGTTTTACCTAAATTATAGAGGCAAAGGCTTAATAATGAGGTATAATCTAAAAACCGATAAACCTAACGAACAAGAAACAACTAAAAACAGTTTTAATAATAACAAATTAGAATCTAAAGCGGGTCCCAATCTAATCAGTTTCAATAATTTATTCAAATCTGTGCACCGTTTCAATTTCAATGTATCATTTGTTTGAATCATTTAAGTATTATTATGAATAGTAATTGCGAAACCAAATTATTTTATTGAACATATACAATGTATTATGTTAGTGTAATGGTTGTACAAAATTTCTGTATTTGACTGTTTAGATTTTTGCGTAGATTACGAGTATAAATGAGAAGTAAGGGCGAATCATTAGGTATTCAATGCTTGTAGGAGGTGGATTTGAAACCTGTTACTACTGTAATTGAGTAGGCTGATGAAGTACTACTTGACGATAGAATAGACAAGGTAACTAATGAAATTGATATTTTCGTCCATGTACTTAAACGACTGTGTAGCTCAAAGTACTTACTTACTGCTTCTGCACTCTCTCTGTCAAATTGTCACCATAGACATGAATTGTATCTTTATATATACCTAATATTATTTATTTATTTACACTTTATAATACACCAGAATATACCAAAATAAATACATATTATTATAGACTACAAAATATACAATGAGCGGCCTAATAATATCATTTGATAGAACTGTATTAAAACAAATTACATAAATTTTAAATATAATCCAAGCCACTTGACCCACTACTCCCGAAATGAATAATTAGGAAGTGCAGTACCTGTGAGAGACCAAGTTGTTAATGATGTACTATCTGCTGTAAATACAGAAAGTAAAGCTTTTGTGGATCAAGATGAGGGTTAAGAACTAAAAACGATAATAAAATGTGCCCTTATAGGTGGCCGAGACAGCCTGGAAGTGGCAGACGAGAAACCAGGATTTGCAACGTACAAGAGGCCTTGTCCAGAAGTGGACAAGCTCTAACTTAACGGACAGCTGTGCTGCTGACGAGTATGTTGAGCCATTTCTTCCCAGCTAAAGCACTAGGAAGTGGTGAAGAGCGGACGTTTTGGGGAATTTCTTATCTAATTTTGACGTTCAAAAAGTGCTTATTCTCAAGTATTCTTAACCTAGTTTGTATAAATGAATTTTGGTTTTTGACTACGATTGTCTAAGTCGATGAACAGTAATGTCATCAGAACCAGTAAAATCGATCTAATAGCTATTCAATCTTAAACACGATGCTAAACCTAAGCTGTTAATGTAACCTACCCACATAATGTGTGAGCATTATTACTGCTATCTTTAGTAATATTACGTCCGTTACTTTAGCTGGGAGCCATACTCACTTAAGTAGCTTTTCCAGTCCTGTCAGATTCCAGAGTTATAATTTGCATAATGATAGTTTGAGTAGCTATTTTACCATATGCAACAGTGTTTTGTTTTAAATCCACAAATTGTAAGCAATGTGATTCTTTAAATGTTGGGGACAAGATCCAAAGAGGCAAAAGTGAATTGACTATTAGCCATATAGTTATGCATAGGTATGAAAAGAAAGAGGGGCTCGTGGCTAAATGGTAGCAGTCGCACAGGTCGATCGATGGTTAAGCTACGCTTGCCGCAGTCGGTTCTTGGACGGGTGACCATCCCTTGCATATCAAGACACCCCTGTGCTTCTGAAAGCACATTTAAGGCATTGGTCCCGGCTGTCATTCGTAGATCTTTGACAGTCGGTAAGGGTAGTCAGGAGCCCAATAGTCAGACAAGCAGTTTTACCAATGGGTACCGTGTTACCCAGTAACTGGGTTGTGGAGATCAGAGAAGCAGTCGCTCCATGTAAAATACTGGTATTCAGCTACATGTGGTTAGACTTTAAGAATTTATCATAGTTATATCAAATATCAAATTGAGGTATCAAAAGAAAATTATGGAAAATGAGAAAACCAATAAATACCTAACTTCTGTTCAACATTTATGTATAATTGACTACATTCATATCTATAATATGACGTTAGTCAATTATATTAATGAAATTATTTCTTCCTATTACACAGATCACACAAAACTTAAGTTTACTTGTAATTCCAAGTACTAGTAAAATATTAAGTACAATCATTATGAATGTGTTATTAGTTTTCAATGCTGACGACATTAGCGGAGAGCCAGAGAGTAATAAATCTAATTTAAACAGAATTCGACCACTGAGCACAAGTATCGCTGACAAAGTACTAATTTTGAACATAAATAGACCAAAATTAACATACAGACGGAGCTATAAATTAGACGTATTTAACTCTTGGATTGTTTTGATATATGTATTGAAAGTGTTATAATTTTATAATCGTTTCTGCCATGTGAGAGTTTTCAGTGATAATAATTTTGTGAGTAAGTTTTTAATTAGACTAGGATCTGGAATAAGCTTTCGTTTAGTACCTAGTTAATAAATAATGATATGCCATTTGTAAATCCTGTTTGCAAAAGTGTTGTCAGACTTCAGATATTCTCAAATTTTCATAAGATAGCAGCTTACTGTATTAAATACCTACCTAGGTTTTTAAGCAACTTACTAATTTTATAATTTAAGTATTTCAGATTCTGTTACATTCTATGTCAATCAACGTGGCTACTCTAACAATGGTCTTGAAAATTCTTTTACTATTTTATATAATAACAATAAAGCTCCCGGTGAAAGCTACGTAAGTAATTCAAAGTGGTATCTTTTAACTGCTGCTACTGGATTTATTCTACCTACAATGAACATCAATGAGACATCAAAACTATTATTTTTTGATTACTTATCCAATTGCTTCACCAAAAAAGAAGCGATCGATACTGACAAAGGCCGACGGCGATATCTTTCACAAAATAAAATAAAAACTTTAAAAACTGTTGAACCGTCTCTTTCCACTTCAATAGTAATCGAAAATAAGTCACTTCTTCAAAACCGTGACTTACTTTCTCGACAACATTGTACTTACCGTTTTTGAAGTGCACGAAGACTGCCATCTCTAAAGCTTTGGATTGAAAGACATAGACATTTTGATTTAGGTAAGAGCAAAACATAATTTTGTTTTTGCTTCACTAGAGACCACACAGATTAAACATGAATTTTGCTTTTTGATTCAACATTGAGTGAAGTTCGACATTTCTTTGATTTTAAAGATTGTTTTCGAAATATTTAGTGATGTTTTTTTGTTAGTGCATTTCACCAGATTTTTTATTACAATATTTTTTGCTACATCAGCATCATTATCAACTACCTAGTCTTTCCCAACTATTTTGGGATCAGACAGAATCCTATCAAAACTGCCCTAGCTAAAAGAGACTTATTAGTTATTTGGAGCAAAAAATATTTATATATAAATTCATATTGCTGACGTGTTTACAGGCGTGATGATTATTCGTAATGCAATATGCAATGTATTTCATATGGTTTTCGATTTCTTCGTTCACGATCCGTCCAGTTGCCATCGATTTTCGCTTTCGATTGTCGAGTGCATTGCATAGAGTCCATTGCCAATGCTTAGTCATGGTGTAATGTATGAATTGTTGGCGTGAATTCTTTTGTATTTATTTCAAATTTATATATGTATCTTGAGTCTAATGCTTTTAATAGTTTGGATGGAGAATGATTGATACATGCCACTGTTGTTATTAGATAAATTATTAATGTGGAATGAATTATTGTTTCACTTGGAATATCTTATTTTTTTTATCTATTATGGTCACTTCGTAACATTTGCGTTTTCTCATAAGATTTATCCAACTTAGAAATCTACTTCTAATAAGTTACTGAACTTGTAGACTGTTACAACCAGCTACAAAACTTTCTTCAACTGGATTTATAGGTGACTTATTTTAATAACTTATTTATTCTAGTTTTTTATGTTTTATCTATTTTTATCACTGTTTTAGTTTTTACATAGCATGGATTACGATGCTTCGTACAATCAAAAATATTTTTAAATCAAATTCCAAAGTCTCTTTAAAGTTTCAACGAGGAAATTGTATAGATATTTCACTTAAGATTTATTATTACATTGCATTGCTAAGTTAAAGTTTATCACTTGGACCATGCCGATTCGTGACTGCAACCACGATTTAGAGCGTGCCAAGTTTACGTCTCGCCAAGCCTGAACTAGTTCATGTATCTCTTTACGTTTTGAACTTATATAGTTCTGTGAGCTGAATTTTAAGTGTGTGTTCAGTAGAAGTTATCTTTACTATTTCTAGTGCTGTATTTAGTGCGAGTTTATTTAAAACGTATGTTAATCTAGATCTTAATCTAGACAAAGAACAATATCGTAATTTATTTTAAGATCATTTTTTTTGTGGATGACACTAAAAAAATATTCCCGGTCTAGTATGTCCGGTAGCAATTGACACTTACGTATTCTAACTAATTAATATTTTCTATGTTGTAAATTATACGAGTATCTTCATGAAAACCATGATATTGAAAAAAATGTTAATCTTTTATAAACCACAGCGTAGGTGTTTAACGCGTGCTATTTATCCTGTCCCCACAATTCAGAACTAGTCGGAACATGTCCCTCTGACTGAACAGCGATGTAGCGTAAACAGAGGATATTTTCGACTTGATTGACGAGTAGCTCCGACTGCACAGTCTAAACATGGGTTTATGAGTTATGTTTAGCGTTTAGTCGAGTTTAGTTTAGATTTTGCTGAATTGTAATTTATTGTATTATTCTCTTGACTGATTTTTTTTACCAATAAGATTTTTTTACATACTTTTACCGCATCACTGTGTAACACACATTGCACAAAATTCTTATTTCGTTATTAATAATTTTATGTCTATTTAAAAACTGTAATTAAACAGAATAATACCTAGGTACCTACCTAATTGATTTAGAGTAAAAGTTTCAAGCTTTGAAATAAATTGTTTCTTTTTTCAATTATGTGTTACTGAATTTTTTATGGTATGTATGATTCTAGGTAGTCTTTTAATTCAGTAAATATTCACCACAGTTCAGAGACGGGTTCAGGAAGTATTGCAGAAAAACAAACATAATTAAGATTTTACAAAATAATATTTATTTCACAATTATAACCCCATAAAATGTTTGGGTGAAAGTAACACAATCCTGGTTATACGATTTGATTACATACGGTACTTAACTAGAAAAAGGTTGTAAATAAGGATGAATGCATAGTAAGAAAAAAATCACAAACTTTTAAATGCAGTATTTACAGGTCAAATAATTAATTCTATATCATATTTTATACAAATTAGGAAACAATTTTTTTTTTCAAGTTTTACACTTTTTTGAAACAGAACGTTTTAAAACAAATTGTATGGCTTTAACAAAATTAAATTCACCTGATAAAAATACGTCGAAATATTTACAGTTGTCCTAAAGTTACCTACCTAATCATTAATTATACATAGGTACATTGAAATAAGGGGACATTTTTTATAATTTTAGCCCTCCTTATAATGATTTTAATATTTTTTAGGCTTCCACAATACTTTACGATTTCGTAAATTTAACTAATATTTGGTGTCTAATCGATTCCAGTGAAAATAATTAAACGAAAACTATTTATGACTATCGAAATTATTTGGAACTAAAATAATAATTGAGATCTATTAAGTACGTTAATCTAAGATCTAATTTTATTTTCATTGTCAAATAAATGGAATAAATTAAACTACATTTAAATGGATCTAAAATTGATAAACAAGAGATCAAATGGAAAATGTAACTAAATCAAAACTTAACAACACTAGAATAATTGTAAAGTTGCAATCAATCACAATACCTATTCATTATTATTTGCAATTATTGTGATCACTGGTAAAATTATTGTGTAAAATGGAGCAGATATTATTGGCGAAAGCACTTACGAACATATTTATAGAAAAATACTTCCGTACGATAAACAATTTATTAAATGCACGACATAAAAAAATATAATTACAACTTTTTTAGAAAAAAAGTTCATGAGGCGTTTTGTCGAACTTCACTCAAATTTGAAAAAGCAAAATTCATTTTTAAATAAAAAGCGGAATAAATGTTAGAATTGCAAAAGTCGAATTAAATTGAGCTGCGGCCACCTCTCGATTTAATTCGGACGTAACCACCATTTACAATTTAAGTGCAGTTGGACACAACATCTCTTCCAGAACAAAAGGTACAACATAAAATACGGAGGGACTTAAAAATACGTAACAACAGTTCAGACTTGCTTTGCAGTATCACTGTCAACAATACTTATCTAGTACAATCTTCATTTTATCTGATGGTATTGAAGAGAGACGACGCGAGGGAGACTTTTATGATGGCCACGACCATCACTAGGTTGACAATGTAGGTCGAATTGCATCTTAAGTGGTAAGGTGGTGTGTTATGCTCACGAGGACACTCACCTCGCCTATTGTCCTGGACTTCTTGGCCAGGCTGTCGTGATACCAAGATGTGGCACAGAACTTCGTACAGCTCGGCTAGAAGCCGGTTCAGCCGCGAAAAGTTCTCCTCTGTTGCCTCTCTCTCACTCGGTAAGTTGAATGCTATAGCCATCTTTGTCTTTCGCAACGTCTTTTTCTACGGAAGAAGCGTGGACAGATAGCTGTTTGTTTGTTATGCATAAATGCTGTGTGGCTGTTTGTGTGAAGTTCCTTTCTGCTTTTGGATCCACTTCTTCGTTTTTATAAAAATTTTGAATCAAAGTAAAATGTTCCTCCAAACTTTCAAAACTGTCCTCCAAAAATTTTATAAAGTCAAATATTCCTTTTCGAGTTAGTCAGAGTCAAATTTTCAAGTAGGTAGTACAAAAGATTTCTCTGGGAAAAAAATCTCGAAAGTCAATTTTGTCAGAATATCACTCAAAAAGTTCACTTTGACACACCAAATGGCACAGAGTCCGAATAAAAAAATAAACACAGTTCAATTTGGCGATAATGAGATCACAAGTAAAGTTCCGACCTCAAAAAGTTCACAAGTTCACAAAAAGTTTTGGCCGCAAAAAACTCGCGCGGTACATTGTCCGTAAATCACTCGTAATTTTGGTGTAACCAGCGCACGGTCGATGACACAATTGCGCTAACTAACGCACTATGCATCGCTGTGGCTGACCGTCGTAAACAAACTGACTTCGCACGCCGCTCTACAAAAGAGGTCGACAGACGACTATTGCACGTGCGGCCGGCAAAGGAGCGAATCGTGTAATAGGGGATAATACTTCGTGCACATCATTGCCTCGCTCGACGCGTCCCCCTGTGTTGGTGCGCTGCATAACGTGTGCACACACGCACACTAACGAAACCCATTTGATTATAAATAGTGGAACGCACGGTAGCACGCTCCCTTCGCACTCCACTACTACAATCAACGTCCACACCGCTGTCCCCGTCCTTTTCCCTCTCTCTAATTCTACATGCATCTATCTCTTTTCACTCAGGTTACATCATGTTACAACAGCAGTCGACAAAATGTGGCTCTCTCGTTTCGATAATACAGTGCCTTCCCTTTGAGGAAGCGGAAGAGATGATAGTGTCGATTTTGGATTTTGGATATAGAAAGCGCGCCAAAGTGAACTGGCCAATCGGAGGCCTTGATTTGTATGGGGTGAGGTGACGTAAGAATGGAGGACTCCAGACAACGGGGTTGTTAAACGGAAAGCGTTCACTCGACCACTGGCTCTCGCCGCAAACCTACTATATTTTGTTTCGTGATATTTTAACAGCTCTTTGTTCAGGAGATAGACGTAAACTTGATTTCGTTAGCCTCGGGGCCTCGATATTGTGACAGGAGTTAGCGCGTGTGTTTTATTATTAGTAATTCGGTAGTACGTTCGTAAAAGCGGTATAAAACGGTTTTAATGATCGTGGTTTTGCCATACGCGTTGGTTTGTGAAATCAAGAGGTGTTTTTTAGGTTTATTGGCGTTTAGGGTCGAGTGGAAACCTTTGTTTAGATTGAATACCGGCAATAAAATTGATAACCAAAGTTAAACATAAAATGGTAAATAAAATAGCCATTTGCGTGATTTTGTAATTCTTTTGTGCTTGTATTTTTGTTTGTTTTGAAAGTGACTAGATTTTTTGGCAAATTAACAATTTTCCTTGCAAAGTATGTTTTGTCAAATAAAACGGGTAGAATATTTTTTATTAAATAATATCGAAACTAAAAAATCGTTTAAAAAAAATCAGTTAATCATTTTAGGAAATAAAACTGTATAAAAGTTTTTTAAAAGTTACAATATAAATAACGTGAACAAAAATTCGTTGAAAAACGTTTAAAAATGTCGAAAGAAATAAATAGGGCCTTTCATCACTCATCAAGTCATCAACAACAAATCAAAATGAATATTTGCAAGAGCACATTCAAAATAAAAGTTTTTTATATTAATCCAAATAATATTGTTATCGTGAAAAAAGTTAGGGAAAAAGTTTCAGCAGGTGGGTCGAGTTCTATATACGGTGAAAAATTCAATGAATGATTTTCAGGTTACAGCGACGAAGTGCAAAAGGCAAAGTATATTTTTTGAGTAGAAAAAATATTTTCAGGAAATAATTATGATAAAGGGTCCTTAGCTTTTGTTTCTTATTTTTTTTTACTACAGATTACATGACTTTAAAAGATTTTTTGTTTACATTTGAAAGTTCTGGTTATTTTATTCACTTACATTGTCATTCACACCTCACTATCACAGTTCTCAATTTTATCACATTTTTCCACAGTACCAATCTAACACCACTGTCTTCATCAAACATCAAGTAAGAACTAAAACGACAAATCAAAAGGTTTTTGGCTCTGCCGTAATATTAGTCATAGCCAACAAAGTCAGACCAGGCCCAGATGATTCCTGACTCATTTTTGTTAAATTAACTAAACAAACGGAACGGTACACCTTGGGAAATTAAAAATTCAACCGCAGTTAACAAAGACCCTGAAGAACACCGAGATTAGATTTTATAACGTAATTTTGAATTTTATTCGATTGAGCGGGGTAACTTTTAAGGATGAGGTTTTAAAACTATAGATAAACGACATAAATTAGAAAACCTGTCTGATGAAGGACGGAAATTGTCTCCATAGCAGGTGAAAGAGAAGTTAGTAAGATGACATAAAAGCATTCACGAAAGATTGGCCAGGAAAGGCTATACATGGAGAATTATGGAATACTATGTAAAAAGACCTACTTTGCTCAAAATTGGGACAATATAGGTTCAAAAACAATATTCATGAAACAAAGACTAGTCACAGTGAAATATATTCCAAAAGCACCAGCTCTTACGTTAGATGTCTAACAATTACATCAGCCAAATAAAAATCATCTTGAAGTCTCCAAAGCAATTCTAATCTTACATTCGAAGAAACTCGAAAAAAAACAGAGGTTTCTTATTAGGAAACATTACCATTCAGAAGCTTGGTGAATGGTTAATTAGGAATGGTAGTTGAAAGTTCTAAAACATCACTAACTATCAACTAGTTTATCAAGGAAATAATATTATACTTTCTGGTTCATTAAAATTACTTATTAGGAACTTAAAAACCACACATCAGAATTTCACTCGTTACACTCTACAATGGGATTACTTCCAGAAAACTCTTAATACATAAGCGATATTTATTCAATATCCATTGAAAATCCTATTATTTACGATCAATTAGCTAGTTCAGAACAATCAGAATGATTAATACATTCAAACCAGAAGCACGTAGAAATACCTATATAAATATTAAACACAGATTGAAGTGCTAAAAGATGAAATTATACTTGATTGGACATTAAAAGTGTGCAAATAACGCCTGGCCTGACAACTAAGACTCATTAGCTCTGGGCAAAGATGTAAATGTGATTATATTATTGTTGAACAAGTAAAACATATTGATGGCCCTTCACATTTTCCAGGAACTGAGCCAAGGTACATTGATAAAAGATTTTTAAATCATGTAGATGGTAAACTCTAGTGTATGTATATTCTTTCGGTTTAGGTGATATTGTGAGCTGGTGGTTTTAACCAGGTTTATTATTTCATTTATTTGACCGTCCTCAATAATAAAAAGGACAGAAAAGTTTTTTGAGCAGTTCTTTTAACTAAACTGGTTACAAGAGCAGTACAATTCTTAACACCACTCTTGACCAAAAATTAAATAAAGAGCAATTAGTAGAAATATGATAATAAATAACATATTATAGAGGCTGATGATGAAATACAACCAGCCAAGCATAACAATAAACGCTTTACTATGGACACAGCAAGTTCAAACGTGTTCAGTGAAGCGATCGAGTGACTTAACACATTGAAAGTAGGTCATACGCGAGATGACTAACAGAGTTGCTATGAGAGACTACGTGTTAGTACTCTTGACTTGAGACCATCTTTTGAAGGCTAATTTGTGGAATCAATTAGCAATTATAAATGACTTATCACGAAATTGGTTCTTGTTGTCAGTGAGGAGTTCTATTGTTCTGTTCTCGAAACAAGATGAGCACATGAATATTTAATTAAAAATTATTCCACCACAAAGTTAAAATATTTTCTTTGTTATTATTTTATATCCCTTTCGTCAGTTTAGTTGGTAAATCTCTTTATGTATTAGAATTTAAATATACTTGGAATAACTGCATATACAAATACTGCAAATATAATTTGTGTACAAAAACACAAACATTAGAGATACTGCGAAAGAATTTGGTAAGGCAACACACAATTCCACCCAATAGATGGCGCTGCTAGTCACTCATGGTAGAAGGGGAGACTATTTTCGCTTACTTTGGCAACAATATTCATGCAACAGCTTTGTTGACCAATGTTTTGAGGAAGAAGATAACATTATTTGTGTAATATAATTCAATGTCCTAATATCTTGTTAATGGTATAAGCTGTAGTACCTACATACTATAATTGCATTTAGAACTACTTGCTATACATCAACATTTATGTCGTTCCAAGTTGCAAACGATTTTATATTCTGTTAAATGCGATTCAAACAAAACAAAATAAACGCAGCCACAGATAAATAATTCAAAATGTGAAATAATCAGACTTAATGCACATAAAGTTTTACAGCGCAAAGGTAGAGCTGGACGTAATAAATATTAAAATTGATATGAATGCATAATGCGGTAATGGGAAAGAGGTATAAATTCGTGTTAATGCGATTGACAACCGCTACTGTAATGGTCACCAGTCCAAATGCAACGTTATTTGAGATATGGCTCAATATACACTTGGTAGCGGGAAAAAAGTTCTTTATGTGGTGTAAAATTGCATGTAGGCACTTTCATTTTAATTGTTCCAACTTGGGTTATCTACATTGCACTCTGATTTTGCTATGTAATATCATTTCTTTCTCATTATCCGCATAGCTGATAACATTTTTTGATTTTTAACGAAGTTATCATTTAGTTTTCTTTATAATTGTGTCATATAGTATATTTTTTTTATTATTACAGTTTGTCTATACTGTGAGTGAGTGTTTAAAAAAACTTTCATAAATGAAGCTTTCCAATTGTTCCCTCATAATCTATATTCTTTATTGTCGCTGCATCTTCATTCTTAAACCACGTCAAAACCACGACAAAGAGCAATCAGAACGAGCCCAGAGCCGTGAAATCGGACAGTAGCTGCCACGGCGGATTACGATTTAAGTCCAAATCGGGACTCCTTGGTCAAAGTGTAAAAGTGAAGATAACACAATCAATCTTTTTAGTTGACCAACAAAGTGTAGGAATTTTCGTTTATATAGTTGTTTGCTTGATGAACTAGGAATTAAAGAAGATATACTAAGGTAAGGTCATCAGTATAGGTAATTCTAATTTTAAGTGCAGGGCCAGTAATTTTATCTGCGACGTCTTTTCTTGAAGAGTATACAACAAAATGAAAATAGCTACTTTGCTTTTGCTAAAACGCCAAGAAGAAATGCATCTGCGTTATCTGTAGCTACGCGGAAGCAATAATGACAAATCATGTTTTTAATTTCATAATTTTTACACTCGTTTTATTCTTCATTTATGATGTGATATAGTAAAACTCTACTGAGTAGTGTCTCTAGTTGGTGGTCTTCTTAAGTGGCAATTTGTAGCGTTCATTAATTACTAGTTATTAAATCTTACAAGATACTTTTTAATTATTGTTATGCTCCGTCAAATTAGCTTCGTGATTGTTATTGTTTTTATTAATATCCCTGAGGGCTTGTATAACGGAAGTATATTATCTTATAGACTTGTTTTTCATTTGTTCAGTGTTCAAATGACGCTTATTTTTCCATTAGTAATAAGAAAGATTTCATGCATAAGACGACATACAAATAAGTTTGATACATGTCATCTTTATTCTGTCATCATTACTACTCTTAAATCTCTATAAATGTCATCTAGGTTCTCACTATCTTAATGTTTCATCATAATTCCGTAGTCACAGTTTGAAACCTCCTGTAAAATAAAGAGATCTTTAAAGAAACGCCACCGAGAACACTAATGGCCACTAGTGTTTGATAAAAATGTACATCTGGCATATTAAACGCAGTAGGTAAGTAGGTATGTACGTACTACCAGCTTGATGACCGACTATTATTTTACCTTGGCTTCAGCTGTTCTAATAAAGTCCGTGTCGAAGCGCTAAAAGTGGAAGCTTTCCCACAAAGTTCATTAGCGACATCTACTATAATGTATATTCCGCCAATAATATCCATTATGACACCATTAACAGCCAATGCGGGATCATCAGTAAAAGCTCTTGTAATCATAAATTCCTTTGCATCAGCAATTTGGTCGATTAATAGATTGAGTGCATATTGATTGGTGTTCCGTTGGGGGGGCACATTGGCGTGTAATAGTTTCAATACAAAGGAAGGGTTGTTTTGTGTGGTTAAGAGGTAAAAAATGCAAATAAGTGCTGACCATTTTTTTATATAGCAGGCAGAATGAAAGAAAGAAAGAAAAATATGTTTATTTGTCATAGAAACCTTTTGTTTATTTGTTTTTGACAACGCACTGACATTCTTACCTCATGTCAAAACTGTCATTAAAACGGCGTATGGAATGGTGGGATTCATGATTAGGAATGTTGCTGGTTTCAGGCGCAGTAGTACCGGAATCTTGTTGTACAATTGTATTGTTCGTAGTATCTTGGAATACTGCAGTACAATCTGCAGACCGGGTTATGCCACGCACAACCTAAGACTGGTGAGTATACAAAAGAGATTTCTTTGGCATCTAAGTTATACCTGCGGAATTGCCAAAAGGAAACTGTCATACGAAGTTAGACTATCTCATTTTAAGATGGTGTCATTGGAGAAACGTAGACGAATAACTGATTCCATTGTCATATATAAAATACTCGGGTGCTAAATTGATTGTCCCGTTAGACTCCCTCGTGCTCCCATTACTCCTTGGCACCCGCCATCGCCACTCCGTAGAACAGTACTCGGTTCAAGCTCTGTCGTCCCTCGGCTCTGTAAAGTGTTAAACAGCTACAGCAATCTCGTTGACGTGCTCTCTGACTCATTTGCCAAGTTCCACAGAATAGCTGTTACAATGTCTTAATTTTAATTTCATTTTATTTGAGTTCAGTTTTAACATAAGTTATCGGTGTTTCTATGTTTTAGGTATGTATAGGCCAATTATATTTTGTTTGATTTTTGATGTCATTTTTAAACTCTTATTATATTTTGAACTTGTTTCTTTTGTTTTTTCCTACTTAGTTATTAATTTTATAGTATAGTATTTGTGGCCCAATTATTATTATTACGTTTATGGGTTGTGGGGCATGCGGTGCTAACCTATAAGAAATTGTTACACTAAGTTTATATTTAAGTAAAATATTATATTCTAAAATTGCAACGGTGTAAACAATTTTTGGTTGGCCACTAAAGTAAATAGATACAAATGAACTTTGTTTGAAACAAACCGGTCTGTTACAAGCAACAGATAATAATGAAGATGACAGATTGCATAATGTTAAGGAATGCCTAGACCTTCTTATTGTGGTCGCTCTTACACGGAAAAAAAGGATCTCTTCAGCGAAGAATATCAGTATTCTAAGAAAAATGCGCAACGCATCAGCATTGCAATTCAGCGAGGAAATGCCCCCAGCATCCTCGGTACAATGCCCCGAGGGCCTTTTTTAAGCTTAACTTAGTTTTAATTTAATTTAGTTAATGTTAATAATCATCTTGTAATTTGGTTGTGTAAATAAAGATTGTAATTTTTAAAGAAAAAAAAAAAAAAAGAAAAATTGTTTCAATCCAAGTAAATATTTTCTTAACGTAAGTAAAAGTACTCAGTCCAAGAAAACCTGTTTACTCAAATTAAGAATAATAAATACTTGGTTTTTATTCTTGACTTGGCAAATATTTTTGATTCAAGACTATAATAATCTTAATTGATGAAAATATCTAGTTTTTACTGAAGAATTCTTAAAATTAAACTTAATAATTCCACATCTAAGTATAATGACTTCGAAGAAGACAGTAAAACTAAGACAAAAATTTACTTCATTCAAGAATATATTGTTTTTTGATTCATATATGGGGAAAACAATATATTCTTGAATGAAGTAAAATTTATATATATTATATATAATACATATTCTTTTGGTCAAGACCAAAAGGATATTGTTTATTGTCTTAATTTAAGACATCCGTTTTTTCCGTGTAAGACGAAGTTTTTATCTTTCTGGTCTTCATCTTTGCCAATTTTATTGTATTTTCCATTGTGAAAAAGGTTTTATTTCTAGCAAGGTTGGTCCTTTTTGGTCTTAGTCCTTTCCATAGTTGATAGTAGAATTATAGTAAATTCGTGATACCCTTTTACACGACACTTACAGTTAAACTACCAACTAATTAACTATTTATGAACCGTGTTCCCTACTCTGAACAATAGTATATTACAGGCTGACATCAGGTGTCCCTTTGAGTGAGTTACTGGCAAAATATATAGCCATTAAAATTAATTGTGTCCCAATGTTCGGCCAATTGCTTCGTCGCGCGGTATTGACTTATTGCTAATTAATCGGTCTCGCTAAAGAGTTATTGCTAGATTTTGATTATGAAAGTGCTGATTTTTCAGTAAGGGGACCACAGGACCTAAACGCAAATTTTGTATGTTTTATAATGCGTAAAAATATATGATCCACTGCAGTAAACAAAATCAAAAAAATATATGATATTCTTCAGGATATATGCTAGGTAGATATTGTGTTGAAAACATAATATAACTAATTTGATACGATAGAAAACGATAGTTTGAAATCTATAACCGCCATCGATGTTTAAACTTTTGAAATGCTTCATATAAGTTTTTTTTTTAAATAAAATATACAAGTTTTCACAACACAAAGTTTCCCTAAAAAAAATCAAGTCTCTTTAGGGTTCTGTAGTCAACAAGGAAGTCTTATGTTTTCACCATGTCCGTCTGTCTGTCTGTTTGTCCACGGCTTAGCTCAGAGACTATTACTAGAAAGCTGTCAGTGACTGTGATGTTGATCACGCCGATAAAGTGGTACATTAATTTAAAAAAAATGTTTCCCTCCCTTGCACTTAAAGTGGGGATGACATTTTTTTTCTCGTCTTCTGCCAGAAGCTAAGTGGTTGTTTTAGGATATGTGAACAAAATTCATGGTTATAGGTAGTATATATAATGAAGTTAAAAGAAAAACCATCACATCTTTCGACCAGCAGTCGACCAACTTATATTTGCAGTCGGAGAATTGACCGTCACGTTTATCGATGTTTGGGAGAACATGTTTTCCAAATACATTGTTAAGTTTTTTTTTTGGATAAATTCATTCGAACTACGGAACCCGTCATTGTGCGTGGTCTGATACGCACTTGGCCGATTTTTACTTTAAGATAGCCGCACATTAAGCACATATTTAACTTTAACTTGTATATCAAGTATATAATTTGAAATATTCAAATTCATCTCTCCAACACCACCAAAGGCAGAAGAAGCTTCGATACGCAGTTATTCAATCAACTCAGCCTATAGCAGTCCACTGCTGGACATAGGCCTCTCCCAGACTACGCCGCAACACCCTGTCCTCCGCCTCGCAATTATTACCTCTTTGCAACCACAATTTTGATGTGTATCAACAGGGGTGACTGAAAAACTATTAAATATCGGACCAGGATTAAACTATGAATGTTAAACTGAAACAACCCCTTTTTCAATCATGAGGGCTTACAGCTGATCGATATGAAATAGTTTTCAGCAGACATTGTGTAAATACATGACTGTAGATATTGCTGTTTTGGGGATAGGTGGTGTAGGTAGTGTGAATGAGGGAATTAATTGTTATATAGACCAATGTGTACAGAATGTGAGTGAGTGAGTTGAGTGAGTTTGCGTAATTCCGAAGATCAATTTCAACCTTTCCAAAATCAGTGTTGGTCTTTCTGTACAAAGTACCTAAAAACCAATTGTCCTGACGTTATCGGACAAAATTAATATGTCAACATGAAATGAGGTAGTTAAGGAAGACAAAAGGTAAAATTCGCTTCAAATACGCACTCAAGACCAGATGTATCTATGAAATGACGGAGCTATGAGAGAATCAAAGATGTAAGGATCAGTAAGAATGTAAGGATCTTAGTAAGAAGTTTAATTTCTGCTAATCCTCTTAAGGGTTGGGTAATCGCCGTTGACCTTGGCCCTACAAGTGCACGTCGCGCTCACGCCGCGCCGCTGTTCGGTTTCATATGGAATATTATTTTTAGTAAGGAAAATATGAATATTTGAAAAAATCACAGATAGAAATAAAGACAATAAAATAGTCTGTTCAAAAAAAAAAAACATGAAAATATCTTAAGTAGTTTGAAAGTAATATCGTTTTTTAAGCTTTGGGTAGACATTACTTCCTGGTTTTATTTCATAAAGTATTTTACTAAAAGACATAAATTTTCTCATTTTGCATAATTTACTTGCATTATATGAAGGCTTTTTTTTTGGTTGGGAAATCATCAAATAACTTCTCCCGCTCTGGGCGGAGCTGGAGGGTGTCAAATTCTTACTGGCTAAAACCCACCCGTATGCCTTCCGTTGCCTATGTTGACAGAGGCCTCGGCAACCCTTTAGTACCTTCCCGCGACCCCGGCAGGCATCGGCCTTAGTGGACCCCTACACTTTGCTGACGACATCTCTTTGAGGCGCGCGTGGAATACAACGCTCCGTCGACCCGCGCCTGGTCCTTACCGGACGGTGAGCTACCCATTGCTCACCGTCCGCAAGCCCGCGCCTACGGTGGGTGTTGTGACTGCTCCGCGTCCCGCTTCCTTGATCAAGCGTGGTGGACTGGTGGTCAATGCTCATGCCTGCTCTGTATGAGACGAGGCCCTGCACTGGGACAACAATAAAATCAAATCAAATCAAATCTTTTTATTGTGGGCATAGGTTATACATACATATTATGTAAGGTAAATTACAGAACCATTATGTCCTGCATATTAGGCATACAATAATAAATTATGTCAACATGCAGTATGACCCACGTCACGTTTCTGCCGTGCGTCGGCGATGTTTGCCGAGACGCGCACTGACGGCTATGACAAAGTATGGCGCAAAAAATTTGCCTCGTTACTTCGCAGGTTCCGTGACAGTCCCACCCAACATCATTCTGCACTCGATAGCCGCCCGGGCCGATAGTCCGCTTGTGTGGGCGTTAGCCGATCGGACAAGATCTGTTTTAGTTATTAAGGCGCTCACAAGACCCAATTGACCAAAATAGGCTTGTGTTAAGAAAAAAAATTGCAAAATCTGTATAGCTTGTGGTAGCGGTAAAAATGTATGTTAATTTTGAACATATTTCCCAAAACTTGGTTGTTACCAAAACACGTTTTGAAAAAAAGTCTTGATACAAACTAACGTTATACTAACCAAAACTAACTAAGTATTAAATATCAACATATTTGATTAATTACAAGAACATCTTATTAGAATGCAGAACTTGGTTGTTTGTTATTTTCGATTACTCAACTCAATTTTGAGTAAATAGATAATTGGTTCATATTTTGCAATAAATTACAAGCGTCGTGACATCCCGCTTCTCTTTCTTTTCTATGCAATCTGACAGTGACCGCGGTTTAGGTGTTGTCAGCGTCTTAAGTACCAACATAGGCTAAGTAAGATTGTTACTAACACAATGGACGTCATTTGTAGTCTTAACAAACAAATAATTATTAGTTACCTATACTTACAAAAAGAATTAGTGACAGATTATATATGTTTTTTTTTTTGTGTCTTCTTTAAGGTCTCTAAATTAGCACCTACAAATTTTAACACGTGAAAATACAACCTATGGGCTTCCCTTCATAATTGCACGAACAAATCCCTCGTGTGTACATTTTAAAATTGAATTCGCAAAAAGTGCTGCGCGGTCAACCTGGCCGGCTACCGGCTGGACACATGTCTACTGTGCAGTTAATAAATTGCTATCCGAGTGATGCGCACAGATTAGCGAGCACCGCGGAAAGTTCAATGCACTGGGTTTGTATAGAGCTGTTTGTACGATGTAAGGCGAGTACCTATTGAGTTAATGTGTGGATTTTCTGAACAGTAATTGTCGTTGTTCATTTTGATTGCTGTCTGATTGTTACTCCAAGTTGACTTGATGTGGTGAATAAGGCAAACGATATCTACTAGCTTAGGCAAAAGTTTTTGATGGATTTAGATCCATCAAGACGAATTTTCAAAAACTTCTGCCTAAGCTCATGCCTTTTGCATCTTCTTACTTTCAATGATTCATAAAATTGTTTATTTATTTGGGTCATTTCAAATGTAATTTTATATTTTGCCTTAAGTTAAGCATTGCCGTATAACGTGGCAACACATACATACTCGTACATAGTCGTACATAATGTTTCCACTGCTGGGACACAGACCTCTTCTCTATGAGAGGGAGTGGGCCGTAATCCACCACGCGGGCCCAGGGCGGGTTGGTAGATGTCACATGTCTTCGAATTTTTGGTTCTAGGCCATGGCAGTTTCCTCACGTTGTTTTCCTTCACCGTTTTTAGAGAAGTGGTAATGAAATAATTTACACAAAGTAAAGCGCCTGTCTGGGTTCGAACCTACGACCTACAACTCGTAAGTCGCGGCCGTTACCACTGGGCCACCACTGCTCTCGTAACGTGACAATGCCGCCAGTCTTTTGGGGATATGACCTGTCGACAGCGATGAGCGGAATAAAAATTCGACGCCATATTTTAGTTTGTTAATACAACATTATATCGATAATCAAAATCGGCTTTAAATTAGATGATACATAATGAGCTAATTTTTGTATAACCATCTATTGGTTATCACCTTGAATGTCACACCAAAACCATCACAATCACACCACCACAATCAACTGTATCCTCCACTTAATCTGCCACATTTAGTTCTAAGGCATATTGCGCCATCACACCTGTTACCTATTTGAAATACATATTATTTTCAATGGTAAGCCCATGGGTTATCCACCATAGCGTTTCATTAACAACTTTTGCTCAGGTCTTTGTTACGGCAGAGTGCGTTTGAGCGAGAAAGCCGTGGGAAGTTGAAAATGAAAGTTTTTGGGGCGTTGTTTTAGATTATAGAGGAGTTGAGGAAATGAAGATGGTGAGGAAGACTCAGGATCTCCAGTATCCATACCTATGTGAGTTCTATCTCAAGTACTAGCACGCCTTGTTTTCTTCTTGTGCAGTTTTGGCGAAAATTAATTTTCGACAATACCTCAAGAAAAACATGACAGAGAAATCACGTATCAGCCCCAAATACATTGGTATAAACACAATAAAATCAAATCAAACGTCATTTATTCAAATTAGGCTGAGAATCAGCACTTTTTGAACGACAAAATTACATAGACAGTCCCCCAAAATGCCCACCCTTCACCACTTCCTAGTGCTTTAGCTGGGAAGAAGAAGTGGCGCACGCAATGATGACAATATCCAGAATAAATGCATTTCCTGCGAACATTACAAGATGATGGAACATTGACAACGCATCGAGACTTCTTCGTGCAGATAATTTTAAGGATACTGAACTACTGGCATTATTCTGGTTACATTCAAAGCTGACGCGTAACGCCACTGAGAAAGGCTGTATTAGGATGAGAAATAGTCATCTTATTTTGTTCTTATCTTCATGGGGCCCGAGCGCGCGTCTCCTTTTAAAGGATATTTCTCGTTGACTGATCGACACTTGACTTGACCACTCCACTTGGCTCGTTCTTTGGCCCAAGAATTAGCATTGCCATTCAATGTGGCAATGCTAATTATTTACATAACAGTGGGGCTTGTAGCTACATAATTACAGCCGCACGGGTCAATCGATCAGGTTAAGCTACGCTTGCCGCGGTTGGTCCCTGGATGGATGATCATCTTTACATACCAAGACCCCTCCGTGCCTCGAAAGAACGTTAAGGCTTTTATTTAGGTATTAAGTTCTATTTACGTTTTTTTATGTTGTAATTTTTATCTGCTTGAGTACAGTTTGTTCATTGTTTTGTTGGTATACTGGCGTGTGCTAGCTAACATATAGCAAGTGTGTAATTTAATCCAATGTTTTGTGTTTCGTAATGTTAATTACTTTGCATACGATTTGTATAGAGTCGGGTTTATATAAGTAAACAGACAGATGTGCTGCTGGGGAGTTTGTTCCACCACTTCTTCTTCCCAGCTAAAGCACTAGGAAGTGGTGAAGGGCGGGCATTTTTGGGGGACTGTCTTATGTAACTTTGACGTTCGAAAAGTGCTGATTTTCAGCCTAGTTTGAATAAATGACTTTTGATTTTGATTTTGATTTTAAGCTGTTGGTCCCGGCTGCCATTCGTGGATCTTTGACAGTCGTTACGGGTCGTCAGAAGCCCAAAATTCTGACAACCGGACTCGCCAAGGGGTATCGTGTTACCCAGCAACTTGTTTGTGGAGGTCAGATAGGCAGTCGCTCCATGTAAAATACTGGTATTCGGCTGTATCTGGTGAGACTGGAAGCAGACCCCAACGTAGTTGGAAAAGGCAGGCAGATGATGATGATGATGATTCAACGTGGCAATGCTGCCAGTCTTCTCGGTACATTTCCGGATGATAGCAATGCGGACGAGTACTTCGACGTCTAAGTGTCAAAAGGACACTTTTTTGTATTTATTTGTATTTAGTTAGTAATATTTATAATTTAGTACATAGTGTAAATAGTTAGTAGCAATCTAGGTTATATTAGTTTTAAAATTATTAAAGAAGTTTTAAATTTTATTCTTTAAGAAGCCCATGTTTTGTAACCAATTACCTCTTCCAACAAAAAATTGTACGTCCCTAGTCCCTTAAAAAGTGGATCTTGTCCGAAAAAGGTCGAAAGATATACCGATGCCTGGACCAGTAGTAACTTGTTGACGCAGGTCGTAACAGGTTAGCAGCCTATTATCGATGAACATCATAAAACAACTCGGTATCTTACTTGTTCTTTTTTTTCCAAACGATTATCTCCTGATTATCTTTTGATACACATCCTAACAGGCGTTCTGTTACAATGTGCATCAAGAAAATAAAATAAATTATTTTTTACCAGATGGACATACGACATAAACATACAACAACGGAAATATAAGCTTTATGGCTATACAGGGTGGAATTTTGTAATGCCACCTAGAGGGAAATTACTCTTAATACTGCAGATAGAAAATTTTACTCAAAGGAAACATTCCTTTATTTTTAAATAGAAAGCAAACTGCATTCAAAGATTTTCGAAAATCGGGAATCGAACCGGCAAAAATCTGAAAAAATTATACCCTGTACTTTTATTGCATCGATCGTTAGGGTCAATTATAAGGATGAAATCTCTCTAACAAACATGATAAATTAAATGAAAGGAAAACCAGGAAATCTGAAGTTACAAATTCAATGAGTCAAGTTAAAGATCTTTAACTAACATCCATCTTTTGTAATGCAGACTCCTTTGCGACATACTCGTAGCTGCGTGTATGAGGTAATTTAAATATGGAATGTTAGATTAAAATTTGAAAATTAGATTGTCATAGTTGTTATTCACATTTGATTGTTTTTACAACTCATTTCACATTTTGTCTCACGGTGAAAATGGCTTATCAAGAACAGTTTGATTTAATGGAAGCTTATTTTTTAAATAACAAAAACGTGAATCTAGCTCTGCGGTGGTATGGAGAGAGATATGGCACCTACTCGGTTCGTATTGAAAAGAATGGTAGAAAATTTAAAGAATACGGGTGGTTTCAAGAAGAGACGGCAAACTATTCAGCAAAACTATTTCGATTTTGAACTAGATGTTTTAACATACTTTGAATCATTTCCAAAGGCTTCAAGTAGTGATGCTGCCGATGAATTAGGAACAACCCACACTCGCGTACTTAAAGTGCTGAAAAAGTATAAGTATAAATGCTATCGTGAAGGTCGGTTGGTGCAAAAATTGCATATTGGGGATCATGACAGACGATTACAATTTTGTGAAAACATGCTTGGAGAAATTGACCGAAACCCTAATTTTTTGAGTAACATTGTATGGTCTGACGACACCAACTTCAGCAATAATGGCATGTACAATCGCCGCAATAACCATTATTGGTCTCGAGTGAATCCTGGTCGTGTTCATGAAACTAACAATCAAGTAAGATTTTCTTTCAACGTTTGGTGCGGAATTATGAGAAATAATGTAGTGTTAGTCCACGTGTACGAAGGTCATTTAAACACTGTCAAGTATATTGAAATACTGGATCTCTTAAGAAACGAGTTAAATGGTTTCCCCGAGGAAGAGCGAAACCAAATAATTCTACAGCAAGATGGTGCTCCAGCACATAACAGCAGAATCACTACTGCCTACATTAATAACCATTTTAATACCTGGATTGGTACAAACGGCACAATCAGATGGCCTGCGAGATCGCCAGATCTCACCCCACTAGATTTTTTTTTGTGGGGATATGTAAAAAATCAAATTTACATGAAATCTTATGCGAATGACAACGAGTTGAGAGTTGAAGTTCAAAATACGATTTATAATATTCACCACAACACTTTATTAAAGGTTACTAGAAATGAATTCGTTAAAAGAATAAATTTGTGTATCCAAGAGAATGGAGCCCATTTCGAGCAACTCATTAGTTAGTTTACCATTTTTTGTAAATAATTAAATTAATTTAAGATTTCCTGGTTTTCCTTTCATTTAATTTATGTTTGTTAGAGAGATTTCATCCTTATAATTGACCCTAACGATCGATGCAATAAAAGTACAGGGTATATTTTTTTCAGATTTTAGCCGGTTCGATTCCCGGGTGTCGGAGAAGAGAATTTTCGAAAATTTTTGAATGCAGTTTGCTTTCTATTCAAAAATAAAGGAATGTTTCCTTTGAGTAAAACTTTCTATCTGCAGTATTAAGAGTACTTTCCCTCCAGGTGGCATCACAAAATTCCACCCTGTATATATTTAAATGGAATTTAAAAGTCCTGCAGAGGTCTAAGAAACGAACCTAGGAGCAACTTGCTTTTTTGTGAATAACTGGCTGACTCCTTGACAATTCAAAAGTGAAATTAATGCTTTGAGTTTGAGTTTCGAGTAAAATCTGTAGAAAACAGGAACTAAAACGGATGATACCACTTTTATTTTAATATAATTATCATAGCATAATCAGCCCATAATGTTCCTACTGCTGGGACTAAGGCCTCCTCTCTTCGAAAGGGAGTTGGCTGATAATGTTAATCTACCGTGCGGGCCCAGTGCGGGTTGGTAGATGACACATGTCTTCGAATTTTTGGTTCTAAGACATGCCAGTTTTCTGACGATGTTTTCCTTCACCGTTTTGAGAGCAGTGGTGATGAAATTATTTAAACAAAGTAAAGCGCCTATCTGGGTTCGACCCCACGACCTACAACTCCTAAGTCGGGGCCGTCACCACTGGGCCACCACTGGTCCCGCGATGCACATAATGTTTTATAAATCTTTTTGGACAGACTCAAATTCAAACGCAAGCCAAAAACAGTAGTTAAAAGTGGTATTTTGGAATTATCATACTGACCCGATTGTATCCCTTTTATAAGTGTTGTCTGATAAGGTGTTATCTAAATCATATCTAAATCGGTTAAATATTTGCTAAGATTGTGTTAACAGTAAAATAAAACTTAGTCACCTACCTAGGATAAATATTTACGATAATTTAAACAAGTAGTAACTTGTCGAAAGCTAATCGCGTACTTGCTGTAAATTAATAGAAACAATCAGTCAACACGTTTCACGCTACGCAGTAGGAACGGCAAAAAATCAAACACTTACTAAATTACAACTGCATTTTTTTGGGCCAGATTTACTTCCTCCTCCAAAAAGTTAAAAGGATTTAACTACTATAGTGTGAGCCTCCCTCACGGTATGGAGATGTGATGCGAAGGATTGAAAAAAATGTCGTGAGGAAAGTTTTGATTATGAATGTGGATGGCTATAAGAGTAGAGGAAGACCAAAGAACAGATGGATGGACTGTGTGAAAGATGATATGGCTGGAAAAGGAGGTGACGACTAATAGAGAAGTATGGAAGAAAATACGTGTTACGCCGACCCCAAATAAATTAAATCCTACTAATATTATAAATGCGAAAGTTTGTAAGGATGGATGGGTGGATGGATGGATGGATGGATGAATAAATGTTTGTTACTCTTTCACGAAAAAAGTACTGAACGGATTTGGATGAAATTTGGCAAACTGATAGTTTATAACCAGGAATACGAGGTGACGACACGGTTCGCGTAATGGCTGAGCGATCGACTGCTGCGCAGCGTGTCGCGGGTTCGATCCCCGCACGGAACAAATATTTGTATGATCTGCAAGTAATTGTTCCGGGTCTGGGTGTTTGTGTTTGTGAGTTTCTATGTTTGTAAACGCACCCACGATACAGGAAGAAATTCCTAGTGTGGGGCAACGTTTAAAAAAAAAAAAAATAACACAGGATACTTTTTATCCCGATATACCCACGGTGTCAAAACTTATGCGATTGAAACTGCGGGGCGCATCTAATATTAAATAAAAGCAAGAAAATGATGACGCTGAGTGTGAGCCTCAATAGGGAATATGCACCTAATTCAAAACCTATCCATTATTTAAATATCCATTGTAGGTATAGGAGTCAACAAACAAATTCCATTTTTTTTTTAATTCTAATGCATAACTTATTTTTCAATTCATTATTTTATGTTGCTTGTTTTTTGGTGGAACGGAACGCGAACTCAAAAAGCGTCGTCTTCGACAATGCCGGAAGTGACGAAAAATCTATGTGAATAAAAATCCATTCTTTGCAAAGTGCTTGAAATCTCACTAAGGTAACTAAAGGCTCCCACAGACTGGAGTGATATCGCGGGCACGACAGGCATATTGCTGTTTGTCACGCCTGCTGGTCTGCATGAGCCATTAGTCCGATCTCTGCTTGAATAAAGCACAATAAATAATTTAATTTATATGATTTAGGGCTAAAAACAGATCTAAACAAAGCAGTTTCGTGGTAAATGACGTCACACCATGACCGCGACGGAATCGGACGTTTGAACTGTAGTAGAAAATTGGGAGTTTCATAATTTTTTTGAGCAACAAGCAGTAGTTGAATTCAACTTTTAATACTTAGTTGGGTTTATATTACTGTGCTTTAAAGATTTAGTGATAAATAAAAATACGTGCATAGTCCCTATTAAACAAGGAGGCCTGTCTCTTAAGATACGGGTCTCCTAGTTTAAGAGAAAGGGTTTATGTTTTGTTTATATCGATTTTTGTACCCTTTCAATTTCTGTACAAACAATAATGTATCAGTTTAGTATATCTACCACTGTGCTCAACCTGTCTATGTATTACTTTTAATATTTTTTTTCTATTTTTTTTTTATTAAGTGTGTGTCAGAGCTGATCTTGATCCTTTCACTTCTGTTTTTTTCCAGTATTTTGTACAAAGTTAAGGCACTCTTAAAAAGCAGCCTCTTAACTTTCGTATGTTAACGAATGTTGACTTCATGATTAGTTGACAGCCTACCCAAAAACATCTTAACTACCAAAAACTCAATCAACATCCCTGTTACCTACCATACTTGGTAAACCAAACAACCCAGAGATAACTAATGTTCAAAAAAGAAAAAAATCACTACGAAATAGCCCTACATACTAGCTTCGGTTTCTGCCTACCTACTATTGAGCAAAAAACGCATCCACAGCTGAGGGTGACAAAAAATGTAAACAAAACTTTTTTTGACACATCTTTGGACATGTTGTGGACGAGCTGATAACCTTTTTGGGGTGAAGGGACCAACTTTTGTACATGGCGCTGAACTGGTTTGACTTTCCGTGTCGGTAATAATATATTTACAAGTTTTTAAACCGGTAGGTAAATGAAAGTAGATTTTCATTCATGTTGGGGTCGGCTTCCAGTCTTACCGGTTACAGCTGAATACCAGTATTCAATAGTCATGGAGTGATTGCCAATCTGACCTCCACAACCCAGTTACTGGGTAACACGATACCCCTAGCTAAGACTGGTTGTCAGACTTTCGAGCTTCTGACGTTCCGTAACGACTGTCAAAGATCAACAAAAGACAGCCGGGACCAACGGCTTAACGTGCTTTCCGAGGCATGGAGGGGTCTTGGTATGTAAAGATGGTAAGCCATCCACGGACCAACCGCGGCAAGCGTAGCTTAACCTGATCGATCGACCCGTACGGCTGTTGTTACTTAGCCACAAGCCCCTTAGATGTTCATTGTTAGTATAATCACGACATAGTATTATCAGTTGCCTACTACTAACTAACACATACACACACACACATATATAAACTCACGCCTTCTTCCCATGGGGGTAGGCAGAAACTATAGAACGCCACCAGCTACGTTAACTAACCACTATGCTTTTTTTTTGTAGTCGGAGAGACTCAAGAGCAACTGATATTGGGACATATTTTTTTTGTAGCTAGTCTAAGTTATACTCACTAAGTAAACCTTTATAAATATAAAGAATTATCAATCGGTACGTGAGAACCAGTGCCACATTGTTCTAAGAATATTCAAAACTTTTCATTATGTACAGAAAACAGAAAAGCACACAGAAATGCAGTGACAGCAACAGCACTTTTCACCCTACATCAACAAAACTACGACGCAAAAGAATACTCGTAAAATCGACCTCGCGGTTAGAGTAAAAAATGATTTAAAAAAAAACTATAAGTTTGTAAAAGTTAAAGCCATTAACTGATAACATAACCATTAGCTAAAGGGAGATAAACTGAGTTATTGTTATTGAAATAAACAATTATGATAAAGATAAGGCATAATGAAATGATTTCACTTGCTTGTGATTGTGTCATTATAGGGGATTTACTTTGTGAATAACATGTAGTCGTTTGTATTATTGTCTATGAGTATCGTTGTTGTCATGGTCGCAAACGCGACTGCTGAGCGTTGGGTGATTCCCAGGACGCTCAAAGTGTTATCAGGTTTTGTCATTAAGAATTTCTTAGTAGCAGCCCGGAGTTTGGAAGTTGGTGGTGTGAAGCTCCGGAGCCTCGGATAGCACGTAAAGCTTTTGGTCCTGTGCTTGATCTCTCCCCGATCGTATCGGATTGCCATCCCACCGTATTATGAGAGTAAGGAACACAGAGTGAACCTGTGTTTTCGCACACATTTGTGCACTACATTTTTTTTTTTTTATTTATTTATTTATCACAAACACTGCTATCATTACAGGAAATTCCTAATGCGGTAGCGTAGTCCTTAATTAAACTATCTTAAATAACATAACACATACAATATAATTTTTGTATTTTTTTTTTTTTTTTCATTTATTATATCCTGCGTACTTGGCTAATCTCCGTTGAGATTGGCTACCGTGGCCGTAATTCTGTAGGGAGGTTACCCTCTCTTCCCAAGATATAGGTAGTCCAAAATGGTGGTATGGCTATTAATTGTACTAATACTGGAACAAAAAAATCACACTCATTTTTTTTATTCGGTCTTACTAGGCAAATCTCTTGGATTGTAGAACATCGGTTCATACATATGGATCAAATTAGTGTGGAAGCAAGTCTGTGTTAATAAAAAAAATACGTAACATTCTCAAACTTTACGAATGTTATAACATTTTATCTGCTAAACAGCTAACTAACGCAGATCCTTAAGAAGTCTGTTCAGATATTGATTTATATGCAAATATTCCATTTAGCTGACCTTTTTACCAAAGCCAATCTGCTAAACTGTATCAATAACAATAAAACCTCTCAACATAACCAAAAGCTCCAAGGACCACAATTTTGCATAAATCGTGACAGGTAGATAATTTTGCGTAACAAAGACATCAAAAATTTAAATGACAATACAGATTTGCTGGAGGAGAATAAATAAAAAGCCCTACTAAAAGAAATGATCCCAAACCCTTCGGTAGGCACCGAACCCACTCCCACGCTGATCGTTCCTTGCTCCTAATCCGACGAACAATAAGACACAGCTGTGTAAATATAGAGGTCAGACTAACACGGAGATGTGCGAGAAATTTTGGAGAACTGGTTGTCAGGTTTTTGTATTTAGGAGTGTTATAGAAATGACCGTGGTTGAAAGAAGAAGAAAATTTAACTGAAGAAACAGAAATTATAGTCGGTCAGAACTCCCAGCTAATAAGCACTTTCCACACTAACGATGTTGCTTTAGTCACATTTCGGAGAAAAATGAAAAGGAAGTACATACGACTGTCGAACGTAGAAGAGAAGAGAAGCTTCATTATTGCGGAATATAGGATATAATAATTTATGTTAAGGGTCGGGTATTCGCTGTTGATCTTGGCCAACAAATACGCATCGCGCTCACGCCGCGCTGCCGTTCGGTTTCATAGGGAATATTTATTTTTAGTAACGATAATACGAAAATTATAAAAAAAATCACAGATGTAATTGTACATAATAAAATAAGTAGTAATATAATAAGTAGCATAAGTAGTTTGAAATTAATATAGATTTTTATGCGTTGGGTAGACTTTAATTACTTCCTGAATTTATTTAATAAAGTATTTTACTAAAATACTTTATTAAATTTCACGTATTGCACGCGTTCTCATTTAATATACATTTTTTGCATAACTTACTTACATTATTTGGAGGCGTAATAACAGATTTAAAAGTTATTAAAATCATACATATATCTGCGCCTTAAAACAAGAAACTTCGCGGACGCGGCAGAAATTAGTAAAAAATAAGAAAAGGAAGTCCCTTTAATACTCCCAAAAGGGCTGTCGTCACTTCAAGCCCTAAAAACACCTTAAACCTAATTCACAGCCATAAAAGCTTTACTATAAAGCACAGCTGTTCAACGTAAACAATTCTAAGACCTAGATCGCAGGATAAGGCCTAAATTGTCGTTCAATCAACCTAGTTTCGAACAAACAGACTCCTTTGTTCTAAAACCGGTTATAACCGGTATTTTAACTTTTAACGCGAAGTTTGATGTTACGGTTGCTGCTTACTTTATCTGCTAGTACTTAATCGTGGAGCTAATGCATTTGATAGATGTAGATTGGGTTAAGTAACTGAACACTGAAGGTATTATTGGTTATGTGCTGTAACTTTATGTCGTAGGAATATAAGTTAAAGTATCATCTGTACCCAAAAACGGAGGACAAAATCGTATCATAAAAAAAACGTTACTTCTACATGCTTCTCTTGTTCTCAAGGAACAACATTTTGTAAATAAAATTCTTACTAAGTTACCTTTTAATCATCGAAAGGCATTTCTTAATTTCTATTTCCTATAATACCTTAAAGTGTTGTTATTATATTATTCTAAACTTTCCTAAAGCTTAGCAGGGCTACTCATCGGCATCAGTTTGAATCAGAAAGAGTCTCACAAGGCCAAAAGGAGCCAATTGAAACCCATTACAAACTTGCAACTAACAGAAAAAGTGGAACCTTGCAACGGTTTGCAACCCTACCCTACCCTTGACCAGACCATCAGGTGGATCACTTAGGAAAAAAAGTAACAAAATATCAACAATAGCACTTTCGAACAATAACTTTCAATCCCAAACACGTGCAACTAACACAAAAAGGTTTTTTTTTGCAAAACTTGCTAGTAGGTCAAAATTGGGCAAAAAATTTTGGAACTAACTTTGACTTTGCATGTGTTGTATACTTTAAAACAAGCCAGCAAATGTCAATTTTGTTTACACAGTCTGATGCTATACGATTGTTGAAGTTGAAAAAGAGTGATAGTTACAAAGTTTCCAGTGCTGTTATTGGAAATCTAAAGAGCTAAGCAATAAAGGTGAATTTGAATTGTGTTTTGATTCGGTAAGTTTGTTGGATAAAACTACCTGTTACGCAAAACAGGGGTGGTTTAGAAATTAGTTATGGTACCAAATACGATGTTTTGTTAAGCAAAATTGGCTTTGTAGTTTTTGGGCCAAGTTCGTACGTGTCTACCAATTGATTAGTCAGTAAACGAGTGTATTCCCGAATAAAGGTTTTTTTTTTGTAGACCTGTAACTGAGACCCATAAAAGTACACATTTAGTCTTTGATAAATAAGGTAGGTGGTTTCTTTTAATGATCTATTGATGATGATATCTTTTTATTTGAATTTCAGGTCATTTTCACTTTAATTTTTTTAACATTATTCACTTACACTTTGCGTATTTTTCGATTACAAATATAAATTACGTTCGTTTCTGCAACATGAACATCTAAAACCATAATTATGTGACTGAAATACTGCAGTAGAGATATTATCTAACTAAGTAAGAGTATGTGGGTCATTGTTGTTTTTTTTTTTCTCATTTAGTATTAATCATCGTCTGGCAGTTTAAGTAACTTATGCGGCATACCCAAATGTTTTTTCTTTGGTATTGTTCGCCACATCGTTGAGCTCCTTAATTTCTGAGTTGGGCTGCACGATTACTGACAAATGCGTGCACTGACTGGACAGGTCCACTCAATCTGTGTGGTTCTTTCCTCAAAATGACCATTTCATACACCAATCTACATGGTCTTCACATGATCCGACCAAAATTATGTCTGGACTTTAAAAGAGACTGTGACCTCTGAGTTTATATCGGCCTTTCTTCTCAGAAGAAAGTTCTTTTCTTTCTTTTCTTTCTTTCGTAGTCAGAGAGGAAACGCCGACCTCTTCTAGCTTTATTTTAAAAATATGATGGTCGTGTAAAAGTGTTTGTACAAACCTACTTACAGAAATAAAAATCATTTATCATTTATCCTTTTCTGTGCAAACATTTCCTTCAGCCAGTATTCAATAAAGTTTCTTGTTACACGCGACAATCGCCGTACCAAAATTATAAAAACACGTATTGGAAAGGAAGCCTAAATTATTTTCACACATTGAATCACCCCCGATATACATCGTTTCAATTTGCAGTGATTTCAATCATCCTAAATCACCCAAATATAAACAGAGACATCCATTTTTGTCGAAAAAAGAATCACTTTAGCCATCCAAATTTTTATTTTGTCTTTATTCCAGTACGTACAGACTACGCTTATCAGGCTTATTTGGATTTGGTAAGGAAAATGTAAAGAAATAGCAAAGGAAAAAGCTATTTGCCAGTGTGTGTCGGAAAACTTATTTATTTATTTATTAAGCAAGGCATCGACATATTTACAAGGATAGTAACAATAGGTAATCGCGAGTCTTTAATACTGTGTTAATTCATTACGCATGCACACATATAGGCATGCACAACATTCTAAAAGGTAAACATTTAATAATTTACTTGACAAAAAGCTGTCTTCTGAAAATAACTCCTACAAAAACCCAACGACTTTTTTGATCAGGCCTAGATATTGAAATCACTTTCGGCTACGCACTCATCATTATCCATCATATCATCCTCTGTTTTATAGGTAACCTCTGCAACTATTTCTGCGTCCACTCTTCTTAAATAATCAAGTTTCCTTATGTCTTCTCCTATAAGTACCTTTTTCTGATAATTCATGACCATAATTTTTTCCATCACCATCACAGTCAGCCGGAACTTCATCTGTACGTACACTAATGCCCAAATTGCGTGTTGCACCGAAACTGAACAGATAGCGCGGTGCTAAAATAACTGATTGTTGTTTAACCTAATTTATCGATTCGCCTGCAACCAACTTTTTAGTTACGCCTTCATGGTCGAATCAATCTTCATATTTCATTGCTGTTTCTATGGAACGTGATTTTTTATCGTCTTTTGTTTTGTGATTGCTTTCATATTTGATACATTCGGGCTATCTACACCTACTGCTGTAGTTTTAAAATCCATCTGTACTACTTCATTCGCTGAATAAAGTAGTACAGATGGATTTTAAGGGTCGGGTAATCGCCATTGACCTTGGCCATAAAAATGTGCGTCGGGCTCACGGCACGACGCCGTTCGGTTTCATAGGAAATATTTATTTTTAGTAACCAAAATATGAATATTTGAAAAAATCACTGAGAGAATTATAGATACTAAAATAGTCTGTTTATACAAAAAAACAAACATGAAAATAATGTAAGTAGTTTGGAAGTAATATCGTTTTTGTATGCTTAATATAATTAGCCTATAATGTTACCACTGCTGGGACACAGGCCTCCTCTCTGTGAGAGGGAGTGGTCCCATTGCGGGTTGGTAGATGTCACAAGTCTTCGATTTTTTGGTTCTAGGACATGCCGGTTTCCTCGCGATGTTTACCTTCACCGTTTTGAGAGCAGTGGTGATGAAATAATTTACACAAAGTAAAGCGCCTGTCTTTTTTTTTTTTTTTGAGGATGGGAATTCATCAAATAACTTCTCCCGCTCTGGGCGGAGCGGGAGGGTGTGTCAGACTCTTACTGACTAAAACCCACCCGTATTCCTTCCTGTTGCCTGTGTTGCGGGGGCCTCGGTGACCCATAAGTACCTTCCCGCGACCCCGGCAGGAAAGCGCCTGTCTGGGTTCGAACCTACGACGTACAACACGTAAGTCACAACTGCTCTGGTAGTTTGAAAATAACACGTTTTTTATGCTTTGTGTAGACAAAACTTCTTGAATTTGTTTCATAAAGTATTTTACTACAATACTTAAATATTCACATAAAGAATTGATGTACATGCGTTTTAGTTTAACATACTTGCATTATGACTAAAATCATATATTTGCGCCTTAATGACCACAAACACTAAAATATTAGTAAGCAGGCATCGGATCAGTTACGCCATCTTTCCTAGTTGATCTCTAATGCCTCTTCGAGATTAGTCTGAAATATTAGTCTATTTTGTAGCGTTGTGATTTCACTATATACATATTATATGTATAGGTGAAAATATTTATAATTATTCTTAGTAAAAGTGTGGTCGATTTCAAATCCTAGTAAAAAAACAAATTATTTAAAATAAAATGTATATAAAACAAAAAACCCGACTGCAAAAACCCGTAATAGAAAAGAGAAAAACAAGCATTACAATCTATGGAATTTCGGTATCGCAGGCGGGCCCCGACAAACAAAGGTTACACCATATTTCAGGTTATTGAATTGTTGTTTTTTAAAGAATTTAGTTTTGTGTGTATATATATAGATGGAATTGACTCAGTACTAGCTTTTATTTGATATCAATATTGTTGTGATTTATTTTTAAAAACTTCTCTCCTTTTTTTGTATTTGTTGATGCAATGTATAAAAATTATATAGCTTATGTCAATCCCACAATGAAGACGAATCTAACGACACATCTTATGTTATAATCCATCAAGCCGTTTAGGCTACAGAGCGTGTCAAAGAAATAGACATACATACATACCTATATAGGTACATACATACTCTCGAAAAACATTACCTTAATAAAAGAGTAAATTCTCATGAAACATGTTCATTTCTCATACTATACAAACATTTCTAATATAATTCCCGATTAAAAGCGACAACATAAAACCAATCAAGTCCATTTTTAAATAACGATCACAACCGGAAACACTAATATAATGTCGCTTAAGGTTCATTTTTGTATTCATAATGAGTCACATTTAGTCGCATTAGACTAATACTCGTCATATCCTGTGTTCTGTTTGATAAGTGATTAAGTGGGTGAACCTGTTCTATTTCTGGTTTTTGATTAAAGATTAGAGTATCTATTTATAGGAAACGCATTTTATTTTTACCCGACTGCCCCAGAAGGAGGGTAATGTTTTCGAGAGTGTGTATGTATGTATGTCTATTTCTTTGGCACGCTCTGTAGCCTAAACGGCTTGATGGATTTTAACATAAGAGGTGTCGTTCGATTCGCCTTAATTGTGGGAGTGATATAATCTACAAATACAAAAAAATATATTTAAAAACAAAATACGTCGGGTGTTTTGTTTTTTATTTTTTTTTTTAATTTTGGTATGGCAGGCGGGGGGCAAAACAATAGGTAACCTGAATTATGGTGTAGTTTCTGTTTGACACCTCCCACGATACCAAAATCCTATAGATTATAATGCTTATTTTCTCTTTTCAGATGTGTTTTAGCAGTCGAGTTTTTTGTTTTTTAAATAATTTGTTTTATTAACATGATTTAACTATGCTAGGGACATTATTATGAATGAAATAAAAATACCTACCATTAGATTTTTTTTTGTTTTTGTGTAACAAATCCTTAAATCATAGAAATGTTAAATTGTCAATATTAATTTACGGTTTTGGCGTTTTTGGATTAGTACCCAGATGGTCAATAATGGATTAATGCATCATATTCCCTTTTCCAGAAACCGATGTCTCTTTGCCAAATAATAAATAAAAATTGATTTCCAAGTCACTTTTACATCTAGTCCCCTATCGAAATCCATACGAAACAAACCAAGGGAAAAATAACGAGAAAAATACTTAATAATAGTATCGCATGGGACATTCAATTATGGGGACATCGTTAATCTAATGAACCATGGCTATGGAATCCTATTTAGATTTTCCCATGCAGGTATCATAATTACGTTCACCATAACATTGGTTAATAACTGTAAAACAAGTTAACCTTATGGTGTTTTAGGAGGTTTAACAAGGGATAGAAGGACCAAAAATTTTAAACATATGTCACTTTCTTATGATGAAAATGATGATGATTTTTTTTTTCAGTCTTATTTATGAAAAGAGTTATTAAACTCCTTTACGTTTCAAATTCATCAAATACATTTGATCAGATAACTGCTTGGCACATCATACATTCTGATGCGACAAAATATAATATATTTTGTCGCATCAGAATGTACGATGTGTATACAAACTTGGATTACCAAAGTATCTTTATGAGTTAGTAAATTTTTTCGCCAGATAAATGTAACTGCCCGTCTTCATTGCATGATCTTTTTACAGGCATACTCAAAGGCATACGCTTTTGATAAGCACTCGACAAGACATTATGGCATTGATTTTACATTCTGTGATCGCTTTACCTCACACACTGATTAATTGTAAAAAAAATAGGAAAATCGTCTACTTTTACAATGTTTGTAAATATGTGAGCACGATAAAATAATTAATTTATCTGTCATTGTTTAATTTTTAATTATTTTTACCTACTGTGATATAGTCATTTTATTCTAGGTATATCGACTTCACATATAATTAATGTATACAAAATATTATACTTTTTATTTAACATTTTAAAAGGGTGGAGTTTCTTGCCCATTCTTCTCCATAGGAAACTACCTTTTGGAAGGGGCACTAGAACCAATTATATTTTTCTGTAAATTTTGACGTTGAAAAGTGCCTTTTATGTGCCTATTTGAAATAAATTATTTGACTTTGACATTGTATCGACAAAAGCCGTATCTTAGACTGCAAGTAGGCTCTTAATATTAGAGCAATTAAACCCCACCTGGTACAACCTACCACAGTACCCACCCAAAATAATCAGCCCATAAGTACCATCCATCTATTCAAAGACAAAGAAACATCTTTATTACTAACTAATAAAACAGAGTCAATAACTCACTGAAAACCCATTACGAGGTTTAAAACTGACAATTATACATGGTGTGTCTTTAAGCATTCTTTATCGGGCTCACACTTGACATATTGTACACAGGGTGTTTTATTTTAAGCGTTTTATGTGTTTTCACAGCAGTCGGGTCTGGATTTGTTTTGGTATTCTGTGATTTTAGATTAGGATACAAAGTAATTATTTTTTAGCACATATTCATCGTATTGTCATAAGTCCTGCCGCGTGTTTAAGCTGACCCAGATTAGACTTAAATCGCAGTAAGCGACAAGGCCACCCATTGTATATTTTGTACAATATTTTATTTTTTATTTTCAAATGTATGTATAATCTGGTGTACAATAATGTATATATAAATAATAAATAACTAAGACTGTTTGTTTGTCAAGAGTTGACACGAATTATTTTATTTGCGCAGTTTACTAAAAGGATCGTATACTTGTAATTATTAAAAATTGTATTATTAAGGGCCGCATAATCGCCTTTGACCTTGGCCATACAAATGCACGTCGCGCTCACGCCGCGCCGCCGCGCCGTCGTTTGGTTTCATACGGAATATTTATTTTTAGTGTCAAAAATATGAATATTTAAAAAAAAATACAGATAGAATTATAGACAATAAAATAGTCTGTTGATACAAAAAAATCATAAAAATATCTTAAGTAGTTTGAAAATTACGTAAGTTTTTTTATGCTTTCGGTAGCTTCTTCTGAATTTATTTCATAAAGTATTTTACTACAATACTTAAATATTCACCTAAAGAATTGATGTGTATGCGTTTTAGTTTAACACATATTTTTTGCATAATTTCCTTGTATTATATGAAGACGTGATAACAGATTTAAAACTCAATAAAATCGTATACCTGCGCCTTAAATATACATAATTACATCACGCCTGTAATCCCAGAGGGGTTAGACAGAGGTGTACCTGTAGAACACCCACATTTCGCCAGTTATGTTTAAGTCCCATGTAATAAGGGGCGAGCCTATTGCCATCAACCGGGCACAAATTCCAGACTCCGGTCTGTTACTGAGAAATTCGTATCGAAAAACCCAATGACACTTTGCACGAACTGGGAATCGGACCCAGGACCTTGCGACCACTAGACCAACGAGGCTCAAATATCCTACTAATATTATAAACGCGAAAGTTTGTAAGAATGGATGGATGGTTGTTACTCTTTCACGCAAAAAGTACTGAACGGATTTGGATGAAATTTGGCACACAGATAGTTTATAACCAAGAATAACACATAGGATACTTTTTATCCCGATATACCCACGGGGTCAAAACTTATGCGGGTGAAACCGCGGGGCGCATCTAGTACTTTATAATTAATTATGAATATCACAATAGCTTATCACATCTTTTTCCAGCACCCTAAACAGCTTTTCGATACCAAAACATAGCAGCAGCTGATCGCCTCATAAACAACGAATTTTATCTCTCTTTTACGGATTGCCATTTGAATAATACCTGAAGATCCTCCCATCAACGTCCTTTACTAACAGCAGTTATCACCGCACATAATTAAAACCATTGTCTTGCACCAAAAATTACGGTCCCCATAAATAAAAGCCGGGCTTCGTTTAAGATGCCATATTTAAAATAGTGCCATAAAAACATCTTGTGTTATTATTACACCAAAAAAATCTGGTCCTTCGAGTCGTAATACTTGTGAGAGTAACACGTGTCAAGTTATTTTGGTCCTTCGACCCAAAAAACGTGAAGAACCATCGATCTAGCTTCCTCGGGTACATGGCGGTACTAAATATTTTATTGGTACTTAAAGTCTCTTTATTATTCAACTCGGAGATTAGTGTAATAGGTATAATCATTAGGGTGACAAAGACTGAAGACGTTCTCTATGAGGGTGTTAATTTTATCTCAAGAATTTGCTACAAAGTTGCAGAATGAAACATCGGCATCGTTAGTACAGTGATTGCACTGAGGCTCAGAGCTTTTAGAAAACAAGTTTTGCCGTGTTAGATGTAATTAATTCGCATTAAGTTATGATCAATCTTTAACAGGTAAACGGTAGTTAACATCAAAACAAAATGTAGTCGGTATTTAATTTTATTGAATATTCTGCAGTTTCCGAGTTAGAACATGGCGTTTTGTAACCGTGGGTGTTGTAACAGCTAGTTCAATCATAACAGATTGTAAGATTATGGACCCCAGATTTTACTTATAGCTATGATCGTGACTTTACTCCTACTGAAAAACATGATATAAAAGACCTTGTGTATTTGCATGATTTTCTTGATTTTATCTTGTTTTTAGTTTGTTTTTACCTGACTATGGCAAAGCCAAGGGAGGACAGGCTATATATGTATGTATGTTTGTTGGTATGTATGTATGCATATACATAACCTGATGGATCGATCGACTCGTAATAACAGCCGCAAGGATCGATCCATCAGGTTAAGCTACGTTTGCCGGGGTTGTTCCGTGGATGGGTGACCATCTTTACATATCAGATAGGCAGTCGCTCCATGTAAAATACTTATACTCAGATACCAGTTATACTGGAAGCCGACCCTAACATGGTTGGGAAAGGCTAGGCAGATTGATTATTGTATTGTCGTATTTTGACAATTTTTTTGAGGGTGGGAAATCATCAAATAACTTTTCCCGCTCTGGGCGGAGCGGGAGGGTGTGTCAGACTCTTACTGACTAAAACCCACCCGTATTCCTTCCTGTTGCCTGTGTTGCGGGAGCCTCGGTGACCCATAAGTACCTTCCCGCTACCCCGGCAGGCCTCGGCCCTAGTGGACCCCTACCTTTGTGCTGACGACATCTTTTTGAGGCGCGCGTATTAAAACCATACATAACATCCAACATGGCGGCTTATATCGGATGAAGAGTGGTACCAATTTTTATTTAAGGTTAATATATCGGGTTTGGTATCTAGGTCTTTATAAATACTTTTCTATACGGCTCTAATAATCCTTCCTATCCTAAGGGCACGTCTTCCTGACCGTTACCGCGCCCCCCGGTCTAATCTTTGATATGCAATGGTCTCTGTCTTTGTAGTCCCATGAAACATGAGGCTCCAGGGACTAGTGCGAATACTTGGGTTCATTCGAGCAATCGAGTCTGGTTTGACCACGTTGGAGTCAGTGCATTTCATTCAATCATTCATTTATAAGTACTTTTCTATGATGAAGTTTCGTTGGGGCAAAAGTGATTTGCTGTGTGATAGGTAGACCAGACCAGCAATCACCCTGCTTGGGTCGCGGGAAGGTACTTATGGGTCACCGAGGCCCCCGCAACACAGGCAACAGGAAGGAATACGGGTGGGTTTTAGTCAGTAAGAGTCTGACACACCCTCCCGCTCCGCCCAGAGCGGGAGAAGTTATTTGATGATTTCCCACCCTCAAAAAAAAAAAAGACCAGCAATCATCAGAAACTTTCTCCTAAAATTAAATGAATTATCGTCGGTTTGACAATTGATGTGACACCCAAACATCCAGAAAGAAGTATTTGGCTGACTAACACATTACGCGTAGCAAGCAAGCTAACAAAAAACCGGCCAAGTGCGAGTCGGACCACGCGCAATGAAGGGTTCCTAAGTTGGGAAGAATTTATCTCAAAAACAAACTTAACATTGTAATTGAAAAACATGCTCCATCCTATAAATCGATATACGTCACGGTCAAGTCTCCTTATATTCTCCAACTGCAAACGAAAGTTGATCGACTATTACTCCTTAACTTGTAAAGCTTACTTAGCTGCGATAGTTTTCCTTTTAATTTCCTTATAATATACTACTGCCATGATTTTTTCACATATCTTAAAACAACCATTTAAGGGGCAGGGGGGGACACTTGACTATAACAAAAATTACTACTTTAAAGCTTAATATACCGCAAACCCATTTCTTTCCGTGGGTGTCGTAAAAGGCGACTAAGGGACTAGACTACTAGAGAATGGGCAGCAGCGTTCTCTATGCATTTTAACACCACACTGCGATCGCCAACCCGCCTGCCAAGCGTGGCGATTATGGCAAACCCCCTCCTATTGGGGGAGGCCTATGTCCAGCAATGGACATCTCTCGGCTGGAACGAACGATACCGCAAACGGATCCCTGAATTTAAAAATGGTTTTCATACACCCGCAATATTTTTGATGAACGGCCTATCCAACGACACGCTATGGGATAGACGAGAAAAAAAAATATCATCCCCATGTTACGTGTAAGGAAGGCACCAAAAAATTTTTTTTGAATTTTTTATTTTACGACTTAGTCCACGCGTATAGCTATGCCAAATTACAGCTTTCTAGTAAAACAAAATCTCAACACAAAACAAATTAGATCGTCTCAATGTGTAATGTATGTATGTTTATTTTTGATTTTTGTTGTGAGAGACACACAAGGACGAAACAGAAATCGACAGCCAAAGACAGTACAAAAAGGTATTGCTCTTATTTTAACGACCAAAATTCTTGAAATAACACAACTTTAAACATCAGGAGCTATCAATATTCTTGTTTATACCAATCTAAATTAATGTTCTCGTAAATATTAGATTCCTTTGTCAAATCTCAAGGGGTTCAGAAGCTAAGATGGTTGGACATAAAATCAATCACATATGGTATTGACGTAAATACAGTTATATTGGGATTGGGACAGTTATTGGGCTGTTAAATTTGTGAAATCCCTTGACAATTATGTGTGTTTGATTGTTTTTAAACATTTTTGAGTGGAAGGATGTTATGTTGGATGTTGGTTCTTTGAAAAAAAAATTACTATTACAATAAATAATAATAATTATAGTTTATTACCAAAAACTTAGTACTACTTTACAATGGCGATGTGGGAACAATTTCAATTAATGTAAAGAAATTAGCTTCTGTAACCGAATTATGCATAGCCTGTATTTCGGCTATCAGCACCATTCCCCTCGAGTATTATAATACAAGAATAGGTGCCAAGCAATAGAGGCCTATATAATTAAATCAGTACTACAGAAGTACAGAATAATAGAACAATGATGACGATTATTTGTAATCTTCAGTCTGCAGCTAGAATCACAACTCTACATTGGTCATCTATAAATCATCGATACATACAAATAAATACATATAAAAATTGAAGAGTCCGTTTGTATTGTCAAAATATACTTAAAAAAAAAAAATGTTTTGTCTGTCTGTTTGTTCCGCCTAATCTCCGACACGGCTGGATCAACGGACTTTCACTGGCAGCTGATGTTATAAGGAGTAACTTAGGCTACTTTTATTTTAGAAAAACCAGCCATGTGACGGACCACGCGCAATGAAGGGAAGTAGTTGGGAAGTTGGGATGAACTTATAACTACATAAACACCCATGCCATTTTTTTTTTATTTTGAGGGTGGGAATCACATAAACACACTTAACATTGTAGTTGAAAAACATATTTTCCCATACATCGATATACTTCACAGTCAATTCTCCAACTGCAAGTTTAAGTTGGGAGACTAAAACAACAATTTAGCTGGCAGCCCCTTCCTGCCAGCTAAATTGTTGTTTAAGTCTACACACACACACTTGAATCTAACAAAAATTTTCACTTCAAAGCTTAATATTACACAAACGGATCCTTGAATCGAAAAATGGTGTTCACAGACCCACAATAATTTTGGACAGCCTATCATACGATATCCAACACCATGGGGCAGACGAGAAAAAAAATAGACAGACGGACGGACATAGCGAAACTTTAAGGGTTCCTTGTTAAGGCGCTGACAAGACCCAATTGACCAAAATAGGCTTCGCTTAAGAAAAAAAATTGCCAAATCTGTATAGTTTGTGGTAGCGGAAAAAATATATGTTAATTTTGAACATATTTCCCAGAACCTGAAAAACAAAATTTCGATACAAACTAACGTTAAACTAACCTCTTACTTTGAGTTCTAATCCAAAATATCTGTATCAAATATCAACATACGTTACGTATTTAATTAATAACAAGAACGTCTTATTTGAATGCAGAACTTGGTTGTTTTTTATTTTCGATTACTCAACTCAATTTTGAGTAAATAGATAATTACTTCATATTTTGCAATAAATTACAAGCGTTGTGTCATCGCGCTTCTCTTTCTTTTCTATGGAATTTGACAGTGACCGCGGTTTAGGTGTTGTCAGCGTCTTAACCATGGAACCCTAAAAAGCCACGCGGGTGGAGCCACGGGCAACAGCCAGTTATCTGTAAGAATATTGACAATTAAGTAATTATGTACGCTCACCGTCCAATGCGTTACACACTTACATTACAATCCGAAGGATTGTTAAAGAAATTCATAATCCATTGCTTCATATGTGTGAAAAAATCGTCAGGTCGACAATGTAAATGGCGCAATGAATATTGTTGTATTGTCAAAATAAAAGGAATTGTTTTGGCAAGAAGATTTTTAACCTTAACTAACCAGGATTCGGGGAAATAAAAAAATATGAATCCAGTATTACTGCTGCAGCAATAATACTGGTTTCATATTTTTTACAAAATATCACTACAGGATGCATCCTGTCTCTCACCGTGAAAACTTAAGTGAACTGAGCATATATGTAGATATGCTGGTCTGCTAACTAGGTTTTGTCTAATATTTTCTCCGTACCCATTCGTACACGTGAGCTCCAGTCCACATAAGTTATGTTCAGACAAGAAAAACGTTACGGTGATTCCGTTAGTGTGTCCTCTAAAAATCAAAAGACGCAAAACATAAAGTTAGAACCCATAGAACCGGCAACTATTACCAGTGCCCACAATTAAATACTAATTCTCCTACAAATAAATTGAAATATCAAAACTGAAACTGTGTTTCGATTCAAATCGTATTAAGACAAAGACAATAGACTATAAACAGGTCTTGGACCTTGACAGTGTAATTATAAAGAGCCATTTGCGCTGTAATCACGAAGCGAGGGGACCGCTTTTAAAGGTTTAGGGTGAAGTTTAATTTGCGCGTTGTAGACGAATGTTCGATGAATTTTACGTCTGTGACAACTTTGCTTAGCTTCCCAACTTTGACCATTTGTTATGTTCTTTTTATATCTTCCTTATAAAGGAAAGTTTCTGTATTCTTCCTCATTCGTTTAAATTGTTTCTTTACTGCCGGGAGTGTGACCCATATGTGTGGGTAACTTGTACCCAGTTCTTTCAAGACAAGATATCCATTACTAAGAACTATCTCATCACTTATTTTGAAGGTTGTTCTAGATTATTAGATAACCGGACTTGAAAGCTTTGTAAAATGCCCAAAAATATACTAAAAAAATATAGGTTTTCCTCGGTTACAACAAATGTTTTGGGTCAATGATATTATTTAAGTAAAAGATGTAGATAGGTTATCTACATACCCAACATTCGATCTTCAAAAACGGCTTAATGTACCATGTGTAATGTGTAATACTGTGGTATTAGATGACACGTGGAAGTAAGACAGCATGTCGTAATTATCGGGAGCGTAAAAGAGATAAGACGAAGAAAACTTGGCTTGAATTAGCCAAGTTTTGACGTCTGCCTAGCGGAGCGTGTATACCTCTTTTTAGGGTTTCGTAGTAAACAAGGGACCCTTATAGTTTCGTCATATCCGTCTGTTTGTCTGTCTGTCTGTCAGTCCCCGCTGTAGCTCAGAGACGCTTAGTAAAAGAAAACTGTAATTTGGCATAGGTATACATATTAATCACGCCGAAAAAGTGCTAAAATAAAATCTTGAAAAAAAATTCTTTAGGTAACCCTTGCAGGTAATATGAGGATGTAATTTTTTTTTTAGTCAGTAAGAGTCTGATACACCCTCCCACTCAGCGGGAGAAGTTATTTGATGATATCCCACCCAAAAAAAAAGGGCCTGCCAGCCAAGTCAACGAGTACTTAATAGTCGACCAACTTAAATTTGTAGTTGGAGCGTGGCATATTATATCGATGTATGGGAGAACATGCTTCCCACCTACGGAACCCTTCATTGGGCGAGGTCCGCCACGCACTTGGCCGCTTTTTTACTTATAATATCATTATTTAAATGATTTTAGAAACGCGTAAAACACACTTAACCCTAACAGATTTGTCGCCGGCGGGTGTGGCTCTAACTCGGTTTTTACTCATAAATTTATTGTTACAGTCGGTACAGCTGCTTAGTTGCGTGCGCTGGCGCAGAACAATACCTGTCATCGATATACACCAATCATAGTTTATTGGAAATTAACTTTAGTTGTAAGACCTGTACTTGAGATTATGCAAGAAACCAATTTATCTTCATTGAGTTTGGATTGTTAAATCTTGGAAATAACATAACATACCTGTATTCCCTGATGGGTTACGCAGAGGTGCACCCACTGGCGGTGGCAAGCCATCAACCGAGCACAAACCCAGACTCCGGTCTGCTACTGAGAAATTCCAGATACAAAAACCCAATAACACTTTGTCTGAGCCGGGAATCGAACCCAACCTCATGCTTATTAGTAGCGCTTGCGAGTACTAGACCAACGAGGCAGTATCATTACATTACTGGTTTATGATTGATTAATTCATCGACTTTTTTTTCTTTATTTTTTTTTTTTTTGGTTGGGAATGATCAAATAAAGTCTTCCACTCTGGGCGGAGCGAGAGGGTGTGTCAGACTCTTACTGACTAAAACCCACCCGTGTTCCTTCCTCTGCCTGTGTTGCCAGGGGCCTCGGTAACCCTTTCGAACTTTCAAGCGACCCCGGCAGACAATTGAATTGATCTATTTAAAACTATCTGTATCTACCTTATTAGATGTTTAATTAAATTGTTGAAACCAAATGTTTAAGACGAGCACTAATCCTGCCGAACGTTTAAGACGAGCACTAATCCTGCCGGTTGAACATAAATGTTTTATTTTTATTTTTTTATTTATACTATCGTAGTCCACTTCTGGACATAGGCATCGCGTAAGTTGCATCACAACACCTGGTTTCTCGTCTGCCACTTCCAGTCTGTCTCGGTCACCCTTTGAAGGTCGTTAGTCCATCTTCAGTCGACTTAATATTTATATTTTATGCACAGGAATCAAATGCACAGAAATATAATTTACTGAAGAATTGCCCACACAATATTAGTGTCAATGTTTTGCTATAAGATAAATTGAGAAAAAAAATTGCCTTGTGTACTTTACTGTCTGATTTATCCCAAAAGCAAACTCAATATTGTAGTTGAAAAACATGTTTCCCATACAACACATAATTATGACATACATGTATATTTGCCGTCATATATGAATGAATGGATGAAACATGAAATCAGATATTATTGCCGAGCTGTTCATCTATGTATATATACAGGGTGGAATTTTGTAATGCCACCTGAAAGGAAAGTACTCTTAATACTGTAGATAGAAAATTTTACTTAAAGAAAATATTCCTTTATTTTTGAATAGAAAGAAAACTGCATTCAAAGATTATCGAAAATTCGCTTGCCACACCCGGGAATCGAACCGACTAAAATCTGTAAAAATTACACCCTGTACTTTTATGGCATTGATCGTTAGGATCAATTATAAGGATGAAATCTTTCTAACAAACTTGATAAATTAAATGATAGGAAAAGCATTAAATCTGGACTTATAAATTCTATGAGTCAAGTTAAAGCTCTTTAACTCAAAGATCCATCTGTTTACTTAAGTTAAAAGTAAATAATAATTATCATTGAAATCATTTATCCATTAAAATGACGAATTACTATTTAGATAAGACGATTTCAATTTGCACGTGTTTGTAATGCAGACTCTTTTCTAAGATGCGACATAACTGCGTGTATGCCCTATCCTCGTGAAGGCGATTGGCGGTAGAGATCTCTCGCATCCGGCCCAGGTCCAGGCCATGGTACGGAGCGAGAGGGCATGGGCAGCCTTCACCTCCTTCTGCGAAGCAGTAATGCTCGCAAAGGAGGAGGCGGGACGGTTGAGGGAAAGGCAAATTTCGCGCCCTCTCGCCCCTAGCCGCCGCAAGAGACGCCCTGGGCGTCGGGAATCCCAGGCGGATTTCCGGCCTCCGTAGGCGCTTTTTTTTTTTTTTTTGAGGGTGGGTAATCATCAAATAACTTCTCCCGCTCTGGGCGGAGCGGGAGGGTGTGTAGACTCTTACTGACTAAAACCCACCCGTATTCCTTCTTGTTGCCTGTGTTGCGGGGGCCTCGGTGACCCATAAGTACCTTCCCGCGACCCCGGCAGGCATCGGCCCTAGTGGACCCCTACTATGTGCTGACGACATCTCTTTGAGGCGCGCGTGGAATACAACGCGCCGTCGACCCGGGCCTGGTCCTTACCGGACGGTGAGCTACCCATTGCTCACCGTCCGCAAGCCCGCGCCTACGGTGGCCGGAAATCCGCCCGGGATTCCCGACGCCCTGGGCGTCTCCTGCGGCGGCTAGGGGCGAGAGGGCGCGAAACTTGCCTTTCCCTCAACCGTCCCGCCTCCTCCTTCGCGAGCATTACTGCTTCGCAGAAGGAGGTGACGGCTGCCCATGCCCTCTCGCTCCGTACCATGGCCTGAACCAGGGCCGGACGCGAGAGGTCAATGCCGCCGATCGCCTCCACGAGGACACGGCGGTGCTCTGCCCAAGCCGGGCAGACCTACACCGTATGCTCCACCGTGTCCTCCAGGCGATCCACACAGTGGTGACACCCGGACGTTTCCTCCCGCCTTATCCGACACAGGAACCTCCCGAAGCTGCCGTGTCCGGTGAGGACCTGCGTCAGGCGGAAGGTGAGGACGCCGTGGCGCCTCTCCAGCCACTCCTCAAAGAGGGGACTTATCGCCGCAATCGTGGCGTGCCCAGCACTGGGTTGCGACAACCGTACTTTCCATGACGCCATGAGATCCCGCCGGAGCTCCGTCCGCTGTGCCGCGATTTCTCGCGGCAGCGGACTTACGCCCCGGCGTTTCGCCTCCTCGCGCCACTCCCATACGTGCGCGAGGACTTTTGCCTCCAGATCCCATGGCGGCAATCCGGCAAGGAGGCTCGCTGCCTCACAGGAGACCGTGCGGTATCCTCGGACCATCCGGATGGCCATGACCCTTTGGGCCGCGCTCAACCGGCGGGCTGGCCGCAGCGCCAGAGAGCGCGCCCATACAGGAGCCCCGTAGAGGGCCATGGACCGCACGACCCCCGCGTAGAGCCTCCGGCAGGAGGCGTTTGGACCCCCTAGATTGGGCAGGAGCCGCTTCAATGCAGCGCCCACCCGCTCCAGTTTGGGAGCCAAACGTCGGAAATGCTCCACGAAGTTCCACCGGCTGTCGAGGACGAGTCCTAGGTACTTCATCGTCGACTCGACGCCGATAGAAACCCCTCCTACCGTTATTTGGGACCCCAACGGTGGCACGTTCCGAGGACCATGAAAACACATGGCCTCGGACTTGTGCAGGGCCACCTCGAGTCCCAATTTCCGGATCCTTTCGATGATTGTCGCAACCCCGTGTGCCGCTAATTCGGCCGCCGCCTGGTGCGACCTTCCCTGCGCCAGGACTAACGTGTCGTCAGCGTAGCACACTACGCTGACGCCGCTAGGGAGGTCGGCGCGCAGCACCCAGTCGTATCCGATGTCCCACAGATGCGGCCCCAGAACCGATCCCTGTGGGACACCGCACGACATCTCTTGCCGGTTCCACACTCCCTGGTGACCGGGGTAGATGACGGCCCTGTCCGTCAAATAGGCCTCGACCACACGACAGAGGTAGGTCGGCATCCGGTGATACCGGAGTGCCTCCCTGATGCAACTCCAGGGCAGGGTATTGAAGGCATTGGCGATGTCTAGAGACACCGCCAAGACGACCCCACCCTGGGCAACAGTATTCCCCGTCGTCAGGGCTCGCACACGCATGATGGCGTCCACCGTAGAGCGCCCTCTGCGGAAACCAAACTGGCTCTCCGCCAAATCCGGCCCCACCTGCACCAGCTGGCTGACGAGGCGGTCTGCAATGACTCTTTCAAAGAGCTTGCCCACCTCGTCGAGCAGCACGATGGGCCGATAAGCGGACGGAGAGTCCGCAGGGCGCCCTGCCTTCTTTATAGGCGCTGGCTTGCGGACGCTGAGCAATGGGTAGCTCGCCGTCCGATGTGGACCAGGCACGTTGTGTTCCACGCGCGCCTCAAACATGTCGTCAGCACAAGTGTAGGGGTCCACTAGGGCCGATGCCTGCCGGGGTCGCGGGAAAGTCCGAAAGGATTACCGAGACCCCTGGCAATACAGGCAATGGAAGGAACACGTGTGGGTTTTAGTCAGTAAGAGTCTGACACACCTTCCCACTCCGTCAGAGCGGGAGAAGTTGTTTGATAATTTCCCAAAAAATAAAAGACAGTTGTAAAGTTATGTATTCTGTCTAGCCTGATCCATACATATTGCATCAAAAGACCACACAAATCCCAACATCAGATCACTGCACAAAAACAATCCTTCTCGTAAATTATCCACAATTAGCCTCGTTAATGACCTAGGATATCACGCTCGAATTGTCTGCCTGTCTGAACTTGACCCAACAATATATCAGTAAAAAATACCTCATTCTTGAACAACACCTATTGTAGTCTGCTGAAAAACAAGTACCGGTAGCAAAGAACTTAGTGGTTAACGAATAAGGGTGGATTTTGATTGGTGTGGTGGAAAAGTTAAGTTTGTAAGTAAAGGCGTGTGCCGTTACAGATTATGTGCACGCGACTGCAGCCGGTAAAGACAAGGCGATAAGTTTTAAAGACGGTTATTTGGGAAACACTTGAATCTTATCTTGCAAATGTACCTTCGACCACAAATATTAGTAATATGTGACATAGGTAGGTACCTGTTCTAAATATAACAGGTATTTATGGTTATAATAAGATATTAAGAGTCCGCGAATCACTTCTCAGTTTATCACTCGCCAGTTTATTTTATTCGCTAAATATAGGTATTTTACGCCATTTACGTCTAAGTATTCAATTAAGTATGTAATATTTTTCTTATTTTTTAATTATATTCATTATAATAATTTAATAAATTCATATTATTTATGAAACCAAGTGAAAACCCATTATAGTGGGCATCTTTTTCAACTTTTAGTATGTAAATTATTTAATTTACTCGAAGACAGCAAACGATTTCCCGTTTTATTCATTAAAACATTTATTTCTCCGTTTTTACTTTTTGTTAGAGACGTCTTTTTATATCGGACGCAGAAATAGTTTCCAGTGTTTGCTAGTTGCCTTGATACGAGAAAATTTTTAGGTTGTTCCACTTTCATTCCGTTCCATTTCTATGGACACAGCTCTGAATAATCGATAACTTTTTGCTCTCTCACTACAGTTAACCAGATATTTTCCCACGATCATTGTTTCCAATAAAAACCTAGGTAATAGAAAGCATACAACAACCATATTGTCTTTATCATGTGCGATATTGAACTCTATTTTTTTGCAAATAAAGACTGCAAACTATAATAAGAAATCCAAATCCGTATCGGGTTAATTACTGAATTATTTAGTTTTTATAAAACGTGCCGTATCCGCATTCTTTTTTTGCAACTATAAAATAATAAATTCAAGCAAAATGTGCCACTTCTAAAACTATGCCTTTGAGTTTTTAAGCTGCACTTGATCAATCACACGGACAAACTGAAAAATAAATAAAATTTAATTAAACTAAAAAGAGTTTTGCGTTTTGTTTTGGATGAAATACCCCTTAAGAATCAAAAGCTCATCTACGCCTAATCTCTTGATTTTGTCATTCAACTACACCCTGGCCCTACATAATCCTGGTTGGCCTTACATATTCTATAACTAGCTGTTGCCCGTGACTTCGTCTGCGATCCAGGATAAAAAGTAGTCTATAGGCTTCTCCAGGTCATGGTCTACCTGTGTGCCAAATTTTATCCAAATCCATCAGCGTAACAAACAAAAAAACACACTTTCTCATTTATAATGTTAGTAAGGATTCACTGTAAACATTTTTTATGCTACAAGGGAGTTGCCATATATGTTATTTCATATTCAAAACCATTTTAGGACCCTTAAAATTACAAACATCTTTACACCAGCACCTTATTGCAAGAAATAATTTCAAGAAACCAATTTAACCGTCAAATGACAAGAGAAATTACAAGTTTTCCAGAAGAATTACAATTATTGTTTTTTTTATTGCGGCAATACCAAATACTTGGTACTTTTTTACGATGGCAACATTTGAATAGACGTAGCAGGCTTTTAGGGGACCCTTGCCAAGCGCAAAAATACGCGGTTTTTATCATTAAAATTAATGTTATTGTACAGGATAATATCAGTGGTACTGATGGAACAATTTTGGGCAACCCCAATTTTTGTGAACACACTTATTTTATGTTCAATATGGAGGTATGGAAACTACAAAGGAGATTTCTAAATAAAATTCAATGAAGATCAATATCATTTTATTTAATTTTTTAAATTTGCGATGTAAGTAACATTACACTGTCTTTAACATATATGTTTTAGTTTATGGCTTTCTTACAAATGTGTTTAGGTACCATGGATTTATTCTATAATAAATACATGTTTATCGCGAATCATAATTTAATCAAGATACAACCTGACACTGATCTGTAAATTGTAAAAAACGTAAGAAAATTCGCGGGCTACCACTGCGGGTTCACCTTATAGAAAAATGCGATGATTGCATTGTCTTAAGGCGCTGACAAGACCCAATTGACCAAAATAGGCTTCTCTTAAGAAACAAATTTGCAAAATCTGTAGAGCTTGTGGTAGCGGAAAAAATATATGTTAATTTTGAACATATTTCCCAGAACTTGGTTGTTACTGAAACACGTTTTGAAAAAAAAATCTCTATACAAACTAATGTTAAACTAACCTCTTACCTTGAGTTCTAATCCAAAATATCTGCATTAAATATCAACATACGTTACGTATTTAGTTAATAACAAGAACGTCTTATTTGAATGCAGAACTTGGTTGTTTTTTATTTTCGATTACTCTACTCAATTTTGAGTAAATAGAGAATTGCTTCATATTTTGCAATAAATTACAAGCGTTGTGTCATCGCGCTTCTCTTTCTTTTCTATGCAATCTGACAATGACCGCGGTTTAGGTGTTGTCAGCGTCTTAAGTAGGTATTGTCATAACAACGAACAGTCATTACTATCGGGAAAGTAATTACTATTAGACAAGTAATTACGAAACGTAATTTTCTGAACCCAAATTATGATAACAACTCATCATAATAAAACTCGTCAAAAATCTCGACGTTTCACTCAACCCTCAAACGCTTACAGGTTATTTATACCCCCTCACTCTGCCCCCTAAATCGAAACCGTAGCTCGTTCAAATGACCGAAAATAATGACCTAACTATTGTCCTCGCCCCAATGTTTGCGAAGCCTCATTTATTTTTATAACTCTACGGGATTTTTAACAGAAAAAAGTAGGAAAAAATGGTGGACATCACCGATGATGGGCACAATTGATGTGTCGTGACGGTATTCGAAATTTAAATGTCTCGGACATTTTTTTTCGGCTTTAAATGTGACCCATTTGGCAGTTATAGGGGTGGGTATTTGTCTGTGGTGTGTTGAAAACGCTTTGTTTGTGTTGGGTTATCTTGAGTATGTGATGATACATGACGATAGATGATTGATCATCTGTATTAGTTGTGTGTCACGATTCTAACGATACATATTTACCACAACTTTGTCAAAAAGTATAATAACAACCATTCAAAATAATACCTGCAAATACCCACATTTTACCTCCCTAAATAAATAAAAAACAATAATCCCCAACAAGCTGCCATCTTTTAAAAGGGACTGGTCAAACAAAGACAAATTAACCGCTACTCATCTGCAAGCCCACTCCTGGGGTACGTACGTAGCCCAATTATTTTCTACAGTCGGTGTTTGCGGAGATCTTCACAGAGTGCACCAGACTTGGATGGCCACTCGAATTTTGCATAACCAATTAGTTTTGCACAAACTAAAACAGACGTCTTTCGGATGACGGTCGGACAGACCCGAAGTGGAGTTGGTAGGGTTCCCTTTTTTTGGTGTTACTTATTAAATACCTTTTTCACTGTACTTAATTATTATTTTCTATAAAACTTAGAAATATGATTATTTTTCGGAACAAATTAGGAAAGCAATAATTTGTACAAAAATGCACTTTGTACTTGTTAACTTCAACAATGTGGATTACTTAGCATTTTCAATTGTAAGTCCTTAAATCTGATGTCAAAATCAAATGATTTTGCAGTGAACTGTAATTAAAGTTATTATATTTTTGTATACCTAAATCAACTCCATAGCTTTACTTTCGGTCTTCTAATTAACACTATTTAATAAGGTCTTATGTGCTTAATTATGTTTAAATCATGTCACTCCAAAAGCTGCTCTATGCCAATTGTCTTAAGCTTGATTTATTCCTGAAAATACGTGGACTCAGAAATAAAGGCATAAAATGTAGTTACTTAAAATCGCAAAGCTTCTCAAATTATATGTTTAAATAATAACCAAAAATAAATGTGCAAATAACATTAGTTCAGTAAGTAGTACAAATATAAAACTAATGAAATGATTTTCCCAGAATAGAAAATAATATCCTGGAAAAGTATTTTTCCCATAGGACTAGAAATATCTTCCTCAAAATATTTCAATCAAATACTTACCTATCCAATAATTCAATTCCACATCCCAAACCACCACATTACCTCTTCACTACGCTACACCAATATCACCCTTAATCACGATAATATTCCATTAACCCTTAGGGTTAATTTACCATCACAGGGGTAGTTTCCAAAGATAATGCCAGTAGCACTGTTTGCTTATGCAAAAGGGTGCTTAGAGTTGTTTTTCCTACTGATTAAGTTGATAGTGGTGGGACAGGCGAGAACAGAATATGTTAGTTGGAGGATAATAAAACAACTTCTTCATAAATTTATTATAGGTGAAAATGTCTGCTTGTGGTATGTCTGCATTATGGGAGTACGTGAGTATGATCAAACAAAAAAAGTAGATATCTATTTGGCAAATAATTAAACAAGTACTGACACTCGCTGTGTGAGGCATTGTGCTACAGATTGCTGGTTAAATTATGATCATCATCATTTCAGCCAAAAGACATCCACTGCTGGACATAGGCTTCCCCCAAGCACGGCCACTCCGACCGGTTCTCTGCTTCCCGTATCCAGCGGATTCCTACGGCCTTTACAAGATCATCGTTCCACCTTGGAAAGGTAAATGTTACAAAATATAAATGTGTATGTCCGATAGGTTTTCCAATTTTTTTGTATTTTTACAAGTGCACGAAATAAGAGAAAATGCCCGTAATATTATTAAAACATCGTAGGTTTGGGCGATCTTCGTAAAGAGTTGTTAAAATGTTGGTAATAGGTACTGCTGCTTTACAGCTGATCCTTCAATCAATCCATCAATTTAGCCTATAACAGTCCACTGCTGGACATAGGCCTCTTCCAGGCTGCGCCACAATACTCTGTCCTCCTCCCGCATCCAGTCTGTCCCCGCCATCTTTTTAAGGTAACTTCACTTCTTATGCTTTCGTTTCTGTCTTTCTCAGTAACAAGAAGAGGGAACGGCTCATAAGCTCAAATGACAGTGAATATCTCGAAATAATCCGACTAAATAGAAAGGTTGGCGGTTGGTAGACTACTTATGGTATTTAGTGGTTGTTGAATTTTTATTCCTTATAATATGTCATTGTCGTCGATTTAATTCGTAATATTGTTTACGTTGTGTGGCTTGCAGCGTTAAAGTGAAATAAGTTGACTAAATTATAATATACGAGTATAATACGATGAGGACCAGTGGGTCACAATTTAGTATAGTGTATTGAGAAATGAAAATTATTGTTTGAGTTCTAATTAAACTCTTTGTGTTGCCTTCAATTCCGTAACATCATTCAGAAATTCGCTTCTTTAGAAAGTCTGTAGAGTTGGCCACTAACATATTTCATGCTAAATAAGCTCCTCCAGAATTTTTTTTTTTACTTTAATAGACTCAAAAACGTATATAATTTTAATGTAAACATATGTTTCACACCTCAAAATGCTAGTGAGCTACGTAACTACTATTGCAAGCGTATTTTTCGATAGCGTCTGTGAAATTAGTGACTCATGGTGACGTTTTTGTATGGTGACACCAGGGGGGTAACCATCACCTCTTAAAGCAGTATTATTATAATATTACTTCACAGTGGGAAAGTGATGGAGCTATACAGGACATATAGCTCCATCTCTTTCTCACGCTGAAGTAATATTGAAATAATACTGCTATAAGAGGTGATGGTTACCCCCCTGAAAAACGTAAGTGACTGTCGAATAGATTACGTTAGGTTTCTTACCTATCGAAATCTATAGTGCTCAAGGTACGAATTTTAATTCTTTCTGAGACCACTTGGGGCGCTGTACAATATTTCATACATATGGTTTACGGAGACGCTAGCGAGTTTTGGCTGTGTAAACTCATGGTAGAGCTACAGGACTCGTTACCATTTACCCTTAAATTGCACTAATTATATAGGTACTACAACTAATAAGAAAAGCATTCATTTGAGAACCAGAAAAACCCGTTTTAAGTCTATACAGAAAACTCACATTACTCATTTTCTTCCCGCCTGTACTCCCAAAGCCAAATATTTAGTTAAATAGACGCTTCTATTTATTGAAATCGCCAAAACTATCGGACTATGACAACTTCGGATTGTCAATTAGCCGACTGCGCAGAGTTAGGGTAATGTGTTAAACTGTCCTTTGCATACATAGACTGTTTATCTGGCCTGTCTAAATTCTGAGGTGTTGTTTCAGTAAATAGTAGGTGTTTGGATTTGCTACATTACGATTATATTGGTATTAGGTATGGTAATGACCGCCTCATTGGTCTAGTGGTCGTAAGTGCTACTTCTGAGGTCCTGCGGGTTCGATTCCCGGGTCGGGTAAAGTGTTGAATTTCTCAGTAGCAGTCTGGAGTCTGGATTTTTGCCCGTTTGATGGCAACAGGCTCGCCCCCTATTACATGGGACTTAAAACATATTTGGTGAAATTTGGGTGTACTATACATAGATACGCCTCTGCCCAACCCTTCAGGGAAACAAAGCGTGATGTTATGTTACTTTAATAGCTGGTTTTAATGACTTAAACGAACGCTTTAGCGACGAAGTATTATCTTAATTCGAACGTTGTCCTATAAAATGATTTCTCTTGAGTCGTGGTATATAGTAAGAAGTCGTCCAGCGAAGAATATAATCTATGAGTCACTGCTCAAATGTATTCGTCGCAATGCCATTTGTGTCCGTTTGCCAAATTCGTGAACAGTAAACATTGTGTGTCATAAATGTCATAATAAAACAATATGTTTATCTAGTAACGTACATCTTTTTTATTTAATTAACTTCTAACAAATCCAAAAAGGTACAGAGAGAGTTCAAAAACAAAACAGTAAAATAACCCTCCACATCAAAGATTACCAACTCCAAATACTCAAATCCGCCACTTTATCATACATGTATATTGGAATCTCAACAAAACTATTAACCCGTCTAATGCTGCACACATTATATTTACGACTCATTATAAACATAATACACCATCAACATACATCAAGGTAATGCATGAAAACACATAAAACTGACTCACGAACAATATTTTCAATCGTAGCCAATAAATTCTGTGTGTAATCCTTAAGTTGTGGGGCAAGTTATAAGAATTTTGAAAAGTCCAGGCCTTGCAAGAAGACCATTACGACAAAACAATACAAAGTTAAAAAGAAAAATAAGATATAATTATTGATAAAATTCATAAAGCCAGTTAAATAGTTATAGAGAACTCAAACTCAAAGCATTTATTTCAATTAAACCATTTACAGGCACTTTTGAATAGTCAAGGAGTCGGTCAGTTAGAAATATGAACCTAGTTGTCCATTCCAAGGCGTAGTAGGTACAGTCCGGTTCAAAGTTTATGGCGGCTCGGAACATGAGAAAGTCGTTGCGCAGTAACGAATTCAAGTGTCAGCGGGGGTGAGGGGTGCGGTACTAAGCAACGAGTAGCGCACTTCAGAGCCACCGTAAAGTTTGACGCATACTGTACCTATGGAGAAGACCGGCAAGAAACTCCATGGACACTCTTTTAAATTACATTGAAAGAAGATTTAAAAATAAAAGCAAAGTAGTAACTGTAAAAACATAACGCGATATGCACTCATTTTATCTTGCGATCAGCTGTTAGCTTTCTATTTAATATTTTTAGTATTAACTTTGCATTAATACTTATTGACAAGTATAAAACAGTATTCTTTAAAATTCTAGCTATTAATACAGCTAAATCAATCATGTAGAGAAGAAGGGCATGAAATGTTGTCACGCGACCAAAATATAACAAACACAAACGTTCATGGTATTTTTACCAACCAGCCTATTCCTTAAACAGATTTACTGTAAGGTTACAAAACTTAAATAAAATATTATTATTAACATTAACTAAATTAAATTAAAACTAAGTTAACCCTAAAAAAGGCCCTTGAGGCATTGTACCGAGGATGCTGGCGGCATTTCCTCGCTGAATTGCAATGCTGATCCGTTGCGCGAGAAAACCGCCAGCTTTTCGGTCGCCAGTTACATCAACTAGACGTTTCGCAATTTCCGCAAATAACTTATGCGCACTGGGATCCCATGGACCGAGGGTCTCGACGCCAAAGAGCACAAAGTTGTACTCTCTGCCAAGGCCTGTATATTTAATAATTTTCAGATTTTTGGCATTTTCTGCCGCTGCACCCGTTTTAGAAGTAGTCCGTTGGAGATGGGACGGTGCCAGTGTGTCTACACTGGTAGCGTCCCACATAAGCATCCGTCCCGTTATGTCATTAAGTGTCGCATGTCTTGAAAAGTGGCCTGCACTTTTTTGACAACAAAGTCTGTGAAATGGTTATGGTTACACTCAAATTAAAATACCCGCTTCAGCTTATCTTTTACCCCAAGCGGTCGTTAACTTTGAACCAACTGACGCATATGTAAATGAGTGTCCATGTTTATTATTCCTAGTTTTAATTGAAGCCGGCACAGCCACCATACTGCCATCACAACACCGACACCTGTGCTCAGTATTGTTCCATCGTTTATGAAGATATTGAGTTACAAGAGTTTTTTGTTGTAGATGTCTTTTGAATATGCAGGGATATCATGTAGGGTCAATGCTGGGTAATGTTCTGTTTTGATAAAGATAATGGCTGGTGCTTACAAATACCCTTTTGATGATTTTGAAGGTCTGGAATAAACTAGATTATCTACAGAAAGTGATAATCATGCAAAGCATGCTGCAGGAAAACAGGCTGAAGTGCGTGGTGATAAAGTTGAGGCAAGTAAGGATTAATGTGGCAACGGACTTGAAGAAGGAATAAGTGTTGGTTTTACCCCAGTAATAATAACAACTGGACCAAAACTGAAACTAGAACTTTGGAAGTATTGCTACAAGACAATTACTGTCTCATTTATAAAAAGGTAAGCTAATAATACAGTTTTGAAAAGACCACTCAATTATTTACTTCTAAAATCTGTCAAAACTTTAAAAGAAATATATTTTGATAAACCACGTATTACAAAATTAAAAACTTCACACTTTTAATTTTACTTTCTTGTTAACTTTTTCTAATAGACGATCACTCACATAACTTAGGAGCTTCGGAAAAAGTTTTCAACTTGAAGCATTTGATACCCCAAGGATATTCATCAATTTCACTTTAAACATATAATGAGGCACTTCATAGATAAATTGGTAGATTTTGGAATAGATAATGACTTTGGAAACGGAAATATTTTTCTTTATGTCGATTTGAAGTTCGAAGTCGAAGTTGAAGAATAATTCGAAGAAAACAAGGAATTAAATGACATCGGAAAAAGACCCTTTTCCAGCTTGAAACCAAATAACACAAAAAAAAAAAGCGCAAATAGAACTTAAAAATATTTGGCTTTCAATTCTGTTATTGAAGAGAATGAACAAAAAAATAAGGATTATAAAGCTCGCTTCTCTGCAAGCTTTATAATCCTTATTTTTCTGTTCAATAATGTACTAGAAAGCTTACTGGTCAAAGTCATGGGACTGAAAGATGATACTACGGTGTAGCTGATGACAGAGGAATTATACAGCCGTGACGTATCATGCTTGCGTCACGCTTCTATTCCTCGGTAAGATTAGAAGTAAAAGATACCTAATCCGATGCTGTGGTTAACTTTTAGTACTTATTATTAGGTGTTGTGATTGCTTGAAGGTACTATTTTAATATCTCTAAGAAAGTAGTATGTAGATGTATTTTAGATTTTATTTAGGTGGCTGACTGTCCACAGTGGGTATGCAATATATATTTTTAACAAAGCATGAGCAATTGTTATTGTATTGGTAGTTCACTGCAAACGTTGAAGACAAGGAAGTTAGGCAATAATTCCTTCTACACATGTGGCTTCCCTGGTACCTCATAAACGGCATAACTATGTAAATGTCTATTAACTGCTCCCAAATTACGATGTTTATTATTATTATTTTTTATACAAATTTTCTTTTTGACATATTATTTTCACTGTTTGACATTATATACCTAAAATTTTGATTTGAGACTTGTAATGGCAAAAACCCATTTAAACCAAACGAGGTTTAAATGGGTTTTTATTTTTATTAGTTTATTAATATTTTACACAGATTTGTGTGTACCTTGTGAATGTGAGAACGTTGTAGGCTTAATAGACTAATAGACTTAATAGACTAGATATTTTGTAGACCTTTTTCTTTTTTTTTTGTTAAGTACCTGGTACGTCTCGACAGGCCTACACTGTCCTCCCATACCTATTAACACTGTAATTTGAAACACATTGTAAAAGCCAATTATTTTTAAGAGTAACCGTGGATTTTCTTGCCGGCTCTTCTCCATAGGAAACGACCCATTGGAACCATGCACCTAGCTTCTGACGTTTCATAAGTGCCCATGTAGGTTTATGTGAAATAAAAATATTTTGATTTTGATTTTGATTTTGAACGAGAGCAGAAAACCGCTGCCGTGTCATCATTCTCCTGCCACTATCCCAATTTACTATTAGTTGTTGTTGCGGTAGTCACTCCCTTTCTAGCCATATCATCTTTCACACAGTCCATCCATCGGTTCTTTGGTCCTCCCGTACTCGTTTAGCCATCCAAATGCATACCCAAGACTTTCCTGGCGACATTTCCCTCATTTCTCCGCATCACATGCCCATACCATGACAACATTTTTCACAGAACTTTCCAGTTATCAGTATCATTTGCAGCAGACTTCTTCTTATATACTCATTTCTTATTCCTCTGCCGTGTATACTTATGGAATAGTGACTAAGATTACCAAAATCCTCTATAGCTTTTGACTTTGAAGTAACTTACTACTTACTCATTTTCTATATACGATATTACCTTCTGCTGTTAAAATTGTCCGTTTTGATTGACGATCTGAGTCATCATACAGAATATTTGATGTGGATTCACAAAGCAAATAATGTGAAACATATAAAGTAGCTTTGATTTGCAAATAATAACAATATAGAATTGAAACTGTTGAGTGAATTTGTGGATTTTAGATATAAAGTAAACATCGTTTGTAATGCTATTATTTACTGATGCAATCTAAAACTCAACAAGCTTAAGTTGTAATTTGAATTAAATGTTTTTGTAATGATTACTTTCCAGGATTCATGTCCGAGATTATTCTAAGAGAATGTTCATCTCTTGTATTCGTATCAATTCGAATTGTATAAGAATAATCCATGCCTTAGCAAAAAAATTGACAGTTTTCATTCTAGCTAGTAGGAAGATAGTCTAAGTTCCTAAAGTCTCTTTTAAAGTCCCTTGTCACTAGGAACTGATGACTGACTAAACTTTTCAAAACATATACATTTTTAGGGTTCCGTACCTCAAAAGGAAAAAAATGGAATCCTTATAGGATCACTCGTGTGTCTGTCTGGCTGTCCGCCTGTCACAGCCGATTTGCTCCGAATCTATTGGACCGATTAATTTGAAATTTGAAATTCTGTGACCCAAACACGGAAGTGTAACGTAAATAAATGAATTTTGAATAAGAGGTTCACATTTGGGGGCAAATTAGAAAACAATTATAGTTTTTAGTATTTTTTTTTTGTATATTGTTTATAATTTTTAAATAAACAGTTTTAAAATTATTTAAGAAAATTAATTAAAATTGGTTAAAATTTCTTTTAAAATTTTAGGCTCAGTAACTCATAATAATTTAATGTCTCGGAAACTACTGAGTTACTGAGCCTAAAATTTTAAAAGAAATACAGAAAATAGTTCTTCACTTATAAAATACAGGGAAACCTATAAGAAGTCTATGCTGTTAAAATAACATGGCAAATCTCTCAATATTGTGCGTAAAAACTTACATTTGCAGTTGGAATGTATGAGGAAACATTACTTTCAACTACAGTGTTAAGTTTGTTCTTGATAAATTCATGCCAACTACGGAACCCTTCATTGTGCGTGGTCCGACACGCACTTGGCCGGTTTTTTTTTTATAAATAGACTGACGTTTGTCCACCCTCTAAAAATATTCACCTGTAAAGGTGCTTTTCCTTTGAAATATATCCTAATAATAAAGTACTTCAAGTGTTGCCCCCTTGTCACTATGTGCTAGCGGCCGTTTTCGGGGGCCCATTATTGAGTGTGCAAGTCACCCCTGCCATTTTGTCGGTGTATTTTATATAAAGCATTGGTCAGGTAGGGGCCATAGCCTTTCTATAGTCTTAGGAAACTGATCCACTATAGCCTCCCAAACCCATAGCCCAATATTTTTTGTTCCCATGTTCTGCAATAGTCTTGCATTAACCGGGTTTGTCCTTGGGTGCACCTTCATAGAGCAAACAGGGATAATCGTCGGTTGGTGCCTCATTCCATTAAAATTGTCCAAGGGGCCTCTGCGAGTTGGCTTCGGTCCCTCGTACGCCTTCCAAAGGTCCGGGACCCCATGGTCCCGAGATATGTAAGGACATAAGTACTTCATAACAATTCCCTCCTCAACCATACAATCACAAACATTAGAACGTCTAAGCATCAGAAATAAAACAAATCCTATAGTACCGCTAGACGCACGTGCGCTCGCGCCTAACGTGCTAAGCGTTCACTTGACTGGGCATATCTCTTTGATGAATACGTTTGTATATTATGTTCATGTGGTCTCTACGAATAGAACAAGCGATCAATTGGTGTGCTGAGAGATGGGTGGAGGATTAAATTAGAATAGTTTTAGCTTTGTGTCCACTTTTGTCTTCACAATCTTTGATGGTCTTTGCAGCGGCTCTTTTTAAATTTGCTGACATTTTATTCGTTGGCTCTTTAATTGACTCATCCAACTACGACTTATGAAGTACTTCATACAGAAATATACATACCTAAATATTATAAAATATGTTCATCTTTTCTGTTTTGCTGCACAATGTTTTCCTAATAAAGTGCTGCAATGCTTGACTGAACTAAGATGGCTGGTGGTAGAGCTGTAGACCAAGAAGCTGTTTACAAAGAAACATGCTTCACCGTGGACTTTCAAACGCTTAATGGACTTCATATCGTACCAGATTACTTATCAAGCATCAAGATTGCACTTCTTCTAATAAAAATAGACCATCTGTAAGGTATTTATTTTTAATTGTATCCTATCAACTTTGAAACTGGAGTACTACAAAAATAAACTTACTGAGAACTCAACGCCAATCTATAAATGCACCGTATGTGTACAAGTTGACGACTACATAAATAACATATATGCATATACAATGCATGTACTCGTATGTGTGTAAACACTGTGAGTAATTACAGTACATGCTCTTGAAAGCGACTCTGTTTCCGTGGATATGATCGAAATGGTTGGATTTGACAGTCGCGGAATTACTCAGATAGATTTTTGCCACTGATTTCTCGTCCTCCGTTAGTATAAAAGTTATACAGAGAGTAACGTGAGGCAATTCAACTTAGTCTGAAGATTATATAGCACAACGTAAAAATAATACATGACATATGTGTAATAAGGTTCTGCATAGGTGGAAAAGATACAGCAATTACAATAAACAGAGGTACTCGTAACTATTTAACATCGCATGGAAAAACTGCCAGTTACTATCCATACCTATCGCGACAATTTAATTGTTTTATCTTTTTCCTAGTGAGTTTGATTTTGGCTGTTACTTAGCTCTCTATTTCGTTAGAAGATTCTTTTTCAACACTATTTTTATATTATTATCATTCACAGTATCCTTAAACTTATTGTTAAATACTTATAAACTATCCTTCATTAGTTCTATACCAACATTATCAACCTCTACTTACTACTTTAAGTTACTAAAATGACGCTTAACTATAGTCATGACCTCGATACGATTGAATAATACTTATGTATAGTTCTCTATACGACAGTACACAGTCGCCGTATACTACGGTATAGATAGTATACATTATATATACAATAATTATGGTTGTGTTGTTAGTATAGTGTAAGTTGCACGTACGTTGTGCCACTATAATACTTGTATAAGCGAGATGATTGCTAAAGGCTTGGTCACATGGAATTATTGTTAGATAATGGCGCCGATTCCCTTGTTCACAAACTAAACTAAATTTAAGTTCAGTGCATCTTTTTCTTTCTATTTCATTAAGAAAAGGATAGAAGATAAATTTTAGTTTAGTCCTGTCAAATTAATCAGCGCTTGACGTAAATTGACGTAATTTTAGTAGGCAAGTTTTTAATCACGTCTAAACTTGTATGGAGTAGTGACAGGCGCTGATTAATTTGACAGGACTAAACTAAAATTTATTTCCTGTCCTTTTCTTAATGAAATAGAAAGAAAAAGATGAACTGAACTTAAATTTAGTTTAATTTGTGAACAAGGGAATCGGCACCATTATTTGAATATACTTTAGCTTGTTCTTAATGCTCTGTTTTATTTAATTATGAACACTGGCGTAAGACCGAATTACTTATTGTATTTAATGGACAACACTTTATCGGTCTCATTATTTTCTTGGATGCAACTTATGGCTCTGCCGAGACTTAATTTTGTCAAATGATTTAGAAATCAGAGTAGCAAGGAGAAATAGTTAACATAGTGGTTGGTTCTTTGATATGGTTTCATTTTTATAGGACATGGTCGAGGACATTTTGGCAGAGACCGATGATGGTTGAATTGATGAAAAAAAAAAGATGATATAAAATTAATGTGAAAATGAAATTTAATAGTTCACATAGTAGAAGGTGGACGGTGCGATGGTTTACTTACGGAGACACACTTTAAGTCCAATTATCTTGTCACTCCCCTCCGATCGATACATTTCAAACTAACCTAGACACAGCCACATCAAATATTAATCCTAATTCGTATATGTGACACATTGTATTAGTAGTTAGTACTAACATGGAAATGCAGTGATTCACTTACCAAGAAAATGCACTGAATTAGTAATTTGAAACACTTGCATCAGCCATTTTGTTCGATGTCCATTTGAATTAGGGAAAGGTGTTTGAAAATCAAAGTGATTTGTTACGTATTTGTGAGGCCCTTTTCGATTCCGGATTCATTCATTATTTAGACAGCGGATAAGCTACTGACAGTTTAGCAGTTAAAAGGGTTTGTACCTAACACTATCACAAAAGTTACAAATATCTGTAACTAGTTTTTTCCCGCGGCTTTGCCCACGTGGATGTCGGAAATACCCCACGGGAACATACTACCGGGATGAAAAGGAAGCAAAGTGTTGATCGCATACGTAATAGCCGAGGAAAAGATCATTGACTCCTAGCGCTGCGACACGCTGCCATCGCCGACAACCATAATAATTTTGCTACGCGTAATTTTGATATCTTTTAAAGTATTCATTTAAAAATTTTAATGATGTGATGTCTAGGCATATTTAAACCTAAAATAAATGCCCAATATAAATAACACTTATAATTGGATATAGATTAATATAATACCAGTTAAAATAACTTCGGAAATTAAATAACAATGATATTTTTATCAAATTTATTTATCAAATTTTTATCAAGGTCATCCTTGGAAGATAGACATATGTATGTATCTATGAATCACAATTCATTTGCTGTCTCATCGGAACTAGGGCTATGCCAACCAGATTCATTCTTTATACAAAGAGCTAAACGTTTTTCTTCAAATTGTGTTTTGTTCACTAAATTCTTTCGTGCCTACCGCTCTCCATCGATGACTTAATATATTCTATCGTCCATCTCTTACCTCAAATCAAGCCTAAACCATCCCCAACATGAAACCTCAAAAATAAAACCCTCCACGTACAAATCCTTTTCCATTATAATCGTGCCTTAACCCGTCGCAGGCGCAGCTGCACGATGCGCACACGCTACCGGTTCTGCGGGCTTACGACCCCCCCCGCCACGCCCCTCCCGCCATCGATACTAACAAACGGAAAATTTTATAACCACAATATTAGATTTACGTTTTCATTTTATTGCAGTAAACGTTGTCATAGTAACTAATAGGGAATGAATCTTGTAATTGGGTTTTGTTGTTTATTTGATAATGGTATACGCTGATTTTGTGAAAATTTGCATGAAGATGATGCTGCGGATTGACTTGGAGCAATAAAATATCGTATTCTCAAAATAAATTTGACATTTGAATCAAGGCAATTGAAAAATTAATTTAGACTGTTTTAATATTTTATAGAAAAGACCGAGTACCTCTACGGAGTCCTCACGATGGGGAACGCATTGTCAAATCAACAAAGCTCCTATCTTATACCCCTGAATTCAGGAAAATGCGGACGTGGCAGATGGATTTATGCTCACAACTCTTCTAGAATTACAATAAGTTCTGTCAATATTGGTTACATTTTAACAATGCAGCAGATGGGTGAAAGTGGCTGAGGACCAAGTGAACTGGCTCCCAATAGAAAAGTATATTCAACAGCGGACTGCGGGCTTATAGGTTTACGATGATCAAGATTGTTGTGACACCAGACAGTGGTATGATCATAAGCTACAATGAGATATGTCATGGATTTTATCACATTCAGTCCAACACTCTCTTAAAGACTCCACAAAATCTGAGCCACAAGCCGAGTTAATGCGGGCTACTCCGTCTAGCACAGATTACCTATCCTTATCAGGAGACCACACGTTGCTTCCCATAAAAGCTAGACCTACTGAATTAAGCGATCCCTTTGCAAGATCACGTTAACATAGTTGCTATTTCGCAATATCTTAGATTTTGATCTGACTAGGGGGTCCGGTTCTTGTGTATCAGACTGGTCGATCTTATTCAGTCAGTCTCTAAACCTATCAATTAATTGCTCTATGTCGATGTAATCTTTGTGAAACTGTTTTAAGGAGTATTTTTCATGAAGTTCATTTCAACGGGGTTCTAAGTGTCATTGAATATTGTTGATATATTATTATGATACGTTTATGACCTATGATTAACCTGCTTGGTTGGTTGTATTTAAGATTTGTCTCCCTCTAAAACATGACTCGGTTAAACTGTTGTCAATTAATAGTCAATCAAATATCAAGATTTAATACAAATAATACACCATTTAAACATTTCTCCAGATGCTTCTGCACTAGTTCTGAGATCCAGAAAAATAACAATGAGGCAATCCATTGCTGATATTATTATATGGTAGTTACTTTCAGTCTTATGGCCAAGTAATACACAGTTTTTAACCAACACAAGTAATTCCCTTAGAGACTTTTAAATGTACTTACTTTCGAAATCTGACAATATTTTAACACCATCGAATCCTATCAGATATTTACAGCAGCTACCATCCAATCTTTTACGATCTTTCCTGGCATTAAGCGTAAATCTGAGCCATTTAGTCGTGAAACATCAAACTACTGTGTACATTGCGAATCGTATAACGTACAAACGCGATTCTAAATTTAAATATCGACGAGAGAACGAGACGGAGAACGTGCTCGTGCGCATGCACTGGATTATGTTGATGGTGGATATGAAATTCACTATAACTAAGATTTTGTTGGTTGATTTGAGCTGACTAGCAAGAATAACCTCAAAGTGAAATTAATTTTTTTAGGAAGTCGAAATCGAATCAGAAACCGTGAGTGCTCCTTCTTGACTGAAAGCATTACATTAATGCACAGATTAGATACAAAGTTGTATTTTAACGGAGTCATAATGGTTGCCAAAGATTGTTTAATTTATTTTACTGCCTACACATTAATCCCTTCATGATTTGAAAGTAACTCTTCTGTATGAGTAAGTCTTTAAATCTTCACCTTGAACAAAAATGGTGACTTCTATGATTCATTTGATTTCATACATTAGAAATCAATATTCCAGCATTCACTCACTGGCTCTTGTAACACGAGTCTACCACAGGAGTCACGGACTTCACACTATTTTGTAACCACTTTCTTGTGTAATAAAGATTATTATTGTGTTGGATTGACTTTTGAATTATTGTAACTGATTTATAAGCAAATTCATCGCACTAAAGCTACGGTTTATAGAAGAGCGGTGGCTGCAACATAACGTCTGCAATTTACGAATGACGTCACTGACACTATATTTCTGAAAGTAAGTTGATGTGTTTTCCACCGCTCGTCTGGGAATAGGTAATGGAAATGATGGAAGGAATGAAAGGGCTGGTATCCGCAACTCCACGTCAAAGCACGTATTTTGCTCTTCTAGGAAACCGTAGCTTAAACATAGTGTATCAAAAGTACATAACACAGAAAGATAAGTGTTATCTCCGTAATTTATTTATTTATCAAAACTTTATGCACTAGTAAAAAAGAAATTATTTAAAAAACAAAGAACCCAATGCAGTTGGGTTCTTTGTTTTTTAAATAATTTATTTTTCGGTCGGGTTTTTTGTTTTGTAGATAACTTGCTTTATTTCAAGCTTTTTTAGTTCTAGTTCATATATGATATATATATGGAATTGACACATTACTAGCTTTTATTTGATATCAATATTGTTGTAATTTATTTTTTAAAAACCTTTTCCTCTCTTTTTTTTTATTTGCAGATGCAATGTATAAAAATTATATAGCCTATGTTACTCCCACAATGAAGAAAAATCTAACGACACTTCTAATGTTAAAATGCATCAAGCCGTTTAGGCTACAGAGCGTTCCAAAGAAATAGACATACATACATACTCTCGAAAAACATTACCCTCCTTCTGGGGCAGTCGGGTAAAAAGAATACTGTACAAAGGCGGACTTAATGCCTGAGGCATTTTCTACCAGTCAACCTTAGGGTGATGCGGAGACAAAACATGAAAGATAACTATCTCTCTGACATAATTGGACTTTCGGAAAACCTACTGGTGTTTGGAGTGGTCATTCATTGGCAGGCTTCTGATGCTGCCGCTTATCTTCACAGGCAATCACTTATTTGCTAAACCTTTTATGACTTAAAAAAAATCATGTGATCAGTTTTCTAACGGTTTGTGAATATCATATCTACTGAAACATCAACTCTGTCTTATACAAAGTGCATCAATAATAAATAATAAATAATTCCCATCCACTCCCAACCTAATCCACGTTAAACAGACTTGTCTTGCGCTCGCGCACCGCCCTCTCCGCTCCCCTGTAATACCCCCCCGTGCGTAAACGTGACCCCGAGACGTGAACTCAAACTACGATGCTTTGTTTTTTTTGTTTGTATCTCTTCTCTGCCACGGATCGTTATTGTATCGGTGCTGTTCACTTTTTCTTTTAAGTGCCAAAAGATATTTAGTGGGGAGTATGTATTTAAGTAATAACGTGGGCAAAATTTTCGGTTGAGGAACTTTAGTCACAATAGTCAGCCTATAAAGTTCCCGCTACTGCTGGGAACTGAGAAAGGGATACATATCGCGGGCCCAGTGCGGGTTGGTGGACCTAAATCTTTGAAATTGTTGGTTTCATCACAATTTTTCCTTCACTATTTTGAGAGCAGTAGTGATGATGTAAATTACGCAAAGTGAAGTGCTTGCCTGTGTGCGGAGTATACATTGTGTTAGCATTATTTTGGCGAAATGTGTGGTGGAAGAGGCTTAATGATTATGGCTGTAGTACTTCTTATAGTTTCTTGGTAGGTACCTACTGTATTGATTCTTTGCATGACGTGAATACCTACTGAAAAGTCTCAAGTATCTACATCCCGAAGCCCAACCCACAAGTTTCACGCAAGACACATTTACGTACAAAAACGATTGTCAGGTTCTGTGAATTGTATCCACCTCTTCTTGCCCGGTTTTTAGGCACTGCAGTTTTTTATTTTATTTTATTTAAAATAAGTACGCCAAAAGGTAGCACGAAATATGTCCAGATCATTTCTCAAAGACAGGTATTTTTGAACTAGGTACATACACCAAAAACATAAAAGCAATAAGAAAAATGGTAACGTTAATACTTTTTCCACGAATACTCAGCAAAATATCGAAAAAAAAAAACAATTTTATTTTTGACACAATCTGTCAATTTCTATTAATCAGTATGGTTTAAAACGTCAAATTGTCATGTACCCCACCCCTGGTTTCTAGCCAAAAATTTTCGTTGTTTTAACATCCATTATGATACAATACCTTTGAGAGCTTCAAAAATATGTGCAAAAATTAACTAAGTCAGAATCTCCCCAAACCGCAATGAACCCAAATGACATAGCATTTTGGGACATTATATTGTTGCCATACAGTAAAGGAGGATAATACTAAATGTAAGTTTAATGAGCTTAGAAGGTATTTCGTTTGTAGAGAAGCAATTGAACTGCATTGTGGTTGCTACTAGCACTGACTCTAAGGTGTATATACAAGCTGTGCGCTTGATGGACTTTTCATCGGCAAAAATGACAAACTTTCATCCGCTATTTAACCCCTTTAGAGGATTAATTTTCCAAAATCTTTACTTAATACTCACCTTTGATATATAAGGAAGCTTGAAATTTTGAACAAGAGGTTCAATATTTCAAGCTTCTAAACCCAGCGGTTTAGGCTGTTCGTTGTGTCAGTGAATTCAAGATTTGTATAAATGTATTGCTAGCTGTTGCCCGCAACTCTATCTGCGTGTTTCATATTTTTTTTATGCGAATATTCAGCATGAAAAATACTTTTGCTTTTTTTAAAACTTTTTTTAAATTCAAATTTCAGCGTTTATCGATTTAGTGGTTTAGGCGTGAAGAGGTAACAGATAGAGAGACAGCGGTACTCTCGCATTATTATATTGAAGATATAGATACTAGGGTATGCGGTGAGGTTTTGAGTTATTTCATATATACCTTGTAAATGAAATAACTCAAAACCTCACCGACTTATACATTTTGTAAACTACAAATACAATACCAATATTATATAACGATGACACGTTGCAATTTGTTTCCATCCTAGGGAGAATATAAAAGATAATTTAATTATATTAGAGACAATAAGTTTTTTGAAGGTATGAATTTATGAATTAATTAAATCTTAATTTAAGTTGAGCTAACACAAAATTGCATCTTTACAGCGGCTGCAATGGATCAAATCTTCATGATTGAGGTATTCGTTAAAAAGATTGTATTAAAGATAGATCCACCTGAAAAAGATGCATATGAATTGGCACAGGAAGAGGAAGAGAGAAAGAGAGAAGCAGAACTACTTGCTGCTCTTGAAGCTGCCCAGAAAGGCAAAAAAGGCAAAAAGGGTAAAGCAAAAGGAGGCGGCCAAAAGAAGGGCAAAAAAGGCAAAAATAAAAAAGAACCACCGGGGCCATCAGAAGAAGAATTGAAGTATATGCAAACATGCTCAATGCAGATGAATTGTCTACCCATTTTTGATTTCATTGTAGCACATGATAACTTTGTTGCACCGCCCCCACCCCCTCCTCCTCCAAAAAAAGGCAAAAAAAATAAACCCAAACCTAAAAAAAAAGGGAAAAAGGGCAAAAAAGCTAAAGTGATACCATGGAAGATTGTGCTGCCATCCGAACCATTACCACAACCACCATACTTTGGTGTTGGTAACTCAATCATGTTTCTTGAAAGACCTTCAAAATTAGAGGATACGTTAAGGAAAACTCCAATTTATATCACCGTATGGAACAGAGATCAAGACTTTGGCTGCACAGGTTTCTGTGTTGTAGAATGGCACAAATCATTTTTTGACTGCCTTCAGAGAGCTGCGGATCTGAACCCCGTTAATTATGACATAGCAGAATACAGAGACACAAGCAAACCGGAAATGGTGACAAATACAGTCGAAATGGTGCGACCATTGCAATGTGAGGAAGATTTGAAAGCATCTGGTGAAGTTGAATTTTACATTCGACTTTCGTGTTTGGGCAACAGAGTAGTCAGTTACTTTGTGGCATTACCAGAGATGGAACGGATACCAGGACGGAAGTATCTGTACGATGATTTGAAAGTGAAGGACCTAGAGGTTGTTAGACATTGGGAAGGTACCGTGATTGATGAAGTACCTCCTGTAGCATATTTTTTCACTGCTCCTGATATAACTAGAGAGCCAATAAGACCAGTTGAAGAGCTTGTACAATACGAAGAGTTCGTAGCTCCGTTTACAAGAAGTGAACTGGCGATTCTAGCTATGGGTTTCCCAAAGGGCCCTTGTGGTGGTACTAATTGCCTTAAGAGAATGGAGTACAGAGGCAGTCAACACCAGTTCATTCCAGGTGAATATGTTAAAGGCAAATACCAACACGGACAGTTTGTTAATAAGCGAGATGTACATGGACCCTGTGGTAGAATTGATTGTCCCCTTGCAAAGAAGGTTCGTACTTATCTCTGTACCGAAGGCAGCTATAAGCCCTGCATGAAACCTTGCTGCAGAGACTACTATTAGCTTCGGAAATTTGATAGTTTTTGGACATAAGTTTTTTTTTGCTGATGACGTTCAAAGTTGATATACAGAGCCAGATTAACTGGCGTTTCTCCACAGACAAGATGGTACGAGTATCATCGATATGAAACCATGATAATAAAACAAAACATGTTTTTTATAAAGTTATAAATTGAAATAACTACAACTGCTCTGGGTCAAATAATAAGTTTGGAAAATTATATATTTTTTGTTTAATCATGATTTGATATTGATACCTGTTACGTCTATGAAGTTTCGCCGATTACATTAATTTGACCCTATTTTAGTAACAATATATATAAAATAAACAAAACAGATAGACAAAACATTAAAATCATACCAAAAAATTATTCGCTTTCTGCTTTAACTGATTCCTTTATTATTTTTACTTAGCGGTCATTTACTAAGGGCTGACTTTTCGATAGTCAGATAACGGCTGCAGTGACGGCGCTCATGAAAATGAGGGCACCGGGGTTTAAATGTACGGTGTCAAAAAACGCTCTCTAGGGAAACACACCAACTTACTTCCATTGATAACGTTTCAATTACTTTATTCAACGGTAAATTGACTCTATGTGGTAACCACCGCAGTCTTAGGAAACCTTAGCTTTAGACAAATTTTCTATAAAAAGCTGTTAAACCGCCTACAGACACTTGCTACAGAAAATGCGACTAACATCATTACAAACTGGCACGTATCGAACGAGCCTTCTTGCTCGGACCATAAAAGAATACTCTACTAACAACCAATTTAAGGAAACCCGCACCGAGGGAGAACCCGCGGCGCACCAATGTTCCCGGGTATAAACGCCTCCTAGCCTCCCTACTAGCTAGGCACCTGTTACAAGTAACTCTAAGAGACCAAGCACAATTGGAATACCGTGACAAAATTATCAGAATATCTAACTGAAGCATACCAAGACAAACGTTACTTCACCGTAGGCTACGCTGTCGACATAACCATGATAATAAATGGTACCCACGAAAAAACTCTATGCAACCTCATGCACCAAGCCTTCAAAGTAGTAGAGGAATGTGAAAAAACACCAACTATCACTGAACCCTACAAATACCGATTCTGATTTTCGACACTAAAGCTCTGTTGGGCCTAGGCTAATGTCTGTTTGCTGTTATAAGTTCGCACAAATATACGTTTGAACTAATATTTGTGCATCATGACATTGCTTCTTTTCGTTCAGGAATCAGATGAAACCTCACAGTACTGTTGTTTGCTGATCGAAGCTTCATCGTCGAAGATCTTGTAAGTCATTCATGCTGACTTCAGTATAGGCCTCTTCCCATTTGTGCCATACTTTCCTGGTCAGTGCGAGTCACACCCAGGTTTTCCCCGCGATCTTCTGTAGGCCGTCCACCCACCTGACTGTTCGTATGCCTACGCTCTAGCTGCCGTTTTTTGAATTATTTGAAGTACTTTCCCCTTTTGTATAAAAACTTACGAGACGTGGTGGACAAAAACAAGTAGGTAACGTAATGATTCATTTAGTATACTTTCTCTTTTAACTTCGCACCCAAGGCTAATGGGGGCAAAACAATTATAGCATGAGATCATCGTCAGGTCATTATTCTGATATATTAATTATTTTTGAATATTTTTGACTCGACAAAAGTTCAAAATCATCTTGTGAGTAATAATTAGGTAAAGTATTGAGTTAGAAACAATTAACAGATATATTGAAAATAAAATAGAATAGAAGAAGATTGAGAGAGAGAGAGACAGAGTTTGATCTTTGCCAGTAGGCACACTTGCTTGCATTCTTAGTCTCTCCAAAAGGCAAAAAGCAGTTAGCAATGGATTCAGCTATAATTAAGTAATATGTCTTGCTATCCTTCACTATTTGGTTCTTCACTGGGTAGGTGTATGTTATTGGCATCATTTTTTGAAGTGAAAACTTCTTTAGGCGCGTTGAGCGATTTTTGATACGGGCTAAACTTAAGACGCTGACAACACCTAAACCGTGGTCCCTGTCAGATTGCATAGAAAAGAAAGAGAAGCGCGATGACACAACGCTTGTAATTTATTGCAAAATATGAAGTAATTATCTATTTACTCAAAATTGAGTTGAGTAATCGAAAATAAAAAACAACCAAGTTCTGCATTCAAATAAGACGTTCTTGTTATTAATTAAATACGTAACGTATGTTGATATTTGATACAGATATTTTGGATTAGAACTCAAAGTAAGAGGTTAGTTTAACGTTAGTTTGTATCGAGATTTTGTTTTTAAAACGTGTTTTAGTAACAACCAAGTTCTGGGAAATATGTTCAAAATTAACATATATTTTTTCCGCTACCACAAACTATACAGATTTGGCAATTTTTTTTTTTTAAGAGAAGCCCATTTTTGTCAATTGGGTGTTGTCAGCGCCTTAAGGGTTCGCGTCTTCGACATGCCCACGCCGACATGTTGTAGTAGCAGTGATTGCTTTGTTTAAATTGTGTTTTAGATAATCATTATTATATTAAAATGAAAACTTCTTTAGCGTTGCGATAACTTTTTATTCTTGTCGACAGTCCCTATGACTGCCTATTTTTTATGTATCCTATTCAATTGCTATAGATAATATGTTTTTATCTACTCTGAACCAAGACCAGTTGATGCCTAAAAATGTGGGCCTTTCGGTCACCGAAATCCAAGGAGTAGGTAACCAAGATTATCCACATCTTAATTAACTATGTAAACTCAAACAAATACGCGAACGATCCGAAGTCAAACATTCGTAATAACACGTTTTTAACAACAATGGCCATTTAAAATACCATAAAAAATCTTTCATGTCCTAATTGCGTTTTTATCCTCACCAGCAAACCGTGACGCTGTCCAAATCTCACTAATAATGACAATGATTGCCAAAACCACGTTAGTTTTACCACCAGCAAATACTATATCAGCCCTTATTTTGAAAGTATTAAGGTCTTCTTTATCAGAGTAATGGTATACGTAAGTTGGTGTAAACGACATGATATGGGCCAAGTAAATTGAGCTTGTAAATCTCGCGTGTTGGTAATTTTCTTGGAAACAGATTTTCTGAGCGTATTAAGGATTACATTGTAATTCGTTAATGTTGGTTTGTAGTTTTGTAATGTTTCTCTAGAGTACCTTGTCTGAAACCGAAAACGCAGGTATGCCGTCAGTAAGTACTAAGATGACTGCCTCGTTGGTCTAGTGGTCGCAAGCGCTACTGCTGAGTATGAGGTCCTGGGTTCGATTCCCGGGTCGGGCAAAGTGTTATCGGGTTTTTATATTTAGAATTTTTCAGTAGCAGCCCGGAGTCTGGATTTGTGCCCGGTTGATGGCAATAGGCTCGCCCCCTATTACATGGGACTTAAAAAACATAACTGGTCAAATGTGGGTGTACTACAGGTACACCTCCCTTGTGTCCACAATCCTTTGTGGACACAAGGCGTTATGTTATGTTATCTTAAGTACTAAGATAAACAGCTGTAAGTTGATTGAAGTCATGTTTTGTAATGTTCCTCATTAGATAATTCATCCTTTCCTGCCGGGGTCGCGGGAAGGTACTTATGGGTCACCGAGGCCCCCGCAACACAGGCAACAGGAAGAAATACGGGTGGGTTTTAGTCAGTAAGAGTCTGACACACCCCCCCGCTCCGCCCAGAGCGGGAGAAGTTATTGGATGATTTCCCAACCTCAAAAAAAAAAAAAAAAAGCAACATTGCAGTTTATCTCAAAAGTACTTTGTTATCCTTTGTGATGCTACTGTTATACCATACCATATCCATATACTAAGAGAACACAAAAAATAATCACATGATGAATAACTGATTTTTCTCGACGGCATGTGAAGCCAAATCAGAGGCCCATGGCCACATGAAAACGAAGAATAAAGAAGTAACATGTTATGTTACTTTTTCATTCCGAACGGCTAGGCAGAGGTGTATCTGTAGTACGCCCATATTTCACCAGCTATAACCGGGCACAAATCCAGACTCCAGGCTGCTACTGAGCCTGCCGGGGTTGCGGGTAAGTCCGTAAGGGATACCACGGTATCCCTTTCGGACGTTCCCGCGACCCTGCTTGCGGACTTTGCTTTTTTTTTCAACACACAGGCAACGGAAAGAACACGGGTAGGTTTTAGTAAGTAAGAGTCTGACACACTCCCGCTCCGCCCAGAGCGGGAAAAGTTATTTGATAATTTCCCACCCAAAAAAAAGGTTGCTACTGAGAAGTTCTTGAAAGAAAAACCCAATAACACTTTGCTCTACTTGAGAATCGAACTCAAGACCTCATGCTTAGAAGTAGCGCTTGCGACCCCTAGACCAACAAACAAGTCAAGGCAATGAAAAAGTAAAATGTCGGTTAACTTCACATCATTTGAAATTGTGCGTGAATTTGTATATACCTGACATAATTCCGGTACACACAGAATAACATAACCAAGTCGTCAAGACACTAGTGTCAAATTCAAAGTCAAATTATTTATTTAAAAAATATATATTTGATTCTAATTGCCCCTTCCAAAAGGTTCTTTTGTATCGAGAAGAATGTGCAAGAACTCCACCGTTACTCCTTTAAAAAAAATACAATATTTCGTATAGGTACCTACATTAATATTATATCATTATAATATATGAAGACGATGCACCTGAAATAAAATTACTATACCACAATAGGTAAAAAGAATTAAACCCTCACACTCACTCACATAACAATTATTTTTTATCAAAAAGACCTTGCAACTATAGTCGCATACAAAAGCGCATAATGTAGCATTGTTTATGCCAATTTGAATGCATTAGACTAATCGTCGCAGTCAGGTAAGGCAGCGATTCTTAAACTGTTGTGTGTGAGATTATAATGTGGCCTATTAGATTCTCCGTGAACCCTAGTGGAGATTTCATGTCAACTTAAATCACCATAAAGGTTTTCAAATCTTTCTGTGCTTTTCGGTACACCATCTCGTCTTTGACCTAAAATACTATATTTTACCGACATATCCTGCAGAGTAAGCAAGCTGAAGTGGCAGTGGGCTGGCCATGTTTGTCGAAGGCCGATGGCCGGCGGAGCAGGTCCTGGAGTGGAGACCGCGTATCGGTAAGCGTAGTGTGGGACGCCCCCTAGCTAGATGGACCGACAACCTTAAAAAGGTGGCTGGGACAGACTGGCTGTAGAAGGCAGAGGACAGGGTATTATGGCGCAGCCTGGGAGATACCTATGTCTAGCAGTGGACTGTTATAGGCTGAGTTGATTGATTGATTGACTATATTTTACTTTCTGCTGATGATTTAAACCCAAATGTGCCTTCTGGTATTTTTTGCATTTTCTCCTACTAATAACCCAGACCGGGACAGCAGCGTGGAGTTTAGCATTTATGCATTTAGAAGCCTCCTAGACGTCGATAAAGTCTGATTCTGAATGGTGATGACGGTCACTTCTCCTTCTCTGTGATACCACACAGGCGCTATATTTCTTTAACAGTTCTTAGTTATTGGGTGGTAAGCATAATCAGCCTATAATGTTCCCACTGCTGGGACACGGGCCTCCTCACTGTGAGAGGGAGTGGGCCATAATCCACCAAATGAGTTGGTGGACGTCACATGTTCTCGAAGTTTTTTTTTTTGGTGGGAAATCATCAAATAACTTCTCCCGCTCTGGGCGGAGCGGGAGGGTGTGTCAGACTCTTACTGACTAAAACCCACCCGTATTCCTTCCGTTGCCTGTGTTGCCAGGGGCCTCGGTAAGCCTTTAGTACCCTCCCGCGACCCCGGTAGGAGCAAAAGTGCCTGCCTGGATCCGAAATCGCGAACTACAACTCGTTGGTTAAGGCCGATACCACTATAACCAAGCAGAGCAATGGTGGCCCATTGCTCTGCTTGTGTTTGTCATCATTATTCGATATTCTGGATTCTTCTGTCAGTGCTTGATCTTCACAACCGGTGCTTAAGCTGTAGTGTGAAAAGATTAGCCATTCGGCAAAGTTAGACGCTGAGCTGTCTGCCACAGGTCACGCCAAATTCCTCATTAAATGGACATCAGTAGCTAGCAGTTAGTAAAGAATACTTAGACCATGGACCGCCACGAGAACGAATGAATCCATACAGGAGGAACTCAATATAACTAAGCAGTAACAATATGCCAGGAGCGTGTCCCCAGCTTTCAGACACATTATGCGTTCACCTAAGCGTTGTATGGAAAGGCTTATGATACTGGGCCGGGTGGAAGGAAAACGCGCTCAAGGCAGAGCACCAGCAAGATGGTCAGATGCGAATGATTTTAAAAATTCAATCTACTTTCTATTATATAATAGGGTATTTTACTATATACGAGAAAAATCTATAAATATATTATTGAAATAGTTTAGGCAAAAAGGAGTCGGAAAATGTTAGTTTTAGTTCATAAAATAACAAAATAAATTTTAAAATTCAATTCAACGTTTTCAGTTTTTCTTATCTTTTAAAAAACACCATGAAATAGCCGCCATGTTATTACGTCATACGTCTAGTAAACAAAATCGTGTCAATTATCATTTTGTATGATTACTGAGATCAGCACATTTGTTTTTAGAGCCCAGTGACGTCATGACCACAGAGCAACATGGCGTACACTGCGTCCAGCATTTTCGTCAACCTACGCGCGGAATTTGAAAATGTAAAATTTTAAATGCATTTTTATGGCACTTATCGATTGAATAAAAAATTTGTGATTTTTTTGGGGCATATTAGCACTATAGAATTGAATTAACACACTTTTCAAAAATGGGTGTAAGACCCTATTGCATTGCATACGTGTGAGTAGGTACTATGTATAATAGAGCTACCATTTACCGGTTAATATATCATTGACGTAAATGGGCCCTGGCGGCTGAGAGTAATTCATGCTCACTCAGATGTCTCGCTGATGGTGGCGCGTGTGTTGGATCATTTAGCTCACTTCAAAATGGTTGAGCTAAATGGTGATAATCCATGCGTCGTGTTCGTGAACTGGCGCCGTCAAGTGGCCTGGCCACCTCTTAGCTGCCTCAGCTTATTTTAAATTTTTTTTTTGTTTATTTTGCTACTATGGACGCGTTTTTCTTTTACATCGTCCTCAAATTTAGTTATAAATTCAACATTATATACATATACTAATCTTTATGTAACAATATAATTTAAAAAAATGTCCATGGAGTTTCTTGCCCGTTATTCTCCATAGGTACCCACTACGCTTTGGTATGGGTACAGATGTTCTATGTCACGAAGTCCGTTTGGCTATGAATGTTGTCAAGCGTGCACATGCACATTGTTTTTGTGTGCGTAACCTCGAGAGCGCTCAGTGTCGATCGGGACACGGTCCGGATCAGTAGTGGTTTTTAGTTTTTGTTTCACGGAGTGAGGTCAGCATGGCAACAAAACGAAGAAGAGTTGTCCATAGTGAGGTAATATTTATTTATACGTTTTCAATTAAAATGTTATACAAAGATACTTAATATAGCAATAGAAGTATTTATAAAATGAATGTTTTTTTGTGTTATAAAATGTTTATATTACTTAATTATTTTGATTACATTTTGTTTTAGGGTCGAAACATGATAGCTAGTGTTTTTAATTTTCTGCGAGATGAATATGAATTTACAAAATCATTAATGGAACTCAACTGTGATTTGTCTCATTTACGAGACATTACACGCCGTACAGCTGAAGCTACGGGTGTGAGCCAAAAAACAGTTCAAAGAATATTAAAAGAAGAGAAGGAATTGCCATCCACTTCATCAAAATTCACTTCACCTATGAAGAAAAGGAGAAAGCGAGATAATAAAGTGGATATAGATAATTTTACAGCCGATGTGGTTCGCAGTACTGTACAAGATTTCCATATTGTCCATAAAGAAATTCCAACATTAGCTAAGTTAAGAACAGCATTGAATGAAAAAATCGGATTCGAAGGTTGTTTAGAAACTGTTCGCAAGTTACTGTTGAAATTAGGTTACAAGTGGCGCAAAACAGAGAACAACCGTAAAGTCTTGACGGAGCGTCATGCTATACAAATGTGGCGTTTAAAATATTTAAAAAAAATAATAGAGTACCGCTCTCAAAGTCGGCCCATTGTCTACACCGATGAGAGATACGTCCTTTCGACACACGTGCGAAACAATACCTGGGCAAAAAAAGAGGAAAGAACTCCGTTTTTAAAAAAAAATAGCACAGGCACTCGCTTTATTTTAGTGCACGCGGGAACCAAGGATGGTTTTATTGAAAATGCTTCCTTGGTTTATAAGGCCAACTCAACAGCTGGTGATTATCATTCAAATATGAGCTATGATAACTATGTAAAATAGCTAAATGAAAAGTTGCTACCCAATTTACTTCCGCGCCCTGTCATTGTCTTAGACAATGCATCTTATCACAACACACGGGCTGAACGACTACCGACACAATCTACAAAGAAAGCCGATATGCAGCAATGGCTCAGGGATAAGGGTATAGCATTTGATGAATCTCTTCTTAAATTGGAATTGTACGATACAATAAAGAAGTACAAAGCCCAACACGTAATCTACAAGATTGACGATTTTATAAAAAGCAAGGGTTTTGATGTCTTACGCCTTCCCCCTTATCACCCAGAATTAAATGCGATTGAAAATATTTGGGGGATCGTTAAAAATTATGTCGCATCTAAAAATATCGAGCAAAACATGACGAATACGGAAAGACTGATCAATGAAAGTTTGAGCCAAGTTAGCAGTGAAACGTGGCAAAAAACTTGTGCTCATGTTGACAAAATTGAAAAAGACTACTTGAAATATTTTGATCTCGATTTTGAATTTATAATCAATGTACAAGATGATTCTGACGACAGCAAAACGGAACCGGAAATCGAAAATTTATCTGATAGTGATTGAAAATACTGAATAGTCCTACTTGTTTCGTTTCCATTCTGTAACACCAATGCTTAATTAAATGCCTACATATTCTTAATATTTTTGTATTTATTGCAACCTAATCTAATTTATTTACAAAATGTATATACTTTTAAAACCAAAATTTTATTTAGATTATTAAATCTCGACTTGAATATATATCAGATTTTTTGCTAACGTTACCTACTTTTACACACACAAGCGCGCTTGTCGGGATACGTCACTACTACAATCAAAGCCGAACGGATTTCGTGAAATAGAATATCTGTAACTAGTTTCATGTTTCTAACTGACCGACTCCTTGACAATTCAAAAGTGGCGTAAACGGTTTAATTAAAATAAATGCTTTGAGTTTGAGTTTGAACAAGAAGGTTACTGTTGAAGGCAGCATTTACGGAGCGGTCTGCTTAACTTGGAGACGTGTCGTATGTAGTCGCGATCCTCAACATTGAAGGAATTATGAATTTTTCAAGTTTTACAGAATGTAATCCGAGAGGAACTTTGACTAACACTGGAACAGTACCTACAAACTAAATTATGTTGAGTTGTGATGTATGGTAATTAAAGTCGCTGTGGAAACTTCCTATGTAAAAACAGTTAGTTTGTATGTATGTAGCTTTTATTCGTTCAGTAATCGAGTTATGAGTTATTACTGCTAGTTTATAATGATTATGCTAATGTATGTCAATGAAGATAATCTGTGTATTAAATTGTGTGTTGATATTAACACATGTAAGAAGAGTCAGAAAATTATATGTACTCCATGCTGCTTTAAAACTACACAAAACCCGGAACTATGATTCTAGTCTCAACAAAAAATGGAGAAAATATCTTGTTGCACCAGAAGTCTCGGTAAACACCTCATATGCGAAAAGGCAGTTCATCAGACAATTCGCTTCCAATTACAACAAATTAAATAAACTTTTAAATATTTATCCTATGAGTTATCGAGAATGAGGCTAAAATGCAAGAGTTATCACGACATTGAAACTCGACTTTTACAAAGTATCATGTGATAAGTTAACGATAAGCGAGATACATACACACACACGCGCGTACGCACGCACGCACACACACAAACACACACACAGACAACCTCCTAGATTTAAGGCGCTGAAAAGACCCAATTGACCAAAATAAGCTTCTCTTAAGAAAAAAAATTGCCAACTCTGTATAGTTTGTGGTAAAGCAAAAAATATATGTTAATTTTGAACAGATTTCCCAGAACTTGGTTGTTACCAAAACACGTCTTGAAAAAGAATCTCGATACAAACTAACGCTATACTAACCTCTTACCTTGAGTTCTAATCCAAAATATCTCTATCAAATATCAACATACGTTACGTATTTAATTAATAACAAGAACGTCTTATTTGAATGCAGAACTTGGTTGTTTTTATTTTCGATTACTCAACTCAATTTTGAGTAAATAGATAATTGCTTCATATTTTGCAATAAATTACAAACGTTGGGTCATCGCGCTTCTCTTTCTTTTCTATGCAATCTGACAGTGACCGTGGTTTAGGTGTTGTCAGCGTCTTAAGTTGAATTTCTTTCGTATGTACACTCCTACATTATTGTTGTTTCTAGTTTTCAGAAGAGCGCGGTCTCCTAGCACAGCTGTTTATTATATGTATGTATTTAAAAGAAGGCCTCTATGTACTCGTAAGATTATATATTGTAGAAGTTTGTAATTTTATTTAAAAACAAATTTATTTATTATTAAGAAGTAACAAACATATACAAAATTAATATACAGGTTAGGCAGAGGTTTATCCACTTGCACCAGATCCATATTTATACAATTTTAGTTTGGGCAAGCCTATAGCAATTAGCCAGCATCCCAAGAATGTAACCAACATGATCCGAAGGGTTATGAAGGCTATTCATAAATCCATTGCTTCATATTGTATTATGTTTGGAAAATTTGTCTGCTCAACAACGTAAATAACGAATGAATCTTGTTGAACTGTCAAAATTGAAGGCATTGCCATAGGAAGTAGTTTACATGTAACTCTTCTTACTGCTCGGCTGGCTCATTCTTTGGCCATGGTACAATTTACAGTGGCGAAAGAACGAGTTAGCCATGTTATGTCCGGAGGAGACGGTGGATCATACGGTTGAGGTCTGGAGTGGAGTGAGAGGGCATGGGCAGCCGTCACCTCCTTCTGCGAAGTAGTAATGCTCGCGATGGAGGAGGCGGGACGGTTGAGGAAAAGGCAAATTTCGCGCCCTCTCACCCTTAGCCGCCGCAGGAGACGCCCAGGGCGTCGTGAATCCCGGGCGGATTTCCGGCTACCGGTGCGGGTTTGCGGACGGTGAGCAATGGGTAGCTCACCATCCGGTAAGGACCAGGCCCAGGTCGACGGCGCGTTGTGATCCACGCGCGCCTGAACGAGATGTCGTCAGTACAAGTGTAGGGGTCCACTAGGGCCGAAGCCTTCCGGGGTCGTGGGAAAGTCCAGAAAGGATACCGAGGCCCCTGGCAACACAGGCAATGGAAGGAACACGGGTGGGTTTTAGTCAGTAAGAGTCGGACACACCCTCCCGCTCCGCCCAGAGCGGGAGAAGTTATTTGATAATTTCCCACCCAAAAAAAAGCCATGTGCTTTTTTGTACGCTGTACAATACACATGACATAGCTGTAAAATATTAATAGATATCATACAGTTTTTGAAATGCTGAAAAATACTTTCAAACCTGTTCCCGGGTCGACGGCGCGTTTTATTCCACGCGCGCCTCAAAGAGATGTCGTCAGAACAAATGTAGGGGTCCACTAGGGCCGATGCCTGCCAGGGTCGCGGGAAGGTACTAAAGGGTCACCGAGGCCCCTGGCAACACAGGCAACAGGAAGGAATACGGGTGGGTTTTAGTCAGTAAGAGTCGGACACACCCTCCCGCTCCGCCCAGAGCGGGAGAAGTTATTTGAAGATTTCCCATCCAAAAAAAAAAAACTTATGTTGTTGTTATTGTTGTGACCGAAATAACAACAGCCAATCAAATAACTTTATATGGAATTTGATTAGACTTTTAAAAACGCCTTCGCGAATTATTGAGATAGACAATAATATGAGGTGGTAGAGTTTGGATTCAACAGCGAAATAATATCAATACAATTTTACGCATTATTAAGAGACTCAGTTTACAGTCATAGGTACTGTGGGGTCACTATTTAAGTAGTTAACACACGTATCAGTCTTTTGGACGAAGAATGGACCATACGCCTAATGAAATTGAATAGCAAGAACACTCCTTGCGTTAAAGCCTTCTCGGTTAAATCTTTATAATCAAGAGCTTCGCTCCCTCATACTTAAAGGTGGTTCTTTAAAAGATGTTTCATAGTGTTTATAATATTATTATAATGGTTTCGGATTCTTCACTATCAAGCGGTTTCAATTAGATATATAGTGACCTCATTAATAATGTTCTTTAAAAAGGTCAGGTGCGTAGTACTCGCAACCGGCGTGCGTGTATGACTATATGTATGAACGTAAACGAAGCAAAATAAGTACGTAAGGAGAGTAGCAGGTGGATTTCTATAGTTTCTGCCTACCCCCATGGGAAGAAGGCTTGAGTTTATGTATTGTATTATTGTATATCCTAGATTTCCCAGTTCTACACCGTCTTTTGTCTTCCCCGCAAGTGCATGACTCAACACAGGGGAATGGATACTCAATAGCGTTTATAGATACGTTAACAACCCGTCATTACCTGAACACTTTATTTCTAGCCCTTTAGCTGTACCATTAAGTTCAATTGCATCGGGAAAATGAGTTGTTTCAGTGTTGAAGTTACGTGTATTGTGTAATTGAATGATACACTTACACTCAAACACACTATCACACCGGAACACAAATGAATTACTTAACCACCCTCGCGCCAAATACCCTGGCTGCTGACTAACCACCCTTTATGACCTTACACTGTCTCCTAAGATACAGTACTACCTAGTTTAGGAGGCAGGGTTACAGCTCAGGGTACAGGGTTAGGGCTCTTGTGTATAATGAATCTTGTGTGTTTTATAATAAAGATTATTTTTATTATACTTTTTGTTTGTGGAAGTGCAGTTAGAGCTGATAACGAGAATATCGTGGCATTTTTAATATCATTGCGTGTCACACAAACAGGAAGCCCATCTGCGTGGTAATTAAATGACACACTTAAAGTAGCAATGGCTTTCATTTTGTCAGTTCAACAACATTTGTTGCGGTATTTAAGTTGTCAGCAGACACATTTTTCGAACATATGAAGGAATGGATTACCGATATCGTACAAAATCATACAGATTGTGATGGATATTGTGGTACGCAATTAGGGTGCTGGTGGTAAATGGCCTGCCTGTGGACATCTGCTACCAAAATCGAAATATTTTATTTTACATAATCCTACATAGGCACTTATGGAACGACAGAAGCTAGGTGCATGGTTCCAATTGGTCATTTCCTATGGAGAAGAGCCGGTAAGAAACTCCACGGTTACTCTTTTAAAAATAATTGGTTTAGAATTACAGTGTTAATAGGTATGGGAGGATAGTGGCCTGCGAAGTACCAGGTACCACTCCCTCTCACCGAGAGGAGGCCTGTGTCCCAGCAGTGGGAATATTATTTAAAACTAACAAAATGTATATAAAGTTTATACTTTATATAAATTTTGTTAGTTTTAAATGCAGCTCCTTTTTTAGTTTTTGTGTCTCTTGTGCGTGTCACAATAAAATATTTTTCCTTCTTTCTTGTCTTTTATCGGTATCCTGGAGGTATCGCAGGTACGTTGTTATATCAGAGACAAAGCTGAAATGTCTCATGTGCCTCTACCATACAGGCTAAACCGTGCAAACTGGAACACATCAAACGCTGCTTGGTGGGAGAGATAAGTATAATGTGATTCCTAGGACGAGCTCCGTCACCGAGAATGAAAGTACCCCGCTAATAAGTGGATTATGTAATGTCAAAACTCCAAATGTCGATCAATTAATGACACTTACCTTAGATAAATATATAATTTTTATCATAATCATAAAGCTATGACAGATTATGATAAGTCTACTTATCAACCGCATTGTAACATAAAGCAAACAAATATGACTCACCGATTCACACAGCTTTTCAAGCTGATGAAATTTCCAAAACGACATCACTATCCGTAGTAACCCTTAACCTTTATAGAATAAGGTTGATTTTCGTTTGCAGGAATAAGATACTGATGAAATGAAGGTGTTCCTTTACACAGATGATTCATCATTGATCATTGTAGGTGTGGTGGTTCTAACAAGCTGAACCATAATAAAAGATTTGGCAGTTCAAGTGAGATTCTTAGTAGTAAAATTGGTTGTGGTTATTTTTCTAGGTATTTAGCTCGTAGCTAAATAATAACAGCCGCACGGGTCGATCGAAGGTTAAGCTACGCTACTGCGGCCAGTTCGTGGATGGGAGACCAACCATTACATATCGGGATCCCACCATGCCTTAGAAAGCACGTTAAGGCGCTGACAAGAGGCAAGGGACCCAAACAGACTTGTCAGAAAAAAATTGCCAAGTCTGTACTATAGTTTGTTGAACAAATGTATGTTAATTTTGAACATATTTCTCAGAGCTTGGTTGTAACAAAAGCACGTTTAAAAAAAAAAACTCTTGATAAAACTAACGGTAAAATAACCTTTTACTTTGAGTTCAGTACTTTTACCAAAATATCTGCAAGAAATATCATCGTACGTTACGTATTTAATAAATAATAACAAGAACGTCTTGTTTGAATGCAGAAGTTGTTTTTTATTTTCGATTACTCGACTCAATTTTGAGTAAAGAGATAATTGCTTCATATTTTTGCAATAAATTACCAGCGTTGTGTCATCGCGCTCCTCTTTCTTTTCTATGCAGTCTGACAGTGACCGCGGTTTAGCTGTTGCCAGCGTCTTAAGCCGTTGGTCCCGGCTGTCATTCTTAGATCTTTGACTTGCGTTACAGGTAGTCAGAAGCTCAAAAATCTGACAACCAGTCTTACCAAGGGGTATCGTGTTACCCAGTAAGTGTGTTACGGAGGTCAGATAGGCAGTCGCTCCATGTAAAATACTGGTGGTATTCAGCTGCATCCGATTCGAAGGAAACCGACCGCAACATAGTTGGGAAAAGCTGATTGATTGATTTTTGTAGCTCATTATGAAATGCGTGTTATTTATATTTTGATTGTAATTAGCCGTTTATTATTTAACCCTTTGACCGCCACGACAAAAAGCAAAAACGTGCCCTCGGCACCAAGCTACGAATTATTCCTTTAAATCTGTCATGTAATCGTGACCGTGGCGTGCTGGGCACATTTTGGTGTGTCATCTATACATGACTGTGGCGGTCAAAAGGTTAAACAGCAGTTTATAATTTAACCATCTGTTGGTGATGGTGAACTCGGGTCTTAGTCAACGCAATAAAAATGCGGCCATTTATGCGACAAATTTGCGAGTTTGACTTGTGGTTTGAGTGAATTTCACTCACAGCACAAGTAAAGGAAATAATCGGAAAATAGTTGTTCTATCGCATAATTTTATTTTTTTTTGCGATTACAAACTTACTTTTGCAGTTGAAGAATTGACCATGACGATATCGATGTATGGAAAAACATTTTTTCAACCATAATGTTAAATTCATTCCAACTACATACCCCTATATTGTGCGGTGTCCGACAGGCACCTGGCTGATTGTTTTGCCCGCGACTTCGTCTACGATTCAGAATGAAAAGTACCCTATGTCCTTACCCAGGTCTTGGTATATTTGTGTGTCAAATTTCATTCAAATCCGTTAAGCCGTTTTAGCGTGAAAGCGTCGGGACGGCGGCGCGTTGTATTCCACGCGCGCCTCAAAGAGATGTCATCAGCACAAATGTAGGGTCCACTAGGGCCGATGCCTGCCGGGGTCGCGGGAAGGTACTAATGGGTCACCGAGGCCCCTGGCAACACAGGCAACGGAAGGAATACGGGTGGGTTTTAGTCAGTAAGAGTCTGACACACCCTCCCGCTCCGCCCAGAGCGGGAGAAGTTATTTGATGATTTCCCACCCAAAAAAAAAAGCGTGAAAGCGTAACAAACAAACAAACGCACTTTTGCATTATATTATAAAGTGAGGCTAGTTGGGATGCAAATATTTGCAACAACTAGTTTCTCCGCACAAGAAATTAACACCTCAATATTAGATTATTAGAAGACAGGTTAGTGATTCATCAACTGGTAAGAATAACATACTATTTAATTTGACCAACGTGACCTGTTTACTTATTTGACCGTTGGCTCCGATGGCACTGATATAACCGGTCCCCGATGTGGTTGCAAAAAACGTAAACAATGATTCACTGTCGTATTAGTGGGTTGGCAACAAGATTGCTAATAGTTACTATGGAAGTTGGAAGTGGGGAATCGACTCACCTTTTTGTTTTAGAGTCTGAAGACGTATACAATTTTTTTTTCTGGGTGGGAAATTATCATATAAGATTATTTGATAATTTCCTCTGACACGCCCTCCCGCTCCGCCCAGTGCTGGAGATGTTATTTGATAGCTTACCCCCTTCAAAAAAAAAGGGCTCGAACCTACGACTTACAACTCGTAAGTCGCAGCCACTGGGCCATACACCTCAACCTAGACACTTCTGAACTTTGAAGTCCGTGATAAGCTGCGAGTTAAACTTCAGGCGCCACAACTAACTTGTTTGAGTCACTGTGTTTAAAACTACTAAGTTACGAACTCTAAGATTAAAAGCACATTACGCCCAGAGGCATCAAACTATGGCGGCATCTGTTGTGTATAGGTAATATCTGACACAACTAACACTGCATTCGGTATAACATCAGAAGCTTTGGGTTTATGTCTTAAGGATCGGGTAATCGCCGTTGACCTTGGTCATATAAATGCGCATCGAACTCACGTCACGCCGACGTTAGATTTCATAGGGAATATTTATATAGTACCGAAAATATGAATATTTCATAAAAATCACAGATAATGGTATAGATATTAAAATGTTCATACAAAAAAGAAAGCATGAAAACATCTTAAGCAGTTTGAAAGTAATATCGTTTTTTATGCTTTGGGTAGACAGACATTACTTCCTGAATTTATTTCATAAAGTATTCTACTACAATACTTACTATTCAGATATAGAATTGAAGTGTATAATATAGAATTGAAGAATACATTTTTAGCATAACTTACTTGCATTGTACGAAGGCGAAATAACTGATTATACGAGTAATGTCACTAAAATTATATATCTGCGCCTTGAGGCGCTCCCTCACCTTTACCTGTAATAATAATAGTTCAGATTCGCGTAACATCAGTGAGTGAGGAGAGCTAGGCTTGTAGAAAAAATATTGATATATCGATACATCGATATTTTTTGTTCGATTTGTCGTTATTTTTTGGCGATATATATTATTTCTATAGATCGATATAAAATATCAGGTATCGATGATGTATCAAATACGATATTGCCAATAGCAACACCATTGTCTTCACTGACTAAAACAAAGCCAGCCGAAAAAAAGTCAGAACCAGAGCAGAGCTGAAGTCAGAGCCGTGAAAATAGGAAACTTATTTTTATCAATGTTTTATCAATAAAAAATCAGTAATTAGGTTCCCAGTTTGGTAGTTAAATTAATACAAAAAAAACACAATAGAATTTCATAAAGTATAAATACTTTTTAGAAAGAAAAGAAAGAAAGAAAAATAGATTTATTTGTTACAGAAACACGTGCACATAAAAGCTATGGGTAATTTTAGAAAATTTCACCGTTATTTATCGATGATTTTTTTCGATTTTTTTAATATAGATACCATAGCTATCGATACTTTTGTGCACCTCATGCATCCCTAAGAAGAGCTGAGGTAATGGTAAAATATTAATTCTCCAAATCGAATCTTGGATTGTCACCTTATAAGCGAAAGCTTCAGGTAAGCGCCCTTAAGTCATGTTCGAGGCTCCTTGTGATCGGAAAGTATGGACGCCCGTAATATTGATAACTTTGTCTGCAAGTTTGTTAGGATAACCTTCGCAGTTAAGTTACTGTTATTAATTGCGATGATTTCCTCTTAATTGCTGTGATTGGCAATGAGCTTGTGACTATAATCAGTAATTTTATTCTAGTTGAAATTCAAATTGTGTGATTTTTGTGTGATTTTTGTGTGATTTTTGGTACATTTTACATGTGATCTTAATGATAAATAATCAGTTCCTCAAAAAATCTACCTTAAAGGTGTACATTCTTTCACACAATTAGTAATTATTATAAAAAAGAATAATCGAAATATTAAAATAAAATAATTGCAACGAAACAACATAACATAAGACAGACAAAAAAAAACAAGTAAAACATTAAAAATTGAGTATACGTATAAATAATGAATTTGAAATAAAGACAATACGAGTAATACAGTGTCAAAATTAAATAAATATCAATGTCAAATAACGATTGATCTTTCAGTTTTGATTACAACGTCTCAAAATTTCTTTACGTTGCCTTTGCATTCCCATATCATAGGCCTCCAAGATCACTTTGTATGTAAATTGATAACGTAAATAAAATTAAAAAGGAATTTATTTCCATTGGCTATATATATATATATAATTATATAGAGAGTACAGTATAATAACGCGTTTAGGGTACTGTTTGGGCCGCCGCGCCACTGCAGCGCTTCAGCAATGTTTGCGGTAAAAAGCGTGGATGGTTTTCATGCCATCATGCGGAAGCATTGTGTGTCTGTTATGAAGTGCATGCGGCCTGCTCGTACAGCTTTCTGAGCGTGTTCGTGGGTCGCTGGGACTCGCCGATGTGGCGGCACGAGATGCGACTACACACTGCGGGTGGTTGCGTCGAGGGCTTGCCATAAACTGGTACTCCTGTGCGGTGCCACTTTGTGATTTCTGTGGATTTGTTTTTGTATGTACTAACAATAGCATTATAAGGTGTTTTTTTTTGTGTTTTGTACTAACAGTATGTGGATTAGGTCTGAAATAAATGTCTTATTATTATTATTGGCAAATGATATCCATTACTCCCCGTACTCTGTTCCAATGGTCTCGTAAAACATTTTTCAAAGCATATGGCCAACCACTTGTTCAAATAGTAAATACACTTTTAAAAGAGAGAGTCTCACTTTTTGTCTGTTTGTCATGATATATTTGTTCTGTAACAGTTCTGTTTGATGGGGAGAACTAAATTGTTTAATTATAGCTGCATCGTGCACCTGTTACAAATTTTGGTACTTATTTGATTTGGATAGTGTCATCATTGGAAAAGGGTGATTAATTGATCTGAAATAAAACAAATGATTCATAATCAGCCTATAATGTTCCCACTGCTGGGACACAGGCCTCCTCTCGGTGGTTCTGGGACATGGCGATTTCCTCACGATGTTTTCCTTCACCGTTTTGAAAGCATTGGTGATAAAATAATTTCCACAAAGTAAAGACGACCTACAACAATACGTAAGTCGCGGCCGCTACCACTGGGCCACTAATGCAAGAATAAAAAACAAAAATAAATCTCTTTTCTGTTCCTTTCTTCTTGTCTGTTTAGATGTGTGTACATAAACTGTTAAATAAATAAATAAAAATTGGCTTTAATCCAAAAATGTAGGATACAAAATAAATGACAGTCATTCCTACCTCAGACCACGGTTAGCGCAATAGGTAGTTCACCGTCCGGTAAGGACCAGGCCCGGGTCGACGACGCGTTGTATTCCACGCGCGCCTCAAAGAGATATCGTCAGCACAAAGGTAGGGGTCCACTAAGGCCGATGCCTGCCGGGGTCGCGGGAAGGTACTAAAGGGTCACCGAGGCCCCTGGCAACCCAGGCAACAGGAATGAATACGGGTGGGTTTTAGTCAGAAAGAGTCGGATACACCCTCCCGCTCCGCCCAGAGCGGGAGAAGTTATTTGATGAATTCCCATCCAAAAAAAAAAAGACCACGGTTAGCGGCTCTGAAATTGAAGTGGGCAGGATACTTGGCTAGACGTAGTGATTGCAGGTTGAGCAGAGCCGTAACGAAATGGTTCTCGAGAGACAGTAGACGGAGCGTTGGCAACCAACGGCCCGAACGACCTACAGAAGATCGCGAGGAAGACCTGGATGAGACTCGGTCGGACCAGGGAAGCCTGGTTGAAAAGAGAGGAGGCCTGTACTCAGCAGTGTGTGGAACAAGTATGCCAATGATGATGATTCCTACTTACAGACCAATAAAATCATTGTGGGTACATTTAATTTACATAAGTACTTACACAGTGGTGCCCCAGTGATAACGGCCTATCAGCACTGGGATCAAAACGGTGAAAGAAAACATCGTCAGGAAACCGCCATGTCCTAACCAAAAAACGAAGACAAGTAACATCTACCAACCCGCACTGGGTCCGCGTGATGGATTACGGACCACTCCCTCTCACAGAGAGAAGGCCTGAGTCCCAGCAGTGGGAACATTATAAGCCTATAGTGTATGATTATGACTATGTATGTGTGTATGTACACACATACATACACATACATAGTATACGTAGGTTACTTAATATTGTTTACAATAAAATAAAATAAAAAAATTGTATGCTTAATTTAAGGTAGATGTTACAGGGATCACAAATTTTGTAAACACCTTTATTTCATGTACCTACTTTCTAAGCAAATGAACTATTACTATAAAAATGTTCTTGAAATATCTCGGGACCCTGGGGTCTCGGACCGAAGCCAACTTGACTCTTACTGACTAAAACCCACCCGTATTCCTTCCTGTTGCCTGTGTTGCCAGGGGCCTCGGTATCCCTTTCGGACTTTTCCGCGACTCCGGCAGGCAACGGACCTAGTGGACCCCTACACTTGTGCTGACATCTCTTTGAGACGCGTGTGGAACACAACACGCCGTCGACCCGGGCCTGGTCGTTATCGGACGGTGAGCTACCCATTGCTCACCGTCGGGCTATAGGTTTGGCTGGCTAAAGTGAACTGGTTATCTAGAACTATGGATAGACTTACCCAATGCCTGACCAATGTTTTACGTAAAATACACTTATTATTATTATTAATTTATAAGGAAATCACGAATAAGCCGAAGATATTTCGGCAATTTCAATTATTTGCGTTTCTATCAAAGGCTACCAATTTAATAATAAAATGCAATACAAAATACCCAACATCCACAAAGCTCTAACTCTGTATTATTCTCTAAAAAGGACAAAACATTTTCATCAAACACCGGACATATTAATAAAATAATAATTAAAATTTAGAGCATCGCAAAGTCCCATAATTAGTATATTTCATTATGAAATATTTTGTTCACAAAATTAATAATTTATAATTAACGCTTTAAACCACAGTGTTTAGGCCACAAAGGTGAATTCGAAGTTTTAATTGTTTTCGCCATGTGAGGTTTCATTAGGTACTAATTGTGTGAGGTATGTCTTAATTGTGGGACCTTTTTGGGCTGTGTTTGGACCTTCGAAATAAATGTGTTTTAATTTATTAGTTAACATCAAATAGATTGTAGGTAAAGAAGCATTAAAAGAGAGCAGTTGAAAAGGATCAAACGTAATTAAAAAGTGTTTTGTATTTTTTTGAATTATTTTTAAGAAAGTAGAATAATCTAGATACCTTGGCAATGTATCATGAAATCAGTAAGTGAAACTGCAATCATTAAATAAATCTAATAATTTTAATAAAAGTGCACATAATTATTTTACTTAAATATTGGCTATTTCCCGCGATTTCAATGGAAAATGTTTCTTGAGGTATCCAGATATAGAAGTATTTATTACATGGTCTATCTTTGTGCCAAATTCCACCCAAATCCGTCTTCATTGTGGAACAACCATTCATTTTTTTTTTAATATTTGCTAGGAAGTTAGGATTTTCCAACAATACATATTATTATCCTTCAAGCTATTTACCACAACATATCGTATGGTACTATTGACTCATCTGCGTGTGAATTCCGTTAAATGAATTTTTATTCGACCAATGAGAGCGTGAAATCTGAAATCACAAACATGCATTGAGCAAGCATGATGAGCAATGCTAAATCCATCTTTCTATGGTGCCAGCCTTGACTATGATTAGATTCGAAAAACTTCTTATTTTCGTGTCGACAGTACTTTGATTTGACTTAATTGTTTCAGCCCAGTATGTCTAGGTACAGGAGCACGTTGATTGCGGCATCAGTGGGAGAAATTAAGGCAATTCGTCCTAGTTTCAAAACGGTGAAGGAAAACATCGTGAGGAAACCGGCATGTCCTAGAACCAAAAATTCGAAGACATGTGACATCTACCAACCCGCATTGGGCCCGCGTGGTGGATTATAGCCCACTCCCTCTTACCGAGAGGAGGCCAGTGTCCCAGCAGTGGGAACATTATAGGCTGATTATGATGTATGTGTGCTAGTTTTATGACTGTAAACTATTCCTTTTCTCGTCACTCAAGAAACAAGAGCAGTCGCAGCGTAACTAATATGTGGCAGGGACATCGACGCAACCTGTTATCATGGATTCAATACATGATTCGGGCTGACCCAGAGTTCAAAATTTTTTGTGGGTTATTAAAATCGGCAAATTGCATGTCGGACTACGCATAATGATGGATTCCGTAGCTGAGATGAATTTATTCCAAGAACAAACTTAACATTGTAGTTGAAAAGGATGTTCACTCATACATTCCAACTGCAAATGTAAGTCCGTACGCACAATATTGAGAGATTTAACACGGTATTTTAAGATCATATCCTTCCTATAGTTTTCCTGTAATCTACAAGTAAAGAACAATTTTTTGTATTTTTTGTTAATCTCAGTGGTTTTGGAGTCGATATGAATGTTCAATTTTCTGAAATAACTTTAAACGTATTTATATTAAAATTATAAATATATATATAAGTATATATGTGGAATCCTTACAACAAGCCATTTCATGTGATATACCACGCGTTACAGTTTGCAAAGCTATTTTTTCAATTTTTTCCTCCAAAAGTGACATATTTAAAAGAGTAACGGTGGAGTTTCTTGCCCATTCTTCTCCATACGAAACTACCTTTTAGAAGGGGCAACTAGAATCAATTCTATTTTTTTTTTGTTAATTTTGACGTTCAAAAGTCCCTTTTATGTGCCTATTTGAAATAAATAATTTGACTTTGACTTTGACTTTATGTCCCTGCCACCCTGTATAATAAATCATCAACCAAAAGACGTCCACAGCTAGGTCGGCTCGATTTCCTCATAGGTTTGCCAAAAGACGATAATCAAAAATCAGTTATTTACATGGAGCCACTGCCTATCTGACCTCCACAACCCAGTAACTGGGAAATACGATACCCCTTAGTAAGACTGGTTGTCAGATGTTCGGCCATCTGAAGACCCCTAACGACTATCAAAGATCCACGAATGATAGCCGGGACCAACGGCTTAACGTGTTTTCCGAGGCACAGATGAATCTCGTTGAGGTAGGTAAAGATGGTCACCCATCCACGAACCAACCCCGACAAGCGTAGCCTAACCTGATGGATTGAGCCGTGCGGCTGTTATCACTTAGCCACGACCTTTTCCGAAAACGACGACGAATAATAATATTCCAAAATATTTCAACCCAGCAGCACCAGTTAAAATTGAACCCATACAATTCGACCAATAGATAGCAAACTCGATAACTGAACAGTTAAACTAACCAGATGCAATCAACTGTACTGCAGTTTCATTGCAGTCGAAGTTTCGGTTCGCTGATTAAATTTGCAGTTTGCAGTAAGGTGAACCGTCGTGCGAGTTAGTAATTAGAGTTGTCCCCATAGGGAGATGGGATGAAGACAGCTTGTAGAGTCATATATATGTTAACTACTGAACTTTATATTTTAAAAGTTTACACTGCGTCGTTGGCTTAGTGTTTACCTATACAAAATATCCGGTTAGTCCCTCTTTGCTCTAGTCCCGCTATGCCCGTCTCGAAAAATACCTACTCAAAAGTTTCGCTGTGCACGAAATTCTTCGATTCTACGTAAACAATGGCAGGTACAGCAGCAAGCTTAGCACGAGCACTGTTTTGTCTATGGAAGAATAGACAAAAATCACTTTCCGTGTAGCAAGTACGACGGCAGCAAAATCAAAAGAGTCAACTGCACTTTTTACGAAATTCACTCTTTTACATAATTCGATTTTTTTTCTGTTTGATTCTCAATTTTTACTGATATTAAATTACGTATATAAAGACAACTACATTTTTTTTTCTCAAAGTGTCGAAGTACCATATTTTGGATCAAAAAATATAATAGTAATATTGGCCTTCACCATTTCCTTGGTAATGCCCTATTAATAAAATTATGTGAAATAGGAGAAGATAGCCTTGTTCTTCTATTAATTACCCTCCCTAGTTATGCGTTAAAAACGCTCTCCTGTAAAATCATGATTTTGTAGATAACCGTGTATATACTTTGTGGTCGTCGAATAGAAAAATGCAAATTGTCTTCACTACCTTAGACAACTATCAGTTGTCAGTGTGATTTTGACAGTTTGGTATAGAAACTTTCTTCTGAAATAGTCTACAAAAAAAGGACCTATACAAAGATCGTTAGAAACAAAAGGCAAAATGACAGATTGCAGAAGGATTTCTACAGTGCGATGTCAAAAATGGAGAAACGAAATGTCACTTTGTATATAAAGAGCTACGTCTATTCGAAATTCGAAAGAAAAGTGTTTGAATTAAAGTTAAAAAAATTATAGCGCTATTCGTATACGCGTAAGCATCTGTAAGTTAAACTTTGTTTTTTCTCGTTGACATTCATCCTGTATAATATATTTAATGATGATTAAGAATAGATTTACATATCTACTAGGTTCTCATAATTTACTTTTTAAATTCAAGTTTTCTTTATCACTGCCCGCGAATGTGATTTCGTGCATAGGTATTTTACGAATCGGGCATAACGGGACCAGAGCATAGAGGGACTAACCGAAAATATCACAAAGCTCGAGCAGTATTTTTTTTGCATGTGAAATTGTCAAATAACTTCCCTCTTCTTCTTCATCTTCTTCTTCTCTAGTTCGAGCGGTATGCGCCGGCGATGCCGCTACTTAACAAAAGAGTGATATCATTGTTTTTACTTGCGTGAATCCTATTGTTTTACCTAACATTAAAGTAACAAACGAAAGTACAAAACGTAAACGTAGTTAACAAACAAACAAACAAACTCACTTTCGCCTTCATAATAATTATATTAGTAAGGTAGGCATTATAAGTTAGTATAAATAAATGTTTCTTACCATTGAACAACCAGACTCAAATTATTTAGTGGGACTTAAAAATAAACATACTCAATTGTTCCTGTTCATTCCACCAATAAAATTCTTGGGACAAACGGGAATAAATTTAAAATTATTTATTAAATTCCCGTTTGTCACACCAGTGGGACGAACGGAATTACACGATAAAAACATACCAGTAGGTATTGCTACGCCTAATGACGATTCAATTAAAAGTGTTAATAAAACTTCTTTTAAATTTCCCCGACCTACCACAACGTTAAGTCAACCGTGTCATCGCAACAAAAACTGTAATTAAGCTAAATCCATCATTGTCACAGCTTCCCGCATTATGTTAGTCATCTTAGAATCGGCCAAGTGTGACCTGGGTTCCAACCACTGCCTCTTATAACTATAACATCGATGTGAGAATGAGATGGAGCTTTTCAGGGGTGTAGCTCCATCGCTTTCCCACTGTGAAGCAATATTAAAATAATACTGCTATAAAAGGCGGTGGTTGCCTCCCTGGTCATCGATTAAATAATTTAAAAAAAACACAACCTGATGCCTGTAATCACCGAAGGGTAGGGCAGAGGTCTACCTATAGTACACTGACATATCGTCAGTTATGTTTAAGACCTATGTATTAGGGGGCGGTCCCATGTAATTACTAAATATATTAGGTAAATATAAAAAAAATATATTAACTTACACTTTTAACAGAAAAAAAAAACAATGATTAAGAAGATAATTAATTTAAGAAACATGCATTTTTTTATATTTAATTGTAACTTGAAAACCAGAAATTAGGTTATCTGTAAGCTAATTTCTAGTTTACAAGCTCCTAACTAAAATTATGGCCGTTTTATGGTTGAATAATGAGTGGTTCTAACTTATTTTTTTTTAAATAACCCTTACTAATTTTAAAACCTTTTCAAGATTCAATACGGAACACCAACTTGAAACGACAGACCAATTCAATACAATTAATAAATAAATAAAAAATCATAGATTACAGCATAAAGCAATCACAGTCACAATAGCGCGACATTTCAAGATTAATATTGGTCATTTTGACCATATTAACTGTGCTAGTCAACCGTAAAATAAAAAACCATCATACATTTTACCGTCAAATATCTAAATGATCAATACAAAATCTTCGGAAGAAAGTTTTTTTCGACCGCAAAACATAATTGTAGGTTCTCACAATTCAAAGGTCCTAATTATAATTTGAATCGTTTAGGAGTTAAATATTTTCGGCGTCAAATAGACAAAAAAAATGTTTGAAGACATCGTTTCGTGTTTGGTCAACAGAGCGGAAGAGTAGCAAAACTGGTGGGGCTGTGTTATTTGTAAAACAATTACTGGGGTAAAATCGGAACGCTAAGGCGAAATATTCAATAAAACACAATAATATGAATAAACTTTAGATAGATAGAATACTCTTTGTTATGTACACCGTAAAAATTACAGAGAAATTTTATAAAGGGTGTCACAATGGGCGGTCTAAACGCTCGTGCGGACTAGGGCGATATCGCGGGCGCGTAAGGGCTTTTTGCTGCCTGTCACTCCTGCGATATCGCGCTAGTTTGCGCGAGCCTATATCGTTTTAAAATTCAATATTTGGTTTGTTTAATAAATAACATATATTACACTCGTAATCGCTTACTTCTCACTTCTAAATAACAAAAAAAATATTATTATTATAAAAGTTATATTTTTACGGTTTTGCCCCGTACCTGGTCAAAAACCGGCTATACCCAAATTTGCCCTTTAATAGCGATAATAATAGAACTCATCAAGTTCTTCGGGATCCCAACCCCGATAGCCTTCATGAGCGCATTTAAGACAATGCACCCATGGATGGCTCCTTTGCGTATATTTTCAATAAAATTATAATAAATACCATACCATACCATTTAATTATGTTATAGGTTACTACCTAGTACATTTATAATAATTTTATTGACGATATACGCGGAAAATATAAACCGTACGCAGTAGTATCGGGTACTCCCGATACTACCGCGTACGGTTTTGCCCCAAAAGCACTTTTAAGAGATAAAGAATAAAAACATGGCACATTAAAAACTTTACTTTTATTCATTAACAATGTTCACTTACCTTGTTATACGACTATAATGAAACAGTTGTTAAATTCTAGGAATATAACACCAATTGCCCAACAAAAACCATGCACCAACGCCATTGAATGTTTGTTGACAAACTAATCAGAATGGCCAGCTGCAGCAGGCAAACGGGCACGTTAATTTGAAACATGTAAGAGACTAAACTGCCTTGTCCCGGTTTTACCCCCATTAGTTTTACCCCCAGATTAGTCCAAAACCGGGTGTTTTGGACTAATCTTCCCTAAGTAAAAGGCTGAATAAATTACCGTGTCTGTACATAATGTTATAAAAGCAGCTAATTTCAGAGTAAGTCTTAGTTCAATATCTTACCTTCTTACACAATCATGAAATTAGCAATTCAAAGCGCATCCTTCATTTCCTATGTTTTATTCTTACTGATAAATCATTCTTGGAAGAGGGACATAGTATAGAAAGCAAAAGTGCGTCATCAAGTCATGACCATAATCCCACTTAATATTCTATATGTGTTTTTGTACGTTTGGATATTTGTTCCTCAATCACGCAAAAACAGATTTGGATGAAATTTGGCACACAAATAGTTTCTAACGTTACGTTCCCGTGAAATCAATTCTGACATCCACGCGGGCAAATCCGCGGGAAAAAAACTAGTAAACTAAGGAACGCATTTATTTTAAGCTTGATGAGTAACGTTTAACATATTTTTTATATGCATGTTTTTTTCACTAAATCAATAATAGGCAGTAATATAAATCCAAGAAGAGTAGTAAAACTTAAATTCAACTACTGCCTGTTGCTCAAAAAAAATATGAAACTCCAACAATTTTCTACTACAACGTTTTTAGTTCAAACGTCCGTTTCTGTCACGAGTATGATATGACGCCATTTACCTTTGTTTACATCAGTTTTCTAGCACCACATCATACATAAACAGTTTTGTATGCTTCATTCAAGCAGAAATCGCACTTACTTACTTACCTTAGTGAGATTTCAAGCACTTTGCAAAGAATATATTTTTATTCACATAGTTTCTGTCGTCATTTCCGACATTGTCGACGACGACGCGTTTTGAGTTTGCGTTCCGTTCCACTAAAAAAAAACGCTATATATATCTAATAAAATAACGAATTGTAAAATAAGTAATGCATTAAAAAAATTAAATGACTAGAAATTTGTTTCTTGACTCCTACACAATGTATATTTAAATAATGGACAAGTTTTGAATTACTGGCATATTCCCTATTGTACAACACATAAATCGAAAATAACCACTCTCATTCATTAATTTCCAACCAATAACGTGTGAAGGAGTATCTATAAGGGAATCCTTACGGCCAATAATATTGATCAGTTATTCAATAATAGAAATGACATGTGTAACTCACAATTATTATTTATCTAGTACTTTTATTAATTTCACTATTTAATATGACATTTTAGGCCGATTTTTCAATCATCAGTTAACTTCTATCTTTTTTTTTTTGAGGGTGGGAAATCATCAAATACCTTCTCCCGCTCTGGGCGGAGCGGGAGGGTGTGTCAGACTCTTACTGACTAAAACCCACCCGTATTCCTTCCTGTTGCCTGTGTTGCGGAGGCCTCGGTGACCCATAAGTACCTTCCCGCGACCCCGGCAGGCATCGGCCCTAGTGGACCCCTACCTGTGTGCTGACGACATCTCTTTGAGGCGCGCGTGGAATACAACGCACCGTCGACCCGGGCCTGGTCCTTACCGGACGGTGAGCTACCCATTGCTCACCGTCCGCAAGCCCGCGCCTACGGTGGCCGGAAATCCGCCCGGGATTCCCGACGCCCAGGGCGTCTCCTGCGGCGGCTAGGGGCGAGAGGGCGCGAAACTTGCCTTTCCCTCAACCGGCCTGCCTCCTCCTTCGCGAGCATTACTGCTTCGCAGAAGGAGGTGACGGCTGCCCATGCCCTCTCGCTCCGTACCATGGCCTGAACCAGGGCCGGACGCGAGAGATCACTGCCGCCGATCGCCTCCACGGACAGGACCAAGCCGGGCAGACCTCCACCGTATGCTCCACCGTGTCCTCCGGGCGATCCACACAGTGTTGACACCCGGACGTTTCCTCCCGCCTTATCCGACACAGGAACCTCCCGAAACTACCGTGTCCGAAACTGCCGTGTCACTCCTCGAAGAAGGGACTTATCGCCGCAATCGTGAGGAATAAATATGGCGGTTTGACACATTTTCTATACAAAAGCTGTCAAAGCGTCAAACATATTCTTCAGATATAAGTTATCTGGCGATTGAAAAATCGGCCTTTATTTAATTATTGACTACTAGATACTTCTTGACCTTGAAACATAAAATAATTTTCCAATTTAATAATTTTGTATTTCGATATTATATGTAATTAATAATATATTTATTTACTTAACCAAATTACAAGATGATTATTAACATTAACTAAATTAAATTAAAACTAAGTTAAGCTTAAAAAAGGGCCTCGGGGCATTGTACCGAGGATGCTGGCGGCATTTCCTCGCCGAATTGCAATGCTGATACGTTGCACGAGAAAGCTGCCAGCTTTTCGGTCTACAGTTACATCAACTAGACGTTTCGCGATTTCCGCAAATAACTTATGCGCACTGGGACCCCACGGACCGAGAGTCTCGACGCCAAAGGCCACAAAGTTGTACTCTCTGCCAAGGCCTCCATGTTTAATAACTTTCAGATTTTCGGCATTTTCTGCAGCTGCACCCGCTTTAGAAGTAGTCCGTTGGAGGTGGGACGGTGCCAGTGTGTCTACACAGGTAGAGTCCCACACAAGCATCCGTCCCAAACTCCACGGGACCAAAGACCACCATCAGTTCTTATGTAATTTATGTGTAAATTTTGCATGCCCAAGTGACGGCAGAGCATGGAGAACACTATCAAAACTTGTATATCATCTGTAACACCCCTACCCATGTTGGCAAAAATAATTGATTTGATTTGGTTTGACATATAAAATAATTATAGGTAGATATTTATACATAGGCATGTTTAAGTAATTCTACATAATTTATTTATATACCTTACATACCTACCCGTGATTACGAAACCATTAAATAAATTCTCCGCCAAGATGAAGCTAACAACATAATTATAAATTCACAGAGCGTCTCCATAGCTTCCCTAGTTACTTCGAGCAGATGACTCACTCGCAGAAGTAGAACGGTGGTGGTGGCCACCGCTTTAGAAAAAAACATACACCTTATCTGTTGCATCAGATTGTATACAGGATGATTCTGTCTGGAGGTTTTGCTATTTCCGTATTAGTTGAAATATATTATTGTAAGGTATTTTAGTGTTTGTTGCATTTCCGCATGAATTTGTTTTGAGAAATGGGTCAAAAATAAGTAGCTTTATTAAAAGCTACTTAGTTTAGACCCATGTCTAAAGATTTTTGACGGATCTTACCAAAAGTAGTATCTACGAAGAACCCTTTAAAAACTCCACTAAAAGTCGTTCAAATAATAGTTATTAAAAATCTTAAAACAATTCCATGCGGAAATTGAACAAACACTAAAATACCTTATAGTACTATTAATATCACAATCAAGGCTTGATATAACTTATAATGTAAAGTACATTTTTTATGTCGTAAATAGAAATCTAAAATACCATTTTAGGGATTCGTAGAGTGCCGGGATCGCGGGAAAGTCCGAAAGGGATACCGAGGCCCCTGGCAACACAGGCAACGGAAGGAACACGGGTGGGTTTTAGTCAGTAAGACACCCTCCCGCTCCACCCAGAGGTTATTTGATAATTTACCACCCAAAAAGCAAAAAAAAAAGGGTATCGTAGAGTCCCCCAGAATATCTAATGAACATGGCTTTTTCTTATTAAAATTATACCAACTATTTTTTCTCTTACTCTTTTAAACTTTGTACATGTGTATGTATAGTTGATTCGCTCCGATAAAGCTAACTGCTCAACACATACAGTATATCGGAGCTAATCTGACCTGACGTCTCGTATACATTGTGTCTAGACACAAGTGACACAAGTCTGTCTGTGTCAACCTTGTGTGTTGTGTTTGACAAGCTCGTAAAGTTCTGTAGTTAAGTTGTTTAAGACTAATTAAGCTGGTTTTAGACCTAATATTAACAAAGTTTTTATTGATGAATGAATTTGGTCCTGAATTATTTTTATGGTAAATTGTTTCATAAGTCTCTCTCATATTAGGTATCGTTTTACATCCTCGTCAAATTTCAGGAGGCAGCTAAGAAAGACATATACATATAATCAAATAAAATTACGATATTAAGTTTGACAGTATTTTAGAATACATCACTTTTACAAAACGTAGTAGTTTGTTACAGTACGGTATCACACGGGCCGCGTTTTAGCTTGCGTGTCCCACAGATGCCGATTTTCGAAAATTAGAAAAATAAAAGACCTACTTATTTTATTATTGATTCGTGTCGAGAATCATTTGCATAGTAACTTCATTGAATTTGACGAGGATGCAAAACGACACCCTGTTAAATATTTTTTTTTAATACTGGGGTCAAAACCATCTCAATTCAAGGCATATTTTATGTTTTAAATAAAAAAAATATTTTAAAAGATCAATAGTTTATTCGTCCATTAAAGTAAACAATTAATATAATATAAAAGATGGAAAATGAAACACTCTGTACAGCCGGTGCGCATACGCCGATGACTCACATCCCGATCGTCAAACACTCTCACGACAAAGGCATAGTGAAAAATAAATACCGACGAATTTGACCGACAACTTACGAGCATGTTTAAATATTAAACTTTATAATATAATAAGTAGATAAATATTACCTTTGATTACTTCGCTTTGTATCGCTTTTGTAGAATTATAAATGAGGCTGTATCTTTGGTCTGGTGGTTGCAAGCGCTACTGCTGAGCATGAGGTCCTGGGTTCGATTCCCGGGTCGGGCAGTGTTATTGGGTTTTTCTATCTGGAATTTCTCAGTGGCAGCCCGGAGACTAGATTTGTGCCCGGTTGATGGCAATAGGCTTGCCTTCTATTACATGGGACTGAAACATAACTGGCGAAATGTGGGTGTACTACAGGTACACCTCCCTCCTTCGGGAGATCCTCTAACCTTCGGGGAAACAAGGCGTGATGTTAAGCGTTTCACAGAATTACTTGTAGATAAATGTAAGTAATTATTCTGTGCAGGATTTCTTAAATGATATTTTTTTGTAAATATCTTTATTATCCTCTACTTTGTATTACAATTGCATGCCTTAACAACTTATTTTTATGTACCTAGATTCTAAGTAAATAAAGACCTATTGTATTCTATTCTGTGTTATGAAGAATTATTGTGGGTTCCAAGGTTCTTAACATTAATACGAGCAACGCTACGGTTAACTTCTTTTTTGTTATATTTATATAAAAATAGAGTTCCCACACTCCATAAATCCCAAATAAATAAGCCGATATTGGATATTTTAATAAAATATAACATAAGATCACGCCTTGTTTCCCCGAAGGGTTGGGCAGAGCTGTAATTATAGTACACTCACATTTCGCCAGTTATGTTTAAGTCCTATGTAATCGGGGGCGAGCCTATTGCCATCAACCGGGCACAAATCCAGACTCCGGGTTGCTACTGACAAATTCATGCCAGTAAGTCATTTGCTTGGCAAGAACAACAAACAGCAAGAAATAACACTTCTTTCTTGCCGTGGTGTTTTGGCAAAAACATTTCTGATGTGTAACGCTCTCGCTTTCTATGGAGCGATCTCGTGTAAAGAGACGGAAGTGTGTAACAGGAAGTGACAGCTTTTTTATTTTTGGTTGGGAAATTATCAAATAACTTCTCCCGCTTTGGGCGGAGCGGGAGGGTGTGTCAGACTCTTACTGACTAAAACCCACCCGTGTTCCTTCCGTTGCCTGTGTTGCGGGGGCCTCGGTGACCCATTAGTACCTTCCCGCGACCCCGGCAGGCATCGGCCATAGTGGAGCCCTACATTTGTGCTGTGCTCCGCTGCGCCGCGATTTCTCGCGGCACCGGAGTTACGCCCCGGCGTTTCGCCTCCTCGCGCCACTCCCATACGTGCGCGAGGACTTTTGCCTCCAGATCCCATAGCGGCAATCCGGCAAGGAGGCTCGCTGCCTCACAGGAGACCGTGCGGAGGAAGTGACAGCTTGAGGATGGAAAAAGTAAGTCTATTTCGGCTGACCACCGAAAATCAGCGTGGAAGCAATGCTGAGTGGAAGCCTTCTTGTCACAGCCATGACGTGCAGCTGTGTGTGTTTTGTGATTAATGTGACTATATGTAGATCTATTTGTTTTATTTTTCTGTTTATCTGCTCTAGATGTCGCGGGAAGGTACTTATGGGTCACCGAGGCCCCCGCAACACAGGCAACAGGAAGGAATACGGGTGGGTTTTAGTCAGTAAGAGTCTGACACACCCTCCCGCTCCGCCCGGAGCGGGAGAAGTTATTTGATGATTCCCCATTCACAAAAAAAAAAAAATCTACTCTAGATCTTTTGGTATGTACGTGTTTCTGTGACAAATAAACATATTTTTCAGTACTATTTAATAGCACGGAATTAGTGTATTGTAAGTAGAGAGGGTCAAATTTCGACCAGTGGGCGACTACTAGTAATGAGTAATTGGCGCCGATTCCCTTGTTCACAAACTAAACTAAATTTAAGTTCCGTCCATCTTTTTCTTTCTATTTCATTAAGAAAAGGACAGAAGATAAATTTTAGTTTAGTCCTGTCAAATGAATCAGTGCCTGTCACTACTCCATACACGTTTAGACGTGATTAAAAACTAGCCTACTAAAATTACGTCAATTTACGTCAAGCGCTGATTAATTTGACAGGACTAAACTAAAATTGATCTTCTGTCCTTTTCTTAATTAAATAGAAAGAAAAAGATGCACTGAACTTAAATTTAGTTTAGTTTGTGAACAAGGGAATCGGCGCCATTATCCGAATAAATATTTTAGTATTTTTAAATTAGCTTTCTTAAAGTTTGAGGTTAATTTCTGTCGCTGCTCAGTTGCTTATTACCAAGGTGAGATGTCAGATGTTACTCATCATATGCAACTACTGTAAGGCTCGCTCGTTTTTTTATTAAGGCTTTTTTTAACCATGAGTAGTTTCCATCTTTGTTTTCGATTCTAGAACAACAGTTTTTTTTCTTTTTTGTCTCAACCTGCTTAGCTTTATCCCAGCTATGTTAGGGTCAGCCTCCAACCTGTTTTAACCGAGTGCAGCTGAAAACTAGTATTTTACACAGAGCGGCTTATTTTTGGGTGGGAAATTATTAAATAACTTCTCCCGCTCTGGGCGGAGCGGAAGGGTGTGTCAGACTCATACTGACTAAAACCCACCCGTGTTCCTTCCGTTGCCTGTGTTGCCAGGGGCCTCGGTAACCCTTTTGGACTTTCCCGCAACCCCGACAGGCATCGGCCCTAGTGGACCCTTTACTTGTGCTGACGACATCTCTTTATCCGTGGAAAACAACGCGCCATCGTCCCGGGCCTGATCCTTATCGGACAGCGAGCTACCCATTGCTCACCGTCCGCAAGCCCGTGCCTACGGTGGCCGGAAATCTGCCCGGGATTCCCGACGCCCAGGGCGTCTCCTGCGGCGGCTAGGGGCGAGAGGGCGCAAAATGTGCCTTTCCCTCAACCGTCTCGCCATTACTCCTCGCGAGCATTACTGCTTCGCAGAAGGAGGTGACGGCTGCCCATGCCCACTCGCTCCGTACCATGGCCTGAACCAGGGCCGGACGCGAGAGGTCTCCGCCGCTAATCGCCTCCATGAGGACACGGCGGTGATCTTTCCAAGCCGGGCAGACCTCCACCGTATGCTCCACTGTGTCCTCCGGGCGATCCACACAGTGGTAACACCTGGGCGTTTCCTCCCGCCTTATCCGACACAGGAACCTCCCGAAGCTGCCGTGTCCGGTGAGGACCTGCGTCAGGCGGAAAGTGAGGACGCTGTGGCGCCTCTCTAGCCACTCCTCAAAGAGGGGACTTATCGCCGCAATTATGGCGTGCCCAACACGGAGTGGCTGCCTATCTGATCTCCTCAACCCAGTTACTGGGTAACACGATACCCCTTGGCAAGACTGGTTTTCGGACTTTTGGGCTTCTAACTACCCGTAACGACTGTCAAAGATACAAAGAATTACAGCCGGGACGAACAGCTTAACGTGCTTTCCGAGGCACGGAGGGGTCTCAATATATAAATGGTGGTCACCCATCCACGAACTGGCGGTGGCAAGCGTAGTTTAATCTTAAACCATAAAAATGGTAGCATACAGGCAGTTTGATTGTAACTGAGACATTTATTTTTTTATTTTGCACTAAAATTCTAACTGCGCATCTCCCATTATGGTATAGAAAAACATAACTTTTTAATCTTTAATTTCACAATAAAACCCATTCATAGAAACATTGTATTTTATCTACTGGAGTTCGAAAAAAATACGATGTAATTCATCATTACGAAATTTTATTTGAAATAACGGTTTAGAGCGTGACGTTTAGAATGTTGCCCTATTTAACGATTCAAAATGTCAACGGACAATAGTGTTGCCAGTTTTATGAGTCGTAAATCAAAACTAACATAAATTTAGTTTCGACTCGTTATTTATTAGCGTTTTATGATGAGAAAACGTTTAAGACCGTACTTTTACGGTTTTTATTGAGTTTTTAAAAGCGTAAGTGAATGTTAGTATGAATGTTTTAAAAGTTAAGCGGGGTTATGAGTGTTATTTACGCAGTGATTTGAAACAACATCCTTTCCGTAAGTTTTAACCCTTCCATAGCCGCTTTAAATTTTATAAATTGATATTTATTTTTGTAAATTGGTTCAAAAAAACTAGATGATAACCAGATTCAAAAATACTTTCGATGTTTCTTATCAGAAGAAGAAAGACAGAAATAAACTCAGAGGTCACTGTCGCTTCTAAAGTCCAGACATAATCTTGGTCAGGCCATATTACGATGCAGATTAGTGTCTGCTGAGATCACTCGAACGCTTGATAAAAGAGTACCATACCTTCTCAACCAATTGCCTACTGATATCAGAAGTCAGGAAATAAAAGGTAAATTTGCCAAATTACTTAATCAGTTCTTTTTCGGGAGTTTGTGAACTAAGTTCTTAGGAAAGTGGTTTGCAGATTGTTAAGAGACAGCAATTAAGCGGTTAAGTGTTTTGTAAGATATAAGTAATTTGATACATATACGATAAGATAATATCATCGGTTACTTTAGAAGTGCAATAAGTGTAAATTAAGTGTCCGCACTAACAAACCTTTTCTTTTTTTGTAAAACTGTTTGTTCTGTTCCCGCAGACAAACCGTGAAAACGGTTTTGGGGGGCATAGTACTATGTAAATTTTTTATAAAAAAAAAATATGATAAATAAATAATGGTATTTTGAGGAAAGAAAAGATTTGAGTCAAAGGAAATCGTTTGGCTTGGTATGGGCATGTGATGACGAGGGATGAAACGCATGTCATCACTAAAAGAGTGATGAATATGAATGTTGATGGGTGGAGAGGGAGAGGAAGGCCAAAGAAAAGATGGATGGATTGTGTGAGGAATGATATGAAAGAGAAGGGAGTGAATGATAGCATGACGGCTGACAGGGGAGGATGGAAGAAGATAACGTGTCGCGCCGACCCCAAATAACATGGGACAAGGGCAGGAAAATGATGATGATAAAAAGATTTGAGTCAATCTGTACAGTCAGTGCACTGTATTTGATTGATTATAATTACCAAAGACATGATACTGATTTCAGTATCATATCCTTGGTGATTATAGCCAAGTGTCTGCTGAGATGGTATTTTGAGAAAAGAACCACACGTATTTGAGTCAACCTGTCCAGTCAGTGCAGAGTCCATCCTCAGATTGCTGATTCTCAAAATCAATCAAAACACACGTTTCTTTTTGTACCTACCTTCTTATTTTACTAAGTACCTAAATGTAACCAGCCTGTTCATGACCATATTTTGGCAATTTAGTTTTACCTATTTGCTCACAAAAAAAGAACGAGGACATCACACACTACGCTTTGAAAACTTATTATATGGTAATTTAAATTCGAAGGTAGTGACGACGACCTTCCTTCTCTCTAGGTCCTCTGTCTTTGACGAATGTGTCAATGACTATTCGACCTCTAACTTTCCACGAACATAAACGTAATCCAAAATCTTAGTAATAAAGTGTAAACAAACCTATAGCGCGATTCTGTAAAAATCTCACCGTGAAATTTAGGTGAAGTGAGTTCAAAGTGAGCTGTCAATCTCTAGACTCCCTAGCATCAGCTGGGTGACTGTTTTCACTTCAAGCTCACTTCACCTATATTATTACGGTGAGATTTTTACAGAAACGACCGACCGGTTTAGGTAAAATGATTGAGAGTGCCTCTACTGCTGGCGCCGGGCCCTAAAAACAAAACACCTTTGGATAAAATAAGATTGCCGGCAGCACTGATTAAAAGTAACGCCTACCGGTGGTGGCAAGATATTCTAGCCAGAACTCCGAAAGCTTGCTACCACTCTAAGTCCGTCAACGAAGATATGGGCCCGTCCGTGAGTAGTTCGAAACTTCGAAGTGAACTCTACACCCTCTACACATCGAGAGTAGGGATAACTAAAGTCAAATCCTGGTGTCATTCATTCTTAGGTCGGGCCCAAAACTAAGTCCATAGGTGATACAGAATTGGAATCACCCGTAGCTAACTACAGCCGTAACTACGGATTTCGTACTTAGAGAGTAGACCCCCTTTTTTTTTTTGAGGGTGGGAAATCCTCAAATAACTTCTCCCGCTCTGGGCGGAGCGGGAGGGTGTGTCAGACTCTTACTGACTAAAACCCACCCGTATCCTGTTGCCTGTGTTGCGGGGGCCTCGGTGACCCATAAGTACCTTCCAGAGTAGACCCCCTGGCATTATGTTAAGCTTAAATACCGAAAATGCTCATTGAGCGAAAAACAGGCCAGAACAAATTCTGGCATTTTCAAAACAGCCATGAAGCTAAATTCGTGTCGTGGCGTTGCTTGATATTCGACCACAACGCGTTGTGACAATTAAGAAAAGCCACGACGAGTTCTGAGCCTTTACGATATAAACACGTCACGACGGACAGGTTGTATGGGACTCGTATGTCAACGCTCACACTGCATTGCATCGAAGACCATGAAAACGACACCCAGGACGAAAAATTCTTACGTAATCCTAATCACGTACTAAATGGAATTTATCTGTATTTAGAAGGTTTTAACTTTATATCTCCTCACTTCGTTTAAAAATAAATTAATGTTTGAATAACATTTGTAAATATTGTAAATGAAAAATCATTGACAAAAATTGAGGTTTGAAATTAACCTCAGTTGTCAAATGGAAAATATCTACAAGGTTACTTAAAATTTTAATTTCGGGTTTAAGTATTCAATTATAATCAAATAATACCACTCAATTCTTAAGTGGTACGACAAATTGGCTTCCACAGGTACATTTTCTGATCAAATTGTTTATTCATTTTATTTATTTAATAGTTTATGTACACACATATAAACAGACAAGAAGAAAGGAACAGAAAAATACACACAAAGGTGATGCTTATTACTAAAGAAATCTCTTCCAGCATACGACAGTAGACAAAGAGATGTAGACACCGTGTGTAAGAGTAGAAGAGAAAACAAAATACATTAAAACAACAAAAAAACTATTTACTAATTTAAATATACAATAAGAGAATATACTTACATAAATACATACTTCTAAAATAAATGTCACTAAAATATAATAATAATATAATTTAGGAGAATATACTTACATACTTCTAAAATAAATATCACTAAAAAATATAATTGTTTATATTTTCATCATATATTTTTGGAACAGACTATATCATTATTGTACTCGTCTAAATATTTACAATAAAAATCGATGAGATTCTCATTAGCTCAGTTCATTGGCTTGCTCTAAAACAAAGATCATATTGGATACGTTACGAAACACTTAGTTTACAAATGAGTTCAAATATACCTACTGTTTGCTGAAGATAACTGGAGTGTGTGGTTCAAGTTTAAAGCTAAAGCGAGTTTGAATCAATGTAATCTGCACCTCAATTGCGTAACACTCGTTCTCTCACAATCCGAGGGATTTTGAAAGACGTTCCTAATCCATTGCTTCATATGGTTGAAAAATTTGTCTGCTCGACCACGTCGATAACGCAATGAACGTTATCGACTTGTCAAAATTAAAGACATTGCCATCGTTAATGTGTTACGTAATTACCCCGCTGATTCTTTTACTTGTTATGATTAGTGTGATTGCAAACTAAATTAATTTTTCATAATCTTTTCGGCGATTCTAAGTAAAACACTGAGAAAACTTAATTTTAAGAAAAAAAAAATAATTTATTAATAAAAATAATAAATTTTATTAGGAAACATATTTAGTAAACTCTGAAACAAAATGATAAATAAAATAATAATAAATAATGTTTATTTATCCATAGTAATATATAGATACAAGTTGAGCACAGTGGTAGATATACTAAACTGATATATAATAGTTTGTACAAAAGTTAAAAGGCTATAAAAATCTATATAAAAAACAAACCTCGTCTCTTAAACTAGGAAGCCTGTAACGTAAAGAGACAGTGTTTGGCCAGATGGTTGCGTAAATTAAGTTGTTCCCTTTATGAGTGAATGAATGTCGATCTATCTATCATTACATTGTGAACAATATTATGAAAAAAGTTAAAAGTCGCTCACGCTACTTTCAACTTTGAATTAGCAATATATTACAAGGTAAAACTGCACTAAAGCCTATATTACCTGGTAGCTTATTTCATATAACAACTTCAATGACTAGGGGTTTGTAGAGCTACGATGCGTATTTTCTGAGTTATCGTAGTTTTAGTGAACGCTCGCGTGTTTCGGTCTGTCACTCTATGACCCGGACATGGAATCGCGGCGTGGGAGGGGGTAACTGCATATGTTTTTTTTTTTTAAGAATTTCTCAAAACGGTTCATCATGATAATTGGCAGTCTTGTTCCATCCCTCCTCCCATCTTACATCCTTCCTTTTGTGCCATGCAAAATGTTTACTTGCCATGCCATGCAAATACCGGAAGAAGATTGCTGCGTAATTCAGAAGTAGACGTTTTTCAACTCTTTCAATTTAGGTATAGTCTTATGTCCAGCTGTTAACTCCGTTAGGTTATTTATTACAGACCTTCACAGGTATTTGACCTCTGATTTAGCGTCACTGTCAAAATCACAGTGATCTTTATTCCCGTTGCAATAAGGTTTCTGATGGAGCAACCCATTCTAAGCTTCCGTTGCCGTCAAAGCGATTGTTACGCCACTTCTTCTTCCCAGCTAAAGCCATAGACAGTGGTCTAGGGCGGGCGTTTTTGGGGGACTGTCTTACGTAATTTTTTCGATCAAAAAGTGCTAATTCTTAGCCTAGTTTGAATAAATGCCGTATGATTTTGATTTTTGGAGATAAAATGTCTTTGAAAGCCATCCGTCCTCTCACAATCGCTTATACCTTGCACCACCAACTCAACAGATAAAAAAGTATGAGCCAACTCGAATTTTAATAATAACTTCTTTGTACAAGTTAACAGCTTTTGAGCTTTTATGGCGACATCTATCGGCGTTAATCGTGTTGTAAATGATAAGGGGCCAGTTTTTCTTTGTTCTACGGTTTATTGACACATCGTCGATGGTGATTCATTAGTTGCAATGAACTTATATTGTTTCGAGAATGTGGAAGAACATTCCATAAACTCACGCTATCTTCCCACAGGGATAGGCAGAAACTATAGAACGCCACCTGCCACGCTCCTTATACACTGCTTTGCTTCGTTTACGGCACGGTTCGTGTATGGACATCTGGTCATACATGCGCGCCGGTTGCAAGTACTACGCACCTGACCTTTCTGTTTTATGGTTTTTTATAGTTTTAAAGTGATTTTTAAACACCATAAAAGGCGGTGCACAGAGGGGATTTCGGATCAGTCTTTTGAGAGGTAACAGTGCCTGTTCCATGTATCCAGATGGTAACCACCGGGGTGGTTTAGTGAAGAAAAAATCCCACAGTCCCCGATCTTGTCCCCAAAGCTCAAGCCTATTGAAGATTTCCCCCGAAAAGAAAAAGCTAGGTACTCTGTAGGAGCCACAATCAAATGCACATTGCCTTCTTACTACACTTCGATCGTGATAGATTAATATTGACCTTTCATTCCTTCGATTTCGCATTCCTTATCTGTTTTGTCATCCTTTCCTCTGGCTTTATAGCTGTCTGAATCATAGGAGATTGACCTCTTAGATTTTTCATTGGATGCAGAGGCAAATTAATAATACGATTAATCATTTTAGGTAAGGTTCTGCAAGAACGTATCTTGCAAAATATTTATTTTATGTTGGTATTGATTTTGTCTTTGAAGAGCTCGAGACTAAATAATAACAGCCGCACGAGTCGATCAAAGGTTAAGGTATGCTTGTCACGGTTGGTTCGTGGATGGGTGACCATTCATAACATATCGAGACCTCTTCATGCCTCTGAAAGTAAGTTAAGGGTCGGGTAATCGCCGTTGACCTTAGCCATACAAACGTGCGTCGCGCTCACGCCGCACCACCGTTCGGTTTCATAGGGAATATTTATTTTTAGTAACGAAAACATTAATACTTGAAAAAACACAAATATAATTACAGATAATAAAATAGTCTGTTCATACAAAATAAAAACATGAAAATATCTTAAGTAGTTTGAAAGTAATATCGTTTTTTTATGTTTTGGGCACACGATATTTCTTGAATTTATTTCATAAAGTTTTTTACTACATCACTTGAATATTTTCGGATAGAATTGATGTGTATGCGTTCTAGTTTAACATACATTCTTTGCATAACTTACTTGCATTTTATGAAGGCATAATAACAGATTTTAAAGTCAATAAAATCATATATCTGCGCCTTAAGCTGTTGGTCCTGTTTGTCATTCATAGATTTTTGACAGACATTACGGGTAGTCAGAAGCCCAAAAGTCTGACAAACATTCTCACAACGGGGTTTCGTGTTACCCAGTGACTGCTTTGTGAAGGTCAGATAGGTAGTCGTTCCATGTAAAATAGACTGGTTAGACTAAAAGCCAACTCTAACATAGCTGGGAAAAGGCTAGAATGGTTGATTGATTTGTTTGGTTTGGCACTGATTATAAAGTTCAAGTGCAATTATTGACAAGAATAGAGTTAAGTATGATCTACAGACTTAGCATGACGCTTTCTATATCTACTCTACTATATAATAGAAATCACTTGTCTACATTTCTCAGTAGAAAACCGTCAACTGTCAACACGGAAACGTCATTTTTGTCTACTCTTCCGTCGACAAAACGCTTCTCTATGGTTCTCTTGCTAGGCCTGGGGGGTGGCTATCCGAAAATAGACAGATGATATGGCTAGGAACGAAGTGAACACAGAGGTGATTGATGGCTGCGGACTTAGCATGACGCTTTCTATTTCTACGAAGAATAGACTCTCTTTGACATCGCACCGTAGAAATCCTTCAACAATCTGTCATTTTGTGTTTCGTTTCTAACGATCTTTGTCTAGGTCCTTTTTTATGTAGACTATTACAGTAGAAAGTTTTCTATCCTAACCTGTCAAAATCACACTGACAACTGACAGTTGTCTAAGGTAGTGAAGACAATTTGCGTTTTTCTACTCGACTGCCACAAAGTATCGGTTATCTACAAAATCAAGATTTTACAGGAGAGCGTTTTGAACGACAAACTGTGATTATTAATAGCAGAACAAAGCTACGAGTATCTTCTTTTATTTTACATCATTTAGTTAATAGAGCATTGGTGCCGATTCCCTCGTTCACAACTAAATTTAAGTTCACTGCATCTTTTTTTTTGTATTTCATTAAGTAGAGGACAGAGGATACATTTTAGTTTAGTCCTGTCAAATTAATCAGCGCCTGTCATTACTTCATACAAGTTTAGACGTGATTAAAAACTTGCCTACAAAAATTACGTAAATTTACGTCAAGCGCCGATTAATTTGACAGGACTGAACTAAAATTTATCTTCTGTCCTTTTCTTAATGAAATAGAAAGAAAAAGATGCACTGAACTTAAATTTAGTTTAGTTTGTGGACAAGGGAATCGGCACCATTAGCAAGGAAATGGTTAAGGCCAATATTACTATTTAATTGTTCCAAAATACGGTACTTCAACACTTTGAGAAAAAATGTTGTAGTTGTCTCTAAACAAGTGACTTAATATTAGTAAAAATTGAGAATCAGACAGAAAAGAAAAATCCTAATCCTATGACAAAGCAAAGAATTCTAAGTCAAATTATGTAAAAGAGGGAATTTCGTAAAAAGTTCAGTTGACTCTTTCTACTTTGCTGCCGTCGTACTGCCTACACGGAATGTCAGTTTTGTCTATTCTTCCGTCGACAAAACGGTGCTCGTGCTAAGCCTGCTAATATGTATGGAAGTTTTTAGTACTTACACGTTTTATATACCTACACAAAAAAATGTGCATAATGAAGGAGATTCTACACCTCTAAGGAACTCATCAATTATGCTAATAGGTTTAGTTCAAAATACATAAAAATATAATGGTTGCCTATTTAGATAAAAAATACAAAAAATCTGTTTTAAAACTAATTACAAACTACATAAATAATAGATCATTTAGAAACATTATTTATGATTCATAATGGTCTATTGTCTCTGGTTTTACTTACAATTAGCATATATAATTGTGCCATTAGACGAATGAGTAGTCGCCTTGTGATCATACATTTTTATGGCGTGGAAAAAAATTGTTATAGTTTTAAATTATAGAGTTTTAGCTAAAACTCTTGTGGATGGTTGTTATTACCTACTTTATTAGTTAAAAAGCGTAGTTAAAAACATCATGCAAATAGGATATTTTGTATGATGCGTAGGTATGCTTTCAGAAATACATACCCATTTTGTTTGTAATATATTTTTGTGTTTAAATCTCATGATTTATTACGAAATATTATTCATGCTACTATTACATACATTCATACAATGCTTTGAATTCATTTTTAATGGTTGAGTGGGTTGTATTAAAAACGATATTATACAATGGTTTTACCAAAATCAACGTAATACCATTAAACTTGCAATGTATTAAGGCGCTGACAAGACGCAAATGACCAAAATAGGCTTGTCTTAAGAAAAAAAATTGCCAAATCTGTATAGTTTGTGGTAGCGGAAAAAATATATGATAATTTTGAACATATTTCCCAGAATTTGGTTGACACCAAAACATGTTTTGAAAAAAAAATCTCGATACACACTAACGTTCAACTAACCTCTTACCATGAGTTCTAATCCAAAATGTCTGTGTTAAATATCAACATACGTTACGTATTTAATTAATAACGAGAACGTCTTATTTGAATGCAGAACTTGGTTGTTTTTTATTTTCGATTACTCAACTCAATTTTGAGTAAATAGATAATTGCTTCATATTTTGCAATAAATTACAAGCGTTGTGTCATCACGCTTCTCTTTCTTTTCTATGCAATCTGACAGTGACCGCGGTTTAGGTGTTGTCAGCGTCTTAAATGCGGAATTACGTATCATTTTTATCTTAAAATTGCAACGTACACAGATACGTATATAATTTAACACACTTAGCAGAAGTTCCTACTATCTAACTCAAGAGAATCATACAGCAAAACCAATGACACCATACTATACACTTAGCATAATGAGCCTATAATGTTCCCACTGCTGGAACACAGGCCTCCTCTCGGAGAGAGGTAGTGGGTCATAATCCACGCGGACCCAGTGTCGGTTGGTAGATGTCACATGTCTTCCAATTTTTGGTTCTAAGACGTTTACCTTCACCGTTTTGAGAGCAGTGGTGATGAAATTATTTACACAAAGTAAAACGCCTGCCTGGGTTCGAACCCACGACCTACAACTCGTAAGTCGGGGCCGTTACCACTGGGCTACCACTGCTCTACAAGTACACTTACTAGATAAAACATTATCATCATCTGCTTAGCTTTTTCCCAACTATGGGAAAAAGCTAAGCAGATGATGATATGATGAGATGATGATGGTGAGGCCGTCCCCAACTATATGTTGGGGTCGGCCTCCAGCCTAACCGGATGCAGCTGAATACCAGTATTTTACATGGAGCGATTGCCTATCTGACCTCCACAACCAATTTACTGGGTAACACGATCCCCCTTGGTAAAACTGGTTGTCAGACTTTCGGGCTTCTGAACAACACTCAAAGATCTACAAATGACAGCCGGAACCAACGCTTAACGTGCTTTCCGAGGCACGGAGGAGTCTCGGTATGTAAAGATGATCACCCATCCACGGACCAATCGCGGCAAGCGTAGCTTAACCTGGTCGATCCACCCGTGCGGCTGTTATTACTTGGCTACAAGATAAAAAACCATAGGTATGTGAATTTTCCATGTTACATGCCCGTATCCGCATAACTGAATCATTCTGAACAATAGTGACCTTCATGAAGCACAATGACATGCAGTGACATGGTTTTTCTTTATGGAATTATGTGTACGCGTAAGCGACCTCGAGAAACAGAAACATCACAAAGGCCACTAAAATGCGACTTGTCAGGGCACTAGTTCCCATATTTCTTTATGGTGCCTAAACGTGGTGAGAGAAAGAATATAGACGCTTTAGAAATGTGGTGTTGTAGACGAATGCTTCGCATAGCCTGGACACAGTTCCGAACCAAAGTCTCAATCCTCGAATAACTGGATATAAAACAGCGTCTTTCTTCCATTGTTCAAGGTCGTATTCTCACTTTCTTTGGACATATTAAATGTCGAGAGGAAACGTCTCTAGAGCGACTCGTGGTTCAAGGCAAAATTGAGGGCACGAGGGCACGCGGTAGATCACCAATGCGCTGTCCACCGACCAAGTCAAAACTGCACTAAATGGTCAACTCCACGAATGCACGAGGCAAGCAATAGTACGAGAGGAATGGCGACGAATTGTGAAGCTTGCCTCATCCCTGTCATGAAGACCAAGACCACTCTGCCAAGAGTGTGACGACAGAGAAGAAGAAGCGACCTCGTCAAGCTGTGCGGGAGTTTTACTTATAGTTATAACAAGTTTCTTCTGGCACCTAGCCAAAAATAGAACCAACAACACCATCTTGTTTCTAGTGTTCATAACATAACAAATAACATCACGCCTTGTTTCCCCGAAGGGTTCGGCAAAGGTGTACCTGTAGTACACCCACATTTCACCAGTTATGTTTAACTCCCATGTAAAATGGACGAGACTATTGACATCAACCGGGCACAAATCCAGACACCGGGCTGCTACTGAGAAATTCCAGATAGAAAAACCCATAACACTTTGCCCGACCCGGGAATCGAACCTCATGCTCACCAGTACCAACTACCACTAGAGCATCGAGGCAGTCATTACACTATTCTTAGTGTTCCGTACCAGAAAAAGCAAATAACGGAACCCTTATAGGATCACTCGTGTGACTGTCTGTCCGTCTGTCATAGCCGATTTGCTCCGAATCTACTGAACCAATAAAGCTAAAATTTGGTACACATAAGAATTTTTGTGACCCAAATACGAACATGGTAACGTAAACAAATTAATTTTGAATATGGGGTTCAAGATGGGGAAACAATTAGAAAAAAAATAATTACAAACTGTACCATGTGGATGTGTCATAACAAATGGAAGGACTTACTACTATATTTTTTTATAGTTTTAAAATAATTCGTTTTAAAGTTATTAAAGAAAATATATGAACATTTACCATTCCCTCCCTTATCTCTGACACTTCTGAGCCAAAATATTTGAAAAAAATACAGATAATATTTCTATACTTATAGATTCCAGGAAAACCTAAAATAAGTCTATGGTTTTACAATAATTTGCGTACAAATTTTCATTTTCAGTTGGAATGTATGGGGGCCCATGTTTTCCACCTACCATGTTAATTGTAGTTGTTCTTGGGATAAATTCATCCCAACTACGGAACGCTTCGTTCTGCGTGGTCTAACACGCACTTGGCCGGTTTTTTTTTCAATAAATTTTGCAAAACAATTGCACTAAATGTTTAGTAATAGCCGCACCCTGTCAATGTCACCATGTCAACATGTCATTCAGGCGCTAAAAGATAGTTTTAGGACTCTAGACATTTATACCGACCATGAATTCAGGCTGAGTTTTGTCACAGTATATTGTTGTTTATAATGGTATGTGTTTGATCATTTAGCTCCCTTCAAAATGGCTGAGCTGATTGGTGCTGATCCATGCGTCATGTTCGTGAACGGGCGCCGTCAGTTGGGACTGGTCACCTCTTAGCTGCCTCGGCTTATTTTTAATTATTTTATGTTTTGTTTATTTTGCTGTAATAAGGACGCGTTTGTTTTTACATCGTCCTCACATTTATTTATAAATTCAAAATTATTTATGTAACAATATAATTGAAAACAGTGTCTATGGAGGTTCTTGCCCGTTCTTCTCCAAATGTACTCCTCCTACTACGCTTGAGAATGGGCAACTAGCTTTGTATTTCTATAAATTAACTGACCGACTCCTTGACAATTCAAAAGTGCCTGTAAATGGTTTAATTGAAATAAATGCTTTGAGTTTGAGTTTGAGTGTAACTATAAGTCCAGTTTTCTTCACGATGTTTTACCTTCTCCGTTGTCAGTGATGTCCAAGATAACTCAGAAAGTACCTACATATGAATTGAATAGGGCACCATAGTATTTGCCTGGATTGGAACCCATAATCTCGTGTATGAGAAGCGAGGCCTTAACCACTGGGCCATCACGTCATCTTGCATCTATTGTGTGCTGGACAGCAACATCTGATCCTCCACGAGTTGGTAGCGTATCGGCGAATGAACTATGACCCTTGGTAGCAGACCGATCTTTTGATAACGTATTGAGTTCTCGGTATCTCGTGCCCACGCGAGACATGAAGCAAAACCTTAGACTTTTCCAAGATCCACAACTCCCGGTTTTCCATTTTTCCAATTTCTATATCAGTTTTCTTTTACTAAGTTACCTTTTAAGACATTACTCGCACAGACTTAACAGTGGGTGGAACAAGGCTTCCAACGATGACGATGGCAGGAGAAAAATATTCTTTACAGGAAACCACAGCTGTAGGTATTTGACTGTTCTTTGTAAAATTAATTTTTCAAAAGCTAGATAAAATATAGGTCACAATAAAAAAAATGTTTAAATATTTAAAAAATGGCGATGATGTTTGCGTTTTAAAGTCTATGCTACACACAGAAACAGCACTACTAGCTTCTGACGTCACAACACAGGAGAGCCATAGCAACTCGCGCCATTTATTTATTTATTTAAAATTCTCGCACACAATAAGGTACAAAGGCGGACTTAAATCAAATCAAATCAAAATATTTTAATTTCACATAAACCTACATGGGCACTTATGAAACGTTAGAAGCTAGATGAACGGTTCCAATTGGTCGTTTCCTATGGAGAAGAGCCGGCAAGAAACTCCACGGTTACTCTTTTAAAAATAATTGGCTTTTACAATGTTTTCCAATTACAGTGTTAATAGGTATGGGAGGACAGTGTAGGCCCGTCGAGATGTACCAGGTACTTAACAAAAAAAAAAAAAGGTCTACAAAATATCTAGTCTATTAAGCCATCTACTTAATGTCTTAGGCATTCTATACCACGATCGGCGGCAGAGACCTCTCGCGTCCGGCCCTGGTTCAGGCCATGGTACGGAGCGAGAAGGCATGGGCAGCCGTCACCTCCTTCTGCGAAGCAGTAATGCTCGCGAAGGAGGAGGCGGGACGGTTGAGGGAAAGGCACGTTTCGCGCCCTCTCGCCCCTAGCCGCCGCAAGAGACGCCCTGGGCGTCGGGAATCTCAGGCGGATTTCCAGCCACAGTAGGCGCGGGCTTGCGGACGGTGAGCAATGGGTAGCTCACCGTCCGGTAAGGACCAGGCCCGGGTCGACGGCGCGTCGTATTCCACGCGCGCCTCAAAGAGATGTCGTCAGCACAAAGTAGGGGTCCACTAGGGCCGATGCCTGCCGGGGTCGCGGGAAGGTACTTATGGGTCACCGAGGCCCCCGCAACACAGGCAACAGGAATGAATACGGGTGGGTTTTAGTCAGTAAGAGTCTGACACACCCTCCCGCTCCGCCCAGAGCGGGAGAAGTTATTTGATGATTTCCCACCCTCAAAAAAAAAAAAAAAAAGGCATTCTATACCAGTCAACCAAGGGTGGTGAAGAGATAAGATGGCAGTTGCTCTGAGAGGAAATAATAATAGTGAAAATATTAAAAGATAACATAATAGATTATAAACAGGTACAGAAGTACATAAATAGGTTACAAACTTATAATACAAATACATACATATTTATTATAATATGTACCTACATAATACATATATACGTATATATACATACAAATTCAAGGAAAAGAGATACATATTGAAATGACTCTACGCTATTTGTTTTGAAAATAACTCTGCGATTTCCGCTTAAATGCATACCGACTGGTGGCCGTTCTGATCAAGAGAAAACGCATTCCAGAGAAGAATGGACTGAATATGAAAGGAAGAATGAACAAAATTAGAAGTATGAGAAGGACAGAGTAGAAGAAGATTTTTGGAAGAACGCAGACTTTTAGTGTGCGAAGAACATAGATATTGGTAGTGAGACATAAGATAAAAAGGGTGGGGGTGGGAGAGTTGAGAAGGGAGAAAACAGTGGTCAAAGCGCGCAAGCATATTCTTTGGCGAATGGACATATAACTTCAAAAGCGTATAACTTCGCCATTTTCTCACTGATTTCATTTATTTTTTCACAAAACGTCTCATATTTAAAATAAGTATTAATTCATGTATTTCTTTGATAGTAGTCAAATACCCTAAAGGCCATACAGTCGGAAAAGTGCCATAATTATTTCTTATAATGGATACGCAATATGCATTGTAAGCCACTGGTGCCAATTCCCTTGTTCACAAACTAAACTAAATTTAAGTTCAGTGCATCTTTTTCTTTCTATTGCATTAAGAAAAGGACAGAAGATAAATTTAGTTTAGTCCTGTCAAATTAATCAGCGCCTGTCACTACTCCATACAAGTTTAGACGTGATTAAAAACTTGCCTCCTAAAATTACGTCAATTTACGTCAAGCGCTGATTAATTTGACAGGACTAAACTAAAATTTATCTTCTGTCCTTTTTTTAATGAAATAGAAAGAAAAAGATGCACTGAACTTCAATTTAATTTCGTTAGTGAACAAGGGAATCGGCACCATTATCAGTTTAAATGTTGAGTCACACATAAAATTGATAGTCAAATATAGTAGTCATTTTGGAAGACTGTAAGACACAACCCTTTACTGCCAAATAATCTACATCTTGACACCCAATTCCTGACTTCATTTCTATTAAGATAAAGTTCAAAATCATAAAACAAATTTAAAAAAAAAAAATTGGAACTAATCGATCAATGATGGATGTATTGAAAATCGCAGGTGTGCGCATGATTCGGCTTTTTTATCGAACGATTGTCGATCCATTATACTGTGACTACAGTATTGTCATCGTATTGATTTGAATACGTGACGTTTATTTTGTGTGTGATTTTCGATTTTGAGCTCTATTGTGAAGTTTTAAAGGGGAATCTTGGATGGTTGGTTTTATGAGTTAAGATAAGGGTTATTGGTAGATAATGACGTGGTGGCATCCTAATTATTTAAGCATGATTTTACAACGTGGTTGTTTTTATTATTTAACAAAGTGGGATAAATTCTAGAAAGATTATGAATATAATGTGTTTATCTCAAAGTCAAAGTCTTATTATTTATTTCAAATAGGCACATAAAAGGCACTTTGAACGTCAAAATACAAAAAAATAGAAATTCTAGTTGCCCCTTCCAAAAGGTAGTTTCGTATGGAGAAGAATGGGCAAGAAACTCCACCTTTACTCTTTTAAAATGTTTTACAAAATGTTGTATATCGATGGGTCCTACGTATAAGGGCCAATGCAGCATTTTGAGCATTTTCACTTTTTTTGTATTAAATGCTTCCTTTTACCGTAGTTGACAACGTGCACTAAAAAAAAATACACATTTATAGGTAAAAATACTATTTTTTGCTACAGTAAAAAGGCCTATGTGGCACAATTTTAAACGTATAAAGGCCACACGGTTATTCGAGACTTGTACGCGGGGATCTCCCGCATCTTTGTTTACTGCAACGGCTAATCGGTCAGTTGAGCACTTCTACGTCACACGGAACGATGTCGCGCTGTGATAATAACCAATTATTTTAGTGAATAATATTATGTTATTAGATGTAACTTAGTGAAACATGACGTCCAAATATCATTCTAAGTTTAGTAGAAGTCGGAATTTAGTTAATTTAGCAATTGGTAATGTAAATAATAGTGACTCGAGTGATGGACTAGGTTATAAAAACGACGAAAGTATACACACCGAGCTTTGTAAGTATTGAATTGTTTAACAGTATTATCGTATATTAATAACATTGATTTTGACGTAATTCATAGTAATTAGAGTAAATGTAATTTAAAAAAACACGATTTCTGGATAGTAGGGCCAATGTGGTACTTTGGCCCTTATACGCGTTTTATTTTAAAAATAGACACATTGGCCATACATGTTTTTTTATTATTTTTTTAGTTAGCAGTTCAAATTACTTGATTGGTGTTACATTATTTGTGTAGAATGAGAAATTGTTAATTGATTTATTTGCCGTTCTTGCACACCGGAAAGGATTTAAGTAACTTAATGTTTATTCAGTACTACCCATATTACCCACACCCCGATTCAAACTTTATGGCGGCTCGGAACATGAGAGAAGTCGCTGCGCAGTAACAAATTCATGGTTTAGCGGGGGTGAGGGGTGAGGTTACTGCGCAGCGAGGAGCGCACTTCAGAGCCGCCATATTTGACGCGTACATTTTTTGCTTTCAGCTTCTCCGCTGCCATTTGAAGCTGATGACATATTAAATAATTATAGCAATCTGAATTTGTTGCAAGACATCTTTGATGACGATGTAGAGTTAAGTCAAAGCAATCAAAACAACACATTTCAACATAATGTTTCCATAGCACCTATTCAACTGACTCAACCCCTGAATAAAGAACATTATACTGATTCACACCTAAATAACCATGAGCCAAATGAACCCACTATAGAAAATGTGTCCTTGAATAGTCCTGTAATAATATCAACTAGTAACTCGTTACATGAAATTAGCATCAGTTCTCATGGGTTTGACAGCCAAGAGTCAATTCGAATGACAAATGAGCCTGATCTTCAAGATATACGTAGCGAATATACCCCTATGCCGTCACCCAATGGCAGTATTAACCTTTTTGGTGATGAAGAACCAATCCCATCAGTTGCGTCTTTGCTAACGGATGACAATGTGTCCTCTCCAATTTCACAATACTCATCAGGAGAGATTTCTGTTCCATTAAGTTCCAGGAAAAGAAGATTTACAAAAAAAAGGGACAGTGGAAGATTGCGAGAAATTTTTTGTCATGAATGGATAGATTTAAAGAGAAAAAGACTGAAAAATACTGGAAAGTCATACTATAGTCGAAGTGGTAAGATAAGATCTGGAAAAAAAATGGGTGAACCATGTCAAAACACATGTAAATTGAAATGTTTTCATAAACTAGATGAAGACACAAGAAGTGAAATATTTAACAAGTTCTGGGAAATCGGCGACCATTCTAAACAGTATGATTTTATTAGTAACCATGTTGTTAAAATAAATAAAAAAAGAACAATTACAGAAGGTGAATCTCGAAGGTCATTTACATACATTTATCATTTACCTTGTATTCAAAACAATCAAAATTCTAAGTTAATTGTTTGCAAACAGATGTTTTTGAATACTCTTAGCTGTGGACCAAAGATGATAAGAACCGCAGTATCTAAATCAAGTGAGACCGTTAACTTTTCTTTAGTAGATAATAGAGGTCGGCATAATCACCATAAAACATCGATCGATCCAGAAATGATCAAAAGTATTTGTGATCACGTGAATTCATTCGAACCGGTTGATTCACATTATTGTCGTAAAGACAGTACTAAGCTTTATTTAGACGGATCGTTAAGTTTTACACGAATGTTTAATTTATATAAAGAGTGGTTTGATCCAACTAAGTATGGTACAAAGTGCGAGTCATTAAGGCAGTATAGAGATGTAGTGAACAAAAATATCAATCTGTCATTTCACCAACCCAAAAAGGATCAATGTCATCTCTGTCATTCATATAAACACAGTCCCATAACGCCTGAAGTAAAAGAAAACTTTGAAAATCACATAAACAATAAAAAAATATCTAGATCTTTAAAGCAGAACGATAAACATGACTCACAAAATAATCCTAAAATATTTTGTGCTACATTTGATTTACAAAAAGTGTTACTGGCTCCTAGTGGTGAAATTAGTTTATTTTATTATTGTAAGCGATTGAAAGTTCATAATTTATCCGTGTTTGATGTTGGAAATTTGGTTGGCACCTGCTACTTGTGGAATGAACAAATAGCTTTGAAAGGCTCAAACGAAATAGCTAGCTGTGTTTACGATACTATCAAACTTAAGACTAAAGAAGGCTGTGATGACTTTAGATTTTGGTCAGATAATTGTACTGGCCAAAATAGAAATAGGATAATGTTTTTTTATGTACCTTTATGCAGCTAAACAGCTTAGTATTAATATTAAACATACTTTCCTTGAAAAAGGACATACACAAAATGAGGGTGATTCCATACATGCCACAATTGAGAAAGCTTCAAGACATAAGAATATTTATACTCCGTCTGAGTGGAGTTCATTAATTAGATGGGCTAAAGTAAAAGGAGCTCCTTATAATGTTATAGATGTATCTCAAAATATAGTTTTCGACTTCAAAAAGATGCAAGCGAGTGCTTGTTTTAACTGGACTAAAAATTCAGAGGGACAAAAAGTGCCTTGGTCTAAAATCAAACAAGTTCGTGTCAGTAAACATGAACCATACATTCTGTTTTATAAATTAGATCTATCTGAAGATGCTTTCGAAAACCGCATTAACATTTCTGATCTTTCTGTTAGAACAAGAAGAAAAATGGCTGATAGATCTACGGAAATACCCTTAAAACTATGTTACAACCAGTTGTTACCAATACATCCATCCAAAAAAAAGACTTAATTGATTTATGTCGCAAAAATATTATTCCACCAGTTTATCATGAGTATTACGAAAATTTGGTAGCATCTAATGATAATTCAATGATTATTACTAGTGATAATGATGACAATGAGTGATTTTGTTTTGTTTTTAAAAATGCATATTTTTTTTTTGTTAAGCGTTTTGTTAATTTTTATTTTATTATTTTTTCCTCTTTTAACATATTGTAAGAATCTTTAATTACTCGTATGTTTAATAAGTTTTGATTTTATAAAAAAAAGTATAATTTGTTATTATTTTAAACTTAAATTACTAACCTTGTTTGAGGTATCTACAATAAAAAGCTGATTGATCTTAAGTCCAATGTGATTTCGGGAGGATTTTAACATTAGTATTGATTATTTGACTGCCTTTCGAATACAGAAACTTCGGTAAATCATTAGAAAACAAATAAAGAAGTCAAATTGTTTTATAATTGTTTTTATTTTTGTGACCTAACTGAGGTTTGAGAATATTACGTCACCAAGTAAGATAACGTATAAGTGTCAATGTGAATTATGTCATAAAATAATTATATTATTATTGTTTGTCTAAGTTATTTATTTATTTTAAATATTTTCTATAAATAATGGATTATTCAAAAATATTAAAATATACGTATTTTTTAAAATTAGCTCATGCCAAGTAAATCGTCTAAAGTGACACTTTGGCCGTTTTACTAGTTTTTTTCAGCATAATTAAAATTAAAAAAATGACGTATATAGGCATATCTGCATTAATTAAAACACTAATATATATACAAATAAATCGATGTATCTAGAATGACAAACATATGTTCCATAGTAACTATGCAAAGTTTCACAAACATCAGTTGAAGCATCTAAAAAATATATCTGATTGAAACTTTGAGAGCCTCTATTGAAAAGTTGTCAATTTGCACATTGGCCCTTATACATAGAACCCATCGATATTTACATTTTAAAATTATATGTGAAGACGATGTACCTAGAATAAAATTACTATACCAAAATAGGTAAAAAAAGAATGAAAAATAAAGCAATGACAGATAAATTAATTATGTGATAGGTACATGATGCTCACATATTTACAAACATTGTAAAAATATACGTTTTCCTAAAAATAATATATAATCTCTGTGTCTGTATCTGTTCATATAAAACAATTCACTTATTTTTTGTGTACTTGGCGTGTTTTATGTACTTAGGTAATGTAAGCGAATAGGTACATGTTAATATTTATTTCTGTTTGACGCTCACCCAGTTTCTATAACAAATTTAATAAGAAATCTCAAATTGTGACATTGCTTGGTGCTTAGCGAAAGACTACGAATAGGCATTCGACTCAAATAATACCTGAAAAATATGTATATTCAGGCGAGATAAAAGGCACAGCTAGTTAAAAAAATGTGGCCTTTACAGGACGCCCGGCAGATGTGAAACATCGAAACTGATTAAAATATTTTTAATAATAATTATATAGTACCTACTAGCTGCACCCCGCGGTATCCCCCATAAGTCACAATCCCGTGAGAATATCGGGATAAAAAGTATTCTATGTCCTACTACAGATCATGATCTACCTATGTGTCAAATTGTATCCAAATCCGTTCAGCCATTTTAGCGTGAAAGCGTAACAAACAAACGATTTCGCATTTATAATTATTAGTAATGCTACGGCTACATTGTTGCGAAAAGGCGAAATACACTTTACACATTCTCTCTAGCACACTGCTCGACGTGTCGCTGTTAAATAGAAGGCGCGAAAAATGAAGCTCGCGTTATCGCGACAGTGTAGCCTTAGCACTAAGATACGCGCCACGAACACTCAGGGAAGTAGAGAGCGGCGGCGGAGAGGGGGCATGACGGCATAAGTGAGCGTCATGCCGTTTGCCGTCACGGCATACGAGACGGTCTTAGTCTCGTTTCACACCAAAAACATTAGGTCCTACATAATATCATTATAACATGATACCACATAGACAATTTGCAAGTACCAACATACACGATAACATACAAATTCAAAACAAAGCATTACAGTGCATCGCAGTTCTAATTAAATAGCCTCTAAGTGAGAATCATATTTCAGCAGTCGCTTCTGAGCTGAAACGTGAGCTGACGAGCAAATATTACGCTTGATAAACAATAGACTAGCGTGTACTGGCGGTAGACAAAATTCTTTTCGAGTCGATGGCAACGGTAAAAACATTGTACATAATAATATTGTTGATGATAAAATCGTTTATTTACATAATCAAATTACAAGATGGTTATTAACATTAACTAAATTAAATTAAAAATAAGTTAAACCTAAAAAAAGGCTCTCGAGGCATTGTCCCGAGGAAGCTGGTGGCATTTCTTCGGTGAATTGCAATAATGATGCGTTGCGCAAGAAAGCCGCCAGCTTTTCCGTCACCAGTTACATCAACTAGACGTTTCGCGGTTTCCGCAAATAACTTATGCGCACTGGGACCCCACGGACCGTGGGTCTCGACGCCAAAAGACACAAAGTTGTACTCTCTGTCAAAGCCTCTATATTTAATAATTTTCAGATGTTCGGCATTTTCTGCCGCTGCACCCGCTTTAGAAGTAGTCCGATGGAGGTGGGACGGTGTCAGTGTATGTACACAGGTAGCGTCCGTCAGATATTGTTGATTATAATTATTATTTTTCTTTCTTTATTATGTTAGATGAGTTGGGCCCAGTTGTAGTCCCTCTCCAATCGCGGCATCAGTGGCGTTTTTAAGTCCTCAGAAGTGCAGGTATATGGACACTTTGGACAATCCAACATATGGGACATGGTGTGGTCAGGAGCACTGCATTCGCACTGGGTGTGGGAAATACATACATATGTAAAAGTTGAAAAATTTATTTGTATGTTTGAACGCGCTAATCTGGTAGTCGGGTTTGAAAAAATATTTTTCGGAATTTGATAGCCCAATTTATCATCACGCTATGACCGAAGTTAGGAGCCGAGTATGAATAATAAGTCAGAAAGAATGCGATGAGATGCGATGCGACGCGGTGGGCCGGGGACCAAATTTCATGAGGACGAAGTCGCGAAAAGAAGCTAGTGTCTAAAATATATGGTATTATAAGGGAATTTCTTCAATTCACTGGGAGCAAAACCATCTATTGTGTAAATTAGGTCAAATTTCAGCTAAATCTGTTCAGCTGTTTATGCATACACAGACACAAATCACAGAAACAAACATTTTACCCGATTACGGCAAAGCCAAAGGATGGTTATGATTTTAAAAGGCTATGTATTCGCTTTTGACATTTATAAAGTAAAGTAAAATACGGATAATGAACTAAAGTAAGGATAAATCTAAAGTAACAAAATTATTGTGTGGTTTCCGATCTTTTAAAGAAACAAAAAAAGAAAAATTTTTTAATCTGCACAAACAAAACGCACATTACATAAATATTAATAATAAGTAAAGTAGCAAGTAAAGCAGTAAGCAAAGTAGTAGCAAAGTAGCCAAAAGCCTCGTAATCAAGCCATAAAAGTTTGACAATCTTGTCTATTTTCTTTTTTGGTTGGGAAATTATAAAATAACTTCTCCCGCTCTGGGCGAAGCAGATGGGTTTTCAGACTCTTACTGAACAACACCCACCTGTGTTCGAGAGGTCGCGAAATTTGCCTTTCCCTCAACCGTCCCGCCTCCTTCTTCGCGAGCATTACTGCTTCGCAGAAGGAGGTGACGGCTGCCCATGCCCTCTCGCTCCGTACCATGGCCGGACCAAGGCCGCACGCGAGAGATCGCCAATCTTGTCCATTGTGGTCCATTTTGGTGTATAAAAGGCGATTGAAAGGTTTTAGTTACTAAAAAGGCAAACTAAGCCTGCCTGTAAGTGAGTATCATTATTTCAAAAGTCGCTTCTGCGTTGAGACGTAAGTTAACAAGCAAATATAACGCTTGCTAAACAATAGACTGGCTTGTACTGTCGGTAGATACAATTTGAGAAATAAATAAAAATTTGTCTAGTAATAAACTAATATATGTAGTTAACTTTAACTAGTTTAGTCTAGAATATTTAAATACCTACTCTAAATGTTTTTGTTTTCTGCAAACTGGCCGATATCGTGGGCGCGACAGGCATATTGTTGCCTGTCTCACCCGCGATATCGCCCCAGTCTGTAAGAGCCTTAACTATCGGTATCATGGATACTTTTTAATCTGAAATAAGTAAATTCATATTATTGTTTATTTATTTATTTATATAATCTTCAGAAAGCTTACAGTCTAATATCAGTAAAGTTAAGTTATGTACAACAGTGCTTACAAATCCTTAAAAGTGATCCAAAGGTTTTGGTTAAAAATAAGGGTGTGGTAGTATCCTCGTCTGCTCATAACAACTGCTCGTCTCATCTCTGGCGATATCTCCTTTGACATTATATTACAATAATTATGAAAAAAAAACTATTTTCTAAAGTTCCAGTCTTAGCCAGTTCCAGGGGTTTCGTGTTACCCAGTAACTGGGTTGTGGAGGTCAGATAGGCAGTCACTTCATATAAAATACTGGTATTCAGCTGCATCCATTTAGCCTGGAATCCAACCCGAACATCAAAAAAAGAAAAAAAAAGGCTAGGCCCTTGGTAAGACTGTTTGTCAGACTTTTGGGCTTCTGACTGTTCTTATTGATTATTGCGACAAAATTAGTTCAATAAAATAACTATGCCACTACAGAATCTATAAAAATAAAATAATAATTATTCATTTGTAATTAAATAAGTCGGGACACAAAAAAAAATATAAAAGTACTCGTATTTATTTTGTCGGCGGTACACTGCGAGTCAATATAACTGGTATCAGTCACCTCGAGTTTGGCTGCAATATTCATTAAGCACGGCTTACTGCTGGCTATTAATTCGCCAACACTGATGCACGCCATAGTACTAAGGTGTGCTGCACTGTTGTTTGTTTTCAGGGCTGCTAACCAAAAATTGTAATAATTTTTTGAAAAAAAAAAAAAAATATAAATATAGTGCTTTAGTTAGTAAAAGTTTATTTTACATAAAAAAATAGGTTTTTATTGATAAATTAATAGAAACAACGTATCATTGTTATGCAAATCGTAAACACTCTAAACAATATACTTACAATTGAGTGCTAAAAATAAGACGACATAACATGAAATCAATACGAAATATCACTTAAAATGCGTATGATTCATCTGACATTCTGATCTTGACCCACTTAGACAATTTTATCAACAAACAGTCTTGTAAACTACTGACTAACCACGAAAGTATGCAGCGTAGTTTGTCAAAAGACGTGTTTAACGTTATCATATTTACTAGACTAAACCTAAACGAACTTTGTATAAAAAGTTTACCTCATGTCTCGATAGATGGCGTTGGTCGATTTAAATTCGCGCTATGGTTTTGTTACCACGCAACATGTAAGAGACCTCGAAAATATTAAATAAATGTCTCCGTTCTGAGTACATGGTGTCGTTTTATTGCCATAAAATACTCCTGACTCGTCGATAAAAGGGCGAAAAAGATCTTCCATGATCATAAGGTCCTACGATCCGGAACGGTTTTTGAGAAAAACTAAAAGCGCCCTCTGGTGTCGGAGTTGAGAGTTAAGAAGCAGCTAGTTGATCGAATTGGTGCAAGTTTTGGAGCTGAGCGAGCGTGGTCGACGAAGCTAAGTGGAGCGTTAAAGGAAAGTGATTTTAAAGTGATCAAAAGTGCAACTTAAAAACTGTGAGTACATTTGTTTAATTAACAGTTCCAAGTGTCAGAGACTTGTAAAAATTTAAAGTTAATGCAAGGACTTAGACAAATTTGAAGAAACTTGGGACTTAGAATAATTTATCAAAAATTGAAGAGATCCCGAATCTATGCCCGATTTCACCTAAAATTAAAGTACAGTTCAAACACTTAGACAAATTACGGCATTCAAACACTTAGTGAAATTTCAAACTGACACTTAGCAAATAAGACACATCAAATTATTTGCTTATACCGAAGTATCCGTATTTGGAATCATGGAGACTAAGTTAAGGCTGTTGGAAGATATCAAAGGTCGCATTCAGAAAGGGCTTATTAACTTCAAAAAATCTCCAAAAGAGAGAATAAATCAGGCATATGTGGACTCACGTTTGGAAATGTTAGATAAACAGTTTGAAGATTTCACAAGAAAACATGAAGAGCTTTTGGTCAACTACACAGAAAGTGAATTGAGTGCAACCAGTTACATCAAAAATGATGTGTTTGAAGTGGTTACAGATGCTTTTATAACTTATAAAGTCGAATTAAAAAATGCTTTACCATCTCAATCTTTTGAAATGAGTGATGTCTCACCAGACCATAGCCAATCGAAAATGAGGTCAATTGCTAAATTGCCCAAAATAACAATTCCTCTTTTTAGTGGTAAATATCAGGAATGGTCAACGTTTAGAGATTTGTTTTTGTCACTAATTGATAGTAACCAATCGCTTGATGATGTACAACGTTTACACTATTTAAGATCTCAGTTGTCAGGTGAAGCATCACAACTCATAAAGCACATACCAATCACGCATGCAAATTATAAGAAATGTTGGACTCTATTAAACAGTCGTTACAATAATAAGAGATTTTTAGCCAATTGTATTCTCAAGCGTTTACTAAACCAAAAACAAATGACGGCTGAGTCATCTATTGCTCTAAAGGAGCTTTTAGATACCACAACCGATTGCTTACATGAATTGTCAAATCTAGGGGTGCAAGTAGACGCTTGGGATATTATTATTATTTATTTGATTAGCTCCAAGTTGGACGTTGAGACTCGGAAGCAGTGGGAATTGCAGGTAAGTCAATCTTGCGAGGAACTTCCCACCTTTAAGGATTTTCAGGACTTTTTGGACAAACGTTTTCGGGCCTTAGAATTTGTAGAACCTCAAAGTAGCAAATCTAAAGATAGTACTAAAGCATTTCACGTAGTTTCAAAAATATCCTGTCCACATTCTTCCGAGGAGCATCTCTTGTGTTATTGTAAAAAGTTTGCTCAGGAGACCGTCGATCAGCGTCGTCAAATAGTTAAATCTCATGGTTTGTGTTTTAATTGCCTTCGCTCAAGTCATCTTAATATTAATTGTCGAGTCAATACCAAATGTAAAATGTGCAACAGAAAGCATCATACTCTTTTGCATCTAAAATCTAATTCAGAAGCACAGGCGAGCTGTTCTGTATCTCCATTGCAAAAGGAAACGCCACAGAACGAGATCACGGCTGAACCTCATATTTCAACCCATTTTGCAAAAAGTATTCATAGTCAGGTCATACTGGCTACAGCCGTTATTAAGGCTAGATCGAAAAATGGGTATCCACAAGTTTTGAGAGCCCTGTTAGACCAGGGTTCACAAGCTTCCTTTATTACGGAATCTGCTGTTCAGTTATTGAATTTAAAAAAGATAGCAGTTAAAACGTCTATCTCAGGTGTAGGGGGAGGTCAGAGCGATCTTACGTCCAAATTTATGGTTAAAGTTAACATTCAGTCGTTATGGGATCCTGAATTCACCCTTCAAATAAAAGCTTATGTGCTGAGTAAGGTGACTTCGATTTTACCTGAAAGGAAATTTACGTTGGTGGATTGGCCAGAGCTTAAAAGTATTAAGCATTTGGCTGATCCAAATTTCAATAAGCCTAACAAAATTGACATTTTGTTAGGATCGGGAGTCTATACAAAAGTCTTAAAAGAAGGCTTAATCAAGGACCCTAAGGGTAAAACAATGGCCCAAGATACTTACCTTGGTTGGATCATATCGGGAGAAGTCAGCGATGAAGATGGAGTGATGTCTTGTCACAATGTAATTCTAAGCATGCACGCTACGGTCGAAGAAAATGAAATCCTAAAAAAGTTTTGGGAACTAGAGGCAGAGCCAACATGCTCTGAAAAGTCAATTTTTAGCCCTGAAGAGCAAGCATGTGAAGATTACTTTGCTGCTACCACATGTAGGGATGCAGATGGTCACTACATCGTAAAACTGCCTTTTCGATTCACTAAAACGCCCTGTAACACAAAGGAAATAGCATTAAAAAGGTTATACAGTCTTGAACGGAAGCTAGCAAAAAATAGCGAGCTTAAAGGACAATATACATCGGTAATAAAGGAATATTTATCACTAGGTCATATGGAAGAGATTTCTAATGAAAAAGACAAGAATAAAGTTGGCGCTGTTTACTTACCGCATCATGCTGTAATCCGCGAAGACAAGTCGACCACAAAATTAAGAGTGGTATTTGATGCATCATCCAAGGGATCCGATGGAGTTTCCTTGAATGACACCTTAATGGTAGGACCACTCTTACAGGCTGATTTACGTCATACAGTTATGCGGTGGCGACAACATCCAGTATGCTTGGTAGCCGATATCATAAAAATGTATCGCCAAGTTAAAATAGCTGATGATCACGTGGACTTTCAAAGGATTTTATGGCGAGATGACGTTCATTCTGATATAAAGGAATACAGGCTTTTGAGAGTTACATTTGGAACATCTAGTGCACCTTACCTGGCAGTCAAGGCATTGCAGCAAACTGCTAGCGATGAAGGTCAATCGTATCCATGCGCTGCTAGTAGGGTTAGGACAGATTTTTACATGGATGACCTAATGACAGGTTGCCAGACTGATGAAGAAGCTGTAAAAATCTATCATGAGTTTAATGAACTATTGAATAAAACAGGTTTCACTTTGCAAAAATGGACAAGTAACCGAGAAGAGTTGCTAAAACAGATAAGGCTGGATACTGGAAGAGATCTGGAAATAAAGGAAGATGAAACCACTAGAATTCTAGGACTTACCTGGAATCGCAATTCCGATGAATTTCATTATACTGTAAACTTACCCTTTTTAACACCGTCGCCGTTATCGCCATCTGCATCTGAAACTAAAAGAACAGTTATATCAGAGATATCACGTTTATACGATCCGCTAGGTTGGATTGCACCATGTATAATTACCGCTAAAATCTTCATCCAAAAACTATGGATCGCTGGTTTGGACTGGGATGAGAAACTGCCTCAGGATCTTTTAACAGAGTGGCAGTCTTATCGTAGTGGGTTACACACACTCAACAACTTCAGAATTCCTAGGTGGCTGAAAAGAAAAAGCGATGATCAAACGGTTGAACTGCATGGTTTTTCTGATGCGTCAAGCGTAGCATACGCTGCGGTGGTTTACATCAGAGTCGTCGAAGCTGTAGGTCAAGTCCACTGTAATCTAGTAACTGCGAAAACGAAGGTGGCTCCAATTAAACAAATTTCTATACCACGATTGGAACTATGTGGCGCAGTTTTAGTTACCAAATTACTTTTAGAAGTGGCTTGTGTCTTGAATGTCCAAAAATCCAACTTACATGCTTGGACAGATTCAACGGTCGTACTGGCTTGGTTGAGCGATCATCCGAGTAGATGGAAAACCTTCGTCGCAAACCGGACGTCTGAAATCCTCAATGCCCTGGATTCTACTCAATGTCATTATGTCGATACAAAAAACAATCCAGCTGACATTGCTTCGAGAGGTACAACATCCACAGCTTTGTTAGACGACTCGCTTTGGAAACATGGACCGTCGTGGTTGCTTGCGGATACCATAGAATACTGCAGACCTCAGGCTATAATGACTAAACTAGAACTAAAATCTGTCAAGGTTCATTCAGCACAGATAGTCGATCACCCGATTGAACTGATGTGGTTCAGATTTTCATCGTTCCGTAAGTTGATCAGAACTCTCACCTATTGCAGACGATTCCTGAAAATAAAGATTGCCAGAGAATCACGGACAAAGTTGCCACCTTACCTTGCAGCTTCTGAAATTATGGACACCATGCATTGCTGTCTCAAGCATAGTCAAAGGGTTTGGTTTGAGACAGAAATAAAGGCAATACAAGCCGAAAGAGACGTCAGCAAAAGCAGCGGTTTATCTTCTTTAAATCCTTATTTGGATGATAAAGGCTTAATGAGAGTAGGGGGTAGGATCCAAAATTCGCCACTAAGTGATGATATGAAGCATCCCATCATAGTTCCTCAACAATCTCATTTGACACGATTACTCATATCAGATGCTCATGAGCGTGTATTGCATGGCGGACCCCAATTAACACTTAATTTTCTTCGGTCAAAATATTGGGTTATTCGTGGAAAGAATTTGATCAAGACTCACATCCGCGAATGCGTACCGTGTATTCGTCATGCAGCCATAACAAACACCCAATTGATGGGTCAATTACCATCATGCAGAGTGACGCCAAGTAAGCCTTTTCTTCATTCAGGTGTCGACTACGCGGGACCGATTCAAATAAGAACAGCAAAAGGTCGTGGGCATAAGTCCTACAAAGGCTATGTATGTCTGTTCGTATGCATGGCAACCCGCGCGGTGCATATAGATGCGGTCTCTGATTTGACCTCTCAAAGCTTTCTTGCTACATTTAAACGTTTTGTAGCTAGACGGGGTCATTGTAGTCACCTTTACAGCGACAATGGCACCAACTTTGTAGGGGCATCGAAAGAGCTTAAAGCAATGTTTCACGATGAATGCGCATGTCTTCCCCGAGAAATTGCGCCGATATTGGCTATTAATGGAACCGAATGGCATTTCATCCCACCTCATTCTCCTAACTTTGGAGGTCTATGGGAAGCTGGGATCAAAAGCACCAAGCATCACCTTAGACGAGTGATTGGCGAATCGACACTGACTTTTGAGGAGCTGAGTACCGTCTTATCCCAAATTGAGGCATGTCTGAATTCCAGACCTATATCACAGTCTAGTGTGAACTCGTCAGATCCAAACCCATTGACGCCAGGACATTTCTTGGTCGGTCAGCCACTGGTAACAGCACCAGATTATGATTATGAGCACGTGACAGTCAGTAGCTTGAGACGTTGGCAATTGACACAAAGAATGATTCAATCTTTCTGGAAACGTTGGTCTCAGGAGTATTTAACTATGTTTTTTCAACGACACAAGTGGGCCAAACGTACGCGCGATCCGAAGGTTGGTGATGTTGTTCTCATAAAAGAGGATAATTTACCACCTGCTAAGTGGTTATACGGGAAGATAGTCAAATTACACCCTGGCAAGGACAATTTAGTGCGCGTAGTTACCCTTCAGTGTAAGGACTCCCGAGTCAAACGCCCAACTTCGAAGCTATGCATTTTGCCTGTCAACGATGAATGATAAACATGTAATTTTATTGTATTAATTAATTTATTTTATTAGTTAAGTTTTATTTTATTTTGTTATGTTATATATACAGTCCACTCATACTAATTATAGAAATGTAAAGGTAAGTAGGTACATGGAATATGTTATATTGTTGAAAAACCTGAACTATTTTGTTTTCGGTATTTATGTTAACATAATATGAACATGGTAGTCTCCGAACACCGAGGACTTTAGTACAACGCTGAAGTTGCCTATATAGTTAGTCTCGTTTATGTCATGGTGGGCGGCTTGAAAGGACTAGGTCCTTGGTGGGCGGTATGTTTAACGTTATCATATTTACTAGACTAAACCTAAACGAACTTTGTATAAAAAGTTTACCTCATGTCTCGATAGATGGCGTTGGTCGATTTAAATTCGCGCTATGGTTTTGTTACCACGCAACATGTAAGAGACCTCGAAAATATTAAATAAATGTCTCCGTTCTGAGTACATGGTGTCGTTTTATTGCCATAAAATACTCCTGACTCGTCGATAAAAGGGCGAAAAAGATCTTCCATGATCAGACGTGTGGATGAATTTGCCATTGAAAATATTATGAAATTGTAGCATAGTTATGATTGTATTGTCTATTAATAAATTTATTATGCTAGTGTAATTTTCACAGTAGCTACATTGAAAAAAATATAAGAAGGTATGAAAATAAATAAAGAATATATTTTATTTGTATAGTTCATGTACAATAGGAACACAAACCATTAAAAAAAGTTTTGATAATTTTTTAGACAACGGAAAAATATTTAGACCTGTTTTTCAAACTACGCCTACCTATGAAGATAATAATTAAGCAAAACCTATCTAATAACAATTATAAAGATAATAATAATATACAAAAAATATACAGATCAAGTATCTTGACTTGGCTCGCGAGATGGTCAATATGTGGGATGTGGATTCAGCAATCATTGTGCCGATAGTCGTTTCAGCCAATGTCTTAATTGCCAAGAGCCTCGATCAACACCTAAGGAGGCTCTCGCTGAGCAACTGGATTAAGGTCTTGATTCAGAAAGCAGTACTTCTGGAGACGGCTCGCATTGTTAGGAGGTTCCTTTCTCTGGAGCCCTGACCGCTGGTAGCTTGGACCCTGTTCCTGATACCGGTGGGCTACTATTTTTTTTACATTTTAAAATGTTTTTATATTCTAATATTTAAAAATATAAATTTATGTGTACATAATAGAATAAAAGAAAATACATAATAGCAAAAATAGCAAAACATAACTAACAATACAAAAATAAAATAAAAGAAATACATATCTAATAATAATATAATTATTTCCCCAGACAATATTATTCTTATTTTCCGTAACAACCATACCATTGAACCCAACAAAGTGCACCAGCTATTGTTCAACCCTGCCAATGATTAATAGCATCTATGAAGCCGCGGTGATTACCGCAAACAATTGTATCGCATGAAAAACTATCTGGAACCGCCGCTGTAGCTGAAAACTTTCATTAAATTAACACGTCACCGAAATGGAATGGCTTTTAGATGGATTTTTGTATGGTGCATTGATTTTATGTTCTAGGAAATAAATAAAATTATATTAAACATACCTATATTTATATGAATGATGGCAAACTTATCCGATATAATCCTATTCGCTGACGATACTTCTCTTATTTTTAAAATAGATAGAAAAGATCCGGATGTCTTACACATCAACGATAGTCTGGCTGTTCTTTCGAAATGGTTCGCAGCTAATAATCTCTTACTTAATGCGACCAAAACAAAATGTCTTAAGTTCTCACTACCAAATGTACCCCAAGTGGCTCTAAATTTAAAACTTGATGGCAAGAGACTAGATGCTATTACGGAAACTGTATTTCTAGGAATTACTCTAGATTCGAAGTTGCAATGGGGAGCCCACATTAGAGTTCTTTCAGGTAGATTAAGTTCAGCTGCATATGCAGTAAGAAAAATTAGACAGTTGACTGATATAGCCACAGCTAGGTTAGTATATTTTGCTTATTTCCACAGTATTATGTCTTATGGCGTTCTGCTGTGGGGTTCGGCAGCTGATGTAGATTCAATTTTTATTTTACAAAAGAGGGCAATCCGCGCAGTCTATAGTATCCTCGTAGGTCCTCGTGAGTCCCTTAGAAACAAATTCAAAGAAATTAATGTACTAACTCTGCCTTCTCTTTATATCTTAGAAAGTATTTTGTATGTTCGCAAAAACTTATATCTTTTCAAAACAAGAAGTGATTTCCATAATATAAATAAATACACGTAGTAAACATGAAATTGTGATACCCAAATTTAGATTAACAAAAACAAGCAAATCATTTGTTATCAACAGTATCCGCTTTTATAACAAGTTGCCAAAGTCAGTTACAGAACTTAGCGATGGAAAGTTCAAAACCCACATCAAACGTGTTCTTACCAAAAACGCATATTATAAGATTAAAGACTACGTTGAAGACAAGGAAGTTTGGCAATAATTCCTTCTGCACATGTGGCTTCCCTGGTACCTCATAACCGGCATAACTATGTAAATGTCTATTAACTGCTCCCAAATTACGATGTTTATTATTATTATTTTTTATACAAATTTTCTTTTTGACATATTATTTTCACTGTTTGACATTATATACCTAAAATTTTGATTTCAGACTTGTAATGGCAAACTTCATTTGGTTTAAATGGGTTTTTATTTTTATTATTTTATTAATATTTTACACAGATTTGTGTGTACCTTGTGAATGAACGTTGTTAGCTTAATATGCTAGATATTTTGTAGACGTTTTTTTTTTTTATTATTTACCTGGTACGTTTCGACAGGCCTACACTGTCCTCCCATACCTATTAACACTGTAATTTGAAAACATTGTAAAAGCCAATTATTTTTAAAAGAGTAACCGTGGAGTTTCTTGCCGGCTCTTCTCCATAGGAAACGACCCATTGGAACCGTGCACCTAGCTTCTGACGTTTCATAAGTGCCCATTTAGGTTTATGTGAAATAAAAATATTTTGATTTTGATTTTGATTGAATTTATTTCCTAGAATAAAAATCAATGGAGATATAATAGTTACTTTTATTATATATTCTTGCTGCGGTTGGTCCGTGGATGGGTGACCATCATTACATACCAAGACCCCGCCGTGCCTCGAAAAGCACGTTATGCCGGTGGTTCCGGCTGTCATTCGTGGATCTTTGGCAGTAGTTACGGGTCGTCAGAAGCCCGAAGGTCTGACAACCAGTCTTACCAAGGGGTATCGTATTACCCAGTAACTGGGTTGTTGAAGTCAGATGATGATGAGGGTTGCGTCATATTCAGGGTATATTTGCAATTATTCGACTTATTATTTTAATTGCTGTCTCCAGTTTTTAGGGTTCCGTAGTAAACCTGTCTGTCTGTCTGACTGACCCCACTGTAGCTCAGAGACGCTTAGTACTAGAAAGCTGTAATTTGGCATCGGTATACATATTAATCACGCTGACAAAGTGCTAAAATAAAGTCTTAAACATAATTATTTTAGAAAATATCATCCCCACATTACGTGCAAGGGAGGTACCCTTGCACGTAATGTGGGGATGATATTTTCTTTCTCATCTACCCCATGGGGTAGTCGTTGGCCGTTCAAAAATATTGCGGGTCTGTGAACACCATTTTCGATTCAAGGATCCGTTTGCGTAATATTAAGCATTAAAGTGCAAAGGTTTGTCCCCCTCCCCCCCCTGCCAGCTAAATGGTTGTTTATCGAGATGTGAAAAAAATCATGGCAGTAAAAGTAGGGGATAAATTATAATGAAATTAAAAGGAAAACTATCACGGCTTTTTTTTTTTTTGGGTGGGAAATCATCAAATAACTTCTCCCGCTCTGGGCGGAGCGGGAGGGTGTGTCAGACTCTTACTGACTAACTCCCACCAAAATTCCTTCCTGTTGCCTGTGTTGCCAGGGGCCTCGGTGACCCATAAGTACCTTCCCGCGACCAAACTATCACGGCTAAGTAGGCTTTACACGTGAACGAGTTATAGTCGACCAACTTAATTTCGCAGTTGGAGAATTGACCGTGGCATATATCGATGTATGGGAGAACAGGTTTTTCAACTACATTGTTAAGTTTATTTTTGAAATAAATTCGTCCCAAGTAATCCTAACTACGTAACCCTTCATTTTGCGTGGTCCGACACGCACTTGGTTGGTTTTTATTATAAACTCTACTTCGCCCACATAAATAATCTTTAGTAACACAAGATGCACTTTTTTACCTTTGTTTGTTTAAATATTGTAAAGATCAACTGTCGTTTTTTATCAGAATAAACATGTTTTTTTTTTCTATCTAATTTTTTTAAAACAGTTTTTACCTTACACCATTCCCATAACTGACAAGTTGCGATAACAAGTTTCTTCCATTATTTACATAAACTAATCCACTCATTCATGCTCATCCGTTAGGGGTTCTAACTAACCATCATTTGACTCATCATTTACAGATATTCCAAACCAGTATCCTGGATGATTTGGGAAACCAAAACGAACAAAATTCACACACTTTTACTCATTTGAATACGTCGATACTTCAAAATTTGCATACACATGTTCGACGACACCTTGCAAACTCCCAAATTGCAGAAGAATGCAAATAAATATACTCACACGGTCAATTAGATATTCGTCTATGGGTAAAGAATTACATTATTCTAATGTACCGACATTTGTTATAAACGAATTATTTAAATTGCAACCGAAGTGAGAGAATGCAAGGGACAGATGCAAATATGCGAATCCTACAATCTCAGTTGATCAGGAACTAAATGAGGATTTTATACAAAAATGTAAGAACAAAATCCCTCGTATTTGAGCGCGTTTGAAATTGTTGTCTCCTTTTTGGGAATTTTGAGCGGTACTAAAAAAGGATAGGAGGAATATCTTGAGAATAAAATGTTACGTTTTGCTTCTGAATATTTTAATTGGAAATAATTTTGAAATAGTTTTGGTGGATAACATCAGCAGTATAATGTTGCTTGAATGGAAAATGTAACTCAAGTAAATTATGAATATAGGGCAAAAGTAACCAAATGGACTAAAATTAATGCACACGACTATAATAGCAATATTAATTACAGATACTTTGTTAATCAATGAGTCGCGTATTATGGATGAATCAGATGTGGTCACATGCAAAATATAATACAAGACTATGTACTAGTATTAACAAATAGAAAGATCAGAAACAAAGCAAAACAAGGAAACGTAACAGATCATTCTAAGTATAGTAATCATCAAAACAGACACAAAAGTAACGAACAACTTAAGCACAATACAAAATCTCTAATTCGTCAAGCACTAGTAACAAAAAAAAACATCACATCCACACCTTACTATGCAAACAAAAAGGATCAAGTGTAAATTCACACAAAGAAACGAATCCTAACAAAATAAATAAAGAAATGCAAGAATAATATTGTAATAATTTGAATACATTTCATGGTCAATTTGATAAGTAACCACATTGAAAATAAGTAGATGCAATCCATTTTGCTATATTGATATTTGATTCAAATAATGTAGCTGAGAAAGACAGGAGATATTATAACAAAAGGTAAAAGGGGTAAGACAGAGACAGAAGATATTTAAATTGTCAATGCGGACAGGTAAAAAAGGATGAACAATAATGCGATGATAGCAAGGAATTATTAACTGATATAATATTATGTAGATGAGAAATAAGTGCAAATGATGGAATGTAATTTGTAGAAATAAGTATTGATCTCGGGAATGGAGAAGTGACTTTTTTCCATACATGATGATTTGTTTATTTCTAGTTTATGTCGCATCAGCAATATTCAATTAATTATAAGCCTCAAAGTATTGGATCTTTGTGAAGTGTGTTGTTAATTGTATGTAGGGGATCATTTTGGAACTACTAATCCGATTCCGATAATTTGACTAATGAGAAGCTATAGTATTGCTGAGTGTCGTAGAATATTCTATGTCAAAAAAGATATCACGTGAACGAAGTCGCGGGCCGAAGCTAGCCTTATGTGTAAGCAAATTAAGTATTGTATTAACAATACAATATTTCTAGATCAAGGCCTTCAACACTACATTGACACATTTCTTCAAAAGGTCACAACGGTACGAATAAATATAGGCCGTTGATCGAATATTTATTTGTTCAAGAGGGGCTCGTGACTAAGTAGTTAAGCAACGCTTATCGCGGTTGATCCGTGGATGGGTGAACATCTTTACATACCAAGACCCCCTCCGTGCTTCGAAAAGCACGCCGTTTGGTCCTGGATGGTATTTGTAGATCTTTGACTGTTGTTACGGGTCGTCAGAAGCCAAAAGTCTGACAACCAGTCTTACCAAGCGGTATCGTGTTACCCAGTAACTGGGTTGTGGAGGTCAGATAGGCAGTCGCTCCATGTAAAATACTGGTATTCAACTGCATCCAATTAGACTGGAAGCCGGCCCCAATATAGTTGGGAAAAGGCTAGGCAGATGATGATCGAATATTTCAAATCAAATCAAATCAAATCAAAATATTTTTATTTCACATAAACCTACATGGGCACTTATGAAACGTCAGAAGCTAGGTGCACGGTTCCAATTGGTCGTTTCCTATGGAGAAGAGCCGGGAAGAAACTCCACGGTTACTCTTTTAAAAATAATTTATCTGTTACGTGATTTTGCACGAGTACCTACCTCCCAGCCTTGGAATAGTTTATCAAACGCATGCAGGAAAACGTGTTTGTAAATGAAACAAAGTAAAAGCTATCGTCATCGACAGGTTTTTTTTAATCATATGAAGGTTTATCGTTTTTTGACGGTGAAGGAACGTCAAGAGAAAGTTAATAATTTTAAAATGTCAATTCTGATGTGTTTGACTCAAACAACAAAATTATCGTTCGCGCGAATACGCGATCATCGCGTTCATATGTCACTCATTTGTTCGGAAAACTGGAAAACACCCTCTGTCGGCGCGACCAAGCGTTTGGGTTCACCGAACAAAATGATCACGACGTTCGCGTGTTCGCGTAACGATTGTTTTGGTTAGGAGCGGCCTGAATCCGCTCATTGCTCTGTCGTATAGAGTAAGACCAGCTTAAGACGCTGACAATATCTAAACCGCGGTCACCGTCAGTTTGCATAGAAAAGAAAGAGAAGCGCGATGACGCAACGCTTGTAATTTATTGCAAAATATGAAGCAATTATCTATTTACTCAAAATTGAGTTGAGTAATCGAAAATATAAAACCACCAAGTTCTGTATTTAAATAAGACGCTCTTGTTATTAATTAACTACGTAACGTATGTTGATATTTAATACAGATATTTTGGATTAGAACTCAAGGTAAGAGATTAGTTTAACGTTAGTTTGTATCGAGAATTTTCTTTCAAAACGTGTTTTGGTAACAACCAAGCTCTGGGAAATATGTTCAAAGTTAACATATATTTTTTCCTCTACCATAAACTATACAGATTTGCCAGATTTTTTTTCTTAAGAGAAGCCTATTTTGGTCAATTGGGTCTTGTCAGCGCCTTAAGTGTTCTTGTCTTTCTAGGAAGTATTTATAAATGAAGAGATCTCTTCATTTATACACACCCTGAACTTTTATTTTAATTTAGGTAATAAATCAGAATCTAGCATAACTAGGCGAAAGCACTTTTTGAAGTATAACCGTTATAACCATCTCAACAAATCAATACAAAAACTTTTATATTAAAACAACAAAAAACATCTTTAGCAACACTTCAAAACAATCTACAACACCGACGTTCAGTAAACAACAACAAAAACTGGACTTTTGAGACAAAAATAAAGTATACGTACATTATGCCAACAAGAAACCGTCTCACCGGAAGTTGGAAGCATTCTGCAACGATGGTGTGTTCCTTTTGTTGCTCTCCAGTGTATAGAACATATGCTGCCGACTATTTTTTGAAATTAGAATATGAGAAGATTAGCTTAAAAAGAAGGTACGTAACTTTGAAGTTATAAGGATTCTTGGATTTCCAAGAATAACATTCCTAGGAAGAACACATTCTTAGGACATTCCTGGGATTTTTCCTAAGAAAACAATAATATCCTCTATCATTCAACCCATATGGGTTGAGAGTTGGTTGGATGGTGGAAAAGTATTTTAATGTGAGAAGAATTTCTGAACTTTACGTGGACGCTACGCTAATCAAATCTTTATTTAGATGTGTGACATATTTCAGGCAAAGGGCCCATAGAAATAAAATGAAGAAGTACAAAGAATACTTATAAATGAATACATAAAAATTAAACAAAACATTAAACTATTGACTAATACGTAAAGTCGGTGACGTATTGCGTGTCGCAATTGATGAGTCGTGGCGCCTTTAGTGTCCATTTCCACTGACGCGGAGCTGGGCGGAGTGGAGAGGAGCGGACCGTGAATTAGCCAATCTTAGTGCTCCAAACCTTCACTCCGCATCAGTAGCAAAGTGGAGCGGAGCGGACTTTCAAATAAAATATATGAACACCCCCGAGCCGGACAGAACGAAGTCGAGCAGGCTGTGGTGCCGAGCGGAGGGTACGAAACGGAGTGTAGCGGGACGGTGCGGCGCGGCGGGTAGGGTAGACTTGTCACGACAGGACTCCTGGGCTGCTCTTTTCTTTACCGACAAAATCCAAGAGACCAGGAGATTGAATTTGACTGATCGGAACATGACTCAATGCGGCTCTGGTCTGCTCAGCTCAGGTCTATTCCACCCCGCTCCGCTTCAATGGAAACATTTGCCACTTTTCACTGCTCTTTTTGCACCACCCAGCTCCGCATCAGTGGCAATGCACCCTTCCTCGAAAACGCCGATAAAATGACACCCGTCGGCCAAACTTCTTCCTTCATAAACGTCACCATCAGGCTTAGCATGACACTCTCTATGTCTTCGAAGAATAGACACGGCTGTTTCTATACAAAGTGACATTTCGTTTCTCAGTTTTTGACATCTCACCGTAGAAATCCTTCTACAATCTTGTCTTTCGTTTCTACCGATCTTTGTCTAGGTCCTTTTTTATGTAGAAAGATTTCTACGGTGGGATGTCAAAAAAGGAGAAACGAAATGTCACTTTGTATGGAAAGAGCCGTGTCTATTCTTCGAAGAAATAGAGAGTGTCATGCTAAGCCTGCAGGTAATGAGTCGGCCGGTATCCGCACCACAAAAGACTTGATGTTAGTCTTATCTGCACTTCTCGACTCTCAAGGTGACCTTGATTTTCATTCGGCTATATCCCACGATCTCTTCTATTATCATGGATTGATGTAATCGGGACAAGTTCAGCTGCATCGATGGAACTGCGCGACGCTGGCGACACAGTAACATGTCTGGTCCAGTTAATGTTGTTCCGGCACTGATTGTGAGAAGCTGGATTCTCTTTTCGTAAATGTATTTAGTCTTTTCCTCATAAGAAGATTTGGTTTTGACTTGTGAGCTTATTACCAACTATATGACGTTATCTTGAGCCAAAATGCTTTACATAAGTACCGCCGTTCTAAACACATTTCCTAGAGAAAATGAGATTTTTCCAGGTAGATTCAAGGCAAATGGCTGTAATATTGTGGCCTCTGTCATATTCAAGGAAATTGTTGTTATGTATTCTTATAAGATTTATTTATTTATTCTGATATGATTATGATTTATTCTCGGTTTGAGGCCACAACATCACAAGTCACAACTAACATTATCTACTAACAGAGTAATAAGAAAAACGGATCCAGCCCGAAGAATAGGATATTAATTTCGTAAAGCAAATTGCACAAAGCAACTGCGCGGGTAGATCGATCACGTTAAGCTACGCTTCCCGCAGTTGGTCCGTGGATGTGTGGCCAATTTTACATACCAAGACCCTTCCGTGCCTCGGAACGTTAAGCCGTTGGTCCCGGCTGTGGACGTGTTGTCAGAAGCTCGAAAGTCTGACAACCGGTCTTACCAAGGAGTATTGTATTACCCAGTAACTGGGTTGTGGAGGGCACATAGGCAGTCGCTCCATGTAAAATAACCATTATTTTTCAGCTGCATCCAGTAAGACTAGAAGCTGACCCCTACATAGTTGGGAAAGCGCTAGGCAGATTATGATCATCCTATTTTAAAGTTCTTTATTTTTAGCAGTTGTTTGGACTAATAGCCTGGAGAAATCATTCATAGTCTGCAACGGGGAGGTATTTGTCTAGAAATGTATAGCATAAGCATAAGCTGGGATACAGGCCCCGACACAGTTAGAGGAAGTGGCTGGGGATTTACAATACAATCCGCATCTGCTTAGCCTTTTTTCCCTCCAGGTTTAGACCTGGATGCAGCTGAATACCAGTATTTAACATGGAGCGACTGCCTATCTGACCTCTACAACCCAGTTACTGGTTAACACCTATCATGGTAAGACTGGATGTACAGTACTCTGTAATCTGTAGGTACTTTTAAAGCCTGAGTTTTTAAATACTTTTAAATTAATGCTTAACTTATACATACTAAAGTAAATAAAATACAGAAATTACTTTCATTCATTAAACGAGAACAGTTCGGAACAAACCAACGACTTTTTCCTGTACCATTCGAGTCTTGGACCAGTTCTCAAATTATAAGGTTTTTATTTTATTTTACAACCGACTTGCTCGGGGTCAGTAATGTTTTGGTTTTTTGCCCTCAACCGCGTCGTCTGCGGACAAACAGCGATCGTAAATCTGCAAGACTTTTAGAGACCCTGCAGAACTTTGTTGGACCTTTTTGCTGAGATTCGTAAAAAGAGAGGCGCGACGCGACACTTGTAGAACAATTTCTATGAAATATTCATGGAGATTGTTCTACCAGAATCGCGTCGTGCCTGTCTCTTTATAAGTCCTATTGATAGATTCATCAACAATACTGTGCTTTCACACAAATTATTGGCCACATGTCGTGAGTAAACGAAGGAATTATAGGATAATAATGAATTATTTACAGTGGTGCCGATTCTCTTGTGCACCGAACTAAACTGACTAAACTATCACCAAAATTTCTTACTTTTGCTACTAAATTTAAAAACTATTTTGACACAACTAAAATCGAGATTGACAATCATGACTCCGCGTGGAGATTGTTTGCCCTACCCCAAGAATGTTTTTTAGAGCCGGAGGTGCGCATGGACGGCAGCCTTAACGTGTTTTAAATGGAATTTTTCACTTTTTGTATGCAAAATATGTAAAATTATTACCTACATGTTGGGTTTTAGGGGTTTCCGCGTTTCATAACCGGGGACAAAATTTTCATTATTTTTGTGATAGGACACACCGTTTTCGAGATAAAAGCAAAAGAAAAGAAAAAAAGATACACTGCTGTTTTTGCACTTGATGTCAAGGTGTTGGTGAGAATTTTAGTACATGACAACTAATTTTATTCCACACCTTTTTAATAGCGATTAAAAAAAGTCTGGATTTAGTTTTACAATCAAAATTTTAGGTCAGAAATGTCAAATTCAGAATAGCAAAATTGTCATTTTCACTAAATTAATAACTCAGTGCCATATTAGTGCTGTCAAACTAAAATATAGTTCAAGTTGTGTCACTTTAGTTAATTTCAGAATGGGAAATCGTCGTTTGACAGAAATAAACTAAATTTTGGTGATTTTTAGTCAACTAATAATGAGACAAAGCGATGGCCACTCTATGTATGAAACGGTGGGCAAACAATATATCCATGTGTTGGTAACATAAAAAAAACACCATTTGGATAATACATAATCGTCTTTATTGTCAAGATCTAACCTTGGCATGAGGAAGGAATCGAGGAAATACATGGATGAATAACATAATAATATTGTAAAATGGATGAGTTATTTGTGTATCCAGTCATTTAAATAACAAATGCATTCACAGTTAGTATAAACAAGGCCATGGCCAAGCATTAGCCAGGCAATATTTACTTTGTAAAGTATTTAATTATTGTGAATGTGAAGACTATGTGTTTTATTTTATTTATGTATCTCAGTTTTAATCTTGGTCTGGTGTATGTTATGCGGCCTACCCAAATGTTCTTTCTTTGGTATTATTAGTCGCATCGCATCGTTGAGTTCCTTAAGTTGAGTTGAGCTGCACGATTACTGACAAATGCGTGCACTGACTGGATAGGTCCTCTCTATCTGTGTGGTTCTTTCCTCAAAGTCAAATCATCCACGAAGCCATCATCTGTGCATTCTTTACATCAAACTACGTAAGTTTGTGCAAAAATAATTACTGGGCGAATTTTCTCACCCAAAATAAGGGTGGGAATATTGGGTGACAAAGTTCGCTGTTTACGGTAATGCGCAACGTAACGCACGCAAAATATTTTGCTTAAACACGCATGCAACGGTACAAGGATCATGGTATTTAAAGTTAAGTTATAAGTTATAACATTTAAAAAGTGGTTTTCGTAAAAAAGACATTTAAAAAGTTGGACCTTCAATATCTCCGTAACCAGAAAGTTCCCAGGTATGGTCCACTACAAAAAAAATCTCAATAAAAAGTGACATTCGGCTTTGTTAAGGATATTTTTACACCCGTTATCGATATTGTTTTTGATCAAGGCTGCTACAACTCATGGACAGCCTTGTGCTGCCTTCTATCTAACTTACAAAAGAGAGAAAGAAAAATGATTTATTTGGAACACGAACAGGAAATACAAACAGTAAGCAAAGAGCATTTAAAACCAACAAAATTAACATAAAAACAAAAAAAAATACATACTAAATAAACCTATGCGAGCCCAAAAAGGCTCCTATCTCAGCATAATGCAGCGATATTTAATAAAAATAATACTGCAGATTTTGTATTTTGATAGGGCCCGCTGTGATGACACACTTACGGACATCTACGAGTATATGTCCCATTAGGGGAAAAAACAAATCCACATGAACATTAACTTTATTTACAAAAATAAACACCGAGAGAACCCGAAGCCCAACAAATATACTACCATGGTTCTATCCCGAAGCCCAACAAATATACTATCATGGTTGAGTCATCTGTGATGCAATGCAATCAGTGGGTAGGTAGAGGAGGTGTAATAAAAATATAATGGGCGGGGCTTGTCGACTTTGTCAGAGGGGATCGTGATCTTGGAAGATTTGAGACTAATTTGTTATATGTATTATATTATACACATTATTTTTTATTCCTCTAGTGGGATTTATATATGTCCGTAGGTGTGTCCGTGGTATCACGGCGAGCCCTATCAGAATACCAGCGCTGCGGTATTTATTTTTTAAATATCGTAGCATTATGCTGAGATGGGAGCCTTTTCGGCCTCGCACAGGTCTTAACTTTCTTTTTGTGTTTTGTTTATTCGAATAATAAATTATTTTCTTTCCTTCTTTAATTTTATATCAAATATCGTGAAGTAGCTATAAATAGGGTGGTTCTATTGTCATGCAGTGTTTTGTTTATGGTTACTAGCTTTTATCGGGCGACTTTTATGGCAAAAAAATTGAATTTTGTTATAACTTAAATCTAGGATTGTTAAACTGTTAGTTTAGTAATCCTAGCTTAAGTAAAAGCACTTACATAGGTAGGTGTGCTTATATTTAAGCTAGAAACATTAGGCTTGTTAAAAGTAAAATAAAAAATACCTATAGCAGCAACGAGCCACAAAAAAAATATGCAGTCAGAAACCCGAAATTATGGCTCTGACTAAGTCTACCTTCAAAGCAGCTTGCAAAGTAAGCAAACTGAAGTGGCAGTGGGCTGACCATGTTTGTCAAAGTACCGATGGCCGGTGGAGCAACGAGTCCTGGAGTGGAGACCGCGTATCGGGAGTGTAGTGTGGGACGCCCCCGAGCTAGATGGACCGACGAACTCAAGAAAGTGGTTGGGTCAGACTGGATGCGGAAGGCGGAGGATAGGGTGTTGTGGGCCTGGGAGAGACCTATGTTCAGCAGGGGACTGCGTTAGGATTGGTTGATTGAAGCAGAAAAATAAATATATGTATATGGGTCAGGACCAAATTTTTGACGTAATTGCACAACGAAAATCACAACGGAAATGTATCACAGGAAAATAAATGCAGCACAATATACTTATTAGGGTGTGTGAATATTTTAAGCAAGTGTAATCAAATTGGCCCTGCACAAGTCCGAGGCCATGTGTTTTCATGGTCCTCGGAACGCGCCACCGTTGGGGTCCCAAATAACGGTAGGAGGGGTTTCTATCGGCGTCGAGTCGACGATGAAGTACCTGGGACTCGTCCTCGACAGCCGGTGGAACTTCGTGGAGCATTTCCGACGTTTGGCTCCCAAACTGGAGCGGGCGGGCGCTGCATTGAAGCGGCTCCTGCCCAATCTAGGGGGTCCAAACGCCTCCTGCCGGAGGCTCTACGCGGGGGTCGTGCGGTCCATGGCCCTCTACGGGGCTCCTGTATGGGCGCGCTCTTTGGCGCTGCGGCCAGCCCGCCGGTTGAGCGCGGCCCAAAGGGTCATGGCCATCCGGATGGTTCGGGGATACCGCACGGTCTCCTGTGAGGCAGCGAGCCTCCTTGCCGGATTGTCGCCATGGGATCTGGAGGCAAAAGCCCTCGCGCACGTATGGGAGTGGTGCGAGGAGGCGAAACGCCGGGGCGTAAGTCCGCTGCCGCGAGAAATCGCGGCACAGCGGACGGAGCTCCGGCGGGATCTCATGGCGTCATGGAAAGTACGGTTGTCGCAACCCAGTGCTGGGCACGCCACGATTGCGGCGATAAGTCCCCTCTTTGAGGAGTGGCTGGAGAGGCGCCACGGCGTCCTCACCTTCCGCCTGACGCAGGTCCTCACCGGACACGGCAGCTTCGGGAGGTTCCTGTGTCGGATAAGGCGGGAGGAAACGTCCGGGTGTCACCACTGTGTGGATCGCCCGGAGGACACGGTGGAGCATACGGTGGAGGTCTGCCCGGCTTGGGCAGAGCACCGCCGTGTCCTCTTGGAGGCGATCGGCGGCAGAGACCTCTCGCGTCCGGCCCTGGTTCAGGCCATGGTACGGAGCGAGAGGGCATGGGCAGCCGTCACCTCTTTCTGCGAAGCAGTAATGCTCGCGAAGGAGGAGGCGGGACGGTTGAGGGAAAGGCAAGTTTCGCGCCCTCTCGCCCCTAGCCGCCGCAGGAGACGCCCAGGGCGTCGGGAATCCCGGGCGGATTTCCGGCCACCGTAGGCGCGGGCTTGCGGACGGTGAGCAATGGGTAGCTCACCGTCCAGTAAGGACCAGGCCCGGGTCGACGGCGCGTTGTATTCCACGCGCGCCTCAAAGAGATGTCGTCAGCACATAGTAGGGGTCCACTAGGGCCGATGCCTGCTGGGGTCGCGGGAAGGTACTTATGGGTCACCGAGGCCCCCGCAACACAGGCAACAAGAAGGAATACGGGTGGGTTTTAGTCAGTAAGAGTCTGACACACCCTCCCGCTCCGCCCAGAGCGGGAGAAGTTATTTGATGATTTCCCACCCAAAAAAAAAAAAAAAAAAGTGTAATCAAATTGATTAAAATATTCCGCCGATTTACGAGTACACACACCCTAATAATTCATTTGTGCTGCATTTATTTTCCAGTGCGCTACATTTGCGTAGTGATTTTTGTTGTGTAATTACGTCAACAATTTGGTCCTGACCCATATGCCAACTCACTACCTAAATACAAGTAGGTCTACTCTAGTGATGAGTCCCTCACTCATGAGGTCCCTTATTTGAGGTACTGATGATCGCAAATTGAAAGAGTTACTCGAATTTCCTCTGTGAACCACCTCACCACACCTCACTCGTTCACGCGTCGTCGTCAAAAATTGACGTTGACAATATGAAATCGAGGCGAACGAGTTCGTGACTCGCAAGTACTCGCGGGACGCGAGTGAGTAGAGACTCGTGAGTACTCGTGAGTCGTCGTCGTGCCCGCGCCCGCCCGCCTTGCTCCCTCGTACGTTCGACTGAATTCGGATCGGACTCACGAGTCGTGAGGTGAATACGCCGTTGACGATTCCTCACCTCAAATGAGGGGTGCCTCAACCTCAAATAAAATTGATGAGTTACCCATCACTAGTCTACTCATAGTTCGCCTATTCTCATTGCAATTGATTTGTGGTCGGCGCAACATATCTTTTCTTTCCATACTTCTCTATTAGTCGTCATCTCGGTAGTCACCCCCTTTCTAGCCATATCATCTTTGACACAGTCCATCCATCGTTTCTTTGGTCTTCCCCTACTTTTATAGCCATCCACAAATCAAACTGCCTAGCCTTTAGTGTCAGCTTCCAGTCTAACTGGAAGCTGCGGAATACCAGTATTTTATATACAGCGACTGCCTATCTGACCTCCAAGGCCCAGTAACTGGGTAATACCCCTTGGTAAGTATGAATGTCAGAATTTTGGGTTTCTAGTGACCCCTAACGCCATTCACGTTCATACTTAAAACTTTCATAATGCAAGTCTTCAACACAGTTAAAATTGTTACTATGAACATCTCTATGATAAACTGAGCGTAAACATAAAATTGCGTCAAGATTTATAAGAGGAAGGTAACTGAAGGGTGATGACTCAAAACAACTCATTGTTTCCTCTCAATTTACACGTAAAAACTCGCGTTACCTAACGAAGACACTGCTTAGAAAAACTAAAGCCTTTTTTATCAACTGAAAATACACCCTTTATCAACAACCATAAAGTCCTATTTAGCATAATAATTTGTATGGATATAAGACACTCTTCTGTCTGTAAACACGTAAAGAGCACCTATGGCTCAATGGTGCAGGTGTTCTCCAAACAAAAGGGCTTAGGTTCGACCCCAGTTCGGCCGCGATGTACAGCGATTTGTGAAAAAAAAAAACAAAGAGGGATATTTTGCTGTCTTTTTTGTATGAAGGGTTCCGTATTTTTTTCTGTTTGAGTGTCACCTCATTTCTAAGCCTCATTTGAATCTGGCAGTTGTAATAATCGCGTAGAAGCTTTCTAATTTTCGATATGGAGAAAATGTTTGGGATAATTATTTTGCAACGCTCGTTGTTTGAATTTGTTTTTTATTATTTTTCCTGCTGACATTACAATGACTTGTTTGAGCTGTTTATATCGAATCTTGTTTACTGTGTTTTTGATAAATTTCAGGTTCAAAAAGCCCAAGGTCTATACCAAGAATCTATTAACCAAGAATTATTTGCCTGTGCATAATCAGTCAATAATGTTCCCACTGTTGGGACACAGGCCTCCTCTTAGTGAGATAGAGTGGGCCATAATCCACCACGCGGGCCCAGTGCGGGTTCGTAGATGTCACATGTCTTTGAATTTTTGGTTCTAGGACATGCCGGTTTCCCCATGATGTTTTTCTTCAGTGTTTTGAGAGCAATGGTGATGAAATAATTTACACAAAGTAAAGCGCTTCTCAAGGTCCGAACCTACGACCTGCAAATCGTAAGTCGTGGGCCACCACTGCTATATTTGCCTGTAATTACAATAATTAGAGTAGTTTCAAAATCTCATCACCAACAATAAACTCATATCACCATCCTGTCACACAACATCAATTCCAAAATAAATCTGCAGTCCGTTAAAAGCTAAAAAGCTAGAGGGAACCCCAAAAAAGGTGAAAAGGCACAAAGTTGGCTCGCGCACAGCACAAAACTGTACAGTCATTGTAATCAATCAGCTCGTAATGGTGCACCTCTACGATATAGTGCGGTTTTTTTGCTCTTGCCAATGACATAAACAAGAGGTATAGTGTCTATGGTGTGAAACGTCGATTGTCTTCTTTTGTTTTGGTATGACTTTTTTTGTCGCGTTGTCTCCTGTATGGTCAGTTTATCAAGGTGTTGTAAAACATAACAAAAGAATTGATTCAAGAATATGGCAGTATCTCTTTTATATACGAAACTGCTCTGCATATGTAGTTAGAGAAATCAATTGGTAAGCAAATTGACTACCAACTTAAATTTGTCCGAATATTCAAATCACAAATGTATGAAATTACACTTTGACTTTGACAATTATAATATATGAAATGGTATAACGCGGAAAATTTACGTTTGGTGTCAATTTGCTTAGAAATTAATTTCCCTGACTGTACATAGTATCAGTATATAACTACAGGTGTGAGAACGTAACAAAAATACAAAGAAAATTACATTCGCTTACAAACTTTAAATAATAAAAACAAGTACCTAATTACTCGAAAAAATACTTGTCACAACTTCTTTACATCGACAACCAATCTAAAAACTACTCTAATCCTTTGTATACAACGCCTATTGTTCCATTTAAATCGATACGCCGCGACTTAAACTGATCGATACATACAGAGCTCATTTTTATCACATTTTAATCGTCCTCCGTATTGCAATTTACATACAGGTCGGCCTTAATTTGAAAATAATAACGTCTGGACAGGGTAGGTATAGAAGGGAGACAAGGATTTAAGTAAATAATTCAGGACAGAATGCAAAGGCATCGGTACTCATTAAAAGAAGGGTTCCGTAAAATTTTGGGTTCCGTAGTCAGCAAGGTTATAGTTTAGCCGTGTCCGTCTGTCTGTGCGCGGCTTAGCTCAGAGACCCCTAGTACTAGAAACCTGTAACTTGGCATGGGTATACATACTAATTACGCTGACAAAGTGGTAAAATAAATATTCATTGTAGGGTATCTTCCTTGCACGAAAAGTGGCATGATTTGTTTTTCTCGCCTAACCCATGATGAGGGAGTAGGAAAAATAGAAATATTAATATAGCTATACTTAAAGCTATATTAATATAGCTTTAAAGTTTCAAATTTTTATAGGAGTCAAATGTGTGTATCTCCCGCCAGCTAAACGGTTGTTTTTAGATATCTGGAAAAATATCATGGCAGTAGCAATAACGATGTTAAAAATGCTAAGTAGGCTTTACAAGTTACGAGTAATATTCGACCCACTTACATCTGCATGAATGAATGAGCAACCTGCGGCGTACGTGTATGACCAGATGCACGAACGTAAACGAAGCAAAAGGAGTATGTAAGGATCGTCCAGGCGTTCTGTAGTTTCTGCCTACCCCCATGGGCGTAGGCGTAGGCGTATATGTGGATATATTTATAATATTGTCGGCGAAGATATTTAGAATGATAATTTTATTTAGAACTTACTTTCAATGAATGAACGACAAAATAATTAATTAATTTGGGTCGAAAATTCAATTTAGGTATTTTTGAAATTTTGCGGAAATCATTACCTAGTTATATAAAATGATGAGACTTATGAAACCACCAACCCACGTTGATATTGGGTAAGAAAGTCGCTATACATTTTCTTTGTTTTGCGCAAAGACTTGAAATACGAAGTACACTCAACCGTACTTTAGGAAACACTTATTTGTTGGTTTACTAAAATTTCCCGTTGCAACGACATAAGGTGCTGTCAATGTCAAATTGTTACCTCTGATGTGCTGTTTTGTACTGTCGCCAGCACATGAAGTTACCACCGACTATCAAATTTTCTCATTCGATTTTGAACTTAATCATCAACATTTCAAGCTTTAAAATCATTTAGAGAAATTTTATAGGTTAGTATAACCTCATGTGCTGGCAAATGTAGGTACATAACTCTCAAGCGGCTCTTTTAAACCTGCAAAAATAATCAAAAGTATATTAAACTAAACAATTGTAATAAATACCAATAACAGGAATGTCCTTACCATTCAAAACGCTTGTTCACCGCACAGACACATCACGATCGCTTTCCGATACGATGAAATACTGAGAATCCGATTGTGGTTTCAAAATGGCCGACCAAATAATGTTTTGCGAACTCTTTGTGTGATTACGGGAAATGATTTAGAATACACATAATGGAGGAAAATGTTACTTGTTTTGTATAAAAATGTAGTTGAACGATTGATTTATGATTTGGTTTGGTTTGTGGTTGACGGTCAATAGCGGTGTGTCGCGTAGTTATATTAACCTAATATTGTTTGTTATGAGTACTTATGAGGTTTCGTATGTAAGGTGCATCATTTACGGTTGATTTCATTTACATATTATGTATAGCATCAAGTTCTTCTAACTTGACAGCAGTACAGCTGTGCTGCTGGGGAGTTTTTTTGCGCCAATTCTTCTTCCCAGCTGAAGTGCTAGGAAGTGGTGAAGGGCGGGCGATTTGTGGGACTGTCATATGTAATTTTGACGTTCAAAAAGTGCTGATGCTCCGCCTAATTTGAGTGAATTTCTTTTGATTTTGATTTTTGCAGACGGAGCCAGAGTCATTTTTAAGAAAGGTGATCTAATGGGGTTTTAGGCGTTTTAGCGTGAAAGCGAAACAAACCAACTCACTTTCGCATTTATAATATTAGTTAGAATTTGGATTATGTGATGACATTTGTCTGGCGATTTGTCGTGCTTTCGAAAGCACGTTAATGTAAGTTGGTCTCGACTATCATTCCTAGGTCTTTGACAGTCATTATGGGTAGTCAGAAGCCCAAAGTTCTGACAACCAGTCTTGCTAAGGAGTATCGTGTTACCCAGTAACTAGGTTGTGGCGGTCAGATAGGCCGTCGCTCCCTAAGTACTGGTATTCTGATGCATCCAGTTAGACTGGAAGCTGACTCCAACCTATTTGGTAAAAAGCTAGATAGATGATAATGGTGATGATTTGTGTAACGAAAACTAGCACCTCAAAATAAATTCAGTATTATTATAAACTAAAAAAAAAACCGGCCAAGCGCGTGTCGGACAACGCACAATGAAGAGTTCCGTAGTTGGGAAGTTGGGATGAATTTATCCCAAAAACAAACTTATCATTATAGTAGAAAAACATGTTCTCCCATATATCGATATATGCCACGGTCAATTCTCCAACTGCAAATTTAAGTTGGGCGACTATTACTCGTTAACTTGTAAAGCCTACTTAGCTCTGATAGTGTTTCTTTTAATTTCATTGTATGTACTACAGCTGCCATGATTAATTTCACATCTTCGTAAACAACCATTTAGCTGTCACGGTCACTGTACAAATTTGTAGCAGAGCTCTTTGTAAAGATCTGGAATTACCTACTAAGTTTGTTTTGGTGTTTCTTTTCAGAGTATTCGGATAAGAAACACCGACCTCATCTAGTTTTTATAGTACTCGTATTATTGACATGTATGTGCTTTTATAAACCTACATATAAAAATAAATAACATTTATTACATTTAACTGTCTTTTCCTACCGCCAAGCAGCATTGCTTGATTTCGGGCTGGAAGGTAATTTTAAAATATTGTGGGTCTGTGAATACCATTTTTGATTCAAGGATCAGTTTACGTAATATTAAGCTTTAAAGTGCAATTTTTTGTTAGAGTCAAGTGTACCCCACACTTGACTCTAACAAAAAATTGCACTTTTATGCTTAATACTTCGCAAGGGCATCGTTGAATCGAAAAGTGGTGTTCACTGACCTGCAATATTTTTAAACGGCCTATCCAACGGTAAAAAATAAAAAATCAATTACCTATTTATTTTAGCACTGTCGGCGTGATTAATATGTATACCTATGCCAAATTACAGTTTTCTAGTACTAAGCGTCTCTTGAGCTACAGCGGGGACAGACAGACAGACAGACGGACATGGCGAAACTATGAGGGTTCCTTGTTTACTACGGAACCCTAAAAAGCACATACTTACTGGTAATCTTTTTATTTCTTAAATCAATAACACATTTAAACCTACAAACTAGGAAATGAAAACAAGAAAAGGATTCTGACAACATTAAAACTTTTAATTAAAAAGTCTTTTCCTTAACCTTAAAATTTTCTTCAAATAAGTATGCATCCCATTAGGTTTGAACGAATTTTTTTCGAAACAAGTTACCTTTTACGTCTTATTCCCAATAAGAATTTAAAAAAAAAATTGTATCGACAAAGATAATAACCCTGTATTATCTTGTTTATATCGAATTACAGTTCGCAAAGTGATGAAACAAACTTGTTGGCACCAAACAACGACTGCACAATAAACATAAACAATTGCTGTTTCTGCAAGCACTAAGTGTTGGAGTTGTGGCTATGAAATCAGCGGGGTATGTAGCGTATACATAATATAACATCTCGCCTTGTTTCCCCGTTGGATTGGGCAGAGGTGTACCTGTAGTACACCCACATTTTGCCAGTTATGTTTAAGCGCCATGTAAATAATAGGGGGCGAGCCTATTGCCATCAAGCGGACACAAATGCAGACTCCAGGCTGCTACTGATAAATTCCAGATAGAAAAACCTAATAACACTTTGCCCGACCCGGGACTCGAACCCAGGATTTCATGCTCAGCAGTAGCGCTTGCAACCACTAGACCAACACGGCCGGGGCCGTGTAGCGTTTATTGGTATAAATGTTCTGACATCAGACGGAGCAGCGTATTCTGTTATTAAGGCGCTGACAAGACCCAATTGACCAAAATAGGCTTCGCTTAAGAAAAAAAATTGCCAAATCTGTATAGTTTGTGGTAGCGGAAAAAATATATGTTAATTTTGAACATATTTCCCAGAACCTGGTTGTTACCAAAACACGTTTTGAAAACAAAATCTCGATACAAACTAACGTTAAACTAACCTCTTACTTTGAGTTCTAATCCAAAAAATCTGTACTAAATATCAACATACATTACGTATTTCATTAATAACTAGAACGTCTTGTTTGAATGCAGAACTTGGTTGTTTTTTATTTTCGATTACTCAACTCAATTTTGAGTAAATAGATAATTACTTCTTATTTTGCAATAAATTACAAGCGTTGTGTCATCCCGCTTCTCTTTCTTTTCTATGGAATTTGACAGTGACCGCGGTTTAGGTGTTGTCAGCGTCTTAACAATAGCTTGAAGCTACCAATCAAAGTGGCGACAAAGTCTACGATCATTAATTGAGCGATACATGTCGCAAGCGTGAAGTTGAACACTATTTCGACAAGTAGGTATGAAAAAGATTCTGTCAAAGTACCCAAAACAACATATATAATTGATGCGGTTAGTGGCATGCACCGATGCGTCTGACTGAGAGTGGATATTCACGGTTCGATATTTAGCAATTATTATCGTAAAACAGCAGACGGGATTAGTTATCACAGGTTCTTGCTATAAGCAGACAGAAAGACGATAACGATCATGGCGTGTTCCTAAGTCGTCTCAAACCACAGGAAGAGAGAAGAGACTATTCAAAACTCAGTAAATTTTCCATTATGCCATTATTATTCATCGCTTCTGCAGGTCGTAGGTTCGAATCCTGATAGGCGCTATATTTTGTGTAAATTATTTCATCACCACCGCTCGGTGAAGGAAAACATCATGAGGCAACCGACATGTCCTAGAACCAAAAATTCGAAGACATGTGACATCTACTAACCCGCACTGGGCCCGCGTGGTGGATTACGGCCCACTCCTTTCACAGAGAGGAGGCCTGTGTCCCAGCAGTGGGAACATTATAGGCTTTTTTTTTTTTTTTTGGGTGGGAAATCATCAAATAACTTCTCCCGCTCTGGGCGGAGCGGGAGGGTGTGTCAGACTCTTACTGACTAAAACCCACCCGTATTCCTTCTTGTTGCCTGTGTTGCGGGGGCCTCGGTGACCCACAAGTACCTTCCCGCGACCCCGGCAGGCATCGGCCCTAGTGGACCCCTACTATGTGCTGACGACATCTCTTTGAGGCGCGCGTGGAATACAACGCGCCGTCGACCCGGGCCTGGTCCTTACCGGACGGTGAGCTACCCATTGCTCACCGTCCGCAAGCCCGCGCCTACGGTGGCCGGAAATCCGCCCGGGATTCCCGACGCCCTGGGCGTCTCCTGCGGCGGCTACTAGGGGCGAGAGGGCGCGAAACTTGCCTAACATTATAGGCTGATTATGCTATTCATCGCTTCTTGCGACTTTTCCCACCGCTGTTCTCTTGGCCACAATATTACAGAGGCGCCATCTCTAATTGAAGTTTATTCACGTTTCCTCGTACTGAAATTAACACCTTCGTGTCTTTGTGTCTCATTGTCTAATACATTGTCTAGTCTTTCTTATAACCGTGAAGAAAGCGAGATGTCTTGAATATTTGCGAATAATCTTAAAAATAAATAGCTGTTGTTTGAACTAGCTGGTTATATAAAATTGCTAGTATTACTCAGTGAGTACAACGATAACTGGTTGATGACAAAGATTATGTTATATATGTCGCAGCCATCTGGGTAAATTAGCCAGCTAATTGGACGCCTAGGCCATTCATTAAACGCCGGCACCCAATTAAATAACTGAAGGAGAACTAGAACTGTGACCAACCACGCGCGAGCCGAAGTGGTACCAGTAACTAAGCCAGGGCACCCCGATCAAATGGGCTAGGTTAGGTTAGAACCGTGACCAACCGCGCGCGAGCAAACAAAAAAAAAATAACTACGACGAAAGTTACATATTTAACGTATAAATAGGATAAGTACCTACTTACTTAAATAATTTTCGTAATTATTTTCGTAGCTCCAGAGTACAGAACAGAACCAGAATTAAATTAAACACAACTAACATTAAAATAACTCCTCAATTCAACTTCTGCACAAGAGCTAAAATAACAAATTACCTCGCAGACGCCTGGGTATTATGACTAGAACAGGTGAAAGGCGAAGCTCAGCGAAGGTAATTGTGCAAACTGTTAGCTCAATAACCGTCTTTTATTGAAGAAGAATATTAGTTTTGAAATAACTTTTCAAGTTTTTTTTTAGATCTGTGAGAAGGGTGTTGTTTTGATGAAATACTTGCTAAGTGTTTGTAAAAATGCTCGAATTATGAAAAACTTTTTGCAAAAAAACACCGACTTCAAAAACAAAGTGAAAAATTACTTTCATTTCGGAAGTCGGTGTATTTGAATCTGTATTTTAGTTGTTTGCCACCGACTTCCGAAATTAAAGTTATGTACATTTTGTAGTGTTTTTTTTTAAGTCAGTGTGTTTTTTGTGAAAAGCTTTTTATTTTTCACATTTTAGTGGGTGAGTTCGTAATTTATCGAAATAACAATAGTCTAATGTCAACTGCTTATCACCTTTTACAAAATATTTTATTTCCGGGTGCACGGACGTTAATTTTTCAGGAGCTCTCCTGATACTTCACCATCAACTCCACTTCACCATATGCATTGTGACGAATGTAAATTACTTAGCAACTATACTGAAATAATCGAATCGCAATCTGTTAAACACTGGTAGTCATTTGTGGTCTTCATCATCAGTTCCACTTCACCAGATGGTGCTTTCCGAGAGCTAATGCACGAGTTACTGTAAAAAATACTCCAATCGCTATAGGTGTATCTATAAAAATTGAGGATTTTCATCGATTTCCATGGGATCCCCTCATCAGATTCTGACTTGGTAACAATGGGACCACTTTGAAAGCATATCCTTTCAAACAAAAAAATAATTTTCGAAATACCTCCTCCTTTTTGGAACTCGGTTAAAATAGCTCATGTTGTAATAAAATTGTATCTTTCAGTTGTATACAGACTACAATATAATGTTGAATATTGATTCTGTAAACATAAAATTAAAGTGGGCTAATGGAGGCCTTGTGAAATTTTATATTCACGAGAGAGTCGATAATTTACCATTATGATCAGTTTGTACACCAAGGAACTCCCGCTATTCAAATATAAATTGCGTATTTTTTAATTGACAAAGCTACACGATTCAAAATGTTCTTAATAATTAGTACCTACTAAAATCTGTCACCATACACCTAATTCTTATTTTGTAAGATTTGCTTTATAAGTGATACCTATGAAATTTTGTATACTGCATGTTGACATAATTTATTATTGTATGCCTACCAGGCAGGACATAATGGATCTGTAATTTATCTAACATCATTCTGCCCACAATAAAAAGATTTGATTTGATTTCTTAGCGATCTTACAATGCGATTACGAGTGCGTTTATATTAAAAGACAGAAAAACCCTGTGTCTACCCTTTTGATTAATTATAAAGATTATCTTGTAACACCTATGAATGTATATTCAGAACGATTTAAGATAAGCAAGATTTTATTTTATATATTTTATTAATTATTAGATTAGATTAGATTAGATAATTAAAGAGCAGTGGTGGCTCAGTGGTAATGGCCGCGACTTACGAGATGTAGGTCGTAGGTTCGAACCTAGACAGGTGTAAATAATTTCATCACCACTGCTCTCAAAACGGTGAAGGAAAACATCGTGAGGAAACCGGCATGCCCTAGAACCAAAATTTCTAAGACATGTGACGTCTACCAATCCGCACTGGGCCCGTGTGATGGATTACGGCCACTCCCTCTCACAGAGAGGAGGCTGTGTCCCAGCAGTGGGAACATTATAGGCTGATTATATAATAGGTATACACGCGCCCTCTCGCCCCTAGCCGCCGCAGGAAACGCCCTGGGCGTCGGGAATCCCGGGCGGATTCCCGTCCACCGTAGGCGCGGGCTTGCGGACGGTGAGCAATGGGTAGCTCGCCGTCCGATAAGGACCAGGCCCGGTCCGACGGTGCGTTGTGTTCCACGCGCGCGTCAAAGAGATGTCAGCACAAGTGTAGGTGACCACTAGGGCCGATGCCTGCCGGGGTCGCGTGGTAGTCCAAAAGGGGCCCCTGACAACATAGGCAACGGAAGGAATACGGGTGGGTTTTAGTCAGTAAGAGTCTTACACACCCTCCCGCTCCGCCCAGAGCGAAAGAAGTTATTTGATAATTTCCCACACAAAAAAAAAAGATAGCCTTTTCTTAAATTTCTGGATACTGGTAGGTATTAAACCAATCCAGGTGTCGACAATCCGTTACACCATATTTAAAGTACGACAAGCTCTTATAAGATTTGATTTTTATTTTCCTATGCTACAGGATAAAGGTAGATATCATTATTTTGACTGCCTCTTTGGTGTAGTGGTTGCAAGCGCTACTGCTGAGCATGAGGTCCTGGGTTCGATTCCCGGGTCGGGCAAAGTGTTATTGGGATTTTCCATCTGGAATTTCTGAGTAGCAGCCCGGAGTCTGGATTTGTGCCCAGTTGATAGCAATAGCCTCGACCCCTATTACATGGGACTTAAAAAATAACTGGCCAAATGTGGGTGTACCTAGTACAGGTACACCTCTGCCCAACCCTTCGGAGAAACAACGCGTGATGTTATTATGTTATGTGTCATTATTTTGCTAACTGTGCAAAAAATACATTATTGCACTGGCACAAATACGTAACAACAAAAAAGATGAGCAAAACCAAGCTATTCTTACATAGAATAAAACAGAATACTCTTTTAAAATTTTTATGGTGTACATATGTACACCATAAAAATTACAGATATAAATGTGGAAATTTTATATAATGGTGACACAATGCGCGCTTGGATGGATAAGGGGGGATGGAGAGACAAAACTGCGGTAGTCTGTGGTGTACCATTTACATAATAAAACATATTAAACTAATCTATATAATATATTCAATACTAATCATGAAACAATTACAAAGAACAATAACAAGTGCAAAGAACAAAAAAATAAAAAAAATGTTTAAAGAGAGAGACACACACACCTACGAGTACATCTTACTTGTGTGCACACAACACCTTAGTTTGTATTAACACAGCAATTCGTAGTTGTAACAAAGAAAACTGTAGCTCTTGATAAACGTACCACGATAAAACAGTACGGGCACTGAGTGAGTCACTGCTACCCGTTAGGCAGTTGTCTCATCGCCGGCGAGAAAGCGACTAACTAACGGCTATTTTCTCGCTCAAGAAATGTACAATAGATATACGAGTATGTACTCGTATATTCCGTATAAACAAAAGATATATTAATAGTTGATCGCTGGCTGTTCGAACGGCCGCCGCGCCGCGCCAGCGACAAGAGCTATAAAAGATAATGCTCAGCAATGTTCACTTGGCGACCTTAATTTTATTTTCGTGTATTATTAACATAATCGTTCTGCGATTTCGGCGGTCTCTCCAGTTCTGGAGCCATAGCGCTTGATGGCGCGCTACTCCCAGTCTGTTCTGACTTTCGGTATCTCGGTTCACTCGTGCAAAGCGATGGCGAAGTAGATCGGACGGTTAAGCATAGAGTTAACACTGGATGGATGAAATGGCAGCAAGTCACGGGAACAATCTGCGACTCCCGCATTCCCCTTAAACTTAAGGGGAAGATATATAAAACAATGGTAAGACCTGCTGTCTTGTATGGATCAGAATGTTGGGCCACAAAAGGGATGAATGAAAGGCAATTGCATGCAGCTGAGATGAGAATGCTAAGAGCGATGTGTGGTGTGACACGAATGGATAGAATAAGAAATGAGTACATAAGAGGAAGTCTGAAAGTGGCACAGGTGACTGAAAAGTTGTGCGGAATTCAGTTGTCATGGTATGGGCATGTGATGCGGAGGAATGAGGAAAATGTCGTGAGGAAAGTCTTTAATATGAATGTCGATGGCTATAAGAGTAGAGGAAGACCAAAGAAACGATGGATGGACTGTGTGAAAGATGATATGGCTAGGAAGGGGGTGACTACCGAGATGACAACCGATAGAGTTATGGAAGAAAGCGACATGTTGCGCCGACCGATAAACTGGGATAAGGGCAGTAGAATGATGATGATTAAGATAATCTTTTCATTACAATGTTTTTTGTTGAGTTGTATTGCAATATGTGGTTAGCTAGCGACCTCGATAACTGATTATATTATTCTTACAACCGACAGCAAGTTCGTCATGCTCCCTTAGATGTCACAGCCTTTTTTTTTTGGGTGGGAAATCATCCCTCTCTGGGCGGAGCGGGAGGGTGTGTCAGACTCTTACTGACTAAAACCCACCCATATTCCTTCCTTTGCCTGTGTTGCCAGGGGCCTCGGTGACCCTTTAGTACCTTCCCGCGACAGATGTCTTGTCTCTCAGTTGCTAGCTCTACTCGCTACTCGTTAATCGCCGGCGGTGGGACAACTGCCTACGAAAACGTGTCCCACCGGCGGTGATTAACGAGAAGCGCGAAGAGCTAGCAACTAAAACCGAGTTGGCGAGCAACGAGCAGCGAGTGCGTGACGGCGAGGAGCGATTAAACGTTAGTATACGTATGTACCAAGCGTGAGTCTCTCAGCGAGTGTTCTGCCCGCCAAGCAAGCATCGCTGAGCGAATACTCTCTTTGTAAGCTCTTGTCGCTGTGGCAAACGAGTACTCGCCAGCGCGGCAGTGTGAACAGTCAGCGATCAACTATTAATATATGTATCTCTTTTACTTACACGTTACTGAAATCTTTTGTACGTTTATTGAGCGACAAAGTAGTTGATAGCTACTCGCTTCCTCGTCGGCAGTGGAACGGGTGCCTTAGGTTATTTTGCACCATCGCACAGTGGAACGAATGTATGGGAGCGGTTGGACGTAGACATGTCCGAAAAAAAAGAGTAAAATTATGCCAAACTAATGATGCCATCTTATTCGATTACTTAATGCCTTCATAACTTGTGGTGATGAATTTCTTCATAACTCCCATATTTCGGGAGTAATTTGAGAAAATGTGAAATTTTACTATGAAAATGAGTGTATCGAGCTCTCTCCCTCCTGATTCCGGGCTTGTTTCAAGTAGAGGTCTCTAATATCATAATGCTAATACTAAGAGCTATATTTAATACTAAGACACATAGTGCGCCAAATGTGCACTTTCTGGGATAAAGAGTGATGTTTATTTTATAACACAATTTTTTTATTTTTTGTTTATTTTGTTGATTAAAACCGTTTTTCTAAAGGTTTACCTTATTACAATAACATTTCTGAGCAGCCAATTAGAGAAGATATAAGCTAATTAGGATATATAATTAGGGACTTAAGGTTTACATATAAAACTGATGCACTAATGATTACTGATAAGAACATTGCTATTATTTAATTACTAAATGGCTCTTAATACACTAATTTAGCATGCATCATTTACTAATTATCACAATAACTAATTACCTTGCAATATTTAACAAAGGATACCTGGGATACCTGGATTTTATATAAATAGGTCACTATTAGTAACTTTAAAATCAGTGTTGATTTACACCTCGTTGTATCCAAGCTAATCTCGCAATGTATTTTCCAAATTTTAATACAAATCTTGATATTCACGTTGCTTTATGCGCACGCGCACATAAAGATTTACGCGACTTTAACTATTTGTTCAGTGTTTTAAAAGATAACAGTTGTGTTCAGTTATGTGAAAGTGCTGAAACAAGTTTAAAAGACTGGTGTCGTCGATTTTGCTACCGCATTTATGCAAAATGGACACAGTCTGGAAGAAGCACAGATAAGTTTCGGAAGAAACATGAGATTTGGCTACAGGCTGCAATTCAATGGCCGGAATTACAGAATGAAAATATGGAACCTTCTACAGAAAATATAAGTGACGTCATCGAGCCCATAATTTCTCCTGCTAAATCTGATGCTTCAACTTGTACACATCCTAGTCCTCGTAAATCTTTTGAGGACCTTAGTAACCGGCAAAAAAGAAGACGCACTGAAGATAGTCTTTCATGCAGCAGTAGCAGCGCTGAAATTATGTTTTCGGCCGAAAGGGCGCTTCAAAAGGCAGGACAAAGCGATACAGCTTATGTTATGAAATACTTGACGGAGAATCCAGAAGAGGCCTCAAAAATCAAAGCCTTCATTGAAGGTAAATCAATTCAGGTACGGGAAATATCCCCTTTGAAGGCATTGGCTCTTTATGTATCGATGAACTTATCGAAATGGCGCTATAACACTCTTCGGGATTTCAACACTCAAGAAGGAGCTCTTCAATACCCGAGTTACTACATGTTGGTTAAAGAAAAAATTAAGTGCTATCCGGCCAAAGAAGATCTCACAGTTACAGAGAGCTCTGCAAAAATCAAATTACAAGCCTTGATGGATTTAACCTCAAGAAGACTTATTAGGTCGTTAGAAACCCCTGTTGATCCCAATCAACAGCTCGTATTGACCAGCAAATGGGGTTTTGACGGATCATCTAGCCAAAGCATTTATCATCAAAGGACGAGTGAAGATGAGCAAATCGATCTTGCTAGTAATTTTATGATTAGTCTTGTACCACTGCGGCTCGTCTCAAAAGGTGTAACAATTTGGGAAAACGAGCGACCATCTTCCACTTCATTTTGCCGGCCAATATTGTTTAAGTTTATAAAGGAAACCAAAGAAAATGTGCAGAGAGAGATGGCTGAAATCGAAGCAGAGATTGAAGCCTTAACTCCATCCACCATCACTGATGGAATTAGTGTCAAACACCAACTGCTGTTGACAATGATTGATGGTAAAATTCATTCCATTATATCCAATACAGCAGCTTCAGTGTGTGACATATGCAAGGCTTGTCCTAAAGAAATGAATAATTTAGAGTTAATCAAAGATAAACACGCAAACGAGGACATGTATAAATATAGCTTAAGCACCCTTCACGCTTGGATTCGCTCAATGGAATGCTTATTACACATTTCCTACAAATTAGACATAAAATCATGGCAAGTAAGGGGTGATATAGCAAAAAGGCAAGTTGATGACAGGAAGAAAAGAGTTCAAGAGGCTGTAAGAAGAGAAACGGGCTTACTTCTCGATGTTGTGAAACAAGGCAGTGGATCCACCAACAATGGCAACTCGGCAAGGAGATTTTTTGAAAACTACACTAAATCTGCTGAACTGACCGGAATAGATGCTATGCTTTTAAGAAAAATCTGTGTGATCTTGCAGTGTATTTCATCAGGAGAGAAGATCAACGTAACTAAATTCCGAGAGTTCTGCTTTGATACTGCTAAGCTTTATGTGGAGTTATACCCATGGTATTATATGCCTTCTTCACTTCATAAAATTTTAATGCATGGGCCAGACATAGTTCAGAACATGTCAATTGTGCCCATTGGTTTTCTATCCGAAGAGGCATCTGAGGCTAGAAATAAAGATTTTAGAAAATATAGAGAGGGGCATTCTCGAAAGCATAGCAGTATCTCATGCAATGAAGATATTATGCACAATCTTTTACTGTCTTCTGATCCACTTGTTACAAGTATCCGTCCAAAAGGAAATAAGTTTGTAAAAAAATCTTCTTTTAAGGAATTTTATGAGCTTACGGATTCTGAGAAAAGTGATATCGAATTTGTTAACATAAATGATTTAGCGGACATCGATTCTGAATTTGAATTAATTGATGATGATGATGATGACGAAGATAATTAAATGATGTTATTGTTTTAAAATGTGTAACTTAGTAAATTAGAGCTTACATCTTAATTATTTATTGTACTTTTAATGAAACTAGGTAATTTATTATCAACTTACTTAAAAGTCATACTCTCATCAGTTCTTGTGAATATTTTTGTTAATATATATTTCTGTATATATATAATATATTTATAGACCTCTTAATAAGTCTGTCTGCGGTTTAAAGTAAATACAAATGGGGAAAAAACGTTTTTTTTTTTAAATTTTCATTTCCTTTTATCCCAGAAAGTGCACATTTGGCGCACTATGTGTCTTAGTATTAAATATAGCTCTTAGTAATAGCATTACGATATTAGAGACCGCTACTTGAAACAAGCCCGGAATCAGGAGGGAGAGAGCTCGATACACTCATTTTCATAGTAAAATTTCACATTTTCTCAAATTACTCCCGAAATATGGGAGTTATGAAGAAATTCATCACCACAATTTATGAAGGCATTAAGTAATCGAATAAGATGGCATCATTAGTTTGGCATAATTTTACTCTTATTTTTCGGACATGTCTACGTCCAACCGCTCCCATACATTCGTTCCACTGTGCATCGACCACAACGTTTGAAAGAAAATGTGGTCTCTGTTTTTAATATTATAGTTGTGTTAAAAAGTCTTGATTGACATAATATGAACAAGCACCATAATACCATGGGTCTGTATTTGAATAAGTTTTAATTATAATCCCGGTCTATTACTGTCGGACGGTGAGCAATAGGTAGCTCGCCTTCCGATAAGGACCAAGCCCGGGTCGATGGCGCGTTGTGTCCCACGCGCGCCTCAAAGAGTTGTCGTCAACGCAAGTGTAGGGGTCCACTAGGGCCAATGCCTGGCGGGGTCGTGGGAAAGTCCGAAAGGTATACCGAAGCTCCTGGCAACACTGGCAACGGAAGGAACACGGGTGGGTTTTTAGTCAGTAAGAATCTGACACGCCCTCCCGCTCCGCCCAGAGCGGGAGAAGTTATTTGATGATTTCCCACCCAAAAAAAAAGCCTATTGCTGTCCCACTGCTGGGCAAAGGCCTCTTCTCATACAGAGAAGGCACGAGCATTGATCACCACGCTTGCTCAAGACGTTGGCGATTTCAGACTTATATCAACTATAGGTGGGACCCTCATGATGTTTTCCTTCACCGATGCACGATGTCAATAATGTTTAAGATAACTTAGAAAGTTTAATTTATGCATGATCAATTTCGTTGGCAGCAATTTTCTTGTGCCTTTTCACTTTATTCTGTTGCTTTATATTTTGTCTATGGAGCAATATAATTAATTATCTATAAATAAAAATTAATCCCTACTTCTCTTGGTCACGGCATCACGCTAAAACGGCTGAACAGATTCAGATAAAATTTGGCTCATGACCTGAATTAGGACATAAAATACTTTTAATCCCGATATTCCCACGTGATCGAGACCTATGCCGGTGAAACCGCGGGGCGCAGCTAGTGCATGATAAATATGTGTGTATAACAAAAATCCGCCGCTATAACAAAAAATACTAAAATGCAGAATAAAATAAATATTTAAGGGGGCTCCCATACAACAAACATGATGTTTATGTATTTTATAGATAATGGTGCGGACACATCGTGCGCGAGTCCGACTCGCACTTGGCCGGTTTTTTTCTGTACGGCATTATTTAACTCGAGTCTGGTATTGTTATTTTAACCTGCTGGGTAATTGCGTGACACACATAAAATGACAATTGATCGTAATCGGTTTAATTTTGACAGTTAACCGAATTTATTAAACCTATCAAATCAAATGTTTTTACTGTGGGCATAGGTTATACATACAGATGTTAGGAAAATTACAGATCCATTATATCCTGCCTCGTAGGCATACAATAATAAATTGTGTCAACATGCAGTATAAAAAAAAATAGGTATCACTTATAAAGCAAATCTTACAAAAAGAATTAGTGACAGATTATAGTATTGGTGACAGATTGTAGCAATTACTAATTATTAAGAAAATCATGGATCGTGTAGTAGGCTTTGTCAATTAAAAAATTACGCAATTTATATTTGAATAGTGGGAGTTCCTTGGTGTTTAAAATGTCTACAGGTATTTTATTGTAAATTTTAGATGCCATTCCAAAAAAACTACCTACCTACCTTCCCACTACCTATGAAGCAATGGATTAGCAAAATCCTTCAAAACTCTCGGATTGTGAATCAAAGTGAGACGCAATTAGAGTGCAGATTAAATTGATTTTAAATAAATTGTTTGATTATTCTTGTGAGTTTTTCCACTCTTGCTGTTGCACTTCCAGCTTTTGAAATATGAGATAACAACACAACAACAACCAACATAATTTGAAACAGTGACTTTTAATACCAAATAAAACCTACCCAATCACCATTTATTATTATTTTGACAACACCTTAAGACAGTCTTCAGTCATATTTCACAAAGTTATATTTGCAGTCACGAAATTATTTTTCCTTCAAAATCTGGAACAACATTTCGTTTTTGGATAGCAAATGTAACGTTGTACTATCTCCTCATTTCCTATCCGTTTGGAGTTCAATTTAACAGTCGTAAAACTGACTTGAAATTGAGAAATAGGGTGAAGGTGTAAATTAGTTTACTTTTATTACTTCCGGATACTTAATAAGAATTCGAGCAGTAAAATTTTAATTTAATAGACAAAACAGTGAAAACATCTGAAATAAAATATCCATAAATTACTTATTTCAGAGATTTTGTACATGAAGACCATACGTTTTTGAATTACGGTGAACAAAAAAATGTAAATAAAAATGGCCTGAAATCGCCAACATTCAGCAAAAAGGGTGTTGATTATAATAATAGATTCTTCTCGGTATGTAACTTTGAAAGCAGTGGTGGCCCAGTGGTAATGGCCGCGACTTACGAGTCGGTCATAGGTTCGAACCCAGACAAAGCGCTCTACTTTGTGTAAATTATTTCATCACCACTGCTCTCAAAACGGTGAAAGAAAACATCGCTAGGAAACCGGCATGTCCTAGAACCAAAAAATAGAAAACATGTGACCATCTACTGGGCCCGCGTGGTGGATTACGGCCCATTCCCCCTCACAGAGAGGAGGCCTGTGTCCCAGCAGTGGGAACATTATAGGCTGATTATGTATGTAACTTTTAACAGTTTAAAAAAAAAAAACATATATTTTAATATACTCTTCTTATTTATTTGGATAGGTAGACATAGTAGAATAACATACCTAATTCTAATTTAAAACTATTTTCTTCAATCTACATACGAAAACCTTCCCACCTCCGCGTTCAACTGTTCCTTCTCGTTGGTCTAGTAGTCGCAAGGGTTACTGCTAAGCATGAGGTCTTGGGTTCGATTCCCATGCTGGGGAAGGTTTTATTGGGTTTTCATTTTTATTTTCTTTCTGATTGGGCCTGCTCTTGACCTCGATCTCGCCTGGTGGAAAGCGATGGATGAGGTCTACAATGGAATGAGCAAGACCAGAAGATGCGTGTTCAGTCTTCCTTCGAAGGCAGGTGGGTTAAACGTGGAAGGGAACACAGACTCTCGCAGAGAGTTCCACACTTTGGCTGTGCCCATAATAAATGTGGAGGAGAAGCGCAGAGTACTACTGGTCGGGACATCAACCAAGCGCGGATGGTACCCTGCAGTACGTCCGGTAGTCTGGTAATAAAAGGGTGATGGTGGGTGATCTGGATTTGTGCCAGGTTGATGGCAATAGGCTTGTCCCCTATTACATGGAACTTAAACATAACTGGCGAAATGTGGGTGTACTATAGGTACACCTCTGCCCAACCCTTCGAGGAAACGAGGCGTGTTGTGTTTATGTAATATTCAACTTCTTTTTAAGTTTGCTGGAAAATTAACCATACCGTTTCTCTTATTTATGGGGACTGATGTTTTGCTGTTGGTGGCAGTCATGTTAGACCCTATCATTGTTTGATAGGACACGACTTAAGAAACGCAAGTCCATAGTATTATAATGGTCTTGATACTTTATTAAGTCATAGGTAGTTTTCGAGAGGAATGCTATTACGTGGTACTTAAACAGAACTGGCTAAATGTGGGTGTACTATAGGTACATCTCTGCCCAACTCTCTGATGTTATGTTAGATGGACATTCAAGAGTAACATAATTCTAATTAAAGTAAAGACATTTCATACTATTTACGAAAGAAAATTCAAACCAAACCAAACACTAAAACAAATTCAGTTCATTCTTCACTTTAATAACGAGTCACCATTTCTGAAATTCATGTTCCAACAGGCTGACTCACAAAACCCCTGCATAAATAATACACAGCCGTTGTAAGCCAGTTTAGTCATAATATATCTAGGTATTATAATAGTCTAACTAATATGTGTCTAGGAAGAAGGTGGAGCTACTTTGTGGGACTTTGCTACTTTTCCGACTACATTAATTTCCACACACATTAAAAGCGACTTTAATAATGCAATTCACTTATGTGGCTGTAGAAACAGCGGATTGAAAGTTTATATAATTTCTGTTTATTAAAAGCGTCATTTATAAGAGTCATCATCATCTACCTGCTATTTCCCAACTACGTTGGGGTCGGCTTCAAGTCTGACCGGATTTAGTATTTTACATGCAGCCACTGCCTATCTGACCTCCACAATCCAGTTACTGGGTAATACGATACCCTTTAGTAAGACTGGTTGCCAGACTTTCGGGCTTCTGACGACCCGTAACAACTGTCAAAGATTCACGAATGACAGCCGGGACCAACGGCTTAACGTACTCACCAAGGCACGGAGGGGTCATGGTATGTAAAGATGGTCACACGTCTACGAACTAACCGCGGTAAGCGTAGCTTAACCTGATCGTTTGACCCGTTTCGCTGTTATTATTTAGCCAAAAGCTCGTCATATAAAAGAGTACATGGCAATAACAGATATTTTACAAACATCCAATAACCGATGTCACGCCACGGCACGGCACAACGCGCCTTCTTAATTTAATCATGGGTTTTAAGACTATTCCTCATGCAGCAAATTGCTGTTATCCGAAAGAATTATCATTCTCCTGCCCCCAATTTATTTGTGGTCGGCGCAACATGTCTCTTTCTTCCATACTTCTGTATTAGTTGTCATCTCGGTAGTCATTCCCTTTCTTTTATATCATCTTTCACACAGTTCATCCATCATTTCATTGGTCTACCTCTTATAGCCATCGACATTCATACTCAAGACTTTCCTCACGACATTTTCCTCACTCCTCCGCATCACATGCCCATACCATGAAAACCGATTTTCGCACAACTTTTCAGTCACCGGTGCCACTTTCAGACTTCCTCTTATGTACTCATTTCTTATTCTATCCATTCGTGTCACACCACACATCCCACTTAACATTTTTATCTCAGCTGCATGCAATTGCCTGTTATCCGAAAAAATATGCAGTGCAAATAATCAGGGCAGTGGGATTACAGGTACTTCTGACTTTTCAACTAGGTGGGCTAGGCTTTTGATGCTAGATGAAGAAGAGGTTGACTACCGAGACTTTCGAGTTTCTTGCCCGTTCTTCTCCATAGGAACCTACTACGCTTTGGAACGGAGAACTAGCTTAATCTTTCTGACTGATCGAACCCATGACAATTCAAAAGTGTCTATAGGTATTTGGCATGGCGTAAATGCTTTAAGTTTGACTTTTTAAACATAATCACCATCCTAATTACGTAACACAGTTTAAATCACAATCCGAGAGTTTTGAAGGATATTGCTAATCCATTGCTTCATAGGTTTGAAAAACTCGTCTGATCAGCAGCGTAAATAGCGCAATGAACGTGGGTGAACTGTCAAAACTAAACCCACTGCGATCAATTACCATTTTACGTGTATTACGCAATTACCTCGCAGATTTAACACTACATTTCTTCTCAATCTTCTTCGCCACAACCAGAACTGCGCGTTCTCTTCATCTCTTCATCTCGCCTTTTTCATGGCCACGTTAACTTCAGTGCCAAGGATTAAGATAAGCGGATTCGTGGCCATTTCCGTCAAATGTCCACATTTGAAGGAGACACATATATTATGATGTGGAGATTATGAGGTAATTCGTCACACAGGAAATTAAGTCTGCTCGAAAATATTTGGGGAAGAATTAGCCACTTCTTTCCTTGCCATTTTTCTCATTATGAAGGAGTTACTGACATGCTCAAGAACAGATCAAATTGTTCGTTTTGATCTGTTCTTGAACAGGATCATTGATTATGATTGGTCACATTTGTCGAAGGCATTGCTATCGATACGCCAAGAAGAAGACCCAGTCTCCCCGTTGATAAGAAAACATCTTTGCTTTTGCTGGCCTAGAAAAAAGGAAAAATTGATTAGCACATTCATATAAATTTCCAATATAATATTTACATTTACATAATTTAAAAGCTGGTAGGCTTAAAATTATAATATTATGTACAAGTATATACTAGAGAGAGGGAAAGAATCATCAATTTAATTGATTACTTGATATCGTTTAGGCACCTTTCTTGTTCCACAAACTTGGATTCTCGCTAGTTATTCCGTATATTATATTCATATTCAACTGTAATTTAATCAAAATCAGAATTAGAATGTATGTATTTGTAAGAATGTAGTTTTACATATTATGGTGTTATTGTTTTTTAACTTCTACTCTACCACAACATAATATAGTGTAGAAATATTCAAATGTCATTCATAACTAAGAACAATTAATTTTAAGATTTATGATATAAGTCAAATATATGAATTAATATTTATTACACTAATAATATCATTTATTTACATAACCAAATTACAAGATGATTATTAACATTAACTAAATTAAATTAAAACTAAGTTAGGCTTAAAAAAGGCCCTCGGGGCATTGTACCGAGGATGCTGGCGGCATTTCCTCGCTGAATTGCAATGCTGATGCGTTGCGCGAGAAAGCCGCCAGCTTTTCGGTCGCCAGTTACATCAACTAGACGTTTCGCGATTTCCGCAAATAACTTATGCGCACTGGGACCCCACGGACCGAGGGTCTCGACGCCAAAGGGCACAAAGTTGTACTCTCTGCCAAGGCCTCCATATTTAATAACTTTCAGATTTTCGGCATTTTCTGCCGCTGCACCCGCTTTAGAAGTAGTCCGTTGGAGGTGGGACGGTGCCAGTGTGTCTACACAGGTAGCGTCCCACACAAGCATCCGTCCCAAACTCCACGGGACCAAAGACACACCATCAGGTCTTTTGCCATCATCTCTGACAATGCCAGTCGGCTCAAGAAGAGCAGGCACATTGATGCTGGCAAGAGACCGGCGGATTATGTCATTAAGTGTTGCATGTCTTGAAAAGCGGCCTGCACTTTTTTGACAACAAAGTGCGTGGTGACCCAGTCGGTCCACGTCCGTGCCACAAGGGCATGTGTGTGGAGTGCATACCGTGACCCCAAGCCGCAGACCAGTCGCCAGACGAAGCGAGGTCGGATCCAGGAAGGTACCGGTATATGGAGAAGGATGGGCATGTAGCCAATGACCGGCCTCTCTGGTTCCGACCGCCAAAAGTCTTGCGCGATCCGGACCTGAACTGCGGCTCAGAATCGATTTGTATGTTAAATCGCAATAAATATCGTCCCAGCTCCTCTGAGATTTTAGGTTGTCTGGAAATTCTTTACCCGGGCAAGCAATTTGAAAAGCATTCTTGGCATCCTCCAAGCCCGCAGTCTCATAGTTTGTGGGCAAAGCCCTTAGGACATTACCTATGAGACGTGACGTGCTATGGGTGGACGACAAAAAGGCTGGGGAAGCAACACTCGAAATTTTGCGGATTCCTAAACCGCCAAACCGAATAGGGAGGGATGCTTGTAACCAAGATGGTTCAATGAGCTGAATATTTAAAATCGTTTCTAAACTAGTTTTGACTAAATCGTCTATTGGTGAAAGCAAATTTGGATGTTTCCAAAAAGGGCTACAGCGAAGCACATAAGTAAATTTAGGGACAAAAAGGCAAAACTTTAGAATTATAAGAGCATAATGAGGACTGATTTCGAGTAAACAATTTGCGTGACTTTGGAATTTAGAAATAGTGTTAGTAATGTAATCAGGAAAAGATTCTTCAAAGATGGGAGAACCCAGGAGGCAAAGTGACTTTCTGTCTACTATTTTGATATTCGGTGCCAGAAAATTTAATTTGGATTTTAAATTATCCAAACCGTAAGAAGTTTTTTGAATGAAGAGTTCACATTTGCTAAAATTTAATTCTAAACCAATATTTTCGAAATTTGTTTTAATATCTGATAAGTCAGATAGCACAGTGTCCACATCGCCTCCCAGGGTTCCGTCATCCAAATACCAAACGTTAAATTTTGATTTTAAATTTTGAATAATCGGATTTATAGCCAAGCTAAAAATTGCTGGCCCGAGGGGATCGCCCTGCTGACAGCCGACCTCCGAAGAAAGTTCATGGGAACGGTAAATTAATTTTGAAGGTTCTGCGTAGCAGGTAAGCAGGTATTGATAGAGTTCCGGAATTTTGTTCTTAACTTCTGTCAGCATGGCATCCCTGTTTACTGAATTGAAAGCATTTTTGACGTCAATTTTGACTACAATTTCGCAATCATCATACGAAAGGTAGGTTCTTAAGGCATGGACGGCTGCCTCACACCCACCTTTCGTGCCAAATCCTAATTGTATAGGTTCGAAAACAGACTGTAATTTAGATTTGATATGTCTCACCGCAATTTTGGATGCCAAACGTCTTAAAGTTGACCCCACAGCAATGGGTCTCACCCCTCCGTCTTTTTTAGTTAGGGCGATCAAATTAGCACCAAATAAAAGTGAGGCAATATCAGCGTTGATTTTGCCTGAAAACATAAAATTTATTAATTTTGTAATAGAGCAAATAAGCTGCACACCTGCATCACCCACAGAATAAGAAGTTAAATCTTTTAAATGTTGGGGTGAGATTCCGTCCAGGCCGGCCGCTGAACCGGTTTTAAAAGAAATTATTGCGTCAATAACGTCTTTGCCTTCGATTTCGAGGCAGGCCTGGTCTGCTGTAGGAGAGTCGAAAAAATACGGGATCACGGGAGCCGGGGGATGTTTCGAATGCAAAGCCGAAAGGGTATCAGGAGTATCAGGCGACAACACGTCGTTAGTAAAAAGAAGACGTGCGGCGCCTTTGAGATCCCCGTCGGCAATTTTGCCTTCAATTAATTTAATTCTAGATAATGTTCCCCTCTTGGGAGAATCAAAAGGTGAAGATGTTTTTGTTAAACAGTTATTTTTGATTTTTTGGGTTAGAGAAATAGTAGCCTCATCTTTTTTGACATGCAAAGTGGTATACGAAAAAAGGAAGAGATTATGCCAGTCTACAATTTGGTTGCTCTCCACACATTTTTTAATCAAGCCTGAAAGGTGGTTTGCGACGGAGATCCTGGCGCCGCGCGGGACTCGTTTGATAACAGGCACATTATTTTTTAGGTAACTAAGGTACAAATGGAATGGGGTAGAATTTGGACTGTCGGAAACAGGTGCCGGTAAAGAAACTGGGTCTAAATTTAGAGCAGGGCCGTTCTGGCTAATACAAAGACGATGTTTTTTTGAAATATGAATGTTAAGACCCCTTTTTGATTGAAAAGATCTATCGCAATGTAAACAAATGTAATTTTGATTTAACGTGCCATCACCGGATTGGGTTGCGGTATTTATCCACTTACCAGAAAACAACACTTGAATAGAGAAAAACACTCAACTAAACACAAAATAGAAATTATCACTAAAATATAACTATTTTAAAGTCTTTCAGAAGCGTTGACGTCGGACGTCAGGACGACACGCCATAACGTTGCCAAGGAGGACCGCAACGTCTGAAACAAAAATATATTTTATTATTTGTTCAAAATTGGGAGCTGCCTACACTTTGGCACAGCAGTTAAGCCTTGATTAACAAGAAAAAGATCAAATTTGGACATCTAGGGCCACGTAAAATATGTAAATTTAAATAAATATGAGCTGTGAAAAAGTGACAGACAGTGACGTGACAGATCACGTTCATATATTACACTTAGGTATTATATTTATTAAACAGGGTGTTGTATGGCGCAGCCTGGCAGAGGCCCATGTCCAGCAGTGTACAAAAATATATTTTATTATTTGTTCAAAATTGGGAGCTGCCTACACTTTGGCACAGCAGTTAAGCCTTGATTAACAAGAAAAAGATCAAATTTGGACATCTAGGGCCACGTAAAATATGTAAATTTAAATAAATATGAGCTGTGAAAAAGTGACAGACAGTGACGTGACAGATCACGTTCATATATTACACTTAGGTATTATATTTATTAAACAGGGTGTTGTATGGCGCAGCCTGGCAGAGGCCCATGTCCAGCAGTGTACTGTTATAGGCTGAGTTGATTGATTGATTTATACTTAGATAATCGTTACATCAAAATCAATGTCCAAATTAAATGTCATCTTGGATTTTACAATATTCCACATATTCAGTAATTCATAAATATATACAGTATTCATAAAAGCAATTATTCAATAACCAACTTTTCAGCTATTTTTGAAGTTCCTTAAATGAGTAAGGTTGTATTTTAAACTTCACTAAGAAGGGTCCAATTACGGCGAGGAATAAATAATATAGCACTATATCGGTATAATAGCGTATAATAAATCCCAAGAACGCAATAGGTTCACAATAGGCTCACACAAAATAAAAAATTCTGACCTCTTATACTTTTCGCGGTAACGAAACCATAGCGCGATCTAATTCGACGTCAACGCCATCTATCGAGCGCGGTGACAACTCTTGACAAAAAATAATATTAGATTACGCTATGATTTCGTTCCAAACCCCAACAAAGGTAGAATAGAATAGAATAGAATACTCCTTTTTATGTACATACTAAACATTACAGATATAAATGTAGACATTTTACATAGGGTGATATAATGGGTGGTCTGAGCGCTAAAAGCGATGTTTTAAAGACATAGAGAGAGGTTATTTAGTAAACTAATACTTATTATTACAATGTATAACATTACTACCCGCCATCATGCATCCAGAAATGAACGTGTACTGATATGCAAAAAGGAAGTTCATTTCATACGATAATAGTCATTACCACTCAAAGTTTATGGTTTAATTTCCTGAAAGCGCACATTTCATTTGTCTGCAAAGCTCAGATACGTGGTATTAGCTTTTTATGACGTCAGCAGAGCCATAAAAGTAATTCTGTTACATATCTTCAATGTGTTAAGTTTTGATTAAATTATGGGAAGGATTTCACTATTGACAGTTATTCGTATATGAAAATCGAATAAAGTCATCCTTAAAAGAGTTTTAAACCATCTTCTGAGATAATAGTTCCTTATTTATTAAGTCTTGAAGGATAAAAGTTTTTTAGTTAAAGTTAACATTCTATTTTTACGCGAATATAATAATATCTGTTCTATTTTAATTATTTGGCACTGCATTATTTAACTCTAGAGTAACTCTCAGCGCTTAAGGCCACCTGCAGTCGGTTTGGTTAATTTGAAATTTCGTGGACGCATCGAGTTGCACGTCCGTGCCAACTAAGGTTAACCTACAACGCGTTGGAGGGTGCTCCCGCGCCCGCCTAGCTTATATCATTACCGAGATATTCACTATGTGATCGCCTGGGTGGCAATCATTAATATTAGAGAGTAAATTTTTGACTGAAAATTTGTAGAATATTTTTTTGAGCTATAATTTAATTTGTATGTATTTTTTTGTTTGTATTTATATATTTATTTGATATATATTCGATAGTTCATATATTATAGTCTCTAAAACATAAGCACTCAGACTTATAGTCATTTTTTTATAAAAGATTTCCGTAAGGCTGTGTCCGGCAGTGTCAGAAGTTGTAAATTGAAAGTTATCTGACATTCATTGAAAAACCCCAAAAATCGCCTTCCAGCCGATCATTAGTAATATGTGGTGATAAAATAAGATTCGTATTCTAGAGTTAAAATCTAAAATGTAACATTATAAACAATCCAAAGCAGTATTAAAATTAAACCGATAATCACCATCATCATCATCATCTGCTTAGCCTTTTCCCAACTATGTTGGGGTCGGCTTCCAATCTTACCAGATACATCTGAATACCAGTATCTGACATGGAACGACTGCCTGTCTGACCTCCACAACCCAGTTACTGGGTAACACGATACCCCTTGGTAAGACTGGTTGTCAGACTTTCGACCTTCTGACGACCCGTAACGACTATCAAAGATCTACAAATGACAGAAAATTAAAATTAAACCGATACTGTTTTAATTTTATTTTTGCCATTTTGAGGGTATCATACGAAATTAAATAGCCTTTGTAATTGTGGTCGTTACGAGATACATACGTTAGGAGGTAATTGCCAGCCTAGTTAAGTGGAGGAGACAACTGACTGTACAACTTAAGCTTAAATCTTTTTAGCACAGATTTCTAGCTTGAAGACAACTAAGGGTATTAATAAGGCAGATGTGAGTGGAAACGCTAGGAGGGGATGCCCTCATTATCATCATTTCAGCTGAAACACGTTCACTGCTGGACATAGGCCTCCCCCAAGCACCGCCACTTCGACCGGTTCTGTGCTTCCCGCATCGAGCGGCTTCCGGCGGCCTTCACAAGGTCATCGGTCCTCCTTGTAGGAGGCCTTCCAACGCTACGTCTTCCGGTACGCGGTCGCCACTCCAGAACCTTTCGGCCCCATCAGCCATCTGTTCTGAGAGCAATGTGCCTTGCCCACTGTCACTTAAGTTTGGTAATTCTTCGGGCTATGTCGGTAACCTTGGTTCGCCTGCAGATCTCTTCATTTCTGATTCGATCACGTGGGGAAACTCCAAACATAGACTCTCCATTGCCCTTTGGAAGTCTTTTAGCCTAAAAGCCCCCTGAAAGAACATAATAGTGACCTTATTGGTGATGTTCTTCAGAAAATGTGCCTGTATGACCAGAAGTATGAGCGTAAGCGAAGCAATAGGAGTTTCGTTCTATAGTTTCTCTCTAACCCATGAGAAGAAGGCTTAAGTTTATATACAGGGTGGAATTTTGTAATGCCACCTTGAGGGAAAGTACTGCATTCAAAGATTGAGAGAATAGAAAGCATTGAAAGAGAGAATAGAAAGCAAACTGCATTCAAAGATTTTCGAAAATTCTCTTCTCCCACACCCGGAAATCGAACCGGCTAAAATCTGAAAAAAATATACCCTGTACTTTTATTGCATCGATCGTTAGGGTCCGGAAATCTGCCCAGGACTCCCGACGCCCAGGGCGTCTCCTGCGGCAGGAAGTGACAGCTTGAGCATGAAATAAGTAAGTACTTTTTAATAGCATGGAATTAGTGTACTCATGGAATTAGTATGTAGTATATAATTATGTCGCAGCCTACTAGCTTAATTAGCCGTTTAGCTAACATCCTAACTCAGTCGCAGCCATCTGGTGAATTAGCCAGCTAATTGAACGCCTAGGCCGTTCATTATACGCCGGCACCCAATTAAATAGCTGAAGGACAACTAGAACCTTGACCAACCACGCGCGCCGAAGTGGTAGCAGTAACTAAGCCAGGGCACTCCAATCAAATAGTTTAGGTTAGGTTAGAACTGTGACAAACCGCGCGCGAGCCGAGCGAGCGAAGTGAGCGGTGCCGCGGCAGCGAGTGCTACTTCTAACGGTTAGGCTGTTAACTAAACGGCTAATTAAGCTAGTTGGCTGCGACGTCGGTGCCAGCGTTTAATGAACGGCCTAGGCGTCCATCTAGCTGGCTAATTTAACCAGATGGCTGTAACATATAGATTTGTGTCGATTTATAGAGCAGTGAGATGTCAGCTGTTGGCTCGCTAGTTTTTTTGTCAAATTGTCACGCTTCGTCAATTTGCCGTGTTACAGTCATTTCATAGAAGTGATTTGAATATTAGGACCACCTCTGTGGGCTAGTGGAAAAATCACTTGTCTCAGACCCAGAGGTCGGGTTTGATTTCCAGCGCGAGAAAAATTTTCTGTTCGGTTTGGTTAGTGGTAGAGCTTGTTCTAAGTCCGCCTGGCTAGCACCATCTTCTATCTAAGTCTGTCACGATAACAATAATGTTAACAGCATTGTTGTTTCGGCAGTTAGAGGTACGATAGCCAGTTCCTCTGTGGTTGAGGATTCTGGGTGAAGCTCGCTTCCATCTTCGGCCTGATCATCACTTACCATCAGGTGAGATGAAGGCGAAGAGCTTTCCCGTTGAGGTAAAAACAAGGACTACTTGTTTAAGTCGGTACTTAGTCAATCTGATATATAATTAATTTCCTTGATTTTAATGATTGCATCGATAGTCTATTGTTTGAATCATTCTACTAGGGATGAGACTAGGGACTACAGTCATGAAATTAGCCACATTTTTGTCGCTTCTAAGCTAGTACAGTGCGTGTTGCCAGTGATGACCTATGGCACTGAAACGTGGTCGCTTACAATGGGCCTTATCAAAAAGCTAAAAGTCACTCAAAGGGCAATGGAGAGGGCTATGCTTGGAGTTTCCCCACGTGATCGAATCAGAAATGAAGAGATCCGCAGGCGAACCAAGGTCACCGACATAGCCCGAAGAATTGCCAAACTTAAGTGGCAGTGGGCAGGGCACATTGCTCGCAGAACAGATGGCCGATGGGGCCGAAAGGTTCTGGAATGGCGACCGCGTACCGGAAGACGTAGCGTTGGAAGGTCTCCTACAAGGTGGACCGATGACCTTGTGAAGGCCGCAGGAATCCGCTGGATGCGGGAATCACAAAACCGGTCGAAGTGGCGGTGCTTGGAGGAGGCCTATGTCCAGCAGTGGACGTCTTTCGACTGAAATGATGAATGATGATGATGAAGCTAGTACTATAAAAATTTTATTTTTTATATGCTTGTTTGTAATGGATAAACTAAAAAATACTCAACCAATTTAAAAAAAACTCTTTCACCTATAGAAAGCTACATTATCAGCGAATAACATGGACTGAATTAAGTTTTTCAAACAAAATTAGAGATCCCTACCAAAATTGCTACAATGTTAACCCAAGGTAACAAACCATCCCTGGGCGTCGGGAATCCCGGGCGGATTTCCGGCCACCGTAGGCGCGGGCTTGCGGACGGTGAGCAATGGGTAGCTCACCGTCCTGTAAGGACCAGGCCCGGGTCGACAGCGCGTTGTATTCCACGTGCGCCTCAAAGAGATGTCGTCAGCACAAAGGTAGGGGTCCACTAGGGCCGATGCCTGCCGGGGTCGCGGGAAGGTACTTATGGGTCACCGAGGCCCCCGCAGCACAGGCAACAGGAAGGAATACGGGTGGGTTTCAGTCAGTAAGAGTCTGACACACCCTCCCGCTTATAGTTAAGTTATATGATGATTTCCCACCCTAAAAAAAAAAAGTAAACCATTTATTTGCTTGTAAAAGTCATTATTTGGCATACACCCACATAAAAGTCCGCCTAGCTTATCTAACTTAAGTTAAGTCACAATAACAGTAACTGTTTTTTGATTTGTCAAAAGTACTAATTTATAGTTTAATAACCTAGATTAACACAGGATTTATTACTTTTAATCGGTAGTATGTTCCCGTGGGATATTTTCCGACATCAACCCGGGCAAAAGCTAGTTTAAAAATAAAAACGTTAATTATGGTGCAATTGTAACACGTTGTATTCTCCTTAACAAAATATGCATTACTTTTCATCGCAGCATCTCGTGGTCTTTTGTGCGTCGGTAGAGTAATGACAGAAAATTGTTGCAGCCCTGTCTTTTGTACGCCAACTATTCCAATCAAGGGTCCCATCCTATGGGAATAAAAAAAAAACAGATAACAATTCCTACCATTTTCTAAGAACGCTACTTATTAAAGTAAGTTGTTAGTAAGAAATACTGAATGAAATGTTTTTGATGTATTACGTACCTAATTGTATGCGATGAAGAGAATTTGTTCTGCTTTAAAAATTAAAAGAGTATGGAACTAGGCGCCGGCGCCTGCTTTTTCGAAATATAATAAAGTTCTTAGAAGTTTCATGAGCTGTTCCGAAGAAGCCAGTCACCTGTTTTCTTAGACCACTTAATAAAAAAATATCGAAACGGATTTACAGATTTTTTTCTTTTTACTAAGTGCCTTACTGTGAACTTCAGTTGGTCTTCAAAAATAAACAAAAGTTCTTGAATGAACTCAACGTGAATGAACCATGGTTTAAACACTAAGCACCATATTAACATTGGAGAGGTCATTAATTAATTTAGTTGTAATAACCGTTGTTAAAATCTCATATTTTGGATCCGGATTTTAAGTGACCCGTATAAGCAGTGATATAGCACAACTGGATGTGTCCCAGAATTAAATTTATTTTCTACATTTCTTAAGAGACTGGCAACAGCTAAAGCGCGGTCACTGTCAGACTGCATAGAAAAGAAAGAGAAGCGCGATGACACAACGCTGGTAATGTATTGCAAAAATGAAGCAATTATCTATTTACAAAAAATCTATTGAGTGGATAAAAAAAAATAAAACACTATTGTGCTAATATGTTGCTTGTAGAATATAGTACACGTATATTAGTATGGTTTTTAATCGTCAAGACTTTTTTTTCTATCGTATCCAAATAGTTGTATTATGTTTTCAACGCACTCTACCTATCATATATCCTGAATAATATCATTATATATTTCTGATTTTGTTTACTTAGTGGATCATAATACTTTTAGACATTATAAAACTTGCGTCTAGCTCCTGTAATAAAATCTTTATTTTTTGTCACTGTATTGGTTAGGTTGCATCTTGTTCACCCATAATTAAAATAATTCGAACACAAGGAGAGGAGGTTATCTTGTTTTTTTTAGTAACTGACTGAAATATAAAAATTATTAATTCTATTGGTTTTCATGAGATGGCGAAAACGATCTGCCTAAAAATTCGAGTCTCTAGAAATACGTACTATTTAATTTATTTTTCTAAGTGTTCACTTTTTGGATAACCACTGCCGTACCCAACCTCATCTTGAATTCTTCGGCAGTTTGCATTTTTTTCTGAGGTGTTCCGTTTGATCACCAATGTGTAGAGCATAAGCATAATCATCCTGTAATGTTCCCACTGCTGCGAGACAGGCCTCCTCTCCTGTGAGAGGGTTTTTGATTTGTAAAGCATCCATGTGTATATCACCCATAATACTTCATATTTAAACCACCACAACCGTGGGTGCGCAATGAATACTATGGATGATATTCGCATGTTCGCTTTTCAAATTGGTGATTAAATCGGAGTTCCGCTTTTTTCTAGCTCTTTCATCCACATAAACTCACGTCTTCTTCCCATGGGGGTCGCTGGAAAGTCGGGGTCGCGGGAAAGTCCGAAAGAGTTACCGAGGCCCCAGTCAACACAGGCAACGGAAGGAACACGGGTGGGATTTAGTCAGTAAGAGTCTGACACACCCTCCCGCTCCGCCCAGAGCGGGAGATGTTATTTGATAATTTCACACCCAAAAAAAAAAAGCGTTTAGACAGAAACTACAGAACAGCACGTAAAACGATCCAGGCATATACCGGCTCTTCCGTTTCTAGTTCGATCTACGGTACCCACCAACATGGGCGTTACTTCCGTGCTTAGCCTCCATAAATTAGTTAAAAAACAAATCGTGCCATTGAATACATAAACTCTAATGTTTTGATGTGCAGTTATGTCAGTTTGTATCACCGAACTAGTTATTATATTGTTAAATGTATGCTTAAATTGTTTTTGATGTGCTGCGGGTAGTATCGCGTTTATTAATGGATATTATCAGATGTTAGGGCGTGGTTTTATGCTAATAGAATTGGTGGGTCGTGTGTGGTCTTGGCTAGTATAGATCAACTGTTTCCTGACGAAATATCTGCCGATCTATTCTTTAGTAAGTTAGCTGAAGTGAACTGTCATTTCACCAAATGCTAGGGATTAACACTATTGACGGCTTACTTCAAACTCACTTCACCTAAGTTTTACGGTATAATTTTAATAGAACAGATATTCAGGCCTGTGTATCTTCCCAGAATGGAGCGGGCCGGGGCTGCCTTGAAGCTGCTTCTGCGCAATCTTCCAAACGCCTCCTGCCGGAGGCTCAACGCTGGGGTCGTGCGGTACGTGAGGCGTCACACCGGTTGAACGCCTCAAAAAGGGTCAGGGGCTGGTCCGGGGATACCACACGGTCTCCGGTTAGGCGACGAGCCTCTTTGCCGGATTGCCGCCATGGGATCTGTAGGCAAAAGTCCTCGCGCACATATAGGAGTGGCGCAAGGAGGCAAAACGCCGGGGCGTAACTCCGCTGCTGCAAGAAGTCACGGAACAGCGGACAAAGCTCCGGATGGATCACATGGCGACATGGAGAGTTCGACTCTCGCAGCCCAGTGCTGGGCACTCCACAATTGCGGCGAAAAGTCCCCTCCTTGAGGCGTGGCTAAAACATCGCCACGGCGCCCTCACCTTCCACCTGACACAGGAACCCCGGGTACGGCTGCTTCGGGAGGTTCCTGTTCCGGATAAGGCGTAGAGGTTTGCTCGGCTTAGGCGGGGGCACCACCGTGTCCTCATGGAGACGAGTGTCAGCGGTGATCTCTCGCGTCCGGCCCTGGTTCAGGCCATGGTACGAAGCGAGAGGGCATGGGAAGCCGTCACCTCCTTATGCGAAGCAGTAATGCTCGCGAAGTAGGAGGCATAATGATTGAGGGAGAGGCAAAGTTTGTGCCCACATGCCCCTAGCTGCCGCAGGAGACAGCCTGGGCGTCGGGAATCTCAGGCCGAATCCCGGCCAACGTAGGCGCGGGCTTGATTGACATAATATGAACAAGCACCATAATACCATGGGTCTGTATTTGAAAAAGTTTTAATTATAATCCCGGCCTATTACTGTCGAACGGTGAGCAATGGGTAGCTCGCCGTCCGATAAGGACCAGGCCCGGGTCGACAGCGCGTTGTGTTCCACGCGCGCCTCAAAGAGATGTGAGCACAAGTGTAGGGGTCCGCTAGGGCCGATGCTTGCTGGGGTCACGGGAAAGTCTCTGGCAACACAAAGGCCACGGAAGGGACGGGTGAGTTTAAGTCAGTAAGAGTCTGACACACCCTCTCACTCCGCCCAGAGCGGGAGAAGTTATGTGACAAGTTTTCTTTTCTATCTTTCTTTCAAGTCTAGGTCGCAAGAGCTACTGCTGAGCATAAGGTCCTGAGTTCGATTCCCGGGTTGGAAAAGTGTAATTGGATTTTTCCATCAGGAATTTTTCAGTAGCAGCCCGGAGTCTGGATTTGTGCCCGGTTGATGGCAATAGGCTCGCCCCCTATTACATAAGACTTAAATAAAACTGACGATGTGGGTGTACTATAAGGTACACCTCTGCCTAACATATCGGGGTTTACAGGCGTAATGTTATGTTATCATGTCTATAAAATCCAGACCACAAGTTTCTGCAAATTTACTAACGGGAATGGTCGGAGATCTAAGACCTAATCCAGAGATCAAACCCAGCTAATTATTTTATTATGAATCCCGTCGACTAAGATCATTCGTCATCATCATCTGCCTAGCCTTTTCCCAACTACGTTGGGGTCAGCTTCCAGTCTAAACGGATGCAGCTGAATCCCAGTATTTTACATGGAGCGACTGCCTATCTGACCTCCACAATCCAGTTACTGGGTAACACGATACCCCTTGGTAAGACTGGTTTTTAAACCTTCGGGCTTCTGACTACCCGAAAAGACTGTCAAAGATCTATAAATGATAGCCATAACCAGGCCAGCCAGCCTGCCAGGGACCATAGGCTTTTTTTTTGGGCGGGAAATCATCAAATAACTTCTCCCGCTCTGAGCGGAGCGGGAGGGTGTGTCAGACTCTTACTGACTTTAGTCGGGTGGGTTTTAACCCACCCGTATTTCTTCCTGTTGTCTGTGTTGCCAGGGGCTTCGGTGACCCTTTAGTACCTTTCCGTGACCCCGGCAGGCATCGGCTCTAGTTGACCCCTATACTTGTGTTGACGACATCTCTTTCAGGCGCGCGTGGAATACAACGCGCCGTCGAACCACAACGCCGTCGACCCTGGGGACCATAGGCTTAACGTGCTTTCTGAGGCACGGACCAGGATCATTATTAAACCTTAATTGAGTTGTGAATAAACTGCACCTGCATCCTTTCCAGATAAGATTTAAAGTTATAATTTTGTGAACAAAAACGGTTAAAATCATGCCCCTTTTCATTGATTATGCGTCATCCAAAAACTAAAACGTTTTAATACTTTTAATGTCCCATTTATTGAAACTAGCAGCTGGATCCAACGTTCTCACGCAATAACGCCAAAATACTGTCGTAAAAACGGTCCAAAATCGATCGTAAAAATCGCAAAATCATCTTAAAAATTCATCGATCGATCACAATGGGACATTACCTTTTTATTGCCACTAATGAATATCTTTTTAGAACGCACCCTTTATCTCCACACTATATCAAATAATAAAGTTTTAAATTCTGGAACATAAAAATTTGTAAACGGTGTTTTGTATTTTTTTTGTTTTGTTACCTTTTCATTATATAAAAAAACGAGGGGTGTCAAAAAAATGTTTGTCATTCTATTTAAACTTGCCCCCTTCTCGGTTGCGACAACCCTTAATTTTGACACGGTTAACCGGTAAATGCTGGGTGTGCAAAAAATGACCTGACATTTTTACTTTCGATTTTTTTGCTCTAGAAATGAACTTTATTTTTTACGTCATAAGAACTATAGTTATAACCATTGTTAACCCCGCGTTGACTTTTTAAGATGAAGTAGGTCATAATTGGGATCACAATGCGAATTAAACCGTCGCTAATAGGTAGAAATTGTAACATTTGTGTACAGTATTTTGACTTACATTGTAGATTAATTTCAAGGGTTACAGTTTATTTTTTACGAACTATTATTCGTTGACTCAAAACGTAGCGTGCCCAGATCACTTATATTGTGACATGCGTGTCAAACAGATATAAGACAGAGGTGCCTTAAGCGTGGAGTACCGTTTTTTTTCCACTATGACCATAATCAGGTCACGCAACGTTTAGTTGATCTGTTACGCAGTGGTTATAGATTTCTTTGTTCAAAACAAATTAATTTATTAGTAACGTCAAATGTTTATAAAACGATTCGGCAACCATTCTCCTAATTCGCCATTGTACTGTTCGTCGACAGGACCTTTTAAGTACAAAGTAGTAGCTTAATAATCAGTTGTTAGCTTTGTTTTAATTTAAACTGGCATCGAGTTTTTGTTTTGGTAACTGTGAGTCACCAACAATAGAGGTGATCTCGCGCTCGGCGGTCGCCGCCGCGACGCGCTCGCTTCGCTCGCTCGCTTTCACGCGTTGATGGTCACTGTTCTAACCTAACCCAACAACCGATTGTTAAGCTGCTACTTTTTACTTAAAATTATCCTTCGCTGTAGCTGCCAACCAACTATAGTTGCTACCAAGGGCTGTCGTCGAATGTGACGCATATGAAAGGTTCTGTCGGCGAAATGTCCATAGGTGAAGGACACTGCTGGGGAATCGGAAATAAATGAATCATCCTGTCAACGAACAGTCCAATAGTGAATCGGTCTTAGGAGAACGGTAGCTCGACCTTATAAAACAAAAACGATACAGTTTTACCCACAATAATTTCGGTGTTAAAGTTTCCATTTAGTAAAAGACTATCAGAATGGTTTATCCAGCCAGAGCAACGTAATTTACTTAGCATTATCTGCCTATAATGTTCCTACTGCTTGAGCACAGGCCTCCTCTCTGTGAGAGGGAGGAGGCCATAATCAACCACGCGGGCCCAGTGCGGGTTGGTGGATGTCACAAATGTCTTCACTTTATTGTTTTTAGGATATGCCGGTTTCCTCACGATGTTTTTCTTCACCGTTTTGAGAGCAGTTTTGAGTACCTGCCTGGGTTCGAACCTACGAAGTAAGTCGGGGCTCTTACCACTGGGCCACCACCGCTGTCTGTGTAATTTACCTGCTCGTAATAAAACACCCTCCAAAAACAAAATTAACACCACACACATTTCAATACAAAATACGACAATTAGCTGTCATCAGCAATCAGCGAACAAGCATTTAATCAATCCGTGCTCACAATCATAATATTCATAACGTTGTATTCAGAAGGTAATTTGGATGCAAAACTGATAATTAACGCATTACCATCCAAATAACGGGGACAAAAGGTGTGCTTCGAGTTTGAATTGGGTTACCGTGAGTGTCCCGGCAGTGGAGGGTTGGATGTGTGATAGAAGATGGTGCAACATTTTCTATCGTTGTAATTGCTTTGAATAAACATTTTTTTTATATCACGCCTGTTTTTCGCCAGATGCAGTGGTGTACTATACATAGACTTAAACTGGGGAGACTTACTCGTATGCTGGGGAGTTTGTTCCGCCACTTCTTCTTCCCAGCTAAAACACTAGGAAGAAGTGAAGGGCCGGCATTTTTGGGGGACTGTCTTATGTAACTTTGACGTTCGAAAAGTGCTGATTTTCAGCCTAGTTTGAATAAATGACTTTTGATTTTGATTTTGACATGTAATAGTACACCCATATTTCACCAGTTACGTTGAAGTCCCATATAATAAGGGGCGCAGTTCTAGACTCCGGGCTGCTACTGAGAAATTCCTTATGGTTAAATTTAATAACACTGCCCGACCTGGGAACCCATAATCTCATGTACAGCAGAACGGCTTGCGATCACTAGACCAATACATAATCAGCCTATAATGTTCCCACTGCCGAGACACCGGCCTCCTCTCTGTGAGAGGGAGCAAAACGGTGAAGGAAAACATCGTAAGGAAACCGGCATGTCATAGAACCAAAAATTTGAAGATGTGACATCTACCAACCCGCACTGGGCCCGCGTGGTGGATTACGGCCCACTCCCTCTCACAGAGACTAGACCAATGAGACAGTCAAAATAGATGGCGAAAGTTTAAAAACAAAGTAAAAACAAAATTATGTAACAATCCGATTGTTTGAACTAATTATACCTGCAAACCTGTAGATAATATTTAAACATATCTGTAGTTTCTTCTTCACAATTTTGTCCAAATGTACAGTTAGGAAATGGATTACGGCCGACAGGACTTAAGATCAAGCGATGACTTGAAAGCAGAATAAAATACACCCACCAGAAAGTGAATATATTCTTATTCACTTTCTGGTGGGTGTATTTTTTTCTGTTGGCAGTCTGTACTCGAGTATTTTGAAGACCAGCAAAGTTTTGCTACATCCGCAAAACTTTGCTGGTCTTCAAAATACTCTGTCTTTGAACTAGAAATGAGAACAATACAACATGAAGATACTTACATATCTGAAACTGAATGGATAGATAAATAGAAGCAATAAGCTGGTTTGTTTTCTGAATATTAAGGACGAGAATTATCGCAAAATAATTTGACAAATATTGTCAAGCGTGCGTAAACTGCTGCAATTGGCTGTTGATAAATGATTTAACCAATCACAGCAGATTAATTTAATTTTCGTTCGAGAAACCGGCCCTTAGCGTTCATATGTAAAATCCACAGTCGCAATTGTAAAGCATCAGTCGCAATCTAAAAACACAAAAAATTCAATCCACCAACGCAAAACTCGCATGACATCATATTGCATAACCCTTACCAACCCACTCGTCCACACTGAAGTGTCCTGATTACCCTCTTTATTCTATTAAGTTCGTAATTGTTTAGTGAATGAGTTGCGTTGAATCTCGTCCATAGCGACTATTAGAGCTATTGTGTGCTTTTGTGAATATTGTGCCAAAGTGAATATGTTTTGTGAAATGACGTAGTGGGATTAGGGTTATTTTGGTTAAGACATTGGAAATGATTTTAGCAGGGTATTTTCAGAAGTGTATGTTTCAGTGGGAGTATCAACGTTATATGCTACGTAAGTTTAATATTGCGTGCGGGTCCATTTTGGCCATCCTCAGGTTTTTTCTATTAGCTTTTTTCTGTATGTAGTATCATCATCATCAACGTCACCATTGGAAGCCTTGATCCACGCACTGTTGATTATAGGCCTCTTCTGTTTTGTGGCATGTTTTCCTGGTCTGTGCGAGTCTCATCGAGATCTTCGGATCCCCGCGATCTTCTGCAGGTCATCCACCTACCAGACCTGCCAACGCTCTTTCTATCGTTTCTCGGCAACCATTCCATTAGGGCGCTGCTCCACCTGCCATCACCACTTATTAGTATATTTAACTTCCATTTTAACTCCAATAGCTTAATTAGCACGACGTTATAATTATGTTTACCTGAATTCACATAGCTTTTGTTAAAACTACGTGACAAACAATTCTCAAAATTCTTAACAATATTTTCCCAGAAATCTCCAGAGAGAAAGGATTGAGAAGAAAACTTTTTACCAGTTTCACCCTAACGTTTTGCAATAAAATCGCTCAACGAAGGAATAAAAAGTCAACGTCATCATTACCGTCCCAATTTAACACACAAAAAAATCTAAAATGATAGTTCCCACGACACACGGTAATCATTCCAATCAATATAAACATAAAATACTTTGACATTTAATGACAAACTTACCCATTCATCAAAAAAGGAAATAAATAATAGCACACCCGATATTTACGAGTTTAAACCCTTAGCAAAAAACAGACACACAGACCGTTTGGGGGAAAAATAAGAAAAAAACTGTTACCGCGGAATCTAAAATTATTGGGATGTTTTTTATTTTTATCTAAAGTTTGGCTCACATGATGTCGCATGGTGTGTTTTTATTATGTTTTTGCACCTAACATTTATGTATGTATCTACTTAGATCACAGACACAGATTTTGTGCAGTAATACAGGCTGTTAAAGATGTTCTCTTGATCGGAAAAAATACGTTTTTGTTTTTCTTTAAAACACCTTTATTTAAAACAGTCTTAGGAAAAAAAAAATTGAAATTAAACTTCTTAGGCGGCGCGGCGATCCGATAGTTGGACGAGAATTGAGTGAAATTTCAAGGACGCGTCACGTTTAGACAAATTTTGTTACTTGAGCGGGAAGAAAGATATCACTCTCTCTGTCTCTCATACTAAATCTCTCTTATTCTTCATTTTTTTTAAAGTTTCACTTATATCACGTGTACGGTACCTATTGTATGGTACTATTTTTTTTTATATGATGTACGTATTTCATCAGCTCTGGATCGCAAACACTGGAATTCATGGGGACAGGCCTTTGCCCAGCAGTGGGAAGATACAGACTAACAGTAACAGTATTTAATTTAACTCCATGTAAATCCTCTTTTATATTATCGCAGGGTCTTCATCGACCCTCGTGTTTAGCGCAGGGTTTGACGCAAAAAATATAAAAAAGTCGTTTATTTCGTTACAATTTGACCCCTCAACTGCAGTTAAAGCGTCAGACCATGTCTTGTTATGGCTATTTGATTATTGTGTTTTCGATAGTTTTTGATTATTTTAATTATGTCTTAAGTTACAGTGTCCGTAGTTACAGAGTCAGTTTGTCAGTGTGAAACATGAGTGTTTGATATAAATTATAATGTCAGTACTGTAACGTACATTTTCATTTTGTTGTGTTATACCTGGCCAATTAATTTTTAAGCAAATTACTTATTTATTTATTTATTTATCTTCTTACATCTACCATTACAGGAGAAAACCCAATGCGATAAATGCGCCTATCCTAATTTAATCAATATTAATTTCCTAACTCGATCAGTCTATTTGTAACAAATTAAGAACAATGCACTCCTTGTGTATTCACTCAGAGAACAACAGAATAAGTCCATCTCAACCGCTATGAGGTTGAGTGTGCGGAGTGTGCACGCGTCTGTGGCTCAATCTGCCTAGCCTTTTCCCAACTATGTTGAGGTCAGCTTCCAGTCTACCCGGATGTAGCTGAATACCAGTATTTTACATGAAACGACTGCCTATCTAACCTCCACAACCAAGTTACTAGGTATACGAGTTCCCTTGGTAAGACTGGTTGTCAGACTTTCGGGTTTCTGACTACTCGTATGGACTGTCAAAAAACTACAAATGACAGCCGAGACCAACGGTGCAACGTGCTTTCCGAGGCACGGAGGGGTCTTGATATGTAATGCATGGTCACCCATCCACGGACTGACCTCGGCAAGCGTAGCTTAACCGTCGATCGACCCGTGCGGCTTTTATTATTTAGGCACGACCCCCTCTTTAAGGCGCAGATATATGAGTTTAGTGACTTTTAAATCTTTTATTACGCCGTCATATAGGTAATGCAAGTAAATTATGCAAAAATTATGTTAAACTAGAGCGAAAAACCATACAAATCAATTTTATATATGTGAATATTTAGGTATTGTAGTAAAATAATTTGTGAAATAAATTCAGGAAGTAATGTTTACCCAAAGCATAAAAAAAAAACGATATTACTTTCAAACTACATAATTATGGTATTTTCATGTTCTTTTTTGTATGAACAGACTATTTTATTATCTATAATTCTATCTGTGATTTATATCGGAAATAAATATTTTCGCCTAAAAATAAATATTCCCTATGAAACCGAACGGCGGCAGCGCGGCGTGAGCGCGACGCGGTTTTGTATGGTCAAGTACAACGGTGATTACCCGTCCCTTAAGAAAATTGACTATCGGTCAAGGACAGCTAATGAGACACAATTGATTTTCAATTGTTTGGCTCCGAATTGGCTTCACAGGTTAACCAACTGAAATTGGCCGTGTATTAATAATAATAATTCATTTAATCAAGTAACAAAATACTTACAAACTATGTTAGTAAAACATTAACACAAACAATATGTGACATCACTGCTGCAAGGTCACAGGCCCAGCCGATACCCTGCAGCAGTGGTTCACAAACGCACAATCTAGCCTGCTTGCTACCATAGACAGGATGCTGTTGGTGCTGCCCCGCACCCTTTTAATCCGCATCACAGTGTAGAAGCAGAACTGTGTGGATCGCCCGGAGGACACGGTGGAGCATACGGTGGAGGTCTGCCCGGCTTGGGCAGAGCACCGCCGTGTCCTCGTGGAGGCGATCGGCGGCAGAGACCTCTCGCGTCCGGCCCTGGTTCAGGCCATGGTACGGAGCGAGAGTGCATGGGCAGCCGTCACCTCCTTCTGCGAAGCAGTAATGCTCGCGAAGGAGGAGGCGGGACGGTTGAGGGAAAGGCACGTTTCGCGCCCTCTCGCCCCTAGCCGCCGCAGGAGACGCCCTGGGCGTCGGGAATCTCGGGCGGATTTCCAGCCACCGTAGGCACGGGCTTGCGGACGGTGAGCAATGGGTAGCTCACCGTCCGGTAAGGACCAGGCCCGGGTCGACGGCGCGTCGTATTCCACGCGCGCCTCAAAGAGATGTCGTCAGCACAAAAGTAGGGGTCCACTAGGGCCGATGCCTGCCGGGGTCGCGGGAAGGTACTTATGGGTCACCGAGGCCCCCGCAACATAGGCAACAGGAAGGAATACGGGTGGGTTTTAGTCAGTAAGAGTCTGACACACCCTCCCGCTCCGCCCAGAGAAGTTATTTGATGATTTCCCACCCTCAAAAAAAAAAAAAATGTGTAGAAGCAGTCAATGCGAGCTTCAGCAAACATCCCTGACGCGCTGCAGTATCGGGGCAACCCCATCATCACCCTGAATGCGTTATTGTATGTGAACAATAATGTATTGAACGCGAAGGGCGCTGTATGATTTCTGAGTATAATGAGCCCACAGACTGCAAGAGTAAAAAGACAGTGCAGTAAGCACTAAATATAGTGCGCTTAACCTCTTTAGAGGCACGCCTGAATCTGCGGGCAATCATATTAGCTCTCACACACAGCGCCCTCCGCTCCCTGTCAATATCCTCATCATCTTTGAGGCCAGTGGTCAATAAGTGACCCAGATATTTAAATTGGTCTACCTTCACAAGGGGCCTACCGCTCAACTTCACTGAAGATACAGCATCTGGGTGCTTACCTCTGGCCCCAAAGATCATGACCACACTCTTCTTAACATTATATGCCAGACCATGTAGTCTGGCATACAACATATTCAAATCACTATTATAATTATTTGACATTTGTATGACATGGTTATATCACGGCAAATTACCGTAATCTGTTTTTCTTAACAATTAATTTCAATGACTGCATTAATTTTTTCACACTTAAACAAAAGCTTCGTCATTCGGACGAAAGTGAAATTCGCAGTGCTTATTAGAAAAGTACTTATTTATAGTTTCATTGGTGTCAATTATAAACTTATTTCTGTGTGGCTACATAATAATATTACGCGTGCCTTTAACAAAATCCCCATCTAATTCTCACATAAATTAATTTGTATTGACAAATGTCCACAATGTCCGGTCATTACAAATAATGCGTAACAACTTGGTCCAGATGGACAACAAAGAAAGGCAAGTACTAGAAGTAGTTAATAAGTGGCACAAGTGAACACAGTTATAGTTAATCTGAACTATGATAAATGACGATCCTACGCTCTTGATTTAACTTCAATATACAGGTTGGGTTGAAAATTGCCTCGATGTTTTATTAATTTGTTTGTTATAATAGCATAATTCGCTTATAATGTTCCCACAGTTGGGACAAAGGCCTCCTCTCGGTGAGAGGGTATATTATTCTTACTGGACCAACCAGCAGCAGGTTTGTCATGCTACCTTCGATATTAATGCTTGCGGTAGCATCGGGGGTCGGGTTGCCTCCTTCCCTCAAATATGGCGAGTGAACGGGTGCTGCTTGTGGTGACTGGTCGTCTTGCTGACCGTGGTTTTGTAAGACATGTGACATCTCCAACCCGCACTGGGCTCACGTGGTAGATTTAAAGCCCACTCCCTCTCACAGAGAGGAGGCCCGTGTCCCAGCAGCGGGAACATTATAATCCAGCGTATAAAGTTCGCACTGCTATACTTCATTATATACTTTATTGTATACCAGATACAAAAAAAAATACATATACACTACTAAATATACAATCGGTGGCCTTAACGCTTACTGAAATGAAATAAAATTATGATTGAAATGATGAAGTGAAATGATTTTATTTTCTGTAAGTAGGTTTGTACAAACACTTTTACACGTCAATCATATTTAGAAAAAAAAACTAGATGAGCTCGGCGTTTCCTATCTGACTACTCTGAGAAGAAAGGCCGAAACAAACTCAGAGGTCACAGTCTCTTTTAAAGTCCAGACATAATCTTGGTGAGATCATGTGAAGACCATGTAAATTCGTGTCTGAGGTGGTATTTTGAGGAAAGAACCATACAGATTTGAGTGGACCTGTCCTGTCAGTGCACGCATTTGTCAGTAACCGTGAAGCTCAACTCAGAACTTTTTTTTTTTTGGATGGAAATCATCAAATAACTTCTCCCGCTCTGGGCGGAGCGGGCGGGTGTGTCAGACTCTTACTGACTAAAACCCACCTGTATTCCTTCCTGTTGCCTGTGTTGCCAGGGGTCTCAGTGGCCCATTAGTACCTTCCCGTGACCCCGGCAGACATCGGCTCTATTGGACCCCTACATTTTTGCTGACGACATCTCTTTGAGGCGCGCGTGGAATACAACGCACCGTTGATCCGGGCCTGGTCCTTACCGGACGGTGAGCTTCACATAGCTCACCGTCCGTAAGCCCGCGCCAATGGTGGCTGGAAATCCGCCCGGGATTCTCGACGCCCAGGGCGTCTCCTGCGGCGGCTGGGGCGAGAGGGCGCGAAATTTGACTTTCCCTCAACCGTCCCGCCTCCTCCTTCGCGAGCAATACTGCTTCGCAGAAGGAGGTGACGGCTGCCTATGCCCTCTCGCTCCGTACCATGGCCTGAACCAGGGCCAGACGCGAGAGATCTCTGCCGCCGATCGCCTCCACGAGGACACGGTGGTGCTCTGCCCAAGAAGGGCAGACCTCCATCGTATGCTCCACCGTGTCCTCCGGGCTTTTCCTCCCGCCTTATCCGACACAGGAACCTCCCGAAGCTGCCGTGTCCGGTGAGGACCTGCGTCAGGCGGAAGGTGGGGACGCCGTGGCGCCTCTTTAGCCACTCCTTAAAGCCTCAAAGCCACTTATCGCCGACTTAAGAAGCTCAATGACTCGACGAACAAAACCAAAGAAAGGACATTTGGGTAGGCCACATAAAGTACTCAAACTGCAAGATTATTATTAAAACTACCTGAGAAAAAGTAAAATTTAAAAATATATGATCCACATAGTCCTCACATACATGTCAATAAAAATAAAAATGTCAATATTAATTCTAAGAATCTCTGCGATCTGTTCCAGACAACCTTGGAATGGACAGTGATTTTCTGGATATAAAATGGGGTTGTATACGACAGTTTCCAATTTTATGCGATGTGTTGCCAATCTTGTTAAGTATCAAACTCAAACTCAAACTCAAAGCATTTATTTCAAATAAACCAATTACAGGCACTTTTGAATTGTCAAGGGTTCGGTCAGTCAGTCAGAAAGATGAAGCTAGTTGCCCATTCCAAAGCGTAGTAGGTACCTATGGAGAAGAACGGACAAGAAACTCCAACGACACTCTTTTAAATCAACGTATTATGGTTACAAAATATTGTTTACATAATTCATTTTGAAATTATACATGTGAGAACGATGCAAAACGTAAAAGCGTCCGTAATTAAAAGATTACACCAAAAACAAAAGCAATTCAAAAATTAAAGTTAAAATAAGCCGTGGCAGCTAAGAGATGACCAGTCTCTAGTGACGGCGCCCGTTCACGAACATGACGCGTGGATCAGCACCATTCAGCTCAACCAATTGAAGGGAGCTAAATGATCCAACACACGCGCCACCATCAGCGAGACATTAGAGTGAGCACGACATACTCCCAGCCACCAGGACACATTCAAGTCAATGAAAGACGTATCCAGTAAATGGCAGCTTTATAGTACATAGTACTCACATAACAATGTGCTGTGCAGCTATACAATACTAAGAGATTGAATTTACAAAATGCAAAGAGAGTTTTTAAAATCTTCAGCAGCTCCAACACTATTTTCAATACCTGATCAATTAGTTTTTGCGCCCTTGTGGAGCAGGACCAGCGTTGAGCCAAGCATTTTTATCAGCAATGTAATCCTCCAATTTATAATATGCTTGGCTACATAGTGTGCGTTTTATACGTTATGATCCTTATATTTTAACCTGCCATCTCTTTTTGGGCCCGTGAGGTTGGGGTTTTTGGATAGTTATAACAGGTGATCTCCTTGGTGGTTTCTGCTTATTGTTTCGCCATATCTGGAATGTGATTAAAATAATATTGAGGATTGAGTGATGATGCAGATGTGGCCAGCTTAGTTGGAACAAGGACGGGCAAACGAAGAAAGTAATAAATATGTGGCGTACCTACAATTAAACAAGCAGTTGAATACGGTACATTTGAATACAATATAGTGGATGTGACGCATATTCTCCCACAAATTGTTTCTTTTTTGTATTTGTGTTCCCTCTTTGCGTCATGTTTACCGCAAATAAACGCATTTTCTTATTTTTTACATGCCTATATAAACTCACGTCTTCTTCCCATGAGGGTAGGCACAAACTATAGAACGCCACCTGATGCGCTCCTTACATACTCCTTTTGCTTCGTTTACGTTCATACACGCACGCCGGTTACGAGTACTATGTTAATAAATAAATAAGAAGACTGCCTCGTTAGTCTAGTGGCCGCAAGTGCTATTGCTGAGCATTCTGTGTTCGATTCCCGGGTCGGGCAAAGAAATGGTTTCGGGGTCCGTCTGGAATTTCTCAGTAGTAGCTCGGAGTCTTTTTTTTTTGTGTGGGATATTATCAAATAACTTCTCCCACTCTGGGCGGAGCGGGAGGGTGTGTCAGACTCTTACTGACTAAAATCCACCCCTATTCTTTCCGTTGCCTGTGTTGCCTGTGTTGTGGGCCTCGGTAACCCTTTGTGCTGACATCTCTTTGAGGCGCGCAAGGACCACAACGCGCCGTCGACCAGGGTCTGGTCCTTATCGGACGGCTCACCGTCCGCAAGCCCGCGCCTACGGTGGCCGGAATTCCGCCCAGGATTCCCGACGCCCAGGGCGTCTCTTGCGGCGGCTAGGGGCGAGAGGGCGTGAAATTTGCCTTTCCGTCAACCGTCCCGCCTCCTCCTTCGCGGGAATTACTGCTTCGCAGAAGGAAGTGATGGCTGCCCATGCCCTTTCGCTCCGTACCATGGCCTGAACCAGGGCCGGACGCGAGAGATCTCTGCCACGAGGACGCGGTGGTGCTCTGCCCAAGCCGGGCAGACCTCCACCGTATGCTCCACCGTGTCCTCCGGGCGATCTACACAGTGGTGACACCCGGGCGTTTCCTCCCGCCTTATCCAACACAGGAACCTCTCGAAGCTGCCGTGTCCGGTGAGTACCTGCGACAGGTGGAAGGTGAGGACGCCGTGGCGCCTCTCTAGCTACTCCTCAAAGAGGTGACTTATCACCACAATTGTGGCATGCCCAGAACTGGGTTGCGATAATCACACTCTCCATGTCGCCGCCGTGTCGCGATTTTTTACTTTACGAGTTACGCCCCGGCGTTTCGCCTCCAGATCCAGATCAAGGGGCTCGCCGCCTCACCGGAGACCGTGCGGTATCCCTGGACCAGCCGGATGGCCATGACCCTTTGGGCCGCGCTCAACCGGCGGGCTGGCCGCAGCACCAGGGAACGCGCCTACACAGGTGCCCCGTAAAGGGCCATAGACCGCACGACTCCTGCGTAGAGCCTCTGGCCCGCACGACCCCCGCGTAGAGCCTCCGGCTCGGAGTCTAGATTTGTGTCCGGTTGATGGCGAGAGACTCACCGCATAGAACTTAAACATATCTGGCGAAATGTGGGTGTACTATGAGTACACTTCTGCTTTAACCTTTGAGGATTACAGGCATGATGTGTGATTATGTAAATACTAACTGCGCCACGCGGTTTCACCCGCGTACGTCTAAGACCCGGAAGAAAGATCCCGTGCAAATATCAAGATATAAAGTGCCGTTTGTCCTAATCCAGGGCATGATCTACTCATGTGCCAAATTTTATCCAAATCCGTTCAACTGATTTAGCGTGAAAGCATAACAAACAAATAAACAAACAAACTCACTTTCGCATTTATAATTTACTACCTGCGCCCCGCGGTTTCACCCGCATAAGTCTCGATACCGTGGGAATATCGGAATAAAAAGTATCTTATATCCTAATCCAGATCATGGTCTACTTATGTGCCAAATTTCATCCAAATCCGTTAAGCTGTTTTAGCGTGAAAGAGTAACAAACAAACTCACTTCCGCATTTATAATATTAGTTGGGATTAGGGGCTCGTGGCTAAGTAATAACAGCCGCACGGGTCGATCGATCAGGTTAATCTACGCTTTCCGCGGTTGGTCCGTGGATGGGTGACCATCTTTACATACCAAGACCCCTTCGTGCCTCGGAAAGCACGTTAAACCGTTGGTGCCGGCTGTCATTTGTAGAGCTTTATTTGTAAGCTCGAAAGTCTAACAACCAGTCTTACCAATGAGTATTGTGTTGCCCAGTCACTGGGTTGTGGAGGTCAGATAGGCAGTCGCTCCATGTAAAATACTGGTAATCAGCTGCATCCGGTAAGACTGGAAGCCGACCCCAACATAGTTGGGAAAAGGCTAGGCAGATGATGATGATTAGGATTAGGATAACAATACTCGTAGTATAGTAAGTTTATTCATACATACACTGTTATTTTACTTTGGTGATGTTCCATATATAATTACAGAGGCTGTATTGCGGTTTTATATCACCCTGAAACTTCACCATAATTTTAACATCATCCTGTACATTAACGGGCGTGACCACACGACTGTACTACAGATTACGTGCGTAGCATCGCACTGCGCACAGATTGTATTAAACAATTATGTTTACGACTGTAGGTAGCTACTTGTGTACGTACTATGGTGAGAGTAGAAAGAACCTAGAAAGTACTTAGTGCTACTAGCAGTTTAAGTTTGTTTTTGTTGGTAGTCTTTAGGTTACAGAATATAAATAATGGAGGTAGCAGTGAAATAGTATAAGTAATAATAAGTAGAAAATTGGATAAGGAAGTACCTATGTAGGTATTAGACAGTAAAGGCTCGTGTCGCACCCGCGATATCGCCCCAGTTTGCGAGAGCCTTAAAGCCCTTGTGGAAAATCCTCATGGATGTCCTCCGCCCTGGGGCAGGCGGAGGGGTCTGTCAGACTTACTGACAAAAAACCACCCCGGTGTTCCTCTCCCACACTTGCACCGGGGATCACGGATCTAGTGCGACTTCCGCGATCTCCGGCTGGTGCCGGCACGCCATTGCGGGCCACCTCAAGCTTGCGGAGGGAATGAGGTGTAAAACTCACCCCGCGACGTTCAATAGGGGCGCGCGTGGAACACTACGCGCCGCCACCTCGAGTAGCCTGAAAACCCTAGACTAACTAAATACATCACATGCTAAAAAAGAATAAGTAGTTGGGATGAATTTATACCAAAAACAAACCAATGCATACATGTTTTTAAAATACAATGTTATGTATTTTAAAAACATGTATGCATGCATCGATATACAAGGTGTTGTTTTGGACCTGCAAAACATTTTAGGAGGTAATTATGTTAGTGATTCTCGACCCGAATCAACAAAAAAAAAAAATTAAAAAAAAAATAAAAAGAAAAGATAAAATTTCAAAATCTAAAATAAAAAGTATTATTGATTATTGACTTGGTATCGTATTGTTATACGATTATTTACGAGTTTCATAACAACCTCCTGAAATGTTTTACAGGTTCAAAACAACAGCTTGTATGTACGTCACGGTCAATTCTCCAACTGCAAATGTAAGGTAACTATTACTCATTAACTTGTAAGCCTACTTAGCTGTGATTGTTTTCCTTTTAATTTCGTTATATTAATATACTCCCGCCATGAAATTTTTCTCATACCGAAAAACAATAATTTAGCTGGCTGGAGGACAGGTGTCCTGACGCCTGATGCCTGACTCTAACAAAAAATAGCACTAGACCAAGTACCCCAGACCATGGGATAGACGAGAAAAAAAAAACCTTTTTTTCCATAATATCTTGTTTTACTACTGTCGGCGTGATTGACATGTATATCCATGACAAATAACAGCTTTCTAGTACCAAGATTCTCTAAGCTAAGCCGGGGATAGATAGACAGATGGACATGGCGAAACTATAAGGGTTCCTTGTTGTCTACAGAACCCTAAAAACTGAAGTAATATGTTTGCAATTATATTGGTGCCGATTCCCTTGTTCACAAACTAAACTAAATTTAAGTTCAGCGCATCTTTTTCTTTCTATTTCATTAAGAAAAGGACAGAAGATAAATTTAAGTTTAGTCCTGTCAAATTAATCAGCGCCTGTCACTACTCTATGCAAGTTTAGACGTGATTAAAAACTTGCCTACTAAAATTACGTCAATTTACGTCAAGCGCTGATTAATTTGACAGGACTAAACTAAAATTTATCTTCTGTCCTTTTCTTAATGAAATAGAAAGAAAAAGATGCACTGAACTTAAATTTAGTTTAGTTTGTGAACAAGGGAATCGGCGCCATTGGTAGCTTTCAAAATGGCTAATGTAGAGATTTAATTTCTCTACCTGTAGGTACTTATAGGAAACCCTGACTACACCCATGATACTAATGATTTAGATGATGAAGTAACGTCTAACCAGAGGGCAACCCACAAGCTAATAGTTATAATGATCTTTTGATGTGCAAAGCGATTACTACAGGGAAATTGTGCCCTTATTCTGTATAGGTTCCGGGTTCGATTTCCAGTTGATGTTTTTATGATTCGAGGGATATGGGTTTAATAGGTAATTTTGTAGTTGATGTTATAATGTGGGGAGTAATGTTAACAATAGTAATATTATTCTTGTTTGTTGAATTTGTAAGTGGTAGTTTTTTTTGTTCAAGTGTAAATAATATTGTTTGGGGTTTCCGGTTTAATCAAATGTTGCTGAATTTTACACATCTGTCTAAAGAACGTTGCTCAAAAATCAGGAAATATACTTTTTGGTAGGTATACAGAACCCACACAAAAGCACAATAGCACAAGTCATACCTTCTGATTTTTTTAAATTATATTACAACCATTTACTGAGATATTTTAAAATTCAAAACAGCCCTGCTTTTTACTTTTTGGAAGTCTAGATTTTCTGTTCGATTAATTTTTTTTTCAATTATTCTTTAATTGATTTTCGTGTGTTAACTACCATAATCAACCCTTTAGATAATCTCTTCTATATTTACGATAAATCATCCTACATACTACCAACCCAGAAATCCTCAATCAAACAAAGCCACAAATTAACTGACGTAATCAGCTTAGTAGCTGACCATTAATATCGTCTCGAATCAACCCTTTGACTGCGTAATACCTGCAGGCAAACACCGGAGCGTAACCTATGCTAAGCTCCGGCGCAAATATAGTAAGCAAACGGATATTAAGCTGGGTTTATGTACTAGTACGTAGTGTGGTCGTAGTGATCTTGATTTTGGGATATAGGCGAATTTGGACGGATATTTGGAAGCGGGATTTTTAGGGTTGGTTTTTTTTTTATTTAAATGTTTTTTGAAAAAGATAGTAACGGCAAGGCGTGGGACACTACTGGCTATGACGTTTGCCAAGCATTTACCATCATTAATTGAAAAAAAAATAATTGAAGGCAAACAAAAACTTTTCTTTTAATTTGCTATAAAATATTGTTTAATATAACATGATTACATAAACCACGTGATTATGTCATACACTGTTACTAAATGTGTTTACATAAAATGAAAAAAAAAAGCGTTATCTTTGCACCCATACCTAAATATTCTAAAAATATAATGCAACCCAAAATAAAGAAGAAAACAGGGAAAATTGTTACTTTTATTCTATTTCTACTTATCCTTCTTTATATACCTCGCTCTATTCAGTTTTTCTTTAATGCAAACTACTTTAGCAAAAGAATTCTCGACGGCGAAAGAACAAAATTCAATTTCCTCCGTTGCACTTTTTGCCCCCACTGTACATTACACAGACAAGCACTTATCTGCACAGTGTACGCTCGATTGAAGGTTGCACTATCCATAACTTTAGCCTTGCTACCGTTTTCCAACTACCCACTGTGTCCGTCTTTAGTCTCAACCACCAATAAAAGATTGAAGTGTGTGTCTCGCAGTGTCTCTTGTGTTCCGTTTTTGAATCGTGTGTGTTTGCCGAAATTGGCCAACATTTGACTAGCAACTGGCAAATCCTCTTTCTTCATCTATTAGGGATGATATTTGCTTACTGCGACGATCCATGTTGACGCTCCACTTGAAGAAAGGATTTAAATATTTTTGTCTGTAAAAAGATTTAAAAGTTTTTGTAGTATGTATTTACACTTACGAAAGTAATGGTAAAAGATAATGAAGTATCTATGCCCAAAACTTATAGATTACTTACCTGTGTTGTAACCATGCGATTGAAGGCGATCTTTTATACATTTTCTGATTGTCTTGATATATTGTTGTCTTCTTTCTTTCGGTTATGTAGATTTTTTTTCTAAGTTCCACGTAGTTTTCGTTAACTGTTTCAAATGTATTTTCATTACAATTTTATGTCAATTTTCAATTTCTATCGTCCATCAAAATCCGTAATAGAATTCCGTCGACGTATCACCACATGTGGGCGCTACGGATTTGGCCAGACTGTTTACTTAACTAATGCACGCCATCTAGCCGTAGGCTCGGTAAACAAAAATATAGTGTGCATGATCTATTGTTTTTGTCTGCAGGATTATTGAGGATGCAATTAAAATATGCTTGTGATTTTTAAGTGGCTTTTTGGTGCTCACGACGAGCGAACGTTAAGAGGCTGACAACACCTAAACCGCGGTCACTGTCGGACTGCATAGAAAAGAAAGAGAAGCGCGATGACACAACGCTGGTAATTTATTGAAAAATATGAAGCAATTATCTATTTACAAAAAATCCATTGATTAGAGAAAAAAATTAAAACACTATTATGCTAATATGTTGCTTGTAGAATGATCTGACATAAAATCAGAATAATTGCATGTATTATATTAGTATGGTTTTTAATCGTTAAAAGATTTTTTTCGAGGTATTTTCGTGATTTTTTTTTCTATCGTATTAAATTAATTACGTTATACTCGTTTTTTCAACACACTATCTACCTAGCATATATCCTGAAGAATATTATATATTTTTCTGATTTTCTTTACTGCACTGGATCATATACTTTTACGCATTATAAAACTTACAAAATTTTTAGGTCCTGTAGTCCCCTTAAGGCTATTCAGTTGTTAGACAACACAAATACAGTGGGTAGACTAAGTCGAACAAAACCTTATCGAGTTAGTGTAGTGTAAAAAGTGTAGAAATAATAGTGACAATGACACACATGCTATAAAGACATGAACAAAGTGTTTTTATTATTATAACAAACTCTAAGAAAGTGGAACGGACTTCTGTAAAGTGCAATAAACACTATTCTAGGTTTTAAAATAATTATCACGTACAAAATTAAGTTAGGTTAAAATTGCGTATTAGTGTTTAAAGGCTGGATTGTCATCAATTATTAAGAACCTGGTTCTTTTTTATAAAGTATAAAAAAACGAGTGGCATTTGCCAATGGCGCAGGCAACTGCAGCCGTCGACACTCTTGCTTCTGCCGTCGACGAGTGTCGATATATTTTTAGAATTTTGCTTCTTCATCTTCATCATTGACAGCCTGGTCTCTGTAGTCCCATGAAATATGAGGCTCCAGGGGCTACTGTGAATCCTTGGTTTCATTCGAGTAATCGAGTCTGGTAACCATGTTGGGGTAGCTGCATTTCATTCATTCATTCATTCATCATCATCATTGACAGCATAATTCTCCCCATTACTGAGGAATAGGTACCTTCTTTATGTGCCTTGCTTCACTGGTTTCTGCGTATTTCAAAAAGGTCTTACCCTTGATCCTCTGAATGTAATACATCTATCTGCCTGTTGGTTTTGCTTGGACAGTATTCATGTTTCTTAGATAAGTGACTTTGAATGTCATGACAATCTTTCAGTGGGTGAAATACTAAAGTGTAAACAATATTTACTATGAGTTTTACTCTGAATTTATTACAGATTTTTTAGGCAGAATTATAGAGGCACCAAACGTAGTGCATAATTATGTAAAAAAAGCTTCATACACTTTCTTTTAAAATGGAAAAGCCTAAACTTTTTTGATGTCAAGTTTCAAAATTAAATATTCAAACTAGTCTAAATCAACACTTTTATAACGTCAAAATTACATATGACAATCCCCCAAAACGCTCGCCCTTCACTACTTCCTAGTGCTTTAGGTGGGAAGAAGAAGATTTTTCTACATACCTAAGTAAGTAACTTATTGCCACATCCACCCCAAAAGGCCGGTGGCTGAAATATGTTAAAGCAAAATCATTATTTATTTGTCAGCTCGCTACTTGGGGGTAGTTTCACTAGTCATGGCATATAATGCTTGGACACTGTCTTTTGAAGATATATCTCAATGTATCAGTCTTAAAGATATTGTCATGTCATGTTTAGAAATAGGTAGTTTTATTGATTTTTGGTGCATAGTTATTTTTTGTGGAAACAATATTTATCTAGTCGAAGTTAAAATTGCGCAGTAGATTTTTCTAGGCTGTCGTAAAACTATCTAAAATCTGATTTTAGAAAATTCTATTCTGACGCTTAGATGCAGACGATGATGTACTGTACTTTTTTTTTTACTAGCCTACGCTGTCCCACTTCTGGGCAAAGGCGTCCCTCCACTCCTTCCATCTTTCGCGAGCCCGCGCGTCTTCCATCCAGTTTTGACGGAACCTATCCAGTTCGCCCCGCCATCTCTCACACACACAAACACCACACACCACACACACACACGCACGATGGTGATATTAATACATTAATAATATTGTAATACTTACACTTGCACCGCACCACACTTGTAATGGCAGCTCGATCACGGTGGTGACGGAAGTAACCGGTGCTTATAGCACCAGGAGTCCTCCTAGTTTAATCCCAGTTGCACGTGTCTAGTATGCTGCTACTAAGTTTTAAAGCCTAATTTAAGACAAAATAATTGTGAGGTTTAAGTCTTGAACAAATAAATATGTAATATTTGTTTACTATCTCAGGGCACCAATTCTATCCTATTTTGGCCCACAGCTTGACCGGTTTGGCATTATATAAACTTATTATAGGACATCTTTGCGAATGACTAACTGTTAAAATGATTACTCATGGCTATGGTTCTGTATACAGGTAGCCTGCGTAGGTTTGCGAACTAACTATACAATTATATGTACCTACATAGAACTTCTTTTGTATATGACCAATAACATTTATTTTACAACGAACTTGGCTGAATTTACAATTGTTTGAGAACTTTTACTAAAGACTGACGCATTCAAAAGCTCAACATTCAAATGTGGTCCCAATGGGAACGCAAACCTTTTGATTCTGTGAACAGGAAGAGTTGATATTCAATAAATTATTTTTACAAATATTTACTGAGAGTAGCATTTTTGGACGCCATATTTCAGTTTGTGAAATTAATTAGTTATACATTTTTATTTATGTACATAATACGTATATTCTGAATAACTAAATAAAACTGTCATTCCTAATTAATAAAATTAAGTTACAAAATCGACGGAATGATTTAATATCACAGCAGAAAAAAAAACATAACTAAAGATCAAAAGAAAAACTAACCCTAATCATTATTGTTATAAAGCATTCATTCGACTGCAGATAAAATGCACTTGATACCAAAAAAAGTGACACTTACAAAAATAAGGGACAAGTGCAAACGTGTTAGCTCAAAGACGGGAGAGACTTATAGAAAGGAAATCCTTAAACAAAACACCGGAGTGTAACGTCGAAAACAATAATTCTTCATTACTATTTTGTATTGGGGTAAGTAATAGACGTGCGCTTAAAAGAAGTGCACCGTTTCAGTTTTTTAGACAGCTTTAGGGGAATGTTTGAAAAGTATACTTATGTATAGCACATAGGATTTATTGAAGACACGTATTATGATGAATACCTATGATTTTAGGAGTTTTACATTTTAAGGCATATCTCACAATTTACTCATCACATGTTAGATAATATTCACATTTACTAAGTTTGATATAAAATTTAAACTTCAATAAACGAAATGATTTTGATTCAAAACCCTATAAATAAACTAAATCAAAAATCCTCCCCTTAGTTCTGCCGAACAAGCTATTGCACAAGTGGCACATTCAACTTATCGGCATATTGTCCAAGTTTCGAGGGAACGTGCAGGTGTACACGAGGGTGGCACTTTTTGTGGCCGCCACTGTAAGCGTAAAATAGGAGCCGACTTAATAAGTGGTTATTTAGCAGGATAATGCTTCGAAATTTGGATTAATTCGGGTGGAGTATTTATTTTTGGTCGTTAGTGTAAGTAGATTATGCTAATGTTGTTCCTTTTTTGTTGCGTATGTGTAATAGTTTAACCAATTTGTTAGGTACTCCTATCATCGACACTATACAATGCAATACACACTTTAGGTGAATTAGGTTTCTCTGGAGATTTTGATTTTGTCTTTACGATAGACATTCATTAATTTTCAATTAAATGTAGTTATTGATTAAATGATCTGTTGAATGCAGCTAAATTTACTAAATTAAAGAAATTATGAGGCTTTTTTATAAACATTTGTTCATTTATTTCATTCATAACCTGTTCATTTAATTTTACCTCTAAGGTCATTTACATAAAATTCTGAGCATACTTTCATTTTGTTATCAATCCAAGAGTCTAAATGCTGCCATAAGGTTTTTGAATAAAATTACCACACATAATTAGATCGCACAAATAATTGGGTGTGCCATATTGACCGCTTTCACCCTTTATCATGTTTTATCTCTATTCAATCTAGGTTTTGATTTTTACCAGTTGTGATAATTAGGTATTTTTTTTAAATACATTATACAAGCTAACACTAAAATCTATTTTTATACTATCTGCAAGTAGGTACTTACACTATAATAAAAAAACGAAAGACTCATGGGCAACAAAAAATCGTCCACATCGTTGTCAATGGAAAAGTGCCCAAAAGGCTGGCAGCATTGCATAAATTAAACTTAGGTTTAATAAATACCTTTTATTCTGAAGTTTTACGAAGTTGGAAATATTCAAGCCTGTTAGTTAATTTAATATGATAAATACAAACAAAATCTCACGGAGGTTTTTCCATACAGAGAAATTCTAGTTATAATAATTATATTTGCTAATTTAAATTCGGTCCTGCAACCGATCTGCATTGCAAATAATTTACCCAGTATCTAATAACAAGATGAAATGATTTATTTATTTATCATTTCATTTTAAATATTGGATATCAAAACACAAAAAAATCGGATCGATCGGAAATACTAAAATATAATCTATGAGAATATTACCAATAAAATATCCATTAAAACAATACTCCACACAAAATAACAACGCTATAAGAGCATAAACAGCATACCTATTAAACCGTCTGTCTGTCTATCCGTACTTTATGTCCATTCATCACGAACGAACCGTCACTTCCTACACACGAAAGCACTTAGAAACATAACAATCATCGCTTAGAAACATCGCCATATGCGCAAGACAACTGCATACGCCCACCGGTCAAATTTGATTTACGCGTGAATTACATGTCATAACCTGTATGCTCATATTACCCCGACCTCCCCTTTAAATCGTGCCACAGAGTATAAATAATACGATAAAAAAAATTGTTGCACTGAATTTTGAAAAATATTTTTGTCGTTATTTTTTTAGGCTGTGGCGTTGGAAGGGGAGGTGAGGGCAAAATGTGTAACACACGTAGGTGTCATAAAAAAACTCCCTTTTTCCAGTCAAGTGCACCTTTGTTCGTATCGATAATGCATTAATTTGAATATTCGCGGTGTCATATGTCAAATGGTTTGTAATTTTCTGTTTGTTCTTTTTTTATTATTTAATGTGATTTTCCACGGAAGTGTAATAAAGGTGTGCGTTTGTCACGATTGATTACTTTGTTAAATTATTTAAGTAGGCTAGCTGGTAGAAATGTGGCATTATGATAATGGTTTTTGCACCTGTGATCTTCAGTAACATTTATTACATTTATGCGGGTTGAAATGATAAATATGAACTGACAGTAAGAATAGAGAGAAAACAAAGTGTAGCTATTAAAAAAATAGGGGAAAATCTTGTATACAATATTTAACAAGGCCACTAAAAATACCCGATAAATGCACCGAAAAGAGAAATATGTATGTCTTTCTAAAAAATATTCCAAATCATAATTCACCCTTTGTACCTACCACCATAGTATAACTCAACGTCACTAAATACCAAACAGGTGAGTTCATTAGAGATTACTTACGGTAATTTGCAGTTCGCCGTACAACGCCATCTGTCGAGTGTGTCGATAATAATCAGACTACGCACAGCCAATCATATTATGTAGTTTTGTGCAAGTGACGTGAGGAATAATTATGGAATTAAGAGGATTATTTTGTTACTTGAAGGGTTGGTTTTATTTATGTATTACTTTGTTTAGAAATTGCAACAAATATTATTGTAGGGAATGAACTGCGTTATAATTTAGTTTGTTTTATATTATTTTTGTCTCCACTTGCACTAGCAGTTTTTTTAGAAGAAAAATAAATGCGCTATTCCTTTCTACTCTATAGTAATTTTTGCATTTTAGCACATTTTAAATTTATTTGTACATAAATGTTATTGACTAAAATCTACTAGAGTATTCTTGATTTGAAGAAATATTAAACATTTATAACGTTTAGAAACAGTAGTTATCAGTTCCGAAAACCGCATGACTAGTATGCTTACTCATAAATATTTCGCTGAAATCGTTAACTTGAACACCTTTCTTCCAGCTACTGCAAATAGCCGAGGTTTTCTGTTAAAATCTCACTGTCTCAAATTGCGTTGAAGTCAACTTGAAGTGCGCTGTCAACAGTGTCAATTCCTAGCATCAAGTGGCATGACAACTCACTTGAAGTTTACTTCATCTAAGTTTTCAAGCTGAGATTTTTACAGAATATCCTGAAGGGATCTTTAAACACATTTTTTTTCCTTAATCCGATCGGTTTAAAAATCCCAACATTATTTATTTAATATCATAACAAAAATTAAATGTTAATCACTTAAGCCTAAAAAATACACATGTGCTCCATTTAACGGATCACTTAACCCGCATTCACCCTAAGATGCGGATTTTAAAATCGAAACTAAAAATCCGCATTCCATATTTAAATCCGCAAATAGTGTTTGTAAACTCGACCCCATATTTCACCCCTCGATGATCGGGGTGACTTCAAATGTTTGAACTTTAAAAGTGAATCTATTGTAAGTGGCGAGTTACAGATATGTGCGAGATACACTGAGAGGGTTTTTATTCTTTGAAGTCTTGTCTTTCCAGTAAAAGCTATCCCCCTTATTATGAACGTGCTTAAAGTTAAGTACCTAATGATTACCGTCTGCATAATCATATGTTTTTTGTCGTTTAAACGTCTCTTAAGTTTAAGCAATGTCTCTTAACTTTAACCACTGTGGCTTAGAGTAAATTATTTATATAAAAACGAAAACCATATTATGTATTTTTACGTGAAACTGAAGTTTTTCGAGCACTTAATCAACTTTATTGATTTTGTTTTAGATATATCCCATGATAACAAAATTATAAAAAGGGGAACCCAAATACACTAATACATATTATACCTATTAACATAATTAAGAAAAATCAAAAATTTTATCAGCCTAGGGCGACTTAGGAACAGTCACAAGGGTGTGTCTTTTACCTAAGCTCACTCCACACACACACATACAAATCTTTATGGTCACATTTAATTATTTTTTCAATAACACATTCATGGGGTAACCATCACCTCTTATAGCAGTATTATTATAATATTACTTCACAGTGGGAAAGTGATGGAGCTATACAGGACTTATAGCTCCATCTCTTTCTCACGCTAAAGTAATATTGAAATAATACTGCTATAAGAGGTGATGGTTACCCCCTAGGTATTTCTTTTAAAGAACCTTCTTGCTAGTAATATACTGCTTTTGGTCGCATCAAACAAAAGTCAAGGTACTCGTATTACTTACCAACCCCGGTCGAATGATTCTACCATTTTTTTGTAGAAATTACTATATCTACCTATCTAGAAACGCGTAGAAGGATTCATTCAATTTGGATCCTTAATCATTTAAAAGGAGCTACTGTGGGTCCTCCAGACCGAATTTCGGCCATGGCAAGCAATCCCAGTGGAGACTCCAGAGAGATCCCAGCCTTCGGCGCGGGAGATATTATAGTGCACAAGTGTGTACGCAGACACAGGTGCACTCTCTCTTCCCTCACTCTCATAGTCAGATGGGACGGCAATCCAACACGACCGGAGAGAGATCATGCGCAGGGCTCACAGCTTAACGTGCTTTCCGAGGCACGGGGGTATCACACCGGCCACTTCCAAACTCCGGGCTGTTACTAAGAAATTCCTAATGGAAAAAGCCAATAATACTTTGCCCGTCCTAGGAATCGAACCCAGGACCGCACGCTCAGTTTTAGAAAACAAATAAAGATGACAAGCGTCTAACATTGTAGAACGTCTGTAACTCTAGTAATAAAGTTTTTCCTACACTTTTTATTATTCTTTTTCAGATTGGTACACACGGCTACACATCAAGCTATATGTACATTTCCAGTATAAGCTGATCTCGCATTGTATAGGATTTTCGTACAATGTGATGTCAGCGTAAACTGGAAATATATAGCTTTATGTGTAGCCGTGTGTACAAAAAAAAATTGGGACAAAAGTTGGTAATTCACAAAATTATGGGAATGTTTTCTAAAACCTATAACATTTTTTCAGATTATTTCCAACGTATGCACCCGGTGTATCTCAACCACTCTTACCGACTTAATACCGATAGATAGCAACCAAATGTTAGACGATATAGCTGACGTCACCATGACAGTTCAGATCTATGCGAAGGGGATGAGCACAAGTGACAGTCATCATACCGTTACACCGAGATTATGGACGATGGAGGATGAATGGCGGAAGTCATGGATGGGAGTAAATGGTGGAAAGTTATTGAGAAAAATATTGCTTTGTGTTGATGTGAAAGATGAAAACTTCTGTGGAAATCAAGGTTCTGATTTTTTGTTTTATGTAGGACATTCGTCGTGCATTTTTAATAGAAGTAAGTCCAACTTATATAATTTTAAATTAATTTTGACTGCAGTTTTACGCGAAAATTTTGGTTTTATGTTATCCTGGACAACAATGCTGTTTTTCTTAAACTATTTTTTGACTAAAAGCTTTAGTAGTTTAACTTTATGATATTTTCAAACGTAAAATGGAGTGTGACTGTGTCATGGACACGGCCGTGTGTTGTACGTGAATACGTCTCGTTACGGGTAATATTTTCTATATAAAATATTATTATTTATGTAATGTTTTATTTAATATAGTCGTTAGATTTTGACGAGAGCAGACGATTGAACCATGAAAGAACGTCGTAGCTTCTCCGAGTCAAAAGTTATACTAAATGGAAATCTCGATACGCAGCAAAATGACTTCAAAATGGCGTCGCTTTCCCCTCCGCCGCACGCGACGTATCACAATCCTTACTTAGCGTAATAATTTCTTTGATCCTTTAGCTATCTAGTGGTGTAAATGAATTTTGGATGGAGATGATAGATATGTAGCTGCAACACCTAACTATATCCCCCGATTTTGTTATCATTAGTTTTTTTTTTAATTGCCTTCCTTTGGAAGCAATTTTAAAGACGTATTCACGTCAAAAAGTTGTTTGTTAGTTCTGAAAGTTAATTCATGTCATTTTTTATTTACATAGTAATTACAGTAATTATTTTAACTTATGCCTTTTTATGTCAGCCTCTTCCAAATATTAGATATTAGATCAATCAAATCTCGTCCATTTTTCCGTAGCAATTATTTCCTTTCTCATTCGATTATGCCATTATAACATTAGCGTATTGCCAGTCAGCATGCGAACCATTTTTCTTCTCGTACTTAAGGAACCCCAAAAATTCACTTTGGTGGAATTAGTCTTCATAATCCTGAAGCTAATTTATCACCGTTAGCCGAATGAGTGGGGAGTGATGATGCGAAATAAATATTATATAGGAAGTTAAGAATATTATTTTTTGTTGCTGTGTTGTGAGATGCATCTTTTTTTTTTTTGAGGGTGTGATATCATCAAATAACCTTCGGCCGCTCTGGGCGGAGCGGGAGGGTGTGTCAGACTCTTACTGACTAAAACCCACCCGTATTCCTTCCTGTTGCCTGTGTTGCGGGGGCCTCGGTGACCCATAAGTACCTTTCCGTGAGTGAGATGCATCTTGAGATTTTCATGGATTTTGCGTTCAGATTGTTTTATTCGTTTTAATGATCTAATTTTAGGGTTCCGTACCTCTAAAGGAAAAAACGGAGCCCTTATAGCGTCACTCGTACCAAAAGCGTCCACAAATTACTGCTTACTTCTCTTGAAGAGTCATAAAATCATAACCGAGCGCTCGTCTGGTAAATTTATTGTATTCAACTGCAAAAAATCGCCGCACAGCATACAATCATAAATATTTTTCAACAAATGCATGATTATATTGCTAAGCGACAACATTATTTTTTCTATGAATGAAAAACGGTGACCGACAAAGCTTTACATACCTAAAAAAAATTCATGTCTTTTACTTCGGTGTCGACAAACACGAAACAGAACAGTGTCTACAACACGAAGAGTATGTACACAGACCGAATGTATTGAAATCTTATTGAAAGGCACAAGATTGTCATGTTTCCACAGCATTTTAAACGGCGCACACTGGTCCCAAATGATAAAAAAGGGGACATTAAGAAATTTTTGACAAAAGGTCAACCGATTCAGCTTATTTTTTTTTTGTAGACAGCTGATGCAATTACAAATCACTTTTGTACATTGAGTTTTTGCCAAAAAAGCCGTATTTTCAGAGAAAAAAAATATTCAAATATTTTTTGTATGAAAGAAATCCTAATTTTGTCTTTATCTTCCAAGATTCAAACGTATTCAAAATAAAACTTAGCGCAGCTTGTAGAGGGGCTAATTTCTCACTACTTTGTCATAGACACTCAACTGCGATTTTGTGCTCCTTTTGAGTTACATGCACTTTAAATATTTTTTGTATGAAAAAATCCTAATTTTGTCTTTATCTTCCAAGATTCAAACGTATTCAAAATAAAACTTAGCGCAGCTTGTAGAGGGGTTAATTGTTCATCACTTTGCCATAGACACTCAATTGCGATTTTGTGCTCCTTTTCAGTTACAGGCACTTTAAATTTTTCGTTGTCGGATGAGCTTTACTAGTTTTTTGTAGACAGCTGATACAATTACAAGTAACTTTTAAAGATGTATTTTTTGTTAAATAAGCCGTATTTTCAGAGTTAAAAAATTAATTCAGGCGGATTAGAAATAATCTTGTTAAAGATAGACTAAGATGTAATAACATTTTCTTCATTAATAAGTAACTCTTATAAATGTCTTTCTATTAAAAAAAGTCTTATTTTAAATATATCAAATAAACAACTTGGATATCTCAAAACGTGTACAGACATGTTCAGGTACAGGTAATTTATTGTGTGACTCATATTCAGATTATAAGCATTTTTTGGTAATGAGTCATTGCTTAATTAGCCGATTACTTACAATTTGGGCTATATTTGGTCATCTAACGCTAGTGAATGCGTCGGAAACGCTGAATGATAAAAAGGTATAAATTGCAATTAAAACTTTTCCTTCGTACTTTAACGGGCTTAGGACCGTCAAAATACAAACCTATATAATAATAAAGGTATTGTATTAAGGCGTACTTAAAAAAATTGAACTACCTGTAACCCTAACGCTTAATTTATCTTTACATGCATGTTTTGTTTATTTATTTATTTTATACTTTATCATTTAATATGTATTTGATTTAGGGCAGGGATCTTGGCGTGCTTATCTGTTTTGGTCACTTTCTTCAATAATAAACGGCACTTGCACTATTAACAGTCTTTTAATTATTGTTCCACAACAAAACACACGCTTTTACAATTATTTTCACAGGTTAATTCACAGAGCAATGTTCGTGCGATCAAGATTCAATGTCAAGTCATTGTCACAATAAAATATCAGGGTATAATAAAAATAAACAATATTGTTCTACCCTACTTTGTCCTAATAAGTCATATGAAATGTAAAATACAACTTTTTATTTGACTACCCCAACAGTGGGTAGTCTTTGTTTACAAATGTAATACTTTGCTAGGGCTGTCGTCAACATAATATGAATAAATAAATAAATAAAACAAACACAAAAAATAAAACAAAGCGCATTTTTTTTCAGTACCTGTAAACTTAATAACTAAAGTAAACTATTATTTTACAAATTTAAATAAACTAGAACATAAATTAATTTTAAGCGCATTTTTTCTCAGTACCTATAAACTTAATAACTTAAATAAACTAGATTACAAACTTACAAACTTAAATAAACTAACATGAACGTGCGTATGTTACAATGTGAATTATGCTAGCGGATCTTGTGGGGGATTATTCTCAATGTCGACGTATACTTCTTCCTCATCAGCAACTTCTAAATCGAGTTCATTGGGTGAAACGTCATCCTTTAGAAGATTTTCGGCTTCTTCAAACCTCTGCTGCTTTTGAATTTTGGTGAACTTCGGTCTTATGTTCGTAATGTACGGATCGGAGCTGATAAGTAACTGGTGTAAAATATCTTCATTTGTTTGCATTCTGCCTATCTTTCTAGTATGCTTTTCTCTGATTGAACGAAAATCTTTGTTTCTTGCTTCTGAGGCTTCTTCGGACATCATACCAATTGGAATAAAAGAAAAATGCTGGCAAATATCTGCACCATGCACTAAAAGTTTATGTACACTCGAAGGCATGTAATACCACGAGTACTCGCTGACATAAAGTTCTGCTGTTTCTCTGCAATAAATTCTAAATTTTTCAATATCTACATTTCTCCCAGAAGATATTGCCTGCAAAATTACAGCAAATCTCTTAATCAAATTAGCATTAACTCCTGTTATCTCAGCTGACCTTGCGTAATCATTGAAAAACCGTCGAGCTGTATTGCCATCGTTTGTTGTCCCAAAGCCTTGTTTGACGATATCAATCATTAAGCCAGTTACAACAAAAAACTCATGCTGCGTTAACTCTTTTCTTGATTTTTGGAGCAGTTTGTCCTCACCCCGAGCCGCCCATTTTTTGAAATCTAAGTTGTAAGATATGTGCAAAATACATTCCATGCATCGCAACCACATGTGAAGTGAAGATAAACCATATTTGTACATATCATGGTTTTCTGGTTTGTTAAAAACGAGGTTCAAGTTGTTCATATCTTTCGGATTTGTTAAGCAAATGTTGCAATTGGCTGCAGACTGTGTCTGTGAAAGTGCCGTGCATACTTTGCCGTCGATCATCGTCAAATGCAATTCATGAAATACTTCAAATTCGCCATCAAATAACTTTGTTGGTAGAAGGTTCTGAATTTCTTCTTGTAATGTTGCTTCTACTTGCTGAATATATTCTTTTGTTTCTTGTTTGAATTCGAACATAATTGGTCTGCAATAGTTTGTTGAAGAAGGGCGCGGATTTTCCCATACTATCACATCGTTGTCACTCATAAGGCGAAGTGGCACAAAACTAACCATAAATACAGAAGATTCTGAAAATATGTCACCAGTTGGTTTTTGTTTGTAACAACTTTGTGAAGAAGCTCCGTCACAGCCCCATTTACTAACTAGCTTCAAAACACCACCATTAATATTTGAACCAGTCACTTTCAAAATCTTCTCGGCAGTTAAATCTAGAACTGCCTGTAACTTAATTTTAGCTCCTGACTCCGATATCACAATATCTTCTTTTGCTGGATAGCATTCTTTCTTCTTCAACAGTAACTTCTGGTAAGATGGAAAAGCCGCTGTGCCATTTGTACTTAAAATGGACCTCAAAGTTAGATATTGCCATTTTGATAAACTCAATGCTGTGGCAAGAGCTAAGGTGTCTTCCTCGGAAATCGATTTATCAGAAGCTTTATATAAAAAGTCACTTACTTCTTGCACCTTTTCTGGCTTATTTGAGAGGCACTTAATAACTTTAGAACAAACAGTGCGCCCGTTTTCATTAAGTTTAGCAATAAGAGCATAGAACAGCTCTTCTTCGGAATGCTCCAAAAGAGACAAAGAACGTCTTTTCTTCTGCTTATTTGTTAAATCTTCAAATGGTCGTTTATTTCTAGTTCTGGGAGTATTTGTGGTAGCTTCTGAAGTAGATGCACCCGCTTCCTCTTCGTACGATAAATTATGCTCTTCTACGTCTACTGAAATGTCCTCTATGGTATATTCTGGATCAAACAACATAGGAAAATTCACAGAAGTTAAAGTTGGCCACAAAATTTTAGACTTGGAGTCTAAAATTTTGTGGCCACTCCTTGTTTTTAACACCAAATCTTTCGTTTCTACCTGAATTGTCCCATCTTCTAGCTAGGTTTGACGTATAATTTTGGCAAAACTTTTTGATAATACTGAGCTCTTCGTTTGGAATTTCACTTGAAATACGATTTATAATGGTTTGACACAGTAAATCACTATTTTTAAGGCACCCACTATTACTCAAAAAAGAAAAAATGTCTAAATTAGTCACAAATGTAGTCATTTTGATACAAAAATGTTACAGGCAAATAAATAAAAGTTACAATGTGGTGATAGTTGATAAAAAATTGTGTTGTTTTTACGAGCACAAGACGCGTAATGAACAAAAACGGGTTCCGCTTGCCCTTATACTATTGATATATGACTCATTACCCAACTATCCCGTTACTTAATGGGGTAGTTAGATAATGGCTCATTACCTAACTACCTCATTACTTAATGGGGTAGTTAGATAATGAGCCAAATATTCTTGCAATTTGGATGAGTCACGAGAAAATAAAACATACTAAGATGTGCTCCTACATAAATACCGCAAAACTACAAAGGGAATTTTTAATTGCAATTTATATACCTATTCATCATTCAGCGTTTTCGACGCGTTCGACTAGATGACCAAATAGAGCCGAAATCGTCACTTATAGGGTAATTAAGCAATGACTCTATACAAAAAAAATTTTACATACGAGTCACACAATAACTTACCTGTACATAAACATGTCTGAACACGTTTTGAGATTTCCTTGTTTGTTTATTTGATACTGATAATTTCATATATTTGTAAGAGTTACTCTACAAGCTGCGCTAAGTTTTATTTTGAATACGTTTGAATCTTGGAAGATAAAGACAAAATTAGAATTTTTTTATACAAAAAATATTTAAAGTGCCTGTAACTCAAAAGGAGCACAAAATCGCAGAAGAGTGTCTATGACAAAGTAGTGAGCAATTAGCATCTCTACAAGCTGCTTTAAGTTTTATTTTGAATACGTTTGAATCTTGGAAGATAAAGACAAAATTAGGATTTTTTCATACAAAAAATATTTAAAGTGCATGTAACTCAAAAGGAGCACAAAATCGCAGAAGAGTGTCTATGACAAAGTGGTGAGCAATTAGCTCTTCTACAAGCTGCGCTAAGTTTTATTTTGAATACGTTTGAATCTTGGAAGATAAAGAGAAAATTAGGATTTTTTCATACAAAAAATATTTAAAGTGCCTGTAACTCAAAAGGAGCACAAAATCGCAGAAGAGTGTCTATGACAAAGTGGTGAGCAATTAGCACTTCTACAAGCTGCGCTAAGTTTTATTTTGAATACGTTTGAATCTTGGAAGATAAAGACAAAATTAGGATTTCTTTCATACAAAAAATATTTGAATATTTTTTTTCTCTGAAAATACGGCTTATTTGGCAAAAACTCAATCTATAAAAGTGATTTGTAATTGCATCAGCTGTCTACAAAAAAAAAAATCAGCCGAATCCGTTGACCTTCTGTCAAAAATTTCTTAATGTCCACTTTTTTATCATTCGGGACCAGTGTGCGGCGGGTACATTGTAAAATTAACAACATTTAGCAATACACAACCATCCCTTTCAATATCCATGATCAAACAAAAAATACCACCCATAAGCATTTTAAAAAAGAAAGTCAACCCTCAATTAGCCACGGTGTTTTAGACCACACACAATTTGTAATTGGTCTTTTAGACCGGACAAAGAAATTTACGCAAAAATCGGTGCGTGTCACATTGGCTGATAAAGTTATAAAATATAAAGGCTTTGAGGCACAATGGGGGTTGTAAATTTCAATATTGAGTGTGACTGGAGTACTGGACGTTAGCCTACAATGTTGCAAGAAACGGTCCTTAATGGTGCCAAAGGGAGATGGTTTTATTTACTTTATTGTGACGTGTGATTGAGATATTGAAACCTTTTTGCGAATGATGAGCTTCGTTTAAATGTTAATAAAGAAACGAATCCTCTTATTGAGAGGTTCATCGCCTAACCCTAACTCTACGTTAGTAGATTAGAAACTATTCGGTTTTGTAATCAGAAAGTTTTATTCTTACATTAAATAAATAAAGCTACCTGTGCAAATCAAATAAATATTAAAAGAATCAATAAGATTTTTTTAGATTTAATTTAATACACAGTTTTTACGCTGCCTAACAACATTTTTTTTCCATAAATAAAATTAATAGGTATGTATTGATAGTATAATTAAAATATCTTAGGTAGTGAAGTGAAAAAAAATAAGACGTCAAGTTTTCATGATATGATTACTTTTTATTTCACAATTTTTGCATATTTATGTATAAAAAAAAACTCAAACAATTTTTTTTTATACTGGTTTATATCGGTTTCTCTTAATATAGACCAACAGTAATCGACTAACATATTTTTATCCCAATAACTTTGGTATCTCTCTACTTATGACTTCTCTCTCTTAGTCTTGATGAAAAAATTATGATTCGTTTTTTTTTTTTGTAAATTCGTGTAATTGATATGCATCATTAGGGGCTTGTGGCTAAGTATTATCAGCCGCGCAGGTCGATCGATCAGGTTAAGCTATGCTTGCCGCGGTTGGGCCGTGGATGGGTGCCCATCTTTACATACCAAGATCCCTCCATGCCTCGGAAAGCACGTTAAGCCGTTGGTGCCGGCTGTCATTTGTAGAGCTTTATTTGTAAGCTCGAAAGTCTAACAACCAGTCTTACCAATGGGTATTGTGTTACCCAGTAACTGGCTTTTGGAGGTCAGATAGGCATTCGCTCCATGTAAATTACTGGAATTCAGCTATATCCGGTAAGACTGGAAGCCGACCCCAACATAGTTGGGAAAAGGTTAGGCAGATGATGATGATATACATCATCAAAATTAAATACAATTTTAGACTAAGAATACTTTGGTGCAATAACAAAAAATGCTAAGGCGGATCAGGACATTTAATGTCCATCCTAACAATTAAGTTATACAAATAATAATTAAAATTAAACCACAAGCTCAGAAACCCAGGTTATAATTTAAAATAAATAAACCATAATCTGCATAGTTCCTATGTAGCGGGTCCCGATTGCACTCGGCACGTGCGCTTACGGTCCGAGACTTCAAATTAACGCAATAAAATTAAACCTAACGTACGACTTCGTAAATTTTGTGCGATGACATTTGCGTACAGTGTTGTTGTTGGTGCTAATGGAAAACACATAAAATTTGTTATTATGTATTAAGTTTAATGCAAATCTCAATATGAATACCGTTAACTAAAGTTTGTCAGGCGCTAAAAATGTTAGAAATGATTTAAAGGTGAACGGCAGATTTCGTACAGCTTACTTTTTGTTGTTTTGTTATATAATTTGTACCACATATAAAGGCAACTAAGCCATTTATTTTCATGTAAGTGTACTATTTTTAGAAGTTCGGATTAATTAATAATATTTAAAAAAAGATTTTAATAACTACACGTAATTTAGTCGTAAACTAAACGCAGTTATGTTGGTATTTAAGCTATGATCGCCATGAGGGCATTACCCGACCTGCCCCCTTCTTAGATGAAGTAATTTACGAATTAATTAATTATAAATAAAATAAATGTACTTAAAAAAACTATTAACTGTATCGTTTCATTTACCTACACTCAAAACACCATCAAGACTTCATCATTATCAAACTGTTGCAGTCAGCTGCTGGACATAGGTATCTCCTAATGCACTCCGCTAAGTAAGTACGATCCTCATCTCAATTTATCTACTTGATAGAAAACAATACAAAAATAGCGACAAGCAATCTAGAACATATATTTTATTATCGAAACAATGTTTATGTGCCTATAAGTAACAATCTACATTGGTACACTAGTACTTAACCTTAAAAAATAAAACTGGTTATAACTTTTACGTCCCAAGTTCTAAAAATCCAAGAATTTAAAAAAGGCTTGTCTATCGTATTAATTACCAATTAAAACAAAAAATATCCCAAAACACGAAATTTTATTAGCTGTACGAAAGTCCCATACAAGCCTGCTGTTCGCCTTTAATTACCTCGATCGAAAATTATCGCAAAATTAATATGACTCATTGTCAAGGGCTCATTAACTGCTATAATTGTTTAAATGATATCATTAGCCAATTGCAGCAATTTATGCGCGCTTGAGAATTTATCACATTAATTTTACGATAACTTTCGATCGAGAAAGTTGGTCCTAAATTCGATTTTCTTGTTTATGTTGCAGTAGCAGTTGTACGGTTAAGTTAAAAACCCCATTGCTCCTATTTAATTTTCTTTTGAACTAAAAACGCAATAATTATTTTGTCATTTTGAATTTGAAAAGAATTAGACTATGCCCAGATATTGCATGTGTCATTTAAATAAACCCCTGGAAATCGACACGTGTTCAAATCGTCAAAATTAGCATAATATTGATAATATGTTAAATTAGCCTGTTTAGTGCTACAAAAATCTCGAACATATGGACAGTCGCACGACAATTGAATTGTAATGTGAATAATTTTGTATTCGTATTATGAGACTCATTTCATGAAGTTTATCAATTGTTTTCTGTTTAAATAGTTTGATATTATACCAAAAAAACAAAATGAGTTTCTAGCTAACATCAAAATCTAAAATAAGGCCATTAAGAATTGGCATTAGGTAACGTACTGGCCACTTTTTCAGCAATACCAGGAATCCATGAATCTGAAAATAAAGTAACATTCGTAATTTAAAATCGGAATAAAAATACCACCAAAATTAATCGCCCAATTAGAACGCCATCCAAACAATACGAAATGTATTCAAATTAATTCACCTTAAATTGTATCAGCAACATCGATCTGCGCTTGCGCACGAATGTTCCATGCACTTAATAGCGTTACCATAAGTTTAAAAAGATTTGACAAAAAGCGGATAAATATTTCGAAAACAATTCCGGCTGATCTTAAAAGACCGAGTCCGTAACTCAGAGATCTCGACCGAGTCCGTAACTCGTTGGTCAGGCAGGGCAGGACCCTTGGCTAGACGTAGTGAGGCCAGATGAAGCACAGCCCAAACGGAATGGTTGCTGAGAAAATGTAGAAGGACCGTTAGCAGATAAATGGCCAGGTGGGTGAACGACTTACAGAAGATCACAGGGAAGACCTGGTTGGGACTCGCACAGACCAGGGAGGCATGGCACAAAAAGGAGTAGGCTATACTCAGCAATGGGTGGAACAAAGCTGCCAATGATGATGATGTTCTTAAAAGGTGCCCGGTGGCCAAGACAAGGTGGAAGGCAGAAAACCGGGATTTGCGGCACAACTTGGGAGAGGCCTATATCCAGCAGTGGACTGATATAGGCACCTGTTCCGGCGCGCCACGAGAATGCGACTAGCTGTCAATGGTAACGAATTTCTTGCTGAATATACATACAAAAAATTGTAGGTCCCGCGGAAAAGGGATACATGAAAAGGAGTTCATTCTGTTGTAGTACATTCGTGTACGTTCTCTTCTTTATGTCAACAGGTCTTATATTTATGTATAATTAGGTATTTATATTATATTTAAAGTTTGAATAGGTTATGGTAGGTGTATGTATATCCTTATATTTAAACCAATATATTATTCCACCATTTTGCGTTATTGCAAATACCACTGTTTGTCTCTGCATCACCTAAATGTTGTCTGGTAGAAAATGCCTATGGCATTAATTCCGCCTCTGTACATTTGTGTGCCTTAAGTATGCATGAATAAATAAATAATATAAGATAATTAATAGTTGATTGCTGATCGTTCATATTCACTCTACCGGCGAGTACACATTTATTGCAGCGACACGAGGTATCAAAGAGAGCACTCGCTTGGCGGCTAGCGAGTGTATCGCTAAGAGTCTCACGTTTGGTATATACCAAGCGTGAGTCACCGCCGGGCACTAGCTGCTCGTTGCTCGCCAACTCGTTTTTAGTTGCTTGCTCTACTCGCTTCTCCTTAACCTTAGATGAAGACATTGGAAACAGCAACGTGTAACATAGCATAGCAGTGGCACAGAAAAGACTCAATAAAGCAACTGGACCTGAGCCAACCTGGCGGCGACGTTGTTAAAAGATCTCATAGATAAATCACCCGTCTATACCCATTATAGTAACAATGGAATAGTGGAGTTCCATTGCTTACTCTAGCTCTCTAGCTTCTCTCTTGTTTGCTCTCTCTATATTCGGTTCGGCTCTAATAATCCTTCCTATCCTAAGGGCACGTCTTCCTGACAATTACCGCGCCCCCCGGTCTACTCTTTGATATGCAATAGTCTCTGTAGTCCCATGATACATGAGGCTCCAGGGACTAGTGCGAATCCTTGGGTTCATTCGAGCAATCGAGTCTGGTTTAACCACGCTGGGGTCGATGCATTTCATTCATCCGTTCATTCCTGTTCTACTCGCTTCTCGGGCGGTGAGATACGTGCCAGGCTTAGTTTATTTTAGTCTCCTAATAATTTTCTCGTGTATCACAAAGTTCGGAATGATGGTAACCCTACAAGCACTTGATTAACGGCCATTATGGTCATGTTCTTAATGCCCCTGTTTTATGCTCAATTTGTTATTTTATTGCTCCCATAAAATCAGGTGTTACAGTTTACACCAGCTAATTGGGATCTTTTTGTTTTCGTTAATTTTTTATATAAATTTCAATTTTAAATTAAATGATATATATTTTATTGCTTTAGGATGGTTAAAAATGGGAAACTATCCATTTCCTGTTTGGTTTAGGATAGATGGCTTTTTAATAAAAAATCGTCATCAATAACAACATGAACCAACTAAGGGGTATCGTGTTACCCAGTAACTGGGTTATAGAGGTCAGATATGTAGTCGCTCCACGTAAAATACTGGTATTCAGCTGCATCCGGTTATATTAAAGTCGACCCCAACACAAACTGTTGCTGTTTTTAAAAGAAGAGTAAAAGTACACTATCTTTCCACTTTGCCATAGTTGAATATTATGTATTTATTATTTTATACTATTAATTATATATAAGTATTTTAGTGATATTTATTTTAACAGTATGTATTTATGTAAGTATATTCTCTTATTTTATATTTAAATTAGTGAATAGTTTTTCTTTTTTGTTGTTTTTATGTATTTTGTTTTCTCTTCTACTCTTACACATGATGTCTACATCTCTTTGTCTACTTTCCTATCGCAGGTATGCTGGAAGAGATTTCTTTAGAAATAAGCTTCACCTTTGTACGTATTTTTCTGTTCTTCTTGTCTGTTTAAAACTATGGAGTTTTATCTATTTATTATGGTCAAATGGTTATGACTGCCTCGTTGGACTAGTGGTTGCAAGCGCTACTGCTGAGCATGAGGTCCTGAGTTCGATTCCCGGGTCGAGCGAAGTGTTATTGGGTTTTTCTATCTGGAACTTCTCAGTAGCAGCCCGGAGTCTGGATGTGTGCCCGGTTGATGGCAATAGGTTCGCCCCCTATTACATGGGACTTAAACATAACTGGCGAAATGTGAGTGTACTACAGGTGCACCACTGCCTAACCCTCCAGGGAAACACGACGCGATTCTGGTAGAACAATTTCCATGGAGTTTTCATAGAAGTTGTTTTACTAGTTGCGCGTCCGTCGCGCTGTAGCGACGCACCTGTCTGCGGGAGGTTACTCATCATCATCATCATCATTCCAGCCGAAAGACGTCCACTGCTGGACATAGGCCTCCCCCAATAGGGAGGGTTTGCCATAATCGCCACGCTTGGCAGGCGGGTTGGCGATCGCAGTATGGTGTTAAAACGCATAGAGAACGCTGCTGCCCATTCTCTAGTAGTCTAGTCCCTTAGTCGCCTTTTACGACACCCACGGGAAGAAATGGGATGGTGCTATTCTTTACGTCCGGCACCGCACGGAGCCTACTAGATACGTATAATTATTTCAACATTGTAAACTCTTCAATAAACAAGCAGAAAAACCATCAAGTACTTAAATGAATATAAAACCTTGGAATCATTTAGTTCATGCAGTGCTTCTGATCAGACCAGCACCCTAATTGCGTGACACAATCACAATCTGAATGATTTTGAGCGGTGTACTCATACACGCAATCTTTGAACGGCCTATCCAACGATACCCCACACCATGGGATAGACGAGAAAACATAAATATCATCCCCACATTACGTAAAAAGGAGGTACCATACAAAATATTTTTTTTCAAGATTTTATTTTAGCACTTTGTCGGCGTAATTAACATGTATAGGTACCTATGCCAAATTACAGCTTTCTAGTACAGACGGACATGGTGAAACTACAAGAGTTTTTTGTTTATTACGGAACCCTAAAAAAGGTCGATTGCAGCTGACATTTTGGTCTAGCATATAAAAAATCAGAGTGTAGATGTCTCTATTTTTTATTAACATTAAAATGCTTATATACCTACAATTATTACACAACTAACTATTTTTTAAAATTATCAAACATAAGTGGGTAAGTTGAAACTGCGATGCATAAATTGCGAGCACATTCGTAAGAAGCTGGCAGTATCATCACAACGGTAATTTTTTCCCATTGTTCGTCTTATCTGTTTAGTATATCTGTGTATTTATTTGGTCTTATATTTATGTATAATTAGGTATATGTATTATGTTTAATGTTTTAATATGTATATGTATGTAAATACTTATATTTTATTAAATATTTATTCCACAGTTCTCGATATTGCATCTAGCACTATCTGTATCTACATCACGCAAAGGTTGACTGGTAGAAAATGCATGTGGCATTAAGCCCGTCTCTGTACATTTGTGTGCTTAAAGTATTAAATAAATAAATCTGAACATCGTCATTTAAGTACCAAATATCTCACCACAAATTCTAATTAACCACCAACCACATGTTACCAAATCAACATGAAAAGCGACCACAATTTATCAAAAATTACTACTGAAACTTCAACCACACATTAGGATTGTAAACATTAGTTTCGTTGACAATGATCATTTGTTTACTCGTTAAGACATGCCTTTTGGAGACAGAAATAGCAACTGTGATTTGGTGAAATTGCTTGATAGATGGTTAAATATTTGTGGTCTATTTTGGTGAAACGATGTTTAATATTTTGAAATTGAGAAGTCTTACGACACAGTACACAAAACAAAAAGTGGAATAGGAGAATGACAAAGAAGATATAAAAGAATGACAATATATATATATGTATATATATACATTTTATTAGTTACTTGTAATATTGTGTAACTTATTTATATCACCACTGCTCTCAAAACGGTGAAGGAAAAAATCGTAAGGAAATCAGCATGTCTTGGAACCAAAAATTCAAAGACATGTGACATCCACCAACCCGCACTGGGTCGCACTGGCCGCACTGGGCCGTGTGGTGGATTATTGACCTGTGTCCCAGCAGTGCGAACGTTATAGGCTGACAACCTAACTTTGTGTCCAAATGATAGAGTCAATGCGGGTGATTATAAACAAAATAGACTTTTTCATTGCAGATGTTATACTAATCGTGTGACAATCAGTTGAGACTGGCCCTACTCTATCAATCGCGCAACAAGTTCAATAGTTTCCCAGCAGTGAACGTCTCCCGATGGATACGATGATGACTGTAAAAGAACCATTTATTAATTCAAAAACGTTAATAAATACCGGAATGTTCACTGTAACAAGACTACCCAGTGAAACTGTGTTTGATTTTATAGAAGTTCCCCATTACACATTGAATTTGACGACAAAATTACATACAATGCTGCAAATCTGTTTGACAAATAAACTAACACCATAGCTGACAGTTCTTAGAACCGACCTAAAGCTGCAACGAACGACATGCACAGTTTCAAAAATGCAAAAGATTGCATTAATATCGTTCGCAATTTACCTGTCACGATGGCTAAGTAAATTATTACCTATTACTCATAAATATGACAAAGGTATCGCTTTTTAATTCCGAGTAAATCTCACGCGCCGACGATCAAGGAGGCCGTTGTAAGGATGACACACGACTTGATTGTAATGACTGGATTACGCAGTTTGATGAGTAGGTGGAGAACGGGGAAAGTTGACTTATAAGGACGTTTAGAGGTGAGGAATTTCTTAGTGATTTTGGCTTTTATTGAGTAGTTTATTAGATAAGTACTGGAGGGGTTTGTGGCTAAATTAAAACAATGGCACAACTTACTAGCATTATATGAAGCCGTAATAACAGATTTAAATGGGGATATTATAAATTGCATATCAAATAAATAATCGCCTATCAATACATACTCATCATTTATATTCTTATTTACATCTAATACTCGTAACTTACTTCACTACAAATAAACTAAATGTTTAACAAAACTCAAACTGCAGATAATTCGAAATTATACATCAATATAACATTACTTTTTTCCTCATAATGCAATACAGTTAAATTTATTTTTGTACAAAAATACTACATACATAGCATAAATACTGACTGCACAGCAAATTTTTCAGTTGTTGGGTTAGGTTAGGTTAGAACAGTGACCATTAACGCCAGATGCCCTCTATTACCAAAACAAAAATTCGATGCCAGTTTAAATTAAAACAAAGCTAACAACTGATTATTAAGCTGCTACATTTTACTTATATGTACGTTATGGGGACAACGGGAAATAAATTTAATCACGTCCCGCTGTCCCCGTAACGACTGTGACTAATAAAATGCTGTTTTATTTAGAAAAACTGCTGTACATAATATAAAAATAGAAGCTATATTTAAAAGAAAAAGAGTTAACATGTATAATGTGCATTAAGATTATTAGCTGTGCATTGATAAAAAAGCTTTTGCTTTAGGAAAAATCGCTGTACGCTGCGAAAATAAATTGTAGTGTGTTTAGTGATATTTTGAGTTGAATATTTTGCTGTGCAATCAGTAATTTTGATGGGAATTCGGAATCTTATTGCATAGAAAAAGGATATTTTTTGATTTGCGTTTAAATACTACCCATTTAAATGTCAATAAAATTATATACCTGCGCCTTAAGGGATAATACACAGCAGTGGGTGGATAAAAAATAACGTCTGATCTCCTTGCAAAAGTGAATAATGACACACCCATACATATGTATACGAGTACCTACACTAAGTTTTACTTTCATTATTCTTTTGACAACAGAGGCCAATTACGTAACTTCAAATTTTTCACTCACGCCATTATTTTAACACAAAGAATGTATTAATACGACGAGGATTGATGCAAATGACACCTCCTTACAACCAAAATACAGTATTAAGCAAGCCATTACTGAAAAAAAAAAACACTTGATTTTCAACTCCATATCTTGGAAGTTAAAGCTCTACGTATATTTTCAGAACCGTAAAATGTAATTTTGTAAAACAAATACAAGTTTGCTGTTCCCCAACAATGTATTCATTCGATCTTCAACTTTATTTTCAGAGCACTAGAAACTTTAGATGCTTTTAAACGGCTGTAATAATTAATGTTGTAAATTGCCGGTGACATGTTACTATTGATTTAAGAAAGTTTATTCAAGGGGTGGGCAGAGACGTTTCCTTTGAAGAAATTATACAATTTACGGGGTTTAAACATCATAGGGGTGAGAATGAAAGGAATGTTTGGAAAAATAAACTGTGAACGTTTTGTTTTTGTTGATATTTAACTTTCAAACGTTTGAGGAGGGGTAATGTAGCTTGGATTAATTGGTAATCTAAATAAAATGAAGAAAAACATGTTACGCTTGTGACTGGCTTCTGAAAATGTCTTAGAGACTAGCATAGCCTTTTCCAACTACGTTGAGGTCAGCTTCCAGTCTAATCGAATGCTGAATACCAGTATTTTACATGGAGCGACTGCCTATCTGACCTCCACAACCCAGTTACTGGGCAATACGATACCCCTTGGTAAGACTGGTTGTCAGACTTTCGGGCTTCTGACGACCCGTAACGACTGTCTAAGATCCACGAATGACAGCCGGGACCAACGGCTTAACGTGCTTTCCGAGGCACGGACGAGTCTTGGTATGTAAAGATGGTCACCCATCTATGGACTAACCGCGGTAAGCGTAGCTTAACCTGATCGATTGACCCATGCGGATGTTATTACTAAGCCACAAGCCCCTCGCAGCTGAATACCAGTATCTAATAGGTACATGGAGTGACTGCCCACCTGACCCTCACAACCCAGTAAACGGGTAAGTACAGTTAGCACCTGGAAGAAACTGTTACACAGGTACAGTATTTTTATCTCACGAAGCGACGCGCGCTTTACTTGTGGTAACCAAGTATATAAACACGCTGTGAATGTGTGGAAATTCTATAATAGTAGTTTTAGTATTATCCAATATTGGTGCCGATTCCCTTGTTCACAAACTAAACTAAATTTAAGTTCAGTGCATCTTTTTCTTTCTATTTCGTTAAGAAAAGGACAGAGGATAAATTTTAGTTTAGTCCTGTCAAATTAATCAGCGCTTGACGTAAATTGACGTAATTTTAGTAGGCAAGTTTTTAATCACGTCTAAACTTGTATGGAGTAGTGACAGGCGCTGATTAATTTGACAGGACTAAACTAAAATTTATCTTCTGTCCTTTTCTTAATGAAATAGAAAGAAAAAGATGCACTGAACTTAAGTTTAGTTTTGTTTGTGAACAAGGGAATCGGCGCCATTGTTAGCTTTTATTTAGGGCAAATATCACCAATAAAACTAAACGCAGTTTCAGAAAAACTAAACCACTTATTTCACAATAATAGTGACACCAACAGCTCTTGAACGCAGTTTCGATACTGTGCTGATCGCGTTTATTTTCATCGGTTAGTCCCTCTATGCTCTAGTCCCGCTATGCTCGACTCGTAAAATGCCTACTAAAAAGTTTCGCTATGCACGAAATTCTTTGATTCTACGTAAACAACAGCAGCTGGAAAGCTGTACAGCTGGAAAGAAAAGTGTTTCAATTCAATTTAAAAAAATTATAGTGATATTCGTGTACGCGTCTGTAAGTTAAAATTTGTTTTGTCTCGTTGACCTCCGTCCTGTTTTAATATATTTAATGATCATTAAGAATAGGATAACATATTTACATACTAGGTTTTCTTAATTTACCTACTTGTTAAATGGTTAAATAAAATATTACACTAACAGTTTTCTTCATCACTGCCCGCGAATGTGATTTCGTGCATAGCGAAACTTTTTAGTAGGTATTTTACGAGTCGAGCATAGCGGGAGTAGAGCATAGAGGGACTAACCGATTTTCATTGGTTAAATTTGCCCTGATCTTTGTAGTTCAATTCAACTAGCTCGCGTCATGTTCCGATGCGAGCAGCGGAATAGGACGCGAGCTAGTTGAATTGAACTACTACGGTTTCGCTGCTATGGTTTTGCAGCGTAGGTGTGCTCCCGGCGTTAATGTCTTATGAAGTGTTTCTCAATTCTCAATTCTTTATTGCGTACCATAATGTATAGAAAATAATTATATTAGTCACAGTTATGGACCCTGTCGGGCACAGCATATATCAAGTAGGAGAGAGGAGGAACACTGGCTGTTTAATGTGTATTTTGTAGGATAAATATACTGTTTTACTAATACAGAATTGAATTTAAGAATTATAATTATTGTTTTATAAATTATATACATTTATTTATTAACATTGTTACAACCCTTTATGTTTTAAATTATTCATTATTGTTTTATTTACTTATGTATTTGTATTTTTTACGTAATCTATATTTATTATCCATGGGGTAAGTTATTTATTGGATGCTTCATGTTTATTTTAAAAAATATTTTTCGTTTTGCGAGGTGTATCTTTAATATTGAGTAATTGTAGATACAAATATATATTAGTTAGTTTACTATTTATTTTCCAGTTCTTCATATTACTTACCTTCTGTTTTGCGAAGATCATGAACTTGCAGGTGAACTAAATATTCTTTGAATGGACACCACACACCAACCATATCAATCGGTCTTGTGATGTCAAGTCATTTTAATTTTATTTTTTTACATCCTGCGTCAGAATTAGTCATTTGCTGAAAAAACTTTTAGCTCTGTGTTTTAAAATAGACATTATTTTCTTCTAAAAAAATACCCAGTTCATCCCTAATCGTGTCAGGGGAGGCAATTAACTGATATCGGCTGAGTGTACACGTAATGCGTCTTGTATAAATATTGAACCGTGTGCCAGACGTATTTGTGTGCAAGCCTTATAATATTGTTTGTTTGACGCTGTCTCTGCGTTTGGTAATGTCAGGAACATTTTTTGTAATTATTCGTGTTTTCATGTTTTGATTCGTGATATAAATTTTAAATCGGTTATCTTGTGTGTCTGTTTGGTGTATATAACTATCTATATGTACCTTGGAGCAGTGGTGGTTCGTTCAGTGGTAACGACCGCGACTTACGAGTGTAGGTCGTAGGTTCGAACCCTGATAATTATTATTATTTATTAATTAGGTATATTATCTATGAAGATATATTGATAGATAGATTGTATGTTGTAGGTTCGAACCTGGACAGGCGCTTTACTTTGTGTAAATTATTTCATCACCACTGCTCTCAAAACGGTGAAAGAAAACATCGTGAGGAAACCGCCATGTCCTAGAACAAAAATTCGAAGACATGTCACATCTACCAACCCGCACTGGGCCCACGTAGATTACGACCCACTCCCTCTCACAGAGAGGAGGCCTGTGTCCCAGCAGTGGGAACATTATAGGCTTATTACGCTATGAACCTTGAAGGACCAAAAAGTATTGATACTCTTTGTATTCCTAAATGTTTCAAGAGAAAGATTATTTCATATAATGAGCATAGTACCTAATTAAGCTTCGCTCAATATAAAAAACAATCTGAACCTGTTTATTCAGGTTAAGTGTTACTTAAACCAGCCACACTAGTCCCTACAGCTAGCTCTGGCTGATTTAAATGGCATTCCCGAACATTACGTTATGTCCTATCTCTCATTACGTTAACTTCTCCTTCCCAGCTAAAGCACTAGGAAGTGGTTAAGGGCGGGCGGTTTAGAAGACTGTCTTATGTAATTTTGACGTTTAAAAATTGATGATTCTTAGCCTAATTTGAATAAATGACTTTTGATTTTGACTCTTTTATAATTAGTATTGCACGTACATATATAAACTCACGCCTTCTTCACACGGGTGTAGGCATAAACTATAGAACGCCACCTGCTACGCTCCTTACATACTCCTTTTGCTTCGTTTACGTTCATACATCTGGTCATACACGTACGCCGGTTGCGAGTACTACGCACCTGACCTTTTTGAAGAACATCACCGTTGAGGTCACTATGTCTTTCTGGGGCGTCCCCTCCCGGCATTTCCACTCACATCTGCCTTGTAAATACCTTTTGTAAGTCGTCTTTCATTCATCCTCTCAACATGACCAAGTCATATAAGCATACACTTTTTGTCACTACATCTTCCTTTAAACACACTTGAAGCACACATCATTTAATTAGTATTAATTTTATCTAATATCTACATCTAAACAAAGAAAGTAAACATCGAGATTTCAAGTAATTTCCAGTGCTACTACACTCCACCCCCCCACTCTCCTCCACCTTTCTCGATCTCCTCCTAATTCCCACATCACAAACGGAAGTTACAAAAGATCCCAAACCGGTATTAGGCGCAAACGTATCTCAGGTTTATAACAGTGATCCAATCAAATGATTTCCCTGAACCACGTGTAACAGTGATTAATATCTGTAATACGGTATTATTGTCCGGTGCCCGCGCCGTTATCGTGATCGACAGTTTTGAATCATGCGGGTTGAGTGCGGATTGAGAGTGACGAATTTTGTAAGATTATTTTGGTCGTTATCCAATGCCAGACATAGTCAACCCGCAGTTTATTAAAGAGGTGCGATGATTGTGTTGATATTGCAAATAGGACCATAAACAATTAGGATTTACGGTGTTAAACAGCCACGATTTTTTCTGTGAACACATATTATTTATTGAAGACGAAAATGAAACCTAGACAGAAATGACGAGCGTTTTCGGGCTTAGTAGGTGCTGCGACATGGGCTGATTTTTCAATCGTCAGATAAGTTTTATCTGAGGAATAAATATGGCAGTTTGACAGCTTTTGCATGGAAAATATGTCAAAACACCATTTTTGTTCTCCCGATAAAAGTTATCAAGCGACTGAAAAATCAGTCCTTAGTAACGAACCTCTTTTTTCCTCCTGATGCTTTCAGGAAAAGCTGAGTTTTGTATAATTTAATGCGACTGCACGTTAAATATCACTTGGAAATCTTTCTTCCATCAACACTCGGTGTCTACATCTTTTTGTCCGCTGTCCTATCGCAGATATGCTGGTAGAGATTTCTTTAGAAATAAGCATCACCTTTGTACGTATTTTTCTGTTCCTTTCTTCTTGTCTGTTTATATGTGTACATAAACTGTTAAATAAATAAATAAGCAACTAAAACAATTCATCGTTATAAGCCCGCACCTGTAAGGGAAGTGTTTTATTATTGCCTTTATCTTTTTAGATCTATTTTTTCGTTGGTTTTGTTGTTCGTCATTTATATCGTATGAGCTAACTATTAATTTAATTAAAAGCGTATCCATTTGGGGCTATTTTCGCGCTGTTTTAGATGTAATCATTAGTATTCTTTATTAGTAACAGGTTGTTTTGTTGTGCGCTTAATGTTTTGGAAATGAATGAGTGGATTTGTTTTAGAATTTGTTGAGCATGCAATTTATGAAGTAAGGTTTAAAAGCCTGTAAGTGAATAATACTTACCATGAGCGGTGAAAAGACAGACAGCTGTCAGTAGCGAAAAGCATATTAAAAAAACTAATTATTTTAGTCACACAAACCTACATGAGCACTTATAAGACGTTAGAAGTTAGGTGCACGGTTCCAATTGGTCGTTTCTTGTGGAGAAAGAAACCCCACGCCACCCCACCCCACCCCACTCTTTTGAAAATAAATGGCTTTTACAAAGTTTTCAAATTACAGTGTCACCATTAATAAAATAGATGAGAATCTGCCTAAAAGATACATAAAGTAACAAATAAAAAGGAAAACAAAAAATGATCGTAGTTTATTTTAGCTGTTGCTTATCTTCTTGGCCTTTTTTAGTCACCTTTATTACATTTGAAGAAAGGTTTATTTTTACCAATAATTACCTCCTGTTATTTTGATGCCGAAAAACTCTAATTTCGTCGTGGTTATCATTCTTGTGAATTAATTAAACATGATCTAGATTATGAGCAGCAACGATATTCAAAAACGTTGATTCCTTAAACTAACAGTAAAAGTAATGTGTACCTACATCGTTTTTTAAACGGTACATCTTCCCCATCACTAAATAATCATGAATCATCATTTTGAACTTTTTCTTTTTTCAAACTCCGTGGGAATGCGCGTAGGCATGGGGTGAAAGCGTTTTGCGGTTAATATATTTTCCATTTTTAAAATAGGGGCGTTCATTTTTTTTTTCTTGTATTTTTGGCCAGTTATGATTTTTTTTATTATTTGTGGGAGAATCAATTTGCCATCTAATTGTGTTGAGAAGTATTTAGTGGGGTTTAAAAGGTCACGGATCATTGAAACTAATGGGATAATAATGATGACTAAATTCTATGACAATGGCGCCGATTCCCTTGTTCACAAACTAAACTAAATTTAAGTTCAGTGCATCTTTTTCTTTCTATTTCATTGAGAAGAGGACAGAAGATAAGTTTTAGTTTAGTCCTGTCAAATTAATCAGCGCCTGTCACAACTCCATACAAGTTTAGACGTGATTAAAAACTTGCCTACTAAAATTACGTCAATTTACGTCAAGCGCTGATTAATTTGACAGGACTAAACTAAAATTGATCTTCTGTCCTTTTCTTAATGAAATAGAAAGAAAAGGATGCACTGAACTTAAATTTAGTTTAGTTTGTGAACAAGGGAATCGGCACCAGTAACAGTGTTTTGTGAACTTTCAATGATGGGATTTGAACTTTGCATCGAGAGGTTTTAATTACGTAACATCACGCCCGTAATTCGCGAAGGGTTGGGTAGAGGTGTACCTACCTACCTAAAGTACACTCACAATTCCTCACGTATATAATAGGTGGCGAGCCAATTGCCAGAGATATTATTGGATCGAGAGATTTTAATTATTTCTTAAATACAGGCAAAAGTATTTTTTTTTTGGGTACGGAAATCATCAAATAACTTCTCCCGCTCTGGGCGGACCGGGAGGGTGTGTCCGACTCTTACTGACTAAAACCCACCCGTATTCCTTCCTGTTGCCTGTGTTGCCAGGGGTCTCGGTGACCCTTTAGTACCTTCCCGCGACCCCGGCAGGCATCGGGCCTAGTGAACCCCTACACTTGTGCTGACGAGATCTTTTAGAGGCGCGCGTGGAATACAACGCGCCGTCGACCCGGGCCTGGTCCTTACCGGACGGTGAGCTACCCATTGCTCACCGTCCGCAAGCCCACGCCTACGGTGGCCGGAAATCCGCCCGGGATTCCCGACGCAGGCAAAAGTCTTGAGACTTATTTTGTAAATTAATTTATTACCTAAGTGTACTTCACGAGCAATCGCAATAAGATTATTTAAAGTTCTGCTAAATGCATGCAAATATTTTCACTAACTACACCCCTACATTAAAAAATGTATTCGGATGTCATTATAGATTATGCTTTTAGCTACTTCTCACTTTTTTTTTTAAATCCAGTTCATGGTTTTAGTCCTTCTGGGAGGGCTCGTGGCTTAAGACGCTGACAACACCTAAACCGCGGTCACTATCAGATTGCATAGAAAAGAAAGAGATGCGCGGTGACACAATGCTTGTAATTTATTGCAAAATTTGAAGCAATTATCTATTTACTCAAAATTGGGTTGAGTAATCAAAAATAAAAAACAACCAAGTTCTGCATTTAAATGAGACGTTTTTGATATTAGTTAAATACGTAACGTATGTTGATATTCAATGCAGATATTTTGGATTAGAACTCAAGGTAAGAGGTTAGTTTAACGTTAGTTTGTATCGAGATTTTTTTTCAAAACGTGTTTTGGTAACAACCAAGTTCTGGGAAATATGTTCAAAATTAACATATATTTTTTCCGCTACCACAAACTATACAGATTTGGCAATTTTTTTTCTTAAGAGAAGCCTATTTTGGTCAATTGGGTCTTGTCAGCGCCTTAATGGTAGCAGCCACGCGGGTCGAAGGTTAAGCTTCGCTTGCCGCGATCATTTCGTGGATGGGACCTCTCCATGCCATGGGAAACCCGAGGCATGGACTGTCAAAGATCTTTGAATGATAGTCGTTACGGGAAGCCCAAAAATCTGACAACTAGTCTTAAATCAAGAGGTAAAGTTACCTTGTAACTGGGTTCTAAAGGTGTGATAGGCAGTCGCTCCATGTAAAATACTGGTATTCAGCTGTATCCGGTTAGGCTGGAAGCCGACCCCAATATAGTTGGGAAAAGGAAAAAAAAAAATTAGTCCTTCATTTTTTTTTTTGGTTCTTGGCAAAAATACCTACTTAACCAACCATGTCCAATTATCATACCTTTATTCTGTTCAATAACAAACCATAACAGCGGTCAGTGGGTAGGCAGAGTAATTACTGCATATAATAATAAACGAGCTATCATAAAGGACATCGTGTGAATCGACGACACCTGTGTGAGGGTGTCAGTAGAACTAGTGGTGTGATAGATGTGTCATCGTGAAAATAAATACTTTATAAACGGATAAGATTATAGATTAAACTTTTTCAGTGTAATGCACGTTGTTACCCTACCAATTTATTGTCAACTAGCTGGTGATTTCGAGCACTGTGATTGGCCAATTCACGGTCCGCTCCTCTCCACTCCGTCCAGCTCCACGTCAGTGGAAACGCAGCTTAAGTCTCGATCCCATGAGAATATTAAGATAAAAGCGTGCTATGTGTTAATCCACGTCACGGTCTATCCATCTGCCAATATTCATCCAAATCCATTCAGCCGTTATAGCGTGAAATCGTAACAAATACACAAACAGATAAACAAACCCACTTTCGTATTTATAATATTAGTTAGAATTAGGATTAGCTTCTGGCCGTGATTTCGCCCACCTAGTAGTCAACTATACTATAAAATATACATTGTGACACTCGGAAATAGTGCAGTTTTCTGCCATTGAAATAATTATTGAAATCTGATCAGTACTTACAGAAATTACGTTCCACATCTAAACTTACGAAGCTAACCTCTTTTTATAGTACTAACTTTTGCCCGGGACTTCATTCGCGTGAAATTTCTTGTTTCTCTAACCCACTGCGTCGCATTGCATCGCCCGCCCGCGCTTATACGTAGTTTTAGCTTAGCGTTCTTTCTGACTTTTGTTCTTTGTTCTTTTTGCTCGACTCCTAAGGACGTAGCGTGATATTAAATAGAACTTCCTTAAAAATTGGGCCTTTAAAATGCAATTTTTTTTTTCAAATCCTACCGGTAGTTCCAGAGATTAACCCCGTCCATACAAAATTATAATATTTTTTATAATATTAATAATATATAATTAATATAGATGCAGGGATACTTACCTACTTGTATCTGGAATTTCTCAGCTACAACCCGGAGTCTGGATTAGTGCCTGGTTGATGGCAATTGGCTTGCTCCTTTTTACATGGGACTTAAACATAACTGGCGAAAAGTGGATGTACCGTGCACTAACAGGTAACACCTCTGCCCAGCCTTTCGGGGAATACAGGGGTAATTTTATGGTACAGAAAGAAAAATTGTTTATTCTGCACAAATAAAACGCACATTACAAAAAATAACATAACATTATGTTATGTACGTTGTGTTAATAACTTACAAATATAGTAATCCTATTTTTAATTAATTAATAGTAACTTCGATCTTTTTTGTCAGTCAAATAAAAAAGTCTTTATAAATTTAACAAAATAATTTTTTTTCTACTTCCACTTAAAAAGAAACAAGTTTTTTGCCTTAAAATACACAAAAAAAAACTGTAACAGAATTAAATTAAATTAAAATCCTACGCCTATCTAGCCCTTGTTCATACTACACAATAATGTAGCGTCACAAACAAAAAGCAGGAAACGATACATGAACGTGACGGATAAAATTTCTTAGCGATTTCTCATTTCACCCCTCACACAGTCACACTACAAACCATTTGATTTGTTTAATCAAATGCGGGCTTCGAATTAATTAGTTTGTTACGCACCTGAGCGTACCTTTATTGTGTGTAAAACATCATTCTATATGCGTTATATAAAGTAACATTCAAGCAATTTTAAACTTTATGTAAAATAGGTTACGGTTTGTGATTGTATCTGTGGAGTGTAAACGTAAGTTTGGTAAAAGAAACGTATCATTATTTAGAATTAATTTCGTACTCAATTCCAAAACTTAAAGTTTTGTAGCTTAGAGTTTACATTCGTTTTTATTTGTTAATATTTATAAAAGATTTTTGTTGATTTAATTTTTAAAGTTTCGTTACTTAATTATACGGTGACAGTCAGTTGATGAGTAGTTTGTGTAATGATACTTTATGATTCAATGGGTAACGAGTTTGATTCCGATTTAAAATTCCAGGAATCACTTGCAGCATTGTTGTTTGATTCCCAAATTGATGGTTGTCAAAAATCAGAATTCGTAAAGTAATGATTAGGTTGATTGCAATTAATTTTTGTAATGAATTAATGTATCTATTCAACAATGACATTTTCCGTACTTTATATTGTGACGATAATTTGTTCAGTGTTTTTTTATTAACCAGAAAATTGCTGGTTAGTAGGTATTAAAATTGTCGTCAATGTGAGTATCATAGTCATTACCTATTAAACAATCCCTTGCTTTTCTGTTTCCGGTCTGTATACGTGCATAGGTACAGTTCAACCAGAAAATGTTTACGCTTCGGTAATATTCGTGTTTCCGAATTAGCGCGAAAGTCACGCCACAGAAGCTTCTCCCCGCAGAAATAAAGCTTCTAACTTTTGTACTACCGCGCTTTGTGTTAGTATACCTATCATTACGCGTTTTTATGTAGTTTTTTCTCTGTTGGGTTACCTACGCTGGTCGCACCTCGTCATCTGTTACTCATAAGTTTTTACTTAAACACTTTTAAAAAAGCACCCCATAGGTTCTTAATACAGAAACCATCTTCTCGGACTTATTTATTAACTACTTACTTTAGTTAATAAGTTTAGTTAATATTATTGTTACGTTAATTTTTATTATTTTGTTAATGGTTTATGTTTATTGCTAATGATTTAAGCCTGTTACTTAGCAGTATTTTTATTATTTTATAGGCAGTACCACCTGTACACTTATTACCTACTGTGTAAGAAATGTTTGTACGCCTTGCAGGGCAGCACATAGTGACACAATATTTTTATTTTATTACATAATGTACCAAAATTATACCTGTGTACAAATAAATAAATTTGAATTTTAAATAATTTTTTTTAATTTTGTTAATTTTGCAATCATTGTAATAAAAAATAGGCAAGGACTTCAAGAGTTGTAACATCTCTACATTAAGTATCATAATCGCGCTTTCATATTTACGAAGACAGACGATGATTGCCGAAACTCATACTTTTTCTGGGAAGGTTGTAATTCATTATTATTTAATTTGAATCCTGTTAAACGATCAGCACTAATAAGCATTCATTGAATTACTTCATTAACAAACGTCAATGAGTGTCATGTGTGGAGTTTAAGGCAAGTTTTTTTTTTCAAAGAACCAATCATAATATATTAATTTGTAGCAATATATATAGCTCAGACTTAATATAATACCTCAGAAACAGCCCAAAAGATATGATACCATAGCAATAACTCTGCCTAGCCTTTTCCCGACTATTTTGGAGTCAGCTTCCAGTCTAACTGAAGGCAGCTGAATACCAGTATTTTACAAGGAGCGACTGCCTATCTGAGCTCCACCACCCAGTTCCTGAGTAATGTATGAAACCCATTGGTAAGACTGGTTGTCAGATTTCGGGCTTCTGATGACCCGTTAAGACAGCCAAAGATTTACGAATGACGGTCGGGTCTTGGTATGTAAAGATGGTCACCCATCCACGGACCAACCACGCCAAGCGTAGCTTAACCTGATCTATTGAACCGTGCGGCTGTTAATAATTAACCACAAGCCCCTCAAGTCTATTGCTATCAACCAGGCACAAATCCAGACTCCGGGCTGCTACTGAGAAATTCCAGATAGAAAAACCCAATAACACTTTGCTGCACTTTACTTCTAACAACCCGTTAAGACTGCCAAATATCCCCTGCCGGGGTCGCGGGAAGGTACTTATGGGTCACCGAGGCCCCCGCAACACAGGCAACAGGAAGGAATACGGGTGGGTTTTAGTCAGTAAGAGTCTGACACACCCTCCCGCTCCGCCCAGAGCGGGAGAAGTTATTTGATGATTTCCCACCCTCAAAAAAAAAAAAAGACTGCCAAATATCTACGAATGTGAACACGATCACGAACGAACGAATTCAAACAGCCTGGACCAACGACTTAACGTGCTTTCCGAGGCACGGAATGGTCTCGGTATGTAAAGATGGTCATCCATCCTCGAAATAACCCCGGCAAGCAAAGCTTAACCTTATCGATCGACTCGTGCGGCTGTTATTAGTTAGCCACGAGCCCCACCACCATAACTATAAAGTAACATGTCGTAATTCACCCTATCTCATAACGACCTAACTCCCTAATTACAACCACAGAGATAATTGACATCACAAAACCCACGAACTAAGATTACATGAAATCCGTAACATTCAGTCGTAAACTGAGCAAATCCTATGTAACTATTACGTCCTGGTTTTACGAGCAAATTTTTAATCCCGTTGACATAAAGGAGTTATCCTGATTCCGTTTTATTGTCGACACATTGTTGTTGGTATGATCTTGATGCGTCTGCGTTTATAGGGTGAAAAGAAGTTGAGTTTGTTTTAGCAGAATGTGATTCACACATTATATTACACCACGCATGTATTCTCCGAAGGGTTAGGCAGGGGAGTATCTAGAGTACAGACTCACTCTCATGTGATACAATATTTTTCGAAATCCTTTTAAGGGGTCCGTAGTAAACAAGGTATTAATTACCTGGGACTCCTCCTCGACAGCCTATGGAACTTCGTGGAGCATTTCCGACGTTTGGCTCCCAAACTGGAGCGGGCAGGGGCTGCCTTGAAGCGGCTCCTACCCAAAGCCTCCTGCCGGAGGCTCTACGCGGGGTCGTGCAGTCCATGGCCCTTTACGGGGCTCTTGTGTGGGCGCTTTCCCTGGCGCTGCAGCCAGCCCACCGGCTGCTCCGGGGATACCGCACGGTCTCCTGTGAGGCAGCGAGCCTCCTTGCTGGATTGCCGCCATGGGATCTGGAGGTAAAGGAGGCAAAACGCCGGGGCGTAACTCCGCTGCCGCGAGAAATCGCGGCATAGCGGACGGAGCTCCGGCGGAATCTCATGGCGACATGGAGAGTACGTTTGTCGCAACCCCTCTTTGAGAAGTGGCTAGAGAGGCGCCACGGCGTCCTCACCTTCCGCCTGACGCAGGTCCTCACCAGACATGGCAGCTTCGGGAGGTTCCTGTGTCGGATAAGGTAGGAAGAAACGCCCGGGTGTCACCACTGTGTGGATCGCCCGGAGGACACGGTGGAGCATACGGTGGAGGTCTGCCCGGCTTGGGCAGAGCACTGCCGTGTCCTCGTTGAGGTGATTGGGCCGTACCGTACCGCACCGTACCGTACCGCACCGTAGGCACGGGCTTGCGGACGGTGAGCAATGGGTAGCTTACAGTCCGGTAAGGACCAGGCCCAGGTCAACGGTGCGTTGTATTTCACGCTCGCCTCAAAGAGATGTCGTCAGCACAAGTGGAGGGGTCCACTAGGGCCGATGACTGCCGGGGTCGGGGGAAGGTACTAAAGGGTTACCGAAGCCCCTGGCAACACAGGCAACGGAAGGAATCCGGGTGGGTTTTAGTCAGTAAGAGTCTGACACACCCTCCCGCTCCGCCCAGAAGAGAAGTTATTTGATGATTTCCCAATCAAAAAAAGAAAGTTTGTTTTTGGGATAAATTCATCTAACTCCGAACTACCTTTCATTGTTCGTGGTCCAACACACACTTGGCCGGTTTTTATAATATATATTTTTATAACGTAGGTAACATAAAGTCTGCCTAACTTCATAACAATGGCTTATTTGTCGATTCGCACGAATTTACTTGTCAGAAACGGGAGAATCTACACTTTTAAATAATACATTTTTTTTATGTAGGCGATTCGCACGAAATTAATTTGCTTGTGGGCGAATCGACAACTCCAGAAATATTTATCAATTAATTGTGACTATTATATTTGCATCTATCCTACCATTTGTTGTTTTATTTGCTTTTTCATATATAATATACGTAATTAATAAATAATAATAATTATATGATATGAAATAAAAATATCCAAACTTAACTAAAACTATTAACAAACTAAAATATGGCGTCGAAAAATTTCATTCGTTTATTCAGAGAGTGTAAAAAGTTTAATCGTTTTATGTCATGAAGAATAATATCGTAAAAAAATCCTATTACAGACAGTCTTAAATGCATAACATCTTACTGCATACATCCCTTGTTACTATAAAAGAGTACTAATAAAAATCAAAAAACTTTACGATCTTAAAAATGTTCCTTGCGTTTAATATTGTCATCCACGCCTGACATATCAACCAGGGCTTAGATTTTACTGTCCAATACGGTATTACATTTGCATAGCCGTAAAATTTACTACCTATGCATTTTGTCTTCTAATCCGAGCATTTTAGCACACTGTGCGCCCTTCAAATTACTACCAAAATCTTTTTGCTGCTGAAAAACGTTTACGAAGATCGTATTGTTTAGTGCATAGAGTATAATTTTGTGTATTTTGTTGGTAAACGTAAAGTTGTTATGCAAGTAATTCGCCGATTTTATCGTCGATCTTACAGGTTACGTTAAAGATAGGTTTTTATTGTGTTTGTCTTATTTTTATTATTTTGTATGCAATGTATGTATGGGATTACGTGACAATGGTGGCGTAAAGCATGTATGGGAGTTTGGCTGGGTGAAAAAATATAATTTTTTTAATTAGACTTATTTTGACATTCTGATTTTTTAAAGGCAGCAGCGACAGGCGTAATCCTGTGGGTCAATTTTAAAGTAATATCTTTATCTTTAATCATCCATGAAGATTTGATGTTAATAAAGCAAATTATTATATTAAAAAAATAAACCCGACTGCAAAAACACATAGCTGAAAATAGAAAAACAATTTTTCAGTTACGTCTTTTTGCAGTCGGGTTTGTTTTTTTTTTTTTTAATAATTTACTTTATTTCAAGCTTTTTATATATATATATTTGGAATTGACTCATTACTAGCTTTTATTTGATATATTGATAAACATGTATTGTTGTGATGTGTTTAAAAAAACTACCCCTCCCTTTTTGTACTTACAAATGCAATATATACATATTATATAGCCAATGTCACTATCACAATTGAGAAGAATTTAACGACACCTCATTATATTAAAACCGTCTAAGCTAAAAAGCGTGCCAAAGAAATTATAATAGACATACATACATACATACTCTCGAAAAACATTACCCTCCTTCTGGAGCAGCCGCGTAAAGAATCATTCAGTTTTACAGGAGTACCAAATATAGCGCTTTTAATTAAATAATATCTAATTGAGGTTAGATAACCATCTTGACCCATATTAAATACAACAGCTTACAATTATGTCAATTTTACAAGTGTCACTTGTGCACGACACGGTTGGCGTAATGGCTGAGCGATCGACTGCTGCGCAGCGTGTCGCGGGTTCGATTCCCGCACAGAACAAGTATTTGTATGATCTGCAAGTAATTGTTCTGGGTCTGGGTGTTTGTGTTTGTGAGTTTCTATGTTTGTAAACGCACCCACGATACAGGAAGAAATTCCTAGAGTGGGGCAACGTTTTTAAAAAAAAAAAAAAAAAAAATTAAATAAGTATGTAATAAAAAGTTGAGTGATACATAAATAAATAAAGTTAATTAAATGACGTAACAATATGAGTAGCAGATAAATGTCAAATTAATGCCAAAAGCACACAGCAAAATAAAAAGAAAACAATTAAATAGGACAATTAATTAAATTAAGTAAATGAAGTTATTATAACAGAAGAAAAAAAAATTAAACTCACCTCTATACAGAAAAATGGTATGGCAAAGTTGCCATTGCGACTCACTGTCTAACGTGGCCCCAAATATCAGGCTGACGATTCATCACAGGACAACAGGGTAAAGAGGGCACTTCAGACTTTACAGTCGTCAAAATTTGCATGAAATTCATCAGGATGAGTTTACGAGTGCGTGCGTCTCTTCATATGCATTCATTGTTAGAGGATGAACAATTAAAGTTATTATTGATCCTTTTATAGATATGAATGAAGGGAAATGAGGATTGGGTGAGTACTGGAAAAACTGGAGTCGTCATCATTTGAGTAGAAATTAAAATGCATTTTGTACTTTTTATCATAGGTATTATCTTTACATAAGTTAGATAATTCTCGAGTTTTACCCCGTATTAAAGTAATGATAATGATAAATGTTTTTATTTCTGTTAGTAGGTTTGTACAAACACCTTTACACGTCAATCATATTTTTTTTAAAACTAGATGAGTTCGGCGTTTCCTATCTGACTGATAAGAGAGGCTGAAACAAACTCAGAGGTCACAGTCTCTTTTAAAGTCCAGACATAATCTTGGTCAGATCATGAGAAAGAACCACACAGATTGAGTGGACCTGTCCAGTCAGTGCACGTACTCGTATTTGTCAGTAGTTGTGCAGCTCAACTCAGAACTAAAGGAGCTCAAAATAATAAAGCTCTAAAGAAAATGTTAATTCTTCATGTTGATTTTAAGCAGCAATAGGGTCTTACACCCAACTTTAAAAAGTGTCTTAATTCAATTATATAGTGCTAATATGCCCCAAAAAAAAACCAAAATTTTTATTCAATTGATAAGTGCCATAAAAATGCATTTAAATTTCGCGCGTAGTTTGACGAAAACGCTGGACGCAGTGGACGCCTTGTTGCTCTGTGGTCATGACGTCACTTGGCTAGTAAACAAATGCGCTGATCTATTATCTAACTATCAGTTGACAGTTGACACGTTTTAGTTTACATAGCGGTATGACGTAATAACATGGCGGCTACAATTTCATGGTGTTTTTAACAGATTAGAAAAACTGAAAACGTTGAATTGAATTTTAAAATTTATTTTGTTATTTTATGAACTAAAAGTAACATTTTCCGACTCCCTTTTGCCTAAACTATCTCAATAATCTATTTATAGATTTTTTCTCGTATATAGTAAAATACCCTATTGTATGTAAGCGGTCTTATTTAATACTTTAAGGTAGGTAAGCAAAACTTAAACACCAAGAAATCCTGATTATATTTTAACCATTTTTAGGGTTCCGTAGTAAACAAGGAACCCTTTTAGTTTCGCCATGTCCGACTGTCTGTCTGTCTGTCCCCGCTGTAGCTCAGAGACGCTTAGTACTACAAAGCTGTAATTTGGCATACGTATACATATCAATCACGCCGACAAAGTGCTAAAATAAAATCATAAAAAAGGGTACCTCCCTTGCACGTAATGTGGGGATGGGATGATATATTTTTTTCTCGTCTATTCCATGGTGTGGGGTATCGTTGGATAGGCCGTTAAAAATATCGTGGGTTTATAAACACCACTTTTCGATTCAAGGATACTTTTGCGTGATATTAAGTATTAAATTGCAAATTTTTGTTAGAGTCAAGTGTCCAGCCAGCTAAATGGTTGTTTATGGAGATGTGAAAAAAATCATGGCAGTAGCACATTTAATGAAATTAAAAGAAAAACTAGCACAGCTAAGTGGACTTTACAAGTTAACGAGTAATAGTCGACCAACTGAACTTGTGCAGTTGGAGATTTGACCGTGGCATATATCGATGTATGTGAGACCATGTTTTTCAACTACAATGTTTTTCTTTGTTTTTGGGATAAATTCATACCAATTTCCCAACTACGGAACCTTCATTGTGTGTGGTCTGACACGCACTTGGCCGGTTTTTAACAATATAAAACAGCATAAGAAGTTCCGTGTTAATACTGTGCTCAAGCAAAAATATTTCTGGAGCTTCTCAATCCCAACTGTAACCCAAGCAACCCATTCATCACCAAACATCACATTACTTCACAACAAAGTACTAATTTTAACACAACATCCAGTAAATCGTCACATGGTCACAATCAACCGGTACATTAAGTGCCACGGTAATGCAAATGGTACCTTTAGTGCCACGGTAATGCAAATGGTACCAACGTGCAACGTCTAAATTAAGACTGTGTAAACAAAACGACGATATTTGATGGATGACTATTGTCACGAGGAATCTGTGTGGGTGGCTAATTGAGCTTTCTTCGTGGCTTAGATATAAATAGATGTTCATGGTGTTGATTATCAATGGTGGGAAGAGCGAAGGGGTTTTCTGAAAATTATGAATGGTGATAAAGAATAGTATAGTTACCTACTTAATTAAGCCTGAGAGCAATGTTGGATGCTTTTTACTGATAACTGATACGTAATTTTTGGTAGTCTGGAAAAACACTATTTAGATAGTATGCTAACCCAAGAACCAGACAAGAACTTCTATTTGTAATAGAGACACTTTGAACTTTGGTGTTAAGGCGCAGATATATGATTTTAGTGACTTTTAAATCTGCTCTTACGCTTTCGTATAATGCAAATAAGTTATGCGAAAAATGTATGTTAAACTAGAACGCATACACATCAATTCTATTTGTGAATATATAAGTTTTGTAGTAAAATACTTTATGAAATAAATTCAGGAAATAATGTCTACCCAAAGCATAAAAAAACGATACGAGTATTACTTTCAAACGACTAAGGATATTTTCACGATTTCTTTTGTATGAATAGACTATTTTATTATCTATACTTCTATCTATGATTTTTTTTCAGATATTTATATTTTTGTTACTTAAAATAAATCATCATCTGCCTAGTCTTTTCCCAACTATGTTGAGGTCGGCTTCCAGTCTAACCGGATGCAGCTGAATACCAGTATTTTACATGGAGCGACTGCCTATCTGACCTCCACAACCCATTTACTGGGCAACACGATACCCCTTGGTAAGACTGGTTGTCAGACTTTCGGGCTTCTACAAATTACAGCCGGGACCAACGGCTTAACGTGCTTTCCGAGGCACGAAGGGGTCTTGGTATGTAAAGATGGTCACCCATCCACGGACCAACAGCGGCAAGCGTAGCTTAACCTGATCGATCGACCCGTGCGGCTATTATTACTTAGCCACAAGCCCTTCTTGTTACTTAAAATAAATTTTCCTTATGAAACCTATGGGGGCGCGGCGAAAGCGCGACGCGCATTTGTATGGCCAAGGTCAACGGCGATTACCCGACCCTTAAGAATAGAACCGAAAACATTTGATCTATTTCGATACACCAATATCCACCAAACCTCGCTGGGCCAGCACGGTGGAATACGTCCCACTTCTTCTCACAGAGAGGATACCTGTGTCCCAGCAGTGGGAACTTTATAGGCTGATAATGCTGATAATGCTGTTAAACCAATCACAATCGTGAGTTCCGGTAAAGCCGGACCTGACCCAACCGGGCGGCAACGGTATTAAAAGAATGACAACATAAAGGAAGACATGACTTACTTCGACAAGGAAACCAACTTTTGGATGGACACGGCTGAAGATAGAGACAAGATCAGGATGGCTGCTGGCGAGATTTACAAGAAATCAGAAACGGATAGTAGCCAGACCTCAGATGAAGACATTGGAAACAGCAACGAGCAACACAGCATAGCAGTGACACAGAAAAGAGTCGAGAAAGTAACTGGACCTGAGCCAACCTGGCGGCGACGTTGTTAAAAGATGCCCTCCCATAGATAAATTACCCGTCTCTCCACTATTCCATTGCTTGCTCAAGGATGCATATCCGGTAGGCTCTAATAATCTTTCCTATCCTAAGGGCACGTCTTCCTGACCATTACCGCGCCCCCCGGTCTACTCTTTGATATGCAATGCTCTCTGTAGTCCCATGAAACATGAGGCTCCAGGGACTAGTGCGAATCCTTGGGTTCATAAAAACAATCGAGTCTGGTTTAACCACGCTGGGATCGGTGCATTTCATGCATTCATTCATTCATAAACCAATCACAATCGTGAGTCAAATTCAAATATTGAACAAAAAAAAGATGTTCCCATCTCATTACCTCACTCTCCAATAAGTAAATCAACCGACTTCTGTAAAGAAACTAATCAAAGGCTATAAAATTAAGGCAACTATAAAGCTTGGCTCAACCGGGTATCGAACCTCGTAAACAAAATGAGGACATTCGTAAGCATGGCGGTGATGAGATAAATCTTGCAATTTGCTGTCGTAACTTTGTGACGATGAAATTACCGAGAACAAAGTCCTCATGACTTTGTTCTCGGTAATTTTGACAATGGGGTAGGTACTATCGCGGGTGCGTATGTCGGACCACTTTAAAAACAAAATCACCCACGATGACCATATCTGTTTACCGCTCCTTTTTGCCAATAAAACTACCTATAGCGAGCGAGCGCTGCAAGCAGGAATAGATTTTCCACTGCACACCCTGCGTTTCCACTGACGCAAAGCTTGGCGGAGTGGAGAGGAGCGGACTGTGAATTGGCCAATCACAGTGGTCAAAATCTCCACTCCGCAGATTTAGAGAGCTGTGATCACGGTCCGCTCCACTCTGCCCAGCACCGCGTCAGTGGAAACGCGCCCTCACGGTACCGCGGTTGTTCGATGTGCGCATCAGCAATAGTACGCAAAAATCTGAGTGAACAGGTATCAACTATGCACTTCGTAAGAGAAAGCCCTTCCTGGTACCTAAGTATTTAAATTGTAATTATTTAAAAACCAACTCCTGTTATTTAATATTTTAAAACAAAGTGTTTTAATAATTTCAACGTGGTGAAATTATCGTGGACGTCCACACGTCCATAGCAAAGGAAACTGCAATGTATGGAAATATAATGAAGATGCTTTTAAATTTCTGTCCACGATAACGTTAACCTGCACTTATTTCCATAAATTTTATGGACGTGAATGTGATCATGATAATATCGTCACGTTAGAATTATAAAAACATAAAAATAAAAATGTATTGATTTTATTTCACCAACATGGGCCAACTCCCTCTCACAGAGAGAAAGCGACGACATATTATAAAAAAGTCCCCCCGCTGAGTCTGTCTTTCTGAACGCGATAAACTCAAAAACTACTGAAAGGATTTTCATACGGTTTTCACCAATGGACGGAGTGGTTCATAAGAGAGTTTTAAGTATATAATTCATTCAGGTTTTTTGGTAAATTGGATGCAATATGACGATGATTATTGAAGATGTCGGAAAAAAATCATGCCGACTGGGAGCGTTACAGGCGTGCGTAGCGTAAACCAATAGAGTTACCTATATGAAAACAATTACGGAATTAATTAATTGTTTACCTGGATTAACACTACTACTACTTTTAATCACGGCAGTACGTTCCCGTGGGATATTTTCCGACATCCACGCGGGCGAAGCCGTGAGGAAAATCTAGCTAATAATAAAACACTAAATTTTTTTCATTATAACAAGGAGCTTATTTTGTGCGCAATACTATTACAAAAACTCGCGCCTTCTTCCCATGGGGGTAGGCAGAAACTATAGAATGCCACCTGCTACGCTTCTTACATAGTCCTTTTGCTTCGTTTACGTTCATGCATCTGGTCATACACGCACACCGGTTGCGAGTACACGCACCTGACCTTTCTGAAGAACATCATCAATTAGGATACTATATGTCTTCCAAGGGCGACCGGGGTCCCGGCGTTTGCACTCACATCTGCTTTGTAAAATACCTTTTGTTAGTCGCCTTTCATTCATCCTCTCAACTCATTATTTTCAATTTTTGCAATACTATTAATGATCTTTAAAACCACCCCTCTCATTTAATACTTTAAAACAAAACATTTATTACTTAACTTAGCAGCTCACTCAACCCTTTAGGCAAAAAGCATAACTTGATCATTCGAGTAATTAATACATCTCTATATGTTAGATTTGTTCCATAATAGCTTTTCCTTAAAGGCTCCTACATACTGGCGCGACTTGTCGCGCGACGCGTCGCGACACAAAGGCACCGCTTGTAGCGCTACATGCGGTGTCTTTGTGTCGCGTCGCGTCGCGCGACAAGTCGCGCCAGTATGTAGGAGCCTTATGATACTTGTGCTTATGGCACAAGTCGAAGTAAGAGAGATGTAATATTTTCTTTGCTGTGCCCTGACAGGGTCTACAACGACACTTAGCTCTAAGCCTTTTGTTAACATCTTGTTTTACCTTGTGGAACGCAAATAAACGAATGTGAATAATGATTATAATGATTTATAATTTCGTAAGTACATGTTTGTTAAAGTCGCGAATGATATGTTCATTTAGATACAACCTGACTTTGGTGCCGATTCCCTTGTTCACAAACTAAACTGAATTTAAGTTCAGTGCATATTTTTCTTTCTATTTCATTAAGAAAAGGACAGAAGATAAAATTTAGTTTAGTCCTGTCAAATTAATCAGCGCTTGACGTAAATTGACTTAATTTTAGTAGGCAAGTTTTTAATCACGTCTAAACTTGTATGGAGTAGTGACAGGCGCTGATTAATTTGACAGGACTAAACTAAAATTTATCTTCTGTCCTTTTCCTAATGTAATAGAAAGAAAAAGACGCACTGAACTTAAATTTAGTTTAGTTTGTGAACAAGGGAATCGGCACCATTGACCTGCAAATTGCAAAAAACGTAAGTTTGAATTTTGCGTGTTACCACTGTGGATCCACCTTAATAACTAAATACATTTTGTCAGTCAATAATCCTAATTTATACACAAAATGCTTAAAAGCTCAGAATTAATTGTCATCATCCCTTCTAAATACTCTTTGATGGCAATTTGCCTTGGGGGCAGACACTTGAAACGTTTGAATATTAAACATTGACTGCACTTTATATGGTTACCCCTATGAGTATATGGTTAAATGATTAAAAATGTGTCTGTCTGTCTGTTAAAAAATATACATCGATAAGTGCGAATCAAAATCCTAACTATAATAATAACTATTATAAATGCGAAAGTGAGTTTGTTTGTTACGTTTCACACTAAAACCGCTGAACGAATTTAGATGAAATTTGGTACATGGATAGACCATGACCTGGGTTAGGACATAGGATACTTTTTATCTCGAGATCCTTACGGGATCGAGACTTATGCGGGTGAAACCGCGGGGCGCTGCTAGTTATCTATAAATGCGATAGTGAATTTGTTAGTTTGTTACGCTTTCACGCTAAAACGGCTAAATAGATTTAAATGAAATTTAACAGGTAGGTAGCCTGGAACCTGGAAAAGGTCATAGGCTACTTTTTATTCTGGATCGCAGATGAAGTCGCACAGCTAGTGACTGATAAAAAAGTTATTCTTGAAGTGCTCAATTTCTACAAAGAATTTTATTAAAACTATAAAAGTTGTTGAAAAAACCCTGCGAGGTAATTGCGACACTATTCTGCGACAATTACATTAACAATGACAATGCCTTTAATTTGGTCAATTTAAAGAAAGAAAGAAAGAAAAATATTTTATTTGGGGCACGCACAAGAAATACAAAAGTAAAAAAAAAGAAGCATTTAAAACTCAACTTCGAATAAACAAAAAACAACAAAGAATATCCAATAAGAACGACTTGTGCGATGCCAAAAAGGCTCCTATCTCAGCATAATGCTGGGATATTTATAAAATAAATACCGCAGCGCTGGTATTCTGATAGGGCCCGCTGTGATGCCACGGACACATCTACGGACACAATATATAGTATATCCCACCAGGGGAATAAAAATTAAATAAAAAGACAATTTATAATGAATAAAATACAGAAGTAAATAAATATATATATATATAATAGATGTACAGTAAATATTAAGATTGATTCCGACGCTCGTACTTCACTTATCCATGCCATAAACTATTGTCTATGGTGTACGACAAGCCACAGACAGACAGACAGTACTCAAAATTTAGAAACATTCATGACATATTGTGACATCTACTAACCCATTACGAATTACGGCCCACTCGCTCTTTCCTATCTTGGGATGTTCTCATCCAGTTGTTGAAATGAAACGAAATGAAATGAAAATCTGACTACCCCTGAGAAGAAATGGCGAAACAAACTCAAGGGTCAAAGTCTCTTTTAAAGTCCAGACATAATCTTGGTCAGATCATGTGAGGACCATGTCTGAAATGGTCTTTTGAGGAAAGAACCACACAAATTTGAGTGGACCTGTCCAGTGAGTGCAAGCATTTGTCAGTAATCGAGTAGCTCAACTTAAAACTTAAGGAGCTCAATGACTCGACGAAAAATACCAAGGAAAGGACATTTGGGTTGGCCGCATAAAGTACTCAAAATGCCAGACCATCATTAAAACTAAGAGAAAAAAAAATAACAAGAAATAAACAAAAATGACCCACATAGTGCTCACATTCACAATAATTAAAGTAATATAATACTTTCAAGTAATGTTTGTTGTTTCATCTTTCTAGGGGTGACCTCTGTAGTACAATTAGGTTTTAAGATAACACAATAATACCAACCAAAATAATAAGCAAAGTCAGGGCAAATTACATTTAGTAAAATATATCTCAACATTTTGGGAATACTGTAAACAGCTTGCGGGCTATTTGACAATTAAACAAATTATACTGTCAAAGCATTTTGACATTTGCATAACGCTAAGTGATCATATTATGAGGGAGGACAGGAATCATGGTAATTTGCTAACTTAAAAAAAATGGTGTTTATTTACTTTTTAAATAGAGATAGCGTTTAGCGTACTACTTTACTGAATGAGAAACCATATATTAGTGTTTCTAATGATATATATTTATTTACATAACCAAATTACAAGATGATTATAACATTAACTAAATTAAATTAAAACTAAGTTAAGCTTAAAAAAGGCCCTCGGGGCATTGCACCGAGGATGCTGGCGGCATTTCCTCGCTGAATTGCAATGCTGATGCGTTGCGCGAGATAGCCGCCAGCTTTTTGGTCACCAGTTACATCAACTAGACGTTTCGCGATTTCCGCAAATAACTTATGCGCACCGGGACCCCACGGACCGAGGGTCTCGACGCCAAAGGGCACAAAGTTGTACTCTCTGCCAAGGCGTCCATATTTAATAACTTTCAGATTTTCGGCATTTTCTGCCGCTTCACCCGCTTTAGAAGTAGTCCGTTGGAGGTGGGACGGTGCCAGTGTGTCTACACAGGTAGCGTCCCACACAAGCATCCGTCCCAAACTCCACGGGACCAAAGACACACCATCAGGTCTTTTGCCATCATCTCTGACAATGCCAGTCGGCTCATGAAGAGCAGGCACATTGATGCTGGCAAGAGACCGGCGGATTATGTCATTAAGTGTCGCATGTCTTAAAAAGCGGCCTGCACTTTTTTGACAACAAAGACCGTGGTGACCCAATCGGTTCACGTCCGTGCCACAAGGGCATGTGTGTGGAGTGCATACCGTGACCCCAAGCCGCAGACCAGTCGCCAGACGAAGCGAGGTCGGATCCAGGAAGGTACCGGTATATGGAGAAGGATCGGCATGTAGCCAATACCGGCCTCTCTGGTTCCGACCGCCAAAAGTCTTGCGCGATCCGGACCTGAACTGCGGCTCAGAATCGATTTGTATGTTAAATCGCAATAAATATCGTCCCAGCTCCTCTGAGATTTTAGGTTGTCTGGAAATTCTTTACCCGGGCAAGCAATTTGAAAAGCATTCTTGGCATCCTCCAAGCCCGCAGTCTTATAGTATGTGTATGACCAGATGTGTGAAGGTAATTCACACATCTGGTCATACACGCACGTCGCGTCAGTTGCAAGTACTATGGACTTGATCTTTCAAGAAAAACATCACCGATAAGGTCACTATAAGTCCTTCTAGGGTGTTTCCGCGCACATCTGCCTAGTAAATACCTTTTGTTAGTTGTCTTTCATTAATTCTCTCAATATGACCAAACCATCTAAGCATACTCTTCACAATTGACCATAATAATAATAAAAAAAGGTATTTACAAAGCAGAGGTGTGTGGAAACGCCGGCAGGGGATGCCCTAGGAGGATATATATTGACCTAATTGGTGATGTTCTTTAGAAAGGTCAGGTGCGTAGTCCTCGCAACCGGCGTGCGTGTATGACCAGATGTATGAACGTAGGCGAAGCAAAAGAAGTATGTAAGGAGCGGAGCAGGTGGCGTTCTATAGTTTCTGCCTACCCCAATGGGAAGAAGGCGTGAGATTATGTATGTATGTATGTAATAATAAAAGACAATCATTTCCTTTCTGTTTAATATTGATATCAGCTCACGCCTTTATCAACTACAAACCCACAATCGACATTATAATCCTCATAATTCAATCTGTCATTGGCCGTCTTCACTAACTGCACATCGTCCATTCAATCAGGGTTGTCAATTTTGCTTCGTTACGCAGACACTGCTTTGATAAGACATGCAGATGGGATTATGGACGGTGGCATCCCTGTCCGGGCAATCATTAGGCTTGCAGCTTGTTTAGTACTAAATCCTTTGTCTATTGCTAGAAGGGATGGGAAGTTGCGGATATTTTTCAGATATTCTATTGGTTCGGATATAAGATGGGATATTTCATTTTATTTTTTTAAAGTGACCTGTCTACCTACTATATAAAAGGTTTCTAGTGTAATGCTTTTTATTAGACTTGGCAAAGTTGCTATATTTTAGTTGTAGGCGGTTTCTTGACCGATTTATCTATTTCAGTTTGGTTGGCAATGTGGTTACATTAGTAAGGTAGGTGGCATTTTATCTTATTTTCAGAAGTGTATCAAAGTTTAGATACTCTTAAATCACCCTTTTGACACCAAACGAATACTAACCTAGCAATTTTTCAAAGAGCACTAATATTGGTAAAACACACTTTGTTGCAAATTGTTTGTAGTTTACTGAAATTCGTATATTTCTCACCACTTTTTCGGATGTCGTCTCGGACAACATCACTATTTCTGCATTGCTCCGGATCGGATCAATTATGTGTGATTTGGTTTAAATTGAACGTGACCTGTGTTTAGATTGAATGCCTGCTTAGTTAGAACAATGTATTTTAGTGTCGTTACTTTAAGACGCTGACAACACCTAAACTACGGATCAGACTGCAAAGAAAAGAAAAGGAAGCGCGATGAGAGAGGTTAGGCAGAGATGTACCTACATCTCTGCCTAACCCTTCGTGGATTACAGACGTTATTATATGTTATGTGTGTATGTATTCTGGCTTATTCTTATACTTTGTGCCAAAAATAAATCACGTGCAGCTTTGGCAAAGAAAATGGCAGATCCATCCCTTTTAGTGGATGAAGAAACATGCTTCGAAACGTTCGCATCAAGAAGATTATCAGCATAACAGCATTTAATCAGCCTATAGCGTGCCCACTGCTGGGACACAGGCCTCCTCTCTTCAAGAGAGAGTGGGCTGTAATCCACCACGCGGGCCCAGTGCGGGTCGGCAGATGTCACATATCTTCGAATTTTTGGTTCTAAGACATGCCGGTTTCCTCACGATGTTTTCCTTCACCGTTTTGCGAGCAGTGGTGAAGAAATGATTTACACAAAGTAAAGCGCCTGCCTGTGTTCGAAGCCACGACCTACAACGAGAATGATCATGAAGTCTTAAAACGTTGCTTAAGATTTACGAGAAAAATGTAAAACAATACTTAGTTTATTTCTCAAACAGTTCAGTTGAAAAAGAATTATAGATTAATTGATCTACAAAACGTAATTTCTAATGTCAACTACAAATATAGAATACGAAATGGCGAAATGTGGGTGTGATACACCTCTCACCTCTGCCTAACTCTTAAGGGTATACAAGCGTGATGTAAAGCTAAATAAAGAGTGAGTCCGTACAGAATCATCAGTGTATTGATCAGATTTCAATGCGCCTACTCGAACCGTCATCGCAAGATACTCGAAGCTTCAAGAGTGGAATCTTAGCGCAGGCGTTGCCTGTCGTTATTTGGATATTTGAATAATATTATACGGTGAAGGAAAACATCGTGAGGAGACCGGCATGTCCTAGAAACAAAAGTTCGAAGACATGTGACATCTACCAACCCGCACTGGGCCCGCGTGGTGGATTACGGCCCACTCACTCTCACAGAGAGGAGGCCTGTGTCCCAGCAGTGGGAACATTATAGGCTGATTATGTATTATACAACATGTCCCGGAATTAACACACACCAGGAAACACCCCAATTAGAATATTATGTTATAATCAGAATACATACCTACACTGACTTTTTAGTAATAAGTATAAAACTATGTTTATTAATTAAATTAGGTATACTGATTCATCATCATCATCTGCCTAGCCTTTTCCCAACTATGTTGGGGTCGGCTTCAAGTGTAACTGGATGCAGCTGGTAAGACTGGTTGTCAGAATTTCGGGCTTCTGACGACCCGTAAAAATTGTCAAAGATCTACAAATGACAGCCGGGACCAACGGCTTAACGTGCTTTCCGAGGCACGGAGGGGTCTTGGTATGTAAAGATGGTCCGTCCACGGACCAACCGCGGCTAGCGTAGCTTAACCTGATCGATCGACCCGTGCGGCTGTTATTACTTGGCCACAAGCCCCTCCAATTAGGTATACTGATTGTGGGAGAACATTGTGTTCACATTACAATACAAAACTGCGCACGCGCACAGTCACACACGCATAAGGGTCTAGCGTAGTAGGTTCTTGGTCCATTTTGGTTTGTTTGTAATTTACGTAGTTTTGATCATTTTTGGGATAAAAAACTACCTATATTCAAAATTACAGGAATCGATTCAGTAAACGATGCTGAACAAACTACTTTCATATTGTGCATTAATTCAGTTACACATACTCGTAAATACAAATGAACCAAAGGTATAGTAAACTATTTTTTTTTTTTTGTTGGGTGGGAAATTATCAAATAACTTCTCCCGCTCTGGGCGGAGCGGGAGGGTGTGTCAGACTCTTACTGACTAAAACCCACCCGCGTCCCTTCCGTTGCTTGTGTTGCCAGGGGCCTCGGTAACCCTTTTTTACCTTCCCGTGACCCCGGCAGGCATCGGCCCTAGTGGACCCCTACACTTGTGCTGACGACATCTCTTTAGGCGTGCGTGGAACGCAACGCGCCGTCGACCCGGGCCTGTTCCTTACCAGACGGTGAGCTACCCATTGCTCACCTTCCGGCCGGAAATCCGCCCGGGATTCCCGACGCCCTGGGCGTCTCCTGCGGCGGCTAGGGGCGAGAGGGCGCGAAATTTGTCTTTCCGTCAACCATCCCGTCTCCTCCTTCGTGAGCATTACTGCTTCGCAGAAGGAGGTGACGGCTGCCCATGCCCTCTCGCTCCGTACCATGGCCGGACGCGAGAGATCTCTGCCCAAGCCGGGCGGACCTCCACCGTATGCTCTACCGTGTCCTCCGGGCTATACATTCAGCTGAAGCGGTAATCTATTATAAACCAGTAATGTCTTGTAGCAAATCTTAAGTTCCTGAAAATTTTACACGTGTTTAAGAGACCTGCCTTTTTAAAAGTAACTGCCTCGGTGATCGCAAGCGCTACTGCTGAGCGTGAGGTGCTGGGTTGAATTCCCAGGTCGGGCAAACTGTTTTTGGGATTTTCCATTAGGAATTTCTCAGCAGCAGCCCGGTTTCTGGATTTATGCCCGGTTGATGGAAATAGGTTCACCCCCTATTACATGGGACTTAAACGTTACTGGCGAAATGTGGGTGTATTATAAGTACACCTCCGCCTAACCCCTTGGGGATTACAGGGGTGATTTATGATGATTATGATTTATGATGTTTCGAATATTAACTCTATTTCTAACCCTGCCAGGGTCGCGGGAAGATACTTATGGGTCACCGAGGCCCCCGCAATACAGGCAACAGGAAGGAATACTGGTGGTTTTTAGTCAGTAAGAGTCTGACACACCCTCCCGCTCCGCTCAGAGCGGGAGAAGTTATTTGATGATTTCCCACCAAAAAAAACTCTTTTCCTAACATAGTATTTTCTTTTTTGAACTACTGTAAGTCCCTAGAAAATTGTTTGTCCTAAAAACTACTCATAATATTATTAGGTTCGTAATTTACACTGATTATTTAATTATTTAATATTTTAAGCACACAAATGTACAGAGGCGGACTTAATGCCATAGGCATTTTCTACAAGCCAGTTAAAATATGAAATGGCCATAAATAATATATAGTTAAGTAGACCTACATTATGTTTATCACACCTCATAAGCTCCTAATTATAATTATTTAACCAATTAACCATTAATCAAGTCCTAATTAAATCAATTAACTAAATCAAGCAAATCAAATTACCATTATGTTGGTGATTGAAACCTTAATAACCATATTAATTGTGTTCAGGGACTTAGGCGTAATCCGGCTAATCTATGGGGGCTTAGAGTGTGGTCGGTACCCTTAATTGCCTACCTGGTCACGCGGCTTTGAGTGGAAAATCGGACTATGGTAGGTAGTTACAAAAGTGGTAATTTACTTGATGCTCTAGTTATTAAGTACACAATAAATAAATTCACAAAGAAAAAATAGATATAGGTACCCTAGTAGATATTATCAGAATCAGAATTTTATTTGCTATGAATGCAGGTACAGGTATAAGATGTTGTATTTAAATTAATGAGATCGGCTACAGTCTACCTTACGGCGTGCAAATTATTACATATATTAAAACATTAAAACAAACAAAACTCTTTTTTTTTTCATCATTTTCCTGCCCTTGTCCCATGTTATTTGGGGTCGGCGCAACACCTTATATTCTTCCATCCTCCCCTGTCAGCCGTCATGCTATCATTCACTCCCTTCTCTTTCATATCATTCCTCACACAATCCATCCATCTTTTCTTTGGCCTTCCTCTCCCTCTCCACCCATCAACATTCATATTCATCACTCATTTAGTCACATGCGTTTCATCCCTCCTCATCACATGCCCATACCAAGCCAAACGATTTCCTTTCAACTTTTCTGTCACTGGCAGAAAACAAACAAAACTATGTCAACAAAATAAAATAGAAATTAAAGTTAAGTCAATTAATAATATTATAGTCAATTACATAAGTCTTGCATGATCAAATTACAATTAATTATAACAATCACAATCTGGATAAACTCATATCATTTATAAAGTTTTTTACTGAGTTATAGCATTTCCCTAAAAGTAGTACAGTTACCTTAGATTTAAAAATGTTTACAGAACAATTCTTAAAACCATGAGGTATTTTATTATAAATGACAGGTCCCATTGTCATAATACTTTTCCTTAATAGTGCTGTTTTGTAATTACCCGAACGTAGCAAGTTCTTGTATTGGGATCTCAAGGGGCCATTACGTGTCGTCTTACATTGGCCAGTGACCATACCTCATACCTTATACCTTTTATAACTTTAAAACTACTTGATATAACTCAGATAATACACAATATTGATGCTACTAACTATTTACACTATGTACTAAATTAAATTACTAACTAAATATACAAATAAATACAAAAAATAAAAGGACACTTAGGGGTCGAAGTACTCGTCCGCATCGCTGTCATCCGGAAACATGCCCAGAAGACTGGCAGCATTGCCACGTTGAATGACAAAGCTAATTATTTAGCCAAAGAAGGAGCCAGCCCTCTGGTCACGTGAAGTGTCGATCAGTCAGCAAGAAATTTCCTTAAAAAGGAGACGCGCACTCCGGCCCCATGATCCGAGCGTGTCGACCCCAAACGGCTCAAAACTGTAGTTACCCATAAGGTTACAGTATTTGCGCCGCTTGAGGGTCTCAGCAGCTGCAGCAGCGGCAGCTCAGCCAGCCATGCTTGGAACATGAGATGGCGTAAGGGTGTCGACACAGGTTGCGTCCCGGCACCAGAGGCCCTACCCACCTTCCAAAGCAACAATGTCATGCCTTCTGGTTTCTTTCCAACATTACGTACCAATCCATTTGGTTCTAATACTGCTGGTACGCCGGCGGTGACAAGGGCTCGACGAATAATATCGTTGATGCTGCCGTGCCGTGCTATGCGACCTTCGCTCCTGCAACAGGACAGGCCATGGTGTCCAAGACTGTCGATGGCTTCACCGCAGTGACACCGATGTGGAGCAACACAAGGTGCGCCCAACCGGAGACACGTAGCGAGCCGAAACGATGAATCATCCAATATGGTGCCTATGGTATTTTTTTTATTTATGGTATTTTTCTTGATGAATAATTAATTAGCTTCTAATAATTATTAAGTTACGTTTAACAAGCTTCTGCTGGTTTTGTTTGAACTCAATCCGTTCCATGAAACAAACCCTAGCCTCGGCACAATATTCTCTGCGACAAAACTGCAAATCTCTGAAAAAAAATGCCTTTTTAAAGTAACATAACATCACGCCTTGTTTCCCCGAAGGGTTGGGCAGAGGTGTACCTGTAGTACACCCACATTTCGCCAGTGATGTTTCATTTTTAAGCCCCTTGTTATAGGGGGCGCGCCTATTGCCATCAACCGGGCACAAATCCAGACTCCGGGCTGCTACTGAGAAATTCCAGATAGAAAAACCCAATAACACTTTGCTTGATGCGGGAGTCAAACCCAGGTCCTCATGCTCAGCAGTAGCGCATTCGACCAGTAGACCAACGAGGAGGTCCAATAATAAATAATGTTTATTTATCCAAAGAAATACATATACACAGGTTGAGCACAGTGGTAAATATACTGAAATGATACATAATTGTTTGTACAGAAGTTAAAAAGCTACAAAAATCTATATAACAGAACATAAACGCTGTCTCTTAAACCAGGAAGATCGTAAGAGACAGTGATTGATTTTGAAATTTCTTTATTTTTAACATAAACAAACCAGATAAATGACATTCAGATCAAACATTTACGTATACATAAATTAAGTAATGCATAAAAGTTCTTAGTTATATTACTTTTATTTAAGATTATATTACTTACGTTAAATATATACAGTGTGTCCCTGGATTAATCGACAAAAAAATTGGAAAAAAATCTTAAATAATCGTAATAATTATTATCGATTTTTTTACTTTTTTATTGCCTATTAAAAATGCCTGTATTGAAAATGTAATAACTTTTTATTAGTTGAGGGAATTTCGTTAAAATAAAAACAATAATGTTGGCTGATAATTGGTGCTGCGTAGTAAATACAAAGAAAATACAGCCAATCAAGTAAAAAAAATACGTTTCTAAGATTTTTTTTTGAAAATGTCTAAAGTTTTCAATAATTTCGATTTTTTTTTTTTTTTTTCAATTGTTTTGGCGATGAATTATGGTCTAGTTTCACCCATTTTCGTTTGTGCACTTTATCCAGGGACACACTGTATTGTACTGTACAGCGCGATGGTTGGAAGCAAACTCACTATAAAACACAAGATTTTAATATTTAGATTTAAAGACAGTGGTGCCGATTCCCTTGTTCACAAAAATTACGTCAATTTACGTCAAGCGCTGATTAATTTGACAGGACTAAACTAAAATTTATCTTCTGTCCTTTTCTTAATGAAATAGAAAGAAAAAGATGCACTGAACTTAAATTTAATTTAGTTTGTCAACAAGGGAATCGGCACCAGTATTCGGCCAGATAGTTGCGTAAATTAAGTTGTACTCTCTAGGAGTGCCAACAAGAATTTTATTTATTCTTCTACTGCCCCTTTCAGAATTTCAATTATATAAAACCTTAAAAAAGAACACCAACTTTTTTAAACAGGCATAAAAAAACATAAACAAAAATCCTTTTTTTGCACGTCACTGTCATTGCAGTGCCAAACGTTCAAAATTAATTTTGTGTTTCAATAACTGATGAAATATTCTTAAAAAAAAGAATATAATTATATTATTTATTTTATTTTAATTGAGTGTGTCGTTGTCAGAATGTACTTTTCTAACCTAGCGCTTACCTAAGGAATGAAGAAGACAAAGGACGTCAGGGACTTCGAGGAAAGATATTCTGCATGCTTCGTTGATTTCGGCCTTAAAACTGGTGAATAAGTTTGAAATAGTTTGTTGTGATGTATGAGACATAGTGGGTTTAAAGCCTAAAGTGTACCTGGCAGGTAAAGCAAACTTATGTCTTGACCATTATTCAAGATAAAGCCCATTTACACGATACAAGTCACTTGCCTGTGACGTACAATAAAATTGAAGGAAAAAAGTTACTATCAACTTTTATTGTTGCTTCAACTTATGGTATGCCTTGGGCAATTAAATCACACCATGTAAATCAGGCATAATAGTCAATCAAAAATCTTGAACACACGTCATGTTAAACTAGTCTTCCATTTGATGGACGGGCCGACTCCCTCATACAGAGAAAAGGCTTGAGTCCCAGCAATAGGAATATTATAGACTGGTCTTGTTTGTGCATAGGCAATGTTTCCTGTCGTTATTTTACTGGAAAAACATTTTGATAAAGGATGCTGTGCTTTTCTTAATGTATGTTTTTCTTTTAAGCTCTAACTACACTCACCCCTACTTGCATCTGCAAGCAGTTTGTGCAAACATATTACAAAAAATATGCCGTCTTTATCTTATCAAACCGTTTGCACGGCGTTTTGCCGTCTACACGCAGCTACGCATACACAAACAGTGTTTGTACAAACTGTATGCTGCATGCGTGTAACTCAGCTTTATGTGTCTATGTCTATTCTATTCTATTTTTCTCTATGGCAATGGTACCAATGTCGACAATTCTGCCAATGTCAATGTGTTGAGAAAACGTGCAGATAAAAAAAAAGAAAGAAAAAGGAATATCTAATAATTTGTTGATAAAATAATTAATTATTGGATTTAGTGTGAAACTTGTTGACGAGTATTAGTACATGTGTCTATGTCTGTTATAACTTTTATATCAGAAGTAAAGCCGCGTTGACACAATCAAAGTACGCTTGGACAAAGTAGGTTTGACGACTACTTGGTATTTTTTTGTACTGAGGCAACACTGATCAAAGCGCAAAGATTAGATGACGGCGTCCAATCAAAGTGGACTAAAGTCGAATTTCAGTGGAGTAATCTGAATGTGGTAGCTGTCACTTTGTGTAATAAAATGGTCATATTTATTGTATTCTAGAATTTAACATTTACATAAATCGATTCCTATACAACTACAGGAGGACAAGTTATCCAGCTCGGTAGACACAACTTTGAGAAAGAAGCCGACAGGAGGATCCGATTGGGTTGGGCAGCGTTTGGAAAACTTCGTCAAGTCTTCTCGTCGCCAATCCCGCAGTGTTTGAAGACTAAGGTCTTCAACCAGTGCGGTCTGCCCGTTATTACATACGGTGCCGAAACGTGGACACTGACAGTCGGGCTGGTCCACAAATTAAAGGTCGCTCAGCGCGCCATGGAGCGGGCTATGCTCGGAGTTTCTTTGAAGGATAAGATCAGAAAAGAAGTTATCCGGAAGAGAACCGGAGTTACCGACATAGCCTGCAGAGTCAGCAAGCTGAAGTGGCAGTGGGCTGGCCATGTGTGTCGAAGGACCGATGGCCGGTGGAGCAGACGAGTCCTGGAGTGGAGACCGCGTATCGGCAAGCGTAGTGTGGGACGCCCCCCAGCTAGATGGACCGACGACTTTAAAAAGGTCGCTGGGACAGACTGGATGCGGAAGGCGGAGGACAGGGTGTTGTGGCGCAGTCTGGGAGAGGCCTATGTCCAGCAGTGGACTGCTATAGGCTGAGTTGATTGATTGATTGATAAACCGATTAAACTAAACGCTCACGTGATGATTCGATTAGGACCGCGTTAAATTTTTCATAGCCTGCTTTGTCAAATCTGCTTTGTACAAGTGTAATTTGATTGTGTCAACGCGGCATAAACATTGCAGTTTGACAGCTCTTCAATAGAACATATATTAAACTGTCATCTTCATATATATATTTTTTTTACCGATAATTTGTTTTGTTTCATATCCTTTCTGACTTCATCTGCAGCGGCCGGCCTCATTATCGGTAGCATGGTGGGCAGCTTTTTCCTTAGAGGCTATAAGAGATGGCCAATGTTCATCGGAGGCGGTCTTGGCTTTGGCATGGCTTACATCAACTGCGAGAATAGCCTGAATCACTTTCTATTGTCTATGGACCCAAAGGCTTGTGTGGTAAAGTTAGTATATTTCTTTTTTGTTATTTATATTTTGATCTTTAATAACATCTAGCTGCCGGCTGCGGCTTTGCCCGCCTATTTCAAAAAAAATAAAAGCCTAATTCTAATTATTCCTTAAAATATCAGCTATCAGCTAGTGAAAGTCCCGTCAAAATCGGTCCAGGCGTTTCGCAGATTAGCCGGAACAAACAGACAGACAAATATTTTTTTTTTGTTATAGGTACCGTAATTTCAGTAAAAAGCTGTTCTTTTGACATTACAAATAGAGCTTCAATTGTATTTATTTGTTTAGATTTCTTCATCGTAATCGTTGTTGTGGTCATCATTACTGTCGTTAACACCATCAGCAACTTCTTTATCAGCTGTGATGATAGTTAGTTGTTTTTTACTGCTTCGAAGAAAAAGTAAGACCTAACGGTAACCTATATAGGTAAGTAGGTAAATACTGTGCAAATAACCAGTGGTCCACATTAGATTAGATTAGATAGATAGCGACCGCTTTGCGACCGAATTCAGTCGCAAAGTCCTAATAGGCTCCCTAGACGGTCAAAATTGCTTTACAAGAATGTGATTTTTTCGTGTTTGTCAAGCAATTTTGACTGTCTATTATTTATTCTAAAATATTAAAAAATAAATCTCTGAAAGCCTTTTATAACAAGCCCTTTCATTTGATAAGTCAGACGGTACAGTTTGCAAAACTTTATTTTTTATTTTCTATTGGCCTCCCAAAAGTGACCCTCACATACAAAATAAATTTATTTATGTTAGGCGTCCATGTTTGGCTCACAGAAATTCATATATGGGCCAAATTACAGCTTAATCAGTCCAGTAGATTCGGAGTAAATTGGCTGGGACACACGAGTGATTCTATAAGTTTTCCGTTTTTCCTTTTGAGGTACGGAACTCTAAAAACTACTTAAATTAAAAAACAAAAAACCCGACTGCAAAAACACATAACTGAAATGGGAAAAACAAGCATTATAATCTATAGAATTTTGGTATCGCAGGCCACAATCAAAAGTTACACCATATTTCAGGTTATTCGACTGTCCCCGCCTGCAAGACCAAAATTATATAGATTATAATGCTCGTTTTTCCCTTTTCAGTTATGTGTTTTTGCAGTCAGGATTTTTGTTTTTTTAAATAATTTATTTTATTTCAAGCTTTTTAGTTTTATTAACATATATATTTGAAAATTACTCATTACTAGGTTTTATTTGATACCAATATTGTTGCAATTAATTAAAAAAAACACTTTCCCTCCTTTTTTTTGTATTTGCAGATGCAATTTATAAATATTATATAGGCTATGTCACTCCCACAATTAAGACGAATCTAAGGACACCTCATATGTTAAAATCCATCAAGCCGTTTAGGCTACAGAGCGTGCCAAAGAAATAGACATACATACATACATACATACATACGTACAAACATACATACTCTCGAAAAACATTACCCTCCTGAGGCAATCGGGTAAAAAGGCGCAATTAGTAGCTGCTCGCAATCCAACCAAAAAGACCTACTTCTATACAAAAACGTCAATATTATGCAATCTCTCTCCTTTGTCGGCATCAAAAGCAATAATTGTTTCCCAACAATTGCTTAGAAACCATTTGTATTGAAAACTGAAGCCAATACTAAATGAACCACAGTCTGTGAGGATGAAATTGCTTTTGAAATTGCAGACGGAACTAATTATGGCTATAAAAATATTGAAAAGGGACTAAAAAGGGCTATTTTTGGACAGAGGATAGGTAGTCCTACATTGTGTAGCACATAATGAAGAAGTTGGACGCAAGCTGCTATAAATATTGGGGGTTGTAAAAATAGGGTTGTTACTGGATGTTAATTGGGGTTGTAGAATTATTTTAAGGGTCTAATTATTACGTTTTGTGATAAAAAGGTAACAGAATAGGTTATTATTCGAATATTTATTGCGTGTTATAGCTGTCGTAAGAGTGGGTGTGATCGTTTCTTTTATTTACATTTTATCATCAATCGTGGGGATCGATGATAAAATCATGCTCTCAGAATGGCTTGAAAGTAGAGTCTAGGATGTCAATTCCAAAATGTATGTGGGTATATACAAGATGTCGTTTTGAATCCTCGTCGAATTTCAGGAGGCTGCTATGAAATACATATATTATCAAATAAAATTACGATACCTGCTCAATAATTAATACATACTTGTGTTTTAAGTTATTTAAGTTTGACAGTATTTTAGAATACACCACTTTCACAGAACAGAATCACCCCGTTGCGTATGCAGTAGTGTGTGTGTAAACGGGCAGTTACAGTGCGGTATCACACGCATTGTTCCACATTTCCGAAAATTAGAAAAAAAAACCTACCTATTTTATTATTGATTCCTGTCGAGAATCATTAGCATAGTTAAGTACGAGTACCTCCATGAATTTGACGAGGATGCAAAATGACACCTTGTATATAAGATTGATAAACTTCTACGCCGTTAGACCAATCTCTATGAAAGATGGCATATATTTTTGGCATTATATTTTTCATAGAAAAAGCTTAAAAATGATATAATATTCCGACCTCCACACGGGCAAAAGCTAGTTAATACTAAAAATAGTCGTTATGTTTTTGATAAAACATTCCTAGCATAATCTATTTGCATCATAATCGTCAATAGTCTTAAATTAAAATATATTTACAACAATACCTATTTATCTTTAGCCAACCCTACAGAAAATCCCATCAAAACATCCGAACGGTCAACAGTAAAGACGTTATACCTTCTTTCTGCACAGCAGGACATTTCCCTTCGCCATTTGCGTCTTTGTTTCCACATAAAGGTCACTTACTGTCGCGTCTTCTATTCAAGCTTGAGTTGCTTCCATATTTGTATTGAATTCGGCACCGCCTTCTTTTCTTTCGTTGTTTGCAAACCTGCCGCCTATTCACCACCCACAGAGACTTTCAACAATTTTAACATTGTCACCAGCATTCATATCGTTAGATTCTTAGTGTTTGTCATAAGGTTCAATTTCGAGTTGAGTAGCTGTGGAGATAAAATGGGTTTTGGACAAATCATCACTTGTTTTTCCGTTTTAAACATTTTTATTTGTTAGGTTCCGATCGTCTGTGAGTCATGCCCGTTGTAGCTTTGAGGCCGTCCGCATGGGCGTTTCTATGGCTTTTTTTAGGTAAACGCATGTCAATTACATTTCGGATTTCGTTTGGTTTAGGACAATGGTTACCAAAGTTTTTGTGATATCTTTTCAATTTGGGATCCTTTCACTTCTTTGTTTGTTAGGTATTAACATTGTCTTTCTCTATTTATATTTGTGAGTGCCTAGTTACCTCAACAAAATATGTAAAGGCTTTTTTATTTTGTTATGCTTGTTACAAAAATCAACCTTTTCAATGTTTGGGATTATTTCACACTTTAGAGTTCCGTACCCAAAGGCTGCCAACGGGACTCTATTACTAAAGCAACGTTGACCGTCCGTCTGACTTTCACAGGTCTGTATCTTGACACTTGAAATTTTGCAGAGTGTGTACTACTATGGCCACTATAACAACAAATAATAAAAATAAAATAATATTTATATTTTACTTTATTTTACCATACAAGAAACGTTTTTTTGCTCGATCTCAAGCACCTCTCTTGTTATTTTTACTAAAGTATTTAAAAAAATCTGTAATGGTAAATATTGTATGATGGTACGGAACCCTTCGTATGAGAGTCCGACTCTAACTTGGCTGCTTTTTTTGTTATTTTGATATCAATACTCTCTCCCACCTTGTTTAAATTTGCGAGTACTTACCTACTTACCTCAACCAAATATGTTAAGGTTTTTTAATTGAGGCATGTTACCATAATCGGCTTCAAGATGTCGGTACTTTATGTGTATTAAACAAAATATTGAAAATTTTACTTTAAAACTCCACATACATACATAGAAAGAAAGAAAGAACATACATTTATTAAGCACAGACAGGCACACAATATAATATACAGCAGATAAAAAATAATAAAAATACATAAAAATCAAATAAAAAGTGTAAAGTAAGATATTAGCAGGAAAGTATGCCTCACGTCTGCGCTAAAAAGGCCCAGTTCAGCAAAAATGCCAGACAACTAGTGCCTGACGCTGGTTTTCAACTGGGCCTGAAGTGTGAGGTGACGGATGTAAATCAGTTTTATACTGCAACGTGTGTATGCAAACTAAAAAAAATAGATAGGTACTCATATACTAAAGAGAAAATAATAAGCATTTTTATAAATATTTCTTTTTAACCTATCATCATTGTAATATAAACACATTCAAAAAACAGAACTTTATTTATTTATAATTAAAAAAAAAACAAAAATTACAGACGCCAAGACAATAATTTCCTTACTAAAGTTTTATTATCAACGTTCACCCTCATCTATTATTCTTCTCCTTTTACCATGATTGTCCATCATCTACCATTATTGTTGCTTCGACCATCTTTGTAACACAAAAACAGAAAAAAAAATGTTGAGGACCACTGTCATATTCATCAGGTTTGAATAGATTGGAAGACAATATGGCCAGAGGCAGCGCAGTTTCAATTGATCGTGCAGACAATTGTACTGTGTACCAGGACCAGAATTATATGCATCCTTTTTATTAAAAAGAAATCGCTGGTTGTCATGAGAAAATAGAACAGTTTACAGCTTTTTGTAAGGGAATAGAAAAATAGTCGCTTTTCATGTCAAAATCATATCCAGGTTTTTATTTGCGTTGCTTTTTATGGAACAAATAGCTGTTCTGTGGTTTTGCTCGCCTTCTAGGGAATAATAATGCCTACACATGCACCTGGATAAAAGTGTTCTATAATTATTTAGATCATAGTCTACTTATGTGCCTTACATTCTTTCTGCCTTATGTTCGTTCAACCATTCAAACCCACGAAGTAATCATCTAAACTTTTAGATACTTTGTATTTTTTAGCACGAGGAAGAATGGCTTAAAATGGAGGAGGCTTAAATCTTACATTGGGTTGATTGATGAAAATTATGGTTTTCAAAGATAATGCAATATTTAATGTATTTCTTATGAATCAAGTCGAAGAACAGATCTAATGACTAATGTCACAGTCTCTGAGAGATGAAAGCCAATTTTGGCATATTTTTGTTATAAAATAGCTGGGACCAAATAAAAAACCAAGACATAGCGCTGCGAACAATACAGTGAAGCATACCAAAACTACACCTCGCTCTGTGCAATACGCTCACACGCATACATTTACAACCAAACTACACCTCACCGGAACGGGCCGATTCACACCGGGAAAGCAATGGCCGGCAGCGGCGCGGCGATCACTTTCAGTGTGAAATAATTTTGAAATGTATTTACATACGTAAAATACCAGTATCGTTTGAAAAGCTCGAAAAGGTGGTGCGGTCCCATGGTGCCGCGAGCAGCCTCGTGGTCATGCGCTTCTTGTCAGCGGTACTGCCCTCGTCGCGTCGCTGCCGGCCGCTGCCAGCTTCTGTCGTTCCGGTGTAAATCGGCCCTAACTGCACACATGTTTACGAAACTGGCCTCACATCACTGTAGATAGCGCTCTGTCTTGGTTTTTAATTGGTCTGAGTAAAATAGTAATAAAGTTGTTTTTTTTTTTTCAGGAAAACTGCTTAATAAGGATTCTCGTGATGGTGCAGAGTTGGTTTTTTGTACAGTAGAGTTTTAAAATAACGTGAAAATTGTAATTTCCCAAGAATAAATATTTCGGTTGATTTTGTATTAGTTAACTTTTATTTCCATTTAAACCTTGCCGTAGAAGTAAATAATGAAGTCTGTTTCATCATAATCAGTCTATAATGTTCCCACTGCTGGGACACAGGCCTCCTCTCTGTGAGAGGGAGTGGGCCGTAATCCACGACGCGGGCCTAGTTGGAAGATGTCACATGTCTTCGAATTTTTGAGTCTAGGACATGCCGGTTACCTCACGATGTTTTCCTTCACCGATTTAAGAGCAGTGATGATAATGAAATTTACACAAAGTAAAGTGCCTGCCTGGGTTCGAACCCAAGAAATACAACTCGTAAGTCGCTATCGATGGGCTTGCGGACGGTGAGCAATGGGTAGCTCACCGTCCGGTAAGGACGCAGGGCTATTGGCTATCTTTTTCATTGCCAGTGACTAACTAGCTTCAGTTGTACACCGAACTATGATGACAACTGAGAATTTCATAACATTGGTTACGTATCACAGTAAGTGGACATCACGTTACGGTGACCAACAGACCGGGATCGGTGCTCATCGTCCCAACACTTGACGCCTCTATTTTTTATCGACTATTATGCGGCTAAGTTGAGTAGCGCCTTTTGAGCGCTAGAATACTTTATTTTAGGGAACATTTTATATTAAGCGGTTTATATATACTTGAAACGTGAATCTGGCGGTAAATTCAATCTCTTGCAGTTTTAACTCGACAGCCTAGCGAAATTAAATAGTATGTTTTTACTTGTGCTAATAAAGTGTAACTTAGTGAAAATAAATCCTCAAAGGAAAGGTAGGTAAATAAAACCACGAAATAGGTAAACAATACCACGATAAATAATGTACAAGTTGTTAAAGTATTAGAAGATCATTTTGGACGCTGTATACAGGGTGTCCAAGAACCTGGCGTCCAACTGGATTCCCACGATGCCCCAAGTTCTAACAGTACTCAGAAAAATATTTTAAAAAATCCACCCCATGTACTTACAGAATTATACTGATTTCAAAAAAAAAGGGGAAATGAGCACCCTGTGACATACTTTTGAATGCTGTGACTGCTAATGCTGATAATTTCGATATTTCTTGGAGGTTTTGTAATCTAGGGTATTGCTGTGTCTAAATAGAATGTAAAAATAATGTACTTATTGTACCATTTTAAAATAAAATATTATTTTAACTAAAGGTGATATGGAAAACTATTGAATTTCGCAACTTTGACCGACTGTAGTGTAAAAAAAATGTACCAAAATAGTATGGCAAGTGACGTCAAATTTTGACGCGTTTATTCCTCTTTTTAAAAAGGTATAATACTTACACATTAATTTGAAAAAAAAAAATTTGATAATATTTTTACTCAACAACCCAATTTTTACGAAGTGCCTACCTACTAACGGTAACTGTCGGACCCTTTCTTATCTTAGAAACTGTTATGTTACTACTATTATTTACTTCGGTTCCAAGAGTGAGCAAGAAGGAAATACACACAGGTAGATGGGTTCCCAGTAGAATAAAAGCAAAGAATGTTAGTTTAAAGATATTTTATTACAATAAATGTTCAAAATGTTGACCACCCGCGGCAATACAAGCTCTCACTCTCCTTAAAAAGGACCGCTTTATGTTTCGCGAGTAACTTTTTTGACGTATCACCTGCACTGCTTGTGTTATCTTCTCACGAAGGTCAGCGATGTCATTAATGGGCTTCGCATAAACGAGCTCCTTCATAGATCCCCAGAAAAAAAAATCCAGCGGATTTAAGTCAGGTGAGCGGGCTGGCCACGGGATTGTTCCTGATCGCCCAATCCACCTGTTCGGGTATTGCTCGTCCAAAAACTCTCTAACGGATACGCGAAAATGTGCTGGACAGCCGTCGTGTTGGAACCACATATCTGGTGGGGTCTCTTCTAGTAAGTTTGGCAAATCATTTTGAAGAAAATTTAAATATGATTCGCCAGTCAAATTCTCGGGCATCTCAAATGGACCAATAATATTCCCACAGAGAATACCGGTCCACATGTTCACTTTGAACCGGTACTGGGATCTATCTTCTCGCATCAAGTGCGGATTTTCCACATGCCACTCGTGCAAGTTGTGTAGGTTCATGTAGCCATCCTTCTTAAATGTTGATTCATCTGACCACAAAATTTTGTCGATAAAGTTTTCGTCTTCTCGATGTTTTTGCAGGATTGTTTCACAAAACGCGACTAGGCTCGGATAGTCTCGAGGTAAAAGACTTTGCACTCGCTGTACGTGGTACGGATGATATTCTTCTTTTTGGAGAATACTGTGTGCTGTGCTCTTCGGTATCCCCGTATCAGCTTCTATTCCTCGCACAGAGATGCTTGGATTTGCCGACACCGCCTCTAAAACTTCATCGCGTATGAAGTCATTTACGGGTCGTCCTTCACCAGCTACTTGATTGGGGAACCGCCCGTCACATAGTGATCTGTGCACATTAATGAAAACTCGATGGTCGGGATATCGCGTAGCCCTCGGATACCTTTCTCTGTAAAGTCTCGCTGCAGCTCGTCCATTACCTCTACATTCTCCATAAATGTAGTGCATATTTGCGTATTCTTGCGGAGTGTAGGTCGCCATGGTAGCACACACAAAACACAAACTGTCCAAACACAGGCAAAGGTCGTCGTAAAGAGTTCGTTTCAAAGTCCAGAGCACAAAGAGTAATCGAGTCCAATAAACAAAGCTTTAAATCGTAGTACGTGATCAATGGTAACAATAAGAGAGAGGTGCGTAGTAACGGCAGGAGGCAGTGACGCGTACTGACCGTACTGTTATCCTAAATAGCACGATCCCAGATAGCGTCACTATCTATCTCACTCGCACCTCTAACCTTTTTCTCCCTCACTCTTACCTGAATAATGGGGTACCATAAAGAAGAACCAGCAAATCGCAAAGATAGTTTCTGTCTTGCTCCCTCCTGTTGTAATAACGAATCACTATGGTGAGATGCATGCACATACCGTCCCTTACGGTCTAACCTGTTTTTTGAGAGGCCTGTTGTTATTTTTATGAGCATACAATAGTAATTCTTTAGAGGTTAGATTCAATTAAATTTCTAAGAATTCTGTAAGACATCGTAAAAATTGGGTTGTTGAGTAAAAATATTATCAAAAAATTTTTTTTTTCAAATTAATGTGTAAGTATTATACCTTTTTAAAAAGAGGAATAAACGCGTCAAAATTTGACGTCACTTGCCATACTATTTTGGTACATTTTTTTTACACTACAGTCGGTCAAAGTTGCGAAATTCAATAGTTTTCCATATCACCTTTAGTTAAAATAATATTTTATTTTAAAATGGTACAATAAGTACTTTATTTTTACATTCTATTTAGACACAGCAATACCCTAGATTACAAAACCTCCAAGAAATATCGAAATTATCAGCATTAGCAGTCACAGCATTCAAAAGTATGTCACAGGGTGCTCATTTCCCCTTTTTTTTTTGAAATCAGTATAATTCTGTAAGTACATGGGGTGGATTTTTTAAAATATTTTTCTGAGTACTGTTAGAACTTGGGGCATCGTGGGAATCCAGTTGGACGCCAGGTTCTTGGACACCCTGTATAGCTATGTACATCGTTAGGACTCTAGTATGATGTATGTACCTACATAACTATGTACAGTTTTCGGGAATATGTTGTAGTTACATAATTACTCGCGTATACCTACTCTAAATATTATTATTACTTCTTATTTTGATTATATTTTTAAAGTTCCGTAGTAAACAAGGATCCTTTATAGTTTCGCCATGTCCGTCCTGTGTCAGTTTGTCCCCGCTGTAGCTCAGAGATGCTTAGTACTAAAAATCTGTAATTTGGCACAGGTATTACATATTAATACCCAGCCCAGTCCCTCTCACAGAGAGGAGGCCTGTGTCCCAGCAGTGGGAACATTATAGGCTGATTATGATGATTACATATTAATCAAGCCGTAAAAGTGGTAAAATAATATACAAAAAAAATGTTTTTAGGGTAAGTACCTCTCTTACATCAAATGTGGGGATGTATTTTTTTTCTCATCTATCCCAAGGTGTGGGTATCGTTGGATAGGCCGTTCAAAACTATTGCGGGTCTGTGAATACCACTTTTTATTCAGGGATCCGTTTGCGTAATATTAAGCTTTAAAGTGCAAATTTTTGTAAGAGTCAAGTGTCCCCCTGCCGGCTAAATGGTTGTTTATGGAGATGTGAAAAAAATCGTGGCAGTAGTACATAAAATGAAATTAATAAGAAAACTATCACAGCTAAGTAGGCTTTACAAGTTAACGAGTAATAGTCGACCAACTTAAATGTGCAGTTGGAGAATGAACCGTGACGTATAGCGATGTATGGGAGAACATGTTTCTCAACTACAAGTTTGCTATTCGGATAAATTCATCCCAACATTCCCAACTACGGAACCCTTCAGTGTGCGTGACACGCACTTGGCCGTGCCATACTTCTGCCACGACCAAGAATCGCAATAAAACAACATAAGAAGTAATATTTACACGCTTAACTTACTATCGGCTTCGGTGTTAATCACTATAATTTATAAAACACTACGTTTGAGTAGTGTCTTTCACGAAAGCCACCACAAACTAAATGATCATCAATTTGATGTCCACTAAACTTACACAATCGCAATCTTAGCAATATCGATACAAAAACATCTGTCAAAATGTGTTACGGTGGCTATCAGCGGTACTGGGTGCCTATGACGTCATCCTAGTTAGTCACTGAAGTTAGCCAATACGAAACTAACTGTTTGACAGTTAATCGTTAAACACTTTGCCAAGTGTTTAACGATGAACTGTCAACAGAGATACGCAATAGCCCTGCAGGCCCGGGTCGGTGGCGCGTTGTATTTCACGCGCGCCTCAAAGAGATGTCGTCAGCACAAGTGTAGGGGTCTACTAGGGCCGATGCCTGCCGGGGTTCGCGGGAAGGTACTAAAGGGTTACCGAAGCCCCTGGCAACACAGGCAACAGCCTTCCCGCTCCGCCCAGAGCGGGAGAAGTTGTTTGATTTCCCACCCAAAAAAAAAAACAAAGTCACTATCGATCGACTTTACCACTGGGCCGTTACCACAGGGCCACTACTGCTCTCAATACGTCTGTTTAACCTATTAACCGCCGCGTCAAAAAAGCAAAGACGTGCCGTCGGCGCCAAGCTACGAATTATTCCTTAAAATCTGTCATGTAGTCGTGACCGTGGCGTGCTGGGCACATTTTTCAGTTTCATCTATACATCATTGTGGCAGTCAAAGGTTAATGATGTTATTATACAATCATCATCATCATTCCAGCCGAAAGATGTCCACTGCTGGACATAGGCCTCCCCCAATAGGAGGGGGAGGGGGGTGTTGCCATAATCGCCACGCTTGGCAGGCGGGTTGGCGACCGCAGTATGGTGTTAAAATGCATAGAGAACGCTGCTGCCCATTCTCTAGTAAGTCCCTTAGTCGCCTTTTACGACACCCAAGGGAAGAAATGGGAATATATATGTATAATACAATAGGTATATTTTAAACATCATGATTCATGATAATGGGTGATTGCGTAAAGACGTGGGGTCCCGGTATAGACAATTCAATATCGATCGGCGCGCGAGCCCGAATTAACTGATGTGCTCACACCTAAACAGGTGAAACATTGTAACCGTTTCTTTCCTTGTAACCTTCAGCAATAATATATATATATATAGATAGATATATATAGCTGTATAGGAAAAGACGCTGCTTTATTTATTTATTCCTCGGAAATATTACAGTAAAGTTTAACTATCTATAAAGATGAATAATTAACAATTAGCGCTTAAGCTATGGTTTGTTCAAAGAGCGGTGGCCGCTACATAGCGTCTGCAATTTGCCAGCGAATGACGTCACTGACACGTTACTTATGAAAGTAAGTTGGTGTGTTTTCCTAGAGAGCGTTTTTTGACATCGTAAATTCAAACTCCGTTGCTATCATTTTCATGACAGCTGTCACTGCACCCGTTATGTGGCGGACACTTCTCTTCTAGAAACTCGTAGCTTTAAAGTTGCCATTTAAAAGCTTCCAGCTTTCAGCTTTATCCTGTATCGTACATATGTACGATACAGAATGAAATTCGTGATCCTCGGTAGGTAGAGTACATGATCTACCTCTATACGATGACAAAACTGCATCAAATTCACACTGCATCGTGCTAAAGTGTTCTTTACCGGGAAAGAATCAGAATATAAACAAAATAACCTATCAAAAAACAACTAGTATCAAATTCTTTTTTCGTAGTATCCATTTATAGATTTTAGAAAAATATTGGTGGAACTTGAAAATCTATAAATCTTTCGCCGAGTTAGCGTGGCCAGACTGTAGAGTTGTTGGTAGCAACTACGCCCCCTGTTAATGTCATGTAGGCGCCATCAAATTCCTTGTAGCACTCTATTAAAAAAATCTCTCACTGTGACTGTGACGCACCGATATTAAAGGTCAATACCATGCGGCGAAATGCGCCTGCGCCAGCGACATACCGACATGACGTCGGTGGCGCAGGCGCATCGCGGTAGATTTCAAAAGGCGCCCCTTCAAGGCAGTCCAATCAGTAAATTAAATAAAACAAAGCACCAGGGAATAAATTAATACATAATCAGCCTATAATGTTCCGATTGCTGGGACACAGGCCTCTTCTCGGTGAGAGGGAGTATGCCATTATCCACCACGCGGGCCCAGTGCGGGTTGGTAGATCTCACATGTCTTTTAATTTTTGGTTCTAGGACATGCCGATTGCCGGCAAGAAATTAATAATGAGTCGTAATTATAATCTCCTTGCGACCCGCCCCTGCTTCGCACAACACGCCACCTATCGGGTCCAAAACTATCCTATCTATGAAAGAAAGAAAGAAAGAAAAATAGATTTATTTGTCACAGAAACACGTGCACATAAAAGGGTAATTCTTATAAATAATAAAACTAAACAGACTTACACAGAGAGACACAGAACATATACATATAGTCGGCAACTGCACGCCGTGACTGTGACAAGTAGGCTTCCACTCAGCATGATGCTGTGCTATGGGGGACCCACAGCAAAGCGCTGATTTTCAGTGGTCACCCGAAAACGACGTACGGAAACCAAGTCAGGTTATGAGATTTTTACATACATATTAGAAAAAACAGGTAATAAAGTATAACAAAATAAACAGTACTTAGAAAATAATATAACCGTTATGATCGATAAATACTATACAATAACAACACAAACAATAAAATAACATAAAAAAAGTATTTAAGTAGGCATCATCACCATGCATAAACAATTCCTACCCATAGTACCTACACAATAATTTACAGTGATTTGTCTCGCTCTTCACTCTCACCTTCTCGTCATATTATCTATGTTCGCGTCGCCTGCGCGCGCGCTCACAATTACTTTATTAATTTTCGAGTTATCAAGTTGGAACCAATCATACACATCCACAGAAACTTCACTGAAATCGATTGGGTGGTTTCGCAGATTAGCGTGTACTAACATATTGACAAGTGATTTTTATATATTAAGATTGGAATTCACGGTCACATTCCATAATTACAGAAATAACTCCGCACTAGGAGGGGAGCTAAAGTCAGCAGAGCGTTGACGCCTATGGTCTGTAGGTCAATGGCCCATGATTTCATCAGGTGCACTCTTCCTTTCCTAGAACGTGAGTCACCTGGTGATTCATCGCTGAAGTGGACCTAACAATGTGGGGTGGAGTTGTATGCGAACTATTTTTTCTTTTACTTTTTTTTTCTATTGTGTTATCTATGTTAAATGTATGAATAATTGTACTAACAAATGATTTTATTAGGTTTCTGATAAGCTAGGTTTAATGAAGGCCACGCTGAAGCTTTAATAACATAATGAGCATGCGGCCCTTGGTTACTGCATGATAGATTACCTGGGTTCGATTCTCAGGTACTTAGGGCAGTGTTGTTTGATTTTTCCATTAGAATTTCTCAGTAGTAGCTCAAACACCCTTTTTACAAGCTTTTTATTGCTTCGTTCTTTAAACTATGACCGCACAATTAATCATACTCTCTAACCTCTTTTTTTTGTAATGTGTAATCTGGTATTCAGGTAAAAAAACACTTTCTCTCTCCCTAAATATCATCATTACTTATAGTTATATAGTTCTTGATTTTGTTTCATGTTTATGGCATATATATATATATATATATATATGTATGTATGTATGTATGTATGATATATGTTATGTATAGTATATGCTTTATGTATTTATTGTATATGTAACTGGTACACCACTGACTACCTGCAGTATTGTCTCTCCTCCCCCTTTAATCCATCCAAAGGTTGTCTGTAAAAGATCGCTTTTAGCGATAAGACCGCCCATTGTGTCACCCCTTGTAAAATTTCAACGTTTGTATCTGTAATTTTTATGGTGTACATAATAAAGAGTATTCTATCTATCTATCTACAATAAAGTATATATAAATAAATTAATTGATAATCAGTTATACTGAGTTTTTTTTGGACTCAAGAAAATATCCATCTGCTTAGGATCTTCATGATAATATTCCTATAACAAAAAAAAAATGTCGTTACAAATCGACTCTACGCTTTTCCATAACATTCTGAACGTAGATTCTGAAGCATACCATTTTAAAAGTTGCAGTTCGTGACATAAAATAGGCCGCACAGAGCCGACTGTTTCAAATAAAATAAAATGTAGTGTAAGAAAGACTTTATTACCTTTTGTTAAAATAATTGAAGTTTTTATAACTGAACGTCATAATTTACTGATCGAGATCCATAAAGTTTACTTTGGAACTTATATATGTTTGAGAGACAAATGTTTGTAGAGGTTTAAAATGCATACTTTATCCTAAGTAATACATATTATAAATGCAAAATTGAGTTTTTGACTTTATAACGTCTTATAAATCGATGAACGCCGGCAGCACGCACGAAAAAGCATGACTCATTGTCACGTTCCGCCTGAGTCGAGCGTGCAAGCGAGAGCGCAGAACTAGCGATAGAGAGGCACAATCGGCCTAAGCGTTTGGCTTGTGACGCATCTTTCTCTCGTTATCACGTATAATTATCGTCCGCAAACCAACTTTACAGACAAAAAAATTGTTTATTTGTTACGCTTTCACGCTAAAACGGCTGAACGGATTTAAATTAAATTTGACACACGGGTAGACTACGATCTGGGGAAGGAGTTTTGAGTTTGCAAACGAAGTTGTGAGCAACAGCTAGTAATATTATAAATCCGAAGTAAAATTTTGTCTGACTGTTTGTTATCTTTGACACCTAAACCATTGAGCTGACAGCTATGTACTTTGACAGACTGATAGGTAACTTGGGACCTAGAGAAGAACATAAGCCAATAATTATCCTGGATGTTTGTGTCAAAAATGATGGAATACAAAATACACGTGACGAAGTTGGCGGGCAACTGCTAGCAAGTATTTAATCACAACACACTTAACATTACGCCTGTATTCCCTGCAGGACTAGGCAGACGTTAATTTTTAGTAGGTACATTCACATTTTCCCAGTTATGTTTTGATCGTATCATAAAGACATTTTTTAATTTTTTTTTTTAATCCCTCTATGAAACAGGATCGATTGGCACTAAAAAAGGTTTTTGTGAAAACTGTCCATTTTTTTGCTGACTGTACATTTTTTTTCGAAATCTGTGAATGCAGATCTGAATGTCTCAAAAAGTTAAGGAGGGTTTCCTAAGACCGTTTTCCTGTAGCTATAACGGTTAAAGTAGCTGCCCTTACTGCCCCATCTCAAAAATCCATCCTGTACATATACTCGTATATAATACTTTATTGTACACCACAAAAATGTATAACAAAAAATAAATCAAACACTACAAAATATACAATGGGCGGCCTTATCCCTTTCTGCGATCTGTTCCAGGCCACCATGGAATGGACAGTGATTTTCCTGGACATAATGTTCCCACTGCTGGGACATAGGTCTCCTCTATGACCAATCGAGTGAGCCGTTATCCACCTCGCGGGCCCAGTGCGGGTTGGTAGATGTCACATGTCTTCGAATTTGTCGTTCTAGAATATGCCAGTTTTCTCACGATGTTTTCCTTCACCGTTTGACAGCAGTAAATAAAAAAATAATTAGCAGCAGCTTTGTCTAAGAATAATTTACACAAAGTAAAGTCCCTGTCGAGCAGTGGTCGTCAGGCAGGCGCTTTACTATGTGTTAATTATTTCATCATCACTGCTCTCAAAACGGTGAAGGAAAACATCGTGAGGAAACCGGCATGTTCTAGAACCAAAAATTCTAAGGCATGTGACATCAGCTACCAACCCGCAATAGGCCCGCGTGGTAGAATACAGCCCACTCCCCTCACTGATAGGAGGCCTGTGTCCCAGCAGTGGGAACATTATAGGCTGATTAGGATAGTCCCTGTCTGGGTTCAAACCAACCACCTACATACAGCTCGTAAGTCGCAGCTGTTTCCAGTGGGCCACAACTATTTAAGACCCATGTAATGGGGAACACGATCATGTAATTGCTGGGAGGTAGGTACGTATTGAATCATTTATCTTTACTTCTAGACTTAATATAAAAAAGAAACCATTGCAAATACACCAAGCACGGACTATCGTCTTTTCGTCCTCGCCGCTAAGGCCCATTTGACGACCCTGTCCAAACCACTCACGGGCCCGCACCGCTTCACCTGAAGCTATAAAATCGCCCCTCAATTCATTATAACTGGATCGCCAGTCCATTACTGTACACCTACAGGTGACGAGTAAAGTTGAGTCCCTGAGACCGGCGAGCTATGCCAAAGATAAGAACGTCCTGGTTCAGCGGCAACAAACCTCCTACAAGTCAACCTGCAAGCATTAAGTGCCAAAATAATATAGGAAATATTTAACTGATTCACTCACCGGTGACTGAAAAGTTGTGTGGAAATCGGTTGTCATGGTATGGGCATGTGATGCGGAGGAATGAGGAAAATATTAGACACCAATTCAGACACCAATCTACATGGTCTTCAATTGATCTGACCGAGATTATGTCTGGACTTTAAAAGAGACTGTGACATCTGAGTTTGTTTCGGCCTTTCTTCTCCGAGTAGTCAGATTGGAAACGCCGAGCTCATCTAGTTTTTTTTTTAATATGATTGACGTGTAAAAGTGTGTGTACAAACCTACTTACAGAAAATAAAATCATTTCACTTCATCATGTCGTGAGGAAAGTCTTGTGTATTTGTGAATGTCGATGGCTATAGGAGTAGGGGAAGACCAAAGAAACGATGGATGGACTGTGTGAAAGACGATATGGCTAGAAAGGGTGTGACAACTGAGATGACAACTAATAGAGAAGTATGGAAGAAAGCGACATGTTGCGCCGACCACAAATAAATTGGGATAAGGGCAGGAGAATGATGACTAAAAAGTTATTGACATTATACGACGAGCGCTTTTTAAAATGAACATAACACATAACATCACGCCTTGTTTCCCTGAAGGGTTGGGCAGAGGTGTACCTATAGTACACCCACATTTCGCCTGTTATGTTTTTAAGTCCCACGTAATAGGGGCAAGCCTATTGCCATCAACCGGGCACAAATCCAGACTGGGCTGCTACTGAGAAATTCCAGATAGAAAAATGGAATAACATTTGCCCGACCCGAGAATCGAACCTAGGACCTCATGCGCAGCAATTGCGCTTGCGACCACTAGACCAACGAGGCAAAAAATTATTAACCTCTTAAAACTTTTTGGGTTTCTAAGATGCAAACTTTTTTAAATAAATTAGGCTTTTTAGGGTTCCGTACCCAATGGGTAAAACGGGACCCTATTACTAAGACTCCGCTGTCCGTCTGTTTGTCTGTCTGTCCGTCCATCACCAGGCTGTATCTCATGAACCGTGATAGTTACAGTTGAAATTTTCACAGATGATGTATTTCTGTCGCCGCTCTAACAAAGAATACAAAAAACAGAATAAAATAAATCTTGAAGGGGGCTCCCATACAACAAACATGATTTTGTTTCCGTTTTTATAGATAATGGTACAAAGCTTCGAGCGCGAGTCCCACGCCCACTTGGCCGGTTGTTTTAACTGTCTGGCCTTACTCCCAGTTGGTCGCAGTTACTAAGCTAGAGTTGTAAACAATGGCTGACCGGCAAGCGCTATATCCAAGTTGGTCACAGTTACTTTGCTATTTAGTATTTTTAAGGGGACTACAGGAGCTAAATGCAAGTTTTATAATGCCTAAAAGTATTTATGATACACTGCAGTAAACAAAATCAGAAAAATATATAATATTCTTCAGGATATATGCTATGTAGATAGAGTGTTGAAAACATAATACAGCTCATTTGATATGATAGAAAAATATCACAATAATACCTCTAAAAAAATATTTTAACGGTTAAAAACCATACTAATATATTATATATATATGTATATGCAATCATTCTGATTTTTGTCAGATTATTCTAGAAGCAACATATTAGCATAATAGTGTTCTAATTTTTTTATCCAATCAATAGATTTTTTTAATAGATAATTGCTTCATATTTCGTAATAAATTACCAGCGGTGTGTCATCGCCCTTCTCTTTCTGTTCTATGTAGTCTGACAGTGGATAATAATTTGAGTAATAAGTTTAGTGATAATTATTTGAGGTGCACCGCAAGAGGCGCTAGTGCTTGCGCCTCTTGCGCAAGCATTAGAAAAATAAAGTGTTCAATAATATTTTTAGGGACGCCAAATGGTAATTATTTTAAGCTCAATTAAATACATACCAAAGACGTTATGACGTTGACTTTTGATTCCTTGAATCGATTTTCCATTAGGTAGCTACCTGATACTTAGTACGCTGATTGCACCCACATACAATCTAAACTTGCCGATTGAAAGCATCGATATAATGACCGGAAAAATATGAAAACTTATACGGAAGCCATTTATCTGATGGCACGCAATCAAAACGTGATAAAAACGCTTAGTGCACGCATTTCCTATGCCACTTTGTGTGATGTGTTGGCCAATGTTGGTTGATGGGGTCAATAAAAAGTCGGATGTGGGGAATCAATGCGATGGCGTAAAATAAGGAATAACAGCTTTTTATAGGAAATAAAAAGATACAAAATACATTTTTTTTTTGTATTTATTTCAACTTAAACATTGTATCATACATAAATTGAGGCAGCCACAGTAAGTTTAAAAAATAAAACACTACAAGGTTATTTATTTATTGTTTTGATTTGAAACTTTTTAGGGTTCCCTAGTAAACAAGGAACCCTTATAGTTTCGCCATGTCCGTATGTATGTCTGTCTGTCTGTCCCCGCTGTAGCTCAGAGACGCTTAGTACTAGAAAGCTGTTATTTTACATAGATAGACATATTAAACACGCCGAAAAAGTGGTAAAATAAAATCTTGAAAAAAATGTTTTTAGGGTACCTACCTCCCTTGCACGCAATGTGGGGGTAATATTTTTTTTCTCGTCTATCCTAATGGGATGGGATAAGTCCATGGTGTGTATCGTTGGATAGGCCGTCCAAAAATATTTCGGGTCTGTGAACACCATTTTTCGATTCTAGGATCCGTTTGCGTAATGTTGAGCTATAAAGTTCAAATTTTTGTTACAGTCAAGTGACGTCCAGTGCCAGTTAGATGGTTGTTTATGGAGATGGCAAAAAAATCATGGCAGTAGTACATATAATGAAATTAAAAGGAAAACTATCGCGGCTAAGTAGACTGCACAAGTTAACGAGTAATAATAATAATAACAATAAATCTTTTATTTCAGACAAAGTCCATAGGGTTAGTAACAATTTACTTAACTACTAGTGTTAGTAGCTACAGAAATATACAACTAAAACTAAAACATACAGCTACAATACAGCGTGGAGTTGCATCCACCTCTGCATTAACGGTGAATCCCACCGATCTGCGACCACACTGAGAATAGTGTTGGTACTGCCGCGCAGACGCGTCATCAGGGAGGCACACCTTTTTCTAATAATGGCGGCAAAACCATCAATGTTCGTGTCGGCAAACATCCCTGAGGCACTGCAACGCCACGGCAGCCCCAACAGTACCCTCAATGCATTATTATATTGGACGCGTAGGTCGCTGTATGCCCGCTGAGTGAAACTGACCCACAGGCTGCACGTGTAGAAGGACTGGCAGTAAGCTTTAAAAAGCGTAACTTTAACGGGCTTCGTACATCGCGCAAACCTGCGGGCCAGCATGTTACAACGAACAGCCAGCGATCTACGGTCCCTCTCAATGTCACAATTGTCTTTAAGATCTTCGGTGTCCCAGTGGCCTAGGTATTTAAATTTTAAATAATAACAGTTTTAGTAATAGTCGACCAACTTAAATTTGCAATTGGAGAATTGACCGTGACGTATATCGATGTATGGGAGAACATGTTTTTCTTCTACAATGTTAAGTTTGTTTTTGGGATATATTCATCCCAACTTCCCAACTACGGAACCCTACATTGTGATTTCAATTCAATGATTTTGCCAAACTGGCAAAAACTTATGAAGTAAAAATATATTTATAGAACTATTTATATAACCATAACTTATTTAGTTATCATTTAATTATGGGTGCGCCATTTCTGTTCTCTTTTATGCCTAGGTATAGATAATAAATCATCTGATTTGTATTATTTTGCTAATTTTAAAATACTTACTACAGTATTATACCAAAGTAGATTTAAGACTATGTCTTAGCGATTTTTTATTATTTTTTAAACGTTGCCCCACACTAGGAATTTCTTCCTGTATCGTGGGTGCGTTCACAAACATAGAACTCACAAACACAAACACCCAGACCCGGAACAATTACTTGCAGATCATACAAATACTGGTTCCGTGCGGGGATCGAACCCGCGACACGCTGCGCAGCAGTCGATTGCTCAGCCATTACGCCAACCGTGTCGTCCAATATGACTATGGCTCAGCAGGCTTAGCACGAGAACCGTAGAGAATGACGTTTCCGTATAGACAGTAGAACATTTTCGGTAGACAAGCAATTTCTATTCTACCGTAGAATAGAAATTGAAAGCTTCATGCTTCTTGATTGTAAAAAAGAAAACCCAACGTTGTCATTAAATCAACGTCATTTGCCTCACGTCGGACACGAAGAACACGAAGGTTTCCATACCACCGAACAATAATATGCAAAAAACACGCTTTTTGTTGTTTCTTTAATTTTTTATTTAATTTAATTTTTATTAATTGTTGTTATAGCAACCCTCTCGCAGAGAGGAGGCCTGTGTCTCAGCAGTGAGAACATTATAAGCTGATTATGTTGTTGATAAAGCAGCGCGCGGCGATAGAAATACACAATGTGAGAAAATTTTAACTGTCTACCCTTTACGGTTCATGAGATACAGCCCGCTGACAGACAGACGGATGGATGGACGGACGGACAGCAGAAGCCCTTGGGATTCGGAACCCTAAAAAGCATGAAAACCCAATATTGGATCCAACCAACCAACACTTGGATCAAACATTGTCGACACTGATGAGGCCTTTACATGGTTAAAGAGGGCGTGTCGGCGTTAACCTGACGTGCACTGTCCACCACGCCATTCTGATATTAGCGTGATGATACAACGGCGCTGTTTGATTTGTATGAATTATAGCGAAATTGCAGGCGTCTGGGGAATTCTAAATTAGTTTATAGAGGGATTTATGGAAATTGTTTTATCATCATACCTATTGGTAAGACTGGTTGTCAGAATTTCGGATTTCGGCCTCCCCGTCACTGTCAAAGACAAATGACAGCCGGGACCAACGACTTAACGTGCTAACCTTCGAACAACCCGTGCGGCTGTTATTGTTTAGCCAAGATCCCCTGGTACTTTTTAAGGATTTTTTTTTATTTTGTTAAAAAAAATCTATTTAATTAAATTAGAGAGGAAATATAATTATACAAGGTGTCGTTTTGCATCCTCGTCAAATTTCAGGAGGCTACTATGAGAGACTTATATAATCAAATAAAATTACGATACCTGCTCATTATTTAATACATACTTGTTTTTTTAGTTATTTAAGTTTGACAGAGTTTTAGGATACACCACTTTCACAGAACAGAATCACCCCGTTGCATATGCGGTAGTGTGTGTGTAAAAGGGCAGTTACAGTGCGGTATCCCACACATGCCGATTTCGGAAAATTAGAAAAAAAAAAGAAAAATACCTACTTATTTTATTATTGATTCGTGTCGAGAACCATTAGCATAGTTACCTCCTTCAATTTGACGAAGATGTAAAACGACACCTTGTATATGTCAAACAATGACACAACATTTTTCCATGTTATGCCTTCAGGTTTCTTACAGACAAAAAGAATGCATGTATAATGCTGGGGCCATATTGTAGCGATAGCGTGAACTACACTTCGCGCGTTCTCTCTCGCACACCGCTCGACGTCTCGCTGAAAAACAGAGAGCGCGTGAAGTATAGTTCGCTTTATCGCGACAATGTAGCCGTAGTACGAAAATAGATACAGTATCATCTTGCTTTTAACTAAAGCTAAGATTACCATCACCATCAACATCACTTATCATCATCACTTGCCAAAATGGTGATTGGAACCATTTAATTAAAAACTAAAGTTTTGCTGGGGCTGTAGCTACATAATAAGCCTATAATGTTCCCACTGCTGGGACACAGGCCTTCTCTCTGTGAGAGGGAGTGGGCCGTAATCAGCCACGCGGGCCCAGTGCGGGTTGGTAGATGTCACATGTCTACGATTTTTTGGTTCTAGGACATGCCGGTTTCCTCACGATGTTTTCCTTCACCGTTTTGAGAGCAGTGGTGATGAAATAATTTACACAAAGTAAAGCACCTATCTGGGTTCGGACCTATGACCTACAACTCGTAAGTCGCGGCCGTTACCCCTGGGCCAGGTTCGAACAAAAAGGCATCATTTTATTTTTAACTACATAATTATTCACCTATGCTAGACATAGGCCTCTTCAATCACACGCTATTTCAATAAATTCTCCACTAATATCATAGTTCACACAGTCCATCCATCGTTTCTTTGGTATTCCCCTACTCATATAACCATCACATTTATACTCAAAACTTTCTTCACGACATTTTCCTTGCACTACTTTCAGCGACCGTGTACAAATCGTCAGTTCATCTAGCCTACGTGCTAGGTGATGCACTGTTTTCTGGCTACTACAGAATAATGAAATCACCTTCAATCTTACAAAGCATTCTTCCTTAACAACAAAGTTAGTTGAAACGTTATTAAAAAGTTCTGGCGACAGTGTTTAGCTGTCTCGTCCACGTCGTTCCGACTTATTTTTATTATTATTCTAACAGATACTGTCATGTCCTACGTGGGTAATGAAAATATTTTCCATCTCTCCTTTATTACCTTGGATATTAAATCCTGGTTCTGTCAACATAATATTATTATGTGCGGGTCTAACTAAGGGTTCCCGAAATAATGTTACCGAGTTCGCCCTTGATGCCATCTGATGAGCAAGTTCTTCTATCGTGTTAGCACGAGATATGTGACAAGTTCGTGCCGTGTTCAGAACATAAACTAGTCATCAAGTTGGCAACGGGACTGACTGACCAGCTTTCGCTGAATTTACCGGAGTTTAGCTACAAGAAGACCTAAATTTCTGTTTACTTTCTAAATAAATGTTTTAGTAAAAGCTCTTGTCTTATCTTGCAGAGCCAAAAGTGTATCTTTTAAATTGGTAAGGACAGTGAGTTAAGGAACAAAAAGGGCTAAAGCTGTGCGTTACCGTTGCCGCCATGGTTTAAGCCCTAATGACTCCTGTGATGGACTTGAAGTCTAGACGCCTTTTCCTAGAGATGATGTTTTTGTATGACATATGTGGCAGCACATATGACTGCTCAGATTTGGTATATAAATTAAGTTATGTTGTACCTAGAACTGTAATGAGACGCGAAAGTAGGTAATTGTTGAAAATGAGCGCTGTTGACGATAGGCTTGTCCGAAGTCACAGCATTTCGCTGAGCAACGACCTTTTCTTGCACAGATGCGACGCACTGTTTAATTGTTCTAGCTATAGTTGTTTATTTGTTATAATATTAGTTATTTCCTCTCTCTGTAATCGTCATTCTGTTTTTGTTATGATTGTATGTTATGTCATTGGTTGTCATCTGCCAGTATCGCAACACAGAGTAAATATTACGTAATCGACAGGATTGTCAAACTAAAATGGATTGATTACGAGGCTTTTAGCTACTTTGTATATGTGTTTATTTTACGTAAATTGTAATGTGCGTTTTGTTTGTGCAGAATAAATATTTTTTCTTTCTTTCTTTCTTTAGATGCGCGCACGCCCCCTATTCGCCATTCCATCTTACCGCACCAATGCTGAAGTTCACGCACCTCTACGTCGCATAGCAAATAATTTTAACACAATTTTTAGGACATAGATCTATTTACACTATCATTTAACAAATTTATTTGAAATAGTCTAATCCAAAAATTAACAAACTAATTCTACTTTATAACTGTAACCTAAGCATAATTTGTAATGTAAATTCACTCGCATACCTAGTTAGTTCTTATACACAAATTTGAATAGCTATCATGTGGATAACGTTGTGAGTTACACATACACTATTAACTTTAGGCACTAAATGTTATTAATTAAGAAACTTTTGTGTAAATGTTTGTTTTCCCGAAGAAATAAAAAAATAAATAAAGATCTGGTAATGTTTACCTTCGTGTAATAATATAAGAGATATCAAAAAGTCAGAAGACTTTTCGTTAAGGTGGATGTCTGCAATGGTAGCCCGTGAAATTAAAATTTTGTTTTTACTTTGCAGGTCAGTGTCAAGTTGTATCTTGATCAAAATAATTATGATTCGCGATCTGAATAACAAGTATATATTTACAGAATTATAATTATAAGAATAAAGCAAGCACAGGCAAGCAAGCGGCAAACGTAGTGTGGGACGCCCCCCAGCTAGGTGGACCGACGACCTTAAAAAGGTGGCTGGGACAGACTGGATGCGGAAGGCGGAGGACAGGATGTTGTGGCGCAGCCTGGGAGAGGCCTATGCCCAGCAGTGGACTGTTATAGGCTGAGTTGATGAATCATAAGAATCATTAATACATCTCATAAAGATTTATTGATGATTACAATTATATAATCATATTTTGATCAAGATACAAGCTGACACTGACCTGCTAATTGCAAAAAACGTAAGAAAATTTGAATTTCGCGAAAATCACAGCGGATCCACCTTATAGGCCAAGACCTTAATACAGAACTCACAAGATTATCACCTAACTCACTAATTAAGCCAATAGTACCTACTACTAAACAATATTGTAGTCACAATGTACCTAGTCTGCTTTTTCGCCACTGCACCTAACTGCACAATGGATTAACGACATAAGTCAAACAGCAGTCTTTTATTACTGACACTGTAAAGTTGAGAGTATTGCAAGAGCTTACTAGTTGGCGTAGGTCAGTTACAAATTTTATGATCTGACGTAAATGCTAAGATCATTGGCCGGATTTACTTTACGCAAGGCATTAAAGATTGGAGTTCTCGCATGATCTATTCTAAGCAGAAGATTTCTGCGGTCATAGTGATGATGGAGATCAAAAGATAAGAAAAGAGAAGTTGGTGACTAGATGTAATCATTCTGCGAGGTTACATTGTGCCTATGTACGCGGACACTCCATTAATTGTTATTTAAATGTCCAGCATCCTTCGTTCTTCGGATAGCATGTTAAATTGATACTCAATGTTGTCATTCAGTAAAACAAGGTAAAAAGGTCAGCCCTGTAGTCTAAAACTTGTCTGACCTTCGTATCGACATCTGGCAGACCACAGTTGGCTATTATAGACCTCTGCAACCGCACGCAATTAAACTCAATACTTGGCTACTTTCATCCAGCTGCTACCAACCCACCTGTGACGATCATTGCTCCAAATGTTTCGACGTGAAAAATCCTCATGGGTGTCCTCCGCCTTGGTGGAGGGGTCTGTCAGACTCTTACTGACTAAAAATCACCCCGGTGTTCCCTTCCTACACTTGCACCGGGGTCATGGGATCTTGTGCGACTTCCGCGATCCCCGTCTGGTACAGCCGGCCCGCCTTTTTGGGCCACCTCAGGCTTGCGGGGGGAGTGAGGTATAAGACTCCCCCTGCGATGTCCATTAGAGGCGGGTCCGGCTGTGTGGGGGGCGACGGATGTCCCAGAGTCCGTCGCCCCTGGACACATTTAGGGGGGCTGGCCCCCCTAAATGGGTCCAGGGCGACAGGGCGTTGTCCGCCCTCCACCGACGCCCGGTGCACCTGCTTGGTGAGTGGAAGAGATCTCCCGCTCCCTTTCCGCAGTATCCTTCTGCGAAACATTCATGTCGCAGTCTCCTTTTGCGACATGACTGTTTCGCAGAAGCATACCACCGTGTTCCAGGACTCCTAGCTGCCGACCATCGAGTCAAACACGGTTGGCAGCGACCTGTCGCTGCCTACTCCTGATGATGAGGGCACGGCGTGGCCCCTCCCAAGCAGCACACTCTGCCAGCGTATGCCGTGCCGTGTCCATCATTGAAGGCAACCTAGGATGAAGGAAAGAAAGAAAGCATTTTTTTTATTGCCACAGAAACACGGGGTATTGCAAAAATCCGACGAAATAAAAATCTGCCGAAACGAAAATCTGTCTAAACAGAAACAACCCAGGAACACGATCAGACGATGACAGACATTTCGTGTAACATATTGGTGTCACTGGCATCAATGGGACTGTCATCTTCCGTAGATCTGCTGTATGGAAGCCGACCCTTCTAATCTGCCAAGCCTTTTCCCATAACTAAGTTGGAGTCTAACAAGATGCAGCTGAATACCAGTATTTTACTTGGAGCAAGTTCTGCCTATCTGACCTCCACAACCCATTTACTGAGTATCACGATCCCTTTCTTCTAGTGTCGAAACCTAAATTATACTAACTATTTGAAGATCTTACAATATTTTTCACAGTTATCACGCCAGGTCATGGAACCTGTTTACGTATATTTACGGTCTACATATACAGTTTATTGCTTACGTCATTGGACGTGTAAATATCGGAAGCGCCATACAAGATCGAAACAGTTTTTATTGTCACCAAGTGATATTTATTTTTATTATTGTTTGGGCACCTGTCACACCGCTGGCGATTAACGAGAAGCGAGTAGAGCTACGAACTAAAAACAGGCCAAGTGCGTATCAGACCACGCACAATGAAGGGTTTCGTTGTTGGGAAATGTTGGGATGAATTTATCCTAAAAACAAACTTAACATTTTAGTTGAAAAACATTTTCTCCCTTAAATCGATATACAAATGAAATAATTTTATTTTCTATAAGTAGTTTTTTAAAAACACTTTTACACGTCAATCATATTAAAAAAAAACTAGATGAGCTCGGAGTTTCCTATCATACGTTGCGGTTAATTCTCCAACTGTAAATATAAATTGGTTAACTTGTAAAGCGTACTTAGCTGTGATAGTTTTCCTTTTAATTTAATTATACATATGAACTACTGCTATGATTTTTTTCACATCACCATTTAGCTGGCGGGGGGGACAATTGACTATATTTTTGAATGGCCTATTCAATGTTACCCTACACCATGGGATACACGAGAAAAATAATATAATCCCCACATTATGTGCAAGGGAGGTAAAAATAAAAAAAATAAAATTTTCAAGATTTTGTTTTAGCACTTTGTCAGCAGCGTGAATAATAAATATCTATTCCAAATACCTACCAAATTACAGCTTTCTAGAACTAAGCGTCTCTGAGCTACAGTGGGGACAGACAGATAGACGGACATGGCGAAACTATAAGGGTTCCTTGTTTACTGTGAAACCCTAAAAACGAGTTGGCGAGCGATAAACAGCGAGTACGGAACGGCGACGAGCGATTATTCTCTGGTATGCTAAGCTTGCGAGCGTCGCTAAACGAGTACTCTCTGTGCTAGCTCTTGTCGCTGAGACAAACGAGTACTGACCAGGCGGGTGAATAGTCAGGTATCAACTATTAATATAATGTATCTCTTTTACTTACACGGGACCTACAATCTTTTGTACGTTTCTTGAGCGTGAAAATTGTTGATAGCTCGTCGCTTCCTCGTCTGTGGTGAGAGGTGCCTTAGTATTGTGTTCGTCTTCTCTTGTCTGGCGAACTTAATCCAGGGTTTTCATCGTGTATGCCATAATATCTATATAGTCTGTATCGCTAAGCCTTTTTACGCCAACTACTTTCTTTAAACTCAATAAAATGAAAACCCAGACGGTTGTCGTAGGTCAGTGACGCTTTCTGTTTTACGTAGTCTGGCCTGCTTTGCTGGTTTTGTATATACTTTTTTATGTGTTATTGGGTTTTTCCTTCACGAATTTCTTAGTTGATGCCCGCAGTTTGGTTGTGCCCGGTTTGTTTGTGCCCGTTTAATGGCAGTAGGTTCATCCCCTATTACATGTGACCTAAACATAACTGGTGAAATGTGGGTGTACTATAAGTACACCTCTGCCTAACCGTTCGGGGATTACAGGTGTGATATTACCCTAGTTTGTTCTTTACAAAATTTGTAACGTGTAACTGTTTTATGTCCCATAAAATAAAATAAAATAAAATAAAATATTATGTTTTGTGTTTTTAGTTTGTCTTTCTCACTTCTTGTGTAATTGACTAGATTCATTAGGTCGACCAATAACTAGGTTATTTAAGTCAAGAAGTGCTACTACTTTAATTAACTTTAGTTTTCCCTGGGGCCTGTCAACTGTAGGTAAGTGAAAAAATATTTGATTTACAAACTGAAAGAAAATAATGTTGAAGTACCAAACTTTAAAGGCAATTAATATTGTTCAGCTTCCTATACTCAAAGTCAATAAAAGTAAGTAAGTAACCAAATCAATATTTCGTCCGCGTAGAACGAAAAGCCAAAGATGGTCATAATGGTTTTTAATGTCATCGAACTCACCGTATTTTTCTGCAAATTTATAGCTAACTATAATTTTAATAATATTTATTTATTTATTTAATTTTTAAGAAAGCTTACAGACTAATAACAATCTTGAATATCGTACATAAGTTTCGACATTTGCTAATTACAAGCTTCCACATATATATATCTACTTAGTTAGGTACACGTTATTTGCGTTGACCAGTTACAGCGAATTGACTAAATAAACAGATTACAATGTAAACATTCTAACAAGGTGTGTCGAGACAATATAATAGGTATTTCAAGTCGTGCAATATCAAAATCGGAATTAAAAGTTATTTATGGTTGTAACCAAAATACTCCTTGTTTAAAATCTTTCTAATTTTATGTGCGCTGGTGCAAAATAAATCAATTTCCAGGTGTGATGGCAAACTATTAAAAGCTATAACACTGCGTAATAAGTTATATTATATAGTTTTCGTTTTAGCTTTCTGTTTAGCTGTTTTACCTTTCGTTTTAGTTCAACGCTTCATGTTGATATGTTGAACCTTTAAGTTTAGGGAACAATTACCTAAGTTACTTAATTATTTTATGACGACCTAAAATCAGTAAGACATTTATTTCCTTTTTTAAAAACATTAAAAAGTCGTTATTTGTTTCAAAACTCACTAAAACAATTTAGTTAATTTTAGAATAAACAGTTGGTTACAAAATTATTTTCTTATCCCCAATTATAACTACTAGGACTGATAAAATGCTAAGTCATTATTTTCAGAATATTATGTTGCTCTTAGAAAGAATTGACAATCTATCTAAATCAGCTTAATTTTTATCTGATTAGTTGAAAGATGGGCGACAAATCACTAACTTACTTCGAAACTAATTGATTCAAGGGTGAAAAATATTTACTCTTGTTTTTCCTAATTATCTTTAAAAAGAATGAGTTTCTTTTAATATCTTGTATTAAAACATAAGCCTGAATTAAATATAAATTAAGATAATAAATTCAGAAATTTATTCTTTTTTTTTCTATGAAGCCCCGTATCATATTTTGGGCATTTTCGACTTAATGACTTTTTGGTCTACGGGGATGATTTATTCCTCAATTTTCGTAATTTCACTTATCACTGTTTGTCTCTGCATCACCCAAAAGTTGACTGGTAGGAAATGCTTAGATGGCATTGTCTGCATCTGTGCATTTGCTTGCTAAAAGTATTAATTAAATAAATAGTAAATAAAGTCATTTCCAGTACGTAATATTATTCCATTGCATCTCTTTGTCAGTTTTCACCGTCAACGTACGCCAACATTGTTGTGGGAATGTCCCGAAATGTGCGGTTTCACATATTAACTGTGACGTGGACAGATTTTATTGCAGCCCCGCTAGTTTTAATCAGAGCTCCGTTGCGAATTGTTGGTTATCTGATTACTTCTGTTTTATGAGTTCAAGTGTGAATGAGTGGCAGTAAAAGTCTGTTTTCTGACCAGAGAGTGTAATTAAAATTTGTAGCTTCGCTTTTAATTTGAAGCAAGTTTTTTCTTGCAACAGAGTGCCTTCCTTACAATTTCATTTTCCAACCGGAAAAGTTACAAAATCCATAAAATCTTTCATCCCCTATTTCAACCTTGAGGAGATGAATTTTCAAAAATCTTTTGTGAGTGAAGTTTTCTGAAATTTCATGCTTATAGAAACAGCAGTTTCGGCAATGCGTTGTCTGTTAGGGAATGAATGGATTTAAGATTTTTATTTAGTAGTTACGATATCATAGTTTCTTACACAGTACTTACTCATTGGTTACAAGAAAAAACATGATTCAGACACAATTTCAAATGTACATTTTTATTTATGTTTCCTAATATTTCCTTCGAAATCTTTGGAGAATTCTTTTATATCGAGTCCACACAATCGTATGCCATTAGCAAGCTTTTACAAGACACAATTTATGTTGACATCTTGTGCACAGAACGTAGAAATTTTTACTCCCAGCTTAATATTACCTTCAGTGATGTGACACGACGTAAAAGGTTCCTGAGGAAGGAAAAAGAAAGTATTAATTGCGTTCCTTTTTACGGAAATCGTTAAAAAAAAACTGTTTGAATATTTGCAATGGGTTTTTCTCCGAATTATATTAAAATGTAGGTCATATAACATTGTTTTTAGCCATTATTATTATTGTTTTAAGGAAAAATCTCAAACAATAATTATTTTTATCTTTATCTTCAACTACGCCATTTTTTTTCTATCATTTTTACTATTTATTAGAGATAAACCTGTCTAAGTTTGTTCTCCACCAGCAATTATTTTACTGCTTAAATCTAAAATAAAATCATTTCCTTCTAAAACACTAAACTTACTGAAGCAACTGATCCCATCCCTACTCACCCACTACCCATAAATAATATTCTTTTCAAGGCACCTTATTGCTCCGTACATATGGGGATGAAACAAATAGGAACGTATGAACTGTCGTAATGTACGTGGAACGGCGCATATACAGCAGATAGTGGTTCCCATTGTCCGGCACGCTTAGCTGACCAACGGAATTACGGCTAAGAAAATACTGAGGGAAAAACCTGTATTGTGGATGAAAATCGTGGTTCCTTGAGGTAGTAGGAAAAATTTGCGGAATATTTCGAGGAGGATAACAGATGGGTGATGAACGTAGAAGCATATGATAATTTGCTCTCTTGGATATTCATAAAAATATATGTTACGTAGAATGAAGTCGTCGTCGTCGTACGTCGTTTTCTCTAAGTACTCGCTGAAAAATCAATGAAAGGTGATTATTCAGAAATCGTAATGTTAAATAATTCACAGCATTGTACAGCAACGTTGTCTCAGGGCAATTTTCAACCTACAAAAAACTGAATCCTGTGAACCGTGTCTGTTGGCGATAAGGCCGCCAATTGTGTATTTTGTAGTGTTTGACACCACATAAATACATAACAAAAAATAAATGTTTTGTAATGTATTTTTGTGCTGTACAATAAAGTATATTTTTGAATTATATAAGATATAAATAACCGCTTTTTTTAAAAGATGAACGTATTATTATTACCGTGTCTATATATTTTTGAGGTCGCAATATTTGTTAAAAATAATATTGATCTATTTAAATATCGAACGCGTATACGGCATCAGGACAAGCTAGATATAGTGGCTAGTGTATTCACGGAGACGAGTTAGTATAGCGCCTTCTCTATCGCACATTATCATACAAATGACAAAGACAAAAAACCTTTTTTAGGAGAAATGTATAGTAAGACGTATTTCCTGCACCAAAGTGTTTTCTGCTCGGCTCCGCGTATTTTTAATAACATTCCAAAGCCTATAAGAGCAATTACTGAAATAAAATCATTTAAAAAGAATCTCCATGAACTGTTAGTAAACAAATGGTATTACTCTGTTAAAGACTTGTAGCACAAATTACTGTTAGAATACAACCCTCCTTTTTTTTTTGCAAATTACTGTTAGAATACAACTTTCCTGTGATCCACAATAAAGATGAATTGAATTGAATTATGTTAATGAAATGCAAGCGATTCTCTAAATTAGATAGATAAAGTTATAATCTTAATATTATTACTAATTCGAACTACGTCATTCTATTAATTAAAGCCAGCATACAATAAATAAGAATGCATGACAACTGTACCAAATTCACATGTGAAAATATCTCAACACAGAACTTAAATCTTACCAAAAAACTTAATTACACGACCGATCTTATCAGCTTAATGATCCGTTTCAAAATTATTGTCCATCACTTCTTCATTGAAAAGGGACCAATATTTTTTGTCCTCATAAAATGGTCCTTCAAAATCATTGTCTAAATACCTTTCAAAAGGTACCACACACAATGCATATTTTGAATACATTATGACCTGTGAACTGAGGTGGCGTTCGTCTTTTGTCGTGAGTATAAAAAAAATGCTCGTTCTAAAGGGTCATGCACCAAAGGATTAAAATTATCGTGATTGTGAGTCATCTTGGATTTGTTTGTCATGATTTGCTTTTGATTTATTTAAGACACATGTCAGTCCAGTTTCTATAGTTGACGTATTGTCAGATTGAGTTTGTCTATATACTCTCTTGTAAATAAATTATCGTTTGTTATTATGGAATTGTTAAGTTACACATGATACTAAAGAACTATATGTTAAATGATACGAGTTTAAAAAACAATGCTACATAGCTGTGCATTAACATTTAAACTTTTTGATAGAATATTTTTGCGTTCCCTTATTAAAAACTTTATTTTTTTTTAATCTTAACGCTATAATCTTGAAATGAAGTGTAATTTATATTTTAAAACGTAATTTATCAGCATTACCTTTCCATATAAATGACCTACAAATACATCCCCTCGAGACCTCATTCCTCAAAAAAACAAAATGTCTGTTCCTTTCAATTCCAAATGACAATCATTAGACAGTATCACAATATAACACATCAATCTACGGCCATATTGTGAAACAGTTTCGTCACATATCATTAAAATAATAGTGGTCCAAAGATCTCCTTGTGGGACGCCTTAGGGGTCCTTTTGTGTAAGTCCCTTATCTAAGCATATCACTTATTCATGGTCATTATTTGACCATTTCGGTGTTAATGATGTGAGATCATTGTTCTTCTGTGTTAAAATGTCGTTTAATGTTTGGTGGAACGTGAAATATGATATGACATGCGTATAACGGATCTTCTTTGTCGACACCATTTAAAATTGACCCTATTTTTTGCTTCGTATGTGCGAATGTTTATTACATTTTGCAAATATTTATAAACTTGTTGTTTGTCAGTCCTGGCAAAACATATAAAATAACTCTATAACGTAATTATATTTATTTACATAACCAAATTACAAGATGATTATTAACATTAACTAAATTAAATTAAAACTAAGTTAAGCTTAAAAAAGGCCCTCGGGGCATTGTACCGAGGATGCTGGTGGCATTTCCTCGCTAAAACTATATAACTATATTAAAACTTAATTTACCACATCTTAAAGCAAATATTAGGTATTCTATTCCATTTTAAAAGCACGTGTTAAGTATTTTTATTAAAGTTTAATAAGTTACAATTATTCTAGTAAAGCAATCGAAACAAATTAATGACGATGATAAAGCTGATTTGATTCTGACATTATGAAGGAAAAGTAACGTTTTTCCTAAAAAAAACACGTTAAACAAGACAGCAACAATTTGTCAGGCGTATTATAAATTGTTAATAACGAAGTAGTGCACTAAAAACTATGACATAGTACCAGTCATAGGTCATAAAAAAATAGCAAGTGATAACTTTATAGCTTTATATTCAATACTACAAGTGAAGCTTGAATTAATTTCAATTACAATACTAACGAAAGTCAAGACCCACCAGATTCGAAGTAAAATCAAACTGGCTAATCAAGAAACTAAAAATTATATAGCAAAATTTCTCACAAGTACAAAGCCAATCATCAAAGTCGTTACATATTACAAATTTGTACAAATTAATAACTTTCTCATCGAGTACCATAATAGCCATAGGATATTTATCGTCCATTAAAAATGTAACTGATTCAAGGGCTATTATAACAAGGATATTAAAATGTACTTCTGGTTGTCTTTGATTGTTAGTTTTGATTTTTTGCACATTTGTCACTTATTTTGGGGCTAATCTTTTGTAAGGAGCTGAAACCGGTTTAGGACTATAATCAACAGTGTTGCAATGTTTATTAAACAAGGTAATAAGCGTGATCTCTTCAATAGATAGTTGTGTTTTGTTATTTTCTTAAAACCGGTTCACTTGATGTGTTGCTTTTGATAAAATCTATAAAATCTTTATTGTGTGAAATGTAAGCTTGGAATATTTTATGTGTAATATCATACATTTATAGGCGTACGTGCGTATGTTTGTAATAGTTAATCTTTTTAAATGTTACCGAATTGACTGCTAACGAAAACTAATTATTAGATCATTTTACGTTATTACAAGAATATTTCATTTTTCCTGTACTATAGCAGTAGTAGTTAAAGCTGTTGCTATATTAATATATATTTTAATAGCAGTAGGAAGGTGGCTTTTTGGAAGCCTAAAAAAAATATTAAAGTTATTAGTCAAAAACGCAGAAGTATTATTGCTCTTTGAATTATCTCTAAAATGAATACAATCCTTAAACCCTTTAACATCGGTACCTGAAATCTTAATCCCATTGAACAAAAACTAAGCCCCTTCAAATTCCCCCATGCTATTCACACCATAACTCTTTCTTGACCCATACAAACACCCTTCTGAAGAACAGAATTTAAGAATACCCAGTAATGAGGTCGGTGCATTAATTCTAGGTCATAAACTATAGAATTTATGACCTCAGACTAGTCCTATAAAATGCGACATGGTCTCTTTTTGGTGGCACCTTTCTTTTTTGACAATGTTGTTGAGTTAGTGGGACAAATTTTTACTGAGTTATCACAATGTAGCATTGCTTTAGCATTGTTTGCGAACGGTGTTGAGTCGGTAGTTTTTTATTTGCTGTGTTATTATATTTCACGATGAGAAAGAGTTGCGAGAATGCATTATTTGTTTAGATACCTAATATTTCATTTAAGAATGAATGATCGAACTAATAGACATCTATTTAAAGTGCGGCGATTGTTTAGCAAGGTATTACTAAAGTTTGATAATAATGACAATAGGAAGCAACGTCATATTGAAAACAACTATTTAAAATGTTTCAGTTCGTTTTAACTCTCAGATGAAATGATACTACATAGATAGCTACACGTCACAAATCTTTTAACACAATGCCTTTAAAAGCACTAAACAATTTCACATCTGAAAAAAATTGAGAAACAAATCGTCTCTATTAGAACAAGGCAAACCAAGACAACTAAATACCAAACTACCGTCCATAGAAAATAGTAATGGCTCTAATATCCCAACATAATTCAGTAGGTCCGTTTGCAGGACATAATTGACCATAAATAAAGCAGATTACACATGTTTATTTCAACCCTTTCAAAGAAAGGGGGTCAGTTGTAGACGGCTCTTTATTAAGGTTAGACAAGTTACAAAAGTTAACAAATGGGTGCAGCCAAAATAGCAATAAATATTTTTGCATTGTTTGCTGTTCAATTAATAATGTAGTTTTCATTGTGATAATGTGTAATAGTTTGTTCGTTATGGCTATGGGAATTTGTTTGGATTTTGCTATTTGTTTTTTTTAACATTTTTTTTTTAATCTTTATTAGTTTAAAGAGGGTTTGAATTTTGATCAGTGTGACCGTCATAGAAATTCTATCTACGCTTACAATTTTGCATATTTTTTGACTGACCTGGATAAGAGAGCAGCCAAGATACTATTATACATTCCAACATTATTAGGATTAAATCCGTTTTCTATGCATTTTTTTTTTCATTTCCACCTCGTTCCGCATTCCTCATTCCGCTAAAATATGAGTGATATCGTCGTGATTCGCCCAACTGTTCTGAGTGCGATAAGGTAGATCTTATCGTACTCAGAACAGTTGGGCGAATCACTCTTTCTCATTAAATAGGCGAAGCTATTCAATGGAATATGTCCTGAAGTAGTGTGAAGCAGTCACAATATCACTTAGATGCATATCTGTACCCACAATTTTTAGTAATTTATGATGCGTTTCTACCATAGAATAAAATGATTTCTACATTGTTTCAACGAAGCATTGCTGTAGTCGTTTTAATAAAACTATATTTTTTAAGAATCCCCGTTATACTGTTTTCATCAATTTTATTTCCAACTCTTTCAGTACGCACAATAACAAGCTTGTCATGATCGTTATAATTTAAAGCCACAAAACAAACAACTTTGATTAGTTCACTTTCATAAATGCAATCACCTTAGTACAAGTACAATCTTTTACACCGAGATTGTGGAATTCCTACAAATTATATTAATACTATTTTATCGCTTAATCTAATCTTCCTGCTTTTTCACCAAAATTTCTAATTAGTCGGTAACCACATATAACGTTAGCTATATCTAAAACACACGTTAAAATAAAAATTACATTTTCATTGTCTTCAAAATCTTTAACAAAGGCCACATCAATTAGGGGTTTTAAACCATTATTTGAAACCCCTTTCTAATTGCATACCCCACTTTGAACTTTGGCATCTCGTGATTAAAATATATCTGATCACCTTTGACCTAACCAATAAAAAAAGGTGATTTTTGTCAAAAAGCGTTTTATTTATATGTGAAGATTAAACACAGGTGTAGAAGATAACTGATTTTAATTTCGGTTTTGTTTAGTTTGTAACGGAAAGTTACGAAATTATATCTATAAAAATATGAAATTAATGAAGGGCCTTTATTCAGCAGCGGGACAGTTTAGAGTAACAATAACGATACATCTAAAGGTTTAATAAACTATATTTTTTATTGTGTTGGTATTGTATATGTTGGAACGCCAACGGCTCCCCTCTCGGAGGTGGGTGCAATTGACTGCAATACAGTTTTTCAAACTAATGTAGCTGTTTACAAACACTCAAATTTTTGTTAACCTGTTCTTCGATCCATAAAAAAAAAAATTGATTGTGATTATTTTGTTCTGATGATCTTGTTAATGAAGATATAAATATGTACAGCAACCCTGCAGATTTCTAATGAACATCTAAAAGCCTTGCATGATTTTTACTTCGTGTACTTTTGAGTGCTCTTGAATCTGATAAATGGAAAAAAATCTTTACAACTAGTATTTTATAAGTAGTGTAAGTAAAAGAAAATCCTAGCGAAACTTTTGTTTACTGAAAAATCTTTGGTGTCTCGATATTCCAAATCGTAAACTAACTAAATCATCTTTCGTAGATGACTTTTCAAACTTAATAATTACGTATAACAGCATAAGTGACGTCTAAATTGTTTCTATTTACTCAGAAATTTTTATCTTCTCTGTCCACCGCGTCCCCATTATATCCGAAAGTCGAATCCGCTTGGATTTACTTCAAACTTCCTAAGCAAACAACAACAAAATGACACGATATATTTCACCAAACAACTCTATTTACTGTCATTCACAACTTGACATACATCCATTGATCTTCATAATCACGTGATCAACTAAAGAAATAGCTACAATAACCGAATTATGCCGAATAAGAGCCCACGAATACGATAGATGTACATCATTGATATTCAACGTTGATATATTACCTTCTCTTGGACAATAGCTCGCCCCTAGTCAGTCGCATATTTCTGCCACCCCTCCCCGCTTTGTAGGGCTGACGCGGACGTCGAGGGTCATTAATATAGTCTGTTTAAATATTGTTTGTGATTTTTAATTTATGTTTTCATAACAAACTTACGATTTAAATATAGTGTTCGTTCTTAAACTACCGTACAATATTTTTGGGGTGCCCTAAATAATTTCGTGGGTACTAAATAGTCAAACATAGATTTTTTTTGCAATTTTATTTTCAGTAGATGATGTGTTGATTTTTTTGTTTTGTTAAACCTACCAACCTAATTTTACCATGCAATACTTTTCATTCACTTAAATCTCTTTTTTTAAATAAACTTCATATCAACAAATATTGACAACTTATGTTTAGAATAAAATAAATTAGTACAAGTGCCAGCCCTGACTAGTAACGCCCTCGTTACCGCGGCGACACGCCGCCGGTCACCCTTTACTGCTAGTGATGTGCACCTCGGAAACACATCGATATTATGAATTATTTATTTTATTTTATTGGTCGATGGGGCATTTGATAAAGTTGTGGGTGTCTTTGTGAGTTTTGAACAATTGGTGAGCTTGTTGATTTAATTTGATTTAAATAAGGGTTTCTTTGCTACTGCTTAATAAACAAATATTATAGAAGTTATTTTTAAAAATTGTTTGAAATATTTTCGTTAAACAATCATTATATTTTATTGAAATCGCACACTCACTAATCTTGAAACAGATGTTTAATTTCATGGGTTTTTATTTTTGTACACGTTCAAAGAAAACACATTTATGACAGAAACAAAATATTTGCAGTAAAAACAATAATATCATAGAATTATTCCACTACCCCTTTAAAATAAAACATGTAATTACAGAAAGCACGACATTCTCTTGTACAAATATGCCAACACTTTGTCGCAATAATTGGCAATAATTATTCAATCATGCAGTGACAATGGTAGTTAGGATTTAAATGTTTTATGCGAAATTATACGGGGGACTGAAAAAAGTATTTTTTCTATGAAACAAGTGTTTTTAAATTACAGTTGTAAGGATTTTCCTGGTTTTAGATAAATACATAGTTAAGGGTTGAAGTTAATGACTAGTAATGGTATTTTTAAAGCTGAAGACTTATTTGTAGGTTTTGATTTTAGTAACACCAGTATTATCATTATTATAGACCAGTACCAAATTGTCACCAAAGGGAAAGGGATTTTGTGTGGACAATATTTATAAATAAAACTTCATTTAAAAATATTAAAATAAGAATATGTTATAACTTAGTGTTCTTAAAAATAAAAGCTATACCTACCTACACCTACCTTTATCTTCTGTAACCAAACTTATGCAATAATACAAGTTCATGGTTAAAAATAATTAATAAACTATTAGCAGCTAATAGGACGGGAATTTAAAAATGATTACGTAGTTTTTGACTAAATAATTAAAGTCACATTTATAACAATGTTCACTTTACGTTAAATTAATAGGTATGTGCAAGAAAACAGAACTGTATTTTTTTTTGCCGCAGAAAAAATCTACGCAATAAATATTTTTCGAGAAAATAAAACCCGTATAAAATCTATGAATAATTAATTTAGCGTGTCGCATCACTAAGCGGCTAGTGTTGCGATGAGTCACCGAAGGCGCGCTGCGGTTACCGCGCATGTGTTGTTTAACTTTTTTTTATTTAGGTATTACCGTACGATTGTGTTCGTATAATTTACTTCTATTAACGGGGTATACTCGTATTAGTATTTAAAGGCTTGTAATTGTATTGGTATTTTCATTTTGTAATGGGTTCTAGGTATGGGTGAGTAGGTAGGATCTCATTTTGAAGAATAACTTCCTCTCTGTCTCTTTGTGACAATATCATAAGGTATGGCCCATACCTTGGGGGCCATACCTTATAATATTGTCACCTTATAATGTTGCCATACCGTATGGCTGATTAAAAAAATGCATAGTAACTGAAGTACTGATTTCATATTCAATTTTATTTTAATGGGTGGTATTAATTTAGGTAAATCCAATAAAGGATAATGAAAACAATCGTGGTAAAATATTCAAGTCTCAGACTGTCAGTTCGGTCGGTTGACAGTTTAGTTTAATTTTTTATTGAGTAAGATACAAGGTGTAACTAATTGCAATAACTTAAATCCTCGTATGGGGTCCTTCTACTCATAATTATGAACAACTTTATCAAAGCGATCAAACCTGAAAACGCCAAAAAAGATCTGCACATAGTTCGTCAAAACGCAATTTTCTTTCGCTATTTCGTGTTATTATTGCAGATAAGTATGCATGTGTATAACAATTTGAAACCTACCTACTAGTGGCGTGGTTTTTAATAATTGTTTAGTCAGTAAGTGCATTGGAATTTGCATAAAGGAAATAGGTCAGAGTGATTCATGCAAGTGCATGCAACCTGCGGGACTAATGTATGATGATTTACATGCTATGAAACTCTTCTACTCGGCACTGTTTGCACATGCATAAGATTCAAGGTAATCTGACCAACATAATATGCCATTTTCTGTTCAATAGAATATTAAATGACAAAACTACAGATATTTTTTGTATTAATTAATAAAGCATTGAGCTTAAGACGCTGACAACACCTAAACCACAGTCACTGTCAGATTGCATAGAAAAGAAAGAGAGGCGCGATGAAACAACGCTTGTAATTTATTGCAAAATATGAGTTTATCTATTTACTCAAAATTGAGTTGAGTAATCGAAAATAAAAAACAAGCAAGTTCTGCATTCAAATATGACGTTCTTGTTATTAATAAAATACGTAACGTATGTCAATATTTAATACAGTTATTTTGGATTAGTACTCAAGGTAAGAGGTTAGTTTTTAAAGTTAGTTTGTATGGAGATTTTTTTTTAAAACGTGTTTTGGTAATAACCAAGTTCTGGGAAATATGTTCAAAATTAACACATATTTTTTTCCGCTACAACAAACTATACAGATTTGGCAATATTTTTTCTTAAGATAAGCCTATTTTGGTCAATTGGGTCTTGTCAGCGCCTTAAAACAAAAGTGAACTATGGTACAAACAAGAATGAGTATTATTTTCAAGATATTTTTTTCATTATATCTGGATTTAGCACATATTTATCTCTGCGTTATTTGCAACTGATACAATTTACTTCTTTCATCAAGATTTAAGCAGGCTCGTAAAATAGTTTTCCTTCCGAAAAGACATATCTTTAACCAATCTAACCGACCAAGACAACTCGGTAATGGCGCCGATTCCCTTGTTCACAAACTAGACTAAATTTAAGTTCAGTGCATCTTTTTCTTTCTATTTCATTAAGAAAAGGACAGAAGATACATTTTAGTTTAGTCCTGTCAAATTAATCAGCGCTTGACGTAAATTGACGTAATTTTAGTAGGCAAGTTTTTAATCACGTCTAAACTTGTATGGAGTAGTGACAGGCGCTGATTAATCTGACAGGACGAAACTAAAATGTATTTTCTGTCCTTTTCTTATTGAAATAGAAAGAAAAAGATGCACTGAACTTAAATTTAGTTAGTTTGTGAACAAGGGAATCGGCGCCATTATTTACCGTTTTAATTAAATTGCTGTGTCCATCTCTAGCGTGTAGTGACAAGACTAATGTCTCTAATTGAAATACCTTTTGTTAGTGGCTGTCAACATGCATTCTTTTATAAGGTGGTGGAGATTTTAGTGGACGTCGGAATACCATGGTGTCATTTGACTGTCTTCGGAGAATTTGTTTTTGTTTTCTTATTAGAAGACACTACAGTTAAAGGAGGTTCCTAGAAGAGGAGTGGCCGCCACAAAGCGTCCGCTATTTGCCGGTGAATTACGTAACTGAAACATTATTTATAAAAGTAAGTTGGCGTGTTCTGCTAGAGAGCGTTTTTTGACAACGTAAAATCAAACCTATAATAAAGTTATTTATTTATTATTTATTAATTAATGAATTAAGTAAATCTGATGTTTTAGTTCCTTATATACTGTCTTCCTATGGTAAAGTAGCTCTTATAACTTTAATCGTAACGAAAAATTTGTTAGTTCATTTTAAATCACTTTAAATTAATTCTCTCAATTGGTATCTATTTTTATCTATGTCTAAGCTGTGTACTTCTTTATGTGACAAATTCACCATAATAATAAATAATAAATATATAAATAAGTTATTTTATGTAATATGTTATTAGTGAATAAGTCGTTGGAATAAAAATACTAAAATAAAATAAAACCTCGGTGCCATTATTTTCATGGTAGGCGCTTAATTTTGTGTAAATTTTTTCATCACCACCACACACACACACACCACAGATGTTTTCCTTCACCGTTTTGAGAGCAGTCTCAAAACGGTGAAGGAAAACATCGTGAGGAAACTGTCCTAGAACCAAAAAATCGAAGACGTGACGTGACATCTACCAAACCGCACTGGTCCCGCGTGGTGGATTACGGCCCACTCCTCACAGAGAGGAAGCTGTGTACCAGCAGTGGGAACAATTTAGGCTGATTATGTAATCGGCATTTTGTTTATTTGTAGTCGTTTGCTAGTGTCGCAACACAGAGTAGGTACACAAGTGACCCAATTTGAACCTTAAACATTTAGCATTTAGAATCATACATTTAGATTATTATTATTTTGACATTGGTAATTGTGTGTTAGTACGTACAAGGTATTGTGTGTTGGTATGTAAGTAATTGAGTTATTTCATTTTAATTGTGTGTCTGTTATTTCGGCACCACTTATTTTGTTATTATTTGTATGCTTTCGAGTAAAATGTAGGGAACTGGCCATCTTATTGTAACATCCTATTGTATTGAAACCTACATTTACGAATAAATTTGATTTGATTTGATTTCAAGATTTTTGACATCAAGCAATGGACAAATAGTCAAACTTTGAACTTTTATTTGTTTAATAGACTCCCGCAGACAGGTGCTACGCGACGGTGCGAAACGATTCTGGTAGAACAAGTTTCCATGAAGTTATTATAGATTTTTTTTTATTAACGCGTCGCATCGCGCCTGTCTGCGGGAGCCTTAAGGGGCGTTTTGCTACTTTGTATTAATGTGTATTTTATGTTTTCTTTTGTAATGAGCGTCTTGTTTGGGCAGAATAAACAATTTTTCTTTAATTTGCTAACACGGTAAATACGTCATTTGACTTACTGAAAATTATAAGAAGAAACATTTGACTATTATTTTTATGAACTTAAACTAATCGGCAATTGACATCAACAGATAAAGCGATTAATGAATTCACTAACTTGAAACTACCCACAAATTCGCACAGTATTTAGTTGCCATCAATAACTGTGAGCTATCGCTGTTCAAAATAAATCATAGCCGTCAGCTTTGTGGTCGTGTTCAACGTGCACACAATTATGACGTGTTTGTGTGGGATTATGTTGGTGAACGTGTTGTGGTAAAGTTGAGGTGAGACTAGATTATGTACCTACTGATTAAGTCTTAATCAAATGGTGGCAATGACCAAATCAAATATGAGTTAAGGCTCGTGCAGTCTGGTGCGATACCGCGGGCGCGACAGGCATATCGCTGCCTGTCGCGCCCACGATATCGCACCAGTCTGCACGAGCCTTTATAGATTTGTTCAAATAGTTAAAATTGCCTCGTTAAAATTGTTAAACTGCCTCGCTGGTCTAGTGGCCGCAAGCACTACTGCCGAGCGGATGTGGTCCTGGGTTCAATTCCCGGGTCGGGAAAACTTTCCGTCACCGTTTTAAAGCTAATTATAATTAAGTACACAATATGCACATGAATCTGAAAAGTCAGAGATGCGTGCCTTGGCTTCAAACACGAGACCAATGACTTGGCAGGCCATTGTTCACACCATCACGAGCATTTACGTCGTACGGCATTTCATACAAATTTTCAAGTATATTTTTCGAAATCACTGAACCGATTTTAATGAAACTTCACACACATAAGTCTAAAAATGTTATTAGAATACATTTGCAAAATGTCTATTTAAAAAAAAGATAATTGGAAATTTCTGTTGGTATGGAAAAATTAAAATCGCTCTAATTTAACTGTACCCCTATTTTTCGAAAAAGTTTTCTACATAATTCTTAGAGGTATTCCTCGAAGCGCCACCGTTTTGAGGCGCACCTAATGAGGCGCACCTTTATTATTCCTCAGAGCGCACCTTTTAGTAGCGCTCCCGATAACAATTAAAAATATTATTTTTTTTTCCTCGAAGCGCTCCTATGATTAACTTTCAAATAGAAATAGGATACTAACTGATCATAACTGATCCTAACTGATCCTATCCCTATTTGAAAGTTAATCATAGGAGCGCTTCCAGGAAAAAAAAATAATATTTTTAATTGTTATCGGGAGCGCTACTAAAAGGTGCGCTCTGAGGAATAATAAAGGTGCGCCTCATTAGGTGCGCCTCAAAACGGTGGCGCTTCGAGGAATACCTCAATTTTTAGACCTATGTATCTTGCTTACGTGTGTGAAATTTTATTAAAATCGGTTCTGTCATTTCGAAAAATAAGGACTTGAAAATTTATATGAAATGCCGTACGGCGTAAACGCTCTTACGCTATCGCTGCTTGTTATACTCTTAATTCTCACACTTCATCATTGCCAAGATTTTCTATATCCACCACCAAAAATTACAATACCGAAAACTTCTCACATACTCACCAAACTATAAAAAATGGTTTTCCAGATAAAACAAAGAACCGGTGACCGTAGGGACCGATAAGAGATACGTTTATTTATTTGCTTTATTTCTTTGTATTCTTAAGACGTTACGCCATTATTTTTATTGAGATAATCCGCATGATTCATATACTGTAACTCTGTGATTTATTACTAGAGTTCGCAATTGGAATTTCCTTTTTATCAATAAGGCTTTGGTTGGTTTTGTTTTTGTTGAGAGCTTTTCTGTTTGATTGTATGTTGGCTTGGCTGGTTCTGCTAGCTTAGTTATTAGTCAGGGTATCAGACAAAAATGAAATAAGGTTCTGAATGTATTTTTATAACAATGTAGTCAGGATGCTGTTGGGTCTACCACGCTTCCGGGATATTCACCGAGGCCAGGGTTGATGGTTTTCATGCCATTATACGGAAACGGTGCGCTTCCATTCTCGGTAGAACACGTGCTAGCTCCCACAGCATTCTGAGTGTATTGTGTGATAGGTGGAACAGCCCCATGCTGGCTCACTGGATACGGCTGCACACGTAGGTATTAGTCGTTTCAATTTTGTATAGAGTGTGGTTTTACTAACATTAGGTTAAGACTTTTACTAACAACATATAGATCTTTATAAAAATAGTGGTCCGCCGGTGTCGGCTACCGGTGGTTAGGGCTCCAGAGACAGGAACCTCCTCACAATGCGAGCCGTATCGAGTATACATATTTATTATTATTATTATATCATAAATACTTGTGTATTATCTACTTGTAGTATTGGCAATCACTCCATGTAAAATAATGGTATTCAGCAACATTCGGTTAGACGATAATGATGACTGATAGTGTTGCCTTTGAAGATCAATAGTTATCATCATCATTATTATTATTAAATATAACAGGCAAATGGACATAGGCTTCTCCATCGCCCGGCCTCCGCTCGATCTTAAATCATGTCTCACTCATCCAAGAGAAACTGATACCTTTTCTTTTACCAATAAGTTTCACTATGACACATTATGTCCATAAATCCGAAAGCCACACATACATAATCAGCCTATAATGTTCCCACTGCTGGGACACAGGCCTCCTCTCTGTGAGAGGGAGTGGGCCGTAATCAACCACGAGGGCCCAGTGCGGGTTGGTAGATGTCACATGTCTTCGTATTTTTGGTTCTAGAACATGCCGGTTTCCTCACGATGTTTTCCTTCACCGTTTTGAGAGAGTGGTGATGAGTTAATTTACACAAAGTAAAGCGCCTATCTGGGTTCGAACCTACGACCTACAACTCGTAAGTCACGGCCGTTACCACTGGTCCAGCACTGCTCTACAAAGCCACACATGACTGATCACAAACATATTTGTTTAGTGCAAAAAACTACACACACATTAAAACAGGTTTATACAACACACACATATTACAACTCAGAATCAATTTTCCTTACAATATCAGTCCATTAAATAAATTCAATTCGACATAGCCAAACCGCAATATTCACAATTCCCATTACATACATTGCTAGTAAGAAAACCGTTAATCTTATAAGCCTGCCAACATAACACGTAATGGAGGATATAACGATTGAAATAATCTAATACAATGTTGCAGGACAAAGGATTTGTATGCCATCAAGTTATGAGCAAGACTCAGCAGTCAGTCGGGTGCAGTTAACAGAAATTCAATTATAAGTTCGTTCGCAGTTGGGCAAAGAGTGAACAGGTGGGATGCAGATAGTATTGTAGATCTAATAATAGGGCCCCTATTTACACAAGTTTCAAGACTATGAACTATACGACAGCTAAAGATGACTTCTTATAGTACTCGTAATGGCGCTGGCTCTTATACGAGTATGTCACGAAATTTTGGGTGGCTCTTATTCATCCCAAAAAAAATAGTCTCATGCCAAAGTAAGTGTTAAGTTTATAATTGATTGAGATGCATATTTTTTTGTTACTTTGTAGCCATAATATTACTTCAAAAAAACTTTTTATAAATAAAACAACCGACTTCCAAAAAAACCACTACATACTGATAAATTTTCGCGTGTTGGTGGGTCAGTTTGTAATTTATCTAAGTTACAATGCAGGGACGTTAATTTTTGGGGAGTTCTCCTAGTAAGTACCAGGAGAACTGGAGCTGATGGTGAAGTCACCTTCAGCTCGACTTCACTATATGCATCGTTACGAGGACAAATTGCTTAGCAACTATATTAAAGTACCTTATCGAATCACAACCCGTGAAATACTTATTATTAAGTAGTTCCGGTGGCCATCTGTGGTCTTCATCTTCAGTACCACTTCACTAAATGGTGCTTTCCGAGAGCAAATGCACGAATTACTACAAACATATCCAAATCGCTATAGGTGTGCCTATATTTTTTAAGGATTTCCCTCGATTTCCTTGGGATCATCAGATTGTGACTTGGTGACAATGGGACTATCTCGAGAAACTATCTGGGACTATCTACCCTTTCAACAAAATAGAATTTTCAAAATTGGTCTTCATTATCATCTGCCTAGCCTTTTCTCAACTACGCTGGGGTCGGCTTCCAGTCTCACCGGATGCAGCTTAATACCAGTATTTTACATGGAGCGACTGCCTATCTGACCTCCACAACCCAGTTACAGGATAATACGATACCCCTTGGTAAGACTGGTTGTCAGACTTTCGGGCTTCTGATGACCCGTAATGACTGTCAAAGATCCACGAATGTCAGCCGGGACCAACGGCTTAACGTGCTTTCCGAGGCACGGAGGGGTCTTGGTATGGTCACCCATCCGCGGACTAACCGTTGCAAGCTTAGCTTAACCTTATCGATTGACCCGTGCGGCTGTTATTACTTAGCCACGAGCCCCCCAAAATTAGTCTTCAATTGACGAAGAAATCGGTGAACAAACATAACAAAAGAAAAACGTACATACAAACGAGCATAAAACCTCATTTTTGGGAGTCGGTTAAAAATAGGTGTGTCTGTACTTACAGCATCTTGAATCAAAACCTTGTAAATAAAGCCCCTTATGATACTGCTGGAAATACCTACAAACTCAAGAGCGGCTACACTGATGATTTTATCTTTAATTTTTGTACTTATACTCGTAGATCTTCATTGTTTCCCCAAAAGACTACTTTCAGCACAAAACTACCTTAAACAAAGTCGGATACTCGGATACGAATCGTGTGTCCAATCTACATATTTCAATTTGATCTACGCTTATAAAGCTTTACGGCATACATCGCCCAGTTGACTCATAACCCCAGTTGCGAGATCGCTTCCAGTTAACTTGGTGATGCGGTCGTCTTCTAAGACCAGCGTATGTCATGAAAGTTTAGCGATTGGTATACATTTGTTTACAATTTAGTCCTCCAGACCGAATTTTAGCCACGGCCAATCATAGCAAAGACTACCATCGATGTCTTTTTTTTTTTTGGGTGGGAAATTATCAAATAACTTCTCCCGCTCTGGGCGGAGCGGGAGGGTGTGTCAGACTCTTACTGAATAAAACCCACCCGTATTCCTTCCTGTTGCCTGTGTTGCCAGGGGCCTCGGTGACCCATAAGTACCTTCCCGCGACCCCGGCAGGCATCGGCCCTAGTGGACCCCTACTTTTGTGCTGACGACATCTCTTTGAGGCGCGCGTGGAATACGACGCACCGTCAACCCGGGCCTGGTCCTTACCAGACGGTGAGCTACCCATTGCTCACCGTCCGCAAGCCCGCGCCTACGGTGACCATCGACGTCTGAGATATGATAGTGCATATGTGCACAGGTGCACTCTCTCTTCCCGCACTCTTAAAATTCGATGCGATGGTAATCCGATACGACTGGAGAGAGCTTAACGTGCTTTCCAAGTCATGAGGGTATCACACCGTCCTTCAAACTCCAAGCTGTAATTGAAAAATCTCAAAACAAACTGTCCCCTTGGGTTCTATTCCCAGGTCTGGCAAAGTGTACAATATAATATACCATACAAATGGAAATATGACAGAGCGGTGCCTTGGTGATGCGTAAGTGAGCGTGACTCACACGCAGTATGCTATCCACCACGGATTCATGTGTAGGCATTTGAATAATACCATTGCAATTGAGGTAATTCATTAATTAAGTTCACGCTCTGTTGAATGTCTGTCTCTGGCATTCTTAGCCATAGCCAGATTATTTTTGAGAAATTAAATAATTTTATCAGAAGTGTTCTTCTGAATGGTATCTACTATCTTCAAAAGAGTAGTTTCTTATCTCTCTGATCTAGTTTTAATATTTGCCAGCGTGCCGTGTGATATCTTCTTTATTGTTGACAGATCACTGACTAATTCGTTTATGTGACTTTTAAACTGATAGTATGTCCGACGATGTGGACGTGAAGAGGGAACGCAGAGCATTGGTAGTTCGATGTAACATGCTGGCTCGTAGGTTTGCACGTTGTACTAGGGAGGTGAAAATTACACTCTTTAGAGCGTATTGCCAATCTATGTACACGTGTGCCCTATGGGTCAGCTATACAAAAAGCTCGTACAATGCTCTGCGAGTCCAATACAATAACGCCTTCAGAGTTATGTTGGGGCTGCCGCGCTTTTGCAGTGCATCGGGGATGTTCGCGGAGAATGGCGTGCCAGATTCTTACGCACTGATGCGGACACGGATAGCATCCCTGTTGCGGCGAGTGCGTGACAGCTCCAACATCTGGTGGCTATAGTAGCCGACAGGATGGATAGTCCAATGATGTGGCAATGGATGACCAGTCATCGTGCGTCATTCCAATATTTAAAATAAGTTGTTTAGTGTATTTTTTGTGTAATATGTGTTTTCATGTATGTATGTATGTACGAGTATGTATGTTTTGTGTATAAAATTGTAATGTGTGTTTGTTTATGGACTTATGGTCTGAAATAAATTTATTATTATTATTATTACTAAACCCATCCACAACCAGGTCCATATCATGAAATTACATTTTGAATTATATTTCGAATCGCTTAAATTCTTTGACTTACAACACCATACAAATACTCCATTTAATTGCTGTAAAGGCAGGATTGATTCATAAGAAACGGATCGTAAACATTCAAATAAGTCGCATGTTATAATGACGATAACTTTATTATTCATCGGATTATCATTAAGTAATAAAACGTTAAGGTTTTCCTTAAACTCCTATGTATTTTGTAAATTTTTTTTCTTCATAGGTAGAGAGAACTTGGTTTTGTCCTGTCAGTCTATCCTGTATCAATATAACCTTGTCAACTTAGGTGACGTGAGCTTGAAGTGACCAGCGGTCTATTCTGTATGAATCTCACCGTAAAACCTTAGGTTAAGTGAGCGTGAAGTGAGCTCTAATTCCTCCTTGTACCAGAGATGACACTATTGACAGCTCACTATAAGCTCACTTCACTTAAGTTTTCACGGTGTTATTATTACAGAATAGCACTGCTGCTGTCCTTTCACCTTAAACTATGTATTGTCACTATTGACAGCTCTTATCAAGCTCACTTCGCGTAAGTTTTCACTTAACACGTTCACGTGAACATATCAATATCGTAAGTCTATGCGATATTGCACAACATTTTTTTCATACAAACTGAAGCGGCGTCTAATGACGTTGTGCAAATAGCTGATGATATCAGTAGTATACATTTCTCTGACGTCCTAGGACGTCGACGTTAAAATACACTATATATAATATGCTTCAATTTATACATAAACACCTACCGCCGCGACACGCACAGGTCGACTGATGTAATGACACTTCTGGACGTATAGTGACGTTGTGCGCTGACGAAGTAGGTACTTAGCATCAAGAAGGAATGCCAAAAACAATCGGTGCGGTGTAGCAATAGAATTTTGAGAGTTCTATATATTATGGCACAATAATCCAACTTTTAAATATTAGTATGGCCAGACCCCGCACCATGACGACGTGCTTAGTAAATCGAGGATTTTGATGGACGTGATCATACACTGTGGCACATCATGTCTACCAATGCAATATGTGACGTACGCAAAATCAAAATCAAAAGACATTTATTCAAATTAGGCTGAGAATCAGCACATAAGGCATAAGGCCGTCCCCCAAAACGCCCACCCTTCACCACTTCCTAGTGCTTTAGCTGGAAAGAAAAAGTGGCGTAACTAACAACATACATTTATTTACGTTGTTCGCTTGAACGTGTTAAGTGAGATTTTTACAAAATAAACCGGCTAGCTAGAATAGGCCTTTTTTTTGTGGGAAAACTTCTGAAATAACTTCTTCCGCTCTGGGCGGAGCGGGGGGGGGTGTCAGACTCTTACTGACTAAAACCCACCCGTATTCCTTCCGTTGCCTGTGTTGCCAGGGGCCTCGGTAACCCTTTAGTACCTTCCCGCGACCCCGACAGGCATCGGCCCTAGTGGACCCTACATTTGTGCTGATGACATCTCTTTGAGGCGCGCGTGGAATAAACGCGCCGTCGACCCGGGCCTGGTCCTTACCGGACGGCGAGCTACCCACTGCTCACCATCCGCAAGCCCGCGCCTACGGTGGCCGGAAATCCGCCCGGGATTCCCGACGCCAGCTAGAATAGGCCTTGAAGTTTCACTAGGTTTTATCACGAAGTAAAGTACTCTATGGGAGTTATAATACCAACAAGCTGCTATCAAGCGTGGTGCTTAGTTTTTCCCTTCTTCATACAATAAATATCGTTATATGGCAGGCAGATGTATCCGGTTAGACTGGACACTGACCCCAACATAGATGGAAAAATAGGCTAGACAGATGATGATCATCATCGTCATCAGTATTGTTCTCCTGCTCTTATCCCAATTTAGTTGGGGTCGGCGCAGAATGATTTTTCTTCCATACTTCTCTATGAATCATGAGGAGCTCGTGACTAAGTAATAACAGCCACACGGGTCGATCTATCAGGTTAAGCTACACTTACCGCGGTTGGTCCATAGATGGGTCCATCTTTGCATACCGAGACTCCTCTTTAGGCCGTTGATCCCGGCTTCATTCGTGGATCAATGACAGTCGTTAACAGACTTACTAAGAGGGATCGTATTGTCGATTTACCGGGTTGTGGAGGTCAGATATTCAGGTGCGGTCCGGTTAGACTGCAAGCTGACGCCAACAAATGATTTGACTTCTCTATTAGTCGTCATATCGGTCACGATATCGACCAATATTCAGCAGTTGATGTTCGGGATAATCTGCAAGCACACCAAAAATTTTACTTATCTTAGGTATAAAAACTTCCTATTATTAGTATTACGATTCTACCACAACCCACTTTACCTCTTTTATGACCCGTACAAAAGAATTGAAACCGAAATGATCTCTAAAGCAAATTATAAAACCGTAAAATGAAATCCACCCCATTTCACTTGTCGTCGACAATTTTTACACTTGTCGCTAATGTGCAAGTGTCAATCTGACACCTTTTGTCAAAATGTTTTGGAGCGAAAAAATCGTTTATTGCTTGTTCTATTTTGTATTAGCTGGCAACACTGGACAGACGGCGTTTGAAGCGCTTTCATCGCTTTTAATAACATGCTTTTATGTTTGTCTAAGCTGATCGACCCTACGGCCGAGCTCTTTTTCTAACACCAATTATTGGCCTAAGATATCTGGATAAGTATCATGAAGAGTTATCCTAGTGCACTTAATTTTTCCAACCCGCACTGGGCCCGCGCGGTGGATTACGGCCCACTCCCTCTCACAGAGAGGAGGCCTGTGTCCCAGCAGTGGGAACAATATAGATTGATTATGGCACATAACTTATCAGGACTTATATTTCAGGGTTTTAGAATAAAAGTCAGAATAAACCAAATAAACTAACTGCTGACGAATACCAGAATGGGAAATTGAAAGTGCAACCAAATAAGTATTTTTTTAATGTCAAGATTAACGAATGTAATTTTTGAACATGCAATAAAACAGTGGTCAACAAATCTAATCAAAAGTAAGATTATCTGAACAACCTAGTTATAAAGTCATAAATTAAAATAAAATAGAAACCCAATATAATCTGCTTCAAGCGCCAAAAGCGCTGTCAAATCGGACACACAAATTGTGATTTAGCCACATTGCGCATGAGTGGTTTCTGGTGACAAGTGATTGCTCGAGAGGGATTACTGTTCTTTCCACAACTGTATTCGGGATTAATTTTCGTTCACGAAACGTCGAAACATCTGTCCTATTAGTTGCTACTCTGATATGTGTCTGGTTAATAGATTCTAAGTGGGGATTGCTTTAGTTATCGTAAAAAAAAATATTTGTTATTGAATATCATCTATTTAATATTTTTTTTTTCTTTTTTTTTTCTATGCGGGAAGACGAAATATTACAATGCAACAAAAAAAACTTTAACTGCTACTCTGTTGCTACTATGATATGTGTCTCGTTAAAAGATTCTAAGTGGGGATTGCTTTTGTTATCGTAAAAGATATTTGATATTGAATAGGTACTGTAGAGGTTCTATGATAATGTATCATCCTAGCCGCTAGTTGACACTGGCAACTTAATAAAAATATATATTTAAAATCGGAAGATAGAAAAATTATGAATTGACACAGAGACAGTCTTAAATGAACTCACAAACGAATGTGTATTGAATTAAAAAAGATAAATAATTACATTAACAGTTATTAAAAAGGAATATTATTTATTAATATAGTATGTCGACCACACTACAGTACCATCTATTTGATATCAATTTTTTTTTTTTTTTTTTTATTTACTGTCCAGGAAGACAAAATATTCCATTGCAGCAAAAAAAAAACTTTAACCATTCTAACTTAGATATGTAATGTTCCTCTAAATCTTTAAGTAAGAGTAAGAAGGACGAAAATAAAGGTTTTTTTCCGTTTTTTTTGTCTTTGTCGTCGTGTCGTAAAGAGACGTATTTTGTCGTCCTTTTCTTTACTTCATAAAGGCTGTATCACTCTACATATAACATGAACAAAATCTATATCAACATCTAACACTAAGGCTCTATCCTGAAAAAATATTATCTCACTAAACCCCTTTGCGCTCGAACAAAGATCACGTTGTATTTACTCTGGCAACACTGAGTCGATAATATCAGTCTGTTTACACCCTTAGCTATCTAATTGCGTTTGTTTTACGTGGGACAGTGGATTTAAGTGTTTATACTAGTTTTCCTATTAAAGACGTACTTACCTATGTATAGGAACTCGAAAGATATGTGTAAGCTCTTGTTAATGGCCCGCGGATTCAGTCAGGTCTGAAGCCGCATTCACATTACAAAACACGTTGTGATTTGACGAAGTCCTGAACAGATTCATTTGACTGGTATATCCCGCGTCACGAAACAACACGACACGGGAATGTGTCGGTGGCTTTAGGGACGTCTTTCATCCAAATCGGTTCGGCTATATGCTAGAATCGGGGTCTTCACTAACATTAATAATGTTAGCGTTGATAATATCTATACGAGGAGTGCTCTTTTTTACCCAGGAACCACGTAGACTGCCTCGTTGGTATATTGGCCGCAAGCGCTGCTGCTACGCATGAGGTCCTGGATTCGATTCTTCGAGTCATATTGGGTTTTTCCATCAGGAATTTTTCAGTAGCAGCCTGAACTCTGAATTTGTACCCGGTTGGTGGCAATAGGCTTACTACCTGTTACATGGGACTTAAAAATATAAATGGCGAAATGTGGGTGTACTTATAGGTGTACCTCTGCATAAACTCTTTGGGGAATACAGGCATGATGAACTACTTAATGTAAGGTGAAAGTAATCTGAACTACGTAATGTTATGTGAACTACGTAACGTTATGTGAACTACGTAATGTTATCTGAACTACGTAATGTTATCAGAACTACGTAATGTTATCTGAACTACGTAATGTTATGTGAACTACGTAATGTTATCTGAACTACGTAATGTTATCTGAACTACGTAATGTTATGTGAACTACGTAATGTTATCTGAACTACGTAATGTTATGTGAACTACGTAGGACTTTTTCGTACTAACCTACTGAAAAAATCAACGACGAATGTGCTAAATAGCCATTTTTATCAGTAAAACACAACAAAACTTGATTAATAACAGTGACAAGTTGCTACAAATTAACATGACTTAAACGACTCGTAATCAACAAACTCATAACTTATCTCATAAAAACAATAAAAACACGATAAAAATCATACAATTAAACAAATTACATGAAACAATCATACAAACAGGGGACAATTTAAAATTCATCAGCAACCTCTTTACAGAAATACATTTTTAATTTGATAATTGCACCTCTGTATACTAATTCACTTAATAGGACCCTTGTATTAATTCTGATCACGTGACAACTGTCACTTTGACAGATGGTCCTCTCTGTAATATTATCTGTGCTTGTCTGTACTTATTAGGGATGGGATAAAGCGTTTCCTTTTTTGTTTTAATATTTTTTTATTTGTCACTGTGTATGGTGGAGACGTTGGTTGATCGTTTGATTTGTACAACTTACAAAGTACAACCAAAACTAGCAAACATGGCCATTTTTAGACGTGCAAAGCAATTACAAAATTAAAGTGAGGATAGGTTAGATATGTACCCTACATGAGTAAGTATAATATAATTATTTAGTTTGATATGAACCAAAAATGGACCGCATCCTTGCACAAACTGGAGTAAAAAAGTGCAGTCTGATAATCTTATCGGATGATAATAATAGTACCTATAGGACCGATTAAGAGAGTCATAAATAAATCAAAATAACTTAAACTATAAACTAGGTACTCTATACAAAATACGCGTTTGTACGTGGAGTTGCGGACTCCAGCCAATAATACAATATTTTGACATAATATTTTCATTGTTTGACATTATATACCTATAATGGTGATATCTAACTATTTATTAGTGGCTTTTGTGGACAGGATATTAATTCAGACATGTTACAGTTGTAATGGCAAACATGTCATTTGGTTTAAATAGGTTTTTATTTTTATTATTTTATTAATATTTTACATTGATTCTTTTGTATTTTGTGTGTTTTGTGACATTTGTAGACCTGTTATTTTTTGTTAAGTACCTGGTACTTCTTGACAGGCCTACACTGTCCTCCCATACCTGTCAAAACACTGTAATTTGAAAACATTGCACCTAAAACTCAAGCCATAATCATAGGAAACGACCAATTGGAACCGTGCACCTAGCTTTCTGACGTTTCATAAGTGCCCACGTTTATGTGAAATAAAATATTTTGATTTTGATTTCTAAATTTTGAATAACAAACTAAAAACGAATGAAAATTTTGATTCTCAAAACGTCAGTCAATACGTACGTAAGTTCATGTTTAAATCAGAGTGTTCTATAATATTTGTATGATAAGTAATATGCAAGGGAACACGGAAGGTGGTCATTTCGGTTGTCATTCGCAAGCGACCAGGCGAGAGGACACGTTTGTCTGATCAGCCTGAGGGCACGAAGCTCCGATTAATTGGTCCATACCATTCTCAATAGTATTCCGTTTGAAGGCACATACCGGTATAGATGTCCGCATGTCCCCCTGTCTGTTTGCACTTAGGTATCGATATGCCTTGTATGGTTGTCCCTTGGTTATGAAGCGGGTCAGACGAACGTAATCCGGCGTTGATTAAATTAATCGTATGTTGGATTCGGTTTTAACCGGATTGTCTAGATTATAGCATAATCAGCCTATAATGTTCCCACTGTTGGGACACAGACCTCCTCTCTTCGTGATGGAGTGGGTTGTAATCTACCACGCAGGCCCAGTGTGGGTTCGAAGATGTCACAGGTCTTCGAATTTTCGTTTCTAGGATTTGCCGGTTTCTTCACGATGTTTTCCGTCACCGTTTTTAGAACAGTGGTAATGAAAATCATTTATTTACGTTACAGGTCACACAGAAATTCATATGTTTAACAAATTTAAAATTAATCGGTCCAGTGGATTCTAGGCTGTGACTGACGGTCAGACACGAGTGATCCTATAAAGGTTCCGTTTTTTAGGGTTCCGTAGGAGCAAGGAACCCTTATAGTTTCGCCATGACCGTCAGTCTGTCTGTCCCCGCTGTAGCTCAGAGACGCTTAGTACTAGAATGCTGTAATTTGGCATAGCTATACATATTAATCACGCCGACAAAGTGGTGAAATAAAATCTTGAATATTTTTTTAGGGTGCACCGTTGCACGTAATGTGGGGATGGTATTTTTTTCTCGTCTGTCTCATGGTGTGTTGTATCGTAAGATAGGCCGTTAAAAAATATTGTGGGTCTTTTCACACCATTTTTCGATTCAAAGATCCGTTTGTGTAATATTATATTAAGCTTTAAATTGCTAACTTTTATTAGAGTCAAGTGTCCCCCTGTAATGTTCGGGTGGTTGGAAGGGGTCTTTCTCAATGATAAAGCAGCGATTACGACAACTATTTTAATGTTCTAGCGTATTTAACAATATTTCAAACGGAAGCGAGATGGTACTCCTTCGACTAATCAGAGAGGACTCTACCTCTACTTTAGGGGAAGAAAGGACGCTTTATATACACTTTTACAATCAACAGCATCATTAAGAGTAATAGATACATATTCAAAGGTCACAACAACAACAAAATGGAAAACATAAGAATCGTTACCAAATGAGATGAGAACAACAAACAATTGATTAGTTTAATATCTAACATAACAGGATGTTTTGACGTACTAAATGTGTGTACATTACACCCCCCTCCTGCCAGCTAAATGGTAGTTTATGGATATGTAAAAAAATTTGAAGTATCCGGTACATATAAGGAAATTAAAAGAAAAACTATCACAGCTAACTAGTCTTCACAAGTTAACGAGTAATAGTCAAATAACTTTAATTTGCAGTATGAGAATTGACCGTGACGTATATCGATGTATGGGAAAACATATTTTCAAATACACTGTTAAGTTTGTTTTTGGGAAAAAAACCCCATTTATGGAACCGGCCAAGAGCAAGAGTTTTTATTCGGACGTACGAAACCAAACCAAAAAAAATACACAAAAGTACTGGTGCTTTACAAGAATTTTCCCCATCTAAATAACAATGATGGTGAATGAAAGATACCTCGAATTAAAATAAGTTGTGATCAATAAAAGCATCTTTTGTTTCATCTGATTAGTTTTTACATCCGTGACTTCGTCTGTGACTTACAAACGAAACTTCTACAATCCTTACTTCAGTCAACTGCAAAATACTTGAATCAATCTGCCTAACCTTGTCCCAACTATGTCGGGATCGGCTACCAGTCTAATCGCATGCAGTTGAATACCAGTATTTTACATGGAGCGACTGCCTATCTGACCTCCACAACCCAGTAACTGGTTAATACGATACCCCTTGGTAAGACTAGTTGTCAAACTTTTGGGCTTCTGACGACCCCTAACGACTGCCAAAGATTCACGAATGACAGCCGGGACCAACGGCTTAACGTGCTTTCCGAGGCACGGAGGAGTCTCGGTATGTAAAGATGGTCACCCATCCATGAACCAACCCCGGCAAGCGTTGCTTAACCTGATGGATCGACCTGTGCAGCTGTTATAACTTAGCTCTGCAAAATACTTGAATATCATTCAATTAATTACAACACCAATATTAATAAATTAACTCTCAAATAAGAAAACAATTAATCAAAAACATCAACTAATAATTGACAATTCATTCCCAAACTATTAGTTGTCAATACAGGCTAATTATTTCAACATTTGTGCATCATGGAATGGCGCACGGGAACCGATGTCACGCGATCCTACTATCCGTAAATGCAGTCTTCATTTAATTAATGATGTGTTGAATACCGGTAGATTATATTACCGGAACACTGCTTTTGTTTTGATGAAGGTGGGTCTATTTATAACCGACTTCAAAAAAGCAGGAGGTTGTATGTTCGTGTGTACCTATCTATTTTATGTGTATGTATGTTCATCCATTCCGGACCCAAGGCACCCCTGGAGATACCACGGGAACTTGGATTCGGACCCCTGGCACCCCCAGGTCAATTAGTACAGAGCTTGGTACTTGTTACTAAAACAAACACTCTTACTTGGTATTAAAACTATGTATCTTGGTATTAAAACTACCTACCTACTAATATATATATATTTTTACTATTCATTTTTACCCGACTGCCTCAGGAGGGTAATGTTTTTCGAGAGTATGTATGTATGTATGTATGTATGTATGTATGTCTATTTCTTTGGCACGCTCTGTAGCCTAAACGGCTTGATGGATTTTAACATATGACGTGTCCTTAGATTCGTCTTAATTGTGGGAGTGATATAGGCTAAATAATATTTATAAATTGCATCTGAAAATACAAAAAAAGGAGGGGAAGGGTTTTTTTTTTAATTAATTGCAACAATATTGGTATCAAATAAAAGCTAGTAATGAGTAATTTTCAAATATATATGTTAAAAAAACTTGAAATAAAATAAATTATTTAAAAAAACAAAAAACCCGACTGCAAAAACACATAACTGAAAAGGGAAACCTGAAATATGGTGTAACTTTTGATTGTCCCCCGCCTGCGATACCAAAATCTCTCGCCTCTATAGATTATAATGCTTGTTTTTCCCTTTTCAGTTATGTGTTTTTGCAGTCGGGTTTTTTTGTCAATTGTGGACCGATTTTGGAAATTAAATTTAATTTGGTAGAGGAAGCTTGCGCGGTGGGCCCATATACATTTGATTAACTTTGCTTTGGTAGTTTTTGAGTTAGCTTTAGTAATACCTACGTATTTTTCCCACTTAGTCTATGTGGATGATGTTATAACTTTATACCACTGTTCCTTACATAGCACGTAGTGGTATTCAAATATGTGTGGGGTAGGTGCCACAACTAAAAAGTGAAAAATAAAATATACCTACTTACAAAAAAAGCACTACAAAGTAAAAAGTAACTTTAATTTCGCTAGTCGGTGTCTTTGGTTTTGTATTTTCGTTTTTTGCCACCGGTTTTCGAAGTTAAAGTTATTTTTCACTTTCCCAACTACGAGGGTAACACTGAAAGTTCTTAGAAAATCAGAAACTGAACAAACTAGCAAGTTATTACTTTTATTATATCTTTTCAAAATAGTGTCCATTTACATCAATACATCGCTACATCCGATGGAACCACTAAGAAAAGCACTTTATCCACTCGTCCTAAGGGGTCTCTTCGACGGCATTTTGAAACGCAGCCACTGCTTCCTCGGCGTCCATAAAACGTTTTCCGCGAAGTTTTTATTTTATTTTCGGAAATAAATAAAAATCGCAAGGTTCGCACCTTGCGATTCGGTCGGGCTATAGGGCGGGTGACCCAGTAATTCCACGTCTGACGTCACCAAGTAGTCTATTGTTTGCTTGGCGGTGTGCGACGAAGCGTTGTCGTGGTGAAGGAGGATCCTACTGCGAGGTCGTTTCTCCCGAACTTTTTCCAAGACAAGTGGCAAACAATTGTTAGTGTTGGTACACTAAATATCAGTTACTGCAGAGTGGTCTCTGCAGTAACTGTTTTTCGATCCTCTAAAACAATTGTTGCGTAATGACCTCTCCTTTTGAAGAACGAGGCCACAGTCTTTTTTCCCACCCTTCGACCTCTCTTTACTTTAGTTGGCAACTCCTCGGAAGGAAACACCCAGACAGCAGACTGTCTCTTAGTTTCAGGATCATAACAATAAATCCAGCTTTCGTCACCCGTAAGTATATCGAACACAGCATTTGAAACTCCGATAAATCTTTGAACCATTTCACGACACCAATTAACACGACGGAGTTTTTGGGCCTCTGTCATATTATGAGGTATCCACCGGGCACAAAGCTTCCCGACCGCTAAATGTTCATGGAGGATTTTGTAAACTTGACACATACCGACGCCTAAGCTTGTCCGAATCTGCTGATAAGTCACTATTTTGTCAGTCTTTATCATACGCCCCACAACACTGACGTTATCTTCAGTCGTTGCCGTAGAAGGCCGTCCCTCACGCAGATCATCATGCATCGGTGAGATTAGTGCGACCACGTTTAAACTCATTAAACCAGTTGTAAACAGTGGCACGAGTGGGGCTCCATCGTGAAAGGCCAATCGAAGTCTATCATAACTTTCTTGTTGACTTAAATGATATCGAAAGTCATAAAAAATCATTGTTCGAAAATTTTCTCGTGTTAAATTCCTGCTGACGTGACACAGAGAATTTTCAATTTGCCACCAAATCGTAAACAAATGGCAAATGAATAAAATACATACACAATAATATTGGCAAAGAGTTCCATTTTCAAAATTTGAACTGTTTTTTTATTATATCGATTACAAGTGGCCAGTTCTAAAAACTTTCAGTGTCGCCCTCGTATGTTGGAGTCGGCTTCCAGTCTATACCAAGTACTAAGTATTTTATACCAGTGATACGCCAATCCGATAATCCTAAAAAATAATGCAGAATGAACATAATTGTACTGACATACTTCTTCGTCTTCTTCAGGAGAACGGTATTCTCTTCTTGGATAGATACAATTTTATACACTTCTTAAGGGTCGGGTTATCGCCGTTGACCTTGGCTATACAAATACGCGTCGGGCTCATGCTGCACCGCGCGCCGTTCGGTTTCATGGGGAATATTTATTTTTATTTGAAAAAAATTACAGACAGAATTACAGATAATAAAATAGCCTGTTCATACAAAAATAACATGAAAATATCTTAAGTAGTTTGACAGTAATGTCGTTTTTATGCTTTGGGTAGACGTTAATACCTGAATTTATTTCGTAAAGTATTTTACTACAATACTTAAATATTCACAAATATAATTAATGTGTATGTGTTTTAGTTATACATATTTTTTTTGCATAACTTTTTGCATTATATGAAGACGTAATAACAGATTTAAAAGTCACTGAAATCATATATTTGCTCCTTAAGTACGAAACACAATATGGAATCCTTGCCAAAGCCGATAACAAAATAAAAACGCATTGGTTTTTAATGTAACGGACAAGAGTTAAGCTACACTTGTCTCGGTCGGTTCGCGGACGAATAACCATACGTTACATATCGAGACTCCTCCATGCCTCAGAAAGCACGGTTGGTCCTGGATGTCATTTGTAAATGATAAATGATTTATTTTCGGTAAGTAGGTTTGTACAAATACTTTTACACGTCAATCTAATTTTTAAAATAAAGCTAGATGAGGTCGGCGTTTCTTGTCTGACTACTCTGAGAAGAAAGGCCGAAACAAACTCAAAGGTCACAGTCTCCTTTAAAGTCCAGACATAATCTTGGTCAGATCATATGAAGGCCATGTAGATTGGTGTCTGAAATGGTCCTTTTGAGGTAAGAACCACACAGATTGAGTGGACCTGTCCAGTCAGTGCACGCATTTGTCAGTAATCGTGCAGCTCAACTCAGAACTTAAGGAGCTCAACGATGCGACGAACAATATCAATGAAAGAACATTTGGGTAGGCCGCATAAATTACTTAAACTGCCAGACAATGATTTATTTCAATTTCATTTTAATTTTATATCAATCTTTATTTTTAATTTATTAATTTTTATTTTAGTTTTATTTCAATTTTATATTATAATTGTAATTGATAATCAAATTTATATGTTTTACTATACACTAGTTGTATAAGAAAATTGTTACTAACCATTTATGAGCTCTAAGCTTGAAATAAAGATTTCTATTCTATTCTATTAATACTAAATGAGAAAAAAAAACAATATACGATCGAATAAACGATAGTCTTGTAGGTCTTTGACAGTCGCTACGGGTATTAGAAGCCCAAAAGCCTGCCAACCAGTCTTACCATGGGTATTGTGTTACCAAGTAACTGGGTTGTGGAGGTCAGTCATAGGCAGTCGCTGCATGTAATACACTGGTATTCAGCTGCATCCAATTAGACTGGACGCCTACTTAGAAAAGGCTAGGCAGATCGATTAAGACGCTGACAACACCTAAACCGCGGTCACTGTCAGATTGCATAGAAAAGAAAGAGAAGCGCGATGACGCAACGCTTGTAATTTATTGCAAAATATGAAGCAATTATCTATTTACTCAAAATTGAGTTGAGTGTTCGAAAATAAAAAACAACCGAGTTCTGCATTCAAATAAGACGATCCTGTTATTCAGTAAATACCTAACGTATGTTGATATTTAATACAGATATTTTGGATTAGAACTCAAGGTAAGAGGTTAGTTTAACCTTAGTTTGTATCGAGATTTTTTTTCAAAACGTGTTTTGGTAACAACCAAGTTCTGGGAAAAATGTTCAAAATTAACATATATTTTTTCCACTACCACAAACTATACAGATTTGGCATTTTTTTTTCTTAAGGGAAGCCTATTTTGGTCATTTGCGTCTTGTCAGCGCCTTAATGGACAAACAGAGATAACAACATCCATACTGATATTATACCAGTAAATGCGAAAGTAACTCTGTTTGTTTGTCTGTATCCTTTTCACGCTTAACCACTAAACTGATCGTCATGCCGATAGGTAGCCTAGAACCTGGACAAAGCATAACCTACTTTTTGTGCAACATATTTGTATAAAAAATATATTAAATTGTATTATAATGACAGGGAATATTTAATTGATCGTCTAAAACGTATTACCTTCTAATAGTGTACGTTTTTTTTAAATAAAAAGTGCCTCTAAAATCTTTTGGTATTTTAATGGTGTACGTTTTTTTGAAGAAATGATCCTCTTTTTAACTTTCTGGCCTATTCTCAAAGTTAGTTGCTGTAACTAAGCTATGGCATCTCGACCCAATGGGTTAGATTAGCAATGTGGCTAACCACTACATCCTAGTTGATCGCAGTCACTTGTCTATTTAGTATTTTTAAGACTCCAACATAATCAGCCTATAATGTTCCCACTGCTGGGACACAGGCCTCCTCTCTGTGACGAACGTTGATGAAATGAATCGTATGCTGGATTCGGTTTTAACCGGATTGTCTACCTATATTGTAGCGTAATTAGCCTATAATGTTCCCATTGCTGAGATACAGGCTTCTTCTCTTCGTGAGAGAGTGGGCCGTAATCCACCACGCGGGCCCAGTGCGGATTGGTAGATGTCACATGTCTTCAAATTTTTGGATCTAGGACATGCCGGTTTCCTCACAATGTTTTCCTTCACCGTTTTGAGAGCAGTGGTGATGAAATAATTTACACAAAGTAAAGCGCCTGTCCGGGTTCGAACCTACGACCTACAACTCGTAAGTCGCGGCCACTGGGCCACCACTGCTCTCAAAACGGTGAAGGAAAACATCGTGAGGAAAACGGGATGTGCTAGAACCAAAAACTCGAAGACATGTGACATCTACCAACCCGCACTTGGCCTGCGTGGTGGGTTACCGCCCACTTCCTCTCACAGAGAGGTGGCCTGTGTCCCAGCAGTGGGAACATTATAGGCTGATTATGCGTCTGCGTAATTATTGTGAACGTGAGCACCATGCGGGTCATTTTTATTTATTTTTTCTTTCTCAGTCAGTTTTAAATGATGGTTTGGCATTTGAGTTTTTTTATGCGGCCTACCCAAATGTCCTTTCCTTGGTATTGTTTGTCAAGTAGTTGAGCTCCTTAAGCCCTGAGTTGAGCTACACAATGTAAAGTGCCTGTCAGGGTTCGAACCTACTAACTACAACTCGTAATTCGGAGTCGTTAATACTGGGCCACCATTGCTCCCACTCGGCCAACTTATTGGTATGTTAGAATGTCCATTAATAGTTTTGAGAAATCAGAAAGGGAATTATTTTTTGGGATTTGATTAAATACATGCCAATATAAAATACACGCAGATGAAGTCACGGGCAACAGCAAGTAAGTAATCAATAAATTAATCAGTAAATGTGGTATACTTTGTACGATTACTGCTTTATTGAATACAATGTTATGCCCTGATTATTAGGTACAGTTAAAGGCTAATTTGTCTCGAATGCTCGCCAGTCATTTATAGCACAATCGTATACGGGTAAGCACTTACAGTAATTAGATTGCGGAAAAGGTTGGGACTATGTCATCCTGAACTAACAATATACAGCGTGTTTTATTGTTCATGAGATGGTAAAATTCATTTTATTTTAACTTAGTAAGTACTTAAAGCATAAAAACGTTTACTTATTTCCACCAATTATGGATTATGTTTCATCGTCTGCCTTTTTCCAACTATGTCGGGGTCGGCTTCTTTTTTTTTTTTTTTGTTGCCGGGGTGGAAAATCCTCATGGATGTCCTCCGCCCTGGGGTAGGCGGAGGGGTCTGTCAGACTCTTACTGATTAAAAACCACCCCGGTGTTCCCGTCCCACACTTGCACCGGGGATCATGGGATCTAATGCGACTTCCACGATCCCCAGCTAGTGCCGGCCCGCCTCTGCGGGCCACCTCAAGTCTGGGGGGGGGGGGGGGTGAGGTGTTTAAACCCCCCCCGCGACGTCTGAAAGGGGCGCGCGTGGAACACTACGCGCCGCCACCTCGGGTCCAGTGTGATGGGGGGCGGCGGAGGGGTCGGCTTCTAGTCTAACCTCCACAACCCAATTACAGGGGAATACGATACCACTTGGTAAGACAGCTGGTTGTGAGACTTTCGGGATTCTGATAACCCGTAACGACTGTCATCCACAAATGACAGCATGGAGGGATTTTGGTTTGTAAAGATCCACCGATCGACCAGTGCGGCTGTTATTACTTATTAACCACAAGTCCCTTATTTTTGTATCATTTTTATTACTGTGAATAAGCCAAACATTTTGTTTCAATGTTTCTTTTCGGAGTAGCAGCCTTTAAAACCATTTGAAGTCGGTTAAAAATAGACTATTTTTAACCGACTTCAAATGGTTTCTCAATTCTACCGTATACATATATATTTTTTTTATGTGTGTTCATCGATTTCTCCGTCAATTGTGGACCGATTTAAAAAAATATTTTATTGTTTGAAAGGGTATGCTCTCGAGGTGGTCCCGTTGTCACCAAGTCATAATCTGATGAGGGGAGTCCATGTAAATCGAGGGAAATCCTCAAGTTTTAAAGGCACACCTATAGCGATTTAGGTATTTTTTATAGTAACTTGTGCATTGTAACTTAGATAAATTACAAACTGACCCGCTAAAAAGTCAAAAATAAAAAAAAACTTTTTACAAAAAAAGACAACCGGCAAAAATTTAAAGTTGATTACAAAAACAAAAAACAACCGACTTCCGAAAAAACTGTCTTTAGATCTATATTTTAGTTTATTGCCACCGACTTCCCGAAATTAAAGTTATTTTTCACTTTGTATAGTGTTTTTTTGGAAGTCGGTTATTTTTTTTATAATCAACTTTAAATTTTGTCAGATTTGTAGTCGCAAGTGCCGTTTCTTTCAAGCCTTTTATTTTTTCGCCATTACTTAAGAATCAGTCCAACATTTATTTGTTTTACCTATTCACCCATAGCCAATATTATTCTACAAACATTTACAACGAAAGATATTAAATTACCTTCCACACACGAAAAACTTCATTCACAAACACACACGTTTTGTAAATGCAAGCTAAACAGACAGTTGCATGTTTTCTAAAACTTTATATTGTTTAATTAAATGCCACTCTCCGCTTTCCTATTTATTTTCAAAACTGTTCGTGTATTAAATAAATTGGATATTATTTTAAACAATGGCGGACATGGAATTGTTTTAGAGCTGTTTACAGTCTGTAATTAAGCTTGTTTTAATTAGGACTGTGTTATTCTTGTTAACACAGCTCGCTAGATTTAAATTGGAATTACTTGATCTAATCAATGCTTTCTTTTCTTGCAGAATCTTTTTCCATATTGGTGACGGACAACACAAAGCAAGTTTCTAGTTCGATCGAGATCGATAAAAGATGGGACACTTAACTAAGATATTGCATAATCCCGGTATAAAGTCGTCATGTCAGAATGTACCCTTTTTTACCGGTCTGCCTCGTTGGTCTATTTAATTGGTCGCAAGCAACTGAGCTGAGCTGAGCATGAGGTCTTGGTTTCGATTCCCGGGTCGGGCAAAGTGTTATTGGGTTTTTCTATCTGGAATTTCTCAGTAGCAGCCCGGAGTCTGGATTTGTGTCCGGTTGATGGCAATAGGCTTCAAACATAACTGGCGAAATGTGGGTGTACTACAGGTACACCTCTGCCCAAAACATCAGGGAAACAAGGCGTGATACTGTGTGTATGTTTTTCTTACATTCAGCAACTACAATAAATTCTTATTAGTGAACAAACCAATGATAGCAATGTGCATTTGATGAGAAACACTGAGATTGTTCAACGTTCCAATTCGTATTTGAGTTTGAGTTTGAATACGCAAATTTAAACATACTCATATTAATTGAATTGAATGTAAGAGATAATCTTCAGAACTACTGATCCGTTTCCGATTATTTTCACTAATGGGAAGCTACAGTATTGCCGAGTGTCACAGGATATATTTTATGTTAAAGAAATACCGCGCGGACGAAGTCGTGTGCAGAAGCTAGTTAAAAATAAAAATAAACGAGTGATCAAAATGAAAAATAACACAAACAAAAAAGCAACAAACTGCCATAAGTTCAACATAATCAAATGAACAACAGCCTGTATAAAGCCAATGCACCACCATCCCCGGGGAAGTATTTACCGTCCACGGCACTGATCCGCCATTTTTTGCCGTAAATCTAATTTATTTGTATTAGTTAATGACTTACGCGTATAGTCAGTGATGGTATAACTCTTTCGTGGATGTTTGCAAGAGTGACTGGTTTTGATACTTCGGTTTTCGTATCGACTAGTATGCTGATATAGGGCCTTTTTGGCCTCGCACGGGTCTTTTTTAGATTCATTATTGTGTTAGTTTTAACCCTTCGTATGCGGGTCCGACTCGCACTTGGCCGGTTTCTCAATGTTTGTGTTTCTTGTGCATGTCTCAAATAAAATATTTTTCTGGCTTTCTAAATGCCTATATGAGTCAGTCAGCAAGGTTATAACGCTAACTGACCAGGGTGCGCCGGGGACAAGTCACATTTAAGAATCGCTCCAATTAGTAGATCAAAATATTTTATTTCACATAAACCTACATGGGCACTTATGAAACGTCAGAAGCTAGGTGCACGATTCCAATTGGTCGTTTCCTATGGAGAAGAGCCGGCAAGAAACTCCACGGTTACTCTTTTAAAAATAATTGGCTTTTACAATGTTTTCAAATTACAGTGTTAATAGGTATGGGTGGATAGTGTAGGCCTGTCCAGAAGTACCAGGTACTTAACAAAAAAAAAAAGAAAAAGGTCTACAAAATATCTAGTCTATTAAGCCTACGATTAGAATGTGAGAACGTTCTCACATTCTAATCTTAATCTAATATAACTTGAGACCAGTGGTGGCCCTGTGGTAACGACCGCGACGAGTTGTAGGTCTTAGGTTCGAACACAGCCAGGCACTTTACTTTGTGTAAATCACCACTGCTCTGAAACGGTGAAGGAAAACATCCTCAGGAAACCGGCATGTCACAGAACCAAAAATTCGAAGACATGTGACATCTACCAACCCACACTGGGCCCGCGTGTTGGCTTACGGCCCACTCCCTCTCACAGAGAGGAGGCCTATATACCATCAGTTAGAACATTATAGGCTGATTAAAAAAAATATATTAAAAAAATCTAACTAGCCTGTATTGTCCCATGGCAAGGCAACGGCCTCCCTCTCTCTTTTTTACACAATTATTTCAGTAGCTTTTCGTTTTGTGAACGCTTTACCCAATTAGCATTTAACAGAAATGATTATCTGTACCTTTTTATCCTACTAATACATATTATAAATGCGAAAGTTTGTAAGGACGGATGGATGGATGGATGTTTGTTACTCTTTGACGCAAAAAGTACTGAACGGATTTGGATGACATTTGGCACACAGATAGGTAGTTTATAACCAGGAATAACACATAGGATACTTTTTATCCCGATATACCCACGGGGTCAAAACTTATGCGGGTGAAACTGCGGGGCACATCTAGTATTCCATAATTTTCTGAATGCCAATTCTATTTTTATTGTTTTTAGTTTTGCTAGTCGACAATGTAATTTTTCTTTTAAATGTTACTCCTCTAAATTGTTTTTATTTTACGTTACTTTGTTTAGTATTCATTTTATTGTTACTATGAGCCCAGTCTCACCTTGTAAGTAGAAAAACAGTGCATATACAAGCTAAGCTTGCTTAGTAATTACCTTTTACAAAAACAAAGTATCAAAACGACTTCATCCACCCACAATCCCGGGTGTCGGTCGCCGAAGCGTATTGCGGACCAATTATTTTAAGTTTTGTTCCGTGTCCGGGCATTTCGCGGTTTGCCCGTTGTCCATTAAACAAATACTGTGAGCGTTTGCCCGTCACTGTGGAATTTTAAAAGCTATTAAACCCCGATTGAAGTTTTATTCGCTTTGAGTTACGATGCTGGATTGTTTCACATTAGTACCGGTCAAGCGTGAATTTGGATTTTTATTTCTTAATGTTTATCGTAAAAATATTGTGTTCTTTTGGTTAATTTGTGTGGGTTGGGTTTCAGTAGCAGCTTGCTGATATTGTTGCTTGTTTTCAAATCGTTCTTTGGAAAAAATAAGTTCAATGATAGTCTGTGAACTTATATAAATTACTATCCTCTTCAAAACTGCTAGTAATTATGTCATAATAATAAAGATTTGGTTTCGTTATAAATGGAAATTTTAATAAAAGTAGGCCTTGCATTTGGTGTAGGTATTCAGAAAATCTATAAATGGACACTTTAAAATAAATCTGAGCTCCTAATTGAATACTGTCAAATCTCAAGTTCAAAGCAAAAATAAATACTCAAATTGCAACACAATAAAATGGGAAGCCCTCGAGGCGACATGTGGCCTTTTAAGTGGCGGTGACAATACTACAAATAGAGTTACGTTTTATAAGAACAAAAATTGTATTAATATCCCAATCAAATCTACTCAATACCATCCTTATTAACTCAATAAATACACACAAATGTAAACTTTATAAACGTTGTGCAAGGATCAAAATCGTTTGTACAGCGTAGAAATTTAGGTGTGTTCTAGATAAGTCAATTGAAATAAACCCATATTCAAATATAAAGAGGGTGGCTATCGGTTAAAACGTATGTAATTATTGAATCATGCAGGGGTGACTTTAAAACAGACCAAGCGTGTTGAGTTTAATGAATTTTAGCGTATGAGCGATAACGATCGCGTGCGATTCTGAGTGGAAAGTTTTGAGAGGAAAATTACGAGACAATGAGTGTGTGTCATTCATTTTTCATATTTTGTTGTTTGAGATAGGTTTTTAAATGGGTTTTTAGAGCTATATGCATTTTTGGATACAACTCAACTTATTAACTAATAATTGCGAACATTAATAACATCATCTGACGAGATCTTGTCACCGTCGGCGTTCCAGCTGTATTAGAACCCAATGGCCTGGCACGCGACGATGGCAAGAGACCAGAAGGCATGTCTTTATTTCCATGGAAGGTGGGTAGGCCTTTAGTGTGGGATGCAACGTGTGTCGATACTCTTGCGCCATCCCATCTTCCTGGCACGGCGTTCTATGCTGGTGGTGCTGCTGCTGCGGCTGCAGAGAACCTCAAGCGGCGTAAGTAATTACCGAAAATATAATTACCAACTAGGTTATTACCTAGTTGGTAATTATATTTTCGGGCCGTTTGGGGTTGAAACCCTCGGGCCGTGGGGTCCGAGTGCTCATGGCCTTTTTAGGAAATCTCCAGGCTGGTTGACACTTCCCGTGACCCAAGTGCTGGCTTTTGCCTTGGCCAGAGGTTAAGCATTTCCATACAACGGCAATGCTGCCAGTCTCTTGGGTACATTACCAGTCGACAGCGATGTGGATGAATTTTTCGACGCCATATTTTAGTTTGTGTACAGTTTTAGTTATTTTTATTAATTATTTAGATATATTTCTTTCTTTTTTATGTGCAAATCAATATTACTTATCAACCCAACTTATTTAAGACACCGACTTCCGAAATTAAAGTTATTTTTCACTTTGTAGTGTTTTTTTTTTTCGCAATTACTGAGAGATTGAGACGGTTGGTAAAAAAAATCGGAAACCAACTGGAGCAGCTTTTCCTAAGACTTGGATGATGAGTTGCGTGTGATTGAACCGATACCAACTACGACTAGTTCGTGGGGCGGTCTGGTCAGTTTCACGACGACATATTCCAAGAGCCTGCCGTTCTCTGTACGTTCCTGGATTGGACTCAGACTCATCGAGATTGCTAGAAACCTACGAATCTTTGTACGCTAATAATACCTGAGGAAATTGTCATAGCCAAGGAGGAGCAAAACCACAGACAACAGTGAAGAAGAAGACTGAGAAATACTCAGAAGTAAACTCTTCCATGCCGTAGCGGAGCTAATAGGTTGCACGAAGGCCAACATTTTTTTTTTAATAATTATAAACGTAATTATAAACAATAAGTAAGATTTTTCGCTATCAAACGATTGCAAAAAATCTTACATATTAATAATGTGATACATATTTGTTTTGTAACATTAATAATGTCAATTACGTAGTGCTCGGCTCATATCAATCAATAAATTCTCAGTAGTGTTTCATACTGATTTAACAACTAAGAACCGTCCCACTGTCTATTTATTTGTTTTCACACAACAATTTAACACTACAACAATACACCACCAAAACCAAACATCAAAAAACATTCTCACGACACAAATCGTGGCATCACAATAAAGATTTGACAGACAATCAAAACTTTGACACGCACCAAAGAAAACTGAGCAGATATCACAACAAAACACCATGTATATGAAAAAAAATAACAGTCTGTCAGTCTCGAATCAAACTAAATAATGGCACACACCATGTCTAAATGACTGAATAAAGAGTGCGTATAGTAAATTGTATAAAAACAATCGCGGGACGCAGTAGTGTTTTACGATGGCTTTGACAAAAATCAGCGTCGAATCAAACGTACGTAAATGGAAGATTGAGATTATAGAAATTAATGGAGTGGTGTGTTTGATGTTGGTTATTATTTTATTTTAATTTGAATTGACTTGTTTTTATTGTGTCAATGCATCTATCTTTTATTAGTGCATACTTATGAGTACTATAATTAAATGAAAATAATAAAAAAAAAACATACAGTAGTAAGTTTAGCCTGTGATATATATTTTTTTTATTTTGACAAATACTTACGCATAAACACTTTTTTGAAACGCCAATAATTGCAAAGCCAATTTAATACCTAAATAACAAATTTTATAACGAAGCGCCTATTAAACAATCCAAAACAGCAAAATATAAACTTAACGTACTCTATTCCTTTCCATCCATCACAAAATTCAACTCAGTGCATCAATTTTCCGGTGCCCATCACGTCGGGCCCACGTGTCGGTCACGTGACCCGTCCGCCGGGCACGTTGGTATCCAAACGCGTGCCCCCTTTGTTCTTCCTTGGGGTGTCCCTGAGATCTATGAGCGATCGAATATAAAATTATCGTTGAGTTTGAGTTTTGACCTCTGTGTGGGTGTGGTGGGTTTATTTGCGTCGTATTAACTTTTGGCGAATGAGTTATTTTATATTTATTAAAGTTATTGTATTAGTATAAAAATGCGTTGAGTATTAGGTAGTTGAGGAAAGAAAGATGTACTTTGAAAATGAGTTTCTTGAAAACTTAAAAATAATTTATCAGAAAATAGGCTTCATTTAAAATTATAATATTGTTATTTGGGCAATGGGTCGCCATCGATTCAACTAAATAATTACTTCATCAAATCCAAATCGCTGAAAAATGTGAAATAAAAGTCATTTATTTAAACTAGGCTGAGTATCAGCACTTTTCGAACGTCAAAATTACATAAGACAGTCCCCCAAAAACGCCTAACCTTCACCACTTCCTAGTGCTTTAGCTGGGAAGCAGAAATGGCGCAACAAACTCCCCCAGCAGCACACCTGTCTGTTTAGTTAGAACCTTAACCTGAAGTCAATCACTTTCAAAGCGTTTCGTATTTCTACAACGACTTTCAACAGAATTGAAATATTAAGTTTTTAGGCAACTTATACTTCAGTCCCATATATTTTTAACTTTTCTATCATCATTACCACTGATAGAATGCCACTTAGGATGTAGTGACAAACATTGAAAAGAGTATGCTTAAATGGTTCGGTCATGTTGAGAGGATGAATGAAAGGCGACTAACAAAAGGTATTTACTAGGCAGATGTGAATAGAAATGCCGGGAGGGGACGCCACAGAAAGATATTAGTGACCTCATTGGTGATGTTCTTCAAAAAGGTCAGGTGCGTAGTATTAACAACCGGCGTGTGTGTATGACCAGATGTATGAACGTAAACGAAGCAAAAGGTATGTAAGGAGCGTAGCAAGTGGCGTTCTATAGTTTCTGCCTACCCCCATGGGAAGAAGACGTGAGTTTATGTATGTAGAATGTCATTTTATCTAGACCTGGATCACATTACCTGAATATTTTATTTCAAAATTTTTTTTTTACTCTCAATTAGTTTTAATCTATCAATCAATTTAAATCAATTAAGAGAAGTCAAAAACTTAAATCGTACATTTCGAATATAAAAATCATAATACACTTTAACCCCCAAATTCCAACTTTAATACACTCCCACCACTTATAAATACAAACGCTTCAATACATTTGTATGAACATTACATACAAAGCATACAAACAGCCTCAGGGAACTAGGGGTAAGTAATTGTAGTTTCGAATGTCAATAAGGAGGTCTTACCACCCTTGTGTTATTTTTTTTCGGGTATTTATTTTGTTAATTACGCTATTAGAGAATTTAGTTATTTGTGTAATTGTGTTAGGTTTTTTACGTTAATTCTGATTAAAAGCACTGGTTTATTGACAATGTTCTTAATAAACATTAATCCCAAGTCAGAATGCGTACCTACCTAATAATAGGCACGCATTCAGAATCGGGATGTTAACACTGTATTATCGCTCTATGAGACAATGGTGCCGATTCCCTTGTTCACAAACTAAACTAAATTTGAGTTCAGTGCATCCTTTTCTTTCTATTTCTTTAAGAAAAGGACAGAAGATCAATTTTAGTTTGGTCCTGTCAAATTAATCAGCGCTTGACGTACATTGACGTAATTTTAGTAGGAAAGTTTTTAATCACGTCTAAACTTGTATGGAGTAGTGACAGGCGCTGATTAATTTGACAGGACTAAACTAAAATTTATCTTCTGTCCTCTTCTTAATGAAATAAAAAGAAAAAGATGCACTGAACTTAAATTTAGTTTAGTTTGTGAACAAGGGAATCGGCGCCATTGTATTTATTTTTTGAGACTAAATAAAATTATGATATTTAAATACAATTAATAATAAATTTGCTGACTATCAAGACTATATATTTTTTATGATTTCGGACAGGCGCGACTTGCCGCACGACGCGACACCGGTAGAACAATTGCCATGAAGTTTTCATAGAAATTGTTGTACTGGTGTCGCGTCACGCGACATGTCGCGCCAGTCTGCACGAGCCTTTATTTTAGCTGCTTAAATGCTTTTGCCCACTTTTGGTAGGTACCTATCCACAGTAGGTTCATAAAATTAATATTAATATCTTTTTTGGTTTCTGGGTAACGTGTTTTGTTAAAATCTTGCCAACATTTGTGACACACACATACCTAAGTATCGTATTATTTCTATCCTATATAATATACAGAATTACGAAGTCCCGTCAAAATTTTTCTTCAATTACCATAATATACCAGCATAAAAAAACAGTAACTTGGTACTCCAAAATAATCCAAACATATTGTTATACATTATTTCCGCAAACGTTCTCGCGAATCGCTTAAGGCTACATCCCACATGACCAAGTCTCCCATGAACGATTGAATAATGATTTGAAACAAAATATACAAATAGAATTTGGTGGTACAAAAATGTTAGGTAAATATTGACATGTTTAGAAAGAGTAATGGTTCTGTGTAAGAATAATAAATGTTTTGCTTCCCGAAGTCGGTTTAATATTTTTTTCGTCCATCTATCGCATGAAGAAGATAGATAGAAGATAGAATACTCTTTATTATGTACACCATAAAAATTACAGATACAAACGTTGAAATTTTACAAGGGGTGACACAATGGGCGGTCTTATCGCTAAAAGCGATCTTTTACAGACAACCTTTGGATGGATTAAAGGGGGCATGTCGCATTACAGCCGGCCGCGGAGTAGAGGTAAAGTGAAAGGCGCTTGGCAGAGCAGCCAAAGCCAATACGGCGGCGCCCATGGCTCGCATCAGCTTCACTAAAGCGTCACTTGCATCATAGTTTCATAGAACCACACATTTTTTTTTAATTCGTTTCGACATTTAAAATTACTTGGCAGTTCCGATGTGAATTAAGATAAAAACACCGAAAAAATCTGACCAACTTCAACATTATCGAAAATACTAATTCATCTCCGCTATGGAGAGCAATGGCAATGAAGAAGGGCAATGAAGAGGGCTATGCTTGGAGTTTACCTACGTGATCGAATCAGAAATGAAGAGATCCGCAGGCGAACCAAGGTTACCGACATAGCCCGAAGAATTGCCAAACTTAAGTGGCAGTGGGCAGGGCACATTGCTCGCAGAACAGATGGCCGATGGGGCCGAAAGGTTTTGGAATGGCGACCGCGTACCGGAAGACGTAGCGTTGGAAGGCCTCCTAAAAGGTGGACCGATGACCTTGTGAAGGCCGCAGGAATCCGCTGGATGCGGAAAGCACAAAACCGGTCGAAGTGGCGGTGCTTGGGGGAGGCCTATGTCCAGCAGTGGACGTCTTTCGGCTGAAATGATGATGATGATGATGATCTCCACTATGAACATTCAATATTTTTAATGTCATGAATCTATGTTGCAACACTTATTGGAACTCTGCAACATAGTAATCAGTGGCGAATACTATTTGTTAGGAGTATCTTAAAGGCACTCCTAAACTCGCTACAGTTAAGTACAAAGTAAGACAATCGCGCAGCAGACAGCCGCGTGCAAAAGCAGACAGCCGCGATGAGACACTAGTAGCATAATTTCTATGCAAACTTAATGGAATTCGTCGCGCCCTCGATATCGCGCCAGTCTGCACAAGCCTAAACAAGTCATCATTGTTCTAACATGAATAATGTACCGAGAATTTTGTAATATTTTGGAGTTTCTTGCCCATTCTTTTCCATACAAATCTAAGTTTTGAAATGGGCTTCAACTTTCGGACTCTTTGGTTTAATTGAAATAAATGTCTTGAGTTTTGAGTTAAAAAAAAACTGAAGTATTAATATCTCTTGTAGAATGCCATCCAAATTAGTTTTTAGGATTGCTGTCTTCACATGTGGATGTCAAGGTTCATTTAATTCCAAACGGAGGTCAAAAAATTGCGGACCTCTAAAAAATCTAAACCAGTGCCCCAATGTTTTATTCATTGCGCACTCCTATATCGTTATTGTTAATACTTTTTTTTGTTTTTAACCGCCCGCGGCGATCGCGTGGCTACGTGTTTAACTAAATAGTCGAGTTAATGTTTTGAAATTAGCGCATTTGAGGGTTGAATGATGTCGGACGTGGGAATTAGTGGCTACTGAGTCTTTTGTTAATTTATTTATTGTGAAACAAACAGGGAACGTGCTTAGTCCTTGATTTGTTGCCTTTTGTGCAGCTTAATATGTACTCGTATTAGACGTTTCGTTAATCAATGTAAAATTAAGCGACTTTTAACCACGTAGAGGTTTTAGTAAACCAGTCTCAAATCAGGCGAAGACTTGCCCTTTTGTTTAATAATATGTTGAGCACTCCATTGTTAGACAAAAGGTAAGTTTTTGGTACCTACATAGATCATAGGAACTTCAGTACGTTCCTATGATCTTTTCTAAAAGTATCAAGTGTAAACAAACCAATAACGGGGTAATTGCGTAACACACTTACACTAACAATGGGTTTCATTTTGCCAGAACCCTTCGTACAATACCCCGCAGAACAGTTATATTTGACAAAAGTGCATTTTGTATAGGCCCTAGAATATATAATAAATTACCCAATAATATAAAGGAAGCAAAGAATTTAAAATCATTTAAAAATAAATTAAGGACTTATCTGATCTATAAAACCTGTTATAAAGTTAATGATTATTTAAATGACAAATGTATTTTTTTTAAGTTAGGTAATGAATTAATGATAATAGAATTATATAAATAATAAATTTTATATATATACAAGCTGTTGTTTTGAACCTGCAAAACATTTCAGGAGGTTTTTATGAAACTCGTAAATAATCGTATAACAATACGATACCAAGTCAATAATCAATAATACTTTATATTTCAGATTTTTAAATTTTATCTTTTCTTTTTATTTTTTTTTTATTATTTTTTAATTTTTTTTTTTTTAATTTTTTTTTTTTTTTTTTGTTGATTCGGGTCGAGAATCACTAACATAATTACCTCCTAAAATGTTTTGCAGGTCCAAAACAACACCTTGTATATATATATATTTTAATTTTAATATTTGTAATAGTTAAATAAATGATGTTAGATATGTTTTTATTATAATAGATATTTGCACACCTGTTTAGGTAGGATATGGTTTAAAGAACTTTTGTTGTATGTATCACCTCATGTACCCATATTCAAGCAAATCAATTATTTGATTTGACAATTCAACAACATTCATTGCATTATTTACGTTGTTGAGCAGACAAATTTTTCGAACATATGTAGCAATGGATTAGCAATATCCTTCAAAATCATTCAGATTGTGATTGATAGTGTGGTACAGCATTTGCCTCGGAAAGCACGTTAAGCCGTTAGTCCCAGCTGTCATTTGTAGATCTTTGACAGTTGTTACGGGTCGTCAGAAGCTTGAAAGTTTGAAAACCAGTCCAAGACCAAGACCAAGGGGTATCGTGTTATCCAGTAACTGGGTTGTGGAGGTCAGATAGGCAGTCGCTCCATGTAAAATACTGGTATTCAGGTGTATCCGGTAAGACTGGAAGCCGAGCCCAACATAGTTGGGAAAAGGCTAGGCAGATGATGAGTGTGGTACACAATTTGGGTGCAGGTTTGGGTAAGGTCTTACACAATCATTCACTAAAGAGAATTAGTAACTCATTCATCAGTATTGACTGGGTTTTAACTTCATATCTCACCACTTTTACCAACAATTATTTTTGGAATAGCAATATATTACAATTAAAAAATCATAGAGGAATATTGAGGTTATAAATTATGTAACCTCAGTTGTCAAATGAAAATCTTCAAATAATCAAATTAAAGCACTCAATTTGTAAGTGGTACTATAAATATTAATAATTAGCTTATTTATTTACCTAATCAAACTACAAGATGGTTATTAAAATTTACTAAATAAAATTAATACTAAGTTTAAACTAAAAAGGCCCTCGAGGCATTGTATCGAGGATGCTGGTGGCATTTCCTCGCTGAATTGCAATGCTGATGCGTAATATACTATAAATTGGTTAGTTTACATTTTTAACAGATTTTTTTGGAACAGACTATACAAGAGCATACAGAAGATATAATACCTAAGCATCTTCGAACATCAATTGCTCGAAACACGAAGTTCGAAGAATACGAAATCATATACTCAACGGAAGCGGTACATAACCTTCTAATGATCGTGGCTGGTCCATCATACCCTTGGACATCAAAACAAACACGGATGCCACGTGTCCATTGAAACGTTCTACAAATTGCTTTCAGACTACGAAATATGTCAATTATAATTAATAGGGAGTGCGATTATTGGTATCGTATTGTTGAACTCCTGGACATCGAGTAGTGGACCTTGAAAAGGGATTTTTGAAGGACGCATTGTATGGTTAGTTGTTATGCGGATTATTTGGTATTCCCAACCCATGTGGAGTGATTTTAATGATGATATTGTTGTGCTATTATAAGTGTTGTAGGATTATAATCTTGGACAAACTGTTTGAGAACACTTTTGGATTGATCGTTTGACTGTAGTTGTAAGCTCACTTAAAAAAAAAACTGTTGCAGTTATGTACTAAACAATTTTTAAAATAAATATTTTGATATCGATGGCCGACAAAACCGAAAAGGCATATCAATTTGATTTTGTCACTTAGATTTTATATCTTTTATAACTTACTCGTTCTCCATATTCTAAGCACACTGTTCATTCAACCACATTACAACTAAAGCTCCATTATTAAACATTATTACAATAAATCAAATTAATAATACCCCACTATTACTCAACTATACTCAACACTCATTGTCACCAAACACTCAACTCTTAAACAGTCAAGACCGTGTAGGGTGTCCTCAAAGACAATATTTGTTGAGGACAAGCCCTTCCCTCTTAACGTGAGGACACACGTGTCGAACGTGGGAACCGGTCTTCGAAATACGATAATTTGTGGACAATTTAATTTTGACGTGTGAATGGGATACTCAAGTGAGATGTTTCTTCAGAGTATGCTTTGTACGTACAATATAATTATGTACGTAAAATAATGATGTTTATAAGAAAGAACAGATCTTCAGTCACACAATAGATAGGTAAGTGAAACAGGATAAAATAAGGCAACATAAAACAAATACTGCCTTGTTGGTTTAGTGGACGCAAACGCTACTGCTGAGCATGCGGTCCTGGGTTCGATTACCGGGTCAGGCAAAGTGTTATTGCGTTTTTCCATCTGGAATTGGTCAATAAAATGAAATTGTTTATTCTGTAAATAGGATATCGGAATAAATTTCACACGTTTAAAAAAATATTAAAAAATAAGCTAGATGGAGTCGACATTTCCTATCTGATAACCCCTGAGAAGAAATGGCGAAAAAAACTCAAGGGTCAAAGTCTCTTTTAAAGTCCAGACATAATCTTGATCTGATCATGTGAATACTATGCAGATCCATGTATGGAATGGTCTTTTGAGGAAAGAACAACACAAATTTGAGTGGACCTGTCCAGTCAGTGCAAACATTTGTCAGTTATCGTGTAGCTCAACTCAGGACTTAGGAGGACATTTGGGTAGGCCGCATAAAAAAACTCAAATGCTAAAACCATCATTTAAAACTGACTGAGAAAGAAAAAATAATAATCACATTCACAATAATTACGCATACGCATAATAAGCCTATAATGTTCCCACTGCTGGGACACAGGCGTCCTCTCTGTGAGAGAGAGTGGGCCGTAATCCAACACGCGGGCTCATTACAGGTTGGTAGATGTCACATGTCTTCGAGTTTTTGGTTCTAGGACATCCCGTTTTCCTCACGATGTTTTCCTTCACCGTTTTGAGAGCAGTGGTGATGAAATTATTTACACAAAGTAAAGTGCCTGACTGGGTTCGAACCCATGACCTACATACAACTCTTAAGTCGGGGCTGTTACCACTAGGCCACCACTGCTCTCCACGTTAACTAACTCACGATAATTAACATAATTTATAATACTTTTAAAATTAAATATTCAAGTAATTTTGTATATAATATCCCGTGGGTATATCGGGATAAAAAGTATCCTATGTGTTATTCCTGGTCATAAACTATCTGTGTGCCAAATTTCATCCAAATCCGTTCAGTACTTTTTGCGTGAAAGAGTAGCAAACATCCATCCATCCATCCATCCATCCATCCATCCTTACAAACTTTTGCATTTATTATATTACTAGGATTGTATATAGATAATGATGAATTAGCCGCCCGGAGTCTGGATTTTTGCCTGGTTGGTGGCAATAGGCTCTATTGTAGCCCGGAGTCTCGATTTTTGCCCAGTTGGTGGCAATAGGCTCTGGGCAGCCGTCACCTCCTTCTGCAAAGCAGTAATGCTCGCGAAAGAGGAGGCAGGACGGTTGAAAAAAAGGCAAATTTCGCGTCCTCTCGCCCCTATCCGCCTCAGGAGACGCCCTGGGCGTCGGGAATCTCGGGTGGATTTCCGGCCACCGTAGGCGCGGGCTTGCGGACGGTGAGCGATGGGTAGCTCACCGTCCGTAAGGACCAGGCCTGGGTCGTCGGCGCGTTGTGTTCCACGCGCCCCTCAAAGTGATGTCGTCAGCACAAGTGTAGGGGTCCACTAGGGCCGAAGCCTGCTGGAGTCACGGGAAGGTACAAAAGGGTTACCGAGGCCCCTGGCAACACAGGCAACGGAAGGGACACGGGTAGGTTTTAGTCAGTAAGAGTCTGACACACCCTCCCGCTCCGCCCAGAGCGGGACAAGTTATTTGATAAAATCCCACCCAAAAAAAAAAGGCTCTTATGCGTAGGACTTACAAATAACTGGCATAATGTGCTAACTTAAAAACATAGACCTATTATAATGTAATTTTGAGTTACCACCTAAGTACTATCGCGGGTCCGCATATCCGACCAATGTGAAAACAAAATCCCGTGCTAACGATGACCAAATCTGTTCACCGCCTCTTTTTGCGTCGACGAATAAAAATAGTTTCTTTGATTTAAACAAATTTCTCAGGCTCTGTTACGATGATCACAGATATCTGACCACCCTTTACCCGTTATTTTTGCGGTCTTTTTTTTTTCATTTACAAAAGCAAGGAGCTCAGCAAAAATCTGATGCGGCGATGCTATTGATTGATGAGCGTAGGTAAGCGTTACTATAGCGGCCGAACGGTGTAAGCAGAAATAGTCCTTACGATGGTTCGATTTATGTACCCGTGATAGTCAGTCACGAGCATAGATATATTACTATGAACAGCTCGGCAATAATATCTGATTTTATGGTTCATCCATTAATATAAGGCAAATATATGTGATCATTTTTGAAAGGCAAGCACAAGTGGCAATCCACCATGACATCGAAGAAACACCAAAACTATCTGGTGAGACAAACGACACCAAAATATAGGATGCTGCATCGGCTTCAAAAATATGTGTCAATGCAATGTTAATGGTTTTGCGTAATAAATATCTGCCTCAATCAACTCAGCCTATCGCAGTCCACTGCTGGACGCATGCCTCTCCCAGGCTGCGCCACAACACCCTGTCCTCCGCCTTACACATCCAATCTGTTCCAGCCACCTTTTAAAAAAATATATAAAGATATACACAAATCAAAAGATTGTGTTACCTAGATGTGATCGAAAATCTACACACCTTGTGTGTTGTACTTGCAAACTGAAGTCATTTGACTGTGTCAGTGATCAAAATTATACTAGCACCCGTTTTCACTAACACTAGGCGACACCTTAACGAAGCTGTTGGATTTTCAACTTTCGGCGCTTCTTTTGGTGTCACTTATTGTTAGTAAACTCGCTGCTATGTGCTCGATGGGATTTCCCATCGGCAAAAATGACGAACTTTCATACAAACTTTCATCCCCTATTCAACCCCTTAACAGGATGAAGGTTTCGCTGCCGCCAAAAGCCATCAAGAGTCTCAACGTTTATGAAACCGGTGTCGCCCTCAGGCTTCGGAATACCGACGCCTGACTGCGACACCGGTATCATGCACTTTAAGTCTTCTGCAAAATTGCATGGTTCTTTATCCAGTGATTTATAGGCTGCCAGTTGTCTGTCAGTGAATGAATGAATTTAAGATTTTTTTAAGTAGATTTAACAGAAGTTGTTCAAAACCACGGCACGAATAACTGTTGTCCATAATTATTTAACAATGTGATTTGTCGATTTTCGTCACGACACGAAAGTGCGTAGGCGTTCAAAATAGTTCAAATGATGTCTACGGCGTAGAGGCTAGTACCAGTGTCTACGGCGTAGCAGTGTAAAAATCATGAAGAGGCTACGTAAGTAATTTTGTCCAAACTTTTTCCCACAGCTGCGCCTGTGTGGATTTTGGACATTATCCCACGAAAATGTACTAGGGGATAAAAATATCCTATGTGTTAATCCAAGTCATAAACTAAGAGTATCAGTGTGCCAAATTTCATCCAAATCTTATTAGTAGCAAATTACTAATGATTGAAAAACTACCGTGAATTCATGAAAGCCTGGTAATTTGCGTTACTGCTTAGAAACAGCTTGGAACAGTTTGAATAGGTAAAATAATAATGTGGTTTGAACGTTTTTGTGTCAATTTTTCTCTTAATAAGAACCTTCCTCGGAATTCAACAAATATTTGAAAAAAAATCGTTACTGAATTTAGCCGTTCTCGAGTTTTGCGCTTACCAACACATTTATCCATTTATTTTTATTAGATAGATTTACTGTGAAGTTTACTGGCATCAAAAAACAACATCATTTACAATGAAGAAAATACAAAGGTACATTGAAAATATTAATTCAAAAAAATTATATCCAAAAAATTCATTTAAAATGTTACACTAACATTCTTCCCATCGAAAATTAAACTACAAATTCTACAAAAATAAAAGTCAAGTACGAAAAACTCATACGTTTTTTTCCCCGATGCAATCCAACCCTTCCCTGCAGCGGTAATTGCGAGCGACAGAAAGTAGTAAAAATTTACAACTTTTAGCTTCCGCGTACAAATGTCTGCAAGTATTGTGATGCTGATGTAGTTGCGATGTTAAATTCTGACAATATCCGGCTGGTTCTCAAAATTGCGAGTACACTGGTTTATGGGTATGTTAAATTTTGCATTAAGTTATGTTTATCTTTTAAGTTGTACCTAAGTCATGTAACTACGCACGACAGCATCGAAAGTATTCAAAATTATGTACCTATTCTGACAAATAATTTTGATTAATTTTGTAAAGCAGCAAAAAATAATAATATTTTAATAATTCATAATACCTAATTCAAAATAATTTTCATAATAAAATAAATTCTATAATCTACTTCTACTACTACCATAATTATTCATCATCATTTAATATACAAACATTTTGTTTCTCATGTCTAGTAGCATTGCAGACTTGGTACACATAATAAAGAGTATTCTATTCTATAACCCGCACAAAAACGAAATTAAAATATTTTCATTATTATCACTCCAGTTAAAATCTTCGAACATTGAGAAACACAGTCCGAAGCTAAAACAGTTTAAGCTCACGTTAACGACATCGATAAATGCGACTAATGTGGTTTTTAACGAACCCACGACCCGCGGAGCGATACCGGGAATTTTATAGTTTTGGTATGAAATACCGAAGCGGCGGTTAAGGGTTAACCATTGTAAAGTTTGTTTGTATAGCGCTTTATTGTTATGAGATGAATTTTATTTGAATTTATAATCACTGTATATATGTGGATGATGTCTTAAATAAAATGCATCACCTGCCTGAAATTGTTTGCCTTAAAGTACGACAAGAAATAATTTCCCAAAGTAACTATAATTCCATTCCTAGAAGCGTCTTCCACTCTATTTATTTTCTTAGGATTTTTATTAACGTTCAGCCAGAGGCCTACACATGGCAACGATAAACTTTTTTAAACGCTTCATCGTCATTGTGGCGGCATCTACATCGCCACATGCGAACTATGTAACACGCTGACTTCACGCAAAATCCTGCATCGCACGAGCATAGATTACCGCGCAACTAGCATATATAAAACGTCCCGATATCAACCGTCAGCTAGTTGCCCACCTGAAACGACACCGGTCTGGTCGGGGGATCCTTCCTTTTCTGTAGAGGATAAGTGAATTTTACACCCTGTTCCTCATGCCTCCATATCATCATTCTCCTGCCCTTATCCCTATTTATTTAAGGTTGGCGCAACATGTTTTTCTTCCATACTTCTTTATTAGTCGTCACCCCCTTTTTAGCCATATCATCTTTCACACAGTCCATCCATCGTTTCTTTGGTCTTCCCCTACTCTTATAGCCATCCACATTCATACCCAAAACTTTCTACACGACATTTCCGTCATTCTTCCGCACCACATGAAAAACGCTAGGATAACATCTCAAAAATAAGTAAATAAACTAACAAGCATAAAAATTTCAGAGTAAATTCTAAGGAATCACCGAGTTTAACTTTTCAATTGAAAATGGGAGCAATCCATTTGAGTGGGAGCAATTTCCATATGGAACGGAACGATATGGAACGGTTGAAATTGTGTTCCAAACTATTGTAATGTTCACGAAAAGGTTGGTGCTATTGTGGTGTCTTTGAATGCGGGTTTTATACCTGAAGGAAATATTTTTTTTTAAGTTTAGAGATATCCTTTAGTTGAGTGATAGAATGAAAATCCAGCATCAGTTTGCTTAATTTTTACCATCCGTACTTTCACACTCTGTCAGTCTCTTTCGGTGTGTCTGTCTGTCTGTCTATTTGTAACCTTTTTGCACCTTAACGGCTGAACGGATTGAGATGAAATTTGGTACACGGATAGATTATAACTCTCTATTTGATCTACATCTACTTCTTTGCCCGACCCCTTTCTTTTTTTTTTTGGATAGGAAATTATCAAACAACTTCTCCCGCTCTGGGCGGAGCGGGAGGGTGTGTCAGACTCTTACTGACTAAAACCCACCTGTATTCCTTCCGTTGCCTGTGTTGCCAGGGGCCTCGATTATAAATGCCGGCATTTATCTTTAGCTCTGATCCTTAATTACTTTAAGCGATTTTGGACCTTACTCATAAGACAATACGACGAGCACATAAACCCCCACCACTCCGCCGAGAGCTCAAGTTAAATGCCGGAATTTATACCCATTTGGACTGCCACGCGAGCCCGGCAGACATCGGCCCTAGTAGACCCTTACACTTGTGCTGACATCTCTTTGAGGCGCGCGTGGTACAAAACGCGCCGTCGACCCGGGCCTGGTCCTTATCGGACGAGCTACCCATTGCTCACCGTCCGCAAGCCCGCGCCTACGGTGACCGGAAATCCGACCGGGATTCCCGACGTCCAGGGCGTCTCCTGCGGCCGCTAGGGGCAAGAGGGCACGAAATTTGCCTTTCCCTCAACCGTCCCGCCTCCTCCTTCGCGAGCATTACTGCTTCGTAGAAGGAGGTGACGGCTGCCCATGCCTTCTCGCTCCGTACCATGGGCCAGACGCGAGAGATCTCTGCCACCGATCGCCTCCACGATTTCCCGACCCTTAAGTGTTGCTGTTGTTAAAGTACCTAAACAAAATTAATTTTGAATATCCGAAAAAGAAAATCTGATCACTAGCACTACCTTTTAAGAAACTGGTATATGAAACAACTTCTTTTGACTTCTTCAGACTTTTATGCTAGCTTGTATGTGAAGGGTTTCGACCCTTCACATGCAAGCTAGCATAAAGCACAATACGAAATAACTTTGCAATACGTCCGATACACGTTATGTCCTCTAGGAACCCTTTCGGAACTAGTCGATATCGTAAAACTTTACGATTGACATCCGACGGGTTAACGTGGTATACACGATGCTATGTCGAGATTTACGATCAGTGGCTCTTCACATGCATTTTGGAGCTATGGAGTGTTTTAGTACATGCTTTGCATAGGATTCGTGAGTCATTGCAAATAACAAAATGTATTGTAGGTATACAACATGAGTTAGAAACGTGTGTGTATATTTAAGGGTGTGATACAGACCATCAAACTGAACATTTTTCTCCATGGGACCAATCAACTGTCCCATACAAAACTTCAATACCTACTCGACCCAAATATATGGGATGGCTGATCATTGTACACCCACATTTCGCCAGTAGGTAATGTATCAATCAATCTGCCTAACCTAACCTAACCGGATGCAGCTGAATACCAGTATTTTACATGGAGCAACTGCCTATCTGACCTCTACAACCAGTAACTGGGTAATACGATACCCCTCGGTAAGACTGGTTGTCAGACTTTCGGGCTTTCTGACGGCCTGTAAAGTATGTCAAAGATCTACGAATGCCAGCCGAGACCAACGGCTTTTTTTTTTTTTTTAATTTATTTATCATAAACTAATTTTATAAAAAAAAAAAACCTTTACATATTACTATGCCCCGCAAAACCGTTTTCACGGTTTGTCTGCGGGAACAGAACAAACAATTTTACAATAAAAGGTTTATTAGTGCGGACACTTAATTTACACTTCTTGCACTTCTAAAGTAACCAATGATGTTGTCTTATCTTAATGTGCTTTCCGTTGTCGTTTGCACGGCACAGAGAGTGTTGGTATGTAAAGATGCTCACCCATCAAAGTCAAATTGTTTATTTCAAATAGGCCCATACGGAGCACTTTTTAACGTTAAAATTTACAAAAAAAAATAGAATTGATTCTACTCGCCCCTTCCAAAAGGTAGTTTCGTATGGAGAAGAATGGGCAAGAAACTCCACCGTTACTCTTTTAAAAATGTTTTACAATATTTTGTATCTATAGGTACATTGATTATATAATTATATGTGAAGACGATGCATCTAGAATAAAATTACTATAACACAAAAGGTAAAAAGAAGTAAAATTAAAGCAGTGACAGATAAATTAATTATGTAATAGATACATGGTGTTCAAATATTTACAAACTTTGTAAAATAGGTATACGTTTTCCTAAAAAAAAAAAAACTAAAGTAATAGGTCAGTGTGTGATATTTATTCCCGGGCCAACCCCGGTGCGTAGTTTAATCTGATGGATCGTCGTACGGCTGTTATTACTTAGTCACAAGCTCCTCACTTAGCCAGTGTGGTACCTATAGTACCAACAAATTTCGGCAGTTATGTAGAAGCCGACGAGTCTATTGCCATTAACTGGGTACAACTTCAGTCTCCGGGGCTGCTAGTGACAAATTCCTGATGGGAAACTCCAATAACACTTGACCCAACCCGGGAATCAAACCCAGGCACGCTCAGCCCAAAAAAATATATTTGAGTTTCCGATAGACACAAGCTGATCATCTTTGTGGGTATTCATACCCTGTAACATATTAAGAAGGTTTTTGCGGAAAAAAAAAACTGCCCCCAATATTTTAAAGCCACACTTTACACAAGGTCTTTATAAAAAATAAATTAAATCCCCACTGCAAATACTCAATCTACCACAACTTTACTACCAATATATCATCCAATTCTCGCCTTTACTGCGTAAAAATAGGAGCTTTACAAACCGCATTCAAAAATTGGTTGAAGATATAAAGTGGGCGTCAATATAATAAATTTTAAATCCATTAGTAGGTACTACACATGTTCCTCTCTGTTCCACAGTCCATTTAACTTTACGAGGTTCAAATTCGTTGAATTGCTACCGACACGATTTGAAAATTACCCCTAGTGTTTTGATAATTGATTTTTGAGAAAAAAAATAGCAGTAGCATTTTAGGGATGTTTTTAGTGCGTGAAATGTTTGGTGTTTTAGAAAGACTTTTTTATATTTGATTGTCTTTATTTATTTCCTTGTGTGTTTTTAGGTGTCAGCCTATGACTACAAGTAAATTATTCCTAGCAAGCGCAAAAAATATCCATCGGTTTCTTTATTGAGTTTATTTTCACTAACTTAACCCCCCTGCTGCCTTAAAACTGCGTAAGAGATTTTTTTACGCAAAAAAATAATTAAATAAAAAAACTTCTAATACACTCAACGAAACCCATATAAATCCAATAAACACATTTAACGGTTCCACACTCAATAATTTTGTTTTCCCTCGGGTCACTCCAATTTTGGTAATATCCGCGCGTCAAAACTCGATTTACGTAAAAAATGTTTTCTCTCCCCCATACAAATTCATCGGAGTGTGTTGAGTATTAACGACATGACTTAACCCCTTTCTGCTGTGGGTAGTATTTTACCCTTAACTGGTAAGTGGAGGGTAAAATATACCTATATATCTGAAAACTATGTCTTGTTTAGGCATGTTATTTTGTTAAGTGACAGGCACAATTATTCGTCAATAAATATACTTATATGGCTTTGTTATGTATAACTCAAGTATTTACTCACACTGTAAAACTGATTTAAATCTGTAAGACGTCCTCGTAACATAAGGTCCAGTCGAAAACCATTATCAGGCACAAGTTGTTAGGCATTCATGTTGAACTGGGCTGTGAGGCACACCGTATAGTTATTTATAAGTTTCCTGTTTTTTTTTTTTGTGTGTTTATTGTATGCCTTAACTTAGAAAGACAGATTTTGGACAGTACCTACATTTCCAAAAAAATATATCTATTGGTTGCAATTTCCTAAAAAAAAGAAATCCTAATGATAGCAAATGCCTGTTCAATAAGCAGCTGATACAAAACCAATAATACAATTTTAAAGTAACCCCTTTCTGTAATAACATCGAATGCCCATATATCTTTTTTGCCAATTGTCACATTCATGATAAATTGTTTTCTTCTCTCTTTGTCAAAAAGATTGTTTGTGGCGAAATTACGGTTGGGTTAATTTCTAATATGCCTTTTTGAATACACCATTAATTAAAGTAATGGCCACACCCTTTCGATTTGTTTGGGGTAAATAGACATTTCTTTTCAATCTATTCGAGTGTTTCATTTGTCATTATTATAAGACAAACTCACAAGTAATAGGGTTCTTGAATCGTTTATCGAAATATTTTTTTAGGCTGGCAAAAAGGTAACTGTAGTCCATTCTAACCGAAAACATCAAATTAACGGCTTTAGCTGCATTCTATAAAACTGGGACTGTTTGTAAATACATCTAGGTACTATTTAAGAATTTTAGAGCCAAGCTGTTCATTAAAACATATTAAAATAGGTATAAGGTACAATGTGTAACTGTTAACTTTTATTTTTAAAAGTACAATGCTGTTGGCGTACCTATTTTAAATAAATAAATGATTGTGTTATTCATTGCCGTTTTTGTACAAAAAAAGATAAAAAAGAAATGAATACCTAACTAAAATCATTTTATTTTGAAAGTAATAAATTATATTTACTATTGACAGATCTATACACCCACATCTGAACGCTTGTTAGCGAAAACACATAAATATATCAAACTATGAGTAGCCAAAACAAAATGGCGAGAATTTTCAAAAATTGACCCTTTGTTTCGGCCCGAAACTAATTCTATCGCATTCACACTTGAACCGGACGGAATGTCCTTAAAATACATTGTCCGTGAATTCTAGGGTCATTGCAACCCGTCACACCTCATTTTAATGTTAACAATGACATTCTTGTTAAGGCGTAGAGTTTTGAATTTAGAAGTTATCTATTTTCAATACACTATGACTATCGGCGGCTTTTTATATATACGAGTAGTAGACATTTAATTGTTTTTTTGTAATAAAATATTAGCAAACTGAAATTAAGCTCAAATACTTAGATGCACTGGGTGTGTTTAAATCATTATTTAATTTCCTCCATAAATATCCATCCAACTACAGCTATTTTTGTATTTTTTGGATCCTAAGTCTAATAGTAACCCACTTTGATTCTCACCCATGTCTTACCTAAACCCCAAAATTTTTAACCACAGTCGTAAAATCATGCAAAATATGCCAGAAATACTAATCCCACTCCGCCCAGTCCACTACAGCGTCCAAAAGATTAAATCTTTACACAACATTTGTTAATTGATGTGGTCACACTTCTATTAAGACATTGTTGCGATGTAAATCTGGCTACCACGTGTGGTCATTTTGACCGACACGCTCAATATTGGTAATTTCAAAGCATGTTGCATTTCGAGGGTTGGTGGATTTATGTTGCTTTTGGTGTCGGATGTGGACATTTTAATTTTAGTGTTATTGAAGTAATAGTGTGAGTGACGGAATATAACTGTTAAGATTTATCTTTTGCAAGATTTTGATAAATTTCAGTTGTGAGATTTCCATTCTTGGGATAATTTCTTCATTCTATACCTTAATTAAATGGTTCTCTCTATCTCCCAATATAGTTTATTTTTATATCAATGTGCCTGCTCTTCTTGAGCCGACTGGCATTGTCAGAGATGATGGCAAAAGACCTGATGGTGTGTCTTTGGTCCCGTGGAGTTTGGGACGGATGCTTGTGTGGGACGCTACCTGTGTAGACACACTGGCACCGTTCCACCTCCAACGGACTACTTCTAAAGCGGGTGCAGCGGCAGAAAATGCCGAAAATCTGGAAGTTATTAAATATGGAGGCCTTGGCAGAAAGTACAACTTTGTGCCCTTTGGCGTCGAGACCCTCGGTCCGTGGGGTCCCAGTGCGCATAAGTTATTTGCGGAAATCGCGAAACGTCTAGTTGATGTAATTGGTGACCGAAAAGCTGGCGGCTTTCTCGCGCAACGCATCAGCATTGCAATTCAGCGAGGAAATGCCGCCAGCATCCTCGGTACAATGCCCCGAGGGCCTTTTTTAAGCTTAACTTAGTTTTAATTTAATTTAGTTAATGTTAATAATCATCTTGTAATTTGGTTATGTAAATAAATATATGCTTGTTTATTTTTTATTTTTATTTATTTTAAATTTGTTTTTTACAGAATACAAAATTCAAGACTAATACTGCCTCGTTGGTCTAATGGCCGCAAGCGCCAATGCTAAGCATGAGGTCCTGGGTTCGATTCCTAAGTCGTGCAAAGTATTACATTATTAGGTTTTTCTATCTGGAATTTCTCTGTAGCAGCCCGGAGTCTGTATTTGTGCCCGGTCGATGGCAATAGACTCGGTCCCTATTATACGGGGCTTAAATATAAGTGGTGAAATGTGGGTGTACAACAGGTACACCTCTGCCCAATCCTTCGGGGAAACAAGGCGCGATATTATGTTGTTGTCTGCTGTACATTAAAATCAAACTTACATATAATAATAAAATCTCGATGTTAGCCAAGCCGTAAAACCGTGTGAAGCAGGGGCTGTTCGCTAGTATTACCTATATAAATTAGTTTGTATGTCTACTTTTTACTACGTTATCCTACGTTTTCACGTACAAATTCGATTAAGATGTTCGGCGAAAAGGGAATTTAGTATCAAAGCAAGGCAGAGTATAGTCTCTTCAAATATTTTTTACACGATAAAAACTGCAACCCCTACAACTCTAATTTACCTTAAAAAGACATTCTTGTAAACAATATGTCAAACATTTTTCCTGTAAAACCCCCTGTCGTCAGCACCTTATCTCTGCTTACCCCTGCCCCTAAATGTGGGTGTACTACAGGTACATCTCAGCTCAACCCTTTGGGAAAACAAGCCGTGATGTTACCATATGGTATGGAATTTCAAGAGAACTATTCATTTAACCGATATATATGAGTCTAGAAAAAACAACTGATCGGATAATACAAGACCCTCGATTTTTAACATGCCCACAGAAACCTTTAAAATAATTAAAACACAGTTTATGAATTCAAATTAGCAACAAAAAACTGCGTGCAGCAGCGAAAGGGTTAGAGTAATTAAGACTAATTAATTAATAGACTTATCAACCCTAAAGTGACGGGTACATGACATTTTTTATCTGATGTGCGTTTTAATATTTATATCATCTGCTAATCAGTTCATTAAATTGATGGCACGATGATTTTATCGGTGAAATGTTTTACATGTAATGATTATTTTAATTGAGCTGTTTTAACAGAATTATTTACATCTTATTACAAATTAGACCACTATGACCCAATGGTCCCAATGGTCCGATCATTGAATCGGAAAAAAAAATTTTTTCTTCGGTGTTTTGGTCTTTATTTCTGTCCATATCAGCATCATTAATAGTAACTTCAAAAATTCAAACACAATAATAAGAGTCGTTTGAACTCATCAAAAGAAAAAAACATCTATTACAGCACTCAACACTTAAAACTATTAAAGCGAATACTGTCAATACTAAAACCATTTATTAAAAAAAAAACACGACGCTTCAAAGCAAATAAACTTTAATAACGTCAATAAGCATTGTTAAAATCACGTCATCTGTAAAAATATGACATCGAATTTGACACTTCAAGCTTCGACCAGTTTAAAATGACACGCGGCAAAACTCGGAACTACAGTGAAAAAATGTACTGGGAATTGATTTTCGCCTTGACAAGCAGCGCCCCCACGGAATGTCAAGATTTATTGGACGTGTGACTGTCAAATAACAATTGACAAGAAATTAATGGTTTGTCAAAACAGATGAACTGTTAATGATTTTAGATTTGAAGGGAATTGGTTTTAAAAGATAAATGGTGTGATGATAGTGTTTGTGATATTCTCATAGATTTGTGATTGGATTTTGAGTTTTCTTGGTAGCATTCCATTTGTGAGGTGTCTTGTTTAGTCATGGAACTAAAAAAAATGTATTGTAATATTTTACATTTGTGTATTTCTTACAACAAAATGACAAAGGCTTAGCTACCAAACCAATAGAACAATCAAAGTAAGCCGCTTGTCATATTTTTTTTTTCAAATGAATCAAAACAGTATTGAGTCAATCAAACATCTCGTTGTCTAGGGGTCACAAGCGCTACTGCTGAGCATGTTATGTTATATATAGTTTTTGTATCAGGAATTTGTCATTAGCAGCCCGGAGTCTGGATGTACCCGATTGCTGGCAATGGGCTTGTCCCCTATTACTTGAGACTTAAACATAACTAGCGAAATTGTGTACCTGTTGTAGCCATCTGGTTAAATTAGCCAGCTAATTGGACGCCTAGGCCTTTCATTCAACGCAATTAAATAGCTGAAGGACAAGTAGAACTGTGACCAACCACGCGCGAGCTGAAGTGGTAGCAGTAACTAAACCAGGGCACTCCGATCAAATGGGTTAGGTTAGGTTAGAACTGTGACCAACCGCGCGCGAGCCGAGCGAGCGAAGCGAGCGGTGCCGCAGTTCTAACGGTTAGGCTGTTAACTAAACGGCTAATTGAGCTAGTTGGCTGCGACATACCTACTATACCCATACTTCTGCCTAAACCTTCGCGGATTAGGATCAATCAAACAAAACAAAAGACGCTCTTACCTAATTCAATTAAACAGATAAACAGGAAATATTTTATATTTTTCACAATAAAAATCGTCCACCATTATTGTAGTGGAAAACGTTGTCATAAAAGTTTAAGTAGTTCGGACTCAGTCGAAAATATGAAGGATACAGATCGTAAAAGTGGGTAAATAATACAAAATACAATAAGTGCCAATATTGGAGACGGAAAGCGTTCGCGTTTGGTAAAGTTTGGGACACACTGGAGTCTGCAAAAAAATGCATCTTGATACATCTTATATTGTGGTATTTGGGTTCACCAGTGGATTAAAAAGAAAACTGAAACCCGACTACTGAAAAATCACGGTATGAAACAAGAAAACATTCTCGTCTGAAATTGTTATCAACAAACTATTAAATATTTATCGTCTATTAAATAAACAACTTAGACGTAATATATTTTAATATTAATTTAATTTAACTTTAATTCATACATACGTCCATAATTTTTTACAAAGATTTAGAGCATCAGTAGGGTGTTAGTAATACACACAAAATAAAAAGGTGTTAGTAATTCGTTAGTAAACAAAACAAGTTACACAATAATTACTAGTTTTATTTTCTATTTCTGTGCAGGTGTACACTTGCCCAATACACAGTAAAAGGACTATAAATTTTGCATGCTAACGCTCTGAGAACTGTGTTGGTGCTACCACGGACCCTGCTCATCATCTATGCAGTTCTTTTCCTAATTATGGCGAAGAAATCATCGATGGAAGCATCCGCAATTGCGGAAGCACAGCAGTACCGGGGTTTTCTCAACACTGCCCTGAGAGCGTCAAAATTTTAATGTATTTAATACATATTCATAGTGATGTTCAGAGGATAGCCATGAAGCTTATCATCGCTTACTACTGTCAGAATGTATTGTTTTGTTAGGGTAGGTGGGTTTTTTTTATTTTATGACTGTATGTCCTCTATAGGGCGCTATATAAAATTTAATGTGATGTCAAATAGCCTATAACTAGCGGACAATCAAGACACTTCCAACGATACCTCATTTGTCAAATTATGATAAGCAGTTTAGAAGTTATGAGGGAACAGATGAACTTACAAAAATACCCCCCATGCCTGCATACCAGTCAAAAACATAACATTGAATAAAAACTCATTGTGTCCCAACACTAACGGCTCGTTGTCACTGCTAGGCGTCATAAGGGCGCGTCCACACTCGTCGCACCGCAGCGAGTCCCGATCGTAAACATTTACGATCAACGGGGGATTAAACGCAGCGTTCGTGACGTTTGCTTTTATTAAAAAACAACTAGGTATCTATTGTTGTTAGCTGTTGTTAGAAGGTATACTTCGTGGTTTAATTTGCTTTGCAGTTGCATTAAAATAAAATCCTTCCGTTATTTTCCCATTAAGCGTTCTGGCTTTGTCTTTTTATTGATATGTATGAAGGTACAATGTTGTTAGACTAAACATTTTGCTGACCCGAACTCTATGAGCCAATATTATGTATGAACCACGTCCAGTTGGCAGTCAAATAATATAGACCACCTGTACGTTATAATTAGAGATGTACAATGTTTGTTTTTTTCAATTAATTTTCTTTCATTATTATTATTTTGATCTATTTTCAAGCGAATATTTACTATTAGCAAAACAATTTCTCCGCAATCCAATATTGTTCAGACACACGTTTCACCTTATTTTCTCAGTATGAGAAAACCACATAATCCAAATTCTCACAGCTCGCTAATTATATTTCCTACTGACCGGACACGGTGACCGATGCGGAATCGGATTATTGACCGCAGCAGTGGTCAGTCAGCACACGGCTTTATAATAGGATAGAGATGTCCTTACAATGAAATGCATGATAATTGATGTCAATTCATATACTGATATTGTTAGACATGATTTGACACAAGGTCTTCACCTCTCAATAGCTACTGATGCGACAAAGTTATCTACATTTAGTAAGCTCAGTTCTTCCTTAAGTAAGTGTTCAGTTAAAAAATCTCTCCGTGAAAACCTAGATGAAGTGATCTTGAAGGGAGCTATCAATAGTTTTAAATCCTAGCATAAGATCGAATGACAAGTCGCTTCAAGCTTAATTCATCTAAGTTTTCACGGAGAGTTTTACCTAATAAATAACAATAATAATAATAATAAATCTTTTATTTCAGACAAAGTCCATAGGGTTAGTAACAATTTACTTAACTACTAGTGTTAGTAGGTACAGAAATATACAACTAAAACTAAAACATACAGCTACAATACAGCGTGGAGTTGCATCCACCTCTGCATTAACGGTGAATCCCACCGATCTGCGACCACACTGAGAATAGTGTTGGTACTGCCGCGCAGACGCGTCATCAGGGAGGCACACCTTTTTCTAATAGATTTACAGGATTTTTTTATTTCAATTTATTCTTCGAAGTCTTTCGATAGGTTTTCCATGGTTACTCATGGTACTCTAGTATTAACACAGCTTGAAACGTCTAGTTGATGTAATTGATGACCGAAAAGTTGGCGGCTTTCTTGCGAAACGCATCAGCATTGCAATTCAGCGAGGAAATGCCACCAGCATCCTCGGTACAATGCCTCGAGGGCCTTTTTAGGTTTAACTTAATTTTAATTTCATTTATTTAATGTTAATAATCATATTGTAATTTGGTTATGTAAACACAGCTTTGACTATACGTATAAATAATAATCTCATGATGCAGTAAATATAGTGTTTTATGTTTATTTTATAATGTGCGTATTATTTTAGCAGAACAACTATTTCTTTTTCTTCTTTTCATGTCAGACTGTCTATTTATAGATTGGGCTAAACGTTCACATTGACGAGTGGACCCAGTGTGGGTTTGTGAATGTTACAGTTATGCCTCCCCCCAATGTTTGTTTCCAAGTTTTCTACACCTCACCAACTTTTAAACAGCACCTTTGTTTAAAAGTTGGTGAGGTGAGGATGCAACAATATTGCACGAAGTTAGTTTCGCGTCTGTTCACATTTGTTTTTGAACCCACAACCAGTGTCGAAATAAGTATGTGCAGGGCCCGTAGCAAATTATATCGAGGGCCCCTTAATCTGCTATGGGTTCTTAAGTATAAAGAGGTAAAAAAAAATGGGTAAAAGAAAATAAATTTTTGTTATATAATTACTAAATTATAATAAAAATAATATAGACTGTAAGTCTTACAAATAAATACTTAGACAATTTCAACATATTGAATCGAGCCATTTCAATTCTGCTACACATACACACTGAGTGTCGAGTAAGGATGCTTGCACACGTCAGACTTTTTGTAGACCCGGTTATTTGATTCAAATTCATCATATTTGATTCGATTCAAATTCAATACATTTATTACGAGCGACTTTTTGTAGATCTTGTGCATTTACCTTACTAAAGTCCTGTGTTTTATCTTCGCCAACGAAATAATCAGTTACCGGTGTCGGTGTGACGTGGATTGTCTTAGTCGGAAAAGGTTACAGTCAGGTCAGTTTCACGTTTTTGTGACATCAAATAAATTCAATATACCACGTTTTAATAAGTTTTATTCAAAAAATTACGCTCAGGCGCAGGTTGGGCTGGTTTGGATACACCACCGCATGCGCGGGACCTATAGCAATTGCTACTCTTTCTAGGTACGTGGTTAATCAATCAAAATCAAAAGTAATTTATTCAAATTAGGCTAAGAATCAGCACTTTTCGAATGTCTAAATTACATAAGGCAGTCCCCCAAAACGCCCACCTTTCACTACTTCCTAATGCTTTAGCTGGGATAAAGAAGTCGCGCAACAAACTCCCCAGCAGCACAGCTGTCTGTTCAATTAGAAAAAAAAAATCTTTTCAATAGTATGCAATTTACAACAACGGTAAAACATTAACTTATTAGGCATATGTCAGCTAGCATACCACTATACCAACAACAACAAAAAAACATCGAAAACTATACTCAAGCAGAAATCTAATAAAAACGAAAACAGAAATTAATACCTAAATAAAAGCCTCCAGGCATAAATGGCGTGCCCGTTTACGTTTATATATAGCTGTAATGCTAATCTTGCACGGCCCACAACGCGTAAGTCTGGGCTGACCACAAGGCCACCACGCTAATCTCAACAAAATCCATAATATCCCACGATCATTTATAGATTTTATTAGCAGAGTATGTTCAAATCCCCGGACAACTGTCCACCGGTCAGTTTTAACGTCAAAGGGTTGTTAACACAAATCCTATCTTGACGCTTCATTTGGTCAGATTACGGTAATATTATTTGTATGCCGTGGGAAATTGGGTTGTTCTGTTTATATAATAATGTTACATATGCACTTGTAGCAGTAGCTTTTTGTGAGAAACCGCGTCTGGGGAAAAACTACCACCATATCTATAAGAGTGCGTATAAGCCGAAAAAAAAATATCACAATTAATTTTTCTGTTCCACAAAAAAATTGGAAATATTAAATGTAGTTACTATATATTATTTTCATTGTATACCTTAGTACTCGTATTTCCACTCTCGTTAACCCGTTGTTCCCGGCTATCATTCGTGGATATTTCTGTGTCGGTAAGGTGGGTCGTCAGAAGCCCGAAAGTGTGACAACCAGTCTTGCCAACGGGTATCGTGTTACCTACTTACTGTTCCATGTAAAATACTGGTTAACTTAGACTGGAAGCTTATCCCAACATAGTTGGGAAAAGTCTAGACAGATTGACCTTAACATTTCCAATTTCATTAAAACCTGTCCCATCTCCGACGACGAACTTCGTACATACATACATAATCAGTCTATAATATTCCCACTGCTGGGATACAGGCCTCCTCTCTGTGCCAGGGAGTGAGCCGTAATCCACCACGCGGGCCCAGTGCGGATTGGTAGATGTCACATGTCTTCGAATTTTTGGTTCTAGGACATGTCGGTTTCCTCACGATGTTTTCTTTCACTGTCTTGAGAGCAGTGGTGATGAAATAATTTAGACAAAGTAAAGCGCCTGTCCGGGTTCGAACCTACGACCTACAACTTGTAAATCGCGGCCGTTACCACTGGGCCACCACTACTCTACGAACTATGCACTTCGTGCTTGCCCTTATTTGCCCTCAAACTCGTGCATGAGAGGCTAGGCCTTAACCGTGGGCCATTACGACATATAACATTTAAAAAAACTTAATCTTACTGCTAATAAAGTTAATAACACATAAGGTATTACATATAAGTAGACCAAGACACCGCAGACCGCTACACCAACGGGGCTGGCGTTGGTGTAGCGGTCGTAAACACTATTGCTAAGCATGAGGTTCTGGGTTCGATTCCCAGGTCTGGCAAAGTGTTATTGGGTTTTTCCATCAGGAATTTCTCAGTAGCTGCCCGGAGCCTGGATTTGTGCCCGGTTGATGGCAATAGGCTCGCCCCCTATTACATGGGACTTAAACATAACTGGTGAAATGTGGGTGTATTAGAGGTACACCACCTAACCCTTCAGGTTATACGGGCGTGTAGTTGAATTATGTTATAAAATTAGTAGACAAACTTATTTTAATAATAAAATAAAATAAGATAGGATAAGATAATCATTTATTTGCTCAAACATAAGTACAATACATACAACACAAATTGTCAGCATGCAAGAGGTGTTAAAAGTACAGATAAAAATAGATCATCACGTTTGCCTTAAACAATGGCACGCAGATATTAATCAAATAAACTATAATGTTACTCTGCGTCTAATAATTTAAAAATGTCATGAAAATATAGATATATCATTAGAAAATAATAAATAAGTAAAACAATGGCGCCGATTCCCTTGTTCACAAACTAAACTAAATTTAAGTTCAGTGCATCTTTTTCTTTCTATTTCATTAAAAAGAGGACAGAAGATAAATTTTAGTTTAGTCCTGTCAAATTAATCAGCGCCTGTCACTACTCCATACAAGTTTAGACGTGATTAAAAACTTGCCTACTAAAATTACGTCAATTTACGTCAAGCGCTGATTAATTTGACAGGACTAAACTAAAAATGATCTTCTGTCCTTTTCTTAATGAAATAGAAAGAAAAGGATGCACTGAACTTAAATTTAGTTTAGTTTGTGAACAAGGGAATCGGCACCATTATCAAAATTTCTCATCTAAAACTCATTTAAATTATAATACGATTTATCAGCCAGATTTTTTTTTAATTTCTTTTTGAATGCTACATCGCTTAATTGCTTCCAGCTTTGAGGAAGTTTATTATAATAATAATTATACTTACTACAAAAATGGTTCAGGCGTCAGACAAAACCGTCGGCACTTTCTCAAAATATTTTCATTACCATAACTTATAATTTTATCCCCACTTTCTCCATTACATTCGAGTGTTTATTTCATCGGTAAGAACGCGTCTCCTAAATAATTGTGAGATAACAGAGAACCGGTATCCGTAACAGTTACGCTAGCGATAAAAGCATAAGGTGGAAACTGTAGGGACGTTGGAATAGTGTGGATCAGCGGATACAAAGGAATTGAAATCTATACTAATTTATTAAGGCGCTGTTAAGACCCAATTGACCAAAATAGGCTTCGCTTAAGGAAAAATATTGCCAAACTTGTATAGTTTGTGGTAGCGGAAAAAATATATGTCAATTTTGAACATATTTCCCAGAACTTGGTTGTTACCAAAACACGTTTTGAAAACAAAATCTTGATACAAACCAACGTTAAACTAACCTCTTACTTTGAGTTCTAATCCAAAATATCTGTATCAAATATCAACATACGTTACGTATTTAATGTATGACGAGAACGTCTTAATTGAATGCAGAACTTGGTTGTTTTTTTTATTTTTGATTATTCAACTGTGTGTGATTGTAATTTGGTTATGTAAATAAATATATCATTTAATAGCTTTAAGTAAATTTAATAATTGTAGTATAAGTTTAAAAAAAATTTTGCATGCCATGAGGCGGATTGTATAAGGATTAAAAAAATATTGTAACACCTAATTGTATTAATTACCTACTTTCTATGCAAATAAATAAATCTATCTATCTATCTATAGTTCAATCGATCAGGTTGCTACGGTAGGTCCATGGATGGGTGACCATCTTTACATACCAAGACCCCTTCGTGCCTCGGAAAGCACATTAAGCCGTTGGTCCCGGCTGCCATTCGTGGATCGTCAGAAGCCTGAAAGTCTGACAACCAATCTTACCAAGGGGTATCGTATTACCCAGTTACTGGTTTGTGGAGGTCAGATAGGCAGTTGCTCAAGTTAAAATAAAGGTATTCAGCTGCATCTAGTTAGACAGGCAGCCCACCTCAACATAGTTGGGAAAACGCTCCTAAATTCTTTATTTTTTTTTAACAAAAAAAAAGTATAAAGTCGCATCCACACTTGACCAACCATCTTACTAAAAGGAAATCTCCCGTCGAAACTAAGAAAATATTGGATAGAGATTAGGCCATATACTTTTATTGGGTTTTTCACTATATTTATTTAACGTTCCTTCCGATTGTGGCAGGGAGACGTGGAGGAGCGTATCTACCACTTGAAAATAAATCTTTTTGTTTGTTAACACATTTTTTTCGTCCAAAATGTATTGGGGGAGGTTTTTTTTGTAAATACAGAAGCTCTTGGTGATAACGTTAGGCTTAATTTATCGTGGAATTTGTGGAGAATTGTATTTTTCCGAGTGCTTTGTCATATTATTTTGATGTTCTTTTAGTTTCTTTGTGTTGGTTCAGCGAGTTTGAGTTGAAGTGCTTCCGTTTTGTTCAATGCTTTGGGGCGATTTCGTGGATCGTGTGTAATGAAGGTTTTTATGAAACTTCACGCCACCAGTGGACGCCACTTTGACAAGAGTTCTTCCATTTCGACAATGAAAATAAAATACATGAAAATCTGAAAGTTATTAAATATAGAGACCTTGATAGAGAGTACAACTTTGTGCCCTTTGGCGTCGAGACCCTCCGTCCGTGGGGTCCCAGTGCGCATAAGTTATTTGCGGCAATCGCGAAACGTCTAGTTGATGTAACTGGTGACGGAAAAGCTACGCAACGCATCAGCATTGCAATTCAGCGAGGAAATGCCGCCAGCATCCTCAGTACAATGCCCCGAGGACTTTTTTTAGGCTTAACTTAGTTTTAATTTAATTTAGTTAATGTTAATAATTATCTTGTAATTTGGTTAGTAAATATATGATGACGTTCATCATTCGTCCCATTCTTTCGTTCATCATTCAGTACCGACTAAAGAAAATTTAGGTACTTTGACACTTTTGACAGGTGCCCGGACCTAACGTCTCAGTGTGGCAGCACTGAGACCTAGTGAATGTCATTTCAGAAAACCCTCATTGTGGATCATCTAATTGGTAACTGATGGTGGTTACTGATAACTGTTTTAGCGTACTTTAATGAAAAACACAAAAGACAAAGATAGTTTAGTTTTTTTATATTTATTCGTCGGATACTGAACAAGGTTGGTAGGTAAAAGTATGTAGGTATGTTCAGGAAAAATTCGGCGCTAACAGGGGCATACGAATATTTAAAATTCACATATTTATGAACATATTATAACATCTAACGTATACCCTAATTAACAATATAAAATAAAAATAGATAGAATATTAGATTTATTTAATCTTTGAATAGAATAGAATACTCTTTATTATGTACACCATCAAAATTAAAGATATAAATGTAAAAATTGTACATAGGGTGACACAATGCGAAAGCGATCATAAAATGTAAGTTTGCATTAAAAGATTAAATAAAGGCTCGTGCAGACTGGGGCGATATCGCGGGCGCGACAGGCATATGCTGCCTGTCGCGCACGCGATATTGCGCTAGTATGCACGAGCCTTAAATCTAATATTTATATTTACTTACGGCGATTCTTTGAATATTGCGCATTGTGTGCAATTAAAGGTACTATAGGCGGCCGTTTCTGGAAAAAAAAAATCCAGTTTAGTTGAAATAAAATGTCTTCAATATTTTTGCTCAAGATTAAACTCTTAGTTTTTGTCTGATTGATGAATCTTTAAACTTTGTTTTTAGAAAATCAACACGCAAAACACAAAGCCAAACAAAAACATTGTGCCCAATTAACTTCCCCATAATTTTTAACACCAATCAACTCATTTCCCGAACACATCACCAAAATTTCCATTATAAAAATTACAAACACACAACAATGGAATAATAACAATATCTTTACCGGAAGCCGTCCGGCCGCAGTGATCTTGCAGCGTCGTAAAAATTTACGATAACGTTGCACGCGCGTGTAATGTCACCGCGTCCCTCGAATGATGGCGCATCATGTTTATGATGTCCGAATATTTATTGGGAGACGCCCTTCAGTGAGATTTGCAATGTCGTGTTGTTGATTTTGATGAAATTGTGGGTAAAGCTCTCACGAATGCTTTAAAATATGTAACTCGATTTCAAGCCACTATTTAGTTGAGACTAAACAGCGATCTCGCTGTCTCTGCGGCTTTTACTTTCAATAATGATAGTCATCACGTCCTTGTTATTTGATATTCTAATTTCGAATGTGAATCACCCAAAGGTTGACTGGTAGAAAATGCCTACGGCATTAAGTCCGCCTCTTTACATTTGTGTGCTTAAAGTATTAAATAAATAAATAAATATTTCATTTGTTGTGGGTTGCTATACGTGGTAAAAATAGTTCTTTTGTTTTTATTTTTTTTTATTTTTCTCATAACTCTCTCCATAATTGAATTCACGGCGTAATTGCGTAACACTTCATCACGATTATTATTTTATTGCGATCTGTACGTTGCCGAGTAAACGAATTTTTCAAACATCTGATGCAATTGAACCGTCAAAATCCTTCATTCTGTGATTGAAAGTATTTTACGCAATTGGGGTGCTGGATACCAGTGTAACACAATTTCAATCACAATATGAATGATTTTGAAGGATATTGCTTATCCATTGCTTCATAATTATGTTCAAAAAATTGTCTGCTCAACAACGTAAATAACGCAATAAATGTTGTTGAACTTTCAAAATGAAAGTCATTGCTACTGTAAGTGTGTTAAGTCATCGCTACTTTAAGTGTGTTAAGTCATCGCTACTTTAAGTGTGTTAAGTCATCGCTACTTTAAGTGTGTTAAGTCATCGCTACTTTAAGTGTGTTAAGTCATCGCTACTTTAAGTGTGTTAAGTCATCGCTACTTTAAGTGTGTTAAGTCATTGCTACTATAAGTGTGTGTTACGGAATTACCCCGCTGTTGGTTTGTTTACATTTACATCAGATACTATTGGAACAGATGATAGGAACTCTGGTACCTACGTACGTAGGTACCAAAATCCTACCTTTTGTTAGACAATGGATTAAAATTATTACACAAACGTCATTGCTACTAGGAGTGTGTTACGGAATTACCCCACTGATCTATATTTTGCAGTCTGCGAACCGTAATTCCCATTTTCTCATCCAAAATCAATATAGTCTAATATCTATATCCAAACGTACACTTACAGTTTATCACCAATAAATATCATACGCGTCTCCCGCGCAAATTAATTCGAGCGCGTGTCGCATACGCACAGAATTTTATGTCTGTATCATTCGCGACAATGTGAATGCACCATTACGATATCTGAACGTGTGAACGTGAAGTATTGTTTACTGATTAGTTATAACGTCGTAATATTATTATACTAAACTGCTTCTTTGGTCTAGTAGTCGCAAGTACGACTGCTGAGCGTGAGGTCTTGGGTTCGATTCCCAAGTCGGGCAAAGTGTTATATAGCAGCCCGGAGTCTGGATTTGTGTCCAGTGGATGGAAATCGGCTCGCCCCCTATTACATGGGACTTAAACTTAACTGACGAAATTTGGGTGTACTACAGGTACACCTCTGCCTAACCCTCCGGGGATTACAGCCGTGATAATATTACTAAACTATACTAATAAAAACCATATAATACATCTGGAAAACAAAGAACTTACCTAATTTACATCTGGAAAACAAAGAACTTACCTAATTAAGGATTGCCTAAAGATTGTGATAATACCTGATATCCAGATTTGTCCGCACTAATGCTAATCGGATTTATTTGAATTGCGTCCAGTGATACCTGCAGCCTTTTTTTTTTTTTTGGAGGTGGGAAATCATCAAATAACTCCTCCCGCTTTGGGCGGAGCGGGAACCCGTGTCAGACTCTTACTGACTAAAACCCACCCGTATTCCTTCCTGTTGCCTGTGTTGCGGGGGCCTCGGTGCCCCATAAGTACCTTCCCGCGACCCCGGCAGGCATCGGCCCTAGCGGACCCCTACCTATGTGCTGACGACATCTCTTTGAGGCGCGCGTGGAATACAACGCGCCGTCGACCCGGGCCTGGTCCATACCAGACGGTGAGCTACCCATTGCTCACCGTCCGCAAGCCCGCGCCTACGGTGACCGGAAATCCGCCCGGGATTCCCGACGCCCTGGGCGTCTCCTGGATACCTGCAGCCTAGTATGACATATTTACAATGACAATGCCTCTAATTTTGACACTTCAACAATATTCATTGTGTCATTCATGTTGTTGAGCATACGTATTTTTCAAACATGAAGCAATGGATTATGAATTTCATTCAAAATCCTTCGAATTGTGTTTGTAAGTGTGGAATGCATCGGCCGCCATTTTTATGTTCGTCTGGCCATCTAGCTGGCCCATGCTACGCAATACCTGTAATGTTGACAAATCAACAATATTCATTGTGTTATTCACGTCGTCGATTACTCGCTGCAAGTAAATATGTACCAAGCGTAAGTCGTGTGAATAAAACAAACATTAGTATTTAAAAAATTAGGTCCTTCCTAATTGAGTAGCTACATATTCAGAAGCGCGACAGTTTTATCTAAAGACTAGATTAGAGTCTTATTTGTATAATTATTTTTTATATTAAAAATAAAGTGTTATTGGATTTTTTTGTCTGGAATTTCTCAGTAGTAGACCGGAGTCTGGATTTGTGTCCGGTTGATGGCATTAGGCTCGCCCCCTATTATTACATGGGACTTATCTGAACATAACTGGCAAAATGTGGGTTTACTACAGGTACACCTCTGCCCAACCCTTCGGGGAAACAATGCGTGTACTTATGCTATGTTTTTGTTGGATAAGTTTTCAATTTGTTGTATGATTTGTATAACTTTTTTTTAATAGTAATTGTCAATAGTAAGTGTTACATAAATTATGCATACTAGATTCACACCTAGTACATGTCAGTCAGACATATTGTGTTGTAACTATTTTATATCATTCGCGATTGAACATCACTTTTGTGAATTAATAAAATAGAAAATTAAAGATTAATTCAAGATTATACAGAAAAGAATACCCGAGAAAATCGCCCATAAGAGGTTTATGCCAGCCCCTCAAAATTATTCCCATTAACTATGTTATAAAAGGAACAGTCTTCCCATGAAACCTGTGAATAACCCGTCAAAGACCAATCTAATCCAATTTGCAGCCCCGTGTCGCAAATTGAAACCCCATGCAATGCCATCTAATGGGTTGAGCCGTACAGTGGCCAAATGATGACGTAATTAGATTACCTACGTCATAGTTCCACCGTGAAATGTTTAGTGTTATGGAAAGTGTTATGACGTCAGGCCGTCTGGTTACAAAGGATCTTCAGATAACTGGTTCTGGTAAGAAAATTCTTATTCATTTATATATTTAAATAACAAAATGAATAAGAATTTATTTAAATAAATAAATAAATTAATGAGAATTTATTTAAATAAATAAATGAATAAGAATGTTCTCCATTTATATACACACACATGTATATAAAAAGACAAGAAGAAAAGAACAGAAAAAAGCGTATAAAGGTGATGGTTATTTCTAGAAAAATCTCATCATCACATCACGCCAGTATACCCTGAAGGGTTAGGCAGAGGCGCATCTAAAGTATGTGCACCCACATTTTGCCAGTTATGTTTAAGACCCATGTTAACCGGGCACAAATACAGACTCCGAAATTCCAAATGGACCTGACAGGTTGAGACAGAAGAAAATATAATCACGCGTCTTTAAAAATGCCGGAATCATCTGGAATTTGCAAGTTTTACACTCGTAACAAAAATATTTCCTTGCTAAAAGCTGCAGTCGGTAGATACCTTAATAAAAATGAAAATATTATGAACCACTTAAAAACTCACTTAGTCAACTGACAGCCCACTTTTAGCTCACTTCACCTTCATTTTGTTTTCACGGAGAGTTTAGCAGAATAGATCGGCTTGTTTTATTTACCTTTCGAGAAACGTAAACTATTTTACATCGCCTAATATTAAATTAACAAGAACAAAACGATCACCATAAAAACTGTGCCATATGTGTCCAGTTCATGATAAATTATGTGTTAGACATACGTGTCTAACACATAATTTATGTACTTTATACACAACCCGGCCCAATTCGTCACGTTATCTACTAATTACACATGTTATTTTTTGATAATAACGTATAATAGAAAGAAATACAGTTTAGACAAAAAGTACAAAACAAAAAAAAATAACATCTTTGATGTCAGTAATATTTAAAGAAAAAACAATAAATAAATGTAAAAAAGAACGCAATAAGGAACAAATGAGCGTATTTTTCTTTGATTTTTCTAATTAAGTCGTTTATTTTTCCAGAAAAAAATCTTTCTCTCATCAGTCATCACCCAATTATTATATCGGTCAAAACACAAATTCAAACGTAATTCAATAAAAATAAAATGAATAGACACAACATTTCTTTTTCCTTACATTTGGGGGCGACAAATTGCTATAATTATTGCCCGGGCGATTGATGCAAGATAATCATTTTCACGAAATTTTTAGGGTCGCTATCAACCTAATCAGAATGGTGTTTCACAGTGTCACTTTGACAAATACCCAATTAATTTTATTATTTTTATCTGTTTTATTTCATCTTTTTTTGTTGTTGAATTGTGTAAGTATGAAAGAGATAGGTACTTTTTACCCGATTACGGAAAAGCAAAATGAAGGGTTATGAATTTTTATTTTATATATCGTGTTTTTTTTTACTTAATATAAAGCTATTACGTAGAAATAGTTGCTTTAAAAATATAGGTAACCAAGTTCTAGAGTTTTCGACTGCCTCATTGGTTAAGTAGTTGCAAACGCGAGTGCTAAACATGGGGTCCTGGATTCGATTTTCGAGTCGGGAAAAGTGTTATTGGGTTTTACATTTGGAATTTCTCAGTAGCAGCCCGGAGTCTGGATTTGTGCCCGGTTGATGGCAATAGGCTCACCCCCTATTACATGGTACTTAAACATAACCGGCGAAATGTGAGTGTATTGTAGGTACATCTCTGCCCAACCCTTCGGGGAATACAAAGGTGATGTGACGTTATGTTATTTATAGTTTTTATTGTATTATTGTACTTTTCTTAACTTAAATAGCAAAATCTTTATATATTTTTAATTACCAAAATCAAAAAAAAAATCAAAATCAAAAGTTATTTATTCAAACTAGGCTGAGAATCAGCACTTTTCGAACGTCAAAGTTACATAAGACAGTCCCCCAAAAACGCCCGCCCTTCACCACTTCCTAGTGCTTAAGCTGGGAAGAAGAAGTGGCGCTACAAACTCCCCAGCAGCACACCTGTCTGTTTAGTTATATAAACTTGATTCTATACAAATCATATACAAAGTAATTAACATTACAAAACACACATTAAATTAAATTACTTGCCATATGTTAGCTCGCACACGCCAATATACCAACAAAATAATGAAAACTGTACTCAAGCAGATAAAAATTACAGTATAAAAACGTAAACAGAACTTAATACCTAAATAAAAGCCTCCATGCATACTATATTCTATACTGGGGGTATTTGCAGATCGGGGGGAGTCCCCCATGCTGCGAAGATGGGTGCGACTTCATGTCGCAATTTCATTTAATTAAATTTTTTGTTGTGTTTGCATACTAACATTAGTTCTTAAGTATATTGTTACTAACAAGAATATGGACCTGGTCTGAAATAAATGTTTAATAATAATAAAAATAATAAAGGGCGTGCCCGCTTACCACACAAAAACTACAATAACATACACGATACAACATTACACTGCTCTCCACTTCTAGGAACACAGCACACAGTCCAGTAGCCTAATAAAACAAAATAAATAGGAGTTACGATCTTAGCGCCATCTGGCGCACGGAGTTACAACCTAATGAAACAGCGGTGTCTGCAAATATTTGTACAAGGAGATTAATTACTCTAGGTTAGCGAGGAAAATAAAACTGAGAATGTATTTTAGACGGCATTATTTGCTTATTAAAGATGAAGACAAGTAAAGATGAGGTTTTTTGGGCGATGCTAAGTGGTTGGTGGCAAGGTTCTTTTTTTTTGGATGGGAATTTATCAAATAACTTCTCATTCTCACGCTCTGGGCGGAGCGGGAGGGTGTGTCACTCTTACTGGCTTCTCTTACTGCATCTAGAGTCCGGAAGCTGACCACAACTTAGTTGGGAAAAGTCTAGCAGATCATAATGGTAAGTGGTCAGTAATTCACTGCCGCCCCATGTGTAATTCACACCAAAGTCATCTTAGATGCCATACCAGAGATAAAAATGAAATGTCTCAAAGATACCAACACCATCCAACCAACCAACCAGAACATAACACCATCGTCTTGGCGATCCTTCAATAAATCAGGTAGGTACATACAATTTTTTTTTTCTATGAACGTTCCTTATTTATTTTACCATTCTAACACCAATACTTACATGACGCAAGGATTTTTATCACTAAACCTAGTGATAAAAAACTTAATATTGACGTGTAAATGTGTTTTTTTTTACCAATTTACAGAAATAAATAAAATGTATTTATTATAAGATATTTATTTCTGTAAATTGGTAAAAAAAAAACACTTTTACGCGTCAATATTAAGTTATGTTTTAAAACTAGGTGAATTCGGTGTTTCTTAACTGACTACTCTGAGAACAAAGACAAACACAAAGTCAGTATTAGGTAGTACACAGTAACAGCACCATTGCTGAGCTCATTAAAATATTAATAAACAAAGCTGTCATCGCATAATCAAATTATTTCATGAGCCATCGTTATTCGTCCATACAAAACAACTATAAAACCCTTTCTTGGCATTAACATCTCCCTGACGGCACTAAAACAAAAGAACTTGGCTCGCTTTTACGACGTCTTGTTTAATGTCAGCAGCATCTAATTGGTACGGGATTATTATTTCTGTAAAGGGTTATTAATTATTTTCTTACATTGTGTTATGTAATAAAATGCGGGATTTTCTTTTTTTGTATGTTTCAATTAATGCAAAAAAAAAAAAATTCTATTTGTCGCATTTTCGTTCAGCAATGAAACAATAAGTATCTCAGAAAATACATCAAGTTTTCAATATCTGCCATTTTGTGCTGTTATATTTTCTCATATCATTAGGTACACGTCATAACACACAACTTAAACCAAACAAATATAACCTTGACAGGAATATCTAATATTCCTTCGTTATGAATATTTGACATAACCAGCGCTCAATGGCAACAAATTATTTCCACTAGCAACATTGTCAATTATAAAACTTTCGCACGAGGCCCAATTTTCCACAGGCGTCAATTGTCACTCAGATTTGACGCAATATCAAAGTACTGCACTCCAGTACCTACCGTGACGAATCTTGACGCGATTTTAAAACTGTCACTTTAAATTAACCCTTTCGAGAACTTGGCTGTTTTTTTACAATCGTGGGAAAGTGGAAGTTGAAATATTTTACTGCTTGATTTTTCTTCATTGGTCGTTGCTTTGGAAAGTAGCATTAAAATTAGGTTTATAAATGAATGAATCAATGAATATTTACACCTGTGTTAAGCAATTAAATATTCATTCGTTCATTTTTTTTCATTTGAGTCAACTGAATTGTATAGCTACAGTAGGTAGGTATAATAATAATAACATAAAATTCAGAAACATTCTAAATGAACAAATTAAGTATTTACAAATTCAGTACGGTAGTTTAGATTGATTAATATTAAATTCATTAAACAAATTACACAATATACAACAATAAGACACACATTCATTACTCAGTCAATATAAATAAATATTATTAGCAGTAAGAAATTCATCTACAGTGTAATAACATGTATGCATTAGAAAAAGTGATAATTTCTTCAATTTTTTTTTTTTACAAATGTGTTTGCTAACATGTCAAACAGTTGTTTTACGAAAATCTACAAAACCTTTTTGTTTCAAGTTACGATATGTTCGGTAAGCAGAAATGGCTAGCGATGAAGAAGTTACGTCTATTCGGAATTTTAATTAATTTTATCTAAATCTGTGGTTATAAAAGATTTAATTCTTAGATTCCGATTGTAGTGTTAATTTTATTCAAATCCTTAGATTTACATTAATTTATTTTACAACCGCAGATGTCCAATTTTTATATCACAACCCGTTAAATGGAGACATTAGTTTTAACGATATATATTTAGTTTTACTATCGATACGTCACAAAGGTGCTAAAAGTCATTCTTTTCACTGACGATCCATCGTTTACAGCACTATTATCATGATTATGCAAATATCTTTCCTATTAACAAATCAACCGTTACAAATTAATGTTTATAATAATTTGCATATTTTTCAATAAAATCTCGTGTCATGCTTTTATTATTTATGCAAAAAAGCGTCAACACTACTGCGTCATTAATTTTTTACAAAAAACTATTTTACGACATCGATCAATCAATCGGGTTAAAAGTTAAAATTATGCTAATTACGCACATCACTATCGCATCCGTTAATTATTCATTAGGGTTGTCGCGATATAAATTGTGATTTTATGACGTCACTTAGGGTTGTCACATTTGCAGTTATATCTTCCACATGATTTGTTCATTGAATTTTTCAAGCAATATTTTTAATGGTATGTCAATTTAATGTTATTTCTTTTGTGTGACGTATCGGCAATATGTCGATAGGGTGGAAAAGGAAATATTTTGCCAACGAACCCTTTTAAAATTTTAAGTTACAAATTGAATCGGTACAATGGATTGCCACCCTTTCTTATTGTTCGTAACATACATTCCTAAATCTATGTGCTGTGTGTAATTTTGAAATTTATTTGACACCCAATATTGGGTGATGTTCCTTTTTGTGTTTCGTACATGTGGTGAAATAAACACCCAACTTTAGTGTTTATTATGAGATGAACTGTGTTCTGCCAATATTAAAGTAAAAAAATAAACTACAGGACGCTTATATCGAGCTACCGTGCATTTTCACCAGAGCGTAAAACTACAAAATAATGACTCATCAAAGACAACGTTTTAATGCAGTTTTTAAGCAGACGTACTTACGATCAATTTGGTGTCATCATTGTTCCAAATCGGGAAGCAGTGATGGCCCAGTGGTAACGGGCCCAACATACGGTCGTGGTTTGCATTTCTTTTTAAATTCTGAGTTGGCACCATAGTGAAAGTAGTTAATTTTCATGAGTACTACATTCCTTTAGAATATCTCTTTCGTTTAACCTAACACATTGAATTTTAAAAGAATTTGTTAAGTTATATTATAATTATAATTTAAGAAGATTTTATTGTTGTGTTTCTTTCCTTTTTTATAATTGTTGTAACTTTTCAATTTTTTAATTCCTGTTTTTTAATTTAAGGTACTTTTAGATAGTTAGTTCTAGATAGTTTTTTAATTTGTGGAGGCTTATAATTAGCAATTGTAAACGCTAATTATAGATTACTTACCTTTTTAGAAAATAGACTGTAAGCTTTCTGAAGAATAAATAAATAAATATACAATAATGCAAAACAAAACAATAATGTTCCTTACCCAAAATTAATAAATACGACACAAAACAATTTCCTATAAAAATATACCACCACTTCACTCGTTCCCAGTTCATATCAGACACAAACAAGGATGATGAAACATCAATAGATACAGAAAGAGTAATCTTATTGGGAAAATAAATAAAACGAGATGCTACTCTTGAAGAGTCGTGTGTTTTTGATGATATTGATATATTTGTTGATATGTTGAGACTATCGGTTAGTCCTAGACTAGTCCTAATGTATGTACGAGGGCGACACTGAAAGTTTGGCACCAGGATACCTTCTACGCGTTTCTAGATAGGTAGATATAGTAATTTCTACAAAAATTTGGTAGAATCATTCGACCAAGGTTGGTTAGTAATACCTATACTTTTGTTCGATGCGACCAAAAGCAGTATATTACTAGAATGAAGCCTCCCTGAAAGAAATACCTAATGTGTTATTGAATGAAAAAATAATGAAATCTCATCATATTATATAATAATCAATATTTATATAATATTGATTATTAGTGTGTGTAGAGTGAGCTTAGTTATAAGACACATCCTTGTGACTGTTCCTAAATAACCCTAGGTAAATAAAACCCTGATAAAATTTACCATTTTCCTAATTATGTTAATATTTGTACGATACATGATCGTAGTATATGGGGTAATAGTGAATGAGTTTTTTGGAGCACAAATGACATTATTTTTGCCCCACCTTGGAGACAGAAGCATTTTAGTCACTGCAAAAAAGAAAACATAGGTCAGATTAATGTTATTGTTTCTCAAAAAATCTCGTCTTCGTCTCGGGTATAGTCGCAACAGCATTGATTCGACAAAGCTTGAGTTTTCAAATAAAATAAATTATTTAAAAAACAAAAACCCGACTGCAAAAACATAACTGAAAAGGGAAAAACAAGCATTATAATCTATATAATTTTGGTATCGCAGGCGGGGACAATAAAAAATTACACCATATTTCAGGTTATTCTGTTCTGCAAGACCAAAATATATAGATTATAATGCTTGTTTTTCCCTTTTCAGTTATGTGTTTTTGCAGTCGGGTTTTTTGTTTTTTAAATAATTTATTTTATTTCAAGCTTTTTAGTTTTATTAATATATACCTATATTTGAAAATTACTCATTACTAGCTTTTAATTTAAAAAAAAATTCCCCTCCTTTTTTTTTTGTATTTGCAGATGCAATTTATAAATACTATATAGCCTATGTCACTCCCACAATTAAGACGAATCTAAGGACACCTCATACGTTAAAACCCATCAAGCCGTTTAGGCTACAGAGCGTGCCAAAGAAATAGACATACATACATACATACATACATACTCTCGAAAAACATTACCCTCCTGAGGCAGTCGGGTAAAAAGGAACACGTGTAACGACTGTCAAAGATCTAAGAATGACAGACGGAATCAACAACGGCTTAACGTTATTTTCATGGCACATAGAGGTCTCGATATGTATTGGATGATCACCCATCTACGAACCGACTGAGAAAAGCGTATAGCCTAACCTTCGATCGACCCGCGAGGCTGTTATCATTTAGCCGCAACCATTATTAGCCATTTAAAAAAACCAAACAGTTGAAGAAAACAAAAGCCATTCTCTAAATTGTAATGTAATTTTAATCAATTTTTACCCACACCAACTAATGGTTGCAATTCCAATTGAATGGCTTATACGTACATGTTTTTTTCATTATGAGGGGCTTGTGGCTAAGTAATAACAGCCGCAAGGGTCGATCGATCAGGTTAAGCTACGCTGGCCGCGGTTGGTCCGTGGATGGGTGACCATCTTTACATACCAAGATCCCTCCATGGCTCGGAAAGCACGTTAAGCCGTTGGTCCCGGCTGTCATTCGTAGATCTACAAAAAATATTATTACAAATAATATTATTACACTCACATTTCACCAGTTATGTTGTGTGTTGTGGGGGGCTTGTGGCTAAGTAATAAAAGCCGCACGGGTCGATCGATCAGATTATGCTACGCTTGCCACAGTTGGTCCGTGGATGGGTGACCATCTTTACATACCAAGACCCCTCCGTGCTTCGGAAAGCACGTTAAGCCGTTGGTCCCGGCTGTCATTTGTAGATCTTTGACAGTCGTTACGGGTCGTCAGAAGCTCGAAAGTCTGACAACCAGTCTTACCAAGGGGTATCGAGTTATCCAGTAACTGGGTTATTGAAGTCAGATAGGCAGTCGCTCCATGTAAAATACTGGTATTCAGCTGTATTCGATAAAACTGGAAGTCGACACCAACGTAGTTGTGAAAAGGCTTGGCAGATGATGATACGTACATGTTTTATTAGAAACGTGCTTTTAAGAATCTAATTATAATAATTAATACTTTATTCAAACATTTCTTAATATCTTATAAGAAACCAACAAGACACCAGCATGAACACATTGAGCGCTCAAAAATAACTTTCCAATATCTCACCCTAAAGAGGAACTTAACCTAAATTTTAAACACTCAGCCATACTTGAAAAAAATATGCAAATTCTCTATCTAACGACAAGGGCTTCGGTTCACATACTGCCCGCATACTTTGTACCACTTGGGGTCCTAAGGGACTTTGAAGACACAAAAGCTTAATGCACTGCATCTTAAGCTATGCAAATTGTATTTATTGAAGAGCACTTGAATTTTTCTATTTATATTGGATGCTGATGGGAAATCAAGTGGTTCTGATGTAGGAGAAAGAATGGTTTTGGTTTCTCTTCCCGCATTGCTCGATTATTCAAGATTGGTTACTGTTTGGGTTTTTGAATGCGGGAAGTAAGATTACAGTAAGATGTAGGTGCATAAACAGTTTCATATTGCCTTTCCAACTTTTTTTAACATCAATAATGTGCGCGTTTATAATTTCTACCGTATCTATATTATCGTTGTCATCCACGTCCAAGTCCAAAAAATGTATGGAGTGCACGTGCACATTATAATGTTATCGTGGACGGAAATTTAAAAGCGTCTTCATACATTCCATACATTTTACTTAAGAAATTATAAAAACGCCTATTGGTTATCTTCATTATTGTGTCGATTTATTTTCTTCTTTAATTTTAGCTCATAATAACTAAATGATAAATGATTTTATTTCTGTAAGTAGGTTTTTACAAACACTTTTACACGTCAAAACATATTTTTTTAAACTAGATGAGGCCGGCGTTTCCTATCTGACTACTCTGAGAAGAAAGGCCGAAACAAACTCAGAGGTCACCGTCTCTTTTAAAGTCCAGACATAATCTTGGTCAGATCATGTGAAGACCATGTCGATTGGTGTCTGAAATGGTCTTTTGATGAAAGAACCACACAGATTGAGTGGACCTGTCCAGTCAGTGCACGCATTTGTCAGTCGTTGTGCAGCTCAACTCATAACTAAAGGAGCTCAACGATTCAACGAACAATACCAAAGAAAGAACATTTGGCTAGGCCGCAAAAAATACTCAAAACTGCCAGACCATATTAAAAACTAACTGAGAATAAAACAAAATTAAACAATGATCCACATAGTCTTCACATTTACAATAATTAAAACAATATAATACTACACAGAGTAAATATTCATGTCATTGCATAAATAAAATTCATCAATGTCAATGTGTATATTCGGACATAATCTTGGTCAGATCATTTGAGGACCATGTAGGTTTGTGTCCGAAATGGTCTTTTGAGGAAAGACCACACAGATTTGAGTGGACCTGTCCAGTCAGTGCACGCATTTGTCAGTTGTCATGCAGCTCAACTCAAAACTTAAGGAGCTCAATGATTTGACGAACAATACCAAAGAAAAGACATTTGGGTAGGCCGCATAAAGTACTCAAACTGCCAGACCATCATTAAAAGTAAGAGACAAAAAAAAAAAAAAAAAAAACAAACAATGACCCACATAGTCCTCACATTCCTAATAATTAAAATAATATAATATAATACTATACAAAGTAAATATTCATGTCATTGTTTATATAGAATGTTATATAGAATAAGAAAATATAAATAGCTAGCAAAATAAAAAGAGTAACGGTAAATGGGAGAAAATTGGAGCAGTGGCAGTGGCATTAATGCTGAAATGAACCTTTTTGGTGCAGCCGTGAGGCACACACTACTGTTGTAAAACATTATTTTCACTTTTTAATTGTTATTTTTATTTTGTGTTTCACGAACTGAACGAATCCAAATAAACGTTATTCTTTCTTTCTTTTCAGTGGTGGCCCAGTGGTAATGGCCGCGACTTACGAGTTGTAGGTCGTAGGTTCGAACCTAAGCAGGCGCTTTACTTTGTGTAAATTATTTCATCACCACTGCGCTCAAAACGGTGAAAGAAAACATCGTGAGGAAACCACATGTCCTAGAACAGAAAATTCAAAGACATTTGACATCGCCCAACCCACACTGGGCCCGCGTGGTGGATTACGGCCCTCTCCCTCTCACAGAGAGGAGGCCTGTGTCCCAGCAGTGGGAACATTATAGGCTGATTATGTGTTATGTGGGAGTAAATTCAATAATTGTTTGCTGTTCATATTCAAGACAAAATTATTTTGAGCATTTATTAGATATGGTTTTTGCTCCGAAATCTGCCTGACATTTTCGATAACGTTATTGTTATTTCCAAATATCCAGTTTTTCTTCCACCAATTCCCTTTTCCCAAAATTTTTGTCATAATAATGCCCCTAAGAATACCCATATCTATTATCAAATCAAATCAAATCAAATCAAATCAAAAGTCATTTATTCAAACTAGGCTGAAAATCAGCACTTTTCGAACGTCAAAGTTACATAAGACAGTCCCCCAAAAATGCCCGCCCGTCACCACTTCCTAGTGCTTTAGCTGGGAAGAAGAAGTGGTGGAACAAACTCCCCAGCAGCACGTCTGTCTGTTTAGTTATATAAACTTGATTCTATACAAATCGTATGCAAAGTAATTAACATTACGAAACACAAAACATTGGATTAAATTACACACTTGCCATACGTTAGCTAGCACGCGCCAGTATACCAACAAAACAATGAACAAACTGTACTCAAGCATAATAAAAATTTCAACATAAAAAAAACGTAAATAGAACTTAATTTCTAAATAAAAGCCTCCAGGCATAAAGGGCGTGCCTGCTTACATAAGGCAATTGCTGTAGCTCGAAGTGAGAAATGATAAACTAGTAACCTCATCGAAGTAAAATAAGTAAACAATTACTAATAACAATTAAAACCATGATCAGCAAGACGACCAGTCACCACAAGCAGCACCCGTTCACGAGCATAACGCAAAGATCAGCCATCACCCCCCTCGCCATATTGAAGGAAAGGAGGCAACCCGACCCCCGACGCTAGCGCAGGCAGTGACATCTAAGGGAGCATGACGAGCTTGCTGCCGGTTGCTCAGGCAAGAATAGTATAATCAATAGTCGAGGACGCTAGCTAACCACTTATTGCAATACAACTCATAAAACACACATTGTAATGAGTAGATTATGTCACTAATAAATTAAAATTTAACTAAATTAAATTACATTGACTTATACAGTCGAATAAAAAAATAATCAATTATATGAACTCATATAACCTGTCAGTAGGAAAGCTAATTCTGGAGAAAGAACATAAACATTGGTGCCGATTCCCTTGTTCACAAACTAAACTAAATTTAAGTTCAGTGCATCTTTTTCTTTCTATTTCAATAAGAAAAGGACAGAAGATACATTTTAGTTTAGTCCTGTCAAATTAATCAGCGGTTGACGTAAATTGACGTAATTTTAGTAGGCAAGTTTTTAATCGCGTCTAAACTTGTATAGAGTAGTGACAGGCGCTGATTAATCTGACAGGACGAAACTAAAATGTATTTTCTGTCCTTTTCTTATTGAAATAGAAAGAAAAAGATGCACTGAACTTAAATTTAGTTAGTTTGTGAACAAGGGAATCGGCGCCAGTGTCTTGAGTTAATCACAGCGACCAACTATTCTTATCGTTTAAGTAGTCATAGTATTGTATTAACGTTTAAGTAGTCATAGTATTGTATTGTCGTAGTATTGTATTAACTGTGAATGAAATTAATGTATGTGTATGTGTGTGTCGTTTGTGTCTTATTTAAACACATTATTTATATCTGTAAAGACAAAATATTGTGTGGACAGAGACTTACATTGGTTTAGAAAAAAAAGAAATGTTAGTACAACATTATTTCAATAAAAAAAAACCGGCCAAGTGCGAGTCGGACTCGCGCACGAAAATTTCCGTACTATATCTATAAAAACGGCCAAAAAATCATGTCTATTGTGTGGGAGCCCCCTTAAATATTTATTTTATTCTGTTTTTTAGTATTTGTTGTTATAGCGACAACAGAAATACATCATCTGTGAAAATGTCAACTGTCTAATTATCACGGTTCATGAGATACAGCCTGGTGACAGACAGACGGACAGCGGAGTCCTTAGTAATAGAGTCTTGTCTTACCCTTTAGGTACGGAGACAAATTGTCTATGCCTATGGAAAATACGTGATGTAAGGGACGTTTTCTTTTTAGATATCGAGATTTTAAATACCGATACCAATCAATATAGGAAGAAATTCTGAGACGCACGGTGTACATAACTCATTTTTGATAAAATGTCGTTTACGTTATTTCATATTCTCACTATTGATAATATTATGTTAATCGATTAGAATACAATCTGCAGTGCTATTCTGTAACCTTCTCACCGTGAAAACTTAAGTGAAGTGAACGTGGAGTGAATTGTCAGTGTCATTCCACCTGATACTAGGGATGGACCAAGGATTACATTTACAATCATAATCGAGATTTTAATAATATTTTTATGCTAATTCTATTGATCATAATCAGTTAACTGATTAAATAAATGCAATTCCATGACCCAATCGCGATGTGTTTTAACTGAATACGCAGGCGGCTGCGAAAATGTTCAGATTTTTCATCATGGGTATCGTTTTCAGGGTTTTCGGGGGTGTTAAATCCGATAGTGAGGTCAAATCTAAAAAGCAATATGGTGCCTGCAAAATTACCAATCCTTTTGGAATAAAAAAATCCAAATTGAGTTTCTGACTGAATTTCTGTTTTGCTATTTTATTTAAAAAAAAACCCTAAATAGTAAGGTTTCAGCGCTTAAATACTAATTTTGAAATAATATAAAATTATCAGTAAGTAGAATTAGCATAAAAATATTATTAAAATCTCGATTATGATTATAAATGTAATGCTTGGTCACTCCCTAGCATCAGTGGGATGACACTGACAGCTCACTCCACGCGAGTTTTCACGGTGAGATTTTTACAGAATCGACATGCAGCTCTTCATTTTGACCATTTGCCTATAACCGTTCACTTCCTAAAACACACAGCCACTTGTGACCACTTTACAAGCACTATGTGCGGACTCTTGAGATTTGCATACAATTTCAATGGGACACCATGAATCAAAGGGAAGATGTATGGCGACATACGTCTTTGCATGGTGAATTGAATGTTGTTCAATTTGATAGAGTTTATGCTCAAGATAGTTCAGGTGGACAGTTGGAACATTGTTGGGTGTTAAAAAGAATAATCTGACTTAGAGTTTGCAATTTGCAAACTCTAAGTCAGATTATTCATTTAGAAGTTTCATTATTGAACAAATAGGAGCTGAGCAAGAAAGGTATAATTAGAGAACATAATATAACATACCTTTACAACAACACACAACATCATCATCTGCCTAGCCTTTTCCCAACCATGTTGGGGTCGGCTTCCAGTCTTTCCGGACAGCTGAATACCAGTATTTTACATGGAGCGACTGCCTACCTGACCTCCATAACCCAGTTACTGGGTTACACGATACCCCTTGGTAAGACTGGTTGTCAGACTTTCGAGCTTCTGACGACCCGTAACGCCTGTCAAAGATCTACAAATGACAGCCGGGACCAACGGCTTAACGTGCTTTCCGAAGCACGGAGGGGTCTTGGTATGTAAAGATGGTCACCCATCCACGGACCAACTGTGGCAAGCGTAGCATAATCTGATCGATCGACCCGTGCGGCTTTTATTACTTAGCCACAAGCCCCCCACAACACACAACATAACTGGTGAAATTTGAGTGTAATAATATTATTACACTCACATTTCGCCAGTTATGTTGTGTATGTGTTGTGTGTTGTGTTGTGAGGTATACTTATATAAGTATACCTCTGCCTAACCCTTCGGAGATTACAGGCGTGATGATTTATTATGTTGTGCATACAACATATTATCACGCCTGTATTAAGGGATATTATTTTTTAAGCTAATCGCGACCCTTTTTTTTTTGGGTGGGAAATCATCAAATAACTTCTCTCGTTCTGGGTTGAGCGGGAGGGTGTGTCAGACCCCTACTGACTAAAACCCACACGTATTCCTTCCGTTGCCTGTTTTGCCAGGGGCCTCGGTGACCATTTAGCATATTTCCCGCGACCCCGGCAGGCATCGGCCCTAGTGGACCCCTACATTTGTGCTGACGACATCTCTTTGAGGCGCGCGTGGAATACAACGCGCCGTCGACCCGGGCCTGGTCCTTACCGGATGGTGAGCTACCCATTGCTCACCGTCCGCAAGCCCGCGCCTACGGTGGCCGGAAATCCGCTCGGGATTGCCGACGCCCAGGGCGTCTCCTGCGGCGGCTAGGGGCGAGAGGGCGCGAAATTTGCCTTTCCCTCAACCATCCCGCCTCCTCCGTCACGAGAATTATTGCTTCGCAGAAGGAGGTGACTGCTACCCATGCCCTCTCGCTCCGTACCATGGCCTGAACCAGGGCCGGACGCCAAAGATCTCTGCCGCCGATCGCCTCCACGAGGACACGGCGGTGCTCTGCCCAAGCCGGGCAGACCTCCACCGTATGCTCCACCGTGTCCTCCGGGCGATCCAGTCAATTTTCCATTTTATAGCCATTTCATACAACTTTTAAAGAATGATAATGTCTTCGCCAGATAAGAAAAAAATAAAAGTTATTGACCCGACTTGTACCAAAAAGTCCGCAAAATTTCGTCGTTAATAATGCATCGGTCGAGTTTCATAATACCAAACACTTAATCCCAACGGAATAAGTAAGAAATACGTAAATTTGAAGAATGATTGTGATAATTTTTTTTTTTTAATTTCAAAAATACGTATTCAAACAATGAAATATGTAATTGCTATACAAATTGTATTTATTGACATAACCAAATTACAAGATGATTATTAACATTAACTAAATTAAATTAAAACTAAGTTTAGCCTAAAAAAGGCCCTCGGGGCATTGTACCGAGGATGCTGGCGGCATTTCCTCGCTGAATTGCAATGCTGATGCGTTGCGCGAGAAAGCCGCCAGCTTTTCGGTCACCAGTTACATCAACTAGACGTTTCGTTTTTTTTTTCGTTTTCAACTATTGCTATTGTTTATGTATTTCAAAAATTATTTTCGTGGTGTGTTTTTTTTTTCCTTGATTACTTATGTTTTCAACTTATATTTTAATATAAGAACATGCCATAATTGGATTTATTTATTTAGCTTTAACTTATATTCATAGAAGTATACAATTAATTAAAATAACCGAATCTTAATGTTCTTACCAGAAAATTTGATTTTTGGGTTATGCCCTCATACTCGGCGCTGTGAGTGACGTCAGAGCGAGTCAGGGGCGCATTACCTGTCCACTATTTTGTAATTTTGTAATTATGTACTTAACTCGTCATTCGTCTCGAGTGTCATTCCAAATGTGGTTTGCGCGTAGGGTTGATTGAGCGTACTCCATAATCGGAAAGTTTTCACGCATTTGTTGTTATTTTGTTACTGTTAATTGTTTTAGTGTTTTGTTTTATTTTTGTTATTGTTAATGAGTGAAGAAGTGAGAATGGATCCACCAACAACTCAAAAAAGGCGACGACAGAGAATCGTTGAACCTCAAGCAGGTTGCAATCTTGCAATCTTCAATCTTTTTTTATTGTTTGTTTCGCTTTCACGCTTAAACGGTCACAGAGAAAACCATATTTTATGCAGTGAGAATTCAAGTAACACCTGAAAAATGGAAAAATAGTGTCGATCCCGTTAAAAAGGAAGAAGTAGCATCTATCTGATGATCGAGTCCCTTCATCTTGATGAAGGGACTCGATCATCAGATAGATAAAATAGCCGATCGCTTTATTATACATGTTACTGACACTTCAGAAAGTGAAAGTTCCGTGAGTGGAAATACGGACACAGATTCCTCTTCCGAAAAGTGACTGTCGTGTGTTCCAATTATTAAAAAATAATTTAATACGAAACTATGTGCCTATTTGAAATAAATGATTTGACTTTGAATTTGGTTTAAGAGTTTCATTTAATAAATACCTTCCAAAATAAATACGACTGAATATGGTTTTGGCTAAAAGGTTTGTAACTCATGCCCAGTTAACGCGTCAAGGACACCCCTTTTTTTTTATTTTTTTTGAGGGTGGGAAATCATCAAATAACTTCTCCCGCTCTGGGCGGAGCGGGAGGGTGTGTCAGACTCTTACTGACTAAAACCCACCCGTATTCCTTCCTGTTGCCTGTGTTGCGGGGGCCTCGGTGACCCATAAGTACCTTCCCGCGACCCCGGCAGGCATCGGCCCTAGTGGACCCCTACTTTGTGCTGACGACATCTCTTTGAGGCGCGCGTGGAATACGACGCGCCGTCGACCCGGGCCTGGTCCTTACCGAACGGTGAGCTACCCATTGCTCACCGTCCGCAAGCCCGCCCCTACGGTGGCTGGAAATCCACCCGAGATTCCCGACGCCCAGGGCGTCTCCTGCGGCGGCTAGGGGCGAGAGGGCGCGAAACGTGCCTTTCCCTCAACTGTCCCGCCTCCTCCTTCGCGAGCATTACTGCTTCGCAGAAGGAGGTCCGTCGCTCCGTACCATGGCCTGAACCAGGGCCGGACGCGAGAGGTCTCTGCCGCCGATCGCCTCCACGAGGACACGGCGGTGCTCTGCCCAAGCCGGGCAGACCTCCACCGTATGCTCCACCGTGTCCTCCGGGCGATCCACACAGTGGTGACACCCGGACGTTTCCTCCCGCCTTATCCGACACAGGAACCTCCCGAAGCTGCCGTGTCCGGTGAGGACCTGCGTCAGGCGGAAGGTGAGGACGCCGTGGCGCCTCTCCAGCCACTCCTCAAAGAGGGGACTTATCGCCGCAATCGTGGCGTGCCCAGCACTGGGTTGCGACAACCGTACTTTCCATGACGCCATGAGATCCCGCCGGAGCTCCGTCCGCTGTGCCGCGATTTCTCGCGGCAGCGGACTAACGCCCCGGCGTTTCGCCTCCTCGCGCCACTCCCATACGTGCGCGAGGGCTTTTGCCTCCAGATCCCATGGAAGGACACCCCTACCGCGATACGTTTGTTATGATCGTGTTAGCGACACTTCCTTTACATTTTTTTCGTATCGTTTTGAAATATTGGTAGACGGGTGTTAACGACTTTTATTTTTTTCTTATCTGGCGAAGACTATAGTTGTGATTTGAATATAGAGAAAAAAAAATAAGTTGGTAGTCAATTTGCTTAACATTTCATTTCCCTGACTTTCGCCCTAGGGCGGAGGACATCCATGAGGATTTCTCCCCGTTACCAAAAAAGGGACACTATTGATAGCTCACTTCACCTTCACGGTGAGATTTTTACAGAATAGGTCGACCGGTCATACACTCACGCCGAGTGATGATAATGCTAGTGATTAAGGACAATTTCAATACTGGCCTGCCAAACACAGATTACCGGGTGACGAAGAGAAGGCTATTATAAATCCAAAGCGCTCCCATTCAACAAGTACTTACAAGCAAACAATGAACAACAATAGTTTCCGAACTGTCACTTCTATATCATTGACAAACAGTCCCGCCCCACTCGTGCATACATTACTGATTCACAAAGGAAAACGCAGAAATAGGTTGAAACCTTTCATACCATCAAAGACTAATTTCATTAAGATTGGTAGAAGTATATATATTTTCGAATTCTGCTCGATGTATGAGATTTATCTGAACATTTTTATTTGTATGCATCTTCGTTTCTGTGTATCTTCTTGATGTTTCTTTGATCTTTCTTTTTTTGATGTTTACCCAAATTATAACCTTGTCTCTATGTCTACTCCCACCTGGTGAATCCTGTTGAAAGTCTTTGTAAAAATACGTAACGCTTTGAAAGCACTTAACAATTGTCTAGGCCCAAAATAGATAATTTAAATTGAATTGCCGGCGTCATCATCATCATCATCATCATTCAAGCACCACCACTTCGACCGGTTGTGTGCTTCCCGCATTCAGCGGATTCCTGCGGCCTTCACAAGGTCAATGTCCAACTTGTGGCAGGCCTTCCAACGTTACGTCTTCCGGTGCGCGGTCGCCACTCCAGAACCTTTCGGCCCTATCGGCCATCTGTTCTGCGAGCAATGTGCCCTGCCCACTGCCACATAAGTTTGGCAATTCTTCGGACTAGGTCAGTTACAATACGATCACGTAGGGAAACTTCAAGCACAGCCAGAGGGCTGTACCAATGGACAGCCATTGCCCTTTGTGTGACTTTCAGCTTTCTAATAAGGCCCATTCTGAGCGGCACGTTTCAGTGTCATAGGTTATCAGGTAAGTATTACTAGTTGTAAGAACTTAAACGACGTAGAATTAAGGATCGTAGCAGGTGAAATTCTGTGGTTTTTGTCTACCCCCATGGGAAGAAGGTGTCAGTTTATGTATGTATGTGTAGTTTTGCTCTTGCTTTTTTATTCGCTGGCCTTCTTGTTCAACAAAGTGTACAATCCTGCGGGACGATCACATTGACTAATCTACAAACATTTACTCTGTGCCCTTTCCCCATGTCCTTTTGTATGCTCGGACCAACGCGATCAAGCATCGGCCTGGGCGTTGGAGCGTCAAAACCAATCTCACTCCAGCCTCACTTGTGGCTTTTTGAATTTGATTTGGCCTTTTCCATGACGTCACGTGCTTTTGAAGTGCGGTTCGCCTTTGAGTGGACTTAGGTTTGCATTTCTTGTGTAGGTGTTTAGATGAAGCGGACCGAATTTCAATTTAACAGACTGAACAGGCCATTTCGGCATTTGAAGCTATAGACTGCTTCAGACTTATTGGGTTTTAGGTAGCACCTGTAGCCTGTATTTTCCATTACGGTATTTGGACTTAAAGGTAAGAAACACAGCTACAACTTATTTAATTTTGATCGTGTGATTTTTTTAATTACAATATTTTATAATAATTACACCCACTTAAGAACTGTGTCACTATGGGGGGTGCAAACACAAACGAATAATCAAACACAATTTGAACTATTTATCACCCCACCTAGATCTAGGGTTAAATTTTGGAAACACTGATTAATATTGTTGTAGTTGACGTATTCTTGACCAAAGTAACTACTTCAGTCAAGAATTAGGTATATGTTTTAGACGGGTAGAAATAGTTTTACCAGTAAATCACAACATGTACCCCTTTATTTAAAATCATTTTTTTTTAACAATATGTAAAGCAACGCCGCTAATGAACAGAGCTTAAACCAAGCAAAATTAATTGGCTGGCAAAGGGGTAAGATAATCCCGTCTTACGAACTAGTAATTATTTTGATAGGGACTTTCCAGCCCATGGGAGTAAAGGGAGTGGAGTTATGTGGTGCACGCGTGTTTTAATTAGATTCGGATTATCAGACTCTTGATTAATGATTCGGAAAGTTATCTGACATTTTGGTATTGTTTTTTGGGTTGGGTTATAATTGTAGTTGCTGTCTGCATTTCATTAGGGAGCTAACTCAACTGTGTTAAGTTATAATTAAGATTTTAAGTGCATCCATCGTGGTAAAGGCTTCTGGTTAAACATAAATACATAATTTTATTTTAAAATTGATATTACCTGCAGTTTTACCCTCTTGATCGTCATCTTTCCGCGTGAAACAATCAAGGCAATAGACACGCCGTTCCATCTAATTATAACGCGCGATCATATCGCCGTAAGGAGATTGATTCATAAAGTTTTTATAAAAGCTGGCACGTTGAAAATATCGTCCCGATTCACCAATATACCACCATTAGAGATGAAAATTGCGCCTTGGTCTATCCCACAGGACCATGTATTTTTCTGGGATAAAAATATATAAACTCCGACCGAAACTTTCTACAAGATAAGAATCACGTCGACCAGTTGCTTTTTTATGTGAGACAGTACGATTAACCAGTTCAATAATAAATGTAATTCCTGCTTCCCAACTTTGAAGATGAAAGGTTTTTTTGAAGTGAAATGATTATCGTTAGAGAAACTGGCCCTCAGAGAGAGGGCCAGTTTCTCGAACGAAAATCATCGCAAAATTAATTTGACAAATTGTCAAGTGCGTTAACTGCTGTGATTGGTTGAATGATTTATTAATAGAAAATCGCAGCGGTTTTGCGACAACTTTCGTTCGAGAAAATGGCCCCTAGTCGTTGTTTGAATATTTTACTAAAATTTCATTGAGGCTCCAATATAATTGAAAAGTGAGCATGTTTTGGTTCCTTCGATGGAGAATAATCCTTTGAGTTCAATGGAGCTGTAATTAATTTCTTGTTAATTTAAACTGATCGTCGTGTTCAACCGGGAATTAACAGGGCGAAAAATTTACGAAGTTTCAGTGGATTTTGAAAGAGAAGATCTTAACTTTAATCATTCAAAATTATATCAAGTTTAATTTGTCAAAAGATATTATGAAATCTTAGCACAGAAATGTAGATGAAATAGTACATAAAGTACATAAGGTGTTTGATAAAAGCTGTTAAAATCAGGCAATGATAACGATCCACAGAAGAGAAGCCTAAAGACGGAAATTATTTATTAAAATGTAGACATAGCTGAAAAAGGTCGAGGAAGAGCTGTAAAGACACCCCAATTTTCAGGGTTCCGTAGTAAACAAGGAACCCTTATAGTTTCGCCATGTCCGTCTGTCTGTCTGTCTGTCTGTTCCGCTGTAGCTCAGAGAAGTTTATTACCAGAAATGCCCGCTAAATGGTAGTTTATGGAGATGTGAAAAAATCGTAGCAGTAGTACATATAATGAAACTAAAAGAAAAACTATCACAGCTAAGTGGGCTTTACAAGTTAACGAGTAATAGTCGAACAACTTAAATTTGCAGTTGGAGAATTGACCGTGCCATATAACTACAATGTTAAGTTTGTTTTGGGATAAGTTCATACCAAATTCCCAACTACAGAACTCTTCATTGTGCGTGGTCTGACATATTGTCTGACTTGGCCGGTTTTTTGAAAAATAATTGCTTGTTTAAGATATAGGCACCTTTGCCCCGTAGTGTGAATGCACAGCTTCAGAACAAAAGTAATTATGTAGAGTATTAAACCCTAACTCAGGAATAGATTTCATACATACTTCCGTACATACATACATAAACTTACGCCTTCTTTCCATGGGGAGGTAGGAACTATAGAACGCCAGCTGCTACGCTCCTTACATACTTCTTTTGCTTCGTTTACGTTCATACATCTGGTCATACACGCACGCCGGTTGCGAGTACTACGCACCTGACCTTTTTGAAGAACATCACCAATGAGATCACTATATCGTCGGTGATATTCTGAAACCGCGGAACTAACAGTGTTTAAAACCGCGTAAGGTAGGTGCAGTGAATTTTACAGAAACGAGGAAAAACGTAATATTTACTAAACCACTTGACTTTCTATTGTTTAAACTTTTAAATTGATAAATTCCTCTTAATATTGTAGGCGTTAGTTATGTAAAATATATATTAATGAATTAGAAAAATCGAAATCTCGATTTTGCTACTTTTGTAAATACGCGGTTTTAAACACTGTTAGTTCTGCGGTTTCAGAATATCACCGACGATATGTCCTCCTGGGGGTTCCCCTCCCGGCGTTTCCACTCACTTCTGCCTTGTAAATACCTTTTGTTAGTCACCTTTAATTCATCTTCTCAACATAATCAAACCATCTAAGCTTACTCGTGTAGGTTGTGCAAAAACACAAAGCACATTTGCCAGACACTATTTTTCAAACGACACTTTCATATTTTACTAAAACACTTCTGACTCATATTCCTGCATATTCGCTGCAACTATCCAGAATACAGGAACTTGTTCAGAGTAAAACGAGTTCCCTGTAACATAAACTGCTGTGGAATACATAAAGTTTATTCTCTAAATATTCTCCCGAGTCTTCCATGGTAGTAGTGAGGTGGTCGTGACTTACCATTTGTTTAAGAAGGAATAGTTTTTGGTAACTAGCGAGTTTTCAATATCGGAAAACGAATTATGGAACTCAAATGGAGTTGGGTAGGACACCTGGCAAGGCGCAGAGATGACAGGTGGAGTAAGGCAGTGACCGAGATGCGTCTAAGAACTGGAAGACGAGGTGTCGGCCGTCTGGCGGGCAGCGAAATGGAAGAACGACATTTGGTTATTGCCATCGCGGGTAGAACCTGGGTGAGACTGGCACAGGAGCGTGGGGATTGGCACATGAAAAGAAAGGCCTATGCTCAGTAGTGGGTAAAGACAGATGTGGATGTTGATGAACTAGCGAGTTTGGTGGCTTATATTTTGTGCATAATAAAATAATTCATAAAGAAGTGTAATACACGTGCCCGAAGTTTGCACACCTATGCCAGGTGAATGTACCTATGCCAGGTGCTTGCACTTATATGCCATTGTTATATTCACCAATCAGAACGCGTACGTGGCCTGACAGATTGTAGAAAGATTTCGATGACGAGATGTCAAATATGAAGAAATGTCACTTTGCCTACGTAGAATAGAGATAGAAGTGGTCGGTCATGCTATGTATGAATGTATAAGTTGTTTTGGCACAATGAATGGCATGTCAAAGTCAAGTCAAAAGTCAAATCACTTATTTCAATTAGGCCATTAAAAGCCACTTTTAAACATCAAAATTTGCAAGAAAATAGAATTGATTAGTATGGAGCAGAATGGGCAAGAGACTCCATACTTAGTTTTACAATATTTTGTATATATGAATTATAAATGCAAGCTATTTTCTTACATTTTGCCGTGCAAGTTACGCAAGTGTATTTGCGGCTTTTTTATTTTTTGCTTTGTCTGGAGTAAAAACTTACTGAGAAAACTTTTTAAATTGCTATACCCACGATGGTAAACTCTGCTATTTTACATGAATTTGATGAACAGACACTAATGTGACGTGTCTCGAGAATAGCGATGCTTCTTTGACTTGATTGTTCAATTCAGCATATCACACACAGGGTCGTGAAGAAACAATATCGTCACAAATAGACACGTTGTATCGGTTTACGCATAGTGATTTCATCGCATAATATTTTTAAAAGAACTCCTATAAAGTTGTGTTAAAGAAAAACCTACAGTTTAGCCAACATCGCCTAGAATTAAAATATGTCACCCCAAACAAATTGGTGTAAGTACAGGAGAATGACGATTTATGTTTTTACCTTTGAAAGTGGGAATAATATTCATTGTTGTTGAAATCTATTTCTACAAGAGAATAAGAATGGCCTTCAATTCTGTAAACACTGTTAATGCGCTAGCTGTAAGGTTTCCAGAATAGAATAAAATAAATAAGTAAATACTGTATAAATAAAAAGTAAATAAATATCTTGTTGAATACGACAGTGGTTCCTTACTTTTCTATACTTAAGTAATAAAATAGTAACGAGTAATTGAATGTCTCTGAAAAAAGCAATTGCTACTAAGTGTTCAACAAGTATGATGCCAATATAATTTTTGTATTTTGTTTGTTTATCTGTATGTTCCGGATTGGCGCAAAAACGGCTAAACAGATTTGGATGAAATTTGGCACACAGATAGTTTATAACTTGGATTAAAACATAGGGTACTTTAAATCCCGGTAATACATTCCTGTGGGATATTTTCCAACATCCACGCAGGCGAAGCCGTGTGCAAAACCTAGTCATAAATTAGGTTCAATAAACATACATAACATCACGCCTTGTTTCTCCGAAGGGTTGGGCAGACGTATACCTGTAGTACACCCACATTTCGCCAGTTATATTTAAGTCCCATGTAATAGGGGGCGAGCCTATTGCCATCAACCGACCACAAATCCAGACTCCGGGCTGCTACTAGAATTTCTTGCACATTGCCCGACCCGGGAATCGAACCCAAGACTTCATGCTGAGCAGTAGCGCTTGCAACCACTACACAAACGAGGCAGTCCAATAAAACGTCCTACAAACCCATTTTCCTTGTAAATTTTGGGGAAAAAAATTCTAAGAGAAGATGCAAGCAAAATCCTTAAAGGCCACTTAAAGATATTTCCTTAGTAAGGGATTTCAAAGCAAAGCTATTATCATATGTCCCACGGCGCTGGTACCAAACAAAACGTTTGTCTTTTTAGCACATTTGTTTAAAAGATAGTTGTATTTCATCGTCGTCGCATGCATTATGCTTAGCATAAAAATATCTTACTGTAGGTAAGTCTTTCAGAACGGCAATATTAGGTACCTATAGCGCGGTTTATCCAAGTTGATTCATTTTGATTGAGAGTCGCTGAAAAATAAAGGCTATGAAATTGGACGATTTTTAAGGTTCCGTACCTCAAAAGGAAAAATGGAACCCTTATAGGATCACTCGTGTGTTTGTCTGTCACAGCAGATTTGCTCCGAATTTACTGGACCGATTAAGTTAAAATTTGGTACACATATGAATTCTGTAACCCAAACCCGAACGTGTACCTAACGTAAATAATCAAATAATAATATTCGAAATTCATTATTTTGAATATATGGAAACTTTGGGGAAAAATAATAAAATAAAAAAAAAACAGTTTTGTAAACTGTACCGTGTGAGATATTAAATGAAAGGATTTGTTATGAGGATTTCAAATACATTTGCAGTTGTAATGTACGGGGAAACATGTTTTTCAACTACAATGTTAAGTTTATTTTGTTTTATTTTACAGTTTTTGCAAAAAATGCGAAAATCTGAAAATTATTAAATATAGAGTCCTTGGCAGAGAGTAAAACTTTGTGGCCTTTGGCGTCGAGACCCTCGGTCCGTGGGGTCCCAGTGCGCATAAGTTATTTGCGCAAATCACGAAACGTCTAGTTGATGTAACTGGTGACCGAAAACCTGGCGGCTTTCTCGCGCAACGCATCAGCATTGCAATTCAGCGAGGAAATGGTGCAGCCTCGGTACAAGGCCTCGAGGGCCTTTTTTAGGGTTAGCTTAGTTTTAATTTTATTTAGTTAATGTTAATAACCGTCTTGTAATTTGATTAAATGTAATTAAACAATATAAATCTTAAATGAACGGTTCATTATTCCGACACTATAGTTATTGACAGCAGCCTCTTAGAGTACTAACTCCATTCCAATAGACTGCTCAATCTGCCAATCCACCTAGCCTTTTCCCAACTATGTTGGGGTCGGCTTCCAGTCTAACCGGATGCAACTGTAAACCACTATGTTATGCCTATCTGACCTCAACAACCCAGTTACTGGGTAACACGATACCCCTTAGTAAGACTTGAGAGGTGGTCGGACTTTCGGGCTTCTGACTACCCGTAACAACTGTCAAAGATCTACGAATGACTGCCGGGACCAACGGCTTAATTTGCTTTCCGAGGCACGAATATGTAATAGAGTTCTCGATATGTAATAGATGATCACCCATCCAGAACCCACCACGGCAAACGTAACTTAACATTCGATCGACCCGTACGGTTGTTATCATTTAGCCACGACCCCCTCCAAATAGACTTCTGTTTTAGAAAATTCCATCTATGATGTCCATTCGCCAAAAAAGAAAATTGCGCGCTTTGACATCTCTTTTCTCCCTTCTCAACTCTCCCACCCCTCCTTCTTATCTTATTACTTCCAATATTTATGTTCTTCACACGCAAAAAGTCTGCGTTCTTCTAGCAATCTTCTTCTATTCTGTCCTTCTCATACTTCTGACTTTGTTCATTCTTCCTTTCGTATTCAATACATTCTTCTCTGGAATGCACTCCGTCTTGATATCAGGACGGCCACCAGTCGGTATGCATTCAAGCGGAAATTGCAGATTTATTTTCAAAACAAATAGCGTAGAGTCATCTCAATTATGTACCTCTTTTCCTTGAATTTGTATGTGCATATATATATATATTGCAGTAAATATGTATGCATTTGTATTATAAGTTTGTAACCTATTTATGTACTTCTGTATCTATTCTAATTATAATCTATTTTGTTATCTTTTAATATATTACATTATTATTATTTCCTCTCGGAGCACCTGCCATCTTATCTCTTCACCACCCTTGGTTGACTGGTAGAGAATGCCTAAGGCATTAAGTCCGCCTTTGTACCTAATTCTGTGCGAGAAGTTCAAATAAATAAATAAAATTGTTGTTTAACTAAAGCTGATGAACAATATATAGAATCTTAGATAAACTTACAAAAGGTTTGACTTGCTATTGCCTTAATTCTCAACAAGATGTTTTGTATCCACTACACACACACAATCAGCCTTTAAGACGCTGACAACAACTAAACCGCGGTCACTGTCACACAGTAGAACGAATGTATGGGAGCGGTTGGACGTAGACATGTCCGAAAAATAAGAGTAAAATTATGACAAACTAATGATGCCATCTTATTCGATTACTTAATGCCTTCATAAATTGTGGTGATGAATTTCTTCATAACTCCCATATTTCGGGAGTAATTTGAGAAAATGTGAAATTTTACTATGAAAATGAGTGTATCGAGCTCTCTCCCTCCTGATTCCGGGCTTGTTTCAAGTAGCGGTCTCTAATATCGTAATGCTATTACTAAGAGCTATATTTAATACTAAGACACATAGTGCGCCAAATGTGCACTTTCTGGGATAAAAGGAAATGAAAATTTAAAAAAAAAAACGTTTTTTCCCCATTTGTATTTACTTTAAACCGCAGACAGACTTATTAAGAGGTCTATAAATATATTATATATATACAGAAATATATATTAACAAAAATATTCACAAGAACTGATGAGAGTATGACTTTTAAGTAAGTTGATAATAAATTACCTAGTTTCATTAAAAGTACAATAAATAATTAAGATGTAAGCTCTAATTTACTAAGTTACACATTTTAAAACAATAACATCATTTAATTATCTTCGTCATCATCATCATCATCAATTAATTCAAATTCAGAATCGATGTCCGCTAAATCATTTATGTTAACAAATTCGATATCACTTTTCTCAGAATCCGTAAGCTCATAAAATTCCTTAAAAGAAGATTTTTTTACAAACTTATTTCCTTTTGGACGGATACTTGTAACAAGTGGATCAGAAGAAGATTGTGCATAATATCTTCATTGCATGAGATACTGCTATGCTTTCGAGAATGCCCCTCTCTATATTTTCTAAAATCTTTATTTCTAGCCTCAGATGCCTCTTCGGATAGAAAACCAATGGGCACAATTGACATGTTCTGAACTATGTCTGGCCCATGCATTAAAATTTTATGAAGTGAAGAAGGCATATAATACGTAAAGCTTAGCAGTATCAAAGCAGAACTCTCGGAATTTAGTTACGTTGATCTTCTCTCCTGATGAAATACACTGCAAGATCACACAGATTTTTCTTAAAAGCATAGCATCTATTCCGGTCAGTTCAGCAGATTTAGTGTAGTTTTCAAAAAATCTCCTTGCCGAGTTGCCATTGTTGGTGGATCCACTGCCTTGTTTCACAACATCGAGAAGTAAGCCCGTTTCTCTTCTTACAGCCTCTTGAACTCTTTTCTTCCTGTCATCAACTTGCCTTTTTGCTATATCACCCCTTACTTGCCATGATTTTATGTCTAATTTGTAGGAAATGTGTAATAAGCATTCCATTGAGCGAATCCAAGCGTGAAGGGTGCTTAAGCTATATTTATACATGTCCTCGTTTGCGTGTTTATCTTTGATTAACTCTAAATTATTCATTTCTTTAGGACAAGCCTTGCATATGTCACACACTGAAGCTGCTGTATTGGATATAATGGAATGAATTTTACCATCAATCATTGTCAACAGCAGTTGGTGTTTGACACTAATTCCATCAGTGATGGTGGATGGAGTTAAGGCTTCAATCTCTGCTTCGATTTCAGCCATCTCTCTCTGCACATTTTCTTTGGTTTCCTTTATAAACTTAAACAATATTGGCCGGCAAAATGAAGTGGAAGATGGTCGCTCGTTTTCCCAAATTGTTACACCTTTTGAGACGAGCCGCAGTGGTACAAGACTAATCATAAAATTACTAGCAAGATCGATTTGCTCATCTTCACTCGTCCTTTGATGATAAATGCTTTGGCTAGATGATCCGTCAAAACCCCATTTGCTGGTCAATACGAGCTGTTGATTGGGATCAACAGGGGTTTCTAACGACCTAATAAGTCTTCTTGAGGTTAAATCCATCAAGGCTTGTAATTTGATTTTTGCAGAGCTCTCTGTAACTGTGAGATCTTCTTTGGCCGGATAGCACTTAATTTTTTCTTTAACCAACATGTAGTAACTCGGGTATTGAAGAGCTCCTTCTTGAGTGTTGAAATCCCGAAGAGTGTTATAGCGCCATTTCGATAAGTTCATCGATACATAAAGAGCCAATGCCTTCAAAGGGGATATTTCCCGTACCTGAATTGATTTACCTTCAATGAAGGCTTTGATTTTTGAGGCCTCTTCTGGATTCTCCGTCAAGTATTTCATAACATAAGCTGTATCGCTTTGTCCTGCCTTTTGAAGCGCCCTTTCGGCCGAAAACATAATTTCAGCGCTGCTACTGCTGCATGAAAGACTATCTTCAGTGCGTCTTCTTTTTTGCCGGTTACTAAGGTCCTCAAAAGATTTACGAGGACTAGGATGTGTACAAGTTGAAGCATCAGATTTAGCAGGAGAAATTATGGGCTCGATGACGTCACTTATATTTTCTGTAGAAGGTTCCATATTTTCATTCTGTAATTCCGGCCATTGAATTGCAGCCTGTAGCCAAATCTCATGTTTCTTCCGAAACTTATCTGTGCTTCTTCCAGACTGTGTCCATTTTGCATAAATGCGGTAGCAAAATCGACGACACCAGTCTTTTAAACTTGTTTCAGCACTTTCACATAACTGAACACAACTGTTATCTTTTAAAACACTGAACAAATAGTTAAAGTCGCGTAAATCTTTATGTGCGCGTGCGCATAAAGCAACGTGAATATCAAGATTTGTATTAAAATTTGGAAAATACATTGCGAGATTAGCTTGGATACAACGAGGTGTAAATCAACACTGATTTTAAAGTTACTAATAGTGACCTATTTATATAAAATCCAGGTATCCCAGGTATCCTTTGTTAAATATTGCAAGGTAATTAGTTATTGTGATAATTAGTAAATGATGCATGCTAAATTAGTGTATTAAGAGCCATTTAGTAATTAAATAATAGCAATGTTCTTATCAGTAATCATTAGTGCATCAGTTTTATATGTAAACCTTAAGTCCCTAATTATATATCCTAATTAGCTTATATCTTCTCTAATTGGCTGCTCAGAAATGTTATTGTAATAAGGTAAACCTTTAGAAAAACGGTTTTAATCAACAAAATAAACAAAAAATAAAAAAATTGTGTTATAAAATAAACATCACTCTTTATCCCAGAAAGTGCACATTTGGCGCACTATGTGTCTTAGTATTAAATATAGCTCTTAGTATTAGCATTATGATATTAGAGACCGCTACTTGAAACAAGCCCGGAATCAGGAGGGAGAGAGCTCGATACACTCATTTTCATAGTAAAATTTCACATTTTCTCAAATTACTCCCGAAATATGGGAGTTATGAAGAAATTCATCACCACAAGTTATGAAGGCATTAAGTAATCGAATAAGATGGCATCATTAGTTTGGCATAATTTTACTCTTTTTTTTCGGACATGTCTACGTCCAACCGCTCCCATACATTCGTTCCACTGTGTGTCAGATTGCATAGAAAATAAAGAGAAGCGCGATGACACAACAGTAGTAATTTATTGCAAAATATGAAGCAATTATCTATTTACGCAAAATTGAGTTGAGTAATCGAAACTAAAAACAACCAAGTTCTGCATTCAAATAAAAAGTTCTTGTTATTAATTAACTACGGAACGTAAGTTGATATTTAATACAGATATGGGCCACGGGGTGTAACTATAATAGGGCTTTCCACGAAGACGCGCCTCAACTCTGCCATCATCCACCGCAACCCTCTGGTTGTGAAGGCCGCCAGCTATAGGCCCTCCGCTATTAGCTCTGTTCGCCGTCCAAGGCATGCTCTCACCGACCCCGATGACCCCATTACCCTCCTCCAGGAAAGCAGTAGGGCCACGAGTACAGTGCACAAAACACACAGACCGACCTTCCGAGCTCGCCGCCGAGATCCCTCGCGAAGACCCCGACGTAATTGTCCTCCCGACCCTTGCTCGACGAAGTGCCAGCCCGCGCCGTAGCTGAGCCCATAGCTTTAAATTCTCCAGATAATAATAATTACCCAGTTCTAATCCAGCCTGTCCCACATTGCTGTCCTCCCCCCAGCGACGCCCTAAGCCGAGGTTCGTACCCCACAGGGGGTGCCCTTAGCGTGCAGTCACATGGTAATGTAAGAAATTCGCCCCTGGATGGAGGCTTTGGGTTCGCTTAAGGCAGCCACAGGATAGTCCGGTTAAGTAGTCATGACCTCTCTAGGTCAACTACGAGATGACATTCACAAAAAAAAAAGACGCGCCCCAGTGCGTCTTCGTGGATGGCACTATCTATAGATACTGGCAACTTAAAACAAAGCCATTAAGTAGGTACAAAATGTCTTCCCAACGGAATATATAATACCTACCTATTATATACTCTACAAAAACCATGATCAGGACAATAATGGCAAACAATAATTGCGAGCGAAGGGTGGCGACCATTCAATCAGCATTGGAACATAATCATAAAGTGTCAGGGCCTACACTCGTAAATATCTGACCGGCTGACCACAATGAAAAAATTGCAGAAGTTTAGTTTAAAAAAGTTATTCAATCTTATTATTCCGTTTATTCATTTTGTGTACAGTCAAGTCTTTTATATCTCCGTCATTTTTCAAGTTCTTTCTTTTATTAAGTCAAGACGCATAATACCTTTTAAAGCTACGGCATTGAGCAAACTGTTGGCATAGAAAGTTATAAAATTTTTATGATTTTGACGAAGATCAAAATAGCAAGCAAAAATACATCTGATAAATGTCAAGTTGACATCAACCTAAAACCTTTTTTATAGGCTGGGCATTTTATGAAATCCACTGCTAAACTAGTCTAATTGCACGCCATTCAGCTCTATTCTCGGCTACTGACCTCCAGCTGTTACCACCCATCCTGCGAAGAGCGTCCGCCACCAAACCTGAGGGTGTCCTACCTTACGAATACCGTTTCGCGGTCTTCACTCAAAAACACCTCTACCACAACGGCCACAAGCCTTAATAATTGTTGAAACTACATCGCACATTTCGAAGAAACTCGGAAGCTAAGTCAAGACAATACATTTCTTTGTTTTTATAGCTTTCTCGAGGTTCTCATAGTTAAATATATCAAAAACGTGCGTCAGCCGTCACAGGGTTCAGAAGAAAAGAGCTTAATAATAGATACTTGTAAGTATGCCGGTATCTACAAGGGCACTTGCGAACTACGTATTGATCTGACTCGTGACGTCACGCAAAATCCTGCATAAACCATCGGGCACGTTGAGGGCGGGGACAGCATCTACTGTTGGTGAGTGCCAACCAAAACCAACGCCCTCGTTGCTGGATCTGCTCTTGCTGGGCTTTCCCTAGGGAAAGCCAGCCCAGATGGCTCTAGAGCCACCAATGGAACCCAATGACCGGTCCCATAAAGCCCCAATACCGATTTCTCGCGCCCCCTTCGGGCGCGCAGAGTCATGCGATGTCAAACAATCCGTCGAGCAGTAGCCCACTAGACACAAATCCATCTAGTAGGAGGGACCTCTGTTTTCTATGGCTGAAGAAATTTCCACCCTGTTCCTCATACCTCTGATAATATTTACTACCTAGCTAGATCAATTTCACACACGCTGCATATTGGACCTACTGATATTTCTATATCGCATTAGATCGGACGCACCACCGGACAGTTATGGCCTGCGTCGAGATGTTATGACGCAAAACGGTAGGGCGCTGTAATTGATCCGCGATTGCTATGCAGCCGGTGCTTTTTGTGGTTATATTACGACGATTCTGTAATATTAAAATAGAAAAAGGAACCATCCTGAAACACCAAAAATGTAATGTTTCTTTGTCATGTTCTGATGGTACTCGTAGGTAGGTACAAACAAAAAAAGGTATTATTTTTCAGTTTTTTGTAGGTCAGTTTGTAATTTATCGAAGTTACAACAGCCTGATTTCAACTGCTCATCACCTTTTATAAAATAATGCTTTTCCCGATGCAGGGACGTTAATTGCTGAGGATTTCTTCTGGTAAGAACCAGGAGAACTGCCATCCACCATATGCATTGTGAAGAGCATAAATTGCTTAGCAACCATATTAAAGTACCTAATCCAATCGCAACTCGTTAAATACTTATTATGAAGTAGTTCCGGTGGCCATCTGTAGTCTTCATCATCAGTTCCACTTCGCCAAATGGTGTTTTCCGAGAGCAAACGCACGAATTATTATAAAAAAAATACCTTAATCACTATAGGTTTGCCTATAAAATTTGAGGATTTCCCTCGATTTCCATGGGATCCCCTCATCAGATTCTGACTTGGTGACAATGGAACCACCTCGGGAGCATACCATTAAAAAAAAAACTAATCGTTCATAATTGAAGGAGAAATAGATGAAAAAACATTTTTTTAACAAATCTTATTGACGAACATATAACCTCCTCCTTTTTGGGATTTGGTCAAAAATAAGCCTGTTCTTCCGAAAGGTCAGTAGTACCTGATGTATGTACGAAAATGAAGCAAAAGGAGTATTTAAGGATCGTAGTAGGTGGCGCTTTGTATTTTCTGCCAACCCCTCATGGGAAGAAAGCGTAAGTTTATGTTATACAGGGTGAAATTGAAAACATGCGACAAATCTAAATGGGCGATTGTACTCATCATTATGAACAACTTTTACTAAGGGACCACAACTGAAATCGCGGAAAAAAAATCAGCTGTTCCCTACATTTATGTCCGCATAATTCGACAAAATGTAGGAAACAGCTGATTTTATTTTCGCGAATACAGCTGTGGTCCCTTAGTAAAAGTTGTTCATAATGATGAGTACAATCTCCCATTTCAGTTTGTCTCATGTTTTCAATTTCAATCTGTATATGGAAGTAATAAATGAAATGCACTGCGCCCCGATTCGGCTGTAGGTACCTAAAGTGCGCTTGCTTTAATGTTATACTGCCCAATTTTAACACCCTGGTTACGAAATAAAAACATTCAACTAAACCTATCGGCCAGTGTATCGTATCGGTCAATAAAAAGTCAACAATAACTGCTGTCTATTATAACCGTTGTTGCGTGAATAACGATCATCGATAAACGTCCACGGTTTAACGTAAAATGCATCCCTACATCGATTAAATCTGTTTGTTAGACATGTAGATGATAACTTAGGATCTTTGGCTCGTTCGCAAAACGTCTACTTCGCAAAATGTCTACCAGTCTTAAAATTACTCTTTCTCATAATGTCTCTTTCGCAGAATGTCGCTCTCGCAGAATGCCTCTTCCGCAAAACATCGCTTTCGCACAGTGTCGCTTTCGCAGAATGCCTTTTTGGAGAGTGGTCAAAATCGGAAATACGCCGCCATCTTGTTTTTAGGGTTCCGTACCTCAAAAGGAAAAACGGAATCCTTATAGGGTCACTCGTGTCTGTCCGTCTACCATAGCCGATCTGCTCCGAATCTACTGGGCCGATTAAGTTAAAATTTGGTTTACATTATAGTAAGTTAATATGAATTTCTGTAACCCAAACACGAACGCGTAAAATAAATAAATGAATTTTATATAAATCAATAAATGGGAGAAAAATTAGAAAATTAAAAAAATAATGCAAGCTGTGCCATATCAAATGAAAGGACTTGTTATGAGGATTACAATTATACATATATATTTTTTATAATTTTAAAATAATTCGTTTTAAAGTTATTAAAGAAAATATGAAAATTGACAGGGACCCTTATCTCCGAAACTGCCGTTTTTTGTGCAACAGCTTACACAAATGTTTACTGACAGCCTGTTAACGTCATTCGAGTGCCAAAAGAGCATTTTAAAGTGCAGATATACGACTTCTAATAATTTTAAACTGAACATCGCGTCTAAACGACTAGTCTTATTACTTTGAAAAAAATATATGTTATACTAGACATGTTTTTTTGTAATTTGATAAATGAATATTTGAATTATATTTTTATAACATAGTGCAATTTATTTGTAAAATAATGTCTAACGCGGACAAAAAAAACGATATTCACACAAAAACTATCGGGCGTATTAGTGTAGTTTAAACCCCGTTCCATTGACAGAAACATCAGAATCTGGAATTACAGCACGCAATTATTATATACATTATTTAAAAAAAAATGGTAGATGGACATAGCTATACTGGGTGGAAATATTGAAGGAAAATTAACATTGTGTTTATGTTAAAATTAAACTCATGTAAATGAAAAATCTGATTTCTCAAGTTACACATGGTTATTTCACACAACCATGTCAAATAATCACCACCAAACAACGCACAGTGGAACGAATGTATGGGAGCGGTTGGACGTAGACATGTCCGAAAAAAAAGAGTAAAATTATGCCAAACTAATGATGCCATCTTATTCGATTACTTAATGCCTTCATAACTTGTGGTGATGAATTTCTTCATAACTCCCATATTTCGGGAGTAATTTGAGAAAATGTGAAATTTTACTATGAAAATGAGTGTATCGAGCTCTCTCCCTCCTGATTCCGGGCTTGTTTCAAGTAGCGGTCTCTAATATCATAATGCTAATACTAAGAGCTATATTTAATACTAAGACACATAGTGCGCCAAATGTGCACTTTCTGGGATAAAGAGTGATGTTTATTTTATAACACAATTTTTTTATTTTTTGTTTATTTTGTTGATTAAAACCGTTTTTCTAAAGGTTTACCTTATTACAATAACATTTCTGAGCAGCCAATTAGAGAAGATATAAGCTAATTAGGATATATAATTAGGGACTTAAGGTTTACATATAAAACTGATGCACTAATGATTACTGATAAGAACATTGCTATTATTTAATTACTAAATGGCTCTTAATACACTAATTTAGCATGCATCATTTACTAATTATCACAATAACTAATTACCTTGCAATATTTAACAAAGGATACCTGGGATACCTGGATTTTATATAAATAGGTCACTATTAGTAACTTTAAAATCAGTGTTGATTTACACCTCGTTGTATCCAAGCTAATCTCGCAATGTATTTTCCAAATTTTAATACAAATCTTGATATTCACGTTGCTTTATGCGCACGCGCACATAAAGATTTCCGCGACTTTAACTATTTGTTCAGTGTTTTAAAAGATAACAGTTGTGTTCAGTTATGTGAAAGTGCTGAAACAAGTTTAAAAGACTGGTGTCGTCGATTTTGCTACCGCATTTATGCAAAATGGACACAGTCTGGAAGAAGCACAGATAAGTTTCGGAAGAAACATGAGATTTGGCTACAGGCTGCAATTCAATGGCCGGAATTACAGAATGAAAATATGGAACCTTCTACAGAAAATATAAGTGACGTCATCGAGCCCATAATTTCTCCTGCTAAATCTGATGCTTCAACTTGTACACATCCTAGTCCTCGTAAATCTTTTGAGGACCTTAGTAACCGGCAAAAAAGAAGACGCACTGAAGATAGTCTTTCATGCAGCAGTAGCAGCGCTGAAATTATGTTTTCGGCCGAAAGGGCGCTTCAAAAGGCAGGACAAAGCGATACAGCTTATGTTATGAAATACTTGACGGAGAATCCAGAAGAGGCCTCAAAAATCAAAGCCTTCATTGAAGGTAAATCAATTCAGGTACGGGAAATATCCCCTTTGAAGGCATTGGCTCTTTATGTATCGATGAACTTATCGAAATGGCGCTATAACACTCTTCGGGATTTCAACACTCAAGAAGGAGCTCTTCAATACCCGAGTTACTACATGTTGGTTAAAGAAAAAATTAAATGCTATCCGGCCAAAGAAGATCTCACAGTTACAGAGAGCTCTGCAAAAATCAAATTACAAGCCTTGATGGATTTAACCTCAAGAAGACTTATTAGGTCGTTAGAAACCCCTGTTGATCCCAATCAACAGCTCGTATTGACCAGCAAATGGGGTTTTGACGGATCATCTAGCCAAAGCATTTATCATCAAAGGACGAGTGAAGATGAGCAAATCGATCTTGCTAGTAATTTTATGATTAGTCTTGTACCACTGCGGCTCGTCTCAAAAGGTGTAACAATTTGGGAAAACGAGCGACCATCTTCCACTTCATTTTGCCGGCCAATATTGTTTAAGTTTATAAAGGAAACCAAAGAAAATGTGCAGAGAGAGATGGCTGAAATCGAAGCAGAGATTGAAGCCTTAACTCCATCCACCATCACTGATGGAATTAGTGTCAAACACCAACTGCTGTTGACAATGATTGATGGTAAAATTCATTCCATTATATCCAATACAGCAGCTTCAGTGTGTGACATATGCAAGGCTTGTCCTAAAGAATTGAATAATTTAGAGTTAATCAAAGATAAACACACAAACGAGGACATGTATAAATATAGCTTAAGCACCCTTCACGCTTGGATTCGCTCAATGGAATGCTTATTACACATTTCCTACAAATTAGACATAAAATCATGGCAAGTAAGGGGTGATATAGCAAAAAGGCAAGTTGATGACAGGAAGAAAAGAGTTCAAGAGGCTGTAAGAAGAGAAACGGGCTTACTTCTCGATGTTGTGAAACAAGGCAGTGGATCCACCAACAATGGCAACTCGGCAAGGAGATTTTTTGAAAACTACACTAAATCTGCTGAACTGACCGGAATAGATGCTATGCTTTTAAGAAAAATCTGTGTGATCTTGCAGTGTATTTCATCAGGAGAGAAGATCAACGTAACTAAATTCCGAGAGTTCTGCTTTGATACTGCTAAGCTTTACGTGGAGTTATACCCATGGTATTATATGCCTTCTTCACTTCATAAAATTTTAATGCATGGGCCAGACATAGTTCAGAACATGTCAATTGTGCCCATTGGTTTTCTATCCGAAGAGGCATCTGAGGCTAGAAATAAAGATTTTAGAAAATATAGAGAGGGGCATTCTCGAAAGCATAGCAGTATCTCATGCAATGAAGATATTATGCACAATCTTTTACTGTCTTCTGATCCACTTGTTACAAGTATCCGTCCAAAAGGAAATAAGTTTGTAAAAAAATCTTCTTTTAAGGAATTTTATGAGCTTACGGATTCTGAGAAAAGTGATATCGAATTTGTTAACATAAATGATTTAGCGGACATCGATTCTGAATTTGAATTAATTGATGATCATGATGATGATGATGACGAAGATAATTAAATGATGTTATTGTTTTAAAATGTGTAACTTAGTAAATTAGAGCTTACATCTTAATTATTTATTGTACTTTTAATGAAACTAGGTAATTTATTATCAACTTACTTAAAAGTCATACTCTCATCAGTTCTTGTGAATATTTTTGTTAATATATATTTCTGTATATATATAATATATTTATAGACCTCTTAATAAGTCTGTCTGCGGTTTAAAGTAAATACAAATGGGGAAAAAACGTTTTTTTTTTAAATTTTCATTTCCTTTTATCCCAGAAAGTGCACATTTGGCGCACTATGTGTCTTAGTATTAAATATAGCTCTTAGTAATAGCATTACGATATTAGAGACCGCTACTTGAAACAAGCCCGGAATCAGGAGGGAGAGAGCTCGATACACTCATTTTCATAGTAAAATTTCACATTTTCTCAAATTACTCCCGAAATATGGGAGTTATGAAGAAATTCATCACCACAATTTATGAAGGCATTAAGTAATCGAATAAGATGGCATCATTAGTTTGTCATAATTTTACTCTTATTTTTCGGACATGTCTACGTCCAACCGCTCCCATACATTCGTTCCACTGTGCAACGGACAGCCCCAAAAAAAGACGCGCGCAAAGTCGCGTGCTCAACCAATAGCCAATAAACGTCAACCAGTATAATGACGTCACGAATTTCGGAAATATTCTTCCGAATGCACCACTCGTAAAAGGTTTACTGCCGGTTCCGGGGGCACCTAGGTTTATTAACGTTTTATACATGTGTGTGCCATAATGGGCTATTAAATTTAGTTAGGACTGATAGCGTGTCAGTAATAAAAGCCTAATGATTTCATTGGGATGTGGATGTGCATCAGTTTGTTTGTTTGTAAGTCTATGGATAATAAGGTGTTATTTTACCCTGACTCCACACATTGGTCCCAACCCGGTATGAATATTGGTTGAACACGCAGCCATGGATGAATCGCAAGCGTTGGCGTAGATTCCTTTGAGAATACTGGCCGGATCCCCGCCCTGGGACCTCGAGGCTAAAGTACTCACGTCATTGTATCGGTGGCCAGGCCCGGGTCGATGGCGCATTGTATTCCACGTGCGCCTCAAAGAGATGTCGTCAACACAAATGTAGGGGTCTACTAGGGCCGATGCCTGCCGGGGTCGCGGGAAGGTACTAATGAGTCACCGAGGCCCCCGCAACACAGGCAACAGGAAGAAATACGGGTGGGTTTTAGTCAGTAAGAGTCTGACACACCCTCCCGCTCCGCCCAGAGCGGTAGAAGTTATTTGATGATTACCCAATCAAAAAAAAAAAAATTGTATCGGTGGCGTGAGGAAGCGAGGGCGCGGGACGAGCGGCTGATGCAGCGACAAACGAAGTTGCGTCGGTCGCAGCTTCGCGCAGCCCTGGTGGCGGGCAGGCAGGCTTTCACGGCACCATTGAGGTGGTCCGGCCGGTGCTCAAGCGCTGGCTCGGGAGGAGGCACGGCTCCTTATCGTTTCGCGTGAGGCAGGTGCTATCGGGGCATGGTTGATTCAGGAAGTACCCGTGTCGCATAAACAGGGAGCCGGACGCCCGGTGTCACCATAGCGTCGACTGCTGGGAGGACGCGATGCGGCATACGCTGGCAAAGTGTACCAGCGTAGACTAGAATAGAAAGCGTCATACTAAGCCTGTAGATCCATACGTTGGACGAGCGGCATTAGGGCTAACATTAGGACCAACGTGTGGAGCTGGCCATTCGTGAAGATTGATCTGGCAATGTAGCGCTTAACTTTTAAAAGGTGATAACAATGTTATTCGAATCGATTTTTTTACAATTTTACATTTACTTATTTATATACATCTCTGCAGTCTGGTTTTTCAATCAATTGATTGATTTTCGACATTCTTACTATTTTTGGTACAAAAGCTATTTTTCTAAACGTCAGTTTAATTGTTTGGTAAAAAAATATCTGTCGATGGAACCCTTTTTTTTTTTTTTTGAGGGTGGGAAATCATCCAATAACTTCTCCCGCTCTGGGCGGAGCGGGAGGGTGTGTCAGACTCTTACTGACTAAAACCCACCCGTATTCCTTCCTGTTGCCTGTGTTGCGGGGGCCTCAGTGACCCATAAGTACCTTCCCGCGACCCCAGCAGGGTCGATGGAACCCTGAAATGAACAAAACTGTGAAGATTTGTATTATAAGTTTTATTTATTCAGTAAAATTAATCTTAATGAACTTTTTCATTAGATATTAAAGTTCCTACCTACCTTCGTTCCTTCTATGTGCCGTTACAATGGGACACCCTGTATATAAAATAAATAAATTCAATCAAAATCACGCCCATTGATAACTAATCAAGCAAAATTTAATTACAGAACACCTACGGTCAAATTCTCAACAACTATTCAGAGCATCCAGAAATTGCCCCGAGCTATTAAAATTAGCCCTGTATACAACAAACAATGTCTTATATTGTGCTTAATTAACTAATACTTAATGACCATATTCAAATAGGACGTGAATCAGAGCGCCCGTATGTTTATATGGGAAAATGGAGCGGGCAGTGAATAGATAATAATTGCGGAGGTCATTTGATACGGACAAAAGATTGGACCCCATCACCCTTTGACTGAAGCTCGCGTGGCATGGAGTCGTGTTTTGTAAAAGTAATATACCTGTACGACATTAACCAAAAAAGTGTGGTTAAATTAAAGTGTCTGATACAGACCATCCAACTGAAGAAATTTCTCCATGGGACCAACGTCGTAACTGCGAAAAAAATATCAACAGTCCCATACAAAACTTCTCGACCCAAATGTATGGGAACTTCCGTCACGTTTTATCGCGATCAGATTTGTCCTATGTCTAAAGAAAGAAGAAGAAAGAAAGAAAAAGAATTTATTGGGACACGCACAGGAGATCACAAATTCAACTAAAAAACACTCATAGAAACAAAAAAAAAACAAAAACAAAGTAAAATTAAATTATATGAAAGTCCTGTACGAGGCCAAAAGGCTCCTAACTCAGCATAATGCTGCGGTACTGAAAACATAAGTGTCGCAGCGCTGGTATTCTGATAGGGCGCATTAGTAGTCGTAATAGGTATAGTTTTGCAAAAGAGTAAACGATACGTTGCGTTGGTTAATGTGGAATTTAATTTGTCCGAATTATGTCTGAATTTTCACGAATGCTTAAAACAGCCAAAGCGGACTTAATTGCTAATACTCTAACTATTGTTTTTATACTTTTGTGCTCCGCCATCTCTACTGGACTATTAAAAACAAATGCGTGTGTACAGGAATAAAAACTAAAAAAAAAACCAATGAATAGTTCGACTCTATTGCTGTCGAAAATATTCGTCGTCCGCCCAATGGAGTGGACAGTTTTTTCCTATTTTGCAATTGATAGCCGCCATCCGAAAATAAAGGGGTCCCTGCATATTTTAAACATTCCTATTGTTATGCAGATTAACGTATTGACCCTGCTTGTACCCGAAGTGTTAAGAGCTATTGCTGTTCCATGCGAAAAAGAAACACCGCTTCATTTTGTATTGCGCTGTCTCTTTTTAGTGCAGAACAATGACAGTTTTTAATCTCGCTATGTAGTGTGACCCTAAATTCTCTGGACATTCACATTTAAACAATTTTATATCTTACTTCAATTTTATTCAAAATTCGCTTTTATGTTTTAAAAATAAGAATCATAACTACAGCAAAAACATTTCGGTTTCCTAATTAATTATTTTTTGGTCGCCACGATGTTGTGTCAGTCGAATTTGAATCTAATAACAATTACAATAAAGCGTATTTTAAACTGATTAAGAATTTTAAGTTATTTTATTGGCAGCTTCCGTTTTGCTAAAAAGGCGTGAAAGGGATAGAAGATGATTGTTTAGAGTTATTCGGATTACGTATTAGCTTTAATGGACCGGACGCATGAGGGCAGATTGTTAGTGACCAGTGATAAAAATGTATGAGAAAATATTTTTAATTAAACGATATTATTATAATCTTTCAGGGGCTATGTTTAGTAAGATTTAGTGATGCTGCACGATGAAATTGAAGTTAAAAGAATAAAATAGTTTTTTATTTTAATTTTATAGAAATGTCAATAAAATTATTTAAAAAAATATTTACCTACTAAAATAAATCATACATTAAAACTAATTGGACAAAATATGAATACCTAAATATAATTGTAAATCTAAGTTGTTATTAATAAATAAATATTAAGTAGGTACGAGTACCTATCTAGGTATGTACATAAATACATGGTATTTTATTTTAAATAAGTCTTTAATACGCTATCCACCGTTATTAAAAAAAAAATAAAAAAAAACATGAATTAACCAACGTTCATTCATATTCTTCAACTATTCACACCTGTCTTGGTACCACATAGAATATTTTACGCAATTCGTAACCTTAAAAACTTCAAGATAAAGCTTAAAATTATTTATGACTTAAGACTAGGGTGACCAGGTGTGTTCACGGTCGGTATAGCACGGGATAGAGGTGAGTCATTCGTGTCTTTAAAGTTCAGGGCACGTGGTCAATTAGTCATTAACCTTTTGCGGTTGAAAAGTCACAGTTTTTGCAAAAAAAAATATGTCTTGATTCACGGTTGATGAATTTATAATGGCTTTAGCAATAAGAAAGTTTCCGGTATTAAAGGAATTTAATTATAAAAAGTTGGTATAAAAAATAACTATAACGGTCGCATACTAAACTCGTGACTAAATAATAACAGCCGCACGGGTAAATCGAAGGTTAAGCTACGCTTGCTGTGCTCGGTTCATCGATGGGTGACCCCTGCGTGCCTCGGAAAACACGTTATATCGTTGATCCCGGCTGTCATTCGTAGATCTTTCACGTATTGTGTTACTCAGTAATTAGATTGTGGAGGTCGGATCTGGCTGTCACTCCATGTAAAATATTAGTATTCAGCTAGATCCGGTTAGACTGGAAGCTGACCCCAACTTAGTTTGGAAAAGACTAGGCAGATTTGGAGATTGACTCAAACGCAACTAATTTTTTTAAGTCACTGGTCATTAGGTACTATTGGCAAAACTTAAGCATGCTCACTTAAGAAAATATTTCTCCGGTAAGCGCAGCTAGCGACAGACAAACCCCTTCCTGGTTTCGTCCAATTAGAGACAATATGCATTTGTGTGAGTATAGGGTATGTAACAAAAAATGTACAGATACAAGTGTGCTATTTTGGTCACTCACTACACTCGAGCCGGTATTACTCCGATAAAGGAGCCAAGTGTGTAATGATCAATACACACGCATTTCATACGACGGTTTTCAACCTGAGAGGAATAAAACAGACTTGTTAGTAGTTTCGTAGGCTGCTAGGTATTTCTCCCTAGTTTTTGGTGGCAACAGGCTGTCACTCGCGTTTCGTGCCTCGATTAGTATTTCCTGGGGGGTCAAATCTACGTGTTGCTCCTCACTCTTCTTTCCTACTTGAAGTCAACATTTTTGATAATAATAATTAACCACAATGAAAACGTACTTATGGATAATGGCGACCTGGTTTTGCTTCTTCAGCGCGCCGCGCTAGCAATTCGCGCGCAGGTATAAATAAAGGCACTGGCAAAACGCTAAACAGCCAATATAAAAAATATAATAAACACAAAATAATGTTTTGAATAAGCAAATTATTAGTATGTAGTGAAAAATATATAATTTTATGAAACGATGGTAATTTTGATGATTGATTTATCATAAGTAACCTAAAATAGTTTATTTATTCACAAAAATATTCATTGTAATTAGACATAAAAACTTTGCGGAGATTAATGATTGATTGATTGGAAATAAATGTAAAGTAAAAACACTACTGTATAATAAGCTGAATTATGAATCTAAATGCGTTGCCATAAGAGTCACTTTTCAAGCAAGTGTGTTGAAGAAATATTTCGTCATTTTTTGTAACTGTATTTTATGATCCTTCTATTATGCCGTCCTATTGTTTAACCGGATGTTCTGACGTTCCCACTGAATAACAATGGTACTTAGATAATGAACTTATTTTTTAGCAGTTGCAAAAGTTGTGACAGCAATAAACAAAAACTCTGATAAGTTTGTTTGTTTGTTTGTTTGGGTTTGTTATCAGAGTTTTTTGTTATGTTTTTGTTATCAGAGTTCAAATACTACTGTAATTTTGCTATTTCAATCAAAACAGCAATAAAAGAAAAAGGCACCAAATGTTGTCAATTTCTAACAAAACTACGTAATTTGCTTCTTTTTGGGGTTCTGTAGTCAACAAGGAACCCTTACAGTTTCGCCATGTCCGTCTTGCTCTCTGACTGTCTGTCCTCGGCTTAGTTCACAGACTCAGTACTAGAAAGCTGTAATTTGGCATGGGTATACATATTAATGAACTGAGATAGGAGCCTTTTGGCCTCGTACAGGACTTCGTTTTTATTTTAATTTAACTTTGTTTTTTTTTAATGTTTCTATGAGTGTTTTTTAGTTTAATTTATGATCTCCTGTGCGAGTCCCAATAAATACTTTTTCTTTCTTTCCTAATCACGCCAACAAAGTGGTAAACTGTAATCTTGAAAAAAATGTTTTTTTAGGGTACGTTCCTTGCACATAAAGTGGGGATGATATATTTTTTTTCTCGTCTATCCCATAGTGTGGGTGTATCGTTGGATAGACCGTTCAAAGATATTGCTGATTTGTGAAAACTATTTTCGATTCAGTGATCCGTATGCATACAATTAAGCTTTAAAGTGCTCATTTTTGATAGTCAAATGTCCCCCTCCCCCTGCCAGATTAATGGTTGATTTTGGATATGTGAAAAAAAATATGGCAGTAGTACCTATATATAATGAAATAAATAGGAAAACTATCACAGCTAAGTAGGCTTTACAAGTTTACGAGTTATTACTCGTAAACTTGTTCTTGTTCTTGTTTTCCTATTTATTTCGTTCGCAATTCTCCAACTGAAAATGTAAGTTACATTTTACATTTTCAACTTACATTTTCAGTTGGAGAATTGACTGTGACGTATATCGATGAACATGTTTTTTGACTACAATATTAAGTTTGTTTTTGAGATAAATTTATCTTAACTATGGAACCTTTCATTGTGTGTGGTCCGACTCGCACCTGGCTGATTTTTTATATTATTGTTTCCAAGTTTAAACACATTTAAATGTAGTTATTTACTTTGCAATAGTACTGCACAAGTAACACCTCACGCTGATAAAACACAAAAGATGACAATATAAACATTTTATAGCTTTATGCGGTGCCTGTTAACGCGCCTAGCGCGTTCGCTGCGATTTGTCTGGTGGCATCGCATAGGACATAGCGAAAATTGGGGAGGCAGTGAAAGTGTTAATAAATAACTAAATTTATAGACCCGTCAGAGGAGGCCATGTGTCGGAGAGAGTTAAATATTATAGTGGATAGAATAGACATGATTTTTGTTGTTTGACATTCCTTATTCTAAATTATTATATTTTTGTGGAAATATTTTATTATTGATACTAATTAAATATAGCAATACCAATAATACATTTTCTAAACCAAACGGAAGATATGAGTACGAAATTACTTCTTGTCAACAATAATAATTCATAGAGCTCTCGCTGGCCGTGCCTATTAAAAAAATATCTCACAAACAAGTGAGCATAGCCCGCGCCTAGTGTGAGTGTCACACTTCTATACATAATTACACTAATACGAACACGACTAAAATAGGCTTCGTGCATCCCATTGGTCAAAACGCTTGCATCGGGCGATCGAGTCGTGAGCTGTGCTATACGATTATCGCCTTAGAGGTGAGCATGCGGAACTTTGGCCGATAGTACTTTGATTGCAGGTTTTTACGAGTCACGAGACTTAAGAGGAAACACGTTCACGTGGTCGTTGGCGTTCATTCGTCGTATTATACCTCTGTTTTCATCCTGGTTAAGGCGCTGACAAGACCCAATTGACCAAAATAGGCTTCTCTTAAGAAAAATATTGCCAAATCTGTATAGTTTGTGGTAGCGGAAAAAATATATGTTAATTTTGAACATGTTTCCCAGAACTTGGTTGTTACCAAAACAAGTTTTGAAAAAAAATCTCGATACAAACTAACGTTAAACTAACCTCTTACCTTGACTTCTAATCCAAAATATCTGTATTAAATATCAACATACGATACCTATTTAATTAATAACAAGGACGTCTAATTTAAATGCAGAACTTGGTTGTTTTTTTATTTTCGATTACTCAACTCAATTTTGAGTGAATAGATAATTGCTTCATATTTTGCAATAAATTACAAGCGTTCTGTCATGACACTTCTCTTTCTTTTCTATGCAATCTGACAGTGACCGCGGTTTAGGTGTTGTCAGCGTCTTAATAAATAAAACACATTGCCATTAGGTGATTGTTACACTTCACTTACTACACGTTTTTTATTTTCGCAAAACATTTAACGGTATGCTGACATTACTGGTCTGCAAACATCTGCCATCTAGCCTGCACACGCGCTTATACTAACACCTTGAGGGGCGGTCAGGGTAATTATAAATAGTAAACTATATAACTTAAACATGCGGGTAAATATTAATTTAAAAATATTAATTCCTGTGGCGTACGAGTTTCTGAAAGTGCAGTATATACTATGTAAGGAACGTTTATCGAAAAATTTAATATTTAACAAGAAAATTTAAAAAAAACGACAGAAAAATGCAAGAGCTCTAGATATAGCATTCCCATGAATGAATAATATAAATTTTACTAGACGGCTGACTCCTTCTTTGGCCAAAGAATTAGCAGTGCCATTCAACGTGGTAATGTTGCCAGTCTTCTGGGCACGTTTCCAGATGACAGCGTTGCGGACGACTACTCCGACGCCTAAGTGTCGTTTTGTTTTTTGTATTTATTTGTATATTTAGTTAGTGATTTAATCTAGTACCTAGTGCAAAAAGTTAGTTGCGACACTAACTAATATACATATTTATATTAGTTTTAAAGTTATTAAATAATAAATAAATAAATAAAATATCTTTATTTCAGACGTAAGCAGTCCATACGTAGTTAGTGGTTAAAACAAACTGTGCTTACATGCTATGTTATTGTTGTTAGTACTTAATTCTATTTAACATAAACCTATACCTCAATTAAAAAAAACTTGTTTTATGTCAATAAATAACCTACAATAGGTACCAAAAAGTTTTAGTTGAGGTCATACAAAACGTACATTAAATGTTATTAGTAGGTAATTAATCAATGAAGTTATAATATATATATATATTTTATTTACTTTATATTATGTTGATTAACAGCTTCAAAATGGTTGTTGATCCTCTGCTTAAAATAAAGAAAGGCAACAAATTTATTTATTGCAAAACGACATACCGTACGCTTACCTTTTCCGGGAATAAATTTACGTGATATTAATTCGGTTATCCTCAATTATTAATAAATAATACTACTTTAATTAATACGATCACAAGATTTTCTGCCATCTATAAAATTCTTAATTTGTGGCACAAAATGTGTCTGCAATAATAGAGATGTGTTAGTGATTGCGGCGACCAAACGGTAGGCGCTTCACGGAAAGCAAAATCTTTTTTTTAAATATATGTTTATTAACAGTATTATTTGTCTAGTGTTTTAGAATATACTGCATTTGCATCCTAGTAAGTAAAACGTTCAAATCGACACCCAGATGCACTACTCTGGTTACACCATAACTTGCAGGTTATGAGGTAATAGCTGCACCCCGCAGTTTCCCGCAAGTCTCGATACCGCAGGAATATCGGGATAAAAAGTTCCCTCTGTCCTAACCCAGGTCATGGTGTACCCATGTGCCAAATTTCATCCAAACCCATTCAGCCGTTTTAGCGTGAAACATACATACAAAAAATCAAATCTTTTCTCTTTATAACTTTAGTCTAGGTAAACAAGGGTTTTTTGCCTGAAGCTTCGCACGAGCCAAACAGAAACAAAAAAGAAGACCTGTGCGAGGCCAAACAGAAACAAAACAGAAGACCTGTGCGAGGCCAAACAGAAACAAAATAGAAGACCTGTGCGAGGCCAAATAGAAACAAAATAGAAGACCTGTGCGAGGCCTTTTGTCTTCTTGTGCATGTGCCAAATAAATATTGTTTCTTTCTTATTTTCTAGACAGAGTTACGTTAGCGTTTATAAGAGATATTATTATGGAGTATGGACTGAATACAACTAGTAGAATACATGTCACACCCAACCATTACATAGGCTTTAATTAATTACCTTATTCATGAAGTATTTGAACTGTTATTTAACTGTTAGGTATTTATAAAGCTACTAGCTGCTGCACGCGCCTTCACCCGCGTGGCTTTTTCTGAAATAAGTCTAAGTTACTCCTTATATCATCAGCTATCTGCCAGTAAAAGTCCCGTCAAAATCAGTCCAGGCGTTATGGAGATTAGCCGGATCAAACAGAAAGACAGGCATACAAAAAAAAAGTTTTCTTTTTGTTATAAGTACCTACAGTATAATATACTTTCATATGCTTTTAGTAAAATGCTGTTATTTTGACATTACAAACAGACATTTTATTTATTTGTATACATACTATGATTTGCTTGACTGACATTATGATTTGCTAGAAATAATAATAACACTAATAACACACACAAAATACCTGTTTTATAAAACAATACACAACTCCATTACACAACAACTCAAAAATAAAACGAACGAGCTCAGCAGATTCGCGTAATCCGAGCATCCCCACAAAATGGGGGTGTAGATTAACATCCGAAAAGAAATTTCAAATTAAATCCATTCTGGTAGATTGTGACAAATGCCATCAGTCATGCGACCCCTCATTTGCATCAGAAAAACTTGAAGAACAACTATTTATCAAATGGCGAGAGAACTTCCGGCTGCCATGACAGCAGGCGCGACGTGTTTCCGCCCGCCATCTTTGGATGAAAGCTGTAATTCCGACTGCGGCGGGAACAATATATTCTATGTTTATACTAGAAGTGTTATCCTACTATTATCGATAAGATATATATATATATAGATATAATATCGATTTTTGTTAGCTTAGACCACGCTTGGCCTGACATTATTGTTATTATATTAAAGGATATCATTATTATATATGTACTCGTTTTCTGGGTAAATTATATTATAGAAATGTCCATTGGATGCGCGTGAAAACGCAGATAACAGTTAGATACTCTGATAATGAATACAAAACTTTAAAAAAATACATAATCAGCCTATAAAGTTCCCACTGCTGGGACACAGGCCTCCTCTCTGTGAGAGGGAGTGGGCCGTAATCCACCACGCGGGCCCAGTGCGGGTTGGTAGATGTCACATGTCTACGAATTTTTGGTTCTAGGACATGCCGGTTTCCTCGCGATGTTTTCCCTCACCGTTTTTAGAGCAGTGGTGATGAAATAATTTACACAAAGTAAAGCGCCTATCTAGGTTTGAACCTGCGATCTACAACTCGTAAGTCGCGGCCGCTACCACTGGACCACCATTGCTATCTTTTAAAAATAAATGGCTATAATTTGAGTAATTGCGTCATTTATGTGCCTCAACAAATATTCATAGCAACAAGTACCTTCCACATGCACAATGTTTTTTTCCAACGGCGCTCTGCCTTCTTTCGAGGATTTCGTCGAGTTCCTGGTTCTTTTTTTAAAGTGAAAACTTCTTGAGGCTCGTTGAGCAATTTTTGGAAGGGGAAATACTTATGGGTTCGCGTCACCGACATGCCGCCATAACCGCGATATGATAATGGGACGTGTTACGCCAGACTGGCGACCCGCAGCGGCCTGTGTACTTGTATACGCATATATATTTATGTTATTCCAAAGTTTTAAGTTTTCACTTCTGTCAGCACACTGCATTTTTTTTTTTCAGAATAAATGTAAGGTCACTGAGGTTTTGTCATAATCTCTACGCTTATCACTCGTAGGAACAATACAATGACCTTTTTCACGAATACAAAACTGTGAGCGCTATCGAAACGGCCAACAATGAGTGTCTTCGCTGTCTAAGCACGGGAAAACCCAAAAGCAGGCTTAGCATGACACGCTCCATTTCTTCGAAGAATAGACACGCCTCTTTCTATACAAAGTGACATCTTTGACATCTCACCGTAGAAATCCTTCTACAATCTGTCATTTTGTCTTTCGTTTCTAACGATCTTTGTCTAGGTCTTTTTTTAGGTAGAAGGATTTCTACGGCGGGATGTCAAAAAAGGAGAAACGAAATGTCACTTTGTATAGAAAGAGCCGTGTCTATTCTTCGAAGAAATAGAAAGCGTCATGCCTGCAGCTAAGCTACTAGTTCCGGGACAAAAGAAGCTTAGTAGCCTCTGTGTAACTAATCCACAGAAGTTTATTTTTTTTAAATTTTAAACTCTGTCTCTTCCATTAGGGACCCCGAAATACTCGTAGATCTTTAATCCCGAGACTGAAAATCGCATCTGATTGGGGAGTGATCTCTATTTAGATAATTTAGTGGTAGGTTCACGATGAAATATTTCCAGAATTTCGCCGTGTGCCGTTGATTGTCGGTGATTCTGTTAGCTTGATGTAAGCCATTTTGTTTCCGAGTCGTTTACTAAATGATGGGCTGTACAGTTGTTTACCACGAAAAATCTTTTGTTTGACCTACATACAGTGTTCGTGCATCGGAATCAGTTTTGGGAATCGTTGAGCTGTCTGAGCGACACGATTACTGACAACTGCGTGCACTGACTGGACAGGTCCACTCAAATGTGTGTGGTGGACACTAATCTGCATGGTTCCCATATGGTATGCCTAACTAAGATTATATCTGGACTTTAAAAGAGACTGTAACTTCTGAGTTTGTTTCGATCTTTCTTATCAGAGTAGTCAGTTAAGAAACATCTAGTTTAAAACATAATTTATTTTTGACGTGCAAAAGTGTTTGTTTTTTTACCAATTTTACATAAACACACACACACACACACATAACATTTATCAGTTGTTGATAATATTATTATCATCAGTCTATTATTTTATTGGCACATGTAAATAATATTCAGTGTTTTATGAAATAGGTATTTAATACTAACCTATCACAATAAGTACGCACTTTATCTCAAAACGTGTTTTAACGCGTGACGTAATGAAGTGAGCAGACTACACGACGTGGCGTAAGGGTACTTTAATTTCGACGCCTAATGTATACCTTCGATAGCTCAGTTGGTAGAGCGGTGGACTGTAGTTGTAAACAATTGATATCCATAGGTCGCTGGTTCAAATCCGGCTCGAAGGAGTTCTTTTTGTTTTGTTTTAGATCGTTATTTACCATGTTTAGTCAGCTACCTTTATTTTTCGCCTAATTTACAGTTTTATATTTTAATTGTTTTTGTTAAGTAGATACCGATGATTAAAATAAAATTTTGATAACGATTTGTTAAGTCCATGCCTCGCTGGTCTAGTGGTCGCATGAAGCGGTAAGCATGAAGTCCTGGGTTCGATTCCCAGGTCGAGCAAAGTGTTATTGGGTTTTTCCATCTGGAATTTCTCAGTAACAGCCCGGAGTCTGAATTTGTGCCCGGTTTATGGCAATAGGCCTTTTACATGGGACTTAAAACATAACTAGCTAAATGTGGGTATTCATGCTAAGGTACACCTCTGCCTCAAATAAAGGAGGCCTGTGTCCCAGCAGTGGGAATATTATAGGCTGATTATGTATGTATAAGTAACCTCTGCCTAACCTTTCGGGGAATATAGGCGTAATGTTATGTGTTATAGAAATATTATTTACTTCAATATTATTACTTCAAAGTGGAATCGAAACAAAAATCACAAAAATCCTAATTAAATTACCTTCCAGACGTAAAAGGAAACTTTTTCTCGCAACAATCTACAATCGAATTAGATTTAAAACTCAATTTGGGTACGATACAAAGAATTTGAATCACCTTAACCCTAAAACCGCGACTCTTAGAACCGTGTTGAATCAATTAGAGGGTTGAATCCCATTTTATTTAGATGTCTGCGTACAAATAAAATTAATTTAAAAAAGTTTCAGCCGTGGTTATTTTGTAGAGATGTACCTAGAAAAGTTTAATCGATAAATATTTTAATATTTACTCATAATAATTTGGCAATGCAACAATGTTTTAGACAATTTTGTAGGTTCTTTAACCTACCTTTTTTTTTTTTTGTGGGTGGGAAATCATCAAATAACTTCTCCCGCTCTGGGCGGAGCGGGAGGGTGTGTCAGACTCTTACTGACTAAAACCCACCTGTATTCCTTCCTGTTGCCTGTGTTGCGGGGGCCTCGGTGACCCATAAGTACCTTCCCGCGACCCCGGCAGGCTTAAACCTACCTAAGTTTTTAAATGAATAAATTTAAATGAGCGTAAATCTTAATAATATTATAAAAAATAAAATGTTCCTACACGTGTTTATATGGATAAGTTGTAAATAATACACCAACATTATTAAAAAAAAACAACTTTAATACCTCAATAAAAAAATACTGCCTCGTTGGTTAAGTGATCGCAAGAGCTACTGCTGAGCACGAGATCCTGGGTTCGTTTCCCAGGTCGGACAAGGTGTTATTGGGTTTTACCATCAAGAATTTCTCAGTAGCAACCCGAAGTCTGGATTTGTGCCCGGTTGATGGCAATAGGTCTCGCCCCCTATTACATGGGACTTTTAAACATAACTGCCGAAATTTAGAGATTAACATAGGTACACCTCTCGGGGATTACTGGCGTGATATTATGTAAAATAATACTTTTATCGATCTAAATAAATCCGAATCTCTAACAAAAAAAACTCATCGTATTAAAATCTTCCCAATTATACGCGAATGAAGTTTTAACCCTTTCGATGTTCACTGGAACTTTTTAATTGCTGTTAAATCTAAAAGGGATCAAATGAAAACGGGCCGGTTCATTGTTGGCTGTCATTAATCTATGTGGGTGGGTACAATTTCACGGTTAGCATTGTACGCAGTTCAAAACTGTTTTGTTGGGCGTATCTTAAATTTAATTTTTACTAGCTTTGTCCGCATGAATTTTCTTTTTTTGACATAAAAATATATCCTACGGCCGCCATCCGCCCCCGGACCCACCTCGTCACATCATATCGCCCGCCTGCGCTATTTAAATTATTTTTTTTTGGATGGGAAATAATCAAACAACTTCTCTTAAGGAGTAATTTAGGCTTTTATTTTGGAAAAAGACCACGCAGGCAAAGCCGCAGGCAGCTCGTCTACAATAAAACATAAATTTACGGTCTACTCACCTAAGTAAAGTTTTAGTTGTATTTCGTGTCTCAAATTTTCCAAAATAAATTAGATTTAATTGATTGATTAAATAAGAGTGAAGGAAATCATAGTTAAGAAAATATAACTATAAATAACTTTACCTATAGGCTCGTGCAGACTGGCACAACTTGTGGCGCGACGCGACTCCGGTAGAACAATTTACATAAATATTTCATAGAAATTGTTCTACCGGTGCCTGGGGCTTGTGGCTAAGTAATAACAGCCGCACGGGTTGATAGATCAGGTTAAGCTATGCTTGCCGCGGTTGGTCCGTGGATGGGTGACCGTCTTTACATACCCTCCGTGCCTCAGAAAGAACGTTAAGATGTTGGTCCCGGCTGTTATTTATAGATCTTTACAGTCGTTACGGGTAGTCAGAAGCCCGAAAGTCTGACAACCAATGTTACCAAGGGGTATCGTGTTACCCAGTAACTGGGTTGCGGAGGTCAGATAGGCAGTCGCTCCATGTAAAATACTGGTATTCAGCTGCATCCATTTAGACTGGAAGCCGACCCCAACATAGTTGGGAAAAGGCTAGGCAGATGATGTTCTACCGGTGCCGCGTCGCCCAAAAAGATGCGCCAGTCTGCTTGAGCCTTTACTAGTTACTTTTTATCTGTTACACAGAAAGTACAATAATAGGCTAAAGACAAAAAAAAAAAATAAACCTTACAATTAATTACTAAAACTTAAAAACTTTGATAATCAGCCCTCCCTGTTAACCCTTCCATGTCGCACTGATTCATCTTAACCCGTCACCGACTGATGGATCAAGATATTAATACCGAGAGCGTGGCGAATGTGGCCAAACGTTAACCCTTTCAATGCATTTATAATTAGAATTGCGCTACGGGTCTTCTAATGACTGATAACCCTGATTTTCTTTTCATGGTCTGTGATTGATTATATCTATACATAATCAGCCTATAATGTTCCCACTGCTGGGACCCAGGCCTCCTCTCTGTGAGAGGGAGTGGGCCGTAATTCGACACGCGGGCCCAGTGCGGGTTTCTGGATGTCTTCGAATTTTTGGTTCTAGGACATGCCGGTTTCCTCAGGATGTTTACTCCTTCCTTCACCGTTTTGAGAGCAGGGGTGATAAAATTGAATACTGTGAAATAGTGTTGTTAAGAAAGGCATTTGTGATTTTGTAACGTAGTTTTCAAGCCCAAAAATATTCCACGAGTTAAATTGTAATTACATTTTTTTGGATCATTAATTACTTGTCGTTGTGATCTTGTTCTCGAAACTGAGTTTGTTAGTGAAAGTGAGTTTGCTTGTTTGTTCATTTGTTTGTTACGCTTTCACGTTAAAACGGCTGAACAGATTTGGATGAAATTTGGCACATGGGTAGACCATGATCTGGATACTTTTTATGCTGATATTCCCACGGGATCGAGACTTATGCGGCGCAGTTTGTTACAAAGTCATTTATTTCCGTTGCTATGTATGTAGGTATGTATTTCATTATTTTTCTATTACTCAGCATAATGTGTATCTGAGGTATATATATACTTATTATTTGTACCAACGTAAACCCCACTTTATGTCTAAATCTCTATCCATTTCAAGCTTGCCTGGAAGTCATCGAAGAAAGCGATAAGGCCACCATTGTGTATTTTGTAGTGTTTGATTTATTTTTTGCTATATATTTTTGTGGTGTAAAATAAAGTATATGTCTGGACAGGAGGCTGGAATCTTCGCCATTTTACTAGGCGTAGATGCGTGCTGCGGGCGAGAAGAAAAAGTCAGAACAAATTTTTTTTTTAGGTTTTAATAAACTTGACAAAATGAAACGTTGGACAGTTTCTAGGCAATTGTTGCCCTCAGAACACTAATACTCTAGGAGGGTTGTTGACCGTACGATGTCCGATGGTAAAATGAGCTGCGCGACCGCAGCGCCATTGTCGACTCGTACGAACGTCAGGCTAGACTCTGTCGAATCGAAATGCGCCAACTTCACACTTGCGTTTCGTTGTCAAAAAAAAAAAAAAATTTTTTAGGATACCTCCCTTGCACGTAATGTATCCCTACATTACGTGCGAGGTATCCTAAAAATGTTTTTTATTTTTATTTTATATTTTTATAATTATTTTATATATTTTTTTCTCGTCTATCAAAGGCCGTTCAAAAATATTGCGGTTTTCTAAACACCCTTTTTCAATTATGGGATCCGTTTGCGTAATATTAAGCTTTAAAGTGCTAATTTTTGTTAGAGTCAAGTGTCCCTGACAGCTAAATGGTTGTTTATGGAGATGTAAAAAAAATCAGCAGGAACCCTTCATTGTGCGTGGTCCGACATGCGCTAGGCTGGTTTTTTTATTTCTTTGCTGGATCAATAGTAATACGAATTTATGAAAGTTAACTAAAGTCAGTGGTGCCCAAATGGTTTAAAAAACTTTTTATTAACCACGAGTTGCCACCACTTGTCGTTAGTAAAACATTTATTTAATAATTTCAACAAGTACACTACTATCATAAATATAATAAATAGCATAAGATTACTAATCACTCGTAGATAATAATTATTTTATTGAAAAGCAACATAAATCGCTTCAACTTAGTATTGATTTATTAAGTTACAAAATATATTTTTATTATTTACGATTTATTAAAAAAAAACGTAAATTAAAATCTAAAATTATTTGCCACTTTAAAAATGCTATTATAAAAATAACTGTACTAAGCTGCATTTGCATTGAATGGCCCTTGCTTATTAAGGGCTCACCGAATTAATATGCAGATTAGCTGAATTAGAGTGAATTTGATCGATGAGACGACTAACAAGAAGAAGGGTACAATATGCCCGCATAATCTAAAATTTGCTTAAAGAGTATTGGGTGACCACTTAAATACTTGTGTGAAAAGTTCAAATAATTATTGCCATGTGTGTTTATTCAAATAATATATTTGAAAGCGTGCTTTTTGTGGTCGCAAATATTTTATAACCTATTTTTCGGTTCGATTTTTTAATCAGCCTGATTTTGTTCCGTAAATCGATTACTATCCCAGGGAATTTACGCCAAATATTAGGCTATTTTTGCTTTAAAACAATGTTTTTGTTTATTGTGTAGGGTATGGAGGATGATGAGGATGGATATAGGATGGGGAGTATGTTAAAATGTATACCGCGAAAAGTTCATTTTATTTTAAGAAAACACTTCATTACAATCACGTTATTTGATATCTGATATATGAAGAATAATATTAACAGACATGATTGTATGCAGTTTTTGTAGAAGAGATTAGGTATTCCAAGTAGGTTAGTTAATTAAACATGTGTGTCCAAAAATATTTCGGTAAAAATAAAATTACGATTTTCTTTAATTGTAAAAGTTAAGCTAATATTGAGAGCGGTGGTGGCCCAGTGGTAACGGCCGCGACTTACGAATTGTAGGTCGTGGGTTCGAACCCAGACAGGCGCTTTACTTTGTGTAAATTATATCATCCCCACTGCTCTCAAAACGGTGAAGGAAAACATCGTGAGGAAACCGGCATGTCCTAGAACCAAAAATTCGAAGACATGTGACATCTACCAATCCGCACTGGGCCCGCGTGGTGGATTACGGCCCACTCCCTCTCACAGAGAGGAGGCCTGTGTCCCAGCAGTGGGAACATTATAGGCTGATTATGTAAGCTAATATTAATTCTGTTTTGCCTGATTCGCTATTGTAAAACATTAACTTGCGCTAGTACAATGTGTTTAATTTTTGATGGCTAGCGTATTAAAATATTTAATTAAGTATTTTAATGTAAGAAAACCTCTGATAATAAAAATACGAAATTATTTTTATCGAAATTCCCGTGGACGCAAATTGTAGTAAAAAAAATATTATGGTTTTACCAAATGTTTATATATTGTAACCAAAATTGTTCTGTTCATTATTTTGTCTTAATATTTATTCTCAAAAATGCGTTTTTGATTTTGTTAGCTGTCCTGGAAAATGTTTCATTTTTATTATTATTTGAAGAGCTAAATTCTAAAACACGACTCAAGAAATAATCCATGTAAATTGATAAAATAGGTTATCCAATTTTTAAAGAGATAGTTTTCAGACGGCTTATCCCAGGGGCGAAGGGGTTGCGCTTCGCCAAAACCGCACAGCCCTGTAAAGCTCGGCCCAGACTGGTCACTCTTGGATCGCCCGGAGGACACGGTGGAGCATACGGTGGAGGTCTGCTCGGCTTGAGCAGAGCACCGCCGTGTCCTCGTGGAGGCGATTGGTGGCAGAGATCTCTCGCGTCCGGCCCTGGTTCAGGCCATGGTACGGAGCGAGAGGGCATGGGCAGCCCTCACCTCCTTCTGCGAAGCAGTAATGCTCGCAAAGGAGGAGGCGGGACGGTTGAGGGAAAGGCAAGTTTCGCGCCCTCTCGCCCCTAGCCGCCGCAGGAGACGCCCTGGGCGTCGGGAATCCCGGGCGGATTTCCGGCCACCGTAGCCGTAGGCTTGCGGACGGTGAGCAATGGGTAGCTCACCGTCTGCCGGGGCCTGCCGGGGTCGCGGGAAGGTACAAATGGGTCACCGAGGCCCCCGCAACACAGGCAACGGAAGGAATACGGGTGGGTTGTTACTTGAAAGATCAGGCGCAAACAGGCCACTACAGGCCTTTCATTCATCCTCTTAACACATCCTTTTTGACGGTATTGTAACTATCGAGGTAATCATCCATGTAAGGAATTTGTATTATAGCTGTTTGCGCCTGATCTTTCAGTGACTTTATAGTGTCTGTGTCAATTTGCTGCTATCGAGTTTTGATAGGGCGCACATAAGTGACGGTAGGTCACTTCAATAATAAAATCATCTAAGGAAAAATTTCTACCTGACTTTTGGAATAATTGGATTAAAAAATTCTCTTGGACGGACGAACATCGGCTCCGTACCAGATTAGCACATATATTTTGTTTTATATAAAAAATTCTATTAAAATTCACAGTAGAACGAAGTGTAACAGCTATATAATTAAACTCATTGTTTAAAGTTAAACTTCTGTTTTATTGAGCAACAAGCTCCAGTGTCTCGTAGTAGACAATAGCTGCTACTGTTTCTGGTTTTTTTTAATGTAAGGCACATAAATGAGCAACCAGACTCGCTTTCCAATTCTTTGCAAAAATGGCTGTGCACGGCGAACTTGCCGCGTCGAATATTATGGAATATTAAGGCTTCTATATACTGGCGCGACTTGTCGCGCGACGCATCGCGACACAAAGACACCGCGTGTAGCGCTACAAGCATGTAGGAGCCTTTACTCTTCAGGCGCTCCCTCTCTTTTGTTGCCTTTCCTTAAGTATCAGAGTGCGACTTTGTATTGACTTCGCACTTTCACCAGGATAAAAAAATCCGCTATGTCGCCAGAGATGGCTATCTAGTGTCAACGGAATCCATAATGATATCGGGCAGCGACTGCAGTAGGTCTGATCCAGTTAGAAGGAAGTCGTTGAGTGACAGTTCACTTGATTTGGCGGCAACGGCATGTACTGTTCGGAGCTTCTCAGGCTTCATTGGGTTGAACACTATAACATTACGATTAATCGGAGGCCTAGTTGTAAGTCACATGTTTAAAAATAAATAGATAGATTCAATTTCTTTTAATCCTATAAGTAAGGATGAAAAAAAGTCTGAATGAGTAGTAGGAGTTTCAGGTCGGCTTCAACGTCACGCTGCTCGGGGCACTTGGAACGCAGGAAGGAGAATCGGCAGGCAGTAGTGGAGCAGGACGAGGGCGGGGCCGCAGTGTCTTGCGCGGAACAGGATCAGGGAGCGTTTAGGGGTGTCAAGAGGAGGAAAAGCTATTTAAGAGTATTCGTGAATAAGAGGATTTGTTGTAGCGTTTTATAATGCTTGACACTAGCAGGAGGGCCGCGTTGGTGCCTTACACCACGCGAGTGTAATGCTCTGACGTCAGAAGGCTGTCCAGGAGTGGGCAGAGAAGAGGACGGCATTGTCTCAGGTTACGCCGATAAAAAAGGACATTCGCTGTCCTTTTCTTCCTTTCTCCGGCACTTTACAGCCAAATAAACTGACGGTCACAAAAGCTTGGTTAACGGTAAATAATTTGATCATAAATAAAAAAAAAAACATATTCATTACATTTAAATTATCTAATGCTAGAAGTAGCCAATGTGATAATTATCGTACTGAATGGAGTAAACTGGAATTTATTAATCAAACGATTTTCCTAGGAATCACTCTGGAAACTACAATGGGGACCACATATAACATATCTCGCAGGACGGCTTAGCTCGGCCGCTTATGCTGTTAGAAAGACAAGAAAGCTAACAGATGTAGAAACCGCGCGTTTGGTCTATTTTAGCTACTTCCACAGCATTATTTCGTATGGCATTTTCTTGTGGGTCGAGCTGCTAACATTGAATCCATTTTTATTTTGCAAAAGAAATATGTCAGAGCCATTTATAATCCACGTCTCGCCGCGAATCTCTTGAGGAATTATTTAAAAATATTAATTATGACAGAACCTTGCCAATTCATTTATGAAAACATTATGTATGTAAGAAAAAATCTACATCTTTTTAATAAAATAAGTGAGATACATAATTTTAAAACCAGAAATAAAGATAAAATAGATCAACTATTTTTTTAGATTATCTAAAGTACAGATATCTATCTTTTATGGGGTACCTACTATGTTACAACAAAAATACCTTCTGATATTGAAAATTTTAAACTCATATTAAAAGTACACGAGGATTATATCCAATATAAGAATGCTTGGAAACATGCTGGTCCAGCTCTATATAATCTAGAGTCTAGACAAAATCAAATTGGTTGGTATCATTTTTTTTTTAGTTGGGCAATTATCAAACAACTTCTCCCGCTCTGGGCGGAGCGGGAGGGTGTGTCAGACTCTTACTGACTAAAACCCACCCGTGTTCCTTTCGTTGCCTGTGTTGCCAGGGGCCTTGTTAACCCTTTTGCACCTTCCCGCGACCCCGACAGGCATCGGTCCTAGTGGACCCCTACACTTGTGCTGACGACATCTCTTTGAGGCGCGCGTTGAACACAACGCGCCGTCGACCCAGGCCTGGTCCTTATCGGATGGCGAGCTACCCATTGCTCGCCGTCCGCAAGCCCGCGCCTATGGCAGCCGGAAATCCGCCTGGGATTCCCCACGGCCAGGGCATCTCCTGCGGCGGCTAGGGGCGAGAGGGCGCGAAAAAACCAAACGTCGGAAATGCTATCTTAATTTTATAATTTATTATTTTAATTACATTATGTTTTATTTAATCTTTCATTAAATTTAAATAGATACAGTAATCTTAAAAAAATACATATAAGAAATTTGTATATAATAAAAATAACAAAAAGGCGAATGTGCTCGTTGGGCATCAAAAAATTCATCCACATGCCTTCATCCTTTTGGGCACTTTTCACATTGACAGCGTCAATGGGTGCCCAAAAGGCTAGCAGCATTGCCACGTTGGATGGCAATGCTGATTCTTTGGGCTAAAAAAAGGCCAGCCCTCTGGTCACGTGAAGACTCTACCAACCGTTTGGCGATATCCCGAAATACTCGATTACTCGATTATATTTGCGCCGTTTGAGGTATTCTGCTCCTGCAGCAGCCGCCCCAGCACAGCCCGCCGTGTTAGGAAGATGGGAAGGCGCGAGAGTGTCGACACAGGTTGCATCCCACACAAAAGGCCTACCCAACTTCCACGGCATTATGGTCATTCCGTCTGGCCTCTTCCCATCATCACGTGCCAAGCTTTTGGGTTCTAAAACAGCTGGCACCCCAGTGGTGATAAGAGCCCGACGAATGATGTTGTTAATGATGTTGTTTTAATGACATTGATTTTACATTCTGTGATTACCTTAACTCACACACTGACCTATTACTTAATTTTTTTAGGAAAGCGTATACTTTTAATTTTTTTGTACATGCTTAATTATTCTTTTTACCTATTGTGGTATAATAATTTTATTCTAGGTGCATCATCTTCGTATATAATTGAATGTACCTATACAAAATATTGTAAAACATTTTAAAAGAGTAACGGTGGAGATTCTTGCCCATTCTTCGCCATACGAAACTACCTTTTGGAAAGGGCGACTAGAATCAATTCTATTTTTTTTTATAAGTTATGACTTTCAAAAATGCCTTTAATATTTATTTACATAACCAAATTACAAGATGATTATTAACATTAACTAAATTAAATTAAAACTAAGTTAAGCCTAAAAAAGGCCCTCGGGGCATTGTACCGAGGATGCTGGCGGCATTTCCTCGCTGAATTGCAATGCTGATGCGTTGCGCGAGAAAGCCGCCAGCTTTTCGGTCACCAGTTACATCAACTAGACGTTTCGCGATTTCCGCAAATAACTTAGGACCCCACGGACCGAGGGTCTCGACGCCAAAGGGCACAAAGTTGTACTCTCTGTCAAGGCCTCCATATTTAATAACTTTTAGATTTTCGGCATTTTCTGCCGCTGCACCCGTTTTAGAAGTAGTCCGTTGGAGGTGGGACGTGTCTCTACACAGGTAGCGTCCCACACAAGCATCCGTCCCAAACTCCACGGGACCAAAGACGGTGTGTCTTTGGTCCCGTGGAGTTTGGGACGGATCAGGTCTTTTGCCATCATCTCTGACAATGCCAGTCGGCTCAAGAAGATCTGGCACATTGATGCTGGCAAGAGACCAATGCCGTTTATGTGCCTATTTGAAATAAATAATTTGACTTTGACTTTGCAGCGCCTCATGCTCAGCAGTAGGGGTGTGCTCGCCTTCTACGGCATATGAGAGGAGTGCCCCAGCATCGGAGGCCTCCCTGCTCAGGATTTTTCGGCTGCAGTGTCTTACGCCACGCAGCTAGAGTGCCCCTGACGTAAGATGCCTCCCACAGATGTAAGCGACAGGGCCGGAGGCAACGGAGGGAACGGGTCATAGAATTCAAACACGTTTCATTTTTAAATAATTGTATTTACTAGATTGAAATAATACATATACTCGTGCTTCACTTAGACCGACTTAAAACTGAGCTTAAACAGAATGAGCTAAAATGGAGGTAAAACTCACAGCAGTAAAACTGAAACTTTGCCAGCACTGACGGCCACTTTTATAGTTTCTGTCAAACATTCTGGAATTATGTGTTACTCATTTCAAACATAATTTAAGTTACTTCATATTTGATTGTCGGCAAGAACCAATAAAACGGCTCACAGTGAGAACCTAGACATGGCACACTAGCTTTATGAGAGGTTACAATGGAGACCTGGCCTTATCATTTTAGCTTTATATCATCGAAAAATACATCTGACAGATGATGATAATGTCTAAGTAATTTATGATAAGAGACAATTTATGATAATGTCATAGTATAAATATATTCTAAGATTGTTTACAAAAAGAGAATATTTATAATGTAAAATACAGTTTTGGATGCAAAAATAGTCAAAGGTAACTAAAGGTTTGTCAGCGGTAACAGAGTTCAAACATAAGTAAAATGTGAGTTAAATGAGTGTCATACGATTTTATACAAGAAAATATAGATTTCGGTACCGAATTATAACAAGAATTGCTGGAATTGCTGGCAGCAGCTCTTTAAATGCTAAATATATAAACAGAATAAAAGATGTGGTTTTGTGTAGCAAAATACCTCAACATGTCGAAGAAAGGTAGGTACAAAGTTCTAATCGGGGTGTAACCGGTGTCATGGGAGCCTTCTCTGCGTATCTCTTTTGCATGAGAGAGTGTATCTGTTCTGTTGTGTTCTATCTCGAAGAGCAGGGTTGCTGTTGGGCTTATTTCCTATTCAGACGAGCCTCTTGAGTGCTGTGCCATACCTGTCTGGCATTTATATATTTTCATTTTCCACAGCATGGTTGTTTTTATATATCCATCATTCAACTGTTTAGTGTGACGATTCAAGATATCTTCTGCTTTTTTTCAGGATCGGCATCTGGTCACCTTGGTTTGATGACCAGTGATTCTAGGGTGAAGAATTCATGAAGTTGTTCAACGCGGTCTTCAGCACTGGCTGTGAGACGGTTGACGTAGTGCACCTGCTGACCCAGGACTCTGGTGTGCGCGCCATGTAGAGTCCAGCCCATTGTAATGAATGATGTGATAGGCTGGTGCTCCGGTCCTCTGTGGATGTCGCTAGCCAATAATAGGTGCCAGTTGTCTTGGCCGACAAGGATCTTTGGAACGCCAGTGTCGTATCTCAGTTGTTGCCTCAGGTCATCTAGGTGCTTGCAATGTGCGACGTCTTTTTCGCTGACTGTCTGCGATGCGAGATTGAGCTTCGGTATGGTGCTCACTCTTAGCGCCCCCTTATTCTTTAGCTGACACGCAAGGGTGACTGTGATTCTTCGCGAACAAGGAGTGTCGATAGTGGTTTTACCGATTGTACCTATCTTCAGAGAGTCGATGCAGCCCTTTGCCCTGACTTGCTTCGCTATGTCTTCTTCGATCAGGGAAACGGTTCATCCATCATCGAGAAGTGCGATTATTGATTCATCGCCCGCCGGTCCAATGATTCGAACCGATACTACGAGTATCTTGAGATAGGCTTGACTTGAAGTTGTTCGCAAGCTGGCCACCGTTTCTTGAGACTTCTTCTGTTCTTGGGCATCAAGTTTCTCGACACCCTCTGCAGCTGACTTCTTGCTATAGTAAAGCAGCTGATGCTACGGGACTGTCCATCCGTTGATGTCACACTTTTTTTATTTGCATGTGTGACCAAAGCGACGGCTTCGAGGACAGCGGAATAAAGCTAAGTTTCTTTGTGAGTTCACATTTCTTGTTACTGGATGCCTCTTTGTACTTCGTACAGTGTAGTAGTGTAGTGTCCCTTTTTCTCACATTTTGTGGCTGGCTTGTTTGTAGCTGTGTGGGTGTAGGTAGTCTACGTGACACGCTTGGTTACTGTAGCTTCAACTGGATTGATGTTCTCAGGTGGAGCGAAAGCACTACAGAAACGAGCTTGTTCGGTGATGAAATCACTCAAGAGTGTGAGAGGTCTGGCAGCGACTGGTACTTCTCGGAGTATATTCTGTACCACTGTACCCGCAGGGAGTTCAGCAGTTTTTTCACTAATTGCATCAGCTTAGCGTTGATCAAGTAGTGCTCCTTCTTTAGCACTCGCTTAGTGATAGCGGGCGCCTCACCAACCACCTCACCGGTGCGGAGTATGCTGTTATAGAGATGAATTAGTGCCGCCACCGTTTTAAGTGGCAGGTGCCGCACCGGGTGCCTACTTTGGCTTGGTATGTCTGATTGCCCTCAATTTCGAATTCATTAAATTTGCATGCGCGCTTAAGTACAGACCGCCTTTACCTTACAGAGGACCGCACATCGCTTCCCGTTCCAAAGTTTTATTTTTCTAATTTATTATCCACTATCTTTACATCACATTTTATTTCTAAACACCGTTAAATCTAAAGGTATACAAGGCATGTTGCACATAAAAAATCCCTATAAGATTACTTATCTACTGAGGCTACCATAATGTATTCCCGCTGAAAAGATATTTCAGTGTAAATGGGATAAAATTTACTTTTTTATTAAAACTGTTTTATATTTAAATTACTGAAAAAGTACTGAACCGATTCCCAAATTACACAAAAAGGTCAGGGCGCTCTGTTGACCTAAACAAATCTAGTATCTTAAGCGTTACATCTAGATTTTTGTGACGGGCCTTTGAATACCCGTTAAACCATATTTACAAGAAAAACTAACTAAAGTTCTACAACACATAAACTCAATTAAATAGTCTTGAAAGTTAGGCCCAGGGCTAGGTCTATGTCAAGGGTACCTGGATGCAAATTGTAAACTTTGGCTATATGATCCACTTAATTGATATTATAAAGGTTGTACTTACGATTTTTACACACATTTTCAGCACAATTTCGATGCTAACTAGTAGAATGAATAACTTAAAAACACTATATAATTTAAAACTGTATAGTGACGCATTGTCGCGTACAACATCTCCATACCACCAACATGAGCATACTACAATATTTTAATAATTAAATAAAAAAGACAAAGAGAGGACAGAGACAAAGAGACGTCATAGGAAATACCTTTTGCAAGCGTAAGGTATTTGGTCTGTTGAGACAATTAGTTTGTATTTGAATAGAAGATAAACGTACATAGACAATTATTATATAAAGTTAGCCTGAGATAAATGTAATATAACACTTAGGTACCCACATAGAGAGTCACAAGCCTTGCATAACTATTTATTATTCCTATGAAATTGAGTAGGATCGTAAAAAACAGAGTCAAAATGAGATTCCACAATGAGATTCACATCGAAATTCACACTGAGATTTAATTAAGATTCAACACTGAGCGTGAAATTGAGACTCACTGAGATCCACATTAAAACTGAGATTCACACTGAGACTTACACTGATATTAACACCCTACATAAATACTTCTCTATCCTGAAGTTTAGAGAAGTATAAAAGCCACTGAAATAAGTTGAAGTTGAATTGGAGAGCCTGTTGATTACGTTACGTTCCTTACATGGAGCTAAAGTGTCTCTGGTATATGGTCAGTCCCTGACGAATTTCAAACGTTTCAGATCCCGGTGTCGCCCTCGGAGAACCGACGCCTGAGGATAACACCGGGTTCATAGACGTTTACTATATTACTAATATAATTATTAAGCACCAACACTTTGTGCGAAAATAAAATAACTACATAGTAGAATGTATAAAGAAAATAACTTTAAAATAGGTACATTTTTATGGTTTCGAGTAGGTACAATAATAAAGGGTGTCCCAACAAGAGCTTGCAAGAGCTGATTTTGAAGAAAAACAAATTTAGTTTTTAATTAAGCAAACATTTTTATTTTGCAACATAAAGAAAAATAGTTTCGATTAAACGTGAAATACAACAACAGGCAAATCGGAAACCTCAGGCACAGGGTTATTATTTTGTTGAAATTTTGACTAACGTTTTCGCATGAATGTGGCTGTATTTCACCAATAACGCGCCGTATTTCCTCTTTAAGACGTTCAACTGTTTCAGTCGATTCATTTGGCGCATTATTACGACCGAAAACGACGTAATTGGCGAACGGTTTTCGCAAAAATTTCAGCATTTTTGTAATGTGTTTTTACAATAATTAAACGTTGTTGGTTTGAATACTTCTCCATATTCTTAAATCGCGTGGTCTGTACACGACAACTGTCAAAAAAAAAATCACCGTACAACTCGTATTAATAAAACGGCGAAATTTAAATCCGGTACTCTTGTTGGGACACCCCTTACTTGTTATCGCCAGAAATTCGCTAGAGGTGGAAATTTATTCAGCCTTATGAACCTTAGCCATCAGTACCCTTATGTTACAAAGTTATTCAGAATTAAAATAATATGTACCTACATAAATATCAACTTTAAATACCTAATTAATTAATTAATAAAAATAGCACAGTTATATCCTAACCTAACTAAAACTATTCACAAACTAAAATATGGCGTCGATAAATTAATCCACATCGCTGTCGACTGGTAATACACCCAAGGGACTGTCGGCATTGCCACGTTGTACGACAATGCTTTGCCTATGGCCCAGGTAAAACCGGCCCTTGGGTCATAGGAAGTGTCAACCAGCCGTTTCGAGATTAAAGAGTCCATGAGCACTCGGACCCCACAGCCCGAGAGTTTTTAACCACTAACGGCTCGAAAATATAAATACATAGCACTACAGCACAGGCACTTACGCCGCTTGAGGTTCTCCACAGCCGCAGCAGCAGCGCCAGCACAGGACGCCGAGCCAGGAAGATGGGATGGCGCAAGGGTATCGACACAAGTTTCATTCCACACTAAAGGCCTACCCACCTTCCATGGAAATAATGACATGTCATCCGGTCTCTTGCCATCGTCGCGTGTCAAGCTATAATTGGGGTCGAATACACCTGGAACGCCGGCGATGGTGAGAAGAGCTTGTCGGATGATGTCGTTAATTATCGCGTGACGTGCTAAGCGACCCGCACTTTGACTGTAAGACAGGTCGTGGTGTCCGAGACTATTGACAACTTCGCCACAATGACAGCGATATCATCATCTGCCTAGCCTCTTCCCGACTATGTTGGGGTCGGCTTCAATTCTTACCGGTTGCAGCTTAATACCAGTACTTTACATGGAGCGACTGCCTATCTGACCTCCACAACCCAGTTACTGGGACTGGTTGTTAGAATTTCGGGCTTCTGACAACTCGTAACGACTGTTAAAGATTTACGAGTGACAGCCGGAACCAACGGCTTTACGTGGTTTCCGAGGCACGGAGGGGTATTCGTATAGATGGTCACCCATTCACGGACCAACCACGGCGAGCGTAGTTTATCCTGATCGATCGACCCGTGCGGCTGTTATTCCCGTTATTGCCCGTGCGGCTGCCACAGTGACAGAAATTTATATACATATATATATTTTGTATTAAAATATATATATTTTTCATTCGATTTTCACCTGTACCCAGAGTGCCCCGGCCCAACCACTTATTTATTCTTTTTTGTATTTAAAATGTGACCAAGTACTTGAAAACAATGTAACAAAATTTCTTGGACTGCATATTGATAGACACGATCGATATGTCATGAAGGACTCAAATCGATGATGTATGTGAGATCCTAAGTAAGTTTTCTTATGCTCTTTATATGCTAGGCAAGATTGCAAATAAGACAATGCTCCTAACAGCCATATATATATATTATAGGTATATTGGCTCTACTTTGCGATATGGCCTTATATTTTGGGGCAACGCTACTAAAAAATCTGTCAAAAGTCAACGGTGCTCAAAAAACTTGCACCCGTTCAAATGCGGACGCAATTGCAAAGTCGTTATTACGATTAGCGTGGCGCTAGCTGTCACTTGTAACTTACCGGCCATGAGTAATGAATTTGTGACGAATGAGCTGCTGGTGTTCCTGCAGCAGAAGCTGGGTGGGATGGACGAGGTGTCCGCTGTCCAGATCTGTGCCACGAACTACTGCGAGGGTGACATAGCTGCTGCCAAGCTGTTGTTGTTCAGTGTGCTGAACAAAGGCAACCAGATGGTGTCCTGTCGGCGTGACGGGACTAAGAGGAACCTGCAGGATATAATCACGCTGTTCAATGAAACCAACCCTGACGACGTGCCGACGTTTGTAGTGAAGGAGCTACACAAGCTCCCGCCACCTTCATCCACGTCGATGTAACGAGCCATCTGAAGGACATTGTCTTTCTGAAGTGCCGCCTTGTGGATGTGCTAACGAAATCCTAAAACACCGTCGCCGATTTGCGCAAATAATTTAGTGAGTTGCGCAACAGTGTAGCGGTAATTAGGTCACCTGTCGATGCGTAAATCGTAAACGCATGTCGCGGAGCCGGTCTCGATACATCGCCTTCGAATTCCACGTCAGCAGTTTCGTCACCAGCGCATCCGTCAATTGCTAAGCTTGCATAGGGAAGCAAAGCCGAATACACCGGTGTACATCTCCCGCTTGCACTACACCACTAAGGCGGTGAACATCGTGGAGTAGCTGCGCCAAAAGATGAAGTACACGCCGAGGGTGCAGTTACTGGATTCGCACCGGAACGTCAACTTCATGGCGTTCGTCATGCCTGTACCGAACTGTTATCTATCCCTCGTCATGAAAGAAGACTTGACCGCAGGACGGTGGTGTTCCGTCCCTTCCGCGGACGAGTTCCACAAGACAGCACAAAGTCAAGCTAGTGCAAAATTAAGTGCTATTAACAAAGTCACAAGCCTTTTTATTAACACAAGTTTTGTTTATATAAAAATATGTATGTTTAGGTTAAAGTATTTCTCTATGGGCAAGTGTCACCTGAAATAAACACATATATATTAATAACATTTTTACATATTTTTATAAAAGAAATAAAAAAATAATTTAAAAATATAAAAAGAAATTGTGGCCCATCGGCATCAGGACCAAGGGCACCAAGTTGCCGGTGAACAGGGCTCTAGAGAAAGGAACCTGCTAACTATGCGTGCTGTGTCCAGGAGTACTGCTTTCTGAATCAAACAGTTGACCGCGCAATGAGAGCCTCCTTTTCTTTTTTTTGGTGGGAAATTGTCAAATAACTTCTCCCGCTCTGGGCGGAGCGGGAGGGTGTGTCACAGTCTTACTGACTGAAACCCACCCGTGTTCCTTCTATTGCCTGTGTTGCCAGGGGCCTCGCTATCCCTTTCGGACTTTCCCACGACCCCGGCAGGCATCGGCCCTAGTGGACCCTTACTCTTGAGCTGACGACATCTCTTTGAAGCACGCGTGTAACACAACGTGCCGTTGACCCGGCCCTGGTCCTTAGAGGACGATGGAGTAGCTCCATCAGTCGCAAATTGTTGGGGGCAAATAGTTTCAAGTTATTCATATAAAGGAGGTGAGATATCACCTGACCACCAGCTCTTCTCAACCGATAGCCAAGACCTGAATCCTCCAGAAGTGTGCTTATAGGATTCAAGGCTAAGCAAAACCAAAGCAGACTCAAACTATCGACAGGAAATATTCTCCGCTCAATCCTGATTGATTCATCGATCCCCTGGATCTGTCGACATCCTGGATAGAGAAGGACCGTCCTCCACTGCCCATACACGACAAAAAGGTGCGTAGAGTTGTGTTTTTTTTTTTTTTATAAATCTTCAGCACTTTAATGACCTATGCATGGCACTGGGTCCGCATGTGAAGCCTTGTTATAATCTATCCAACATGTCGACAAATCCTTCCGGGATCTACCTGTTGGCTTATGACTACATCTATATGGAGCATCTGCTTAGTACCACGGGACCCATTCTTACATTTATTCTGAGACAGACATAATTGAGTTACAATCAATATGATGTGCAAATTTTGCTCTAAGAATGAATATAAGAACTATATCGATCATCGTCGTTGATCTATAGTTAGAGGCTAAGCAGGCGTGTGACTTATGTAGCCATTTAATCCAGAAATTGAACAGTCCGTCCAGTCCTGAAGATTTCTAGATAGGCAACGAAAGAGCTGCACGTGCTACATCCAGAGGACTAATTATAATAGCCACCATGTCTGGTATTGAATCACACGACTATTCAACAACACGCATCCAATCAGCATCAGTGTGACTGACGGGCACCGACCAAACACTTCATCAAAATGAACATTAGTTCATTTTGATGAAGTGTCTGTGAAGTGAAGTGTGTATGTTTTGTGAAGTTGCCTGAAATAAAGGATATTATTATTATTATTAAATAATAATAATATCCTTTATTTCAGGCAACTAAGGCCCATAAAAACATAATACATAAATAAGTATAAAAACAATAACTATAAACTAATACATATTTTCTACAACAAACTTAAAAACTACTGCACACGAAGTGACGGCGTCGTGTTACGCTGCGAGGTGTCGCGTAACTTTCGGCCAAAACTCTTCCTTGAGGAAGATCACCAAATGATGAGTCGGAACACGCACCATGAACGACTTGAAATTGGTGTTATGGCGTGCCTCCAACTTCTCCACCCTCAAGGTCCAGTTGGTCTTCACCCGATACATACGGGTGAAGACCAACTGGACCTTGCACCACTCTACGATGTCCTCAGTCTTCGCAGAGTGGTGCAAACGGGACACGTACAGCTGCGTCGTCGGTACTGCAGGACGTAGCAGCATGTTAGTACCTGCAGACGCTGTCTCACACTGGTTGCGATAAGTAGGCTTCCTCTTCTTTCTCTCCACCTTGATGAAGCCATCCTCATCGCATGTGATCTTCGATGGACCCTGCTGTTTGTGGTCCAGCACAGCGCCTTTAGTCGCACTCGATACTGAGCGACTCTGCTTTCCCCTTTAGGTTGCTTATGGCTTCATTATACGGCAGACGCACGTCAGTCACACTTTGAGTGGGAACATGTTGCTCCCATGCTCTATATGACCCTTCATCACTCTGGAACACGTGGTTCTGAGTGTACCGAACCACTTTTCGCCTATACCGACGGATACGGTTTGTCCATGCATAAACTTTCTGCTTCAGTAATTCGATGCGCTCTGTGACACACGAAACATATTCTTGAGGACTAATACTAGTTCCCGAGAACACCCGCCTTACAAAGTGCATCACCCTCGGGCGTGAATTGCCTTCCCTGAAGCAGATAAGGCTCCTGATTAGTACCCTGGCCTCATTAATACGACGCTCAATCCTGCACTGCCACACCAGCCTGGCAGTCGGTCAGTGTTTGAAAATTTGACACGAGCTATACGACTTGCCGCAGCAGCACGCAATAAAAGATTGAGCGTGTATGGCAGAAGTCTGCGCTTCGTTCAATAAAATTTGGTAACACCGCATTCAGGGCATTTGTGAAAAAAAACAGAGCACTAGTGTGTACCAATGCTCTGTTTTTTATTCATAGGCAAACGTGGTAGCCGTGGTCTAATGATCGCATCCTCCAGAACGCTCCTCAATGTAGAATTGAGGAGCGTTCTGTACCCTGTACTTCCAAGCACAACGAAATCAAGTGTAGCGTCATCCAATCAATGATTGTGTTGAATGACGCGTACCTAATCCGACAATCGTTGGGCCGAGACGTTGACGGCAGGCTCAAGAACCTGAAACAGTGAATCACGCTTTCATTTATGGACTGGGTTCACCGGCAGTTCCTGTTCGCGGCTTGTTGTCCTCGCGGCTCCGACGATTATCCCTGTATGCACTATGCAAGTGCACTCAAGGACACACCCTGCAGGACTATTGCAGAACATGGAAACAAAACATATTGGGCTATGGGTTTAGGTGTCTATAATGGATTGGTTACCTCGAACTATGGAAGAGCTGTGTTCCCTGCCTAATCAATGTTATATAATATACATGGATAAAATGGCAGGGGGTGACTTACTCACTCAATAATGGGCCCCCGGAAACTGTCGCTAGCACATAGTGACGTAGCGACAAGAGGGCAACATGTACTGAGATGCCTGAGAAGTGGAATGGTATTCCACGGCTATCAGGACATTCCCAGAGCCCGGAAGATGGTCAAGATCCCAACCAGCATGTTACTGGAATAGCTCCTTCCTCAGAGCATGTTTGTTCTTGCGAATCTCCACTCAAGCCGGCTAATAAAGGCAAGACAAAGGTGAGGAACAAGATTTCTCCCGGGAAATAGGGTCCGTGAGGTCACTGCTGCCTAATAGCTCGCCACATGCTGCCCTGCAGGTTTCTGTATCTCTTTTTGTCTGGCTCCTCAGCGTAGACTTGTTCCAGCAAAGTAAACTCTACCAGAACAGACCTAGAGTTCGGAGCGCGCAAGCCCCACCACGACGTCAACGTAGAGATACGGCGGCGGGGGTTATTATTATTATTATTATTATGATCAAGATCCCAACCAGCATCTTACTGGAATAGTTGCTTCCTCTGAGCATGTTTGCTCTTGCGAATCTCCACTCAAGCCGGCTAATAAAGACAAGACAGAGGTGGGAGCTCTGTTTCTCGTCAGTGTTCACTCCAGATGGCCAATAAAGGCAAGCCTGAGGTGAGGACCGAGACTTCTCCCGGGAGATAGGGTCCGTGAGGTCGCAATTGCCCAACAGCTCGCCACATGCTGCCCTGCAGGTTTCTGTATGTCTCTTTGTCTGGCTCCTCATCGTAGACTTGTTCCAGCAAAGTAAACTCTACTGGGACAGACCTAGAGTTCGGAACGCGCAAGCCCCACCACGACATCAACGTAGACATACGGCGATGGGGGATATTATTATTATTATTATTATTATATATGCAATGGCTCCAAAACTTTACAAATACGAGTAATTACCTAATCAAATTGTATTGAGCAAAAACATGAATGAGTTTAAATGTAAGTTTTTAAATTAATGAATGACCAGGCTTATTATTCTGATATTGAATATTTTAATGACAAATCTATATATACATATACATTTATATATATAAAAATAAATTGCTGTTCGTTTGTCTTGCTAAAACTCGAGAACGGCTGTGCCGATTTAGTTGATTTTGGTTTTGAAATGTTTGTCGTAATCCAGGGAAGGTTTAAAAGGTGAGAAATAATAGGGTAAGTAGAGTAGGTAGCGTAGGTAAGGTAGGTAGGGTAGGGAAGATACTTGCTACCCGTGCGAAGCAGGGCCGTGTAAAGCTAGTATATATATAAAAATGAATTGACGGTTGTTAGTCTTACAAAAACTCGAGAACGGCTGAACCGATTTGCACAATTTTCATTTTGAAATATTTGTAGAAGTCCAAGGATGGTTTAAAATGTGAGAAAATATAAAGAAATTGCAATGAAAGTAGTAAAAAAGTAGTAACTATGAACCTATCAAAAAGTAGGTACGTTGCATGAACTCACGATAGTATTTCAATCGTTATCCCCGATAGGATTTGGATGAAAAGGGTTGGTAGGTGGGGTAGGTAAGTAGGTAGGTAGGGTTGGTAGGTGGGGTAGGTAGGAAGGTAGGTAGATAGGGTAGGTAGGTAGGTAGGGTAGGTTAGGGTAGGGTAGGTAGGTAGATAGGGTAGGGTAGGTAAATAGGTAGGGTAGGTAGGTAGGGTGGGATAGGTAGGGTAGGGTAAGAAAGGTAGGTAGGTAGGTCGGTTACTGAGGCCTAAAAGTATTGATATTGAGATTGTTAAGCAAAAATCTATTTGTATAACAACTTCATAAACCAAAATTTATTAATTTTACATACTTACTTACACTTATTTAACGTTATTTAATTTAAATTTTAATTATCTACTAATTTATTATCTAATGTAAACTAATAATTTATCAACGATGATGCATTATCTTAGTTTATTTTTATTTATTTATCTGCCACTCTATTAGCAATATAATATAATTTTTCTTTTTTAAATTTATTTAATTCACTTACTTATTGACTTTTTTTTTGCTATCGGACATTCGAATGTCTTAATTACTGTTTTGTATGCCTTCTGGCGGAACGTATTATGGACCACATTTCTATTAATAACATCTGTATAATTAATAAAATTTGTATAATTTTACCCATTGCTCACAAAATGAAAAAATAATTTGCATTTAAAAATGACAAGCAGTCGTTAGACACACGAGTAGGTATGTTTTCTGGTAAGCACCCCAAAGGAAGTAAAAAAACCAAAAACATATAATAATTAAATTGACCGCCTCATAAAGTTTAAAAATAAAAAAAATCTCGTCACCGTCATTTGACCGGTTTTCTGTTTCTCTATGGTACCGTTGTCTCCAATCCGATGGAACAATAATTTCAATTTGGGTTTTTTTAATAGATAATGAATTGTTTTTAGATACATAATAATTTGGATAAAATAACATATTATCATTTAATCTATAATCTTTTGATGCTCTGTTTAAGGCCTTACCAGTTTTATCCATTGATGATCCACCGCTTCACTATTTTTTTGTTTTTTTGTTTTTTTTTTTGTTTTTTGCTGATTTTTTTTTTTTGTTTTTTTTTTTTTTTTTTTTTTTTTACATTGAGGAATGTAACACCTTATATACTACTAGGCAGTGATTCTAGAATGTCTCCACTCCGCTCCACTTAACACTAGAGAGCTCGCGCAGGTGACATAATGTCATCCGTGATCGAAAATATAGACAGCTCACTTCAAGGTTACTTGACCTAAGTTTTCACTGTGAGATTTTTATAGAATAGGCTGTCTGGGTTTATTTCGGTGTTTTTGACGTGATTAACGTCTTATAAATCGATGAATGCCGGCTGTACGCACGAAAAAGCATGACTCATTGTCACGTTCCGCCTGAGCCTAGCGTGCAAGCGAAGCACGGAACTATCGCATGATCGGCCTAAGTATTCGGCTTGTGACGCATCTATCTCTCGTTATCACGTAAAAGTATCGTCCGTAAACCGACTTTTTTTTGTCAGAGAAGTCGGTCAGGAAACACCTATTCTATTTTTTTTAAGTGTTTTTTTACAACTATTTTTCAGAAATAAAATTCATTTACCCAGACTATAATAATATGTCTCAATTTTTTCTTATAATATGAACCGTCTTTTCCATCAGAGGCCAACCAGTGAACTTAACGCATTGACGTCTACGCAATGTAATTTTTCAGTTCGTGGGTGACATACGTCAAGTTCTGCACAAGCTCTCCAAGAACTCGTGTAACCTGGAAATTTGCAGGTTTGTTAGGGTCTCGAAATCGCACGAGGAAAATGAAAAGAAAGAATTGTGTCAGAGTACTCTCTGACGCGATTCTTTCTGTGCCACTGCACAAGAAGAAATAAAGTCGAGGCTGGTAATCCAGCAAGTTTGAGACATTCATTTCGGAGTAGAGAAGGACGATGGTACAGGAATGCTAAATTTCAGTAGACTCCAAGACCTAATGACTATTCAACTCATGTGGTAGTGGACGCATTTGTCCAGACCACATTAGTCATACTGAGACCTAAAAGTATTGATGTTGAGATTTTTAAGCAAAAATCTATTCGTATAACTACTTCATAAACCATAATTTATTAATTTATATGCTCACATATACTTATTTAACATTATTTAATTTAGATTTTAATTATCTACTAATTTATTATCTAATGTAAACTAATTATTTATTAACGATGGTGCATTATCTTAGTTTAAATTTCATTTATTTATCTGCCACTCTATTACCAATCTTTATATTATAATTTTTCTTTTTTAAATTAATTTAATTCGATTCTTGATTGCTAGATGTATTCTTTGTTTTTTTTACACTATTTTTAATCTTCGATAAATAGTAGTAATTGCAATAATAAAAATGTAAAATAATGTAATGTAATTTAAAATCATATATAGTGCATGTGGTGTTAGCCTGTAACTGATTGTTGCACTTATAAATGTATATCGTGTATTTTAAATGAAATGAAATGTGTAAACAATTGTAGGCTAACCTATTAAAAAATAAATAAATAATTATTTTGACAGTTGAAATTATTATCAACTGTCCTATAAAAAACCTCAATACCTACTCAACCCAAATGTATGGGATGACTGATAATATTTTTTTCGCGAATACGTTGTTGGTCCCATGGAGAAACTTGTTCAGTTTGATGGTCTGTCACCTTTAGATATGACCACACCTTTCTAATGCAAGCTTTAGACGTATAATATTCTTAGAATTTAGGACTCTTTGATCTAGATATTATTCATAGTTTAAATAAATAAAACAATGTTGTTACCTTCATTTTCGTAAATAGGAAGATGAATAAAGTTGATTTATGTTATAATATTACGATTTAAGATGAGCTTTGTTTTAAAAACTTGTTTATAAAAATGGGTGGCATAATGTACCCCGCGCGACTATCAATGAGTAAATCGAGGCGCGAGGACTTTAGTGTTAAGTACCACTCTATAAATTATCACAAGATAAAATAATGCGTCATCGTTGACTAACAGATATGTTTCAACCATTTTTATTTAGAAAATAATAATTATATTATTTTAACATAATTAGAACATTAATTTGTATCCTGGTATAGTTTATTAATTCAGTTTTAAAAGCCTAATGGCAAAAAAGGAAGAAAAGTTTGTGTCTGACCTTTATTCCAGCTTCTTGTTGCAAGACTACAATGTACTAGTTAAAAAAAAAAACGGCCAAGTGCGTGTTGGACCACGCACAATGAAGGGTTTCGTAGCTGGGATGAATTTATTCCCAAAATCAAACTTAACATTGTAGTTAAAAAACATGTTCCCTCATACATTCCAACTGCGTCTGTAAACAAACATACATAGTTTGTACGCACAATAATGAGAGATTTACCATGTTGTTTTCCTGTAAGCTATAGGTAAATAATTACTTACTTATTTTTTATGGATTTTAATGAATTGTATATTATCCGAAATAAACTGATTAATAATAATAATATATTTTTTTCAATATTTAAGGTTTAGTAGTTTCGGAGATAATGTGGGAATGGTTAATTTTCATCTATTTTCTAAAATAACTTTAAAAGTATTTAGTTTAAAATTATCAAAAAAAATATATCTGAAATCCTTACAAGTTCTTTCATCTCGTATGTCATACGGTACAGTTTGCGAAACTTTTTTTTTATTTTCTAACTTGCCCCCAAAAGTAACCCCCATATTCACAATTTTGTTTATTTTCATTACACGTCCGTGTTTGGGTCATAGAAATGAATATGTGTACCAAATTTTAATTTAATCAGTCTAGTAAATTTGGAGCAAACTGGCTATGACAGACGGACAGACAGACACAAGAGTGATCCTATAAGAGTTCCGTTTTTCCTTTTGAGGTACGGAACCCTATTCAAAATTTTATTGATTTACATTACACGTCCGTGTTTGGGTCATAGAAATGAATATGTGTACCAAATTTTAATTTAATCAGTCTAGTAAATTTGGAGCAAACTGGCTATGACAGACGGACAGACAGACACAAGAGTGATCCTGTAAGAGTTCCGTTTTTCCTTTTGAGGTACGGAACCCTATTCAAAATTTTATTGATTTACATTACACGTCCGTGTTTGGGTCACAGAAATGAATATGTGTACCAAATTTTAATTTAATCAGTCTAGTAAATTTGGAGCAAACTGGCTATGACAGACGGACAGACAGACACAAGAGTGATCCTATAAGAGTTCCGTTTTTCCTTTTGAGGTACGGAACCCTATTCAAAATTTTATTGATTTACATTACACGTCCGTGTTTGGGTCATAGAAATGAATATGTGTACCAAATTTTAATTTAATCAGTCTAGTAAATTTGGAGCAAACTGGCTATGACAGACGGACAGACAGACACAAGAGTGATCCTGTAAGAGTTCCGTTTTTCCTTTTGAGGTACGGAACCCTATTCAAAATTTTATTTACATTACACGTCCGTGTTTGGGTCATAGAAATGAATATGTGTACCAAATTTTAATTTAATCAGTCTAGTAAATTTGGAGCAAACTGGCTATGACAGACGGACAGACAGACACAAGAGTGATCCTATAAGAGTTCCGTTTTTCCTTTTGAGGTACGGAACCCTATTCAAAATTTTATTGATTTACATTACACGTCCGTGTTTGGGTCATAGAAATGAATATGTGTACCAAATTTTAATTTAATCAGTCTAGTAAATTTGGAGCAAACTGGCTATGACAGATGGACAGACAGACACAAGAGTGATCCTATAAGAGTTCTGTTTTTCCTTTTGAGGTACGGAACCCTATTCAATATTTTATTGATTTACATTACACGTCCGTGTTTGGGTCACAGAAATTCATATGTGAACCAAATTTCAATCCAACTGGCTGTGACAGACGGACAGACAGACAGACAGACACACGAGTGATCTTCTATAAGGGTTCCGTTTTTTCCTTTTGAGGTAAGGAACCGGAAAAGGCAGTATTTAAAAAACAAAAAACAATTGCTAAATTGGTATTTGTTTTTTTTTTTTTATTAATGTATCCTGTGGAAATATCAGCGTGCAATGACAACTTATATGAAGTGAGCTCGAAGTAAGCTCTCAATAGTGTAAATCCTTAGCATCAGGTGAAATGACAGCTCACTTTAAGGTCACCACCTAAGTCATCACGGTGAGATTTTTAACAAAATATATCGACTGTTTGCAACCTCTTTAGATAGAAGATATTTTACTATATTCAAGTGCATGACATTCCTAGAGTTTTTGCAGTTTTGTGACTGAGAGGATTTTCTTAACTTAGTATTCATGGCTTTTCGCTATATTCATTGTATTAATAATATAATTCGCAAATATCTCACACTTCACTTTCACTTTTTGTCCAGGCAAACCACTGTCTATTCCATGGTTGCCTGGAAGAGATCGCAGAAAGCGATAAAGCCGCCCATTTTATATTCTGTAGTGTTTGATTTATTTTTTGTTAAGTCTTTTTGTAGTGTACAATAAAGTATATATAAATAATAATAATAATCAATGAACAGATATAAATAGAAATAGGGAAATTATCGAAAAAAAATATTTGTGCGTTCATGGGCTCTTTTCTTCTGAACCCTATCCTGCAAAATATCAGTAACTATACACAGAAAAGACACAATTCATAGTAAATTCCGTACCAAGTATCATTTTAGATCAAACACGTGATAATGGCTATAAGAGCGCCCCTATTATTTGATACAATAAAAGTGAAGTGCAGAAATACTTGGCATTCTACTGCGAAACTGCACTTGATATAAATTTAGCACAAGTGACACCCCATTATCAAACAAAACTGATTCTTACAGCTTATGATGTAAAGGCAAAATTTCCGTTACATTTCGTGAACCAGATGAGGGATTTTAGGGTGGGGACCTATATGAGTATCGGTCGTTCAATAGGCCGTACACTCGCAGATACGGTACTAATGGTGATTAAGAAAAATATGGCAGAAGAACACAGTACAATAACTTGCGGTTATAAGTTCATGAATATTGAAGATCACAGCGATAGTCATGACATGTTTTTATTTGATTATGCCATAATAGCAAGTTGATGGCCAACGTAAAGTGACGATTTCTGTTTTATATATGACATTTTTTATTCCACAGATTACTGTAGGAAGAGATAGATATGATAACTTTGTACCTACTAAAATCATTAACTGCTTCTAGTGGTCACAAGCGCTACTGATGAACATGCGGTCGATTTGATTCGATTCCAGAGTAGGCCAAAGAGTTATTGGGTGTATTCATCTGAAATTTTTCAGTAGCAGCCCGGTGAAGAGATTTGTGCCCGGTTGATGGAAATAGGTTCGCACCCTATTATATGGGACTTATATAACTAGCGAAATGTGTATACAATAGGTACTCCTCTGCCTAATCCTTCGGCTAATACAGGTGGTATGTTATATTATGTCAAAGTATATGACTGACTGAATAATCCTTTTCAATGTTGATAATTACAGAACTACTCGTAATTTGGATGCAAACAGTCGTAGATATTTCTTCATACTTAACTTTTTTTTATTTATTTATTTATTTATAGGAAAACCAACAGCTATAACGAATGGATAACAATTGTATATGCTACACAGAGCCAATTACAGGTTCTCACGGGTAAAAACAGAGAATCTAGTAGAAATCTTGGGATCACTAACAAGCACGATAGAAAATAATATAAATAAGGTACATGGTATGTAAACTTTTAATTATTGTATTGAGATAAGCCGTTGGTCTGCCATTTGTAGATCTTTGACAGTCGTTACGGGTCGTCTGAAGCTCGAAAGTCTGAAAACCAGTCTTCTTACCAAGGGGTATCGTGTGTTACCCAGTAACTGGGTTGTGGAGGTCAGATAGGCAGTCGCTCCATGTAAAATACTGGTATTCAGCTGTATCCGGTAAGACTGGAAGCCGACCCCAACATAGTTGGGAAAAAGGCCAGGCAGATGATGATGATGATTGGGATATGGGCAGGAGGCGACTGCCTCGATGATGTAGTGGTCGCAAGCATGACTGCTGTGTGTGAAGTCCTGGATCTGACCCAGTGTTTTTGGTTTTTGATGAGTAACATCTTTCCACTCGCTTTCTGGAGATTTCGTGAAACGGCAAGGAAGAGTGTAGACAGAAAGTGACAGCTTAAGCATGGAATTAGTAAGTACTATTATATTGTAAGAAGAGGGGTCGAATTTCGAGCAGTGGGCGACCACTAGTAATTAATAATTATTATTCGAATAAATATTTCAGTGTTTAACTTTTTAAAATTATGATATTAATTTCTGTCGCTGCTCAGTTGCTTATTACCACGGTAAGATGTCAGATGCTACACATCATATGCGACTACTGTTAAGGCTCACTCGTTTTATTTATCTACAATTTCTCAACAGCACCCCCAGGGTCTAGATTGTGCCCAGTTGATGGCGATAGGCTTATCTTCTGTTACATATTGGGACTTAAGTCCCTATTAAGTCCCACTATGTAATAGAAGATCCACAGTCCACAGTAACCAGTAATGTTTAAATATTACTGGTTACTGTGGAGTGTGGTTATAATATACTAAACACCAGTCTAGTTGATGTAACTGGTGACTCCAATTCAGCGAGGAAATGCCGCCAGCATCCTCGGTACAATGCCCCGAGGGCCTTTTTTAGGCTTAACTTAGTTTTAATTTAATTTAGTTAATGTTAAAAATCATCTTGTAATTTAGTTATGTAAATAAATATATTCAGTACGTTGAAAAAAGAAATGTTGGTGGTTATTTAATTATTGTAACTGAATTATTGATATTTATTTTGTGTATTATTGAGATATTTTAAATGTGTAATGAATTTTAAATATGAATGTAATGTTTTCTATTTTTTAATTTTTTTTTTTTATCATCACTAAACATTTTCAACACAATGTATTTTGTTAAGAAATAAATGACTTATGACTTATGGCTGTTATTATTTAGCCATGAGCCCCTGTTAGCAATATTATAATTTATTTTTGTGATATATACCTATTTCTAAAGCTATGAGTAGTATATTAATTACCGTATCGTTAACGCGTTCCTGGTTCAGACGCGATGCTTTGTCGACTACGAGATTATTCACCCCTTTCTCCTTCTAGTTGACTACTTATTAATATTCCGAGGGTAATCTCTGACGATTAATGTTTTGGGCAAAATTATACGTCACGAAATTTGTCACTAGCCGTGCTTTCTCCTATGTAGCTTGCAAAGTTTTTGAAGTGAAAACATTTTTGGGCACTTCCTGAACAGTGAATGAAACTGAACCGTCACGCTCGGCTCGGTGACGCTGAATCGGATATACTCGGCTCCAGTCGGTCGGTGACGCTTAGTCGCGTATACTCGGCTCCAGACGTAAGTTTTCTCTCCTATAGTGTGGTCATAAGCATACATCCTCTTTTTAGGGTTCCGTAATAAACAGGGAATAGTTTGAGTTTCGCCATGTCCGTCTGTCTGTCTGTCCCCGGCTTAGCTCAGAGACTTTTAGTACTAGAAAACTGTAATTTGGCATAGGTATACCAATCATGTCAATAAAGTGCTAAAATAAAATCTTGAAAAAAAAACATTTTTTTACGGATTTTTTAATTTTTTCCCTTGCAAGTAATGTGGGGATGATATTTTTTTTTCTTTTTGGATAGGCCGTTCAAAAATATTGCGGGTCCGTTTGCTTAATATTAAGCATTAAACTGCAAATTTTTGTTAGAGTCAAGTGTCCCCCCCTGGAAGCCGACCCCAACATAGTTGGGAAAAGGCTAGGCAGATGATGATGAAGTGTCCCTTCATCAGCTAAATGGTTGTTTATAAAAAAAATCATGGCAGTAGTACACCCTATAATACAATTAAAAGAAAAAATATCACAGCTAAGTTGGCTTTACAAGTTAACGAGTAATAGTCGACCAACTTAAATTTGCAGTTGGAGAATTGACCGTGGTATATATCGATGTCAAAATCAAAAGTCAACGTCAAAGTTACATAAGACAGTCCCCCAAAAATGCCCGCCCTTCACCACTTCCTAGTGCTTTAGCTGGGAAGAAGAAGTGGTGGAACAAACTCCCCAGCAGCACGTCTGTCTGTTTAGTTATATAAACTTGATTCTATACAAATCGTATGCAAAGTAATTAACATTACGAAACACTAAACATTGGATTAAATTACACACTTGCCATACGTTAGCTAGCACGCGCCAGTATACCAACAAAACAATGAACAAACTGTACTCAAGCAGATAAAAATTACAACATAAAAAGATGTAAGTAGAACTTAATACCTAAATAAAAGCCTCCAGGCATAAAGGGCGTGCCCGCTTACATAAGGCAATTGCTGTAGCTCGAAGTGAGAAATGATAAACTAGCCCCATCGAAGTAAAATAAGTAAACAATTACTAATAACAATTAAAACCATGATCAGCAAGACGACCAGTCACCACAAGCAGCACCCGTTCCCGAGCATAACGCAAATATCAGCCATCACCCCATGTATGGGAGAACATATTTTTCAACTACAATGTGAAGTTTGTTTTTGGGATAAATCCTAACCTCATCCCGACTTCCCAACTACGGAACACTTCATTGTGGTCCGACAGGCACCGACCTGGTTTTTTTTACATAGAATTATGCCCATAACCGGATTCATACCGGACTACCTTTTTGCCTAAGACTAAAAGTTTTCGATGTTCTGTTTTGCTCAGATACTTATAACATGAACAGTACAGATAACACAGAGGTTGATTTATCCATATATTTTTTTGTACTTTAGGTCAGTTGTTTAACAAATGAATACACATAAACTCACACCTTCTTCCCATGAGGGTAGGCAGAAGATCGATGTATTTATATGCCATTTGAGTGAATTCGCAAAAATACTGTTGTTTATTTTATGTTATAGTGTAGGCTTTGCGCTGCTTTATATTTTAAATATTGTGTTTTTTTATGCTTAGGGAAGTATTTTTAGATGTATAAGTATTACTAGTTTTCTTTTTTACAATTTTTACGTTTTTTCATAGTTTTAAATTATAAGTTAGTTTTAGTTATGTTTAAGACTGCGCTATCGTATTAGGTATACACCTTTTTTTTTGGATGGGAAATCATCAAATAACTTCTCCCGCTCTGGGCATTCCTTCCGTTGCCTGTGTTACGGGGGCCTCGGTAACCCATTAGTACCTTCCCGCGACCCCAGCAGGATTAGGTATACACCTGTAATGATAGTTGTAAGGGAGATTTTGAAAAACAAAAATATAAACAATAAAACCTAATATTAACAACTTATTTCCCATACATTCTACAATTTAGGCTTGGTAATTAGTACGTAATGGAACGAAGATCTGCTACTTCTTCATCTTCATCTCACACTTCATTCTTGCTGAACAAAAATGTGGTCGCTTTTCATCACATTTGAAATGCTTTAACGGTACCTATGCCAGTCAAAATCTAGATCAAATCTATAGATTTATCACATCAGGTCCCCTTAGATAGCTGCATTGGAAAAGACACAAGAACTGATAACTGTAGTGTTCTTAGGGGTCAATTGAAACGCCCAGGTGTCACCACCGTGTGGACCGCCTGGAGGACACAGTAGAGCATACGGTGGAGGTCTGCCCGGCTTGGGCAGAGCACCGACGTGCCCTCGTGGGCCTCCACGAGGGCACGTCGGTGCTCTGCCCAAGCCAATGGGTAGCTCGCCGTTCGATAAGAACCAGGCTCGGGTCAACGGCGCGTTGTCAGCAAAAGTGTAGAGGTCCACCTAGGGCCGGTGCCTGCCAGGGTCGCGGGAAGGTACAAAAGGGTTACCGAAGCCCCTGGCAACACAGGCAACGAATGGAACACGGGTGGGTTTTAGTCGGTAAGATTCTGATAGAAGTTATTTAATAATTTCCCACCCTAAAAAAGGGGTCAATTGAACTAACCTAACATCACATCGTGCTTGTATTCTCCGAAGATTTAGGCAGATCTTGTATACATGATATTTTTGGACATAGCTACTTAGTCTGATGTACAGAATGCGTGAATGACGGCTTCGTGAAGGGTATTGTTACACCCTGTATAGTAATAATAATATCCTTTATTTCAGGCAACTAAGGCCCATAAAAACACAATACATATATAAGTATATAAACAATAACTATAAACTAATATATGATTTCCATAACAAACTTAAATACTACTGCACACGAAGTAACGGCGTCGTGTTACGCTGCGAAGTGTCGCGTAGCCGACCGCGGAAACGCCGATACAGCACATCTTTGGCCCAAATATGTTCCTTGAGAAAGTCGGAACAAGAATGACTTGAAATTGATGTTATGGCGGGCTCAACTTCTCCACCCTTAAGGTCCAGTTGGTCTTCACCCGTATAGTACTCTACGATGTACAGCCAAATGTCGCAGTTCTGTTTTATGAATGATTTTTATGTTTTAGTTTTGCTCAGCAAAACGAAATGATTCAACAACAACGTTTAGTTAAAAAGCTGTCCATAGATTGAGTAGAAATCAAAACGTACGGTACGCATTTTGCAGACTATCCTCATACCCTAACACTACCTACCCTCTTACTTCAGCGCCAGCACCCTGATTCACAAGGGTGAATATATTATGGATTCCAATTTGAAAATTGTCAGGCCCAATATCGGATGAGGTTTCAACAATAGAATTCGCCAGTACAGTGTTACCAGTAATTATTTCCTATTAGTTATTTGATAAACATTTTGATTTCGTTAGTCTGTACTGATAGGATTTTGTTTGGGGAGGCAATTATTGAATTATGGGAGCGATGTACATATTTTGCAACTCTATGATAGTGTTAATTGTTATGTACTGAACCCAACACGGTTACAACAGTTATGATTAAATTTTATCTTCTAATACCAGCCTTTTTTTTTAGGCTAGGTAATTATCAAATAACTTGTTCCGCTCTGGATGGAGCGGGAGGGTGTGTCAGACTCTTACTGACTAAAACCCACCCGTGTTACCTCCGTTGCCTGAGTTGCCAGGGGCCTCAGTATACATTTCGGACTTTCCTGCGATCCCGGCAGGCCGCGGCCCTAGTGGACCCCTACACAATACCAGCCTATAATTGATCTACTGCAGAGTATTGATCACTACGCTTATTCAAGAGGGGTTGGCAATTTCAGACTTATATTAACTATAAAGTCCAGGTTTTCTCATGATATCATCCTTCACCGATGTCAGTAAAGCCCCATTTACACGGCACAACTTCATTGCCCGTAGCATACCATTAAATTGAAGCAACAATTTACTGGCACCGTCTAAACATCCCGTACAGTAATTGCACGATACCTACGGGCAAGTTAGTTGCCTTTCAAAACTGGTATAGGTGTAAACAGTAGATACAATAAAATCGCACCTATAATAAAATCGTATCCAATTCTGGCATGAAAATGTTCATGAAAATAATCATTTAATTTGAAAAAAGTCTTAAGCAGACGTTCAATAAAATTGGATGAAATATTTGGCAGCGCAAATACAGGCAATACTTGAATCAAATGTACAAGAAAAGAAAGAAAGAATAAAAATAGATTTATTTGTCATTGAAACACGTGCACATAAAAGCTGTGGTAATTCTTATAAATAATAAAACTAAACAGACTTACACAGAGAGACACAGAACATGTACATACGAGTATAGTCGGCAACTGCACGCCGTGACTGTGACAAGTAGGCTTCCACTCAGCAAGGACGTGCAATTCTGTGTTTAGACGAGGGAAAACTTGCATGGAATAATTGCCTTGGTCTAAACAGACGTCGCATGCAATTATTGCATGGCAAAACTTGCATTCAATTGGTTTATTTCATTTTATGGAAATCGCACGCGTGTTAACACTTGCATGTAATTCTGGAATGCAATGGCGTGCGATTATGGCTCTTGAACGTTCCAGAAACTTCCACCGTGTAAAAGGGGTTTAATATCCAAGATAAACTAAGAACGCACCTACATATGAATTGAAAAAGTCACAATTTTATCTTCCCATCATGAAAATGTCGTCTAATTATTTAAAAGACACGTCCCATCCATTACTCAGATAATGTCCACAAATTAGTGTAAAATAACTCATCAATCTCCACGCCAATTAAAATGATTGGATGCTTTGAATATTTCAATTAAAATATTAAGATAGTAGACACGCAACCGCTGCAGCACGAGTTCATAAAATTGAGAGTCATATCAGTTTATTTATTCACGTCAAATAATAAGTTAGAGGTAAATTGTGTATTAGTCTATTAGGCTACATAATCAGCCTATAATGTTCCCACTTCTGGGACACAGACCTCCTCTCTGTGAGTGAGAGTGGGCCGTAATCCACCACGCGGGCCCAGTGCGGGTTGGTAGATATCTTCGAATTTTCGGTTCTAAGACATGCCGGTTTCCTCATGATGTTTTCCTTCACCGTTTTGAGAGCAGTGGTGTTGAAATAATTTACACAAAGTGAAGTGCCTGTTAGGGTTCCAGCCTGTGACCTTCAACTCGTAAGTCACGGACTATTAGTCTAGATTGTAGTCAATTATAAGAATTTGTAATTGTTATGGCAATAGGCTCGCCCCCATTACATGAGACTTAAACATAACTGGCGAAATGTGAGTGTATTATTAGGTACACCTCTGCCTAACCCTTCGGGGATTACAGGCGTTAATTGATGTTAGGTATGTTTATGTTTTAGTTCTTTTCTTTTCTTTTTAAGAATCGAGGATTTATTTTTCATCTTTTTTTGTGTCATTAATAGATTGTAGATTTATTTTTTGTTCTTACAAGGAAAAAATCTATTCTTTCAAAAATCTGTCAAACTTTTCCTGTTTCGCCCAAAACGTAATCGATATTATGAAAAAACAATTACTTGATTACATACAAGTTTTTAGTGTTGAACACGGTATCCAGTCATTTCACCGACAATAATAATTAATTTACCATTTTTCACTTGATAAGTAACGATTGGCAAAAACATGATCTGTCATTTCATAATTATACAAAAACAAGTTTGCCAAATAATTCACTAAGGAAAATAATGACCTGATAAACTTTTTTATTTGACAAATAATTCATTTTTACTCATGTTATCTCATAAAACTTTTGGAATAAAAACGTTTTACATATTCCATTATTACGCAACTTCCTAAAAATTAAACTCATTAAATAGGCTAAAGAGCTCGTCTTTTATATACGGGACTTGTAGTATACTCTTCAATTATTTTTGTGCAACAAAACTTCTCGAGATCATTCAAGATAATAAGTCCTTATTATCTTGAACAAACTCACGGAGTTTTAGATCTAGGAAATAAATACTTTCTGAAATAAAAAATATCAAACTTTGATAAGATAACCTCAACTTTTGATAAATAATTTGCAATTTTTTTGCTTTTGACAGTAGGTGTTGCTATTTTATGGAATTCTTCCAGTAATGGGAAGCTACAGTATTGTCGAGTGTGTGATATATTTTATTTTAAAATAAGAAATTTCTAGCTAATAACTAGATTATTACTCATCCACTTAGCCTAACCAACCTAACGGTCGATTGTCTTATCTACAACATTGCTGTCGAGTGTCATAGCTACATTCACGTTACAAGTACTATACCTACTAATAAACTCAAACTCAAACTCAAACTCAAAGCATTTATTTCAATTAAACCATTTACAGGCACTTTTGAATTGTCAAGGAGTCGGTCAGTTAGAAATATGAAGCTAGTTGCCCATTCCAAAGCGTAGTAGGTACCTATGGAGAAGAACGGGCAAGAAACTCCATGGACACGCTTTTAAATTAAATTGATACATAAAGATTAGTACAAAAATAATGTTGAAATTATAACTAAATGTGAGGACGATGTAAAATAAAAAAACGCGCCCATAGTAAAAAGAGAAACAAAAACAATTTCTAAATAAAATAATTACAAATAAGCCGTCGACGCTAAGAGGTGACCAATTATCATTAGATTCGTATCACAACCTAATTAACAGTTAATTATTGTTCCAATTTATGTATTAATCAAATTATCTATGTATATTAATATTTAATAAGTAAGTAGTACGTAGGTTGATAATTGTAATACATAGTTCAGTAAATGAGGTAATGAGTTACCAAAATAAATCGGTATAATTACATCATTATTAACAAGCAGGCAAGACCAGAAAGACGAAATTAACACGAAACAAGAGAAAAATAAGTGCTATGTGTGTGGTACACATATAGAGAACTTTTTTAAACAGGCGTCTTTGATAAATGACTTTATTTCTGTAAGTAGGTTTGTACAAATACTTTTACATGTCAATCATATTTTTTAAAAACTAGATGAGGTCGGCGTTTCCTATGTGACTGCTCTGAGAGGAAAGGTCAAACAAACTCAGAGGTCACAGTCTCTTTTAAAGTCCAGACATAATCTTGGTCAGATCATTTTCTGATAGGTAATGACAGATAATTTTGATGTTCATCTCTACGTCATGTTAAGAAAGCAAAAACAAAGTTGTCATGACAAGCTTTGAAAAGCCTCTTCATAAACGACGCCGTGTGTCTAACCAATAACAGTCAATTATCAGCTTTGCAGGTACTTTTTAAACAAAAAAAACATTGCAGCACAGGATACAGTAACGGCATTAAAAATTGAAAAAAAAAAAATTATTGTAATTTGTTTAAATGTACTAAATTTGCATGATATTTAAGGTAGAATGTCCATGAATTCCTCACAACTGATTTTTGTACCTACATTCTTTGCAAATAAATATATCGAATCCTATTCTATTTAAAAAAATCGAATAACGATCCACCTCGAATTTAACCGAACCAACTTTAGCCCTAACCAAAACGATAAACCAAACTGACTATTACTTGCAGCTATGCCATTCAAACTTAGCAAAGCCTTCGGAAGCTAAACATAACCATTTCCTTCTCCCATACAAGTCCCATAGATCTCAAACTATAAACGACATCAACCATCAAAATACAATACCATATAAATAGTTGTCATTATACAAAGACAAACTTATACTTGCCACAAGACAACCCTTTTCTGAATCAAATTGAGCATTACCGTCTTCGATATAAAGGTCTTCGTGTTGAAATATGACTGCTAAATTAAGTTGGTAAACCGCTTTGGCTATTCCACAAGTCTTAGATGCCCCGCTGTGTTAGGTAAAGAAAAATGATGAGTTCAATTTTCATAGACAGTTTATTCGCCAATGATGTGTGTTTTGTTGGTTGAGTCAATGCTGAGGTATCTCGCGTTGTTGTCATGGTGACCCCATCCCTTGACTGAACATACTAGGCACCTCTCCCTCTGCCGGCGAATAACGAGAAGCGAGTATATAGAGCCAGCAACTAAAAATGAGCTTACGAGCAGCAACCAGCGAGTGCGCGACGGCGACGAGTGATTACTCGATGGTATGCGTAAGTATGTACCAAGCGTGAGTCTCTCAGTGAGCGTGCTGACCGCCAAGCGAACATTGCTAAGCGAATACTCTTTTTGATAGCTTTTGTCGCTGCGACCAACGAATATTCGCAGGCGGTGTAAACAGTCAGCGATCGACTAATACTCGCCGGCGGTGTAAACAGTCAGCGACCAACGAATACTCGCCGGTGGTGGAAACAGTCAGCGATCGACTAATACTCGCCGGTGGTGTAAACAGTCAGCGATCAACTACTATATGTATGTATCTCTTTGAAGGCTCCTGCATACTGAGGCGATATCGCCCCAGTCTGTAAGAATGTTTACTTACATGGGACCTACAATCTCTTGTACGTTTCTGGAGCGAGAAAATCGATTATAGCTAGTCGCTTCCTCAGTAGGACAGGTGCATTATTTTGAAGTTATAAATATTGGAGTTAGGTAGTTCCATAAGGCAGTAACGGAAAAACAATTTTAAAACAGGATGATTTCAGAAAAAAAAATTTAGTTCAACCTGTATAATTTGAAGATAACAAAAAAACTTTGAATTTGAGTTTTTGAAAACTATGGAATTGTATAAAGGTGTGTAGATATTATTACGTCTAACTTTTATTTATTTATATATACTTTATTGTACACCACAAAAATACATAACAAAAAAATAAATCAAACACTAAAAAATATAATATATTTATTACATATATTTATTTTCTTTATTTTTTTATATTTGCCATGGGAGTCTGAAAATATCGAAAATAAACTTATTGCTAAAACTCTAAATTATAAAAATTAACTTTTTATATAAATTAACTTTTTATATGCCTAAGGTCCCTCCCTCTACACTTACAGTAGGAATCAGTTTTAACAACCCGTCAATCGGTACTTCGTTATTTTTACACCACAACTTACCAATCAAATGACCAATTACTGTGACAATAAAAATGACGTTGACAACAAGGGAATGCTTTTTGTTAATGAATGGATGGATGTTTAAATAATTTCTTGTGGGGTACAATTTAGCCCCAGTCGCACGCACACCGTTAATGGGAATCCCTATTGAACTATTGAGTTGACAATAGTGAAAGAAAAAGTATTTAATGAGCGTCAAAAAGACAATTTTCAAAAAAGAAGTACTAGCCAAGTGTGAGTCGGAAACTAAGAGTGCGTTTTCACTGATGCTGAGCTGGGCGGAGTGGAGAAGAGTGGACCGTGAATTGGCCAATCACAGTGCTCGAAATCTCCACTCCACATCAGTGGAAACAGTGTAAGTGGAGCGGAGCGGAGCTCAGCGGACTTTCAAATAAAATATATGAACACGTGGCTCCGAGCCGGACAGAACGAAGTCGAGCAGGCTGTGGTGCCGAGTGGAGGGCACGAAACGGAGGGTAGCGGGACGGTGCTGCGTGACTGGTAGGGTAGACTTGTCAAGGACAGGACACGGGCGTTGCATTTTTTTTTTAGTTAGCGGTATTACGTCATACACTTTACACGTCATTGACATTATATGTGAATCAAAATGCATGAGAAGCTAATTGAAAGTGTCAAGTGATCACATAATTACGGTTGTCGCAACCCAGTGCTGAGCACGCCACGATTGCGGCGATAATTCTCCTCTTTGAGGAGGGGCTAGAGAGGCGCCACGGCGTCCTCATCTTCCGCCTCACGCAGGTCCTCACCAGACACGGCAGCTTCGGGAGGTTCCTGTGTCGGATAAGTCGGGAGGAAACGCCCGGGTGTCACCACTGTGTGGATCGCCCGGAGGACACGGTGGAGCATACGGTGGAGGTCTGCCCGGCTTGAGCAGAGCACCGCCGTGTCCTCATGGAGGGGATCGCCGGCAGAGATCTCTCGCGTCCGGCCCTGGTTCAGGCCATGGTACGGAGCGAGAGGGCATGGGCAGCCGTCACCTCCTTCTGCGAAGCAGTAATGCTCGCGAAGGAGGAGGCGGGACGGTTGAGGGAAAGGCAAGTTTCGCGCCCTCTCGCCCCTAGCCGCCGCAGGAGACGCCCTGGTCGTCGGGAATCCCGGGCGGATTTCCAGCCACCGCAGGCGCGGGCTTGCGGACGGTGAGCAATGGGTAGTTCACCATTCGGTAAAGACCAGGCCCGGGTCGAGGGCGCGTTGCAATCCACGCGCTTCTTCGTTTTAGTAAGTAAGAGTCTGACACACCCTCCCGCTCCGCCCAGAGCGGGAGAAGTTATTTGATGATTTCCCATACACAAAAAAAAAAAGTGGTCACATAATAACGGCTATCCAAATAGAATGTTTTGACACCGTCATGTCAAAATTACAGATTTTCATGACGGCCGTTATAATATGACGGAACCGCTTTCCTAAGGAACCAAAGCTTTACCTAGAAAAACGTAAATTTTCACGTTTTTTTTTAGTGATGCCAATCGATGCGGTATCGTAAAAAGATTAAAGGACTGTTCTGGACCAACCGAAACAGTTCTATGTAGAAGTCACCGGTGATGATTCATCACATACCTACACGGTATCTAACTATTTAATCTGTCTAGCCTTTGTCCAACTATGTCGGGGTTGGCTCCAAGTCTAATCGCATTCAGCTGCATAGTAGTATTTTACACGGAACGACTGCATATCTAACATACACAACCCAGTCACTGGATAGCATAATACCCCTTGGTAAGACTGATTGTCAGACTTTTGGTTTCTGCCTACCCGTATCGACTGTCAAAGATCTACGAATGACAACCAGCAGGCTTAGCACGAGCACTGTTTTGTCTACGGAAGAATAGACAAAAATGACGTTCCGTGTAGAAAGTACGACGGCAGCAAAATCGAAAGAGTCAACTGCACTTTTTACGAAATTCACTCTTTTACATAATTCGACTCAGAATTCTAAGTTTTGTCATACGATTTTTTTTTTCTGTTTGATTCTCAATTTTTACTGATATTAAGTCACGTATATAAAGACAACTACATTTTTTTTCTGAAAGTGTCGAACACCGTATTTTGGAACAAAACATTATAATAGTAATATTGGCCTTCATCTTTTCCTTGGTAATGCCCTATTAACAAAATGATGTAAAATAGGAGAAGATAGCTTTGCTCTTCTATTAATTACCATAGTTTTGCGTTCAAAAAGCTCTCCTGTGAAATCATGATTTTGTAGATAACCATATATACCTTGTGGCCGTCGACTAGAAAAGTGCAAATTGTCTTTACTACCTTAGACAACTGTCAGTTGTCAGTGTGATTTTGACAGTTGGGTACAGAAACTTTCTTCTGAAACAGTCTACATAAAAAAGGACCTAGACAAGCATCGTTAGAAACGAAAGACAAAGTGACAGATTGCAGAAGGATTTCTACAGTGCGATGTCAAAAATGGAGAATCGAAATGTCACTTTGTATAGAAAGAGCAGTGTCTATTCTTCGAAGAAATAGAGAGTGTCATGCTAAGCCTGCAGAACATGCTTTCCGAGGCACGGAGGGGTCTCGATATACAGGGTGTCCGGTAATTAATGGAAAACCTTAAAATGGGTCATCGTAGAACTATTAAAATTATATGAAAGAAAATTTAAAACTTATATTAAAAGTACACTTTGTAAACAAGCATATTACAAATTAGAGGATTATATCCAAGATAAGAATCCTTGGAAACATGCTAGTCCAGCTCCATAGGACGATCTAGAGTCTAGACAAAATCAAACTGGTTGCTATTTTAACTGTACAATACTGTATTTGATACAAATAATAAATCAATGTTGAATTTACATTCTGTGATAACTTTAACTCACACACTGACCTATTACTTTATTTATTCTTTTTAGGAAAACGTATACTTTTACAATATTTGTAAATATGTGAGCATCACGTCCCTATCACATAATTAATTTATCTCTCATTGCTTCATTTTTAATTCTTTTTGACCTATTTTGGTATAGTAATTTTATTCTAGGTGCACCGTCTTCATATATTTGTGTAGAAAAGGTGTGAATTTTGGTTAAAATAATAATAATAATATTGGTATATTTATTTACATTAAATGTACCTGACCATTGGGGTTTAATATAAAACAATATTTGACATTAATGACAAAAAAAGAAGATAATATAAAAAAATAAAAATAAATAATAATAACTAAAAAAAAAAATATAATTAATAAAAAAAATAAATAATAATTATTATTATTATAAATTACAATAAATGTTCAAATTGTCTGCCACCTACTGATACAGAGAATAAATGCTCCCCTGAGCAGTCGCGTGTAGCGTCGTTCACTTAATTTCGATGCAGCTGCCCGGCCACGGCTTCATAATTCTTCCTAGTAACGGATTGGCTTTGCGTAATCTTTTTCCTTAAGACAGCCCCAGTAAAAAAAATCAAGTGGATTTAGATCTGGTGAACGTGAGGACCACAAGACTGGCCCGGGGCGGCCAATACATCTGTTTAGGTATGTGCTATTTAAATATGCACGAACAGATACATAAAAGCATAATGTGCAGGACAGCCGTCAATTTGCAACCAATACGATTGTCTCTCCTCCTCGGGCACCTCTTGGGATAAGTTTGGAAGATCATTTTGAAGAAATTCTAAATAACTTTGGCCAGTTAGGTTCCCCGGTAATTCAAATGGGTCTATTGTTTTTCCGTTTATAATTCCAGTCCAATACTTTATTTTAATTTGGTACTGTGACCTGTCTTCATGCATAGCACGAGGGTTCTTTACTTGCCAGCTATATTAATGTAAATAATCTTCTCCTGAACGAAAAAAAGACTAAACTTATTAAATTTTCAACGCCAAATGTCAGGCAGCTAACTACCAATGTTCAACTTAATGGAATAGAGTTGGACCCTGTTGAGTCGACAGTTTTTCTTGGAATAATAATTGACGCTAAATTACAATGGCGCCCACACATGGAAAAATTCGGCCGCCTATGCTGTTAAAAAAATTCGACAGATAACCGATGTAGATACGGCCAGAATTGTTTATTTTAGTTATTTTCATAGTCTTATGTCATATGGGAACCTGTGCGGACATTAATACCGTCTTTGTTTTACAAAAAAGGGCTGTTCGAGCCATTTACAACCTAGGTCCAAGAGATTCCCTTCGAGAAAAATTCAAAGAAATAGATATTCTGACTGTAGCCTCTCAATATATATTTGATAATCTTATGTATGTACACAAAAATATATCAAATTTTAAGAAAATGTCCGATATCCACAGTTTAAATACCAGGAATAAACATAATCTTGCTGTACTTCACACTCGCCTCCACAGAGTAGGCAACTCGTTCATGGGTCAATGTATACGCTTTTACAACAAACTTCCTATTGCTATTCGAAATTTACCCATTAAACGATTTAAAAGCTGTGTTAAAACCAAACTTTGTAAAAAAGGGTACTATAAAATTTCAGATTATTTAGAAGACAAAAAAGCTTGGGATTGAGCTGCTCGCTCTGATAAGCTTTGTGCTAAAACCATAAAATTTGATATTAAAATTATGCAAAATCATCATTATATACAACTATATGTACATATTGACATTGATGAATATTATAAGCAAAATTAAGTGAATACTTATGTACCTTGAAAAGTATTATATTACTTTAATTATTGTGAATGTGAGCACTATGTCGGTCATTTTTATTTATTTCTTGTTGTTTTTTTTTTTCTCTTAGTTTTAATGATGGTCTGGCATTTTGAGTTCTTTATGCGGCCAACCCAATTGTCCTTTCCTTGGTATTGTTCGTCGAGTCGTTGAGCTCCTTAAGTTTTGAGTTGAGCTACACGATTACTGACAAATGCTTGCACTGACTGGACAGGTCCACTCAAATTTGTGTGGTTCTTTCCTCAAAAGACCATTTCAGACATAGATCTACATGGTCCTCACATGATCTGACCAAGATTATGTCTGGACTTTAAAAGAGACTTTGACCCTTGAGTTTGTTTCGCCATTTCTTCTCAGGGGTAGTCAGATAGGAAATGTCGACTCCATCTAGCTTATTTTTTAATATGACGTGTAAAAGTGATTCTCATATCCTATTTACAGAATAAACAATTTCATTTCATTTCATTTCATTTCATATGGAGATTGTGTAAATTCATGTAGTGTTGATTCATCACTCCATACAATTTTATTAAAAAACTGAGGGTCTTCTTCCATCTTCCCGAGCATTTTTCGGCAGAAACGCAATCTTGCATTATACTCTCTTGGTTGAAGAGTCTGCACGCGCGTAGTATACAATGTGTGATATTTCCCTATTCCCGTGCGTCGAGCTATTTATCGCGTGAAAGTACCGCGTCTTCTACATCAGCACGAGGATTTCTTCCACCGCTCGTACCACCAACAGCTACCAGGGATTCTTCCTTCTGAGTTACAACCATGGACTCTAATAAATACGGGATGACCTCTAGAAATCTCGATGTTTTAACATGTCGCCATTATTGTACACATGGATTAGGCAGAGGTGTACCTATAGTAACACAAATTTTGCCAGTTATGTTTAAGTCAAAATAGGAGGCGAGCGTACTGCCATCGACCGGGCACAAATCTAGACTCCGGGCTACTACTGAGAAAAATTCTTGATTCCTAATAACACTTTGCCCGAGCTGAGAATCGAACCCTGGACCTAATGTTCAATAGCAGCGTTTCCGACCACTAGGCCAACGCAGCAGTGGTTAATTCACCTTCAAAAAAATGATTTTTACTCAAACTGGACACATTTAACATTATTTCCTTGCAACAATCACAGTTAAACTATCTCCTATTATTTCGAGAGGGGCAAGTGTTTTCTTTATTTATTTACAAACCAAGTTTTGTATATAAGTCGTACTGTGACACGTGTCACCAAATTGCTGACCAATTTACTAAACAGGAATCCAACGCGGTCATTCGACCGAGTAATTGCTCAGTTTTACTTTTTTTAATTATTTTCTTTTTCAGTAATTTTGTGGTATCATTTGTTGATATTATTTGCTTTTGTTTGGAATAATGGTGGTCCCCTATTTATTTTTGTTTGTCTTCAACTAGTAAACCCGACAGACGCTGTCCTGTCCAAATTTCAATAATTCATACAAAAATCCCACAGCAAAATGTACTTTCAGTTTTCCCGAATTTCCTAACTTTAAAAAAAACCTATAACGTTACCAATGCTGGGACACAGGCCTCCTCTTGGTGAGAGGGAGTGGGCCGTTATCCACCACGCGAGCCCAGTGTGGATTGATAGATGTCACATGTCTTTGAATTTTTGGTTCTAGGACATGCCGGTTTCCTCACGATGTTTTCCTTCACCGTTTTGAGGGTTGGAGGCCGTAGGTTGAAACCCTGACAGGCGCTTTACTTTGTCTAAATTATTTCATCACCACTGCTCTCAAAACGGTGAAGGAAAACATCGTAACAAAACCGGCATGTCCTAGAACCAAAAAACCGAAGACATGTGACATCTACCAACCCACACTGGGCCCTCGTGGTGGATTACTGTGTCCCAGCAGTTGGAAAATTACAGGCTGATTATGCAATTAGTGATATTTTGTTCAGATGACGTTGATCGATCGATGACGATAACTGCTATGTACTGGAAGATTCCATGGTATGTTAATAAACACGTTTTCATTATTTATTATTAGCCACTTATCGAACTCTTCAGTTAACTGATATTGACACTTCAGATGGATACTACAAAATATCAATAGATAACAACAATTTAAATTACAAACATTGTTATAATTAGTTGCTGACATCATTGTTCATCATTGTCCAGCACCACAATTCAATAAGATAACTTAACTAATCACAATCCGAAGGATTTTGAAAGGAATTCGTAATAGACACATAATGTTTGAAAAATTTGTCTGCTCGACACCGTACATAATTACGCAATGAATATTGTTGAATTGTCAAAATGAAAGGGATTGGGGGGCTCGCGGCTGCAAAACAACAGCAGCACGGGTCAATCGAAGGTACAACGCTTGTCGAGGTCAGTCCGTAGATGACTGAACATCCATTACATACCAAGACAGTTCCGTGCCCCGGAAAGCACTTTAAGCCTGCTCGGCTACCGTCCGGTAAGGACCAGGCTCGGGTCGACGGCGCGTTGTGTTCCACGCGCGCCTCACAGAGATGTCGTCAGCACAAGTTTAGGGGTCCAATAGGGCCGATGCCTGCCGGGGTCGCCGGAAGGTACAAAAGGGTTATCGAGGCCCCTGGCAACACAGGCAACGGAAGGGACATGGGTGGGTTTTAGTCAGTAAGAGTCTGACAAACCCTCCTGGTCCGCCCAGAGCGGGAGAAGTTATTTGATAATTTCCCACCCTAAAAAAAAGGCCGAAGCCCAACACAACACAGTTGGGAGAAGTATCGGCAGATTGATAGGTACGAGTATCGTCGTAGTAAAGCTCTGGACAAACTGAATTTATTTCCGCGCGGAATGTGGGACAAAATTCGCTTGCGCCGATCGTGTCAACTAACTTGTATGGAGTGGTGATCAAACTGGCACGAATAGTCGCGTGAGTTCTTCTCCTTTTTACCCGACTGCCTCAGGAGGGTAATGTTTTTCGAGAGTATGTATGTATGTATGTATGTATGTATGTCTATTTCTTTGGCACGCTCTGTAGCCTAAACGGCTGATGGATTTTAACTTATGAGGTGTCTTTAGATTCGTCTTAATTGTGGGAGTGACATAGGCTATATAATATTTAGAAATTGCATCTGCAAATACAAAAAAAGGAGGGGAAGATTTTTTTTAAATTCATTGCAACAATATTGGTATCAAATAAAAGCTAGTAATGAGTAATTTTCAAATATATATATTAATAAAACTAAAAAGCTTGAAATAAAATAAATTATTTAAAAAACAAAAAACTCGACTGCAAAAAAACATAGGTAACTGAAAAGGGAAAAACAAGCATTATAATCTATTTTCTCGTAATTTTGGTCTTGCAGGCGTGGACAGTCAAATAATCTGAAATATGGTGTAACTTTTGATTGTCCCCGCCTGCAAGACCAAAATTATATAGATTATAATGCTTGTTTTTCCCTTTTCAGTTACCTATGTGTTTTTGCAGTCGGGTTTTTTGTTTTTTAAATAATTTATTTTATTACCTGACTTCCCATAATCAATACTTGTGCTCTGCCCATAGTAAAAATCTTCGTTCCACTGTGGCGGCATCTACAGCGCCACATACAAAAACTACGCATCACACTGACGTCACGCAAAATCCTGCATCGCGCAAGCAGAGTTTACCGCGCAACTAGCATATATACAACATCCCGACATCAACCGTCGGGCAGTTGCCCACCAGACACGACACCCGTCTGGTCGGAGGATCCTCCCTTTTCTATGGAGGATGAGTGAACTTTACACCCTGTTCCTCATGCCTCTATACCACCAACAATCGTCTTCTTCGATATCCTTCTCAAAGCTCTGGTTTCATTCACTCTGAGTACTCTTCTTTCTTTGTTCAGGCGGTCTTTCTTTGGAATGGGCTTCCTCTGAATATCATGACGGAAACCAGTCGGTTGTCGTTTAAAGTGAAGGCACGTGGACATATAGGACCTAATAAGTTGGCAGAAACATTCCAGCGCTGATTTGTTGGACTCGTTTTCTCCTCTACTGATCGTTATTTCTCCTGACAAAGTATTATCTGTTATGTATGTATGTATGTATGTATGTATGTATGTATATATATATATGTATTTATTCTAGTACAGTATAGTTATTTTCGTATTATCTATCCCATATGTTGCACCTGCCATGTTTCTTCTCTGCATCACCCTTTTTTTTCTTTTTTTTTTTTGAGTGAGGGAAATCGTCAAATAACTTCTCCCGCTCTGGGCGGAGCGGGAGGGTGTGTCAGACTCTTACTGACTAAAACCCACCCGTATTCCTTTCTGTTGCCTGTGTTGCGGGGGCCTCGGTGACCCATAAGTACCTTCCCGCGACATCACCCTAAGGTTGACTGGTAGAAAATGCCTCAGACATTAAGTCCGCCTTTGTACGGGTATTTTTTTTTTAATTTTGCATAAAGTTTTAATAAATAAATAAACAGTAGACCCCGCGAGCATAAACTATTTGGCTACAATTTAAATTTAAAACGGGATATTTACAATGTTTTTTTTGTTTATATAACTTTAGTAGTACAAATTACCATGTCAGTTTAAAATCATATCCAACTTAATTAAAAAATCGGAGAAGTGCGAGTTCAATTCGTGTGGCGTGGTTTCCGTACATATGCTATCTACTATGTTTTTTATCCCAAGATAATTTAATGTTCTTCCATACATTTCAATTGCAAATGTAAGATTGTACCGATAATATTGCGAGATTTACCATGTTTTTTAGCACTATACACTACTTAAAGGTTTTTCTCTAAGTAAAGAACTATTTTCTGTATTTTTTTGCTCTGTAGTTTCTTAGGCAAGGGGGAATGGTCAATTTGCATCTATTTTCTTATTTTACTTTAAAACTATTTATAATTAAATTATTAAATTAAAATATTATATTGGAGACCCTCACACGCCCTTTAATTTGATGTGTCACACGATACGGTTCGCAAAACTTTTTTTTATATTCAAAATAATTTCAATTTACGCTACACGTCCGTGTTTGGGTCACAGAAATTCATAAGTACCAAATTTCAACTTAATCGTTCCAGTAGATTTGGAGCAAATCGGCTGTGACAGACGGACAGACAGACATACGAGTGTTTTTATAAGGATACGGAACCCCAAAAAAGTACATTAAAACTAATAAAATTATGAAAACAATCTCAGCATGATACTGCGATATTTGAATAATACAAATACCACAGAACTGGTATCCTGATAGGCCCGCTGTGATGCGGGTTATACCAAACATCCTATCAGCAAGGTAACTTAACTAACTTAACTAAACTGTTTCTACACGTACCAACCACAAGAATGATGCAATTCTGCTTCTCAGAATGGGATTGAACGCGTTCAGCCTCGTCTCCGCACATTCCAGAGGCACTACAGTATCGCCTCAACCCCATTAGGTGTCTGTCTGTAGATTACATACAGTACATAAAAATTCCATGCTTGACTATTATATAATTCTGAGACATAAGATCACAGTTTTTCTATGACATTTTTCTTGATATCTCTCTTACAGCCAAAGAAGATGATTTAACATACTATAGAGTATGTTAAATCATCTTCTTTGGCTGTACGTTCATCTACAATATCAAGATACAACGACACAACATACTCAAAGTACAGGAGATACTCCCCTCATCGTAGCATGAACACAAAAGCGTGAAAAGTTTACAAATTAATCACTTACAAACTAGTTATGAAGTACATTAACTTCTGGACAGTATCTCTAAACGCATTATATCATTTTAACGCACTAAGTCGGATAACAGACAAAGGTGTTATAAATCGTGGTCATTTATAATGCATTGTTGAGTTTTCATTGCGCGGTTGGGATTCGAAATTCGAAATGAGGAGGGTGAACAAAATACTAGGTAATCTACCGACGACGTATAACGAAAAGGGTTTGACGGCGAAAGGGCCTGGGAAGTTTCTCATAAGAACATTTTAGCCACTCTTCATGGTCCTCCCATGATTTGGCTAAGATCATGTCTAGACTTTAAAAGAGACTGTGACGCCTGACTTTGATTCGGTCTTCCTGCTCCGAGTTGTCAGTTAGGAAACACTGAACTCATCTAGTTATAAAACATAATTTATTTTTGACGTGTAAAAGTGTTTGTAAAAATTTAGTTTACTTACAAAAATAAAATTATTTATTTATTTTAGCCCGCAAGATTCTTGAAATTGCCTTACGTTTTTTGAATTTTGCAGTTCAGTATTAGGTTGTATGTTGGTCAAAGTATGATTTGCGACCGTAATACACATGTATTTATAGAATTATAATTATCAATACAACTCTCTTAATGTTCAAATTACCCTATTAGGTACAACAAAGCCATTACATTCATTAATAAACAGATAAATCGTCCGATTTATCTGTTAAACTACCAAAATTGATATCCATCAATTTTGGTAGTTTTTCCTTTTAGTAGTTAAATACAAGTCAGCCTGTAAGCTATTATCTACTATGATTTTATTTTATTAAAATAAAAACATTTGAAAATCCACATTTAAGCGCCTTACAAAAACGTTGTAGCAACAATATAACCCCACGCAACTATAAGGTATAATTTTATCGATAGTCATAATAATAATATGTTTATTCAACATAAATCTCAATCCATTAATCGCATTCCACTGCTGGATATAGGCCCCTCCCTGGCTGCGCCAAAAAACCCTGTCCTCCGCCTTCCACATCCAGTCTGTCCAAGCCACCTCGTTAAGTTCGTCGGTCTATCTAGCTGAGAGGCGTCCCACACTACGCTTGCCGATACGTGGTCTCCACTTCAGGACTCGTCTACTCCATCGCCCATCGGTCCTTCGACAAATATGAACAGCCCACTGCCACTTCAGTTTGCTTACTCTGCAAGCTATGTCGGTAGCTCCGGTTCTTCTACGAGTGTCTGGTCCACCGGCCGTCGGTCCTTCTTTATGGAAGGACTGGTGGCCGGTGACGGTGGCTGTTCATGTTTATACATGGCCAGCCTACTGCCACTTCAGCTGACCCGCTCCATAGCGCACTGAGCGACCTTAAATATGTGAACCAGCTTGACTGCTAGTGTCCACATTCCGGCACCGTATATCGTAACGGGCAGGACAAACTGGTTGAAGAGTGATCAAAATTGCAGGGGTAGAGGTAGGTGATGAGAAGATTTGACGGAGTTTTCCAAACGCCGCCCAACCAAACTGGATCCTCCTGTCGGCTTCTTCCTGAAAATTGTGTCTAGCAAGCTGGATAACTTGGTAGACATACTCTGTCACATCTTCGAGAAACTACCCTTCGATGTCGATTGGACTCGGCAAGATGTGAGAATTGCACATGACTTTCGTATTGTCCAAATTTATGCCAAGGCAAACCGTCGAGAGGCCCCATTTAGGATTTTTGCTGAGCAGCATCTGTTGTGTTTTCCTGAGCAGCGTCGGTCTGACTGTTCCAGTGTTTAACATAAAATAGCCTTCCACGAAATCGTGTTTCATACTTAAAAACTGTTACAGGAGACTGTATTGATTTTTAGTTAGACAGACACAAGATACTATAGCAAAAGTCAAAATTTTGTTGTTAGTTCCTAAGACCGTAAATATCTTTCTTAGGTTCTCTATTAACCGCAACAGTTCAAAGGAATTCCTCCCAAATACCTACAGTATCATAATAATCATAAATTCATGCAATCGGACGTCAAACGTCAATGGTACGGCACCCCCCAGGGAGTCAATAGCTGATGCGTGCGTAATCCTTCCAGCAATCTCTGTCGTCTAGTTACGTGATATCAGAGGGTTTCTGTTGCATGATAATTCGGGAGAAATGTAAAGTTTCCACCACATTTTATCCTTCTTCTTGGCGTATCGATAGCAATCTATAAAATGTCGGTCCAGAATTTGGCTGCGAGTTTGGCACCTACATTTTATTTACCACTAGCTCTTGCGCAAGTGGAAATTATCCCACGGGAATGTATAACCGGGATAAAAAGTATCCTATATCCAAAAACTCAGGAATCACAATCAAAATATTTTTATTTCACATAAACCTACATAGACACTTATGAAACGTGAGAAGCTAGATGCACGGTTCTAATTGGTCAAGAGCCGGCAAGAAACTCCACAAATACTCTTTAAAAAAATAATTGGTTTTTATAATGTGTTCAAATCACAGTGTTAATAGGTATGGGAGGACATTCACAAGTGACCAATGAACAGCATTTCATTATTTTTTTTTTATTTATACAGATTATTACAATACAAAAAACACATGACACGTAAAAAAAGTACGACAGTAAAATGTTACAAAAGTTGAGCAAAAACGAGAGCAGATGGGAGCTAATTTAACTTTGGAAATACATACGTCCAGTCATTTTGCAAAGAGCCTGTTCAGAATCTTACTACAACATTCGGTAGCCAATTCTGCCATGTTAATACCCCGAGATATTAAGATAGGGCTAATCCTCACATAACTTAGGATCACGCCAGTTATATGCCATTCAGTACCCACTGACCATTGTCCTGCATTTAATTTAAACGGGAAACAGCTCCAAGCGAAGTGGTAATGATTTTACTAGCCCCTACAAACTTACTGTGATCAAGAGGCTTAATAGCGACCACTCTTATTACTTTGCAGCAAGGTTATTTTTTCACTGTTTTCTTGTTTTATAATAGACGATTTAAGTTTGTTTGAAGGTGTCGTAAGATTTTATGCGTGATGCTCTTTATGCAAACAAGTCCTAAGGGTGACGTTTCTGGTTTTTGGCGCCATTGAATTTTGACCCGCTATTAATGTTAATATGATATTGCTGAGGCGCTTATTATTTGATGGTCGAAGATATGAATGTTATGATACTAAAACATAATTTGAATTTCAGATAATAATTCAAGTCAAAACATCTCAACGGCTGAGATGAGTAAACTTTGTAAAGACGTAAGTATCCTACTTTGTTACAACTAGTAAAAATACACTCTTTTAACTAGTGCACAATATCGGAAGATGTAAATATAATATAACATGGAATAAAGAAAATCAAATATAAATATGAAAATATAAATAAATAGATAAATAATAAAATAATTTAATAATAATGAAAATACTTCTAAGAATTTCAAAATTACCTACATTATTTTTATGAAAATAATACAATATTTCTTATAAAATAAAAATATACTACACCTATACACACAAGCCTAATAATATCCTACTAGGGTCGTGGAAGTCCAAAAGGGTTACCGATGGCCCTGGCAATACAGGCAACGGAAGGAATACGGGTGGATTTAGTCAGTAAGAGGCTGACACACCCTCCCGCTCCACCCAGAGCGGGAGAAGTTATTTGATAAACTCCCACCCAAAAAAAATGCCTAATAATACAAAACATAATTATAGACCCAATTAAACACTTATATTAATTTATAATAATATTGAATTGCTTGAATTGCTACTTACCCCCTTTTTCTTTCTCCTAATTTTGCTGTGCCCGACAGGGTCCATATTAATCTTTTACTTTTTATACTTTCTATCCACTTAATTATTTATTGCATTCCGTATGTATTAAAATATTATGGAATGCCATAAAGAATTGAGTATTGAGTAAAACAAAAACCCACATCGCTGATCACTGATTAGACGATAACCGGAAGCATTATTTTACATTTGGAAAAGTTTATAGTAAAAATAAATAAGTGTAGTCTAAAAAAATATTGGAACCATTATGAGACTAGACTATTGATTCTTCTAATCCAAACCAATCGGGAGTTTATAAAATCAACTAGCTTCTACAAGCGTCTTCGTTCGCGTAGAAATCGTAAGATACCACAATAATGCCAAAATAACAGACACATTTTTTTAAAACTTCCCTGTATATAATATACAGAGAGTCAGGTCTGGTGACGCGGGAGCAACCTACGTAAAGTTGTCCGTGTGAAAAGCAGCTCGCCCTGAGGTCGACACCCGCAGCCTTCAGGAACAATTTCCCATTGCTTGCATGAACGCCTGCGTTCCTACATATACTACCTAATGGCACAACACTGATACACTGTCTAATGCATTCTTACAGATAAAATAAATAGGCACCCGTTCTTAAAGTCAAATTAACTCTTATTTTTGGTATGAAGACACTCGAATAATTTGGCTTTGTTAAAAAAATCTGCCATTTTTTTCATTAACGAAATCTGCATCACCCTTGCCCCCCTGCCTCACACTTAATAATCTGCTGATGTAACCGTTGACAAATGGCGCTAATAAGAAACCTGTCGCGGTGGGATTAGCTAGTGTTAATTGATGTTATCATTGTCAAGCTCTAGGGTTGTGAACTTGTCTTATCGATATCGATGTGATAACAATATTACCTACTATGATATGCTTTGTTTTCTTACCCACTCTTAACAAACTCACACTCAATTCAATTATTAAATAGAAAAGATTACGTATAGGCACTTTTGAAAAGACGATTCTGGTGTTAGTTGGCTTCAAAATCCTACCCACATTTTCTCTTGTAAACAACAAACAAGTAGATAAACCAAGCAAGCCTTACAGTAATCGCATATGATGTGTAAAATCTGACATATCACCTTGGTAATAAGCAACTGAGCAGATACAGAAAGACTTAGCTAACTTAAGCTAAATAATGAAATATTTATTCGAATAATTATTCAATACTATAATTGTCGCCCACTGGTCGAAATTCGACTCCTTCTACTTACAATCTATATAATACTTACAAAATCCATGAGTACACTAATTCCATGCTATTAAAAACTACTTACTTATTTCATGCTCAAGCTGTTACTTCCTCATGGGCAGCCGTTACCTCTTTCTGCGAAGCAGTAGTGCTCGCGAAGGAGGAGGCGGGACGGTTGAGGGAAAGGCAAATTTCGCGCCCTCTCGCCCCTAGCCGCCGCAGGAGACGCCCTGGGCGTCGGGAATCCCAGGCGGATTTCCGGCCACCGTAGGCGCGGGCTTGCGGACGGTGAGCAATGGGTAACTCACCGTCCGGTAAGGACCAGGCCCGCGTCGACGGCGCGTTGTATTCCACGCGCGTCTCAAAGAGATGTCGTCAGCACAAGTGTAGGGGTCCACTAGGGCCGATGCCTGCCGGGGTCGCGGGAATATACTAAAAGGTCACCGAGGCCCCTGGCAACACAGGCAACAGGAAGGAATACGGGTGGATTTTAGTCAGTAAGAGTCTGACACACCCGCTCCGCCGCTCTCCCGCTCCGCCCAGAGCGGGAGAAGTTATTTGATGATTTCTCACCAAAAAAAAAGCTGTCATTACCTGTCTACATATTTCCGTCCCTTTTCACTAAATCACTCCCACAGAAAGCAGAAGGAAAGATGTTACACATCAAAAATTTAAATTTCACACCCACTCTTTTCTTTCACAGTTTTATGGCTCGTTAATTAGGAATGCACTTGGCGAGGACTTCACTAATACGAGACAGGCAATTGCCATTTCCGCCGAGGCATATATAGTGCTTTTCTCAAAATAATGATAAATGATAAATGATTTTATTTCTGTAAGTAGGTTTTTACAAACACTTTTTCACGTCAAACATATTTTTTTAAACTAGATGAGGTCGGCTTTTTCTATCTGACTACTCTGAGAAGAAAGGCTGAAACAAACTCAGAGGTAATGCAGGAAAATAATACACACTTTTTATATTATACATTTAATTTTAGTAATATTTTTGACTTCGCTGGAAGCAGGTTTTCCATTGCCAAATTTGGCTTCTGATCTTAAATCTGGTGGAGTACAATCAATCTCAATTTCACTCTCTGAACCGTTGGAACTCATTTAAATTATTAAATTTATATTTTTATTAAGTATGTAAATAACAAATCAAGATGAATTTTCAGCTTTGCCGCCATATTTTTTATTTATCACCTATGTGGAAAGGCAAACGCATTTATCTACACAGCCACGTGAACGCAATTTGTACTAAGGAAAGAGACTTACTTTGGTATGCCAAGAATGATAAAAGAGATCCAATCAAAGAGTATTTAATAACCCCAGCATTCACCCAACATTGCTGGAGCGTTGTAATGTTCCAAATTAAAAAAGCACTCCAGCAATGGATTTGATTTTCTTTGTCCGTAAATTCGATACATCGCGTGTTGTTTTTTCGAAAATAATAACAATATTTCCATGCATGTTTGAGAAAAAACATTTATATTTAAAATCCTGCCCTGTCCCAACACTATTTCAAAATTTAACCTTACCATCACCACAGTATATTTCGTAAGCGGATTAGTGTTTAAAATCAAAATGGCGGGTGCTCGTCGTAATTAAAATGTGTCATAATATAAGGGGTGGCTTCGGTGAAAATGAGAATTATAAATATTACTTTGCTCAAGATTAGACAATTAATTTTATGAATAGGTATTGAAGTATTAGAAGTTTCATTTTTTATTATAAATAAAATAAAAATTGTTTATTTCGACCAACAAAAGGACCATAGATAAAAAAAAAGAAAAATAAAACACAATTATAAATACCACACCATAGACATAATACAGACTTACATACAGCAATGGTATTATATTTATAATCCCTGTTTTTATTTTGGTGGTGCCATAAATCTCGGCAACTACCAATGTGACTTTTCAATTCATATGTTGGTACTTTTTTAACATCGTGAGGAAGCCTGCAGGACTTACAATTAATATAAGTCACCAACCCGCCTTAAGTTTATTTATATTTCACCACTGCCCTCAAACAGGTATAACGCCATAGTCTGATCTGTCATGACATTGATGCATCGTACTTATCTATGAATTATAGTAGCAACACCAAGCGAAATATACCAAGTGTAAGAGTAATTAAAGGGACTGCTTTAATTTGTGAAGAGCGAATATAATCCTAATTCGCTATGGTACTTTCGAGGCAGGGAAACTCTTCCTAACCCTTCAATCTCTGGTCATTCATACCTATACTAACCCCTTTCAAATTAAAACCATATCCACACTTCATGTTGTCGAATTATTAACCTTATTGTAACTGAGTAAGGTACATCACAACAGCAAATCATAAATCGTAGTGTTGCTAACAAATAGACATGAGTAATAGCGCTTATGATTGAGACGCGTCATCGAAAATACGCACTGTATTAGAAAATCAACTTCACAAAGAAGTTGTTAAAGTCCTTTTTAGGACGCAGATTCGTTTGGGCGTTGATTTTACTCGGGAAATACATTATGGCAGAATGTTGTCTGCCTAAAACTTAAAGAAAAGAATTACAAAGAGAATTTTGCCATTCTATGACGATTTAGTATAATACTTTCAGCTTCAAATAGATAAAATGTATAAATAAGGTGCAATTATTAGGTAACGTCTTACGATTTATAATTTGTAGAAGCTTACTAAAATGAATTTATTGCAGCAAATGTTTTCCCCCCCCCCCTGGACATTTTGTTTTTGGCAGAACTTACCTGATGCTGCAGCCAGGGTCATTATTAAAAGTTGGCATCTGGAATTTTTGTATAAATACACCTTTGGGATTTTATAATAATAACGTTTATTCATCAAAAAACTTGCGCGGGCGCAGCGTACACGTGATAGAAGTGAAACTTTTAATAAAATAAAGATTTAATGTGAGAGACACAGAGAGAGAGAGAGATAGTTACATATTTCTTCTCTCTCATGTAACGAAATGTGCCAAAACGTGACGCGACCTTGAAATTTCACTCTGAGATTTCTATGGAATAGACCGACTGAACAACTACTGTAAATAACGTAGACATAACATCAATCTGCCTAGCCTTTTCCCAACTATGTTGGGGTCGGCTTCTGGTCTAACCGGATTCAGCCGAATACCAGTATTTCACACGGAGCGACTGTCTATCTGACCTCTACAACCCAGTAACTGGGTAATACGATTCCCCTTAGTAAAACTGGTTTTCAGACTTTCGGGCTTCAGACAACCCGTAACGACTGTCAAATATCTACGTATGACAGCCGGGACCAACGGCTTAACGTGCTTTCCGAGATACGGAGGAGTCTCGGTATGTAAAGTGGTGACCCATCCACGGACAAACCACAGCAAGTGTAGCTTAACCTGATGGATTAACGTGCGGCAATAGCCGCCTCGTGGCTAAGTAATAACTTAGCCACGAGGTCCTCAATGTAGGTATAATGTAGGTATAACAAACTACTGAATATTCTTTGATTGAGTGGAGGCCATGACAAATTTGAGCCATTTGAGGTAATGGTAACATTCGTATCGGTCAGTATGATAGACTGCTCCGTTTCGTAGAGTTATAAGTCGTGCCCGAAGTTTGGGTAAGAATTAATCGCTGCCATTATTTACTCTCACTTAGATACAAAACTAAAACGATAAATGACAAATTAATAAAATGATAAATAATAATTGATTAAATGATAAATGATAAAAAGATAAATGATTTCATTTCTACATTATGTAGGTTTATACTAACACTTCTACACGTCAATCATATATTAAAAACTAGGTGAGGTCCGGCGTTTCTTGTTTGACTACTCTGAGAAGAAAGGCAGAAACAAACTCAGAGGTCACAGTCTCTTTTAAAGTCCAGACATAATCTTGGTCAGATCATGTGAAGACCATGTAGATTATCTAATCTACATGGTCTTCACATGTAGATTTCACAACCATCTAATACATCTGTATTAGAAGGTTTCGTCATGTTGAGAGGATGAGTGGGAGATCTAACAAAAGGTATTTACAATGCAGATGTGAGTGGAAACTCGGGGAGCCACGCCCTAGGAGGACATTAACTTAGTGACTTCATAGTTGATGTTCTTCAGAAAGGTCAGGTGCGTAGTACTCGCAACCGGCGTACGTGTATGACCAGATGTAAGTGAAGCAAAAAGAGTATGCTAGCCACTGAAATGCCCGCATAGGGGCCGCTCCAGTAGCGTCTAGTGTCCGGTGCGCGATCATAATTTTTGCCACGCAAGCGCCCCGTGCCATTTACAATTTAAACCTTATTATCTATTAAACTACTGCAGCTACACCAAAATAAAAAAATACGTGTGTATAGCTGTGTGTGTGAACTAATTATCATATTACGATGACCAGATGTATGAACGTAAATTAAGCAAAAGGAGTATGTTAGGATCGTAGCAGGTGGCGTTCTGTAGTTCCATCCCACCCGTATGAGAAGGTGTGAATTTATACATGTGTGTGTGTATTTATCTTATCTTGAGATTGGTCTTTATTGTAGTATCCAAGACAAATGAGATGGTTAAAAGCAAAAAATGTTTTCTCTTTGGAGTCGTGGCAAAATGCTAGGTAAAAACAAAAAAAAATGTTTTCTCTTTGGAGTCGTGGCAAAATGCTAGTTAAAAACAAAAAATTGTTTTCTCTTTAGAGTCCTGGCAAAAGCTAGTTAAAAACAAAAAAAAATGTTTTCTCTTTAGAGTCGTGGCAAAATGCTAGTAAAAAACAAAAAAAAAATTAAATAGCATTTTGCCTGCGACTTCACCCGCCAATTCCGTGGGAATTTTGGACAAAACCTAGCCGTATTCCTTATCTACATAATAAAAAGAACCTCTGTGAAAAAAACAGCTTTCTAGGTCCAAAGGTTTGGGCTGGGCATTGATAAGTCAGTTAGTGAGCGAGTGAGTGAGTGAGTGACTCAGGATTTTTCTTTTTGTATAAGGATTTAAACCGTTATGCGCTGGTATAAAAAATAATATATGAGACTGTGCTAAATACTGAAAATAAATAACCTAACAACACATAACATCACCCCTATATTCCCCGAAAGGTTAGGCAGAGATGTACCTATAGTAGATCCACATTTCGCCAGTTATTTGGATCTACTATAGGTACATATTTAAGTCCCATTTAATAGCCTAATCTAACCTAACAACTGCATTGGAAAATAATTTCAACACTCAATTTTCACGTAGAACTAGGAAGGATTTTGTGATTAAGCACCTTACACGTATGAACCTTAAATAATCCTTGTTAATGATATACGGCAGCATCTAACCCTATAAAACTGATTGAGCAGGGAACAAAAGGTTCGTGCTCAATACACCAGCGACCCCTGTCGGCGAAACAAAACGGGTTAAGAATGAAAAATGAAATCAAGTGGACATTGCTTACGGTTAGACTCAGGAACATTTGGACTTGGAGAAATAATGTTTGCTATATTTTTTTAATGAATTATGCAAGTTTTATTCAAAAGCTTTTTTTTTATTTGATTATCCGCTTGTGCCAAACTTTTTATTCGATCTACGCACGTACAATGGTGTCAAGTTGTTGGTCGCATAAAAATGCGACGAACAACTTTACCCCGCGTTCTATTCAAAAGCGATTGCTTAGCGAAGACGGGATCGTCGTGTGCATCAATGTCACTTTTAGTTCGGAAAACCGGAATACGCCATCTGTCGGCGCGACCACGCGTTCAGGTTCACTGAACAAAATGTGAAATATCAGCACAACGACCGCGTATTCGCGCGGCGAGTGCTTTTAAATATGACGCGGCCTGCATCGCAATCCTGATCTTGGTTGCGGTAATTTTGAAAAATATAAGTAAGGATAAACACGTACTAGATAATATGTTTCATGTATAAGTAAGGTTGCATTGGCTGCATTGATTATTTATTTAATTATCTCATTTTCTTAGCCGATCTATTCTTGAGCAAGGAGCCACAAAACAATAATTATCGTAGGGTTAAAGGTAAATATTGCACATGAATAGACATAGATTAAATATTTGTAAGCGCTATGCAATTGTTTCAGATCATTCTGGTATAGTTACCTGATCGAACTTTAATAATGTTATTCTAGGATTTTCTGTGGACCGATCTCTACCCTCGGAAAAAACAGGCGTCACGTTTTTAAAAAAAAAAAAAAGCGAAACGCGTTGTTCTTCTAACGCAACGGATTAATATTCGGTTTTCACCACCATTTAGATAATTTATTTCGGGAGTTTTATGTGTAATACATTAATATTTTTTGATAAAGATCCAACTAAGATCGTGTGGTCATGTACAGCGCATGGATACCAGTAGACTATCTAAAACTGCTTGCTACTCAGAGCTCGCCGTAAGAAAACGTGTACAGCGCGGACAATACCTGCGCTACAAAGACGTCCTCGAACATCACCTTACGATCTGTGGCATACCTGTTGATCGGTAGGCAGGAGCTTGCTCGAAACCGATAAAGGTGGCGTACTTCCATCCACAAAGCAACAGAATGCTTTAAAACAAATCGTCTTGAAGAAGCCCCATATACACATAAGTCACCCAAAGCCTTCCTATACCTACATATTCAACGATGGTGATCAGTTCTTCTGTACACAGTGTGACCGGGTTTTCAAGACCAAATTTTGTTTTGCTAGTCATCAGAAAGCTCACAAAAGAAACGAAAAATGGTCTTGGTCGCCGCCACCGGATACATATATGGATATCTTAGATGGTTTGGTCATGTTGATAGGATGAATGAAAGGCGACTAACAAAAGGTATTTACAAGGCAGATGTGAGTGGAAATGCCAGGACCCCACGCCCAGAAAGACACCTCATTGGTGATGTTCTTCAAAAAGGTCAGGTGCGTAGTAGGTACTCGCAGCCGGCGTGCGTGTATGACAGATGTATGAACGTAAACGAAGCAAAAGGAGTATGTAAGGAGCGTAGCAGGTGGCGTTCTATAGTTTACTACCCATATGGGAAGAAGGCGTGAGTTTATGTATGTATATATATCATTAGCATAGTTACCTCCTTGAATTTGACGAGGATGCAAAACGACACCTTGTGTAACATAAAAATAATATATTTTTGTTTTTTTTTAAATATTATTATTAAAATAAAAAAATCTCAATGTTTTGACAATTCGTGCGAGCCATGCGAAGCAGGGCTTGTGTAACTATTCTAACCACACACCATCAGAATTACAGATCATTTGCGTAATACCTTAAGCCCCAACTATCAGTAGGTAGGTACGCTCACTGGGCAAGCTTGACCATCATTAATCAGCAGCACTTAGCCCACTTTGCATAAAATGATTAATGCCCACATGAAGTTGCCCAATAAACATCATTCTGTTTATTTTGTGCTGATAAATTGTGCGAGAAAGAGGGACAGGGGTTCCGTGAAACTGTCTGGTTTGAGTTTTATTGTATTTCACAAAAAAGGGTCAGTCTATAATGATTTTCCGAAGTGAAGCTGTTTTTTGAAGTGAAGCTGTCATTCCAAGTGACACTACTCGTATTGACAGTTTACTTCAGAATCGCTATACCTTTTTCACATTGAGATTTCTACAGAATACACTGCCTGATGCTAGGGATTGACACTATTGACAGCTTACTTCAAGCTCACTTAGGCTGAGGCTACATTAGACCGCGACGCGACCTGCGACACATGAGCGATTAAAACAAATAAATGAATGCTCACGTATATGGCTACACCATACATCGAATATTACTAGCGATCTTTGATTTCGTTAAGCGATCGGAACAACATTACTGTAATCACGGCATCGGCTATATCAACATATCAGCGAAATTAGCCGCATGAATCGCTCTTGCTAATTCGTTGTGTAGCATGTGTACTGTAATAACGTCATCGCCGAATATACACCGGATTTACGCTTATAATGTAGCCATACCATGTTTATCTCGTTTCGCTCTTTCAGTCGCATCGCAAATCGCTGCCTACTGTAGCCTCAGCTTTAAGCTTTAGCAGAATAGACTATTTTTCTTTGGGGCAATTGTGTAACACACATTAAGGCGCTGACAAGACCCAATTGACCAAAATAGGCTTCGCTTAAGGAAAAAAATTGCCAAATCTGTATAGTTTGTGGTAGCGGAAAAAATATATGTTAATTTTGAACATATTTCCCAGAACTTGGTTGTTACCAAAACACGTTTTGAAAACAAAATCTCGATACAAACTAACGTTAAACTAACCTCATACTTTGAGTTCTAATCCAAAATATCTGTATCAAATATCAACATACGTTACGTATTTAATTAATAACAAGAACGTCTTATTTGAATGTAGAACTTGGTTGTTTTTTATTTTCGATTACTCAACTCAATTTTGAGTAAATAGATAATTACTTCATATTTTGCAATAAATTACAAGCGTTGTGTCATCGCGCTTCTCTTTCTTTTCTATGGAATTTGACAGTGACCGCGGTTTAGGTGTTGTCAGCGTCTTAAATGACAATTGATCGTAATCGGTTTCATTTTGACAGTTCACCCACGTTCATTGCATTATTTACGTTGTTGAGGAAACAAATTCTTCAAACTTATGAAGGATTAGCAATATGCTTCAAAACTCTCGGATTGTGATTCAAACTGTGTTACGTAATTAGGTGTTTGTTTTCTTTTTCTATTACATTATTAATAATTGATAAGAGTGTTGACTGCCTCGTTGGTCTAGTGGTCGCAAGCGCTGCTGCTAAGCATGAGGTCTTGGATTCGATTCCCGGATTGGGCAAAGTGTTATTGGGTTTTTCTATCTGGAATTTCTCAGTAGCAACTCGGTGTCTGGATTTGTGCGCGGTTGATGGCAATAGGCTCGCCCCCTATTACATGGGACATAAACATAACTGGCGAAATGTGGGTGTACTACAGGTACATCTCTGCCCAACCCTTTGGGGAAACATGGCGTGATGTTATGTTGTTATGTTTATGATAAGAGTGTAGAGCAAGTAAGTGTGCTTGTATATTTGGGGAGTCAGTTTAGAAGAGATAGAAAGATTGATGGAGATGTGCAAAGGAGAGTAACGGGAAATAAAGTGAATGATGTTATACATGCGATTGTGACCAACTAGTCGATTCCTAAAGAAGCCCGACTGGCTGTTCATAATGATGTGCCCAACATTCAATTCCATACATAAGCATAGGCACCAGTATGCTTATGTATAGAAGTGAATGTTGGGTGTGGCAAAAGAAGCATGTAAGTAGAATAAATGCTATGGAAATCGTTACTTGCGAAGCACGTGTGGTGTAACTATAAATGACAGGCTGAAAAATGATGTGATAAGGCAACGGTGCGATTTAAAGGAAGATGTAGTGACAGAAATTGAAAATAGTATGCTTAGATGGTTTGGTCACGTTGAGAGGAAAAATGAAAGGCGCCTAACAAACGGTAGGGAGGGGACTGTGTGTATGACCAGGTGTATTAACGTAAACGAAGCAAAAGGATATTGTAAGGAGCGTAACAGGTAGCGTTCTTCTATGTACGTATGTTATATTAGTCAGGCGGTAGCGAAACTGATTGCTCAAACTGCGCCAGACGTTAAAATTTTTAGTTCTTTTTCTTGATCACCGTCATCATCCATGGCCTGACTTCACCCACTGCTGGCCTCTCTTTTCTTGTGCTAGCCTCATCCAGGTTTTTCCTGCGATGGCAACAATGTGGTCTGGCTATCTCGTCACCAGACGACCAACACTTTTTCAGTCTTTGGATGCCACTTGGTCACAGACTTACTCCACCCGTCATCACCGCGCTAGGTGCCCTGCCCAAGTCACTTAAGTGAAACCATCGTTTTAACTTCATAGTAAAATTGCGAGCGTTGTTTGTATTAATTTATTTATTTATTTATAAAGGTACACCAACAGCTTCTGTATACAAAATATCAAATAAAAGTAGATAACAGTCATGAACTTATACAGTTGCCAATAACAGGTGAACCAGCATTCTCAAATACAGTGACAACTTAAGGTAAGAACGAAATTAAACAAAACTTATAAAAATAAAAAATAAAAATTATGTGGTTTCAAACTATAAAGGGTGACATTGAAAACATGCGACAAATCGAAATGGGAAATTGTACTCATCATTATGAACAACTTTTATTAAGGGGCCAAAGCTACAATCCCAAAAAAAAACCTGCTGTCCCCTACATTTATGTTCGCAATACCTCATCAAAATGTAGGAAAAGCAGATTTTTTTTTTGGGATTACAGCTTTGGTCCCTTAGTAAAAGTTGTTAATAATGATGTATACAATGTCCCATTTCAGTTTGTCGCAATTTTTCAATTTCAACCTGTATAAACAGAAGTACAATATGACACAAGAAATAAGGTTGCAAGAAATACCTACGTACTAACACTACAAATCTTTAGATTATGTGGGATGCATGCTTTTCGTGCTTTGGGACCTTAAAATTATATTATATATTGTATTAGAATTAAGATCAAAATATTTTGTCTTTAATTAAGAAGCACTAACTAGCTTGCTACACATCAGGCTACATATCAAGCATTGCATTTCCTGTTTATGCTGATCTCGCATTGTATAGAAATTCCCTACAATAAGAGGTCAGCTTATACTGAAAATGTATAGCTTGATATGTAGCCGTGTACGTGTACGTACACAATTAAACTGTTTTTGAGTTTACATGAAGTTGCGTGAAAGTATATTAAGTTCATTTGTTTTATTTATCTTCAATTTTAATAAATAATTCTCATCAAGTGAACAATTTCTTTATTTTTATACATCAAAGTGTTGATGATACAATTAGGTAATAAAGATTAAGAGAAAGGAAACAATGAGACACAATAATGACGCAAAAACACAACAGCTTCAACAAAAGCTAAATATGAATGATGAGCCAATAAGCGACCAGGAGCTAAACAACGGAAGCACATTAATTACACACACATGAAAAAGAATACGACAAATTCTCGCATGATAAACGCGCAAACTCGTACCGATGTCGCACGGAAACTGTAAATCTAACTAAGCCTTCGTACCTCCTAAATAATAGATGAGTCGGGTAAAAATCCGGTAGGAATTACTAAGACACGTCATTACTCATATTCCGAATGCAAAATACTCGAAACTCGAAATACAAATGTATCGGCGTGGCGTTCGGAAATGAAGATTGGAGGGTGATTCTCTATTGTTTTTTTTACAATATTTTGTATTTTCGTACAGATGTACACACTTCTATTTATCCCGATTTCGTGACAAGTTCCTTTTGTGATTTATGTGGGCTATAAATAATAGATTTTAAGGAGCAGTTTGCTATGTTTAGTTACAATTTATTTATGAGTAAATTGCTATGCGTTTTGTTTTACATTTATAGTGATAGTTTGTTATATGTAGAAATTAAACATTGGTTTCGAATTGTGTCAAACGATTTTCTTTGTATTGATTTTGGATAATAAACACATACTTTTAATTTATATATTCAATTTTGTGAAAGTGATAATAGAAAGTCATTACAATCAATTTGTTTGACATATTTCATAATAACAGGAAAAATAAACCTTCCTAAAAATATCCATGTCACTTCTCCTACAGATCCTTCTCATTTTCCTATATAGAGACAAAGACAAAAATAAACAACAAACGGACACACAAATCCACAATTCGCAAACGAAGTCAAATAACAGATGACGTTCGTTTTTCTCGCATCCGTTGCCGCGTATTCAAATTTGACAGTGACAAATCCTCGGCCATTTCCGCCTGTGGTTCGGAGCGACTCGGATGTTCATATCATTTATATTCATTCGAGATTAGGTCGCCTTTTGTTCGAAGTATAAGTGATAAGTCAGCAATGATAGTGGGGGTGAGAGTTAAAAATGGAGAGTGAAGTTGATTGGTTTGCGAAATGAAATTAAAGGAATTAATTTGCAGAATAAAACTCATGTACCCAATGACAACAAAAGTTGATACTTAATTCTCTGATTTATCTTAAAATTTGACGCCGTTTGAGCGCTACATAATTACTTATGCCTATTCTGTGTTTATTCATCAAGATACCTATATCCCCCGCCAAAATTGGTCGCGATAAAAATAATACATTACCTACATAAATGTATTTATGATACACATAAATTAACAGTCAAGAAGAAAAGAACAGAAAATATGTACAAAGGTGACGCCTAATGCTTGCTTAGCTTTGTTTTATTAAATTAAATAATATCAGCCGAATAATTATCACACCTTTGTAAAACGAACTCTTTTCGTACAAAAAAATCACAACTTACCTAGCTAGTTGTGATTTTTTTGCACGAATACATATTTTTATACCAGTTTTTTTCCGTTTATTTGTGGTGACCATCATCTACTGATAAGAGCTTACATTATAAAAAGTAACAAAGTATTGGCATCTGACATACTGTAGCAATGCTACCATTTATACTTTCTTTGGAACTTACAAACCCGTACGATCCTTTTCGTTTTAAAATATCCAGGCAAACTCCATCTAGCTAAAAAAAAATACACTTAAAAGTGTGTAAAAGTGTTAAAAGACCTACTTACAGAAATAAACATCATTTGTTTTCATCAACATTTTAACTAACTCCATTTATTTCAATTAAAACATTTATAAGCACGAATTATCAAGTCAAAAATATGAAGCTAGTTGCTCATTCCAAAGCGTAGTAGCGGAGGTACCTATGAAGAAGAACGGGCAGGAAACCCCACGGACACTCTTTTAAATTATATTTTTACAAAAATATGAGTTACATCAGTAATGTCGAATTTATAATTATATTACGCTTACGTCAACGCACGCGCCGACGCGACGTACGCGCTTAACGTGTACGTCTTTTTACATCGTTCTCACACGATGTAAAAAAGACGTACTCATTAAAAGCGTCCATAGTACAGCAAATAGAAACAAAAACAAATCAAAAGTAAAATAATTAAAATAAGCCGTGGCAGCTAAGATGACCAGTCCCAATTGACGGCACCCGTTCACGAGTGTGACGCATGGATGAGCACCATTCAACTCAACTATTTTGAAGGGAGCTAAATGATCCAACACAAGCGCCACCATCTAGAACTGGCTGGTTAGAAACGAATCTAATGAAAAAATAATTTAAATTTCGAACATAGAACTCTTTGGTAACCTGATGCTGTATATCGAATTCATCTGTCATTAATTCCTATAAATTGGCGGCAATTTGCAACGTGCGTGTAGCGCGTCAAAACGAATTTAACGCGAGAAAAATTATGCTCTATGATTTATTACTACTTTCTTTGTAGTCTTAGTCAACGACAAAGTTATGATAGACTTGGATTAGCCTTTCATGATGAAGCGTCATCATTGTTTACACGTGGACGTCCTGCAACGGCGACAACTGACGATAAAATCATTACTGTGCGGCGCATGATAAAGGTTGAGCTGATACGAGAGTGAGCTATCAACAGATTAGGGCAAGCTTAGACATTGGTATGAGTCAGGTGCAAAAAATCATACATGAGCATTAAAGCGTCAGGAAGCAATATACCAGATGGATACCCCACTATTTGACCGAAGACCTAAAACGTCGTCGTGTAGATTGGTGCCGCGAAATGCTAGAAAAGTTCAACGGAGATGCTTCGAATGCTGTATTTGACATCGTCACAGAAAGTTGGATATATTGTTACGAACGCGATACTAGAAAGAAAAGACCTCGTATTCAAGCAATAATAGTTTGACAATCCTGTCCATTGCTTGATGTCAGGGCCAGGGACCAAAGACAATTTACATTGCGTAATTACTCTGTGTTGCGACACTGGCAAATAATACAAACAATCAGAACAAAAACAAAATGCCATTAACAAACAACTTTAACAAGAACAATTGAAATCGTACATCGCATCTGTGCAAGAACAGGTAGTTGCTCAGCAAAATGTTGCGCTGATTTTCAGTAACCACCTCTCGAATAATAACTACCTAGGGCATGTCATCCAGGTCAGTAGATACAACTTTGAGAAAGAAGCCGACAGAAGGATCCAGTTGGGTTGGGCAGCCTTTGGAAAACTTTGTCAAGTCTTCGCTTCGCCTATCCCGCAGTGTCTAAAGACTAAGGTCTTCAACCAGTGCGTCCTGCCCGTCATGACATACGGTGCTGAAACGTGGATACTGACAGTCAGCCTGGTCCACAAATTCAAGGTTCCCCAGCGTGCTATCGAAAGGGCTATGCACGGAGCCTCTTTGAAGGACAAGATCAGTAATGAAATTATCCAGAAAAGAACCGGACTTACCGACATGGCTTGCAGAGTAAGCAAACTGAAATGGCAGTGGGCTGGCCATGTTTGTCGAAGGGCCGATGGCCAATGAAACAGACAAGTCCAGGAGTGGAGACCGCGTATCCGCAAGCATAGTGTGGGACGCCCCGCAGCTAGATGGACCGACGACCTTGAGAAGATGGCTGGGTCAGACTGGATGTGGAAGGCGAAGGACAGGGTATTGTGGTGCAGCCTGGGAGAGGCCTATGACCAGCAGTGAACTGCAATAGGCTGAGTTGACCTCTCGAACGACGTAATGATGTCTCCCTGTGTGACAAAATAAATCGGACATAAAAAAATTCTACAGAAATAAGTGTGATTCTAGCTGAATATAGTATGTACTTATAAATATAAAATAAAAAAGCATATAGTATGTGTATTTTTAAATACAAGGTGTTGTTTTGGATCTGCAAAACATTTTAGGAGGTAATTATGTTAGTGATTCTCGACCCGAATCAACAATAAAATGGGCAGAATTTTTTTTTAAATTTTATTTTTATTTACGGAAATCGGTAAGTGTGAACTCCCCTTTTTAAAACGCGGCCAGTCTGTACGTGTCCTTAAACTGCGCTTTCACACATACACAAACAAACGCAACCGACATTTCTTTCATAGATCTTAGATAGGGTTATTAAGAGAGTTATTCTGAAAAACAATAAAATTTAAAAATCTAAAATAAAAAGTAATAATGATTATTGACTTGGTATAGTATTGTTATATGATTATTTACGAGTTTCATAACAACCTCCTGAAATGTTTTGCAGGTTCAAAACTGCATCTTGTATATGATTTAAAAATACACATACATAGCATCATGCCTTGTTTCCCCGAAGGGTTGGGCAGAGATGTCCCTGTAGCATATCCATATTTCGCCAGTTATGTTTAAGTCCCATGTAATAGGCGGCGAGCCTATTGCCATCAACCGGGCAAAAATTGAAAATACATAAAATAAGACCATATTACAATGACAATAAAAAATACTAAGTAATTACTCTAGGCGTTGTGTAAAGTGTGGTGTGTTTTTCAATTTATTCTATTTTAGTAATAATATAATTTCCATATACTAACAATACTCTATAATTAAATCATGAAGTCTTTATTGATACACCATAATTTCATAGACTAAAAGACAATCTGCAAAGTGGGTGTTTCCTTTTGAGGATTTGCCAACAAAAGTAAAGAAAAGAAGGAAAAAGATGATTGCTGCATTATTTGGACGGGTCATTACGCGACAGTTGTGCTGGAACACAAAACGACAGTTACTGCAGACTGGTATATTTACAATTGTTTGCCAGTTGTCTTAGAAAAAGTTCGACAGCACGCCCTCGAAGCAGGATCCCACGACAACGCTTCAGCGCGTTTCGCCAGACGGACAGTCGAATATTTGACTTCGGCGGGTGTTGAGATAATGAGTCATCCACCATACAGTCCCGATGTGGCACCTTGCGACATTTATATATTATTCCCAAAAATCAAATATAAACTACGAGGTATTCGCTTTACGAAACCTGATGATGCAGTAACTGCGTTCGAAATGGCCGTGCGCTTAAGAGTGGGCCCGCTTCTCTCAGTGGTTTCATCGAATGCAATGTTGCTTAGAAAGGAATGGAGAATATTTAGAAAACAGTAAAGGTATTAATCAGCAACTTCATTCATATTTTTATTTTCTAAGAACTTTTAGAAACTGATAACATTAATATGGAGAGGGAACGTAGTGCGCTGTCAGTCAAGAACAATAATGTTGATCTGTAGGTTTGCGAAATGTTCAAGTGATGTAAAGGGTACTCTGTCTTTTTATACTTGCAGCCTATGGGTCGACTACAGCACCTTGCGAGTGCGACAATAAGCATACTTGGCACTGTTGGGGCTGCCACGACACTGTAGCGCTTCGGAGATGTTTGCTGAGACACGTACATATAGATGACTTCTATGCTATTATTCGAAAGCGTATCGCATCTCTGATGTGTCGGGTGCGTGGCAGCGCCAACAGTCTCTTGAGGACCGTTTCGGATAGGACTGATGGCCTTATATGGAAGGACTAGACGAGAATGATAATGATGCCTTCAAATCGTGCCCAGAAGTAGTATGTGTAGTGTTATTGTATTCATTCAATAGTAATAATAATTCATCATGATCATTTGATCATGATGATATCTATATATATATGATATCTATAGATATGATCGTATCTGACATTTTTTTTTAAGTTTTAATTGACAGCGGTATATGTACTAACACTAGTTTCTAAGTTGTCTATGTCCTTACTAACAATATTGGATTGTACTAATCTGAGAAAGAAATGATTATTATACTAACCGACTTCCAAAAGGAGAAGGTTATCAATTCGACATGTTTATTTGTTTTTTTTTATGTAAGTTCGCCGATTTCTCCGTCAATTGTGGACCGATTTTAAAAATTATTTTTTCGTTTGAAAGGGTATACTCGCGAGGTGGTTCCATTGTTACCAAGTCATAATCTGATGAGGGGATCCCATGGAAATCGAGGGAAATCCTCAAATTTTAATGGCACATCTATAGATATTTAGGTATTTTTTAGAGTAAGTGGTGCATTTGCTCCCGGAAAGCGCCATCGGTGGAGTGGAATTGATAATGAAGACCACAGATGGCCACCGAAACCACTTAATAAGAAGTATTTAATTAACGAGTTGCGAATCGATTAGGTACTTTAATATGATGCTCTTCACAATGTATGTGGTGAGTGACAGTTCTCCTGGTTCTTACCAGGAGAACTCCTCAACAATGAACGTCCCTGCATCAAGAAAAGCAATATTTTGTAAAAAGTGATGAGCAGTTGCCATTAGGTTATTATAACTTAGATAAATTACAAACTGACCCACTGAAATGTGAAAAATAAAAAACTTTTTACAAAAAAAAACAACTGAGTTCCCAAAAAACACTTCATAGTGAAAACTAACTTTAATTTCGGAAGTCGGTGGCAAAAATACTGAAATACAAATCCAAAGACAACGACTTCCGAAAATAAAGTGATTTTTCACTTTGTAGTGTTTTTTTGGAAGTCGGTTGTTTTTTTTTTTTTTTGTAAAACGTTTTTTATTATTTAGTGTGTCCCACGTATACAATCAGTTGAAGTAACAACTTTGGCCCATAACGACGACACTTGAATATGGAAAAAAAGGCCGGAAAATCTTATCTGTATCAAATACTACCTATCCTATAACAGGAAAACTCGTTCCCATAAAATATTTAAGGGAAAAACAGGAAAATCTTACTAACACTTGCATTAACATGTTAAGTGACCCGTTCTAAACTCGCCCTTACCGTATGTAAATGTTATCGTCAATTTATTGCTATATTCGCATTCTCCTAAGTGATTTTCAAGCTTTTGGAAATATGCTCCAAAAACTCTCCTTTTATTGTACTGAAAATAACCAGTTTTGAAAGACCTACGAGCTTGAACTACTTAGCTTAAGTTTTTGGGGATGGGATGTTTCATGCTATAGTGGTAGGGGTTATAAAGCGTATTTATGTTTTCGTGAATTTCCAGCAATTTAAGGTTATGGAAATTCAAAGTAGGAGGGACATGTTTTCGGTATTATTTCGTGACGATGATATTAATTGTTATAAAGTTTTGAAAACTTCGTCAGGCGCACTTTGCGCTCTTTCTAAACATTGAACGAACCGTCACGCTCGGGTCGGTGACGCTGAATCGGGTATACTCGGCTCCAGTTGGTCAGTGACGCTGAATCGCTATTAAGGCCTATTCAGATATAAGCTATATCGCTGTCGCGCTCGGTAGCGATACCGGTTCGCCTTCTGGTTAGTCACTTTGGACCAGTATCGCTGCCGAGCGCGACAGCGATATACTTTTACTCGGCACTGAATCACATTTAAAATGATATTAATTGATTATGATTTGCATGCCCATATGACGACAGAACATGGAGAAGGAACTTATGACAATACCTATGTACCTATGTACAATATATGACACATTAGGGTGTTTATAAGGCATTTTATTTTTTTGATATTATGATCGAACAGAATCTGTAGTTCATGAACATTTCATTATAGGTACCTAAGTGATGGTTACTTCCACTCTTTCAATATACTATGCGTAATTGAAATAGCTGAAAACCTGTAAACGGGTCATTGTACATTGATTTTTTTTTTCAAAACGATGAAAACAATCCCCTCTCCCACAAAAAAACCCCTCTTCAGATTTAGAGTAAACAACAACTTAAGGTTGTAAAGTCAGGTACCTACTGTTTATTAAATTGACAAAAAGTCGGTTTTTTTATTACGGGATTACACCGGCTTCTGCAACACGATTTTAACTAGCGCAGGAATCAGAGAATTCCAGTAATTGTTGTACATCTTGTCTTATATGATTTTATTATAATAAGGCTACTAACAAAAAGTACTTACAAGACAGATATGAAACGCCGGGAGAGTACGCCCTAGAAGGCCATAATTATAGTGACCTTATTGGTGATGTTCTTCAGGAAGGTCAGGTGCGTAGTACTCGCAGTATGACGTGCGTGTATGACAGATGTATGAACGTAAACGAAGTAAAAGGAGTATGTAAGGACCGTAGCAGGTGGCGTTCGTTCAGGGTTCGTTTCTGCCTACCCCATGTGGTGAAGGCGTGAGTGAGTATGTATTTATATTTTATTAATTTATCAAAATCTCCCTGAATGTAGAAAAATATGCCACATCCACTCCATTCTACCTCAAACACAGCATAAACAGATTTCGTGTAAACGTGTGAGAGGTCCACTGGTGCATATCTAAAAGCATTGTAAATTTTCACACAAACGCCGCCGTCAGTACATTGTGAACTCAGCGAAGATATAGTGGTAACGGTCCCCGGATTCAAAGTGTTTTAGCACTGAAAGAGGGACTGGAAAGTTTTTATTTTATTAATACCGTAGTATCTAATGTAAGACACGGTTGAGTGGATTTGGCTGCTTTATTTTTGATACATAAGATTGTCACAAATATGTATTTTGACGTGATACCGTCTTATAAAGCGATGAACGTTGCATGCACGAAAAAGTGTCACGTTCCGCCTGAGCCGAGCGTGCAAGCGAGAGCGCAGAACTAGCGATAGAGAGGCACGATCGGCCTAAGCGTTCGGCTTGTGACGCATCTCTCTCTGGTTATCACGTAAAATTATCGTCCGTAAACCGACTTTACAGACAGCCAATATTTTTTAAAGTGACAATCACTTTAGAAAACAATGTATTTGTGAAGTTTGTAAGGCCGCTTTCTATGAACTCATAGCATGTGCTTTGACTTAGACATTGTCCTGTCTCTATCTTGCACTTGTAGTTTGACAGTTGTGCGACAGTGAAAGGAATAACGCTTACGCCAAAGTACGAGCTAAGTTATTTATTTTTTATCCGCAACGGGGTAGCTCTTGGCTTTCATCTCACCTGATGGTAAGTAATTATAAAGCTGAAGGTGGAAGCGAGCTTCACCCGGAATCCTCAACCACCAACTCCACCAACCTCTAACTGCCAAAACACAACAATACTGATAGCATTGTTGTAATGGCGACAGACTTAGACAAGATGGTGGTAGCTAGCCAGGTGGACTTAGAACAAGCCCTACCACCAAACAAACCGAGCAGAAAATTTTGCCACCGCTGGGAATCGAACCCGGGACCTCTGGGTCTGAGACCGGTGGTCTAACCACTAAACCACAGAGGCGGTTGAGGTGTAGTTGAATTGTAAGAAAAAAGCTTGTAAGTACTTTGGGTACTTTATTTTTCCAGTCCCAAACCACCATTGACTTAATAAACATCTCGTCTACCATTAGCGTAAACTTTTGACGGCTACACTTTCAATAAAATTTTATAACTGTTCACTTTAACGCTCAAGCTACATTACGAATTCATCGTTTCAGTAGGATAAGGAAATATTTTAACGCTATCAGGTTCTAAAAGATAAAAGGATTAAATTATATTAGGTGAAGAGTAGACAGACTCTAAGTATTAACTTCTCAATATTTCTCGATTAAGTAATGAAACTGGCAAACGGATGACCTCATAGTGGTCCATAATATATTTATATTAATAAATTATATATTATATCTTAACGAATGGGAAAGTGAGTTTGAGAAATTTGGCACATGATTAGACCATGAATGACCTGGATTAGGATATTAATAGTAGATTATTAACCACGGGGATAAAGCAGTGTCTTCTGTCGCGGGTGACGATTTAAATCGCGAGCGTAACGAAGGACTCGAGGTTTACTCCCGAGCGTAGCGAGGGTGTTAAAACGAGTGCTGAGTGTAGCGAGGGATTTAAGTTCACCCAAGACTAAGACAGCTTTATCACCGAGGAAAATACTCTACTTTTCGTACCATTTGCGAAAAAATTAACACAATAATAATATGAGATAAGCATTTATTAAAAATAATGACAATTAAAAGTAAAAGTTAACATTCAAACATTGGTCCAATTATTGATAGAGAGAGTTACATTTTTGTTTGGTACATTTATAGTTGATGAGTTGTTTTTTTTTTTTTGTATTTCTTTGTAGATAGTATACGTCGGAGATAGTGGTATTGGTGGTGCATCGTGAGTTACGGACGAAGATAAGATGAATGAAGTTGATGAATGAAGCTGATGCCGGAAGTTGATGGTTGTGGCTCTGATGCATTAAGTTTTATATTTTTGTTAATTTGACTGCTTAATATGGTTTTATTCGCCATTGAGCATTCGATATAACCCTCAGCTACTCCATCAGAGCTCCAACCACTGTGTCTTTTTATTGACGTAATATCCGCCCCTGAATCCGCCAAGAAAGTCGCCGAAGTTCTTCTAAATCAGTGACCGGTGTAGGGTTCAACATCTTTAAGTTTTAAATATTTAGCAATTTCCTTTGGCATATTGCTAATTTTATTTTTGCCGATGGCTTGTCGAGTACATTTCCCATTCCGATAGTTTATAAAAAATCTATTGTTTTCCATGTTAGTGGGACGTAATGTTTGGTATTTATGAATGATTTTAGTATATTGTCCTTGTACAATGAATGACCGATTTTTCTTTGTCTTAGTTTCCTTTACATTAATCAGCAGCAACTCATACTTTACAAAAAAAATGAGGTTAAGGTCATTTATCTAAAATTTGCTAACCAAATTTTTTGATAGAAAATAAGGTATTTTTTTTTTTTGTATATTCTTCATAAAGCATCGAATAATAAACGGAGAACTTCTAAAGCGGGTGGAGCGGCAGAAAATGCCGAAAATCTGAAAATTATTAACCTTGGCAGAAAGTACAACTTTGTGCCCTTTGGCGTCCCGTCGTGACTCGGTCCGTGGGGTTCCAGTACGCATAAGTTATTTGCGGACTTCCGTGATCCCCGGCTGGTGCCAGCTCGCCTTTGCGGGCCACCTCAGGTCCGCGGGGGAAATGAGGTGTATGACTCCGTAACCTACCCCAACCCAGGTTCCCAGGTACGGTCCAATACAAAAATATGATTACATTATGGGGAAGAACTAGATTGACTCTCCAGGCTTCGTTGAGGATGTTTTTACACCTGTTAGAAGTTGTAATACCTGTTTTCAACAAGTCTTGTGAAAGAATTATCAAAAACATTTTGTTTATAAAGAAAGAAAGAAAGAAAAATAGATTTATTTGTCACAGAAACACGTGCAAATAAAAGCTATGGGTAATTCTTATAAATAATAAAACTAAACAGACTTACACAGAGACACAGAACATGTACATATAGTCAGCAACTGCACGCCGGGACTGTGACAAGTAGGCTTCCACTCGGCATGATGCTGTGCTATAGGGGACCCACAGCAAAGCGCTGATTTTCAGTGGTCACCCGAAAACGACGTACGAAAACCAAGTCATCATTTATGAAAAATATAGGTATTGACGTTGTTTCAGACATGTCTTGTTAACTATTTTGTTCACCTTTTTGTCATTTTTGACAAGTTTTTTTATACCTATACAACTACTTCTTACATCTTGTGTTATCTACGAAAAGGTATAAAACATGTGTTTACAGTTTTTTTTTGTTGTGAATAATTAACGAACAGTTGACGTCACAACGTACAAGTACGAAAACAAAATCCATTTGAAACATTTAATAATTTCAATGTTACTGAATATCAACCACTGTAACAGAACAGGGAAATAAATTCGCATACTCTCGCGGAGGTGCTCGCGGTTTCATCGATTTTAATCACATTAAGTGACAATGTATTTATCACCTAAACTCACCAACACCTACATTGGAGCCCATAGTAGGGCTGTACAAGGTTTAAATAGTACCAGACAGACAGATTCTCTTATAACCATAGTAGCAGATTGGAAGATTTTTCTAAAGGAGTTCGTCCATAGAAGTGCTAACGACATACAAATTGCTATTACTATAGGCTTTCGTAGACAGGCGCGACGCGACGGTGCGACGCGACGGCTTTTTGAGGCACAGAGGGGTCTCGATATGTAATGGATGGTCACCAATCCACGGATGGACCTTCGACCGACCCGTGTGACTGTTATCTTTTAGCCATGAGCCCCTCTGACATATAATAAGTAAAAAGAACACAGTTCCTTAGAGGCAACCTTTGGCGATTGGCGGCAGAGATCTTTCGCGTCCGGCCCTGGTTCAGGCCATGGTACGGAGCGAGAGGGCATGGACAGCCGTCACCTCCTTCGGCGAAGCAGTAATGCTCGCGAAGGAGGAGGCGGGACGGTTGAGGGAAAGGCAAATTTCGTGACCTCTCACCCCTAGCCGCCGCAGGAGACGCCCTGGGCGTCGGGAATCTCGGGCGGATTTCCGGCCACCGTAGGCGCGGGCTTGCGGAAGGTGAGCAAGGTGTAGCTCACCGTCCAGTAAGGACCAGGCCCGGGTCGACGGCACGTTGTATTCCACGCGCGCTTCAAAGAGATATCGTTAGCACAAGTGTAGGGGTCCACTAGGGCCGATGCCTGCCAGGGTCGCGGGAAGGTACTAAAGGGTCACCGAGGCCCCTGGCAACATAGGCAACAGGAAGGAATGCGGGTGGGTTTTAGTCAGTAAGAGTCTGATACACCCTCCCGCTCCGCCCAGAGCGGGAGAAGTTATTTGTTGATTTCCCACCCAAAAAAAAAGAGGCAACCCTGACTGTCCGCGAATATGCAAATTCTATTGGTTATTTGGCCTGAAATTTTGACTCCCCGTGGCTGCAATTTGAGTGATATTAGATTGGGTTTAACGCGATATGCCCGTGTTAGCTTAATGCATCGGGATTCCACGCTAATCGCATTATTTGTGTCTCCACTACCAATTTTAATTTGATTGAAAAATATTGTAAATAGTGCTACTATTTTTTATTGTATTGTATATATTATACAACATGACCAGAAATGTGTAGACATATTTTGAGTCATGCTGTATAGAATAGAGTAGAATAATATTTATTTGCTTAAAAACATGGTATAAAAAGATGGTAAAATACAAAAAAATAACAATATCAAATTTTCACAAGCATATTTAAAATTGATTGTCAAAGAAGTCTTTGACACTATATAAACTATGACTACAACCAATCATGCAACTTATTTTTGTATAATCTCATATTTAAGGTCTTGAGATTATATGGTAGAGATACGTACACACATAGACATACAACTTATGAACATATCCAGTACAAGCCTGTGGGGGTCTCGTCGGTTACGAGGATATAAATCAGCCGCATTACTAAATAATTCCTTAAGCTTCCTCACAAACATACACGTTTCATATATGTAATAAATATGAAATATTATAATTATTTAAAATATGTATATACATATACAGGGTGGAATTTTGTAATGCCACCTGGAGAGAAAGTACTCTTTATACTGCAGATAGAAAGTTTTACTCAAAGGAAACATTCCTTTATATTTGAATAGAAAGCAAACTGCATTCAAAGATTTTCGAATATTCTCTTCTCCCACACCCGGGAATCGAACCGGCTAAAATCTGAAAAAAATGTACCCTGTACTTTTATTGCATCGATCGTTAGGGTCAATTATAAGGATGAAATCTCTCTAACAAACATAAATTAAATGAAAGGAAAACCAGGAAATCTTAAATTAATTTAATTATTTACAAAAAATGGTAAACTAACTTATTAGTTGCTCGAAATGGGCTCCATTCTCTTGGATACAAAAATTTATTCTTTTAACGAATTCATTTCTAGTAACCTTTAATAAAGTGTTGTGGTGAATATTATAAATCGTATTCTGAACTTCAACTCTCAACTCGTTGTCATTCGCATAAGATTTCATGTAAATTTGATTTTTTACATATCCCCACAAAAAAAAAATCTAATGGGGTGAGATCTGGCGATCTCGCAGGCCATCTGATTGTGCCGTTTGTACCAATCCAGGTATTAAAATGGTTATTAATGTAGGCAGTAGTGATTCTGCTGTTATGTGCTGGAGCACCATCTTGCTGTAGAATTATTTGGTTTCGCTCTTCCTCGGGGAAACCATTTAACTCGTTTCTTAAGAGATCCAGTATTTCAATATACTTGACGGTGTTTAAATGACCTTCGTACACGTGGACGAACACATTATTTCTCATAATTCCGCACCAAACGTTGAAAGAAAATCTTACTTGATTGTTAGTTTCATGAACACGAAAAGGATTCACTCGAGACCAATAATGGTTATTGCGGCGTATACATGCCATTATTGCTGAAGTTGGTTTCGTCAGACCACAATGTTACTCAAAAAATTAGGGTTTCGGTCAATTTCTCCAAGCATGTTTTCACAAAATTGTAATCGTCTGTCACGATCCCCAATATACAATTTTTTGCACCAACCGACCTTCACGATAGCATTTATACTTATACTTTTTCAGCACTTTAAGTACGCGAGTGTGGGTTGTTCCTAGTTCATCGGCAGCATCTCTACTTGAAGCCTTTGGAAATGATTCAAAGTATGTTAAAACATCTAGTTCAAAATCGAAATAGTTTTGCTGAATAGTTTGCCGTCTCTTCTTGAAACCACCCGTATTCTTTAAATTTTGTACCATTCTTTTCAATACGAACCGTGTTGGTGCCTGTCGGTCTTGATATCTCTCTTCATACCACCGCAGAGCTAGATTCACGTTTTTGTTATTTAAAAAATAAGCTTCCATTAAATCAAACTGTTCTTGATAAGCCATTTTCACCGTCAGACAAAATGTGAAATGAGTTGTAAAAACAATCAAATGTGAATAACAACTATGACAATCTAATTTTCAAATTTTAATCTAACATTCCATATTTAAATTACCTCATACACGCAGCTACGAGTATGTCGCAAAGGAGTTTGCATTACAAAAGATGGATGTTAGTTAAAGAGCTTTAACTTGACTCATTGAATTTGTAACTTCAGATTTCCTGGTTTTCCTTTCATTTAATTTATCATGTTTGTTAGAGAGATTTCATCCTTATAATTGACCCTAACGATCGATGCAATAAAAGTACAGGGTATAATTTTTTCAGATTTTAGCCGGTTCGATTCCCGGGTGTGGGAGAAGAGAATTTTCGAAAATCTTTGAATGCAGTTGGTTTCTATTCAAAAATAAAGGAATGTTTCCTTTGAGTAAAATTTTCTATCTGCAGTAATAACAGTACTTTCCCTCCAGGTGGCATTACAAAATTCCATCCTGTATATATAAATTAATTATATATGTATATATATATTTCATTAATCCCTATTTCCCTTGGTCACGGCATCCCGTGAACGGCTGGTCCGATTTCGCTAATATTTTTTTATTGTGTTTGTTATTGTCAGGAAAAGGTACATAAGTAAGAAAAAAAAACCTCCACGCGTGCAAAGCTGCGGGCAAAAGCTAATGTAATATAATTACAGACCATCAAACTCCGGAATTGGATCATTTATTCCGAAGATACATAAAAACCCACAAAACTTACCTCTTTATAATAATTATGTATTAAAGCTCCTACATACTGGCGCGACTTGTCGCGCGATGCGACGCGACACAAAGACACCGCGTGTAGCGCTACAAGCGGTGCCTTTGTGTCGCGACGCGTCGCGCAACAAGTCGCGCCAGTATGTAGGAGCCTTTAAGTATAGATTAGACACAGGCTTCTTTGATACTTTTCCGCGACATTTAGTTTTCCCCGTTCTGCATCCAGTTATAACCCACCTATTTCCTTCTCAACTTCTCTCAAAGTTTTCGGATTTTTTTATTCATAGTATCCTCTTCTCAGGTAACTAATCTTCACGTATATTTTCTCAGGCTGAATCATCATCATCATCATCATGTCAGCCGAAAGACGTCCACTGCTGGACATAGGCCTCCCCCAAGCAGCGCCACTTCGACCAGTTTTGTGCTTCCCGCATCCAGCAGATCCCTGCGGCCTTCACAAGGTCATCGGTCTACCTTGTAGGAGGCCTTCCAACGCTACGTCTTCCGGTACGCGGTCGCCACTCCAGAACCTTTCGGCCCCACCGGCCATCTGTTCTGCGAGCAATATGCCCTGCCCACTGCCACTTAAGTTTGGCAATTCTTCGGGCTATGTTGGTATCTTTGGTTTGCCTGGGAATCCCTTCATTTCTCAGTCAGAATACAGCACCCTAATTGCATAGCTGATATAGACTAGATAAAACCACTTACCTATGAGGAAACAGAGGCACTTCTGGAACATGTTGAGTAGCCGAAATATATCATATATATATACCATAAATTAAAACACCACACACCAAACCTCACCACACACCTCATCACACACACCACACACACCACACATACGAGTATACACTACATCACATGCACTAACTGGGAATAAGTTTTGTTTTTACTGTTAATACTGTAAACTTTATTATATATTTAAACTTTCAACTTTACTTATATATTTTACTTTTATTTGTTTTTTTTTTCTTATGATTAGTAAATATAAGCTAAATACAGAAAAATGTACGTACATTCCATATTTACCCTTAAGGTCATAGCACACTTTATTCACTCTAGTTAGTATGAGTGTACTACAACGATGTGAAAGAGCGGAGCCTTCTAATACAGGCATTTTTTGCTTAAAAGGAGGCTCCAAACACGTTTGAGCGAAATGTAATTTTCTATTTGTCACAATAAACTATTTTGTATTTTTTTTTTTGTATTTTTTGTATAGCACAGTTTGAATCTCAATATTGAATGATTTTAAAATATATTGCTAATCCATTGCTTCATATGTTCGAAAAATTTGTCTACTCAGCAACGTGAATAACGCAATGGACGTGGGTGAACTATCAAAATGAAACCCATTGCGATCAATTGTCATTTTATACATATTACCCAATTGCCCCGCAGGTTTTATAACTAAGCATGACAAACTGACAACCGGTTTCTGATTTTAAAATTAGAAGTTGAGAACTTGTCAAACTTTAAATCTACATTGAAGGAATCACCTTTAATTAAATAATGCTAAAGTTGGACAAGTTGTCAGCTTCATTTTCTCAGTTGAAAAGCCGGTGGCACCCCAACTGCGTAACGCATTTTCATTCAAGATCCAAAAGATTTTATAGGAATTTCCTAATCACAATACATATGTTTGAAAAATGTATCTGCTCGACAAACGTAAATAACACGATGAATGTTGTTGAATTGTCAAATGAAAAAGTAAAATACATTGCAATTGCAAGTGTTTTACGCAATTACCCCGCTGGCATTATTAGGAATTACATGCGGCAGTCCCGAAATTCCCGAACAACAAAGAAAAACTACCTACCAAAAATCAATGGAAATACATCTGTTTACAACTAATTACACCTTTTGTCGCAGCCGAAGCGTTTCGTCCACAGATGTCACGTCTAATTAGTAGTGTTGTGTGCGCTTGACATTAGCACGTGGCGTCGCATTCCGATTAAATTGAACGCCGATGCGCGCCCGTGCTTAATGTATTTAATTAGTGCAATATAATTATACATCGACGCAATAATTAGGGTGGTCTGATCTAGTTAGGGATTAGGTAAAAGAGATACGGATAAAACGGTAATATTATACCAAATTTTGGATGGAAGAGAAAAAAACATTTAAAATACCGAGTATACCTTAGTAGCTTCGGAGACAGTAAAATCATGGTTTTGGAATTAAATTGTACTTTCTCCGTTAAAGAGACCTCTGAATGACCTCAAGTTTACACCAAGGTATAAAACATGTATTCTACATGTCGTGTCTACTGTCTTCGTTTATAGTTTCCACCTAGAACAAGTTGTATACAAAACTTGTCAAAAAATAAGACATGTCTGAAACAACGTCAAAAAAACGAGCGAGCATTAAAGTAGTCGCATATGATGTGTAACATCTGACATCTCATCTTGGTAATAAGCAACTGAGCAGCGACAAATATTAACCTCAAAATTGAAAAAGCTAAATACTGAAATATTTATTCGAATAATTATTAATTACTAGTGGTCGCCCACTGGTCAAAAATCGACCCCCTCTACTTACAGTCTATATAGTACTTACTAATTCTATGAGTACACTAATTCCATGCTATTTAAAAGTACTTACTAATTCCATGCCATTAAAAAGTACTTACTTATTCCATGCTCGAGCTGTCACTTCCTTCCCTTTTCACGAAGTTACTCCCATAGAAATATCTTACACATCAAAGTATGATACATGTTTTTGTCAAGTCTTTTACAAGACTTGTCGAACTTCTAGGTGTATCTATGGATGTAAACGAGTACCTACCTAATAGTGAACAAAAGCCATGAGAAGAAACCTGGGCTTGCTACAGGCATTGCTAACAAGTGTGAACAAGCATGACGATTGAGGCACGTTTGTTGTTTAATATCAGGCCTTTGCCAATGGGGCAATCCTCTTACCTAGCACATCTATAGCCAATATAATAGATGATCTATCGATATATGTATAGCCACATCTCTACGTGACTTCGCACCATTTCAAGGTAGGCACAAATGAGCTACATAATGAGGTATCTGGATATTGACAACGGGCGACGTATTAGCTAATGAGATCAGAATTAATTGCATGTCGATTTTGTAATATAGTGCGACAGCTGCGTGTTTGCACGTGATGAGCAAAATTAAATATAAATTGGGGTTAATAGATGATCAATTCAGGTATTGGCTGTAATTAATGCCTTAGTCAGTGGTATAATTATGCTTATTTATGTATTTATTGAATTAGGATCTCCAACAGAAGATGTACACAATACATGACACATAAATAAAGGACAACATCAGGTATTAAGTAGGTGTACTCCTTCACTTAAAGGATTCCACAGCATGCCCAATAAAGTTAACAACTAAAATATTAATAAAAGGTAAAATTAGGAAACAGTTCATACATATTTAGAGGACATAAAAAAAGAAAATACAACATTTAGAGATACATAAATGAAATTTAATCTTTTAAACAATTCTTATATTTAGACAGAGACTCACTAGGGGTCCATTAGGGCCGATGCCTGCCGGGGTCGCGGGAAGGTACTAATGGGTCACCGAGACCCCTGGCAACACAGGCAACAGGAAGGAATACGGGTGGGTTTTAGTCAGTAAGAGTCTCACACACCCTCCCGCTCCGCCCAGAGCGGGAGAAGTTATTTAATGATTTCCCATCCAAAAAAAAAAAAAAAGACAGAGACTCACAATTTAGTCACGTAATGTGTATGTTACTAAAACAGTATCAGACAAAACAATATGACAATATGACACAAAGGCTTTTTACAATCATCATCATTCAGCCGAAAGACATCCAATGCTGGTCACAAGACCCCCAAGCTTAGATTCAATCAATCTGCCTAGCCTTTTCCCAACTACATTGGCGTCGGCTTCCAGACTAATTAGATACAGCTGAATCTTGAATTGCTGAGCTGAATGTTTTACATGCAGCGACTGCCCATCCGACCTCCACAACCCAGTTACTTGGTAACACGATACTCCTTGGTAAGACTGGTTGTCAGACTTTCGGGCTTCTGACGACCCGTGACGACTGTCAAAGATCTAAGAATGACAGCCAGGACCATTGGCTTAACGTGCTTTCCGAGGCAACCTCAAGCGTTGATTATAACAGTTTAATTGATTCCGTAGACAAAGTGGTACAGAAAGCAAAACAAAAGTACATGGTCAAAGTCTAATCGAACATTTCAATTAGACTATTCTGTATCTTCTTTAGAAATTTAAGGATCAGCTCAATTTTATGGCAAAAAGCAGCTTCGAAATCTTCTGTAATTCTAATTTATAGACAAGAACACCACGATATTCACCAAAATAAAAGAGACAAAAATACCCCAACAAAACCGATCATGTCTGACTGTCTGACGCAATTAATCCCCGAAATCCTATAAAAGCAGATTAACGTAGGTCCACTCGGACAAATTGTGTATTAATATTTTATGTAGTTCGCACCGGCCTACCGGGAGCTGGCTATTAAGCTGTCATCGCAAGACAAACTGCTTGCACTTCTTATGGGTGATTTAGGGTTGGATTATGGGGATCCCATACATATGTAGGAGTGAATTTTGGTAGAGAAGTGTTGATGATTTCTAGTGGTGGAATATAGTTTTGTAAGTCAATGGGAAAATGTGTTTTTTATGATGGTATTTGAAAAAAAAATTTAAATTTGGAGAAAGACTTTTCATAAATTGGTTGTTCTTTGTAATTGAACCAATAAAACTAACCTTAACCTATGTCTTTGAATAAAGCACTAATTGAACTTTCCTAAACATAAAAATATCTCACCATTTGTTATAGATGCCTACAATTTTTACACGCAATCTACCTCAATCAATAAGTATGTAAATTTTGTTAGTTATAAATGCTTCTTTTTTACTTTTTGTATTTCTTGTGCGTGTACCAAATAAAATATTTTCTATCTTTCTTTCTTTCAGTATTTGAGAACCATTTTAGGGTTGTTGAAGAACAACTCAGAAGTTAATTTTGTCACACTTAAAATTCAATTAACAGTATTTTGATTAATTGAAAGGGGGCAAGCTTTATTATTATCCTCATGTGTAAATATGCCTCTTCCTTAAAAAAAAGTGTTTTACATTCACAAAACAACAATCAAAAACTCTGCTCCCATCCAATATATAATCTATTCTCCACAATTACAGAAACTCCAATACATTTAGCGACCTGAGACTGGACATAGAACTGTACTGAGGCATTTAATTAGTATTAGACCAATCGCCTGAGGCAACGCGGACACAGCCTCGGTACCATTGTGATTGATATATGAGAAATTCTAACATGTAAGTCCACGTAATGGATTTGAAGGGTAATTGCCATGGAAACGGTGGTACGGTGTTTGAGAAGGGAAGTGAAAATGAAATGCCGACGGGACAAACTTCAGTACTTATAAAAAAAGCAATAATAATTTAGCAAACAGATCAACGAATAAAGGTATAAAGCAGGAGCCAAAATATGTTTCGAAAAAATTTAAGAGAATCTAAATATCACATGATATATTTTGAAACACTAATGACCTCATTCACAACCAATTAGAGAAACAACTTTCAATAAAAACAAAAGCACATGACACCGATTCAAAAGAGAACAATGTTATACAAACTGAAACCATGTGCTGAAACACCCTAAAACATAAATATTAACAACAGTAACACAGCTGCAATCAATCACGACTAAGTTACACTAAATAGTACAAATAACCCATCTATATATTGTAACATCAAACGCACATCACTAATAGGAATGCCTCCAGGCCACTAGAAACAGTAAATCCAGGACTCATTACAAGCGATCGCAGGCACATAATTACATACTGGCAGATAATGATATAATCGCACAATTCCCTTGCAATGTCCCAGGATGAGCATCATTAATATATGGAACTAAATTATCGGCGGTGGATAAGCACTGTTCAATGTGCTCAGCACTAAATATCTTTGCATCGTAATAGTTGCCTGGGTTTTTAGGGATGTGGGTGTGTTTCTATCGATATATTAATATAGCCAATGCGAGTGTATCATAATAATTACTGAGACTTTATTTTACAATCATTCTCGCTTATGTAAGTTCACCTGAACTTTATACTAAACACGTCATCAAATGACCGGACAAAAAACAACATTTTTTAATGTGCATTTAGTTTAGAACCTTAGATTTGTCTTAAATTAAAAAAAAAAAACATAATTACTGCTATACATCGTTGCATTCTGAAACCAAGCATAACCTCGTCACAAATAGAACATCGACATCTTCAAAGGACAGCCCTTGCCTACGATAACACGCATACTCACCTATCAGATGTCACCATATCATATACGGAAACCACATTCTGTTCCTATTCTGCCTATAATATTCCAGTTCATTCCCCTTACATCTGGTTTGAACCGGTACACGACCAGCTTACACTGCTCCCTAGCATTTTAATCCTGCAGTGCAAAATATTCAAATATCAGAGATCTAGATAAAATGGTTTTGTGGAACCTCTAAAGCTAAATGGACAATGGTGACCGCTGAATTTCAGAAAGGCCAAACGCCTCTAAAAGCCGTCTTTGTTTTGCACGGACGGACGGCTAAAGCGGCTTTATTATACATATAGCATGAGTTACTAGGAAACGGAACGGCGAAGGAATTTAGCCTTTGTTTCTAGGATCAGATTTGATTAAAGTGGTTGAGTCATTTGGCGTGTGTGTTGTACGAAAATTGGTTCCACGTACTTAAGATTAAATTCCAATGTAATGTTTGTATATTGTGTGGGATTACTGGAATTCGGGTAAAGGTTGTCTGTCTATGTTTTTTTTTAATTAAAAAGAAAGCTTGTAGTACAAAAACAAGTTGCCCCTTAAATTAACAAGAAATGTTTTGTCAATGCTTGAAATATTGTGCTACTAAAGAAAAAAAACTCAGCGTACATTTCCAAACGAAAAGGGCAGAAAATGACATGAAATTAAAAATCATTCTTTTGAAAAAAAAAAACTTAAAAATGGTAATTCAATTCGCAAACTTTTCAAATCAAAATTGATCACTGCCCAAACAAAACAATTAGGACCGCTGTTACCCAACTCTCAGAGACTACAACTAGTACATTTGCATCGGATCGCCGTTAACGAAGCCATTATTGAAATTTTATGTGAGTTTGATTATTATTCAGAAGACCGCTATTAGGACTGGACACGGGATTAGGGTATTGCTAAAATGGTGTGGAAACAGAATCTATTTACTCCAGTAAAGTTAGTTACTATGGCATTGTGATAGAACCTTAAATATTTGTATTTTGCGCATTTTTGTCATTTCTACCATACGCCCCTTTAATGTAAATTTTTGCTATAAACCACATAGCAAATATTGCCACAATTAAGGCATGGATGAACAAAAAAAATATTTTTTTCAAGATTTTATTTTAGCACTTTTCAGCGTGATTAATATTTATACCTATGCTAAATTACAGCTTTCTAGTACTAAGCGGCTCTGAGCTACAGTGGGGTCAGACAGATAGACAGACCGACGGACATCGCGAAACTTAAAGGGTTCCTTGTTTACTACGGAACCCTAAAAAAATTTGGAAACGGTCACTAAGCTTACATTATAGAAAACAATTAACTACATGGACATTTAAACATGATCTAGAAGTAACTCTTTCCATACCAGCCTATCCGAACCTTGAGTGAACAGCCATCGTTGAGTTATGTAATGGAAACCTGTTAATTGCTCTCAAAGTGCCAACGTACATAATTCATACAATCACTAACTTATGTAGCGAACACACCGTATATAGGCTTCCGTCGCGATGCATATTATATGCATGGATGACTTCATTTGCATATTATTGCGGAGGGTCACACATGGATTAAGATTTTTGGTGTTAATATGACGGAACGTATGCAATATTCTTGTAAGCTTTGTAGACTCATAGATGTTTTGATTTACTGGCCATTTACCTATTTTCTTAAGTACCAGGTACTTGTTGGCTTACACTGTTCATACCCATTATCACTGTAATTTGTAAATATAGTAAAAGTAATTTATTTTTAAAAGAGTAACTGTGAAGTTTCTTGCCGGCCCTTCTCCTTAGGAATCGGCAAATTGGAAACATAATTTAGACTTTTGTATTTATTATTCGTTACTTATACTGAAGAGAGTGTCCTAGATAGGTCTGGGCTGACAGAATTTTCATTCATCTATCAACACGTATAGGGTGGGTGGAAATTAATGGATAACCTTAAAATGGGTCATGGTAGAACTAATGACCATACAGAAAAAAAAAAACAAAAAAAAAGTAGTACCAAAGATATGATTTTTTAAATAATAATCGATGATTTTTGTTACCTTATTTTACATTTTTATACGTGTTTGTGAGCCGTTGGTTCCGCCTGTCAATTGTAGATCTTTGAACGTCCTTATGGGTCGTCAGAAGCTCGAAAGTCTGACAACCAGTCTTACCAAGGGGTATCGTGTTACCCAGTAACTGGGTTGTGGAGGTCAGATAGGCAGTCGCTCCATGTAAAATACTGGTATTCAGCTGTATCCAGTAAGACTGGAAGGTGACCCCAACATAGTTGGGAAAAGGCTAGGCAGATGATGATGATTTTAATTTTTTTATTGTTATAGTAATTTACGTTAACTGAGCCGATAGATAAGCAATAAATAATATGACTACTGTTACAGGGTTTTTTTTTAAACAACTTGAACGTTTGTTCTGGATTACTATAACAATAAAAAACCGATAGAATTCTTTAATTTGTGGTGGTGGAGTACAAAAATGTAAAAATAAAGGTAACAATAAACACAGATTATTATTTAAAAATCATATCTTTGGTAGTACTTGTTTTTTTTTTGAATGGCCATTAGTTTTGCCATGACCTATTTTAAGGTTATCCATTAATTACTGGACACCCTGTATATACAATTCTAAATGTAACGCGCAACTGTACAAATTTATTTTCTTTCAAGAAACTAAATTCAAAGTTGTGTTCCAATACATTCCTTGTATAGTAGCTCATCCACTTATTTAAACAAGATAAAGTACCACTAAAACAATAAAATCTACTTTGATCAACTTTTTACGGTAGAGTGTTACATTAATTTTGGCTTACAATCATTTTATATCCACTTTATTTCAGAGTACTTTAATAACTTTATTTATATTTGAGTTCATTTTCAACGGAAAGCCACTTATCATTTCCATAAAAACATTCAATATCATCCGACAGAGCCGAAGCCTTTCAACAGACATTAAAATTATATTTTCATCCATAATGAGCCTTATTTTATTAAACCCAAATAATTTGCTCAATTAATGAGTTCAAACGGAATCAGATTTCATTTTAATTGGTGGATTACTCTGACATCTGACGCCTTGTTTTTTAGCAATTCAAAACAGGGGATTTTTACGTCATCCCTGACGGAAACAGAGAGATAAGGCGAACGTAATTGCACTCGTTTTTTAACTGCTTTATCTGATTCTTCCTTAGCGTCACAATTCAGCTTCAATCTGACCAAGCATGTTAGTCTTGCTACACAATTTTCTACTTTATTTTTGTCTAACCTAGGATTGAAATGGTTTGTAAGATTTGGATCCTCCAGCATTTTTCCAAAGCGTCTACGGGCATCTATCAGGATGGACAAGCGTTTTGTTGAATCGTGAATTGGACGTTGGTCCGAGAGTTTTAAATCTGAACGATTTACGCGAAAATAATAGCTGGAAAGCAATCCCGTTGGACGAATGAAGTTTTTTTGTTGAATTCGATTTAGAATTACTTTTTATCTGTTTTATAAGTTGAGTGAGCTTTGATTGTGGTTTGATGGAGCATTATCATCTCCTTTCTTCCTGTTCTTTAACTTTTAGGGGTAGCGGTATTTTTAAAGCTAGTCAATTGTTGCATGTTGCATAATTAAAGAGATTAAACATTGGCTAATTATTTTCCAGGCGACTAACAACTCAAAGGGCGACTAACTATTTGCTACTAAAAAAATAAAATGGGTATCAAAAATAATAGGTTGGCGGCTACAGTGAAGTAGCATTTTAAGTATAAAATCATTTGGGTTAGGTTAGGTTAGAACAGTGATCACTAACGCCCGAAGACGAGCGAGCGAAGCGAGCGTGTCGCGGGAGCGGCCACCGAGCGTCAGATCCCCTCGGTTGTTGGTGACTCTCAGTTACCAAAACAAAAACTCGATGCTAGTTTAAATTAAAACAAAGCTAACAATTGATTATTAAGTTGCTACTTTATACTTAAAATGCTACTTCACTGTAGCTGCCAACCTATTATTTTTGCTACTCATTTTAATTGTTTTTAAAACCCTAAATCAAATTAGTTTGTCGCCGCGTTTAATACATGCCTTAAACATTTAGTTAAAAAAAAGCAATATTGCCTGCAAAACCTAAACTTTAGGTACAGTGAAGTGTTGGGACAATAAAAAAAGTTTGTTCTAATTTCAATGTGTTTCACAAATAAAAATACAGATACCTACAACCATACAGAATATCTTATTGAAATTAATGAAGCAGTTCAAAAGAAACCAGAAGCTCCATTGAAAAAAGATTATAATGTCGTAATAAATATAGCATAAATGATTGATGCCACACCATCTTCCCTCAACTCTTGCCCGTTAGCATTGAACATACAGGACCACTGACAGACGATCATTAATCTTGCCATGTATGTAAATTTTGCTCTGATAAATCGTTGGTCAAGCAAAACAGGACCTCGTCCATTATTTTGGGTCTAGGGTCGTTTGTTACTGTACTTGTTTGTATTGCTACTTTACTGTTTGCTTTTTATTTATTAGCTTAAGTGTGTTCTACAGTCTGATTTACAATAGCTGTTTTGGGAGCTTTGGCTTGTTTAAATTTGTTAGTGTCTATGAGGATTTGTGGAATGTATCAATAGATATCACATGATTTTATTTAGTCTTCGAATTTAATTTCTTGTTGAGACCATTTCTATTAACGTTTAAATTAAAACACATGTTCAATTAAAGACGTATTTTCATTTAGCCTATGAATACTACCATTAACCAACAATAATAGCTCATGAAACAGATGTATAACATCAAATAATTCATCCATATCAACATATCTAGTAACAATGTAACAATCTAAAACTACAACACCACGAATCTGTCCCTCAGTTCCTACATAACTACACATATATTTATCAATACAGTACCAGGGCCACATAGCCCGAAGCATGTCGCTCCCCTCGCATTGTCGCCAAGGCGCAAGGGTCAGTGTACTATGACATGGCCTCCGTCGCCTCTATCTCTCTAATATTGCACTTGGATAATCCAATTAGTGTCCAATAGTGCAGATATGTGTCCTTTGATGTCATGCATTTTAGTGGTTCTGGTGTTCTATTGTTGGTTTTAGTTACTATCGTTGTTCTGTGGGATAGTATTGTAATTATATATAACTAAAATAAAACCAATCAAAATATTATTGCTATATAATCTGATTGCATAAATCAATGTTTAAAGATAGAGGTTATAATGTTCGTTAGAAAAAATACAAACCTCTTTAATAAGTTACATAGCAAAAGATACAAATTCAATATATGTTTCCCTTTTAATAAAACAGCGTTGTTAAATAAAAGTGTATTTTGTATGGCTCCACGCATATTAACCAAACTCATTCCTGGAGATAAGTGATATAAGTCTGTTAACTAAGTAGTGCGTGATACACCATTGGTGCATAGGAATCTGGAGTCTGGCGTTCAAACCATATCAAAACACTGTTACTAAAAAAAGCGTAGGTATTACTCTGTCACTGAATATTTACAGGATAAACATATTATATAATGTGTATAAATGTTCATGCCTTACGGTAGGATATGGCTAATGGACACTATTGTTTGTTTGTTTAAGACCTTTTCTTTTGTACCCATATTCGCAAATTAATAAATGATTATGATAGATAAGTATCATAATTAAAAATATCATTGCATGTAGTTTAAGTGAGCAGTGATCACCTATTTGGTTTGATTTATTAATTAATTAATTAATTAGCCTAAGCCATGTGGAGTCAGAAACCTATAATAATAACATCCCATGTACGGAGAAAAGGCGTAAAAGTAATTATTGCTAGCAGATAAAAATCTCTGTACGAGCATTCTCACGCCTCTAACATTAGCAAATAATTACAATATAACAAACATCTAAATATGACAAACGACTTTAATCCACTCATGTGTGAAGACGCGTGTGCTAAACTTAACTTTGAACAAAAAAATCTCACTTAGCCTGTATTTTAAACCTACAGCCTCACAGCAAAGAGTTCAAAATCTCTTGATGTGGATGAAGTTCTAAATCAAAATAGTTTAAACTGTAGGGCGTGTTGCAGACAAGTCAATGTATGTTAACTCATGTTTAATGGTTTTCATAACACTCAATTGATCACGCATCGCGTCACAAATACATAAATTATTTTTAAAATCATGGGAAATGACGGCACGTGTGGGTACTATGAAATTAAAAAATTGAAAAATTTTGAAGGACCGTGAGAGTAAGTGTGAGTTATTTAAATTATGTGTACTTAGCATAATTATATTTGCATCTATATGAGATTTTTCTTATTGATGTAAGTGACTTTGCAGCAGTTAATTACGTATTGAATAATTCAAGTGCAATCATTTTGGCACTACCGACTTCTCATCATTGACTAAGATACAGTAACTAAATAAAATATCTGTACCATGCACCAAACATTCTAACTATGATCTGAATATACCAATCAATCAATCAAACAACTCAGCCTATCCCAGTCCACTGCTGGACATAGGCCTCTCCCAGGCTGCGCCACAATACCCTGTCCTCCGCCTTCTGCATCCAGCCTGACCCGGCTACCTTCTTAATATACTTGATTTACTTTCGAATCGAACCCCAAAACTTGCAAAGTTTTCAATTAAAAAAATACCAAAAATAAAGCAACAAAAAACTATACCAAATTCTCCATTTAACAAAACCCATTCTAATATTTGTTCACCCAATTCTCTCGTCCCTAATCCCTGCCTTTCACGAACTATTTGTCCACTAAAACAATTGCGAGGGATAAGGAAACACGTACATAACGTTTAGCTTGGCTATCTCGACACATAGGAATTAGTTGAGACAGTGACCGATGGGTATCGGAGATAAGTTTACTCGTAGTTCACAGTCGGTTAACCGGTTCAGTCATGTGTTATTGGGTAATTAGGAAGTCTAGAAACAGCTTTGGATTTGTTTTTTTTTATGTTAATGATCAAACTTATGTAATTTGTGTGTTTTGTCAAAATCAACATTGAATGATTGTAATATGAAGGTCAATCGAATTAAAGACAATGACAAAAACTTGTCAAAAATGTAAGTAAATTAGAAATCCAATTTCAATTTATTTATTTATTCAGTAACAATTCACATTGCCTTTGAATATAATTCAGCATAAAATATAATAATGCGAACGTTCTATGCATGGGAATGTCCCCTCTGTATTCTGATAACTTTTCAAAGCATTTTAGGGAAATACTCACAAGGTCGGTATTATTAATTATTTACTGCAAATAATGGTAATTAGGGCTACGTAAGATCTTTACATGAATATCTTACAGAATAACCCATCTTACCGCAGGTGCAGCAACTTACCCATTAAAACTTTATTTTTTTATCAATCTGCATCATTACCAGCATTAACACCAGTCTAATCTTTCTTCAAAACCTTATCTCTCTACCTAATTACATTCTAACCCTTACGAGACATCACTACAGACTTATCTGGAATGCAAATAATTCGTTACGTTCCGCTCCGCATCGGATCGCATCGGATCGCAATTAGTGTAAACGGTACGGGCGATTCCGTCCGTGTAAGCTCACTTGATCCGTGTTCCAGCTTTGCGACAGCCAAATCCGACGTGGATTTTTGATGATCTAGGGAAACTGGATGAGGATGATATGATTTATGAAGTTTATAGAGTTAGAAACGGAAATTTTTCGTCACAGTTTTGTCTAATACACACTAACCTGTTATGAAGTTACTATGACATGATGTGGTTAAAAAGGAACGTGGTAGACGCTTATGGTCAAACTATTAATGATATATTAATGATTCAGATGCATTTTGTGAAGCATAATAATAACCATGCATGACCGATACCGATACCACACGGTTTCAGAATCACCCACTTTATCAATCAACCGAAATTTCAAAATTACAGATCTACCTAAACATCACCCTGTATTATAGGATAATGACACTTCCAGGTTCAATCTAAATCAAAGTCTCGTATTTTGTAATTGTAGCGAATTCACGCGCATCTATCAAAATTAAATTTTACAGGATTTTGGGCTTTAAATCTTTGCTATAAAGGATTGAAATGTTACACTTTGTTTGTTTAATGTCCGTTCTGTATATTTCCAGTTTTCCATTGTATTGGAGTCGACATGTCCGATGTTTTTACTTTATTTGAATGTCACTGTTGGTGCAACAGAATGTATATTTTGTTGAGGTTTGTTTAATAAATTGTTTGCTTGTAACCGTTTGGTTTATTGGGCTTTAAAGTAAATTGACATTTTTGAGGATAGTTAGTATGGTTTGACGTATTTTTCGTATGAATGAATGATATACTTATTTGCAAGAATGTAGATAGCTAACATAAGTTCTTAAAATGTATGGGTTTCACTATATTCGGCATTTCAGCCAACCTAACAAAAGTTGATACCTAATTCATTCATTTTGTTGACTGCCTCGGGCACCATGGCTTATCTTGCAGCAAAAGCGCAGGCCGGATAGCACGGCACGCAAGCATCAACGACATCATCCGTCGCACTCTTTTCACTCGCTCGCTGTTTTAGAACGCTGTTTTAGGTGTTTAGCTTGGCACGTGACGATGGGAAGAGACCAGACGGAATGATCATAATGTCTTGGTAGGCCTTTGGAGTGGAATGCAACGTGTGTCGACACCCTTCTCATCTTCCTAGCACCTCAAACGGCGCAAGTACTCCAATCTTATTGGGACATACTCGTGTGTTTGAGCTGTCTGGGGTTGAAACACTAAGGCCATGGGGTCTGAGCGCCCACTTAGTTTTTAGAGACATCGCCAAGCGGCTGATCGACTCCTCACGTGACCAGAGGGCTGGTCTATTTTTTGGCCAAACGATCAGCATTGCCATACAACGTGGCAATGCTGCCAGCCTTTTGGGCAGTTTTCCTGTTCACAGCGATGCGGACGAATTTTTTGATGCCCTGTGATAATTTCCCCTCTTTTTTATATAGTTGTTCATATAATTATTATTGTTTTAAGTTTGTTAGTTTTTAAATGATGTAAATATTTTCAAAATAAAGGCTTCAGAAGGGCCTGTAAATATTTTTTAGGTTGATGTTATAAAATGGTTATTTATTATGAAGTAAAATGCAGACTTTTAACTATTGCAAAGTAACTAATACAGATTATTGTAAAAAATCTATTAAAATTATAAACCTGTACCTAGTTAACTCCCGGGGGCACTGCCGAAGGTTTTTTAAAAGAAAAACAATAGAGGGGTCGCAAAGATGCTTTAATGCAGACTGAACTAGCTTAAATATAAATCTAATACAAATCTTAATACTAAGTCCTTATCTCTACGGATGCATGTCACCGGGTGTTAGACATAAAATCCCGGCGCTACCGCGAATGGTGTATCAGCTTAGCTTTAAATAACACGCTGTTATAATGTTAGGGGTTTATACAGCATGTTTATCTACCTACAGCATTACAAACACTATAAAATCCTACACACAAAATAGAAACACAAACAACAAAAAAAAATCGACTCATCAAATTGAATAATCATTGACAAAGATAAAATTGTTGCAAAACTATCATTTTTGATGAATCGCGAACACGCGTCGTTTACGTGACGGATCGCATCCGTCCGCACGAGAAAATGTGACTGATAACTTTATATTTGTGAATTTAAAAAACGTGTGTGCTAAATTGAACCTTGTAGCGAAGAAATAAGAGTGTTGGTATTGTAATCGATCATTTAGATTCGCTTGAATGAATTGATGTGTGTGAAAAAATTGGTTGTACATCTTGAAATTAAATTGAATTGATGTCATGTTTTGTGCAAGATATTGTTGGATCATGTTGTTTTATAAGTTTTTATGTGTCTGAGATACCGATGTTATTTTGTATTTAGTCAATACTATGAAAACATAATAGAGTACTGATTTTTTTTTTTATTAATTTTATACAATTATGTTCATAAAATGATCTGAGATATTCTAAGAGCCACTTTTAAATAATCAATTTTACGTTAGACAATAGACCCTCGATAATACACCATTAGCTATAATCAACAGAACTCCCAAATAGCTTAAAAGCTTACACCAACAACTTCAACAAATCATCACAACTATGAACAATATGCACCAAGATAACCATCTTATATCGTATTCATCAAAGGCTTTACCCAAATCTGAACAATGTTACATCTGTTTGGAACTGTCAAACATTTTGGCAGCAATACGTATGTTAATGTGGCGTCCCTTCCAAGTTTATTGTTATGCCGAGATGCTCTTAAACGGCTCTCGATAGGCATAAGACGTTTGGGACATACTGCGTTGGAGGATGAGGCATTTGGTCTTTGGTAGAAATCAATGTTGTTTCTTCAGTTAACTTGTCATTTTACTTTTATTTGTCAATGTCTAGATCAGAAGTAAGTAATACTTTAATATTATAGTTTAGAGTCTAGGAAACACCGATCGCATTATTTTTTCTCTTTCGATTTGTACTAGCTATCATTCTACTTATAAGTAATTTTGTGTTTATTCTACGCTCGTTTAATTGATAATCAAAAAGTACTACAACATTAAATAAATAAATAAGTAAATATTAATGTTTTTTTTATTGATGTGTATTCAGATTTTCAATTTCATTACTGAAACCATTGTATTGTACATAACTGATCTCTTAAAGCTCAATAAAGCCATTTTTATAAAATTCAATAGCTACAGTTCTGTTAACATTCACTCAACCAGATACAAGCATTCATTAATTCAATCCTCTTTTTTACAGAAAAATGTTGTATCATACAAACTCTGTATGTATCTCATGTACCGATCCGTGTCTAAGTGCTACGGATCTCGTTTTCAAAAGCTAGTGAAATTCAAAACAGGCCGTTTGTACGTCAATGAGTGCTGGGAATTTATTGAAATGACTACACTGTATATTTCGGATTTTATTGTATCGCTAAATGTCCCAGCTTGTATCATTATTGCGGAGTTACTGACTTGAAGTGGAAAATAAAATGCTTGTATACGAATTTGTGTTGTTTTGTGCCTTCACATTTAACACTACATTTGGCTTTGTGTTGTAGGAATCTTGAAGTTTTTTCCTGTATTCTTCCATTTTTCCGGTCTATCGGAGGGTTGATTTTCCATGAAACTTATTGTAGTGAACTTAATATTGGTGGCATTAGCAGGATTACTTTTATCATTTCCTTTAATACTGCAGGAAAATAATTTTACATATTTCCACTTTCTTCAGTTTCAATGTTCTTTTGTAATAAAATATATTCTTCACTCAAGAGCCAATTATTCAATTTAAATGAACTTAACAAAACTACATTACATAAACTAAAATAAGAATAGACTGAGAAGTTATAACTCAGAGGACAATATCAAAATATTTAAAACGGATCTACCAAACGAAGTTGACTTACAAACCAACAAAAGACAATTCATCGTTCAAGACAAAACTATTGTAGCGAACCATTCTAGCGAAGCTTGGTATAGCGATACCTCAAAGGCGACTTGACGTAATAGATAAGTACAGAAGTTCACGGCAACGAGCAGCTGCCGACTATTTCTGTTGTGATGATTATAGATATGTTTTGTATTTTTTTATTCCAATTATCTTACTTATCTTTTAATGTGCACGTATTTCTGTGACAAATAAAACAATTTTTCTTTCTTTCCATCCACATTCATACTGAACACTTTTCTCGAGATATGTTCCTTAATCCTCCGCATCACATGCCTTAATGCGTGTCTGTAGGTGCGTCCGTTTCGTTTTTGTTTTTATTGTGATATGGGTCAGCTCTTGATCTCGATCTCGCCTGGTGGATAGTGGTGAAACGAGCAAGACCAGGAGATACCCGTTCCCTCTTTTTTTTTTGGTAGGCTTATCATCAAATAACTTCTCCCGCTCTGGGCGGAGCGGGAGGGTGTTTCAGACTCTTACTGACTAAAACCCACCCACCCGTATTCCTTCCGTTGCCTGTGTAGCCAGGGGCCTCGGTAACCCTTTAGTACCTTCCCGCGATCCCGGCAGGCAGCGGCCCTAGTGGACCCCTAGACTTGTGCTGACGAAATCTCTTTGAGGCGCGCGTGGAATGCAACGCGCCGTCGATCCGGGCTTGGTCCTTACCGGACGGTGAGCTACCCATTGCTCACCTGTTCCTTCTTGCTTTGAAAGCTGACGGGTTATACGGTTTTGCTCGTTGTTTGAATCCAACCTTCTGTACCTATTTATTCGGTGGTGAAGAGTCGCGGTTGTTGTCGACTTCAAGCTAATGTATTCCAGCGCATTGTTTGTGGCAGACGGGATTATGTGCCTGATATCAAATTGCTAGGTAAAAGGGATTGGGTCGGTTTGTCGATGTTGCGGGTTGTGGCAAGAAATTGAAGATGGTTACGGTTGAGTGTTGTTCTGAGATTATCATAATATAGTAAAAATTTTAACATTCTTGAAGAATATGAACCGACGCAGGCTGGAAGAGCAGTTCATTTTACAGGCCACCCTAAGTGAGTACTTACAAGATCTACTCTTAATTTTATTTTTCTTTATAAACCATGTTCCTTATTTACATTACCTGTTAAGCCCCGCGCGACACCGATTCGGAATCAAATAATAAAAAATCAATTGTGACTCATTAGCTGTCCTTGACTAATTAATGCTCCATCAACAAATCTGTTGTTAAGCAGACCAGTTAACTGAAACTTAGCCGGAAGTAATTTTAACAGGCTTTAAATTATCCAATCATACAAACATTGATTATATTGCTACAACAACTTCAATTCACGCCAAAGTTTCAACCAACTTACAAATATCTGTAATTCTAACCATTACATCAACTTCAAAATCCCCATTAACACCCAAAACTATTCGAAGTTTAAAGACGTCAAACTATAAATCCAGGGTAACATCGACAAGACCTTTTACCAAGATTAACAATATCTCAAGCACTAGTTGGTCAAAGGACAAATTGCGATGCAAGACGGTAAATAATTAATTGTACTAATGGAACAGTTAGTTGGCAACGTTGAAATTTGTCAAAACAAGACGACGGTATGAATAGATTGTGGATGCTGGTATTGTTCAGTTTTGATGAGATTGTTTGGTTAAAATCAGGACTACAGTGATAGGAAGCGGTAATGAAGTTTTATATAATGACATTATAAGAACAGGAGGAATTGCAACTAAAAATCCTAACTAATATTATAAAGGCGTAAGTGAGATTGTTTGTTTGTTTGTTACGCTTTCACGATAAAACGGCTGAACGGACTTAGATTAAATTTGGCAAATTGGTAGACCATGACCTAGGTTAGGACAAATGATACTTTTTATCTCGGTAGTACGTTCCCGAGGGATAGTTTCTGACGTCCACGCGGGCGGACGCCGCGGGCAAAAGCCAGTATTGAATAATATACAGGATGTCAAAAGACCGATCACGGAGCCGTTATCTACGCATTATATACAGTCGCCAACATATTAAATTACCCCAATCTGTCAAATTTCTCCAAATGATTTTAAACTAAAAATGTTGATGGTTAAGTTCCAAATCAAATGAGAAAATTTGACAGCTTGTGGTAACTTGATGTGCTGCTGGCAACTGTACATTACAGGAGTTGTGGGGTTAAAGTAAAGTTTTAACATTTAATACTTGATTTCGTGAAAAAAGTTACAACGCTAGAACTTTGAACTTTAATATCTTCGCAACCAGCAGGCTTAGCATGACGTTTTCTATTTCTACGAAGAACAGATACGGCTCTTTCTATATAAAGTGACATTTCGTTCCTCATTTTTGACATCGCACCATAGAAATCCTTTTAAAATCTATCAATTTGTCTAGTTTAACGGTCTTTGTCTAGGTCCTTTTTTATGTTTCCGCCTTTCTTCTCAGAGTAGTCAGATAGGAAACGCCGACCTCATCTAGTTTAACAAAAATATGTTTGACGTGTAAAAGTGTTTGTAAAAACCTACTTACAGAAATAAAATCATTTATCATTTATCATTTATGTAGACTACTTCAGAAGAAAATTTTCTATACCAAACTGTCGAAATCACACTGACAACTGACGGTTGTCTAAGGTAGTAATGACGATTTCATTTTGTAATCGTCATGCTAAAGAAAGTAGAAAACTTTTTACTCGACAGCCACAAAGTATACACGGTTATCTACAAAATCATGATTTTATGGGAGAGTGTTCTGAACGCAAAACTGTGATAATATATAGAAGAACAAAGCTATCGTTTCTTTTTTTTTTTTATAGATATATCTTTATTTACATAACCAAATTACAAGATGACTATTAATATTAACTAAATTAAATTAAAACTAAGTTAAGCTTAAAAAAGGCCCTCGGGGCATTGTACCGAGGATGCTGGCGGCATTTCCTCGCTGAATTGCAAGCTATCGTTTCTTAATTTACATCATTTCGTTAATAGGGCATTACCAAGGAAATGGTTAAGACCAATATTACTATAATATTTATTTGTTCCAAAATACGGTAATTCGACACTTTTAGAAAAAATGTTGTAGTTGTCTTTACACATGATGTTTTTTGACATGACTTAATATCAGTAAAAATTGAGAATCAAACAGAAAAAAAATCCTATGACAAAACAAAGAATTCTGAGTTGATTTATGTAAAATCGTGAATTTCGTAAAAAGTGCAATTACTTTGCTGCCGATATACTGTCTACACGGTACGTCATTTTTGTCTATTCTTCCGTCGACAAAATGGTGCTCGTGCCTTTTTTTTGGGTGAGAAATCATCAAATAACTTCTCCCGCTCTGAACGAAGCGGGAGGGTGTATCGGACTCTTACTGACTAAAACCCACCCGTGTTCCTTCCGTTGCCTGTGTTGCCAGGGGCCTCGGTAACCATTTGGTACCTTCCCGCGACCCCGCCTGCTGAAAGGTTCTCATGTACAAAAACAACATTATGATGACGGTAACAACAAGTGACTATCGGCTTCTACAGCCGTTATAAAAAGTAAAATTAAATTCGCCAGCAAAACTCCACAAAAGTGTTCAACGTGACGTTTCATCGTATCTCCTATTATTCGTAGGTACATATTTAATATTCTCTTTTTAATAACATTCATGTCTATTTTATTTATTTTTACGACCTCAGATCATAAATCATCGAAAAACTTATATAACAAAAGCAATACCACTAAAAATAAATAGCATCAACCATCATAATCCCAAATTGGTTTCCAAACATGAAACTTTAAAAAGGAATCTATGATTGAATCAACACACGATAAATCGGTGAATTGAGGGACCCTTTATTGTTACTTGAACGAAGATGTAATTTTCACTGGATAAGGCCGTGGTGTAAGGTTTGCCACAGAGCGATGGACCGTATTGCGTATTAAACTCAGCGACCGAATACGTTGTACCACGAAACGCTCCAAAACAGGAATCAACGATGCGGGCAATAAGTCTGCTAGACTGAAGTGGGATTGGGCGGGCCATGAATATACAGGATGCATCGGGACAGGTGGTGATTCACCACGCAGTGGGTGCCAGAAGACGGGCGTCGTCGCCGAGAGAGGCTTAGAAAATGCTGGCCTAACGACGTAGGTGCGTTTACGAGAGATTGGTCGGATAAGAACAATGGAAAGCTATAGGGGAGACCTGTGCCCAGCTGTGGGACAACATAGGTTGAATAAGAGGTGGTAAGGCCTTGTATTTAATATTTTCATCATGCTCCATGCTATCTAATTGTTGGGTCAAAAGTCTATTGTTCTTTTCTTAACGTTTTAACACAGATTATGTCAATTTAAACAGATTTAATCAATTGAAATTGAACTTTCAAGTTGAGGACTGCAATAAACATTTGTATATATTTTTACAACTGATATAATATGTATGTTTTAAGTTAAGGTAACTATAGTCTAATTAAAATTTTCCTATATTTCCTTTTTACACACTGTGTCCTTAATTATCCAACTCTCTTGTCACAGATCTGCTTGAAGAATTTCTATTGAATTTTTTAAAGAAAATTAAGCAGTAAGTTTGTACTCTTCTATATATGTATTTTTGTTTTATGTGTTTTGTGTCTACATGAATAAATAGATACATAGACTGGTTGAAAATGTTTTTATTAAGAAAAAAAATTGGTTTTAAACTTAACCGTTCCTTTTTTGGAAGATCATCAGCCTCTAGCATTCCAAGTCGACTTATTACAATACTCGTATGAAAAATGTACATTTATTTTTTTAGCAACACTGTCACATCCAGTCGTCTTTACTTCCTGACCTCTATTGTGTAAAGCAATATTGAGTGCGGGTGTAAGGGCAAGTAATTGTGAAGATGTCGTCGGATTACCAACCCTTGGGGTAAGCAGAACTTCAGGGATAAGTGATACATCAGTATCGAATTGTGTCCGTTTGTGTCCGCGATACGGCTTGAATTCTGGATGATAGATGCGTTTTTTAGTATCGATTTTTGATGTGATGCTGTTTCTTATATCATAGTTAAGTTGGTATCATAGGTAAAACGAAAACGAGACGAAAATTGGATAAAAAAAAAAAGAAATACTGTTTACTACCTAAATTACAATAGAGATTGTTTTCTTTTCAATATTTCCACCTACTGATATGAAGAAAGGTGAATAAAAGGCCTTGTAGAGAATAGATTTTAGAACTTGACTATAAGTAGTAGGTACATGAAAAACTTATCACGGATGGCTTAAAATTCAAAGTCAAATAATTTATTTCAAGTTTTCAATTTACAAGAAAATAGAATTGATTCTAGGCGCCCCTTCCAAAAGGTAGAAAAAAAATCTTTCGTGTGGAGAACAATGAGCATGAATCTCCATAGTTACTCTTTTAAAATGGCTTACAGATACAATATTTTGTATATGTATATTCATTATAACTTTAAGTGAAGACGATGTGATTTTTTAAAGTTAGCAGCAAAGTGAACAAATTCTTACAATTATGTTTTTTGCACGATCAATAAACATAATTACCGATATTAATATCTATGTCCATTGAATCTTTCAATAATGTGAATGTAAATAATCAAAACGTATCCATTTTATTTAACGACAATAGCACTCTAAAGCATTCCCCATCCCTTTGTTTACTCAAGGGGAAATAATTAGAGCAGATTCGGATGAAAACAAGGAAGGAAAAAGAAATAATAATTCATCAGGTAGAGGCAGATAATCCTGAATTTTTTTTAATGGGATGTAATACAGGTTCAGTTCCAATGAGAGCGATTTGTAGATAATATATTATCGCCTGCATATAGGCATTTGTGCCACTGTAGGCCTAGGTAGCGGTTGAGGGAAAGGCAAATTTCACGCCCTCTCGCCCTAGCTGCCGCAGGAGACTCCCTGGGCGTCAGGAATCCCGGGCGGATTTCCGGCCACCGTAGGCGCGGGCTTGCGGACGGTGAGCAATGGCTAGCTCACAGTCCGGTAAGGACCAGGCGCGGGTCGAAGGCGCGTTGTATTCCACCTCAAAGAGATGTCGTCAGCACAAGTGTAGAGGGTCCACTAGGGCCGATGCCTGCCGGAGTCGCGGCTAGCTACTAAAGGGTCACCGAGGCCCCTGGCAACACAGGCAACGGAAGGAATACGGGTGGGTTTTAGTCAGTAAAAGTCTGACACACCCTCCTGCTCCGCCCAGAGCGGGAGAAGTTATTTGATGACTTCCCATCCCAAAAAAAAAAGCCTAGGTACGAGCTTTTATCACCACATTTATTCATTGGTGATTTGATAACAACAGACTTATGTTTATTTCTATTCTTATATGATCATCATCTTCCTACCGTTGACCCATGCTACTTGGGGCCGTTGCAACACATTTTCGTCATCCACTCTCTCCTGTCAACCTACACGCTGCCATTGACTCTCTTGTCTTTCATATAATTAATTCCTTTTCTTTTCTTAGAATGCCGGATGAAAAAAAAGTATTGTTAAATGCTGCAAGCAAAAAAAAATCGCAATCAAATTTTTATACAAACTCCTATAAATAATGCTATCTCCTGTCTTTTTGGCGATTACTTTCGTATCTAAGAGAATTATTATGAATGACAAAATTTTCCAGGTCTTCTTGGAACGTGGTTAATATAACTTTTTCAGACTCATTAGAATTTGGTTTGAACGTCAGTGAAATCGCTTCGCTATTTGTGTTCTCCAGCTTTATTAACAACGGGGAATAAGAGAACACAGAGATGAGCAAATTAGCAATTATATTATAAAAAAATCATCGGTTGCTTTAAAAGCGGTGTCGTAGAGAATATTTTGTTTTAGCAACACGATACGACGTAATAAGGGTCGGATGCGTTATATGAGAATGGATAAAAATAATGGATGTTTTGTCTCTGTATGGATGTGTTGTTAAAAATGGATTGTTCAAATGGATTTTTTGTAGCCAAAACACCAAATCTTTTTATAAGCCAGGTACGGCTACGGAACGTTATTATGTTACAGTTCCGTTCCGTCAGTGATCTGCTACAAGACGTAATCATAGACCTTATTCAGGACTGAAATAGTTTTTTTTTTAGGTGTAGTGACAAAAATTTAAAAGAGTATGCTTAGATGGTTTGGTCATGTTGAGAGAATGAATGAAAGGCGACCAACAAAAGGCAGATGTGAGTGGAAACGTCGGGAAGGGACGCCCCAGAAATACATATAGTGACCTCATTAAATGTTAGTTTATAATTAGTTAAAATAATCCTAGCTAAAACCTTAACTTACAATAAGAAAGGAACAGAGAAATGCGTGCAAGGGTGATGCTTATTTCTAAAGAAATCTCTGCCAGCAAAACTGCGATAGGAAAGTCGATAAAGAGATATAGACTCCGTGTGTAAGAGTAGAAGAGAAAATAGAATACATACAATCAAAAACAGTACACTTAATACAACTAACCAACCAAACCAAACTAGACCATCCTGATGCACTCACAATCACACACACTCACCCTCACAATCCCTCATACACCAACACACACACACCCACATCATTCAAACTTCACATAAATCGCAAACACTTCACTTAAACACACACATACTCATATACACTTCACTCACATTTGGATCACTAACTTATTATATTATTATATTAAAATTATATTAATTTTAATTAATAAAACACTTAAGTTAGTTATTAATCTTTTAAAAATTAATTAATTAGTAGAACAACCAAACCTATTTGCTTTGTTGGTATTTTTATTATTAAAATATCGAGGGAAAAGGTACTGAAAACCAAAACAAAGGTATTGCCTAGTTCGGTTGCAGTGGCTACATCTATTTTATTAGAAATTAATACTGCCAAACTATTTTATGTAAAATATTACTACGTTTTTTGAGAAATAAAATTTTATTATTATATTATTACTATCGGTGATGTTCTTCAAAAAGGTCAGGTGCGTAGTACTTGCAAATGGCGTACGTGTACCTATTAGGCTTTGTAATGGGCAATTAGCTTCATATTTCTAACTGACGAACTCATTGACAATTTAAAAGTGCCTGTAAATGGTTTAATTGAAATAAATGCTTTGAGTTTGAGTTTGTGTATGTATGACCAGATGTATGAACGTAAACGAAGCAAAAGGAGTATGTAAGGAGCGTAGCAGGTGGCGTTCTATAGTTTCTGCCTACCCCCATGGGACGAAGGCATGAGTATATGTATGTATATGTGTAAATAATTTTTATCTTGTAAGAGTAATTACATCCTCAAACTTTAAGGTAACCATTATAACTATGTTAAATTAATTCGCACTCCTGAACCGCGAGATACAACATGTCCTGGAATGAACGCACACCACCAAACACCACAATCAGGATATTTGTTATGATCATAATACATATACAGAATTTTGACTATTCCGTTTAAAACATTTTTTTATTTATTCAGTTAGTTATATTGGTTGTGGGAGAAAATTGTGATCAAATTACAAATCTACGCACACATACAGTCGCACACGTATAAGGCTCTAGCGTAGTAGGTGCTTCGTCTATTTTGGTTTGTTTTGACTGGACAGCGGAAGTGTAACTGTAATTTACGTATTTTAATTGTTTTGGAATAAAAATTACTTGAATTAAAAATTAAAGGAATCAATTCTAAGCAAACTACTTTTATAATATGCATTAAGTCAGTTAAGCCTCGTGCATAGTGGCGCGACACCAGTAGAACAATTTCTATGAGAACTTCATTTTTTTAAATCCTTTATTAAAAAGAACCAGGTTCTTAATAATTAATTACAATCTAGCCTATAAGACTAATAAGTCATTTTAATCTAACTTAATTTTTAGGTGATATTTATTTTAAAAACTTAGAATAGTGTTGTTTGTACTTTACACAAGTTCGTTCCACTTTCTTAGAGTCTGATATAATAAAACTTCATTGAAATTGTTCTACCGGTCTCGCGTCGCGCGACAAGTCGCGCCAGTTTGCAGGAGCCTATACACATTGGACAACCCCCGGTTTGTGTACGACTGATGAATAAACTTATTATTATGTTTTTTTTTCTTTTGCCTGGTTCACCCCGCCAGTATCTACTTAGTCTTTTAATAAATTATTTTCAAATTTCTTTCATAATGCTCAATCGTACCTAGTACCTACACTTGAGCATTATTCATAAGTCCAAAATAATTTATTTTGGACTTTTATTTATGTTACATAATCAGCCTATAATGTTCTCACTGCTGGGACACAGGCCTCCTCTCTGTGAGAGGGAGTGAGCCGTAATCTACCAGGCGGGCCCAGTGCGGGTTGGTAGATGTCACATGTCTTCGAATTTTTGGTTCTAGGACACGCCGGTTTCCTCACGATGTTTTCCTTCACCGTTTTGAGAGCAGTGGTGATGAAATTATTTACATAAAGTAAAGCGCCTGTCCGGGTTCGAACCTACGACCTACAAGGCGAGTAAATGAAGTGAAGTATATTTATATTTATTTATTTATTTATATATCGTCGGTGATATTCTGAAACCGCGGAACTAACAGTGTTTAAAACCGCTTACTTACAAAAGTAGCAAAATCGAGATTTGGGATTTTCTAATTCATTAATACATATTTCACAAAACTAATGCCTACAATATTAAGAGGAATTTGACAATTTAAATTAGTTTAAACAATAGAAAGTCAAGTGGTTTAGTAAATATTACGTTTTCCTCGTTCCTTTAAAATTCACTGCACCTACCTTACGCGGTTTTCAACACTGTTAGTTCCGCGGTTTCAGAATATCACCGACGATATATTTCTTTAAAATAAAATTTATAAAAAATATTACTTATACTTATTTAAAACTAATACTATTTTGTCAATATCTTTCGAATTATGATTTGAGTTTGAAAACAGGAGACAAACTAATATTTTAACTAAAATGGGTTTGTAGAGCGTTTTAGTTTTTTTATGAATAACAGGACATAACAGTGTTTATATGCTAACCCCTTGGTAAGCATATAAACACTATTATGTCCGTTGTTTTAACTACGTAAAAGGAAATGCATATAGACTTTTAATTCGATAATTATTTAGGAATTAATAAAAAAAAATCTAATACACCGCTGTCAGCCGTCGGGACTGACTCTCGACCTTTGTCTTCTGAATATGAAATAATGTTTATCTCAATATTATGCCAATAATTTATAATATTCATGGAGGCCAGTTGGCAAAAACATACATACGCCTCTACTGTACCTGCCTAGGTTCTGTAGACGCTTTATCTGAGTTTTCATTCAATTTTTTTTACTGATATTGGTTTGGTACTACTAAAAAAATTAACAAAATCTGTTCAACATAAATTCGACCGCACACTTTACCCAATCAATTCAAAACTATCTCAAAATCCGGTAATCGATCAAAATATCCCTCAAACTGTATTGTGTCCCGCAAAAATTTGTAACAGATTTGTATGATCCATTATACCCACCCTCGTTCCATATATAATAGGTATATCTATATATTTTGTGGGGACAAGTGGTACTTTAAGTACTGTTCAGAGCTCTCCAACGTGTCTTAGGATTGAGACAGATGGCCGAGGCAACACTTGAAAGGAAATTATCATTTTTGTGTCCGATTTTTCTTCATCTTTGTAGGGTCAGAAAAAGAGATAGTTAAAAGTTATTCCGCATGCGAAAATGACACTTTGTGCCTATAAGTGTCAAATTTGATATTAGAAAGTCAAAGTCAACACGTGTATTGCAAAATAACTGTAAAAATATTGGTCTTAAAGTATGTTGGTAATTATAACTTTTCAGCCAGTATACGGTTGCTGCAGGGCAGTGCTGGCCCAGTGGTAACGGCCGCGACTTACAAGTTGTTGTAGGTCGTAGGTTCGAACCCAGGCAGACGCTTTACTTCGTGTACATTATTTCATCGCCACTGCTCTCAAAACGGTGAAGGAAAACATCGTGAGGAAACCGGCATGTCCTAGAACCAAAAATTCGAAGATATTTGACATCTACCAACCCGCACTGGGCCCGCGTGGTGGATGACGGCCCACTCCCTCTGACAGAGAGGAGGCCTGTGTCCCAGCAGTGGAAACATTATAGGCTGATTATGTATACGGTTGCTGGCATTATTTACAATAACGTTTAAAGACGGTTATGGTTTATATATATGGCTTGTGTAGCTATATTAAGTAGTACCAATGGTTTTCTTTTTGACCGAGCGAGCGAAGCGTCTCTGCTTCAAGTCTGGCAAAATTTGCTTTCCACTTTCAGTTTGTTGGTCCTCTACAGGTCATATTTTACAACTGATCTGAACCAAACTTGGTATACCTACAGGTTTTAGAACTTTTTTTTTTTTTTGCAATCAGGGATTTTTGATTGGAGGGGTACTTCCTTCAAAAAGAGGGCTACTGGATATCTCTGCCTTATGAGATCCGATTTCGATGGTTCTTTTTTTTATTTGAAAGGTTTCTGGTAACTTTAAGTTGGTCTCATAAATTTGGTGAAGATCTGATGAGGATCTACGGCGAGTTGGGAGGCGTTTTTTCGATTCCCACAGGGTCAATGCATACGTAGTTATATTAATTATAGGATTTTAAACTAACACAATTATTTTCAAGATTAAAATGATTTGTAACAGGGTAAGTATCCCGTTATTAATCACTTTAGTGGTATATTACATAACATACACATAACTTCACGCCTTGTTTCCCCGAAGGGTTGGGCAGAGGTGTACGTGTAGTACACCCACATTTCGCCAGTTATGTTTAAGTCCCATGTAATAGGGGGCGAGCCTATTGCCATCATCCAGACTCCGGGCTGCTACTGAGAAATCCCAGATAGAAAAACCCAATGACACTTCCCGACCCGGGAATCGAACCCATGACCTCATGATTTTGGTACATTAATTGTTGCAAAACAGTTTGTGCTCACGAGGTCTACTGTTGTCGCAGAACTACTAGTTTACTATTTCTAGTAAACTTGTAGTTCTGCGACAACGTACAAGTACATATCTGGCCTCTAAAGATACTAACAACATACTCGTATCAACAACCTATACTAATATTCACCATAACTTAAGTGATTAAAAATAAAAATGCAAAGCCGATATAACCCTCCGCCGTCCATATTTATCTAATGTCATATTTGCATACGACATGTTACGATATGTCTCGACACGTGCCCACTGACGTTTCACGCAGATTACATTTATTTTCAATCTTCATTGTTGATTGAAAATGAAGATTTGCATGTGTTTTGTTACTTTTATTTATAATGGGTAATATCGTCATGCATTTTCTTGTAATGGACTTAGAGGTAAGTAGGATTGATGTGTGGCTAAACGACGTATACGTCCGAACCAGAACGGTATTACGGGTTCATACAGGACCATTGTCATTTTATGAAACAGGACTAGTATTAAAAAATGTGGCCAAGTGCGAGTCGGACTCGCAAACGAAGGGTTCTGTATCACCTTTAAGTTTTAACTTTATTTTATTATTATTATTATTTGATGTTATAGCGGCCATAGTAATTAATACAAATGCTGTATGAAAATTTCAAGTGTCTACCTGTTACAATAAATACAGCCCTTGGACAGACGGACAGCGGAGCCTTATTAATAGGGTCTCGTTGGCACCCTTACCCAAAGGGTAACCCTGTAACTCTTAAAATGGAAAATTTTGAGAAGTTCTGTTTTGTTTACTTTAGGCTGTATGGTCTTTGTTCAACCTCTAACAAAAGAAAATCATAAAATACAAACCATTAAATAAGACAACATAATCTAATAATTTCCCACAACACTATTATGCCGGCTGTCCACTTACATTTTTTCTACCAAATGCTTGGTCACGACGTAGGGTCAACCAAAAAATTTGCGGCTACCGTGTATAGCCGTTTGTCTTCATTGGCGACAGGTTTATGACCGGGGGCGGTAAATAATATCGGCGCGGAAAAGACGTCATGCAACATTCATACGTTATTTCGATACAGGTTGATGTTGCTTTTGTAAAAAGTTTATTTCTTAAAATAATAAAGGTAGTTCTGTGAAATGCAAAACAGATTTAATTAATTTCCTGCTTACCTTTTTTTTTTGTGGGTGGGAAATCATCAAATTACTTCTCCCGCTCTGGGCGGAGCGGGAGGGTGTGTCAGACTCTTACTGACTAAAACTCACCCGTATTCCTTCCTGATGCCTGTGTTGCCAGGGGCCTCGGTGACCCATAAGTACCTTCCCGTGACCCCAGCAGGCTTACTGCTTACCTTACCATTATGTTTTTAGGCACACCTTTTTCGGTTGAGATGACGATGATAATACAATTTTTAATTCGGCTTCAGAGTGGCTAGCTGTCAGTTCTAATCTTCTATTGTACAAGTGATATTAATCTTCTCTTATTACAATATCATATAGTTTGGTGCAGGGGTTAATAAGAATATATATTTATTAATAAACAATCCGCATTGCTACAGAATATTGCTTTTGCTGAATAATAAAATTATATAGAAAGTGTAACAGTTTTCTCGAACGTAACGAATATGGACAGTGCAAACTTCCAGCTTCCAAATCAACACGTCCTGTATAAGAGACAGTAACTGGATTTCCTCAAATACCTCTGAGCTGAGGGTCTATTTCGTGGTGGACAACTGGCGTCGTTCCTACTGGCAGCGATAAGTAGATACTGTACTATATAGTTTCATATTATTGCAACAAATATAAAAAAAAATTGACGTAATAATGATGATAATTTATTTGTCCTTTATTTTTTTTTTGCTGCAATGAGGACTAGCTTTTTCGATACATAATTACTATGTTGAATATACCGTTTGTTACAATTTTGTAGAAAAGTAGTAGATAATATTGACACAAAAAGTATAAGTTTCAATACAAAGTTTAACTTTCAAGTTCTAGTTTTCGCTTCATAACTTTACGGAACAGATAGCGCCATCTATTACATTGAGCCAGAACTTCTATGACATAAAAATGGTGACATTAGCGAGATAACCAAGGGTTCGACTATTATGCTTGGCTTGGGGTTAAATTAGTGCCAATAAAGATTAATAAGCAGACGTAGTTTTAAAGAACAAAATCTGTATTTTTAGATTAATTTAAATAAGTTATGTGAGTATTTTAAGAAATAAACCTATGTTATAGAAGTTTAATTTGTCTAACATACCTCTCTATTAGACTCAATGCTGTATGTTGCCACTATCTCATAAAATACATTGTCAATCCTAATACCTATCAGAATCATATGGTCAACCCAAAATCTCTAAACGTATCAACCTATTAATCAAATCAAACTTAGCCAGATGGCGTCCATATCCCAATAAAACCGATCCATACTTAAATATCAATCAATAAGATGACACATTACATTACAATAATTACATTTACTCAAAAAATATTCACCCTCTAATATCATAATCCGTAGTTTCCCCAAAATACGTAGTTACCCTAAGATCCATAATTTCCCCGAAATCCGTTTAAACGCAACTATTTTTGGTAAATCGGTGTGAAGAGGAGTGGATGGTGTAGTGTATAAGGGAAGTTTAATCAAATCATGGCGCAGACATAAATGCGTATTATGGAGTTTTGCGGAAAAAAATATTCCGGTATTTTTTTTGTCCATTCTATTTTTATTCATGACCGTGTTTTTTTATTGAATTATAATATAGTTGGTTCTAGTAATGGTGGCTTTTGGTATATACTTGAATAGTAATCTGTCCGTAATTTATGAGGTCCGTCACTTATTATTGCTGCGGAAAGTTGCTCTCGTTTCCTGTCATGTATGTTTTTGGTAACGAAATAATTATATTTACATGGTTATACCCAAAATACACCTCACTGTTTAAATAAGTTTTTAAAGCAAGGAATTGAAAGAAAACAGTAGATTTTATTATGAATCTTAAATAACTGACTGTCAGATGACTTATAATAACCCCGCATTATATCAACCACAGTTTACATCGCAGATAATCCTAAATTCTTTTAGTTTAATACTACAAAAAGAGCATTCAATTTCGACAATAAATCATACCTTACCTGTGGTAGGGCTGTGACAGGCAATTTGTCATGTACCCAGTGACGCGTAACGAAGAGATCTGTGAGGAACCCTTTTGAAGAATACTCAAATCCTTTTGGAGGAATACAGAATTTTGTTATTGTTACGGTTATATGCGTTTTCGTTTATTTGCGAAATAATCGTAAGGGTTGTGGTGAATTTTTGGATGGAATTTGAATTTAGTGAGATTTTTTATTTTGTAAATATGAGTGGATTCAATTTTGTAGGAAGATGGGTGGCAAGTAAGGCGTGATAGCTTTTCTAATATCTTTAGAAGTATACCTACGTCCATTTAAGTTTTTTTTTTTTATTACAAGCACTTAAAGTTAAACTGTTGCTGTTTTTAAAAGAAGAGTCAAAGAACACTATCTTCCCACTTTTCCATAGTTGCATATTATGTATTTATTATTTTATACTATCAATTATATATAACAATTTTAGTGATATTTATTTTAGAAGTATGTATTTTTATGTAAGTATATTCTCTTATTGTATACTTATTTAAATTTGTGAATAGTTTTTTTTTTTGTTGCTTTTATGTATTTTGTTTTCTCTTCTACTCTTACACACGGTGTCTACATCTCTTTGTCTACTGTCCTATCGCAGGTATGCTGGAAGAGATTTCTTTAGAAATAAGCATCACCTTTTTACGTATTTTTCTGTTCCTTTCTTCTTGTCTGTTTACATGTGTACATAAACTGTTAAATAAATAAATAAAAGGTTACAGTTGGTCTATTATAGTTACCATAGCTTAATGCCAAGCTTTGTTTACGAATCTGCACGTGTTTTACAAACCTTTTTATAATTATTCTATAAAACTAAAGAATAAACTAATACGTATTCTGTTGGTAACTAATTTATCAGACTGGCAAGTAAGTGAAATAGAAAAAGGGCAACAAAAGATTAGCATATAAAATTGCTGCAAAATATAACAACATTTTTTTCTAAATAAAAATAACGAACCATAAATTCTGTTTTTATTTCACCACCCACATACCCCATCTTACCCATGATTAACACATCATTAGCCATAAGCCCTAGGGGTGAAATCGAACCTTTTTTCCATGTTAATTAAACAGATTAAAGGCGGTGTCCGCATGACCTATTTTCACCCCGCCAGCATGCTTTCATACCCGCGAAGGGATGAAATACATAAGGGTAACGTTTGAACGATTTTAAATAATAATGCTAATTAGTTGAAGAAATATTGCTATGGTTTGTTTTAATTGGACGTGTCGTTATCACGAATTGAGGGATATTTTTTGATTGGCACAAGAAACATACATCTACTAACTTTTAAAATGCGTGAAACGAAGTACAAAATGACAGTTTTGATTTTATTTTTTTTTTGTCATAAAGAAAATGAGTGCATAATTTATTAAATCAATGTGTATTACTTTAAATACCTAAACATGTGATTAATGTACCTTTGTCTTTATTTTTTATTAAGGCGCTGACAAGAGGCAAATGACCAAAATAGGCTTATCTTAAGAAAAAAAAATTCCAAATCTGTATAGTTTGTGGTGGCCGAAAAAATATATGTTAATTTTGAACATATTTCTAAGAACTTGATTGTTACGAAAACACGATTTGAAAAAAAATCTAGATACAAACTAACGTTAAACTAACCTCTTACCTTGAGTTTCAAACCAAAATATCTGTATTCAATATCAACATACGTTACGTATTTAATTAATAACAAAAGCTTTTCTTTTGAATGCAGAACTAGGTTGTTTTTTATTTTCGATTACTCAACTCAATTTTGAATAAATAGATAATTGCTTCATATTTTGCAATAAATTACAAGGATTATGTCATCGCGCTTCTCTTTCTTTTCTATGCAGTCTGACAGTGACCGCGGTTTAGGTGCTGTCAGCGTCTTAATTAGGGAACAAAACAAAATATAAACAGAAACATCATCATCATCATAATCAGCCTATAATGCTCCCACTGCTGGGACACAGGCCTCCTCTCTGTGAGAGAGAGTGGGCCGTAATCCACCACGCGGGCCCAGTGCGGGTTGGTAGATGTCACATGTCTTCGATTTTTTGGTTCTAGGACATGCCGGTTTCCTCACGATCTTTTCCTTCACCGTTGTGAGAGCAGTGGTAATGAAATAATGTACACAAAGTAAAGCGCCTGTCTGGGTTTGAACCTACGAACTACAACTCGTAAGTCACGGTCGCTACCACTAGGCCACCACTGCTCCAGAAACAGAAACATCACACAAACCTTAATAGGTGTATCTGGAAGTCTTCAAAATGTCTCACTCTCCAAAATAAATTCAAATGCTTTACTAAGCAAATACCCAACAATTCGCTTCAATTACAATTCCACCATAAAAAATAATGGAACAATGTTGACAATGAATTTTAACAAGCTATTCAAATTAAGAGTATCATAGCGCCGAGGCTTTAAAACTCAAAGCCAGATGGGGCCAAAGCCGAAATTATCTCATTTCATTATATTATTATTATTTGAGGACATTTCTGAAGCAATTTCGGCTGTCGGTACACCTGAGACTGTAGTGTATTGAGGTGCAAACTGGAATGTTGAAATAAGAACGTTGATTATTTTGAAAAAGGAATTGCAGTTTTATATTGAATGGCCAGAACACAGACGCCGGGCCCTACTGCAAAGATCTTTTGGCGCTCAAATGACATCGACACCCATGTTGGTAAACATATTTTATACAATAGGGAATTTGCGTGTGACTTTTTTTTCTCTTAATTGATCAAGGACAGCTAATGAGACACAATTGATTTTATATTGTTTGACTCCGAATCGGTGTAGCACGGGACTTAACAGGTTAATCAATAAAGTGCAGTAATATAAACTCAAGAAAAGTATTAAAAGTCAAATGTTACTACAGTTTGTTACTAAAAAAAAAATTAAACTCCAACAATTTTCTACTGCAGTTCAAACCTCCGTTATTGTCGCGGCCATGATGTGATATCTTTTACTACGATACTGCTTTGTTTACATCTCTTTTTAGCCACAAATCATATGACTTATATAATTTTTTGTGCTTTATTCAAGCAGAAATCGTACTTACTTACTTACCTCAGTGACAATACAAATAGTTTGATAATAAAATTCACAAAGGTTTTGAGGTCACTTATTTACTAAACGGTATACACTATACACGGTATTTTCGAAGACGACGCGTTTTGAGGTTGCATTCCGTTAACCAAAAAAACGTAACATAAAATGATGAATTGCAAAATAAGAAATGCGTTAAAAAAATATTTAAATAAAGTATTTTGTTTCTTGACTCCTATACAATGTATATATAAATAATGAAAGAGTTTTGAATTACATCCATATTCCCTATTGTTTTGTGAAATATCACTTAAAATATCGCACCTACGGTGCAAAAACGTCACTTATGCAAATGATGTAATTTTTCAGGAGAAGAGTTTCAAAATTCGACATCCTATTATAACGTATATTCTGCCCTACTAAGCGCAAAAGCGGTATCTCAAAAAAAACCGAAAAGTTGATTTTTATGCCATCGGATAGCTTTAAAAAATACGCATCTAATGAACTAAGCCTTTTAGCGGTATCTTGTTTAGAACATACAAAAAAAACCTTAAGAAAGATTTCCCTATCTCAGTTTTACCATAAATCACTAAGGGTATTAGAGGTATATCAATATTACGTAGGCAAACGGCCGTATATTTGAATACCGCCAAATCTCTTAAAAAAGAACAGCAACTTTTCTAGGCCGATAAGCGGCAAATATGAATAACGCGTGAAGTACTGACTTACCGCTATGACGCTTAGTATTAGAATGCTTAATTGAGCCGCAAATCATTTTGACTATATGAGATACGGTTGAAGCGGCAAATCAAATTGGCCTTTAAGGGTTGATTGATACGATCGAATTTCTAATACATTTTACAGTGATTTATCCTTGCAGTTGACAATTTCGTGTCATAACTTGTTTGTTTTCGTTGCAAAGAGGTCATAATCTTGAAATTCCTGTGTTAAATTAGTAAAAATCTGTGAATTAACGTGTTCAGTGGTTTAATTGAGTGTTTTGACAATCAGGTAAGTCCTATTAAATATAATTTTAGTGTAACACAATCAAGATCATTTACAAAAAGTAATTTAAGTTCATTTTGTTCAAAACTTTCTTGCGGCCGCGGCATACGCGCACTCGTATTACATAGCAAAATTGATCTTATATCTTAATTATAAGGTAATCCAATTAAAATAAACAAATATTGTTTCAGGTAAACCATGTCACAAAGAAATACGAAAATGATGATGCTGTTAGCAAAAAAAAATATGGCGTTGAGAGAAAGGTTTAAGGAATCGAAACAATTACAACGTAATATTCAAACTATCGATCCCGACTTTTTCCCTAGTAGTGATTCAGATGATGATCTTCCATTTTCAAGATACGACAGTGCAAATCAATCACTGGCTCCGATTAATCATTCGTCAAATTATTTCGAATCTGAAGATTTAAACTTTTATCGGGCCCATCTACATCAAACGTTGAATATTTCAATCAGCGTCAGGAAGATCAGAACACAGAAACTGGGAACAACAACATATCCCTGAACTCTTTGATTACACTAACAACTGTGCCGATTATTGAGCATAATGATTTAACTGAAATACCATCGCCAGTATTTTGTTCTAATGAAAAAAATGTTTTTAATTTAGATAGCGCTAATACAGAAACTCTGATCATACAGTCTGCAAATGATCAACAAAGATCCTTTATTTCTCAAGTTGATTCAGACCAAATAATGTTATATGTTTCCGAAAATACTTCTGCAACTCTCACAAATAATTCAAGTGTGACACGTACTGAACATGAAAAATCTGTTGAGGATTCATCCCGAGGAAACGAAGTTATAAGAAGCGCTAATCTTAGAGACACTGGCTTAGAGAATCTGGCACAAAATGAGATAACTGATGATAATACACATGATCTTACAACTTACACTAAAGCAGGTACAATTAGAAAAAGAAAAAAATACGACCAACCACTAAGAGTTAGAAAAGAAGCGAAAAACAGTGAAATAAGAGAGAAACATGGCGTGAAGCCGCCCTGTCCAGCTTCCTGCAAAAAGTTATGTATCCAGAATATATCAGAGGATCAGCGAAAAATTATAAATAAAAGCTTCTGGGATTTAAGTGACAAAGAGAGGAAGGCTTATATGCTGCATCACACTTCAGCAAATTCTGTGAAACAAAGGACAGTAATAAGACCTGAATCAGAGGACTACAGAAAAAAAATAAGCTACAGTTATTCACTTAAAGACGACATTGGTACAACGTACGCAGTATATAAAACTTTCTTTTTGACAACTTTGGGCTACAAACCATCTAATGACAAACCTTTACAGACTGCTTTGGCCAATTTCAAGGACACGGTTGCACCGCCAGTAGACAAGAGACTGGGAGCTACTCCTCACAATAAAATTGACTCAAATCCTATTAAGGAACACATAATGAGCTTCGAACCTAGCATTTCTCATTACAGGCGTGAACACGCCCCCAATCGTTTATACTTACCCAGTGATTTGACAATCAATGTGATGCACAAAGACTATTTAGAAAAAAATCCCTCTCACAACGTATCTTATGACAAATACCGAGAAGTGATCGCGGAATTAAATATTTCTTTTGTAAAACTTGGCCACGAAGAGTGTGAGGACTGTGAAGAATTCCGCCTGCACGATAACACACATACTAAAGAAAATCTTCAAGAAGACTGTTTAGGTTGCACAAAGTGGGCAAGTCATAATGAACGGGCAAACATGTCAAGAGAGCAATATAAATTGGACAGTGAGCTTAATGAAACTGATACTGTTGTATATTCTGCCGACTTACAAAAAGTTATCATGCTGCCCAGGATAGATATGTTCAAAACTACTATTTTTACCCATAGGATAGTGGTTTACAACGAAAGTTTCGTGCCGACTGGTCAAGGCCGAAAAGGTTTGAGTGTTTTTCCTGTACTATGGTATGAAGGGTTGCTTGGACGCTCCAAAGCCGAAATCATAAGTGCATACTACCATTTTTTAATTTTTCATCGAGATAAAAAGAAGATCATACTGTGGGTTGACAATTGTTCATCCCAGAACAAAAATTGGACTTTTTTTTCTTTCTTAATTTACGTTGTGAATTCAAATGACATCAACGCCGACAAGATTGTGATAAAATATTTCGAACCAGGCCACACCTTTATGTCGGCCGACAGTTTCCACCATAGGGTGGAGTTGTCGATGAAACGCATGAAAAACAAAATTTATGATTTTTCTGATTTTTCTCAGGCAGTTAGTACTGCAGGAAAAAACGTAAAACCTAAAGAGATGACTCTACAAGATTTTTATGACTGGGAAGATTACACGACACAGTATAAACTGTCTCGAATTACACCGCGTCCATATATTAATGAAATGGTCGAAGTAGAAGTCAATAGAGGCAGTTTTGATTTGACATACAGAACTGGACTCAATAAAGACCCTATCACTGCGAGCATAATCGGAAATAAAATTATGAAAACTAAAGTTTTGCCACCACCGAAGAAGAAAATTGCAGCGGAAGGCATTTCTAAAAGCAAAAAAGAAAATATTTTGAAATCTTTTCAAAATATTATACCTCCAAATAGAATGTCCTTTTGGAGAGAACTGCTTACTTTTGACTAGATTTTATTCATAGAATCCGTTTTTTCTTCAAATATTTTTTCATGCCATTATAAATTTGATTAATAAAAGACTTTAAAAATTTATTTTGATTGTTTTTTTCCTTTAAAAAAATACATATTTTATTCGATAGAAAATTCATATTTTTTTTGTATACATACATGTAGGAGAAGAGGTAGCGAAAAAGCGGTAACTCAAATTTTAATTTTATAATTACTAAGCGGTGTAGCAGTATCTCATGAAAAAGGTATATCCACATACATTTTTGATATTTTTACTATTGTGGTAACAAATAGATCCAATATAATATATAAATTCTATTTAATAAGCAAAAAAGTCAATATATAAAGTAAAAAAAAACGATATTTACATATCTCCAATTATCTCGAAACTCGCTTTCATTGAGATACCGCTTTTGCGCTTAGTAGGGCAGTATTTCGTCTTGACTAAAGAAATGAACTGGTAATAATTAAACTACAACTTTGAACTTCATATTAAAGTAAAATCAAACATCTCCTAATTTTGTAATAAAAAAATATAAACGTTTAAAATTTACAACCCTCCCAGTAGTGACGTTGTGGCACTAGAAAACAATTAACCGGGCAATTGTGTCATAATAATCAAAATACGAAACAATATTTTTTAAAAGTTATATTCATGAAATTTCTTAATATCTTCATAATATTAATGCGACAAATCAGTCTTTGGTATTTAAATAATTATGTTATTTAAATACCAAAGACTGAAATGTCGTTTTACGCAATAATCAACAGTTATCAAACAAACACAAATTATTTTACTAATCTCTAATCGTCATAATGTTCGTACTAATTTGGTACGTTGGCAATTTGTTACGTACGAGTTCGCTTTTTTTTTTTTTGATTTAGTTATAGGTTGCGCAGGTTGGATATGCTCGTGAACAAGGCTATTAGAATTATTATTTTCAGCAGGAGAATCACTGGAACTGCTACTTTTTTTTTCGGTGGGAAATCATCAAATAACTTCTCCCGCTCTGGGCGGAGCGGGAGGGTGAGTCAGACTCTTACTGACTAAAACCCACCCGTATTCCATCCGTTGCCTGTGTTACCAGGGTCCTCGTTAACGCTACCTTCCCGGCAGGCATCAGCCCTAGTGGACCCCTACACATGTGCTGACGACATCTCTTTGAGGCGCGCCTGGAATACAACGCGCCGTCGACCCAGGCCGGGTCCTTACTGGACGGTGATTTAACCATTGCTCACCGTCCGCAAGCCCGCGTCTACGGTGGCCGGAAATCCGCCCGGGATTCCCAACGCCCAGGGCGTCTCCTACGGCGGCTAGGGGCGAGATGGCGCGAAATTTGACTTTTCCTCAACCATCCCGCCTCCTCCTTCGCGAGCATTACTGCTTCGCAGAAGGAGGTGACGGCTGCCCAGGCCCTCTCGCTCTGTACCATGGCCTGAACCAGGGCCGGACGCGAGAGATCTCTGACGCCGATAGCCTCCACGAGGACACGGCGGTGCTCTGCCCAAGCCGGGCAGACCTCCACTGTATGCTCCACCGTGCGATCCATGGAACTGCTACTTGAGCTGCCACTGGATCTACTACTGAAAGAACTACTGGAACTGTTACTGGAGCTACTGGAAGAAGACGACCTTGCACGGACGCCAGGCCTGTATTCATCACCGGAATCAGTGCCGGAGAAATCGCCTTTTGGGAAGTCAATATCATCTCGTTCATTCGATTCGTTAGTGTCAACTAGAGTAGACGGAGTGTTACTGGGATTCTCTAAAGTCGTATTATCCTGCTCTGAAGTAGTTGTTGTTGGTTCATCTGGGTTTATTGGTACTGCTTGATTCTCTACTATACTGGAGAAACATTGTCAAAATTATTATTCGAACGTAAGTTTTACAAAATACAATATAAGAGTTGGAGAAACAATGTCACTGCGTACATAAGTGCCATTGTTATTTCAAAAAACAGATATCACAACTAACTTATGTGTCGTTATTGCTCCAAAAATATAAAAATAAATTGTCACTATTACCTTAGTGGCGTTGTAGCTCCATGAGACTGCTACTCGCGCGGGGGGCCGCGCGCAACTGACCATTATGACGTTGTTTCTCCTAGTGGCGGCTTGATTCCCGCCAAAACAATAACGACACAATTGCCCTCACGCGCAAAGCATACGCACTACACAAATGACAATTACTCACCAGGTAAAGGGGTACCTTAGCTACTTTTTCTCATACTCAGGTTAATTTTGACAAAAATTGCATAAGTGACGTTTTTGTACCGTAGGTGCGATATATACAAAAAAGAGAAAAATAAAATAGTTTTTTTGCGGTAAACATGACACAAAGAAAGAACTCAAACACAAAACAGAACAAGTTGGGGGAAAATATGCGTCACATGCACGCAAAACATAATGCTGATGGCGGTGTCAGTTTCGATTTTGGCCGCGCCTAAATACGTTGATGACATAACACCTACGTATTGAGAACTTAGCTTTGCTTTTCTTGCTTTTATTCCGGAAAATAAACTGACATTTCGTCCCTTAGCTTACAACACCGCTCAAGACGAAAATTGGCGGTTTTCAAATTTGAGTGCCTTTAGATAGAGCTGCTCATTGCGCGTCTAGCCATTGGTCACATGATATAGGTTTCAGCCAATCAGAAGCCGTAATTCTAAAAGTAGTGACAGCGCCGCAAGTCGGTTGGCCTCTTAACACCGCACAAGATTTTCGTCTCCTGTAAAGTTGGTAAAAATGACGTAGGTATGCGGTGTTGTTAGCTAAGGGACGATTTATGGGATTTTTAGGTGTAATATTTTAAGTTATGTAGACCCATAGATATGAGGTACTTGCCGTGTTATTTCACAAATCATTGCGACAAAAAATGAATCCTCAAGATCCAACATAACACGGTATACAAATCTTAACAAGGTAAGTCGTTACCCGTAAATACGACTAAATTTCCCTCGCTTATACTCCAACATTCAATATCCTAAAAGATTCACTCGTACCAAAAACCAAAAAAACACTTCATTCAAAGCAAAATCACCCTTGTGGCATCAAAATAGAATTCATACAACACGCAAATTAAATTGGTAATAGTGTAACCGCGAAATTGTGTTACCAACTTTTCTTTTGCACGCAATTCATTCGAAAATCAATCTTAAAGTTCACAAAATAAGGTGTTTATAAACTGCAGACGTTTTGCCAAGGGTACGTAAGTCCTTAACACAATTCGTGGGCATCTCGTCACAGAATTACGGGTGCGTTCACGTGTGAACCGTCTCTTACGGCTTCGGTGGCAGGTTACTTAAACCGCTGAGTTTTATTGATTGTTAGATGGGAAATCCCATGAAACTTATTGTGGTTTATAAGGAAATGAGTAAGCAAGTACTTTGGAGAATTTACGGGTTCAAAATATTTTAATTATAACCCTACTTGCTGGTGGCTAAATAATATCAGCCGCAAGTTAAGCTACGCATGCCGCGGTTGGTTCGTGGATGGGAGACCATCCATTACATATCAAGATGACGCCGGGAGGGGACGCCCCAAAAAGACATATAGTGACCTCCTTGGTGATCAAAAAGGTCAGGTGCATAGTACTCGCAGCATGCTTGTATGATCAGATGTATGACCGTAAACGAAGCAAAAGGTGTATGTAAGGATCGTAGCAGATGGCGTTCTATAGTTTCTGCCTACTCTCATGGGAAGAAGGCGTTAGTTTATGTATGTATGTGTGTACACACCGAGATCCCTCCGTGCCTCGAAAAGCACGTTAAGGCGCTGACAAGACTCAATTGACTAAAATGGGCTTCTCTTAAGAAAAAAAATTGCCAAATCTGTATAGTTTGTGGTATCGGAAAAAATATATGTTAATTTTGAACAAATTTCCCAGAACTTGGTTGTTACCAAAACACGTTATGATAAAAAAATCTCGATACAAACTTACGTTAAACTAACCTCTTACCTTGAGTTCTAATCCAAAATATCTGCATTAAATATCAACATACGTTACGTATTTAATTAATAACAAGAACGTCTTATTTGAATGCAGAACTTGGTTGTTTTTTATTTTCGATTACTCAACTCAATTTTGAGTAAATAGATAATTACTTCATATTTTGCAGTAAATTACAAGCGTTGCGTCATCGCGCTTCTCTTTCTTTTCTATGCAATGTGACAGTGACCGTGGTTTAGGTGTTGTCAGCGTCTTAAGCCGTTGGTCCCGGCTATCATTCTTAGATTTTGACAGTCGTTACGGGGCTAAGGCGTACCGTGTTACCTAGTAACTGGGTTGTGGAGGTCAGTTAGGCAGTCGCTCCATGTAAAATACTGGTATTCAGCTGCATCCGGGTAGAACAACCGAACAAATTTGGGAAAAGACACAGATTGATTTTGACTCGCAATTTGTGTATATGTGTGTTTATTAATAGGAACGTTTACAGTACAGTTTATGGCGGACAAATGACAGTCTACCTTAGGGTGGTAAAGATTTACGGGGTGGACTTCCCTGTTAAACCTCATTAGAACATTGCTATTATGTAAAATGCGTAGAACATACTTTCATTGCATGTCATCATCATCATCATTTCAGCCGAAAGACGTCCACTGTTGGACATAGGCTTCCCCAAGCATCGCCACTTCGACCGGTTCTGTGCTTCCCGCATCCAGCGGATTCCTGCGGCCTTCAAAGGTTATCGGTCTACCTTGTAGGAGGGCTTCCAACGTTACGTCTTTCAGTACGCTGTCTTCACTCCAGAACCTTGCATTTCAAGTATTGTAAAGCTTACAAAACATTTGAGAATAAATTACATTAGGTTTTTAAGCATGTGTGAAAATAGAGTGGTGCTTGTGGCTAAATGATATAACAGCCCCACGGGTCAATCGAAGGTAAGGCTACGCTCGCCGGTGTCGGTTTGTGGATGGGTGACCATCCGCTACATATCGAAACCCCTCTATGCCTTTTTTTTTGGGTGGGAAATTATCAAATAACTTCTTCCGCTCTGAGCGGAGCGGGAGGGCGTGTCAGACGCTTACTGACTAAAACCCACCCGTGTTCCTTCTGTTGCCTGTGTATTGCCAGAGGCCACAGTATCCCTTTCTGAATTTCCCGCGACCCCGGCAGAACCCTCCGTGCCTGGGAAAGCACGTTAAGCTGTTGGTCCCGGCTGTCATAGATCTTAGACAGTCGTTACGGGTAGTCAGAAGCCTTAAAGTCTGAGAACCAGTCTTACCAAGGGGTATCGTGTTACCCAGAACTGGAAAAGGCTAGGCAGATTGATTCATTGATGCATGTGTTCTGCTAAACAACAACATCTTTAAAAATATTATGACGCTCATCTCACAAACAAAATTTCAGATTACCTACCTATTTTTTTTACCAACATAGATACCACAGAGACATCTGAGTACCATGACGCGAGTAAAATATTCATCTGTACCCGCCATTTCTCTTTCGTTGTAGTAGAGCAAAAACGGATAGACAGAACATCATTCTAGCCCTTATTTCCAAGTTATGAAAACAAAGGATTCTTATAATACTTTGGCGGTGAACGCTGTTTCACACGATCTTAGCATTGTGCTGCGAAGTTCGAACTTTTCTGCTTGATCATATAAAGTCTGTGTTCCTTGTCTTCTTGAAATACTTATCTGTAATTTTAGAATAGCTACAAGATTAAAAACACAACTATTGGTACCGATTCCCTTGTTCACAAACTAAACTAAATTTAAGTTCGGTGCATTTTTTCTTTGTATTTCATTAGAAGAGAACAGAAGATACATTTTAGATTAGTCCTGTCAAATTTTATCAGCGCCTGTCACTACTCCATACAAGTTTAGACGTGATTAAAAACTTGCCTACTAAAATTACGTCAATTTAAGTCAAAAGCTGATTAATTTGACAGGACTAAACTAAAATTTATCTTCTGTCCTTTTCTTAATGAAATAGAAAGAAAAAGACGCACTGAAATTTAGTTTAGTTTGTGAACAAGGGAATCGGCCCCAATGTCTGTTTAATTTAACTCATATCAATTGACAAATGATCCTAATGATATTATTAACTGTGCTTCTGCTAGAAAATGCCCTTCCTTCTCGAACAAAACTTGATTACCACGCTTTTAGCTCACAATAATTTAAAGTTCTTGCGACATGACTTAAAGGATGCCTATTCAAATTCAGAATTTTCTTAACTTGGAAAAATAACGTAACGATTGGCAAGTAACGTTTAGCAAAAAAAACGTTCGGTTTTTTCCACGTAGTGTGTAAAGTATCTAAGCTTGTGTTTTTAGTTCATTAAAGGTGCGTGCACGCGGAAGCAGTCGCCGCCGGATGCCTTTTACAGCGGCATGTCTTTGGCGGCCTGATCAATGGCGTCCCACTAAGGTGACCAAAAATAATAGAGAGCCTATTTACATATTCACAATGGCAAGACCATGTACTGAGGCTTACACTTAGGCCCCTTTTTTTTGAGGGTGGGAAATCATCAAATAACTTCTCCCGCTCTGGGCGGAGCGGGAGCGTGTGTCAGACTCTTACTGACTAAAACCCACCCGTATTCCTTTCTGTTGCCTGTGTTGCCAGGGGACTCGGTGACCCATAAGTACCTTCCCGCGACCCCGGCAGACCCTTAGGCCCCTGGACACACTTTTTGCAGTAGATTCTTTTCGTTGCATGTCGGTAAATTATTTTGTGATAGTGACATTCGGTGTTAATGTAATGTTCCAAATAAAACTATTGAAATGAAATGCGGTACATTACAGATGGTAGGGCTTTTTTAACAGTTTCTAAAACAATTCGCTAAAATATGCATACAAAATAAAAGATTACATAAATTAAATAAATTTAGCTAATAAATTCTTTATTTACATAAGCAAATTACAAGATGACTATTAACATTAACTAAATTAAATTAAAACTAAGTTAAGCCTAAAAAAGGCCCTCGGGGCATTTTACCAAGAATGTTGGCGGCATTTCCTCGTTGAATTGCAATGCTGATGCGTTGCGCGAGAATGTATATTATTAATATTTTGCAAATAAAATTGAAACATAAATCATAGTCTCACACATATTGTGTGTGAGAGCATTGATGGCCCAGTGGTAACGGCCGCGACTTACGAGTTGTAGATCTTAGGTTCGAACCCAGACAGGCGCTTTACTTTGTGTAAATTTCATCACCACTGCTCTCAAAAACGGTGAAAGAAAACATCGTGAGGAAACCGGCATGTCTTAGAACCAAAAATTCAAAGACATGTGACATCTACTAACCCGTACTGGGCCCGCGTGGTGTATTACGGCCCACTCCCTCTCACAGAGAGGAGGCCTGTGTCCCAGCAGTGGGAACATTATAGGCTGATGTGTGTGTGTTTGTGTTATTTTTTATTGTTTTCATGATTTTGTTAGTTTTATGTCCTTTTTTATTGTTGTATTTCCTGTGCGTGTCCCAAATAAATATCTTTCTTTCTTTCTTTATTATATTAAGAATAAGTCAATAATTTGTCAAATTATAATAGGAAAATGTCAGTGTGAATCTTTAAGGTTACTCATTCACAAAACAGAATGATTTTTATTTATGCCATTTGAATACCGCTGTTTTGAAACGATTGATTGGCAGTTCCCTATATGATTTTGGCAATTCATTATTTATGCATAAAACCATTGGAAAGCAACTTCTGTGATTGATGTGGCTTTTCATTGGAGGAATAATTAGTCTATCAGTATAGTTTATGTTAATATATCCTGAAGACTAATTATTATTGAGTTTTAGTATTTCTGCAGTAAGCTTTAAATGATAGGTATTATTTATAAACACAACCACAATTAGCGACCATGAAATCTTGCTATTGTTGGCTACACATTGTACATAATTTTACTATCCCATGTTCTTTCCAATTTATCATCTGCCAATCCCTTTCATGACTATGCTGGGGTCAGCTTCCAGTCTGACCGGATGCAGCAATATGATCTTATTAAATTTTTAAAAACTCAAGAAATAAAACCTGTCCCACATTTTTCTTTCACATAGTCACCCTACTCTCTTTGACGTTCGCCGCCCGCATAAACAATAACATTCAAACTGAGCCACCTCAGGGAGTACCTTTGTCACGAAATGATCAGCCTCACAGAAGGAAATCGTCAAAAGGTATATTAATGAGATGCGAGTCTTTGACGAGTCTCTCAAAAGGTAATCCTTGATAATACTCTGGGGAAGTTATTGTACTTTTCCATTTTTGTTGCAAGAATTATCTTGGAAGTTGAAAAATTTTGAAGAGATGTTTTTTTTTAAAATTTTGTAATGGAATAAGAGTACATTATTATACACGCATAATTATAAAGGGTTACTCTGCTCTCTCAATTTTTGAAAATTATTCTGTAAAAACCTTTAAAAGTAAAAAAAAATATATCAATGACTTTGTTTTTTTTTTGTCTCTTTCGGTTGTCTATCTTATCATTTTGTGGTCACCTCATTCATGATATCCAACGTAAAGATTTCAGTATTTTTAAACTCCTACTTGTTTATTTTATGTTTTTATAAATCATCGATGAAAGCTCTCAAGGTACGCTACGAATATTGGTGCGTGTCTACATCGTCTACGAGATTGTCTACGGCTGCTACGCCGTAGCCTGCTACTTTACTACGCCGTAGCAATTGCGTTTTTAATTAGTAAAACAAAAAACGTTCGAGTTCCGTGCTAATTTTAGAGTAAACAAACGAAGTAGATATTTTTCCAAAACACATAACATCAAGCCTGTAATCCCCGATGTGTAGGCAGAGGTGTATCTACATTTCAGTACACCCACATTTCGCCAGTTATGTTTAAGTCCCTTGTAATAGGGGGCGATTCCAAATGAATAAACCCAATAACACTTTGCCCGACACGGGAATCGAACCTAGGATGACATGCTCAGCAGTAGCGCTTGCGACCATTAGACCAACGAGGCAGTCAAGGTCCATTAGAAAACCAGCGTCAGACAGCATCTGTCTGGCATTAATGCTGAAATGAAACTTTTCATCCCATCTATTCGAAAAGAGGTGAAGGGTTCCTCGATAAGTGCAAGCAAAATAGGTGTTTCCGGCGCACTTATTAATAACAGTGACGAAATGACTTTTGAATTTGGAACACTATTTAGTCAAAAAGTTTGAACGCAATTCGCTACGATAAAGTTCTGGCTGGTAATAAAAGAAGCACGCCTGCAAACGCGGCATTTTTAAAATTTTAATTTGATATTAATATAAATTTATAATTTGGTTATGTAAATATAAATATTCGTCACTATTAAAAGCATCTCTTATTTATTTTTCTTATAGAGGGGGATGAAAAGCAGAGTGTGCCACACGGTACCAAAATTATCTAACCTCGAGCGACGTACTTTGAATCCCTCGCTACGCTTAGGAATCTACTCTAGAATCCTTCACTTCGCTCTGGATTCAAACAATCGCTCTCGCCCTCAATACATTATTTTGGTCCCTTATGACACAATCTACTATTTTGGCGCAGCCGTGAGCCACACACTATTGTTGTTAAAACATTATTTTCACTTTTTTTTCTGTTATTTGTATTTTATGTTTCACGAACTGTGTCCAAATAAACGTTATTATTTCTTTCTTTCTTTCTTTATTTCTTTCTTTCATTAAGTCCGTTATTTTTCATTGAACCCTATGGTAACCAACTTTTACTGAAAATGTAGTTGCACTCTAAAATATAACATCTATCCCAACACGGTTATATAAAATCACCGTTAAACTAGATTTGGTTCTTAAACGAGATTGTTACGGTTCAGATTGTTTCCTGTCCATTACCCCTTGGCTACAAACCATGTTACTGCAATTTCCTTTCAGCGCCGCAACTTATTAAATTTATTTCTTTTTTCATGGGTCACTCTGAGAAAACATTCGATTATTGTGGCGAAATGGGGGTTAATTTTATATCCTGTGGTAAGGCTGGCAGGTATGTTGACATATTGCGGGTAACTTAATTTTTAAAGGTTGATAGGGAAAATATTGGGAAGGTGTAGGTGATATTTTTGTTTTCAAATGTTAAAATGGACATGAAAATGGTATTATTATCAATTTTGATTCAAAATATCAAAACACTATTCTTAACATTTTCTTTAATTTTAATTTGCATAATCAGCCTATATTGTCCCCACTGCTGGGAAACAGGACTCGAAAGTAAAGCGCCTGTCAGGGTTCGAACCTACAATCTCTACTATACTCGTAAGTCGCGGCCGTTACCACTGTGCCACCACTGCTTTATTTGAATATATTTTTCTGCAAAAAAGAAACACATTTTGTGATCCCACTAGGTATTTTCTTGAGCAACAAATTATTGAATTATTCAATTTTAACCCCATCTTTCTGAATCCTCAAACATCTTACCAAACAGTGCCAACAGTTCTTCCCATTGCCTACGGAACCCTAGAATAATTAACCAAGAAATAAAGAAACAACAAAAAATATATAAAGGCCTCCGTGACACATAAATAGTAGCTAGTTTATTGACTTTCATTGAACCTTAGTTGTCCTACAAATAAATAAATAACATTACCACCTGAAATAAAAGAACGATAAACGAGGGTAGTCCTGAAATGTATTTAATTCCGTTCGGGACCGTCTCGGTGCACGAATGGCTTCATTTACGATTTTTATTTCCGGCCAATGTTGGGCTTAAGGGATGGTAAGATGACGGTAAGGTAGTTATCGATAAAGGTTGATGATTCATTCTTGAAGTCTCGAAAAATAACAACAAGCAGAATAGTACGCTATTTATCATTTTTATACTAGTGCCTGTTGGAATTACTTAAATCATTCCTTGTAAACTTAAAAGTTATTTTATATATGTATAAAATAACTTTTAAGTTTACAAGTAAAAAAACTTTTAAGTTTTATTTGGTATCTGTCCTTGTAAACAAATAGAATAAGTGTCAGCAATGACTTGTGTCAACTCGTCTCTTTTTTCCTTCTATGAAGATGTGTAACACCTGTGTGTTTTCGAAATACAATTTAATTTATTTAAATTGTGCAGTTATTTTGATTTTATTCCCCTCTTTCTAAGAGTGTCTGATGCAATTTTTTTTAATTTGCAGTCACCAACGATACATTGTTTTCTGTAATGTTCTTTTTTTACTTGGGATATTGTTGTTTGTGAACTTGTAACTGTGATTTTTCTGGAATAAATATTGTTTTATTGATTCAATCGTTTATTTATTTGTCCTTCTATGATACAAATGTACAGAGCGGATTTATGGCATTTTCCACCAGAGTCGTTAGAAGATAGGAGTTGTAAGAACTGCCTGAATGATGATTACTAAAGCCAAGCTAAAAAAAATATTTTGTCTTTGTTTTGTTAAATAATTCTAAATATAATTTGGATTACAAACCACAATAAGCTTAAAACGCTGAAGTAAAATAATGTATTTTTACCCGACTGTCTCAGGAGGGTAATGTTTTTCGAGTATGTATGTATGTATGTCTATTTCTTTGGCACGCTCTATAGCCTAAACGGCTTGATGGATTGTAACATATGAGGTGTCCTTAGATTCGTTGTAATTGTGGGAGTGACATAGGCTATATAATATTTATAAATTGCATCTGCAAATACAAAAAAAGGAGGGCAAGGGTATTTTTTTAAAGTAATTGCAACAATATTGGTATCAAATAAAAGCTAGTAATGAGTAATTTTCAAATATATATATATTAATAAAACTAAAAAGCTTGAAATAAAATAAATTATTTTAAAACAAAAAACCCGACTGCAAAAACACGTAACTGAAAAGGGAAAAACAAGCATTATAATTTATATAATTTTGGTATTGCAGGCGGGGACAGTCGAATAACTCGAAATATGGTGTAACTTTTGATTGTCCCTGCCTGCAAGACCAAAATTATATAGATTATAATGCTTGTTTTTCCCTTTTCAGTTACGTGTTTTTGCAGTCGGGATTTTTGTTTTTAAATAATTTATTTTTATCGATATCGACACCCCACAGCTCTACCTATAATAAGCGCGATCCGTGTATTGAGATTAACTTGTTTTTATAGCATTAGGTTAGTGTACATTAAATTTAACTATCACGCTTCATTGCTCGAATCGGAGGCAAGCAGAGACAATGAAACAAAATGTTTTAACTATTTATTTTAACTCCCCAGGTATTGGAGTCGTTAATGGAACGAAAGAAAGAAAACAGTGCAGTTAAAGTCGGTTTTGAACGTTTGAATGGAATTGAACGTGGTTATAATTTAGAAAGAGCTTATCTGATCTCTGCTAGAGTTACGAAAATATTTAACGAGTTTCCCAACTAGGAATTTTGCTTCCCCTTTTTCTTCGTATTGATTTTTAAAGATACTCGTTAGAAATATTTTAACTTGATCATCATCATCTGGCTGACTGGAAGCCGACCCCAACATAGTTGGAAAAGGCTAGGTAGATGATGATGATAACGCTCCGGAAGTTCACCTAAAATCGAATTCTCCATTTTTTTATTGTTTCTTAGCATAATCAGCCGATAATGTTCCCACTGCTGAGACACAGGCCTCCTCTCTGTGAGAGGGAGTGGGCCGTAATCCACCACGTGGGCCCAGTATGGGTTGGTAGATGTCACATGTCTTCGAATTTTTTGGTTCTAGGACACGCCGGTTTCCTCAAGATGTTTTCCTTCACCGTTTTGAGAGTATTGGTGATGAAATAATTTACACAAAGCAAAGTGCCTGTCAGGGTTCGAACCTACGACCTACAACTCGTAAGTCGCGGCTGTTACCATTTGGCCACCACTGCTCTCATTGTTTCTTATTGATACCTAATAATAAAAAATAATAAATAAAAACGATTTATTTCAGACCCACGAGAGTCCATAGAATGTTGTTAGTATTACAGCATGAAAAACTTAAAAATAGTGTTAGTAACAACTGATAAAAGAATAAACAATAAAAACATACCTACTTAAAAACAACTATTTAATTATATGGGTTCTGACCCAGTGTTGGACGTAACACGAGTTCAACCTATCCGCTATAACGGCCAAGATGCTGTTGGTGCTGACGCGCAGCCTGCAGAGCGCCGCGGCGTATCGCTTGCGGAGCACGCCGTGGAAGCCATCTACGTGCGCGTCCGCGAACATGCCCGACGCACTACACCAGCGCGGCAGCCCCAACAACGCCCTGAACGCGTTATTGTACTGAACTCGTAGTGCGCTGAACGAACGTTGCGTATAACGAGCCCACAGGCTGCAAGTGTAAAACGACATATAGTGCGCTCTAAAGAGAGTTATTTTAACATTCGCAGCACAACGCTTGAACCTGTGAGCTATCATACTGCCTCTGATCGACAGCGCCTTACGCTCTCTATCCATGTCCTCGTCATCTCGTAGGTGTTCCGTGACCATGTGCCCAAGATATTTAACCGCCTTAAATATCATGAGCTCGCTTTTTAAAACATTATATTTGAGGCCATGTCTAACCGCGTACCTTTCACATACGTTAACCAGTTTTCTAAGACCCCCGATCGTTGGGCTCAGCAGCACCATGTCGTCCGCGTAACTGAGATTATTCACACAAATGTTATCTATATGGCAGCCGACGTGCATGCTGCTGAGCTCAACGATCAGCGCATTAATATATAAATTAAACATAAGTGGGGATGACAATCCACCCTGTCTCACTCCACATTGTAGCCCATATGGATCCGACAACATGCCTGCCCATTTAACGTAGTTAATTTGACTGTGGTACCAAAACTAGGATAGCAATAGTCTCATGAGGTAAGTTGGACTCTTTGAGCTTATCCCAGAGTTTGTCATAACTGACAAGATCAAACGCCTTAGACAAATCTAAAAAAAACAGGCGTAAATAGGCGTCTTTCTGCTGGTATAATACTCCACAGTATGCTTCAGGCTCAGTATCGCGCTCTCTGTAGAAAGTCCTGCGCGGAAACCAAACTGTGCATCATGTAGGTGGATACATTCCGCCAACTGAGCCTCAAGCACACTATCCAGTATCTTGGCCACGACTGTAGCAAGCGAAATCGGCCTGTAGTTCGATTTCAGCGAACTATCACCTGTCTTGTTCTTTAATATGGAAGTAACAATTGTTTTTGTTAGTTCACTGGGTAAGTAGGAGTGACCAATACATAAGTTAAAAAACATTGACAAAAGTCGAGCAATGTGTCAAATAATGAATTGATTAAAATCGGTCTGATTTTATCATAATTCATGCTCAAATATTCTATTTTAGTAGTTTGAAATTAATACAACACAATACAACCATACAAGCACTCACAAAGAACTTCCTCACACACACCTCTCTAATCAAAAACAATAATCAATATAATGAAAGCCGACCCCGGCGACTAATTAATCGCATGAACGACTTTCAATAATCGCTTGTACGGTCCGGTTAATGAAAAATCGTGCGGACACGTCCGTTCTCGTCCGAAAGAATCCAGTGATCCGGCTGACCGTTGTAATTGGGTGGTCACTTGAATAGAACCTCGTGTTTTGATCTAGGTAATGGACTAAAAAGAGGGTGCTGTTATTGATTTTCTTTTCGTTTTATTGTTCGGGTTACATATTTTGACGAGGAATGATCAAAATAGTTTGACAAGAAAAAGCTGCTTATTACTTTTTTTTTATAACAGAGCGTTTTATTTTAACTCATGATAATGGAGTAGCTAATGTTACTTCATGGGGAGAGAGGGAATAAAAATGGTAACATTAAGATACACTTTGACTGAAGGTGCCAATAATAAAATATATCGCAGATGATAATAATAGTTGCAAATCACAATCCGTCAGATGAGGCCATGTACTTTGTACGGATCACGTACAGGCAAATTGCTAACGCCGCGACCTACTTTTCGCTACTCGTTTTATTTACTTGAATAATTATAATTATTTAGTTGACCAATAGCTGCCGTAGCGCTATAACCGCGGATTAGCATCCAACGGAACATTCGTGTAACTTTTACGAATAAACATAATTATCGTGAAGTCTGTGGTCTTCGTCAACTCACATCCAACAACTCAACTGTAACTAACTTGCTACCTCTGAGCCATACATAAAAGTGGTCCTTCGAGCCGGATAAAGCTTGCGGAAACTTCGCAACTTTGGTGAACTAGTACCTGCGGTGATACAACTCTACTCTACCGACGGTCAAGCCTAACTATAACTAATAACAATGGTTCAGAGTGTAACGGAACTGATAAGCCGTCAAGAAACTCTCTTCAGAGATTTGAAGCTTATTTGCAGCAACTACAAGAAGGACAGTCCCACCAGGAAGAACTTGGCGTACCTGGAGGAGCGTCTTTCTCGGCTGAACAATAACTGGGAGAAGTTTGTTCACAACCATCAACTACTGGAAGAGTCTGGAGCAACAGACCTTCAATACTTCAACGACGATATTTTCAACAATACGAAGAAGATATATGAAGAAGTGCTGCAAGATATGTTGAAACGTAAATCGGAATTGCCGTCTGCATCTACTAGTAAGACGGAACAACCACCTGCGACGCCTACGCAAGGTAAGGGACAATCGAAATTTACTTTCGATGATATCAAATTCCACATACCTCCTCGGGGAACAAGCGAGTCGACGGAAAAGCAACAAGATCTTTTACGTCAACAATACTGCAATTTTAGAGCGTTCGACCGCACTGTGAAGAAGATTAACATAGCATTGGCGGTACCGATGGAAAAATGGGAATTAGAAGACAACGTAAGCACCCTGAAAACTAAATGGGAGCATATCGAAAAGGCAAATTGGGAACTAGACTACGTACTGCAAGATGAGGACTCAATTTATCAACAGAAATACAATACAGCAGAAAACCTTTATGATGACCTGAAAAGGAAACTACAACACAACATCTGGAACAATGCACATTACGAAAAATCTACGCCCAAAATTCAAATACCGGATTTTCATGGAAACTATAACCAGTGGTTGACTTTTAGGGACCTCTACCTCGAAAGTGTACACAACAATCCGACACTTTCGAAGGCTCAAAAAATGCAACACTTGAAGACAAAACTGAAGGGTGAGGCGGAGAAACTGGTTCAACATCTTGGCATCAGTGCTGAGAACTACACATCTTGCTGGGAGATGCTGACCCACCGCTACGATAACAAACGGCTATTATTCACATCATACATGAACACGCTCCTGAATCAACCTAGTATTCAGCAACCAACCGCTGCAAGCATACGGAAGCTTCATGACGTCATGATGGAGTGCTTGAACGGACTCAAAAACATCGGGCTAGACACCACCAATTGGGATCCGATAGTTGTTCACCTATTGATTCAAAAACTAGATAGCGTTACGTACAACGAATATATAAAGGCAATCAAACATCCCAGGGAATTTCCTGACCTGGAAGAGTTCGCCGAGTTTTTAGAATCAAAATTCATGTCACTGGAAGCTCTGCAGGGAAATAGCCAAAAATTATCGTCACCAAACAAACCATGGAAATCGGAAAAGCAGCCTCATAAGGGATCAGAAAACCGAAATAACAGCTACAAGAATAAAACACACGGGTCATCGTACTTTAACAAGTCCCAAAACTCACCAAAAGCCTTCTTCACGACAGCAAAAACATGCCCAATATGCAAAACTAATCACGTTTTGATGAATTGCGACCAATTCTTGGCTATGAACACAAACAAACGGAATGACGCAATTCGCAACTTGCATATTTGTAAAAACTGCTTATTCAGCCATGGAGAAAAACAATGCAAATCACGGAAGGCGTGTAAATTGTGTCATAAGGCACACCACACACTTATGCATGAAGCTGAATCTGAACTATCTAGCAACAAACAAGCAACAAGGGAAGAAAACCCATCGTCCACCCCTTCCACTTCCTATGGGGTCAACAACATAACGAACGTAGGAAAGGAAGTGTTGTTGACAACTGTACTTCTGAAAGTCAAAACAATTGATGGAAACTTCATCAATTTGAGAGGTCTACTTGACCAAGGCTCCCAAGTGAGCCTAATAACAGAAAACGCGGCACAGCGCCTCCGATTACAGCGACATAAAGTGAGCGCTGTTGTATCGGGTGTTGGAACCCTTAGCGGTAACTGCAAAGGGGCAGTGAACTTAGAATGCCAGTCAATACATTCAGACTACAAATTTAACTTTGAAGCATTAATTATGAAAAAACTCATAAGCAACTTACCTACCGCATCGTTTTCAATCAGGAACTGGGACTATTTGGAAAACTTAAAACTTGCGGATCCACAGTTCAACTTGTCAGGCCCGGTCGATCTGCTCTTGGGCGCGGACATCTACTCAGAACTTATCCTAAACGGCGTCATCAGGAGTGATGAGAAATACCCAGTAGCTCAACAAACCAAAGTGGGCTGGATTCTATGCGGGAATGTAAAGACATTCAACTGCTTGGTGACACTTAACGATTTCGAAAACATGGCAAGATTTTGGGAAACCGAGGAAATTCCAGACATGTCTTCATCAACTAGTGAGGAACAACACTGCGAGGAATATTACAATGCAACTACCACAAGATTGGCGAACGGACAATATGTGGTACAAATGCCTATGAAGCCTAACTTCGAAACAAGCTTAAAAAACGCAAGGTCACAAGCCTTAGCACAGTTCCTTCAACTGGAAAGGAAAATGCTAAAAAACAAAGAACTCAGTTACGAGTACAAGCGTTTTATGAACGAATACATCGCTATGGGACACATGAAACCTGTCACAGGAGAAAGTAGGGGCCAAGTCTACCTACCTCACCATGGCGTGTTGAGAGCTGAGTCCACTACAACAAAACTAAGAGTAGTGTTCAATGCGTCGTACAAGACAAAAGGAGACAGCAGTCTCAACGATCACATGTACTGCGGTCCTAACTTACAAAAGGATATACTGACACTACTAATTAATTGGAGAACGTACAGGTACGTCTTTACGGCAGATGTAGAAAAACTTTACCGGTTCATCTGGCTGAACGAAAAACAACAACATCTGCAAACTATAATCTGGAGATCTTCCCCTAACGAGCCTCTACAAGATTGGCAGTTGGGCACAGTAACTTACGGAACGAAAAGTGCACCTTATCTGGCAATGCGCACTCTACATAAACTCGCAGAAGATGAAAAAGATACCTATCCGGAAGCTGGAAACATCCTGAAAAACTATTTCTACATGGATGATTTGGTTTACGGGCAGGATACTATCGACGCATCGAAAACACTGGTCACACAGCTAATTGAGTTGCTGAAAAAGGGAGGATTTAACTTGAGAAAATGGAAAACGAACGAACCGATTATCTTGGAAGACTTGCGAGATGATCAAAAGAGCCGCAATACGAACATTGACTTTAGCCCAGAACAAACAACAAACTCAAAAATGTTGGGCATGAGGTGGAATCAAGACAACGATAGCTTCACATACCATTGGGATCTACCAATCCAGAAAAACCAAACAAAACGCGTACTACTGAGCGAAATAAGCAAGTTATACGACCCACTTGGATTACTATCGCCATTTACAATAAAAACCAAGCTTCTGTTCCAGAAAATCTGGATAAGCAAAATCAACTGGGATGAAAGCTTACCCGACAATCTCGCTACGGAATGGGAAACTATGAGAAAAGATATCCCATTGCTAAACAAGCTTTCCATACCACGATGGTTACAATCACAAGAAAACAACCTAGAGATACACGGGTTTTGCGACGCAAGCGAAAAAGCTTACGCGTGCGTCATTTACAGCCGAGTGAGGAATCAAGCCGGCGAATACAAGACTACACTAATTACGGCAAAAACAAAGGTTGCACCAATCAGCAATAGGATAACTGTACCTAGAATGGAACTTTGCGGGGCCGTTTTACTAGCCAAACTGCTAGAAAAGGTTCAGAACACTATCTGCAATAAAAACCTACATTTAAGGTGCTGGAGCGACTCTAAGGTCGTTTTAGCCTGGTTGCAGGGCGATATAAACCGATGGGAAAAATATGTAGCTAACAGAGTGAAACAAATAAACAGCATTATCTCGGCAAACTGCTGGAACTATGTAAAGTCAGAAGAAAATCCCGCTGACTGTGCAACTCGAGGGCTCACTCCTTTTCAACTCCTAGATTTTAAACTTTGGTGGAATGGGCCAGATTGGTTAAAAACAAACATGCCAACAATCCATCAAGACAATCGCCTGACCTACACAACAAATACTGAGTTGCAAGAAATAAACTGCTGCGCAGTCACATACAAGCGTTGCGAAATAATTGACACATTACTGAATAAAAACAGTAATTATAAACGCGTAATTCGAGTGCTTGGATGGATTTTACGACTGAGCAACATTCGTAAGCAAAAACGCTCATTAAACTCAACGAATAACTTAGCCGACTGCGGTAACGAAAAGGTGGTTATGTATTTGTCACCACAAGACATTATGGGAGCAACAGAATTGGTCATCAAGAGCGTGCAAAATGAAAACTATGGCGACGAAATTGAATGTTTAAAGAAAAATCGACCAATACCAACAAAAAGCAACTTGCTGAAGTTAACCCCATTTCTTGACTACAGTGGAATACTGCGCGTGAAGGGGCGACTAGGCTACTCAACTTTATCTCCCGAAGCTAAACATCCTATTATTCTTCCGGCTACAGGAAGGCTAACGGAGCTTATTATTCAAGAGGCTCATCGCGACACTCTCCATGGAGGCGCCCGGCTCACTTTGGCTCATTTACGTCAACAGTTTTGGGTCATTGGAGGTAGCAGAACAGTCAAGAAGGAGCTTCGACAATGCGTCCGATGTCATCGTTTCAAACCGAACCGAAACGTCCAACTGATGGCAGACTTGCCAAAGGAGCGTGTAACTCCATCAAGACCGTTCACAAATACGGGCGTCGACTATACCGGACATGTTGATGTGAAAATCAACAAAGGAAGAGGAGTTAAAACTTGCAAGGCTTACATAGCAATTTTCATATGCATGGTGACCAAAGCTGTGCATTTGGAATTGGTGTCGGATCTGACTACGCAAACGTTCCTCGCCGCATTCAAAAGGATGTGTGCCCGCAGGGGTACACCCCGACGTGTATTCTCCGACAATGGAACGAATTTTGTGGGCGCAGCAAAACTACTTCAAGAGGAATTTGAACAACACAATACGTTTAAGACTTCTGAATTCTTCGATGAGATGAGCCACTTACAAATTGAGTGGCATTTCAATGCACCACTTTGGCCGACAGCTGGAGGCCTGTGGGAGGCTGCCGTCAAAGCCATGAAATATCACCTACATCGAGTACTGGGGGAACAGAAGCTTACTTTCGAACAATTCACTACTTTACTAAATCAAATTGAAGCCTGTCTTAACTCTCGTCCGCTGTGCCCATTAACAGAGGATGTCGAAGACTTGGAATATCTAACTCCCGGTCACTTCCTCATTGGCGGTCCCATACTGTCACTACCACAAGATGAGCAAGATTTTGCTGAGTACGATCTAAGAAACAGATGGAGGCTTGTTGAACAAATGAACGTGCACATCTGGAAGCGCTGGTCGAACGAATATCTACATCAACTGCAAATCCGAAGCAAATGGCAGCACCCAAAAGAAAACCTGAAACAAGGAAGCCTGGTATTAGTAAAAGATGAACATTTACCTCCTGGTCGCTGGGCTATAGGAAGAGTTCAGGAACTACATCCAGGCGCCGATGGTCGAGTACGGGTTGTTACCTTAAAAACTAGGAAAGGGTCACTTAAACGACCAATAACGAAGCTATCACCATTACCGCTGAAACTCGAAAAACCAAGAATAAACGAGAAGGAAGAGAAAAGGACACCTACTCTTGAAACTAAAAAACGGGGACGCACAACAAAAACCAAGAACAATTGGCTGTCACTTGTTCTTCTATCCATACTAGCAATGACAGGATTTGCACAGTCAGCGCCAACGACGAATAACTTGAAGGTTACACCTATACCGAGCAATCATCCGGTTTACTTCGACGAAGCTGGGAAAATACAACTCATACATGACGAATGGACCTTATTGGTTTACTACAACTTAACGTCATACTGGCAAGCAACTGATCGGATCAATGAATATGTGAACCAAATAGACAAACTATGCCAAAGAATATCACATGAGTACACGCCTTGCGAAACAATTGTCGGCCACCTACGTCATGAACTGAGTCACCTAGCCGACTACAACTCTATGCTGCTCACTCAACACTCAAGACCAAAACGAGGTTACTTTGATGGAGTTGGGAAATTAACAAGAACTCTTTTCGGAGTGCTCGACGCAGACTTTGCTGAAAAGTACGAAAGGGACATACAGAATCTACAATCAAATGATGACTACCTACTACAACTTATGAAAAACCAAACATTAATTGTAGAGGCTGAAAACAACATTATAAAAAGAAACACTGCGTTTATGGATGAACAGTTCAAAACATTGCGCGTTTACATGAACCAAACTTGCAGCGAAATCACAAAAATAGTGAACAAGGCGCAAATGCTATTCACGATGAATGACATAAATTCCGCTGCAGTGACGTCAACTCTGATTTTAAATGATTTAAATCGAATATTGGAAATGCTGATAAATGCTATCGCCAACATTTATAGAGGACATTTAGATACCCATTTATTTCCGGCTAACCAACTGGTTGAACAGCTAAACATAATATCCGGAAGGTTGCCACAGGGATTGTCGTTACCTGTAAAGGACATTCAAAAGGAATTGAAAAATATCTATGACCTCATCCATGTGAAAGCTCGAATTACAAACAACTATATGCTTTTTGAAATACACATTCCCTTGCTGAGCGATGAAGACTACAAGATATATCGAGTCATACCAATACCGTTCCTTAGACAAGGACACTTAAAACTCGTACAACCAAGTTCAAGCTTCATCGCAATCAACTTAGTAAAAAACTCTTACATAACAATGGAAGACCAAGACATGCGCCAATGTACTGCATACGGAGAAGACGAATTCATTTGTGTCTCACGTAATCCTGTCTACAACATGCATGATAAAGACGCCCCATGTGAGGCCCAAGTCTTCAACCAACAAGAGTCTTTATCATGCGTCCTCAATGACGTAACATGCAAAGAAACCTGGACAAAGCTTCACAAATCGAACATGTGGCTATTTACATTGTGCGGAAAACAGCTGATGCGCGTCATATGTAACGATCAAGTTACGCCAGCGGTCATTGACGGGACTGGAGTGATTTCCTTGAAATCAAAGTGCTTACTGCAGAAAAAGGACGCCACAATATTTACACACAATCAGCTGGGAAGTAGCTTTAACATGGAACCAGATATAGAAATACCAACCATAAATACAACAATTAACAACATCTTTGATTTCGGCTGGAATAATGCAAAATTAAATATAACACAACAAGAAACAACAAATGCAGTAGAAATAAGAAAAATAGACCAGCAGTTGGAATTCCAGAAAAACAGAGAAATATTACCGAAGGCGTCTGACATGTCAAGTCACGACATCTATCTCTACTCGGTTACTTCTTTGTTGTTGGGAGGAATCGCTGTGCTTGCCCTCTATATTCTCATTAAACGATGGTGCAAAACAAAGAAAGGCGCCAACCCACTCTCTGTCAAAACAAGAGTGACACCTAGAGGAAGGGATAACTTTGGAGGGGACACCGAGCTACAAGAAATACATTCGACAGCAGCGGAGCCCGTTTACAGCGAAGCAAGACAGCCGAAGAAAGCGTTTCACTTTGACGAATTAAACTAAGTGTTATACCTATACTTTTACATTTATACTTTTACACATTTACTATTGTTTACTATTTAACTTTAATTATTTACTTTACACTTCTCTTATACTATTATTTGCTTTGTAATGGATGCTCATCCCACTTTTCCCTCGGGAGCATGTACGGATCACGTACAGGCAAATTGCTAACGCCGCGACCTACTTTTCGCTACTCGTTTTATTTACTTGAATAATTATAATTATTTAGTTGACCAATAGCTGCCGTAGCGCTATAACCGCGGATTAGCATCCAACGGAACATTCGTGTAACTTTTACGAATAAACATAATTATCGTGAAGTCTGTGGTCTTCGTCAACTCACATCCAACAACTCAACTGTAACTAACTTGCTACCTCTGAGCCATACATACTTGTTTGTCACCTAAAAATCAATCTGCCCAGCCTTTTCCCAATGTGAAGATGCAGCTGAATACCAGTATTTCACATACAGCGACTGCCTATCTGATCTCCACAAATAAATGAGTAATACCGTCCTTTGGTAAGACCAGTTGTCAGACTTTTTGGACTTGTGACGACCCCTACCGACTGTCAAAGTTCCACCAATGATAGCTGGGACCAACTGCTTAATTTACTTTTCGAGGCACGGAGGAGTCTCGGTATGTAAAGAGACCCATCCACGGACCAACCCCGGCAAGCGTAGCATAACCTGATGTATCAACCCTTGCAGCTGTTATTACTTAGCCATGAGCTCCTACACACCAAGAAAATGTTGGTAAAATGTACAGAAATACTCGTAAAAAACCGTAAATGGAGTATGTATGGACGGTAGCAGGTGGCGTTCTGTAGTTTCTGCCTGCCCCCATGGGAAGAAGGCATGAGTTTATTTATATATGTATGTGTGTAACTCGTTACTCCGAACATAATTAACTCAATCAGTCCCTAATATAAACACAGGTGCATAAAAAATCTGCTGCAAGCGCTTCAAAGCGGAATCGTAAAATTAGAAAAAGTACCTTCAAGCGATCCCTTATCCGAGTCGCTTTTACGATCCTATTATAAAATCGTCTTTATGCGCCATTTTATTGCTAAAAGACTTAGGTAATTACGTCACGGTGCAAAGATGAGATTCTCAGAGTTAAAGAGCTATTAAAAGTTTTTGATATTCCGGTCAGAGACAATCAAAATGTTTGATTGGATTTTGTTTTACTATTACTTTAGTTATTACGGGAATTAATAACCGTATCTACAGTTAAATACAGAAGCCATCTTGTCTTTCTTCATTCGTAGTGAAGTGTAACACTCTAGCCAAAGTCGGTTCATGTTTCACAAAACTGTTTTTTTTTTGGGACGAAGTTCCTCACCGCACGTTAGAACTCTGCACACTTGGCAAATAAGAGTTAGTCTGAAAAAAGTGTAACATTTTGACCGTCACGACACTTTTGCTTTTGTATATGAGTTCGTGAGTTTACAAGCGTATGTGTATGAAGTATTACTGTAGCATATAGAATTATTAATTAACTAGCTGTACCCCGTAGTTTCACCCGCATAAGTCTCGATCTCGTAAGAATCTCGGGACAAAAAGTATTCTATGTCCAAATCCAGGTCATGGTATATCTGTTTGTCAAATTTCATCTAAATCCGTTCAGCCCTTTTAGCGTTAAAGCGTAACAAACAAACAAATACACAAACAACCTCATTTTCGCATAAGGATAAAATAGGATAGGGTAGTTAGGAATATATTTTTATTACAATCCCTTCATTTTGTTTTTAATTTAGTTACTCTTCACATAATCAGCCTATAATGTTCCCACTGCTGGGACACAGGCCTCCTCTCTGTGAGAGAGAGTGGGCCGTAATCCACCACGCGGGCCCAGTGCGGGTTGGTAGATGTCACATGTCTTCGAATTTTTGGTTCTAGAACATGCCGGTTTCCTCACGATGTTTTCCTTCGCCGCTTTGAGAGCAGTGATGATGAAATAATTTACACAAAGTAAAGCGCCTGCCCGGGTTCGAAACTACGACCTACAACTCGTTAGTCGCCGCCGTTACCACTAGGCCACCAATGCTCTGTAGTTACTCTTAAACGCTGTGAATTGATTTCATTGTCCCTGTTAGGTAATACATAGTACAGCGAGTGGAACTTCGTTCCAACCGGGAGTCCTACTCTCACGACATCTCTAGTTTTTTTTTTTATTTCCACTTATATTGGTATCTCATGCTTCATTTAATAGAGCCTTCACAATAGACTTTTAGCGCAACCTCAGCCAACTCGGGTTAGTCCGCACACTTCATATAATTATGCTATTCATGTAACGCTCGTCTCAGATAAAAAAAAAGAGAGTAAGCCTAATTTAAAAAGTACTTTTTACTTTTACCACCTGCTTTACTTTTACTACTACTTTTTTTGACCTTAAGTAATGTGTAAACACACAATAGAAAACTATCAGAAATCATTTAAACATTACTCATAAATACAGGCTGTATCCAAAATTCAACCTCCCCTGTCATTTATAATAAAACCTTTTTTTATTTATACCTTGGCGACCGTCATTAAAGCATGTATTCCATCAAGCCGGTCCCCTGTCGCGCATAAACAATAGATATAAAACGAGCCAAGTGGAACACCCCCTTTTGTATGCGGACTCAGCTCGTCATGCCTGTCATACACTACAGGGGATGTTGGTTTGATTTCTGCGTGAAAGATTTTTCCTGGACGTATTCCTGTAGGTGGGTTTTGCTTTAAGTCATATTATATTGCTGCTCCTGGTATCTGTTTAATTTGAACTTACTTGTCACTTGCATTTTTTGTTGTTTACGATTTAAAATTACAATTATTTCTGACATTTACCTTATTTCTGAATTGTTGCCAGAAAATTTTATAAATCAGATTAATTTTTTCTTCTTCAAATTTAGCAGCTATTTACGATTCAGGTAGCCAAACGGGTTATAATACTGAGTAAAACGACTTACAATAAATATCACTCAAAAATCTGGCAGTGTCAACAAAGCAGCCTGTATACAGAAACCCATTTAGTGCATTTGTAGTAGTTGAATTGTTGTCCAGCGCGAATCAATCACTGGCCTCTACCGGACACCTGATGCCGGCTGTCTGTGGGTATTTATGTACGATATGTGTACAATGAAACACACATTTATGTATGTAGGTACATCACAATAGTTGATCACGCAGAAGGCACCATGATGAACAGTTACAGCACTTCATACTGAAGAAATTAATGAAATAAAGAAAGAAAGGAAATAAAAAAAGGAGGAGGTTTCTCAATTCGACCGTATATATTTTTTTATGTGTGTGTTCGCCGCTTTCTCCGTCAATTATGGACCGATTAAAAAAAATATTTATTGTTTGAAAGGGTATGCTCCCAAGTTGGTCCCATTGTCACCAAATCATAATCTAATAAGGAGATCCCATGGAAATCGAGGGAAATCCTCAAATTTTAAAGGCACACCTATAGCGATTTAGGTATTTTTCATAGTAACTTGTACATTTGCTCTCGGAAAGCACCATTTGGTGGAGTGGAATTAATGATGAAGACCACAGATGGCCACCAGAACTAATTAATAAGATAGAAATAGAGATAAATAAATAAAGATGTATTTAACGAGTTGCGATTCGATAACTTTAAACAATTAACGTCCCTGCATCAAGAAAAGCAATATTTTGTAAAAGGTGAAGAGCGGTTGACATTAGGCTATTGTAACTGATAAATTACAAACATAGCCGCTAAAAAGTGAAAAATAAAAAACGTTTAATTACAAGAAAAAAACAACCGACTTCCAAAAAAACACTACAAAGTGAAAAATAACTTTAATTTCAGAATTCGGTGGGATAAAACTAAAATACACATCTAAAGACACCGACTTCCGAAATTAAAGTTATTTTTCACTTTGTAGTGTTTTTTTGAAAGTCGGTTGTTTTTTTTTTTTTTGTAAAATGTTTTTTTGGGTGGAAATTTATCAAATTACTTCTAAGGACTCTTGCTGACTAAAATCCACGCGTGTTCCTTCTGTTGCCTGTGCGTTGCCAGAGGGCACGGTATCCCTTTCGGACCGTGACCCCCGGCAGTAGAACTGGTCTCTGGGCTCAAGAATCATAATTAAATATAATAAAAAATATAATAATAAAAGAAAATAGATATTGAATGTCACTCATTCAATATCTATTTTCTTTTTGTATTCAACAAAATAATCTTCATTCTGGCATTTACTTGTCACTTAGAACAAAATAATGTACTACGAGTAATTACTTTTGGCTTAGCAAGGCGTTTGCCTTACCTACCTTCAAAATAGATGGTCAATCAGCAAAAGACAGCTCTTGAAAATGACCACCATTCTACTCCAGTGTTAAAGTTAGGAAAAATAAGTGCGAAGCATCTAAAACTTCCTAACAATAATTCTTATTCCTATAAATCTGTCCTTCTAAATGTGTAACAATTACTGATAACCTCCTCATTGAAAATAGTTCCATTTCTGACAATTTCTAAACCACAGTAATGACAAAATCGCCCACATTACGTTCACGCCACACACAAAAAGTAAGGTAACCAAAAAGAATTATCTTTCAAATACTGGCAATAAAGAAAACAGTTAATAAGGTAATGTCACGAACCAACGATGGAACGAAAGTGTAGGAAGATTATGATAATTAGACAGAAGGGACAATTGACATGCGATGCTATTTTTGTTTTGTTACATGATTGCCTCGTTGGTCAAGCGCTACTGCTGAGCATGAAGTCCTGGGTTCGATTCCCGGGTCGGGCAAAGTGTTATTGGGTTTTTCTATATGGAATTTCTCAGTAGCAGCCCGGAGTCTGGATTTGTGCCCGGTTGATGGCAATAGGCTCGCCCCCTATTACATGGGGCTAGAACATAACGGCGAAATGCGGGCGAACTACAGGTACACCTCTGCCCAACCCCGCGGGGAAACAAGGCGTGATGTTATGTTACATATCATAACATAATCAGCCTATAATGTTCCCACTGCCTTTTTTTTATTGTTTTTTTTTTTTCGGATGGGAAATCATCCAATAATTTCTCCTGCTCTGGGTGGAGCGGGAGGAGTGTGTCAGACTCTTACTGACTAAAACTCACCCGTATTCCTTCTGTTGCCTGTGTTGCGGGGGCCTCGGTGACCCATTAGTACCTTCCCGCGACCCCGGCAGGCATTGGCCCTAGTGGACCCCCACGTTTGTGCTGACGACATCTCATTGAGGCGCGCGTGGAATACAACGCGCCGTCGACCCGGGCCTGGTTCTTACCGGATGGTGAGCTACCCATTGCTCACCGTCCGCAAGCCCGCGCCTACGGTGGCCGGAAATCCGCTCGGGATTCCCGACGCCCAAGGCGTCTCCTGCGGCGGCTAGGGGCGAGTGGGCGCGAAATTTGCCTTTCCCTAAACCGTTCCGCCTCCTCCTTCGCGAGCATTACTGCTTCGCAGAAGAAGGTGACGGCTGCCCATGCCCTCCCACTCCGTACCATGGCCTGAACCAGGGCCGGACGCGAGAGATCTCTGCCTCCGATCGCCTCCACAAGGACACGGCGGTGCTCTGCCCAAGCCGGGCAGACCTCCACCGTATGCTCCACCTTGTCCTCCGGGAGATCCACACAGCGGTGAAACCCGGGCGTTTCCTCCAGCCTTATCTGACACAGGAACCTCCCGAAGCTGCCGTGTCCGGTGAGGACCTGCGTCAGGTGGAAGGTGAGGACGCCGTGGCGCCTCTCTAGCCACTCCTAAAAGAGGGGACTTATCGCCGCAATCGTGGCGTGCCCAATGTTCCCACTGCCTGAGACACAGGCCTCCTCTCTGTGAGTGGGAGTGGGCCGTAATCCACCACGCATCCCAGTGCGGGTTGGTAGATGTCACATGTCTTCGAATTTTAGGTTCTAGGACATGCCGGTTTCCTCACGATGTTTTCCTTCACCGTTTTGAGAGCAGTGGTAACGAAATTATTTACACAGTAAAGCGCCTGTCGGGTTCGAAACGACGACCTATATAACTCGTAAGTCGCGGTCGTTGCCACTGGGCCACCACTGCTCAAAATAGGTACCGCAAATTAATGATTACACTGGCGTGTCTGCCACTACGGCACATACCTACTCTTTGTCCTCATAACGTTAGTTTTATTTTTGCTTTATTGGCGTTTCCATACAATATAGTGGTGCACCGTTATGGTAGCGTGAGCCAACACTATTTGTTAGCCGACGGACATTGGACTAGCGCAAATAACTTAAAACGAAGATTCATTGCGTTTTAAATTGATAAGCAATAAACTTGTGGTGTATTTTTATTATTTTCTGGTAAAGGTATTAAAGTTCTGGTTTTATATAAAACTAGCTGCGCCCCGCGGTTTCACCCACATAAGTCTCGATCCCGTGGGAATATCGGGATAAAAAGTATTGTATGTCCTAATCCAGGTCATGGTCTACCCATGTGCCAAATTTCATCCAAATCCGTTCAGCCAAAAAAACCAACAAACTCACTTTCGCATTTATAATATTAGTTAGGATAATGTCCGATTAAGTATAGGAATTATTAACTACTCGATATCTTCTTGTACCACATTCGTTTCCACACGTTTTTTGGGAATCTTTATAGATTAAATTGGTAGGATAATATTGGAAAGGATATGAGTATGAAATATAGTTAATGTAATATATAAATTCGTAATGACAATGTGCCAGTTGGCGTAATGAAAATCTTAATTTATAGAAAAAAACAAAATTATAGTAACAAAAATCTAAGAGACTAAAATATCTCTTAGAGCACTGTCGCATATTTTCGGTAATCTTTGTGGTCCTCTTAACTTGTTAATGTGTTCAAACACCGGTTTCAATTCATCTTGAGTCACTCCCTGAAATAAAAAAACATATCTGAATTAAAAGATTATTATTCAAAGTAGCATTTCAAGGTTTGCCCGTTTTTACTGTCACTAGAAAATACCAAAATGAATGCCTGAATATATTGCACTGCTTCTTTTTTTTAGACAGGCTAAATAATAATGATGATTTTTTTTTTGCAGAACATTTTCAGCCCTTGACTTGGTGAAGTTATTAATCAATCACCAGCTTGCTAGCACGGCTGATCGCCTAGGGTGGCTTTGTATTTTTTTTTGCAATCAGATTCATAGGGAGGTCCATGTTCGTCAACTCGGGAAATGACCTTCATTTAATATTTAAACCAAGCGAATGTTACAAGTCACTTCGTCATAAGAAATTCACCTGTTTCCGCCGGTAGATGACGACAGCGATCATTCTTCCCCACAGCATTTGCATCAAGAACGGCTGTGAACCTTCAACATCTAAAAGATGCAGCTGCATCATCGCGTCGTGTTTCAAGGCTTTATCTGGTAAAAGAAGGTGACGGGGCTGAAGATAGAGATCATGGCTATAACTCATTCTTTACACATGTATTATTATTAGGTATGATGACAGTCATTTTTGGCCGAGTTCTTTGCGGCATTGAGTAGAGACGTTCGTCTCTTTTTTTCTAGCCCTGAAACTGTGAAGAGGATGGGCAGCATCGTGCTCTTCTCTGCTAAGACAACACACTGCGATCCTGCAATGACGAATCCTTCTGGATACCGCAGTGACTATGGCAATGTCAGGAGATAGTACCCAAAATTTCTGATTATTTAGAAGACTTGGGATTAAGTTGCTTGCTCTGCTAAGTCTTATGATGAACCCGTAAAACTTGACATTTGACAATTATTATGCAAAATCATCATTATTTATAATTTTATATACACATTGACATTGCTGAATATTATATACAACATTACATGAATATTTACTATGAAAAGTATATTACTTTAATTATTGTGAATGTGAGCACTATGTGGGACATTTTTATTTATTTCTTTTTCTTTCTCAGATTAAATGATGGTCTGGCATTTTGAGTACTTTAAGCAGCGCAATGTCTTTTCTATGGTATTGTTCGTCGAATCATTCAGCTCTTTAAGTCCTGAGTTGAGCTACAGGACACTGAAAAATTTGAGTGGACCTATCCAATCAGTGCACAAAAGAACATTTCAGAGATTGTCCATTGTCTACATCTACGTTCTCCAATATCTGAGCAAGATTATGTCGGGACTTTAAAAGAGACCATTGAGTCTGTTGTTTATTGTTTGTCGCTATTTCTTCTCAGGGGTTGTCAGATAGGAAATGTCGACTCCGTCTAGCTTATTTTTTATATGACGTGTAAAATGGATTTCTATATACTATTTACAGAATAAACAATTTCATTATGACCCTGAATAATGAGTTTTAGTTAAAAGCCAGCGCCTAGGAAATGCAGCGCACGCGCTTACATGGTGCAACAGTATAAGAAAATGTTGTCCGTGTTATTATCATGATTGATTGTTAGTAATGCTGCCATGACGGACATAACCTGGATCTTCTTCTTCGTGTCGACGGCACGATAGGTTATTAAATTTTGTTGGCCCGAAACTTTGCCACTGACGCAAAACCTGGATAAGACTGGCACAGGAGCGTGGGCACAAGAAAAGAGAGGCCTACAATGGACGATTTGTGTTTTATAAACTAATTCAATTTTCCTACTTTTTTTGTGACCGGCTCTCTGTCGCGGATATATAAAGATGCGATCATTAAATGACATAACGATGCAAATAACTCACGGATATCATTCTTGCCAATATCCAAAGAGATGACTTGCTGGAAGCACCCGTTCACTCCTCGAACAGATTTGGACCAGACATCGAAAGGGTTTTCAGTGTGGTACCTCTGTCGCACTATGACGCCGTCAGTGTCTTTTGGCAGCAGTTTCTTTGGTGATGTAACTGTTTTATTTAGTAGCCATCTGAGACTAGCCTGTAACAACATCATTAAATAGTTATAAAATACATAATTTCTCAAGTAATGAAACTAAATTATTACAAGCAAACTATCTTTAAAAATCAACTATGAAAAAAGATATTCAATCAATCAGTCAAGTCAGCCTATCGCAGCCCATTGCTGGATATAGGGCTCTTCCAGCCTGCGCCAAAACACTCTGTCCTCCACGTACCAAAAACTCAGTGATCAATAAATCTGCTGTCTATATCATCATCATAGTCTGCCTAGCCTTTTCCCAACTATGTTGGGGTCCAACCAGTCTAACTGGATGCAACTGAATAAGTTCCAGTATTTTACATGGTTAGACTGCCAATCTGACCTCCACTATATTTTTTGTAATGTGCGTTTTGTTTCTACATTCAATTTAATTATTACCCAGTCTTTGGGTACGTTACCAGTCGACAGCGATGTGGATGAATTTTTCGACGCCCTATTTTAGTTTGTGTAGTTTTAGTTATTTTTATTAACCGTTAAATAAATTTTGTTATTTTATACCGTTATAATGTTAATTATGGATATTTAATTTGATTCTAATTTATACCTTTTTTTTTCATGGTGTACATATTAAAGAGTATTCATTTCTATTCTATACTGTTTGTGCAGAATAAACATGTTTTCTTTCTTTGCTAGTGTCGCGTCGCACTATCGCTTTGCGACTGTCTGCGGGAGCCTTAAGGCGAAGGCAAAAAAAATGGGTAGTTTGGCTGACTATCCTTCGTGTGCCGGACGACCACTTAGTACGATTGTTCATGGAGGCTTTTATCACATTACTGATCTGCTTCACACAATTTTTACGGTTTGACAAAAAGTGGATATTTCTTTATTATAAATTTTAAATATTAATGTATTACACGCTAACTTTCCAGGATAAATAATTCTCTAAACGATGATATAAATCGCAATAAAATGCATTGAGAAGTTTAAAAGATCAAAGCAGTCACACAGAGAGACACGAAGAGTGACTTTGTTTTATCTTCGTCTTACGTTTAGTTTCTTACCTTTCATAATCCTTATCTTTATATTATGAGAGTTGTAGTGATGAAAGTTACTTTGTTTCTGATTTATTTCGTTGTTTAATTAACATTGTGTAGTATTTTATTTGTATTGTTAAATTTTTTTTATTGAAAGGATAGATCCTTTGGTGGGCGGTATGTCCAAGCGCATCAGCGAATGGTGTTTGTGTTAGTAGCCTATACATAGCTATTCATATGTACCTTTGCATGTATTTACAGTCCACATTACTTAAAATAAGTTAGTGAGAAATAAACCGTCAAACAGTCTACACGAAGTTTTATTCCGAGTGATTGTAGCAAGCAATAATCAACCTTATCGCCGTGTACACTATGCATCATTGATAATTATAGATTTAAGAAATTAATAATTCTTACCCCATCAATCTCACTAATCTCCACCTTATAACACGTCACCTGTTTCTCAGGAAACAACTTCTCGGGAATGATAGCCACCACATGCCAAGCACCAATCACATCCTTCAAATTAAAGTTGGCCTGAAAGTTGTCACACTTGGTACTGTTATCAGTGCCTTCTGAATTCACCAGGGTTATAACGAGTAGGATTATAAAAGGTGTCATGTTCGAATGAGGTTGAGGACCGAAGTGGATTTTTGGAGCGAATCTTGTGAATAAAGTTGGATGCACGGTGGTAATGTGTTTACAACGTATAGATCGGGCAAATTGAATCGCTCTTTTTTTCCTTGTTGTAATAGGGAAGGTCTTTACCCAGCGTTGGGATGATGCAGGTTGATAGTCTGTAGTAATTACGATTAGTAGTGCTCAGGTTACGAAATTGATTGTTGGCAACGGAAACAATTACACGTGCATAAAGTTAGATTTGTCATTATATTGCTCACTCCTACTACCTATTGGAAATAGCGTCAAACTGGAAGGACCTATGTGTCATGTGCTGGAGTTGTATATATATATACACAGGGTCATTAAAATTAGCTAGCAAAACTCCGCAGACGTGATTGGTATCGATATCCAAACAAGATAACAAAAATTATCATATATTTTTTGGGTCAACGGCCTTATGTAGCCGAGTTCCTTGAAATATCAGTTAAAAAAAACTGTTTTTTGTGTAAATTTCACAAATGAGACGGGTATCGATGTCTAAATACGATTAAACAAAAAAAAAATCGATTTACACTAACTGCAGTCGTTGACCACAAAAAGCAAAACCATTAAATATTTTTTTTTTTTGTTTCGTCACAATATTTAGATATTGATACCCCCTCCCGTCATCCCGTCAGTCAGCGGAGTTTCGCTAATAAATTTGGCCCTGTATATGTACCATATGTATAAAAGTAAGTACGTTTTGATTTAATGAATATTACCCGACTGCGTGACAGCAAAGACATTATCAGGTTATCTTGTTGTCGTTTTAGGGTGACCACTGAAAATCAGCGCTTTGCTGTGGGTCTCCCATAGCACAGCATCATGCTGCGTGGAAGCCTATTTGTCACAGTCACGGCGTGTAGTTGACGACTATATGTATGATGGAGAAGGTACGTCTCTATCGGTATCATCAGCCATATTTTAACTACTGTGGGCGTACAATGGGAAGTGTTGGTTATTGCACAATAGAAAAACCGTTTGCAGTTAAATCAAATTATAATTTACGATCAAACAATCACACTAGCTATTCACACACTGTAGGTACACGACACAGCTATACGGAACGCGCGAGAGTTTCTAAACGTGTTCACTCCTTGACCGCCTCCGACCAACTGACCTTAACTCGGGTCGAGCGTTATGTTGTAGACTCTGTCGAGCGCCGCTTGGTGTTGCTGGCGTCCCGATTAGTCAAACGTACGACTAACGTATTTCCGACATGTTCTGTGGTCATAAGCATAAATCTGTTTTGTTTTATTATTTATAAGAATTACCATAGCTTTTATGTGCACGTGTTTCAGTGACAAATAAATCTATTTTTCTTTCTTTCTATGTTTTTTTGAAGAAATGTCATTCACTGTTAACAATATAAACAAATAAATCAATGAAGCTGAAGCCAAAGTTATTTTAACACGAAATATATTTTTACACAACATAAATTACTTATATCCTTATCGATTATTTGTACTAATTTGCTTGTTCTAAACATTTCCAAGCACTATGAAGACGAGGTGTGAGAACTCCACACGTGGGCGATCGTTTTACGTTAAAATAATTGGATAATCTCTTAATGTCTGCTAGTCTGGCGTGTGACACATTTTAAAACTATTATTCAATTTGTATTCGTCGTAATAAATAGTAGTTAGTCCAGCGACCTAATTTTATGAGTTCATTCACAAGATCTTGAGGTATTCATGAGACTAGTGTGACAACCACGCGTGGAATTTCGAAAGGGTTAACGAGGCCCCTGGCAATACAGGCAACAGAAGGAACACAAGTGAGTTTTAGTCAGTAAGAGTCTGGCACATCCTTCCGCTCCGCCCAGAGCGGGAGAAGTTATTTGATAATTTCCGAACCAAAAAAAAAAAAAATGACCACCACCATCACCTGTCATCTACTCCTACATCTATTTAAAAACAAATTATTATATTTATTATAAAACCAGCACATAGTTCGGGCCACGTAGAAACACATAGAGTAAACATACATAACACTCTTTAAATGATACTAACGCTACTGGATATGATGAAATTACCACAAAAATAATAAAAATAAGCAGTAAAAGTATAGCAGCGCCTTTAAGTCACATAACTAATTTGTCATTTGAAACAGGAACGTTTCCTACTAGATTAAAACAGTCAATAGTCAAACCGCTATATAAAAAAGGTAACTGCACGGGTGTGTCCATTTATAGACCAATTACATTGATACCTATACTATAAAAGTTTTTGGAAAAGGCAATGTACGAGAAATCAGTAAAGTTTTTAGATAAAAACAGCATACTCACTGATAACCAGTTTGGTTTTAGGAAGAATAGCTGGACCTCACTGGCTTGTTTTACTTTGGTCGAACTGATCTCTGAAGCCCTCAATAACAAAATGTCTGTATTATCAGTGTTTCTAGATATGAGCAAAGCTTTTGATTTCGTCCCACATGATTGCCTACTTAACAAAATGGAGAAATACGGCATAATAGTAGAGAAATACTTATCGACTCGCCAGCGACTTACTCGAACGAAGTAACTTATCGACGGTAGTATCAAAAATTGACAATAACACAAAAAAAATACTACAGTTCAGAGTTAAAAATAAATAGTTGTGGTGTTCCTCAAGGAAATATTTTAGAGCCTCTATTATTCATCATTTACATAAATGACCTTTGCAAGAGCCTAAAACTTAATTGTACACTGTTTGCTGATGATACTACTCTCACAATCAAATCTTCAAATATGCATGACTGAGAAACCGACACTAACAATGAAATGGCTGGAATCTAACAATTTACGTGTAAACATTGAGAAAACAAAGTTAGTACATTTTCAAACATATGGTTCTTTGGTAAAACAACCTCCAATATACTACTACAATAAATCAATTTTGGAACCCGTACCTTCAACTATATTCTTGGGAATAGTTATAGGCGAAAAATTAAATTGGAAAGAGCATGTTAAAAAATTCTGCACTCGACTCGACAAACTTGTGTTTGCTCTTCGAAAACTGAGACGAACAGCCGGTAAAGAAACATCCCTCAACGCTTATCATGGCTATGTTGCATCAGTCCTGCGTTACGGCCTCGTGATATGGGGAAACTCTGTGGATATAAACAGAGCAATAAAAATAAATTAAATATCATAAGGCCTTTCCTATGATATTATCGACAAGGTAACTAACTTAGTTATTAGCCACTGTAACGGCTAGTGCCTTGCTGGTAGATAAAAAAAAAAAAACTTATTGATGGAAGCAAGTGTGTTAAATTCTAGCCCGCCTTAATAAAACCACTATCCGGGAAGTTCCCAAAACGTAGGTGACTGTAAGGTAGGTCGGTCTTCCACCGGCAGTTAAGGCAGTTCGTAGGGTTGACCAGCCACAGCCCTCGCAGCGACGGCTCAGTAAAATCCGGTATGAATGACTAACTTAGTTACCTTGTCGCTTAGTTACCAAAGCAAGTTAAACAACTAAAAAGTACAATGACCGAAATGGACAAAAGAACCCATCTTAGTAATAAAAACCAAGCTTTAGAATTTTCTTTTAAATCGCCATTTTCCCATTCAAAAACATCTCAAGAATTATCTGTGTTCCCATACAAAAACACGGTCATTGTTTAAAAAGTCAAAACCGACATAGATTTACTTGAACAAAGGCAGTAAAAACGGTTTATAGACTTGTTATTGCTGTCCCAACGGACAGTGGGAGTGGTGCAATTTGTAATGTTAGAGCGATTTGACTTCACTTCACTTCTTGGTAAGGGTCACCTTGGATTTTGTAAAATTGTTTATGACTTGTGGCTAAATGATAACTGCTGCACGGGCCGATCGAAGGTTAAGCTACGGTCGGTTCGTGGATGGGTGACCATTGATTACATATCGAGAGCCCTCCGTGCCTCGGAAAGCACGTTAAGTCTTTGGACCCGGCTGTCATTCGTGGAGCTTTGACAGTCGTTACGCGCAGTCAGAAGCCCAAAAATCTGACAACCAGTCTTACGCAGGGGTATATCCAGTAACTGGGTTGTGGAGGGCAGATAGGCAGTCGCCACATGTAAAATAACCGGTATTCAGCTTACTCTGGTTTGATTGGAAGCCAAACCCCAACATTGTTGGGAAAAAACTAGGCAGATGATGATGAAATTCAAAGTAAGTCAAAATAAAAAGACGTATTAAAAATGAACAGTTTTTTCGACCGAAGTTAAATAGGAATGTTCAATACTAATAATTATGTAATTTTTTATAAAATCCAATAGGTAACTACGACAAGTATTTATTTACTAGTGACTTGTGTTCATAAATATTGACACAATAATTATAATTAAAAAAAAAACAAAAATAAAACGAAAAGTATTTTTACTCCGAAAATCTGAAAACAATACAATTACCTATTTCTACAGTAATTTAATAGCGTAAACTAATGGGAGTTCTACTAGGAGTTATTCAATAGACAAGTTAAGTGTGATTACCAGAAAATGAATAAATAAACCATCAAAATAAGTTTTTTAATCGCTTATGCCTTGCACCGCATTCAAAAGACTGAATCGGTGGAAACAGATTTTAATGTATCCTATGAAAATCTTCATTCAAAAGCTCTTTCCCTTTGAATTTTAATATAAATCTCGAATTGGGAGTTTATTAGCGTTGGACGAATACCAATAAATGTAAAAATTATGTATTCTTTCGTTCAATGGATATTTATGAGAGATTCTTGACAAAATCGTAAAATGAAAAGCTGCTTCAAAACAACAAAATATTAAGTTGTTTCATTGGTTGTGCTTGTTTGGACTGAAAATTCTCTGAATCTTGACTCGTGTCAGTTAAATGTGCATCTTAAACTACATCTTCAGTAGGTACCCAAATTAATTATTATTGAATATATTATATAGACAATTTTAATATGTTTTATGTATGTATTTATTGTATATTGCCTATGTGTGTCATTGTTGTTTTTTTTCTCATTTAGTATTAATCATGGTCTGGCAGTTTGAGTAATTTATGCGGCCTACCCAAATGTTCTTTCTTTGGTATTGTTCGCCAAATCGTTGAGCTCCTTAAGTTCTGAGTTGATCTGCACGATTACTGACAAATGCGTGCACTGACTGGACAGGTCCACTCAATCTGTGTGGTTCTTTCCTGAAAAGGACCATTTCAGACACCAATCTACATGGCCTTCACATGATCTGACCAAGATTATGTCTGGACTTTAAAGGAGACTGTGACCTCTGAGTTTGTTTCGGCCTTTCTTCTCAGAGTAGTCAGATAGGAAACGCCGACCTCATCTAGCTTTATTTTAAAATATGATTGACGTGTTTGTACAAACCTACTCACAGAAAATAAATCATTTATCATTATCATTATCATTTATATATGTGAATGGTACACCACAGACTACCTGCAGTATTGTCTCTCCTTTCCCCCTAATCCATCCAAAGGTTGTCATTAAAAGATAGCTTTTAGCGATAAGACCGTCCATTGTGTCATCCTATGTAAAATTTCTACATTTATAGCTGTAATTTTTATGGTGTACATAATAAAGAGTATTCTATCTATCTATCTACCCAAATAAGTTAGGCTTTTATCAATATCTCAAGCAATCATAATAAATCAACGTCCTTTTTATTCTCTCATTTCCAGAACATTTTCCTATGAGTCAATACATCTGTTCTATAACTACCGTTTCACGATTTATTATCCAAATTATCCTTAACCCAAATGACCTTATAATTTTTAGCATCTAAAACAAAAATGGCAGTAATTAATCATACCCTTTCACGAGCTGTTAGTCTCGTCGGTAGAGGATTTAAAGTTTGCGACTCATTAACTGCGAATTTTCCATAAAGCACCTCTAGGTATAGGGTTATCCGTCAACATTTTCGGGTTAATGTCAAAAAGGAAGGATGAATGCTTTTTGTTACTAAGTATTAGCATTGAAAATAAATCGTAGTATCGTAGAATAAACTAAAGCAGGCCGTGGCTGCCTTGAAGCGGCTCTTGTCGGAAGCTCTATGCCGAGGTCGTGGGGTCCATTGCCCTTTATGGCACCTGTGTGGTCGCGTTCCCTGGCGCTGCGTGGCCATGCCATGCCTGCCATGGTACGAAGCGATAAGGCTTGGGCAGCCATCACCTCCATCTTCGAAGCAGTAATGCTCGCAAAGGAGGAGGCGGTATGATTTAGGGAAAATAATACAGGAAACGCCCTGGGCGTCGGGAATCCTGGGCGGATTTCCGGCCACCGTAGGCGCGGGCTTGTGGACGGTGAGCAATGGATGGTAGCGCACCGTCCGATAAGGACCAGGCCCGGGTCAACGGCGCGTTGTGTTCCACGCGCCCCTCAAAGAGATGTCAGCTGTGTACGGGTCCACTAGGGCCGATGCACGCCGGGGTAGCGTGGAAGTACAAAAGGGTTACCGCGTCCCTTGGCAACACAGGCAACGGAAGGAATACGGGTGGGTTTTAGTTAGGTTATTTCTAAAACAGATATGTTATTGGATAAAGAGAAAACTAAGACTGCTAATTAAGGTCGTTTTGTGTCATAAATGAAGTTGATTAAATAAACATTGATATTTTAATCCGTCGTAAAATTTACGAATGGTTAGTGATAACGTTACTCGAAATTAAGGTTAGTGAGCTAGGGTTAAACTCCGTCCGGTAAGGACCAGGCCCGGGTCGACGGCGCGTTGTATTCCACGCGCGCCTCAAAGAGATGTCGTCAGCACAAGTGTAGAGGTCCACTAGGGCCAATGCCTGCCGGGGTCGCGGGGAAGTTACTAAAGGGTCACCGAGGCCCCTGGCAACACAGGCAACAGGAAGGAATACGGGTGGATTTTAGTCAGTAAGAGTCTGACACACCCTCCCGCTCCGCCCAGAGCGGGAGAAATTATTTGATGATTTCCCATCCTAAAAAAAAAAGGGTTAAACTAGGTAAACCTGTATCTTAAGAGACAGTGATCAGCCATGAGGGTCTTAAACATAGTTAAAACAAGAATAGATGTGTGTCAATTCATCCTTTACAATTAAATCTTCGTATTTCATGGAAACAAAAAATAAATAAAAATAATTAAAACTAGCATAATTAATATATGATAAAGTTCATGAGCGATGTGCAGTTGTTATGTATTAAGGAAGTGTAGGTTGTGTCTGCGTGAGTGTGTTGTATATGTGTAAGTGTATAAGAATATATGCATGTGTTGTGAGGGTTATGCTCTTGAGTAAATGTATTTTTGTTATGTAAGTGTGGGCGTGTCGCGTGTAAAGTATAAATGGACATTAGGCGATGAAGGAGAGTAAGGACTCTGTGAAAGCATATGAAGCAATGGAATAGCAATTTCCCTTATAATCCTTCGGATTGTGATTTAAAGTCGGTAACGTAAATGGGGTGCTGGTCAGTTCTTTGAAGAGTACAAGCGTGCGTGTTTTTTTACATGTTTAATTACATCGAAATCAAAACTTGGCACAAAACACAACAACAGCTAATTAAAAAACGAAACAGATCTTTAGATAACTCCTTAATTACCATAGCCATTAACAATATAAAAAGAAACAACATAAATTGAGATGGCGCACCGAAATAAAACTCTATAATGAAATTTCAACAATGGTAACACCATGAAAACTGCAAATCTCTCCCATTGGGTGCAAAGACAAGTTTTTTACGATTTCATAAAGCAACGAAACCGGTTTTTCATTTACACAGTTTTAGTGGTGATAAAATATAATTAAAATATTTTATACTTGCTTTATCTCGAGGTTTTTACGGTTTGTGTGCTCTTAGGAATGCTGGTAGGTTAGTAGTACAATGGGAAATTAGTAGTTCTTAATTGCTATTACATAATTTGTGCTTAATGGGTTTATTAAGAAGCCAGGATGATCACGAATGCGCTGTTAAAGACCCAATTTGAAAGCCTGGTCTCTCATGTCTTAAGAACGCAGAGTGTATCTTTTACCAAGTTGACAGCGCGTTGTGTTCCACGCGCGCCTCATAGAGCTATCAGCACAAGTGTAGGGGTCCGCTAGGGCCGAGGCCTGCCAGGGTCACGGGAAAGTCCGAAATACCGTGGCCTCTGGCAACACACAGGCGACAGAAGGAACACGAGTGGGTTTTAGTTAGTAAGAGTCTACCACACGCCCACCAACTCCGCCCAAAGCGGAAGAAGTTATTCTAAAAATTTCCTGTCCAAAAAAAAACAGTTTGCATCTATTAACTAGTGCTATATTTTCGATATCTCGATACATTCCACACCCTTAAGCCTGATTTACACGATACGATTTAATTGCCTGTGCCATACCACTGAGTTGAGCTGCACGATTACTGACAAATGCGTGCACTGAATAGATAGGTCCACTCAATCTGTGTGGTTCTTTCCTCAAAAGACCATTTCAGACACCAATATACATGGTCTTCACATGATCTGACCAAGATTATGTCTGGACTTTAAAAGAGACTGTGACCTCTGAGTTTGTTTCGGCCTCTCTTCTCAGAGCAGTCAGATAGGAAACGCTGAGCTCATCTAGTTTTTTTTCTAAATATGATTGACGTGTTAAAGTGTTTGTACCAACCTACTTACAGAAAATAAAATCATCAAATCATTTCATCAAATCATACGTTCAAGCAACAATAAAATTTGCTGAAAAAAGAAAAATGAAAGAAAATGACTTGCATCGTCTAAACACCGTTTAGATGGGTCAACAGTGCTAAGACGATGCAAATAATTTGTTGCTCCAATGTTATTGTATGCTACAGACAAGACACGTACATCGTGTAAATGAGGCTTTAAATATATTAAGTCATGATTAGCGTCAGTGTCACCATATTTTTTTTTTTATGTTTAATTTTTTCAGTTTATAAGTTTAGTAATGATTTGAAAGATTGCTTTCTCTATCTATCTAATTAGTTTACTTAAATCCAGTTCTTATTGTGTCCCAAGACTTATCCAAAAGATATAATCAGAAATACTCAGTTTCTCGAAATTAACAATTCTCTGAGCGTGTTTTATATTTAGCTGGAAAGCAGTAAACTGTAGAATACACACTGGCTGCATTCATAGCTGGAATGGAAAAAAAGATAATTTTAATTTTATTTGGGTTTGTATTCGTAATGTTTTAGCAGTTTTGAACAGTAGGATGTGTGTTTATGATATTTAAATAAGTAAGTAATGTTCATGAACGGCTGCTGCTTGTGTGCTGTGTGACTGGTCGTGCTGATCATGATTTAGTTATTGTTATTAGTAATTAACTGTTTATTTATTTTACGTCGATGGTCCTAGTTTATCATTTTTGACTTCGAGTTACAGTTATAGATAGCACGCCCTTTACGCCTGGAGGCTTTTATTTAGGTATTAAGTCCTGTTTCTGTTTTCTTTTTTTATTTCTGCTTGATAGAACTTAGTAGTTTTTTTTGTTGGTATATTGACGTGTGCTAGCTGACATATGGCTAATAATTTAAGTTTTGTGTTGCACGTCGTGTAAATTATTTTGCATATTATTGTATAAAATCCTAAAGAAAGTGAGACCTCGAATACGAATCCTTGAATTCGAAATTGTTGGTATACGAGTATTGGCGTATGCTAGCTAACATATGGCAAGTAATTCAATTTAATGTTTTTGTTTCGTAGTGTTAATTACTTTGCATACGATTTGTATAGAATCAAGTGTATATAACTGAACAGACAGCTGTGCTGCTGGAGTTGCGCCGCACTGGTCAATCGATCAGGTTAAGCTACGCTTGCCGCGGTTGGTCCGTAAATTGGTGACCATTTTTACATACCAAGATCCCTCCGTGCCTCGGAAAGCACGTTAAGCCGTTGGTCCCGGCTGTCAATCGTGGATCTTAAACAGTCGTTACGGGTCGTCAGAAGCCCGAAAGTCTGTAAAATACAGTAGTATCGTATGACCCAGTAACTGGGTTGTGGAGGTAAGATAGGCAGTGGTAAAATACTGGTATTCAGCTGCATCCAGTTAGGCTGGAAGCGGACCCCAACCTAGCTGGGAAAAGGCTAGGCAGATGATGACATTCATAGAAACATAAACACAAACATAAAACAGAAACATAAACTCAAAAACAAAGTTAATTGAAAATAAAAACAGAAAGTCCTGTGTAATTAGGATTGGTGAATTTACCACAGTCTACCGCTGGACATAGCCCTGTCCAAAGACACGCCATGCACCCATTTATTCGACTTTCGCACCTCAGCGTTTAATGCTCTTTGGACGCTAAGCCTGACTGTGACGTGTTCCCGGAAGACTGGAAGAGAGTATTGTGAGATGAGCGTATGAATATCAAGTAGTTTTATACTTTATGTTATCGTCATAATCAGCCTATAATCTTCCCACTGCTGGGACACAGGCCTCCTCTCTTCAGCGGGGGTGGGCTGTAATCTGCCACGCGGGCCCAATGCCGGTTGGTAGATGTCCTCGAATGTTTAGTTCTAGAATATGCCGGTTTCCTCACAATTCCGTCACCGCTTTGAGAGCAACGGTGATAAAATTCGTCAACTCGTAAGTCGGGGCCGTCACGATTGGGCCACCACTTGTCTTTAATTATTGTAATTGGCTTTGGCCGTTTTATGATTCTAAATAAATAAAATAAATTTTGGCTTCAGCCTCTAAATTCTAAATAGACTTACAATAGTTCACAAAGATATTTTCAACAAGACATCCGCCAACATCCCCCGGGAGGATGTCATCCGTCATCCACGACGCGCACTTAATTGGAAACATCCTGGAACGAATTTAAATTTGAAATTCAGTTTCGGAATCGGTTTATCCGGGTAAAGGTAAGTATGTCGTATCTTTATCTTTTAAGATAGATTATTGCATTTTGTAAATAAGCTGGTGATTGCATTATAGTCTAAAAGTTTTGTAGACTTTTTGAATGAGATTAATTTGAATGATGATCCCTAGAATCCATAGAATGATATGTTTTTCACAGTTTTGGGGTTCCGTACCTCAAAAGGAAAAAACAGAACCCTTATAGGATCACTCGTGTGTCTGTCTGTCCGTATGTCACAGCCCATTTGCTCCGAATCTACTGGACCGATTAAATTGAAATTTGGTACACATAATATGAATTTCTGTGCCACAAACGCGTAAATAAATTAATTCTGATTATGGGCATGACTTTTTGGGATCAAATGAGAAAATATACAGAATATAGTTCTTTAGTTATAGATTACAGGAAAACCTTTAAGAAGTCTATGGTCTTAAAACAACATGGTAAATCTCTCAATATTGTGAGTACAAACTTACATAAGAAGTTGGATTGTATGGGGGAACATGCTTAATATGCTTTTCAACTATAATATTAAGTTTATTCTTGGGATAAATTCATCCCAGCTATGGAACCCTTCATTGTGCGTGGTCCACACGCACTTGGCCAGTTTATTAAAATTGATCGAGTCCCCAGTTGTCTTACTAGAGATTTTGTCTCACTTAAGAAGGACGAATAAATTCTTTTGTGTGGTCGTTGGTGTTTCCGACACCTAATCTATATTTTTAATGTATAATAATATTTTAAATTTATTATCATTAAATTTATATTTATCTGACCAATATTATGTCTGGACTTTAAAAGAAACTGTGACCTCTGAGTTTGTTTCGGCCTTTCTTCTCAGAGTAGTCAGATAGGAAACGCCGACCTCAACAATTTTTTTTTTATATGTTTGACGTGTAAAAGTGTTTGTACAAACCTACTTACAGAAATAATAATCAAATCAAATCAAATCATATCATATAAATGAATCCTACTACTGATGCTTTTTCCAAGGCACGTTTATCCGAATGTATTGTTCTTTTAATTTCCTTGAAGTTACAGGATCTAACAGACTGGGCTTATTTAATAATAATAACTGACAGGCGTCAGTGATAAATAATCTGACAGTTTTAGAAGTCGTTTTTTTCATAGTTTGCTTAACCGAATAGCACCTGTCGTGAAAATTTTGTAATTTTTTAAATAATTTCGCAAAGTCAATCAAGTAAAAAAAAATGGCATTGTAGAAAATTAAATTATACTCTAAAGTTACCTACCATTTTCCAACTGCGAAGTTTTATATTTACACCACAAAAATACATAACAAAAAATAAATTAAACACTACAAAATATACAATGGGTACCTTATCGCGTTTTACGATCTCTGTGTATAAAGTAATAAATAAATAAATATATAAATAATAATTAAAAACTTCCTAGCACAAAATAGGCGCAAAATTGTCGTGCTCGACGTTGGGTGATCACACTGATTACTTATGATAAGAAGGATTATAATTTTCAATATTTTTAAATACAACAGTTTAATTTTATTGTTTTATTAAGTAAAACTGTTACTAAAAACTTTCATGACAATGTGTCCATCAGGCACATAGGACATTTTGATTTTCAATTAAAAGTAGGCCGACACTCGAGATTTTTTTTTTAATGATACGTGCTTTATCGAAATAATAAGATAATATTCACATGGAACTTTTTGCTGAGAATGGATATTCAAAATCGCTTTTCGCGATATGCAAAACTCATTTTCGACAAAAAAATCACATAGATTTTAAATTTAAAATGACGATATACAAATCTATGGAGGCATGAGGAACAGGGTGTAAAGTTCACTCATCTTCCATAGAAAAGGGAGGACTCTCCGACCAGACGGGTGTCGTGTCTGGTGGGCAACTGCCCGACGGTTGATGTCGGGATGTTGTATATATGCTAGTTGCGCGGTAAACTCTGCTTGCGCGATACAAGTTTTGCGTGACGTGTGTGTGTGGCGTAGTTCACATGTGGCGATGTAGATTCCGCCACACCATAAACTCAAACCCCACTTCTAGATTTGCCCTCACCGTACTTAGTCACGTGAAAAAGTGTCCATACTGAGAATAAACTCTGCTTGCGCGATGAAAGATTTTGCGTGACTTCAGTGTCTTGCGTAGTTCACATGCGGCGATGTAGATACCGCCAGAAATTAACCAAACAATTACCACCTAAAAGCTACAAAATCAATTACAAACAGATTATAAATCCCTTCACTTACATTAAAGGTAAATTAAAAATGCGCCACTTACTTCCACCCTTTACCTAAAAGGGGGTAGTCAGGTGTGAAATTAGTAGAGAGAGTGCATCTGCCAGCACTAATTAGTAATTATTATAGTTAACTCAACCTCCTTTTAGCGGGTAGATATAGATTAATGTATCCTTTGATCCGTTTGAGGTTGGTTAGACTTTTTTTGGGGGTAATCTTGAGAAGGTGGTGTCTTTTGCACGTTCGTAATTGATTTCAGTCTCTAGAGGGTTAAGCCCGTTTGGGGTTAGAGCACCTGTCCCAACGCTGACGGGGAAGCGACAAGCCGTCAATTATAGATTGTAGGTCCTAGCAAAAACCTATTGATTTTACGTACACGGTTGTAAGCAAAATCGATAGGTTTTTGCTGGGACAATTGCTGTTTTCGTATATTTTGTTACAAGAAACAGTTACACGTTACAATTTGTATATCGAAGCTAATTAGGTTCATTTAATAAACGTATAGCCCACACTATTGTCCACGGATTCAACAAAAAAAAATACTTAAAAGAGGAAAGCCGCATATTTAAATTATTAATGAAAAGAAGAAAAAAAAAAAAGAAAAGTAAGTTATGAAAGATTGTCAGTAAGTAAAGCTATAGCCATTTTTTTAAATCGTGCAGGAGAAAACGCAAAAATATCGGTATCAGTAAAGTGTGTGTTATAAGTTACTACAAGGCGGTGGAGAGGTGCCCGCTCACCGGCGTTTGTTTTGCCCTTCTCAGTGTGAAACAGACGAGGAACGCGCACCTCCCGCCGTAAATACTTCTAGGTACTACGTAACATAACTTATTGGTAAGTTCATTACAATCGAACTTATTATCACAAATGCCATGCAGCATCATGACCATAAGGAGCACGCCTGGAAGTACGCCTGGACTCTAAACTCAAGAGATTGTGCTTTTTGAGTAGTTCTAAATAAGAAATTCTCGAGTCATAAATTGTATACTGCACGTAGTAATTTTGTTTTAACCATTTCAATTCTATATAAGTATTTGTCATAGAAAGGACTCCAAATAGGAACAGCATATTCTAGCTGAGAGCGAATCAGGGTCTTGTATAAAAATAAGAAAGTAGTTTTTTTAGTCCTTGGAAGATCTCATGACGAAACCATACATCCGAAATAACATATAACATACGGCTTTGTTAATAACATTATCGATATGAATATCAAAGTGTAATTTGGAATCCGGCAATATTCTAAGGTCTTGTATGGACTCAACTTTTTTCAAAGGAATGACATGCACCCTGCATGTCATTCCTTTGAAAATGTGAAATTAATTTTATTTTTATTTTTGGTAAATGATATATAATTACATTTAGGTATGCTCAGTTGTAACTTGTTATCTAGGCAATATTGAGAGAGTCTATGGAGATCATCTTGAAGCAGTAGGCAGTCATGAATATTCAAACAAGATTTATACATTTTTATATCAACGGCACAGCAGCACTTTTAATAAAGCAGCATTTAATATCATTAATGAATAGAATAAAGAGGAGTAGGCCCAACACAGATCCTTGGGGTACACCAGATTCCACGACAACATAGTCTGACTCGTAACCATTTATACTCGTAACAACTTTTTGAGTTCTATTAACTACGTAAGACGCAAACCACCTAACCTCTGATGCCGTTGAAAGCAATTTTATCCAAAAGCAATGTATGGTCCACCTTGTAAAAAGCCTTTCGAAAATCTGTGTACACAGCATCCACTTGGATGCGGTTGTCCATCTTCTCAAATAAATAATTCGTAAAAATCATAAGATTTGTGGTGGTTGATCGACATTTAACGAAACCGTGCTGTTCTGGAATGATAAGATTACGCAGATAAGGAAATAGCGAGCTATGCAGAAGACCCTCAAAAAGCTTAGAAAAAGTGGACAGTATCGAAATAGGGCGATAGTTTTTAATGTCTGTCTTATCGCCACTTTTATACACAGGTGTGGTGAAGGCTCTCTTCCTTACACTGGGAAAACATCCTTCGATTAAGCATTTACTATAAATTATATGTAGTGGCAAGTGGATGGTATTCGCAGTATTTTTAAAGAAGATGGGTGGCAGACCATTTGGACCAGGTCCTTTTGGTCTAAAGCTTTTAGCGCTCTATGTTCTTCATCCTTGCTAAGATAAATATTAGGGAGGGATATAGATTTATCAGCAAAGTTTTTGGGTGGTTGCCAATTTTCGGGGACAAAATCTGATGGCTCATAAACAGACTTAAAAAAAGCTGAAAAATGATTACATATTTCAGTAGGATTACTGGAAGGAATATTATTGAAGTGCATAGTAGCCGGAATACCCGTCCTACCTTTGCGGTTGGAAGTATATGATCAGAAGTGTTTGACATTGAGAGGTATACTGTCTTCGACCGAGTTTGTGTACCGTTATTATATTATATTTAATGTATTCATTTCATCATCTGCCTAGCCTTTTCGCAACTATGTTCCAGTCTAACCGGATGCTGCTGAATACCAGTATTTTACATGGAGCAACTGCCTATCTGACATCCACAACCCAGTTACTGGGTAACACGATACCCTTTGGTAAGACTGGTTGTCAGACTTTCGGACTTCTGACGACCCGTAACGACTGTCAAAGTTCTACAAATAACAGCCGGAACCAATGGCTTAACGTGCTTTCCAAGGCACGGAGGGTTCTTGGTATGTAAAGATGGTTACCCATCCACGGTTCAACCGCGGCAAGCGTAGAGACCTAGAACCTGATCGATCGACACGTGCGGCTGTTGTTACTTAGCCACAAGCCCCCCAATTAATGTATTAATTTATAAGTATAAAAATTATGTATGTTGAAACTGTTTGTAATATATTTCCCCGTCACTTGTCCCTAAAGGTTTATTATAAAACCAGAGTCAGACAGCATTTGTCTGGCGTTAATGCTGAAATGAACCTTTTTGGTGCAGACGTGAGGCACACACTATTGTTGTAAAACATTATTTTCCCTTTTTTATTAGGTATGTTATTTTTATTTTGTATGTCCAAATAAACTTTATTCTTTCTTTTCTTTCTTTTCTTTCTTTTCTTTCTTTCTTTCTTTTCTTTCTTTTCTTTCTTTCTTTCTATCTTTATAGATCTACTAGCTGCGCCTCGCGGTTTCACCCGTATAAGTCTCGATCCCGTAGGAATATCGGGATAAAAGTATCTTTTGTCCTAATTCGGGTCACAAATTTTATCCAAATCCGTTCAGCCGTTTTAGCGTGATGCCGTGACCAAGGGAAACAGAGATTCATTTTTGTATATACAGGGTGGAATTTTGTAATGCCACCTGGAGGGAAAGTACTCTTAATACTGCAGATAGAAAGTTTTACTCAAAGGAAACATTCCTTTATTTTTGAATAGAAAGCAAACTGCATTCAAAGATTTTCGAAAATTCTCTTCTCCCACACCCGGGAATCGAACCGGCTAAAATCTGAAAAAATTATACCCTGTACTTTTATTGCATCGATCGTTAGGGTCAATTATAAGGATGAAATCTCTCTAACAAACATGATAAATTAAATGAAAGGAAAACCAGGAAATCTGAAGTTACAAATTCAATGAGTCAAGTTAAAGCTCTTTAACTAACATCCATCTTTTGTAATGCAAACTCCTTTGCGACATACTCGTAGCTGCGTGTATGAGGTAATTTAAATATGGAATGTTAGATTAAAATTTGAAAATTAGATTGTCATAGTTGTTATTCACATTTGATTGTTTTTACAACTCATTTCACATTTTTTCTCACGGTGAAAATGGCTTATCAAGAACAGTTTGATTTAATGGAAGCTTATTTTTTAAATAACAAAAACGTGAATCTAGCTCTGCGGTGGTATGGAGAGAGATATCAAGACTGACAGGCACCAACTCGGTTCGTATTGAAAAGAATGGTAGAAAATTTAAAGAATACGGGTGGTTTCAAGAAGAGACGGCAAACTATTCAGCAAAACTATTTCGATTTTGAACTAGATGTTTTAACATACTTTGAATCATTTCCAAAGGCTTAAGTAAAGATGCTGCCGATGAATTAGGAACAACCCACACTCGCGTACTTAAAGTGCTGAAAAAGTATAAGTATAAATGCTATCGTGAAGATCGGTTGGTGCAAAAATTGCATATTGGGGATCGTGACAGACGATTACAATTTTGTGAAAACATGCTTGGAGAAATTGACCGAAACCCTAATTTTTTGAGTAACATTGTATGGTCTGACGAAACCAACTTCAGCAATAATGGCATGTACAATCGCCGCAATAACCATTATTGGTCTCGAGTGAATCCTGTTCGTGTTCATGAAACTAACAATCAAGTAAGAGATTCTTTCAACGTTTGGTGCGGAATTATGAGAAATAATGTAGTGTTAGTCCACGTGTACGAAGGTCATTTAAACACTGTCAAGTATATTGAAATACTGGATCTCTTAAGAAACGAGTTAAATGGTTTCCCCGAGGAAGAGCGAAACCAAATAATTCTACAGCAAGATGGTGCTCCAGCACATAACAGCAGAATCACTACTGCCTACATTAATAACCATTTTAATACCTGGATTGGTACAAACGGCACAATCAGATGGCCTGCGAGATCGCCAGATCTCACCCCATTAGATTTTATTTGTGGGGATGTGTAAAAAATCAAATTTACATGAAATCTTATGCGAATGACAACGAGTTGAGAGTTGAAGTTCAGAATACGATTTATAATATTCACCACAACACTTTATTAAAGGTTACTAGAAATGAATTCGTTAAAAGAATAAATTTGTGTATCCAAGAGAATGGAGCCCATTTCGAGCAACTAATTAGTTAGTTTACCATTTTTTGTAAATAATTAAATTAATTTAAGATTTCCTGGTTTTCCTTTCATTTAATTTATGTTTGTTAGAGAGATTTCATCCTTATAATTGACCCTAACGATCGATGCAATAAAAGTACAGGGTATATTTTTTTCAGATTTTAGCCGGTTCGATTCCCGGGTGTGGGAGAAGAGAATTTTCGAAAATCTTTGAATGCAGTTTGCTTTCTATTCAAAAATAAAGGAATGTTTCCTTTGAGTAAAACTTTCTATCTGCAGTATTAAGAGTACTTTCCCTCCAGGTGGCATTACAAAATTCCACCCTGTATATGTAGATTAATAGCTGATCGTTGACTGTTTACAACACCGGCAAGTGTTCATTTGTCGCGGTAACAAGAGCTATCAAAGAGTGTACTCGCTCAACGACGCTCGCTTGGCGGGCAGAACACTCGCTGAGAGAATCACGCATACCAGCGAGTACTCGCTTGTCGCCGTCGTGCACTCGCTGCTCGTTGCTCGCCTACTCGTTTTTAGTTGCTAGCTCAACTCGCTTCTTGTTAATCCCTGGCGGTGGGACAGGCGCCTAAGAGCCAGCACTCAATATTAATACGAGTAGTAAACCAATCCTGGTAATGCTATCTTAAAATTTAATTGGTACGAGTATGTACTCGTAACTGGCATATTTTTAAAACAACGAGTATGTGTTGTAGTGTTCCGAAATCAAACAAGAAATGTCATAAATAAAAAATGTTAACCAAGTTTTCGGTTTATGTTTAAATTTTACCAAACTAAACATTACCTACACCTAATAGGTACTACAACATTAAAATGACCAAAGAACAATGGCAGCTCCCCATACATTGTTTTATTTGAAATTAAATTACTACGTCTTTTAATGAAAAATATCTTATTTAACTCAACGTCATTTTCTGAGCTAGTTTGTGCAAGATTTTTTGTTAGAGGAAGCGGAGATTAATGGATATCAATGTTGAACTTTTGAATAACACAGGACAGAGCGCAAGCTTCTGGTTGCATCTGGTCAAGAGTTGTAAACTGTCAGCGGTTGTCATTGTTGTCAACCCAGCGGTTGTCAAACCAAGCTTTAGTTTTTAAGACTTTGAAAACTAGTGTTTAGTTTAGAATTGCCATTACATCTGATATTTTACCTATACTGCAATTCATGGAAGAACACAGAATAAACGTAGTTATACAATAAAATAAATGAGTTATTTATTCATTTACTCCATGTAAATATACAAAATAAAATGATAACAACACCACGGCAATTATCCTTTACCTACTATTTAGGCAGATAAGTATAAAATGGCAATACTAAACCAATCCAACCAACAATTTCCTAAACTTTTAAAACGAAGTAGTCTAACAACTTTTCAGTAAACATTATTTTTTACTCGGCCATAACTAGATAATTTGATCGTTTAGAAAAACGTAGAAAATTCATTGAATTTATTTCGTATACTTTCCACTTTTAGAGGGTCAAATGAAATTGAAATAATATTTCTCCATTGTTCTTTTACCCTACCATTTCACAACAACCCAGTTTTTAAAATAAAACAACAAAAGGTTTTTAACCCTATCTTACCATGTCGACTTAATAAACTGTCTGGGCGTTGAAGACAAGACTGAAGTCATTGTAATGCACGTATCAAATGACGTCACTACTTATGCGCCATTTGTAAAATGTTTAGCTGGGCACGGCATGTGAAATGAAAAGCCGCTGCAGCGAATGAAAGCGGCTTTTTTGTCATTATAATATCAAAAAGTAATTTAATTGTTTCTTATATATAGACAGTCAGTATTTAATTTTAGGACCCAATTTTTCAGTTACAAAATTACTTAAACTTCTCTAATTTGCTATAACGTTAATGCTCATGTTCTTGAAAGGTATCTGACCAAATGAGAATTTATAATTTTCCTGCATTAATTTTCTGCAAAATCATTTTCAGCGCTTTGGTCGCTTTAAAATAATGCGAATAAAAGCTTTGCTCGATGCAGCGATTGCATTCATCACCTGGAAATGTAGGTTGACCAAACTTTGCAAAAAATCAGGGATATCTAAAAATACCAAAAACAAATTAGTTATTCAAACACAAATCGGCAATAACAGTATTGACATCTTCGATTCTCGTGCCGCTGCTTTCAAAAGAAATGACTCTTTCCTTTTAATTATGTTACGCTTTTGATACTGTAACTTTGTATCAATTATGTATTTTTCCTGGGGTGTTTGATCTCCTACACATTCCCTGCCTAGATGAGCTGATAGTGTGTCGAAGCGCACACGCACAGACCTTGGAGCTGTAATTTTGTGAACTAAGCTTTTTACTCTAGTTGTCCTCATTATAATTATTGTTGCTAGTCATGTTGTGCGATTACGCTTTGGTTGATAATTAGGTCGAAACCTATAATGTAATCCTACTGATATACTGTGATTGTTACCTGTTGTAGTTACCTTGTGAATAAATAAATAAATCATGGCTTATAAAAGTTATAGTGGCTATGTTTAATATATTATTAATATTTTTCTTACTTTTGTTATGGTAGAGCGGTGTCTTCTAATACAGGCATTGTTTGCTTAAAAGAAGGCTCCAATCATAAACTAATTGTTGAATCTTGTTGAAGAAACAAACAATTTACATTTTTTTTTAATTTTTGATATGTGGAAACTTGTCTCTTCCTACAAAATATTGCTATGGTCTGTGTATCTTGTTTGAAAAATTTCATCTTTGTCTCTGGGATAGCAATGTCTGCGATGCCTCTTGGGCCACTAGTATCATAACGTCATTTAGCACGTAAAAATAAAACCCTCGATTGTAAAATCAATTGAGGTTGTTATTTTTTTCCAAAAAAAACCTGTAAGCCATGGTCACTTCACCCGATGACGGACGGGCGGATACAGCAAAACTAATGCCTGCATCATAACGAGTGACGTAACTGTGCAGGAATTTAAACGCGATTCATACAGTTTAGTGGGAGCGGCAGACACACCCGGGTTTGTTGTGGTTTAGAACTACTGTTATTAAATGAATAATAAGTGCATGTTGCTTTTATTTGAGTTAAAAGTTCTATTAGATGCGCGTAGTCTAAATATATGTGGTTGTAAATAACATTCACGTCGGTAATCCCGGAAGGGATAGGCAGAGGATGACCTATGGTACACTCATATTTCACCAGTTAAGTATTTTTGTGTGTGCATGTGTGTCGAAGGATCGATGGCCGGTGGAGCAGACGAGTCCTCGAGTAGAGACCACGTATCGGCAAGCGTAGTGTGGGACGCCCCCCAGTTAGATGGACCGACGACCTTAAAAGGTGGCTGGGATAGACTGGATGTGGAAGGCGGAGGACAGGCAGCCTCGGAGAGGCCTATGTCCAGCAGTGGACTGTTATAGGCTGAGTTGATTGATTGACTGAAGTATGTTTAAGTTCCGGAAGGCAAGCCTAATGCCATCAACCGGGGACCAGATTCTGGGTTGCTACTGAGAAATTTCTGATGGAAAAACCTAATAACGCTTTGCGCGACCTGGAAATCAAACCCTGACCCTATTACGCAGCAGTAACGCTTGTGACCAGTAGACCAATGGGCATCAAATCTGTGGTTGTATCCTAACTTAATATCATAATATTTTTTTTTTTTTCAAAGTGATAATTAATATAATATAATGTAAACAAAATTACAAGATGATTATTAACATTAACTAAATTAAATTAAAACTAAGTTAAGCTTAAAAAAGGCCCTCGGGGCATTGTACCGAGGATGCTGGCGGCATTTCCTCGCTGAATTGCAATGCTGATGCGTTGCGCGAGAAAGCCGCCAGCTTTTCGGTCACCAGTTACATCAACTAGACGTTTCGCGATTTCCGCAAATAACTTATGCGCACTGGGACCCCACGGACCGAGGGTCTCGACGCCAAAGGGCACAAAGTTGTACTCTCTGCCAAGGCCTCCATATTTAATAACTTTCAGATTTTCGGCATTTTCTGCCGCTGCACCCGCTTTAGAAGTAGTCCGTTGGAGGTGGGACGGTGCCAGTGTGTCTACACAGGTAGCGTCCCACACAAGCATCCGTCCCAAACTCCACGGGACCAAAGACACACCATCAGGTCTTTTGCCATCATCTCTGACAATGCCAGTCGGCTCAAGAAGAGCAGGCAAATTGATGCTGGCAAGAGACCGGCGGATTATGTCATTAAGTGTTGCATGTCTTGAAAAGCGGCCTGCACTTTTTTGACAACAAAGTCCGTGGTGACCCAGTCGGTCCACGTCCGTGCCACAAGGGCATGTGTGTGGAGTGCATACCGTGACCCCAAGCCGCAGACCAGTCGCCAGACGAAGCGAGGTCGGATCCAGGAAGGTACCGGTATATGGAGAAGGATGGGCATGTAGCCAATGACCGGCCTCTCTGGTTCCGACCGCCAAAAGTCTTGCGCGATCCGGACCTGAACTGCGGCTCAGAATCGATTTGTATGTTAAATCGCAAAAAATATCGTCCCAGCTCCTCTGAGATTTTAGGTTGTCTGGAAATTCTTTACCCGGGCAAGCAATTTGAAAAGCATTCTTGGCATCCTCCAAGCCCGCAGTCTCATAGTTTGTGGGCAAAGCCCTTAGGACATTACCGTCGTCGTCGTCCCAGCTCCTCTGAGATTTTAGGTTGTCTGGAAATTCTTTACCCGGGCAAGCAATTTGAAAAGCATTCTTGGCATCCTCCAAGCCCGCAGTCTCATAGTTTGTGGGCAAAGCCCTTAGGACATTACCTATGAGACGTGACGTGCTATGGGTGGACGACAAAAAGGCTGAGGAAGCAACACTCGAAATTTTGCGGATTCCTAAACCGCCAAACCGAATAGGGAGGGATGCTTGTAACCAAGATGGTTCATTGAGCTGAATATTTAAAATCGTTTCTAAACTAGTTTTGACTAAATCGTCTATTGGTGAAAGCAAATTTGGATGTTTCCAAAAAGGGCTACAGCGAAGCACATAAGTAAATTTAGGGACAAAAAGGCAACACTTTAGAATTATAAGAGCATAATGAGGACTGATTTCGAGTAAACAATTTCTAAAATCTATAAATTCCAAAGTCACGCACTTTGGAATTTAGAAATAGTGTTAGTAATATAATCAGGAAAAGATTCTTCAAAGATGGGAGAACCCAGGAGGCAAAGTGACTTTCTGTCTACTATTTTGATATTGGGTGCCAGAAAATTTAATTTGGATTTTAAATTATCCAAACCGTAAGAAGTTCTTTTAATAAAGAGTTCACATTTGCTAAAATTTAATTCTAAACCTAATATAAATATAAATATTTTCGAAATTTGTTTTAATATCTGATAAGTCAGATAACACAGTGTCCACATCGCCTCCCAGGGTTCCGTCATCCAAATACCAAACGTTAAATTTTGATTTTAAATTTTGAATAATCGGATTTATAGCCAAGCTAAAAATTGCTGGCCCAATTCATAATATTTATTTATAATTATATAATATTATGAATCCGGAAGTGCAACAAAGTCAAAGCATTTATTTCAATTAAAACATTTACAGGCACTTTTGAATTGTCTAGGAGTCGGTCAGTTAGAAATATGAAGCTAGTTGCCCATTCCAAAACGTAGTACCTGCTACGCTTAGGTACCTACCTATGGAGAAGAACGGGCAAGAAACTCCATGGACACTCTTCTAAATTATATTGTTACTATAAAGATTAGTATAGATAATGTTGAACTTTCTCGATATTTATTTACATAACCAAGTTACAGGGTGATTATTAACATTAACTAAATTAAATTAAAACTAAGTTAAGCCCTTAAAAAGGCCCTCAGGGCATTGTATCGAGGATGCTGGCGGCATTTCCTCGCTGAATTGCAATGCTTTCAAAGCCGCCAGCTTTTCGGTCACTAGTTACATCAACTAGACGTTTCGCGATTGAATGTTGAATTTATAACTAAATGTGAGAACGATGTAAAAAATAAACACTTTCAAAATAAACAAAAGAAAAATTCAAAATTAAATAATTAAAATAAGCCGAGGTAGCTACCTGAACTACTGATCACAATCCTACAATACTGAAGATACAGTTTACCGATTACGTTTCCGAACGGATATTATTCAAATTCGAAAGATTACGATCTCATTCATAGACTCGTATTATGGATCATAACCGAACGCCCTTCGGAATTCAATCAAGATTCAATGCATTGATTCAAGATGGAACAGATTCATATAGAGTGAAACATCACCGCAGCACTCCTAGTTCCTTTATTAGGGCAACCTACTACTACCCCTATTGGGTGTTCCCCTAGTTCCCCTAGTAGTGCAGATTACTAAGAGGCTGTGTCGTGTCGGAAGTGATCGTAAAACTTTACGAACTGGCGCCCTCTATCGGTGACAATCATCTTCGGGCACAGAGTAGGTTGCCGCAGAGACTTTTTTTTCTATATTGTTTTTTGTTCAACGTCTCGGGAAAATATTGACTTACAATTAAGTTGTGTGTTCTAGAACGTTACGTAGCCATTTGATTAAGTTTTAAAACTAGATTTGAGTTGAGAATAGTATGAAATCTGATGGAAAAATCAGTATTAAGTTCTTGTAACAATTTTTCATCTTGAATAATTTATTGGGCTGACTGGTAATTTGGATTCGTAGAATCGGACGTAAATTATTAGTTATCTACGCCTAAACGATTTATATTCTAAAGATAACAAAAATTAAATGTTATGCAGTTTTCTTAAAAGTATAATAGTAGTATAATTTTCTTAATGATGATTCAGTAACTGATTGACATAATTATTGTGATCCTGGCTTCACTTACTTTTTATTGCCGTTTGACGTTATATAATCTTAACTTTTTTTTTATAGCTGTGACCACGCTGACATTATTTAATTTAGGTCAATGTTTTATTTTGTTTTCTTTTTTTTTAATTTGTAATTCTTAAGATCTATTTAAATATTACTATTACTATACTTATTTTTTTTATTTAATTGTAAACCTTTGCATGCCTTTGTGACGATAAAATATGGAGAGCTTTATTATAAAGACACCTATGTACTATACCCATGTTTGCCAAGAAATAAATGATTTGATATACTCATTCAAATAATGGGGCAAAAAAATGCATAGTGAACAAAAAAATCTCTGACTCCATTTCCTACTCTGTGCTATAAGGGCTGAGATTTCAATAAACGACATCGGTGTTCTGATTGCAACAGTTGAAGACGTTCTACATATCCTCGTTAGCCGTGACAGGCTGACAGCAGTCACATACCCACTGTTATATGTTTATTGACGAACATAAGCGAGATTGTTCTCGGTTTAGTAGTGGCAGTTACAGTGAGTGATTTTGGATATGGTATTTTATTGACCTACCTATAAGGTGTTTTTTAACTTGTCTTATTTAGTTAGTTAGACGGTGAGCTACCCGTTGCTCACCGTCCGCAAGCCCGCGCCTACGGTGGCCGGAAATCCGCCCGGGATTCCCGACGCCCTGGGCGTCTCCTGCGGCGGCTAGGGGCGAAAGGGCGCGAAACTTGCCATTCCCTCAACCGTCCCGCTTCCTCCTTCGCGAGCATTACTGCTTCGCAGAAGGAGGTGACGGCTGTGCATGCCCTCTCGCTCCGTACCATGGCCTGAACCAGGGCCAGACGCGAGAGGTCTCTGCCGCCGATCGCCTCCACGAGGACACGGCGGTGCTCTGCCCAAGCCGGGCAGACCTCCACCGTATGCTCCACCGTGTCCTCCGCGGGCCGTTATCACTGGGCCACCACTGCACTCTAATTACTCATAAACGCTGTGAATTGATTTCATTGTCTCTGTTAGGTAATACATAGTACAGCGAGTGGAATTTAGTTAACAAAATGGCTTATTGACATGTCGTTGTTTTGAAAGACTCGTGATTTTTTACCGTGTACGTGTTTCTTTATAAAATTAGATATAAAATACACTTTAGGCTTTACAAGTAATCTTATATAATGTGGGAGATGCATGAAAAGAGCTTTAATGGAACGTTTAAGAAGAACATCACAACATCAGTTTTATTGGTAAGCCCTGTTCCTAGTTGTCTTGTGTATTTTGCCTGCTTGCCTAATTCTGTGACCACCAGAGCAATTGCGTAACACACGTATGATCATAATCGGTTTCATTTTGACAGTTCACTCATGTTCATTGCAATATTTACGTTATTGAGCAGACGAATTTTTCAAACTATTAGCAATATCCTTCAAAACTATCGCATTGTGATTCAAACTGTGTTAGGCAATTAGTGTGGAGAGGAGTGATTGAGTAACACACTTACAATTGCAATGATTTTGATTTTAACAATTCGATAACATTCATTACGCGATTTATGTTGTCGAGCAAACGAATTTTTCAAACACATGAAGCAGTGGATTAGGAATTTCCTTCAAAAACCTTTGTATTGTGAAAGAAAGCTTGTTACAAAATGGGGTATTCTACGAGTATGTAACGCATAATGCTAATGTTAAAAATGTGCTATTAATTTTTATCATTAAAATAAAACATCGTAGTCATCAACGTTTTAATTTTAAAAAGAAAATAAAACATAAAATTGCCCTCCTAATAATTATAGTGTAGGTTTGCAAGCTAAATGAAGATGCTATGCAAAATGAGTGTTTATCCTCAAGGGAGTAAGCTGACAGAAAAGTAATTATGTTTAATCCTTAGGGCGAGCAGTTCACGGGCTAATTAAAGGTGTCAGAACTTAGACTCTGTTGTTAAAATATAAATATGATTTATAATTATGTTTACATTTTTTTTTGTAAACATAATTATAAATTATATTTACAACAGGCTGAAAACTATGTTGCAACGGCAACGGTGCAGTTTAAAGGAAGATGTAGTGGCAAAAATTTAAAAGAGTATGCTTATGATGGTTTGGTCATGTTGAGGGGATGAATGAAAGGCGACTAACAAAAGGTATTTACAAGGGAGATTTGAGTGGAAACGCCGGGAGGGGACGCCTCAGAAAGAGATATAGTGACCTCATTGGTGATGTTCTTCAAAAAGGTCAGGTGCTTAGTACTCGCAACCGGCGTGCGTGTATGACCAGATTTATGAACGTAAACGAAGCAAAGGAGCGTAGCAGGTGGCGTTCTATAGTTTCTGCCTACGCCCATGGGTCTTCCCATGGGCGTAGGCAGAAACTATAGAACGCCTCATACGCCTTCTTAGGCGTGAGTTTCTGTATGTATGTAATTATGTTCACAGATACAATAAAATTACCTAGTTATTTTGCAACCAGTCAATTATGAAGACGATCAGCAAATGTGTTAATTACATTCAATATGAAAATAATTTTTAATAGACATTATTCATTTCTTTGCGTAGTTATAAAGTTAATTCTGAATTATTTTATTATCTATTATTGAATTATTGTTAAAAATTTAAGATCACAAAATATTAACAACAAAATAAATATGAAGTATATTTATTTTGTTTGTGCCGGAAGACAGGGTGTTGTGGTGCAGCATAAGAGAGGCCTATGTCCAATAGTGGACTGCGATGGTGAGTTGATATATTTATTTACATAACCAAATTATTAACATTAACTAAATTAAATTAAAACTAAGTTAAGCTTAAAAAAGGCCCTCGGGGCATTGTACCGAGGATGATGGCGGCATTTCCTCGCTGAATTGCAATGCTGATGCGTTGCGCGAGAAAGCCGCCAGCTTTTCGGTCACCAGTTAGGTACATCAACTAGACGTTTCGCGATTTCCGCAAATAACTTATGTGCACTGGGACCCCACGGACCGAGGGTCTCGACGCCAAAGGGCACAAAGTTGTACTCTCTGCCAAGGCCTCCATATTTAATTACTTTCAGATTTTCGGCATTTTCTGCCGCTGCACCCGCTTTAGAAGTAGTCCGTTGGAGGTGGAACGGTGCCAGTGTGTCTACACAGGTAGCGTCCCACACAAGCATCCGTCCCAAACTCCACGGGACCAAAGACACACCATCAGGTCTTTTGCCATCATCTCTGACAATGCCAGTCGGCTCAAGAAGAGCAGGCACATTGATGCTGGCAAGAGACCGGCGGATTATGTCATTAAGTGTTGCATGTCTTGAAAAGCGGCCTGCACTTTTTTGACAACAAAGTCCGTGGTGACCCAGTCGGTCCACGTCCGTGCCACAAGGGCATGTGTGTGGAGTGCATACCGTGACCCCAAGCCGCAGACCAGTCGCCAGACGAAGCGAGGTCGGATCCAGGAAGGTACCGGTATATGGAGAAGGATGGGCATGTAGCCAATGACCGGCCTCTCTGGTTCCGACCGCCAAAAGTCTTGCGCGATCCGGACCTGAACTGCGGCTCAGAATCGATTTGTATGTTAAATCGCAATAAATATCGTCCCAGCTCCTCTGAGATTTTAGGTTGTCTGGAAATTCTTTACCCGGGCAAGCAATTTGAAAAGCATTCTTGGCATCCTCCAAGCCCACAGTCTCATAGTTTGTGGGCAAAGCCCTTAGGACATTACCTATGAGACGTGACGTGCTATGGGTGGACGACAAAAAGGCTGGGGAAGCAACACTCGAAATTTTGCGGAATTTTTGTGAGTTGATTGATTCATGTATGTACTTAGTGAGTGAAATACCGGAACAAAAAATTTAGTTATTCGAATGCATTGGTCCATAAGATTTTCGAACGTATAATAAGGCCTACAGGTCCAACAGGCACCACAAATCGTTTTTAACACATGTATCGCTAACCGAATTTAAAACATCGTTTTTTTGTGACAATCATATGAAGATGACAGAGACAACGTGATGTTTTAAATACATTTAGCGTATGTATTTATTGATTGGTAGTGTAAGCGGACCTTAAACTTCTTGCTATTTATTGAAACTACGAAAAACACAAGTTCTTTCAGAGAAAAACTACGAAAGGCACAAGTTCTTTGAGAGAAAAACAAAGAAAGATTCCAAATAAAGACTTCTCCTGAAAAAGTCGTGCAGTCAGTGAAATAAACTGAAATAAAGACAACGAGGGCAAAGAGTAATGATCCTGAACAGTTCCGATGAATGTTTTACATCAGAAGGATGTGTATAGAGCTGTAAGTTGATGTTTTTTTTTCTTGTTCATCTTTTTAAGATGTTAAGAAGATTTGTCAATGTTTTCTGTTTATTCTCAAGATTTTCCGACTTTCTGTTGTATTATCTAAAGATATTTTTCTATGTGGAACAGTCGTATCAATTTCGAACTCTGTGTCGATTATGTTTTTATCAACAAGCACCAGGCTACGAAATACTCGTAAGTTTCTCCACGGTCACATATTTTACACCGTATTTCATACGTACAGTTGTTTCACTTGTTCCCGTCGGGACGATTCGGCACAGCCGGGCGCCGATATCGAATTTATGTAGATATTAATGCCGCTCGGCTCAGATCGAACATAATGTACATTTATGTTCGGGAAAAAGTCGCTTGACTTAACCCGATTTATGCAGAGCTGATCAGAATGTGATTTTGTGAGGGTAGATGCCGAACGGAGTTTGCCAATCGGCACGAGAAAATTAAAAGCCGAATATGTGTACCAAGTAATTGCTTCGGGTTGGCTTTGTTGTTCAACTAAATTTACTGCCGAAACGAATATGCTGAGTTGATAATGACACATTTTCGGTTAACTGATTTGCCTACTGCCCGACCGCAAATAGCAGTCGGAAGAATAGTGGTCGTCTATTTATTTAAAACATTTTTTGGGTTTCGTTTTTAGATTTTTGGGTTTCAGATTTGTGAACAGCGTTTAGAGGACTCCTTCGTTATCAAACTCAAACTCAAACTCAAAGCATTTATTTCAAATAAAGCAAGCACAGGCACTATTGAAACGTCAAAGGGTCGGTCAGTCAGAAAGATGAAGCTGGTTGCCCATTGACACTTTTAAATTAACATTTGGTTACAAAATATTGTTTACATCATTCATTGTGAAATTATACATATGAGAACGATGCAAAACGTCAAAAGCGTCCGTAATAAAAAGATTAGAAAAAAAAAAACATTTAAAAATTAAATTAAAATAAGCCGTCAGCTAAAAGATGACTAGTGACTGACGGCGCCCGTTCACCAACATGACGCATGGATGGAATATTGATTGATGTTCGATTCGGCATGGAAGCATATTGAATGGTAATGAATAGCTATGTTGAACAAGTGTGTAACAACCATGATTAGCAATAGTGCCTTTGTACACGTAGACTTTAAGAGAAAGTAAGATAACGAAGATAGACGCTTTAGAAATGTGGTGTTGGAGACGAATGCTTCGCATAGCCTGGACACAGTTCCGAACCAAGTCTCAGTCCTCGTAGAACTGGATATAAAACAGCGTCTTTCTTTCATCGTTCAAGGTCGTATTCTCACTTTCTTTGGACATATTACACGTCGAGAGGACACGTCTGTGGAGCGACTCGTTGCTCAGGGCAAAATTGAGGGCACAAGGGCGCACGGTAGATCACCAATGTGCTAGAATTGCTTGACTTGGTCGGTGACCAAGTCAAAACTTCACTAAATGGTCCACTTCACGAATGCACGAGACAAGCAATAGTACGAGACGAATGGCGACGAATTGTGAAGCTTGCCACCACCCCTGTCATGATGACCCCGACCACTCTGCCAAGAGTGTGACGACAGAGAAGAGACCTTTGACCTCAAAAAGAAAAATCAGAACCCTTATAGGAGCAATTCATTGACCCTTTTGCTCAGGAACGCGGAGAGGTATCAAGTTATCAAATACGTAGGGTCTACGGTCCTGCCGGGGTCGCGGGAAGGTACTTATGGGTCACCGAGGCCCCCGCAACACAGGCAACAGGAAGGAATACGGGTGGGTTTTAGTCAGTAAGAGTCTGACACACCCTCCCGCTCCGCCCAGAGCGGGAGAAGTTATTTGATGATTTCCCACCGTAAAGAAAAAAAAAAAAAAAGGGTCTACGGTCCCATGATATTAAATTCAACTTGATACCTTCACGCGTTCCTGAGAAAAAGGGGTCTTGACAGACAGACAGACAGAAAGACAGACGGACAACAAAGCGATCCTATATGGGTTCCGTTTTTTCTTATTGAGAAATACAGATTTGATACAGATACAGAAGAAAAGTTTGCGTTTCGGGAATCTTCGGAAATACTGACGTGCGATGATATGATCTAATATACAGGGTGTATCAGAAAGGTGTGGCCAAATTTAAGGGTGTGGTGCAGACCATCATTTACATACATTTTGATACTCGGGAATATATCAAAACCTATTGAGTAATTCCCTTGAATCATGAAATTTTGCAAGAAGCAAGGTTTCACAACAAAAATAAAGGAAAAGTCTTACAATTCTTAAATTGTAGATTTATTACATTAATTTTTTTTTTTTTTTTCGTTTACTATCTTACATTTGCAATTGGAAAATTGACCGTGACTTATATCGATATACGGGGAACATGTTTTTCAATCACAATGTTAAGTTTATTTTTGAGAGAAATTCATCCCATCTACTGAACCCTTCAGTGTACGTGGTCCAATACGAACTTGCCCGGTAAAAAAAGTTCGACTTTTACTGTAGATTTCATTGAATATCCAATAATGTGTCCACGCCGAAAGGCGTTACAACAACTCTATATCCATCCACCACTTCACCCGTCTCCATCGATCGTCTCTGATGCGTCGAGATAGGTCACAGACAGGATTGGCCAGCAATACCTCTCGTCTTATTTATTGGGCTGACAGACAGACAAATTTGGCTAAATGTATTAATGGCTCCAACTCGCCAAGGTTTTTTTTTTACTAGATCTGATTAGGGAGAGTGGGAATGGTGTAATGGACCGATTTTTTTGCTGATCGCTTGTTATTTTTTAAACGTTGATTGGATTTCTTTTGGTAATGTTTTTTTTATTTGAAACAATAGTTCCATCAAGTATTTTCCACAACGCCGGATGGAACTTTTACACATTTCGGAAGAAAATCATCGTGAGAACCCTACATAGATACAAGAATGCTAAGCATTTAAACTTAAACTCAAAGGATTTACTTTAATTAAACCATTTACAGGCACTTTTGAATAGTGAAGGAGTCGGTCAGTTAGAAATATGAAGCTAGTTGCCCGTTGCAAAGCGTAGTAAGTATCTATGGAGAAGAACGGGCAAGAAACTCCATGGACACTCTTTTAAATTGTATTGTTACATAAATATTGGTATAAATAATGTTGAATTTATAACTAAATGTGAGGATGATGTAAAAACAAAAACGCGCCTATAGTAGCAAAATAATCTAAAAAACAATTTCAAAATAAAAAGAAATAAAATAATGCAGATGAGGCATGCTGCCGAGACAACTAAGAGATGACCAGTTCCAACTGACGGCGCCCGTATGTATAATCATTAACTTTAATCGCTTATTTATTCCTAAGTTTTAGTTATCTCTTGATGAGTTCCAGTGAGTTCCACACATAAAAAAATGTTTATTTGCTGATTGGTGGTTGGTTAGTTGGCTTTAAATCTACTTAAAGAAAAATTACTGCTGTAAACTGTTGAGGGGCTCGCTCAACTGTCTTTCGTCTCCACCATCAGATCAACTCCAGGTCTCTATTATGTTGAATATGAACTGAACAGAACTGTATATTATGTGTGTACGCCTTTTTTCTTTAGTTAAAAAGAGGCGTAGCAGGTGTAACACTAATCACTTTCCTTTACATGAAACCAAGACCTTTATTCAATTCAAAACGGTACCGAAAACTATCCACAAACAAAAATAAACTTCTTCAAAGAAAACCAAGAACATCTGGCCCTGAATTATGCATACCCTTAACATCTAAATAAGATGTCCAACCAAGCGACCTCTTAAATGAACCTTGTGGCCACAATACACAGAACCCTTTACGCTGCAGCGCTGGTCAATATTTATGAGCGTCCGAACAAATTTACCGAACTGAGGCGTCAGTGTATTCTGGTCAGTTCTTTTAGGACCTTATTGTGAAGGCAGTAAGGGTGGTTATTGTTATGACCAATTTAGAAGTTTTTGTTACCAGTGGCTTTGATGTGTCGTGAATTTGTGTGGGATGAATGCTGATGAATGTGGCTGTGATTTTGAGAGGTGAGATGTAGTGAAAGTTTTTTTCTTTTTATAGTATGTTTATAATAGTGACCGGAAGGCGAAAGTGTTTCTTTTGAAATATTAGGGAAGTCTGTCGTGATGGCCTATTGGTTAAGACCTCGCCTCTCATACACGAGGGTTCAAATCTGGTCAAGTACCAATGTGACTTTTTCAATTCATAATGTACATTCTGGTTTTTTTTGGACATCACTGACATCGGTGAAGAAACCAGTACTTATAGTTATTAATATAAGTCTGAAATCACCAACCAGTCTTGAGCAGGCGTGGTGATCAATGCTCGTGCCTTCTCTGTATGAGAAGAGGTCTTTGCCCAGCAGTGGGATAATAATAGGCTGGTATTATTATAAGTGGCAATATTTATCATATTGTAACTCTACTGTAAATAAGAAACAAGTACTTTTTCAAATTATGCGACATGACAAAATTGCCCATACAAGTTACGAGTACGATCACTGCTATATCCGTACTACCCTAGAGCAATACTAAAGAATAATAACACGACGACAGTACTTTCATAGCCGTAAGCCGGTTTTAGCCATACTGTCATATAATTATTAAATATTAAAATTGTACGGCGGTGCCCGTACCTACTGTCATTTTTCAACTTCAAAAAATCTACTGCACAGAATAGCCAGGGTACTTGTAGATTTACCCTTGAGTTTGTCTCGCCATTTCTTCTCAGGGGTAGACAGATAGGAAATGTCGACTCTATCTAGCTTATTATTTTTTTTTTTAATATGACATGTAAAAGTGATTCTGATATCCTATTTACAGAATAAACAATTTCATTTAATTTCAGATCGCGTCTTCAAAGAAATCTTGGAGAGTACTTCAAGCATGAAGACATGTGGGTCTAGTATAGGTACACATCTGCCTAACCCTTTGGAGAAATGACGTGATGATATGATGATGATGTCATGTCATGTCTGTATGATGTCATGTCATGTCTGTATGATGTCATGTCATGTCTGTATGATGTCATGTCATGTCTGTATGATGTCATATCATGTCTGTATGTTGTCATGTCATGTCTGTATGATGTCATGTCATGTCTGTACGATGTCATATCATGTCTGTATGTTGTCATGTCATGTCTGTATGATGTCATGTCATGTCTGTACGATGTCATATCATGTCTGTATGTTGTCATGTCATGTCTGTATGATGTCATGTCATGTCTGTACGATGTCATATCATGTCTGTATGTTGTCATGTCATGTCTGTATGATGTCATGTCATGTCTGTACGATGTCATATCATGTCTGTATGTTGTCATGTCATGTCTGTATGATGTCATGTCATGTCTGTACGATGTCATATCATGTCTGTATGTTGTCATGTCATGTCTGTATGATGTCATGTCATGTCTGTATGATGTCATGTCATGTCTGTATGATGTCATGTCATGTCTGTATGATGTCATGTCATGTCTGTATGATGTCATGTCATGTCTGTATGATGTCATGTCATGTCTGTATGATGTCATGTCATGTCTGTATGATGTCATGTCATGTCTGTATGATGTCATGTCATGTCTGTATGATGTCATGTCATGTCTGTATGATGTCATGTCATGTCTGTATGATGTCATGTCATGTCTGTATGAGATGTTATGTCTGTATTTCATGTTACTTCAAGCACCTTTCTCAAGCTTATACAAAACTAGTTACGCCCCGCGGTTTCGCCCGCATTAGTCTCGATTCCGTGGGAATATCGAGATAAAAAGTATCCTTTGTCCTAATCCAGGTCATGGTCGAGAAATATGCCGGACGCATTTCTGTTTTTGATCCATTTTAAGTGTAACGTGGTCTATTAATTGACTTACGGCATCTTCCGTGCTGTTGCCCGACCTAAAGCCTATCTGGGCTCCTGACAGTATCTTGTTATGTTGAAGAAAGTTGGTTAGCCTTTTATTCAAAATATTTTCTAATATTTTTGATAACGTTGTAAGAACTGAGATGGGTCTGTAGTTTCTAACATCGTCCTTCTTGCCCCTCTTGTTGGCAGGAGTAATAAGGGACTTTTCTAACACTTTCGGAAAAATACCCTGTGTAAGGCAGATCTCAATTGTTTAGGTGGGGGAAAAAGTTATACGTACGTTTCTCTACGAACTGACATGTAGGACGTAGGTATATTTCTGTTCTTCTATTCAACTTCAATGATTCTCTGTTACAACAACAAAAAGTAAGATTGCAGTAAACAGCAAAATCTTCCTTCATATCGGCGACGGTGAAGTGTCATTAAGTACCTACCCCTTTTTTTTTTTTTTTTGGGTGGGATATCATCAAATAACTTCTCCCGCTCTGGGCGGAGCGGGAGGGTGTGTCAGACTCTTACTGACTAAAACCCACCCATATTCCTTCTTGTTGCCTGTGTTGCGGGGGCCTCGGTGACCCATAAGTACCTTCCCGCGACCCCGGCAGGCATCGGCCCTAGTGGACCCCTACTATGTGCTGACGACATCTCTTTGAGGCGCGCGTGGAATACAACGCGCCGTCGACCCGGGCCTGATCCTTACCGGACGGTGAGCTACCCATTGCTCACCGTCCGCAAGCCCGCGCCTACGGTGGCCGGAAATCCGCCCGGGATTCCCGACGCCCTGGGCGTCTCCTGCGGCGGCTAGGGGCGAGAGGGCGCGAAACTTGCCTTTCCCTCAACCGTCCCGCCTCCTCCTTCGCGAGCATTACTGCTTCGCAGAAGGAGGTGATGGCTGCCCATGCCCTCTCGCTCCGTACCATGGCCTGAACCAGGGCCGGACGCGAGAGGTCTCTGCCGCCGATCGCCTCCAAGAGGACACGGCGGTGCTCTGCCCAAGCCGGGCAGACCTCCACCGTATGCTCCACCGTGTCCTCTGGGCGATCCACACAGTGGTGACACCCGGACGTTTCTTCCCGCCTTATTCGACACAGGAACCTCCCGAAGCTGCCGTGTCCGGTGAGGACCTGCGTCAGGCGGAAGATGAGGACGCCGTGGCGCCTCTCCAGCCACTCCTCAAAGAGGGGACTTATCGCCGCAATCGTGGCGTGCCCAAAGTACCTACCCCTACGTGGTCCTCAAATGATCTGACCAAGATTATTTACGGATTTACAATTATACATTATACACATTGCCATTGATTATTTTTATACATACATCATCATCATCATCTGCCTAGCCTTTTCCCAAGTATGTTGGGGTCGGCTTCTAGTCTTACCGGTTGCAGCTGAATACCAGTATTTTACATGGAGCGACTGCCTATCTGACCTCCACAACCCAGTTACTGGGTAATACCCCCCTCCCTCCATCTATCCCTCTATCCTCCTAAATCTTTTTTTGAGGGTGGGAAATCATCAAATAACTTCTCCCGCTCTGGGCGGAGCGCGAGGGTGTGTAAGACTCTTACTGACTAAAATCCACCCGTATTCCTTCCTGTTGCCGGTGTTGCGGGGGCCTTGGTGACCCATAAGTACCTTCCCGCGACCCCGGCAGGCATCGGCCCTAGTGGAGCCCTACCTATGTGCTGACTAGATCTCTTTGAGGCGCGCGTGGAATACAACGCGCCGTCGACCCGGGCCTGGTCCTTACCGGACGGTGAGCTACCCATTGCTCACCGTCCGCAAGCCCGCGCCTACGGTAGCCGGAAATCCGCCCGGGATTCCCGACGCCTTGGACGTCTCCTGCGGTGGCTAGGGGCGAGAGGGTGCGAAACTTGCCTTTCCCTCAACCGTCCGGGGTCCTCCTTCGCGAGCATTACTGCTTCGCACAAGGAGGTGACGGCTGCCCATGCCCTCTCGCTCCGTACCATGGCCTGAACCAGGGCCGGACGCGAGAGGTCTCTGCCGCCGATCGCCTCCACGAGGACACGGCGGTGTTCTGCCCAAGCCGGGCAGAGCTCCACCGTATGCTCCACCGTGTCCTCCGGGCGATCCACACAGTGGTGACACCCGGACGTTTCCTCCCGCCTTATCCGACACAGGGACCTCCCGAAACTGCCGTGTCCGGTGAGGACCTGCGTCAGGCGGAAGGTGAGGACGCCGTGGCGCCTCTCTAGCCACTCCTCAAAGAGGGGACTTATCGCCGCAATCGTGGCGTGCGCAGCACTGGGTTGCGACAACCTTACTTTCCATGACGCCATGAGATCCCGCCGGAGCTCCGTCCACTGTGCCGCGATTTCTCGCGGCAGCGGAGTTACGCCCCGGCGTTTCGCCTCCTCGCGCCACTCCCATACGTGCGCGAGGACTTTTGCCTCCAGATCCCATGGCGGCAATCCGGCGAGAAGGCTCGCTGCCTCACAGGAGACCGTGCGGTATCGCCGGAACGGAAGGGTCTTGGTATGTAAAGACCCATCCACGGACCAACCGCGGCAAGCCTAGCTTAACCTGATCGATCGACCCGTGCGGCTGTTATTACTTAGCAAGCTCCTCGGATTTTATATATACAATGACTTAAATATTTAGTTGTAAAGTATTAAGTATATTATTTTAATTATTCTGAATGTGAAGACTATGGGGGTCATAGTTTTTTTTTCTCTTTTAGTTTTAACCATAGTCTAGCAGTTGAAGTAATGCATGTGGCCTACCCGAATGACTTTTCTTTGGTATCTTTCGTCGCATCGTTGAGCTCCTTAAATTCTGAGTTGAGCTGCACGATTACTGACAAATGCGTGCACTGACTGGACAGGTCCACTCAATCTGTGTGGTTCTATCCTCAAAATACCATTTCAGACACCAATCTACCAGGGCTTCACATGATCTGACCATGATTATGTTTGGACTTTAAAAGAGACTGTGACCTCTGAGTTTGTTTCGGTCTTTCTTCACAAAGTAGTCAGATAAGAAACCCACCTCATCTAGTTTTTAAATATGATTGACTTGTACAATTGTTTGTACAAGCCTACTTACAGGATTATTTTTTTCGCGAAATTCGCTTTTTATGGTTTCGAATTTAAAGGTCAAATACGCATGTTCTAAGAACATCTCTTAACTACATTTTTAGTTGCCAGTATTGCAACAAAATGTGGAAATACCGTCTAACTAAACCAAGTCTACGGCATTGCCTACTAACTTCCATGGGACACGTATCGACTTCGATAGTTAGAAGTTATTGGAACTTTGATTAATGAATTTAACTTCTCACACGTCGATATGCTAACCTACCTAATCACATCTCAAAAAGACGCCATCTTGGAAACCGATCGGAAACATATCCGAAATCATTACCCATTGTCTCATAATCCATCTGAACCCAGAATATTTTACATTCATCGTAATACGAGTACGTCACATGGTTCCCGTGCCTCAATAAAATCTTTATGGCTATTGCTTCACATCTCTCCTTTATGCTTTCCTTGATCCCGTATGGAAGGTTTACGGGGTTTTCCAGCTAGAGACACTGTGTCGTTGTGTGTCGAAGTAGGGAGAAGTTTCGGAGTAGTTATTTGAAAGTTTTGGTGGAAAAACTTTTAGAGATGTTTTAGAAGCTGTTCTCTAGACTAGCTATAATATTTTCTACATATTCATAAATTCCTATATTTTATAATTGTCACGTCATGTTGTAATAATGAATTATTGTGATGACCCAGACGAAAAGGTGTCTGTTCCTCGAGCACAAGGATGAGGGTTCAAAAAGGTTGAAAAACACTTCCAAAAACAATTTACAGACAGTTTTTGGAACTATTATTTAACATTAGGATAAAAAAAAACTAGTTTAGAAACTCATAATAATATTTAACCATTAAATGAATCTTGAAAATAAACGGATCTTTAATAGGATAAGGCTGAAAAATGATATGATAAGGCAACCGTGCGGTTTAAAGGAAGATGTAGTGACAAAAATTGAAAAGAGTATGCTTAGATGGTTTGGTCATGTTGAGAGGATGAATGAAAGGCGACTAACAAAAGGTATCTTTTAGGTATTACAAGGCAGATGTGAGTGGAAACGCTGGGAGGGGACGCTCCAGAAAGACATATAGTGACCTCATTGGTGATGTTCTTCAAAAAGGTCAGGTGCGTAGTACTCGCAACCGGCGTGCGTGTATGACCAGATGTATGAACGTAAACGAAGCAAAAGGAGTATGTAAGGAGCGTAGCAGGTGGCGTTCTATAGTTTCTGCCTACCCCCATGGGAAGAAGACGTGAGTTTATGTATGTATGTTAATAGGATATGTTCTTTGACTGTTCATTACAGACATTTTTCTTTTAAACTCTACATTTTTGTCTCACAGCATCTGTTGCTCTCAATACCCGGTGTTCTTACTTCAAGTAAAGATTTGTACTTTACGACACATGTACGGGAAATCGATCGTTTATTCAAAGCAGGTGATTCCTTCCGAAGCTCCATTTATGAGCGCTCTCATGTTGATAGCCTGGGGAATAATAGCGTGAATATAATTTGCAAATTGAAAACTATTAATGTCAAGGGGGCTTAAATCAATTGGAGTTGTTAGGGATTTTAGTGAGGTTATTAAATTGTTTATATCACTTAACGTATTAATAAAGACCAAATACGAATTGGTCAAAATATAATAAGCCATCTTATATCTTATTTGTGTAATGTACTCGTATTTGGCGCATCCTGAGCAGTCTTTAGGTATGGTTAAATTCATACCGGAGAAGATAATTATTTTTATCAGAGTTTTTGTATTTATTTTAACACTTGTTTTCTTATTCTCAATATTTTGTAGGAAGACTGTGCAATAATTTGAATATAAACATTTCAATTAAATAAAAACCGGACAAGTGCGAGTCGGACTCGCCCACCAGGAGTTCCGTACAAATTTGTAGGTATTAAATAAAGACTATATTTTTATGATTTAATTACAAATGTACAGTTTTCAGATGTTTCCCTGTACTTGTAGTATAAGACGATATTACTTGCCAATTTTCATAGTTCTAAGTCAACGGAAAGTACCCTGTAAATTTAATAAATTCCCTTGAAAGTGTCGAAATATACGTTTTTTGGGGCATAAACGGCCGTATCTTTTTTTAAAGTTAACTTAGAATTTTATTTTTTCACAGTTTGATGGGACTGTAGACTTGAATATATATATGGTGTTAACTTCAACTCTATGCCTCAACGCGTTCCCGATATAAAGGGTCTTGACAGACAGATTGACAGACATACCGTTCCGTTTCAGTTTCCAAAGGCTCCGTTTTTTTCCTATTGAGTTACGGAACCCTAAAAAATGTCAAATAGTATACATAATCATTAATACTAATAATAATAATATATTTATTTGCGTAAAACATGGTATACAAAGGTGGTATAATTATTACATTAAGAGATCATACATGTTTTGCTTAAAAACTAAAGCATGCAAACTTATAGATGTTATAATGTATGTTCAAGAAACTATTTTTATTGAGCCTTTCATACAATTTATTTTTAAAGAGCGTGCAATTTAGTTTTTTTTTAATTCATTTGGTAATTTATTAAAGACAGATACTTAAAGCAACGAAAAAAATAAGGAAAAATCCGTACCTACCAATATTAAAAACACAAACAACCTACCAAAACATTACTGTCACATTGCCAAAGAACAATCGGGGCAATTTGGTCCCACCAGCCTCTTGAATTAGCCGATGTCTTGGGGCATTTATTTCCTCAATCAAAAGTGCAAGTGGCTTCGAGTGGGTCGAAACGACCTAATGAATTCTCTACTTTTAGCTTTCTTAAGGGGAGTGAAAGGAGAATGGTGTACGTGACTTTTTGAAGATTGTCTATACTTACCGACGGTATTTCTTTGGATGATGTTTTAATTAGGCTGGTTTGATGGTTTCTCTTTCGTGAATGGACCTTTAAAATTCCTTTTGTCCGTAATTGTTGTTTGTGCGCTGTGCATTACTGCAACGAAAAAAGAAAAAAAAGGAAAAATAAATATCAATGTTAGATTTATTCATAAAACCAAGGCTGATTTGTTATTCCATTACACCAAAGAATCTATGCAGCAAGTTTGGTGCAGTATTTATGTGAATCGCAAATTCTATTGTTATTGTTATTTGCAAAATAATAATAGCTATGTAAATAATATTCCTCTTTTGTCGACCAATTTTATATCATTATGTCCTTACGTTGACAACTTTAGTAATTTTTTTTTAAACTGGAGTTTTTTTGTGAAACTGTTTTTTTTTTATAATACCTACTATGAGTTTCAATACATAGGTACCAGGATTTATTTAAACACGTGTTACCGCCTTATCCTCGTAGACCAAGCCAGGGGTGGCGACTGTATTACAGTCCGGGGGTCGCATTCCGAAGATTACTGCGTTGCCTTCTTGAGACGTTGACTGGGTGTCACTGGTAGATGTAAAGACGATCTGGATGTGGTAGGTAGGCAATGAGGATTACTTTATGAGGTCAGTTTTGTAGTGAAAATACGTGTTATAGAGCTTTAAATAGGATAAATACACCAGACTGCCGTGAAAGACTAGTGTTCCTGATCGGTTTTATTACAAAAATTAAATGTCATAGAAATAATAATTAGTCTTTCTTAAAAATAAATAAAATAATTTTAATTCGGACAACTTAAACATCCATAAAATGTTAGTAACAGGTTTGCACTTAAAATATTATTATCAGTAACATTAACTAAAGACGAATTAATGAGAAAACCACCCAAAAACAAGACACAACGAGAAATGGAAAACTATGATATAAAGTCTTCGTACAAATTTCGCCTTATAATGGCGGAGGAAGTATATGCCGCCACAGCCTTCAGAATACTGTTGCTCCTATTCTGCTCAGGAGTAAGGCCGTTTTTTTGCGGATAATGCATGAAATCCATCAATTAAAAATAGCTGCAAAGTGTTTTCTAGTAACCTTTCAGTCACCTTTACGACATGAAAAGATATGGCATGGAACACCATTCTTTGTCACATGTACGGTCCAAAAAAACTCGGGATGGACTGTGTGAAAGATGATGTGGCTAGAAAGGGGTGACTCCCGAAATGACAACTAATAGAGAAGTTTTTTTTTTTTGGGTGGGAAATCATCAAATAACTTCTCCCGCTCTGGGTGGAGCGGGAGGGTGTGTCAGACTCTTACTGACTAAAACCCACCCGTATTCCTTTCATTGCCTGTGTGCGGGGGCCTCGGTGACCCTTAAGTACCTTCCCGCGACCCCGGCAGGCATCGGCCCTAGTGGACCCCTACATTTGTGTTGACGACATCTCTTTGAGGCGCGCGTGGAATATAACGCGCCGTCAACCCGGGCCTGGTCCTTACCGGACGTTGAGCTACCCATTGCTCACCGTGCGCAAGCCCGCGCCTACGGTGCCCGGACATCCGCCCGGGATTCCCGACGCCCAGGGCGTCTCCTGCGGCGGCTAGGGCTTAGGGCGAGAGGGCGCCAAATTTGCCTTTTTCTAAACCATCCCGCCTTCTCCTTCACGAGCATTACTGCTTCGCAGAAGGGGGTGACGGCTGTCCATGCCCTCTCGCTCCGTACCATGGCCTGAACCAGGGCCGGACGCGAGAGATCTCTGCCGCCGATCGCCTCCACTAGGAAATACAGAAGTATGGAAGTAAAAGACATGTTGCGTTGACCCCAAATAAATTGGGAAGAGGGCAAGAAAGTAATGATGCAGTATAACACAATCCCATGATTATTGAAAACTTTTTTTAACACAAATATCGCTATTTTGATTAGCATAAGCATAATCAGCCTATAATGTTCCCACTGCTGGGACACAGGCTTCCTCTATGTGAAAGGGAGTGGACCATAATCCACCACGCGGGCCCAGTGCGGGTTGGTAGATGAGTCTTCGAATTTTTGGGTTCTAGGACATGCCGGTTTACTCACAATGTTTTCCTTCACCGTTTTGAGAGCAGTGGTGATGAAATAATTTACACAAAGTAAAGCGCCTGTCTTGGTTCAAACCTACGACCTACAACTCGCGGGAACTGCTCTCCATTAGTTTTTATTGCTGGACTTTAATTAATTATCAACATACAAACAAAAGAATTCTAAAATATCTGTCAACAAATAAATCTTGGCGATCAGACATCGGGGAAAGTAAAACCAACACTTTGAACGTCCTTCCATTCCACACTCATCTATGTCACGCCTGTTCACAATTTGCCTCAATAATGCGGCCGCTTGTTTCACCCACTTATAGGCCTTAGACAATTTATTATTAGGGGCACCTTCCTTATAAGAAAGCCTATGATGATGGGGCTTGAAGATGTTCGTAATGCTGTATGCATCTGTCACGTATTCATTGTTGTAGAGGAGATGAGAGATACTTGATATTAAAAGCTTTTGATTTTCAATATGTTGAAATTATTTACCTAACTTTGCAAAATGATACATCCGAGCGTGTGTACAATCAGCCTTAAAATGTCTATAATCATTGTTCCATATTATTGTATCAATATGTAGCCACAAAACATCTTTATAACACATTTTATACATAACTGTAGCTACACATTAAGGCGCTGACAAGAAGCAAAAAACCAAAGTAAGCTTGTCTTGAGAAAAATAATTGCCAAAGCTGTATAGTTTGTGGAAAAAAATATATGTTAATTTTGAACAAATTGCTAAGCACTTGTTATTAAAACACGTATTGAAAAAAAATCTCTACACAAATTTACGGTAAACTAACCTTTTACCTGGAGTTCCAATCCAAAATATCTATATTAAATATCAACGAACGTTACGTATTTAATTAATAACAAAAACTTCTTATTTGAATGTAGAACTTGGTTGTTTTTTATTTTCGATTACTCAACTCAATTTTGAGTAGATAGATAATCGCTTCATATTTTGCAATAAATTACAAGCGTTGTATTTTCGTGCTTTTCTTTTTTTTTAAGCAGTCTGAGAGTGACCGTGGTTTAGCTGTTGTCAGCTTCTTAATACAGTATTCTTGAACAAAAATTGTTGAAAATCCAATGATTTCTTGTACTACAGTCTGGGTTCAATTTTTTTTTTAAGTTTTACTTAAAAGCCATTGATAAACTGTAACCTCAGAGGACTGCCTCGTTGATGTAATGATCGCATGCGCTATTACTAAGTATGAGGCCTTGGGTTCGATTTCCAGGACGAAGTGTTATTGGGTCTTTTTAACAAGAATTTCTCCGTATTAGCCCGGACTCTGGATTTGTGCCCGGTTGATGGCAATAGTCTCGCCCCCTATTACATGGGACTTCAAATAACTGGTGAAAACTGAGTATCCTATAGATACAACCCTGCATAACTCTTTAGGGATTACAGGTGTGATGACGATTTTATGTAATCTCAAAGGGTTTGCCGATGATGCAACTTTAGAGACATTTTTTTTTAAAAGTACTAGTAATTGCATGCCTCACAACGCTTCAGCGTGTGAAAGTGCTCTACTCTCGATAAGACGCCTTGTCAAAATTTTCCAACATAACATCGTTTTTATACTCATTATTTTATGTCTTTATTTTGTGTCTTTATGTCAATTATACATAGAATTCATGTTGCCGGGAAGTTTTAAAAACTAGAGACTTGACATTGATTAATATATATTCACTTCTCATGCTCTAAAATTTCATGTTTATGTTGTGCGTAGGCGACATAAAATCGCTTTTTATGCTCTAGTGCAAAAAGTAAACTTTTTTTCTAAGACTAAGATAGTTAGGCCCAACAGTGTTTTATGCACAATAAAACGCCGCAGATTAAAGTCGATATTTTATTTCATTTGCTTTAATTTATATCACTTCCGTGTTTTCTATCGTTAATTTAATAAAACCAGATAAAATTGCTGTCATTTATTATTTAAAAAGGCAGAAAAACGTTTTTTATGACTTGGCAGTATGAAGTATGAATGACACACAAGTCGAATAACACAAATGTAGAAAATAAAAAAAATATTTTTAAAAAGTTTCGTGGCGGGAAATAGCTATTCTTTTCTTCAATTTTGCAACATTTTTGAACAGTGAAAAGAGATTAAACTAAAACAATGGAATATGACGAAGAAATTACACTCTCGCCTAACTCGCTAATGGAGCAGAATGCGAAAAACGTGGTTGAAGAAAATATTACCGCCGAAATCCTAGCTACTTTATCCCAATGCGTACGACAATTTCATGCATTGGAGATCACACAAACAAGTAAATACTGTTATATACTTTATGCCAGTTTCAATTTCTCGCAATTAAGTGAAAATCAGAGTGTATAACTCGGGCATAAACGAGCCAATTTATTAACTATCCACCGTCGCCTGCGGCTCTGGTGGATATATACTTCTCAGGGTAAAATTACTTCTTTTATGCACTAGTTGTACAATCTACTATTTTACATAGATATAATATACCTTGATATGTATTACAAATTAAAAAAAAAACGTGTAGTGCTTTCCGTTGGGAAGTGTTTCTGTTTGTCGTCACGATTCACAACGTCACACGCAATGGATTAATCTAAATCTTCTACAAGTTTATTTTCGTTCTTCGGATGAGCCCTATTGATTGTCGTTATCAAACTCAAAACCGTTCAAGAGATTAAAATTTATCGTCAGCATGTTTCTGTCTGTGAGGAGTACAGTTTTGGATTTTCCAAAATGTTTACTCCTCCCGTCGAACCAACCACCAAAGCATTAAGTTCACATTTCACTTTCATTACCCAATAATCATATAAATATCCTCATTACTAGTTCATTCAAAAAAATACCAAACCTGTTATTTCCATTAGAGGAACTTAATTTAAAGTGCCAATAATAACACCAACTCGATATACAATCATTACGTTCATTCAAAGTTATCACGAAATAAAGTCATTATACATTTACTCAAATATAGAGAACCTTATACTACTCATTTTAAAGGTAAATTTCGTTTGTCAGCTATAAACAAAAGTATCAAAATTGTTTTTTAAATTAAGGGTGAGAAATAAGATATTACTTCCTCTATAGTAATTTTAAAATCATTATATCATTAGTATTGTTTGTAAGTATATATTTTTGAGTCACTTTGTTGTTGGAAGTTTTGGAATTAAGGCTTGTAAAGACGCGCGCCATATCGCGGGTGCGACAGGCAGTGTGACGTGCAACGCGACACTTTCCGTGAATTTTTTATAGAAATTGTGCTAGTATAGTGTCGCGTCGCGCTGTCGCGTCGTGCCTGTCTGCGGGAGCCTTTAATGTAAACGTTTTTGATTGACTATGATAGCAGCTGTTTATTTTCTTGAATATTTTTTTACATGGGACTCCAAGGTCAGGCAATTAATGTGTTTTTCTGTTTGAAGAAAGTTGCAGGCTTCCAGTCTGTGTTCGAGATTGTGATTTGTGCTCAGGTAATTTCAATAGGTTTGCCCTTTGCTCACTTTCTTGGAACTTAAACACATTTGGCGGAATGTGAATGTTATCTACACTTATGGCCACCTAATCGGGGAGCGAAGAGAAAACTTGTTTAGCAAAATAGTGTCTATAAAGACCCAATGAAAAACTGCAAGCACATATCCATTACGCCCTAATAGAAAGTCGTCTCTAAAAAGATTATTGACGGCGTTTCACCAAGTCATCAGCGAGCAATCATTCCCTGATGACTAGCTAACGTGATTACAGTTTCATTACCGAGCGCTGTTCATCCCCCTATTTTAATTGATAGTATGAAACTATTGGGTTACTTGTGTATGTGAGTTTGAAGCGGCTGCAGCGACTTAAAGCGGGGTTTTATTTATATTTTGAAATTGTGATAAAGCTATAGATAAACCAAAGTAATAATGTGTATGTGAGTGTGTGTGTGCATCGTCATTTATACAATGTAAAAAAAAAACGTTAAAAAAAAGTATACGAAACCGCCAAAAATCACAACGGAGATTTCTACTAACGTAGATTATATTTATAACCTATTGGGATAGAAATGATACCACCATTTAAATATAAGTAATATGTGTATAGTTTTTGCAAACAAAAAGAATACGATTAGCAGCCAAAGCATACAATCACTTTGTAAGCTACATAACATTAATACGAATAACTATATTTTCTTTGCAATGTGAGACAATGTTGATATAAAACACAAAAAGAAGAAAAAAGAGGTTATGTGCTTATAACAACACGATATAAGTGATAACTTACGACTGGAGCCGAGTATACGCAATTTAGCATTACCGACCGACTGGAGCCGCGTATACCCGATTCAGCGTCACTGACAGGAGCGTGACAGTTCAGTTTTTTCATTCACTGAGTGCGCTTGAAGAGATTTTCACATCAAAACACATAAACTATCGCTGCAGCGCTTCAAAACTATAAATACATCGAAAATAACATAAGAATTTTTCAACCAGCCGACTGTTACCGCTGTAATCTAATTAGTACACGCTTAACACACGTCTGCAGCAAATGGGTTTAATTAAAAACTGAATAGTTCCACTGTCATGATGCGATCAGCCAGTTTCAGATAACGAAGCAGGTTTCATTTTGTTATCCAGTTTTATTTTAATTAATTAAATTGTGTTTGCAAAGTGGGTGAATTTATATGGCTGTATTTGTGTTGTGTAGTTGTAATGGAAATCATGTCATTTAGTTTAAATAGGTTTTTATTATTTTATTAATATTTTATATGGATTATTTTATATATTGTGTATGTGAGAATGTTGTAGGCTTAACAAACGTAGATACACCTTGGCCAAAAGTATTGAGCACCCATTACATCTTTCAGTTTTATGAGGAAATAGAAATAAAACAAAACGTTTTATATAGGTTTATTTTACTATTTATTAATTGAAAATTAATATTTTTTGGGTCCACCCTTTGCCTTAATTACGGCAGAAATTCTTTTTGGTAAAGAGCTAACTAGATTTTTACAGTCTTCAGCAGTAATCGCGTTCCATTCTAGGCGCAGGCAGCATTTCAAATCTTCTCTGTTGTTAATTGTGTGGCGCCTAACTCTACGCTTTAGTAAACCCCATAAATGTTCTATGGGGTTCAGATCTGGCAACTGTGCAGGCCAGTCAAGAAGCTCTGTGTTATTTTCCCGAAACCATGTCATAGTGCGAACCGAAAAGTTTCGTGAATGAAGGCAGCAACGCAGTTTCTAGTACATTTATGTACTTAGTAGAGTCCATGCGGCCCTCACACACGAACAATTCACCAACTCCAGAATCGGTCATGCAACCCCCATTATGTTGCCGCCGCCGTGTTTTACGGTTGGGATCACACACTCTGGCTTAAATTCTTCGCCCACCCAGCGACGCACAAAGGTCACACCAAGTGTACCAAAAATCTGCAATAAAGAGAAAAATATTGAGTTCCGGAAAAAAAAATAACTTCATCTATGCGTTTAGTTTTTAAACCATTTTATATAATTTTATTAGGGCATTAAATTGGACATTAACTTATTCACCTCAAAGTTTGATTCGTCTGACCACACAACATTTGACCACTCTTCAGCGGTGAAAGTTCGGAGTTTTAAGGCCCATTTATACCGAGCTCTTTTGGTGTTGTCGAAGAGCCATGGCTTCTTCCTAGCTGTACAGCCTTTCAGATCAGCTTCCTGAAGTCTTCTACGAGTAGTTCGAGCAGAAATTGATTTCTTAATTTATTCTGACTACTCAGCAGCGAGCTCTGAAGATGTTTTTTTCCTATTTCTTAACGACTCTCTCAGTAACTGACGATCCTGGCGGTCTGTGGTGATGCGTTTGGCCCGGTTCTCGGTCTATTTTGATGTGAACCGGTAGCAAAGAATCGCTTAATAGCGTATTGCACGGATTTTCACATTTCACATTTTTCGAAATCTACTTGTGATTTTCCTTGCTCATGCAGAAGCTGTATCTGCACACGTTCTTCTAAAGAAACTTCGTTTCGTTTTGGCATATTGCAACGATAACACTTAAAACTTTGAAATAAAATACCAAAGGCGCACTAGATCACTGGATGTGTTCACAACGAGCGATGGTAGCGAACTGATAAATAAATACAAAAATTGTAAAAGACACATTTTATTGCACCCAGGTGTTTTATTGCTAGCTGCGGCGTGGGTCATTGTTTTTAAATCTTTGTAGATGACCGACAAAAGAATATTTCAACAGTAGATTTGGTTTTCTCCTATACTTACCGTGAACGAGCGAAATTTGTAAGGTGCTCAATACTTTTGGCCAAGGTGTATGTAGACCATTTTCTACTTTGTTAAGTACCTGGTACATACATTTTCCTCCCATACCTATTAACACTGTAATTCGAAAACGTTGTAAAAGCCAATTATTTTTAGGAGATAACCGTGGAGTTTCTTACCGCTTCTTCTCCATAGGAAACGACCAATTGAAACCGTGCACCTTTTTTGGACCTAAAATTTTTGCATGCAATTGACATATTCTGTGTAGACATTGGACATGTGGACATTGTATTTAAATAAGACTAACACCATTCATCATCATCTGCCCAGCCTTTTCCCAACCATGTTGGGGTCGGCTTCCAGTCTTACCGGATACAGAGAAAGACTAAGACTAACACCATTATACCATGTTTAAGGCAAATAAAAACTTATCTTAGGTCCTGACGTTTCATACGTCCCATGTGCCTACATGGGCAATTATGAAACGTCAGAATCCAAAATCAAAATATTTTATTTCACATAAACCTATAGTGAAGTAAAATATATTTTGATTTTGACTGTGTTCGAGTATTAACCTTACCGGTTGTAGTGATTTTTGTGGACAAGCTCGTCATGAAAAGTTTTAAAAATTTAACTATGTCGTTATCCAGTTTCCCTGTACATTCATAAGCATATTACAATAAGCGGCAGTAAAAGTGGCCACAACCCTAAGACCGAATTTGTAAAGAAACTAACCTATTCTATGGGATTTTTTCATGAGAATAGATGCCCAGCAGCTTCTTTAGTTATTTTTTGTCAAAAATTTCAGATAAGGTTAGTTTTAAATTTAATTTTACTGCCACTGAGTGTATTAGTGTGTTTGTGTAGAGCAGTGGTGGCCCACTGGTAACGTCCGCGACTTACGAGTTGTAGGTCGTAGGTTCGAACTCAGACAGGCGCTTTACTTTGTGTAAATTATTTCATCACCACTGCTCTCAAAACGGTGAAGGAAAACATCGTGAGGAAACCGGCATGTCCTAGAACCAAAAACTTGAAGACATGTGACATCTACCAACGCGCACTGGGCCCGCGTGGTGGATTACGGCCCACTCCCTCTCACAGAGAGGAGGCCTGTGTCCCAGCAGTGGGAACATTATAGGCTGATTATGTGTTTATGTGAGTGTATTAAGATGTTTCGTTTGTCACTTTCCTCATAGAGTTATTTTGCCAATCTTTAAAAACTCAAAAAACTGTTATTGAAAAATAATAAGTTAAGTACCAACACAGAAATTCAGAGTAACTAAATAAATAAAAACAAATAAATTATCTTCCAATTACCAAACCCCGAGAGGTCATCTCTACCCCTGCACTCCAGTGTAAAGCACACAATATGTAGACATGCGTGCATTGTTGTAGAGGCGGCGCACAATACGGGAACACTAATGGATTATCAGTGATTTGCATTTAGCTGGCTTTGCTGGTTAAGCTTATGCGAGAATGATTCAGCTTGATTATGGATTTATAAGTGGAAGTGGTACTTGGTAGCTTATGGGTGCAAAAGGTCGTATGACGTACTAATTTGAAGTGTTCAATTTCATATCTACTAAGGCGCAAAGTCGAGGAGGTCGCGGGAATCCGCTGAATGTGGAAGGCACGCAATCCCGATCATTGTGGCAATCCTTTGGGAGGCCTACCCGAATCTCCCTTTTATCAAGCAGCAGACGGCTTGTGCGAGACGAGAGCAGTGGTGGCCCAGTGGTAACGGCCGCGACTTACGAGTTGTAGATCGTAGGTTCGAACTCAGGCAGGCGCTTTAGTCTGTGTAAATTATTTCATCACCACTGCTCTCAAAACGGTGAAGAAAAACATCGTGAGGAAACCGGCATGTCCTAGAGCCAAAAATTCGAAGACATGTGACATCTACCAGCCCGCACTGGGCCCGCGTGGTAGATTTCGGCCCACTCCCTCTCACAGAGAAGAGGTCTGTGTCCCAGCAGTGGGAACATTATAGGCTGATAATGTAGACGGCTTTCGGCTGATGAATGTTATAAAAGATTCTACTGATTTATGCAAAAAGAAAACATCGAGATGAAATCTTGGTTAAATTAATTTGATACTGTAAGGATAGGTATGAGCCATCATTAAATCTCTCCATGAGTATATACATGCAATACATTTTCATCTTGTCGGACAGAGATAAAAGCAGTTGATTTTTTAAAACCTGATAAGTAGGTAAAATAAGTAGGAGGAATTATTAGGACGGTACAATATTTTAATCTTAATAAATAATTTTATTATAAAAACAAAAATTTTACATGCGATTTGATCATTCTCGCATACAGTCGTTATTCAGCAACATTGATGCGAGTCGACAGAGGCGCCCTCTCACGGTCCAGTTGAAAATAATTGTCTCACTGATAGCGCCCAACTCATTCGATAGTGCACATATTTGTGCGTAGATATTTAACGTTACTTAGTAACCCTTCCCTCATAATGTAGATATACAAACAGATTGATAACAAGTTCTTATTATTTCGTCTGTGGATACAAAAACATTCTTAAATCATCATCATCATCATCTGCCTAGCCTTTTCACAACTATGTTGCGTTTATAGAGTTTATAGACTCCAAATAAAGCTCCAAAAATTAGGATGATTAACATCACCCCCAGTTTTATATTAGTTACTGATTGGTTTTGATGCAGCTGCGCAACATCAGCCACATTTGTGCCACCTGCGGCGTTTTGCGCGATCTTATTTACTTTGTGTTTTTCCCATTTTTTAAATTATGCACCAACCTTATCACTTTGTCCGAACAGTAACGCAATCGAATTTTTAATCCCATTATTTCACTACGCGATCTACCGCGCCCGGAATTTGACACCGAACCTTTAATGGCAGGGTCGCCATGTAAGGACGGGACTTAAGTAAATGAAAGAGTTGTTGATCGTAATACGGTCCGTTTATTAATGCCTCGGCCTCCTAAAAGATACATTATATATTCTTATAAGTTACTGCTTACTACGTCACAGGGTCGGTTTAAATCTTACCGGATGCAGCTGAATACCAGTATTTTACATGGTGCGACTGCTTATCTGACCTCCACAACCCAGTAATTGGGTAATACGATACCCCTTGGTAAGTCTGGTTGTCAGACTTTCGGGCTTCTGACAGCCCCTAACGACTATCAAAGATCCACGAATGACATCCGGGACCAACGGCTTCACGTGCTTTCCGAGGCATGGAGGAGTCTCGGTATGTAAAGATGGTCACCCATCCACGGACCAACCCCGGCAAGCATGGCTTAACTTAATGGATCGACCCGTGCGGCTGTTATTACTTAACCACGAGCTCCTAAAAAAAACAAGAAATCAAAACAAACCAAACTTTAAATGTTACATACAAATATAACATTCCCGATAAAATACGGGTAAAAGTAACGAGCCGTTTATAACCGTAAGGGACAGCTTTTTTATTTAGTGATACATAATTTTATTAGGTTTGACTTAAAACTCGTACCAATACTATGAGAAAAAGAAGTACCCAAAAAACATAGCAACAAAACATCAACATTGAAACGAGAACTTTTCTACGAAAAGATGATCAATTAAGAAGCTACTCAAATGAGCTGGTCACCTCACGCGTTAATCAGTGCTTCGGTCACAAATCTCGCTATGAAGCAAGTCGCTGTTCCGACACATTACACACAGACGACTATTTGTCGACACACATTTACGAGCAAGCCGGAAATCTGATAGCGACACCTTTGGTAGTGGCGTGAAGGTGACTGTATTAGATACTTTTGGACGTGTGTGTTATTGTCGAAAAAAAAATCATATCTTAAATCAATAGCATATCATTATCATCAGAAAACCCGATGGATGGAGATCCATTATGTTTTCCGAGGTCAAGACAGCATGGTCTTCTGCTTCCATACTCGCATACCCGACAGGTCACTGCCTATTCCTGAGACGAGAGCACGGTGCGGCTCCTCCCAAGCGGTAGACTCTGCCGTATGTCGCGCCGTGTCCTCCCGGCAGTTGACGCACACAGGTGCTTCCCGTAGCAACCATGCCCCGAGAGCACCTGCATCACCCGAAACGACTGGGAGCCATACCTTCTCCCGAGCCAGCGCTCGAGTACCGGCTGGACCGCCTCAATGGTGACGAGGTGGTAGGACGTGAAAGCCTCTCCCGCCATTCTGCCATCAGGGCTGCGCGAAGTTGCGACCGACGCAACTCCATTTGTCGCTGCATCAGCCGCTCGCCTCGCACCCTCGCTTCCTCGCACCACCGATACAGTGAGGCAAGTACTTTCGCCTCGAGGTCCCAGGGCGGGGATCCAGCCAGTACACAAGCCGCTTCGTTGGAGATCGTGCGATATCCCCTAATGACTCTGACTGCTATCGCTCTCTGCGGCTTTTGCAAGACAGCGATGCTGCCGGCCGTCAGGTTAATCGCCCAGATCGGGGCCTCATACAGAGCCATCTATCGGGCATCGTGCCCCCGCGTAGAGCCGCCTACAGGTGGCGCTCAGGCATCTCAGATTGGGAAGTAGCGTTGATAGTGCCCCAGCCGCACCCATCAACTTGGGCGTCAGCCACCGAAAGTGGGGGCCGAAGTCCCACCAGCTGTCAAACACCAATCCCAGGTACTTCATGGCAGACTCGACAGCGATTCGAGATCCCCCGACAGCGATCCGGGCGGTGGCGCCCGCCGGGGGCCATGAAATACTATGGCCTCCGACTTGTTGAGGGCCACCTCCAGGCCTTGGTGCCATATGCGGCTCACCACCTGTGAGACCACAGCCATGGCCAGCAACGCTGCCTCCCTGTACGAGCTCCCCCGGGCCGTGACCAGCATTTCGTCCACGCCCGGCTGGAGCTCGCCCCGCAGCACCCAGTCGTACCCGATGTTCCACAGGAGTGGGCCCACGACCGAGCCCTATGGAACACCGCATGACATGCGGCGCTGGTTTCCGCCATCACGTCCCATATAGGACCTCTCCACCAAATAAGCCCCAACGATGCGGCGGAGGTAGGGAGGCACTCGATGGTACCGCAGTGCCTCCCGAATACAACTTCAGGGCAGGGTGTTGAAGGCGTTGGAGATGTCCAAGGACACCGCCAACATCACCCCGCCCCGGGACATTGCTTCCTCCGCCAGGATTCTCACTCGCGATATTGCGTGGAGGTACTTATCTCCTAAGTGGAAGTCACATATTATTATCATATTTGACACAATCCGTCTATTGTGATTTGTTAGTTTTTCTGTACTCGTTATCTTCCAAATTCATGCTCAAATCTTTCCTCGTGGATTTCACACGGAAAATAAATTAACTGTCACGGGACGCCCAGGAGATGAGAAACATCGAAATTTTTCCAGTGACGGCATAACTGAGCGTCAAGCCGTTTGCCGTCACGGCATACCAGTCGTTCTTACCCCCAAGGCGTGCCAATAGATGTTTCACATCAAAAATATTTGTATGACCTACTACACACACATACATACTCGTATGTGCTGTGTCCGGTCTGGTTGTAGTTTTAATTAAAATGTGCGTTTATTTTTTGTTGTTCCTACACACTTCGGAATGGCTATAAGGCAACATTACAAATTTAAAATAAATTACCTAAACAATACAATTTTCATAGCAGCATTTTTTCTCTCTCTTATTCTAAATTTTTGAAGTACCGATTCCAGTGTCATTACAGCGAACACACCCCAGTTGTCTCACTACGATTTAAAAAGACAAAGGGTAGTAAAACGAGTGATTGCTCACAACACTGCCGGCGACAGAGATGTTGTGGGACAGACTGTGATTAGATATAGTTAGCGTTAAAATAACCATTGTAGACTAAAAGCAAAATAACTGTAATTTATGTTGGTGTTAGGAAAAGTCTAAATAATACACTAAGGGTTTTATTTAAAAACAAAGCTTAAAGTTAAGAGAAATTAAACATCATATTTAGCTGCTTGTTTTTAATTTTTAGTTCATTGTTTGTAATTCAATTTTGGATAAGGCAAGCGTGTTTTTTAATTTATTAATTATTTATTTTTATGTCGATTCATTTCTCTAATTTTTATAAAAAAAAAAAGTTTATTTTCATGAATCTTGGCTCCCCTAATATATATTTGTCGGCGTCGCATTGTAAACAACACGTGCATCGGGCCATGCGGTAGCGCGCTACGTGATTCTCTCACCTCCTCGCTGCGGGGCGGAGTTAGCGCGTGCTACGTCGTAGCGCACTACGTCGTAGCACACTGCGTCATTACCCCAACTCCAATTCTAGTGTATAAAAGAGTCCGCACAGCGGCAAAATGGCATTCTGACTTCAGGCGTGGCCTGGTGCACAGGTTGTATTACCCTTACTTATTGTTACTCTGCCTTTCTGTACTTTGTTGCTATTTTGTCTGAACTAAGGTATTACTGGTGTCAAAGCTAATATTATAAGATATTAAGTTAATTAAGTCATAAGACGCTTTTCATATAAAGAAACTGATTATGTGTGGTTTCCTGTAAAATTAATCAATTAAATAAGTTATAATAAATTCTAATTTATTACAGTATTGAAAGAACCACTTTTATTTTACAATGTGTCTGATCTTGTGCCGTCATCAGAAGTGGGATGAGACCCACTCCCACCTTTATCTGGGACTGCCGGCAATTTAATACAGGAACAAATATCATTTTTTTCAGCTAGAATGGAATCAATAAAAAAAAAAATTGTAGATAGTATGACGCCTTGCCACATGACACCCAGTATGCAGTCGATGTTGGTTCCTTTTGACCCTGATGCACCTGAAACCGACATTATCAACTGGTGTGCGTTAAGTGAGATCGTAATTAAGAGTAAGAACCCAGAAGGTGTAGACATTATTTTAGCCCTCATTCACTCTCTAAAGGGCCGCGCCGCCATATGTCTTACAAAAATTAAGCCAGATAATATTTCATGGGTTTCTATTAAGGAAATGCTGGTTCGGAGCCTGTTTTAAAATCTTTGATCCTTCTTTATCCATTGAACTCCACACTGATGCAAGCGGTGAAGGATATGGGGCTATACAAATAAAAAAAAATCTACCTCATATTGTCGCTTATTTTAGTCGCAAAACCACAAGTGCAGAAAGTAGTTATCATTCGTATGAATTGGAAACATTAGCCGTAGTTAAATCTGTGAAACATTTTCGACATTACCTGTATGGGCGTAAATTTACGGTTTTTACCGACTGTAACGCCTTAAAAGCCTCTCATTCCAAAAAGGGCCTTACGCCTAGAGTACATAGGTGGTGGGCAATTTTGCAGTCATATGACTTTGATATCATCTATAAAGAGGAAAACAAATATGGCACATGCAGACTTCCTTACACGTAATCATCCTGACACATCTTTTACTCGTAAACCAGCTAAAATTGTAAATTTGTCTCAACTAGAGATGAGTTAGTTATCCGTGGAACAACAACGTGATTCTGAAATATGACATTATTTTCAAGTTCCGTTCAAGGGACTTGCCGTCTAAAATATCACCACACACATACTATATTAGGGAGGGCATACTTTACCGTAAAATCGAACGTAATAAAAGCACTAAATGGTTACCAATATTGCCACACTCTTTAACCTGGTCAATGATTAATCATGTACACTGCGAAATAAAATATCTTGGTTATGAAAAAACGCTCGATTTACTCAAGTTATGATTGAGCTGCACGATTACTGACAAATGCGTGCACTGACTGGATAGGTCCACTCAATCTGTTTGGTTCTTTCCTCAAAAGGCCATTTCAGACACCAATCTACATGGTCTTCACATGACCTGACCATGATTATGTCTGGACTTTAAAAGAGACTGTGACCTCTGAGTTTGTTTCGGCCTTTCTACTCAGAGTAGTCAGATAGGAAACGCCGAGCTCATTTAAGTTTTTTTTTTCTAAATATGACTGACGTGTAAAAGTGTTTGTACAAACTTACTTACAGAAAATACAAATAATTTCATCATCATTTCACTGGTTCCAAAATATGCTTGTGAAAAAAATTTGTAGATTCGTGCATCCTTTGTAAGGCTTCTAAAGGTTTGTCGGATGCCCGGCAGGTCGGTCTTCATCCAATCCCTAAATCAGCCGTTCCGTAGCATACAATTCATTTAGATTTAACTGGCAAACTCGGCGGAAAAAGCGAGCGTAAGGAGTATTGTTCCGTGATTATTGATGGTTTTACAAAATTCGTTTTGTTAGAGCATACCCTAAATGCGTCCGATAAAAATGCAATGACCTTGTTTGGCGCTCCTAAAAGAATAGTTGCAGATCGTGGTAGATCATATGATAATACTGAATTTAAGAATTATTTTAAAGACAATCGTATTGATTTACACTTAATAGCCACTGGTTCTAGTAGGGCCAATGGTCAGGTCGAGCGTGTCATGAGGACCTTGTAAAATATGCTCACTATAGCTCAGAGTCGGTTAGCTTGTGGCAAGATCATGTAGGCGATATCCAATTAGCTCTCAATAGTACTCCTTGTCAAGTAACAGGGTTCACGCTCTTGGAATTAATGTTTGGTATTAAGGGTAGTTCATTAGGGATATCAAGAGTATCTACTAATCATCCTGATGAGGATATGTTAAACCTCGAAACCATTCGATCCGATGCTTTCACTAGTATAAAAAAGCTGGCCCAATATGACACAGGTCGATTTAACAGGGGTAAAGCTACAGTAAAATCTTTCTCAGTAGGTGACTTTGTCTTCGTTAAATGCGAAGAAAGCCACCAAACGAAACTAGACCGTAAATACAAAGGCCCCTTTAAAGTAATCTCTATTTTGGAAAATGATAGGTACGAATTAAAACACATTAAAGTCTACAAATACTCTCACGAAAACTTGCGAGAAGTACCCCGTGGTCAGTCATTCTTTTCTGAAATCGCAGAAAATTATGATGAGGATGACGTGTCGGCGAATGATAACAACAGTTTCTTGTTCATGAGACTAGGCAACAGATTAACAATGATGATATTCAGTCTGTCAATAGTGATACCATGTCTGCCAATAGTGATACCATGTCTGTTTAAAGTGACACTAAATCTACCAGTTCTCATAATAATGCAAATTGTAGAAACCCTGGTTTACGTGCTGTTTCAAATCAATTACCATTGTAACATAAGCATTTGTACATCAACCGAAGTATTGAGCTATTTGTTAAGCTAAAGGAACAATACTTGTTCGGCCTAGCTAGATCCGGTCCAGTTTAACTGTAGGGCAAAACAATTGCCGGACCGTAAGCTAAAGGAACAATACTTGTTCGGCCTAGCTAGATCCGGTCCAGTTTAACTGTAGGGACACACCTGAAGGGCAAAACAATTGCCGGACCAGGGGGCTGATCTTGTAGGGTCAGAAGTTGACCGGACCAAGAAACAAGTCTTGTAGAGTCATAGCTGGCTGGACCAAGTGGTTAATATCTGAAGGGTCTATGTAGACCGGACCAGAAGTAACAGCAGGATGACCAAACGGTACTTAATCATTTATTTTTCGTGTTTTAGATGTAACATTGTAAGCTGAGCGTACGAGGACGTCCGCACGTCAGCATGGCCGTGTCGGCGTCGCATTGTAAACAACACGTGCATCGGGCCATGCGGTAGCGCGCTACGTGATTCTCTCACCTCCTCGCTGCGGGGCGGAGTTAGCGCGTGCTACGTCGTAGCGCACTACGTCGTAGCACACTGCGTCATTACCCCAACTCCAATTCTAGTGTATAAAAGAGTCCGCACAGCGGCAAAATGGCATTCTGACTTCAGGCGTGGCCTGGTGCACAGGTTGTATTACCCTTACTTATTGTTACTCTGCCTTTCTGTACTTTGTTGCTATTTTGTCTGAACTAAGGTATTACTGGTGTCAAAGCTAATATTATAAGATATTAAGTTAATTAAGTCATAAGACGCTTTTCATATAAAGAAACTGATTATGTGTGGTTTCCTGTAAAATTAATCAATTAAATAAGTTATAATAAATTCTAATTTATTACAGTATTGAAAGAACCACTTTTATTTTACAATGTGTCTGATCTTGTGCCGTCATATTTTTTTAATTTTCCACAGCCTACTAACGATACCATATACATTGATATCGGTTAAGCCGTTTAGAAGTTACGGTGGAATATTGATACTCACAAACATACACGAACCCTGAAAACATAATAATTTTTGGGCAGTCATGTAATAAAAATACATTATACATTTATCTTTTCAAAAAATATTTTTAAAAATTATATGGTGAAGCACACATTAAAAATACACTTATGTATATTTTAATTCATTCTGACGACTTAAATTCATCTTATTTTACAAAAAAAAACATATTGTTCTGGATTTGTGTCCGGTTGATGGCTCGCCAACATGAGACTTAAACATAACTGACTAAGTGTGGGTATTACTATTTACTGCTCTGCCGAACCCTTCGGGAAATGCAAGCATGATCTTATGTTGTGTATTACGAGTAGATGCTGTGCCAGTAGCGTATACTTACAACATGCTAGATGACATTAAAATAACTATGAATTAAAGCAAATAACACGTAAATTTGTTTAGTAGTCCTCCAGTGCTGAGAGCACTTACGAGCATACAGACAGAAATAACGCATCTTCTTTTTGCGTGTATATTCGTAAGTGCGTTGGAATAATTATGTTTGTAGGTCAAGTGTATAGCAACCTTATTATACCTTCTGAACTATAACAACACTTTCCTACATACAACTTAAAAAAACACACTTGACCCAAATGCAGAGATGGCGTAGCACCGTAGCACTCAGCGTAGCGCTACGCCACAAATGAATCGTAGCGAGTGCGTAGCGCGTAAAGCGTAGCAATTAAAACTATTCTAATGACGAAGCGAGATTTGATACCTACTAATAGTACTTAATGATGCTTGTCGGTACTTAATGAAGTTAATAGGCACTTAATGAATTAAAAACTTGTTCGTGTAGTAGTTTGACTATATAGCCAACATACATACATAAACTCATGCAAAAGTCAAAAAAGTCAAAAGTTAAATTATTTATTTCAAATTGGCACATAAAAGGCACTTTTGAATGTCAAAATTTACATTTATTTTGGTATAGTTATTTTATTCTAGGTGCATCGTCTTCACATATAATTTTAAAATGTACATATACAACATTTTGTAAATATTTTAAAAGAGTAACGGTAGAGTTTCTTGCCCATTATTCTCCATATGAAACTACCTTTTGGAAGGGGCAACTAGAATCAATTCTATTCTATTCTATTTCTATTAAATAATAAATCAAAGTGGAAAGCAACAGTGTATATGTACGATTTAAAATTATATATGAAGACGATGCACCTAGAATAAAATTACTATACCAAAATAGGTAAAAAGAGAATGAAAAATAAAGCAATGACAAATAAATTAAATATGTGATAGGTACATGATGCTCACATGTTTACAAACATTGTAAAAGTATACGTTTTCCTAAAAATAATAAACAAAGTAATAGATCAGTGTGTGAGTTAAAGTAATCACAGAATTTAAATTCAACATTGATTTATTATTTGTATCAAATAATAAATTGTACAATTAAAATAGCAACCAGTTTGATTTTGTCTAGACTCTAGATTGTCCTGTGGAGCTGGACCAAGGTATTTTGTTGTAACATTTGACACAGTACCCCATAAAAGATGTATGTACTATTGGCAAAACTTAAGCATGCTCACTTTAGAAAATATTTCTGCGGCAAGCGCAGCTAGTGACAAACCACACCCCTTCCTGGTTTCGTCCAATTAGAGACAATATGAATTTGTGTGAGTATAGGGCGTGTAACAAAAAATATAAATATGTGTGGTATGTTGGTTACTCACTGCACTCGAGCCGGTATTATTCGCGCGAGCCGAGGGCGAGCGAGCGCGATAAGGGAGTCGAGTGTGTGCGCGTTTCATACGACGGTTTTCAACTTGAGAGGAAAAAAAGAGACTGGTATTGTTATTAGTTTCGTACGCCGCTAGGTATTTCTCTCTAGATTTTGCAGGCAACAGGCTGTCACTAGCGTTTCGTGCCTAGATTAGTATTTCCGGGGGGTTAAATCTACGCGTTGCTCTTCGCTCTTCTTTCCTAATTGAAGTCAACATTTTTCATAATAATTAACCACACAATGAAAACGTTAACAAGTATTTCTGGAAAATACCGCGCTTGTTTTGTTTATCCCGCGCGCCGCAGGTGTAAATAAAGGCGCTGGAAAAACCGCTAAACAGCCTATATAAAAAATATAATAAACAAAATAATGTTTTGAATAAGCAAATTAAGGTTAATATGTAGTGAAAAATATATAATTTTATGAAATGATGATAATTTTGATGATTGATTTATCTGATGTAACGAATTTTTTTTTCTCAAAAATATTCATTGTTTTTGGACAAAAACTGCGTATATTGAAAAAAGAAATGTAAAGTAAAAATACTTCTGTATAATAAGCTGAATTTCTGAGTCACTTTACAAGTAAGTGTGTTGAAGAAATATTTCGTAATTTTTTGCGACCGTATTTTATGGCTGTTCTATAAAGCCGATCTATTGTTTAACCAGATGTTCCGACGTTCCCACTGAATAACAATGGTGCTTAGATAATGAACTTATTTTTATTGCAGTTGCAAAAGTTGCGACAGCAATAATAAAAAAATCTGATAACATTGTATAAACTGCGCCAAGTAATGGTTCAAATACTACTGTAAGTAATTTTGCTATTTTAATCAAAACAGCAATAAAAGAAAGAGATAGCAAATGACAATTTCTAACAAAACTACGTAACTTGCTTCGTTTTAGGGTTCCGTAGTCAACAAGGAACTCTTATAGTTTCGCCATGACCGTCTGTCTGTCTGTCTGTCCCCGGCTTAGCTCACAGACTCTTACTAGAAAGCTGTAATTTGGCAAAGTGGTAAACAAAAATGCTAAATAAAGTTTTTTTAGGGTACGCGTATAGCAATACCAATAGTACATTTTCGAAACCAAACGGAAGATATTAGTACGAAATTACTTCTTGTCAACAATAACAATTCATAAAGCGCTCTCGCTGGCCGTGCCCATTAAAAAAATGTCTTACAAACAAGTGAGCATAGCACGCGCCTAGTGTGACTGTCACACACACTATACATAATTACATTAATACAAACACGGCTAAAATACGCTTCATGCATCCCATTGGCCAAAACGCTTGCATCGGGCGATCGAGTAGTGAGCCGTGCTATACGATTATCGCCTTAGAGGTGAGCATGCGGAAGATTGGCCGATAGTACTTTAGATAATCTGAAAAATGGTTGATCTAATTTATCTTTATTTCTAGTATTAAACACATAGTATTATTGACATAATTGGCTATCACTTATTTTATTAAAAACATGTAGATTTTTTCTTACATACATAATATTTTCATAAATGAATTGCCGAGCGCCTTCTTCGCATGGGAGTAGGCAGAAACTATAGAACGTCAGTTCCGCTCCTTACATATTCCTTTTGCTTCGCCTACGTTCATACATCTGGAACACGCACACCGGTTACGAGTACTACACAACTGACCTTTCTGAAGAACATCACCAATTAGGCCACTATATGCCCTCCTAGGGCGTCCCCTCTCAGCGTTTCCACTCACGTCTGCTTTGTAAATACTATCGCGCAAGTTGTCTCTAGAGGATTAGGCAGAAATGTATTGTGGCATACTCGGTCAAGGACAGCTAATGAGACACGATTTATTTTCTATTGTTTTACACCGAATCGGTGTCGCACGGGGCTTAACAGTTTACTAATAGGAAAGCGGAAAAGAAACCGGAATATTGAAGCAGATAAAACTAAGATTGTTTATGACAACCTTTTAAAGTGAAAGGTTTTAACTTACCGTTTTATTTTCATTTATGACAGTGAGATTAGGTCAAACCTAAATTTTGTTTAGAGCTTCTTTAATGCAGTTTTTGTTCGTCGAATCGTTGAGCTCCTTAAGTTCTGAGTTGAGCTGCACGATTATTGACAAATGCGTGCACTGACTGGATAGGTCCACTCGATCTGTGTGGTTTTTTCCTCAAAAGACCATTTCAGACACCAATCTACATGGTCTTCACATGATCTGACCAAGATTATGTCTGGACTTTAAAAGAGACTGTGACCTCTGAGTTTGTTTCGGCCTTTCTTCTCAGAGTAGTCAGATAGGAAACGCCGAGCTCATCTAGTTTTTTTTCTAAGTATGATTGACGTGTAAAAGTGTTTGTATAAACCTACTTACAGAAAATAAAATCATTTCATCATTTCAATCATTTCATTTCATTTCATTTCATTTCAGTGCAATGTCACTGAAAATCAGCGCTATGGCTCTGTCTCGCAGAGGGTCAGCATTATGCCATGCGGAAGCGGGGCGCGTCCCTGGTGCGTAGGGTGTGGGGCAGCTCCAATATCGTCCTGACGATGATCGCGGACCGGATAGACAGCTCATACATACGGCACTGCTGTGATAGAAATGTTGTCATTAGTAGGGCCGGTTAGATATTAACCTCCTTATTCATAAAACAAAACTAAAGGGGCTTGTGGCTAAGTAATAACAGCCGCACTGGTCGATCGATCAGGTTAAACTACGCTAGCCGCGGTTGGTCCGTGGATGGGTTACATATCAAGACCCCTCCGTGCCTCGGAAAGCACGGCGATGGTCCCGGCTGTTATTTGTAAATCTTTGACAGTCGTTACGGGGATTCAGAAGCACGAAAGTCTGACAACCAGTCATACTAAGGGGTATCGTGTTACCCAGTAACTGGGTTGTGGTCAGATAGGCCGTCGCTCCATGTAAAATACTGGTATTCAGCTGTATCCGGTAAGACTGGAAGCCGACCCCAACATAATTGGGAAAAGGCTAGGCAGATGATGATTCATAAAAACTAAAACGCTCTACAAACCTATTTTAAAATAGTGTTGTCTTCTTATTTCAAACACAAATCATAATTCGAAAGAAATTGACAAAACACCATTTTAACTAAAATAGGTTTGTAGAGCGTTTTAGTTTTTTTTATGAATAAGGGGGTAAGTCTTTTAGTTTGTTTTATTTTTATAATCCTTTTTTATTATGGTTTTTTTATATTTGTGTGTACTCCACCTATGAGTATTGCTTGAAATAAATGTATTTTATTTTTTATTTATGAAGCGGAACTATGGCTGTTTTACGTGGATGTGTCGATTATTTATCCCCGACATCTTCTTTTTATTTTTTCTTTGCGTCATGTTTTCCCGCAAATAAACGTATATTCTTTATTTTTCTTTTTTTCAGTTCAAATTATTACAAGAATAAACTTAGGTACTGGATTTTAATTCAGATCTGTCTGTAAGCTACTTTATGGCCATTCTTACTCTCTTGAAAATAAAACTCCAAAGCTTTCATAATGTGTGTTTTTATTAGTGTTGTACACGTACAAACTTAAATGACTTAAGTTGGATTTATGTGACGAGTTGTTATTATAAGAAAAAAGTTTGAAGTGACTTATAACTATTACGTCATATTATTTATTTATTTAAACTTCTCGCACACAATTAGGTACAAAGGCAGACTTTATGCCTTAGGAGGCCTTATCAGTCAACCAAGGGTTGTGAAAAGATAAGATGGCATGTGCTCTGAGAGGAAATAATAATAATGAAAAATATTAAAAGATAACAAAATAGATTAGAAATAGAATAGGTACAGAAGTACATAAATAGGTTATAATAAAAATACATACATTGAATAAAATAAGCCCTTAGGCCGAAAAAACAGCAAAAGAACAGCTTTTTACTAAATGCATATCATCAAAATCAAAATCAAAAATCATTTATTCAAACTAGGCTCGCTAGAATCAGCACTTTATTGTTTATAATTTATATGAAAGTATACATACTGTACTTATAACAAAAAACAATTTAATAAATGCAATGTCAGATAGCTGCTGCTATAAGGAGTAACGAAAGTTATTAAATATGGAGGCCTTGGCAGAGAGTACAACTTTGTGCCCTTTGGCATCGAGACCCTCGGTCCGTGGGGTCCCAGTGCGCATAAGTTATTTGCGGAAATCGCGAAACGTCTAGTTGATGTAACTGGTGACCGAAAGGCTTTCTCGCGCAACGCATCAGCATTGCAATTCAGCGAGGAAATGCCGCCAGCATCCTCGGTACTATGCCCCGAGGGCCTTTTTTAAGCTTAACTTAGTTTTAATTTAATTTAGTTAATGTTAATAATCATCTTGTAATTTGGTTATGTAAATAAAAATAATTACTTCATAAAACATCAGCTATCTGACATTGAAAGTCCCGTCAAAATTGGTCCAGCCGCTTCGAAGATTAGCCGGAACAAACAGACAGACAAACATTTTTTAAATTGTTTTTTGTTATAAGTACAGTATGTATACTTTCATATAAATTATAAACAATAAAGTGCTGATTCTAGCGAGCCTAGTTTGAATAAATGATTTTTGATTTTGATTTTGATGATATGCATTTAGTAAAAAGCTGTTCTTTTGACATTACAAACAGACAATTAAATTTTATATATGACAAACCTATAGCGGGACAGCATGCAGAAGGCTTGTATTATTGTTTTTTTTTTTGTTTTATTATCAATGGTGCCGTCCACTTTTTTTTTCCCAGTCTTATATGTCGTAATGGGAGATATCTTGAGCTTTTCTACGAGTTTTCATTGTCAGGGATGTAATTTACAGGTTTTTTTTTGGGTGGGAAATTATCAAATAACTTCTCCTGCTCTGGGCGGAGCAGGAGGGTGTTTCAGACTCTTACTGACTAAAACCCACACGTGTTCCATCCGTTGCCTGTGTTACGAGGGGCCTCGGTATCCCTTCCGGACTTTCCCACGACACCGACTTTCCCACAACCCGGAGGCTTAAAGTCTTACATGAATTAACAAACAAAGTTTTAGTTACGTCTAAAAGTGTGTACAGGCATTCACGAGTTCACGGGGCTCGGATAATCGAAAACACATCCGCGTGAGCTAACAGTTAGTCGCGACCGTATGGTTCACTTGCCAAAAATAGAATGTCCAAATTCCAAACCCTTCGTCTTTGAGCCTAGGGCATTATCTCCCACCTCTCACGCCGTGCCCACGTTCAGCAGCAAAAAAAAAATACATTCCCGCCTCGGCACGCTTACCTAAGTATTTCTAAGAACTAATGTTTACAAAAACAACATGAGAAGTAATAAAGATATTAGAAATATGGCTAGTCTATGTTTATACATAATCAGCCTATGATGTTCCCACTGCTGGGACAAAGGCCTCCTCTCTGAGAGAGGGAGTGGGCCGTAATCCACCACGCGGGCCCAGTGCGGGTTGCCAGATGTCACGTCTTCAATTTTTTGGCTCTAGGACATGCCGGTTTCCTCACGATGTTTTCCTTCACCGTTTTGAGAGCAGTGGTGATGAAATAATTTACACAAAGTAAAGCGCCGGTCCGGATTCGAACCTACGACCTACAACTCGTAAGTGTAACCCTACAACTCGTGAGATAAGTTTTTGTTGATAATTGACCGTAAACTACGAGTACGTCTTAAAATACAGGTATAGCCAGCTTATGAGGTAGAGTATTATTCTTGTACAGATTTTGCAACATATACAGTATAAATGTATTTGTAAACCAAATATCAAACTGTATTTCAAAGTCTGTATGTTTTTTGGATAAATAAAGGAAGGTTATTATTATTATTCACGGCCGCAGAGTAGTGGTGGCCCAGTAGTCTATGTTTATGATGACGTTTAAATCTAATATTGGTGAATTTTACAATGTAGATAGCATGTGAGTAACGATCGTGCTTAAAAAATGTACTGCAGGCCTTGTTTAGGCTACGGTGATTCGCGCCCTGGCCTGGCGCCGACATAATTATAACATCACGCCTTGTTTCCCCGATGGGTTGAGCAGAGGTGTACCTGTAATACACACACATTTCACCAGTTATGTTTTTAAGTCCCATGTAATAGGGGGCGAGCCTATTGCCATCAACCGGGCACAAATCCAGACTCCGGGCTGCTACTGCGAAATTCCAGATAGTAACACCCAATAACACTTTGCCCGACTCGGGAATCGAACCCAATACCCCATGCTCAGCAGTAGCGCTTGCACTAAACCAACGAGGCAGACTTATATATTTGCTAAATTAACCCTAGATAATACACCCACACCCGGGCTGCTACTGACAAATTCCTGAGGGAAAAAATCAATACCACTTTGTAAGACTTTTTTTTTTTTGGATGGGAAATCATCAAATAACTTCTCTCGCTCCCGAGCTCTCCCGAGCGGGAGGGTGTGTCAGACTCTTACTCACTAAAACCCACCCGTATTCCTTCCGTTGCCTGTGTTGCCACTGGCCTCGGTAACCCTTTCGGACTTACCCGCGACCCCAGCAGGCATCGGCCCTAGTGGACCCCTACACTTGTGCTGACATCTCTTTGGGGCGCGCGTGAAAAACAACGCGCCGTCGACCCGGGCCTGGTCCTTACCGGACGGTGAGCTACCCATTGCTCATCGTCGGCAAGCCCGCGCCTACGGTGGCCGGAAATCCGCCCGGGATTCCCGACGCCCAGGGCGTCTCCTGCGGCGGACTTTGCCAGACTTGGATGTTCAGTGGCGCTAGCGAACAGTAGACCAACAAGGCTGGTTACTATAGGTACAACTCTGCCTATCCCTTCGGGGATTATCGGCGTGATGTTATTTTATATTATTATGTTCATACTAGATGTTAATTCTCATTTTACAGTATCTACGTGGGCTTTTTTTTTAAACGATTATTTATTTATTTATTAACTATGGATGACTTACAGCTAAAACAAACAAAATAAAAAATTGTATGTGAGACTGGCAGAAAAGTTTTCACTTCTAAAAACAGATTGGAAAGAAAGAGTGTGAACAGCACAACACAGCTACCAAAAAAAGAGAAAAAAACTAGTATAACATTCAAGCTTAAACTAAATTCACATTTCATATTCAATACAAGAATAAAAACCTGAAAATACAAAATCTTAATAAAAAAAGTCAAGGCTCAGACACTTTCTGGCCGAGGACACACCTGTTATGAAATGGTCAAAATCATGCCGTTTACACATGTTATTAAAGTTGCTACTTGCACGCACTATAAATGAATTTTGCCTGTAATTCGTAGAGGTAAATGGGGCACGCAACTGTGCGTACCATCGCTTCGACCTTCCGGGAACGTTAAACGTATATTTGTTAAACGTATATTTAGTAATTTTATATTCTTAATGTGATAAACGATTAATCTTGTCATGTAGGTATTGGTATACCATTCTGATACAATCCCCACACCGAAAGGGCGTGTTGCAATGATTTATACCCTCTTGTTGTATGCTAATCAAGTACTGAGCACATCTGATTTACGGCCGAAGTTTTGAGAATAATTATTACAACACTTTTGTGACACCATTTTCATTTAATAATATGCTAGTCAAAACAACGGCAGTTTTAAATGAAAAAACAGCGCTCTTGAAACTCAATTTTTTGGGACTAGATTCTGCTATACCTACTTCAAAAAAGTGCTATAACTTTTTAATATAATTGTTTTTCTTTCTTTTTATATTACATTTTTAACGATTGTCTGGCAGTTTGAGTACTTTATGCGGCCTAACCCAATGCTCTTTCTTTGGTGTTTTTCATCAAGTCATTGAGTTATTTAAGTTCTGAGTTGAGCTACACGATTACTGACAAATGCGTGCACTAACAGGACAGGTCCAGTCAAATCTGTGTGGTTTTTTCCTCAAAAGACCATCTCAGACACTATCTGCATAGTCCTCATATGGCGTGACAACAATTATGTACCTCTGAGATTGTTTCGGTCTTTCCAGAGTAGTCGGTTAGGGAACACTGAACTCATCTAGTTTTAAAACATAATTTAACGTTACATAACATAACGCTTGCTAATCCCCGAAAGGTTAGGCAGAGGTTATAGTAACACCCACATTTTGCCAGTTATGTTGAAGTCCCATGTAATAGTGGACGAGCCTATTGCCATCAACCGGGCACAAATCTAGATTCCGGGTTGCTACTGAGAAATTCCAGATGGAAAACCCAATAACATTTAACATTTTTTCATGTAAAAATTAAAATTGCAGAAAAAGTCTATCGTTGGTGACTCAACAAATTAAAGAAAATTGTATCACAAAAACGAGCGCCTTCCATATTAGGGTTATGTTAAAATAAATCGAACGTGCTACAGAGTGAATTCGTAAAAATATATACAATATACAGTCAAAGTAATTTCAAAATAATAACAAAAAAAAATATAAACTAAAATTAAAGTCCATATTTACTTAAGTTAAACATTTGCGTGCACGAGACTGTACAGGTGAGTGATTATGTATATTTGAGTATATGTACCTATAAGTGGATGTATGCATATGTGTTTTTGAAATACCTATATTGAATTGGTTTGAGAAGATCTTCAGTCTTCCTGTAATTTAATTCTAGTAATAGGATTTGTAATTCATTTTTGCATTTTTTTTTTGTTAAGTTATGTATGTATGCTATTTTATTAACACGGTTGTAGAGACGGTTTAGTCTATGTTCAACCACCAACGAGAGCTATTTATATAAAATGACTACTATATTATATACGTATAAACTTAGAAAGTACATAATAATTAAAAAAGTCCTAATACCTTATACCACTTTTTTTTTTTTTGGTTGGGAAATCATCAAATAACTTGTCCCGCTCTAGGCGGAGCGGGAGGGTGTGTCAGACTCTTACTGAATAAAACCCACCCGTATTCCTTCCTGTTGCCTGTGTTGCCAGGGGCTTCGGTGACCCATAAGTACCTTCCCGCGAACCTTACCATCACAACATTTAGACAATAGATTGGTCGATTTATTCCAAACAATATATGTACTTGTGGGGCTTGTGGCTAAGTTATAACAGCCGCACGGGTCGATCGATCAAGTTAAGCTACGCTTGCCGCGGTTGTTCCGTGGATGGGTGACCATCTTTCCATACCAAGACCCCTCCGTGCCTCGGAAAGCACGCTAAGCCGTTGGTCCCGGCTGTCATTTGTAGATCTTTGACAGTCGTTACGGGTCGTCAGAAGCTCGAAAGTCTGACAACCAGTCTTACCAAGGGGTATCGTGTTACCCGGTAACTGGATTGTGGAGGTCAGATAGGCAATCGCTCCATGTAAAATAGTGGTATTTAGCTGTATCCGGTAAGACTGGAAGATGGACTGGATGATGATGAATATACTTCTACATGTACTGATCAATGGATTTTCTGTAATATCTTTAAGTTTTTCATAAACTTTCTATTTTTATTGTCACTATAGAAATACTGAAGGTTTTTTGGCATGAAATCCCTTGTAGGCTGGAATCAACCAATCAGACAATAGTAAATTTATTTATTCATTCATTCAGTACTAACATCTTTATACATAATAAGTTGATGCAAACATAAACTCATTAGAGTTTTACCGTGCACCAAAATCATCGACCACATAATTTAAACAATCAAAACAAACATAAGTTCATAATCATAAAATGATACAGTAACAAAAACAACATCGAGGGTAATTAGCGAAATATTTATCTATTACTTACGAGCGAACATCGATGACCAATCTGACCGTCCTTAAGACAAAAAGTGGTGGAGGAATGTGATTTACATTGATACAGGTTGTTCCTAAAAGTATATTATTATTAGTAATAGTTAATTTTCCAATGGTATCGTTGGCTATTAATTAAAAATAAGCAACTTGTGCGTAATGCATTAAAATAGCCTCCACGACCAATACAAGAGACAAAGACGAAGCCCACTTCCTCCTCCCGGTAATCGAACTCAACCTCAGTGAGTTTGTTATTGTGGCAAGCTCAACAGCATGTTCCAATGATTAATACCCTCCCGTGCTATGCTAATTGTGTGCTAAGTGGCTTCTGATTTACGGCGCGGATTTAAGTATAATTATTTAGCGAACGCCCTTCGAGCCTTGAGTATGTCATTTGTCAAGCATTGTGCTAATTACTGATGTTCTTATCACGGCTTTGTCTTTGAGTGTGATGGGATTGAGAGTGATCGTTAGTATTGTATGTTGTTTGATGCTGAATACATTTTAATGAATGTCGATTCAAAAATATGGTAAATGCAGCGAGAGATAGCTTCATTTGTTTAATATTGACAGCATAATTTTTTGTTTACCTATGTTCTACAAATAAAAATATTTGAATTTGTTGTTTTTAAGGTTCCGTACCTCAAAAGGAACAAACGCTTGTGGCTAAATATTAACAGCCGCACGGGTCAATCGATCAGGTTAAGCTACGCTTGCCGCGGTTGGTCCGTGGATGGGTGACCATCTTTACATCCCAAGACCCTCCGTGCCTCGGAAAGCACGTTAAGCCTTTGGTTCCGGCTGCCATTCGTGGATCTTTGACAGTCGTTACGGGTCAACAGAAGCTCAAAAGTCTGACAACCAGTCTTAGCAAGGGGTATCGTGTTACCCAGTACCTGGGTTGTGGAGGTCAGATAGGCAGTCGCTCCATGTAAAATACTGGTATTCAGCTGCATCCGGTTAGACTGGAAGCCGACCCAACGTAGTTGGGATAAGGCTAGGCAGATGATGATGACCTCAAGAGGCTAGGCAGATGATGATGACCTCAAAAGGCTAGGCAGATGATGATGACCTCAAAAGGCTAGGCAGATGATGATGACCTCAAAAGGCTAGGCAGATGATGATGACATCAAAAGGCTAGGCAGATGATGATGACCTGAAAAGGCTAGGCAGATGATGATGTCCTCGAAAGGAACAAACGGAACCCTTATAGGATCACTCGTGTGTCTGTCTGTGTCCGGCTTGCTGTCTGTCTGTCTGTCCATCTGATTTGCTCCGAATATACTGGACCGATCAAGTTGAAATTTGGTTCACATGAATTTCTGTGACCCAAATAGGTACGTGTAACGTAAATAAATTAATTTTGAATTTGAGAGTCACTTTTGGGGAGCAAATTAGAAGAAATAAAAACCCGTGTGACATATCAAATGAACGGGCTTGTTATGATATATTTTTTATAATTTTATAATAAATAGTTTTAAAGTTAATTAAAAATATAGATGAAAATTGACCATTATCTCCTCCCCTCCTTAACCCCATCCATCAGCTCCGAAACTACAGAGCCTAATTTTGAAAAATATTCAGAAAATAGGTCTTTACTCACAGATTTCAGGAAAATCTATAACAAGTCTATGGTGTTAAAATAACATGGTAAATGTCTCAATATTGTGCGTACAAACCATACCGTACCGTACCTTATTTGCAGTTGAAATGTATGGGAGAACATATTTTTTAACTACAATGTTAAGTTTGTTCTTGACATAAAAATTATCTTGGGATAAAAAACATGGTAAATAAAATATTCATGGTATAGAACCCTCACCACGCGAGTTCAGCTCGCACTTGTGCAGTTTTTTTATTTATTTCATGAATCAACGCAAATATTCTTATGATTAAGACAGAATTTTGAATTATTCCTAAGGGTGCGTCCACACTGTATAACATAACACGTTACAAAACATAGTTATGTAACATATTTCCATAGAGACATTAGCAAAGTTAAATAACGTGGACTTGTTATATAACAAAAGTTTATACGGGTTATATAACATAATCTGGACGCACCCTTAGATCAATATGTAAAAGCTTTAAGTACGCCACTTGATGAGTCCCGTTGCATTTGTTATCGGTTTCCATTCCTTTTATTGTTTCTTTGAGACAAGAAGTTGGAAAAATAGTTAAGTGTTGTTATAATTATCATCATCAATCATCCCCTTATACCAAATTATTTGGGGTCGTCCCAACTTGTCTTTTTCTTCCATACTTCTCTATTAGTCGTCATCTTGGTAGTCACCCCACTAATAATGTTGTTATAATTGTAATGATCCCGATGTCGATGCTTTAGTAGCCAAAATCAGAAGGGAAGTACAAAAAGTTTGAACGGTTTTGTAATGTAATTGACAATAATTTTGAGAGAAAGTAACTACCTTGACCCACGCATACATAATCAGACAAAAAGAGAAAAAGCGGCCAAGTGTGAGTAGGTCTCCCAAATGAAGGATTCCGTACCACTGTATTATATGTACCTAACATTATTATACATATTTTTTAACCATGTTTCTTGTTTGGGGACGGGTCCTTTAATTTTTAACTTTATTTCATTTTTGAAAACTTTGTTAGGCGTGTTGAACGATTTTTGGTAGGGGAAAACATCTCTGCCGGGGGTCGCGGGGAAGTTCTGCCGGGGGTCGCGTTGAAGTTCAAAAGGTTACCAAGGCCCCTGGCAACACAGGCAACGGAAGGAATACGGGTGGATTTTAGTCAATAAGAGATTAACATACCCTCCGCCCAGAGTGGGAGAATTTATTTGACAAATTCCCAAGCAAAAAAAAAGGGGGGAAAACTTCTGGGTTCGCTTCACCGATATTCCCATGCAGACATGCTATAGTGTATAAAGTAAAATTGACCGCGGGAAAAGTTTAATTTGTGTATACTGTGCATTGTTTAAATTGTGTTTTAGATAATCATTATTTTATTGAATTGAAAACTTCTTTAGGCACATTAAGAGATAAGTTTTAACTTCTGTTGGCACTCCCCATAACTGCCTGTTTTGTATTATTTGTTTGTATAGGGTAGCACACGCTCTGTGAAACATTCAAGGATCTACCTATTACAGTTTAAAAGATACAGGCCTGTGATAGACGGATGGACAGCGGAGCCTTATTTATTTATTATTTTTAGGAAAACGTATACTTTTACAATGTTTGTAAATATGCGAGCATCATGTACCTATCACATAATTCATTTATCTGTCATTGCTTTATTTTTCATTCTTTTTTTACCTATTTTGGTATAGTAATTTTATTCTAGGTGCATCGTCTTCACATATAATTTTAAAATGTACATGTACAAAATTTTGTAAAACATTTTAAAAGAGTAACGGTGGAGTTTCTTGCCCATTCTTCTTCATACGAATCTACCTTTTGGAAGGGGCAACTAGAATCAATTCTATTTTTTTTTTTGTTAATTTTGACGTTCAAAAGTGCCTTTTATGTGCCTATTTGAAATCAATAATTTGACTTTGACTTTGACTTTAGTAATAGGGTCCAGTTAGCACGGAACCCTAAAAACATGTTTCTCAATTATACCTTTAAAAATTTTCGGAAACCACAGCTTCCATATAATCCAAACTAAACTATAAAGTCAAACCCGAGTCTGTCAAAGGCACAGAGGCAGATTACTGTTCTTTTCGTTTTTGGTTTACAATTGAACGCTTTGTGGTAAAGTTTCGTACTTTCTGCTTTACTGTCAATGGCCGGTGGTGCTTCATGGTGATCAAGATGTTTATAGATCAATGGATACGGTATTGCCTATAATTAATTAATTTTTATATTTCATTGTTACAGCATCTTGGGCATCTTTTAAATGTCCAATGATTTTCAGTCACTATAAAAAAAACGAGCGAGCATTCCAGTAGTCGCATATGATGTGTAACATCTGACATCTCACCTTGGTAATAAGAAACTAAACAGCAACAGAAATTAACTTCAAAATTAAAAAAAAAAGCGAAATACTGAAATATTTCTTCGAATAATTATTCATCACTAGTGGTCGCCCACTGGTCGAAATTCGACCCCCCCTACTTACAATCTATATAGTACTTACTAATTCCATGCTATTATAAAGTACTTACTTATGCCGAGGAAAGATGTTACACATAAAAAAAAATCTGTTCATTTATTTATTTATTTAAACTTCTCGCACACAATAAGGTACAAAGCCGGTCTTAATGCCTTAGGCATTCTCTACCAGTCAACCAAGGGTGGTGAAGAGATAAGATGGCAGGTGCTCTGACTGAAATGACATAGTAATCATTCAAAATATTAAAAAAGATAACATAATGAATTATAAATAAAATAGGTACACAAGTACATACATAGGTTATAAACTTATAATACACATACATGTTTACTATAATCACTGGCTAGGCTAGGCTTGATTCTTGTAAGTGTAGTGGTGAAGTGTCTTAGCTTTTTTTTTTATACCTTAACATATTTCTTACATTTTACGGTTTCCGTAGGAACCAATCGTTTACCATAGTCCAGTTTTCAATAGTGGAAACTGGTCTTCAACTAAATTTAAATTGAGGATCTTTTTTTTTTTTCCCTGCCGGGCTCGCGGGAAGGTACTAATGGGTCACCGAGGCCCCCGCAACACAGGCAACAAGAAGGAATACGGGTGGGTTTTAGTCAGTAAGAGTCTGACACACCCTCCCGCTCCGCCCAGAGCAGGAGAAGTTATTTGATGATTACCCAACCTCAAAAAAAAAAATTGAGGATCTTGGGTTCGACATTCTACGTTCATCCAGAAGTATATTAGACACCTTCGTCTGCTCCGGGATCCGGGACTCTCAAAGTCCCTGGCGCCCAATTATTAGTCGCCTTTATAATAACTGGAAGGTTAAACCATAATATTTAAATTTATTATATTCAATTTGAACTTTTAAACTGAACAGTACTGGGTTTATCTTCAACTCCCCACGACCGTAGCTCTATCTGCTGAAATATTAGCTGGCTGGCAATAGTAGGTTTTATCTTTAGTCACCTACCTTATTTATAAGACGGTAGACCAGTATCGGCTACCGTGTGTTGTATGTATTGTGAAGATTTAGTTTTATAATTATACTGTGTTTAAGATAGTTTGTTGTTTCTTTACATTTCAATACCCAACCAGCTGGCCTCTGGGCTTAGGTTAGTTTGCCGCAAGAAGGAAGAAAAATAAAAAATATAACAGTGGCACAGTTATATTATTATTTTCAATTTCCGCTTAAATGCATATACCGACGGTTTAATGCTTAGGGCTCTAATACCTATAAGTTTACAATAACTAAAGCGTACCGACATTGACAGCATAATCAGCCTATAATGTTCCCACTGCTGGGACACACGCCTTCTCTCAGTGAAAGGGAGTGGGCCATAATCCATCACACACCAAAAAATTTGAAGTCATGTGACATCTATCAAACCGCACTGGACAGTGCGGCTTGATACTGCCTTGATAACGCCTGTTCGGGTGCGAACCTACGACCTACAACTCGTAAGTCGCGGCCGTTCCCACTAGGCCACCACTGTTTCATACATTGACAGCAGAAGAGTCGAATTTCAGGCTAATCTTTACTAGTCTTTACTAAAGACTCTAGATGCATGCTTGAGCATCAGTCTAATATCACTAGTAGGTACATGAATATAATACCATAATTATCTAAAATACCTTCTCAACTCATTCCAACATTCACATAATCCCCACTTCTTTCTGAAGTAGAAAATTGTTCCGAACAACTTTCTTTGTTCACTGACCGCTTGAATTTTTTACTATTAAACCCACTGAGAGCAAACGCAAAGGGCTGCAGTTACCAACCGGTATTACCGCGGTTACCGACCGGTATACCGCTAGTAATACTGCGGTAATTTAGCGGTAAAATGTGGATGGCTTTATGCTTTTCGGTAACAAGTAGGGATTGTCTGAAGTGGATGAAAATAGTTCGTGTATTCTGCTAAAATAAAAAGGGTTTTTAGACTTTGACTGGCGGAGATATTTAACTGATCTTCAAAAACTTATGATAGACACTTTCCATGTCCGTCTGTCTGTCTGTCTGTGTGTCCAACTGTCCCAGCTGTAGCTCAGAGGCGCTTATTACTAGAAAACTGTAATTTGGCAAAGGTATACATATTAATCACGCCGACAAAGTGCTAAAATAAAATTTGGAAAAAGAATTGTTTAGTGTACCTCCCTTACACGTAATGTGGAGATGATATTTGCAGGATCCGTTTGCGTAATGTTAAGCATTAAAGTGCTAATTTTTGTTAGAGTCAAGTACCTCCTCCCCCCCCCCCCCCCCCGTCAGCTAAATGGTTGTGTACGGAGATGTGAAAAAATTCATGGCAGTAGTACATATAATGAAATTAAAAGGAAAACTATCATAGCTAAGTAGGCTTTACAAGTTAACGAGTAATCGTTGACTGGCCTGGATTGGACGGCTAGCTACCCATTGCTCGCCATCCGCAAGCCCGCGCCTTCGGTGGCCGGAAATCCGTCCGGGATTCCCGACGCCCACGAGCGTCTCCTGCGGCGGCTAGGGGCGAGAGGGCATGAAATTTGCCTTTCCCTCAACCGTCCCGCCTCCTCCTTCTCTAGCATTACTGGTTCGCAGAAGGATATGACGGCTGCCCATGCCCTCTCGCTCCGTACTATGGCCTGAATCGGGGCCGGACCCGAGAGATCTCTGCCGCCGATCACCTCCACGAGGACACTGCGGTGCCCAAGCCGCTGCCCAAGCCGGGCAGACCTCTACCAGCTAAAGGCTAGGCAGTTGATGATATTTAAAATAAGTATTCATTCGTGTATTTCTTTGATAGTAGTCAAATACTCTATTCACGAACATTATATAGCCAGAAAATCTATACCAATTATTTCCTTACCTACCTTACTGTTACCACGGCAACTCAATTAGACGGCCGGACAAAAGACTACTGTCCATATAATGATCGACATTATCCTGCCCACTTGTGTAGCTATTATTTCGCTACACACAATGGTTTCTGTAGTGATGTGTGTACTTGTGGGTACTTGTGTTACCCTCCATCTGTGTTAAGAGATATGTAATGTATGGGGATTATGACATTGTAACGATGTGGATTGATTTAGGTATAGTGAATACCTACCCCCCTCGAGGGTCTTTTTTAGGTTTAACTTAGTTTTAATTTAATTTAGTTAATGTTAATAATCATCTTGTAATTTGGTTATGTAAATAAAGAGTTCCTATATCCACTATGTACCCAATAATCTCGTAAAACGGAGGAGACTAGTCTCCACGACACAGGGAATCCTAATATGGGGGCTAGTGCTATTTGAATTTGTACTGCTTTCTTGAACAATAAAGTTTTTTTTTGTCCGTGTAACATCTTTCCTCTCGGTTTCTGTAACCACTCCCGATTACGTGAAAAGGGACGGCTGTGACAAGTGGCAGCTTGAGCATGGAATAATTAGATGCTTTTTAATAGCATGGAATTAGTATACCTACTCATGGAATTAGTAAATAAATAAACGAACAGATTTTTTTATGTGTAACATCTTTTCTCGGCATAAGTAATTACTTTATAATAGCATGGAATTACTGTACTTATGGAATTAGTACGTGCTATATAGATTGTAAGTAGAGGGGGTCGAATTACGACTAGTGAACGACCACTAGTATGCATAACCAGCCTATAATGTTCCCACTGCTGGGACACAGGCCTCCTCTCTGTGAGAGGGAGTGGGCCGTAATCCACCACGCGGGCCTAGTACGGGTTGCGACCATTAGTAATGAATAATTATTCAATTAAATATTTCAGTATTTGCTTTTTTTATTCTGAGGTTAATTTCTGTCGCTGCTCAGTTGCTTATTACCAAGGTAAGATGCCAGATGTTACACATGCGTCGGGAATCCCGGGCGAATTTGCGGCCACCGTAGGCGCGGGCTTGCGGATGGTGGACCAGGCCCGGGTCGACGGCGCGTCGTATTCCACGCGCGCCTCAAAGAGATGTCATCAGCACAAATGTAGGGGTCCACTAGGGCCGATGCCTGCCGGTAAGAGTCTGACACACCCTCCCGCTCCGCCCAGAGCGGGAGAAGTTATTTGATGATTTCCCATCTAAAAAAAAAAGATGGTACACATCTTATGCGATTACTGTAAGGCTCACTCGTTTTTTTTTTTACGTGAATACTTAGACCAATTTTCAGCAGTGCATGTATCAATAGCTATTGCTCCATAAGGTCCATACAAAGAGCAGAGGTTCACTATCATTACGACACCATAATTTAAAAAGGGTGTCGGCAAACATCCGACTAAGATGGATGCTGCGCCGGAAGAGGAAATGGTCCCGAATCGCTTGTGTATCTACCCTCATAGGATTCATTTTTCACATCATGAATAGTGTTAGTTGTTAATTGTGAGGCGTTAGTTCTAATGGAGGATTAAGTGATGGTGGTGCTGTCGTCGATCAATGTCGTTAGGTTAGACTGGGCAGAATTGTTTTTGGTGAATCTACTTTTCTACGTCATAAGCCTTCCAAAACGTTTTATTTCGGAGTATCTGTAAGCGCTGTTAGTATTGATAGTGTCACGATTTCGAAATACTGATAAAATCTTATCAGTATTTCGAAATCGTGTTTAAATTTGATTAAATTGAAAGTATGTGATTTGCTTTAAAAGATTTTTGTATCAGTTGTCACAGTTACCGTAAAAGTACTGGTTTTTTTAACACGATATTTGGTGAAAAACATGATATTTGGTGTGAGGCGTAGTTGCTAAGTTAGTTCTCTTCGAGCCTCGGAATCTAAAGGTTGTCTTCAAGAAGTCTAAAGTCTATACTGATATTATATTGAGTACTTAATTAAATAGTTTGTTAAATATTGCTAAATACCAAGTTTGTATATGTGCAAGAATATAAATACAGAAATATTCGTACTGACAAGGCGTGTTCATTTCAATAGGTACTAAAATTAATAATTCAGTAACTATCCGTAAAGCAGACATGATAATTAAACAACAACCGCGAGTTATATTGTATGATTCATCGGACAGTTAAGTTGTTAATCATCTTCTTTAGATTGAGAGTGTATTTGTGGCGCCATCTACATCGCCACATGCGAACTACGCAACACTCTGACGTCACGCAAAATCCTGCATCGCGCAAGCAGAGTTTACGCGCAACTAACATGTATACGACATCCCGACATCAACCGTCGGGCAGTTGCCCACCAGACACGACACCCGTCTGGTCGGAGGATCCTCCCTTTTCTATGGAGGATGAGTGAACTTTCACCCTGTTCCTCGATAGTGGGCCGAGTCCTGTATCTTGCGATGCTTGCCAGTGCCAGATGGGGTTCCAGTGGGTCGGAACCAGTCGTCGCATAGTTCGCGGTGGGTCGGAACTGTCTGCGGTGATTCCCCAGTGAGTCGGGGTGGCGCTGAGTTATGTTCCAGTGAGTCGGATGTGGTACAGCGCCGGGTTGAGGGCTGACTGCTGGCGTCGACCAGGAGAGGGTTGAAGAGCTCTGCTTGTTGACCGGCCGAAAGTGCAGTGTGCTGTGCCAAGTTTGCTGATGAGGCTTAGGGTGATGACCAAGTATGCGTGGTCGCTGCATGCTGGTGGTCAGGAAACCCGTTGAAACCGTGGGTGCTGGCTGGCTGTGTGACTCGCCGCTCGAAAGCTTGAGGAAGTGATGATGATGACGTCACGCTATGTAGTTGCACGAAGGCTGCGCTGACGTTCATATTCGGGGTCACCAGTATAGAGGCATGAGGAACAGGGTGTAAAGTTCACTCATCCTCCATAGAAAAGGGAGGATCCTCCGACCAGACGGGTGTCGTGTCTGGTGGGCAACTGCCCGACGGTTGATGCCGGGATGTTGCATATATGCTAGTTGCGCGGTAAACTCTGTTTGCGCGATGCAGGATTTTGCGTGACGTCAGTGTAATGCGTAGTTCGCATGTGGCGATGTAGATGGCCGCCACAGCTTAACCTGATCAATCGATCCGTTCGGCTGTTATTACTTAGCCACAAGCAGAGAAGAACGGGCAAGAAACTCCACAGACACTATTTAAAATTAAAATATTGTTACAAATATATTGGTTATAAAACAAAACAGAACATCATAAAACCATCTACGAAAAACTAAATCCAGGAATCAGTTTTCACGATAATAACGCCCTGTCTGTCACAATAAAGACAAGAGGGGTGAAGATATCGAGTCGGGCCGCGGGGGTAATGATCCGATGGTAAATGAGCCGAACACTAGTATACTGCTGATCCTCTCTTTATACTGATTCATTGTTGTATTGTACGAGATATGTTTAGTGAAAACTAAAAATCTGGATTCAGTCGTTTTTGGTTGATCTACAAACAACTTAGTCGTCATACAATTTAATTTCGATACAATACGTTACAAAATAAATAACGTTCATAACTTTACAAAAACAACCGGTCAAGTGCGTGTCGGACCACAAACAGAGAGATGGTTCCGTAATTTATCCCAAGAACAAACGTAACATTGTGGTTGAAAAAAATGTTCCTCCATACATTCCAACTGCAGAAGTTTGAACGCACAATATTGAGTGATTTACCATGTTATTTTAAGACCATAGACTTCTTATAAGTTTTCCTCTACTCTATAAGTATAGAACTATTCACTGTATTTTATTTTAGGCTCAGCAGTTTCGGAGATAAGGGGGGGAATGGTCAATTTTCATCAATTTTCTTTAATTACTTTAAAATTAATTATTTCTTTAATAACTTTAGGCTACTTGGGGTACCAAGTAGCCTTATTGTAGTAGCAAGTAGCCTAGTTATAATATGACGGAACCGCTTTCATAGGAAACAAAGGCTTGAGCATCAATTTACTTATAAGTAACTTCAGTGACTTTAAAGAAAACTACAACTTAGATACTACCATTCCTAGAAAGTACCTAATTTCTACATAGCCCTTCTAAGGGTCTAATAGACCAACTAAACGCCATTAGTCCTTACTAACTAACTCATCAGTGACTAAACAACCTACATCACTTACTACTCGTAGTTACTAGTTTGCGACATGTAGGGTGAAAACACTCGACATTATTATTTACAAGCGTCGCGATACCCGATGCGACAACCTGACGACTTGCTTTAGATCTTACGAGATACAGGGTGCTTAAGTTATTTCTTTTTTTTTTTGTTATTTATTTATAGAAAGCAAATATATTAACTTATTTAATAAAATACCAAAAAATAAATAGTGAAGGTTAATTTGGACAAAACTATATTTTGACCTGCACTAGTAGAAAACAGAATTGTTTAGAAAAGGTAGATGGAGGCCTTTTTCTCCTTTTCCCCTTTCAAATATCTAAAATATCTAACCCAATTATCCCGTATTCTGCCAGGTTAGTTATCTATATGTATAAAAAGCAAAAGTGATTGACTGATGTATCAACGCACAGGCCAAACCCGTAAGGCCAGAAAATTGAAATTACGCACGCGTATGACGAAGGCATACACTAAGGAAATTCTATTTTGTTTGAAACTTTTTATTCCTTGGACATATTTGCATAAAATTTCGTATGAATTTAGAACAGCAAAAATAATGAGTTACGTATTTCAGCGACTTCTAAAATATGCAAGCATATTTGCACAATGCACTTCATCTGTTTTGCTGGGAACTTCATGTCATCATTTAGTACCTGTTTCTTCTGACAAAATCTCGTATTAACATATTTTGACTAGCTGCACCCCGCGGTTTACCCGCATAAGTCTCGATCCCGTAAGAATACCCGGGTAAAAGTCTATTATATTCTATGTCCTAATCTGGGTCATGGTCTACCTTAATTTATAACCCCCCCAAAATTTATCCTATAAGGCACATATTAAAGCTTTGTCGGGACGAGTACGAAAACTAATTTATATCTTTAAAACTTTTCAACATGTTGCTCTCTCAAATTATTAAAACAAGTTTATTTCTCTCTTTGTCAATCCATTATTAATTACGGCATAATTGTATGGGGAGGAGCTACCAAAAATACTCTAAAAGGCCTTGAGATAGCTCAGCGTGCAATACTAAAAGTTTACACTTTCCGTCCAATTCGCTTTCCCACAAACATTTTGTACAACTCATGCGAAGTCCTTACAGTGAGACAATTGTTCTTACTCAACATTGTACTAAAACAACATGGTGAACTTATATATGATACTGATCTCACAAAGAAACGCAGAAAACATGACGTTGTGATAAAGAGATTCTTAGTCTTTCTAGCACCACATGTGTATAATAAAATTAATAAATCCATTAATTTTTTTTCTCTTAACAAATACCATTGTAAAAAGAAGGCATATGAATTTTTAATGAAACTATCATACGAAGACACTGAAAAATTACACTGTCTCGGGCCGGAGTGTCAAAATTTTTTTGTCATTAAATTAGGTCGTTGGGCCTTACGAGGTTAAATATCTATATACGAGTATATGTATATTCACTCTACTCCTGTGCATTTATCATGCAGACATATGTATACACTTACACTTACACACACAGACACCCCCACACACACACACACTCACCCTCTCATCCTCACACACAAAAAATTGTTAGTAATTTAAGTTTAGTTTACCTTAATTTCTTATTTCGCTTTAATTTGTAATGGTCCTAAACACTTGTTTCTTGCTAATTTAGGTTACCTAGTATACTGTTTGTGAGGAGAAACGGCGCTGTTAGCTGAGATACAGGCTCACGCCTAGTTCAGCTGCGGATGCTCATTTATTTATAATTAAACTGTAAGCCTAATATTTGTAAGAATGTACTGTACCTACCTACTGTTTTTGAGTAAATAAATATTATTATTATTATTACCTATGTTCCAAATTTCAACCCAATCCGTTCAGTCGTTTTAGCGTGAAAGCGTAACAAATAAACTAACTAAAAATCGAATATTTTCTCTTTATAATATAATATGTTTAGAATAGTTTAGATCAATTCAATTTGAACTCTGTTATACAGAGCGTTATAATTTAAGATTAAGATTTGGCTCTCTAATATCGTGTCAGTATTTTAATAAACTCACCTTCACACTTTTACTAAGAAAAACTAACTTAATTAAACAAGCAAACTCGCTATATAACTTAGTAAAGTAATCCACTCTAACAACGAAGGCCAAGGTCTCGTCTAAAAGTAGTTGAAAATGATAAAGTTACGACGTTTATTATTTTCCCTACAGACTGTCTTAAAATTAAAAAGGCAAATACCTAAATACCACAACAGGTTAACCTTAAACAAGATTTAAAATAAAGAAAAATCTAGTTGCTGCCAGTTTTCTGGGCACATTTTCGGATGACAGCTATACGGACGAGTGCTTCGACGCCTGTATGTTTTGTATTTATTTGTATTTGGATAGTCATTTAATTTAGTACCTAGTGTAAAAAGTTAGTTATGTAATTTTATATAAGTACTTTTAATGTTAATAATGACGGAGTTAGAAAAAATTAAGTACCAAGAGGAATTAAATTAAAGTTACCTTAACCTCAAGAAACATTGTAACATCATCCTGTACATTAGACAAATTGAAAGCAATGAAGTCGAAAGCGTAAGTTCTCAATCATTCAACTTAACGACAATCGGGAAGAGGGGATGCGTACGTGGCGGTGAGATGAGACTGAATAAATGGATGCGGCATCTACGAGTACTAATAAAACTATTAGAATTCTAGAAAAAATTCTTATCACGTGAAATAATATAAGCCAGCCATAATGTCAGTCAGGCTTGCTATCATCCCCTCTTTTCACTTCGTCAAAATTTTGTATGTTTTATTGTCTATGTTCCCCGATTACTCGAAAACAGCTGGATTTTTTTTTGTTTGAAAGGATATAGGTACTTCCTAGGTGGTCCCATATATATATATTTTTTTTTACTTTGCTCAAATAGTTTTTGAGTTAGCTTCGATATGTATTTAATCCACTTTGAGTATCTTGATGATGTTAGAATACTTCCTGTCACTTGTTTACATAGCAAGTAGTGGTATACGAATTGGTGCGGGGTAGGTACCATAACTAAAAACTGAACAATAAAACCCCTACCAACAAAAAAAAAACACTACAAAGTGGAAAATAACTTTAATTTCGGAAGTTGGTGGCAAAAAACTAAAACACGTATCCAAAGACACTGACTTTCGAAATTAAAGTTTTTTTTTTAAGTTTTATCATAACACTACTGGCTGCTGACTTGAATGGCATAGTAAGCTCGGGTTTATACCTACTTCTATTTTTAAAGATTTTTTTGTGTAACCTACACAACTTGCACTAAATTACTAACACTAATGTTGTCATGTTTATACTTTATTACTACAGTCGAGTTGAAACGTTTTCAATTTCAACATTTCTGTATCAATATATCTATCTGTGTCTACATTTATTTTTTTTATACACAGAATAACTTTTAGCTTAGCCTTTATTGATTATAAAATAAGTTAGTATAGGTAGCAAGTGCGGTTAGTACCTTGCCAACTATTTTTTTTAAGTACTGCATAAACTATTGTCCTTCATCTCGCGCCGATACGAGATACATTGCCTACATACTAAAAACAAACACATCCACATATCCTCCTCCCAGATCCACGAAGCTATAACAACTTAATAGTGTAAGAGCATGGTGATTGCCGGCCGGCAACTAATGGCCGGTCTTAAACAATTTAGCTTGCTTTTTATTGACGCGACATTTTCTCCCTATTGCTCGTTTTCTATTGTTGTTTTTAGTTTCCTTTTGTGATTTGTATTGTATTGATTGTTTTGAAAGGATGGAAGATTATTTTCTCTCCTGGTTGTTGAAATCTGTTGAAAGTTATAGTGTATTTGTTAGTCACTTTGGTTTTTCTTGTGAAAGAGATTAGCCTTTTTGTGCCACGTGCTGCATTATATTTTTAGATAGGTCTCTTACGTATTTCTGTAAACTAAGAACCATAATTAATTATTGTTAGAATAGCATGCATCCAAAAGAATATCATAAACAAGCATGGTTGAAAATTAAGAATGTTTAGGAACTTAATCATATCGCCAAACGGCTGAACCGATTTGGAAGATTTTCATGTGTAGTTTAATCCCCGATGGATCTTGAAATCCACACAGACAAATTTACGGGCAAAAGTCAGATATGTTTGGCTTTCTTAAAGTCAAAGAAATAGACTGAATAATAAGATTTCAAAACAATACCCAAGATAAAGAAAAAATCTTTCAACATTTTCTATTAATCGTGATCCCATTATGAACTAAACCTCACACTATGAACTGAACCAGGAGACGCCCAGGGCGTCGGGAATCTTGGGCGGATTTCCAGCCACCGTAGGCGCGGGCTTGCGGACGGTGAGCAATGGGTAGCTCACCGTCCGGTAAGGACCAGGCCCGGGTCGACGGCGCGTCGTATTCCACGCGCGCCTCAAAGAGATGTCGTCAGCACAAAGTAGGGGTCCACTAGGGCCGATGCCTGCCGGGGTCGCGGGAAGGTACTTATGGGTCACCGAGGCCCCCGCAACACAGGCAACAGGAAGGAATACGAGTGGGTTTTAGTCAGTAAGAGTCTGACACACCCTCCCGCTCCGCCCAGAGCGGGAGAAGTTATTTGATGATTTCCCACCCTCAAAAAAAAAAAATGGCTAAACCGATTTGGAAGATTTTCATGTGTAGTTTAATCCCCGATGGATCTTGAAATCCACACGGACAAGCTCACGGGCAAAAGTCAGATATGTTTGGCTTAAAGCCAAAGAACTAGACTGAATAATAAGATTTCAAAGCAATACCCAAGATAAAGACATATCTTTCAACACTTTCTATTAAACGTCATCCCATTATGAACTAAACCTCACACTATGAACTAAACCACGCTGTGTCAAACGCTAAACCTTTGTCAGTCACAGTAAATAACGCTTTGTTACAGCAAGCTATAGTAAATAACAAGTCTTTGTTAGCTGTGAACTCGTCATTTTAACTAAAACGCGATAAGCTTTGACGTTTTTAGTTTAGTCCCGTTCATGACTTAGGATTCGGTCTTAAAACTGTAAGAAAAATATTTATTATTTAAATTAATTGAAATGAAATTTATATGCAGGCCGGGTTTTTTAACAGTTTCTTAAACAACTCACTAAAACAAGCATGCAAAATGATATTTATTTACATAACCAAATTACAAGATGATTATTAACATTAACTAAATTTAATTTAATTTCCGCAAATAACTTATGCGCACTGGGATCCCACGGACCGAGGGTCTCGACGCCAAAGGGCACAAAGTTGTACTCTCTCCCAAGGCCTCCATATTTAATAACTTTCAGATTTTCAGCATTTTCTGCCGCTGCATCCGCTTTAGAAGAAGTCCGTTGGAGGTGGGACGGCGCCAGTGTGTCTACACAGGTAGCGCCCCACACAAGCATCCGTCCCAAACTCCACGGGACCAAAGACACACCATCAGGTCTTTTGCCATCATCTCTGACAATGCCAGTCGGCTCAAGAAGAGCAGGCACATTGATGATGACAAGAGACCGGCGGATTATGTCATTAAGTGACAAAATAATTTATCACATTAATTAAATAAATGAAGATAAAAAATACATTATAAAATAATTATTATATTATGAAAACGAATGTCAATCACTTGACAAATTATAATAGTAAAATGTCAGTGTGAATCTTTAAAGTTTAGGTACTCATTCACAAAATAGAATGATTTTTCTATAAGCCATTTGAATAACGCTGTTTTATAACGATTGATTAGCAGTTCCCTATATGATTTTGGTAATTTATTATAATATATCCTTATAACCTTAAGAACACCCGCTACAGACCATTTACTTACATAACCAATATGCAAGATGATTATTAACATTAACTAAATTAAATTAAGTTAAACCTAAAAAAGGCCCTTGAGGCATTGTACCGAGGATGCTGGCGGCATTTCCTCGTTGAGTTGCAATGCTGATGCGTTGCGCGAGAAAGCCGCCAGCTTTTCGGTCACCAGTTATATCAACTAGGCGAATCGATAAGAACCTTTCAACCTTAAGATAATTAGAGTATATGACCATTATTGAGATGCGTAGCAGAATGACAGTATAAAGAAAAATAACACATTTTGCTACGTCAAAGCCACTAATTACTTAATAAAAAAGCCAACCTACTATATCTTTACAACTTGGATAGATCGAAGATTTAAATTAAAGAACTTTACCTTTACTATTCAACTATTCAGAAATATGAGTATAATTAAATAAATTTAAGGGTTTTTTTTTAAATATCCTACATAAACCAAAAGTATCCAATTCAAAATCATTTCTTGACTCACCCATCAGTTTACCTCCGCCCGTTTCTACCAAATTCGAGTCGACAAACGAACCACAGCCGATCTGACGTGGCTTTGTGAAACACCCGGTCAATACCCAAAAATTAATTTAACCACAATCCAATATGTCCAACAAAATTGCTAATAATCGAACTGCAAAAGGCCTTTTCAGATTATACCGATTTTTTTTGATAATTCTGTTAATTTGTGGCTACGATTTCAATGTTATAAAAAGAACATTTTTAAACTGGATTGTCAGAATTTATTGTTGCAGTCTTGTTACACTGGTCATCTACTCCTCTGTGGTCTGTTGTCCAATGGACCTGTCACAAATTTGGTCCTTACTGGAATATTCAGCTTCAGTGATTACTATTTTATGTTTTGATAGCCGAATGGAAACTTTCTTCAAAATGATGATGGATATCGACTGCTATTTGCGGATTAACAGACGCCATCATATACACAGCATGTATAAATTAGTCATCTTCTCCATTATTACTTGGTGTGTTCGAGTTTCTTATACTTTGATGTATTGTTATACGTACGAATGCTATGACAATTTGTATTTGTTTGCAATAAGACAGTTCTCTTTAATCGCTCTCGATTTCAATCGAGTCTGGCGATGCATATTATTCGATGCTATTCGGTATCGGTTGAAAATCCTTCGTATAAGATTGGAGGAGACTCCTGAGTATAATTATTATTTATACGTCAAGAATAATAAAAGTATCAAGCAGGATAAGATGAAGTTTTGTCTGTATATGTATAGGAGTATTGCTGATATGGTTGATATGATATCACCCGAGTTGCATGCATCGGTAAGCATTTAATTTTTTTCGTTAACTAGTCTTTTGGAGAACTTGTAGTAAAATTATTTTTCGGGTTGTTTTGCTGAACCTACACGACCGAACTTTAATTAAACAAGAAAAGTATATTTGTGTCTAGATAAGGATTCATGGTATTTTATATGCCAGAGATATGATTTTATAATTAACGGAGCCGTTTTTAATAATTCATTTATTACAGTTATTCCTGAGTGTAGCTGGCAGCTTACCAAAACTAGTTTCTAATGTCTACAGCATATTGACAGCCATTGAGGGCCATGTAAGTATATATTCAATGTTTACACATTATATGCATCACGGAACTTTAAGCATGTGAGGAAGTGAGAGCCATCTCGTGAGGAAAGTTAAATAAGAATCATCTCGTGAGGTTAGTTACCTAAGTATGTTGGTAAAAAAATAAATATGACATCACGCATTGTTTAGTAGACTTGACTAAACATAACTGGCGAAATGTTGTACACTCACATTTCGCCAGTTATGTTTCGTCCCATGTAATATGGGCCGAGCGCGACCGTTAATCATATTAAGCATTTTATTTTATACCAAGGGCTTTTGGCTAATTAATAACATCCGCACGGGTCAATAGATTAGGTTAAGCTACGCTTGCCGTGGTTGACCCGTGGCTGGGTGACCATCTTTACATACCAAGACCCCTCCGTGCCACAGAAAGCACGTTCCACGTCCGCCTTTGTACTTAAATGTGTGCGAGAAGTTTAAATAAATAAATAAAGCACGTTAAGCCGTTGGTCCCAGCTGTCACTCGTGGATCTTTGACAGTCATTACGGGTCGTCAGAAACCCCAAAGTCAGACAACCGCTCTTACCAAGGGATATCGTATTACCCAGTAACTGCCAAGTAGCCAGTCACTTTATGTAAAATACATGGTATTCAGCTGCATCCGGTAAGACTGGAAGCTGACCCCGACATAGTTGGGAAAAGACTAGGCCGATGATGACCAAAGTCTAGTCAATTTCATGAAAAATCATATTTATACTTGGCAAGATCATTTTGAGTAGCAAAGTGAACAATTATTGCGATGAAGGCTGATAAAGACTTGTGGAAAAAACATAATCAAAATCATTTTTTTTATTTCACATACCCCTAAATGGGCACATATGAAACGTCAGAAGCTAGGTGTATGATTCCAATCGATCGTTTCGTATAGACAAGAGCCGGCAAGAAACTTCACGGATACTTTTATAAAAATAAATGGCTTTTACAACGCTTTCCAATTACAGTTTTAATAGGTATGGGAGGACAGTGTACGCCTGTCAAGAAGGACCAGGTACTTAACAAAAAATAAATGGTCTACAAATCTAGTCTATTAAGCCTAAAATGTTCTCAGATTCACAAAATATAAAGTAATCTATGTATACAATATTAATAAAATAATACAAATAAAAACCTATTTAATTAAACCAAGTGACATGTTTGCCATTACAACTGTAACAAGAATTAATATCCTGTTCACAAAAACACAAATAAATAGTTTGAAACCAAAATTGTAGGTGGGTACAAATGTCAAATAATTAAAATATTATGTCAAGGAAGTATTTACAAAAAAAATATAAAAAAGTAAACATCTTAATTTGGGAGCAGTTAATAGACATTTACATAGTTATGCCATTTATGAGGTACCAGGGAATATATTATAAACTACATACTGCACCGACCCCAAAGAAGTTGGGTTTCGGGCAAGAGGATATTGATGGAAGGTATATCAATACAAATGGATGGACGAGGGAAGCTCAGAACCGTTTGAAGTGGCAGTGCTTGGGCGAGGCCTATGACCAGCAGTGGATGTCTTTCGGCTGAAATTATGAGGATGATGATATCAATACTATTGATATATTGGGATTTTAGAAATTAAACCTCCTTAGGACACAGTAGATAATTTAGTTTTTATCTATTTTGTTCTAGGAGCCAGTCGAATCTCTCAGCTTCGTATTACTGCATGTTATACAAATATCCTTACTACTCTTCTCTCCGTTCGTCGCTGTGGAGTTCTATTCCGTGGAAGTGGACAGGATGAAACTATTTCTGATGCACAGGCTGATCGATGGTAACGGTATGTGTACAAATAGCTATGACAGCCCTCGCGTAGTTGTAGAAAAATAAGAGAGCATTGAAACTTCAGAAACATACATAATAACATTTATGTCTTTTCTTTCTTTTGGTTTGGGAAATCATCAAATAACTTCTTCCGCTCTGGGCGGAGCGGGAGGGTGAATATCTGTGTCTTAAGATATGGTTTCCTAGAAGATCGGTGGCCGCCACATAGTGTCCATAAGTTACGGGCGAATGACGTCACTAAAACTGACGTCAAAGTAAGTTGGTGTGTTTTTCTAGAGAGCGTTTTTGATACCACTATAGAGGCTTCAGGAACTGGGTGTAAAGTTCACTCAGTCTCAATAAAAAAGAGAGGATCCTGCAACCAGACGGGTGTCGTGTCTGGTGGCCAACTGTCCTACGGTTGATGTCGGGATGTTATATAAATGCTAGTTGCGCGGTAGACTCTGCTTGCGCGATGCCGGATTTTGCGAGACGTCAGTGTGTTGCGTTCACATGTGGCGATGTAGATTCCGCCACACCATAAACTCAAACCCCACTTCTAGATTTTCCCTCACCGTACTTAGTCACGTGAAAAAGTGTCCATACTGAGAATAGTGTGCTCACACAAGATTACATAGCGTTTCCATGACAATCAAGTGAAGTCACTTTGACTATCTTTTGACGCGGTAGGACGAATCTAACGATTTAAATCTTTGCCGCTGTCATCATGTTCATGACAGCCGTCACTGCGGCTGTTAAGACGCTGACAACACCTAAACCGCGGTCCCTGTCAGATTGCATAGAAAAGAAAGAGAAGAGCGATGACACAACGCTTGTAATTTATTGCAAAATATGAAGTAATTATCTATTTACTCAAAATTGAGTTGAGTAATCGAAAATAAAAAACAACCAAGTTCTGCATTCAAATAAGACGTTCTTGTTATTAATTAAATACGTAACGTATGTTGATATTTAATACAGATATTTTGGATTAGAACTCAAAGTAAGAGGTTAGTTTAACGTTAGTTTGTATCGAGATTTTGTTTTTAAAACGTGTTTTGGTAACAACCAAGTTCTGGGAAATATGTTCAAATATAACATATATTTTTTCCGCTACCACAAACTATACAGATTTGGCAATTTTTTTTCTTAAGAGAAGCCCATTTTTGTCAATTGGGTCTTGTCAGCGCCTTAAGTGCGGCTACCGCGCTTCTAGGAAACCGTAGCTTTACGCTCGCTTTTTAAAATCGTTCTATTTCTGTCAACTGTTGTAAATATGACAGAGACAGAATGATGTTTTAATTATGTTTAGTGTTGATGTTGTAAATGCATTTAGTGATTTTTGGTGCTAGTGGGCCTAAAGTGTGTGCAGTGGACTTAATATTAAACTTGATAGCTTTCGACTTTCTCTTTATCCGACTGCGTGACGCAAAGAAGGGTAATCTGTTTATCAGCCTATTATGTATGTATAATACATAATAGGCCCTTGTATTCCTTTGTGGCGTTCTAGAGACTGTGGCGGCATCTACAGCGCCACATACGAACTACGCATCACACTGACGTCACGCAAAATCCTGCATCGCGCAAGCAGAGTTTACCGCGCAACTAGCATATATACAACATCCCGACATCAACCGTCGGGCAGTTGCCCACCAGACACGACACCCGTCTGGTCGGAGGATTCTCCCTTTTCTATGGAGGATGAGTGAACTTTACACCCTGTTCCTCATACCTCTATAAGACCAAACGCGTGGGCCGGTTCGATTTTGATGATTTTTACGTCAATCGATTTGTTTAAATCTTGTGAGTGTCACTCAAGACATGACAGTTATAACCAAATGTTTGTCGTGCAGTCGGAGGCATCTTCTTAAATTTTACAATAAATACCTATTGCCTCCAACTGCATGTGATTGTTTATAGTATTAGTATTAATAGGACAGAAATAGGTCAATAGGTCACAGGTGTTTCCATCTTTTTTAAAGTTCACTTTTTACGCAATCCCACTTCCCAATTTTCACTCTTTCTTAAGATACTTATCTCATCCCATAAGATACTTATCTCATCTCATCCCAATTTTTACTCTTTCTTAAGATACTTATGAGCAGTGGCGTGCCTAGGGTTTCAAAATAACGCAAGCCCAATAAAATTTTAACCGATTTCAAAAAAAGAAAGTTCAGTTTTCGACTGAGTATGTAGGTACCTACGTATCTACGTATGTATCATCTCAATTTTCTCATAAACTACTGGTTAGGCACAATAATTTCTCTATCGAGCATTTTAGTAAGGCATTTGGGCTTATATGAAGGTACCGCCACTGCTTATGAGTATATTTATTGTTTGCTGGATAAACAAAATAAATTTAACAATAAAGGCTCATTGCCTCCAACTGCATGTGATTGTTTATAATATCAGATTTAATAAGCACCCCTCTTAAACAGAAATAGGTCAATAGGTCATAGGTGTTTCCATCTTTTTTAAACATCACTTTTTACGCAGTCGGGTTTATTGTTTTTTTGTTTACTCTTTCTTAAGATACTTATGAAAATATTTATTGTTTGCTGGATAAACAAAATAAATTTAACAATAAAGGCTTATTGCCTCCAACTGCATGTGATTGTTTATAATATCAGACTTAATAAGCACCCCTCTTAAACAGAAATATGTCAATAGGTCATAGGTGTTTCCATCTTTTTTAAAGTTCACTTTTTACGCAATCGGATTTTTTGTTTTTTTTATTTACTCTTTCTTAAGATACTTATGGGGATATTTATTGTCTGCTAACTGGATAAACAAAATACATACCATCACGCCTTGTTTCCCGGAAGGTTTGGGCAGAGGTGTAGGTACCTGTAATACATCCACACAGTTGTGTTTAAAAATAAAAATAATAGCAAATAATTTTAAAATCATAAATTAGTGAACAGTCGTGATAATGATATTAATTTATTCCTTTTCTGTATGTGGTGGGCGTTTGCAAAGGCCTTTTTAATCTTAAATGATTTTAGTATACTAAAATCTTTGACGACTAAATTTCATAATATGCATCCAATCTTGAACGAAATTTTAGCCAGCATTATTTATTTTTCAGACCCAGCAATCAAAGAAAACGTAACAATGTTTCTCCGCTACACTGAAATAAGAACGTTCAAGTACCGAATATGGCGAATAATACCTATTAACATTTCTTTACCATTGGAACTTACCAACGTGTGCATTTCTTACGTTATTGTGATTATTAACTACACTCATTTGTATGGTTGATAAATACTCTGAAATCTCAGTCACTTAAGATGCTGACAACACCTAAACCACGGTCACTGTCACATTGCATAGAAAAGAAAGAGAAGCGCGATGACGCAACGCTTGTAATTTACTGCAAAATATGAAGTAATTATCTATTTACTCAAAATTGAGTTGAGTAATCGAAAATAAAAAACAACCAAGTTCTGCATTCAAATAAGACGTTCTTGTTATTAATTAAATACGTAACGTATGTTGATATTTAATGCAGATATTTTTATCAAAACGTGTTTTGGTAACAACCAAGTTCTGGGAAATATGTTCAAAATTAACATATATTTTTTCTGATACCACAAACTATACAGATTTGGCAATTTTTTTTGTTAAGAGAAGCCCATTTTAGTCAATTGGGTCTTGTCAGCGCCTTAAGCTGCGATTTTCTAGAAGAGCGGTGTCCGCCACATAGCGTCCGCAATTTATTTTATTTTATTTGAAAGGTACACCAACGACCTATTAACTTAATAAAAAAATACATAGGCATTGAGTTATGGTGAATTAGTCACTTAAGGGCGTACACAGCACTTACATAAAAAATAGCTTCTTAAATATACGTTTTACCAAGGTTTTTTACTCGTAGTGAGGATAGAAAAAATAATTAGAAACAAAGAACAAAACATTGTGAAAAAAACAAAATCATAATCGAAATAAGAATCAAAAATTAAAATCAAAATTATTATTAGAATCAATTTAATGTCAAATGATGTCACTGGAACGTTATTTATGAAATTAAGTTGGTGTGTTGTACTTTACGGTGTCAAAAGGACACTGTAAAGTCAATCGCCTTTGCCATCATTTTCATGACCGCCATCGCTGCGGCCGTTACGTGTTATGCCACCGCTTTTCAGGAAATCGTAGTTTAATCCTCATCACCGGTTTACGATTTGTATTTAATCAATGTTTAACCATATTACATGGCAATAAAAAATTTAAACAAAGTACTCAAACTCAAAGTATTTATTTCAAATAAACCAAATACAGGCACTTTTGAATTGTCAAGGGGTCGGTCAGTCAGATCATGAAGTCATGAAGCTAGTTGCCCATTCCAAAGCATAAAATATTGTTACAAAAATATTGATTACATCATTCATGTTGAAATTATATATGTGACAACAATGTAGAAAGACGTGCACGATAAAAGTGTCCGGAATAAAAAGATAAAAACAATTGAAAAAGTAAAATAAGCCTGACGGATTACCGGAACAAATAAAAGAAGAAATCAAATTCAAAAAATTTAACAGAAAATTAAAAGAATATCTTACACAAAAATGCTTATACTCGTTCGCAGAATACCTAGAACAAAATGTTTAGTAAATAATGATAGCCAGATAACTATTTAGGTACATATTTTATTATAGTCCATAGTCTTATTATTAATATTATGTTAAAATTATTATTATTTTTATTATATTGCCATGCCCAAACCGGGTTTAATGTTAGAACTTACTTATATTGTAACAACTAAATGTACATATAAAAGCAAAAAAAAAATTGTTTGTGCAATGTCATTTTCAGTCATTTTGTGCAATGAAGAAATAAAAAGTTGATAAGTTTACATACTGTAACGTTGTATCGTCACTTTCTTTATTTATATTATCCCTTTGTAATTTCTTACTTAACTTGTTCGTTAAATATTAAAATTTTAACATTTGCACAACCAATATTTCTTAAGAAATAACATAATTATTTTCTCAATAAAACAACAAAACTATGTTATTTTTAAGTACGGTCTTGTACTTTTAACTTTTAAACATTGGTCTTTGATCACTAAATGTTTTACAAGAAAAAATCTTGTTTGTATGACATTATTATTGAAAAATTGAAGATTTAGAAGCTGCGGACTACCTAATGTAATGCCTGTCACAGATATTTGAGTACCAAGAACGACTTTTTAAGCACTTATCCATGGACCGACCGAAGCAAATGCTGTGTAGCTTTACTATCCAATTGAGCAACATTGTTGTAATTTAGGTACGGACCCTTTTCAACATCAAACAATGCCTAGATATTGTTTTAAAGTATATTAAAACTTTATAAGAACGTTTCCTTTGAGGTCAGAGTTTGATGGAACGAATGCACATTGACTTAACAATACAAACTTTGGAAGATTTCCACTCCATTTGATTCGATCATTTGTTTTGAGCAATATATTTGATAGGATGGAATTAAATAACTGTAGAAATGGAATATGTTTTATTTATCATAATTCTTTTTTTTTTCATGGCAGCAGAGCAGTGGTGGTCCAGTGGTAACAGCTGCGACTTACGAGTTGTAAGTCGTAGGTACGAACCCAGACAGGCGCTTTACTTTGTGTAAATTATTTCTTCACCAGTCACCACTGCTCTCAAAACGGTGAAGAAAAACATTGTGAGGAAACCCTAAACGTGTGTCCTAGAACCAAAAAATTTAAAACATGTGACATCTGCCAACCCGTACTGGGCCCGCGTGGAGGATTACGGCCCACTCCCTCTCGCAGAGAGGAGGCTTGCGTCCCAGCATTGTTATTAAATGGTTAAACTTTACGGATATCCAATGAAAACAACACTACTATTAAATTCTAAACAGATCCATTAACAAACTGTTCGATCTAAAATCACGCTGAATCACTTCAGAACATTATACTTCGTATACTAGAACACATTATTATCCGTCTAGACTGATAGTTCCTGATGCTATTAATCACAGCTTTTTGTTACCACCCTGTACTGCACTTAGCATAATTACTGCAGAATTTCCTTGCAAATTACCCGTAGATACAGCGTGGTTTAATTTAGATTATTATCTTTAGTTGAAGATGGGTTCGTGTTAAATGGGAAAATAGATGATGTTTCACTATTTTTTCTGATACTTATTGTAGTAATGTATTTCGCGAATTTTAATTAAAAGGTAAAAAGACCTAAAATTGTGGTCATTGAGATGTAACATCTCAAAAATTTTAATAATATCATTTTGCTAAGCTAATGTATTTTGTGTAAGTGTAAATTGTTTTCAATTCATTGTAATTGTTTTAACTATTATTTAAATATTTTTTTAAACTTTCCAAATATCTGCTGCTTTCTGTTATTCTTATGAAAAAGAATATATTTAGCTACCTAAATGTGCATCTGTGACGAAAAAAAAGTTTTTCAAAACAAAAACAAGTTTTAATTCAACAAACATTTAATTTTAAGATTCGTAGCATTAGCTACGCCAACAGCTACGCCGTACTAACCCTGGCGTAGCAAATATTGATATTATAAAAGAAAAACAAAGATGTCAATGTTTTTGTGTTTATCTTTAATTTAAATATTAACGTGTGATTGAGACGATGTTATTATATACGCTCCCTGCGAAATAACGAGGAAAATTGAACAAAATCAACACTTATTATCTAGTGTTTAATGTAGTAGGAATAAATGGCAGAAGTCAGAAGTGGTGGAGAAGGCATTTTAATTATACATATTTTGATAGATGAAATAAGGCGACAAAGGATTTAAAAACCAACTCGTATATACCAACCTAAGTATTTATTCTTTAGCATGATTTTTCGTATTCTTACAGTCGTTGCGTTAATTAAATCCGGGAACTTAAGTATTGCATAAATACAAGCGTACCAATTATAAGCTTAGAACGAAGAGTGTAGTATTATATTAGCCTCCACAACTGACAAAATATAAATAAAATTGAAGTGTCTGTTTGTGATGTCTATGAAAATATGAAATAAAGAAGCTTTTATGAAATAAAACTTTTTAAAGTATATGCAGTACTAATAAAAAAAAACCAATATTTAAAATTTTTGTCTGTCTGTCAGTTTGTTCCGGCTAATCTCCGAAAGGACTGGACCGATTTTGACGAGACTTTCACTGGCAGATAGCTCATATTATAAGGAGTTATAGTCTCATTTTAGAAAAAGCCACGCGAGCGAAGCCGCGGGCAGCAGCTGGTCTTGAATAAATGTTGACGGAATTATTTATTGGATAAGAAAAGTATTTAAGAGCTGGAAATATAACTTAACAAAATCTTAAAATGGTTATAATATTTGCAATGCCGTATCCAAACCTCTTCAAACCAACATCAATGTCTTTCTCGCTCTCCCGAAGAGACAATAGTACTTCCTTCTTTTATCCCCTTTATTAAGTACTGTAGTGACGCAATATCCGGCTCCGAAGCGCCATAGTTTCATTACATATAAGTTGCTTATCGCTTTACTTCTTTCAATGGTATCTGTATTGTTTTTGTTAGAAGAATTTTAGTTTCTTTTTTCGTGTGTGTTTTGTTTTTTAGTTGACAGCTGTTTTTTTTTTGGTTGGAAGATAGGTGTGTGTTTTTTGTCAGTTTTTTCTTCCATTTGAGTTAGTGTAGTGTATAAAATTTTAATGAATAATAGTAACAATGCTGTGCTTTACATTTAACACACAACAAAGTGTATTTATCAATTATGTGGGAAATCATCAAATAACTTCTCCCGCTCTGGGCGGAGCGGGAGGGTGTGTCAGACTCTTACTGACTAAAACCCACCCGTATTCCTTCCTGTTGCCTGTGTTGCGGGGGCCTCGGTGACCCATAAGTACCTTCCCGCGACCCCGGCAGGATTATTAGACCCTAAGGATGTGCTACGGAATTGTGTAAAACTGCAAATTGAACTTATTCTTAGTTATAACATAATCTCTAAAATAGAGTTAAATTGCTTATTATTCTATTAGACTAGATTGTTATCAATTAGTAAGAACTTTAGCATAATCAGCGTATAACGTTCACCGCGTATCACCTTTGTACGTATTTTTCTGTTCTGTTCTTCTTTTCTGTTTATATGTGTGTACATAAATGGTTAAATAAATATCGCTCCCACTGCTGGGACACAGGCCTCCTCTCTGTGAGAGGGAGTGGGTCGTAATCTACCACGCAGGCCCAGTGTGAGTTGGTTAAGAACTTTAGTGCTTGTTAAAACAGGAAAAAAAATACAGGGAAAAATTCAGTTTTTTCTTCAAAATACTAAACTTCTTGGATTACAGAATCTTTGTACGGTGGTGAGTACTATTAGAGCTATTGCCATAAATTGGACAAGAATTCAGACTTTGGGGTGCTACTGAAAAAATCCGAAAATCCGATGAACACGCCCGTTCTTGGGATTGAACCTTATCAATAGAGTGATACCAGCACAGTAGTGTGGACTAATTTAAAATAATAACATTTCCCATAAAGGCCTGCGTAGACGAGGGACTTTTGTCCGCGACGAAAAAACGTATGGATATTCTGACAGTCTATTTGACCTACGTGTGCGTTATTGCATAGATTTCCATAAGTTTTATCGTCGCAGACGAAAAGTCCCTCGTCTGCGCATGCCTTAAGTGGTTTAAATTACCTTCATTTTAAACATGACCTAGTAATCTTGACTAATGAGTCATAATTATTATATTACTCCCGGAAGTCACACGTCCAGATATAGATTAATCATGCTTAAGATTAAGACAACTCTTTGAACTCAAATCAAAGCCTCCCCGAAACAGTGTCTCCATCTATTGTCAAATGACTGTAAACATTTACAATCAGACGCACAGGAACAATTGCCATCCATTCCGCTTCAAGGCAATCCAATCCATTTGCAAATAGAAGTAGAATTCGAGTTAATTGTCGTTTTACCAATTGACATCCAACGCTACCAAACCCAAAACCATTTAAAATTAAACTCTATTCTTTTCTTCACAAGGGTTGTTGACGTTGAGGTGGGGTGGAAATATTTCGTGGTGGTGAAAGGTAGTGTTGGGCCACGAAATACGAGTATTGTTCATTTGTATGCGCGTGAGTGAATTGGTTTGAAATGTGAAGGGCTTTAGACGGTATTGCCTCTCTAACTTTTGTTTAGAGCTGATGGAGATGTTGTTTTAGGACGTGGCGTTATTTAGATGTGTCTGAGGGCCGTTTTAATGGTAATGTGATTTGTAATTGGTTTAAAGATGGTGTGTTTGAGATAGATTTTGACATCTTAAAGTGATGGGTCGCGGTAAGGTAAATGTATGTGTGTTTATGTTCACTTAAAAATATAATTAATTTCAGTATAAGTACTTTCTTAATTGGTCAAGGACAGCTAATGAGACACAATTGTTTTTCTATCGGAGTGGCGCGGGGCTTTACAGGTTAAACATAACGAACTGGTGAAATGTGGGTCTAACAAGGAGTGACGTTATGTTATCTTAAGTACTTTATTTTACACACTTACAGAGAATAAGAATATTTAGTGACTTCAAGAAGAGAATTGAAAGATACACTTTTATAAAGCAATGTTTGAAAATGAAAGTTAAATGAAAACAAATAGACACAATATAATAGAAAAATAATAAATCGTCAAAAACTAAACAACCCCAAACTTTTTAAATCCAAAACAAACAAGCACTGACATGACATTTCCAACCACCTATCATGATCCCTCGAAATCTAAACATTTTTGGAAATCGAACCTCCCTCAAAAATCTAAGGTTTCCCTTATTACGACAAACAAAACGCAATAAAAAAGAAATAACAGGACAAGCATAAAACCTCGTACACACGTAACGTGATATTTTAAAAGAAAGAAAAAAATATGGACATGTGAAGACCTTTAAAATGGACGAAGGGGAGGCAATTTAATTTTCTTTTGGACTCTATTGAGTGAAATCCAAAGCATATTGGACAAATATAAAATGCTTTGATGTAATGTTATCCCTCTATTATTATTTTTTCTTTTTTTGTTCGTGTATTAGCTTCATTTTTGGACATACACGGTTTCAATTTTGTGTACTTAATCAAATGTGGAGTTCCAAAATTGGTTCGTATTTTTTAAAATAATTTTTGGTTTTTACGCTTGTCTTAGGCATATTATGGTAATATTTTAAGGTCAAAGCAATATGTTATTACTTACGGTAAAGTTACGTAAGTAAGATATATCTTGGGACAACTTTGATTAAAATTTAAAATAAACAACAAACCAAATTAATTCAAAAAAATATGTAACACCATTTTCCTTAAATTTAAAATTAATCTAATACATCAAAAGTCCAACAAAAACGCACAAATCGCATTCATTTGACAAAGAGAATAGGCGAAATTATTAAATTTAATAGACGAATATCAAAGTACGTTCGTCGAAGCGACAACGCGTGATATCGTCAAAGAGAAAATTCCTTTGTGATCATATCTTGTCATTTTATTTTTCATTTCAACCGGTGTGTCCTGAGCTTTATGATACGTTAATTGCTTTCATTATGAGGAATGTTAAATGGCGGATTATTTTAAAAATAGAATTGTGTTTTTATTGTTTTGTTTTTTTTTTATATATGAAGATATTGCAGTGATAAAAACAAGTTATGTCATGCCCTAACTTATAGATATTAGATGCCCAATAGACACAAAATTGATGTTTGACGTAGTTTGATATAGGATAACCTTTGTATCTTTTAGTTACACAACAAATTCTTTATAATTATACAGTTTGTTTGGAAGCTAGGCGCAAAGCCTTAAGTTGAAACCATTAGGAGCATTTTGAGCATGTTAATAAAAAAGTTTGAATGACTGATACTATTCTATTTTTCAAATTTTGTAAGTGTTCTACCACTTCAAAAGTGTCTAGTATTTTTTTTTCAATAACTGAGATGCTGAAAACTTTGTTTAATACATAAGATACAAATGAGAAAACCACGAAAAAAAAAATAACATACCAACTTTAAGTGGGGTATGGTTGGCAAAACTCAAAAATAGCAGATAAAAAACGTACTTCGTCTAAGACATGTATGGCTCCAAATGCTTTAAATGGTGCCAACTAGCACCCCTTAAGGCAGGGATGCCAAGACTTTTAGAGAATACTTGGGCCACTTGGGCACATTATGATCCAAAGAAAAATAACTAAGTAAACGTTTTAAAAGAATTTAATTAGGTTCCTTTTTTTGTAAAACCACAATATTTAGTTTAGTGCTTGGCATTGCATTGCCGTGACTATTTTTTTGCCCGCCGCGCCCCTCACCTCGCCCGAACTCACCCAAGTGCTACCCGAATAGTTCCGATCACAAACTCGCTACATATGCTTGATATGTAATTAGGTATACAACATTGTCAAAGTTTGTTTTCTTTGATTATGCATTTTTGCATTTTTGCTTTTATTTTGCATTTTGCATTTTTTAATTTAATGGGGAGCTGCACGCGTACCGACAGTGGGCCGCATGTGGCCCGCGGGCCGCGGTCTTTGCATCGCTGCCTTAAGGCCTTGCATCCAGCTTCTAAGCACCCTGTACATCAATACCTATATAATTTTGTTTTAATGTATGGATGTAATTTTTACCAGCAACTTACAACAACTCTTTAGGATTCCTTAATAGTCCAATCTGAGGTTAAGTAATTTGGTTGGCTATAGACATGACATCTAACCTGTTAAGCCCCGCGCGACACCGATTCGGAGTCAAAGAATAGAAAATCAGTTGTGTCTCATTAGCTGTCTGCAATGTTAATTTGAATATTTATGTACCTTGAAAAGTATTATATTACTTTAACTATTGTGAATGTGAGCACTATATGGGTCATTTTTATTTATTTCTTTTTGTTTTTTTTTTCTCTGTTATTTTAATGATAGCCTGGCGTTTTGAGTGCGTTCTTTATGCGGCCTACCCAAATGTCCTTTCCTTGGTATTGTTCGTCGAGTCGTTGAGCTCCTTAAGTTCTGAGTTGAGCTACACGATTACTGAGAAATGCTTGCACTGACTGGACAGGTCCACTCAAATTTGTGTGGTTCTTTCCTCCAAAGATCATTTCAGACATGGATCTACATGGTCCTCACATGATCTGACCAAGATTATGTCTGGACTTTAAAAGAGACTTTGACCCTTGAGTTTGTCTCGCCAGTTCTTCTCAGGGGTAGTCAGATAGGAAATGTCGACTCCATCTAACTTATTTTTTATTTAATTTTTTTGAATTAGGCATGTAAAAGTGATTCTAGTATCCTATTTACAGAATAAACAATTTCATTTCATTTCATTTGGTTTTTGTATATATCCTTTCAGATGCTCATTGAAATATTGTCGTAAAAGTATAAGCAAGCACAAAACTGTCTTATATTATTGTGTTGCTGGTAATTAATTTAAAGCTTCCTTCACATTTCTTCGCAATAATAATAAATCTAATCTATCCTTAGATAGGTAATCAAACATGAAACTCATTAGCACTTACAAGTCACGAGCTGCTGTTAAGTTAACGCGCGCGTAAACGTTCCCCGCTAATCCGCGGCGCGTATTAAATGCGCAGCAAACGAACGTTTATTATCGCGTTAACGTTATCAGTGTGCGCGTAGAATCGTAATGGCAAGTATAAATGGAGTGTTATGTTTGATAAGCCGAATGTCTGTAGTTTATTGACTTATATGTTGAGACTTTGATGTTTCTTACGTAGGTGAGTTGGTTGGGAAATTAATACGTAATTTCCTAGGAGTAACGAACGAGTAATAGCTATGGAGTGTCTGTAATCTTTGGAAAAGTACTGCTGTTACCCTGTTTTTAGTTAATATTTGTTACCTACTTTAGACATTTTTTTTTTTTTTGTTGGTTGGGAAATGATCAAATAACTTCTCCCACTCTGGGCGGAGCGGGAGAGTGTGTCAGACTCTTACTGAAAAAAACCTATTCATGTTCCTTCCGTTGCCTGTGTTGCCAGAGGCCACGGAAACCCTTTCAGACTTTCCCGTGACCCCGGCAGTACTTTACACAACTGGGATTTAAATATTGCCTCACCAATTTATTTATCTTACTCATGATCTGAACCAGTGATGTTACGAATGTCATATTTTAGACATTCGCGAATGCGAATGCGAATGCGAGTGTTTGGAAGGCGAATGTGCGAATGCGAATGCGAGTGCGAATGTTGAGAAGGAGCAAAAAAAGAAATATCAAGGTATGATTTTAATCATCGATTTTTATTTATTTAAGGTTATACAGTGTATATATCTAATAATTATACACAATCAAATTAACAACAAACATATTTAATATTCGAATTTCAATAGGGGCAGATTATATTTTAAAAACAATAATTTAGCTGCTTTATCACCCATGAGACGATTTCGTAAAGGCTCATATATCAGGCCAGCTGCACTAAATAATTGCTCACTTGGTACATTGGCAGGAGGAGCGCTGAGGTACTTACGAGCACGTTCTGTCAATTTGTCAAATTTGGATTTGGATTTCCACCAGTCCAATGGATTTTCCTCAAGAGAGATTCGTTTTTTTTTTAAATATGCTTTTAATTGGGATTTTATTTCACAAAGCATCGTGCCTTCTGGTTCACATTCTACATCGGAACCTTCGCCATCACTCGAGGAATCCAGAATTCTCGCCAGATTTGTTAGGAGGCTTTTAGTAGGGTAATCAGCACTTGTAGAAGGCTCATTATCATCAATGGATGTCGTGTTTTTCGGCCTTTTACCACTTGAAATTGAAGGTATACGATCGTGATTTAATAAATCAAACGGAAGTTTTATGATTTCGGTAATAACATTATCCTTCACAATATCAATAAAGAATTTGTTCTTGTATCGCGGGTCCAAAAATGTCGCAATTGTAAACAAAGGGTCATTTTCCAGATTGCAAAACTTCTTGTTTATTTCAGTTTTTAACACTTGAATAAAGTTTTTCATAATATTATCAACAGCGTCACCTACAATTAGTAGATTTACGTCTTCAAACTCTTTAATACCTTTTTTTAACAGGTAAATAATCGGAATAACAGATGAAATCAAAGCATGCGTACTGCTTAAGTTACGGGTAGCTCCTTTAAATGGTTTAAGTATTGATGCACAATATTCTATAGCTTTATATTCATCGGATGATAAGTTGGGGATATTATTGCTAATACCATATACAGCCAAAGAATCCTTTAGTTTTAAGTACCTTTCAAACATATAGAAGGTGCTGTTCCATCTTGTCGAACAATCTCTTATAACAGTTAATGGCACTTGATCTGGGTTCAGCCGCAACTGGACTTTTGATAATTGGTCTTGAGCAATAGTCGAATGATATAATGAGCAGCAATCTTATTACATTTCTGAATCAGGGTTACCAAAAACTCCTGTGAATTTAATGCACTTTTTATGTTTGTCTGTAACTTATGAACAGTGCAATCAATATCTTTGAAACCGGCCAAAGACATAGCACGCTTCATATTTGAGCCTTCATCCCTTACCATGCAATGTATTTGATCCTTAGTGATGTTCCATTCATTCATCATCGATTAAAATTTACTTGCAATTACATCACCCGTGTGTCGTTCATTGAATTCATCACATTTTAAAACAATGCTTAAACGATCATAGTTAACTGTTATACCGTGGCAAGTCAAACTGAGGAGTGATACGTTGGTAGCTGGCTCGGACCAAATGTCGGTTGTGAATGACATGAATTTCAAATCACCCAAGAGTAATTTAACTTTGTTTGCCACTTTTACATACAATTCTTGGCTATGCTCAGTAAAAAAATTTCGTCCTTTTAAGGTATATTGTGGCGCATAAGGTATAATGTGGCGCATTAATCTTTGGAAACCCACGTTCTCAACGAAGTTAAAGGGTAAATTGTCTAAAGCTATCATTTCACTTATTCGGCAATCAATTTTTTGCGACAATAGATGTTTAGCGTCCTACTGCTTCTTTTTCATTATAGATTCTTCAATATATAATTGCCTTTTTACCTCTGTTAGTGGCGTTTCCGGAGGAATGATAATTTTAGAAGCCTGGATCTCTGTTTCAGCGCGTATTAACAATTCGAACTCCTCGGCATGAACGGCTTTCAAATGAGTTCGCAGCCCCGAAGTAGTACGCCCAACGCGAGAACATACTTTTTCACAAATATTACACTTCGCATGATCTCAATCAATAGGTGTGAAATATCGCCATATATCACTTTTCTTCCCCGGCGCCATAATACAAAAATAAAGTTCTAAATAACTGATTGATCGACAAGTGACAACTAGAAACAAATTCAAAGTAACAAACACGCGATGATGACCCGCTAAGCTCCGTCCACTTCTACTTGTCTCGACCTGCATACACTCGCATTCGCTAAACATTCGCATTGTTTGATGCGAATGCGAGTGTTTATGCGAGTGTTTGAAATGATGCGAATCATTCGCATATGCGAATGCGAAAGCGAACATTCGTAACATCACTGATCTGAACCATGAGCGTAGCGAGAACAAACATTCGAGAAATAACAAATTTCGATCTTTAAAATGGCTACCTATACAATTTTAACTTTGTGTTCATAATTGTGAAATAATCAAAAGGACAAGACAGTAGAAACGGACGCTTTACGTAATAAATGAGTAAAAAAAAAAAATACAATACAAAATACATGGCACAGCATCTCGGCATGGCTCGATAAGAGATGATAATTATCAAGCATAATTATACCTACCTATTCACAAACCCACAGTACACTTTTCCCAGTAACCACACAGAAAACTTTTCAGCAGCAAATACATGCCAAAATAAATAAACAACCTTCTTCTTGATAGCACCCATTACTCCTCAACCTTAATCTCGTAATTACAGTCAAAACGTAAAGTTGGGATGAAATTTTAATCGCCTCCCCCCACCCTCCCTGCTGTCCTCATTAACACAACATTTGAAGATTTAAACAGTCATCGCTCGCTGATGAGTAGTAAACTTGTAAGTTAATGCTAAAACATCTTGATGTTATGTCACGTAAGATCTTAGATCTTACAGGCTGCAGCAAAAGGAAGTTCTGGCCAAAATATTTTTTTTATAATATAACCTACATTTAATATGTTTTAATATCAACAACAAGCAATGAAAAGGTACGGTGTAGTGGTCAACTTAATTAGAAGTTCTAGTTAAAATCAATCAATTTTTTTTTTATAAACAAAGCGTTTGGGAACGAGAACGACTGAGGAATAATAAGTATAAGAAATATTTAGTATTTTAAGAGTTAAAACCACGAAAAAAACTGTGCAAACTTAAAATCGTTTGCAACAAAAAACCAAAAATGTAAAAGCTTTTTTTTTTTGAGGGTGGGAAATCATCAAATAACTTCTCCCGCTCTGGGCGGAGCGGGAGGGTGTGTCAGACTCTTACTGACTAAAACCCACCCGTATTCCTTCCTGTTGCCTGTGTTGCCAGGGGACTCGGTGACCCATAAGTACCTTCCCGCGACCCCGGCAGGCATCGGCCCTAGTGGACCCCTACATTTGTGCTGACATCTCTTTGAGGCGCGCGTGGAATACGACGCGCCGTCGACCCGGGCCTGGTCCTTGCCGGACGGTGAGCTACCCATTGCTCACCGTCCGCAAGCCCGCGCCTACGGTGGCCGGAAATCCGCCCGGGATTCCCGACGCCCTGGGCGTCTCCTGCGGCGGCTAGGGGCGAGAGGGCGCGAAACTTGCCATTCCCTCAACCGTCCCGCTTCCTCCTTCGCGAGCATTACTGCTTCGCAGAAGGAGGTGACGGCTGTGCATGCCCTCTCGCTCCGTACCATGGCCTGAACCAGGGCCGGCCGCGGCCGATCGCCTCCACGAGGACATGGCGGTGCTCTGCCCAGGCCGGGCAGACCTCCACCGTATGCTCCACCGTGTCCTCCGGGCGATCCACGCAGTGGTGACACCCGGACGTTTCCTCCCGCCTTATCCGACACAGGAACCTCCCGAAACTGCCGTGTCCGGTGAGGACCTGCGTCAGGTGGAAGGTGAGGACGCCGTGGCGCCTCTCTAGCCACTCCTCAAAGAGGAGACTTATCGCCGGAATCGTGGCGTGCCCAGTACTGGGTTGCGTTAACCGTACTTTCCATGACGCCATGAGATCCCGCCGGAGCTCCGTCCGCTGTGCCGTGATTTCTCGCGGCAACGGACTTACGCCCCGGCGTTTCGCCTCCTCGCGCCACTCGCATACGTGCGCGAGGACTTTTGCCTCCAGATCCCATGGCGGCAATCCGGCAAGGAGGCTCACTGCCTCACAGGAGACCGTCCGGTATCCCCGGATCATCCGGATGGCCGTGACCCTTTGGGCCGCGCTCAACCGGCGTGCTGGCCGCAGCGCCAGAGAGCGCGCCCATACAGGAGCCCCGTAGAGGGCCAAAAAGCTTTCCCTATACCTGAATTACTACAAACCAATAAAAAAATGGTACCTACGTAACTATAGAATCAGGATCGTAGCAAGTGGCGTAATGTAGTATCTACCTACCCCATGGGAAGAAGGCTTTAGTTTATGTATGTATTTAACTAGAATACTTGGTACAAGAGACGCACAGTCACATTTCACAGACTAAAATCTACCAATCTATACAAGGTGTCGTTTTGCATCCTCACCAAATTCAAGGAGGCAACTATGCTAATGATTCTCGACACGAATCAATAATAAAATAAGTAGGTCATTTTTTTTCCAATTTTCAGAAATCGGCATGTGTGGGACACGTATGTTAAAACGCGGCCCGTGTGATACCGCACTGTAACTGCCCTTTTACACACACACTACCACACAAGCAACGGGGAGATTATGTTCTGTGAAACTGGTGTATTCTAAAATACTGATAAACTTAAAATAACTAAAAAAATAAGTATGTATTAATTATTGAGCAGGTATCGTAGTTTTATTTGATTAAATATGTCTTTCATAGCAGCCTCCTGAAATTTGACGAGGATGCAAAACGACACCCTGTATAATAATATTACTTTTCACTCGCTTTGCCGCACGTGGCGTAACGTAACCTAATTCTAATCCCTTTGCATTACAGACATAGGCGTTTTATCTTGTCATGAAAACCAGCAAGTTTTAACGTTTATTAAGAGTAGTATTCTGTAATTAGTCAACGAGAGTTGTTTACAGGAAATATTAGTCTTGAGGAACTTTATGCGATCATATTTCGCGGGGTATAATAATCTGGTTTATTTCGTAGCACTATTTTTGTTAATAGGTGGCTATTATTAATAATGGTTTGTCATAACTCGATCGTATGATTTGTTGTTAGTATATCATTTACTTGGTGATGATTCTAACTAAAGAATTAAGTACTGAAGACTAGGATGAAAAGTAAACATACACATAATATAACATCATAATTAACCTTGTTTTCCCGAAGGGTAGAAGAGAGGTGTACCTGTAGTACACCAACATTTGCCAGTTATGTTTTTTAAGTCCCATGTAGTAGGGGGCGAGCTGGGCACAAATTCAGTAACCAGGCTGCTACTGAGAAATTCCAGATAGAAAAATCCAATAACACTTTACCTGACCCGGGAGTCGAACCCAGGACCTCATGCTCAGCAGTAGCGCTTGTGACCACTAGACCAACGAGGCAGTCTTTCTCGAAAATAATAAGAAATGAATATCTCTACAAACTACCGCAGAACGTGGTTCGCCTCAGTTGGGAATTTAAATCCACTCTATGTTTAATGGTATGGTTTTAATTATATATGGATTTACAAAGTAAAACCGAATTGGAAGCAAATCCACGAGAAAAAGCCTGTAGGTAATTTCATAAACACTTTCTTAACCAGCCGATTCCATTTTATGTTCTCCAGAATTTCAAAATATCAGAAAGAAGAAGGAAAGAAAGAAAAATTGTTTATTCTGCACAAACAAAACGCACATTTCAAAAAAGATCACATAAAACCTGGTTTATTATGTATATATAAGTACACCGTGTGACATAATAAATCAGGTACCTAAGTGAAAATTTTCCACAGAAATATTTATAATTCTAGCTGATATCAGTATGTAATCATAACTAAAAAATATATAATATATAAATATGTAACATTAAAATAATAATAATAATAATAAAAAGTACATAAACTAATACATAATTACAATGAAAAAATAAAAATACTAAGTAATTATTCAAGACGTTGTGTAAAGCGTGGTGTGTTTTCCTATTTAAGCTATTCTATGATTTTAGTAATAATATAATTTCGAGACACGAATAATAACCCATAGTGAAAAATGAAGTTTTTATTAATACCCCATAATTTCATAGATGCACCAACCGTGTGGGGTAAGACAGGATTATATGAGCGAATTAAGTAAATAAGCCGCACAAACAAAATCACAGCATATCACACCACACACCTTACTAAAAATCACTCATATTAAAAATGATAAATCACAGTTCACACTCTCGGGGCGGGTTGCACCCATGCAATATTCCTGACACGCTATTTGTCATAAACGGCTGACGTGAGCTACCGCGAACCGTCACTAATCTCGTGTGCTACATGCATCGCGTTTCCTAGGATTTTTCTGAGGAAATACAAGAGTTTTCGTTATAAAGTACCTTGTCTTGCAACGTGTAGGTTGAGATTGGGTACATTTTGTATCACGTGAAGTAGTTTGTGTATTAAAGAGAATGATTGTGTGTGGAAGCTTGTTAAATCTGTGTAGGATAGATAGAATTTAAGAAATATACCATAAAAATTACAGATACACATTTGGAAAATTGTATTTGGGTTAGGATCGTGATTTATTTAAGTCAGAAACGAACTAATGAGGGTTTTTTTTTCAAATGTAATTATTTTTTGATGCTGTTGTCTGAAGATAACATCTACACAATTAACTATACTTTTATAATCAACGGTCAAGCACGACTTTGGTCTAACGGATAACTGTGCCTGTAAGAAAAGCAATTTAATTTAAACTCCGTTTAACATAGACACACATTCCCATGGGGGTAGGCAGAAACTACAGAACGCCCCCTACTACTATCCTTACATACTCCTTTTGCTTCGTTTACGTTAATACATCTGGTCATACACGCAAGCTGGTAGCGAAAAAAACTCTTTTTAGCACATAATTATTATGATAATTAAATTAAGAACCCAAACAATTTTAGCATAATAACAGAAACAGTCCAGAAACATGAGTCCACACTGCGCCACGTGCAATAAACATCAAGCACACAGCTTTTAAAACAAGCCTTAACAGCCGTTAATAAAACCCTATCACATTATACCCTCAAAACGGAGCACCTCAAGCAATAAACTGTCCGATTCACTACTTAACCGAAGTTTAACGTGCGCGCCGTTAACTCCGTTCAATCTGCTTAATTGAGAATGGTTTCACCGACCTTTAATGGGCAGTATGTTAGTTATGCGTTTTGGGAGATTCAGGCTGTATACTTGAAAGTCATTATTTCTAGTAGGATAATGGTTTATGGTATGCGTAAGCCCTTATGATTGGCACTTTACTAACCCCACAAAATTGGTTGTGTTCAGGAAACATGCAGGCATTCTATATACATGTTTTATACAATACTTGCTGCTGTAAGGCTCAGTGAGACGATAAACTGGGTGAATGAAAATACATTATCTGCTCGCGACGATACGTCATCAGATAGTGTTTTCGTAGTGTTTTTGAAAGTAACTTAAATTCAGTATCCGTGACGATACGTCACCATAGTGGTATTCATTGTTTTTGAAAATAACTTAAATTCAAAGTGATAACAGTGCTAGTTTAAGCATAGAAACGGTATTAAAAAAAATCAAAATCAAAAGTCATTTATTCAAACTAGTTTGAAAATCAGCACTTTTCGAACGTCAAAGTTACATAAGACAGTCCCCCAAAAATGCCCGCCCGTCAAATAGTGTTTAATACATACGAGAAGTACGACACTTACAAAACATCAGATAAGTGGACTATACAGGGTGGAATTTTGTAATGCCACCTGGAGGGAAAGTACTCTTAATACTGCAGATAGAAAGTTTTACTCAAAGGAAACATTCCTTTATGTTTGAATAGAAAGCAAACTGCATTCAAAGATTTTCGAAAATTCTCTTCTCCCACACCCGGGAATCGAACCGGCTAAAATCTGAAAAAATTATACCCTGTACTTTTATTGCATCGATCGTTAGGGTCAATTATAAGGATGAAATCTCTCTAAAAAACATGATAAATTAAATGAAAGGAAAACCAGGAAATCTGAAGTTACAAATTCAATGAGTCAAGTTAAAGCTCTTTAACTAACATCCATCTTTTGTAATGCAGACTCCTTTGCGACATACTCGTAGCTGCGTGTATGAGGTAATTTAAATATGGAATGTTAGATTAAAATTTGAAAATTAGATTGTCATAGTTGTTATTCACATTTGATTGTTTTTACAACTCATTTCACATTTTGTCTCACGGTGAAAATGGCTTATCAAGAACAATTAGATTTAATGGAAGCTTATTTTTTAAATAACAAAAACGTGAATCTAGCTCTGCGGTGGTATGGAGAGAGATATCAAGACCGACAGGCACCAACTAGGTTCGTATTGAAAAGAATGGTAGAAAATTTAAAGAATACGGGTGGTTTCAAGAAGAGACGACAAACTATTCAGCAAAACTATTTCGATTTTGAACTAGATGTTTTAACATACTTTGAATCATTTCCAAAGGCTTCAAGTAGAGATGCTGCCGATGAATTAGGAACAACCCACACTCGCGTACTTAAAGTGCTGAAAAAGTATAAGTATAAATGCTATCGTGAAGGTCGGTTGGTGCAAAAATTGCATATTGGGGATCGTGACAGACGATTATAATTTTGTGAAAACATGCTTGGAGAAATTGACCGAAACCCTATTTTTTTTAGTAACATTGTATGGTCTGACGAAACCAACTTCAGCAATAATGGCATGTACAATCGCCGCAATAACCATTATTGGTCTCGAGTGAATCCTGTTCGTGTTCATGAAACTAACAATCAAGTAAGATTTTCTTTCAACGTTTGGTGCGGAATTATGAGAAATAATGTAGTGTTAGTCCACGTGTACGAAGGTCATTTAAACACTGTCAAGTATTATGAAATACTGGATCTCTTAAGAAACGAGTTAAATGGTTTCCCCGAGGAAGAGCGAAACCAAATAATTCTACAGCAAGATGGTGCTCCAGCACATAACAGCAGAATCACTACTGCCTACATTAATAACCATTTTAATACCTGGATTGGTACAAACGGCACAATCAGATGGCCTGCGAGATCGCCAGATCTCACCCCATTAGATTTTTTTTTTGTGGGGATATGTAAAAAATCAAATTTACATTAAATCTATTGCGAATGACAACGAGTTGAGAGTTGAAGTTCAGAATACGATTTATAATATTCACCACAACACTTTATTAAAGGTTACTAGAAATGAATTCGTTAAAAGAATAAATTTGTGTATCCAAGAGAATGGAGCCCATTTCGAGCAACTAATTAGTTAGTTTACCATTTTTTGTAAATAATTAAATTAATTTAAGATTTCCTGGTTATCCTTTCATTTAATTTATGTTTGTTAGAGAGATTTCATCCTTATAATTGACCCTAACGATCGATGCAATAAAAGTATAGGGTATATTTTTTTCAGATTTTAGCCGGTTCGATTTCCGGGTGTGGGAGAAGAGAATTTTCGAAAATCTTTGAATGCAGTTTGCTTTCTATTCAAAAATAAAGGAATGTTTCCTTTGAGTAAAACTTTCTATCTGCAGTATTAAGAGTACTTTCCCTCCAGGTGGCATTACAAAATTCCACCCTGTATAGCCATAGTTTATAGCTTTTTCGGTGTGTCCAGACAACCTAGAACAAGACCTAGCCATAGACATAACTTTTATGTATCTAGTCCCTTGGAAAAGCCCCTTTAACTGATTTTGTATGTCGTGCTACTTTAGATTAGTAAACATTGTTATTTTGGTTTAACCAATCCTGATTTCAGGGCGCGTCGCGCCCTGAAACAAAGCTGTGATATTTTAAATATCAGATTGTTTTAGGTATGTAGACCGGCCTGAGGTATCTGTAATTAGTTTGAAAATCGGTTCAGTACTTGCCCAGGAATTCACAGAACAGAACCGTTTTAGTGGAAAGTTGCAATATTTTGTGTCATTCCCCTGAAATATCCTTTCAGTGGTAACAGATAAAACCGATACAGATATCTCAGGAGACGTGAAAACGGGAAATGTAATGACTTATAACACGCCATATGTATCCTTAAGTGTTAAGAGTTTGTAAGCGTAAATATAACGCAAACCAAATGAAAAAGTTCCTATGATAAAACTTTAAAACAGAAAGCAATTAGCGGCTCTCGTTACAGTAAAGTTAACCAGTACCTAAGAAAACATGTAACAAAGTACAATTTGTAGTCATCGGCAAGGTACTTATTTATATTTTCAAAATCATCAAGTAGTTCAAAAGTACTGTCCTTGAAGAGTCCCGAAAGTTGCTTCCTGAAAGTTACTTCTTGTTGTTTATTCAGGTAAAATACTCCTTTTAGCAGCTGTTAAAACGTACTCCTCTAGGAGATAGTCAAAACCCTTCCTATTCAAAAACAATGGTACATATGAAGATATATAGTAGACGTATAAATAGAAGAGGCAGGTAGCCGTCTAGAAGATATCTAGAATCTATAGGTGCAGGACGTCAGCGTCGCATGGACAGGGAGGCCTATCCTCAAACCGGGATAAACTCAAACTCACACTTAAAGCATTTATTTCAAATAAACCAAATACAGGCACTTTTGAATTGTCAAGGGGTCGGCCAGTCAGATAGATGAAGCTAGTTGCCCATTCCAAAGCGTAGTAGATTCGTATGGAGAAGAACGGGCAAGAAACTCCACGGCCCTTTTAAAATTAAAATATTGTTACAAAAATATTGGTTACATCATTCATGTTGCAATTATACATGTGAGAACAATGTAGAAAGACGTGCACGTGAAAAGTGTCCGTAATAAAAATATAAAAACAATTGAAAAATTAAAATAAGCCGTGGCAGCTAAGAAATGACTAGTCCCTATTGATGGCGCCCGTTCACGAACATGACGCATGGACCAGCACCATTCAGATCAACCATTTTGAAGGGAACTTAATGATCCAACATACACGCCACCACCAGCGAGACATTTGAGTAAGCATGACATACTCTGAGCTCCACAGGCACATTCAAGTCAATTAAAGACGTACCCAGTAAATAGTAGCTTTATAGCAGGTACCAATAAACCTGGATAGGCATTACACACTCCCTACACACGCCCTTCACGTCCAGCGATCACGCCCGTCCGGCACATTATCAAAGAAACTGGAAACTCGGACACAAAGTAAACTGTAAAGTGACGAGTTGTTTCCATAATCAAGATATAAAATTCTGCCCCTAGCCAACTTTTTTCAAACGACTTAGAAAAATGGAGGAAGTTCAGGCTACACTGTGAGCTTAACGTTAAATAAAATTATTTAATAAATCGGAAAGTCATAATTATTTATCGTGTATCTAACGCCACCTGCTTATTCAACAAAGCCTTTACTTTTCCAATTACAAGAACTGCTATTTATTCGTAAAAATCACGCAAAACGTGATAGTATCGCGTGTCGGTCACTCGTATGAGAGATATTTTTTATGATTGCCAGCGGTCGCCACAATTTGCCACCCCTGCTTTATGCTTTGGTGCGTCTTGTAGCGGTAGTTATTTTACGCGACCCCTGGATTATGTTCAGATTGAGAGAGTGCTCATCTTCTGAACATCTATATATTTTTTTTTAATATTAAACTGAACCTCTAAAAACTTATTAGGCTTCCATTGATGGACACTTTTGAAATTGACGAACCTCTTAATACTTTTTGTGCTTCTAATGATCACACACTTTTTTAATAATTAAGCCTCTTTTTAACTTTCTGGCCTTTTCTCACAGTTGGTCATAGTAACTAAGCTAAGGCATACCGACCAAATGGGTTAGGTTAGGTTGCTATCAACGCTGCTTCCCAATCTGGGGGGGCCCAAGCGCCACCTGTAGGCGGCTCTACGTGGGCATCGTGCGATCGATGGCCCTGTATGGGGCCCCGATCTGGTCGGCTGACCTGACGGCCGGCAGCATCGCTGTCTTTCAGAGAGCGATGGCCGTCAAAGTCATTAGGGGATATCGCACGATCTCCAACGAAGCGCCTTGTGTACTGGTTGGATCCTCGAGGCGAAAGTACTAGCATCATTGCATCGGTATCGGAAGCGAGAGCGCAAGGCGAGCGGCTGATGCAGCGACAAATGGAGTTGCGTCGGTCGCAGCCCTGGTGGCGGAATAGCGGGACGGGCTTTCACGCTCTACCGCCTCGCCTCGCCTCGCCACCATCGAGGCGGTCCGGCCAGTGCTCGAGCGCTAGCTCGGGAGGAGGCACGGCTCCCTGTTGTTTCGGGTGACGCAAGTGCTCTTGGGGCATGGTTGCTTTGGGAAGTATCTGTGTCGCATAAACAGAGAGCCGGACCCCCAGTGTCACCACTGCGTTGACTGCCGGGAGGACACGGCGCGGCATACGCTGGCAGAGTGTACCGCTTGGGTAGAGCTGCACCGTGCCCTCGTCTCAGGAGTAGGCAGTGACCTGTCGCTGCCAGCCGTGGTCGACTCCATGGTTGGCAGTGAGGAGTCCTGGAATGCGGTGGTATCCTTCCGCGAAACAGTCATGTTGCAGAAGGAGGCTGCGGAAAGGGAGCGGGAGATCTCTTCCACTTACCCTGCCCGCAGCAGGCGCACCGGGCGTTGGCGGAAGGTGGACAACGCCCTCTTGCAGCCCCCCTAAGTGGGTCCGGGGGCGACGGACTCGGGGACATCCGTCGGCGCGTAGTGTTCCACGCGCGCCCCTATTGGAAGTCGCGGTGGGAGTTTTACACCTCATTCCCCCCGTGAGCTTTAGGTGGCCCGCAATGGTGGGTCACTCTAGATCCCATGATCCCCGGTGCAAGTGTAGGAGGGGAACACCGGAGTGGTTTGTAGTCAGTAAGAGTCTGACAGACCCCTCCGTCTACCCCAGGGCGGAGGACATCCATGAGGATTTTCCACCATGGAACAAAAAAAAACGTTAGAACTGTGTGGCACCTACGCGAGCCGACCGAGCGAAGCGAGCGGTGCAGTGGCCGGAGAGCGCTACATCCAAGTTGCTCGCATTACTTGGCTATTTAATATTTTTAGGACCCCAAAATAGGAATTATTTGAGGTTCGCAAAAAGATGGGCAATCATTAGATTAATGTGTTCAATTATATTTTTAGGAGCGCAAAATGGGAATTTGGAATAATTCTCATTTGCGCAATTTTGCACATTTTGCGGTTCGATTAAATACATGCCTTTTTTTCGTACTTAACCCCACCTTGTCAGGTTGCCCGGTATTCATAGTTTTTAATGAAAACGTTCATAAGGGTTTAAGTTTGAATTCCGATTTTGGTGCCCATTCTACTAACCCAAGACCTGAATGAATGAGCTTTGGTTAAATTATCTGATAATTTAAATTAATATCAGGCTCAAACATTCCTTTGCAGTCGTCATCTTACGTTCGCTGTTCAAATCCACCTGCACTTTGAATATTCTTGAACGTTCTTCACGTAATGCACTTATTTCAAAATCACGATAATGCCTTTTAAAGTACCTACGATTTGGTAGAAGCGTGCGAGGTATAATTTTGTTATATGATCCGATTATAATAACACCTTTAATAATAGTATCTTGACTTAGCTCGCGAGGTTGTCGACCTGTGGGATGTGGATTCAGCAATCATAGTGCCGATAGTCGTATCAGCGAATGGCTTAATTGCCAAGAGCCTCGACCAACACCTAAGGAGGCTTTCGTTGGGCAGCTGGATTAAGGGCTTGATTCAGAGAGCGGTACTTCTGGACACGACTCACATTGTTAGTAGGTTCCTCTCTCTGGAGCCCTGACCGCCGGTAGCTTGGACCCTGTTCCCGATACCGGTGGGCTACCATTTTTTTTTAATATTTTTAAATGTTTTTATATTTTTTTTTATATTCTAATATTTTAAAATGTAATTTTATGTGTATATAGTGAAATAAAAGAAAATAATAATAGTAGTTTACATCTACTTATATGATTTTTAGATTAGTCTACCAAAACAGGTATTTTTAGTAATTTAAACAAACTAATCGTATCGATATGTTTATCAGTGATTACCGATTTTGTGTGTGGTGACGTACCATTAAAAACTAGTAAGTACCTAGTGCTATTCTTTAAAGCATAAATTACACAATTCGAATGCGAAATCATTTCTTTTTGAAGCAAATATACAGGGTCAAATTAAATTAGTCATCAAACTTCGCAGACGTCATAGGTATCGTCATAGATATACAACTTCATTCAATCAACTGATACTTCAAGAAACTACGACACCAGCAGTCATCATCATCACCTGCCTAGCCTTTTCCCAACTATGTTGAGGTCGGCTTCCAGTCTTATCGGATAAAGCTGAATACCAGTATTTTACATGGAGCGACTGCCTATCTGACCTCCACAACTCAGTTACTGGGTAACACGATACCCCTTGGTAAGACTGGTTGTCGGATTTTCGAGCTTCTGACGACCCGTAACGACTGTCAAAGATTCACAAATGACAGCCGGGACCAACGGCTTAACGTACTTTCCGAGGCACGGAGGGGTCTTGGTATGTAAAGATGGTCACCCATCCACCGACCAACCGTGGCAAGCGTAGCTTAACCTGATCGATCGACCCGTGAGGCTGTTATTACTTAGCCACAAGTCCCTCCTGAACAAATAAATATTCGATCAACGGCCTATATTTATTCGTAGAGTTGTGACCTTCTAAAGAAATGTGTCAATGCAGTGTTGAAGGCCTTGATCTAAAAATATTGTATTGTTAATACAATACTTAATTTGCTTATAAATAAGGCTAGCTTCTGCCCGCGACTTCATCCACGTGATATCATTTTTTGACACAAAATATCCTACGACACGCAGCAATACTATAGCTTCTCATTAGTCAAAGAATTATCCCTCAACGACACCAGCAGCCGCTGACCCCAGAGACGGATTTAAAATTGTGGCAGCCCTGGGGCAACCAAGAAGTGGAGGCCCCGAAAAATTTGTGAAACAGATAAAAAAAACAATTCAAAGAAGAAACCTTACGAAGTTATGATTGTGGACTCTTTTTTTTTTTTGAAGGACACAAACGAAGTATTTTATTCATATAAAAATCAATGAAAAATCTAATTGTGGAGGCCCGGGGCCAGTGCCCCTGTTGCCCTGCCCTAAATCCGGCCCTGGCTGACCCAAAAAAGTTAGAAATTATTTTGTTTTAGTTTTGTCGTATTTAGCTCTCTCATCAAAAGCTGCGAAGTTTCTCTTGTTAATTTACTATAACCTTATATACCGTGTTTACAGAGCATAACTTCGGTACTACTACTAGTACAGAAATATTTTTCTTGTCAATCTACACTGACATTCTGAAGGTGTCCTTATTCTGAACACGCATCTCGCGTTGCCGCGCGACCATCGGATTTCTTTGTCCATTATACTGTAAGCCGATATTATTGGGGCACAAATTGAATTGTCATACATACTCGGGGTGCCTTTATTGTGTTTTAATGGTGGACGCGCACGTACGGAATATTGGGTTTGTTTATATGAATAGTGGTTTTAGATTTAGTTACTTCCTAATTATATAAAACCCGGGATTTATGTTACATAACGTAGCGCTTAGTTCAACTGGTCTGACTGCTGTCAATATCGGATTTCGATTTTAATTATTTCTGTGTAAAAGCAAGAAGATTGCAAAATAAGTTATTTTTTTATGTATGACATGAAAGTCATATTATAGTTGATATCAGGTATTCTATAAGTCTGCTCTTTCAATTACAGACAAAGACAAAGACATTTATTCGTCGGATATGGTAGGTACAAGTTGGTTATCAAAGTTATGCTCAGGACACATCCGCCGCTAAAAGCGGCATACGAATATCTAGCGTACAATGGGTATAAAACCAATATACACCTACAAAATTTATAAACTACTTTTACTCTAATAAACAATACAAAACACTTACACTATAAACATAAAGATACATATATACTCTACTATACAAAACAAACAAAAAATATATATAATAGGTATAAAAATACAATAACAACAACATTTGTTTTAACTAATTATATCTTATTTGTAATTACCCTTAAATTCAAACAGTTCTTTCACAATGCAAAAAATATATTTACAGAGACAAGTATATTTATTTATTTATAATAAGCATACCAACAGCACAGTCACTTACAATTCGATATTATTGATATGTTCAAGAAGATTATGTCTGGACTTGAAAAGAGACTGTGACCTCTGAGTTTGTTTCGACCTTTCTTCTCAGAGTAGTCACATAGGAAACGCCGACCTCATCTAGCTTTATTTTAAAAATATATTTGACGTGTAAAAGTGTATGTACAAACCTACTTACAGAAATAAAAATAATTTATAATTTAACGTTCAAATGCAATAACATCTAAAATTGGCATTTCAGTAATCATGCAAATAACAGGTATGCATGACGTTAACATAATAAAATTATGCATATTAGAGACGAAGGAGAAAAATAAAAAGTGTTTTTAGTAGACCTAAATCCAGAACGGTACAAAACGAACCAATATGAACTACATAAATAAATTAATAAATAAACATTTATTACAGAATCACTTCCATATTTGTAAGTAACAATGTACATAAACGTGCATTTTTCGCACTGAAATAGGGAACACCTGTATGAAGCGAAACTCATGGAGAAAATATCAATAGGGTAATCTGTTAAGTTGGACCTTTCAATATATTGCCTTGCCATATACAGGGTATTTGGCGCATGGTTGAACAAACGAAAACAGCGAAGTGGTGCGGTCATGTGCTATGTACTCACGCCAAAAAACTCGGACTTTTCTCCACGATTTTTTTTAACCAATTTTACTAAAAAATTACTAAAATTGCAAAATGGAATACAAAGGCGAGCTTAAAGTATTTTATATTTTTTTTTAGAAACTTAAAGGGCCAGTCATTTTTTTTTCTAGGTACTATCTGCTCAAAGTATGAATTTTATCAGAACATAACAACTTAAAGCAACAGAACCTTGGTATGTTGTGGATATATAATAATATGGGTTTAAGCGATTAATTTTGGTATATTTTTTAATAAAATTGATTTAAAAAAAAACGTGGAGAAAAGTCCGAGTTTTTTGGCATGAGTACATGGCACATGACCGCACCACTTACTTGTTTTCGTTTCTTCAACCATGCGCCGAACAGCCTGTATATTTAGATCCGCTTCAAAAGAAATAAAAGTCATCTCTGAGTCTGACTATATGTTTTTTTATGAAAGTAAGTAAAATACTTATAACTTAGAGCTTTAGAGAAAAACACTACAGATAACTCTATAAACTATTCCAGGTATCCCCTAGATGAAGACTAACTGTCTAGTTTGGGGCTCACTGGCAATTAACACTAATGTTACATAGGTGATATTTTAAGCCACTTAGGACATTTTAAGTTGTGTTTAACCTGTGTACCTGCTTATGTATTAATCGGAATAACAAACAGTTTTGTATTTCTATTTCTTACAATATCACTTCAATCTCTGCTGCTTCCCTAAGCACACAAACGATACCCACTCGAAATACGTTTCGTCTAAAAATATAGAAGCTTTCAATAATATTGGCGCTTGCTCAGGTACTTTACATTTCATAGAACTCAAGTCAAACAGTTGCATGGAAGAATATTGAGATTTTATTGAACCAATTCTATATTTTGACGTACTACGAGTTTTCGATCCTATTACAGTTGCACAAAATAATGTTTTATTTTGACATTCTTCTTCCTGTCTTGCGTCGACATTATACAGGGTCATATTAGAATAGCTAGCGAAATTCTGCAGATATGATGCTATCAATACATAAATACGACAAAAAACAAAAAACCCGACTGCAAAAACACATAACTGAAAAGGGAAAAACAAGCATTATAATCTATATAATTTTGGTATCGCAGGTGGGGACAATCAAAAGTTACACCATATTTCGAGTTATTCGACTGTCCCCGCCTGCAAGACTAAAATTATATAGATTATAATGCTTGTTTTCCCTTTTAGTTATGTGTTTTTGCAGTCGGGTTTTTTGTTTTTTAAATAATTTATTTTATTTCATGCTTTTTAGTTTTATTAATATATATATATTTGAAAATTACTCATTACTACCTTTTATTTGATACCAATATTGTTGCAATTAATTAAAAAAAAACTTCCCTTCCTTTTTTTTGTATTTTCAGATGCAATTTATAAATATTATATAGCCTATGTCACTCCCACAATTAAGACGAATCTAAGGACACCTCATACGTTAAAATCCATCAAGCCGTTTAGGCTACAGAGCGTGCCAAAGAAATAGACATACATACATACATACATACATACTCTCGAAAAACATTACCCTCCTGAGGCAGTCGGGTAAAAAAAAATGTTTGGGGTCAACAACCACTGTTAGTATTGTTACTTTTTTTTTTTGGGTGGGATATCATCAAATAACTTCTCCCGCTCTGGGCGGAGCGGGAGGGTGTGTCGGAGTCTTACTGACTAAAACCCATCCGTATTCCTTCCGTTGCCTGTGTTGCCAGGGGCCTCGGTGACCCTTCAGTACTTTCCCGCGACCCCGGCAGGCATCGGCCTTAGTGGACCCCTACATTTTTGTTGACGACATCTCTTTGAGGCGCACGTGGAATACAACGCGCCGTCGACCCGGGCCTGGTCCTTACCGGACGGTGAGCTACCCATTGCTCAACGTCAGCAAGCCCGCGCCTACGGTGGCCGGAATTCCGCCTGGGATTCCCGACGTCCAGGGCGTCTCCTGCGGCGGCTAGGGGCGAGGGGCGAGAGGGCGCGAAATTTGCCTTTCCCTAGTATTGTTACTTAATGTATGAATTGAGAAAATCTGTTTTCTTTTGTTTTATCATGATATACATGATCGATACCCATCACCTCTGTAAAGTGAAGATGATCAAAGTATAATTAATTACACAAATAAACAGATTTTTTAAACGTTCTCGTGACTACACTAACTGCGGTTGTTGACCCAAAAAAAGTTTTAAAATTAATTTATTTTTTATTTGATCATGTGCAGATATCGATGCCCATCACTTCTGCGAAGTTAATAAACGGAAATTAATCTTGCTTAAAAAAAATATTAGCCATGTTCGTTAGAAGAGATTCATAGGGGCACAGGATTTATTTTATCGTTACTAGGAGATGTTCTTGTTTCTTACAATTCTAAAAACATCCTGAGTGATAACCACACTGGTTCGGTTGCTGCATGGAGCAACTATAGCTATTCTGGGTTTCACTGTTTATGTCTGTAGGAAAACCCACGCAGAATTTCAGAAGATTTAAGGCTCCTACATACTGGCGCGACTTGTCGCGCGACGCGACGCGACACAAAGACACCGCGTGTAGCGCTACAAGCGGTGCCTTTGTGTCGCGACGCGTCGCGCGACAAGTCGCGCCAGTATGTAGGAGCCTTTAAGCAAGACTGCTTATAAAAGTGAAAATAATAATAGCTATACCCGAGAAAAAAGCTATAAATATATTATTGAGATAGTTTAGACAACAAGGAGTCGGAAAATGTTATTTTTAGTTCATAAAATAAAAAATAAAAAATTACAATTCAATTCAAAGTTTTCAGTTTTTCTAATCTGTTAAAAACACCATGAAATAGTAGCCGCCATGTTATTACCTCACACGGCTGTGTAAACTAAAACGTGTCAATTGTCAACTGATAGGTATACAATAGATCAGCTGATTTGTTTACATAGCCAAGTGACGTCATGACCACAGAGCAACATGGCATCCACTGCGTCCAGCGTTTTCGTCAAACTACGCGTGAAATTTAAAAATGTAAAATTTAAATGCATTTTTATGGCACTTATCGATTGAATAAAAATTTTGTGATTTTTTTGTGGCATATTAGCACTATAGAATTGAATTAAGACACTTTTCAAAAATGGGTGTAAGACCCTATTGTTCGACTATATAATCAGCAACTTAAGCAACACAGAAAGAAGGTATATTCTCGAACAAAACAATAGTAGTCCCTCTTCAACCTCTTTCAAAACTTCTCAATATTTCACAGACGACTAACAAACTTCATCCGGATTTACCTGCATTAAGTGATTAGTTCCATTTGTGAAGCGCACAGCTTGAACCAAACTGTCGAACTGTATTGTGAGATAAAGTTTAAGGCATACTGATTAATTATGAATTTCTATGAGTCTAGGAATTTAAATGGGTATAGGTTTTCTCTAGAGAATTGAAGTTTTAAAGGATCGTGCAGACTAGCGCGATATCGCCTCAGTCTGTAAGAGCCTTTAATAGGGATGAGACGTCTTTTAAGGCTCCTCCATACATTCCTTAGAGTAGCGCTGCGTGTCGCGCCCGCGATATCACGCTAGTGTGAGAGGTGTTGCGTGGCGATAATATTACAGATTCGCCACGCGACAAGTCGCTGACAAGACGCGCCACTATGCAGGAGCCTTTAATCGTTAAATATCAGTTGTTTAAAACCAAAGTTAACCACTTATTTGATCTAGAATCTCTGTCATCAACTGAGCTGAAAGACGTCCACTGATACCATAAGTGGAAGTCTTTCAGCATATATCTCATCAAATCAATCAACTCAGTCTGTCCCAGCCACCTTTTTAAGGTCATCGGTCCACCTAGCTAAGGGGCGTCCCACACTACGCTTGCCGATACGCGGTCTCCACTCCATATATCTGGTTAGCTTAATTCGTGGCATTGAGCATAACCCAGGAGTACAGCAGCGCCTGAGTGTATGTGTACCAGACCGCTGTGTGACCGATGCGGCGCCGCCCGTCGCTGCTGGCCGTGCCGGTTCCCAGAACCAACCTTCTCGCCAAAACATCATTGACCCGCGGGATTCGGGTTATTAACGATCTTCACGTGAAGATCGATGTATGTACATGCCATTTGAGTGAATTCGCAAAAATACTGTTGTTTATTTTATGTTATAGGGTAGATTAGAGTAGGTTTTATATTTTAAATGTTGTATTTTTATATTTAGGGAAGTAGTTATTATTTTTAGATGTATACCCAAGAACTAATAGTTTTATTTTTACGTTTCTTTTTTGTTTTTTCATAGTTTTAAATTGCAAGTAAGTTAATGTTAAGACCGCGCTATCGCATTAGGTATACACCTTTATTTATAGTTGTAAGGGATACTGTGAAAAAAAAAACAAAAATCTCCCCCAAGCAAATATGTGATTTATCAAAAGAAATCACTATTTTTGTAGTTACATTTCGCATAAGAATAAATTCACCCAAGGAAATAAATACTAACAATTTGTTCCACTACTTGCTGTGTTTCTACCGGCTTAAACGGAAAACCGCAAAAACACTTACCTTAAAGTGAAAGATGCATAAAATGCCTAACGCACTTAGACTAAAAGAGGTAACAACTGCTACAATCTTCTTTCTAAGTACCTATAACCTACACTTACAATGACTGATAAGAAGTTTAGTTACAAAATCAACAAACAAAATCACCCCATCTTAAGGCTCAGTGCTTTCTTAAACATTCATTAGTCACCTTTTGTATGTCCGTCTGTGTGTCACATGTCGGAAACTGGAGGGGCGTTAGAGCGAGTATTAATGTTGCTGCTAATGATCCCTGATACGGATTTGTATTTTCAAGCTGTATGCAGTTGGGGGTAGACAGTAATGATTGGTGTTATAAATGTTTTATTTCACAATCGTTGGAAACTTTGTTTGTGTTTATTCTTTAACTATATTTTACACTTTTTTACACTGTATATTTATTTTATAATGAAAATCGAAAGGAGTTCGTAAAGGTACGATAAATCAGTAACAGCACAATGACGCCATTTGTAAAATCTATGGCACTTTCCGATAACATAAAACATTATGGCCCAGCTTGTAATCAAATGTACGCAAGCTTTGAAGTTAGTTGAAATTAGTTTAAAGATATTATAACAAAAATAGGGAGCAGTAGTGACCCAGTGGTGACGGCCCAGGCAGGCGCTTTACTTTGTGTAAATCATCTCATCACCACTGCTCTCGAAACGGTGAAGGAAAACATCGTGAGGAAAACATCCTAGAACCTAAAACTCGAAGACATGTGACATCTACCAACTCGCACTGTACCCGCGTGGTGGATTACGACCCACTCCCTCTCACAGAGAGGCCTGTATCCCAGCAGTAGGAACATTATCGGCTGATTATGCTATAACAAAAATATAAAGTATTATACCTACTAAACTCGACGCCAAGTAAGAAGGCATAACTCAAAATATCTTATTTACTAGTAAGGATGTTAAAATTTAGTTCCTTTTTTGTTAGTTGCTTACTTTCATGAATATAAAGAAATTAAATTGAATAAAACCTAATATAACATATTCTTGTACTGAAATATAAATTAAAAACCTCAATTATCTCGAAAAAGAAATGTTCGTCTTCATTTTTTTTTAAGTCCGTAAACAATAGGATATTATAACTTCCATGTCTAATGTGTATTCTAGAAATTGAAAAAAAAAACTATTAAATTAATCCCTAAAATTTAATTATTTTTGACTTACTCGGTGTTTGGTATTATGAAACTCGACAGACGCAATGTTAGCGACAGTTTTGTATGACGAACGATAAATATCGTAAAGTATTTGGACTTTTTGGTAAAGGGCGGTTGATTGACATGTATTGCAGGTTTATCTGAAACAAACTTTATATTATGTAGAGCTGTCAGTTTGTATGTAAAAAATTATTTCAGTAATTGGAAGTTACATTATTTCCGAGTGTCATAGGATATCATCATCATCATTATCATCTTTTCAGTCGAAAGACGTCCACTGCTGGACATAGGCCTCCCCCAAAGGGGGGGTATAATCGCCACGCTTGGCAGGCGGGTTGGCGATCGCAGTATGGTGTTAAAATGCATAGAAAACGCTGCTGTCCATTCTCTAGTAAGTCTCTTAGTCGCCTTTTATGATACCCACGGGAAGAAATGGGATCATAGGATATATTTTATGTTAAAACAAGAAATTTTATGTGAACAAGCCGCGGGCAGGAGCTAGTTAAAACAAAAAACGTAAAATAGAGCACCCACATTTAATAACTGAAGTATCTAAGTTTTCGTATAAATAATAATAAAAATATTGACACCCAAGACTAGTAGTTTGCAACCTCAGACAGCAACTCATTTCAATATTACAATCCAACATCAAAATAAACAAAAAATATCGTCAATAGAATTAGATCCACCGGTTACAAGTTAATAGAATAGAACGAACGGGTAGAACAGAGTATTGAACATTTTGTTCCTGTTTCTGTAAACAGTATGTAAACGACGCGGGTACAGCCAGTCAGTCTGTTTGCTTTTGGCAGAGGATTGGTTTTAGATTATACGGGGAGAAAGTTGGGTGAACATTACCTAATTTAGAATTTATTTTAATGCATTGTGATTAGTGGTGTATAGATAGATAGATAGAGTACTCTTTATTATGTACACCATAAAAATTACAGCTATAAATGTAGAAATTTTTACATACAAAAAAAAATAGGGTGACACAATGGGCGGTCTTAAAGAAAAAGAAAAGAAAGAAAAAGTATTTATTGGGACTCGCACAGGAGATCACACATTAAACTAAAAAAAAAACACTCATAGAAATATAAAAAAAATAAAACAAAAAGTAAAATTAAAATAAAAACAAAAAGTCCTGTACGAGGCCAAAAGGCTCCCATCTCAGCATAATGCCGCAGTACTTAAGAAATAAGTGTTATCGCTAAAAGCGATCTTTTAAAGACAACCTTTGGATGGATTAGGGGGAAAGGAGAGACAATACTGCAGGTAGTCTGTGGTGTACCATTCACATATATATATATGACGGAGATGGTACGTCTCGCTCGTTATCATCAGCCATATTTTAACTACTGTGGGCGTACAATGGGTAGTATTGGTTATTGCACAATAGAAAAACCGTTTGCAGTTTAAATCAAATTATAATTTACGATCAAATAATTACACGGCTATTCACACACTGTAGGTACACAACACAACTATACGGAACGCGCGACAGTTTCTATACGTGTTCACTTCTTGACCGCCACCGACAGATTGCTTCGATAAACTGTACTTAACCCAGGTCAAACGTTACGTTGTAAGACTCTGTCGAGCGCCGCTTGGTGGCGCTGGCGTCCCGATTAGTCAAACGAGTGACTAACGTATTTTCGACATATACAATAAATACATACATACATAAAATATATTAAAATTGGGTATGATGTATAGCATCACATCACGCCCGTAATCCCCGAAAGGTTAGGCAGAGATGTACTTGTAGTACACCCACATTTCACCAGTTATGTTTTAGCCCCATGTAATAGAGGTCTTTCATGAAATTAAGATATTAAGCAACATAAAAAAAAATCATAAAAAGAGATTATCAGGTAGCCCAGTAATGGGACGTAAAAATTCTTCTTGTTAAAATCTGAGCCGCAAGTGCAGACTGGCGCCATGTTGCGGGCGCGACAGGCAGCGCGACACTTCCCATAAAATTTTCATAGAAATTATGCTACTAGTGTCGCGTCGTGTTGTCGCGTCACGAGTTCTACTAATAGACCTACTTGCACTGAAACGTTTTTCTTGTAAAAACCTTAGAAAAGTACTTAATAGAAAAAAAATAAGTATCTAATCAAAATAAAAATCAAAAGTCATTTATTCAAACTAGGCTGAGAATCAGCACTTTTCGAACATCAAAGTTATATAAGAAAGTCCCGAAAAACGCCCGCCCTTCACCAATTCCTAGTGCTTTAGCTGGGAAGAAGAAGTGGTGCAACAAACACGTATTCATTACGTCTATAGGTACCTATAGGTACCTATAGACGCAATGATTAGATACTTATTTTTTTCTAACTAAGCAGACAACTGTGCTGCTGAGGAGTTTGTTGCACCACTTCTTCTTCCCAGCTAAAGCACTTGGAAATAGGGAAGGGTGAGTGTTTTGGGGACTGTCTCATGTCATTTTGACGTTCGAAAGGTGCTGATTCTCAAACTAGTTTGAATAAATGACTTTTGATTTTTGACTTTGAATACCTACCTACTTCACGTAGTATTTTGAATTTTGTAAGTAAATGCTATAAATGTTGAAATAAAGCTAGGTTTTAACTTTATAAAATCGACCAGCGTTTTCCACACAATAAACGCCCGTATGTAACAACAGATTCATCTGTATGCAGCGCCGTTTTTTCTGTGACTTCCCTTACTCCATGCGATTGGGATAAAATCGTTTGCAACGCGCAATTGTTTTGTATCGCCTTGATTTTGAATTTCATTAGTCGAACATGACTGTCTGTCGAGTTAATTGTAGACTCGGAAAACTCGGAAAAAGAAATGAAAGTTCATTTGGTTATTTGTGACTTGGAGGGTGACCCTTAGATACGTAACTAAACAAATTTATTGTCCGCGAGTCCACGTGCAATCAAGTATTAAAAAAAATATGGATTTCCATTTAACGCTTTTGACGGAAAAATACGCCGTAGATCAACGAGATATACGTAGCATAGTCGTTCCACCGTAGCTACCATAATTATGCCCAAAAAAATCTGCAGTTTCATACGAAAGTGAGACTTACGATAAAAATTATGGAACAGCTGTTTTTTTTTAAATAATCGATATTTTCCGATATTTTCGTTGCTAGAAGTCCTAATCAGGTACTGAATTCATGGTAATATGCTTTACGCGTCTTACGCCGTGTATTAGTAATGTTAACTAAATAATGCAATGTTTTTACTTAAAAAAAAAACTGTCTTTTATAGAATTTCATTCACAGTAAAACGACAATAACTATTATTTAAATCTTTTTTTAAAACCTCTTCTAAGTTTTAGACCGTCAACAACAAAACACCCACCCAACACTAAATCAGTTAATCTAATTAACCTCAACTATTTATATAACAACGTATCGATACCCAATTACACTGACAAGCTAATCAGGCGTACATTATACATAGACAATAATGCAATCATCTATACATTATGCAAACACGGTAATGACTTGCGTTAATAGATTCCGTTCCACTGATTTGTCTCATTAGATGGAGGAAATTACTAGATATTAGTGAGGTTATGTCCAATAGATACGGTAGCTTGTTTGATGGCGGAAATCTTTTAAATATAAAGTCTAGAAATTGCCGAGTTTAGTAGGAAGTTTACTTCGACGTGCACAGGCCTTCCAAGAATAATCACCAAAAGTGAGAAGCAAGCTGTAAAAAGAATATTTATATAGCATAATCTGCTGGGACACAGGCCTCCTCTCTGTGAGAGGGAGTGGGCCGTAATCCACCACGCGGGCCCAGTGCGGGTTGGTAGATGTCACATGTCTTCTAATTTTTTGGTTCTAGGACATACCAGTTTCCTCACGATGTTTTCCTTCACCGTTTTAAGAGCAGTGGTGATGAATTACACAAAGTAAAGCGTCTGTCTGGGTTCGAACCTGCAACCTACGACCTACAACTCGTAAGTCACGGCCGTTTCTACTAGGCCACCATTGTTCTAGGTATTTATATAGTGTCCTCTATCTCGAATGGTATGTGCGGCCCACTCCCTCTCACAGAGAGGAGGCTGTATCCCAGCAGTAGGAACATTATAGGCGCATGATTACAAGATGATTATTAACATTATCTAAATTATATTAAAACTAAGTTAAAACTAAAAAAAGCCTTCGAAGCATTGTATCAAGGATGCTAGCAGCCTTTTCCGCGCTGAATTGCAATGCTGATGCGTTGCGCGAGAAAGCCGCCAGCTTTTCGGTCACCAGTTACATCAACTAGACGTTTCGCAATTTCCGCAAATAACGTATGCGCGCTCCCCACGGACCGAGGGTCTCGACGCCAAAGGGCACAAAGTTGTACCTCTGCCAAGGCCTCCATATTTAAGGCTGATTATGCTTTAAATGATGTGCCTGGAACGCACCCTGGAACCCAAGCTCAACTTCGCATTTGCGACCACTAAACCAACGTGATAGTCTACTATATTAGAGTCTAAAAGTCTAAATAAAGTAACGTTTCCCTTTTATTCAAATAACAACAAAACAATAAGATTTCACTGGAGGGTAAATACATTGAGTGATGTGGCAACCTATTACAAAAAAAAAAAGAAATGAAAATATAAAAAATATTCGAAACAATGTACGTACAGTCAACCTCAAAAATATGTATGTGATCGTAAGATTGTAAGAACCGTTAGTTTATATTTAATCCATATTTTTTTCTTTAGATTATAAACTGTCGAAAAATTGTAAACATGTTTTGTGACTACACATATATATAATATTCTGAACAAAAGTGACTAACATACATACATAAACCCACGCCTTCTTTCCATAGGAATTGGCAAAAATTACAAAACGCTGAAACAAACATTGTAGACACTTAATTCTTGTAAATGTATACATCTTTTCGGGGCTGACAGTACATACACAACACACGTATTCAGTCATCCGTCAAAAAACAACCTCCAGTAGTTTATAAGGAAGAGGGGAAGAACTGATATTCTCGATATTATTATAATATATACCTTTTAGATATGTCACTGTTGTTATTGGGTTCCGTTTAAAATATTATTTTTTATTTTATGTAGGTACATAAAAGTGTGGTAATCACAGGAAAATTATTTCATTACTGAATCAAATCATTTTAAGATAATTTCCTTTCATACACATGGAACGTAGCAGCGTACGTTTATGTGTTATAATCTTAAAAACTGCTTATAGAGCACAATATTAATTGCTGAATTACTGCATCAATCGGGCCATTTTCGGGTCTCAAAATAAAAATAACAGAGAAATATAAATAATAGCAAATTTTGCTCTCACTAATATAGAACCACGCCTTAACTTTAAATCCCAGTTTTTTTTTACAATAAACATTTCGCATCTTCAGAGAACAGCTTTAACTATATCGCAGACTAGCTGCGGCCTGCGGATTCACCCGCATAACTCTAGGTCCCGTGGGAATATCTGAAGAAAAAGTATTCTACGTCCTAATCGAGATCATGGTCTACCCGTATGCCAAATTTCATCCAAATCCATTTAGCCGTTTTAGCGTGAAAGCGTAACAAACAAACAAATACACAGTCACTTTCTATACAGAGTGTTATTTTTAAACACCTACCTCGAAAGGATCATTGTACTCACCATTATGAACAACTTTTACTATGGGACTAATCCTGAAATCGCGAAAAAAAACAGCTGTTCTTTAGGGAACGGCTGATTTTTTTTCGCGATTTCTGGTTTGGTCCCATAGTAAAAGTTGTTCATAAAAATGAATACAATGACCCTTTAAGAGGTTGTTGGTGTTTGAAATTACACCCTGTATACATAATTAGTTCCGTGTGGTGCCGGACGTAAAGAATAGCACCATCCCATTTCTTCCCGTGGGTGTCGTAAAAGGCGACTAAGGGACTTACTAGAGAATGGGCAGCAGCGTTCTCTATGCATTTTAACACCATACTGCGATCGCCAACCCGCCTGCCAAGCGTGGCGATTATGGCAAACCCTCCCTATTGGGGGAGGCCTATGTCCAGCAGTGAACGTCTTTCGGCTGGAATGATGATGATGATACATAATTAGTTAGAATTAGGATTATACGACATCAAAACTATATCACTCTTAACTATATCATACATAAATCGATTTGTCATGTTCCCACAGAACCCTAGTAGCTCTCTACCTCAGAGAAAATGTTTAAAACATTAGTGTCGAGGGTACAACGGGAAGGTGCTGCTCTGCGGGCGTGATAAATTGATTTCAGGTTCAATACCTGGGTAATATCAAACCTATACCAGTATTCTTTCGTTATAAGATAAGTTATAAATATTGTCTGCCTCGTTGCTCTAGTGGTCGCAAGCACTACTGCTGAGCATGAGGTCATGGGTTCAATTCCCGGATCGGGGAAGTTTTTATTGGGTTGAATCCCGGGCGGATTTCCGGCCACCGTAGGCGCGGGCTTGCGGACGGTGAGCAATGGGCCACTCTCCGTCCGGTAATGACCAAGCCCGGGTCGACGGCGCGTTGTATTCCACGCGCGCCTCAAAGAGATGTCGTCAGCACAAGTGTAGGGGTCCACTAGGGCCGATGCCTGCCGGTAAGAGTCTGACACACCCTCCCGCTCCGCCCGGAGCGGGAGAAGTTATTTGATGATTTCTCTGCAATCTGAATTTGTGCCCGGTTGATGGCAATAGGCTCGCATCCTGTTACCTGAGACTTAAAGATAACTCGCGAAATGTGGGTTTACTATAGGTACACCTCTGCCTAACCTACAGGTATGATGTTAGTTTTTCTAATTAAACAGACAGGTGTGCTGCTGGGGAGGTTATGTGCCACTTATCAATGTCACACTAAGTGTGACATTGATGATTTTGTTATACTTATACACTATGACATTAATATTTACTTTTTGAAGTAATATATTCTTTTTAAATTATTGTGAATGTGAAGACTATGTGGATTATTGTTTTTATTATTTCTCTCAGTTAGTTTTCATCTTAGTCTGGCAGTTTGAGTCATTTAAGCGGCCTACTCAAATGTCCTTTCTTTGGTATTGTTCGTCGAATCGTTGAGCTCCTTAAGTTCTGAGTTGAGCTGCACGATTACTGACAAATGCGTGCTCTGACTGGATAGGTCCACTCAATCTGTGTGGTTTTTCCTCAAAAGACCATTTCAGACACCAATCTACATAGTCTTCACATGATCTGACCAAGATTATGTCTGGACTTTAAAGAGACTGTGACCTCTGAGTTTGTTTAGGCCTTTCTTCTCAGATAGGAAACGCTGAGCTCATCTAGTTTTTTTTCTAAATATGATTGACGTGTAAAAGTGTTTGTATAAACCTACTTACAGAAAATAAAATCATTTCATTTCATCATTTCATTTTATTTCATCATCATTTCATTTCATTTCAATTCATTTCACTTCTTCTTCCCAGCTAAAGCACTAGGAAGTGGTGAAGGGCGGGCGTTTTTGGGGGACTGTCGTAATTTTGACGTTCGAAAAGAGCTGATTTTCAGCCTAGTTTCAATCACTTTTGATTTGGTTTTGATTTTGATTTTATGTTATATCATGTTACACACACTTCAATCCATCATACATGCCGCTAGATACTAAGGTAGTGTTCATAAAAATAAACCATTTGGATACTTAACTAATTTCAGAGGAAATTCTCTGAAATTATTAGCCTCATTTTTGCGAAATATTTTATTCAAGGAAATTTTCATCTACTGCAGATTGTCAGACAGATATTTAACTTTTGAAGCCCGTTCCCCATGTGGAGCCAAACAATAGAAAATCAATTGTGTCTCATTAGCCATTCTTGACCGATTAAAATAGTTCTAAGTGAGGAAACTTAAAGTATCTAAATGTAGGCTTCATCGTCATAATAATTATAAGTTGTATGAGATCCTCGGTACTGTGATTACAACTGTTATTTATATCTGTAAGTTGGTTCCACTTACACGTGATAATTAAAGTATGTTTTAAAACTAGATGAGTTCAGTGTTTCCTAATCGATTACTGTGCGAAGAAAGACCGAAACAAACTCAGAGGTCAGAGTCTCTTTTAAAATCCAGACATACATACTCTCGATTGACCCACGTTTGTTTCTCAGGGGATAACTTTCGCTATTTCAAGATATTATATATTTTGTCCTGAGAATCAGAATCAGAATTTTATTTGCTATGAATGCAGGTACAGGTATAAGATGTTGTACTTAAAATAATGAGATCGGCTACAATCTACCTTACGGCGTGCAAATTATTACATACATTAAAACATTAAAACAAAAAAAAACAATGTCAACAAAACAAAATAGATATTAAAGTGAAGTCAATTAATACTATTATAGTCAATTACATAAGTCTTACATGGTCAAATTACAATGAATTATTACAATCCCAATCTGGATAAACTCATATCATTTATAAAGTCTTTGACTGAGTAATAACATTTCCCTTAAAGTAGTGCAGTTACCTTAGATTTAAAACTGTTTACAGAACAATTCTTAAAACCTTGAGGTATTTTATTATAAATGACAGGTCCTATTGTCATAATCTGCTGCTCCTCTTCCTTAATAGTGCTGTTTTGTAATTACCCGAATGAAGCAAGTTCTTGTATTGGGATCTCAAGGGGCCATTACGTGTTCTAATATTGGCACGTGACGGAAATAACTTTCGATTGGATTTTACAAAAATTGCCACCTTCCAATATGTACAACATGGAAAATTCAGTATCCTCAGAGACCGAAACGCAGGTTCACAGATCCTGTCTGTGCTTGTAAGGTTCAACATAGATCTAATACACCGTTTCTGGGCCTTAAAAATCTCCTCCCTCTCACTACAGTTACCCCAAAAAAATGATTCCAAATCTTAACAGTGATGCAACCAACCCATGATAAATAAGCTAGTAGAAGTGTATCAGTGCTAAATTTGTGTGATAGCTTATACAGTACGTAGGCTGATTTATTTAACTTCTTACATACGTCATCGGCATGCGGTTTCCAAGTAAAATTGTTGTCAACCAGGATGCCTAGAAATTTCGTTACACAAGTTGTATCCACCTTCTAACCATTATAACTAACATTTATATCATCAGCGCGTATCCTTTGGTAGAAGTGCATTACTTTTGTCTTTTTTAGATTTATTATTAAATTATTTGTATCAAACCAATGTATAATTGTTTCTAATGTGTTATTAATATCCCTTTCATAGTTTTCCTTATTGGTACACTTAACTATCAGTGTACTATAGTCTGCAAATAGTACCATGGGCTTTCGTGTCTGTCGTGGCAAGTCATTTATATATCGCGCGATCGTGATTTCACTTCCTCACTGCGCCAGCGCTGATCAGTATCGAGAGAAAAATGCTGAGTTACTACACTTAACTCGATGTATTTTATGGGTAGGCATTGCAATCAGTCGCTAGCATATCAAGTTATTTGACATTTCGAAGTTTGTGGAAACTGTCAAATTTCGCCAAATGATTTTAAACTTTAATATGTTGTTGATTAAGTTCATAATCGAATGAGAAAATTTTACTGTGTGTGATAACTTGATGTGCTGGCATACGCCAGCAATACATATAATACGTACATATCTGTCGGCTTATTAAGATTTATTTATGAAAGAGCAAAAGCGTGGTAACGACCGCGACTTACGAGTTGTAGGTCGTAGGTTTGAACCCAGACAGACGTTTTACTTTGTATAAATTATTTCATCACCATTGCTCTCAAAACGGTGAAGGAAAACATCGTGAGGAAATATGTTCTAGAACCAAAAATTCGAATACATGTGACATCCACCAACCCGCACTGGGCCTGCGTAGTGGATTACGGCCCACTCCCTCTCACAGAGACGAGGCCTATGTCCCGGCAGTGGGAACGTTATGGGCTGATTATGACTTATTATGAAAAGCGTAGCGTGCGTAGTGTAGCGTGTACTCTTATTACTACAAATTCGTAGCAAACGTAGCCGATACTGCTACGAAATAGCAATAATATAAATATCCGATTACTACAGGAACACAAAACACCAGAAAATTTAAAAATATACAACACACACAAATAAACAATTTATCTGTCCCTCACAAAGGTCAGTACGTACACAAAGTCCATCAGAACCCAAATAAGCTTCTTATACAAAACCTCTCTTTATAATACGCACAAAAACCGTCTACTTTCGATTTGATAGAAAATCGCTTCAAATCCCTTGATAATATCAAAACCTTTAACAGATAACGAACCTAGTTAATATAAGACTCTATTTTGTAAGAAGCAAAGTTGAAAATTCTTTGCAAGTTGGACATTAAAATATTATTTTAGGATCATATTTGTCAACATGTCAAAATAGCCCTTTGATTTCGGTGTCCCTTTAGTTGGTAATATAAAAATGGGGAATAAATGGAAAGGGCGATGCGGTATATCAATTTTGTTAAAGCGATACGTCATACACGTGATTTGGTTGGATGGAAATAAACATAATCCATAAACATTTGATGTTTACTACTGAACCAGAACGGTTTGAATTTTGGTTTATAAACGAAATTGGTATCGTGGCTTTTGTAATATATAAGAAGTAACGGTAGCTTGGTCAGTAAATATTTAACATTGGGATAAATATTTTGACCTCGTAATTAAGCAGATTAAAATATTATTAGTCAGAAAAATCCAAAAAAATGAATGAAAAGGGCGATTGAAAAAGAATAGCATTTGATATTTTTAAATGATAAATGATTTTTATTTCTGTAAGTTTATAAAACACTTTTACACGTAAATCATATTTTTTAAATAAAACTAGATGAGGTCGGCGTTTCCTATCTGACTACTCTGAGAAGAAAGGCCGAAACAAACTCAGAGGTTTAAACAAGGATTATATTTAGACTTATACCAGAGGCCTAGTTATTATAATCAACAGGCAACAAGTGACTGGCGATAATACTCGAGTTTCATAGTTAGAGTAAGTAAAAAATGTGATAATATTGTAATTTTATGTTAGTCCTAGACTATTTGTAACTAGCAAGTAACTTATTAGAAAACAAGTCCTAACTAACCACATCGTTAATCAAATATTTCTCACCAAAAATCTCAAAATAATCTGTATTGGTCTTGTGTATGTAACACTAGCTTCTGCATACGACTTATTCCACGTGAATTTTATTGTACACGAACATTAAAAAGACACTAGGCAATACTGTAGCTTCTCATAAGTGGAAGAATTTTCGGAATCGGATCAGTAATTCCGAAGTTATAATAATATTAGTATAGATAAGGATGTTACATACACAATACTTACATTAACCATTAACCACATTACATTAACCACACTACAATTCTGTCACGTAGCACACCTCCGTAGCAGCGTAGCAAAACTATAGCACACCTCTGTAGCAGTGTAGCAAAACTATAGCACACCTCCGTAGCAGCGTAGCAAAACTATAGCACACCTCTGTAGCAGTGTAGCAAAACTATAGCACACCTCCGTAGCAGCGTAGCAAAACTATAGCACACCTCTGTAGCAGCGTAGCAAAACTATAGCACACCTCCGTAGCAGCGTAGCAAAATCATAGCAGAAGCGTAGCACTATTGTAGCAAATCGTAGAGATAAATGGAAATATTTTTTAAATGAAGAAAAGTTATGAAAATATCCCGGTTATGAAAGAAAATCTTTGCATTTGTTGGTTTTGGTTTTTTATTTAATGTTACCTTCGCTGCAAGATAGTTAAAATTGCGTTATTTAGAAGACGATACGCCTACAATAGAGACGTAAAAACTTTGAAGTGTCCCCTACAATTATAAAAAAGTCTAGGAGTACATCAATATTTTGTGGTTCAAGAGCTATCAATAACCTAACATCACAACAATCATCCTGTTAGAATGAGAAAAATAGGTAAATTCCAAAAACGAAGTTTTTATTTTTACCAATGGCTCGAAAAACAATGCAAGCCTTTTTCCTTCACTTCCTATTATCTTCTAACTGAAAAAGAACATGAATATTCCCCCCTAAGTGCTGTTTCCAATTCAAACTCTTAAATAAATTAACATCAATTATTCCACATGTACACTCGAGCACAGAATTAAAACTTCTCACGTGCACAATTCTATTTGAAAATTGAATGGACAGAACAGAACAAAGGAGTGTTTTCTGTCAACAGCATTTCCTTTTGAAAATGGAATGCGGCGATTCGGTCCGTGTCCAATGACCGAACCGTCTGCCGTCGTACGATTTTCAAATGTATAAATGAAAATACTGGGATTTTTTGTTGCCACTGTAATTTTGTTTATTGATATAGATACGCCATGACAGTTTCGTTATTTTTTTTAATATTTAGAACGGTATTCACTGAAAACTTGACTTTTCAATTACACTTTTATTCGAAGCATCATGTTCAAAATATGTCATAGTTTATTCTGAAAACGGACAAAAAATATCTTTGTAAAACTTTATAAAAATATAACATACAAGGTGTCGCTGTACAAGAAAACTAAAATCCAATCACGTTTTCCTGCAACACAGCATAGTCTTAACACGAACATGTATGAGCAACTTAATGAAACTTTAAAACTTGTACGAGTATTTTTAAAAAGGTTTCACAAAAAGGATGTTCACTTTTCTTTTGTAACACAGGAACCTTATTACAACATTGGCTTTGCGAAACCGATAAAACACGCTTGAAAGGCAAAATTTACTAAGCGACATAGGGCAAATTTGACTTTACATTATTAAAGTCAATTTTTCAGAAATAAATCATATAAATTCTGACTTAGATGATTAGATAAATAAAATGTCCAAAACAGTAAGATTTACGCCTGTAGGATAATTACAAGAATTTATATGATTTTTTTTCTGAAAAATTGACTTTAATAATGTAAAGTCAAATTTGCCCTATGTCGCTTAGTAAATTTTGCCTTTCAAGCGTCGATATAATCAGCCTATAATGTTCCCACTGCTGAAACACAGGTCTCCTCTCTGTGAGAAGGAGTGGGCCGTAATCTGCCACGCGGGCCCAGTGCGGGTTGGTAGATGTCACATGTCTTCGATTTTTTGGTTCTAGGACATGCCGGTTTCCTCTCGATGCTTTCCTTCACCGTTTTGAGAGCAGTGGTGATGAAATAATTTACACAAAGTAAGGCGCCTGTACGGGTTCGAACCTACGACCTACAACTCGTAAGTCGCGGCCGTTACCACTGGGCCACCACTGCTGATAAAACACATAAGCATAACACATATCACCCCTGTAATCCCCGAAAGGTTAGGCAGAGGTGTACCTACTTATACAGGGTTGAATTTTGTAATGCCACCTGGAGGGAAAGTACTCTTAATACTGCAGATAGAAAGTTTTACTCAAAGGAAACATTCCTTTATTTTTGAATAGAAAGCAAACTGCATTCAAAGATTTTTGAAAATTCTCTTCTCCCACACCCGGGAATCGAACCGGCTAAAATCTGAAAAAAATATACCCTGTACTTTTATTGCATCGATCGTTAGGGTCAATTATAAGGATGAAATCTCTCTAACAAACATAAATTAAATGAAAGGAAAACCAGGAAATCTTAAATTAATTTAATTATTTACAAAAAATGGTAAACTAACTAATTAGTTGCTCGAAATGGGCTCCATTCTCTTGGATACACAAATTTATTCTTTTAACGAATTCATTTCTAGTAACCTTTAATAAAGTGTTGTGGTGAATATTATAAATCGTATTCTGAACTTCAACTCTCAACTCGTTGTCATTCGCATAAGATTTCATGTAAATTTGATTTTTTACACATCCCCACAAATAAAATCTAATGGGGTGAGATCTGGCGATCTCGCAGGCCATCTGATTGTGCCGTTTGTACCAATCCAGGTATTAAAATGGTTATTAATGTAGGCAGTAGTGATTCTGCTGTTATGTGCTGGAGCACCATCTTGCTGTAGAATTATTTGGTTTCGCTCTTCCTCGGGGAAACCATTTAACTCGTTTCTTAAGAGATCCAGTATTTCAATATACTTGACAGTGTTTAAATGACCTTCGTACACGTGGACTAACACTACATTATTTCTCATAATTCCGCACCAAACGTTGAAAGAATCTCTTACTTGATTGTTAGTTTCATGAACACGAACAGGATTCACTCGAGACCAATAATGGTTATTGCGGCGATTGTACATGCCATTATTGCTGAAGTTGGTTTCGTCAGACCATACAATGTTACTCAAAAAATTAGGGTTTCGGTCAATTTCTCCAAGCATGTTTTCACAAAATTGTAATCGTCTGTCACGATCCCCAATATGCAATTTTTGCACCACGATAGCATTTATACTTATACTTTTTCAGCACTTTAAGTACGCGAGTGTGGGTTGTTCCTAATTCATCGGCAGCACCTCTACTTGAAGCCTTTGGAAATGATTCAAAGTATGTTAAAACATCTAGTTCAAAATCGAAATAGTTTTGCTGAATAGTTTGCCGTCTCTTCTTGAAACCACCCGTATTCTTTAAATTTTCTACTATTCTTTTCAATACGAACCGAGTTGGTGCCTGTCGGTCTTGATATCTCTCTCCATACCACTGCAGAGCTAGATTCACGTTTTTGTTATTTAAAAATTAAGCTTCCATTAAATCAAACTGTTCTTGATAAGCCATTTTCACCGTGAGACAAAATGTGAAATGAGTTGTAAAAACAATCAAATGTGAATAACAACTATGACAATCTAATTTTCAAATTTTAATCTAACATTCCATATTTAAATTACCTCATACACGCAGCTATGAGTATGTCGCAAAGGAGTCTGCATTACAAAAGATGGATGTTAGTTAAAGAGCTTTAACTTGACTCATTGAATTTGTAACTTCAGATTTCCTGGTTTACCTTTCATTTAATTTATCATGTTTGTTAGAGAGATTTCATCCTTATAATTGACCCTAACGATCGATGCAATAAAAGTACAGGGTATAATTTTTTCAGATTTTAGCCGGTTCGATTCCCGGGTGTGGGAGAAGAGAATTTTCGAAAATCTTTGAATGCAGTTTGCTTTCTATTCAAAAATAAAGGAATGTGTCCTTTGAGTAAAATTTTCTATCTGCAGTATTAAGAGTACTTTCCCTCCAGGTGGCATTACAAAATTCCACCCTGTATATAGTACACCCACATTTCGCCAGTTTGTTTATGTCCCATGTAATAGGGGGTGAGCCTATTGCCATCAACCGGGCATAAATCCAGACTGCCGACAAACTGTATAGCAATTTGGCAAAAGATTTATGTATGTTTCTATAAGTATAACTTTTTGTGATTAAATAACTAAAAAAAATAACAAAAAAAAATCTGGGCTGCTAGTGAGAAATGAAACTAGATTGGCGAAACTGATAAAACATTTTCAGACTAATTTTTCTTGCCTCAAAATTTTTCATCAAATACTTCAGTGATAAAATCAACACCGGAACCTTTTAACATCAACACTTTTAATTTCAATTCCAACCCTTCAAATGACATCAATAATTTCTGCAAAAACGTAATAAAAAACAGACGCCCGCCAAACATCAAACGCTAATAATTTTCAATATTTCAAAGTCCTCTCCTCAAAAAGAAACAATAACTTTAAAGAGTTTACGAGTGCATAAAAATTGCTTTGGGGTATTTTTTTACCCCGAAAGCGAAGAAAGGGTTAAGGGCTTAACCCTTTTGGCGTCGACAGTAATTAATGGCAGATCTCAAAGATTTTTTCTTCTTTAGAAAACGAGATTCCTTTGATCTGATTGTGTAATATCGTAATGAACTTCGAAATTGGATTTTTGTATTGTTTTTCAGTACCTTAGAGGGTTAGTAGTGGAACTAATATAATAGACTATGTTTCTATAGTTCAGTGCTAATTGCCTATATTTTGAACATGACGGTTTCGAGCATTTTATAAAATCTTTGGATCTTACTGTCAAAGTCAAATTATATATTTCAAATAGGCACATAAAAGGCACTTTTGAACGACAAAATTTACAAAAAAAAAAATACAATTGCCGCCCCTTCCAAAAGGTAAGTATGTTCGTATGGAGAATGTAGGTTCGTATGGAGAAGAACGGGCAAGAAACTCCACCATTACTCTTTTAAAATGTTTTACAATATTTTATATAGGTACATTAATTATATAATTATATGTGAAGACGATGCACCTAGAATAAAATTACTATAACACAATAGGTAAAAATAATCATATTATATTATTGAAAAAATCATAATATTATTTCCATACTTTAATAAAATGACTACTAACAAAACATACTTTACTTTATGAGCGTGCGTTCTGAAAGTGGGCAACGTCGCAAGTAGTTGTTACTATGAAATGCAATAAATATCGCTAACTAGTGAACTAAAATATGGATTATGAAATGCAATAACTATCATAACTACGTAAATAAAAAAAAATTGTTTACATCTAAAACTAAATATTCGGGATTTAGTTTTAGATGTAAAAAAAGTATTTGGAAACTTTCCAAATGCCCTTTTTATACCTAAATCGTTTACAACATCAAATTCAGTGTTATAATTGCAATTCATTACTAATATTTTAGATCACTAGTTAGCGATATTTCATATTTCCATACAGTAATATTAACAAATTAATAAAAACAGGTAAATATGTGACAGTTTTTTACGACGTAGCCAACTTTTAGAATGCACGCTCTTTTTTTTTTGGTTGAAATTGTCAAATAACTTCTCCCGCTCTGGGCGGAGCGGGAGGGTTTGTCAGACTCTTACTGACTAAAACCCACCCGTGTTCCTACCGTTGCTTGTGTTGCCAGGGGCCTCTGTATCCCTTTCGAACTTTCCCGCGACCCCGGCAGGCATCAACCCTAGTGGACCCCTACACTTGTGCTGACGACATCTCTTTGAGGCGCGCGTGGTACACAACGCGCCGTCGAAACGTTACAAGACCGACATGCGACGTTAGCTAGTAACAAGATAACACCCAATGTCTTTCTTACTATTTGGAACAAAGTACCTTATCGCAAGTGCTCTGCACACTTGGCGAGTGAGAGATAGACTGAGAAAAGTGTAACGTTTTGACCGTCATGACACTTTTACTATAAGTAGGTGTGTGTTTATTTTTTGGTTCATTTAGTTACTGTCAAACTTTGTTATTTTGTTTTTATAGAGAAAGGAACTTTGTTCCAACCGGGTGTCCGTCGACACCTCTCAACTTTTGTTTTAGAATGCAGATATCCACAGAACTTATTGAAAACAACAAAGCAACTTTTCTACACATAAATCAAAATCAACGACCCAATTCACAAATTGGATTTCCAATTCACCGATACATCCTAATTACGGCTGGTCATGTATTTGTGTCAGAAGTGTATAAATATGCACGTCATTGCAAACAAATGAACTTTTCATTACACTGCCGTGCCGGCGCGTGATTAAACGCCTTTACAGCCGTAAAGCGATACCGATACACAACGCAATTTGATTATGATTCAGGGTTGTCCGTAAAAAATGATCATTAAACGTAAATTCTTTTTGGTGTAATAGACATGGCTTTTACTGTAAGACAAGTATCATTGCATATCAAACAAGCTCTACGCCAGACTATATTTATTTCTGTCTTATTTTTAATCCATAGCTTTTTGTTGTCTCTTTTCTCTGTATAATTTAGTACTTTGCAAACATGTGTAGATCTATGATCAATTTACAGGCTTTTTTTTTGGATGGGAATTCATCAAATGACATCTCCCACTCTGGGCGGAGCGGGAGGGTGTGTCAGACTCTTACTGACTAAAACACACCCACATTCCTTCCTATTGCCTGCGTTGCCAGGGGCGTCGGTGACCCTTTAGTACCTTCCCGCGATCCCGGCAAGCATCGGCCCTAGTGGAGTACATTTGTGCTGACAACATCTCTTTGAGGCGCGCGTGGAATACGACGCGCCGTCGACGCGAGCCTGGTCCTTACCGGACGGTGAGCTGCCCATTGCTCACCATCCGCAAGTCCGCGCCTACGGTGGCCGGAAATCCGCCCGGGATTCCCGACGCCCGGGGCATCTCCTGCGGCGGCTAGGGGCGAGTGGACGCGAAATATGCCTTTTCCTCTACCGTCCCGCCTCCTCCTTCGCGAGCATTACTGCTTCGCAAAAGAAGGTGACGGCTGCCCATGCCCTCTCGCTCCATACCATGGCCTGAACCAGGGCCGGACGCGAGAGATCTCTGCCGCCGATCGCTGCACTTACCACAGTCCGACATTCTGCTTTAATTTGTTTGGATAAAACCAATTCGATTCATAACTTTGACATTACGGTATTAATAAATCATCCATGACATCAAACCAATAAATAGCAAATACTCCATTGCAACAATAATATTTTAATTGTATCTATGAAAACATTTGGGTCACAATTAAAAACTATCATATTCCCATTATTTAACTACCAGATAGTTTGTTAAATATCAACCAACTCGCATACTATGCAACATGAGACTGCGACAAGACGCTGACCTGTCGCATGCGACTGTCATCGTTTGTGCGCGTGCTCCGCGCGGCTTGACACTGCGACACCTTGCGAGAACGGGCGACTCCCCCCTATCGTGGCGTTGCGGCTCTGCAACTCAAGGCCAAGTGTGCGGAGCTTTGAACAAAATATATGAAAATTGTCGGCCACAGTCTGTCGTTGCGTCCAGTCACCGAAATGTCGCAGTCACACGACGCATAGCGGGCGCGGTGGTTCAACCAAACGTACACCCCTGAACGCGCTATTAACCGTCGATCTGTTAATCATAGGTTTGGTTTACAGCCAGTGCGAGCAATGTATCTCGCACAATTGTTATTTACTGCTTTATTGCGGCTTTGGATTGCCATTCACTGCGGCTTTTGGTATTGTACCAACTGAATTGATGTATTGTTGAATTTTTGATCCGATATTTTTGGTACAAATGTGGGATGAGTGATGATTAAATGTGGGATGAGGGGTGATTAATTTGTTTGGTATAGAGAAAAACACATAATCACGCTAAATAAAATTATATCCACTGCTATTTAAATTTGTATAACTTTTATTTACCTACATATTGAATAATCTTCAGTAGTTTATTAATGTCTATCTGCTATCTAAAGAAAGAAAGAAAAATGTTTATTTGGCACTACATACAACATAAAATAAAAAATATAGCATCTGCCTGATAACAGTGATAATATAAATAATATAACAATAGAACCAAGCAGCTTTAGAACAGTTTTCTTGGCATTTTGTGGATATCGATGAATTTTGGTACTTTTTTATTTTTTTAATAAAATTGATTGAAAAAAAAATGTGGAGAAAAGTCCAAGTTTGTTGCCGTGAGTACATAGCACATAACCCCACCACTTCGCTGGTTTCGTTTGTTCAACCATGCGCCGAACACCCTGTATACTATGAATTGCAGTTTACCTGTTTTGTACCTCTAATAAAAATCGTATATATAGTACATAACATTTTTATACTCCTCCCCCTCATTTGCCAAATAGAAAACCAGCAGGACATCACATTCCCAAAGAGATAATGTCAATAGTGCTACTAAATTGTACTAAAAAGTATCGGTTAGTTACATATTTAATAAGCCGTTCATCGGTCCCCGCTGAGCTGTTGCGGTGGAAACAGCTTGTAAATGCGAAGAACGCGTGACTAGAAACTTTTAAGGTTTGCAACGAAGATAAAGTTATTGGCCGTTGTGGCGAACAGACGACTTGCTTTTGTTTTTTTTTTCACGACTTCAGGGAACCTAGAAGTTATAGTTGTAGTTTTGTACCAGTTTATTGATACCATTAAAAGTTTCACTATAGAAGATTTTTAAAAGAGCTGTGCTCAATAATATGTAATTTTGTTCAATAATGTTTATTCTTTTTTATTTTGTGTGTTAGTTATTATGTTTTTAGTTTTTTATTTAATTTAATCTTATTTAATTAATTCAATTTAATTTTAAGTTCTCTATATTCATTATTCTTGTACAGTGAGATATCTAAATAAAATGCTGTGTGTACCTTTAATTAAATTACTCGTATATGTATTATGAATGTCGTTGTGTATATTTAGTTGGTTTGCCTAAGTAAATAAACAAACAAATAAATAAATAAATAAATAGATATATACCGTCGATTGACATGATAACACAGCCAAAGATTTTTCCGAATGTTCTAAATATTTAATCACTTTTTTAAATATTCATGATTATCATAGATTTTTGATTTCGACAATGACTATTAGGGGACAGACGATTATTAAAGAAACATTTTGATACATTAAATCGTATAATGAAAACAAACTAAAAATAAGTTCAAAATCGGAAAAAGAAAATGTGTTGTATTTTGCTAAAATTACTCAACACATTTCAAATTTTTCTCATTTACCATCTTCCCATTTCTCTTCCTAAGGCGAGCGGAAGGATGATTATTTATAGAAATTAATAACATTCTCACCGTGATACTAAGTGCTAGGTTCACGTAGGTTAGCTAGACGTTCAGAACGGCTATGATTAACGAGGCCATGGCTATGACAGGTGGGTGAGGCTATACGGCTACGGGCTATACAGCGTGTAGGTAAGACGAGAATTTATTTTGTAAGAGATACTTTTATGAGGGCAATGTGGTATGGTCATTAGGCAGTCGCTTCGTGTAAAATACTGGTATTCAGCTGCATTCGGTTAGACTGGAAGCCGACCCCAACAGTTAGAAAAAGGCTAGGCTAATTTTTCAAATTTTTACGCCAAAAAATTGGAAATGGTAATCAAATCGTAGTCAAAGTATACACTTACTTATTCATAATAATAATATATTAAGTTTTCGTCCCTTTAGAAAAAAAAAATATGGTTTTCATTTGCACAAAAACAAATTCCTAATGATACTTTTCTAATATACGGGTGAGGTGAGAGTCATCAACAATCAAACAACTCAGCCTATAACAATCCAATGCTGGATATGGCTGTCCCAGGCTGTCCCAGGCTGCGCCACAACACCCCATCCTTCGCCTTCCGCATCCAGTCTGTCCCAGCCACCTTCTTAAGGTCATCGGTCTATCTAGCTGGGGGGCGTCCCGCACTACGCTTGCAGATACGCGGTCTCCACTCCAGAAATCGTCTGCTCCACCGGCCATCGGTCCTTCGACAAACATGGCCAGCCCACTACCACATCAGCTTGCTTGCTCTGCAAGCTATGTCGGTTCTCTTCCGGATAACTTAATTTCTGATCTTATCCTTCAAAGAACACTTCTGACTTAGATATATTTAGCGACAAACAAGTAAGGATTCAGAAAGAAAACCACGCCCTATGCCAAGTTGTTTTTATTTACTTTTTCTTATTTTTTTTTTGTTTTTGCTTACTACCCGTCTTATTTACGTTAGTTTATTTAAGTTTTAGTTCAGTGTATTACATGTCAAGGCAGCAAGCTATTGGAATCAATGCTACGAGTATGTACGCCGTAATTGTCTTTACATTAGTCCTTTAGTTATTAAGATTATTTCTGGCATAAGTTTAATGTATGTTGTAATGTATGTGTATGTACAAGGAACCCTTATAGTTTCGCCATGTCCGTCTGTCTGTCCCCACTGTAACTCAGAGACAGTTAGTACTAAAAAGCTGAAAATTGGCATAGGTATACATATTAATCACGCCGACAAAGTGCTAAGTGCAAAGTCAAGGGCCCCCCCCCCCCCCCCCCCTGCTAGCTAAATGGTTGTTTATGGAGATGTGAAAAAAATCATGGCAGTGCATATAATGAAATAAAAATTAAGTTTTTGGGATAAATTCATACCAACTTCACACGCACTTGGCGGTTTTTTTAAATTAATAAACAAATAACCATCAACTATCTAACTATTTAATTGTATAAAATATTATATTCCACAGTTAAGACGCTGACAACACCTAAACCGCGGTCACTGTCAAATTCCATAGAAAAGAAAGAGAAGCGCGAGGATACAACGCTTGTAATTTATTGCAAAATATAAAGTAATCATCTATTTACTCAAAATTGAGTTGAGTAATGAGTAAGTAAAAATAAAAAACAACCAAGTTCTGCATTCGAATAAGACGTTCTTGTTAATAATTAAATACGTAACTTACGTTGATATTTGATAGAGATATTTTGGATTAGAACTCAAAGTAAGAGGTTAGTTTAACGTTAGTTTGTATCAAGATTTTGTTTTCAAAACGTGTTTTGGTAACAACCAAGTTCTGGGAAATATGTTCAAAATTAACATATATTTTTTCCGCTACCACAAACTAGACAGATTTGGCATTTTTTTTTCTTAAGCGAAGCCTATTTTGGTCAATTGGGTCTTGTCAGCGCCTTAATCTGTAAACAGCGTTGTGAAAAACAATATTTTTCAAATGCAATGTGTATTTCTTTTTCTATGCTCTATATTGGAGCTGTTTGTTGTTCCTTTTGAACAAAAATTTAAATACATAAATAAATAAAACTATCACTGTCATAGTAAAATTACATGCCATAATTCTAACAAAATTATTGCTAGAGGATTAGAAAACCACCCCCTATATACGCAAGGTATATCTTAGATGACTCAACGTGTCTCAGTAGCGGTAGCCACTTCAGCTGTCAATTAAAAGATATTGAGAAGCCATGATTGACGACACCCTAATGTTCAGATATGAACTGTTTTGATTTAGTAAGCTGCTGCACGAATGCACAGATAGATCTATGCAAAAATAAACATTGTTTACCTTATAATGTGCTTTGGTAAAAAATATGGAACTCTCTAATAACATTGGGTATTTCAATGAGCCAGGCATGAGAAGCGAATACGTTAAAAAAAAATGTTTAAACTTGAGCGATTTCAAAACTTTTGTATAAGATTTATATTTGATAATTTCCCACCCAAAACACAAAAAAAAAGGTTGTCTGTAGAAGATCGCTTTTAGCGATAAAACCGTTGTGTCACCTTGTAAAATTTTTACATTTATATCTATATTTTTTATGGTGTACATAAATAGTACTTTATTCTATTCTAATGTTATTCGAATAAAGTTCTTATTTGTATGTATCGCTATCGCTTACTTTGCTTAATCAAAAATGTATAAAAATACCTGTATACTATAGACAGTAAGCATATGATATGGTGCCATGAATAAAAAACCATTACGACTTATTGACCACATGACGGCTATATGGCTCTTACCTCAAAAAATAAAATGAAAATGGTAATCAAGTCGTAGTCAATCCAAAAAAAAAAGTGCACACTTACTAAATCATAATTCATAATATATTAAGTCTTCGTCCCTTTATAAAAAAAAAACATGATCTTCATTTGCACAAAAACAATTTCCTAATGGTACTCGTATGTTTGTAATATCCGCGTGAGGTAAGAGTCCAAGTTACACGTCATTCATTCTCACCGTCACTTGGTTCTGTGGGCCTTTTATCAAAGACATAACAGTCCCGTGCTGCAACAGAGAATACAACTAAAAAGGAATACAAATAAATCAATCATCATACACTCTCAAGACATTGAAATAAGCAACCGACTCATAATGACCACATACAATTACTTTTTTTATGGCTACACGAGACTTTTATCCAACAAAAAAAAAAAACCTACAAAAAGTGGTAGCATATTAAAAATAATACAATAACTTCCTATTACTTGGCTTGAGCCGACTTCAAAAAAGTGTTATAAATTTGCACAAAAACAAAGGCATCTCCTAATGTTATTGTCCTCATATCCGTGTGAGGTGAGAGTACCAGTTACACGCCATTTATCCTGGCCGTCACTTGTTTCTGTGGGCCATTTGTCAAAAACTCGGATGTCACTACTCGTACTGATTTATGGGCGTACGGAATGCAATACTTATAATGGATAAATATTGTAGGATTTTTTTGCAAAGATGACCATGATTTCTTCGTGAACTTGTTTAGAATAAAATTGTAGAAGTTTAGAATATCGGATGTGTTTAATTTAGAAACAAAGTAATCTGAAAAAATTACTAGACGTCAACTGTCAAATTCTCTTACGTTTTCTTTTTATTTGGTTCAGTCATTTCTGACAGCCAGGTTCTATATAATTTTTTTTCAGTGTAGCAATGGTGCGGATGTCGACAATTCTGCCAATGTAAATGTATTGATAGAATACGTGCAAAGAAAAAAAGAGACATTCAAGGTTCTAGTTGGACACTGATCAACAGTCTATGGTGTCAAAGTAGAAAATACATTGCCATAAAGAAATATAGAATAGAAGAGGATATAGTTAGCAGTTGCGTCAATCCGTAACATACATCCAGACATGCATCAGCTTGCCGGGGTCTCGAGAAAGTCCGAAAGGGTTACCGAGGCCACTGGCAACATAAGCAACGGAAAGAACACGGACCACTGGGTTTTAGTCAGTAAGAGTCTGACACACCCTCCCGCTCCGCCCAGAGCGGAAGAAGTTATTTGATAATTTCACAGGCAAAAAAAAAAAAGTCAAGCATCAGACTCATTCCCACACCTCGTAGCATATTGCATATTGCATAGCATATTGGTTCTTTTCAAAAATATTCGTCGTCAAAACTTCACACCGAAAGGTCACCCTACTAACAATCGAAGTCAGTCTCCGGTATTCGGTTTACGCCAAATTGAGCTGTCAGTGTGACGTCATCAATCATGACGTAATGATGCCATGTAAATTGTGACGAGTATTAAACTTCTTCTCATTTCCTAGAGTGTACATGATATAGTTTGATACAGTCGGTGGAGCGTGCATATTTATCTATAATTTATATGTATTTTCTTGTGTGTTTTCTTGTTACTATGCTTTGGAATGCGCAACTAGCTTCATCTTTTTGACTGACCGACTCCTTGGCAACTAAAAAATGCCTGTAATTGGTTGAATTGAAATAAATGCTTCAAGTTTCATGTTTATAATTAGAGATTATTAAAGCATTTAAAAAGCTTGCTAATTTTTATATTTTAAAGTGAAAAGGTGTACTTGAAAGTTTTATTTAAGATTGACAGGAATGGCGTCAACTGATTGATATAATGATGTTTATTCTTTCCCCATTACTTCTTTTTTGTATTAAAAACTTGTTTGTTTTTGTGTCTTGAATGTATAATGCGTACTGGTTTACCGCCTAAACTATGGCGGAATTTAAATTGTTTTTTTTGTTTGTGTAATCCACTGTTTTCTATCTCAAGTTAGGTGCTATTAATAGTAATTATTATTGATTTTTAATGTTTTAGGTACTAAGTATCCTTTATTCGAGAAAAATTATATATTTTATATGCAGTTGTTTCTGTGGCAATAAACCATTTTTTCTTTCTTTCTTTTTTCTATTACTTTTTTGCTGATTGATACAATAAATACAACTTACACAATTAATGTTAATACAATTTTATCTTAGTCAAATTTATTCACTTTATTACCTCCGAATGTAACAATAGCTTATGAATTAACGGGAAATAAACCATCTACCCCATAATTCACCAATCAATAAGATCAAATACCGCACTAATTAGTGTAACAATAATCCAGGTATAATCAAGCTTCGGCTTGCAATCTCACCATAACACTCAATTGACAAACACCGGAATTAGGTGCCCGTCTGTAATTAGGTGCCTGTCCGTAATTAGGTTGTTGACATGTTAAATCGGATGTCAATTTATCTGAGATAGGAAATGGTGTTGTTACCTTATTAGGTGATAGTATTGTGCTGTTGTTATCTTTGATTTACGTCTCATGTGTAGACATACCCACATCGTAATACTTGACATATGGACAAATTAGTGAATAGTTTTATTTTGTTTTTATGTATTTTGTTTTCTCTTTTACCTTACACACGTTGTCTACATCTCTATGTCTACTGTCCTATTGCAGGTATGCTGGAAGAGATTCGTTAGAAATAAGCATCACCTTTGTACGTTTTTTTCTGTTCCTTTCTTTTTGTCTGTTTATATGTGTGTACATAAACTGTTAAATAAATAAAATAAATAAAATAAAATAATGTTTATTTATCTCCAAAAATTACATTCTTATACTAGTTATATTTAGTTGACAGGTATTTTGAGAACATTCTATAATTTGTGGGAGATCTGGAGTCTAAACTGAGCCTAAGCCTGTATTTTAGAACTCCAGGCACCCATTAAATCACATAGTAGATAGAGGTTGTCAACGTGGTACAATTGCGAGTAATTGATGGTGTGTGTGTGTGTGTTTGTGTGTGTGTGTGTGTGTGTGTGTGTGTATATAGTTGTTAAGTTTATTGTACATGCTGTGGTCTCCTATAAGTGAACGAGTACACCTACTTAATACCTGATGTTGCCTATTATGTATGTGTCATGTACATAATATTGTGTTTATCTTTAATATTATAATATTATGTATATTATAATATTATCTATTTTGTCGAAATTATGACCATAACTTTGAAGCCTGCTATTTCATTCTGCGTTCCGTTAAATCTTAAAATTATCAATACTGCGGTTAATCTGTGTGTGTCAATTTTTATGTTTGTGGTACTTTACATTACGATTTCTACGTGAGGAATGGTTAATATAACTTATTTTTTAAAGTATACCTACCTTAGCACCTTCCCTTGCCTTACCTTGGGCACGCCACAATTGCGGCGATAAGGAGGCATCGATGAGTGGCTAGAGAGGTGCCACGGCGTCCTCACCAGACGCCTGACGCAGGTCCTCACCGGACACGGCAGTTTCGGGGGGTTCCTGTGTCGGATAAGACGGGAGGAAACGCCCAGGATCACCACTGTGTGGATCGCACGGAGGTCACGGTGTAGCATACGGTGGAGGTCAGCCTAGCTTGGACAGGCGATCGGTGTTGGAGATCTCTCGCGTTCGGGCGAGGCCATGGTACGGAGCGAGAGGACATGGGCAGCCGTCAACTCCTTCTACGAAGCGGTAATACTCGCGACGGAGTAGGCGGGACGGTTGAGGTAAAGGCAAATTTCACGCCCTCTCGCCCGTAGCCGCCGCAGGAGACGCCCTGGGCGTCGGGAATCCCGGGTGGATTTCCGGCCACCGTATGCATGGGTTTGCGGACGGTGAGCAATGGGTAGCTCGCCGATAAGGATCAGGCCCGGGTCAACGGTACGTTGTGTTCCACGCGCGCCTCTAACAGATGTCGTCAGCACAAGTGTAGGGGTCTACTATTGCCGATGACTGCCGGAAAATCTGTGTTGCCAGGGGCCTGGCTCTGCCGGGGTCACGTGGAAGTTCGAAAGGGTTACCGAGGCCCCTGGTAACACAGGCAACGGAAGGAATACGGGTGGGTTTTAGGCAGTAAGAGTCTGACACACCCTCCCTCTCCGCCCAGAGCGGGAGAAGTTATTTGATAATTACCCAACAAAAAAAAAAACGTAACTTTTATTATAAATTACCATTTCCAAGTCAATATCTAAGTACCTACACGGTGGACAATAATAAGTACGGTATTAAATGTGTAGTGAAAGCTTAACAGTGACCCAATAGCACAATGGACACATGTAAATCCGCGCGCCTATCTTCGACCCCCATAAGACTCCTATTACCGTCCATTATCAAACATGCACAAGATAAATAATGACCAATCCACTTTAATCAACTTATTTAAAGAGGTAATTCATTGCACCAAAATCCATTTCGAAGTTTATTTAAACAATTGTTTAACAGAATTCAATCTGCATACGTAATGTATAACTGACAATGTTTTTGTGACGGACAATGGGGTGAAAGGATAGAATAGATAAGTACAGAAGGGCGGGTCCATACAACGAGCGAAAACCAGCGCTATGGTTCTGCCTCGCAGAGGGTTTACAGCATAATGCTGAGTGATGGCCGTTTTAATAATAATAATAATAATAAAAATCTCTATTGCAGACCAGATCCATATAAAAAAAACACATTAAAAAACAATAAGAACACAATAAAAAATAAATGATTTAAAAAAAACAAAAAACCCGACTGCAAAAACACATAACTGAAAAGGGAAAAACAAGCATTATAATCTATATAATTTTGGTATCGCAGGCGGGGACAATCAAAAGTTACACCATATTTCAGGTTATTCGACTGTCCCCGCCTGCAAGACCAAAATTATATAGATTATAATGTTTGTTTTTCCCTTTTCAGTTATGTGTTTTTGCAGTCGGGTTTTTTGTTTTTTTTAATAATTTGTTTTATTTCAAGCTTTTTAGTTTTATTAATATATATATTTGAAAATTACTAATTATTAACTTTTATTTGATACCAATATTGTTGCAATTAATTTAAAAAAAAACTTCCCCTCCTTTTTTTTGTACACAAACTCCTCTACTCTCTCGCACATAAACAAAATACAAACAATCACATTTACATTTACGCGGCTATTTTCAACCACCGCTTGTAGGTCTTGGTTGCATGCATCCTATGAGCTAGGTCCTTCACTATGCTGTTTCTACACGTACCAACCCTGGACATGAATGATGCAATTCTGCTTCTCTGAATGGCATTGAACGCGTTCAGCCTCGCCTCCCCGAATATTCCAGAGGCACTACAGTAGCGTTTCAACCCCATTAGGTGTCTCTAGATGTTATTGTACTGAACACATATGCCATCCCAAGACTTCTTTGTATACTCAGTCCAGAGCTGGCACGTGTAGAAATTTTGACAGTACGTTCTGAATAGGTGCACTTTTTTGCGTAGATGTGATACTTATTTTCCCCCAACCTGTTCTTTTTTGTATTTTTTTCTTAGTGTTTACCGCAAATAAACGCATTTTATTTCTTTTAAAAAGCACGCACACATAGACACGCTTCATGTACAGTGACAAGTATAAATAAGTTACGATTGCACTAGATTGTAAAGCGATTTTCTGCTTCAGTATTGGTAGAAATATGGTGATAATAACATAGCGACCAACCGTAGAAACTATACTATTGAATTAATAGATCTTTTCTCAAAGTTGTAATCGTTATATCGCAAGGAGATCGCTTTTGAATTTTGCGTTAGTATTAGGTATTTATCCTCGTGCCTGTACAGCGCGTGTAACGTTGGTGTGGCGGCATCTATATCGCCACATGCGAACTACGCATCACACTGACGGCACGCAAAATCCTGCATCGTGCAGAGTTTACCACGCAACTAGCACATACAATACAACATCCCGACATCAACCGTCGGGCAGTTGCCCACCAGACACGACAGCCGTCTGGTCGGAGGATCCTCCCTTTTCTATAGAGGATGAGTGAACTTTACACCCTGTTCCTCATACCATTTATTGGAACCAATGCAAGTTCTTCGATACACAACGTTGGACTAATGTCCTACTTGGCAATTGGTTGGCAACCACTAGGTTGGGGACAATGTTGGAACCAACGAGTGCAGCTGGTGGCGTGAGACAGTTTGATCTTGCCGTACGTACGCGTCTATGTGTGCGTGCGTTGTCTCTCGTCGTAAGGAGTGGACCTTCTGGCTTCAGTATTATTCTATGGTAAAAGGCAATGTCGACCATTGTCCAAAGTGACAAATGTAATGAATAATTTAATGGGTGTTCGTGATTAAGATAATTGAATGTTAGCGTTCTATTGAATTGGACTGAGTGGTCATTTGGATTATTATGTAATCGTTTTGAAGCTTTTTGTTGACTGGTTGGACATTATTAACAACTGTTTGATTATTTTCCCATTCTTGTTTCTAATTTTGGTATCTATAATAGTACAGAACACTGCAAAAATAACATGCACACACATAATCAATTAATTATTGTGTATGTTCATCAAGGATAATAGAATATTTTTTTTTTTAATCCAGTTACGTTCTCTTGTGACAATGTGACCAAAATAGTGAATTGTGTATAAATACGAAGCCAGTACCAATTAAATAAGAATTTTCTTGTAGCTTCCAATTTACACAAACATTCAAAAATATTTCACCCCATATTTCTTAAAAATAAATTATGCAAAATTAAAAAAGGTCCTTCCATTTCCAGCAGATTATAAATCTCAAATCATTAAGTAGACTGGATAAAAAACACTCAGAGACCAAATTAAATTCACATTTTTTCCACCCACCTAACCCTTGAAATGCGTGTCGGATTCAACGGGGCTTTATTGCACGGAAAATGGGTAAAAAAGACCCACTCGGGCAAAAATCTTGAACTGTCAACGGTCGATGTGAGTTAGAAGCGATTAGACCTTTTGTAAAGAGGCAAAACGGATAATAAAGAGAATTTAAAATGTAAAGCATCATAATCGGTTTATTAATATTGTTAATTAATTTCGTGTTTACATTAAATGCTGATTATGCTTAATTTCTTGTAATTGAAATTAGTAACCAAATTATAATCAGAACAAAATCAATAACCAATAATCAGATTTGTCTCACTTCAATCACTTGTTCCGATCCAAACAATTAGTTTTAGACAAAGTTTATTCCATTAGACTTTTAATTTATATATTTTCTTCGGGGTACAAAGAAAAGATATAATTGTCTTTGCCTTAAAATACAGACTAACGTCTGGTTTCGATCTCACTGGCAAATATGTAAGGAATATGATTTTGATCCATTCACAATTAGTGTGAATTCGGCCAGAAGGTGCTTAAGCCTCAAAATGTTCAAGTAGCGGTAGGTTATATTATTTGTTTTTGTTTTTATTATTTTCTCTATTATTTCAGTCGTATTATTACAAACCAAGTATTTATATTGCTTCTTACTTTAATTAAGGCGATGTCTTTTTTGTTTTTGTGTTCACACCATAGATTATTAGTATAAGTCTATATCGTGAGGATTTGTGACTGGCTTTCTGGTGACTATGGTTTTCTTTTTGTCTGTTTTTATTAGCTGTAAGTCCTCGATGTACTAAAATAAATAAATAAATACTTTGTAACCCAGCTGTAGGCAATACTTTAAGTTACTCATGTCGTCGCAACTTGTGTTAACCTGTGAACCTATCTGTTTACTGTATTACCTGGACAATAAACTATTTCTATTAAAATTTTCTATCTTCCGGTTCGTTCTCAAACAGACGGATGCGGGGGGAGGCTCGAGACCGGGAATGTGTGCAATGGAGGCGACTTGTACTCAGCATCGAATGGTTACGGGTTGAAGAAAGAAGCTAGTTCCCTCGATTCTTTTACAACTTGCACCACACACCAACCCGCCCAGCTATTTGTAAGGAAATCAATGCAAAGAAAACACAAAGCGGCAAAATATCGCGATGTCCGCCACAGAGGACGGAAATGGCCAGCTTCTGACGGTAAATTTAGCATTTTTACCCTCAGCGATGCAGGGTTACCCTTTCCGTTTGTCCATTGAATATTACAATACTGTTATGGCAAGTGCGAGGCGTTTTGACCCTTCCGGTTTTGTTATTTATTGTGTATAGGAATAATATCAATAAATTGTTGTGCACTTGTGCAGGGTACATTTGCTACAGGTTTTTTTTCTGAAAAATATCGGGTTATAAATATTTCTTTGGAATAAATCATTTATTACTCGATATTTGAAGTGGAATTGGTTATAGTTACTAAGTTTAGCGAAATAAAACAATAATCAGAGAAAAAATCTACGCTTCTACGCGTATTATTTTCTGCTACAAAAGTCAGCCTAGTTTTGTGATGAGAAGGTGATCCTAGGTGCTCCATCAGTCTCTACCTAGTAATTACGAGTAAAAGGCCGATTGCACTGGTAGAAATCTAAAAGTGAGCAATTTACTGCATTTTGAGGAGCTATTCTGCTCAGCACGCCGAAAATCCTCATTAGATCTTCACCAAATTTATGAAACCAATTTAAAGTAACTACCTTTCACATAAAAAAAAAAAGAATCGGATCTCATAAGGCGGAGATATCCAGTAGCCCCCTTGCTGCCCCTTTTTGGACGCAGTACCCCTACAATCAAAAATCCACAATGTCAAAAAAAATCTGTAAAGTCGTCAAACCTGTATACCAAGTTTCGTCCAGATCGGTTGTAAAAAACGACATGTAGAGGAGTACCAACAAACTGACAGAGGAAAGCAAATTTTGCCAGACTTGAAGCAATCACGTTTCGCCCGCTTCGCTCGCTCGGTCAATTAATTTTGTGTAGTAGGATAAATCGTTTTATTGTATAAGTACATTTATACTACTTGTTCTTTGCAAACTGTCAGCTAATTTCGCTGAGATAAGTACAGAACATAAAAAAATTATAATCCCGAACAAAACACTAATCAACCATTTTCTTTCACTCAATAATTCTGCAAAACCCTATCCTTCCCAGCACATTAATCACGGAAGCGACATGCATTAAAGTAAAGGAAGGTAATTATATGTTCACGTCCTCTCCTCACAATTTCGCTTCTCATTAAGACGCCATTACACTGAGAACACGCCACTTTACAAAAAGATCTTCGCTTGTTCTGAGAATATTCATTTTTCATTTGGTAGATACTTTGTTTGGGAAATGGTAAGTATTATTAATACTATACTTAAATCTTGTCATTGTTGAAATTACTGTTTTGATTACCGTGGACTGCCTCGTTAGGAGCCTGAGGTCCTGGGTTCGATTCCCAGGTAGGATAAGTGTTATCGGGTTTTTCCATTAGGAATTTCTCAGTAGCAGCCCGGAGTCTGAATTTGTGCACGGTTGATGGCAATAGGCTCGCCGGGCTATTACATGGAACTTAAGGCGCAGGTATATGATTTTAGTGTCTTTAAGATCTGTTATTACGCCTTCAAGTAATGCAAGTAAGTTATGCAAAAAGTTTATGTCAAACTAGAACGCGTAGACATCAAACATGTGAATATTTAAGTATTGTACGAGGGCTGCACTAAAAGTATCGGGAATGGAATATTTCCACTGTTCCTGTCAAACTAAAATCTTTTTAATTGAAAACTCCTTGGTTTTAAAAATCGAATACCATTTATTTATTTAAAAAAAGATTCTCGGTCTTGTCACAAGGTTTTGTCAAACTTGTTTAGTCGTTGAGAAAATGGAATTGACTCGAGAAAATTCAAGAGCGATGATTTATTATGACTTTCGAAGTGGTTTAACACTAAAACAGTGTGTTGACCGGATGAGTTCTGCATTTGGTGATGAAGCCCCATCTAAAACCACAATTTATCGCTCGTTTGCTGAATTTCAACGTGGATGTGTCAAGCTCAGTGATGATACCCGTCAAGGTCGTCCAAAAACTGCAGTCACCCAAGAAAACGTTGATGCTGTGCGTAAGCTGATTGAGGAAGATCGACATGTGACATACCGCGAAATTCAGGCAACTTTAGACATTGGCATGAGTCAAATACACATAATCTTGCATGAACAGTTAGGTGTAAAAAAGTTGTTTTCCCGATGGATACCGCATTCGCTCTGCGAAGAGCAAAAAGCGGCTCGCGTTACTTGGTGCGTCAGAACTCTCGATAGATCCCACGCAGGATCCTCAAATGCTGTATACAACATCGTATCCTGGATATACGCGTACGAACCCAAAACAAAAAACCAGTCACGAGTTTGGGTGTTCGAAAATGAGTTAAAGCCAACAAAAATTGTTCGTTCACGGAGTGTTGCAAAAAAAATGGTGGCCACGTTTGTCTCCAAAACCGGCCATGTTACGACTATTCCTCTTGAGGGACAAACAACGGTTAATGCAGAATGGTATACTAGCATTTGTTTGCCACAGGTCGTTTCTGAACTCCGTAAAGAGAACTGCAACCGCCGCATCATCCTCCATCACGACAATGCGAGTTCTCACACCGCGCACAGAACAAAAGAGTTTTTAGAGCAAGAAAACATAGAATTATTAGACCATCCGCCTTACAGCCCCGACCTAAGCCCTAATGATTTCTATACTTTCCCTAAAATAAAGAATAAATTGCGTGGACAAAGATTTTCATCACCTGAAGAAGCTGCTAAACGGCCATTTTGGAGACCCCAACTTCCGAATCGAATGGTTGCTTCAATGATTGGTTCCATCGTATGGAAAAATGTGTCAAATTTCGCGGAGAATACTTCGAAAAGCAATAAATACATTTTTAAATAGTAATGTTGTGTCACTTCCTTGATTCCCGAAATTTTCAGTGCCGCCCTCGTAAAATACTTTATGAAATAAATTCAGGAAGTAATGTCTACCCAAAGCATAAAAAACTATATTACTTTCAAAGTAAGTACTTTGAAAGTAATATCGATAAGATATTTTAATAATTTTTCTTTTTGTATGAATCTAGACTATTTTATTATCTATAATTATATCTGGACTGCGTCGTTGGTCTAGTGTTTGCAAGCGCTACTGCTGAGCATGAGGTCCTGGGTTCGATTCCCGGGTCGGGCAAAGTGTTATTGGGTTTTTCTATTTGAAATATCTCAGTAGCAGCCCGGAGTCTGGATGTGTGCCCGGTTGATGGCAATAGGCTCGCATTTATATACACATATTACATGGGACTTAAACATAACTGGCGAAATGTGGGTGTACTACAGGTACACCTCTGCCCAACCCTTCGGGGAAATACGGTGTGATGTTATTTTATGTATTATATCTGAGTTTTTTTTTTTAATATTCATATTTTCGTTACTAACAATAAATATTTTGAAACCAAACGGTAGCGCGGTGTAAGCACGACACGCATTTGTATGACCAAGGTCAAAGGCGTTTACCCGGCCTTTAAACATAACTGGTGAAATGTGGGTGTACCTACTATGAGTACAACTCTGCTTGACCCTTGAGAAAAACAAGGCGTGATGTCATGACGTATCTTGTTTTGAATAAAAACATTTTTGTTTATTGCATACAAAAACTCGTAAATAACATAAAACCGTCACTTATAGATCAAGAAGTTTATTGGTTGGATGTATGTTTGGTCATGATCATGTGATACTTTTTTTGAACCGGAAGATAACGACGATAACTACGTGTAACAACTACTTGTACGTACTATATTAACTGCTAGTGCTGTGCACTTCTGGAAGTGACGAATTCACAATAAATCCTAAAACTATGTGATTTTTGTTTGAGTATGTCTTAATGAGTAAGTCATTGAAGTGCCATAAAAATAAATAAATAACAATGGTACTTGTTGTTTTTCTCCTAGTATAAATCTAAACCAGGCCTTAACTTTAGAGTTCGAATCCATACGTGTGCGGACCACTGGGACCAAAATTGTAATTGTCAAGCTATTAAACATGTAACATCCACAAGATATCTGGGAGTTATAGTTGACGAGTGCTTAACTTGGCATTCGCATATTGATGTTGTCACGTCACGGGTACGAAAATTTATATGGATTTTTAAAAATCTAAGATTTGTGATGCCTCCAAAGACACTAAATAGCATCTACATTGCGCTCACGCAATCAGTTATTACATACTGTTTACCAGACTGGGGAGGAGCCACTAAAACTAAATTCCTTGAGTTAGAAAGTGCCCAAAGGTCACTTATAAAAGTCATGTACTATAAACCATACAGATACCCAACAGTCGACCTATACAGAATCAGTGGCTTGCTTTCAGTAAGAAAACTATATTTCTTAATTACGACCTTATACGTACAAAAATCTATTCCATTTAATCAAGTCAGTTAGGAGAGTAGACGAAAGGATATAGTGGCTTACTTCCCAAGGGTCCGAACCGCTTTTGCACGGCGTCAGTATGCAACCCAAACTGCCCACATTTATAATAAAATAAACGTCAAAGTAAGGTTCCGCCATGAAGTCTCACACGTATGCAAAAAGGTAATAATCGAGTGACTAAAAACCTTAACATACGAGGAAACTGAGCAAATTTTAGCTAGACTTGGTTAAACAATTTATTTTATTTCTTTCTTATCAATAAAGCAAGTACTCACGGAGTTAAATCTGCCAATTGCACTTCGCCGATTTAAAGCGCCGATGTGTTATCGGCACTTTAAAGAAGACATACACATACACACACACTCACACACACACACACACACACACTCACACACATACCTATACACACACACAGACAGAACAACACAAACCCATGTTTAAATTCAAGATGCACAAACAGGTTTTCATAGGCATACACACAACTATAGTTACACAAAGAGCTGCAAATTATTTTATAAGTTATTTACTGTTATCTTTTCTTCATAAATTTAATTTTTAGTCACCTTTTGTAAACAATCGTCTCAATATTGTTAATAATTAAGGGATAGAGCGAGGTAGCCCCAACACAAGTATTGTCAATTACTTACTGGGGAAATCTCATTTATAATTTCATGTAACTGATTTGGGACAAAATAAACATTTTCATTTTCATTTTTTACTTGGCGGCTGTACCGAAATTGTAGTACTTCCCAGATGAGTCCTTTCGCCAAGAGCTGTACCTACTCAATCTGCCAAGCCTTTTCCCAACTATGTTGGGGTCGGCTTCCAGTCTGACCAGATGCAGCAGATAACCAATATTTTACATGGAGCGACTGCCTATATGACCTCTACAACCCTGGGTAATACGATACCCCTTGGTAAGACCTGTTGTCAGACTTTTTAGGCTTCTGACGACCCCTAACGACTGCCGGCTTCGCGTGCTTTCCGAGGCATGAAGCAGTCCCGGTATGTAAAGATGGTCACCCATCCACGGATCAATCCAGCAAGCATAGCTTAACACGATGGATCGACCCCTGCGGCTGTTATTACTTAGCCACGAGCCCCTCCGCCAAGAGCTACTTAAGGGGACTACAGGACCTAAATGCAAATTTTGTAAATTTTATAATGCCTAAAAGTATATGATCCACTGCAATAAACAAAATCAGAAAAATATATGATATTCTAGGATATACAGGGTGGAATTTTGTAATTCCACCTGGAGGGAAAGTACTCTTAATACTGCAGATAGAAAGTTTTACTCAAAGGAAACATTCCTTTATTTTTGAATAGAAAGCAAACCGCATTCAAAGATTTTCGAAAATTGTCTTCTCCCACACCCGGGAATCGAACCGGCTAAAATATGAAAAAAATATACCCTGTACTTTTATTGCATCGATCGTTAGGGTCAATTATAAGGATGAAATCTCTCTAACAAACATAAATTAAATGAAAGGAAAACCAGGAAATCTTAAATTAATTTAATTATTTACAAAAAATGGTAAACTAACTAATTAGTTGCTCGAAACGGGCTCCATTCTCTTGGATACACAAATTTATTCTTTTAACGAATTCATTTCTAGTAACCTTTAATAAAGTGTTGTGGTGAATATTATAAATCGTATTCTGAACTTCAACTCTCAACTCGTTGTCATTCGCATAAGATTTCATGTAAATTTGATTTTTTACATATCTCACAAAAAAAAAATCTAACGGGGTGAGATCTGGCGATCTCGCAGGCCATCTGATTGTGCCGTTTGTACCAATCCAGGTATTAAAATGGTTATTAATGTAGGCAGTAGTGATTCTGCTGTTATGTGCTGGAGCACCATCTTGCTGTAGAATTATTTGGTTTCGCTCTTCCTCGGGGAAACCATTTAACTCGTTTCTTAAGAGATCCAGTATTTCAATATACTTGACAGTGTTTAAATAACCTTCGTACACGTGGACTAACACTACATTATTTCTCATAATTCCGCACCAAACGTTGAAAGAAAATCTTACTTGATTGTTAGTTTCATGAACACGAACAGGATTCACTCGAGACCAATAATGGTTATTGCGGCGATTGTACATGCCATTATTGCTGAAGTTGGTTTCGTCAGACCATACAATGTTACTCAAAAAATTAGGGTTTCGGTCAATTTCTCCAAGCATGTTTTCACAAAATTGTAATCGTCTGTCACGATCCCCAATATGCAATTTTTGCACCAACCGACCTTCACGATAGCATTTATACTTATACTGTTTCAGCACTTTAAGTACGCGAGTGTGGGTTGTTCCTAATTCATCGGCAGCATCTCTACTTGAAGCCTTTGGAAATGATTCAAAGTATGTTAAAACATCTAGTTCAAAATCGAAATAGTTTTGCTGAATAGTTTGCCGTCTCTTCTTGAAACCACCCGTATTCTTTAAATTTTCTACCATTCTTTTCAATACGAACCGTGTTGGTGCCTGTCGGTCTTGATATCTCTCTCCATACCACCGCAGAGCTAGATTCACGTTTTTGTTATTTAAAAAATAAGCTTCCATTAAATCAAACTGTTCTTGATAAGCCATTTTCGCCGTGAGAGAAAATGTGAAATGAGTTGTAAAAACAATCAAATGAACAACTATGACAATCTAATTTTCAAATTTTAATCTAACATTCCATATTTAAATTACCTCATACACGCAGCTACGAGTATGTCGCAAAGGAGTCTGCATTACAAAAGATGGATGTTAGTTAAAGAGCTTTAACTTGACTCATTGAATTTTTAACTTCAGATTTCCTGGTTTTCCTTTCATTTAATTTATCATGTTTGTTAGAGAGATTTCATCCTTATAATTGACCCTAACGATCGATGCAATAAAAGTACAGGGTATAATTTTTTCAGATTTTAGCTGTGGGAGAAGAGAATTTTCGAAAATCTTTGAATGCAGTTTGCTTTCTATTCAAAAATAAAGGAATGTTTCCTTTGAGTAAAATTTTCTATCTGCAGTATTAAGAGTACTTTACCTCCAGGTGGCATTACAAAATTCCACCCTGTATACTAGGTAGATAGTGTGTTGAAAATATAATACAACTGATTTGATACGATAGAAAATAATCTCGAAGATACCTCTAAAAATTTATTTTCACGAGTAAAAACCATACTAATATACATGCCATCATTCTAATTTTTTGTCAGATTCTTCTACAAGCAATATATTAGCATAATAGTGTTTTAATTTTTTTGTCCAATCAATAGATTTTTATAAATAAATAATTGCTGGATATTTTGCAATAAATTACCAGCGTTGTGTCATCGCCCTTCTCTTTCTTTTCTATGCAGTCCGACAGTGACCGCGCTTCAGCTGTTGTCAGCCTCTTAAACTAAATTTATGCGTAGCGCTTCAAATGCACAGAATCCCTCACAAATTGCAACCATACCTACGTACAAACACATGATGCTACGTCCAAAACCTGGGCCTTTTAATCCGCACCAAAGGCGTGCATAGAAGTACCAATAAACTTCAACAAAATTTGCACAACAAAAGCTTATAAGCTCGAAACCATTTCACACACAGAATCCCTCTCGTAATGAAACCAAACCTGTGGAAACCGGTCCCATTTGCAAATACTCGTCAACCCTTAATCTGCCGCTTGCATTTTACGATACCTAAGGCAGTATCTGTCAATGTCCTTATCAATAAATTGTGAGCGTTTAGAGCAAACGACGTCGTTTGACGGTTTGAGGCGCGCGGCCGTAATCCGCGGTCTATTGGACCCCATCTGCGTTGCAAGGGTTAAGTCGCGACAAATAGACCATTTGCAAATAATAAGACGCAGTGAAAGAATAAATTAAGGGCTTCGAGGGTTGGTCGTACCGTTTTGGGGTTGAATTGAAAATCTGTGTGAAATGCTTTTTGTTTTATGAATTAGATCATATTTTTAGCTAGTTTGTTAGAGGGGTTGTGATTGGTCAGTTTTTTTTTTTGTATTTGTATTGATTAGGAAATCTATAGTATAAGTACATATTACGATAAGACCTATCTCTGCAGATAGGTACGGTTAGGAACAAGATCCTACTTTGTTGTTTTAACATAAACCAAAAAAAAAACAAATACATAAATGTTATTCAGCTGACTAATGACCCAAAACTATTGGATGTACTAATTTTGAGCATTTCATGTAATAGCTAAGAGTTTGTTTTAGTTGAAATGTTCTCAGTCTGAAATTAATCTTATGTTCTGATTCTGTTATATTTTATTTAAAAAAATTGTTTAAAAAACTGAAGTGCTAATCGGTTTTTTGTCGTCGACCGTACATTAGTGAAGTGCAATCTGTTCCTAGGTCAATAGAAATGTTATTCATCATCAGCTGACAGACGTACACTGCTGAACATGCCTCTCCTCTGCCGGGGTCGCGTGGAAGTTCGAAAGGGTTACCGAGGTCCCTGGTAACACAGGCAACGGAAGGAATACGGGTGGGTTTTAGTCAGTAAGAGTCTGACACACGCTCCCGCTCCGCCCAGAGCGGGAGAAGTTATTTTATAATATCCCACCCAAAAAAAAAAGGCCTCCCCTAAGCACTGCCACTTTGACCGGTCCCTAATTGCATACCTAATACACTATTGATCACAATCTGAATGATTTTGAAGGATATTGCTAATCCACTGCCTCATATGTTCGAAAAAAATGCTTGCTTAGCAACGTAAATAATGGTATTGAACTGTTAAGATGAAACCCATTGCTACTGTAAGTGTTTTACGCAATATCCCGCTGATCTGTGCTTCTCGAATCCAGCGAATTCCTGCGGGCTTCAGAAGGTCGGTTGATCGGTTAGTGTTCTTGTACGTATGTCTACCATTTTTGAGAAAAAATCGCTTTAAACGTTTAATATCCTGCCTCGTTGGTCTAACGGTCGCAAGTGCTACTGCCGAACATGGGGTCCTGGGTTCAATTCCCGGGTCGGGCAAAGTGTTATTGGGTGTTTCTATCTGGAATTACACAGTAGCAGCCCGGAGTCTGGATTTGTGACCGGTTAATAGCAATATGCTCGCCCCCTATTAAATGGGACTTAAAAACATAACTGGCGAAATGTGGGTACCAAGGCAAGATGTTATGTCATATCCTCACAATTGTTTGAAGTTTTAACAAATAATCCAATTACACACAAGCAATTAATTTTCAATTCGAATCCAAAACAAAATTCATTAATATTATCATCCATAAGTTTTCCCCTGGACAACCCGTGGAGATGTCTCAAGGCGCCGTTTTCCGTCTTACAGTATGGCAATTAATAATTATTGCACCTAGTTCCGGCCGTTTCCGGCAGGGGAGACTTCCGGTACACAGGGGAGTGACAGGGGAAAGTTAGTTTATGATTATAAGTACTTGAGAAGGGATTGGTGAAGTTATTGTGTAAATTTTTGTAATAAGTTATGTCTTGGTGTGACAGGATTTTTACAAAATAAGATACGTTTAAATAACTCAATTTGCAGGGCAGTTGATGTGCAGGGGAAGCCAAGGTTAACAGTTGTAACTGACACGCTACCAGACATCATACAAAATTGCTTGACTGAGCATAAAATGAAGTTACCTTAGTTAGAAGTTAGATGGGTTTAGCCCCATGGTCTAACTTAAGTTACCCCCAAAGGTATAAAAACTGAGGTAGGTAGCTAATAAACCGATTTGAAGGTAGGTGTACGGCTTAAAAACGACTTCAGGAATAAACACAAAATATCAAAAGCAGTTAACCGAGAAAAGACTTTGCCCAAACGTTGAGAAACATCGATGGCTATGAAAATTTAAACGTATTTTTTATATTTGGAAATGATTGGTCACAATTAATATAAGCTTTGTCAAAACCACATTTCACGTGACCAAATCTTCAAAGCACATTTCATCTGAAATATGAAGCACACTATTCCAGTTTTAATTACCTAGATTGGTATATACAACAAAATGTATGAAGACAATAAAGCTAAGTAAATAAATAAAAAGACATTAGGTGTCAAAGGAATTCACTTTAAGAATCTACGCGAAGAAGCGCAAAGTCAAGAGCTGTTGACGGAGGAAGGATGTTTCCCATACAAATGAAAATATATACATGCAAATAAGTAACTAACCGACTGTCGCTGAAAACCAGCGCCGAGGCTGTGCCTTGCATAATGTTACAGCATTATGCTGAGCGATGGCCTTTTTGCATGGATGTGACGCATATTTTCTCCCAACTTGTTTTTGTTTGTGTTTTCTTTGCGTCATAGTTTACCGCAAATAAATTTATACTTTTTTTTTAAACCTACCTTCTTAAGGCTTGAACTATCTACTACTTCCTCTTAAATGCAGGCTGCGTCAAAACCACATTTCACACGACCAAATCTTCAAAGCGCATTTCATCTGAAATATGAAGCACTATTCCAGTTTTAATTACCTAGATTGGTAGCGTACATCACAATTTATGAGGACAATATAACTGCAGGTTTATGTGCTCGTATGTAATGCGAATTTTGATTGCTCTGCTATCTATTTCCGTGGTGCTTAAGTGTATTAGTGTTGCTGAATTATTTTCATTTGGTCGGATGCGTTTAATTGCTGGTTCTAACTGTACTGGTATGTCGTTGTCATCATCAGCGACTTTGAACGCTTTATTATCGGATACTAATATTTTAATAACGTTTTTATTATGGAATTAAGGGATCACTCAATACAGGTTGGTCTAATGTCTTCACGTGGACATTCTACATCGTATTTATTTTATGCAGCTCAAATGGTCATAAGGATGGACTCATTTGTTGGACAACAATAATATTATTCATCTAGCAGTCAATGCTAGTTGAAAAATATTGTAATTTTGGCTGAAACTCGTCAAAATTACTACATTAGGTACCTATGTGTATCTACCTACCTATAAAGCATTTAAGAAATATTTCTTTCTTTCATAAATTCATATCTGACTATTTTGTTCTGCTCCCAAATATTAGCGACCGTGATGGGTCCTAATATTTGAAAGTAACCGTCATTATGTAGTATTGACAGCTGAACATAATATATTATCATAATACATATGGCAAGTAATTTAATTTTATGTTTTCTGTTTCATAGTGTTAATTACTTTGCATACGTTTATATAGAATCAAGTTTATCTAATTATACAGACAGGTGTGCTGCTGGGGAGTTTGCTGCGCCTTCTTCTTCCCAACTAAAGTACTAGGAAATGGTGAAGGGTGGGCGTTTTTGGGGGACTGTCTTATGTAATTCTGACGTTGGTAAAGTGATGATTCTCAGCCTAGTTTGTATAAATTACTTTGATTTTGATTTTACCATAACTACAACTTGTCTATATACAGAGAACGACTACCTAAGACATAATCAAGAAGCCTTTTTTAAATCAGAATAAATTGACAAAATGTAAACAAAAACATCAACAAATGCCAACAAGTAACATCTATCTAAACCTTCAGCACCATTGTCTTCGCATTTCCTCACAAAATCACCAAACACACAAACACAAGAGGTCCCCACATGTCGTAACACATCATTAATCTCTGATCTATGTGACATTTAATTACCTAAAACACCATATATTAGGCGTTCTTCCGTCCTTACCCCATAGGATCGCTTACAAACTTATCTACAACAAAGACTTCCTTAATGAACCCTGTAACTTTGTGATAAGGTTGCTGTAAGTGCAGGAGTAACTTGGTAAGGTTTCAGTAATTAATATTGTTTTTCTTATTGCTTCACGCCCAAGATTTTATTGCTTTGTTATATTGTTTATATTATCGGGAACGCGTGAATCGTCACTCGTGATCAGATGAAGGTATCTTCTCTTATATTGATTGCCATTATTTTGTTTGCGCACATAATTACGGTAAAGTTTTAAAGCAAAGTGAAGAGACAGAAATTTTAAAATTCTAACCTAACGACGACTAGGACTAGAGTTCAAAAGGTATACGATGATAATGACGGTGGTGAAGACCAAGACGTAGCAGTCATCAAAACAATAATCAAGAAAGTACTTAGAAAATTACTAAAGTTAGCCTAAAGATTATAGTTATACGTACCTAGGTATTAGGAATATAGTAAACATTTACAAAGGTTGAGGGTTGAATTTCAACCATACAAGGTATCGTTTTGCATCCTCGTTAAATTTCAGGAAGCTACTATGAAAGACATGTATAATCAAATAAAATATCGATACCTGCTCAATAATTAATAAATGCTTGTTTTTTAGTTACTCGTATTTAAGTTTGACAGTATTTTAGAATACATCACTTCCACAGAACAGAATCACCCCGTTGTGTATGCGGTAGTGTGTGTGTAAAAGGGCAGTTACAGAGTGGTATCACACGGGTCGCGTTGTAACATGCGTGCCTCATGCATGCCGATTTCCGAAAATATATAAAAAAAAATGTCCTACTTATTTTATTATTGATTCGTGTCGAGAATCATTAGCATAGTTATCTCCTTGAATTTGACGAGGATGCAAAACGACACATTATAGTAGTGGCTTTTGTGGACAGGATATTAATTCACACTTGTTACAGGTTGTAATGGCAAACATGTCATTTTGTTTAAATAGGTTTTTATTTATATTATTTTATTAATATTTTACATAGTTTCTTTCATATTTTGTGAATGTGAGAACGTTGTAGGCTTAATAGACTGTAGATTTGTAGACCTTTTTTTTCTTGCCGGCTCTTCTCTATAGGAAACGACCAATTGGAACCATGCACCTAGCTTCTGACGTTTCATAAGTGCCCATGTAGGTTTATGTAAAATAAAATATTTTGATTTTGATTTTGATGACTCATGATCAAAGTCAAAGCATTTATTTCAAATTAGCACATAAAAGGCATTGTAATTTGAACGTAAAAATAGAATTGACTAGTTGTAGTTCCAAAAGATAGTTTCGTATGAAAAAGAATGAGCAAGAAACACCTCCTGTTAGGGAATCAAAAGCATACCTATAAATAGATGCTTACTTAGCTACTTTACATTTTCAAATACAAACCTTTCAAAGAACATCCCATCCACCTCAGAAAATATTAACCCAAAAAATCCAAAAACTAAAACCAGACAGTAAGAGTTTCCTGCTATCATCTTCAAGATTACTTAATGCACATTCCTATTCTGAAATGTGGTGAGTCCCTGACAAATACTAGGACATTTCACAGTCTGCCGGGCGTAGTTTTAAGGGTGAAAACACACAGCCATAGTCGAATTATTAATTTATTGGAGTATTTTGACATGTGCTAGCTGTCACTTTGTGTAATGAAATGGTCATATTTATTGTATTCTAGACTTTTACATTTATTATACAATTATTTTACACTTATATAAATCGATTAAACTAAACGATCACCATTACAATAAATATGTCCACGAGTGATCCTATAAGGGTTCCGTATTTCTTTTTGAGGTACAGAGCCCTAAAAATGATAAAACCAATCGTAAAAAAAGCTTTTGCACTTAGCCACACATTTACACAAATATAAGTATGTTTTTATCTAACACAGCATTTATTTGACCATACCGTACTTGACTTAAAAAACTAAATACAAGTGTCAAAAATTTCGATTTCGAAGCTTATGACCTGCCTACTGAGAAATGAATGGTGAAACGGGAGTGGTTGCTTAGGAAACTAATTACGTTTGGCATTAACTATTTAGATGTTAACGTAAGGTAGGACGCCCTCAGGCTAGGTGAAGCGAAGTACTTCGCAGTTTGGCTGGTAGGAACTGGATGAGAGAATTGAGTTGAATGGCGTGCAATTGGAGTTGCCTATGTCCAGCAGTGGACTGCTGTAGGCTGATGATGATTATAATAAACTAGACGTTGCATTGATTTGCGTTATGGCTGATGATATTTACATTTATTATTTATTAAAAGGCATAGCCATTTATTTGCATTAGTTAGAGTATTTTTATCTTACGAAGCGACGCGCGCTTTACTTGTAGTAACCAAGTGTATAAACAGGCTGTGAATGTGTGTGTGTATAAGTGCAGGAGCTCTTGGTACCGTCCGAGATTATGGCGAAGTCAGAAGTGTGTGTGCGTGTGTGTATAACAGATAACTGAAGACGAGTAGCGTCAGCACATATGTGCTGACGCTACTCGTCTTCACGCACACATTCAAAGCGTGTTTGTACACTTGGTGATCACAAGTAAAGCGCGCGTCGCTTCGTGAGATAAAAATACTAATAGTGACTTTAGTTTAAAAGTAATCGTTTTGCATTAAAGCGTGTCTGATTCGCTGCTAGGTAATGCAAAAGTAAATCACCCTTTAGTGAAATCACTAAAAAAGAACGAAATAAAAATAGATTTATTTTTTACAAAAACACGTGCATTCAAAAAGATATGATAATTCAAATAAAAAACATAAAACAAAGCAAATGTATACTTGTAAATGCAGAACATTATTAATAGTCGGCAGCTGCACGTCGTGACGGTGGCAAGAAGGCTTCCAGTTAGCATGATGATTTGCTATGAGGGACCCACAGCAGAGAGATTTTTGATTTTTAGTGGTCACCCGAAAACGACATACGGAAACCAAGTCAGGTTTAGACATTTTAACAGATTAGCCTAAAATAAAATAAACAGTAATATAATATAACTATACAACCAATGAGATCAATAATATAATTAAGTAGTTATCACCATGCATAAATAATTAAGCGTAACACCTAGCTGTGTGGCTTCGACCTAAGAGCTCACACAATGCTATAGTATTTTAAATGTGGATGAAATGCGAACTACGGTTGTATTTTAAGGCGAGCCAAATGTGTGGACATTTGTTTGCAACAAAGCACTAAATGGGATGCATTTTGTTTAGTAGTACATACTGTTTTGTGTGTCCTTTTGATCGTGAGATGTTGTGTTGAGTGGTATTTTGTAATGTAACATAACATCACGTTGTTTTCCTCAAAGAGATAAAGATAATTGTATAGTGAGCCAGTTATGTCCTGTCATTCTCATGCCTATTTTAACCGGACACAAATCTGCATGTCGATTCTGTAAAAATCTCACCGTGAAAACTCGCGTGGAGTGAGCTGTCAGTGTCATCCCACTGATGCTAGGGCATTACATTTATAATCATCATCGAGATTTTAATAATATTTTTATGCTAATTCTATTGATAATTTTATATTATTTCAAAATTAGTATTTAAGGGCTGAAACCTTACTATTTAGGGTTTTTTTAAATAAAATGGCAAAACAGAAATTCAGTCAGAAACTCAATTTGGTTTTTTTATTCCAAAAGGATTGGTAATTTTCGCAGGTGCCATCTTGCTCACTATCGGCTTTAGCACCCCCGAAAACCATGAAAACGATACCCATGATGAAAACTCTGTACATTTTCGCAGCCGCCATCTTGTGGCGGCTGCGAAAATGTACAGAGTGAAAACTCGCGTGGAGTGAGCTGTCAGTGTCATCCCACTGATGCTAGGGCATTACATTTATAATCATCATCGAGATTTTAATAATATTTTTATGCTAATTCTATTGATAATTTTATATTATTTCAAAATTAGTATTTAAGGGCTGAAACCTTACTATTTAGGGTTTTTTTAAATAAAATGGCAAAACAGAAATTCAGTCAGAAACTCAATTTGGTTTTTTTATTCCAAAAGGATTGGTAATTTTCGCAGGTGCCATCTTGCTCACTATCGGCTTTAGCACCCCCGAAAACCATGAAAACGATACCCATGATGAAAACTCTGTACATTTTCGCAGCCGCCATCTTGTGGCGGCTGCGAAAATGTACAGAGTTTTCAGAGGTCAACATTAAAAAGCAAGCTTTTTAATGTTGACCTCACTATCGGATTTAACACCCCCGAAAACCCTGAAAACGATACCCATGATGAAAAATCTGAACATTTTCGCAGCCGCCATCTTGCTTTTTAATTTTGACCTCACTATAGGATTTAACACCCCCGAAAACCATAAAAACGATACCCATGATGAAAATTCTGAATATTTTCGCAGCCGCCATCTTGCTTTTAATTTTGACGTCACTATCGGATTTAACACCCCCGAAAACCATGAAAACGATACCCATGATGAAAATTCTGAATATTTTCGCAGCCGCCATCTTGGTTTTTAGATTTGACCACATTATCGGCTTTAACACCCCTGAAAACCATGAAAACGACACCCATGATGAAAAATCTGAACATTTTCGCAGCCGCCATCTTGCTTTTAATTATTTTGATCTCACTATCGGATTTAACACCCCCGAAAACCATGAAAACGATACCCATGATGAAAAATCTGAATATTTTCGCAGCCGCCATCTTGCTTTTTAGATTTGACCTCACTATCGGCTTTAACACCCCCAAAAACCATGGGAACACACCCATGATGAAAAATCTGAACTTTTCGCAGCCGCCATCTTGCTTTTTAGATTTGACCTCAGTATCGGCTGTAACACCCCCGAAAACCATGAAAACGATGAAAAATGTTTGTAGCCGCCATTTTAAATTTTGGTAACAGCAAATTTTTGTTTGTCGCGCATTTAAAAAAAAATGGCAAATTAAAAAAAAAACTCAACTTGATATTGTTAACAGCTCCTCACGCGCAAGCGCGGCGTGATCTTATCACTTCACCCGATTCTCGTAACCATAGTAACCACTCGCGCCGGCTAGGTGAAGTGAGTCGGTAAGCGCGACGCGCGAGTGTCGTGATCTTATCACTTCAGTCGATTCTGGTTGCCATAACAACATCACTTCACTTGGGCTGGGTGAAGTGAGCCTAGCCGCCCGCCGGCCGGTGCGCGCGCTGCGCGAGTGTCAGTTGAACTGTTGAATTTTGTTACAGTATTGATGACGGTGATTTTTTGAATATTATTTTGTTATTGGCAACGCGTAGGTCGGTATAAATTTACCTTCTTAAAATAAAATATTAGAAAGGTACTTATTAAATAATCCGCACGGTTTTTATTCAAATGGCTTATGCATACAGACACACACATCGTGTAGTTAGGTTTCCACATAGTTTGTGAGGGGATAAGTTCTATGGTCCGTCAGCCTCTTTTATCACTCGATCACTTGAACACTCGGTTATCTCTTCTTATTGAAAAGATTTGGGTTAATAACAACGCTGAATAACGTCGCACAGGCTTTAGTCGACTCAAAACACATAGCAGTTGGGTCATTGGATTGCGTTTATTTAATCAGTTAACTGATTATGATCAATAGAATTAGTATCAAAATATTATTCAAATCTCGATTATGATTGTAAATGTAATCCTTGGTCCATCCCTAGTATCCGGTGGAATGACACTGACAATTCACTCCACGTTCACTTCACTTAAGTTTTCACGGTGAGAAGGTTACATAATAGCACTGCTGGATTAGCGCAGATTCAGGACTCCTACCGAAAATCTATTAAGGCATTGACAAAAGGCCAAAGTAGGTTTGTCTTAAGAAAAAAAATGGCCAAATCTGTATAGTTTTTGGTAGCGGAAAAAATATATGTTAATTTTGAACATATTTCTCGGAACTTGCTTGCAAAACACGTTTTGGAAAAAAATCTCGATACAAACTAACGGTAAACTAACCTTTTACCTTGAGTTCCAATCCAAAATATCTGTATTAAATATTGACGTACGTTCCGTATTTAATTAATAACAAAAACGTTTTATTTGAATGCAGGACTTGGCTTATTTTCGATTACTCAACTCAATTTTGAGGAAATAGATAATTGCTTCATACTTTGCAATCAATTACAAGCGTTGTGTCATCGCGCTTCTCTTTCTTTTCTATGCAGTCTGACAGTTACCGCGGTTTAGCTGTTATCAACGTCTTAATGGATTAACCCAATTACATTATGCTCGAGTCGAGATAGAATCCATGTCCCAGAGCCAACAGTCCACCGCTATGCCCTCGTGGAGACGATCGGCGTCGGAGATCTCTCGCATCCGGCCCTGGTCCAGGCCATGGTATGGAGCGAGAGGGCATGGGCAGCCGTCACCTCCTTCTGCGAAGCAGTAATGCTCCCGAAGGAGGAGGCGGGACGGTTGAGGGAAACGCGCGCCTCAAAGAGATGTCGTCAGCACAAGTGTAGGGGTCCACTAGGGCCGATGCCTGCAGGAGCTTCGATGACCCTTTAGTACCTTCCCGCGACTCTGGCAGGCATCGGCCCTAGTGGACCCCTACCTTTGTGCTGACGACACCTCTTTGAGGCGCGCGTGGAATACAACGCGCCGTCAACCCGGGCCTGGTCCTTACCGGACGGCGAGCTACCCATTGCTCACCGTCCGCAAGACCGCGCCTACGGTGGCCAGAAATCTTCCCGGGATTCCCGACGCCCAAGGCGTCTCCTGCGGCGGCTAGGGGCGAGAGGGCGCGTGCCTTACCCTCAACTGTCCCGCCTCTTCCTTCGCGAGCATTACTGCTTCGCAGTAGGAGGTGACGGCTGCCCATGCCCTCTCGCTCCGTACCAATGCCTGAACCAGGGCCGGACACGAGAGATCTCTGCCGCCGATCGCCTCCTACCGACGCCCCTGGCGACACAAGTAACAAAAGGAACGAAAGGAACACGGGTGGGTTCTAGTCAGTAAGAGTCTGACACACCCCGCCGCTCCGCCCAGAGCGGGAGAAGTTATTTGATGATTTCCCATCAAAAAAAAAAAAACAACGGTCACGTTTGTGACTAATCAGGCAGTCAATGGTGCCGATTTTAAGTTCAGTGCATCTTTTTCTTTCTATTTCATTAAGAAAAGGACAGAAGATACATTTTAGTTTAGTCCTGTCAAATTAATCAGCGCTTGACGTAAATTGACGTAATTTTAGTAGGCAAGTTTTTAAATCGCGTCTAAACTTGTATGGAGTAGTGACAGGCGCTGATTAATTTGACAGGACTAAACTAATATTTTTCTTCTGTCCTTTTCTTAATGAAATAGAAAGAAAAAGATGCACTGAACTTAAATTTAGTTTATGTCAAATTAAATTATCGAGTGAAACTTGCAGATGTGATGGGTATTTAAACATGATCAAACGAAAAAAAAATATTTCAATTTTTTTTTGAGGAAAAAAAGTTTCTAAACTCATACTTGAAGTAACTTCACTACTAGTTACTTCAAGTATGAGTTTAGAAAATGTGTTTTTTTATAGTTCCAAAGTGTTTCTTCTAATCTACTTCAAGTAACTACAAGACCAGCAATCGTTAACTCAAAAAAAAAATCAGGTATTTTTTTAATAGGGTATTTTACAATATACGAGAAAAAATCTATAAATAGATTATTGAGATAGTTTAGGCAAAAAGGAGTCGGAAAATGTTACTTTAAGTTCATAAAATAACAAAATAAATTTAAAAATTCGATTCAACGTTTTCAGGCTTTCTAATCTGCCTGAAAACGTTGAATTCGTTGTTTTTTTCTAATCTGAGGTAGAAATGAGAGCGGCGGTACGCAGGCTTAATGCTAAAAATACCGCCCCAGGACCCGACGGCTGGAAGGTACTTATGGGTCACCGAGGCCCCTGGCAACACAGGCAACAGGAAGGAATACGGGTGGGTTTTAGTCAGTAAGAGCAGACTCTTCTCGCTCTGGGCGGAGTTATTTGATGATTTCTACCCCAAAAAAAAAAAAAAATGACCTGACGGCTTACCTGGGAAGGCCTAGGTCCTGGCCTTGGAGGCTCTCGGGCCTCGACTTAGGGGGCTCCTAAGCGCATGCATGGAGAGGGGCCAGTTGCCGCTTCGCTGGAAGACGGGGAAACTGGTCCTCATAAAGAAGAATTTGCCTTACCCTCAACCGACCGAACCGAAGGCAGGGCGCCCTGCGGACTCTCCGTCCGCTTATCGGCCCATCGTGCTGCTCGACGAGGTGGGCAAGCTCTTTGAAAGAGTCATTGCAGACCGCCTCGTCGGCCAGCTGGTGCAGGTGGGGCCGGATTTGGCGGAGAGCCAGTTTGGTTTCCGCAGAGGGCGCTCTACGGTGGACGCCATCATGCGTGTGCGAGCCCTGACGACGGGGAATGCTGTTGCCCGGGGTGGGGTCGTCTTGGCGGTGTCTCTAGACATCGCCAATGCCTTCAATACCCTGCCCTGGAGTTGCATCAGGGAGACACTCCGGTATCACCGGATGCCGACCTACCTCTGTCGTGTGGTCAAGACCTATTTGACGGCCAGGGCCGTCATCTACCCCGGTCACCAGGGAGTGTGGAACCGGCAAGAGATGTCGTGCGGTGTCCCACAGGGATCGGTCCTGGGGCCACATCTGTGGGACATCGGATACGACTGGGTGCTGCGCGCCGACCTCCCTAGCGGCGTCAGCGTAGTGTGCTACGCTGACGACACGTTGGTCCTGGTGCAGGGGAGGTCGCACCAGGCGGCGGTCGAATTAGCGGCACGCGGGGTTGCGACAATCGTCGAAAGGATCCGGCAATTGGGACTCGAGATGGCCCTGCAACAAGTCCGAGGCCATGTGTTTTCATGGTCCTCGGAACGCGCCACCGTTGGGGTCCCAAATAACGGTAGGAGGGGTTTCTATCGGCGTCGAGTCGACGATGAAGTACCTGGGACTCGTCCTCGACAGCCGGTGGAACTTCTTGGAGCATTTCCGACGTTTGGCTCCCAAACTGGAGCGGGCGGGCGCTGCATTGAAGCGGCTCCTGCCCAATCTAGGGGGTCCAAACGCCTCCTGCCGGAGGCTCTAGGCGGGGGTCGTGCGGTCCATGGCCCTCTACGGGGCTCCTGTATGGGCGCGCTCTCTGGCGCTGCGGCCAGCCCGCCGGTAAAGCGCAGCCCAAAGGGTCATGGCCATCCGGATGGTCCGGGGATACCGCACGGTCTCCTGTGAGGCAGCGAGCCTCCTTGCCGGATTGCCGCCATGGGATCTGGAGGCAAAAGTCCTCGCGCACGTATGGGAGTGGCGCGAGGAGGTGAAACGCCGGGGCGTTAGTCCGCTGCCGCGAGAAATCGCGGCACAGCGGACGGAGCTCCGGCGGGATCTCATGGCGTCATGAAAAGTACGGTTGTCGCAACCCAGTGCTGGGCACGCCACGATTGCGGCGATAAGTCCCCTCTTTGAGCAGTGGCTGGAGTGGCGCCACGGCGTCCTCACCTTCCGCCTGACGCAGGTCCTCACCGGACACGGCAGCTTCGGGAGGTTCCTGTGTCGGATAAGGCGGGAGGAAACGTCCGGGTGTCACCACTGTGTGGATCGCCCGGAGCATACGGTGGAGGTCTGCCCGGCTTGGGCAGAGCACCGCCGTGTCCTCGTGGAGGCGATCGGCGGCAGAGACCTCTCGCGTCCAGCCCTGGTTCAGGCCATGGTACGGAGCGAGAGGGCATGGGCAGCCGTCACCTCCTTCTGCGAAGCAGTAATGCTCGCGAAGGAGGAGGCGGGACGGTTGAGGGAAAGGCAAGTTTCGCACCCTCTCGCCCCTAGCCGCCGCAGGAGCCGCTCAGGGCGTCGGGAATCCTGGGCGGATTTCCGGCCACCGTAGGCGCGGGTTTGCGGATGGTGAGCAATGGGTAGCTCTCCGTCCGGTAAGGACCAGGCCCGGGTCGACGGCGTGTTGTATTCCACGCGCGCCTCAAAGAGATATCGTCAGCACATATAGTAGGGGTCCACTAGGGCCGATGCCTGCCGGGGTCGCGGGAAGGTACTTATGGGTCACCGAGGCCCCCGCAACACAGGCAACAGGAAGGAATACGGGTGGGTTTTAGTCAGTAAGAGTCTGACACACCCTCCCGCTCCGCCCAGAGCGGGAGAAGTTATTTGATGATATCCCACCCTCAAAAAAAAAAAAAGGCTTTCTAATCTGTTAAAAAACACCATGAAATAGTAGCCGCCATGTTATTACGTCATACCGCTAAGTAAACTAAAACGTGTCAACTGTCAACTGATAGTTAGGTAATAGATCAGCGCATTTGTTTACTAGCCAAGTGACGTCATGACCACAGAGCAACATGGCGTCCACTGCATCCAGCGTTTTCGTCAAACTACGCGCGAAATTTTAAAATGTAAAAATTAAATGCATTTTTATGGCACTTATCGATTGAATAAAAATTTTGTGATTTTTTTTGGGACATATTAGCACTATAGAATTTAATTAAGACACTTTTTAAAAATGGGTGTAAGACCCTATTTTCTTATCACATTTAGATATACCCATCACGTCTGCGAAGTTTAGCTAGCTAATTGAATGTGACCCTGTATTTCTTTAAATAATGAAAATAATACCATATTTATAGCTATAATGAGAAAGAAACTGAGATGAAAGAACATTCCACCGTTGTCCTAACAAAGATCAAACACAAAGCAGTCACAGTACAAAACGGCATATAATCCAGAATCACACAACATTTGTTCTCATCGGTATCTTCGCCAATGAGAAATGTTCTCCGTAGCGGACATTTATTTGATGTCTGTCGACCGTTCCTGATAGATGCCTTGCGCTTCGCTTGGTTTTAGTTAGGTTGCGTTAGTATTAAAATGGTGCCGATTCCCTTGTTCACAAACTAAACTAAATTTAAGTTCAGTGTATCTTTTTCTTTCTATTTCATTAAGAAAAGGACAGAAGATAAATTTTAGTTTAGTCCTGTCAAATTAATCAGCGCCTGTCACTACTCCATACAAGTTTAGACGTGATTAAAAACTTGCCTACTAAAATTACGTCAATTTACGTCAAGCGCTGATTAATTTGACAGGACTAAACTAAAATTTATCTTCTGTCCTTTTCTTGATGAAATAGAAAGAAAAAGATGCACTGAACTTAATTTTAGTTTAGTTTGTGAACAAGGGAATCAGCGCCAATGTGTCTAAGAGTTTCTGTAAATCTTATAGAGATCGTTAAGTTTAAAACTGCACGCCCCTCCACTGCTTGTTGTGCCCCTGCACACATATCAAATAATTGTGTATATTTTTTGTGGAGGCGCGTGCAGTCCTTAATTAAAAGTGAGAGATCTTTTATTTTAAGACAGCATGCCCCTCCACAAAAATTGTGTAGTAAAATTGTGTACAATGTACCTTTGGAGCCGAAAGAATCAATGATATTAAAATTACAACTTTAAAAAATTGTTTTCAAAACACTTGAAGGTAATAGTGAAGCTATACCTCGAAGGATCGAAGGATCGGAGGTGGATGGTATATCAAAATATTATTTTATGAGCAACATAATTAGTGAGGAGAAAACTGAACTGATATTCTGCTTTTTCCTAGCTAATTATGTTGTATGTCTGTACCTTCTTAACTAACTTGACGCAACTAAATATACCCTAGAAATTAAGGGGTTAAATATTGTTTATATTAAAATTATGTTTGTTTCAGCAAAACATTACAAAACAAACCTACCTGAAAGATAAACGAGTATGTAGGACATTACTAAGTGCTTCAATACATACATAAGAAACATCCCAGAGAACCCTTTTCACCGTACAATTCCGTTGCCAATCGTAAATTTATCTCAGGGGCTATTAGTTCGATAAAATTCAACTAAAACGATAAATAAAACCGACTTTGACGGATAGCCCATTTCCCCCACAAAGAATAGCCAGACCGAGATAATCTTGCGGTCGAAATAAACTCTAACGACAAAAGCTGAGAGTTGAAAGTTAACGTTACTGGTTGGTAGCAAAAAGTTGGTGAAATTTTTGTATCTATGTCACATGGGAATGTTTTGTCCGAAACTAAACTTATTTACCGTCGAAGACTGAATAAAACATTAGCAGAAGAAAGATGTACACAAATCGAATTGGGACAGAATGATTCATTTGTTTCCACTGATAATAATGAATTATCTGATCGACGTGTGTAATTGTGGGTGGAATACAAAAATAATAAAAAAGATATTATGTAGTAAGAGAACCATTCTTAAAGATAATAAACGATCTGTTTAAGCGATTCAAGATCATGTCTTAGTTATAAGTATAAATAAAGAAACAACATAACCCTTTTTTTTTGGTTGGGAAATTATCAAATAACTTCTCCCGCTCTGAGCGGAGCGGGAGGACGTTTCAGACTGTTGCTGACTAAAACCCAGCCGTGTTTTGTTGCATGTGCGTTGCCAGAGGTCACGGTATCCCGTTTGAACTTTCTCGCGACCCCGGCAGATCAAGGGGCAAAAAAAAATGACAAACTACAGTACCCGAGCGTTTATTTGGATATCAAATATCGTTCTTCAGAAAAAGACTGTCATACAGATGAGTGAAAGATTCGAAGCTCCACAGTGCAAAACTTTTTCTAAAGCTTGAAGGAGCCATTACTATGGCTCATTGTCATCAGTCGATAACTCCCCGCAGACGTAGTAATGACTAATCGTACTAAATCATCGGTTGGTAAAAAGCGTGCGCAGCTTCATATCCAATGAAATTAACCAGTGTAAATGACCCTTCAAAGCAACCATCAAACGTGCGGTGCAGGTTATCCGTATCATCCCCGTCATTCCCTATCGACTAATGAATTCCCCGAATACGGGCCCTATGACATACTTTTCAGAAATCTCCAGCACCCCGCATACGAGCCCTTTTGACCAATTAACCCTTTGACCGCCACTTCAAAAAAGCAAAAACGTGCCCACGGCGTCAAGCTACGAATTATTCCTTAAAATCTGTCATTTAGTCGTGACCGTGGCGTGCTGGGCACATTTTGGTTTGTCGTCTATACATGACTGTGCGGTGAAAAGGTTAAAATGAGCCTTAAAACAGCCGCGTTCTGTAGTGTGATTTATTCAGAAATATAATTATGTCTCCAATTAGGTAATGTCTAAACCATTTCAAATAAATACATCCATATAGGTTCCGTACCCAAAGGGTGCCAACGGGACCCTATTACTAAGGCTATGCTGTCCGTCCGTCCGTCCGTCAGACCGTCTGTCACAGGACAGTATCTATTGAACTATAGTAGACACAGAGGGTGTACTACTATGACCGTTTTAACAATAAATAAATATAAATAATATAATGTAAATAAACATAACATCATAACATCACGCCTTGTTTCCCCGAAGAGTTCGGCAGAGGTGTACCTATAGTACACCCACATTTCGCCAGTTATGTTTAAGTCCCATGTAATAGGGAGCGAGCCTATCAACCGGGCACAAATCTAGGCTCCGAGCTGCTACTGAAAAATTCCAGATAGAAAAACCCAATAACACTTTGCCCGGCCCGGGTATCGAACCCAGGACCTCATGCGCAGCAGTAGCGTAATCGTAAGTAGCGTATCACCAGACCAACGAGGCAGTCGAGGCAGTAATGTAAATAAAATAAAGTTAATAATTAAAGGGGGTCCTCATACATGAAACGTGTTAAAAACTATGTAGTGTTCAATATTGCTATATACCAATAGTTTGTATGTGTGCAAGAACAATCTAATCTATAAATACAAAAATAATCGTACTGAAAAGGCGTATCATTTCAACTAGAGAATTGAAATGATACGCATTTTTACTGGAGATTTACTCCTTACGTAATGACGACCGAGAGCAGTGATGGCCCAGTGGTAACGGCCGCGACTTACGAGTTTATGGGTCGTAGGTTCGAACCCAGACAGGCGCTTTACTTTGTGTAAATTATCTCATCACCACTGCTCTCAAAACGGTGAAGGAAAACATCGTGAGGAAACCGGCATGTCCTAGAACCAAGAATTCGAACACATGTAACATCTACCAACCCGCACTGGGCCCGCGTGGTGGATTATGGCCCACTCCCTCTCACAAAGAGGAGGCCTGTGTCCCAGCAGTGGGAACATTATATTATGGTTCAATATTGTACGGTGTTACGGAACCCTTCGTGTGTGAGTCCGACTTGCACTTGGCCGCATTTTCAGGTTTCGCAATTAATTCTCTACAATGATACTCTCATTTCAATTGAATGGTTCACGGGTTAAACTTCAAAAACACAAACACATATGTCCCATTCCAATGTCATTCAACCCTTTCAAACCTCGCTTAGTCCCCACCACGAAGCGATGCGTAAAACTGATCCAAAGCAAATGTTTGTATTTATGACCGAAGGCAACATTTATAATTGGTTTGTCCGACATTTTTATTTTTTGTCGTTTTTCCAATGCTTTTACCTCAGGGTGTCTGTGAAGTGCACTTAATACGGCTGTTTTGATTTGAAAGCTATCATATCTCTCAGTGTCACGTTTTGTAAAGACTTCTCTTGTTGTAGAAATGGTGTATTTGTTTCAATGCTTGTTATATTTTCTCAATGATTATCAAATCTATCGTCTTCATTACCATTGTCAGATTCATAAAATTCACCATTGGATGAATCGTCTATAAAGGTGAACGGCAGATTTCGTACAGCTTACGTTTTTTGTTGTTTTGTTATAGAATTTGTACCACATATTAAGGCAACTAAGCCATTTATTTTCATGTAAGTGTACTATTTTTAGAAGTTCGGATTAATTAATAATATCTAAAAAAGGATTTCAATAACTACACGTAATTTAGTCGTAAACTAAACGCAGTTATGTTGGTATTTAAGCTATGCTCGCCATGAGGGTATTACCCGACCTGCCCCCTTCTTAGATGTAGTAATTTGCGAAGTAATTAATTGTAAATAACATAAATGTACTTAAAAGAAACTATTAACTGTATTGTTTTATTTACCTACACTTAAAACCCCATCAGGACTTCATCATTATCAAACTGTTGCAGTCAGCTGCTGGACATAGGTATCTCCTAATGCACTCCGCTGAGTAGGTACGATCCTCATCTCAAATTACCTACTTGATAGTAAGTAATACACTACAAAAATAGCGACAAGCAATCTAGAACATATACTTTATTACCAAAACAATGTTTATGTGCCTATAAGTAACAATCTACATTGATACACTAGTACTTAACCTTAAAAAATAAAACTGGTTATAACTTTTAAGTCCCAAGTTCTAAAAATCCAAGAATTTAAAAAGGGCTTGTCTATCGTATTAACTACCAATTAAAATAAAAAATATCCCAAAACACGAAATTGTATTAGCTGTACAAAAGTCCTATACAAGCCTGCCGTTCGCCTTTACTAACACCGCCAACTTATTTAAAGTGGTCCTTAACTTCTAATTTATCTGACTAACGTGATCATTCTATGATTTCCTTCTTTTTACTACTTAAGACTCATCTCATCGTGTCGTTGTGCGTTGTTTATCACTATTCTAGACTCCAGTTTCTTTGGCTTTAGTTCCCTGAGCTTCACTAAGCCTGGAAGAAATCTCTACTATTCCCATAACTAAAATAGTTCCAAGAAAAATACGTAAACCAAGAATTTGCATTAACTTCTAAAGGAACTCTGCTATAATGCTTTCAGAAAGTTTGATATAAACACGCGCGTAAAACAAACGTGTCATAAACAATATTAAATCCTATGAGTTCTGAGTTCCACGGTACTGGGTAGTCCAAGTATATTAATGTCGCAAGTTCGCGACGTACGGTATCCGACTTTTGCATTTCCTTATTTTGTTGATGTAAGAATTGTTTTGGAGGAGTTATTTTCGTGAACACTATGTTATGGTTTTGATTTTAATTTTGGCTCTTCGCCATAGGAAACGACCAATTGGAACCGAGCCCATAGCTTCTAACGTTTCATTAGTGCCCATGTAGATTTATGTGAAACAAAATATTTGAATTTGAATACTTCATCTTATAAGATCTTTTGTCATGGTCTTGACTTGGTATGAATGACTAAAGGTAAATAATTGTAAGTAATCAAATAAGATAGTTTCAATACATGCATAAGAGTACCAATGCTTTTGATATCAATATTTCGACCTCATCTAGTTATAAAAAATGTGGTAGACGTGTAAAAGTACGTATGGGAGTGGCGCGAGGAGGCGAAACGCCGGGGCATAAGTCCGCTGCCGCGAGAAATCGCGGCACAGCGGACGGAGCTCCGGCGGGATCTCATGGCGTCATGGAAAGTACGGTTGTCGCAACCCAGTGCTGGGCACGCCACGATTGCGGCGATAAGTCCCCTCTTTGAGGAGTGGCTGGAGAGGCGCCACGGCGTCCTCACCTTCCGCGTGACGCAGGTCCTCACCGGACACGGCAGCTTCGGGAGGTTCCTGTGTCGGATAAGGCGGGAGGAAACGTCCGGGTGTCACCACTGTGTGGATCGCCTGGAGGACACGGTGGAGCATACGGTGGAGGTCTGCCCGGCTTGGGCAGAGCACCGCCGTGTCCTCGTGGAGGCGATTGGCGGCAGAGACCTCTCGCGTCCGGCCCTGGTTCAGGCCATGGTACGGAGCGAGAGGGCATGGGCAGCCGTCACCTCCTTCTGCAAAGCAGTAATGCTCGCAAAGGAGGAGGCGGGACGGTTGAGGGAAAGGCAAGTTTCGCGCCCTCTCGCCCCTAGCCACCGCAGGAGACGCCCAGGGCGTCGGGAATCCCGGGCGGATTTCCGGCCACCGTAGGCGCGGGCTTGCGGACGGTGAGCAATGGGTAGCTCACCGTCCGGTAAGGACCAGGCCCGGGTCGACGGCGCGTCGTATTCCACGCGCGCCTCAAAGAGATGTCGTCAGCACAAAAGTAGGGGTCCACTAGGGCCGATGCCTGCCGGGGTCGCGGGAAGGTACTTATGGGTCACCGAGGCCCCCGCAACACAGGCAACAGGAAGGAATACGGGTGGGTTTTAGTCAGTAAGAGTCTGACACACCCTCCCGCTCCGCCCAGAGCGGGAGAAGTTATTTGATGATTTCCCACCCTATAAAAAAAAAAAAAAAATAAAAAAAAAAAAAAAAAAAAGACGTGTAAAAGTGATTGTACTAACCTTACAGAAATAAAATAATTTATCATTGACAGTAGTTTTTGGGAAATAACTGACATTGAAAAACACGAATGTCATCATCATATTCTGTCTAGCCATTTCCCAACTAGTTTGGGGTCAGCTTAGCTACAGTTAAACTGGATGCAGCTGAATACCAGTAGTTGACATAAAGCGACTGCGATCTGAACTCCGCCTATTTACTTGGTAACACTGAAAAAAATACGAAAGTACCACATCCAAGTGATACAATCCTTGATAGTTCCAGGTTGCTTCCGAGTTAAAATCTGTCTCTAAAATCGGAGGTACAATCCAATGGAGTCACGGAGTATATGCAAAATGCATGATTTATGGCTCATATGCATTTCTTCGCCTTGTGCTAACTCGATTCGACAACTTCGTCGATATATGATTTGGAATATGTACTGTTTCTTTGCTTTAGTTGCGTATAAAGTTTTGAAATGAAATATGAACTTCGCTGTGATACTTAAATGGTTGAGGATGCTCTGAAGAATCTAGATTTAGTTTATTTATTAATATTTCATAAATGACCTTTAAATATAATTCTAAGAAAAGAAGACTCTACATAATTTGCATGCAGATACATGGATATAAATGGAAACAATATAATGATAAGAACAATTGTAACGTGCGTAGGTGGAAATAAAGGTATTTTATCATTAAAGAGTTTTCCGTCAACATCACGTGGAAATCATTAAATGCATTCCATATGTTTTTGTGCTGTAGTTAATCTTCTACGAGTAAGTACGAAATAATTACGTTAACAGAAAAAATCTCTCAAACAAATACCTACTAAAACTTTGTGACAAACTTCAGAACTAGTGACATCTTTTTTTGGTTGGATCTCTATGGCATACATTACAAAATAACCCCAACATTTTCAAAAGAGCTGATCATGTTATTTTTAATAAACCTGTAGTAATGATTTAGTAATGATGGACAAGGTGCAGTTACACGTCAATATTACAATTTACATTAAATTATTAAATCTCTTGTATTACATGAAGCTACATCAGATATAAACGGTAGAGCTCGTAATAATAATATCAAAACCGTTCACGTGTAACCATTAAAAATGGAAACCGTTAACCGTAAACCTTTAGCGGCAATAACATGCCTCAGTTAGGACATAGTTTTATGTGCTATAACTGTTTAACACGTTGTGCTAGCTTTTATAAGTCGTTTCGACACATGAATAAATTTAATCGCTTCTGGTGACGTAAATTTTTTTTTGTTGTCTTATTATCGTGTACTTTTAAAATAATATTCGTAATAATACACAATTCATTTCACGATATTCGTCCTATACAAACAATTGATTTATACATACAGTTAATACAGAAGTTATTATTTTAATTTATTTATTATATTATTCATACTATGGAAAATGCCATGTGATAGTCTTCTTAATTTTCATTATGAGTCACAATCAACAATCAATCAACGCAGCCTATAACAGTCCACTGCTAGACACATGCCTCTCCCAGGCTGCGCCACAACACCCTGTCCTCCGCCTTCCGCATCCAGTCTGTCCCAGCCACCTTTTTAAGGTCGTCGGTCAATCTAGCTGGGCCCCCCAGCTAGATTGACCGACGACCTTAAAAAGGCCCACACTACGCTTCCCGATACGCGGTCTCCACTCCAGGACTCGTCCTTCGTTGTAACTATCAACAATGGTACCAAACTAATTGCGACTCAAGAAAAGAAACGATATCTAAATATTTGAGAGTCAGTTACATTCCTAAATTAATTTAAAGCACTAAAAAATATACACATGTTACTATTTCAATACATTATATTTTTTGCTAAAATATGGCATACTGACATACTTAAGATGTCTGATGTCATATATAATGTGAAGGTTCTCAATACATAGCCATCAGGAACACATCAAACAACTGTGACAATGAAGGTTTACGTGATAGTGATATCGACGCTGATGAAATTAGCCGCAAGCGCTGCGGACAAAGGGTTGCAAGCAAAGTACATGACAATGACGCGATCAAACTTCATAGAGCACTTCAACGAAAAGAACTACTCATGGAAAATTCAACAGTATATCAATATCTCCCTTAATATACTAGTTGATTTTAATATACATAATCGTATAAAGGAAGGATTACCGGTAAAATATATTGATCCTAATAAGGTCTACCAACTGCCGGCGATATTCGACGCAAGAAAAAAGTGGCCACAATGTTTGACTATTAAAAAAATTCGCAATCAACGTGATTGTCGCTCATGCTGGGCTCATGGCGTTGCCAATACTGCCTCAGACAGAATATGCATTCATAGCGGCAAATTGATAGATCTATCTGAACAAGATCTTGAATGCTCACATCCTCGTCAAACTATTTGTCATTCAGGTTGGCCTTCAATTGGATTCAAGTTTTGGAAAGATCACGGCCTCGTAACTGAAGCGTGCAAACCATATGAACCTTTAAATGTAAACAGAAATGAGTGCGTAAGATTTTGTAAGGACAATCCTTTTTTGGGCGCTTACATGAATTCCAAAATTTTTGCTAAGGAAGTTTACACTGTACCTAATGACAGCTGGCAAATAAAGGCTGAATTATTTTTAAACGGTCTTGCACAAGCATTAATGGCAGTTTACGAAGATTTCAGGGATGAATATGGTCACAGCTACTCTTCAGGAATTTACTTACACACACATGGTGAATATTTAGGTCTTCATAGTGTTTGTGTGATCGGCTACGGTGTTGAGAATGGTGTTGAATATTGGTTAGCAGCCAATAGCTGGGGCCCCGAATGGGGTGAAGAAGGACTTTTCCGGATTAAAAGTTTCCAACCGACCATTAGTTTTGAAGATGCGATGAGCACTGGTATTCCATTTTTATAATATCATTATGGAATGCAATAAATATATGAATATAAATATATCATAACCTTTTATTTTTTTTGTTCTGGAGCGGAAAATCCTCTTGGATGTCTCGCCACCTCAGGCAGAAAATTATAAAATAACTTCTACTGCTCTGGGTGGAGCAGGATAGTGTGTCAGACTCTTACTGGCTAAAACCCACCCGTGTTTCTTCTGTTGTCTGTGTTGCCAGAGGCCACGGTATCCCTTTCGGACTTTCCCACGACCCCTGCAGGCTTCGGTCCTAGCGGACCCCTACAAGGTCGGGGTGCCCTAGCTTACTTACTGCGAATAACTTTTAGAAAAGCCAGAAGGTTAAAAAGAGACACATCTATTAAAAAAAGCGTGCATTATTAGAAGCACAAAAATTATAAGAGGATCAATTAAATGAAATTTAATTAATTTAATTCTCCCTTTGTTACTCGTAATTGGGTAGAGTTTTACTTTTACGCATAATTTCATGAGCACGGGCCTTTTAGTTACCATCAAGCTGAAGGTTTAAATTGAATACATACATATTTTGTTTTTTTAAAGCAGCCATGTGCAAGTCGGATTCGCACGCAAAGGGTACGTGTATCAACGAAGATACGAGCCCGTCAAAAGTAGTTGATTTGTCAAAACAAGTACCAAATTATTTTTTACGGACTGGCAAATACATATCGGTTGTAGGGACAACTGTCAAATCATGTTGTCATTCATTCTTAGTTCGGGCGTCAAACTAATCATATATCCGTAAGTGATACAGAGTAGGAAATGCCCATAACTTTGGTCGAAACTACGGACTTCGTGCTTAGGGAGTAGGGGTGGTTCTCTGAGTTCGGTCCAATTTGAAAAAAAGAGATAAATTTTAGATTTTGAAAATCTTAGTGTGAAACGAAAATATGACGGCTAATATAGAAAATATAATACTATGTGTAAATATTTTCGAATTGCATCGATTAATGTCCGAGATATAGGTAGCTGAAGTTTTAATTTGTGATGGTAATGATTCTTCGTGTTATGGAAATGATTACTATGTGATGGTAGTGACATAGTGTTTAATGGTAATGACTTAAGATGAGATACAAATTGAAATATTTTTATTTATTTTCTTAAAATGACTAAAACACAAGTATTTCTCATTTGTTTACTGTAATAATCGTTTACCCATATTGCTATTAAAACTACACAAATTGTAAAAACAAAATAACAACCAAGGTGTAATCTAAGCAACTAGCCTCTGAGTAATCATTTGTTTCGTTCAGTCTCATTTTTCTTTTATTATACTTATTTTTTTAATTACTATTAAATCACAAAATACGAACTTTTTAATTCAAATTCTTTGGCAAATATACCTATTTTTTTCTTAAATAAGAACAATAATCTCAAAAACTCTTAGCGGTACATTTAAGAAGGGTAACAGATATCACTTAACCTATGTCAAAACTCAACTAAAAAAAACTAGTAATCCTACTTACAAAAATAAACAATCAAAAGAAACAATCAAATAAACAATCAAAAGAAACAATCAAAAGAAACAATCAAAACAAACAATCAAAAGAAACAATCAAAATATTTGCAAATCATAGACGTCATCATCTTTATCTCTTTCATTTTCTTTTTCATCATCTTCGTTCTTTTCATTTCTCTCTATTGATTGCTTTTTGTGTTTCCCCAAGAAATATCTGTTATATAATTGACCAGTCATTTCAGATTTATTTTCTCTACCTGTTTTGGCCTCTGTCTTTGAAGGTAATGCAACAAATTTTTCATAATGTTGTAGCTAGCTTTTCGAGAAGTTGATGCAACATTACTACAAAAAGGTGTATTTGACCAATTTAAACGCACATCTGAAAGTATTTGCACCTTAGGTGATTTTGTAAGGTATATATTATATTTGAACTTTACGATAATAGATCGATATATTATAATTATTAGTATATCATTGTTTCGGTATCGCCCGATTATAGGAAAACGATGTAAAATAAGTATGTAATGCGAAAATCGAAACCTATTAAAATACAAACGAATCTTCAAGAAAACTTACCCTCATGTTTGAGTACCAGTGACTTACTACTAATAAGGTCCCCTTGCATCTCAAATCATTTAATACCACCTGTTACATGCAGCAATGCAGTACAAGGCCAAAACCAAAAAAGTCGGCTGATCTATTTACACATGGAATGACAACCTAAAACAGGACATAACTTACTTCGACAAGGAAATCCACTTCTGGATGGACACGGCTGAAGATTGAGATAAGATTAGAAAAGCTGCTAGCAAGATTGACAAGAAATCTGAAACGGATAGTAGCGAGAGCTCAGATGAAGACCTTGGAAACAGCAACGTGTAACACAGCATAGCAGTATCACAGAAGAGTCGAGAAAGCAACTGGATCTGAGCCTACCTGGCGGCGACATTATTAAAAGATTCCATAGATAAATCACCTGTCCCTCCACTATTCCATTGCTTACTCTAGGATGCATATCCGGTACGGCCCTAATAATCGTTCCACATCCTAAGGGCACGTAGTCCTTACCATTACCACGCCCCGGTCTGCTCTTTCATATACAATGGTCTCTGTAGTCCCATGAAACATGTGGTTCCAGGGTCTAGTGTGAATCCTTGGGTTCATTCGAGCAATCGAGTCTGGCTTAACCACGCTCGCTGGGGTCGGTGCGTTTCATTCATGCATTCACACAAATAAAGTGGGTACACCTCTCTGAACAACATCTGGAATGCAAGCATGAAAATCATACTATTTGCACTGGTGGTGTTCCAGAAAAGGGATTTATGTTTGGGAAAGAAACAGGCCTCGTGACTCGACAATGTTAACCGTTTCAACCATTAGCATTACATCGTAAGGTATGCGATGAAAGTTGCATCAATCCTTTTCAGAGTTATGAACTTGTCATGATTTTCGTGATTTTAAATACTAAATATAAAATTGAAAGTATGTGATTTGCGTCAAATGATTTTTGTATCAGGGTAGTCATGAACTCCAAAAGTATCTTATTTGGCAGTTACCGTAAAAGTACTGGTTTTTTAACAGAACGGATTAAAAACATGAAATTCGGGGCGTCGCGTAATTGCTAAATTAATTTTCTTCGAGCCTCGAAACCTAAAGGTTGTCTTTAAGAAGTCTAAATTCTATACTAATATATTATATTGAGTACCTAATTAACTAGTTCATTAAATATGGTTATATATCAAGTTTTTATGTGTGCAAGAATAAAAATACAAAAATATTCGTACTGAAAAGGCGTATCATTTCAAACTGGACAAACATTACGCTCTGGAGATTTACTCCTCACATAATGACGACAACCAAATAAAAGTGGAAATATATTTAAACGGACCTAAGTCTATATCTATATCCAATCTGAAAACTGGATGTGTACTGGTACCTCGGAACTCAATACCAGTCATCATCATAATCCTCTTATAATATTCCCACTGCTGGGTCACGGCCTCTACAAGACCTCCTCTCAGTGAGAGGAAGTGTGACGCAATCCACCACGCGGGCCCAGTGCGGGTTGATAAATGTCACATTTCTTCGAATGTGTGGCCTAGTGGTAACGACCGTGGCTTACGAGGTAAAGGTCGTAGGTTCGAACCCAGACAGGCGCTTTTCTTTGTGTAAATTATTTCATAACCACTGCTCTCAAAACGGTGAAGGAAAACATCGTGAGGAAACCGGCATGTCCTAGGACATTACCAGTAACTAAAACAAATTCCAGTGACGAAAATAACGGATTTAAATGTTTAATCGAATCTTTTCTTGTATCGTTGTAGCTTTATGAATTATTTTTTGTTGGTTTTTATAAAGGCTGATTTACATTGATATGTACTTCAATTCAAGCATTTTAATCAAGCAACACTGTATCAAAATTAACAGCTGCTCTATTCTTTTCCCCTTAGAGTTATGTAACTCCCAGAAAGTAATTAAGCATATACCTATCTGCACTGAACAAAAATAACTATGTAGATAAGCCAAAACGTACAAAGAGACGACTGTTGCAGATACTTAAGTATTAGCTTATACAAGTAATGTATTCGTTATTTCATTAAACTTTTCTTATGGGGGCAGATATGGTCAAATGTATCATTTTTTTGTAAAAAAAAAATAGTTAAAAGACCTGTAGATGTTGATGGTAACCTACATCATTACATCCGTCACAAAATAGCCGAGAGTCTTTTCATAGTTGTCTTTCAATTTATGTATGTGTATTCTAAAGTGATGCTCCGGTATGAATCTTAATTCAAGCCGTCAGATTTCATACAAATCTAATTTTCATTCTAAAAGAATCGTGTACCGTAAATATCCGGAGTCAAAATGTTAAAATGACCCCTAGTCTACAAAAAATCTAGCCCACCCTTTTCGCGACATTGAACATTGGTATTGAGAAAATAATTAGCCACATACCTAAAATACACTAATACACGTGTTTTCAGTACATTCCTTTATCAAAATACTTGTTTTCATTTTATTGCATTCTTAACTTTAAATATTTAAAATTTTAATATCATAATTTTATTTGACTCGTATATAAACTAGTAACAATCAACGATACCACTTTAAGGAAAGAAGATAATAATGATTATAAATTTACAAGTGATAGTGCTGGTTTCTTTGGTCTGAAGTCGTCACTAGCGTCTTCGACGCGGAGCTACACAAGAAATACATGACGATGACCCGCTCAAACTTCATTAAGTACCTACTTCAATCAACAGGACTACACATGGAAGATTACACATCACGAAAATTTTACTCTCAAATCTGGGACCTACCAAAATTATGATTCTAGACGAAATTCCTTCAAACTGCGAACTCATTATCTTAAAGCGCTGTCTGATCTACCAGTAAACTTCGATTCAAGAGAGAAGTGGCCTCATTGCAAGTCAATTAAAGAAATCTCTAATCAAATCAATTGTAATACTTGCTGGGCATTCGGAGCTGCCATGACAGCGTCGGACAGAACATGCATTCATAAAAATGTACATGTCCGTCTCTCTGAACAAGATTTTGAATGCTTGCAACCCAATATTTGCTTAGGCCGTGGTGGCTCCTGGAGTGCGTTTAATTTTTGGAAACAAAAGGGTCTCGTTACTCAAAATTGCAAACCATATAACAGGAAAGAATTACTCTTAAGTAGATGCCTGGAATCATGTATTGATGGCAGAAATTACACCCAGGATAAACATTTTGCTAAAGAGATTTATCGAATCCCTAATGAAGAACAGCAAATTAAAGCCGAACTATTTAAAAATGGTCCTATCCAAGCTGCTTTTCTTGTATTTGCAGATTGGAGTGATTACCAAGAAGTAGTGTATGAGCATAAATATGGTAAACTCATAGGTAAACATAGTGTGCGTGTGATAGGCTACGGTATTGAGAACAGCACCGATTATTGGTTGGTTGCGAACAGCTACGGAAAACACTGGGGTGAAAATGGATGGTTCAAGGTTTTAAACGCTTCCAGAAATATTTGGAATTTGAAAAAGAGTTGAACTCTGGATTTCCTCACAATTAGGTTCGTTTAATATTAAATCAAATTAAGGTTTTTCTGTTTTTAATTATATTATTAGTTTTTTGTTAGGTACCCAAATTGTAAATAGTGAAAATTATATTGGTGAGACGCAAAATAACATATATTCGTGATACCTACTGATGCATAAATAATACTAATAATGTTTGGCTAATTATTTCAAATAAATTGACTTTAAAATTTAAATCACCTTTTGTTTTTATAACATAACATCACGCTTTGTTTCTCCAACGGGTTGTGCAGAGGTATACATGTTTAAGTCCCATGCAATAAGGGCAGGCATAAAATACCCATTATAACTGTGCCCGGCCTGAGAATCGAAACCAGGACCTCATGCTCAGCAGTAACGCTTGCAACCAGCGTCTGTCAAATAATGACAGTTGTGATTTGAATATAAAGACAATTTAAATTTGTAGTTTTGATAAAAAATTGATTTCCATCATACGTAGGTTATTCTAGGAAAGTGGGTGCTACTATGATTTGTCTTGGCAGAAATAAAAAGAAAGATATTTGGTTTTGAATCGAAATTTTACGTAAATCTTTAAAAGTTACTTTAAGACAAGTCCTTTTGGTTAATATTAATCGGAGTTAAGTGATTATACAAAACAGAAAATAATATTTCTATATGAGGAGAGTGTTGGAATCAAAGAGAATGATGTGATTGTGTTTGTTGAGACTTATTATAGCGGGAAGTGTTTTAAACATTAATATCTAAATTGACTAATAAATAACAATATAATAATAAAACGTATTAAATCAAATAACGATGAACTAACATTAACAAAATCAGCTGTTTAAAATGCCGTATTATAATTTAAACCTAGTTATTGTGCATTTTACCACTTTTACATAAGTTATCAAAAAAGTTAATTAGGTCTTTTTTTTTTGTTTTTGAGGTTATCAGCAAATATCCAGCTCAAGCACCAACCCGCAATGGGCCCGCGTGGTGGATTACGGCCCACTCCCTCTCGCAGAGAGGAGGCCTGTGTCCCAGCAGTGAGAACATTATAGGCTGATTATGTATCCAGTTCAAGAAAGTGACAAAGTTATTGACTGATGGCCATCAAAAGGTCCTGACTTTTGATGGCCATCAGTCAAGTCTTTTTTTTTCTCATAGAAAAATATGGGGCCAAATGATTTTATTGAGAAATTATAATAAAATTTGGCTGAGATCGTGTCATCGACATGAAAACGTAATGAGACGAAACAAAGTGTGGGTACCTTGGAATATGGTCTATGTGTGGTTTGCGAGCCGCTTGTCTGAATCAAAAAAGTTAATTAGGGATAATTATGGACCTATCGTGTAAATCAGTATTTGAAAAGAACGTAAGTAAATATTCAAATTAATTAGTGCTCAAGCAAAAAAAAATGCAGATACTGTGGTTATTTTATTATTATAAATGGAAATCTGTTTTTCTATTTAAATAACATGTTGATTCACTATATATAAACCTGTAAAATATTTCACAAAAAAAAAATCCATTCATAAATCATTCATTCCATAAATCCATTCTCTCGTTATTTATAAGTAATTTACAAGCAAACCATGCCTTTTAAATGTTAATAAGTGGCTAGTTTTGAATATAATTTATATTTATAAAATGCATTTATTAAAATAAAAAAATAAAAATAACCGACTACCAAAGACAAGACTTTTTTTTTTTTAGGGTGGGAATACATCAAATAACTTCTCCCGCTCTGGGCGGAGCAGGAGGGTGTGTCAGACTCTTACTGACTAAAACCCACCCATATTCCTTCCTGTTGCCTGTGTTGCGGGGGCCTCGGTGACCCATAAGTACCTTCCCGCGACCCCGGCAGGCATCGGCCCTAGTGGACCCCTACCTTTGTGCTGACGATATCTCTTTGAGGCGCGCGTGGAATACAACGCGCCGTCGACCCGAGCCTGGTCCTTACCGGACGGTGAGCTACCCATTGCTCACCATCCGCAAGCTCGCGCCTACGGTGGCCGGAAATCCGCCCGGGATTCCCGACGCCCAGGGCGTCTCCTACGGGGGCTAGGGGCGAGAGGGCGCGAAACATGCCTTTCCCTCAACCGTCCCGCCTCCTCCTTCGCGAGAATTACTGCTTCGCAGAAGGAGGTGACGGCTGCCCATGTCCTCTCGCTCCGTACCATGGCCTGAACCAGGGCCGGACGCGAGAGGTCTCTGCCGCCAATCGCCTCCACGAGGACACGGCGGTGCTCTGCCCAAGCCGGGCAGACCTCCACCGTATGCTCCACCGTGTCCTCCGGACGATCCACACGGTGGTGACACCCGGGCGTTTCCTCCCGCCTTATCCGACACTGGAACCTCCTGAAGCTGCCGGGTCCGGTGAGGACCTGCGTCAGGCGGAAGGTGAGGACTCCGTGGCGCCTCTCTAGCCACTCCTCAAAGAGGGGACTTATCGCCGCAATAATGGCGTGCCCAGCACTGGGTTGCGACAACCGTACTCTCCATGACGCCATGAGATCCTGCCGGAGCTCCGTCCGCTGTGCCGCGATTTCTCGCGGCAGCGGAGTTACGCCCCGGCGTTTCGCCTCCTCGTGCCACTCCCATACGTGCGCGAGGACTTTTGCCTCCAGATCCCATGGCGGCAATCCAGCAAGGAGGCTCGCTGCCTCACAGGAGACCGTGCGGTATCCCCGGACCATCCGGATGGCCATGACACTTTGGGCCGCGCTCAACCGGCGGGCTGGCCGCAGCGCCAGAGACTGCGCCAATACAGGAGCCCCGTAGAGGGCCATGGACCGCACGACCCCCGCGTAGAGCCTCCGACAGGAGGCGTTTGTACCCCCTAGATTGGGCAGGAGCCGCTTCATTGCAACGCCTGCCCAAACGTTGGAAATGCTCCAAAAGACAAGACTATTTTTTTTTTTTCAAAAAACAAGACTACAAAGTGAAAAATAACTTTTACTGACTAGTTACAATAGTCTAATAACAACTGCTTATCAGCTTACACAAAATATTGCTTTACCCTATGCAGGGAAGTTAATTTTTGAGGAGTTCTCACCATCAGCTCCACTTCATCATATACATTGTGACGAGAATAAATTGCTTAGCAACCATATTAAAGTACTTAAACGAATCGCAACCCGTAAAATACTCATTATTAAGTAGTTCCGGTGGCCATCTGTGGTCTCCATCATCAGTTCCACTTCACCAAATGGTGCTTTCCAAGAGCAAATGCACGAGTTACTATATAAAATTCTCAAATCGCTATAGGTGTGCCTATAAAATTTGAGGATTTTCCTCGATTTCCATGGCATTCCATGGATTCATGGAATTCATCAGATTCTGACTTGGTAACAATGGGACCATCTCGAGAGCATACCCTTTAAAAACAAAAGAATTTTCAAAATCGGGTCACACGGTGTTACAATTGACGGAGAAATCGGTGAACATACATAAAAAAAACAACCATACTAAACGAACATAATAATGTCCTCCTTTTTGGAAGTCAAAAATGTAAAAAATTGAAAACAAATGACCATTCACCAACTTTTTTGTATTTTTATTAAATAACTAGCTATCCTGTGTACTACCATAGACAGGATGCTGCTGGTTCTGCCCCGCACTCTACTAACCGCTTTCGCATCACAGTATAGAAGCAGTCAACGGAAGCTTCAGCAATATTCCCTGATGCGCTGCAGTATCGGGGCAACCCCATCAGCACCCAGAAAGTGTTATTGCATTGAACGCGAAGGGCGCTGTATGATTTCTGAGTATAATGAGCCCACAGACTGCAAGAGTAAAAAGACGTGCAGTAATCACTAAATATAGTGCGTTTGACCTCTTTAGAGGCACGCCTGAATCTGCGGGCAATCATGTTAGCTCTCACACACAGCGCCCTCAGCTCCCTGTCAATATCAACATCGTCTTTGAGGCCAGTGGTCAATAAGTGACCTAGATATTTAAATTGGTCTACCTTTTTTTGGGTGGGAAATCATCAAATAACTTCTCCCGCTCTGGGCGGAGCGCGACACGCACTTAGCCGTATTTTTTATAGTTAAAAAACTCCTAATGTTGAATCGATGCTGAGTCACTAACGCTACTGCTGAGCTCGAACCCAGGACCTCATGGTCCTGGGTTCGATTTGCGGGTCAAAGGTCATCTGGAATTTCTCAGTAGCAGCCTGGAATCTGAATTTGTGCCCGGTTGATGGCAATAGGCTCGGCCACCATTACATATGACTTAAAAATATCTGGCTAACTGTGGGTGTACTATAGGTACACTGCCTAACTCTTCGGGGAAACAAAGCGTGATGTTATGTTATTTATGTAAAATATTATTTTTTAACACTGCATTCAATCGCACTACGAAAATTGACCTTGAACCACCATTAAGTAACTTTTTCAATCAACGAATCGAGTTTGAAGAGATTTGAATATTTAGTATGTAGAAAATATAGAACATCAAGATTAAAATTGATACTAAGGTTTAGATAAATAAAATAATAAAATATCAGTCATCATTTTATTTAGACACAACTTTTTTTGATTTGACAATCTTATGCTAATTGTCAAAAAAGCAATTGTTAAAAAGTATTAATAAAGAAAATACGTATGTTTGTGTGACGTGTGAAAGACAAGGAAAAAACACAAATTAATAATAATTTGTGTTTTTTTCCTTGTCTTTTGTTTTCGTCTTCTCATAAGAGAAGACGAAAACTATTAATTCTTTGGCATACCAGCAATTAACATATTTTCAAACATAATGTATTCTTGAAAACGTTTGATTCTAAACGTTCCATTTTCACCCCATTTACTTCCCCAGCTATTAGCTACCAACCAATAATCAATACCATCTTCAACACCGTAGCCAATAATTCGTACACTGTGGAGCCCTACTGGTATTGGAAGTTCACATATAAAAATTCCTGATTGATACATAATAAAATCTAGCATAATAACAAACGTAGCCTGAATAGGGCCATTTTTTACTAGCTCTGCCATTATTTGATCGCTTTCATTGCTTAATCGGTAAACCTTTTCAGCGTAATGTTTGTCTTGTTTGTAATTTATATCAGGATTTCCACATTCAGATACGCATGGTTCACTCTTTTTTAGCTCTTCTATGTCATACGGTTTACATTCCTCTGTAACAAGACCTTCGTCTCGCCAAAATTCAAATGCGTTCATTGGAGATCCCCCCTTGCATACATCCTGTTGTAAACATTGTAAATCTTGTTCAGAAAGATGGACGTGAACATCTTTGTGAATGCACGTTCTATCAGACGCTGGTGTGGCAGCTCCGAAGGTCCAGCAAGAACCACAATCTCCTTGATCGTAGATTTCTTTTATAGTCTCACATTGAGGCCACTCTTCTCTGGCGTCAAAGCTATCCGGCAGATCTATTGCTTCAAGATCGTGAGTTAGGATTGGTAATTTTTCCATAGATTCCATATCAAGTTGTGCACAAGCGGTATATTTCTGTTCGATATTTTCGTACTCAGTCATCTTCCAAGAGTAATCCTGTGCGTTGAAATACTCGATGAAGGATGACTTTGACATCCTTCGGTATTTCGAGTGCAGCTCTGGGTCAAAATCAGCTGCAACCAATCCCGCGAGCGTCACAAGTACCACTGCATGTAACATCATTGTTGTCACTTCTAAACGATCGTGGTGTTCATCGACTGTAGTCAGTATTTAAACAGTATGTCTTATGTCAAGTACGAAAGTAATGTTACATAAAACAGCAAATAATAATTTTATCAGTGCTAAGTATTTTGTTGATATCAAAGAGACATGCATAGAATAAGTGGAAAATAATGGTTCATTATATTTACGATCTTAAATTATTATTTTTAATGAAATATGAATTTAGGAATTTAACTGATAATAACATTGTATTTATTTTAAATACTTATTCACAAGTATTTGGATTATCACGACCATAGTATTGAAGTAGTCAAGTGTGAGTCGGACGTGTGAACCGAGATCCGTGTTTTACGATTTCAGCGGTCTGTCCTGCCTCCTTCCCTCAAATAGAGCGAGTATTGGCGTAGTGGTTGATCTTTGCATCATACTCGTGAACGGGTGCCGCTTCTGGTGACTGGTCGTCTTGCCGACATTGTTATTACTAATTAACTGTTTATTTATTAAAGCGAAACTTTTTTCATCGCCTCAAATTTTAATATCGTATAAATACTGACAGCAGTTGATGAACACCACAAACGTTTTAAAGTGACAGCGATGATGTTACACTGCAGTGGTACTTGTGACGCTCACGGGATTGATTGCGGTGTTCTTTGTCCCGAAGTTGCACATCAAGTACTGCGATGCCAAAGTTATCATATATCGAGTCTTTCAACACACAGGACTATTCTTGGAAGATGGTTGAATACGACAATCTTTAAGAGGTTCAGGAATGAGCTTCTTAGATACCTTCGAAGGTATCAAAGAAGCCCATTTCTGTCGGCTTCCCTTCGGAACAATCACTCTACTTGAGTCTTCTATTAGTAAATAACATGTCTATTATACAGTTACATCACATCACACACATCACATACATCATAATATAATAAAAACATTTTTTTCTTGACTAAGAATTTCGACGACAACAGCGCCTAAATAAGCCGCACACGGTGTGTCAAAATACGGTATACAAAGTTTTGTAGTTACGACCACGCTACTTCGGGCACACTTCGGCGGCAATCGCCCCTTGCGAAACACCACTCGTTATAGCGGCGCGAGCGAAGCCGTTCTCGAACGAGTTGCGACTGGGACAGAAAGAGAAAAACTGTTGGCGGGAACGAGATAGTTGTTGATTTTCGTAGATTTTCTAATATTTTTATTGTGTCGACTTGTTGCCCGATAAATTCACTTTTATTTTGTTTTCACCAAATCCATTTTGATTAGTTAGTTAAATTCTCAACATAATTTAAAAATCTTAAGTACCTACAGCTGGAATTTGACTTTGTGTGGTTTGGGCAATACAGTGACAATATTCATGTATATCAATATCTATGGTCAGCAGTGGACGTCTTTCGGTTGAAATGATGATGGTGATGATGAATGTCGTCACGTAGGACGTCCTAGTCCCGAGCGTCTTATTAAACGCTATTACATACTATGCACCGGCTTACCTGTTACAAAAAATCTCGCCTCGCCACTGCAACAGAAGTGTAATACTGCCTGCTCACATTCTGACATGGAATCTATAGAAAACCTACCACTTCTAACTCACGATCTTGATGCAATAGATCTGCCAAATAATTTTGACGCCAGAGATGAGTGGGTGCGTCTCATATCATATAAGTTATTTGGTATATTTTCATTTCAATAACGTTCACAAGATGTAATAAACGTGAGATGCTGATGTTGATATAATTTCTATACATATAACATTTATATACTCTAAAACTTACTTCGTATAACGTTATTAGATATAAATTTTATTTAATCGTTAATCATTAAATATATCATTAAAAATATATATTAATACCAGCATTATGGTTAACACCCCGATTCAGAGCAATCCGACTCGGATAGGTTAGGTTAGGAAGCTCAGGCGGGCTTTATTGCCATCCAACGTGGCAATGTTGCCAGCCTTTTGGGCTCTCTTTTATTAACAGTGATTATAAATTAAATATTTAAATTACGTCAAACAATTAAAATGACCATATTAATTTTTTTACATAGTCGGAAATAAAGTTAAATCTTGATATTAATATTTGCGATAAATGAAACGCCCTAGGGCGTTTCATTTAAAAACTTAAACATCATGGTCTTAGAATCCATGTTTTTTGTTAAATTGGAGCATACGGTGGAGGTCTGCCCGCCTTGGGCAGAGCACCGCCGTGTCCTCGTGGAGGCGATCGGCGGCAGAGATCTCTCGCATCCAGCCCTGGTTCAGGCCATGGTACGGAGCGAGAGGGCATGGGCAGCCGTCACCTCCTTCTGCGAAGCAGTAATGCTCGCGAAGGAGGTGGCGGGACGGTTGCGGGAAAGGCAAATTTCGCGCCCTCTTGCCCCTAGCCGCCGCAGGAGACGCCCTGGGCGTCGGGAATCCCGGGCGGATTTCCGGCCACCGTAGGCGCGGACTTGCGGACGGTGAGCAATGGGTAGCTCACCGTCCTGTAAGGACCAGGCCCGGGTCGACGGCGCGTTGTATTCCACGCGCGCCTCAAAGAGATGTCGTCAGCACAAATGTAGGAGTCCACTAGGGCTGATGCCTGCCGGGGTCGTGGGAAGGTACTAATGGGTCACCGAGGCCCCTGGCAACACAGGCAACAGGAAGGAATACGGGTGGGTTTTAGTCAGTAAGAGTCTGACACACCCTCCCGCTCCGCCTAGAGCGGGAGAAGTTATTTGATGATTTCCCATCCAAAAAAAAGAAAAAAGATTAATTCAGGAATGAATTCGCACCGCAAAATGTGGTCTTTCGAACCAAGATTCCGTGACGCTGCGACAGAGCGGTGGATCAATGATTAATGCATAGTTGACCTCGGATTATTTTACTTTGGTACTTTTGAAAAACTCCCAGTAAAGTGATATTGCACTAAGGTCAAAAATCATAATCAATATCGTTTATTTGCATAAAATGTGGTGGGTACAAAAGATGTTAAATATTGACTGCAAAGATACATTTCGCCATGCAGTGATGTCATGCAAATATTTAATGGATGTTAGTTAGTTAGAAACGAACATACAACTAAATTTTAGTTATTAAATGTGAGTTTTAGCGTTAAGAATTCTATGAACGGTCGAAACTACCGATGACATATTGGTACTAAATGTAACATTAATAGTAACGTTTTAAATGTAAATGTAGACAACGTCATTCACGCCCCGCGACGCAGCGACGCTGATGCAGCTATGATGTAAGTCATTCCGTTTTGCCCGATGCAGGTCAGAAACATCTTGTTATTCAATAAAATGATACTGTTAATCCAGCTAACCGCGAATTTTCGAAATGTATGCATACGCCGTGTGTAAAAATGTTATGACTACATTATTATCAGATTCCTCAATAAACACTGGATTAAAAAAATAAAAATATTCTTCATAAAGAATGTGAATACCTAAACCATATATTCCACCTATTCTAAGTATGTTTCTTAGATAACCAAATACAATAAAAGCGCTAATCAAATTGTTTTATGTAACATTACTTTCGTGCTTGACATTACACATACTGTATAAATACTGACAACAGTTAATGAAAACCACAAACATTTAGAAGTGACAACGATGAAGTTACACGCAGTGCTACTTGTGACGCTTGTGGGATTGGTTACGGCCGACTTTGACCCAAATTTGCACGCCAAATACCTAACGATGCCAAAGTCATCCTTCATCGAGTATTTCAACGCACAGAACTACTCTTGGAAGATGGCTGAGTACAAAAATATCCAAGAGAAGTATGCTTCTTGTGCACATTATGATATGGAATCTATGGAAAAATTACCTCTCCTAACTCATGATCTTGAAGCAATAAATCTGCCGGTTAACTTCGATGCCAGAGTTAATTGGCCCCAATGTGAAACGATAAAAGAAATCTACTATCAAGGTGAATGCGGTTCATGTTGGACCTTCGGAACTGCCACAACAGCGTCTGATAGAACATGCATTCATAAAAATATACATGTCCGTCTTTCTGAACAAGATTTAGAATGTTTACCAAAGGATGTATGTGGTGGAGGTACTCCATATGACGCATTTGTTTATTGGAAAAACAATGGTCTTGTTACTCAAGAATGTAAACCGTATGACATTACAGAGCTCTTTAAAAATGAATGCAAGACTAAATGTGTAAATACTAACATAGATTATAAAAAAGATAAACATTTCGCCGACACGATATACCGAATATCTAATGAAAGCGATCAAATAAAAGCAGAACTAGTAAAAAATGGCCCTATTGAGGCCAGTTTTACTGTTTTCCATGATTTTAATAATTATGAATCAGGAGTGTATGTACATAAACTTGCAGTTAAAGCAGGGCGTCATAGTGTGCGAATCATTGGCTATGGTGTCGAAAACGGAATAGATTATTGGTTAGTGGCTAACAGCTGGGGGAGTAATTGGGGTGAACATGGATATTTTAAAATTAAAAGTTACCAAGAAGAAGTTGGGTTTGAAAATCTGTTGATAGCTGGTATACCAAAGAATTAATTATTTTTAACTTGTAATTTTAATAAAAAATTCGCTCATCAGATAACCGTCTTCTTCATTGTCCACTCATCGCACCTTCCACCTCCACTTCCTTTACTTCTATTTTCTAGTCCAGTCTATTTCTCTTATCGAATTTGCTCCCATGGAAATCAGGATCGCAGCCAATTGCTTAAAGTTCGTGAGTACGTTCACAAAAACCTGACAGATTCATCACAGGACAAATTGTTTACCATACTTTGTTACGTTTCTTATAGTACATATTGTATCAACTCCAAATATAATATATATTTTCACCTTTTTACATCTTTTAATTTATATAGTTTCTGTGCCGGAAATTAAATTGTACCTACCAATGTTTGTGTCTGCATCACACAACTCTCTTAACTCAAGACAATGTTTATGTTCTTTCTCCAGAATTAGCTTTCCTACTGACAGGTTATATGAGTTCATATAATTGATTATTTTTTTATTTTGACTGTATAAGTCAATGTAATTTAATTAGTTAAATTTTAATTTATTAGTTACATAATCTACTCATTACAATGTGTGTTTTATGAGTTGTATTGCAATAAGTGGTTAGCTAGCGTCCTCGACTATTGATTATACTATTCTTGCCTGAGCAACCGGCAGCAAGCTCGTCATGCTCCCTTAGATGTCACTGCCTGCGGTAGCGTCGGGGATCGGGTTGCCTCCTTCCCTCCAATATGGCGAGGGGGGTGATGGCTGATCTTTGCGTTATGCTCGTGAACGGGTGCTGCTTGTGGTGACTGGTCGTCTTGCTGATCATGGTTTTAATTGTTATTAGTAATTGTTTACTTATTTTACTTCGATGGGGCTAGTTTATCATTTCTCACTTCGAGCTACAGCAATTGCCTTATGTAAGCGGGCACGCCCTTTATGTCTGGAGGCTTTTATTTAGGTATTAAGTTCTATTTACGTTTTTTTTATGTTGAAATTTTTATCTGCTTGAGTACAGTTTGTTCATTGTTTTGTTGGTATACTGGCGCGTGCTGGCTAACGTATGGCAAGTGTGTAATTTAATGCAATGTTTTGTGTTTCGTAATGTTAATTACTTTGCATACGATTTGTATAAAATCAAGTTTATATAACTAAACAGACAGACGTGCTGCTGGGGAGTTTGTTCCACCACTTCTTCTTCCCAGCTAAAGCACTAGGAAGTGGTGACGGGCGGGCATTTTTGGGGGACTGTCTTATGTAACTTTGACGTTCGAAAAGTGCTGATTTTCAGCCTAGTTTGAATAAATGACTTTTGATTTTGATTTTGATTTTGACTCAAAAAATACGGAAAGAAAATGTCTGAGTCTACGTGCTTTTGTGTGCTTAATAAATAATTAACGCTTCAAAATAAAACTCAGTATTCCGATTTCCGCGTCATACGTCACAAGCAAAAGGAGTATGTAAAGAGCGTAGCAGGTAGCGGTCTATACTCGTAGTTTCTGCCTTGGCATGGGAAACAGGCGTGAGTTTATGTATGTATTGTACGTCTTTGAACCACACTAAAACAAGTAGCATGATCGAAATATTTGAGTATATCTATAGGCGAACCTCTAAAGAGTAACTAAAAGGTCATTCATTAAAAATTACAAACAGAGTACAGAAAAAAAACAGAGGAACAGAGTATAGAAACAGAGTAGTATGGTACGTCAAACAATTAAAACAGCCGTAAAATTAATTGTTGAAATTAATCACATAACACGCCTATATCCGTAAAACTAAATTTAAACTTATCGAAATCCTCAATACGAGTATTATAAATAGGTTAAATTATTTATTGTAAGACGTGCTGTATTTTTAAGATTTTTTTGTTCGATGAGTAAGAGAAGATAATTGAAGTGAAGATAATTGTCAGAAAATAGTGATCCTCAAACACACTAAGCTCAATAGAATAATAATACTGATCCTCATCCGCACTAAGCTCAATAGAATCATAATACTGATCTTTATCCGCACTAAGCTCAATAGAATCATAATACTGATCCTCATCTGCACTAAGCTCAATAGAATCATAATACTGATCCTCATCTGCACTAAGCTCAATAGAATCATAATACTGATCTTCATCCGCACTAAGCTCAATAGAATCATAATACTGATCCTCATCCGCACTAAGCTCATTAGAATCATAACACTGATCCTCATCCACACTAAGCTCAATAGAATCATAATACTGATCCTCATCCGCACTAAACTTAATAGGATCATAATACTGATCCTCATCCGCACTAAGTTCAATAGAATCATAATACCTTTTTCAATCATAGTTGATTTTCGCTTACATTCACTCTTACATCATGGAACAAAATATGCTTAAAAATACAGCACGACTGTCTGTTGCTCGCCTTTTTCTTATTATCCTGCGTGATAGTAGATGAACAAGTGAATATCGAGCGCAATGACGAGCAATTGCAGCAAAGGCTGATCATAATGGTAACGATGCCTGATCTTAAGGATTTGTGTACCAATAACTTGATCAATATCAATCAACTCGTTAAAACATTGCCATAAAGGCGACCGCTGGCGCCGCAAGCCGTAACCACGATAGCACCAAACAGTTTACACTAGGGTGGAGGCGACATGCGACAATTTCTCTGTCTGTTTGTAATGTCAAAGTAACAGCTTTTTAGTCAATAAAGTACTTACAACATACGTGCTTAAAGGGGCGGTACTTACAACAAAAAAAACAATAAATACAATTTTCTACTGCCTGTTTGTTCCGGCTAATCTCCGAAATGGCTGGACCGATTTTGACGGGATTTCCACTAGCCATCTGCCAGTTGGTAAAGTAGCATAAAGGAGTAACTTAAGCTTTTATTTTAGAAATTGTCCCGCGGGCGTGGCCCCGGGCAGCAGCTAGTCCCAAATAATAATAGAAATTTCTAAATACAAATTCCATGCAATGTAAACATAAAAACGTTCTACATTCTTCACACGTAAACCATGCCAATCATGCATTTTTATGTTTATAGGCATAAAGCATCAAAATAATGATAAGTCAGTGAAAAAAAATTATGCAGTTTCGAAGCGGACATACTGGCAATCATTTCGGTACTACAATTGTTCCAAATTTGAAATCACGAATTTAATAAAGAGAAGAAAATTGGAGTTAGATTGCTCTTAATTGGTCAAGAACGGCTAATGAGACACAATTGATTTTCTATTGTTTGACTCCGAATCGGTGTCGCGCGGCGCTTAACAGACAAACAACAAGCTTTAACATCCTTATTTTTTTATTCATTCTGACGTTCGAATTATGTATACTGCACCTGAAGTAGCCGCGCAACCTGTGGGTTTTTTTCAGTCTGGGCTTAATCAGCGAAACGTAAGTGCACAACTTCATGTAAGCCGTTCTGCCGTTCAAAGAATTTACCATCGATACTTGGAGACTAGCGGCTTCGTGCACCGTCCAGGATAACCACGTAACTGGGTCACTACGGCACAACTAGATCGGTTTATCTTTACCACCAGCCTGGGTAATCATCACCTGACCTCAGTACAGGTCCAAGAACAGTTTAGAGACGTTCATGGACTGACTGTTTGCGGACGAACTGTTAGAAGGAGACTCGAAGAACGTGGCCTAAAACCTCATTAGTTAATGGTCCAGTGTCCCAAACTGACACGAGATCCCAGAATGGCGCGCCCACTATTTGCACGCGAACATTTGCATTGGACTCAAATTCAATGAAGCCAGATTCCTTTTACGGATGAAACCAACATTATGCTGTGTGGTAATGATGGATGTAGGAAAGTCTACCGAAGATAGGGAGAACGTTATCAGCAATGTTTTATTGACGAGGAAATTGCACTGAAGGAAAAACTGGCCTTGAGGTTCTGATGGGACCACGGTGCCACTGCTAAATAGCGACCGATACATTTGTCAATGCCTAGATGCTCATGTGATGCCATATATATGCTGAGTTTGTGGGCAAGATTTAATTTTTATACATGATAATGTAAGGGCGCACGTTGCAAGAATTGTTCGAGAATACCTGCATGATATTAGTAATGGAATTGCAGTAATGGAATGGCCAGCAAGAAGCCCTGATATGAATCCAATAGAGCACCTATGGGAAAAATAAAAAAAATAAAATTTTACTTATAATTTATAGTCAATGTCAACATCTCTAGGCTATTTTGTTTTCCCACGTGCTTTTTTAATAATTGCAGCATTTTTTTTCAGTTTCAGTGATGCAATATGAAAAACGAATCCATAAAAAAAACATTGTTGCTACAGCAGTTCTCTGGGGCTAGGTAAAGGGTTAATATTAATACGCCCCGGTCATCAGCTAGACTTTATAATTACAAGCCTTTTGCTCCCAGTGGTGGCCGCAAAACCAAGTACGGGAGTGATGCCCCCCTTACCTATATTCTCGAATACCTATATTATAGAAAGTACAACGACATTATTCATGATTGGGACTTGGACATATTTTCAGGCAGCATAGTGAAGTTTAAAATAGCTCTGCTCAATTATATATTATGTAAATTTTGCTCAACAATGCTCCTTTTTTTTGTGTTTTTTATTAAGTTTTTGTTTGTTTTTAAATTAAATCTTATCTAATTTAATTCGGGTAAATTTTAAGTATAAAATATTATTGATATTAGTTCTAATTACATTGTTATCCATCTTTATATAATTTTTATTTTTGTATAGTGAGATTTAAATAAAATGATGTGTAAATGATATATTCTAAGAAAGTCTTTGTGTGTACTTTGTTGTTTTGTTTGTTTGTTTGCCTAAATAAATAAATTACAAGCCCTCGCCTTTACTTGAAAAGATCTGATACCCTACTACCATTATTTATAAAGATATGATTGATTATTGAAGAGGATCTTTAAATAAAAATATGTAGGGTGGCTTGATTGGGGAATCCGGTAGTGTATTTTACTTATTTTCCGAATGTTTCTTTGATAAAAACAAAATATTTTGCACTTCCAATATTATTATAATTTATTGTTTTATGTAATAGTACATTATGGTACTAGTGTGTAACATTGGTGAATCATCAATACACACGTGTATCATACGACGTTTTTTAACACACTTGTGAATAAAATACCAAAAAAACTCACTTTATTTAGTAGGTAAAAAGTTTATTTAGAGAAACAATTAGTAAATGTGCAGTTAGTAAAATTATAATTAACTGTTTTTGATGGCATAGCGGTCTCATAAGATAAATTATTTATTGAAATATTTTCATGTTCTATTGTAATTTGAGATGGTTCATTATTCATGTAGGTGGGTGAAATCCAATTATTGGATGTACTTGGTGTTTCGTCAGTAGGAAGCGCCTCAGAATCAAGTTTAATTCTTTTTGTGATTTTTGCACAAATTTCCTTCTTGTTTTGTATGGAATCTTCTACGTATGATTCTGCTACATTGCTAGATCGCCACCCACCATGATGCTTCAAAGTCATTATATCAGCTCCTGAATTAGCTAGCAATGTAGCAGATGTTCTTCTGAAACTATGTCCAGTGTAGCTCTCAGCATCTGCTAAACCTAAATACTTAGCGATTTCTTTAGGCATAGATCCGATTTTGTTTATACCTATAGGCTGACAAGTACATTTACCTTTCTGGTAATTTAGAAAGAAACGGTCAGTTTTTGCTTTTGGTGACCGCTTCATACTTCTTAACAATTTCATAGAATGGACCGTGTATGGTGAATGACCTCGGTATTTTATTTTTCGTGATAGGTATCTTTATTAAAAGCATCTGGCCATGGTCCTTTATGTTTTTTACGGTTATATTTGTTAATTCTTGTATCCTACAGGCACCAGTTACACCAAATATTAAAGCAACCTAAAAAAAAAGAAACAATAATTAAGTTCAACACACAAAACAAGCTGAAGTCGCGTAGATATTTAAAATTAATTTAACTAACCTTAGTAGCCAGATATTGGTTATCTGGAGCATCTTTTATAATTTTTTCAATATCGTCAGATGATAAAACCTTTGATTGATGAAAATTGCGTGCACTGTATGGATAGGTCCACTCAATCTGTGTGGTTCTTTCCTCAAAAGACTATTTCAGACACCAATTTACTTGGTCTTCACATGATCTGACCAAGATTATGTCTGGACTTTAAAAGAGACTGTGACCTCTGAGTTTGTTTCGGCATTTCTTTTCAGAGTAGTCAGATAGGAAACGCCGAGCTCATCTAGTTTTTTTTCTAAATATGATTGACGTGTAAAAGTGTTTGTACAAACCTACTTACAGAAAATAAAATCATTTCATTTCATTTCGATTTCTTGCTTCTAAATCCATCGGATAGTCTCTTTAGATAAGCTGACAAGTTAGAGTATGTTTTTAAGTCCACTCCGTTCTTTGTTCGGACTGTACTTTTTAACATTGAGTATAAACATCACAAAGAGCTAGGTTTGTACTAAGAAGATAATTCTTTAAAGTACGCCATGAACACATTATAATAATAGAATAAGACTGCGTATTCTTGCTGTCTTGCCATTTTATGAAATTTTGGTACGCTAATAGACATTTTTCCTTGGAGTTTTCAGGTAGTAAACTTTCCATAACGTTAAGGCCTTCACATCTTATATCGGACGGTGTACAACCTAAATAATTTTCTTCGTAACTAGTACTTGTAGACATTTTAATTAATAAATAACTATAATTTCAACAGTGAAAACGAGTTGTGAAAAATGTCTCGCTATGGCGGGAAAAATTAAACAGTTTTCTTAGGCGCGCGCATTGCGATTGACCACAGACTAAAGAGATGAGTTTTTTTTTATTTTCCGCATAGGTTTTTCGCCTATTTTGTCACGTACAAAATGAGGAATTTAAAGTTTTCTTTTATTACAGAGAAAACAAAAGTTATATTTGAGTGAAAGTTATTTATTAAACCCGTACGAGTTAAAATTATCTATTTAAATAAGAAGTTGCATGAAATGAGCAAGCAATAGGAACAAACTTTTATAAGAACAAAGCAACTCAATCAATAAAATTTAAAAAAAAATCTATAACTCACTAGTGAGTTATAGCAATGAAAAGTCATAGTTTGATTAAGGGTGTCATTTTGTGCCTAATTGCGGTGACCATAGAGCCACTTTATGAGAAAGTGTGTTGAAAAATTGTTTTCATACCTGACATAACACATTTCGTATAAATACTGCCGATAGTCGATGAATACCACAAACGTTTAGAAGTGACAACGATGATGTTACACGCAGTGGTACTTGTGACGTTCGTGGGATTGGTTGCGGCAGACTTTGACCCAAAGTTGCACGCCACGCCTGTTGGAAGAGTACGACAATATCGAAAAGAAGTATACTGCTTGTGAACATTTTAGTATGGAATCCATGGAAAAATACCACTCCAAACTCACAATCTGGAAGCAATTGATCTGCCGGATAACTTTGACGCCAGAGATAAGTGGCCTCAACGTGAGACTATAAAAGAAATCTATGATAAAGGACATTGCGGTTCATGCTGGACTTTCGGCACTGCCACGACAGCGTCTGATAGAGCAGAAATCTCTCACGTCTGGCCCTGGTTCAGGCCATGGTACGGAGCGAGACGGCATGGGCAGCCACCACTTCCTTCTGCGAAGCAGTAATTCTCACGAACGAGGAGGCGGGACGGTTGAGGGAAAAGCAAATTTCGCAAATGATAGCTCACCGTCCGGTAAGGACCAGGCCCAGGTCGGTCGGTTGCGCGTTGTGTTCCACGCGCGCCTCAAAGAGATGTCGTCAGCACAAGTGTAGGGGTCCACTAGGGCCGATGCCTGCCGGGGTCGCGGGAAAGTTCGAAAGGGTTACCGAGGCCCCTGGAAACACAGTCAATGAAAGGAACACGGGTGGGTTTTAGTCAGTTTGAGTCCTACACACCCTCCCGCTCTGCCCAGAGCGAGAGAAGTTATTTGATAATTTGCCACCCAAAAAAAAAAGCGTCTGATTGAACTTGCATTCACAAAGATATACGAGTACATGTCCATCTTTCTGAACAAGATTTAGAGTATTTTAAAAAGGAAGTATGCTTTTCAGGTGATGCATTCAAATTTTTCGAGATGAAGGTCTTGTTACTGTAGGATGTAAACCATATGATGTAGAAAAGCTTCTAAAAATGAATGCGTGACTGAATATTGTGTAAACACTGACATAAATTACAAACAAGATAAACACTTTGCTAAAAAGGAGTACTTAGCATCTGATCAAAGAGACCAAATAAGGGCAGAGCTGGTAATAAATGGCCCTATTCAGGCCGGGTTTGCTGTATTCGAAGATTTTATTCTTATAAATCAGGAGTATATGTTCATAAACATGGCAAATGGATAGGGTATCATAGTGTGCGGGTTATTGGTTACGGTATTGAAAATTGAATTGATTATTGGTTAGTGGCTCACAGTTGGGGGAGTAAATTCGGTGAACATGAATGGTTCAAGAAGTTTCCAAGAAGAAATCCATTTTGAACAGTTTATGGTAACTGGTCTGCCAAAAAAATATTTTTTTCTTCTTCATTTTATGTTTATAATTTACACAGCTAACGTTTATCTAACGCACTTTGTTTTTCATAGAAAAATGCATCATAATGTTTTTCAATAAGGTGATACGTGTTACTTTTATTTTATTTAACTAAACGTACACTACTAACTTTGTTGCCATCCAACGTGGCAATGTTACCAGTCCTTTGGGCACTCTTACCATTGACAGTAGTGGGATTTTTTATTTTATGCACGAAAAGAAGTACACTTTACTCTTAGAAACGGTACAAAAAGCTTATCTTAGGTATCTATATAACGGTTTCGATGGATATTATCCATTTATGGACACTTTGAACTTTCTTTTAGGCTGTTTTGGGTACAATTCTCTCAAGGTTAGAAGAAAAAATTACCGGATTATTACTATGCTCCTTCACCTAAAACGACATGCTCATGAACTGCACGACGAACTGCCCCATCTTATTGCTCCGATACACTATAGCCGTAACAGGACGCCCGAATTGTTCACCGTGTCTCGGAGTCAAGCCGTCGCATCGCTCGAGCCCAGTCTCCTGTCCCTCGCACACTCCTGCGCTCAACGCTCTCTTGGACGCTAAGCCTCACTGTGATGTGTTCGCGGATGAATGGAAGAAGATCTTATCAGTATGTCTGGAGTATTGTGAGATGAGCGAATGACTGTCGACTCTTTGTATACTTTTATTATTGTATACATGACGTGTTTAAGTTATTATTCGTGCTGAAGTCTAGCACAAATAATAATGCAAATGTATATCGCCTTGGCTATTTTGTGTTAAAATGAATAAATTAATGTTATAAATGAAAGAATCAAATAAACACAGTCAATATATGTATATGAAAAATCCATCAGAGCGCGATGTGATATTTGGAGTACCGCAAGGAAGACCACTGGGCCTCTTAGGGATGCGTACCCAAAGGGTTATACCAATTTGTAAGGTTTTTTGTCTAGAGATACTGCTATTTCGTTTAGAATTTTTATATCAAAACTTGAGATACCGCTTTTTGTTATCTCGAATGTGCCGAAGTCTTCATACGAAACGTCACATTGGCGTTTGTAGGTATATTTTCAAAATAAATACATTAAAACTTAATGATGTATGAAATAAAAATAAAACAAAAATATAAAATAAAATCAAGATATAATAAACAGTATCTAAATGTATGCTATAATTATAAACTTTATTATGCTCATAATAAAATTGCCACAAGTATTTTAATGTATATAGTCGTTTTCTATATATTTTACACCATCAAAATGTAGGTAGTTTCTTCCAGAATTTCTTCCAGAACCAGTTTGTTGGCTGTTGCAGGGTTTTAAAGAGATTCTCTTTTTTTTCTTTGAATATCCAAAGATTTCTTGTTAGTTAAAAAACATCTATCGCCATTTTCTTTGTTACATTTTTTTTAAATACAAATGTGAGTCGTGTTATGAAAATTTCAATTAAGTCTTCAACTGTAAAGGCCTAAGTCCATTTTCTTAGACATTTGCAACGGTATCTCACGTATTCAGTAATTTACGAACTATTGATGAGTAATTTTACTAAGCTAAAAAGAGTGATCGCCTGGTGGCAAACGACGAGTAACCGCTGCTTAGCTTAGTAATCATAGTTAACGGCCTAAATAGAGAGACGAATCCAATAGAGATACGTTATTTTTACTGGCTCATCTGATGCGAAATATTTCAAGCTATCCGATGCACAAAAAAATAGTTTTTATTTTAAGATACCACGTTTTGACTTACGGCGGTAGTTCACAGTAGATTTATGACGTAGCTGAAGATCCAGCCCTTTTTTTATTGTGGGTGGGAAATTATTAAATAACTTCTCCCGCTCTGGGCGGAGCGGGATGGTGTGTCTGCTCTTACTGACTAAAATCCACCCGTATTCCTTCCGTTGCCTGTGTTGCTAGGGGCCTCGGTAACCCTTTTGGACTTTTACGCGACTCCGACAGGCATCGGCCCTAGTGGACACTTGTGCTGACATCTCTTTGAGGTGCACATGGAACGTGCCGTCGACCCGGGCCTGGTCCTTATCGGATGGATCCGATCCGATTCGACCCATTGCTCACCGTCCGCAAGCCCGCGCCTACAGTGGCCGGAAATCCGCCCGGGATTCCCGATGCCCAGGGCGTCTCCTGTGGTGGCTAGGGGCGAGAAGGCGCGAAATTTACTTTTCCCTCAACCGTCACGCCTCCTCCTCGCGAGGTATGTGACGACTGCCCATGCCCTCTTGCTCCGTACCATGGCCTGGACCAGGGCCGGACGCGAGAGATATCTGCCACCAATCGCCTCCATGAGGACACGGCGGTTCTCTGCCCAAGCCGAGCAGACCTCCACCGTATGCTCCACCGTGTCCTCCGGGCGATCCACACAGTAGTGACACCCAGACGTTTCCGCCCGCCCTATACTAAGCTATTAGAATAACCTATAACAATGGACAGGTACAGGCTGATCATAATGATAACGATGTCTCATATTCATAAGGATTTTGTGTAGATTTGAAAGAAATTGATCAAAGTCAATCAAATGTCTGTAGTCATGGATTTGTAATTGGAGTGCCGTCACAAAGGCGACCGCCTTAAGCCAAAACTACGATTTACTCTAGGGTTGAGGTAACATTCGACAATTTGTCAATGAAAAGCTGATGTTTGTAAGGTGTATAATATTTCCGAACGTAAAAATAAAACATTCTTCATTTTTCATTTCACTTATTTTATGATGTGTCTTTGATAAAAACAAAATAATTTGCACTTCCAACATTGATATAATTTATGGCTTTCATACCTGACATAACACATTTTGTATAAATACTCACAACAGTCGATGAACACCACAAACGTTTAGAAGTGACAACGAAGATGCTACCCGCAGTGGTACTTGTGACGCTCGTGGGATTGGTTGCGGCTGACTTTGACCCAGAGTTGCACGCTAAATCCCTAACGATGCCGAAGTCATCTTTCATCGAGTATTTCAACGCACAGAACTACTCTTGGAAGATGGCTGAGTACGACAATATTGAAGAGAAGTATACCGCTTGTGCACATTTTGATATGGAGTCTATGGAAAAATTACCACTTCAAACTCACAATCTCGAAGCAATTGATCTACCGGATAACTTTGACGCCAGAAAACATTGGCCTCAATGTGAGACTATAAAAGAAATCTACGATCAAGGAGAATGTGGTTCTTGCTGGGTCTTCGGAGCTGTCACTTCAGCGTCTGATAGAACGTGCATTCACAAAGATGTACATGTCCGTCTTTCTGAACAAGATTTAGAGTGTTTGCCAAAGGAAGTATGCAGAGGAGGTTATTCATCAGATGCATTTAAATTTTGGCAAGATAAAGGTCTTGTTACTCAAGATTGTAAGCCGTATGACATTAAGGAGCTCAAGAAAGGTAAATGCGTAACAGAATGTGTAAATACTGACATAAATTATAATGAAGACAAACATTTCGCTGAAAAGGTTTACAGATTATCCAGTGACAGTGATCAAATAAAGGCAGAATTAGTAAAAAACGGTCCTATTCAGGCAGGGTTTGAAGTTTTCGCAGATTTTGTAAATTATAAATCAGGAGTTTATGTACATACACACGGAAAATGGCAAGCACGCCATAGTGTACGAGTTATCGGCTACGGTGTAGAAGACGGAATTGATTATTGGTTAGTAGCAAATAGCATGGGGAGTAGTTGGGGTGATCATGGATGGTTCAAAATCAAAAGTTACCAAGAAGTCATACAATTTGAAAACTTAATGAATACTGGCCTACCAAAAAACTAATTATTTTGACCACTTCTCATGTTTAAATTGCGTATAACAGCTAGCGTTTTTTTCCATCACACTTTGTTTTTTATAAAATTACGCCACATCGGTTACAAAAATCAGTCACATTTACAGAGTTGACAGAGTTTTCTATAATATATTTTCATGTATCAAATAAAACGATGAGACATTTTTTAATTTTAGTACTTAAATAAACGTCTTAATTATCGCTCCTGGTAGTGGCTCAAAGAAGTATGACGATATTTCGTCATACTTCTTTGAGCCACTGTAATACAAATAGCGTGATCGATATTTTAATATTTGAGGCACATAATTTATTGAAAAAAACACAATCTGTGTACAGTAAGTATTTAAACTACGTGAAAGAAAAGCCATATAAATTTTATTGTCTTAAATAGGTTAGCAGTGGAGAGCAGTGGTGGCCCAGTGGGAACGGCCGCGACTTACAAGTAGGTCGTAGGTTCGAACCCCGACAGGAGCTTTACTTTGCGTAAATTATGTCATCACCACTGCTCTCAAAACGGTGAAGGAAAACATCGTGAGGAAACCAGCATGTCCTAGAACCAAAAACTCGAAGACATGTGACATCTACCAACCCGCACTGGGCCCGCGTGGTGGAGGTTTAATCTATAAAGATAAAAAATAAAACTGGCGGGTCCGCAACTAAGGCAAAATAACACAGTGCACCTTAATAAAGCATTCCAAAAAATACTCTTTTTCACTTCATTTAGGAGATACAAATATTTTAGTGAAAGGTCAGTGACCTTATTGAAAAAGTTTTTCGTCTGTGTTTCTTGAATAAAGCAAATGTCAGTCTCTTGTAAAATACAAATCAATTGTTGGTTTGAAATATATACAGTGTAAAAATTGCAAGTCCCTATCGTCACAGGAACGAGAATAAAACATATTTTGTTAATAAACGAAAAAAACAAATATAAAATATGCATTTTTTTTTATTTGCCTAATAACTTATGTATAGTACCTTCAACTTGAGAAAATTCTAAATAAATCTAAACAGCGAGACCTCGGAGATACTGCGTTTCTTTTAAATTTCTATGGGAATAGGGTTGCCACTACGTAGTAAATATTTACGTTGTTCTATCGAAAATCAAAAATAAATAATAATAATAATCATAATAAGTAATGTTTACATGAAGTAAGTATTGTATGTTGCACACAGGTTTGATTGACAACCCTCACGAACAATTTTAAAATTCAACGTTTCCGAAATCCTGGGTTTGCTGCATCTGTTTTTTTTTTCGTGGAGATCGTTATTATAGTGATTAACATTTAGGCATTTTTAAACCCGACCAAGAAGAAAATCGCTGAAAAAAGTATTTATAAAATCATAGAAAAAAACATATTTTTAAAGTTTTCAAGAAAATTTCAAGAAAAAAATTCCTGTTGTGAATTCCTATCACACCTTAAAACTTTAGTGTAAAAATCAAATCCAAAAACGAGATATTGTGTTTCTATGTTTTTTAAGGATTTTTTAGATTTTATTATTTTCTCTTAAAGTGAGAGCAGGTGGAGTTTTAATAAGAATTTTGTTTGATTGTTAACTTTCCAAAAAACACATGAAACGAGCATGTCCACAACTAAGGCAAAATAACAAACTGTGCGGCCCTCTCACCGAGAGCACGCCTGTGTCCCAGCAGTGGGAACCTTATAGGCTGATTAAGAAATAGGTTAATCTTCTTTGTTAATGTTATTGAAATTTGCGATTTACTTTTTTACTTAAAAAAATAAAGCTTATGGTTTTAGAGCCTACCTATGTTAGACAGGGTGGCCATTTTGGATGTATACAACTTTTTATGACTACCATTTTGTCCAGTCGTTTGGTATCCTTATTTAGTTATTATTTTTTTGGACCATTTGTACAATAACAAACACGCATTAACTTCAATAATTTTATGTGTATAGACTCCGCAATTTTGTCTGTAAATATCATCCGTAAAATCTCCACCTTGTTACTGGTTCAAAACACGATCGCTTTTCATTGTGATTTTCACCAAATTTTGGCATAATTCCACTATCAGAGTCACAAATATTCTGCTTTTAGCGTTACCGGTTTGACCACGATATGTCCCTTTAGAAAACCCCACAGAAAAAGTTAAAACTTTTTAAACCTGGTGAATTTGGGGGTCATTTTGAATGTCAACATTACTTGGGATATATTGTCTTGGACATATTCCTCACAGTTTTGAAAGTGTTTTGTGTTGGTAAGTTTTTTGGCTCGGTTTTATTGGTACCACGTGTTTTTTAGACCTTACTGATAGATATGATGAAATTAAAAGAAACTCAACTCGGTAGCAATCACCAGTCACAGTAATAGCACCACCTGTCCTGTAGCATCTTCAAAGAAGAATGGTGCAATTACTTCACCTAAACCGTCAGTCGACGAGAATTTAGGAATTTAGGTACACCTAAATTCCTAAATTCTCGTCGACTGACGGTTTAGATGGAGATCAACACATATTACTCATCTCAACAACAGTGTTTAGAAATACTCTGTGATCAAAATGGGATTAGTTACTCGTAATGATTTGTTGAAAAAATTGCGAAATCTCCTCTTTCAATACATCTCATTATTGAAAGACCTACCTTGATACAGCACAGGCGCAGTCCTTGTTACAGTATATGTACACTGGTAATTTTAATTGGTAATTATAGACCTATATCTGTCTTGTCGTCGCTATCTAAAATACTGGAAAAGATTCTAAACAAAAACTTTAGAAGCTTTCTTCACAAGTACAGAATTATCGCAGACAACCAGTACGGTTTCCGATCTGGAGTTTCCACTGAAGACGCTGTATTGAATTTAACGCAAGCAATTGCCATGAAGTTGGACAGCAAAGCAAGGTGCCTTGGTATATTTCTGGACTTATCCAAGGCTTTCGACACAGTTTCTGTTCCCTTACTAATATCTAAGTTAGAATCCTTGGGTGTACGTGGCATAGCTCTAGAGATCTTCAGAGATTACCTGAGAAATCGTAGTCAGCGAGTTAAGATTGAATCGAGCTACAGTAACGAAGAATTTGTGCCATATGACGTTCCACATGGAAGCATATTAGGCCCCACACTTTTTCAAATTTATATAGATGACCTTTGTAGAATATCGCTACCCGCTTGTAAAATCTACGCATATGCTGATGACACCGCGATTCTTGTTCACGGCCCTACATGAAAGGATGTTAAAATAAAGGCAGAATCTGCGCTGTCCTCAATAATGACCTGGTTTGATCTGAACTTGCTGACACTAAATTTTAAGAAAACCTTCTGTATACCGTTTGCAATCCGAAGTAACTCTAAACCCACATCAGATTATAATATAACGGCTCACTCGTGTCAGAATCTGCAGACGTCATGCACATGCCCTACAATTGTTAAAACCAATAGTGTCAAATACCTGGGTGTGCATATGGACGATAGCTTGAGATGGGACAAACAAATCAATACACTAACAACTCGAATACTTCGTCTTATTCATATATTTAAATCTCTCCGGGAATCTGCCAGTATCGATATTCTCAAAATGGTGTACTACAGCTTATGCCAATCGATTATTGGATATTGTATAACTGCATGGGGTGGAGCAGCCAAAACATACTTGCTGAGAGCAGAAAAGGCTCAAAGGGTGGTGCTTAAAGTGATGACAAGGAAGCACTACAGACACCCTACAGCACAATTGTACGCTGACTGTAAAGTTCTAACGGTAAACTAGGGCATATGGCGGCTTACCTCCGTCTGATCCAAGCAAAATAAAATATGTGCCTTCAGGCGTTCGTAAACGTTGTAGTAAGGATGCTGCTTTCTTACGCTTATTGGTAAAAAGCCATCTCATCACATGCAGGACGTTGTAGGCTTAGTTCGTGTGTGACACCAACAGATCGCTCGACACATTGTCCCTCAGCGCCAACGCCCTGCATTCACGCTCTATGTCGTCATCCCGTAAGTCACCGGTGACAACGTGGTCCGGGTACTTAAACTAATTGACTTCTTTGAGTACTTCGCCGTTGAGATATACCAGAGGTAGACGACGAGAACATTGTGTAGGTGCTCTGAACACCAAGAGCTCACTCTTTTTTGAGTTGTATTTTTTTTTTTTTTTTTTTTTTTTTTTTTTTTTTTTTTTTTTTTTTTTTTTTTAAAAAATTTAAATTAAAAAAAATTTAAATTTAAGGCCGTGCACCCCCGCATGCATCTTGCAGGTTGACAGTAACTCTTTCAACCACTTGTCGATGGACTGAGCAGCACCATGTCATCCGTGTAGCTAATGTTATCAACACAGGTGCCATCAATGTGGCAGCCGACACATGGCTGGCTCCGTCGCTCGATAAGCTGGTTCATATATAAATTAAATTACAGTTAGTTTATTATCAACTAAAATCCCTTAATAGAAATTGTACTCTACAATAAAAACATTCTTCATAAAGAACTTGAATACCAAAACCAAATATGCCACCTATTTGAAATGTTTTTTAGATAACAACAAAATGATTAAATAGTTTTATTTACTATTTTATGTAAAATTTCTTTCATAACTGACATAACACATTTCGTATAAATACTGACAACAGTCGATGGACACCACCAACGTTCAGAAGTGACAACGATGATGTTACACGCAGTGGTACTTGTAACGCTCACGGGATTGGTTGCGGCAGACTTTAACCCAGAGTTGCACGCACAATACCTAACGATGTCAAGGTCATCCTTCATTGAGTATTTTAACGCACAGGACTACTCTTGGAAGATGGCTGAGTACGACAATATCGAAAAGAAGTTTACCGCTTGTGCACATTTTGATATGAAAGCTATAGAAAACTTACCACTCAAAACCCACGATCTTGAAGCAATTGATCTGCCGGATAACTTTGACGCCAGAGATAAATGGCCTAAATGTGAGACTATCAAAGAAATCTACGATCAAGGAGAATGCAATTCGTGTTAGACCTTCGGAACTGCCATGACAGCGTCTGATAGAACTTGCATTCACAAAGATGTACATGTTCGTCTTTCTGAACAAGATTTAGAATGTTTGCAAACAGGCGTATGCGGAGGAGGTTATCCAGATAAAGCATTCGATTTTTGGAGAGACCAAGGTCTTGTTACTCAAGAATGTAAACCGTACGACATAAACGAGCTCAATAAATATAAATGCGTGACTGAATGTGTAAATGCCAATATAAATTATAAAGAAGACAAACATTTTGCAGAAAAGGTTTACAGATTATCGAATATCAGCGAAGAAATAAAGGCTGAGTTAGTTAAAAACGGTCCTATTCAGGCCGGGTTTGCTGTTTTCAGTGATTTTTATGAGTATAAATCAGGAATTTATGTTCATACACATGGAAAAGAAGAAGGGCATCATAGTGTACGAATTGTTGGCTATGGTGTCGAAGATGGAACTGATTATTGGTTAGTGGCCAACACATGGGGCAGTGAATGGGGTGAACATGGATGGTTCAGAGTCAAAAGTTACCAAAAAGGAGTTGATTTTGAAACGTATTTAATAGCTGGTATGCCAAAGAATTAACATTTTTTCTCCTTGTATTAATTTGTATTTTCTTGACGTTGACGTTCTTTCAACACACTTTTCTTTCTAACATTTCTATTGTGTATCGATAGTAACTAACATGCCACTACCACTAACTAGCCTAACCTAGAAACTGTCGCGCGTTCCGTATAGCTGTGTCGTGTACAGTGTGTGAATAGTTAGTGTGATTATTTGATCGTAAATTATAATTTGATTTAAACTGCAAACGGTTTTTATATTGTGCAATACCCAACACATCCCATTGTACGCCCACAGTAGTTAAAATATGGCTTATGATAACGAGCGAGACGTACCTTCTCCGTCAAATATATCTAAATAAAATTATCAGCAATTTCATTTTATCGTATATATACGTATTCTAAGTTTCTTCGCTTCAATAGTAAACAAATGTGGAATAACTATTGTTCTTATGAACTAACTAACTTGAAATGTTTTCTAGTTTTTCGTCTAGTTTTAACTTTTATTTTCAGATTATTTTTTATCAGAAATTTTATTATTTTATCCTGTTTACACTTCGTTATACGAGTACGTGTATGCGGTGGTCTCCTGTAATTGAAGGAGCACATGTAAAAGAACCTTTCTTAGTGTTTTGAATAGAAATGTATCTGTGTATAAGGATACACAGATACATTTTCATTCAAAACACAAACAAAAAAAAAATTGGGTTCATCAACAAAGGTGTTGATGAACCCAAATAAATAAATAAATTTTGTTTTTTGACTTCAACCTTGTGTTTCCGATTTCGTAGAGCTACTCTATTACATTCCTCCTCTTCAGATTTGAAATTTGCTTCGTTGGTTGAAAAAGTAACATGAATCATGGTTCAACATTAATTTATATACTGCAATTAATCTCATCATCATTCACAGCCTGATTTCATCCACTGCTTAGCATAGGCCTCCCTTTTCATGTGCCAATCCCCACACTCCTGTGCCAGCCTCATCCAAGTTCTACCCGCGATGGTCACAATATCGTCAATTAATCTAGTACTAATGAAAGATTATCTTACACAAATTTAGTCTGCATTGGGCGTTATTTAAAAACTAAAAATTTATTGAAAAAGTAGGCAGTCAGAAGGACTGCGGTCAGAAGTGAAAACTTACAACAGGCCGCTACGCGTCGCCAGTCCGGCGCAACATCTCGCATCAGTATGTCGGTGACGCAGGCACATTCGCATGTCTATTACACGAACCCATAAGTTTTGCTCGTGCCAACAATCACACAACGCGGCTAAAGAAGTTTTCGCTTAAAAAATAGGTTACCTTTTAAATAAGACATACGTATTAGTTGGTTACGTAAATAAATAAGCCCACAACTGTCTAATCAATATGGACCTTCACATTATTCAACCACATATTTTAGATTCCCATTCTTTAGTGTTATTACCTATGACTGAATAGAGCAACTAAAAGAAAAATAAAAGACAATTTACAAGACAAAAAGATTTTTTTTGCCTTGCTCATTGCTTCCTCACTTAAGTACTTAACATTGGCTCTCCTTGGTTATAGAACCCAAGAAAGTAGCTTCCAATGAAAACAAACAAAGCAATTATAGTGGCCATACTCTCGCACAACCTTACAATTTTAAAATTTCTTTACAAGTTTTACAAAGTTAACAAATCAATATGCCTGCGTAGACAAACATTGATACATTGGTAATGGTGAACAACTTTTTAAAACAAATCCAACATATTTCAACTCACCTTCCATATGGCGACTAAAATTACATGAGTATAATAGTCACTGAAACCTCAGCTAAAGCAGCTAAACTTTTCAAAATTATATCGATACTAAAGCATTTAATAAATAAACAAGTAGCATCTGTATGGGTACTCAAAACTATATATTTATTACGTCTTTTATTTGGCAGTTATATAGGTTAGATTTTGAGATGGGGCAGTAAGGACAGGTTGTTGTTGTTTAATCGTTGTCGCTACAAGAAAAAGGAGACTGTCCGTAACTTTATGCGACATTTTGATCTGCATTAACAGATTTTGAAAAAAATGGCAAACAAGGAGGTAATTTATAAAATAAGTTATTTAAATTTTGAACTAGCCAAAATAGAGCCGTTTATAATAGATAACAATTAAACACATCGGCGCGTGAATATTTATTGTTGTTCGTCATTGATTTCAGAATTTATAATACGAGAATTTACTTAGTAGTTTCCATTTTTCGCGCATTATTTGAGAAAAGTACTAAACAAGCCTTGGCCGCAACCAGGCATAGATGGACTAACGTAAAAATGTAGGCCGAAGTGAAGCCGAGGCACACGTACGTGAGAGTCCATTCGTCCGTTTTCCAGGCCGCCGCAGTAATGTACTATATAGCCACCCCTATATTTTCGCAATCGTAGAATACATTGTTATCGCCATTAAACAACAATTACATAACAACACACATATATCCTATGATATTCTTTAATACAATATTAAGAATATCAGCTGTTTCTACAGATAGTGCAATTCACGAAGACGCGCCCCACCAATTTTTGGTTGAGGGGATCGCGGCCCGCACCCCGCGATCCCTTCAACCGAAAATTGGTGGGGCAAAGGGAAAATTGGAGTTTGCTCCGAGCGGCAGTCGCGAACCGTCAGCGGTTCGATGCACACGAATACTACACTCTATGCTGCGAAAATCCAGACTCGTCACGAAAGTTGCTCTACTTTATATATTTTTAAAATGTCGAGAAAATCTCAGCGTGTTGTTCTTAAAAGCCAGGTATGTAAAGAAGTTTGCAGTTACTAAAACACATGAAATAAACTAACGAAAGTAATTTAATTTTAATAAATAACAAATTTTAGTAATAGTAGTGTTCATTTCATTTTTAAAAATAAGTAAAACTATTTGATTTTTTTTTTTTTTTAGACAAGAGAAATTATTTCTAAAGTTTATGATTTTATGAAAAAAGAAGCAAGTAAAAATTATGCAGAAAAACTCACTGATGCGCGATGGAGAACCGCACAGGCTGTTGGAGTATCTGAAAGCACAGTGACTAGAATTCTACGCGAAAGAAAGGAATATACTAATACAATGAAGCAAACTACAGTACCTGCTATGGAATCGAATATAACTATGGAAACGGATGCGATAGTTCCTATAGCCCCAAGTGCGGAGCGTACAACAGAGCCGACTACGGAAGCGGATATTGAGTCTGAAAATTAAGCGAGTACGTCGCATTCGAATTTAGTATACAGAAGTGCTTCTATTTTTACATCACCTATGAAGAAGAGAAGGGTAAGACCACGAAAAATTAATTTAGACGAATTTGATATTGGTGTAGTCCGAAGAACTATCCAAAACTATCATATAGAACATCGTCAATTTCCAACATTATCACGACTTAATATTGCTTTGAAAGACCGTATACAATTTGATGGATGTATAACAACTCTAAGAACATTGTTACTTAAACTTGGTTATAAATGGAGAAAAACTGAGGATAACAGGAAGGTGCTAACCGAAAAACATGATATTCAAATGCTAAGATTGAAATATTTAAAACAGGTAAAGTCTTTTCGCAATGCAGGTAGACCTATAGTCTACACAGATGAATAATATATTCATACCAACCACGTGCAAAAAAAGTCTTGGGCCGAAAAAAGTTCTAAAACAGCAATAAAACAAAACTTAACAAAAGGAGTGCGCATAATTATAGTACATGGCGGAAGTGCAGAGGGTTTCGTACCAAATGCGTTGTTGACATACAGAGCAGAGATTAAATCCGAAGACTACCACGATAACATGAACACAGAAAATTACTTAAAGTGGCTAAAGGAGAAACTAATACCAAATCTCCCAAATGATGCCGTGGTAGTCTTGGATAATGCAGCCTATCACAATACTAGTTCGGAAAAAATACCAACATCCAACTCCAACAAATTAGTCATGCAGACTTGGCTGAATGCAAAAAATATCCATTTTGAACCAAGCTACAAAAAACCTGAACTTTATGACCTTATATTAAAAAACAAAGAAAACTTCCGCAAGTACAAAGTTGACGAATTATTGAAAGAACATGGATTCACAGTGCTTCGGCTGCCACCTTATCATCCAGATTTAAACCCAATCGAAAACATTTGGGGTATTGTAAAAAACGACGTTGCTAGCCGCAATATCAATCAAAATTACACTTCGATTATGCCCATTTTAAATGAAGCATTTGATCGAGTAAATAAAGATGTCTGGTTCAATACTTGTCAGCACGTGGAAAAAATAGAAGACGAATACATGAGATTGTGATCTTGATTTTAGTTTTATTGTGTTAGTAATATATCAAAATATTGTTATGGCAACTTTAATCTGTACCAACTGAACCATCTGTTTTAATCTGTTCTCTTCCCTGCAATAAAACTGTTACTGCCACGCGCTTACTCTCGTACAGCAAATACGTTTTTTATTTCAGGTTATGGGCCCAGACTTAAGTCTCATAACCCTCTCGCGACAGAAAGTTTTCTCACTGTGTTATTGTATACTGATGGACCGTTATTTCGCGCGAATTCAGACAATATAAAAATACCGAAGTGTGTAGTGATTCGTGGACAATGGCTACTAATCAGAACTACATGGTGAACGTGCCTAAGTTAAAGGGCCGTGAAAACTATAGTGAATGGTGTTTTGCAGTAGAAAACGTCCTAGTGTTGGAAGGCATGCTAGAATGTATTAAGCCGGAGCCAAACCAACCAGCTATAGGAGTCGAAGAGGACGCACGTACAAAAGCTAAAATCATTTTGATGATAGATCCATCGATCTACGTGCACATAAAGAATGTTACTACGACTAAAAGCCTATGGGATAAGCTGAAATCATTATATGATGATTGTGGATTCACTAGAAGAATCAGTCTGCTTAGAAATCTCATTTCTATAAGGCTAGATAATTGTGACACAATGTCGTCGTATGTAACGCAAATTGTGGAGACTGGACAAAAGTTGGCGGGAACAGGATTTAACATAAGTGATGAGTGGATCGGGTCATTGCTGCTTGCTGGTTTGACTGAAAAATTTTCGCCTATGATAATGGCCATCGAGCATTCTGGGATGTCCATTACCACCGACGCCATTAAATCCAAATTGTTGGATATGTAACCAGAAAATAAGGAGGTAGATGGAGCATTTGCTGCATTTCGGAAATACCAACATAAAAATAATGACAAGTCTATGGTTAGAGGAAATTACAATGGCGGTCAGAAGTCAAAGTCAAATGTCAACAAGCAAATTAAATGCTACAAGTGTAAACAAGTCGGACATTACAGAAATCAGTGCACAAAACCCGATAAAATCGAAATGAAAAGCACAGAAAACTCATCGAATGCAACCAACGCATTTAGTGCAGTGTTTTTGAATGGTTGTTATAGTAAAACTGATTGGTATGTCGATTCCGGGGCGAGTGTTCACTTGACAACAAATAATCATTGGATAAAAAATGCGTCATATGAATGTCTTCCAAAAGAAATTGTAGTTGCAAATAAAAACAAGGTACCTGTTATGTGTTGTGGTGATGTGCAGATCACGACGTGCACGAAAGATAGCAATTATGACGTGACTGTTGAAGGAGTGTTATGTGTGCCCGATATTACGACGAACCTTCTATCTGTAAGCCAATTAATCAGCAAGGGAAACAAAGTGTCCTTTACAAACGATGGTTGCGAGATATACAACAGATTAGGAACATTGGTAGCGACAGCTGTACTCGTGAATGGAGTGTACAAACTAAACACAGTTGATTCCATGGCTGCTGCAGTGATAACCAGTGATACTTGGCATCGAAGACTAGGACACGTAAATAACACATATTTGAACAAAATGGTGAATGCTGTTAATGGCTTGACAGTTGACAAGAAAACAGGGATCAGCAAGAATTCTTGTACAGTTTGCTGCGAAGGCAAACAGAGTCGTTTACCTTTTCCTAGCGATGGCAACAGAAGCACTGAACTATTGAATGTGGTTCATGCAGACGTCTGTGGGCCAATGGAGAATATTTCCATGGGAGGATCGAGGTATTTCATTCTTTTTGTTGATGATTACAGTAGAATGACTCATATATATTTCTTAAAAAATAAAAGTGAAGCTTTTCAATGTTTCAAGAATTATAAGGCTAAGGTTGAGAACTGTCTCAACAAAACAATCAAGGTTCTGAGAAGCGATAATGGTAAAGAATTTTGTAATCGTGAATTTGATAATTTCCTTAAGAAAATGGGAATAATTCACCAGAAAACTAACCCATATACGCCAGAACAAAATGGCTTGTGTGAGAGAATGAACCGGACTATTGTTGAAAAAGCTAGGTGTCTTTTATTTGAAGCTAGTTTGGATAAGGAATTATGGGCTGAGGCATGTAATACTGCTGTTTATTTGCAGAATCGAATAGTATCACCTGCATTCCAAAACAGAACACCATATGAGGTATGGACGCAGATTAAGCCAGATATCAGCCATCTCCGAATATTTGGAAGCACAGTAATGGTACATGTGCCAAAATTTAAAAGACTTAAATGGGACAAGAAGTCAGAAAAATGTATTCTGATTGGTTATTCTGAAGAAACAAAGGGATACAGAGTTTATAACCCTAACACACGAAAGATAACCACTAGTCGAGATGTGATTATTATAGAGAAAGATCACTCACCTCAGGATGCAGTTGTTCTTCAAGAAAAGAATATCTTAAGTCAGTCTGAAGAATCACCTAAGAAGACAAATGTCATAGAGACAAGTCCAGATTCAGTGGGGGACTTATCAGATGACAGTTCCTATACTTCTGTGTTTGACGATTCAAAAGACAGTACTTTTGTGCCAAGTGAAAATGATGACTCTGAGGATAGCGTGCCTGTTGAGAGAGAACACGGCAGTAGGTCACGAAGAAAACCAGATCGATATGGTTTCTCAAACATGTGTGTGGACAACAGTCCTACAGATGAACTATCTTTGGAGGACGCTCTGCAGGGGGCTGAAAAACAAAATTGGTTAGAAGCCGTGAAGGACGAGCTTCAGTGTTTTGAGGACAATCATGCTTGGGAGCTAGTAGATGCACCAGATAAAGCAACCATTGTTAAGTGTAAGTGGGTCCTTAAAAAGAAAACTGGTAATGACAATAGTATTGGATATCGTGCAAGACTGGTTGCGAAAGGTTGTAGTCAAAAATGTGGTATAGACTATAGTGAAACCTTTTCTCCAGTGGTAACATTAAGACTATTGTTTGCTCTTTGTTCTCAAATGAATCTAGATACTGCACATTTAGATGTTAAAACAGCCTTTCTCAATGGAGAACTGGAGGAAATCATATATATGCAAAAGCCAGATTGTTTTCCTATCTCTGATAATGATAAAAACAAAGTGTTATTACTTAAAAAGGCTATATATGGTCTCAAACAGTCCTCCAGGGCTTGGCATAAGAAGGTTGATAACTGTATGATTGAGAATGGTTATAAAAAATCAAAAATTGAACCCTGTTTGTATACAAAAATAGTAAATGATAAGAAAACTATGGTTACCCTGTATGTCGATGATTTTTTCATATTTACAAATGATAATGTTGAGATGAAAAATTTAAAATCTATTTTAAGTTCACAGTTTAAAATAAAGGATTTGGGTGAAATAAAACACTGTCTTGGCATGAATGTTAAAATTGATAAAAATAAAAATATTGTTACTTTAAGTCAAGAAAGTTATATAGATCAGCTGTTATCTAAATTTAATATGTCAGAATGTAAAGTTGTTAATACACCTATGGATGTTAAATTAAATATTGAAAAATGTGTAGATAAACATTGGGAAAATCCATATCAGCAACTTATAGGCAGTTTAATGTACCTAGCTGTTCTTTCTAGGCCAGACATAGCATATTCTATTAGTTATCTCAGTCAATTTAATAATTGTTACAGTAATCAACATTGGTCATATGCTAAAAGAATATTAAGATACTTAAAGAAAACTAAGAATGTTGGTTTAAAATATTATAAATCTGGTAATGTGGACATTAAAGGTTATGTTGATGCCGATTGGGCAAATGATCCTTATGATCGAAAATCTTATTCTGGTTATTGTTTTATGTTAATGGGATCAGTTATTTCTTGGGGCTGTAAAAAACAGAGATGTGTAGCACTCTCCAGTACAGAGGCAGAATATACTGCTATATCAGAAGCTTGTAAAGAAGCAGTTTATCTTAGAAATTTGCAATTTGAAATTACTGGCAGAATGTATACTATTAATATGTTTAATGATAATCAGAGTGCGTTGAAGTTGTCAGTAAATCCTTTATTTCATAGCAGAACGAAAAACATAGAAGTTAAATATCATTATTGTCGTGAAGTTATTTCAAATAAAATTGTATATCTGGATTATTTACCGACAGCTGACATGCCAGCAGATATTTTTACAAAAAGCTTGTGTCCAACTAAACATTACAAATTCATGTATATGTTAGGCATTGTAACTGTAATATTTTGAAGTGGGGGTGTTAGTAATATATCAAAATATTGTTATGGCAACTTTAATCTGTACCAACTGAACCATCTGTTTTAATCTGTTCTCTTCCCTGCAATAAAACTGTTACTGCCACGCGCTTACTCTCGTACAGCAAATACGTTTTTTATTTCATATTGTAAATGTCGGTGATACATCAGACTCTGAATCAGATATTTCTGAAACGAGTGATTGACGATTTTCATTTCTCAATAAAGTTCAATAAAACTATTTCCGTATTTCATTTATGTCTATTATTACCTCCTATTATAAAAATAGTAATATTATCGATATTAATTAATAATCACATAAAATATCCACACCTAAAAATTAAATTAACATAACCTTTTCCTTGCGGTCGGGTAAAAAATATAAAATTGAAGTAGAGCATCTTTCACTTTGACCATGACGCTCTCTCCTGATTAGTCTATTCATTGTAGTGTGCGTGTGCACTCATAGGTAATTAGTGTGTACCGATAACACTCAAACATTGACGGAAGCTTGCACACATATACTATAAACGGTTAGGAGGAATAGTGGGGCGCGCCTTCGTGGATTGTACTATCTGTATTCGAATCAGTTTTCATGGAGATAATTGGGCAGAATTATGTATGTAGCACCATTTTTGCATCAACTGCCAAGGGTTTGAATAAATTAAAAATAATCTTTATCTTCTCAATAGAGAGAAATTCCAGATAGAAAAACCCAATTACACTTTGCCTGACCCGGGAATCGAACCCAGGACCTCATGCTCAGCAGTAGCGCTTACAACCCCTAGATCAACGAGGCAGTGAAGAACAAAAATCAAATAAGTACATAAATATACGCCGGGCGAAAAGTTTCTGCTAGCGGGAAGGGATTGTGTTTTGTTTTCGTCGTGTTTGATGAGAGAGGTAGGCAAGAAGGTGCGGGTGAAACTTGATTCTTAACATTGGCACTCCTTGGTACCCTAGAATAATTCCTACTCGCTTTTCATTGGATGCTACTGATACTATGAAAATAAACGAAGCAATTATAGTGGCAAAACTCTCCCACAATGTTCTTAAAATTTCAAAATCAATATGCGAACACCAAACCGTGATACGTAGGACACGGTAACATATTTCAACTCACATGCCTGATAAATATAAAGTAGGTGAAATTTATAGTTTTTGAATTGTAAACTGAACGTTCTTATCACGCAAAACCATACTAAAATATATTTTCAAACTTGGACTCAAGGTTGCATCTACCAATACCAATCGGTCAGATATCGAAACCTGATATAAAACATAAAAAAGCAGCTAAGAAAACAGTAAAAAAAAATATGTGTCATAGGTTAATTAGCTAGCAGTATCAATATAGCGACTAAAATTACATGAATATAATTATGGTGACTGAAACCCCAGTTGAAGCAGCTTAAATTTTCAAAATGATATCGATAATAAAACATTTTTCAATTAAACCAGTAGCATCTTTATGGGTACTGAAAATTATAGATTTATTGCGTCTTTCGGCAGTTATATAAAAATCAGTGAATTGAGATCAATCTGCTCTTTGAAGATATACAGTATTTATATTATTTCGACGTTTGTTACCACTTATTTCGATTATAAATACTATACAAACGTTTTAATATAATGAAGTAGAGCCAATGTCAATACGAGTAGCCAATTCATTCAGGCTTTATTCAGGCTAGGCTAGATTGTTTGGTATTGAGAGCCTCACATCTCACATGCGATATTAACCAAATAGTTATTATAGTGAAGGACATTCGTGAGGTGATCAATGGTCAAGCGGCAAATCACCTGGACATTATTGGCATCAGTATTAAACATCCCAGGTTTGCTGGACCTCATCTACCTAGAATTTGTTCTATGCTTTTTAGTTTCTATATCAACCATTCTTACTTACCAACAAACCTAATGAAAACTATAGTTGTACTGATTGTAAAAAATAGAACTTGTGAGAGTTCTGTTAAAAAATTACTACAGACCCATCTCGTTGACAACTGCTATAGTTCATGATAGTCTGCTTGAGCGACAGTCAAAAAACATCTAAAATTCGTTCACAGAGAGTGCAATCCTGTCTCACAAGCATACTGTCAGGTACTATACCGCCAGAGATACGCCTGTGTATGGTGCTTCCCTTGACCTCTCTAAGGCCTTTGACCTAGTACAATGTGATAAATATTATAGGAAAAACTATATTCAACTGGGTTTCCAGTTTTGGTGTACCAAAACTGTGCAACCAAACTAATCAAGTCAGATGATCGGATGCTATCTCGGATGTGTACAGGCTAGAGTGCGGGATGAGACAAGGGGGACTGACCTCACCTGTTCTCTTCAACCTGTACATGAACGAACATATTGAAAAGCTGGCTGACATACAAGTTAGCTGCTATAGTAATTGACAGTGAGTGAACAGCATAACCACAAAAAAGTTTTAAGAAAATTGCTGAGTACCTGTGAAATTTCTACTGACTCGCACATTTTTCTATATAACATGAAAACGAGTGAACTTGTGGTGTTTAGGGGTAAATGTAAGTTACCCAACGTTATTCCTCCAGTGTTTAGAGAGGCGAGGCTCTTAATGCCGAGGCCAAGGTGTCACATTTTAGATATTCGGGACATATTATGATTGAAGATCTAAATGATGATGCTGGACATGGAAAGAGAGAAGGTCATTGGCAATCTGGTGCAACATGCTGGCCCGCAAGTTTACACCTTGTACTAGAGAAGTAAAAGGTGCTACTTTTTAAGAACTACTGCACGTGTAAAAGGGCTGGCAGAACCTATGACATCCTACCCGGAGAACCTATGACATCCTCCGTGTGCATTACAATAATGCCTTCAGGGTGCTGTTGTGACTGCCCCGGTTCTGTAGTGCATCAGGCATGTTTATTGAGGCTCGTACAGATGATTATTTAGCAATAATACGCAAGAGAGCTGCCTCCCTGATGCAGAGGCGCTGTGGCAGTGGCAACAGCATTCTGAGATTCTTTTTGAAAGTTTTGATTGTTTTGTTGAATAAGTATATGTACAAAACTGTATTTTATCTATTGCTTTTATTGTACCTTTTTTTGATCTCATGACAGTGTTATAAAAAGGCTAGTTGTAAGCTAATATCTTTCTTTAAATGTATGTAACTCTTAACTCTATGTATATGTATCTGTAAATAAATGAATATTATTATTTTTGTAAAGTGTTTTTTCTTCTCAGCTAAATTGCTGGTTTTTGTAAAATTTACGGATCGAAGCCAAGTAAATGCAGCGTGTGGCGTGCTATGTTAAAGATGTGTTGTGATGAGGACCTATTTTGTTTTCATTGATTTGCATGAACTTTCTGACAATACGATGTGTATTAAAAATTGCAGCTTTTTGTAGGGCCTTCTTTTAGGTTTAGTTATTTAAGGCTATGGAGAAGGTGATTCGGGATGACGCCTTTTGTGGAGAGGTCCACATACAGTTTCTTTGTCTTGTATGAGTGTGTATTTGATTGCTAGGTTTTGATTAATTACATTTGCCTGCAAAGGCACATGTGAAATGCAAGGTGATTCAAGTTCGTTGCCATCCTGATTTCCTAAGATGATGTATTTTCATCATTATCATGCCTAATGACGTTTTGCAGACGAGTTTTACCACTTCGACCTGTAGACTGCGCTGCAGAACGTGTCGCTGCGTCCATTCAGATACATGATCTATAGCGCTGTACCACTCAACATCTACCTGCCTTATATCATGATGCATCATCAATGATGCAGCTCACACATTTCTCTATACAGATTATATTAAAGCATAGATTCTTCGACTTGGAAGAAATTATATATATTGATTTTATTTATTTGCTTGGCTAGCTTCCCAAAAACGGAATCCATGTTGACCAGATATGGCTAGTAAAAACTGTCAATATTTAACATAGAAATGAGTGTTTTCCTGATCATCATCATGTCCAAACCCATCCTAAGGTAAAAGAGGGGTTTCTAGAAGGTGTATTTCGTTCAATGTGTTCCTTACACTGTACCAAATAAACAGTTTTCTTTCTTTATTTTTTCTTTGTGTTCAAACTATCGCAATTTGCCAGCCCATAACGTCAGCATTACGTGTACACTCACATTTTAACTAAGAACCTCTTTAACTCTTATTAATTCATTACCACACTTGTCCTAATTCATCAATTACCAAACGAACAAGAATCTCAATAGTAAATGACATCGTTTCTTAATTACCTTCTAATTACTTATCTATCAGTAGAACATTATCAAACGTTGTTATAAATGTTAGTATTTGTACAACATTTGTGTGATCACTGTCTTATCTGCATCGGAAATTACCTCTCGTGTTATTACCAAAGGACAAGATTGTATCTGCATGTTTTGTTTGGAAGTGTCAGTGAATACTTTGAGAGTTCAAGATGATTTTCTACCGGTTGGGATTACAGAAGTAAGTAATTTTTTATGTTCATAATTCTCCTGCCATTATTGCCAGCGTGCGTGTATGTTTAGATATATGAACGTAAACGAAGCAAAAGGAGTATCTAGTTAAAGATAATAGCAGATGGCGTTCTGTAGTTTCTGCCTACCCCATAAGAACAAGGCGAGAGTTTATGCATGTATGTAATGTTTGCCTTGGCTGCTACACATACCTACTTCAACCCCTAGTATTCAGACCATAAGAAAATAATTTTGTTTTTGATATTTTGAACTCACGAATGTAAAGTAATGGTTTTGAAAACTTTGCGATTTTTGTTCCTACTGTCAAGGACAGGGCTGTTATTGGACCGCAAAACTATCTACCTACTAAGATAGTTATTAAAGTTACAGATACAACTGACTTTTTACTACCTTGGAGTGTTATTCTTTCACAATATTCTTGCTTACTAAGACAAACGACATGTATATCCAAACCATCATCAACGATCAATAAAATTATATATGTTCATGATTTTATATATAATGGACGGTAAAAAGAGCGTTGAATACCTAGATGAGACTCGCACAGGTCAGGGAAGCACAGACTGGGGCCAAAGGGATGTGTCCTTTACTCAGCAATGGGTAGAACAAGTCTGCCGATGATAATAATAATATTTTTTTTAATCAACCAAATAACAATGTTAACATTAAATAGTATCATCTGTAGGTACACTTGACTTTATGCTAGTTAACAAAACAGGTAGATGTTGCAACCAGCACCCTTACTAAGTCATAAAATAACTTGTATTAAGGCGCTGACAAGACCCAATTCAGCAAAATTGGCCTCGTTTGAGAAAAAAAATTGCCAAATCTGTATAGTTTGTGGTAGCGGAAAAAATATATGTTAATTTTAAACATATTTCTCAGAACGTGGTTGTTACCAAAACACATTTTGAATAAAAATCTCGATACAAACTAACGTTAAACTAACCTCTTACTTTGAGTTCTAATCCAAAATATCTGTATCAAATATCAACATACGTTACGTATTTAATTAATAACAAAAACGTCTTATTTTAATGCAGAACTTGGTTGTTTTTTATTTTCGATTACTCAACTCAATTTTGAGTAAATAGATAATTACTTCATATTTTGCAATAAATTACAAGCGTCGTGTCATCGCGCTTCTCTTTCTTTTCTATGGAATTTGACAGTGACCACGGTTTAGGTGTTGTCAGCGTCTTAAGGGCAGTAGTGCAAGGCCATACATACATGAGTTTCTCAAAAGAATATGAACACATGAATCATAAATACATGAATTAATACTTATTTTAAATATGTTACTAAAAAAGAGACGTTTTAAATAAAAAAAAAAACAAATAAAACCAGTGGAAAAATAGAGAAGTTACGCTTTTGAAATTATTCTTCTATCCTTTTCACACAAAACGATCATTGTACTGAATGGCGCCAAGTATCATTGTACTAAATGGTCTCTAGAATAGACATTAAAATGAAAACAACTTCGTCATTTTTAGGGTTCCGTAGTAAACAAGGAACCCTGATAGTTTCCGTATACGTCCGCCTATCTGTCTGTCTGTCTGTCTGACCCCACTGCAGCTCAGGGACGCTTAGTACTAGAAAGTTGTAATTTTACATAGGTGTATACCTATATTAATCACGCCGACAAAGTGGTTAACAAAATCATGAATTTAAACTTTTTTTAAGATACCTCCCTTGCAAGTAATGTGGGGATGATATTTTTTTTCTCGTCTTCCCCATGGTGTGGGGTATCGTTGGATAGGCCGTTCTTGCGTAATATTAAGCATTAAAGTGCTAATTTTTGTTAGAGTCAAGTGTCTCCCCCCCCTGCTAGCAAAATGCTTATTTATGGAGATGTGAAAAAATTCATGGCAGTAATACATAATGAAATTAAAAGGAAAACTATTACAGCTCAAATCAAATCAAATCAAAAGTCATTTTCTTCAAACTAGGCTGAAAATCAGCACTTTTCGAACGTCAAAGTTGCATAAGACAGTCCCCCAAAAATGCCCGCCCTTCACCACTTCCTAGTGCTTTAGCTGGGAAGAAGAAGTGGTGGAACAAACTCCCCAGCAGCACGTCTGTCTGTTTAGTTATATAAACTTGATTCTATACAAATCGTATGCAAAGTAATTAACATTACGAAACACAAAACATTGGATTAAATTACACACTTGCCATACGTTAGCTAGCACGCGCCAGTATAAGTTAGTAGCTAAGTGGGCTTTACAAGTTAATGGTGCCGATTCCCTTGTTCACAAACTTAACTAAATTTAAGTTCAGCGCATCTCTTTCTTTCTATTTCATTAAGAAGAGGACAGAAAATAAATTTTAGTTTAGTCCTGTCAAATTAATCAGCGCCTGTCATTACTCCATACAAGTTAAGACGTGATTAAAAACTTGCCTACTAAAATTACGTCAACTTACGTCAAGCGGTGATTAATTTGACAGGACTAAACTATAATTTATCTTCTGTCCTTTTCTTAATGAAATAGAAAGACAAAGATGCAATGAACTTAAATTTAGGTTAGTTTGTAAACAAGGGAATCGGCACCATTGTTAGCAATAGTTGACCAACTTAAATTTGCAGTTGGAGAATAGTTGGAGAATTGACCGTAGCATATGGGAGAACAGGTTTTCAACTACAATGTTAAGTTTGTTTTTGGAATAAATTCGTCCCAAGTAATCCCAACTACGGAACCCTTCATTGTGCGTGGTCCGACACGAACTTGGCCGGTTTTTTATAAATATTTTTTTTTTTTACTGTGGCTTAATTTTTATTTTGGTTAAAAAAATCAAATTTAAAAATAACAGTCAAATACAACAAGTGTTAAAAAAAACGAAAGTTAACATAAAACCATAATTGCAGAATTCAGAAATTACAAATTACAATTTATTTATTTGACATTTTGGGTTATTCTTGTTTGTGTGATGATGATGATGATCTTAAATAAAATATATATTTACCTTACAGATTAATCGAGTACTTCAAGCTCGACCAACTCTTCAAAGATGATGAAAAACGGCAGATACTACTTCACAAAAAACCTAAGGAGGTTTATAGAACGAAACTACATGCAAACCGAACTATGGATTTATGTATTTCGACATTATTATCTCTGATCAGTGCCTTAGTCTGTCTATCCATACCGTATGCGGCATTAAAGTCACCGTGTGAAGCGTTGAAGAAAAATAACCTGACAACTGTATACAATATAGCATCGTACCTTGAAAGATACGTGAAATTGATTGATAGATTGATAATAGCATTGTTTATAATTCTTATTTATATTTCTGTGAAAACTGTGGTGGATGCCATCAATAATACAAATATAAGTATGAGTCCGTGGGTGGAGAGTGGTAAATATGTGCTGCCTTCACAGCGGAGAGTGAAACGAAGTCGTTCGTAGTAAAATTTAACAAGAAAACGAATTGTTGCTTTTATATATAGCATGGTTTTATTATTCTAGAATTATAAATTTGATATTCTCCTGAACTACGAGTATTTTGTTAATGTATTTTATTTATATATAGTTAGGTTTAGATATTGTATTTATAGTTTTGAATAGGTATATATTTATATTTAAATACATATTTATTGCTCAATTCGCGCTATTGCACCTACCACTGTTTATCTCTGCATCACTCAAAGGTTGACTGGTAGAAAAAGCCTATGGCATTAAGTCCGCCTCTGTACATTTGTGTGTTTAAACTCTTAAATAAATAAATAATGTCAGAAATTGTTAACTCTTTAATGTCAAAAATTTTGTTAACCTCGTAAGGCCCAACCCAAATTTAGGTCGATATATATTACGGCCCAATGTACTAAAAATAGGTGCAAGTAGTTGCGGCCCAGAACTTTGATTTAGTAAAAAAGTGTTTAAATGTAATACTTTTGGCTAAACTCTTTTAAGGGGTATTTCTTATACCTAAAGTTAACTATTTCAAGCAACAAATATTTTGAAATTAATTGTCCTTTTTTTAGGTCACTGGGCCATAGTTTTAAGTATAATATTAATTTGAATATATCAAATCTATGCAGTTATTTATTATCAAATGTTACAAATTATACCGGAAAAAAAAGAAACTTTGTGAAAAAAAAAATTGTTTATTCTCCTTTTATTTTAAATCGTATTAATTAATCATTTTACGTAACAAATGTCTCTAAATCAGTCTCATTTTTTAGGAAACAATGTATCATTAGCATTACACTTGCGCTAATCATAATTAACAACATAATGTAGGTACTTATCTACTAATCAATGGTAATATTTCAAATTATAATATTTTAAGATATATTAAAAATTAAAGAAAACACCTAAAGTAACATAAAGGAACATAAACACATAAAGTAAACACCCAACGTCCTAAAATTATGACATAGAAGTTAGGCTAACTTTTACAATAAAAACCCACCGACTTTATTTTGGGACATAGTTTTTATCGTTCGTATATTACTGAATTAAAATGACTTTCCATTGAAAAAAATGCGTAGGAACAAAATATAACATTTCCGCAACTGTTTGCAATACATTTCAGACATCACCATGTAATGATTATAAAGATATTAATAGATTTACTCACCTATATCCACGAGGCTTCCATTTACACGAGATGAAACGTCAAATAGACAGATTATTGGTTCTAAAACGTCAAGTTGAAATTGTCAAAATTAGAGATGCGTTCAAAGTTAATAATTTGTCGATGGCAGTTTTGAATTGGCGGGATTATTTAAACAGAAAAATATGTTCAAATATCATGTCACAATTTTAGGTCGCTGGGCCGTAATTTAATGATTTTAAATAGTGTCTCGGGCCGGAGTGTCAAAATTTTTTTGTCATTAAATTAGGTCGTTGGGCCTTACGAGGTTAAAATTGAGATTAAATTTCGCAACCACGATATTTACAATTCACACATTTTACAAAGTCTGACAATATCTCTGAAAGCAGTTATTCAAGAAAAACCTAGACTTGAGACAACAAAGTAAAATAATATTACTCTTACCAAAAATTCAACCAAACCCAACATTTCATTCAATAACATACTGTATATGAACTTCCAAAACATTATTAGCATAAATATCTCTGGCAACACTGGTATACGAAACATGAAAGTATCCATCCAATTTGGGAAGAGCATGGCAACATTCAATTGTGTTTTGTGTACGATCTACGTATGCTTCCTATTCAAACATGACAATGTTTGGATAAGGTATCCCCATTTGCTTTTTATACCAAATAATCTTTTCAAAGGAACGAAATGGAATCCAGGAGCTAACGTAAACAAATACAAACTACGCATTTTTGGTATTATGGAAATATCGAGGTTATATTTTGTTAATAGAAGAGGTATCTATTGCAATGAGTGAGTTTTTTTCTACCTTTTTCAACTTTGCCGTACTTTATGTTAAATCAAAATCAAAAGTCATTTATTAAAACTAGGCTAAGAATCAGCACTTTTCGAACGTCAAAATTAAATAAGACAGTCCCGTAAAAACTCCCGCCCTTCACCACCTCCTAGTGCTTTAGCTGGGAAGAAGTGGCGCCACAAACTCCCCAGCAGCACAGCTGTCAGTTTAGTTATATAAACTTGATTCTATACAAATCGTATGCAAAGTAATTAACACTACGAAACACAAAACATTAAATTAAATTACTTGCCATATGTTAGCTAGAACACGCCAATATACCAACAAAAGTAATATATGAAAATAAAATAAAATATATTAAATTTCTAGCTAGATCGTTGTTTAACATACCTATAAGGGTTAGCTGTCATAGTGATCTCTGCTTAAAGTCCAAAATCCCTAAAGGTTCATTAGAAAACCAGCGTCAGACATCATCATCAGCATCTGTCTGGCATTCATGCTAAAATGAACCTTTTTGGCGCAGCCGTGAGGCACAAAATATTGTTGTCAAAATATTATTTTTAATCTGGTATTTGTATTTTGTGTTTCACGAACTGTGTCCAAATAAACGTTATTCTTTCTTTCTTTTTCTTTCAACCTGTATAAACTATATACCTGTATAAACCACATAGCTTTTTTTGGGTGGGTAATCATTAAATAACTTCTCCCGCTCTGGGCGGAGCGGGAGGGTGTGTTGGACTCTTACTGACTAAAACCCACCCGTATTCCTTCCGTTGCCTGTGTACCCAGGGGCCTCGGTAACCCTTTCTAACTTCCACGCGACCCCGGCAGGCATCGGATCTAGTGGACCCCACTTGTGCTGACATCTCTTTGAGGCGCGCGTGGAATACAACGCGCCGTAGACCCGGGCCTGGTCCTTATCGGACGGCGAGCAACCCATTGCTCACCGTCCGCAAGCCCACGCCTACGGTGGCCGGAAATCCGCCCGGGATTCCTGACGCCCAGGGCGTCTCCTGCTGCGGCTAGGGGTGAAAAAGAGGGCGTGAAATTTGCCTTTTGTGTTGCCACGAACTATTATGTACCTACCCCTACATAATAGTTCGTGGCAACACAAAATAAGAATATTGAAAACCAACCACGACGTTATATACGAATTTGACTGGTGCTCGATAAAGTTTTATTGCTTTTCTGACAATACAAACATTTGCAGCTTATTTTTTTATTCTATGAAACCCAACTAGGATCTAGTTATAACACGCGCCTCCCTCTCACAAAGAGAGGCCTGTGTGCCAGCAGTGGGAACATTTTGGCTGATAATATTATGCACCCGAAGCGCGCGCCCTACGGACGGTAGTGTTATATGTAATTCAATAAATTAATCTGCCTAGCCCTTTCCAAACTATGTTTGGGTCGGCTTCGAGTCTAATCGGATGCAGTGGAATATCAGTATTTTACATGGAGCGACTGCCTATCTGACCTCCACAACGAAGTAACTGGGTAACGATACCCCTTGGTAAGACTGGTTATCAGACTTTCGGGCTTCTGACGACCCGTAACCACTGTCAAAGATCCACGAATGAAAGCCGGGACTAGCGGCTTAATGTGCTTTCCGAGGCACTAAGGAGTTTCGGTCACCCATCCACGGACCAACCCCGGCAAGCTGTTATAATATTACAATACTTAGCCACGAGCTCCTCTCGCGCTTGATGCAATTCGTTGCCGAAAAATGTATACAATTTTATAGAGCGCCCGAAACGCAGTGTAGTGTAGTTACATAGGCTCACTTTTCAGCTTGCCAGTGGGAAAATATTCAAAGATGAATATTTATTCTACGTTTCCAATAACCCTAGCCTGCCGTGCACAGTACAATGGACCATTGGGTTTCAGTATTGTGATGTGGTATGGTACAAGTTACAATATCTGAGCGTATTCCCAACTATATTGGGATCGGCTTCAAGCCTAATCGGAAGCAGCTGAATACCAGTATTTTACATAGAGTGACTGTCTGTCTGATTTATAGAATCGAAGGAATTAAATTATTGGTGCCGTCCAGGTCATTTGTTGCGTTTTTAACACACAATGCGTGTGATTGTTCTCACATACATAAATCACACGGGTTGGTCGATTCATTGCCTACCTAAAAGCAAGTGGAAATGGCTCAGGTCAATAATGCACCTGTCCCTGACAGGATCGATAGAACTAGGCAAGTGCTCAGCGGCAAGTATTTGATTTCACTTTATATGCACAATCTGAATACGATGCGAATTGTTTATAGGAGTCATAATTATACTAAGCAATATATTCAATACAAAAATAATAATAATAAATGTGTGATCGATCTCAACGCTATCCCACAAACCTAATCAATATTTAGTTAAAAAAAAACTACCTGCTAGCTCGATAGATGGCGTTGAGATCGAATTAGATCACGTTATGGTTTCGTTACATGGCAGGGTATATAAAGCTCGGGTTTAACGAAATAAAGTTTCTCCCCCCGACCCTTGAACCCGCCCGCCCGCGCGGAGCAAGTTAACTCAAATAATATCCCCAATAATAATATAACACAGATACGACAAGTCCCCGCTTGCTCAGTAATCGGTAGCGCCCTAAGCCTAGGTTCGAGTCCCACTATGGGACGCTCTTAGCTGTGCTACCTAAATTCTAATTTAACTAGGTGAGACGCCCTTCTGGCCACACCGAAGCCCGGTAAAGCAGTCGAGGAACCCCGAGGGACCACTGCATAAAAGCATCACAGGCTCCAAGCCACCGATAAGTAAACAGTAGGATATTTAGAGTGCCTAGAGCAAGTGACATTCTAACAGTGAAAAGGCAAATGAAAAATTCAAAAATGTATGCGACTGACATAAGCTACCGAAAATCTTATGTCAGTTCTGTTGAAAATCGTTGTAGATATACGAAACGCTTTGAAGCGCTCGTCACTCATTTAGCCCCTCAAGCTTGCGAATAACCGTAATTTAGAACCTAAAACAGCCGACATTTTAAAACTTAACCCACCCACCGCCGGCCGGTCCACATTTCGCCACTATACGCACTAACCGTACCTCACTCCCTGGACTACAGGCAGGCCAGTTGTTAATTTTGCAGGAACGCCTCTACTCTTGTGGTTTATTCGTACGGCTATGGCTCTAGGGGTTATTTAAGAGAGGATTCGTGACCGTTCGCAGTAGAGACTCTGGGAAATTTAACTGGCACGCTCTGTGACTGTTAATGTGTAATTGGAAGAGAGAATTTGTGGTGGGATGAAATGGGTTGGATGTTACTTGAATGTAATGTTTGTGTTGAATTTTTTGGTGTTATAGTTTGCAAATGAGTGTCGTTATATACCTGACAGGTCGTCCAAAAGGCTCGATTGTCACGCGACTCGATTCCGTCGTGGTTTTGCGAGGAGCCAAAAAGTGTTAGCGTGTGTGTGTGTTAATCATGTTACGCCATGGTCCCCCAGGGCGGGTTATTCTTCTGTCATATTGGCAAGAACTGCGAGAGACATATAAATAAATACATAAATTAATAAATCAATAATATAATATCAATAAATCAATAAATTACATAATATACAAATATATTATACAATATTCGTCGGATATGGTAGGTACAAAGTTGGTTATCAGTTCAGTTCAAGCTCAGGACGCATCCGTCGCTAAAAGCAGCACACAAATATTTTACGTACAATGGGTAATAAAGGATTTTTATTTCTGTAAGTAGGTTTATACAAACACTTTTACTCGTCAAACATATTTTTAAAATAAAGCTAGATAAGGTCGGCGTTTCCTACTCTGAGAAGAAAGGCCGACACAAACTCAGAGTTCACAGAATCTTTTAAAGTCCAGACATAATCTTGGTCAGATCATGTGAAGACCATGTAGATTGGTATCTGAAATGGCCCTTTTGAGGAAAAAATACCTACATACATACACATATACATAAACAATACAACCTACATAAATGCTTAAGGTTGTGGTAAAAGTTTAAATCAAATTTTGCTTTCTCACAGAGATATCTAGCTAAACAAAACAATTAATCGTATTTTTTTTTCGATATGTCACACAAATTAACACAAATTTATGTAACTGAACATTTCATCACACACGTCAAAATTAAAGGTACAATATACCCACCCTGTAACGGCACATACAGTTTCAATCAACAGAGTGGTCATACAGACCGAGCGACAGCTGTGCGCACTGACGGGTTAATTTCGAATGCTAATGCACAGACACGTATTAAAATATTAATGTTTACTATAGGCAATAGTGGAAAATATATGACGCAATATATTTGGTGTCAAAATTTTAATAAAGAAAAAAAAATACTGCAGCACAAATTTAAATGTTGCGAAATTAAAAATGTACGATTTATTGTATGCTGATGTCTCATGTTATCCGGTTTATTACTGATTATCATAATCCCCATATGGCTCTGTTATATGTAGGTCAAGCAAACTAGTTTTTCATATGTCACATAAGTATCGTTAGCAAAAACTGCCAAATCATTAGGAATCTAATTCTCAATTCTTTATTGCATTCCATATATATTACACAGATGATATAAAAGTGAAAGTTCAATATGGACCCTGTCGGGCACAGCAACATTTAGGAGAGAGGGAGAGGGCTAAGTCGCAATTCAAGAAATTCAATATTATTATAAATTATTATGTGTTTAATTGGTTGTATGATTATGTATTTAGGTTTGTGTGTATAGGTATATAATAGTTATTTTTAATTTATGTATTGCATAAGAATGATGTAGGTAATTATTATATCTATGATCGACCATCTTATTAAAGAGAGTGAATGTGCTCTGTAAAAGAGTCACCATATTTTTTTTGAACCATCATCTACCTAGCCTTTTCTCAACTATGGTGAGGTTGGCTTCCAGTCTAACCGGGTGCAGCTGATTAGTAGTATTTTACATGGAATAGGGTAATTGACTGTTCTTTTTAAATTGGATTTTTCGAAACCTAGAAAAACTTAAGCCACATAAAAAAGGGCGAAGTTGTTAGCGTTTATAGTGCTGTTTCTGTCTAGTAGCATCTCACGTCATAACACAGGAGAGCCATAGCAACTTCGCGCCATTCTGTAAATGCGCGTAAATGTTCTATGAATAATTTCAAAAGCGTATAACTTCTCTATTTTTTCAGTGATTTTATTAGTTTTTTTTAACAAAACACTCTTTTTAATAACATATTGAAAACAAGTATTAATTCATGTATTTATTTGATAGTAGTCAAATACCCTATTACTACCTATATGACCTATATTATTTTCGAGCCATGTTGATGGCAAAGTTTCAATAATGACAGACCGCGTGTGAGAAAAATGACTTAAGTGTGGTTGGATTGCAAGTGGCTTGGCGACTAACTTTATTTATAAGAAACTACTTTTTCCCGCGGCTACGCCCACGTGAAGGTCTAAACTTATACCACGGAAGCGTACTACCGTGATAAAAGTATCCTACGTCCTAACCCACGTCATGGTCTACCCATGTGCCAAATTTCATCCAAATCAGTTCAGCTGTTTTAGCGTGAAACCGTAAGAAACAAACAAACTCACTTTCGCATTTCATCATCATGTACTCGTATGTTAATTAATGTAATTGGTGTTGTTGCTTCGCCGGCTCTTGCATCCTAAGTTCTCATTGTATTTTTATTGACAATGCGTTTTCGTTCCGTTTCACTTTTAACCATCAGGATAAAAATAATAACTTTCGATTGTCACAACATCAAAATGTTCGTAGTTATTCACCCAAAAAAGCTCAAATCTCTGTGAAATAGATACCCAAAAAAAATAATAAAAAAAATAATAAACAACAAAAAAAAACTGAACGTCAACTTATTATTTACAAAATCAAAACGCGTTATTAAAACTCCCTATACGCCTACTGTCAAAATTACGTCAAAAGCAATAAAGTAGTACAAAATTTGAGATTATCTGATCAAAGTTTGATTTTTTTTTTAATTTCAGAATGTATTTATTTCATAGATCTTCGTGAGATTGTTCAAGATAATAAGTACCTAAATTGCACAAAAAAATGAAGAGGTATACTACAAGTCCCGTACATAAAAGACGAGCCCTTTTGCCTATTTAATGAGTTTCATTTGTAGGAAATTGCGTAAATAATGCAATGTAATATGTAAAACGTTTTTATTCCCAACGTTGTTTTATGAGATAAAATGAATAAAAAAATATATTTGTTAAATAACATGTTATAAAAACGAAATATCGGGTAATTATTTTCCTAAGTGAAATTATTTGGTAAATTTGATGTTGACGAGACAAATGACAAATCATGGTTTTGCTAATCGTTATTGTCAAGTGTGTGTGTTATCGTTAGTGTGTGATTTTTTTTTAATGAATTGTCTGTCAAATTATTGGATACCGTCACTGTCACTATTATTTCTACACTAAACTAACTCAAAGATGTTGTTCGTTTTAGTCTTCGCACTATATGTATGTGAGTTGTCTAACAGCTGAATTGCCTCTTGCTAATGATGGGTCTCAGCTAATTTTTTAAATTATGTTGGTGACGGGTTCAAGTTTTAAGTCACGGTGGAGCTCGTCATTTCTTATATTATATACCAGGGCGCGGTAACAATACTCCTGAGCACCTTATTTTGGAATGTCTGTATCATTTTGATATTGGTCTGTTTAGTACAGTCCCACAGTTGGATGCCATACATCCATATGAGCATCAGAATATGCTTATATAATAATATTTAGTTACGTATCGATAGGCAGGAATTCCGTCCACTCAACCAATACATGTTATTGTAACGATGTGTAGTTCTTGTCTTTTCTTTTCATTTTGACATGCGATTTGCGCGTAACACTACAAAATGAAAAATAACTTTAATTTCGGAAGTCGCTGGTAAAAACGGAAAACAAAACCAAAAACACTGACTTCCGAAATTAACGTTATTTTTCATTTTGTAGTGTTTTTTTGAAGTCCGTTGACATTTATTTTTTCATGTTTTTTTTTTTTGTAAATAAGTGAATGTATTTATAATCTTAAATATAGTTCCAGCTTTTATAGCCACGATATCATACACCAATCCTAGGTCATCTTCCTACCATCCAAATATTCACACTAAACCCAGTTAAATAAATCTTCATTACACAAGGTAGTGTGACCAGTAAATTGAACGTCATTTACCCGGGCCTCCCATAAATCAACCATTTAACGAATTAATCAGATGAATATTAACCACATTTTGGTTGGCGGATATTTGGCCGTGTCCACACGATCAGGATTGTATTTAAGCATGATTAATGTTGGTACGGTAATTATGTTTCAGGCTGAAGTTGATGTGTATGATATTGGATTTAAAGTTACTTACAAGCGAAAATAGTGACACATTATGTATATTATAAGATACATAATGAGTAATGTGAATAATTATGAAAAACATTTAAGAATTAAGTATGTCAAATAGTGGAAATAGCCCTCGGAATATCCCACCACCAAGCAGCCCTGCAACGCACTGACGCAAGTCCTCACCGGACACGGCAGTTTCGGGAGGTTCCTGTGTCGGATAAGGCGGGAGGAAACGTCCGGGTGTCACCACTGTGTGGATCGCCCGGAGGACACGGTGGAGCATTAGGTTGAGGTCTGCCCGGCTTGGGCAGAGCACCACCGTGTCCTCGTGGAGGCAATCGGCGGCAGAGGCCTCTCGCGTCCGGCCCCGGTTCAGGCCATGGTACGGAGCGAGAGGGCATGGGCAGCCGTCACCTCCTTCTGCAAAGCAGTAATGCTCGCGAAGGAGGAGGCGGGACGGTTGAAGGAAAGACAAGTTTCGCGCCCTCTCGCCCCTAGCCGCCGCAGAAGACGCCCAGGGCGTCGGGAATCCCGGGCGGTATCCGGCCACCATAGGCGCGGGCTTGCGGACGGTGAGCAATGGGTAGCTCACCGTCCGGTAAGGACCAGGCCCGGGTCGACGGCACGTTGTATTCCACGCGCGCCTCAAAGAGATGTCGTCAGCACATGGGTAGGAGTTCACTAGGGCCGATGCCTGCCGGGGTCGCGGGAAGGTACTTATGGGTCACCGAGGCCCCCGCAACACAGGCAACAGGAAGGTATACGGGTGGGCTTTAGTCAGTAAGAGTCTGACACACTCTCCCGCTCCGCCCAGAGCGGGAGAAGTTATTTGATGACACCACCCTAAAAAAAAAAAAAAAGCAGCCCTGCCAGCAAACCTCAAATACCTTACCATGCTGCTGAAGGAAAAATTCAGACAGTGGACACCAGTGACATTAGTAACTGGTTGATCTCAATTGAATCATGCCTGAATGAAGTGTGCACCATTGCTCAGGAAGGAAAGCTGAACTCCGATCAAAAGCTAAGGATTAATTCCTTATCGCGCAAAGTAGGACATGGCGTTTCACAAATGGCAGTTTACTACCAGGACTTGAAGTTAAAGACCCAATAAATACAAAACTTTAAACTAGCGTTGAAAGAAAAAAGTGACCTCACAGATTGCCTCGAAAACCATACAAGCTAGCATTCAAGAAAACTGCACTAAACCAACGATGGCAGAAAAAGTTTCGTTCGCTGACATGGTAAAAACAAATAACAATAATTACTTGCGCCCCAATAGCGTCAGATCTATTGCAATTTATCCAAATTATAAAATAAATTAAAATATAGTGACGACACTAAATCCATAGTATAAAGAGGGGAAGTAGGCTATATCCGGCCCAACCCGCGATATAATTGCCTACTGTCTCAGGGTTGTCACTTTTTGCTAAATTTTAATTCAGTGCCTATAAATTGGCAAGGGTCGGGAAGTTGTATTTTTTAGTTATATTGTCTGGGTACAGGATTTATGAGGTCGCTTTTACCTAATCGATGATGAAAGCTTTCACGTTGAAAGAAAGAGTGACGGGCGGGGCGCGGGGCGGTGATGCGCACTAGTAAACGGTAGGTTACTGATAGTACTGTCACCAATTCATTAGTTTAAAGCCCGGCCCTTGCCAAAGATAACACATATAACTAATTCAGTGATCATTAGTCAATAAAGTTCAACAATGGTTTTCCTAACAAATACATAAATGTATTCAAGATTCAGAGCAGTATTATTTATAGATAAAGGGAATTAATAAACCGGCGGGGCGGTGTATAATATAATCAAATATATAATCTATAATCTCAATTAATAATATTGAGATATATATAATCTCTACAATCTCAATCTATAATATAATAAAATATATAATCTATAATCAAAATTTTGTTCTGTTCTTATGATTCGAACTTTGCTCAATTTATCTGATTAAAAATTAGTCAATTACTTATTTTTAATTACGATTTTATAACTGTAATTAGGTATTTAGTTACTATACCTACAATACTGAGAAATCGGCATGACTAAACGTAAACAAAGCAATAGTGGCAAATCAATTGACAGATCAAAAGTACCTAATATATTCTAGTGGGAAAGTAGGCCTACCTACTTCCTCTGTCTGATAGAAAACGAGTACAACAAAAAATAAGTAAGTAGGTATCTCATCATCAAGTAAAAATTATATGCTAGAATAAGTGACTTGTTCCTGTTCAATAGGTAATATGAACAGAGACAATTCTGGAATCGATGAATTATTAAGACACCCAAACACACAGCAAAACTTTCTCCTGCGATTATCACACATTTTTCTTTCATTTAGCGGTGCCGAAAAGCCGTGACGCACGAACCTGGTGCGGTGTTAGCCCCGACTGGTGCACTGAGAAACGGGTCGAGATTTTGTTTAAGTTTGCGTGCGGCGACGCATAGTTATTTTGGCGCACACATACAAGCCTCGCGCGGTGCGTTTGTATGAAGATAACTAACTTCCCCTCTCTTTATACTATGCTAAATCTCTTGTCCTATAAATGATATGCCCTGAACAAATAAAATTTGCCTAGTTTGTCCCGTGACTCTTTTTTGGCCTCTATAAATTTAAGTCACAACTCAGGTAAAAAAGAGGGACCAACGTGCAACTTTATTTTTGAAGTAACTGAAAGGCATAAGAAAGGCGCTTATAAACCAAAATCGAGTGTTCATTAATTGGACATCCTGCCCAGTGCGGGACTTCACACTTGTGACCAGGTGCTTTAAATGTCAACAGTATGGCCATGCTGCAAAGACTTGCCGGGAGGCTACCTATACATGTGGGCATTGTGGAGAATAAGGTCATCAGGCAAACGAGTCCACTAAACATGATGAACAGTCACATTGTGCAACATGCTTGCGATTTAAAAAAACGAGCAACTACAAAACAGGTGATCAAAAATGTCCAGCAAAGAAAATTGCTGAGACAAGATACATAAATTCTATAGATTATACTGAGGTAGCGTAAGAGCACCAATGGTTTTCTATAAGACTTTTATATTGATGTTATATACTTACTCTACTATTGCCCTTTACACATAAGAATAGTTTATTTTTTACAATTCGCATCAAAAATAAACATGCAATCTTTACTTTTTTCTTGACACGGCAAAATTTTCTGAATAATAATGTATTGGCGACCTTATTAGAAATGTCACATTCAAAAATCATAATAGAACAAGGTTGCAAAAATGTCTTACGATGATGCAAAAAAGTAGCATACTATTTTTCTTAATTTGTATAAAAGTATAATTTATACTAGTTAAATCATTTACTATTTGTTAGAATCTCAGATAGCACGTATGTATTTAAAGCACTTGAGTGAGATACCTGAGATACAGGTTTATTCCTAGTTCAGATACATAACATACATAATCAGCCTACAATGTTCCCACTGCTGGGACACAGGCCTCCTCTCAGTGAGAGGGAATGGGCCGTAATCCACCACGCGGGCCCAGTGCGGGTTGGTAGATGTCACATGTCTTCGAATTTTTTGGTTCTAGGACATGTCGGTTTTCTCACGATGTTTTCCTTCACCGTTTTGAGAGCAGTGGTGATGAACTATTTTACACAAAGTAAAGCGCCTGTCTGGGTTCGAACCTACGACCTACAACTCGTAAGTCGCGGACGTTACCGCTGGGCCACCACTGCTCACTGCTAGTTCAGATAGAATCTTATTATTATATACCTTAATCTCTAGTTTAAGGCCTTATTTTGTAAATATTTATGTCAAATTAGTTCAATAAACAATTTCAATTATGCAGCCAATGAAGATTGGTTTCATTTGGGTCTTGCAACTCCAGCTAGTTAACCAATGCCCTGCTGTTGTATGGAGAGCTTTCTTCGTCATTCGAAGGGAAACACGAGAAACTACATTTGAGTAATTCTCAACTGGGTCGTTTCCCATATTGAGCTTCTGCTGGAGAATTCTAAAGGTAAACAAGGCCTGCAAACCATAAAAGATGATATATAAGAAAACTTGGACATAAGTAATAGGCTCCCTCCTATTACATGTGACTTAAAGACAACTAGTGAAATTTAGGTCTACTATAGGTGCACCTCTGCCTACATAATCTGCCTATAATGTTCCCACTGGTGGGACACAGGCCTCCTCTCTGTGAGAGGCAGTAGGCCATAATCCACCACGCGGGCCCAGTGCGGGTTGGTAGATGTCACATGTCATCGAGATTTTGGTTCTAGGACATGCTGGTTTCCTCACGATGTTTCCCTTCACCGTTTTGTGACCTCACCTTTGCGTAACCCTGCGGTAAACACAGACGTCATGTTATGTTTTTTTTTTATGCTATGTTCATAAATAATCTTGGCGATGTCATTTTTATCTCAATGTAGTGACTGTAGGTAATTACCGGTTAAACGGGCGTGAGGTAATTGGAATTTTAATTATTAAGGATTAAGATAAGGTAAGGGGCGACTAGAATCAATTCCTCATTTTGTAAATTTTGACGTTCAAAAGTGCCCTTTATGACTATTTGAAAAAAATAATTTGACTTTGACTTTGATAAATTATTAATTAGGTCCTAAATAATTAAAATTAAGTCTAATACACAACACTCTACCTTAGTACATTTGAATAAGGTTTAAAACAATTTTAACTAAAGTTATGTAACAAGACGCTATTTAAAATAAATGAAAATATCTCTCACCACTATCATACTTCTGAAAACTTTTCTCCAACGCAACGCCCCTCATCTTTCAACTCAGTAATTAATACCTAGTATTTCTCAAAGTATAATATTTTTATTATTTATTCTGAGTCTGGCGAGGTATTAGCACAAAACAGCGACTCGGGGGTATAAATCATATGAAGTGACGGCGACCACGCCTCTGCATTACTGATAGGTTAGGTAGGACGTGCTACATTAATAAATAATATTCCTTTTTGTTAAACTGTTAATATATTTATCTTTTAAAATTCAATACATATTCGTTTGTATCATAGAACCTCTACAGTGTAGAGTGTAAAATCAGAATATACATTTGAAATGATGAATTGTCACAGAGGCAGTCTTTAATGAACTTACAAACGAATATGTATTGAATTTTAAAAGATAAATATATTAACAGTTACCAAAAAGAAATATTATTTTTTATTAATGCAGCACGTCCCGTACACTACAGTTTTCGCTGTAGTGGAAAGGAAAGTATACGATTTTAAGTGGTACTTTGATATTATTTTACTTGAAATAATTAATAACAATGTAGGAAATTCTGCATCTGGTTAGACTGGAAGCCAACCCCAACACAGTTGGAATAAATTATTAAAAAGAAAATTATTAAATAAAAAATAATTATTAAAAAGGTGTAAAATAAAAAGTAAATTTTCAATAATCAAAATACCGACTGCGTAAAAAGTGAACTTTAAATAAAAATGGTGGAAACAAGATGACCTATTTCTATATGTACGAGTATATAAACAATCTCGTGCAGTCGGAGGCAATAGGTCTTTATTGTAAGTTTTAAGAAGACGCCTTGCCACCTTTTTATTTAAAGTTAACTTTTTATGCAGTTGGAATTTATATTTTTGAAATTACTTTTTTTTATTTTACACCTTTTTAATAATTATTTTTCACTTTAATAAGACCTAAAATACGATTATATAAGAATGTTATCACAGTTTTATTATAAGTTTTGGAAATTACAGTTGCAATGGTTGCTAACCAACTTTAAACCGTTACAGATCCTAAATGGTCATTCTAAATGAAAAATTATTAGAGATCCCTAAAGATGATTTTCAAAGATCTATTCAATGATACCCCACTTAATATAGTTCGTTGACTTTATTTTTTTATTTTTCGCAATCTGGTTGTCGCCATATTGAATTTTGATCATTGTAATGTCTTCAGTGACACTCCCAAGATTAAGACAAATCGATTAACGTAAGAATCATCAAAATCGTCCCTTTGATTTCTAGAGCGCCACAAAGGAACAAACATACATACGTACACAGGCTGATAAACACATTACCCTTCTATACGTCTCGCAGTCAGGTAAAAAGGCTAGACTGATTGATTTGTAGGAAGCAGAAAAAAAAAGTATTGATATAAGTTTGAGCTTACAACATTTTGGAACTCATAACTACTTATTAGTTTGTATATTTTTTTATATCTCGACTAAAGACAGTACCACTCTGGAGACCTATCAATTTATATCAAAACTCTCACAGAAAATTGGTTTAAGTCTTTAAAAAACCGAATCCGGGTGAATAGAGAGTTCCGCTTTTCAACGACTCATAGTAGTCTCGATGGTTTTTAAAACAACTATGAAATAAACCTTAAATAAAAAAACAAAAATTAATTAACTCTAGCATTGTTTCTTCCACAAAAGGTTTTCCGTACAGTTCATTAATTTAAAATCTTAGGAACAATACAGGCATTAAGTAGAAGGGTTCTCTCCAACGAAGATTCTTAGTTCGGATAGTGAACCAACATTAATCATTGAGTTTTCGTCGCTTGAAATAGATAAAATAATGTATTTTACAAAGTTTTCTCTAAACAATAATTGATGGCAGCGGGTTTTGTATTTAGTTAATGTTTCGTTACAGAAACTGTTATTTAAATAGTATTTTATCTTAGTAGCATGAAGTTCAGGAAAACTCATGAATTGATTTCAATAAATATCTATTTTGAGCATGGCATTAAAAAGGTGCACAACAGAAAAGTACAAGGTTTTATAAAAAACAATGTTATAACATTTTAGAAGGATGTACGAATGCGAGCTTAACGACGAATTAAGTTCATTTTTTAATCCCAGAGACTAATTTTGATTTTAGAAATTTCAAATGATTGCTGTTCGTTTTTTCAATTTGGAGTTTGACACTTGCATGTGTCAATTTAGTCTCCGAGATTAAAAAACAGACTTTAATAGAAAATCTCAGTGACGTGAGTACGTTATTATATTGTGAGCGCGCGCGCAGGCGATGCGAATCTGAGAGTGGGAGCGAGACAAAACACTGAACATTATTAAACAATTCCTACCTGGTGTTGTTTATACATGGTGATGCCCACTTAAATACTTTTTTATGTTATTTTATAGTATTTATCGATTATAATGGTTGTATAGGTATATTATTTTCTAAGTACTGATCATTTTATTTTACTCTATTATCTGTTTTTGTCTAATCTGTTAAAATTTCTCAACCTGACTTTGTTTCCGTACGTCGTTTTCGGGTGACCACTGAAAATCACCGCTTTGTTGTGGGTCCCCCATAGCACAGCATCATGCTGAGTGGAAGCCTTCTGTCAAAGTCACAGCTTCGGGAGGTTCCTATGTCGAATAAGACGGGAGGAAACGTCCGGGTGTCACCACTGTGTGGATCGCCCGGAGGACACGGTGTAGCATACGGTGGGGGCCTGCCCGGCTTGGGCAGAGCACCGCCGTGTCCTCGTGGCGGCGATCAGCGGCAGAGATCTCTCGCGTCCGGCCCTGGTCCAGGCCATGGTACGGAGTAGGAGGGCTTGGGCAACCGTCACCTCCTTCTGCAAAGCAGTAATGCTCACGAAGGAGGAGGCGGAACGGTTGAAGGAAAGGCAAATTTCACGCCCTCTCGCTCCTAGCCGCCGCAGGAGACGCCCTGGGTGTCGGGAATCCGAGGCGGATTTCCGGCCTCCGTAGGCGCGGGCTTGCGGACGGTGAGCAATGGGTAGCTCGCCGTCCGGTAAGGACCAGCCCCGGGTCGACGGCGCGTTATGTTCCACGCGCACCTCAAAGAGATGTCGTCAGCACAAGAGTAGGGGTCCACTAGGGCCGATGCCTGCCGGGAGCGTGGGAAAGTCCGAAAGGGATACCGAGGCCCCTGGCAATACAGGCAACGGAAGGAACACGGGTGGGGTTTAGTCAGTAAGAGTCTGACACACCCTCCCGCTCCGCCCAGAGCGAAAGAAGTTATTTGATAATTTCCCACCCAAAAAAAAAGTCACGGCGTGCAGTTGCCGACTATATGTATATGTTCTGTGTTCATAAGCATACATCTGTTTTGTTTTATTATTTATAAGAATTACCATAGCTTTTAAGTGCACGTGTTTCTGTGACAAATAAATCTATTTTTCTTTCGTTCTAGATAGGGATACGAGGGCGGCACTGAAAATTTCGGGAATCAAGGAAGTGACAGAACATTGCTATTTAAAAATGTATTTATTGCTTTTCGAAGTATTCTCCGCGAAATTTGACACATTTTTCCATACGATGGAACCAATCATTGAAGCAACCATTCCAATCGGAAGTTGGGGTCTCCAAAATGGCCGTTTTGTAGGCGTCCACAGCTTCTTCAGGTGATGAAAATCTCTGTCCACGCAATTTATTCTTTATTTTAGGGAAAGTATAGAAATCATTAGGGCTTTGGTCGGGGCTGTACGGCGGATGGTCTAATAATTCTATGTTTTCTTGCTCTAAAAACTCTTTTGTTCTGTGCGCGGTGTGAGAACTCGCATTGTCGTGATGGAGGATGATGCGGCGGTTGCAGTTTTCTTTACGGAGTTCAGAAACGACCTGTGGCAAACAAATGCTAGCATACCATTCTGCATTAACCGTTCTTTGTCCCTCAAGAGGAATAGTCGTAACATGGCCGGTTTTGGAGACAAACGTGGCCACCATTTTTTTTGCAACACTCCGTGAACGAACAATTTTTGTTGGCTTTAACTCATTTTCGAACACCCAAACTCGTGACTGGTTTTTTGTTTCGGGTTCGTACGCGTATATCCAGGATTCGTCACCTGATCCGATGTTGTATACAGCATTTGAGGATCTTGCATGGAATCTTTCGAGAGTTCTGACGCACCAAGTAACGCGAGCCGCTGTTTGCTCTTCACAGAGCGAATGCGGTATCCATCGGGAAAACAACTTTTTTACACGTAATTGTTCATGCAAGATTATTTGTATTTGACTCATGCCAACGTCTAAAGTTGCCTGAATTTCGCGGTATGTCACATGTCGATCTTCCTCAATCAGCTTACGCACAGCATCAACGTTTTCTTGGGTGACTGCAGTTTTTGGACGACCTTGACCGGGATCATCACTGAGTTTGACACGTCCACGTTGAAATTCAGCAAACCAGCGATAAATTGTGGTTTTGGATGGGGCCTCATCACCAAATGCAGAAATCATCCGGTCAACACACTGTTTTTGTGTTAAACCACTTCGAAAGTCATAATAAATCATCGCTCTTGAATTTTCTCGAGTCAATTCCATTTTCTCAACGACTAAACAAGTTTGACAAAACCTTGTGACAAGACCGAGAATCTTTTTTTAAATAAATAAATGGTATTCGATTTTTAAAACCAAGGAGTTTTCAATTAAAAAGATTTTAATATGACAGGAACAGTGGAAATATTCCATTCCCGATACTTTTAGTGCAGCCCTCGTATTTTAAAATAAGGACAGTATATAAGTGCAAAGCCCTAATAAACAAATATAAAAATGTACACCTATATAAATAAATAAATAAGATAACAAGTAATGGTGAAAATTTTGGCAATGTCAAAGATTGACCGAATTAATTCATGAATTAATAGCGAACGTATGCGCATGTATATGTCTATCTACACTTGTAGATAGACATATACTACAGTTCGCTTTTTAATCCCAGAGACTAATTTGACATTTCAAATAATTGTTGTTCGTTTTTTCAATTTAGAGCTTGACATTTGCATGTGTCAATTTAGTCTCCGAGATCTAAAAACAGACTTTATATGTGCATATATATAATATTTGCTAGTGCAGCACTGCGCTTATCAAACTGAACAATTATTACAGTTGGCAACTGAAATCTCAGAATATCAAACTTAGTTCCACACACAGGATTGTACATTCCATTTATATTCCATTGACCATTGCAGCCAAACACAGTACAGGTGGACTCGTAAACTCCAACCTCAGTTTATCTTCAGTCAAACTTGTCAGTTTTGACTGTTGCGCCATTATGCTCAGCGCGGTTATCATACGCCGGCAGACCATGCCATAAATTATGGCTAGGATATAGAGTTTGATAGTATGTGTGTTTATGGTAATACCAGGAGGTTAGGTTTTGTTTGATAATTAGCTGGATGTTATTTTGGTTTCTTGAATGATTAGATAATCACTAAGATTGGTAATCGCATTGTTGGTGGCTAAGTATGCTGAAAAGATACACGGCTTTTCTTTCTAAAATAATCTTTTCTAGTTCCTTATGACACTTGAGTATAGGTCTATCATGGTTTTTACGAATTCACGGGTCAAAGCAAAACAAAATAAACTCGTCACATTATTGATGACCGAAATCTTTGAATTAATAAAGTTCTTCATTTTTGCTTAAATAAATTAACATTCAGATGGCTGGTCTATTTCTAGGCCAAAGAATTCAGCCTTGCTATTCAAAGTGGCAACGCGGCCAGCCTTTAAGGCATTTTTGCTACTGAAAGCGATGCAAACTAAATTTTTTATGCTCTATGAGCATAAATCTTTGTTTTTTCCTTCAGATACTTGTAAGTACAAATATTAAATATATTTTAGTGGTAGATTGTATATAGTATTTATGATTTGTCAAAATAAAACTTAGTAAAATAACATCCTACTTAGCAACGATTACACATAATTTGACATCACCCTTCAAAATCCTCAAACTACACCTATATCACACACACTTACATCAACTTACACGTAAGTAATTAACCATTAAGTTAACTGAGACAGTTAATCCGTAGTCATCACTAAAGATTTAACCCCAGCACTTTATTACCTGTGCAGTCTTCAATGGCTAACCCTGCCGAGACTAACTTTATTTCGGTCCATTCGACCCTTCAAATCCCTGTTTAATGACCAGCCTTTGGGGGTGGGCTTGGGTTAATGTTGGAGTATTTGCCCAAAGTACTTAGAATAAAATAGAATACTCTTTATTATGTATACCATAATAAATAAATTACAGGTAATATAAATGTAGAAAATGAAATTGAATTGATTCGATTGTTATAACGTTACCTACTAACACGACATTTTTTTTTCCTTTTTATGTTTTTTTTTTTAATTATGTCTTCGTCTTTTGTCTGCACTTGGGAAAATTGTCTGAAATAGCGGTGCATTTGATGGTGTAATAACACCATCAAATGGCACTTTTAAAGTAAAAAGAATTTGCCACCGTATTAATTTTGGACACAATTATTAGGGCTGCAAAAAATAAAAATAAATGAAGTCTGTGTGCGAGCAATACTATTACAATATTTCGCTAATATATTCATATCTTGAGTGAGGTAAATAAACCATAAGATATGAATATATTAGTGAAATTTTGTATCAGTGTTGCTCGCACACAGATTTTATTTATTGCTTCTGTCGGAATATTATAATATACGGTAGACTTAATTAACAACGTTTTTAAATATTAAAAAAATATTATTCAAAGCAAATAAATAATAATTTGTGCTAATTTCTACCTGTAGGTAGACGATTCCACTTCCTAACTTATATTGTGCCTACACAAAATATGACTAAATACTAGTAATTTAGTAGATGAATAAGGAACACTGTTAGATTGAACGAGAGACGTAAAAAGTTTGTTTTTATTTTTTTTAAACCAAGCTCTGATTCGCGTTCAATGTCACGTGACTAATGGTTTTTTTTTTTTGCGAAATTATTTCTCAAAAATATAAATAAATCTAAAATCAATAATTTACAAAAATGTAAAAAAAATTGATATTTTGAGCACACAACCAATCTACAATGCAAAATTAATAAAATATTTTTACTAACTGTCAACTAGTCTATTTTATCTACGCGACTATGCTCAGGCTCAATTCAATTAGCTTACGGTTGGTAGAGTCTTCACGTGACCAGACGGCTGGCCTTCTTTTAGCCCAAAGAATCAGCAGTACCATCCAACGTGGCAATTCTGCCAGCCTGTTGGGCACTTTTCCCCATTGACAGCGATGCGGACAAATTTTTTGATCGCCATTTCGTTATTTTTAGTATATACTTGTATATCTTGTAGGTTTTTTTTAAGATTATTTAAGGTATATACAATAGGTTACAATAAAGTAGTGTAATAAATGTTCAGAACTGAATTCAATACTCGTCAAAACCATCACCTGGATGAATTGTCAGAAAGTGGCAGAAAAGTTAATCACAAAGGTTCGACCATCATTTTAATGGGTGTAAAAACAAATAACATTGTTAGAAAATAATAGATCAAATGGCATCAAATCCACCTACCAGAACGCGAGAACCCCTCTATACATCCGTATAATTTTCACATACGTCTGTCTGTCCACACAATATCACTATATTTACATAGGGCCTTTGTTTGACGCGTAATTACTGAACACCAGGCTCTGCCTGATATATCGTGTCGGATTTGTCAACGATATTTAGTAACTCTGAATCCGTTGATATGTTCCGGGAAAATGACGGATTTTGAATATTGTAGGCCTTACAGGGAATATTGCGAAACTGTGACTGAAATTGGTGTAATGGTCGTCAAACTTAAAGGCATTTAGTTTAAAAATGGTGGTTTGAAATTCAGGTTTCAAAGGTTGTTATTTGTGTTTTGGTTTATGTAAACTGGTATGCCTAAAGGAATGGGTAAATTAGGAGTAGGTAACTGCATTATTAGTTAGCACCGCATGCCCCATAAACATATTAGGTGTGCCACAAGCACAAAACTATAAAATTCATATATAATGGTGCCGATTCCCTTGTTCACAATCTAAACTAAATTTAAGTTCAGTGCATCTTTTTCTTTCTATTTCATTAAGAAAAGGACAGAAGACAAATTTTAATTTAATCCTGTCAAATTAATCAGCGCTTGACGTAAATTGACGTAATTTTAGTAGGCAAGTTTTTATCACGTCTAAACTTGTATGGAGCAGTGACAGACGCTGATTAATTTGACAGGACTAAACTAAAATGTATCTTCGGTGCTCTTCTTAATGAAATACAAAGAAAAAGATGCACTGAACTTAAATTTAGTTTAGTTCGTGAACAAGGGAATCGGTAACATTAACTAAAGTTAGCAAGTTTAAATTAAAATTACGTGACGGAATATAAAACTAATATAAACAACAAAAGTAAAACTCAATAGAACAAAACGAACAGAGACAAAACAAAATTAAATAAAATAATAATAAACGTTACTTGTAGTTGTTCCATGAAACTTGGCCGATGAGTAACTTAGCTACTTTTCTTTTGGAAAAAGCCACGCGGGCGAAGCAGCGAGAAGCAGCTAGTCATTAAAAGGTATTAGTATATCTACTAGTGTAGTGGAGGGGCTTGTGGTCGATCAATCAGGTTAAGCTACCCTTGCCGCGGTTGGTTCGTGGATGGGTGACCATCTTTACATCCAAAAACCCCTCCATGCCCCGGAAAGCACATTCAGCCATTGGTTCCGGCTGTTTGTAGATCTTTGACAGTTGTAACGCGTCGTCAGAAGCCCGAAAGTCTGACAACCAGTCTTACCAAGGGATATCGGTTAGACAGGAAGCTGACCTCAACATAGTTGGGAAAAAGCTAGGCTGCTAGCTGATTATATCTAATAGAGTAGATAATCTGTAAAATAAATTGGTAGTATTCATACCTCGCAAGATATTTTTTAGAGCAGTGGTGGCCCAATGGTAACGGCCGCGACTTACGAGTTGTAGGTCGTAGGTTCGAACCCGGACTGGCGCTTTACTTTGTGTAAATTATTTCATCACCACTGCTCTCAAAACGGTGAAAAAAACATTGTGAGGAAACCGACATGTCCTAGAACCAAACATTCGAAGACATGTGACATTTACCAACCCGCAATGGGCCCGCGTGGTATATTACGGCCTACTCCCTCTCACAGAGAGGAGGCCTGTGTCCCAGCAGTGGTAACATTATAGGCTGATTATGTAAGTATGTTTTTTATTTTGACTGTATACATTTCCTGAATATTTGTAACCATATCATTATTTTATAATCATTTGTGATTCAACATAATTTCTATCCTATGTATGTGTGTGGATATTCTCTATTAACATAAACAAAACTAAATACCATAGAACATAACTATTGCAATTGCTACATAAATCAATATAAAACAATAACATAATGACAATCGAAATCCAACAACCAATTATATATAAAGAGGGTGACACACACACACATATAGACATCTAATTAACCGCATGATTGACTTGTCCTTACCACTAATTGCCCGTGGCCAGTGGTTGATGGAAAAAAACCTTTGCTATCCTTTGAATAAAACCATCCACTGGAAAATTGTCATAATGCTCCAGGCAATCGTGTTTGTGAAGATGGAATGGACAGAAAATTTATAAAAGTTGTGTATTAGAATGATAATATTGTATGATGACATAAGAGTTATTCTAGGTCTAATTATTTTTAATGACAACTATGATGATGTTGTTGATTGATTATTTAATTACTATCGGACCTATATTGTGTAATAATAATAATATATACAATAATCAAGAAGGTTAAGGAGCAGATATATGATTTTAGTGACTTTTAAACCTGTTATATTATTATATTATACCTAATAATAATCCGAGTAAGTTATGCAAAAAATGTATGTTAAACTAGAACATCAATTATATATGTGAATACTTAAATCTGGACAGGTCCACTCAATCTGTGTGGTTCTTTCCTCAAAAGGACCATCGACCAGGAAACGCCGACCTCATCTAGCTTTATTTAAAAAATATGATTGACGTGTAAAACTGTTTTTACAAACCTACTTACAAAAAAAAAAGTATTGTAGTAAAATACTTTATGAAATAAATTCAGGAAGTCTACCCAAAATAGTATCGTAATAGTGTCTACAAAAAATAAAGACAATATTACATTCAAACTACAGATATATGTATTTATATTATTTTTGTACGGAAGGACTATTTTATTATCGATAATTATATTCGTGTTTTTTTTTCAAATATTCAAATTAAAAATTCAAATTAATTAATTTATCTATCACAAAGTTCTTAAAGTTCTATACAAGTAACATGGTATGAAATTATCAATAACAGAGGACTTAGACAGATTAAACAGTGGGTCCCAAACTAGGCACAGCCTGTATCTTGGTGACCCAAACACTACACAAAAGTTAAAATTTAATGGGTTCTGCTAGCGCACGATTGATATGGAATTCATAAGTTCATTACAAAATTTAGAAAGCTTACGATACTGTGAATACAAAGAAAAATAAAAAGAATATATATAAAACAGATTATCAGACAAAAACAGTTAAGGTGAGTAAGTGTGTGGTGTAAGTGTGAGTGAGGGTATGTATTCTATCAAAGAGTGTGTATTAACATGTGCTGCAAAGTAAACTTTCTGTTTCTTCATAAGTTCGGCCCAGCAACCATTCTTTTAGTTTATTTTTGGCCTCAGAGTAGTTGTTTGGTACCGTGAATTTTTTACTTATAGCATTAAACACCCGTATGGATAAATACGACGAAAACCGGGTCGCAAAGCGGGTTTTTGTTTTTGGAAGGGGGATTCTTTCAGCTGTTTTCCTACCCCTCTTACTGCAGCTAGAGCGGTGTGTGTTAACTTTAATGAGGTTCATATTTTAATTGCTAAAAATAAATATTGATCGCAAATAAGGCTGCGCGGGATTAGGGAAACGCACCGGCCTATCGCACAAGGTCAGATGCACTTATCGTTCCCTTGTGAAATCATTAACTGGCATAAATTAAGGAGAAGTTATTTCTTAGTAGGTAATTGGATTATGAATGATTTATTAAAAATAATTATATGCACATGTTTTAAAAACACTATTACCAATACTGGGTGTCGTTTACTCACTTACCCTTATCTCAGAAAAGGGAAACTGGTTCAACTTCAGATGTTCAGTTAATACATATTAGGTATATTGTGTTCAGTTCAGTTATAGGTACTTATAAGACATAGATACTTTGACCAACTTTTTTTTTTTGTGTGGGAAATTATCAAATAACTTCTCCCGCTCTAAGTGGAGCGGGAGGGTGTGTCAGACTCTTCCTGACTAAAACCCACCCGTGTTCCTTCAGTTGCCTGTGTTGCCAGGGGCCTCGGTACTTTGACCACCCTCATATATGACATTACAGACATTACAAGAGTAGTTCCCGAGTCTTGATAAGCGGATTGGTCTTCGCAGCTGCATAATACCCCCACTGCTGGAGATACGTCGACATATAATCCCGTAGTCGCCTCTTAAGATGCTCATTATCGGGAAAGGGCCTAGCCCGTATCGGAATGGAGAAGCCTTATTTGTACATACACGATCTATCTCAAACATACGGAAATAAAGGAAAATTTTGTAAGCTTTCTGAAGTTTTTTTTTTTTATTTTCGTACTCTACCGACGAGTTTTTCTAAAAAAAATCATTGCCGACTTCAAAGTATTTTACTGATCATATGACTGTGTAGCACAGAAGGGGCTTGTGGCTAAATAATAACAGCTGCACGGGTCGATCGAAGGTTAAGTTACGCTGGCCGAGGTCAGTTCGTTGATGGATGACCTCCATTACATTTCGAGAGCGCTCCGTGCCTTGGAAAGCACGTAAAGCCGTCGTTACGGGTAGTCAGAAGTCCAAAAGTCTGACAACCAGTCTTACCAAGGGCTATCTTGTTACCCAGTAACTGGGTTGTAAATGTCAGATATGCAGTGCAGTCAGTCCTGGTATTCAGCTACATCCAATTAAACTGGAAGTCAACACCAACATTGTTAGGAATAGGCCAGGCAGGTTGATTGATTTTTATTTTGAAAGGAACACCCACATTATCTCATCTCTTTCACTCCCAGGAGGCGAGCCTATTGCCATTAACCGGAAATTTATTCAATCTCCGAGCTTATGAGAGTTTCCTGTAAAAAAAACCCAAGTAGGTATACCTTGTCTGACCTAAAGACCGAACCTATTTCGCCACGATCGGCAGTCGCGCTTGCAATCTAATGGTTGCAAGCGTGAAAACATTGTATGACAAGCGTATTCTTAGACCATCGGGCAGAGAACAATACGCATGCCTTGAAAAATTACGCTCATCTACCTTGATACTGCACAAATCCAGCCATCATCATTTTTGCCTGCATAATATCCGCAAAAAACATATCCATAAAAATATGGCAGCTTCACAAATAAAAATATTTACTGCCAAGTCAGCAAACGGGCCCCTAACCATACCTTTATGACATCATAGATCACTGCATAACCCTTCGACGTACAATAGAACTACGTACCTGCTAGTTTATAAACCCATAAAATATGATATATTCATGGATTTTTATGATACAAATAATATATGGGGAAACAGAAAATATTATACCTTTTTTTTTTTTTCGACTAAAAGGACATTGGACTGGCGAGCGAGAAGTTCCATTCTCCGCCCTTCCGCTATTAATAATAATAATAATCATTTATTTCCAAAAACTTAGTACTTGGCAATGTGGCAACAGTTTCAATTAATGTAAAGAAATTAGCGTCTGTAGCCGAACTAGGCATAGCCTGTATTTCGGCTATCAGCACCATTCCCCTCGAGTATTATAATACATGAATAGGTGCCAAGCAATAGAGACATGTATAATTAAATCAGTACTACAGAAATACAGAATAAGAGTTGATAAGTAATCTAGGTGATTTGCAAATAGGTAAGTACATAATTTTAATCTAATTAATTAAATGGATTGAGTGTATGTGTGTTCGTTTGTGTGTGTTCTTGGTGCGTGTGCGTGCGCGCGTGTGTTTGTGTGTGTGTACATACACATATGAGAATGTGTGGGTGTGTGTGTGGTGTATATGTATGTAGGTGCGTGTGTGAGAATGATTATGCGGTGAGTGTGTGTAGGTGAGCTATGTAGTGAGTGTGTCTTTGTTTTTTGTGCTTTTAGCCGTATTCTTAGAGTGGTAAGTATATTAGTTGTTCCGTCTCCTCGTAGCTTAATTTCTGCAAATATTGCCTTACTTTTAGTTTGCATTGTTTTCTAGTCAGTGTGTATATATTTATTGATTGGTTAAGCTTATTATATTGGGATTGAACTACTCCTCATATTAAGCTGAAATGGAGGACTAGAAAAACCAGTAATGTGAGCAAAAACTTTACAAATTTCGACCTCCTTTCCGCCAAAACTTCTTGCTAAAGATTTTATTGTTCAAACTAAATGAAACTAGTCGTCGCTATCTGTTTTTCAGAAACACTAGCTATAATTTCAGAACCACGAGTGAACAGAATATAATAAAATACAATACAATAGACTTTATTATGTACACCATACAAATTACAGATACAAATGAGCAGGGTTAATTCTAGGGTAAGTAAACACTATTCGCTTAACATCAGGCGAGATAGAGCTCAAACGAAAAAAAAAAACAAACATAATTATTATCTAAAATTTCATCACCGACAAATAAACGTTAAACTGAACCATTTCTTGATACTAGTTTTCGTTTCAGTCACAGCTTGACAATGCCACATCTCTAAGTCTAATCATCTAAATACTATGCGAATTACTAAGTTACATTAATTAAGCTACAAACTATGTAACAGAGAGACCGTTTGAACAGCCTCCGGGCATAATTACACTGATGTCCAGCTGACCGCTTTGTCCATCGTATTGACATGCGACAATAACAATGTAACTTCGGTAGTTAGTAATGTTATATTGACCATAATGTAATGGTAGCATTATTACGGGTAAGATGAATTGGCAGTGAAATGAAATTAAATGAAATTGTTTATTCTGTAAATTTAGGATATTAGAATCACTTTTAAACGTCATATTAAAAAAAAATAAGCTAGGTGGAGTCGACATTTCCTATCAGACTACCCCTGAGAAGAAATGGCGAAACAAACTCAAGGCTCAAAGTCTCTTTTAAAGTCCAGACATAATCTTGGTCAGATCATGTGAGGATCAGTAGTTTCTAAGGTTCCATAACCAAAGGGCGGAAATGTTCTGTCTGTCTGACTGTATTCTTTCATGGAATACGTGATACTATGTGCATGACATCATTTAACATGACTAATAATAAAAAAAAGATTCCGACGAACTGAGAACCTCCTCCTTTTTTTGAAGTAGATTAACACATAAGGTAAACTATGATAGTTTTAGTGATACGGCACCCTTAAGAGTCGGGTAAATGCCGTTGGCCTGCGCCATAAAATGTGCATTGCCCTCACGCCGCGCTGCCGTTCGGTTGCAAAGGAAATATTTACTTTCAGTAAGAAAAATGTGAATATTTGCAAAAAAAAATCACAGATAATAAAATACTCTGTTCATACAAAAAAGAATCATGAAAATATCTTAAGTAGGTAGTTTGAAAGTAATATCGTTTTTATGCTCTGGGTAGACATTACTGAATTTATTTCATAAAGTATTTTACAATAATTTAATAGATATTCACATATAGAATCGATGTGTACGCGATACGTTATTTGAATACCTTACTTGCATTATTTGAAGGCGTAATCACAGATTAAACGTCACTAAAATCATTTATCTGCGCCTTAAGCTTTGATATCCTAGGGAAGCGGTTCCGTCATATTATAACGGCCGTCATGAAAATCTGTCATTTTGAAAATGACAGATTTTCTCTAATCTGACAGTAAGGTGTCAAAAAACCGCTCTGTATTTGGACAGCTGTTAATGTGTGACAGTAATAAATAAGTTACTTTTATTTCTGTAAGTAGGTTTGTACAAACACTTTTACACGTCAAACATATTTTTAAAACAAACCTAGATGAGGACGGCGTTTCCTATCTGAGTACTCTGAGAAGAAAGGCCGAAATAAACTCAGAGGTCACAGTTTCTTCATAGTCTTGGTCAGATCTTGTGATGGCCATATAGATTGGTGTCTAAAATGGTCCTTTTCAGGAAAGAACCACACAGATTGAGTGGACCTGTCCAGTCAGTGCACGCATTTGTCAGTAATCGTGCAGCTCAACTTAGAACTTAAGGAGCTCAACGATACGACGAACAATACCAAAGAAAGAACATTTGGGTAGGCTGCATTCGAGAGGGAGTGGGCAGTAATCCACCACGCGGGCCCAGTGCGGGTTAATAGATGTCACATGTCTTCGAATTCTTGGTTCTGGGACATGCCGGTTTCCTCACGATTTTTTCCTTCACCGTTTTGGGAGCAGTGGTGATGAAATTATTCACACTGACTAAAGCGCCTGCCTGGGTTCGAACCCACGACCTACAACTCGTAATTCGGGTCCATTACTACTGGGCCACCACTGCTCTCTGTTCAAACACTATGTTCGTCAAAAATGTTCGTGGTGATCCAATTTCATGTTAATGTGTGAACGGTGTTTGGAGAATGGCTATTAAAGAGAGCGGGGCGTTTGAGCACGAACACAAGTCGAACTGTGTTCGTGTTCGCTTTGATAAATTTACGTCCACACATACGTATAAAATGTTCCGTGTTCGATGTTCGGGCTCACCATATTCTGTTCATTCGTACGTACACGCTTTTAGAAAAACAAAGCTTCACTGTGCGAGTCCGACTTGGAAATCAAACTTTTGGTAACAAGGTACTTTTGGATTTATATTCATTTAGTGGAAGTGAATAAAGCATAATTTACCTGTAGCATGAAAATCGGTTTTTGTCTGTGTTTTTGCACATTAATTAATTACTTGTCCTAATACACATTAGCTAATTAAAAAATCTTTTCACAGCCATGTTATCAAAATATGAAAGTAAGAGCTAATAAATTATCTTGCGCAAATAATTAACTTGAAACGCAAATATGGACTTTAATTACTTAACACTCAAATATTAGACCGGACTGTGTACTTAGAAATGTATTTAGGATCTAATGAATAATGAGTATTTTTTAAATTTATTTATAGGAAAATATTGGTTGAGTAAATGCTTCAGCTGATGGTGGACGCTCATACTTACCTATAATTAAAATATATTAAGTTATCTCAGCTTAGGTATTGGCTGCAATTTGAATATGCAGCTGTTACTTACCTTTCGGCCTATTTTATTGTGAAATAATTTATTTATGTGAACTTGTGGTGCAAATAAACCATTTTTATTGATTATTATTTTAGCAAATGTCATTGACATATCTCGGTATCTTGGAGTCCCGGACCTACAGTAGGCGTATGAGGGGCCGAAGCAAACTCGTAGAGGCCCGTTAGACGTTTTTAATTAAATGAGGCACCAACCGACGATTATCCCTATTCATACAATGCAAGTTCACCTAAGGACGACCCCCGATTGATGTAGGACTATCGCAGGATATGGAAACAAAACATATTGTTAGATAGCTATAATAGTGGATTGGTTACCTTGAACTATGTCCCATGCCTGATCAATGTTATATATTAAACACAGATAAAATGGCTGGGGGTGACTTGCACACTTAATAATGGCCCCCGAAACTAGCATTAGCACATAGTGACGTAACGAAAACGGAGCAACATGTCCTGAGGCGCTTATGAGAACAATCCTAGAGCCCGGCAGATGGTCAAGATCCCTACTAGCACTTACTGGAATACTTCCTTCCTCCGAGCACATTTACTCTTGCGATTCTCCACTCAAGCCTGTCAATGAAGGCAAGCCAGAGATTAGGAACAAAACTGCTCCCGGTAGATGGGGTCCGTGGGGTCACTACTGCCCACCAGCTCGCCACATGCTGCGGGCTTCTGTATATCTCTTGGTCTGGCTCCTTGCCCTAGATCTATTCCAACAAAGTAAACTCTACCGGCACAGACCTAGAGTTGGTGGTCCAGGCCATGGTACGGAGCGAGAGGGAATTGGCAGCAGTCATCTCCTTCTGCGAAGCAGTAATGCTCGCGAAGGAGGAGGCGGGACAGGTGAGGGAGAGGCAAATTTCGCGCCCTCACGCCCCTAGCCGCCGCAGGAGACGCCCTGGGCGTCGGGAATCCCAGGCGGATTTCCGGCTACCGTAAGCGCGGGCTTGCGGACGTTGAGCAACGGGTAGCTCACCGATAAGGACCAGACCCGTGTTGACGGCGCGTTGTGATCCCCGCGCACCTCAAGGAGATGTCAGCACAAGTGTAGGGGTCCACTAGGGCCGATGCTTGCTGGGGTCGCGGGGAAGTCTGAAAGGGTTACCAAGGCCCCTGGCAACACAGGCAACGGAAGGAACACGGGAGGGTTTTCATCAATAAGAGTCTGACACACCCTCCCGCTCCGTCCAGAGCGGGAGAAGTTATTTGATAACTTCCTACGCAAAAAAAAAAGAAGGCCTAGAATAAGGAGCGTACAAGCCCCACCAAGACGTCGACGTCGAGATACGGCGGTGGGGTGATTATTATTTACTATTTATTAATGTATATTTTCATTTATTTACTCCAACGAATCCCAAATAATTACTGTACCTGCTCGAAAGTTGAGCTATTCTTCGTAAAACTAATATCTTAGAGTAGGTAATATTTAAAAAATAGTGATGCCGAATATAATACACAGGAAATTATTATATTATAGCCAAGAGGTAGTAGACCTCTTTAGTTAGTACTTTTTTGGAAAAAGGCATGTACCTAGGAGAAATATTTGTAGTGGGAAAACACTGAAGCAATATTTATTTATAGCACTGTCTAAAACCATGTTATATGTCTGTTAGATAATAAGGAACGATTCGAGTTACGAGGAAAGCTCGAGGCTGTCTGAAATTGAGAAGCTCTGCAGTCCGATAAGTCGCCTGTTTCAACTGCAGTGGTACTGCTATCTTTGTTTTGTACCCACCTTGGTTCCTACTACGATACAACAAAGACAAATGTTAACTGAAGGTCAGTTCCCGTAACTAAAAACGTTAGACCACTAAAAACGTTCAAAATCTAGTCGCAATCCAAACAAAAACTATTGTTACTCGTATTACTCAGTTAAAAACTTTCTAAATGATATGAGTTTATTCAGATTGTGATTGTTATAATTAATTGTAATTTGACCATGTAAGACTTATGTAATTGAGTATAATATTATTAATTGACTTCACTTTAATTTCTATTTTGTTTTGTCGACAATGTTTTGTTTGTTTTAATGTTTTAATTTATGTAATAATTTGCACGCCGTAAGGTAGACTGTAGCCGATCTCATTAATTTAAGAGGCCGACAACACCTAAAGCGCGGTCACTGTCGCACTGCATAGAAAAGAAAGAGAAGCGCGATGGTAGAACGCTAGTAATTTATTGCAAAATATGAAGCAATTATCGATTTAGAAAAAAGCTATAGATTGTATAAAAAAACACTATTATGCTAATATGTTGCTTTTAGAATAATCTGACAAAAAATCAGAATGATTGCATGTATATTAGTATGGTTTTTAATCGTTAAAAGACATTTTTAGAGGTATCATCGTGATTTTTTTCTATTGTATCAAATTAGTTGTATTACGTTTTCAATACACTGTCTACTTAGCATATATCCTAACGAATATCATATATTTTTCTGATTTTGTTTACTGCAGTGAATCTTATACTTTTAGGCATTATAAAACTTACAAAATTTGCGTTTAGGTCCTATAGTCCCCTTAAGTACAACATATTATACCTGTACCTGCATTCATAGCAACTAAAATTCTGATTCTGATTCTGGAAAAACACTACAAAATGAAAAATAACTTTCTTTCCGGAAGTTGGTGTTTTTGTTTTTTCGTTTATTGCCACGATTGTGTTGTTTTTTTTTTGTAGTTAGTTAAAAGTTTTTATTTTTCACTTTTTATTTGCGATACCTATCCCACATAAATTCGTATAGTACCTATGCCACTACTTGTTATGCAAATATCAGTGACAGAAAGTTATTATTGCATCATCAACATACACTAAGTAGACAAAGACCGGCCAAGTGCGTGTCGGAACCCTTAAATCCTAACATACTTAATATTGTAGTTGAAAAACATGTTCCCCTATAGATTACAACTACAAATGTTGTAAAAGTTTATAACGCACATTCTCGAGTGATTTACCATGTTATTTTAAGACTTCTAATAGGTTTTCCTGTAATCTATAAGTAAAACACTATTCTCTGTAATTTTTCCGGAGTTGTAGACTCAGCAGTTTCAGATAGGGTTATGGTCAATTTTCATCTATTTTATTTTATAACTTTAAAACTGATCATTTTAACATTATTAAAAACATATTTAAATCTCAAAACGGCGAAGGAAAACATTGTGAGGAAACCGGCATGTCCTAGAACCCAAAATTCGAAGACATGTGATACCAACCCACACTGGGCCCGCGTGGTGGGTTACGGCCCACTCCCTCTCACAGAGACGAGGCCTGTGTCCCAGCAGTGGGAACATTGTAGGCTGATTATGTAAGCAAGTCTAAATCATTATGCTATTTTCAGGTTTCTGGAACATTCATTTATTTACACACAAAAAAGGTACTAGGTGGGGGCTTGTGGCTAAGTAATAACAGCCGCACGGGTCGACCGATCAAGTTAAGCTACGCTTGCCGCGGTTGGTCCGTGGATGGGTGACCATCTTTACATACCAAGACCCATCCGTGCCTCGGAAAGCACGTTAAGGTCCCGGCTGTCATTTGCATATCTTTGACAGTCGTTACGAATCATCAGAAGCTCGAAAGTCTGACAACCAGTCTTACCAAGGGGTATCGTGTTACCCAGTAACTGGGTTGTGAAGATCAGATAGGCAGTCGCTCCATGTAAAATACTGGCATTCAGCTGTATCCGGTAAGACTCGAAGCCGACCCCGACATAGTTGGGAAAAGGCTAGGCAGATCATGACACACAAAAAAGGTACAAAGGCGGACTAATCCCAAAGACATTATCTACCAGTCAACCAAGCGTGGTGAGGAGATGTGATGGCAGGTGATCTGCTTGAGAGGACAATGAGAATACACCAAAACAATCACTCACAGACCATTCACCAGAACATTTCACCAAAATATCACTTCAGAACTCACTTCAGTACCTTCCTCGTTGATTTTAATTCGTCCTATAGTAGCAATGTTTCCAGCTGCAGGCAAAACATGCATTATGTATAAGTTTTTGTAAGACCCGTCAGAAAATGCAATTTGAAACAAAGTATCAAGTTTAATGCGATCCCCAGATTAAAAATGGCGAGAAAACACTCGGTGGAAGAGTTTATAAAAATGATTTTGATGAATTGTTTGCTGCTCTTCTTTGAAACTGTTACTTATTATAACTTCAAGTTGAAATTGTTATTTGTTAAGTTATGAATCACGTTTGACTGTAAAAGTTTCAGTAAGTTTTGGGGGGTCGTATGCCTTTTTAGAAGGAAAGTACCTACCTTGTTTTCTCCTAATAACTTCTCCCGTTCTGGGCGGAGCGGGAGGGTGTGTCAGACTCTTACTGACTAAAACCCCCGTATTCCTTCCATTGCCTGTGTTGCCAGGGGCCTCGGTAACCCTTCAGTACCTTCCCACGACCCCGGCAGGCATCGGCCATAGTGGACTCCTATATTTGTGCTGACGACATCTCTTTGAGGCGCGCGTGGAATACAACGCGCCGTCGACCCGGGCCTGGTCCTTACCGGACGGTGAGCTAGCCATTGCTCACCGTCCGCAAGCCCGCGCCTACGGTGGCCAGAAATCCGCCCGGGATTCCCGATGCCCGGGCATCTCCTGCGATTTTTGTTGCCTGAGAACTGTTCAAATAAGGCAAATGCTTATGCTAGGTGTTACGCGTTATTATAATCATAAAGTGTAACGAACAAGGTTTAAACCCGCGATTACGCGTATGCCAGCCGAAGCTTTAATCTTTAGGCTATCACCGCTTCTCTAAAGGACAAACACAGGCGTATGATATTTTAAGGCGACGTCGATCAAACGTTGTCTGTATGCACCCTTACAATTTAAACAAATAAAACCGGCAAGGGGCATATCGGATAACGCACAATAAAGGGATCCGTGGCTGGGAAGTTGGGATGGATTTATCCCAAAAACAAACTTAACATCGTAGTTGAAAAACATGTTCTCCCATACATCGATGTATGCCACGGTCAATTCTCCAACTGCAAATTTAAGTTGGTTGACTATTACTCGTTAACTTGTAAAGCCCACTTAGCAGTGATAGTTTCCCTTTTAATTTCATTATATGATCTACTGCCATGAACTTTTTCACAACTCCATAAACAACCATTTAGCTGGCAGGGGCCCGGACACACTGGACTCTAACTTAAATTAGCACTTTAATGCTTAATATTACGCAAAGGGATCCTTGAATCGAAAAATGGTGTTCACAGACCCAAAATATTTTTGAACGTCCTATGCAACGATACTACACATCATGTGATAGTCGAGAAAAAAATAGCAAGGGTAGCCTAAAAATTGTTTTTTTTTTTCAATATTTTGTTTTGAGGACTTTGTCGGCGTGATTTATATGTATACGTATGTCAAATTCAAGCTCAATTAAAACTTTCTAGTAGTAAGCGTCTCTGAGCTACAGCGGGGACAGTCAGACAGACAGACGGACATGGCGAAACTATAAGGAACCCTAAAAAACAGTATGTCTTAAAATCAAAATAATTTAACCATCTCTACTAAATGCATTAACATTGTTAATACCCGTTTCAAAGCAAAAACACAAAGAAAAATAAAACCTCACTAATTAGAACTTAATCCGTCCCATTCTTCCTAATTGCCCCCATCAGCTAATAACTGTAATAAAATAATTAGACTTGAGAGGAAAAGAATGCTTTATTATTTCAAATTAAAATCTGCAGTGTAATCCGTCAGGCGGTGGTGAAACAAGATGGTCGGATGAAATTCAAAATGGCAGACGCAGGTGCAACGGTTTAGGCGGGATTTTGTTTTACGTTTCGTTTTTATTGTGTTGTTAGTTCTTCTAGGGATTATAATGTACTTTATATATTGTAGCTTATAATATTATACAGAAATATATCTACTGTAGAAATTACTTTGTAGGTACCTGTAGTAGTTCGGTTTTATGAGACGTCGTACCAGTGTGTCAGTCTCTTTCTAAAAAGCCCGGTTACTGTATATCTATATTCAGCAATTCAGCAACGAATAATAAAGCTAACGAGTTTGTTTTTTCGTTTGTTTGTTTGAACGCGCTAATCTCTGGAACTATTAGTCAGATTTGAAAAAAACTTTGCATTTGACAGCCCTATTCTTAAGGAAGGTTGGAAGAGCTTGTGGCCAAGTAATAAAAGCCGCACAGGTCGATTGATCAGGTCAAGCTACGCTTGCCGCGGTTGGTCCGTGGATGGGTGACCATCTTTACATACCAAGACCCCTCCGTGCCTCGGAAAGCATGTTAAGTCGTTGGTCCCGGCTGTCATTTGTAGATCTTTGACAGTTGTTACGAGTTGTCGGCTGAAAGTCTAACAACCAGTCTTACCAAGGGGTATCGTGTGACCCAGTGAATGGGTTGTGGCGGTCAGATAGGCAGTCGCTCGTTAGACTGGATGCTGACCCCAATATAGTTCGGTAAAGGCAAGGCAGATGATGATTATTGAGGAAGGTTATTTAACATCAAGCTATGAGAAAAGGTCAGAAATAATGCTAAGCGAAAACGAAGTTATAGCGCGGGCAGGCAATGCGATGTGACTGGGTGGATCAGGGGAACAAGAAATTTCAGGCGGATGAAGTCGAGGCAGAAGCTCAACAATAAACTAATATGGATACTTTATTTTTTTTTATCTGGGAAATCATCAAATAACTTCTCTCGCTCTGGGCGGAGCGGGAGGGTGTGTCAGACTCTTACTGACTAAAACCCACCCGTATTCCTTCCTGTTGCCTGTGTTGCCAGGGGCCTCGGTGACCCTTTAGTACCTTCCCGCGACCCCGGCAGGCATCGGCCCTAGTGGACCCCTACATATGTGCTGACGACATCTCTTTGAGGCGCGCGTGGAATACAACGAGCCGTCGACTCGGGCCTGGTCCTTAGCGGACGGCGAGCCACCCATTGCTCGCCAGCCGCAAGCCCGCGCCTACGTTGGCCGGAAATCCGCCCGGGAATATGGATACTAACACTCGTTAAGAGAGTGTAAATTATAATTGAAAAATGACTACAAAACCTGACTTGTGACGAAACAGAAAGCCTCATACACACACATCCTCCCCATACACACACACGCACCCTTCCCTCACACACACACACACACACTCACACACTACAACTGTTATCAATCAATATCTAGTTCTAGTTTTATTAGTATTATTAAATGTTTATGTCTAGTTTCTGCCTCTAGGTATAACCAATATTGTTGTTAAGGAACTCAGTAGTCTGTCGCTCCTGGGGTGGGCCCTAATAACTGCGACACAGTTACTAAACTAACGCAGTATTAACGTACACAAAAATTGTAACATGTATTTGTTCCAATAAAATATTGTAATATTTGTATATTTGTCTCAGAATAATTTGATAAAACAAAAACAGTTTATTAATTTTCCATAAAATTTTCCATCCATAGCAAGCTCTACTAATCCATATTTTACAGCACAATAAACATATACTAACGGGTATAACTGCATAAGCAGATATCATAAAATTCATTGAGCACAATCATAAAGCGGGTCGACGTCTGAATATCGAAGTATTCATGACATTTTACGAGTTTCCATTCATCCGTGAAACTGTCAATAGGTACTTGGCTTTCAGGAGAAAATTGCATGGAAAATGGATATTTATTCACATATGCTTCTTTACAAATATAAAAAAGAGGGAGAGAAACATGACATAATTCAGCACTAAAAAAACTAGTATTTATTCATCATACTCGTACTAGCATATTAAAAACCTACTGGTATTAACCTACTGGTAATTACAAGGCCCTGAAATATGAATAACAACGATGTTTATTTCTAACAAAACCACTAGCGTTACTCATCAGCCCGATGATATTAAGTAATACGATATCACTTATGTATTAGCATACAGCCTCAACCCTATTTTGAGCTCGGAAGGTACCGAATTACCCAAAACATCTTTACCCACTAAACGAGTGCCCGCGGCAAGGCACATCAAATTACCTAATGGATAACCGCTTTTAATTATTTAGAGGTTAATTTACATGGGTTAACTAACGTAAGCTTTGTTGGTTTTTGTAAGTCATATATGGTATGTGTAATGGTTAAGATACCTATAGTTTAATTAGGCGTACGATGCAATCAGCGGCTGTAGTGACCACTAATTTTAAAGCCAAACTAAGGCAAGTTTGTTTGTACAGATTGACGTCTTCATGTATGTAGGTATGGTGGCATAGGACTATTTAGAGATTCAATAAAATAATAAGTTTCTTCTTATTCAAAACCTGGTATGAAGACAAAAAGGCCGTTTAGCAGGCTTAACATAAGAATCAAATTTGTGTGCTGCAAAAATTACCTTATTATTACACAATTTTACCTGTAACTACATATATTAAAAATCTGTTTATTTGGACGGCGGTCCCCAAACTAGGTAAAACGTGTATCTTGGGAACCAACATAACCGCTTCTGTAGTGCCAGACCACGTATTCAAATCTGGCAAACGCACTCCAAACACATTTCTAAGTCAAACCAAAAGAAATATCAAAGTGAAAAATACCACGAAAATACAGTTTATCCTTTAAGCCTACATAGGTACTCCAAAACAGAGGTATTATAAATATCTCTACCTACCTTATATCTTCAAAGTGTGTAACTTAATGGAGCGGCAGATCGCCCGCGGCCTCAATTTGTCTAATGTGAAACTATACTGAACACATTGTTTGCTTAGCAACCTGGTATACCGTGTATACATAATTTATCTATGTTATTTGTGTGTACCTGTAATGTATGTTAATTGTGATCAGTCAATTAAATTGATAAGGGAAGAAATTTTTATTCATATTGATCTCAACTCTGTCTGTCTCAACAAAGTCATTTTTTTTTGTTGGGTAATTATCAAATAACTTCTCCCGCTCATACAACGCGTCATCGACCCGGGCCTGGGTCCTTATCGGACGGCGAGCTACCCATTGGTAAGCAAGCAAGCCCGCGCCTACAGTGGCCGGAAATCCGAAACAAAGTCTGTCTTGTTTGTCTGTATCGAAAACTCCAAAGTGAATGTTATGTGTTTATGACATGAATATAACAACAACAATGTGTATTAAAATAACTGAAATCTTCTTTAGGCGCGTTCAGCGATTTTTGGTAGGGAAAAAACATATGGGTTCGCGTCACCGACATGCCCGCGCCGACATACTGTAGTAGCAGTAAGTGAATTTAAATTGACCACGTAAAGGTTTAATTTGTGTATACTGTGCATTGTTTAAATTGTGTTTTAGATAATCATTATTTTATTGAAGTGGAAACTCCTTTAGGCGCGTTGAGCGAGACTTCTGTCGACAATCCCCCCGACACCCGACGCCCGACGGTCTGTTTTTTTTTTTTGTTAAAATATTTAAGTGCACTTCACGTTCCATTCGTTGCAGTGGCGGTACCTTCATATAAGCCCAAAAGCTAAAATGCTCGATAGAGAATTTATTGTACCTAACCAGTAGTTTATGAGAAAATTGCGATGATACATACGTAGATACGTAGGTACCTACATACTCAGTCGAAAACTGAACTTTCTTTTTTTGAAATCGGTTAAAATTTTATTGGGCTTGCGTTATTTTGAAACCCTAGGCACGCCACTGATTCGTTGCTATGCCTCCAGAGCTTCTTGCCCTTGAATACCAAAATCTCCCTTGCTCAAACTCACATACATCATCATCATCATAAACTACGCTGATGCCTGTTATTTGGATGCCACTGAGGAGCTTTTAAGTAAACTTGAGCGTTTGCAAAATATCTGCATTCGTTTTGTTTTTAACCTTAAAAAGTATGATCATGTTTCTAACTTTCGCAAGTGATTCTTAAGTGGCTCCCCATTCATATTCGCAGGAACTCTTGGATATTGTGTCTGCTATTTAACATCCTTCATAATCCTAGAACGCCATCCTATCTGCGGGAACGTTTTTCCTTCGCCCGTCTTTCTAATGCACCTTGCAGGTCGCATCTTAGAAATCTCCTTAAATCCCATCCCCACTCTACCGACTTCTACTCCTACTCCTTCACTATGCACGCGGTTCAGCTGTGGAATTCACTTCCGCCTGACATTAGGGACTGCCAAACTGTTGCTGTTTTTAAAAGAACAGTGAATGATCACTATCTTTCCACTTTGCCATAGTTGCATATTATGTATTCATTATTTAATACTATTCATTATATTAGTGATATTTATTTTAGAAGTATGTAGTATATTTATGTAAGTATATTCTCTTATTGTAAATTTAAATTAGTGAATAGTTTTTTTTTTTTGTTTTTCGTATTTTGTTTTCTCTTCTACTCTTACACACGGTGTCTACATCTCTTTGTCTACTGTCCTATCGCAGGTATGCTGGAAGAGATTTCTTTAGAAATAAGCATCACCTTTGTACGTATTTTTCTATTCCTTTCTTCTTGTCTGTTTATATGTGCGTACATAAACTGTTAAATAAATAAAAACAACAATTTGCACTCGATTCTTGCAAATTAATCCATAATTTGCAATTTTTAATAGTTCCAATGGGATGGATGCCAATTATACGTCGATGTTACCTAGAATGATTACTAGATTACCCTTGAGCTCAATATTTTGACTGCTTACCTTTCCGAAAACACATTCAAAAATAAAAGCATTCCCAGCGTCAAAATAATCCAGTAGAGGCAACAAATAACTCAATTTGAATATAAGTGAATATGAAAAGAGATGATGTGCCAATTCCGAGAGTCTACATTACGGGAATTTGTGAGACAAAGCGATGTAACAAATGGGAGCGATCAATCCCCTTTCACATCGGTGGGAAATGAAGGCCTAATGTGAGTCATCACATTTGCACACGAACATTCAATTCTATTTCCACATGAAGTAAGAAAGGAGACTGGATATCGCAAATTAGTGAACAATGATAAAGAGCGAGGTGGAGTACTAGTAGAAGAAGAAAGGTTATAATGAGATAGCTTTACAATGTAAAACTAGTAGTTCTACGAACAGTTATAGACCTCGGGAGCACAAACTTTTTTGCAAAAATTAATATACCACTGAAGTTATTTGAAACAGCATATTTACCATGTTTTTTTGATTTTAAAATTCAAAAGAGTATGCTTAGACGATTTGGTCATGTTGTTATCTTTCATGCTTCTTTGCGTTCCTTGAGAAGCATGTGTGGTGTGAATATAAATGATAGGCTGAAAAATGATGTGTCCCAGCAGTGGGAACATTATAAGCTGATTATGTAAGGCAACAGTGCGGTTTAAAGGAAGATGTAGTGACAAAAATTGAAAAGAGTATGCTTAGATGGTTTGGTCATGTTGAGAGGATGAATGAAAGGCGACTAACAAAAGATTTACAAGGCAAACGTGAGTGGAAACGCCGGGAGGGGACGCCCAGGAAAGACATAGTGACCTTATTGGTGATGTTCTCGCGGGAAGGTACTTATGGGTCACCGAGGCCCCCGCAACACAGGCAACAGGAAGGAATACGGGTGGCTTTCAGTCAGTAAGAATCTGACACACCCTCCCGCTCCGCCCAGAGCGGGAGAAGTTATTTGATGATTTCCCACCCCCAAAAAAAAAAAAAAAAATTGGTGATGTTCTTCAAAAAGGTCAGGTGCGTAGTACTCGCAACCGGCGTGCGTGTATGACCAGATCTATGAACGTAAACGAAGCAAAAGGAGTATGTAACACAGGTGGCGTTCTGTAGTTTCTGCCTACCCCATGGGAAAAAGGCTTGAGTTTATGTATATATGTTGATTTTTAAAACATGGTAAATATCTCGTGTAGGTGAACATCAAAATTTTCGAAATAATTTCCGTTCCACGTGCAATACACGACAGTCGCAGCCATGACGAAACATTGTTGTTTTGGGTAGTCAAAGCAGTCAGAAAACTGAATGAAGCTACCACGCTTAGCCAAAACATTAATTGTTAGTGGCAAGACGATAATTAAACAGAAATAAACTAACCCACAACTAACCAACTAATCTGTTAAACACGAGGCTACTTTACACCTAGTAAGTAGCCTCAAAAGTAAAGTCTCGTGACAAAACTCAGTCACACAAAATTTTCGACGTGACCTAACCACTTGTCGAACGACAATGACAGCGCGATCTAGCGGTGCAAAGCAGCGCCATCTAGTGACCTGGTTTAAAACTAACATTAATATTAGTTTTAAAGCCTCGTTTTGGAGAACTCTGAAAATGATTTTCAGAATTCTCTAGTTTTGTGATGAGAAGGTTGTCCCAGGAGCTCCATCACCAACCATCCCTACCTAGTACTTACAGGGCCGATTCCACTGATGGAAATTTAAAGGTGAGCAATTTACTGCATTTTGAGGCGCTATTCTGCTCATCTTGACGAAGATCCTCATCAAATCTTCACCAAATTTCTATGAGACTAATTTAAAGTTACTTCCTTTCAAATAAAAAAGATCCATCGAAATCGGATCGCATAAAGCAGCGATATCCAGTAGCCCCCGTTTTAGCCCTTTGTGGAGGAAGTACTCTATCCAATCAAAAATCCCCGGCAGCAAAAAAACTATAAAATCGTAAAACCTGGATACCAAGTTTCGGCCAGATTGGTTATAAAATACGACCTGTAGAGGAGTAGCAACAAACTGACAAAAAATTTTGCCAGACTTGAAGCAGAGACGCTTCGCTCGCTCGCACAACTAGGTCACATTTTTTTTAAATAATTTAATTTATGTTCATCATCATCATCGGGAGATGATCTCCCCAAAGCATCTCCGCCTGTTCGATCGGCTCTGTATTTCACGCTTCAGCGAATTCCATAAGTTCAAAATTTGACCTGAATGAAAGCAAGATAACAATTTCCTCTAAAACGATTTTAATGACGATTTTTCTATTAGTTATATAGACTATAAAACCCGTTTTTGTTTTTAACTGAATGGAGCTGTTTGACGCATCCATAATTCAAAAGCGAACTACTTTTTCATGCTTCTTGTACATATTTATATCAAACAAATATCGTCCATATATCATACATGTATCTTGTAAATGATTTACTTTCAGCGGTCGTATGTGTATATCATAGTTCTTATTTGTCTCTTTTAATATTTTTTTTATCATTTCAATCCGTTTAGGAAAGACATAAAAAAATAGCCCGCGTTGTTTTTTCAAAAATATTTCATGTATCGTTTCGGAGATTAGCTGGAACAAACAGACAAACAATAATTTAGAAAATGTTTTTTTAGTAAATGCTTATCTTATTTATGAAACATTTATACGGTACATACCGTATAACTTTTTTGACATTACAAACAGACATTTTAATTTTATTTGCAACAACCGGGCACAAATTCAGACACCGGGCTGCTACTGAAAAATTCCTGATGGAAAAACCGAATAACACTTTACTAGTCCCTGGAATCAAACCCTCATGCTAAGCAGTAGCGATTGCGACCACTAGACCTACGAGGCAGTTTTTAATATAATTGTTCAAAAATCAAATTCTCTAATTCACATTTTGTGTTCATGAACACGCTATTATATTATATGATAATTCAGTCCACGTGATAATCGAGAGTAGTCGCAAACGAAGCGATTTGTAACTGTTATTCATAGATCTACCCTACATACTAAATAATAATGGTGAAATGCACGAAATGTGTAAACCTGATAACCAAAAATTCCCCTGGATTGCAGTGCGGCAATAGTAGATTGTGTCACAAGGGACCAAAATAATGTATTGCGGGCGAGAGCGATTGTTTGAATCCAGAGCGAAGCGAAGGATTCTAGAGTAGAATACTAAGCGTGGCGAGGGATTCAAAGTACGTCGCTCGAGGTTAAATAATTTTGGTACCATGTGGCACACTCTGTTTCTCATCCCCCTCTATGAGAAAAATAAATAAGAGATGCTGTTAGTAGTGACGAATATTTATATTTACATAGCCAAATTTATATTTATATGAAATTAAAATTTTCTGAAATATTTTGACAAAAAGTAATGAAAAAACGAATAAGAATTTCCCTCGTATTTTTTATTTTAATTTGGTTAACCAATGCCGCGTCGGCAGGCACGCTTTTTTCATTACCAGCCAGGACTTTATCGAAGCGAATTGCGTTCAAACTTTTCATTAAATAGTGTTCCAAATTCAAAAGTCATTTCGTCACTGTTATTAAGTGCACCGGAATGACCCATTTTGCTCGCACTTATCGAGGAACCCTTCGCCTCTTTTCGAATAGATGGGATGAAAATGTAATAAGTGGTTGCATGCTGCATGTGCGTCAATAACACCCGACCTACTTAGTGAACTGGAAATACAAATCTGGCACCGGAGGTAATAAGCCTAAAAGACTCATGTATCATCCCCAATATCGACAGAGACGAAAATACAGATACAGAGTCTGCTATTCCATACACTGGTGCCCTTGCTGACAACAAACACTAAGAAACCTGCGAAAGGGAGGCGAGTTATTAAAGAACAGCTTCAGCGTGCCCTGCAATTAATTCTACTCTAATAAAATCGATGAGTATGATATCAAGATCCAAAAATACGAGAAGTCAATGAAGGAATTGGAAAACCGTTGCACTTATTTACAAAATCATACTAAAAACAACCATCAAATATGAAGTTCTAAAAAAACAAATTAAATCGAATGAAGCAAGCACAATTATGCAATCTACTTGAAATATGTAGCATCAACTCATCTGAGAAAGACAATCCTGAAGAAATTGCCAAGAAAGTTGCCGTAACCATTACACAAAACCCGGATGATGTCGTAAAAATTATTAGAAAATCGAGAAACCTGTCAAATGTGGCGAGAAACAAAGAACAGACTCCGATCACTGTGATACTTTGAGAGGAGAACCGAGATCTATGGATATATTCTGCCAAAAACGCGACGATATCTACTGCCAGCATAGGACAAGATGGTGTGGTTTCTGACGCCGTCGACAACGTCCTACCTATTATGGAAAACAAAAGAAGAACTTAAAGGATTGTTTCACTTTATGGTGTAAACACGGAAATATATGAATCCATAAAAGTGTTAAGAGAAAAAATAACCACAATCCGCTCGATCGCGCCTATACCGAAAAGATGAAATCATCGCATGATAGGTAATTACACTTATATTATTGTCATTATAAATACATAAACATAATACTTTTGTTATGCTGGATACAACAGAAGATGAAGAAGTTGAAATAATTTGTCAAACATGGGACACTGGACTCTTAAAAAAAAATATCAATTTAAAGCTTAATACTACGCAAATGGATCCCTGACCTGCAACATTTTTGAACGGCCCACACCATGGGCGGCTAAGCCATTTATTTAAAACCATACAACGTAAGTGGCGAATATTTTATATACTTCAGCATCGTATTTATTTATTGTCAGATTAAAATTATAAAAAATACAGACATAATTATTTTGTAGATAATAATAATTATATGAATAAAGTTTTAATTTTGTTAAGTGCGTTTCCAATATTGAATGTTTCAAGGAAGCTTCAACTTTAATGAATTGAAAATTATAGCTTCGGGTTTTTTAGTTAGGTACTACGAGTATAATAGACATTCACTTTTAATACCGTAAGCTAGCAACATGGGGCCGCTGAAAATGTTAAAACCTTACAAAACTTTACTAAAGATTGGTTTATTTCCAGCAGTTAGACTTTTATTAGGAAACTACATGAAAATAAGTGATTCCAAGTACATTTGTTACTTTCTAAAGCTTTACTGTACCATCGTTGTTACCTGTTTGACGATCTGGCATTCTCGTTTCAACGTTTTAATCATTTGGAATATTCTTGGTCCAGTGGAATGCTTTTGTTTCGTCTTCTACTATTTGATTACATCCCAAGAATATTTGATAAAATTTCGCAACGGTATTTGCACAAGTGACGCCGTTATGGGCTATAAGAATCTGCCTTACAATAACTCATTTTTTTATGTATTTGTTGGGTTTGCCTTCACTGTTAGGTTTGTCTTATTGATTCTACGTTGGTCTTCTAATGCAAGTGCCTCCTTTATAATAAGAATATCCATTGACTGTAACTATATGGTTGTTTGGTTTTTATTAAATACCTTGTATAGTCGAATGGTACTTATAAGAAAATGTTTAGAGAACAATTTTGTTTCCATCAACATTGTTGGTAAGAATCAAGTGAACAAAAATATAAATGTTGTTAGAAAATGTATCGGTTATTACAACAACCTACTTGATAATACGCGTTTCATAGATCATCCGTTGCAGATTTCGGTAAGTGATTAGATATTTTATCATTATCAGGCTTTTCAATATTTCACTTACACACAATCCTCTAATTCACCACTCATATTAACACGGATACCCACATCCACACCTCATATCTTTAAGCTCACCAACAAACCCTTGCACTCAATGGTACTTTATCTGTAGTAGTGATACACAAACGTCCTAAGTTGGATTAGAATGTAAATAGCTGAACACTATTTTCCCTGACATACAGGTCTCCACCTAGCTCAGGGGATAGGGTCAATAATCTATGCACCTCATTATAACCACCACAGAAAAAACAATTGTAATAATTTTCATGTACCTACTAAATTATATATTTTTTATTTTTATTGTGAGAAATAAAGAAATTTATTATTACATAAAACAGTCTGAGAAAATTGTCATAATATTTATTAGAAATAGTAGAAAAAAACAAATAACAAAAATAACCGTCTATTTGGTGTAAATAGCCGGCTAATGTCATTTTTTTTTGTCGATTAAAAATGTTTTTTGCAGATGTCACTATCGCTGCTGTGCAATGTACCAAAATGGGTGGCTGGGATACATTATGCAATAACAATGTGGGTGCAAGCAGTGAGTGAAATGATAACCTCTCTTAATCTAAGGCTTTACCTTATGTTATCATGGTGAACATAGATAGGCTGGACTCTGAATAAGTGGCACCTGAGTATGTCCCAAAAGTAGACTGAACCAGAAACCTTTATAGCTTATAACAGCTCTAAACTACAACGGTATCTTATGTAATTATCTTTTAATTATTTTTATTGATCTAAATTACAATAGCATTCTTATTCCGCAGGATATGTCAAGCCCCATATTCCTTTATACAGTGGAGATAATATTTTCTATAGTTCTGGTAACATTACCAGCTTTTATCGCAGAGTTGATCAGCAACGAAATAGATGAAATCAAGTCGACGCTTGTAACTCAGTTGATTCAGTGCTCAGGTGAGAAATTATAATATTTACTACTTGGGTTTTTAGGGGTTACATTTGATATAGCAATTTAACACGCAGAATTTTTCTAGTGGGAGTCAAAAAGTAGAGTGCATTTAATACTTTTGTGTCAAAAAATCTCAGTGTTCTATAATTTACACATAATTATAGAAATAGTGATTAGTTTTCCATCAGAAAAGTCTTGATTACAAATGTGGCTATAAGAATAGAGGAAGACGAAAAAACGAGGGATGGATTGTGAAAAAGAAAACTAGAAAGAGGGTAAATAAATTCTTAGACGACGCCTGATAGTAATATATAGAAGCAGATATGCTGCAAATGAATCAGGTTAAAGACAATGATGATAATGCCTCATGATCCATTATTTTCAGACCAGTCCCTCCAGTTTGAGCTGGAGACAGCTCTTCGATACTTCCATGAAACACCGTTCAGGTTCGTGATCTGTCGCGCTGTGCCGATCAACATCAACCTACCCTTTGGCCTCATCAGCATTTGCATTACTTACGTCATTGTTTTCATGCAGTTTTCTCATTTAGGTGGTATGTTGTAATTTTAGTATTGTCTCTGTTTGTGTTTTCGTAATTACGATTGTTAACTAAGCACGTGTATATTTTATGTTTTTGTGATGTGAATATTATGCAACCTATATGGAGTTTCTCTGAAATAAAATAAATAAATTTATTGCTTATAGTTTTACTCTGTTACTATAATAATTATTATAACCCGCACATCTGCACTGTTTACGCTCAACGGTTACACTTTTAAAAATAATTAACTTTTACAATGTTTTCAAATTAGTGGGGCTTGTGGCTAAGTAATAACAGCCGCACGGGTCGATCGATCAGGTTAAGAACGCTTGCCGCGGTTAGTGGTGGATGGGTGACCATCTTTACATACCAAGACTCCTCCCTGCCTCGGAAAGCACGTTAAGCCGTTGGTCCCTGCTGTCATTTGTAGATCTTTGACAGTCGTTACAGGTCGTCAGAAGCTCGAAATTCTGACAACCAGCCTTACCAAGGGGTATCGTGTTACCCAGTAACTGGGTTGTGGAGGTCAGATAGGCAGTCGCTCCATGTAAAATACTAATATTCAGCTGTATCCGGTAAGGTTGGAAGCCGACCCCAAAATAGTTGGGAAAAGGCTAGGCAGATGATGAATGTTTTCAAATTACAGTGTTGATAGATATGTGAAGACAGTGTAGGCCTGTTAACAAGTATTAGGTACTTAACAAAATAAAACCTAGTCCAAATCCTAGTCTACAAGGCCTACAGAGTTCTCATAGTAGAAAAGAATATAAATAAAAGATAAATAAAATAATAAAAAATATCCTGTGAAAAAAAGCCAACAATAAAGAGTTGAAATTAGAATTGTAGGTAATGTCAAATAGTGAGAATTTATGTCAAGAAATAAAGTATTTCTTTTCTTTAAATAAAATCTATACTACTAAAGAACCATCCTACAAGGGAATTAAACATTACTGGAGAAATGCGGGTTTATTACAGGTACACCTCGGGCTTACCCTTTTTTTTTTTTGGGTGGGATATCATCAAATAACTTCTCTCGCTCAGGGCGGAGCGGGAGGGTGTGTCAGACTCTTACCGACTAAAACCCACCCGTATTCCTTCCGTTGCCTGTGTTGCCAGGGGCCTCAGTGACCCTTTAGTACCTTCCCGCGACCCCGGCAGGCATCGGCTCTAGTGGACCCCTACATTTGCTAACCCACTGGGGAACACAGGCCTGATATTATGTTATAAAGAAATAAGCTTCGTATAATGGTATTAAATGTTACGTAACTCTTGAAAATAACCTGCAATAAAATTACAATCTAGAAACAGCATCCACGTGGCGTGGGTGCATCTCTCCTTGAACTAGAACTTGTCTGCAGGGCAAGAACAAAGCGAATCTCAGATGCTTATGCTAGAGAAACTTAGTATTAAGGGGACTACAGGACCTAAAAGCAATTTTTATAAATTTTATAATGCCTTAAAGTAATCCACTGCAGTAAACAAAATCAGAAAAATATATGATATTCTTAAGGATATATGCTAGGTAGATAGTGTGTTGAAAACACAATATTACTAATTTGATACGATAGAAAAAAGTCACGAAGATACCTCTAAAAATTTCTATTAACGATTAAAAACCATACTAATATACATGCAATCATTCTGATTTTTTGTCAGATTATTCTACAAGCAACATATTAGCATAATATTGTTTTATTTTTTTTATACAATGTATAGCTTTTTTGTAAATCGATAATTGCTTCATATTTTGCAGTAAATTACCAGCGTTGTGTCATCGCGCTTCTCTTTCTTTTCTATGCAGTCCGACAGTGACCGCGCTTTAGATGTTGTCGGCCTCTTAAGTATTACAATGTCGTAATAAATAATACAGTATACAAGCTTCCTTATGTAATATTGCTTGTTTGAGCATAGCGTTATTTGTACGTGGATTTTACAAAAGTCTTCGACATTCTCATCCTTACTCAAATATTCGTGAAATTATTTTTAATTGTTTTTTTTAAGGTTCCTGTAATGTTCTTTTTTATTTAGAACCAATACCTGGACAATCAGTAAAAAGTATGAACTTGCATTCCTGTTGCACATAGTGCTGATCAATATTTTATATACATAGACCAACTGTCATCGCTTGATTTAGCCTTGACCACCAGAATGACAATTAATAACAAACACCTAATCTGCATAGTTCCCACATGATCGACTAAGATAATGCCTGGACTTTAAAAGAGACTATGACTTCTGAGTTTGTTTCGGTGTTTATTCTCAGAGTAGTCCACCGACCTCATCTTGCTAACACCAATTTCAAAATAAACATCATTTATCATCCTGAAACGCTTAATAATATAATCATTACACCTTGCAATACTTGCACACATAGTGGTAATAGTGGACAGTTATTAACGTTAATGCATTATAATGAGACGTCCATTTTATCTACAACTCTCAAATCAAATTTTTGAATAAATAATTTTAAAGTGAGTGCATGGATAGTGACATCAGTCACACACACAACCAAGAGTTGGTTATCAAAATATAAATCGTCGGTAATATTCTGAAACCGCGCAACTAACAGTGTTTAAAACCGCGTAAGGTAGGTGCAGTGAATTTTACAGGAACGAGGAATAACGTAATATTTACTAAACCACTTGACTTTCTATTGTTTAAACTTTTAAATTGATAAATTCCTCTTAAGGTGCAGATATATGATTTTAGTGACTTTTAAATCTGTAATTACGCCTTCAATTAATGCAAGTAAGTTACGCAAAAAATGTATGTTAAACTAGACCGCATACACATCAATTGTATCTGTGAATATTTTAGTATTGTAGTAAAATACTTTATGAAATAAATTCAGGAAGTAGGGTCTACCCAAATATAAAAATCGAAATTACTTCCAAACTACTAAAGATATTTTCATGTTTTTTTTTTTGTATGAATAGACTATTTTGTTATCTATAATTCTATCTGTGAATTTTTTCAAATATTCATACTTTTATTACTAAAAATAAATATTCCCTATAAAATCGAACGGAACGGCATGCGGCGCTCTGCGCGGGCGACGGGCGGCAGTGTACCGCTGACCACTGTCACGGGTAGACGCTAACACTTTGCGCGACCGCTGTACTTACGTATTTTTTCGACAATATGGGTAGAACAACTAAAGTTCTGAAAGAGAAATGACGTATACATGAAAGAAACAGGATACTGAGGTAAGTTTCGCATATATTATTATAATATAATGAGGTTAGCTAAATGTTATTTTGATAATAATTTGTGCGCGAGTATATCCATTATTTACGAGTAAGTTCAAACATAACTTTAGATCCGTATCTATTTTTTTTTTTTAGTAGGATAAAAAAATAATACAGATTCCCGAAACGAAAATGCGGAGAGCAAGTAAGTACCTACCTAATAAATTGTAGACTACCATTTATTATGGTTTTTTGAGGACCATCCCGTTACAGCAGGTTTGAAACTTACCTAGCTTAAAAAAAAAACAGGTGTAGTACATAATAAGATTATGTTTTACTATTTTAGTTGTTGCGACCCGACGGAAGTAAATAATGATAAAAATAATGAAAGAACTGACAATGATTCCCAACATGAAAAAGCGGAGTATTAAATTGTAGATTCTAGGCATACCATTTATTATGGTTTTCTGGGGACAATCCCGTTATAGCAGGTTAGAAACTTGTCTAGTTTAAATAAACAGGTGCAACTCGTTAATAAGATTATGTTTTAATATTTTAGTTGTTGCGACCCGACGGAAATAAATAATGATAAAAATAATGAAAGAACTGACAATGATTCCCAACATGAAAATGCAGAGATAAAGTGAGTATTAAATAAATTGTAGATTCTAGGCATACCATTTATTATGGTTTTATGGGGACAATCCCGTTATATTAGGTTAGAAACTTGTCTAGTTTAAATAAATAGGTGCAGCTCATTAATAAGATTATGTTTTAATATTTTGGTTTTTGCGACCCGACGGAAATAAATAATGACGAAAATAGTGAAAGAACTGACAATGGTTCGTTTTTTATTATATACAATGTAGATTCACAGGTTTTTTTTATATTTCCAGGACCATCAACTGGAATGGAATCAATGATTTTGGTTGAAGGCAAAATACAGACAAAAAAGAGACAGAGAAACAGGAAGATCAAGACACTCGACAAGAGGAATATTTCGAAAAATGACTACATTTCTACGAAATGTGAAAAAAATAATTAGTACAAACAAATTCACGCCTTCTTCCCAAGGGGAAGGCAAAAACTATAGAAGGCCAGCTGCACGCTTCTTTTAAACCGCACCGTTGCCTTATCACATAATTTTTCAGCCTATCATTTATAGTCACGTCACACATGCTTCGCAAGGAGGCATTTCCACAGCATTTAGGGCCGATTTTTCAATCATCAGTTAACTTCTACCTGAGGAGTAAATATGGCGCTTTGACATATTTTCTATACAAAAGCTGTCAAAACGTCAAACATATTCTTCACATAAAAGTTATCTGGCGATTGAAAAATCGGCCCTTTTTTTACTTTTATGCTTCTTTTGCCACACCCAAAATTCATTCACTTCCATGCATAAGCTTAGACACCAGCACACCATTATGAACAGCCTGCCGAGCCTTTTTAGGCATCGACTAGTTGGTTACAGTCGCATGTATAGTACCATTCACTTTATTTCCCGCATTCACTCTCCTTTCCCCATCTTCATCAATCTTTCCATCCCATGTAAACTGACTCCCCAAATATACTAACTTACTCTAGGGGGCGATTCTACTAACAACATTGTTCTAAAATGGCAATTCGAACCGCCCAGACTGTTTCCTTTAAGAAAATCTGCTAATTTACAATTATTAAAATATATGGAAAAAATCATTTACTTTTCGTGGTAAATATAACGGAAAATAAGTTTTAATGGGTTTTATTATTCGTATAAACTTTATTTATTATTTAACCATTTTTGTTATAGTAATATTATAAACTTACTAATTGAACTATAGGTCTCATTGCCATTCATTCCCGTAGTGGCTGAGTTGGGTTTTGACTTGGTTACAGTCAGTTACAGTTTCAGTTATTGTCATAAAAATTGTAGAATAGATTTATGGGGGACGAACGAGAGCCGAACGAAACCGAACCATTGATGAGACGGTACAGAGCGTATAACTTTGCAAATTAGTAGAATCGGCCCCCTGATCCATACAGCCCATTCCCTCTCTAAATCTTGCCTGCACATCTCATATTTTCTCATCTGTCACTAAAGAAATTAATTGTTTTATTTTGAAATTAAATTTATTTATTTAGATTTTTGGCTTTTCATTTCACTTTATATTGTTTCCATAGCTAAAGAGCTCGTTAGTCGCATCACAGCCGCACGGGCCGATCAATTAGGTTAAGCTATTCTTGCCGCGGTTGTTCCGTGGATGGGTGAGCATCTTTACGTACTGAGACTCATCCGTGCCTCGTAAAGTCGCGAAAAAAAATCTGCTATTGCCTACATTTATGTTCGCTTAATTCGTCAAAATGTAGGGAACAGCTGATTTTTTTTCGCGATTTCATGTTTAGTCCAAGTTATTTCATATTGTGTCCAATATAGTAAAAGTTGTTTATACTGATGAGTACAATGACGAGAGAGGTTGATGGTGTTTAAAATTACACCCTGTTTAAACCAACTTGTTCAATGCAAACTATTAAAATAATATAATATATTACAATCTTATTTTATTATCAGAATATTACCTTATTTGTGAACACTACATAAAAATAATTGGATTGTGATAAAAAAATTAGGCAGGACAGTCCACACAATCTGAAACGTATGGTTACCCTACGTTACGTGCGAATGGTTGCGGAGTCGCGGGGGGTGACGCAAGCTCCTCCCACTCGCTCAAGGTCGCTGGTATTTATCGTCCTCTTAAGGGGCTGACAAGACCCAATTGACAAAAATAGCCTTCTCTTAAGAAAAAAAATTGCCAAATCTGTATAGTTTGTGGTAGCGGAAAAAATATATGTTAATTTTGAACATATTTCCCAGAACTTGGTTGTTACCAAAACACGTTTTGAAAACAAAATCTCGATACAAACTAATGTTAAACTAACCTCTTACATTGAGTTCTAATTCAAAATATTTGTATCAAATATGAACATACGTTACGTATTTAATTAATAACAAGAACGTCTTATTTGAATACAGAAATTGGTTGTTTTTTATTTTCGATTACTCAACTCAATTTTGAGTAAATAGATAATTACTTCATATTTTACAATAAATTCCAAGCGTTGTGTCATCGCGCTTCTCTTTCTGTTCTATGCAATCTGACAGGGACCGCGGTTTAGGTGTTGTCAGCGTCTTAATATTGTAGGCATTACTTATATAAAATATATATTGTCGGTGATATTCTGAAACCGCGGAACTAACAGTGTTTAAAACCGCGTAAGGTAGGCGCAGTGAATTTTACAGGAACGAGGAAAAAAGTAATATTTACTAAACCACTTGACTTTCTATTGTTTAAACTTTTAAATTGTCGAATTCCTCTTAATATTAAAGGCATTAGTTATGTAAAATATGTATTAATGAAATAGAAAAACCTAAATCTCGATTTTGCTACTTTTGTAAATATGCGGTTTTGAACACTGTTAGTTCCGCGGTTTCAGAATATCATCGACGATATTAATGAAATAGAAAAACCTAAATCTCGATTTTGCTACTTTTGTAAATATGCGGTTTTGAACACTGTTAGTTCCGCGGTTTCAGAATATCATCGACGATATTAATGAATTTAAAATCCGAAATCTCGATTTTGCTACTTTTGTAAATACGCGGTTTTAAACACTGTTAGTTCCGCAGTTTCAGAAAATCACCGACGAAATGAAAAAATTACAGGTAAAAGAAAAATATTTTATTCCGACACGATTAATTATGATTATAATCGTCATCTTTCTGCCTTTTCTAAACTATTTCGGGGTCAGCTTCCAGTCTAATCGCATGCAGCTGTATTCCAATTTTACATGGAGGGACTGTCTATCGGACCTCCACAACCCAGTTACTGGGTCACACGATACCCCTTAGTAAGACTGGGACTTTCGGGCTTCTGACTACCCGTAACGACTGTCAAAGATCTACAAATGACAGCCAGGATCAACGGCTTACCGTGCTTTCCGCGACACGGTGGCATCTCGGTATGTAATGGATGGTACCCATCTACGAACCGACCGCGGCAAGGTTAGCTTAAGCTTATATCCAAACGAGCGGCTGTTATTATTTAGCCACGAACCCATCTCAAAAGAAGTAATTACAGATATAGCAAACATTTTTTTCCGTGACAATAGAATTATGATCTTAGTAATCCAAATAAATATAGACTAAAAAATAAAGATTAATGTTGGCATTGAATGGAGAACAATCACACATACACAGATCATCACATTCTAAGGTTAAGGCGTTAGAACAAAACAAAAAAATAGTTTATTGTCATCATCTGATGATGCCTAATGCAATCCACTGCTGGTCAAACTTTCCCAACTGCACACCACTGGGCTCGATCCACTCCAGCGGGGTAATTCCGTAACACACTTATAACGGCAATGCCTTTCATTGTGGCAGTTCAACAATGTTAATTGCGTTTTTTACGTTGTTGAGCAGACGAATTTTTAAAACAAGTGAACCCAATCGGAATTCACTCTAGTTTACATCAACGATTTCAATTCTTTCTTCGTCGTAACTTTCTGTTACGGAATACGCCGTGAACGAGTTGCACAAGTCACAGTGAATGACACTACTAGGGCCATATTGCGAAAGGGCTACCTCTCGCAGCTTTTATGGAACCTGGTTGTTGACAGCCTCATCAAAACACTCAACGATAAAGATTACTTTACCGTAGGATTTGCTGACGACATAACCATAATAATAAATGACACCCACGAAAATACCCTATGCAACCTTATGCGCCAAGACTTGAAAATAGTAGAGGACTGGTGCAATAAACACCAACTATCAGTGAACCGTACAAAAATCACATCGATTCTCTTTACAAAAAGAGAACATTGTCGACACTACACGATTCTTTGGGACCACCCTTTTGTTTTTTGGGTGGGAATTTATCATATAACTTCTCCCGCACCAGAACCGGACGCGAGAGATCTCCGACGCCGATCGCCAGAGATCTCGAAAATTCCTTAGGGAAAAAATAGGTACCTCGATACTAACACAAGAATGTCACAATGCACGAGAACAAATAACGGTATTTAACCGCAACACAGAGACACTGCAACGGATAAAAGGACACAGCGGATCACTAGGTACAACAAAATCGTAGCAAAGTCAAAACTGTACTTTGTTTTTTTTTAAGTAATTGCTTCGAGGTCTGGGATTCTAATGCCAAAAATATAGTTTTAGAATATTTGTCTGTTTGTCTGAATGTATGTTCCAGCATCACACAAATTCTACGACATAGATTCTGTTCACATTTTGCATAGAGATTCCTATAAGTCTGGTCAGTCGGTAGGCTATATATTATCACGCCATTTGCTACGGGGGATGAGCAATATTGCATTATGTTTGTATTCTTCTATAGTTTACAGAAAATTGTGAGAACGAGCCAAACGATTAGAGCATTGCAGATAGTTACAGATCTTTTAAATGATTATAATCACGCTATATATCACGCGATTTATGGGGCTTAGCAATCAATCATCAGAAATATACTACGAAAATATAGTTTATCCTTTAGCCTACATAAGTATTCTAAAACAAAGATATTGTAAATACCTCTACCTACCTAAATTATGGGGCGCACTTCCAAGATATAGTCTTGGAAGTGCGCCCCATAATTTAGTATTGATGAATTTTATTTAAAAACAAACACTTTTACACTACATAAAAAACAAATATACCTAATTAATTAACAAAAATAACCAAAACTATACACAAACTAAAACAAGGCGTCGAAAAATTCATCCACATCGCTGTCGACTGGTATTGTACTCAAGAGACTGACGGCATGGCCACGTTGTATGGCAATGCTTAGCTTCAGGCCAAGGTAAAAGCCAGCCCTTGGGTCACGGGAAGTGTCATCCAGCCGTTTGAAGATTTCCTTAAAAAGGCCATGAGCACTCGGACCCCACGGCCCGAGGGTTTTATCCCCAAACGGCTCGAAAATATAATGACTTACAAGGTTATTATACTCACGCCGTTTGAGGTTCTCTGCAGCTGCAGCAGCACCGCCAGCACAGCACACCGAGCCAGGATGATGGGATGGCGCAAGAGTATCGACACACGTTGCATTTCACACTAAAGGCCTACCCACCTTCCATTAACATAAAGACATGCCATCCGGTCTCTTGCCATCGTTGCGTGCCAGGCCATTGGGTTCTAATACAGCTGGAATAAAGTGTGTAACTTAAATAGAGCGGTAGATCGCCCGCGGTCTCAATTTGTCTAATGTGAAACTATACTGAACACATTCTTTGTTTAGCAACCTGGTATACCGTTAATATGTCGCAGATAGATTGTCGAATTCGCTGTTTTACTTAACCAGTTCTGCCCAGCTAGCTGGGCTATAACCGCTAGTGGTTATGTAAAACAGCGGATTCCTCTGCGACATATACAATGTGTTGTTAGATCTCCGCACTCTTTTGTAGGACAATCTTACCTAGTCTATATTATTTTATTAAATTGTGTGGACTATAATGATTTTAAGAATATAAATGTAGGTGTTAAATAAATATACAAACGTAAATTCACAAAGTTATATTTTTATTATAATATGTAACGAAAACATTAAAAATCACAACAACATTCATTGTTGCATAAAAATAAACAATAAAACATAGTCACTTACATTTTAAGTTTAGACTTGGAGGTGCGCACTCTGCAGTCACTGAGACTCCACTGCGCGTACACTTGTGCAACAACCGTTTTTATACGCCTACTAAGTGGCGGGAGTTATGAGTCACACAACACGTGCGTTTGTTGTTGCAGACGCATGTTTCGTTTTATGGTGAGCACAAACGTACTAGATTATTACATGTATTCATTTTAGCATTTTATATTTAATTATACATATATATTGTCTATCCTATTATTAAACTATACATTCTGACAGTCGGCCATCCTATGCTAAGCATGACCTCGTGCTTATATATGTAACATAACAGATGATACAATTACTGTTTATTCATTAATTAATTAAAATTGCAATTGAACCATTCCGTTCGTAATCACACGTTATTTTTCAAATAGGACACATTATCCCTTAAAAAAAATATATATATTACACATATTTATACATACTCGTATTTATTTTAAAATATATATATATATACTTTCTTTTACAAAGCACTTTATGATGGGACCCTTCCGTCCTTTACAAAATGACACCTTTGTCACCAGTACATTTTATGGGACCCTTCCGTCCAATACCATATGACACCTTTGTCAACAGTACCTTTTATGGGACCCTTCCGTCCAATACAATATGACACCTTTGTCAACAACACATTTTATGGGACCCTTCCGTCCAACACAATATGACACCTTTGTCAATAATACATTTTATAGGACCATTCCGTCCGATACAGACAATATATGATGGGACCCTTTAGTCCTTAATAATGTGACACCTTTGTCAACATAAATAAATTTACACTTAAAGAAATATACACATTTAGTATTGCAGTAAAGACCCTTCTGTCTTTATAAGCAATTAAATAAGACCTTCCTTTATTCTAATTATTATTTGATCTGTTTATTTTATATGAATAAAAATACTTGCTTATCACTCAGACTCGTTGGATAAATCATTGTCACTATCATGTGGCCTATTAAAATTCAGCCACGGTTTTAGTTTATCAACCGCAACTATCGTAGAATAACCTCTACCACCCTTTTTTGTGAGAGGTGTATCTTCAACATGATACCGGTCGTGATCCAATACTTTTGTAATTCTGTATGGACCTTGAAATTTAGGTATTAACTTTCTACTGTACCCTGTAGAAGGCACTTGATGCTCGATACGTACTAAATCCCCTTCCTGATATTTTACTGGGGCGCAACGTTTTTTATCAAAGTAAGATTTATCTTTCTCCTGACTGGTGGCTATATGCTCACTAATTTCGTCACGGATTTCTATTATATTTTGCTCATTAGCCTTTGTAATATCTTCCCTAAGTTCGGAAATAATTCTATTCTCACTACTTCCCGTTAATCGTTTGCCAAATAAAGCCTCCGCAGGAGTCCGATTAATACCCTTGTTTAGTGTATTATTTATTCCCCATTGTATCTCAGGCAGGTGATCATCCCATTTATTTTCAGCCACACCAATAGTTTTTGCTGTTAATGAATCTACAATTGTCTTATTATATCTTTCTACCTGCCCATTCGCTCTGGGGGTAGCTACAGCATTAAGTACATGCTTGATTCCTTTTTCATTAATAAATGCTTTAAAACTGTCACTTGTAAATGAGGATCCCCTGTCAGAAATGATTCTTCTAGGAACCCCAAAGATGCCAAAATACTCCTTTAGAACTTTAATGGACGTACTAGTTTTAGTGTTTCTTACTGCTTTCAAATAAATATATTTAGTAAAAGCGTCTATTAAAACTAAAATATACATATTGCCTACTACTTCGCACAAAGGGACCAGTATGATTAATGTGTATGGTGTCAAAAGGAGCTGCTATTTTTGGGATTGGGTTAAGATAACCAGGTTTTTTTCCACCGGATGATTTTGCATATGCGCATTCTAGACATGAATCTACGTATTTTTTAATAAAACGTCGCATTTTATTGAACCAGTAATTGGATTTAATTTTATCTAAAGTTTTGTCAAAACCAAAATGACCTATATCATCATGGTTTTGCTTTACAATTTGCCAACGCACTCCTTTAGGCACAACCCATCGATCCCCATCAGTAGTTATTCGAAACAATTTGTCATTTTTTAGTTTGAAATTAGATTTTATATCGACTAAGTCATCATATTTCGGATCTTTAAGAATACCTATTATTCTTTGAATATCATCATCGGCATTTTGAACAGTAGTCAACCATGCAGATTCTGACACCGCAAAAACTCCGGTTTCCAAACTTGGTACCGGATTCCTACTGAGCGCATCAACGTGGGACATGGATGGGCCTGGTCTATAATCAATTGAAAAATTGTACTCTTGCATCTGTTCCCACCATCGCGCGACACGGGGAAGCATATCCCTTTTTTGGAACGTTGCTTTTAACGAGTTGCAATCTGTGATTATTTTAAATGATAAACCAACTAAATAAACGCGGAACTTTTGAAGAGCGGATACAACCGCTAATGTTTCCAAGTCGTACGATGAGTAATTCTGTTCTTCAGGGGTCGTTTGTCTACTGAAATAAGCAATTGGTTTGAGAACTAAATTTTCATCTCTTTGTAAAAGAATTCCAGCTATACCTATTTTGCAAGCATCGGTATGTAATTCTGTCAACGCGTTAGGATTGTATAATGCCAAAGTAGGTTTTTGAGACAATTCTTTTTGCAAAACTCTAAATGCTGTCTCTTGGTCTGGTCCCCATTGCCATTGAATATTCTTTTTTAACAGATGGGTGAGAGGCTTTGCCAAAATAGAAAACTTGGGGACAAATCTCCTAAAAAAACCTGGTCGAATACCTTTTTCTGATACTTCAAACCCTAAGTAGTCTACTGCACGTTTAAAGAAAAAACACTTAGATGGTTTAAGAGAAAGTCCAGCGTTTTTAAATAGATCTAGTACAGACTGCAACCTTTCCATACCTTCAGAAAGAGTTTTACTGGGTATGATTACGTCATCTAAATATGCCCAAGCTTCCCCATGTCGAGCATTCCCTAATATCTGATTCATTAATCGCTGAAATACTGCTGGCGCATTAGCAAGCCCAAATGGCATACGATTAAACTCGTAATGTCCATCAGGTGTGACAAATGCAGTTTTATGTTTATCATTTTCAGCAATAGGCACCTGATAGTATCCGGATGCCAGATCTAACGTAGTAAACAACTTATTACCTGCTAAAATATCCAATTGATCGTCAATTAGAGGCATTGGATAATTTTCTTTAATCGTTTTTTTGTTGAGCGCTCGGTAGTCAATACAAAGTCGGAATTCACCAGTTTTCTTTCTAACGAGGACTATGGGACTCGCATAAGATGAAGTTGAGGGGCGTATGATATTATTATCTAATAGCTCTTTGATCATTACTCTAACTACTTCTTTTTCTGCAATGGCCAGTCTATAGGACCTATAAACTACCGGTTGATCATCACTTAAGTCTATTTTCATGTTACCGACCGATGTACTACGTAATTCCGTTAAATCCAGAGCAAAACATTCCCGGTAATCATTTAGTAACGACAATAGTTTTCCTTTATCTTCAGTACATAGGTCATCAGCAACATTTAATTGGGATTCTGTTAAGGTTGCAGGCACACGAGCTGTACAGTTGGTGATATTTAAGACGTGACATGTTTCCTCTTGGTGAGCTACTAGGCCTCGCGCTAATAAAAAGTCTGCTTCGAAGCCTAATCTCGAAGAGGGAGCACAAGTAACAACTATAAGTCCGAGGCCATTCCGAACATAATACATACCAGATAGAACCGAGTATTTTATGTGTTCTTTATATCGTACACTACCTTCTACGAATATTTCCCCATCAAAACTAGGATCATTACTGTATACCTCGACAATAGTAAGTCCTGACACTTCAGTCTTGTTTTTACAAAATAATTTAATTTTATGGTTATAGCTTTCAAGAATACCTAGGCTTGATATATCTAAACAATCACTTGTTTTTTTAATTATTATGTGCGACTGTTCTGTAAACGTTTGACCAATCATAAGAGGAAAAGGCATGACATTGTCTGGGACTATAAGCAGGTCCACATTGGCTGCAGCACTGTCTATGTTAATATGAACATTAAGTTTACCGATGGCACTGACTATTGAATTACCGAAACCCCTTAGGACCGGCAAGTTCTGGGTGTCAAACTGATTACTGATCTTTCGAAACTCAGAATCTTTAATCATAGAGCATTCGCTACCTAAATCAATGAAGGCCTGCATAGACACCCCATTTACAACAGCCTGTTTGAAATATTTTTGATTAGGCTTTAATAAAACAGAGGCAACGGGTGATAAGCCTTCTTCGTTACTGGCAACTCTTAAAACGGTTTTATCTGGGGCTGGAAATTTAGAGTAGCATTGTTCGGTTTCATGGCCGATTTTACTGCATTTACCGCATTTCTTAATTGGACGCTGACACTGAGCAACGAAATGACCTTCTTGCTTACAATTTAAACAACGGGTTTGCTTGCTATTGCCAGAAGTTCGCGACTGTGTATCACTGTTTTTATTTAGAGGACCTTTAACGTTTTTACGATCGTTAAGTGGTTTTATATTTCTCACGTTACGCAAATATGATAACAATTTATCTGGGTCTGAAAACTTAACAGCTTCGGCGCCCAACCTCACAGATCGGTCGTCAATACCGTGCAAAACGCATTCTACAGCGCGAGTACCTTCTATACCACATCGATTTATTAAACCTATTTTTTCATAGAAGTATTCCTCTAATGAATCGTTATATCGGGCCCTTTTAGCCAACATGTCACTGAGCATTTGTCCGTAATTTTCTTCCGGAGGGAATGCAGACAGAAGTTTCCGTTGCCATTCGTTCCAGGAGTAAAGGACAGACGATAGACCCTCATACCACCTCTTGGCAACGCCACTTAACTTGGGTAGCGCAAAGTGTACAATTTGTTTTTCAGTCAAACTGTAAATGAGTGCACATTCGTTTACTTTGTGTAGCCACATGGTCATCGTCTGTTCTTTCCTACCTGGATCGAATTCTGGTATAGTATTTTGCATAGACCCTAGTTTCTCCAATGAATCAGTTTGGTTTACAGATTTTATCATTTTAAAGATTTGAGCAATATCATCAATTTTATAAGAATGTGCAGCTGACTCACCCGGATTCCGGATCTGTTCTTGACCAAGATAGCGGAGCGGCTGATAAGTTCCTGAAGGCTGATTCTGTGTGCCAGAAGGCCACTGTTCACGTTGGCTGCAGGGCTGCCTGCCTCGTTGAAGACTGCGTGACCTCCCGTCATCTTGGCTGCCCATCGAACGCTTATCGCTTTGGCCCCGCGGTGATTGGTGATCGCGTCGACTGCACATCCACTTGATTGTGCGGCGACTGCCAATCGCGTCGACTGCGCGGTGTCTGCCCATCACGCCAACTTTGCCCATCGCGCCGACTGCGCGGTGACTGCTCGTCGCGCCAATCGCGCGGCGACTGCTCATCGCGCCAACTGCGCCCATCTCGCGGCGACTGCTTGTCGCGCCGACTGCGCCCATCGCATGGTGGCTGCTCGTCGCGCCGACTGCACGTCGACTGCCCATTGCGCCGAGTGCGTGGCGACTGCCCATCACGCCGAATGTGCGGCGACCACCCATCGCTTTGGCGGCTAGGCAATTGCTCATTGCGTCGGCTGCGAGACAACCAACCATCGCATCGGCCGTGAGGCGATTGATCATCGCGTCGGCTGCGCCGTTGTACCCCACCTCTGTTCTGCTGCTCTATGCGTTCCCTACGAGTCCTCGTTGTTAATATAGGACTTGGAGTGCGATGTACGGGGCTGCGCGATCGATGTACATCAGATCGGCCGGTAGCGTGCCGCGAAGGTGTATGTCCCGCAGCAGTCCCAGTAAATTCTTCCATTTTATCTGGAAGTTAGGAAATAACGAAAGCAAACTACGCAGATTTAGCCGTTACACAATTTATTGAAAAAAAAAAACAAAATAAAAGAGTTTATGTTTGTATATTTAAACGAATGTCAAATTCGAATCCCACTTCTGATATGTTAGATCTCCGTACTCTTTTGTAGGACAATCTTACCTAGTCTATATTATTTTATTAAATTGTGTGGACTATAATGATTTTAAGAATATAAATGTAGGTGTTAAATAAATATACAAACGTAAATTCACAAAGTTATATTTTTATTATAATATGTAACGAAAACATTAAAAATCACAACAACATTCATTGTTGCATAAAAATAAACAATAAAACATAGTCACTTACATTTTAAGTTTAGACTTGGAGGTGCGCACTCTGCAATCACTGAGACTCCACTGCGCGTACGCTTGTGCAACAACCGTTTTTATACGCCTACTAAGTGGCGGGAGTTATGAGTCACACAACACGTGCGTTTGTTGTTGCAGACGCATGTTTCGTTTTATGGTGAGCACAAACGTACTAGATTATTACATGTATTCATTTTAGCATTTTATATTTAATTATACATATATATTGTCTATCCTATTATTAAACTATACATTCTGACAGTGTTTATCATTAATCTATGTAACTTGTGTGTACCTGTAATGTAGGTATGTTGTTTGTGATCTGCCAATTAAATTAATAATTTGAAGAGATCTTTAATATTAATCGCAACTTTAAATCCCAATACATAGAATAAAATGTATTTTAAACCTAGATTTTAAGAATTGAATTGTATTCCATAAAAAAAACTGATACTTGAATTCCTTATTTATTTATTTATTTAACAGTTTATGTACACATATAAACAGACGCGAAGAAAGGAAAAGAAGATTACATACAAAGGTGATGCTTATTACTAAAGAAATCTCTTCCAACATACCCGCGATGGGAAAATAAATCAAGAGATGCAGACAATGTGTGTAAGAGTTGAAGAGAAAATAAAATACATAATATAAAAAACGAATAAACAACTACATAACAATAACTAAATAACACTAGTAAATTACATAGCACTACTATATGAAGATCGCTGATGTTACATCCGCGCCGACCTTATTAATTTCTATAACCGCTGATGCACCTATGACATCAGTCGATTTCGCAAGTTGTTGTTTGTTCAATAAATTGTAAGAATGATTATTCTGATATCCTACTTCGAACTAGAATCATCATTCATAGGTTTAATTTTGTAATATTAAATCAGTAATTAAATTTATTTAAAATCATTTCGGTTTTTTTTCGATCCTCTGATCGCAGCAAACGTAATTGGCGCAGTCTGTAGGATATCCGCGGGAGATATCGGGACTCTATCTCACATCGATAATCGCGTCGCGAGTCACTCGGGTGGCTATCAAGCACCATTTCGGGTATCCTGAACCTACGGACCTGCTGCAGACCAGAAGGAGAATCCAGCCATCGATTCACAGAGAGGAATCAGAAATGAGATACCTGTAAGTACACTTGAATCATTCTCGTGTTGCACCCCTTTGAATCTTAACCCTCAAGATTTACCATCCAAGGGCCTCCAGTGCGCGGGAGCCTGAATCACGACTTGCTCGCCAACGTGTAGTAGATATAAATAGAGATATAACTTTAGATAAATTAGAATTAATCAATATGACTCAAAATGACCCAGATACCATTTTCAAGGCCCTTCGCCTTGTTCCGGAGTTTGACGGCAACCCAAATATCCTTACGCGTTTCATTAGAATTTGTGATTCGTTAGCTGCGCAGTATTTGAGTAATACACGCGGCAGCGAATTTTCCAACTTATGTTTACTAAACGGTATACTTAATAAGATAACTGGGACCGCGGCATGTACTATTAACGCAAATGGAATACCTGAGAGCTAGTTAGGCATTCGAACTGCCTTGATTAATAACTTTTCGGATCAACGTGTTGAAACCGCATTCTACAACGACCTCTCTCTAACTACTCAGGGTAATAAAACGCCACAAGAATTCTATGATCATTGCCAAACGTTGTTTAGTACGATCATGACATACGTGACTTTACATGAGACTGTACCAACGACTATAGCAGCGAAACGCGACTTGTATAAAAAGGTTACCATGCAGGCATACGTTCGAGGGTTAAAAGAACCCTTAGGATCCCGTATACGTTGCATGCGCCCACCAACGATAGAAAAGGCGCTTGAGTTCGTTCAAGAAGAGCTCAATGTAATGTACTTGCAACAACGTGAGACCGCAAAAACCCAAGCTCCTTCTAAAGTCACTCATTCCACTCTAACACCTGTAGCGTCTACCCCACGACCTCATAACTTCCCAACATCAGTACCTAATTGGCCATCACCCGTGGGACAACGTCCAGCGGGACCTGCACCTCAGCCTTTTAAATTCCCTGCACCAGCACAATACCAATATCGTATAACAACGAACACACAAAGAGTGTTCAGTGCGGCACCTCCTAACTACAACCACCGTAGTAACACATTTAGATTACCACCCCGAAATAATGTACCTCAAGGCCCTCAGCCGATGAGTGGTGTTCAACGTTTTGCTCCCAGACCTCTACCCCCAATAAACGCACCAGCAGTCCATGATTGGAACAAGTTTGGCAATCCACCACCCTCAAATTATTTTAAATCCCGAGAAATGAATATGAACGAGTGCATGACATATGACGACTCATATTACAACTATTATAACGAACCGGAGTACAATTACTATACTGATTACAACAACAGTGACATTGACCCGAGTCTAGCCGCTGACTCGACTTATTATAATGTGTCAACGGACGCCCAGGTATTTGATGAATCGCAAGCGGGTATAATTAACCATGCTCAGCAGGATTTTCTGGAGGCTTCGATGTCACAAAAACCAAAATAGAATTAAACCTTCAGACACATAAGCAACTTCCCTATATACAAATTAGAGACCCACCATTAAAACTTTTAATAGAGACAGGTGCCAACCAATCTTTCATTAGCCCTGAAGTTGTCGAAAAATATTTCTCTGAGTATCCTTTGAATTTCGATCCTTTTGAGATAACCAACATACACGCAACAAGCAGGAACGACTATTCCATAACCTTGCCATGTTTTGCGGAGTTTAACGACGCTAACAGCATGAAGTTGTTCATTTATCGGTTTCATAATTATTTCGACGGCCTCATTGGTTTAGATCTATTAAATAAATGGGAAGCTCGCATAGATTTAAAAGAAAATACACTAGTAACTCGATCTGCGATGGGAGCACTAAGATTGTTCGTATCCCTATTGAGGTGCCAGCTGCGACGCTTTTATTCGGGAACAAACTCTTTGCAATTGCATAATTCATGAATGTATTACCACCGTAAATAATAATCGTGGCTACTTAGAAATCGAAAACCCGACACCAAATGACGTAATATTTTCACTCGATCGCCCAGCGCACGCGGAATTATTTAATATTGAGTGCAGTAGTACTCAACAAATATCGACCCGCGCTCAGGAAGTAGTATCGCGTTTGAGAACTGATCACCTAAACCCGGAAGAGAAGGCTAACCTAATAGCTCTTTGTTCTCGTTACTCGGATGTTTTTTACATTGAAGGTGAGGGACTAACTTTCACAAATAAAATAAAGCATCGAATAAGAACTACCGATGATGTTCCAGTGCACGCTAAAAGCTACCGGTATCCATTCATACACCGCCAAGAAGTTAGGGACCAAATAACTAAAATGCTCGATCAAGGTATCATACGACCATCAGAATCTGCATGGAGCTCGCCTATTTGGGTAGTTCCAAAAAAAATAGATGCCTCAGGAAAGCAAAAATGGCGTCTCGTAGTAGATTTTCGTAAGTTAAACGAAAAGACACTAGACGATAAGTACCCTATACCTAATATCAACGACGTTCTCGACAAATTAGGTAAATGTCACTATTTTACGACCTTGGATTTGCCAAGTGGATTCTACCAGGTAGAGATGCACCCACAGGATGTAGAAAAGACCGCATTCAATGTAGAACACGGTCATTTTGAATTTCTAAGAATGCCGATGGGACTAAAAAATTCTCCGTCCACGTTTCAACGTGTGATGGACAATGTCCTTAGAGGACTCCAAAACGAGATATGTCTAGTATATTTAGATGACATCATCGTTTTCAGTACATCCCTTCAGGAACATATCATTAACCTCGAAAAAGTATTCCAGAAACTTCGAGAATCCAACTTCAAAATCCAAATGGACAAGTCGGAATTCCTTAAACTTGAAACTGCTTATTTAGGCCATGTCATCAGTAAGGATGGCATCAAGCCAAATCCCGATAAAATATCTGCAATTAAGAAGTATCGTATTCCAAAAACACCGAAAGAAATCAAACAATTTCTGGGCCTCCTCGGTTATTATCGAAAATTTATTCCTGACTTTGCCCGAACTACAAAACCACTTACGCAATGCTTGAAAAAAGGACGCAAAATCACCCTTGACCCCGAATATGTGAATTTTTTCGAAAGATGCAAGACTCTCCTGACTAATGACCCCATCCTACAGTACCCGGACTTCAATAAAGAATTTAACTTGACGACAGACGCTTCTAATGTAGCCATCGGCGCTGTTCTTTCCCAAGGACCCATAAATTCAGACAAGCCCATCTGTTACGCATCCCGAACTTTAAATGAAAGCGAGATGAACTACAGTACTATAGAGAAGGAATTGCTTGCTATAGTTTGGGCTACGAAATATTTCAGACCCTACCTATTTGGACGTAAATTTAAAATTTTCACTGACCACAAACCGTTGCAATGGATGATGAACATGAAAGAACCAAATTCTCGACTGACAATATGGAGACTTAGACTTAGTGAATACGACTTCTCAGTTATTTATAAAAAAGGGAAATCTAATACAAATGCTGACGCCCTTTCTCGCATTGAAATTCACACCAAAGAAGCCATGTCCTTAATAGAGGAAATCGATGAACTCAACTCCTTAATGGGTAACCCATCAGAAACCATCCCTGGCAAACCAAACTCCTCAACTGAAACAGTACATACAAGCGCTGAAAACTCCATCCTAGAAATTCCCATAACTGACGAGCCATTAAATAAGTTTAACAGACAGATATGTTTAACTATTGTAAATGACGTAAAGAAACGACCTGTAGTTACCAGGCCATTTGACACCCATACGCGTATAAGTATCCAGCTATCCCAATCTAACTTAGAGGAAGATGTGATCTGTGCCGTAAAAGAATACGTTAACCCCAAGGTTAAGACAGCTATTTTAGTTAATCCACCTCTAGCCATGTACTCAATTATACCAATCATACAGGAAAAATTCAAAAGTTCATCCTTAAATCTCGTTTTAGCTAAATGTGAATTAGAAAATGTCAAAGATTACCTTCGACAACAGGAGATAATACGACACCATCATGACGGTAAAACTAACCATCGTGGAATTACCGAGTGTCATTTAGCCTTATCTCGTAAATACTACTGGCCAAAAATGAAAGACCAGATAACCAAATTTATAAACGAATGTACGATTTGCGGTCAAGTCAAGTACGATAGAAACCCGATTAGACCTCAGTTTAACATCGTACCACCAGCTACCAAGCCGTTTGAGACAATCCACATGGATCTATTTACTGTACAGGGTGAAAAATATGTAACATTTATCGATGTATTTACAAAGTACGGTCAAGCTTATCACTTACGTGACGGAACCGCTATTAGCATACTACAAGCCCTTTTGCAGTACTGCACCCACCATGGCGTCCCTATAACTATTATTACAGACAATGGGACTGAGTTTACAAACCAATTGTTCATGGAATTTACGAGGCTTCATGGGATCAACCATCATAGAATACTAGCTCACTCTCCTAACGATAACGGAAATATCGAACGATTCCACTCAACTCTTTTAGAACATCTTAGACTTCTTAAGCTACAGTATAAAGACGAACCAATAATTAATCTTGTACCCTATGCTTTAATAGCTTATAATAGCTCAATACATAGTTTCACGAGATGTCGCCCCTTTGACCTACTGACTGAACATTTTGACCCCCGAGACTGTAAAGACATTGACCTTACACAGCATTTATTACACCAGTACACGCAAGTCCATAGAGATAAAATGAAACATGTTTATGACATCATCAACTCGTCATCACTTGCTAATCGTACCGCGATAGTTGAGAAACAAAATGAAAAACGTGAACCCGAGATAGAATACGTACCCCAACAGCAAATATTTATAACAAACCCCCTTGCTAGTCGACAAAAGACTGCCCCACGATATACACAGGACACAGTTCTGGCAGACCTGCCGATTCATATTTATACTTCAAAAAAACGTGGCCCCATAGCGAAATCAAGACTCAAGCGTGTACCTAAATCAGCAAAATTGTTACAGGATCCTACTGATAGCAATTCTCCCAATGACGCGACCTCAGGAGATAAGACTCGAAAGCCTCGATGACGGACCTGGGCTTCTACCCTTTAAACTTGGACAAATGAAAATTACGATTCACCATCATACTTTCATCCAGTACGTACAACTAAGCAATATAGAAAACAATGTTCAATCCCTACAAACCCAACTAACGATCTGTCAAAATCAAATGACTAATGACACCTACGCGTTATACGAAATTCAATTGGAGTATCTTGCTAGCAAACTTGGCAATGTCCTAAAACAATTACGATCTTTAGAACCCAACAGAGCCAAAAGAGGTCTTGTAGACGGACTAGGTTCAATAATAAAAAGCCTAACCGGGAACCTAGATCACGAGGATGCGGTAAGGTATAATCAGGCAATTCAAATCTTAGAACGTAATTTAGTGACCGAATTCAATGATCATATAAGTATAAGTAAAGAGTGGATGTCTAAATATAATAGCGTAATTACACAAATAGTAGAAAACCAGAATAAAATCAACACTACTTTAGAGACTATATTAAAAAGTAATGCACTAGGCGAAAGTAATTTAATAAAATATGCTCATTTTGCCCAACTACTAGAAATTATAAGCGATAATGTAGAAGATTTAACTCAGGAACTAATTAGGATAGAAAATAGTTTAGCTTTTGTTCGTGCGAGTAGTACACACCACTCTATGATAGACGTAGAAGTACTACAGTCAATGGTACAAAAACTTAAGACTATTTACGCCGAAGAGCAAATTTTAGATCTAGAACTTAGAGATTATTATGACATTATAAAACCGGGATCATATTATGTAGACAACCAGATAGTATTCGTATTTAAATTTCCAATCTTTTCTAAAAATAGTTATGATTTTTATAAACTCTCCGTGGTACCTAATAAACACGCACAAGCTCTTATTCCACCCTTCCCTTTCCTTGCAACTAACGAGATGTTACATGCGTACATAGAAGCTGAATGCCCGAAGTTGAAAGACTGGTACCTCTGTGAGAACGATATTACTCACCAGACTCGCAACAAAGCTGACTGCGTCCAGGAGTTAATCACCAACCAAGCCCTACAAGACTCCTGCAAGTTTACCACAGTCACCTTGATGAGAGAAGCCATGGAGAAACTCGACGACCAACATTACGTCCTCTCCTTTCCTCAAGAAACGAAGGTACAATTAACCTGCAACCAGAAAGACTACACATCGCTTCAGGGTAGTTACCTTGCTACGATTCCTATTGGATGTTATCTGAAATCCGAAGAGTTCACCATTGAAAACGTTTACGATGAAATTAATGGCCAACCCTTGAAGTTAATGAAAATACCCTACGACGCTGAGAAACAGGCCACCACAGCCACCCACGTCAATCTGAACTCTATTAACCTACAAGGACTACACAGCATCCAGGACCAAATTATGATCCAGTAATTTGGTCCTGGATGCTGTGTAGTCTTTCCTGGAAGATCGCTGATGTTACATCCGCGCCAACCTTATTAATTTCTATAACCGCTGATGCACCTATGACATCAGTCGATTTCGCAAGTTGTTGTTTGTTCAATAAATTGTAAGAATGATTTTGATTATTCTAATATTCTACTTCGAACTAGAATAATCATTCATAGGTTTAATTTTGTAATATTAAATCAGTAATTAAATTTATTTAAAATCATTTCGGTTTTTTTTCGATCCTCTGATCGCAGCAAACGTAATTAGTACTAATAGATAATATGCAAACACACAACAAAAACAAGTAACGGTTCTGGATACTTATGAATGCGAAAGAAACCACTTGTACAGTAACATCTCCAATAAGTATGTATATCTTCCTTCCAATTTAAAGTTCTATTGAGTTTCAATATAGAAACGAAAACTTTCCCAGCGCCAAAACAAACATTTAATCCTGTAGGTACCAAAAAACTTAATTTGAATTTACGTGAATATGAAAAGAGATGATGTGCCAATTCCGAGAGTCTACAATACGGGAAATTGCGAGACAAAGCGATAAAACCAATAGAAGCGATCAGTCCCCTTTTACATCGGTGGGAAATGAAGGCCTAATGTGAGTCATCACATTTGCACACGATAGCTTAATTCAATTTACACATGAAGTAATAAAGGAGACTGGGCATCGCAACTTGGTAAAACAATGACAAAGGGCGAGGAAGAGTACGAGAAGAAAGGTTAAGATGAGATAACATTACAATGTAAAATAATCATCTTATTTTTAATTTAAAAAAAATATGTCCATCATCACCATCGCGGGAGATCTATACGGTCCTTTGTTTCACGCTTTAGCGACTTCCATTAGTTCAAAATTTGACCTCAATGAAAGCATGATAACAATTTTCTCTAAAACGATTTTTCTATTATAGAGACTTCAGCTTAGCTGACCGCTTCCATAATTCAAAAGCGAACTACTTTTGAAACAAATATCGTCCATACATCATACATGTATTTTGCGAATTACTTACTTTCAGCGGTCGTATGTGCATACCATAGTTTTATTTGTCTCTTTTTATCATTTTTGTATCATTTCAATCCGTTAATGAATGACAAAATATAAACCTTATAGCAATGAAAATTATGTAGTTTGTAAATGGTGTATTGTAATAGTTTTTTTTTTATATAACCCAACATCACACCTGAAATCCTCGAAGGGTTAGGTAGAGTACTAGCACATGTAGGGGTCCACTAGGGCCGATGCCTGCCGGGGTCGCAGGAAGGTACTTATGGGTCACCGAGTCCCCTGGCAACACAGGCAACAGGAAGGAATACGGGTGGGTTTTAGTCAGTAAGAGTCTGACACACCCTCCCGCTCCGCCCAGAGCGGGAGAAGTTATTTGATGATTTCCCACCCTCAAAAACCATCAACCGGACACATATCCAGACTCCGAGCTGCTTCTCGTAAAAACCCAGTAACACTTTAACCATCCCGGGAATCGGACCCTCATGCAGTAGTGCTTGCGGCCACTAGACCAACGACGCAGTTTTTAATATAATTGTTAAATAAGCAAATTCTGTTATGGACATATTGTGTTGACGAGAAATGAAACTTAATTCAATGTGTATAGAAGGGGACCAAGAAAGTTTCAGTTACCTTCAGTAGCTCCATCAGTCGCAATTTGTTGGGCGCAAAGAGTTTCAAGTCATCCATGTAGAGGAGTTGAGATATGATCTGACCACCTCTCCTCAACCGATAGCCTAGACCTGAATCCTCCAGCAATGTGCTTAGAGGGTTAAGGGCTAAGCAGAACCAAAGTGGACTCAAACTGTCGCCCTGAAATATTCCCCTTTTAATCCATACAGGCTCATCATTTCCCTGGATCTTTTGACATCCTGGATAGCTAAGGACCGTCCTCCATTGCCCCATACACGACTCAAGGAAGGTGCGTAAAGTTGAATCTATCTTGTACAACTCCAGCACCCTCATGAGCCATGTATGTGGCACCGAGTCGTAGGCCTGCTTGTAATCTATCCAGCAAGTCAACAGATCCTTGCGGGATCTACAAACCTGTTGGCTAAAGGCCATGTCGATAAGGAGTAGCTCCTTGGTACCGCGGGACCCGTTCCTACAACATAAAGCTGACATAATTGAATTATTGTCAATGTGAGAATTAATTTTAGCTCTCAAAATGGATGTAAGAAGTTTATAGACCATCGACAAACATGTGATCGGTCTATAATTCTTGGGTTCCGCGGGACTATCTGACTTATGGAGCTGGTGGGTAACGCCTGTTGTTAGCAACTGCGGTAGCGACCCAGATTCTAAGGATGACTGGAACTGAGATGCCAGGCAAGTGTGTGAACTAGGCCATTTCAGCCAAAAGTTGTGCAGTCCATCCGATCCCGGTGATTTCCAATTCGGTAACGGACGGACCGCACTGGCTATGTCTGATGGCGTAATTACTATAACTTTCATTTCTGGTATAGTTCTACACACTCGCTCAATATCCCGCATCCAGTCAGCCTAAACGTGACAGACAGGAACCGACCAGATGCTGCGCCAAAATGTACTCGTGTCAGCACCATCCGGGTGGCACATGTCTGTCACATTTTGCTTGGGTCGCTCCCAAGCTCTATATATCCACCTTTCATCGCTCTGGAACATGCGATTTTGCGGGTATCGATCAACTCTCCGCTTATACCGCCGAATACGGCTCGCCCATGCACAAACTTTCTGATTCAGGATGTCGATGCGCTCTGTGACACGGGACATGTATTCTCGAGGGCTGATTCCAGTCCCCGGGAATGCCCGCCTCACAAAACGCATCACTCGTGGTCGTGTATTGCCCTCCCTGAAGCAATATAGTTTGCCGATGAGTACCCTGGCCATCGATACGACGCTGGATCCTTCACTGCCAAGCCGGTACGGCTGATTTTGGTCGAGTAGCTCCGTCACAGTTTGGGAACTTAACATTCGCTAAACGACATGCCGCAACAGCCGCGCAATACAGGATCGAGTGTGTATCAACGAGATCCTCGCTGCTCTCGAAAAAATCCTTAAGCAGTGAGTCCAAGGCACACACCAGCGCCCTATTTTTCTTGTGCATAGGTAGGCGTGGTAATCGGGGTCTAAGTTCGGTTGGAGTGGACCTATACTCGCAAAACGCATCTTCCAGTGCGCTCCTCAATCGGACGTTGCACTGGCTACTTACTGTGGCAGCCCTATCATCCTCCTCTTCAACACCGTGATTGGACCGCGGCTGGATTACATCAATAATTGGGGCATGTGCCGCGGTTTGTGCCGGAGTCGAGACGATATGGTTGCTCAGTATCACTGAACGCAGCCTATCAAGTGCGGCATCGTCCAACCTACGATTGCGTTGGATGACCCGCACCTGATCCGATAATCGTTGGGCCGAGACGTTGACGGTTGGCTCTAGTTCCTGAAACAGAGACAGCATCCTAACACGGTACGCAGTGAGGTTAGTTCCCCCCTCTGTAGACCCATAAAATGCGCGCATGACGTTCTCGTTCATAGACTAAATCCATCTCATGCGCTGCACACAACCACCGGCAGCGGGGATCCGGCTCGGGGCTGGAAGGCCCCTAAGTCACAAGCTCTTCGGTGGCCGGCCTCTCCTCTGCCAACGTACAGGTGTTGGCGACGTCGATGGGGAAAAATACTCGTCGCTCGAGCTCGACGCAACTGCCGCGGCCGGTGTAATCACTGCACTCACAGTGGGGCTGGATACCGGCGGCGGCGAGGCGGAGCTGAGCGAAGAGTCCGGAGGTGGTGGGCGTGCTCGTTTTTATTATAATTATTATAAGACCTTTATTTTGGGTGGCATGGACCTATAGAAACCTTAGCCTAGTAGATATTTCTTAACATATTTTTTTTCGATGACTTGCCACACCTTTTCAAGACATGACCCATTAACTCTGATTTCTGAATCTGTTTTCACATTCCTCCGTTCCCCAAAGTTAACAAAGCGCCTAAAGGAAATGCCTGATGGCCACAGCTTCTCCTCTAGAAATATATCCAATGTATGCTTCACAACATAGGCATTGTAAGCATTATAGCTCTTTTGTTTTTTTAATTTTTAGCTTCACTACCGAAATAGTTTCTCCCATTTTATTGCGAACATAGTCAATAATATCCTATTCACATGCATCAGTATTAGAAACATTAGAAATAAACAACGGTACTTTAGTATCTGCCGCTTTAAATTTCACGTTGTCCTGTGACTCGACAACTGCATTTCCTTTCTTTGTATTTAGCCTATTTCTTAATCGTTTCTTCTGAACTAAAATCCAATGATCATCCCCATCAGGTACCTTCCATTCAGTGCCATTACTAGCCATTTCAGCATATGATAATAAACGCCGCGTAGCCTCCGTTTGTTTGCATTTGTCTAGAGCAGTAATGATATTGCTTAGTTGTGCTGACTGATGTCGCTGCGCTAGATTGCACGGTGTCTCACTCGCACTCGTTGTTGTGCATAGAGGCTCACTACTCAGTAAGAGCGCCGGTGGCGATCGCGCCAATGTAATTGCCGTGAAATGCCCTTGACGCAAACATTCACTACCACCATCAATGTCCAGCCCTAAAAACGAGCAGTAATCCTCATAGTTGTGCACTGGGAATGCCTCCAGCCCACTATCCATAACAGGTATATTTTTCTCTTGCAAGTACCCACCACGTATCCGGTTAATATTGCGTTTTTCCTCAGAGGATGGCGACCTACGATCATCTCGACACCAACAATTCATACTACGCTAACTTGAATTTTAGGTAAATTCGTTTTTTTATGCCAAGTTGCTTAAAATGTGTTTTTTTATATGTAATAAAAAAACCGTGAAGAAATATGCAAAAATAACGATATTTCAAATCTTAGACAACGCTAAGTAAAGATACTTTTTGAAATCACTCGATTTATATTACGCCAACTATAATTGGCGGAGTGTGCGCGGGGAGGGGACGCGCCGCTTGTATGTTTACATTAGTCTAACGACACTTGTCGCAGTGTTAGATGTGATCGCGCGGTTTTAAAAACTTTTTCAGTAAATTGTAATTGATACCGTCATTGTTACAAGTTATTTAAACTACTGTTAGTGTTATTTTATTATTGCAAAAATGTCACGAAAACGAGCTAAATATTTAGTGGATTTAACCAAAAAAGAGGAATATTCATTGAGGAGTGTTGATAAAAATAGTGAGATACCGCTTCATACTGTCGAGAGAGGTAAGTTTAATATGTTATTAAAGATTATAAATGTAAGTCAAAATATAAAAATGTGATTCATAGTAATACGCTACGTTTTTTTTAAATTTGAGCCGCTTATGTCAAAGTCCATGTAAGACTACGCTAATACCTAGTTAGCGTAGTTTAGTGCGTTAGTGTATACTTGTTCGTTTGAAAAATGCACTACTTAGCGACTTTACGTTGTAAATACTTATGTAAAAACATATGTGGATTTGTTTATTTACGGTACCTTGACTATTATTTTAATGTACATGTTTCATTTATAAAAATAATCATATGATTTCAATACATTATACCTATTGTTGTAGAATCGTCGCCGTTACCTGCTGAAGTTGATGATCCTGAATTCGTGGCTTTGTATGAGCACGTTATGCTTGATGAGCCTATTCAAGAGCAAGAATATTTTACATCCAGTTCTGCAAGCCGAGATTTAATCAATTACGAAAATGATGTAGTATTACAAGATATAAATTTAAATCACTTGGGGGCTCTTAATACTCCACTTAATATTTATTCACCAAAAGTATTGACTTCTATTCAAAAACCTTCTCCATTGACATTAACTCCACCAAGTATCGAACCTTTGTTTTCGGTCGTTACTATTGATCCTTCTGACAGCAGTGATAATACCCCAGTACCTTCACCCTACTGTGATTTTTCGGAAACTTCACAAAGTTTAAACGATACTTTGGTGCCGACTTGCCAAGATACCGAAGATAGATCACTGACACCTGAAATCGATACGTCCACCCAGGAAAGTGTTCCTGATTCGCATATTGATAACGGCCTCAGCAATAACACTGATTCAGTAACGGTAATATCTACTCCCTGTAATTCAATTATCTCACCAGCAACGTTCAATGATAGTGATTATTCTGCAGTATCGACCCCAAGAAATAATAAACGTAGATCTAAAAAAAGGACTGATGTGGGTCTGAAACGTCTTAAACTTGAAGATGAGTGGGTTGTTAGAAAGAGAAAACGTTTGTGTAACAAAGGATTGGAGTATACCACGTCTAATGGTAAGACTAAAGCAGCAAGAAGTATTAAAGGCAGTTGTGTCAATTGTCGTTTGCAATGTTATAATAAAATAAGCCAAGAAGTTCGTATTGACCTGTTTGGTAAGTTTTGGGGCACTGGTAATCACGCGAAACAATGGCAAATCATCGCCAAATATGTGATACAAAAAAGTAAAAAGACTGCCACTAATATTGAAAGCGAAACAAGTCGTCGATCACACACTTTGCATTATCACCTTCCCGTAAATTCTGAAAATGGCATCACATTACAAAAAGTGTGCAAAACAATGTTCTTGAACACCTTTGATATTAGCAAAGATTTTGTTTATACTGCAATACGAAAAATCCAAGACAACAACGATTTTACTGATGTTACTGATGACAGAGGCCGGCATAAAAATCATAAATTTGTAATTTCAAATGAAATGAAACAAGGTGTCATAGATCACGTTAATTCTTTCACCCCTATCGATTCTCACTACGTTAGAAGACGTTCGAGTAAAAAATACTTACATCCGTCTTTATCTTTTTCAAAAATGTTTAAGTTGTATGTTGAGTGGTGTGCCGATAATAACTAATATGTTAGAGTACAGACAGTAAGACAGTATAGAGATATTGTTAACACTAATTTGAAGATAGGCTTTCATTTTCCAAAAAAAGACCAATGCGACCTCTGTCATCAGTACAAAAATATATCTAGCCCCACAGATGAATTTAAAGAAAACTTCACTAAACATCAAACAGAAAAAGAAATTTCCCGTAAGTTAAAATTGGAATGTAAACTATTAGCTGCCTCTAGTAACAAAGTAGCTTGTATTGTATTTGATTTTCAAAAAGTTTTAAGCTCACCACATGGTAATATAAGTGTTTATTATTATAGGCGTAAGCTCAATGTATATAATTTTACAATTTACGATATGAGATCAAGAGAAGCATTTTGTTATATGTGGGATGAACAAACGGCTAAGAGGGGAGCTAATGAAGTTGCCAGTTGTTTATACGATTTTTTTTATAAATTGGCTTCTAAGGGAGTTGAAGAAGTCAACCTATGGTCAGACAACTGTGGAGGACAAAATCGTAACCGTATCGTTTACTATATGTACTTAGTAGCTACAAATTTTTTTAAAATGAAGATTAGCCACCATTTTATGGAAAAGGGCCATACACAGAATGAGGGTGACTCAGTTCATGCTTTAATAGAGAAGACTGCAAGAGGTAGAGAGATATATTCGCCAGATGAATGGTATTCATTAGTGCGATGGGCAAAGGTCAATGGGAATCCTTATAATGTTATCGAGGTCAATCAAAACATGATATTTGACTTTAAAAATAATATTAGCAAAAAAAATTGGACCAAGAATTTAAATAATGATAAAGTTATGTGGAATAAAGTTAAAAAAATTGAAGTTTCTCCCGATAATTACGGGTTGTTGGGATATAAGTATAGTTTAGGTGATAACGAAAGCTTTGAAATACAATGTTTTAAAAAGGCATCTACTAGATCATCCCACTTGGAGCCTTTTCCCAAAAAAGCATACAAAGCTTTGCTAAAAATTAATGAAGCAAAATATAAAGACTTAATATATTATTGTGATAACAATATTATACCCGAAAAGTATCATTCATTTTATAGAAATTTATTAACAACTGATCATGATGAGGAGAATGTGAGTGATGATGAGGTTTGAATGTTTATAATTACTTAATAATTACGACATACTGTAAAATGATTTAATTAAAAAAAATGTTATTTGACAATTATTATCTAGAAGTTTTTGTTTTCTCTTAAGAATAATAATATTAAGTGCAATTTTAATTAAAATATAATATTCGAAGTCAAACTGTGATTGATCTGATCTCTTACCTTTAATTAATAAGTAAGTACTTAATTGAAATTTTAATAAACTGTTGATTATATAGCATTTTTGTTTTAATTATGTATTTAAATAACAATAAATAATATTATGACACAATTTTATCTAGAATTTCTAAAAATCGACATGTATTATTATAGCTCAACGGAAAGTTAAATGAAACGCTAACTTGTGGTACAGGTCGATGTATAATACGCTATATATAATTTGACGGCTTTTAATACCACATCCATCAGTGACGCATGTACCAGTTAAATAAAGCTAACTTTAATAACTTTTTATTTAGCACGAAAATTGATCGTAATATATCTTGTGAATATATATAGAACCCTAAGGTTATGATTAATGCATAATATATTGTAAAATTATTATTGCAACGCAATAATAATAACACTTCTTTAGCACTACGACCTCCCGTAATACACTACGCTAACATTAGTTAGACGGATGTAGTATGTAAAATTTTATTGAGGAATTACGTTTATAAACGGCTAACTTGCGCTAAATCAAAAAATATAAATAATTAACTAAAAATAAATATAGGATATTACAATGAACAAATTAACTACTAAGTGTATCAAATTTCAATTAAGTATGTTAATTAATATAAAAGTTATCACATTTTTCCCTTTATAAGCCTCTAATGTAAAGTACACTTTTATGAGTTAGCTTAGTATAAATTGCTGGTGTCGATCTACCATAAGTTCATTGATATCCTTCTTTGATACGTAATTTTCTCGAATTTCATCAATAATCCCCTGCATCATGACGATCTTTTTAAGTAACGACGTCACATCAACATGGTCGAATTCAATCGTAGGAAGCTTCTCGAGATTTCTCGCCACAAAAGTTTGAATATTTCTGGGTTAGTCCCTTTTAAAAGCGACATAATGTCGTCAAGATTTCGTTGAGTCTTGCCTTGTCGTTTTCGAATAGTAGCCGTTTTTTTGCAAAGATTCAAAAAGTAACGACTTTCCAAGTTCTATATCCTCGACACTAAAAGCACTTTCACATATACGGACGAGACTTTCTTCGTTTATTGTTCTGTATGAACGCTAAACTTCCCATACTACAATGTTACAACTTGCACAATTTAATCTCTTAGATTTCAACATAGTCGTAGCGCACGGCAGTTGACGTACACTCGCGAAATACGTTCACTGCTGGAAATAGGCTTCCACTAAGCACCGCCACTTTGGTCGGTTCTGTGCTTCTCACATCCTGCGGCCTATCACTTTAAATTAAGGAAGTGAGAAGTGACGATTTGGAATAACCACTTCGGTGTATAGCAGGAGCAATCGTAAAGAATTCTAAAACCGACTGACGATGTGGTACGCTTATGTAAGTATTGTATTGTCTTTGGAAAGGGTGAGTAGGCCGTTATAAGGGGTTCATTACATTAGAACGCGCCCAGTCATTACTGGAACGTGTCTCGCTCAGTGGCAGTTATACTTCGCAGCACTCTGCCTTAGGATTGAATAAGACATGACTAAAGCTTAGGGAACGTGGCTTGTTAGAATCGTAGCAGTTTCCTTAGTGGCCCTATGCATTCAGGTCTAGCAATACACGTATGACTCTGTCAGCTGCTGTAAAGCAGCCGCACGTCACTTGGGGTGGGTCTATAGATTACTGTAAAGAAATCCATTAACGTAACTTAGAATAATATACTCGTATTCCCCAACACAAGTGTTACGTGTCATTTATCTACCCTTTTGTATTCCCCTCACGTCTTCTAACTTTCATAATCAAAAGAAAAATAGATAAATTAGATTTCCTTTCTTTTATGTTCTTACTTATGAATTCCCAACCTTATTTTAAATTGACATTGTTTTCTTGTACTAGCTTTCCAAGTCAGGACAAGGTGAAATAATTAATGGGAATTTATTACAATCGGTGGGAGAGTGTTTAGTGGTTGGGGACGAGCTCTACAGAGCCATACGGGGTAGAGTGCGGCTCTTGCCCAAAAGGGGGATCTGACCTAAACTGTCATGTTAAAAGAATTAGAAAAACGAAAATTTTATCAGCCTAGGATAATTTAGGAATAGTCACAAAGGTATATTGGAAAATAATAAATGGGGCTAAACTATTTACTTAAAACCATACAACGCATGTGGTGAATATTTTTATACTTAAACATCGTATTTACTTGTAAGTTACAAATGATAAAAATACAGTCATCATTATTTTGTTGATAATCAATCAATAATCATAGATAAAGTTTTCATTTTGTTAAGTGTGTTTCCAATATTTAATTCTTCAAGGAAGCTTTAACTTTAATGAAATAAAAATTATAGCTTCAGGTTAGTTAGGCTAGGAATGTTTGTTACTATAATAGACATTCACTTTGCATACCGTAAGCTAGCAACATGGCGCCGCTAAAAATGTTAAAAACTATACTAAAGATCGGTTTATTATCCTCTTTACCAGCAATTAGACTTTTATTAGGAAACTACATAAAAATAAGTGATTCCAAGTGCATTTGTTACTCTCTAAAGATTTACTGTACCATCGTCGTTATCTGTTTGACATTCTGGCATTTTCGTTTCAATGTTTTAAACTTTTGGATTCATCTTGGTCCATTGGAATACTTGTGTTTCATCTTCTACTATTTGATTACATCTCAAGAATATTTGATTAAATTTCGAACCGGTGTTTCTACAAGTGACGCCATTATGGGCTATAAGAATCTGCCTTACTCAGTTGTTTATGTATTTGTTGGGTTTGCCTTAACTATAAGGTTTGTCTTTATGATTCTACATTGGTCTTCTTTTGAAAGCGCCTCCTATATAATGACAATATCCAACGACACTAACTATATGGTGGTTTGGTTTCTACTGTATACATTGTATACCAGAATAGTACTTATAAGAAAATGTTTAGAAAACAACTTTGTTCCCATCAACATTGTTGGTAAAGATCAAGTGAACAAAAATATAATTGTTGTTAGAAAATGTATAGGTTATTACAACAACTTACTTGATAATATGCGTCTTATAGATCATCCGTTGCAGATTACGGTAAGTGATTAGTTATTTTCTAATTATCAGGATTTCCAATATAGCCGGCTGATGTTTTCTCTTTTATTTCAATGTAATATACAAAGTAACATAACAATATTATGCAGGTGTCATTATCGTTGGTGTACAATATACCAAAATGGGTGGCTGGGATATATTCAACAATAAAATTATGGAGTCAAGAAGTGAGTGAAATAATTACCTCTCTTAATCTTTGGTTTCACTTATTTATCTATTTAACCATTTATGTGCACAAACATATATAAACAGACAAGAAGAAAGAATCAGAAAAATACGTACAAAAGTGATGCCTATTTCTACAGAAGTCTTTTCCAACATACCTGCGATAATAAAGTAGATAATAAGAGATGTAGACACCGGATGTGTAGAAGAAAAAATAAAATACATAAAATCAAAAAACGAGTGACATATTTAAATAAACCAAATAATATGAAAATATATTTACATACGTAATGTAATTTAAGATAATAAATACATACGCAACTATGACAAAGTGGTAAGATAATGTTTGGTAGTGTCATATATCCGGTGGAAGTGAATTCCACAACCGCACTGCGTGCATGGTGAAGGAGTACGAGTAGAAGTCGGTGGAGTGGGGAGGGCATTTAAGAAGGTTTTTAAGACGCGACCTGTAAGGCGCATCAGAAGGACGGGTGTAGTGAAAACGTTCTCGCAGATAGGATGGCGTTTGAGGATTCTGATGGAGGTTAAATAGCAGACACAATATTCGAGAGTTCCTGTGAAGTCGAATAACCAGCCGACAGTCGACCCACTTGATTATTTTGCAAAAGTTATTAATGTGATTATTTTTAAGGTTAAAATTAAAAGATATTTTGCATTAGGTATTTTTTCAAAAGCTCAAGTTTATTTATTAACTCCTCGGTGGCATCCAAACAACAGGTATCGGCAAAGTCAATAATAGGCTGGATGAGAGTTTTAGCATTTTCATAGTTTACCTTATGTTATCATGATCAGCCTATAATCAGGACACAGGATAAGCGGCACCTAAAGTAGACTGAACTAACCTTCCAGAAACCTTTATAACTTATAACTGCTTGAAACCACAACGTACTTTTAATATTATCATGATTGATCTTAATTATAATAAATAAATCGCATTCTAATTCCACAGGATATGTCAAAAGTCGTATTCCTTTGGACATTGGAGATAATATTTTCTATGGTTATGGTAACATCACCGGCTTTTATCACAGAGTTTATCAACAACGAAATAAATGAAATCAAGTCCACGCTTGTAACTCAGATGATTCGGTGCTCAGGTGAGAAATTATAATATTAGATACTAGATACTAGATTTAATATAGCAATTAAACACGCAGAATTTCTTTAGTGGGAATGAAAAAGTAGAGTGCATTTAATATTTTATTGTCAAAAATCTGCGTGTTCTATAATTTACATATATAAACAAATACTACTACTACGATTACACAACTCTACTACTCTCGTCTCGTCTTTACTATATGTGGATGGCTATAAGAGTAGAGGAACACCAAAGAAACGATTAATGGATTGTGTAAAAGATTTTATGGGTAGAAAGAGAGTATATAAATACTGTGATGACATCTGATAGTAATGTATAGAAGAAGAATATATGTTGCAAAGAGGATGATAATGCCTAATCGTGATAAATTATTTTCAGACCAGTCCCTTCAGTTTGAGCTGGAGACAGCTCTTGAATACATCCATGTAACACCGTTCAGGTTCGTGATCTGTCGCGCTGTGCCGATTAATATCAACCTACTCATCGGTCTCATCAGCATTTGCATTACTTACGTCATTGTCTTCATGCAGTTTTCTCATTTTAGTGGGTTGGAATTTTAGTATTGTCTGTGTTTGTGTTTTTTGTAAATTACGTTGGTTAATAAGGCACGTGTATATTATATGTTTTTGTGGTGTGCATATTATGTAACCTACGTGGAGTTTCTCTGAAATAAAATTAATAAATGTATTGCTTGTAGTTTTACTCTGTAACTATAATAATAAATTGCAACGTTCTCGTTGCGATTCTTTCGTGTCCGTATGGATTGAGGAGATATGTCCCATATCTAAACGCGGGTACTACTAATATTTAAAGTATCCGATTTTGTAGACCCGTTCCTGGAATTTGTAGGAAAACCATTAAAAAGTTACAGAACGTTTAAGTTGGCTCCTCAGTTCAGACTTCTGAATTAAGATAGAGAGATAGTAAATGTATTCTAATTTGTAGTTTAAAAAAATGGAAATAATTACAAAAAAATTAACCGACTTCACCTAAAACACTACAAAGTGAAAAGATTTTTATGTTTCACTTTTTAGTGGGCCAGTTTGGAATTTATCTAAGTTACAATAGCCTAATGTAAACTGCTCATCACCTTTTACAAAATATTGCTTTCCCCGATGCAGGGACGTTAATTGTTGAGGAATTCTCCTGATATGAACCAGGAGAACCGCCACTCACCATATGCGTTGTGACGAGCATAAATTGTTTAGCAACCATATCTACCTAATCGAATCGCAACCCGTTAAATACTTATTATTAAGTAGTTCCGGTGGCCATCTGTAGTCTTCATCATCAGTTCCACTTCACCAAACAGTGCTTTTCAAGAGCAAATGCACGATTTACTAAAACAAATACCCAAATCGCTATAGGGTGTGCCTATAAAATTTGGGGATTTCCCTCGATTACCATGGGATCCCCTCATCAGATTCTGACTTGGTGGCAATGAAACCACCTTAAGAGCATACTCTTTCAAACAAAAAAGAATTTTCAAAATCGGTCCTTAATTGACAGAGAAATCGGTGAACATACATTAAAAAAAACGAACATATAACCTTTTTGGAAGTCGGTTAAAAAGCCGGTATACACATTTACACAAAATCAAAATCAAAAGTCAATTATTCAAACTAGGCTGAGAATCAGCACTTAATGAACGTCAAAATTACATAAGACGCCCGCCCATCACCACTTCCTAGTGCTTTAGAAGAAGACGTGGAGCATCAAACTCCCCAGCAGTACACCTATCTATTTAGTTAGATAAACTTGATTCTATACAAATCGTATGCAAAGTAATTAACTCTAAGAAACACAAAACATTAAATTAAATTACGTGCCTTATGTAAGCTAGTAGCACACGCCAATATACCAACAACACTTTTTATGTGACTCCTCAATCCTGACGGTCTATAGGAAATTGATGGTAGCTAGTAAAGCAGTTATTCAAATTGGATAACAATAGCACAGATATTTAATAGAAAATTCTAGTAATATTGGTGTAACTCAACATCCTGCACATTCAGAATTTCAATTATTTAAAAGCTCCTGAACAGTTTTGTATATACGGTGACTATAAATAACTCAAACTATGATCATAAATAGTTTTATCCTACTAATATTATAAATGCGAAAGTTTGTAGGGATGGGTGGATGGATGTTTGTTACTCTTTCACGCAAAAATACTAAACGGATTTGGATGAAATTTGGCACAAAGATAGATTATAACCAGGAATAATAGACAGGATACTTTTTACAGCCATATACCCACGGGGTCAAAACTTATGCGGGTAAAACCGCGGGGCGTATCTAGTTCGCTTATAAATCATTCTACGAGTACGAGTATCTACGGGTTACTTAATTGTGGTTTTAGATTATATGATATATAATAACATATTATGTAGAAAGAAGACAATATTACAATAAAAGTTAAATACTTATATACTTACATCTCTACTCGAAAAGCAGATACTAACATACCTTCAACAATGTCTTATAAAAATCGTCAATCAATCAATCAACTCAGCCTATAACAGTCCACTGCTGGACATAGGTCTCTCCCAGGCTGTGCCGCAATGGGCACGCCACGATTGCGGCGATAAGTCCCCTCTTTGAGGAGTAGCTAGAGAGGCACCACGGCGTCCTCACCTTCCGCCTGACGCAGGTCCTCACCGGACACGGCAGCTTCGGGAGTTTCCTGTGTCGGATAAGGCGGGAGGAAACGCCCGGGTGTCACCACTGTGTGGATCACCCGGAGGACACGGTGGAGCATACAGTGGAGGTCTGCCCGGCTTGGGCAGAGCACCGCCGTTTTCTCGTGGAGGCGATCGGCGGCAGAGATCTCTCGCGTCCAGCCCTGGTTCAGGCCATGGTACGGAGCGAGAGGGCATGGGCAGCCGTCATCTCCTTCTGCGAAGCAGTAATGCTCGCTAAGGAGGAGGCGGGACGGTTGAGGGAAAGGCAAATTTCGCGCCCTATCGCCCCTAGCCGCCGCAGGAGACGCCCTGGGCGTCGAGAATCCCGGGCGGATTTCCGGCCACCGTAGGCGCGGGCTTGCGGATGGTGAGCAATGGGTAGCTCACCGTCCGGTAAGGACCAGGCCCGGGTCGACGGCGCGTCGTATTCCACGCGCGCCTCAAAGAGATGTCGTCAGCACAATGTAGGGGTCCACTAGGGCCAATGCCTGCTGGGGTCACGGGCAGGTACTAATGGGTCACCGAGGCCCCCGCAACACAGGCAACAGGAAGGAATACCGGTGGGTTCTAGTCAGTAAGGGAGAAGTTATTTGATGATTTCCCATCCACAAAAAAAAAAAAAAAGGCTGTGCCACAACACCCTGTCCTCCGCCTTTCGCATCCAGTCTGTCTCAGCCACCTTTTCGGTCGGACCTTTTAGGTCGGTAGCTGGGGGGCGTCCCACACTACGCCTGCCCATACGCGGTCTTCACTCCAGGACTCGTCTGCTCCACCGGCCATCGGTCCTTCGACACACATGGCCAGCCCACTGCCACTTCAGCTTGCTGACTCTGCAGGCTATGTCGGTAACTCCGGTTCTCTTCCGGATAACTTCATTTCTGATCTTATCCTTCAAAGAAACTCCGAGCATAGCCCGTTCCAAGGCGCGCTGAGCGACCTTTAATTTGTGGACCAGCCCGACTATCAGTGTCCACGTTTCGGCACCGTATGTAATAATGGGCAGGATGCACTGGTTGAAGACCTTAGTCTTCAAACACTGCGGGATTGGCGACGAGAAGACTTGACGAAGTTTTCCAAACGCTGCCTAATCCAATCGGATCCTCCTGTCGGCTTCTTTCTCAAAGTTGTGTCTACCGAGCTGGATAAAAATCGTAGCTAGACTAATTCCACTGAAATTTGTAATTTATTCTCAGAATTCATTCATTCTGTTTACGAATATTCCACCTTTGTTAAAAATAATGGGTTACCTCTGCAAGAGTACAATGAAAATAGTATTCTCATCAACGGTGTTACTTTTAATTATTAAAAATTTCTTAAAGCATTAAAATCACTTGATACTACAAAAGGTCCGGGGCCCGATGCACGATGGTATATCATCGCATTATCTTAAAAAAACTGCAGATATTATATGTATACTCCTACATATCATATACAATAAATGTATTTCAGAGGGTTCATTTCCTGAAATATGAAAGTGCTAACATTACGCCTGTTCATACATCAGGTTCAAAACAAAATATTGAGAACTACCGTCCCGTTTCCATTTTGACGATCTTGTCAAAGCTTTTTGAAAGACTGGTTCACGACGAGCTCTATCCTATGTTACACAACTGAATAATTAAGCAGCAGCATGGATTTGTTAAAAAAGGTCTGCTGTCGCAAATCTATTGGTTTTCACAGATTTTTGTTCAATAACATGGACCATCAATTGCAAGTAGGCGCTGTTTACACGAACTGCTTCTGACAAAAATAGCTTTCAATGCTATACGAGGTGATTTATTACGCTGGTTTGCATCATGCGTCACTAATGGTACTCTGAAAGTAGTCACCAAAGCCTTGAATCCATACATGTCACATCCGGGGTACCCCAAGGTTCAATTTTAGGCTCTTTCCTATTTGTTCTTTTTATGAATGACTTGAATCAATGTTTCAGATATTCAATATTTTTATTGTATTCCGATGACATTAAAATTTTAAGAAAAATTCAAAATAACAGTGATTGTACTTTATTCCAAGTCGATTTCGATATATTCTCGGCATATTGTATTAAAATAAGTTAAAGAAACGTCCTAGAGTGCTCATCTATAACATTCACCAAAATTAAAAATATTATAACTCACACATACAACCAAAATAACACCTCATTGCACACACCACATCACCCCACTGTAGTCAGGGACTTTGGGGTACTTCTGGATAGTAAACTTCATCTGGATCAACATATGCTGGGGTCGTATTGGGGTCGTCGCATCTCTAGACATCGCCAATGCCTTTAATACCCTGCCCTTTTTTTTTTTTTTTGAGGTTGGGAAATCATCAAATAACTTCTCCCGGTCTGGGCGGAGCGGGAGGGTGTGTCAGACTCTTACTGACTAAAACCCACCCGTATTCCTTCCTGTTGCCTGTGTTGCGGGGGCCTCGGTGACCCATAAGTACCTTCACCCTGCCCTGGAGTTGCATCAGGGAGGCACTCCGGTACCACCGGATGCCGACCTACCTCTGTCGTGTGGTCGACGCCTATCTGACGAACTGGGCCGTCATCTACCCGGGTCACAAGGGAGTGTGGAACCGGTAAGAGATGTCGTGCGGTGTCCCACAGGGATCGGTCCTGGGGCCGCATCTGTGGGACATCGGATACGACTGGGTGCTGCGCGCCAACCTCCTTAGCGGCGTCAGCGTAGCGTGCTACGCTGACGACACGTTGGTCCTGGCGCAGGGGAGGTTGCAACAGGCGGCGGCCGAACTAGCGGCACGTGGGGTTGCGGCAATCGTCGAAAGGATCCGGCAATTGGGACTCGAGGTGGCCCCCTGCACAAGTCCGAGGCCATGTGTTTTCATGGTCCTCGGAACGCGCCACCGTCGGGATCCCAAATAACGGTAGGAGGGGTTACTTTATCGGCGTCGAGTCAACGATGAAGTACCAGGGACTCGTCCTCGACAGCCGGTGGAACTACGTGGAGCATTTCTGACGTTTGGCTCCCAAACTGGAGCGGGCAGGGGTTGCCTTGAAGCGGCTTCTGCCCAATCTGGGGGGCCCAAACGCCTCCTGCCGGAGGCTCTATGCGGGGGTCGTGCGGTCCATGGCCCTTTACGGGGCTCCTGTGTGGGCACGTTCCCTGGCGCTGCGGCCAGCCCGCCGGTTGAGCGCGGCCCAAAGGGTCATGGCCATCTGGCTGGATCGAGGATACCACACGGTCTCCTGTGAGGCAGCGAGCCTCCTTGCTGGAATGCCACCATGGGATCTGGAGGCAAAAGCCCTGGCGCACGTATGGGAGTGGTGCGAGGAGACGAAACGCCAGGGCGTAACTCCGCTGCCGCGAGAAATCGCAGCACAGCGGACGGAACTCCAGCGGGATCTCTTGGCGACATGGAGAGTACGGTTGTCGCAACCCCGTGCTGGGCATGCCACAATTGCGGCGATAAGTCCCCTATTTGAGGAGTGGCTAGAGAGGCGCCACGGCGTCCTCACCTTCCACCTGACGCAGGTCCTCATGGGACACGGCAGCTTCGGGGGTTACCTGTGTCGGATACGGCGGGAGGAAACGCCTGGGTGTCTCCACTGTGTGGATCGCCTGGAGGACACGGTGGAGCATACGGTGGAGGTCTGCCCGGCTTGGGCAGAGCACCGCCGTGTCCTCGTGGAAGCGATCGGCGACAGAGATCTCTCTTGTGCGGCCCTGGTTCATGTTCATATCAAAAAGCTTAATGTTAAAATATTAAAAAACATTAACAACAATCACAATTATTATTAGGTATAGAATTTAGATAATCTAGTAATGTCAAAATCTGTTATGTCAAATTACATTAAAACATCAACCACAAAAAAAAAACGCTAAGAAATAAATTACAATGTCATTATCATTATCTAAAACATTCGAAATTGCAAAGACAACGGATTTCGTTTATCAATAACATTTTCCTTTAAAGTTTTGTCATTTATTGTGTAATAAACATTTCTCCAGCAATAGTTTTGTTAATTGTTTTTTAAACATTTTTATGGCTAGGTCTTTTAAATGTTCAGTAATTTATTATATATAATCGGTCCCAGGGAAATGATGCTATTTTTAATAAGGCTGTTTTATGACCACCTGTGCATAATTGGTTTTTATACTGGGACCTTATTGGTGCTGTGCGTTATCTTATATCACACATTGAGGTAAATAGGTGTTTATTTAATATAACAACACCTTTAATATGGAAACCAAACCCTTGTACAAAAAATACATAGATAATCTTGAAATCGTTCAACATAAATTCCTTAATTCGACACATTATCGTTGCTTCCGAAAAAAAACGTCCTACGTTAATTTATTGAAATATTATAAAGTAACTGCTTTAAGTCCATAATAAACGCATTTTTTTGGACATTAAGTTTCTCTATGACTTGTGTAACAAAAAATATGATTTCTCAGAGTTAAAAAACAAACACACATATTTCGTCTTTAACATCTTTGGCAAATACATTATTGATAGGTCCCCGTATTTTTGCAGTCAACACCTGTGCAACGGGGCATATTAATTAATTACGCGTAAAAGAAGTAGCTTGTTTACAAAACAATTATGGACAGTGACAGCTAGCTGCCAAATTCTTAGACGTCGGATAGTAGCGACATTTGAAGTGAGCAAATATCAGTTTTTGTCCTTAGTGTTAAGCGGTTATTTTTTACAACATTATTGCTATAGTAATGTAAAGAATGTAATAAACAAATATTGGATGAAAAAATATTGGTTAGAAATAAATGATAATAAAAACTCTTTTTATATAAAATATAAAGTTCATATCGTCATTTTTGCCGATGGACAATACCATCGAACACACGGCTTGCAACGAAATTAGGTTCGTATATAACGACAAACAATTAGAGATTAAACGAACTTACCTGTGAGTGAAGTTCGATCCTAATTATATGAAGGCTTCGTCCGAAGAGATTAGCATTTTATACACATGTAGTAACGCGTAGTACACACCATTCCACACTATTTTGAGAATATTTTGATTTCTTCTGTATTTTCATACTTAAAAAACTTTTTTTTTTTTGTTGGTAGATTAGTCCACTTGATTCCTGCGCCCGCACTCCGTGTCATATAGTTTAGAATTAAGCATATTCACTTAATATTTTACGATTATCAAAGCCTAGAGACTGAACGAGTGGGTGGGAGGGTTGCTAATCTCTTCGGACGAAGCCTTCATATAATTAGGATCGAACTTCACTCACAGGTAAGTTCGTTTAATCTCTAATTATATTTCAGGCTTCGTCCTCGAGATTAGCCTTTTATACACATGTAGACTTTTAGAGATATGAATCGTAAAATATAATTAAATGAAATGCATAGTTGCAATGTATTTTATATATATAGCGAAACAAAACTAAAAATCACTTCATTTTTCAATTCCTGTAATTAGGAAACTAGAAGGTTTACATGTTATTTGAATCATTCATAATAGCCATACCAAAACAATAACTAGACTCATTGTTAACTGGTCTACTATAAAATTGTGCAAATGTTTGGGAGCTAGAGCTCCAACCAGCAGCTTTCCTAATTTGATCAGTATTAACACTTAATCTTTGCGCAGCAGATGTGGCAGCACCGCCGAGCGCTGTGCGCAGTGAAAGTGGATGTATCAATTCCGCTTAAACTTGGGGTATGTTTTATCCATCTAGATAATGTTTGTGCACCTACCGACATAAGACGCCTTTTAAAACTGATAAATAAAGTATCCGTATTGGTACGAAGTCCTTCAGTTATTTCGAGGTAATCAATTATAGTTTTTGCTGAACCAATCTCTGGTTTTTTATCAAAAAACTGAGTATGGATTGAGATGTACCAATTCTAGATGTTTTTAAAAGGTCGGGAATTTTGATTTCTTTGGGAATCTTTTCAATATTACAAATTAAAATTTTTGATAATGTTTGCACCATATGTGCAGTGACAGGAGCTAACGAGGCTTATTTCTCCATTAGGGTACAATTTTTTCAGGTAATTTAATACCAAGGAAGAGGCGGTCTAGAACGAAATACTTCTTTAAAGAACCTTTTTATATCTTCATTCCCGGAAATGACTATACTAAAGAAAATTTAGTCATTAAACTCCGCTATGAATTTAAAGTTCCGTATTGGGCACCACCATTATACGCAATTGTTATATAATAAATGAATCACTTTTTATAGCAACCTTCATATTGTTTATGAGTTCTCCGAGAGAGAGTTAAGTACTATATCCATACACTATATATATAATATATCCATTCTTATCATCGCCTCGCGGATAAGATCCCTGCAACCAGGGTAATGCTGTTGCGCATGTGAAGGCGACTGAAATTAGTAGATATTAAATTATCATTAGCCCTGATTATAACCATTTCGGACACTAAAAGACTTTTAAATAATGGATACCACGACTGGGTTGGCCAGTGTGGGACAACCATGACACCCTTGGCATTATCAGACTGAATACTTCGTAATGATTTTAATATCATAGTAAACGGAGGAAACGCATAAAAATAAAATTCTGACCATGAAATTGTAAAAGTATTTACAGCGTACAAATCCGGATCTCTGTACCAGGAGACGTATCTTGGGAATTTATTATTTAACTGACTGGTGAAAATATCTATGTTTCGACAAAATTTTGTAATAATTTTACGACAGGCATTGTTTGCAAGTTGCCACTCAATATCTGGATTCGTACGTCTTGACTCCTGATTTGCTTCAAAGTTCTTTGAAGAGCTAATATATGAAGCGAAAACATATAAATTTCTATGTTCGCACCATTGCCAAAGTTGCATCGTAACGTCTGCCAAATAGGGGAACTGAATGCCTCCCATACCATTGACGTAGGATATAGCGGTGGTATTGTGAATTTGAAGAAGAATCTGGGAGTTAGATAGATCTTTAGCAAATACGTTAAGGCCAATATAAGCAGTCATAATTTCTAGATAGTTGATATGCTGGCTGAGTTCAACGTCTCTCCACAGGCCACCAGCTCTCTGATCACCACACGCAATTCCCCACCCCGTTGTTGAGGCATCTAAGAAAATTTCAAGGTCATATTTATCCATTTTGATTTTACAAACAGAATGATCGATAGCATGATTCCACCATTGAAAGTAAAATTTTAATAAATCTTGTTTGTTCATAACTGTTTCATAAGTAATGTTTGTATTTTTTAAATTAAGGTAATTACATCTTTCAAATTGTTTGGTGTAGAGCCAGCCATACTCCACAGCTGGGCAGGCAGACACTAAAAGACCAAGAAAGCTAGTGAATGCTCTGATTCTGCAATGTTTTAAATTTAACATTCTTTTAATTTCTAATTTTATTCTATTCTTTTTTTTTTGTTTTGGTAATGTGACCTGAAACTTTCTTGTATCTACAATATATCCTAAATATCTGCAAGTGTGTGAAGGATTGATGATAAAACCAAAGCTCGTTAGGAGGTTTTGAGGTTCTTGCTGGTTTTTATAACATGTTTGTTGATCATGAACAATAAGGCAAATGTCATCTAAATATATAGTAGATAAGTATCCACGTGTTCTTAATAATTTCATCACCGGTTTCATAACCTTTGTAAATTTTGTATTTACCAAGGTACGGAGCAGCATTCAAGCCGAAAGTTAAGATATTAAATTCGTTAATAGAATGCCCAAACTGGAACCTGAGACATTTTCGATCGTCTTTATCAATCTTAATTAAATAATATGCGCCTTTTAAGTCAATATTTTAAGTTTAGGATAAAACGCACGATTCCGTTTGGCTTTGATATTAAAAAGACATATGACAAGTATTGGTCAGACCGAGCTTCACATTGTGAAATAGCTCCTAATGAAAATAATAAATTATCGATGGCTTCAATGAAATGTGTTCTTTCTGACTCAGAATATTTCCGAATGCTAGGAGGTACTGATTGAATTGGTAACCGCGAAAAGGGAATTTTATAACCCTATTATGTATGCATGAATCACTGGATCATTTATAAAATAAGGACAATCGACCAGCAGGTTTTACTGTGTTTAGCGACGTCTGTAGTTCTGTCGCTGCTGCGGATGCTGAGACTGCTTGGATGAGTTGGCTGGCCGATTGGGCGTTGAAGTCGTCGCAGGCTCCTACATCCTTGGTGGACCCATTGACCTGCGAGTCGGACCCAGATTCCTCCAATTTAAATTCCTTGAAGGATTAGCTGTGCTTTATGTAAACTTTTTATTTGAAGGTTTAGGTGCCGTTGGTTTAAGATCTGTACCAGATTTATTGATGGCTTTTGCAGTTTTTATGTTTTCGGATAAGTTCTCACCGAAAAGAAGCTTATCAATTTTTGTAATTTGTAGCTGCTCTCTAACATCTTTCTTCACAGCATTCAATAGGAAGTTTCTCTTCATCACAGAGTCAGCATATTAACAGTCACAGATGGTACGAATAGCATCCATCAGGAGTATGAGCAAAGCCGTGTTTTTCTCCTTAGCTGATAATATAAGCATGATGGCTTCTCCTAAAGAAGTAATGGTTAAGGTGAGTTGTTTTTGTTTACCTTTAATAGCTTTATCGTGTTTAGTAACAATAGCTACGACAGCTGCTTTTATTTCAGCGTTCAATTCTGGAGGATCAATCAACTTGACATTTTCAGGAGTTAAATAATTTTCTTTAAGATCGTTACTCTAGTTCTTTTGCTATCCTCACCGTAATCCAATGTTAAAATTTAATAGATAAACCATTTTGTACATTTTTTCCATATTTTTATCTGTTGTAGGATCAGTGCCTAACACTTCATTATCAAGCCCTGAATCTTCTGTTGCAGGAATCGTCGCATCTGTGAGTGGAACAGGCCCTGGACCTACGGGCGGTGAAGGGTCCGCAGGATCCGGCGCAACTATCACGACAGACTGAATCTGAACAGAGTTTTCATCGCGTGATGTGTAGGGGAGTGGATCTGGTTCCAGCTCCACCTTGGGCTGCGTTAGGTCTACATCTGTTTGTAGCTCGGTAGAAAGCAGATCAATGTCTGACATGACCGCTTCATTGTTAATGAACACCATATATTCACGAAAAGGAGACGTAAAGTCCCATGTAGCCTGGCAAGGCGAGTCAATATTATATTGTATTGTATAAGTGACAGTCCCAAGTTATGATAACACGTACTGTCCACAAACAAATTTATCTAGCACCATGAGGCAGTCCCATTGTACTGCTCGGCGGGCCCCGGAAACGACTGCATTATTATCGTAACAATAAAGGCTCCTACATACTGGCGCGACTTGTCGCGCGACGCGTCGCGAAACAAAGACACCGCTTGTTGCGCAACAAGCGGTGTCTTTGTGTCGCGTCGCGTCGCGCGACTAGTCGCGCCAGTATGTAGGAGCCTTAAAATAGAACAAGTTGTTCAATATGTTACAATAAATTTATAATGTTTTCAATGTAAAACACTTGTTAGTTACACAATAGTCTAGAATACTTAACTGAATTGTTAGAAATCAACAGTAAGAAACAGTCCAAATGCAAGCAAGTACTGTCCGCAAACTATTATTTCCTCAAAAATAATTAAACCTTATTTTGTCTGGCTCGTATTAGTGAAAAGACAGTCCCACTGTACTGTCCGTAACACTAATTTAAACAGAAAAAACTATTAAGTATGTACCTATATTGTTGTTGTTGGTATGTACATATACGATGTTAAACATAGTAAATAAGACGTGTAATCTTGTATACTTTTTTTTTTTTTGAGGGTGGGAAATCATCAAATAACTTCTCCCGCTCTGGGTGGAGCGGGAGGGTGTGTCAGACTCTTACTGACTAAAACCCACCCGTATTCCTTCCTGTTGCCTGTGTTGCGGGGGCCTCGGTGACCCATAAGTACCTTCCCGCGACCCCGGCAGGCATCGGCCCTAGTGGACCCCTACTGTTGAGACTTTAATAACAGATGAATATCGCAATCAAATTGAAGAAAAATAATTATGTAGTGGGTAAGTAGGTCAAACACTGATTAATATTATAGGACGAAAATAAACCATACCTTGATCATATAACGGAGAACGGCGGCACAAACTTGTTGTTGAGGATAACTGTGAGTCATCCGAGTCATACGATCACGCAATCGACGCCGTTTGCGTTTTAACTTTCTTTGTAATCTTCTATTATTATTTTTTTTTTTATACGATCACAATCATCACCTTTTTATTTAGACATTATTATAATATTATAACAATAACACTAGATATTAAATTTTAAAATAAGTAACTGAAATCGCGAGCGAGTGTGGAACGGCGCAGCACTAAAAAGCGAATGACACGGGGTGCGGGCGCAGGAATCAAGCGGACTAAACTAACCACAAAAAAAAAAAAAAAAAAAAAAAAAAAAAATTATGAAAATACAGAAGAAATCAAAATATTCTCAAAATAGTGTGGAATGGTGTGTACTACGCGTAACTACATGTGTATAAAATGCTAATCTCGAGGACGAAGCCTGAAATATAATATTACGTAAAGCTTGAAAATTAACACTAGCAATAACATTATATTGTAGAAACAGAATCCACGTGGCGTGGGTACATCTCTCCTTGACATAGAACTTGTTTGAAGGGCAAGGACGAAACGAAACTGAGACGCTAATGTAAGAGAAACTTAGCATTTGGTACCAGAATATCGTAATAAATAATGCAGTATGTTTCCTTTTGATATATAGCTTGTTTGCTCATAGCATAATTCGTACGTGCATTTTACAAAAGACAGTCATTATATTCGAGAACGCACAAAATGTTAGGAAAAAGCTGATCGGTCAATTTGGCTGAAATTTTGGACAATATAGGCGGTAAACACGATGATTAAAAGTCTATATAGGCGCAAAGTTCAATGACTGTTCATTGAACTTGATTAATTAGTAATTTTATACTTGTGCTCTTCCAAATTTTAATTCGAATATGTAATATGTAGATAATGTAGTTAGTTACACACTTATATACCTAGATTATTAGCTATTGTTAACCATGTATTGTGTGTAATTATTGGTTTTCCTTAATAAAGAAAATAACATAAAATATACAACAAATATCAATTTAACAAATTAAATTCCGTAACCGGTGATGAATTGAATTATACTTATTGTAATTTAGAATGGGGTTAAAAACTGAAAGTTCATCATAGATATCAGTACAGTTTTCCGTCTACAAACCGCCATTGTTTTGTTTTTTCAACCGCCGATTAAAAATCTATATAGTAATCGCAAAGTACAATGAACAGTTTAGGAGATATAGCCATTTTTATGTTTAGGTCAGAAAGATGATTTTTCTGACACTACTGCAAAAAAATAAACAAACACCGGCCAAGTGTGTGTCGGACCAAGCACAATGAAGGATTCTGTAGTTGGGAATGTTGGGATGAATTTATCCCAAAAACAAAGTTAACATTGTAGTTGAAGAACATGTTCTCCCATACATCCGATATATGCCACGGTCAATTCTTCAACTGTAAATTTAAATTGGTCGACTATTACTCGTTAACTTGTAAAGCCCACTTAGCTGTAAGTATTCCTTTTAATTTCATTATATGTACTACTGCCATGATTTTTTCACATCTCCATAAACAATCATTTCTAACGGAAGGCTTGCTTGACCCTAACAAAAATTTGCACTTTAATGCTTCTACGTCGGTGTACCCTGAAGATCAAGGCAGAGATGTAATACGACAAATTTCGCATAGTGGACGAGTCGTCCGGCCGATTACTGAATAGTGGCGTATTATATTTAATCGAACGTCAAACCATTCCCATTTTGCTTTCCTAAAAATATTATAGAACACTCTAATATAATGAATGCGCCTCTTTGTGACAACCTCAAATAATTCGTGTTCTGGGGTCTTAAAAATACTAAATAGCCAAGTAACTGCGTTTAACTTGGATAAAGCGCGATTGGTCACAGTTCTAAACTTTTTTTTGTTCCGGGGAAGAAATCCTCACGGATGTCCTCCGCCCTGGGGCTGGCGAAGGGGTCTGTCAGACTCTTACTGACTAAAAACCAACCCGGTATTCCCTCCCACACTTGCACCGGGGTTCATTGGATATTGTGTGACTTCCGCGATCCCCGGCTGCTGCCGACCCGCCTTTGCGGGCCATCTCAGGCCCACGGGGGAACTGAAGTGTAAGATTCCCCCCGCAACGTCCAATAGGGGCGCTTGTGTAACACTACGCGCCGCCACCTTGGGTCCTGCTGTGTGGAGGGCGACGGATGTCCCCGAGGCTGTTGCCCCTGGACCCATTTAGGGGGACTGGAAAAAGGCGTTGCCCGCCCTCCGCCGACGCCCGGTGCGCCTGCTGCGGGCAGGGTTAGTGGAAGAGATCCCTCGCACCCTTTCCGCAGCCTCCTTCTGCAACATGACTGTTTCGCAGAAGGATACCACGGCGTCCCAGGACTCCTCGCTGCTGATCGCATCGACTGCATCGAGTCGACCACGGCACGCAGTCGTGCCACATAACCTAACCTAACCCATTCGCTCAGGGACCGGGAGCTCCTCCTGGAAGCCTCGATCGTGCAGGCCTGGGTGTCACCACCGGACAGGCCTGCCGACATCAACGACGAGGCGGAGTGGTTCCGGGAGGCCATGTCCGACATATGTGACGTGGCAATGCCCCGGGTCCAGCCTGGACGTGCCTCGGGCCAGGTGTACTGGTGGTCGCAGGAGCTGACGGCTCTGCGCACTGCGTGCGTGGCTGCGCGACGCCGGTACACCAGGCACCGCAGGCTCCGTATCAAACCTCCGGATACGGAAGCCATTCAGGCGGAGCTGTACGAGGGGTACAGAGCGGCGAAGACCGCCCTCCAAGCGGAGATCCTGCGGGCCAGGGGTTTGGCCCGCGAGGAGTCGCTGGGGACTCTGGACAGGGACCCGTGGGGACGCCCGTACAAGGTGGTGCGGGATAAACTCCGCCCATGGGCTCCCCCGCTAACGCAGAGTCTCCGGCCCCAGCTTGTGGAGGACGTGGTGAGCGCTCTGTTCCCTTCGCGAGGGGAACACTCCTCCCCACCTATGGCTCCGCCTACTGCGGTGCCTGATGCGGACCACACCGCCGACGACGACGACGATGCTCCGGAGGTGACCGAGGGAGAAATGAGAGCGGCGGTACGCAGGCTTAATGCCAAAAATACCGCCCCAGGACCCGACGGCCTACCTGGGAAGGCCTGGGTCCTGGCCTTGGAGGCTCTCGGGCCTCGACTTAGGGGGCTCCTAAGCGCATGCATGGAGAGGGGCCAGTTCCCGCTTCGCTGGAAGACGGAGAAACTGGTCCTCATAAAGAAGGCAGGGCGCCCTGCGGACTCTCCGTCCGCTTATCGGCCCATCGTGCTGCTCGACGAGGTGGGCAAGCTCTTTGAAAGAGTAATTGCAGACCGCCTCGTCGGCCAGCTGGTGCGGGTGGGGCCGGATTTGGCGGAGAGCCAGTTTGGTTTCCGCAGAGGGCGCTCTACGGTGGACGCCATCATGCGTGTGCGAGCCCTGACGACGGGGAATGCTGTTGCCCAGGGTGGGGTCGTCTTGGCGGTGTCTCTAGACATCGCCAATGCCTTCAATACCCTGCCCTGGAGTTGCATCAGGGAGGCACTCCGGTATCACCGGATGCCGACCTACCTCTGTCGTGTGGTCGAGGCCTATTTGACGGACAGGGCCGTCATCTACCCCGGTCACCAGGGAGTGTGGAACCGGCAAGAGATGTCGTGCGGTGTCCCACAGGGATCGGTCCTGGGGCCGCATCTGTGGGACATCGGATACGACTGGGTGCTGCGCGCCGACCTCCCTAGCGGCGTCAGCGTAGTGTGCTACGCTGACGACACGTTGGTCCTGGCGCAGGGGAGGTCGCACCAGGCGGCGGCCGAATTAGCGGCACGCGGGGTTGCGACAATCGTCGAAAGGATCCGGCAATTGGGACTCGAGGTGGCCCTGCACAAGTCCGAGGCCATGTGTTTTCATGGTCCTCGGAACGCGCCACCGTTGGGGTCCCAAATAACGGTAGGAGGGGTTTCTATCGGCGTCGAGTCGACGATGAAGTACCTGGGACTCGTCCTCGACAGCCGGTGGAACTTCGTGGAGCACTTCCGACGTTTGGCTCCCAAACTGGAGCGGGCGGGCGCTGCATTAAAGCGGCTCCTGCCCAATCTAGGGGGTCCAAACGCCTCCTGCCGGAGGCTCTACGCGGGGGTCGTGCGGTCCATGGCCCTCTACGGGGCACCTGTATGGGCGCGCTCTCTGGCGCTGCGGCCAGCCCGCCGGTTGAGCGCGGCCCAAAGGGTCATGGCCATCCGGATGGTCCGAGGATACCGCACGGTCTCCTGTGAGGCAGCGAGCCTCCTTGCCGGATTGCCGCCATGGGATCTGGAGGCAAAAGTCCTCGCGCACGTATGGGAGTGGCGCGAGGAGGCGAAACGCCGGGGCGTAAGTCTGCTGCCGCGAGAAATCGCGGCACAGCGGACGGAGCTCCGGCGGGATCTCATGGCGTCATGGAAAGTACGGTTGTTGCAACCCAGTGCTGGGCACGCCACGATTGCGGCGATAAGTCCCCTCTTTGAGGAGTGGCTGGAGAGGCGCCACGGCGTCCTCACCTTCCGCGTGACGCAGGTCCTCACCGGACACGGCAGCTTCGGGAGGTTCCTGTGTCGGATAAGGCGGGAGGAAACGTCCGGGTGTCACCACTGTGTGGATCGCCTGGAGGACACGGTGGAGCATACGGTGGAGGTCTGCCCGGCTTGGGCTGAGCACCGCCGTGTCCTCGTGGAGGCGATCGGCGGCAGAGACCTCTCGCGTCCGGCCCTGGTTCAGGCCATGGTACCGAGCGAGAGGGCATGGGCAGCCGTCACCTCCTTCTGCGAAGCAGTAATGCTCGCAAAGGAGGAGGCGGGACGGTTGAGGGAAAGGCAAGTTTCACGCCCTCTCGCCCCTAGCCGCCGCAGGAGACGCCCAGGGTGTCGGGAATCCCGGGCGGATTTCCGGCCACCGTAGGCGCGGGCTTGCGGACGGTGAGCAATGGGTAGCTCACCGTCCGGTAAGGACCAGGCCCGGGTCGACGGCGCGTCGTATTCCACGCGCGCCTCAAAGAGATGTCGTCAGCACAAAGTAGGGGTCCACTAGGGCCGATGCCTGCCGGGGTCGCGGGAAGGTACTTATGGGTCACCGAGGCCCCCGCAACACAGGCAACAAGAAGGAATACGGGTGGGTTTTAGTCAGTAAGAGTCTGACAGTCTGAGTCTGAGTTATATGATGATTTCACACCATCAAAAAAAAAAAAAAAAAAAATGGTGTCCTAGCTTAGTTACTGCGACTTACTGTGAGTAAAGGTCAGAAAGATAAAAAGAGGGTGTCAGTAGGGATCTTTTGAGCTTAATGATGCACATAAAACAAAAAAAAAAATTATGTGCATCATTAAGCTCAAAAGTTATTAGAGGTTCATTTGTTTAAAAAAGCGTACATTATTAGAAGGTCAATTAGTTTTAGAGGATCAAATAAATATTTCCATTTAATGTAACACTGAGACTGATAGACTAAGATATTAATGATAAATCAGTCTGTCGGTCTACCTATTACATTTTCATACCTTAACGGCAGAATAGCTTTGGATGTTTGGCTCACAAGACCATGACCTGGGCTATTTCTGTGGAATAACTTCCGACCTTAACTTGAGTGAAGCCGCGGGCACCAGCTAGTATATTATATTCTACATAGACCATGTCATCACCTGCTTTATCCTTGACCATATGAATGATCTTACAACAAATCCACAATCTTCAAACACTTTAAAACCGTATTTTATCCTTTCCATTACTTTATCAAACTTATATGGGTTGATTACGAGGCTTTTAGCTACTTTGTATATGTGTGTATTTTACGTAATTTTTTATAATGTGCGTTTTGTTTGTTCAGAATAAACAATTTTTCTTTCTTTTCTTTTCTTTTCTTTTTCATAAATATAGTTGTTATAGTGGAAAATTATAGAAGTGACATAATTAAACAAAAAAATTATTCGGTGTATAAAAACAAAACGTCCATTTTATTTACAACCCTCAAATCAAATTTTCGAAGTCCTGAAGTGTTCATGAATAATTCTGAAGCGAGTGCATGGATAGTGACATCAGTCACACACAGACTCCGGGGTTGGTTATTAAAATGTAAAAGAGGAAATTACATGTAGCACAAAAAAAAAACCTTAATAATATAATTATGATCTTAGTAACACAAATAAATATAGACTTTAAAAGTAAGATAAATATTGGCATCGAATTGGGGACCCGCTCGGTAATTTCGTAAAACACTTATAACGGCAACTTAAATATACTCACGCCTTCATCAATGGGGGTAGGCAGAAACTACAGAATGTCACCTGCTACGAGCCTTCATACTCCTATAGGGGTATGAGGAACAGGGTGTAATGTTCACTCAACCTCTATAGAAAAGGGAGGAGCCTCCGACCAGGCGGGTGTTGGGTCTGGAAGGCAACTGCCCGACGGTTGATGTCGGGTTGTCGCGCGGTAAACTCTACTTGCGCGATTCAGAATTCGTTTGACGTCAAGTTTTTAATGCGTAGCTCGCATGTATCGTTGTAGATACCACCACATCACTCCCCTCTGGAGCTCGGAGGTTGATATTGGGCTGAGTCAGGGCATATTGTGAAGCTTGCCGCCATACTCCTTTTGCTTCGTTTACGTTCACACTTCTGGTCATACACGCACGCCGGTTACGAGTACTACACACCTGACCTTTCTGAAAAACATTACCAATGAGGTCATTATATGTCCTGTTAGGGTGTTCCCTCCCGGCGTTTCCCCTCACATCTGGCTTGCACCTTTGTTAGTAGCTTTTCATTCATCCTCTCAACATGACAATACCATGTAACTTTTTACAGAGTAGTACGATTTTGATTGTTTGGCGTCAACTTAAAATTCGTTACTTAATTAATTTAGGAGCTTAGACTGAAAGGTTTATCTCTATTTTTCGCTTTTCAGTTCCTTTTTTCGTCGGTTTAATTTTTGTTGAAAAGATTTTTTCTTAGATTGAATTTATCCCAGACCCCCAAATATTTACAGCTCCCAACATGTTTCTCATTCTTCACAAACACTAGATCTCTCCTAAGCTAGGTTTTCGTAGTGCGCCATTAAAACAAGCTGGATCAGTGAAATCTCAGCCATTGGCGCGGATGGTTTTATAACTCGAATACATAATTTATTACTAGAATCACCTAGGATGTGGGAATCCAGCTCCCACGTAGGAAGTTGGATTTTCTTCAAAGGTATATATATGGTGAGGAGATATTGGTTAGATATTCGGTTTTATCCTGATATCGATGGTCGATTTCTTTGTGAACTGTGTGATGTATTTGTTTATTCGATGTGATGCGGTTGTAAGTATTAGTTATATTTATTTATTTATGGTGTCCAACCACAGACAACACCGGACGTACCTAATTTCACACAACATTCTGACATTGTGTTGGATATTTTAAACTAACAATAAATAATAGTCTTACTCCGTAAGTTACCTAATAAGGCTTTTTTAATACTATGAAAGATGAAAAAATATTAAATATTTATTTATTTATTTAACAGTTTATGTACACACATATAAACAGACATGAAGAAAGGAACAGAAAAATACATACAAAGGTGATGCTTATTTCTAATGAAATCTCTTCCAGCATACCTGCGATAGGACAGTAGACATAGAGATGTAGACAACGTGTGTAAGATAAAAGAGAAAACAAAATACATAAAAACAAAATAAAACTATTCACTAATTTAATTATACAATAAGAGAATATACTTACATAAATACATACTTCTAAAATAAATATCACTAAAATACTTATATACCTACTTATAATTAATAGTATAAAATAATAAATACATATTATGCAACTATGGCAAAGTGGAAAGATAGTGTTCTTTCACTCTTCTTTTAAAAACAGCAACAGTTTGACAGTCCCTAATGTCAGGCGGAAGTGAATTCCACAGCCGAACCGCGTGCATAGTGAAGGAGTAGGAGTAGAAGTCGGTAGAGTGGGGATGGGGTTTAAGGAGATATCTAAGATGCGACCTGCAAGGTGCATCAGAAGGACGGGCGAAGGAAAGACGTTCCCGCAGATAGGATGGCGTACTAGGATTATGAAGGATGTTAAATAGCAGACACAATATCCGAGAGTTCCTGCGAAGACGAATGGGGAGCCACTTGAGAATCTTGCGAAAGTTAGAAACATGATCATACTTTTTAAGGTTAAAAACAAAACGAATGCAGATATTTTGCAAACGCTCAAGTTTATTTAAAGTTTTATCTTTTCGATTAAACTCTATTTTATAGTTAAAACTAATGAGTATTTTCGCAATTTCTCTAGAGACTTTATTGATTAGATAATCTTGAAAAATATAAGTAATAGTTACATAAAAAGGCCTCTATATTTTTAGCACGTCTGTGTGTTGCCTCACGGATAAGAATAAAGTTATCCCCGTGGAATCCAGCAAACGCACTGTAGAGAGGAGGGTAGTCGTAAAACTAGCTGGTTTAGCATAGTTTTTATTATTCTAGTTCTGATTTGACTTGTTGATTCTTTGTATAGTAGGTAAATAGGTTTTGAAACAGGAAGAAAACTAGTTAGTGCTAAATTTAAAGTGGTTTGAAGCTTAGAAGTTGTTTTATAGGAATATTTATTATTAGACCTGTTGCGGACGGTGAGCAATGGGTAGCTCACCGTCCGGTAAGGACCAGGCCCGGGTCGACGGCGCGTTGTGTTCCACGCGCGCCTCAAAGAGATGTCGTCAGCATAAGTGTAGGGGTCCACTAGGGCCGATGCCTGCCGGGGTCGCTGGAAGGTACTAAAGGGTCACCGAGGCCCCTGGCAACACAGGCAATAGGAAGGAGTAAGAGTCTGACACACCCTCCAGCTCCGCCCAGAGCGGGAGAAGTTATTTGATGATTTCCTACCAAAAAAAAAAAGCCTTGACATATCAACGGATTTTATTTTTTTTTTATTTTTATTCAAAAGGAACAACAAACAGCTACAATATAAAACATATAAACAAGAAATACACAAAACATAATAGACAATATTGCAGCCCACAACGATATTCACAGATTAACTATAGGATACAATACAGTGAAAATAATCGCTAGGGTTACAGATACAAGATATAATTTTATTCTAACTTATATTAACTATCGTGTTTAAGTTAAATAAGTATATATGTATATAATAAACATGAAATGGAACAAAAAAGAAAAAAATATAAAAATATTCAAGTTAGCTCCTTCAGTATAAGACCTTTGAACCTACAGGGAGGACATGCAAAAATGTCAATATGTTCAAAAGTCGCATTGTAGGAATCGATCATTCTACGAACAGGCGAACGCAAGCCAGAGTTGGACTTGCAAATGCCCACTGAAAATAATTTACCAGCGCGCACCTTTCGCTTGTGAACTGTCCTAGGAACCGCATAGCATAACATGTTGGACAGTTCAATGCAGTCAAATATTATATAAATTTATGGCTTCTAAGTACTTACGTCTATTTTCAAGTGTTGCGAGCTTATATTTCGCAAGCAGATCTTGGTATGGTAAATAATATCCATAGCATCTATAATGTATGGTACGCAGGAATTTATATTGAACACACTCAATCATTTCAACGTATTTTTACCCGACTGCCTCAGGAGGGTAATGTTTTTCGAGAGTATGTATGTATGTATGTAAGTATGTACATACATACTCTCGAAAAACATTACCCGTATGTATGTATATCTATTTCTTTGGCACGCTCTGTAGCCTAAACGGCTTGATGGATTTTAATATATGAGGTGTCTTTCGATTTGTCTGAATTGTGGGAGTGACATAGGCTATATAATATTTATAAATTGCATCTGCAAATACAAAAAAAGGAAAAAGAGGGAAAGTTTTTTTTTTATTAATTGCAACTATATTGGTATCAAATAAAAGCTAGTAATGAGTAATTTTCAAATATATATATTAATAAAACTAAAAAACTTGAAATAAAATAAATTATTTAAAAAACAAAAAACCCGACTGCAAAAACACATAACTGAAAAGGGAAAAACAAGCATTATAATCTATATAATTTTGGTCTTGCAGGCGGGGACAGTCGAATAACCTGAAATATGATGTAACTTTTGATTGTCCCCGCCTGCAAGACCAAAATTGTATAGATTATAATGCTTGTTTTTCCCTTTTCAGTTATGTGTTTTTGCAGTCGGGTTTTTTGTTTTTTAAATAATTTATTTGTAGTATGGACTCCATACGGACACGGCATACTCCAGTTGAGAGCGTATCAGAGACTTATATAAGTAAAAAAAATATAAGTAGATGGTTTTGTTAAAATCAACTGTTGATCTCATTACAAATCCGTATAGTTACGAGTTAGTCCGATGTACTTGAATACTCATCATTTCAGTCGAAAGACGTCCACTGCTGTACATAACCTCCCCCAAGCACCGCCACTTCGACCAGTTCTGTGCTTCTCGCATCCAGCAAATTCCTGCGGCCTTCACAAGGTCATCGGTCCACTTTGTAAACTATAATACAACAGGGTCAAATTCAATGAGCTAGCGAAACTCAACAGACGTGATGGGTATCGATATCTAAACATGATAAAACGAAGACAATCAGATTTTCTCAACTCAAACTTCAAGTATTATTTACTTGAAGTTTGAGTTTGAGTTTGAGTTTTTTTGTTGTTTTTTTCATGTTATTTTTATTTCTCTAACTGAACAGACAGCTGTGCTGCTGGGGAGTTTGTTGACTACTTTTTCTTCCCAGGAAGCACTAGGAAGTGGTGAAGGGTGGGCGTTTTGGAGGACTGTCTTATGTAATTTTGACGTTCGAAAAGTGCTGATCCACAGCTTAGTTTGAATAAATGACTTTTGATTTGAATAATCTTTGCGTTCTCTCAATTTTTATGTTCTTTCTCCAGAATTAGCTTACCTACTGACAGGTTATATACGTAATCAGCCTATAATGTTCCCACTGCTGGGACACAGGCCTCCTCTGTGAGAGGGTGTGGGCCGTAATCCACCACGCGGGCCCAGTGCGGGTTGGTAGATGTCACATGTCTTCGAGTTTTTGGTTCTAGGACATGCTGGTTTCCTCATTAGATTTCCTTTACCGTTTTGAGAGCAGTGGTGATGAAATAATTTTCGTTCGAACCTACGACCTACAACTCGTAAGGCGTGGCCGTTACCACTAGGCCACCACTGCTCTACAGGTTATATGAGTTCATATAATTGTTTAATTTGTTTGACTGTATAAGTCAATTTATTTTTAATTTTATTTTCATATTTTTTATGAGTTGTATTGCAATATGTGGTTACTGGAACTGGTAGCAAGTTTATCATGCTCCCTTAGATGACACTGCTTGCGGTAGCGTCGGGGGTCGGGTTGCCTTCTTCCCTCAAATATGGCGAGGGGGGTAGTGACTGATCTTTGCGTTATGCTCGTGAACGGATGCTGCTTGTGGTGACTGATCGTCTTGCTGACCATGGTTTTATTATTTTTATCAGTAATGAGCTGCACAATTTTACTTCGTGTGCTAACTGACATATCGTCGGTGATATTCTGAAACCGCCGAACTAACAGTGTTTAAAACCGCGTATTTACAAAAGTAGCAAAATCGAGATTTCGGATTTACTAATTCATTAATATATATTTTACATAATTAATGCCTACAATATTAAGAGGAATATGTCAATTTAAAAGTTTAAACAATAGAAAGTCAAGTGGTTTAGTAAATATTACGTTTTCCCTCGTTCTTGTATAATTCACTGCACCTAGCTTACGCGGTTTTAAACACTGTTAGTTCCGCGATTTCAGAATATCACCGACGATATGGCTAATAATTTAATGTTTTGTGTTGCGCGTAATGTAAATTATTTTGCATACTAATATATAGAACCCATTTTTTTTTCTAGTTGAACAGACAGCTGTGCTGCTGGGGAGTTTGTTGCGCCACCAGTTAACCAATAGGAAGTGGTGAAGGGTAGGCATTTTGGGGGACTGTATTATGTAATTTTGACGTTCGTTTCCTTTTCTCTTTTTTTTCTCTCTTTTTACTTGTTAGTAATTGTATAACAGTTCGATTATGGATATCTGCAGTAAACGCAAAAGTGAAGTGTTTATGTTTGTTATTGCAGTATAAAACTAGGAAACATATTTCCTAATTTTATAACAAGGGGTCATTTTGCATCCTCGTCAAATTTCAGGAGGTTGCCATGAAAGATATATACAAATAAAATTACGATACCTGCTCAATAATTAATACATACTTGTTTTTTTAGTTATTCAAGTTTGACAGTATTTTAGAATACACCACTTTCACAGAACACAATCCCTTTCACACACACACACTACCGCATACGAAACGGGGCCTATGCGGTAGTGTGTGTGTAAAAGGGCAGTTACAGTGCGGTATCACACGGGCCGCGTTTTAACATGCGTGTCCCACACATGCCGCTTTCCGGAAATTAGAAAAAAAAAAGACCTACTTATTTTATTATTGATTTGTGTCGAGAATCATTAGCATACTTACCTCCTTGAATTTGACGAGGATGCACACTACACCTTGTATAATATAATTGCAAGTATACTTGCAATTATACAGCGCGATGTAAGAGCTTTAACATTTTACTACCTACTGCATGAGCGAAGACGCAATGCAGAAATGACTTAAATAAAAACAAATACCAACCTGTTACTGTCCCACAATAGGTCAGTTCTCTTCTCATACAGAGAAGGCATGAGCATCACCACGACTGCTCACGACGGGTTGGCCATTTCAAATTTATAATAAAATTCAGATCAGACAGACAGACTCCCACGGCATCCACACTTTCCGCCTGACGCTGCTGCCGTATCCTTGCCGGACATGGCAGCTTCGGGAGCTTCGGCAGCTTCGGTTCCTGTGTCGGGATAAAACCGCTGGGTGTCACCACGTGGAAGCGATCGGCGGCGGAGGTCTCTCGCGTCCGGCCTTGGTCCAGGGCATGGTACGGAGCGAGAGGGCATGGACAGCCGTCACCTCCTTCTGTGAAGCAGTGCTCGCGAATGAGGAGGCGGGACGGTTGAGGGAACGGCAAATTTTGCGCGCTCTCGCCCCTAGCCGCCGTAGGAGACGCCCTGGGCGTCGGAAACCCAGGCGGATTTCCGGCCACCGTAGGCGTGGGCTTGCGGACGGTGAGCAATGGGTAGCTCGCCGTCCGATAAGGACCAGGCCCGCGTCAACGGTGACTTAGTGTTCCACGCGCGCCTCAAAGAGATATCGTCAGCACAGGTGCAGGGGTCCACTAGGGCCGATGCCTGCCGAGGTCGTGGGAAACTCCGAAAAGGATACTGACGCCCCTGGCAACACAGGCAACGGAAGGAACACAGGTGGGTTTTAGTCAGTAAGAGTTTGACACACCCTCCCGCTCCGCCCAGAGCGGGTGAAGTTATTAAAAAAAAAAGACAGACAGACTCAGATATGACTTACTCATTAAAAACTAGCTGCGCCCCACGGTTTCAGCCACATAAGTCCCGTGGAGGTATCGGGATAACAAGTAACCGATGTCCTAATCCAGGTCGTGGTCTATCAATATGCCAAATTTCATCCAAATCCGTTTAGCCGTTTTAGCGTGAAAGTATAACAAACAAATAAACAAACAAACTCAATTTCGAATTTATAATATTAACTAGCTTTTGCCCGCCACTTCGCCCACGTAAAGGTCGGAAATTATTACGTCCGTGATTTATAGTACCAACCCTATGTACTAACCCAGACATGGCCTATCCGTATGCCTTTCATCTAAATCTGTTCAGCCGTTACAGCTGAAAGGTAACAGACAGACAGACAGACAGGCAGATTGAAATAATCTTTTTAGGATTCCGTACCTCAAAATTAAAACTTGGAACCCTTATACGATGACTTCGTTGACTGTCTAGACCATTTTTCTCGGGAATACGTGGAGGTATCAAGTTGAAAAGATATCAAAAACTTAGGTCTACGGTCCCATGGAGCTGTAAGGAAAATCAAGCTTAAAAGTCAACGGAATAAAAAATCGGCCTTTTATGGCGCATATGAAGACACTCGCAAATAAAAAAGAGCCTATATGGTACTTCCCGTTGACCTAGCAAGGATGAAGTTTGGCAAAAAGCAAGGTTTTACAGTTCAAGTAAAGAGAAAAATCCAATAATTTTGTAATTTATAGTTAAAGGAATAATATCAACTGCAAAGTTACATTTGTTCTTCAATCTGTTTTGCATTTAGTCTGTATTTAATTCAAGTCGTTCCTTTTCCACCTGCAAAGTTAAGTTTGCCCTTAAATCCAAAATTGGAAATTCGGGCAGCTGAGCGAGCAAAGCTTTGAGACCGAACCCTTTTTTTTTTTTGAGGGTGGGAAATCATCAAATAACTTCTCCCGCTCTGGGCGAAGCGGGATGGTGTGTCAGACTCTTACTGACTAAAACCCACCCGTATTCCTTCCTGTTGCCTGTGTTGCGGGGGCCTCGGTGACCCATAAGTACCTTCCCGCGACCCCGGCAGGCATCGGCCCTAGTGGACCCCTACTATATGTGCTGATGACATCTCTTTGAGGCGCGCGTGGAATACAACGCGCCGTCGACCCGGGCGTGGTCCTTACCAGACGGTGAGCTACCCATTGCTCACCGTCCGCCAGCCCGCGCCTACGGTGGCCGGAAATCCGCCCGGGATTCCCGACGCCCTGGGCGTCTCCTGCGGCGGCTAGAGGCGAGAGGGCGCGAAACTTGCCTTTCCATCAACCGTCCCGCCTCCTGCTTCACGAGCATTACTGCTTCGCAGAAGGAGGTGACGGCTGCCCATGCCCTCTCGCTCCGTACCATGGCCTGAACCAGGGCCGGACGCGAGAGGTCTCTGCCGTCGATCGCCTCCACGAGGACACGGTGGTGCTCTGCCCAAGCCGGGCAGACCTCCACCGTATGCTCCACCGTGTCCTCCGGGCGATCCACGCAGTGGTGACACCCGGACGTTTACTCCCGCCTTATCCGACACAGGAACCTCCCGAAGCTGCCGTGTCCGGTGAGGACCTGCGTCAGGTGGAAGGTGAGGACGCCGTGGCGCCTCTCCAGCCACTTATCAAAGAGGGGACTTATCGCCGCAATCGTGGCGTGCCCAGCACTGGGTTGCGACAACCGTACTTTCCATGACGCCATGAGATCCCGCCGGAGCTCCGTCCGCTGTGCCGCGATTTCTCGCGGCAGCGGACTAACGCCCCGGCGTTTCGCCTCCTCGCGCCACTCCCATACGTGCGCGAGGACTTTTGCTTCCAGATCCCATGGCGGCAATCCGGCAAGGAGGCTCGCTGCCTCACAGGAGACCGTGCGGTATCCCCGGACCATCCGGATGGCCATGACCCTTTGGGCCGCACTCAACCGGCGGGCTGGCCGCAGCGCCAGAGAGCGCGCCCATACAGGAGCCCTGTAGAGGGCCATGAACCGCACGACCCCGCGTAAAGCCTCCGGCTGGAGGCGTTTGGACCCCCTAGATTGGGCAGGAGCCGCTTCAATTCAGCGCCCGCCCGCTCCAGTTTGGGAGCCAAACGTCGGAAATGCTACACGAAGTTCCACCGGCTGTCTAGGACGAGTCCCAGGTACTTCATCGTCGACTCGACGCCGGAGACCGAACCCTTAGGGAGCGAGTCCTACTCACACATGTCTCGTTTAAATAAATCATAAAACATGTTTTTATGATTCTAATCAAATCAAATCAAATAATTTATTTGCATAATACATGTTAAAAAGTTGTTACAGGTATAAAAGCTACATTATATTATAACCTAATGAGGTGTGCAAATGAAAATGTCGTACTTTTAATAAATACATTAATATTATCACCAATTATTTGTAATACCTACTCTAGTGCCACCATTGATTACGTAATACGTGTTAGGTATGGTTATTTTATCGCTTTAAATTAAAATTACTTTTGAACGACTGGGCCGATTTTATAATGAAATAAAGACGAAATGTTACTTCTAGATATCGACTATGACTATATTTCCAATCCCTTTAATCTCTTGAAAAGAAGTACACAAAAAATTCAATATTACATGTTAATTTTAAAATCATCATATTTATATTTATAAAATCATACCCATTTTTTGGATGGGAAATCATCAAATAACTTCTTCCGCTCTGGGCGGAGCGGGAGGGTGTGTCAAACTGACTAAAACCCACCCGTATTCCTTCCCGTTGCCTGTGTGGCCAGGGGCCTCGATGACCTTTTAGTACCTTCCCGCGACCCCGGCAGGCAACGGCCCTAGTGGACCCCTACACTTGTGCTGACGACATCTCTTTGAGGCGCGCGTGGAATACAACGCGCCGTCGACCCGGGCCTGGTCCTTACCAGATGGTGAGCTACCCATTGCTCACCATCCGCAAGCCCGCGCCTACGGTGGCCGGAAATCCGCCCGGGATTCTCGACGCCCAGGGCGTCTCCTGCGGCGGCTAGGGGCGAGAGGGCGCGAAATTTGCCTTTCGCTCAACCGTCCCGCCTCCTCCTTCGCGAGCATTGCTGCAGAAGGAGGTGACGGCTGCCCATGCCCTCTCGCTCCGTACCATGGCCTGAACCAGGGCCGGACCCGAGAGAAAAATCATACCCCTTGGGGGATGATTTTACAAAAAACGCTAAAACACATAATTCTTTATTTCTTACGAAAACATAAGTTTGAATTTAAGAAATGTTGAGTTTTCCTTACAAACTTGCATCCCCTATTTGAAACAAAAGTAGCATATGTCCTTCTCCAGGATGCCATCTATCTTCTTGCTAAATTTTATCGAAATCCGTTTAGTAGTTTAGGCGTTAAAGGGCAGGTAACATACGGGTAGATAGACAAAAAGACAGAGTTACTTTCAAATTTATAATATTAGGTTCGGATATGTAGGATCGTCAGGATTTACTCCCTTAGATTCAGACATCATGTGGGTAGAAGTTGGGTTTCAGCACAACGAATCGAGTACAGTTCCGCGACGTCTTAACTCTGCTGCTATCAGACACTGAGTGTCATCCTCGCCGTGGGCTTAAAACATCACGTCTGTAGACCACGCTGTAGCTGTGGGTAGATCACGTGATGTCACCAGCAGCGCGCTTGCGATTCGTTTCGTGTCCGTACTAATGACCGGAACCGACATAATATGTAATAAATTTATAATATTTATAGTTAGGATAGGATTGCAAATAGACTATAGATTGCCCTGAGTTGTTAGGCAGTTTGGGACTAGTTAAACACTGCAAAATGATCCACAAACCTAGCTGACATGTTCTTCATTCCAAGGCAGCGTACAGGGAGACTTCGTTTGTATACCTCGCGACCAGAAGATTTAATAACCTGTTAATTAACCATGATTTGGATATATTCAATACCAGTGTTTCTCGGCTTAAAAATTCGTTGGTGAAAAGCTTCTTCAGGGAAAGTGATCGTGTACTATTTGTACTTTAATTATCTGTTTGCGTCAAGTAATTAATCGATCGTGTATTACTGTGTGCCTATTTGTGTTTTAATTTATGTTATAGGTTTTGTGCCGACCTTTTTGGTTTTTATTTTAGAGTTTATCAGCGAAAACTTGTAAATTTCATATTTATTTTAAGAAAACTAATAAGATACCTATAAGTTTTCCGAACAGAATGAAATGACGGGCCCCGCCACTGCTGGTCGTGCCATCAGCCAGGACGAACTTGCTGGCCAAAACCCCTCTGACTCGAGCAATTCGCTTCATCAATAAATTATATTCAGGTCGAAATTGATACATTTACGTGTCACTGGGGCGAATTCGCATTAGAACTATTGTTTACAATATGTTACAAAAAATGATTCTGTTTTTTTATTTTCATTTTGTGTGTGTATGACTTGGCTATCGCTTTAGGCGAAGACCTGTAATGATAGTTTAAAGGCATTTAAATAAAAAATAAATAAAATGAGCCTCGTTTGTGATTGGTCACAGTTCCAGTCTAACCTAACCCGTTTATTTATTTGTATATACTTTATTGTACACCACAAAAATACATAACAAAAAATAAATCAAACACCACAAAATATACAATGGGCGGCCTTATCGCTTTCTGCGATCTCTTCCAGGCCCTAGCTTAGTTACTCCAACCAACTGTGCGAAAAGACCAGAAAGTTAAAAAGAGGCTCAATTATTTAAAAAAGTGTCCATCATTAGAAGTTCAATAAGTTTTTTGTAGAGGCTCTGTTAAATGTTTCCCGTTCATTTAACATACACATACATACATGGATGACATGATGTATCCCGTAATTACATACACATAATAACAAAAACGTATTAAGGTATCAGTCGCAAATTGAGAATAATGTGACACCTCATCAAGCTCAGCATATCTACACGATATTATATGAATTATTCATACACAACTTCCAAACTTACACAAATATCAATAAACCCGTAAAACCTTGACGAATGTTCTAAAACGGAGCTCAATGTAATCTGGCCGTATATCTTCGTACTAAATAGTCCAAATTACGTAGACCTCTCGTTTATTTGTCAATGTTTGGTAAATGAGGTATTTTTATGGTGGTGGTGTGAATCTCATTGCTGGTACACAATAGGATGCCATCAATCAGGGTAAGATTACAACCGTGACATCACGTCAGAATGGGGTTTTGGGGAGTGTAAAAATTTAAATTAGATTTTTACTCTAATAATGTTATTTAGAATGAATTGTTGAATGACTTGCGCGGGATGACGTATTACATCGCATCGTATTGCATTCGTTGGTATAGCTTTATATTTTACAGTTAGGATATTGTTTTTTGAAGGGTTGATTTAACAAACAATTATTTTTAATTGATTCAAAATTATTCCTTATTTACTTATGGTAAAATTATTAAAAAATCGCACTAAAATTAACGACGAAAATAAAATAGCTCAGCCGATTTAAGAAAATGGCCACTTAAAAACAGCGCACGCAATAAAATAGCCTAAGAACAATAACCGGGATTACATAAACAAATAAAACTCAAGAAGGCAGTTAAAATATTTTATCTGTTATGAATATAATCCTGTTTTTACGGCGATATTAAAATTGAACCGGCTGCGGGTTGTTGCACAGAGCAGTGCGATGCTATGCGAGAAGATTTTTGAATTTGTAGAATATATTGTTTGCTTCCAGCTAATTCTGGACTGCCTCGCTGGTCTAGTGGCCGCAAGCTAGGTGCTTGCAGAAAACCTCCTCGTGTGCTGGATTGCTGCTGTTTCCCTGCGAATACGTTCGGGGATAAAGAGCAGTCGTCGGGCCGGTGCACCCTGGGCACGGTCAATAGTCTCTCGGGTATTGACTGTGGCAAATGATGCCTGCTGGGATCGTGGGAAAATCCGAAAGGGATACCGAGGCCCCTTTCAACACAGGCAACGGAAGGAACACGGGCGGGTTTTAGTCAGTAAGAGTCTGACACACCCTCCCGCTCCGCCCAGTGCGGGAGAAGTTATTTGATGATTTCCCATCCAAAAAAAAAATCCTTACTATGTTAAGGTGGGCTTCAGGATAGCAACATTTTACACGTACCATGGTTTTTAACTTCTACAATTCTAGGCCTACTACAGGTCAGACCTTTTTTTTTTGGGTGGGAAATTATCAAATAACGTCTCCTGCACTGGGTGGAGCGGGAGGGTGTGTCAGACTCTTACTGACTTAACCCCACCCGTGTTCCTTCCGTTGCATGTGTTGCCAGTGGCCTCGTTACCCCTTTCGGACTTTCCCGCGACCCCGGCAGGCATCGGCCCTAATCACAGTAGTAGTCGTGCTGACGTATCTTTGAGGCGCGCGTGCAACACAAAGCGCTTTCGACCCGAGCCAGTTCCTTATCGGACGGCGAGCTACCCATTGCTCACCGTCCGCAAGCCCGTCTATGGTTGAACCTCAAATTGATGCACCCCAATTTATTGCGTGACAATTTTCGACCACATCTGAAGAAATTTGCAGAAAATTCGTAATCCATTGCTTCATTGTGTTTGGAAAATTCTTCAAAATCAAAATCAAAATATTTTTATTTCACATAAACCTACATGGGCACTTATGAAACGTCAGAAGCTAGGTGCACGACGTCTTCTCGACAACGTAAGTAAATAACACAATGAATATTGTTAAACTGTCAAAAGGATTCATTGGCATTGCGAGTGTTTTACGCAATTACCCCACCGTTTTAGGCTTTTGGTAGCTTACTACCCGCAGTGTAACAATGTTCAAACACTTGCCTGTTGGCCATTGATCTCCTTTCTGAAGGCTTCAATAGCTATTATAACTCATAGCATTGCCTTCTATGAACAAAACCTTTAAGTTTAGTAGTGAAGGAGACATAAAACCTTAAGAAGTGTTTAAAAGGATTATCTTTGCTCCCCTTACACTTTTTTATTATTATTTTAAGGGCTAATTGTAACCCTTCATTTATTTTGCTTTACATCTGGCATCGTCTTGTTGAGTTCTGGAGAAATATTTAATTGATTAAGTAATTATTTATTTCGCGCTCTCGTCGTGTTTGTTCTATTTGCTTTGCGAGTGTTTGCTACGCTTTCACGACTTAACTACTCAATAGATCATCATGAAATTTTGTATGCATGATGTCAGGGACACAGAAAAGGCCCTAGGGTACCTTTTATCCAGAAAAAGTATTGTTCCCGAGGGATAGACACCGAATGCGAGCGAAGTCGCGGGCAAAAGCTAGTTATATGCTAGTTTCAATTCATAATGACAAATCTTAAATACAATAAACAAGCTAACGTTAAAATATATATAGCATAACATTACGCCTGGTTTCCCCGAAGGGTTGGGCATAGGTGTACCTGTAGTACACCCACATTTCGCCAGTCTAGTTTAAGTCCCATGTAATAGGGGGCGAGCCCATAGCTATCAACCGGGCACAAATCCAGACTCCGGGCTGCTACTGAGAAATTCCAGATAGAAATCCCAATAACACTTTGCCCGACCCGGGAATCGAACCCAGGACCTCATGCTCAGCAGTAGCGCTTGCAACCACTAGACCAACGCAGCAGCGACTATAATATATATATTATGTACAAATAATAGCATAAAAAAATCATCCGCTGTGGTATTTTGCTACACAAAGCCACATCTTTATATTATATTTATAAATGTACCTTTGTTATAATCTCTATACTATTTTCTAGCTTCAAACATGAAATTTTATTATTATGTCTCTCACTTCTCTCTCTTACATATGTTTGAAAACCACAGCTAAAAGGAGAAACACAACGAACTGTTTCTAACACTGAAAACTGTATCTGATATTATTGATTTTCTCTTGTTGTAAAATCTTAGAATCATTTTATCCATTGACATCTTTCATCATAAATTGTCATCTGTCTAGTTTCTTTCTTTATGCATAGCTGCCATGATAAAGCTAGTTCCAGACTTCATTTAGGCTATGTACACATGTAAACCGTTGTTATTGATCCTGGCAGGCATTCAAACTAATAATTTGAATACTGCTTAACAGATACTTCTAGAACTTTTGCCAGACTCTATAAAAGCAGTCATCGGACCTGACAAGGGTTCAGTTCTGTTCAGTTCTAGCTCAGTCAGTACATTCTTGGTCAGTCTTGTTCAGTCTAGTTCAGTTCTGCTCCGTCAGTACACTCTTGGTCAGTCTTGCTCAGTTTTGTGCAGTATACTTCAGTCTAAAACCATTCTATATACTAATAGCTAATTATTGCAAAGTGTGATAATATAATCATTTAAAGAAACTCGTAGTGTGTGATTTGTGATTCACTCTCCATAACCACCGGCCCTCTCACGTACGCCTATGGGAGGTCCCTAATGCCGAAGGCGTTATAATAATAATAATAATAATAATAATAATATCTTTATTTCCCAAAAAATACAGATAATTGTATTTAAAGTTTACAATTTTAGGATTAAAGGTAGGTACAGGGCATTTACATTAAACATTTGCATGCTGCAGAAATCTGTACACAATAGATTAAACTCTGTCTCTTAAACTAGGGTAGCCTGTATCTTAAGAGACAGTGTTTCGCTATGAGGTTCCAATTGACATATGTATAAGTGGACTGTGTCGATTTACCTTCTGAAGGGAAAGAAAAATAAAGAAAATAATAAAATCAAAATAATAATAAGTTTTAGTCTAGTTTTTAAATTATGTATGATTATGTGAGAGTGCGAGAGTGAGAGTGAATGAATGTGATTGTAGGTGTGTAGGTGTTTGTGTGTGAGTGTGGATAAGTAGGTGGAGTAGTGTTAGTGTGTAAGTGTGTGGGGAAATTGTGTGTGCGAGTCTGCAAGGATGTGAAGATAGAAGTGTTCGAGCGAGCATGGATATGGGTGATGATGATATAGTCGGGCGGCTTGGGACGCTATAGCCAACCACTCCTTTGTGTCATGGGACGTCCAGACACTCATCCCGTGGAGCGTGAGCCCTACAACACTGTAGGGCGCCTCCGCTGTCAGTCGTATCGGCGGGATTTAAACAACGCCACCCTCTTACAAGTCCACTTCCGGACGGAGAGCCCTTCTATTACTAGGGCAATCTATCAACGTGGCGTTAGACACTAACACAATTATCTTGCTAGTGTGAAACAACTCACACCAATTACACACCAACATACCACCAAACTACCATAAAAGAAAACCTCTTGTTAACAAGGGACGTTTTACTCCTTGGGACAGAGTTGCCGATTGACTGCGGTCATCGGAGTCGGAGTGGTGCCAGGGAAGAGGGGCCCCCTTCCTTCCACCCCACCTACCTCCTCCTGCCAAACGATACTAAATTTTTATCTAAATTATTTTTAAACGATATCAGATTTCCATCTTACCTATATACTCGTAATTAACTTTTTATAATAACGTCAGGTAATATTTGATTACCTGTCTTTGTGTCTTTTCTACATATTTACACAATTCTTCTTCTGAGAAGTTTGAAGCTTTTTATAAGATAACTTGAGTATATGATTAATACATTTAATCATGAATAAAAGATAATATACAAATAAATACAAAAAAAAAACAAAAGGAAACTTAGGCGAAGTACTCATCCGAATCGCTGTCATCCGGTGCCCAGAAGACTGGCAGCATTGCCACGTTGAATGGCTGCTAATTATTTGGCCAAAGAACGAGCCAGCCCTCTGGTCACATGAAGTATCGATCAATCGGCGAGAAATTTCCTTAAAAAGGAGACGCGCACTCGGGCCCCATGACCCGAGCGTTTCGACCCCAAACGGCTCAAAACTGTAGTTTCCTATAAGGTTACAGTATTTGCGCCGCTTGAGGGTCTCAGCAGCTGCAGCAGCGGTGCCAGCACAGCCAGCCGTGCTTGGAACATGAGATGGCGCAAGGGTGTCGACGCGGGTTGCGTCCCACACCGGAGGCCTACCCACCTTCCAAGGCAACAACGTCAATAATAATAATATCAAATATACATAGATTTAGGATATATCCTAAATATGGTAGTATTAATCTTTTTTAATTTTTATAACTACATTTATTTTTAACACTCTCAGTATTTTTATTAAACTTACCCAAAAAAGAAAATCATTTCCAATTCATAAACTCGGAAGTGCAATTTTGAAACATTAAATTAATTCGCGAAACGACAAAGTGTGGGAGCAATTTAACTTGTGGACTGAGTGGCCTGGCACTAGGGACAGCCTGACTTTGATCGATGGTTTAAGTTTCATCTGTTTTTCCTCGGAAATTGGACCATGTTTATAAATAGCAGAAGTTAATTTGGGTTTAGATTTTAAAAGGATTTTTTTGTTAGATATGCGTATCGTAGATTAACGTGTTATTAGTGACGATAATTGGGTATTACTGAAAAAAATGCTATACAAATAAATAGCTAAAAACTGAAAAAAAAATACCTAACACATATCGCAAATAATTGGCTGGCTTCTGAAACAGCGGATAAGTTAAAATAAAAAAAATATTTAAAAAAAACAAAATCGCAGGCCTAAAATATGGTGTAACTTTTGACTGTCCCCAATGAAAAGTTACGTACACCATATTTCAGGTTATTCGTTTGCCCCGCCTGCGATTCCAAAATTCGTTTAGCTTTTTTTTAATAATTTAACTTAGGTACTTAGGTAGGTGAACTTAGGTATCCGGAGTCTGGCGGTCAAGAGGTAGAGTACTTTCCCTGCAGGTCGCATTACAAAATTCCACCCTGTGTATATGTACATATATATTTGAAAATTACTAGCTTTAATTTGAATATTATTGCAATTTATTTTAAAAAAGCCTTTCCTTCCTTTTTTTGCATTTGCAGATGCAATATATAAATAGCCTATGTCACTCCCACAATTAAGACGAATCGAACAACACCTCTTATATTAAAATTCATCAAGCCGTTTAGGCTACTGAGCGTGCCATAGAAATTGACATACATACGTACTCTTGAAAAACATTACCCTCCTTCTGGTTTGGCTTACGTGAACAATACTTACAATTATTTATTTTTTTTTACTTTGGCAACTTCTGTTTATACATGCAAATACAGAACAAATATTTAATGTATTCAAAAGGATACATAACAGAATGTCGAGACAGACACACATTAATATGAAATTAGTCAACTTTGAATCCTACCTCGGAACGTACTACATGCCGATAAATAAATCAATTGGGAATAATTCCACTAGACAAGACCGCACTCCGTTACCACAGACTTAAAAAGGGATGGATGGTACGAATACTCAAAGTTAGTTTGAAGGCTATTTTATATGAAATCGAAGTCTGTTTGTTCCCTGGAAAAACCGGCCAAGTGCGTGTTAGACCAGGACAATGAAGCGTTCCGTAGTTGGGTAACTGTAAACGTAAGTTTGTACGTACAATTTTGGGAGATTTACCATGTCATTTTAAGACCATAGACTTCTTATAGGTTTCCTGTAATCTATAAGTATAGATCCGTTATCTGTATTTTTTATAAATTTTAAGCTCATCAGCTTCGGAAACAAGGGCTATGGTCAATTTTCCCTAAATAACTTTAGAATTGTTTATTTCAAACTTATAAAAAAAAATATTGAGACCCTCACAGCATTTGATACGTCACACGGTGTCCAAGACGTTTTTTTAGTGAAAACTTCTTTAGCTGTGTTGAGCGATTTTTGGTGGGTGCCTAACGTATGGGTTCGCATCACCGACATGCTAATGTGACGTGTTGTGCCAGAATGACGACGCGCAGCGGTATATGTACATGTATTCGCATATACGTATACATTAATACATTGTATATACTCAACTGTATCGTGTGCTGTTCAAAGGTATAAGTTTTCACTTCTGTCAGCAGTCCCCATGACTGTCTGTTTATTTTTTCTTATTTGTCTCCCAAAAGTGACCCCATATTCAAAATTCATTTATTTACGTAACACGTCCGTGTTTGAGTCACAGAAATAGAAAAAAAGAAAAATATTGTATTTGGGACATGCACAAGAAATACAAAAAGTAAAAAAGGAGCATTTAAAACTAACAAAATTTACATATTTGTTCGATAAAAAAAACAACAAAGAAAATAAATAAATAAAAACGACTTGTGCGACGCCAAAAGGCTCCTATCTCAGCATAATGCTGCGATATTTAAAAAATAAATACCGCAGCGCTGGTATTCTGATAGGGCCCAAAATTTGATATGTCTACCAAATTTCAACTAAATTTGGCCATTAGATTCGGAGCAAATTAGCTGTGACAGACGGATAGACACACAGGCACACGAGTGATCCTATAAGAGTTCCGATTTTTCAATCGGATATACGGAACCCTAAAACGTTGGGTTTTCACACATGAATAAAGCTAAAGCGTTGGTGACCTGGGAAAGCGGTTCCGTCATATTATAATTCCGTCATGAAAATCTGTCGTTTTCACCACTATTTGACTTTAATGTGTCAAAAGCGTAATGTATTTAGACAGCCTCTGTAGTAGCCATTCACCGCTTTCTTAAGAAACCAAAGCTTTAAACGGCTAAATAATGCTAAATAATGATCATGAGAAAACGTGCAATGACTATGCTGCCGACCCAGGTGATGACGATGGAATGCACTTGACTCCTACAAATATTATCTAGTATCGGTCCACACTAACTCAAGTTTTTTTTTTTTTGGGTGGGTAATCATCAAGTTACTTCTCCCGCTCTGGGCGGAGCGGGAGGGTGTGTCAGACTCTTACTGACTAAAACCCACCCGTATTCCTTCCGTTGCCTGTGTTGCGGGGGCCTCGGTGACCCATAAGTACCTGCCCGCGACCCCGAACAGCACAGGCTTGAAATTAATTATTTTGAAGGATAGGAGACGAATAATAAATTACTACCTACTGAAAATAAAAACACATTACTTAGTAGATAAGTACGAGGGCGGGTCAATAAGTCCGTGACTTTTGGAATAAAACACAGATTTTTTGATAAAAAAATAATTTTATTTTTCAACGTAGTCTCCCTTGAGCTCTATACACTTTGTCCAACGCTTCTCCAATTTTTTTATCCCTTCCAAAAAAAATGATTTGTCGAGGTCCTCAAAATAGGCCTTTGTTTGCGAGATGACTTCATCATTGGAGTCAAATCTTTTTCCACCAAGCCATTTCTTCAGGTTTGGGAACAAGAAGTAGTCGCTCGGAGCCAAATCTGGAGAATAGGGTGGATGGGGGAGCAATTCATAGCCCAATTCATGGATTTTTGCCATGGCAACTGCACATGTGTGCACCCTTGCATTGTCTTGGTGGAAAAGAACTTTTTTCTTGGCCAAATGAGGTCGGTTTTTTTTCAAATCGTCATTGAATCGGTCCAATAAATTGGCATAATATTCCCCATTGATTGTTCTTCCCTTTTGAAGGTAGTCAATGTGGATTATCCCGCGTGCATCCCAAAAAACAGTCGCCATAACTTTATTGGCTGACAAACCCACCTTGGCCTTCTTCGGCGCCGATTCACCCTTAGAAACCCACTGTTTTGACTGTTGTTTGGTCTCTGGTGTGTTGTGATGGATCCATGTTTCGTCCACCGTTACAAAACGGCGCAAAAACTCCTCCATATTGCGATTAAACAACGCCAAACCTTCCTGTGAAGTTGTTACACGATTGCGTTTGTGGTCGACTGTGAGCAAACGCGGCACCCATCTTGCGGAAAGCTTTCTCATGCCCAAGTGATCATTCAAAATTGAAACCACTGAGCCATGCGAGATCCCTACGGCTTCCACAATCTCTCGCACTTTCAATCTTCGGTCGGCCAACACCATATCGTGAATTTTTTCGATTGTTTCGGGTGTAGAGACCTCAACTGGGCGTCCAGGACGTTCGGCATCTTCAGTGCTTGTACGGCCACAACGAAATTCAGTAAACCACTTTTTTACCATTGAAATCGATGGTGCAGAGTCCCCATAGTATTTATCAAGCTTAGCCTTGGTCTCGGTAATGGTTTTTTTTCGCAAGAAATAATGCTTAATAAGCACACGAAATTCACTTTTTTCCATTTTCTCCTCAAATTAGTGAGTAGTCTGATAAAAATAGCTGTCAAACACAAACTAACTGACGCAGCAAGTTTAAATTTTGACAGGAGTCAACTGACAGATGCCTGTTGACAGGAGCAGTGTTGCTGTTTCAGTAAAGAGGTCAGAAATTCAAAAAGTCACGGACTTATTGACCCGCCCTCGTAACTATGTGACTAGATAAAGAATTTATTAAACACTAGCTACGCCCCGCGGTATCACGCGCATAAGCCTCGATCCCGTGGAAATATCGGGATTAAAAGTATTTTTTGTCCTAAACCAGGTCATGGTCTACCCATGTGCTAAATTTCATACAAATTCGTTTAGCCGTTTTTACATGAAAGCGTAACAAATAAACAAAAAAACTCACATTCTATAATATTACTAAATAAGGATTATAATATGCCGCCTCTATACGATTCATTAGCATACGAGAGGTAAAATTTCGATGCAGTCGATATTAATAAACAGATTATGTCGACATGAAATATCGACATGTCGAATGTCGACTGTTTGTGAGCTTAAGTAATTACAATACTATGATGAATATTATCATCTGCCTAGCCTTTTCCCAACTATATTAGGGTCGGCTACCAGTCTAACAGGATGCATCTGAATACCAGTATTTTACATGGAGCGACTGCCTATCTGACCTCCACAATCCAGTAACTGGGTAATACGGTACCACTTGGTAAGACTGGTTGTCAGACTTTCGGGCTTCTGACGATCCGCGTAACGACTGTCAATGATCTAGGATTGACAGCCGGGACCAACGGCTTAACGTTGGTATGTAAAGGTCACCCATCCACGGACCAACCGCGGCAAGCATAGCTTAACCTGATCGATCGACCCGTGCTGCTGTTTCTAATTAGCCAAACGCCTTTTTTCTTTAATACGTTGATGAATATATTTTAATAAATAATGTGTCTGAATGGCGCCAGAAAAGAGTACTCGTACCTGGAAGAATTTCGAGGAGGGCTTTGCCTTTGAGTTTGTGTTTGACAGTTTTCTGGAGCAGCTCCTTTACAAAGATACTACTAGTACCTTATAAGTTTTGATATAATACTATCTATTGCTAATACATACATACATACACAAACTCACGCCTTCTTCCCATGGGAAACTATACAGATATATGGGAGGCAGAAACTATAGAACGCCACCTGCTACGCTCCTTACATACTCCTTTTGCTTCGTTTACGTTCATACATCTGGTCATACACGCACGCCGGTTGCGAATACTACGCACCTGACCTTTTTGAAGAACATAATGAATGAGGTCACTATATGGCTTTCTGGGGTGTCCCCTCTTGGCGTTTCCACTCACATCTGCCTTGTAAATACCTTTTGTTAGTAGCCTTTCATTCATCCTCTCAACATGACCAAACCATCTAAGCATACTCTTTTCAATTTTTGTTACTACATCTTACGAGTACTTTATACCGCATCTATTACTAATTGTATAACTATATATATTTCCATCCTTAGCCAACTTTGTATCCTACACGTCTATATTAGCTTCATTATCTATGCCAGCTACAGCACGAGTCTATGCAATATTATCTATGCTACAGTTGACACAATAGTTATGCATGACCTGTGTCTGTTTGATAAATGTATTTGGCGCGCTGTCAATACTCGGCCCCGCTAATATATGACCGTGGTTATGATTTATGATCGTCACTTCATTAGCTTTGGCTCTATCTAGTGTTGGTATGTTAAAGTACACATCTACGGGTTGTAGTATTTTAGTTTTATAAAAATGTAATAGTATGACAATCACATGGGGAATCAATGGTTTTAAAAGAACATAAAATACGTTTTTTAAATTGAAAAGTTTTAAGGTGCGTTGAGCGATTTTTGGTAGGGGTAAAACTTATGGGTTCGCGTCACCGACATGCTAATGTTTAAATTATAACAGTATAACTCTAGCTATGCATAGTTTTAATTTTAAAATAAGGAATTACAAAACAGATAATAAACTTAATTTCTTAATAAGATATAACAACAGATATCAATAGGATTAAAATTTAAATACGTAATACAAGCTACATAACCGCAATGACTTTAGTACAGAGACTAATTACTCGTATTTACTCAACCTAATTACAAGGTGCGATTTAATTGCCTGTGGCATACCAGTTAAAACAGCAATAACAGTTGCACCGTCTAAACAGTGTTAGATGATGCTGTTCATAGCTTGCTTCAATTTTATTGTTTGCCACAGGCAAGGAACTTGCATGATGTAAATAGGGCTTTTATGCACGTGAGCTCGTACATGGACATAATCTTATGGAAATACATCTAAATCCTTCTAAGAAACAACAATAATTAGCCGCGCGTAACATATAAATACTGAAACTAGCAACCATAAAATAGTTAAGAACATAAAAATCATTGAAATTATACACTAAAATGTATCAGCTGCAAGAGAACAATAGCATACATGTGATACAGAGACTGATACAGAGGCTGATGACGGTAAAGAACAGGTAGATGTTGAGTGGCACAACCCGAAAGATGGTGAATCCGAACGGACGTAGCGACACGTACTGCAGTGCAGTCGCCAGCTTGCACCAGAAACACTCGTCTGCAAAAGATTGGTTAGAAAAATATTATAAAAAAATATTGATCTCTCAAGCCCAAAAGTCTTTTAACACATAAACTCACGCCTTCTTCCCATAGGGGTAGACAGAAACTATAGAACGCCAGCTGCTACGCTCCTTACATACTCCTTTTGTTTCGTTTACGTTCATACATCTGGTCATGCACGCACGCCGGTTGCAAGTACTACGCACCTGACCTTTCTGAAGAACATCACCCATTAGGTCACCGTTTCCACTAACATCTGCCTTGTAAATACCTTTTGTTAGTCGCCTTTCATTCATCCTCTCAACATGATCAAACCATCTAAGCATACTCTTTTAAATTTTTGTCGCTACATCTTCTTTCTTTAAAGTATTTTAAGATTAACTTGAAAGACGTTATCATCTAGACACGTTATGTCACATCCAAAACGCAGGTATGTTACTGTCGCAACGCATGGAACAGCTTCTATGCGATGCCACCGTAGCGATATGCTACGGTTGGCAATCGTAATAGTTTTTACAATATACTCAGGAGATAGACAGCTGTCCAATTTTAATATCATCACCATCATTTCAATCAAAAGACCTTCACTGCTGGTCCAGCCGGTCTATTCTTCTAAAAATCTCACCGTGAGAATTTTAGTGAAGTGAGCTGTCATACTAACATAATGCTAGGGATTGACAAGCTCACTTCACCTAAATTCTTACCGTGAGATACATGTCGCCACATCGGAATTTCAATAATTATATACCTTTTAAAATCCAATTTACCTGGACATCTAACAAGTTGTGTCGTGGATGTTTCTCTTATTTTGTCCACTTCGTATACATATAATTGATTCTGTAATGATCCCAGGATGAGACAAATCACAAAATGTATGTACCGTCTGGTGCAAACAACTAAAATTATAAATAGGAATTTCTTGTTAGAGCTTCAGGTGTCAGGTCTAATAAATTACCTAACGATATACAGATAGACACAAAGTTTAGACATAGAGATATAATGGGACGTCACAATAGGATACACTTAGAGCGAAGCCACACGATGCATTACCGGTGCGTTCCGATGCCTGAGCGGTGACGCTGCATCATCCTACATACAAATCACAGTGACATGCCACACAGTTGCGACGACGTGCAGCGACGCAACGGACGCTCAACGAACAAGGAGACCAGAGAAACGAAGCGGGGAAGGATGTTACGATACGATGCCAATCGTCGGAGTGGCACTAAAGAAAACTGACACACCCAGCACCAAGACGCTGCGACGTTGTTGAAATCAAAATTCAAAATCAAGAGTCATTTATTCCAACTAGGCTGAGAATCAGCACTTTCCGAACGTCAAAATTACATAAGACAGTCCCTCAAAAACGCCCGCCCTTCACCAATGGGCAATGCGGTGTTCCATTGCGACACCGCATTGCCCGTGGGGCACTCGATGCGTTGAAACCATAGCAGTGAATTAAGCAACGCACTGGCAATGCCCGTGTGGCCTCACTCTTAGAGTTAGTAGTAGGTACCTAGCACAAAGACCAAACCAATTTAAAAAGAAAAGCCACATTGGTACAATACTCCTTTGAAAAATACTGCCTTACTCACCCTAAATATTATTTTCGGAAAGCTTACGATAGAAATGAAAAATACCAGGTAGCAGAAAAATGCAACGAATATTGATTTTTGAAAACAGACAATGAAGAAAATGCAGATTAACCAAAAGTTTTACCTAATATTGAACCTGCCTGTCAACAAATTCCATATTGTCTAGTAGCTTATTTTATAATAATCTGCTAAAAATATAAAAAATATTTTAGTTTTTAGTTATATTTTTTAATACTGATATGTACTTCATTTCGCCCTACGGTTATAGAAACGGGATTATTTTCTACAAAATATATTTCATAGGAGTGCGCAGTATTGAGAAAATGATGAGGACAAATATGTGGCTTAAGTCTATGCAAACCAACATGATAGCCATAGACCCAAACATATACAAATAAGGTTGTGTGGACAAAAATGTAATCATTATAAGAAGTGCTCTTAAAGTAGCGGATATACAAATAATTGTATACAAGCACTTGGTTTTTCTTGAAGCCAATTATTGTCATTGGTTCCGATACTATTACAATAGTTAAATAAATATTTATCTGTAAAAAGTAAGGAGATGATAACATGGCACAAGTGTTCGGTATAGACAAATGTACTGAAGTTGATTTTAAATTAGAAATAAGTATACTAAGTATACATCAAAATACTAATGATGAAACTAAAAGAAATGCAATATAATTTAATGAAGACGCAGTTTAGCCTGGATTGACTGAGATTGAAATAACGGCCAAACAAAACTTGTAACCAAATTATTAGTTTTAACAATGGTGCCGATTCCCTTTATATATAAATTTAGTTTAGTTTGTGAACAAGGGAATCGGCACTAATGTCTTAAAAGAGACAATATTTTAGTGATATGATTATGTTTGACATTTTCTTCATTGTTGTTCAGAGGAACACTCGAGTATACGTTGAGCTGAGTTTGAAACCTTCGATATAATCAACCAAACTATATGTAACTTAAGCTGCATTACAGCAGAAGTGGTCTACAATTACGTATATTTTATTGAAAAGTTTATTTTTAGTGCCACGATCAACATGGGTAAGTTCTCGTTCGTTCTAGTTCTACGAGAACTTACCCATATTGATCGTGGCACTAAAAATAGTCTATTCGTTGATTGTATCGAAGGTATATTAAAACTTCGTCAACGTAATATTTATAACCTTATCTCATCGGGCTAGGTACTCGACTACAAGTTTGTGTATATACTAGGAAGTAACAAGCTTTCTAGGTCGAAAAAATTTAAAAAAGGTCTTGAAAGAATTCGAAACTTGAACACTCCTCATTGTTAATGGCTTGATGCTTCAATTTGAAGCAGAGTCCGTTAAGCCCCATTTACAGGGTGCAAGTTTCTTGCCTAACTGGACAGGTTCAATTTAAGCTGTGTGGTTCTTCCCTCAAAAGACCATTTCAGACCAACATGATCCATACCATTTCAGACCGTGACCATTTCAGATCTACATGGTATTCACATGGTCTGACCAAGATTATGTCTAGACTTTAAAAGAGACTGTGACCTTTGAATTTGTTTCGGCTTCTCAGAGTAGTCAGAAAGGAAACGCCTACCTCATCTTGTTTTTAAAACATGATGGACGTATAAAAAAGTTTGTCCAAACCTACTTGCAGAAATAAAATCATATATTATTTAAAGGAACTACAGACTTGCAACGTCTAAACACTGTATTACTATAGACGTTGCAACTTTTGTTGTCGCTTCAACTAATTAATTACCTGTGGCATTACCTTCCATACGCAACAACAAATGCAAGCTAGTAGTTGCTTCAATTTTATTGCATGCCACAAGCAAGAAACTTGCATCCTATAAAATGGAGCTTAAGAGATCACTGCTGATAGACATAAAGATAACGTAACAGAAAAAAAACTAAATAACATATTTCCTCCTTAACAAATAAAATAAACAAAGGCAACAAAATTGGTCCAAACATAACACTAGATAATACTAAACATTAAAACGCGGTTACGCAAACTACATTAGGGAGTTGGCAGAGCTAACGATATCACACAAGTTCTCAATTCAGTTCAGTACGGTGGCAATTTGTGCAATTTGTGCAAATTGCGACTACGAAGGAGTTTTAGCGTTATCGCGAGACTTGAGAACTCAACGGTAATGCTTGGTTCAGCTATGTATGGTAATTGGTTGAGTGCTAAGATGCTTCTAAAAGGAATATACAGACAAACACTGCTATTTAATAGGTATGAGGTACTAATTCAATGCTAGATTTAAAAAGTCCAAGACAAAACACACAAGTCTTTTTTTTTCTCATGAATTTATTGCAAGATTTAGCAGAAGTTTATTTATGAACTAATAAACACTAGGGGTGTAATTAAGCATTTAATACCTACACAAATGTTTAAATTATGCACTATGTACCTGATAAATTTTATTTCTCAGAACCTACTATGGCACGAAGCATAAAAAGCAAGAAGCTTGGGGGTCAAAAATGGCCACCTATCCAAAGACTGACTGCAGCTAGTGCAGTTGAACCTCGAAGACCATTTGATTGTCGGCTCTTTTATTTAGTCACAAAATCTTACTTGTTAATTAAGCACGTTAACATAAAACTTAACATAAAACATAACATCACGCTGGTTTTACCCGAAGAGACGAAATGTGGGTGTACCCACATTTCGCCAAACCCACATTTTGTCAGTTATATTTAAGTCCCATGTAATAGGGGGCGAACCCATTGCCATCCGGGCACACTGAATTCCAGATCAAAAATCCCAATAACACTTTGCCCGACCTAAGAATTGAACCCAGAGCCTCATGCTCAGCAGTAGCTAGACCAACGAGGCACTTAATTAAGAAAATTTTGGGACTAGAGTAATAGCCCCGACTTATGAGTTTTTGTAGGTCATGGGTTTGAACCCAGGCAGGCGCTTTACTTTCTGTAAATCACCACTGCTCCCAAAATGGAGAAGGAAAACATCGTGAGGAAACTGGCATGTCCTAGAAACATATAATCGAAGATATATGACATCTACCAACCCGCACTGGGCCCGCGTGGTAGATTACAGCCCACACTCTCGAAGAGAGGAGGTCTGTGTCTCAGCAGTGGGAACATTATAGGCTGATTATGCCATGACTATACGCAATTAGCGAATACCTAGGTGTAGCCCTTGATATTAATCTGACGCTAATCAGCCGGATCTTCATTATCTCGCGATGTAATTGGAGTATGTTTACATACTCGTAATAACTATTATAATGCCGTGGTGCAAATTGAGTGGTGATTACGAGTACGTCAGTTGAGATGGCAAGTAGTAGGTTATGGCTCAGAAGTTAAGAGGTTCACTTATCATTATCAAGCACGAAGATACAGGCTAGAATAATCTATATACAAATAAAAACTATACAACTTGTTTTTTTTTTTATATCCCATAACTCTGGGGTTATATTCTATAAGTAAAAATAATACAAAAAGTCCTAGAATATGTGGTCCAAAAATGCATAATAATACTAACACTAGACTCTTGATGTGTGTCGGTATCTAAGTTTAATTGATAAATACGAGCATTTAATTTTCATTCAAAGCAATCATTCTTATTTAAAGCTAAGAAAATGCGACGTTGTCATATTTCACGTAAGAGTGTTTTACATTAATAAAATAAATAAAATAACATTTATTTATTTATTAATATTATTTATTATTATTTATACATTATTATTAGTAATCGTGACTTTGTCGAATTATTTTGTAAGAAAAATAAAAACAAAAAAAAGATAAATTAGAAATAATTCATATGCCATTTGATTCTTTGATATGGTCTCATTCATACCCTATAGTTATGGAATATCAATAAAAACACCTTGTATATAATCTATATACTATTTTGGTGTCTAAAGGCTTGAGCAGACTGGGGCGATATCGCGGGCGCGACAGGCATATTGCTGCCTGTCGCGCACGCGGTATCGCGCTAGTCTATACGAGTCTTAAGTAATAACAGCCGCACGGGTCGATCACACGAAAGCACGTTAAGACATTGGTCCCGGCTGTTATTAGTGGATCTTTGACAGAGCCCCAGCGCTGATTACCACCAATGTACCTACATATTGTGGAATGCAAATAAAGTATTGAGAATTGAAATAAAATTAAAGTGTCTGTTTGTAATGTCAAAAGAACAGCATCATACTAAATGCATTAGACAGTATATATGGTACTTATAACAAAAAATCAATTTAAAAAAAATGTCGGAACAAACTGTCTGTCTGTCTGTTCCGGCTAATCTCCGACCGATCCGGTCTCCGGTTTGACCGATTTTGACGGGACTTTCACTGGCAGATAGCTTATGTTATATGAACTAACTATTACTTATATTAAGGCCATGCGGGTGAAGCCGTGGACAGCAGCTAATTAATAAGTTTATCTTAGATAGGTACCTTCTAATGATCAAGGAAACACCGCCTCTTCCTTTCTCCTACTTTGCTGTGCCCGATAAGTTCCACAATGATCACTTCTCCCGCTCTGGGCGGAGCGGGTGTGTCAATCTCTTACTGACTAAAACCTACCCGTGTTCCTTCCGTTGCCTGTGTTGCTAGAGGCTACGGACCCCTACACCCCCCACCCCCACCCCTTTCGGACTTTCCCGCGACCCCGGCAGGCATCGGCCCTAGCGGACCCCTACACTTGTGCTGACATCTCTTTGAGGCGTGCGTGGGACACAACGCGCCGTCGACCCGGGCCTGGTCCTTATCGGACGGCGTGTTACCCATTGCTCAGCGTCCGCAAGCCGGCGCCGGCGTGTAAATTCGAAAGAGAATTTGTTTGTTTGTTACGCTTTCACGCTAAAACGGCTGAACGGTTTTGGATGAAATTTGGCACTTGGGATAGGACATAGGCTTCTTTTCATCCTGGATCACAGACGAAGTCGCGGGCAACAGCTAGTTTATCATAAAACCCTCATAGATAAACATCCTCTGGCTACTTATTAGGTCGTAAGTCAGCAAACTCCAGTGAATTAATAATTCGACTTTATGAACTGATTTTTCCAACGTCAGACATCTCTATTCCGAGTAAAAAATAAATACTTTTAACAGTTTTGTATCTGTCAAAATCTCATATTTACTCTACAGATGAAAGTCATCTGACTATTAAAAAATCTGTCCTTAAATAGCTGGTCTTCTGCATAACGAAGACATAAATAAATAAACTAATTAATTTGTAAGCTCGTGACTTGCGTCCAACTCTTAAATATGAGCAAACATGACGCTAATCTGTTGACATTGACGATCTGCTGATGATTTGATCCGACACGCCTCAATGGCATGTTAATTGATATCCGCTTTGTGTATCTATGCCCTCATTATTCAAAATATGATAAACCTAATCATTCATCCTATATCTTACTATAAGTACCACGAACATAGTGAATACTATGTATAAAGCTACCATTTACTGGGTACGTCTTTCATTGCCTTGAATGTGTCCTGGGTGGGAGTATGTCATGCTCACTCAAATGTCTCGCTGATGGAGGTAATGAAATGAAATTGTTTATTCTGTAAATAGGATATCAGAATCACTTTTACACGTCATATTAAAAAATAAGCTAGACGGAGTCGGCATTTCCTATCTGACTACCCCTGAGAAGAAATGGCGAAAAAAACTCAAGAGTCAAAGTCTCTTTTAAAGTCCAGACATAATCTTGGTCAGATCATGTAAGGAACATGTAGTTCCAAGTCTGAAATGGTCTTTTGAGGAAAGAACCACACAAATTTGAGTGGACCTGACCAGTCAGTGCAAGCATTTGTCAGTAATCGTGTAGCTCAACTCAGAACTGGAGTCAACGACTCGACGAATAATACCAAGGAAAGGACATTTGGGTAGGCCGCATAAAGTACTCAAAATGCCAGACTATCCTTAAGGCGCTGACAAGACCGAATTGACCAAAATAGACTTCTCTTAAGAAAAAAAATGCCTAATCTGTATAGTTCGTAGTAGCGGAAAAAATATATGTTAATTTTGAACATATTTCCCAGAACTTTGTTGTTACCAAAACACGTTTTGAAAAAAAATCTCGATACAAACTAACATTAAACTAACCTAAGAACCTTGAGTTCTAATCCAAAATATCTGTATTAAATATCAACATACGTTACGTATTTAATTAATAACAAGAACGTCTTATTTGAATGCAGAATTTGGTTGTTTTTTTTATTTTCGATTACTCAACTCAATTTTAAGTAAATAGATAATTGCTTCATATTTTGCAATAAATTACAAGCGTTGTGTCATCGCGCTTCTCTTTCTTTTCTATGCAATCTGACAGTGACCGCGGTTTAGGTGTTGTCAGCGTCTTAAAAACTAACTGAGAAAAAAAACAAAAAAAAGTGAGCCACGTAGTGCTCACATTTACAATAATTAAAGTAATATAATAATTTTCAAGGTAAATATTCATGTATTTTTTTTATAATATTCATCGTCAATATGTATATAAAATTGTATATAATGATGATTTTGCATAGTGGCGTGTGTTTGATAATTAGGTTCCCTTCAAAATGGTTGAGCTGAATGGTGCTAATTCATACATCATGTTCGTGAACGAGCAACGTCAGTAGGTACTCTTTCTTTATGATTGCCCTTATTTTTTGCTATTAAGCTCTCTAATTTGTATAACAGTATTTTAAATTTGAATGCACTGTGTAGATACCGCCTCTGTGGTCTAGTGGTAAGACCCCGGTCTCAGACTCGAGTACGATGCCCAGCGCGCAAAATTTTCTGCTCGGTTTGGTTGGTGAAACGGCTTGTTTTAAGTCCCTAGCTAGCTACCAGCAGCGTATCTAAGCCTTTCACCATAACAACATTATCAGTATTGTTGTGTTTCGGCAATTAGAGGTAGGATAGCCAGTTCCACTGTGGTTGAGGATTCCGGGTGAAGCTCGCTTGCACCTTCGGCCTTATCATTACTTACCATCAGGTGAGGTGAAGGCTAAGAGCTTGCCAACATTGCAATCCTCAAGGTAGCGATACAGTACACTGTATCGCTACCTTTAAATATGGGATTAGGTACACCTAATCCCATATTTTGGAACATCCTATAAAACGGTGTTATGCAAATAAATAAATTGAAATCCGAATATCCCCAAGTATTTTATTGACTAAATTGGGTAAATATTGTGAAAAATGCGGTACGCCTGCCAGTGATTAGGTCGATGCTTGTTGCGTAATTTACGTTCATCATATCATCATAATCAGCCTATAATGTTCCCACTACTGGGACACAGGCCTCTTCTCTTCGAGCGGGAGTGGGCTCTACCACGCGGGCCCAGTACGGGTTGGTAGATATCACATGTCTTCGGAGTTTTTTGTTTCTAGGACATGTTAGTTTCCTCACGATATTTTTCTTCACCGTTTTGAGAGCATTGGTGATGAAATTTTTAACACAAAGTAATGCGCATGCTTTTTTTTTGGTTGGAAACTCATCAAATAATTTCTCCCGATCTGGGCGGAGCGGGAGGGTGTGTCAGACTCTTACTGACTAAAACCCACCCGTATTCCTTCCGTCACCTGTGTTGCCAGGGGCCTCGGTAACCCTTTAGTACATTCCCGCAATCCCGGCAGGCATCGGCCCTAGTGGACCCCTACACTTGTGCTGACGACATCTCGTTGAGGCGCGCGTGGAATACAACGCGCTGTCGACTCGGGCCTGGTCCTTACCGGACGGTGAGCTACCCATTGCTCACTTCGGACTCACGGCCAATAATTCATAAGTCGGGGCCGTTACCACTGGGCCACCACTGCCCACTAATTTACGTTATATGTACTTTATCGATAAGTAATAAACATTGCTAAGTAATAACTAATAACAGACACACGGGTCGATCGATCAGGGTAAGCTATGCTTGCCGCGGTTGGTCCGTGGATGAGTGACCATCTTTACATACCGAGACCCCTCCGTGCCTCGAAAGCACGTTAAGCCGTTGGTCCCGGTTGTTATTTGTAGATTTTTGACAGTCGTTACGGGTAGTCAGGAGCACGAAAGCCTGACAAGCAGTCTTACCAAGGGGTATCGTGTTACCCAGTAACTGGGTAGTGGAGGTCAGATAAGCAGTCACTCCATGTAAAGTACTGGTATTTAGCTGTATCCGCTTAGATGTAAAAAAAATTTACGGTGTAAAGATTATAAAAAAAATTCCCTTGCACGTAATGTAGTTATGATATTTTTTTTCTCGTCTATCCCATGATGAGGGATATCGTTGGATAGGCTGTTCAAAAATATTGCAGGTCTGTGAACACCATTTTTCGATACAGGGATCCCTTTGCGTAATATTAAGCATTAAAGTGCTAATTTAAGTTAGAGTCAAGTGTCGCCCCCCCCTGCCAGCTAAATGGTTGTTTATGGAGTTGTGAAAAAATTCATGGCAGTAGATCATATAATGAAATTAAAAGGGAAACTACCACTGCTAAGTGGTCTTTACAAGTTAACGAATAATAGTTGACCAACTTAAATTGGCAGTTGGAGAATTGACCGTGACGTATATCGATGTATGGGAAAACATGTTTTTCAAGTATAATGTTAATTTTTTTTTTGGGATAAATTCATCCCAACTACGGAACCCTTCATTTTGCGTGGTCCAGCACGCACTTGGCCAGTTTTTTTCTACTTTCCTATCGCAGGTATACCGGAAGAGATTTCATTAGAAATAAGCATCACCATTGTACGTACTTTTCTTCTTGTCTGTTGAAAAGGCTAGGTAGATGATGTACTTTATTGGTAGCAATAACGAGCTTTTAAGCTTGGTATAACTTTACTCCAAGTTTATTAATAACCGGGTTATGTTATGTTACGTTAGAGGGTTTGGTTTCCGCACTTAGTCCTTCAGGTGGACCATTGTGCATGGGCCATGGCGGCCGTTTGGTGGTTATTCCAACCATCCCATCTCCCTCCAGGAGTTGATAACATCTCCTGGTCTGTTTAGAATCTCTGTGTAGGATCTGGGTGCCCCGAGGGTTCCTGTTCTAATGTGGGTGACGCCTGTGCATTCGAAGAGCACATGCGCAACGGTTTCCTCTGCCTCCATGCATGTCCTGCACAGAGGGCTGTCTGTTATGCCTATTGTGTGGAAGTGTTTGTCTAGCGAGCAGTGGCCCGTGATGGTTCCCGTCAACAGGCGTAGGCCGGTCCTGTCCAGGCGTAACAAGCGCCTGGTTAACTTACTATCCAAGGATGGCATAGCTACCTTGGACTGTCTGCACCCCGGTGCCGAGGATCACCTGCTCTCTGCTTGTGTGTCAGCTCCTGTAGCCACTTGCGTAGTTGGTTGAAGGGGATTTAATAATAACGGGGTATATGTTTTATCTGATAAACAAAGATAGCTCTAGTAACAATGCAAACTGGAATCGTCACAATAAAACTTTGAATATACTCTATGCAAATGTAAAAGAGACTCATCTACATGGGACGTGTGTTCATTACACCGGACGACTCGGCGTCGACACGTCCACGAGATAATTACGTCATCGTCCGGACCGTGTACGGATTAAAAGGTATGGGAATAATTTGTTGCTGAAATTGTGCAGTTTTTTTTTAAGTTTTCATTGCCAGTAAATGATAAATAAATGATATCTAAATTTAATAATTATGATATTTATTTCTGTGAATTGATTCAAAACAAAATTTTTTCAACGTCATAAATACATTATGTTTTAAAACTATCTGATAACTGACAGTGATTCCTATCTGAAGACTCCGAGAAGAAAGACCAAAACAAACTCTATTTTAACTCCAGAAATAAACTTGGTCATGCCATATGAGGAACAGTCAGATTAGTGTCTCAGGTAATTTGTTGAGGAATGAACCACACAGACTCGAGTGGACCTGTCCCGTCAGGGCACGCATTCATCAGTAATCGTGAGCTCAACTCAGAACTTAACATCAGTGACAGTTGAGGTAGACGTAAAGTATTATATTATAGTTTATATTAATTAATTATTTGTTTGGTTGGTTTGGTTTCCGATATGCAGTCATAAGTTAATAAATCCAGTCACACACACACACACATACATACACTTAATATATCTAGTATACCACATAGTACTGCTCTTCTGGACAAAAGTTTTTTTTTGGAATGGCATCTAAAATGTATACTAAAATACCTGTGGACATTTTAAAGACCAAGAAACTCCCACTATTCAAATATAAATTGCGTATTTTTTTTAATTGACAAAGCTTTCTACACGGTCCAAGATTCTAGATTCTATTTCTTATTTTGTAAGATTCGCTTTAAAAGTGATACCAATTTTTTTTTACCTACAACATATTTACATAATTTATTGTTGTATGCCTACTGGGCAGGACATAATACACCTGTAATTTACCTAACATTTGTCTGTATAACCTATGCCCGCAATAAAAAGATTTGATTTTAATAACAATAAGAAACTGGGAGTTTGGTACGAATGATCGTTTTCCAGTTAGATGGTACCCATATCCCATAGAACCCATGAAGTATTTTCATAAGTTATGTCCTAACCGACTTCTCTCAAGTTCTACCAAAATAATTAACATTCCACCCAATTATTAATCTCAAACCATATTCTATGAAAAACAAATCCAACCAAACATAACTGGCGAAATGTGGGTGTACTATAGATACACTTATGCCTAACCCTTCGGGAATTACAGGCGTCATGTTATGTTATGTTATGTTATATTCTACGTCTCGCATTTCAAAAACAAAGCACATACGAACCTCTCTTCAGTCAATTAAAATACTAACTTCAACAAGCCCAAAAACTGAGCGGAAATTCCCTCAGTTTCGGTCTAAATAGTCCGAATTATTGTTTTCCAGATACAAGTATGTATCTGGAAAACAATAATTCGGACTATATTACGAGTACGTAATAAAATCTATGTAAGTAATTTTAAGAGAATATCCAATACTTTCTTATATACAAAACTATGTCAGTTTGGAGTCAAGATTAATCCCGATTTCTGAATTGACTTCTCTCTAGGTCTACCAAGATTAACATTCACAAATTTTATTCCTTAATGTCGTTTGTCACCAATTATTTATTTCTTAATGTCTTGCGTCACCAATTATTTATTCCTTAATGTATTGCGTCACCAATTAATTATTATTCTTTAAACATGTCCTGCGTTTCACAAAGAACTTAGTTCCAACATGACTCCAATCAATTTATAATCCCAACTACATCCAACCTATTTAAAGCTCTGCCACTTAATAACACCGACATAACCATAAGACACACAGAATGTCACTGGCACACTGACTCAGTAGCTAAGCACCCCTGCAAATAGAGGGTAGGCAGACAAGCAGGTGCATTGAACCGGGGGAGGGCCCGCCAATTATTCATCACCATGCCTTGAGAAAAAATCCCTTGCAACCACCCTTTGGGGAAGGGTAGGATGCTAGATGTATGTGTGTCAGGTATAATTTTTTCTTTGCGGGAATATTGGAAATGTGGTACGATTTTTCTTCTAAACTCGGGTTCGAGCCGTTGAGGAGAATTTCAGAAGAAGCTGTAATGCAGGACATAATTGTACTTGGACTTTAGAGAATACATTTTGAATGTGGAACTAGAGATAATTCGGTTACGAAATCGTGATTTTGTCCTGACTCCAAACTGCAGTATGAATTTACTACTAGAGTGTAGTAAATTCAATAATGTACTTCTTGTTTCATAATGTTATGTTAATCAATGTATCAACAATTTCATTTTATTTTTACCCGACTGCCCAGAAGGAGGGTAATGTTTTTCGAGGGTATGTATGTATGTCTATTTCTTTGACACGCTCTGTAGCCTAAACGGCTTAATGGATTTTAACATAAGCGGTGTCGATAGATTCGTCTTAATTGTAGGAGTGACATAGGCTATATAATATTTATATATTGCATCTGCAAATACAAAAAAGGGAGGATAAGGTTTTTTAAATTAAATTATTATAATACATATTGATATCAAATAATAGCTAGTAATGAGAGAGGCAAGGACCTGCGTCAGGCGGAAGGTTTGTCCCCCGCCTGCGATACCAAAATTCTATAGATTAAAATGCTTGTTTTTCTCTTTTCAATCATATGTTTTAGCAGTCGGGTTTTTTGTTTTTAAAATAATTTGTTTTATTCGAGTGTATGTATGTATGTTTGTCTATTTTAACGTATTATTAGATTCGTTTAATTGCAGAAGTGACATAGGGTATACAATTTTAATATGACATCCGCGAGTCAAAAATAGAGGGGGAATAAAAAAAATATTTTGTGATTATAATAATATGGGTATCAAATAAAAACTAATAAATAGCCAATGCCAAAATATATAAAACACATAAAACTCGACTACAAAAAATCGAACTGAAAATAAGGAAACAAGATAAAAATAAAAACGTTAAAATAAATAAATGCAGTTGGAGGCATCTTGGATGTAACGAATGCCTTAAAATTTGCCTCCGACTGCATTTATTTATGTTGGGTACTTAAAGAATACTCGTTTTTCTTTTCATCTTGTTTCCAGATGGAAACAAGATGAAAAGAAAAACGAGTATTCTTTAAGTTATTAAAAAGTTTATTAAAAAAAAAAAACCCCGACTGCAAAAAAACGAACAAAAAAGATTTTTTGTTCGTTTTTTTGCAGTCGGGGTTTTTTTTTTAATAATTTGTTATTTCAAAAAAATATATAAAATAATGATAAATGATACTTACTTATTTATGTAAATTGGTTTTAACAAACTTTTTTACACGTATCACAAAAGAGCTTTTTGTAAAAGAAGATTATAAAAATAAACAACCGACTTCCAAAAAAACACTACAAAGTGAAAAATACTTTAATCGAGTCAGTGGCAAAATTAAAGTTATTTGTTTTTTTTTTTTTGTCTAAAGTTTTTATTTTACCTATTAGTCTGTAATTTATATAAGTTACAAATGGCCTTACGTCAACTGCTCATCACCTGTTCTACTTCACCAAATGGTGCTTTCCGAGAGCAAATGCACGAATTACTACAAAAAATACCCAAAACACTATAGGTGTGACTATCAAATTTGAGGATTTCCCTAGATTTCCATGGGATCCCTTATTCAGATTCTGACTTGGTGACAATGAGATTACCTCGGGAGTGTATACTCCCGAGGTAATCTCTTTCAAGCAAAAGAGAAAGTTCAAAATCGGTCCATAATTGACGCAGAAATCGGTAAACATATATAAAAAATTAAAAAAAAACATAGAGACGAACATTTATAACCTTCTCCTTTTCGGAATTCGGTTAAAAAGGACAGATAAACAGGCTTTGGTTTTGCGACTTTTAGAAAGTTATGCCCAGCGGTTTTATTCCATATTCTGATGCACACAATTTCTAAAAAAGTCTATACCAAAACACGATCTCCATATACGCCCGAGGCATGAAACCGACGAATATATACGAAAATATTTTTTATCCTTGTTTACAATTCTCTTCAAAAACAAAAGGCATATCGCCGAGGTACTCAAAAACGACCTGAAGCAATTAGAACAACCGTATAGAATTTCATGGACAGTAAAAAAAACACATAACCACTCGCTTCGTTAGGCTAGGTCGGTGTTGGCTTTCTGTTTTTTATTTCAACAGGCTTAGGTAACATTGGGTATGAAAAAGATTTGATAAGGCCTTTGCCTATTACTGCGTAACATGCTGACCGTAGATCAACCACACAGTGGGTCCCAACGGCAACTCTGCAGGCCTCATAGGAGATGGCGGGACGAACTCGACTCTATTCTAAAAGAATGGCCAGCAACAGCAGTAAATAGGGATAAGTGGTAGGAAGGAAGGAGGACGCTTTGCCCTGCAGATAATATTAATGCTGACCGTGACGGTGTTTGCTGGAACAGTTGGTGCAGTGGCTGAGCGATCGGATTCTATGCAAAAGTCACGAAAGCAAAATCTGTAAACGCAACTACGAAACGTGCCGTAGAAAAAAACGTGTGAGCTTGTACATGATACGGCAAACAAGCGGATGTGATACCGGTTAGGTACGGCTCAGTTGTATTTTTTTTTGTGTGCCAAGCTGCAGACGTCGCGTGCTTGCGGACGGTGAGCAATCGGTAGCTCGCCGTCCGATAAGGACCAGGCCCGGGTCGACGGCACGTTGTGTTCCACGCGCGCCTCAAAGAGATGTCAGCAGAAGTGTAGGGGTCCACTGGGCCGATGCTGGCCGGGGTTGCGGTAAAGTCCGAAAGAGATACCGAGACTCCTGGCAACACGGACATCGGAAGCTGACTGATGACTAAAAACCACCCGTGTTCGTGTGGGTGGTTTTTAGTCAGTAAGAGTCTAACACACCATCACGATCCACCCAAAAATAAAAAGGGGGGCCGAAGCTTGAGCCATCAAAAATTTGCAATTTAAAGCTTAATATTACGCAGATTGATCCTTGAACCGAAAAATGTTATTTTTGATACTTTCATACCGAAAAAAAAAGCTGCAGACGTGCGTCATGAATCTATTTAAGAAAACGATCATCCTTGCTTATTACGTGTATAGAAAACTCAAAAAAGAGAAGGTATTGGATACATCCGATCATCTTATCCCATATTACAGGCCTTTCATGAATAAATGTTATTAATAATTCTTGATTTATCTCAAACAAAATCAGTGTAGGTAAGCCGTCACGAAATTATTAGCCGCCGTGAAAACATCCGCTGCCGTTAACAAACTCCCCTAGACTGCCATACAACACAGATGTGAATCACGCCGTGCACAGAAACTGCGCATACCGGTGACGGCACCGTGCCGCAGTGCCGCCGTGTCGTCAACAAGCTTCCATAGTGATCCATACAACACTGACGACCATCACACGATGAATAAACCAAAGTGGTTTTTCACGGCAAGAAAAACGTGTGTACAAATAGCCTAACAGAATAATCTGACGAGCGTAAGTTCAATCTTGGTTCATACAACTTTTTTGTGCACAAGCGATTTTGGTACGGTACAGTCTAGTTAACACAGACCATTAATCGCTTTTGTGGAATGAAAACATGGCGGGTTAGAATAAGAAAAACATAGAAAGCAAAGGATACTCGCAACGTGTTTCCCGAATTTTCTGGGCTTCGTCTATACCGAAATATCGTGTTTTTTCTGCACGTAAACCAAACTTTGCTTGATAATAATTCTAAATTAAAACACACCAAAGCTCTTAAATCTTCAATCACATTAGACAATTTTTCTTCATCTTGTTATTCTGGTCTTTTTCCGTGCACGTGTTTCTGTGACCTTTTTCTTTCTTTCGAAGATGTGTTCGGCAATGACTTTAGTTTTACAGAAAAAAAAACACAATTACTACCTTAATGTTAAATAGTATAGAGGCATGAGGAAAAGGGTGTAAAGTTCACTCATCCTCCATAGAAAAGGGAGGATCCTCCGTCCAGACGAGTGTCATGTCTGGTAGGCAATTGCTCGACGGTTGATGTCGGGATGCTGATTTTATGCTAGTTGTGCGGTAAACCCTCCTCCCTTTCACAGAGAGGAGGCCTGTGTCCCAGCAGTGGGAACATTATAGGCTGATTATGTTATGTTATGTTGTGCGGTAAACTCTGTTTTCGAGGTGCAGGATTTTGTGTGACGTCAGTGTGATGCGTAGTTCACATGTGTTGGTGTAGATGCCGCCACAATAGTTAGAGTTTAGAAAAGAAAACTTGTCTATGAGTCTCGTTACTCATGAAGCACTTACAGTCGTCTCACAGTCATTTTACCTCTGATTTTTGATTACAGTAATCTTTATTGTTATTTATACTAGATACTAGTATATAGAAACTAGCGTGTGCCCGCGACTTTATCCGCGTGAATTTTCTTGTTAAAATATATTCTATGACACTCAACAATTCTGTAGCTTTCCATTAGTGAAGAATTTTCGGAATCGAATCAGGTATTCCGAGGATTCCCTCTCCATACAAATTTTACCTCTATACAATATTACTAGCTTTTCATGCGACTTCGTTTGCATGGAAGTCGTAAGATATAGTCACAATATAATAAAAAACATCCAAATTTTTATAAAACTCTCCAGACCTACCGCGTCGCATTGCATCGCCCGCCCGCCCTATTACTTCGTTTTCGCTTAGCTTTCTTTCTGACTTTTTTCTTTTTTGCTCGGCTCCTAAGGGTCGTAGAGTGACGTTAAATAACCTCCCCCAAGAATAGGGCTATGAAATGCAAAATTTGAAAAAAAAAAAATCAAATCCGACTGGTAGTTCCAGAGATCAAACGTTCAAACAAAAAACAAACTATTATTTACAGATAATACTGTAAAAAGATTGTACACCATCGATGGTATTGATAACAGCTGATCAAACCACACCTCTTTGTAACTTTTAAACCACTCTTTTTCCTCTTAATCCATACATAAAACTACGAAAAATGAAGCCAGCCTTCTCGTTAAAAGCTAGTGCTACTCAACAGTGTTGCCACAATGACTGCATATTTACTGTGCCATCGTTATTGCCCTGGACTAATGGACTCGGAGCACAACATTGTTTTCGTTTGCATCGAAACAAATGGACGAAACTGTTTTCGATGGTATTTTACTGCCTACAAAATGGAGTTTTTGCGGATGAGCATTGAGTACTTAATTTGGTAGTATTTTGTTTGCGTAGAAGTGGAATACTGATTGGTTTGTCATGATTATGTTGTTTTAATTGAGTACATTCTAATAATTTTCTAGGTACTTAGGTTTATGTAGGATTAGGCAACCTACTGGTTATTCTAATAGAATATTAGGCACCCTCATTATTTCATAATTATTTTAAATCATAATATATATTTTAGTGCACTACGGAGCGATAATGGTGCCGATTCCCTTGTTCACAAACTAAACTAAATTTAAGTTCAGTGCATCTTTTTCTTTCTATTTCATTAAGAAAAGGACAGAAGATAAATTTTAGTTTAGTCCTGTCAAATTAATCAGCGCCTGTCACTACTCCATACAAGTTTAGACGTGATTAAAAACTTGCCTACTAAAATTACGTCAATTGACGTCAAGCGCTGATTACTTTGACAGGACTAAACTAAAATTTATCTTCTGTCCTTTTCTTAATGAAATAGAAAGAAAAGGATGCACTGAACTTAAATTTAGTTTAGTTTGTGAACAAGGGAATCGGCACCATTGACAAATTTATCAAAACTAATTTATTTGACGGTTATTAGCTACGTTGCCAACTTCCATTCCTCACAGTTCCTTCATTGCTACAATAACCGATACTCCTCTGATCGTTTTTGGTTTTCCCTTTATTTTGTCAGCTTTATTCTGTCTACCAATCACGAGCGACTCAAACATCATAACCGCGGGGGTGACTACCGAAATGACGACGAATAGAAAAATATCGAAGAAAAAGTCATAAAGCACCATCGCCAAATAAATTGGGATAAGGGCAGGAGAATGATGACGATGATAATGATGAAACTCGAACTATCAAATCCACACTTTATTAATAACATTAAAATACTTATATAAAATATATAACACAACTAACTATTCACCCTAGGAACTAAATTAAATTACTAACGAACTAACTCTACAAATAAATACAAAAATAAAAGGACACTTAGGCGTCGATGTACTCGTCCGCATCGCTGTCATCCGGAAACGTGCGCAGAAGACTGGCAGCATTGCCACGTTGAATTGCAATGCATTCGATACTTACACTATACCATCTCATGAGAATCGTAAGCATATCTTTTCCACACACACATACAAGAACAAAACACAGGACCACTAAACAATATAAAGCGCTCACATTACCCATTCAGAACACAAAAAGCTGCATTTATCTCAAAACAAGAGAGAAGCAAAAATGCGAGGTATCATAAAACAAAATGGAAGATCAAGTGCAGTACCTACTAAGTTGAGAGAATAATTAGCATAGAGCTCGGAGGCACGTAATTGTATGAGATATTGTGCGGAAATATTATCTTCGTTGCTTTTTTGTAAGATGAAAAGTTTTTTGTGAAATTGGCTAGAAGAAAATTTGCTGGCTGTAAACTGTGGTACAGATGAATAACACAAATGGTTGTAAAAGGCACATACCTAATGCACGTGCAGGATTTAAATGACTATAGTTTGTAAGAGTTTCATGATCACCCTCTTGCAATCCAATTCATATTTTTAGGAGTGCCGACCCCAAATGTCTTATTTTCCTAACTACATCTGAAATTAAATGAAATGAAATTGTTTATTCTGTAAATAAGATATGAGAATCACTTTTACACGTCATATTAAAAAATAAGCTAGATGGAGTCGACATTTCCTATCTGACTACCCCTGAGAAGAAATGGCGAAACAAATTCAAGGGTCAAAGTCTCTTTTAAAGTCCAGACATAATCTTGGTCAGATCAAGTGAGGACCATGTAGATCCATGTCTGAAATGGTCTTTTGAGGAAAGAACCACACAAATTTGAGTGAACCTGTCCAGTCAGTGCAAGCATTTGTCAGTAATCGTGTAGCTTAACTCAAAACTTAAGGAGCTCGACGACTCGACGAACAATACCAAGGAAAGGACATTTAGGTTGGCCGCATAAAGTACTCAAAATGCCAGACCATCATCAAACCTAAGAGGAAAAAAAACAACAAGAAATAAATAAAAATTACCCACATATGGTCACATTCACAATAATTAAAGTAATATAATACTTTTCAAGGTACATAAATATTCACGTAATTTTGTTTATAATATTCATCAATGTTAATATGTATATAAAGTTGTATATAATGATGATTTTGCATAATTAAAATGTCAAGTTTACGGTTTTATCACAAGGCTTATCAGAGCGAGCAGCTCAATCCCAAGCTTTTTTGTCTTCTAAATAATCAGAAATTTTATAGTACCCTTTTTTACAAAGTTTTGTTTTAATACAGATTTTAAATAGTTTAATGGGTAAATTTCGAATATCAATAGGAAGTTTGTTGTAAAAGCGTATACATTGACCCATGAACGAGTTGCCTACTCTGTGGAGGCGACTATGAAGTACAGCAAGATTGACTGATACAACAAAAACCAAAACACAAATAGAAAACCATCATAAACGGTCACATCAAAATTCTATGAATAACTGAACATGTCAAAAGGCAAACATGAATACTATCTTCAATCGTACCCTTTTCTCCCTTTCAATGTATGTCAAGAGATCCTTAGCAATAGTGCTGATGTACGAGCACTTCATTTGCTCAATAATCAACTTTATAACTTCAATGATAGAGTCGATTATGCAAAAGTCAGAAACTGTGTAGAACTTTGAAGTATTTACCGTTTAGATTTATCAGATGTGTTTTTGACAGTCAGTATAGAATCTGTAGAGGAAAGGTGCTTCAAAATGAACGTGTATGTGCTTGGAGATAAGTTTAAGTTAAACTAGATTTGTATGGAAAGTAGTTGCAGTGGTTTTATTTTAATCAGGACTTTTGTGTCTACTTACTCGTAAGATTTACTTAAGAAGTGCCGCAAGGGACTATCTTGGGGCCAATCTTCCGATTCCAGAATTTATCATAAATTATACATTTATAAAATAGCACAGGACCAGTCGAATGTTGCCACGCTTGGGGGAAGTCTATATCCAGTGGACGACTTTTGGCTGAAATGATGACGGTGATATTTTTCAAGACATCTAGGTACTTTAGTATGATTCTACTTAAAATAACACGAAAAACAGTCCTAAAATATGCATAATTAAAAATCGATAGCCAAAAATGATTCTTTAAAACCTTCCAATTTCATAGTCAATTTTAACTGCATATTGCGCACTGATAAAATTTAAAAGCAATCTGTAAACGTTTAACATTCAAACGATTCATGTAAATGACAAAGGTACGATGTAAATAGCGTTACACTGTTTGTGTGTAGCTGGGGCTGACCACAGTGTGGTGTGTTGAAGTAAGATACAATGTAGTGTTACTTACACAATGTATTGTTGGTATTTACTAAATACCAACAATAAATTCAATACACCACTAGCTAAATACTATTTAGCTGTGTGTTTATTTAGTATAGTGATCACGAAAAATCTGTAGGTTTAATTAACCCTTTCAAATAGAACAGGAAGCAATGCCAGGCCAAAATAAAGTTATACTAAATATTATGGATTTGATGTCACACACACACACACACACACACACACATTTGAAAAGACTGACAATGGTTTTCGAGGGTGAAGTAAGATTTTATTTTAATCCCAGAATGTTTTTAGTCTGGTTGTCCCAATTACAACGTTAAAACGAAATCCCAATCCTGTTTCAATTACCCATGGGGTCTTGTTTCTTTGTTTTATATTTTAGATAGTTTGTATTAGATATTTTATAAGATTCCCAAGTTCGTTTAATATTTACACACCAGAAAACTAGTAGAGTATGACGGAAAGCTAACAATGTATATTTGTCAATGTATGTAGGTACCTACTTTGTACTAACTCATAGAATAGAATAGAATAGAATAGAATAGAATAAAATACTCTTTATTGTGTACACCATAAAAATTACAGATACAAATGTTGAGATACTGATTCTTATTCGTATCAGTCCTAAGCAGCATGGGAAATATCGTACCATTCTCCATAGGTACGCAATCCATTATTAACTTCACTTCCATAAAAACTGCTCATATGTGGCACTACCCCATACAGTTCTTACTTCACTGTATTCCCATAATGCTCAAAACGGGCATCAATCACACTCGCAAATTGCACCGCGCTAGCCGACAGCCTCACCCCTTTACGACACGTCGATATAATTCGGTTTAAAATTAAACTTTGATTGACTTTCTTTGCTTTTAATAGTAAGTTCTGAACTAACAAGTATACATTATTTATACATTTTGAACTTCGTAGGTAAAGTTGACGAACGAAAAAATTCAATTAAATGAAATTGTTTATTCTGTAAATAGGATATCGTAATCACATTTACACGTCTTATTAAAAAACAAATATAAGCTGTCTGTGGTGTCGACATTTCTTATTTGAATACCTCTGAGAAGAAATGGCGCAGCAAACTCAGGGGTCAAAGTCTCTATTAAAGTCCAGACATAATCTTGGTCAGGTCATGTGAGGACCATGTAGGTTAGTGTCTGAAATGGTCTTTTGAGGAAAGAACCACACAGATTTGAGTGGAGCTGTCCGGACAGTGAAAGCACGTGTCAGTAATCGTGTAGTTCACTCTGAACTTAAGGAGCTTAACGAAGGTCTACGATATAAGAAAGCGTATTAAGGAACTCAAAGGCTTGTGGCTAAGTAATAACAGGCGCACGGGTCGATCGATCAGGTTAAGCTACGCTTGCCGCGGTTGGTCCGTGGACGGGTGACCATCTTTACATACCAAAACACCTCCGTGCCTCGGAAAGCACGTTAAGCCGTTGGTGCCGGCTGTCATTTGTAGATCTTTGACAGTCGTTACGGGTCGTCAGAAGCTCGAAAGTCTGACAACCAGTCTTACCAAGGGGTATCGTGTTACCCAGTATTTGGGTTGTGGAGGTCAGATAGGCAGTCGCTCCATGTAAAATACTGGTATTCAGCTGTATTCGGTAAGACTGGAAGCCGACCCCAACATAGTTGGGAAAAGGCTAGGCAAATGATGATTAAGGAACTCAAATGGAGTTGGGCAGGATACCTGGCAAGGTGCAGTGATGACAGGTGGTGTAAGGCAGTGACAGAGTGGCATCCAAGGACTGGAAGACGAGAGGTCGATCGTCCGGCTGCGAGATGGGCGGACGACATTGTTGGCAAAACTTGGATGAGGTTGGCATAGGAGCGTGGAGATAAGCACAGGAGAAAAGAGAGAAGAGAGGCCTGCCCAGCAATGGGTGAAGTCGGATTGTGGATGATGATAAGATAAAGATGGATGAAGAAATAACTTCTTCCCCTATTGTACCATAGGTACAATCTTAATGAGAACAAATCGTGCAGTACAGCCTAGTAACTGGTTTTTCGAAGGTGATTAGCCGTTCTGTGTAGAGTGCTGATAAATGATATAGCCAGGCAATCGCAGTCTGCCGGGGTCGCGGGAAGGTACTAAAGGGTTTCCGAGGCCTCTGGCAACACAGGCAACGGAAGGAATATGGGTGGGTTTTAGTCAGTAAGAGTCTGACACACCCTCCCGCTCCGCCCAGAGCGGGAGAAGTTATTTGATGATTTATCACCCAAAAAAAAAAGGCACTCGTAGTACTCAGTCATTTAAATACACGTAAAAAGTAAGACAAACCTAATGGGATACGTGAAAATGAAAAATGGCGATAAATGTATTACTTTTAATTAAAATCATCAATAAATAAAACTACCAAACCCCGCCAAACTTCAAACATGGCCCCCGTCAAAATGTACACCGCATTCAATTAAAAGCTGTAATACTTCGGAAGTGAATCGACACACGCAGAACGATATCAAAGCTTTAGATATTCTGTTTAACACACGCTCAATTACACAGTTATCGCGATAAAGCGTCAGCTATTACGATATAGCGTTAGTGATCAAGCCTTTGGAATTTTCAATGCGCCAAATGTTAGATCAAAGGGTGATGGCTTATTCATTCGGTTGGAATATGTTGCATAGAAGTTTTAAGGATGGCTGGAAGGGATTATTAGTAAAAAAACGGACAGCGCACAACGAAAGATTCCGTAGTTGGGATGAATTTATCCTAAGAACAAACTTAACATTGCAGTTGAAAAATATACACAAACACACACACACAAACAAACAAACAAACTTACATTTGCTGTTGGAATGTATGAGAGAACTCCCATACATTCCGACTGCAAATGTAAGTTTTTATGCACAATATTTAGAGATTTACCATGTTAAGATCACTTCAGAAGACTTCTTATAGGTTTCTATGTAATCTATAAGTATAGAACTATTTTTGAAACTATAGGGGGTGGTCAATTTTCATCTATTTTCTTAAATAAATTTAAAACTATTGATTTCAAAATAATAAAGAAAAGATATTAAGGCCCTCACACAGTAAGCCCTTTCATTTAATGTGTCACACGGTACAGCTTGTAAAAGTTTTATTTTTAATTTTCTAATTTGTCCCCCAAAAGTGACCCCCATATTTAAAATGCATTTATTTTCGTTACACATCCGTGTTTGGGTCACAAAATATGTATTCCAAATCTCAACTTAATCGGTCTATTAGATTCGGAGCAAATTAGCCGTGACAGATGGACGGACAGACACACGAGTGATCCTATAAGGATTCTGTTTATTCATTCGGAGGTACGGAATCCCAAAAACTATACATTCAGATGGCCAAAAGCTGGAATGAAACAATTAGTTAATGAATCTGCAATATTTTTCTGTCCGTTAATATAATACTGTTATCTGATCTCTTCCAGCATCTTTATAACAAGGGTAGACATATGATTGAGTGCTTATTGAGTTAGGCTTCCTGTTATTTTGTACTGACGGATCTTTCTGTGGCTTTGTGGCTAGTGGGGTTTCAGAGCAGTGAATAGAACAAAAAGAAACGTTGTATGGAGTGGTCAGAGGGGTAATTAATATGTAAGCTTTGATGGTGTAAAGTGGTGTTAAATATATCAAATTTTATAGCCATGTGTAAGTTAAACAGTGTTTGATTTTCCGGATAGTTTACTGATTGTATAAATTACTAAACTTGACATTGTTGACAATGACTAGAATTACTAACTGAAAAAACAGGACAGGTGCGTGTCCGACCACGCACAATGGAGGGTTATGTAGGGGGGATAAATTTATCTTAAAACAACATTGTAGTTGAAAACTTGCTCTCCCATCCATCGACATACGTCAAGGTCAATTCTCCAACTGCAAATGTAAGTTGGTCGACTATGACTCGTTAACTTGTAAAGCCTACTAAGCTGTGATAGTTTTCCCTTTAATTTCGTTATTATATACTACTGCCATATTTTTTTTCACATATCCGAAAATAAACATTTAGCACAAACAGGTGGGGTCGGGGACACTTGACTCTAACAAAAATAGCACCGTAAAGCTTAATATTACGCAAATGGATCCCTGAATATAAAAATAGTTTTCACAGACCCGCAACATATTTGAACGGCCTATCCAACGGTAAAACGAAGAGAAAAACACGAGAAAAAACGAGAAAAGAAAAGACGAGAAAAATATCATCCCCAATTTACGTCCAATGTACACAAAAAAAAAATTATCGATATTTTGTCGTACCACTTTATCGGCGTGATTAACATGCCATGCCAAATTACAGTTTTCTAGTCCAAAGAATTTCTGAGCTAAGCCGGGGACAGACAGACAGACGGACATGGCGAAACTGTAAGGGTGCCTTGTTGACTACGGAACACACATAAACAAACAACAACCCTAAAAAGACGAGATTCCTGTTCTAGTAGGATATTAAAAGACATTAATATTCAAAAAAATAAACAATTTAATCCTATCATACTCGTATTCACTTAATTGAGTCATGACCACCGCGTTTTAACTGAAGTCAGATTAACAAAAAAGCGAAAATAAGGAAAAAAAGAAATCTCCATTTTTTACCTCCGATGACACGAAAATTTGAGCAACAGCATGCCACATTGTACCATCAATCATCTTCCCCATTTCACATACCCATACCTACCTCCCTACCACCACTTCCCTTGATAAAAGCGTGATGATTTTCATACTGCTTGCTCCCCCAGCATTATAATTTCAAAGAGTAGGGTACCAGGTATGTAGTACATAAACTATATGAAGGTGACGATGACGATCCATAGAGACTTGAGTATTATTTTGTATTTGATGATGCTGGAAATGTGGACTTAGGTGCAGTGGAAGTACGGGATCAAGATAAGTTGAGATAGTCTATTTAGGGAAAATATACTCAATTCCGAATTGGAGAGCAGTGGTGGCCCAGTGGTACAGGCCGCGACTTACGAGTTGTAAGTCGTAGGTTCGAACCCGGACAGGCGCTTTACTTTGTGTAAATTATTTCATCACCACTGCTCTCAAAACGGTGAAGGAAAACATCGTGAGGAAACCGGCATGTCCTAGAACCAAAAATTCGAAGACATGTGATATCTACCAACCCGCACTGGGCCCGCGTGGTAGATTACGGCCCACTCCCTCTCACAGAGAGGAGGCCTGTGTCCCAGCAGTGGGAACATGATAGGCTGATTATGTATACTCAATTCCGAATTGATGCAAAATAACGTTGGAACCGTAAAGTAAATAATAAATTGGCATGTCTTAAAGTGATGCTAGTCACGAAATTATCTTAATATCTCTAAGATCATGGTTCAGCAACAATTAAACACTAAATCAAACTATGTAAGATTCATAAAAAAAATATTTTGAACAACAATAAATAAGACACATGACGCTATGTATGATTCTCAAGAAAGTCACGTCCAAAAACGACAAGTTATTTTTATTCATTTAAACATTTGTATATATACGTATGTATAAACAGACCAGAAGAAAATAACAGAAAAGTACGTAATCTCCTCCTGTATATCTGCGTTAGGAAAGTAGAAAAAAAGAGATGTAGACATGTTGGGGTCGGGTTCCAGTCTGAACGGATGCAGATAAAAACCAGTATTTTACATGGAGCGATTGCCTATCTGACCTCCATAACCCAGTTACTGGGTAAAACGAGACCTCTTGGTAAGACCGGTTGTCAGATTTTTGGCTTCTGATTGCCCGTAACGACTGTCAGAGATCTACGAATTACAGCCGGGTCCAACGGCTCAACGTGCTTTCCGAGGCGCGGAGGAGTCTTGGCAATGTAAAGATGGTCAACCATCCATGGACCAACCCCGGCAAGCATAGCTTAACCTGATGGATTGACCCGCGCGGCTGTTATTACTTAGCCACGAACTCCTCCGCATAACTTACCGAGTATTTATAAAAAATAAATAATTTTCTTAGTTATGCCAAACTATCTGACAGTTGGTATTCAAAGTGTATCATGTCAAACTTGGCTATTATGTAATTCTGGTATATTATGGCGTCACTGAGTCATGGGATCACAGTTCTTACCCGACTGCCTCAAGAGGGTAATGTTTTTCGAGAGTATATAAGTATGTATGTATTATGTATGTATGTCTATTTCTTTGGCACGCTCTGTAGCCTAAACGGCTTGATGGATTTTAACGTATGAGGGGTCTTTAGATTCGTCTTAATTGTGGGAGTAACATAGGCTATATAATATTTATAAATTGCATCTGCAAATAAAAAAAAGGAGGGGAAGTTTTTTTTTTAATTAATTGCAACAATATTGGTATCAAATAAAAGCTAGTAATGAGTAATTTTCAAATATATATATTAATAAAACTAAAAAGCTTGAATTAAAATAAATTATCTAAAAAACAAAAAACCCGACTGCAAAAACACATAACTGAAAAGGGAACAACAAGCATTATAATCTATATAATTTTGGTTTTGCAGGCGGGGACAGTCGAATAACCTGAAATAAGGTGTAACTTTTGATTGTGCCTGCGATACCAAAATTGTATAGATTATAATGCTTGTTTTTCCCTTTTCAGTTATGTGTTTTTGCAGTCAGGTTTTTGTTTTATAAATAATTTATTTTATTCTACGACTTTTCTTCGGAGGCGCGGAACTTTCTACATTTCGATGTGAGATTTTTATAGAGTAATTTTTGACACAAACATGAAGTTCCAACACCTCAGTCACAGTAGTCGAGCCAAACACCACGAACCCTGCAGGGGATGTCGACAAAGAGCGGTGAGTAATTACAGAAAAATGGGGAATAACTGGGTCATCGCAGATGTGTGCACGGATTATGGTGCTATATGGGGTACTAAGGGTTTACCCTTGTGTGGTACGCAGCAATTTGTGTTTGTAGGTGTAATATCCGGAAATCATTAGGTAATGCATGTCTTAACTTGTTTTGTACAGCCTTGAGAACTTTAGCAGTTCTGAATTGCTGGATTTCTAAAAGCTCGAAAAAACATCAATACATAACCGTCTGTATTCCCGAAGGGTTAGGCAGATGTATCTAGTATAGGTACACCCAAACTTCGCAAGATATGTTAAAGTGTCATCTAATAGGGGGCGAGCCTATTGCCATCAACTGGGCTTAAATCCAGACTCCGGGCTGCTACTGAGAAATTCCACATGGAAAAACCCAATAACACTTTGCCGGACCCGGAAATTGAATCCAGGACCTCATGCTCAGCAGTAGCGCTTGCGACCACTAGGATCAACAAAAGTCTGTACTCACTGACTGACTCAACGACCAGCACAACACAAAGAGGTTCCCTTTATGATCTAGACACGGAATAAGGACAGATTTTTCGAAATTCCATTATAGAGCGGACGAAGTCGCTGGCAGTAAAACTGTTGCAGAATCCCAATTATAATATTGGATATCGTCATTTTGGTCATCCATTTCCATTCCATTTCATACTAGTCTACCTAAACAAATTATACCAAACAAATGACGGAAAGTACTCAGACTGCAATAATGCGCACACCACCCCACCAAGCAGACATTGTCTAATCAATAGTCAAATAACTCCACATTACACAGGATGCGCTGCAATTTCATCAAAACACCGCCACATAAACCCTGTATAGACAAATCCTATTGCATGCCTTTCGCCACCCTGTCATTGCGATGCCGAATGACGTCATTGAGGCAAGAGATGGATTCGAACCATAATTTCTGGACACAATTCTACCCACCACGAAATCATCAAATCTGCGGTACAAATTTTGTTTCAACATACATTGCTGCATCAGTCAAAGATAGTATTGAAAATCATCAAAGAGAGTGAGCAATGGATGGTAAACAAAGGGATGTAGACGAATGTTTGGGGGATGTAATTGGTAAATGACGTGTGCCATTTAAAGGCCTGATGGACGAACATTAGGCCGTCTGCGCCGTTGTGGGCCGGACGCATTCCATTTGTTCGAGGGTTTCGCACTAATTCCACAAATGTACCAACGGGTTGGCGGGAAAAATGTGAAGTAATGTGTCACATGACAATGCCGCCGGCCATGTTCTTTTCCTTTTTTAAACGGCAACTCTTTTGTGGTATGGTGACTTAAATGTTTGTAATTTGAAAACGTTCCCGCAAAGCGGTCTTTGCAACTTTTTTGGGAAAAGGTTTTGTCAGGTCTGATGAAAGTATTTTTTGTTTATAGTCTATTTCATTTTGCATGAGGCAGGTAAAATATTCGTAAAGGCTAACGGAAAACTGTAGAAATCGAATTTCATACTAACATCGCAATAATCGTCAAAAGTATTTTAACAGGCAAACCGTTAAATTCAGTGGTTATTTTTAGAAACATTACACTGCTACTAGCAGCAAACCTTGGAACGATAGAAGGATGAATCTAGGAAGATTCAACCCAATATTATTTGAATGAACTTAATTAATATGCAGGATTATTGCTACTTTAATATACCCTTTTACTTAAAGCCCCAAATAGAATATCATCATCATCACCATCATATGGCAGCCTCGTTGCACCCACTACTGAGTAAAGCCTTTTGTGCCATGCTTCCCTGGTCCATGCGAGTCCCACCCAGGTCTTCCCCGCGATCTTCTGTAGTTCGTCTACCCACCTGGCAATTGGTTTGCCAGCGCTCACTCTACGGTTTCTTGGAACCATTCCGTAAGGGCTCTGCTCCTCCTGCCATCACCACATCTAGTTAAGTGACCTGCCAACCACCTTTTTAGATCCGCTACCCGTAGCCCTACGTCTTGAACCTTAGTCCTACGTCGGATCTCTGAGTTATGGACTCGAGTCTTTTAGTGATAGACCTAACATGGCGCGTTCCATAGCCCTTTCTGCAACTTCGACTTTGTACACAGTCTCTTTAGTGAGCGTCCATGTTTCGACTCCCTTTATTTATTTATAGTTAATTAAAACGGCACAGCACCAGCGCACAGCAATTAACATGGAAAACAAAGATTAATATATTAACAATAATTACGTTGTATATAATTTAATTTAAAACTAACATGGAACAGTGGACTCCCTTGCATACTTTCTCTCATAGAACACCAGACATATACCTACGCATAATTTTACTCCATTCATCTGCAAACACATCACATTCAGGGTTGGCAGTCAGAAGGGCATTTAGCAGGCATCTTTAGAGTACGACAGACTCCATTCGGCTCTGGCTACAGTAAAACAAAAACCCCAAAAAACCAAAACCAAAGACCCATAAATTGAATATACTCCTACGCAGACATAAATGGTAAATGCTTTATTTTCTGTAAGTAGGATGGTACAAACACTTTTACACGTCGACCATATTTTTAAAATAAAGCTGAGGAGCTAAATGAAATGAAATGAAATGAAATTGTTTATTCTGTAAATAGGATATGAGAATCACTTTTACACGTCAAATTATAAAATAAGCTAGATGGAGTCGACATTTCCTATCTGACTACCCCTGAGAAGAAATGGCGAAACAAATTCAAGGGTCAAAGTCTCTTTTAAAGTCCAGACATAATCGTGGTCAGATCATGTGAGGACCATGTAGATCCATATCTGAAATGGTCTTTTGAGGAAAGAACCACAAAAATTTGAGTGGACCCGTCCAGTCAGTGCAAGCATTGCATTGGTCAGTAATCGTGTGGCTTAACTCAAAACTTAAGGAGCTCAACGACTCGACGAACAATACCAAGGAAAGGACAATTGGGTTGGCCGCATAAAGTACTCAAAATGCCAGACCATCATTAAAACTAAGAAAAAAAAAAAAAAAGGAAAAAATAAAAATGACCCACATAGTGCTCACATTCACAATAATTAAAGTAATATAATACTTTTCAAGGTACATAAATATTCACTTAATTTTGCTTATAATATTAATCAATGTCAATATGTATATATAGTTGTATATAATGATGATTTGATATATAACGAGTTGATGTAACTGGTGACCGAAAAGCTGGCGGCTTTCTCGCGCAACGCATCAGCATTGCAATTCAGCGAGGAAATGCCGCCAGCATCCTCGGTACAATGCCCCGAGGGCCTTTTTTAAGCTTAACTTAGTTTTAATTTAATTTAGTTAATGTTAATAATCATCTTGTAATTTGGTTATGTAAATAAATATATTTCATATGATGATTTTGCATAATTTAAATGTCAAGTTCTATGGTTTTAGCACAAGGCTTATCAGAGCCAGCAGCTCAATCCCAAGCTTTTATGTCTTCTAAATAATCTGAAATTTTATAGTACCCTTTTTTACAAAGTTTGGTTTTAATACAGCTTTTAAATCGTTTAATGGGTAAATTTAGAATAGCAATAGGAAGTTTGTTGTAAAAGCGTATACATTGACCCATGAACGAGTTGCCTACTCTGTGGAGGCGAGTGTGAAGTACAGCAAGATTATGTTTATTTCTGGTATTTAAACTGTGGATATCGGACATTTTCTTAAAATTTGATATATTTTTGTGTACATACATAAGATTATCAAATATATATTGAGAGGCTACAGTCAGAATATCTATTTCTTTGAATTTTTGTCGAAGGGGATCTCTTGGACCTTGGTTGTAAATGGCTCGAACAGCCCTTTTCTGTAAAACAAAGACGGTAATAATGTCCGCACAGGTTCCCTAGAGAAGAATCCCATATGACAGAAGACTATGAAAATAACTAAAATAAACAATACTGGCCGTATCTACATGGTTATATGTCGATTTTTTTTTAACAGCATAGGCGGCTGAACTTAGCCTTCCTGACAATTTTTCTATGTGTGGGCGCCATTGTAATTTAGCGTCAATAGTTATTCCAAGAAAAACTGTCGACTCAACAGGGTCCAACTCTATTCCATTAAGTTGAACATTGGTAGTTAGCTGCCTGACATTTGGCGTTGAAAATTTAATGAGTTTAGTCTTTTTTTCGTTCAGGAGAAGATTATTTACATTAAACCAATAGACAACTTTAGAGAGTGCATCGTTAAAATGTTCAAAGTTGACCAGCAGTCGTTTGATTTTAAAAATGAGGGAAGTGTCATCTGCGAACAATACAATCTTGTGATTATCCCTTATGTGATAAGGTAAGTCATTTATATAAATTAGAAACAAGAATGGACCTAGAACTGAACCCTGCGGAACGCCCATAGTGACCGCAGATCCTGCAGATCTCTTGCCATTTATATCAACCCTCTGAATTCTATTGTTAAGATAGGAAGTCAGAAGGTCGAGAGCCCTGTCCCTCATACCATAGTGGTGCAGTTTCCTGATGAGAGTATCATGATGGACGCAATCGAAGGCCTTAGACAAGTCGCAGAAAATGCCAAGAGCATCCTGCGACCCCTCCCAAGCCTCGAAAATGCTCTTCAGCAATTCTACGCCCGCGTCTGTAGTTGAACGACCCTTCGTAAAACCAAACTGTTTCAGATTAAATAAATTATATGAATTGAAATGTCCTAACATTTGTTTAAAAAGATTTTGCTCAATGTAGGTAATATCGAAATAGGCCGAAAATTCGTGGGATCAGTTGTGCTGCCAGATTTGAACAGTGGAATCACTTTGCTAAGTTTCATCAGATCAGGAAATATACCAAATGCAATACAAGAGTTAAAAACAATTTGCTAAAAAGGGTGAAATAACATCAATTATTGAAGACATTGTATGTACTGATAATCCCCAAAGATCAGCAGTTTTTTTTACATCAAGTTCTTTAAAAGATTCCAAAATGTCTTTAGGGCTAACAACTGTGAATTTAAAGTATGTATCACATTCTGGTACACATTCCTTTAGTATTGAGTAAGCAGAAGTGGAGGACGACGATGACAGAGTTTTGGTTGTTAAGAAGGGAATATTAGTGAAGAAGTTTTCAAACTCTGTTGCCACCTCCACGTCTGCCCTAATATCTACATCATCGTTTTTTAGATGGAAGTCACGATTCCGTACTGTCGTTCTTCCCGTTTCAGAATTAATAATATTCCAAGTTGTTTTAATTTTATATCCATTTATATCCACAATAGGTCTCTATTGGTAAATGTATGAAGATGCCTCCGGCTATATGATGGCTGTAGGATGGGATTGTATGGCTTAGTGGGGTGGGTTAGTAGTGTGGGATTGGATACATATTAATCACGCCGACAAAGTGCTAAAATAAAAACTTGAAAAAAAATTTTTTTAGCGTACTTCCCTCGCACGTAATGTGGGGATGGTATTTTTTTTTCTCGTCTATCCCATGGTGTGGGATATCGTTGGATAGGCCGTTCAAAAATATTGTGGGTCTGTGACCACCACTTTTCGATTCAAGGATCTGTTTGCGTAACACAGCTAAGTGAGCTTCACAAGTTAACGAGTAATAGTCGACCAACTTAAATTTGCGGTTGGAGAATTGACCGTTGCATATGTCGATGTATGGGAGCACATGTTTTTCAACTACATTTGGTTTTGGGATAAATTCATCCCAACTTCCCAACTACGGAACCCTTCATTGTGCGAGGTTTTTATTGTTTTTTTCAATAATTGACTGCTTACGAACTTAGAAGAAAGTGATAAATAGATATATCTCTGGTAAGATATCGTTATTCTACTAATATTTTAATCGGTAGGTTAAAAAGTTTGTCAGTTAGAGCAGCAGTTTTTACACGACTGCCCAAAAAAGGAGTGTTATGTTATCAGCGTTCATGTATGTTTGTGAGTTTCTTTATTCCACCATAACTTCTAAACGGCTTAACCGATATCAATGTATGTGGTATCGTTAGAAGCGTTGCGTTATCTCGGGTAACATAGGCTGGTGAAAATTTAAACAATTGCAGTCGGGGGACGGTTCCTTGGAACACTTATTTACAGGTGCCCCGACTTCGCTGAAAAGATTGGCATTCAGTTCAAAATTGTTTAGCTTGTTTTTAATTTTTTAGTTCTATTTTTGTAATTCACTTTTTGACAAGGCAGGCGTGTTTTTTAAATTTAATATATTAATTCTTTTTAGTTTAAGTGTCAGGTTTTGAATTCTTTTGTTATCTACTGAAACTGGCGCCAAGTTGAAAGGATGGATTAATGCTTGTTTTAAACTTAGGTCAATTAGATGTTGCTTGACGTAATTTCTATTCTTATAATATCTCTTAAGGTTGACAATTTCATGAAAAAAATCTGCAAATATTGTTGATCTGACAAATAAAAAATAAATTTACATTTAAATTCCCGAGTCAGCCATGTCTTTTTAAATTACATAACATGAACGTAACGACAGCCCTGTAATCCCCGAAGGGTTAGGCAGAGTTGTACCTATAGTATACACACATTTTGCCAGATAAATATAAGTCCCATGTTATTACATGGGACCTAAACGAAACTCGTCTCCCCCCTCCTCGCATTCTCGGCTCGCCTGCTATTGGAGGCGAGCCAGTTCCCATCAACCGGGCACAGATTCCGGGCTGCTACTGAGAAATACCTGATAGAAAAACTCAATAACACTTTGCCCGACCTGGAAATCGAACCCAGGACATTATACACTAAAGAAAACCTAAATAGGTACATACAAACCCAAGTACATTCCGCTAACAAGGCGTTACATTTTTAACACTCCCCTGCCCACTCTTAACCCTTCCGTGTTCACGGCTCAACATTACGCTACTGACCTATAAAGGGTCTGGGGGACCCCAAACACTTGACAGTTTTTTTCAATTATTCAAAGTACTCTTCCAGCGTGTCTTGGGGAAAATGGGGTGGCAAACTAAGTGTTGCAGTGTTGGGTAGTTGGGAAGGGTTAAATGTGATAGGTATAGCGATTTTAAAGTACTAGTTTTAATAAGAGCAGCTTGTAATTATTCCACCACTGTAGCGAAGGCTTCTCTCTTAATTGGTCAAGGACAGCTCCGAATCGGTGTCGCGCGGGGCTTAACAGGTTAGATATATGATTTAAGATAGATAGAATAATACTCTTTATTATGTACACCATTAAAATTACAGCTATAAATGTAGAAATTTTACATAGGGTGACACAATAGGCGGTCTTATCGCTAAAAGCGATCTTTTAAGGACAACCTTTGGATGGATTAGGGGGAAAGGAGATACAATATTGCAGGTAGTCTGTGGTGTACCATTCACATATATACAATAAATACATACATACATAAAATATATTAAAATTATCTATATAATTTATTCAATAATAATTAATAATAAAACTAGCGCTAAGAATCAAAACACGTGCAAAGAACAAAGAAACAGACACCTAAACCGCGGCCACTCTCAGATTGCATAGAAAAGAAAGAGACGCGCGATGACACAACGCTTGTAATTTATTGCAAATTATGAAGCAATTCTCTATTTACTGAAAATTGAGTTGAGTAATTGAAAATAAAAAAACAACCAAGTTCTGCATTCAAATAAGCCGTTCTTTTTATTAATTAAATACGTAACGTATGTTGATATTTAATGCAGATACTTTGAATTAGAACACAAGGTAAGAGGTCAGTTTAACGTTAATTTCTATCGAGTTTTTTTTTCAAAACGTGTTTTGGTAACAACCAAGTTCTGGGAAATATGTTCAAAATTAACATTTATTTTTCCGCTTTTAAATAAAAGTGAAGTGTCGTCTGCAAACAGCACTATATCATGATTATCCTTTATGAGGCAAGGCAAGTCATTTATATAAATAAGAAACAAAAATGGGCCGAGAATTGAGCCCTGGGGGACCCCCATTCTTACTACAGATCTTTTTCCGTTAACATCAACTCTCTGAATCCTATCACTCAAATATGAAGTAAGAAGATCCAGAGAGGAGTTTCGGATTCCGTAGTGGTGCAGTTTTCTGATCAAAGTTTCATGAAGAACGCAATCGAATGCCTTGGACAAATCGCAAAAAATACCCAAAGCATCGCATTTATCCTCCCATGCATAATAAACATGTCCTAAAAGTTCAACACCGGCATCAGTAGTCGAACGGCATCAGTAGTCGAACATCAGTACTGAAAATTGAGTTGAGTAATTGAAAATAAAAAACAACCAATTTCTGCTTTCAAATAAGCCGTTCTTGTTATTAATTAAATACGTAACGTATGTTGATATTTAATGCAGATATTTTGAATTAGAACTCAAGGTAAGAGGTCAGTTTAACGTTAATTTCTATCGAGATTTTTTTTCAAAACGTGTTTTGGTAACAACCAAGTTCTGGGTAATATGTTCAAAATTAACATTTATTTTTTTCACTACCACAAACTATACAGATTTGGTAATTTGAATTCTTAAGAGAAGCCTATTTTGGTCAATTGGGTCTTGTCAGCGCCTTAAGGAGAGAGATAGTGTTTTTTACCATAATTTTAAAAATGGACAGAGATTGAGCACGCCTTATCGACACGGGCAAGGCATTCCACAACCGATTTTAGTGACTTTTAAATCTGTCATTACGCCTTTACATAATGCAAGTAACTTATGCAAAAAATGTATGTTAAACTAGAACGCGTACACATCAATTCTGTGAATATTTAAGTATTATAGTAAAATATTTTCTAAAATAAATTCAGGAAGTAATGTCTATCCTACCAAAGCATAAAAAAACGATATTACTTTCAAACTACTTAAAATATTTTTATGTTTTTTGTATGAATAGGCTATTTTATTATCTATAAATACATACATAAAAAAAATAAAAAAATACAGATAGAATTATAATTCTATCTGAATTTTTTTTCAATTATTCATAGTTTCGTTACTAAAAATAAATATTCCCTATAAAACTGAACGGCGCGCCGTTCGGTTTCATAGGAAATATTTATTTTTGGCGGCGCGGCGTTAGCCCGATGCACATCTGTATGCCCAAGGTCAACGGCGATTACCCGAGCCTTAATGTAAACGAACTGTTAAAACCCTTATTACAAGGCAATAAAGCCTAAGTCAGGTTTTACTTATAAACAGTGTATTTTTCCTTACAATTATGTAAGGAAAAATACACTGTTTATAAGTGTCGAGCAATGTTAAATAGGCTAAATCATCTTTTTTGACATATAACATGTTTGAATTAAATAGATACATAAAAGTCTGTACCATTATGTAGGTTTTGCAGACCCACATTTTTTAATTCAAAGCGATGAATGAAAGGCAATTGCATGCAGCTGAGATGAGAATGTTAAGAGGGATGTGTGGTGTTACACAAATGGATAGAATAAGAAACGAGTACATAAGAGGAAGTCTGAAAGTGGCACCGGTGACTGAAAAGTTGTGCAGAAATCGGTTGTCATGGTATGGGCATGTGATGCGGAGGAATGAGGAAAATGTCGTGAGGAAAGTCTTGAGTATGAATGTCGATGGCTCTAAGAGTAGGGGAAGACCAAAGAAACGATGGATGGACTGTGTGAAAGATGATATGGCTAGAAAGGGGGTGACTACTGAGATGACAATTAATAGAGAAGTATGGAAGAAAGGGACATGTTGCGCCGACCACAAATAAATTGGGATAAGGGCAGGAGAATGACGACCCACGCCCCCCAGTTTTAATTATTTGAAATTATCAAATTGTTACACTACACAAGCTGCACCCCACGCTTTCATCCGCATAAGTCTCGATCCAGTGGGAATATCGGGATAAAAAGTATCCTATGTTCTAATCCAGGTCATGAGCCCATGTGCCAAATTTCATCCAAATCCGTGCAGCCATTTTAGATAAACAAACAAATAAACAAAGTCACTTTCACATTTATAGTATTATATATGTATATATAATAAATAAAATATTATATACATACATATATATGTATAGAGAGCCGTGGTAGCCCAGTGATAACTGCCCGACTTACGAGTTGTAGGTCGTGGGTTCGAACCCAGACAAGCGCTTTACTTTGTGTAAATAATTTCATCACCACTGCTCTCAAAACGGTGAAGGAAAACATCGTGAGGAAACCGGCATGTCCTAGAACCAAAAGACCTGTGATGTCTACCAAGCTCGCCCAGTGCGGGTCGGTAGATATCACATACAGCCCACTCCGGAGGAGGCCTGTGTCCCAGCAGTGGGAACATTATAGGCTGATTATTATTAGTAGTTAGGATTAGGATTGTAGAATAATTGATAAAACAAAAGAAAAACATATTTTAGAAATTTATACATAATGTAATTTACAAAATTCTGTATGTTTTTGTTCCTTGTTTAATTCTTCAATGGTCTTATATAAATTCCATTTCTTTATGCCCAATGGGCTGTTCCAGTCTTTTGTCTTGCATACTATATTAACATATTTTGTTTTTTTTTTTTATATTAAATGTTTGATTTGGTTGATTGTTAAATGAATAAAGACTTTTACGATGACTTTTTAAGGTTTGATTGTTCGAGATCGCATGGCTACGGCGGTAAATTTTTCGTGGTAGCGTGCATTCGTTGTTAAAAGTTTCGAATAGGTGAATTAGATATTTGGATATTCGAGACCGCATGGCTTTTTTTTTTTTTGGTGGGAAATTATTAAATAACTTCTGCAGCTTTGGGTGGAGCGGGAGGATGTGTCAGACTCTTACTGACTAAAACCCACCCATATTCCTTCCATTGCCTGTGTTGCCAGGGGTCTCGGTAACCCTTTCGAAATTTCCCGCGACCCCGACAGGCATCGGCTCTAGTGGATGGCCGTTACACTTGTGCTGACGACACCTCTTTGAGGCGCGCGTGGAACACAACACGCCGTCGATCCGGGCCTGGTCCTTACCGGACGGTGACCTGCCCATTGCTCACCGTCCGCAAGCCCGCGCCTACGGTGGCCGGAAATCCACCCAGGATTCCCGACGCCCAGGGCGTCTCCTGCGGCTAGGGGAGAGAGGGCGCGAAATTTGCCTTTCCCTCAACCGTCCCGCCTCCTCCTTCGCGAGCATTACTACTTCGCAGAAGGAGGTGATGGCTGCCCATGCCCTCTCGCTCCGTACCATGACCGGAACCAGGTCTCTATCTCTGCCGCCGATCGCCTCACGAGGACACGGCGGTGCTCTGCCCTAGCTGGGCAGATCTTCACCGTATGCTCCACCGTGCTCTCCGGACGATCCACACAGTGGTGACACCCGGGCGTTTCCTCCCGCCTTATCCGACACAGGAACCTCCCAAAGCTGCCATGACCTGCGTCAGGCGGAAGGTGAGGACGCCGTGGCGCCTCTCTAGCCACTCCTCAAAGAGGGGACTTATCGCCGCAATGTGCCTAGCACTGGGTTGCAACAACCGTACTTTCCATGTCGCCATGAGATCCCGCCGGAGCTCCGTCCGCTGTGACGCGATTTCTCACGGCAGTGGAGCTACGCCCCGGCGTTTCGCCTCCTCGCGCCACTCCCATACGTCCGCGACAATCGCACTCTCGAGATCGCATGGCTACGGCGTTAAGTTTTTCGTGGTAGCGTGCATTCGTTGTTAAGTGTTTCGTATAAGTAAACGTACGGGGACGTGTTATTCGGTGTTACACTCTCACGTAACACACTCAAAAATTAGTGAATTAGGTGACAGCATTCACGCTCGACACGATGGAACATGTGAAACAAATATTTTTAACCACTGCCTCGTTGGTCTAGTGGTCGCAAGCGCTACTGCTGAGCATGAGGTCCTGGGTTCGATTTCCAGGTCAGGTAAAGTGTTATTTAGGTTTTTCCATTCGAGTTGATTGTCGTGCAATAGGAGTCCTATGTCCAGCAGTGGACTGCTGTAGACTGATGATGATGGTGATGATAAAATTTACAGACTGGAGATGATGTCTAGAGGAGAACTTCTATCAAACTACTTAACATAAAAAATGTAGGAATATCAAGAGCTTAGACCGCTTTGAGTAGTGATGTCACAACACCTACTCGAGATCTTTCCTAGTGTAATTCTGTGCTATCGCTGCAGGTTCTATTTCACATAAAATTATACTGCACAGTGTGCGTCTTAGTCTTTTGTGATCGCCGACCTTGCTTGAATGTCAAGGATTGAGTAAGGGTTTCTACTGAATCGGTAGATTTTTATTGTACCCATTGAAAATATAGTTTTAATTTCTGAATTAGCAGACATATAATACTCGTATATGTTTCGAACATACCTTTGTCGGCTAGTTAAACTTCTGTTTAACCCTTCGAGGAGTACAGACGTAATGTTATATTATAACGAGGGAAAATCAAAAGCTCAAACAATTTAAATTTATACCGAAAAAACAACAACTTTTAACTAACTATCAAAAGCAAAGAATCATGGTAAATAACAAAACCGTCGAATATGAAGATGATTACTATACTAAGGACAAGTAACCTGCAGCACGAACCAGGGCGTAAAAGAAATAGATCGACGAATAGAGAACGCATGGAACGCGTATTGGTCCCTGAAAGAATAGTCAAAAATTAAAATGGCTAAGGGGGTTGATGGCTGATCTTTGCGTTATGCTCGTGAACGGGTGCTGCTTGTGGTGACTGGTCGTTTTGCTGACCATAGTTTTATTCTTATTATAAGTAATTGTTTATTTATTTTACTTCGATGGTGCTAGTTTATCATTTCTCCCTTCCAGTTACAGCAATAGCCTTAGCGGACACGCCCTTTATGCCTGGAGGCTTTTATTTAGGTATTAAGTTCTGTTTACGTTTTTATGTCGTAATTTTTATCTGCTTGAGTACAGTTTTCATTGTTTTGTTGGCATATTGGCGTGTCCTAGCTAACATATGGCAAGTAATTTCATTTAATGTTTTGTGTTTCGTAATGTTAATTACTTTGCATACGATTTGTATAGAATCAAGTTTATATAACTAAATAGACAGGAGTGCTGCTGGGGAGTTTGTTCTGCCACTTCTTCTTCCCAGCTAAAGCACTAGGAAGTAGTGAAGGGCGGGCATTTTTGGGGGACTGTCTTATGTAACTTTGACGTTCGAAAAGTGCTGATTCTCAGCTTAGTTTGAATAAATGACTTTTGATTTTGAAAAAGGGAGAAATATTTGATTCGTGCGTGCTGCCAGTCTTAACATATGGATGCTAGACTTTGAACTAAATCACAAGCCAACAAATTAGCTGTATGCCAACTTGCCATGGACAGAAGCGTGATGGAAAAAAAAAAAGAAAAGACCAAATTAAAACCAAAGAAATAATTTATAGTAATTTTCTTCCCAAACAAAAACAGTCGAGTTAGAAACCTAGCTTCCTTCTTCAATGTGAATGCCAAGGTCTAGGTCAATCTTTACACGATCCAGATATTCATACTGAAACATCTGAAGGTCGCCCTTTGTTAGAAAGCACTGAAACAAGTCTGAAAGGAAATGGAAAATGTATTGAACATTATCTTAAAGTTATTACTTTATCACGACGTTGGTACACTGGGAATGTCAAGGTTGGAGAGTGCATTTGTTGTTAACGCATCCTTTGCTTGTTTGTGATGTTACTGAAACTTTTATTTTATTTATATACACTTTTGACATTTAATGATTATTCAAAACACAATGACATATTTACTTTGTGGAGTTTAATATATTGTGTGGAATTTAATATTTACTTGTAAAGTATTATATTGTTTTCAATTATTGTGAATGTGAAGATTATGTGGGTCATTGTTGTTTTTTTTTTCTCATTTAGTATTAATCATGGTCTGGCAGTTTGAGTAATTTATGTGGCCTACCCAAATGTTCTTTCTTTGGTTCGTCGCATCGTTGAGCTCGCTAAGTTCTGAGTTGAGCTGCACGATTACTGACAAATGCGTGCACTGACTGGACAGGTCCACTCCATCTGTGTGGTTCTTTCCTCAAAAGGACCATTTCAGACACCAATCTACATGGCCTTCACATGATCTAACCAAGATTATGTCTGGACTTTAAAGGAGACTGTGACCTCTGAGTTTGTTTCGGTCTTTCTTCTTAGAGTAGTCAGATAGGAAACGCCGACCTCATCTTTAGTTTAATTATTGCGAATGTGAGCACTATGTGGGTCATTTTTATTTATTTCTTGTTGTTTTTTTTTCTCTTAGTTTTAATGATGGTCTGGCATTTTGAGTACTTTATGCGGCTAACCCATATGTCCTTTCCTTGGTATTGTTGGTCGAGTTGTTGAGCTCCTTAAGTTTTGAGTTGAGCTACACGATTACTGACAAATGCTTGCACTGACTGAACAGGTCCACTCAAACATGTGTGGTTCTTTCCTGAAAAGACCATTTCAGACATGGATCTACATGGTCCTCACATGATCTGACCACGATTATGTCTGGACTTTAAGAGAGACTGACCCTTGAGTTTGTTTCGCCATTTCTTCTCAGGGGTAGTCAGATAGGAAATGTCGACTCCATCTAGCTTATTTTTTAATATGACGTGTAAAAGTGATTCTCATATCCTATTTACAGAATAAACAATTTCATTTCATTTCATTTCATTCCGACTTTATAAGAACTTTATCACAGCATTATTACCTACAAGTTTTAAAAAATTAAGTGAAATTCGTTGCTAACCAACTTTAAATCGTTATAGATCAATAGTTAATCAAAATGAAAATTGATTAGAGAAATCTAAAGATGATTTTCAAATACCTATTCACTTGACATAATTCGAGTTTTATTTTTTTCTTTTTCACAATATGGCGTTGTTGTTGATTGTCGCCATTTTGAATTTGAATTACTGTCATATCTTTAGTGACACTCACAAGATTAAGACAACTCGGTTGACGTAAAAATCATCAAAATCGGCCCACGCATTTGGTCTCTTAGAGCGCCACAAAGGAAAAACATACATACATAGGCAGATAAACACATTATCCACCTTTGCATGGCGCAGTCGGGTCGCAAAAATTAAAACCTACATTTAATTTTTTTTTTAAATATTCATTACTCTTTTCTAAGTCCTTAATGAATTATCTACGCTAAACCTCTTGACACGCCAATCTATTCGGAAACTCGAGACTAAATTAATAAAAACATTTTCTCAAAACGCCCATAAATAATCTGAATTGATGTTAATTAATGACATTGAAGATTAATAAAGAGCGGGAATCAAAAGGCGAATTATAAGGAAATCTGCAGAAACAAGGGAGGGATAGAAATGAGAATGTCACGAAGTAATCGGATGGTCGGCGGCAGACGAGACGTTGATAAATAGTCGTCAATGTTGGTAAAATCGTGGATGGTCCAAGTGATGAACGAAACAAAAGATAACTTTTATTAGTCTGTTATTATTATGTTATACCTTAAATGGTAATGACAACCGCATCAAAATCCGTTTCGTAGTTTAGAAGAACAACGCAGTCACACGGTTTTGCATTAAAAGTACTTTCTATTTATAGAACAGGAAGTTGTCTGATAACTTCAGGGCCAATGTTAAGCTGTTCTGGAAACAGGTAAGATTGGCTCGCGGAGTGGCAGGAACATCAAAAATCAAAAATCAAAAGTCATTTATTCAAACTAGGCTGAGGATCAGCACTTTTCGAACGTCAAAATTACATAAGACAGTCCCCCAAAACGCCCACCCTTCGCCACTTCCTAGTGCTTTAGCTGGGAAGAAGAAGTGGCCAACAAACTCCCCCGCAGCACAGCTGTCTGTTCAGTTAGAGAAAATAATGGATTCATCGAGTGCAAATGTTATAAGAGCTGAAGACGGATGTTTACTAGGTGAAGAATGTAAGGCCTTGGAACGCTGGAAGGGATACTTTGAAAGTTTATTTAGTTGTCAGGATAGTGTGCAAGGAGTGGAATGAAATAGAAGTAGATGAGATTGTAAGAGCGTTGAAAGGGATGTAAAGTGGGAAAGCTGCAGGGTATGACAGAGTGTCTGCTGAAATGCTGAAGGGCGGTGACGGGGTGGTAGCAAGCCTGCTGTGCCGGATCTTTAATATGTGTTGGAGATATGGCCATGTGCCGGATGACTGGTGCAAGACTGTAATTGTACCACTATATGAGGGAAAAGGCTCTCAGCAGGAGTGTAAAAATTACCGCGGCATTAGTCTTTTGAGTGTTGTCGGCAAACTGTATGCGAAGGTTTTAATAAAGAGATGAGAAATATGGGATGTGCAATCGAGAGAATGAGAGAATTAGAGAGGCAATGGGCTGTATGGATCAGATCTTCTCCTTAAGGTGCATAACCAAATAACATCTGGCAAAGCACAAGAAAGTCTACTGTGATAGGGTTGGGTAGCGTCACTGTGGCTGTTTAACTTGTACATGAATATTTGTCTGATAGATTTGAAAGAGGGTGAGTGCGGATTGAGAATGAATGAGTTGCCTGTCAAATACCTTCTGTACGCAGATGATCAAGGTTTACTTGCATCGTCAGCAGAATAGCTGCAAGACTTGGTGACTGTGATGGATGAAACATATAAGACGAAAGGGATGAATATAAATGTGAATAAGACGAAGGTACTTGTGTTTGAAAGAGAAAAGGATATATCGGTGTGTGATGTGAAAATAAATGATAAGAGTGTAGAGCAAGTAAGTGAATTTAGAAGGGCTTTTATATTTTAGAAGGGCTGGAAAGATTGATGAAGATGTGGAAAGGAGAGCTAATGCGGGAAATAAAGTGAATGGTGCTATACATGCGATGGTGATCAACCAGTCGATGCCCAAAGACGCTCGACTGGTGCCTACACTTCTGTATGGAAGTGAATGTTGGGTGGGGCAAAAGAAGCTTGAAAGTAGAATAAATGCTGTGGAAATGCGTTCCTTGAGAAGCATGTGTGGTGTGACTATAAATGATAGGCTGAAAAATGATTTGATAAGGCAACGGTGCGGTTTAAAGGAAGATGTAGTGACAAAAATTGAAAAGAGTATGCTTAGATGGTTTGGTCATGTTGAGAGGATGAATGAAAGGCGACTAACAAAAGGTATTTACAAAGCAAATGTGAGTGGAAATGCCAGGAGGGGACGCCCCAGAAAGACGTATAGTGATGACCTCATTAATGATATTCTTCAAAGAGGTCAGGTGCGTAGTACTCGCAACCGGCGTGCGTGTATGATCAGATGTATGAACGTAAACGAAGCAAAAGGAGTATGTAAGGAGCGTAGCAGGTGGCGTTCTGTAGTTTCTGCCTACCCCCATGGGAAGAAGGCGTGAGTTTATGTATGTATATACATACATACATAAACTACACACATACGTGTCTAAATATAGATTTTAATGTAGATAATACTGGATATCGGGTATTTATTTTAGTTTTCCATTAATCACTACACAACACACATACATGTATGTCACAACATTTTATTTTATTTTGTATGAGCTTTTTATAATTAATTAATTAATATTTTTTTAATTTATTCTCCTAATTAATAAGTGTTTATAATCAATGTTTTCTGTATTTTTTTCTGTAATGCCAATAAAGGCATTTTTCTTTCTTTTTTCTGTTTTGGATTATAATAAAAAAAAACGAAGTTATCCATAATTATTTAAGCATATCGACATCGTCAAAGTTGCGAGAAACACCTGGATGAGAGACGCATGGAACTGGGAAGAAAGAAGAAGAAGAAGTATGGCAGAAGAAAGGGGAGGCCTATGCCCAGCAGTTGGTGATTACGGGCTGAAATGTTGATGATGATGACGAAGTTATCTATTTGCTTTGCAAAAGACAACTTTCAGAAAGTACCTGAACTAGTTAGTAAGTATGCCATGCATAATTTTATTATAATATTAACTTACTCTAATGAAAAAAGCAAAACATATGGCCCACACATAATATGACCTTGTTACAAAACAAAGTTTTTCTTTAGCACCAGTTTAATTCATCAATTAAGCTACATTTCAAACCTAAAGTTAAAGTTATACAAAAATTACTTTTAAACATGAGTCGCAGTTGTTAATTTCGTATTTAGAACGAAATGATGTTCCAAATACAAAAATGGCCCAAATTTAGACTTCGTTTTGTAATAAAACGGATAGAGTTTCAAAAAAGCTTGGCTTAGTACAGCGTCGTCTCGTTCGATGAGTCATATTTAGGAAGGCCTAGGTCCTACAGTAGGTACGTTATCTGAACCGCTAAGAACTAATCGCATCAAACTTTCAAGCTAACTTTATCCTCAAACTCAAAATGAATGATTTTATGATCAGTAAAATTCAATAAGAAATCTTTGTCGGCTTTTTACTTGTACCACAAGAAGACGAAGACAAAAGATGTCTGTATCACTAATAGGCTTAACAATAATGTTAGTAGCTGCACTCCGGTTAATTGTTTACGATACTGTGTGTCACGGGGAGATTAGATACGTTTTGTTTTGATTGTGAGGCTTTTCAGATTACGGCAAATGTTTAGGAAAGGTAGCTTTGCTTGTTGTAAAGGATTAAGGAAAATCAAAATCAAATATTTTATTGGAACAAAAACAGGTTCACAATTATTTGAGTTTTTTAAACTAATGTAGCTGACATTAGTTTAAAAAACTGTGTTGCAGCCATTAGCGCCCACCTCCGAGAGACGAGACGTCGCGTCGGCGTTCCAACATTTATTACGAGTATAATAGAACAATAAAATAAAAATAAAAATTAGTTATCATAGAACCTAAAACAAAAGTACATATATCAACTATTTAACTAAAATTTTATTAACTATTAATTACATTTAAGTGGTAACGGCCGCGACTTACGAGTTCTAGGTCGTAGGTTCAAACCCAGACAGGCGCTTTACTTTGTGTAAATAATTTCATCACCACTGCTCTCAAAACGGTGAAGGGAAACATCGTGAGGAAACCGGCATGTCCTAGAAAAATACGAAGACATGTGACATCTACGGACCCGCGTTGGGCCCGCGTGGTGGATTACGGCCCACACCCTCTCACAGAGAGGAGGCCTGTGTCCCAACAGTGGGAACATTATAGGCTGATTATGTATGATTATGTAATTATTTTAATACCTATTATTTTTAATTATTAATACAGTCAAAATAAATTAGGTTAAGATTTTCAGTTCTGTAATGTGATATGTATGTATGTGCCTGTGCATGGTGTATTTGTATGTGATGTGTGTGATTGCATACTTAGGTAGATTGTTATGAAAGGAATATGAATGCCAGGATCATAGATAACTATGTGTCACCAGATTTTCTAACGCCTCATACGTCAGGCTTTTCAGCCATTTGTCCGTGAGCGCTCTACACTCCCGTAAGGTAAGTTGGACGGATGTAATAATAGTTGATTGTCATACAAGGGTCGAAAGGAATCAATTCCCATTCGAGGTGTTTAGACGCCCGAGCGCAGCGAGAGCGGCTATAATCCGAGTAGGAATTGGTGACTTTCACCCGTGTTAAACATTTCATTTCGAATATAAGGAAAGTAAAAAAAAATAAGTTTGGTCAACATTTCAGAATCGCTTGAACTCATTTTTAATCAAATATTAGTCCATAAAACCGAGATTTTGAATTTCGAACATGCTGTACATGTCGATTCTGTAAAAGTTTCACCGTGAAAACTAGCGTGGAGTGAGCTGTCAGTGTCATTCCACTTATGCTAGGGATTGACCAAGCATTACATTTATAATCGTAATCGAGATTTAATAATATTTTTATACTAATTCTATTGCTCGTTTTATATTATAATAAAACGAGTATTTAAGTCTTTAAACGTGACTATTTAGGGTTTTTTTTAATAAAATAGCAAAACAAAATTCAGGTAATAACATTTGACCTCACTATCGGCCTTAACACCCCCGAAATCCATGAAAAGGACGCCCAGGACGATTTTTTTTTTAAATTTCGCTGCCGCCATCTTGGTTTTTAATTTTGACCTCACTATCGGCTTTAACACCCTCAAAAACCATGAAAATGACACCAATGATGAAGAATTTTTGCAGCCGCCATCTTGGATTTTTATATTAAGGTGGTAAAACCAAATTTATGTTTGTCGCGCATTTAAAAATAAAAAAAAAACAACAAATAAAAAATAATAACAGCACCTCACGCGCAAGCGCGGCGTGATCTTACCACTTCACCCGATTCTCGTAGTCATAGCAACCACCCGCGCCAACGTGATTCGGTTAGGTGAAGCGGGTCGGTAAGCGCGACGCGCGAGTGTCGTGATCTTATCACTTCACTCGATTCTCGTTGCCATAGCAACAACACTTCGTTTAGGCTGTATGAAGTGAGCCTAGCCGCCCGCCGCGCCGCCCGGCTGGTGTGCGAGTGTCTGTTGTAACTGTTGAATTTTGAGTGAATATGAATATGATGACGATGATTTTATTAATATTCTTTTATTATTGGCAACGCGTAGGTCGGTATTTACCTACCTAAAATAAAGTATTAGATAGGTTTTATTAAATAATCCGCACGTCATTTTATTCAAATGGCTTGTGTACACACACATCTTTTAGGTTGGTTCCCACATAGTTTGTGTGGGGATAAATTCTATGGTCGTCAGGCATACTCACTTTTAGTACTCGATAACTGGACACACACGATTATCTCTTCTTATTTAATAGATTTGGGTTAATAACAACGCTCAATACCGTCGCACAGTCTTTACCACTATCGCTTCTTCAAAACACATCGCGATTGGGTCATGAGATTGCGTTTATTTAATCAGTTAACTTATGCTTCATAATAACAAACTAAGTACATATATACTAGCTTTTAAATAATTTATAAATCAATAGAATTAGCATAAAAATATTATTAAAATGTCGATTAAGATTGTAAATGTAATCCTTGGTTCATCTCTAGCATCAGTTGGGATGATACTGACAGTTCACTCCACGCTCACTTATTTTCAATTACTTTCACCTAAGTTTTCACGGTGAGAAGGTTACAAAATAGCACTGCAGGTTACAGAGCTAGTAGTATCCCGCCAAATTATAGTCTTTTTTTAATTTAAAAAAAAAGATCTTTTTTTAATAGCCGTCCCGCTTAATAGGTATTTTTTTTAATTTACATTGGCTGTATGCACCTGCAGTTCTATTCTGTAACCTTCTCACCAACACTTATACGCCCACAAGACCGCAGCATTTTATTTATCGATATTTTTCTTAATTATGTTTTTTTTTCGTAACCGACTACCTAACCTTTAGTTCTATTTTTTTAATTAATTTCCGCCCTAGAGAGGGAAGCAATTACTATTAGATTTGTTCTTGCTCGGTCACTGAACGGAGCGCGCCGATCTAGTACAATCTGTGAAATGTGCTAGTTCGGCCTTCTAGTACTAACAGTAGGTACAATTAGTACACTGATTGAATGAAGAGTTTTACAACGAGTGCTTGGATTGTATCACAGGCACAGATATGTTAGTCTAATATGCTAGTTTTTGTGTTGATATACAACTTACGAAGTCGCTGGAAGAAGCTAATAATTATAAATAATAACATTTTAATATTACAGTTACCGAATCATCCACTAAAGTCGTTAAATAGTGGATGAAAGTTTACATGAAAGATCGGGCGCACGGTTTGTATAGAAATGACTTGGAGGTAAAAAAATTGAAATTGAATCAGGCCAAAGAAAACTATAGCTACATCCACCAATTGGTTACAAAACACAAACTGACGGAATAATTATTCAAAAAGCATTAAGATAAATTTTCATGTGGGTGCAAATACGTGTGCGTTTTTCATTACTTTTAATGACCGAGCAATATTAATTTATGCACCTATGAATAACTTTATTCAACACACAGTACCCGTCATATTTATTGGAAACGTGAAAAATCGCCAACCCTTCAAATGATGACGGAGAAAATGACCGGTTATTTGCACCCCGACATTTTTAAAATGGCGTTCATAATCGTTATTAATATGCGTATGAACCATCTAATATTGAGCGTTTATGCAAATATACAGTATTTGCTAAAACGCACAGAAATTTGCATACATTTGCGGCACCGTTTTTTGTGTTCAATGACACGTGAGAGGTATAAATATTGTCTCTCATTTTTGTTTTGCCGTTTCTACTTTGCATAAGCATTGCAGGGTTGGTTGTGCCGTTTTGAATAATTAAGGTATCTGTTTTTTTTTGGCGTTTAGATGGTGGAATTAATTTACTTAGTGTTTTCGTTAACGTACCTAGCAATTTGAATTCCTTTACTGCGAAAAATATTGTGCCCTTGTACGGTCCACGTATGAATTCTGTATTTAGTCAAAATGTACCTGTCGGAGATGGATTTCCGAATCAGCTGTTTTAAAAAACTGTTAGTTGTTTTACAAAACAGCTACATTATGTAAAACAGCTGATATCCACTTTGAGTCACTTGGTGCATGGATTATTTCAAGAATAGAGAACTAACAGCAGAAACTCTTGCTAAGAACAACTTTCCTATTGTTATAGTAACTATGTATTCAAGAATATACTTCTTGAATTCAACATGTCTCAGAATAAACGCACACAACCAAACACCCCAATTATAATATTATGTTATAATCATAATAATACACTGAATTTATACTATTATGTATAATACATTGTTGATAATTAAATTAAAAAAAATTAAAAAAATTAAAATGATAAAATTATAAATTTCACAATTTTAAAATTTAAATAATTTATAGTTATTAAATAAAACTAAGTTAAGCTTAAAAAAGGCCCTCGGGGCATTGTACCGAGGATGCTGGCGGCATTTCCTCGCTGAATTGCAATGCTGATGCGTTGCGCGAGAAAGCCGCCAGGTTTTCGGTCACCAGTTACATCAACTAGACATTTCGCGATTTCCGCAAATAACTTATTATATTATTAAATTAGTTATACTGATTGTGGGAGAAAATTGTGGTCACCTTACAAATGTACGCACGCACACGTGTAAGGGTCTAGCGTAGTGGGTACTTCTTTAATTTTGTTTTTTTTTACTGTAGAGCCGAAGTGTGACTGTAATTTACGTAGTTTCAATCATTTTTGCGATAAAAAATCACCTATATTAAAATTTATAGCAATCGATTCAGTAAACGATTGTGAACAAACTGCTTTCATAGTGTGCATAGATTCATTTACACATTTTTTATATGGTAATATTATAATATTGTTACAAATTAACAATAATAGGCATTTTTTTGCCTTTGTGTAAATTATTTCATCACCACTGCTCTCAAAACGGTAAAGGAAAACATCGTGAGGAAACCGGCATGCCCTAGAACCAAACATACGAAGACATGTGACATCTACTAACCCACACTGAGCCCGCGTGGTGGATTACGGCCCACTCCCTCTCACAGAGAGGAGGCCTGTGTCCCAGCAGTGGGAACATTATAGGCTGATTATGCGTTATGTGAGGCATTTTATAAATGACTGAGTTGACTAACTTAAAGATGTTAAAAAAATAACAGAAAACATAGCGAAACAACAGTAACATAAGCCAAAAATGTAGTAGCTGAAAGTTGGTTACCATTTTAGTCTTTCATTTACCGGTAGACGATCTGTTGAAAATAAATAAATAATTCGAGATGCATTTCTATGAAACTATCAAGAATAGGTATCGTTTTGATGCAGCTGTAAATTCAATGACAGTTTGAGACCTTTCATAAATGCGAGACAATTTCTGAAACACCGCAGTATAAAGTGATCTTCAGACGGATCACTGAATAATATAACGTGTGCACTATTCTGTGATCAAGACAATATGCACACTTCAAAAAGAAAGAAAATAATACTGGTTACAAAAGTTTTCATGAAACAGTAATTTTGACCTTAAATTCTCTCGTAGCGGCACAAACTATACAGCTCACACCGTGATAATAATATTGGCCAGTCAGCAAAGAACACACTGCCCAGCACCCCAATAGCGTAGCACACATTCAGTGACAATCCAAAGAATATTGAATGAAATTCCTGATTAATCCTTCATATATTTGAAAAATGCTTGGCAACGTAAATAGCACATTGAAAGTGGTTGAAATGTCAAAATTAGAGCGTTACACAATGGGGAATATGCACAAAATTCAAAACGTAAGTAACTATTATTTAAATATAAATTTCTAAGAATCAAGAAACAAATTCCATTATTTTTTAAGGCATTACTTATTTTACAATTCTACGTTTTTTGTGAACGGAACGCAAAATCAAAACGCGTTGTCTTCGACAATGCCGGAAGTGACGAAAAAAACTATGTGAATAAAATCTTTCTTTGCAAAGTGCTTGATATCGGGAACTAAGGTAGCTAAGTAAGTGCGATTTGTGCTTGAATAAAGCAAATTTATATTATTTGAGGCCAAAAAACAAATGTAAACAAAGCAGTTTCGTGGTAAAAGACGACACATGGTGACCGCAACAGAAACGGACGTTTGAACTGTAGTAGAAACTTTTGTTTCATAATTTCTTTGAGCAACAAGCAGTAGTTGAATTTAACTTTTAATACTTTTGTTAAGTTTATATTACTGTCTAATATGGATTTTGTGAAAAAAATATTACCTGAATATTCCCTGTCACTGCGCTGGCTGGGTTAGACATACGTAGATACATTTAAGATTTCCCACTCATAGAACGATTGGGCCCTATCAGAATACCAGCACTGCGGTATTTATTTTTTAAATATCGCAGCATTATGCTGAGATAGGAGCCTTTTTGGCGTCGCACAAGTCGTTTTTATTTTCTTTGTTGTTTTTTGTGTTTAATCGAACAGATATGTAAATTTTGTTAGTTTTAAATGCTTCTTTTTTACTTTTTGTATTTCTTGTGCGTGTCCCAAATAAAATATTTTTCTTCTTCTTCTTCTATTAATCGCAGCGTTACGCTCGGTCGTCTATCAACCCTTTACCGAACCTATTTTTAAGGTCGTATACTTTACGTTTCACAAAACAATAAACAATAGAATTACGTATTGACGGCTCAATCGATTCGACAGTTTTTATTGGCCATAGCGTCTCAGTTTTATCTGAAAAGTGCATTGCCATGTTGAGAAAATTATGGTGGAAAAATAAAACACCTACTCACGTTTTATATCGTTGAGGATAAAGGGTAATCGTGTGTTTTATTTTGGTGCTGAGGTAGGTGATGAAAAGATAATTTAATAGATGATTATCAAAGATAAAGATATATTTATTGCATAACTGTGTATACATCAAGTTCTTATTTTAATTGTATTTTTTTTTTGGCTCATCAGCGTACTCATGTAATAGGAAAAATTAAATAAAATAGATTACAAATTACAAATAAACATTATTACAAGGCAAAATAAAAATCAACTAGATTATGGACAAGTTACAAATTTCTCGAAAAACTCATACAGATTATAAAATACAATGAACATTGTTTTTTTTTTAAACATAATTATTTCCGTTTAATTGCTTAATAGCTGGCGGTAGCTGGTTGTATACACGAATAGCAGTTACGTACTTTTATAATAAATCATTAGTAACAGGGACATTTATGTCATATTTATATAATTATATATTATTTGCGAATTTTTCTCTTAGAATCAGATTTGAAATTAAAATATTGCATGTTATTTTTAACAAATAAACAGAATTCTAGTACCTATATAAATGCCAGGCAGTATTAAAAAACCGCCGTTCTGAAAATTTCTCTTAAGACGCTGACAACACCTAAACCGCGGTCACTGTCAGATTGCAAATAAAAGAAAGAGAAGCGAGACGACAAAACGCTTGTAATTTATTGCAAAATATGAAGTAATTATCTATTTACTCAGAATTGAGTTGAGTAATCGAAAATAAAAAACAACCAAGTTCTGCATTAGAATAAGACGTACTTGTTATTAATTAAATACGTAATGTATGTTGATATTTAATACAGATATTTTGGATTAGAACTCAAGGTAAGAGGTTAGTTTAACGTTAGTTTGTATCGAGATTTTTTTTCAAAACGTGTTTTGGTGACAACCAAGTTCTGGGAAATATGTTCAAAATTAACATATATTTTTTCCGCTACCACAAACTATACAGATTTGGCTATTTTCTTTCTTAAGAGAAGCCTATTTTGGTCAATTGGGTCTTGTCAGCGCCTTAACGATTCGGTACCATGCATTTTAATACTGTCTTATGACATTTTTTCTGGAGAATAAATGTGGTCCGCACGTTTGTCAAGTTTGCCCAGTACATTTACTGGTTAACCAAAATAGGCATTTCTAGTGACACTGGTATTTGTAGTTTCTGCTAGGATTGACAATGCGTAGCAAGCACTGGATGTTTTTTTTATTAATCTTTTCTATATGTGCCTTCCAGTTTAAATGTTGATATATTGTAAATCCTAGGATTTTTTTGTCTTTTACTTCTTCAATCGCTATATCGCTAATCGCTATATTGTCTTTTACTATTTTTACTTCTTCAATCGCTATATCGCTAATCGCTATATTGTCTTTTACTATTTTTACTTCTTTAATCGCTATACCATGATAACAATCCGACGGATATAGAAAAAAACTAATGAATTGAATCGTACATCAAAATAACAACCCATACTTGTGAATCTATTAATAAATAAAACATAGTAAGTAATAAAGCCATCACGGTACTAATGGTGCTCAAATTACACACCACCGGCACCAGATGGTCAGAACACCAATTAAAATGATATCAGTCGTTCGTCACAAATAGTCCCAATATTTTCAACTTTCTGTTTTTGTTTTTGAGTAATTTATGGATTGTGTTATTGGTATTGAATTTTGTACTTACTTTGGTATTTTTTTCTATGAAAGCATTTCAAAATCAAAATCAAATGTCATATTTATTCAAAGTAGGCTGGGAATCAGCAGTTTCGAATGTCAAAATTACATAAGACAGTCCAGTGGGGCTTGTGGCTAATTAATAACAGCCGCACGGGTCGATCTATCAGGTTAAACTAAGCTTGCCGCGGTTGGTCCTTGGATGGGTGACCATCTTTACATACCAAGACCCCTTCGTGCCTCGGAGAGCTTGTTAAGCCGTTGGTCCCGGCTGTCATTTGTAGATCTTTGACAGTCGTTACGGGTCGTCAGAAGCCCGAAAGTCTGACAACCAGTCTTACCAAGGGGTATCGTGTTGCCCAGTAACTGGGTTGTGGAGGTCAGAGAGGCAGTCGCTCCATGTAAAATACTGGTATTCAGGTGCATCAGTTTAGGCTGGAAGCCGACCCCAACATAGTTGGGAAAAGGCTGGGCAGATGATGACAGTCCACCATAAACGCCCGCCCTTCACCACTTCCTAGTGCTTTGGGTGCTTTTCAATTTTCTCTGTAAGCATTACAGTGTGAGTTTCCAAAACTGCCAAATACCAGTGACTTGTTTAAGGCGCTGACAAGACCCAATTGACCAAAATTGGCTTCTCTTAAGAAAAAAAATTGCCAAATCTGGATAGTTTGTGGTAGCGGAAAAAAATATATGTTAATTTTGAACATATTTCCCAGAACTTGGTTGTTACCAAAACACGTTTAGAAAAAAAATCTCGATACAAAGTAACGTTAAACTAACCTCTTACCTTGAGTTCTATTCGAAAATATCTGTATTAAATATCAACATACGTTACATATTTAATTAATAACAAGAACGTCTTATTTCAATACAGAACTTGGTTGTTTTTTATTTTCGATTACTCAACTCAATTTTGAGTAAATAGATAATTGCTTCATATTTTGCAATAAATTACAAGCGTTTTGTCATCGCGCTTCTCTTTCTTTTCTATGCAATCTGACAGTGACCGCGGTTTAGGTGTTATCAGCGTCTTAATAGCGTATGTACTTTCTAAATAAAGGCATATTGGCATTTATAGACTATTAATTTTTTTTTCTACGATGTTTTCGTTTACCAATCTTTCAATAATGGTCAAGATTTAAGGCTCCTACATACAGGCGCGTCGCGACACAAAGGCACCGCTTGTAGCGCTACACGCGGTGTCTTTGTGTCGCGTCGCGCCAGTATGTAGGAGCCTTAAATCTTGACCATTATTGAAAGATTGGTAAACGAAAACATCGTAGAAAAAAAATTTAATAGTCTAAAAATGCCAATATAGGTCAAAACAGGCTTTGTCTCTGCGTGGACCAGTTTCGATTAACAAACTGATATTATTTTAAACGAACAAAGAAAACATCGGAAACTTGCACGTGCGTGTCGAACCACGCACAATGATGGGACCCGTAGTTGGGAAGTTGGGATGAATTTATCCCAAAAACAAACTTAACATTGTACTTGAATAATATGTTCTCCCATACATCGATATATGCCACGGTCAATTCACGTTCAATCAAAATCAAATCAAAAGTCATTTATTCAAACTACGCTGAGAATCAGCACTTTTTGAACGTCAAAATTACATAAGACAGTCCCCCAAAACGCCCGCCCTTCACCACTTCCTAGTGCTTTAGCTGGGAAGAAGTGGCGCAACGAACTCCCCAGCAGCACAGCTGTCTCTGCGGTTAGAAGAACTTAAAATAATACTTTGTAACCTAGTTCTAGGTAACATATTATAATCTACTAATGTTGTCTAAACTTGGTGTTAACCTGCGTACCTGCTTACTGTATTACCTGGAAAATAAACATTTTTTTAAATATATTTCTATTAAAAAAGCCCTACACATGTGCAGTTGTCAGTTGACAATCTAGCCAAATAGCTTATACATATTTTTTATAAATAAAAATATATAAAATATATATAATTTGCAGTTGGTGAATTGACCGTAGCATATATGCCACGGTCAACTCACCAACTGCAAATTTAAGTTGGTGGACTATAACTCGTTAATATTACGCACGTGGATCCTTGAATCGAAAAGTGATATTGACAGACCCGCAATATTTTTGAACGGCCTATCCAACGATACCCCACACCATGGGGTAGACGAGAAAAAAATATATGATCCCCACATTACGTGCAAGGGAGGTACCATAAAAAAAAACTTTTTCAAATTTTATTTTAATACTTTGTCGGCATGATTAATATGTACACCTATGCCAAATTAAAGCTTTCTAGTACTAAGCGTCTCTGAGCTACAGTAGGTACAGACAGACAGACAGACGAACATGGCGAAACTATAAGAGTCCCTAAAAAAAATGTTTTTTCAAAATTTGATTTTAGCACTTTGTCGGCGTGATTACAGCTATGCCAAATTACATATTTTAGTACTAAGCGTCTTTGAGCTACAGTGGGGACAGACAGACAGACAGATGGACATGGTAAAACTATAAGGGTTCCTTGATTACTACGGAACCCCAAAAAGTCTAAAAAATGGTGCACTCGGCCTGCTTTTACACACAGGTTTCTTGTGTTCCGGTAGAGCGAAAATACGTAATAGGCCGATCATTATGTAACCAACTGAAAATCGATTGTAACCCCCGAAAGACGCTAACGTTAATTAGTTTACTAAGTTATAATGAAAACTGTTTCACACAATGACCACAGCCAAAATTGTTCGCGTTAACCCTGCAAATGCGTTCGACGGGTCTTAATGGTCCCGGTCTAAGTTTAATTTAATATGAACTGTTGCAACAAGACGGTGGTCTTAGATGCAACTTAATACGCTAAGGCTTTGGGAACACTTGCGATTTGTCGCACGTATTTTAGATTTGAGTCCTGAGTCCTGTTTTAAAGTCCTTAAAGGTCATCATTCTCCTGCCCTTATCCCAGTTTCTTTGTGGTCGAAGCAAGATGTCTTTTTCTTCCATAGTTCTCTATTAGTCCACACATCTCGGCCATTCATCGTTTCTTTGACCTTCGCCTACTCTAATAGCCATCCACATTTATAGTCAAAACTTTCCTCACGACATTTTCCTCGTTCCTCCGCGTCACATGCCAATACCATTACAACCAATTTCCACACAACTTTTCAGTCACCGGTGCCACTTTCAGACTTCCTCATATATACTCATTTCTTATTGTATTTATACAAGTAACACCACACATGCTTCTCATAAAAGGTGATAAAAACAAACGACAACTCAGTCAGTCAGCACAAGCCAAACGACAATGCCTTAAGGCGCTGACAAGACCCAATTGACCAAAATTGACTTCCCTTAAGAAAAAAAATTGCTAAATCTGTATACTTTGTGGTAGTGGAAAAAAAAAATATGTTAATTTTGAACATATTTTGCAGAACTTGGTTGTTACCAAAACACGTTTTGAACAAAAATCTCGATACAAACTAACGTTAAACTAACCTCTTACCTTGAGTTCTAATCCAAAATACATGTATTAAATATCAACATACGTTACATATTTAATTAATAACTAGAACGTCTTATTTGAATGCGGAACTGAATTGTTTTTTATTTTCGATTACTCAACTCAATTTTGAGTAAATAGATAATTGCTTCATATTTTGCAATAAATTACAAGCGTTGTGTCATCGCGCTTCTCTTTCTTTTCTATGCAATCTGACAGTGACCGCGGTTTAGATGTTGTCAGCGTCTTAACGATGAATATCTAACATTTTGAAAGAAAGTCGTAATCCATTGCTTCATATGTTTCAAGAATTTGTCTGCTCGACAACGTAAATAATGAAATGAATGTTGTCGAATTGTCAAAATGAAAAAACATAGTAACTTTTAATGTGTTACGCAATTACCACGCTGGATACATCAATAATTGTAATTGATAATGACATCTTTTGATTAATTAATCGAAGATCAAACTATCTACACAGGTTTAAACAATCTTTATTTCTCATAAGAACATGATACAGTTCACTTACCTCTAATAGATTTAACTTTTAACATACATTATAATCGTCGTCTAATGACGAAGCATGCAGATGTAGAATAAGTAAAACTATGACAACATTGACAACAACGTACGAGATCAACAGCAAACAAAGTAAAAGTAGGTAGATTACATATAAAACAAATGAATATAGCTGCCAATTTGACATCAAGGTTACATAAGTACTGATTATTCACTTTGTGAGGACACACATACCATATTTAGTTACCTATTTGCAAGACAACTAAGATAAACCTACTCGTAACAATAATTTTATCAGCGTCCAAAAGCTACATTTTTACTAAACCGTAAATCAATTTTTCTTACTTGCTTCTCTCTATAGACTAAAAATAGTTTCTAGGAAAATGAAAATAATGTTGTACAAAGAAAACTACGAATATTGAAAACTGTTGGAGCGAAGAAATTACCCTCTGCTTAGGTCGTTGACTGGTGATCGAAGCATTCGCATACTCGTAGCTAGAATGGGGTTAACAAGAATATTGATAGCCTGTATTACGTTAGACATATTAAATGGACCTACTTTATCTTGTTTTAGTAACTTGTCACAAACTAGGTTATCTGAAAAATAAATAAAAGTAAGAAGTAGAGAAGAATAAATTCACGTTATGCATAAATAACTATTTGGAAAGAATTTCTTTATGTGACGGTAATTAACTCACCTCTTTAGTTCCCAGTCTGGGATTTGTACCTCGAACCCCAAGAAACAAACTAACTGTCTAGTTTGGGGCGCACTGGCAAATCAAAATCAAATCAAAAGTCATTTATTCAAACTACGCTGAGAATTAGCGCTTTGCGATCGTCAAAATTACATAAAACAGCCCCCCAAAACGCCCGCCCGTGCTTTAGCTGGGAAGAAATGACGCAACGAACTCCCCAGCAGCACAGCTGCAGTCGAAGACGTCTCTGCAGTTAGAAGAACTTAAAATAATACTTTGTAACCTAGCTCTAGGTAATCTATTATAATCTACTCACGTTGTCTATACTTGGTGTTAACTTGCGTACCTGCTTACTGTATTACCTGGAAAATAAAAAAAAAGTAAATATATTTCTATTAAGAAAGCCCCACACATCCTCCTGTGCAGTTGTCAGTCGACAATCTAGCCAAATGGCTTATACATATTTTTTATAAATAATAAAATAAATTATTTAAAAAACAAAAAACCCGACTGCAAAAACACATAACTGAAAAGGGAAAAACAAGCATTATAATCAATATAATTTTGGTATCGCAGGCGGGGACAATCAAAAATTAAACCATATTTCAGGTTATTCGACTGTCCCCCCGCCTGCAAGACCAAAATTATATTGATTATAATGCTTGTTTTTCCCTTTTCAGTTATGTGTTTGTGCAGTCAGGTTTTTGTTTTTTAAATAATTTCTTTTATATCAAGCTTTTTAGTTTTATTAATATATATATTTGAAAATTACTCATTACTAGCTTTTATTTGATACCAATATTGTTGCAATTAAAAAAATGCATATACAAGGTGTCGTTTTGGATCCTCGTCAAATTCACGGAGGTAACTATGCTAGTAAATGATTCTCGACACGAATCAATAATAAAATAAGTAGGTCTTTTTTTCTTTTCTAATTTTCGGAAATCGGCATGTGTGGGACGCGCATGTTAAAACGCGGCCCGTGTGATACCGCACTGTAACTGCCCTTTTACACACACACTACCGCATACGCAACGGGGTGATACTGTTCTGAAAGTGGTGTATTCTAAAATACTGTCAAACTTAAATAACTAAAAAAAACAAGTATGTATTAATGATTGAGCAGGTATCGTAATTTTATTTGATTATATATGTCTTTCATAGCAGCCTCCTGAAATTTGACGAAGATGCAAAACAACACCTTGTATAATATAAGTAAATACATACATTTTTTTTTTATTTTTTTTGACTAATTGTATTTTTCCGCATGGCCCAACCATATTTATATAATACCATGTTTATAAACCCTCTTTGCGATTGGAATCTAGATTTCTGCCACGGAATTTACAATGAGTGGCGCTTCAAAACAGATCGAAGTCAGAACTATGTATAAACTATTTTGACACCTCACGCTCCATTTTCCGTATTTCAGTCGCAAATCCGTGTCATACCTTATAAAGTTCTAACGTATGGCCGGGCGCGTATTGTGCTGTCGTGTGCAGACGAACCGTTAATGTGCGGTCGGATTACGGACCGCTATCAACAATGCCGCCGCGATTAAGTCGAGAACGTATCCCGAGTTTCGGTACCGGAACCAGTAGTTTGGACCAGGGGTCGCAGTTGCAGGGTTAATTGAAAGTGGTTTGATCGCGGAAAACATTATATTTTTAACTCACAAAAATCCCCTTATACCTGTACGCCGATAGGGGACTCCCAAGCTTGAAGACCATAGTGACCTTATTTGTTATTGTTCTTCAGAAAAATCAAGTGCGTATTACTTGCAACCGGTGTGTGTGTATGACGATTTATGAACGTAAACGAAGCAAAAGGAGTATGTAATGATCTTAGCAGGTGGCGTTCTGTAGTTTCTGCATAACACCATGGGCAGAAGGCGTGTGTTTATTTCTGTATGTAGAAATTAACGCTGCGAAACAAGTTGGAATAACTTGCCTAAAGTAAGCACTAAATAATACTTTCAAACTAAAATATTTTCCCCACTTACAGTAGAAAATATTATTTAGGTACCTACTTATAGATGGTGAACAGTGGTGGCCCAGTGGTAACGGCCGCGACTTATGAGTTGTAGGTCGTAGGTTCGAACCCTGACAGGCGCTTTACTTTCTGTAAATTATTTCATCAAAACAGTGAAGGAAAACATCGTGAGGAAACCGGCATGTCCTAGAACCAAAATTTAGAAGACATGTGACATCTACCAACCCTCACTGGGCCCGCGTGGTGGATTACGACCCACTCAGAGAGGCGGCCTGTGTCCCAGCAGTGGGAACATTATGGGCTGATTATGTACCTATGTATGTACTTGTAGAAGTAAATCGGAATTTATTTACGTCATAGCATTTATTACTTGAAACCCATCCACAGCAGTAAAATCAGATAAAACAGTTAAGATATAATGTACTAAACATTCAATTATAACTTTAATAGTCAAGTTTATAACAAAGTCCGGGTAGCATCTGCGAAAAGGGTTAACCCGTCAATGACTACGGTTGTTAAGAAGTAACCAAATTATTAGTAATTGGATTAACCACGTTGTTGCATTCAGGCGTAGTGGAATTTATTTGAATGGCTTGTCATTTAACCCTTTAACTGCTGCCGGTTGCAAGAGGGAGTTTTAATTTCGGTCTTAATGAAATAAAATGCTGTGTATTGCGACACTAAAAGGAAGAGTAAAAGTAAAATCCATTTTGTGAGTGGTCTAGGGTGTAAATGTTGAAAGATCTAAAACTAGTCTGGTTTTTGCCCGTTTGATGGCATTAGGCTCGCCCTCTATTACATGGAACTTAAACATAACTGGCGAAATGTAGATGTACTATAGGTACACCTCTGCCTAATCCTTCGGGGAATACAGTGTTGATGTTGTGTTTTCTAAAACCAAAGAAAATAATAATAGCGTTATTATTGTTGTCTGAACAATGTATTACTTAAGTATTTTTTTATATTCGTTCTAAAAATATCTTAATAGTATACCTAAAGTGTTTTGTTTATGTTTATATAAGGGATTGTTCAAAAAAGCTTATCAACTGAACTCTCGAAGTAGAGATCCATGCAGACTTGTGTTGCAGGTAACAAAATTCCAAAAGATATAAAATTGTTATATAATATTAACTCATTTAAAAACAAAATATTGAAATGGCTGAAAGGACATATGTTTTATGACCATAGTTGCATATTATGTATTTACTATTTTATACTATTAATTATAAGTATATAAGTATTTTAGTGATATTTATTTTAGAAGTATGTATTTATGTAAGTATATTCTCATAGTGTATAATTAAATTAGTGAATAGTTTTATTTTGTTTTTATGTTTTTTGTTTTCTCTTTTACCTTACACACGTTGTCTACATCTCTATGTCTACTGTCCTATCGCAGGTATGTTGGAAGAGATTTCATTAGAAATAAGCATCACCTTTGTACGTATTTTTCTGTTCCTTTCTTTTTGTCTGTTTATATGTGTGTACATAAACTGTTAAATAAATAAATATTTTTTCAACAATAAACAATAAATTTTTGGACTTTTTTCGTTGGAGATAATGCTAAGATAAAACTATTATACTATTGTATTGACCTTATAAATCTGTAACATAGAACAACAATTAACTAATAATTATTATTTTGCATGCAATTGATACATATCCTGTATAGCTAAACAACAACTTTATACCACGTTTAAGGCAAATAAAGACTTATCTTATCTTATCTTATCTAAAGTGGTTTCAGTTTCATAAGGTTTACAGAACGTTTGACACGGCTTTTCGCTTAACACTCGAAAATTATAGCAAAACAAAACAAACAATTTCACGCTCTTAAGCCATCGTTCGCAGCCACATTTGAATATTTCAAAACACCCAATCTACATTATCTGTTCAAATATAAAAAGAAATATACCCGATGCCAACAGGAAATGTTTTTATATTTGTCAACGTCACATCCCCATGGTGGAGTAACGAAAAAAAAGAAAAAAAGAATTGCCGTGACATTCTTTTTTCAAATGAACTGTGACGACGCTCGGCCTCTCTTATTAGATTAACAGGTCGATTTGCAATTCTGTGTGTTCATACACATGTTTATTTTACGGAAATGAATCGCATTTTGGCATGAGGGGCGCTTTATGTTGACTCAGCGTATATTTACAGAAATACCTTCAGAGTTTGTGAATTGTGTTGTAATTCATGCGTGGGTGGCTGTTGTAGGGTTAAATTCATAAATTGTTTAGAATAATTCTTATCTATTTTCTACAACTTACAGTATTAACGCTTATAATAGTTTATTTTATTATTTTAAAACGATTTTTTGCGCATTACCTACCAATACTAAATCAATTAGACCCTACTTACCGAATTACTGCCAAGAATTAGAATTAAAATAGCTAATAATTTACACACCCCTCGAAACAATGCTTTTTTTATTAAGAATTACTACAGAGCTCTCAGAAGCGTGTCTATTCGTAATAAAATTATAACATCATTGAAATAATACAACTCAGCACATAGAACAGAAAATTACTCCCAATAGTAATGTAGACTCTCGTGAAACTGAGAACATCTGTTTGGCTTAAAAGTATTAAGCGCTATTGATTCGATATCAAATATTTAAACCAACTCCGAACCAAATACGCCTTCTCTTAACACAAATAAACACAATAAATAGCTGTACATTTATAACAAAATATCAAACAGAATGAATCATGAGAGTTCGCGATGCATTCACAGCGGGTAGTGTCACGTGTTCGTATGATTAGTTCGCAAATTCTTTGCATTCGAATATATTTACACTACTAACACATCTACACTTCATTCTCCACTTTAAAACAACTTGCACAAAGTCCAAAACCGGAATTCTAAAACAAATTTCTTTGAACCTAAAGGGAATATTTTTGCTGAACGAAAACACATTTTCGAGTTGGAAGATTAAAGTTGATTTTGGAAACCAGTAGCATTTGAAGGGTTGTAATCCGGAGTTCACAATCGAATTAGTTGACCGCCCGCTGTTTTTTTGCTACTGAACACAATAGATTCCTTGGAAATTGGACGTGTGCTGATGAAATTACCCTTGACAATGGTTTCTAGACACCGAGCTTTCGATACTTTTATTTTAAAAGTGTACACTATTTACGTAAGAAAGTGCTGTTTATTTTATGGTAATTACCAATAACATTTGTAGACCTTGGAGGGACAGGCGTATAAAATAGCCGTGTATCCTTGCGGGTCGAGGACGACAGAAAAATTATTATCTGGAATGCATAATAATTCAATTTGCCTTTTTTTTTGAGCAAACTTTCAAAGAGGAATTGGTGACGGTCAGATGGCGTTTGTAGCCTAACTCCAGCAAATAATGCAAAAGCGGTACCTGTGCTTCTCCTGGCGAAAGTCTGGGCAGGTGGCCACCTTGCTTGCCCGTACACTGGTCACTTGAAAGTCTATATTTTGGATTTAATCGGACGCGGGTTATTATTTTTAATTTTGAAAACGTAGCACAGTATATCCCCAAGGATTACGGGATAACATAATAAAGTTTTGCGGTTTTGCGGGCGCGATGAACTGAGATTGAAAAAACGTGGTTTGCGGTGAGACGAAATGCTTCCGTTCGGCGCCGGTGCACTATGACGTCTGACAGCCATCATTAGCTGTCACTAGCCGCAGGATTCTCTAAATCCCGCGACACACAATATCCGCGGCTGCAATATAAGCCTAAGACAGACTACAGACACCTTATAAATAGTCCACAATCAAAAAAATGTAAGGGGCAATAACTTGCCACACCATACTCCCCGCCTTGAAAGGTCCCGAGCTTTCAAAGATGATAATCTATACGCTGAAAAGCTGGTGCGGTTGGGAGGATGAGATGATGTTTATATATCTGGCAGTCTGAAAGCATCAAGAGAATCCCAAGCAGCAGTTCAAAACACCATTACTAGGAAACGGCGTTCGAAATTAATTATCAGATTCCAAAGAATGAAATTGCAGTTTGATTAAATTAAGACAAAGTTGAATTACTAAGCTAAATTATAACTATGTAATGGCGTACTATTGAGAAAATATACTATTGTAAATTATAAACTAAATTAAACTACGAAATAATATAGTTCTATTGGGTTGGCAAAGGATATAACTTGGTGACAGAACGTTTATATGTACCTGACGCGGTTTTTACTGAAGCTACTCGAATTACACCATCCGATCCCGGAAAAACTTCCACTATGATGCCCAATGGCCAAGTCAATGGTGGTACGTTATCTTGACCCAAGAGAACGACAGTACCGATCTCTATAGGGCGATCGGGAGTGCACCATTTCTGGCGAACTTGCAACGTGTGCATGTACTCAACTCGCCATTTGTTCCAGTAGGATAACACAAGCTGATCCAAAAGCCTTTTGCGGTTTGTTAAATTTATGTTTTCTTCTGTCAATTCAGAAGAAGGCAAATGCTTAAGTGGACTGGACATTAGAAAATGCGCAGGCGTGAGCACGTCCGGATGCGGGTCTGATGAGAGAACACTAAGCGGTCGAGAATTTAAAAGGCACTCGATTTGTACCAGTACGGTAGAGAGTTCCTCGTAAGTGAGAAGCTGCTTTCCTATGACTCTATACAAGTGAGTTTTAACACTCTTAATGTTCGACTCCCAAATACCTCCGAAGCGCGGAGCTCGCGGCGGTATTCTTGTCCACTCAATGCGAGATTTTAGAAGCTCATTTTTAATATCTGTTTGAACAGACGAGTTCAATAAGAAAGAATAAATATCATCAAGTTGCGCCTTAGCGCCAACAAAATTGGTACCATTGTCTGAGTACATGACAGACACTGGACCGCGGCGAGAAATAAATCTTTTAAATGCGGATAAGAAAGCCTCGGATGTGAGGTCCGATACGAGTTCGATATGTATGGCTTTAGTTACCATACATATGAACAAACATATATAAAGTTTTTGCGAACGTTGACCTCTACGGCGAATAGGTGTGTAAGCAAGCGGCCCGGCGAAATCTACTCCAGTGTGCACAAAGGCTTTAGTATCACGGACACGGTATCCAGGAAGTTCAGCCATTTTGGGTGTTAGATGCGTAGGAATTAGACGGAAACAAGTGTTGCATTTCCGACAGCGGGAACGTATGACTGTTCGTCCATCTAATATCCAAAACCGCTGCCTTATAATAGACATCAATAATCCGGGGCCCGTGTGGCAGTACGTATTGTGATAGTGATCAATAATTAGATCAACTACGCGGTCACGTTTAGGTAAAAGCGCGGGATGCTTGGCTTCATATGGTAAGTCAGATTTAGACAATCTGCCCCCAATACGTAAGATTCCGTAGCTATCAATAAAGACAGACAAACAGCGCAACTTCTTAGATGGAAGTTCGCCTGCTTTAATTAAATTTAAATCGTTAGAAAAATGCGTATTTTGAACTATTCGAATAATGAAATTTTCGGCGGTTTGTATATTTTTAACAGAGCTATGACTAAGTAGTCTGTTCGTAAATTTAAGAATGTACATAAATACACGTAACAACTTATTCCATGAACAAACACGGTCCGCTATTGTATCTAAAATACGCGGTTCAGTATTTGATGTTTCTACAAGAAAAACCTTTGATTTAAACTCTGGCAATGTTTCACATTCAGTAGGAGAGAATTTTAAAGGCCACTCGCTAATGGGTCGATGGAGCCAAGTAGGACCGTTCCACCATAACGAGTGTTCAATTAAATCAGATGGCAGCATGCCGCGGGAGAGACAATCGCTAGGATTCTCCTTTCCGGACACGTGATTAAAACTAGCGGCAGGTAGGTTTTCCTGTATTTTAGCAATGCGATTACTGACAAAAATAGACCATCTATGGGGAGATGAGTGGATCCACGAAAGAGCTATGGTGGAGTCCGAGAAAGCGTAGACACCTGCAATAGGTACACGAGCGGAAAGTTTATCTTTGACCATGCGAACAAGCTTAGACAGAAGTAAAGCGGCAACAAGTTCTAATCGAGCTAGCGTTGTTATTTTAGCGGGGGAAACTTTGGACTTTGCACATAAAAGCCGAACGCTGATATTGCCTTTAGAGTCAGTTATGTGTAAATAAATACAACAACCATAACCACTAAAGCTGGCGTCGCAAAAGGCTACGATATTCACTACAGCTTCTCTAAAGACGCCAATGTGGCGAGGAACCTTTAGAGAAGAGAGTGAGGGGAAATCGCGCAAAAAAACGGAAAACCGATTGGTGATGGAGTCCGGAGGAACCTCATCCCAACCTATTTTAGCTAACCAAAGTTCCTTAATTAGGATTTTCGCGTACAACACGACGGGTGCTACGAGGCCAAGTACGTCGAACAAGCGGGCAACTAGCGATAGAATCGCACGCTTAGTGCATTTATCATCTACAGCGACTGTTGTCAAAGAAAAATAATCATCAGCGGGTTCCCAGGTTAATCCAAGGATTTTGAAATTATGTTTATCATTATCCATGCCAGAAAAATTAACTGGTAAGCGGTGAGACTCTGGGAGAATCTCCAACAAAGCGGGTGAGTTAGTAGCCCATTTGACCAGGTCAAAGGATCCTAACTTAAATAACTCAATTAAATCACGGGATAATTGTATAGCAATCTGTTCATCAGGAACAGAATAGACATAATCGTCCATAAAAAACTGAGTTTCTACTAATTTAGAAGCCTCAGGATAGCGGTCGCCATGCTCACACGCTAAATTGCGTATTGTGCGCATCGCTAAATAAGGACTAGGCTTTAATCCAAAGGGAACGCGGTTAAAGTGAAAAGTACGTATAGGTTCATTTTTGTTGAATCGATATAAAATTCGTAAATATTTGCGGTGGTGCTCATTTACACCGATCCGTAGGAACATTTGTTTTATATCCGCTGTCATTGCGACAGGGAGGGTACGAAAATCGAGTAATAATAAAAACAAGTCGGCCTGTAAATTAGGTCCGACATGCAGAATGTCATTGAGTGACAACCCCGTAATAAAACGCTGAGATGGAATTTCCTCTAGCTCAAAAAACTTCTGCAAACTTGACTCGACGTCAATGCTAGCAAGCGCGGTAAACGAAGATGTCATGTGTGTTACGTCACTACTATGACAATCAATATCACCCATCAGTACATATCCGAAACTAGTCAGTATAGCTGGGGGTGCGCGGGTGCCTGAGTCAACCCTATCACCTAAATAAATAAAAGGGAACAGCTGTGCTCCAAGCACAACATCGATTCCACCAGGTACATTCCAGGTTGAGTCAGCAAGCGGTAAATTATTTAAATATGACATATCGTCATTTAATCTGATAAAACTAGCGGGAAGTCTATCTGTAATGCAATCAACAACTAATGCGTGTATATAATACTTATTGTGAGGATTAATCCGAGATTCTATATTGAGATAAATAAAGCCGTGTACAGGTCGTGAGGTCATACCAACACCTTGTAAAGACGAATTGCGTAATTTAATTATGGGTAAGTTCAAACGTTTACAACAGTCCACAGTAATTAAATTATTTTGCGATCCATTGTCTATTAAACATCTGACAACAAGCTTATCTCGGCCGCTGCTATCATATACGTATATCTGCGCGGTAGCTAACAAAATAGTTGTCTCTGTCGGTAAACATATTTTAGCGGCGGCACTAAGCGAGACAGACGTAGCGGCAGGCTCGCTCGGCGTTGAATCACTTTTTACTTCGGAGAAATGTAACAATGAATGATGTGTTTTCTTACAAGTTTTACAAACACTCCGTGATTTACATTTAACCAAAGAGTGGGATAGACTTAAGCAATTTACACAGCCATGTTTCTTTTTAATAAATTCGAAACGAGCTTGCGGAGAATTCATATTTTTAAATTGTGGACAATCAAACAGTCGATGATCGACGTTATCGCCGTCACTGCACTACACAAGCTGGTTCGCTACAAGATACAAACGCTTTAGCGGTACTTTGAGTATTACTTCGATTGTTAGCTAAACTAGACTTAGCACGCGATTCCGTCTGAGAATTATTAACGTGTGAGCGCTGGAGTACCTTAACATAGTCTTGCATAAATATTATAAACTCCGTATAGGAAGGCAATTCCTTGCCACTCACACGGCTTTCAAATTGTTGAACAGTTTGTGAGTCAACCTTTCTTAAACCACAGTGTAATATCACAAAATCTAATAAGTCTGAAATGTCTAACTGCTTCAATGCAGCGACAGACGCTGAATATCGTTCTACAAATGCATTCAGACTAGCAGCATTGCCGGCGCATCCTTTAATGTCCAGTATATTATTGAGATAATGAATACCTAAACTACGTTTATCTTGATACCTTTTGACAAGACTGTTCCACATAACACTGTATGTATCTCCTGTGGGAACAATGCCTGCAGTTAGTTTTAAGGCATCATGAGTTAATTTATTTATTAAATACTGCACACGCTGCGAATCCGTCAGATCAGTATTTAAATGAACATTGGTACGGAACATTTCATAAAACATAGGCCAATTTTCAGTTCTACCGTCGAACGATGGTAACTCGATTGGTGGTAACTTTATGCTTCTACCTCCCTTCTAATCTGATGTTAATGTTTTGCCACTTGAAAGAATGAGATTACGTTTGTATTTAATAGTTGAATATAAGTCTTTAATAGAACTTACTCCCATAGTCGGGTGGGGTTTCATCAATTTCAAACTGCAACTCATTGATCTGGTCAATTATTGTTTCAAACTTGCTGTAAGATTCACCAATAGATTCAGACTGCGCTAGGAATAACTCGTTCGAGCGTGAATCATAATTAGATATACTTTTGGAAGAATTATACAAGCGATTAACTCACTCAAAAATTACTTCTTTTTTAGCAATAAGCTGAGCTAATTTAGTTTCTTGTTTTTGAGTTGCCATTATAAGGCACTATCTAATATTAATTGCTGTAAATTATCGTAAGTACTTGCAATGACTTGTACTTATTTAACTGATACCTATCCAGGCTCGAATGGACCATAAGTATGGAGGGACAGGCGTATAAAATAGCCGTGTATCCTTGCGGGTCGAGGACGACAGAAAAATTATTATCTGGAATGCATAATAATTCAATTTGCCTTTTTTTTTGAGCAAACTTTCAAAGAGGAATTGGTGACGGTCAGATGGCGTTTGTAGCCTAACTCCAGCAAATAATGCAAAAGCGGTACCTGTGCTTCTCCTGGCGAAAGTCTGGGCAGGTGGCCACCTTGCTTGCCCGTACACTGGTCACTTGAAAGTCTATATTTTGGATTTAATCGGACGCGGGTTATTATTTTTAATTTTGAAAACGTAGCACAGTATATCCCCAAGGATTACGGGATAACGTAATAAAGTTTTGCGGTTTTGCGGGCGCGATGAACTGAGATTGAAAAAACGTGGTTTGCGGTGAGACGAAATGCTTCCGTTCGGCGCCGGTGCACTATGACGTCTGACAGCCATCATTAGCTGTCACTAGCCGCAGGATTCTCTAAATCCCGCGACACACAATATCCGCGGCTGCAATATAAGCCTAAGACAGACTACAGACACCTTATAAACCGTCCACAATCAAAAAAATGTAAGGGGCAATAACTTGCCACACCAGACCTTTTTCTTTTTTTTTTGTTATGTACCTGATACATCTCGACAGGCCTACACTGTGACGATGAGCAATGGGTAGCTCACCGTCCGGTAAGGACCAGGCCCGGGTCGACGGCGTGTTGTATTCCACGCGCGCCTCAAAGACATGTCAGCACAAATGTAGGGGCCGATGCATGCCGGGGTCGCGGGAAGTTACTTATGGGTCACCGAGGCCCCCGCAACACAGGCAACGGAAGGAATACGGGTGGGTTTTAGTCAGTAAGAGTCTGACACACCCTCCCGCTCCGCCCAGAGCGGGTGAAGTTATTTGATGATTTCCCAACCAAAAATAAAAAGGCCTACACTGTCCTCCCATACCTATTGACACTCGCGCGCCTCAAAGAGATGTCGTCAGCACAAAGTAGGGGTACACAAAAAAAAAAAAAATACCTATTGACACTGTAATTTGAAAACATTGTAAAAGTCAATTATTTTTAAAAGAGTAACCGAGGAGTTTCTTGCCAGCTCTTCTCCATAGGAAACGAGCAATTGGAACCGCGCACCTAGCTTCTGAAGTGCCCATGTAGGTTTATGTGAAATTAAAATATTTTGATTTGATTTGAACACTTTAAATGTTAAATAAGGGTCAAACGAATTAACTAGCGGATTGGTAACAAAAAACCGGCCAAGTGCGTGTTAGACCACGCACAATGAAACCAACTACGGAACCCTCCGTAGTTGGGATGAATTTATCCAAAAAACAAACTTAACATTGTATTTTAAAAACATGTTCTCCTATACATCTATGTACGTTACGGTCAATTCTCCAACTGCAAATGTAAGTTGGTCGTTTACTTGTACGGCCTGCTTAGCCGTGATTGTTTTTCTTTTAACTTTCGTTATATATACTACTGCCATGGATTTTTCAAAATTCACTTCACTTCATTCATTTTTACATATCCAAAAACAACCATTTAGCCGGCAGGGGGGGGACTCCTGACTCTAACTAAAATCAGCACTTTAAAATTTGATGTTACGCAAACGGATCCGTGAATCGTTATTTCGTGGAATGGCCTATCTAACGATACACTACACCATGGTATAGACGAGAAAAAATATATATTCCCCACTTTACGTGCAAGGGAGGTATCCCTACAAAACTATTTTTTTAAGATTTTATTTTACCAATTTGTCGGCGTGATTAATGTTATGTATATCCATGCCAAATTACAGCTTTCTCAGTACTAAGTCTCTGAGCTAAACCGCGGACAGACAGACGGACATGGTGAAACTATACCTTTCCTACCAGTTCCTTGTTGACTACGGAACCCTAAAAACATTTTTTTTTACTTATGTATTTTAAATATAGCTCATTACTAACAGTTTATATACATAACCAAATTACAAGATTCATAATTATATAATTAATTAATAAAAATAACAAAATGATATCCTATCTTAACTAAAACTATACACAAACAAAAAGGCGGAAGAGCTCATTGGGCATCAAAAAATTCGTCCGCATCGCTGTCAATGGGAAAAGTGCCCAAAAGGCTGGCAGCATTGCCACGTTGGATGGCAATGCTGATTCTTTGGGCTAGAAAAAGGCCAGCCCTCTGGTCACGTGAAGACTCTACCAACCTTTTGGCGATATCCCGAAATACTCGATGGGCACTCGGACCCCAAGGCCCTAGTGTTTCAACCCCAAACGGCTCAAACATATAGCTCCCAATAAGGTTGTTATATTTGCGCCGTTTGAGGTTTTCTGCTCCTGCAGCAGCCGCCCCAGCACAGCTCGCCGTGCTAGGAAGATGGGAAGGCGCGAGAGTGTCGACACAGGTTGCATCCCACACCAAAGGCCTACCCAACTTCCACGGCATTATGGTCATTCCGTCTGGTCTCTTCCCATCATCACGTGCCAAGCCATTGGGTTCTAAAACAGCTGGCACTCCGGTGGTGACAAGAGCCCGACGGATGATGTTGTTAATTCTGGCGTGCCGTGCCATTCGACCAGCACTCTTACTGCAGGATAGGCCGATGTCCGAGGCAGTCGACTCCTTCACCGCATTGACAGCGATGTGGAGCCCCGCAAGGAGCGCCCAGACGCAAACATGTAGCGAGCCGGAATGTGGTGTCACCCAGCATGGTGCCTATGTTGGGTGACTGTAGCGCCTGAAGTCAAAGGCCCGACTCCCATTCACCCAAAGCCAGCAGGCGGGCACGCTCAGCAGTATTGGTGGACGTATTAATGAGTTTATTCCGTACCAACCTGCAAAGCGGCTCATCCCACTGTCTCTGGGAAGATGGGTTCTCGGGCTGAACCGTATCCGGGCAAGCCATTTTCCAGGCGTTCACCGCATCGGTCAAACACGGCACTTCAGAGTCAACCTGAGAAGGAGCTAAGATTTTTGTGGTTAACTTTTCGGTGCTGTGGACCTAGGACAGGAACGCCGGTAGGCTTACACTTGAAATTTTGCGGACGCCGAGCCCACCAAAACGAATGGGTAGTGTGGACCGAGGACAGGAACGCCGGTAGGCTTACACTTGAAATTTTGCGGACGCCGAGCCCGCCAAAACGAATGGGTAGTGTGGCTTGCAGCCACGCGCGGTCGTCCAATGCCACATTTAAAATGGATGTGAGAGTACTTCGAATAATATGATCAATTTTGTCTAAAAGGTGTGGCTGCTTCCATAAAGTGGAAGAGCGGAGAAAATACATAAAATTTGGACCGAAACAGCAATATCTGATAAGAGTGAATGCCGAGTGTAAATTAATTTTAGAAAGTCTAGGAAATTTTACTTATTGTATACACGGTCGTTTTATCAAGTTTACTTATATATATTACAATACCCATCGCGTCTGCTGAGCTTCGCTGGTTAATTTAATTTGATCCTGTATTAAAGCTCCGACATTTAAATCATAAGAGAGGGGCTCGTGGATAAATTATAAGAGAGGGGCTCGTGGCTAAATCATAAGAGAGGGACTCGTGGCTAATTCATAAGAGGGGGCTCGCGGCTAAATCATAAGAGAGGGGGCTCGTGGCTGAATCATAAGAGAGGGACTCGTGGCTAAATAATAGGAGGGGCTCGTGGCTAAATAATAAGAGAATGGGCTCGCGGCTAAATAGTAAGAGAGAGGCTCGTGGCTAAGTACTAACAGAGGGGCTCGTGGCTAAATCATAAGAGAGGCCCCGTGGCTAAATAGTAAGAGAGGGGCTCGTGGCTATATCATTAGAGAGGGGCTCGCGGCTAAATCATTAGAGAGGGGCTCGTGGCTAAATAATAAAAGAGGAGCTCGTGGTTAAATAATAAAAGTGGGGCTCGTGGCTACATAATAAGAGAAGGCACGTGGCTAAATAATAAAAGTGGGGCTCGTGGCTAAATAATAAGAGAGGTTCTCGTGGCTAAATAATAAGATAGGGGCTCGTGGCTAAATCATTAGAGTGGGGCTCGTGGCTAAATCATTAGAGAGGAGCTCGTGGCTAAATCATAAGAGAGCGGCTCGTGGCTAAATTTTAAAATTGGGCTCGTGGCTAAATAATAAGAGGGGCTCGTGGCTAAATAATAAGATAGGGGCTCGTGGCTAAATCATTAGAGAGGGGCTCGTGGCTAAATAATAACAGCCACACGGGTCGATCAAAGGTTAAAGTACTCTTGCTGCGGTCGGTTTATAGATGGTTGACCAGCCATTACATATCGAGACCCCTCCGTGCCACGGAAAGCAAATTAAGCCGTAGGTTCCGGCCGGTCCACGGATCCGTTCGGCCCGGTCGACGGCGCGTTGTGTTCCACGCGCGCCTCAAACAGATGTCGGCATCACAAGTGTAGGGGTCCACTAGGGCCGATGCCTGCCGGGGTCGCGGGAAGGTACTAAAGGGTTACCGAGCAACACAGGCAACGGAAGGAATACGGGTGGGTTTTAGTCAGTAAGAGTCTGACACACCCTACCGCTCCGCCCAGAGCGGGAGAAGTTATTTGATGACTTCACACCCAAAAAAAAAAGAAAGGCCCCGGCATTCGGAGATCTTTGACAGTCATTACGGCTAGTCAAAAGTCCAAGTCTAACAACCAGTCTTATCAAGCAACACCGTGCTACCCAGTTAATGGGTTGTGGAGGTCAGATGGGCAGTCGCTCCATGTAAAATACTAGTATTCAGCTGCATCCTATTAGACTGGACTGGAAGCCGATCCCACATAGTTGGGAAAAGCTAGGCAGACTGATTTAAATCGAAAGTTTTATAATATTCGTTAGATATCAAACCTATCAGGAACCAACAATCATTGACAATCTTTGGCAATCTTTTCTAAGAATCTTACTTTAAATATTTTATAATACTCTGGGCCGCTACATCATCATCATCTTTGCCTTGCCTTTTCCCATGTTGGAGTCGGTTTCCAGTCTTACCAGTTACTTAGCGCTGGTGGCCCAGTGGTAACAGTCGCGACTTACGAGTTGTTGTAGGTCGTAAGTTCGAACACGGACAGGCGCTTTGTGTAAATAATTTCATCACCACTGCTCTTAAAACGGGGAAGGAAAACATCGTGAGGAAACCGGCATGTCCTTAGAACCAAAAATTCGAAGCCATGTGACATCTACCAACACGCACTGGACCCGCGTGGTGGATTACGGCCCACTCCCTCTCACAGAGAGGAGGTCTGTGTCCCAGCAGTGTGGCACTGATAAAGGGGGGGCGGTGGCATCAGGTCATCCTAACAGACCAGAGGACTACATAAGTAGGTACAGTCCCCAGCACATCATGTTACCACCAACCGTCAAGTATCACCAAATGATTTTAAACCTTAAAATGTTATTTATTTATTTAACAGTTTATGTACACACATATAAACAAACAAAAATAAAGGAATACATAAGGGAGCATACCTGCGATAGGACAGTAGACAAAGAGATGTAGACACCGTGTGTAAGAGTAGAAGAGAAAACTCAATACATAAAAACAAAAAATAACTATTCACTAATTTAAATATACTATAAGAGAATATACTTACATAAATACATACTTCTAAAATAAATATCACTAAAATACTTGTATATAATTAATAGTATAAAAAAATATATTTAAAAAACAAAAAACCCGACTGCAAAAACACATAACTGAAAAGAGAAAAATTAGCATTAAAATCTATAGGATTTTGATATCGCAGGCGGGGGACGATCATAAATCACACCATATTTCAGGTTATTCGTTTGTCCCCGCCTGCAAGACCAAAATTCTATAGATTTAATGCTTGTTTTTCTCTTTTCAGTTATGTTTGTTTGCAGTCGGGTTTTTGTTTTTTAAATAATTTATTTTATCTCAAGCTTTTTAGTTGCATTAATATTACTAGCTTTTATTTGATACCAATACTGTTGCAACTTATTTAAAGAAACCTTCCCCTCCTTTTTTGGAATTTGTAGATGCAATTTATAAATATTATAATTATAGCCTATGTCACTCCCACAATTAATACGAATCTAAGGACACCTCATACGTTAAAATACATCAAGCCGTTTAGGCTACAGAGCGTGCCAAAGAAATAGACATACATACATACATACATACATACATACATACATACATACATACATACATACATACATACATACATACTCTCGAAAAACATTACCCTCCTGGGGCAGTCGGGTAAAACATAATATGCAACTATGGCAAAGTGGAAAGACAGTGTTTTTAATGTTAATGTTTAATTTCAATATAGAATTAGAAACTTTGTCAAATTTTGACAAATTTGACAATGTTTGACACTGAACAAATGGAAGTTGTTCAAAATAGATGTGACGTAAAAAAATAGGAAGGTATACTAGGTATACATTAGTATTCCATAACATGTGAAGTTAACTATGCTTGCAACTATGCTTGCAACGGAAACTAAAATCGAACCTCCAAGACGAATAAGAAGGCACATTTTTGGCGACGAAAGTAAGGATGTTGGCTTATCGTACGAAGACAATTTTAATGATTCCAGCCCATTGGGTTTCACGGGCTTGCGGACGGTGAGCAATGGGTTGCTCACCGTCCGGTAAGGACCAGGCCCGGGTCGACGGCGCGTTGTATTCCACGCGCGCCTCAAAGAGATGTCGTCAGCACATAGGCAGGGGTCCACTAGGGCCGATGCCTGCCGGGGTCGCGGGAAGGTACTTATGGGGCACCGAGGCCCCCGCACCACAGGCAACAGGAAGGAATACGGGTGGGTTTTAATCAGTAAGAGTCTGACACACCCTCCCGCTCCGCCCAGAGCGGGAGAAGTTATTTGATGATTTCCTACCCTCAAAACAAAAAAATTGTTTATTGAAATTTATTTATTAATTAAAACTTCAGGTTTGTTGTCCTAACCTAACCTTACATTGTAATAATCCGTATTCGCGAATTTGGGGGGGGTGGGGGGGGGGGGCAAATTTAGGATTTACCCCGGGTGGCAGAAATACACGCTACGCCACTGCCTATCCTATACCTACTTTTTGTATACAATCACGTTTTTCTAACTAAACTGTGCTGCTGGGGAGTTTGTTGCGCCACTTCTTCCCAGCTAAAGCACTAGGAAGTGGTGAAGGGCGGGCGTTTTTGTGGGACTGTCTTATGTAATTTTGACGTTCGAAAAGTGCTGATTCTTTGCCTAATTTGAATAAATGACTTTGATTTTGATTTTATCATGGAAGCAGTGGCGTTATTAGTAGTTTCCGAATTTATACATAGAAAACACTGAGTGAATCTTGTGGTGACTAATGATAAAGTCAGTATCACGAGTACCAATTCTCCCGACTCCTAACGACTTTCGATCCTTAATGTCCTATGAAACTGGCTATTCAAACAGTCTGCGATTTTCCGATTGAGTGCAATTTATGCTTTGAATGTGATTCACTCTCAATGTGAACTCAGATTAGAGCTTTAGTCGAATATGATCTTCTACTGTGTCGATTTGAAGTAAATGGAAATTATCTTTACCTTTATGGACGACGACGCTGTGGATGTGTCCAAGGTTTGGGGCAACAAGATTTGAAATACGATCGTACCAGAGACATGAAGAAGAAGAATGAACGAGTACTTATGAGCCAGATCTGCTGGATCGCTTTTTGTTTTAATTAGCTTGGAAATCCTCATAGATGCCTTCCGCCCAGGGGTGGGCAGGAGGGTCTTCCAGACTCTTACTGACTTAAACGACGTACACTCGTACACTGGTGTCGGGGGGCTGCGGGTACGAAAGCGACTTCCGCTGCCACTGACTGGTGACGGCCCGTGCTTGGCGGACCCCGTCCCGTAGGGGTAGTGAGGTGTTAAACTCCCCCGTAATGTCTTACACGCCGCCTTCTCGGGTCTGGTGGATTGGGGGGCGATGGATTTCCCCGAGTCTGTCGCCTCTGGACGCATTTAGGGGAGCTGGAAGAGGGCATTGTCCACCCTCCGCCGACACCCAGTGCGCTTACTGCAGGACGGGAGAGCACTCGTGGGTATTACCCTTTCTGCAGCTTCCTTATAAATAACCTTTTGACAGCCACAGTCATGTATAGATGACAAACCAAAATGTGCCCAGCACGCCACGGTAACGACTACATGACAGATTTAAAGGAATAATTCGTAGCTTGGCGCCGCGGGCACGTTTTTGGTTTTTTGACGTGGCGATCAAAGGTTTAACTGTTTCGCAGAAGGATACCACCGAGATCCACTGCATCCCTATAGCAACGAATAAATCAAATTATTCATCAATGTTATATAGTAATATTGCTCATGTCGAATTGCTGAATTGCGAGGATTGGCAGGAATATTTCTTAAAGGCTATCTTCACACCTCGTCCCTTAAAATATCCGTATCGTGCGTGGATGATTTCCTATATCTAAGTACGAAGGCTATATGCTTTTACATAACTTCCAGGGCAATATTGAAACTGCAAACACCCACTACTAAACACACACAGAATAAAATAAATATGACGTACAAAGATCATATCACAGGCCTTTGAATCTGAATCAAACATGTTCAAACGTCAAAGGGAATCTGAAATGATCATCTAACCGCATTCTCTATAACGCTTAACTAAAAGCTATAAGGTTTACAATCGTAAATTCAGATAAATGCTTGACAAATCATTGCTAATTCATAGACAAACATATGTGTGCAGAGTTTCTAAACAAATATGAATACTGAATACGAAACAGTCTGTTAAAGAGATTATGGTATTGATAAGCTTTGGTGAGGATTCAGTAATACTCGGTCCTATGAAATGTACGAATTCAAGCACGATAATATTAACGACATTTATCGCACACGGCCGGCAGTAATCGCCCCGACTTACTTTGCCAAATGGTACTGTACCAATCTAGTACCAAATAATTAAAAAACTTCGACCTTCCTACCGTAGTACGAAGTTCAATATACGAGTAATAAGAGGCCAGCTAGTACTGGTATAGTTAGTACAGCCCATCCATGACGATACCACCATCCATACAATTATAATACAGCTAACCTGAACATCATTATAATGTCTTATCATAAAGAATCACAATAAGACCGTTCTGACAGAATGTGTGATCCAATTGAAAATGATCTAAAAATTAAATGAATCTTACATTAAGACGCTGACAACACCTAAACCGCGGTCACTGTCACATTGCATAGAAAAGAAAGAGAAGCACGATGACACAACGCTTGTAATGTATTGCAAAATATGAAGCAATTATCTATTTACTCAAATTTGAGTTGAGTAATCGAAAATAAAAAACAACCAAGTTCTGCATTCAAATAAGACGTTCTTGTTATTAATTAAATACGTAACGTATGTTTATATTTAATACAGATATTTTGGATTAGAACTCAAGGTAAGAGGTTAGTTTAACGTTAGTTTGTATCGAGATTTTTTTTCAAAATGTGTTTTGGTAACAACCCAGTTCTGGGAAATATGTTCAAAATTAACATATATTTTTTCCGCTATCACAAACTATTCCGAATTGGCATTTTTTTTTCTTAAGAGAAACCTATTTTGGTCAATTAGGTATTGTCAGCGCCTTAAAAGCTAGTTAATGACCTTATCCGTTTCAAATAATAAAAGTATGAAAACAGTTTGCAATGTAGCAATTACTACAGTGGAAAGCATGATAAAGCATTGATTTAGTTTAAGACAGTCGAATTATTTAAAATATTTACCAAAGAGCAGCTGTACACGTTGAAAATTATCCAACAAATTGTGATAATAAATTATACATTAAAAAAATATATACATACATTATACAATTTGTATTTATTATCTTTTCTTGGATTTTTAATATTGGTTGCGATAATGGTATCCGAATTTGACGCCAAGAATAACGGGTGTTTTAAGGGTATTTTTAAGCCCCGAATACAATTTTTTTAATACAACTTTTAATTAAGTATTGTATAATTATTAAAGTCAATGGATTAGAAGATGAAGAATATGCAGCAGTACCCAGTCATATTGAAAATAGCATGAACAATACTAAGAGCGAATCTCGTCAATGTGTCAGCAAATATGATAAGGTACAATTGGTGATCAAGGACATTTTTGTGAATCCCTTAATTCTATCATTTGTTCTGATAGCACTTGGGGATTATACGAAGTGCTCCATGAATTAAGAAAGTCAGGGTAGTTAACGTGTATTCAGCGACGCTAGCAAAATCGATGAATAGAAGGTTCTTTTCGAAGATTTTAAAGAAAGAAACTACAGTCGAAGAGACAAAAATGCAGTACAATTTCGTCAAATAGCAGATTTTTCTTAATACACAGATATTTACATAGAACAGTTGTCAAGAAAGAGACAAAACAAAGTCATGATTTTACTCGAAGAGTACATATTTCTTCCTGAAATACTTTAGTTTTAATTTGGTTAATTTATATTTTTATTTTCTATACTATCATTGTATAGTTTTGGTACTCATATTGATTTATAAGTTGTGTGATACTATTATTAAAGTTTATAATTTTAGTACCTAATAACGTTCTTAATAACGTAACTTCTATGTATTTTCAAGGATAATTACTAGGTTTCTATTATGGGTAAAAAACAATGAATCCATCTATTTCCGCATAATAGGCATAAAGTTGTATTTTTGTTTTCTTTTTATGTTTGGCGGCCGTTTCGATTTAGGTGTTTTAGTGGTCCACAAGTGGCAGGTAAAAATGTTTCATCCGTTGTGGCTTACGCACATAATATGACACAATTAGCATCAACGAAAAAAATCACCCAAGATGAAATCTTGCCAAACCTAAATCATTATTCACTATCAAATAGCCCCGAGCTATTACATCACGAATCATAACGCTATTATTTCTGGCACAGAGCAATAAAAACACACATTATATTGACTTATTGTAGTACCTATAAAGTGGGGGTCGAGATCTTTGACTTGTCTTATGATTTGTTTTGATTTATTTTCATATTACAGTATTGGAAAATATCCGTACAAAATAATATAAAAGATGTGTGGCCCTAATATAGAACCTTGCGAGACACCTGAAGTTTACTTAAATATGATCGTAAATAAAAAATCTTAAAGCTTGCTTTTAGAAAGACAAAAGAAAGAAAATACGTTTATTTGCGGTAAACATGACGCAAAGAAAGAACAAAAACACAAAAAAGCACAAGTCGGGGGAAAGTATGCGTCATCTCTTCGATTGAGAAATCTATATAGCCGTATGATCATTATCTTTTGTTCCATTCTTGTTCAGCTACATAATATAGTAACCAAGTAGCTTTTGTAATCAATATAAAAACACATAGTTAAGTTTCAAATTTATTTTTAGATTAACTGTATTCAAAAATCAATATGACTACCGTACCGAAAATGTATGGGGATAGTATAGACTGAGACGCCAGTCGAAGCAGTGACTTGCAAACATGGTATCGAAAATAAAACAGTTAATAAAAAAACATAAAACATCTTTATGGTTGTTAAAAGTAATGGCTTTGTATCGTCTTTTACTTGGAAACTATACAAATATCAGTGAATCAAGACCAATTTGTTATTTAATGAAATTATACTGCATTTGTTGTTGCTTGGCTATTAGTTCTAGTTTCTTCTATGACAACAAACAAAACATATACTCCGTCTACTTTTTAAGCATCGTCGAATATGTTTTTACCGCTATAGTATACTTAGTTTATGGCGATAAACGTGTGTTGCGCTTCTTTAGTGCTATCATAATCAACGACAGAATTATCGGCTTCAAGAAATTGCCTTTGTTCACCAATTACGTTTACCTTATTATCGTCGGTAATTTGTTCATAAGATTAGGTATTAGTGTCTATCGTGCGTGTCTTGGTGTAAAATCCATCAGTGTCTTCTGTGGCGTCTTCTTCGCTGTATGTTCCATGGACTCTAACCATTGTACTGTCATTATCATCTTCGCTATACTACAAAGTCGCATGAAAAAGTTGAGAATATTCTTAGAATCAAATTCCGTCCCCATTAATATTACTGGGAGGAATGAAGTCGCAAACAGTATTAAAAATATAAGGAAAAGTTTGTACAATTATAACAATTTGTTGGATAACTTGCAATATATTGATCAGCAGCTGCAATATTTGGTAAATATAACACAAATTGACTTTTCACTTCCTTCGACGCTATGTACGAGTAGTCTTAATTGAATCAAATTTCAGTTATTCATCAATTGGAGTTCACATTGTTTAAAAACAATATCCTTGTCGTATAATACGATAAGTGGATATTTCATCATTGAGGTTAGTGAATATTTTATTCGATGTTAACGTGCGCATATTCTAAACATAAGAGAAGATGTGTTTATGTCGTAGATGGATTGTCGAATCCGCTGTTTTATAAAAACGCTAGTGGTTATGTAAAATTGCTCAACAACTTTCAACTAGATTGTCTTTGCGCTACGTTTAACAACACCGCTACCCACGTATAAGCGTTTGGTATGGCTTCTAATGCCGAATTAGACACAGTAACTAAGCTAGGGCACCCTGATCAATTGGTTTAGGTTAGGTTAGAACTGTGACCAACCGCGTAAGAGCCAAGCGTATGAAGTGAGCGGTGCCGAGCAGCGGCCAGCGAACGCTACTTCCAAGTTGGTCGCAGTTACTTGGCTATTTAGTATTTTCCATTACATTTTCACTCATATTACTCGTTTTATGTATTTTTGTTTTGGACGCCATTATTGTTGTTAAGTCACACAGAGCCACGAGCGACAACATTTAGAACTAAATTCTACAATCTGATGCTGTTTTACATAACCTCTAATCGCTGACCCACTGCATTGATAATTGCAAAACGTTAATGTAATTCTGCGTGTTAAAGTTCAGTAATTATATTAATTATGCTATATTGAATTGAATCGGATTATAATTATACTATATTGAATTGAATTGCATTGTATTATTATATTGAACTGTTGTGTAAGTTTGACTACTTTATATATTTGTACGGCTTATAGGCCAAACGTGACAGCTCATTTATAAAGTGCCACCTTGCATGCTATACTGTACACTCATGTTTGCACAAATAAAAATTATCTTATCTTATCTTATCTTATGAAAAACCGCTAAACGGCGTTCAGACATTTTATATAAGGGAGCTGTTTTGTAAAGCAACTAGCGGTTTTGTAAATCAGCGGATTTGACAATCCATCTGCGACATATATATTAAAAGATAAAGCAATTATAATTTGTAAAGTTTTACGTTTGACTTGTTTCCAAGATGATTTTTCTTTCTAACTATACGAGGTAATAGGTCAACGAAATAAATTGTGTGTAGACTACCAATTAACCAACATAAATTGGCCGTAAATATAAATCACAACTGTCATACTTTGACAGTTGTATAAAATGGCTTTAGCAATTTTGTAAAACAATTAATTTGCCTGCCTGTACATACCATTGTTGATAAGAAATGATAGTCTTTTTTTAAATAATTCCAGAGCCATCTTTCGAATACAGTGTTGTATTTGATGGAGACGATACAGTCTATAGTCATGGTGTCTTGTCCAGCGGTCATTGTGCAGGCAACCGCACACGAAGTGGATCAAATGAAGGCGACACTTACACAACAATCACTGAGATGCTCAGGTGATACGAGTACCTAACACAACTCACGGTTTAATATCTATTATTTGATTGCCTCATTCTTCTAATGGTCCAAAATGTCTACTGAGCATGGGGTCCTCAGTTGGATTTGTCCGTTATGATTTTTTGGCTGAATGATGGCAATAGACACACCTCTAAAAACAATGTGGGTGTACTATACAATGGGCCTTATTAAAAGGCTAAAAGTCACTCAAAGGGCAATGGAGAGGGCTATCCTTGGAGTTTTCCTACGTGATCGATTCAGAAATGAAGAGATCCGCAGTCGAACCAAGGTTACCTACATAGCCCGAAGAATTACCAAACTTAAGTGGCAGTGGGCAGGGCACATTGCTCGCAGAACAGATGGCCGATGGGGCCGAAAGGTACAGGAGTGGCGACCGCGTACCAGAAGACATAGTTGAAAGGACTCCTACAAGGTGGACCGATGAACTTGTGAAGGCCGCAGGAATCCGTTGGATACGGGAAGCACCAAACCGGACGAAGTGGCGGTGCTTGGGGGAAGCCTATGTCCACCAGTGGATGACTTTCTGCTGAAATGATGATGATGACGATGACTATACAATCTGTCCTTCGGAAATACAGTTATTTTAATAATATTTAACGGATCATTGATCATTTTGTTCACAGACGAGTCTCTCCGATTCGAGCTGGAGACTGCACTACAGTACGTGTCCCTGCGTCCGTTCACATACACGATCTGTCGCGCTGTGCCGCTCAACATCAACCTGCCGTTCACCGTCATCAGCCTCTGTATCACCTACGTTATTGTTCTTTTGCAGCTAACACACTTTTCTGTGTAATTTAGATAGGTAAATGATTTTTGAAAATGCTTAACTGAAAATTCACTAGAAATGGGTTTTATTTGAAAACGTTGCTTAAAATTAAGGAGAGAGATTTGAATATGTAATAAAATGCTAGTATTACATATTCAAATCACAATAGTCATTCTCTGACTATAATGAAATATCTATAATGTGTGTTGGATCATTAAGTTCCCTTCAAAATGGTTGAGCTGATCCATCAGATCAGGGACTGGTCATTTCTGAGCTGGTCATTTCTTAGACTTATTTTAATTTTTCAATTGTTATTGATTGTATCTTTTTATTACGGACACTTTTAACATGCATGTCTTTCTACATTGTTCTCACGTGTATAATTTCAGTATGTTGATTTAAAAGAGTGTCCGTGGAGTTTTTTGCCCGTTCTTCTCCATAGATACCTAATACGCTTTGGTATGGGCAACTAGCTTCATCTTTCTCACTGACCGACCCCTTAACAATTCAAAAGTGCCTGTAATTATTGAAAAAAAAATCTTTGCGTTTGAGTTTATAACACGTCAAATTTACGGAAATTAATTGTAAAGCAAATTGACACTCTAGTGTCAATTTGCTTTACAATTATTTTCCATGACAGTACTTAAATCATAATGTTAACTTCACGAATATTATAGAGATATCCATTTTTATCGTCAACATTGCGAACAGGTAGAAATATGTAAAGAATGCATAATAAATAATGTATGACTTGATGACATTCAGATGATATATTTGTCGTTCGCTTTGTGTCTTCTGCAGTGATCTTTGATACGTGAAACGCGTTGTACAGGCGGTTGTTATTGGAGGTCGCAAATATGTATACACTGGCCTGTTTGAATAATCATATTTACACGTCTGTCACCGATTTAAAATTAGCATAGTTATGGCGTTTGTGTACATTGTCACTTGTGTGTAAAATATTTACCACGAATAAATGTTGGATCAGACCACTGCTGCTGCCTCTCATTATTGCCACAATTTTCCAATTGTGTATCGTCTCATATAAAAAAAAACATTGCTAAACAATAATTTATTTTTCTTTAGACAGTTAATCTTCATTGGCATTTCTTTTTGTTTTATTCCGGTACCTCTTTTAGGGATTTGAAATTTTAGAGTAAAAACTCCATCTATCTAACTATCGATGCCATTTTAGAGTAGTAGGTAGTGGTATTTTTGAATACCCAAACTTTCACAGTTTCGCTACGAAGCGCTACGAGATTTCGTAGCCGCCGTAGCAATCGCGTAGTAGTTGTAGAATCAAAATCGTAGAGATTGAATGTTATGTTGCACACAAACGTTCACTGTCTCCAGTATTTTATTTGAAATTTATTGCATTTGATCGAAAACAAATTTTAATATACGCAATACGCGTTTTTTTATAACGCAACGGTGCGCTACGATGTTTCGTAGGCAGCGTAGCACTCGCGTAGTACCTAGTTGTTGAAGCAATATTACATATTTTCAGGAACACCCTGTCTCCCTTACGAAGAATTGCTGACAAAAGGCGTGGTGGCAGCCGGATCTGTCGCCTCGGGCTTCGCCTAATATGCTAATATTTACCGAATAACAGTCACATGTAGAACGTAAACTCTTTGCGAATATAATGTGGAAACTAGACACGTTTCACTGGGGACTTGGGATCCTGGAGCTTAAAATCTGGTTGAGGATAGTTGCAGTGTGATTTTAATCGACAGAAGTCGGTCAGCCCTATATTGAAAATAGGTACAGTCAAAGAAATTAATTGCTTATAAAATTAACACATCACTTCAATTTGCCGTGGTTAAGCCATTTCATGCAACTGTCAAAGAAAGACAGTAAAGTTGTGATTTGTTTAAATGGACAATTTAAGGTAAAATCATCGGGATAGCTCGCGAAATTCAAATTTTCTTACGTTTTTGCAATTTGCAGTATCAGGTTGTATATTTATCTAAATATGATTGGCGGCCGAATCAAATATTTAATTATAGAGTTATAATCATAAAAATCATCAATACCAAGTAAGTAAGTACGAGTAAGTAGTTCAATCTCTAGAGTTCTCTCTCAAGTTCATATTACCCTATTGAATGACTATTTCCAATTCTAACTTAAAGAGTTATTTTTCTCTGGGTTCAAACTCATCATCTGCCTAGCCTTTTCCCAACTAGGTGGGGGTCGGCCTCCAGTCTCAATACCAGTATTTTACATGCAGCGACTGCCTATCTTACCTCCACAAACCAGTTTCTGGGTCATACGATACCCCTTTTTAAGGCTGGTTCTCAGACTTTCGGGCTTCTGGCCACCCATAACGACTGTCAAAGATCCACGAATGACAGCCTAGACCACTGGCTTCACGTGATTTCCGAGGCACGGAGGATTCTCGTTACGTAAAAATGGTCCCATCCACGGACCAACCGCGGCAAGCGTGGCTTAACCTGATCCATCGACCCGTGCGGCTGTCATTACTTACCCACAAGCCCCTTCCAAACTAAAAAGTTTCCAAGTTCCAAACTATATCATAAAATAAATGCCAATCACGTACTACACGTAGTAATAATAATAGAAGTATTCATATACTTTTCAAAAACGAAACACAATATTTTACATCCTACATCCACCCCTGGAAATCCGAATAACAATGCCTCCACCTGCATGTGCTTTGCCAAATAAAAAATAATCCTACCAATTTGCGAAGCTACTTCGTTTTCAATCGCTTTGGGCGATAACATCATTTTATTTGATCGGTTTATATCGTCTGTTGTTTCTGAATCCTTGCAAGTAAGTACCATTTGAAGAGTTCTTTAACTCTGTTATTTTTTGATAAATGATAAATAACTAATCAAATGATTTATTGAAGTGTTATTGGGTTTTTCCATTACGGAATTCTCAGTAGCAGCTCGGAGTCTGGATTTGGGCCCGGTCGATGGCAATAGGCTCGCCCTACATTACATGGGATTTAAACATAACTGGCGAAATGTGGGTACACAGTTACACCTCTGTTTCGTTGGTCTTGTGACTGCTAGTGCCACTGCTGATCTTGAAGTCCTCGGTTCGATCCCCAGGATCGATCCTTCAGGTCAGGCAAACCGTTGAGTTTGCCGTTTAGGCAATTCTCACATTCTCAGTAGTAGCCTGGAGTACGGATTTTTGCCTGGCTTACGCCAATAGACTTGGCCACTACTAAAAACACATCGCTATCTACTCTATGATCTCACTACGAACCAATATAAGGAACCATTTCGCACTTTAAAATAATTCATGAAGTATCTGAAACTGAAATACTTTCAGTACCAAGGTACCTACTCAATTCCAGTGACGTCATCTCTTATAAAAATAAACAAAAGGACTCGATACTTTATGGCTCACACGGGACGACCATAAACTCCAATAGAACAGAAAGGTATTCAGTCGTAATGCGCGGGAATTTTTAAATTTTACGACTTCAAATACTTTAATCGAGTTTTTATTGTCGTTTTAGTACTGAACCCGTTAAACAGCTTTTAAATATTGAATATGAGATTAATTGTCTGTAAACGTTTTATACGGGAAACGGTTCAAATGCTGAATGTATTTTTTGAGGTAGGTATAAAAACTAAGAAATAATTTATGCGTTAAATCCAAATCCATCATGAATCATCAAAGAATGCGCACGTTAGGTACAGTCGCATCGGGCCGCAGATCATTGCATTTAAATTGCAAAAAAAATGTAGTAGTGACGTAAGAGGATTTTTGCGTTGGGTGTGGCCTACCCAAATGTGCATCTACCTTAAGACGCTGACAACACCTAAACCACGGTCACTGTCAGACTGCATAGAGAAGAAAGAGAAGCGCGATGACATAACGCTTGTAATTTATTGCAAAATATGAAGCAATTATCTATTTACTCAAAATTGAATTGAGTAATCGAAAATAAAAAACAACCAAGTTCTGCATTAAAATAAGAAGTTCTTGTTATTAATTAAATACGTAACGTATGTTGATATTTAATACAAATATTTTGGTTTGAAACTCAAGGGGTTAGTTTAACGTTAGTTTGTAACAAGATATTTTTTCAAATCGTATTTTGGTAACAACCAAGTTCTTAGAAATATGTTCAAAATTAACATATATTTTTTCCGCTACCACAAACTATACAGATTTGGCAATTTTCTTTCTTACGACAAGCCTATTTTGGTCATTTGCCTCTTGTCAGCGCCTTAAGGCACAGATATATGATTTTAGTGACAAATAAAATCTGTTATTACGCCTCCACATAATGCAAGTAAGTTATGCAAAAAAGTATCTTAAACTAGTACGCATACAAATCAATTCTATAATTGAATATTTAAGTACCTATTGTAGTAAAATACTTTATGAAATAAATACAGGAAGTAATGTCTACCCAACGCATAAAAACGATATTACTTTCAAAGTACTAAAGATATTTTCATGTTTTTTTTTTGTGTGTGAACAGACTATTTTATTATCTATAATTCTATCTGTGCTTTTTTTAATATTTTTGTTTTCGTTACTAAAAATAAATGGGAATATTTGCATATTCCTACGCGCAGTTGTATGGCCAAGGTCAACGATGATTACCCGACCTTTAATAGGAAATGCTGGTGCCGTTTAGTCCATACAAACATATTCCTCCGTTTCAGCGCTGGATATCACTAGAGCAAATATTTTTTTACCTTAATAATCAATATCTAATAACTATCACTGCCATGTTCCTGTGTTTTGATTTTATACAAAAAATAACTATTATAAGAACTGGAAACCTTCCAAATGTAGGTATAAAAATTGTTCGGTTATAATGGTTTCAGGATGCTATTGCGGTTTGCCCCGTTTTGAGTCACGTTGATGGCTTCCATGCCATCATTAGACAGAAATCTGTCTCATTACTCTGCAGAGTGCGAGCGAACCCCAAGTCCATCCTGAAAATCATAGCTGGGAAATAGGTACGACTCATCGATAATGCACAGCATTATTAAGAAATTACAGCTTTCTAGTACTAAGTGTCTCTGAGCAACAGTGGGATCAGACAGACGGACATCCGGGGTCGCGGGAAGGTACTAAAGGGTCACCGAGGCCCCTAGCAACACAGGCAACAGGAAGGAATACGGGTGGGTTTTAGTCAGTAAGAGTCTGACACACCCTCCCGCTCCGCCCAGAGCGGCAGAAGTTATTTGATGATTTCCCATCCAAAAAAAAAAAAAGACACGGACATGGCAAAACTAAAAGGGTTCCTTGTTTACAACGGAACCCTAAAAACAACCGCCAATCAAATGTTTGGTCATTATAGTACTATTTTTCTACTAATATTATAAATGTAAATGTCTGGATGTATGTCCTTCGTTCACACACAACATACTGAATGTATTTTAATGAAATTTGGGTATAAGAAGATAGCTTATACCTACCTTGGAATAGCAGTTAGGCTACTTATTATAATGTACTTAATCAAGTGCAGTCACGGAAACAGGTACTAAAATAAAATCCGATGACAAGTTTATTTTTTTACTTCTTTTCTACTTCAGTGTACTCAGACACAACACTTGTCAACCGGATCGTGAGTAAAGTAAAGAAGGTCATCGATATGTATGAATCCGTCGCTTTTTTATAGTCATTCGAATTTGGTCCGACCAAATTATTATCCAGTCGTTGTTTACATGTTTTGTTTTTCGTTTATATCTACTTAATGCGAAGCATTCCAAGCTAAATATTTTCTCTATATATTTTTCACTAAACGCACTAATTTTTGGTTTACACCTACACATCTTGGGTTGAGCCGGTTTCTTGTATTTTGCCGTCAAAGTTGTGACACCGTCGCGCGTCGTTTTGACTTTTAGCAATATTATTCAATAACGCATGCATGTACACTTTTTAAACTTTTTATGGTTATTATAAGCGTCAAGAAGGACCGAATGCAGTTTTCAGCGAGCTTATAATACGTTTTCTTATTTAGGCAATGCGATATTTTTTCGAGTTTAAAAAAAAAGCGCTATTAGGGGAGACTGGGTACGGTTGAAGCAACGCTAATAACTCGTAAACTATTAGCGGTGTGGTGAGGGGTACAAGGGGAGAAAGACGCGGCCGGCGAGTTCGGACATGAATCACAGTGACGCGTTGCACTTCGCGCGCTGTGTAAGTTTCCAGGGGACCCTATTATATTTTTTCAACAAAAAGTAAGTATTGGCGCCGATTCCCTTGTTCACAAACTAAACTAAATTTAAGTTCAGTGCATTTTTGTCTTACTATTTCATTAAGAAAAGGACAGAAGATACATTTTAGTTTAGTCCTGTCAAATTAATCAGCGCTTGACGTAAATTGACGTAATTTTAGTAGGCAAGTTTTTATTCACGTCTAAACTTGTATAGAGTAGTGACAGGCGCTGATTAATTTGACAGGACTAAACTAAAATTTATCTTCTGTCCTTTTTTTAATGAAATAGAAAGAAAAAGATGCACTGAACTTAAGTTTAGTTTAGTTTGTGAACAAGGGAATCGGCACCATTTTCTATTGTTTTCTTTTTCAAATTACTTTGTTGATATTAGCATTTGCATTTTGAGTGATTTTCTGATTTATTGTTAGATTTTGAAGGTTCGAAAACCGTGATTCGTTTTTGTTTATGTTGTTTAGTCTCGACGCTATGAATGTGTTATTAGCGGTTGACGGGTATGGGGACGGATGAAGCATTTTTTGTGGGTACGATTGAAACAATGATATCCGTTGCTTTTTTTGTTGTAGATGCCCAGACAACGTATAAAAAAAAACTTCAAGAGGCGAGTGTGATATAGCTCACTACGAACATGCGTATGAAGAAGTCAAAAAAGGGACTTCTTTACGAAAAGCTGCCGAGATATACGGAGTTAACCACTCTTCTCTTCTGCGATACAAAAAAAAGAGAAGCATAAAAAATTAAATCTTATAATATCATTTAATTTAATTACTAAGACTTGGCTTATTTTTTTAATTATTTTTGTTTATTAGTGTTAAGTTGTTAGTTTAAACCAGAGCGAAGAGTTATTTTTATGTTCATTCAGGCAGGAAACAATTATTAAGAATGATAGAAATGGTGCCATAATAGAATTTAACTATTTCTTGTTGATTATGAATAAAGAAACTGATTTTATATTACTTATTTGTTTATGTTTCAACTGACCCCCATCACTATTTCAACCGCCCCTGGTATGGGTACGGTTGAAACAGTGGCACATTATTTTATTAAACTCTTCCCATCTAGTAAATATGGCAGTTAAGCCTCTAATTCTAAGATTTTCTTGAAGACATAAGTCTATTCTCCCATTTTAAGTGTTTTGTTGTTTGTTATGTTTAAAAATGGCTGTGCTACGGGCGTTCAAAGCAAAATTGTTTCAACCGTACCCAGTCTCCCCTACTTAAAAATTATAAATATTTTCTTAAATCTAATTCTGTCACAAATTGTTAAAAATTAAGTGGCAACATTCATTAGTTCCTGTTTTTGACACAGAAAAGTGTGTGGCGCTAGACGTATTGAGATCAGAATCAGAAAATGAAATCATTAGCAGAAAAAATCGCATTTGAATATTTTCCCTCCCCGAAGTCCGAATGTAAAGGAACATAATATTTGCTCTGTAATCATCTAATGTATATATAAGTCAGCCTATGGCATATTCATTAAAATGTACCAGTAATGTACTCTGTGTCAAAATGTACTGTGTAGTCTGTGGTCTATCTGTGACATCTGTCAACAATAAAGAAGGTTCCCGTCATAGAGTATAGTAATAGATTAGGAAGTTCCCGTCATCATGTCGCATCTGCCGTGTTTGATTCCATCCAATAAATCTATCCTAATCAGGGTGATCCCCACGAACTTTCAATACAAATACGCACAAATTAAGAGCTACTCATGTATGTTTATTCTACAGGCGCACATACAATAGTTTTAGAGATACACGATTCTGCAAAACGTTACTCCAACAGGAATCGCAATATCTTGAAAACCTGAGGACGCACAAATTATATTTCCGGCGCACATTTTTGCATAAATATAAGCTATCTGCCCATGCTCAATATTTCTCTCTCCGATCATTCGTTTAGAATTTTCCTGCTAGAACAACGTTACTCCAGCAGGAATCGTTTTTTCCGTTTTTTTCCAAAACGACAAAGCGCACAAATATTTTTATGTGGCGCACATTTACAGTAGATTACGCACTATTTATACGTACCACTCATATCACTCTAGGAGCCACTTTCCTGCTGGGGTAACGTACTCAGATTGGGACGGGGCGCGCCGCATCACAATGAAATGCGTTGCAAATATGAAAATGCGTTGCGATGCGACCCGTTGTGGCTGTAATGTGCGCTTGGCTTGGTGCAACCAACCCCGGTCGAATGATTCTACCACTTTTTTGTAGAAATTGCTATATCTACCTAGCAACGCGTAGTTAAAAGTTATCCCGGCGCTATTCTACATTTCTACAACATTGAGAATACTAAGTAGCGACATCTGTTGTCCGAAATTAAAGTTATTAATTACGATCTCGACCAATAGGTGGCGTTGATCTAACTGAATCGCGATATTGGAATTTGCGCGATGACATACAAAGCATAATTATTTACAATTTTACCCCATCACAGTAAAATAGAGGGGCAGCTAAACAATGGAAATAATAATTATTAGATTTTTTTGTTAATTATCTTTATATACTCGTAAGTGTTAATTAGGTTTTGGTCAGAATAAAAATTAATGACATTTTTATGTAGAAATTGTTATGTCTACCTATCTAGTAACGCTTAGCAGCTATCCCGGCGTCAGTACAGACTCCATTTGGATACTCAATAATATAAAAGGACCTACTAGGTAGGTAGGAACTTAAGTAAGTACCAATACCCTGTTCAATTCTATGTTTCAGCAAAACGAATAAAGTTGACAAGCGTCCAACAATATAGAACGTCTGTAACCCTAGCAATAACGTAATTGAAAATTCTTAGCGCCAAGGCGGGGCTGTAATATTTCAATGTCCAAACTAGCGTTAGCGTCAGACTTAAACCTCGTTTAAATGAAAACTAATTTTAATATTAATGCTACGTCTTATTGCGCAGAAGCTTTGAAAAGATGCTATTTTTAACTGTTAAGGAAAGTTAGATTAATATTACGATATTAAAATGTGCTGTGGTCGAGTCTGGGGCGGTTTTTCATGAGTCTGATGCAATCTATCTGCTAGAACTAAGCGTCTTCAAGCAAAATTTTGATATTAGGTACCTTATCGATTTGTCTGTAGGTAACTCACACACTGACTACTATTACTTTTTTTGGAAAACGTATACTTTTACAATGTTTGTAAATATGTGAGCATCATTATGTAGGCAAAATAATTAAAAATTAAGCAATGACAGAAAAAATAATTACCTATGCTATCTTTTTCTTTTTGTGAAAAATATAATTTTATTGGTAATTTTATTACAGTCTTCACATATAATTATATAATTAATGTACTAATACAAAATATTGTAAAACATTTTAAAAGAGTAACGGTGGAGTTTCTTGTTGTAAATTTTGATGTTTTAAAGTGCCCTTCCTATTTGAAATAAATAATTTGACTTTGACTTTGGTAAAGGTAATTTCCTACACCATGTGCATTCATAATGACTACCTAAAGCTAATTGCGAGTCAATCATTAATTTGTGAACTAGATACTAGGTACTTAAACCAGAAAAGGTATGCGGTTTGGTAAACATCGTGTTTCCGAATTAGTACGAACGTCACGCCACAACCTAACCCCCCACGGAGGTAATGCTTCCAAGTTTTGTACTGGTGCACTGTCTCGGCAATGCACCTATCAATGCGAGTTTGTATGTTGAGTTACTCGTACCTACTCTGGTCGAACCTTGTCATATTGTAATGGGTGTTCATTGGTATGTGTTGTGTACTAGCAGGATGTATGTGTGTAGCGATGCGCGGCCACGTAGGCTGCCTGCGCAGACGACGCCGCGCAGCGCCCCGCGCCCCTCGCATCGGGCTAGCGCACGCGTGTCTAAAATAAAGCGTCAGTGCGTTCACAGCCCGCCCTAGTTTTACTTGTATCCCCGTGTCCCGTATCTAACAGTATGCATTGTTTCATTTCCATTTCTTAGATTTGTTGGAAAAACTAAAATACACCGACTTCCGAAATTAAAGTTATTTTTCACTTTGTAGTGAAAAATAACTTCTTTTCTTTATTTGTAAAAAATAATTTCTTTATTTGTAAAAAGTTTTATTTTAGATGACCACAACATATTAGGGTCTCTATGAGTTGATAGATGGTGCTAGTAAGTCAAATCAACTCAAAATGTTGTATTTCACATAAACCTACATGGGCGCTTATTAAACATCAGAAGCTCTGAGCACGGTCGTTTCCTATGGAGAAGAGCCGGCAAGAAACTCCACGGTTACTCTTACCAGGTACTTAACAAAATAGAAAATAGTCCACACATCTACAATCTATTCAGCCTACAACGCTCTCACGTTAACAAAATATAAAACAATCTGTATAAAAGAGTAACGAAATAGTATAAATAAACCTTTTCAAACCAAATGACATGATTGCCATTACAACTGTAATAAATCTGAATTAATATCCTGTCCAAGTCTGTCTCTATCTACGGTTAAGTAGATTACATCAGTAGATCCTGATGGCTCTTGTTATTCTAGTTGCTTTCAATGCCGGTAGATAGCGTTGGTTGTTTATTTTTGACGATGCGGGAGTAGATTGAGGCTTCCTGGGCACACAGCTGCACAGCTGGCTAGTTACTGTTACAATATGTGATTTAACTCAAAAGATCTGGAAACTTTTTTGGTATTGCATACCTAGAATTGTTAATCTCAAATTTAACCATGGTATAGTACGTCAAACTTTATAGCGGCTGTGAAGCGCGCTACTCGCTGCGCCGTACCCCACCCCTCACACCCACTGACACATGAATTTGTTAATCTCACCTCATGTTCCGAGCCACCATAATGTTTGCATCGGACTATCATCATCAACATCAATCATTTCAGCCGAAAGACGTCCACTGCTGGACATAGGCCTCCCCCAAGCACCGCCATTTCGACCGGTTTTGTACTTCCCGCATCCAGCGGATTCCTGCGGCCTTCACAAGGTCATCGGTCCACCTTGTCGGTGGCCTTCCAATGCTACGTCTTCGGCCATCTGTTCTGCGAGCAATGTGCCCTGCTCGGATCGGACTATAATTATTTGTAATACAAAAAGGTAAGTAGGTATTTCCATGATTGTAACAGCTCTGTAATTATTAGATGTCATCATCGCGCGTTTGTATTTCCGTCTATCTTCGGATACCGAAGCGCATACTTTTACTGGGAAATCTGTAATTACAGTGCTTAGAAAATGTTGTTCGTAGGAAAGCAAAGACAAATCGTGCTCGCGCAAGCTTTGCGATTTTCGGATCAAGTTAACCATTGCTCAGCTAAATATGTATTGCTGTGCTACTTGCTAGCTGTATTACAATTGAAAGTAACCAGCGCCATGCCAGAAAATAAGAACTTTTCAATGCCTCATATAAAAACAGTGGCAATCCTGTAGGGTGGAGACACGGAAAGTACCTCCTAAGTGTGGCTTCCAGTATTTAACGATACTTAGTATTTCATTTCTTGACACCAGACTACATCTACTGAAAAGGAAAAAAGACAGACAAAATAAAAAATCATAATTTTTCAAATTCATTTTATTAGCTTACACACCAAATTAGCATGCAACTAACAAATAACAAAATTGTCCTACTTATAATACCTTCGATCATACCAATTTTTTAAACTACTATTCTACATTTCTAAAACATTGAGAATTCATACAAAATAGTTGTCATACATAAGTAACGACATCTGTTGTCAGAAATTAAAGTTAATAACTACGATCTGGACCAATAGGTGGCGTTGATCAAACTGAATCGCGATAATGGAATTTGCGCGACGACATACAAAGCATATTTTACAATTTTACCCGATTACATTAAAATAGAGGGGCAGGTAAACAATGGAAAACATAATTATTACAAATATTGTTAATATTATCTTTAAATAAGTGTTAATTAGATTGTGGTCAGATCTAAAATGGTGATTGAAATGTGTTAATTGTGTAAAAGCTTAGTTTATTTAGTCTACGTGAGATACCTGCTTGTGAAGCAGATATATAATTATCACTCTTTCATCATAGTGAATGAGTGATAATTATACAGGGTGACATTGAAAACATGCGACAAATCGAAATGGAAGATTGTGCTCATCATCATGAACAACTTTTACTAAGGGACCAAAGCTACAATCCCAAAAAAAAAACTGCTGTCCCCTACATTTATGTTCGCAATACCTCATCAAAATGTAGGAAAAGCAGATTTTTTTTTTGGGATTACAGCTTTGGTCCCTTAGTAAAAGTTGTTAATAATGATGTATACAATGTCCCATTTCAGTTTGTCGCAAGTTTTCAATTTCAACCTGTATATCTGCTTCATTCATAAATTTTCTGCAATCGGGCTTTGGAATTCGCACTTATATAGTTTTTCAATTCATAGATCACTGTTACAATATTATATCATAAAATTTAAGATTACGCAACTCAGGCCCCCAAGATACAGGCGCTGCCTAGTTTGGGGACTAATGTTCAAATAACTACCTATAATAAATATTCTACTTACAGTAAGCATACAATATGAATATTTTTAAATTTGTTTTGTAACAATGGACCAATAAATTATTATTATTCAAAATCAATATCTATTAATTCTAAAATCAACTAAGTATACGAAATTCGATTGTTTATATATATTCTTACGTTAAATCTAAATCATTTGATCAGGCATTTACAAAGGAAACAAACAAAAAAATATTTCTTATTAGCCAATTGTTCCCAAATATTAAGAAACTTTAACATTAAGTCCCTTGACAGGAATTAGTGTTTCTAGCTAACTCCGACTTCAAACAATAATTTGGAAGATTGGAGTAAGCTAGAAACGCCATTTTCCTTTGAATTCCAATTTTAAATCTAACTACAAAATTGGCACTATAATCACTTTTCTTACATTTCCAAAATACGAAAATATTAAACATTTGAAATCACAATTACAAGCATAATTAAATGGACGATAAAAATTAAGTAATAAATTGTGTGGTAGTAATTATTTATGAAAACATAATTGCATTGTTTGATTTTAATTATAAAATAACTACTTAACTTTGTAAAATCGAATACCCGAACACTTGTGTATAAAAATATAAATGTTTAACTTATACTGTGTTTCCATTAAGCAAGTAAATATGACGTCACTCCTGCGAGAAGACCACAATTAAATGTAAAGATAAACCAGACTATCAGTCGACACCAAACAGTAATAGGGATATGCAAGTAATTCAAAACGTACCCATTATTTAAATATAAATTTTGTAGGAGTCAAGAAACAAATTCCTATTCTTTTTAATTTTTTTAATGCATTACCTATTTTACAATTCATTCATTTATGTTGCGTTTTTTTGCTGGAACGGAACGCAAACTCAAAACGCGTCGTCTTCGACAATGCCGGAAGTGACGAAAGAAACTATGTTAAAAAACATCTATTCTTACCAAAGTGTTTGAAATCTCACTCAGGTAAATAAGTAAGTGCGATTTCTGCTTGAATAAAGCACAACAAATAATTTAATTTATATGATTTGGGGCTACAAACAGATGTTTTGTGGCAAATGACGTCACATCATGCCCGCGACAGAAACGGTCGTTTGAACTGTAGTAGAAAATTGTTTCTGCATCCAGTCTAACCCGATGCAGCCGAATACCAGTATTTTACATGGAGCAACTGCCTATCTGACTTCCACAACCCATTTGCTGACTAAAACACGATACCCCGTGGCAAGACTGGTTGTCAGACTTTCGGGCTTCTGACGACCCGTAACAACTGTCAAAAAGCAAACTATAGAAGTGAAAATTACGACTTGAGGCGAGTATACGCGATTTAGCGTCCCCGAGCGACCGACTGGAGCCGAGTATACCCGATTCAGCGTCACCAACCAACTGGAGCCGAGTATACCCGATTCAGCGTTACCGACCAAATGGAGTCGTGTATACCCGATTCAGCGTCACAGACCCGAACGTGACGGTTCAGTTTTGTTCATTGTTCACGCAAACTGCACCTGAAGAAGTTTGCACTACAAAAACGAGAATCAAATCGAATTTGAGATAAATGACATGTCTTTCTCGAAGATCGCGTTATGACCATACTTGATCAGTTTTACCAGCGATGTCATCGATCGACATTGATTTAGTTTAATATCACCAGTCTGCGTGTACCTTACTTGCGTATACAGGGTGGCAGGGACATCGACGCGCAAACAGTAACCGTGAATTGAGCCTTGACCTCCAGCCTAGAAATTTTTAGTCAGTTATTAAAAAAAATCTGCTGCTTCATAGCATTATCAACCTACAATATTCTCACTGCTGGGACACATGGCTCCTCTCTGTGAGCGGCAGTTATTTATTTTTTTCGTGTGGGAAATTATCAAATAACTTCTCCTGCTCTGGGCGGAGCGGGAGGGTGTGTCACTCTTACTGGCGAAAGCCCACTCGTGTCCCTTCCGTTGCCTGTGTTCTGGCAACACAGGCAACGGAAGGGACACGGGTGGGCCTCGGTAACACTATCCACCACGCGGGCCCAGTGCGGGTTGGTGGATGTCACATGTCCTCGAATTTTGGTTCTAGGACATGCCGGTTTCCTTAAGATGTTCACGGTTTTGAGAGCAGCGGTGATGAAACTATATACACAAAGTGAAGTGCCTACTCGGGTTCGAACTCACCACCTACAACTCGTAAGTCAGGGCCGATACCACTGGGCCACCACTGCTCAATAGCCACCACTGCTGTGTCATTGAATAATGCAATACCTACGCGATCAAAGGGATGGAACAGCAATTTTTTTTTAATTACCGACGAAAAATTTCGACGTCAAGAACGTCCAACGTCCAGAATCGTGTACTGAATCCATGGTAACAGTTTGTACGTTGATTTCCTTGCCACCCTGTATTCAAAACGTATCTTTACATTCAGAAGCTATACAGTACAAAATAATTACTAAGTAATGAACTACCGAAATGTTCAATTTAAAACAGCTAAATGCTAAAACAAAATGAATCACATCGACTATGTTAAAGCCGAACAATCTACCTAAATACCTACAACATAACATATCACCTGTAATCCCCGAAGGGTAAGGCAGAGCTGTACCTATAGTACACCCACAATTCGCCAGTGATGTTTAAGTCCCATGTAATAGGGGGCGAGCCTATTGCCATCAACCGCGCACGATTCCAGACTCCGGGCTGCTACTGAAAAACTCATGATGGAAAAACCCAATAACATTTTGCCCGACCTGGGATTCAAACCCAGGACCTCATGCTCAGCAGTAGCGCCTGCGACCACTACACCAACGATGCAAATTATAAAAGGAAGAAAACTGTTGTTGAAATCAAGGTTTTTGGACTATTTCTATGTATTTTTTAAGTCAATCTCAATTCAATCATATCCATTGGGCCATATGTTTTAAAGTCCGTATTCACGATAACCAACTAAATGCTGAACTGTTGCGTAACTGTCAAAATGAAAGCGTTGTGATAAGCAAGAAGACAGCAAACTAGTTATTTTAAGCTTATTTGATTGTATATTTATTTATTACTATATGAGGCTGACAACAGCCAAATCGCGGTCACTGTCGGACTGCATAGAAAAGAAAGAGAAGCGCGATGACACAACGCTCGTAATTTATTGCAAAATATGAAGCAATTATTTATTCCCAAAAATCTATTGATTGGATAAAAAAATAAAAAAACTGACACACATAACCTGACAAAAAATTAGAATGATTGCATGTATACATGGTTTGTAAGCATGGTTTTAATCGTTAAAATATTTTTTTAGAGCTATCTTCGTGATTTTTTTCTATCGTATCAAATTAGTTGTATTATGTTTTCAACACAATATCCTGAAGAATATCATATATTTTTCAGAATTTGTTCACTGCAGTGGATCATATACTTTTAAGCATTATAAAACTCATAAAATTTGCGTTTAGCTCCTGTAGTTCCCTTAAGCACTGCATAAGCATATTTTGGTCAGATTCAATCGCTAAAGAAACCTTCTTACTTTTGCAACCCAAAACCTAAATAAACGACACAACTACTTACGGAATAATAGAGTACTAAATTACACGTATCAGACTTAAAAAGAAAAATTATTCATAGACAATTCCCTCTACACAAATCCAATTTGTTTCTATTACAAATAACATATTATCTTGAATTCAGAATCTTAGGCCCGGGTTCTTCAAAAAATTGCTAACAAATTGTCAAGCGCGCGTAGACTGCTGTGGTTGGTTGAAGGAATTATCAACAGCCAATCGGAACACTTGACCGGCGTTTGCGTCGATTGTTTTCGTTTTAGAAGTTTTGGGAACACAAACTCAATGTCGTACTAGATAAAGTTCAAATTAAATTGCAACCAAAAATAATCCTTTTTATTACACACTAGTACCCACGCACGCTTCGCACGGTTTTTACGACTACGAAAAAACATCGAGATTGCTTTATTACGTGAAAGTTTGATATTAATGTATTATTAACTTTCCAGAATATATTCTATAAATGATTTTGAAAACCGAATTAGAATCCGTTGCGTATTTAAGAAGAACAACGTGGTCTCGATGGACACGAAAAGCGACTTTAATTTCTAATATGTATCACTCAAAAATCAACTTTAGCTACAGAATGCTAAAGTAGATAGTTGAGTATGCGGCAATGAAAGTAATTAATTCATGATTGTTAGGTCAACTTTAGTATACAGACACTGAGATATGAATTAACTGTTTCTATTATAATTACCAGAAAATTAAGAATATTTGGACACCTAGTTACCAAGAATAACACTTACTGTTATTTATTTTACTAGCTGCTGCTCGCGGCTTCGCCCGTATGGCTTTTTTTAAATAAAAGTAGCCTAAGTCTTCTCTTTGTAACATAAGCTATCTGCCACTGAAAGTCCCGTCAAAATCGGTCCAGCCGTTTCGGAGCTTAGCCGGAACAAAAACACTTTAAAAAATTGTTTTTTTTTTAATATTTATACCGTATATAACACACACACGCACACACACACATGTCACATGCATTTAGTAAAAAACTGTTATTTTAACATAACAAACAGACACTTCAATTTTATCTATTTGTATAGATAAGATGCACTAAAATGGAGAAATATCGGAGTAAAATGGAATCCCCTTTGCTTTTAAACCAATTCAAATTATTAGAACAAAAACCATAGACCCACGAATAATACAAGCTGACTTTGAATTCATTGGCAATCTTCTGGGTGTGACTATACAGTCAACCATTGCATTATCACCCTAAGGTTGAATGTGGCTTGCACGTTATAATATGACAAGGTCTTCTTGTCTATGTGACAGTTAAATGATTCCAACCTTACAGAAGTTACAATTTATTATGAATTGTTGACAAAAGTGAATATGAACAACTTTTAAATGAAGAAAAAACCTATTAATTTTCCTTTTATTTTAAGAAAAAAAAAATATTAAAAAAAAACAAAAAACCCGACTGCAAAACCCATAACTGAAGTGTTCAATATGTCAGAGTTAGTCGCATAATAAAAGTTGTTAATATTCATGACTAAATTCAGCCCGTAAAATATAGCCAATAAATCCAAAGTCACCCTGTATATGTTCATTACATCGTTACACAGACATCAAACACTACACACATAAGATCTATTACTCAAAAATGGTCTTAATCAACATCGGAGGGTTCAACCTGAGGCCTAGGATTATTGATCACAGCCTCAGCAATAACCTGAGCTGGAGTTGGATTATTTATTCTATTCCCATTGACCCTATTAGATAGGTCTAAAACCGGTAATCTTAGCACGAAATCGTTATCCCAGCCACTATGTCTAGGCTCAGACCATTGAATTACTCGAAAATCTGCTGAATTCTGCCCAGATGCGGTTGGTATAGGGAGTCTTGGAATGCGTGCAGCCAAAGCGTGAAGTCTGGGATTCTGTGGCCGTTCTCTCGGTTCTGGCCTGGAGGAGTCTGGGACTACATTAGTCGCATCGGGACGTCTGCCTTGCTCTTGCCTGGATGAAAACATGTGTTGGTACCTCGCTATCTCGGCCGGTAGGAGCGGTCTGGCATCCCTTCCGATTCTCTGTACGGTGACCTGTCGCTGGCCGGTTGGTGGTTGGTTCGGGGATGTTATTGATAATGGGTCGACGATCGTCGTGGTCGACCTCGCTAAGTGCGCTGGATGCTGGACGATGATGCCGTTTTGAGTGGCCCTCGTTGGCGTTGGGAAGTTTAGGGCGAGGTAATCTGGTAACGGCACGCAGAATACGCCGAGTTCCTCCTGTAAAATTAAAGGAAGACATATTTTATTTCTATAAGTACTGATCACATCTTCTATTGTGTCTTTACAAGCTTGGTATTAATTAAAGATTTTTTGTAAAACCCAACTTTCCCTTCCGTGTTGATTTTTTTTTCTCTTTTAAACGAAGTGCGTCTAAGCTGAAAATCAAGTTACGTGGTAGTTAAACTGGCAAATAAAGGTAAGTGGTACTTATATATTATTTTACCATTTTTATTGTTTTCTTTAACCCTTTGACCGCCACGTCAAAAAAGCAAAAACGTGCCCACGGCGCCAAGCTACGAATTATTCCTTAAAATATGTCATGTAGTTGTGACCGTGGCGTACTGGGCACATTTTGGTTTGTCATCTATACATGACTGTGGCGGTCAAAAGGTTAAATAAAAAAATATCAGGTTAAGAAAAGGGAAAGAAAGAAAATACATATATTTAGCACAGACTAAAAGGCACAGAATATAATATACTTACAGCAGATAAAAAGTGTATAAAAAACAAATAAAAAGTGTAAAGTACGTTGTAAGAAATTAGCAGGAAAGTGTGCCTCACGGTTGCGCTAAAAAGGCCCAGTTCAGCAAAAATGCCAGACAACTAGTGCCTAACGCTGGTAATATATGTGGTACTCACCGAAGCACTAGGCTTTCTCTCAGTATTACTATCCGGTATATTTATGAAAGGCTTCTTATCAACTTCACTCGAAGATTGAGCAGGAGTTGGTGTCTTTTCTGTTTTTTGTTTTTCTAAAGATACATCTGGGACCACTTGTAAGTCTTCGGGTGGATTCGGAACGGTGACGTAGCTTGCTATTATGCTAGAAAGTTGATCCAGTACCTGTGAAAATAAATGCAGAATAGTGACATCTGTTGGTGGACATTGGAAGTAGTGTTTTCGATTGAGAGCGATAGATAGTGTTAATAAAAAAAAATACAGTCTCCATTTTGCAAGTTGGCTACGGATCCCTAAAAATAGACTAGTTACGTTTACCATTTCAAAATAATTTCCTCAAAAATAATATCCCAGATAAGAATAATTTCCAAGTGTGATGATTAAATTATTAATTTCTTACCTCATCGGCTACAAGTCTATGCTTTGGATCTTTGACCAGCAACCTTTGTATTAGGAACACTGTGTTGTCTGACACCTGTACTGAGTTGCCATCCCTGAAAATACAATATTAATAAATTTACTAATAGCTTATTAAGTAAAGCGGCTACAAATCAACAGATAGGCTGAGGCAAGCGCAGTTTAGCCTTACAGATTAAATGATAACACTCACACATCATCTGCCTAGCCTTTTTTCAACTATGTTAGGGTCGGTTTCAAGTCTAATCAGATACAGCTAAATTCCAGTAATTTACATGAAGCGATTATCTGCCTGGCCTCCAGAACCCAATTACTCAGACTATCGGGCTTCTGAATATGTGAAACGTTAACATTCGTCTAAACAGAATAATTAAGTACAAAATTAAACTTACGGCGGTATATTATAATTAGCAGCTTGTATCCTGCTAAATAGTTGAGCGAGACTGGTATCACAGAAGGGAAACTGTCCATATAGCATGGTGTACAAGACCACGCCTAATGCCCACATGTCTGAAGGCTTGCCTAAATACGGTTTGCATAGCAACACGTCAGGAGAAATGTAGGCTGGCGATCCTGGAAAAAATACTGTTTTTTATTTAATTTGAAATTGTGAAGGTTTATATGCGATGTGAGTTTTTTTTTTCGTGTAGTTTATATGACGGTTACGTTTTTTTAATTATTTGCGTAACTGTACCTGTCATCAGGTGGCATTACGATTCTGTAGAAGCATTTTACGAGAGCGCATTGTATTTTAAGCTTTATGTCAATATTCATAAAAGTCACATGACGCACGCTAGTGATTTGCAACAACTTTCTCAGAAAACCAGAGTAACGTTGGACTATTTATTTTTATTTACTAACATGACAAATTTAAATCAATCTAATGCGTTTTACAGTAAAATTTTAACAAAAAAAAAATAGAAAACGATAAATTGACAAAATTGACACAATAAGAAACAATGTCAAGTTAAGGAACCAATCAATAGAACGACTTTTAATTACACTAGGAAACAACATTTTTGGTACATGAAATATTATGACTAATATCATAAATTTTCGGGGTGCTGATTTTAAATCTGAAGTCAGATTTTTTGTTTTGTATTAGCTTTAGTTTTTCAGATATAATGGTATGATTGAAAACCTTCTATAGATCATTCGACCATAACTCCGAAAAATAAAGGTCCCAAAATGGTCCCTTGGCTAACCCCAAACCGAGTGTATTTTTTGCCGGTTTTGTGCCGGTTCTGGAACAAAGCAACCATGTCTAACATATTGCTGACGATACCGCATATAACTCACAAAAAATTGGAGTAACTTTGGTGAGAAATCAATATTAGAGAGCTTGGCGAGTAATCCACGCGATCAAAGGCTTTTTTAAGTCGAAATATACAGCATCAACCTGTATATCTTTGTCCAGTGATGCAATATGAGATCCACAAGCGTTATTTACGGACGGCATCGCAACAGTACTTTCAGAAATCAAGCGATAGAATAGAAAAAAATTCTAGTCTCCTGCAGAAATCTTGAAATTCGCAAGCACCTTTTAAAATATAAGAGGACGGTGTTACAAATAAGGCTTACCTCTCTGATCCTTCAACAGGTCCCGATCACTACCGAGATGCGTCCCCAGACAGAAGTTGGTAAGGATGACGCGTCCCGTCCTTTGGTTCAACACTATGTTGCCAAGCTTTAAGTCCCTGTGCACTATGTTTCTCTGTAAAATGAAATATATTTGTAAAGATTATGCTTCTCTTAACAGAGCGGCCGAATCACCAGCCGAATTTCTGGGACGGAAATTCGGCGTGCCTTCGTCTACCTCCATGCTGCAATGCAAATTACGCGACATATTATCCACCAAATAATGTCGAAGGTATTAAAAGCTGTCTTTATCACTGAATTATAAATAAACGCACGCAGTCAGTAGCATTAATGATTCTGACGAAGAAACACTGCTTTCATCAAAGCAATCATAAGTGTAAACGAGCTTAAAAGCGCATGAATTATTAGACAAATACGATTATATTTTAACAACAGATAGGTACATACATAATCAGCCTATAATGTTCCCACTGCAGGGACACAAGCCTCCTCTCTGTGAGAGGGAGTGGGCCGTAATTCACCACGCGGGGTCAGTGCGGGTTGGTAGATGTCACATGTCTTCGAATTTTTGGTTCATGGACATGCCGGTTTCCTCACAATGTTTTCCTTCACCGTTTTGCGAGCAGTGGTGATGTAAAATAATTTACACAAAGTAAAGCGTCTGTCCGGGTTCGAACCTACGACCTACAACTAGTAAGTCGCGGCCACTCGTAAGTCGCGTCGTAAGTACTTGAACAAAGTAGTTTTAAATTACTCAAAAACTCACCTTATGCAGATTAGCGACCACCCTCACAATATCATAGAAAATCAATATTGCTTCCTTCTCCGGAACTTTTTTCACTTTAGTGACGTACTGCTGCAAGTTTACTAGTTCAGATCCCTTCTCACTGAACTGGTGGGGGCTCACACAGTCCAGCACGAGGAATAGACGCTGACGAACCCGGCCAGTGAAGATGAAACCGTTGCCGTTTGGGTTCGGGACTTCTTCCAATGCATGGTCCTGAAAATGAAGAACAGGATATAATTATATTAGTGAAATGAAATTATTTATTCTGTAAATAGGATATCGAAATCACTTTTTCACGCTAAGTTTAGAAAAAAATGATGGTGTCGTCATTTCCTATCTCACAGATGAGATGAAATGGAGAAATAAAATCAGGGGTCAATAAAGTCCAGACATTCAACATTTTTTTTTAATATGTAGACTAAAGTACACATTTTCTTTTTGACAGAAATTTAGCTAAAATAATTATTCATTTATTATTATTACCACTTACAACTACTGAAGATGAAGGGTTCATGGCTAAATAAAAATTGCGTGCCGAAATTCTAGATTGTCACTCCTTTCTGGATGCTTTCAAATATCTACATAGAAATTGTTACAGGTAGAATCCAAATCAAACCTTGTATATATAATAAAATCATGTACGGTACTGTATTTTTAGCGACATCTGCACCCTCATAAATTGTGTAACACATTCGCAATCAGAATAGCTTTTGTTGTGTTACAAGGGCGCGTTTATTTAAAACAAAAACTTTCCGTGGAGTACGTTCAGGTCGATTGTGAACTTTATTTTATAGGCAACAGCATTCAAATTCCTCTAATTAACATGACCACGTGACTGTGTGAAAGCTTTCGCGTCATACAGGGTTATTTGAAATTGGGTAGCTAAACTCCGCATACGCTATTAGAATATAAAATAAATAGATTTGATGTTTTTTTATTTTTGGAGGTCAAAGACCGCTTTTAGTGTTGTTACTTGAAGTATGAGTCGAGAAAAACAGTTTACTTATTTTTAATCGTGTTTCGATTCTATATCGATACCCATCACGTCTGTGAAGTTTACACAAAAAAAAACATTAAATCTTATATTTCTAGTGATTACAATAACTTGTTGAATTGACTTGTGGCTCAATAATAATAGCCGCACGGGTCAATCGATCAGGTTAAGCTACGCTCGCCGCAGTTTTTCCGTAGATGGGTGACCATCTTTACATACCAAGACCCCTCCGTGCCTCGGAAAGCACGTTAAGCCTTTGGTCCCGGCTGTCATTCGTGGATCTTTGACAGTCGTTACGGGTCGTCAGAAGGCCGAAAGTCTGACAACCAGTCTTACCAAGGGGTATCGTATTACCCAGTTACTGGGTTGTGGAGGTCAGATAGGCAGTCGCTCCTTGAAAAATACAGGTATTCAGCTGCATCTTGGTTAGACTGGAAGCCGACCCAACGTAGTTGGGACAAGGCTAGTCAGATGATGACAACTGTGATTGATGGCCCCATAAAAAAATCATATTTTTTTTTTATGTTTTATTATGTGATATCGATATCAATCGCCTATGCGGAGTTTAGCTAGCTAATTGAATGTAACCCTGTATAACTGAAGTCTAAAGGGTGTTGATTAGACTCAAACCCAATACTAAGTTGCGAAAAAAATAGCTGGATATACATATACAAGGTGTTGTTTTGGATCTGCAAAACATTTTAGGAGGTAATTATGTTAGTGATTCTCGACCCGAATCAACAAAAAAAAAAGATAAAATTTATAAATCTAAAATAAAAAGGATTATTGACTTGGTATCGTATTGTTATATGATTATTTACGAGTTTCATAACAACCTCCTGAAATGTTTTGCAGGTTCAAAACTGCATCTCGTATACATATATTTCTAGAGGGTCCAATTGTTTAATTTTTTTTTATTACATATATAGGGTATTTGTAGTACGTACATATTAGAGTTTAGTAATTAAGTAAGCGTAGTAGGAAAACTAACAAATATCTGTAGAGGTGAACTACTGTTCTCCTAGCTAGGTAGCAGAGCAGCCTGTATTAATCGGTCAAGAACAGCTAATGAGACACAATTGATTTTCCATTGTTTGGCTCCGATTGGAGACGCGCCGGGACTTCACAAGAGAGGCAGTTTGCCTACCTAGATAAAGATCTTAAAAATAGTGCTACGCGTTGACTCCAAAATCAAGTCATTAGTTAAATTACAATCATTATTATCAATGTTGTTTACTAGAATGTAAATATCTAAAATAAAATGCTTATGCTGTACTACTTCAACAAAGACTGGTCCTTAGACGCCTGACATCGAGAGCATGACGCTTTCTATTTCTTCGAAGAATAGACACATTCACAATAGACACAAGAATCCATGTAAAATAATATTAAAATAATAAAAATAAAAACCTATTTAAACCAAATTACATGTTTTCCATTGTGTCAAATAATGAAAATATAATGTCAAAAAAGTATGTCTAAAAATAATAATAATACACATCGTAATTTGAGAGCAGTTAATAAACATTTATATAGTTAAGTTTTAAAGTTAGTTAAGAAAATAGATGAAAATTGACCATTCGACCCCCGTAACTCCGAGACTACTGAGCCGAAAATTTTGAAAAAAATACATATAGTAGTTCTCAAGAAGACTTCCTATGAAAAAAATACATATAGTAGTTCTCAAGAAGACTTCCTATGAAAAAAATACATATAGTAGTTCTCAAGAAGACTTCCTATGAAAAAAATACATATAGTAGTTCTCAAGAAGACTTCCTATGAAAAAAATACATATAGTAGTTCTCAAGAAGACTTCCTATGAAAAAAATACATATAGTAGTTCTCAAGAAGACTTCCTATGAAAAAAATACATATAGTAGTTCTCAAGAAGACTTCCTAAAAGTTTTCCTGTAATGTGTACGTAAAGAACTATTTTCTGTATTTGTATGGTGTTAAAATAACATGGTAAATCTTTCAATATCGTGCGTACAAACTTACATTTGCATTTCGAATGAATGGGATACTATGTTTTTCAACTACAATGTTACTTAACATATTCCTGGGATAAAAAAGACAGATAACATATTCATTGTACGGAACTCTCACCACGCGAGTTCAACTGGCACTTGTCCGGTTTTTTTTTTTGTTTTAGTGACAGGTCCCTTACCTTGAACAACCCATGATGATGAATGACCCCATCCTGGTCCTTCAATAAGGACAACAGAGAATATTCCGTATGCAATAGCATTTTGCCCTGACGGTCATCTTGGGTTTCTGGTTGACCTTCATTTCTTAGGGTCAAGATCTTAACCTGAAAAACGAAAAACATTTTTTTATAAATTATTTCGGAAAGTGGATAGTTAGCAGTTTCGTCGTGTGATTTATTCATGACTAGCTGCGCCCCGCGGTTTCACCCGCATAATTCTCGATCCCGTGGGAGTATCGGTGTCATGGTCTACCCATGTGCCAAATTTTAGCGTGAAAGCGTAACAAACAAACTCATTTTTGCATTTATTATATTAGTTAGGATTATGGATGAGGTGGACTTATGTTTACAAAGAGGTGCTGGTTCTGGTGACTGGTCGTCTTGCTGACCATGTTTTTATTATTGTTATTAGTAATTAACTGTTTATTTATTTTGCTCCAATGGTGCTAGTTTATCATTTCTCACTTAGAGTTACTTAGAGTTTTTATGTTGTAAGTTTTATTTCTGCTTGAGTACAGTTTTTATTGTTTTGATGGTATATTGGCGTGTAATTTGAAAGAAAATAAAGAAAAATGCGTTTATTGGCATTACAACAAAGAAAAAATACACCTTAAAACTAATAAAAAACAGAAAACAATTACAATGATGCCAAAAGGGCCTCAGCTCAGCATAATGTCAGATGACACACAATTTAATATTTTGTGTTTCGTAGTGTTAATTACTTTGCATACGATTTGTATAGAATCAAGTTTATATAACTAAACAGACAGGTGTGCTGATGAGGAGTTTGTTTGTTTGGTGTCTTACCAGTTAAAGCACAAGGAAGTGGTAAAGAGCGGGCGTTTTTGGAGGACTGTATTTACTTATGTAATTTTGACGTTCAAAAATTGCTGATTCTCAGCCTAGTTAGAATAAATGATTTGATTTTGAGAAAGCCTGCTTACTGACTTTACTTGTTATTCCAAGCAAAGTAAGAGTAGTATTAGCATAAGAGTTATTTGAAATCTTTCATGTGTGCTGGCAAACTGTATTGCGCAACTGCCCCGTTGGTCTCGTGGATGCAAGCGCGACTGCTGAGCATGGGGTCCTGGGTTCGAGTCCCAGTGGGGAAACTGTTATTGGGTTTTTGCATTAAGAATTTCTCAAGTGTTATTGAGTTTTTGCATTAGGAATTTCTCAGTAACAGCCCGGAGTTTGGAAGTTAGTGGTGTGATTATGTTAGACGTTACGAAAGCACGTTAAGCCGTGGGTCCTGCACCAGATCACTTTAAGATTTTGTGGATTGAACTAAATAGGAGTAACAAATCGATTGCTTCCCCGCTTAAATTTTATTGTCCTCAGTATCAAAAACGCCATAGGTCGTGGGGTTTGCGAATCGGCTTCACAAGGATTTCTTCTAAAGAACTAGATATAGATGCAGTAAGAAAAAGTCCAAAGCATAACGATAGCAACAGCCTAAGTTATTTTTTCGAGCAACCCATAACAGACGACATGGGCTCACAAGATACAAGGATAAACCATCAGCCATTTTACCGACCAATCTTGGAGAAAGGTAGCATTGACATGGATACAATAGTAAACTTTAAAACAACGGACACCAACACCTTTGTATTTTTGGTGAGAGTTCACCATAAATACAAAGGTGGATGTACAGAATACAAACATTGGTAACATCCCGAAGGACGATTGCCGCCTCGTCGAACTATAAGAGTGAGGGAAGAGAGAGTGCAACTGCGTCTGTCCCGCTGAGATTAGCCGCCATGGCCGAAGTTCGGTCTGGAGGGCTATATTTTATATATTTTTAGGGTTCCAGACCTAAAGGGTATAACGGGACCATATCACTAAGACTCCGCTGTCCGTCTGTCTGTCTGTCTGTCTGTCCGGCTGTCACCAGGCTTTATCTCATGAACCGTGATAGTTAAACAGTTGAAATTTTCGCAGACGATGTATTTCTGTTGCCTCTATGACAACAAATACTAAAAACCAGAATAAAATAAATATTTAAGGGGGGCTCCCATACACATGAGTTTTTTTGCCGTTTTTATAGATAATAGTACGAAACCCTTCGTGCGCGAGTCCGACTCGCACTTGGCCGGTTTTTTTTTTGATGTACAAAGTGAAACAACTTGCGTTGTGTGAGAAATCAATAGCAAAAAAATGTTATGAATTATTTGTGTTACTATTTTATTCACATATCTGTAACGTAGGCGCGCGATCTGAGTGCAGTCGGGGTATGATGAGCGGGGCGGGTGCAACTTCCCCCGCCCGTCGACACCTCGCCGCGGCCGCCTGTAGTTTCACATCACACACACACCACACACACACGTCACATCACATCACATCACATCACATCACATCACATCACATCACATCACATCACAAGCGCATTCCTCAGAACTGCACTCTTCTATTGCCTTCCTAATGTTAAACAGTAAACTCTACCTTTACAATACAATACCTTATTAGATTAAATCAACCTGGTTTTAGGGTTCCGTAGTAAACAAGGAACCCTTATAGTTTCGCCATGTCCGTGTGTCTGTCTGTTAGTATTAGAAAGCTGTATTTTAGCATGAGTATAATACGAATCACGCTGACAAAGTGGTAGAATAAAAGCTTGAAAAAGTGAGAAAAAAAGAGTGGGGATGATTTTTTTTCCTCATCTATCCCATGGTGTGATCTGTGGAAACCATTTTTCGATTCAGGGATCCGTTTGCGTAATATTAAGCTATAAAATGATAATTTTTGTTTGAGTTCAGTGTGTCGCCCCCCTGCCAGCTAAATGGTATTATTGGCCTCTGGATTATGTTGAAATTTGGTACACATGAAATTCCAAGACCCAAACCCCGGAAGTAAAACGTAAATAAATAAATTTTGAATATGAGGGTTACTTTTGGGCGCAAATTAGAAAATTCAAAAAAAAACTTTTGCATGCTCTTTCATAATATTCTTATTTTAAAAGAAATACTTAAAAAAATATTTAAGAAAATTGATGAAAATTGACCACTTCGAGCATAAAATGTTGAAAAAGGTACAGTAGTGTTTTCCTTAAAGATCACAGGAAACCCTATAAGTCTTAAAATAACGTAAATCTCTCAATACTGTGCGTACATACTTACATTTATTGCATTTATTACAGTTGGAATGTAGGAAACATGTTTTTCAACTATAATGTTAAGTTTGTTCGTAGGATAAATTCATCCCAACTACGGAACCCTTCATTATACGTGGTCCGACACGCACTTGCGTTTTCGTTTGCAATATTTTTTTTTTAGATTTCCAAAAATAATAAAATAAGTTTTTGCATACATTATTTAGTAATGCTGCAATAGTATTGGCCAAAACGATCTACAAAGCAAAGCATTACTTAGCGTTTTAGTCCCGCAATGGCTAACTGTTTTTTGCTCATTTTCATACTTCCGAAAACAAATAGAAAACGTTTTAATTTGGAGATCATGGAGATCAGATGGTAGTTGCTCTGATTTCAAGATGCATTTCTACAAGGCGACATGAAGATTCCGGACAAAGAAGTAGGTTATTGTTGTTGGTGACAGATTGGTGCGAAGCAGAAAGAACAAAAAAACTGTACTAATAAAATTCGTCGACCCCACAAGTTCTCACGTATCGCCATTCAAAGCCGTAAGTTTATATACGTCATTTGTGTCATAGTGCGAGTAAGCGGTGACACACGCTTCTTTCGCCAGATACATTATGTTTTAGCAGCTAGGGCGTGAACCTAGCTATTGCTGACTGGGCACAAACTCCAGACTCCCAGTTTCTATAGACAAATTCCTAATAACAACCCAATAAAGTTAAAACGAACTGTCACACGTACATGTGTATGAAATTAAATCAGGTGTACCACAAGGTAGCATAATAGGGCCAGTACTGTACATTATTTACACTGCTGACTTGCCTACCATGGAAAAAACTACAGTTGCAATGTGAATATCTCTGTAGATATTCACATTGCAACTGTAGTTTTTTGCTCTGATTCTCCAAACTTCAAGCCATTCTTCAAGTTTGTTGATATATAGCTGTCTATATATCAACAAACTTGAAGAATGGCTTGAAGTTTGGAGAATCCGAGCAAACCAAAGCAAGTCCACACATGTAACTTTTTCGCTCAGAACCTGTCCACCAGTGGTTTTGAACAGTGAAGAGATCCTCAAAATGACAACGCCAAATACCTGGATGCATCTGGACAGAAAGTTAACTTGGCGAAAACACATATGGACCAATAGAAAGTAGCTGGTCGCAACGATAAGAAACATGTACTGGTTAATTGGATGACACTCGCAAATGAGCACACAAAGCAAGCTAACAGTCTACAGAGCAATTCTCAAACCAATCTGGACCTATGGTATCTAGCTTTGGGGTACAGCCAGGCAAAGTAATATTGAGGTATTTGAAAGGTTTCAATTGAAGACAATTAGAGTTATCTTTAATATACCTGAATATGTATATTAGCAACAAAATAATATATCAAGACTTGAAAATATCTACAGTCAAACAATAGATGTCCCAATACAGTAGCAAATACCGGAAGACTATCAAAACATCAAAATTAACTTGCTCTAAAACTAGGTGGTGATGGTGTCCTGCAATTTAAGAGAATAAGGAGTCATAGCGTCCCAACGCTTCTGGACAGATACAACTGTTTGGAAAGTGAAACTGCAAAGCTATCAGCAAGCTCCATAACCTAATAAAAAACCCAGAGCTATCGGACAAAGAATTTGCTTATTGTTGTTAACGACACATTGCTGCGAAGCAGAATGAACAAAAAAAGGAAAAACTCAACCCAATAAACACAACTTTCAGCAATCACTCTTGTGACCATTAAACCAACTAGGTATGCAAGCTGATTGTGATGATAATTATAATTGTATTGAATGCATATTTCCATAAGTTCAATCATGTTTTCTTGGGAATATACCATGACTTTACGTTTCCATTGAATTAAACCTAATGCCAAAATATATTTAATTACATAACCAAATTACAAGATGATTATTAACATTAACTAAATTAAATTAAAACTAAGTTAAGCTTAAAAAAGGCCCTCGGGGCATTGTACCGAGGATGCTGGCGGCATTTTCTCGCTGAATTGCAATGCTGATGCGTTGCGCGAGAAAGCCGCCAGCTTTTCAGTCACCAGTTACATCAACTAGACAAAAGAACACAGTCACATGCAAAGTTGTGAGCACAGCTAGTTTGTATTATAAAAACTATGTGTAGACTAAGTCACGGGCATCAGCTAGAAGAAACTATCAACAGTTCTAACTCCTAATTTAATAAATTTGTCTCTATCACAACTTTTTGATACCAAACATGGATAAATTATTATTAATAGCATTAGCTTGAGATACTGAGGAAATACAGAAATAACAAAGACATATTTAATCATTTAAACCAGTATAGGGATTTCATAACGATTTCACAAATAACAGAAATAATGTTAAAAAATGTTGCATCATTTTAAATAATGTTTTAATTTAAAAAAAAAACATTGTGCAAGGATTTATTTGTGCAATAATAAATTAATAATAAACCTCATCATAGCTAAGTAACTCTGAAAAAGAAAGATATTTAATTATGTAATTACAGTTCATGGATAATAGAGCAAAAACTAGATAATGATTGGTGAACGCTATTCTATTCCACAAATGAAACTTGTGACAAAATGTCTACTGTTTACTCCCATAATACAAAGTGATTAGTATACAAGCGTAGTGTTCAAAATGTTACATGATAAGTTTACAGTGTTTACAAACAGAATATTATCAAAACAGCTCATTACCTGATAGAACTCATCTGTTCTCTCCTTCCTTGCTAAGCACTGCACTATGCTTTTAACAGGACTGGGCCCGAGTTTCGGACCAAGGAGGTAAGGACCAGCCTTACGAACATGCTTGTCTGGAACTGGAGTGCCTGGAGCAGGCACATCATCCGTATCATAAGATACTTTGACCCTCTTTGGAGAATGGGGACCCAACTTTTTAGAGTTCTTCAGCACCCCGCTGGAAGTTGAGCTTGCGTACGCTGATACTCTAGCGATCTTCGGACTCGGCTCCAGTAGCATAGGTCGTGTCCTCTTTCCAGGATTCGAACTATTTTCTGGTCTGTCTTGATCCATAACTATTGCAAATCCACTCTCGATATTAAACGAGTAAATACAACGTTATTCACCAAATTTATGAAGTTGCCACTTTGAAGGCTCACGTTTTACTGTTGATGATACGCGCACTGTTTTTACGATGAAAATAATGCAATATTCGTAAACCTCATTTATTTACCTACGAAATGAAAATGTCTGATTTTTCGTTCAGAAAGCAAAGCAAATTGAAGCAAAATCCATAATATAAAGATGGTTATACAAGGAATGGAAATTTGTAACTCAAAAAAAAAATATGTTTATTGATTACATTTTGAAAAAGATTTTGATAGATTTTGAAAGAGAAAGACAACATAAATTTGGGTGTTGCTCTTGTAATATTTTTGTTTGTGAGTATCCTTTAGAGTATTTTCCGAACCAAATAAGCATGAATGAGCATGAACGAATGGAACAATTTTCAAACGACGCTCACGCTACCACGCTTCAAAATCAACACAACACCAAACCAAGCTACCAAATTACCTGTCAAATGTCAATTTTTGTTTTATAAAATACTAAAGACAGCTGTGTGAAACAATATCGAGTTTTTCAGTGTAGCTGTTTGTTGTATTTAAAGGTTCTAAATATGAGTTTAGCCAAGAAAATATAATTTAGTACATACTATTTAAGCTAGGTATGACAGTTTCAGTTACATCTTCCATCGTGTATCGGGGTCTTTAATACTCTACATTGACAAGTGACATTTGTTTTTGACAGATTTTATAACCATGTTTGTCACGATATTTCTCGCTCGATAGTATTTTGTGATCCCGCTTCCGATCAAATTGTGCAACAATTATAAAAAAAAACATTAATTCCTGTACATAGTTAGTAATAAAATCAGAGCAATATGTGGAAAGGATTGAGATTAACACGCTCTCAGTTAAGAAAGTTTCATCACAATGGCCCCAAATTTCAGCCAGTCGGTGTCCCCGCTATAGATTCTGTGCTGAACCAATGGTACGAATTCTGCAAGAAGCCACCTAAAGGATTTGAGAAGTATTTCGAGCCAGGTTCAAGTCAAAAACCAGCTAAAACTCCAGGTACGGATAAAGAAGCACCGCCTGCGCCCTCGAAAGCTGCGCAACCGCCTTCGAAACCGACTTCGGCCCAGGATAAATGGAACATGAACATGTTCAGTGGTGGATCTAGTGGCGGTGGCGGCCGCGGTGCCTACGAAGGCCAGGATAGAGAAAAATGGATGATGTTTGGTGCGATGGGCATTGTGGGTATATTAGGATCTATCGCATATTTCGAACTCCGCTACAGAGAGATTAGCTGGCGAGACTTCGTCAATTTATACCTACATAAAGGTACTGTGGAAAAATTAGAAGTTATCAACAAAAAATGGGTGAGAGTAAAACTACACCCAGGCTCAGCCATAGATGGAAAAGTCATTTGGTTTGCTATTGGCAGTGTAGATTCATTTGAGAGGAATTTAGAAAATGCACAAGTAGAGATGAGTGTGGATCCACCAAATTTCCTTCCTGTTATTTATAAGACTGAGGTTGAAGCCTCAAGTTTAACAGGCATGCTCCCAACCATACTTATTATAGGATTTTTAATTTATATGATGAGAAGATCAGCAGACATGATGGGGCGCGGTGGAAAGAGGGGGGGTGGACTTTTTGGGGGTGTTATGGAGTCCACAGCTAAGCTTATTAATCCCACTGATATTGGTGTCAAATTCCAAGATGTTGCTGGATGTGAAGAAGCCAAGATAGAGATTATGGAGTTTGTCAACTTCTTGAAAAATCCACAGCAGTACATTGATTTAGGTGCCAAAATCCCTAAAGGAGCCTTGCTCACTGGCCCCCCTGGTACTGGTAAAACCTTGCTAGCAAAGGCTACTGCAGGAGAAGCCAATGTACCCTTCATTACCGTTTCAGGGTCAGAGTTCTTAGAAATGTTTGTGGGTGTTGGTCCCTCTAGAGTCCGTGACATGTTCTCTATGGCCCGTAAACATGCCCCATGCATCCTCTTCATTGATGAGATTGATGCAGTTGGTAGGAAAAGAGGAGGACGTAGTTTTGGAGGTCATTCAGAACAGGAGAATACCTTGAACCAGCTTCTGGTTGAAATGGATGGATTCAATACTACGACAAATGTTGTGGTTCTGGCTGCTACTAACAGAGTTGATATTTTGGATAAAGCTCTGCTAAGACCTGGTAGATTTGACAGGCAGATATTTGTTCCTGCTCCAGATATAAAGGGCAGAGCTTCAATTTTCAAAGTTCATTTGACTCCTCTGAAGACCACCATTGATAAGGCGAAGCTGGCAAGAAAGATGGCTGCACTTACACCAGGTATAATTACATTTATTCATGTTATTTTTATAAAATATTGGTGCAAAGGTATTATAAAACCAGAAGTTTTACTACCAAAGTTGTAATTTTTCTGAGTAGTATTAAATTAAAGAAATATTTGATGGGGTGCAATTACCTTGAACACTCTTTTGCCATCTTAGTGCTCACATTAAGACATTAATGTTATCACCAATATTTTCGAGTCTTGTCATTGTCTATAATTTAATGTGTTGACAATTACAACTTTTTATTTTAAGTTAGTAGAATCTCAACATGTTAGCGAAGTATTAAATGTAAAACTTTTATGATAAGTGTTCACCTAGTATAAAGCATACAGAAGGATGCTTTAACATATAAAGCACACAAGTACACAGAACTTGTAATATAACTGTTACATGTTCTGTATGCTTTATACGTTCAATTGAAATCTAATTTGTTAACCTGACGGTTGCCTTCCTTTTACTGGTTCCTATTACACCTCTTGTGTGAATAAGATTTCAATTTAATGTATAAAGCATACAGAACATGTAACATAACTGTTAGGTACATGTTCTGTATGCTTTATAAATGAAATCTTATTCACACAAGAGGTGTAATAGGGACCAGAAAAAGGAAGGCAACCGTCTGGTTAACGAATTAGATTTCAATCGAACATATAAAAGATACAGAACATGTAACATGTGCCACGCACAACAAAGTGGAAAATGGTCTAAAAATCTACAGTCTATTAAGCCTACAACATTCTCACATTCACAAAATATAAGAGTGTATGTACAATATCAATAAAATAATAACAATAAAAACCTATTTAAACCATATGACCCAGTATGCAAAATCACACAAGTATACATAGAAATATGCGCAAAAATCTTCCAATGCACGTTTCTGTGTCTTGCGCAAGTATATCATAACGTGTATGGCTACCTTTACTTCAGATCTTAGACTAATAGTGGATATTATTATGCAGCTTGAACAGACACACCCGCCGTAAAGCTAAATACTCCCTGTTAGTAGAATGCGATGTAGGTATTTATTGACGTAACGGGAACATAATTTAAACTCGTCATTACGACCGTAATTTTTTAGTACCAACGGTTTTTTAATTCTGCTTCAGCTTAAACTCCTATTTTCCCAAGAAGATATGAAAAATTATTTACTATAAACATATTTTTGTCTTTCTTCAGGTTTCACTGGCGCTGACATTGCAAACGTCTGCAACGAAGCCGCTCTCATCGCCGCTCGAGAGTTAGCCAACGACATTAACATGAAGAACTTCGAGCAAGCCATCGAGAGAGTTGTTGCTGGCATGGAAAAGAAATCCAACGTCCTTCAACCTGATGAGAGAAAGATTGTGGCATACCATGAGGCAGGCCACGCAGTCGCCGGCTGGTTCCTACAACACGCCGACCCACTACTCAAAGTATCCATCATCCCCAGAGGAAAAGGTCTCGGATACGCCCAGTACTTACCCAAAGAACAATATCTTTACAGCAAAGAACAGCTGTTCGATAGAATGTGTATGACACTCGGCGGCAGAGTCAGTGAAGAAATTTTCTTCGGCAGAATCACAACGGGCGCTCAAGATGACCTGAAAAAAATAACCCAAAGCGCATATGCACAAATAGTCCACTACGGCATGAACACCAAAGTAGGCAATGTATCGTTCGAAATGCCCCAGCCTGGTGAAATGGTAATTGATAAACCATATTCGGAAAAAACTGCCGAATTAATTGATTCCGAAGTCAGGGAATTGATCAACACCGCCCATGTATTCACCACTGAGTTGCTAATTAAACATAAGGATAGCATTGCCAAAGTAGCAGAGAGGTTGTTGGAGCAGGAGATTTTAAGTAGAGAGGACATGATTGAGCTTCTTGGAAAGAGACCCTTCCCTGAAAAGAGCACTTACGAGGAGTTTGTAGAAGGTACGGGATCCTTAGACGAAGATACGACATTACCTGAAGGTCTAAAAAACTGGAACAAAGAGAAAGTAATCACGCCACCTTCAGAAAGTGTAAAAAAGCCGTCGCCAACTACACCTGGCGACCCCAAGTAATACAAAATAAGCCTTTATGTTGTAGTTTGAATGTAGTCAGTTTTACGTGAAAATATTTTTATTACCTTTAAGTTGTAAAGGTTTTTCTTTATTAAAGTCTGAGGACGTGTGTACATGACTTAGATTTGTTTTTTGTAGTCTGAGAGCGAATTGATTATCTGGAAAAGGTATCAGCATTTACTATGTCAACTGTTAAGAGCGTTTACGCCGTAAGGCATTTCATGCAAATTTTTAAGTCCTTATTTTCCGAAATGACTGAACCGATTTTAATGAAACTTCGCAAACATAAGCAGGATACATAGGGCTAAAATGTTAGTAGAAAACATTTTCGAAAAATAGTGTTACAGTTAAATTAGAGCGATTTTAAATGTTCCATACAAATAGAAATTTCCAATTATCTTTTTTTAACTATGACATTTCGAAAATGTTGAATATGTTTTTACTATCATTTTAGACCTATGTATCCTGCTTATGTGTGTGAAGTTTCATTAAAATCGGTTCAGTCATTTCGAAAAATAAGGACTTAACATTTGTATGAAATGCCGTACGGCGTAAATGCTCTTATGTAGGATTACAAACAGGGATGAGGATGTTAGACACCAGTAAAACCAATGTTAAACCAAGAATCAAAATGTTTTGAACATTTGTATAGCTCCTACACTATTTCCGTTTTGTAAAATAAACAAATTCCAGTCTTTCAATACTGTTTTGATTGTTATACTTATTTCGCTTTTAGTTTTATTAGTTGTTAATAATAATTCAACGATTCATACCTTGCCTGTGTGTATAAAGCAAAAGCTGGCTAACAAAATTATGTAGAATGTAGATAACTTAAAAATGATTTTATAATTTGGGACAATGTAGTAAGTACTTCAGTATTTATATGTATTCTGCTGAACTGGGTTAAAACTTAGGAATTAATTGTAATAACTGTTTTTGGGTCTTAACCGTTCAAGCCGTAAAAGTTGACTGAACTTTGAGAGAAAGCTTAGTAATTACTGCTGTTGATTTACTTAAAACAATAGATTTTGATGTTGAAAATTGTATTTTTATTTCTGTATCACCTCTACTTTTCCCGCAAGGCACGGAGACTACTCAGCATTGCGTGGATAAGGGTTTGAGAAGACGATTGTCAAAGGTTTTTTGTTCAACTACCCACCGATTCTATAATATTCTCTATCTATACCTAACTAAATAAGCAACCAGCAGTTTTTTGGTGATGTAATTGAAATAACTGAAAACAACTTTTATGGGACTGAATCTGATACCACAAAAAAAAATTCAATTTTGTAGGCCTTTAATGAGAACAAATGTATGAATTATTGTAACGATTTCAAAACGACGGCGCTAATATTGCCCTCATTAGCACGTTATTCCTGTGTTGCTTGAAAAGTATAGGGCATGATTAGCGCCGCCATTTTCAATTCGGGAATTGAAAATGGCAGCGGCTCCTATGACTGTTCCACAGATCACTATTTGTATAAACTGGACCAGCTGGCATGATAAGGTCTTCAATAATCTGTTAGAATATTCATTAGAATCATTAGTTATTACTTCATTAGTCATTAGGATCATTAGTTAGATTTGTTACTTATGAACAAATCTCATAAGGAAAAGTACTATTTTAAGTAGTAGTAGTAGTAAGTAAGTAGTAGTAGTAGTTAGTAGAAGTAGTAGTAAGTAAGTAACTAAGTAGCAGTACTTAGTAGAAATAGTAGTAGCAGTTAGTGTTAGTAGTAGGTAAGTAGTAGTTAGTAGTAGTAGTAGAAGTAGTAGTTAGTAGTAGTAGAAGTAGTAGTAAGTAAGTAACTAAGTAGCAGTACTTAGTAGAAATAGTAGTAGCAGTTAGTGTTAGTAGTAGGTAAGTAGTAGTTAGTAGTAGTAGTAGAAGTAGTAGTTAGTAGTAGTAGAAGTAGTAGTAAGTAAGTAACTAAGTAGCAGTACTTAGTAGAAATAGTAGTAGCAGTTAGTGTTAGTAGTAGGTAAGTAGTAGTTAGTAGTAGTAGTAGAAGTAGTAGTTAGTAGTAGTAGAAGTAGTAGTAAGTAAGTAACTAAGTAGCAGTACTTAGTAGAAATAGTAGTAGCAGTTAGTGTTAGTAGTAGGTAAGTAGTAGTTAGTAGTAGTAGTAGAAGTAGTAGTTAGTAGTAGTAGAAGTAGTAGTTAGTAGTAGTAGAAGTAGTAGTAAGTAAGTAACTAAGTAGCAGTACTTAGTAGAAATAGTAGTAGCAGTTAGTGTTAGTAGTAGGTAAGTAGTAGTTAGTAGTAGTAGTAGAAGTAGTAGTTAGTAGTAGTAGAAGTAGTAGTTAGTAGTAGTAGAAGTAGTAGTAAGTAAGTAACTAAGTAGCAGTACTTAGTAGAAATAGTAGTAGCAGTTAGTGTTAGTAGTAGGTAAGTAGTAGTTAGTAGTAGTAGTAGTAGAAGTAGTAGTAAGTAAATAACTAAGTAGCAGTACTTAGTAGAAATAGTAGTAGCAGTTAGTGTTAGTAGTAGGTAAGTAGTAGTTAGTAGTAGTAGAAGTAGTAGTTAGTAGTAGTAGAAGTAGTAGTAAGTAAGTAGTAGTAGTAGTAAGTAGTAGTAGTAGTGGTGGTAGGGTTACTTATGGAACAAATCTAACTTAGAGAGATGTATGAATGATTATAATTCTGTAAATACATATTTGTTACGGTCGCAAATCATATCTTAATCAAAATAAAACCTGACACTGACCTGCAAATTGCAAAAACCGTAAGAAATGAATTTCGCGGGCTACCACTGCGGATCCACCTTAATCACTGGCTTCTGCCCGCGACTTAGTTCGCGTGGAGTTCGAATACAAATATAATGCAAATATTTGTATTTGTTGGACATAGGTAGGTTAGGTACAGATGTTGTAATTTATTAAAGAACGCTATGTCTAGCCGTCATCGGCGTACAAATATTATCGTGGTAGGTACAAACTTGCTGATTCTAATTAATTATCAAACGATTATCACACATTATTCAAATTCAAATTACAATATAAAATAATAATAATACATTTTAGTATAACTGTCAAACCAATAAATAATAAATTACAATAATAAACAGTTATTTAATATACTAAAATAAGAGCCACATTTTTATAAAACTTCCCTGTATATTACGTTTACCTATAGTTTGTTTTGATCTCAGCAGCCAAAATATACACAGTCCAGGACTGGTCGACAGCCTTCCGCAGCCTTCAGTAGCAATTTCCCATTGCTCGTGAAATTTTTCGTTTTTAAATAATTAACCTATTGACCGCCACGTCAAAAAAGCAAAAACGTGCCTTCGGCGCCAAGCTACGAATTATTCCTTAAAATCAATCATGTAGTCGTGACCGTGGCGTGCTGGGCACATTTCGGTATGTCATATATACATGACTGTGGCGGCCAAAGGTTTAATGAACGTCTGCGTTCTTGCATATACTACCTAATAGCACAACACTGAAACACTGACTGCTGCATTCTTACAGATTATTCCTGACGAACGGCTATCACTAAAATAATTCAGTAGCTTTTCACACATGGGATGTGACAGTAGAGGCCTAAACTTCATGTTTTTTGTGTACATTCTACGAACTATCTTAAAGTAGTACTGTGCAGTACGGGGCACATTTGTGTGCTGGGTTGGTGAAGAATACAGCTGTTTTCCTTGTAGATCTTCTTTATTTCGGAAGTGTTCTTCTTACTGCTATTTCCCGCCGACTGTGTCGACACCCAAAAAGGCTACGGAATTTATTTAAAACAATGTAGGCCCTGTGATTGGTCAGCCAATCAGATCACAGGACTTTTAGCCAATGAGCGCGAAGTGGATGTCGGCGCAGTAAGCTTAACTATGACAAAACTTTACCGTAGTGAGAGCCAACAATTAATCTTAAGTATAACAAAACTTTACTGTAACGAGAACCATGCGATGATTAGGCTTAAGTACAACAAAACTTTACCGTAACGAGAGCCATACGACAATTTTCTCGTTTTTCCTTATGTTTTCTTATTTTAATATACTATAATTTTATGTTTTTAGTTTCTACAACTAGTGAACTATACAAGAAAAATATAAAACATAATCAAAATAGGCAATCTAAATACTAAACACTTAAACTCGGTAAAGTATAATGAAAACTATATAAAAAAAAATAATAACGTAAACTATTATGTACTGTCCTATCAGTTCGTGTTATCACTATACACTTTTACTGTTCACTTGTCCCGCACATCACTCCCGCCGTGCGACTGTGTCGCATTAAGTTCCGGTGCGGGCACGTCGTCCGTAGTCAGGGGCAGGACCACCAGCTTCCTTACTGGCCGGCGCAGGACACCTCCCTTGGTCTGCACGTCCACCGTCCGCACGATGTTGTCTGGACCAGGATACACCGCGATGACTCGTCCTCTTATCCACACGTTGCGGGGCAGGTTCGGGTCGACGATCTGCACGAGGTCGTTTATTTGTACTGCTTGGCCTCGTCCATGGGGCTCCCGCCGGTGTTGGAGCTCGGGAAGATACTCCTTCACCCAGCGGAGCCAAAAAATGTCTGCGAGCCTCTGTGCAGCTCGCCAGCTGGACCTGGAGATGGTGTCTTGTTCGGTGAATGTGCCCGGCTGCGGCACACGTCCAGGACCCCCCAGCAGAAAATGATTGGGAGTGAGGGCCTCGGGATCTTCTGCGCTGACGGAGACGTGCGTCAGCGGACGGTTGTTCACTGTATACTCTACTTCGGCAAGTAGAGTAGTGAGGACTTCCTCGGTGGGGTGGCGCTCATGCAGTGTCGCTGCGAGGGCTGTCTTGACTGAGCGAACCATTCGTTCCCAGGCGCCGCCCATGAACGGAGCTCCAGGCGGAATGTAGCGCCAGGAGATTGTCCTCTTCGCTGCTTCTTCTGAAGTCGCCGCGTCGATTGCTTGTCGAAGTTCCTTGTCGGCGGCTTTTAGATTGGTGCTGTTGTCCGACCAAATTTCAGTAGGGCAGCCTCGTCGCGCGATCATTCGTCTGATCGCCATTACTGCAGCGTCAGCGCTAAGCGAGCCGGCGACTTCTAAATGTATTGCTCGCGTCGTGAGACATGTGAAGATGGCCACATATCTTTTTTGTCGAGTCCGTCCCACGGTCACGGAGAGAGGTCCGAAATAGTCGACTCCGGTGAATGTAAAGGGTCGCTTATGATGTGCTAAGCGACACGCTGGCAGGTCCCCGGTTCTTGGATGCGGAGGCATTTGAGTCTTCATGCGGCAGAAGAGGCATCTTCGCAGAATTGCGCGTGTGACAGGGCGCAGTCCCCAGTAGTACCCAGTATTGCTGTCTGCATTCGTTGACTGTTGCCTCCACGCCTGCGTGATGGAGTTGCCGGTGTACAGCCTGTATCCAAAGTTTTACAGTGGGATGATCTCCGTCGACTACTAACGGGTTCTTGAAGTCCTCTTGCATGTCTCCGACCGCTCGGATACGACTTCGAATTCGGAGTAAGCCGTTTACTGATTCGACACTGAGCTGGTGTAGGCGACTTTCCTTGGCGATCGGCTTCCCGCTGTTCAAATTATCTATGTCTCCCGCGAAGGTTTCTTCCTGCGAGGACCGCATCAGTAGTTCTTCAGCTTTCTTGAGGAGCTCGGCTGTGATTGGAATCAGTTTGAGTGAGGGTTTCTTCAGTGCTGTAGGCGCCTGTTGTTTCGCTGTAGTTGGCTTGTTTTTCTTCCAGGTAGGATCCACTTCCTTGTTCTTCTTTGTTCGTCGGTAGTTGACCTTCTGTCTAGGGGCTCTACACAGCTCGATGAACTGCAGAGCACGTGCTGTTGAATATCGGAGGCGGTCCCAATTGGAGAATTTCGTCGGATCAGGCAGTCCCTCTGCTAACTTAAGTCTTCTTCTATCGGTCAGATGATGCGTCTTCTCCTCGTCGGAAGGTTCTTCGGGTCCGTGCGGTTTCTGTAGGCCAGGAGTCTTCCGTCAGATATAGGAAGTCGGGCCCTTTGTACCATCGATGATCTTTATTGAAGGCGGATGGTACGTCTCGCGTGGCGTCGTCGGCTACGTTTTGTTTCGTCGGAACCCAGCGCCATTCATTTACCTTGGAACTTTCTTCGATTGCTGCTAGACGATGAGCCACGTAAGGTTTGTATGAACGCGACCCTGTCCTTATCCAGGTGAGTACTGTCTTGCTATCGGTCCAGAACAGTTTTCGGTCAGGCTTCCTCTCGTGTTCTTCTATAACTGTGTCGGCGAGTCTGGTTCCCATGACTGCTGCTTGCAGTTCCAATCTTGGGATCGAAGTCAACCTCAACGGTGCCACTTTTGCCTTGGCCATAATGAGTGATATGCCGACTTCACCGTCTGGTGTTATGGCTCTCCAGAAAAGGACCGCAGAGTAGGCTGATTCGCTGGCATCGCTGAAGACGTGGAGTTCTAAGGAGGCGGCGTCACTGTAGCTTAGGTATTGTCGCGGGATTGCCATGTCGTGGAGACTTTTCAAATGTCCCATCCACGTGTCCCATTCTTCTGCCAGGTCTTCGTCGATCCGTTCGTCCCACCCTGTTCCTCGACGCCAAACTTCTTGGAGTAGCTGCTTCGCTCGGATTGTAACAGGCGAGGCGAATCCTAAGGGGTCGAAGAGTGACATAACTACTCTTAAGGCTTCCCTCTTCGTCGGCTGTTTTCCCTCTATCAGAGGCGAAGGGATTCTGGTTAAGTTGAGGTTGAAGGTAAGCTCGTCCGAGTTGATTTTCCAAATGACTCCTAGTACTCGTTCTGTTTTCTCTTCTGTTCTGTATAGTTCCAGGTCGTCTGTTCTGTGTTCTTCTCCCAGTGCTTCTAGGAGTGACGCTGAGTTCGATTTCCACTGCTTTAGTTCGAAGCTGGCCTTGTTGTGCACTTCGCGCACGCTCTTCGTTATTCTTACAGCGTCTTCCAAGCTTCTGAAACTGTCCAGGTAATCGTCGACGTAATGTTTCTCGACAATGGCAGCTGCGGCTTCCGGATGGGTCTTCTCGTGCTGTTTCGCGTTCAGGTTCTTTACGTATATTGCTGTCGCTGGCGAACTTGATGCCCCGAATATCAACGAAGTCATTCTATACTCTTCCGGAGGTCGGTCGTCGCGGCGATCCCCACGCCACAGGTACCGCAGTGCATCTCTATCTTCTGTACGTAGCTTGACCTGCATGAACATCTCCTTTATGTCTGATGTCACTCCGATTAGGTGCTGTCGAAAGCGCATGACGACACCTGGCAACGATTGGAGCAGATCTGGACCTTTGAGTAGCATGTCGTTTAGTGCCACTCCCCTGGTTTTGGCTGCGGCGTCGTGCACAACTCGGAGTTTGTCCGGCTTCATAGGGTTAATGACAGCGAAATGAGGCAGGTACCACGTTTTTTGTGGTGTCTTTTGAGGCGGCGCAAGCTCGGCGTATCCTTTTTCTATAAGGGCGTCCATTTGTTCGACATATCTTTTCTTCAGGGCTGGATCACGGTCGATCTTCTTTTCTATATTGAAGAGTCTCTTCAAGGAGTTGTCGTAGTTGTCGGGGAGCGTTACGTCTTCTTTGTTCCAGAGAAGGCCGGTCTGATATCTAGTTTCTTCAATCTTCTCAGTCTTCTTTTCCAATATTCGAAGCGCCTTTTCTTCTGGGTCAGTCTTCGGTCTCTTCGGGTTTATGCAGAGGGCGTCCATCTCAAAGTACTTCTTTACTAGGTCCTCGAGGTCATCTTCTGAGTTTTCAGTCATATGTGACACGAAGTCTATCTTCTGACCGAAGGGTTTCATTTGGCTTCCATGAAGAACCCACCCCAGCGGCGTGAGAGATGCAACCGGGTGGTTCTTGTCGCCCTTTCGTGTTTCTTTGGTGATCAGAAGATGCCAGTTGTCCTGACCGATGAGGACTTGCGGCTTTGCATTGGAGTACGATAGATGTTCCTTGATGTCAGATAGATGTGAGCACTCCTCCACTAGTTCTCGCGGAACCCTTTGAGATGAGACTTGTAAGTTCTTCACTGTTCTTGCTTGAATTTGCTCTTCTCTATTGTTGATCCCTTTTAGCCCGATAGTCACCCTTCTTGATGTTGATTCCGCCGTTTTTAGTTCGTTAATGGTTTCGATTTTTAGCGGATCTATGGGTCCTGTTGCTCCGATGTTTGTCACGATGCTGTCGTCGACGAGCGTGACTGTCGACCCGTCGTCCATTAATGCGAAGGTGTTGACTGTTCCTTTCGGTCCCTTCACCTGGACCGGCAGGATCTTCAGATAGGATTGTTTCTTCATTGTCCATGCTGAGTTGATCACTTCCGTTGCCTCTTCCTTTTCTGTCTTCTCTGCCTTGTTTGTTTTCTTCTCATAGTGAAGCATCTTGTGGTGCGTGTATCTGCAGTTGTTGACACCACACGGCTTTGTTCGGTTGTTAATTGTGAGTCTTGTTCCTATATCGCAGGCATCTGAAGCAGAGGCGTTTGGACTTCGCTGTATCCCATCTTGTGTTGACATCCATCTTCTTGAATTCTTCACATTCTGTTGCATTGGTGTGACTTGTTTCTTCGCACACGAAGCACTTCAGTACGTTGGTCTTCTCAGTTACGTTGGTGACCCGCTGTATCTTCCTATGTGGTGCGGCTGTAGACTGTACTGTCATTTGTTCAGGCAGTGCGTAGGGTCCACACAGTTCAGCTTCTCTCTTGAAGAATTTTTCTATCTTGATGAGGCAGGGGTCTTCACGCGGCTGTGTGCTTGAGTAGTCGTAGTATCGATACCGCAGTGTCGGCGTCAGCTTGTCTACCAATGTCTTCGCAAGTTCGGGGTTGTACATATAGTTGAAACAACCTAATGTCTTCAATGTCGCTACGACGTTGGAAATCTTCGTGGCAAATATGCAGATGTCCCTCGGTGAGTCTGAGAGGCGCGGTAGACTTCGAAGTGTTTCCATCTCGATCATGGCTATAGATTCTGGTCTTCCGAATCTGGATTCTAACGTCTTCATCACCTCTGTTGGGTGCGCGTTTGTGATCAGCAACCCTTCTACAGCTTCCTTGGCTTTGCCTTTCAAGTTTCTCCGTAGTCTGTTCGTATTCTCGACGGCACTGAACGTTGCTTCTGTTTCATAATAGGCGGCGCGGAAGGGTAGCCACTCCTGGTGCGACCCGCTGAAGAACGGTAGCTCGATGAACTTGGGTCGTTGGGCGGTGCTGACAGCCCTAGTGATGGCTTCAGCTAGAAGGGCTAAGTCCCCTTGGCCTCCCGCCGGTGATCGATGTGTTTCTTCACGTTTCTGTTGCTCGTCGTGTGCAGCAGTTTGCGCTACCGGAGGGCGATATGGCTCGCTGGCAATAGCCAAGACGGGACGAGTCACCTGGTTTTCCAACCAGTTGTCTACTCTTTCGTTGACTTCTTCGTAGAGGGAGACGTCATCTTCTTCTTCTTCTTCTTCTTCATCTTCCTCGTTCTGTAGTGCGGCTAGGCGCGTTGCAGCTAGTTCGACTTGGAGGCGGAGCAATTCTTCCTTCGCCTTTGCTATCTTCTGTTGTCTTGACTTGCTATGCGTCGAACCCCCCCCACCCCCTTTCTTACTGGGGGGCGGGAGGCACTGTGGGCCGGTTGGCTTCGATGTACACACTCGCTTCACTGTTGAGGTGTCTGTTTCTTGGCGAGTATCTCTGGAGGTGACAGCGGCGGGCGGCTTCATCTGCTGCTTTGATTTTGCACCCGCAGTAAGCGTCGTCGCGGCGGAGAGGGCGACGGAGGGTACGACGGCGCTGTCGGGGTGCGCGGATTTCGCGACCGAAGCGGAGGCTGCTGCAGTCGAGGCGGCGGAAGTCACGCTGGTTGGATCAGTCGTCGCGGAGGTGGCGGTATGTTCGGAAGTCTCCGTGGCAGTCGTCCCTGTATGTGTCGATTCCGTTGTGGCTTCCGTGCTGGTGCCGGTCGCTGAGGTCCCTGGTGTGGTTTCAGACGACGACGGCTTCTGTTCATTCTGCGGCTTGCGGCCTCTACCCTCGGAGCGCGTAACGGGCATGACGTCAGTAGATTCTACAATCGACGATCTTGAACACTTTCACTGGATGCGATCTTCAAGGCTTCTTTACTTGCGGCACTATTTTCTTCAAGCAGTTTTCTTCACGATAAATCCGGCTCGAAGGACCATTAAATGTGCAGTACGGGGCACATTTGTGTGCTGGGTTGGTGAAGAATACAGCTGTTTTCCTTGTAGATCTTCTTTATTTCGGAAGTGTTCTTCTTACTGCTATTTCCCGCCGACTGTGTCGACACAGTGGGATGTCGCTGCGTCCCCGTAAGGGGGCGCGGCTAGCGGAACCAGGGCGTCGCCCCTCGGCCGCGGAGTCTATACGTTGGCCCGTAAATACGGGCCCCTCGTTGTTTATGTCATTTTAAAATATGACGCCTAGATGATTGGGCGCGTTAACTAATAACGCGCCCATGTGAGTGGTTGCTATTGTGTTACTGTAGGCGCATCACGACGCTGTTAGCGCCGCTTTCTTCACGACACCACGGCGGTCAACCCCCGCCAGGTGAGACCCCCGGTTACCCGGGGGAGGCCCAGTGAAGGCGACCAGCGACGTAGGTGTCGACTCGACGCTCCTACAGTATTGGTGTATAGCTCCCGCCCGTCCCGCTTTCAGATCGAGCCGATTACGGTCCGGACTAAGGAACTGTCGTGTGTGTGTGAGCGGCATTGTTATTGCGTAACACCGCCCAGTGTCTACACATATCGCTTAGCCCGCGCTACGCGTATGTGTGTGAATTAGATGTCTGTTTAGTGATGAATGTCTGTGTTAATTGCGTGACGCGCCTATATTAACTTAGCACACGCCACGCAATAGATGTATGTTATCTGTAGAGTACTATTGAAACGAGTAAGCCGCGTGTAACCTGGATGCAGCTTACTCGTGGCGTCCAGTCCGGTGCGATGGGGTCAGTCGTCCGCTACCAGGTCGCGGGGCAGGGGTCTCGCGTCAGGGGGGCGCGTATGCCATGGCGCTATCTGCTTGATATGAGGCCAAGCAGATGCGTCGGCACGCGCGAACATCCCTTTCGCGAGACGCCGCACATACTCATCCAGGCTCTCAATCCCGAGGTCCCTCTGGATGATGTCGTTCCTCACGAAGTGAGGGGCGGCAACTATGGTCCGCAGCGCCAGACTCTGTTGCGCGCGGAGCAGCCTGCGGTTCGACTCACTCGTGAGGGCGAACCATGCCGGGGCGGCGTACGTCAGAATGGGGCGTACGTACAGCTTGTACACGCCCAACTTGACGCGCACCGGTATGCGGGATGAGAGCACCGGCCTGAGTAGGTTGCGGGCTACCCTACCTTGTGCGGCGACCTTGCGGACGTGTGTCCCCATCGAGAGCCGACGGTCGATAGTGACTCCCAGGTACTTTACCCGGGGCGACCATTCGACGTCGGCTCCTTGAAGCTTCAAGGGTGGTGGGAGGGGCGCGGATCCAGTGACCAGCGCCTGCGTCTTACCCACGTTAACCGACAGCCGCCACTTTGACAGCCACTCGGGAAGTAGGTCGAGGGCGCGCTGCATCTTGACGGCCGCGTACTTTGCGTTCAGCGAGGTGGTAATGTACGCGGCGTCGTCAGCGTACAGCGCGAGCGTCGAGTCTGTCGTGGTGGGGATATCGTCGGTGTAACGTGAGTAGCACGCCGGCGATATGCAGCTGCCCTGCGGCACGCCGGCCAGCACCGGGCGGGCGCTAGATAGCGCCCCATCGACCACCACCCTAAATGTCCTATGGGAAAGAAAAGTAGAGACCACTTGTACAACGCGACGGGGCGCATCGGACGTGGCCAGTTTATAAATTAGGCCCTCGTGCCATACACGGTCGAAGGCCTTCTCCATGTCGAGGAATACTGCCACCGAGTACTCCTTCTTGTTCAACGCGGCTGTGAGGTGGTGCAGTACCCTCGACAGCTGGAGCGTCGTGCTATGCTCCGCCCGGAACCCAAACTGCTCAGGACGCGGCGCTATGTGGGGCTGGAGATGTCGCAGCAGGAGTGCTTCGAACACCTTGGAGACTGTCGGCAGCAGCGTGATCGGCCGATAGCTCTCCGGCTTCAGGATGTTCTTCCCCGCCTTGGGCAGCATTATGACGCGCCCTTCCTTCCACGAAGCGGGGAAGGCCCCCGTGCGCAGTATTGCCGTAAACAGGCGCGCCAGCGCCGCGACCATACGGTGCGGCAAGTGGCGCAGCGCTGTGTTGGTGATACCGTCAGCACCGGGGGCCTTCCTAGGCTTCGTTCTTAGGATGGCGCGTCTGACTGCGCCAGGCGAGAAGAAGATCGGGTCCTCATCGGGAGCTATCGGCGTTGCGAAATAGTCCCCTAGGTGTTGCTCGACTGCTGCGACATGTTCGATGTCAGCAGTCGGGTTGGGGCGGAACTGACGCTCCAGGTGTTCGGCGAAGACCTCCGCCCGGTCCTCCGCTACAAACTTAAGCGCCCCGTCGCTGTTGAGTATAGGGCGCACCGGGGCTGGGGTATTCGTCAGTTGGCGGCACAGCTTGTGAATCGACGGCCAACTGTCCGTAGTGGCGTCGATTCGGTCCTCCCAGCCCGCGGCGGTGTGCGCCTGTAGTTCGGCCTTCACCTTCTCCGCGAGACGGTTGAGCTGCGTCTTTAGAGTGGGGCATCTCAGCTGTTGCCACTGCTTGCGTAGGCGCCTCTTCGCGGCGATCATTGCACTGATGCGGGCCGGCAGGGGCGGCAATAGCCCTCTCCCCTGCGGCTGCATGATGCTAGTCGCCGCTTCCAGGGCGCTTTGGATGCAAGCAGTGACGTCATTCGCCGTCTGGTCAACGTCCGCGGCGGTGGCAATAGGCCGAGTCGGCGCGGTGGTCTCTACTTTTTCCCGGAAGGAGTCCCAGTCCGTGGATCGACGTGGCGCTAGGGGCTTCAGTCGGGTCGGCATACCCGATAGGACGACGAGTACAGGTTGGTGGTCCGACTGTAACTCGTCGTCTATAACTTGCTGTGTAGTCTGGCAGTGTAGCCCTCGGTGGACTACGATGTCCAGCACATCCGGCATGTACCGGGTGGCCTCGGGGTAATGGGTAGGCGTCTCCGGGCCGGACACCGTATAGCCGAAGGCTTCCGCGTCCGCAAAGAGTCGTCTCCCCTCGGTATTCGTACAGTATGAGTTCCACGCTGGGTGTTTACAATTAAAATCACCGGCGAGGAGTGTAGCTTGCGTCGAGTTGTTTAACAAGGCCCGCAGCTCTGTCAGGTCCAGGTGGGCTGCGGGCGGCTTGTAACAGGCGTAGATGTTCATGTCCTCGCCGGCTACATGTAGCTGGACACCCAGCGCGTAAAATGAGCTGAGTGACGGCAAGGGGACTTCCTGATGGACGACCCTTCGCTTCACTAGTACCGCCAGACCACGGTATCTAATGTTAAGAGCCGACCGTTCATCCTTCCTATAAACGAGATATCCCGGGAACCTAATCCTGTCCTCGGGACCCAGGAGAGTCTCGCTTATGAGCGCCACGTCGATATTTTGTTCCCGAAGGAGATGGCGGAGGGGGGCGACCTTATCTCTAAGGCCGCGGGCGTTCCAATGGATCACCCTTAACGACCTAGCCATGGTAAAGCGTTAATAGTGTGGCCAGGCCGTCAAGGATGACCGTCTCTATATCCTGGCCCTGCCTGATGGCCTTTATAAGGTCCATCAGTAGTTGGATGGCGCAGGCTGTAAATTCACTTTTGTTTTGTGATTTATTCTGTTTCGATGATTGGGCGCCGGTAGCGCCGCCACTCATCTTTACGGGGAACTTTTTTAGTTCCGCCTGTTGTCGCCGCGCTGAGTCGGCGCTAGCGTCGACAGGCGGTATTTTATTTTCCCGCGGCGCTATGCCGGCGCCAGCGGTAGCTCCCCCGCTACTCTTTTTAGCCTGCGCCTTGTCGGTGGCAGGGCCGGCCTTAGGGGTATCTTCTTCTAGGTTCGCCTGGGGGGGGGGTTTCTTCCGTTTTCCCTTCCCCCCGCGCTTCGTCTTCCTCCGCCCCGAGGAGGTGGCTTGCCTGTCTGTAGGCCCATTGGCTGCCGCCATCAGCGTCATGCCATCGGCCTCGGCTTCAATGTTGGTCCCCTGTGACCTCTCGGCGGCCATTTGGGGCCGGCGTGTTGCGGCCGTGATGGCGACAGTCCCCGCTCGCCTGTTCCTGATCTCCGTCTGGAACACGGGGCACTTAACGTTGCACGCGGGGTGCGGGCCACCGCAGTTTGCGCATGTGGCCGGCTCCTCCCGCGGTCGTGGGCAGTCTCGTGCCGCGTGCTCCCCGCCGCATCGGACACAGGCGAGCGGTCGGTGGCACTGGTGCGAGCTGTGCCTAAAACGCTGGCACCGGTGACACTGGGCGGGCCCACGTTTTCCTCGCCAAGCCTCAATCTTGACACCACGCATGTACATGAACACGGTGGTGTCAAAGATGGCCCGGACGTCTGGTGTCTTCTTCAGTATGGCGTGGAATACACAGCCGGGTCGTCCTTGTGCGCCCTTAATGTGGCGCACATACTCCGGCTGGTATCCCAGCGTCCGGCGCTCCTCCTCGATCTCCTTGGGGTCTGTGTCTGCTGGCAGCCCCCTGATGGCGATCTTCAGATTCTTATCCGCCGGCAGCGAATAGGCGAACCAAGAGACGCCGCTGTCCTTTTCCAGGCCAGTCAGGTACCTCTGGACCAGCCTGTACTCCTCTTCGCTGTCGGGAGTGAAGCGAACCCCACTCCCGTATGGTCGAGCGTTCGGAGGCCGGCCCAGTTTGGCACTGATGGCCCTAAAGTGGGCGGCCCAATTGGGCAGCCTTTCCACCACCAGCGGTGGGAAGCGTAGCTTTTTCTTCTTATTCCCCGGCTTCTGTTTGCTTGAAGACGACGTTGTCGCTGCTGGAGCGGTGCCGGGGCTGGCCACAGGGGGCGCGGTAGTAGCAGAGGGGGCAGGGGGTAGGTGGGTGATACTTACCCCTGTAGGTGTAGTTAATGTTGTGGCTGTCGGTGTTGCCGGCGGTGAGCGGCGCACCGCGTCGGAGAAGGTGGGCGATGTCGGCGCCGCCCGACCCCGCGACACGCTTTCGCGCTGTGGTCGCGGCGGGTCGAGGCAGTACCTCTTCGGATCCTCCGACACGGCGTCGCTGGAGCTTCTTCTCCGCCGCTGGGGTCTGGCCTCGAGAGTAAACTCATAATCGAAGCCCAGCGGCGGTGTTGGTGACGCCGGCGGTATGGCCGCGGCGTCGAAATCTCCTCCCTCGTGGGGCCGCTGTCCGGATCGCGGGGTCGTGTCCGGGGACACATCATCGCGACCGGAAACGGCCGAGCCCACCGACGCCAGCGACATGCTCGACCCCACACGTGAGGAGCATGCCGACAGCATGGCGGGCGAATCGTAGGCTGAGGTACGGGGGGGGGCCGGTGAGGCGGGCACCCCCGTCATTGTATGTAGTGGCCGGGAAGATGGGCCGGGATCTGCTGGGCGCTCCCGCTCGGCCGCGACCGGTCCCGTCAGCAAGCGGCGGGGGCCAGGGTCGGCGGCGCTAGGTGCTGCCACAGCTTTTCCCATCTTCTTCTTGTGTGCGGTCTCAATTTCCTGAGACGCAGGCGGCGACGCGAACCGTGGCGGCGGGGCGGCGGTTCGGGCAGGAGGCGCGCGGGAGCGCGCGGATGGTGCCGGCGTGCGTGCTGGCAGTGGTGGGTGCGCGTGCGGAGCGACAGTGCGCGCGGCAGGCACAGCTGCACGCACCGGTGTGGGTGCGCGCGCAGGTAGGCCCGGGACCCGCGCTTGTGATGCGCGGCCCGGGTGGGTAGCGGCCGGTTCCGGTGCCTGAAAAGGCACCGGGCGAAACGCGGCTGGGCGGATGGGTACCGCGTGCTGCCGGCTCGACGACGGCGGCGGCGCAACGCGCGCAGGCGCCGATGTCGCCGGTGGGCCGGCGGCAGCCGCGGCACTCGTTCCCCCCCCTCTTCTTACCTCCTCTTGACGAAGGTGGTCCTTCCTTCCTCTCTGGGAAGGTGGTCCGGCTGGCGGCGCACCGGACGACGCGTCGCCGATGTTCGGCAGCGACGTCGCCCGGTCCAGCGCCGGACGGGCTTCCGGCGACCCGGCATCGCGGCCCAGCGAGCCGCGCGTGCCGGGTTTCGGCATGTTTTTTTTTTTTTTTTTTTTTTAAATTTGGGCGTGGCCTCCGCGACCGCTGCGGTGATTGCTCACCGAGCAGCAACGGGGCGGCTCTCCCTGTGTCTACACAGGTACCGGGTAGGTATCCTGCGCATACACAGAGAGAACTGAAGGTTTTGCGGTCCGCGCGGTAAAAATATACTGTGTGTGGAGTAGCTAATTGGTGGCCACGAGCTATCCTGTGTCGACACCCAAAAAGGCTACGGAATTTATTTAAAACAATGTAGGCCCTGTGATTGGTCAGCCAATCAGATCACAGGACTTTTAGCCAATGAGCGCGAAGTGGATGTCGGCGCAGTAAGCTTAACTATGACAAAACTTTACCGTAGTGAGAGCCAACAATTAATCTTAAGTATAACAAAACTTTACTGTAACGAGAACCATGCGATGATTAGGCTTAAGTACAACAAAACTTTACCGTAACGAGAGCCATACGACAATTTTCTCGTTTTTCCTTATGTTTTCTTATTTTAATATACTATAATTTTATGTTTTTAGTTTCTACAACTAGTGAACTATACAAGAAAAATATAAAACATAATCAAAATAGGCAATCTAAATACTAAACACTTAAACTCGGTAAAGTATAATGAAAACTATATAAAAAAAAATAATAACGTAAACTATTATGTACTGTCCTATCAGTTCGTGTTATCACTATACACTTTTACTGTTCACTTGTCCCGCACAAGTACGTACAGCAAAATGTAAAAAAATATTTGATTTTTGGAATCGAACTTTCAACCACAAGTTTGCAAAGCAGTCGCCGGTCCACTAAGGTAATTGCTTTATTTACAGTAGACAAAAATAGCCAACGTATACGTACGTCAAGATTGACTGCTTAGCTCTATAAAGGTATAGCGTGATGATAATGATCTGTAAGATTAAATCTAATCTATCTGCAATATTCTAGCCTTTTGGCTCGTTTTTTACAATTTGCGGTAAACTAAAGAATAATACGAACATTAGGTATGCAATATTACTCATTCCCATCAAATACAATACAATGCAAATTTTGAACAGAATTTAGCTAGTAGGTACCTAGTATTTTCGTGATGCTGGAACATACATTATACATTCAGACAAAAAAAATCTAAAAATATATTTTCGGCATTAGAATCTTTCCTTGATCTCGTAACAATTACTACTACAATTATTTTTATTCGAAAATATGAAATGTAGGTACAGTTTTGATTTCGCTACGATTTTATGAGTGTACCTATACTTAGATAAGTTTTCGTCACGATGTTTTTCTTTTCCGATGCCAGTATATAAACTCAGAAGGTACCTACATACTTACATGAATGTAAATAGTCACATTGGTACTTGCCTGAACCTCGTGAGTCGTGCATGCAACAAAAATCGAGTTTTAAAAATGTATTCGTAAAAACACCTGCTTGACACTTTGTGGGTAAGCAGAACATCACGAGGACACAGTTCGGTTTGTATGTATGTACCTAGGTATGTAAAAGCAAATGGATCTTCAAACTTACCGCCACAAACACTGATTTCAGTGATAATGTATTCACCTGAAGTAAGTCATTGACTCTATACGATCGGTGAGTTAATCAGAATTTTGTACCTACCTTACACATAGAGAGTAGTTCTATTCCGAGATTCTGCGTCAAAACATTGTAAGTTTACCTACTTATATGCCTATACATAATGCATAGGTACGCATTGGTACATAGTACTGTTAGAGTACCTGCTATCATGCAATGCGCGTGACCTTGATTGATATGGTCAGTTTATGATGCAATGGCGTTAAGCTTTTCTCAGATATGTTATAAGTTCTTTGTTTACCATTATGTCACAACATGCGTGGATGTATTATCCACGCTTTTATATTTATTTTAGGAGCCTAATCAACGTAGCCGAAGTCGGCTGGGTGATACGAGATAATTTTTGGCGGCAATTTGTTTACTCACAAACGGTCATGAATGAAATTGGAGCGGGAAATATGACTGGTGCGTGAAAAGTACAAAATAGTTAATTCCCGGCTGCATGGTTGTCAAATATTTTCCGCAAAGCATGTTTTTTCAACAGGAAACTGGAGAGAGCATAGATGAAGTGTAGTTTGTTAGTGTGAATAAGGGGTCACTTAGGTGGTTTAAGGATTAAAATAATTTACTACATTTCGAGTACCAATATATTTAATTGGCCACTGGCTGAAATTAAAGATTTACATTTGCCTCCCCTCCAAGTAAGTCGAATGCAGTAGGGCAGGCACTTTCGCGCGGGAAACATGTCTACTTGCCTCGCGGAAACGTACAGGCTGGAGGCTCAACGCGACAGTGCCTGCCCTGTACAAAAATTGAAGGAACAACTTCAACAAAAAAAAAAAAAACAGGGTTATATTAAAATTATAATATGAAAATATTCAAATATCAGCTGAAAATACATCCAGCCTTATTTCTGTTTATTTAAATATTCACTACATTTACTTTATACATCACCAATTTCTTAAGTAAATTCAGTTTTTGTACAATATAAAAAGAATCTTATATTATCATCTATGTTTACACGCGAGAAGTGTATAACACGCTCGCAATCGCATTACAGCTTGATCTAACCGAGCGAACGAGAAATAAAGAGAAATCGTAACAAAATATTTAAAATTATGGTAATTATTACAAGTAACTACACTATTTTTATGTTCAACATTTTATGTCAATATTCATTATTATCTATACTTAATTGAAGCCTATGATATAACATTATAAATGATGAAAAACATTTTTCTTCATGATATCATTCAACAATTAATCCATTAACAACTTGCATCCATTTACTCGTATCTATCGAACGGAAAATTATCACTAATCTCAGTAACAACAAAAGGTCCATCAATGACAGTCTCTAATTTTTTCCCCTTTCGGTTTTCGGCCCCTCTTTTTACCGGATGTGGCGGTAGCAACACCGGCGAGCGCCATTGCGGCGCGTTTCGCGAGACACGACTTGCAGAACCAGTCTTCTGTTGCACCAGGTTCTTCTGTAATGCCGACGCACACCCAGTGGTACCAACCGTCGCAGCCGTCACAACCGATCATCGGCGAGCCGTTGTCTGGCCGGCCGCATGCGGGACATACCCAAATCTTAGTCCCGTGTTCATCAACGTAATAAGGTGTGGGTAACGGTCCGGTCGGCTTCTCAACCATTGAGGCAGGTGGAGGAGCCGGGGCCGGGGCCGGGGCCGGGGCCGGAGCCGGAGCCGGTGCCGGTGCTGATGCCGCTGCCGGCGTTGGTTCTTCCGAAATCGACGCAACGTCATCGTCAAAACTTTCCACCTGCCCTTTCTTGCACAGTGGTTTAATTAATATCCTTTTATATTTCGATGAGGAGGATGGAGTATTTTTTCGGGGTGGCGAACTCGCGGATGGCGGCGAAGACGACTGGGCTTCGATGTCTGCGATGTGGTTGTGTTTCGAATGCTTCTGCTTCGGTGGCCTCGTCACTAGTGCAGATATTTGCGCCAGTTCTGGAGAGCGACTGTGCTCTCTGGACACTGGCTCGTCCTTCATCGGCGATTCCTCCTCCTCATCTTCCTTTTTAATCACTGGTTTGATATTCAACTTGTATAAATCCGGCGAACTCGGCGGCATGGGTGAATTCGAGTTGGACGAGCTTAGCTTGAGCGTAAGCTTCGGGACTACGCCATCCACTAGCTTTTCTTTCTTTTTGTCCTTTTTTTCTTTCTTAATTTTATCTTTCAACTCTTGCCTTTCCTCCTTTTCTCTTTTCTTTTCAGATTTATCTTTGTTCTTATCCTTTTTATCTTTTTTCTTCTTGATTTTGATGCCATCTTTATCTTTCTCCTTCTTTTCTTTCTTATGTGACTTATCCTTTTTCTTGTCAGAGTTTTCAAGTCCTTTCTCCTGCGGAAGTTCTGGAGACGGTACTCTGACAGGCTCTGGTACAGGTTCTGGTTTCTTTTCCACGATAGGTTCTGGCGTTCGCAAACGTGGCGGGACGGGAGACCGCCTAGGCGGCTCTAGTCTCACGGGGTCCATTTTAGGAGGATTTAATTCGATAGTTATATCTGGCGTAACAGGAGGCATTTTATACACATTCGACTTGTGATCTTTATGCGACTTGGACTTATGCTTCTGCAAAATGTTTGGAATGGTTTGAGATTTGTGCTTGTCGTGTCTGTCCTTTTCTCGGCCCATCATCGAAGGTTTATGCATGCCTCTGTCATCGTCATTGTCAACGGGAATCACTTCTAAACTAGGACGACGACGTAACATTGAAGGTATTTTCATAGGGGAAGATCTGGAGGTGTGAGGGAAGTTACCCATAGGAATAAGTGGATTTCGAATACCAGGGTTAAGACCACCAGGCAAGAAACTAGGACCAGGGATCAAGCCAGGTCCACCTGCACCTAGTGCAAATGGATTGGTGAGCAAATTTGATGGTTGTAACCCTCTCAGTGCTGGATTATTGGTCAACTCAGCTAGGAAGTCACTACCAGGTATTAATCCAGGAGTGGGTATTAAACCTGGACCAGGCATTAGACCTCTCCCTGGTGTCATAGCAGGGAAGAATGGAAAACCTGGTGGCATTTGTGGCAACTTTGATTCATTCTTTGGCCTACTTGATTTGGGTGGCTTCATACCACTCATTTTCATACTTTGCTTTTCAGCTTGTGCTATCTCAAATGCTATCATCTGCTGTTGTTTCTTCAATAACTTTGCTTCTAGTTTTGCAGCTTTATCTTTCTTGTCCTTATGTTTCTTTTCTTTCTTAATTTTTGGACTGACACTAGCTATATCTTTGGGATAAGGTACTTGCAGGGATTTATTAATTGATATACTAGGACGATGTTCCATTGGTGGGGCTCTAGAAGCCATAGGATGCACATCTATAGAATCATCATCAATGTTTATCACTTCATCAGTCCTCAAGTCCATAACTTTAGACAAATCTATAGCACTATTATCATTATTGTTCACAACGGGCTCTTCAGTTTTCACTCTAAACGGTTCGTGGGATCTACTTTCAATTGCATTATCATGTGTAGAATTGTGTAACCTTGAGATCAATGTATCAGACTGCAATTTTTCATGAACAACCTCTAGAGTGATTCTATCTTCTTTTGATTTGTTCGATATCCTTTTAAATATATTAATCTTTGATCTATCTGGTTGAGAGGCCAATTTCTCCTCTTCGTCAATTACTTCTTTCTTAATTTCCACATCGGGTACAAAGGAATTAGTGGAAGGATGTGATTTATGTACAGGAATAGAATTAGAAACAAGTGGAGATTTTGAAATAGGTATTTTTCTTGGTACAGGAATTGTATCCTCAGTTAGTACTGAGTTTCTGGGCATCACTGGTGGTGCCGCTGGTGGGGGTGGTGGTAGTGGTAGTGGATCTACAGGCTCCTGCTTGATGTGAGGAACTGGTCTCACAGGTTCAATCACAGGAGGTGGTGGTGGCATCACAGATCTCAAAGGTTGTGGGGGCGGTGGTGCAGCCTTGGGCGCTGGCATGGTCACATGATTATGATGTGTAGGATGGACATCCTTATTTTTCATTGGATGACCAGGTGGATACTTATTCAATTTACTACTATCCTTAGATTTACTACCCTCACCTTTATGACTCTTATCTTTTCGTTTACTTTTCATTACTTTACCATTCAATAACTTATTCTTCTTAGATTTCTTATCACTTTTCTCTACTATTGGTGCCTTCGTTACATTAGAATGATGTGAATTTGCTTTATGTTTGTCGTAATGTTTTTCTGACATAATGGCAGGAGCCCGCGCCTCAGGCAGTTTACCCTCACGTGCCGGAGACAGGAATCCTGACATAGTCATCATCACACTGCTGATTTCTCTAGTCCTTTCCTCCTCATCCAAACGTAACCTTGGTCTTTTACTGTTTGGGAATGAAACTGGATCAGTGGGTCTCTTGAAGATTTCCTTGTTTTTATCTGGGCTATCTGTGACTGATATTTCTGGACTTGTACATGTTGCATTACTATTGTCAACATTATCAATGCCATTTTGACGGATTTCAACAGTTCCTGCCACAACAGGTGTATCCCTTTCCTTTTCAGGGTACATAGGGGGCAGGTGCTCATGCACATGCATAGGTCTCGTGACCACTTCATGACTTCCAGGTTTGAGAAAGTTCAAATTAGATTCTTTAGGTTTAGGGAACTTTTCAGAGGTTACCGGTGCTGGCACGGGTGGAACGCACCTTGTGTACTCTGTCAACTCTGGTAAATTAATGTGTAGGTCACGAAATACTAATCCTAAGTCATGTAAATTTGGTTCAGTCCTATTAAATTGTTCGGCGTATCTATTAGCTTGTGTCCCAAGTGACCGTATGTACTTCTCCAGCACATGCACCAAAATGTCCAGTGGTGTTGAGTTTATACCGTTCCATCCTATAGTTTGGCATATTTGCGCAACATTCCTTCGCAGTATCTCGCGGGCGTACGCCTCTGACATTATGACACCAACAAGTTATCTGGAACAAACGAATATATCGCATTTATTACGATAGTTCACAGCTAATTGACTAACAAACATATAATTTGGCGTATTCATCATGTTCACAATAATAAAGAATCATGTTACGAACGTTAGGACTCCTGAAACAGCGAATCTCATGATTTTTATACCTGCAAGTGTCTAGTAGTACAGAGTCGTGATTCCGAATGGGTGAAAATTTCAAGTTTGGAACACACATGTATGCTTCACTACAATCTTAATAACTCAAGGATAATTTATAAAAACACATAAAGCGTTTACAATGCAAAATAACGAAGTGTTTACGTAAAAACTTCTCAGCATTCTAAAAACACAGTGCCCCGTGCGCCATGATTGCATTTTGGGTTGTCAATGTTGAGTGTTGCTGTGCTAAAATAATTAAAAGGCGGTCTATTAGAGATGCGTTCACGGTGAAAGGAAAATAAATAATTATCGACAGATGTGTGAAAAGAAAATAGTGGTATTTAGTGTGGTTCACCCCACTTGATTAATTATGATTAGGGTCAAAGTGGCCCCTTTATTTTATTTTAATTTTCCGCTTGCTCACACATTTGATAAAATAATATATATGAGATTCACATAATGGGTAAACGATAAACGTTCATATTATCATAGCGATTTATTACCTAGGTCTAGCCAAGTGCCTTTAACATTTTTTTTTGTTTTTGTTCTTGGTTCTCATGAACAAACTAATACATTGAAAAAATACTTTTGCCTTTTATCTTTGTGAACATAACCTCTAATTTTGGAGGACTAGTAGACTACCTTGCATTTACCATGTAAATGTGGATAAAAACTGCCATTTGCTCACTTGATGTCGCTACTATCACGTGTCCAAAAATTTGCGTAAAAGAAGTAGCTTGACATCGACTTAGATTTATTTTATTATTTATTTATTTATTTAATACTTTAAGCACACAAATGTACAGAGGCGTAATTAATGCTTTTACACTTTTTTATTTTATATTTTTATTTAATATACTCTGTTTCGCAGCTGTCGACTGCAAAAATACGTGTAGCCATGTATTTGCCAAAGATGTTAAGGCGCTGACAAGACCTAATTGACCAAAATAGGCTTCTCTTAAGAATAAAAATGCCAAATCTGTATAGTTTGTGGTAGCGGAATATGTTTATTTTGAACATATTTCCCAGAACTTGGTTGTTACCAAAACAAGTTTTGAAAAAAAATCTCGATACAAACTAACGTTAAACTAACCTCTTACCTTGAGTTCTAATCCAAAATATCTATATTAAATATCAACATACGTAACGTATTTAATTAATAACAAGAACGTCTTATTTGAATACAGAACTTGGTTGTTTTTTATTTACGATTACTCAACTCAATTTTGAGTAAATAGGTAATTGCTTCATATTTTGCAATAAATTACAAGCGTTGTGTCATCGCGCTTCTCTTTCTTTTCTCTGCAATCTGACAGTGACCGCGGTTTAGGTGTTGTCAGCGTCTTAAAGATGAAAACTGGGAGAAAGCTCCCAGAAGAAAAATTGGAAACCGTATTTTCGTCGAGACGACTCGAGACTATGTGCTATCCTTTTTAAACCTGAAGATTTTTATAGGGGAAATTCGTATACAGGTGTGTGTGTGTGTTTATATTATCATATTAGATCAATACTAGAATTAAAATCTTCGCAGTTTTTCAGTTAGGAAGACTTGGTTGGACAAGTTGGTTTTCAACTCCAGGTTATTTGTCGTACGCCTGGATGTACGACAAATAACCTGGAGATTTGTTCCTTAAGAACTTTTCCGTAAAAGAGACTAAGAGAGGTTTATTAAAGATTAAAGGTTATGTTGGTAGCTCATTAAACTTCGAATATGTTTTAAAACTACTGTCTAAGTTGTAAGTTTGTAATTACTACGATAATGAATGAACGACATGTTGCTATTTATAAAATTGGGTTATTTGCTTCTCTTGATAACAAGAAAATAGGCTGTAAATACCTACTGACCAGATCTGCTTTTCGGCCTCCTCGGCTCTTCAGTTCAGCTTTTAATTGAGGTACAGTCCACGTTGACTACATTGTTCGTTAAATAACAAAAAAAGCACTTGCTAAAAATAGTTATAGCTAGTAGTTAAAATGATTTAAAACCCGAAATAATATTGTGAGATAAAAATTACAGTGCGATGTTATGAGGCATGCGTTAGCAGCTCTATCATCCACCTATTCATAGCTTTGTGGTTTCTTTCCCATTGGAAAAAAACGTAAGAAAATTTGAATTTAAGCTTTCACCTTAAATATTAAGTCTAAGGGCATGGTAAAGCAATCAACCCCCGTTACTTGTATGTTCCTGATAATGAAAACGTATGTTATAAGGTTTATGTTAATTTGTAAGCCTTATCAATACAAACAACCGCAGGATTGGTGCATAGTCTTGTGATGTTTGAGGAAGGCTGCAAAGTATTTAAACGACAATTAAGATGACAATACGAGACAGTCTACTGATAGTTTATGGCATGAATTTATGATGAGCCAATTGTTAAGATGTGGTTTCCTGACTTTCCTGTAGTTCAGCATGAGTCTTCAGTCTTTTAGTTTTTTTGGGTTTGTTCTGCTGTTCAACATTTCCTTATTTGACACACGACTTTTAATTAAACGTAATGCGTCGAGCAGATACAGGTGGCCTATGTTGGTGCCAGTTCCAGGCGTGGTGGCGGACAGTTTGTTATGAACTTTCTGATAATTATGGAGCTATGATTTACTATTATCTACACAATCATGCCTCAGATGTTTGGTCTGAGACATACGCGGACTATATTACGTCTGTTCGACATCGCGCCCGCCACAGTAATCGCGTCAGTCTGAACTACCTACGCATAATATCAATCTCCATTTTCACTGAATCCTGAGCTTTAGCTCCGAGTCGATCTTCAACAATATTTTTTTGTTTTGTATCTATTTAAAATTATTGCAATTTTATTTCATGAAGAAAATAATAATAGTTACTAAATCCCACGTGGTCCGTCTTGAACGAAGAGGCAGAAACGTTCGAAGTCAACTTAAAAAAAAAAACTGACAGTTTGTCAAATCCTTTAATGGTCGACGGACTGTGATATGCTTTTTGTAGATAGAATTTCGTAATTCTTCGTTTTTATACTCGAAATAAGCGTTCATATTCAGAGAAATACGATAATCTCACGAATTTATACATAAAATCGCGTTTGGCAGTATGAGGGGCTGATTAAATCGAGTAAAAATTTTCACGTAGCGATTGGAAGACTTCGAGCACTATAGTTTTAACGTTTTATAACTTTTTCATGTTAAAACTGTTGATATTGTGGGTTGAGTGGTGAAGTTTGAAGATGACTACGTCTTCTGAGGACGTTTTGCTCAGCGTGGGCGGCGTGAGGTACAAGAAGGGAGATGGCACTTTGTATGTTATGAACCAAAGGTTAGCATGGATGTTGGAAAATAGAGATACAGTGGCTGTATCGCATAAATATGCTGATATTAAAAGTAAGTAAATAAATTGTCCCTACATAAGTAACAGAATACCCTTCCTACTACTAAAAGACTAGAACTAAAAGTTACAGTTTCAAATGCATGTCTTTCTATGTGTTCTTCAATTAATGCTACTCTCACATCTCTAATAGATAAACACGTAAAGATTGCAGCTGTCTGTGTACACCACCTGTGCAGCTATCATATTACATTGATTAGTATACTGTGGCTACATCTAAATATGGCTACTCTGCGCTTATTCTGAACAACATACATTATTGGTAGATTACTATGTGTACTCACTTCAAAAGATGAAAAAAGTACGAGATAACACAATTAGTATTAGAAAGCTTTATCATTTAGTAAGTCAGATAATCATGCATCATCATTTTTGATGATAATTGAATCACGCACAATCATAAAAATAACACAGAGGGTACCTGACTATGCACACAAGACCTAGTGCTGGGGGGTCGCAAAGTCTTAACACCTCTTTATAGTGTGTGCAGGTTTGAACCTGTCCTAATAGTCATGTGTAGGCTATCAACATGACCTTGAATGAGATGATTCATCTTTATTTTTGGCCACTTGAACTTCACGGTGGTCTTCACGGTGGTCAGTGGCTTCTCATGTATCCAAAAGTGTTATAGGGGATTATTAGAGGTTGCAAATTCAGAAAACGTTAGAAATGAAAATGTAAATGACGTTGATTATGTTTCCTTAACAATTAAAGTGTACCAAAAAAATCATCATGCCCTAGCCTTTTCCCAGCTATGTTGGGGTCGGCTTCCAGTCTAACCGGATACAGCTGAGTACCAGTATCTTACATGGAGCAACTGCCTATCTGACCTCCACAACCCAGTTACTGAATAACACAAGACTCCATGGTAAGACTGGTTGTCTGACTTTCGAGTTTCTGACTACCTGTAATGAAATGAAATGATTTTATTTTCTGTAAGTAGGTTTATACAAACACTTTTACACGTCAATCATACTTAGAAAAAAAACTAGATGAGCTCGGCGTTTCCTATCTGACTACTCTGAGAAGAAAGGCCGAAACAAACTCAGAGGTCACAGTCTCTTTTAAAGTCCAGACATAATCTTGGTCAGACCATGTGAAGACCATGTAGATTGGTGTCTGAAATGGTCTTTTGAGGAAAAAACCACACAGATTGAGTGGACCTATCCACATAGTCTTCACATTCACAATAATTAAAAAAAAGAATATAATACTTCAAAAAGTAAATATTAATGTCATAGTGTATAAGTATAACAAAATCATCAATGTCACACTTAGTATAAAAATAGATTTAGTATAAAATTAGTTTGTTGCCTGGGGGTACATTGGAGTAGCTTAATTAATCCCAAGCCTTTTTGTCGTCCAAGTAATCTTTAACTTTATAGAAACCTTTTTGACAGAGTTTCTGTTTAATAAATGATTTAAATTTATTGAGGCTCAGTTCTTTGACATGGCTTGGGAGTTTGTTGTAAAAACGTATACTTTGGCACTTAAATGAATTACTAATTTTTTGGAGCCTAGTCTTGGGCACAATAAGTAAGTCTTTGTTTCTAGTATTTATGCTATGAATGTCGCTGTGTCTAGAATATAGGTTAATATTCTTTTTGACATAAATCAGGTTCTCATATACATATTGAGATGCGACTGTCATTATGTTTATATCCTTAAATGTATCCCTCAGTGAATGCCTACAACTTAGGTTATAAATTGCTCGAATGGCTCGTTTCTGCAGCACAAATATAGCCTGAATGTCGGCTGCATTTCCCCACAGCAAAATGCCGTACGACATTACACTATGGAAATAACTAAAATATACTAATCGAGCTGTTTCTACATCAGTCAAATGACGGATTATATACACCGCATAGGCTGCAGAGCTTAGCCGCTTCGACAATTTGGTTATATGTGGGCCCCACTGTAGCTTTGAGTCCAAAGTAATACCTAAGAACACAGTGGTGTCCACAAGATCCAACTCCGCCCCATTTACTAGTACATTGGTTTTTACCTGCTTAACGTTAGGTGTCAGAAATCTAATACATTTGGTCTTTTTCTCGTTTAAAAGTAAATTATTAACACTAAACCAATGTACTATTTTAGAGAGAGCATTATTTACATCGTCAGTAACTGTCTGTTGTCGTTTAAGCTTAAATAAAAGTGATGTGTCATCTGCAAATAACACTATTTCATGACTGTTCTTTATAAGGCAAGGTAGGTCATTAATATATACGAGAAATAAAAAAGGGCCAAGAATTGAGCCCTGCGGAACTCCCATAGTGACAATAGAACCCGGCGATCGCTTACCGTTAACGTCCACTCTTTGGATCCTATTATCCAAATAAGAAATAAGAAGATACAAGGTATCATGTACCAATGTATCATGAGAAACACAATCGAAAGCCTTAGATAAGTCACAAAAAATACCTAGGGCATCATGTGACTTCTCCCAAGCCTCAAAAATATGTGCAAGAAATTCCACACCAGCGTCGGTAGTCGATCGACCCTTTGTGAAACCGAATTGTTTACTGTTTAATAATTTATGTTTATTAAAATGTCTTTGCAATTGATCTAGCATCAATTTTTCAAATATTTTACTAAAGGTGGGAAGCACAGAAATTGGTCTAAAGTTTGTGGGGTCTGATGTGCTGCCCGATTTAAACAAAGGTATTATTTTACTACTCTTCATTAAGTCAGGAATTACACCACAGTCAATACATTTATTAAAAATAATTGCCAATTCAGGTGCTACAGTGTTAATTATGCATTTTGCAACCTCCACAGAATTTCCCATCAGTTGTTTTTTTAACATTGAGTGTATTAAAAGTTTTAATAACAACAACTGCCAAAACGGTGTAACAACTGCCAAAGACAAATTACAGCCAGGCCTAACGTGCTTTCCAAGGCACAGAGGGGTCTTAGTATTTAAAGATGGGTACCCATCCACGGAACAACCACGGCAAGCATAGTTTAATCTTATTGATCAAACTGTGTGGCTATTATAACTTAGCCACAAGCATCTCAAATTATACAAGAAACAAGAGTTTAATTAATGGAAATTTGCTGGATGAAGACCGATGATGATTGGTGGGTGATAAGCTTCATGTGGCCACCTAATAAAGAGGAATATGTGTATCTGTTTCTTTTTGTCATGTGAGCTGCTGTTTTCAACCTTGTTAAGCAACAAATCATCGATTTGACTATCAATCAATTGTGATTGACCATAAACTGCATAATGAACAATCTAGAATAAATATCCTTTATCCTTTCAGGATTACCTCACTCAAGTTTATTTTCACAATAGTCTTTTACAAATTTGTAACCGCACACCTGTTTCTCTGAAGGGTGAGGCAGAGGTACACCTATAGTAGAATATGGCTCAGTTTCCAAAATTAATTCCCAAATTACTTTTTTCAGCACAAAAAATATCCCCAGCAGGGAAACCAAAAGTGCAACTGCAAGTGGTATTGCACGATGGTACGTGTTCTACATTTCATTTTGTCAACTCTGCGGGTGCGGACGCACAGGCTAAAGACCGGGATCAGGTGAAGATGTTGCTGCAGAACTTACTACCAAAGTTTAAGAGACAGATTGATGGGGAACTGGAGATGAAATCCAAGTAAGAGGTCTTCAAAATAAAGTTCCAGTAATAATTTTATCTAAGAAATGTGCTGTCTGTGATACGTTTCATCATCATCATTCTCCTGCCCTTATCTCAATTTATTTGTGGTCGGCGCAACATGTCGCTTTCTTCCATACTTCTCTATTAGTTGTCATCTCGGTAGTCACACCCTTTCTAGCCATATCATCTTTCACACAGTCCATCCATCGTTTCTTTGGTTTTCCTCTACTCTTATAGCCATCGACATTCATACTCAAGACTTTCCTCACGACATTTTCCTCATTCCTCCGCATCGAATGCCCATACCATGATTGTCATGGTATGGGCATTCGATTTCCGCACAACTTATCAGTCACCAGACTTCCTCTTATGTACCCATTTCTTATTCTATCCATTCGTGGCACACCACACATCGCTCTTAGCATTCCCATTAGCTTTTTGATACGTTTATGCTATGCATAATGAATTACAGACAAAACCGTTTATAACGAAATCGCTTGAAACAACGTACAGTCCCCGGCACGTAAGTTGGTAAGAGTCGTTAGATGCGCAGAAGTCATATTTTAGGTCCCTTTGGTACGCGCGGGACGCGGGGTGTGAGGCAGCGCCGAACGAGCGCGCGATTGGTGCATCAGTAGACCCTTGCGCCTCGCATTGTAACTACGTCCCGTTCGCTCCCGAATGCCACTAAGTGTACGATGCGCGAACTTACCCCCACTATGCCAAATCCTTGCCAAGTTACGTGCCGGCTACTGTACCGGTTATTATGACGAAATTTTGAGGTCCCAGCATTTCTGTTTACGTAACATAGTTTTTGAACGACGACGACGACTATAACAACCGTAATCCGATGATCCCTTCGAAGTCGCTATAAACGGTTTTGACTGCAGTTTGAATGGTTCTATGTGGTGGTGTTAGAGGGTTTGGTTTCCGCACTTAGTCCTTCAGGTGGTCCATTGTGCGTGGGGCATGGCGGCCGTTCGGTGGTTATTCCAACCAGCCCACCTCCCTCCAGAAGTTGATCACATCTCCTGATCTGTTTAGAACCTCTGTGTAGGATCTGGGTGCCCTAGGATGTCTAAATAGTTTGAATGGTAATACTTCATAATAATCATTTATTGCATCCATGTAGTTTACAAGTTGTTACAAATATATAATTTTCATACATGAACCCTGCTAGGGCACAGCAATATAAATAGTTTAATGCCACAGTCGGCCACAGTGTCTCAATATTAAAACCACTGTGCTTATACAAAAATATTAATTTTAACATGTTTATCAGATGTCCTGTCATTTGATATTTAAATTATATTTAAATATCATAATTTCATTTTTATGATTGAGTTTCGTTGCAAATAAACTATACAGGGTCAAATCAAATCAACTAGCGAAACTCCGCAGATATCATGGGTAAAACAAAACAGAAATTAATTTGATGAGTGTTTATTTACTTCAAGTAACAACACCCGCCACGACGCACTGTGGAAAATAATGGTCTGTTTCTGATTAAAAATCAATAACTTCTTTATTTCTGAATATTATGTTCTAAAATTTTGCACAAATATAGAATAGTGTATATGGCTTCAAATAGAATGTAATTTATTATGATTAAATTCAAAATAATAAATTAAAAAATAAAACAAATTCAAAATTATAAAAAATCTCCAATGTTTATTTCTTAACAATGAATACTATTATTTTAATGTTTACAAAAACCAAATATCATATAGTACATCAAAATAAACATCAAATAAAATAAAAAAAGCATTTTTTTAAAGATTAAAATCGAACACAGATTAATTAATTAATTGTACTGTTTACTAAATGTTATGTTATTTATACTTGATGAACTTCGGGATCTAAAATTAATTCGTTCACATTCAAAAGATCTAAGGTGTCTTCATCAAGTTCCTTCACGTTTTTAGTATACGGTTTTCTAATGCTGGTAATGTAAGGATCTGAAGTATAAAGAAGAGTATGAAATACATCTTCGTTTGTAGCGGATCTTGAGCATTTTCTAGCATGATGAAGACGAAATTTTTTATAATCCTTATTGCGAGATTCTTGTGCATCTTACGAAAGTTGACCAATAGGAAGTACTGCAAAATGCTTTATGACACTTTCTCCATGAATCAAAATTTTGTGAACTGAAGATGGCATATAATACCATTCATAATTGCTCACATAGATCCTAGCAGTCTCCATAGCATAACTGCCAAATTTTTCAGCATTTATCATTACACCCGATGAAAGAGCTTGCAGAATTATGTAAAGTCGTTTAATCAAATTTATATCCACTCCTGTAATTTCAGCAGAGCAGCTTGCATTGTGAAAAAATCTTCTGGCAGTATTACCGTCATTAGAATTACCACTTACTTGTCTTGGTTTGTCGATGATCAATCCTAGCTCTTCACGGAAACGCCTTTGTACCAGGGTTTTCTTCTCTTGCTTTAGTCGTTTCTTTTCTTCACTTGTGGCTGACCATGTTTGGAAAGACAGATTATAGGAAATATGTAAAATCATTTCCATACAACGAATCCAGGCGTGCAAAGTAGACAGTCCGTATTGATAAGAATCTTCATTTTCAGGCCTAGCTGTCACTTTTGTCAAATCGTCCATTTGGCGTGGAGTAGCTCCACATATTGTACATGTGGAACCCGAAGGCGTATCTGTTAATACCTGAGCTACTTTACCATCTATCATTGTAAGGAAGAGATCATGCTTCACTTGCACTCCCTCACCTTCTTTGTTAATTAATGATGGACTCAAGGAATTTATTTGACTCTTTATTTCATCCACAACGGCTTTAGTTTTCTCGGGAGTTTCTTTACAAAATTCTATTAATATAGGCCGGCAAAAACGAACACATGAAGGTACCGGATTTTGCCAGACAACATCACCTGTTAGCTCATTAATTAACTTAATAGGCACCAAAGAAGTGATAAATAAATTCGAATCAGAAATAAGTTCAGACTCTTCTGGCAGTTTCTGTTTGTACTGGCTTTGACCGGATGAGCCATCACAGCCCCATTTACTATACAGAAGTAAGTTATTCAATCCATTCCTATAGACTGAATCTATTGTCAATATTCTAGCTGCAGTGTGATCTAATAAATCTTACTATTTTTGCACTTGTGTCTGTAATTTCTATGGCTGAAGACGGATAGCAAGTAGTTTTAACTTCTTGCACTTTGTAATATGGCGGAAGCACAAAACATTTTCGTTCGTTCGTTAAATTTCTCAAGTACAAATATTGTGCTTTCGTTAAATCCAAGTCAATAAATACGCTCAATGCTTCTTCATCCGTTAACATTTTGGTCTGCCTTGCGTCTTCTATGAGACTCGAAAATAAGGTCTTATTTTCACTGTCAGCAAACCTTAATGTTTCCACAAGTTTAGCTTCTGTTCCTTCTCCTATCGAACGTAACCCTTGAAGATATGCATTATAGACGTGTTCAAATCCATATTCATTAAGTAACATTGTATTTTTTCTTCTTTTACTGGATTCTGAGAAGTCTGGATAAGATACGCACGGTCTTCCACGTTTACCAGAAGAAGGAGATGGTTGTAACGTCTTCAGAGTCCGGTAAAGTTATTGAATATTCTGATTCCAACCAATTACTGTTCTTCATTAAAAATGTATCCTTGTTCCGTGAAGCTACGTTCCAGAGTTTATTAAAAGCGGGAATAATATGTCTTTGAAAATCACTGAGGATGAAACATAAGTTGTCTTCAGACACATGATATTTTTCTTGCAAAACTGTTGATATTGCTTCCAACGATTTTCCTCCTTCGATATACGAAAGTATTATTTCACGTTTAGAACACTTAAAAGTAGACATTTTGAAGAGTCAACAAATGTAATTACACTTCTGTTAATTCACCACTATTTTGTTATTTACAATGGAATGAAACCACTGTTTATATACTATTTGAAATATGAGGGTAGTGTGCATTTTGTTGATTAATATTTTCACACGCAACATGAGTGCAAAAAAGATAAATGCCCTAATATCAATGATAAATTACAAAACTTACCGCAAACTATTGATGTAAACAGCAACATTTCAAACAGCAATAGATAGCGAGCGGTTTTCCGTTTTCTGACTCTTATCACATTTTTATTAATTACTCCGAAACCCGCAAATATCCGCAGCTGTTATTATTTGATTATGTTTATGGATAGTTAGGCTACAAATCAACATTAAATGTAAAGCAGGGGTAAACGTGGGTAACTGTCAAAAGTCTCGTTGAACTTTAAAAAAACTTTTTTTTCACCATATTTTATTTTGCAATTATTTTAAGGTGAACCTTAACATAACATTAAATACATATTAGCTGTTTCATATTCTTCAAAAGACGAGGTTTCCAGAAATATATAATACATTATACCTTATCCTGTAACGTATAACAATAAAATCAATTTAAAAGTGATGAAGTGAACGGGCCTGACATGGACGTCCGTCAAAACTATAAAGTTTGTAGTGTTGTAAAAAAATCATTTCATTTAATAATTATAATTTTTTGATATTATAGTCTAGTTTGGTCCTTAAACTATTGAGTAAAATAAAAAAAGCATGCCAGTAGCGACATTGACAAAAACCATTTTTAATCAGCAGTTGTTCTACGATTTTCCATAGTGCGACGGGGCGGTTAAAAAAAAACCGTGAATCAAATCTTTTTGTATGTCGTTTTAACCGCTTGTCCACCGCTCCCGATGACGTCAATCCCCGCCCCGCCCCGACCTCGTCCGCGGATGTGCACCTTATTGTACGTTATATAGAGTTGCAAACCGCGTGGCCCAAAACTCCTATTCGGAGTCAGTGGGGACTGACGGTTGGAGGAGTGCGACTCCTATTCGGTGTCAATGGGGAGTTACCGGGGTATCGATGTCCATCACGTTTGCGGAGTTTTTCATTTAATCTGTGTATTGGTCCTATTTGATGAATGCATAAATACAATGTATAACCGAAGGATGTATTGTCAGATAGATTGATGAAAGTGTTTGTCACAAACAAACTCCCAAGTTATTTAGTGTTGTCTAGCTGGTAAACTATCCATAGAAGTTGTTTGTATACTACACTGATTATATGTTTTCAGACCAATGCCACTGATTACTGGCAAACTATGATAATTTTACTTTAAATTGAAAAAAAAAACAAGTTTTCGCGTTTTGTTACCGAGCCAAAACTAAATTGTAGACGAAACTGGAAGATAGAAATAGATGAACAACATATGTAACCTTTCACTGACATTGTATTAAAAATGTTGAAAATATAATGCAAATACATTTATGGTAGGTATATAAGTAAATATACTACATGGCGCATGTTGCTTCAAGTTATTTATTTCATAACAAAAATACATTCGTGTCGAAATATTTGCACAGTAGGTACACAAAAAGAAGCATCATAAACAATTATAATATAAGTAAACTCGTTCCTCACCCATCATCGAAGTTAGAACGTCTATCCAAATTCGAAATACTAACTTTACAAACATTAATATTCTTATTGATGCAGAACAAAGTCCCTAGCAAAATGCTACAAAATACAAAAAATAAATGCAAAATTATTTAACCTGTTACGCCCCGCGCGACACCGATTCGGAGTCAAACAATAGAAGATCAATTGTGTCTCATTAGCTGTCCTTGACCAATTAATGTCGAAATATTAAGTATAAAAAAACAATGCAGAAGCTGAAGCTGAATGCAGAGGTCATATTATTATGTGATAACATGAATTAAAAAAAAACATACTTTACTTTAGAGAAGGTGGCATTCATCCTTTTGACCGTCACAGTCATGTATAGATAAAACTAAAACGATAGACAGACTAAAATGTGCCCAGCACGCCACGGTCGCGACTACATGACTAGGAATAATTCGTAGCTTGGCGCCGAGGGCACGTTTTTGCTTTTATAACTTGGCGGTCAATAGGTTAATAATGAATGATATGATTTTGTACACATACTGACCTAATATTATTTATGCAAAAGTGTGTTTGAAGAGATAGCCAATGACCTCTCCTTTCGGCCAATTCCATTTGGCAAACGATGCACCAAACATCCTGTATAATGCAATACTGAGTGCAAGAAAAACCATTTCATAGGAAATCTATTTTTGTGACATCAATTAAGTACTTATGTAAAATGTCCCCAAGAGGTCATTTTTAGGGTTCCGTACCCAAAGGGTAAAACGGGATCCTATTACTAAGACTCCGCTGTCCGTCTGTCACCAGGCTGTATCTCATGAACCGTGATAGTTAGACAGTTGAAATTTTCACAGATGATGTATTTCTGTTGCCGCTATAACAAAAAATACAATAAATATTAAAAAAAAAAACAATAAAATAAATATCTAAGTGGGCTCCCATACAACAGACATGATATTTTTGCCGTTTTTATAAATAATGGTACGGAACCCTTCGTGCTCGAGTCCGACTGGCACTTGGCCGGTTTTTATTATTTATGTATAATTACTTTAATTCACACTTTATTCATCAGCATTAGCATCCTATAAGCTGAACACGGGCCTCCTTAAATGACCTTACCATTAGTCTACCTGATGAATGAATTGGACACTGAAAGAAATACATACATGATCAGTTTATAATGTTCCCACTACTGGGAAACAGGCCTCCTCTCTGTGAGAGTGAGTGGGCCGTATCCACCACGCGAGCCCAATGCGGGTTGGTAGATGTCACATGTCTTCGAATTTTTGGTTCTAGGACATGCCGGATTCCTCACGATGTTTTCCTTCACCGTTTTGAGAGCAGTTGTGATGAAATAATTTACACAAAGTAAAGCGCCTGTCTGGGTTCGAACCTACGACCTACAACCCGTAAGTCGTAAGAAATAAATAAACAAAGATAAATTGTTTATTTGCCGCAGAAACATGCATATAAAAAGAAATTGTAATTGCAGTTTCTTTTTCCAAGCAAACAGACAATTGCCAGTCTATTGTGTTTTTAAATGTTATTGTTATTATTTTCTCAGACTACTATCATTGCATCCGACGTTGAAGCATTTATACGAAGACTTGGTGATATCAAAGGTGATCAATAGCGAAGAATACTGGAATACACCCACTCTAAAGAATTATACAGAATCTAATAGTATTAAGCAGGAGGCTGGTATGTTTCTATTTTATTTTTAATTAAGATGAATCCGCAGCTGTAGTCCGAAATTCATATTTTCTTACGTTTTTTGCAATTTACAGGCCACACAGTGTATTATCGAGGTCATTTTTCGATATCAGCGTTTATTTTATATCTTTTCCTAAAACTGGATTACTTGAGAAAAAAAAAATCAAAAAGTTAAAAAATATATAAACAGGGTGGATTTTTGAGACGGGGCAGTAAGGACAGCTTAACCGTTGTAGCTACAGGAAAACGGTCTTAAAAGACCGTCCTTAACTTTTTGAGACATTTAGATTTGCGTCACAGATTTTGAAAAAAAAATGTACAGTCAGCAAGAAAATTGGGCAGTTTTCACAAAAACTATTTTTGATGCCGATCGATCCTGTTTCTTACAGGGATCAAAAAACTATTCCCATGTGTATATTTCTCTTGCTGAAGATGTAAGAAACTTACGCAATTCGTTAAAGCTCTATAAAATGAAGCTTAAATGAAACTTTTAAACTACCTAATAAATATTTTTTTATTTATTATTTTTGTTAAATTAGTTTTTGTTTTTTAAACCTTATCTGGATGAAAATTTATGAGAATCAAAAAAAGAAAACTACTTGATTAAGCACATTTGTCACTCAGGAGTTCTACTCTCACGTTTAAAATGACTAATTATACCTGTATTTCTAATAAAAAGCTGTCGTCCGAAAAATGGTCTCTATAATACGCTGTGGGTCAGTGTCACGTTGTATCATGATTAAAATATAATTCGCGACTACAACAGATATATATTTACAGAATTATAAATTAGAATCATTAACCTTTTGACCACCACAGTTATATACAGGTTGAAATTGAAAACATGCGACAAATCGAAATGGGAGATTGTACTCATCATTATGAACAACTTTTACTAAGGGACCAAAGCTGTAATCCCAAAAAAAAATCTGCTTTTCCTACATTTTGATGAGGTATTGCGAACATAAATGTAGGGGACAGCAGTTTTTTTTTTGGGATTGTAGCTTTGGTCCCTTAGTAAAAGTTGTTCATAATGATGAGTACAATCTCCCATTTCGATTTGTCGCATGTTTTCAATGTCACCCTGTATAGATGACAGAGCAAAATGTGCCCAGCACGCCACGGCCACGACTACATGACATATTTTAAAGAATAATACGTAGCTTGGCGCCGCGGGCACGTCTTTGCTTTTTTGACGCGGCGGTCAATAGGTTAATGCATCTCTGTTAGATTTGTTCCCCAATGTTCATGAAAAAGTCATGCAATGAAACAAATTCAACTTAGAGAGATTAGTATTAATGATTCTAATGATTATAAATCTGTAAATACATATTTGTTATAGTCGCGAATCATATTCTGATCAAGATACAACTTGATACTGACCTGCAAATAGCAAAAATCGCAAGGAAATTTGAATTTCGCGGGCTATAGCTGCGGATCCATCTTAAGCTAAAGACCTGGGGGTCAACCACAGCCTCTTATAGTAGTATTATTTCAATATTACTTCAGCGTGAGAAAGAGATGAAGCTATAAGTCCTGTATAGCTCCATCACTTTCCCACTGTGAAGTAATAATATAATAATACTGCTTTAAGAGGTGATGGTTACCCCCAACCAACGCCAGTCAACCACCGCCTCTTATAGTAGTATTATTTTAATATTGCTTTACAGTGGGAAAGAGATAGAGCTATACCCCCTGTATAGTTTCATCTCATTCTCACATTGATGTAATATTAAAATAATACTGCTATATGAGGCGGTGGTTTGCCCCTTGCCTCACATAAAAACTGACTCGTTTAGTCACCAGTCTTACGATTGAGGAAAAGTTGTAATATCTCGTTTTTCTACTATTCCACTGGCACCCATAACCTCCAAATCGAAACAGCATCCTTGCTAGGGGTCAAAAATATAATTTAAGGTGTAATTTATATAAACAACTATACTGATAATAAAGCTGTAGAGTTTGTTTGTTTGAACGCGCTATTCTCTGGAACTACCTGTCGGATTTGAAAAATATTTACTTTTAATTTGACAGCCCAATTCTTGAGGAAGGTTATAGGCTATTTAACATCACGCTTCAACCGTTAGGAACCAAGCAAAA